>JARPMR010000002.1:14389244-20159980 GCA_029955525.1 Oeneis ivallda | reverse complement strand
CACATCACTCAAACCACTCACATCACTCAAAACACTCAAATAACATCACATCACATCACTCAAACCACTCACATCACATCACCTCACATCACCACTCACATCACATCACATCACATCACCTCACATCACTCAAACCACTCACATCACTCAAACCACTCACTTCACATCACATCACATCACATCACTCAAACCACTCACATCACATCACATCACATCACCTCACCTCACATCGCCCCTTAACCACTCACATCACTCAAACCACTCACATCACTCAAACCACTCACATCAAATCACTCAAACCACTCATCACATCAACTCACATCACATCACATCACATCACTCAAACCACTCACATCACATCACATCACCTCACATCACTCAAACCACTCACATCGCATCACATCACTCAAACCACTCACATCACATCACATCACTCAAACCACTCACATCACATCACCTCACTTCACCACATCACATCACCTCACATCACTCAAACCACTCACATCACATCACATCACCTCACATCACTCAAACCACTCACATCACTCAAACCACTCACATCACATCACATCACTCAAACCACTCACATCACATCACCTCACATCACTTCACATCACATCACATCACCTCACATCACTCAAACTACTCACATCACATCACATCACCTCACATCACTCAAACCACTCACATCACTCAAACCACTCACTTCACATCACATCACCTCACATCACTCAAACCACTCACATCACATCACATCACCTCACATCACTCAAACCACTCACATCACATCACATCACCTCACATCACTCAAACCACTCACATCACTCAAACCACTCACATCACATCACATCACATCACATCACCTCAAACCACTCACATCCCATCACCTCACATCACTCAAACCACTCACATCACTCAAACCACTCACTTCACATCACATCACCTCACATCACTCAAACCACTCACATCACATCACATCACCTCACATCACTCAAACCACTCACATCACATCACATCACCTCACATCACTCAAACCACTCACATCACTCAAACCACTCACATCACATCACATCACATCACATCACTCAAACCACTCACATCACATCACCTCACATCACTCAAACCACTCACATCACATCAAATCACTTCACATCACATCACCTCACATCACTCAAACCACTCACATCACATCACATCACCTCACATCACTCAAACCACTCACATCACTCAAACCACTCACATCACTCAAACCACTCACATCACATCACATCACATCACTCAAACCACTCACATCACATCACCTCACATCACCACATCACATCACATAACTCAAACCACTCACATCACATCACATCACCTCACATCACTCAAACCACTCACATCACATCACATCACCTCACATCACTCAAACCACTCAAACCACTCACATCACATCACATCACTTCACATCACATCACCTCACATCACTCAAACCACTCACATCACATCACATCACATCACTCAAACCACTCAAACCACTCACATCACATCACATCACTTCACATCACATCACCTCACATCACTCAAACCACTCAAATCAGTCAAACCACTCACATCACATCACATCACCTCACATCACTCAAACCACTCACATCACATCACCTCACATCACTCAAATCACTCACATCACATCACCTCACATCACCACATCACATCACCTCACATCACTCAAACCACTCACAACACCTCACATCACTCAAACCACTCACATCACATCACATCACCTCACATCACTCAAACCACTCACATCACATCACATCACTCAAACCACTCACATCACATCACATCACATCACTCAAACCACTCACATCACATCACCTCACATCACTCAAACCACTCACATCACATCACATCACCTCACATCACTCAAACCACTCAAACCACTCACATCACTCAAACCACTCACATCACATCACATCACTCAAACCACTCACATCACATCACCTCACATCACCACATCACATCACCTCACATCACTCAAACCACTCACATCACATCACATCACCTCACATCGCTCAAACCACTCACATCACATCACCTCACATCACCTCACATCACTCAAACCACTCACATCACTCAAACCACTCACATCACATCACATCACCTCACATCACTCAAACCACTCACATCACATCACATCACCTCACATCACTCAAACCACTCACACACATCACATCACATCACTCAAACCACTCACATCACATCAAATCACCTCACATCACTCAAACCACTCACATCACATCACATCACCTCACATCACTCAAACCACTCACATCACATTACATCAACTCACACCACTCAAACCACTCACATCACATCACATCACTCAAACCACTCACATCACATCACATGACCTCACATAACTCAAACCACTCACATTACATCACATCACCTCACATCACTCAAACCACTCACATCACATCACATCACATCACTCAAACCACTCACATCACATCACATCACATCACTCAAACCACTCACATCACATCACATCACTTCACATCGCATCACCTCACATCACTCAAACCACTCACATCACTCAAACCACTCACATCACATCACATCACCTCACATCACTCAAACCACTCACATCACATCACTCAAACCACTCACATCACATCATCTCACATCACCACATCACATCACCTCACATCACTCAAACAACTCACAGCACATCACATCACCTCACATCACTCAAACCACTCACATCACATCACATCACCTCACATCGCTCAAACCACTCACATCACATCACCTCACATCGCTCAAACCACTCACATCACATCACCTCACATCACTCAAACCACTCACATCACATCACCTCACATCACTCAAACCACTCACATCACATCACCTCACATCACCACATCACATCACCTCACATCACTCAAACCACTCACATCACCTCACATCACTCAAACCACTCACATCACCTCACATCACTCAAACCACTCACATCACATCACATCACCTCACATCACTCAAACCACTCACATCACATCACATCACATCACTCAAACCACTCACATCACATCACATCACATCACTCAAACCACTCACATCACATCACCTCACATCACTCCACTCACATCACATCACATCACCTCACATCACTCAAACCACTCACATCTCATCACATCAATTCACATCACTCAAACCACTCACATCACATCACATCACCTCACATCACTCAAACCACTCACATCACATCACCTCACATCACCACATCACATCACATCACTCAAACCACTCACATCACCTCACATCACTCAAACCACTCAAACCACTCACATCACATCACATCACCTCACATCACTCAAACCACTCAAACCACTCAGATCACATCACATCACTTCACATCACATCACCTCACATCACTCAAACCACTCGCATCACATCACATCACCTCACATCACTCAAACCACTCACAGCACATCACATCACCTCACATCACTCAAACCACTCACATCACATCACATCACCTCACATCGCTCAAACCACTCACATCACATCACCTCACATCACTCAAACCACTCACATCACTCAAACCACTCACTTCACATCACATCACCTCACATCACTCAAACCACTCACATCACATCACATCACCTCACATCACTCAAACCACTCACATCACATCACATCACCTCACATCACTCAAACCACTCACATCACTCAAACCACTCACATCACATCACATCACATCACATCACCTCACATCACTCAAACCACTCACATCACATCACATCACCTCACATCACTCAAACCACTCACATCACATCACATCACCTCACATCACTCAAACCACTCACATCACATCACCTCACATCACTCAAACCACTCACATCACATCACATCACTCAAACCACTCAAACCACTCACATCACATCACCTCACATCACTCAAACCACTCACAGCACATCACATCACCTCACATCACTCAAACCACTCACATCACATCACATCACCTCAAATCGCTCAAACCACTCACATCACATCACCTCACATCACTCAAACCACTCACATCACATCACCTCACATCACTCAAACCACTCACATCACATCACCTCACATCACCACATCACATCACCTCACATCACTCAAACCACTCACATCACCTCACATCACATCACTCGAACCACTCACATCACATTTCCTCACATCACTAAAACCACTCACATCACATCACATCACCTCACATCACTCAAACCACTCACATCACATCACATCACTCAAATCACTCACATCACTCAAACCACTCACATCACATCACATCACATCACTCGAACCACTCACATCACATTTCCTCACATCACTAAAACCACTCACATCACATCACATCACCTCACATCACTCAAACCACTCACATCACATCACCTCACATCACCTCACATCACTCAAACCACTCACATCACATCACATCACATCACCACACATCACTCAAACCACTCACATCACATCACATCACATCACCTCACATCACTCAAACCACTCACATCACATCACCTCACATCACCTCACATCACTCAAACCACTCACATCACATCACATCACATCACCTCACATCACTCAAACCACTCACATCACATCACATCACATCACCTCACATAACTCAAACCACTCACATCACATCATCTCACATCACCTCACATCACTCAAACCACTCACATCACTCAAACCACTCACATCACATCACATCACCTCACATCACTCAAACCACTCACATCACATCACATCACCTCACATCACTCAAACCACTCACATCACATCACATCACCTCACATCACTCAAACCACTCACATCACATCACATCACCTCACATCACTCAAACCACTCACATCACATCACATCACCTCACATGAATCAAACCACTCACATCACATCACATCACTCAAACCACTCAAACCACTCACATCACATCACATCACCTCACATGAATCAAACCACTCACATCACATCACATCACTCAAACCACTCAAACCACTCACATCACATCACATCACTTCACATCACATCGGCTCACATCACTCAAACCACTCACATCACATAACATCACCTCACATCACTCAAACCACTCACATCACATCACATCACCTCACATCACTCAAACCACTCACATCACATCACATCACCTCAAGTCACTCAAACCACTCAAACCACTCACATCACATCACATCACCTCACATCACTCAAACCACTCACAGCACATCACATCACCTCACATCACTCAAACCACTCACATCACATCACATCACCTCAAATCGCTCAAACCACTCACATCACATCACCTCACATCACTCAAACCACTCACATCACATCACATCACCTCACCTCACATCGCCCCTTAACCACTCACATCACATCACATCACCTCACATCACTCAAACCACTCACATCACATCACATCACATCACTCAAACCACTCACATCACATCACCTCACATCACATCACATCAAATCACCTCACATCACTCAAACCACTCACATCACATCACATCACATCACTCAAACCACTCAAACCACTCACATCACATCACATAACCTCACATCACTCAAACCACTCACATTACTCAAACCACTCACATCACATCACATCACATCACATCACTCAAACCACTCACATCACATCACCTCACATCACCACATCACATCACCTCACATCACTCAAACCACTCACATCACATCACATCACATCACCTCACATCACCCATAACCACTCACATCACATCACATCACATCACCTCACATCACCCATAACCACTCACATCACATCACATCACATCACATCACTCAAACCACTCACATCACATCACATCACATCACCTCACATCACTCAAACCACTCACATCACATCACCTCACATCACCTCACATCACTCAAACCACTCACATCACATCACATCACCCATAACCACTCACATCACATCACTCAAACCACTCACATCATATCACATCACCCATAACCACTCACATCACATCACTCAAACCACTCACATCACATCACATCACATCACCTCACATCACTCAAACCACTCACATCACATCACCTCACATCACCTCACATCACTCAAACCACTCACATCACATCACATCACCCATAACCACTCACATCACATCACTCAAACCACTCACATCATATCACATCACCCATAACCACTCACATCACATCACTCAAACCACTCACATCATATCACATCACATCACCTCACATCACTCAAACCACTCACATCACATCACCTCACATCACCACATCACATCACCTCACATCACTCAAACCACTCACATCACCTCACATCACTCAAACCACTCACATCACCTCACATCACTCAAACCACTCACATCACATCACATCACATCACATCACATCACCTCACATCACTCAAACCACTCACATCACATCACTCAAACCACTCACATCACATCACTCAAACCACTCACATCACATCACCTCACATCACCACATCACATCACCTCACATCACCCATAACCACTCACATCACATCACATCACATCACATCACTCAAACCACTCACATCACATCACATCACCTCACATCACTCAAACCACTCACATCACATCACATAACATCACATCACATCACTCAAACCACTCACATCACATCACATCACTCAAACCACTCACATCACATCACCTCACATCATCACATCACATCACCTCACATCACTCAAACCACTCACATCACATCACATCACATCACATCACTCAAACCACTCACATCACATCACCTCACATCACATCACATCACATCACCTCACATCACTCAATACACTCACATCACATCACATCACATCACTCAAACCACTCAAACCATTCACATCACATCACATCACCTCACCTCACATCGCCCCTTAACCACTCACATCACTCAAACCACTCACATCACTCAAACCACTCACATCACATCACTCAAACCACTCATCACATCACCTCACTTCACCACATCACATCACCTCACATCACTCAAACCACTCACATCACATCACATCACCTCACATCACTCAAACCACTCACATTACTCAAACCACTCACATCACATCACATCACTCAAACCACTCACATCACATCACCTCACATCACTTCACATCACATCACATCACCTCACATCACTCAAACTACTCACATCACATCACATCACCTCACATCACTCAAACCACTCACATCACATCACATCACCTCACATCACTCAAACCACTCACATCACATCACATCACATCATATCACTCAAACCACTCACATCACATCACCTCACATCACATCACATCACATCACCTCACATCACTCAAACCACTCACATCACATCACATCACATCACTCAAATCACTCAAACCACTCACATCACATCACATCACTTCACATCACATCACCTCACATCACATCACTTCACATCACATCACCTCACATCACTCAAACCACTCACATCACATCACATCACCTCACATCACTCAAACGTCTCACATCACATCACATCACCTCACATCACTCAAACCACTCACATCACATCACATCACCTCACATCACTCAAACCTCTCAAATCACATCACATCACCTCACATCACTCAAACCACTCACATCACTCAAAACACTCAAATAACATCACATCACATCACTCAAACCACTCACATCACATCACCTCACATCACCACTCACATCACATCACATCACATCACCTCACATCACTCAAACCACTCACATCACTCAAACCACTCACTTCACATCACATCACCTCACATCACTCAAACCACTCACATCACATCACATCACCTCACATCACTCAAACCACTCACATCACATCACATCACCTCACATCACTCAAACCACTCACATCACTCAAACCACTCACATCACATCACATCACATCACATCACATCACTCAAACCACTCACATCACATCACCTCACATCACTCAAACCACTCACATCACATCAAATCACTTCACATCACATCACCTCACATCACTCAAACCACTCACATCACATCACATCACCTCACATCACTCAAACCACTCACATCACTCAAACCACTCACATCACATCACCTCACATCACCACATCACATCACATAACTCAAACCACTCACATCACATCACATCACCTCACATCACTCAAACCACTCACATCACATCACATCACCTCACATCACTCAAAACACTCACATCACTCAACCACTCACATCACATCACATCACTCAAACCACTCACATCACATCACCTCACATCACTTCACATCACATCACATCACCTCACATCACTCAAACTACTCACATCACATCACATCACCTCACATCACTCAAACCACTCACATCACATCACATCACCTCACATCACTCAAACCACTCACATCACATCACATCACATCATATCACTCAAACCACTCACATCACATCACCTCACATCACATCACATCACATCACCTCACATCACTCAAACCACTCACATCACATCACATCACATCACTCAAACCACTCAAACCACTCACATCACATCACATCACTTCACATCACATCACCTCACATCACATCACTTCACATCACATCACCTCACATCACTCAAACCACTCACATCACATCACATCACCTCACATCACTCAAACGTCTCACATCACATCACATCACCTCACATCACTCAAACCACTCACATCACATCACATCACCTCACATCACTCAAACCTCTCAAATCACATCACATCACCTCACATCACTCAAACCACTCACATCACTCAAAACACTCAAATAACATCACATCACATCACTCAAACCACTCACATCACATCACCTCACATCACCACTCACATCACATCACATCACATCACCTCACATCACTCAAACCACTCACATCACTCAAACCACTCACTTCACATCACATCACATCACATCACTCAAACCACTCACATCACATCACATCACATCACCTCACCTCACATCGCCCCTTAACCACTCATCACTCAAACCACTCACATCACTCAAACCACTCACATCACATCACTCAAACCACTCATCACATCAACTCACATCACATCACATCACATCACTCAAACCACTCACATCACATCACATCACCTCACATCACTCAAACCACTCACATCGCATCACATCACTCAAACCACTCACATCACATCACATCACTCAAACCACTCACATCACATCACCTCACTTCACCACATCACATCACCTCACATCACTCAAACCACTCACATCACATCACATCACCTCACATCACTCAAACCACTCACATCACTCAAACCACTCACATCACATCACATCACTCAAACCACTCACATCACATCACCTCACATCACTTCACATCACATCACATCACCTCACATCACTCAAACTACTCACATCACATCACATCACCTCACATCACTCAAACCACTCACATCACATCACATCACCTCACATCACTCAAACCACTCACATCACATCACATCACATCACATCATATCACTCAAACCACTCACATCACATCACCTCACATCACATCACATCACATCACCTCACATCACTCAAACCACTCACATCACATCACATCACATCACTCAAATCACTCAAACCACTCACATCACATCACATCACTTCACATCACATCACCTCACATCACATCACTTCACATCACATCACCTCACATCACTCAAACCACTCACATCACATCACATCACCTCACATCACTCAAACGTCTCACATCACATCACATCACCTCACATCACTCAAACCACTCACATCACATCACATCACCTCACATCACTCAAACCTCTCAAATCACATCACATCACCTCACATCACTCAAACCACTCACATCACTCAAAACACTCAAATAACATCACATCACATCACTCAAACCACTCACATCACATCACCTCACATCACCACTCACATCACATCACATCACATCACCTCACATCACTCAAACCACTCACATCACTCAAACCACTCACTTCACATCACATCACCTCACATCACTCAAACCACTCACATCACATCACATCACCTCACATCACTCAAACCACTCACATCACATCACATCACCTCACATCACTCAAACCACTCACATCACTCAAACCACTCACATCACATCACATCACATCACATCACATCACTCAAACCACTCACATCACATCACCTCACATCACTCAAACCACTCACATCACATCAAATCACTTCACATCACATCACCTCACATCACTCAAACCACTCACATCACATCACATCACCTCACATCACTCAAACCTCTCAAATCACATCACATCACCTCACATCACTCAAACCACTCACATCACTCAAAACACTCAAATAACATCACATCACATCACTCAAACCACTCACATCACATCACCTCACATCACCACTCACATCACATCACATCACATCACCTCACATCACTCAAACCACTCACATCACTCAAACCACTCACTTCACATCACATCACCTCACATCACTCAAACCACTCACATCACATCACATCACCTCACATCACTCAAACCACTCACATCACATCACATCACCTCACATCACTCAAACCACTCACATCACTCAAACCACTCACATCACATCACATCACATCACATCACATCACTCAAACCACTCACATCACATCACCTCACATCACTCAAACCACTCACATCACATCAAATCACTTCACATCACATCACCTCACATCACTCAAACCACTCACATCACATCACATCACCTCACATCACTCAAACCACTCACATCACTCAAACCACTCACATCACATCACATCACATCACTCAAACCACTCACATCACATCACCTCACATCACCACATCACATCACATAACTCAAACCACTCACATCACATCACATCACCTCACATCACTCAAACCACTCAAACCACTCACATCACATCACATCACTTCACATCACATCACCTCACATCACTCAAACCACTCACATCACATCACATCACATCACTCAAACCACTCAAACCACTCACATCACATCACATCACTTCACATCACATCACCTCAAATCACTCAAACCACTCAAATCAGTCAAACCACTCACATCACATCACATCACCTCACATCACTCAAACTACTCACATCACATCACCTCACATCACTCAAATCACTCACATCACATCACCTCACATCACCACATCACATCACCTCACATCACTCAAACCACTCACAACACCTCACATCACTCAAACCACTCACATCACATCACATCACCTCACATCACTCAAGCCACTCACATCACATCACATCACTCAAACCACTCACATCACATCACATCACATCACTCAAACCACTCACATCACATCACCTCACATCACTCAAACCACTCACATCACATCACATCACCTCACATCACTCAAACCACTCAAACCACTCACATCACTCAAACCACTCACATCACATCACATCACCTCACATCACTCAAACCACTCAAACCACTCACATCACTCAAACCACTCACATCACATCACATCACTCAAACCACTCACATCACATCACCTCACATCACCACATCACATCGCCTCACATCACCTCACATCACTCAAACCACTCACATCACTCAAACCACTCACATCACATCACATCACCTCACATCACTCAAACCACTCACATCACAACACATCACCTCACATCACTCAAACCACTCACACACATCACATCACATCACTCAAACCACTCAAACCACTCACATCACATCAAATCACCTCACATCACTCAAACCACTCACATCACATCACATCACCTCACATCACTCAAACCACTCACATCACATTACATCAACTCACACCACTCAAACCACTCACATCACATCACATCACTCAAACCACTCACATCACATCACATGACCTCACATAACTCAAACCACTCACATTACATCACATCACCTCACATCACTCAAACCACTCACATCACATCACATCACATCACTCAAACCACTCACATCACATCACATCACATCACTCAAACCACTCACATCACATCACATCACTTCACATCGCATCACCTCACATCACTCAAACCACTCACATCACTCAAACCACTCACATCACATCACTCAAACCACTCACATCTCATCACATCACCTCACATCACTCAAACCACTCACATCACATCACATCACCTCACATCACTCAAACCACTCACATCACATCACCTCACATCACCACATCACATCACATCACTCAAACCACTCAGATCACCTCACATCACTCAAACCACTCAAACCACTCACATCACATCACATCACCTCACATCACTCAAACCACTCAAACCACTCAGATCACATCACATCACTTCACATCACATCACCTCACATCACTCAAACCACTCGCATCACATCACATCACCTCACATCACTCAAACCACTCACAGCACATCACATCACCTCACATCACTCAAACCACTCACATCACATCACATCACCTCACATCGCTCAAACCACTCACATCACATCACCTCACATCACTCAAACCACTCACATCACTCAAACCACTCACTTCACATCACATCACCTCACATCACTCAAACCACTCACATCACATCACATCACCTCACATCACTCAAACCACTCACATCACATCACATCACATCACCTCACATCACTCAAACCACTCACATCACTCAAACCACTCACATCACATCACATCACATCACATCACATCACTCAAACCACTCACATCACATCACCTCACATCACTCAAACCACTCACATCACATCAAATCACTTCACATCACATCACCTCACATCACTCAAACCACTCACATCACATCACATCATCTCACATCACTCAAACCACTCACATCACTCAAACCACTCACATCACATCACATCACATCACTCAAACCACTCACATCACATCACCTCACATCACCACATCACATCACATAACTCAAACCACTCACATCACATCACATCACCTCACATCACTCAAACAACTCACATCACATCACATCACCTCACATCACTCAAACCACTCAAACCACTCACATCACATCACATCACTTCACATCACATCACCTCACATCACTCAAACCACTCACATCACATCACATCACATCACTCAAACCACTCAAACCACTCACATCACATCACATCACTTCACATCACATCACCTCACATCACTCAAACCACTCAAATCAGTCAAACCACTCACATCACATCACATCACCTCACATCACTCAAACCACTCACATCACATCACATCACATCACATCACATCACTCAAACCACTCACATCACATCACCTCACATCACTCAAACCACTCACATCACATCAAATCACTTCACATCACATCACCTCACATCACTCAAACCACTCACATCACATCACATCATCTCACATCACTCAAACCACTCACATCACTCAAACCACTCACATCACATCACATCACATCACACAAACCACTCACATCACATCACCTCACATCACCACATCACATCACATAACTCAAACCACTCACATCACATCACATCACCTCACATCACTCAAACAACTCACATCACATCACATCACCTCACATCACTCAAACCACTCAAACCACTCACATCACATCACATCACTTCACATCACATCACCTCACATCACTCAAACCACTCACATCACATCACATCACATCACTCAAACCACTCAAACCACTCACATCACATCACATCACTTCACATCACATCACCTCACATCACTCAAACCACTCAAATCAGTCAAACCACTCACATCACATCACATCACCTCACATCACTCAAACCACTCACATCACATCACCTCACATCACTCAAATCACTCACATCACATCACCTCACATCACCACATCACATCACCTCACATCACTCAAACCACTCACAACACCTCACATCACTCAAACCACTCACATCACATCACATCACCTCACATCACTCAAACCACTCACATCACATCACATCACTCAAACCACTCACATCACATCACATCACATCACTCAAACCACTCACATCACATCACCTCACATCACTCAAACCACTCACATCACATCACATCACCTCACATCACTCAAACCACTCAAACCACTCACATCACTCAAACCACTCACATCACATCACATCACTCAAACCACTCACATCACATCACCTCACATCACCACATCACATCACCTCACATCACTCAAACCACTCACATCACATCACATCACCTCACATCGCTCAAACCACTCACATCACATCACCTCACATCACCTCACATCACTCAAACCACTCACATCACTCAAACCACTCACATCACATCACATCACCTCACATCACTCAAACCACTCACATCACATCAAATCACCTCACATCACTCAAACCACTCACATCACATCACATCACCTCACATCACTCAAACCACTCACATCACATTACATCAACTCACACCACTCAAACCACTCACATCACATCACATCACTCAAACCACTCACATCACATCACATGACCTCACATAACTCAAACCACTCACATTACATCACATCACCTCACATCACTCAAACCACTCACATCACATCACATAACATCACTCAAACCACTCACATCACATCACATCACATCACTCAAACCACTCACATCACATCACATCACTTCACATCGCATCACCTCACATCACTAAAACCACTCACATCACTCAAACCACTCACATCACATCACATCACCTCACATCACTCAAACCACTCACATCACATCACTCAAACCGCTCACATCACATCATCTCACATCACCACATCACATCACCTCACATCACTCAAACAACTCACAGCACATCACATCACCTCACATCACTCAAACCACTCACATCACATCACATCACCTCACATCGCTCAAACCACTCACATCACATCACCTCACATCGCTCAAACCACTCACATCACATCACCTCACATCACTCAAACCACTCACATCACATCACCTCACATCACTCAAACCACTCACATCACATCACCTCACATCACCACATCACATCACCTCACATCACTCAAACCACTCACATCACCTCACATCACTCAAACCACTCACATCACATCACATCACCTCACATCACTCAAACCACTCACATCACATCACATCACATCACTCAAACCACTCACATCACATCACATCACATCACTCAAACCACTCACATCACATCACCTCACATCACTCAACACATCACCACATCACATCGCATCACTCAAACCACTCACATCACATCACCTCACATCACTCAAACCACTCACAGCACATCACATCACCTCACATCACTCAAACCACTCACATCACATCACATCACCTCACATCGCTCAAACCACTCACATCACATCACCTCACATCACTCAAACCACTCACATCACGTCACATCACTCAAACCACTCACATCACATCACATCACTCAAACCACTCACATCACTCAAACCACTCACATTACATCACATCACATCACTCAAACCACTCACATCACATCACATCACCTCACATCGCTCAAACCACTCACATCACATCACCTCACATCACTCAAACCACTCACATCACATCACCTCACATCACTCAAACCACTCACATCACATCACCTCACATCACTCAAACCACTCACATCACTCAAACCACTCACATCACATCACATCACTCAAACCACTCACATCACTCAAACCACTCACATCACATCACATCACATCACTCAAACCACTCACATCACATCACATCACCTCACATCACTCAAACCACTCACATCACTCAAACCACTCACATCACATCACCTCGCATCACTCAAACCACTCACATCACATCACCTCACATCACTCAAACCACTCACATCACATCACCTCACATCACTCAAACCACTCACATCACATCACCTCACATCACTCAAACCACTCACATCACATCACCTCACATCACCACATCACATCACCTCACATCACTCAAACCACTCACATCACCTCACATCACTCAAACCACTCAAACCACTCACATCACATCACATCACCTCACATCACCTCACATCACTCAAACCACTCACATCACATCACATCACCTCACATCACTCAAACCACTCACAGCACATCACATCACCTCACATCACTCAAACCACTCACATCACATCACCTCACATCACTCAAACCACTCACATCACATCACTCAAACCACTCACATCACCTCACATCACTCAAACCACTCAAACCACTCACATCACATCACATCACCTCACATCACTCAAACCACTCACATCACATCACATCACATCATATCACTCAAACCACTCACATCACATCACCTCACATCACATCACATCACATCACCTCACATCACTCAAACCACTCACATCACATCACATCACATCACTCAAACCACTCAAACCACTCACATCACATCACATCACTTCACATCACATCACCTCACATCACATCACTTCACATCACATCACCTCACATCACTCAAACCACTCACATCACATCACATCACCTCACATCACTCAAACCTCTCAAATCACATCACATCACCTCACATCGCTCAAACCACTCACATCACTCAAAACACTCAAATAACATCACATCACATCACTCAAACCACTCACATCACATCACCTCACATCACCACTCACATCACATAACATCACATCACCTCACATCACTCAAACCACTCACATCACTCAAACCACTCACTTCACATCACATCACATCACATCACTCAAACCACTCACATCACATCACATCACATCACCTCACCTCACATCGCCCCTTAACCACTCACATCACTCAAACCACTCACATCACTCAAACCACTCACATCACATCACATCACATCACCTCACCTCACATCGCCCCTTAACCACTCACATCACTCAAACCACTCACATCACATCACATCACTCAAACCACTCACATCACATCACCTCACTTCACCACATCACATCACCTCACATCACTCAAACCACTCACATCACATCACATCACCTCACATCACTCAAACCACTCACATTACTCAAACCACTCACATCACATCACATCACTCAAACCACTCACATCACATCACCTCACATCACTTCACATCACATCACATCACCTCACATCACTCAAACTACTCACATCACATCACATCACCTCACATCACTCAAACCACTCACATCACATCACATCACCTCACATCACTCAAACCACTCACATCACATCACATCACATCATATCACTCAAACCACTCACATCACATCACCTCACATCACATCACATCACATCACCTCACATCACTCAAACCACTCACATCACATCACATCACATCACTCAAATCACTCAAACCACTCACATCACATCACATCACTTCACATCACATCACCTCACATCACATCACTTCACATCACATCACCTCACATCACTCAAACCACTCACATCACATCACCTCACATCACTCAAACGTCTCACATCACATCACATCACCTCACATCACTCAAACCACTCACATCACATCACATCACCTCACATCACTCAAACCTCTCAAATCACATCACATCACCTCACATCACTCAAACCACTCACATCACTCAAAACACTCAAATAACATCACATCACATCACTCAAACCACTCACATCACATCACCTCACATCACCACTCACATCACATCACATCACATCACCTCACATCACTCAAACCACTCACATCACTCAAACCACTCACTTCACATCACATCACCTCACATCACTCAAACCACTCACATCACATCACATCACCTCACATCACTCAAACCACTCACATCACATCACATCACCTCACATCACTCAAACCACTCACATCACTCAAACCACTCACATCACATCACATCACATCACATCACATCACTCAAACCACTCACATCACATCACCTCACATCACTCAAACCACTCACATCACATCAAATCACTTCACATCACATCACCTCACATCACTCAAACCACTCACATCACATCACATCACCTCACATCACTCAAACCACTCACATCACTCAAACCACTCACATCACATCACCTCACATCACCACATCACATCACATAACTCAAACCACTCACATCACATCACATCACCTCACATCACTCAAACCACTCACATCACATCACATCACCTCACATCACTCAAACCACTCACATCACTCAACCACTCACATCACATCACATCACTCAAACCACTCACATCACATCACCTCACATCACTTCACATCACATCACATCACCTCACATCACTCAAACTACTCACATCACATCACATCACCTCACATCACTCAAACCACTCACATCACATCACATCACCTCACATCACTCAAACCACTCACATCACATCACATCACATCATATCACTCAAACCACTCACATCACATCACCTCACATCACATCACATCACATCACCTCACATCACTCAAACCACTCACATCACATCACATCACATCACTCAAACCACTCAAACCACTCACATCACATCACATCACTTCACATCACATCACCTCACATCACATCACTTCACATCACATCACCTCACATCACTCAAACCACTCACATCACATCACATCACCTCACATCACTCAAACGTCTCACATCACATCACATCACCTCACATCACTCAAACCACTCACATCACATCACATCACCTCACATCACTCAAACCTCTCAAATCACATCACATCACCTCACATCACTCAAACCACTCACATCACTCAAAACACTCAAATAACATCACATCACATCACTCAAACCACTCACATCACATCACCTCACATCACCACTCACATCACATCACATCACATCACCTCACATCACTCAAACCACTCACATCACTCAAACCACTCACTTCACATCACATCACATCACATCACTCAAACCACTCACATCACATCACATCACATCACCTCACCTCACATCGCCCCTTAACCACTCACATCACTCAAACCACTCACATCACTCAAACCACTCACATCAAATCACTCAAACCACTCATCACATCAACTCACATCACATCACATCACATCACTCAAACCACTCACATCACATCACATCACCTCACATCACTCAAACCACTCACATCGCATCACATCACTCAAACCACTCACATCACATCACATCACTCAAACCACTCACATCACATCACCTCACTTCACCACATCACATCACCTCACATCACTCAAACCACTCACATCACATCACATCACCTCACATCACTCAAACCACTCACATCACTCAAACCACTCACATCACATCACATCACTCAAACCACTCACATCACATCACCTCACATCACTTCACATCACATCACATCACCTCACATCACTCAAACTACTCACATCACATCACATCACCTCACATCACTCAAACCACTCACATCACTCAAACCACTCACTTCACATCACATCACCTCACATCACTCAAACCACTCACATCACATCACATCACCTCACATCACTCAAACCACTCACATCACATCACATCACCTCACATCACTCAAACCACTCACATCACTCAAACCACTCACATCACATCACATCACATCACATCACATCACTCAAACCACTCACATCACATCACCTCACATCACTCAAACCACTCACATCACTCAAACCACTCACTTCACATCACATCACCTCACATCACTCAAACCACTCACATCACATCACATCACCTCACATCACTCAAACCACTCACATCACATCACATCACCTCACATCACTCAAACCACTCACATCACTCAAACCACTCACATCACATCACATCACATCACATCACATCACTCAAACCACTCACATCACATCACCTCACATCACTCAAACCACTCACATCACATCAAATCACTTCACATCACATCACCTCACATCACTCAAACCACTCACATCACATCACATCACCTCACATCACTCAAACCACTCACATCACTCAAACCACTCACATCACTCAAACCACTCACATCACATCACATCACATCACTCAAACCACTCACATCACATCACCTCACATCACCACATCACATCACATAACTCAAACCACTCACATCACATCACATCACCTCACATCACTCAAACCACTCACATCACATCACATCACCTCACATCACTCAAACCACTCAAACCACTCACATCACATCACATCACTTCACATCACATCACCTCACATCACTCAAACCACTCACATCACATCACATCACATCACTCAAACCACTCAAACCACTCACATCACATCACATCACTTCACATCACATCACCTCACATCACTCAAACCACTCAAATCAGTCAAACCACTCACATCACATCACATCACCTCACATCACTCAAACCACTCACATCACATCACCTCACATCACTCAAATCACTCCATCACATCACCTCACATCACCACATCACATCACCTCACATCACTCAAACCACTCACAACACCTCACATCACTCAAACCACTCACTTCACATCACATCACCTCACATCACTCAAACCACTCACATCACATCACATCACTCAAACCACTCACATCACATCACATCACATCACTCAAACCACTCACATCACATCACCTCACATCACTCAAACCACTCACATCACATCACATCACCTCACATCACTCAAACCACTCAAACCACTCACATCACTCAAACCACTCACATCACATCACATCACTCAAACCACTCACATCACATCACCTCACATCACCACATCACATCACCTCACATCACTCAAACCACTCACATCACATCACATCACCTCACATCGCTCAAACCACTCACATCACATCACCTCACATCACCTCACATCACTCAAACCACTCACATCACTCAAACCACTCACATCACATCACATCACCTCACATCACTCAAACCACTCACATCACATCACATCACCTCACATCACTCAAACCACTCACACACATCACATCACATCACTCAAACCACTCACATCACATCAAATCACCTCACATCACTCAAACCACTCACATCACATCACATCACCTCACATCACTCAAACCACTCACATCACATTACATCAACTCACAACCACTCAAACCACTCACATCACATCACATCACTCAAACCACTCACATCACATCACATGACCTCACATAACTCAAACCACTCACATTACATCACATCACCTCACATCACTCAAACCACTCACATCACATCACATCACATCACTCAAACCACTCACATCACATCACATCACATCACTCAAACCACTCACATCACATCACATCACTTCACATCGCATCACCTCACATCACTCAACCACTCACATCACTCAAACCACTCACATCACATCACATCACCTCACATCACTCAAACCACTCACATCACATCACTCAAACCACTCACATCACATCATCTCACATCACTCACATCACATCACCTCACATCACTCAAACA
This sequence comes from Oeneis ivallda, assembly GCA_029955525.1. Taxonomy (NCBI): domain Eukaryota; kingdom Metazoa; phylum Arthropoda; class Insecta; order Lepidoptera; family Nymphalidae; genus Oeneis; species Oeneis ivallda. Next base: position 20,138,611 of record JARPMR010000002.1, on the reverse strand, counting down.
ACTCACAGCACATCACATCACCTCACATCACTCAAACCACTCACATCACATCACATCACCTCACATCGCTCAAACCACTCACATCACATCACCTCACATCGCTCAAACACTCACATCACATCACCTCACATCACTCAAACCACTCACATCACATCACCTCACATCACTCAAACCACTCACATCACATCACCTCACATCACCACATCACATCACCTCACATCACTCAAACCACTCACATCACCTCACATCACTCAAACCACTCACATCACCTCACATCACTCAAACCACTCACATCACATCACATCACCTCACATCACTCAAACCACTCACATCACATCACATCACATCACTCAAACCACTCACATCACATCACATCACATCACTCAAACCACTCACATCACATCACCTCACATCACTCCACTCACATCACATCACATCACCTCACATCACTCAAACCACTCACATCTCATCACATCAATTCACATCACTCAAACCACTCACATCACATCACATCACCTCACATCACTCAAACCACTCACATCACATCACCTCACATCACCACATCACATCACATCACTCAAACCACTCACATCACCTCACATCACTCAAACCACTCAAACCACTCACATCACATCACATCACCTCACATCACTCAAACCACTCAAACCACTCAGATCACATCACATCACTTCACATCACATCACCTCACATCACTCAAACCACTCGCATCACATCACATCACCTCACATCACTCAAACCACTCACAGCACATCACATCACCTCACATCACTCAAACCACTCACATCACATCACATCACCTCACATCGCTCAAACCACTCACATCACATCACCTCACATCACTCAAACCACTCACATCACTCAAACCACTCACTTCACATCACATCACCTCACATCACTCAAACCACTCACATCACATCACATCACCTCACATCACTCAAACCACTCACATCACATCACATCACCTCACATCACTCAAACCACTCACATCACTCAAACCACTCACATCACATCACATCACATCACATCACCTCACATCACTCAAACCACTCACATCACATCACATCACCTCACATCACTCAAACCACTCACATCACATCACATCACCTCACATCACTCAAACCACTCACTTCACATCACATCACATCACATCACTCAAACCACTCACATCACATCACATCACATCACCTCACCTCACATCGCCCCTTAACCACTCACATCACTCAAACCACTCACATCACTCAAACCACTCACATCAAATCACTCAAACCACTCATCACATCAACTCACATCACATCACATCACATCACTCAAACCACTCACATCACATCACATCACCTCACATCACTCAAACCACTCACATCACATCACATCACCTCACATCACTCAAACCACTCACATCACATCACATCACCTCACATCACTCAAACCACTCAAACCACTCACATCACATCACATCACTTCACATCACATCACTTCACATCACATCACCTCACATCACTCAAACCACTCCTCACATCACATCACATCACCTCACATCACTCAAACCACTCACATCACATCACCTCACATCACACAAACCACTCACATCACATCACATCACATCACATCACCTCACATCACTCAAACCACTCACATCACATCACCTCACATCACTCAAACCACTCACATCACATCACATCACCTCACATCACTCAAACCACTCACATCACCTCACATCACTCAAACCACTCATATCACATCACATCACATCACATCACTCAAACCACTCACATCACTCAAACCACTCACATCACATCACATCACCTCACATCACTCAAACCACTCACATCACCTCACATCACTCAAACCACTCATATCACATCACATCACATCACCTCACATCACTCAAACCACTCACATCACATCACATCACCTCACATCACTCAAACCACTCACATCACATCACATCACCTCACATCACTCAAACCACTCACATCACATCACATCACCTCACATCACTCAAACCATTCACATCACATCACATCACCTCACATCACTCAAACCACTCAAACCACTCACAGCACATCACATCACCTCAAATCGCTCAAACCACTCACATCACATCACCTCACATCATTCAAACCACTCACATCACACATCACATCACATCACTCAAATCACTCAAACCACTCACATCACATCACTTCACATCACATCACCTCACATCGCTCAAACCACTCACATCACTCAAACCACTCACATCACATCACCTCACATCACTCAAACCACTCACATCACATCACCTCACATCACCACATCACATCACCTCACATCACTCAAACCACTCACATCACATCACATCACCTCACATCACCACATCACATCACCTCACATCACTCAAACCACTCACATCACATCACATCACCTCACATCACTCAAACCACTCACATCACATCACATCACCTCACATCACTCAAACCACTCACATCACATCACCTCACATCACCACATCACATCACCTCACATCACTCAAACCACTCACATCACATCACATCACCTCACATCACTCAAACCACTCACATCACATCACATCACCTCACATCACTCAAACCACTCACATCACATCACATCACCTCACATCACTCAAACCACTCAAACCACTCACATCACATCACATCACTTCACATCACATCACTTCACATCACATCACCTCACATCACTCAAACCACTCCTCACATCACATCACATCACCTCACATCACTCAAACCACTCACATCACATCACCTCACATCACACAAACCACTCACATCACATCACATCACATCACATCACCTCACATCACTCAAACCACTCACATCACATCACCTCACATCACTCAAACCACTCACATCACATCACATCACCTCACATCACTCAAACCACTCACATCACCTCACATCACTCAAACCACTCATATCACATCACATCACATCACATCACTCAAACCACTCACATCACTCAAACCACTCACATCACATCACATCACCTCACATCACTCAAACCACTCACATCACCTCACATCACTCAAACCACTCATATCACATCACATCACATCACCTCACATCACTCAAACCACTCACATCACATCACATCACCTCACATCACTCAAACCACTCACATCACATCACATCACCTCACATCACTCAAACCACTCACATCACATCACATCACCTCACATCACTCAAACCATTCACATCACATCACATCACCTCACATCACTCAAACCACTCAAACCACTCACAGCACATCACATCACCTCAAATCGCTCAAACCACTCACATCACATCACCTCACATCATTCAAACCACTCACATCACACATCACATCACATCACTCAAATCACTCAAACCACTCACATCACATCACTTCACATCACATCACCTCACATCGCTCAAACCACTCACATCACTCAAACCACTCACATCACATCACCTCACATCACTCAAACCACTCACATCACATCACCTCACATCACCACATCACATCACCTCACATCACTCAAACCACTCACATCACATCACATCACCTCACATCACTCAAACCACTCACATCACATCACCTCACATCACATCACCTCACATCACTCAAACCACTCACATCACATCACTCAAACCACTCACATCACTCAAACCACTCACATCACTCAAACCACTCACATCACATCACCTCACATCAACACATCACATCACCTCACATCACTCAAACCACTCACATCACATCACATCACCTCACATCACTCAAACCACTCACATCACATCACCTCACATCACCACATCACATCGCATCACTCAAACCACTCACATCACATCACCTCACATCACTCAAACCACTCACAGCACATCACATCACCTCACATCACTCAAACCACTCACATCACATCACATCACCTCACATCGCTCAAACCACTCACATCACATCACCTCACATCACTCAAACCACTCACATCACATCACATCACCTCACATCGCTCAAACCACTCACATCACATCACCTCACATCACTCAAACCACTCACATCACATCACCTCACATCACTCAAACCCCTCACATCACATCACCTCACATCACTCAACACATCACCACATCACATCGCATCAATCAAACCACTCACATCACATCACCTCACATCACTCAAACCACTCACAGCACATCACATCACCTCACATCACTCAAACCACTCACATCACATCACATCACCTCACATCGCTCAAACCACTCACATCACATCACCTCACATCACTCAAACCACTCACATCACATCACCTCACATCACTCAAACCACTCACATCACATCACCTCACATCACTCAAACCACTCACATCACGTCACATCACTCAAACCACTCACATCACATCACATCACTCAAACCACTCACATCACTCAAACCACTCACATTACATCACATCACATCACTCAAACCACTCACATCACATCACCTCACATCACTCAAACCACTCACATCACTCAAACCACTCACATCACATCACCTCACATCACTCAAACCACTCACATCACATCACCTCACATCACTCAAACCACTCACATCACATCACCTCACATCACTCAAACCACTCACATCACATCACCTCACATCACTCAAACCACTCACATCACATCACCTCACATCACCACATCACATCACCTCACATCACTCAAACCACTCACATCACCTCACATCACTCAAACCACTCAAACCACTCACATCACATCACATCACCTCACATCACTCAAACCACTCACATCACATCACATCACCTCACATCACTCAAACCAATCACATCACATCACATCACCTCACATCACTCAAACCACTCAAACCACTCACAGCACATCACATCACCTCAAATTGCTCAAACCACTCACATCACATCACCTCACATCACTCAAACCACTCACATCACATCACATCACTCAAATCACTCAAACCACTCACATCACATCACATCACTTCACATCACATCACCTCACATCGCTCAAACCACTCGCATCACTCAAACCACTCACATCACATCACCTCACATCACTCAAACCACTCACATCACATCACCTCACATCACCACATCACATCACCTCTCATCACTCAAACCACTCACATCACATCACATCACCTCACATCACTCAAACCACTCACATCACATCACCTCACATCACATCACCTCACATCACTCAAACCACTCACATCACATCACTCAAACCACTCAAACCACTCACATCACATCACCTCACATCACCACATCACATCACCTCACATCACTCAAACCACTCACATCACATCACATCACCTCACATCACTCAAACCACTCAAATCACATCACCTCACATCACCACATCACACCGCATCACTCAAACCACTCACATCACATCACCTCACATCACTCAAACCACTCACATCACATCACCTCACATCACTCAAACCACTCACATCACATCACATCACCTCACATCACTCAAACCACTCAAACCACTCACATCACATCACATCACTTCACATCACATCACCTCACATCACTCAAACCACTCACATCACATCACATCACCTCACATCACTCAAACCACTCACATCACATCACCTCACATCACTCAAACCACTCACATCACAGCACATAACTCAAACCACTCAAATCACATCACATCACTTCACATCACATCACCTCACATCACTCAAACCACATCACATCACTTCACCTCACATCACTCAAACCACATCACATCACTTCACATCACATCACCTCACATCACTCAAACCACTCACATCACATCACATCACCTTACATCACCCATAACCACTCACATCACATCACCTCACATCACTCAAACCACTCACATCACATCACATCACCTCACATCACTCAAACCACTCACATCACATCACCTCACATCACTCAAACCACTCACATCACATCACCTCACATCACCACATCACATCACCTCACATCACTCAAACCACTCACATCACCTCACATCACTCAAACCACTCACATCACATCACATCACCTCACCTCACTCAAACCACTCACATCACATCACCTCACATCACTCAAACCACTCACATCACATCACCTCTCATCACCACATCACATCACCTCACATCACTCAAACCACTCACATCACCTCACATCACTCAAACCACTCACTCACCTCACATCACTCAAACCACTCACATCACTTCACATCACCTCACATCGCTCTTACCACTCACATCACATCACCTCACATCACTCAAACCACCATCACATCACATCACTTCACATCACAACACCTCACATCACTGAAACCACTCTCATCACTCAAACCACTCACATCACATCACATCACCTCACATCACTCAAACCACTCACATCACCTCACATCACTCAAACCACTCACATCACATCACATCACCTCACATCACTCAAACCACTCACATCACATCACATCACCTCACATCACTCAAACCACTCACATCACATCACATCACCTCACATCACTCAAACCACTCACATCACATCACATCACCTCACATCACTCAAACCACTCACATCACATCACATCACCTCACATCACTCAAACCACTCACATCACATCACATCACCTCACATCACTCAAACCAATCACATCACATCACATCACCTCACATCACTCAAACCACTCAAACCACTCACAGCACATCACATCACCTCAAATCGCTCAAACCACTCACATCACATCACCTCACATCACTCAAACCACTCACATCACATCACATCACATCACTCAAATCACTCAAACCACTCACATCACATCACATCACTTCACATCACATCACCTCACATCGCTCAAACCACTCACATCACTCAAACCACTCACATCACATCACCTCACATCACCACATCACATCACCTCACATCACTCAAACCACTCACATCACATCACATCACCTCACATCACTCAAACCACTCACATCACATCACCTCACATCACATCACCTCACATCACATCACCTCACATCACTCAAACCACTCACATCACATCACTCAAACCACTCACATCACTCAAACCACTCACATCACTCAAACCACTCACATCACATCACCTCACATCACCACATCACATCACCTCACATCACTCAAACCACTCACATCACATCACATCACCTCACATCACTCAAACCACTCACATCACATCACCTCACATCACCACATCACATCGCATCACTCAAACCACTCACATCACATCACCTCACATCACTCAAACCACTCACAGCACATCACATCACCTCACATCACTCAAACCACTCACATCACATCACATCACCTCACATCGCTCAAACCACTCACATCACATCACCTCACATCACTCAAACCACTCACATCACATCACCTCACATCACTCAAACCACTCACATCACATCACCTCACATCACTCAAACCACTCACATCACGTCACATCACTCAAACCACTCACATCACATCACATCACTCAAACCACTCACATCACTCAAACCACTCACATCACATCACATCACATCACTCAAACCACTCACATCACATCACATCACCTCACATCACTCAAACCACTCACATCACTCAAACCACTCACATCACATCACCTCACATCACTCAAACCACTCACATCACATCACCTCACATCACTCAAACCACTCACATCACATCACCTCACATCACTCAAACCACTCACATCACATCACCTCACATCACTCAAACCACTCACATCACATCACCTCACATCACCACATCACATCACCTCACATCACTCAAACCACTCACATCACCTCACATCACTCAAACCACTCACATCACATCACATCACCTCACCTCACTCAAACCACTCACATCACATCACCTCACATCACTCAAACCACTCACATCACATCACCTCTCATCACCACATCACATCACCTCACATCACTCAAACCACTCACATCACCTCACATCACTCAAACCACTCACTCACCTCACATCACTCAAACCACTCACATCACTTCACATCACCTCACATCGCTCTTACCACTCACATCACATCACCTCACATCACTCAAACCACTCACATCACATCACATCACCTCACATCACTCAAACCACTCACATCACATCACATCACCTCACATCACTCAAACCACTCACATCACATCACATCACCTCACATCACTCAAACCAATCACATCACATCACATCACCTCACATCACTCAAACCACTCAAACCACTCACAGCACATCACATCACCTCAAATCGCTCAAACCACTCACATCACATCACCTCACATCACTCAAACCACTCACATCACATCACATCACATCACTCAAATCACTCAAACCACTCACATCACATCACATCCATTCACATCACATCACCTCACATCGCTCAAACCACTCACATCACTCAAACCACTCACATCACATCACCTCACATCACCACATCACATCACCTCACATCACTCAAACCACTCACATCACATCACATCACCTCACATCACTCAAACCACTCACATCACATCACCTCACATCACATCACCTCACATCACTCAAACCACTCACATCACATCACTCAAACCACTCACATCACTCAAACCACTCACATCACTCAAACCACTCACATCACATCACCTCACATCACCACATCACATCACCTCACATCACTCAAACCACTCACATCACATCACATCACCTCACATCACTCAAACCACTCACATCACATCACCTCACATCACCACATCACATCGCATCACTCAAACCACTCACATCACATCACCTCACATCACTCAAACCACTCACAGCACATCACATCACCTCACATCACTCAAACCACTCACATCACATCACATCACCTCACATCGCTCAAACCACTCACATCACATCACCTCACATCACTCAAACCACTCACATCACATCACCTCACATCACTCAAACCACTCACATCACATCACCTCACATCACTCAAACCACTCACATCACGTCACATCACTCAAACCACTCACATCACATCACATCACTCAAACCACTCACATCACTCAAACCACTCACATCACATCACATCACATCACTCAAACCACTCACATCACATCACATCACCTCACATCACTCAAACCACTCACATCACTCAAACCACTCACATCACATCACCTCACATCACTCAAACCACTCACATCACATCACCTCACATCACTCAAACCACTCACATCACATCACCTCACATCACTCAAACCACTCACATCACATCACCTCACATCACTCAAACCACTCACATCACATCACCTCACATCACCACATCACATCACCTCACATCACTCAAACCACTCACATCACCTCACATCACTCAAACCACTCACATCACATCACATCACCTCACCTCACTCAAACCACTCACATCACATCACCTCACATCACTCAAACCACTCACATCACATCACCTCTCATCACCACATCACATCACCTCACATCACTCAAACCACTCACATCACCTCACATCACTCAAACCACTCACTCACCTCACATCACTCAAACCACTCACATCACTTCACATCACCTCACATCTTTCTTACCACTCACATCACATCACCTCACATCACTCAAACCACCATCACATCACATCACTTCACATCACAACACCTCACATCACTGAAACCACTCTCATCACTCAAACCACTCACATCACATCACATCACCTCACATCACTCAAACCACTCACATCACCTCACATCACTCAAACCACTCACATCACATCACATCACCTCACATCACTCAAACCACTCACATCACATCACATCACCTCACATCACTCAAACCACTCACATCACATCACATCACCTCACATCACTCAAACCACTCACATCACATCACATCACCTCACATCACTCAAACCACTCACATCACATCACATCACCTCACATCACTCAAACCACTCACATCACATCACATCACCTCACATCACTCAAACCACTCAAACCACTCACATCACATCACATCACTTCACATCACATCACCTCACATCACTCAAACCACTCACAGCACATCACATCACCTCAAATCGCTCAAACCACTCACATCACATCACATCACATCACTCAAATCACTCAAACCACTCACATCACATCACATCACTTCACATCACATCACCTCACATCGCTCAAACCACTCACATCACTTAAACCACTCACATCACATCACCTAACATTACTCAAACCACTCACATCACATCACCTCACATCACCTCACATCACCACATCACATCACATCACTCAAACCACTCACATCACCTCACATCACTCAAACCACTCAAACCACTCACATCACATCACATCACCTCACATCACTCAAACCACTCACATCACATCACATCACTTCACATCACATCACCTCACATCACTCAAACCACTCCTCACATCACATCACATCACCTCACATCACTCAAACCACTCACATCACATCACCTCACATCACACAAACCACTCACATCACATCACATCACATCACATCACCTCACATCACTCAAACCACTCACATCACATCACATCACCTCACATCACTCAAACCAATCACATCACATCACATCACCTCACATCACTCAAACCACTCAAACCACTCACAGCACATCACATCACCTCAACTCGCTCTAACCACTCACATCACATCACCTCACATCACTCAAACCACCATCACATCACATCACTTCACATCGCAACACCTCACATCACTGAAACCACTCTCATCACTCAAACCACTCACATCACATCACATCACCTCACATCACTCAAACCACTCACATCACCTCACATCACTCAAACCACTCACATCACATCACATCACCTCACATCACTCAAACCACTCACATCACATCACATCACCTCACATCACTCAAACCACTCACATCACATCACATCAACTCACATCACTCAAACCACTCACATCACATCACATCACCTCACATCACTCAAACCACTCACATCACATCACATCACCTCACATCACTCAAACCACTCACATCACATCACATCACCTCACATCACTCAAACCACTCAAACCACTCACATCACATCACATCACTTCACATCACATCACCTCACATCACATCACCTCACATCACTCAAACCACTCCTTACATCACATCACATCACCTCACATCACTCAAACCACTCACATCACATCACCTCACATCACACAAACCACTCACATCACATCACATCACATCACATCACCTCACATCACTCAAACCACTCACATCACATCACCTCACATCACTCAAACCACTCACATCACATCACATCACTCAAATCACATCACATCACTTCACATCACTCAAACAACTCACATCACTCAAACAACTCACATCACTCAAACCACTCATCACTCAAACCACTCACATCACATCACATCACCTCACATCACTCAAACCACTCACATCACTCAAACCACTCACATCACATCACATCACCTCACATCACTCAAACCACTCACATCACATCACCTCACATCACTCAAACCACTCACATCACATCACTTCACATCACTTCACATCACCTCACATCGCTCTAACCACTCACATCACATCACCTCACATCACTCAAACCACCATCACATCACATCACTTCACATCACAACACCTCACATCACTGAAACCACTCACATCACTCAAACCACTCACATCACATCACATCACCTCACATCACTCAAACCACTCACTGACTCACATCACTCAAACCACTCATATCACATCACATCACATCACCTCACATCACTCAAACCACTCACATCACATCACATCACCTCACATCACTCAAACCACTCACATCACATCACATCACCTCACATCACTCAAACCACTCATATCACATCACATCACCTCACATCACTCAAACCAATCTCATCACATCACATCACCTCACATCACTCAAACCACTCAAACCACTCACAGCACATCACATCACCTCAAATCGCTCAAACCACTCACATCACATCACCTCACATCACTCAAACCACTCACATCACATCACATCACTCAAATCACTCAAACCACTCACATCACATCACATCACTTCACATCACATCACCTCACATCGCTCAAACCACTCACATCACTCAAACCACTCACATCACATCACCTCACATCACCACATCACATCACCTCACATCACTCAAACCACTCACATCACATCACATCACCTCACATCACTCAAACCACTCACATCACATCACCTCACATCACCACATCACATCACCTCACATCACTCAAACCACTCACATCACCTCACATCACTCAAACCACTCACATCACATCACATCACCTCACCTCACTCAAACCACTCACATCACATCACCTCACATCACTCAAACCACTCACATCACATCACCTCTCATCACCACATCACATCACCTCACATCACTCAAACCACTCACATCACCTCACATCACTCAAACCACTCACTCACCTCACATCACTCAAACCACTCACATCACTTCACATCACCTCACATCGCTCTTACCACTCACATCACATCACCTCACATCACTCAAACCACTCACATCACATCACATCACCTCACATCACTCAAACCACTCACATCACATCACATCACCTCACATCACTCAAACCACTCACATCACATCACATCACCTCACATCACTCAAACCAATCACATCACATCACATCACCTCACATCACTCAAACCACTCAAACCACTCACAGCACATCACATCACCTCAAATCGCTCAAACCACTCACATCACATCACCTCACATCACTCAAACCACTCACATCACATCACATCACATCACTCAAATCACTCAAACCACTCACATCACATCACATCCATTCACATCACATCACCTCACATCGCTCAAACCACTCACATCACTCAAACCACTCACATCACATCACCTCACATCACCACATCACATCACCTCACATCACTCAAACCACTCACATCACATCACATCACCTCACATCACTCAAACCACTCACATCACATCACCTCACATCACATCACCTCACATCACTCAAACCACTCACATCACATCACTCAAACCACTCACATCACTCAAACCACTCACATCACTCAAACCACTCACATCACATCACCTCACATCACCACATCACATCACCTCACATCACTCAAACCACTCACATCACATCACATCACCTCACATCACTCAAACCACTCACATCACATCACCTCACATCACCACATCACATCGCATCACTCAAACCACTCACATCACATCACCTCACATCACTCAAACCACTCACAGCACATCACATCACCTCACATCACTCAAACCACTCACATCACATCACATCACCTCACATCGCTCAAACCACTCACATCACATCACCTCACATCACTCAAACCACTCACATCACATCACCTCACATCACTCAAACCACTCACATCACATCACCTCACATCACTCAAACCACTCACATCACGTCACATCACTCAAACCACTCACATCACATCACATCACTCAAACCACTCACATCACTCAAACCACTCACATCACATCACATCACATCACTCAAACCACTCACATCACATCACATCACCTCACATCACTCAAACCACTCACATCACTCAAACCACTCACATCACATCACCTCACATCACTCAAACCACTCACATCACATCACCTCACATCACTCAAACCACTCACATCACATCACCTCACATCACTCAAACCACTCACATCACATCACCTCACATCACTCAAACCACTCACATCACATCACATCACCTCACCTCACTCAAACCACTCACATCACATCACCTCACATCACTCAAACCACTCACATCACATCACCTCACCTCACTCAAACCACTCACATCACATCACCTCACATCACTCAAACCACTCACATCACATCACCTCTCATCACCACATCACATCACCTCACATCACTCAAACCACTCACATCACCTCACATCACTCAAACCACTCACTCACCTCACATCACTCAAACCACTCACATCACTTCACATCACCTCACATCGCTCTCACCACTCACATCACATCACCTCACATCACTCAAACCACCATCACATCACATCACTTCACATCACAACACCTCACATCACTGAAACCACTCTCATCACTCAAACCACTCACATCACATCACATCACCTCACATCACTCAAACCACTCACATCACCTCACATCACTCAAACCACTCACATCACATCACATCACCTCACATCACTCAAACCACTCACATCACATCACATCACCTCACATCACTCAAACCACTCACATCACATCACATCACCTCACATCACTCAAACCACTCACATCACATCACATCACCTCACATCACTCAAACCACTCACATCACATCACATCACCTCACATCACTCAAACCACTCACATCACATCACATCACCTCACATCACTCAAACCACTCAAACCACTCACATCACATCACATCACTTCACATCACATCACCTCACATCACTCAAACCACTCACAGCACATCACATCACCTCAAATCGCTCAAACCACTCACATCACATCACATCACATCACTCAAATCACTCAAACCACTCACATCACATCACATCACTTCACATCACATCACCTCACATCGCTCAAACCACTCACATCACTTAAACCACTCACATCACATCACCTAACATTACTCAAACCACTCACATCACATCACCTCACATCACCTCACATCACCACATCACATCACATCACTCAAACCACTCACATCACCTCACATCACTCAAACCACTCAAACCACTCACATCACATCACATCACCTCACATCACTCAAACCACTCACATCACATCACATCACTTCACATCACATCACCTCACATCACTCAAACCACTCCTCACATCACATCACATCACCTCACATCACTCAAACCACTCACATCACATCACCTCACATCACACAAACCACTCACATCACATCACATCACATCACATCACCTCACATCACTCAAACCACTCACATCACATCACATCACCTCACATCACTCAAACCAATCACATCACATCACATCACCTCACATCACTCAAACCACTCAAACCACTCACAGCACATCACATCACCTCAACTCGCTCTAACCACTCACATCACATCACCTCACATCACTCAAACCACCATCACATCACATCACTTCACATCGCAACACCTCACATCACTGAAACCACTCTCATCACTCAAACCACTCACATCACATCACATCACCTCACATCACTCAAACCACTCACATCACCTCACATCACTCAAACCACTCACATCACATCACATCACCTCACATCACTCAAACCACTCACATCACATCACATCACCTCACATCACTCAAACCACTCACATCACATCACATCAACTCACATCACTCAAACCACTCACATCACATCACATCACCTCACATCACTCAAACCACTCACATCACATCACATCACCTCACATCACTCAAACCACTCACATCACATCACATCACCTCACATCACTCAAACCACTCAAACCACTCACATCACATCACATCACTTCACATCACATCACCTCACATCACATCACCTCACATCACTCAAACCACTCCTTACATCACATCACATCACCTCACATCACTCAAACCACTCACATCACATCACCTCACATCACACAAACCACTCACATCACATCACATCACATCACATCACCTCACATCACTCAAACCACTCACATCACATCACCTCACATCACTCAAACCACTCACATCACATCACATCACTCAAATCACATCACATCACTTCACATCACTCAAACAACTCACATCACTCAAACAACTCACATCACTCAAACCACTCATCACTCAAACCACTCACATCACATCACATCACCTCACATCACTCAAACCACTCACATCACTCAAACCACTCACATCACATCACATCACCTCACATCACTCAAACCACTCACATCACATCACCTCACATCACTCAAACCACTCACATCACATCACTTCACATCACTTCACATCACCTCACATCGCTCTAACCACTCACATCACATCACCTCACATCACTCAAACCACCATCACATCACATCACTTCACATCACAACACCTCACATCACTGAAACCACTCACATCACTCAAACCACTCACATCACATCACATCACCTCACATCACTCAAACCACTCACTGACTCACATCACTCAAACCACTCATATCACATCACATCACATCACCTCACATCACTCAAACCACTCACATCACATCACATCACCTCACATCACTCAAACCACTCACATCACATCACATCACCTCACATCACTCAAACCACTCATATCACATCACATCACCTCACATCACTCAAACCAATCTCATCACATCACATCACCTCACATCACTCAAACCACTCAAACCACTCACAGCACATCACATCACCTCAAATCGCTCAAACCACTCACATCACATCACCTCACATCACTCAAACCACTCACATCACATCACATCACTCAAATCACTCAAACCACTCACATCACATCACATCACTTCACATCACATCACCTCACATCGCTCAAACCACTCACATCACTCAAACCACTCACATCACATCACCTCACATCACCACATCACATCACCTCACATCACTCAAACCACTCACATCACATCACATCACCTCACATCACTCAAACCACTCACATCACATCACCTCACATCACATCACCTCACATCACTCAAACCACTCACATCACATCACTCAAACCACTCACATCACTCAAACCACTCACATCACTCAAACCACTCACATCACATCACCTCACATCACCACATCACATCATCTCACATCACTCAAACCACTCACATCACATCACATCACCTCACATCACTCAAACCACTCACATCACATCACCTCACATCACCACATCACATCGCATCACTCAAACCACTCACATCACATCACCTCACATCACTCAAACAACTCACAGCACATCACATCACCTCACATCACTCAAACCACTCACATTACATCACATCACATCACCTCACATCGCTCAAACCACTCACATCACATCACCTCACATCACTCAAACCACTCACATCACATCACCTCACATCACTCAAACAACTCACATCACATCACCTCACATCACTCAAACCACTCACATCACGTCACATCACTCAAACCACTCACATCACATCACATCACTCAAACCACTCACATCACATCACCTCACATCACATCACCTCACATCACATCACCTCACATCACTCAAACCACTCACATCACATCACTCAAACCACTCACATCACTCAAACCACTCACATCACTCAAACCACTCACATCACATCACCTCACATCACCACATCACATCACCTCACATCACTCAAACCACTCACATCACATCACATCACCTCACATCACTCAAACCACTCACATCACATCACCTCACATCACCACATCACATCGCATCACTCAAACCACTCACATCACATCACCTCACATCACTCAAACCACTCACAGCACATCACATCACCTCACATCACTCAAACCACTCACATCACATCACATCACCTCACATCGCTCAAACCACTCACATCACATCACCTCACATCACTCAAACCACTCACATCACATCACCTCACATCACTCAAACCACTCACATCACATCACCTCACATCACTCAAACCACTCACATCACGTCACATCACTCAAACCACTCACATCACATCACATCACATCACTCAAATCACTCAAACCACTCACATCACATCACATCCATTCACATCACATCACCTCACATCGCTCAAACCACTCACATCACTCAAACCACTCACATCACATCACCTCACATCACCACATCACATCACCTCACATCACTCAAACCACTCACATCACATCACATCACCTCACATCACTCAAACCACTCACATCACATCACCTCACATCACATCACCTCACATCACTCAAACCACTCACATCACATCACTCAAACCACTCACATCACTCAAACCACTCACATCACTCAAACCACTCACATCACATCACCTCACATCACCACATCACATCACCTCACATCACTCAAACCACTCACATCACATCACATCACCTCACATCACTCAAACCACTCACATCACATCACCTCACATCACCACATCACATCGCATCACTCAAACCACTCACATCACATCACCTCACATCACTCAAACCACTCACAGCACATCACATCACCTCACATCACTCAAACCACTCACATCACATCACATCACCTCACATCGCTCAAACCACTCACATCACATCACCTCACATCACTCAAACCACTCACATCACATCACCTCACATCACTCAAACCACTCACATCACATCACCTCACATCACTCAAACCACTCACATCACGTCACATCACTCAAACCACTCACATCACATCACATCACTCAAACCACTCACATCACTCAAACCACTCACATCACATCACATCACATCACTCAAACCACTCACATCACATCACATCACCTCACATCACTCAAACCACTCACATCACTCAAACCACTCACATCACATCACCTCACATCACTCAAACCACTCACATCACATCACCTCACATCACTCAAACCACTCACATCACATCACCTCACATCACTCAAACCACTCACATCACATCACCTCACATCACTCAAACCACTCACATCACATCACCTCACATCACCACATCACATCACCTCACATCACTCAAACCACTCACATCACCTCACATCACTCAAACCACTCACATCACATCACATCACCTCACCTCACTCAAACCACTCACATCACATCACCTCACATCACTCAAACCACTCACATCACATCACCTCTCATCACCACATCACATCACCTCACATCACTCAAACCACTCACATCACCTCACATCACTCAAACCACTCACTCACCTCACATCACTCAAACCACTCACATCACTTCACATCACCTCACATCGCTCTTACCACTCACATCACATCACCTCACATCACTCAAACCACCATCACATCACATCACTTCACATCACAACACCTCACATCACTGAAACCACTCTCATCACTCAAACCACTCACATCACATCACATCACCTCACATCACTCAAACCACTCACATCACCTCACATCACTCAAACCACTCACATCACATCACATCACCTCACATCACTCAAACCACTCACATCACATCACATCACCTCACATCACTCAAACCACTCACATCACATCACATCACCTCACATCACTCAAACCACTCACATCACATCACATCACCTCACATCACTCAAACCACTCACATCACATCACATCACCTCACATCACTCAAACCACTCACATCACATCACATCACCTCACATCACTCAAACCACTCAAACCACTCACATCACATCACATCACTTCACATCACATCACCTCACATCACTCAAACCACTCACAGCACATCACATCACCTCAAATCGCTCAAACCACTCACATCACATCACATCACATCACTCAAATCACTCAAACCACTCACATCACATCACATCACTTCACATCACATCACCTCACATCGCTCAAACCA
This sequence comes from Oeneis ivallda, assembly GCA_029955525.1. Taxonomy (NCBI): domain Eukaryota; kingdom Metazoa; phylum Arthropoda; class Insecta; order Lepidoptera; family Nymphalidae; genus Oeneis; species Oeneis ivallda. The sequence continues at coordinate 20,119,091 of JARPMR010000002.1, read as the reverse complement.
CTCACATCACTTAAACCACTCACATCACATCACCTAACATTACTCAAACCACTCACATCACATCACCTCACATCACCTCACATCACCACATCACATCACATCACTCAAACCACTCACATCACCTCACATCACTCAAACCACTCAAACCACTCACATCACATCACATCACCTCACATCACTCAAACCACTCACATCACATCACATCACTTCACATCACATCACCTCACATCACTCAAACCACTCCTCACATCACATCACATCACCTCACATCACTCAAACCACTCACATCACATCACCTCACATCACACAAACCACTCACATCACATCACATCACATCACATCACCTCACATCACTCAAACCACTCACATCACATCACATCACCTCACATCACTCAAACCAATCACATCACATCACATCACCTCACATCACTCAAACCACTCAAACCACTCACAGCACATCACATCACCTCAACTCGCTCTAACCACTCACATCACATCACCTCACATCACTCAAACCACCATCACATCACATCACTTCACATCGCAACACCTCACATCACTGAAACCACTCTCATCACTCAAACCACTCACATCACATCACATCACCTCACATCACTCAAACCACTCACATCACCTCACATCACTCAAACCACTCACATCACATCACATCACCTCACATCACTCAAACCACTCACATCACATCACATCACCTCACATCACTCAAACCACTCACATCACATCACATCAACTCACATCACTCAAACCACTCACATCACATCACATCACCTCACATCACTCAAACCACTCACATCACATCACATCACCTCACATCACTCAAACCACTCACATCACATCACATCACCTCACATCACTCAAACCACTCAAACCACTCACATCACATCACATCACTTCACATCACATCACCTCACATCACATCACCTCACATCACTCAAACCACTCCTTACATCACATCACATCACCTCACATCACTCAAACCACTCACATCACATCACCTCACATCACACAAACCACTCACATCACATCACATCACATCACATCACCTCACATCACTCAAACCACTCACATCACATCACCTCACATCACTCAAACCACTCACATCACATCACATCACTCAAATCACATCACATCACTTCACATCACTCAAACAACTCACATCACTCAAACAACTCACATCACTCAAACCACTCATCACTCAAACCACTCACATCACATCACATCACCTCACATCACTCAAACCACTCACATCACTCAAACCACTCACATCACATCACATCACCTCACATCACTCAAACCACTCACATCACATCACCTCACATCACTCAAACCACTCACATCACATCACTTCACATCACTTCACATCACCTCACATCGCTCTAACCACTCACATCACATCACCTCACATCACTCAAACCACCATCACATCACATCACTTCACATCACAACACCTCACATCACTGAAACCACTCACATCACTCAAACCACTCACATCACATCACATCACCTCACATCACTCAAACCACTCACTGACTCACATCACTCAAACCACTCATATCACATCACATCACATCACCTCACATCACTCAAACCACTCACATCACATCACATCACCTCACATCACTCAAACCACTCACATCACATCACATCACCTCACATCACTCAAACCACTCATATCACATCACATCACCTCACATCACTCAAACCAATCTCATCACATCACATCACCTCACATCACTCAAACCACTCAAACCACTCACAGCACATCACATCACCTCAAATCGCTCAAACCACTCACATCACATCACCTCACATCACTCAAACCACTCACATCACATCACATCACTCAAATCACTCAAACCACTCACATCACATCACATCACTTCACATCACATCACCTCACATCGCTCAAACCACTCACATCACTCAAACCACTCACATCACATCACCTCACATCACCACATCACATCACCTCACATCACTCAAACCACTCACATCACATCACATCACCTCACATCACTCAAACCACTCACATCACATCACCTCACATCACATCACCTCACATCACTCAAACCACTCACATCACATCACTCAAACCACTCACATCACTCAAACCACTCACATCACTCAAACCACTCACATCACATCACCTCACATCACCACATCACATCATCTCACATCACTCAAACCACTCACATCACATCACATCACCTCACATCACTCAAACCACTCACATCACATCACCTCACATCACCACATCACATCGCATCACTCAAACCACTCACATCACATCACCTCACATCACTCAAACAACTCACAGCACATCACATCACCTCACATCACTCAAACCACTCACATTACATCACATCACATCACCTCACATCGCTCAAACCACTCACATCACATCACCTCACATCACTCAAACCACTCACATCACATCACCTCACATCACTCAAACAACTCACATCACATCACCTCACATCACTCAAACCACTCACATCACGTCACATCACTCAAACCACTCACATCACATCACATCACTCAAACCACTCACATCACATCACCTCACATCACATCACCTCACATCACATCACCTCACATCACTCAAACCACTCACATCACATCACTCAAACCACTCACATCACTCAAACCACTCACATCACTCAAACCACTCACATCACATCACCTCACATCACCACATCACATCACCTCACATCACTCAAACCACTCACATCACATCACATCACCTCACATCACTCAAACCACTCACATCACATCACCTCACATCACCACATCACATCGCATCACTCAAACCACTCACATCACATCACCTCACATCACTCAAACCACTCACAGCACATCACATCACCTCACATCACTCAAACCACTCACATAACATCACATCACCTCACATCGCTCAAACCACTCACATCACATCACCTCACATCACTCAAACCACTCACATCACATCACCTCACATCACTCAAACCACTCACATCACATCACCTCACATCACTCAAACCACTCACATCACGTCACATCACTCAAACCACTCACATCACATCACATCACTCAAACCACTCACATCACTCAAACCACTCACATCACATCACATCACATCACTCAAACCACTCACATCACATCACATCACCTCACATCACTCAAACCACTCACATCACTCAAACCACTCACATCACATCACCTCACATCACTCAAACCACTCACATCACATCACCTCACATCACTCAAACCACTCACATCACATCACCTCACATCACTCAAACCACTCACATCACATCACCTCACATCACTCAAACCACTCACATCACATCACCTCACATCACCACATCACATCACCTCACATCACTCAAACCACTCACATCACCTCACATCACTCAAACCACTCACATCACATCACATCACCTCACCTCACTCAAACCACTCACATCACATCACCTCACATCACTCAAACCACTCACATCACATCACCTCTCATCACCACATCACATCACCTCACATCACTCAAACCACTCACATCACCTCACATCACTCAAACCACTCACTCACCTCACATCACTCAAACCACTCACATCACTTCACATCACCTCACATCGCTCTTACCACTCACATCACATCACCTCACATCACTCAAACCACTCACATCACATCACATCACCTCACATCACTCAAACCACTCACATCACATCACATCACCTCACATCACTCAAACCACTCACATCACATCACATCACCTCACATCACTCAAACCAATCACATCACATCACATCACCTCACATCACTCAAACCACTCAAACCACTCACAGCACATCACATCACCTCAAATCGCTCAAACCACTCACATCACATCACCTCACATCACTCAAACCACTCACATCACATCACATCACATCACTCAAATCACTCAAACCACTCACATCACATCACATCCATTCACATCACATCACCTCACATCGCTCAAACCACTCACATCACTCAAACCACTCACATCACATCACCTCACATCACCACATCACATCACCTCACATCACTCAAACCACTCACATCACATCACATCACCTCACATCACTCAAACCACTCACATCACATCACCTCACATCACCACATCACATCGCATCACTCAAACCACTCACATCACATCACCTCACATCACTCAAACCACTCACAGCACATCACATCACCTCACATCACTCAAACCACTCACATCACATCACATCACCTCACATCGCTCAAACCACTCACATCACATCACCTCACATCACTCAAACCACTCACATCACATCACCTCACATCACTCAAACCACTCACATCACATCACCTCACATCACACAAACCACTCACATCACATCACATCACATCACATCACCTCACATCACTCAAACCACTCACATCACATCACATCACCTCACATCACTCAAACCAATCACATCACATCACATCACCTCACATCACTCAAACCACTCAAACCACTCACAGCACATCACATCACCTCAACTCGCTCTAACCACTCACATCACATCACCTCACATCACTCAAACCACCATCACATCACATCACTTCACATCGCAACACCTCACATCACTGAAACCACTCTCATCACTCAAACCACTCACATCACATCACATCACCTCACATCACTCAAACCACTCACATCACCTCACATCACTCAAACCACTCACATCACATCACATCACCTCACATCACTCAAACCACTCACATCACATCACATCACCTCACATCACTCAAACCACTCACATCACATCACATCAACTCACATCACTCAAACCACTCACATCACATCACATCACCTCACATCACTCAAACCACTCACATCACATCACATCACCTCACATCACTCAAACCACTCACATCACATCACATCACCTCACATCACTCAAACCACTCAAACCACTCACATCACATCACATCACTTCACATCACATCACCTCACATCACATCACCTCACATCACTCAAACCACTCCTTACATCACATCACATCACCTCACATCACTCAAACCACTCACATCACATCACCTCACATCACACAAACCACTCACATCACATCACATCACATCACATCACCTCACATCACTCAAACCACTCACATCACATCACCTCACATCACTCAAACCACTCACATCACATCACATCACTCAAATCACATCACATCACTTCACATCACTCAAACAACTCACATCACTCAAACAACTCACATCACTCAAACCACTCATCACTCAAACCACTCACATCACATCACATCACCTCACATCACTCAAACCACTCACATCACTCAAACCACTCACATCACATCACATCACCTCACATCACTCAAACCACTCACATCACATCACCTCACATCACTCAAACCACTCACATCACATCACTTCACATCACTTCACATCACCTCACATCGCTCTAACCACTCACATCACATCACCTCACATCACTCAAACCACCATCACATCACATCACTTCACATCACAACACCTCACATCACTGAAACCACTCACATCACTCAAACCACTCACATCACATCACATCACCTCACATCACTCAAACCACTCACTGACTCACATCACTCAAACCACTCATATCACATCACATCACATCACCTCACATCACTCAAACCACTCACATCACATCACATCACCTCACATCACTCAAACCACTCACATCACATCACATCACCTCACATCACTCAAACCACTCATATCACATCACATCACCTCACATCACTCAAACCAATCTCATCACATCACATCACCTCACATCACTCAAACCACTCAAACCACTCACAGCACATCACATCACCTCAAATCGCTCAAACCACTCACATCACATCACCTCACATCACTCAAACCACTCACATCACATCACATCACTCAAATCACTCAAACCACTCACATCACATCACATCACTTCACATCACATCACCTCACATCGCTCAAACCACTCACATCACTCAAACCACTCACATCACATCACCTCACATCACCACATCACATCACCTCACATCACTCAAACCACTCACATCACATCACATCACCTCACATCACTCAAACCACTCACATCACATCACCTCACATCACATCACCTCACATCACTCAAACCACTCACATCACATCACTCAAACCACTCACATCACTCAAACCACTCACATCACTCAAACCACTCACATCACATCACCTCACATCACCACATCACATCATCTCACATCACTCAAACCACTCACATCACATCACATCACCTCACATCACTCAAACCACTCACATCACATCACCTCACATCACCACATCACATCGCATCACTCAAACCACTCACATCACATCACCTCACATCACTCAAACAACTCACAGCACATCACATCACCTCACATCACTCAAACCACTCACATTACATCACATCACATCACCTCACATCGCTCAAACCACTCACATCACATCACCTCACATCACTCAAACCACTCACATCACATCACCTCACATCACTCAAACAACTCACATCACATCACCTCACATCACTCAAACCACTCACATCACGTCACATCACTCAAACCACTCACATCACATCACATCACTCAAACCACTCACATCACTCAAACCACTCACATCACATCACATCACATCACTCAAACCACTCACATCACATCACATCACCTCACATCACTCAAACCACTCAAATCACTCAAACCACTCACATCACATCACCTCACATCACTCAAACCACTCACATCACATCACCTCACATCACTCAAACCACTCACATCACATCACCTCACATCACTCAAACCACTCACATCACATCACCTCACATCACTCAAAGCACTCACATCACATCACCTCACATCACCACATCACATCACCTCACATCACTCAAACCACTCACATCACCTCACATCACTCAAACCACTCACATCACATCACATCACCTCACATCACCTCACATCACTCAAACCACTCACATCACATCACATCACCTCACATCACTCAAACCACTCACAGCACATCACATCACCTCACATCACTCAAACCACTCACATCACATCACATCACCTCACATCGCTCAAACCACTCACATCACATCACCTCACATCACTCAAACCACTCACATCACATCACTCAAACCACTCACATCACCTCACATCACTCAAACCACTCAAACCACTCACATCACATCACATCACCTCACATCACTCAAACCACTCACATCACATCACATCACCTCACATCGCTCAAACCACTCACATCACATCACCTCACATCACTCAAACCACTCACATCACATCACCTCACATCACTCAAACCACTCACATAACATCACCTCACATCACCACATCACATCACCTCACATCACTCAAACCACTCACATCACCTCACATCACTCAAACCACTCACATCACATCACATCACTCAATCAAACCACTCACATCACATCACATCACTCAAACCACTCACATCACTCAAACCACTCACATCATATCACATCACATCACTCAAACCACTCACATCACATCACATCACCTCACATCACTCAAACCACTCACATCACTCAAACCACTCACATCACATCACATCACCTCACATCACTCAAACCACTCACATCACATCACCTCACATCACTCAAACCACTCACATCACATCACCTCACATCACTCAAACCACTCACATCACATCACCTCACATCACTCAAACCACTCACATCACATCACCTCTCATCACCACATCACATCACCTCACATCACTCAAACCACTCACATCACTTCACATCACCTCACATCGCTCTAACCACTCACATCACATCACCTCACATCACTCAAACCACCATCACATCACATCACTTCACATCACAACACCTCACATCACTGAAACCACTCTCGTCACTCAAACCACTCACATCACATCACATCACCTCACATCACTCAAACCACTCACATCACCTCACATCACTCAAACCACTCACATCACATCACATCACCTCACATCACTCAAACCACTCACATCACATCACATCACCTCACATCACTCAAACCACTCACATCACATCACCTCACATCACTCAAACCACCATCACATCACATCACTTCACATCACAACACCTCACATCACTGAAACCACTCTCGTCACTCAAACCACTCACATCACATCACATCACCTCACATCACTCAAACCACTCACATCACTTCACATCACCTCACATCGCTCTAACCACTCACATCACATCACCTCACATCACTCAAACCACCATCACATCACATCACTTCACATCACAACACCTCACATCACTGAAACCACTCTCGTCACTCAAACCACTCACATCACATCACATCACCTCACATCACTCAAACCACTCACATCACTTCACATCACCTCACATCGCTCTAACCACTCACATCACATCACCTCACATCACTCAAACCACCATCACATCACATCACATCACCTCACATCACTCAAACCACTCACATCACATCACATCACCTCACATCACTCAAACCACTCACATCACATCACCTCACATCACATCACCTCACATCACTCAAACCACTCACATCACATCACTCAAACCACTCACATCACTCAAACCACTCACATCACTCAAACCACTCACATCACATCACCTCACATCACCACATCACATCATCTCACATCACTCAAACCACTCACATCACATCACATCACCTCACATCACTCAAACCACTCACATCACATCACCTCACATCACCACATCACATCGCATCACTCAAACCACTCACATCACATCACCTCACATCACTCAAACAACTCACAGCACATCACATCACCTCACATCACTCAAACCACTCACATTACATCACATCACATCACCTCACATCGCTCAAACCACTCACATCACATCACCTCACATCACTCAAACCACTCACATCACATCACCTCACATCACTCAAACAACTCACATCACATCACCTCACATCACTCAAACCACTCACATCACGTCACATCACTCAAACCACTCACATCACATCACATCACCTCACATCACTCAAACCACTCACATCACATCACCTCACATCACCACATCACATCGCATCACTCAAACCACTCACATCACATCACCTCACATCACTCAAACAACTCACAGCACATCACATCACCTCACATCACTCAAACCACTCACATTACATCACATCACATCACCTCACATCGCTCAAACCACTCACATCACATCACCTCACATCACTCAAACCACTCACATCACATCACCTCACATCACTCAAACAACTCACATCACATCACCTCACATCACTCAAACCACTCACATCACATCACATCACCTCACATCACTCAAACCACTCACATCACATCACCTCACATCACCACATCACATCGCATCACTCAAACCACTCACATCACATCACCTCACATCACTCAAACAACTCACAGCACATCACATCACCTCACATCACTCAAACCACTCACATTACATCACATCACATCACCTCACATCGCTCAAACCACTCACATCACATCACCTCACATCACTCAAACCACTCACATCACATCACCTCACATCACTCAAACAACTCACATCACATCACCTCACATCACTCAAACCACTCACATCACATCACATCACCTCACATCACTCAAACCACTCACATCACATCACCTCACATCACATCACCTCACATCACTCAAACCACTCACATCACATCACTCAAACCACTCACATCACTCAAACCACTCACATCACTCAAACCACTCACATCACATCACCTCACATCACCACATCACATCATCTCACATCACTCAAACCACTCACATCACATCACATCACCTCACATCACTCAAACCACTCACATCACATCACCTCACATCACCACATCACATCGCATCACTCAAACCACTCACATCACATCACCTCACATCACTCAAACAACTCACAGCACATCACATCACCTCACATCACTCAAACCACTCACATTACATCACATCACATCACCTCACATCGCTCAAACCACTCACATCACATCACCTCACATCACTCAAACCACTCACATCACATCACCTCACATCACTCAAACAACTCACATCACATCACCTCACATCACTCAAACCACTCACATCACGTCACATCACTCAAACCACTCACATCACATCACATCACTCAAACCACTCACATCACATCACCTCACATCACATCACCTCACATCACATCACCTCACATCACTCAAACCACTCACATCACATCACTCAAACCACTCACATCACTCAAACCACTCACATCACTCAAACCACTCACATCACATCACCTCACATCACCACATCACATCACCTCACATCACTCAAACCACTCACATCACATCACATCACCTCACATCACTCAAACCACTCACATCACATCACCTCACATCACCACATCACATCGCATCACTCAAACCACTCACATCACATCACCTCACATCACTCAAACCACTCACAGCACATCACATCACCTCACATCACTCAAACCACTCACATAACATCACATCACCTCACATCGCTCAAACCACTCACATCACATCACCTCACATCACTCAAACCACTCACATCACATCACCTCACATCACTCAAACCACTCACATCACATCACCTCACATCACTCAAACCACTCACATCACGTCACATCACTCAAACCACTCACATCACATCACATCACTCAAACCACTCACATCACTCAAACCACTCACATCACATCACATCACATCACTCAAACCACTCACATCACATCACATCACCTCACATCACTCAAACCACTCACATCACTCAAACCACTCACATCACATCACCTCACATCACTCAAACCACTCACATCACATCACCTCACATCACTCAAACCACTCACATCACATCACCTCACATCACTCAAACCACTCACATCACATCACCTCACATCACTCAAACCACTCACATCACATCACCTCACATCACCACATCACATCACCTCACATCACTCAAACCACTCACATCACCTCACATCACTCAAACCACTCACATCACATCACATCACCTCACCTCACTCAAACCACTCACATCACATCACCTCACATCACTCAAACCACTCACATCACATCACCTCTCATCACCACATCACATCACCTCACATCACTCAAACCACTCACATCACCTCACATCACTCAAACCACTCACTCACCTCACATCACTCAAACCACTCACATCACTTCACATCACCTCACATCGCTCTTACCACTCACATCACATCACCTCACATCACTCAAACCACTCACATCACATCACATCACCTCACATCACTCAAACCACTCACATCACATCACATCACCTCACATCACTCAAACCACTCACATCACATCACATCACCTCACATCACTCAAACCAATCACATCACATCACATCACCTCACATCACTCAAACCACTCAAACCACTCACAGCACATCACATCACCTCAAATCGCTCAAACCACTCACATCACATCACCTCACATCACTCAAACCACTCACATCACATCACATCACATCACTCAAATCACTCAAACCACTCACATCACATCACATCCATTCACATCACATCACCTCACATCGCTCAAACCACTCACATCACTCAAACCACTCACATCACATCACCTCACATCACCACATCACATCACCTCACATCACTCAAACCACTCACATCACATCACATCACCTCACATCACTCAAACCACTCACATCACATCACCTCACATCACCACATCACATCGCATCACTCAAACCACTCACATCACATCACCTCACATCACTCAAACCACTCACAGCACATCACATCACCTCACATCACTCAAACCACTCACATCACATCACATCACCTCACATCGCTCAAACCACTCACATCACATCACCTCACATCACTCAAACCACTCACATCACATCACCTCACATCACTCAAACCACTCACATCACATCACCTCACATCACACAAACCACTCACATCACATCACATCACATCACATCACCTCACATCACTCAAACCACTCACATCACATCACATCACCTCACATCACTCAAACCAATCACATCACATCACATCACCTCACATCACTCAAACCACTCAAACCACTCACAGCACATCACATCACCTCAACTCGCTCTAACCACTCACATCACATCACCTCACATCACTCAAACCACCATCACATCACATCACTTCACATCGCAACACCTCACATCACTGAAACCACTCTCATCACTCAAACCACTCACATCACATCACATCACCTCACATCACTCAAACCACTCACATCACCTCACATCACTCAAACCACTCACATCACATCACATCACCTCACATCACTCAAACCACTCACATCACATCACATCACCTCACATCACTCAAACCACTCACATCACATCACATCAACTCACATCACTCAAACCACTCACATCACATCACATCACCTCACATCACTCAAACCACTCACATCACATCACATCACCTCACATCACTCAAACCACTCACATCACATCACATCACCTCACATCACTCAAACCACTCAAACCACTCACATCACATCACATCACTTCACATCACATCACCTCACATCACATCACCTCACATCACTCAAACCACTCCTTACATCACATCACATCACCTCACATCACTCAAACCACTCACATCACATCACCTCACATCACACAAACCACTCACATCACATCACATCACATCACATCACCTCACATCACTCAAACCACTCACATCACATCACCTCACATCACTCAAACCACTCACATCACATCACATCACTCAAATCACATCACATCACTTCACATCACTCAAACAACTCACATCACTCAAACAACTCACATCACTCAAACCACTCATCACTCAAACCACTCACATCACATCACATCACCTCACATCACTCAAACCACTCACATCACTCAAACCACTCACATCACATCACATCACCTCACATCACTCAAACCACTCACATCACATCACCTCACATCACTCAAACCACTCACATCACATCACTTCACATCACTTCACATCACCTCACATCGCTCTAACCACTCACATCACATCACCTCACATCACTCAAACCACCATCACATCACATCACTTCACATCACAACACCTCACATCACTGAAACCACTCACATCACTCAAACCACTCACATCACATCACATCACCTCACATCACTCAAACCACTCACTGACTCACATCACTCAAACCACTCATATCACATCACATCACATCACCTCACATCACTCAAACCACTCACATCACATCACATCACCTCACATCACTCAAACCACTCACATCACATCACATCACCTCACATCACTCAAACCACTCATATCACATCACATCACCTCACATCACTCAAACCAATCTCATCACATCACATCACCTCACATCACTCAAACCACTCAAACCACTCACAGCACATCACATCACCTCAAATCGCTCAAACCACTCACATCACATCACCTCACATCACTCAAACCACTCACATCACATCACATCACTCAAATCACTCAAACCACTCACATCACATCACATCACTTCACATCACATCACCTCACATCGCTCAAACCACTCACATCACTCAAACCACTCACATCACATCACCTCACATCACCACATCACATCACCTCACATCACTCAAACCACTCACATCACATCACATCACCTCACATCACTCAAACCACTCACATCACATCACCTCACATCACATCACCTCACATCACTCAAACCACTCACATCACATCACTCAAACCACTCACATCACTCAAACCACTCACATCACTCAAACCACTCACATCACATCACCTCACATCACCACATCACATCATCTCACATCACTCAAACCACTCACATCACATCACATCACCTCACATCACTCAAACCACTCACATCACATCACCTCACATCACCACATCACATCGCATCACTCAAACCACTCACATCACATCACCTCACATCACTCAAACAACTCACAGCACATCACATCACCTCACATCACTCAAACCACTCACATTACATCACATCACATCACCTCACATCGCTCAAACCACTCACATCACATCACCTCACATCACTCAAACCACTCACATCACATCACCTCACATCACTCAAACAACTCACATCACATCACCTCACATCACTCAAACCACTCACATCACGTCACATCACTCAAACCACTCACATCACATCACATCACTCAAACCACTCACATCACTCAAACCACTCACATCACATCACATCACATCACTCAAACCACTCACATCACATCACATCACCTCACATCACTCAAACCACTCAAATCACTCAAACCACTCACATCACATCACCTCACATCACTCAAACCACTCACATCACATCACCTCACATCACTCAAACCACTCACATCACATCACCTCACATCACTCAAACCACTCACATCACATCACCTCACATCACTCAAAGCACTCACATCACATCACCTCACATCACCACATCACATCACCTCACATCACTCAAACCACTCACATCACCTCACATCACTCAAACCACTCACATCACATCACATCACCTCACATCACCTCACATCACTCAAACCACTCACATCACATCACATCACCTCACATCACTCAAACCACTCACAGCACATCACATCACCTCACATCACTCAAACCACTCACATCACATCACATCACCTCACATCGCTCAAACCACTCACATCACATCACCTCACATCACTCAAACCACTCACATCACATCACTCAAACCACTCACATCACCTCACATCACTCAAACCACTCAAACCACTCACATCACATCACATCACCTCACATCACTCAAACCACTCACATCACATCACATCACCTCACATCGCTCAAACCACTCACATCACATCACCTCACATCACTCAAACCACTCACATCACATCACCTCACATCACTCAAACCACTCACATAACATCACCTCACATCACCACATCACATCACCTCACATCACTCAAACCACTCACATCACCTCACATCACTCAAACCACTCACATCACATCACATCACTCAATCAAACCACTCACATCACATCACATCACTCAAACCACTCACATCACTCAAACCACTCACATCATATCACATCACATCACTCAAACCACTCACATCACATCACATCACCTCACATCACTCAAACCACTCACATCACTCAAACCACTCACATCACATCACATCACCTCACATCACTCAAACCACTCACATCACATCACCTCACATCACTCAAACCACTCACATCACATCACCTCACATCACTCAAACCACTCACATCACATCACCTCACATCACTCAAACCACTCACATCACATCACCTCTCATCACCACATCACATCACCTCACATCACTCAAACCACTCACATCACTTCACATCACCTCACATCGCTCTAACCACTCACATCACATCACCTCACATCACTCAAACCACCATCACATCACATCACTTCACATCACAACACCTCACATCACTGAAACCACTCTCGTCACTCAAACCACTCACATCACATCACATCACCTCACATCACTCAAACCACTCACATCACCTCACATCACTCAAACCACTCACATCACATCACATCACCTCACATCACTCAAACCACTCACATCACATCACATCACCTCACATCACTCAAACCACTCACATCACATCACCTCACATCACTCAAACCACCATCACATCACATCACTTCACATCACAACACCTCACATCACTGAAACCACTCTCGTCACTCAAACCACTCACATCACATCACATCACCTCACATCACTCAAACCACTCACATCACTTCACATCACCTCACATCGCTCTAACCACTCACATCACATCACCTCACATCACTCAAACCACCATCACATCACATCACTTCACATCACAACACCTCACATCACTGAAACCACTCTCGTCACTCAAACCACTCACATCACATCACATCACCTCACATCACTCAAACCACTCACATCACTTCACATCACCTCACATCGCTCTAACCACTCACATCACATCACCTCACATCACTCAAACCACCATCACATCACATCACATCACCTCACATCACTCAAACCACTCACATCACATCACATCACCTCACATCACTCAAACCACTCACATCACATCACCTCACATCACATCACCTCACATCACTCAAACCACTCACATCACATCACTCAAACCACTCACATCACTCAAACCACTCACATCACTCAAACCACTCACATCACATCACCTCACATCACCACATCACATCATCTCACATCACTCAAACCACTCACATCACATCACATCACCTCACATCACTCAAACCACTCACATCACATCACCTCACATCACCACATCACATCGCATCACTCAAACCACTCACATCACATCACCTCACATCACTCAAACAACTCACAGCACATCACATCACCTCACATCACTCAAACCACTCACATTACATCACATCACATCACCTCACATCGCTCAAACCACTCACATCACATCACCTCACATCACTCAAACCACTCACATCACATCACCTCACATCACTCAAACAACTCACATCACATCACCTCACATCACTCAAACCACTCACATCACGTCACATCACTCAAACCACTCACATCACATCACATCACTCAAACCACTCACATCACTCAAACCACTCACATCACATCACATCACATCACTCAAACCACTCACATCACATCACATCACCTCACATCACTCAAACCACTCAAATCACTCAAACCACTCACATCACATCACCTCACATCACTCAAACCACTCACATCACATCACCTCACATCACTCAAACCACTCACATCACATCACCTCACATCACTCAAACCACTCACATCACATCACCTCACATCACTCAAAGCACTCACATCACATCACCTCACATCACCACATCACATCACCTCACATCACTCAAACCACTCACATCACCTCACATCACTCAAACCACTCACATCACATCACATCACCTCACATCACCTCACATCACTCAAACCACTCACATCACATCACATCACCTCACATCACTCAAACCACTCACAGCACATCACATCACCTCACATCACTCAAACCACTCACATCACATCACATCACCTCACATCGCTCAAACCACTCACATCACATCACCTCACATCACTCAAACCACTCACATCACATCACTCAAACCACTCACATCACCTCACATCACTCAAACCACTCAAACCACTCACATCACATCACATCACCTCACATCACTCAAACCACTCACATCACATCACATCACCTCACATCGCTCAAACCACTCACATCACATCACCTCACATCACTCAAACCACTCACATCACATCACCTCACATCACTCAAACCACTCACATAACATCACCTCACATCACCACATCACATCACCTCACATCACTCAAACCACTCACATCACCTCACATCACTCAAACCACTCACATCACATCACATCACTCAATCAAACCACTCACATCACATCACATCACTCAAACCACTCACATCACTCAAACCACTCACATCATATCACATCACATCACTCAAACCACTCACATCACATCACATCACCTCACATCACTCAAACCACTCACATCACTCAAACCACTCACATCACATCACATCACCTCACATCACTCAAACCACTCACATCACATCACCTCACATCACTCAAACCACTCACATCACATCACCTCACATCACTCAAACCACTCACATCACATCACCTCACATCACTCAAACCACTCACATCACATCACCTCTCATCACCACATCACATCACCTCACATCACTCAAACCACTCACATCACTTCACATCACCTCACATCGCTCTAACCACTCACATCACATCACCTCACATCACTCAAACCACCATCACATCACATCACTTCACATCACAACACCTCACATCACTGAAACCACTCTCGTCACTCAAACCACTCACATCACATCACATCACCTCACATCACTCAAACCACTCACATCACCTCACATCACTCAAACCACTCACATCACATCACATCACCTCACATCACTCAAACCACTCACATCACATCACATCACCTCACATCACTCAAACCACTCACATCACATCACATCACCTCACATCACTCAAACCACTCACATCACATCACATCACCTCACATCACTCAAACCACTCAAACCACTCACATCACATCACATCACTTCACATCACATCACCTCACATCACTCAAACCACTCACAGCACATCACATCACCTCAAATCGCTCAAACCACTCACATCACATCACATCACATCACTCAAATCACTCAAACCACTCACATCACATCACATCACTTCACATCACATCACCTCACATCGCTCAAACCACTCACATCACTCAAACCACTCACATCACATCACCTAACATCACTCAAACCACTCACATCACATCACCTCACATCACCACATCACATCACATCACTCAAACCACTCACATCACCTCACATCACTCAAACCACTCAAACCACTCACATCACATCACATCACCTCACATCACTCAAACCACTCACATCACATCACATCACTTCACATCACATCACCTCACATCACTCAAACCACTCCTCACATCACATCACATCACCTCACATCACTCAAACCACTCACATCACATCACCTCACATCACACAAACCACTCACATCACATCACATCACATCACATCACCTCACATCACTCAAACCACTCACATCACATCACCTCACATCACTCAAACCACTCACATCACATCACATCACTCAAATCACATCACATCACCTCACATCACTCAAACCACTCACTCACCTCACATCACTTCACATCACCTCACATCGCTCTAACCACTCACATCACATCACCTCACATCACTCAAACCACCATCACATCACATCACTTCACATCACAACACCTCACATCACTGAAACCACTCTCATCACTCAAACCACTCACATCACATCACATCACCTCACATCACTCAAACCACTCACATCACATCACATCACCTCACATCACTCAAACCACTCACATCACATCACATCACCTCACATCACTCAAACCACTCACATCACATCACATCACCTCACATCACTCAAACCACTCACATCACATCACATCACCTCACATCACTCAAACCACTCAAACCACTCACATCACATCACATCACTTCACATCACATCACCTCACATCACTCAAACCACTCACAGCACATCACATCACCTCAAATCGCTCAAACCACTCACATCACATCACCTCACATCACTCAAACCACTCACATCACATCACATCACATCACTCAAATCACTCAAACCACTCACATCACATCACATCACTTCACATCACATCACCTCTCATCGCTCAAACCACTCACATCACTCAAAACACTCACATCACATCACCTAACATCACTCAAACCACTCACATCACATCACCTCACATCACCACATCACATCACATCACTCAAACCACTCACATCACCTCACATCACTCAAACCACTCAAACCACTCACATCACATCACATCACCTCACATCACTCAAACCACTCACATCACATCACATCACTTCACATCACATCACCTCACATCACTCAAACCACTCCTCACATCACATCACATCACCTCACATCACTCAAACCACTCACATCACATCACCTCACATCACACAAACCACTCACATCACATCACATCACATCACATCACCTCACATCACTCAAACCACTCACATCACATCACCTCACATCACTCAAACCACTCACATCACATCACATCACTCAAAACACATCACATCACTTCACATCACTCAAACAACTCACATCACTCAAACAACTCACATCACTCAAACCACTCATCACTCAAACCACTCTCATCACTCAAACCACTCACATCACATCACATCACCTCACATCACTCAAACCACTCACATCACTCAAACCACTCACATCACATCACATCACCTCACATCACTCAAACCACTCACATCACATCACCTCACATCACTCAAACCACTCACATCACATCACTTCACATCACTTCACATCACCTCACATCGCTCTAACCACTCACATCACATCACCTCACATCACTCAAACCACCATCACATCACATCACTTCACATCACAACACCTCACATCACTGAAACCACTCACATCACTCAAACCACTCACATCACATCACATCACCTCACATCACTCAAACCACTCACATCACCTCACATCACTCAAACCACTCATATCACATCACATCACATCACCTCACATCACTCAAACCACTCACATCACATCACATCACCTCACATCACTCAAACCACTCACATCACATCACATCACCTCACATCACTCAAACCACTCACATCACATCACATCACCTCACATCACTCAAACCAATCACATCACATCACTCAAATCACTCAAACCACTCAAATCACATCACATCACTTCACATCACATCACTTCACATCACATCACCTCACATCGCTCAAACCACTCACATCACTCAAAACACTCACATCACATCACCTAACATCACTCAAACCACTCACATCACATCACCTCACATCACCACATCACATCACATCACTCAAACAACTCACATCACCTCACATCACTCAAACCACTCAAACCACTCACATCACATCACATCACTTCACATCACATCACTTCACATCACATCACCTCACATCACTCAAACCACTCCTCACATCACATCACATCACCTCACATCACTCAAACCACTCACATCACATCACCTCACATCACACAAACAACTCACATCACATCACATCACATCACATCACCTCACATCACTCAAACCACTCACATCACATCACCTCACATCACTCAAACCACTCACATCACATCACATCACTCAAATCACATCACATCACTTCACATCACTCAAACAACTCACATCACTCAAACAACTCACATCACTCAAACCACTCATCACTCAAACCACTCACATCACATCACATCACCCCACATCACTCAAACCACTCACATCACTCAAACCACTCACATCACATCACATCACCTCACATCACTCAAACCACTCACATCACATCACCTCACATCACTCAAACCACTCACATCACATCACTTCACATCACTTCACATCACCTCACATCGCTCTAACCACTCACATCACATCACCTCACATCACTCAAACCACCATCACATCACATCACTTCACATCACCACATCACATCGCATCACTCAAACCACTCACATCACATCACCTCACATCACTCAAACCACTCACAGCACATCACATCACCTCACATCACTCAAACCACTCACATCACATCACCTCACATCACCACATCACATCACCTCACATCACTCAAACCACTCACATCACATCACATCACCTCACATCGCTCAAACCACTCACATCACATCACCTCACATCACTCAAACCACTCACATCACATCACCTCACATCACTCAAACCACTCACATCACATCACCTCACATCACTCAAACCACTCACATCACGTCACATCACTCAAACCACTCACATCACATCACATCACTCAAACCACTCACATCACTCAAACCACTCACATCACATCACATCACATCACTCAAACCACTCACATCACATCACATCACCTCACATCACTCAAACCACTCACATCACTCAAACCACTCACATCACATCACCTCACATCACTCAAACCACTCACATCACATCACCTCACATCACTCAAACCACTCACATCACATCACCTCACATCACTCAAACCACTCACATCACATCACCTCACATCACTCAAACCACTCACATCACATCACCTCACATCACCACATCACATCACCTCACATCACTCAAACCACTCACATCACCTCAGATCACTCAAACCACTCACATCACATCACATCACTCAAACCACTCACATCACTCAAACCACTCACATCATATCACATCACATCACTCAAACCACTCACATCACATCACATCACCTCACATCACTCAAACCACTCACATCACTCAAACCACTCACATCACATCACATCACCTCACATCACTCAAACCACTCACATCACATCACCTCACATCACTCAAACCACTCACATCACATCACCTCACATCACTCAAACCACTCACATCACATCACCTCACATCACTCAAACCACTCACATCACATCACCTCTCATCACCACATC
Source organism: Oeneis ivallda (assembly GCA_029955525.1). Lineage (NCBI taxonomy): Eukaryota > Metazoa > Arthropoda > Insecta > Lepidoptera > Nymphalidae > Oeneis > Oeneis ivallda. Next base: position 20,096,897 of record JARPMR010000002.1, on the reverse strand, counting down.
ACATCACCTCACATCACTCAAACCACTCACATCACCTCACATCACTCAAACCACTCACTCACCTCACATCACTCAAACCACTCACATCACTTCACATCACCTCACATCGCTCTAACCACTCACATCACATCACCTCACATCACTCAAACCACCATCACATCACATCACTTCACATCACAACACCTCACATCACTGAAACCACTCTCATCACTCAAACCACTCACATCACATCACATCACCTCACATCACTCAAACCACTCACATCACCTCACATCACTCAAACCACTCACATCACATCACATCACCTCACATCACTCAAACCACTCACATCACATCACATCACCTCACATCACTCAAACCACTCACATCACATCACATCACCTCACATCACTCAAACCACTCACATCACATCACATCACCTCACATCACTCAAACCACTCACATCACATCACATCACCTCACATCACTCAAACCACTCACATCACATCACATCACCTCACATCACTCAAACCACTCAAACCACTCACATCACATCACATCACTTCACATCAAATCACCTCACATCACTCAAACCACTCACAGCACATCACATCACCTCAAATCGCTCAAACCACTCACATCACATCACATCACATCACTCAAATCACTCAAACCACTCACATCACATCACATCACTTCACATCACATCACCTCACATCGCTCAAACCACTCACATCACTCAAACCACTCACATCACATCACCTAACATCACTCAAACCACTCACATCACATCACCTCACATCACCACATCACATCACATCACATCACATCACACAAACCACTCACATCACCTCACATCACTCAAACCACTCAAACCACTCACATCACATCACATCACCTCACATCACTCAAACCACTCACATCACATCACATCACTTCACATCACATCACCTCACATCACTCAAACCACTCCTCACATCACATCACATCACCTCACATCACTCAAACCACTCACATCACATCACCTCACATCACACAAACCACTCACATCACATCACCTCACATCACTCAAACCACTCACATCACATCACCTCACATCACTCAAACCACTCACATCACATCACATCACTCAAATCACATCACATCACCTCACATCACTCAAACCACTCACTCACCTCACATCACTCAAACCACTCACATCACTTCACATCACCTCACATCGCTCTAACCACTCACATCACATCACCTCACATCACTCAAACCACCATCACATCACATCACTTCACATCACAACACCTCACATCACTGAAACCACTCTCATCACTCAAACCACTCACATCACATCACATCACCTCACATCACTCAAACCACTCACATCACCTCACATCACTCAAACCACTCACATCACATCACCTCACATCACTCAAACCACTCACATCACATCACATCACCTCACATCACTCAAACCACTCACATCACATCACATCACCTCACATCACTCAAACCACTCACATCACATCACATCACCTCACATCACTCAAACCACTCACATCACATCACATCACCTCACATCACTCAAACCACTCACATCACATCACATCACCTCACATCACTCAAACCACTCAAACCACTCACATCACATCACATCACTTCACATCACATCACCTCACATCACTCAAACCACTCACAGCACATCACATCACCTCAAATCGCTCAAACCACTCACATCACATCACCTCACATCACTCAAACCACTCACATCACATCACATCACATCACTCAAATCACTCAAACCACTCACATCACATCACATCACTTCACATCACATCACCTCACATCGCTCAAACCACTCACATCACTCAAAACACTCACATCACATCACCTAACATCACTCAAACCACTCACATCACATCACCTCACATCACCACATCACATCACATCACTCAAACCACTCACATCACCTCACATCACTCACATCACTCAAACCACTCACATCACATCACATCACTTCACATCACATCACATCACATCACCTCACATCACTCAAACCACTCACATCACATCACCTCACATCACACAAACCACTCACATCACATCACATCACATCACATCACCTCACATCACTCAAACCACTCACATCACATCACCTCACATCACTCAAACCACTCACATCACATCACATCACTCAAATCACATCACATCACTTCACATCACTCAAACAACTCACATCACTCAAACAACTCACATCACTCAAACCACTCACATCATATCACATCACCTCACATCACTCAAACCACTCACATCACATCACCTCACATCACTCAAACCACTCACATCACATCACCTCACATCACTCAAACCACTCACATCACATCACTTCACATCACTTCACATCACCTCACATCGCTCTAACCACTCACATCACATCACCTCACATCACTCAAACCACCATCACATCACATCACTTCACATCACAACACCTCACATCACTGAAACCACTCACATCACTCAAACCACTCACATCACATCACATCACCTCACATCACTCAAACCACTCACATCACCTCACATCACTCAAACCACTCACATCACATCACATCACCTCACATCACTCAAACCACTCACATCACATCACATCACCTCACATCACTCAAACCACTCACATCACTCAAACCACTCACATCATATCACATCACCTCACATCACTCAAACCACTCACATCACATCACCTCACATCACTCAAACCACTCACATCACATCACCTCACATCACTCAAACCACTCACATCACATCACTTCACATCACTTCACATCACCTCACATCGCTCTAACCACTCACATCACATCACCTCACATCACTCAAACCACCATCACATCACATCACTTCACATCACAACACCTCACATCACTGAAACCACTCACATCACTCAAACCACTCACATCACATCACATCACCTCACATCACTCAAACCACTCACATCACCTCACATCACTCAAACCACTCACATCACATCACATCACCTCACATCACTCAAACCACTCACATCACATCACATCACCTCACATCACTCAAACCACTCACATCACATCACATCAACTCACATCACTCAAACCACTCACATCACATCACATCACCTCACATCACTCAAACCACTCACATCACATCACATCACCTCACATCACTCAAACCACTCACATCACATCACATCACCTCACATCACTCAAACCACTCAAACCACTCACATCACATCACATCACTTCACATCACATCACCTCACATCACATCACCTCACATCACTCAAACCACTCCTTACATCACATCACATCACCTCACATCACTCAAACCACTCACATCACATCACCTCACATCACACAAACCACGCACATCACATCACATCACATCACATCACCTCACATCACTCAAACCACTCACATCACATCACCTCACATCACTCAAACCACTCACATCACATCACATCACTCAAATCACATCACATCACTTCACATCACTCAAACAACTCACATCACTCAAACAACTCACATCACTCAAACCACTCATCACTCAAACCACTCACATCACATCACATCACCTCACATCACTCAAACCACTCACATCACTCAAACCACTCACATCACATCACATCACCTCACATCACTCAAACCACTCACATCACATCACCTCACATCACTCAAACCACTCACATCACATCACTTCACATCACTTCACATCACCTCACATCGCTCTAACCACTCACATCACATCACCTCACATCACTCAAACCACCATCACATCACATCACTTCACATCACAACACCTCACATCACTGAAACCACTCACATCACTCAAACCACTCACATCACATCACATCACCTCACATCACTCAAACCACTCACTGACTCACATCACTCAAACCACTCATATCACATCACATCACATCACCTCACATCACTCAAACCACTCACATCACATCACATCACCTCACATCACTCAAACCACTCACATCACATCACATCACCTCACATCACTCAAACCACTCATATCACATCACATCACCTCACATCACTCAAACCAATCTCATCACATCACATCACCTCACATCACTCAAACCACTCAAACCACTCACAGCACATCACATCACCTCAAATCGCTCAAACCACTCACATCACATCACCTCACATCACTCAAACCACTCACATCACATCACATCACTCAAATCACTCAAACCACTCACATCACATCACATCACTTCACATCACATCACCTCACATCGCTCAAACCACTCACATCACTCAAACCACTCACATCACATCACCTCACATCACCACATCACATCACCTCACATCACTCAAACCACTCACATCACATCACATCACCTCACATCACTCAAACCACTCACATCACATCACCTCACATCACATCACCTCACATCACTCAAACCACTCACATCACATCACTCAAACCACTCACATCACTCAAACCACTCACATCACTCAAACCACTCACATCACATCACCTCACATCACCACATCACATCATCTCACATCACTCAAACCACTCACATCACATCACATCACCTCACATCACTCAAACCACTCACATCACATCACCTCACATCACCACATCACATCGCATCACTCAAACCACTCACATCACATCACCTCACATCACTCAAACAACTCACAGCACATCACATCACCTCACATCACTCAAACCACTCACATTACATCACATCACATCACCTCACATCGCTCAAACCACTCACATCACATCACCTCACATCACTCAAACCACTCACATCACATCACCTCACATCACTCAAACAACTCACATCACATCACCTCACATCACTCAAACCACTCACATCACGTCACATCACTCAAACCACTCACATCACATCACATCACTCAAACCACTCACATCACATCACCTCACATCACATCACCTCACATCACATCACCTCACATCACTCAAACCACTCACATCACATCACTCAAACCACTCACATCACTCAAACCACTCACATCACTCAAACCACTCACATCACATCACCTCACATCACCACATCACATCACCTCACATCACTCAAACCACTCACATCACATCACATCACCTCACATCACTCAAACCACTCACATCACATCACCTCACATCACCACATCACATCGCATCACTCAAACCACTCACATCACATCACCTCACATCACTCAAACCACTCACAGCACATCACATCACCTCACATCACTCAAACCACTCACATCACATCACATCACCTCACATCGCTCAAACCACTCACATCACATCACCTCACATCACTCAAACCACTCACATCACATCACCTCACATCACTCAAACCACTCACATCACATCACCTCACATCACTCAAACCACTCACATCACGTCACATCACTCAAACCACTCACATCACATCACATCACATCACTCAAATCACTCAAACCACTCACATCACATCACATCCATTCACATCACATCAGCTCACATCGCTCAAACCACTCACATCACTCAAACCACTCACATCACATCACCTCACATCACCACATCACATCACCTCACATCACTCAAACCACTCACATCACATCACATCACCTCACATCACTCAAACCACTCACATCACATCACCTCACATCACATCACCTCACATCACTCAAACCACTCACATCACATCACTCAAACCACTCACATCACTCAAACCACTCACATCACTCAAACCACTCACATCACATCACCTCACATCACCACATCACATCACCTCACATCACTCAAACCACTCACATCACATCACATCACCTCACATCACTCAAACCACTCACATCACATCACCTCACATCACCACATCACATCGCATCACTCAAACCACTCACATCACATCACCTCACATCACTCAAACCACTCACAGCACATCACATCACCTCACATCACTCAAACCACTCACATCACATCACATCACCTCACATCGCTCAAACCACTCACATCACATCACCTCACATCACTCAAACCACTCACATCACATCACCTCACATCACTCAAACCACTCACATCACATCACCTCACATCACTCAAACCACTCACATCACGTCACATCACTCAAACCACTCACATCACATCACATCACTCAAACCACTCAAATCACTCAAACCACTCACATCACATCACATCACATCACTCAAACCACTCACATCACATCACATCACCTCACATCACTCAAACCACTCACATCACTCAAACCACTCACATCACATCACCTCACATCACTCAAACCACTCACATCACATCACCTCACATCACTCAAACCACTCACATCACATCACCTCACATCACTCAAACCACTCACATCACATCACCTCACATCACTCAAACCACTCACATCACATCACCTCACATCACCACATCACATCACCTCACATCACTCAAACCACTCACATCACCTCACATCACTCAAACCACTCACATCACATCACATCACCTCACCTCACTCAAACCACTCACATCACATCACCTCACATCACTCAAACCACTCACATCACATCACCTCTCATCACCACATCACATCACCTCACATCACTCAAACCACTCACATCACCTCACATCACTCAAACCACTCACTCACCTCACATCACTCAAACCACTCACATCACTTCACATCACCTCACATCGCTCTTACCACTCACATCACATCACCTCACATCACTCAAACCACCATCACATCACATCACTTCACATCACAACACCTCACATCACTGAAACCACTCTCATCACTCAAACCACTCACATCACATCACATCACCTCACATCACTCAAACCACTCACATCACCTCACATCACTCAAACCACTCACATCACATCACATCACCTCACATCACTCAAACCACTCACATCACATCACATCACCTCACATCACTCAAACCACTCACATCACATCACATCACCTCACATCACTCAAACCACTCACATCACATCACATCACCTCACATCACTCAAACCACTCACATCACATCACATCACCTCACATCACTCAAACCACTCACATCACATCACATCACCTCACATCACTCAAACCACTCAAACCACTCACATCACATCACATCACTTCACATCACATCACCTCACATCACTCAAACCACTCACAGCACATCACATCACCTCAAATCGCTCAAACCACTCACATCACATCACATCACATCACTCAAATCACTCAAACCACTCACATCACATCACATCACTTCACATCACATCACCTCACATCGCTCAAACCACTCACATCACTTAAACCACTCACATCACATCACCTAACATTACTCAAACCACTCACATCACATCACCTCACATCACCTCACATCACCACATCACATCACATCACTCAAACCACTCACATCACCTCACATCACTCAAACCACTCAAACCACTCACATCACATCACATCACCTCACATCACTCAAACCACTCACATCACATCACATCACTTCACATCACATCACCTCACATCACTCAAACCACTCCTCACATCACATCACATCACCTCACATCACTCAAACCACTCACATCACATCACCTCACATCACACAAACCACTCACATCACATCACATCACATCACATCACCTCACATCACTCAAACCACTCACATCACATCACATCACCTCACATCACTCAAACCAATCACATCACATCACATCACCTCACATCACTCAAACCACTCAAACCACTCACAGCACATCACATCACCTCAACTCGCTCTAACCACTCACATCACATCACCTCACATCACTCAAACCACCATCACATCACATCACTTCACATCGCAACACCTCACATCACTGAAACCACTCTCATCACTCAAACCACTCACATCACATCACATCACCTCACATCACTCAAACCACTCACATCACCTCACATCACTCAAACCACTCACATCACATCACATCACCTCACATCACTCAAACCACTCACATCACATCACATCACCTCACATCACTCAAACCACTCACATCACATCACATCAACTCACATCACTCAAACCACTCACATCACATCACATCACCTCACATCACTCAAACCACTCACATCACATCACATCACCTCACATCACTCAAACCACTCACATCACATCACATCACCTCACATCACTCAAACCACTCAAACCACTCACATCACATCACATCACTTCACATCACATCACCTCACATCACATCACCTCACATCACTCAAACCACTCCTTACATCACATCACATCACCTCACATCACTCAAACCACTCACATCACATCACCTCACATCACACAAACCACTCACATCACATCACATCACATCACATCACCTCACATCACTCAAACCACTCACATCACATCACCTCACATCACTCAAACCACTCACATCACATCACATCACTCAAATCACATCACATCACTTCACATCACTCAAACAACTCACATCACTCAAACAACTCACATCACTCAAACCACTCATCACTCAAACCACTCACATCACATCACCTCACATCACCACATCACATCACCTCACATCACTCAAACCACTCACATCACATCACATCACCTCACATCACTCAAACCACTCACATCACATCACCTCACATCACATCACCTCACATCACTCAAACCACTCACATCACATCACTCAAACCACTCACATCACTCAAACCACTCACATCACTCAAACCACTCACATCACATCACCTCACATCACCACATCACATCATCTCACATCACTCAAACCACTCACATCACATCACATCACCTCACATCACTCAAACCACTCACATCACATCACCTCACATCACCACATCACATCGCATCACTCAAACCACTCACATCACATCACCTCACATCACTCAAACAACTCACAGCACATCACATCACCTCACATCACTCAAACCACTCACATTACATCACATCACATCACCTCACATCGCTCAAACCACTCACATCACATCACCTCACATCACTCAAACCACTCACATCACATCACCTCACATCACTCAAACAACTCACATCACATCACCTCACATCACTCAAACCACTCACATCACGTCACATCACTCAAACCACTCACATCACATCACATCACTCAAACCACTCACATCACATCACCTCACATCACATCACCTCACATCACATCACCTCACATCACTCAAACCACTCACATCACATCACTCAAACCACTCACATCACTCAAACCACTCACATCACTCAAACCACTCACATCACATCACCTCACATCACCACATCACATCACCTCACATCACTCAAACCACTCACATCACATCACATCACCTCACATCACTCAAACCACTCACATCACATCACCTCACATCACCACATCACATCGCATCACTCAAACCACTCACATCACATCACCTCACATCACTCAAACCACTCACAGCACATCACATCACCTCACATCACTCAAACCACTCACATCACATCACATCACCTCACATCGCTCAAACCACTCACATCACATCACCTCACATCACTCAAACCACTCACATCACATCACCTCACATCACTCAAACCACTCACATCACATCACCTCACATCACTCAAACCACTCACATCACGTCACATCACTCAAACCACTCACATCACATCACATCACATCACTCAAATCACTCAAACCACTCACATCACATCACATCCATTCACATCACATCACCTCACATCGCTCAAACCACTCACATCACTCAAACCACTCACATCACATCACCTCACATCACCACATCACATCACCTCACATCACTCAAACCACTCACATCACATCACATCACCTCACATCACTCAAACCACTCACATCACATCACCTCACATCACATCACCTCACATCACTCAAACCACTCACATCACATCACTCAAACCACTCACATCACTCAAACCACTCACATCACTCAAACCACTCACATCACATCACCTCACATCACCACATCACATCACCTCACATCACTCAAACCACTCACATCACATCACATCACCTCACATCACTCAAACCACTCACATCACATCACCTCACATCACCACATCACATCGCATCACTCAAACCACTCACATCACATCACCTCACATCACTCAAACCACTCACAGCACATCACATCACCTCACATCACTCAAACCACTCACATCACATCACATCACCTCACATCGCTCAAACCACTCACATCACATCACCTCACATCACTCAAACCACTCACATCACATCACCTCACATCACTCAAACCACTCACATCACATCACCTCACATCACTCAAACCACTCACATCACGTCACATCACTCAAACCACTCACATCACATCACATCACTCAAACCACTCAAATCACTCAAACCACTCACATCACATCACATCACATCACTCAAACCACTCACATCACATCACATCACCTCACATCACTCAAACCACTCACATCACTCAAACCACTCACATCACATCACCTCACATCACTCAAACCACTCACATCACATCACCTCACATCACTCAAACCACTCACATCACATCACCTCACATCACTCAAACCACTCACATCACATCACCTCACATCACTCAAACCACTCACATCACATCACCTCACATCACCACATCACATCACCTCACATCACTCAAACCACTCACATCACCTCACATCACTCAAACCACTCACATCACATCACATCACCTCACCTCACTCAAACCACTCACATCACATCACCTCACATCACTCAAACCACTCACATCACATCACCTCTCATCACCACATCACATCACCTCACATCACTCAAACCACTCACATCACCTCACATCACTCAAACCACTCACTCACCTCACATCACTCAAACCACTCACATCACTTCACATCACCTCACATCGCTCTTACCACTCACATCACATCACCTCACATCACTCAAACCACCATCACATCACATCACTTCACATCACAACACCTCACATCACTGAAACCACTCTCATCACTCAAACCACTCACATCACATCACATCACCTCACATCACTCAAACCACTCACATCACCTCACATCACTCAAACCACTCACATCACATCACATCACCTCACATCACTCAAACCACTCACATCACATCACATCACCTCACATCACTCAAACCACTCACATCACATCACATCACCTCACATCACTCAAACCACTCACATCACATCACATCACCTCACATCACTCAAACCACTCACATCACATCACATCACCTCACATCACTCAAACCACTCACATCACATCACATCACCTCACATCACTCAAACCACTCAAACCACTCACATCACATCACATCACTTCACATCACATCACCTCACATCACTCAAACCACTCACAGCACATCACATCACCTCAAATCGCTCAAACCACTCACATCACATCACATCACATCACTCAAATCACTCAAACCACTCACATCACATCACATCACTTCACATCACATCACCTCACATCGCTCAAACCACTCACATCACTTAAACCACTCACATCACATCACCTAACATTACTCAAACCACTCACATCACATCACCTCACATCACCTCACATCACCACATCACATCACATCACTCAAACCACTCACATCACCTCACATCACTCAAACCACTCAAACCACTCACATCACATCACATCACCTCACATCACTCAAACCACTCACATCACATCACATCACTTCACATCACATCACCTCACATCACTCAAACCACTCCTCACATCACATCACATCACCTCACATCACTCAAACCACTCACATCACATCACCTCACATCACACAAACCACTCACATCACATCACATCACATCACATCACCTCACATCACTCAAACCACTCACATCACATCACATCACCTCACATCACTCAAACCAATCACATCACATCACATCACCTCACATCACTCAAACCACTCAAACCACTCACAGCACATCACATCACCTCAACTCGCTCTAACCACTCACATCACATCACCTCACATCACTCAAACCACCATCACATCACATCACTTCACATCGCAACACCTCACATCACTGAAACCACTCTCATCACTCAAACCACTCACATCACATCACATCACCTCACATCACTCAAACCACTCACATCACCTCACATCACTCAAACCACTCACATCACATCACATCACCTCACATCACTCAAACCACTCACATCACATCACATCACCTCACATCACTCAAACCACTCACATCACATCACATCAACTCACATCACTCAAACCACTCACATCACATCACATCACCTCACATCACTCAAACCACTCACATCACATCACATCACCTCACATCACTCAAACCACTCACATCACATCACATCACCTCACATCACTCAAACCACTCAAACCACTCACATCACATCACATCACTTCACATCACATCACCTCACATCACATCACCTCACATCACTCAAACCACTCCTTACATCACATCACATCACCTCACATCACTCAAACCACTCACATCACATCACCTCACATCACACAAACCACTCACATCACATCACATCACATCACATCACCTCACATCACTCAAACCACTCACATCACATCACCTCACATCACTCAAACCACTCACATCACATCACATCACTCAAATCACATCACATCACTTCACATCACTCAAACAACTCACATCACTCAAACAACTCACATCACTCAAACCACTCATCACTCAAACCACTCACATCACATCACATCACCTCACATCACTCAAACCACTCACATCACTCAAACCACTCACATCACATCACATCACCTCACATCACTCAAACCACTCACATCACATCACCTCACATCACTCAAACCACTCACATCACATCACTTCACATCACTTCACATCACCTCACATCGCTCTAACCACTCACATCACATCACCTCACATCACTCAAACCACCATCACATCACATCACTTCACATCACAACACCTCACATCACTGAAACCACTCACATCACTCAAACCACTCACATCACATCACATCACCTCACATCACTCAAACCACTCACTGACTCACATCACTCAAACCACTCATATCACATCACATCACATCACCTCACATCACTCAAACCACTCACATCACATCACATCACCTCACATCACTCAAACCACTCACATCACATCACATCACCTCACATCACTCAAACCACTCATATCACATCACATCACCTCACATCACTCAAACCAATCTCATCACATCACATCACCTCACATCACTCAAACCACTCAAACCACTCACAGCACATCACATCACCTCAAATCGCTCAAACCACTCACATCACATCACCTCACATCACTCAAACCACTCACATCACATCACATCACTCAAATCACTCAAACCACTCACATCACATCACATCACTTCACATCACATCACCTCACATCGCTCAAACCACTCACATCACTCAAACCACTCACATCACATCACCTCACATCACCACATCACATCACCTCACATCACTCAAACCACTCACATCACATCACATCACCTCACATCACTCAAACCACTCACATCACATCACCTCACATCACATCACCTCACATCACTCAAACCACTCACATCACATCACTCAAACCACTCACATCACTCAAACCACTCACATCACTCAAACCACTCACATCACATCACCTCACATCACCACATCACATCATCTCACATCACTCAAACCACTCACATCACATCACATCACCTCACATCACTCAAACCACTCACATCACATCACCTCACATCACCACATCACATCGCATCACTCAAACCACTCACATCACATCACCTCACATCACTCAAACAACTCACAGCACATCACATCACCTCACATCACTCAAACCACTCACATTACATCACATCACATCACCTCACATCGCTCAAACCACTCACATCACATCACCTCACATCACTCAAACCACTCACATCACATCACCTCACATCACTCAAACAACTCACATCACATCACCTCACATCACTCAAACCACTCACATCACGTCACATCACTCAAACCACTCACATCACATCACATCACTCAAACCACTCACATCACATCACCTCACATCACATCACCTCACATCACATCACCTCACATCACTCAAACCACTCACATCACATCACTCAAACCACTCACATCACTCAAACCACTCACATCACTCAAACCACTCACATCACATCACCTCACATCACCACATCACATCACCTCACATCACTCAAACCACTCACATCACATCACATCACCTCACATCACTCAAACCACTCACATCACATCACCTCACATCACCACATCACATCGCATCACTCAAACCACTCACATCACATCACCTCACATCACTCAAACCACTCACAGCACATCACATCACCTCACATCACTCAAACCACTCACATCACATCACATCACCTCACATCGCTCAAACCACTCACATCACATCACCTCACATCACTCAAACCACTCACATCACATCACCTCACATCACTCAAACCACTCACATCACATCACCTCACATCACTCAAACCACTCACATCACGTCACATCACTCAAACCACTCACATCACATCACATCACTCAAACCACTCACATCACTCAAACCACTCACATCACATCACATCACATCACTCAAACCACTCACATCACATCACATCACCTCACATCACTCAAACCACTCACATCACTCAAACCACTCACATCACATCACCTCACATCACTCAAACCACTCACATCACATCACCTCACATCACTCAAACCACTCACATCACATCACCTCACATCACTCAAACCACTCACATCACATCACCTCACATCACTCAAACCACTCACATCACATCACCTCACATCACCACATCACATCACCTCACATCACTCAAACCACTCACATCACCTCACATCACTCAAACCACTCACATCACATCACATCACCTCACCTCACTCAAACCACTCACATCACATCACCTCACATCACTCAAACCACTCACATCACATCACCTCTCATCACCACATCACATCACCTCACATCACTCAAACCACTCACATCACCTCACATCACTCAAACCACTCACTCACCTCACATCACTCAAACCACTCACATCACTTCACATCACCTCACATCGCTCTTACCACTCACATCACATCACCTCACATCACTCAAACCACTCACATCACATCACATCACCTCACATCACTCAAACCACTCACATCACATCACATCACCTCACATCACTCAAACCACTCACATCACATCACATCACCTCACATCACTCAAACCAATCACATCACATCACATCACCTCACATCACTCAAACCACTCAAACCACTCACAGCACATCACATCACCTCAAATCGCTCAAACCACTCACATCACATCACCTCACATCACTCAAACCACTCACATCACATCACATCACATCACTCAAATCACTCAAACCACTCACATCACATCACATCCATTCACATCACATCACCTCACATCGCTCAAACCACTCACATCACTCAAACCACTCACATCACATCACCTCACATCACCACATCACATCACCTCACATCACTCAAACCACTCACATCACATCACATCACCTCACATCACTCAAACCACTCACATCACATCACCTCACATCACCACATCACATCGCATCACTCAAACCACTCACATCACATCACCTCACATCACTCAAACCACTCACAGCACATCACATCACCTCACATCACTCAAACCACTCACATCACATCACATCACCTCACATCGCTCAAACCACTCACATCACATCACCTCACATCACTCAAACCACTCACATCACATCACCTCACATCACTCAAACCACTCACATCACATCACCTCACATCACACAAACCACTCACATCACATCACATCACATCACATCACCTCACATCACTCAAACCACTCACATCACATCACATCACCTCACATCACTCAAACCAATCACATCACATCACATCACCTCACATCACTCAAACCACTCAAACCACTCACAGCACATCACATCACCTCAACTCGCTCTAACCACTCACATCACATCACCTCACATCACTCAAACCACCATCACATCACATCACTTCACATCGCAACACCTCACATCACTGAAACCACTCTCATCACTCAAACCACTCACATCACATCACATCACCTCACATCACTCAAACCACTCACATCACCTCACATCACTCAAACCACTCAAACCACTCACAGCACATCACATCACCTCAAATCGCTCAAACCACTCACATCACATCACCTCACATCACTCAAACCACTCACATCACATCACATCACTCAAATCACTCAAACCACTCACATCACATCACATCACTTCACATCACATCACCTCACATCGCTCAAACCACTCACATCACTCAAACCACTCACATCACATCACCTCACATCACCACATCACATCACCTCACATCACTCAAACCACTCACATCACATCACATCACCTCACATCACTCAAACCACTCACATCACATCACCTCACATCACATCACCTCACATCACTCAAACCACTCACATCACATCACTCAAACCACTCACATCACTCAAACCACTCACATCACTCAAACCACTCACATCACATCACCTCACATCACCACATCACATCATCTCACATCACTCAAACCACTCACATCACATCACATCACCTCACATCACTCAAACCACTCACATCACATCACCTCACATCACCACATCACATCGCATCACTCAAACCACTCACATCACATCACCTCACATCACTCAAACAACTCACAGCACATCACATCACCTCACATCACTCAAACCACTCACATTACATCACATCACATCACCTCACATCGCTCAAACCACTCACATCACATCACCTCACATCACTCAAACCACTCACATCACATCACCTCACATCACTCAAACAACTCACATCACATCACCTCACATCACTCAAACCACTCACATCACGTCACATCACTCAAACCACTCACATCACATCACATCACTCAAACCACTCACATCACATCACCTCACATCACATCACCTCACATCACATCACCTCACATCACTCAAACCACTCACATCACATCACTCAAACCACTCACATCACTCAAACCACTCACATCACTCAAACCACTCACATCACATCACCTCACATCACCACATCACATCACCTCACATCACTCAAACCACTCACATCACATCACATCACCTCACATCACTCAAACCACTCACATCACATCACCTCACATCACCACATCACATCGCATCACTCAAACCACTCACATCACATCACCTCACATCACTCAAACCACTCACAGCACATCACATCACCTCACATCACTCAAACCACTCACATAACATCACATCACCTCACATCGCTCAAACCACTCACATCACATCACCTCACATCACTCAAACCACTCACATCACATCACCTCACATCACTCAAACCACTCACATCACATCACCTCACATCACTCAAACCACTCACATCACGTCACATCACTCAAACCACTCACATCACATCACATCACTCAAACCACTCACATCACTCAAACCACTCACATCACATCACATCACATCACTCAAACCACTCACATCACATCACATCACCTCACATCACTCAAACCACTCACATCACTCAAACCACTCACATCACATCACCTCACATCACTCAAACCACTCACATCACATCACCTCACATCACTCAAACCACTCACATCACATCACCTCACATCACTCAAACCACTCACATCACATCACCTCACATCACTCAAACCACTCACATCACATCACCTCACATCACCACATCACATCACCTCACATCACTCAAACCACTCACATCACCTCACATCACTCAAACCACTCACATCACATCACATCACCTCACCTCACTCAAACCACTCACATCACATCACCTCACATCACTCAAACCACTCACATCACATCACCTCTCATCACCACATCACATCACCTCACATCACTCAAACCACTCACATCACCTCACATCACTCAAACCACTCACTCACCTCACATCACTCAAACCACTCACATCACTTCACATCACCTCACATCGCTCTTACCACTCACATCACATCACCTCACATCACTCAAACCACTCACATCACATCACATCACCTCACATCACTCAAACCACTCACATCACATCACATCACCTCACATCACTCAAACCACTCACATCACATCACATCACCTCACATCACTCAAACCAATCACATCACATCACATCACCTCACATCACTCAAACCACTCAAACCACTCACAGCACATCACATCACCTCAAATCGCTCAAACCACTCACATCACATCACCTCACATCACTCAAACCACTCACATCACATCACATCACATCACTCAAATCACTCAAACCACTCACATCACATCACATCCATTCACATCACATCACCTCACATCGCTCAAACCACTCACATCACTCAAACCACTCACATCACATCACCTCACATCACCACATCACATCACCTCACATCACTCAAACCACTCACATCACATCACATCACCTCACATCACTCAAACCACTCACATCACATCACCTCACATCACCACATCACATCGCATCACTCAAACCACTCACATCACATCACCTCACATCACTCAAACCACTCACAGCACATCACATCACCTCACATCACTCAAACCACTCACATCACATCACATCACCTCACATCGCTCAAACCACTCACATCACATCACCTCACATCACTCAAACCACTCACATCACATCACCTCACATCACTCAAACCACTCACATCACATCACCTCACATCACACAAACCACTCACATCACATCACATCACATCACATCACCTCACATCACTCAAACCACTCACATCACATCACATCACCTCACATCACTCAAACCAATCACATCACATCACATCACCTCACATCACTCAAACCACTCAAACCACTCACAGCACATCACATCACCTCAACTCGCTCTAACCACTCACATCACATCACCTCACATCACTCAAACCACCATCACATCACATCACTTCACATCGCAACACCTCACATCACTGAAACCACTCTCATCACTCAAACCACTCACATCACATCACATCACCTCACATCACTCAAACCACTCACATCACCTCACATCACTCAAACCACTCACATCACATCACATCACCTCACATCACTCAAACCACTCACATCACATCACATCACCTCACATCACTCAAACCACTCACATCACATCACATCAACTCACATCACTCAAACCACTCACATCACATCACATCACCTCACATCACTCAAACCACTCACATCACATCACATCACCTCACATCACTCAAACCACTCACATCACATCACATCACCTCACATCACTCAAACCACTCAAACCACTCACATCACATCACATCACTTCACATCACATCACCTCACATCACATCACCTCACATCACTCAAACCACTCCTTACATCACATCACATCACCTCACATCACTCAAACCACTCACATCACATCACCTCACATCACACAAACCACTCACATCACATCACATCACATCACATCACCTCACATCACTCAAACCACTCACATCACATCACCTCACATCACTCAAACCACTCACATCACATCACATCACTCAAATCACATCACATCACTTCACATCACTCAAACAACTCACATCACTCAAACAACTCACATCACTCAAACCACTCATCACTCAAACCACTCACATCACATCACATCACCTCACATCACTCAAACCACTCACATCACTCAAACCACTCACATCACATCACATCACCTCACATCACTCAAACCACTCACATCACATCACCTCACATCACTCAAACCACTCACATCACATCACTTCACATCACTTCACATCACCTCACATCGCTCTAACCACTCACATCACATCACCTCACATCACTCAAACCACCATCACATCACATCACTTCACATCACAACACCTCACATCACTGAAACCACTCACATCACTCAAACCACTCACATCACATCACATCACCTCACATCACTCAAACCACTCACTGACTCACATCACTCAAACCACTCATATCACATCACATCACATCACCTCACATCACTCAAACCACTCACATCACATCACATCACCTCACATCACTCAAACCACTCACATCACATCACATCACCTCACATCACTCAAACCACTCATATCACATCACATCACCTCACATCACTCAAACCAATCTCATCACATCACATCACCTCACATCACTCAAACCACTCAAACCACTCACAGCACATCACATCACCTCAAATCGCTCAAACCACTCACATCACATCACCTCACATCACTCAAACCACTCACATCACATCACATCACTCAAATCACTCAAACCACTCACATCACATCACATCACTTCACATCACATCACCTCACATCGCTCAAACCACTCACATCACTCAAACCACTCACATCACATCACCTCACATCACCACATCACATCACCTCACATCACTCAAACCACTCACATCACATCACATCACCTCACATCACTCAAACCACTCACATCACATCACCTCACATCACATCACCTCACATCACTCAAACCACTCACATCACATCACTCAAACCACTCACATCACTCAAACCACTCACATCACTCAAACCACTCACATCACATCACCTCACATCACCACATCACATCATCTCACATCACTCAAACCACTCACATCACATCACATCACCTCACATCACTCAAACCACTCACATCACATCACCTCACATCACCACATCACATCGCATCACTCAAACCACTCACATCACATCACCTCACATCACATCACCTCACATCACTCAAACCACTCACATCACATCACTCAAACCACTCACATCACTCAAACCACTCACATCACTCAAACCACTCACATCACATCACCTCACATCACCACATCACATCATCTCACATCACTCAAACCACTCACATCACATCACATCACCTCACATCACTCAAACCACTCACATCACATCACCTCACATCACCACATCACATCGCATCACTCAAACCACTCACATCACATCACCTCACATCACTCAAACAACTCACAGCACATCACATCACCTCACATCACTCAAACCACTCACATTACATCACATCACATCACCTCACATCGCTCAAACCACTCACATCACATCACCTCACATCACTCAAACCACTCACATCACATCACCTCACATCACTCAAACAACTCACATCACATCACCTCACATCACTCAAACCACTCACATCACGTCACATCACTCAAACCACTCACATCACATCACATCACTCAAACCACTCACATCACATCACCTCACATCACATCACCTCACATCACATCACCTCACATCACTCAAACCACTCACATCACATCACTCAAACCACTCACATCACTCAAACCACTCACATCACTCAAACCACTCACATCACATCACCTCACATCACCACATCACATCACCTCACATCACTCAAACCACTCACATCACATCACATCACCTCACATCACTCAAACCACTCACATCACATCACCTCACATCACCACATCACATCGCATCACTCAAACCACTCACATCACATCACCTCACATCACTCAAACCACTCACAGCACATCACATCACCTCACATCACTCAAACCACTCACATAACATCACATCACCTCACATCGCTCAAACCACTCACATCACATCACCTCACATCACTCAAACCACTCACATCACATCACCTCACATCACTCAAACCACTCACATCACATCACCTCACATCACTCAAACCACTCACATCACGTCACATCACTCAAACCACTCACATCACATCACATCACTCAAACCACTCACATCACTCAAACCACTCACATCACATCACATCACATCACTCAAACCACTCACATCACATCACATCACCTCACATCACTCAAACCACTCACATCACTCAAACCACTCACATCACATCACCTCACATCACTCAAACCACTCACATCACATCACCTCACATCACTCAAACCACTCACATCACATCACCTCACATCACTCAAACCACTCACATCACATCACCTCACATCACTCAAACCACTCACATCACATCACCTCACATCACCACATCACATCACCTCACATCACTCAAACCACTCACATCACCTCACATCACTCAAACCACTCACATCACATCACATCACCTCACCTCACTCAAACCACTCACATCACATCACCTCACATCACTCAAACCACTCACATCACATCACCTCTCATCACCACATCACATCACCTCACATCACTCAAACCACTCACATCACCTCACATCACTCAAACCACTCACTCACCTCACATCACTCAAACCACTCACATCACTTCACATCACCTCACATCGCTCTTACCACTCACATCACATCACCTCACATCACTCAAACCACTCACATCACATCACATCACCTCACATCACTCAAACCACTCACATCACATCACATCACCTCACATCACTCAAACCACTCACATCACATCACATCACCTCACATCACTCAAACCAATCACATCACATCACATCACCTCACATCACTCAAACCACTCAAACCACTCACAGCACATCACATCACCTCAAATCGCTCAAACCACTCACATCACATCACCTCACATCACTCAAACCACTCACATCACATCACATCACATCACTCAAATCACTCAAACCACTCACATCACATCACATCCATTCACATCACATCACCTCACATCGCTCAAACCACTCACATCACTCAAACCACTCACATCACATCACCTCACATCACCACATCACATCACCTCACATCACTCAAACCACTCACATCACATCACATCACCTCACATCACTCAAACCACTCACATCACATCACCTCACATCACCACATCACATCGCATCACTCAAACCACTCACATCACATCACCTCACATCACTCAAACCACTCACAGCACATCACATCACCTCACATCACTCAAACCACTCACATCACATCACATCACCTCACATCGCTCAAACCACTCACATCACATCACCTCACATCACTCAAACCACTCACATCACATCACCTCACATCACTCAAACCACTCACATCACATCACCTCACATCACACAAACCACTCACATCACATCACATCACATCACATCACCTCACATCACTCAAACCACTCACATCACATCACATCACCTCACATCACTCAAACCAATCACATCACATCACATCACCTCACATCACTCAAACCACTCAAACCACTCACAGCACATCACATCACCTCAACTCGCTCTAACCACTCACATCACATCACCTCACATCACTCAAACCACCATCACATCACATCACTTCACATCGCAACACCTCACATCACTGAAACCACTCTCATCACTCAAACCACTCACATCACATCACATCACCTCACATCACTCAAACCACTCACATCACCTCACATCACTCAAACCACTCACATCACATCACATCACCTCACATCACTCAAACCACTCACATCACATCACATCACCTCACATCACTCAAACCACTCACATCACATCACATCAACTCACATCACTCAAACCACTCACATCACATCACATCACCTCACATCACTCAAACCACTCACATCACATCACATCACCTCACATCACTCAAACCACTCACATCACATCACATCACCTCACATCACTCAAACCACTCAAACCACTCACATCACATCACATCACTTCACATCACATCACCTCACATCACATCACCTCACATCACTCAAACCACTCCTTACATCACATCACATCACCTCACATCACTCAAACCACTCACATCACATCACCTCACATCACACAAACCACTCACATCACATCACATCACATCACATCACCTCACATCACTCAAACCACTCACATCACATCACCTCACATCACTCAAACCACTCACATCACATCACATCACTCAAATCACATCACATCACTTCACATCACTCAAACAACTCACATCACTCAAACAACTCACATCACTCAAACCACTCATCACTCAAACCACTCACATCACATCACATCACCTCACATCACTCAAACCACTCACATCACTCAAACCACTCACATCACATCACATCACCTCACATCACTCAAACCACTCACATCACATCACCTCACATCACTCAAACCACTCACATCACATCACTTCACATCACTTCACATCACCTCACATCGCTCTAACCACTCACATCACATCACCTCACATCACTCAAACCACCATCACATCACATCACTTCACATCACAACACCTCACATCACTGAAACCACTCACATCACTCAAACCACTCACATCACATCACATCACCTCACATCACTCAAACCACTCACTGACTCACATCACTCAAACCACTCATATCACATCACATCACATCACCTCACATCACTCAAACCACTCACATCACATCACATCACCTCACATCACTCAAACCACTCACATCACATCACATCACCTCACATCACTCAAACCACTCATATCACATCACATCACCTCACATCACTCAAACCAATCTCATCACATCACATCACCTCACATCACTCAAACCACTCAAACCACTCACAGCACATCACATCACCTCAAATCGCTCAAACCACTCACATCACATCACCTCACATCACTCAAACCACTCACATCACATCACATCACTCAAATCACTCAAACCACTCACATCACATCACATCACTTCACATCACATCACCTCACATCGCTCAAACCACTCACATCACTCAAACCACTCACATCACATCACCTCACATCACCACATCACATCACCTCACATCACTCAAACCACTCACATCACATCACATCACCTCACATCACTCAAACCACTCACATCACATCACCTCACATCACATCACCTCACATCACTCAAACCACTCACATCACATCACTCAAACCACTCACATCACTCAAACCACTCACATCACTCAAACCACTCACATCACATCACCTCACATCACCACATCACATCATCTCACATCACTCAAACCACTCACATCACATCACATCACCTCACATCACTCAAACCACTCACATCACATCACCTCACATCACCACATCACATCGCATCACTCAAACCACTCACATCACATCACCTCACATCACTCAAACAACTCACAGCACATCACATCACCTCACATCACTCAAACCACTCACATTACATCACATCACATCACCTCACATCGCTCAAACCACTCACATCACATCACCTCACATCACTCAAACCACTCACATCACATCACCTCACATCACTCAAACAACTCACATCACATCACCTCACATCACTCAAACCACTCACATCACGTCACATCACTCAAACCACTCACATCACATCACATCACTCAAACCACTCACATCACTCAAACCACTCACATCACATCACATCACATCACTCAAACCACTCACATCACATCACATCACCTCACATCACTCAAACCACTCAAATCACTCAAACCACTCACATCACATCACCTCACATCACTCAAACCACTCACATCACATCACCTCACATCACTCAAACCACTCACATCACATCACCTCACATCACTCAAACCACTCACATCACATCACCTCACATCACTCAAAGCACTCACATCACATCACCTCACATCACCACATCACATCACCTCACATCACTCAAACCACTCACATCACCTCACATCACTCAAACCACTCACATCACATCACATCACCTCACATCACCTCACATCACTCAAACCACTCACATCACATCACATCACCTCACATCACTCAAACCACTCACAGCACATCACATCACCTCACATCACTCAAACCACTCACATCACATCACATCACCTCACATCGCTCAAACCACTCACATCACATCACCTCACATCACTCAAACCACTCACATCACATCACTCAAACCACTCACATCACCTCACATCACTCAAACCACTCAAACCACTCACATCACATCACATCACCTCACATCACTCAAACCACTCACATCACATCACATCACCTCACATCGCTCAAACCACTCACATCACATCACCTCACATCACTCAAACCACTCACATCACATCACCTCACATCACTCAAACCACTCACATAACATCACCTCACATCACCACATCACATCACCTCACATCACTCAAACCACTCACATCACCTCACATCACTCAAACCACTCACATCACATCACATCACTCAATCAAACCACTCACATCACATCACATCACTCAAACCACTCACATCACTCAAACCACTCACATCATATCACATCACATCACTCAAACCACTCACATCACATCACATCACCTCACATCACTCAAACCACTCACATCACTCAAACCACTCACATCACATCACATCACCTCACATCACTCAAACCACTCACATCACATCACCTCACATCACTCAAACCACTCACATCACATCACCTCACATCACTCAAACCACTCACATCACATCACCTCACATCACTCAAACCACTCACATCACATCACCTCTCATCACCACATCACATCACCTCACATCACTCAAACCACTCACATCACTTCACATCACCTCACATCGCTCTAACCACTCACATCACATCACCTCACATCACTCAAACCACCATCACATCACATCACTTCACATCACAACACCTCACATCACTGAAACCACTCTCGTCACTCAAACCACTCACATCACATCACATCACCTCACATCACTCAAACCACTCACATCACCTCACATCACTCAAACCACTCACATCACATCACATCACCTCACATCACTCAAACCACTCACATCACATCACATCACCTCACATCACTCAAACCACTCACATCACATCACCTCACATCACTCAAACCACCATCACATCACATCACTTCACATCACAACACCTCACATCACTGAAACCACTCTCGTCACTCAAACCACTCACATCACATCACATCACCTCACATCACTCAAACCACTCACATCACTTCACATCACCTCACATCGCTCTAACCACTCACATCACATCACCTCACATCACTCAAACCACCATCACATCACATCACTTCACATCACAACACCTCACATCACTGAAACCACTCTCGTCACTCAAACCACTCACATCACATCACATCACCTCACATCACTCAAACCACTCACATCACTTCACATCACCTCACATCGCTCTAACCACTCACATCACATCACCTCACATCACTCAAACCACCATCACATCACATCACATCACCTCACATCACTCAAACCACTCACATCACATCACATCACCTCACATCACTCAAACCACTCACATCACATCACCTCACATCACATCACCTCACATCACTCAAACCACTCACATCACATCACTCAAACCACTCACATCACTCAAACCACTCACATCACTCAAACCACTCAC
This sequence comes from Oeneis ivallda, assembly GCA_029955525.1. NCBI lineage: Eukaryota > Metazoa > Arthropoda > Insecta > Lepidoptera > Nymphalidae > Oeneis > Oeneis ivallda. The sequence goes on along the minus strand of JARPMR010000002.1, from coordinate 20,069,558 downwards.
ATCACATCACCTCACATCACCACATCACATCATCTCACATCACTCAAACCACTCACATCACATCACATCACCTCACATCACTCAAACCACTCACATCACATCACCTCACATCACCACATCACATCGCATCACTCAAACCACTCACATCACATCACCTCACATCACTCAAACAACTCACAGCACATCACATCACCTCACATCACTCAAACCACTCACATTACATCACATCACATCACCTCACATCGCTCAAACCACTCACATCACATCACCTCACATCACTCAAACCACTCACATCACATCACCTCACATCACTCAAACAACTCACATCACATCACCTCACATCACTCAAACCACTCACATCACGTCACATCACTCAAACCACTCACATCACATCACATCACTCAAACCACTCACATCACTCAAACCACTCACATCACATCACATCACATCACTCAAACCACTCACATCACATCACATCACCTCACATCACTCAAACCACTCAAATCACTCAAACCACTCACATCACATCACCTCACATCACTCAAACCACTCACATCACATCACCTCACATCACTCAAACCACTCACATCACATCACCTCACATCACTCAAACCACTCACATCACATCACCTCACATCACTCAAAGCACTCACATCACATCACCTCACATCACCACATCACATCACCTCACATCACTCAAACCACTCACATCACCTCACATCACTCAAACCACTCACATCACATCACATCACCTCACATCACCTCACATCACTCAAACCACTCACATCACATCACATCACCTCACATCACTCAAACCACTCACAGCACATCACATCACCTCACATCACTCAAACCACTCACATCACATCACATCACCTCACATCGCTCAAACCACTCACATCACATCACCTCACATCACTCAAACCACTCACATCACATCACTCAAACCACTCACATCACCTCACATCACTCAAACCACTCAAACCACTCACATCACATCACATCACCTCACATCACTCAAACCACTCACATCACATCACATCACCTCACATCGCTCAAACCACTCACATCACATCACCTCACATCACTCAAACCACTCACATCACATCACCTCACATCACTCAAACCACTCACATAACATCACCTCACATCACCACATCACATCACCTCACATCACTCAAACCACTCACATCACCTCACATCACTCAAACCACTCACATCACATCACATCACTCAATCAAACCACTCACATCACATCACATCACTCAAACCACTCACATCACTCAAACCACTCACATCATATCACATCACATCACTCAAACCACTCACATCACATCACATCACCTCACATCACTCAAACCACTCACATCACTCAAACCACTCACATCACATCACATCACCTCACATCACTCAAACCACTCACATCACATCACCTCACATCACTCAAACCACTCACATCACATCACCTCACATCACTCAAACCACTCACATCACATCACCTCACATCACTCAAACCACTCACATCACATCACCTCTCATCACCACATCACATCACCTCACATCACTCAAACCACTCACATCACTTCACATCACCTCACATCGCTCTAACCACTCACATCACATCACCTCACATCACTCAAACCACCATCACATCACATCACTTCACATCACAACACCTCACATCACTGAAACCACTCTCGTCACTCAAACCACTCACATCACATCACATCACCTCACATCACTCAAACCACTCACATCACCTCACATCACTCAAACCACTCACATCACATCACATCACCTCACATCACTCAAACCACTCACATCACATCACATCACCTCACATCACTCAAACCACTCACATCACATCACATCACCTCACATCACTCAAACCACTCACATCACATCACATCACCTCACATCACTCAAACCACTCAAACCACTCACATCACATCACATCACTTCACATCACATCACCTCACATCACTCAAACCACTCACAGCACATCACATCACCTCAAATCGCTCAAACCACTCACATCACATCACATCACATCACTCAAATCACTCAAACCACTCACATCACATCACATCACTTCACATCACATCACCTCACATCGCTCAAACCACTCACATCACTCAAACCACTCACATCACATCACCTAACATCACTCAAACCACTCACATCACATCACCTCACATCACCACATCACATCACATCACTCAAACCACTCACATCACCTCACATCACTCAAACCACTCAAACCACTCACATCACATCACATCACCTCACATCACTCAAACCACTCACATCACATCACATCACTTCACATCACATCACCTCACATCACTCAAACCACTCCTCACATCACATCACATCACCTCACATCACTCAAACCACTCACATCACATCACCTCACATCACACAAACCACTCACATCACATCACATCACATCACATCACCTCACATCACTCAAACCACTCACATCACATCACCTCACATCACTCAAACCACTCACATCACATCACATCACTCAAATCACATCACATCACCTCACATCACTCAAACCACTCACTCACCTCACATCACTTCACATCACCTCACATCGCTCTAACCACTCACATCACATCACCTCACATCACTCAAACCACCATCACATCACATCACTTCACATCACAACACCTCACATCACTGAAACCACTCTCATCACTCAAACCACTCACATCACATCACATCACCTCACATCACTCAAACCACTCACATCACATCACATCACCTCACATCACTCAAACCACTCACATCACATCACATCACCTCACATCACTCAAACCACTCACATCACATCACATCACCTCACATCACTCAAACCACTCACATCACATCACATCACCTCACATCACTCAAACCACTCAAACCACTCACATCACATCACATCACTTCACATCACATCACCTCACATCACTCAAACCACTCACAGCACATCACATCACCTCAAATCGCTCAAACCACTCACATCACATCACCTCACATCACTCAAACCACTCACATCACATCACATCACATCACTCAAATCACTCAAACCACTCACATCACATCACATCACTTCACATCACATCACCTCTCATCGCTCAAACCACTCACATCACTCAAAACACTCACATCACATCACCTAACATCACTCAAACCACTCACATCACATCACCTCACATCACCACATCACATCACATCACTCAAACCACTCACATCACCTCACATCACTCAAACCACTCAAACCACTCACATCACATCACATCACCTCACATCACTCAAACCACTCACATCACATCACATCACTTCACATCACATCACCTCACATCACTCAAACCACTCCTCACATCACATCACATCACCTCACATCACTCAAACCACTCACATCACATCACCTCACATCACACAAACCACTCACATCACATCACATCACATCACATCACCTCACATCACTCAAACCACTCACATCACATCACCTCACATCACTCAAACCACTCACATCACATCACATCACTCAAAACACATCACATCACTTCACATCACTCAAACAACTCACATCACTCAAACAACTCACATCACTCAAACCACTCATCACTCAAACCACTCTCATCACTCAAACCACTCACATCACATCACATCACCTCACATCACTCAAACCACTCACATCACTCAAACCACTCACATCACATCACATCACCTCACATCACTCAAACCACTCACATCACATCACCTCACATCACTCAAACCACTCACATCACATCACTTCACATCACTTCACATCACCTCACATCGCTCTAACCACTCACATCACATCACCTCACATCACTCAAACCACCATCACATCACATCACTTCACATCACAACACCTCACATCACTGAAACCACTCACATCACTCAAACCACTCACATCACATCACATCACCTCACATCACTCAAACCACTCACATCACCTCACATCACTCAAACCACTCATATCACATCACATCACATCACCTCACATCACTCAAACCACTCACATCACATCACATCACCTCACATCACTCAAACCACTCACATCACATCACATCACCTCACATCACTCAAACCACTCACATCACATCACATCACCTCACATCACTCAAACCAATCACATCACATCACTCAAATCACTCAAACCACTCAAATCACATCACATCACTTCACATCACATCACTTCACATCACATCACCTCACATCGCTCAAACCACTCACATCACTCAAAACACTCACATCACATCACCTAACATCACTCAAACCACTCACATCACATCACCTCACATCACCACATCACATCACATCACTCAAACAACTCACATCACCTCACATCACTCAAACCACTCAAACCACTCACATCACATCACATCACTTCACATCACATCACTTCACATCACATCACCTCACATCACTCAAACCACTCCTCACATCACATCACATCACCTCACATCACTCAAACCACTCACATCACATCACCTCACATCACACAAACAACTCACATCACATCACATCACATCACATCACCTCACATCACTCAAACCACTCACATCACATCACCTCACATCACTCAAACCACTCACATCACATCACATCACTCAAATCACATCACATCACTTCACATCACTCAAACAACTCACATCACTCAAACAACTCACATCACTCAAACCACTCATCACTCAAACCACTCACATCACATCACATCACCCCACATCACTCAAACCACTCACATCACTCAAACCACTCACATCACATCACATCACCTCACATCACTCAAACCACTCACATCACATCACCTCACATCACTCAAACCACTCACATCACATCACTTCACATCACTTCACATCACCTCACATCGCTCTAACCACTCACATCACATCACCTCACATCACTCAAACCACCATCACATCACATCACTTCACATCACCACATCACATCGCATCACTCAAACCACTCACATCACATCACCTCACATCACTCAAACCACTCACAGCACATCACATCACCTCACATCACTCAAACCACTCACATCACATCACCTCACATCACCACATCACATCACCTCACATCACTCAAACCACTCACATCACATCACATCACCTCACATCGCTCAAACCACTCACATCACATCACCTCACATCACTCAAACCACTCACATCACATCACCTCACATCACTCAAACCACTCACATCACATCACCTCACATCACTCAAACCACTCACATCACGTCACATCACTCAAACCACTCACATCACATCACATCACTCAAACCACTCACATCACTCAAACCACTCACATCACATCACATCACATCACTCAAACCACTCACATCACATCACATCACCTCACATCACTCAAACCACTCACATCACTCAAACCACTCACATCACATCACCTCACATCACTCAAACCACTCACATCACATCACCTCACATCACTCAAACCACTCACATCACATCACCTCACATCACTCAAACCACTCACATCACATCACCTCACATCACTCAAACCACTCACATCACATCACCTCACATCACCACATCACATCACCTCACATCACTCAAACCACTCACATCACCTCAGATCACTCAAACCACTCACATCACATCACATCACTCAAACCACTCACATCACTCAAACCACTCACATCATATCACATCACATCACTCAAACCACTCACATCACATCACATCACCTCACATCACTCAAACCACTCACATCACTCAAACCACTCACATCACATCACATCACCTCACATCACTCAAACCACTCACATCACATCACCTCACATCACTCAAACCACTCACATCACATCACCTCACATCACTCAAACCACTCACATCACATCACCTCACATCACTCAAACCACTCACATCACATCACCTCTCATCACCACATCACATCACCTCACATCACTCAAACCACTCACATCACCTCACATCACTCAAACCACTCACTCACCTCACATCACTCAAACCACTCACATCACTTCACATCACCTCACATCGCTCTAACCACTCACATCACATCACCTCACATCACTCAAACCACCATCACATCACATCACTTCACATCACAACACCTCACATCACTGAAACCACTCTCATCACTCAAACCACTCACATCACATCACATCACCTCACATCACTCAAACCACTCACATCACCTCACATCACTCAAACCACTCACATCACATCACATCACCTCACATCACTCAAACCACTCACATCACATCACATCACCTCACATCACTCAAACCACTCACATCACATCACATCACCTCACATCACTCAAACCACTCACATCACATCACATCACCTCACATCACTCAAACCACTCACATCACATCACATCACCTCACATCACTCAAACCACTCACATCACATCACATCACCTCACATCACTCAAACCACTCAAACCACTCACATCACATCACATCACTTCACATCAAATCACCTCACATCACTCAAACCACTCACAGCACATCACATCACCTCAAATCGCTCAAACCACTCACATCACATCACATCACATCACTCAAATCACTCAAACCACTCACATCACATCACATCACTTCACATCACATCACCTCACATCGCTCAAACCACTCACATCACTCAAACCACTCACATCACATCACCTAACATCACTCAAACCACTCACATCACATCACCTCACATCACCACATCACATCACATCACATCACATCACACAAACCACTCACATCACCTCACATCACTCAAACCACTCAAACCACTCACATCACATCACATCACCTCACATCACTCAAACCACTCACATCACATCACATCACTTCACATCACATCACCTCACATCACTCAAACCACTCCTCACATCACATCACATCACCTCACATCACTCAAACCACTCACATCACATCACCTCACATCACACAAACCACTCACATCACATCACCTCACATCACTCAAACCACTCACATCACATCACCTCACATCACTCAAACCACTCACATCACATCACATCACTCAAATCACATCACATCACCTCACATCACTCAAACCACTCACTCACCTCACATCACTCAAACCACTCACATCACTTCACATCACCTCACATCGCTCTAACCACTCACATCACATCACCTCACATCACTCAAACCACCATCACATCACATCACTTCACATCACAACACCTCACATCACTGAAACCACTCTCATCACTCAAACCACTCACATCACATCACATCACCTCACATCACTCAAACCACTCACATCACCTCACATCACTCAAACCACTCACATCACATCACCTCACATCACTCAAACCACTCACATCACATCACATCACCTCACATCACTCAAACCACTCACATCACATCACATCACCTCACATCACTCAAACCACTCACATCACATCACATCACCTCACATCACTCAAACCACTCACATCACATCACATCACCTCACATCACTCAAACCACTCACATCACATCACATCACCTCACATCACTCAAACCACTCAAACCACTCACATCACATCACATCACTTCACATCACATCACCTCACATCACTCAAACCACTCACAGCACATCACATCACCTCAAATCGCTCAAACCACTCACATCACATCACCTCACATCACTCAAACCACTCACATCACATCACATCACATCACTCAAATCACTCAAACCACTCACATCACATCACATCACTTCACATCACATCACCTCACATCGCTCAAACCACTCACATCACTCAAAACACTCACATCACATCACCTAACATCACTCAAACCACTCACATCACATCACCTCACATCACCACATCACATCACATCACTCAAACCACTCACATCACCTCACATCACTCACATCACTCAAACCACTCACATCACATCACATCACTTCACATCACATCACATCACATCACCTCACATCACTCAAACCACTCACATCACATCACCTCACATCACACAAACCACTCACATCACATCACATCACATCACATCACCTCACATCACTCAAACCACTCACATCACATCACCTCACATCACTCAAACCACTCACATCACATCACATCACTCAAATCACATCACATCACTTCACATCACTCAAACAACTCACATCACTCAAACAACTCACATCACTCAAACCACTCATCACTCAAACCACTCACATCACATCACATCACCTCACATCACTCAAACCACTCACATCACTCAAACCACTCACATCATATCACATCACCTCACATCACTCAAACCACTCACATCACATCACCTCACATCACTCAAACCACTCACATCACATCACCTCACATCACTCAAACCACTCACATCACATCACTTCACATCACTTCACATCACCTCACATCGCTCTAACCACTCACATCACATCACCTCACATCACTCAAACCACCATCACATCACATCACTTCACATCACAACACCTCACATCACTGAAACCACTCACATCACTCAAACCACTCACATCACATCACATCACCTCACATCACTCAAACCACTCACATCACCTCACATCACTCAAACCACTCACATCACATCACATCACCTCACATCACTCAAACCACTCACATCACATCACATCACCTCACATCACTCAAACCACTCACATCACATCACATCAACTCACATCACTCAAACCACTCACATCACATCACATCACCTCACATCACTCAAACCACTCACATCACATCACATCACCTCACATCACTCAAACCACTCACATCACATCACATCACCTCACATCACTCAAACCACTCAAACCACTCACATCACATCACATCACTTCACATCACATCACCTCACATCACATCACCTCACATCACTCAAACCACTCCTTACATCACATCACATCACCTCACATCACTCAAACCACTCACATCACATCACCTCACATCACACAAACCACGCACATCACATCACATCACATCACATCACCTCACATCACTCAAACCACTCACATCACATCACCTCACATCACTCAAACCACTCACATCACATCACATCACTCAAATCACATCACATCACTTCACATCACTCAAACAACTCACATCACTCAAACAACTCACATCACTCAAACCACTCATCACTCAAACCACTCACATCACATCACATCACCTCACATCACTCAAACCACTCACATCACTCAAACCACTCACATCACATCACATCACCTCACATCACTCAAACCACTCACATCACATCACCTCACATCACTCAAACCACTCACATCACATCACTTCACATCACTTCACATCACCTCACATCGCTCTAACCACTCACATCACATCACCTCACATCACTCAAACCACCATCACATCACATCACTTCACATCACAACACCTCACATCACTGAAACCACTCACATCACTCAAACCACTCACATCACATCACATCACCTCACATCACTCAAACCACTCACTGACTCACATCACTCAAACCACTCATATCACATCACATCACATCACCTCACATCACTCAAACCACTCACATCACATCACATCACCTCACATCACTCAAACCACTCACATCACATCACATCACCTCACATCACTCAAACCACTCATATCACATCACATCACCTCACATCACTCAAACCAATCTCATCACATCACATCACCTCACATCACTCAAACCACTCAAACCACTCACAGCACATCACATCACCTCAAATCGCTCAAACCACTCACATCACATCACCTCACATCACTCAAACCACTCACATCACATCACATCACTCAAATCACTCAAACCACTCACATCACATCACATCACTTCACATCACATCACCTCACATCGCTCAAACCACTCACATCACTCAAACCACTCACATCACATCACCTCACATCACCACATCACATCACCTCACATCACTCAAACCACTCACATCACATCACATCACCTCACATCACTCAAACCACTCACATCACATCACCTCACATCACATCACCTCACATCACTCAAACCACTCACATCACATCACTCAAACCACTCACATCACTCAAACCACTCACATCACTCAAACCACTCACATCACATCACCTCACATCACCACATCACATCATCTCACATCACTCAAACCACTCACATCACATCACATCACCTCACATCACTCAAACCACTCACATCACATCACCTCACATCACCACATCACATCGCATCACTCAAACCACTCACATCACATCACCTCACATCACTCAAACAACTCACAGCACATCACATCACCTCACATCACTCAAACCACTCACATTACATCACATCACATCACCTCACATCGCTCAAACCACTCACATCACATCACCTCACATCACTCAAACCACTCACATCACATCACCTCACATCACTCAAACAACTCACATCACATCACCTCACATCACTCAAACCACTCACATCACGTCACATCACTCAAACCACTCACATCACATCACATCACTCAAACCACTCACATCACATCACCTCACATCACATCACCTCACATCACATCACCTCACATCACTCAAACCACTCACATCACATCACTCAAACCACTCACATCACTCAAACCACTCACATCACTCAAACCACTCACATCACATCACCTCACATCACCACATCACATCACCTCACATCACTCAAACCACTCACATCACATCACATCACCTCACATCACTCAAACCACTCACATCACATCACCTCACATCACCACATCACATCGCATCACTCAAACCACTCACATCACATCACCTCACATCACTCAAACCACTCACAGCACATCACATCACCTCACATCACTCAAACCACTCACATCACATCACATCACCTCACATCGCTCAAACCACTCACATCACATCACCTCACATCACTCAAACCACTCACATCACATCACCTCACATCACTCAAACCACTCACATCACATCACCTCACATCACTCAAACCACTCACATCACGTCACATCACTCAAACCACTCACATCACATCACATCACATCACTCAAATCACTCAAACCACTCACATCACATCACATCCATTCACATCACATCACCTCACATCGCTCAAACCACTCACATCACTCAAACCACTCACATCACATCACCTCACATCACCACATCACATCACCTCACATCACTCAAACCACTCACATCACATCACATCACCTCACATCACTCAAACCACTCACATCACATCACCTCACATCACATCACCTCACATCACTCAAACCACTCACATCACATCACTCAAACCACTCACATCACTCAAACCACTCACATCACTCAAACCACTCACATCACATCACCTCACATCACCACATCACATCACCTCACATCACTCAAACCACTCACATCACATCACATCACCTCACATCACTCAAACCACTCACATCACATCACCTCACATCACCACATCACATCGCATCACTCAAACCACTCACATCACATCACCTCACATCACTCAAACCACTCACAGCACATCACATCACCTCACATCACTCAAACCACTCACATCACATCACATCACCTCACATCGCTCAAACCACTCACATCACATCACCTCACATCACTCAAACCACTCACATCACATCACCTCACATCACTCAAACCACTCACATCACATCACCTCACATCACTCAAACCACTCACATCACGTCACATCACTCAAACCACTCACATCACATCACATCACTCAAACCACTCAAATCACTCAAACCACTCACATCACATCACATCACATCACTCAAACCACTCACATCACATCACATCACCTCACATCACTCAAACCACTCACATCACTCAAACCACTCACATCACATCACCTCACATCACTCAAACCACTCACATCACATCACCTCACATCACTCAAACCACTCACATCACATCACCTCACATCACTCAAACCACTCACATCACATCACCTCACATCACTCAAACCACTCACATCACATCACCTCACATCACCACATCACATCACCTCACATCACTCAAACCACTCACATCACCTCACATCACTCAAACCACTCACATCACATCACATCACCTCACCTCACTCAAACCACTCACATCACATCACCTCACATCACTCAAACCACTCACATCACATCACCTCTCATCACCACATCACATCACCTCACATCACTCAAACCACTCACATCACCTCACATCACTCAAACCACTCACTCACCTCACATCACTCAAACCACTCACATCACTTCACATCACCTCACATCGCTCTTACCACTCACATCACATCACCTCACATCACTCAAACCACCATCACATCACATCACTTCACATCACAACACCTCACATCACTGAAACCACTCTCATCACTCAAACCACTCACATCACATCACATCACCTCACATCACTCAAACCACTCACATCACCTCACATCACTCAAACCACTCACATCACATCACATCACCTCACATCACTCAAACCACTCACATCACATCACATCACCTCACATCACTCAAACCACTCACATCACATCACATCACCTCACATCACTCAAACCACTCACATCACATCACATCACCTCACATCACTCAAACCACTCACATCACATCACATCACCTCACATCACTCAAACCACTCACATCACATCACATCACCTCACATCACTCAAACCACTCAAACCACTCACATCACATCACATCACTTCACATCACATCACCTCACATCACTCAAACCACTCACAGCACATCACATCACCTCAAATCGCTCAAACCACTCACATCACATCACATCACATCACTCAAATCACTCAAACCACTCACATCACATCACATCACTTCACATCACATCACCTCACATCGCTCAAACCACTCACATCACTTAAACCACTCACATCACATCACCTAACATTACTCAAACCACTCACATCACATCACCTCACATCACCTCACATCACCACATCACATCACATCACTCAAACCACTCACATCACCTCACATCACTCAAACCACTCAAACCACTCACATCACATCACATCACCTCACATCACTCAAACCACTCACATCACATCACATCACTTCACATCACATCACCTCACATCACTCAAACCACTCCTCACATCACATCACATCACCTCACATCACTCAAACCACTCACATCACATCACCTCACATCACACAAACCACTCACATCACATCACATCACATCACATCACCTCACATCACTCAAACCACTCACATCACATCACATCACCTCACATCACTCAAACCAATCACATCACATCACATCACCTCACATCACTCAAACCACTCAAACCACTCACAGCACATCACATCACCTCAACTCGCTCTAACCACTCACATCACATCACCTCACATCACTCAAACCACCATCACATCACATCACTTCACATCGCAACACCTCACATCACTGAAACCACTCTCATCACTCAAACCACTCACATCACATCACATCACCTCACATCACTCAAACCACTCACATCACCTCACATCACTCAAACCACTCACATCACATCACATCACCTCACATCACTCAAACCACTCACATCACATCACATCACCTCACATCACTCAAACCACTCACATCACATCACATCAACTCACATCACTCAAACCACTCACATCACATCACATCACCTCACATCACTCAAACCACTCACATCACATCACATCACCTCACATCACTCAAACCACTCACATCACATCACATCACCTCACATCACTCAAACCACTCAAACCACTCACATCACATCACATCACTTCACATCACATCACCTCACATCACATCACCTCACATCACTCAAACCACTCCTTACATCACATCACATCACCTCACATCACTCAAACCACTCACATCACATCACCTCACATCACACAAACCACTCACATCACATCACATCACATCACATCACCTCACATCACTCAAACCACTCACATCACATCACCTCACATCACTCAAACCACTCACATCACATCACATCACTCAAATCACATCACATCACTTCACATCACTCAAACAACTCACATCACTCAAACAACTCACATCACTCAAACCACTCATCACTCAAACCACTCACATCACATCACATCACCTCACATCACTCAAACCACTCACATCACTCAAACCACTCACATCACATCACATCACCTCACATCACTCAAACCACTCACATCACATCACCTCACATCACTCAAACCACTCACATCACATCACTTCACATCACTTCACATCACCTCACATCGCTCTAACCACTCACATCACATCACCTCACATCACTCAAACCACCATCACATCACATCACTTCACATCACAACACCTCACATCACTGAAACCACTCACATCACTCAAACCACTCACATCACATCACATCACCTCACATCACTCAAACCACTCACTGACTCACATCACTCAAACCACTCATATCACATCACATCACATCACCTCACATCACTCAAACCACTCACATCACATCACATCACCTCACATCACTCAAACCACTCACATCACATCACATCACCTCACATCACTCAAACCACTCATATCACATCACATCACCTCACATCACTCAAACCAATCTCATCACATCACATCACCTCACATCACTCAAACCACTCAAACCACTCACAGCACATCACATCACCTCAAATCGCTCAAACCACTCACATCACATCACCTCACATCACTCAAACCACTCACATCACATCACATCACTCAAATCACTCAAACCACTCACATCACATCACATCACTTCACATCACATCACCTCACATCGCTCAAACCACTCACATCACTCAAACCACTCACATCACATCACCTCACATCACCACATCACATCACCTCACATCACTCAAACCACTCACATCACATCACATCACCTCACATCACTCAAACCACTCACATCACATCACCTCACATCACATCACCTCACATCACTCAAACCACTCACATCACATCACTCAAACCACTCACATCACTCAAACCACTCACATCACTCAAACCACTCACATCACATCACCTCACATCACCACATCACATCATCTCACATCACTCAAACCACTCACATCACATCACATCACCTCACATCACTCAAACCACTCACATCACATCACCTCACATCACCACATCACATCGCATCACTCAAACCACTCACATCACATCACCTCACATCACTCAAACAACTCACAGCACATCACATCACCTCACATCACTCAAACCACTCACATTACATCACATCACATCACCTCACATCGCTCAAACCACTCACATCACATCACCTCACATCACTCAAACCACTCACATCACATCACCTCACATCACTCAAACAACTCACATCACATCACCTCACATCACTCAAACCACTCACATCACGTCACATCACTCAAACCACTCACATCACATCACATCACTCAAACCACTCACATCACATCACCTCACATCACATCACCTCACATCACATCACCTCACATCACTCAAACCACTCACATCACATCACTCAAACCACTCACATCACTCAAACCACTCACATCACTCAAACCACTCACATCACATCACCTCACATCACCACATCACATCACCTCACATCACTCAAACCACTCACATCACATCACATCACCTCACATCACTCAAACCACTCACATCACATCACCTCACATCACCACATCACATCGCATCACTCAAACCACTCACATCACATCACCTCACATCACTCAAACCACTCACAGCACATCACATCACCTCACATCACTCAAACCACTCACATCACATCACATCACCTCACATCGCTCAAACCACTCACATCACATCACCTCACATCACTCAAACCACTCACATCACATCACCTCACATCACTCAAACCACTCACATCACATCACCTCACATCACTCAAACCACTCACATCACGTCACATCACTCAAACCACTCACATCACATCACATCACTCAAACCACTCACATCACTCAAACCACTCACATCACATCACATCACATCACTCAAACCACTCACATCACATCACATCACCTCACATCACTCAAACCACTCACATCACTCAAACCACTCACATCACATCACCTCACATCACTCAAACCACTCACATCACATCACCTCACATCACTCAAACCACTCACATCACATCACCTCACATCACTCAAACCACTCACATCACATCACCTCACATCACTCAAACCACTCACATCACATCACCTCACATCACCACATCACATCACCTCACATCACTCAAACCACTCACATCACCTCACATCACTCAAACCACTCACATCACATCACATCACCTCACCTCACTCAAACCACTCACATCACATCACCTCACATCACTCAAACCACTCACATCACATCACCTCTCATCACCACATCACATCACCTCACATCACTCAAACCACTCACATCACCTCACATCACTCAAACCACTCACTCACCTCACATCACTCAAACCACTCACATCACTTCACATCACCTCACATCGCTCTTACCACTCACATCACATCACCTCACATCACTCAAACCACTCACATCACATCACATCACCTCACATCACTCAAACCACTCACATCACCTCACATCACTCAAACCACTCACTCACCTCACATCACTCAAACCACTCACATCACTTCACATCACCTCACATCGCTCTTACCACTCACATCACATCACCTCACATCACTCAAACCACTCACATCACATCACATCACCTCACATCACTCAAACCACTCACATCACATCACATCACCTCACATCACTCAAACCACTCACATCACATCACATCACCTCACATCACTCAAACCAATCACATCACATCACATCACCTCACATCACTCAAACCACTCAAACCACTCACAGCACATCACATCACCTCAAATCGCTCAAACCACTCACATCACATCACCTCACATCACTCAAACCACTCACATCACATCACATCACATCACTCAAATCACTCAAACCACTCACATCACATCACATCCATTCACATCACATCACCTCACATCGCTCAAACCACTCACATCACTCAAACCACTCACATCACATCACCTCACATCACCACATCACATCACCTCACATCACTCAAACCACTCACATCACATCACATCACCTCACATCACTCAAACCACTCACATCACATCACCTCACATCACCACATCACATCGCATCACTCAAACCACTCACATCACATCACCTCACATCACTCAAACCACTCACAGCACATCACATCACCTCACATCACTCAAACCACTCACATCACATCACATCACCTCACATCGCTCAAACCACTCACATCACATCACCTCACATCACTCAAACCACTCACATCACATCACCTCACATCACTCAAACCACTCACATCACATCACCTCACATCACACAAACCACTCACATCACATCACATCACATCACATCACCTCACATCACTCAAACCACTCACATCACATCACATCACCTCACATCACTCAAACCAATCACATCACATCACATCACCTCACATCACTCAAACCACTCAAACCACTCACAGCACATCACATCACCTCAACTCGCTCTAACCACTCACATCACATCACCTCACATCACTCAAACCACCATCACATCACATCACTTCACATCGCAACACCTCACATCACTGAAACCACTCTCATCACTCAAACCACTCACATCACATCACATCACCTCACATCACTCAAACCACTCACATCACCTCACATCACTCAAACCACTCACATCACATCACATCACCTCACATCACTCAAACCACTCACATCACATCACATCACCTCACATCACTCAAACCACTCACATCACATCACATCAACTCACATCACTCAAACCACTCACATCACATCACATCACCTCACATCACTCAAACCACTCACATCACATCACATCACCTCACATCACTCAAACCACTCACATCACATCACATCACCTCACATCACTCAAACCACTCAAACCACTCACATCACATCACATCACTTCACATCACATCACCTCACATCACATCACCTCACATCACTCAAACCACTCCTTACATCACATCACATCACCTCACATCACTCAAACCACTCACATCACATCACCTCACATCACACAAACCACTCACATCACATCACATCACATCACATCACCTCACATCACTCAAACCACTCACATCACATCACCTCACATCACTCAAACCACTCACATCACATCACATCACTCAAATCACATCACATCACTTCACATCACTCAAACAACTCACATCACTCAAACAACTCACATCACTCAAACCACTCATCACTCAAACCACTCACATCACATCACATCACCTCACATCACTCAAACCACTCACATCACTCAAACCACTCACATCACATCACATCACCTCACATCACTCAAACCACTCACATCACATCACCTCACATCACTCAAACCACTCACATCACATCACTTCACATCACTTCACATCACCTCACATCGCTCTAACCACTCACATCACATCACCTCACATCACTCAAACCACCATCACATCACATCACTTCACATCACAACACCTCACATCACTGAAACCACTCACATCACTCAAACCACTCACATCACATCACATCACCTCACATCACTCAAACCACTCACTGACTCACATCACTCAAACCACTCATATCACATCACATCACATCACCTCACATCACTCAAACCACTCACATCACATCACATCACCTCACATCACTCAAACCACTCACATCACATCACATCACCTCACATCACTCAAACCACTCATATCACATCACATCACCTCACATCACTCAAACCAATCTCATCACATCACATCACCTCACATCACTCAAACCACTCAAACCACTCACAGCACATCACATCACCTCAAATCGCTCAAACCACTCACATCACATCACCTCACATCACTCAAACCACTCACATCACATCACATCACTCAAATCACTCAAACCACTCACATCACATCACATCACTTCACATCACATCACCTCACATCGCTCAAACCACTCACATCACTCAAACCACTCACATCACATCACCTCACATCACCACATCACATCACCTCACATCACTCAAACCACTCACATCACATCACATCACCTCACATCACTCAAACCACTCACATCACATCACCTCACATCACATCACCTCACATCACTCAAACCACTCACATCACATCACTCAAACCACTCACATCACTCAAACCACTCACATCACTCAAACCACTCACATCACATCACCTCACATCACCACATCACATCATCTCACATCACTCAAACCACTCACATCACATCACATCACCTCACATCACTCAAACCACTCACATCACATCACCTCACATCACCACATCACATCGCATCACTCAAACCACTCACATCACATCACCTCACATCACTCAAACAACTCACAGCACATCACATCACCTCACATCACTCAAACCACTCACATTACATCACATCACATCACCTCACATCGCTCAAACCACTCACATCACATCACCTCACATCACTCAAACCACTCACATCACATCACCTCACATCACTCAAACAACTCACATCACATCACCTCACATCACTCAAACCACTCACATCACGTCACATCACTCAAACCACTCACATCACATCACATCACTCAAACCACTCACATCACTCAAACCACTCACATCACATCACATCACATCACTCAAACCACTCACATCACATCACATCACCTCACATCACTCAAACCACTCAAATCACTCAAACCACTCACATCACATCACCTCACATCACTCAAACCACTCACATCACATCACCTCACATCACTCAAACCACTCACATCACATCACCTCACATCACTCAAACCACTCACATCACATCACCTCACATCACTCAAAGCACTCACATCACATCACCTCACATCACCACATCACATCACCTCACATCACTCAAACCACTCACATCACCTCACATCACTCAAACCACTCACATCACATCACATCACCTCACATCACCTCACATCACTCAAACCACTCACATCACATCACATCACCTCACATCACTCAAACCACTCACAGCACATCACATCACCTCACATCACTCAAACCACTCACATCACATCACATCACCTCACATCGCTCAAACCACTCACATCACATCACCTCACATCACTCAAACCACTCACATCACATCACTCAAACCACTCACATCACCTCACATCACTCAAACCACTCAAACCACTCACATCACATCACATCACCTCACATCACTCAAACCACTCACATCACATCACATCACCTCACATCGCTCAAACCACTCACATCACATCACCTCACATCACTCAAACCACTCACATCACATCACCTCACATCACTCAAACCACTCACATAACATCACCTCACATCACCACATCACATCACCTCACATCACTCAAACCACTCACATCACCTCACATCACTCAAACCACTCACATCACATCACATCACTCAATCAAACCACTCACATCACATCACATCACTCAAACCACTCACATCACTCAAACCACTCACATCATATCACATCACATCACTCAAACCACTCACATCACATCACATCACCTCACATCACTCAAACCACTCACATCACTCAAACCACTCACATCACATCACATCACCTCACATCACTCAAACCACTCACATCACATCACCTCACATCACTCAAACCACTCACATCACATCACCTCACATCACTCAAACCACTCACATCACATCACCTCACATCACTCAAACCACTCACATCACATCACCTCTCATCACCACATCACATCACCTCACATCACTCAAACCACTCACATCACTTCACATCACCTCACATCGCTCTAACCACTCACATCACATCACCTCACATCACTCAAACCACCATCACATCACATCACTTCACATCACAACACCTCACATCACTGAAACCACTCTCGTCACTCAAACCACTCACATCACATCACATCACCTCACATCACTCAAACCACTCACATCACCTCACATCACTCAAACCACTCACATCACATCACATCACCTCACATCACTCAAACCACTCACATCACATCACATCACCTCACATCACTCAAACCACTCACATCACATCACCTCACATCACTCAAACCACCATCACATCACATCACTTCACATCACAACACCTCACATCACTGAAACCACTCTCGTCACTCAAACCACTCACATCACATCACATCACCTCACATCACTCAAACCACTCACATCACTTCACATCACCTCACATCGCTCTAACCACTCACATCACATCACCTCACATCACTCAAACCACCATCACATCACATCACTTCACATCACAACACCTCACATCACTGAAACCACTCTCGTCACTCAAACCACTCACATCACATCACATCACCTCACATCACTCAAACCACTCACATCACTTCACATCACCTCACATCGCTCTAACCACTCACATCACATCACCTCACATCACTCAAACCACCATCACATCACATCACATCACCTCACATCACTCAAACCACTCACATCACATCACATCACCTCACATCACTCAAACCACTCACATCACATCACCTCACATCACATCACCTCACATCACTCAAACCACTCACATCACATCACTCAAACCACTCACATCACTCAAACCACTCACATCACTCAAACCACTCACATCACATCACCTCACATCACCACATCACATCATCTCACATCACTCAAACCACTCACATCACATCACATCACCTCACATCACTCAAACCACTCACATCACATCACCTCACATCACCACATCACATCGCATCACTCAAACCACGCACATCACATCACCTCACATCACTCAAACAACTCACAGCACATCACATCACCTCACATCACTCAAACCACTCACATTACATCACATCACATCACCTCACATCGCTCAAACCACTCACATCACATCACCTCACATCACTCAAACCACTCACATCACATCACCTCACATCACTCAAACAACTCACATCACATCACCTCACATCACTCAAACCACTCACATCACGTCACATCACTCAAACCACTCACATCACATCACATCACTCAAACCACTCACATCACTCAAACCACTCACATCACATCACATCACATCACTCAAACCACTCACATCACATCACATCACCTCACATCACTCAAACCACTCAAATCACTCAAACCACTCACATCACATCACCTCACATCACTCAAACCACTCACATCACATCACCTCACATCACTCAAACCACTCACATCACATCACCTCACATCACTCAAACCACTCACATCACATCACCTCACATCACTCAAAGCACTCACATCACATCACCTCACATCACCACATCACATCACCTCACATCACTCAAACCACTCACATCACCTCACATCACTCAAACCACTCACATCACATCACATCACCTCACATCACCTCACATCACTCAAACCACTCACATCACATCACATCACCTCACATCACTCAAACCACTCACAGCACATCACATCACCTCACATCACTCAAACCACTCACATCACATCACATCACCTCACATCGCTCAAACCACTCACATCACATCACCTCACATCACTCAAACCACTCACATCACATCACTCAAACCACTCACATCACCTCACATCACTCAAACCACTCAAACCACTCACATCACATCACATCACCTCACATCACTCAAACCACTCACATCACATCACATCACCTCACATCGCTCAAACCACTCACATCACATCACCTCACATCACTCAAACCACTCACATCACATCACCTCACATCACTCAAACCACTCACATAACATCACCTCACATCACCACATCACATCACCTCACATCACTCAAACCACTCACATCACCTCACATCACTCAAACCACTCACATCACATCACATCACTCAATCAAACCACTCACATCACATCACATCACTCAAACCACTCACATCACTCAAACCACTCACATCATATCACATCACATCACTCAAACCACTCACATCACATCACATCACCTCACATCACTCAAACCACTCACATCACTCAAACCACTCACATCACATCACATCACCTCACATCACTCAAACCACTCACATCACATAACCTCACATCACTCAAACCACTCACATCACATCACCTCACATCACTCAAACCACTCACATCACATCACCTCACATCACTCAAACCACTCACATCACATCACCTCTCATCACCACATCACATCACCTCACATCACTCAAACCACTCACATCACTTCACATCACCTCACATCGCTCTAACCACTCACATCACATCACCTCACATCACTCAAACCACCATCACATCACATCACTTCACATCACAACACCTCACATCACTGAAACCACTCTCGTCACTCAAACCACTCACATCACATCACATCACCTCACATCACTCAAACCACTCACATCACCTCACATCACTCAAACCACTCACATCACATCACATCACCTCACATCACTCAAACCACTCACATCACATCACATCACCTCACATCACTCAAACCACTCACATCACATCACATCACCTCACATCACTCAAACCACTCACATCACATCACATCACCTCACATCACTCAAACCACTCAAACCACTCACATCACATCACATCACTTCACATCACATCACCTCACATCACTCAAACCACTCACAGCACATCACATCACCTCAAATCGCTCAAACCACTCACATCACATCACATCACATCACTCAAATCACTCAAACCACTCACATCACATCACATCACTTCACATCACATCACCTCACATCGCTCAAACCACTCACATCACTCAAACCACTCACATCACATCACCTAACATCACTCAAACCACTCACATCACATCACCTCACATCACCACATCACATCACATCACTCAAACCACTCACATCACCTCACATCACTCAAACCACTCAAACCACTCACATCACATCACATCACCTCACATCACTCAAACCACTCACATCACATCACATCACTTCACATCACATCACCTCACATCACTCAAACCACTCCTCACATCACATCACATCACCTCACATCACTCAAACCACTCACATCACATCACCTCACATCACACAAACCACTCACATCACATCACATCACATCACATCACCTCACATCACTCAAACCACTCACATCACATCACCTCACATCACTCAAACCACTCACATCACATCACATCACTCAAATCACATCACATCACCTCACATCACTCAAACCACTCACTCACCTCACATCACTTCACATCACCTCACATCGCTCTAACCACTCACATCACATCACCTCACATCACTCAAACCACCATCACATCACATCACTTCACATCACAACACCTCACATCACTGAAACCACTCTCATCACTCAAACCACTCACATCACATCACATCACCTCACATCACTCAAACCACTCACATCACATCACATCACCTCACATCACTCAAACCACTCACATCACATCACATCACCTCACATCACTCAAACCACTCACATCACATCACATCACCTCACATCACTCAAACCACTCACATCACATCACATCACCTCACATCACTCAAACCACTCAAACCACTCACATCACATCACATCACTTCACATCACATCACCTCACATCACTCAAACCACTCACAGCACATCACATCACCTCAAATCGCTCAAACCACTCACATCACATCACCTCACATCACTCAAACCACTCACATCACATCACATCACATCACTCAAATCACTCAAACCACTCACATCACATCACATCACTTCACATCACATCACCTCTCATCGCTCAAACCACTCACATCACTCAAAACACTCACATCACATCACCTAACATCACTCAAACCACTCACATCACATCACCTCACATCACCACATCACATCACATCACTCAAACCACTCACATCACCTCACATCACTCAAACCACTCAAACCACTCACATCACATCACATCACCTCACATCACTCAAACCACTCACATCACATCACATCACTTCACATCACATCACCTCACATCACTCAAACCACTCCTCACATCACATCACATCACCTCACATCACTCAAACCACTCACATCACATCACCTCACATCACACAAACCACTCACATCACATCACATCACATCACATCACCTCACATCACTCAAACCACTCACATCACATCACCTCACATCACTCAAACCACTCACATCACATCACATCACTCAAATCACATCACATCACTTCACATCACTCAAACAACTCACATCACTCAAACAACTCACATCACTCAAACCACTCATCACTCAAACCACTCTCATCACTCAAACCACTCACATCACATCACATCACCTCACATCACTCAAACCACTCACATCACTCAAACCACTCACATCACATCACATCACCTCACATCACTCAAACCACTCACATCACATCACCTCACATCACTCAAACCACTCACATCACATCACTTCACATCACTTCACATCACCTCACATCGCTCTAACCACTCACATCACATCACCTCACATCACTCAAACCACCATCACATCACATCACTTCACATCACAACACCTCACATCACTGAAACCACTCACATCACTCAAACCACTCACATCACATCACATCACCTCACATCACTCAAACCACTCACATCACCTCACATCACTCAAACCACTCATATCACATCACATCACATCACCTCACATCACTCAAACCACTCACATCACATCACATCACCTCACATCACTCAAACCACTCACATCACATCACATCACCTCACATCACTCAAACCACTCACATCACATCACATCACCTCACATCACTCAAACCAATCACATCACATCACTCAAATCACTCAAACCACTCAAATCACATCACATCACTTCACATCACATCACTTCACATCACATCACCTCACATCGCTCAAACCACTCACATCACTCAAAACACTCACATCACATCACCTAACATCACTCAAACCACTCACATCACATCACCTCACATCACCACATCACATCACATCACTCAAACAACTCACATCACCTCACATCACTCAAACCACTCAAACCACTCACATCACATCACAT
Source organism: Oeneis ivallda (assembly GCA_029955525.1). NCBI lineage: Eukaryota > Metazoa > Arthropoda > Insecta > Lepidoptera > Nymphalidae > Oeneis > Oeneis ivallda. The sequence continues at coordinate 20,043,512 of JARPMR010000002.1, read as the reverse complement.
CACTTCACATCACATCACTTCACATCACATCACCTCACATCACTCAAACCACTCCTCACATCACATCACATCACCTCACATCACTCAAACCACTCACATCACATCACCTCACATCACACAAACAACTCACATCACATCACATCACATCACATCACCTCACATCACTCAAACCACTCACATCACATCACCTCACATCACTCAAACCACTCACATCACATCACATCACTCAAATCACATCACATCACTTCACATCACTCAAACAACTCACATCACTCAAACAACTCACATCACTCAAACCACTCATCACTCAAACCACTCACATCACATCACATCACCCCACATCACTCAAACCACTCACATCACTCAAACCACTCACATCACATCACATCACCTCACATCACTCAAACCACTCACATCACATCACCTCACATCACTCAAACCACTCACATCACATCACTTCACATCACTTCACATCACCTCACATCGCTCTAACCACTCACATCACATCACCTCACATCACTCAAACCACCATCACATCACATCACTTCACATCACCACATCACATCGCATCACTCAAACCACTCACATCACATCACCTCACATCACTCAAACCACTCACAGCACATCACATCACCTCACATCACTCAAACCACTCACATCACATCACATCACCTCACATCGCTCAAACCACTCACATCACATCACCTCACATCACTCAAACCACTCACATCACATCACCTCACATCACTCAAACCACTCACATCACATCACCTCACATCACTCAACACATCACCACATCACATCGCATCACTCAAACCACTCACATCACATCACCTCACATCACTCAAACCACTCACAGCACATCACATCACCTCACATCACTCAAACCACTCACATCACATCACATCACCTCACATCGCTCAAACCACTCACATCACATCACCTCACATCACTCAAACCACTCACATCACATCACCTCACATCACTCAAACCACTCACATCACATCACCTCACATCACTCAAACCACTCACATCACGTCACATCACTCAAACCACTCACATCACATCACATCACTCAAACCACTCACATCACTCAAACCACTCACATCACATCACATCACATCACTCAAACCACTCACATCACATCACATCACCTCACATCACTCAAACCACTCACATCACTCAAACCACTCACATCACATCACCTCACATCACTCAAACCACTCACATCACATCACCTCACATCACTCAAACCACTCACATCACATCACCTCACATCACTCAAACCACTCACATCACATCACCTCACATCACTCAAACCACTCACATCACATCACCTCACATCACCACATCACATCACCTCACATCACTCAAACCACTCACATCACCTCAGATCACTCAAACCACTCACATCACATCACATCACTCAAACCACTCACATCACTCAAACCACTCACATCATATCACATCACATCACTCAAACCACTCACATCACATCACATCACCTCACATCACTCAAACCACTCACATCACTCAAACCACTCACATCACATCACATCACCTCACATCACTCAAACCACTCACATCACATCACCTCACATCACTCAAACCACTCACATCACATCACCTCACATCACTCAAACCACTCACATCACATCACCTCACATCACTCAAACCACTCACATCACATCACCTCTCATCACCACATCACATCACCTCACATCACTCAAACCACTCACATCACCTCACATCACTCAAACCACTCACTCACCTCACATCACTCAAACCACTCACATCACTTCACATCACCTCACATCGCTCTAACCACTCACATCACATCACCTCACATCACTCAAACCACCATCACATCACATCACTTCACATCACAACACCTCACATCACTGAAACCACTCTCATCACTCAAACCACTCACATCACATCACATCACCTCACATCACTCAAACCACTCACATCACCTCACATCACTCAAACCACTCACATCACATCACATCACCTCACATCACTCAAACCACTCACATCACATCACATCACCTCACATCACTCAAACCACTCACATCACATCACATCACCTCACATCACTCAAACCACTCACATCACATCACATCACCTCACATCACTCAAACCACTCACATCACATCACATCACCTCACATCACTCAAACCACTCACATCACATCACATCACCTCACATCACTCAAACCACTCAAACCACTCACATCACATCACATCACTTCACATCAAATCACCTCACATCACTCAAACCACTCACAGCACATCACATCACCTCAAATCGCTCAAACCACTCACATCACATCACATCACATCACTCAAATCACTCAAACCACTCACATCACATCACATCACTTCACATCACATCACCTCACATCGCTCAAACCACTCACATCACTCAAACCACTCACATCACATCACCTAACATCACTCAAACCACTCACATCACATCACCTCACATCACCACATCACATCACATCACATCACATCACACAAACCACTCACATCACCTCACATCACTCAAACCACTCAAACCACTCACATCACATCACATCACCTCACATCACTCAAACCACTCACATCACATCACATCACTTCACATCACATCACCTCACATCACTCAAACCACTCCTCACATCACATCACATCACCTCACATCACTCAAACCACTCACATCACATCACCTCACATCACACAAACCACTCACATCACATCACCTCACATCACTCAAACCACTCACATCACATCACCTCACATCACTCAAACCACTCACATCACATCACATCACTCAAATCACATCACATCACCTCACATCACTCAAACCACTCACTCACCTCACATCACTCAAACCACTCACATCACTTCACATCACCTCACATCGCTCTAACCACTCACATCACATCACCTCACATCACTCAAACCACCATCACATCACATCACTTCACATCACAACACCTCACATCACTGAAACCACTCTCATCACTCAAACCACTCACATCACATCACATCACCTCACATCACTCAAACCACTCACATCACCTCACATCACTCAAACCACTCACATCACATCACCTCACATCACTCAAACCACTCACATCACATCACATCACCTCACATCACTCAAACCACTCACATCACATCACATCACCTCACATCACTCAAACCACTCACATCACATCACATCACCTCACATCACTCAAACCACTCACATCACATCACATCACCTCACATCACTCAAACCACTCACATCACATCACATCACCTCACATCACTCAAACCACTCAAACCACTCACATCACATCACATCACTTCACATCACATCACCTCACATCACTCAAACCACTCACAGCACATCACATCACCTCAAATCGCTCAAACCACTCACATCACATCACCTCACATCACTCAAACCACTCACATCACATCACATCACATCACTCAAATCACTCAAACCACTCACATCACATCACATCACTTCACATCACATCACCTCACATCGCTCAAACCACTCACATCACTCAAAACACTCACATCACATCACCTAACATCACTCAAACCACTCACATCACATCACCTCACATCACCACATCACATCACATCACTCAAACCACTCACATCACCTCACATCACTCACATCACTCAAACCACTCACATCACATCACATCACTTCACATCACATCACATCACATCACCTCACATCACTCAAACCACTCACATCACATCACCTCACATCACACAAACCACTCACATCACATCACATCACATCACATCACCTCACATCACTCAAACCACTCACATCACATCACCTCACATCACTCAAACCACTCACATCACATCACATCACTCAAATCACATCACATCACTTCACATCACTCAAACAACTCACATCACTCAAACAACTCACATCACTCAAACCACTCATCACTCAAACCACTCACATCACATCACATCACCTCACATCACTCAAACCACTCACATCACTCAAACCACTCACATCATATCACATCACCTCACATCACTCAAACCACTCACATCACATCACCTCACATCACTCAAACCACTCACATCACATCACCTCACATCACTCAAACCACTCACATCACATCACTTCACATCACTTCACATCACCTCACATCGCTCTAACCACTCACATCACATCACCTCACATCACTCAAACCACCATCACATCACATCACTTCACATCACAACACCTCACATCACTGAAACCACTCACATCACTCAAACCACTCACATCACATCACATCACCTCACATCACTCAAACCACTCACATCACCTCACATCACTCAAACCACTCATACACATCACATCACATCACCTCACATCACTCAAACCACTCACATCACATCACATCACCTCACATCACTCAAACCACTCACATCACATCACATCACCTCACATCACTCAAACCACTCACATCACATCACATCACCTCACATCACTCAAACCAATCACATCACATCACATCACCTCACATCACTCAAACCACTCAAACCACTCACAGCACATCACATCACCTCAAATCGCTCAAACCACTCACATCACATCACCTCACATCACTCAAACCACTCACATCACATCACATCACTCAAATCACTCAAACCACTCACATCACATCACATCACTTCACATCACATCACCTCACATCGCTCAAACCACTCGCATCACTCAAACCACTCACATCACATCACCTCACATCACTCAAACCACTCACATCACATCACCTCACATCACCACATCACATCACCTCACATCACTCAAACCACTCACATCACATCACATCACCTCACATCACTCAAACCACTCACATCACATCACATCACCTCACATCACTCAAACCACTCACATCACATCACATCACCTCACATCACTCAAACCACTCACATCACATCACATCACCTCACATCACTCAAACCACTCAAACCACTCACATCACATCACATCACTTCACATCAAATCACCTCACATCACTCAAACCACTTACAGCACATCACATCACCTCAAATCGCTCAAACCACTCACATCACATCACATCACATCACTCAAATCACTCAAACCACTCACATCACATCACATCACTTCACATCACATCACCTCACATCGCTCAAACCACTCACATCACTCAAACCACTCACATCACATCACCTAACATCACTCAAACCACTCACATCACATCACCTCACATCACCACATCACATCACATCACATCACATCACACAAACCACTCACATCACCTCACATCACTCAAACCACTCAAACCACTCACATCACATCACATCACCTCACATCACTCAAACCACTCACATCACATCACATCACTTCACATCACATCACCTCACATCACTCAAACCACTCCTCACATCACATCACATCACCTCACATCACTCAAACCACTCACATCACATCACCTCACATCACACAAACCACTCACATCACATCACATCACATCACATCACCTCACATCACTCAAACCACTCACATCACATCACCTCACATCACTCAAACCACTCACATCACATCACATCACTCAAATCACATCACATCACCTCACATCACTCAAACCACTCACTCACCTCACATCACTCAAACCACTCACATCACTTCACATCACCTCACATCGCTCTAACCACTCACATCACATCACCTCACATCACTCAAACCACCATCACATCACATCACTTCACATCACAACACCTCACATCACTGAAACCACTCTCATCACTCAAACCACTCACATCACATCACATCACCTCACATCACTCAAACCACTCACATCACCTCACATCACTCAAACCACTCAAATCACATCACCTCACATCACTCAAACCACTCACATCACATCACATCACCTCACATCACTCAAACCACTCACATCACATCACATCACCTCACATCACTCAAACCACTCACATCACATCACATCACCTCACATCACTCAAACCACTCACATCACATCACATCACCTCACATCACTCAAACCACTCACATCACATCACATCACCTCACATCACTCAAACCACTCAAACCACTCACATCACATCACATCACTTCACATCACATCACCTCACATCACTCAAACCACTCACAGCACATCACATCACCTCAAATCGCTCAAACCACTCACATCACATCACCTCACATCACTCAAACCACTCACATCACATCACATCACATCACTCAAATCACTCAAACCACTCACATTACATCACATCACTTCACATCACATCACCTCACATCGCTCAAACCACTCACATCACTCAAAACACTCACATCACATCACCTAACATCACTCAAACCACTCACATCACATCACCTCACATCACCACATCACATCACATCACTCAAACCACTCACATCACCTCACATCACTCACATCACTCAAACCACTCACATCACATCACATCACTTCACATCACATCACATCACATCACCTCACATCACTCAAACCACTCACATCACATCACATCACCTCACATCACTCAAACCACTCACATCACCTCACATCACTCAAACCACTCATATCACATCACATCACATCACCTCACATCACTCAAACCACTCACATCACATCACATCACCTCACATCACTCAAACCACTCACATCACATCACATCACCTCACATCACTCAAACCACTCACATCACATCACATCACCTCACATCACTCAAACCATTCACATCACCTCACATCACTCACATCACTCAAACCACTCACATCACATCACATCACTTCACATCACATCACATCACATCACCTCACATCACTCAAACCACTCACATCACATCACATCACCTCACATCACTCAAACCACTCACATCACATCACATCACCTCACATCACTCAAACCACTCACATCACATCACATCACCTCACATCACTCAAACCACTCACATCACATCACATCACCTCACATCACTCAAACCACTCAAACCACTCACATCACATCACATCACTTCACATCACATCACTTCACATCACATCACCTCACATCACTCAAACCACTCCTCACATCACATCACATCACCTCACATCACTCAAACCACTCACATCACATCACCTCACATCACACAAACCACTCACATCACATCACATCACATCACATCACCTCACATCACTCAAACCACTCACATCACATCACCTCACATCACTCAAACCACTCACATCACATCACATCACCTCACATCACTCAAACCACTCACATCACCTCACATCACTCAAACCACTCATATCACATCACATCACATCACATCACTCAAACCACTCACATCACTCAAACCACTCACATCACATCACATCACCTCACATCACTCAAACCACTCACATCACCTCACATCACTCAAACCACTCATATCACATCACATCACATCACCTCACATCACTCAAACCACTCACATCACATCACATCACCTCACATCACTCAAACCACTCACATCACATCACATCACCTCACATCACTCAAACCACTCACATCACATCACATCACCTCACATCACTCAAACCATTCACATCACATCACATCACCTCACATCACTCAAACCACTCAAACCACTCACAGCACATCACATCACCTCAAATCGCTCAAACCACTCACATCACATCACCTCACATCATTCAAACCACTCACATCACACATCACATCACATCACTCAAATCACTCAAACCACTCACATCACATCACTTCACATCACATCACCTCACATCGCTCAAACCACTCACATCACTCAAACCACTCACATCACATCACCTCACATCACTCAAACCACTCACATCACATCACCTCACATCACCACATCACATCACCTCACATCACTCAAACTACTCACATCACATCACATCACCTCACATCACTCAAACCACTCACATCACATCACCTCACATCACATCACCTCACATCACTCAAACCACTCACATCACATCACTCAAACCACTCACATCACTCAAACCACTCACATCACTCAAACCACTCACATCACATCACCTCACATCACCACATCACATCACCTCACATCACTCAAACCACTCACATCACATCACATCACCTCACATCACTCAAACCACTCACATCACATCACCTCACATCACCACATCACATCGCATCACTCAAACCACTCACATCACATCACCTCACATCACTCAAACCACTCACAGCACATCACATCACCTCACATCACTCAAACCACTCACATCACATCACATCACCTCACATCGCTCAAACCACTCACATCACATCACCTCACATCACTCAAACCACTCACATCACATCACATCACCTCACATCGCTCAAACCACTCACATCACATCACCTCACATCACTCAAACCACTCACATCACATCACCTCACATCACTCAAACCCCTCACATCACATCACCTCACATCACTCAACACATCACCACATCACATCGCATCACTCAAACCACTCACATCACATCACCTCACATCACTCAAACCACTCACAGCACATCACATCACCTCACATCACTCAAACCACTCACATCACATCACATCACCTCACATCGCTCAAACCACTCACATCACATCACCTCACATCACTCAAACCACTCACATCACATCACCTCACATCACTCAAACCACTCACATCACATCACCTCACATCACTCAAACCACTCACATCACGTCACATCACTCAAACCACTCACATCACATCACATCACTCAAACCACTCACATCACTCAAACCACTCACATTACATCACATCACATCACTCAAACCACTCACATCACATCACCTCACATCACTCAAACCACTCACATCACTCAAACCACTCACATCACATCACCTCACATCACTCAAACCACTCACATCACATCACCTCACATCACTCAAACCACTCACATCACATCACCTCACATCACTCAAACCACTCACATCACATCACCTCACATCACTCAAACCACTCACATCACATCACCTCACATCACTCAAACCACTCACATCACGTCACATCACTCAAACCACTCACATCACATCACATCACTCAAACCACTCACATCACTCAAACCACTCACATCACATCACATCACATCACTCAAACCACTCACATCACATCACATCACCTCACATCACTCAAACCACTCACATCACTCAAACCACTCACATCACATCACCTCACATCACTCAAACCACTCACATCACATCACCTCACATCACTCAAACCACTCACATCACATCACCTCACATCACTCAAACCACTCACATCACATCACCTCACATCACTCAAACCACTCACATCACATCACCTCACATCACCACATCACATCACCTCACATCACTCAAACCACTCACATCACCTCACATCACTCAAACCACTCACATCACATCACATCACCTCACCTCACTCAAACCACTCACATCACATCACCTCACATCACTCAAACCACTCACATCACATCACCTCTCATCACCACATCACATCACCTCACATCACTCAAACCACTCACATCACCTCACATCACTCAAACCACTCACTCACCTCACATCACTCAAACCACTCACATCACTTCACATCACCTCACATCGCTCTTACCACTCACATCACATCACCTCACATCACTCAAACCACCATCACATCACATCACTTCACATCACAACACCTCACATCACTGAAACCACTCTCATCACTCAAACCACTCACATCACATCACATCACCTCACATCACTCAAACCACTCACATCACCTCACATCACTCAAACCACTCACATCACATCACATCACCTCACATCACTCAAACCACTCACATCACATCACATCACCTCACATCACTCAAACCACTCACATCACATCACATCACCTCACATCACTCAAACCACTCACATCACATCACATCACCTCACATCACTCAAACCACTCACATCACATCACATCACCTCACATCACTCAAACCACTCACATCACATCACATCACCTCACATCACTCAAACCAATCACATCACATCACATCACCTCACATCACTCAAACCACTCAAACCACTCACAGCACATCACATCACCTCAAATCGCTCAAACCACTCACATCACATCACCTCACATCACTCAAACCACTCACATCACATCACATCACATCACTCAAATCACTCAAACCACTCACATCACATCACATCACTTCACATCACATCACCTCACATCGCTCAAACCACTCACATCACTCAAACCACTCACATCACATCACCTCACATCACTCAAACCACTCACATCACATCACATCACCTCACATCACTCAAACCACTCACATCACATCACATCACCTCACATCACTCAAACCACTCACATCACATCACATCACCTCACATCACTCAAACCACTCACATCACATCACATCACCTCACATCACTCAAACCACTCACATCACATCACATCACCTCACATCACTCAAACCAATCACATCACATCACATCACCTCACATCACTCAAACCACTCAAACCACTCACAGCACATCACATCACCTCAAATCGCTCAAACCACTCACATCACATCACCTCACATCACTCAAACCACTCACATCACATCACATCACATCACTCAAATCACTCAAACCACTCACATTACATCACATCACTTCACATCACATCACCTCACATCGCTCAAACCACTCACATCACTCAAAACACTCACATCACATCACCTAACATCACTCAAACCACTCACATCACATCACCTCACATCACCACATCACATCACATCACTCAAACCACTCACATCACCTCACATCACTCACATCACTCAAACCACTCACATCACATCACATCACTTCACATCACATCACATCACATCACCTCACATCACTCAAACCACTCACATCACATCACATCACCTCACATCACTCAAACCACTCACATCACCTCACATCACTCAAACCACTCATATCACATCACATCACATCACCTCACATCACTCAAACCACTCACATCACATCACATCACCTCACATCACTCAAACCACTCACATCACATCACATCACCTCACATCACTCAAACCACTCACATCACATCACATCACCTCACATCACTCAAACCATTCACATCACCTCACATCACTCACATCACTCAAACCACTCACATCACATCACATCACTTCACATCACATCACATCACATCACCTCACATCACTCAAACCACTCACATCACATCACATCACCTCACATCACTCAAACCACTCACATCACATCACATCACCTCACATCACTCAAACCACTCACATCACATCACATCACCTCACATCACTCAAACCACTCACATCACATCACATCACCTCACATCACTCAAACCACTCAAACCACTCACATCACATCACATCACTTCACATCACATCACTTCACATCACATCACCTCACATCACTCAAACCACTCCTCACATCACATCACATCACCTCACATCACTCAAACCACTCACATCACATCACCTCACATCACACAAACCACTCACATCACATCACATCACATCACATCACCTCACATCACTCAAACCACTCACATCACATCACCTCACATCACTCAAACCACTCACATCACATCACATCACCTCACATCACTCAAACCACTCACATCACCTCACATCACTCAAACCACTCATATCACATCACATCACATCACATCACTCAAACCACTCACATCACTCAAACCACTCACATCACATCACATCACCTCACATCACTCAAACCACTCACATCACCTCACATCACTCAAACCACTCATATCACATCACATCACATCACCTCACATCACTCAAACCACTCACATCACATCACATCACCTCACATCACTCAAACCACTCACATCACATCACATCACCTCACATCACTCAAACCACTCACATCACATCACATCACCTCACATCACTCAAACCATTCACATCACATCACATCACCTCACATCACTCAAACCACTCAAACCACTCACAGCACATCACATCACCTCAAATCGCTCAAACCACTCACATCACATCACCTCACATCATTCAAACCACTCACATCACACATCACATCACATCACTCAAATCACTCAAACCACTCACATCACATCACTTCACATCACATCACCTCACATCGCTCAAACCACTCACATCACTCAAACCACTCACATCACATCACCTCACATCACTCAAACCACTCACATCACATCACCTCACATCACCACATCACATCACCTCACATCACTCAAACTACTCACATCACATCACATCACCTCACATCACTCAAACCACTCACATCACATCACCTCACATCACATCACCTCACATCACTCAAACCACTCACATCACATCACTCAAACCACTCACATCACTCAAACCACTCACATCACTCAAACCACTCACATCACATCACCTCACATCACCACATCACATCACCTCACATCACTCAAACCACTCACATCACATCACATCACCTCACATCACTCAAACCACTCACATCACATCACCTCACATCACCACATCACATCGCATCACTCAAACCACTCACATCACATCACCTCACATCACTCAAACCACTCACAGCACATCACATCACCTCACATCACTCAAACCACTCACATCACATCACATCACCTCACATCGCTCAAACCACTCACATCACATCACCTCACATCACTCAAACCACTCACATCACATCACATCACCTCACATCGCTCAAACCACTCACATCACATCACCTCACATCACTCAAACCACTCACATCACATCACCTCACATCACTCAAACCCCTCACATCACATCACCTCACATCACTCAACACATCACCACATCACATCGCATCACTCAAACCACTCACATCACATCACCTCACATCACTCAAACCACTCACAGCACATCACATCACCTCACATCACTCAAACCACTCACATCACATCACATCACCTCACATCGCTCAAACCACTCACATCACATCACCTCACATCACTCAAACCACTCACATCACATCACCTCACATCACTCAAACCACTCACATCACATCACCTCACATCACTCAAACCACTCACATCACGTCACATCACTCAAACCACTCACATCACATCACATCACTCAAACCACTCACATCACTCAAACCACTCACATTACATCACATCACATCACTCAAACCACTCACATCACATCACCTCACATCACTCAAACCACTCACATCACTCAAACCACTCACATCACATCACCTCACATCACTCAAACCACTCACATCACATCACCTCACATCACTCAAACCACTCACATCACATCACCTCACATCACTCAAACCACTCACATCACATCACCTCACATCACTCAAACCACTCACATCACATCACCTCACATCACCACATCACATCACCTCACATCACTCAAACCACTCACATCACCTCACATCACTCAAACCACTCAAACCACTCACATCACATCACATCACCTCACATCACTCAAACCACTCACATCACATCACATCACCTCACATCACTCAAACCAATCACATCACATCACATCACCTCACATCACTCAAACCACTCAAACCACTCACAGCACATCACATCACCTCAAATTGCTCAAACCACTCACATCACATCACCTCACATCACTCAAACCACTCACATCACATCACATCACTCAAATCACTCAAACCACTCACATCACATCACATCACTTCACATCACATCACCTCACATCGCTCAAACCACTCGCATCACTCAAACCACTCACATCACATCACCTCACATCACTCAAACCACTCACATCACATCACCTCACATCACCACATCACATCACCTCTCATCACTCAAACCACTCACATCACATCACATCACCTCACATCACTCAAACCACTCACATCACATCACCTCACATCACATCACCTCACATCACTCAAACCACTCACATCACATCACTCAAACCACTCAAACCACTCACATCACATCACCTCACATCACCACATCACATCACCTCACATCACTCAAACCACTCACATCACATCACATCACCTCACATCACTCAAACCACTCAAATCACATCACCTCACATCACCACATCACACCGCATCACTCAAACCACTCACATCACATCACCTCACATCACTCAAACCACTCACATCACATCACCTCACATCACTCAAACCACTCACATCACATCACATCACCTCACATCACTCAAACCACTCAAACCACTCACATCACATCACATCACTTCACATCACATCACCTCACATCACTCAAACCACTCACATCACATCACATCACCTCACATCACTCAAACCACTCACATCACATCACCTCACATCACTCAAACCACTCACATCACAGCACATAACTCAAACCACTCAAATCACATCACATCACTTCACATCACATCACCTCACATCACTCAAACCACATCACATCACTTCACCTCACATCACTCAAACCACATCACATCACTTCACATCACATCACCTCACATCACTCAAACCACTCACATCACATCACATCACCTTACATCACCCATAACCACTCACATCACATCACCTCACATCACTCAAACCACTCACATCACATCACATCACCTCACATCACCCATAACCACTCACATCACATCACATCACCTCACATCACCTCACATCACCCATTACCACTCACATCACATCACATCACCTCACATCACCCATTACCACTCACATCACATCACATCACCTCACATCACATCACATCACATCACCTCACATCACTCAAACCACTCACATCACATCACCTCACATCACTCACATCACATCACCTCACATCACTCAAACCACTCACATCACATCACCTCACATCACTCAAACCACTCACATCACATCACATCACCTCACATCACTCAAACCACTCACATCACATCACCTCACATCACTCAAACCACTCACATCACATCACCTCACATCACCACATCACATCACCTCACATCACTCAAACCACTCACATCACATCACTCAAACCACTCACATCACATCACTCAAACCACTCACATCACATCACCTCATCACCACATCACATCACCTCACATCACACAAACCACTCACATCACTCAAACCACTCAAACCACTCACATCACATCACATCACATCACATTACATCACATCACATCACATCACATCCGAGATCCGACGTCTCGAGCGGGAATGACACGTAAGGCATCAGCCGCCCGTATTTATACCAAAGCATGTTTGTAATCAATGCAAAACAATACAACTACAAGACCATGCAACAATACAACTACAAGAACATGCAACACAATACAACTACAAGACTATGCAACACAAAACCGTCATCGCGCCGGCGGCGTCGTCCTCGCCTGGCGGCGTTAACGCCTGACGCCTTGATCGCGCGGCGGCGCTTTCATCCCGCGGCGCCATCATCCCGCGGCTCCGTCATCGCCCGGCACCGCCCTCCCAGCGTTTTCCTCGCCGTTCACGGCGTTGCTGGCCGTCGGCTCCGTCGACTTGTAACATAAAAACAATAGTTTAGATTCTTATCGCTAATCACTAATTTTATCCAAGCCGAGCAGAGCCGAGCTGTGCTGAGCCGAGCTCCGAACGATCCGACGTCTCGAGCGAGAATGACACAAGGCATCAGCCACCCGTATTTATACCAAAACATGCTTGTAATCAATGCAAAACAATACAACTACAAGACCATGCAACACAATACAACAACAAGACTATGCAACACACAACTACAAGACTAAGCAACACAAAACCGTCATCGCGCCGGCGCCGTCCTCGCCTGGCGGCGTCAACGCTTGACGCCGTCATCGCCCAGCGCCGTCATCGCGTGCCGCCCTCATCGCGTGGGACGCCGTCATCGCCCAGCGCCGTCATCGCGTGCCGCCCTCATCGCGTGGCGCAGTCCTCGCGCAGCGCCGTCATCGCGCAGCGCCGTCATCGCGCAGCGCCGTCCGCGCACGGTGCCGTCCGCGCCCGACGCCGCCCTCCCAGCGCCTTCCTCTCCCTTCACGGCGTTGCTGGCCGTTGGCTCCGTCGACTTGTAACATAAATACAATAGTTTAGATTCTTATCGCTAATTACTAATTTTATCCAAGCCCAGCCGAGCCGAGCCGAGCTGTGCTGAGCCGAGCTCCGAACGATCCGACGTCTCGAGCGAGAATGACACGAAGGCTTATAGCCGCCCGTATTTATACCAAAGCGTGTTAGTAATCAATGCAAAACAATACAACTACAAGACCATGCAACAATACAACTACAAGACTATGCAACACAATACAACTACAAGACTATGCAACACAAAACCGTCATCGCGCCGGCGCCGTCCTCGCCTGGCGGCGTCAACGCCTGACGCCGTCATCGCCCAGCGCCCACATCGAGTGCCGCCCTAATCGCGCGGCGCAGTCATCGCGCGGCGCCGTCATCGCGCAGCGCCGTCCGCGCACGGTGCCGTCCGCGCCCGACGCCGCCCTCCCAGCGCCTTTCTCGCCCTTCACGGCGTTGCTGGCCGTTGGCTCCGTCGACTTGTAACATAAATACAATAGTTTAGATTCTTATCGCTAATTACTAATTTTATCCAAGCTGAGCCGAGCCGAGCCGAGCTGTGCTGAGCCGAGCTCCGAACGATCCGACGTCTCGAGCGAGAATGACACGTAAGGCATCAGCCGCCCGTATTTATACCAAAGCATGTTTGTAATCAATGCAAAACAATATTCAAATTCAAAATTATTTATTTCATGTAGGCCAACCTGTGGCTCTTATGACACGTCAAGATTCTACCACCGGTTCGGAAAGCGGATTCTGCTGAGAAGAGCCGGCAAGAAACTCTGCAGTTGCTCTTTTCAAAATAATCATTTTACAATATTAATAAGTAGCTATTACATTGTAATAAGTTATTATACTATCTTGTGGGCACCACCTCACATCACTCAAACCACATCACATCACTTCACATCACATCACCTCACATCACTCAAACCACTCACATCACATCACATCACCTCACATCACTCAAACCACTCACATCACATCACCTCACATCACCACATCACATCACATCACTCAAACCACTCACATACTATCTTGTGGGCACCACCTCACATCACTCAAACCACATCACATCACTTCACATCACATCACCTCACATCACTCAAACCACTCACATCACTCAAACCACTCACATCACATCACATCACCTTACATCACTCAAACCACTCACATCACATCACCTCACATCACATCACCTCACATCACTCAAACCACTCACATCTCATCACCTCACATCACCACATCACATCACATCACTCAAACCACTCACATCACATCACATCACCTCACATCACTCAAACCACTCACATCACATCACATCACCTCACATCACTCAAACCACTCAAACCACTCACATCACACCACATCACCTCACATCACTCAAACCACTCACATCACATCACATCACCTCACATCACTCAAACCACTCACATCACATCACATCACCTCACATCACTCAAACCACTCACATCACATCACATCACCTCACATCACTCAAACCACTCAAACCACTCACATCACATCACATCACTTCACATCACATCACCTCACATCACTCAAACCACTCACAGCACATCACATCACCTCAAATCGCTCAAACCACTCACATCACATCACATCACATCACTCAAATCACTCAAACCACTCACATCACATCACATCACTTCACATCACATCACCTCACATCGCTCAAACCACTTACATCACTTAAACCACTCACATCACATCACCTAACATCACTCAAACCACTCACATCACATCACCTCACATCACCACATCACATCACATCACTCAAACCACTCACATCACCTCACATCACTCAAACCACTCAAACCACTCACATCACATCACATCACCTCACATACCTCAAACCACTCACATCACATCACATCACTTCACATCACATCACCTCACATCACTCAAACCACTCCTCACATCACATCACATCACCTCACATCACTCAAACCACTCACATCACATCACCTCACATCACACAAACCACTCACATCACATCACATCACATCACATCACCTCACATCACTCAAACCACTCACATCACATCACATCACCTCACATCACTCAAACCAATCACATCACAACACATCACCTCACACCACTCAAACCACTCAAACCACTCACAGCACATCACATCACCTCAAATCGCTCTAACCACTCACATCACATCAACTCACATCACTCAAACCACCATCACATCACATCACTTCACATCACAACACCTCACATCACTGAAACCACTCTCATCACTCAAACCACTCACATCACATCACATCACCTCACATCACTAAACCACTCACATCACTCAAACCACTCGCATCACATCACATCACCTCACATCACTCAAACCACTCACATCACATCACATCACCTCACATCACTCAAACCACTCACATCACATCACATCACCTCACATCACTCAAACCACTCACATCACATCACATCACCTCACATCACTCAAACCACTCACATCACATCACATCACCTCACATCACTCAAACCACTCACATCACATCACATCACCTCACATCACTCAAACCACTCAAACCACTCACATCACATCACATCACTTCACATCACATCACTTCACATCACATCACCTCACATCACTCAAACCACTCCTCACATCACATCACATCACCTCACATCACTCAAACCACTCACATCACATCACCTCACATCACACAAACCACTCACATCACATCACATCACATCACATCACCTCACATCACTCAAACCACTCACATCACATCACCTCACATCACTCAAACCACTCACATCACATCACATCACTCAAATCACATCACATCACTTCACATCACTCAAACAACTCACATCACTCAAACCACTCATCACTCAAACCACTCACATCACATCACATCACCTCACATCACTCAAACCACTCACATCACTCAAACCACTCACATCACATCACATCACCTCACATCACTCAAACCACTCACATCACATCACCTCACATCACTCAAACCACTCACATCACATCACATCACCTCACATCACTCAAACCACTCACATCACATCACATCACCTCACATCACTCAAACCACTCAAACCACTCACATCACATCACATCACTTCACATCACATCACTTCACATCACATCACCTCACATCACTCAAACCACTCCTCACATCACATCACATCACCTCACATCACTCAAACCACTCACATCACATCACCTCACATCACACAAACCACTCACATCACATCACATCACATCACATCACCTCACATCACTCAAACCACTCACATCACATCACCTCACATCACTCAAACCACTCACATCACATCACATCACTCAAATCACATCACATCACTTCACATCACTCAAACAACTCACATCACTCAAACCACTCATCACTCAAACCACTCACATCACATCACATCACCTCACATCACTCAAACCACTCACATCACTCAAACCACTCACATCACATCACATCACCTCACATCACTCAAACCACTCACATCACATCACCTCACATCACTCAAACCACTCACATCACATCACTTCACATCACTTCACATCACCTCACATCGCTCTAACCACTCACATCACATCACCTCACATCACTCAAACCACCATCACATCACATCACTTCACATCACAACACCTCACATCACTGAAACCACTCACATCACTCAAACCACTCACATCACATCACATCACCTCACATCACTCAAACCACTCACTGACTCACATCACTCAAACCACTCATATCACATCACATCACATCACCTCACATCACTCAAACCACTCACATCACATCACATCACCTCACATCACTCAAACCACTCACATCACATCACATCACCTCACATCACTCAAACCACTCACATCACATCACATCACCTCACATCACTCAAACCAATCACATCACATCACATCACCTCACATCACTCAAACCACTCAAACCACTCACAGCACATCACATCACCTCAAATCGCTCAAACCACTCACATCACATCACCTCACATCACTCAAACCACTCACATCACATCACATCACATCACTCAAATCACTCAAACCACTCACATCACATCACATCACTTCACATCACATCACCTCACATCGCTCAAACCACTCACATCACTCAAACCACTCACATCACATCACCTCACATCACCACATCACATCACCTCACATCACTCAAACCACTCACATCACATCACATCACCTCACATCACTCAAACCACTCACATCACATCACCTCACATCACATCACCTCACATCACTCAAACCACTCACATCACATCACTCAAACCACTCACATCACTCAAACCACTCACATCACTCAAACCACTCACATCACATCACCTCACATCACCACATCACATCACCTCACATCACTCAAACCACTCACATCACATCACATCACCTCACATCACTCAAACCACTCACATCACATCACCTCACATCACCACATCACATCGCATCACTCAAACCACTCACATCACATCACCTCACATCACTCAAACCACTCACAGCACATCACATCACCTCACATCACTCAAACCACTCACATCACATCACATCACCTCACATCGCTCAAACCACTCACATCACATCACCTCACATCACTCAAACCACTCACATCACATCACCTCACATCACTCAAACCACTCACATCACATCACCTCACATCACTCAAACCACTCACATCACGTCACATCACTCAAACCACTCACATCACATCACATCACTCAAACCACTCACATCACTCAAACCACTCACATCACATCACATCACATCACTCAAACCACTCACATCACATCACATCACCTCACATCACTCAAACCACTCACATCACTCAAACCACTCACATCACATCACCTCACATCACTCAAACCACTCACATCACATCACCTCACATCACTCAAACCACTCACATCACATCACCTCACATCACTCAAACCACTCACATCACATCACCTCACATCACTCAAACCACTCACATCACATCACCTCACATCACCACATCACATCACCTCACATCACTCAAACCACTCACATCACCTCACATCACTCAAACCACTCACATCACATCACATCACCTCACCTCACTCAAACCACTCACATCACATCACCTCACATCACTCAAACCACTCACATCACATCACCTCTCATCACCACATCACATCACCTCACATCACTCAAACCACTCACATCACCTCACATCACTCAAACCACTCACTCACCTCACATCACTCAAACCACTCACATCACTTCACATCACCTCACATCGCTCTTACCACTCACATCACATCACCTCACATCACTCAAACCACCATCACATCACATCACTTCACATCACAACACCTCACATCACTGAAACCACTCTCATCACTCAAACCACTCACATCACATCACATCACCTCACATCACTCAAACCACTCACATCACCTCACATCACTCAAACCACTCACATCACATCACATCACCTCACATCACTCAAACCACTCACATCACATCACATCACCTCACATCACTCAAACCACTCACATCACATCACATCACCTCACATCACTCAAACCACTCACATCACATCACATCACCTCACATCACTCAAACCACTCACATCACATCACATCACCTCACATCACTCAAACCACTCACATCACATCACATCACCTCACATCACTCAAACCAATCACATCACATCACATCACCTCACATCACTCAAACCACTCAAACCACTCACAGCACATCACATCACCTCAAATCGCTCAAACCACTCACATCACATCACCTCACATCACTCAAACCACTCACATCACATCACATCACATCACTCAAATCACTCAAACCACTCACATCACATCACATCACTTCACATCACATCACCTCACATCGCTCAAACCACTCACATCACTCAAACCACTCACATCACATCACCTCACATCACTCAAACCACTCACATCACATCACATCACCTCACATCACTCAAACCACTCACATCACATCACATCACCTCACATCACTCAAACCACTCACATCACATCACATCACCTCACATCACTCAAACCACTCACATCACATCACATCACCTCACATCACTCAAACCACTCACATCACATCACATCACCTCACATCACTCAAACCAATCACATCACATCACATCACCTCACATCACTCAAACCACTCAAACCACTCACAGCACATCACATCACCTCAAATCGCTCAAACCACTCACATCACATCACCTCACATCACTCAAACCACTCACATCACATCACATCACATCACTCAAATCACTCAAACCACTCACATTACATCACATCACTTCACATCACATCACCTCACATCGCTCAAACCACTCACATCACTCAAAACACTCACATCACATCACCTAACATCACTCAAACCACTCACATCACATCACCTCACATCACCACATCACATCACATCACTCAAACCACTCACATCACCTCACATCACTCACATCACTCAAACCACTCACATCACATCACATCACTTCACATCACATCACATCACATCACCTCACATCACTCAAACCACTCACATCACATCACATCACCTCACATCACTCAAACCACTCACATCACCTCACATCACTCAAACCACTCATATCACATCACATCACATCACCTCACATCACTCAAACCACTCACATCACATCACATCACCTCACATCACTCAAACCACTCACATCACATCACATCACCTCACATCACTCAAACCACTCACATCACATCACATCACCTCACATCACTCAAACCATTCACATCACCTCACATCACTCACATCACTCAAACCACTCACATCACATCACATCACTTCACATCACATCACATCACATCACCTCACATCACTCAAACCACTCACATCACATCACATCACCTCACATCACTCAAACCACTCACATCACATCACATCACCTCACATCACTCAAACCACTCACATCACATCACATCACCTCACATCACTCAAACCACTCACATCACATCACATCACCTCACATCACTCAAACCACTCAAACCACTCACATCACATCACATCACTTCACATCACATCACTTCACATCACATCACCTCACATCACTCAAACCACTCCTCACATCACATCACATCACCTCACATCACTCAAACCACTCACATCACATCACCTCACATCACACAAACCACTCACATCACATCACATCACATCACATCACCTCACATCACTCAAACCACTCACATCACATCACCTCACATCACTCAAACCACTCACATCACATCACATCACCTCACATCACTCAAACCACTCACATCACCTCACATCACTCAAACCACTCATATCACATCACATCACATCACATCACTCAAACCACTCACATCACTCAAACCACTCACATCACATCACATCACCTCACATCACTCAAACCACTCACATCACCTCACATCACTCAAACCACTCATATCACATCACATCACATCACCTCACATCACTCAAACCACTCACATCACATCACATCACCTCACATCACTCAAACCACTCACATCACATCACATCACCTCACATCACTCAAACCACTCACATCACATCACATCACCTCACATCACTCAAACCATTCACATCACATCACATCACCTCACATCACTCAAACCACTCAAACCACTCACAGCACATCACATCACCTCAAATCGCTCAAACCACTCACATCACATCACCTCACATCATTCAAACCACTCACATCACACATCACATCACATCACTCAAATCACTCAAACCACTCACATCACATCACTTCACATCACATCACCTCACATCGCTCAAACCACTCACATCACTCAAACCACTCACATCACATCACCTCACATCACTCAAACCACTCACATCACATCACCTCACATCACCACATCACATCACCTCACATCACTCAAACTACTCACATCACATCACATCACCTCACATCACTCAAACCACTCACATCACATCACCTCACATCACATCACCTCACATCACTCAAACCACTCACATCACATCACTCAAACCACTCACATCACTCAAACCACTCACATCACTCAAACCACTCACATCACATCACCTCACATCACCACATCACATCACCTCACATCACTCAAACCACTCACATCACATCACATCACCTCACATCACTCAAACCACTCACATCACATCACCTCACATCACCACATCACATCGCATCACTCAAACCACTCACATCACATCACCTCACATCACTCAAACCACTCACAGCACATCACATCACCTCACATCACTCAAACCACTCACATCACATCACATCACCTCACATCGCTCAAACCACTCACATCACATCACCTCACATCACTCAAACCACTCACATCACATCACATCACCTCACATCGCTCAAACCACTCACATCACATCACCTCACATCACTCAAACCACTCACATCACATCACCTCACATCACTCAAACCCCTCACATCACATCACCTCACATCACTCAACACATCACCACATCACATCGCATCACTCAAACCACTCACATCACATCACCTCACATCACTCAAACCACTCACAGCACATCACATCACCTCACATCACTCAAACCACTCACATCACATCACATCACCTCACATCGCTCAAACCACTCACATCACATCACCTCACATCACTCAAACCACTCACATCACATCACCTCACATCACTCAAACCACTCACATCACATCACCTCACATCACTCAAACCACTCACATCACGTCACATCACTCAAACCACTCACATCACATCACATCACTCAAACCACTCACATCACTCAAACCACTCACATTACATCACATCACATCACTCAAACCACTCACATCACATCACCTCACATCACTCAAACCACTCACATCACTCAAACCACTCACATCACATCACCTCACATCACTCAAACCACTCACATCACATCACCTCACATCACTCAAACCACTCACATCACATCACCTCACATCACTCAAACCACTCACATCACATCACCTCACATCACTCAAACCACTCACATCACATCACCTCACATCACCACATCACATCACCTCACATCACTCAAACCACTCACATCACCTCACATCACTCAAACCACTCAAACCACTCACATCACATCACATCACCTCACATCACTCAAACCACTCACATCACATCACATCACCTCACATCACTCAAACCAATCACATCACATCACATCACCTCACATCACTCAAACCACTCAAACCACTCACAGCACATCACATCACCTCAAATTGCTCAAACCACTCACATCACATCACCTCACATCACTCAAACCACTCACATCACATCACATCACTCAAATCACTCAAACCACTCACATCACATCACATCACTTCACATCACATCACCTCACATCGCTCAAACCACTCGCATCACTCAAACCACTCACATCACATCACCTCACATCACTCAAACCACTCACATCACATCACCTCACATCACCACATCACATCACCTCTCATCACTCAAACCACTCACATCACATCACATCACCTCACATCACTCAAACCACTCACATCACATCACCTCACATCACATCACCTCACATCACTCAAACCACTCACATCACATCACTCAAACCACTCAAACCACTCACATCACATCACCTCACATCACCACATCACATCACCTCACATCACTCAAACCACTCACATCACATCACATCACCTCACATCACTCAAACCACTCAAATCACATCACCTCACATCACCACATCACACCGCATCACTCAAACCACTCACATCACATCACCTCACATCACTCAAACCACTCACATCACATCACCTCACATCACTCAAACCACTCACATCACATCACATCACCTCACATCACTCAAACCACTCAAACCACTCACATCACATCACATCACTTCACATCACATCACCTCACATCACTCAAACCACTCACATCACATCACATCACCTCACATCACTCAAACCACTCACATCACATCACCTCACATCACTCAAACCACTCACATCACAGCACATAACTCAAACCACTCAAATCACATCACATCACTTCACATCACATCACCTCACATCACTCAAACCACATCACATCACTTCACCTCACATCACTCAAACCACATCACATCACTTCACATCACATCACCTCACATCACTCAAACCACTCACATCACATCACATCACCTTACATCACCCATAACCACTCACATCACATCACCTCACATCACTCAAACCACTCACATCACATCACATCACCTCACATCACCCATAACCACTCACATCACATCACATCACCTCACATCACCTCACATCACCCATTACCACTCACATCACATCACATCACCTCACATCACCCATTACCACTCACATCACATCACATCACCTCACATCACATCACATCACATCACCTCACATCACTCAAACCACTCACATCACATCACCTCACATCACTCACATCACATCACCTCACATCACTCAAACCACTCACATCACATCACCTCACATCACTCAAACCACTCACATCACATCACATCACCTCACATCACTCAAACCACTCACATCACATCACCTCACATCACTCAAACCACTCACATCACATCACCTCACATCACCACATCACATCACCTCACATCACTCAAACCACTCACATCACATCACTCAAACCACTCACATCACATCACTCAAACCACTCACATCACATCACCTCATCACCACATCACATCACCTCACATCACACAAACCACTCACATCACTCAAACCACTCAAACCACTCACATCACATCACATCACATCACATTACATCACATCACATCACATCACATCCGAGATCCGACGTCTCGAGCGGGAATGACACGTAAGGCATCAGCCGCCCGTATTTATACCAAAGCATGTTTGTAATCAATGCAAAACAATACAACTACAAGACCATGCAACAATACAACTACAAGAACATGCAACACAATACAACTACAAGACTATGCAACACAAAACCGTCATCGCGCCGGCGGCGTCGTCCTCGCCTGGCGGCGTTAACGCCTGACGCCTTGATCGCGCGGCGGCGCTTTCATCCCGCGGCGCCATCATCCCGCGGCTCCGTCATCGCCCGGCACCGCCCTCCCAGCGTTTTCCTCGCCGTTCACGGCGTTGCTGGCCGTCGGCTCCGTCGACTTGTAACATAAAAACAATAGTTTAGATTCTTATCGCTAATCACTAATTTTATCCAAGCCGAGCAGAGCCGAGCTGTGCTGAGCCGAGCTCCGAACGATCCGACGTCTCGAGCGAGAATGACACAAGGCATCAGCCACCCGTATTTATACCAAAACATGCTTGTAATCAATGCAAAACAATACAACTACAAGACCATGCAACACAATACAACAACAAGACTATGCAACACACAACTACAAGACTAAGCAACACAAAACCGTCATCGCGCCGGCGCCGTCCTCGCCTGGCGGCGTCAACGCTTGACGCCGTCATCGCCCAGCGCCGTCATCGCGTGCCGCCCTCATCGCGTGGGACGCCGTCATCGCCCAGCGCCGTCATCGCGTGCCGCCCTCATCGCGTGGCGCAGTCCTCGCGCAGCGCCGTCATCGCGCAGCGCCGTCATCGCGCAGCGCCGTCCGCGCACGGTGCCGTCCGCGCCCGACGCCGCCCTCCCAGCGCCTTCCTCTCCCTTCACGGCGTTGCTGGCCGTTGGCTCCGTCGACTTGTAACATAAATACAATAGTTTAGATTCTTATCGCTAATTACTAATTTTATCCAAGCCCAGCCGAGCCGAGCCGAGCTGTGCTGAGCCGAGCTCCGAACGATCCGACGTCTCGAGCGAGAATGACACGAAGGCTTATAGCCGCCCGTATTTATACCAAAGCGTGTTAGTAATCAATGCAAAACAATACAACTACAAGACCATGCAACAATACAACTACAAGACTATGCAACACAATACAACTACAAGACTATGCAACACAAAACCGTCATCGCGCCGGCGCCGTCCTCGCCTGGCGGCGTCAACGCCTGACGCCGTCATCGCCCAGCGCCCACATCGAGTGCCGCCCTAATCGCGCGGCGCAGTCATCGCGCGGCGCCGTCATCGCGCAGCGCCGTCCGCGCACGGTGCCGTCCGCGCCCGACGCCGCCCTCCCAGCGCCTTTCTCGCCCTTCACGGCGTTGCTGGCCGTTGGCTCCGTCGACTTGTAACATAAATACAATAGTTTAGATTCTTATCGCTAATTACTAATTTTATCCAAGCTGAGCCGAGCCGAGCCGAGCTGTGCTGAGCCGAGCTCCGAACGATCCGACGTCTCGAGCGAGAATGACACGTAAGGCATCAGCCGCCCGTATTTATACCAAAGCATGTTTGTAATCAATGCAAAACAATATTCAAATTCAAAATTATTTATTTCATGTAGGCCAACCTGTGGCTCTTATGACACGTCAAGATTCTACCACCGGTTCGGAAAGCGGATTCTGCTGAGAAGAGCCGGCAAGAAACTCTGCAGTTGCTCTTTTCAAAATAATCATTTTACAATATTAATAAGTAGCTATTACATTGTAATAAGTTATTATACTATCTTGTGGGCACCACCTCACATCACTCAAACCACATCACATCACTTCACATCACATCACCTCACATCACTCAAACCACTCACATCACATCACATCACCTCACATCACTCAAACCACTCACATCACATCACCTCACATCACCACATCACATCACATCACTCAAACCACTCACATACTATCTTGTGGGCACCACCTCACATCACTCAAACCACATCACATCACTTCACATCACATCACCTCACATCACTCAAACCACTCACATCACTCAAACCACTCACATCACATCACATCACCTTACATCACTCAAACCACTCACATCACATCACCTCACATCACATCACCTCACATCACTCAAACCACTCACATCTCATCACCTCACATCACCACATCACATCACATCACTCAAACCACTCACATCACATCACATCACCTCACATCACTCAAACCACTCACATCACATCACATCACCTCACATCACTCAAACCACTCAAACCACTCACATCACACCACATCACCTCACATCACTCAAACCACTCACATCACATCACATCACCTCACATCACTCAAACCACTCACATCACATCACATCACCTCACATCACTCAAACCACTCACATCACATCACATCACCTCACATCACTCAAACCACTCAAACCACTCACATCACATCACATCACTTCACATCACATCACCTCACATCACTCAAACCACTCACAGCACATCACATCACCTCAAATCGCTCAAACCACTCACATCACATCACATCACATCACTCAAATCACTCAAACCACTCACATCACATCACATCACTTCACATCACATCACCTCACATCGCTCAAACCACTTACATCACTTAAACCACTCACATCACATCACCTAACATCACTCAAACCACTCACATCACATCACCTCACATCACCACATCACATCACATCACTCAAACCACTCACATCACCTCACATCACTCAAACCACTCAAACCACTCACATCACATCACATCACCTCACATACCTCAAACCACTCACATCACATCACATCACTTCACATCACATCACCTCACATCACTCAAACCACTCCTCACATCACATCACATCACCTCACATCACTCAAACCACTCACATCACATCACCTCACATCACACAAACCACTCACATCACATCACATCACATCACATCACCTCACATCACTCAAACCACTCACATCACATCACATCACCTCACATCACTCAAACCAATCACATCACAACACATCACCTCACACCACTCAAACCACTCAAACCACTCACAGCACATCACATCACCTCAAATCGCTCTAACCACTCACATCACATCACCTCACATCACTCAAACCACCATCACATCACATCACTTCACATCACAACACCTCACATCACTGAAACCACTCTCATCACTCAAACCACTCACATCACATCACATCACCTCACATCACTAAACCACTCACATCACTCAAACCACTCGCATCACATCACATCACCTCACATCACTCAAACCACTCACATCACATCACATCACCTCACATCACTCAAACCACTCACATCACATCACATCACCTCACATCACTCAAACCACTCACATCACATCACATCACCTCACATCACTCAAACCACTCACATCACATCACATCACCTCACATCACTCAAACCACTCACATCACATCACATCACCTCACATCACTCAAACCACTCAAACCACTCACATCACATCACATCACTTCACATCACATCACTTCACATCACATCACCTCACATCACTCAAACCACTCCTCACATCACATCACATCACCTCACATCACTCAAACCACTCACATCACATCACCTCACATCACACAAACCACTCACATCACATCACATCACATCACATCACCTCACATCACTCAAACCACTCACATCACATCACCTCACATCACTCAAACCACTCACATCACATCACATCACTCAAATCACATCACATCACTTCACATCACTCAAACAACTCACATCACTCAAACCACTCATCACTCAAACCACTCACATCACATCACATCACCTCACATCACTCAAACCACTCACATCACTCAAACCACTCACATCACATCACATCACCTCACATCACTCAAACCACTCACATCACATCACCTCACATCGCTCTAACCACTCACATCACATCACTTCACATCACTTCACATCACCTCACATCGCTCTAACCACTCACATCACATCACCTCACATCACTCAAACCACCATCACATCACATCACTTCACATCACAACACCTCACATCACTGAAACCACTCACATCACTCAAACCACTCACATCACATCACATCACCTCACATCACTCAAACCACTCACTGACTCACATCACTCAAACCACTCATATCACATCACATCACATCACCTCACATCACTCAAACCACTCACATCACATCACATCACCTCACATCACTCAAACCACTCACATCACATCACATCACCTCACATCACTCAAACCACTCACATCACATCACATCACCTCACATCACTCAAACCAATCACATCACATCACATCACCTCACATCACTCAAACCACTCAAACCACTCACAGCACATCACATCACCTCAAATCGCTCAAACCACTCACATCACATCACCTCACATCACTCAAACCACTCACATCACATCACATCACATCACTCAAATCACTCAAACCACTCACATCACATCACATCACTTCACATCACATCACCTCACATCGCTCAAACCACTCACATCACTCAAACCACTCACATCACATCACCTCACATCACCACATCACATCACCTCACATCACTCAAACCACTCACATCACATCACATCACCTCACATCACTCAAACCACTCACATCACATCACCTCACATCACATCACCTCACATCACTCAAACCACTCACATCACATCACTCAAACCACTCACATCACTCAAACCACTCACATCACTCAAACCACTCACATCACATCACCTCACATCACCACATCACATCACCTCACATCACTCAAACCACTCACATCACATCACATCACCTCACATCACTCAAACCACTCACATCACATCACCTCACATCACCACATCACATCGCATCACTCAAACCACTCACATCACATCACCTCACATCACTCAAACCACTCACAGCACATCACATCACCTCACATCACTCAAACCACTCACATCACATCACATCACCTCACATCGCTCAAACCACTCACATCACATCACCTCACATCACTCAAACCACTCACATCACATCACCTCACATCACTCAAACCACTCACATCACATCACCTCACATCACTCAAACCACTCACATCACGTCACATCACTCAAACCACTCACATCACATCACATCACTCAAACCACTCACATCACTCAAACCACTCACATCACATCACATCACATCACTCAAACCACTCACATCACATCACATCACCTCACATCACTCAAACCACTCACATCACTCAAACCACTCACATCACATCACCTCACATCACTCAAACCACTCACATCACATCACCTCACATCACTCAAACCACTCACATCACATCACCTCACATCACTCAAACCACTCACATCACATCACCTCACATCACTCAAACCACTCACATCACATCACCTCACATCACCACATCACATCACCTCACATCACTCAAACCACTCACATCACCTCACATCACTCAAACCACTCACATCACATCACATCACCTCACCTCACTCAAACCACTCACATCACATCACCTCACATCACTCAAACCACTCACATCACATCACCTCTCATCACCACATCACATCACCTCACATCACTCAAACCACTCACATCACCTCACATCACTCAAACCACTCACTCACCTCACATCACTCAAACCACTCACATCACTTCACATCACCTCACATCGCTCTTACCACTCACATCACATCACCTCACATCACTCAAACCACCATCACATCACATCACTTCACATCACAACACCTCACATCACTGAAACCACTCTCATCACTCAAACCACTCACATCACATCACATCACCTCACATCACTCAAACCACTCACATCACCTCACATCACTCAAACCACTCACATCACATCACATCACCTCACATCACTCAAACCACTCACATCACATCACATCACCTCACATCACTCAAACCACTCACATCACATCACATCACCTCACATCACTCAAACCACTCACATCACATCACATCACCTCACATCACTCAAACCACTCACATCACATCACATCACCTCACATCACTCAAACCACTCACATCACATCACATCACCTCACATCACTCAAACCAATCACATCACATCACATCACCTCACATCACTCAAACCACTCAAACCACTCACAGCACATCACATCACCTCAAATCGCTCAAACCACTCACATCACATCACCTCACATCACTCAAACCACTCACATCACATCACATCACATCACTCAAATCACTCAAACCACTCACATCACATCACATCACTTCACATCACATCACCTCACATCGCTCAAACCACTCACATCACTCAAACCACTCACATCACATCACCTCACATCACCACATCACATCACCTCACATCACTCAAACCACTCACATCACATCACATCACCTCACATCACTCAAACCACTCACATCACATCACCTCACATCACATCACCTCACATCACTCAAACCACTCACATCACATCACTCAAACCACTCACATCACTCAAACCACTCACATCACTCAAACCACTCACATCACATCACCTCACATCACCACATCACATCACCTCACATCACTCAAACCACTCACATCACATCACATCACCTCACATCACTCAAACCACTCACATCACATCACCTCACATCACCACATCACATCGCATCACTCAAACCACTCACATCACATCACCTCACATCACTCAAACCACTCACAGCACATCACATCACCTCACATCACTCAAACCACTCACATCACATCACATCACCTCACATCGCTCAAACCACTCACATCACATCACCTCACATCACTCAAACCACTCACATCACATCACCTCACATCACTCAAACCACTCACATCACATCACCTCACATCACTCAAACCACTCACATCACGTCACATCACTCAAACCACTCACATCACATCACATCACTCAAACCACTCACATCACTCAAACCACTCACATCACATCACATCACATCACTCAAACCACTCACATCACATCACATCACCTCACATCACTCAAACCACTCACATCACTCAAACCACTCACATCACATCACCTCACATCACTCAAACCACTCACATCACATCACCTCACATCACTCAAACCACTCACATCACATCACCTCACATCACTCAAACCACTCACATCACATCACCTCACATCACTCAAACCACTCACATCACATCACCTCACATCACCACATCACATCACCTCACATCACTCAAACCACTCACATCACCTCACATCACTCAAACCACTCACATCACATCACATCACCTCACCTCACTCAAACCACTCACATCACATCACCTCACATCACTCAAACCACTCACATCACATCACCTCTCATCACCACATCACATCACCTCACATCACTCAAACCACTCACATCACCTCACATCACTCAAACCACTCACTCACCTCACATCACTCAAACCACTCACATCACTTCACATCACCTCACATCGCTCTTACCACTCACATCACATCACCTCACATCACTCAAACCACCATCACATCACATCACTTCACATCACAACACCTCACATCACTGAAACCACTCTCATCACTCAAACCACTCACATCACATCACATCACCTCACATCACTCAAACCACTCACATCACCTCACATCACTCAAACCACTCACATCACATCACATCACCTCACATCACTCAAACCACTCACATCACATCACATCACCTCACATCACTCAAACCACTCACATCACATCACATCACCTCACATCACTCAAACCACTCACATCACATCACATCACCTCACATCACTCAAACCACTCACATCACATCACATCACCTCACATCACTCAAACCACTCACATCACATCACATCACCTCACATCACTCAAACCACTCAAACCACTCACATCACATCACATCACTTCACATCACATCACCTCACATCACTCAAACCACTCACAGCACATCACATCACCTCAAATCGCTCAAACCACTCACATCACATCACATCACATCACTCAAATCACTCAAACCACTCACATCACATCACATCACTTCACATCACATCACCTCACATCGCTCAAACCACTCACATCACTTAAACCACTCACATCACATCACCTAACATTACTCAAACCACTCACATCACATCACCTCACATCACCTCACATCACCACATCACATCACATCACTCAAACCACTCACATCACCTCACATCACTCAAACCACTCAAACCACTCACATCACATCACATCACCTCACATCACTCAAACCACTCACATCACATCACATCACTTCACATCACATCACCTCACATCACTCAAACCACTCCTCACATCACATCACATCACCTCACATCACTCAAACCACTCACATCACATCACCTCACATCACACAAACCACTCACATCACATCACATCACATCACATCACCTCACATCACTCAAACCACTCACATCACATCACATCACCTCACATCACTCAAACCAATCACATCACATCACATCACCTCACATCACTCAAACCACTCAAACCACTCACAGCACATCACATCACCTCAACTCGCTCTAACCACTCACATCACATCACCTCACATCACTCAAACCACCATCACATCACATCACTTCACATCGCAACACCTCACATCACTGAAACCACTCTCATCACTCAAACCACTCACATCACATCACATCACCTCACATCACTCAAACCACTCACATCACCTCACATCACTCAAACCACTCACATCACATCACATCACCTCACATCACTCAAACCACTCACATCACATCACATCACCTCACATCACTCAAACCACTCACATCACATCACATCAACTCACATCACTCAAACCACTCACATCACATCACATCACCTCACATCACTCAAACCACTCACATCACATCACATCACCTCACATCACTCAAACCACTCACATCACATCACATCACCTCACATCACTCAAACCACTCAAACCACTCACATCACATCACATCACTTCACATCACATCACCTCACATCACATCACCTCACATCACTCAAACCACTCCTTACATCACATCACATCACCTCACATCACTCAAACCACTCACATCACATCACCTCACATCACACAAACCACTCACATCACATCACATCACATCACATCACCTCACATCACTCAAACCACTCACATCACATCACCTCACATCACTCAAACCACTCACATCACATCACATCACTCAAATCACATCACATCACTTCACATCACTCAAACAACTCACATCACTCAAACAACTCACATCACTCAAACCACTCATCACTCAAACCACTCACATCACATCACATCACCTCACATCACTCAAACCACTCACATCACTCAAACCACTCACATCACATCACATCACCTCACATCACTCAAACCACTCACATCACATCACCTCACATCACTCAAACCACTCACATCACATCACTTCACATCACTTCACATCACCTCACATCGCTCTAACCACTCACATCACATCACCTCACATCACTCAAACCACCATCACATCACATCACTTCACATCACAACACCTCACATCACTGAAACCACTCACATCACTCAAACCACTCACATCACCTCACATCACTCAAACCACTCACTGACTCACATCACTCAAACCACTCATATCACATCACATCACATCACCTCACATCACTCAAACCACTCACATCACATCACATCACCTCACATCACTCAAACCACTCACATCACATCACATCACCTCACATCACTCAAACCACTCATATCACATCACATCACCTCACATCACTCAAACCAATCTCATCACATCACATCACCTCACATCACTCAAACCACTCAAACCACTCACAGCACATCACATCACCTCAAATCGCTCAAACCACTCACATCACATCACCTCACATCACTCAAACCACTCATATCACATCACATCACTCAAATCACTCAAACCACTCACATCACATCACATCACTTCACATCACATCACCTCACATCGCTCAAACCACTCACATCACTCAAACCACTCACATCACATCACCTCACATCACCACATCACATCACCTCACATCACTCAAACCACTCACATCACATCACATCACCTCACATCACTCAAACCACTCACATCACATCACCTCACATCACATCACCTCACATCACTCAAACCACTCACATCACATCACTCAAACCACTCACATCACTCAAACCACTCACATCACTCAAACCACTCACATCACATCACCTCACATCACCACATCACATCATCTCACATCACTCAAACCACTCACATCACATCACATCACCTCACATCACTCAAACCACTCACATCACATCACCTCACATCACCACATCACATCGCATCACTCAAACCACTCACATCACATCACCTCACATCACTCAAACAACTCACAGCACATCACATCACCTCACATCACTCAAACCACTCACATTACATCACATCACATCACCTCACATCGCTCAAACCACTCACATCACATCACCTCACATCACTCAAACCACTCACATCACATCACCTCACATCACTCAAACAACTCACATCACATCACCTCACATCACTCAAACCACTCACATCACGTCACATCACTCAAACCACTCACATCACATCACATCACTCAAACCACTCACATCACTCAAACCACTCACATCACATCACATCACATCACTCAAACCACTCACATCACATCACATCACCTCACATCACTCAAACCACTCAAATCACTCAAACCACTCACATCACATCACCTCACATCACTCAAACCACTCACATCACATCACCTCACATCACTCAAACCACTCACATCACATCACCTCACATCACTCAAACCACTCACATCACATCACCTCACATCACTCAAAGCACTCACATCACATCACCTCACATCACCACATCACATCACCTCACATCACTCAAACCACTCACATCACCTCACATCACTCAAACCACTCACATCACATCACCTCACATCACTCAAAGCACTCACATCACATCACCTCACATCACCACATCACATCACCTCACATCACTCAAACCACTCACATCACCTCACATCACTCAAACCACTCACATCACATCACATCACCTCACATCACCTCACATCACTCAAACCACTCACATCACATCACATCACCTCACATCACTCAAACCACTCACAGCACATCACATCACCTCACATCACTCAAACCACTCACATCACATCACATCACCTCACATCGCTCAAACCACTCACATCACATCACCTCACATCACTCAAACCACTCACATCACATCACTCAAACCACTCACATCACCTCACATCACTCAAACCACTCAAACCACTCACATCACATCACATCACCTCACATCACTCAAACCACTCACATCACATCACATCACCTCACATCGCTCAAACCACTCACATCACATCACCTCACATCACTCAAACCACTCACATCACATCACCTCACATCACTCAAACCACTCACATAACATCACCTCACATCACCACATCACATCACCTCACATCACTCAAACCACTCACATCACCTCACATCACTCAAACCACTCACATCACATCACATCACTCAATCAAACCACTCACATCACATCACATCACTCAAACCACTCACATCACTCAAACCACTCACATCATATCACATCACATCACTCAAACCACTCACATCACATCACATCACCTCACATCACTCAAACCACTCACATCACTCAAACCACTCACATCACATCACATCACCTCACATCACTCAAACCACTCACATCACATCACCTCACATCACTCAAACCACTCACATCACATCACCTCACATCACTCAAACCACTCACATCACATCACCTCACATCACTCAAACCACTCACATCACATCACCTCTCATCACCACATCACATCACCTCACATCACTCTAACCACTCACATCACATCACCTCACATCACTCAAACCACCATCACATCACATCACTTCACATCACAACACCTCACATCACTGAAACCACTCTCGTCACTCAAACCACTCACATCACATCACATCACCTCACATCACTCAAACCACTCACATCACCTCACATCACTCAAACCACTCACATCACATCACATCACCTCACATCACTCAAACCACTCACATCACATCACATCACCTCACATCACTCAAACCACTCACATCACATCACATCACCTCACATCACTCAAACCACTCACATCACATCACATCACCTCACATCACTCAAACCACTCAAACCACTCACATCACATCACATCACTTCACATCACATCACCTCACATCACTCAAACCACTCACAGCACATCACATCACCTCAAATCGCTCAAACCACTCACATCACATCACATCACATCACTCAAATCACTCAAACCACTCACATCACATCACATCACTTCACATCACATCACCTCACATCGCTCAAACCACTCACATCACTCAAACCACTCACATCACATCACCTAACATCACTCAAACCACTCACATCACATCACCTCACATCACCACATCACATCACATCACTCAAACCACTCACATCACCTCACATCACTCAAACCACTCAAACCACTCACATCACATCACATCACCTCACATCACTCAAACCACTCACATCACATCACATCACTTCACATCACATCACCTCACATCACTCAAACCACTCCTCACATCACATCACATCACCTCACATCACTCAAACCACTCACATCACATCACCTCACATCACACAAACCACTCACATCACATCACATCACATCACATCACCTCACATCACTCAAACCACTCACATCACATCACCTCACATCACTCAAACCACTCACATCACATCACATCACTCAAATCACATCACATCACCTCACATCACTCAAACCACTCACTCACCTCACATCACTTCACATCACCTCACATCGCTCTAACCACTCACATCACATCACCTCACATCACTCAAACCACCATCACATCACATCACTTCACATCACAACACCTCACATCACTGAAACCACTCTCATCACTCAAACCACTCACATCACATCACATCACCTCACATCACTCAAACCACTCACATCACATCACATCACCTCACATCACTCAAACCACTCACATCACATCACATCACCTCACATCACTCAAACCACTCACATCACATCACATCACCTCACATCACTCAAACCACTCACATCACATCACATCACCTCACATCACTCAAACCACTCAAACCACTCACATCACATCACATCACTTCACATCACATCACCTCACATCACTCAAACCACTCACAGCACATCACATCACCTCAAATCGCTCAAACCACTCACATCACATCACCTCACATCACTCAAACCACTCACATCACATCACATCACATCACTCAAATCACTCAAACCACTCACATCACATCACATCACTTCACATCACATCACCTCTCATCGCTCAAACCACTCACATCACTCAAAACACTCACATCACATCACCTAACATCACTCAAACCACTCACATCACATCACCTCACATCACCACATCACATCACATCACTCAAACCACTCACATCACCTCACATCACTCAAACCACTCAAACCACTCACATCACATCACATCACCTCACATCACTCAAACCACTCACATCACATCACATCACTTCACATCACATCACCTCACATCACTCAAACCACTCACATCACATCACCTCACATCACACAAACCACTCACATCACATCACATCACATCACATCACCTCACATCACTCAAACCACTCACATCACATCACCTCACATCACTCAAACCACTCACATCACATCACATCACTCAAATCACATCACATCACTTCACATCACTCAAACAACTCACATCACTCAAACAACTCACATCACTCAAACCACTCATCACTCAAACCACTCTCATCACTCAAACCACTCACATCACATCACATCACCTCACATCACTCAAACCACTCACATCACTCAAACCACTCACATCACATCACATCACCTCACATCACTCAAACCACTCACATCACATCACCTCACATCACTCAAACCACTCACATCACATCACTTCACATCACTTCACATCACCTCACATCGCTCTAACCACTCACATCACATCACCTCACATCACTCAAACCACCATCACATCACATCACTTCACATCACAACACCTCACATCACTGAAACCACTCACATCACTCAAACCACTCACATCACATCACATCACCTCACATCACTCAAACCACTCACATCACCTCACATCACTCAAACCACTCATATCACATCACATCACATCACCTCACATCACTCAAACCACTCACATCACATCACATCACCTCACATCACTCAAACCACTCACATCACATCACATCACCTCACATCACTCAAACCACTCACATCACATCACATCACCTCACATCACTCAAACCAATCACATCACATCACTCAAATCACTCAAACCACTCAAATCACATCACATCACTTCACATCACATCACTTCACATCACATCACCTCACATCGCTCAAACCACTCACATCACTCAAAACACTCACATCACATCACCTAACATCACTCAAACCACTCACATCACATCACCTCACATCACCACATCACATCACATCACTCAAACAACTCACATCACCTCACATCACTCAAACCACTCAAACCACTCACATCACATCACATCACTTCACATCACATCACTTCACATCACATCACCTCACATCACTCAAACCACTCCTCACATCACATCACATCACCTCACATCACTCAAACCACTCACATCACATCACCTCACATCACACAAACAACTCACATCACATCACATCACATCACATCACCTCACATCACTCAAACCACTCACATCACATCACCTCACATCACTCAAACCACTCACATCACATCACATCACTCAAATCACATCACATCACTTCACATCACTCAAACAACTCACATCACTCAAACAACTCACATCACTCAAACCACTCATCACTCAAACCACTCACATCACATCACATCACCCCACATCACATCACATCACCCCACATCACTCAAACCACTCACATCACTCAAACCACTCACATCACATCACATCACCTCACATCACTCAAACCACTCACATCACATCACCTCACATCACTCAAACCACTCACATCACATCACTTCACATCACTTCACATCACCTCACATCGCTCTAACCACTCACATCACATCACCTCACATCACTCAAACCACCATCACATCACATCACTTCACATCACCACATCACATCGCATCACTCAAACCACTCACATCACATCACCTCACATCACTCAAACCACTCACAGCACATCACATCACCTCACATCACTCAAACCACTCACATCACATCACATCACCTCACATCGCTCAAACCACTCACATCACATCACCTCACATCACTCAAACCACTCACATCACATCACCTCACATCACTCAAACCACTCACATCACATCACCTCACATCACTCAACACATCACCACATCACATCGCATCACTCAAACCACTCACATCACATCACCTCACATCACTCAAACCACTCACAGCACATCACATCACCTCACATCACTCAAACCACTCACATCACATCACATCACCTCACATCGCTCAAACCACTCACATCACATCACCTCACATCACTCAAACCACTCACATCACGTCACATCACTCAAACCACTCACATCACATCACATCACTCAAACCACTCACATCACTCAAACCACTCACATCACATCACATCACATCACTCAAACCACTCACATCACATCACATCACCTCACATCACTCAAACCACTCACATCACTCAAACCACTCACATCACATCACCTCACATCACTCAAACCACTCACATCACATCACCTCACATCACTCAAACCACTCACATCACATCACCTCACATCACTCAAACCACTCACTGACTCACATCACTCAAACCACTCATATCACATCACATCACATCACCTCACATCACTCAAACCACTCACATCACATCACATCACCTCACATCACTCAAACCACTCACATCACATCACATCACCTCACATCACTCAAACCACTCATATCACATCACATCACCTCACATCACTCAAACCAATCTCATCACATCACATCACCTCACATCACTCAAACCACTCAAACCACTCACAGCACATCACATCACCTCAAATCGCTCAAACCACTCACATCACATCACCTCACATCACTCAAACCACTCACATCACATCACATCACTCAAATCACTCAAACCACTCACATCACATCACATCACTTCACATCACATCACCTCACATCGCTCAAACCACTCACATCACTCAAACCACTCACATCACATCACCTCACATCACCACATCACATCACCTCACATCACTCAAACCACTCACATCACATCACATCACCTCACATCACTCAAACCACTCACATCACATCACCTCACATCACATCACCTCACATCACTCAAACCACTCACATCACATCACTCAAACCACTCACATCACTCAAACCACTCACATCACTCAAACCACTCACATCACATCACCTCACATCACCACATCACATCATCTCACATCACTCAAACCACTCACATCACATCACATCACCTCACATCACTCAAACCACTCACATCACATCACCTCACATCACCACATCACATCGCATCACTCAAACCACTCACATCACATCACCTCACATCACTCAAACAACTCACAGCACATCACATCACCTCACATCACTCAAACCACTCACATTACATCACATCACATCACCTCACATCGCTCAAACCACTCACATCACATCACCTCACATTACTCAAACCACTCACATCACATCACCTCACATCACTCAAACAACTCACATCACATCACCTCACATCACTCAAACCACTCACATCACGTCACATCACTCAAACCACTCACATCACATCACATCACTCAAACCACTCACATCACTCAAACCACTCACATCACATCACATCACATCACTCAAACCACTCACATCACATCACATCACCTCACATCACTCAAACCACTCAAATCACTCAAACCACTCACATCACATCACCTCACATCACTCAAACCACTCACATCACATCACCTCACATCACTCAAACCACTCACATCACATCACCTCACATCACTCAAACCACTCACATCACATCACCTCACATCACTCAAAGCACTCACATCACATCACCTCACATCACCACATCACATCACCTCACATCACTCAAACCACTCACATCACCTCACATCACTCAAACCACTCACATCACATCACCTCACATCACTCAAAGCACTCACATCACATCACCTCACATCACCACATCACATCACCTCACATCACTCAAACCACTCACATCACCTCACATCACTCAAACCACTCACATCACATCACATCACCTCACATCACCTCACATCACTCAAACCACTCACATCACATCACATCACCTCACATCACTCAAACCACTCACAGCACATCACATCACCTCACATCACTCAAACCACTCACATCACATCACATCACCTCACATCGCTCAAACCACTCACATCACATCACCTCACATCACTCAAACCACTCACATCACATCACTCAAACCACTCACATCACCTCACATCACTCAAACCACTCAAACCACTCACATCACATCACATCACCTCACATCACTCAAACCACTCACATCACATCACATCACCTCACATCGCTCAAACCACTCACATCACATCACCTCACATCACTCAAACCACTCACATCACATCACCTCACATCACTCAAACCACTCACATAACATCACCTCACATCACCACATCACATCACCTCACATCACTCAAACCACTCACATCACCTCACATCACTCAAACCACTCACATCACATCACATCACTCAATCAAACCACTCACATCACATCACATCACTCAAACCACTCACATCACTCAAACCACTCACATCATATCACATCACATCACTCAAACCACTCACATCACATCACATCACCTCA
Organism: Oeneis ivallda; assembly: GCA_029955525.1. Classification (NCBI taxonomy): domain Eukaryota; kingdom Metazoa; phylum Arthropoda; class Insecta; order Lepidoptera; family Nymphalidae; genus Oeneis; species Oeneis ivallda. The sequence goes on along the minus strand of JARPMR010000002.1, from coordinate 19,998,729 downwards.
CATCACTCAAACCACTCACATCACTCAAACCACTCACATCACATCACATCACCTCACATCACTCAAACCACTCACATCACATCACCTCACATCACTCAAACCACTCACATCACATCACCTCACATCACTCAAACCACTCACATCACATCACCTCACATCACTCAAACCACTCACATCACATCACCTCTCATCACCACATCACATCACCTCACATCACTCAAACCACTCACATCACTTCACATCACCTCACATCGCTCTAACCACTCACATCACATCACCTCACATCACTCAAACCACCATCACATCACATCACTTCACATCACAACACCTCACATCACTGAAACCACTCTCGTCACTCAAACCACTCACATCACATCACATCACCTCACATCACTCAAACCACTCACATCACCTCACATCACTCAAACCACTCACATCACATCACATCACCTCACATCACTCAAACCACTCACATCACATCACATCACCTCACATCACTCAAACCACTCACATCACATGACATCACCTCACATCACTCAAACCACTCACATCACATCACATCACCTCACATCACTCAAACCACTCAAACCACTCACATCACATCACATCACTTCACATCACATCACCTCACATCACTCAAACCACTCACAGCACATCACATCACCTCAAATCGCTCAAACCACTCACATCACATCACATCACATCACTCAAATCACTCAAACCACTCACATCACATCACATCACTTCACATCACATCACCTCACATCGCTCAAACCACTCACATCACTCAAACCACTCACATCACATCACCTAACATCACTCAAACCACTCACATCACATCACCTCACATCACCACATCACATCACATCACTCAAACCACTCACATCACCTCACATCACTCAAACCACTCAAACCACTCACATCACATCACATCACCTCACATCACTCAAACCACTCACATCACATCACATCACTTCACATCACATCACCTCACATCACTCAAACCACTCCTCACATCACATCACATCACCTCACATCACTCAAACCACTCACATCACATCACCTCACATCACACAAACCACTCACATCACATCACATCACATCACATCACCTCACATCACTCAAACCACTCACATCACATCACCTCACATCACTCAAACCACTCACATCACATCACATCACTCAAATCACATCACATCACCTCACATCACTCAAACCACTCACTCACCTCACATCACTTCACATCACCTCACATCGCTCTAACCACTCACATCACATCACCTCACATCACTCAAACCACCATCACATCACATCACTTCACATCACAACACCTCACATCACTGAAACCACTCTCATCACTCAAACCACTCACATCACATCACATCACCTCACATCACTCAAACCACTCACATCACATCACATCACCTCACATCACTCAAACCACTCACATCACATCACATCACCTCACATCACTCAAACCACTCACATCACATCACATCACCTCACATCACTCAAACCACTCACATCACATCACATCACCTCACATCACTCAAACCACTCAAACCACTCACATCACATCACATCACTTCACATCACATCACCTCACATCACTCAAACCACTCACAGCACATCACATCACCTCAAATCGCTCAAACCACTCACATCACATCACCTCACATCACTCAAACCACTCACATCACATCACATCACATCACTCAAATCACTCAAACCACTCACATCACATCACATCACTTCACATCACATCACCTCTCATCGCTCAAACCACTCACATCACTCAAAACACTCACATCACATCACCTAACATCACTCAAACCACTCACATCACATCACCTCACATCACCACATCACATCACATCACTCAAACCACTCACATCACCTCACATCACTCAAACCACTCAAACCACTCACATCACATCACATCACCTCACATCACTCAAACCACTCACATCACATCACATCACTTCACATCACATCACCTCACATCACTCAAACCACTCACATCACATCACCTCACATCACACAAACCACTCACATCACATCACATCACATCACATCACCTCACATCACTCAAACCACTCACATCACATCACCTCACATCACTCAAACCACTCACATCACATCACATCACTCAAATCACATCACATCACTTCACATCACTCAAACAACTCACATCACTCAAACAACTCACATCACTCAAACCACTCATCACTCAAACCACTCTCATCACTCAAACCACTCACATCACATCACATCACCTCACATCACTCAAACCACTCACATCACTCAAACCACTCACATCACATCACATCACCTCACATCACTCAAACCACTCACATCACATCACCTCACATCACTCAAACCACTCACATCACATCACTTCACATCACTTCACATCACCTCACATCGCTCTAACCACTCACATCACATCACCTCACATCACTCAAACCACCATCACATCACATCACTTCACGTCACAACACCTCACATCACTGAAACCACTCACATCACTCAAACCACTCACATCACATCACATCACCTCACATCACTCAAACCACTCACATCACCTCACATCACTCAAACCACTCATATCACATCACATCACATCACCTCACATCACTCAAACCACTCACATCACATCACATCACCTCACATCACTCAAACCACTCACATCACATCACATCACCTCACATCACTCAAACCACTCACATCACATCACATCACCTCACATCACTCAAACCAATCACATCACATCACTCAAATCACTCAAACCACTCAAATCACATCACATCACTTCACATCACATCACTTCACATCACATCACCTCACATCGCTCAAACCACTCACATCACTCAAAACACTCACATCACATCACCTAACATCACTCAAACCACTCACATCACATCACCTCACATCACCACATCACATCACATCACTCAAACAACTCACATCACCTCACATCACTCAAACCACTCAAACCACTCACATCACATCACATCACTTCACATCACATCACTTCACATCACATCACCTCACATCACTCAAACCACTCCTCACATCACATCACATCACCTCACATCACTCAAACCACTCACATCACATCACCTCACATCACACAAACAACTCACATCACATCACATCACATCACATCACCTCACATCACTCAAACCACTCACATCACATCACCTCACATCACTCAAACCACTCACATCACATCACATCACTCAAATCACATCACATCACTTCACATCACTCAAACAACTCACATCACTCAAACAACTCACATCACTCAAACCACTCATCACTCAAACCACTCACATCACATCACATCACCCCACATCACTCAAACCACTCACATCACTCAAACCACTCACATCACATCACATCACCTCACATCACTCAAACCACTCACATCACATCACCTCACATCACTCAAACCACTCACATCACATCACTTCACATCACTTCACATCACCTCACATCGCTCTAACCACTCACATCACATCACCTCACATCACTCAAACCACCATCACATCACATCACTTCACATCACCACATCACATCGCATCACTCAAACCACTCACATCACATCACCTCACATCACTCAAACCACTCACAGCACATCACATCACCTCACATCACTCAAACCACTCACATCACATCACATCACCTCACATCGCTCAAACCACTCACATCACATCACCTCACATCACTCAAACCACTCACATCACATCACCTCACATCACTCAAACCACTCACATCACATCACCTCACATCACTCAACACATCAACACATCACATCGCATCACTCAAACCACTCACATCACATCACCTCACATCACTCAAACCACTCACAGCACATCACATCACCTCACATCACTCAAACCACTCACATCACATCACATCACCTCACATCGCTCAAACCACTCACATCACATCACCTCACATCACTCAAACCACTCACATCACATCACCTCACATCACTCAAACCACTCACATCACATCACCTCACATCACTCAAACCACTCACATCACGTCACATCACTCAAACCACTCACATCACATCACATCACTCAAACCACTCACATCACTCAAACCACTCACATCACATCACATCACATCACTCAAACCACTCACATCACATCACATCACCTCACATCACTCAAACCACTCACATCACTCAAACCACTCACATCACATCACCTCACATCACTCAAACCACTCACATCACATCACCTCACATCACTCAAACCACTCACATCACATCACCTCACATCACTCAAACCACTCACATCACATCACCTCACATCACTCAAACCACTCACATCACATCACCTCACATCACCACATCACATCACCTCACATCACTCAAACCACTCACATCACCTCAGATCACTCAAACCACTCACATCACATCACATCACTCAAACCACTCACATCACTCAAACCACTCACATCATATCACATCACATCACTCAAACCACTCACATCACATCACATCACCTCACATCACTCAAACCACTCACATCACTCAAACCACTCACATCACATCACATCACCTCACATCACTCAAACCACTCACATCACATCACCTCACATCACTCAAACCACTCACATCACATCACCTCACATCACTCAAACCACTCACATCACATCACCTCACATCACTCAAACCACTCACATCACATCACCTCTCATCACCACATCACATCACCTCACATCACTCAAACCACTCACATCACCTCACATCACTCAAACCACTCACTCACCTCACATCACTCAAACCACTCACATCACTTCACATCACCTCACATCGCTCTAACCACTCACATCACATCACCTCACATCACTCAAACCACCATCACATCACATCACTTCACATCACAACACCTCACATCACTGAAACCACTCTCATCACTCAAACCACTCACATCACATCACATCACCTCACATCACTCAAACCACTCACATCACCTCACATCACTCAAACCACTCACATCACATCACATCACCTCACATCACTCAAACCACTCACATCACATCACATCACCTCACATCACTCAAACCACTCACATCACATCACATCACCTCACATCACTCAAACCACTCACATCACATCACATCACCTCACATCACTCAAACCACTCACATCACATCACATCACCTCACATCACTCAAACCACTCACATCACATCACATCACCTCACATCACTCAAACCACTCAAACCACTCACATCACATCACATCACTTCACATCAAATCACCTCACATCACTCAAACCACTCACAGCACATCACATCACCTCAAATCGCTCAAACCACTCACATCACATCACATCACATCACTCAAATCACTCAAACCACTCACATCACATCACATCACTTCACATCACATCACCTCACATCGCTCAAACCACTCACATCACTCAAACCACTCACATCACATCACCTAACATCACTCAAACCACTCACATCACATCACCTCACATCACCACATCACATCACATCACATCACATCACACAAACCACTCACATCACCTCACATCACTCAAACCACTCAAACCACTCACATCACATCACATCACCTCACATCACTCAAACCACTCACATCACATCACATCACTTCACATCACATCACCTCACATCACTCAAACCACTCCTCACATCACATCACATCACCTCACATCACTCAAACCACTCACATCACATCACATCACCTCACATCACTCAAACCACTCACATCACATCACATCACTTAACATCACATCACCTCACATCACTCAAACCACTCCTCACATCACATCACATCACCTCACATCACTCAAACCACTCACATCATATCACATCACATCACTCAAACCACTCACATCACATCACATCACCTCACATCACTCAAACCACTCACATCACTCAAACCACTCACATCACATCACATCACCTCACATCACTCAAACCACTCACATCACATCACCTCACATCACTCAAACCACTCACATCACATCACCTCACATCACTCAAACCACTCACATCACATCACCTCACATCACTCAAACCACTCACATCACATCACCTCTCATCACCACATCACATCACCTCACATCACTCAAACCACTCACATCACCTCACATCACTCAAACCACTCACTCACCTCACATCACTCAAACCACTCACATCACTTCACATCACCTCACATCGCTCTAACCACTCACATCACATCACCTCACATCACTCAAACCACCATCACATCACATCACTTCACATCACAACACCTCACATCACTGAAACCACTCTCATCACTCAAACCACTCACATCACATCACATCACCTCACATCACTCAAACCACTCACATCACCTCACATCACTCAAACCACTCACATCACATCACATCACCTCACATCACTCAAACCACTCACATCACATCACATCACCTCACATCACTCAAACCACTCACATCACATCACATCACCTCACATCACTCAAACCACTCACATCACATCACATCACCTCACATCACTCAAACCACTCACATCACATCACATCACCTCACATCACTCAAACCACTCACATCACATCACATCACCTCACATCACTCAAACCACTCAAACCACTCACATCACATCACATCACTTCACATCAAATCACCTCACATCACTCAAACCACTCACAGCACATCACATCACCTCAAATCGCTCAAACCACTCACATCACATCACATCACATCACTCAAATCACTCAAACCACTCACATCACATCACATCACTTCACATCACATCACCTCACATCGCTCAAACCACTCACATCACTCAAACCACTCACATCACATCACCTAACATCACTCAAACCACTCACATCACATCACCTCACATCACCACATCACATCACATCACATCACATCACACAAACCACTCACATCACCTCACATCACTCAAACCACTCAAACCACTCACATCACATCACATCACCTCACATCACTCAAACCACTCACATCACATCACATCACTTCACATCACATCACCTCACATCACTCAAACCACTCCTCACATCACATCACCTCACATCACTCAAACCACTCACATCACATCACCTCACATCACACAAACCACTCACATCACATCACCTCACATCACTCAAACCACTCACATCACATCACCTCACATCACTCAAACCACTCACATCACATCACATCACTCAAATCACATCACATCACCTCACATCACTCAAACCACTCACTCACCTCACATCACTCAAACCACTCACATCACTTCACATCACCTCACATCGCTCTAACCACTCACATCACATCACCTCACATCACTCAAACCACCATCACATCACATCACTTCACATCACAACACCTCACATCACTGAAACCACTCTCATCACTCAAACCACTCACATCACATCACATCACCTCACATCACTCAAACCACTCACATCACCTCACATCACTCAAACCACTCACATCACATCACCTCACATCACTCAAACCACTCACATCACATCACATCACCTCACATCACTCAAACCACTCACATCACATCACATCACCTCACATCACTCAAACCACTCACATCACATCACATCACCTCACATCACTCAAACCACTCACATCACATCACATCACCTCACATCACTCAAACCACTCAAACCACTCACATCACATCACATCACTTCACATCACATCACCTCACATCACTCAAACCACTCACAGCACATCACATCACCTCAAATCGCTCAAACCACTCACATCACATCACCTCACATCACTCAAACCACTCACATCACATCACATCACATCACTCAAATCACTCAAACCACTCACATCACATCACATCACTTCACATCACATCACCTCACATCGCTCAAACCACTCACATCACTCAAAACACTCACATCACATCACCTAACATCACTCAAACCACTCACATCACATCACCTCACATCACCACATCACATCACATCACTCAAACCACTCACATCACCTCACATCACTCACATCACTCAAACCACTCACATCACATCACATCACTTCACATCACATCACATCACATCACCTCACATCACTCAAACCACTCACATCACATCACCTCACATCACACAAACCACTCACATCACATCACATCACATCACATCACCTCACATCACTCAAACCACTCACATCACATCACCTCACATCACTCAAACCACTCACATCACATCACATCACTCAAATCACATCACATCACTTCACATCACTCAAACAACTCACATCACTCAAACAACTCACATCACTCAAACCACTCACATCACTCAAACCACTCATCACTCAAACCACTCACATCACATCACATCACCTCACATCACTCAAACCACTCACATCACTCAAACCACTCACATCATATCACATCACCTCACATCACTCAAACCACTCACATCACATCACCTCACATCACTCAAACCACTCACATCACATCACCTCACATCACTCAAACCACTCACATCACATCACTTCACATCACTTCACATCACCTCACATCGCTCTAACCACTCACATCACATCACCTCACATCACTCAAACCACCATCACATCACATCACTTCACATCACAACACCTCACATCACTGAAACCACTCACATCACTCAAACCACTCACATCACATCACATCACCTCACATCACTCAAACCACTCACATCACCTCACATCACTCAAACCACTCATACACATCACATCACATCACCTCACATCACTCAAACCACTCACATCACATCACATCACCTCACATCACATCACCTCACATCACTCAAACCACTCACATCACATCACATCACCTCACATCACTCAAACCAATCACATCACATCACATCACCTCACATCACTCAAACCACTCAAACCACTCACAGCACATCACATCACCTCAAATCGCTCAAACCACTCACATCACATCACCTCACATCACTCAAACCACTCACATCACATCACATCACTCAAATCACTCAAACCACTCACATCACATCACATCACTTCACATCACATCACCTCACATCGCTCAAACCACTCGCATCACTCAAACCACTCACATCACATCACCTCACATCACTCAAACCACTCACATCACATCACCTCACATCACCACATCACATCACCTCACATCACTCAAACCACTCACATCACATCACATCACCTCACATCACTCAAACCACTCACATCACATCACATCACCTCTCACATCACATCACATCACCTCACATCACTCAAACCACTCACATCACATCACATCACCTCACATCACTCAAACCACTCACATCACATCACATCACTTCACATCACATCACCTCACATCACTCAAACCACTCCTCACATCACATCACATCACCTCACATCACTCAAACCACTCACATCACATCACCTCACATCACACAAACCACTCACATCACATCACATCACATCACATCACCTCACATCACTCAAACCACTCACATCACATCACCTCACATCACTCAAACCACTCACATCACATCACATCACTCAAATCACATCACATCACCTCACATCACTCAAACCACTCACTCACCTCACATCACTCAAACCACTCACATCACTTCACATCACCTCACATCGCTCTAACCACTCACATCACATCACCTCACATCACTCAAACCACCATCACATCACATCACTTCACATCACAACACCTCACATCACTGAAACCACTCTCATCACTCAAACCACTCACATCACATCACATCACCTCACATCACTCAAACCACTCACATCACCTCACATCACTCAAACCACTCACATCACATCACCTCACATCACTCAAACCACTCACATCACATCACATCACCTCACATCACTCAAACCACTCACATCACATCACATCACCTCACATCACTCAAACCACTCACATCACATCACATCACCTCACATCACTCAAACCACTCACATCACATCACATCACCTCACATCACTCAAACCACTCACATCACATCACATCACCTCACATCACTCAAACCACTCAAACCACTCACATCACATCACATCACTTCACATCACATCACCTCACATCACTCAAACCACTCACAGCACATCACATCACCTCAAATCGCTCAAACCACTCACATCACATCACCTCACATCACTCAAACCACTCACATCACATCACATCACATCACTCAAATCACTCAAACCACTCACATCACATCACATCACTTCACATCACATCACCTCACATCGCTCAAACCACTCACATCACTCAAAACACTCACATCACATCACCTAACATCACTCAAACCACTCACATCACATCACCTCACATCACCACATCACATCACATCACTCAAACCACTCACATCACCTCACATCACTCACATCACTCAAACCACTCACATCACATCACATCACTTCACATCACATCACATCACATCACCTCACATCACTCAAACCACTCACATCACATCACCTCACATCACACAAACCACTCACATCACATCACATCACATCACATCACCTCACATCACTCAAACCACTCACATCACATCACCTCACATCACTCAAACCACTCACATCACATCACATCACTCAAATCACATCACATCACTTCACATCACTCAAACAACTCACATCACTCAAACAACTCACATCACTCAAACCACTCATCACTCAAACCACTCACATCACATCACATCACCTCACATCACTCAAACCACTCACATCACTCAAACCACTCACATCATATCACATCACCTCACATCACTCAAACCACTCACATCACATCACCTCACATCACTCAAACCACTCACATCACATCACCTCACATCACTCAAACCACTCACATCACATCACTTCACATCACTTCACATCACCTCACATCGCTCTAACCACTCACATCACATCACCTCACATCACTCAAACCACCATCACATCACATCACTTCACATCACAACACCTCACATCACTGAAACCACTCACATCACTCAAACCACTCACATCACATCACATCACCTCACATCACTCAAACCACTCACATCACCTCACATCACTCAAACCACTCATACACATCACATCACATCACCTCACATCACTCAAACCACTCACATCACATCACATCACCTCACATCACTCAAACCACTCACATCACATCACATCACCTCACATCACTCAAACCACTCACATCACATCACATCACCTCACATCACTCAAACCAATCACATCACATCACATCACCTCACATCACTCAAACCACTCAAACCACTCACAGCACATCACATCACCTCAAATCGCTCAAACCACTCACATCACATCACCTCACATCACTCAAACCACTCACATCACATCACATCACTCAAATCACTCAAACCACTCACATCACATCACATCACTTCACATCACATCACCTCACATCGCTCAAACCACTCGCATCACTCAAACCACTCACATCACATCACCTCACATCACTCAAACCACTCACATCACATCACCTCACATCACCACATCACATCACCTCACATCACTCAAACCACTCACATCACATCACATCACCTCACATCACTCAAACCACTCACATCACATCACCTCACATCACATCACCTCACATCACTCAAACCACTCACATCACATCACTCAAACCACTCACATCACTCAAACCACTCACATCACTCAAACCACTCTCATCACATCACCTCACATCACCACATCACATCACCTCACATCACTCAAACCACTCACATCACATCACATCACCTCACATCACTCAAACCACTCACATCACATCACCTCACATCACGACATCACATCGCATCACTCAAACCACTCACATCACATCACCTCACATCACTCAAACCACTCACATCACATCACCTCACATCACTCAAACCACTCACATCACATCACATCACCTCACATCACTCAAACCACTCAAACCACTCACATCACATCACATCACTTCACATCACATCACCTCACATCACTCAAACCACTCACATCACATCACATCACCTCACATCACTCAAACCACTCACATCACATCACCTCACATCACTCAAACCACTCACATCACAGCACATAACTCAAACCACTCAAATCACATCACATCACTTCACATCACATCACCTCACATCACTCAAACCACATCACATCACTTCACCTCACATCACTCAAACCACATCACATCACTTCACATCACATCACCTCACATCACTCAAACCACTCACATCACATCACATCACCTTACATCACCCATAACCACTCACATCACATCACCTCACATCACTCAAACCACTCACATCACATCACATCACCTCACATCACCCATAACCACTCACATCACATCACATCACCTCACATCACCTCACATCACCCATTACCACTCACATCACATCACATCACCTCACATCACCCATTACCACTCACATCACATCACATCACCTCACATCACATCACATCACATCACCTCACATCACTCAAACCACTCACATCACATCACCTCACATCACTCACATCACATCACCTCACATCACTCAAACCACTCACATCACATCACCTCACATCACTCAAACCACTCACATCACATCACCTCACATCATTCAAACCACTCACATCACATCACATCACCTCACATCACTCAAACCACTCACATCACATCACCTCACATCACTCAAACCACTCACATCACATCACCTCACATCACCACATCACATCACCTAACATCACTCAAACCACTCACATCACATCACTCAAACCACTCACATCACATCACTCAAACCACTCACATCACATCACCTCATCACCACATCACATCACCTCACATCACACAAACCACTCACATCACTCAAACCACTCAAACCACTCACATCACATCACATCACATCACATTACATCACATCACATCACATCACATCCGAGATCCGACGTCTCGAGCGGGAATGACACGTAAGGCATCAGCCGCCCGTATTTATACCAAAGCATGTTTGTAATCAATGCAAAACAATACAACTACAAGACCATGCAACAATACAACTACAAGAACATGCAACACAATACAACTACAAGACTATGCAACACAAAACCGTCATCGCGCCGGCGGCGTCGTCCTCGCCTGGCGGCGTTAACGCCTGACGCCTTGATCGCGCGGCGGCGCTTTCATCCCGCGGCGCCATCATCCCGCGGCTCCGTCATCGCCCGGCATCGCCCTCCCAGCGTTTTCCTCGCCGTTCACGGCGTTGCTGGCCGTCGGCTCCGTCGACTTGTAACATAAAAACAATAGTTTAGATTCTTATCGCTAATCACTAATTTTATCCAAGCCGAGCAGAGCCGAGCTGTGCTGAGCCGAGCTCCGAACGATCCGACGTCTCGAGCGAGAATGACACAAGGCATCAGCCACCCGTATTTATACCAAAACATGCTTGTAATCAATGCAAAACAATACAACTACAAGACCATGCAACACAATACAACAACAAGACTATGCAACACACAACTACAAGACTATGCAACACAAAACCGTCATCGCGCCGGCGCCGTCCTCGCCTGGCGGCGTCAACGCTTGACGCCGTCATCGCCCAGCGCCGTCATCGCGTGCCGCCCTCATCGCGTGGGACGCCGTCATCGCCCAGCGCCGTCATCGCGTGCCGCCCTCATCGCGTGGCGCAGTCCTCGCGCAGCGCCGTCATCGCGCAGCGCCGTCATCGCGCAGCGCCGTCCGCGCACGGTGCCGTCCGCGCCCGACGCCGCCCTCCCAGCGCCTTCCTCTCCCTTCACGGCGTTGCTGGCCGTTGGCTCCGTCGACTTGTAACATAAATACAATAGTTTAGATTCTTATCGCTAATTACTAATTTTATCCAAGCCGAGCCGAGCCGAGCCGAGCTGTGCTGAGCCGAGCTCCGAACGATCCGACGTCTCGAGCGAGAATGACACGAAGGCTTATAGCCGCCCGTATTTATACCAAAGCGTGTTAGTAATCAATGCAAAACAATACAACTACAAGACCATGCAACAATACAACTACAAGACTATGCAACACAATACAACTACAAGACTATGCAACACAAAACCGTCATCGCGCCGGCGCCGTCCTCGCCTGGCGGCGTCAACGCCTGACGCCGTCATCGCCCAGCGCCCACATCGAGTGCCGCCCTAATCGCGCGGCGCAGTCATCGCGCGGCGCCGTCATCGCGCAGCGCCGTCCGCGCACGGTGCCGTCCGCGCCCGACGCCGCCCTCCCAGCGCCTTCCTCGCCCTTCACGGCGTTGCTGGCCGTTGGCTCCGTCGACTTGTAACATAAATACAATAGTTTAGATTCTTATCGCTAATTACTAATTTTATCCAAGCTGAGCCGAGCCGAGCCGAGCCGAGCTGTGCTGAGCCGAGCTCCGAACGATCCGACGTCTCGAGCGAGAATGACACGTAAGGCATCAGCCGCCCGTATTTATACCAAAGCATGTTTGTAATCAATGCAAAACAATATTCAAATTCAAAATTATTTATTTCATGTAGGCCAACCTGTGGCTCTTATGACACGTCAAGATTCTACCACCGGTTCGGAAAGCGGATTCTGCTGAGAAGAGCCGGCAAGAAACTCTGCAGTTGCTCTTTTCAAAATAATCATTTTACAATATTAATAAGTAGCTATTACATTGTAATAAGTTATTATACTATCTTGTGGGCACCACCTCACATCACTCAAACCACATCCCATCACTTCACATCACATCACCTCACTCAAACCACTCACATCACATCACATCACCTCACATCACTCAAACCACTCACATCACATCACCTCACATCACCACATCACATCACATCACTCAAACCACTCACATACTATCTTGTGGGCACCACCTCACATCACTCAAACCACATCACATCACTTCACATCACTCAAACCACTCACATCACTCAAACCACTCACATCACTCAAACCACTCACATCACATCACATCACCTTACATCACTCAAACCACTCACATCACATCACCTCACATCACATCACCTCACATCACTCAAACCACTCACATCTCATCACCTCACATCACCACATCACATCACATCACTCAAACCACTCACATCACATCACATCACCTCACATCACTCAAACCACTCACATCACATCACATCACCTCACATCACTCAAACCACTCAAACCACTCACATCACACCACATCACATCACATCACTCAAACCACTCACATCACATCACATCACCTCACATCACTCAAACCACTCACATCACATCACATCACCTCACATCACTCAAACCACTCAAACCACTCACATCACATCACATCACTTCACATCACATCACATCACCTCACATCACTCAAACCACTCACATCACATCACATCACATCACCTCACATCACTCAAACCACTCACATCACATCACATCACTTCACATCACATCACCTCACATCACTCAAACCACTCACATCACATCACATCACCTCACATCACTCAAACCACTCACATCACATCACCTCACATCACTCAAACCACTCACATCACATCACATCACTCAAACCACTCAAATCACATCACATCACTTCACATCACATCACCTCACATCACTCAAACCACATCACATCACTTCACATCACATCACCTCACATCACTCAAACCACTCACATCACTCAAACCACTCACATCACTCAAACCACTCACATCACATCACATCACCTCACATCACTCAAACCACTCACATCACATCACCTCACATCACTCAAACCACTCACATCACATCACTTCACATCACATCACCTCACATCACTCAAACCACTCACATCACATCACATCACTCAAACCACTCACATCACATCACATCACATCACATCACATCACATCACATCACATCCGAGATCCGACGTCTCGAGCGAGAATGACACGTAAGGCATCAGCCACCCGTATTTATACCAAAACATGCTTGTAATCAATGCAAAACAATACAACTACAAGACCATGCAACACAATACAACTACAAGACTATGCAACACAAAACGGTCATCGCGCCGGTGCCGTCCTCGCCTGGCGGCGTCAACGCCTGACGCCGTCATCGCGCGGCGCCATCATAGCGCAGCGCCGTCATCGCCCGGCGCCTTCCTCGCCCTTCACGGCGTCGCTGGCCGTCGGCTCCGTCGACTTGTAACATAAAAACTATAGTTTAGATTCTTATCGCTAATCACTAATTTTATCCTAGCCGTGCTGAGCCGAGCTCCGAACGATCTGACGTCTCGAGCAAGAATGACACGTAAGGCATCAGCCGCCCGTATTTATACCAAAGCATGTTTGTAATCAATGCAAAACAATACAACTACAAGACCATGCAACAATACAACTACAAGACCATGCAACAATACAACTACAAGACCATGCAACACAATACAACTACAAAACTATGCAACACAAAACCGTCATCGCGCCGGCGTCGTCCTCGCCTGGCGGCGTCAACGCTCGACGCCGTCATCGCCCGGCGCCGTTATCGCGCGGCACCGCCCTCCCAGCGCCTTCCTCGCCCTTCACGGCGTTGCTGGC
Source organism: Oeneis ivallda (assembly GCA_029955525.1). Taxonomy (NCBI): domain Eukaryota; kingdom Metazoa; phylum Arthropoda; class Insecta; order Lepidoptera; family Nymphalidae; genus Oeneis; species Oeneis ivallda. Next base: position 19,982,204 of record JARPMR010000002.1, on the reverse strand, counting down.
CGTCGGCTCCGTCGACTTGTAACACAAAAACAATTGTTTAGATTCTTATCGCTAATCACTAATTTTATCCAAGCCGAGCCGAGCCGAGCCGAGCCGAGCTGTGCTGAGCCGAGCTCCGAACGATCCGACGTCTCGAGCGAGAATGACACGTAAGGCATCAGCCACCCGTATTTATACTAAAGCATGCTTGTAATCAATGCAAAACAATACAACTACAAGACCATGCAACAATACAACTACAAGACCATGCAACACAATACAACTACAAGACTATGCAACACAAAACCGTCATCGCGTCAACGCCTGACGCCGTCATCGCCCGGCGCCGTCATCGCGTGCCGCCCGCATCGCGGGGCGCCGTCATCGCGCAGCGCCGTCCGCGCACGGTGCCGTCCGCGCCCGACGCCGCCCTCCCAGCGCCTTCCTCGCCCTTCACGGCGTTGCTGGCCGTTGGCTCCGTCGACTTGTAACATAAATACAATAGTTTAGATTCTTATCGCTAATCACTAATTTTATCCAAGCCGAGCCGAGCCGAGCCGAGCTGTGCTGAGCCGAGCTCCGAACGATCCGACGTCTCGAGCGAGAAGACACGTAAGGCATCAGCTGCCCGTATTTATACCAAAGCATGTTTGTAATCAATGCAAAACAATACAACTACAAGAGCATGCAACAATACAACTACAAGACCATGCAACACAATACAACTAAAGACTATGCAACACAAAATCGTCATAGCGCCGGCGCCGTCCTCGCGTGGCGGCGTCATCGCCCAGCGCCGTCATGGCGCAGCGCCGTCATCGCACGGTGCCGTCCGCGCCCGACGCCGCCCTCCCAGCGCCTTCCTCGCCCTTCACGGCGTTGCTGGCCGTCGGATCCGTCGACTTGTAACATAAAAACAATAGTTTAGATTCTGATAGCTAATCACTAATTTAATCCGAGCCGAGCCGAGCTCCGAACGATCCGACGTCTCGAGCGAGAATGACACGTAAGGCATCAGCCGCCCGTATTTATACCAATGCATGTTTGTAATCAATGCAAAACAATACAACTACAAGACCATGCAACAATACAACTACAAGAATATGCAACACAAAACCGTCCTCGCGCCAGCGCCATCCTCGCCTGGCGGCGTTAACGCCTGACGCCGTCATGGCGCGGCGCCATCATGGCGCGGCGCCATCATCGCGCGGCGCCGTCATCGCCCGACGCCGCCCTCCTCGCCCTTCACGGCGTCGCTGGTCCGTCGACTTGTAACATAAAAACTATAGTTTAGATTCTTATCGCTAATCACTAATTTTATCCGAGCAGAGCCGAGCCGTGCTCAGCCGAGCTCCGAACGATCCGACGTCTCGAGCGAGAATGACACGTAAGGCATCAGTCACCCGTATTTATACCAAAGCATGCTTGTAATCGATGCAAAACAATACAACTACAAGACTATGCAACACAAAACCGTCATCGCGCCGGTGCCGTCCTCGCCTGGCGGCGTCAACGCCTGATGCCGTCATCGCGCGGCGCCGTCATCACCCGGCGCCGCCCTCCCAGCGCCTTCTTCGCCCTTCAAGGGCGTCGCTGGCCGTCGGCTCCGTCGATTTGTAACATAAAAACTATAGTTTAGATTCTTATCGCTAATCACTAATTTTATCCGAGCCGAGCCGAGCCGTGCTGAGCCGAGCTCCGAACGATCCGACGTCTCGAGCAAGAATGACACGTAAGGCATCAGCCACCCGTATTTATACCAAAGCATGCTTGTAATCAATCGCGCGGCACCGCCCTCCCAGCGCCTTCCTCGCCCTTCACGGCGTTGCTGGCCGTCGGCTCCGTCGACTTGTAACATAAAAACAATAGTTTAGATTCTTATCGCTAATCACTAATTTTATCCAAGCCGAGCCGAGCCGAGCCGAGCCGAGCCGAGCTCCGAACGATCCGACGTCTCGAGCGAGAATGACACGTAAGGCATCAGCCGCCCGTATTTATACCAAAGCATGTTAGTAATCAATGCAAAACAATACAACTACAAGACCATGCAACAATACAACTACAAGACCATGCAACACAATACAACTACAAGACTATGCAACACAAAACTGTCATCGCGCCGGGGCCGTCCTCGCCTGGCGGCGTCAACGCCTGACGCAGTCATCGCCCAGCGCCATCATCGCGTGCCGCCCTCATCGCGCGGCGCAGTCATCGCGCGGCGCCGTCATCGCGCAGCGCCGTCCACGCACGAAGCCGTCCACGCCCGACGCTGCCCTCCCAGCGCCTTCCTCGCCCTTCACGGCGTTGCTGGCCGTTGGCTCCGTCGACTTGTAACATAAATACAATAGTTTAGATTCTTATCGCTAATTACTAATTTTATCCAAGCCGAGCCGAGCCGAGCCGAGCCGAGCCGAGCTGTGCTGAGCCGAGCTCCGAACGATCCGACGTTTCGAGCGAGAATGACACGTAAGGCATCAGCCGCCCGTATTTATACCAAAGCATGTTTGTAATCAATGCAAAACAATACAACTACAAGACCATGCAACAATACAACTACAAGACCATGCAACACAATACAACTACAAGACTATGCAACACAAAACCGTCATCGCGCCGGGGCCGTCCTCGCCTGGCGGCGTCAACGCCTGACGCCGTCAACGCCCAGCGCCGTCATCGCGTGCCGCCCTCATCGCGCGGCGCCGTCATCGCGCAGCGCCGTCATCGCGCAGCGCCGTCCGCGCACGGTGCCGTGCGCGCCCGACGCCGCCCTCCCAGCGCCTTCCTCGCCCTTCACGGCGTTGCTGGCCGTTGGCTCCGTCGACTTGTAACATAAATACAATAGTTTAGATTCTTATCGCTAATTACTAATTTTATCCAAGCCGAGCCGAGCCGAGCCGAGCCGAGCTCCGAACGATCCGACGTCTCGAGCGAGAATGACACGTAAGGCATAAGCCACCCGTATTTATACCAAAGCATGCTTGTAATCAATGCAAAACAATACAACTACAAGACCATGCAACAATACAACTACAAGACCATGCAACACAATACAACTACAAGACTATGCAACACAAAACCGTCATGGCGCCGGTGCCGTCAACGCCTGACGCCGTCATCTCGCAGCGCCGTCATCGCGCGGCGCCATCATAACGCGGCGCCGTCATCGCCCGGCGCCGTCCGCGTCCGACGCCGCCCTCCCAGCGCCTTCCACGCCCTTCACGGCGTCGCTGGCCGTCGACTTGTAACATAAAAACTATAGTTTAGATTCTTATCGCTAATCACTAATTTTATCCGAGCCGAGCCGAGCCGAGCCGAGCCGTGCTGAGCCGAGCTCCGAACGATCCGACGTCTCGAGCAAGAATGACACGTAAGGCATCAGCCACCCGTATTTATACCAAAGCATGCTTGTAATCAATGCAAAACAATACAACTACAAGACCATGCAACAATACAACTACAAGACCATGCAACACAATACAACTACAAGACTATGCAACACAATACCGCCATCGCGCCGGTGCCGTCCTCGCCTGGCGACGTCAACGCCTGACACCGTCATCGCGCGGCGCCATCGTAGCGCGGCGCCGTCATCGCCCGGCGCCGTCCGCGTCCGACGCCGCCCTCCCAGCGCCTTCCTCGCCCTTCACGGCGTCGCTGGCCGTCGGCCCCGTCGACTTGTAACATAAAAACTATAGTTTAGATTCTTATCGCTAATCACTAATTTTATCCGAGCCGAGCCGAGCCGTGCTGAGCCGAGCTCCGAACGATCCGACGTCTCGAGCAAGAATGACACGTAAGGCATCAGCCACCCGTATTTATAACAAAGCATGGTAATCAATGCAAAACAATACAACTACAAGACCATGCAACACAATACAACTACAAGACCATGCAACACAATACAACTACAAGACCATGCAACACAATACAACTACAAGACTATGCAACACAAAACCGTCATCGCGCCGGCGTCGTCCTCGCCTGGCGGCGTCAAAGCTCAACGCCGTCATCGCCCGGCGCCGACATCGCCCGGGGCCGACATCGCCCGGCGCCGACATCGCCCGGCGCCGACATCGCCCGGCGCCGACATCGCCCGGCGCCGACATCGCCCGGCGCCGACATCGCCCGGCGCCGACATCGCCCTCCCAGCGCCTTCCTCGCCCTTCACGGCGTTGCTGGCCGTCGATTCTGTCGACTTGTAACAAAAACAATAGTTTAGATTCTTATCGCTAATCACTAATTTTATCCAAGCCGACCCGAGCCGAGCTGTGCTGAGCCGAGCTCCGATCGATCCGACGTCTCGAGCGAGAATGACACGTAAGGCATCAGCCACCCCTATTTATACCAAAGCATGCTTGCAATCAATGCAAAACAATACAACTACAAGACCATGCAACAAAACAACTACAAGACCATGCAACACAATACAACTACAAGACCATGCAACACAATACAACTACAAGACTATGCAACACAAAACCGTCATCGCGCCGGCGCCGTCCTCGCCTGGAGGCGTCAACGCCTGACGCCTGACGCCGTCATCGCCCAGCGCCGTCATCGCGCGCCGCCCTCATCGCGCGGCGCAGTCATCGCGCTGCGCCGTCATCGCGCGGTACCGTCATCGCGCACCACCGTCATCGCACGGTGCCGTCTGCGCCCGGCTCCACCCTCCCAGCGCCTTCCTCGCCCTTCACGGCGTAGCTGGCCGTTGGCTCCGTCGACTTGTAACATAAATACAATAGTTTAGATTCTTATCGCTAATCACTAATTTTATCCGAGCCGAGCTGTGCTGAGCCGAGCTCCGAACGATCCGACGTCTCGAGCGAGAATGACACGTAAGGCATCAGCCACCCGTATTTATACCAAAGCATGCTTGCAATCAATGCAAAACAATACAACTACAAGACCATGCAACACAATACAACTACAAGACTATGCAACACAAAACCGTCATCGCGCCGGCGCCGTCCTCGCCTGGCGGCGTCAACAACTAACGCCGTCATCGCGCGGCGCCATCATCGCGCGGCGCCGTCATCGCCCGGCACCGCCCTCCCAGCGCCTTCCTCGCCCTTCACGTCGTCGCTGGCCGTCGGCTCCGTCGACTTGTAACATAAAAACAATAGTTTAGATTCTTATAGCTAATCACTAATTTTATCCGAGTCGAGCCGAGCCGTGCTCAGCTGAGCTCCGAACGATCCGACGTCTCGAGCGAGAATGACACGTAAGGCATCAGCCACCCGTATTTATACCAAAGCATGCTTGTAATCAATGCAAAACAATACAACTACAAGACCATGCAACAATACAACTACAAGACCATGCAACACAATACAACTACAAGACTATGCAACACAAAACCGTCATCGCGCCGGTGCCGTCCTCGCCTGGCGGCGTCAACGCCTGACGCCGTCATCGCGCGGCGCCATCATCGCGCGGCACCGTCATCGCCGTCATCGCCCGGCACCGCCCTCCCAGCGCCTTCCTCGCCCTTCACGTCGTCGCTGGCCGTTGGCTCCGTCGACTTGTAACATAAATACAATAGTTTAGATTCTTATCGCTAATTACTAATTTTATCCAAGCCGAGCCGAGCCGAGCCGAGCCGAGCTCCGAACGATCCGACGTCTCGAGCGAGAATGACACGTAAGGCATCAGCCACCCGTATTTATACCAAAGCATGCTTGTAATCAATGCAAAACAATACAACTACAAGACTATGCAACAATACAACTACAAGACCATGCAACACAATACAACTACAAGACTATGCAACACAAAACCGTCATGGCGCCGGTGCCGTCAACGCCTGACGCCGTCATCTCGCAGCGCCGTCATCGCGCGGCGCCATCATAACGCGGCGCCGTCATCGCCCGGCGCCGTCCGCGTCCGACGCCGCCCTCCCAGCGCCTTCCACGCCCTTCACGGCGTCGCTGGCCGTCGACTTGTAACATAAAAACTATAGTTTAGATTCTTATCGCTAATCACTAATTTTATCCGAGCCGAGCCGAGCCGAGCCGAGCCGTGCTGAGCCGAGCTCCGAACGATCCGACGTCTCGAGCGAGAATGACACGTAAGGCATCAGCCACCCGTATTTATACCAAAGCATGCTTGCAATCAATGCAAAACAATACAACTACAAGACCATGCAACACAATACAACTACAAGACTATGCAACACAAAACCGTCATCGCGCCGGCGCCGTCCTCGCCTGGCGGCGTCAACAACTAACGCCGTCATCGCGCGGCGCCATCATCGCGCGGCGCCGTCATCGCCGTCATCGCCCGGCACCGCCCTCCCAGCGCCTTCCTCGCCCTTCACGTCGTCGCTGGCCGTCGGCTCCGTCGACTTGTAACATAAAAACAATAGTTTAGATTCTTATAGCTAATCACTAATTTTATCCGAGCCGAGCCGAGCCGTGCTCAGCTGAGCTCCGAACGATCCGACGTCTCGAGCGAGAATGACACGTAAGGCATCAGCCACCCGTATTTATACCAAAGCATGCTTGTAATCAATGCAAAACAATACAACTACAAGACCATGCAACAATACAACTACAAGACCATGCAACACAATACAACTACAAGACTATGCAACACAAAACCGTCATCGCGCCGGTGCCGTCCTCGCCTGGCGGCGTCAACGCCTGACGCCGTCATCGCGCGGCGCCATCATCGCGCGGCACCGTCATCGCCGTCATCGCCCGGCACCGCCCTCCCAGCGCCTTCCTCGCCCTTCACGTCGTCGCTGGCCGTTGGCTCCGTCGACTTGTAACATACTAGTGGTTCGCCCCGAACTGAGACCTCGCGGTAACGGTATCCCATGATTATTCATTCAATCGATACATGACGACCAAAACTGACATTATTATTATTATGCCCGTTTTCACCAAATATACCTAAATCATCCCCTATGTAGGAGTCTCTTTACGTAGGTAGCTCCAAAACACAATCCTAAGTAATAACATCCGTCCCAATGTCCTTTTAGGTGTCCCGTACAGGATCGTGATAAAGAAGTTGACAGTAATCATCACATAACTTATCATAGGTAGCCCGTAAAGGTTAGGGAACGTCAGTGAAAACATTGAATTATTATGTAGGTACTAACGAGTGAAAACGGGTTAGGGGCATCTGTACAAATCGTCATCTATCGACGCGAATAGAAAATATACAAAATGATATTTAACTAAAGAATAATTTTAATTGAATAATATGTTATTATATTATGTACCTAAATAATAATGGTCGACGCAAAACTGTTTTTGGGATAAATCGTAGTCGTAACTCTTAGTTCAATGGAATAGTTAATGACTGCGCCATCTATTAGCATTATTGTGAAGCTATGTGAAATTTACTGATGCTCATTAAAAATTAAATAATCTCGTTTCTTTATAATATTCATATAATTTTAGTATTTGTAGTTCAAGTACAGGATACAAGTGAAGTAAGAAAATAAGTACAACTTGAAAATATATAGAAAATTTTCCCAGAGAGCGTCTTCAAGCGAGCGTATTAAATCGCCACTTTGGAAGCCCCCCATTTCGTCAATTTTAGGAAAAAAATTAAAAAAAAAATACGGTTGTACTCTGTTCCAAATTGACTTTAAAATGATACACAGAAAACCTATGAATCGCAAATAAAAAAAAATTTCTTCGCATTCGCTTCTATGAGAGCCCCTCTGAAATAAAGGTTTTTTATAACTTTCTAAGCAATTTTCGGCTGGAGGCCATCGGTTTACATATTATATCTAAATTTTAAGTAATTACGTTCAGTAATTCAAAAGTTATAAGGCTCTGACAGACGGACGGACGGACGGACGGACGGACGGACGGACAAGTGCAAATCGCTCTAGTAAACTCAGAGACCTCGCTTCGCTCGGTCAAAAAACAATAGTTTAGATTCTTATCGCTAATCACTAGTTTTATCCAAGCCGAGCCGAACCGAGCCGAGCTGTGCTGAGCTGTGCTGAGCTGTGCTGAGCCGAGCACCGAACGATCCGACGTCTCGAGCGAGAATGACACGTAAGGCATCAGCCGCCCGTATTTATACCAAAGCATGCTTGTAATCAATGCAACACAATAAAACTACAAGACCATGCAACAATACAACTACAAGACCATGCAACACATTACAACTACAAGACTATGCAACACAATACAACTATGCAACATAATTCAACTCCGTCGACCTGGAACATAAAAAAAAATTGATTTTTTTTAATATCTAATTACTTATCGCTAATCACTAATAACTTGTCTTATCGCTTATCACAAATTTTTTATCTTAGAGCCGAGACGAGATGAGTCGAGTCGAGTCGCCGAAATCACGCGATGTTGCTCGTTTTCCCGGATTTTCATATGGATTTTTGTCAGGGCGTCGCTGGCCGTCGGTTACGTCGACCTGCAACATAAAAACAATAATTAAGATTTTTCAAATTTTTTTTAATTTCTAATTAAACAAATAAATGTTCAAAATCGACATAAATTACTCGGTAAAAATGACTTAAATCAAATTAGTAAGAAATTTATTATATAAGTACAATCATAAATTCTGTAAATTTAACCTTAAATAATATTTTACAATCAAAAACAAATGATCAAACTATGTATGTATATTAGGGTGTCAAAAATATTTTTTCATCATACCTATTCGAAAAACGAATATTGGCTTCAGAGGACAGCGGGAGCAAAATTTCATTTTAACCCCATGGGACTTTTCATTTCTGTCTTGTGATTGGTCCGCGTTATAGTGCTTTAGCATACTAAAGCACTAACGCGGACCAATCAGAAGAGAGAATTCAAAAATGTGTCGAAATTCAAAAATGTTTGAGAAGCTGTTGTTGTCTACGATAAATCACGTGATCAAATTTAGACATATACGCCCATACTTCCAACATAAATATTAATGTTTAATTATTTCATAAAAAATTATTTGTGTTTTATTTAAACTTTCAATATGCGTATTGGTAATGTCTATACTCTATACATAGGTTGATACTTCTAGCTTTTTCTCATAGGTAATGATGAAAAATAGTATGTGTCATTCGGGGCCAAAATTTTTTGTTCTCGGGCGGCGTATATTGAATTCCTCGCTACGCTCAGGATTCTACTTTAGAATCCCTCGCTGCGCTCGGGAGTCTACTATAGAATCCTTCGCTTCGCTCTGAATTCAAAATAACGCCCTCGGGGAACAAAAAATTCCTTTGGCCCCATATAACACAAATAACTATTTCATCATACCTATTCGAAAAACTAATATTGGCTTCAGAGGACAGCGGGAGCAAAATTTCATTTTAACCCCATGGGACTTTTCATTTCTCTCTTCTGATTGGTCCGCGTTATAGTGCTTTAGCATACTAAAGCACTAACGCGGACCAATCAGAAGAGAGAATTGAAAAATGTGTCGAAATTCAAAAATGTTTGAGAAGCTGTTGTCTACGATAAGTCACGTGATCAAATTTGTCGACTAGACGTATACGCCCATACTTCCAACATAAATATTAATGTTTAATTATTTCATAAAAATTTAATTGTGTTTTATTTAAACTTTCAATATACGTATTGGTAATGTCTATACTCTATACATAGTAGGTTGATACTCCTAGCTTTTTCTCATAGGTAATGATGAAAAATAGTGTGTGTCATTCGGGGCCAAAATTTTTTGTTCTCGGGCGGCGTATATTGAATTCCTCGCTACGCTCAGGATTCTACTTTAGAATCCCTCGCTGCGCTCGGGAGTCTACTATAGAATCCTTCACTTCGCTCTGAATTCAAAATAACGCCCTCGGGGAACAAAACATTCCTTTGGCCCCATATAACACAAATAACTATTTCATCATACCTATTCGAAAAACGAATATTGGCTTCAGAGGATAGCGGGAGCAAAATTTACTTTTAACCCCATGGGACTTTTCATTTCTCTCTTCTGATTGGTCCGCGTTCGTTCTTTAGTATGTGTCGAAATTCAAATTGTTTGAGAAGCTGTTGTCTTCGATAAGTCACGTGATCAATTTGTCGGTCGGATATACGCCCATACTGTATCCAACATAAATATTAATGTTTAATTATTTAATAATAATCCAAAGTCCAAAGATTGGACTAAATCGATTATTAAAAATTATTATTACACAAAAAGGGAGATAAAGGAGATATCGGAAATTATAGGCCGATTAGTTTAATGTCTAACATCTACAAAGTCTTTTCTAAAATATTGTTATCGAGAATTGCCATTGTACTTGACGAAAATCGACCTAAAGAACAAGCTGGTTTCCGCAGTAATTTCTCAACCATAGACCACATCCACGTACTAAGACAAGTTCTTCAAAAATACAGCAAATATAATAAAGTATACTACTTAGGATTTGTGGATTTCAACAAGGCATTCGACTCATTGGAACACACCTATATATGGACAGCTTTAGAATCTCAGGGAGTTCAAACAAATTACATCAGGATACTGAAAAACATCTACGCAAATAGCACTGCACAAGTAAGGTTGGAATCTATCGGCGAAGAGTTTGCAATTGAAAGAGGAGTTCGTCAGGGCGACCCCATCTCACCTAAATTATTCTCTGCGGTGTTAGAGATGATTTTTAGGAAACTGGAATGGTCAAACTGTGGACTTAATATAAATGGAGAGGACTTAAACCATCTACGCTTCGCCGATGATCTAATTTTATTTTCAGAAAGCCCAAAGATTTTACAAAAAATGTTGCAACAACTCTCTGATGAAAGTGCAAAAGTAGGTCTCTCAATGAACACAACAAAAACTAAGGTTATGAGCAACACCACAGAGAAGTTCACAATTAAGATGAATACGGAAGAAATTGAAAACGTCAAGGAATACATTTATTTAGGTCAGTTAATATCAATTGAACACAATGCAGAGATAGGTAGATCGAAGAGTTGCTAATACTTGGAAAAGATTTTGGTCACTCAGCGAAATCATGAAGAATAAAGATATGCCTATGACAGAGAAACGAAAAACATTCAACACATGTATTCTTCCATGCTAACAGAACAAAAACATAAGAAAATAGAAGTGTGTCAAAACGGCATAGAGAGAAGTGTAGTTGGAGTCAGGATAAGAGACAAAGTAAGATTAACTGATATTAAACAAAAACAAAATTTAAGAACGTAAGTAAAACATATAGAAGATTAAAATTAAAATGGAGGTGGACGGGACATATGTTGAGAGAAAAAGGAAAAATGGACCCGAGCTGTCACAGAATGGTATCCCAGAGGCAGCACCAGAAGCAGGGGCAGGCAGCTCAAGCGATGGGAAGATGAAATTGCAAAAATAGCCGGACAATGTTGGACCCGAGTCGCAAAGAATAGAACGGAGTGGAAAGTTTTAGAGGAGGCCTTTGTCGAAAGACAACCTATTGTATACAAACCGTATGCCGATCTGGAAATTATAGAAAACTAATAAAACTAACTAGATTAACTTAGAATTAAGAATATTTTATAAGGTAAATTTTGGTAAAACAGCAATAAAGGCTTATTTTATTTTATTTTATTTATTTATTTTTATTTAATAATAATTTATTTGTGTTTCATTCAAACTTTCAATATACGATGTCTATACATCTACTATGTATGTATGTTGATACTCCTAGCTTTTTCTCATAGGTAATGATGAAAAATAGTGTGTGTCATTCGGGGCCAAAATATTTTGTTCTCGGGCGGCGTATATTGAATCCTTCTCTTCGCTCTGAATTCAAAATAACGCCCTCGGGGAACAAAAAATTTCTTTGACCCCATATAACACAAATAACTTTTTCATCATACCTATTCGAAAAACAAATATTGGCTTCAGAGGATAGCGCCAGCGGGCAGCGGGAGCAAAATTTAATTCTAACCCCATAGGACTTTTCATTTCTCTCTTCTAATTGGCCTGCGTTCGTGCCTCAGTATGTGTATTACTACTGTGTTCGTCCAGAAACCTATCAAATGCTCATTCCGATCGAAATTAAAAATATTTATAAAATATTGTTCATCATACCTATTCGAAAAACAAATATTGGCTTCAGAGGATAGCGGGAGCAAAATTTAATCTTAACCCCATGGGACTTTTCATTTCTCTCTTCTGATTGGTCCGCGTTCGTGCTTTAGTATGTGTCGAAATTCAAATTGTTTGAGAAGCTGTTGTCTTCGATAAGTCACGTGATCAATTTGTCCATCAGATATACGCCCATATTGTATCCAACATAAATATTAATGTTTAATTATTTAATAATAATTAATTTGTGTTTTATTTAAACTTTCAATATACGATGTCTATACATAGTAGGTAGGTTGATACTCCTAGCTTTTTCTCATAGGTAATGATGAAAAATAGTGTGTGTCATTTGGGGCCAAAATATTTTGTTCTCGGGCGGCGTATATTGAATTCCTCTCTACGCTCAGGACTCTACTTCAGAATCCCTCGCTACAACATTGTGTTATATGGGGCCAAAGAAATTTTTTGTTCCCTGAGGGCGTTATTTCGAATTCAGAGCATAGCGAGGAATTGAATATAGCCCGAGAACAAAATATTTTTTCCCCGAATGACACACTATTTTTCATCATTACCTATGAGAAAAAGCTAGGACTATCAACCTACTATGTATTAACCTACTATATATATACCTATACGTATATTGAAAATTTAAATAAATGATAAATAAATTTTTATGAAATAATTTAACATTAATATTTATGTTGGAAATGTGCGGGGCACATAGTTCGAAGAGCTGATGGTCCTTGGGGTCCCAAGGTGCTGCTGGAGTGGCGACCCCGCACCGGGCAGCGCAGTGTTGGCAGACCCCCCACCAGGTGGACCGACGACATCAAATGAGTCGCAGGGAGTCGCTGGATTCAGGTGGCGCAAGACCTAGACCTGTGGAAATCCATGCAAGAGACCTTTGTCCACCAGTGGACGTCTATCGGTTGATAAAGAAGAAAGAAGAAGATTTATGTTGGATACAGTATGGGCGTATATATCCGATCGACAAATTGATCACGTGACTTATCGAAGACAACAGCTTCTCAAATATTTTTGAATTTCGAACGGAATGAGCGATTGACAGGTTATAATAAGTTACGATAAACACATAGGTACTAAGGCACGAACGCGGGCCAATCAGAAGAGAGAAATGAAAAGTCCCATGGGGTTAAAATTAAATTTTGCTCCCGCTATCCTCTGAAGCCAATATTCGTATTTCGAATAGGTATGATGAAAATAACTATCGTTCTCGGGCGGCATATTTTGAATTTATTACAACTGTATTTATTACTATTAGGTATTTATTTCAGGGAGCACTTCTACACAATGGTCTGCCAAAAGATATAATAACTGAAAAATCATTTTCAACTTTTAAAAGTAGGTAAACTTTTAAAGTTATTTTTTTAAAAATACTTAGCACTATGCTATTTAAGAGTCACCATTTTTGTTTTAATATATATCTATAACATGTTAGATTTTTAATTTCTCTTTAAGTGAGCATGTAGTTTTGTTCTTAGAGAATAAATTCTTTAAACCTACCCTATTTATCTAGCCGGTACCGAAGAAAGTAAGACAATATATTTATGTGTATTACTCGTGTAAAGATATGTATATTCCTTTATATGTTATATGTCCCACAAGAATAATTGTCTTCAACTTATTCTTATTTAGAAATTAGTAGAAATCTTTCTAGTCTTTTAGTGTGAAAGCAACTTGAACATACAGATGTGGGTACTTTAGAGCCAGATATTTTACACTTTAAAGATTATAAATTACTTTCATTGGGCCCAAGAATAGCTACCTAATCAAACGAAGTTCATGTGGTTTCCCATGATTGTTTCTCAATAATTGTCAAGGATTAAGCAAGATCTTTTGGTAAGTAAAGCAATCAAACAAGTAATTACCTACTTATCTTATTATTCTAAGTAGAAGGTAGGTAATTATGCACTCTGAGTAGTAGGTAGTTAGACTCAAAAACCTAAGAAACCTTTGTAAAATCTACTAACTCTTGGATTGTTAACAAGTCCTATCATAACAATTCTATCGACAATTAAAGTTACAATTGACACACGCTCAGACAAATCAAACTTATGTATATACATAAGCAAACTTGTGACCACTTCCAAACTACCCTCTCTTTTTTATTATATTTTATTTCTTTATAATATCGGGTAGATAGAACTTTACTGAAAGTTGGTGTATCATTATTCATCAAGTCTCAGCACTGTTCCACTAGGATACAGAGAAGATTGATCAGGTCATCCCCGATATCCCAGCACCTCCACCATTTCGCGACCGCCCCGCGTTATGTTAAGATCTTAATGACTCCCTGCGTGAGTCTACTTATTCATGGAGGAGTTTTAGAGCGGTCATCGAGGTTAATTTAAGAATACAAGAAAAACATTGCTAATAAAAAAATGTCGGTCTACGTGCTGACTCGACTGACCAGACTCCGTATATAGAAGAAAAACTGGATGACTTACCGAGATTTCTCCCTTTTACGGTCCCGACGACGCTGCATGCCGCTGGCTGCCGGTAGCAGCCCCAGCCTCGGCGCCTGCGGCGGTTTTAACGATGCCGCCGCGCGGCGATGTGTTTCAAGTTATCCACACAGGAATTGTCCATAATTACGTTTAGAAGTACGATAAAACACATTCAACGACACTTAACGGTAAATACTCTCAATTAAATTCACTATTTCAGAATAGTGGCATAAATAAACACAGCAAGCCTTTAGGTATTCACGCAAATTGTATTTAATCACACACACTATGTACACACTTAATAATTGTTTAAAAATCACAATAGCCATTACACTCACAACCGGGCAGAGTTTCGGCTTATAATTTAACCGCACGGAAAAACTGGCCCGAATGGGCTCGCAGGGCACTTTATACTTTATCCCCCACCGAATTCATCCGGTAAATTGGCTGGGGCAGGCTGGCTTGGCTGGCATTGGCTGGCTGATAAGGCACGCTGTGATTGGCTGAAGCGGTATGACGTAACAGAATATTATAATAATTTACAGTGGCGAAAAAGAAGCGGAAGTGAATATGATTGGCTGATAGCTTGACAGATCCCTCTGATTGGTCTGAAGGATTAAAAGGGAAGTATCACGTGCTTTCACAGCCGAATAATGCCAATTTACAATTTAATTAAACTACTTTCAATAAATAAAAGGATGATACTTATCTTTAAAATTTCTAAAATCATAATTAATTTTTTAAACATAAATTTGTCACTCCTTAAACTGATTAAATAAAAATGGACACATTTGTCGGAAGTCAAAGTCGACTTAATATGAATTTATGCTTTTAAAATTATTTACAAGTTAAAATAGACTTGCTCTCATGTAAAATTCAACCATAATAATTATTATTTTATTTCATACCGACTTCGATTCAAAACATATTTTTTTTAAAAAAGCTAACAGTTTGTCCATCCTGATAAATTTCGCGACCCCGCGAACGACACTAAGTTAAAAGCACATAAAATTATTGTGTTACGAAGAATTCATCATCAGCCAGAGTGCATCCGCTGTTGGACATAGGCCTCTTTTAAGTAGCGCCAACGTTGCCTATCCTCGGCCTTTCGCATCCAATCGATGCCGGCCACTTTCCGGATGTCATCGCTCCATCTAGCCGGGGGGCGCCCTACACTCCGTTTGCCGAGACGTGGTCTCCACTCGAGGACCTTACGACCCCAGCGGCAATCGGTCCTCCGACAAATGTGACCAGCCCACTGCCACTTCAGCGTGCTCGCCCTAAGAGCTACGTTCACTTTAGTTCTTTGGCGAATTACTTCGTTTCGGATTTTATCCCTCAAAGAAATTCCGAGCATGGCTCTCTCCATAGCACGCTGAGCAACTTGAAGTTTGTGGACTAGCCTCACTGTCAGTGTCACGTTTCAGCACCGTAAGTCATCACTGGTAGGACGCACTGATTAAAGACTTTTGTCTTTAGGCATTGCGGTATTTGCGACGAAAAGACTCGACGAAGTTTCCCAAATGCTGCCCAACCTTACTGTATCCTCCTGTCAATCTCCTTCTCAAAGCTGTTTTTTCCTAATTGCAGAATTTGCCCAAGGTATGTATATTCTTGAACAGCGTCAAGAATAGATCCATCGACAATAATCGATCCCGGAGCGACCAGGTCGCTAAACATTACCTTGGTCTTGTCTAGGTTCATTCGGAGACCAACATGTCGGGAGGCAGCGTGGAGGATATCAAGCATTTCTTGGAGCTCCTGCAGCGAACTCGCGACGATGACAATATCATCAGCAAAACGAAGGTGTGAAATGTACTCTCCGTTTATGTTGATGCCATGACCTTTCCAATCAAGCGTCTTAAAGACATCTTCCAAAGCATTAGAGAACAGTTTCGGGGACAAAACATCCCCCTGTCTCACACCACGATGCAGCTGGATAGGTCTTGTCGACGCACCTTGTACTTGTACAGACATAGATGCTGAGCTGTATAAGCATCTCAACACTTCGATGTACCGCCAATCTACCTGAGATCGCTGCAAGGATTCCAGAACAGCCCAGGTCTCGATGGAGTCAAAAGCTTTCTCATAGTCCACAAATGCCAGACACAGAGGCTGATTATACTCATAGGACTTCTGTATGACCTGCCTCAATGTGTGTATGTGGTCTATGGTGCTGTAACCACTGCGAAACCCGGCCTGCTCCGGCCGACGAATTATCACATTCAAATTGTAATCAAAATGTATGAGTATTACGACAAATACCAGTAAATAGTATTATTACTAGTGGTTCGCCCCGAACTGAGACCTCGCGGTAACGGTATCCCATGATTATTCATTCAATCGATACATGACGACCAAACCTGACATTATTATTATGCCCGTTTTCACCAAGCATACCTAAATCATCCCCTAAGTAGGAGTCTCTTTACGTAGGTAGCTCCTAAATACAATCCTAAATCCTAACATCCGTCCCAATGTCCTTTTAGGTGTCCCGTACAGGATCGTGATAAAGAAGTTGACAGAAATCATCACCTAACTTATCATAGGTAGCCCGTAAAGGTTAGGCAACCTTAGTGAAAACATCGAATTAATAAGTACTAATGAGTGAAAACGGGTTACGGGCATCTGTAAAAATCGTCATCTATCGACGCGAATAGAAAAATTATACAAAATGCAGTAATTAATAGTTTATTGAAGTTTGATATTTAACTAAACAATAATTTTAATTCAATAAATACAAATGTACTAGTTCCTGTAAGACAATTTTTAAAGAACCAGTACATTGATTCTTGTAAGACAATTTTACAAGAACCAGTATTTTAGTTTTAATTTTAGAATTAAATTTAGGTTTATAGTATTGTATATATGAAATTTTCTATTAATTCAATAATATGCTATTATTTTATGTAACTAAATAATAATGGTCGACGCAAAACTTTTTTTGGGATAGTCGTAACTCCTAGTTCCATGGAATAGTTAATGACTGCGCCATCTATTAGCATTATTGTGAAGCTATGTTGATGTTATATGAATTACTGATGCCCATTAAAAATTAAATAATCTCGTTTCTTTATAATATTCATATAATTTTAGTATTTGTTGTTCAAGTAGGTACAGGATATAAGTGAAATAAAAAATAAAATCAGCTTGAAAATACATAGCGGATTCTGCTAGAGCGTTTTCAAGCGAGCGTATTAAATCTCCACTTTGAAAGCCCCTCATTTCGTCAATTTTAAGGGGAAAATTAAAAAAATATATATTTTTGTACTCGGTTTGAAATTATCTTTAAAATGATATGTAACAATTTTATGTAACGCGATAAAATTTTTTTTACTTCGCATTCACTTCTATGAGAGCCCCCCTGAAATAAAGGTTTTTATAATTTTTTATGCAATATTCGGCTGAAGGCCTAAGCTTACATATTATATCTAAATTTGAAGTAATTACGTTCAGTAATTCAGAAGTTAGTAGGCTCTGACAGACGGATGAACGGACGGACGGACGGACGGACGGACGGACGGACAAGTGCAAATTCACTCTAGTAGACTCAGAGACCTCGCTTCGCTTGGTCAACAAGTTGCATTTAATAAAAAATTAGGACTAATTGCTATTTCAATTATTGTGCATTTTTAACTTTAAAAGTACCTATAAATGTCCATTCAAAGTTACGAGCACAAATGTTCAATAGTACGAGTATATAGGTCGACCGTTTAACTCGCGTATCGCCTGCGCGGTAAGAAGGGAGCGGGGGCGGGTAACGCTACACACGGAGTCAATAATCCAAAGATTTATCTCGAGATAGACATTGTTGGTAAAGAATCAAGTATTTATTTTTAAGTTTTAACATCTCCCTCCGCTCCCTTCTTACCGCGCAGGCGATACGCGAGTTAAACGGTCGACCTATAGTAGTAGTTTTAACGTACATGTCGGCGAAGTGGTCTCGCCAGTGTTTTTAAGAGGAGCAGAATCGTTGACCTCACATGGGTCACCGATTCTGCCATCACTATCCATTTTAACGAAAGTCAATATCTAAAGCGAAAGCTAATTCAAAATAGGAAATCAAAGTTAATTATCCTAATATTTAAATCCATAATAATAAAATAAGTAGGTAGTTTTAAAATTACAACTTGTCTCGACTTGGCTCGATACCCACAAAACGAACTAAAAGAAACACCACGCTATTTTTAGGCGTTGATTATAATTTGAACGAAAACACCGTAAGTTCACTTATCACGATCTGTTTTTATTACAATAGTTTAAGCTAGGAAAATTCCACAATGAATTTACAAGTTAGTTTTTAATAATTAAATCGTCTTATCCAAAAATATTGCAAGTAACAATTTCAACTCAAAAGCACTGAAAACTAAACTACAAAATGAAGCCTAGGTATAACCTAGACTTCTGATTTTATTGAATACTCAAATCGACAAGAGTTTCCCCTTACAACCTATCGCTGGCAAGTGCCCAAAAATTAATGTGAAAAATACGCCATCTTAATCGAATGCAAGCTGCGTGAGCCCTTCCACGTGCTTTGCTCCTATTGGTCGGGCGGCATTGCATTCGATTGGATGGTAACAGTCATGTTAAATGCTTACTTATTTAATAGACGAGTAAATAATAGTTTAAACACATAGAAATTACTTCTAAAATCATTCTAATAATTAAACATTAATTTTACAACAATTCGGATAGCAAAATCTTTACATGAAAATAATTAGGAAACAAACAAGACGCAATCATGACAAATTGCTTACTTATTTAATGGACGAGTAAATAATAGTTTAAACACATAAAAATGACTTCTAAAATCATCATAATAATTAAGCATTAATTTTACAGCAATTTGGATAGCAAAATCTTTACATGAAGATAATTAGGAAACAAACAAGTACTTACACCAAAAACTCGTCCTTTTTAAAGTAAATTAACTATTCCTTCACTTGTTTTGCATAATTTGGATATTAATAATAAGATTAAATTTAAACTTAATTAATTAATAGTAAAATCGGGGAGAATGGTTTAAAGGTTGAAGCCCGTCTAGCCTCCGCGGCGACATACACATAGCACTTCAAAAAGATAATATCTAAAATACAAAAATGATTAGGTACCTACACAATATTTTCGCTTCATTACCTATTCTTTCCGAGTAGGGACTACTCATCCTAATTAATCTATGCCTGAAACTTGGTTTAATGCTCAAAGCCTGAAACAGACATTTTGTACCTATGAGATGATTCTCATAACAAACTAGAACTCTTTCAGCCTACAGAGGATTCTATAGGTGCTATCCGGTAGTTGTCTTCTTCGTCACACTTGACAAAGTGGTCTTGATCGTCATGAAGTGACGTATATCCTGGCCGTGCCCCTCACTCGTCTACGAAATCCTCAATCATCAGCTCTCTCCATATTTTTCCTCCGAATGAATGTTTGTCCTCTATACAAAACCATCAGTGAAAAAAATATTTCATACAAAATTTTACAGGAGAGGTGATCAATGAGTCAGTCAGTGAATCAGCCCCAGCAGCACACATTTAAATATTTATATATTTATTAATATTATTTTTATTAAATATTAATTATAAATATAGCTCAATTACCACTCACTCACTGACTGACTCACTCTGTTCGCGCCATGTACCTGTCCAGAATTCCTAGTTCCATGGTCGTGACGCTAGCAATCTCTGTGGCTCGCAATGAAGTTGACAGATGCTTAGTTTTAAACTTCCCGCCGTTTTGGGGCGTGGTTTTTGCAAGTTCCTTTTGGTTTTTGACAGCTAACACGTTCATGTAAAAATCTCGGGTCGCGCGCACCGTTTGCTGTTTTTAAGTGTCTAGTTTTAGTTTATTTTACGGTTTAGTTGCGCCGACAAGCGGTCTATGTGTCGACCTAGCTATAAGCATAATTGTTAACTGTTTATTTGGAACCCTGTTTGTTTGGAACCCGCCGACCTTTGCTAGCCACGCGCTCGGCGAAGTGAGTGTGAAACAGTGACTTTGACCACCCGAGTTGGCCTAACTAGTGACAAACCAAGTGTACAGTGCTACGCCAGCCCAACGTCTACAGCTGCAAGGCCATAGCTGGCTGCCTGCCTGCTACTGCTAGCGGCCTGAGAAGTTCACTTTACACTTAACCCCACAATACACCACACCACCACTATCATACCATCTCAGGCCGTACAAGGATTTACTGCTTCAAGGAAGGTCAGTGCAACCCTACCATCATTAAGTTACGTTGAGAACAGATCTGACCGCGGAGAAAGGCCCTTAGGGCAGCGACCCTGGACTCAGGTTATAGCTGATGGGCCCCTATACCTCGTGTTCCAGGCCTTGACTCGTTGGCCAAGCCGTTGGCCTCAACATTTGGTAAGCAGAGCGCGGTTAAATTGATTCCGCGGACAGATTTGGCATTACTGTGACTTAACTTGGCCGTTCTAGGGTTAACTCACTAATTGTAAACTTATTAATTTATAACTTGTTAATACACAGGCTTATTGAGTTACTAGTACATAGCCTACCTTGTCACATGTAGGCCTGTATAATGATTGCAATTATTGAGATTTTGTTTTGTTAATTTTGTTGATTAATAATTAATAGTATCTAATTGTTGTTTGTGGCCCGTAACTGGCCAACAGTTAGATGTAGATTGTAATAAATAAACTTAATATTAATATAATTTGATAATTGTAGGTTCTCAACCAAGCCAATTTGTAATTTGCAGTGCCTAGTATGAGTCTAGTGGCTTAGTACGGGTAATTAAAAACTTAATTTTTCTTTTATCTTAATTTATGTTATTGATTGACTTAACATAAATTATTGATAGCTTAATTTGTATCTTTTGGAACTTTTAACCAACAAATACTTTGTTTGTTTACTAAAACCCCTCGTGGTTAGGTAACAGAGTAGTTTGTTTGATGTATTTAAATTAAATAATTCTTGTTTAAAGTAAATAATTCTAATTAATAAATAGTATTTAAGTAGTAACTAGCTGATGCCCGCGACTTCGTCTACGTGGATTTAGTTCATAACATCCCGCGGGAAATCTTTGTCACCCTCCAGGTTCTCAACTATACCTATCCAATAAATCACGTCAATCCGTAGCTTTGTAGCAGGAAACATTTGATCGTCTTGCTCGCGGCATTGTTAATGATGATTCAAAGAGAAAACATATTACTGATGATATTATCAATTACGTTAAACTATAATTTTTATAATTGTTTTTACCATAATTTTCTACCATAATTAACCAAATACAAAATTACGTTTAGTTGTCATTTATCTACGTTTTGTTCTTCCACTGTCATTTTCGTTTTTTTATTCCATGTCAGACGCATTTTTGATAAACCAGGTTTTATATTGACTTGACGGAAACGCGGTCGAACGGGATAAAAAGTATTCTATGTCCGTCTCCTGGTTCTAAGCTACCTCTCCACCAATTTTGAGCCAAATCGGTTCATCCGTTCTTGAGTTATAAATAGTGTAACTAACACCACTTTCTTTTATATATATAGATTTGTTTGTGTTTAAAGTGGGTAATTCTTGTTTGATTATTAATTTGTTTGGTTGAAGTTGAAACATAACTTGTAACAAATAACTTTGTTTTGATTTTGTTATCTATTTGTTGTAACTACCTTTATTTAAGTTGTTTTGTACCTACCTAAGATGTCAGCCCACAAAAAATTGAGCGTGCAAATTCAATCAGAGCTGCGTTGGGCTGCTACAGCCAACGCCTTGGTAGGCCGGGTGGACCGGGCATCCGCACTGCTCCAGCGGTGCGAGCAGGTGCGGACCAGGCAGGCGGTCGTCGAAGAGGCCTTCCGAGACCTCATGGCATTGGAGCTACCTCCGGAATCGCTGGAGTCCTCAGTGCGGGACTACGAACAGTTTTTTGAGCTGACAGACGGTCTGGTGGAGGAGGCCGCGAGGCTCAAGAAGGAGGCGAGAATGAGCTCTATTCTTGAGTCTCCCTCCAGACCCACCACGCAGCCTGCGTTACAGGGCAAGTTGCCAACAATAAACTTGCCCCACTTTTCTGGCAACCTGAGCGAGTGGCTAGGCTTTCTCAGCCTCTTTGATAGCCTGGTGGACGCGAGAAGGGACCTGTCTCCCTGCCAGAAACTGGCCTATCTACTCTCTTCCCTGCAGGGAGAGGCTCTGGGTTTAGTTAGTCACCTAGACCTCTCCGAGGAGAGTTATACCACCGCGCGGGAACTACTGACTCGGCGGTATGCCAACGTGCGCCGGTTAGCAGACACACACGTGGCACAAATTCTAGCACTGCCACGTGTCTATGGGGTGTCCCATTTAAGAGAATCACTCTTAAATCCACTGATTGTAGCCTGCAACGCTCTTAAGCGTTTAGAGCTTCCCGTGGACCAGTGGTCCTTCCTTTTATTACACATTGTGTTGTCCCGCCTACCTCCCGAGTTGAAACTGCGTTTTGAGCAAAGGTATGGTGGGGACGGGGCCAGCTACCTGCCCCCCTTTTCGGACCTTTTAAAGTTCCTTGAGGAAGAGTGCCGGTAGGCTGATAACTCTGGTATTGCTGGTCCTTCAAGGACCCCAGAGCGGCCTGCCCAGCTGAGGAAGGAAAAGGGTCACACTGGCGTCCCTGGTAAAAGGGCCTCCGACCGGAGACCAAGGCCCGTTTACACGGGACTTGCTGCCACTGAACCCGCCCCCTGTAACTATTGCAGGCGTCCAGGCCACCGGGTGCTTTCTTGCCCCCAGTTTCTCTCTAAGCGGATCAAGGATCGGAGGGGCATTGCAAGAGACCGCCACTGGTGCTATAGCTGTCTGGAAGCTCACATGCAACGGGACTGCCAACAGCACCGGCCATGCCCAATTTGTAGGGGTAACCACCTGGAGATTTTGTGCGCCAACAAGAATGGTGTTGGCCGCCGGGTGGAGAGTGAGGGCGCGCCCCGCACGGGCGGGGGCGCTCTTACCGATCGCTCCCCGGATTACTTGCGTCGGTCTCCTGATCAGGGCCATGAATCCCGACGCGTCCGGATTTCGACCCCGCCTATGGGGGCTTCACCCCCCCGTGAGGGGGGCGCCAACCCCCCTCGACGTTCTGATGGGAGATTTGTGGCGGCTCCGTCTACGGTTCAGTCTGCCCGCTATTCACCTCCGCTTCATGAGTGGCCACGCCTCGAACGCCGCCCACCTCGAGCGGGTCGACAGCCTTACTACGGCCTACCGACCTCAGCCCGTATGACTAGGCCCGTGCTGCCGCCACGAGATGACGCATGGGTTTACCCAAATGGAGGTCCGTCCCACTCACCTTTGGAGGTCCCCCCTGAGTCTCAATATGAGATTCCCCGGTTAGAGGACCGGTTTGATGAGGACGACCACCAATAGGTAGTTGCCGCCCTAGCCCCCACCACAGCAACTTCTCCTGAGACCTTGAATCTCCGGCAGTCCGTCTGTCAGACCATTCTTTTGCCGACTGTCTCAGTGAAGGTATTCAACCCGAAGGGTGAATTTTTAATCGTTCGCGCCCTTTTGGATTCGGGTTCACAGCGCTGTATTGCTTCTTCTCGTTTGGTGGGTGAGCTAGGGCTCCCTTGGAGTCCTCGAACAAGACGGGTGATAGGTATCGGGGGTATAGAGCCCTCGACTCCTAGCGGGGAAGCGGAATTAATGTTTGGCCCCGTTACGGGCAATCTTAGGGTCTTGGTCAAGGTGTCAGTCCTTGACAATATCTTAGGTCCCCTACCGCAGGTCCGAATAACTGACGCTGCGGTGTCCTGTGCATCAGGCCTAAACCCAGCTGACCCCCACTGGACTGAACCCGGTCCTACGGACCTTTTGTTGGGTTCCGACGTGTTGGGCCTGGTCTTGTCAGGGGAAATTAGGGTTTTGCAGAAGGACGGCCTATGTGCCATGTCCACTATATTCGGTTCTAGCTTTTTTGGACCCGTGCTATGGTCTTCGGACCTACCGGTGCTGGACCAATTGCAAGCAGCCGGCTTGACGCTGTCGGACGTGGTCCAGCGCTTTTGGGAAGTTGAGGAGCCGCCGCATGCCGCACGAGTTGACCCTCTTGACCTTGAATGTGAGTTGTTTTATCAAAACAACACAGGCCGCCGTGTTGATGGGCGATTTGTAACTCGCTTGCCCTTTCTCGCTTCTCGCCCCCCGCTTGGTCAATCGCGGGCCTTGGCGGAAAAGAGGCTCTTGTCTATGGAACGGCGCATGCGGCGCGACTCCACCTTCCGCTCCAAGTACGTTGAATTTATGCGCGAGTACGAGGGCCTGGGGCATATGTCACCATCCAATTTTGATTGGCGCGCACACGAGCACTACTTCTTACCCCACCATGCCGTCTTGAAGACCCCTGGGGGGAAGATTCGAGTGGTTTTTGACGGCTCCGCGGCCACATCCAACGGGGTGACATTGAACCAATGCTTGCACTCCGGTCCTAAGCTGATAAAGGATATCTCCGATATCCTCACGCATTTCCGCCGGCATCAAATTGTTTTCGTAGCTGACATCAAGATGATGTTTAGACAGTCGATGGTACATCGCGATGATCGGAGATACCAAATGATTCTGTGGCGCGAAAATCCTAATGTGCCAATGCGTGTCTTTGAGTTGAACACCACGACCTATGGACTCAAGTCAAGCCCCTATATTGCTATCAGGACCTTGTTAGAACTAGCTAACCGGGAGCGACTGAATTACCCTCGCGCATCAGCCACCTTGGAATCGTCAGTCTATATGGACGATATTTGCACGGGAGCCTCGAGCGTTGAGGAAGCTCTGACTCTTCGCGATGAATTGATTGCAATACTGAAGTCCGGAGGTTATGAGTTGGGCAAGTGGCTGTCCAACTCCCCTCACGTCTTGAAGGATCTTCCGGGAAAGGATCAGCAGGATCCTCATATTTTTGAAAATCCCGAAAATCCCAATTTGCTGACGGTCCTTGGAATACAGTACCAGCCCGTCCAAGACGTTTTCACCTACCGGGTCAAATTAGACCCACCTCCTAAGGTCTGGACTAAGCGTTCCGTATTGTCTACGGTTGCTCGCACCTTCGATCCCAATGGATGGATCACTCCCGTAATATTTTTGGCTAAATGTTTCCTCCAGAAGCTTTGGATTGCTGAACTCGGTTGGGACGAACCACTCCCTGGGAAGTTATTGAAGGAGTGGAACTCCCTTGTGTCTTCACTTCCTGAAGTTAACCGAATTTCCATGCCTCGACGCTTCCTACCAACAGGAAGGTGTCATGCCAGTCTCCACGGGTTTTGCGACGCCTCCGAACGAGGATACGCCGCCGTGGTATATTTGAGGACTGTCGATGTCGCCGGTGAGGTCGCGACGCATCTCGTCTTGGCAAAAAGCAAGGTGGCCCCTATTCGGTCACGGTTAACTATCCCGAAATTAGAATTGTCTGGCGCCGCCCTTCTGGTACGCCTCTTGAACCACGTCCGCTCCTCTTTGGCATCTGCGGTCGATCTGACCGACGTTTATGCTTGGACGGACAGTGAGATTGTCCTTTGCTGGCTACGAGCCGCGCCTCACAACTTAGAGGTCTTTGTTGCGAATCGGGTCTCCCAAATTCAGAGCTCTGCAGTACCGGTGATTTGGAGACACGTACCCGGAGAACTGAACCCGGCCGATTGCGCCTCCCGCGGCTGTGAGGCCTCTTCACTGGTCCACCATCACCTTTGGTGGGATCCAAGTTGGCTATCCCAATCCGAGACGACTTGGCCTCAAAATAGGTTTTCCGCTCCCGAAGTATTGCCGGGCTTAAGAGTCGGAGTGGTTGAGGATAAACAGATTCCCGACTTGAACTTTCTTTTGAACCGTTACAGTTCCCTTGATAAACTAATTGGTGTTACCGGTTGGATTCGACGTTTCATCCATAATGGGCGGAATTCAGAAAATAAAAATTTGAGTCCTGTGCTTTCCCCTCTTGAACGCCAAGACGCCCGGAACTACTGGGTGCGTGTGGTTCAGGTGGAGCATTTTTCATCCGTGATTGACACTCTAAAGAGATATTTAGTTTTGAAGGGCCCCCTTGCTCGCCTAAGCCCTTTTTTGGACAATAACGGAATGCTACGCGTTGGAGGACGCCTCAAGAATTCCAATCTGCCCTATGGTGCTCGCCACCCCCTTTTGCTACCTAAGGACGGCACCTTTGTCAAATTGCTAGTGACACACTACCATCTTGAAAATGCCCACGCTGGTTGTAATGCACTCTCGGCTATTTTACAGCGCGAGTTTTGGATTCTGGCAGGGAGACGCACCATCCGGAACGTCACTTTCAGATGCATTCCGTGTTACCGCTTGAAGGCTAATACTTCACAGCCGATGATGGGTGATCTGCCCTCCGACCGCGTTCTAGCCACTCGACCCTTTGCTGGGGTTGGCACTGATTTTGCTGGCCCGTTTGCCATCAAGAGCTCTAACCTCCGCAACGCCAAATCGCTCAAGGCCTACCTCTGCGTTTTTGTATGTCTCGCTACCAAGGCGGTACATTTAGAACTTGTGAGTGCCTTAAGCACTGAAGCTTTTGTAGCCACGCTAGGTAGATTTGTCTCTCGTCGAGGATTACCTGACCTGATTCGCACTGATTGCGGCACCAATTATAAGGGCACTGATAGATATTTAAAAGAAATTGTCGAATTCCTGTCTAGCAATAAGATTAGATTAAGTACAGCATTGTCCAAGATGGGGGTAACCTGGAAGTTTGACCCCCCAGCTTGCCCTCATTGGGGTGGAATATTCGAAGCCGTGGTTAAGGTGGCCAAGACTCATCTCCGGCGCGTTATAGGCGAAACTGTTTTAACCTTTGAAGAACTCGCCACCGTGTTTTGCAAAATTGAGACTGTACTCAATTCTCGGCCACTCTGTCCCCTCTCATCTGACCCAAATGACCTGGAGGTCTTAACTCCCGGTCATTTTCTGATTGGTCAGCCCCTTAACGCTCTACCCGAATACCCCTTCAGGGACGTGAAGGTCTCACGTTTGTCCCGGTTTGAGCTGCTGCAATAGATGACTCAGAGTTTTTGGCACCGTTGGTCACTAGAGTATTTGCATCTTTTGCAGCAGCGGGTTAAGTGGGCTGACAAATCTGATCCACCCAAAGTTGGTGACCTAGTGCTGATTAAGGAACCTAATTTGTTGCCTTTATACTGGCGCCGTGGGCGCATTCTTAAGCTGATCTACGGGTCTGATGGGGTTCCCAGGGTTGCCGAGGTAATGGTCGGAGACTCTGTCTTGCAGCGAGCCGTTTGCTCCTTATCACGTTTACCTATTTACTAGTAAGTGGACGTAAATCCTTACGACCACGGGCGGGGGGGTTGTTCGCGCCATGTACCTGTCCAGAATTCCTAGTTCCATGGTCGTGACGCTAGCAATCTCTGTGGCTCGCAATGAAGTTGACAGATGCTTAGTTTTAAACTTCCCGCCGTTTTGGGGCGTGGTTTTTGCAAGTTCCTTTTGGTTTTTGACAGCTAACACGTTCATGTAAAAATCTCGGGTCGCGCGCACCGTTTGCTGTTTCTAGTGTCTAGTTTTAGTTTATTTTACGGTTTAGTTGCGCCGACAAGCGGTCTATGTGTCGACCTAGCTATAAGCATAATTGTTAACTGTTTATTTGGAAACCTGTTTGTTTGGAACCCGCCGACCTTTGCTAGCCACGCGCTCGGCGAAGTGAGTGTGAAACAGTGACTTTGACCACCCGAGTTGGCCTAACTAGTGACAAACCAAGTGTACAGTGCTACGCCAGCCCAACGTCTACAGCTGCAAGGCCATAGCTGGCTGCCTGCCTGCTACTGCTAGCGGCCTGAGAAGTTCACTTTACACTTAACCCCACAATACACCACACCACCACTATCATACCATCTCAGGCCGTACAAGGATTTACTGCTTCAAGGAAGGTCAGTGCAACCCTACCATCATTAAGTTACGTTGAGAACAGATCTGACCGCGGAGAAAGGCCCTTAGGGCAGCGACCCTGGACTCAGGTTATAGCTGATGGGCCCCTATATATCGTGTTCCAGGCCTTGACTCGTTGGCCAAGCCGTTGGCCTCAACACACTCATTGACACGATTGTTCTCCTAGAAAGAGACAGAAAACGATACAATGATGTACGGGAGATATGTTCGGGTGGGGGATTCGAGTGGGGAAAAATTATGACATTTCGGAAAAACAAGATGGCGGCCGACGTGATTCTTGCAACTCTTTTGTTTTCCAACCGATTTCTTTGAAATTTTGGATTATTGTAGAAATTAGAAAACGATTAACAGAAAAAGTGAAAAAAATTAAAAAACAAGATGGCGGCCGAGCTGTGACGTCTCAAATTTCCGACCCCTCTCCTGTAAAATTTTGTATAAAAAAATTTTTTTTCACCCATGGTGTCGTATAGAGCTCAAAGAATGTGACTCGGAGAAAGGTGGAGAGAGCTGATGAGTGAGGAGTTCGGAGACGGGCGAGGGGCACGGCCAGGGTATAGAAGATAGGTGGAGGGTGCTCGACCAAATGTCATTCGAAACCTCGAGCAGCTGCCAGTGAGTTGAAAAAAATTCCAAAATGACGGAAAAAAAATGGCGGCAAATTTTGTCCGTCTCTCTCTCGGAGACTATAAAAGATGGAGGAGCGGTTTCTCGACAAAAGATGATCAAAACCCGGAGGTCTAACTGGTGAGTAGGAAAAAAATTCAAGATGGCGGATTTTTTTTCCATACAAAATGTATGGGGAATATTGAAGGGACTAGAAGTTGGGAACTATGCAAGACATTGATTTTGATAGGTTCATAGGTGTCTTAGATCTCGGAGAATTAAAAAAGAAAAATATACTGGCCGAATTGAGAACCTCCTCCTTTTTGGAAATGGGTTAAAAAGGTGAAAGAGTGTTTTTTTTTGCAAACTATCCACGCGACCAACTAGGTGGGGTGTTCTCCAACAAAAATTACTCGAAACCACAACCAATTAGCAGGGAGTTGAAAAAAAAAACTCCAAAATGGCGGATTCAAGATGGCGGCCATAGAAACTTTCTCTGCTGTCTATCTCGGAGAGTATAAAAGATGGAAGAGTAGTTTCTTTGCAACAGATGATCAAGACCCAAAGGTCTACTTGATGATCAGGAAATAAAAACAAGATGGCGGATTTTTTTTCCATGCGAAATATATGGCGAATATTGATTTTTCTTTTTTTTTCTTCTTTTTGTTTCTTTTTTCTTTTTTTTTCTTTTTCTTCATTTTTCTTTTTTTTTCTCTTCTTTTTTTCTTTTCTTTTGCTTTTACTTTTTTCTTTTCTTTTTCGTTTTTCCTTTTTTCTTTTTCTTTTCCTTTTTTTTCATTTTTCATTTTCTTTTTTCTTTTCTGTTTTCCTTTTTTTTTTTTTTTTTTTTTTCATTTTTCACTTTCTTTTTTTTCCTTTTTTCTTTTCTTTCTTTTTTCTTTTCTTTCTTTTTTCTTTTTTTTCTTTTTTTCTTTCTTTTTTCCTTTTTTTTATTATTTTTCTTTTTTTTCATTTTTCATTTTCTTTTTTCTTTCTTTTTTTTTCTTTTCTTTTTTTCTTTTTTTTTCTTTTTCTTTTGTGAATGAGGAGCACGGCCAGGTTATTGCAGATAGGTGGGGTGTGCTCGAACAAATTTTTTGGCAAAAGATGACCAGAATCCGAAGGTCTACTTGATGAGCAAAAAAATCGCGGTCCGCTTTAGCGGGCCGCGCACCCACGCGCCCCACTTTTAGTACACTTCCCGCGAGCTGCTTTAGCAGCTCGCGCACAGAGCAAACGCTAGTATATTTTATATATTACTATATAAATATATTATATATATTAATATATAAATATTTAAGTGTATGTTATTGTATAGGTGCGTATTTGTCACCCTTTTTTATCTGTTTCATTTTATCTGTTATTATATAAAAAATGCTAGCAGCGCGGCGCAGCGGGCTCGTTGACTCTGCTTTGCTCTGCTTTGGCGGGGACACTCCCGTGTCCCCAGAACACCTTCACATGAAGTTTTGAATATAAAATTCGTTGGATACATGGAACTAGGAAAACTACTACGATGCAGATGGTTGGATGTGGGTTGGAATTCCTAACTTCATGGCTACATTCAAAAAATCTACTTGATCTACAAGAGCCTTTGAGTATGTGTTGGTTATATACTCAAAGACAAGAGCAGAATATTATCGGAGCTATCTTTTTTACTGTTGAAACGAAACGTCAAAGCCTGACAAATTCTGACGATTTTTTCTACTAGGCAAAAAATCAAAACGTCAGAATTTGTCAGGCTTTTCTTTTGTTTCGTTCCAACAGTAAAAAAGATAGCTCCGCTAATATTATTCTGTGCTGATAGCAGTAACGCCAGTAACATAGACAATACACTATATTTACCAGAGAGCCAGTTACGTAGTGGTTTTAGATCTTTAGAGATTAATAGCCATAGACCACGGATTAATAGCACAGACCAGAAACAACAATATTCAACAATATAAATGATTGAACCCACTACGCGACTCTATCTTATTCACTTGGAAATGTTTTTATTTTGTAACAGCAACAGTTATCTTGTGAATACCACAAATGGATTTTTGTTTGAAACGGAGAAGCTTATTTTGTAATGGTGGAATCGGGATTTGAAGAAACGGAATTTTGGAAAGGATCAGAAAAACTATGGACTATGGCTCAAACGCTCGACGCACGGAGCCACTAAACAAACGAAGAAGAAGAATAGTGTAATACCTATCAAGGAACATACTCTACTATTCTTGTTGTTCCCTGGTCTGTGCTCTACTAAGCCCTATGGTGCTGAATGCTGAATGCCAGTGTTGCCATGTGCACCGTAATTACGGTAATAACACCGTACTCAGCAAAAACTTACCAACTACCGTTGAAGCACGACAATGGAGACGATATCTACCGTAATCAGAGATTGAAATTTTCTTACGGAGGTAACAGTTCAATTTATGCGGTTTATTCATTTAAATTATTTTGTATTGAAAAACATTCTCTAAGTTGGTACAAAAATTGCTGCCTATCGTTCAAGGAATTGAGATTATTAATTATTTGTACTCAAATGTACTGAATACCTTTGTTTGAATATTACCTTTGTTTGTCAGTCAATTTATACCTGGCCATTTTTAGTATAAGCAGTGATAGCCTAGTGGTTAGGACTGTGGTCTCCTATTCGGGGGGTCGCAGGTTCGCCTCTGACGTACGATACGTACCTCTGACTTTTCGGAGTCAAGTGCGTTTAAGCAATTAAATATCACTTGCTTCAGCGGTGAAGGAAAACATCGTGAGGAAACCTGAGAGTTCTTCATAATGTTCTTGAAGGTGTGTGAAGGCCGCCAAATCGCATTGGGCCAACGTGGTGGACTATGGCCTATATAATCCTCCTACGAGGAGACCTGCGCTCAGTAGTGAGCCGTTTATTGGTTGCTGATGATGATGATGATGATGATTTTTAGTATTTCAATTTAAAAATAGTTCTTTAAAATGGTGCTTTTATTAAAATTTGTACACCGTTATTTTACCCGTTTTTCTCCAGACCCTATCACCGTAATTTCGAAACTACCGTATCTTTTGTACGGTATCACCGTTGACCAGATTTTGGACATGGCAACACTGCTGAATGCTGATGTTTGGTCCGTGATTCGTTTAAAGTAACTAATACCTAATCTGTGCCGTGATTCGGCTGAGCGGTTAGATTAGGTATACTTTATTGCAGATTTATGACCCAAGAATTCTAAATAAACACTAAAACCTTGCAATTTGCATACAGTGTGCTCAGAGATTAATGACCTTTAGCAGATTCAGAGAAAAGAGCTTGAGAGCCCATGCCTTGACGATGGAACTACTTCAAATACATGCATTCGTGAGTAAAAGCAGAATGCCAAATCCTGACCTCCGTTAGGAGTATAAAGTATTCTGTGATCCTGACCCTCCCATTTACACAAAATGTAAATGAAAATTATGTTATGAATATATATATTAGGACTGGTATAGGTATGAAAATAAATACAATAAACTAATAATTTTGATGTTCTTACATCACTATTGACAGGTTTAATTCTCATGCTATTCCACAGATTAGGTACTAGTTACTTGCTATTCCTTGATAAGGGTGGAACCACATCTGTGAGGATCGATTCGCATTTATGCCGATGCTATAAGACACACTTGTAAGGATCGCGTCCTTACGGATCCGAAAGGATGCGTACGCGTCCTTACGGATCCGTAAGGATGCGTACGCGTCCTTACGGATCCGTAAGGATGCGTACGCATCCTTTCGGATCCGTAAGGAGGCGAAAGCCTATAAACATTGTTGTCTGCGTAGGGATGGTCGATGATGGCATCGATATTTTAATTGCTAGCTCAACCACGATATTAATCTTCTTCTACACAGAGGAAATGGATGCCAAAAATTGAAAAAGTCGCCGCCATATTGAAATTCTTTGTTTTTCGACCGATTTCGTTCAAAATCGATATTTAGGCTTCCCTTGGGTCAAGAAAGAGAAAATAGATGCCAAAATTTTAAAAAGTCACCGCCATATTGAAATTCTTTGTTTTTCGACCGATTTCGTTCAAAATCGATATTTAGGCTTCCCTTGGGTCAAGAAAGAGGAAATAGATGCCAAAATTTTAAAAAGTGACCGCCATATTGAAATTCTTTGTTATTGGACCGATTTCGTTCAAAATCGATATTTAGGCTTCCCTTGGGTCAAGAAAGAGGAAATAGATGCCAAAATTTTAAAAAGTGACCGCCATATTGAAATTCTTTGTTATTGGACCGATTTCGTTCAAAATCGATATTTAGGCTTTCCTTGGGTCAAGAAAGAGGAAATAGATGCCAAAATTTTAAAAAGTGACCGCCATATTGAAATTCTTTGTTATTGGACCGATTTCGTTCAAAATCGATATTTGGGCTTCCCTGGGGTCAAATAAGAGGAAATGATTGGCAAAATTATAAAAAGTGACTGCCATATTGAAATTCTTTGTTATTGGACCGATTTCGTTCAAAATCGATATTTAGGCTTCCCTTGGGTCAAGAAAGAGGAAATAGATGCCAAAATTTTAAAAAGTGACCGCCATATTGAAATTCTTTGTTATTGGACCGATTTCGTTCAAAATCGATATTTGGGCTTCCCTGGGGCCAAATAAGAGGAAATGATTGGCAAAATTATTAAAAGTGACCGCCACATTGAAATTCTTTTTTATTGGACCGATTTAGTTCAAAATCGATATTTGGGCTTCCCTGGGGTCAAATAAGAGAAAATGATTGGCAAAATTATAAAAAGTCGCCGCCATATTGAAATTCTTTGTTATTGGACCGATTTTGTTCAAAATCGATATTTAGGCTTCCCTTGGGTCAAGAAAGAGGAAATAGATGCCAAAATTTTAAAAAGTGACCGCCATATTGAAATTCTTTGTTATTGGACCGATTTCGTTCAAAATCGATATTTGGGCTTCCCTGGGGTCAAATAAGAGGAAATGATTGGCAAAATTATAAAAAGTGACCGCCATATTGAAATTCTTTGTTATTGGACCGATTTCGTTCAAAATCGATATTTAGGCTTCCCTTGGGTCAAGAAAGAGGAAATAGATGCCAAAATTTTAAAAAGTGACCGCCATATTGAAATTCTTTGTTATTGGACCGATTTCGTTCAAAATCGATATTTAGGCTTCCCTTGGGTCAAGAAAGAGGAAATAGATGCCAAAATTTTAAAAAGTGACCGCCATATTGAAATTCTTTGTTATTGGACCGATTTCGTTCAAAATCGATATTTGGGCTTCCCTGGGGTCAAATAAGAGGAAATGATTGGCAAAATTATAAAAAGTGACCGCCATATTGAAATTCTTTGTTATTGGACCGATTTCGTTCAAAATCGATATTTAGGCTTCCCTTGGGTCAAGAAAGAGGAAATAGATGCCAAAATTTTAAAAAGTGACCGCCATATTGAAATTCTTTGTTATTGGACCGATTTCGTTCAAAATCGATATTTAGGCTTCCCTTGGGTCAAGAAAGAGGAAATAGATGCCAAAATTTTAAAAAGTGACCGCCATATTGAAATTCTTTGTTATTGGACCGATTTCGTTCAAAATCGATATTTAGGCTTCCCTTGGGTCAAGAAAGAGGAAATAGATGCCAAAATTATAAAAAGTCGCCGCCATATTGAAATTCTTTGTTATTGGACCGATTTCGTTCAAAATCGATATTTAGGCTTCCCTTGGGTCAAGAAAGAGGAAATAGATGCCAAAATTTTAAAAAGTGACCGCCATATTGAAATTCTTTGTTATTGGACCGATTTCGTTCAAAATCGATATTTGGGCTTCCCTGGGGTCAAATAAGAGGAAATGATTGGCAAAATTATAAAAAGTGACCGCCATATTGAAATTCTTTGTTATTGCACCGATTTCGTTCAAAATCGATATTTGGGCTTCCCTGGGGTCAAATAAGAGGAAATGATTGGCAAAATTATAAAAAGTGACCGCCATATTGAAATTCTTTGTTATTGGACCGATTTCGTTCAAAATCGATATTTAGGCTTCCCTTGGGTCAAGAAAGAGGAAATAGATGCCAATATTTTAAAAAGTGACCGCCATATTGAAATTCTTTGTTATTGGACAGATTTCGTTCAAAATCAATATTTAGGCTTCTCTGGGTTCAAAGTTGTTCGTGGTTTAGATTTTTAGTTCGCGTACGTCGATGATATTTTAGTTTCTTCAAAAGATAGCGAACAGCATGCAAAACATTTACGTATTCTTTTCAAAAGTTTTTGAAGGATACGGTATAGTTAATAACGAGAAGAATGGTATTTTAATGTTCCAGAGGTTCGTTTCCTTGGATACAAAATAAGCGCTCCCGGGATTGGCTCTCCTGCTGACCGCATTAAGAGTTTACAGGATTTTCCTCTACCTAAAACAGTACAGGGATTTAGAAGATATGATTAATTTTTATCGAAAATTTCTCCCTAGCATAGCGCGACTTCAAGCAACATTAATAGATGCTTTATCAAAACTTCAAGATAAAAGTGCTAAACCTTTTACTCGGACTCCCGATTTAGAGCGTATCCTACTTCCTACTAATATTATAAAGGCGAAAGTTTGTATGTATGTTTGTTCCTCTTTAACGCAAAAACTACTGGATGGATTTGGCTGAAATTTGGAATGGAGATAGATTATACCCTGGATAAACATATAGGCTACAAATTATTCCGGAAAAATCCAAGGTTCCCGCGGGATTTTGGAAAACCACTGATAGATGGCGCTGATTGTACTTAAATCACGCTTACATTATCCGCAGTATCGAGAATAAGTAAAAAATTCCAATTCAACAATCAAGTAGGATAACCACAGTTATTGAAGTTTTTCATTAGCAATAGAAAATTTCTTAGGGATTAGGGATTAGGGATGGATTACATCATGTGTAGATGTGTTATGGCAAATATTTCCTCTTTCTTGACCACAGGAAGCCGAAATATCGATTTTGAATATCGATTTTGAATTTCAATATGGCGGTGACTTTTTAAAATTTTGGCATCTATTTTCTCTTTCTTGTCTCAAGGGAAGCCTAAATATCGATTTTGAACGAAATCGGTCCAATAACAAAGAATTTCAATATGGCGGTCACTTTTTATAATTTTGCCAATCATTTCCTCTTATTTGACCCCAAGGAAGCCCAAACATCGATTTTGAACGAAATCTTTCCAATAAAAAAGAATTTCAATATGGCGGTCACTTTTTAAAATTTTGGAATCTATTTCCTCTTTCTTGACCCAAGGGAAGCCTAAATATCGATTTTGAACGAAACGGTCAAATAACAAAGAATTTCAATATGGCGGCGACTTTTTATAATTTTGCAAATCATTTCCTCTTATTTGACCCAAGGGAAGCCTAAATATCGATTTTGAACGAAATCGGTCCAATAACAAAGAATTTCAATATGGCGGCGACTTTTTATAATTTTGCAAATCATTTCCTCTTATTTGAGCCCAGGGAAGCCCAAATATCGATTTTGAACGAAATCGGTCCAATAACAAAGAATTTCAATATGGCGGTCACTTTTTATAATGTTGCCAATCATTTCCTCTTATTTGACCCCAGGGAAGCCCAAATATCGATTTTGAAGGAAATCGGTCCAATAACAAAGAATTTCAATATGGCGGTCACTTTTTAAAATTTTGGCATCTATTTCCTCTTTCTTGACCCAAGGGAAGCCTAAATATCGATTTTGAACGAAATCGGTCCAATAACAAAGAATTTCAATATGGCGGCGACTTTTTATAATTTTGCAAATCATTTCCTCTTATTTGAGCCCAGGGAAGCCCAAATATCGATTTTGAACGAAATCGGTCCAATAACAAAGAATTTCAATATGGCGGTCACTTTTTATAATGTTGCCAATCATTTCCTCTTATTTGACCCCAGGGAAGCCCAAATATCGATTTTAAACGAAATCGGTCCAATAACAAAGAATTTCAATATGGCGGTCACTTTTTATAATGTTGCCAATCATTTCCTCTTATTTGACCCCAGGGAAGCCCAAATATCGATTTTGAAGGAAATCGGTCCAATAACAAAGAATTTCAATATGGCGGTCACTTTTTAAAATTTTGGCATCTATTTCCTCTTTCTTGACCCAAGGGAAGCCTAAATATCGATTTTGAACGAAAACGGTCCAATAACAAAGAATTTCAATATGGCGGCGACTTTTTATAATTTTGCAAATCATTTCCTCTTATTTGAGCCCAGGGAAGCCCAAATATCGATTTTGAACGAAATCGGTCCAATAACAAAGAATTTCAATATGGCGGTCACTTTTTATAATGTTGCCAATCATTTCCTCTTATTTGACCCCAGGGAAGCCCAAATATCGATTTTGAACGAAATCGGTCCAATAACAAAGAATTTCAATATGGCGGCGACTTTTTATAATTTTGCAAATCATTTCCTCTTATTTGACCCCAGGGAAGCCCAAATATCGATTTTGAAGGAAATCGGTCCAATAACAAAGAATTTCAATATGGCGGTCACTTTTTAAAATTTTGGCATCTATTTCCTCTTTCTTGACCCAAGGGAAGCCTAAATATCGATTTTGAACGAAATCGGTCCAATAACAAAGAATTTCAATATGGCGGCGACTTTTTATAATTTTGCCAATCATTTTCTCTTATTTGAGCCCAGGGAAGCCCAAATATCGATTTTGAACGAAATCGGTCCAATAACAAAGAATTTCAATATGGCGGTCACTTTTTAAAATTTTGGCATCTATTTCCTCTTTCTTGACCCAAGGGAAGCCTAAATATCGATTTTGAACGAAATCGGTCCAATAACAAAGAATTTCAATATGGCGGCGACTTTTTATAATTTTGCAAATCATTTCCTCTTATTTGAGCCCAGGGAAGCCCAAATATCGATTTTGAACGAAATCGGTCCAATAACAAAGAATTTCAATATGGCGGTCACTTTTTATAATGTTGCCAATCATTTCCTCTTATTTGACCCCAGGGAAGCCCAAATATCGATTTTGAACGAAATCGGTCCAATAACAAAGAATTTCAATATGGCGGCGACTTTTTATAATTTTGCAAATCATTTCCTCTTATTTGACCCCAGGGAAGCCCAAATATCGATTTTGAAGGAAATCGGTCCAATAACAAAGAATTTCAATATGGCGGTCACTTTTTAAAATTTTGGCATCTATTTCCTCTTTCTTGACCCAAGGGAAGCCTAAATATCGATTTTGAACGAAATCGGTCCAATAACAAAGAATTTCAATATGGCGGCGACTTTTTATAATTTTGGCATCTATTTCCTCTTTCTTGACCCAAGGGAAGCCTAAATATCGATTTTGAACGAAATCGGTCCAATAACAAAGAATTTCAATATGGCGGTCACTTTTTAAAATTTTGGCATCTATTTCCTCTTTCTTGACCCAAGGGAAGCCTAAATATCGATTTTGAACGAAATCGGTCCAATAACAAAGAATTTCAATATGGCGGCGACTTTTTATAATTTTGGCATCTATTTCCTCTTTCTTGACCCAAGGGAAGCCTAAATATCGATTTTGAACGAAATCGGTCCAATAACAAAGAATTTCAATATGGCGGTCACTTTTTAAAATTTTGGCATCTATTTCCTCTTTCTTGACCCAAGGGAAGCCTAAATATCGATTTTGAACGAAATCGGTCCAATAACAAAGAATTTCAATATGGCGGCGACTTTTTATAATTTTGCAAATCATTTCCTCTTATTTGAGCCCAGGGAAGCCCAAATATCGATTTTGAACGAAATCGGTCCAATAACAAAGAATTTCAACATGGCGGAAAAGTGGCACCTGTGTTTGCATACATACTTGAGATAAAAACTAATTTCATCGATATATCGATACTTTTTGGCACTTCATGCATTTCCCTAGTTGCCGATGACGCTTTCGCACGCGTAAGGATCCTTACGGATCCGTAAGGATCCTTTCGGATCCGTTCGCGTCCGTAAGGATCCGTTCGCATCCTTACGGATCCGTAAGGATGCGAAAGGATCCTTTCGCATGCGAAACGTGAGCTACACTTGTAAGGATTTTAGGCACTTTTAGGTACAAAAAATGCGAAAGCCGAATCGATGCGAAAAGCCGAATTGATCCGTTCACGTTTCTATGGAATTTGACAGTTTTGTATGGGCGAAATCCGAAACGATCCTCACAGGTGTGGTTCCACCCTAATGCTCCCTTTTGAAAAGGGTACCAACATTTATGTCCATATCATACCTGTCAGTTTGGTCTGTATAATGTACTTTGTGGTTGCGATTGTGTACGACAGATTGTTTAATAGAAATAATGAATTCCTTACAGACTCAATCAATATAAATACATATAATTATTAATCTGTGAGTACACTAGCGGCACGCTATGATGGCCGGTTTGACGTTTGTCCGCTCATGAAGTTCCGTATTAATTGATAACGACTTTGAAGGAAATAATTGTATTACTTTATTGACGATAGTGATGTGCAGAGATTCATAAATTTTATCGAATGTAGTTTTAGGTTTAGGACTCAAAATTTATTTATTAAATTGATTTCTAAAATGTATACAAGTGTAGAAAAATCAGTTTGCACCATTTAAGGGGTGAATGTACTTGTGAATATGAACAATTTTCACTATGTGGACAAACCTCTGAAATCGTAAAAAAATATCAGCTGTTTCATACAAAAGGTAAATTTTTTATTTTTATATGATATATACCACAACTCGGCATTTGGTTTTCTAAATTGAAAATTTTTAAAAATGGAATCTAATACGATCGTCACATAGGATCGCTGGCTAGCACAACTACTACCTCCGGCAAACTCGCGTCAATGCTCAATGCAAAACAAAGCAGTTTCGAATTGACGTTGCTTCGAAAAGTATAAACTGTCAGTGCAATGCGATTGTGATATAGTTTTGACCTGGCTTTGGATTTCAAATATTGATACTGCATTACTGTTGACCCTTGCTCGTTAATTTGGACTCTGTTCAAGCCCTTTGTTGTGGATTTCGTCGATATGACCGAACGTACGCAGAGAACTGTTCTAAATAGTCAGACACGTGAGTTCGTAATACGCCTTCGTAACTATTTCGATCGTGAAGCTCAAAATGGAGGGCCAATTTTACCTATAACGTCAGTGGTTGAACGCGTAGCTGATGCGCTTAATATTGGACAACGAACTGTTAGACGGATAACTAAAAAAAAATATGGCGAGACTGGCACAGAAGAAAATAAACTTCACACACCAAAAAAGAGAAAACGAGCAAAACCAGTCGTAGGCATCGATAGCTTTGATGCCGATGCTATCCGAAGACATGTTTACGGCTACTATTTACAGAAGGAGTATCCAACAAGAAAAAAGTTGGTGCATTCACTGAAGGAAGCTGGATTATTCTTCGGTGGGGAAAGTTCTTTAACGAAGATTTTGAAGACCATTGGATTTCGATACAAAAAATGTAACAAACGCAAAATATTGATGGAAAGATTTGATATAGCGATGGCAAGGTATACTTTTTTACGGCAAGTGAAAGAAATCAAAAATTGGCAAAATGTTGTGTTCTTGGATGAAACATGGCTTAATGCTAACCATACTGTAGGCCGTTCTTGGAACGATGACACAGCAGCATCTACTTCCAAAGTTCCTGTAGGAAAAGGATCGCGACTTATAATTTGTCACGCCGGAACCATCAACGGGTTTGTCGAAGGTTCTCTCATGGCTTTTGCGTCAAAAACCACTGGAGACTATCATGAAGACATGAATGGAGAAAAGTTTACTGAATGGTTTACCTCAATGTTGTGTAGCCTCCCTGAACCATCTATTATAATTATGGACAACGCCCCATACCACTCGATGCAAATTGACAAGCCACCTGCCCAATCCCAAAAGAAAGCTGATATCGTCGCATGGCTTCGTAAAAATGGCGTAGATGCAAACATGAATATGTTAAAAGCGGAATTAGTACGTCTTTTAAAAGAAAACAAACCAACCAAGATCCGATACGTCATTGACGAAATAGCATTAGAACATGGGCACAGAGTTATACGGTTACCGCCTTACCATTGTGAGTATAATGCGATTGAGTTGGTGTGGGCTCAAATTAAGGGATATGCTGCAAGACACAATACAGAACCCCCATTTACCACAAAAAAAATGCTAAAATTATTAGAAGAAGCTTGTGAACATGTGACTAAAGGAGACTGGGAAAAGGTTGTGAATAGAACTGTTAAATTAATAAGGGAAGATTATGAAAGAGATGTGAAAATAGATAATATTATAGAAAACGAACATATAATTATTAATGTAGGTGATGATAGCAGTGACGACAGTGAAAATAGTAGTATGGACGAATCTGATTAATTATGGCCTTTTGTGGCACCTTTTTTGGTATCTTTTGTATTCATATGTTTCTTGTGTGCATATAAAGTATGTATATTCATTTTCATTCAAATATTCAGTTCGTTCAAATAAATTAAATAAACATATACATTTTTGTTTTACTAAACCTATTTAATCAGGTACAAAAACAAAACTTAATTGTTTTTTGTTCGAGAATAAATTGACATTCCACATCACTATTGTAATGTGTCAAACCGGCCATCATAGCGTGCCGCTAGTGTAGTGTGAGTGTCCTGGGATACTTGGTTGGAACAAAGTAATTTAAACTTAATGTAAACTTTTAATATTAAAAATAAATAAAATAAAAAATAATTATCTGAAGTCAGGATTCAAACCACCGAACCAATAGTTTCACTCCTTCGTTAAGCCGCTACACCACCAAAGCTATGACAACATGTGCAATAAACGAAGGCAACACATAAAGGTAGTGACAGAAAAATTCTTAACTTTCTTTGCCTAGCCCCCATCGTTAAGCCACTACATCACCAAAGCTATGACAACATGTGCAATAAACGAAGGCAACACTTATGTGTTTTGTGGCTTAGGTAGTGATAGAAAAATTCTTACACTTACTTTGCCTAGCCCCCATCTTTAAGCCGCTACACCACTAAAGCTATGACAACATGTGCAATAAACGAAGGCAACACATAAAGGTAGTGACAGAAAAATTCTTTGCCTAGCCCCCATCGTTAAGCCGCTACACCACCAAAGCTATGACAACATGTGCAATAAATGAAGACAACACTTATGTGTTTTGTGGCTTAGGTAGTGACAGAAAAATTCTTACACTTACTTTGCCTAGCCCCCATCGTTAAGCCGCTACACCACCA
The DNA here is from genome assembly GCA_029955525.1 of Oeneis ivallda. Lineage (NCBI taxonomy): Eukaryota > Metazoa > Arthropoda > Insecta > Lepidoptera > Nymphalidae > Oeneis > Oeneis ivallda. The sequence continues at coordinate 19,940,045 of JARPMR010000002.1, read as the reverse complement.
AAGCTATGACAACATGTGCAATAAACGAAGGCAACACATAAAGGTAGTGACAGAAAAATTCTTACACTTTCTTCGCCTAGCCTGAATCCCCCAAGTCTGTACTGTCTGATAAGGAACTTTATTCCAAAAATGATTTTGTTATAGATGACAATGCAACATTTCAAATCGTTAACTCAAGTAAATAACAAACTAAAGTCTGTCATAGTACAAACAGTATTGGAACCTGATCACAACTATGCATGTATAGCTCACTCTGATGAAGACATGCAAACAGAACTAGATGTACGCACAGTGTTGGAATCTGATCACAACTATGCCCAGATAGCACACTCTGATGAAGACATGCAGAAAGAACTAGGCACAACTGTTGCAGCATTGGCAGTGAAAGAAGAAAAGTGTAAGGTAAGGAGATCTTCATAAATAGTGATACTGACTTGCTAAAACCACCATAAACTGGTAAAATGATCAAGCCATAGAATTATAACGCATAGGAAGGCAGTAGTCACACGCGGTGTGTACCCCTTTCATAGGCTAGTTACGCCTATTGGCACACACACTTGTGTACATGTCGGCGAGCAAAAATAAATAAAAAATAAAAATAACTTTATTGCCATAAGAAATAAAATAGTAAATTAGTTTTGCCGTTGGTCTTCACACTAGGAAGAACCTGTGTCGTGAATCCCTTCATGGTAGCCTTTAAAGGCTACGGCGAGCATAATTAAACAACAATCTAAGCACTCATAGTTTGTTTCACAGTTACACATTAAGCCTGGTCTCATTGTATGGAACTATCAGTCTAGGTGTTATTAGTCTAAGGATCAAGCCATTTATCTGCACAAAGAACAGAATTTCTTTTTGAGGTTAAGTATACCTACCCTATAGTTTTGTTACTGAGCTTACAATGCAATTTAGCCTTTAGGGTGAATAGATGTATTTTATAAATGATGTGTATCAAAAGCTGATCCATGCTTCTGGGGACCCAAGAGCTGGCAGATCTTTAGCTTAAAGGCTTAAGTGTTGCTATGAGCTATCTTAACATGCAATAGAGCCAGTGTCTTCGGCACCATGCCCATGGGTCAACACTGACTGAATGTATATACAGTGTACATTTTTGTAATTATGTGTTGTAAAAGAAAACCTTTTTTATATTATTTGTGCAAGTCTTACATATTTGTAAATTTTTAACTGTGTTTATTTTATAAGATTTTAAAAATAGAGTGTGGGCCAATTAGGGCAAATGCGAACATATCACACTGTGGCTATCATTTTACTGTGATTGCTTACTTAATATATAGGTTCACTAACTGATGTCCACGACTTCGTCCGTGTGGATTTAGTTTTTAAATTCCCTTGGGAACTCTTTGATTTTCCAGGATAAAAAGTAGCCTATGTCACTCTCCAGGTCCTCAAATTTACCCATGCAAAAAATCACGTCAATCCGTGGCTCAGTTGCGGCGTTATTGAGGCGGCGAAAGAGAAACCTACAAAAACCAACAAACACACTTTCGCATTTATACTATTAGTAAGGATTAGTAAAATAAGGGTTAACTATTTGGGGTAAGACTATCTCGCAATCTAACATCTTTTGAAATTTAGGTTGCCAAGCAACATTATAATACTCATAATAACATCGTTTGACTATGTCGATATAATGTTTGACTATGTCGAAATAATGTTAATTTTACACGACTGACTGTTGTGTAAAATTAACATTATTTTAATTTGCAATAACAGATATTGATGTCAATAATTAAGTTAAAAACTATCCTATCTTTTATGTACGAAATTAGGGTATTTGATTGCTATTATACTATTTTTTAAGAGGCTGGAGTCCGCTGATGAAGACCACAGTAGCCACTACATGTCAGTGGTGAATGAGACAGACTTCAATGCTAATAAAACTAAAGAAGAAAACTTCTCTGATCAAAGCATAATGTTCAAAGCACAACTAATAGATGATGCAGTTTACAAAGCTTTTAAGAAAGACTTCAATGCTAAGATTAAAGAAGAGAACTCTGACGAAAGCATAATGTTGGAAGCGCAACTAATAGATTATGCTCTTAACAAAGCGCTTAAGAAGATGAATCCAGCAGTTGCAAAAGAAACACAGGATCCCATAAAGTTTGAAAGCATTACTTACGAATGTACTCTCTGCTCTGAGGAATTTGTGAATGAACAAGAGTATCAGGTACATATGGGCGCTCATCTACAGCTACAGGTGAGATAGTTTGACATTAATATCTACTTTGATCCGGTGGCTGGTTTATGCCCCAGATGTCTCTGACAGCTTTACATGATCAGAGAGCATGTAAAACTGTCAATCTTAAACCTGAGGTGCGATTGTATAAAAGTTGCCGATCAAAATCGTATTCATTTGATGGCATTAGCGTCAAAGTAAAATATTCCTTGACTGTATTGATTTAAAGTCACCGACCGATTTTAACATGGAGCGTTATTGAGCGTATCGTACATACCTAAACGTATAAGAATGCATACACGACATTCAGCTCTAATTCAATGCTGGTATGGTTTATTTTACTTTGACGCTAATGCCATCAAATGAATACGATTTTGATCGGCATCATTTAGACAATCGGGGGATTATCTCTCTAGAGAGAGGACTATCGGATTACGGTTCCGTTGGATTATGAGAGTAAGGGAATAGAGATGTACTTGCATATGTTATTGCATAGTCTGATATCTTTATATGTTGCATCTGGTTGAGCACATACGTCGTACTGATCCGCGAATGATCATAATAATATTATTTCAATATTTACTGGCGAGATCGCAAATATCGTGATATTTACAAGATCGTGTAATCGCTTTAATAGCCTAAAGGTGAATTCATTTTTAACAGTATTCTTTGTTTCGGTATTTTAGCTGAGATCTCACCCAAAAGCGCAATACGCGCAGTACTATTCACCCCTCGCTGACAAGGTTGTAGACATGGCCCCCAATCTAAAGACAAATACGGATAGAAAAGTGCACTCAAATGCAGAAATCGATGCAGTTGTGCTCGTGACAAGTAAGTATTTCTCGTTTTTGTAAAAAGGAGATTGGCGAATTCCATAGAGTTTCTGACCCACACGAACTGAACCGTGGGCCTCAAGCCCACGTTCACTAATCAAAATTCTCATGCTTGTTCTAGTAAACCAGTCTAACAAAAAAGTTCATCAAAGTCTATCAAATAAAGTTGGGAGAAAAAAGATATTCACTTGTGTGGTATGCTCTGGACCACAAGATGTTGGACTCCACCAGGACTATTAATAGGTCTCCTATTCCTTCAAATTAAACACATCATACTTTGCACTGTGTATTGGCTTAATAAGTTATTTCACAGTTACATCAGAACGTCACTGGAAAGCTGTGAGATGTTTACGTGATGGAGACTTGAATTATAATAATACTGAAGTTAAGAGACCGACTCAGTCAATGATCCTGAGGACGGCCTTTCTACTCGATCACAATAATAATGTAACTTGGAGATCCTTCCGCGTCGGAAATAATAATTGTAATAATCGAAGTGATGGATCGCGAATACAGTCAATGATACCTCTGACAGCTTTCCTAGAAAAATAGATTCCTAATTTAAAATTCAAACACCGAAGTTTTCTTCACGAATATAGCGGCCAGGAACTAGGGAAACGGCCTGCTACGAAGTAGGCTGGTTGCCACACTTGTATTGCCATGTAACGGTTATTTATAATGCCTACTTGTGATTAGTTATATTTTTGATCCCCATATTTCTGAATCTGAAAAGTTTTTAAAAATTCTGGATCAAAATTCGCCTACCTCCTTTGTCTTTTCTTTCAATGTGATTAATATTCGTTTAGAAAAATAGAATGAATTTAGTAATTTAATAATAGAATAATATTACTAGATGATGCCCGCGATTTGGTCCGCGTGGATTAAGGTTTTTTAATTCCCGCGGGAACTCTGTAATTTTCCGGAATAAAAAGTTGCATATGTTTTAATGCTGGCTATGAACTGTCTCTATTCCAAATTTCAGCAAAATCGGTTCATTTGTTGGGCGTTAAAGATTAACAAACATCCTGGATCCATCCTCACAAACTCTCGCATTTTGACGTGATAACGTCTTATAAATCGATGAACACCGGCTGCACGCGCGAAAAAGTGTCACGTTCCGCCTGAGCCTGCGAGTGCAAGCGAGAGCGCGGAACAAGCGATAGAGACGCGCGATCGGCCCAAGCGTTGGTTTGGGACTATAGCCCGAATATTTTGTAAGAAGTAAGAAGATAAATAACTACAGTATTTTGATAAAAATTGCAAACACTTTATAACACTTCTTATGTTTCAGAGTCTCCTTTTCCTATGGAACTTGTCAAAAATGAAGCAAGTGATACAATCGACGAGATAGATATATTAGCTATCGAAGACAAAACAATTGTAGAAGACTTGAGGAAATCCCAGTTTACTTTATTAGAACCAAATGAATCGTTAGCGAAAATAAGAAATAATATTAATTGTTTTCAAAAAAGCCAAAATGAATTTCAAAATTACACTTTTGAGATAAGTTTTGCTTGTGAAATTTGCAACTTTAAATGTATAACGAATGGGAGGTTACTGAACCACATGAGAACTCACTCGGGTGAGGAGACTTTCACTTGTGCAACTATAAATATAAAACTAAACGTAAGTTAGTTTCCCACATGAGAAGCCACACTAGTGAGAATTTTTTCGCTTGTGAGTTATGCACTTTTAAATGCAAAAGAAATAGTATTTTAGTGAACCATAATAAGAAAGTTCACACTGGTAAGAAACCTTTTGCTTGTGAATTATGCAATTATAAGTGCAAAACTAGTTTTTGTTTTGTGAACCACATGAGAACGCACAGTGGTGAGAAACCTTTTGCTTGTGAGTTATGCAATTTTAGAAGTACCGAGAAAAGTAATTTAGTAAGGCATATGAGGACTCACACTGGTGTTAAACCGTTTGTTTGTGATATATGCAATCATAAGTTCTCAGTGAAATGTAATTTACTGAACCATATGAGAACCCACACTGGTGATAAGCCATTTGATTGTGAGTTATGCAAGTTTAAGTGTAAAGAAAAAAGCGGTCTAATAAGGCACATGAAAACTCACACAAATGTAAAACCTTTTTCTTGTAAGGTATGTAATTATAAATGTATAAGAGAAAGTCGGTTAGTAGCACATATGAGAATTCACACTGGAGAAAAACCTTTTGCTTGTAAGTTATGCCCATACAAATTTGTAGAAAATTGTGATTTAGTGAAGCACATCAGAACTCGACATAATGGCGTCAAAAATTCTGCTTGAACCAGAAGACTCCATAGAATGGAGCGCTAAAAAACGTTAAGGTACCTACGAGTAGAGATGTGAGAGCATTGGAGGCAAAAAGCAAAAGGACAAGCGACACGAAAGAAAGTTGATTTAAAAGTTATGCCCGTACTTTGTAGAGCGTGTGATTTAGTAAAGCACATGAGAACTCATGGAATCAAACCCTCTGCTTGAGTCAAGCAGAAGATTTGGAGCTTCGAAAGCGGTAGGACGTTTTTTAGTACTTAAGCATACTGTTGGTGCTTTTTAGAGTTCCGTACCCAAAGGGTGCCAACAGGACCCTATTACTAAGCCTCCGCTGTCCGTCCGTCCGTCCGTTCGTCCGTCCGTCTGTCAGCGGGCTGTATCTCGTAAACCGTAATAGATAGACAGTTGAAACTTTCACATATTGTGTATTTCTATTGCCGCTATAACAACAAATAATAAAAATAAAATAAAATTAAAAGATAAAGGGGGCTCCCATACATGGAAAAGGAGTCGAAGGCATGTGGGGTGTCATTGTCTAGAGCTCATTAAGTGGAGTTCAAATATATATATTTTTATTTTTTACCTACAAAAATGTAGAAATGGGGGGGCCGTCAAAGTTGTCGGTTTTAGACCAATTTTGTTAGGGGGTCTATCTGAAAAACAAAACTAGTTAGGAATTTGAAGTTTTAGTATATTATGTAGTATATAGTGTATTTAAACAACACATACTAAAAACACCGATTTATAATGCGGTTTGTAAGTTGTGACCAAAACAAATAAGTATTTTTCCCTGTATGCTAATCTAGTACTTTCTAAGAACTAAGATATCTAAATATGTATCTAGTTTTAAAAAAATGATTTAGTCATAAATGGAACCCTAAAAGAGCGAGGCCCGACTCGCACTTGGTCGATTTTATTCTATTTCGTAAGGTGCTTGGTAAGATCATGCATATAGTAGGAACTCATACCATACTGGAACCATTTTGTGACGTCACAACGGTCGAGCGCCCTATTCTCTATCTCAGTGGCTATCAATCAGTTTTACTAGATAAAAACCGGCCAAGTGCGTGTCGGGCCACGCGTAGTGTAGGGTTCCGTAGTTGAAAGTCTCAACATACATTTTGAGTTCCATGGTTTAAACACTATAATATACTACAAAATATGCAACTTACACTACATGTAATATCTAACTTAGAAAAACCGATATAACTCCTTCACTAATGAACCCTACTTAGCCGTGATAGTTTTCCTTTAAAATTCATTATATATACTACTGCTGTGAATTTTTTCTTGTATCCTATTATACAACCATTTAGCTGGCGGAGGGGGGGGATACTTGACTCTAATAAAATTTAGCACTTTAAAATATCATATTTCACAAACGGATCTCTGAATTGAAAAATGGTGTTCCCACACCCACAACGTTTTTGAAAGACCTATTCAACGACACCCCACACTATGGGATAGATGAGAAAAAAAAAATTCATCCCCACTTTACATGTAGGGGAGGTACCCTAAAAAAAAATATTTTTCACAATTTTATTTCACCACTTTGTTGAAGTGATTGATGTTTTTACCCTTGTCAAATTACAGATTTCTAGTATCAATAGTCTCTGAGCTAAACCGCGGACAGACAGACAGACGGACGGACATGGCGAAACTATAAGGGTTCCTTGTTTACTACGGAACCCTAAAAATGGAAATGTAATATGAAGAATAGTGGGGGTTTGACAGTTCTTAGTTGGCAAGTTACACAAGTTACTATTGTTTACCTACTACTACCTACTACTACCTACTACTACTACTACTACTACTACTACTACTACTACTACTACTACTACTTCCATGGCAAGTCACCATTGTTTTCCCTAACCACTGGGAAATTAAAAAATACAGAATACCTATGGCAGCATAAATTTTAATGTGCACCGCGCACGCGTACTGCTCGTAGGTAACGATTATATTATAGTTTGGTTTTAACAGAATTATATGTGATGATAAGATCAAGCAGTTTTTATTTCTATTTCATACTACATATTATAATACTAGATGACGCCCGCGATTTCGTCCGTGTGGATCAAGGTTTTTTTGAATTATACTTTTCCGGGATAATGTAGCCTATGCAGCCAAATCGGTTCATTCGTTGTGGCGTGAAAGAGTAACAAACATCCATCCATCCATCCCTTATGTATTACTTTACTCTATGGACTAGACGATGCCCGCGACTTCGTTCGCGTAGATTAAGGTTTTTAAATTCCCGCAGGAACTTTAATCCCTACAGAGAAATGTGTCCTACAGAGTTTTAGAATAATCTGTGGTATGCCGTATTATTAGGACTCGTACGTCTACTACGAGAATTTCTCACCAACCGAACCTTCCGTTACCGTATGGATGGGAATTTTTCCTCTCCTAGACCTATCCGAGCAAGAGTCCGTCAGGTCTCCGTGCTCTCCCCCCTTTTATACGCGCTGTACACCAGCGAAATCACAAGATCTCCATATGTTAGTATAGCTCAGTTCGCGGACGACACCGCTCTTTACTGTTCCCACTTAAACATCCGTTCAGTTAAAGCTCGCCTCCAAAAGGCGGTCAGTAGCCTAGGCGACTTGTTCCGTCTCTGGAGGATAGAGGTTTACCCGGAAAAGCGCGCAGCAGTTCTCTTCGAAAAGTCCAAAATCAGATCCCTAGATAAACTCTGTGAGTATGAAATAACCCTCTACGGGCGCCCCATACCCTGACAAGACAATGTCAAATACTGAGGTTGTAACCTTTGATAGGAGAATGAGCTTCGCTGCTCACATACGCAGAGCCCGTAGAAAGGCTGCGTACGTGCTAAGTCGTCTTTACCCCATGATTTGTGCTAAGAGCAAAATGTCCCTCCGACACAAAGTAACCCTTTACAAAACGTGTATCCGCCCTATAATGACATACGCGTGCGTAGCATTCGCACACGTTCCCCACAGTTGATTCAAAAGTTTGCAAGCCCTCCAAAATAAGTTCATGCGCATGGCTAGGGCTACGGACTCTCCGTGGTTCTTACGCATTGTCGATCTCGAACTTCCCACCCTAGCTCAGTACTTTAAACAACTTTCCAAAAACTATTTTGAGAAAGCAGTCAGTCATCCTAACCCCCTATAGTAGCTCAAGCAGCAGCTTACACCCCTGACCGCAATGACCCACCCGACAAACGACGTCCCAAACACGTCCTTTTCGATCCAGACGATCAGACAACGACCGACAACGCTCCCTATCTGGTAGGGCAGCACACACAAACAACCTCTGCACAGCGTCTTCGCCGGCGAAGACGAGGTCCCCGATTCTTACGTCACCTGGGCGTGGATCATTACCACGATCACTGGGACGCACGGACTAACTTAGTCCACCCACTCCTCCCATTCGTCCTAACGTCATCTAAAGTCGTGGTCCGAGCCTCACAGGAGGCGCCTTCAGGAAGGCGTTGCCCCCCGATGTCTTCGAGCTAGAGCTCTTTTCAAACCCTAGGCAGAGCTTCGCGCTTGCCAACCCCCCCGTTGACGCTGTAGCGGCCAGTAGGGCCAGCAGCATACACAATCCGAAACAAAAGCGTCGCCAGCCGATGGCCAAGGGGGGGGCAAGTTGATATTATTATGAAGGACGGTAAAAGTATGAATAAATAAAACTTATGCATTGAGTTAGCAACGGATCGATGTGATTTTTGGCAGCGGTACCTGGATTTCAATGATCAAAGTATCTACTAGTACCTATATTTTTCAAATGTCTTGGGGGGGACACACACGCGACGTCCGCATTCCCGGTTCCGGCGGCAAAGGATCAAGTCAAGAGAGAGGAGAATCTCAAGATCCCAGAAGAGGGACAAACCTCCAGCGGAAGGGCTTCAGCGACGGGCGATGGAACTCTCTCTGGCACCCGTGACTTTAATTTTCTTGACCTTGAAAATCAACTTAAAAAGTGCCTTATTCACTGTCCATCTTGCTGTACGTCCCGTCAAGGTCATGCACGATAAAAAACGACACTGAAATTCAATGTCGTTTTTTTATGCTCCTTGTGAATAATTGTATTTTGTGGCAAAATGGCAGATACTGCGCTGGATGAGCCAAATGCCAATGATAGTGCGCTGTGCGTATGCTACTGTCTAGCACAGAGTCCTTGGCGGGATGTACAGCAAGATGGACAATGAATAAGGCGCTTAAAGGTTGATTATACGGGTCTGCCCGCGAAATTCTAAAGACTATTAATTATTCGACTAAGTGAGTAACTCACGTCCAACTCGATATTCTGACTAATTTCCCAAACTGGACACTTTCAAGTAAAGATTAATAAATATATAGCTGCTGGGGCTGATTCACTCACTGACTGATTGATCACCTCTCCTGTAAAATTTTGTATGAAAATTTTTCCTGATACAAAATATATTATGGCCAATATTGAAGAGACTAGAAGTTGGGAACTATGCAATACGGTTTCATTTCGAAAGTTGAATTTTCATTGTGACAAATGATGAGAGAAGATGATTGAGGGTTTTGCAGGTGGGTGAGGAGCACGGCCAGAGTATTGAAGATAGGTTGGGTGTGCTCGAACAAGAGTCACTTGAAACCTCATCTAATTGCCAGTGAGTGGAAAAAAAATCCAAAATGGCGGATTCAAGATGGCGGCCATACACATTTCGTCGGTGTCTATCTCGGAGAGTATAAAAGATGAAAGAGTGGTTTCTTGGAAAAAGATGATCAGAACCCGAAAATGGCGGAATTTATTTTTCCATACAAACTATGCAAGACTTTGATACGGTTCCTTTTCAAAATTTGTTTTATAGAAGAATTCTTATTCTGACAAATGATTTTGAGAAAAAATATGGAGAGAGCTGATGATGGAGGGTTAGGAAGATGGGTAAAGAGAACGGCCAGGTTATTGAAGATAGACGTGGTGTGCTCGAACAGAAGTCACAAACCTCATCCAATAGGGTATTTGACTATATTAAAAAAAAATATCGTTTCATCTGGTGACATCCTAAAAGATTATTATCTAAAAACATTATTCCATACGACAAAACTAGAAAATAAAGCTTTATTTAATTAGAAAACATTAATTAAAATTGCTATAATTCTGGCCATGTTCACGAGATCGAAAACGTTCTTGAATCTCGAATGACGTCACAGTTCACGCCACCTTTGGGCTTTGGAATTGTCATTGAACTGTGTGTGAACTGTGACGTCATGTAAATAAATGGAACGTTTCCGCGGCAAATTTTTTTTTTTTTTATTTATTTCTCGATTTTTTTTGAAAAATACTGAAAATTATGCCGAAATATACGTTTTGTTCGCTTCAGCATAGCATTATTAACAATTTAATATGATTTTCTAAAAGTAGTCAAATAAATCCAAAATGGCGGATTCAAGATGTCGGCCATACAAATTACGTCGGTTTCTATCTCGGAGTGTGTAAGATGGAAGAGTTGTTTTTTTATAGAAAATGATCAGGACCTGAAAGTACTTGACGAGTAGAAAATACGCCGTCCGCTTGCGGGCCGCGCACCCACGCGCCCTACTAGTTTTTATATAAACCTGTGAAGATGATACTGCCATCGTCGAAATTGGAATGCCGGCCGTATTTGCTTTGTCGTATTAGTTTACAAATTGCAAAAACCAAATTAAATTTGAATTTCGCGGGCAGACCCGTATTATCAACCTTAATATCGAGAGCAAAGACTACAGGAGTGAATATCAAAAAAATTGTACATCACACATTTGAATTTTTGTAACACAGAGGAATATGTGTCACACAAAAGAATATAAAGGTGTGTTTATACAAATTGACATGTAACGCAAAACTGAAGATTCTTTAAATTATTCTGCAATAATTTCACATCTTTAATAGTAGTAATTATGGTAGGTAAGTAGGTACTTAGGTATTTTAGAAAATAAACAACTGCAAAATGGTTACAAATTTTTTTTTATTATATTAGGTACATATTGTTATAAGTCATTTTAAACTTAATAAAACACCTTAAGTGCAACGAATTTCAATTTAGGTTCTATTTAAAAATGCGTTTTTACTCAAAAACACAAACAATCGCAAAATTCATTAAACGATAAAAACAAAAATATTAATGGCAGTACTTGTTACTTAGTCGAATAGACATGAAATATGCATTAAAAAAGTATTTGAAGAAATAATAATGAAAAACAAACAATTTTTCATTTGGTATTTTGCTGTCATATCATTGTTCACTATTTTCTGTAGTATGTCTCGTTCGGAATTATTCGTTGCTTGAGAATAATGGTTTTGTAATGATTCTTTTATTATTAGATTTTCAAACAATATCTTCTTTACTACGTTCTTCTCCGGGGTCGAAATGTTGGGAACGGTTTCCTTCATAATTTTTTCTGTTTTAGAATAAGGACTATCCTCGTTCTCTATAATCACTTCGCTAGATTTTATCTGTTCTTGTTCCCTGCTATTCAACATTATTTTGTTGGTCAGCTGATCTATTTTTTTCTTATATCTGCCATTTTTCTTGCTTAGCATCTTTGTTTTTTTGACTAATAGAGCCACATTATACTAGCGGCACGCTATGATGGCCGGTTTGACGTTTGTCCGCTCATGAAGTTCCGTTAATTGATAACGACTTTGAAGGAAATAATTGTATTACGTTATTGACGATAGTGATGTGCAGAGATTCATAAATTTTATCGAATGTAGTTTTAGGTTTAGGACTCAAAATTTATTAATTTATAAATTTTAAACCGGCCATCATAGCGTGCCGCTAGTATAGATTTTAAATTTAAATTTTCCTTTTTTAATTCATACATGCGCTGTTTACATTTTTCTGTCTTATGTTCTGACATTTTATCATCAATTTTCTCATCTTTACTTTTTGTTTTTCTCTTCTCCACTTTTCTCGCTGTAAATTCTGCTGGACATCGCTCAGTTCGCTTATTTTTTTATATTTCTTCTTTGTTCTTTCTAAATTTGCTCTTTTTTGCTGCAACAGTTTCTCAGGATTATTCTGGCTCAACTTTTGCCGATATCGTCGTTGTCTTTCCGCTCCAGTCAAAGGAGTCATTGTATACCATTATCTGAAAGCACAAATTAACTTTAGTTCTACCACGTAAATACAGATAAATAATTTTGTAATTTTTTCACCTAAATTAAATAATTGTTATCTTCAGGCAACGATTAAGGAATTATCATGGATATGTGAAACTTGCTTATGTATGTAATGGCATAGTAGGGCCCTTAAGAGCTAGTTAAATGGAATTCCCTTATTTTCCAACTTTTTCCCCATGAGATGCATAATATGTTGTTGATCTATATTTATTCTCACAATTCAAGCTATATATATCAAAAGGAAAAAAAAAACAGAATAGTCTAAATTTATACAAAAACTACAAATAAAATGGACGTTAACTTTATTCAGACACTGAAAATTTATCGGGAACCTTCCATTATTTCTTTCCAGAAACATTATTTTTTACTGTATTTATTACGAACATTTTAAAACTAAAAAAAGCCAATGTGTGTGCACCCTATATTTTTGTGTGACGTCAACCAATGTCTCACAATGGAAGCAAAATATAGCCTCATCGAAACAACAAATCATGCGTCCAAACAAAGTAATAGAAGTAAAAATTCCTAATAGCTGTACACGTACGAATAAGTTAATTATGAATAATAGAATTAAAAAAGCGTGTACCCATAGAGATAATCTCTTTATGGAGTGGATAAAAGACCCAGGCGATAAAATTTTGAAAAGTAAATACAATAAATCCAGAAACTATGCCAATAAATTAATAACTAAATACAAGGACACCCAAATAAAAACAAGAATTATTAAAAATAAAAAAGACCCTAAAATGTTGTGGCAAATACTTAACGAATTAACAGGCAGAAAAAAAACTCCCTTAGACGAAGTTATATTAAATGCACTACAAAATCATCAAACTAATATCAAAGATATTGTTCAAAACTTTGCAGCCAAATTCCGAGAAAATGTTAAAAATATTTTACCAAATTGTAACACTCCACTCTTACAAAAATCTATGTATGCCGCGCCATCTAACGTTTCACTCCGATTCCAAAAAGCTACACCTGCCTCGGTACTAAAAATAATAAAATCATTAAGACATGATAAGGCACCAGGTATCGATAGTGTAAGAGCAGTTGACCTAAAATCAATAGACGATAAGATATCACCAGCTTTAACAAAACTGATCAATGAAACCCTTCGAACAGGAAATTATCCAGCCGAATTAAAAACAGGTATTGTTAGGCCTATACACAAGATGGGAAGTCGAAAAGAATACGACAACTATCGACCCATAACGATTCTACCTACGATTGATAAAATTATCGAAAAATATATTGGTAATCAAATATCTAAATTTTACATCGATAATAATATAATAAATAATACACAATATGGATTTCAGCCTAAAAAAAGTACTACACAACTGCTTTCTAACTTCACTAACACTATCTTTAAGCATTTAAACGACAAAAAACATGTATTAATTGTCTTCATAGACTATAGTAAGGCATTTGATACACTAAGGCATGACGTACTGGTGGAAAAACTGAATGACTGCGGTGTAAGAGGGCCCTTAAAAAACTGGTGTCAAAACTACTTAAAAGACCGGTCATACCAAGTTAAAGTTGAAAACGAATACAGTCACAGAGTGTATATCTCAGAAGGAACAGCTCAAGGATCAGTCCTGGGACCATTACACTACATTACTTATGTCAATGATGTCACTAACTTAATCAAAAAATGTGAGATCTATCAATTTGCTGACGACACATGCCTAATTGCGGCGGATGCAGACATAAATACAGCGCTCACAAAATTGCAAACAGATTTTACATTATTATCAAAATGGTCCCATGACGCAGGCCTTGTACTGAATGCAAGCAAAACGAAACTAATGTATATCAGTTCTAGCCAAAATAGAAGCAAGGTAATTCCAAACCTTATTGCTCATCACCATGCATGTCTACATGCAAACTTAAATCGATGTACATGTAGTCCTGTCGAATTAGTTAGTTACCATAAATATCTGGGTGTTGTAATAGATGACCGCCTTAAATGGACAGAACATATCAACAAAGTGTGTGATAAGTTAAGATGCATGTTGGCAAAATTTACTCTTATTAAGAATAAAATCCCATACCATATACGCCTATCACTATATAAAGCACTTGCGGAATCAACTATATCGTACGGGCTTAGTAGTTACGGCAGAACGTGTAAAACACATTTAGATACCATATACTATCTTCAAATTCGTTTGCTAAAAACCATTGTACCACAGAAAATCAAAAATAAATACAAAGGTAACTACCATAATCTCTTCTCGTATTGCAAGATTATCCCAATACATGATAAAGTTAGGTACATAATAATATTAGAAAACTTTTTTAATAAACATTTACAAAAATTAATAAAGTACGGGATAGAAACACGTAGTGCATCTAACCCCAAATTTATGATTCCTAGAGCTAACAACTTGTATGGTAGGCAGACCCTAGAATGCCTGGTACCGAAATTATTGAACAGCTTGCCATACAAGTTGAGGCAAGACATTAAGTCGAACAACATTAAGGGCAAACTCAAATCCTTTTTCCTACAAAATTTGTAAACTGCAAAGTAAAAAAAAAAAATAAAAAAAAAAAATAACGTGAAATTGAAACATCCTTTATAAACTTCATTCAAACGTTGAGCTGTAGTTACTCGTGTGGCTGTATGACTGGTAGGCGAAACCGGTTCGCCGAACCGCATTTATGTGTCTCATATGTAATTATCTTTGTTATCTGTTACCTACCCTTAATATTATTTATTTTTTTTTTTGTTTATACCCTTTTCTTTTTTAAGTATACATACCCAATGTGTCTTTAAATTTAGTCTGTAAGTTTAGTTTAGTTTAGTTATAAGTTTAGTTTATTTAATAATCTTAATAAGATTTAGAAACATGTACATAAATTCTACTATAGAATTTCCGAGCGCTCTGCGACGAATGACGGTGTACGGGTAAACCCGATTGGGTTTTTGTGACACCGGATAGTTTGTTAAATTGTAATCTTAAAATGTATTTTTATATTTAAAAAAAAAAAAAAAAAAAAAAAAAAAAGATTTGTTAAATACTTGTCTATTGCACGATTGCTTAATACAAATAGTATCTTAAGATAATATGTCTGCAATAAAATCATTAAACTGTATAATCATAAAGTGATAAAATAGTAATAGCAGGTCTCAACTCTAAATAAATCAAAAATAAGATGGCTGTCGTTTTGTTTTGTAAGGTTGGTATTTGAACCGAATGTTGCCAAATCTAAAAAAAATACGTATGCGTTCAAATTATTGACAAAGGACACACAAGTCACAATTTCGTCACACAAGGGTTGTCTCACAACGGAACGAAATATGGAGACATAATTTTTACTTCAGTTTTATGATTTATTGTAACGTTTCTAAAGAAATGAAATGGTTTATAATGCACAGTGATTATTTTCCAGTTATACTGTAATAAAATAATCTTTTTTAGATTGAATAATAAAAAGTATTAATTTTTTTCTTTTAAAATTGGCACGTGGAGACACTCTTTTTTTGTATGGCAGAAAAATACTCCATGTACTTCAATTTGATTTTTATTGTTTTTCTTCAATCTAAATAATTTAATTTGGTATTTATATTACAAATCATGAATCATTGTAACGCCTTATAAAAAAAT
The DNA here is from genome assembly GCA_029955525.1 of Oeneis ivallda. Taxonomy (NCBI): domain Eukaryota; kingdom Metazoa; phylum Arthropoda; class Insecta; order Lepidoptera; family Nymphalidae; genus Oeneis; species Oeneis ivallda. The sequence goes on along the minus strand of JARPMR010000002.1, from coordinate 19,924,033 downwards.
ACGGCGTTTTTATTCACTTCAGAACTTTTTACCCCCATGTTAGTAATGGAGACACTGAGCTTTCTTGTTATGTACAATTTTTTGATATTCACTCTGCTACAGCGTATAAAAGATCGAGAGCTCTGTCTATGGGCAGTTACGAATCATTTACGAATAGCATCTAGCATCATGGAAGTAGGAAAGATGTCGTTTTCACGATTAAGTAACTCTAGCATCAAAAAAGTAGGCTCTGTAATCTGTCTATTTAACCCATGAAGGTAGCAAATACTTCCTACCTACCATGATTTAACCTGTCAGTCATCTGTCAGCTGTTTATTTGCAACACAGACCAGGAACAACAAGATTTGCAACTAGTGTTCGTGGATGGTTCGTGGTCTATGTTGCAAAATGCAAATCGGTACATATGTACAGAAATCTATTTTTAGTTTATATAAAAAAAATCAAGAACAAGTCTAATTTATTTAATGAATAGTAGTAACCATAGTAGTAACTAGTAATTAATAGTACTTAGTGCCTAACGTTCAACAGCAGCGTCGAGAACGTGCAATAATTAAATTGTAGGTTATAATATAATAGTTGTACCTACCTATTAGAACAAGGTTAATAGAACTTAATTCAAAGATGATTTCGCGTTTGAAATCTACTTCTATTATCAATAGCCCAATAAGGAGATTATTGACACAGCAATTATCTTCGCCTTCGAGTGAAAATTCTTTAAATTACTGCGCAAACATTGTAAGGTATCGATCATTCTTTAATGTTGTACCACTATTTACCTATTAGCTGTTAGGTATATTAATAGATATTACTGAAAAATCCACTTTAATATACTCAGGTACATAATTTGTGTTATCTAATACAATGCTTTTTTTTCATAATAAAATCTTGAAATATATTATTAGTAGCAAAACAATTAAGAAACTCTTCTCGTACTTGAATGTTGTTGCAGGTAGACAGCATGACTATGAGAACTATTTGGCTACTCTCCTCTTGACAAAGGCTCTAAGGTCTCCTGCATTGGTAGTAAGAGCCTTCAATGCAGAAATAGCAAGGGTTCAGGACCAAACTACGGATCCTCAGACTGCAGCGATGAGGTTGCAATTCTGGCAAGATGCTGTGGGTGTTATGTATGATCAACAAAATGCCAATATACCAGCTAATCCTGTCACTCAAGAATTGAACAAGGTCCATATTTTTTCTCTTATTATTTTAAACCTTCTTACACTCGTTTTGTATTGTAGGTATGTTCTAATTCCTAAATATTGTATTAATGTAATATAATTGACATGAGGTTGAGGAGGTTGGCGAATTTTGACCAAACATTTTTAAAAACCAGTCAGATTCAGAAATCATTTAATTTTAATTAGTATTTTTCAGAGTATTTTTCTGTGTAGGTAAACCCCATATTTTTAGAAGATGGGATCAAAAATATAATTATTCACAAGTACACATTACAATTAACCGTTACATCGCAATACAAGTGAATATCTTTTTTCTCCCAACTTTATTTGATAGACTTTGATGAACTTTTTTGTTAGACTGGTTTACTAGAACAAGCATAAGAAGTTTGATTTGTGAATGTGGGCTCAAAGGCCCACGGTTCAGTTTGTCTGGGTTAGAAACTCTATGGAATTCGCCAATCTCCTTTAATAACATACTAGCTGAAGGCTGACTTTGTCTATAGTTTAAAAAAGTTTCATTTTCTGCTTCTATTTTCTGCAAGTATCCTCTGCCCAGAGTCAGGATTGGTTCTGCAGGTGAGCTATGAAATGTTAATGGTAAGACAAATACTCTATTGCAGTGACAGTTATAGTAGTATTATTTACAGGTATGTTCAACTTATAAGCTTCCTCGACGCTATATTGAAAGACTAATTTCATCACGGGCTGGGTTACTCAAGACTAAATATTTCAAGTCCCTAGCAGATGTAGAGACATATGCAGAAAATACTGTCTCTACAATATACTACCTACTGCTTTGTATTGCTGGAGTTGCCAATGTGCATGCTGATCATGCTGCATCACATTTGGGGAAGGCTCAAGGAATAGTCAACATACTAAGGTTAGTTTCTTTTAATAAAGGCTTACATCCTCAGTTTGACTCAATCTTTTTGGCAGTTGGGAAGTGAGCTGCAAGAGTAGTCAGGCACCAGGAATGTGTGCTATATCTGGACAAAACACAGTCACATGAAGGCTCAATGCCATGCAGCAAAACCTTGAGCATTGCTCTCACCAACTAGCCTACTCCACTAGCTCAACAAGCTCCGGCAAAAATCTATAAATTTTAGTATCAAGTTTTACCCTACTCTTTTGCACACCTACAAGTGTTGTCTCACATCTCAAACTTGACTAGTAGAAAATACTTTAGCATTAAGTCCGCCCTTTGTACTATTTTTGTGCAATAAAGTGTTTTTTTTTTTTTTTTTTTTATAATATTTCAGATCTGTACATGTATCAAATTATCACAAAACAATATGTTTGCCCATGGAGGTGCTGATGAAGTATCAAGTCAGTCAACAGTCAGTTCTGAGAGGGACTGATAATGAGAATATGAGAAATGTTATATTTGAAATAGCCAGTAGAGCAAATAGTCATTTAGAAAAGGTAAGTACCATTCAATAAAAACTGGACTAATGATGAAAAGGACCACTTCTATCTAATACTATAGCTTACAGCAACAATATTTTTATATAGAAAGCAGTAATCCCTCTGACAAAAAGTATTAAGCCAAAAGCATATTCCTACACATTATTATCACATTAGTATGACATGCTCGCAGAAAATGATGAAAAAATAACATACTATGCTGTGAAAGGGTACCATAATTCATCACAATAACCATCAAAAAAATAATTAACAGTACCAAATACCAATACAGAAAATAATTGCATGGCACTCAAACAGTCATTGCTTGTTTTGAGCCTACATTTGGAGCAGAACTTTGTTAGAAACTTCCGTCTATGAGTATTTAATCTAAGTAAAAAGACATTTGAATTCTCTCTTCTATTTTTCTTAATTATGTATTAGAATAAAATAGAATAGTTTTTTATTCAAATAAACCTTTACAAAATGCTTTCGAATCAACAAGTGAATCTACCACTGGTTCGGAATGTCATTCCAACCAAGAAGAACCAGCAAGAAACTCGGCAGCTCTTTTTAAAATATTATATGCAGTTTAGTTATTAATGTCTCATGAAGTGCTGGAGCGAGTTAAATCCACGCTTTTTTATCATATAAATAATCATATGCTTTTTTCATGAGAATATTTTTAATAGATTCATTAAACTTACTTACTTACTTAACATTTAACTTGTGTAAAAGCAAGTCTAGAAATCGACTGGAATTTTATTAAAGAATGTCACATCCATTCCCACAAATGACTTTCAGACTTTCTTGAGACTTAGTTGAGGAATTACAGGCCTATTTGGATATCAAATTTATGTCCTTTTAATTTCAGGCAAGAAAAATTGACGTACCCAGAATATGTAATCAGATATTTCTACCAGCTACTGCAGTGGATAAATATTTAGCGAAACTACAGTTGAAGAACTTTAACGTTTTTGATGAATCATTAAAAGTAGGTAGCCCTATGTTGCCATTAAGTTTATATTATAGAAGACTGTTAAATAAATATTAATTTATTTGGTAATGTGATACATAGCAGGATTTAATTTCATGATAGCTAATTTAACTAATCCAAATAAACTAAAATTGAAATCTCATTTCATCGTTTTATTTGTGCAAGATTTGAGGATGTCATGATCAAAATAATAAAATTATTATTATTATAGCAGTGTTCGATGATACATATTATCCTACATACACATAGAATATAGTTACAGAATATATTAATGACTCCTTTATCTATTGCAGAGTAAAGAAATAGTTTATTATTTTTATATTTATCTAAATATATAAAAGGAAAAGGTGACTGACGGACTGATCTATCAACGAGCAGCTCAAATCACTGGATGTAACGGGCTGTTTGCCTTACAGATAGCTGTTATGACATCTGCTAAGAAAGTATTTTTGAAAACTCACAAGTAAAATCGAAATTAAATTTTTAATTAAACTAAATTCGATAATCGCGAGCGGTACGTTGCTGGGAGGTGAGGTGCGGGGAAGCGCGACGGGAGGTAGCGGCCAACTTGAAGCGAACGGGTAGTAGTTGAAAGAACTGATGCTGATCATTCGTGCTGGGGTGACGTCTCTGCACTGGTATTGTCAGTGTTGAAATATCTGATACATAGTTACATTTGTAGTAAAAACAACATCGTAACTTGATATAGGTCAGTAGAAATCACATTTGTCGGCATCAACTAGAATCTCTTGAAAATTACTATCTTTGTAGGTGTATGAAAGAAAAATCGATGTGGAAAGATTAGATGACATCATTAAAAATAGCTAAAATACTTCTCAGAGAAAAATATGTATAAGTTGATGCAGGCAGATGCAATTTCACAATTTTTGGGTATTTTTGGGAATCTCAAAAGATTCAAAAATGGACAGAAATAAAAGTAATTTCATAGAAGACGCATTTTTACTTTCAAGCTAATTCATTCATGCAAATAAATAATCACATTTGAGATTCAAGCATGTTTTGGCATCTTGAGTATAATAATATGATATTACAATGGTACCATAAATAATTGCTGTAAATATCCCCAGGGTGATAAATTTAGTTTACAAAACAGTAAAAATTAAGATTTTTCTTATGATTAAAGGTGACCCTGAAACTTCCAAGTACCTAGTATTAAAGGTTACAACTTAAGTATGATTTTAAATAGTGCGTGTAACTAGAGATAGAGATAAAAAACTGAACATTTCCATGATTTCCAAAACAGTAGTGTTTTAAAGCTGCCAATAACTTAATCCTTATTCCTAAGTGTCCAGATTTCTTTTGAAGGGTATCTCTTACTTGTATGCTTATTTTTATAAAATGTATTCCTGTTGTCACTAAATGCAAATGCTTCAACTTATAACTACATAATAGGACAAAAGATTGATTAATTAAGTATTTCACCTATTACTTTGATATCCAGATTGAATAACTTTGGTTCAGAAAGTGAAGAAATCTTTGGTAAACTACAATTAATGCACTATAGGACATGTACTTATACCATACAAAAATAAAAACTCATCTTTCTTAAATTCCGAAACTGATAGCAGTCATGTCAAAATTCCACATTTTACTAAAGCACTAGCACAATAATTTCATTCACATACTGAAAACTATAAAAAATAGATTCACTGGGACTTTTAGGGTTTACTTAAGTATGTACAGAAATAATAACACCTAAAAAAAGTAGGTACTGCAGTTGTATTGCTTTTTCAATGACCTTTTGATCACTCATACCATGGAATAGTTTATTTACAATACTTGTGACTTAAATTAGATATTAATGTTAATAGCTTAGAGTAAGTAATGAACTTCTTAAGTCACATGTATGTAACAAACAATTTTCAATTAATAATATGGTTTTTCATTCAGTCATTACTGTATGTAGAACAACATTGCAAAAAATATTTGAAAATTACTTAACTAGGATTAATTTTTAAATATATTTAATTGAGAGCCTACAAGGCTGTTATTATTACTAGAGTATAAAAGGGCTGCAGTCAGGAGTTCATAGTAAATACCAAAACAAGGGGTTTAAAGTAATATTGAATTCATGTATGAACTTTATATACACTCTCTTGTTTTAATATAGAAGAACCAGGACTCTACATACAATAAATTGGAGGATAATCTAAGTCTTGTGACCACGAGATCTTGATGTGTTAATATAAACACACAACTTTTGCCTCTAAAAGTACCTAATGAACTTGAACATACACAATAACAAAGTTCTCATAATCACAATATTTAAGTCTATTATTATTTCATGAACACTACATACTAGATCCAATACAAATAAATGCCAGTAATTTAATTGGTAATGATTATTCATGCAATATAATTTTGTGTGCCTTACAACAAATAACACAGCCAATGTATAAATAAAATAATCAATTTGGAATGTAAAATTCAAACAGGAAAACAAATAAATTAATATAAAATATTTGACGCTTAAGTCTAAGATAAAAAAGCTAAATTTAAGTACTACTATATTTTAATCACAATAAGCTTGCTGCGCTGCGCAATAAAAAGCAACTGAGTGTCTTTGTCCATACTGTTGTTATTCTGAGGGTGTCAAGTCTTTTTCTGGTTCACCTTCAGACAATATCTGTTGTAAGAGATCATAAACTGGTTCAAAAGCCTTCCGGCATGCTGCATTAGTTGGTATCAGGTAATCATGCATGTCGTGGTGACTAATTGTTCCATCGTTTTGTATAAAACCTTTATCTATTGTAACCATTTCTACCTTATTCATGCAAGCAACTTTTTCTCGCAAAAGTTGATTGATTTTGGCATTTTTTTCTCTTAACACATTAGGATATTGTCCTCTTGGGAGTAGACTCTGAAAAAAAAACAACAGTAGTCTTTAAACCTTTTTTATAAGTGGAAAATTAAAAACAGATTCAAAAGGAGTTTGTATAAGTATTATGTTCCTAAACATACACAATTTTTACAAAGCTTTTACAAAGTTCACTGTCTAATAAAATGAGCTAGTCCTATGAATACAAATTAGATTTTTTTATAAATGTAAACTAGAATTGTGAATGTTCTTTTATACTCACAGGTAAAACAATATAAATGCTTGGATGTTTCTCCCTGATAGTGTGGATTATTTCTAAGATACCTTCGCAGACTTGTTCAGGTGTGTGTTCAACATTATTTGTTCCCACATGCAAAACTATTACCTGCCGAAATTACATATAGATTAGTCAAATGAGACAGGAGCTCATCATATTTTGATACAGTCAATCAATATTCAGAATCCTTAAGTCTGACATTCCTTAGGACCTCATTTTTAATCTGAGCTACTTGATTACATAAATGAACAGTTGCATTAAATTGTTTGACAATGAGCTGTTGTTTAGTGCATTGTAATATAATTACAAAATATGAGTGTGTGCTTATTTTTTGGTAAGTCCTTCAATCACACAGCAACCAAGTGAGAAGTGGCGATTTAGATTTTTTCAAATACATATATTTAACATCTAGAGAGTGGCATGTGATATTTTTATCACATAGATTTAATTGCCGGCAAAACCAATTAATTGTTGTAGTGATTTATTAAACACCCAAGTGAACAGAGTAGATCTCTGGAAGAGGTGCAGCATCTTTTATCAATTTAATCTCAGCCTTACTTTGGCTCAATAGCAGTGGTTAGTAGTACATCTTTAATTTTTGCCTCTAAAAACTAACAGTTTGTTGTTAGAATTAAATGTGGCTAAGGCAGCAAAAAATAGTTTGTATTACTTACCCTTGCATCAACATGATCAAGTTCTCCATTTTTTATCCGCCACAACACATTTTGAGTTTGATCTTTGTGAATGCTAAAATTAAGACAATGAAGTGGTGCAAACCATTGATTCCACACTTCAGTGTGTTCTAGAGCTTGTAATATGGAATCACCAATGAAGATAACGTCCGCATCTTTTCCTTTGGCGTCCGAAAGGAATCTATTATGCTGTAAATTAATTACGAATTAATTTAAGTAGTTGAAATATATATGAGATTAAAAAAAAGACTAGTTAACTTGCAAAATTGCTAGCAATTTTCTTTAGAGTTCTGTTCTATTCTTCAATATGTCCAGAATAGAATTAAATAAAGTTTTGAAACACCGAAGTATTTTGGAATTTAGATGAAAGTTTATAAAACTTACAATGCTATTCCATCTGCCATCGCCTTCAGAGTCTTGTTGTGGAGCAGCCACAGAACATGGATTCATGATTCTAAGTTTATTTTATAGTTTAAACGTTATAATAATTGTGCGCTTCCTTTTCTAGACTATGCTATTAAAAATTCTTTAAAATATAAACTCATCCACATTCCACAATTTGTGAATTTGACTGACATTAACAAATCTTGTAACTTGTACACTTGGTACACTTGACCACACACAGACACTTGACATTTTGAAGCTCTCGGAGTCACAGACACGGACACTATTCTCATGATTCTCTCTCAGTGGCCATATAGTCTAAGATCCGGGATTAGAAAAATATACCCTCATCTGTTATATAGATGAAACAATTTTTTATAAGCTGATTTGAATATCATGAACTTATAAAAACAACCTCTGCCACCATAAGCCTGCTGCAATTAATAGTAATTAATTAATTAACAACTAATTTATTTTTAATTATTACTTTCTCATGTAAGTTACATGTAGTAAGTTAAAACCGTCAATATTTTATATTATATACCTCACTGTAGTAGGCACCCATCTCTATGATTGCTATATTTACCTGCAGCCAGGTGAGAAAAGGTAGATAAATGCAGCTTATTTCCCTCACATGTTAATTAAAAGTTACGAGCATGATTTGAAAATTAAAAAAAAATTGAATTTATTTATATATTGGATAGAAGCAGGCGTTACTTTGCGGAAGTCCATGATTAGCAAGAAAAGGTTAGAATTATTTTGCTATAATCCGCCAACAGAAAAATCTGTATGGTCAAACATGCAATTAAAAGCTAAGCACCACTCACCTACCCAGCCAAGCAAGAAAGCCAAGTTCCCAAGCAAGCAATGCCACCACCACTCACATGTGTGTGGTCATCTTGAATTTTTATCTGTTCATCAGGTAGACCTTCGGTTCTTAATCATCTTTCGCCAAGAAACCACTCTACCATCTTTTATACTCTCCGAGATAGACACCAGAGAAAGTTTCTATGGCCGCCATCTTGAATCCGCCATTTTGGAGTTTTTTTTTCAACTCCCTGCTAATTGGATGTGGTTTCGAGTAATTTTTGTTGGAGCACACCCCACCTAGTTGGTCGCGTGGATATTTGGCAAAAAAACCACTTTTTCACCTTTTTTAACCCATTTCCAAAAAGGAGGAGGTTCTCAATTCTTTTTCTTTCTCATTTTTTTCCGCCATTTGGAATTTTTTTTCAACTCACTGGCAACTGCTCGAGGTTTCGAATGACATTTGGTCGAGCACCCTCCACCTATCTTCTATACCCTGGCCGTGCCCCTCGCCCGTCTCCGAACTCCTCACTCATCAGCTCTCTCCACCTCTCTCCGAGTCACATTCTTTGAGCTCTATACGACACTATGGGTGAAAAAAAAATTTTTCATACAAAATTTTACAGGAGAGGGGTCGGAAATTTGAGACGTCACAGCTCGGCCGCCATCTTGTTTTTTTAATTTTTTCACTTTTTCTGTTAATCGTTTACTAATTTCTACAATAATCCAAAATTTCAAAGAAATCGGTTGGAAAACAAAAGAGTTGCAAGATTCACGTCGGCCGCCATCTTGTTTTTCCGAAATGTGATAATTTTCCCCAACTCGAATCCCCCCCCCAAACACATCTCCCGAACATCATTATATCGATTTCCGTCTCTCTTCTAGGAGAACAATCGTGTCAATCAGTCAGTCAGTGAGTGAGTCAGTGGTAATTGAGCTATATATATTATAAAAATACTAGTATTTCGCTCGGTGGAATTTTTTTTCAACTCACTGGCAACTGCTCGAGGTTTCGAATGACATTTGGTCGAGCACCCTCCACCTATCTTCTATACCCTGGCCGTGCCCCTCGCCCGTCTCCGAACTCCTCACTCATCAGCTCTCTCCACCTTTCTCCGAGTCACATTCTTTCACTGAATAGGGTGACGTAGCTCCTGATAAAGCCTGTTCGCAACTTATTAACAAGTTACAAGATGTCCCAAACACCACCTTCTGGGTTCTCATATTCTGGGTCAGAAGCTACTAGTGACCAAACAATGAATTACGCAACGAGTGCATCAAATCGGCCGAAACGAAAACACGATAGCATGCTAAATGAAAATTTGGAAGTTTTTCAAAGAGAGATAAAATCCATGCTGCAACAATGGCAAGAGGATCAAAGTAGCAAACTATTTCAGATTCAACAAGGTATGGATATTATAAAGGGCCAAATAACCGAAATTAGGAAAACAAATACAGATATAGAAAAATCTCTGGAATACATGACATCGCAGTATGATGATTTAAATTCAAAAGTTATTACTCTTGAAAAGGAATGCAAAGATTATTCTGCAAAAATTAATGTTTTAGAAAATAAAATTGAAGATATAACCAGGCAAAATTTTTATACGAAGATCGAAATAAAAAATGTTCCAATGGAAAGTTCAGAGTCTCAGCAAGATTTATTAGGGAAAGTCATTACCATCTCATCCATATTAAAAATCGATATGTCAACACAGATTCGCAACGTACAGCGATTATCAGTAAAATCCCAGAATAACAAACCTATTATGGTTGATTTTACTACTCCGATTGCAAGAAATAAATTTCTTCAGGCCGTCAAAAAATTTAATTCGCAATTTAAAGATAAGAAGCTAAGTACGAGTTATCTTGGAATTTCTGGGCCTCACAAACCTATTTATATTTCGGAACTTCTAACTCCAAAGACCAAAAGATTATTTTATTTAACGAGAGAAATCAATAAAAATAAATTTTTCAAATTCTGTTGGACGGTGAATGGAAAAATATATTTGAGAAAGGAGGAAGGATCGCAACTTATTCAAGTACACAGTGAGGAGCAACTCCAGGAAATAAAAATCCGAAACTCGCTTTGACTAGAAATGAGGTTATTTAGTGATATTATATTTAACTGTTATTTTATTAAATGTGACATAAACCTTTCCACAAACACATACATACACACGCAAAATCATAAATATTTTACACTTTTTGACATTCATTATAACATACACATGCATTTGAAACATGTGCACTTTCTCTTAGCGAATGGTCAAAAATTTATCTCTTCATCAACGTTTTGTCACTGGTCCGGCGGTGGTAAGAAAATTGTAATAACATGCAACTTTATCGCTAATTGTGATGCAATAGGGCTGTGTTTTGCTTACTTAAAGTTTATCATTGTAAATCTTGCACTTAGATACCCACAAAAAAATTTTTTTTAATGGCTGATTTCTTATGTGATTTAATAAGTGATATTGATAATTTTTCAGCCCATTTTCTCGTATGTTCTCCTGAAGATTGTCCTTCTTTATTGGTGGATAAGACAAATAGCCTTAGAGTGTTTGTCCAAAACATCCGAAGCATTAATAAAAATATAAATAACTTATGCGTGCTTTTAACTCGAATTGAAGTGGAACCAGATATTATTATCTTAACGGAATGTTGGCTATTCTCCGCTATCACCCCGCCCCTAATTAAGGGTTACGCTAGTTTTTATACTTTAAAAACTCTAAATCAAAATGATGGCTTGGTAGTATACATAAAGTGCAATATCGAACATGTAACGTATGAACCGTCATTAACGGATGCAAATTGCCTTGTCACTAAAATTGGTTGTGATACCGCTATAATTTCTATTTACAGACCCCCATTTAATCGAAATGCAGACAATTTTTTGTCTAGCTTAGACTTGCTTCTAAAAACTCTTAATAACCTCTCCAATGTAATAATAGTAGGCGATATAAATATAAATATTGCCGACAACAACTCGGACTCAAATGCAGCTAATTATTTAAATTTACTCGCATTACATGGACTTCTACCTGCCTATACACACCCAACCAGGCATGAATCTTGTCTTGAGATATCAAGCAAAAACCACTTGCTTGATAATACAAAACTCAATTACGGACCATGATTCTATATTATTGTGTTTAGACCCTAAACAAAAACAAGAAATGAAGCATCAAGCTACACAAAGAATTAATTATGTAAATCTAGCACGAGAAATATACACAATCGATTTTTCTACTATCTTACAAATGAGTGACTGTAATTCAGCAGCTGGTTTTTTTGTCCATTCTATCAATAAACTAATAAAACAAAACTCCTATACTAAATCTGGTTCCAAACGTAATAAAATGTTAAAACCTTGGATGACAGTAGGTTTACTGCGCTGCATCAGGAATAGGGATAAAATGCATCGGCAACTTAAGCAACATCCTGATAATGAAATTTTAAAAGTATCTTATAGAAGATACAGAAATTTTTGTAACAAATTAATTAAAAAGGCAAAACAAGCGTATGATAGATCAGAATTTCTAAAAACTGGTAAAAACACTAAGAAAATCTGGCGATTTGTAAATGAATTAACGCAATATAAGAGCAAAAATTCAACTTCAACTGATCTATGAAGGCTGTCTAACTCGGAAGCAGAGTCTATCAATCGGATTAACGAATATTTTGCTACAGCTGGTAAAATACTTGCCGAAAAGCATGCTCACACATCCGTTCCCACCAGATCACAGATTGTTGTACATCAACCATCATGTGTCAACTCATTTGTACTTTTAGAAACGGATGAGATTGAAGTCGGAAACCTTATTGACTGCCTTAAGACTGACAGCTCAGTGGGTTGGGATAATATTCCACCCAACTTAGTGAAAATATTTAAGAATGTTTTAATCCCTCCTCTAACATATATCTGTAACCTTAGTATGAAGAGTGGAAGGTTTCCTAATGCTTTTAAAAAAGCTATCGTCATACCCATTCACAAAACGGGCAGTAAAATTGAACTTAATAACTATCGCCCGATTTCAATTTTACCTACCATTTCAAAAGTTCTGGAACGATTAATAAACAAGAGGCTAATAAATTATTTAGAAACAAAACAACTTCTCTCGAACAATCAGTTCGGTTTCCGACACGGTAGGTCAACTTCTGACGCTGTCGGGGAACTTACTGATTATATTGTGAAGGCCTTGGATGGAAATGAAAAGGTTATTGCTATCTTTTTGGACTTAGCCAAGGCTTTTGATACGATTTGTGGAAATCTCCTTATAAGTAAATTAGAGCGACTCGGTATTCGGGATAAACAGCTTAACCTGTTTCGTGATTACTTAACGAGTAGAAAGCAATGTGTTAAAATAGGTAATACGTTAAGTAATGACTTAATTAATGATTTTGGAGTTCCACAGGGTAGTATTCTTGGCCCAACATTATTTTTGACATTTATTAATGATCTATGTGACATGTATCTAGAAAACGGAAAAATAATAACATTTGCTGATGATACAGTAATTATTTTTAAGGCCAACTCCTGGGAAAAAGTATTTGTTAATGCACAAACGGGTTTCAATAAAGTTTGTATATGGCTTTCAGAAAATAAGTTGACTCTTAATGTTCTTAAAACTAAATATATAATTTTCAGCATTAAAAAAACTTTAAATACCAATACAGACGCATTTAGACTATCCGCCCACTCGGCCTCGTGCCTGATAGCTCAAGATAAATACTGCTGTTGTCCGCCTTTAGAAAAAGTCCATAGTTTAAGATATTTAGGTGTTATTATAGACAGCCAAATGACTTTTCAGCCACATATTAATGCAGTTACGAAACGTGTTCGCAAACTGTCAGCTATCTTTAAAAACATTAGGCATGTAGTTGATGCTAAGACCCTAAAATGTGTGTATAGCGCTATCTGTGAATCAATTATAACATATTGCATTACAGCTTGGGGAGGAGCATGTACCTCACACATGCTTCCACTAGAAAGGGCCCAAAGGTTGGTTCTGAAAGTTGCTACTTGTAGGCCATTCGACCACCCAACTCGCGATCTGTATCAACAGTGTAATGTACTGACAGTTAGGCAACACTTCATTTATAATACTATAATGCATCAACATGCAAAAAACAAATTTAAAGAAAATTATTTAGAAAAAAGAAGACAAGATAAGATTTGTGGTGTCACACCTTGCAGAACTAGGTTTGCTCAGAAGCACCAATCTTTTCTTGGCAAACATTTATATGATATAGCTAGCAGGTATGTAAAGATTCATTGTTTGTCAAGACATGATTGTAAAACAAAGGTGAAAGCCTGGCTCCAGACGCTTGATTATGAAAATACGGAAAAGTTGCTAAAAATTACCAGATAGATTCACAAGCACCTATAGTAACACACACACACACACACACACACACACACAGGCACACACACACACACATACACACACACACACACGCGCACACACACACACACACACACACACATACATACACACACACATACATGTCAAATGTGTACACAACAAACATATATATTAGTAGTAAAAATTAACAAGCAATCAATAATCCTTAACCTAACAATAATTTTTATCTAAATATTAAGTATATTTCAGTTAAATATTGTTCAAGAAGTCAAAAGTTCCAAAAAATTTTATTGTATAATTTATTGCATAATTTCTAATTTATTTTTGTTATTATTGATCTGTATAATATAGTATAAGTAAAACTGAACCTTCGATCAGGAAGAGGTCCAACAGCTAAACCACAAAATCGTAAGGATTTTAGCTTAGCTGCTGGCAAAACCCATTTTGTAAAATCATGATATTGGATTAAATAAATGATATTATTATTATTATTATTATTATTATTATTCAATAAAACAAATTTCATACGTTATACGTTTGAGCTCTATACGACACCATGGGTGAAAAAAATTTTTTTCATACAAAATTTTAAAGGGAGGGGTCGGAAATTTGAGACGTCACAGCTCGGCCGCCATCTTGTTTTTTTAATTTTTTTCACTTTTTCTGTTAATCGTTTACTAATTCCTACAATAATCCAAAATTTCAAAGAAATCGGTTGGAAAACAAAAGAGTTGCAAGATTCACGTCGGCCGCCATCTTGTTTTTCTGAAATGTCATAATTTTCCCCAACTCGAATCCCCCCCCAAACACATCTCCCGAACATCATTATATCGATTTCCGTCTCCTTCTAGGAGAACAACCCTGTCAATGAGTGAGTGAGTGAGTGAGTGAGTGAGTGAGTGTGTCAGTCAGTGGTAATCGAGCTATATTTATTATAATATTGACGGTTTTAACTTACTACATTTAACTAACATGAGAAAGGAATAATTAAAAATAAATTAGTTGTTAATTAATTAATTACTATTAATTGCAGCAGGCTTATGGTGGCAGAGGTTGTTTTTATAAGTTCATGATATTCAAATCAGCTTATAAAAAATTGTTTCATCTATATAACAGATGAGGGTATATTTTTCTAATCCCGGATCTTAGACTAATAGGGCTACAATAATATTCTATCATAAGGGTGGAACCACATTTGTGAGGAATGTTTTCTATCATAAGGGTGGAACCACATTTGTGAGGAATGTTTCGGATTTCGCCCATACAAAACTGTCAAATTCCATAGAAACGTGTACGGATCAAATCGGCTTTTCGATGCGTACACGAATGTATGGAGAATGACAGTTTTGTATAGGCAAAATCCGAATCGATCCTCACAAATGTGGTTCCACCCTTACAATCTATTATTTAGAGTTATAGAACAAGAAAAAGGCTTGGTCCGGGAATTTGGTCCCTCAGCGGATTCGATGTACCTACCTACTACCTAATTCGTGTATACGTTTATCCGATATCTCCCTTTGGGTGCGAAACCTTAAACATGGGGAAATTTCATTAACTTAATCTAGCAACACTGAATTTTTTTTTTGAAAACTGGAAACGGATATTCTCTGCCAAACTCTTTACTCTTTATCACTTTATCGCTCTTTACGTAAAAAAAATGGTAACCTCAAAATCAAAATTAAAAAAAAATAGAAAAGTGAAGTGAATACATTTGAATACAATTTTTAGCAATAATTATAATGGCAAATATTATCGTGGATAATGAAATAAATCTTATAGAACAAAGACATAAAAAGGAAAAGAAGGAACTGCAAGCTCAAATTCAGGCCTTAAAAAAGACTGCAAAAAATGATAAGACGAAAAAGAAAGAACTTACTGCAGAGATCGTCAAATTAGAAGCAGATTTAGAAGAGCGACATAGAAAAGAAAATGAAGAGTACGGTTTCAGTCGAGAGTCCATTGAGCCCGAAGCAAATGAGAAAGAAGAAACAGACAACGGAATGATACCAAAACAAAAGGTTTCTAAGGCACAAAAGCGGCGAAACAAAAAGTCGCAACAAGAAAAAGATCGGGATAAAGCGATCATGTTGCAGGAACAAGAAAATCTCCTAGGCCCAAGAAACGTAGAAAACCAAGAAATGTCTGCCAGATTACGAGAAAGGAAGTTAAAGGTTTATTTAATACCGTCAGATGGGGACTGTTTATATAGAGCTGTGGCTCACCAATTAGAGACGAAGTACAACAGAAGCAAATCTGTAAAAGAATTACGCAAAGAAGTGGCAACTCACATTAGGGAGAATAAAGATGAATTTATGCTATTCATGTGTCATCCGGACACTGGAGTCAGTCTCACAGATGCTGAGTTTGACGAATATTGTAATAAAATAGCTAATACTAATGAATGGGGTGGTCATATCGAGATAAGAGCATTAACAAATTGTCTTGAGTGCCCAATCACAGTTATACAGGCAGCAGGACCAGTGGCAATAGAACAGGGGACTGAGTTCTCAGGCCCTCCGCTAGTTATTACATACCACAGATACTCATTTAGTTTAGGTGAACATTACAACTCTACTGAAGTTTTGAGTGAAGATTAGAATAATTTGCTTGTGGGCAGGTTGAACTAACTTGGCCCCTGACCCAAGACCTCCTCTGACTGATTTCTTATTTATGAGCGAGTACAAAAGTACAAAGTATATGTGCTGGTGACAGATTGTAGTAATTGTAGTAGTTTTGGTTAATTTTGTGATAAAAAATGTTGATTTTAGTAGGCAGGAATTTAATATAAATGCCTGCCTGTTATTAGTAGCCAAAACTTTTATATACAGATACGTGTATAATTGAGCTTAACCATATTCTAAAAGATGTGTTTGACTAATTATAATTAATTTATTATGCTAATGTATAACTGCAATATTGTAATATTCTTCTTCTTCTTTATCAACCTATAGACGTCCACTGCTGGACAAAGGTCTCCTGCATGACATGGACTTCATGGACATTGTAATATTCATAGATAACCAAATGTGAAATTTTGAAAGTAAATACTTATTTCTAATTTCTATTGATTACATTCAAACATGCAATAATTGTTTGTTCCGACCAAAAATAATGAATGTATTCCTGACAATATGACTATCGCTCCCATTTCACATTGGCTATTTTGAATTCAAATTTGATGCTTACTAAACCAACAGTAAAAAAGGTTATAACTTTTAAATACTTTTATTGTGAGTAATACAGAAAAAAGAACACTGGTAAGATTAGTATTACATCTTAATTACAAAATAAAAACAATTTGTTACGCTCCATTTTGGATTGGTGTTTCATTTATAGTTGATTCCTCTTTTAGGTGTTTGTTTGGATCATCAGGCTTCATGGCAGGGAATAAGAGAACCTCCTAGAAGGAAACAAAATTTTCATTACCTAATTATTGATGAAAATTTTAATTTAGTTGGTACCTATTCTATGGAAAACTTTGAAAATTGAAATGAAAAAAAAAATTATAAAAGAATATTATCAGGAGTTTAATAAAATCACTAATACATTTTGCTGTGCATCAATAGAAATCTGTGCCTTTGACGTGGTTTAAGTGTGAATCATACATAATAATATTATACTCCTAAGTTAAACAGCTTAACAGGTCTTCAAGTATTTTTGCTGCAAGTTTTTGTCGTAATTTTATTTTAAAACTTGTGTATTAAGTAATTTCATCTAAATTGTTTTAGTATGAGATTGAATCCATCTTTAAAACTTACCTTTATGTTATTGGAGTCAGTCAAAAACATAGTAAGACGATCGACTCCCAAGCCCCACCCACCAGTAGGTGGTAGCCCATATTCAAGGGCAGTGCAGAATGCTTCATCAGTTGGAGGTGCCTCATCGTCACCGGCCGCACGGTCCTTGGCTTGTTGCTCAAATCGCTCCCTCTGAATGGCTGGATCGTTCAACTCTGTGTATGCATTGCAAATTTCCTTCTTCATAACGAACAGTTCAAACCTGTTCAATGCAATCAGAAAAAATAGCCCTTCAATAAAATATATTTAGACCATTAAAAAAATCCTATATAGTAAAGGTGAAATACGAATATCATCATACTAATATTATAAATGCGAAAGCAAAGGGCAAAGTGGGCTAGAGTATGTCGGAAAGCGGACCCCACCTAGTGGGATAACGCTTAGTCGAAGAAGAAGAATATTATAAATGCGAAAGTGTGTTTGTTGGTTTGTCCTTCAATCACGCCGTAACAGAGCTACGGATCGACGTGATTTTTTGCATGGCTATAGTTAAGAACTTGGAGAGTGACATTTTATCCTGGAAAATTAAGTTCCCGAGGGATTTTAAAAACTAAATCCACGCGGCATAAGTTGTGGGCATCATCTAATTCATAATAAGTATAATTTATTATTCTACTGTAACACCTTTTATGTACCGGCGATCATGCAAATAAATGATTTGAATTTGAATATTAATTAATAATATGGATTTAATTATTTATCAATAGAAATAAATAAAATTTAAATATCAGTCAGCGATTATAAATTCAGAGAGGATTTTAATGTTTTTAAAACTTTTGTCTGTTGTCTTGTCAGCCATTCCCAGGCTGAACATATTTTGATGTGGAATTCACAGGCAAGTAGTTATATAAGGAGAAATCTAGAAGACAAGCAAGAAATCAAATTTCCCGGGATTTTAATGCGCGCGAAGTCGCAGGCAACATCTAATATTGTTAAATAACGTTGTCAAAAATAATATAAGTATCTTGTCTAGATGGCTATTAAGCAGAACATTACGATAAACTTAACTTAGTTTATCACAAAGTCATTGTTATCTTTGAAGTAGTTATTACAATATGCATTTGTATTATTTATTATTTGTAATATTGTGTAAGCTGCTGATTCATTAATAAGATAAGAGAAAGATTTGTTCTTTGTTAATAACATTTTACATAAACTGTATAAATTATATAAGGGGCACTATGATTTGAGAACTAAGAGATTATTCCAAAAAATGTATCTGACACAAATTTTTTAATCTGTATTTTAAGCTTACTTAAAAACTATTCTTATTACTCACAATGTTTTGTCACCATTTTGTCAAACATTTCATTATTATGGCTATAATAATAGGTATACTGAGAAAAATATTTTTATTGTACCTTTCCGTAAGACCAGGGATATCTCTGTGGTACTTAGAAAGTGGGCTCATAATCTGGGGATGGTCTAAAATAAAAGTAGGATTAATACATTTTTCTTCAAGAAACTCCCCAACTAATTTATCCAGGAGTCTAGCTGTTGTCCTCGGTGGAGGGCATTCAACCTGAAAAAAAAAATCAATTGCAAATATTGAATAGAAACAAGCGTTACCTTAATTAAGCACCTAGAGATTAGAAAAAATTGGGATGACAGAATACTGGACTGTGTTCCGTTTTAAGCAGTAACCAGTATGGCAAACTACAAAGGAAAAGCTTCACAGTATTACTGGATTGTCGTCACACCTTGCAGTGGTCCAGTGTATTTCGGAACATACCCTGTGTTTATCAGAATTAGCCATATTGTTTTGTTGAAGGTGTAAATCAGAAGATATGTCTTTACAGCTTATGTATAAAGTGTGCCTTATTTTGGAACATACCTCATGTTGCTCACACAGTTGACTAAGTATAGCATTCGCCTCAGGTGTACCTAATTGATCAGCTGGTGGTAATTTTACATTGAGTGCCTTTTCTAATGTAGCAATCATGGGCACCCTGGCAAATGGTGGTGTAAAGTCAATTTCTACTTCTTCACCATCTGGGCCATCTGGATGGTATTTTATCTGTTAAATTTTTATTAAATCATTGAATGCAACAAGCTATTAATACATAATGGAGTAATGCTGCTTTATAGTAAGGTGAAAATTATAATTAAGTTGGTCTTGGAATTTAGTAACAGAGGCCTCAATTTTAAATAAATTAAAACTGTATTTAAATATTACTTTAAAAATCTTATCCATAAGTCAGGAATCAAACCGTTGTTTCCTGTTTTAAAAAAAATATGTATAATATGTATTACAATTTCTTAAATCAATACCAAACAATATACCAAACTTCTTTGGTCAAATCTGAACACAGCAGTGTAGGTATTAAATCTGTACGAGTTGTAAGTAGGTACACAATATATTGTATTTTTAAAAAGATAAATTTTGCTTACCTTGTAAGTGCCATGAATACTTTTAACCATTCCTGAAAGCAGTGACTCAGTTATATCTATTACATCATTGTAGTCAGCATACGCCATATAAAACTCACAAGTCGTAAATTCTGGGTTATGAGTCAAATCAATGCCTTCATTTCTAAACTGCCTCCCAATTTCATACACACGATCCAGCCCACCAACAACTAACATCTTATGATAAAGTTCTGGAGCTATTCTCATGTAAAGGTCCATGTCTAAGTCGTTGTGGTGTGTGATAAATGGTTTTGCAGTGGCTCCACCAGCAATCATGTTCATCATTGGTGTTTCTATTTCCAAGAAACCCATGTTGTCAAAGAAACGTCTAATGTAGGAAATGATTCTCGCTCGTGTGTAAAATATTTGCCTAACCTGAAATGAAATGAACAGTCAATATGTAGTACCATACATTTTAAAATGTAGATGTGGGTGACATACACTAAGTGGTGTACATCTCTTAATTCGCTTTACACTCATCATAGAACCCATCAATGGTGACCCCAAGGTGAATTTTTTACCTTGACGCTAACTTTTAGACAATTGGTACCCAGATGTGCAGGTTTCCTCACAATGTTTTCCTTCACCAAGCCAGAGGTGAGTGCCCGGGATTGATCCTGCGACCCCCTGAATAGAAGACTGCAGTACTAACCACTAGGCAATCTCTGCTTGATGGAAAAGCATAGTGTCCAATTCCATAAAACAGAACCAGTAGCTTGCATATTTTTATTGAAGCGAATCTCCATTACAGATAATTGGCATCGGGATCTTATTCCCAAAATTGATACCCTAATAATTGAGACAGAGAGTGAGGACACATCAGAGTAAAAACACCACACATAATCATAATATCAGTGTCCATAACACAAATACTTAATTTTAAATTATATCATTATTTACTTTTTACAATATTTTATTTTAACAGCTTTATAAACAAAGAAATGAAACAGTATACTGGTACATAATGCAGTTAGACTGTATGGTATATTAAATAGTTATTGTGTAGTAAGAATAATAATATCATTATGTATTAGAGCTCTACAACATAATCATTTTGTTTAAGAGGACTATTACATTTTGCATCCCTCTCTCTCATACATTCAAATATTTTAAATGATTGTAAAAATCTCAGATACTTTTGACAAAATGTGGTCAATTATTATCTTCAACAATTAAATTACAGATATTTTAACATATTTTTATTATCATATATCTAGTTTTGATAGAGAGAGATAGAATAGTAGATTTTGCCCTTTCCTCCATCAAAATTTAGGTATATCATAATAAAACTTTTTAACTTAATTTAGATATACTGTAGATGATGGCGTGATGGCGTGTAGAAACCGATCAGGGGTATGGGTTGAATTTTCACTGCCGTACCCCTTCCAAGTTAGTCCGCTACCATCTTAGACTGCATCGTCACTTACCATCAGGTGAGATTGCAGTCAAGGACTATCTTGTCTTCGAATAAAAAAAAAAAAAAATAAAAAAAAATACTAAAATATCTGTAACTTAATTGTCGAAGATAATAAATGACCACATTTAGTCAAAAGTATCTGAGACTTTTACAATCATTGAAAATATTAGAATGTCTGAGAGAGAGGGATGCAAATTGTAATAGTCCTGTTAAGAATTGGAGTAATGTAGCCTAGTTTATTTTTGAATCCATTAATACCTTATACTGTAGGAACACACCAGGCATGTAGCATTGTTAATGTCATACCTTGTCATTTAGAATGAGATCTAAATATCTCTTTCTAAATCTTGTTTCTTTATCCTTAAGACCAAAGTGAAGATGTGGCATCATATGGAGACATGGGGACAGTAGTTTAACAGTCTTGGGTATGATAGAGAGTTCTCCCTTCTTGGTCTTGCCTGGATGTCCAATGCAGCCAATAATGTCACCCCTTCGTAATTTATCAGTGTCTGTTATGAATTTATCTTCAGATTCATACATCTTAGCATTGGCCATAACCTACAATATATTAAAAGTCAATAGTATGCTTAAAAAAAGATTACATTAAAAGATTACTCTTCAATATGTTTGAAGGTTATATTATTCTAGCTTTTGCCAACAACTTAGCCCGCGTGAAGTTAGGTTCCCGCAGGATCTGTTACTCTGTTGCAGCATGATTAAAGGACAAAACAACAGACACCTTCTCATTTATAATATTCATTAAAACTAAGAATACCTGAATTTTTACACCTTCACCTCTCAAATCATAAAATATAAGTTTGGCACCAGACTCTCTAATTGAATGGACTCTGCCAGCCACAGACACAGTAACATTTTCTAATACGTCCCCACTGTTGAGGTTGTTATACTTTTCAATGAACTCTTCAAGCGATATGGTTAC
The DNA here is from genome assembly GCA_029955525.1 of Oeneis ivallda. NCBI lineage: Eukaryota > Metazoa > Arthropoda > Insecta > Lepidoptera > Nymphalidae > Oeneis > Oeneis ivallda. The sequence goes on along the minus strand of JARPMR010000002.1, from coordinate 19,901,526 downwards.
AGTAAACTTATGAGGGTATGGATGGTCATCTTTAGATCCATTTTTAAGAGCTGCAACTGCTGCTGTGCGAAGCTTGTAGTATTCATTAGGACTAATTTCTTCTTCAGCTTTGACAGTTTTCTTCTCAGTAGTTACAACTGGCTGTTGTGCCACCTTTTCTGCTTTCTCTTTTAACTTTTGTTCTGCTTTCAGCCGTCGTTTTAATTCACTGTAAAAGTAATAATACTTGATGATATCAAAGACCTACTTCAACATTACGGGTGTGTTCAGACATACACTGCAAGCACTGCTCAGTGCTCTCACTGGTGAAAAATTTGTTCCATTATAGACTGTCACTATACTGCCACAGTACCCTAGGGAGTTATATGACGTCATAACTCGCCGCCATTTTTGTACTGCGAGCACTGGCGCTTTCGAGGTAAGGTGCTCTCAGTGTTTTGATCATATGATTAAAAATAGAACAGTGCCTAGAGATTTGAAAAAATGGGGATGCCAGTATACTGGACTGCGTTCTTTAAAAAGTAACCAGTAGGCAGTAAAGCAAACTAAAAAGAAACGGCTTCACAGTATATTGGATTGACGACACACCTTACAGTGGTCCAGTGTATATCGGAACACACACTACATCGTAAGGAACTAAACCAACCGTGAATTTAGGACTGAAGAATATTTCATCAATTGTTTTAAATTCCTTTGGGCCAATATAGGCAAAACCACGATACTTCTTGAAAATAACATATTGTTTGATTGGTCACACAATACTCACTTCTTGGATAACTTTTCGACGGCCACTTCAGCCATTTTTCTGAAATATTTGTTTTGAATTATAAATACGATTCAAGTAATAAGAAATTGTTACGTGGATCTCGTTAATGCCCACGACACGTTTATGATCATCAAGATCACATCAAGATCATGAAATGGGTTAAAATTTGAAAATTGTAGGTTAGGTTTACAACCAAAGAGTAAATAAATATCTAGGGCATTTACAACTTTACAATGACGTTTTTGTCAATCACAGAGTACTATATGTCAAAACTCCAAATTCCAAGACGTCTTGTTGGAATTGCAAATGAGGACTTGACTCGATGAAATGGTGGAATAATGAAGCTTAATTTTTTGTAAACAAAATATTTTTGCTAGGTATGGATTTTATACATGATTTCAATATGAATAATTTTAGAAGATCGACATGCCTAAAATGGATAAAATAAACCACATTTTGTAGAAACTATTAAACTAATGAAATAGATTTTTGTTTGGAACGGAGAAACTTATTTTGTAATGGTGGAATCGATCGGGATTTGAAGAAACGGAATTTTGGAAAGGATCAGAAAAACTTGACTATGGCTCAAACGCTCGACGCGCGGAGCCATCAGCCACTAAACAAACGAAGAAGAAGAAGAATTGCCAATGACAAAACTAAAGGGCCCTATAAATCGTCCATCTTGCTGTACGTCCGTCCCGCCAAGGTCATGCACGATGCACGATCAAAAATGACAGTGAATAGGCTTGACGTACCGTGAAACCTGTTGACTTTGCCACTTTTTAGTGGTTCAGAAAGTTTGATCTGCTTTATCATAAAAAAATATATGACGATATATCGACTAACCTATTTCTAGTTGTAGTATATTTCATAGAAATTGATAAAAATACCAAAGGAATCTTCTAAAGTAATAATTTAAATTAAAAAAAACCCTAAATACAAATGTGGCAAATTCAACAATCACTTCCGGCAAGATTGCCATATGAAAATAAAATAGGAAAAATTAGGGTACATACATATAAAAAAAAGTATGTTTATTGGTGTTACCTATACAATAAAATAAAAACGAAAAAAATTACATTAATCACACTCTTAATACTTTTTCTAAGAAAGTTGCACATTCACCAATCTGTCTGAAATTGTTCATACTAAAGTTAGGGTTGTCAAAAAAAGTTTTTTTTTTAATTATTTTTTTTTACTTCAAAAGATAGTAGACATTATAAAAATAAAATAAACATAAAAATCAGTAGCTACAAGGTTTATTATTTTATTGAGATTACCTATATAAAACTTGTTTTGCTGCTTCAAGGCATCCCTGGAAATTTCTTTTCTTTATACTAAGTCCACAGCAACTTTTAGAAAACATACTTGCCTGATTCGTATCTCCATTTTCTGAAAATAATAAGACAAAAATTGTATCAGAATTAGATGACTACTATACTAATTAATTTTTATTAAAACAATTATGTTACAAGTAGTATAGTTATGATTTGGATATAAATACGAGATTGTCATTGCCTACTATTTTTGTTCTTATATGAAGTGCTCCTTTGATTGTAAAATTATTTCATTAACAAATTAAAATTAAATCAGTAACATTTTCCTATTATATAAAAATATATAAAATAGTATTTAATTTTGAAGTTATTAATTTTTATTTGAATATTTAAGTTTTACTTATTTGGTTTATTATTATTACAAAATAAATAAAACTGTAAGATAATATAAAAATTAAATAAACTGGTATAGGTTAGGTAGGTACATTAAAATAAAATATATTTGGTGACAGCCCTTTACGATTGAAGGTTTTGAATTTGCCAACGCCAATTGCGAACTTTAGATAACTCGTTCGCGTAAAAATTAACATTTAGCGAGTAAAAGAACATTAGATTAACGTAATATATAAAAATCACTTACCTACACAACGCCTTTCCCATTTATTTTCACTGAAGTTTCGGAGCACTGAGTTTTTAACCGCCAACACACGAAAAAATAACCGTCGAAAATTAAATGAATTATACAAACTGGGTTGCTATACCTCATTTGGTGTTGCCATATAACTATTAAATTTTACCATTAAGGGGTGCAAACACGAAAAAAGTTAAAACTATAGTCACAGTGAACTGTTTAGCTTCAAAAAATGGGTATGGGAAAGTCACTGTACTGTTGGCAAAGTCATCCGGTTTCACGGTACGTCAATAATTATTATTAACAGTTTGCTGGACGTGCACGAGCCGTTTTCCATCCAGCAGATTTCCCCCACCACTTACTAAGTCGCGACGTACGTCGCCGATGGATAGTGAATAGCTTTGACGTACGTCAAGACGGTCGTGCATCGTGTATGCTAGATGGTGTGGAGACTTGCTGTACAGCAGAGTCGTCATTCAGCCCACAGAATTTGGCCGCCGAGGTTAATCTGTGGCCGAGAGAAGTGTGCACCACAGATTATGTGCACGGCAAAATGCTCCTTGTGAGTGATTGTGTTCTGTGGCAAAATCAAAAAAACCGGCCAAGTGTGAGTCGGACTCGCGCACCAAGGGTTCCGTACTCCAAAAGTAAAAGTAAAACGATAATAATAATTATATTAATTTGCTTATTCATCTTTTATAATATAACTTTGCTTGTAGAGGTTTATTATTAATATAAAAAAAACTATGCTAGTTAGAGCGTTGGTTTTATTTTTCCTGTAAAATATACATAAACCTCTATTGACCATAATTATTTCTGATTTTTCGATTGGTAATCTTCGGAGATAATAATAATAATTATTATGTATTTATTTTGTACGCGGGTGTGAGAGTCAAAATTTATAGCAAAATAATAATAATAATAATAAGGGGTTGGGTGTTTTTAGTGGACATCACCATCCCACATGACGAGAACCTCGTGAGAGCGGAGACAGAGAAAAAACGAAAGTATCTAGATCTGGCTCACGAGGTTACTGGCATGTGGCATGTGGAGTCCACTGAAACCATCCCAATCGTTATTTCTGCGAATGGGTTGATCCCAGTCAGCCTCGCTCACCATCTGAGGCGACTGGGGTTCCGTGGCGGTTCGCTCGCGGCCAAGATGCAGAAAGCGGTGTTGCTAGACTCGGCTAGGATAGTCCGTCGGTTTCTCAGCCTGTCGCCCTGACCCCCGGCCGTCTGGTCTCCCCTGCCGGGGCGTAATCCTCCGCCCGCTACAAGTATTTATTTATGTAATCTATATGTAAGTTTATTTATCTGTGTGTATATATTTATGTTTATAATACTTTTTGGCCCTATATCTATTTATTTTGTATGCGGGTGTGATAGTCATAATATATAGAAAAATAATAATAAAAATAATAATAATAATAATATTTATTTGAAGGCAATAAAAACCCAAAATGTACAAAGTTAGATACAAAAAACTAAAAAAACAAATATAATAAATTACAAATAAAATAAAAATTTAATTGCCCCTGAAACGGGAGTTCGTAATAATTATTTACCTACTTGCGATTGTTGTCACGATGTACGGCAAGCCAATATTTCAGAATTGGATTCTCAGGGCACTCGGAGCATACCCTGAGGACCTCGTTCTTAGAATTACGGATGCGGAACCAAAAAGCCGCAACCCGTGATCTAATAACCGCGAAATAATCAGGTACTCTGGCGTCGGCAAACATGCTCGACGCACTGCAGTATTTAGGCAGTTTCATCAGAATGCGGTATGCGTTATTATACTGCACTCTGATGCTGCTTCGCGCACTTTTGCTGCAGTTGAACCAAAGCTGACACGTGTAGAAGCATTGACAGTATGCTCTGAACAGTGTCAGCTTCGCCTCAGGACTGCACCGAGCAAATCGGCGAGCGAGCATATTACACCGAACAGCCAGAGCACGCCGTTCACGTTCGATATCGCGGTTATCACGTAAGTCCTCAGTCAAGATATGTCCCAAGTACCTGAACTCGTCCACCCTATCAATAGGCACACCATCTAGACATACTGAGGGAACCCTCTCCGGGCCTCTACCAGAGCGGAATATCATCATCTGCGTCTTTTTGACATTATATTTGAGCCCATGGCTCATAGCATTATGTTCGCAGATAGCCAATAAACTTCTAAGTCCTCTGATTGAGGGACTCAGAAGTACCATATCATCAGCATAGCTGAGATTATTCACACAGGTTGTGCCAATGTGACAACCAACCTTTGCACTTCTAAGTTCCTCAATCAGATCGTTTACGTATACGTTAAAGAGGTCCGGAGAGGTCAACCCACCTTGACGCACGCCGCATTCTAATATATAATCATTAGAGGCGGCGTCGCCCCATTTCACAAAGTTTGTTTGGTTTTCATACCAGTATCTCAACAGTTCTACGGTTTTCAGCGGTACATTAGAAGTTCTTAGTTTTTGCCATAGTTGCTGGTAGTTAACTAGATCGAAGGCACGGCTCAAATCTAAAAAACAAGCATAAACAGATGTACTTCTGTTTTTATAATAGTTAACTGTTGATTTGAGGCTGAAGACCGCCGAATCTGTTGAGAGTCCGGGACGAAAACCAAACTGTGCGTCGTCAACCTTTATATTCTCGATTATACCAGGGTGCACTAATCTTTCCAGAATCTTACCTATAGCGGTTCCTAAAGAAATCGGCCGGTAGTTTTTAAGGCTGGAAAGATCACCGGTTTTGTTTTTAGGAATTGGAACCACCATCGTTCTCATAAGGTTTTTCGGCAAATATCCAGAGTTAATAGAAAACGTAAAAATTTCTGCCAAAATTCGAAATATATTGAAACCAGCATATAAAATGTGTTCTAAGCTCAGTCCGTCAAAACCGGGGGATTTACCCTTCTTCATTTTTCTAACCACTTGGGCTATAACGTCCGGCGTGAACTGAGGAGTAGCTTCCTCAATACTGTTAAAGTCACTGAGCGTAGAAGCACACTGCTGTTTATTTCTTACTGGCAAAGGATCAGCTTTGAAGTGGTGCGAGAACAACTCGGCAATCGACTTGGGATCGTGTTCAGTATTTACGGTCGCAGGTAAACGAAACTTATAGTCAAGACGTTTTGTTGCCTTCCAGAATTTGGCAAAGTTTTTATCTGCTCGATGTGAAGCTAATAAGTCCATTTTTATCTGATCCTCGTTGTTCTGGCACCACCTCAATTTACTTTTAAAAACTCTGCGGCTCTCCACCATGTTATTGTGAATCTCACCAGACTGAGGTTTCCCATACCACAACCAAACTTTGAAATGGTGCCTCGCTTTCTGATGACTCTCACGGACGTGGTGAATCCATCCTAACACTGGTTTATGCCTGCCCCGAACATCGCGACAAATGCTAGTTTTTGCGCTATCCTGCAAAGCCTTAATGGTATTATTATAATATTCATCTAATAAATGTAAATAGTTGCCACATATTTTAAAACAACTTAAATTACAAATTGTACAGTTTTTAAGATGACTAGAATTCAGAGCTAATTTACTTAAAATATCACAGCAATGCTTATTATATAAGTGAATTTCCTTAACATTTCTATTACCCCAGCGAACACCAACTAATGACTGGTCTTCTATGTGTAATGTACTTTTCTGGGGTATCATGTCAATTTGACTCGTAACTAAGAGGGGATAGTGGTCCGACCAGTATACCCCAAGATCCACCCACACGGAGGTAACAGTAGGACGCGCTGCGGCCGACACTAAGCAGTGGTCTAACCAACGCCTACCACCGCTACCGTCATTAACATGCGTAAAAGTGTCCGGAGTCAAGATTTCTTTATCAACACACACCAGTGAATGTTCTGCACAGAAACCTAAAAGTTCAGTCTCGAATCTAGTACCCGAATGTGCGTTGAAGTCACCCAAAACATAGATAGCCTCAACTTCGGTGTCACTAATAACGGCTTCAATATTACCTAGACTACTTATGAAATCCGCTAGACTGTCTTCACTTCCATTATCATAGGGTAAGTAGGCACTCATCACGAGGATATGACGTCCATCCAGATCAATTTGAATAGCCGCCAATCTGTCAGAGGTGCAGTCTATGATTGATACGTTCGGAAACAAAGACTTACGCCACATCAATGCGAGACCCCCGTACGGTCGGCCTTTCAGTACTCCCGCCGAAGTATCTACTGCTGACTTTGCGAAGCAGCTGAAGTGTTCACTGAGCTCATTCACAAAACCTAAGTCGTGTGGAAGTAAAAAAGTTTCCTGCAAGGCTAAAATATCGACACACTCAGACAAATTCCTTATTTGTTCAGCAGATCTCTTGATAGAACGGCAGTTAAAAGTTGCAAGAGTTATATTAGTAGTGGTCGTACTTCCCATAATATTAGTTATTTAAAGCTGCACGAGTCTGTCGTTCTCTGTAACGCCGGTACACTAAACCTGTAGGCCAAAAATTTGCATCTAAGAATATATTTATTTTACTGGCGTGTATCTTGACCTTAAAAGAGTTGAACGAGGTTTCTCTGTTCTGTGGCAGGCGCTCAACGCTGAGACACTCCTGCCCCCTATCTTGAATATGATCCTTAATATCGGACTCCGTTACAGTTTTCAATGTGCGAGAAATGTAAATGGAGCATTCCGGGTCTGCAACTTGTATTTTGCTTAAATTGGAAAACGTTCCTCTCATATTCGCAATTCTAGGTTTCCGTTTTTTGTATTCTACCATTTTAAATCCATCATTCGCCGCTAAATCAATAGACCCTGTCGGTAGGTTACTCGCAAAAGAGTTGTCCGCGGCCACGCTAATTCCACCTGAACTCCTAATAGGCATACGGGCGCCTTTCCCATGCCGCGAGTGCTCCTTATTGTACACGATGTCGCGGTAGGTCGGCGTGTGTAAACTTAATGTTTGATTACCATTCATATTTGGCACCGATGCATTCGAAGTGGGTCGGTGTGCAGTATCATGATAAAACGGTGCGTAGGTACTCTCTTCTAGGACCGGTTTCTGCGAGTTACAAGTCCCCGCGTCCGCATCGCTTGATGAATCTTTAGAGTATTGTTTACTTTGCGATGCGCTTTGTTTACTCGAAGGCACCTGACTATGTGAATCCTTTTGACGATCGTCTTAGATTAGTAATGTCGGAACATGTCGGAACTAATTTTTGACTGCCATAGCAACATCTCGGATTTTGTGACTGAGTCAGTACGTAAGGATTGCAGTTCGTTTTTAAGAATAACAATGTCTTTGAGCAGACGCGTCACATCCACGTGGTCAAAAGAGACCGGCGGTAATTTATTTAAATTTTTAGCTACAAAAGTAGGTTGTAGTGCTGGATCGGTCTCTTTAAGGGTCTTAATCACGTCCTTAACATTTTTCATACTTTTGTCCTCGCCTTTTCGTTGGACATGTTTAACACCTTCAGATACCAAGGCGTTAAACAAGACGGTCTTCCCCGCCTCGATTTCCTCAGTGGTAAAGTTTGACGCACATATTTGCACGATGCTGAGTTCGTCAATAACATCAATCTTGTTCTGAACAAATGTTAAGAATTCGTTAATAATAATCACTTCTTCCATTGTTGTTTGAAACTATTTAAAACACATTATTCTACACATAACTGCTTTACTATTATCTGTGCTATAATACAGTAATACAGTAAATGCGTCCGTACTGCACGCGCGACTGCGCGACACCTAAGAGGGGGCGGGGGGCGGTATTATTTTCGACATTTTGCCCAATTAATCAAAAACTATTATAAATAGATAAAAATAAATAAAAATCTGTTTTAGAATGTACAGGTAAAGGCCTTTCATAATATGATACCCCACTCAGTGTAGTTATTTTACTTTTGAAATTTCAAACCCCTGAATAAAACTAAAAATAGTTTTCGATTATTTTTTTATTCCAATTTTGTATAATCGACTGTGACAGACGGACGGACGCACGGATGGACGGACGGAGAAAGTCTCACCATAAGGGTTCCATTTTTAGCATTTTGGTACGGAACCCTAAAAATGGCAGATCGCGAAATTATATCGCGATTTATTGAAAAACACAAATTCCACACCTGTTTGTGGAATATTTTACATGAACAAACAAAAAAGGACTGGGCACGTTTTTTATAGATTGTTTTGATCCAGAACCTTTTCCTTTTATTTGTTCTAAAGATAACACAAATAGAATTCCCATCTTTTGACATTTTGACAACACTGGTGGCATTACAAAAAAATTGCGTGCGTTTGCTACTAAAGTTTCGTTTCATCTGTCATGCACGATAGTGCGTATGCTACTGTCCAGCACCGCGTCCTTGGCGGGACGTACAGCAAGATGGACAATGCATAGGGCGCTTTAGGGATGCGAACCAAATACTCTAGAAAATAATAGTTTTATTTGGTATTTTTTCGGTTTTTTAATTTTAACTACTTTCTTAAACAGTGAAAAAAACAGAAAAAAAATGGCTCAACTTTAGTAGAGTTCGCAGTTCGTTTTTTACAGAGAGATATATAATATGTACTATCAGTCTATCACTGAAATCACTGAAAATATATTACATACTTAACTGGTTTTCGAGTTTTATTTGTTTTTGAAGTAAAACTTCTTTACGCACGCTTGACTTGGGGAGTAAGCTGGTGAATGCGTTACGAAAAGTGTGATCGGGCGAGGCGAACGGAAGTTGAGAGGGAGATATAAGTTAGTGAAGATAGAAAGAGAGAGAGTTACGTTTCATATATTACTGTAGGGGCAAGAGAGAGAGGTGCGAGCATACATCTTCTTTCTCTCATAGCCAGTTGCGTTTCGTAAGTTTTACTTCAGTCGTGTGGTCTAAAGCACACTCGTTTTATTTTATTTAAAGTTCACCAATTTTTTACGAATTCATACTACATTCACCATATTATAACACAGAACACCTATTAAACTATTGACTTATTGACTTTTGGTTGTCATAAAAGCGTTTCGTTTTTAAGGTTCCGTACCCAAAGGATGCCAACGGGGCCCTAGTAGTAGTAGTAGTAGTAGTAGTAGTAGTAGTAGTAGTAGTAGTAGTAGTAGTAGTAGTAGTAGTAGTAGTAGTAGTGGTAGTAGTTAGTAATACTAAGCCTCCGCTGTCCGTCCGTTTGTCAGCGTATCTCGTAAACCGTAATAGGTACAGTTGAAATTTTCACAGAGTGTGTATTTCTGTTGCCGCTATAACAACAAATATAATAAAAATAAAATAACATTAAAATATTAAGGGGGAACCCCATACATGAAAAAGGAGTCGAAATACAATTTTATTTTTTTACCCTGGCATGTGGGGTGTCATTGTCTAGAGGTCATTAAGTAGAGTTCAAATATATTTTTTATTATTTTTAGCGTAGCTAAACGAAGAAATGGGGGCCGTAAAAGTTGTTGGTTTTAGACCATTTTTGTCTATCTCAAAAACTAAACTTATTAGGAGTTTGGAATTTCTGTTTAATATGTACATGGTATATTATAGTGTATTTAAACAACAAATACTGAAAACACCGATTTACCTATTAATGCGATTTATAAGTTGTGACACAACTTATAAAACAACAAACGAGCATTTTTTCCCCATGTGCTAATTTAGTACTATCTAAGAACTAAGACTACCTATCTAAATAACTAAATTTCAAAAAAAGTGATTTGGTCATAAAGGAACCCTAAAAGAGCGAGGGCCAACTCGCACTTGGCTGATTCAATTCATAATATTGTATTCCATTAGGTAGGTGGTATAAGTCACGAGAAAAAGAAGATTGCATCAATAATTATACAATATACTTAATAGTAATATGTTTCCTTTAATAAGCAAAAATTAAACATGGCTGCGATTCTTCTTTTTGATAGCCGCTCTTTTTCATTCTCTACTTTCACTAGCCAGACTCTATTTTACATGTTGTCAAAGAAACAGAAACATGAAATAACCGGTTTTTAAGAACTTGCTGCACTCTATTAATTTAAATAAAAACCACAGACACAATAATGTTTGCTAATATTTCTTGGTTTTCCCTTTTTATGTACACTAGCGGCACGCTATGATGGCCGGTTTGACGTTTGTCCGCTCATGAAGTTCCGTATTAATTGATAACGACTTTGAAGGAAATAATTGTATTACTTTATTGACGATAGTGATGTGCAGAGATTCATAAATTTTATCGAATGTAGTTTTAGGTTTAGGACTCAAAATTTATTTATTAAATTGATTTCTAAAATGTATACAAGTGTAGAAAAATCAGTTTGCACCATTTAAGGGGTGAATGTACTTGTGAATATGAACAATTTTCACTATGTGGACAAACCTCTGAAATCGCAAAAAAATATCAGCTGTTTCATACAAAAGGTAAAAATTTTATTTTTATATGATATATACCACAACTCGGCATTTGGTTTTCTAAATTGAAAATTTTTAAAAATGGAATCTAATACGATCGTCACATAGGATCGCTGGCTAGCACAACTACTACCTCCGGCAAACTCGCGTCAATGCTCAATGCAAAACAAAGCAGTTTCGAATTGACGTTGCTTCGAAAAGTATAATTGTTAAATTAATAAGGGAAGATTATGAAAGAGATGTGAAAATAGATAATATTATAGAAAACGAACATATAATTATTAATGTAGGTGATGATAGCAGTGACGACAGTGAAAATAGTAGTATGGACGAATCTGATTAATTATGGCCTTTTGTGGCACCTTTTTTGGTATCTTTTGTATTCATATGTTTCTTGTGTGCATATAAAGTATGTATATTCATTTTCATTCAAATATTCAGTTCGTTCAAATAAATTAAATAAACATATACATTTTTGTTTTATTAAACTAAATAGGTTTAGGTTTAGGTTCAGGTACAAAAACAAAACTTAATTGTTTTTTGTTCGAGAATAAATTGACATTCCACATCACTATTGTAATGTGTCAAACCGGCCATCATAGCGTGCCGCTAGTGTAGAACCTATAATATTTATTTTAATAAAAATTCACCAGTCTTGTGCATGAGTTTTCAGGTTCTAAGAGATTGTTGGATTTTTCAGATAAAGAAATAGTTACTAAAAGTTTTACAAACTGGTAGACTATTGTAAATATAAATATTTTTTATTTTATTAACGACTAGCTGACACGGCGAACTTCGTACCGCCAACTTTTTTTTTTTAAAATTAAGTATTAAAACCTTCCGTGGACCTTAAGGAACATACAGAAAAATAAATTAACCGAATTGGTCCATCCATTCTTGAGTTATGCGCTTACCAACATTCATTTTTATTTATATAGATATATAGATATATAGATTAACCTACCATGACATTGGGCAATCGATTTTGAGATAATGGCAATATTTGTATTGACATCACATCACATTGACATCACAGCTGTTCGTTTTGTCGGTTTTGTCTGCCTGTTCTGAGTTCTGACTTCTGTGTCGCTTGCTTGATACAATTTTATTGTAATAATTATACAGTGAGTGAAATTCTGTTTTCCTAACGATTAGCAGGGTTAATAGAGCTGCCATTCGAATTATTTTTCTTCGAGTGATTCTGTGCCAGGTTGGCTAACGTTGTATAAACTTAATGGAATCACACTTTTATTTTTCTCACATTCTCGTGAACATCTAGTGCATGTACTTGGTGCTGTGATCTTGCAATAGTCTGTTTTTGTTTTTGTACGTAGCCGTTTATTGCAGGTGCAATCTTATGTAGACGATCGTTACGCAGGTCATACGCGAAAGTAACTCAAATACTATGCCTCTTTTTGGTAAGTCCCAGAAGAGTCCTGCGGAGTTAGTGAGATCTTTGAAAGATGCGGTGACTGCGCTGGAAAGAGGTGACAAGAAAGCAGAGAAGGCTCAGGAGGATGTGAGCAAGAATTTGGTATGTAGTTGTTTTATTCTTCTGATGTTTTTATGTTAATTTGTTAGGCCTGCAATGCATTTGCCAGGAAACAGCATTCAAGTGAAAAGTACCTTGCACAGCGTTTACTGGCACACCATGTCTATGAAGAAGACTATGAAATACACATACAGACTTCAAACAAAGACATCTCAGTTGTATCGGGTCTGTTGAATATGAAAGTAATATAAAATTAACAACATCAATACAACAAATTAAATAATAGGAGAAATCACACAATTAATTAATACCATAAAAACAATAGCCTTTCTCAGCCACATGCAAGTTATATGCTTGTTTCTTAAGCCCATAGCTCAGTGCAGTAGGTACTTGCATACTAAAATCAAATGTCTTTTGTTCGGCTGGTGTACCTTCTAACTGTATTTCAGAATTTGTTTTACTAGTCGATCAATCTTTAAAAGGCCTTTTATTCTGGTGCCCAGTCTATGTACATGTTAATTGCATGTGTGGGCAAAAGTGTACATCATAGTTAAGTCGAAAATTTCTCACACATTTGACTGCTAAAGGCCACTCATTTGATAAGTTTCAACATGTTGCCTGACAACCTGACACTGGTGTGCTTCTGTATTTTTGGCACAGCATTAATGTAATTAATTAATCCTCTTCAACACAGGTTTTGATCAAGAATATGCTGTATGGTACGTCCGATGCAGAACCACAAACTGATATCATTGTAGCTCAGCTGGCACAGGAGCTCTACAACACAAATCTGCTGCTTCTACTGATTCAAGTAATACATAATATTACTATTATAGTTCTTGCAAAGCATGAGTGAGCGTGATCTTTACCTGTGGTAACATTGTGTACACGCACATTGTGTTACCATGAATGCCTGTCAGAGCCTAATTAGATCAGTTTCAATCAAGCTCTTGCTCACACTTATACAACTCAAACAAAACCATGGGCCAATGTGCTCTCGTGAATTGCAAGAACTCTAAGCTGGAGACTGACTTGTAACATTTTGGTGAAACTCAATACATTGAGTTTTTGTAGCTCAAACCAAAGACCGACTTGTACCGTTAGTTTGTATTATATAATTCGCGGCGAGCGTCGCATGCTTCATTTGACTTTCGGTTTATTTGTGAATTCCCTTTCAGTGTAAGTAATAGTAAGTTAGTCTGTGTTGTGGTATTGTAACAACATTGCCTGGAATGGTACATTACAAACAAATGGTAGAAGTCAGTCTCCAGCTTTACATATTATATTGAAACATAATAATGAAACTCATCCTAACATTGTAATATATTTTTTTTTTATAGAATTTAAACCGCATTGACTTTGAAGGCAAAAAGGATGTGGCCCAAGTGTTCAATAATGTTTTGAGGCGTCAAATAGGCACGCGATCTCCAACAGTTGAGTACATATGTACCAAGCCGGAGATTTTGTTCACTTTGATGTCAGGGTAAGTTTAAATTTACATAATGTACATTTTATTTACTCTTATGGACCTAGTTCTCTTGTTCTGAAACTGAAGAAGCTTTGCCCTACAACTTGTCTGATGTCATTGGTTCATTTAGTGGGGTCTGTCAACACTGCATGTTACAGTGAAAGGTCACGGATGTTTGTTACTCATTAACACCACAACGAATGAACCAATTTGGAATAGTGATAACTCATTCCCAGGATAAAACAGGCTACATATTATGCAGGAAAATTAAAAACTTCCAGCTAGAATTATAAAACCTTAATCCACGCAGGCGAAGTCGTGGGCAGCATCTAGATTCTACTCTACTAGATAATAATAGTAGCAAAATACAAATGCTAATTAGAAGGATTTTCCTGAAATATGATTATTATTAGTTACTAGTCTTAACATTTCTATGCTGAAATACTTACTAACATTATAAATGCGAAAGTCTGTTTTTACAAGCTTTTATTTTAGTTTCACCTCCCGATGTTTGTCATCAAATCTTGATCCACATCCCGGTTACCGTGAGCTGAAATTTGGCAATATGTGTAAATCGTGTGACAATGCAATATTATGATGACATGGTGCTGATCTGAAGATGGAGCTCGAAAGTGGCCATAGGAACTTCGCAATGAAAGGACACAACCTCATCGAGTTTGGGCTCAGAATCATCTTTGGGTTGAATCATCTTGATGAGAGGACTTGGTGTGAATAAGCTATCCCGTAAAAACAGCCCCCAAGTGTTTAATATTTTGCAGTGGTATAATTTAATCAACATTTCCTTATAGATACGAGCATCAGGAAATAGCGTCGAATTGTGGCACTATGTTGCGGGAGTGTGCTAGATATGAAGCCCTAGCTAAGATAATGTTGTATTCAGATGACTTTTACAATTTCTTCCGTTATGTAGAAGTATCTACTTTTGATATTGCCTCTGATGCCTTTTCTACTTTTAAGGTTGGTACTTCATAAACTATACTACTACTTGGCCCAATATGAAATATCAGAGGTTAGATTTGTATTGGCTGTAATATTTTCCTTATCCTTTTTTTCCTCTGCTATTATTTAATAGAATTAAAATATTTAGTACCATTCTATCCTACTAATCTTTGTAAATATATAAATATAAAAGGAAAAGGTGACTGACTGACTGATCTATGAACACATAGCTCAAACCACTGGATGAATTAGGCTGAAATTTCGCATACAGATAGCTATTATAATGCAGACATCCGCTTTGAAAATATTTTAGAAAATTCAACCCCTAAGAGGGTGAAATAGGGGGTTAAAAAATCAAACTTAATGTGGTGATTGGGTAATGGTTATATTGCCACATATTTTATGAAATCATGTTTTTTACAGGAATTATTAACTCGTCACAAAATATTATGCGCCGAGTTTTTAGAAGCAAACTATGATAAGGTGTTTAGCCATTATCAACGATTATTGAACTCTGAAAACTATGTTACTCGACGGCAGAGTCTCAAGTTGCTAGGAGAGTTATTACTTGATCGACACAACTTTTCTATAATGACACGTTACATCACAAACCCTGATAACCTTAAGCTCATGATGAACATGTTGAAAGAGAAATCACGTAATATACAGTTTGAAGCCTTTCATGTTTTTAAGGTAATTTTGATATTTAATTTAATTTACCGCATTAATAAATAATAATACATAATACTTTGGATGTTACTAAAAAGTTATTATATCCATATATATAAAAGAAAGTGGTGTTAGTTACACTATTTATAACTCAAGAACGGATGAACCGATTCGGCTCAAAATAGGTGGAGAGGTAGCTTAGAACCAGGAGACGGACATAGGATACTTTTTATCCCGTTCGACCGCGTTTCCGTCAAGTCAATATAAAACCTGGTATGACAAAAATGCATCTGACATGGAATAAAAAAACGAAAATGACAGTGGAAGAACAAAACGTAAATGACAGCTAAATGTAATTTTGTATTTGGTTAATTATGGTAAAAACAATTATAAAAATTATAGTTTAACGTAATTGATAATATCATCAGTAATATGTTTTCTCTTTGAATCATCATTAACAATGCCGCGAGCAAGACGATCAAATGTTTCCTGCTACAAAGCTACGGATTGACGTGATTTATTGGATAGGTATAGTTGAGAACCTGGAGGGTGACAAAGATTTCCCGCGGGATGTTATGAACTAAATCTACGCAGACGAAGTCGCGGGCATCAGCTAGTATACAATAAATTAAATATGAACAAAAAAATAAAAATCAATAGGTGCAAGAATTATTTTCATTCTCAAGTTGAAATAATTTAATTTTGCCTACACAAAATATATATTCTTAAGGAATGGGGGGGCACATAGTTCGAAGAGCTGATGGTCGTTGAGGTCCCAAGGTGCTGGAGTGGAGACCAGGAAGCGGTGTTGGCAGACCCCCCCCCACTAGGTGGACCGACATCAAACGTGTCGCAGTGAGCCGCTGGATTCAGGCGGCGCAAGACCGAGAACTGTGGAAGTCCATGCAAGAGCCCTTTGTCCAGCAGCAGACGTCTATCGGTTGATAACGAAGATGACATATATTTTTGTTAACGCTTGTTTCACTTGTTCAGAATTTTCCACGCGCTTATTTAGGTACAGTAAAAAAAAGCATAAAAAAGTAAGTGTCTCTCACTTGAACCAAGCGATTTTTCACACGATGTTTGGCAACAAAGCATTTTGCCACGCCCACCGGCGAATTTGTTTTAATGGCATGCGTTCATTAAGTATTTTATTTCAATATTGTCTCATAATCATACTTTACCTTTACAGGTGTTCGTAGCAAACCCAAATAAACCAAAACCAATACTGGACATTCTGTTAAGGAATCAGGACAAGTTGGTTGACTTCCTTACAAAGTTCCACACGGACCGCTCCGAAGACGAACAGTTCAACGACGAGAAAGCTTATCTAATAAAGCAAATCAAAGAGCTCAAGCCATTAGAACACTAACACATTTATTTTATTGCATTTTATTAAAATCGCCACTTCCTCCTCAAAAGAAGTTAGTTATAGATGCTATTATATTTAAATGCTTCTAAGTCACCAGAGGGTACTGTATTGCGCCGAGATAGGACTCTCAAGACGCAAAAAACAGTGCCTCTTTCACACAGGTCCGGATACCGTGACACTGACAGAATTTATTAGTTATAAATGCTTGTGGTACCTATTGAAAATGTGTAGAATTTATTAGTTATAAATGCTTGTGGTACCTATGTTTTATTCATATTGTTACAGTAGATGAATGAATTATTTTTATCAAAAGTTACTATATTATCTTTATCTAAGCTATAAAGAAAGTAACGTGAAATGAATCAATATCAAATCTATCGCGGGAATGTCGGACCTGTGTGGAGAGGCGAATTTCTGGAGAATTTGACATTCAGTCTGTGATGAGTCAGGGAATGAAAGTGTATTTGTGCTACGAGCAAATTAACATTTTTTTAAATAAATATTTGTAGGAATTAGTGTTATTTTAATGGTTTCACTTATGTTTCGTAAGTTGTTAAAACAATTTTAGTTTTTACTAGCTGACACGGCGAACTTCGTACCGCCAACTTTTTTTTTGTTTTTTTTTTTTATTAAGTATTAAATTCTTCTGTGGACCTTAAGGAACATACAAAAAAATAAATTAACCGAATTGGTCCATCCATTCTTGAGTTATGCGCTTACCAACATTCATTTTTATTTATATTATATAGTAGATAGATGATGACCACTTCAGTGACAGTTCCTAAGTCACAATTGAAATAGGTAGTACCTATATTTTACAACATTAACCTATGACTTTGTGTATCACAACATAATCGAAAATCGGA
Organism: Oeneis ivallda; assembly: GCA_029955525.1. Lineage (NCBI taxonomy): Eukaryota > Metazoa > Arthropoda > Insecta > Lepidoptera > Nymphalidae > Oeneis > Oeneis ivallda. The sequence goes on along the minus strand of JARPMR010000002.1, from coordinate 19,883,670 downwards.
AAGTCGAGATCTAAAGACTTGTAAATATGCCATCTTATTTTTGTTTATTTTGTACTCGCAATATCAGAAATATAGATTGTTGACTGTGAAGGAAATATATTTTATATGTTGTCAGTATTGGTTATTTATTACGCGATAGTAATATTGTTCCATATTTTCTATATATATACCTATATAATTACTTTGATAACGTTTGCAAGTGCTTTAAAACATTAAAATACTATTTGCAAAATCTCCCATTTTTTATGTATTGTCGAAATTTATTTTGTCGTACAATATTAGTTTATTTTATTTTGTCAGCGTCATAAATGCAATTAATTACATTTCTGAAACTGAATAAAATATTTGTATCATTATACACTTGTTTCTTTTCACCTGTAACAGATTTTAAAAGTAGTAGGATAATAATTATTATAAATGAAAACAGCCATGTCTACTATAAGTACTATTATATTTTATTAGATAGTTGTAATCCACTGTACACCTCAACTAACTGTTCGTTAATATAAAACCTATATTTTTAAAGAAAAGTTTTCGTATCACAAAAAATATATATAATATAGACAAGAGAATATTTTAAAAGCAAGAAAACAACATGATTCCTTGTACAATATTGCCTGAAGGTTTTTATAATATATTAGTAACTCAATAAACAACTTAAATAATTATCTATACACACTTCATAGCCACGTTTGCTCGCTAAGTTATTCTGAAGGGAGATAAGGCCTAATATAATTATCACTCACCGTGCAACGCTCTGTGGACTGGAATATCTTTGTTGACATTATAACATCAACACTATGAAACTCCTCCAGGAAGAAGAAAAAGAAGACAGAAAATGTTGGAAAAGGCGTAAAAAAAGACAGTGTTGCCGTGTTGTAGGCAGGAAGGCAGACGGGCACACGACCAACAGGGTGACAGTAGGGGTTTTAACCGGTAAAAGTCCGGCTCATCTGGGTGTCATGAGGTACTGTAATAATTTGTGGCACAGAATACCCAGTCATTTATGATCGATTTCACCAGTCGAGTGACGTTTTACCGAGGAATAAACAGCGTTCTGACAGCTTTTGTATTGAAAATACTGTCAAAATATGAAATTTACGCTCGTATTAACGCGTTCGTTTCAAGTTGAGCCCTGCACCATAGAGTAAAGAAATCTTCACCCCTCGCGCTTCCCCGCACCGCACCTCAAGTCAGACCCACAGTACCTAAGGACACAGTATAAGAAGATGCAGTATAATAGTTTATCTATTGTTTTATTTATTAAGTACTAGCTGACCTGTCTTAACTATGAATATTGAATTTGAATTGGTTTAAATAATAAAAAAATATATAAAAAAAAGTGTTTATTATTCTAATGCTTTACGATATACAACATTCTTAGTTTTTTTTTAACCAAACCTACCAAAACTCCTAATATCCAAAGTTCAATTTAAGGGTCCTATGTGGCACCGGCCGTTGTCGATTGTAGGCATTTTCGCGCATACACACATTGATCGGCGTGATCGGCGCGCGCTCACGCACACAAGTATACAGGTACAGTGGGAAACCGATACAATCTATGCGGCATAAACAAATTGATGATTAAAATTATTGTCAGTTTACGAGATTGCGCAAAACTAACTACCGATAAATAAAATGAAGAGTTAAATTACAATTTATTAATTACAAATTACTAATTTATTAATTTAAGTCAAAAAACTCATTTAGGCTACTTTTTATCCCGGAAAATTACAGTTCCCGAGCTAATTTAAAAACTAAATCCACGCGGACGAAGTCGCGGGCATCAACTAGTAATAAGATAGTAGGAAGCAAGTTTAAAAATAGTATGTACCTACATACAATTGCCTCGTTGGTCAAGTAGTTATTAGCGTGTTTAAAAGCAGATGACAAGGTTCGTGGGTTCGATTCCTGTCGGGATAATAAATTAAGTATTGGGGTTTTTTGCCAAGAAATTCTCTGTACTAGCCCGGAGTTAGGATGTTGGCGGTGTCACCCCCGGGCCCCGTGCCTCGGAGAGCACGTAAAGCTGTCGGTCCTGCTCCTGCGCCTGATCTCTCTCCGGTCGTGTCGGATTTTCCGTCCCATCGGACTATGAGAGTGAGGGAATAGAGAGTGAACCTGTGTTTGCGCAATATATCCCGGCCGCGTTAATCTCTGTGAGGAGGTTGACCGCCGTGGTCGGATTCGGTCGGGAGGACGTATTTAGTATTTGTATTTGAATTGTTTATTTCTTCGATTGAGGCTACAAAAGCGCTTACGAATGTCAAAAATGTTACATCATTAAATAAAATACAAAATATACAAAAATACAAAATCTAGCACTTTAAGAAATAAATAAAATAAAATAAATTAATTTGAACTTTGAAGTCATAAAAATTAGGTACCTACGAGGTATGTTATAGGGCTAGGTACATTATTATTATATTATGTAGTATACATACAAGCTAGTATAATAGCAGTGATAGCATAGCTCCTATTCGGGGGGTCGTGGTTTCGATCCCGGCTATGCACCTCTGACTTTAGGCTTCGTTGGGGTCAAGATAGAGGAAATCGTTGCCACTATTTTAAAAAGTCCCCGCCATATTGAAATTCTTTGTTATTGGGCCGATTTCGTTCAAAATCGATATTTGGCTCAAAATCACCAAGGTTGCGAATTTCAAGATTGGTTTTATGACAAAAAAAAATGTAAACTATAATGATGACTCTTGGTTTATACTGTTGCAAAATTTGTATATTAATAAATTTTAACAGGGCAGCGCACAGAATTCTATACTTTTTTTGTAATATTGCGTTTTGGCGAATATCTTACAGAAAATCATCATTTCGGGAACGTTTTTCTAAATTTGATAAAATTAACAAAAACAAAACAAAGTAGGTACATAATTTAAGCTTTGTTGAATAAAATGGGTGTATTATATATTTATACTATATAAACAATAATGAAAACAAAACATATAAAATCTTCTACAAGTAAAATACGTCAAAAAATTAAAGAAGTTGCTATTATCGTGGATAAAATTTAAAAAATTTCAAAATATTCAAAATTCTAATAATCGAATTAACGTTACATGAACAGAATGAAAGTTTTTTAATGTAATAAAATATGTTTTTTCTAAAAAAAAGATCAAATTATGCGTATTTTATTGAAATTTAGTTCCCGGAAACGATCAACCGTTCCCGGAATGACAAAAATGTTACGGAAGTGATGGTATTGATATCATAAGGCATAAGTTAGGAAATATTATAATTATAAACAATGTTTTAAATAACAAAGTTATTTATTTATATTGCCATATTGTTTGCACTTAAGAAAAATCACTTACTATTAATACATTATTATCTATACTTATAAAAGGACTTGTCCTGACTGACTGACTGATCTATCAACGCACAGCCTAAACCACTGAAGCTAGAAACGTGAAATTTTGACAGTAGGTTCCTTCTATGACGTAGGGGAGCACTAAGAAAGGATTTTTTGAAATTCCACCCCCAAGGGGGTTAAATGGGGGGTTAAAGTTTGTATGAAAGTCCGTCATTTTTAAAGTTATACCCATGAAACTCGGTATTTGGACTTTAAATTAAAAATAAAGAGTTACGTATTTCACAGCTTTTGAAAATTCTACCCTTTTGGGGGTTAAATAGGGGTTGAATATTTGTATGAGAGTCTTTCATTTTTCAAATTATTTTTCAAGTTATGTTTATAAAACTTGGTATTTTGTTTCTTGATTAAAAATGAAGAAGTACGTATTTTACAGTTTTTGAAAATTCTACCCCCGAAGGGGTTAAATAGGGGTTGATAGTTTGTATGAAAGTCCGCCATTTTTCAATTTATGTTTATGAAACTTGGTCTTTTGGCTGATGATTGAAAATAAAGAAGTAAGTATTTTACATTTTTTGACAATTCTACCCTTTAAGGGGTAAAACAGGGGTTGATAGTTTGTATGAAAGTTCGCCATTTTTCAAGTTATGTTTATGAAACTTGGAATTTGGGCTCTTGATGAAAAATAAAGAAGTACGTATTTTACGTTTTTTGAAAATTCTACCCCCGAAGGGGTAAAATAGGGGTTGAATATTTGTATGATAGTCCTTCATTTTTCAAGTTATTTTTCAAGTAATGTTTATAAAACTTGGTATTTTGTTTCTTGATTAAAAATGAAGAAGTACGTATTTTACAGTTTTTGAAAATTCTACCCCCGAAGGGGTTAAATAGGGGTTGATAGTTTGTATGAAAGTCCGCCATTTTTCAATTTATGTTTATGAAACTTGGTCTTTTGGCCGATGATTAAAAATAAAGAAGTACGTATTTTACATTTTTTGACAATTCTACCCTTTAAGGGGTAAAACAGGGGTTGATAGTTTGTATGAAAGTTCGCCATTTTTCAAGTTATGTTTATGAAACTTGGAATTTGGGCTCTTGATGAATAATAAAGAAGTACGTATTTTACGATTTTTGAAAATTCTACCCCCGAAGGGGTAAAATAGGGGTTGAATATTTGTATGATAGTCCTTCATTTTTCAAGTTATTTTTCAAGTAATGTTTATGAAAGTTGGAATTTTTGATTAAATATAAAGAAGCACATATTTGATATTTTTTTTAATTCTACCATCAAAGGGGTTAAATAGGGGATGGAAAGGGTCCGTCTTTTTCAATGTATATCCACGAAACTTGGTATTTTGGCTCTTGATTAAAAACAAAGAAGTAAGCATTTCACAGTTTTTGAAAATTCTACCCCTAAAAGTTTTAAATACAGGTTGAATGTTTTTTTTATCCCGATAAAACCAGCCGTTCCCACGGGATTTTCAAAGAACCAAATTCCACGCGGACGAAGTCGCGAGGGCAACAGCTAGTTATAAATAAGTTATAACATTTTCATAAATCAGAGGAACTTCTAATCATAGTTATATCTCCTTAAAGTTTTAATCAGTTCTTACAATTTGAGTATCATGTCCGGGAACGTTCCCGAAATGACCGTTCACGAAATGACGATTTCAAATAAGCACGCGCTTTGATTATACGGCGGCCATCTTAAATTCGATCTGACTTTGACAATACTAAAATATTTGACGTTACTTTGATAATTCGTGTCATAAAAAAGAATTTCATCAATAATTTAATGTAATAAACACGTTCACGAATTGACGGACTATTGATGTACGCTCTACGAATAATGAATTGAAAGGTACTTACCACTTAGTTAAAATTTATTTGACGATAAATACACTGACAGCCGGCTTTGTTATTGTTTTCTTTCTCTACTGACGTTTGACACCGAAACGCTGCGTTCACTTAAAATTATTTTTGTTCGATTATCGATTTGTTCACTGACATGACGCGTGCGCTATCGGACAAACTATTTTTGCATTTTTATAATTAAAAATAAACAAGCTTTTAGTATCCTTTTCAAAACTAGATTTTGTATAAAATTTACGGTATATTAAGTATTGACAGGTGTTAAATATCTTAATTTTTTGATTAATATTTTGGACCTGTTGTTGAAGATCGTACATTAGGACGCGTTCCCGAAATGACTTTCTATGCATGTATATTGATATAATTTAAAAATTACTTCATTAGTAAATTATATTGTTTGATGTACACACAAAACAGGTTAGTTTTGGTATTTTATTAATTTTATTTTCTCAATAAAGTCAAGATTTAAGACATTAAATTGCTCGCAAAGCCAATTCTGCACCTTGGTGATTTTGAGCCATTTAGGCTTCTCTGAGGCCAAGAAAGAGAAAATGGTTGCCAAAATTTTAAAAAGTCCCCGCCACATTGAAATTATTTGTTATTGGACCGATTTCGTTCAAATTCGATATTTAGGCTTCTCTGGGGTCAAGAAAGAGGAAATGGTTGCCAAAATTTTAAAAAGCCCCCGCCATATTGAAATTCTATGTTATTGGACCGATTTCGTTAAAAATCGATATTTAATGTTCCCTAGGGTCAAGAAAGAGGAAATGGATGCCAAAATTTTAAAAAGTCACCGCCATATGGAAATTCTTTGATATTCGACCGATTTCGTTCAAAATCGATATTTAGGCTTCTCTGGGGTCAAGAAAGAGGAAATGGATGCCAAAATTTTTAAAATTCACCGCCATATTGAAATTCTTTGTTACTGAACCAATTTTGTTCAAAATCGATATTTAGGCTTCCCTGGGTTCAAGAAAGAGGAACTGGATGCCAAAATTCAAAAAAGTCACCGCCATATTGAAATTCTTTGTTATTTGACCGATTTCGTTCAAAATCGATATTAAGACTTCCCTGGGGTCAAAAAATAGGGAATGGCTTCCAAATTTTTAAAATTCACCGCCATATTGAAATTCTTTGTTACTGAACCAATTTCGTTCAAAATCGATATTTAGGCTTCTCTGGGGTCAAGAAAGAGGAAATGGATTCCAAAAATTTTCCAAGATTCCTCTTTTTTGACCCTAGAGAGCCCAAATATCAATTTTGAAGGAAATCGGTCCAATAACAAAGAATTTAAATATGGCGGGGACTTTTTAAATTTTGGCAACCATTTCCTCTTTCTTGAACCCAGAGAAGCCTAAATATCGATTTTGAACGAAATCGGTCTAATAACAAAGAATTTCAATATGGCAGGGACTTTTGAAATTTTGGCAACTATTTCCTCTTTCTTGACCCCAGAGAAGCCTAAATGTCGATTTTGAACGAAATCGGTCCAATAACGAAGAATTTCAATATGGCGGGAATTTTTTAAAATTTTGCCAATCATTTCCTCTTTCTTGACCCCAGGGAAGCCTAAATATCGATTTAGAACGAAATCGGTCTCATAACAAGGAATTCCAATATGGCCGTGACTTTTTTTAATTTTGGCATCCATTTCATCTTTCTTGACCCCAGGGAAGCCTAAATATCGATTTTGAACGAAATCGGTCTAATAACAAAGAATTTCAATATGGCGGGGACTTTTGAAATTTTGGCAACTATTTCCTCTTTCTTGACCCCAGAGAAGCCTAAATGTCGATTTTGAACGAAATCGGTCCAATAACGAAGAATTTCAATATGGCGGGAATTTTTTAAAATTTTGGCAATCATTTCCTCTTTCTTGACCCCAGGGAAGCCTAAATATCGATTTAGAACGAAATCGGTCCAATAACAAAGAATTCCAATATGGCGGTGACTTTTTTAATTTTGGCATCCATTTCCTGTTTTCTTTCTATTCGAAACTATTCAATACGATCCCTGTATCGTATTGTATGGTTGTGATTCCATCCGAATCATTATAAATGCGAAAGTGTGTTTGTCTTTCAATCACGCTGCAACAGAGCTCTAATAAGACCCTCATCACTGAGCGCTAGGAATTTAAATAAAAATTTAATATTATATACCTACTTATATAATATAATTTTGACGACCTCCCTAGCGCAGTGGTGAGCGCTCTGGTCTTAAAACTGGGAGGTTTCGGGTTCGATTCCCGGTGGGGTCAATTAAGGAATTTATAATTTCTGAATTATCTCTGGTGGAAGGCTTTGGCCATGGCTAGTTACCAGTTAGGTACCACCCTACCGTCAAAGACGTGCCGCCAAGTGCTTAGCGTTCCGGCACGATGGCGTGTAGAAACAGATAAGGGGTATGGCTTGAATGCACACTGCCATACCCCTTCCAAGTTAGCACGTACCATCTTAGACTGCATGGTCACTTACCATCATGTGAGATCGCAGTGACGGACTATTTTGTCATCGAATAAAAATTTGATTGATTTAAATTGCCCCTTCCAGAAATCAAACCCAGGTCCCCCCAGTAATAAGACTCCACACTACTGAGACTAAGCACTATTGCTGCGCTACCTAGGAATTTAAATAAATTATTATAGGTACTTTTAGAATATTATTAGAAATCTTCGTCCTCGATTCAGGTGTCCCACTGTACGTGCCTCTATAATACACTATTTTGCTCGTAAAATTATTTTTGCCGGAGCGCGCGACGAGCAACGTGGATCCTCTTCGAAAGCCAGCGGCTGAATGAGAAAATGACGGTCCGAGCTCGCTTTCATACTAATTTGTATCGAAGATTTTTTATTATATTTTTCATTAATTATTGAAATGATTTATGTCATAAATAAAAATTGCTTAATAAAGTTTGATTCCTTTACTTTTCAAAAAGGAATTATTTTTCTGATTTAAACCAGTAGAAACTTCACGCTTATGGGAACGCCAGAAGTAGTTTTTCTATGGTTTTTCATGTCAAAGTGAGTAATTGACATTTTTTTACTCAAAAAGTATTATTTTTATGACAAATCTGAAAGTTGCTCAATGTAGTTCAACTATTAAAATAGCCTACACAATTTTTTCTTCCTCAAAATATATCTGTTTACTATGTTAAACTATTGTAACGAAAGAGCATGTTTCGCGAAAAGGCTCGTTAATAAATTGAACTTTAAATACGTAAACTTAGAATAAGAATTATTATTAAATACCTATTATTTTTGCATGCCTATCCGGCAGATTGTAAGGACTTTTATTATAATGTAACACCATTGTACTACTCAATCTGTGCAAATAAATAATTTGAATTTGAATTTGAAATTTATTTTTAATAAGCGGTGCTTCGCGAGCGGTTTACTAAGTGTGTCTGACTTGAGGTGCGGCACAGTATATATAATAGTACTACGTACAGAAGTTTCACTCCTTTGATGTTGACTACTTGCCGGCGCTTTAATAGCCTACATATTTTTTATTAAATAGATAAATCACGCACGCAAGCTAAATTAGACTTTATAGCTCGGCGCGAGGATCCATATTGCTTTGGATCTGTCCGCCTACCTACGTCACGGACGCCGTGGCGTGGTTGCCTGGGGCTGTCAACAAAGAGTAAAAAATTCAGTAGGTATAACTTTTAATTATTTAATTATTTTACATCAGCTGTTTAACTTTAATATAATGTCTATAAAGATTTTTTCTGTCTTTAAAATAACGATTGTTAAATTTAAGGGTTGGAAAAACTCTAAGGCAAACATATAATTTTAATAAGTAAATATTGGGAGGGAAAACATGGACACGAATTCATAAAATTAATATTAGTTAATAAGTTACGTAAAAAATGATAAATTAGAATCCTTTTCTGTGCTCATTAAGCATCCATCCACACAACAATTATGGTAGCAACGAATTTTTTGCCATTATTTCATTAGATAGATACCCATTTTAGTGCTTACAACTATTTTATCTTACAACAAATATACTAAACACTAAACGTAAACTATTTAAAGAAATATTTACAAAAATTATTTAGGTACGTAAGCAATGATAAATTCAGTAGTACGTCACTCGCCTAGAGCGCGCTAGCCCCGACAGCGGAGGCACACCGGGCGTGCGCGCGATTGTAGGTATTTAAATCGCGTAAGTACCAAGAGTGACACAGGCCTGGGTGCGGTGCGGGGAAGCGCGAGAGAGCTAGGGGAAATTTGTAACGCGTAGTACCACTAGATCAAAGGTGTTAAACTACTGAATATATCCTATACTGTGTCCGTACTGTCGGCATGGAACTAGGAATTACGACTACGTCGATTACTTTACTCTATGGTGCAGGGCTCAACTTCAAACGAACGCGTACATAGTATAATAAATAAATACTTACAGTTCCACAAGTATAAGTTGGCGGTGGCGTTTTGCGGAACTAAATCGGGCATCCAATTTTTAAACTCCGTGGCCATCTTGAAAATTCACTATTGGATCTCTGTGTGCTGTTGCGTTTATTGTGTAAATTAAAAATGTTTTTTTTTTTTTCCAAATTTAGTCTCATTTTCTATACAATAGCAATAGTAATGTTGAGCACAGTGGCGCACAGCCGCGCCAAGTTATACTTGTCGCACTGTATTTTACGTTGGTGAAATCGGCCCTTAATAGTCCATCAGCGCTCGGATATATTACGGGGTTCCATTCCATCATTGTCTTAAAAATGATTGCTACAGTATGGTTCACCTCTGATTGGCCGTGACAAACCTGGGCAGTAAGGCCACGTTTTCGCATAGGCGTGGCGTTGCGCGTCGCGCGGCGCGTCGCTCGCTCGCTCTCGCTCGCCCTCATACCTTGGCCATATCGCGCGACCGCTCACGCGACTCGACGCGCCGCGCGAAGCGCAACGCCACGCCTATGCGAAAACGTGGCCTAATAGTTTCTAGTACTTAGGCGGTTGCAGCTTGCAGGTAGCCACTGGATACATGGGACGCAAGACGTGGAGGAGTCTCTACTTATGTGTAGTTCTAGAAGTCCATCGGTTGACGACTTTAGGGTGAATGCAAGTTATAAAGTACCTATTTAACATGATTGATTTTCTTCCGACAAACATTATGGAAAAGTCATTTGCACCCAATTTAAATTACACGCCATACAATTTCATGTCAAAAGACGTCTCACGATGAAAACTTGTGAAAATACTGACACAAGTATTTTTGTGAAGTTTTTTTTTTATAAAAAAGTTTGCTGGTGAGAACTGATTTTCACTTAGATTTCGTATGGTACTGCATATTATAATATTTTACATTACATTAATGATCTAATTCTTTGGAATTAAACTTAGGAGTTTCCCAAAAGATAATAATAAACCAAACAAGAATTTATAACATTACGTAATGGAAGAACAAATATTTAACATTAAGAACTAAAATGAAAAGTAATAATTAATGGCAAAACTAATTTTATGTAACTACGTATATTTTTTAATGAAGCATAGCAGTGGATATTACGTTTAATCTTATTTACAAGACATCAGTGGCGTAACTACAGGGTGGAATTTTGGCTAAATGTCACGGGCCCCAGCCGGAAGGGACCCCCGGTTCGAGAGCACATTGTAAAATAAAAATAAATTTTAACGTTGGTTGAGCTTCTTTAAATAGGTGGGAGGGCCCCATCCGATTCATTTGCCACGGGCCTCGGTATAGTTACGCCACTGCAAGACATTCAAGTTACCTAATTGTAAATATTTACTTTAAAAATTTTAGCAACAATAGAAACAATTTGTATCACATCATACACATTTCTACAATAGTTATATATAATTGGGTATTTGACTGATATTTTTTTATTTAAGTATCTAAAATAACGTTTTTAAATATTATAACACTATGCCATTTCTCCTATTTAAATTGTCTTTAATTATTGGATAGAAGCAGGCGTTACTTTGCGGAAGTCCATGATTAGCAAGAAAAGGTTAGAATTATTTTGCTATAATCCTTTAATTTGTCTTTAATTGTCTCGGAATTATATGCTGTTTAAACTACGGCCGTTCAGAGAATGCGTTCTTGACACGTCGCGATTGAACTGACGACGTAACTTTGTAATGGCGTTGCAGTTACGATAAAAATATTATCTCTCTCTTTCTAAGACGAAATCTTCTATGGAGCGGATATGGAGCTGTTGAATATTGTGATATCCAAACTTCAGTAGCGCTCTCTCTGTTTAACAGGAAACTTTATAACTTATTTGGTTTTGGACCGATTTACTTTCTGTTTTTACAAATGTTATTCTTACATTTTACATTTTCGATTATAAATAATGAATATCAACATTTTGACTACAGTCAAATACCCAATTGGTTTGAAATCATAGGTACACATACCTATGTTTCTTATAATATATGTATAGCACGTCTTATTATAGCTAGGAAGTTAGTGACACTTTTGGTTTACGATTAGCTTGCTGATGAGATAGACGGGTAATAGTGTAGTAGAGAAGTATTGAATCTAACGAGGGAGGGGGGGGGGGGGTGTGTGTGTGTCTTCCGACCTGCTCGCCTCCCGGTGCGGGGTCACGGGGTTGAGCATTGCTGGATTTAGGTTGGTCATAAAGTACCAAACCAGAAATTGAATTTAGGCATTTTAGTATAGTTGTACTTAATGATATTGTTTTTTCTGCCATCAAACCCTAACCCTATCTACGTTAACCCGACTGGCCCAAGTTTTGGGTAGTTAATAAAAAAGGTAGTCTTTATTCAATTAATACAATAGAATATTTTAAATAATGTGCAAGATAGACGGGATCGAAGGTTTTCGTATGGTAGAGTGGAAAACCAGTCGCCATTTGATTTTCCAAATCTCTTAATAAACGGCTATTTTTCGGCAAAATTACCTATTGCATATTGTGATTTTGTAAGGATTTTTTAACATTCAAGAAAGATAGCGGCCGGGATTGTTCAAACTTTGCTCAGCGATACTATTTTATGAGTCTTGCAGGAGGATATGTAAGTATTTTTTTATAAATAACAATTGAAATTCTTAACATCGAAGTCACAATTTTTAGAGAAATCATATTGTCATACTTAAATAGAAAATAAATATAATTTCACACAAAAAAATATATTATGTGAATTGGCGGAACAAATTTACCTAATTTATTATACCTAAGTTTTATCATAATATAACCTGTAATTTAAGCGCCCTGAATGTAATTACAATAAAAAAATTTTAGGCAAATAAAAGAATACACTCTAAGTATAAAATAAAAACAGTCAATATATGCAAGAATACCTATATTGATAATAATTTACTAAAAACTAGATCCATAATCAAAATTGACAGTTGCTAAAAGTGTAATAAGAAATCATTAGGAAGTAATATCAGCAGCCATAACTTTGGAGTAGTTTCGTTTCTTAAAATAGGGTATTTTGACTGTTACTTTTTTATATATTTAAAATAAAGTTTTAAATATACAATGCTGTTGCCTCTTTTTTAAATATCTTATAGTTTATAGATACTAGTTAGCAAAAACTGTAACTAATATCGGAAATAATTTTTAGAAGTTTTAAGTTTCCTGTTAGACAAAGACGCGAAGAGCGCTACTGAAGAGTGACGTCGCAAGAGAGTAGCTCCATACACTCTTCATATAAAATCCGTTTTATAACTTTATTTTTGGACCAATTTATTTTCTGTTTTTAGGAATGTTATTCTTACATGTTACATTTTCGATTATAATTAATGAATATCAATATTTTAACAACAGTCAAAATATACCCAACTAGTCATAGTGATGATTTATGAGCCTAAGCTATGTCGCGAAATAAGCTAACCTAGCTTAGCTCACGTGGGTTTGTGGGCAACCAAATATGCGAGCTAAAATAATAGGTTCGGACAGAGAACTTACCTACCTAAAGTTATAAAATGTAAGCAAACGCGTGACGCGGGGATAATGAAAGGGTGGTACTTAGCTCAAACTTAGTTTAGCAAGCTTACTTTCAAGACTTGAAAAAAAACATTAAAGATTACATTGTGTCGTACAATGGTAACTTAATGGTTGACATTTAATATAAATACTATAGAATTATTAAATTTTTATAATTTACTATAAAAGCTAGTAATTTTTTTAAATAAATACTTTCTAACAGACGTGTCAGTGCTCATAAGAATAAATATAAAAAATATGGCCGCTTGTATAAAAGTAAACGTTACGAGTATGAATCTAGTTTTTGTTTGAGATCAATTTAAAAATCTGAGTGTTTTTTTTGTGATAAGTAACAAATGGGCGTCGTGAAAATGGCATTAAACTGTTCTATTATTTGCAGTAAGTTGAAAAATTGTACAATCATTATACATAGTTAGAAAAAATATTATGATCTTTATATCCCATCCCAGGACTATATGACTGCAAAATATTAATTCTATATGAAAAGTACTTTAATGTGGATGCCACGGAAACGTCATAATGTGAGAAAATGTGGGTTTAAATAATAACTATAAAACTTTCAAGTGTGATTCAGATTAATTTTTCGCTAAAAGATGTGTCGAAAGCCGGATAGATATATGACAATTATTGACAAGGATAAAAGCGTAGATTTGTAAACTTGTGTTACGAGTGCCAAAAAATTCTACATAAATGTTTTTTGATAGTAGATATGAGAAGAAAGAAATATGTATGACCACGAAATTAAAGGATAGGATAGGAGGAAAAAGGAGAATGTGAGAAGGATAGGACACTGACGTGAACCTAGAAAGAGATGTATTTAATGCAAGTTGGCCACGTAATGAGCGAAAAATCAAATTACTTATATCATTTTAAGAATAAGGTACATAATAAGCGTATAACAATTTATTTTTTAAAGGTACCTAAAAAAATCAACACCATTTTAAAAATTGCAATTATCTACACAAATAAAGAAATAAGTTATTGCCTTTTTAAAACTAAATCAAAACTTTAGAGCAGTGTTTGGAAAGTATTTGTCGGGAAAATTGTTTCCAATAATTAACAGTTGGGGAAGAATGAGCCTTTGCATAGTCTTGGGAAAAGATATAGGCAGTTGCTGTTATGTTACAAAGCCTATAAAGCAACACGATATAGACATCAATCATAAGAGCACTAACATTTATTTAAATAACTATACAATGGCCATGAGGAAATTTACAACAGGCATAATGTAAAATTTTGATACCATTTTGATATTATTATCACTAGGTTTATCAATATTATACTTACATAAAACAATTTTGTTTCATATTATGAATAATGTGTCGCAAACAATGTTTATTGAAGAAACATTTTAGTGATTAACTCTAATATATTGTTATAGTTTGTTCACAATAAGAAAGTGCGTGGCCAAACAGAGAAATAACGCTACGATTTTTACATGGCAACCTACACAAGCCACTTGTCAAGTGTCAAACTCAGCAGTGTGACGATTCTCTAAAAATGACATGTCGCATGTGGCACCATTTTATATGGGCCTAGTACTCATTAAACAAATCTGCATTATATATTAACTGTTGATATTTATCTTTATTTATGGATAGTTGATACGGTGGTTTTTTTTTAAATAATAAATAATTTTGTTTTCTTTCAATATACGTAGGTATAGGTAATGTCTATAGTAGGTTGAAACTATGATATTATGATGCATGCCGCATTTATGGAGCTATTGTTTGTAGGAAGGGCGGTATTTAGTAACGAAGATCCTAAATCTATGACTAACATTGATGCAGTGATTTGATACCGAAGTTACGGAATCGAGCTGGCTATTGTATTGCCCGCCTAACAAAAAAGGTAAATAAGCACAACAGCGCCCTCCAATTCCAGGCACATTGTTATTATGAACAGACTATATGAGCCACATGGTGCCTATTCGGTTGTACGTTATTCTTAAACTTAACTGACATGTCTGAAATTAATTCTATTTCTCTACGCGAGGGACATTAAGAAAGAGTCAGCAATACTTTTCGACCTGTCAATTTAGTAAAGTTTGTATATATAACTGAATAAGCACTATCACCTCATCAATCCATGTTAATTTAGAATTCAATATTGTGGCTTCGTGCCATTTTTAATGTACAAAATGTATGAAAATTATTCAATTGGAATTCCATTAAAAAAAGGAGGAATACTTGAATCATTGAATGATGAACAAAAAGTACGAAATAGGTAGGACTTTCCAAATTCGTAACTAAAAGGCTAAAATATGGAGCTTTATGGGAATAAAATCCCATTTAATTTTAAAGAGAACATGACGTTTTCTCAAAACTTATTAATTTTTATCCAAACCATAGTGTAGTATACCGATTACACTCCGAAATTCCATTAGATCAAACAAGCGCGTTATGCATGTGCTTCACGTATTATACTTTCTAAATATTATCAGCCACTTGTTTCAATTGTACAGGCAGTTTTCTTATACACTTCATTGAGAAATAATGCAACTTTGGTAGTTAAATTTTTGCGGAAACTTTATAGCCGATTTGACGCCAAGCGACGTAATGAAAAGTTTAGTGTAAAAAACTGTCACGTTGTTATCTAATTGCCCCTGCACATTGGTAGAACATAAAGACACCACCTAACCGAATTTCGGCCACGGCGAGGTGGGTACCTCAACAGATTGACTAACTACGCCGGAGATATTATAATCAACAAGCGTTTGCACAAACACGGGGACATTATTTCTTCACTCATGTAGTCCGATGGGAGGGTAATCCGACACGACCAGAGAAAGATCATGACCAACACAACATATAGGTAAGAGTATTTCTTTGCAAAAAAGCAATAACTTTGGATTGCCCAATAAACTAGCCACTGAACAAAGGCAGCAGGCAGTTCACTGTCTCTTTAACTGGACTTAGCTCATAATAATAAGTTGTCCAGTGTTGTTGGCGTACACAAGCCCCTGCCCCGGTTGCGGCGCCCAGCGCAGGCAGTTGAGGCTCGTGAAGCCGTTCTCCCAGGTTTGCTCCAACTCCTTGATGGGCGACAGGCCGGTGCGACTCGTGCTCTCTGAAACCATTTTCACTTTAATTGAAGGTTTATGAAGAGAAACATTGTGCGTGCACTCGGTCGCATGAAAATAATTTTGAATGAGGATTAGGCACACGATAGAAAATTTCGTAAGTATGAATGCAGTTTTGTAATTCTTGACAAAACAAGTAAAACGGTGTAATAGTTATAAATTTTTTTCATACAACCAATATTGACCAAGTTATGAGTAAAATGTAGTGCAGGCACTGACCAGTCGGACACTCCAGCAAGTAAACATCAGAGTTACCTAACGGATCAAGGCGGTAGAGAAGGGCGAAGACGCTGCTCCGGCCGTGCGGCGCGAGCGTGAAAGCGACGCGAGCCGAGGCCGACGGACAGGTGGCGAGCGGTGGGCGACAGGGCGACCGACACCGCGCTCTGCTCCAGCATCGCTGTGTGCAGGCGCTGACCAGTCGTGACACTCCAGCAAGTAAACATCAGAGTTACCTAACGGATCAAGGCGGTAGAGAAGGGCGAAGACGCTGCTCCGGCCGTGCGGCGCGAGCGTGAAGCGACGCGAGCCGAGGCCGACGGCCAGGTGGCGAGCGGTGGGCGACAGGGCGACCGACACCGCGCTCTGCTCCAGCATCGCTGTGTGCAGGCGCTGACCAGTCGTGACACTCCAGCAAGTAAACATCAGAGTTACCTAAAGGATCAAGGCGGTAGAGAAGGGCGAAGACGCTGCTGCGGCCGTGCGGCGCGAGCGTGAAGCGACGGGAGCCGAGGCCGACGGCCAGGTGGCGAGCGGTGGGAGACAGGGCGACCGACACAGCGCTCTGCTCCAGCATCGCTGTGTGCAGGCACTGACCCAGCCGCGACCACTCCAGAGAGTAAACTCCTACGAATTTTTTACCAATTATGTTTATATTTGATTGTAAGTTGTTTGGTTTGAAGTGCCTGGATGAGGAAGGCTGAGGACCGGGTGTGGTGGCGTTCTCTGGGAAAGGCCTATGTTCAGCAGTGGACGACCGCAGGCTGAGATGATGATGTTTGGTTTGGGAACAGAATAGAAACGAGTATATTTGTTTTTTATTCATGACGGCGCGGCGGCGGCGTCGGCCGGCGATGGGTTGAGAAAATGACAGTTTAACTTAAAGAACTTACCTAACAAGTGATTGGTATTCCTCAGACGCGGTACAGGATGCAGCGCAACCAGTAGTCTCCCGTCTTTTGATATATCAATGCTCGCATCGTTGTGTATTCTGCACCGCTGAACGACCACGTTCTTAGAACCTGAAATGTTCTTTTAAGAGTGAGCAAAAATGTATTTTTTCCCCAGTTGCTCGAATATTGCTTCGTTATTAAAAAAACCTAAACATCGACCAGTTCTTTTCGGTAAGCAACGCAAGGTTTTTTAAGTAAACATTAACATAAATTAGATGTTTTAGATACACGATATTTATTATTATTTTGAAGGCTGAATTCGTAACTTCACTATGTATGCAGTAGTGTTTTGATGGAATGTCTATCAATTGCTAACCTTGTTGTCGTCTGTAAGTAGACCCCCTGACAGCCGGCGCAAAACGCGTAACCGATTGTGATTTATATAGAAGTGCAACTTCTTATTTTGGCGTGACCAAAGTGACGGATTGTATTTTAAAATCTGGTCAATATACATATATTATTATCATCGATATCAGATTCGCTTTCCTTTTCTACCTTTAGGTACTGCCGCAATAATTTTTTTCGCTCTTCATTCCTTTGTATGTCTTCTTACGGTAGTAAATTAAGTCTACGTACGCGATGTGACCAGTGACAGCGGTTCGAAGATAATACTCACGACTTCAAACTATCTAGGTATAACTTGGGTACCCTTAAATCATGAGTGAAAAGGCGTCTTCTCCATCTTAGGCTGCATCATCATCATCACTTATCATCGGGTGTGTTCGCAGTCATATGATCGATATATTTTAAAAAAAATGCGTGTGTTGTGGCACACTTGAAACGAAGTTCATTTAATTGTGAAACATTACCTTTTAGAATCAACGCCATCTGTCGCCACATCTCTACACTATAGAAAGGGCGGACGTGACGGAAAATTCTTACACTTTTTTTCGCCTAGCCCCCATCCGCCAAGTTCGTACGGATAAGGAACTTCGTTCCAAAAATACTTGAATACTCACTGTCGGCAATATCTGGGGTGTTGCCTGTCGTGAAGTCCCAAGCCTGCACCCGATGCGAGGGCGCCGGCAGCGCTTCGGAGATGATGCTCGCGTCCAGCAGCCCCGCCATGCCGCCCATGCGTCGCATGCCCCCCAAGCCCCCGGCACCACCTCCTCCGCCGCCACCCGGCGCACCCCCACCCCCCGCGGGGCCACCACCACCCTCGCCGTTACCATCTTCGTCTATCACCATAGCGTTCTGCCAATAAAATCAAGATATAGGATAAGAATAATGACCTGGCGGCAGAATTACAATAGAATATTAAAACTCGTTAAAAATACGAGTGTATGTACAATACTAGGTATTATGAAAAATAAATCCCAAAAAGTTTGAAAATCTCATCAAACCTGCTCATCCGTAGGTCTTAAGGATTGGATGAAAACTGTACTTTTAGCGATCTCAAATGACCAGTATCTCCATTATAATATTATTGTAGTAGCCATAGTATGCGCCAGCGCAAACCTCTTTGGATAGGATTATTGTGATGTCTGCGTTCCATTTGCTCGTTAAATATACTTTTTCCATAAAAGTAAATTGGCATTTCCAAGGAGATAGCTGTAATTTTTAATTTACATTTTAAATTAAAAGTAGTCATAACATATTTAAGAAATAACACTTACTTGGGCGAGTATAATTGGTTGTAAATATTCATGAATCCTCGGCAGTCTCTGTGGTGGGTTCCCGGGCCCGTCGGCGTTGCTTATGCTGAGATCACCCACTTGCAAAAGAGGCACTGCCGCGGCCGCTGCGTCCTCTATGGCCGCCTGAAATTGTTCCAGCCTTGAAACTTCTGTAGGCCTGTTAGCGGCTCCTCGGGATAAAATGCGCTCACGAGTCAGTAAAAGCGGTCTATAGTCGAATGAAGTGAAAGACCGGCGAATAGCAGAGTCCTGGTCTTGGGAAGATGAACGGTTCTCGGGAGGGGTTTCGTTATTTGGTGGCAAGTTGAACATCTCTCGCACCGATGAGGGTGTGTACAACCTGATTGTTTGCAGACGCCTGAACCTGCTTCTTGCAGCGTTACGCAACCTCACAGCTTGCATGTGCGCCAATCTTATTAAATTAATTCTGTGCTCAAACTCGTTTATCATTTCTGGAGGTAGTCGGGAGGTTCTAGAGTTTGAACTATCGCTGGACAGAGCTCCCGAGGGACCAGCAACGGGTTGTGCACTCTGATTTTCCGTTCTTGCCTCCCTCAACGGTCTTTTGTTATCCCTATTGGGTAGCAAACGCAAGGTAGGAATTCTGTGAGCGGATACAGGTGGAAAAACTTTCTTTTTAATTAGAGGATGTGCTGTAGGATTCGTTTTATGTAACGCTTTGAGTCGCCTACTCTCTATATATAAATCTCGTCTGTTTCTAGCGGTAACTGAATAATTTCTATTGGCCGCTGAGATCTGTACTGCAAGACGATTACTCCATTTTTGCGTCATATTACTTTGAGTTGAAGTTGAAGGCGAAGAAGTTGCAGGAGTTTCTTGTGTACTGTTGTCAGTAGATTTTGCCTGGGAATTTGTGGAGTTATTTCGCTTGATGCGTTTACTAGCACTGCTGTGTAAATGATCATCTTCCACCTCACCAGTAGTAGTGTTTTGTGGGGGCTCGTCAGGACCATCTACATTGACAGGACCGGTATGATCGACATTTTCTAGACGAATAACATTCAATGAATCAACACGTTGAGGTGATCCATTATTACTAGCACGTCCATTAGTTCTATTCGTCATTAACAGTAAGCATGTACACGCCAAAGCCTTCTTCAAAGAGCGTAACATAGTTATGATCAACTGACTTAATCCTCTCTCCTCTAAACACATCATCATCATATTAAACATGATGGATAATACTTGCATAGCACGCATACGAATTTCATGCCGAGTTGCACTTATTTCCATTACTCTGGCAAAATCTCTTCGAGGTCTATTTACTCTCGTAGGTATGCGACTAGAAGCAGGATTACGTGACCGACGTCTCAGTTCTTCTCGTCGTCTAAGTTCGTCTTCTGGTCTCCACCGATAGCTAGACTGTAATCGCCTTCTATGTGAAGGCGACGAACGAATGCCAGAGGACCTGGTTTGAGGCGATTTGCTCGCCGACGACTGTCTGCTGCTACTTGGGCTTTCTCTAGAGGTACCCTCTTCGGGCTCTTCAGATGGCACATTTTCAATGTTTGTTGATTCAGTGTTTCTGGTGTTTTCACCTTGATTACTACTTTGGGTTCTCGAGTTTCTGCTGGGGGCTCGAGTGATATTGTCCGTCACTTCACTTAACATCATACATCTTTCCAAAAGCGATCTCGTGTAGTGACTGGGCAAATCTTGTCGACCTGTTTCTCTGTGTAGCATCAAAATGCGCCTGCGTAGATTTTCCCATATATTACGTAACTCTGGCATTGTGGTACGATCACCGCGAATCCACATATTAGTTAATAGTAAAGTATGCTTTTGCATGGCATTTACTCCACCGCGAACTTTTCTAAAGGCTTCTTCCGGTGGGATCCGACCAGATCCCCAGAAACTTTCTCTACTCGTTGATGGTCTGGAATTTGTGTCATTAGGGTCGTTCTGCTCTGAGTTTACAGGAATTTCTTGGTTATCACTGTTAGACGTGCTGGGGCCCTCTCCAGCGGCATTATTCTGGGTCCGCACGCGAAATCGACTGCTATTTGCAGATACATTAATACCACTAGTTTCAGGGTTAGGATTATGCAGCTGATAATCTCCCAATTCAAAAAACAACCTATCTGTGGGATGTGTTCGTTGGGAGGAGTTCGATGGTCCCGAACTGCTTGATTGTTCCGGATTTCTCGCGTCATCTTCCCTAAAAGTGGAATTTCGAGTTCTAAAAATATTAACTTCTGGTGATTGATCACTATCAGATTCTGAACTGGATAATACAATACCGGCTCGCAAGCTCGAACTGAACAAGCGAACCCGGGGACGCGTCGACGCTCTCGGTCGCTCGCCACTTTCATTATCGTCAGAGTGCGCTCTTGTTTCGCTACTTCGACGTGGAATATCATCTTCTGGACTGAGAGTAGATAGAGACATATTTGTTATTAAATTTAAAAGTCTCGCACCCGAATCTCTAAGGATATCACGGATTAATTCAAGACTTTCATTAATAGTTTGCGCATCTACAGGTGCAGATTGAGATTGTGGAGTGGTAGCAGAAGTAGTCTGAGTGGCGTTAGTTGTCGAAGTCGGGGGTGTACTTTGTCGGGAACCTCGCGGGAGTGCATTATCCGGAGTTGTCGAAGAGTTATCGCTCGGCACGGAAACGAATATTCGCCGAGTACCCCATCTGCGGTGGAGAGACAAGTCTAACAGCGAGGAGGAGTCAGGCCTGTAGGCTGGAAATATACTGGTGCGAGAAGAATTCGCCACATTATCGTTAGATTGTTGGGTAACCAAGCTAGTAAATGAAATTCTGTTTGGTCGTGGTGTTCCATTTGTCGAAGAAAATGGATTAGGCAAAAGTCTAGACACTCGTTCGTTCTGGTCGACTGTTCGAAACGATCTTCCAGGAGTGTCATTCAGGGGATGGAATGCAGAAGGTCTTGAACCAAATATGGAATGTTCTTGACGTGTTGAATTACGATCCCTGTAAATAAAGAAAATAGCATAGAGCAAATAGATTCTGTGAATTATTAACTTCTCCCCATAATTAACGGCACGGAATCAGCTTGAGCTGGTCAATAAAGGATTTGTCTACATTAAGATTGAATTCGACGGTCCAACAACGGTAGTTGACGCTGGCGTCGGCCGAACGTCATTATTGCCAAACCATGGCGAATGAATTCCGGAAAATCACGTCCAGAGGAATGGACTACCGTACGCAGGTCAACGCAACAGCGTTAAAGCGATTGGCGTTAAAGCGATCTCTTATGGCAAGTTACAGCACCGCAATGCGCTGAATTAGTCATATTGTATGCCACACGGCTGTTGCAGTTCCGTTACGCACCTTGTGGCTATCATATGAATTATGCTACGTGAGACACCGCTACAGCGCCACAATTCGTTGAGGTGCACTGCATGGCTTCCCTCTTCATGGACGTGCGACAAGTATAGTGATACATACTGGGCTTGAGCCGATTCCGCGTCGTTAAACGTAGGGAAACCTTAACATAAAGGTTCCACGCATCATCTCATTACCTTGCAGGGCCACTATCAAAAGACAAAGCATCAAGATTGAGCAGGCGGCTACTCCCTTCGCCGTCTCCGCTGTCAGTTTCTTGTCTATTGCTAGATGTGCCCGCAGTAGGATTTTCTGACACAAAATAATCAAAAGTATTTATTCTTTAATCTTTGGAATCTAAATACTGTAAAGGAAATTTAAGTAATTAAAAATATGTCTCCTTTGTTCTTAAAAAGCTTTTTTTTTTGTAAATGTAGTATAATTAGCCTTGATGAGCAGAGGTTTAAAAGGACGACTTCATCGAATTGACTAAGCTGATAATGCAATCTGGAAGATGGGGTCCCTTGCTTATAAGGCTACAGGGGTACACGGTATGCTACGAAGATGTATACAAACATATGAAAGTACGACTTGACCTACCGTTATCAGACTGTGGTGTGGATGTGTAGGAGCGCGCCACTCGCGTGTAACTGTTCGCTTCAGGCGATGGGTCAGTTTCCATCGGATCCGTGCCGCGGTCCGTCTACGATAGATTAAAAACGTTATAGCTAGCGGTCAGTCACGGGGTCCCATGACCCCTTAAAATTAGTCTTAGCATGCGATTTCGACATCATTGTTACAGTACAGAACAATACGTTTCTAGAATTGAGTGCTGTAATGTGCATTTTGATTGTGCTGGTGTCAAAATATTATCATATGAGCTTAATAGGAGGCAGCTATTTGGAAATCACAGAAACAGACAGACACTTCAATTTTATTTATTTGTATAGTAATTAGTAACTTATGAATGAATAATTTTGTTTACCGTACTCGGCGGCGGCGGCGTCACCGTGAGCCTGTGTCGAACCATAAATAGACGCTGATAGTTCCTCACTAGGTTGTCATATCTCTGAACCAAGTTCTGATAAGAATTGACAATAATATCCTGCGTTGAGCCGGAGTTATCTTGCAGTCTGTTGTTCCCCGAATTGTCGTCAGTGTCATCCCGCCTCGCGTTGCTAGTGTTGTTTGTTGGATTCACAGTAGGATTCTGTTGGAGAACACTGCTACTGATCCCTCCGGCTGTGGGCCTTAACGATATTCCCGTTATCAGTTTGTACCCCAACGAATCAAATGCCACATATCTGAAATTGATTACTGATTCATTCATGTTCTACTTTTTATCATATTGTACTATGGTAAATAGAATACAAATATTTTTTATTCAAATAAACTTTTTACAAGTGCTTTTGCATCGTCTGGATCTACCACTGGTTCGGAATGCTCTTCCTGCCGAGAAGAACCAGCAAGAAACTCGGCGGTTGCTCTTTTCAAAACAAATTTACAATACAGTAAATACTATGCTATATATGCAGTGTTTCCACAATGAGGGAAGTTCCAAAAATGCATACCGACTAATTTCTATCTTAAGATGGGCAGACATAAAGTAGCCCCATTCCCGCCGGTGGAACCCGTTCACGAGCATGACGCATGACCCAGCCATTGCTTCGCTCAACCATATTTGAGGAAACATAATAACCCGCATCACACGACACCACCACAGAAATGTTTAAAGAGTGCGTGACATACTTATGCTACCCATGTTAAGGCATCGAATTGAAAACTATGGTGACTATTCTGTTCTATGTTCTATTCTATAAAATATATAATTCCAGAAAATAAACTTTTCACTACATAAAATATCGAAATTCCCAATTCATGTTCCCGAAATTGGAAGAATACATTTTATATATTATTATTACAAAGATGAAGTGATAGCTATCAGATACTTCATAATGTTCATAATGTACATTCTTTTTGTGGCAAATAAATCATTATTATTATATTATTATCATCTTTATTTACTTTTAATCATACTCTTTACATTTTTAAATATTTCATTATAAAAATTAAAAATATAAAAATAGAGGTCCACCGGCTTCGGGAACAGGGTCCAAGCAACCGGCGGTCAGGGCCCCAGAGAGAGGAACCTCCTGACGATGCGAGCCGTGTCTAGGAGTACAGCCTTCTGGATCTGGCCCTTGACCCAGCTACCCAACGAGAGCCTCGAAAGATGTTGGTCGAGGCTCGACTTGGCTATAAGACCATTTGCGGTTATGACTATCGGTACAATGATTGCTGAGTCTACATTCCACATGACGACAACCTCGTGCGCCAAGTCGAGATACTTGGTGAGTTTCTCTTTCTCGGCTTTCACGAGGTTCTCGTCATGCGGGACAGCAACATCAACAATCATTGCACGGCGCTCTGATCGATCTATCACCACTATGTCAGGCTTATTGGCTACAATAGTCCTGTCTGCAATGATAGACCGATCCCAGTACAGTGTGATATGACCATTTTCAAGAACTGGGTCGGGCACATACTTGTAGTACGGTACCTCCGATTCCACAAGATTGTATTTCAAGGCAAGTTGCTGGTGGATAATCCTGGCCACTTGGTTATGTCTGTGTAAGTATTCGCCGTTAGCTAGATGAGAACAACCAGAAACAATGTGACGGATAGTTTCTCCAGGACGGCGACATGCCCGACATATGTCTACCGTTCCATCCTTCACTATGTATTTTCTGTAATTGTTCCTCATCATGACCTCGTCCATAATTGCACACACAAACCCTTCGGTTTCCCCAAAGAGGTCACCAAAGCGCAGCCAGGCCACGGACGCTTCAAAGTCAACATCAGGCCCGTGGAGGGCCCGATAATTATTATTATTATTATATTTGCTATAAAGTGCGATATACATAATTATAACGAAGTGCGTCTGAACGCACTTTTAACACTAACTTATTTATTTATTCATTCACTTTAGTTATTTTATTGCATCTTCATTTCAGATTTATTTATTTTCAAAATTCGTACACTAGACTGTATACTTGTTGAATGTCGATTGCACTCTGCTGTGGTCTACGCGCTTCGTAAGATATGCCATACACTTAAAAGTAAAGTGTTGAGGAAACTTGAGAATCCTTGCATTGTATTCTCTAGAATCCGAATGACTAATGCATTTGATATTGTAAGCACATTCAACTCCAAAACATCTTGTAATAATAATAATTTGACGCGGTTTTTTGAACAACATATTAATACATTTTATTTTATTTATTATATTAATAGTTAATGCCACTTACCTGACTTTTTCATTTATATTATTTGTAGAAACCTTAGTAAAGGGTGCAGGTTGGCTCCAATCCCAAAAGTAAAGCTCATTGTATGTAGCAATGACCAACAATTGTTCACGAGGGTGGAATGCTATGGATGCTATAACTGTTTCTTTAGATACATTCCACACCTCACTGCCACCCTGTGACCAAGCATGATAAAAAAGTTTAAGGCTTTGTTCACACCAAACGGATAGTTGATGAAGGAGTGAAACTACTATCGGTTCGGGGGTTCGAATCCTAACTTCAGATTATTATATTTTACTTATTTTTATCATTAATTTATTATTAAACGGCACTTCGTTTCAACCGAGTGTTCCACGACACTCACACATTTTTTACTATTATAGTGAAAACTCTTCAGGGACAGTAGACAAACATTCATTTTATGAGTATATTTCCACTTGTTGACTTACACTTGAAATATCCCACACTCTGACTTGGCCACCCAGGCAACCCGAACCAATCAGTTGTGGGTGGGAAGGATGAAAAGCAATACACCATGGTGTACGCGGATGCCCTTTTAAAATCCTCACGTGTTTGCCACTGGCCAGTTCTGACACATACACATTGTGATTGCCGTGTGTGGATGCTACTTTGGTGCTACAAAAAGAGAAATAAATTTTGAATGAAAAAAACATTGAACATTGAATAAAAAAAAAACATTCACTGAAACTTGTTTTGTTATTTATTGCATACTTTACAACTACATACCCATCTGGACTGAAAACCATAAGGAAAGTCGACCTTGGATACCCTGGCAATTCGCAACACTGTAATATAAGAATAGCACTATTATTATTTCTTTCTTCACTGGATAGGTAGCTTCTAGTGGCTTTTACCAAACACCATCCCCTTAGAAAATAAAAGTTCAATTACTGTGATTGGCAGAATTTATAGTATTCTCTTGCAATAGTGGATTTTTTGCCAAAACTGAGTGTTAAACAAAGAGGTTATTCAGTTAATATTTCTTAGGGCCGATTTCACCAAAAGTCTTATCTGAGCGTAAATTTTATATATTGACAGAGATTTCAATACTAAAACTCAACTTCAGAACAACAACAACAACAAACAAACAACAAATTCAGAATGCCCAATTTATTCTTCAGATAAATGTCACTTGATGTTGGTGAAATCGGGCATAAATCACGTAAGAAGTCCTAGAATTAATTGAAAACTGTTTGCTGCATTTGGAGACTGTATAGACGCTCAGCACTTAATGTCAAAGATGCTTGGAAGCAATCAGATTTGCTTCTGCTTTAGTTTTGAAAAGATTAACTGCTCAGTTTCGTGCTGCCTCTTCTCAGCAGAATCTGTCTTTGGAACCAGTAGTAGAGTCATGACTGTCATAAGAGCCACATCTTGGCCTACATGAAATAATTTTGGATCTAACAATCTAAACGAAAATAATCAGAGCTTTATTGATAACTAGCTTTAGGCTGTAAATTAGATTACATGGAGGTTGTATTGTATTGTATTGTATTTGTGGAGGGGACGCCTGCTAACGCCAGGTGGGTGATCAGTCCTGTGTCGGAACTATTCCACCCAATTCCCCATGTTTGGACACAGGTAAAGAGCATGCATGGAGGTTAGGAGACGAAGGTTTTTACAATCCTCAGGAACACTTTTGTCTGGTGGAAGGCTTTGGCCATGGCTAGTTACCACCCTACCATCAAAAACGTGCTGCCAAGCGATTTAGCATTCCGGCACAATGGCGTGTAGAAACAGATTAGGTTTATGGGTTGAATGTTCACTGCCATACCCCTTACAAGTTAGCCCCCTACCATCTTAGACTGCATCATCACTTACCATCAGGTGAGATCGCAGTCAAGGACTATCTTGTCATCTAATAAATAAATAAAAACACTGGTTTTCCCTCAACTATACCCATGCTTTATTACATCAATTCACTGCTCCGTTGCTGTGTGATTGAGGGACAGACACACACAGTTTTGACTTCGTTTGTGTGGATTAAGGTTTTTAATTTCTGTGGGAACTCCTTAATTTTCCGCGATAAAATGTAGCCTATGTGTTAATGCTGGGTATGAGCTATCACTATTCCAAGTTTCAGCCAAATAGGTTCATTTGTTGTGGAGTGAAAGAGTAACATTCATCCATCCATCCACCCATCCTCACAAACTTTCGCGTTTATAATATTAGTAGGAGTAAGGATTTCAAGTGGAGTAAAAATAATTTCAAGTAGAGTAAATATTGAAATCAAAATGTGTATTACTTTTGTTAACTTCTTTGATGCTTACTCTTATTTTTAATGGCTTCTGCACAAGGATATCTTCAGCAACATTCTCGAGTACAGTTTTGTTGCAAGGTGAACTTGGCGGGTTGATGCCTCTCTCTCTCCACTGCCAGCTCCTGGCAACATTGCCAAGACTCGGAGTTTCGTCCACCGGATCATTTTTGCATCCTAGCCATTCACTATCCAACACCGGATCCATTACCTGTGTTTAACAAGAAAAAAGTTCAAAAACTGTAACCCACTATTGATAAGTGTATGTATCAGTGATTTGACAATTTGTTTAGGGTTTAATTTTGTATTAAGGTCTGTATAAAATTATTTTGAATAATATGACCAATGATTCTATAATTATAAATAAATGTTATTGTATATTCGTTTTTCTCATAACACTATCTATATAGATTTAAATTCATTAAACTCCAAAGGGCCTGTGTTTTCCCAAGAAGGTAGGTATCCAAGATGCAAGCAGTTCCTGTGCCAAATTCATTCAAGATCAGTTTAGCATTTGGGCAGAGAAACAGTGATGGATAATTTGTCTGTGCAAAAACCACTAACAAAAGTATCCTAAGTTACAATACAGGAGTAGATTTATGAATGATTAAAGGACAAACTAACAAAAAAAAACACACTTTCACATTTATAATATTAGAATGGATATGCACTAGATGCTGAGCAAAGCAACTAATTGATTGAAGGGTCAAGAAATCTATATTAATTAAACAAAGGAATTGTGATGATTAAGTACTTATTTATTTACCTTAAAAATGTGTGAAGTCACAACAGTTATATGAACAGATCTGAAACAGTAATAACTGTTAAAACTACCGCCAATGCCCAAATAAATCTGACTAACCCTTGATTAAACACCACTTTAAATTCCAACCTAAAAATATCCTATCCTAAATAATATACGAAAAATTTATGCTTAGTTTGCAGATGAGGCAAACTTAGCTAGATTTAATGAAGTTAATTATATTTTATTTCACCTTTTAATTATAACTTAAGAAAAAGATTAAAAAACGATCATGAGCCATATTGAAAATTGACAAGACTACATTCGTAGGTAAACTACCGTCGTTTTATTTTTTATTATGATGTTGTTACGTAAATGTTTATTATATTTTCTAAAAGGCAGTGTAAGTAATATGTAAAGGGTTGAAAGTGTATCGCTCCAGAATAAATACATACCTACGCTAAGCCATTACTCATAATATATCAGTAAACAAAGACATTTACCTGGATCATATTGTAATGATTTAGTGAAATAATTTTGTATGTTTTTTTCTACGATATCTTATTTATTTATAGTGCTAATAAAACTAATTGAGTAAAAAAACTACACTTTTACGACTCAAAGAAAATTTTACAGCAAACGATATTCAGGATACCTATTACCTATTCAGCTGCGAATTGTCAAATTGTCAATGAAGTGCTGTCATTGTCAATGAAGTAACATTTTACAGATTAAAACTTCAATTTTTGCTTTCAAATACAAAATAGTCCGTGTAGGTAACTTTATATTCTCGTTTAACATTGTCAATGGAAATAAAATAGGGTATTTGACTACTTTTAAAAAATCATCTTAAATTGTTAATAATGACATGCTGAAGCTAACAAAACATATATTTCGGCATAATTTTCAGTATTTTTCATAAAAATCGAGAAATAAATTCAAAAAAATAAATTGCCGCGGAAACGTTCCATTTGCTCTCATGACGTAACAGTTCACATTTCAAACAATGACAATGCCACATTCCATAGGTAGTGTGGACTGTGACGTCATTCGAGATCACGGAACGTTTTCGATCACGTGACCATGGCCGGAATTATAGCAATTTTATTTAATGTTTTCTAATTAAATAAAACTTTATATTTCAGTTTTGTCGTATGGAATAATGTTTTTAGACAATAATCTTTTAGGATGACACCAAATGAAACGATATTTTTAATATAGTCAAATAGCCTATTCCAATGATGGGCTGAATATCAATGGGTTTTAGTATGTTTTTCAAGTTCCACTTCACTGACCTCTTTTATAATTGGACACGCTGCAGCGCGCTGGTCAGGCTGCCGTCATATTTTTTTAGACCAACTTGATTCCAAGGAACTAAAATTAGATAAAGCTTCTCCATTCCGGCGAGGGCACCTAGTTGCGTAGTAATTTCTACTTCCATGTTGACAACAGCCAGTTCCTGAGAAACCTTTACTCCAATCGTGCTTTGAGTAATAAATTGGTTTATTACTCAAAGTATACGAGTTAGAAAATAAATGATTAAAGGTTAGATTAAAGGCTAATTATGCAATGACATTGGAAGGTTTGCTATGCTATTATCAATTGTTTTATACAACCAGTCCAGTGATAATTTATATACTATAGAGGTCAGTGCTGATTATGGTGCACGATATTACTAGTGTTACTGGTCTGTGCACGATTCTATAAAAAATTGGTTGTCTGTAAAGTCGGTTTACGTTAGACGTTAACTGATAAGTTGATAACTTCAAGAAGCATTGACGATACTGGCGGGTGGCACAAGCCAACGCTTGGTCCGATCGTGCCTCACTATCGCTTGTTCCGCGCTCTCGCTTGCACCCTCAGGCTCAGGCGGAACGTGACACTTTTTCGTACGTGCAGCCGGTGTTCATCTATGACTTGTCCTAACTGACTGATCTATCAACGCGCAGCCTAAACCACTGAAGTTAGAAACTTGAAATTCTGACAGTAGGTTCCTTTTATGACGTAGGCGAGCAATAAGAAAGGATTTTTTGAAATTCCACCTCCAAGTAGACCAGTGCAGATACCTTTGAAAATGATGAAAAATTAAAAAAAATTATAGTAGGATGAAATCCATTGGAAAAGGAAGAGAATGCAACAAAAATGAAAGGAAAAATAAATTACGGGCGATCTGAGGTCGGGAAGTGGGGGGGAGGGGGGGTTTAAGGGTAAAAAACGGTTTATCTCAATTTCTGGAAAAACTACAAGTCCTATGGAAAAAAGTTAAATGGCAAAGTTGTAGGTAATAAAAAGATCTACAACTTTTGTATTTAGATTTTTTTTCACATAGCCTCAAAATGTATGTGAAAAATTCAAATAACCAAGTTTTTGGTTTTTTATTTTTATCTTTTACAAAAAAAAAATATTTTATCATGAAATTTGGTGAAAACTTACCTTTTTATGTCCCAAACACACTGTAATTTTTCTGATTTAAAATATTTATTTTTTTCACCTTTTTTTTGACTTAATATTGAAAAAGCACCTAATTTTCAATCGAAAATTCTCCCGTCAAAATATCTGCTTTTTTAAAAAAGTTGGTAAGCTTTTTGTTCGTTGAAATCTCTACTTTCTGATGGTGTAAAAAAAATATACATTACTATGGTAAATGCTCTCAGAAAATGCAGAAACGAAATACGAAATAACAGGTAGTAAGGCCTAGACCCTCCTAGCCCCTATGAAATACCTTTTAAATTACATGCGTAGATGGCTATTTATTGCTATTTTAAGATAACTTATATATACCTGAATGACCTACCAACGGAAAATTTTAGCCCATCAAAAGGTATTTCATAGAGAAGTGGGGAAGGGGCTAGGAGGGTCTGGGCCTTACTACCTGTTATTTAGTATTTCGTTTCTGCATTTTCTGAGAACATTTATCATAGTAATGTATGTTTTTTTTACACCATCAGAAAGTAGAGATTTCAACGAATAAAAAGCTCACCGACTTTTTAAAAAAAGCTGATATTTTGACGGGAGAATTTTCGATTGAAAATTAGGTGCTTTTTCAATATTAAGTCAAAAAAAAAAGGTGCAAAAATAAATATTTTAAATCAGAAAAATTACAGTGTGTTTGGGATATAAAAGGGTAAGTTTTCACCAAATTTCGTGTAAATATATTTTTTTTTTTGTAAAAGATAAAATAAAAAACCAAAATCTTGGATATTTGAATTTTTCACATACATTTTGAGGCTATGTGAAAAAAAATCTAAATACAAAAGTTGTAGATCTTTTTATTACCTACAACTTTGCCATTTAACTTTTTTCCATAGGACTTGTAGTTTTTCCAGAAATTGAGATAAACCGTTTTTTACCCTTAAACCCTCCCCTCCCCCCACTTCCCGACCTCAGATCGCCCGTAATTTATTTTTCCTTTCATTTTTGTTGCATTCTCTTCCTTTTCCAATGGGTTTCATCCTACTATAATTTTTTTGTTTTCAAAAATTATCTACCCTGGACTAAAGGGGTTAAATGGGGAGTTAAAGTTTGTAAGAAAGTCCGTCATTTTTCAAGTTATACCCATGAAACTCAGTATTTGAGCTTAAAATGAAAAATAAAAAGTAAGTGTTTCACAGTCTGAAAAGTCTAGCGAGCTGGGATTCGAACCATCGACTTTTAACTGTTTAGCGACTGTAGAAACCACAAGGCTAAAGAGATCTTATATTGTACTGTGAAAATATTGAACACAATGCCAAATTCACATTCAAAAAAGTGTCGGTTTCAAAAAAGTGTCGGTTCAATTTTGGTTTAATTTTTTCCGTCTAGCCCCCTTCCGCACCGCGCGATAAGGAACTACGTTCCAAAAACATCCATCCATACATCCATCCCTACAAACTTTCGCATTTATAATATTTGAAGAAGAAGATATTAGACTTTCTCTTTGACTTTCTCATTTATAATA
This sequence comes from Oeneis ivallda, assembly GCA_029955525.1. Lineage (NCBI taxonomy): Eukaryota > Metazoa > Arthropoda > Insecta > Lepidoptera > Nymphalidae > Oeneis > Oeneis ivallda. Next base: position 19,851,058 of record JARPMR010000002.1, on the reverse strand, counting down.
TTAGAAGGATAGCACAAGTTATATACCTATACACCTAACACCAACATACATTACCTGTAACCTATTGCCGAGGACACGGTAACGAGATGTTTCCCAAAATTTGATTCCCGACAATTTTGCACGCGGGATAGGTTATTATTTTTTTCCAGAGAAGATGCGGCGCTTCGCCTTGATTTAATTTTAACCCTACAATCTAAATATTACGACGTATGATTTATGAATTTATGTAAGGATAGATCAAAGATTTTTTATTTATACGTATACAGTGATGAAATACGTCAAGGAGTGTGTTTTAATGTAGCGGAAAATGAAAAAAAAAGGGGATATAATATTATAATATTTAGAATTCTATGTACTTATACTGGCAAAATTATAAGACCTAATATTATTAATTAAACATAGATTAGATTGGAGAAGAGAGGCACTATGGGGAATAAATGTGAAAGAGACCTGTGAAAGTCCATGCAAGAGACCTTTGCCCAGCAGTGGACGTCTATCGGTTGATAAAGTCAATATCTAAATAGTCAATATATATAGTCAATATATAAATGTCATACGGAATCTTATTATGGGGTAAAGCAGCCGATATTGGAAAAATATTTGTATTGCAGAAGAGAACAATATAATATTTGTCAGACAAAACATTGTGAATTACAAAAAAAAGGGTGATTTACACGATAGGCAAGTTAGAGATCGAAACAGGCTGATTCCTCGATTGCGCCTCGAGAGGGTCCGAAAGACATTTCTGGGAATGGGTGTGACGTTTTATAATAAAATTCCACAGTCGATCTTAGACTTGCCTTTACACAAGTTTAAGAAATCATTTAAAACTAATCTCATGAAAAAAGCATATTATGCAATTGAAGACTATTTAGATGATAAAAAAGCGTGGGCATAATTCGTTCCAGCGATTCATGAGACAGCTGGTGGTAATTAAACTGTATAACTATTCTATTGAATTGTAAACTTGTTTTGAAAAGAGCAACTGCCGAGTTTCTTGCTGGTTCTTCTCGGCAGGAACGGCATTCGGTAGACTCATCGACGATTCAAAAGCACTTGTAAAAAAGTTTATTTGAATAAAAAATATTTCTATTCTATTCTATTCTATTCTATTCTATTCTATTCTATTCTATTCTATTCTATTCTATTCTATTCTATTCTATTCTATTCTAAAGAAGAAGAAGAAGAAGGCGATGAAGGCACTTGTAATAGTAGGTATATATTTTTATGGTTGAAGAGGAATTATGGAAAAGGAAAACCTGCCTTTGCCGTTGCCTACTAATTACTTACTTAGGTATTTTTCTTCAGTGACCATTAATTGTAACTGGCAATTTTTTTTTGGCCATTTCCTGATTAGGACCACATAGGACCTACCTAACAGCTGTAAATAGGTTCATAGAAGTTATTAAAAACTAGCTGATACCCGCGACTTCGTTCGCGTGGATTAAGGTTTTGTACTCCCGCGGGAACTCTCTTATTTCCCGGGATAAAAAGTAGCCTATGTGCTATTCCAGACTACAATCTATCTGTAACAAATGTCAGCCAAAACGGTTCAATCGTTGCGACATGATTGAGTAACAAACACAAACTTTTTTCCCCTCGGGAACTACTTAAGGAATCGAGATAAAAGGTAGCCTATGTTCTTTTCCATGTCAAAGGCTACATGCATGCCAAATTTCATCCAAATCCGTTCAGCCGTTATTGCGTGATTGAGTAACAAACATCCAAACATCCAAACATCCACACTTTCACATTTATAATATTAAGTAGGATTAGATGATGCCTGCGACTTCGTGTGCGTCGATCAAGGTTTTTTAGGGTTCCGTACCCAAAGAGTGCCAACGGGACCCTGTTACTAAACCTCCGCTCTCCGTCCGTCCGTCAGATTGTCTGTCCGACTGACAGCGGAAATTAGGTATACGTCTTATCAAACTTGTAATAGAAAAGAAAAGTGAACTATACGCAGTAGTTATAGTAGGTAGGCGTAGGTAGTATACAGGTACATTTTATTTTACTACCGGTAAGGTAGTGTACCATAATAATAATATGTCCACTGTATTCATTACTGAGTTACATAATAGGACGACTTAATAGCTAATTTATGGTAAAGTTACAAAATATTAAACTGATAGCTAAAACAAAAAATCCCTAAGAAAAATTAAAATTAACGGACTCAAGATTTTGATTAAAATGCATTGACAACAATGGGTAAGCTTGACGTTGAAGATCAAATCATCAAATCGCTCTTTGTATTTATGTAAAGCAACAATGGTGTCTAATATTGAGCATTTCCCGAAGCCCATTGTTCTTTTTGTTAATTATGATCTCGCATTTTTGTGGACTTATTATATCAGACTATCAAAGACTTAATTGACATGGACGGCCATTTCCCGGACTCGTTTAGCTGCGCCTGGCGGTGATGCCCGGGAGGTTGAGTCAAGTCGGTAACTGGATGCGTGACCAACTAGATCCGCATTTGATTTTAAGCTATTGCATAGCTTTTATCGCGGGCTTTGAACTAGGACAAACAGTTTGAGCGCGGCTACCGAATCAAGAAATTCCGTAACGAAAATAAACCTAACACCGTAAGCGTTCAGTCAGCGTTCAACATTTTAGAGGTTCACAAGTAGCTCTGTTTGGCGCAGTGGGCGAGCGGCCGCTTTCTTTACCGTATGGTGTATGATGTCGCAGGTTCGAATCTCACTCGCGAAGTAGTGACAGTGCGCTTTTCTTGTTTGTTTGTTTTTTAATTATTTTTGCATAATTTTTATTATGCAAAAAAAATATTGCATAAATATTATAATTGCATAAGTTGATAAAAAATCGGCCAAGTGCGAGTCGGGCCTCGCTCTTTTAGGGTTCCGTTAAAAAAATTAAATTAAAAGATTTCCATCTACCCACCTACCCATTTTAATTTAATTTTTTTAATTTAATTTAATTTTTATTATTTGTTGTTATAGCGGCAATAGAAATACATAATATGTGAAAATTTCATCTGTCTATCTATTATGGTTTACGAGATACAGCCCGCTGACAGACGGACGGACGGACGGACGGACGGACAGCGTAGGCTTAGTAATAGGGTCCCGTTGGTACCCTTTGGGTACGGAACCCTAAAAATGCTATGCAATAGCTTTACCGCGGCAGTCCCCGATTGCCATTTAATTTTTTTTAAATCTCCTCCGGGCCTCGGGCTGTCTATTTTGTTATCAAATAGCTTTTGCCCGCGGCTTCACTCACGTTAAGTTCGATTTTTTCAAACCCTATTTTACCCCCTTAGGAGTAGAATTTTCAAAAACCCTTTCTTAGCGGATACCTACGTTATAATGGCTATCTGTACGCCCAGCATGATCCGTCCAGTTGTTTGAGCTGTAACTTTGATAGATCAGTCAGTCAGTAACCTTTTCCTTTCATAAATATAGATAGAAGATTATAAGATCTTATTTCATTGGAAGCCTGAAAACTAAAATGTCGGCGGTTCGATCCCCACCGGTGTCATTATTTTCGTTTACACTCTTAACACAAGCTTTCTGCTTATTTGGAGGTGGGAAGAGGAGCTACGTTAGAGGTAACGCGCATAGTCTAGGCAATGAAGCTAGTGGACCCCAACATCAATTCCTCAGGCGACGAAACTTTACAGAATGATAAAGTATCAGTAGTTAAACGTATTTTATAAATATCCAAAAAAAAATTAGAACGGAAGTTAGGTATTTTTACCTAAACTCTTTTATGCTTAATATCTCAGTTCGGCAAAATGCTCGGTCAAAACTTTCTTCACCTTAAACATTCATGTAAAGTCTAGAAACAAAATATAAAATATCCAAAATATACTCCTAGTCGAAACCACCAAATTTTGAAAAATACGTTTTTTCAATGTAACTTGCAGCGAAAAATTGCTCTGTGAATTTTTTTCACTGGAATGTCCTTTTATAGCCGTTTTGTACCTACAACTTGAAAATCCAAACAATATACCAAGAGACTATATTTTTTTCAAAAACTACCCTTTTACTCACAGTGCAAAATTTCTCCATCCATTTTTTTTATTGATATGATTACAATTATTTTTTTTGTATCAAGTATCAAAATATCCAAAAAAATAATCAAGCGCATTAAAAACTATAAACATTTTAGAAAGAAATATTTTATATTTAATCCATCAAGGGAAGCAGGAGCGTGGTGACGTCACGAGAACCGACATAATATTATCTGCCTATTATATCGACATACTTTTTCTACGGTGACGCGAGCCTGCACTCGATAATCGACTGTATTTCGTTGAATCGACAGTGCAATTGTCAATCAAAAACTGTTGCCAACGACGGTGACTATGACGATCAATTATTCGTTATGATTTATGAACTATACCGAAGATGTCCCAGATGTCAGTCAGCCTATACGAGATTAGTATGGCTCTCAAACAGCTCAAGAACAACAAAGCGCCTGGTGATGACGGAATCATTGCGGAACTCCTGAAAGCGGGTGGACGTTTATAGGTTGATAAAGAAGAAATAGATATGAATATTTTTTACTTTTTAAAATTAAAAAAAATAATTTGATGATATTATGTTTTAGCTCAAGCTTTACGACGCATTTTTTAAGCATTAGAATAGAATAGAATAGAAATGTTTTTTTATTCAAATAAACTTTTACAAGTTTTTTTACAACCGTCAATGAGTCTACCACTGGTTCGGAATGCCGTTCCTGCCGAGAAGAACCAGCAAGAAACTCGGCAATTGCTCTTTTCAAAATACTTTTACAATATACTTAATAGATATTATGCTATGTATGCATTACATAGTGTAGTACCATTAGTAGTGACCTATTTATTCGAAAATTCATGTTTAAGAACACCAAAAATCTAGATCGTCAACGACATTTTTAGCGAATATTGAGACGTAAATAAGACAGATCGAAAGAGCGTTAAAAACTGAGTATGATACCATTAAAAAGTTCAAGTTTTGGCCAAAATGTCCTTTACGCCCTTTGTAATCCGAGGTCCGTGTGTAATCCGATACATCGATGCTGGATATTTCAAATTTTGTAAGCGACAAACCCCTAATTTTCAGGAGGACCAAACAAATTTTTACCTTTTAAACTGTCATAACTCTCATTTTTAGGGTTCCGTACTCCGTACTAAAAACGGAACCCTTCTAGAATCACTTCGTTGTCCGTCTGTCTGTCCGTCTGTCAATACCCTTTTTCTCAGGAACACATGGAGGGTATCAAGTTGAAAATAGTATCAAATACTCAGGTCTGCAATCCCTTGTAGCTGTGACAAAGTCTAAGTCGACGCAATCAAAAGATACGGCCTTTTATGGTCCATCTATGCCGCATATTTTAACACTCGCAAGACCTAGAGGGTACTTCCTGTTGACCTAGAATCATGAAATTTGGCATGAAGCAATGTCATGTAGCACAAGTAAAGGAAAAAATCCGAAAATCGTAAACTTGTAGTTGCATCACAAAAATTTTTTTTTTGTGATGCAGTATATCCTACTATCCTAGTTCCTACTATGCGATGCGATGACTATGCGAAAGTTTGTGAGGATGTATGGATGGATGTTTGGATGGATGTTTATTACTTTTTCACGCTACAACGAATGAACCGATTTGGCGGAAATTTGGAATGGAGATAGCTTATAAACAGGATTAACACATAGGCTACTTATTATCCCGGAAAATTACAGAGTTCCCGTGGGAATCAAAAAACCTTAAATCACGCGGACGAAGTCGCGGGCATCATCTTGTATAGTATAACAAAGAAATATGAATAATCAATTTAATATAATAATATCGAAAAATTTTGGAATAAAATAAAAAAAATTGGTTGTCTGTAAAGTCGGTTTACGGACCATAGTTTTCCGTGATAACGTCATAAAGAAACATCGATGAATAAATGTGTCACAAGCCAACGCTTGGGCCGATCATGCCTCTCTATCGCTTGTTCCGCGCTCTCGCTTTCACCGTCAGGCTCAGGTGGAACGTGACACTTTGTCGTGCGTGCAGCTGGTGTTCATTGATTTATAAGACGTTATCACGTCAAAAGAATCTTACACCTTAAGCCTAATAGTATAATAGAAGTAATTTTGTCGTAACTGCCTGAATAGTCTTGCTCACTCAGCTATTAATTCATGATATAAAGCTTATAAAATTATCAGATTAATGACGTGAGTCGCTTGTCAAAATTGGTTCGATGACAATAAATAGAAAATAGTAGTACTCTTAAATAGAAGACAACTCATTGCTTGATAATTTTAGAGTTTTTTTAGAACATTTGAAGTATAAAACCGTATTGATATTGTTCTATATTTGCATTAAACTTTTCAGATCATTGCATTTTGATACAGATATTTCAGGTTCCAATTTAATACTAGATTTATTCTTAGTTTATATTACAGTTTTATTATATTATAGATAGAAAATTTCATATATACAATACTATAAACCTAAATTTAATTCTAAAATTAAAACTAAAATAAAAACTAATTAAAATCTAAAACCCCATCCAAGCCACCGCAGTGTGGCATAGTACCCAAGATGCTGGCAGCATTACCTCTTTGGATGGCCAGGCTAATCCTTTGGCCAAGGTAGCTGCCAGCTCTTGGATCCCCGGTAGACTCGATCACCTTTTTTGATATCTCTAAAAAAAGTGCGCGAGCCTCCGGGCCCCACGGCCCCAGGGTCTCTACACCAAAAGGCGCAAATATGAAACCACTGTCAAGTTTCTCATATTTGCGCCTCTTAGCCTGTTCGGCGCTAGTAGCCGCTGCACCCGCCACAGAGGAGGTCGCATGGATGTGGGAAGCAGCTAGAGTATCTACACAGGTGGCATCCCACACAAGCGACCTCCCTGTCCTCCAAGGAACAAGCGTCATACCATCAGGTCTCTTGCCATCACTACGTGCCAAACCAATAGGTTCTAATACAGCTGGCACGTGAGCAGTAGCAAGAGACCTGCGGATGATGTCGTTGAGGGCATTGTGGCGGGAGAAACGACCAGCGCTCTTCGAACAGGAGAGCCCGTGATGACCGTAAGCGTCGACGTGGTCACCGCAGTGGCAACGGTGAGGCTGGGTTATTTTGGCGCCAAGCCTAAGACCAACTACCACTGCAAGAGTGGCGTGGTTTAAAAGAGTGCCCAGATTAGCAGAAGGGATAGCATGGAGCCAGTGTCCGGATTCTTTCGCAGAGACAGCGAGAAGACGAGCACGGTCTTTGGAATTTGCTTGCATTAACATTGCGTCAAAAGTTTTTTTACAAATAATGTCATCCCACTGTCTCTGGGAAGGAAGAGAAACCGGCAATTGATTTGGGCTAATCGCTGACCAACCATTTCTTGCCTCTGCCAAGTACGACACCTCAATTGATCCCAAAGACTGGGATATAATTTTTTCAAAGAGAGTGTGTGTACTATAAGCAGAGGAAAGAAAAGCTGGCAGAGAGACACTAGAAATTTTGCGGATTCCCAGACCTCCATACCTGGATCGGAAGAGAAGCCTGGGCCCATACTTGATCATCTATCGGACAATTTAAGATTTCAGATAGAATATTTTGTATAAAATTATCCAAATTTTCCAATAAATTATTAAATTTCCAAAGAGGTGAACATCTAACGAAATAAGTAAATTTTGGAACAAATAAGCAGAATCGAATGATGGTCATTGCCATATGAGGATTAATATCTAACAGATGATGGGAAGTGTTTTTGAATTTAGAAATTAAGTCAGTAAAAAATTGAGGAACTGAGGCCTCTAAAACAGGTGCTCCTAAGAGGCGAAGTGACTCATCGTTTAAAATTTTAATACCCGGAGCTAAAATATTGATTTTATTTAATATGTGCAGTTTGGATTCGGCCGAAAAAGAATTTGGAATATAAATTTCACATTTATCAAAATTAAGTTCCAAGCCAATAGTTTTAAATTTTGATATAATTATTTCTAAATCCTTCAAAACCGAACTCACTTCGCCGCCCAAGGTTCCATCATCCAAATACATTGAATTTGGAATTTAGAACCGAAATTATAGGGTGTATGGCTAAACTAAAAATAACTGGTCCAAGCGGATCCCCCTGCTGACAGCCGACAGCTGAGCTCAGAACATTCTTTTTGTGTACGAGCTTTGAAGGTTCCCGGTAGCACTGCGCCAAGTATGGGAAAAACTGTGGAAATTTATTTTTTACTTCTGAGAGGAGGACTTGTAACAATCGGTTCCAATTCTATTCTTACATTTTTAGAAGATTTTTGGTGCATTTGAAATGTTGGACTCTTCTTCCATTGATCATTAATTTTCATTGAAACACTTCTTTTATGCATTTTTTCTAAATTGACTTAGTTTATTAACAAAGAGCTTTTGCTATTTGTAAATAAACTAAGCTAACGCCTTTTGCTGTTTGTGTCGTTTAGGCTAAGGTCGATTCTTAAATATTTAAAACTTATTATTTCAAGACATTACCAAGTATGTTAAAAACAATATACTTTGTAATGTCTTTGGATGTTATCTAGCACATTCGATTGGAATCAGACCATTGCATAGACAGGGTCGTATTAACCACACTGGACGCCGGGGTGCGAAAATCCGCCTGCGCCCCCCTTGCCAACAAAAAAAAAATTAGTTAATTTTCCATTTTTGTATTTCATTTACTCTAAAATAAAGTTAGATACTTTATAATTGACTTCAAAAAAAGGAAGTTTATATCGGCGCGCAATCGGCTCATATTTTTTTCCATGCAGGTATGTACACAAATTTCTTCGAGATTTCAGACCGTATCGCATTTTTTTTTATTTGAAAGAGAATGTTTGCTATTAACTATGAAGATTTAGAAAATATCGATTGTGTATTAATAATGTAAGTAATAGGTATCAAGCATAGACTACATCGTTAAGCTCGAGGCCCCAACTCCTTAATTCTGATGCTGCAGGGTGCTGCACTCTTAAGCTGTGAGAATTTAGGAATTTTTGATTGTGAATTCATATTGTAAAGACCAATTACCTTTAGTTAGATTACACCACGAACTCCAGATTCTATCACCTGACCTGAAAATCAGACCTGATGCTGCAGAATATTGCACTCCTAGGCCACTAAAAATAATAACGATTTTCAAAAAACTAACTTCAAACGCCTCTATAAATTACATATATAAGATTGTTTCTACACGTATGTTGAAGTCGGATGGGCATATAAGAAACGTCGAAACAAACAGAGGCGCAACGCACACCAGATTTACACATTTGCCGCCAGTAGGCTATTCAAATTTTGCCGCCCCTACAAATCTCTACAATATTGTGTCAGTTCCTAGATTATTTTAACGACCCAATGATTTAATTAAGGCTAGCTGAGTCTGGTGGGCCGAAGCCCAGCAGCATCAGGATTGAGGAGTTGGTACCTTGAGCTCAATGATATAGGCCAGTGATTAACGGCCTTACTACGCAGCTATGTATTCCATACTTGATACCTAAAATATCAATCTGTAATGGAAATTTTCGCGAGCGAAGCGATCGTGAAAATATTTACTAAGTCAGAATCTAAAATTTGATCTATACGATCTAAAATTTTACTTTGTTTTACTTACTATACAAATATTACATCTCGTATCTCCAGTCCTTATTTATAAGAGATATCAAAATTTTAAATATACAGGTCGATAGAGATAAAAATTTCGAGTTCAATGGTGTATCAAGTGTACTTAGGACAAAATGTCCCTTACGACATTTGAAATTTCCAGCGTCGATATCAATTCGTCGCTACTTACGTCAATGTTAATTCAAAATTTTTAAATACCAAAATAGATTTTAGATCGTAAAGAATTTTTAATTTTTGTAGACGCGTTACAGCATAGAAACCAGACAGTTTGAAATGAATTACGACATTACAAAAAGCTACAGTACCCGGCCATAAGGCCGAAAGGCCGATGTGCAATATATATCGCCGAGTACTGTATGTACTACTACTATGAATGAATGAATGAATATACTTTTATTGTACACCACTAATAAAATAATTAAATAATTATACATAACAAAAACAAGCATACAATTTGGCGGCCTTATCGCTACCTAGCGATCTCTTCCAGGCAACCAATTATATATATCTCACATCGGCTTTATGGCCGATGTGCAATATATATCGCCGGGTACTGTACAAGACGGTTAGAATCTAAAATTTGATCTATACTAACTAAAATTTTACTTTTTTGTTACTTACTACAAAGTATTACATTTCGTATCTCCAGTCCTTATAATTTATAATTATAAGAGATATCAAAATTTTAAATAAATATACAGATCGATAGAAAGAAAAATTTCAAGTTCGATGGTGAATCAAGTGTACTTACGACAGAATGTCCCTTACGACATTTGAAATTTCCAGCGTCGATATCAGTTGCATAAACTGTCTAGCATTTTGCTTTAAACAGTTTGCAAATTTTTGGCGTGCCAAATACGTACTTAAACAAAATATATTTAATACATTTCCTCCTTTATTTCCTCAAATCTAAGTAAAAAAAAATTGAATTTTAAGCTATTGCATAGCTTTAATCGCGGGCTTTGAACTAGGACAAACAGTTTGAGCGCGGCGACCGAATCAAGAAATTCCGTAACGAAAAAAAACCTAACACCGTCGTTCAGTAAGCGTTCAACATTTTAGAGGTTCACAAGTAGCTCTGTTCGGCGCAGTGGGCGAGCGGCCGCTTTCTTTACCGTATGGTGTATGATGTCGCAGGTTCGAATCTCACTCGCGAAGAAGTGACAGTGCGCTTTTCTTGTTTGTTTGTTTTTTAATTATTTTTTTGCATAATTTTTATTATGCAAAAAAAAATATTGCATAAATATTATAATTGCATAAGTTGATAAAAAATGCTATGCAATAGCTTTTTAAGCAATTTTTTATTTTAATTTACTTACCTAGACATAAGCTTACAAAAAAAATAATTTATGAGCCCTTATTTAAGCTCATTTATCTTGTACAAATAAATTAATGTTCAGTTACACGTTTATGTTCAATATTTAGCATTGTAGAAGGCATGTAGTAACATGTATATTATTTTGTGAAGTCGCTTCGCTCGCGCACGCTAAACTATACCCAATGTTTCAAGAATTAAGGTGCATTATCGCGAAAACGCAGTTTAGATTTCAAAAAATCTGTTTCAATATCAATGTTCTTCGTGATATTTTTTTGGATATTTAGGATAAGAGTGTGAATGTGACTACCTACTATGATAAAAAAAAGAAATTGGATTGAGAAATTTTTCATACCGAGTTATAAACAATTTTCAGTTGAAGTAAGATAAATAGATTTTGATATGGATTTTTTTTTTGGATTTTCTTACACGTTATGCTAAATTACATTTTAAGGACATTTAAAAATGAAAAATTGACTGAGCAATTTTGTGGTCGAAATTACGGACAAAAAAGGAAACCTCTTTAAAAAGTGACAGTTCCGTTTGAAAAAAGTTTCGGATTTTTATCAAGTACCTCTTATTAAGGCTAATAATTAGTTTGGTAAAAAAAAATTGGACGGAGAAATTATTTATTTCAAAATATTGAGCTATTTGTACTTTTAGGTATAAATACCTAACTACCGCATGGATTTTTTTTTGGATATTTTTGTGTAAATTTTGGGTCATCCCATACTACAACCCCGCCAAATTTCATCGACTGAGGATTTGATGTGGGGGTCTCCATACAACAGACCGCCCCATTGCCTAGGCTAGCAGTGGTTTGCGCTATAAAAGGCTGGTATGAATCGACGCCATCGCCATGGGAAGGTATACTATACCGCAAAGCTGATAAAAACGCAAATGATTAAAACGTCATAAACAAATCTCACTCACCACATTGCATATTCTGAACTTAAACGGTTTGTGGTAGGTAGCTGGTAGCGTACGAGATTGTTTCCTTTGAGAATGCGTGTCACGATCCTCAATCAGAACATGTAAAAAGGAAATTGAGTCAGTACGATTTATCATAAAGTCGTTCCGATTCCATGTGTGATGATTTACCCAAAACGAAACGGAAATAGCATTATAATTGCGTTTGAGGTTAGAGGTTGCGTGTTTGTGTGCTTAGATATTTGTTACTATTTTACTAAAAAACAACTGGACAGATACTAATGCGTTTTTTGCATCAAGTTCCTACGTATTACATGTGGTATTACCTACTTCTAAGTTCTAGGCCATTCGTAGGGATCTTCAATTGTGTTTTTAATAAAGTATCAAAGTACTACTTTCGTCAAGATCGGCTCAGTAGTTAAGTGGTTAAAATGACAAATTAGTAAGACAGACAAAATATTTTAAAACGTGGTATGTAGGTACTTACACTAGCGGCACGCTATGATGGCCGGTTTGACGTTTGTCCGCTCATGAAGTTCCGTATTAATTGATAACGACTTTGAAGGAAATAATTGTATTACTTTATTGACGATAGTGATGTGCAGAGATTCATAAATTTTATCGAATGTAGTTTTAGGTTTAGGACTCAAAATTTATTTATTAAATTGATTTCTAAAATGTATACAAGTGTAGAAAAATCAGTTTGCACCATTTAAGGGGTGAATGTACTTGTGAATATGAACAATTTTCACTATGTGGACAAACCTCTGAAATCGCAAAAAAATATCAGCTGTTTCATACAAAAGGTAAAATTTTTATTTTTATATGATATATACCACAACTCGGCATTTGGTTTTCTAAATTGAAAATTTTTAAAAATGGAATCTAATACGATCGTCACATAGGATCGCTGGCTAGCACAACTACTACCTCCGGCAAACTCGCGTCAATGCTCAATGCAAAACAAAGCAGTTTCGAATTGACGTTGCTTCGAAAAGTATAAACTGTCAGTGCAATGCGATTGTGATATAGTTTTGACCTGGCTTTGGATTTCAAATATTGATACTGCATTACTGTTGACCCTTGCTCGTTAATTTGGACTCTGTTCAAGCCCTTTGTTGTGGATTTCGTCGATATGACCGAACGTACGCAGAGAACTGTTCTAAATAGTCAGACACGTGAGTTCGTAATACGCCTTCGTAACTATTTCGATCGTGAAGCTCAAAATGGAGGGCCAATTTTACCTATAACGTCAGTGGTTGAACGCGTAGCTGATGCGCTTAATATTGGACAACGAACTGTTAGACGGATAACTAAAAAAAAATATGGCGAGACTGGCACAGAAGAAAATAAACTTCACACACCAAAAAAGAGAAAACGAGCAAAACCAGTCGTAGGCATCGATAGCTTTGATGCCGATGCTATCCGAAGACATGTTTACGGCTACTATTTACAGAAGGAGTATCCAACAAGAAAAAAGTTGGTGCATTCACTGAAGGAAGCTGGATTATTCTTCGGTGGGGAAAGTTCTTTAACGAAGATTTTGAAGACCATTGGATTTCGATACAAAAAATGTAACAAACGCAAAATATTGATGGAAAGATTTGATATAGCGATGGCAAGGTATACTTTTTTACGGCAAGTGAAAGAAATCAAAAATTGGCAAAATGTTGTGTTCTTGGATGAAACATGGCTTAATGCTAACCATACTGTAGGCCGTTCTTGGAACGATGACACAGCAGCATCTACTTCCAAAGTTCCTGTAGGAAAAGGATCGCGACTTATAATTTGTCACGCCGGAACCATCAACGGGTTTGTCGAAGGTTCTCTCATGGCTTTTGCGTCAAAAACCACTGGAGACTATCATGAAGACATGAATGGAGAAAAGTTTAGTGAATGGTTTACCTCAATGTTGTGTAGCCTCCCTGAACCATCTATTATAATTATGGACAACGCCCCATACCACTCGATGCAAATTGACAAGCCACCTGCCCAATCCCAAAAGAAAGCTGATATCGTCGCATGGCTTCGTAAAAATGGCGTAGATGCAAACATGAATATGTTAAAAGCGGAATTAGTACGTCTTTTAAAAGAAAACAAACCAACCAAGATCCGATACGTCATTGACGAAATAGCATTAGAACATGGGCACAGAGTTATACGGTTACCGCCTTACCATTGTGAGTATAATGCGATTGAGTTGGTGTGGGCTCAAATTAAGGGATATGCTGCAAGACACAATACAGAACCCCCATTTACCACAAAAAAAATGCTAAAATTATTAGAAGAAGCTTGTGAACATGTGACTAAAGGAGACTGGGAAAAGGTTGTGAATAGAACTGTTAAATTAATAAGGGAAGATTATGAAAGAGATGTGAAAATAGATAATATTATAGAAAACGAACATATAATTATTAATGTAGGTGATGATAGCAGTGACGACAGTGAAAATAGTAGTATGGACGAATCTGATTAATTATGGCCTTTTGTGGCACCTTTTTTGGTATCTTTTGTATTCATATGTTTCTTGTGTGCATATAAAGTATGTATATTCATTTTCATTCAAATATTCAGTTCGTTCAAATAAATTAAATAAACATATACATTTTTGTTTTATTAAACCTATTTAATCAGGTACAAAAACAAAACTTAATTGTTTTTTGTTCGAGAATAAATAGACATTCCACATCACTATTGTAATGTGTCAAACCGGCCATCATAGCGTGCCGCTAGTGTAAGCACTCTTTTAGGGTTCCGTAGTAAACAAGGAACCCTTATAGTTTCGCCATGTCCGTCCGTCTGTCTGTCTGTCTGTCTGTCTGTCTGTCTGTCTGTCTGTCTTTCCGCGGTTTAGCTCAGAGACTATTCGTACTAGAAATCTGTAATTTGACAAGGCTATAAATATTAATCACGCCGACAAAGTATTGAAATAAAATTTTGAAAAATAATTTTTTTAGGGTACCTCCCCTACATGTAAAGTGGGGATGAATTTTTTTTCTCCACTATCCCATAGTGTGGGGTGTCGTTGAATAGGTCTTTCAAAAATATTGTGGGTGTGGGAACACCATTTTTCAATTCAGGGATCCGTTTGTGAAATATAATATTTTAAAATGCTAAATTTTATTAGAGTCAAGTGTCCCCCCCCTCTGCCAGCTAAATGGTTGTATATAGGATACAAGAAAAAATTCACAGCAGTAGGATATATAATGAATATTAAAGGAAAACTATCACGGCTAAGTAGGGTTCATTAGTCAAGGAGTTATATCTGTTTTTCCTAAGTCAGGTATTACACGTAGTGTAAGTATAGTATTTAAACCATGGAACTCAAAATGTATTCAACATTCATAAATAAAATAAAAACACTATCCTAGGTCAGCAATAATATTTGAGACTTTCAACTACGGAACCCTACACTGCGCGTGGCCCGACACGCACTTGGCTGGTTTTTGATGTAAGGAGCCGTCATAAAAGCCCTGATTATAAAAGGGTTTTCCCAAGTATCGCACTAAAGACGTACTAATTGTAAAAAGCTTGTCCCCTGTCACGTTTCTTTGCGTTTTAAGTGCCGACAGTGCTGTAGTCCTGTGACAACAGTCTCGTTCTCCAGTAGGTACTAGACTGAGCTCTAGGATGTAATCGCCATTCTTTGAACTAAGCTAGATGACATGTTCTATATATAACTACCTACTTACTTTCATGATTTTGCTACCGACCTAATGGAATATAGGTAGTTTTGCCTAATGAGTGAAATCTTGGCCTATAAAAATTAAAATCTGTATGTGAAATAGGTACATAAGTAGGTACAAAGATAAAGATATGTACCTATACCCTGTCCAACCGTTTATTTCCTTTTTTGACAGCCCAGTCTCACTCACATAGTGAGAGTGAGTGTGACAATATTATATTGTAAGTAAGTTGTTATAAGTTTACTATAAACTTTAATCGACGAATAAAGTTGACGTTTTGACAGTTTTGTATTTTGCAATCTGTCGCATAAAGTTTACTTGGCGATGGTGAAATAGGCAGGTCCTACGTATAATACTAGTTGATAAGTATTTTATAGTCCAGTCTCGGAAAAATGAAAATATGAACGAAGAGGCTTGACTCAACTACGGGAATAACACAGCTAGCCAGTAATAAATATATCGACTTGAGCCAGACTGCCAGTTTCAAATTCAACAAAAGGGACCAAGTCATCCAACCCCAAAAAGTCCGAAATTTCACAATAGCAACAGCGGAAATCTTAAGTTCGTGTGCTTTGTCCATAAATTGCTCTTGACTCGTGGCAGCGCAAAAACGTAATGAAGTCGCAATTCAACTCGTGTCTCAATATGGCATACAATTTAACCGCTCATCAAAATAATTTTTTATACCCTGGTATTAAATATTTAAAATATATTGTATAGGTAGTAGGTATTTCGGTACCTAGGTACTACCTACTCATATTATGCTGCATTATCGAGTCGCGAAGTTGAAAGGCAATTTTTAAGTACAATTATTTTTATTAATTCCAAATATAATGTAGGTATTATTAGTTATGATATGATAAGTAGGTAATAGCGTTATTTCATATAGGTACTTTCGACACAATATTTTTCCACAATGTATTCCACCTACCTATCTATTATAATTATATACCTATGTATAATGCACGTTCCTAAAACTTTTGTTAGCTTTGGTTTTATTCATTTTGTTTAATCTCTCTAATGACGATAAACAAACTGAAACTGCAGTGAAACTTAGTTTTGTCTCATGGGAACATTGGACGAAGTAATGCGAATGGAAGTATACCTAACTCTAAATAGATGTGTCCTCGGAGTAATAAGAAAGAGCTATAGATTACTGATAGGTACGTAATACGTATTAATTTACTTCGTAGATTACAAGCATTCAAAGTACTAATATAAACCAGACTCGACACTGCTGAGTTTCTTGCCGGCTCCTCTCAGCAGAGTACCTATGCGTTGAGTTATGCGTATGGTATGCGTTTTGGAACTTCCAAAACGGTGATAGAAGTCTTTGGGTGGTGGTTGGAGTCTTGAATTGTCATAGGAGCCTCACGTTATCCTCCTCATTAAAGGGCAGTTCTCCTAATTGTTGGCTAAAACGTCCGACGAAAAAAAAATTATTTTTTTTGAGTTATTGGTTTTTTAAGTATGCCTTGACAGAGAGGTGCCTTCATTTATCACAGTGATGAGGAAGGCCTCCACCAGAACCTAGTTTTCTTGGAGAAATAGCGTATTTGGTAATTATGGTGTCCATGGTAAGGATAAATTGTGACATGGTAATGAGGTCCGGTATATGGTGATTAGAATATGCTATATGGTAATTTGTTAAAATTTTGTGAATGAGAAACAAAAATAAAACATAAGTGTTTTTGTTAATAAAATCTATTTAATCTGTAAACGTGGAAAAATACAGTAGTAAAACTGAAAGAAATATCGTAGTATTTCTTTAAATATAAAAAAAATCTGCTTAGGTAAGTAGGTACTTATTAATAGTCCTCAAAATTGATAAATTAAATGTATCAATCACGATTTACAAAATAGATAAAA
The DNA here is from genome assembly GCA_029955525.1 of Oeneis ivallda. Classification (NCBI taxonomy): domain Eukaryota; kingdom Metazoa; phylum Arthropoda; class Insecta; order Lepidoptera; family Nymphalidae; genus Oeneis; species Oeneis ivallda. The sequence continues at coordinate 19,833,679 of JARPMR010000002.1, read as the reverse complement.
ATGACACTCATAAATTTTCTTGATTCAATTCCGATTATTTATTGATTAATTATTATAGTGAATTAGTTACCTAGAAGAAGCGTCTAAGTAAATCTCGTAAAAACGGCATGCCAATCATAATCGTACAAAGATTCATAACAAAAGTCTGCTTTGCTGACGAGATCAATAAATTCAGTTATTTTCCTATCAGACCTACCTAGGCTTACCTACAAAAAGCGTCTAATTATTTTATGAGTTTAACATAAGATAGCTCTATGTACACAAAATATTCTTCAAATAACATGCCAAACATAATTAATAATTATTATTATAATATAAAATTTGATACAGAATTGTCAGTGTCGTTGATGAGATCTATATATTCGGTAATCTTCTAATCAAATAAGGGTCTAAGGCCTTTGGAGGAAATAGTGACTTACCTGCGACCACACCTGTTAGGTCTTGACACTAAGCTAGGCTATCCACGCAACGCATTTGTTCGCTATAGACCCAAGCAACAAGGACTGTGTTATCATGGAGCTTGACATACATAACGCTTTCAATACACTGGAAAAGGACATTCTACTGAGCGAAGCAAAGTTATGATTTCTACTCTGTATCCTTTTTTTCAGCAATTTTAACATTCCCCCTCCAATGTCTTCTATAACCAAACCTCTATCCTTTCGCAGATTGATGTCCAACAGGGAGATCCGCTTAGACCTCTTATCTTCAGCCTCAGCATTCAGAAAGTTCTTCACGACCTCAAATCCCCCCTTAATATCTGGTAACTCGATGTAGGTACTATAGGAGGCAAACCTGAAGTTGTGGAACGTGACCTACTGCTTTTAATACATTGCTTGAAGGAGCTGGGGTTGAAGGTGAACATGCCTAAGTGAGAGTTCTTCCCCTGTAATCCAGAGTCCCGTCTTCTGTTCCCTCACTTTGAAGACCTATTTCCTGGGCTCAAGGAGTTTAACGCTGACAATTTTTTCCTCTTGGGGTCTCCTATCTTTTCTTCTGCTATCCCGGAAGCCATTGAGCCAAGGAGGCCACTCCGCCATTCAAGAGCATTGGAAAGATCTTTCGGCCCATGTTACGCTTACGCCCTTGCAAAACTATTTTGCTGTGCCGAAGATTACATATCTACTGAGGACTTCCCAACATGGTTGCATGCCTGTTTGCGAATTCCATCGATGCATCTGCGGTTACATGGTGGAAGCCAACGGCCACCACGCATTGAGTTGCAGTCGTTGTGTGGCCAGATTCTCTCGTCACCACTCTCTGAACGATATCGTCCGCACAGCCCTCGTCTTGGTCAACGTACCTTGCGTAGTGTGTACTCGAGCCACCCGGTTTGGGTCACATGGATGGCAAGCATCCGGATGACTTGACACTCGTCCCATGGCATAATAGCAAATGCATGCTGAGGGACGCGACGTGCATGAGTACATTCGCACCATGTCATCTCAGCCGGAAAACACAGGTAGACGCTGCAGAGTCCGTTGCATTAAAAAAAGGAGTAAAGATGCCCCTATTCTGGACAGCTACCTTTTTGTCCCTCTGGCAGTGGAGACCACGGAATGCTGGAGTGTGGAAGCTAAGCGATTTTTGCACGATATCGGCCGTGGGTTAAGGTGAAGGGGTTGCGATCCACGTTCTGGGGTTTACCTGGTTCAAAGGTCGTCAATCACCATACAACGCTGCAATGCTGCGAGTTTGATTGCGATTGAGCTATAGAAAGAATTAAGATTTATTCTCCATCTTTTTCGGTATAATATAGGATCTTTTTTTATCTTCGCATACCATTCGAGCCTTTTTTGCCCATTTTTTTCGGTTTAGTTAATTTTATTGTTGGTAAATATAACGATGTTGTCATTACCAACACCCAAACAGTATCAAAATACAGCCATAATCATTCAACACAGATTACTTATAACTTTTTATATGTTACTACAAGTTGGTCCTTGACTGCGATAATCTGGGGTAAGTGGTGAATGCAGTCTAAGATGGTTTCGAGCTTACCTGGTATTAAACTTAAACAACTTACCGGTTTCTACGCTGATACGTACCAGAACGCTAAATCACATGGCGCGGCACACCTTTGCTGGTAGTGTATTGGATAGTAACTAGCCTCGGCCAGACCAGACTGGAGACAATTTTACAACATCCAAAATTGCACCAGCCGGGAGTCAAACCCAATAAGATCCATTTTTTAAGACCAAAGTACTCACCACAGGGCCAGGGAGGTCGTTAAAATCTAGAAGATCCCATACATTCAAGCATTACTCTAATTACCTAGCTAATGCCCAATTACCATAGTACGTAAAATGGCCCTGGTAATAATGGTAATTAGGATCATGGTAATTAGAATAGGTTAGTAATTAAATTTTTACTTGATAAGTAAACATAGAATTTTTTTTAATGTGCTTTGTTAGAAAGTAAAACATATTTGAAATATAAAAAAAATACAAACATATAAATGTGATAACTACTTACGGTATGGTGAGAGTCCTATGAATGAGCGATTAAAGTTGCCAAAATGAAATTTCCGTTGGAGAATGCCAAATATTTCAGTAACCCGACGACGTACACACCTCCATTCGACATGAATTGCTCAAGGCAACTGACTTTGTACGTTAGACGCGACGACGATGCGGATTGTATGGATATGTGGGTAGTTACGATAGTGTTTTCACAAGAGCACGGTAATGATTAAAAAGTCGTGGGACAGACTTTAAATACTAATAAAAAACTAATTCTAAGACGGAACCTCACGCTACTGTTGTTATTTTAAAGATTAATTATTCATTATTGAAATATATTTTTTTGAGAATTTTTAATCGACTATGTTTTTAAATAAATAAGTTTGTTACATACAACATAAGCAGTGGGACAGTCATGGAGGTTAGAAAATCGAGGTTTAAATTTTTTTTTAAGCTGGATCTCACCTCTTTTATCTTCTTTTTCTTGATGGACGATATAGAGGACATTATCTAGTATCTACAAAAAAAGTAACATAAGCCTGAGTTAGTTTTAACCTACGTTCTCCAGCCTGGGACATGCCTTAGCCAACATTTAGGAGAATTGCCCTAAATAAAAAGTTGGACTTTTATACTAGCACTACCACACAATTAGGTAAGGTAGATACGAACAATCTAACTAATATCTTGTCAAAAAGGAGATTCTATATTTTTACTGAATATTTTATTTTTGTTTTGCTACTATTCGTTTAGCTTTTATGTTAAATTCTCCAACAGGAAATGAAACAGTCAAATCAAACAATCGTGGACGGCGGATATTAAATCATTGAATTCATTGTTCTCCCGTTGTGCTATTTTAAAAAAATATTATGAATAGCCATTTTTCAGATTTAATTTTTTACTTCAGCATAGCACATAAAGATTTGATACACGGGTACTAATTGTTTACTTATTGCTGCATTTCATTTTTTGCACAGTTCAATCGATATAGTAGAATTTATAAAATACTAGGAAGGTAATACTAGGTAGGAAGCTAAATAATTATAATATTTTTTATTTTATACTAGACGATGCCCGCGACTTCGTCCGCGTGGATTAAGGTTTTTTGATTCCTGCGGGAACTCTTTACTTTTCCGGGATAAATTGTAGCCTATGTGTTATTTCAGGGTATAATCTATCTCCATTCCAAATTTCAGCCAAATCCGTCCAGTAGTTTTTGCGTGAAAGAGGAACAAACATACACACAGATACACAAACTTTCGCCTTTATAATATTAGTGTGATGTGAATGATGTGATGTGAAGTGTGAAGTGTGATACAACGTGCAAATGCGGAATCTACAAGTTCGTAGATTATATTATGTACTAGCTGATGCCCGCGACTTCGTCCGCGTGGATTTAGTTTTTAAAATCCCTCGGGAACACTTTGATTTTCCGGGATAAAAGTAGCCTATGTCACTCTCCAGGTCCTCAATTATACCTACGCAAAAAATCACATAGATCTGTGGCTCTGTTGCGGCGTGATTGAAGGACAAACCAACAAACAAACACACTTTCGCATTTATAATATTAGTAAGTATGATTAGAATATTAAATTACATAGGAAAACACTGTAAATATTACGTCCATACGATGTATTATAATCCATACCTACTATGTAGTATGTAGGTATAATGATCGTTTGGCAAAATCTGACGCCTTTGGAGTAGTTTGACTTTGACAAAATAGTATCCACGATGGCTATATACGATAAATTACACATGCCAGCTTAAGATGAGCCGTTCATTCAAAGTATCCTGTAGATTCCGGGGTTCAAGTTATTTGGACCTATACTGAAGATTGTGATGTCTATAATTTCGTAACTACGAAATTGACGACCTTGAAATAATTACAGGACAAACTCTAAAGAACCTGCTTTCTAACAAAAAAAGAATGGATTAAATCGGAATACGCCTTAATGAATTACAGCGAAATATTCATTTTGACTTTCATCCCCTCTCTCAAGGGAACCGTGCTGAATTTCGGGATAAAAAGTATCCTATATTATACCTCGTAGTATTAACTTAAATCGTGCTAAGTTTCATTTGACGACCTCCCTGGCTCAGTGGTGAGCGCTGTTGTCTTATAACTGGGAGGTCCCGGGTTCGATTCCCGGCAGGGTCAATTTGGGAATTTTTAATTTCTGAATTTTCTCTGGTCTGGTCTGGTGGGAGGCTTTGGCCGTGGCTAGTTACCACCCTACCGTCAAAGACGTGCCGCCAAGCGATTTAGCGTTCCGGCACGATGACATGTAGAAACCAATAAGGAGTATGGGTTGAATGTTCACTGCCATACCCCTTCCAAGTTAGTCCGCTACCATCTTAGACTGCATCGTCACTTACCATCAGGTGAGATCGCAGTCAAGGACTAGCTTGTCATCGAATAAAAAAAAAAAAAAAAAAAAATTTAAATCCATCCAGTAGTTTCGGCGTGATGCGCGGCCAAGATACAGACAGACAGACAGACAGACAGACAGACAGACAGACAGACAGACAGACAGACAGACAGACAGACAGACAAAAAATTAAAAAAAATTGTTTTGGCTTCAGTATCGATTATAGAGTGCCCTCAAACAAAAATTTTCAAACTATCTTCAATGTACAGAATTGGACCTGTTACAGTTTTATTATATTATAGATTTTTGTGGTAAGTATAGATATTTAAATTATTAGATACTATGAATTAAAGAAACACTTCGATCAATAACATTACTAGAATTCTTTATGATAGAAATTGTCTTCTTGAGAGCTTTTCTGGCGTATACTGCATCTAACTTACCGTAAATTCTTCAATTATGTATATCATATTTTTTCAATTATTATCAGGTGAAAATCGAATGAAAATCACTAAAGTTGTTTTATAAGAATAGTGATTTATAGAGGTACCGAGTTACGGACTTTTTTGTAGAGTTCTGTAGGTATTTAAGGGTAACAAATAGCTAACGAAAAGGTCATCCGTCCCAAACCCAGATCGAACAGGCTAGGATCCTATTAAAAGTCGATTCCAAAAGTTGAAATAAATAAATATTGAATTTGAAACCTTTATCGCAAATTGGCAACTAAGCGACATGCTTGTTACATTTTTAGGGTTCCGTAGTAAACAGGAACTCTTATAGTTTCGCCATGTCCGTCCGTCTGTCCGTCCGTCCGTCCGTGGTTTAGCTCAGAGGCTATTGGTACTAGAAAACTGTAATTTGACAAGGGTGTAAATATTAGTCACGCCAACAAAGTGGCGAAATAAAATTGTGAAAAATATTTTTTTTATGGTACCTCCTCTACATGTAAAGTGGGGATGAATTTTTTTTCTCGTCTATCCCATAGTGACTTAGTGGGGTGTGTCGTTGAACAGGTCTTTTAAAAATATTGCGGGTGTGGGAACACCATTTTTCGATTCAGGGATCCGTTTGTGAAATATGATATTTTAAAGTGCTAAATTTTATTAGAGTCAAGTCCCCCCCCCCCCCCCCTCTGCCAGCTAAATGGTTGTTTATAAGATACATGAAAAAATTCACAGCAGTAGTATATATAATGAATTTTATAGGAAAATTATCACGGCTAAGTAGGGTTCATATAAGTTAAGGAGTTATATCTGTTTTTACTAGGTTAGGTATTACACGTAGTGTAAGTTGCATATTTTGTAGTATATTATAGTACCTATAGCCATGGAACTCAAAATAATATATTCAATATTCATAAATAAAATAAAAGCACTATCTTAGGTCAAAAATAATATTTGTGACTTGCAACTACGGAACCCTAAACTGCGCGTGGCCTGACATGCACTTGGCCGGTTTTTTATTGAAGATACCTATGCACTGTATCGAGTTTTGGAATTTTAGACTCTGCAGTAATACAATAAAGTATTGTTTATCGAAACTGAAACGTGAACCCCAATTAGCGCAGTAAAATTCAGCAAAACAGTCCAAAATTGTTATTTGAAATGTAAGTGTTTTTATACTCCTACTAGCTGATGCCCGCGACATCGTCCGCGTGGATTTAGTTTTTAAAATCCCGCGGAACTCTTTGATTTGACACCCTTCAGGCTCTCAACTATACCTATCCAAAAATCACGTCAATCCGTAGTTTTGTTGCAGTGTAATGCACTCGCATTTATGATAATATGTAATAGTAAGGAAGAATTACCTAATACTACGATAATAAAGGCGATCTAACTAAATTTTTGAACATAAAAGCTACTATTGTGACCTCAATATGACAGTTAGATAATATATTCCCTTAGAAACTTTTTTGTAGAAAATAAAGAGTACTTTAATCATGTTCTACATAATTTTCATGTATAATCAATAGTTTTCTCAGCACACGCCAAATAATGCATTTTATAGGCAAATTTTGCTACTTTGGGTAACATTATTGCAATTTTCTTAAGTATCTCTAATTTTTTGAAAATAAAAATTATAGCCTATGTTACTTCCTGATAACTTAGCTTTCTATTGGTGAAAAAATGGTTAAAATCGGTCCAGTAGTTACAGAGCCTATTCGGTACAAACAAATAAACAAACAAACAAAAATCTTTCCTCTTTATAATATTATAAGTACATAGATTTCCTAGTTATACAATAGCATAGAATATCTCTTGTTATAAATACAACTAACAACTAAATTAAACATAACATAACATAAACCTAGTATGATGCATGCCTGTAGCAGTTCTCCACCACGAAATATAGGCGAAACCACTGATGCTTCATTATGTATTTGTTCGTTATGGCAAAAGCGCTTAATGCAGAGATTTTACTTTACATACACAATTTCAGCGATGCCCTCAGCCCTACCATGATAATATCTCAGCGAAGAACGCGGAGATCCTGATCCATCTGGCGACTGAGTACATACAGCACGCTTCGAAATCGCGTGGGAAAGAGTGAGCAAGAGACATGTTCAAATCTCTGCAGAACAGGCAGTTTAGCTTGTAGGTATATTTTTAAAGAATATATCAACCATGTTGAACATGCCTAATATTCCCTTTTTCCCTCCAAGGAAGCTTAAACCTTGCGTTGTTGTACTGTGTACGTCAATAGTGCACTGGATAGGGTTGGAAACGTCGACCTTCAGCTATGTTCAGTCAATTAATTAATTTGACAAATTCGTATCGATACCATATATTTATATGCGGAATGTTCTTCTTATCATCGTTCATCTTTTAGCCTCATCGGTTTCATTTCGGAGATGTGCTATGGACCTCAGGGCGAGATAATTTGTGAGGAATGAAGTATTTGGTAACTTTATTCAACAAAAAACATCTTACATTTTCACTGCATGTAGGTAGGTAGGAACTGCTCGTAATTTCACATAGCCCATCAATCTTGTACGTATTTCTGCGTTTCGTAAATGGATGGATATCGGAGCTGACGCGTGATCGGTTACTAGGTATACTACTCGGAAAGCCGTGAGTGTTGTACCTTGCACAGAGAAATGTATTAATTTCATTCTTCGACTGATTCATATGGGCAAAATTTAATTTCACTTTCAGCTCTGTAACACATTTTCATATGAAAATAGGTATACCCAATAACACATAATATTTGAACGAGGGACTCGTTTTTATAAAGGAGTTTTTAAGATTCAAACGTTCAAATATTTTGTGCCCATATGAATCAGAATTTGTTACAGATTTATCAGAAACAGAAATAAAAATGAAAAACTTTATGCAGATAGACTCTGTATTAAGAAAATAATCATATTCTAACAACATCAATAAGTAATCTGTTTTCATGAACACTAACAGTGATCATATTGGTGAAGATCTGATGAATGTATTCGGTGATGGAGGATGGAACTCCTCAAACAATATTTTTTTATAAAGTAGGCATTGTAATCAGAATGTCACCTGAACCAAACACAGATGAATCAGATATTTACCTTCGTAACACCGTGATCCAAGCCAACCAGCCTCTCATTCGTCTTTTAGCTCGTCCATTGCACGGCTAGCTTAGCCCGGCACGGGAAGCCAAACTATTATTACATGACCAAGTACGGTCAATCACAGCTTACGCCACATTAATCAGTATTATACGCCGGACACTTCTTATTTACTCATTTATAAACACACTAACGTATTAAAAACTAAAACACATTTTTTTGTAAGAGGACAATTCATTGTCTTTTGATTAAATTATAATTAATATTGATCTATCAAAGGGAAAATGCGACATCGACCATTTTGTTCCGGAAAATGGCAAACTATACATAATCATTAATCTGTGATGGGTGATGGCAAACGGACGCGTCATATGAATCAGAAGAACAAACTTCAAATATTTTTATTTTGTACCTAGACAGCAATTATTTCAAAAGTATCATTTGTGCCAGCTAGACATACAGATCAACTGTACAAAAAAAAAAACACAAATACATGCCGTTTTGTTAGTTGGTTACAGAAATATACCCAAAGAAATCGAAAATTTTGTCTCTGAAGAACTACCCTTTACTCGTTGTTGACTGATGTACCTACCTAGGATTGCCTAGGATACTTATATGTAAATATAATATTATATCGCTTCTATTGTTAACACAATATATTCTTTTTACCTTAGCTATATTCTATTTTTAGGGTTCCGTACCAAATTGGTAAAAATGGAATCCTTATGGTGAGACTTTCTCCGTCCGTCCGTCCGTCCGTTCGTCCGTCCGTCTGTCACAGTCAATTATTTCAGTAACTAATAAAGCTATCGACATGAAATTTGGAATAGTTGTGTATAATAGTAGCCCAACATCATTGAAATAAAAAAAAAGCCAGCCAAGTGCGAGTCGGACTCGCGCACCGAGGGTTCCGTACTCCAAAAGTAAAAGTAAAACGATGATATTATATTAATTTGCTTATTTATCGTTAACTTTGTTTGTAGAGGTTTATTGTTAATATAAAAAAAACTATGCTAGTTAGAGCGTTGGTTTTATTTTTCCTGTAAAATATACATAAACCTCTATTGACAATAATTATTTCAAATTTTTCGATTGGTAAACTTCGGAGATAAGGGAGGGAACGGTATTTTTTTCGACATTTTGGCCGATTACTCAAAATCTATTATATATAGAAATAAATAAAAAACTGTTTTAGAATGCACAAGTAAAGGCCTTTCATAATTATGATACCCCACTCGGTATAGTTATCTTACTTTGAAATTTCAAACCCCCGATTTTCCCCCTTTTTTAATCAAACTAAAATAATTTTCGCGTTGCTTTTATTTTTCCTGTAAAATATACATAAAAATTCAAAATTCAAAATTCAAAATCATTTATTTCATGTAGGCCAACCTGTGGCGCTTATGACAAGTCATGACTCTACCACCGGTTCGGAAAGCGGATTCTGCTGAGAAGAACCGGCAAGAAACTCAGCAGTTGCTCTTTTCAAAATTACACATTTTACAATATTTTTTTGTAGGTAATATGTATTTACATATTAATAACTTTTTATAATATCTTGTGGGCAGCTGGATGTCATGCCGATTTACCCCATGCAACTTGTTAGAATAGAATATTTCCAACAATACAATATATAATATTTATAGAACAACTCCAAAAATACATAAGTACAATATTCAATACATGTCAAGACTGGCAGACCAGCAGCCCCGCTTCCGACGGTGGCACCCGTTCACGAGCATGACGCATGATCCAGCCATTGCTTCGCTCAACCATATTTGAGGGAACGTAACAACCCGCACCACACGACACCACCTACAGAAACGTTAAAGAGAGTGTGACATACTCGACTACCCATGTCAAGACATCGAATTTATCTAATCTAATACAGTACTATTACTATTCAAATACTCTTTTCAAGATCCCATGCAACTTTATCATTAAGAAAGTCATTAACTTTGTAATAACCGCGACTCAGTAAGTGAGTTTTTACGCATTCTTTAAATTTGTGCAGTGGCAAATCTAGCAATTCCTTCGGAATCAGATTATATAAGCGTACGCTCAACCCCACAAAGGATTTTTGCACTTTACGCAGGCGACATGATGGTATTTCTAGTTTATGACGATTTCTAATAAGACGATTGTGTGCATCGCCCCTTTGTTTATACAGATGAATATTTTGTCTCACAAAGACTATATTATTATAAATGTACTGTGAAGCTACTGTAAGTATCCCAATCTCTTTAAACTTTTCACGAAGAGATACGCGCGAACCGAGTTTATAGATAGATCGAACGGCTCTTTTCTGCAATATAAAAATACTTTCAATATTAGCTGCTCCGCCCCACAATAAGATTCCATAGGACATTACACTATGGAAGTAGGCGAAGTAGAGAAGCCTAGCCGTTTCCACATCGGTAAACTGTCTGATTTTTCTGACAGCATAGGCAGCTGAGCTGAGTTTACCCGCTAATGTCTCAATGAGAGCGTCCCACTGAAGCTTACTATCCAAGGTCACCCCCAGAAAAACAGTGGAGTTCTCAATTTTAAGGTTATCTCCGTTTAATTTTATTGATTTATCAATTTTCTTTACATTAGGTACAATAAATTCTAAACACTTAGTTTTTTTGGCGTTCAGGAGCAAATTATTAACAGTAAACCAACGCGATATTTGAGATAACGTACTGTTTACATCGTCAAAATTTACTTTGTTTCTGTGTTTTAAATATTAGAGATGTATCATCTGCAAACAATACAATATTGCAAGCATCGCGTACATGATATGGTAGGTCATTAATATATACCAAAAATAGAAAAGGACCCAAGATAGAGCCCTGTGGGACACCCAACAGAGCAGATGAACCCCGCGATTTCACGTCACCTACGCATACACTTTGAGTTCGACCATTAAGGTAAGAGGCAATGAGATCAAGTGCAACGTCTCTGATGCCATAATGTCTAAGTTTAAGTAAAAGAGTTTGGTGATCAACGCAATCAAAGGCCTTAGATAAGTCACAAAATACCCCAATGGCATTCTGTGAACGCTTCCAGGCATCGTAAATATGTTCAAGTAGCTTAGCACCTGCGTCAGTGGTGCTTCGACCCTTCGTGAAGCCGTACTGTTCAGGATGTAGCAAATTATTTACATTAAAATGATTTACTAGTTGATTAAGAATAATTTTTTCAAAAATTTTGCTTAGAGTCGGCAAGATTGAAACAGGTCTGTAATTATTAAGGTCGATTTTACTGCCTGATTTGAATAAAGGAATAAGTTTACCATGTTTCATTAGATTTGGGAAGGTACCTAGGGCAACACACTCGTTAAAAATTACGGCTAAGTAAGGAGCAATGTCATTAATTATATTAGATATAACTTTCACGGAAATACCCCACAGATCTCCCGTTTTTTTCATTTTCAACAACTTAAAATTTTTGATAACCTCAGATGCAGTAATAAACTTGAACTCGAAGAAAACATTGCATTCTTTGACGTTGCCCCTTAATAAACTCTGAGCTGCAGTAGGTGAGGAGTTTAGAGAATCTGTTAGCAGAACAGGAATGTTCTGAAAAAATTCTACGAAAGTATTTGCAACTTCCATGTCAGAAGTTATTTTATCATTATTTACAATAATTTCAAAGTTAACATCACGTGGTTTAGTTTTACCAGTTTCTTCGTTGACTATGTTCCACGTGGTTTTTATTTTATTGTCAGATTTCACGATTCTCTCTTTGATATGTAACGCTTTTGCATGAATACATACTTTTTTAAACAATTTAGAATACGATTTCACGCTTTCAAGAAAGATGGGGGACCGATTAAATTGCTTCTCTTCATACAGCTCATAAAGTCTATCTCTACTTTTGTAAATACCTACAGTAGCCCACTCACTGAACTTTAATTTACCATTGATATCTATTTGTTTAAGATTAAATGTTTTTTTAAATTCAGTGTCTATTGTCTTGAAGAGACTAGTGTAAAGATTGTCTGGGTTACCTTTTTTATAAGCTAGAGTTGGAAGTTTGGCAGAAATTTGACTTTTAAATCTCGCCAACTTATTTTCCGTTATGGGTCTACACTTAACAATTCTTTTGTCTTTGTTTACTTTGTTTGAAATTGTTATTCGTTGCCCACAGTGATCCGACCTCAAATTGGTAATTATTGCTTTATCCAGGACGATATCACCGCTGCAAAAAATATTATCCAAACAAGTGGCCGAAATTTCTGTGATTCGAGTTGGCGCACAAAAGGAGTTAATTAAATTAAAACATTTAAATAAGTTTAGAAAACTGACAGTGATCGAGTTCTCCAATAGAATATTTACATTGAAATCACCGCAGACTATAATCTTTTTTGTGGACACACACAATCGCTTCAAAACGTCCTCCATTATATCTTCAAATTGTTTATAATCACCTGAGGGGGCCGGTATACACAGACTATAATAAAACGCTCCAGCTCCACACAAGAAAGTTCAATTGTGCGTTCAACAGAGAGACCAGCTATGTCTTTACGTTCCTTACTAGTTATACTTTCATGAACCATAATTAAAGATCCGCCATGTATTGCAGACCTTCTAGTGAACGCACTTGACAATTTAAAGTTTTTTATTAACACTGGCAACTGTTGATTAACAAGCCAGTGCTCAGTAAAACATAAAACATGTGTATTACATTTTTCTAAAAATAATTCTATTTCCAATTCTTTGCCAGTGAGGCTCTGTATATTTTGATGTACAATGTTCAATTCACAGAGCCTCTCTGTTGTCTTACTATCTAGTTTAAACAAGCAATAGGCTCACTATTACTTGAGTCAATAATAGAAATATTATTAGTACATAAGGTACTGTTTGTATAGGAGTCAAAAGACTTTGTTACAGGATGTGTGACTGAATCACAGTTTGATTTAAACCTCTATTGACCATAATTATTTCAGATTTTTCGTTTGGTAAACTTCGGAGATAAGTGGGGGGGGGGGGGGAACCTTATTTTTTCGACATTTTGGCCGATTACTCAAAAACTATTATATAAAGAAATAAATAAAAAACTGTTTTAGAATGCACAAGTAACGGCCTTTCATATGATACCCCACTCGGTATAGTTATCTTACTTTGAAATTTCAAACCCCCGATTTTCCCCCTTTTTTAATCAAACTAAAATAATTTTCGCGTTGCTTTTATTTTTCCTGTAAAATATACATAAACCTCTATTGACCATAATTATTTCAGATTTTTCGTTAGGTAAACTTCGGAGATAAGGGGGGGGGGGGGGGAACGGTATTTTTTTCGACATTTTGGCCGATTACTTAAAAACTATTATATATAGAAATAAATAAAAAACTGTTTTAGAATGCACAAGTAAAGGCCTTTCATATGATACCCCACTCGGTATAGTTATCTTACTTTGAAATTTCAAACCCCCGATTTTCCCCCTTTTTTTAATAAAACTAAAAATAATTTTCGTTTTTTCTTTATTCCAATGATGTTGGGCCACTATTATACACAACTATGCCAAATTTCATGTCGATAGCTTTAATAGTTACTGAAATAATCGACTGTGACAGACGGACGGACGGACGGACGGACGGAGAAAGTCTCACCATAAGGGTTCCATTTTTACCATTTTGGTACGGAACCCTAAAAAGCTAAAACACAATATAAAGTAGTATATAGTTAATACATCTATTAAAAAAAGCAGTTTCAAGGAAATGAATGAATAATTTTTAATGAATATTTTTAAAACCCACTTTACAAAAAAATTATTATTATTGACCGAGCGAAGCGAGGTCTCTGAGTTTACTAGAGCGATTTGCACTTGTCCGTCCGTCCGTCCGTCCGTCTGTCAGAGCCTTATAACTTTTGAAATACTGAACGTAATTACTTCAAATTTAGATATAATATGTAAACCGATGGCCTCCAGCCGAAAATGGCTTAAAAAGTTATAAAAATCTTTATTTCAGGGGGGCTCTCATAGAAGCGAATGCGAAGTAAAAATTTTTTTTTTGCTATTCATAGATTTTCTGTGTATCATTTTAAAGAAAATTTGTAACAGAGTACAAACGTTTTTTTTTTTATTTTTTTTCCTAAAATTGACGAAATGGGGGGCTTTCAAAGTGGCGATTTAATACGCTCGCTTGAAGACGCTCTCTGAGAAAATTGGCTATATATTTTCAAGGTCTACTTATTTTCTTACTTCACTTGTATCCTGTACTTGAACAACAAATACTAAAATTAGATAAATATTATAAAGAAACGAAATTATTTAAGTTTTAATGGGCATCAATGTTTTAAACAAAACTTCACTATACTGTTAATAGATGGCGGTGTCTTTAATATTGTAAATACGCATCCCATCCACGAAAGCAGATGACGATTGACGTCATCAGATTCGGCGCGTTTTAATTACAATATAATATAGTTAAAACTACCTTATGGGAATTATGGGATACCGCGAGGTCTCAGTTCGGGGCGAACCACTAGTTTATTATTGATCGAAGCTTTAAACAGATTTATCATCACATCCATCACATTTTGATCCCCCCCCCATCTCTGAAGTTTACCAATCTGAAAATGAGAAATAATTATAGTCAATAGACTATAGAGGTTTACGTATATTTTACAGGAAATATAAAACCAGCGCTATAACAAGCATAGTTTTTTTTTATATTAACAATAAACCTCTACAAACAAAGTTAACGAATAATAAGCAAATTAATATAATATTATCGTTTTTTTTGTTTTTCCTAGATTGATCATTGATGATGATGGTTTCATCATTCGTTCTAATAAAATTAATTCCATTTTAACATGATCATCAATCAATGCGATGATGACCCTGTACCGAGTTTTTAGGATTTATTATGTGAATATTAAAACAAATCTCGTATTAGAGTTGTATCGTGAATCGATTGCAAGGACAAAAGATACTTATTCAATCAAGAAGATAAAGCTCCATAGCGATAACGGAAATAAAAAGCTCAGCTTGCGGTCTATTCCCGTCAAACGTCAAGGAAGGGTTCAACCATTTATTCATTTTGTTCTCCACTAGATGATGATAAAGATTCTTAATTCCCGCGGGAACTCTTAAATTTTACGGGATAAAATGTGCTAATCCAGGGTACGAGCTATCTCCATTCCAAATTTCAGCTAATTCTGTCCAGTAGTTTTTGCGTGAAAGAGTGCCAAACATACACACACGCACACACACACACACACACATACAAACTTTCGCCTTTATAATATTAGTGTGATAGTGTGATGTGATTATTATAATCATGACTAGCTGATGCCCGCAATTTCGTCCGCGGGGAAATAGTTTTTAAAATCCCTCGGGTACTCTTTGATTTTGCGAGATAAAAAGTAGCCTATGTCACTTTCCAGGTTCTCAACTATAGCAACTATACCCATGCAAAAAAGCGTGATAGAAGGACAAACCAACAAACAAACACACTTTCGCTTTTAAAATAATAGTATGATATGATTTTGGAGTACATACCTATAGGTATTATGACTGAAACAAATACACTTTAGAATACATTACATTACATTACATACATACATTAATTACTAAAAGTTTAGTAGGTAGATAGTTTTAGTACCTAATAATATTATGTTACCGCAGCCTACCTACGAGTACCTATATCTAAATAAAAATGTAATGTGCCTAAACCAGTTACAGATTTTACTGTAAAACCTGCAACTTATACGATTTTTTACTTACATTCTGAAATTCCGTTCGTCAGTGCAATCTACTCGACAAACTGGGAAACTGCAATCGTGTAATTTAATGAACAGAGCCCTAATCGAGTGAAAAGTAGAGAGCTGCTCCAATGAAAAATGACATAAAAAATGCAATTTCACTCACACTTAAAACGTTAATTTTTACATTACCAGAATGAGTGGCTATTTAAAAGTGAAATAAAAAAAAATTTTTTGATTAAGTAAATTCTGTTTTTGTATACTTATCTGTATTAAGATTATAATGGGGCTGACATGTACCTACCAAGCCCCTAAATAAATAAAGAAAAATCCTTCTGGTACAAAGGTAAAAAGGCAACTATATAGGTAAAACTGTATATAGATAGTTACCTAGTATACCTACCTACAATTCGGAATTTGACTTATAGGTAAACTTTAGTAGGTACCAGCTTAGTATTAGTACGTATAAGTACTATTATATATTCTGTGGTATTAGGTCTGTATATCGTATATCGTACACGTAGTTATAACAATTTCAGAAAAATATGTCCAGGCAATCTCTTGATCCTTTTAAATAGCAGGTTCAATTGGCGTGCAAAAACAATTTTCGGTAAAATGTCCAAGTCCAAGTAAAGCTCTTGGGTAAGTGGATTTTCGCTGACTAATCTTTGTGCACGCTATTTTCAGAATCTATTGCGAGATGTTAATTTGGTTTTCACTAACTGACAGTCTGATCCTACGAGAAAGTTTAGATGTGCAATTTTCTTAATAGACTTGGTGTAACTATTACCTTCTGAATGCAGTAGGTATAGTAATACTGAATACGCCAGGAAGACTCGTAGGTATTTTCGCTGACTTATCGACAATTCGTCGACAACGTCATACTCATATTATCGTTGTTGTGTTAATTTATATTTCACACAAAATTTTTATGAATACCTAATCCTAATACACCGTAACCTTCCCACCTTCCCGCAGAATCAGGCGATCCATTGAAGAAAATACATGAAAATTTCAACAGATGGCAGTGGTTTTTGAGATAAGTGCGCATAAACCGACCGATTGACAATTATATTCTACTTTTTATATGTCATATAATATCATTGCCGGAAGAGGGACTTTGGGTTATAATATAGTTATGTCGTGGCTAGCATTTATTAGCGACTTCATTTGCGTGGAGTTAGGTTTGTAATCTTTTGTTATGTTTCAGGATAAAAGTAGCCGTCACTCCTAGTAGGCCTAGTAGTAGTAGTACCATGTCACTGTCCTCAAAATATGTACTCATACAAATAATCACGTCGATCCGTTGCTCTGTTTCTGCGTGATTGAAGGACATATCAACAACCAAACACTTTCATAGTAAAATGTACAGGTGAATAATATTAGTCGAGAAAGAAAGGATTTGCTATAGGGTTTTTAGTAGGTAGGTACGCTCATACGCTTTAGGTGGATTAATTTTCCGTTTCAGTCGGGCATATTATTTATTATCGTTGGTTGCACAAACAAATACAAAAAACATTGCAAAAGGAAGAGCAATGTATCTAAGTGAATGGATTGTGCGTTATTAGATTTGGCAGATTGACATCCTTTCGCTGGATTAAACATATCAAGGGTCGATAAATTCGTATCGCGGAGCAAACGTGAATATTGCCATCGTCGACGAAATGGAGGGATATTTATGTTGATATATAGAAGTTTTCGTAATTCCTCGTAAATCGTAATACAGTAACTTTGTTTTGTTAGCTTTCATCGATTCGACTTAAGGAAGAGAAGAAAATGAACGGGAACAATTTGAAGGATAGGCACGTGCTTCTTACTTCTTCTTCTTTATGAACTTTGTATCACCATTGATAGGTCTCTTGTATGGATTTCCACATGCCTCAGGTCAGTCTTGTATCGCCTGTATTCAGCAGCTCCCTAAACTACGAATTCTTTCCAAAATCGTCAATCACCTGAAATATATCCAGAAGATAATCTCACACTCTGTGTAGAGCAAGAGATTCTTCATCTTCGCAAATAAATTCCTTACAAATATTATAAATGCGAAAGTGTGTTTGTTCGTTGGTTTGTCCTTCAATCACGCAGCAACGGAGCAATGAATTGACTTGATTTGCTTAGAAGGTTATATAGGCTATTTATCCCGGAAAAAGAGAGAGTTCTCGTGGGATTTTTTAAAAGAATACTAGCTAATGCCCACGACTTCGTCTGCGTGGATTTAGTTTTTTAATTCCCTCGGGAACTTTTTAATTTTCCGGGATAAAAAGCCTATGTCAAAATAGCCTATGTCACTCTACAGGTCCTCAACTATACCCATGCAAAAAAATAAGTCAATCCGTTGCTCTGTTGCGGCGTGATTGAAGGACAAACCAACTAACAAACACACTTTCGCATTTATAATATTAGTAAGGATTAGTAAGAAAAGATAGTCTATTTGGGCTAAGACTATCTCGCAATCTAACATCGTTCGAGATGTAGGTTGCCTAGCAACCTAAATCTTGAACTGTATAATATATGACTGTCGTGTAATTAATATATTTTAATTTGCAATATCAAATATTGATGTCAATAATTAAGATAAAACTATCCTATCTTTTAAGTTGGACCAAATTACAGATAGTTACGATACGAGATTTTTATTTATACATATATAGATTACCCATGATAATAATAATATATAGTTATAATATTCCCCTTATCCCTCTAACTAACTTAAATATTGTCAGAGCTGAGTAGGTACCTACGACAATTACTGCAACCGGTGGGGTTTGTACCCAGTGACCTTTAGGTTTTCATTTTTCAATCCGCGCCTTGAAACGCGCGTTATTAGATAAGGCTTGTCTCATGCACTTTGAGTTATTCCGACTAAATTTTCATTATAATCATCGTGTGTGCCAAGCAATGTGAGAAAAAACAAAATAGGTCAATGGGTAACAATTTTCGAAACGAAATAATGCTCCTGAATGATTTATACTCTTGATAAAATATGATAGAAAACAGGGCTTGTAACTACCCGTACCTACCCTAATGGAATTACATTTTGATTTCGCGCTTCTGGATTTATTCAATCCCTTACAATCCTATTTTAAGCAAATTATAATATAACCAAAGAAGTTTAACTTCTATTATTTTGTTACTATAATTAAGTAATAATAATTACTCAATAAATTAGCTGACAATGGAAAATTATTTTCTGTAAATTATTATATTATTTTATTTATTTTTATTAAATTAATTGAGCAGTTACTCAACTTTGACGACTTTCCTGGCGCTGTGGTCTTATAACTGGAAGGTTCGATTCCCTGCGGGGGCAATTTGGGAATTTATATTTTCTGAATTGTCTCTGGTCTGGTGGGAGGCCTTGTCCGTGGCTATAGTTACCACCCTACCATCAAAGACGTGCCGCCAAGCGATTTAACGTTCTGGCACGATGGCGTGTAGAAACCGATTAGGGGTATGGGTTGAATGTTCAGTGTTCACTGCTATCCCCCTTCCAAGTTAGCCCGCTACCATCTTAGACTTTCATTTCATTTCATTTATTCGTTGCATAAACTGTGTTACATGACTGCATCGTCACTTACCATCAGGTGAGATCGCAGTCAAGGACTATCTTGTCATTGAATAAGAAAAACCTATTCACCAGTCAGGTAAAAGGTTGTAGAAACATAAGTTTCCACAAACAAAATTGGCCGTTATTTTGATTTTGTTTGTGTAAAATGGCGCCTTGTCACCCGGACCATATTAACGAATCGATTGACAGTTGACACCACATTAATCAAAATCGGCTCACCAATTTAAGGGCTACGGTAGAATAGCCGTATTCCGCAAATATAAACATAAAAAGATTGCTAAAATGTTAACCCTTCCTTTTGGCTTTGCCGTAGTCAAGTACAAAAACACACAAAGTAAAACGATTCAGATAGACCTTGTAAAATTAAAACATTAAAGAGCCTGTTTAATAAACGAAATCGCTTACTCAAGCGTGAAGATAACGTTTAGTAGTGATGAAGGGAATAAATAGCTTAGAGCCGGCGCGGCGGTCCTTTCTCATCTCGCGAGGTTCAACCCGTCCGTCGCGTCATCCAGCCGGACAAAAATAACATTACTTAATGCTTTTTACCCAATACCCCGTTCTACCCAAATTAGTTTTTCTCGTTTATATTCACAACATCAAACTCACATTTCGTTTTGCATTTTAGCTTTTTATCCATTTATTTACTTCGCGTTTTGCTTGGCTGTCTCTTATGAAGACGACCGATGGCACCATGGATTGTACTGAGATCTTACTGGAGGCGGTCTAAGTTCGAGTCCTACCATATTCCACCCACAGTAATAAATAATCGCTGACTAATAAATAATTATCCTTTCCTAATATAGGACAGGATAATTAGTGTGAGTGTATTGATCCTGTGATTAATATTTTTTTCCGTCGCACCTGACTAGAAAAAAGCTGTGCCAAGTAATTTTCGTATACCTTGCCGCGTAGAAACCGTTCTTACGTGTTTAAAACGACTATTTTAAAGAATGTGTAGAGATAGTGATTGGATTTAAGGCTCCATGGCAATTGTAAGATACAGCGAAAGGAATATTTACTAGGTAGGGCAGTAAACACGCTATATTTTAAACACACGTTGCATTCATGCCATGTCAAAGAATGTTATCGGGAGCTTCCCGCTGCCTTGAGCCTGAGTTCTGCTTAGTTGCAGCCTGCCTGAGTAAGATAAGCCAATTTCCTCGTGTATTGTCTCAAATTCAACTGACTTTGAAACACATTATTTAATGCTTGGTAACTAAATATGAGGAGGCATCTTTTGAATATGTATTGTACATAGATAAAATGTAATAGGTATGTAGTTTATTTCAAACGATAAATATTTAAAAAAACCGGCCAAGTGCGTGTCGGGCCAGGCGCAGTGTAGGGTTCCGTAGTTGCAAGTCACAATTACTGTTGCTGACCTAGGATAATGCTTTTATTTATTTATGAATATTGAATATATTTTGAGTTCCATGGTTTTTCGCGGTTCACTTCTAAAAAACAGATATAATTACTTAACTTGTGAACCCTACTTAGCCGTGATGGTTTTCCTATAAAACTCTTTATATATACTACTGCTGTGAATTTTTTCACGGCTGGACATGGCGAAACTATAAGTGTTCCTTGTTTACTACGGAACCCTAAAAACTAGATTAGGTATGCCCGCGACTTATTTCGCAACACGGGATGGAAAACTCATTGTCCGGTCTCACTCTCAACTCAAATCCCTGGTCCGGATTAAGTTTTCATAAAATCCCATGGGAACTCTTTGATTTCCCGAGAAAATACAACAAAAGTTCGTTAAGAGTCAACAATGTTAAATTTTGTAAGTGAAGTTATCACGAGCTGTCAAGTTGTACCCATTAGCGTTTTTTCTAGTCGACTCGATTACTCATTACTCCAATTTACTCGATTTGATTTTGCATGAAGTCAACATGAGGTATCTCTATCGCTGGCAAAGGTCGTAAGTAAATGCAGAATTTCAGTAGCAACAATAGGTACAATAACTAAAGTACTTATGTGAACAACAGAGAAAGTAGTGTAAATTAATTAGTGAGTAGTTTCTGCAAAGTTAGAGAGCAGTTGTCTCGCCTTTTACGACTCTATAGTAAGATAATTATCCACAACAGATAAAGTACCTATAATTTATGGAGAAACTTTAAAGTATGTAGATTTAGAACTTTGTAATATTACTATCATTTACTATCATTTTATTAATAAATTAAATGAAGTATTCAAAAGACACTGAAACAGAATCCACCGAGTTTTTGAAGATTTGTTGTCCACGCTGATCCTCCGACCCTTGTTAGCAACAGTAAGTCATTGCATTGGCTACCCGGCTTGCCCTTCAGACTATACAATATGCGGAGATTTGAAAAATTAGGACCGAGTACTTTGGACACGCCGTCCTTACGTACGTTTAGGTACTATTGTAGGTGAATAGCAAATATTTTCTTTACTAGGTAAATATAATTTAACAAGATAGCCAGTGGTGGTGGGGACTAAATAAGTAAAAAAAAGCGTTTGCTACAACACAATGTTATGTGTGAATGCCATTTACACATCTTTTACAAAAACAATAAAACACGTAACATGAACACAACATGAACACAATGTTATGTGTGGTGTGATTGCCATTTACACTGCACAACTGCTTGTACTTACAATTCAATTAATTGCGACTGTGCATTTGACAGTTCGAAAGGCACTGAATTTAGCCAATTTTCATTGTCGATGAACTAAAATAATCGACTGTGACAGACTGATGGACGGACGGAGAAAGTCTCACCATAAGGGTTCCATTTTTACCATTTTGGTACGGAACCCAAAAAATTAAAATTCTGAATATTTAAAATATGTATCTATGTATTTTTTTTATATGTATTTAAAATTAATAAACTTGACTTTAATAAAAGAATAATACTCATAAATTATTTTCCTTCCCTCATTAGTTAGATATTAGTCAAATCCTTTCCGAATGTAATTATGTCGCACTTCATGTCTATTATAATTTATTATGTTCCCGAGAACCTCAATAAAAAAATAATTACAGTAAAGGAATTACTTCGGACAATCGCTCGGCACGCCACTAAAACACAAGGCGTAGTGGACGTGATGGATCACGAGACTAGTTACTCAGCATCACGTAATTAGATATTAGAGAATTTCTCCGTCATAAATCTTACTGACCGAAATATAATTAAGTTTAAGTACCTTCAAGCTTGAGTTCGAATCTAAGAGCGTCATAGGCATGATTTTCGTTAAACCCAAAAAGTCAGAAAATAACTTTTATTTCCTTTAGACAACCCACAACTAAAAAAAAAACAAAAACAACACTGGTGATTCTAAATCTACCCAATTTACCAAGTAGGTATATGATGTATATATAGGTCGAGGTATTTTCTTCTAAAAGAACGTTATGATTGAGAGAAATGAATCATATTATATAGAGAAAGAAACTAAACAAAAATAATAATATTAAATCGAATAACGGTATAGGAAATCCCGTCTAAGAAAAACTTGTGAGAACTCGATCCTTCGTATCTTGCCTCTCGGAAAGTTTTATGAATCGGATAAGATAGATTGAGCTCAGAATGCATTATTGGCTATCCGAGATTGTGTCACAACTCGCATCTCGGATGGGTTTATTGATTTAACATCTGTTGAACGGTGTGCTTATTATGTATTGAAAACAAAAACTTTTGTTTCGACTTTCGACCATATTATTTTGATTTTTATTTGTTTTTCTTTTGGTTGCCATGCATAAAGGAAATTGAGGTATCTTATGTTATATGTATAGTGCTAAAGTACTTTCATACTTAAGAACGCGTGTAACACCAAAAAAAAAATCAGATTTCGCGGTGAAATAAAACATAGCCGCAATCTCATGTGAGGCGCGACAAAAGAAAGTGTTTTGCGCGGAATAGGAGTGTAGTAAGCGCCAAATACTTTGTAACTCGTAAAATATTCATTTTCTTTTCAATTCACTAGGCTACTCTCTTGATAATATCAATCGGAATTTAATGTAAAAATTTTGGCTCTGTAATATGCAACACATTGAAAATAAATGAATATTGGTTAAAAATAAAAAAAAACTTTTTTAAACTTTTTTAAAACGCGATTTTTTACTATCGAACAAATTTTATCATTTTATGTTTTTGCCCAAGCACGTCCCTGGGCAGTGTGATGTAATTTTTGCGTGTTTTTTTTCAGATAATTGAAACTTGATCTACTAGTGTAAAAATCAAATCTATTTACTGTTAACGAGCGTACACCCACTCTTAAACTTATAAATCAATACCGTGACTGCTAACTGACATAATATTATTATGGAATACCTACATATTATGTCTAAATTGTTTACAACCCGGTGACGAACGGACGCACGAACGGACGGACGTATGGACGGACGGACGCACGGTCGGACGGGCGGACGGGCGGCGGACGGACAGTGTAGGCTTAGTAATAGGGTCCCGTTGACACACTTTGGGGACGGAACCCTAAAAATGGAGAGATTATATACGATTTGAAGTCGAAAAAAATTTACAGCATATTTGAACCTAATGTAAACCACACGCCTATTTACCTATTCCCTATTAGTGGGTAAAGTATGCATCTATTCTTTGTGTTTTGTAAATTGTTTTTGGAACGTAGTTCCTTATCGCGCGGTGCGGAAGGGGGCTAGACGGAAAAAAATTAAGACAAAATTGAACCGACACTTGAATGTGAATTTGGCATTGTGTTCGGTATTTACGCGGTACAATATTGGGTCTCAGTAGCCTTGTGGTTTCTGCAGTCGCCTAACAGTTAAAAGTCGAACCATCGACCTTTGGCTGTTAGGCGACTGTCGAAACCACAAGGCTACGGAAATCTAATATTGTAATGTGAAAATGTTGAACACAATGCCAAATTAATTAATCGAAAGGAACTTCGTTCCATCCGGGTGTCCCTTGAAACCTCTCAAGTTTTTTGACAACTCATATAATATAAGAGGGGCTTTTTAATAGTTTTGTCTGTTCTAATTTAAATGATTAAAAGGACTGATGGAATTGATAATATCCCGTGTCGAAAGAAATCGTCTCCGAGAAGAAAACTTTGTCAAACCTTAGCCTCATCATACTTAAATAACTTCGTTTTATTTCAAAATGCTGGATTACCGTTATTAAGATCAACCGATTGTAAGCTTGGTTAAGCTCTGATTGGAAGCTTGGATTGTCCTAAGACCTAAATAACTTCTTTAAACATTAGGGACACTTGTGTTAGCATTTTTACAACTTTTAAAAGCACATTGTGTGTTTAGATCGGTTTTTCCTTCAGTGAACTAACTAAAAATAGGTAACTCGTGGGTGAGAACTAATTTTTCACAGACCATTTCTGAGGACAGCTGGCTTATTTTGGATTGAAGGATTATGATACCAGCTTTGTTATTAAAATGAATACCTAACAAAGTTGAAATTGTGCTAATTTAAGTTGAAAGCCCGTCATCTTGTGAGTTGCGTCGACTTGGGGAAGAACTTGGCGCCAAACAGGAAACTATGTCAAATGTCGGCTTCCTCACATTACAGTAGCTTTGTTTACAATCAAACTGAGAGATTGGATTTATTAAGATGGAACGATTGTACGAAACTTATAGGAAGATATTCGTTTTCTTATTCAAATAAACGAGAAAGCGGGAATCGTTTCTGTTTATGTAGATAGTTGAAATGCTGAATTCAGCCTCAACGGATTCAGCATCAAGTGGGAAATTTGTCAAATCTCAGATTCTTAACCAAAATAGATGAAAATCACCGTACAGTATACACTAACTAAGGTATCAGAACTTTATGGGTAGGTAAGTAGTTGGTGAGTGTCTTTGAGTATATAACCAACACTTATATACTCAAAGGTGAGTGTTCAATACTAGGTACTTTTGTACTTATAGCTACTTTTATATCAATACCGTGACTGCTAACTCACATAATAATATTATTATGCACAGTCTAAATTGGTGAAGTTAGAGATTTGCGAAGGCAAGCAAAAGACCAAAACTATTCCTCGAATCTATACATATTATAATAAAACAGAAACGAAACCAATTCTGTAAGTACATGAAATAGATTCAAAAAAGGGTTTTTGCTTCTAATTGTGTTCAAGATACAGATATCAAAACAGAAGCTAAATTTTTTTTTTGTCTGTTTGTCTGTCTGTTTGTTTGTCCTTCTTTCACGTAAAAACTACCGCACAGATTTCTACAAAATTTTATACCGTGGTAGCTTATTACTCGGGTCAACATCTAGGCTACTTTTTATCCCGGAAAGTCAAGGAGTTCCCGAGGGACTTTAAAAACTAAATCCACGTGGACAAAGTCGCGGGCATCAGCTAGTACTGAAATATTATGAAATTTCATTTCTGAAGTGGTGAAAATGGGTTTTTATGAAGAGTCATTTTTTCCCCGCATGAAAATCCGGACAAAGTCGTAGTTATCAGCTCATCTCTTACAATAAAAATCGGCCAAGTGCGTGTCGGGCCACGTGCAGTGTAGAGTTCCGTAGTTGCAAGTCACAATTATTATTGCTGACCTAGGATAGTGCTTTTATTTTATTTATGAATATTGAATATATTTTGAGTTCCATAGTTTTTCGCGGTTCACTTCTAAAACACAGATATAACTCCTTAACTTTGACTCTTATAAAAATTAGCACTTTAAAATATCATATTTCACAAACGGTTCTCTGAATCGAAAAATGGTGTTCAGTACCCCCAATATTTTTGAAGATCTATTCAACGACACCCCACACTATGGGATTAATAAAATAAAATAAAAAAATTCATCCCCACTTTACATGTAGATACTGCAGGTGCTGCAGGGGTACTGCCCACCTAAACTGTGGTGATTTATTAACTGTCGAATAGTAAGAGATTGTCGGTACCAAGTAAAGACTACATCGTTGAACTCCAGGATCTAACTCCTCAACCCTAATGCTGCAAGAAACTGCACTCCTTTAACCCGTGGTGGTTTGGGAAATGTCGATTGTGAATTGATCTTTTATGTAACCACTAAGCCGGGATAGACTTCATCATTGAATTCCAGATACCGCTCTCAATTTAAAATCCACGCGGACGAAGTCGCGGGCATCAGCTAGTATTTAATGAAGCAGCATTTGCTTGTACCAGAAAGGTAGTTGAAAGTCGTGAAGATATCTTATGTCAACAGACACGTCTTCAAGTAGAAGACTTAGTCAAAGTGTCAGCCTACTCTCACTGCAGCATCTCTGTTTACAATCAAACTGCGAGATTGGAGTTATTAAGATGGAGAGATTGTTCTGAACTTGTTGGAAGACTCCCGCCTTCTTATTCAAATGCAGATTCAGGTCAGACGTCAATTGACTTCGAACAGTGTAATTAAGGAGAACTTTTAGAAGTTAGATTGCTTTAATTCATTGTCGCCGGGTGAAAATTTTGCGAGTCCAAACTCGTTGAAATGAAAATGCTTAAATATTATTATATTAGGCGAGTTTATACAGGCATATTATAAGTGTTATGAAAGTATTATGTAATTCCTTAATGTGATCTAAGAAAAGTTACCCTCAAGAGATGCCGAGTGCGCCCAATACAAAGTGACACGGGTTCACATAGTTATTATTACATAATAATAAGTACATATTATGTATATTAAGTAATGTAAGTATTAATCATGTGTAACTTTGTGTTACAAGGTTAGACATTTTTACGATGGTGGGTTTCAAAACCATAAGTTATTTTATAAGTAATTGTTAAATTGCTTAGAGTTTAGACCATTCAATAATAAGAGGATCTAGCATAAATTATTTTTAGCAATTGATAATGTGTGTGAAACTGTGTGACGAAGTCGCGAGCAAAAGCTAGTTAATAAAAATACATTAAAAATATTTTTATTTATATGTATTTTTGGTTACTAAAAATACATTAAATAGTTATTTGTGTTATATGGGGCCAAAGGAATTTTTTGTTCCACGAGGGCGTTATTTTGAATTCAGAGCGAAGTGAAGGATTCTAAAGTAGAATCCTGAGCGTAGCGAGGAATTCAATATACGCCGCCCGAGAACAAAAAATTTTGGCCCCGAATGACACACACTACTTTTCATCATTACCTATGAGAAAAAGCTAGGAGTATCAACCTACTATGTATAGAGTATAGAGATTACCAATACGTATATTGAAAGTTTAAATAAAACACAAATAAATTTTTATGAAATAATTAAACATTAATATTTATGTTGGAAGTATGGGCATATACATCTAATCGACAAATTTGATCACGTGACTTATCGTAGACCTGTTGTCTTCTCAAACATTTTTGAATTTCGACACATTTTTGAATTCTCTCTTCTGATTGGTCCACGTTAGTGCTTTATTATGCTAAAGCACTATAACTGGGACCAATCAGAAGAGAGAAATGAAAAGTCCCATGGGGTTAAAATGAAATTTTGCTCCCGCTGTCCTATGAAGCCAATATTCGTTTTTCGAATAGGTATGATGAAAAAATAATTTTATTATGTATTTTTGGTCTTTATTTACTTTGCTCGTGGCATGATACGCCAACTAAATATGTAGGTACCCTCGCTCCCGACGACGCTCGTGTGTAGGGGTTACTTTGACCCTCGTTTAACGGTCTAATAGTCTACTATACAAACATAACGGTGAAAACATAACGATAACGATTTTACTTAAACTGAGATACATAGTAAATAACCTATCCCTAAATTGTAATGGATATTTTATAAGATATATAATTGGAAGAAGATTATAGAGTCTATTAAAGACGACCTGGACTCTGGAGCCTTTGCGTTGCTCAGAATTTCAAGTAACCAGTTCCTATCGGTACATTTAATATTATATCCATTCAATGCATGACTCTACTGCAAAATTATTTTCATCAAAATGGTGCGGTGTTGTCCATTGGCATGTGCGACTGTAAGATTGATAATAGACTCCATAAATACCTGTAAAAAAAGATGTAGTGAAAAAAAAAAATTAATATTATATCAATTCAATGCATGACTACTGCAAAATTATTTTCATCAAAATGGTGCGGTGTTGGCCATTGGCATGTGCGACTGTAAGATTGATAATAGACTCCATAAATACCTGTAAAAAAGATGTAGTGAAAAAAAAAATTAATATTATATCAATTCAATGCATGACTACTGCAAAATTATTTTCATCAAAATGGTGCGGTGTTGGCCATTGGCATGTGCGACTGTAAGATTGATAATATACTCCATAAATACCTGTAAAAAAAGATGTATTGATTAGTAACATATTTTCGAGTAATTAAAAAGAGAAATTAAGTATCTCTTAGTATCAGTTTCTTCATTAATAACATAACCTTAGCTAGTGAACGTGACAAGACAATATCAACTTGCCGGAGAAGAATTAGAGAAAAGGTGATTGCGAGAACGAAGTCCGGTCATATTGGGATGGCGAAGAACGCCACGGCTTATCTCTTCAAAATATGGAATGCCAAGAACATATCCTAATCATCATCATCATCATCATTAGCAACCCATCAACGGCTCACTACTGAGCGCAGGTCTCCTCTCAGAGAAGGGTTATAGGCCATAGTCCACCACGCTGGCCCAATGCGAATTGGCGGACTTCACACACCTTCGAGAACATTATGAAGAACTCTCAGATGTGCAGGTTTCCTCACGATGTTTTCCTTCACCGTTGAAGCAAGTGATATTTAATTGCTTAAACGCACTTGACTCCGAAAAGTCAGAGGTGCGTACCCGGGATCGAACCTGCGACCTCCCGAATAGGAGACCACAGTCCTAACCACTTGGCTATCACTGCTTCATCCTAATGGAGACGCCTAATAGGTACTTTCTAATGGCTTTTTCATTTTCCTTTAAGGAGGTGAGGCAGAAACGGAGCAATGGAGTGACGTGATTTTTTATGGATATAGTTTAGGACTTGGAGAGTGACATTTATGCTATCTTTTACATCAGAAAATCTGAGGTTTCGTGCGATATTTTTAAAAACCTAACTCCATGGGGACGAAGCCGTGGGAAAAAGTTAGTAGATAATAATAGTTAATAGTACAGACATGAGAATGATATCAGTAGCAGCGTGTTTATGTATCGAAGTACTAATTTAATCTTATCCTAAATAGGTATTATGGTATTAAGTGATTACTTAGCCGGAAACATTGTATTGCAACAAGCAACTTTCTATGTTGTCTTTTATTCAATAAACAGTGAAGTCATGTGCGTGATTGGAAGACATTAAAGAATTGTTGCTATTAAGTATTAACTGAGCGTACGATGCTTACACAGGCCAGCAATACATAAGCAACGGTTAACTTAACTTAAGTACCAGACTCTCTTAATTAAGATGTATGTATGTATATACTTGTTTGTCAATTGCCGTTTATTCGCAACACGCTTGTCGCACGCAATTGCATTTACTTTTTACAGATGTCAATCCACCAGCGAATGCTAGAAGTATATTATAATAAATAATAGAGAGGTTTGTTACAAACCCTAAGTAGAGTTCTTAGAACTGAGTTCCACTTTAGATAATAGCTTATTTTACCAGTGCAGTCCACTACTTCGACATGTACGTGAGTGAACTTAAGCACATATAAAATGCAGTGAACACGAAACTTAGAACTTGTAGGTATGTTTCATACACATAACTGGCAGTTGTTGACGAAAAGGGATTCCTGCAGTTTTACTTTATAATTTTCATGAAAAACTAGGCCAATTTGATGCGGTTTTCTGAATTACGCATGTACTTATTAATAACTCGCAGCAGGATATTTTAGGTATGGTTTAAGATTATAAGCAACGGACGCTACAGTTAAAAATGTTTTCTATCAATATGTAATTATTAAAGTTAATCAACCTGTGTAACAAAATAATCCTGTCCTATTCAGTGTTTCTACTTTATTTGTGTCTATGTGATGTCTTAAAATGAGTATTTGAATATTATTTCAATTCGATGCCTTAACATGGGTAGCATAAGTATGTCACTCTTTAAACATTTCTGTGGTGGTGTCGTGTGATGCGGGTTGTTACGTTCCCTCAAATATGGTTGAGCGAAGCAATGGCTGGGTCATGCGTCATGCTCGTGAACGGGTGCCACCGGCGGGAATGGGGCTACTTTATGTCTGCCCATCTTAAGATAGAAGTTAGTCGGTATACATTTTTGTAACTTCCCTCATTGTGGAAACACTGCATATAAATTGTATTATTACTGTATTGTTTTGTTTTGAAAAGAGCAACTGCCGAGTTTCTTGCTGGTTCTTCTCGGCAGGAAAGGCATTCCGAAGCAGTGGTAGATTCATCGACTATTCAAAAGCACTTGTAAAAGTTTATTTGAATAAAAAATATTTCTATTCTATTCTATTCTAAAGTATGAAAGAAAAACAGTCCTGCCGTTTCGG
This sequence comes from Oeneis ivallda, assembly GCA_029955525.1. NCBI lineage: Eukaryota > Metazoa > Arthropoda > Insecta > Lepidoptera > Nymphalidae > Oeneis > Oeneis ivallda. The sequence continues at coordinate 19,802,671 of JARPMR010000002.1, read as the reverse complement.
TAAAATTTTACTTGTTACAACCAAATTAATTTATCAAGTACCTCAAGAATAGCTATTACCTATAGCTACTTTAATATTTTATCAGACCATCGCTGGCTTCGAATCTATCAGCTTTTATCAGTAAGGTTGATTGCACAGACGTCTGCCAATCAATGTTTGTTTACAGAGTAGATTGAGGCTTATAATCTGGTCCAACCAACATAAGCCCGTTCGCAGCTGACAAACTTTCCCTAAAGTTTAATTTAATGTCAGATTTGAAGATTGTGCTCTTTAACGTCTTTTTAGCGGACTTTATTAAGTTTTAAAGTGCTGTGAATTACTTAATAAGTAGGTCATCATATTCAAAGAATATTTTTATTTTACTAGTAAGTATACAATCATTTTTACAGTAAGTCAACATTTTGCATTCGTTTCAAGATTTTATACAAAATATTACTTATAGTGCCTTGGTGGCGACTTATGAAGTTATACTCTGGTAAAGCATTTATCATTTGTCAAACACCTTTCTGTAGACTCCTGTGTCTGAGGTTGTAAATAATGGCGCTGCCTTCAAGAATCCCACAGGGACAGATTTATGGTCCACATCGATCTCAACAATTTATTACAAACAAAGCAGGAACAGAATAAAATCAGTTATGGCTTAATACATACGTAGGTTTGCTTCCTATTTTCTTTATCATTGAATCCATGAGGCATCTACCCTCTTTACGATCGTTATTAAGGCTCCCTCTTAGAGCGTTATCGCTGCTCTGCAATAGTGTGAATATAGTTGGCAGTTATCATAGATCGTGCTAAATAATGTAAGATTTCTTAAGGCGGTGCAGACGGCGCCCGAGGGGTCGTTGACCTCATCCTATTCTGGGCCCTCGTTCCACATTTTTCTTTTCGGACACTACGTCTAACGCGGGTCGTATAGAGAATGAGCTTCGTCTTCGCCGTATAGAATGCGTTTCTATTGTTTTGCTTTTGCAATCTCATGTGTAATCTCCTACACTCCTCCTGAAAGCGTTCGCGAAGGTTTTTACAAGACAGCTAAAAGACACAAGGCAGTTTTCTTTATTTCCGGAGCAGGAATAAGGAAGATGGGGAGTTTACAACAATGTCTCAAAGTGCTGATTTTATTCAAGATACAAGAAACAATCACAGTATAAAATCGACGAAAGCTGTTATGAGATTACGGTAATGAAAAAAATCCGATGGGAACTCTTTGTTTTCCAGGATAAAAAGTATCTTACACTATAGATGATGCCCGCGACTTCGTCCGCGTGAATTAAGATTTTTCAATTCCCGCAGGAATTCTTTAATTTTCTAGGATTAAAATAAGGTAGCCAATTTGTTAATCCTGGATATGAGCCACCTTCATACCAAACAGCCAAATCGGTTCATTCGTTGTGGCGTGAAAGAGGAACAAACAATCAATGATCAATCCATCCACCCATCCCTACAAACTTTCGCATTTATAATATTAGTTTAAGAAGGACTCTAGGATGCTTCTTGAAGCAAAAGTGTGTTTGTTTGTCCTTCAATCACGCCGTAACAGAGCTACAGATCGACGTAATTTTTTGCATGGGTATAGTTGAGAACCTGGAGAGTGACATAGGCCGGAATTATTAAAAATGTAGAAATTACTTAGAAATATATCCCGGAAAACCAAAGAGTTTCCGAGGGATTTTAAAAACTAAATCCACGCGGACGAAGTCGCGGGCATCAGCTAGTTTATAATATGTATTAGTATAGACTTTGTTAGGTTACTTCTAGGGTCCAAGTAGTTACAGACTAAGTAAGGTGCACTATCTAAAACTTGATAAATGTAGCAGGCTTCAGTCCACAATAAACCTACCTACTTGTTTGAAATTAGGACAGTAGAGGTAACTTTTGTAATAAGCTTATGGTACGCGAATTGTTAGCGGTTCCGTATGACGATACTCTTATTATGAGCTTTTACCAGCTGTGACATTGAATATAACTTGTTATTAGTTCCTTACTGAAACTTAAAAGCAGCTATTAGGTACTTATGTTATATGCTTTGAATAGAATAGAATTTTATTCAATCAAAAAGATTTTGAGTCCATTTGTAGTGTACTTGTAGTTTCGCTAAGCTTTAGAAAGGGAAGTTGATAAATAAACACAGAATAGTTAAGTACCTATAAGTACTGGTAAAAAAACATACCTATTTAATACCTACTAGATATATAATATATATATATCTAGTAGGTATTAAATAGGTATGTTTTTATTTCAGACGATCTTGTGCTTGCTTTTAAAAAATTGTTCTTAATTAAACACTTGAATCATCCTTTGAACTTAAGTTTGAACGTTTGTTAGAACTGAATATAACCAAGCTCCAACGTTGACTTTTATTATAATTTATTGCCTTCATTATTTCTTAATTTGATACAGAATTAATTAAATTAAATTAGAAAAGTGGATCACCATAAAAGTTTTTAATTAAATGTTCTTTTCTTATGTAGGTATAGCGAGCAAACGAGCAGACGTGTCACCTGAAGTTAAGTGATTACCGCCGCCCATGATTTGTAGCACCAGAGGCAACATCAATGCGTTGTTGGCTTTTCAGGAATCTGATGGTCCGCCCCTTGAATAACCCCATGTTGCAGTTAAGTGGGAACACCGTCGCTGGAAGTTGGTTCCACAGTTTGGTAGTGCGCGGTGCGTGCTAAGCGAGCGAGCGTTGCGGTTGTAGAAGAAAAAGGGTGGGATAAGGTCAAATAGGTCTTCAAAACACTCTCCGTTATAATTAGCGGGTAGAATACGCAAAGAGAGCATCGCCAATATTAGCCTCTATTTTATAAGTTACCTGACTACATGAAAAACCTTAATACTAATCGTTTTAAGTCTAAACTACTATAAAAAAAAATACTGTTAAGCAAATGCTATTTGCTTTAATGAATTTACTTTTACTTTAATTTTACTTTAATGATTTTTTGCTGTTAATGAATTTACTCAAGATAAAAATATTAATGACATTGTTTAATTTTGCACACAGTAATAATATTATCTGAAAATTAATAGCTAATTGACATTATAATATCTATATATATATAAAGGAAAGTCGTGTTAGTTACACTATTTATAACTCAAAAACGGCTGAACCGATTTGGCCGAAAATTGGTGGGGAGGTAGCTTAGAACCAGGAGACGGACATAGGATACTTTTTTGTGTGTTTGTATGTTGGTTTGTTTTTCAAATAAGTAGCAAAAAAGCTAAGGATCGACGTGATTTTTGGCATGGGTATATTTGAGAACCTGGAGGGTGACAAAGGCTAAGTTTTATCCGGGAAAATCAAAGAGTTCCCGCGGGATTTTAAAAATGAAATCTACGCGGACGAAGTCGCGGGCATCAGCTAGTAACAAATAAAATGGGTATGACATTGTAAGAATTTGTATGAATTGATTTAAGTATTTTTGCAGTGACAGATTGAAGCGCTTAGATAATTGTTTAAGATCTTATTACTCAATCTTGCAAATAAATCATTTGAATTTGAATTTATGTACCTATATTTATGTCTCAAGATATAAGTAGTTAAAATGTTGAATTTTATTCTGTACCAAAACTTAGGCTCAAACATAAACCTGTTATAAATAAAGGATGTGCGCAAGGACAACTTATCTCTACGGACAATGAGATCAATTCTTCCAGAAACCCTCGAATTGTGGGAGCAATGAGATCGATACGTTGAAGAGGAAAATGTTTTATAAATTAAAAATTTACTAATGGTAAAGAATGCAAAAAAGAAAACAGAGACTAATTAAAATACAAAACTCTTACGAAATATTTCTATATAAAAGGTAGCTATATCCATGCATTTTGGTAACCATTAATTTTGTTTATAAAGGCGCCAAGATGTCGCAAGACCAGTGATTTACGAGGTTAAAGCGAAAGAGTCGTAATGTTTATGATGTGACGACCAAGACGTCTCAATTACGTGGCATTCATGGCACGAGCGAGTGTGATTCCTAACATTCATCTGATTCAAAGCAAGCACTACAGGTCCTTTGTGCTTCTGTGTTACTGTGCGTTTGTTAGCAGCCTCTACTTATATTACCTTTGATAACTTGCCAGCCAGCCACTGGTATTTTGAATGTTTACTAAATATACATCACTACATTTTTACAAAAAATTCAGCGATACCGTATGTTTGTGTTCGCAAAACTCGAAAAGTAGTGGATGGATTCACTTGAAATGTTTACACAACGTTGCATTTGTATATTATGTATATCTGCGTTATATAAAAGTGTTTTATATACATATCTCTATCCCAAAGTTTTGACGGGAACGGATTATTCACAGCATAGCCACAGCAACGCAAAGTTTAGTACCATTTAATTGAATGATGTGTTTTCTCCGTGAATCTACGTGTAGATAAGTTATATTTCTAGTATGTTCACTAGAATACTTATTATAACTTATTTATTTGCTTCCCTAATAATGACACATGAGTTACAGCGAGGCGTGGCTGGGTGTAGCTAGTATTATTACAAAGCAAGAGTTTGTCTGCCTGCGCGTGTTGATCTCAGTAACTACAGTAGGGTTTTACTCAATTTCTACAGATGTTTAACTGTTTGCCTGATTCTGCGAGAAGCTTTAGTTGTATCATGTAAGTTATAATTTACCTGATAACTTTTGCCCGTGAGTTTGAAAGGATAACCTGCCTAATTCACCTTACTTACTGCGACCAGTCATTCCAACCACCAACATTCCAAGATGCAGTACGACCCTAAATACAGTTTCACTCGAATTTCCCCTTCTAGTGCTAATAATTTAGACAATTCGAGATGATAATAATCGCATTATATCATAATCTTTTTTACTTGTCTGATATACATTTTTTCAATTATAAAAGAGAAAATATTGAGGATTCTTTACGCTGCTGCATCGTATTTATTTAAATGTTACGTTTATTTTGTGAAACTGCACCGAGATTGCAGCAGTAGAAAGTCTTAAAATGCTAAAATTGCATATATCTGCGGAAGGTTGTGGCTTGTGCAAATGCTATGACCGCCTGTAATATCACGAAGCAACAGGCGCACTTGTTGAGACGAAGAAATATGAAGATATTTTTAATTCTTAGTGCTAAGAGGCTTTAGTGTTTGGCCGTTTGTTGTTTTTGTTTTTGGCTATACAAATGGATAAGTAAATAGGTAAATAGGTATTTATTTGATTCTGTTTTTTCGTGGATAATAATAATACCTAGAGAAAATATTTTTGTAACACGAACTCCATATCTAACCATGCCGTGCACCTAAGTTTTGTTTTTTTTTTCAATAAATTGATAATTATAAGAAAAACCTTCAAAATTTTACCGCCATTATATCAAACCAAACGATAAGGCCAAAGTCATTCTTAAATTATTCTTCAATTTTTTTTTAACTTTTTTGAGATTTCCTAAAAATGGCTTATCAACGCGTCGACTTTTGCGTTTCTAGGAGTATTTATCGGTTGGTGATTATGCTGCCCCAAGTTTTTAGTAGATAATGTTTGTCTTTCGCACTAGTTTTTAATGCAATAGGTACCTAGGTATATACCTACAACTCATACAATTTAAAAAACAACTTTAAAACATGTTTAAAACCCACTGCCAGTTGGTATTTGGTTGGTAAATAATTTGTTTAATTTCGTGCCTTTAGTACCTATTAGTGCACGAATTTAGGTGGATATCTTCAGGTATTCAACAAAAAAGAGGAGGCGATTAGCTTAAAAGGTCTGTTATTACTTATTATTCACTCTTGATTTAAGGTGGAAGACACAGTTCTGCCCGCGAAATTCAAATTTAATTTGGTTTTTCGCAATTTGTAAACTAATACGACAAAGTAGGCTTATGGCATTCTAATTGCGACAATGGCAGTATCATCTTCACAGGTTTATATAAAAATCTTTACTTGAAAGTGTCCAGTTTAAGAAATTAATCAAAATATCGACTAATTTGTGAGTAACTCACGTCCAACTCAGTATTTTGATTAATTTCTTAAACTGGTCACTTTCAAGTAAAGATTTTTATGTAAACCTGTGAAGATGATAATTCTACTTGCGCGATTAGAATGCCATTAGCCTAGTTTGTCGTATAAGTTTACAAATTGCGAAAAACCAAAATAAATTTGAATTTCGCGGGCAGACTCGTATAATCATCCTTAATGGTAAATATTGTAGTCGTGGAAAAATGCGAACGTTGCGCCGGGAGGTGGTTCCCATAAGTACATATTGTATTTTATTTTTGATGTAAAAAAAAAGAGTTAAAAAAAACTGACGTTGAGGGCGGTCCAGTTTAGCGGTGAAGTATTTAATTGATGTAATTGGCTTTCGGCCTCACCATTAGAACCTTTTGACCCTCTGGCCGTTTTAGAATCTGACTTTAGTTTTTTCATCGCGGCCCCGACAGAATTAACTTGTACTTTTTCGCAAAACCTTTCAGTTCCACCTTTTTCATTATTCATGTCAGATCCTTTCAAATATTTTTTCAGTCAGTCCGTGACAAAAATATTTTTAACACGCGTTTTTGTTTTGTTACTAGCTACTTTTGTCAGAATTTTAGAGCAACTGCTTCTGTTTCTTGCCGGCTCTTCTCAGCAGAAACTGCTTTCCGAACCGGTGGTAGAGTCTTGACTTGTCACTAGCCACTAGCTGGCCTACTGTAAATAAATAATTTGGAATTATGTATTATGTAATTTTAATGATCCTACACACATTAGTACTAAGGCTTAGTGTAGTACCTACATGATTTTCAAAAAATATTAAATATCAGGAAAATATCATTAGAATTTTCCAGAACATAAAATCCTGCGGAATGTCTTATTTTCCTTTAATTCTTGGCCCTCGTTTGCCTATTGGACGGGAGGTAATAAAAAGCATTCAATTGATTGCGGTGCGGGAGGACTGCGGCCAAAACTGATCCCCGTTCCTTGTTCGTGCAATACACATGAAAAATGGCCTCTAAATCACAGACAAGCCGTGGGGCGATTGCCTACCTACACTGTATAGTGCACTGTATACTGTACTTTACAGCTGCATCATTTACAGTAAACCTCGACAGACTAAGTACCTGTAAACACTTTGGAATATGATTTATTCAAAACTAGCTTTTGCTCGCGACTTCCTTTACATGGAGTTTGGTTTTTACAAGCTTTTATTAAGCTATTGCATAGCTTTTATCGCGGGCTTTGAGCGCGGCGATCGAATAAAGAAATTCCGTAACGAAAATAAAAACCTAACATCCTAACGTCGTTTTGATTATTTCACACGCTTCGTCATCGCTTGGTTGGTCTAGTGGCGGAGGGACTGAGTGAGTTTCACTCAGTCCCTTCGCTGGTTCAGGGTCCGAATCCTACCTTCGGCTTACGTTTTTGTTTGTTTTTTTTTATTTTTGTAAGAATAAAAGTGTAACTTGAATTAATATCAAAGAAAAAACTTGAATTAATATCAAAGAAAAAAAATATTTGATTAAATATTATAATTGCATAAGTTGATAAAAAATGCTATGCAATAGCTTTACCGCGGCAGTCCCCGAGTGCCACGCGTATTTTTTAACTTGCAATGTATGTATGTTTAGGTCAAATCTTGCAAGATGATTTAGATCCACAGTTTCCAATTGAGCTGAAATTTTGCATGTTTACGTAAATCGGATGACGATGCAATAATATTGTGACATGAAGCTGATGATGCTAAACTCAAATATTGCTATGAGAAGTCTGTAATAACACGACGTAACCCCATACTCTGGTCCTAGTTGATATCCAGGGCACAGAATATATAAGGGTCTGATGATGTAGCCAACTACTAAAAGCTTTTTTTTTTAAATAAAATTTTTAATTTACACTTGTTAACGATCCGGTGGGAACCCTCTGTTTTTCCGTGATGAAAAATAGCCTATGTCACTCTCTAAGTCCTCAACAATCACGTCGAATCACTGTTGCTCCGTCGTGATTTAAGGACAATCAAACACACTTTCCTAAGCATATTTTATATTATTGCATGCAATAGCAAAGTTGCCATTCTAAAAGTACACATTCAAGCTGCAGCAACCTCCTAATAAAATGCACGCGTATTCGCAATAATTAAGCTAATTAAACGTTATGAAAAGCGGGATTTTTTCCCTCAAACGAATTATAGTTATAAAGCGACTCAGGGGTATGCGTTAGTCAAAGCGGTGTTCTCTTATTATGCGATACGGCAACACTGGAATCTGGATAAATACGGGGTCCGCGTTGGGAAGGCCAATGCAAATGAACGTTTTTATGTCTCCCGACGTGGCATGCAGCGCGCCTGCATGCTTCAGTTAAAACTAGGCTGGATTTATTGTACGCCTCACACGGGCCGGGACCTATGTTCAGAGTTTCTCTGAGTGATCAAATCAGAAATATGGAGATACGTATAAGAAGTAGGTACACTGATGTAGCTCTACGGGCTGCGTAGCTAAAGCGACAACGGGTACTGCACATAGTTCGAACTTTGGAGTCCCAAGTTGATTGATGATATCGCACAAGAAAGCACAGTATTGTTACAGATGAAATCGGACGAGCTGCAGTGAACCGCTGGATAAAATCACTGCAAGATTGTGTTTTGTGGCGCATGGAAACCCCAACAAGGGACCTACGCCATACTTTCGACGTCTATTAGATGATGACGACGCTGGAAGAGACCATGAGATACAATTAGTGAGCGCAGTGTGTATTTTCAGCGTGATAAAACAATGAAATAAAGTGACGGGAAGTGGCTGAACGAGAATGACTGAAGACCGAGTTTCCAAACGAGATTAATCATCATTATCAGCAACCCATCAACAGCTCAAAGAAGGGCTATAAGCCATAGTCCACCACCGCGCTACCCCAATGCGAATTGGCAGACTTCACACTTATTCTTCTTCTTTATCAACCTATAGACGTCCACTGCTGGATAAGGTTCTCCTGCATCCACCACATCCACATCTCCACAAGCTTCGGTCTTGCGCCGCTTGAATCCAGCGGCTCCCTGCGACTCGTTTGATATCGTCGGTCCACCTAGTGGGGGGTCTGCCAACACTGCGTTTCCCGGCCACTCCAGCACCCTGGGACCCCAACGACCATCAGCTCTTCGAACTATGTGCTATGTGTCTTTACCGCTGCGTTAGAGGACGTCTTTAAGCTTCTGGATTGGAACGGACTTGGCATCAACATAAACGGCGAGTACATCACTCACCAGCGATTTGCCGATGACATAGTAGTCATGGCAGAAACTCCGAGAAATTTCAATACAATACTCAATGATCTCAGCAGGGTTTCTCAACAAGTGGGCCTGAAAATGAACATGAGCAAGACGAAAATCATGTCCAATGCTCATGCTCCGCTCCACCCAGTAATCTTTGAGAACTCTGCACTCGAAATTGTAGACGAGTATGTATACCTGGGACATACAGTCCAGCTAGGTAGGTCCAATTTCGAGAAAGAGATCAACTCCCGAATCCAACTCGGCTGGGCAGCGTTCGGAAAGCTCCGAGATGTCTTCTCGTCCAAAATTCCTCATTGCCTGAAGACTAAAGTATTCGATCCGAGACATGGTCGCTAACTATGGGCCTCATAAGAAGGCTCAGGGTCACTCAGCGAGCGATGGAGAGAGCTATGCTCGGTATATCCCTGCGAGATCAAATCAGAAATGCGTAGATCCGTAGGAGAACCAAAGTTACCGACATAGCGACTCAGCGAGTCGCGAAACTGAAGTGGAAATAGGCGAGCCTTCACACGCCCTTGAGAAATTATGGATATGTATATAAATACAACACAGAACTCTCAAGCGTGCAGGTTTCCTCACGATGTCTACCTTCACCGTTGAAGCATGTGATTATGTTATGTATCTATATTTAATCGCTTAAACGCACATAACTCAGAAAAGTCAGAGGTGCGTGTCCTGTATTGAATCCACAGGCATAACCACTAGGCTATCAATACTTACTCGGGATTCACATCACAAAAATTATATCTCTCCCGGAAATTCGAGTTTTAAATAGGAAAAATAACGATCATGGTGACGGAAAAGAGCGAGCCGCGGCCGGACGGTCAATACATTACGCCCAGACGGATCATGGTGTAAAATAAATCACACCTTAAGTTTCGCATTTGAAGAGGTTTAAGATGAATGAGTGCTATACACCGTGTCTACACAATGCAACAACGGTTTAGAAACAACTTATTTCTGTTCAGCGAATGTAAACAGTCTGAGTTTTATCCTCGCTACCATATTCATGAGTAACTGTATAAATAATTTTAAAATTTGCTTTTTGTACTATTGACACTTTGGCTGCGATGTCTACTTACAATTATTTTGTAATCTTCGGGAGTGATACTATATTAATCTATTGAAAACGAAGAATTATCTATTAAGGATGGAAATGATAAGCCCTGGCAATTAATTACACATACAAAATATTAATTATCAAAATTAAACATAGGCAAATTCCCTTTGATTCCACTAGTAAAATGCAATACGTATACAAAATTTCATAAAATATGCAAGGCCTTTTAGGAGTAAGTTTCCATTTCCCAATTTAAAGCGAAGTGTATGCTCTACAGAGCGAATAATGTCAAACTGATGAATATCATGCTAGTGGCACTACATGCAATGTGTAACGAGACTCAACGCGACATAAACACGGTGGAATGGCGAACAATATATTTTTTTCTACGGTTTAAATATTCAAACCATACAAATTCGTCCAGATGATCCGCCTTTTAATACAACACACACTTTAATAAGAGCTGCAAAGTTGAAAATTTTTACTGGTAGGGAGTTTTTCCGCACGGCACGATAGATTGTGGTGACTGACGAATCCGAGCGCCGCCGTTATATTCGCTATGGACCGTATAATTAACGACATCGATCGCACCGAATTATAAATCCCACCAAAAACATTTTAATGTGAAATGATGCTGCGAGGAGACCAATGGCTCGCACTGTCTAAAAGTTATCTATGTTAAATACCTAATAAGTAAAGTAGAAAAAGGAAGTCCGAGTTCAACGTGTTGCTACTAGATGTCGCTAGCAGTTGCTTAAACTGAAAAAGTAGATATATATCACTAATTTCGATGCTGACGGGTAGTTCGACCGTGGCTATAGTGTAAGTGGCTAACACACTCGGGCGCGATTCCCAAGAGATGTGGGTTCGAATCCCGCTGGCTTCGGAATTTTTGATATGTGTTTATAAAATTTATTCTGAAAAGGAAGTTCGTGTAATAATTTGCTAAAAATCTGACTGACTAGATAACTATTAATTATGTAGTTCAAAACATAGTAGACTGTAGACTACTCGGGATCAAACTTTCTATCTTAAGAATTTCATGCACCTTTCGAGCTTTCGTACTTGAATCTGACGAAAAAACGCCAATGGATATCTACCTAAGAAATTCTACTCCAGTAATGTCGTATACTACGAGGAAAAACACTGAAGTGAATTCCCCTTGTCCCTGGTCTTTAAGCTCATTTGAATTTGTCTTCTTTTCTTTTCCGGTACTAAAAAAAGAAATATTTATTTTATCTTTGAACTTTGAAAGTGGCGGGGAAAATTCTCTCACATTATTCATACAATCACGGGAAAATCAATTGGGTAGGATTTTCAGTCAATGTGCGGCTTACGTCCTGTAGTCGTAGATCGCAACAATCAGCCTGAAAAGAACCATAATTAAGGATAGTGCTTAGCAATAAGTATAATAAGCAATCATTAAGTATAGTGCTTAGCCGTAGGTAGCGAATAGTAGCTGTTATAATGTACCTATAATCGAGCTTCAGTTCTAAGATGCTTTGTGTCCGCAAACTGGCTATGCACAAAAATAACGATGTGATAATAAAATAAGTAAAGGTGTCGTTCTATTTTTTTTTAATATATAGACTAGCGCTTGACTGCAATCTCACCTGATGGTAAGTGAATATGCAGCCTAGATGGAGCGCGCTTGCCCAGTAAAAGGCAAGTTCTATACAGGTATATTACTTTCATAATTATTCATTTTGTAACGTCTATGATCAGTGAGCTAATAATTTTTAGTTTCTTGTATTAGGTAAGTATATGATAGTATGATACACTAACTGATCCATCCACCACTGAGTACCTTAGTGTGTTTATTTTGTTATGATTAAAGTCACAGAAAATTGTAATATCCGGAGCATAATATGATTATTATCCGGATTATGTTATTGTTATTTCTGTCTCGAATATTGGGAACGCAGCATATTATGTCAGCAATATTCATAATAAACATTCCTCTTGCCATTATTTTACTTCGGAATCACGTACTGAAATAGCATGCGACATTATTCCTCAAATTCAAAACATTTTATAAACATGAAAATAGTGAAACTATAATTCTTTCTCTCTCTCTCTCTCTCTCTCTCTTTATCAACCGATAGACGTACACTGCTGGATAAAGGTCTCTTGCGTGGACTTCCACAGGCCTCGATTTTGTGTCGCCTGAATCCAGCGTCTCCCTGAGATTCGTTTGATGTCATCTGTCCACCTAGTGGGGGAGGGGGGGGGGGTTAGGGGGGGGGTTGCCAACACTGAGCTTTCCGGTGCGGGGACGCCACTCCAGCACCTTGAGACCCCAACGACCATCAGTTACTGTGAAATATTCTCTACATTACCTTCAAATGTTTCAGTGAAAAATGATTATTTTCGTATTATTACCAGCACAATTTTGTTGAGGTATCGCGTGCCTCAATTTCTTTTTTTTATTATACTTGGTAATTATAAAAAATGGATATCGGAAAGAACTTTTTTGCCTAATCAGTTTAATGTGTAAAATATTTTGACGACAAGTTCCATGCCTTGTAGTGCGTGACAGAATAAAAAAGTAACCACCTTATTTACCTTATCTAATTCAAAGGGAACCCCATTTTTTTGATGTGATTAAACCAACATTAATAGGTAAATTAGATCGTATTGAAAAAATATGAATTAGCCCACACTAAATTCACTTTTCACCACAATTTCTCCCAATCCCAAACTACCTATAACCATTGAAAATAGAGATGCCATTATATACACACATTAATTATTATTTATAACACGATTTTCACAATCCTACTAATCCTATTAATATTTATACATGTGAAAGTTTGTGAGGATGGATGTATGGATCGATGGATGGATGGATGTTTGTTACTCTTTCCCGCCACAACGAATGAACCGATATGGCTGGAGATAGCCCATACCCAGGATTAGCACATAAGCTACTTTTTATCCGGGAAAACTACAGAGTTCCCTCAGGAATCAAAAACCTTAATCCAAGCGGACGAAGTCATCTAGTAATTAATAAGTAGGTACGGAAGTGACATTCTCATCATGATTTTTGATCGTATTTCCACAAAAGCTGCAGAATGTAGATATTGTGATGTAACTTAAGAAAACACGAATGCAATGTTGAAGTTAATTTGACATCGGCAATATGGACAAAGATGGTAGATGTCTTGCTTGGGGGTACTTACAAGTTACACTGCATCATCCGTTATCATCAGATGAGATCCCAGTTAGGGATATCTTGTCATCGAATCCTCACTAGGTACATAATCTAATATATAAAATTCTCGTGTCACAATGTTAGGTACCTTACTCCTTCGAAACGGGTGGACCGATTTTTATGAAATTTTGTGTGCATATCGGGTAGGTCTGAGAATCGGCCAACATCTATTTTTCATACCCCTAAATGATAAGGGTGACCAACCACTAAGTATTTTTGTTGGTACGAAGTTCGCTGGGTCAGCTAATATTATTATAAATGCGAAAGTGTTTCTTTGTCTGTTTGTCCTTCATTCAATTATTGAGCAGCAACGGAGCTACGGATTGACGTAATTTTTGGAATGGGTATAGTTGAGGACTTGGAGAGTGAAATGAGCTACCGTCTATTACGGAAAAACAAAGAATTCTTATGAGATTTTTAAAAACTTCAAAAGGGAAAAGCTATTAAAGAAATAAACACTCATGCACAAAAAGCACACATAATGAAACGAAAGAAACACTGAGTCGTTTATCATAATAATACCCGTCGGCAAGTGGCCGCAGCTTTCTCGGAAGAGGGGTTACCAGGCTATCCCTAGCCCAGTTCTCCGCAGGATGCCGCTACCTGTCTCCCTTGTCTACCTGCCATTAGCATCGACGGCCTTACTCTCAGCATTGTAATAACAAGGCCAATGTTAATGCTAATGGATTGTTCTTGAAGCAATTTCATTGTTAAATTTTCTTAGCACAGGTAACTTGCAGTAAGTGAGCTTTAGCAAGGAGTTGAGTTGTCAGTAGTAAGTTTAAGTTAAGTTAAAGAACTGTTTGTCTGTGACTTTAGTGATCTTAGATTTACCTATTTAATTTAGTGTCAACTTCACCAGTCACCACCATCGAGTACCCAATGTTTATCGTTATTATGACAGTTCTTGTATGGAAAATCTGCTAAAACGGTTAAATTAATACCTCTGCTAAACTGGCTAAACATTACTCTGCGATGGTGAAATACTTAGTAACTAAGGTTTGGCGATAATAACTAATATAATAAATAATAATTATTATAATAAATAATAATTATTACCTATTATGCCAGAGAGATTTAAAACTAAGCACCAGTAGTACCCGCTACTCTAATATCGTGTAAAAAATGTTTTTCTTATTTTTCTACAAGTTAGCCATTGACAGCGATCTCATCAGGTGGTAAGGGAGGATGCTGTTTGAGATGGAAGCGGTTTAATTTGGAAGAGCCCATTCGTTTGTACGCATCATCGTGCCGGAACGCTAATTTTGGCAACTACGTGGTTACCAGGCAAGTTCATGGCTGAACTTCTGAAGCCTCCTGCCATAACTTCCATGTTTAAAATTATGTTTTGGTCTTTCGTCTAAGTATATTCAATGTTGAGCAGTGATAGCCTAGTGGTTAGGACTGCGTTCTCCTATTCGGGGGGCCGCAGGTTCAATCCTGGGCATGCACCTCTGACTTTTCGAAGTTACACAGTGCGTTTAAGCAATTAAATATCACATGCTTTAACGATGAAGGAATACATCGTGAGGAAACTTGCACGCCTGAGAGTTCTCCATAATGTTCTCAAAGGTGTGCGAAGTCTACCAATTCGCATTGGGCCAGCTTGGTGGCCCAATAACCCTTCTCTGAGAGGAGACCTGCGCTGAGCGTTCAGTAGTCTGACGTTAATGGGTTGCTCATGATATTCAATGTTAAGGTACATAAAAAAAACCGGCCAAGTGCGAGTCGAACTCGCGCACCGAGGCTTCCGTACTCCAAAGTACCTATTAAAGTAAAACGATAATATTACATTTTGCTTATTCATATATATATTTATTTGTATTAATTGTTAACTTTGTTTGTAGAGGTTAATTATTAATATCAAAAAATCAGACAAGTGCGTGTCGGGCCACGCGCAGTGTAGGGTTCCGTAGTTGCTTTCAACTACGGAACCCTACACTAAAAATTTATATAATCTCCAATATTATTGCTGACCTAGGATAGTGCTTTTATTTTATTTATGAATATTGAATACATTTTGAGTTCCATGGTTTAAATACTATAATATATTACAAAATATGCAACTTACACTACGTGTAATACCTAACTTAGAAAAAACAGATATAACTCTTTAACTAATGAACCCTACTTAGCCGTGATAGTTTTCCTTTTAAATTCATTATATATACTACTCTTGTGAATTTTTTCTTGTATTCTTTATACAACCATTTAGCTGGCAGAGGGGGCACACTTGACTCTAATAAAATTTAGCACTTTAAAATATCATATTTCACAAACGGATCCCTGAATTGAAAAATGGTGTTGCCACACCCACAATATTTTTGAAAGACCTATTCAACGACACCCCATACTATGGGATAGACGAGAAAAAAAATTTCATCCCCACTTTACATGTAGGGGAGGTACCCTAAAAAAAATTATTTTTCACAATTTTATTTCACCACTTTGTCGGCATGATTGATATTTATACCCTTGCTAAATTACAGATTTTTAGTACCAATAGTCTCTGAGCTAAACCGCGGACAGACAGACAGACAGACGGACGGACATGGCGAAACTATAAGGGTTCCTTGTTTACTACGGAACCCTAAAAAACTATGCTAGTTAGAGCGTTGGTTTTATTTTTCCTGTAAAATATACATAAACCTCTATTGACCATAATTATTTCTGATTATGGTCAGAATGATGAGATGGTATTTTTTTCGACATTTTGCCCGATTAATCAAAAACTACATATAAAAATAAATAATGGGGTATTATTTCGTTGTTCAAAACCTTGATGATTTTAAAGTATTTGCAACTTGCAATAGTGAGTGAATAATTGATTTATCTATTCACTGTGTCATGTACGGAGAAATAGATAATAATATCTATTTCTCCGTACATGACACAGTGAATAGGTAAATCAATCCTTTTCCCTTTTTTGCTGAAAATCCGTTTTGTCCTAGTCTATGATTGCAAAAAGGGAGCGAAAGACCGAGTTATTCATCCCTGCACATATTTCCATCATATTTCAGTCGACGCATTTTTATAATCCATAGAGTAGAGTTTAAACTTTCATCCACCATAATTGCCCTAGAGATAAAAACTCAATCCTGCATCTAATCTAACAGCTACAGCTATGAAACGAAGTGATTATATTATACTCATTGGACACGCTTCCGGTGATGAATTGAAAAATTTAGACTACAATAATATTATTAGTTATCATTTTCGTACTCATTTTCAGACGAGGCTTGCGCTACGGCGATAAGCTAATTTGTTTTCTTGGTCGACAGTTCTTTATTATGTACCTAGTATTAGCCATAGACTCAGAAGCGGAACTTATCACTACACTAGCGGCACGCTATGATGGCCGGTTTGACACATTACAATAGTGATGTGGAATGTCAATTTATTCTCGAACAAAAAACAATTAAGTTTTGTTTTTGTACCTGATTAAATAGGTTTAATAAAACAAAAATGTACATGTTTATTTAATTTATTTGAACGAACTGAATATTTGAATGAAAATGAATATACATACTTTATATGCACACAAGAAACATATGAATACAAAAGATACCAAAAAAGGTGCCACAAAAGGCCATAATTAATCAGATTCGTCCATACTACTATTTTCACTGTCGTCACTGCTATCATCACCTACATTAATAATTATATGTTCGTTTTCTATAATATTATCTATTTTCACATCTCTTTCATAATCTTCCCTTATTAATTTAACAGTTCTATTCACAACCTTTTCCCAGTCTCCTTTAGTCACATGTTCACAAGCTTCTTCTAATAATTTTAGCATTTTTTTTTTGTGGTAAATGGGGGTTCTGTATTGTGTCTTGCAGCATATCCCTTAATTTGAGCCCACACCAACTCAATCGCATTATACTCACAATGGTAAGGCGGTAACTGTATAACTCTGTGCCCATGTTCTAATGCTATTTCGTCAATGACGTATCGGATCTTGGTTGGTTTGTTTTCTTTTAAAAGACGTACTAATTCCGCTTTTAACATATTCATGTTTGCATCTACGCCATTTTTACGAAGCCATGCGACGATATCAGCTTTCTTTTGGGATTGGGCAGGTGGCTTGTCAATTTGCATCGAGTGGTATGGGGCGTTGTCCATAATTATAATAGATGGTTCAGGGAGGCTACACAACATTGAGGTAAACCATTCAGTAAACTTTTCTCCATTCATGTCTTCATGATAGTCTCCAGTGGTTTTTGACGCAAAAGCCATGAGAGAACCTTCGACAAACCCGTTGATGGTTCCGGCGTGACAAATTATAAGTCGCGATCCTTTTCCTACAGGAACTTTGGAAGTAGATGCTGCTGTGTCATCGTTCCAAGAACGGCCTACAGTATGGTTAGCATTAAGCCATGTTTCATCCAAGAACACAACATTTTGCCAATTTTTGATTTCTTTCACTTGCCGTAAAAAAGTATACCTTGCCATCGCTATATCAAATCTTTCCATCAATATTTTGCGTTTGTTACATTTTTTGTATCGAAATCCAATGGTCTTCAAAATCTTCGTTAAAGAACTTTCCCCACCGAAGAATAATCCAGCTTCCTTCAGTGAATGCACCAACTTTTTTCTTGTTGGATACTCCTTCTGTAAATAGTAGCCGTAAACATGTCTTCGGATAGCATCGGCATCAAAGCTATCGATGCCTACGACTGGTTTTGCTCGTTTTCTCTTTTTTGGTGTGTGAAGTTTATTTTCTTCTGTGCCAGTCTCGCCATATTTTTTCTTAGTTATCCGTCTAACAGTTCGTTGTCCAATATTAAGCGCATCAGCTACGCGTTCAACCACTGACGTTATAGGTAAAATTGGCCCTCCATTTTGAGCTTCACGATCGAAATAGTTACGAAGGCGTATTACGAACTCACGTGTCTGACTATTTAGAACAGTTCTCTGCGTACGTTCGGTCATATCGACGAAATCCACAACAAAGGGCTTGAACAGAGTCCAAATTAACGAGCAAGGGTCAACAGTAATGCAGTATCAATATTTGAAATCCAAAGCCAGGTCAAAACTATATCACAATCGCATTGCACTGACAGTTTATACTTTTCGAAGCAACGTCAATTCGAAACTGCTTTGTTTTGCATTGAGCATTGACGCGAGTTTACCGGAGGTAGTAGTTGTGCTAGCCAGCGATCCTATGTGACGATCGTATTAGATTCCATTTTTAAAAATTTTCAATTTATAAAACCAAATGCCGAGTTGTGGTATATATCATATAAAAATAAAAATTTTACCTTTTGTATGAAACAGCTGATATTTTTTTGCGATTCCAGAGGTTTGTCCACATAGTGAAAATTGTTCATATTCACAAGTACATTCACCCCTTAAATGGTGCAAACTGATTTTTCTACACTTGTATACATTTTAGAAATCAATTTAATAAATAAATTTTGAGTCCTAAACCTAAAACTACATTCGATAAAATTTATGAATCTCTGCACATCACTATCGTCAATAAAGTAATACAATTATTTCCTTCAAAGTCGTTATCAATTAATATGGAATTTCATGAGCGGACAAACGTCAAACCGGCCATCATAGCGTGCCGCTAGTTTAAGCAGTAAGCACGCCTTAAGAGAATACATCTCTTAAAACGCTAAAAACCTACCGAATGCCGTCTCCACCACCCCTATAACGGCCCGTTTCCTACATCTAATCAATTTAACCACAAACACGACAGACAAACACCATCTGAACGTGAAGGTAGTTTTCAAAAACATCTAAATATCAATTACTCAATTACACTAATCTAAGCATACGGGCAATATTTATTCGATTAGGGCGCGATTATTATCGCAATCCCTCAATCAAATACAACAACCTAGACACGAAAGCATCTGCTAAGTAGTCGGATGAGTCTTTTAGCAGACTGAATTCGTATCGTCAAAACAGCCGTTTTATACTAATATTTCAAGATGGCGTCCCTGCGCTGTCAAAGTCAAATGTCAATTTGATTAAACTAATTTCAATAAGTAAAAGGATACGGAAATCAAAACAATACTCTTAATTAATTAAACGGAAATCAATTTTAAACACGAATCTGACACTAGGTAAATAAAACAAGCGTGTCAGTACCAACATAAGAGTATATTCGGCTGGTATGTTATGGGACCTAACCTCGCCCAGCTGATAGAAATTCAATTCGTATTCTGAATACGAAAAATATGTATTATGAATATGAATTCAAAAATAAGGTTGGCTTATATCTGTGGTTTTTGGTGGGTATAACGTGAGCAACGTCTTCGGCATGGTGGGGACTGGAGAATAGCTCTATTTTCGTTACGCACGCTATGGAAGTTACGTATGGGGCCGTTATGGCACCGTAACGTAGCGAACGTGTCAATAAAAATCTGGAAGATACTTTACCTGTGTGTTTCTATTGCACTATGGTTTGCTTTGCATTTTCTACCTACCCCACATTTACATAAACGGTCTAGCTAAACGTTAAAAACAACAAAGCATAGTGCAAATCATTTATTTGGCATAAAGAGAACAGCATAATTAACATAATTAATTATAGCATAATAGAATAATAAAAGTAGTAGAAATGTAAAGCAGTAGAAACTTAAGAAGGCAAAATAGAGATTTTTCAATTTGTTTAAAAATCGTACAATCGTCGCAGACAATTGTGCGCGTTTTGAGCTCTGAAAACAGGAAGCTGATTTGATTAGTTGTAAGCGTCTATATTTTAAAAGAACGTCCTTGCCCTATTCTGCTTGTAACCATTTTCTTTTTCCAAAATTATTATTAATAGTTGTTAAATTATGAAAATTTCCCGAAATCTGAAAGGTAATAAATTTAACTTAGTACTACCTATATTTGCACTATCTAATATCTAAAGATCAAAATGGCTTGAAAAAACTCGAATTTCTCCGGTGCTATCAAAGATTTCCTGATTTGAATGCATAATTCTAAAGGTACATTAAAAGGACCTTTCGTTAGGTATATATCTCAAATCTGTTGGCCTCAAAACACATGAGCTAGTCACATTGCATAGACGAATAATATTTACTATTATAGGTACCGCTGGATTGACGCCGATCTTAGGAGCGATTTCCATTGTTTTGGTGAAGGTACATTTGATTTGCTCATTAAATTGACGAGGTACATTGAAAACCATACAAGTTCCCACCTGTTTCATCTGATTCCATCAATCCCGATAAATTGAAGTACTTACATGTAGTGATGTTGTGTTACTATCGATATTTTTTAGTTACCCATCGATTGAGTAGGTAATAAGAGTTTCATAACTGATAATAATTTAATTGAAATAATTTAAATATTGTTATTGTTATTCAAACATTCCTACTGATAGGAAATATTAATAGTTATTTAGAGAAATAAAATAATATAAATGTTTCTGTTGGATGCCATTGTGCGTGGAGAGGCGCGCGCACGGGGAGGCCTGCGGCAAGCGGCAGGAGGCGCGGCGGGTGAGGGGTCCTTCGCCGCTCTCTGTATACACTATACCATACGCTCGGCGGCGCGCTCGCGACTCGCCAGTCCACGGAGCGCTAGTGCTGTTTCGCGGCCGGTCCGATACGACTGTATTGCTATTCTTACACACATATAGCTACTTCTTTCATACACCGTCGCGTCGCAGCCGTTCATATTTACAAACTGTATAAACGTCTCAGCTGCGTTCATTCTATTTGAACAAGGCCGGTTCCGAACTTGACCTGTGATTGTTTGTTAGAACTGTCAGTGCGCGTGTTGTGCTTATCGATAATAATATAACCTGTACGACTTCAAGGGCACAGATAACTTGTCAAGCTGTGCTTTGGATGCGGTGTTACAGAAGAGTCAACTTGATCCTAGCTTTGTTGCTCTTCTAAAATGTAAGTGGGCGTATTCGAAACTTTGATAATAATCGATAGGGTGACGTGCGTGGGAATTGCTTTTACGTAATGTTTGTTTACCTTGGGAATATGATGCACTGTGTAAATTACCTCTGTGGTACATGTTAATAAACCTCCATTGATATATATTTCATTCAAGTCGAAAGTTGACAGTACCGGTATTGGTAAGTGTGTGTGCAAAGTTTTGTTTTTATTTACCTACTTTTGTTTTGTAGTATTTCGCTTGCTTATTATAGGATGATATTATATTATGATCAAGTATTTCCCTCAAATTGCTGGATTATTTATCTAGTTTTTTTAAGTTAGACTGATATGGTATGTACTAAGAATTCTGATATTTAGGTTTTATTAGTTTAGTTCTTGCTCTTTTAAAGCGAATAGCAAATAAAATCAATGTTCAACGTTCGTGGAATTTATAATCAATTATGTGTCTAGCATTCGATATACTTAACTAAATTGTAAGAGGTACTACTGAGCAGCTACATGACTTTTCTTAATCTTATTGCTGTGAACAAAGGCCTGGGAATCGTGTTTGTAATCCTAGATGCTTCCATATCAAGCCTTGTTAATCCACTCCCTAACTATTTTTATTTACTTATAGAAATAGCGATATCAAGGACAGCAAACTATGTACCTTCCTACTTCCTACCTACTTATTAACAAACTTCTTACTTACTAAGCAAAAAATGCAGTATATCACCTGGGCAGGTACCTACTTGCAAACCATGAATTACCTACGAATGATGAACGAAGAATGAACAAACGAAATGAAAAGAACGCAGTCCAAAAAACATCGACAAAAACTTAACATCGCACAACACTTTTTTCAAAAAATAATAATTATGTACCTACCTTCTAGCAAAGAATAAGGAGATAACCTATCCTATTACTCTGTGCTTCTAGGTACGCAATTAGGTAGGTACGCATTCAAAAGATTGGACCCCATATTATAACACATTCACATGAGTGATTTTCATGGGAGAAGATTACAATGAAGACAAGTTCTGTTTACAACTGTAAATGAGACTGTTCTTTGTATACCTTTAAGTAAGTATATTATATGATCAATCGAACTTGTGAGGTTCGATCGTTATTATTATATGAGTTGCATTATTCGAAGATACAAATATTATATTTTATATGTTTATTTGATAAGCAAATGCAGCTGTGCATTTAAATAATAATATTATGTATTAGTTGCCGAGCAGAGATCACTCTTGTGATAAGATCCACCTTTTGTATAAATAAGTATGTATTTCATTACCATATTATTGATCCAGTAAGTATTTACTAGCAGTAGTATAGTAGGTATGTAGATAAGCAATATAAAGTCGTTGAAATAAATAAGAAATAATATGCAAATTTTTATAAAAGGATTTTAAGGATAAAACGATAACTACCTACTCGATAATTTTCTTTCATCTTGAATAGACATTGGTTTTTGCTCGTTTAACAAAATTAGATTATTTTTCGTTAGTTCATATATAATTGAACACGTACAATTATTTTATTACGTAAAATAACAGTTCTTACATAAGTACTCGTTATTTTTACAGGTCTCTAATCCGTAGAAAAAATCAGCCAAGTGCGACTCGGGCCTCGTTCTTTTAGGGCTCCGTACATATGACCAAATCACTATTTTTAAAACTAGATAATACTAGTGGTTCGCCCCGAACTGAGACCTCGCGGTAACGGTATCCCATGATTATTCATTCAATCGATACATGATAACCAAAACTGACATTATTATTATGCCCGTTTTCACCAAACATACCTAAATCATCCCCTAAGTAGGAGTCTCTTAACGTAGGTAGCTCCTAAATACAATCCTAAGTCCTAACATCCGTCCCAATATCCTTTTAGGTGTCCCGTACAGGATCGTGATAAATAAGTTGACAGAAAACATCAATCACCTAACTTATAGGTAGCCCGTAAAGGTTAGGGAACGTTAGTGAAAACATTGAATTATTTATCAAACATTGAATTTAACTCGTAGTTCCATGGGAATAGTTACTGACTGCGCCATCTATTAGCATTATTGTGAAGCTATGTTGATGCTATATGAATTACTGACGCCCATTAAAAATTAAATAATCTCGTTTCTTTATAATATTCATATAATTTTAGTATTTGTTGTTCAAGTACAGGATATAAGTGACCTAAAAACATAAAATCAGTTTGAAAATCCATAGCGGATTTTTCTAGAGAGCGTCTTCAAGCGAGCGTATAAAATCGCCACTTTGAAAGCCCCCCATTTCGTCAATTTTAAGGGAAAAATTAAAAAAAATATATTTTTGTACTCAGTTCAAAATTATCTTTAAAATGATACGTAACAATTTTATGTAACGCGATTTTTTTTTTTTACTTCGCATTCGCTTCTATGAGAGCCCCCCTGAAATAAAGATTTTTATAACTTTTTAAGCCATTTTCGGCTGGAGGCCATCGGTTTACATTATTATATCTAAATTTGAAGTAATTACGTTCAGTAATTCAAAAGTTATAAGGCTCTGACAGACGGACGGACGGACGGACGGACGGACGGACAAGTGCAAATCGCCCTAGTTAACTCAAAGACCTTCGCTTCGCTCGGTCGATTAGATAACCATTTAGTTCTTATATACTTAGTACTAAATTAGCATATGGGGAAAAATGCTCGTTTCTCTTGGTCACAACTTACAAACCGCATTATAAATCGGTGTTTTCAGTATTTGTTGTTTAAATACACTATAAAGTACATAATATACTCAAATTTCAAATTTCTAACTAGTTTAGTTTTTAAAAATCGTCTAAAACCGACAACTTTGACGGCCACCCATTTCTTTATTTTTGTAGCTAAAGTTAATAAAAAATATATTTGAACTCTACTTATTGAGCTCTAGACAATGATACCCCACATGCCAGGGAAAAAAAAAATTTATTTCAACTCCTATTTTATCTATTGGAGCCCGCTTTATTTTTTAATTTAATTTAATTTTTATTATTTGCTGTTATAGCGGCAATAGAAATGACATACTGTGAAAATTTCAGCTGTCTACCTATTACGGTTTACGGGCGGACGGACAGCGGAGGCGGGTCCCGTTGGCACCCTTTGGGTACGGAACCCTAAAAATTACCAATATGAGATCGATACTTTCAAACAGATACGATATGTCTAATGTACCTATATCAAGTAAGAGATAATCTTCGGTGATGGAGAACGAAAACTCCTCAATAAATAAGAGCAAATCGTTCGCGATCAGAGAATGTGTAGATTGATCCTATGAATCTACACTAAAAGCATAAAATAAAGTAAAAATTCTTTTTACAAAGTATAAATTAATTTAAGTTTGCACGTCACATAGGTTGAAGTCGGGTTAGCGTTGCGATTCGGTTTCATCGTTTCTTTTTAGACCCGTCTGACTTGACTTCAACATACGTGTGCAAACTAAAATTATTTTATACTTTGTAGGAGTGTTTGAAGTCAGTTTTAAAAAATATTTTTATTTTTATTTATTATTTGCTCCAAATATTGTAATAGAAGGATTTCTATGACAGTAACTAAAAGCTTAAGTATTATGACTACGACAGTAACTAAAAGCATTAGTATTATGACTATGACAGTAACTATAAGCATTTATGTCAATATTAGGGCGTCTATAGAGAAAACGAGCTTGGGACTAGCTGGTCTTTCAGGCGCTGCATTCATATTTCATGAGCAACGGTCTGAGCCACAATGGCGTCGCGATGAGGTCGTCGGACGAGCGTGGCTTTTAGCTACACATATTAAAGTCTAGCCTATTTTTTTAATGTTAGTTTAAATTAAGTCCTTATACTTACTACAGGTATACTAGTGGTTCGCGAAGAACTTCGTGTCCCATGATGATGTGGCTAATTTTGTCACACAAACACTAACTCTTAAACTAAATTGACAGGTCTACATCTCGTGCTATCGGAAAACGATATTATTTTAACATTTTTTTTAAATATTCCATTTTAAATTTTTTACAGTTATTTCAAATGACAGACCTTATTATTCATCACATTTGAGGAATTGAAAAGCAATAGCAGCAAATGAAAACTATTTTTTGTAGTGAAAAAGATCCTCTTTGGTGGTGAATTAAGATAGAGAGGTCGAGACTCGAGAGTGAGACGTGTTTAATGTGCGAAGTCTTATGACTCCTTAGGTCTTTAATGCTCATAAAATTGCTAAGAATTACCTACTTAAAACTGTCGTTTATTGGGTAATAGGTAGGATTATTAACAGAATCCAGTCACGGCGGCCAATTTCCTCAGAGATTATCTGCGCGGGAGATATTATAGTGCACGCGTATGTGTGCAAACACAGGTGCACTCTCTATTCCCTCACTAGTCCGATGGGACGGAAATCCGACACGACTGGAGGAAAATCAGGCGCAGGATCGACGGCCTTACGTGCTCTCCGAAATACGAGGGTGACTCACCGCCAACTTCCCAAATCTGGGCTAGTACCACAGCTAGTACTAAGTATTTTTTGACAGAAAAATCCAATAGGTAGGTACTTTTTGGTCCGACCCGAGAATGGAACCCGGGACCTCGTCATGCGTATAGTCGAACATGCTAACCACCTAGACTTACGAGGCTGTTATTATTTAATTTATATTTAATTAATAGGATAGTAATTATAGCGCAGAAGTGATGTTTCAACAAGACCATTGTGCCAAATTGCTCTGATGATATCCTGCTTCAGTATCACGTAGAGAAATACCTACTAAGAATATCATTAGTCTCATGGGAAATCAGAATGAATTAGACACGAACACATATTATACATCTATTGCGTTACGCGTAATATGTTCAGAAGGACCCTGATTATAATTTATTCAGGATAAGGCTGCTGGTAAAGCCTCTCTGGGATTCGGAATTATATGAACACGAGATTTTACCAGCGGCTTCGTTCACATGGAATTAGGTTATATTAGAAAATCCCGTGGGAAACTTAGTTTTTCCGGATAAAAAGCAGCCTGTCACTCTCCAAGTCCTCAATAATTATACCCATGCAAAAAACCAAGTCGACGCACAAACTAATAAACAAAAACACTTTCGTATAATTTATCAGTAAGATTTTTCGTTAACATGATTAAAAATAAATGTTACTTGCTTACTATAACACTAGCTGTTGCCCCCGCGACTACGTCCACGTGGAATTAGGTTCTTTGAAACACGCTGGCCCTAGGACTTCACACACCTTCGAGAACATTGTGGAGAACTCTCAGGTGTGCAGGTTTCCTCACGATGTTTTCATTCACAGTTGAAGCATGTGATATTTGATTGCTTAAACGCACATAACTCTGAAAAGTCAGAGGTTTTTTTATATTTCAAACTCTTATATCTTTTGACCTATTGCACTTTTATTGATAAAATTTAACAAAATTAACAAATTTAAAAAAATCGTCAAAAGCTATAACAGTTTCAAATATAATAAACTTCAATAAGCTCCCTTGAAAAAAAAAGCATTTTGAGTTGCAACAGTATTCTTCCAAGTCAGCGAACTATACTTTTTTCCGAACAGCGCATTACATGTTCTGTTTGTAAACAAAACGACTCGTGACGGAAGATGAAGTCATTGAGTCAAGTAGGTATAATAGGGTCTGACTCAGAATGATGCCATCTCTTGAGGGTATACATTATGTATTTTAGCCGACTTCCAAACAAGAAAATAGTTTAAACTAACCAGACGACGGAAAATTTTATATAACATCCGTTAAATTGATTTTGTACGTGTAGGTACAATGTAGAATAAAATATGTAACTAAAATAATAAGACAAGTAGCCCCTGAAAAAACCTTAAAAACAAATGACACATTTACAGGGTCCCCTGAAAACCAGGCACCTACGAAATATCCTGTCAGGTATTGTAAGATAAATAATATTACAAGTCAAAAAATTTGATTTAAAAGTTCAACACGCAGCTAAACAGAGCACGGGCTTGTGTTGCGTAATTAACAACGTTTTTGTACGAGCGAGTACGTTCGTAGCATATTTTAGTCTTAATTAGTAAAATGAGCGTTTAATTAAAAACTATTGTCACTGAGGTGTTGACTGCAGGAAACTTTGGAGAAAAATATTCGGAGCAGATAATATTTGGGGTGATATTATCGACTTCTTTATCTTTATCGAATCGTAAGGTTGGTCGCCAAATAATAATTTACATTATCAGATAGTTACATCATTTTCGTTGCAATGATTCAAAACTCTTGAGTGTTAAATACAGATTGAATAAAATAAAAGCTATAAGTATAATCTAGGTAAGTACTGAAAATTTTACTAAGTTCTTATACTTACTCGTATGTAAGTTCTATTTAAGTACATAATATTATAAATATCATTGATGTAAGTAATGTCTTAATTAAATATTATTGTCGTCATCATAAGTGGTAATTTAAGAGAGTTTAATTTTTTAGCTTTGGCAATTGTTTGGCAATTGTTTTGCTCTCGGAAAAGGTAAGTATGGTTAATTTTGTTTTGAGATATTTATACTTGTATCCACCTAATTGATTAATTTGAAGCATGGCATCGCGTCGATTCTATCAATAAATTACAGTAAATATTCTTATCTTAGATTTAATATCTAAGACTATGTATTATAATTATGTATCTCGAATGAATTAAAGTGATGCAAAAACATAACGTAAATTAAATAAGTACTTTCATTAGCCTCTAATATCCTTACTAATTAATTTGTATAATTTCTTTTAATTTTATAATAATTATAAATGCGAAAAATGTTTGTTTGTCCCTCAATCACGCCGCAACAGAGGTACGGATCGAAGTGATTTTTTTTTTCATGGATATTGGATGACTTGGAGAGAGACCTAAGGTACTGTACCTAACTGTTAAGGGTAACTGTATATGTATACTATATGCATTTCAAAATTCAGCCTGTGTGTGTTATAGTAGCTAATATGCGTTGTATGCATATATAACTATACCTGCCTGGCACCCAGCCCTCTCAAGGGAAAACAATATGCCTCCATCCTACATTTCCACACACGTGTAATGAGGAAAAAGGAAAACTACGCCTCAGTTAAAACATCAGACATAAAACAAGGCCCACTACTGGTCCTTGTTTTATATAATAATTTATGTCTAATTACCACAGTGTTACCTTAAGGTTATTTTGTTGTACTTATTGCAAAAATTTCTCAAAATACTATATTAGGTATACATATTCTATCATTACATATATCCAATCGTTTTGAATTGGGACCAATTGTCTTGAGCTTTGTATTATAATTATAAATAATCTAAAACTGAATCATTCAATTTTTTTAATATAATTAAAAAATTATAATTATTATTATTACCAAACAACCAAAACAGTATGAATATTCTCTTTTGTACGGTTTTAACTTTTTCTGTTTGACCAATAATAATTATGCGTGGCTTTTGCAGTTAGTAGTTTTTAAAAAGATTCTGCAAGCTTTTGAAAACCATGTTCATTTAGAAATTATACTGCAGTAATAAATTTGTACGCAAGTCGGAATGAAGCTACAAAGGGCAAATTTTGAATGTTTTCTAGCATAATTAATTATTAAATACATTTTTATATTAGTGCCTACACTGTACAGCTTACCTAATAGATAAAAGATAGGACGTAGAATGTTCTTTATTACATAGCTTATGTTCATTTTTTTGTTTATAATAATGACGGTTAATAACACTAACATCTGATAAGTGGTAATAACCGTAAAACCTAAGTGTCGAAATCTCGTTCTGTTCTTCTTATATCCCAAGAAAACTCCTACCATTAGTACATAATATAATGAGTTAAAATAAGACATCGTGAATTCGATTTTTATTCATAAATAAGTAAATAATTAATCGAGTGGCTGATTTATGTTTTAATGAACGAACTTTGGACATCTATCAGTTGAGTATTTAAAAAAAAAAGAATATCAGTCAAGTTGAATTTAACTTATATTCTCCTCTCCCCTCCAAATAAGCGGAAAGCTTGTGTTAGGAGTGGGTACGACAATAGTACAACGGGTGGAATTCGAACCTGCGACCTTTCAGTTTTCAGTCCGCACCTTTAACCGTTCGGCTATTGAGGCTTAATTGAGGTTGGGAGATTGAGACGAAGATATTCTGTATGATCGGGATAAAAAACACAAAAAAGCATGACTGTAAAAATACATCTCTACAACAAAGGGATGACGTAGCGTTGACGTATAAATCTCATCATTTATATTCAAGGGGTCGTTTTCGTTTATCTTTAAAACTCCCTATTTTATCCCACCATAAAAGTTAGACAATTGTATGAAACTCCGAGGAATATTCTTTTCAAACTGATGTGAAACTCTTTGAACAGAGGTTTTTTTTCTATTCTGGCACAATGACCTTTTAAAATGATAATAAACTTTATTATGCTGTGAAACAGGACGATCGCAGCCATACCCTTTGTAATTGTAATCGCTGTCCCTTTGCACCTAATAAAAGAAAAAAAGAACTTGAGCCCACAGTGAAAGTTGTAAAATCAAAATCGTTCAATGACCCTGTAGTACTTATAATTACTATAATTTGCTATTTTACAGCCAATAATATTGTTAATAGAAGATAAAATTTTATCGGCCCTTTCATTTTGCTTTTAACAGAAATGAAAGTGTTAAAAAGCTGTTTTGTTGTTGTTCAACTTCATAAAGTCCGTGACATAAAACAGATTTACAATTTGCAAATAATCTTAACACAAAGCTTTTGTATGTACCTACATTTAATGTCATCTCCATAGAACCTTAGATATATGAGCTTTCAATGATGAATATTTTACGCTGACAAACTACTTTTTATAATAGCTATACAGTTTGCAAAATTTTGTTCCGCACATTCCTGAAATCATCTACATGAATACCCTTTTTTGCATTTTTAAATATTCTTTTTCATAAGTGGAAGTACGATTATCATGCTACATTATAATTAGGTACAAATCAAATGATTCATTAATATTCACAAACATATGTCCATTCCAAAATATTGTCTGATAGATAAAAGAGAATTCAAGGCCGCTAATACTAAACACGTTATGAGCTACATAATATTGCTCATTTACGGGCACCTATATGTATTACTAATAGGAGTAGGTCAAAGATTAATTAGTTTTCTCGGGACTTCATGCTTCTTGTAAGGCTGGTTTCTCTCTTAAAACGAGGTCGAGGTTAGATTGATTACTTTCGTTAATGCATGACTTGTCTGACTCTGGATAGCGTAGTATTACTGTTAACTGATCTGGTTATAAATGAACCAGATTTTTCATGCAGAATTATAATTTTACCATGCAATATCTAGTTAGTTTCCTCGCTCAACAATTGGAATAAGATTACGTTATTATTATATATCTGAAACAGAAAAATAAATTAAGAAGTGATTCAAATTTGGTAATAAGGGTACTTGGCAAATGACAAAAAAAAAGACGAAAAAGGAGATAGCTTGTTTCATGGTATAGCTAGCTAATTAGCAAGAACTATGGAAATTGCCCATTTGGTTTTAGTCTCTCGTGAGTACTAATTTTGGCTTTGCCTCTATTTCTATGGCTTTTTATTGGTACCTTGTAGTAGTGGTAGACCGATAAACAGTCTGGGGTAAATAGAAGTAATTTTATCACATTATTTATTATATATTACACATTTCTAAAATTTAATTTCAGCACTCAATATCAATAGTTGCTTCAGATTGATAAAAAACTTGATTGCTACAATAAAGACGCAAGCGGCTTCATATATTTAGACTTACAATTTTTCCATACATAAGTATAGTACGCTCATTCTTTGTCTAAAAGTAGGTACATTATTTCTGCTATTTTTGTAAAATGTATTAACTGTTTTAACTAAATTACCGCGCTAAAGTCCAAAACATTTTGATTTTATCGAATTTTGCTGCGGTAAACATGAATAATTAATCATACTTCAAATATATATACGGCACGCGTCAAATTAAGTAATATTCTCTCATCTCTTAGATTAATTGGTTGAAAACAGCGTATTTTCAGCACTTTCCTTGAACGTTAACGCACGAAGGATCGATAAAGTAAGGATGAGCAAACTTCTTACCAATAAATTGGTTTTGAAAATATGAGAGTGGGATTTTTTCCTGATAATTTTTGACTCAGTATATCTAGTTCATTATTGATCGATGTAGATGTATGACAGTTTAGTTTTTATTTATCGGGATAGAGCTGCGTTTAATAATTACGTATTAAATCTTTGGTTTGAGACGGGCCGGAACCGCTGGACTGGGTGCAGCGGAGCGATCATTTCAAGGCCTCACATAATTACAATATTACTTATATTACTTCAAGAAATAACCTCTAAATTGTTTGATAATAACGTAATTTATTACAGAATAAATTATTATGATGTAAATTCTCAAATCTCAATAACGTTACCTTAGAAAATATTTTTATGGAAATGAAATATTGAAATTGAAATTAAGTACCTACTTACTTATAAATAGTAGATTATTAACCAAGGGGATAAAGCAGTGTCTTCTGTCGCGGGTGATAATTTAAATCGCGAGCGTAACGAAGGACTCGAGGTGTACTCCCGAGCGTAGCGAGGGTGTTACAAACTTAAATCACGAGCGAAGCGAGGGATTTAATACGAGTCCTGAGTGTAGCGAGGGATTTAAGTTCACCCAAGACTAAGACAGCTTTATCACCGAGGAAAATACTCTACTTTTCGTACCATTTGCGAAAAAATTAACACAATAATAATATGAGATAAGCATTTATTAAAAATAATGACAATTAAAAATAATTTTCCTTAGATTTTGTTGGAAGCAAATTATTTATAATTGCGGCAGCATTTGCACTGATGGAATCCGACAATTCACTGTCACTGTCGCTTTGATTTAACATCGTAACGTATTTTTAGAACATTAACTTATTTATAAAAATAAATTAAAATAAACTTAAAGTTTATGTATTTGAAGAAAACAAAAACGCGGCAAATTCCTAGACTAATATTTTTTTGTCGGAAAAGCAAAGGCATCAAGCTCATACGGCCTCGTCGGTTTTCGTAATTTTATTTAATAATCATAACTGCATAATAAATGCGTATTCCTTTTTCAAAAAGATGTATAATGCTTTATATACAAACTCAATGGTGTAAACACAGATGTAGTTCAGTATAAATTTCGGTAAGTATTCCAAATTTAAATCACATTCTCCCCCTAGAGGATGAATAAAATTCAGTACAATTTTCTTTCCCTGTTTTTAACAGATTAAAAATGACTATTGTTATTTTCGCTTTCTGTGGCACAGAATGTAACTTTTTTGAGCAAGTGGTACGAAAATGTTATTTTTAAATTTCACAAATTTTTCTATGCTCATAACATTCCAATCAATGTGACGTAAAGTATTAAAAATATATTACATATTTAAAGTATATCGACTCACAAAAAGTGCCTGCAATATTATTAGCACCAAATTTCCTTAGTCTTTCTTCCATCTTGCTCGAGGTCGATAAAAAGAATTTGGGTTCTTTTGCACTTGTCACAGCTTAAAAACTCACTTTTTTCAAATTATTTCTCCCATTAACGACAGGTTGCGAATATTGCGATGTATTTGTGTCCTTTTGTGACTGACTAATTGAGAAGTTTACGATTTTTGGTGAACCGTGATAATTTGAAAATTTAAACAAAATTGGCAATAAGACGCTGTTACTAAATTATTGTTCATTTCATACTTACATGTTATGTATAACTAAACCATTAGTACATAGTATATAATATGGCTAAATATAACTCATAAAATATTCCATATAAATGTATGGAAATAGGATTACTTACTCACATCAGGAAATCGGTGCTTGGGATTTGCGAAAAAATTAACACAATAATAATATGAGATAAGCATTTATTAAAAATAATGACAATTAAAAGTAAAAGTTAACATTCCAAACATTGGTCCAATTATTGATAGAGAGAGTTACATTTTTGTTTGGTACATTTATTGTTGATGAGTTGATTTGAGTATTTCTTTGTTCTTGCGTCTGACCATTTGCACTGATGGAATCCGACAATTCACTGTCACTGTCGCTTTGATTTAACATCGTAACGTATTTTTAGAACATTAACTTATTTATAAAAATAAATTAAAATAAACTTAACGTTTAGGCCTAGCGCAAACATACAACTTTTAGTTGAACAACTATTCAGTTGTGTTTCATAAGTTTATGGAAATGTACTGCGATCATAGAATGTGCGCAAACTATCATCACGATAGTTGCTCGACAAAAAAATCAAAAAGCATTACGATTTGCTTTTGATTGTATGGAATTCACGAAAAGTACACAACTCGACTAAACAGTTTAGTCGATGTAAAAGTTGTATGTATATGCGCCTTACCTTATGTATTTGAAGAAAACAAAAACGCGGCAAATTCCTAGACTAATATTTTTTTGTCGGAAAAGCAAAGGCATCAAGCTCATACGGCCTCGTCGGTTTTCGTAATTTTATTTAATAATCATAACTGCATAATAAATGCGTATTCCTTTTTCAAAAAGATTGTATAATGCTTTATATACAAACTCAATGGTGTAAACACAGATGTAGTTCAGTATAAATTTCGGTAAGTGTTCCAAATTTAAATCACATTCTCCCCCTAGAGGATGAATGAAATTCAGTACAATTTTCTTTCCCTGTTTTTAACAGATTAAAAATGACTATTGTTATGTTCGCTTTTTGTGGCACAGAATGTCACTTTTTTGAGCAAGTGGTACGAAAATAATATTTGTGACTTGCAACTACGGAACCCTACACTGCGCGTGGCCCGACATGCACTTGGCCGGTCTTTATTACTATTTTATATAAACTCTAAAATAGATGCTTTCTAAATGAAATGAGAAATTCAATGGGAAATGATTTACTAAGCAACTGCAAAACGTTCATTTAGAATCGCTCTGCAAATGAAGCGTGACGTATAACGGGTTGGTCTATTGTTCCGAGTGCGGGTAAGTAGGTAGTTATGTACTTATTATGGAAAACTGTTTATCATGATTCATGGTTCATCAGCGAAATTATACTGCAAGTGATTTGAATATTCGTGCGTTGAAATCGCATGTTTCATGTTAGATTTAGTCAGATATGAGGCTTTTATCCATTAAGGTAGATGAAATATCTAAAATAGGTATTAGGTACCTAGTTATGTATCTAATTATGTAAGAATTTCGGCAATTAATGTTTTCGCACTACTTGTTGACAGCATTTGAACTGGCCACTGCAAAACTGCAGTTTGAATGTAACTGTGGGATTGTCTATAGAATAGCATCAATATGACGCTCGCTATCATTTCTGATTGGCTGAATTTATGACGTTCTTGCTGCACCAAACCAATAGCGAGAGAGTGTCAGCCAATTAGAGGTGATTGCGTAACACTCAATGCAATCATTTTTAGACACCTGTTCTATTGTAGTTGATGCTGCTGAGTTCAACTACAGACCAAAATAAAAAAAAATTGGCAAAAGTCGGCTTGTGTCGGCGTGTATCGGTATTGAAAAAAATCGGCCAAGTGCGAGTCGGCCCTCGCTCCTTTAGGGTTCCGTAAATATGACCATATAATTTTTTTAAAACTAGATACATATTTAGATATCTTAGTTCTTAGAAAGTACTAAATTAGGATATGGGGAAAAAATGCTCGTTTGTTTTGGTCACAACTTACAAACCGCATTATAAATCGGTGTTTAACCGACTTCCAAAAAGGAGGAGGTTCTCAATTCGGCCGGTATAATTTTTTTTTTTCTAGATTAAATTACGGTGGATTAGCTAAAAGGGTACCGTGTATTACCGTGTCATTTAACAACGTTATGAATTTGCTTTTTAATTTATTATCAGTATTATTCTGAATCTGACTCTCCTAGCATAACCATATCTTTTTCATTAACCGACTTCCAAAAAGGAGGAGGTTCTCAATTCGGCCGGTATCTTTTTTTTTTTTTCTATGTATGTCCACCGATTTCTCCGGGATTACTGGACCGATTCACGTGATTTTTTTTAATCGACAGAGGTTGATGGCGAAATGGTCCCATAAAAATGTTCACCTTCAACTCCTCAAGCTTGATGCTGCAGGGATATTGCTCACCTAAAATAAAGAGATTTAGGAAATTTCGATTACGAATTATTATTGTAGGTAACAAGTATGGACTACATCATGGAGCTCCAGGTCCTAGCTCCTCAATCCTGATGCTGCAGGGTACTGCCTACCTAAAACTATGGGGATTTAGGAAATTTCGATTACGAATTTATATTGTAGGCAACAAGTATGGACTACATCATGGAGCTCCAGGTCCTAGCTCCTCAATCATAGGATACTACACTTAAAAGCTTAAAATAAAAATTCTTTTCAAAAAACCGACTTCTAACGCCACTACAAAGTATAAAAATAATTTTAGTTTGTCCACGTTTGTTGAAGTCGGGCGGGCCTAAAATACAAACTATGAAACCGACTCGCGATTCTTGCTCAACTTCTACAAACGAGTCTCTCATATTGTGTAGCGTCGCGCATCGGTTTCATAGTTTTTATTTAGGCCCGCCCGACTTCAACAAACGTGGACAAACTAAAATTATTTTTATACTTTGTAGTGGCGTTAGAAGTCGGTTTTTTGAAAAGATTTTTTTCAGTATTTGTTGTTTAAATACACTATATAGTACATAATATACCAAAATTTCAAATTCCTAACAAGTTTCGTTTTTAAGATAGACCCCCTAACAAAATTGGTCTAAAACCGACAACTTTGATGGCCCCCCATTTCTTCATTTTTGGTGCTAAAAATTAAAAAAATATATTTGAACTCCACTTAATGAGCTCTAGACAATGACATCCCACATGACAAGGTAAAAAAATTAAATTTTATTTCGACTCCTTTTCCATGTATCCCCCTTTATTTTTTAATTTAATTTAATTTTTATTATTTGTTGTTATAGCGGCATAAGAAATACACAATCTGTGAAAATTTCAACTGTATCTATTACGGTTTACGAGATACAGCCCGCTGACGGACGGACGGACGGACGGACGGACGGACAGCGGAGGCTTAGTAATAGGGTCCCGTTGGCACCCTTTGGGTACGGAACCCTAAAAAGTATTATGTCCAAATAATGATATATTATAATTCGGTGTAAAAGAGAAATAACTATAGGTACGCACACCGTTTCGAGCTCAAAACTTAAAAGCGTGCTACACCTACCTACAGACATACCTACAGTTTTTTCTTGTTTAGAGTTACCAACTTGGTTGCGTAATCGGATCTAGGGATAAAAGAGTTTTCCGAATTGATCTGAGTTCATTATGAGTTGAGACAAAAGTTGGGGAGGTACCTATCCTTTATCCAAATACCTACCTAGTTACCTACCAACCAACGTAATGATATCATGCCTCTCAAACCAAATTGTTCAAATTGATAGTTATGAGACTAATTTATGAGATGAGCTTATGACGTTTGCGTGACCACCTAAAATTGCACTGAGATTTCTCTGTTCAGAATAGGAAAAAAAAAGATTGTTTCTAAACACAGGTATTACATACGAAGAATTTCGAAACGATCGTTTTGCTTTAGCTCTAGGCTAAAGAAAACTCAAATCTGACATGCGATTCGAACATAGCACCTCTCTAGTTACTTTCTCAATTAATTGCTTAATCTGTTTTTAATAAGCTTTTTCATTAAACCTTATAAAACCTTTCTTTATAATGATGCCAGCCTTTTCCCGCGACTTCATCCATGTTGAGTAGGTTTTTAAAAATCCCGCGGGAATCCTCTGGTTTTCCGAGATAAAAGGTAGCTTATGTCACTCCCCAAGTCTTCAAATACTTACCTATCTCTCTCAATTGCTGCGTGATTGATGGAGAAACCAACAAACAACTTTCACATTAATTGTAATATTAGATATGATGATATTCATATGTATATCATCATATCACATCATTATGATGATAATCATATATATAATTAATGTATTTAAGCAATAAATAGAACTCGATACACAAAATGTATTATCATGCAACAAGGAAACTAATGAACTTACTTTCTATCATTCATTTTAAACGTTGTCGACACAACGTGCCTAGACAACATTATGAGTAGGTACATCATGTATTATTAATAGTATATTGTGTAAACACTGAATTAAGTAAGAATAATTAGTTAAACTCACTAACATAAATAACTACTTAATGTCCAGCTTACTTTCTCTCTTCCTTAGTTACTCTAATGGCATTGTATATTGTGGTATCATACTTAATTTAAAAAGTAAGAAAGAGTATTTGTTTTACGGTTTGTCCGTCAGTCAAAAGCTCTCTCATTACTGAGGGTCGTGATCCTTGGCACGGATCACCTTCTCACCCATGCTTTCCAAATGTTTCTATTTTCTAATGGTTTCTATTCTCAGCATTGTGTAGAGTGGTGTGGAAGGCTGTACCGAGTGCAGTGCTGATGATCGGATCAACGTATAGGGCTACGTCCTCTTGACCTTTTCCCTTAACATTGCCAGTAACCAGACGATTTGCTAAGTTTCTAGGGCGAAGTATTCCAAGGGAGGCATACCTATAAGAAAAGCTAGTTTGATAATAATACTTACCGTGCGTAAGTATCTATCTATTAATATAATAAAACTGTAACAGGTCCAATTCTGTACATTGAAGATATTTTGAAAATTTTTGTTTGAGGGCACTCTATAATCGATACTGAAGCCAAAACAATTTTTTTTAATTTTTTGTCTGTCTGTCTGTCTGTCTGTCTGTCTGTATCTTGGCCACGCATCACGCCGAAACTACTGGACGGATTTAAATGAAACTTGGCACGATTTAAGTTAATACTACGAGGTATAATATAGGATACTTTTTATCCCGAAATTCAGCACGGTTCCCTTGGGAGAGGGGATGAAAGTCAAAATGTGTATTTCGCTGTAATTCATTAAGGCGTATTCCGATTTAATCCATTCTTTTTTTGTTAGAAAGCAGGTTCTTTAAAGATTGTCCTGTAATTATTTCAAGGTCGTCAATTTCGTAGTTCAGAAATTATAGACATCACGATCTTCAGTATAGGGTCCAAATAACTTGAACCCCGGAATCTACAAGATACTTTGAATGAACGGCTCATCTTAAGCTGGCAAGCGTACTTTATCGTATATAGCCATCGTGGATAGCCCTATTTTGTCAAAGTCAAACTACTCCAAAGGCGTCAGCTTTTGCCTACATATACATGATCATTATACCTACATACTACATAGTAGGTATGGATGTAATACATCGTATGGACTTAATGCTACAGTGTTTTCCAATGCAATTTAATATTCTAATCATACTAATATTATAAATGCGTAAGTGTGTTTGTTTGTTGGTTTGTCCTTCAATCACGCCACAACAGAGCCACGGATCGACGTGATTTTTTGCATGGGTAGGTACTATAGTTCAGGACATAGGCTACTTTTTATCCCGGAAAATCAAAGTGTTCACGAGGGATTGTAAAAACTAAATCCACGCGGACGAAGTCGCGGGCATCAGCTAGTAATATAATAAAACTGTAACAGGTCCAATTCTGTACATTGAAGATATTTTGAAAATTTTTGTTTGAGGGCACTCTATAATCGATACTGAAGCCAAAACAATTTTTTTTTAATTTTTTGTCTGTCTGTCTGTCTGTCTGTCTGTCTGTATCTTGGCCGCGCATCACGCCGAAACTACTGGACGGATTTAAATGAAACTTGGCACGATTTAAGTTAATACTACGAGGTATAATATAGGATACTTTTTATCCCGAAATTCAGCACGGTTCCCTTGGGAGAGGGGATGAAAGTCAAATTGAGTATTTCGCTGTAATTCATTAAGGCGTATTCCGATTTAATCCATTCTTTTTTTGTTAGAAAGCAGGTTCTTTAGAGATTGTCCTGTAATTATTTCAAGGTCGTCAATTTCGTAGTTCAGAAATTATAGACATCACGATCTTCAGTATAAGGTCCAAGAACCTTGAACCCCGGAATCTACAAGATACTTTGAATGTACGGCTCATCTTAAGATGGCAAGCGTACTTTATCGTATATAGCAAAGATTTAAAAGCTGGCAAGCGTACTTTATCGTATATAGCAAAGATTTAAATCTTTGGTATATAGCCATCGTGGATAGCCCTATTTTGTCAAAGTCAAACTACTCCAAGTCCAAAGGCGTCAGATTTTGCCAAACGATCATTATACCTACATACTACATAGTAGGTATGGATATACATCGTATGGACGTAATATTACAGTGTTTTCCTATGTAATTTAATATTCTAATCATACTTACTAATATTATAAATGCGAAAGTGTGTTTGTTTGTTGGTTTGTCCTTCAATCAAGCCGCAACAGAGCCACGGATCTACGTGATTTTTTGCACTGATGACCTGGAGAGTGACATAGGCTACTTTTATCCCGGAAAATCAAAGTGTTCCCGAGGGATTTTAAAAACTAAATCCACGCGGACGAAGTCGCGGGCATCAGCTAGTAATATAATAAAACTGTAACAGGTCCAATTCTGTACATTGAAGATATTTTGAAAATTTTTGTTTGAGGGCACTCTATAATCGATACTGAAGCCAAAACAATTTTTTTTTTAATTTTTTGTCTGTCTGTCTGTCTGTCTGTCTGTCTGTCTGTCTGTCTGTATCTTGGCCGCGCATCACGCCGAAACTACTGGACGGATTTAAATGAAACTTGGCACGATTTAAGATAATGCTACGAGGTATAATATAGTATACTTTTTATCCCGAAATTCAGCACGGTTCCCTTGGGAGAGGGGCTGAAAGTCCAAATGGGTATTTCGCTGTAATTCATTAAGGCGTATTCCGATTTAATCCATTCTTTTTTTGTTAGAAAGCAGGTTCTTTAGAGATTGTCCTGTAATTATTTCAAGGTCGTCAATTTCGTAGTTCAGAAATTATAGACATCACGATCTTCAGTATAAGGTCCAAGAACCTTGAACCCCGGAATCTACAAGATACTTTGAATGTACGGCTCATCTTAAGCTGGCAAGCGTACTTTATCGTATATAGCCATCGTGGATAGCCCTATTTTGTCAAAGTCAAACTACTCCAAGTCCAAAGGCGTCAGATTTTGCCAAACGATCATTATACCTACATACTACATAGTAGGTATGGATGTAATGTAATACATCGTATCGACTTAATGCTACAGTGTTTTCCTATGCAATTTAATATTCTAATCATACTAATATTATAAATGCAAAAGTGTGTTTGTTTGTTGGTTTGTCCTTCAATCACGCCACAACAGAGCCACGGATCGACGTGATTTTTTGCATGGGTACTATAGTTGAGGACATAGGCTACTTTTTATCTCGGAAAATCAAAGTGTTCACGAGGGATTTTAAAAACTAAATCCACGCGGACGAAGTCGCGGGCATCAGCTAGTTTATAAATAAGTAGGTATTACAGAGTCAACGTCGGACAGATTTACGTATCTAATCGTGAAGTTACACTAGGGCACTGTAATATTATGTATAATTTTACCGTGACTAGGGCTAAAGGTTGATAATACTATGGAGCTATACGCCAAGTTTGTCTGGAGCAGATGATTTCGATTCAGAGAAAGAACAATAATAGAGATGCCGATATCGATTAGTTCCATGAAAAGCATTTTCCGCATTTCCTTCCTTTAACGAGTCCAAGTGTAAACAGCTCAAGTGTAAAATGGAATCGATTAAAGCTCCGACACTCAAAGCTACACGTGGAGATTACATTCTATTTTGTTTTCTGTTGGACCCCTCTGGCGATTGTGGCGGGACGGAGATAAAAGTTGGATTAGGAGTCTAACTATCTGCTCAGGGGTCATTTCCTAAGTGCGGTCAGTCAATGTTCATCGTAATTCATTTTATCACTTCTCCGCTTTATTGCTTACATTTCGTTATAATTACCATTTATGACTTGTTTGTTAAAGATGTACGTAGGTCTAGGTACCCCATTTATTTTTGCAGAAATAGTGTTATCTGTGTGATCAAGTCTTAACGTACCAACTCTAAATAATAATTTACTTTTTTTTCTATTTTGTTATCTGTTGTTATTTCATTTTCTGTAAGACCCCTCTCACGATTGTGGCGGCATAAAAGTTGGAAGAAGTTAAGTGCTCAGGGGTCATTTCGTAAGTGCAGTTAGCTTCGTAATTTTTTTGTGTTACTTTCTTTTTTGCTGTGACATGTAGTCGAAGACTGTTCTAGGTTGGCACTTAATTAAAAAAAAATCTAAAAATCCAAAATTCCGACCCGTATACTTAGTACTTACGACGGCATTTCGAGTCAGTAGTAGATTCACTTGACGATTAAAAAGCACTTTGTAAAAGTTTATTTGATTCTATTCTACTCGATTTATATCTGTTCATCCCAAGTTTCTAATTGCAGTCTACCAAATAAAACATCTCAACGACATATACCTAATACTTTTTTGAGCACGAATGCAGCTCGTCGGTGAATTGGTTGTTTTATTTTAGAAAAAGTACCTATCTGTGATGAATCTGTAGCCGCTCGCGTGGTTATTTGAGTGGTGCGTATCAAAAATCCATCTCAACGTACGAGTAGCTCAACTGCTGTAGATTACATATTAAGCTCGTCGCCAAAAAATCTATTCCATCTTTCGTTTTTAGGGTTCCATACCAAAATGGTAAAAATGGAACCCTTATGGTGAGACTTTCTCCGTCCGTCTGTCCGTCCGTCTGTCACAGTCGATTATTTCAGTAACTATTAAAGCTATCGACATGAAATTTGGCATAGTTGTGTATAATAGTGGCCCAACATCATTGGAATAAAGAAAAAACGAAAATTATTTTTAGTTTTATTAAAAAAAGGGGGAAAATCGGGGGTTTGAAATTTCAAAGTAAGATAACTATACCGAGTGGGGTATCATATGAAAGGCCTTTACTTGTGCATTCTAAAACAGTTTTTTATTTATTTATATATATAATAGTTTTTGAGTAATCGGCCAAAATGTCGAAAAAAATACCGTTCCCCCCCCCTTATCTCCGAAGTTTACCAATCGAAAAATCTGAAATAATTATGGTCAATAGAGGTTTATGTATATTTTACAGGAAAAATAAAAGCAACGCGAAAATTATTTTAGTTTGATTAAAAAAGGGGGAAAATCGGGGGTTTGAAATTTCAAAGTAAGATAACTATACCGAGTGGGGTACCATATGAAA
The DNA here is from genome assembly GCA_029955525.1 of Oeneis ivallda. Taxonomy (NCBI): domain Eukaryota; kingdom Metazoa; phylum Arthropoda; class Insecta; order Lepidoptera; family Nymphalidae; genus Oeneis; species Oeneis ivallda. The sequence goes on along the minus strand of JARPMR010000002.1, from coordinate 19,760,112 downwards.
GGCCTTCACTTTTGCATTCTAAAACAGTTTTTTATTTATTTCTATATATAATAGTTTTTGAGTAATCGGCCAAAATGTCGAAAAAATTACCGTTCCCCCCCCCTTATCTCCGAAGTTTACCAATTGAAAAATCTGAAATAATTATGGTCAATAGAAGTTTATGTATATTTTACAGGAAAAATAAAATCAACGCGAAAATTATTTTAGTTTAATTAAAAAAGGGGGAAAATCAGGGGTTTGAAATTTCAAAGTAAGATAATTATACCGAGTGGGATATCATATGAAAGGCCTTTATTTGTGCATTCTAAAACATTTTTTTATTTATTTCTAGATATAATAGTTTCTGATTAATCGGCAAAAATGTCGAAAAAAATACCGTTCCCCCCCCCTTATCTCCGAAGTTTACCAATCGAAAAATCTGAAATAATTATGGTCAATAGAGGTTTATGTATATTTTACAGGAAAAATAAAACCAACGCTCTAACTAGCATAGTTTTTTTTATTAACAATAAACCTCTATAAACAAAGTTAACCAAAAATAAGCAAATTAATATAATATTATCGTTTTACTTTTACTTTTGGAGTATGGAACCCTCGGTGCGCGAGTCCGACTCGCACTTGGCCGGCTTTTTTGGATTTTATATCATCATCATCATCTCAATCCAACTACCTACTGGATACATATCTCATTTCGAATGAGAATACCTTAGGCCGTAGTCCTCTAGGCTGGCCAAGTGAGAATTTGACACACACCTTTTTAGTTCTCCGTTATGTTTACAACATAATGGAGAACTAAAGGTTCAGGTTCAGGTTCAGGCATGCTGGTTTGAGGTTTCCTGACGATGTTTTCCTTCACCGTTAAAGCTTAAAATTACTAAGAATGCATATACTCGTAACTTCGAAAAGTCAGAGGTTGTGTCCGCGATCTAACCTGCGTCCTTGTGATCGCAGTCCTAACCACTATAGATTATCACTGCTTCTATATTTATTTATATTTAGGTTTAAATTGTGTAATTTTAATTTTCTAATATACTGACTAATAAATAATCAATCCTGAAATCTTTTAGACTTTCATCGTGATTCATTATAATTATCTACAATTTACAGATGTTAATTCATTTTATACCGAAACCTTTATATTATTACTATTATGTATTCTGGGGTAGTATGTGGATTATTAATTCTGTTATGATATCGAACGCCTTTATATTACTACTACCTGGAATTCGCAATGGAAAAATAGTATCCAATAAGATTTATATGAGTAAGTTATGTAGATATTGTTGAAGCGGACTGAAGTAGAAGCCATGCAATATTACAATCATTTAAATACGTATCGCAATCGCAACTCTCAATATTTTCAGACGATGTTTTAAGATTCTTTTTCTTAAGACTCTTCTTTTATATAATAATAATTTGAGTTCTTTTTCAATATTAGGCCGCCGCATTAATGGTCATTGATCGTGAATATGTTAAATTAAGTGTGTGTACCTAAGATGTTTATGTATTCTTAATACCATCGATTTCGTGATCCATTGTAGTGAAACATAATATATTATTACTAGGTCGGCAAACCTCCACAAATTAGCAGAAAATATTTTCTCTCTATGTACTCTAAGGTCTGTTTCATAGCACTCCGTACTGTGCAGTAATATTATACTTACTATTTAAGTTTTTTGTAACCAGAGCATGTGTATATGTTTTGTCTGCCCACGTTATATTTACCCATATGCGCTCTGTTCAAGGCTCTTCTATCTCAAACTTTCTTTTCGCACCTGTTATCTAAATCAACAGCGTATAAATGTGGTTCACCCACTACCACTTCCTTTGTGCTAACCGTTTCGGCTGAGTCTACCTTTGGCCTTATGCGTAGTGCGTAGGTTCATTATTCCGAGTTTGTAATAAATTATGCAGTTTATTCAATTTGTTTAAGAAACGGCATGTTGTACAGGAAGCACAAGTCCCGGAAGGATACCGTTTTGTCAAAGGAATAGCTACGTACAGAAGTTTCACTCCTTTGATGTTGACTACTTGCCGGTGCTTTAATAGCCTACATATTTTTTATTAAATAGATAAATCACGCACGCAAGCTAAATTAGACTTTATAGTTCGGCGCGAGGATCCATATTGCTTTGGATCTGTTCGCCTTCCTACGTCACGGACGCCGTGGCGTGGTTGCCTAGGGCTGTCAACAAAGAGTAAAAAACTTTTATTTATTTATTTATTTTCCCATAATATAAACAAAGAGGTGATACACATGATCTGTTAACTAGACACCGTCATAAACTACTAGGTAGGTAGTGTAAACAACAAAATTAGTTAAAATGTTGTAAACCACAAATTAGTTTACAAGATTTTGACTTATGAAGTCCTATTCTAGGTAGGCCTATACCTATTTTAGTATTTTGTATTAAAACGTAAATTACTTACTTAGTGGTTATAAACAGGCAATATAGGTATATAAACTACGGCCGTTCAGAGAATGCGTTCCTGACACGTCGCGATTGAACTGACGACGTAACTTTGTAATGGCGTTGCAGTTACGATAAAAATATTATTGCTGGTTGTTTACCGTTTTAACAATTGATGAGCATTAAAACAACATTATTATAACCATAATCAATTAATGTTATAATTTTGTGCCAAACTGAGTGTCAAATAACTTGGTAAACAATATTTTTCTAAATCTAAACTGCGCTATTACAAGGTTATGTCAACCGGATATTTTTGTTTTGTATGGCAAACTGACAGGTGTCAAAAACGTATTCTCTCGGTGGCCGTACTTTAGTAGGACCCGCGCTCGCCCAGCTAGATGAGTGCGGGTCGCGGGTGGCGTAGGCGCGAGGGGCAGCCATCGGCAAATCTCTGCGCGCGACTCATAAGTAGGTACAACTTCGATAGTGAAGTATAAAATAGTTAAATTCTGTGATAGGATATAGGTACCTACATAATGTAAGTACTACTGTGGTTAATTTATTGTATAGTTAATAAGTTTTCGCTACGTAAATAAATAACTAGATATATACTAATAGTAGGTATAAATTGGTACACACTCCGTACAATACCTTAATAATTTTAAGTAGGTACCTTCTAACATAATTTTAATTATGAAATAAACTCACCTTTCAGTATCCTTCGGTAACATAAAAAATGATGAATAATCATCTTTTGAGCTCATATGGGATCCATCCACACAACAATAATTACTACGACGACTTTTTGCCATAGTTTTATTATTTTATGTCCATCCATATAAAATATAAATGTCTACAACCATTTTATCCTACAACTAAATATACTAAACATAAATTAAAACTATTTAAACCAATATTTACAAAAAAGAATTTACGCGTAAGCAATGTTGAAATCAGTAAAACGTCACCGGTCACTCGCCTAGAACGCGCTAGCCCCGACTGTCGTGGCACTCAGTGAGTGCGCGCGATTGTAGGTATATAAATCGCGTAAGTACCAAGAGTGAGACAGGCCTGTTATTACTTATTAGTCCACCATTTTAGCTGCAGTTTAAAGGGATGCCGTCATATAACTTCCGCTATGTAGCGTCGTATGATGACACTGAAACGTTTCTTCTTCTTAACAACAGTCTCTAAGTTTTATTTTTGTTTCTCATTCACAAAATTTTATCAAATTACCATATATGCATATTCTAATCACCATATCCCGGACCTCTTTACCATGTCACAATTTACCCTTACCATGAACACCATAATTACCAAATACGCTATTTCTCCAAGAAAACTAGGTTCTGGTGGGGGCCTTCCTCATCAGTCATCACTGTGATAAATGAAAACACCTCTCTGTCAAGGCATACTTAAAAAACCAGTAACACAAAAAAAAATATTTTTTTCGTCGGACCTTTTAGCCAACAATTAGAAGTGCCCATATAGACGTCCACTGCTGGACTAAGGTATCTAGAATAGACTTCCTCGTGCTTCAGCCTTGCGCTGTCTATATCCAGCAGCTCCTTGCGATTCGTTTATGAATGTTTACGTTGAAATAAAATTGCATGATATTTTTAGCGCTTTTTAGCCGATACCGCGTCGTTGTCGACGTCAAAATACGCTGTATGTAGATCTGTCGGAAAGTCTCTCTCGAGCGCTTTTACCTACTACTCACTTCCATGGCTGTAGTGCACTCCCCACGCCAGAATTGTTTGATTCTTATTTGAAAAATTAAACAACGAAATCAAAAATGTACAATACTTATTTTCTAGAAACATTATTTATCATACACATATAGAACATAATATAATATTATGATCTATGGCTGCAATAAAAAAACCATCCATCAATTTGAGTGGTTAAAGTTCAAATAAAAATCAAAATTCGTTGTGACACAAAAATGTTAAAAAAATGCTAAGATAGTTGTGTGGGGGACTGGAATGCACTTAAGAGCGTGGGGTAGGAATTAGTCGTTAAAATATATGGGCAATACTATTATAGCTGAACAGGATAAAGAAGTAAAACCAGGGAATATCGATATTCAACTATTTATTTCATCGGTAATGTTCAAACTTTATTTTATTGTCATCATGGATCTATCTGTATTTTATTGTGTTGTTCAGTATAGATCCATTTATTATAAAAATGACTACTACCCGTTTCGCAAGGTGCTATAGTCGTGGAGAAGAAAGGGCAAAGAAACTCCACGACAGCACATCTTTTAAAATATAAACTTAAATATACATATTTAACAGGTATTGAAAGTATTAGCTATAGGGGAGCAGCAATTAACCATAATAATAACAAAGAACCAAATATTAAGTAAACACTGGCTAACGTTAATAACAATCAAAATATAACTAAATGCTAATACTTAACTTTCACAATCCAGGACCACCCTGCGGCCCATCTGCAAACCACGTCACGTGTGAACACCACCAGTTGTCGAATTGAAATACAAGGAAAGACTGTGTGTTTTGACAAGATACACTGGTATTTATTTGTTGCCACGTCCGTGGTTTGTTACAAAATAGATATACATTTGACTCTTTATATTATTGTATATTGACCAGTATATTGACTATCATGACAGTAGTATAATGACAATAATAATAAAATATATTCATAATCGTGTCATCATACCATCGGTATATTGACATTGTATATTGACGTAGTATATTGACGTAGTATAATGACAGTAATAAACACATTTGTAATCCCGTCATCATACCGTTGGTTTATTGACATTCATTTATCATATTGTATGATGACATACAACCTCTTAATTTACTATCATGACAATGACCTAACAGTAAATCACCACGATCCAAAATAGTAAATCACAATGATCCAATAATAATTATTTACCGATTATACTGTAAATTCCCAATACATAATCAGAAACCATCAATATAACATGTGAAATACTGAATTCTGAACCCTAAAATCCTATGTGAATATATTCTGACGCAATATATTTTATATTTTGCTAACACGGCCATACTGACTTGTACTTCGCTCTCGAAGTACATCAAAAAGAAATCTATGTTGCTGTTAAATCTGTAACACACCAGTCACCTGTTGCCCATGAAAATGGGTTTTGTACGAGTAGAGATACTAGACTGTTACTATAACCGTAGCAGCGCTAGTATCGTCTAGTACAAATCATCTAACATTACTAACTAATATGCAATTAGTACTAGTAATGATTAGTGCCAACAGTCTGGACTCAAAATTTTAGCCACCAAACCAAACAAACCATCCAACATTACTAACTAATGCCCAATTAGTGCTAGTAATGATTAGTACCAACAGTTTTGGACTCCAAAACTTAGCCACCTGCTGCCCATGACAATGGGTCTCGTACAAGTAGACATACTAGACTAATTACCATACGACAAGTAGTAGTACTAGTATCGTCTAGCACGAGCCGTCTAACATTACCAACCAATAACAATTAGTACTGGTAATGATTAGTGCCAGCAGTCTCCACAACAAAATGTACAACCACCTGCTGCCCATTACTATGGGTCTCGTACAACTAGATATACTAGACTAACCACCATACAACAAGTAGCAGTACTAGTATAATCTAGTACGAGTCGTCTAACATTACCAACCAATAACAATTAGTTCTGGTAATGATTAGTGCCAGCAGTCTCCACAACAAAATGTACAACCACCTGCTGCCCATTACTATGGGTCTCGTACAACTAGATATACTAGACTAACCACCATACAACAAGTAGCAGTACTAGTATAATCTAGTACGAGTCGTCTAACATTACCAACCAATAACAATTAGTTCTGGTAATGATTAGTGCCAGCAGTCTCCACAACAAAATGTATAACCACCTGCTGCCCATTACTATGGGTCTCGTACAACTAGATATACTAGACTAACCACCATACAACAAGTAGCAGTACTAGTATAATCTAGTACGAGTCGTCTAACATTACCAACCAATAACAATTAGTTCTGGTAATGATTAGTGCCAGCAGTCTCCACAACAAAATGTATAACCACCTGCTGCCCATTACTATGGGTCTCGTACAACTAGATATACTAGACTAACCACCATACAACAAGTAGCAGTACTAGTATAATCTAGTACGAGTCGTCTAACATTACCAACCAATAACAATTAGTTCTGGTAATGATTAGTGCCAGCAGTCCTCACATCAAAATGTATAACCACCTGCTGCCCATTACTATGGGTCTCGTACAACTAGATATACTAGACTAACCACCATACAACAAGTAGCAGTACTAGTATAGTCTAGTACGAGCCGTCTAACATTACCGACCAATAACAATTAGTACTGGTAATGATTAGTGCCAGCAGTACACCACAAATGTGTATCTCAACTGCCGCAGCCGCAGCTGGCGAAGCTGAATCATCAGCGGTAGGAGCACTAAATCGTCGTTGTTGTCGTCGTCATCGTCAAAACATTTGAGTCGTCAGATCAGTAATCATCGTCATATCAAAAACATTTGAGTCACTTTGATCAGGTCAACTATAGTTACACAGTTCAGAATGTATTCACATTTACAACAATCTAACATCAATATTCGGAATCTGAATATAAAGTATTAACTGCACCGTTAACTTAATTTATAACCTTATTAACTAAGATTCTTATCAAGTTTATGGCACAAGATACAATATAAATATTAACATTTCCCTTTTCCTTTGTTTCATGATGGATGTAATCAATAAGTATTTATAGAATTTTATTTTTATGTACCTCTCTTTCATAAAAGAAATGAAGATTTTCTTTTAAAAGGCAGTATGTTCAAAATTCAAAATTATTTATTTCATGGCAGTACCTAGGCCATCTTGTGGCTCTTATGACAAGCCAAAATCTACCATCTAATGTTGGGTGTTTTGGCAATTCAACAAAGATTTCATAAGGAAAAAAGTGTAAGGTCGATCTGGCTTTGAGTACCTTTTTTTTTTAATTTTTTTCATCATATAACCTGACTATCTTAAATTAAGGACTTTTCACAGCGGTATGTACTGGTATAACATTTTAAAATTAATATTTTAATATTTGGGTAGTTCTACTTTATATCTCATTTTCTGGGGAGAAGCTTAATTTATTAGAAATTACAATAACTTTTGTTTATTAATTTGTTATTCGCGTGAAAACAGCCGGTCACGTGATATTTACGAACTGTGACTTTTAAATAATGTTTAATTTAGATTCATGTTTTATAAAACGAAAGGTAATGAGACTATTCATCAGTAAGCTTTTGATTAGATGTACTTAAAAACATATTTTTTTGTGATTTTAATTTTTATTATTGGTAAAACTTTACTTGGCCGTAATTCACCCTTTATAAATCGTAGCAGTCCATACCGTAGATCAATAATTTTATTCGTTGATTTAATCATTTAGGACAACAGTTATTATTCAATAGGTACTTTAATAATATTATATTGAAGATAACATTGAATTGTGAAATATGCAAAACCAAGGACTGGGTATCATGTTTGTATGAATATTGTGTTAATATGATAGCAAATAAGGAATATCAACAACTTTACTTATGATAATAATAGTTCGGTACTAGGTAGACTGGCAACGGGATAAGAATTGAGTAAGTCAGAGAAACGACATCCAAATTGTTTTGTCATAAGGTGAATATTTACAAGTAGGTACTAGAAAGGAAAATAACTCCAAGTATTCGGATTTGAAACAGATACTTTCCATCAATAATCAGAATAAGAATTAATCGAATTTCTAATGGTAAAAGGTTTTATAGTATTTCATTAATTTGCCATTAAATGTGTATTGTCAAAAGGAAGAAACTAAGACATCAAAGTAATTTATAATGCTCGGCCAATCTGACGATAATTTACCAAAATAGCAAGGTTTTATTATTATTATTATTTGTTAAGCTCTTTTTTTCAGTCAATTACATTGGGCAAACAACGTAAAGATCTATTAATGACTTTACTCCCTGGTTTATCGTCAACAGATGAACATATTGATATTGTATTTTGTACCATTTTAAACATTGTCAAGTACGACACACAAATATAAAAACTCTATCATAAAATCTCTAAGATGTTCACCTAAACCAATAAACATTGTAATAGTGTCTTACCAGTGCCTTACAAGTATCTCATCCAGTTCACATCCATACTGCGAGCCATTGTCCGCCAGAGAGCTAAGAGCAACGTTGGTAGAAGTTGCAACACCATCGCTTTTTATCCTCAGAACCAGGAGTAAGAGTGTCCGCGTTTACAGATGATACAGAACATCACAGCGCCAAATCCGCTTTAGCACCGAACACTCCCTCTCTCTCTAATCACTGGGTCCACGAGAAGCAGGATCCACGGTTACTGAAACATTTTAAACAAGTATTACTATTTTGTCAGGGCCGGATCAATCCCACTTCTGATAAGAGCGTGGGGTAGGAATTAGTCGTTAAAATATATGGGCAATACTATTATAGCTGAACAGGATAAAGAAGTAAAACCAGGGAATATCGATATTCAACTATTTATTTCATCGGTAATGTTCAAACTTTATTTTATTGTCATCATGGATCTATCTGTATTTTATTGTGTTGTTCAGTATAGATCCATTTATTATAAAAATGACTACTACCCGTTTCGCAAGGTGCTATAGTCGTGGAGAAGAAAGGGCAAAGAAACTCCACGACAGCACATCTTTTAAAATATAAACTTAAATATACATATTTAACAGGTATTGAAAGTATTAGCTATAGGGGAGCAGCAATTAACCATAATAATAACAAAGAACCAAATATTAAGTAAACACTGGCTAACGTTAATAACAATCAAAATATAACTAAATGCTAATACTTAACTTTCACAATCCAGGACCACCCTGCGGCCCATCTGCAAACCACGTCACGTGTGAACACCACCAGTTGTCGAATTGAAATACAAGGAAAGACTGTGTGTTTTGACAAGATACACTGGTATTTATTTGTTGCCACGTCCGTGGTTTGTTACAAAATAGATATACATTTGACTCTTTATATTATTGTATATTGACCAGTATATTGACTATCATGACAGTAGTATAATGACAATAATAATAAAATATATTCATAATCGTGTCATCATACCATCGGTATATTGACATTGTATATTGACGTAGTATATTGACGTAGTATAATGACAGTAATAAACACATTTGTAATCCCGTCATCATACCGTTGGTTTATTGACATTCATTTATCATATTGTATGATGACATACAACCTCTTAATTTACTATCATGACAATGATCTAACAGTAAATCACCACGATCCAAAATAGTAAATCACAATGATCCAATAATAATTATTTACCGATTATACTGTAAATTCCCAATACATAATCAGAAACCATCAATATAACATGTGAAATACTGAATTCTGAACCCTAAAATCCTATGTGAATATATTCTGACGCAATATATTTTATATTTTGCTAACACACTCGTCAGCAGTACACGTCGCCTGCGAGCGATGCCTAAAGTAGTCGCGTGGCTGCGCGTGGCGCCCCGCGATTCGCCAGGTTGTGTGTGTGAAAACTAGTGTGAATGTAACCTTTTCTAATTTAAATTTAACTAATGTACTTTTCCAAAATTCAGATGTGTGATTGTGATCCAAAAATAAACGAACATATAAAGCAGGGTAGCTGAGTTTCAATGTAGTTGGACCCCGCACCAACAGTTGCATAAAAATTGAGCGATCGGAAGCGCCTTGGGGAGGGGCGATCGTACCGCAAACATTAAAATTCCAATTGAACGGGGATTTAGAGGGTATATTGAGGTATTTGGGATACCTCATTGGGATGAAATACGAAACTAATTTGAAACAGATTTGTGACGTTTGCTTATGGCCTTTCAGGTTTGACCCAAATATACTTACTAATCCAAAATTCTCATATATTATTTCGACTCGAAACTAATGTAGGTTTCGGTTTCGGTTTTGGCCAAACCTAGAACCAGGGCTGAAGGTTTGTTTCATTTTTGGTTTCAGCTAGATATCCTGTTTCGGTCAGACACTAATTTTGAACATAGAATGTGGCATTAGAGCTCAGGGCGCACAGAAAAAACTAGTCGGCTACCCGAGTGTTTTTTTTATTATTTTTTTTTTTAATAAGTACTTTATAGCCACACGCTTAACCACTATCACACCTGATGGAAAGTGATGATGTGGCCTAAGTTGGAACGCGTTTGCCTAGAAGATGCCTATTCACTCTTCCTTTAAAGATACCCAAATTGTACGTGTTAGGAAACACAGATCTCAGAAGACCCTGGCCGTGCGAATCAGAAATGAAGACTTAAACCGCTTCGTGCGCGTGGATGGTATATCAACGATGTAGGGATAGAAGCCCTCCCGATGTTTTGCAGTGCGGTGGTTAAAAGATCCTTCACCTTCAAACAAGGACAAGGTCGAAGAGCTCCTGGGCACACTCACCGAAATATATCCTATAAAACACCGGTAAGCCGGCAACTTTTCGACAGTGATCGAGGCTCTGATATTTGGCTAAGAGTGGTGAGTCCTTGCCAGTGAGTTTCCTAGCTCGACGATCTACAGCATTCATACATTTACTAGCGAAAGCTGCTTATACCGATAGATTTATTATGAAAATAATCTCTACTTAGATGCCACTTTCCGCTTATTTTTCCACCTATAATTTGAGTACTTTCAAGGCAAGAGTGACTAAGCATCTTCTAGGCAAGCGCGCTCCAACCTAGACCTCATCAATGCTTCCCAGCGTTGATTGTCGTCAAGCGCAAGCCTATCTGTAAATAAAAAAAAGTCGTGATGCATCTAGAGGGAAATCTGTAAAAACTGCGCTTTCCGATATGGGGTCGCCACAGTAGCTTCTTCGGACCCCAACGACTATTAGTTCTTCGAACTATGTGCCCCGCCCATTTCCACTTCACCTTCGTGACCCACTGAGCTATGTCGGTAACTATGGTTCTACGGATCTCCTTATTTAAGTTTTGATCTCGCAGGAAACTCTCCATAGCCCGCTGAGGGACTCTAAGCTTTCTTTATGAGTATCATGAGTCATCTATGAGTCCCAAAATCTGTGTGCCTGAGGATCAAAATCTTCGAATAGTACGTGTTGCCAGTGATAATCCGATAGATTGTCACTAAGTACGATACCAATATTCAAAACAAGATAAAAGGATTCCTCTAAATATCTACCGTTGAAACATTTGCATGAACAAAGTCTACATTATAGTGCCTAGGTATCGGTTTAATCTTTATTTAGTCTCACTAATCACCTGAGGTCCGAGTCGCTACGGTTTAGTTGCGGTTTGCATAACGCCCAGATGTTCGCTGACTCACCTATGTAGGTGTCCGCCTACCAACTCTCTCCATTGTTAAATGACCACAATAATTGCTCTAATTACTGATAATTGTTTTATTTTGCCTTATTTTACTTTATAGGAGTATTGCCTGTAGGCATCTACATTTCTTAATTTCATCGCAATGCATAGCCGGGCCACAATTTGGGGACGGGTCTCCTCTTAGAATTAACAGGGTTTAGAGCAGGAATTCCCAAAGTGGTCGATATCGACCCCTTGGCGTCGAAATCGGTTTCCGACAGGGGTCGACATAAAAGAAAATTTATTTTGGGGGTCGACGAGGTCGAAAAATCGACCCCTATTAATTAACATGAGTTCTTATTATTTTGAGACTTTCAGGATACTGTATAATTTGTGTTACGTGTATCACAGTATCAGTATCAACTTGTTATAAGAATGACTAATATTATTTTAGTTGCACTTTTAAAAACTCAACAAATTGATAACTGTGCACAAGTTAGTACAAGATAAAAAACTCGGATTTACTGAATTTTATGACTGTTTATTTTGTTAAATTTTGATGAGAAAATGATGTCAAGTTTTCTCACTTAACCAAACCCAAAGTTTTTAAATTGTTAAGTATTTTGTATCAATAGGAAAAAACTAAAGATAGGATTTTTAAAGTAATTTGTCTATGGGGGTCTGAGGTATTAGTATCAGTTCATTTTGGAAAAGGGGTCTCTTGGCCAAAATAGTTTGGGAATCCCTGGTTTAGAGTTTAGACATAGTCCACCACGCTGCTGGCCAATTATGGTTTGGACGGCTAATACCTACACTTATGATTTGAGACCGACGGAGAATATTCAGGCGTGTAGGTTTGTATTTAACAGTTTGAAATGCACATAACTCGGCCGAATTTTGAATATTTACTGAATGTTCGTATTCGGTTCAAACCACATTCGGCCATCACTAGTAAAGTATGTATGACAAAAAAAATTATGCTCTATTTTATTTAGCAAATGTATTTTTTAAACAAAAACAAAACGGCTTAATAATCCTAAAATAATTGTTTTTTTGACTTACTGAGGGAGGTTCATTGTGTTGAGTTCAAAGTAGGCTTGCGATCATTAATCATAAAATCCAATGATTTTTTCATGCTATATTTTTATATTCTCTTCATCCACTTGATTGCTTTCGCCGTATATTGACATTTCATAATTATAGAACATAATAATATTATATGATTAAAAGTTAAGAATTGTAATATTAATTAATTAATGTTTCACATTTTATCTCAACCTATTAATTTGAATCTGACGTCATATAGGTATTATTATGTTAAGGTACTATACAAGGTACGAATAGATGGTCTGTTTTAATCAAATATATTATGTTTTGATTAAAGACTATTATTATGTGTTCATTGTTTGTTTGTAAGTTAACTGCATGTAAACATCTCTTGGAATCCAACTTTTTCAAAAGGCACTCAGTGTTAGTCTTTATAGAAGCGTTTCATGAAAATTCATTTGAAAAAGTTTTTATTTATTCTATTTCATTCCACCTACGAAGTATTCATGATAAACTTTGCTATTAAATATTTATACCTATCGTACGTGTAACTGTTGAAGAAATATGAGTACAGCTATTCCAGTAATGGTTGATAATTTAGAGCGTTTATGGTTACCGTGAGAAAGTTTCAAAGATATCATTTCACGTCTGTTGTTAGTAGGTACTATAGGTATAGTCTCAAACGCCGAAATTCATTAATATAAGATTGCACATTGTACGGATGCTTTATCAAATCTTTTTCGAAGCACATTATAATATAACGTGCTTATATGCCTATAGTTATAGCTTATATACCTATCTAAACGCCTGAAAACGTATACAAAATAAACAAACAATCAAAATGATAAGAAAAGTACCTACTAAAAACTATATACCTAGACACTTATATTATAATTTATAACAATATTTAACAATAATTGCACTCATATAACATTAACAATAGCTCGCCTGGTTACGCATGGATGGATTGGCTTATTTCTTTATTTCTACTTCCTTAATTTTCCGGGATAAAAAGTAGCCTAGATGTTGACCCGAGTAATAAGCTACCACGGTATAAAATTTTGTAGAAATCTGTGCGGGAGTTTTTACGTGAAACAAGGACAAACAAACAGACAAAAATTAAATAAAAATCTGTTTTGGGCTCAGTATCGGTAGTAAAGCATCCCCCAATTAAAATTTTCAAAATATATTAAATGTACAGAAATCTTCCAGTTACAGTTTTATTATATGTATAGATAATAGGATAAGAACAATTAAATGAAAAATTCCGGAGGAAAATGCGTACGAGCGATGTGAGTGGAAATGGGCGGGGCACATAGTTCGAAGAGCTGATGGTCGTTGGGGTCCCAAGGTGTTGGAGTGGCGACCCCGCACCGGCAAGCGCAGTGTTGGCATACCCCCCCCTAGGTGGACCGACGACATCAAACGAGTCGCAGGGAGCCGCTGGATTCAGGCGGCGCAAGACCGAAGCCTGTGGAGGTCCATGCAGAAGACCTATGTCCAGCATTGGACATCTAAAGGTTGTGATAATGATGATGAAGATGAATGTGGGTTATTGAACTGGCTGCAAATGTAGAGAAAAAATGGATATGACTGAGTAAGAATATTAACATAACAACACGTTAGACACGTAACATCATTAAATTTTCATGGTCATTCAAACAAATAATAAGCATTGTTTGTTGCAATGTTCAACAATATATTATCGCCATTATAATTTAAGCGACTAATCTGTTTTTATAGTAATTTTTTTCGCGACCATTTCACGTTAAATTGCGTAAAACACAAACGTTTTAACACCATAAATGTTAAGTATAGGGACCTATGTTTGGCCGGATTTATGTGCGTTTAAGCATTTAAATCACATGCTTCAACGATGAAGGAAAACATCGTGAGAAAACCTGCATACCTGCATATTTGGACTAAATTATTAATTACCTAATTGAAAAATTGAATTAATTTTCCGTATTGTCCTGACATTTTAATTTAACACACAATAATCAATCGCTTTTGCACTTTTTCGGGAGGTCGTTTTTTTTTCTAAATGAAGAATTTGTTATTAAACTAGCGGCAGGCTATGATGGCCGGTTTGACGTTTGTCCGCTCATGAAGTTCCGTATTAATTGATAACGACTTTGAAGGAAATAATTGTATTACTTTATTGACGATAGTGATGTGCAGAGATTCATAAATTTTATCGAATGTAGTTTTAGGTTTAGGACTCAAAATTTATTTATTAAATTGATTTCTAAAATGTATACAAGTGTAGAAAAATCAGTTTGCACCATTTAAGGGGTGAATGTACTTGTGAATATGAACAATTTTCACTATGTGGACAAACCTCTGAAATCGCAAAAAAATATCAGCTGTTTCATACAAAAGGTAAAATTTTTATTTTTATATGATATATACCACAACTCGGCATTTGGTTTTCTAAATTGAAAATTTTTAAAAATGGAATCTAATACGATCGTCACATAGGATCGCTGGCTAGCACAACTACTACCTCCGGCAAACTCGCGTCAATGCTCAATGCAAAACAAAGCAGTTTCGAATTGACGTTGCTTCGAAAAGTATAAACTGTCAGTGCAATGCGATTGTGATATAGTTTTGACCTGGCTTTGGATTTCAAATATTGATACTGCATTACTGTTGACCCTTGCTCGTTAATTTGGACTCTGTTCAAGCCCTTTGTTGTGGATTTCGTCGATATGACCGAACGTACGCAGAGAACTGTTCTAAATAGTCAGACACGTGAGTTCGTAATACGCCTTCGTAACTATTTCGATCGTGAAGCTCAAAATGGAGGGCCAATTTTACCTATAACGTCAGTGGTTGAACGCGTAGCTGATGCGCTTAATATTGGACAACGAACTGTTAGACGGATAACTAAAAAAAATATGGCGAGACTGGCACAGAAGAAAATAAACTTCACACACCAAAAAAGAGAAAACGAGCAAAACCAGTCGTAGGCATCGATAGCTTTGATGCCGATGCTATCCGAAGACATGTTTACGGCTACTATTTACAGAAGGAGTATCCAACAAGAAAAAAGTTGGTGCATTCACTGAAGGAAGCTGGATTATTCTTCGGTGGGGAAAGTTCTTTAACGAAGATTTTGAAGACCATTGGATTTCGATACAAAAAATGTAACAAACGCAAAATATTGATGGAAAGATTTGATATAGCGATGGCAAGGTATACTTTTTTACGGCAAGTGAAAGAAATCAAAAATTGGCAAAATGTTGTGTTCTTGGATGAAACATGGCTTAATGCTAACCATACTGTAGGCCGTTCTTGGAACGATGACACAGCAGCATCTACTTCCAAAGTTCCTGTAGGAAAAGGATCGCGACTTATAATTTGTCACGCCGGAACCATCAACGGGTTTGTCGAAGGTTCTCTCATGGCTTTTGCGTCAAAAACCACTGGAGACTATCATGAAGACATGAATGGAGAAAAGTTTACTGAATGGTTTACCTCAATGTTGTGTAGCCTCCCTGAACCATCTATTATAATTATGGACAACGCCCCATACCACTCGATGCAAATTGACAAGCCACCTGCCCAATCCCAAAAGAAAGCTGATATCGTCGCATGGCTTCGTAAAAATGGCGTAGATGCAAACATGAATATGTTAAAAGCGGAATTAGTACGTCTTTTAAAAGAAAACAAACCAACCAAGATCCGATACGTCATTGACGAAATAGCATTAGAACATGGGCACAGAGTTATACGGTTACCGCCTTACCATTGTGAGTATAATGCGATTGAGTTGGTGTGGGCCCAAATTAAGGGATATGCTGCAAGACACAATACAGAACCCCCATTTACCACAAAAAAAATGCTAAAATTATTAGAAGAAGCTTGTGAACATGTGACTAAAGGAGACTGGGAAAAGGTTGTGAATAGAACTGTTAAATTAATAAGGGAAGATTATGAAAGAGATGTGAAAATAGATAATATTATAGAAAACGAACATATAATTATTAATGTAGGTGATGATAGCAGTGACGACAGTGAAAATAGTAGTATGGACGAATCTGATTAATTATGGCCTTTTGTGGCACCTTTTTTGGTATCTTTTGTATTCATATGTTTCTTGTGTGCATATAAAGTATGTATATTCATTTTCATTCAAATATTCAGTTCGTTCAAATAAATTAAATAAACATATACATTTTTGTTTTATTAAACCTATTTAATCAGGTACAAAAACAAAACTTAATTGTTTTTTGTTCGAGAATAAATTGACATTCCACATCACTATTGTAATGTGTCAAACCGGCCATCATAGCGTGCCGCTAGTGTAGAGACGTTTTATTAAATTAATTATTACCTACTGACTACAGACTTAACTTATAATAATGTTATCCGAATATGCGGACGTAGTTAGTTGGGTCACGTATTTCAGATAAGCGAAAATGCTTCTACATTGCTTAAATAACTAGGGTTACTAACGTTGACCCACCTAGTTAACGATTACGTCCTTCAAAACTGAATATTCGTTGAAGATAAATATTAAATAGGTAGGTACTTAATCATGATTTTTGTACATAATCAACTTAAGTCAAACTAAGTATTCCAAATTTCATGTCGATAGCTTTAATAGTTACTAAAATAATCGACTGTGACAGAAGGACGGACGGACCATTTTTACCATTTTGGTACGGAACCCTAAAAACTGATTCTACGATTGTGGTCATACTCTCTGTAAGGCGAGTAGGCGAGTAGGCGAGTACGAGGCTCATACATAGATCATATTCTCTGTAAGGCGTGGAAACTACTAGGTTTTGTCAAGCGTAACAGCGCGGTTTTTAGAGGAGTAGACTGCATCTCCAGTATCTACCACGCATTAGTACGCAGCATTCTGGAGTACGCGGTCCCAGTATGGAACCCACACTATAGAACACACATATAGACAGAATAGAGATAATACAACGTTCTTTTACGCGGTATCTGGCGTTTAAAGACAAAACATGTCCTTACAGAGCCGATTACGATGCTCGCTTAAAACATTTTAAAATACACTCCCTCGAAAAACGAAGGCAAGCGACTGACCTCATAACTCTCTACAAAATTGTTCGTAATATCACGGATTCCCCTGACCTGCTACAGCACATAAGCATCAACGTCCCCCGCCGTATTCCCAGACACCCTTTACATAAAACATTCGTTTCAAAAACTTCGAAGACTAACTTAGGCAAATTTTCCCCTATTAATAGAATAACTTGCTTGTATAACAATTTGACAAACCATGACATCGACATCTTCCACGACACTCTATTTAGTTTTAAGAAAAAATTTTATCTACATGCATAGCCCTGTATAATTTTATAGCATTATTATTATCGTTCTAATTTACTTACATATCTCATTGACAATATTATTAGGTATTATTATTATAGTAATTTATAACTCTCTGTTTCTGTAACTGTAAAGGTACTTACCGCATATTTGCGCTACTTGTTAACCGGACAAATTTTTTAATGCTGTGTACACCTGTAATGATAACTGTACTAGGACTAGAAAACTTATCGCAATGTAATATTTTTAATGCTTATACAGTGTATTGATGGTGTATCATATGAAATAAATAAATAAAAAAAAATTGTGGTGGTGATACGAGTAGTTCGGTATGTGACACGTATAGCCAATTTGATCAGCTTTGCCGGCTCTAGTGAAGCAGCGGCCGCGCGGTGGTATTGTTTGTTCTTTTAAATTGAAATCGATCCTACGACGATCGTGAATTCGTGAACCTCGCAGGTATCTATATTGAGTATAATAATAAATTTATATTCTGTTCTATTGAGATAGCAGATAATATCAGGCTGTATTGTTGTCAAGAAACAGATATAAAAGTTAATTATAGTCGACTGCTTTGTCATGCCGTCCCATCAACTTCTATCTTACTTATTGATATTAACACTGCTAGTCATCGCAAAGGTAAAATTAAAAGTACAATAAGCATTGATTGCTCAGACTGGCTCAGTATATAGGTCACTCACTAAAAACTATGCCTTTGTTTTGTACCCACATCACTTTTTTCTCTAAAATATTAGCAAAGCCCTACTTCTTGCTAATATTATAAATGCAAGTGTGTTTGTTTATTGGCTTGTCCTTCAATCACGCTGCAACATAGCTACGGATTGACGTGATTTTTTTGCATGGGATATAGCTATCAGAACCTGAAGAGTCAGTCATATAGGCTATTGTTTTCGGAAAAGAAAAGAGTTGTGAAATCTTTTATTTTCCGGGATAATGAAAACTAAATCCACGTGGACAAAATCACGAGCATCAGCTAGTACCTATTTACTTATTACAATAAATAAACTTGTCTGCATCTACAATTAACATCTAGTAAATGTATTCAACATAAAAATAATATTTACATAATGTTATACTGACACTTGAAGTCATTAAAAGGCGTGCCAAGGTCAGGGCCAGTGGAATCATTCGTTGAGGATTGTAAATAAAGCTGGTTACTGTAACGAATGATGACTGATGCCCAATTTCACCAACATCCCATAAACAATCACATAGTTAGACAACCGCTAAGCTAAAAGGTCCCATAAACCAACCCATAACTAAAATTTGTTTTCACGAACGCAACAGACCCATAGCTAGCGGACCCATCCTTATGCGACAGTTTTTTTACGATGATAGTGTACCCAGTACCAGTATACCCAGTTGTAGTTCCCGGTTTTATAGGAAATGATTGATATAATACGTATTCATCTATTATTTTAATGAAGAACTTAATTCTTTCATATTTTGACTGATAGATATTTTCATTTAGTGATTCATATTTTAATCTATACTTACTAAATACTAATATTATACAGAGGAAAGATTTTTTTGTTTGTTTGTTTTATTGATTGTACCGGATAGGCTCTGTAACTACTGGACCGATTTGAACTATTTTTTCACCAATAGAAACCTAAGTTATCAGGAAGTAACATATGCTATAATTTATTGTCAAAAAAATTAGAGATCCTTAAGAAAATTGCAATAGTGTAACCCATAGTAGGAAAATTTTGCCAATAAAATGCATTATTTGGCGTGTGCTGAGAAAACTATTGATGGTACATAAAAAAGATGTACTGCATGATTAAATTACTCATTATTCTCTACAAAAATGTCCCCGTGGGAATATATCTAACTATCATATTATTTAAGTCACAGTAGTAGCTTTTGTATTCTAAAATTTAATTTGATCGCCTATATTATCGCAGTATTAATTCTTCCTTACTAATACACATTATAAATGCGAAAGTGTGTTTGTTTGTTGGTTTGTCCGTCAATCACGCTGCAACATAGTTACGGATTGACGTGATTTTTTGGATAGGTATAGTTGAGAACCTGGAGGGTGACGTAGGCATCCCGAAAAATCAAATAGTTCCCGCGGGATTAATCCACGCGGACGAAGTCGCGGGCATCAGCTAGTAAAAATATATTTTAGTCTATGTTTTACAAGTTTGGTATTGGTATGGGGAATGGGGTTCCTAAAAATATAAACAAGTACCTAGGTAAAGTGAATCACAAACTAGAAATTAAAATAGTTGGTACCTACCTACTTAAGTAGATATACCTGGGGTATCTACTTACCCAGGTAGGTAAGTTAGCACCAAACAGGTACCTACGGCCTACCTACCTATACAGGCTCATTTTCCATTCAAGTTATTGTTAGGAGAGCAATAAAGTACACATCATCTTGGTAGGTTCCCAATAAGTAAAAAGGTATGGTAACCACAAAAAAAAATTGATAATTTCCTATGTAAATAGGTAGGTACTCACCTATTATCAGGAAATTCCAAAAATTTTTTTCCAACAAATATATTACTGTTGATTTAGATAACCTATAATATCTTCGGCAAAAATCTACTTCATCGAAATCGTTGAAATAATTTGGTCGTTTTCAATATACATATTTTAGGTCTTCGACTACGAATTATATCAAATATAGTATCAGTCGTGTCTAAATTATCAAAAAAATCAAATAGATCACGGCCCATCTTGTCCTCTAGAAGTCGCTTTTACTTATGTGAAGGTTTATGGGACCAATGATCCATCTCATAAATTTATGGGATCGTTTAGGCGCTAACGGACCCTTTAAAAATGGTGAAACGGAAACTATCCCCTAACTGGCCGCTAAATATGCTAAGGGGTCCCATAAATCTTATGGGTCGTTGGTGAAAGTGGGCATTAATCACATTATTTATTAAGTACGCCGATTATGCAAAGTGTAGTACGGATAAGACTAATAATGAGGTCGGGCTGTCGAATCGATCACACAATAATGTCAATTTTTTATGTATACCTTAATATGTAGGTATACTATGCAAATCTTTGATGCAAATGCTCGAAATAAAGATATCTAGTAATATTATGGTATTCCTACATATTCTTTCCAAAAGTTGGATTCGAAAAAACATAGTATTGGTAAGTTGTCTTGTAAGTAGGTAAGGTAGGTTGTATTTTATTTTACACAACATTTGTTATAAATTATTTTTTAATGAAATAAATAAAGGCAAGATAAAGGAGTTTATTATTTCAAATTACAACTAAAGCTAGAGATTGTATTGTATACCTACTTGTAATTTCAAATTTGGTAAAACGTACTTACGAGTTATAAGACAATTAAATAAGACAAATTAAAGAGCTTGGACATTTTATTGCCGTTTTATCATAGTCAAATATTTTTCAGATACTTATTCCCAAAAGATGATCTAAGTACTTACTAGATTATCTTCCTTTAAAATTGATAAGTATAATTAATAATCCAACTAGTAGTAAAAGTAATACCTTTATTATGCAATTGAAGCAAATAATAACAATAAGTAGGTAGGTATAAAGTAACCCTATTTTACTCGCAATATCACTAAAATTCAGCAAACTTATATCGGATTGCTAAATTATTCTAAAAAATATAAAATTGCATGTAGATATAAAAATAAATTGAGCAGGAAACGCGATTCTTTTGTGTTTTAATGCTAAATCTTTTGTATCTAATATTAGTAATTACGTAGAATTTACACTTTCCAAAACACATACAAACAATAAAATATTTACCAATACCTACTTATTCATTTATACAGCCTCATAACCTAACCTAAGTGAGTACTTCTCGGAATCAACGTAATATTGCTGGTAAATTTCTATTGAAAAAATACGTAAAGTATATAATAATATAATACCTCGTAGATACCTACTATTTCGTAATACAACTTAAGTTACGATTTATATAATAATAAACACAATAAATACACAATTCATACTGTTACATAAACTTGTTCTATTATGTGTATATAGGAGCAAACGACCAACTTAATTGAAACACTTATTCCTTTTATTTGTACATAAATATTTTTATTTGTATTTTCTTTTATTCGTGCAGAATCAAGAAAAGTTAAGTTACTTACAATTTTATACTTATAAAATAGTCATGACCCTTTGAAAGAAGCAAATAAAATACATCAAAATAAAGAAGTAAAAGTGATTTTTAGAAGCCTTAATCCAGGCGGATGAAGTCGAGATCATCGGATCGTTTAAAACGACATAATATTAAAAATCTACAAGGTTTCGAAATAATTCAAAGCATAAGCAAAAATATGCTAGAATGATAAAATAAATTCCTTGATCTCCGCATAATAGGACCGTGCGAAGTGTTATGTGATCGTTTTATATCGGTATCGTAGGCTATCAAAGTGACGGCTTGCACAATATTTATTACGAAATGGAGAAAATATGTAATCCCATAGTCTTATAAACGCATAAATTCTTTCATAATCCAATCTTAACGCGTTTTAACGTTCGAATTAACGATACAATAAATATAAAACGCTTTTCTGACCGACTTTATGGTTGTGTTATGAAAAACTGTCCATCAACCGCGTGTAAATGGTTATGACAGTCATTGTGATGCAAAGAACATTAATTACATATGTAAGCTAATGAGAGTATAACATTTGTGATGTAAGGGCTTAATACTTAATGAAAGCCTTATGCTTTATATGAGTGTTGATTGCCTTGCAGATGGACAAACAGTAATTTATTCTTAAAATAAAACAAAGTTTTTAGTTACAAGCAAGGACTTACAAAAATTCTTAATCTATAACCTCTTTGGGTTTAGTGTTCCTTAGTAAAACAAGAAATCCTTATGGTTTAATCTTGTCCCTCTGTATGTCACAGCTAGCTTATTACTGGTATGGATACGTGCACACAATTTATGAAAAACAAAAAATTCTAGGCTCGATGTTCCGTAATTTGTATCAATATATTCTGCGACCTGCACAGCTGATTCTTAAGTGTGATTTTCTCCTAGTCTATAGAAAGAAAATTTAAGTGTACCCTTGTAAAGTTGTAACCACAATAATCACGACTATTGTTGTCTTACGATATAATTAAAAAGTTGACCAAGATAATGATTTGTTCTTACGGTGAATGCTTGGAATAAACACGATGATAAACATATACAAAAATATATATATTAAAAAAAATGGTGTTTTATATATCCCTTTATTAAGCGTAGCTTTTAGTATGATAATAATATGAAGCTTTTACTATCATGACTACGGAACCCTACCTTATGCGATCTGAAAAGCACTTGAAGTTATTAAATAATTTTAACCTGTGACTAGGCAGGTAAGCATAATATGCTTACTTCGGAAAGCAAGGCGGATAAATATTATTTATCCGTTTTTCCAAAGTAAAATTAAACCTATACCTACCTATACCTAAATATCCTTATACTTTGATAATAGGAAAGGTTTTTTCCGTCTCTGTGATGCAAACTTTCTCTTTACCTCGTCAAGATCGATTCATGCAGGGCTAAGGCAGAGGTAACAGAAAAACAGACAGACATAGTTCTTTTTGCATTTTCTATACCTACTTATAATAAAACTATAACATTGAAATTTCTGTACATTTAATATATTTTAAAAAAATTAACCGGGGGATGCTTTATGATCGATACTGAGCCCAAAGCAGATTTTAATTTAATTTCTGTCTGTCTGTCTGTCCGCGCATCTCGTGAATACTACTAAGCGTATTTAAATGAAATTTGGTATACTGGTAGCTGATATTTCGGGTCAACTTATATAGAATAGTTTTTATCCCGATAAAAATAAGGATAGGAGATGAAAATTTTTATCAATTTTATTTCATAACTCCGTCAAATTTGAACCGATTTTAATAATCCTTTTTTTATTTATAAGTGTATTATCAGGCAGGTTTGGCTTAATTTTGATGAAGATCTGATAAATATATGTACTATTGGAGATAGAGGATATAACTCTTCACGGATAGCAGCAAGTTACTCGCATAAAGGACAACGATCGAATACATGTTTATCATATTTATATGAGGGTTTTACCGATAGACATAGACCACCTAAATCATTAACCTCCAGGCCCCAGATGTTTGTACCATTATGTCTGTTTTGTAGTCCACTAGTTACATTAATATCGATAGTGTTCGTGAATCGTGATGATGTCGGCACATAAATGCGGTAATTGTAAGATTTTGTCGAGGATATCCTCACCTAGTTGATGAGTAAGCATTTATCGCGCTCGATGGCTAAATTGCGTCAACAATGATTATCCCGAACCTTGATCTTATCAGCACTTCTGGCTTCTCGGCTATTATGTATATTTGGCGTCAGAAAATTAATCGTCAGCGTTCTGCAATATCATTATGATTTTGTTAGACTTTTAATTCCAGTTTGATAAGCAAATAGGTACTTGCGAATGGACTAATAAATAATTATTTATGTGCTAACTGATGCCCGTGACTTCGTCCGCGTGGATTTGGTTTTTAAAATCCCGCGGGAACTCTTTGATTTTCCGGGATAAAAAGTAGCAACTCACTCACAATCCAGGTCCTTGCAAAAAATAACGTCACTCGTTCTGTTGCAGTGTGAGTAACGGACAAACCAACAAACAAACACACTTTCGCATTTATAATATTAGTAAGATTTTATTAGATAGTTCGGTGATAGCTTAGTGTTGACTTCGACCTCCTATTTGGGTGGTCCGGGCTTTGAATATTAGATCTCTTACTATTCTCACTATCACTTGCTAAACGGTGAATGTTCTCCACATTGTGAGAAAAACTGTATTGTAACTGTATACTGTGAGAAATACTCCATTGTATAAAAAAAGTATTCTGAAAGGTGTGTGAGTGAAGTCTGGTATTGGCTAGTGGTGTACCTACTGGGCGGCCAATTCAAAGTCCTATCATTTTCATGCTCAATGCGAAAAAGGATAGCACGAGATCACACGCCACATTGACTTTAGCAAGAAATTGCGGAAATTAGTAGCCCATGTAGCATGGAACTAGGAATTACGACTACGTCTGTAGCCTGTGGTCATTTGGCTTAGCCTTTGCTTTACACTAGGTACTGGATAGCCTTGAAAAAGCACAGTCTATAATAAATAGTATAAATTCACAAAGCACCTTCACAGCACACATGGATTAGGGAGAGGAATGGCGATGTTGATATTGCCAGCAGACGAAGCGCTTATAGAAACATTTTGAGAAATAATTCCGTAGTGACTTTCCACTTCAAAAAAATAAAATGAAAATCGTTTATTACGAGCAATTATTTAAAAGAACTATAATATAATATAATCCTATCCTAAGTCTACTTATATTATAAATGTGAAAGTTTGTGAGGATGGATGGATGTATAAATGGATGGATGGATGAATGTTTGTTACTCTTTCACGCCACAACGAATGAACTGATTTGGCTGAAATTTGAATAGTGATAGCTCATACCCAGGATTAATACACAGGCTACATCTTATCCCGGAAAATTAAGAAGTTCCGCGGGAATTTAAAAACTTCATTCCATGCGGACGAAGTCGCGGGCATCATCTAGTAATTTATAATATTCTAGAAGGCGAAATGATGTCAGCAGAGACTGAGCGTTTATTAAAGCTTTGCAAGGAAATTGCGTGATTGACAAATTAAATTGCCACTCATCGGCTTGATGAGTAACATCCCATCAGCAATGATTAATCCAGCTTCCCAACACGCTTTTTTCTACCTTTGTGTCTTTGTCTGCGTCGCGTAGTAAAAAAATTTTGACATGGCCAATTTTTAATGAAACATCTGATTAAAGGATGTGTTGCCGGTGTGGTCAGGAGGCGCGGCTTGTATATTAAAAGCTTTGTGAGGAAGTTCGGTGATTGACTAATTGCCGCTTATCCGCTCGGTGGAACCAGACAGATTAAGCTCTTTTTGATTGCGCTATATTTGTCTTGCCTCAAAGTAAGGTTGCCGTTTGAATCTACAGATGTCCAACGCTGGACAAATCTATGCAGGTCTCTTGTAAGAATCGCCACAGAACACGGGCTTGTGCTGCCAGTGACTCCCAGTGACTCGTTTGAGATCACCTGTCCCACCTAGTGAAAATAAAATATACAATATTATTTTATTACAAGCTTTTATTTGTTAATGTCAATACTAGGGCTTGCAAATATTCGAAAATTTTGGTATTCGAATATTCGCCTTTTTTTCGGGTATTATTCGAATTATTCGAATAATATTCGAATAATTTAAAAAAATCAAAAGATGTTATAATAACTATGTTTTTAATTGCCATTGCTCTGAATCAAAAACTTACAAAAGTTAAAAGATTTAAAAGAAAGATTTTTAACGTTGATAGAATAAAAATAGGTAATTAATCAGTATTACAAGTTAGGAAATTGGATATACCTAGCTGGACTGTGTCCCAGGTACATTATGTACTAGTCCACAATGTCAAGTGCAGTATTCTTAACGAAGGTGGAGTGGAGCATGAACATTGGACATGATTTTCATCTTGCTAATGTTCATCTTCAGGCCTAACGCTGAGAAACCCTGCTAAAATCTTTGAGCACTGTATTAACGTCGCTCAGAGTCTCTGCCATAACGAATATGTCATCGGCAAATCTATTCACCTATTATGTTGATGCCAAGTCCGTTCCAATCCAGAAGCTTAAAGACGTCCTCCAATGCAGCGGTAAATAGCTTCGGGGTGATTGCGTCTCCCTATCATACTCCACGCTGCAAGTGGATTAGTCTGGTCCTGTATACGTACTGACATAGTGGCGTTTTCATACAAGCACGTCAACACTTGGATATACCGGTAGTCAATACGGCATCTCTGCAGTGACCTCAATACAGCCCAAGTTTCCACCAAATCGCAGGCTTTCTCATTAACAAAGACGATTATTCAGAACCAAAATCATATCGACCAATCGGTCTGCTCCCTGTGCTCGGGAAGATTCTTGAGAAAATGTTCACCAATCGGATTATATGGCAAATAGGCAAGGAAGGCACATTAAATAGAAGACAGTATGGCTTTATGCCACAAAAAAGCACTGAAGATGCCCTTTACGATGCAGTGGAACTAATTCGCACAGAGGTAATCGGAAAGAAAATCGTTGTAGCAGTATCGCTAGATATCGAAGGGGCCTTTGATAACGCCTGGTGGCCAGCTATTATTAAACAGCTGGACAGATTAAGGGTAAACTCCTCCCTAATAAGACTAGTCAACAGCTACTTATCGTCCCGATCAGTTACTGTCAGGTACGCAGGCGAAGAAGTACACCGGACCACTAATAAAGGCTGTATTCAGGGCTCCACATGCGGTCCTCTATTGTGGAATGTGTTACTAGATTCTTTGTTGGTAACTACTGAACATCACCAAGTACACATACAGGCTTTCGCAGACGACATACTACTAATCGGATGGGGGACAACAGGACCAGAGGTAGAAAAGAATATAAATGAGGCATTAGTTACCATAACAAAATGGGGCAAGCATAATAAACTGAGATTTGCACCCCACAAAACGCAGACAGTACTTTTCACCAGGAAGCGAAAGTATGACCAGCCAAAACTCCGAATGGATGGCATTGAACTAAAATTCGGCGAAAGCTTGAAAGTTCTCGGCCTCAACATTGATAGAAACCTGAACTTCTCCAAACACTTGGATCAGATAACACTGAAGGTGGCTAAACTCTACAAAATTATCACAAGATCAGCAAGAGCTCAGTGGGGTCTAAACTTTGATATCATAGCAACAATTTACAGTGCAGTGATTGAACCCACTATCCTATATGCAGCAAATGTATGGGGGGCAAAAAGCCATAAAGCATACATGCGCAAAAAGCTGGACAAAATAACCCGCATGTTTGGCCTGATGATATGCAAAGCACATCGCACCGTATCACTTATGTCGTGCGCCATCCTGGCAGGAATTCTACCCCTTGACCTCAGGGCAGCCGAACAAAGGGACGTATACGAGATTAAAAGGGGCAAGGTTCTCCCAGACCTACCACGTTGCCAGATGGAAAGGCCGATAAGCCCCTTCAGCTTACCTCACCCAGCTTCAAGGCAACGCTTGACGTTTGACTCCATCAACAACGCAGAAGAATTAGAGGCGGTAGAGGATGATTGGCCAAGAATATATACTGACGGGAGCAAGATTGGGGGGGGGGGGGAGTTGGAGCAGCTGCAACCATATGGAAAAATAACGCAGAAATGCATTTTATCACCATCTCACTTGCTGATTATTGTTCAGTGTACCAGGCTGAGCTAGTCGCCATACAGGGGGCCTTGGAAGCCATGGAACGAAACAACGTAGTGCGGAAGGCTCATATCTTCTCAGACTCCAGGTCCGCTTTGGAGAGCATAACAAACCCAAACAACTTACACCCACTAGCGGCTGATCTCCACTCTCGCATCTGCGCTATAAGTGAAAATGGAGGGGAAGCAAGACTTCATTGGATCCGGGCACACGTAGGTATTCCCGGGAATGAGCGCGCTGACGAACTAGCTAAGGGTGCGGCTCTAAACCACAAGTACGCACCAACCTACGACCGACTCCCTTTGTCCTCAGCCAAGCGGCTCATCAGGGGCCCAACTCTCAAAGCCTGGCAAGAACGATATAGCACAGCAACAACTGGAGCCGTCACGAAATTATTCTTCCCTGAAGTCCAAGAAGCTTTCAAGACTTTGAAAAAGATCACGCTAAATAATACTATGGCTCAGTTGTTTACGGGTCACGGTGGATTTAAAAGCTACCTTTTTAGATTTAAGCTTGCTCCCAGTCCATTCTGTGTTTGCGATGAGACTACCGTCGAAACATTAGAACACATACTCGTAGCATGTCCAAGGTTCGCGAACGAAAGGCTTGACTGTAAGCACAGGATGGACAGGGACATTGAATCTAATAATATATGTGCGCTGGTCAAGGACGAAGATTGTCGGGACGCTTTCCTGGGCTACGCTGTTGGAGTGGTCAGGAAGGCGGCAAGGGCTAACGGTTCCACCATTTAGACATAGGTTAGGTTAGTTTCTAGTTAAGTTAGGGACCTAATTAATAAAAAAAAAAAATAATAATAAAAAAAAAATAAAAAAAAAAAATAAAAAAAAAAAAGTCAGACTTAAAGGTTGCTACATAATCGAAAATAGCAGTATATAAAATATTAATAAAAAAAAAATAATAATAATAAACATGACTCAGCAGCGAGATGGGTCTATAATAATTCTTCAACAAGGTATTATCACCCTTTTTGAAGAACAGAACCACCACGCTCCTGTGCCATGCTTCGGGCGGTCATTCAGGCCTTTACGTCTGTTCTAGACGATTTAAACATTGTCTCGGAGGCATTATCTCCGGTGACTGTGGAGACCGATCCGTGAGCGATAGTTACGTCCGCCCTTGCTGCAACAAAACCCGATGACCACAGACGCAGTCCCGGCACTGGAACGCCTTCTTGCTCTCCTGTGCGTTAACACTTTAAACCAAGCATCGTCGTGAACCCTACATCCCTAACCCACGCTTTTCCTCCAACTGTTCCTGTCGTCCGCCAGCTTCTCCCAATTCTTGTGCTTTATGATAAAATCGGTCATGTCTCTCTTGGCGCAATCTTTAAAGCGCAGCCGTGGTCTGCCCGCGTTTCTCTTCGCATGTGCTACTGCGCCAAGAAGTACTTGCCGAGGCAGGCGAGATGAGTCCATTCTTTGCAAGTGTCCCAGCCAACGTAGGCGTTTTTGCTTTAACAATGCAGTAAGGCTGAAAGACTCAGTACATTTCAGGACGTTCTCATTAGTCTCCCTATCTCTCCAAGTGATGCCCAAGATTTTGCGTAAGCAGCGCATATGAAAGGCGTTAAGTCGGCGTTCCTGCTTCGCATATGATGTCCACGTCTCTGCACCATACAAGAGTGTAATTAGAACACATGTACTGTAAACTGTCATCTTTGTTTAAAAGTGAGATGTTTATTGCTTCGGGCGGTATACCCTCTTGAATGACGGAATTGAACAATCGCTGAAAAATCTTAAGTACCGGTTTTCCAACCGCTTTCAGGAGTTCCGCAGTGATTCCGTCATCACCAGGCCTTGTTGTTCTTGAGCTGCTTGAGAGCCATACTAATCTCTTATAGGCTGATGTCGGGGATATCTTCGGTAGAGTGTCGGGTCAGTTTGGCTCTGGGATCTTTGGCCAAATCTTCAACAGGTTTTTGAGAAAGAGATCAACATCCGAATCCAACTCGGCTGTGCAGCATTTGGGAAGCTCTGAGATGTCCTCTCGTCCAAAATCCCTCAGTGCCTGAAGACTAAAGTTTTCAAACAGTGCGTGCTGCCAGTGATGATTTACGGATCCGAGACTTGTTCGCTAACTGAGGGCCTCATAAGTAGACTCAGGGTTACTCAGTGGACGATGGAGAGATCGGAGTATCCCTGCGAGATCAAATCAGAAATGGGAAGATCCGAAGGAGAACCAAAGTCACCGACATAGCCCAGCGAGTCGCGAAACTGAAGTTGAAATGGCTGGGGCACATAGTTCGAAGAGCTGATGGTCGTTGGGGTCCCAAGGTGCTGGAGTGGCGACCCCGCATCGGGAAGGGCGTTGTTGGCAGACTGACCCCACTGGGTGGACTGACGACATCAAACGAGTTGCAGGGAGCCACAGGATTGCCACAGCCACAGTCAGGTGCCCGGCCGCAGGTCGGGCACTTAGGTTCCATTTGGTCAATATACCTAAGTTAAGCCCAATACAACCAAAGGGCACCTGACTGTTCATGTATAACTCTAACCTAACCTAACTTTAGATTTTGGCAAACATAGTACTTGTTAGGCATAAGAAACATAACTAAATACTTCAATTTGCCACGGCATTACATAACAGTGAGCTTTTCTAAACTGACGACGCCGTATGTAAACGGCGGAATCACACAAAATGTCTGCGACATGCACATTAATATTCCGAGTTTGGCTTTCAGAAAATTGGTCGAATATTCGAATATAGCAGATTTAATATTCGAATATTCGGACAAGGCATAGTATTCGAATAATTCGAATATTCGAATATTCGAATGCAAGGCCTAGTCAATACGTTTGATTGGATGATCGCAGCGTTGCCTACAAAATAAAGGAACGGTAAATATTGTAGACACAGAAAATAGTTTTCGACTGCCTTTTGAGCGGAAGCCGGAAAATCGAAACAAGCCAGTCTGCGGTTAAGCGTGGAAATCGATTTCAAGGCGAAAATAGTTCCAATTTTTTTTTAGCTAACGTAAAAAGGGAAAAATGTTTTGCTTTCGCCGCATTTTTTATGTAAAAACCAGGATCATTTTATCAAAACAAATATTGGTTTACTAGCTGATGCCCGCGACTTCGTCTGCGTGAACTTAGCCTTTAAAATGCCTTGGGAACTCTGACTTTGCGGGATAAAAAGTAGCCTGTCACTCTCCAGGTCCTCAACTATAGGTACACTGCAAAAAATCACGTCGATCCGTAGCTCTGTTGGGGCGTGATTGAAGGACAAACCAACGCACTTTCGCAGTTATAATATTTCACCATATAAAGTGTAAGTGCATATAGTCAACGTGGTTTTTAGGGTTCCGTACCCAAAAGGTGCCAACGGGACCCTATTACTAAGCCTCCGCTGTCCGTCCGTCCGTCTGTCAGCGGCCTGTATCTCGTAAACCGTAATAGATAGACAGTTATAATAAACTTACATTACAAATAAACTTACATTACACTTACTTACATGCATATTGGCGCATAATAGAAGGATAAATAATATGTGAAAAGAAGCATACTAATATCCCGCAGGAACCGTTTGTTTTCCAGGGATAAAAAGTAGTCTTTGTCACTTTTCAGGCCTTTACCTGTGCTAAAAAATAATCTAAAACTTCAATCTAAAACTACGTTGGCGCATAATTGAAGGATAAGTATGTGAAAAGTAACATACGAATACCCCGCGGGGATTGTTTGTTTTCCTGGGATTAAAAGTAGCCATTGTCACTTTTCAAGTCCTCAACTATGCCTATCCAATAAACCACGTCAATCTGTAACTCCGCTGGCGCCGAATTTAAGGATAAATATGTGAAAAGTAGAACACTAATATCCCGCGGGAACTGTTTGCTTTCCCAGGATAAAAAGTAGCCTTTGTCATTTTTCAAGTCATCAACTATGCCAATCCAAAAAACCACGTCATTCTATAACTCCGTTGGTGCATAATTGAAAGATAAATGTGTGAAAAGTAGTATACTAATATCCCGCAGGAACCGTTTGTTTTCCCGAGATAAAAAGTAGCCTTTGTCATTTTTCAGGCTCTTAACTTTACCTGTGCAAAAAAATCATGTTAATCTAAAACTCCATTGCGCGTATTTTGAAGGACAAATGCGTAAAAAATAGCGATGCTATCCCGCAGGAACTGTTTGCTTTTCCGGGATAAAAAGTAGCCTCTGTGCTATTCCAGATTATATTATATGTCAGTGCCAAATTTCAGCAAAATCGGTTCATTCGTTGTCGCGTTAAAGAGTAACAAACATCCATCCATCCAAACATCCATCCTCACAAACTTTCGCATTTATAATATTATAGGATAGGATAGGATAGGAATAGGATAGGATATAGGATAGGAAGGATAGGATAGGATAAATAGGATAGGATAGAATCTACACATGACCAGTCATTATAATATCTAGTAATGTACTCACTATGACTGGACAAATCGATACCTTGTACTATTTGTATTATTTATTTCGTAATCCATCCCTAATCCCTAAGAAATTTTCTATTGCTAATGAAAAACTTCAATAACTGTGTTGTTGAGTTGGAATTTTTTACTTATTCTCGATGCTGCGGATAATGTAAGCGTGATTTAAGTACAATCAGCGCCATCTATCGGTGGTTTTTCAAAATCCCGCGGGAACCTTGGATTTTTCCGGGATAATTTGTAGCCTATGTGTTATTCTAGGGTATAATCTATCTCCATTCCAAATTTCAGCTAAATCCATCCATTACTTTTTGCGTGAAAGAGGAACAAACATACACACAAACTTTCGCCTTTATAATATTAGTAGGATACACGAAAAGCCGAATCAGCGGAGCAATGTTGCAATTCAACAATAAACCCATTTTATAAATCAAACAGTAGGTAATATTGGTAATTGGATTTTCACGTCGTCTCATTGGATAGACGACCACTGTTGGACCTCTTACCTGGCAAGAACCGCCACAGAATGTAATTTTGGCAGCTTCAGTCGAGCGGCTCCCAGCGACTCGCTTCAGATCCAGTGGAGAGGGTTTCCGATTCTGCGTGCGTGTCCTGCTGCGTGGTCGCTTTTCGAGTAGGTAGTAGGTACACTACCTACATATTACATAGGTGTCTTGTGACTTTTATAGTCTATTGGTTCTTTGAGCTCTATGCTAATTTCCACTTCAGCTTCTTGACTTAAATAAGCTATATCGATAAACACCAATAAATTGGTACTCTTCTGGATATACAAAGGATATTCCAAAAATAATTATAACCAGACTTAAAAATATTATTCTATGTTTGAGCTTAGACTGAGTTTAATAAGGTAAAGTTGTGAGGACCATAAATCATTCAGGTAGGATACGTACCTACTTTAGTTAAAAGAGAGTCACGTCGGCGTCGTCGAGAAGATTAAAACGAAAAACCCAGACACGAAACCTAATGCGAGAGAGTTTGAGCCATTCGTAAACATCAATTTAATTTATAACAAGGTATAACAAAAGCAATGCAACATTTTTAATCTTAAAATATGTGCAGATCGTAATGTAGATGCATCTCGAGGTTATATTATTCTTCTAATATTATCCTTGTTTTCCTTACTTCCTTACCAATGCTACCGCTAGTTACTAGTTATTATTCTGTGCCAATACTCCTACTACTTCCTATGTTACTCTCCAAGTGTTCAACTATACTCATGCGAAAAATCACGTTGATGCGTTGTTTCATTACTGCGTGATTAGAGGAAAAACCGATACAACAACAAACACTTTCGCATTCAAATATTAGAGAAAGGAGAATCAATGTTTAAAAAGAATGTAAAAGTTGGTTGCAAGCTCTTGGTATGTAGAATGTCAAAAGTAAAGATGGATTCATGGGTTTCCATTCCACGCCATTCTGGACACAAACCTATTTACAGTTTCCTGACTGCAAAACAGCACTCATGCATGCAGCATGGCGCATGCATAATTTAGTATAAACTAAATTATACTTTTATGCGTAGGTATAACCTACTATCAGAAACCGTATAAATAAATAATAATAATCAATCCATATACATAGTTATATCAATACATATTGTAGTAAGAATAAATACTTAATAACTGCTATGAAACTTGATATTATGATATACCTATTACAATAACCTATATCTTTACCCATGTTCGAAAACAATACACCTTAAACAAGTTAAAATAAAGCTCATTACTTGCTGCATTACGAGACCGCGATATTGATACTTGGCCTTGGCTGTATTTTCCCTTGAGACATGAGCTAATTTGAAGCGAGATATGAAATGGTATGAAATTGCATATACGCAAGGGCAAGGGCCCGCTGAGAGAATAATGAAAGGAGCTTGTTGTAGCGGCGGAGGTCACGTTCTCACCACTTGTGTGGTTCGTGGGTACTCGGAGCCCTCCTGAGTCCTGTGGGGTAAATACGGGTTTATAAATCTCGACAACGTTGATAGATTTCGACTGTTAAGCTCGATTTGCACAGCACACCACCACTTGTGTGGCTTTTGGGTACTCGGAGACCTCCCGAGTCCTGTAGGATCTATACGAATTTATACATTTTCCACCACTTGTGTGACTCTTGGACTTGTGTGACGAATTTATACATCTCACCTGCGTTTATGTACATAATAATATTTCAGTGGTAAGACCGTTTTGTAGCGAGGAACGTTGGAGGTCACGTTCTAACCAGTCGAGTGGCTTTTGAATACTCGGAGCCCGACTGACTCCTGTAGAGTTAGTACGAGTTTATACCTACGTCATCATGACTACGTTGATAGATTTCGAGTGGTAAGACCGTCGACCATTGTAACTGCGGAGGTCACGTTCTAACCATTCGTGTTGCTTTTGGATACTCGGAGCCTAACTGACTCGTGTAGGGTTAGTACGAGTTTATACCTACGTCATCTTGATTACGTTGATAGATTTCAAGTGTAGAACACGTTATAGTGGTGAAGGTCTAATTAATTTTGTGGTCCTACTCAGAGTCAGACTGATTCCTGCAGGATTAGTACGAGTTTACATATTATCTCGACAGAGTTGGACGTCTTTTGAGTGTCGATATATATTGTGAAACGAATATTAATTGCCTCGATTTTAAACTCAAAGCTATTTCGATGCTCGAAATCTATCATCGTTATCGAGAATCTCGTACTACGAGCACTGCCATAACATTAAGTATAGCTATCAATATATAATCTTGTCGCTGTATTGATTTCATGTTTGATTAAAGAAAATATAATTTGAGAAGTAAAACTCGCCATTTCAGGCTCATTTTAATGGGTCGATACAAAGGCGTTCTATCTAGGTTCTTACGTTTAGCTTAATTCAATTAGTTACTTAAAGTGCCCACTTCACCTAACACGTGATCTAACGTTAAAAAATGATGTTTTTAGGTTTTTATGAAGAATCACGCGACCATCGTATTCTTAAGACAAATCAAGGCATGAATTTTAATGTCCATTATTCAAATGAAAGTAGAGAAAATTCTAGTAGTTTTCTTATCACGTTTCCGCTTAAAATCATATTACAAAGTCCTTTACCTTTTATGAAGTTTTGTACCTTCACTACGAATATCCTCCTCAGTTCCTGTTAAGACAAAAGATGCAGTAAAATTTAACTCCGTAAGTAGATCACCGTTCGATTGTTTATTGCTTCCTCCGCCGGATGTTCCTAACCGTTCTATTTCGATTCTATTGTTGTACCTAATTGTATCTTTAGCACGTAACTGGTTGTATGTTAAGATGAAATGTGTTGTCTTCTGATCTTGATCTGATCTTGATCTGTTAACCTTCATACTCAATATCTTATTATATAATCTGTATTTTATATCGAACGTCTTAAAATTATAATATACTCGTGTATTATTTTGTGTATTCTGTGAAGTTGTTTTTATTGAGAAGAATTCATACGATTATGTTTATCTTTATTAAAACGATGGTAATTCCTGTATAAATAATGCTCATGTGTAAATTTCTATCTCCTTTTCAGCACAAAAAATGAGGTAGTATTTTTATTAGATATCATAGATACCCTCTACTTCTTCGAAAAATTCTTAAGCTTTCTAAGTAGGTATACGTAATATTAACTCCTGAACTAATTGAGCTGTAATAAATATCTAAATTGTTATACGTGTACAGAGGAGAAAGCGTTTGTTTTCGCTCTCAGATTTACATTTTCAAATAGGATTAGCGGTGTCTGGTGTCGTATGAAGCTTTCTAATGAAATCCTTACCAGGCGCCCGACATTCAGCCGTGACCTCGCATTGATATTCACCGACATTACTTATCCGACAAAATAGGTTCTAACCATTTATTTTAAAAGGCTTCTTTGTAAATTTTTAAATAGTACATAAAATAGAGAACTGCTGAAACGACAAAGCATGTACTAAGCTAAACTAGTGGTTCGCCCCGAACTGAGACCTCGCGGTAACGGTTTCCCATAATTACTTATTCATTCAATAGATACATGACGATCAAAATTGACATTATTATTATGCCCGTTTTCACCAACCATACCTAAATCATCCCCTTTGTAGAAGTCTCTTTACGTAGGTAGCCCCTAAATACAATCCTAACATCCCAATGTCATTTTCACCTTTAGTTGTCCCGTAGAGGTTCGTAATAACAAAGTTGACAGAAAGTGTCAACTAACTTAACATAGGTAGCCCGTAAAGGTTAGGGAACTGTTATAATGAAATCCTCAAGGCCTCAATCAAACTTAGGTATAGTTTTTTGGAACATTCAAATTAAATTACTTGTACACAGCGTCAACTATCGACACGATTAGAAAACATGTAAAAACAAACTGCAACGTGAAGTTTTATTGATGTTTGCTAAATGACTAAATAATAATTTTAATTGTTATTTAAATGTTTTTGTTGTTTAATTGTTGTTTAATTGTTTGTTTTGTTTGTTTTTATTGTTGTTTGTTTTGTCTCATATGCTATATGAGATGAGAGCGCCATCTATTGACATCATTGTGAAGTTCTGTTGTTGCTGCTCATTAAAAGTTAAATAATTTAGTTTCCTTATTACATTTATCTTATTTTAGTATTTGTTGTTCAAGTACATGATATTACGCTAAAATTATAAAACTTTCAAGCCCCAGCTTTCAATGGTTATTCCGTTGAGAGGTCAAATATAATCTGCACTTTGAAAGCCCCCCATTTCGTCAATTTTAGGAAAAAAATTAAAAAAAAAATACTTTTGTACTCTGTTCCAAATTATCTTTAAAATGAGGTACTGTAACCTTATGAAACGCAAAAAATTTTTTTTTTCTTCGCATTCGCTTCTATGAGAGCCCCCCTGAAATAAAGATTTTTATAACCTTTTAAGCCATTTTCGGCTGGAGGCCATCGGTTTAAATATTATATCTAAAATTGAAGTAATTACGTTCAGTAATTCAGAAGTTATAAGGCTCTGACAGACGGACGGACGGACGGACGGACGGACGGACAAGTGCAAATTCACTCAAGTAGACTCAAAGACCTTCGCTTCGCTCGGTCGACAAGCTAACTGTACCTACTGAAGGTTAGATTTTCCTTATTCACGTAAGTGAACCATCCCCTGGACATGCGTCGATTGACAAGCCTTGCTACTTTCCGGTCATACCTATTTAAGCTTACATAGTTTTTTACCTTACCTCGCATGTTTAGTCGCTTGCTAAGCTACGTGAGCTAAGCTAAGCTGTGGCAGCTTAGTTCGCTGTGTAGTTTGAATGCCTTGACCACGGTTAAGTTAACCGTAGTTCCGTAGTCAACGGTCAAGATATAAATTAAGAATATGCAGTAGGTAATAAAAATATTATCAGCATGGACTTAGAAATATTTTTCTTCGAGTGAGTGAAGTTTCTTTCTTAAACCAACTCGTTCGTTGCTTTAAAGTATAACTGCTTTTAGTCAATATACGTAGGTAAGTAGGTATCGAGTGGACGGTGGTGGCGTTCCATTTCGATTATCGGTACGCCCCACAGTGAATCGAAAGCGCTGTTGCACTTTCTAGCACGATTGCCCTACAACAAAACATAAACGAAACTTTCAACATTAT
This sequence comes from Oeneis ivallda, assembly GCA_029955525.1. NCBI lineage: Eukaryota > Metazoa > Arthropoda > Insecta > Lepidoptera > Nymphalidae > Oeneis > Oeneis ivallda. The sequence goes on along the minus strand of JARPMR010000002.1, from coordinate 19,721,688 downwards.
GAGCCATCGATAGCGTTTTTAAAGGTTTTAACAGGCAACGTCAGCGCGGCGCGATAATAACGGCAGGACATCACACAGAACGCGCGGTGCATGCTATAATAGACTAAACTGATTATTTATTAAAAATGATTCTCAATTCAAACTACCACCCCTTTTTCCATCCTTAAGAGAAGACATGTCAACCAATCCCTTGTTACTGCACTGCAGAAGCACTCGGAAGCACCGAAACTTCGCCTCAAAGCGTCAACACTATCTGCTTGTATGTAGATTGTAACACGCCGCAGCGGTGATGCAGCAGCAGCGGACGCGACGCTGCAACACTCCGTATAATATATTTTCTATAATATATTTTCGCGCCTTTTCACGTGCCTTTTAGAACTAAAAACGGGCGTTTTTATGCGTCCTAAAAGCTTATAGAATTGCATTGACGTATCAACAAAAATAACGTGCAAACGGGTGACTGAATTTTGAATGTCTGCAGTTTTTTACATGCGACTGACGCAGGTAAAAAACTGTTCGTGTTAGTATTGCATCGTCTGCGCGTAGAAAATACACCGTGTGCATATAGGCTCTAAACTTTACAATGCAACCGTGCGATGCGATGCCATTAGAGACAGTATCTAATTTTATAAATATTCCCAGGAAACGTTGACATGCCACGTCGCTTTCTACGTTCTTAAAATGGAAAGAGTTATAACATCGCTGTTTGTAGATCCGTCGTTGACAACGTCAGGAATATCTTTATCTTTTAAGCAAATACGCGAGCGCATTGAACTCAAACGTGAGAAATCCTTAACAATTATGGTCACGTGAGAAAATAAATCGCTATAATTAGATCACGATTCACCTGTCCATCATGATTCTTGAATGTTTTTTGTTGTGAATGATTTATTTATCAGGTCAGGTTGTGAATCTCGTGGAGTGTGCTCGAAAGCAGCAACATGTGCATGCATGCCGCATGCCGCCACGCAGTCATGCGACTCGAGTGCCGGCAGCGGGAGGTCATAACCCCCTCCCACCACCTACCTATGTAATTATAAACCGTGCACCCTCCCGCACGTTACTCGTCAATTTACCATTATCTGATATTATGCAGTTTTTGCGTCTTTCGCATGAGAACACTTACGCTTTCCCTTGATGTAATTAATTACCGATGTCAACATGTGCTGCATTAGGGCCAAGTCACACGCGATACTTTGCAATTGATCCTCACGTTTAAATCAAGCGTTTTTGCGACTGCATCGATTCTGCCTGGCGTTTTAGCGACTTTTGCGGTTGAACGAGGTCTGTAAATCGCTGCGACTGGTGTTTGAATGTACGCAGACTTAGGAGCGAAACGTCTATCAGGTCAAATCAAAACCAATATTGTTTAGAGCCTCTAGATATAATCCTTAAATATTGATAACTCCTATCCGAAAGACCGTGAAGTTGCTGCTTAGCTTCCACGATCAAATCATATTAAGCGAAGTCAGAGTGCATTCGCAGCTTTTAGCTTCAGATTAACGATCAAATCGCTAATACCCATAAGCATAAGTATCGCCCATGCTTGGGCCCTATTCAACGTTCATGTGTATGACAGTTTTCCGGTGCAGCTTGCACTGAATGCAATCAAGCCGTTCCCATGGCGAAATGTGACCACGATTTTGACATTTATAGTTCAATATTGATTGCGTCATCTATTCTCGAAATGTCAGGACTCAGGCCTCTCGCGACTGTTGCAGCAATATTCTATTGTTATTGGTGATTCATATGAAAAATTGCTTTGAACTAAAACTGTAACGTTAAGAAAAACCACGAATAGAACTCGGGTACGATATTCTGTAGAATAGAAATAGGAAAGATTTTATTGTAATAAACTTTTACAAAGTGCTTTTGAATCGTCAAGTGAATCTACCAATTCTAGAAGTCATTTAGTATTATGAGTTCAATAGGGCTAGATTTTAAGACAGCTCTTTAAACTCTATTGTATAGAGCTACAATTCATTAACGACAAACTGAAGGTGGTAAACCTTCAAGTACGCCTCGTTATTGTAAGGATTGGCCCATAGTCGAGCGTGAACTTATGATAGGTATAATATGTAATATGTCCTATAGATAATTTAATATGTTGTTCTAATGCACACCCAACCATTCTGCTTACTTTCTTTAAACGTTACGGTGGAATATATTTTTATTATACGAAAATACACGTCCAAACAGCAAACTAACCGATGTACTGCTTCAGCTTAACAATACGGTATAGACGTCAAAAAAGTTACATTTTAATGGTCAAACTACTGTGTTTTATGAGCCATTGTGGATGCATATACCAGTACGGGTTTCGCTTTGCGGATTTTTATTTCGTATTGCCTGTAACAATGTGAACACAATAATCGTAAAAGGGGCTCCCTTGTCGAAGCGCGCAAACTGTCCGCACGGTGATAAAGGAAAATGCATTACTTCCCCTCCGGCCTCCGAGCGTGAGGAGGGATTGTAGGATTTTTTCTTTAAGAGCCTCTGAAACGGCCTCCCTGGTCATTAATGCTCTTCCCGAGGAGTACCCAAATTTTAAAAGTCCACTTCCTTTCTTGCCTCACTTAAAGTTGGTAAGTCATATTGCTCTACAAAAATTGCGCATTGTAACAAGTTACGAGTATATTAATTATACGGGCAGAGTTTTACTCCAACCGGCAGATGTTTACTTAGATTTTACTCAAATATTTTTCTTTTAAACATGAGGCGGTTGTCAATTATTTATGTACACTCTGTCACATTAAATGCTCCGTTTGCACACAGTTAAGGCCCGTGGTATCGCTTGTAGGTAGGTCAAGGATGACATATATGTTCAGCAGCAATGAAAATAACATAAACAGTTACGTACTAGTATATATAAAGAATTTTATAGGAAAACTAACACGGCTAAGTAGGGTTCATTAGTTAAGGAGTTATATCTGTTTTTTCTAGAATAGGTATTACACGTACTTAGTGTAAATTGCATATTTTGTAATACAATAAAGTCTTTAAACCATGGAACTCTAAATATATTCAATATTCATAAATAAAATAAAAGCACTATCCTAGGTCAGCAATAATATTTGTGACTTGCAACTACGGAACCCTACACTGCGCGTGGCCCGACACGCACTTGACCGGTTTTTAATAATTTTCTGCGAGTGGTAAAGTACTAACGCGACGAAACTGCGTAGTTTATTTTCATTTGACAGGGATTTATATAGAAGAAGGATTTCATTTGACAGGGATTTATATAGAAGGAGGATTCATCAAAGGCAGAACCATGCCATGTTTTAAAAAGTTGCGAGACATAGTAGTTGCAAGTCGGTATCTTCATGTGTTTTAATACCGTATGAGGTAAGACTTAACAATGCAATATTAAACGTGACGTGATATCACTGTTAAATTACGGTTAACACTACCCACGTTCCTTTCGTAATATTTTGGCATTCTTTTCGTAATATTTGGAAATAGTTTTAGAACGTTGAAGTATGTACACACATTTTATATGTACGAGTAATTTACGAGTAATTCCATGTAGGTATTTATTTCATAAACGTGTATCACAGTTTACAAACGCCTGTAGAAAGAAGACCATTTTATCATCTCAACCCATCGCGCAAGACAAGTGGACACACACACAGAATGAGAAGGGTAATAGTGTCCACTGGCCAAGAGTAAGCAGACCACATACGTCGATGTTCTAGTTAATTCTGTTATACACTATCTCTAAAACAAACTAAATTGACAAGTCTAATGGTGAGATCTATTATTAGATGGCACTCCCACTCAGCTCAGGCTCAAGACTGAGTTTAAACGAGACAGATTTATGTCAGGGCATATTTGTGTCTCATTTTAACTCTATCTTGAGTTTTGAGCAGAGCCAGAGTACGATCTATAGATCTCAGCCTAAATCTCGTTCTATCCCTTTCATAAACGCTTCCTACGGAAAAGGATAGAACTAAATTAGACCTGTCACAATTGTGAACAACAGAAATAGCCACATTATTCGTTATCGCTGAAAGGAGTAATTTTGTTAACTAAAAAATTTAATACAGGTTCTTGTTGCACTTTCACGGTTTACTTTCATATTTGAAATACAATAAGAGATTCCTGAGAACAGGGCGCATCAATCAATATCAATCAATCAGCCTAATATGAAGCATTTTAATTTAATTTTCCAAAGGCTGCCAAAGGCCCAGTTAACAAAAAAAATTAGTTAAAGTTACGAATGAAGCAATCCAAGAACAGCCAAGAACAGTACCCACTCATATCAATAGAAATCAATTAGTATTTAAATATAAAAGCAACTAGGTACCTACATATTTTAAATTTGAATATAGCCAAGGTTTCCAAGTTTTTTGAATGATAAGGATGCTTTTATGCAAATATTCAGCGTCGTGCTAATGATCTACATAATTAAATATGTCCTGTTTAATGCAAACTAGTTCTTATTCATGGCTTTACTTTCAAGAAAAACTAACTTAACTTATTCTCGAAAATTAATTATTATTTTGCACCTGAAGTTTTATTTTTGAAACTAGTTCTGACTCAACTTAGTATGAAAAAGCAAAAGCTTTTGAGATAACTGTTTATATTATTTTCATTGCCGCTGACCATTTATGTCATACTTGACCTACAAGCGATACCCATGTGCTATAACTGTGTTTGAGTAGGTAGTACGTGACTATTATAAAAATACTCCAAACGGATACTGTAGTAAATAAACCTAAATACATAATAATATTATGCTAAATAAAGCTAAGCTTTTCTTAGTATACTTAAGCCTGATCATCACAATTAGGGATTTTAAGGAAAATAGAACAGATTTTCTAATTTTTAGGGTTCCGTATACCCAAAGGGTACCAACGGGACCCTATTACTAAGCCTACGCTGTCCGTCCGTCCGTCCGTCTGTCAGCGGGCTGTATCTCGTAAACCGTAATAGATAGACAGATGAAATTTTCACATATTATGTATTTCTATTGCTGCTATAACAACAAATAATAAAAATTAAATTAAATTAAAAAAATTAAATGAAAATATTTCCATGGGTACATGAAAATATTTTAATTTAATTTTTTTTAACGGAACCCTAAAAGAGCGAGGCCCGACTCGCACTTGGCCGATTTTTTTCTTGTTTATATAATTCTATTTCACAATAGAGCCGTTAACAAAAATAGAAAATGCTTTTTTTTATTATTATTAGTATTTTCTAGAAATAACTAATGATTGTATGGAGGTGGGTTTCGCAGACCTTTTCTAGCGATATCTTAGTTGAGGAGGAAGACGGTGCACGTGACACGGATGTAAAATGAGGATAATCAGGAACGAAGGCCCACCCTCGTCTCCGGTTCACACCTCATTCTATTCATATTTGATGCCTTCAGGTCCGCACATTGTCGGTTTCCTTGTACCCATATCGTAAAGGAACTTCAATTTCTACGTAGTAGCAACGTTTTCATCACACGTTTTAATATAGTCATCATAAATATCGAACGATCTCTTTAGCTATGGGAGATTATTATGATAGTAACTCGAAACTAAAATTTATAAGAAAGTCAGAACTAAACCCTGTGGAAAACATAATAAAAATTAAAAACTGCTACTTATACGATTTTTAACCCCCGACGCAAAAAGAGGGGCGTTATAAGTTTGACGTCGATGTCTGTCTGTCTGTCTGTCTGTGTGTGTGCGTGTGTGTCTGCCTGTGGCATCGTAGCTCTCAAACGGTTGGACCGATTTCGTTGCGGATTTTTCATTTGAAAACCTTATTGTTTCCTTGCAGTGTTTCTTAGCTATGTTTGGTTTATATCGGTCTAGCAGTGTAAGAATATCAAGTCTTTTCCAAAATGATGTAAGGCATTTTTGGCGTATGATTACTCGATTAAGTGCTTCACGATTAAGTGTTACGCGTGCGAGTATAATCGTTAAATTACAATTAAATGATAACTTCGTAGCCATAGATTCTCATGTGGGGGTGTTTTAAATTTTCAATTTACACTTGTATAACAGTATAATAGCGAGTAAGACATTCTAAATAATTATAGATAATTTAGTTTTATGGTGTGTCCTTCAAGCATGCTGCACGTGGGTTAATCCACGCGGTGAAGTCGCGAGCTTCGTCTAGTAGTGAATAAATGAAAGAAAAGTTATCGATTTTGGCTTCCTTCGATTAGATTCGGGTCTTTACGCTTTCGTGTTGAAAATATCGATAGCGCAGTTTAAGGTCTAATACTAAAGTTAAGTTGTAAGTACTAAAGTTAAGTTTATTTTGCTATAAAAACTGGTTTATTATGGATACTATAAAATAAATGCTATAAAAAGTGGTCTTTTTTCCAACGTTAGTCTTTCATTTAACATACCTACTGCTTTATATAAAATCAAAAGTAATTTAATTTAGTGAATACTACAAATAACCGAGGATTCATAGACCTAGCATGAAATAGAAATTCTACCTCAGTGCCTCCAAAGGTAAGAAAGTTATGGGCTAAGGTGCATGGCTAAGTTAAACTTATTCACTATGTAATTTCCTCTGTATTTTTTTTTGTATAACACCAAGAGGGAAGCTAAGAAAATAATTCGATGATGCAATAATGAAGAAAGCATAAAAGTTTGTATGTGAGGAATATTCATTGAAAATTTGCAAAGTAGGTACCTAGATGTATATTTATCATCGAACAGTAGTAATCCATATCAAAATAGTATAGTCTGTTCAAATTAGTTTTTAGATAAATCTAAATATATAAAAGAAAGTGGTGTTAGTTACACTATTTATAACTCAAGAACGGATGAACCGATTTGGCTCAAAATTGGTGGAGAGGTAGCTTAGAACCAGGAGACGGACATAGGATACTTTTTATCCCGTTCGACCGCGTTTCCGTCAAGTCAATATAAAACCTGTTATAACAAAAATGCATCTGACATGGAATAAAAAAACAAAAATGACAGTGGAAGAACAAAACGTAAATGACAGCTAAACGTAATTTTGTATTTGGTTAATTATGGTAAAAACAATTATAAAAATTATAGTTTAACGTAATTGATAATATCATCAGTAATATGTTTTCTCTTTGAATCATCATTAACAATGCCGCGAGCAAGACGATCAAATGTTTCTTGCTACAAAGCTACGGATTGACGTGATTTATTGGATAGGTGATAGGTATAGTTGAGAACCTGGAGGGTGACAAAGATTTCCCGCGGGATGTTATGAACTAAATCCACGCAGACGAAGTCGCGGGCATCAGCTAGTTTTATATAAATAATATTCATTGCACTGACAACATACCAATCACCGACCACATTGATCTCCTAGTTCTCGACATCTCGGCCACTATAAACTTCAGAAGAACCATGAAAGCTAAGGCCAAGATTGCCACCAAAAAACTAGGCATCCTTAATAAGCTGAAGCGGTACTTCACGCCATAACAACTGCTAACACTATATCAAGCCCAGGTCAGGTCGTGCATGGAGTACTGCAGTCACCTCTTTGATGGCTCCGCTAAGAATCAACTTGCGGCACTAGATGCTGTAGATCATCGAGCTAGGAAACTCATTGGCAAGGACTCACTCTTAGCCCAACTGCAGAGCATCGATCACCGTCGAAAAGTTGCCGGCTTATTGGTGTTTTATAGGATATAATATTTCGGTGAGTGTGCTCAGGAGCTCTTCGGCCTTGTCCCCCCCTTCACTTTTTTACCACCGCACTGCAAGACATCGGGAGGGCTTCCATCCCTATATCGTTGATATACCATCCACGCGCACGAAGCGGTTCAACTCTTAATTGCTGATTCGCACGGCTAGGGTCTGGAATGCTCTTTCGAGATCTGTGTTTCTTAGCACGTACCATTTGGGTATCTTTAAAGCAAGAGTGAATAGGCATCTTTTAGGGAAACGTGTTCCACCTTAGGCCAGCCACCTGTGCCTATAATGTATAAAAAAAACTGTAAACCTTGTTCAAAGTAATAATTCGGTCAAAAGAATAATAGATTTATGGGTGTATCAAATAGAATATTAATCATCGTTCGTATTGAATGACGGTGGGTATCGTAGAGTTGTCGGCTTGTCCATGGCTTGTCGCTCGCAATGTATTTAAAACAATCCACGCACACTTCAATGAAATCTTAAAGAATAAATATTGCTATTTTTCTTTTCCAGAAAAGAGAAAAGGTTAAGAAGAGCATACCTAATATCTTTAGCAAGCGCGTTTGCATGAAACGATGAACACTCGAGGGCTTTTCTCTTATCTATTTTAATTTTATTATCTTTCCTTTAAAAAAGGTAGAGCTTAGGTAAGTAGGTTAAAATAAAACTTTAAATAGATACTCACGCAAGACAAGTCGTGGGCGTTTACTACTTTTTATATTAAGGTGTTGCCTAAAAAATGGACTGTATCCGAATTCGTTCATGACAAATCCAGTTTAGTAATTTTATTTGGCAACTTGCTTTTAGTTAATGAGTTTTCGTGCAGTAAGATTAAAACGGGGAGAAGCAAAACAACACCCAAAGTTACAGAAATATTCTGTTTGGAATACCGTAGCCGGTCGCAAAAGCGATTAACGGTACCCTGAAATTACGGGTCAATGACCGACCCCCGTAACACCACGTGTTCTTGCATTACGCGATATTGTATAATTCATAACACATGAAACTAATGAGTGAGGAAATGTTTTGCTTCCGTTGTGGTGTTGCGTGTAAGTGGTAATACGCACATAAATATTAAATACTAATTGAGTAACTCCTCGAAAATGGAAGCTAGATTAATTAATTACCTAACAAAATTACAAATTAATAACATTTGCGAGGAATTAAACAAAGATGTATTTTCCTTCAAACGACATTACTTTTATACGCTCCTTTTTGAATTCTTTCTTTGTAGAAGTGTTGTTCTCACTGAAAATGGGTTCGTAATCATTGGTGAGGAGTTATTTTTCATAGATCTAGCACATTTATTGGTCAGAGACCAACAAAAGGACCGACATGTTCCTACCTAAATAAAGCAGACTCCTGGGACTTTGGGGAAAAACCTACATCCTTACTAATATTATAAATGCGAAAATGTGTTTGTTTGTTCGTTTGTCCTTTAATCACGCAGCATCGGAGCAACGGTTCGACGTGATATTTTGCATTTGTATAGTGGAGGACCTGGAGAGTGACATAGGCTACATTTCATCTCGGAAAATCAAATAGTTCCCACGGGAAATTTAAAACCTAAATCCATGCGGACGTAGTCGCGGACATCAGCAAGTATTTTAATAAAGACTATCCCATACTGGATTTGTCCCTATAATAATAATAATTCTTAATTTTATAATGCCAATAGCGAAACATTTTCATAATGACGGTGGAGGATTCGCTAATTAGCAATATATTTTTATTTTATTACGACACTCGTGCGGTTACGGGACATTAATATCGTGGTCGCACTTAATGGGTTTTACGTGGTTCGCTAATCTTAAACCTTCTATTTTTAGATGTACACTTTAATTAAAAAGCGTCATACCTAATGGCTTTTTCCCTTATTTCACAAATTCAAGTAGGTAGGTAACTAGGTACTTCATAAAAAATCGTTTTACCTTTTCTCTTTGCATATTTCACGTAGAATGAGATAAAAATTATTAGAATAGCTAGCTGACGCCCACGATTTTGACCACGTGGGTTTGGTTTAAAAAAAAATCTTCTTTCAAACCTAAATAGGGTGAAATGGGGTGGCCACTACAAAGCACGGGTCTCCTCTCAGAATGAGTAAGGTAGCACTGGCAGACTTCACATACCTACCTAACTTTGAGAACATTATGGATAACTCAATAGCTTAAAGGTGCGGACTGAAAACTGAAAGGTCGGAGATTCGAATCCCACCCGTTGCAACATTGTCGTACCCACTCCTAACACAAGCTTTCCGCTTATTTGGAGGGGATAGGGAAAAAACTCTCAGGCATGCAGGTTTCCTCACGATGGTTTCCTTCACTATTACAAGAAGTATAATAATAAAATTTAATTGCTTAAAACGCACGTTACTCCGAAAAAATTAGAGTTTGAGTGCCAGAGATTCTAGCCACGAACCTCGTTAAAAAAAGAAGTTTATCCACTAGGCTATCACAGCTATAAATATTATAATGAAAATTTTAATAAATCATGTTCGAATTACATTATCTTCATAACAAAATATGATATGAAATACTAGATACCTAACTAAAATCTAAATTAAAACGAAATCCGTATCAAAAATTAAAAGCTAAATCTAAAAAAATCACCTAAATTCTAAACTAAACCACTGGAACGCTCATAGAGTGCTCAGAAATTAGTTTAAATTAATTTAAATATTCGTTTGTACGAATTAATTTATTTTAATTGGTTTGCATTAATCATCTCATTACTGTTTGATCCATTTCTCTAACCAAAAAATTGCTCAATTTATTTTTAATCCGTGAGCTATTTCCGTAATTAAGCGGCATACATAAAGGAAGCTATACCGGCCATGTGCTACGGACAGCGTCTCTTCAAACCATGATTGTTGGCTTCGTGCCATTGGCTAATGAATTATTCATGAATGCTTATGATTAATTTGTTTTTATTGATAGCCCCGAAGACACTGATATAACAGTATAATAATGGCGGCGTCCGCTTATAGAATTCCGCTGATTTTGCCCGTAAAAGGTTTTGCTTTTGTGTTCAAGGCATGGCAACTCTATTTAGATAATCCTTTTCAGCCCAGTGATGAGTAGGTATTCATTATAATAAATTACGTTTAGTCGTATTAACGATGTTAACGTATATCACTTTGTACCTAATACTTATTGAAATCAACAGAGAATGACTGTAAGCTAATTATTTTAATTAAGGCCTGAGCCTTGCATTAACTGAGCCTAAATAAAAGTTTGTAACCTTGTAATCTATTATTAACTAGTTTTTCCGCAAAATCGTCTGCGTGAGGTTCTTTTTAAAAATTGCGTGGGGAACCTCTGTTTTTCTTATAAACATAGGACTATGACTAATCCTTACTCTGTGATACTAGTGTTACTTACTACCTTTTTCCCATTCAGTTGCGATGGTGTTTCCCAACCCCACAATCACGTCGCGAACACGGTTCATACAAGTACGGATCGAAATATCGACATTTCCAACTAAAACATTTTTCGTGGTACATACGTCGTACAAGTATATTATTAAATGTTTGTTGTCGAATTTTTTTCTAATGCTGAATTTTCTTAACGGGTCGTTGAATCTCTTACATCAAAATGAGATACCTAATACCCTAATCATTCAAAATTCAAAAATTCAAAATTCAAAATTATTTATTTCATGTAGGCCAACCTGTGGCTCTTATGACACGTCAAGATTCTACCGGTTCGGAAAGCGGATTCTGCTGAGAAGAGCCGGCAAGAAACTCAGCAGTTGCTCTTTTCAAAATAATCATTTTACAATATTAATAAGTAGCTATTACATTGTAATAAGTTTTTATACTATCTTGTGGGCAGCTGGATGCCAAGCTGATTTAACCCGTGCATCTTTGTTAGAATAGAATATGACATTTCCACAAAACGTACTACAATTCAATTCATGTCAAAGACGGGCATTCTTAAAATTAAAACTATGTACTCTAATTTTGCTTTAAAAACTTAATATTTGATCATCTTCTATTGAATCATGCTTTAAATTTTATTCGAAGATTACTAAGCCAGAAACCATATTTCCATTCTATTTTTCTTCAAACAATACGGTTGGGAAAAGGCATTACGCTTTGTTTCGCCATTATTCCCACAGCCAGATACGTCGGAAGATACAGGAGTTAGAACAATTTACTTATATTATGGAAGCGAGGTAAGACCGTGTTCGCTTTTGAAAAGAATTTTTCGGCTAATCACCCAGTTGTAAAGCCCGCCGGAGACGGGATCGTATATGCTGGATCATTGTTTCATAACAGTATTAAAATTTTTCGCAAAAATAGCAAGTACGACAGTGTTTCACACGAATCGGGGCGAAAAAAAACTGAATATGATACGCGATGTGGTAGGTAGAGTTTTAACTCCTTTTTTCTCGCAGTTTACATATTATTATAATGGAGCTACCATTATAATAATATTTAAACTGAAGGTAGATGTAACTTTTACTCACTAAGGCGCGCTTGCAGAGACCAACTTGCTTAACCCAGGAATAAATTTGTAATTTTGACAGAAGCTTTATAAGAAATCTGTCAAAGCAGCAGCTAACTCTGGGTTAAAAGGATAACTCGGCGTTTCTGCAAGCGGGCCTTACGTGAGTAGCTTACGTGAGTAAATTAAGACAAAACTAAAGTAAACGCTCTTGTAAGCAGTTTCTCGTAATTTCTTACAACTTACGTAAGTTGAAAAATTACAAGTCTTAACAGTATCTGACGACAAATTTATTAATGGAAATGCTCTTGTACTAATGTAGTTATCCGTAATTTCTTATAAATGTAAAACTTACAAACGCTTAGGTACGTGATTAATTGTAACTGTAATTTTATTCAAAGCGTAAATGCACCGGTAAACTGCTTACTTAAGTGTTACGTAAGCAAGTTACACGTGAAAATGCGGGGTAGGAAGTGCTTTAGTACATAATACTTCAATGGGTAGGAAGCGAGACCTAAGTTCAGTAGGTAAAATATCTTGACTGAACAAAGGATCCATTCTCCATGATAAATGAGAGATAAATTGCCATGGAATTCAAACCCAGATATATACTCGTATCAGATCTCCAGCAAAAAACTCTTTCTCGCGACTTTTTCATCGACATAACTTTGCAAAAGCCGCGCGAGAGATGTGTCACACTGATTGTGCTCGTTCGTTGATCGCAGAGCGTTGTGATCGTTTGTTCGCGATACATTGCGTACTAAAAAATTACAAATACATTCGAGTTACAATGTAATTTCGTTACAGGCATTAAGTGTAACCTCTTCACAAAGCTTTCGTTAGAATTCCTTACATCCTAATAAATTCAAATAAAAAATAAAAAATCTTTCCAACAAAACCTTATCGGGTAAATATGGCAAGTGATATAGAAACATCAAATTAATCTAAGTTTCCATGACGTGAAGGATATCGAATTAGGTCATCTCGTGTAACATGAGGAAGCAAACAAGAAACCTTTACGTCATACGCGCATCGGCAGGCCATTCATGATAATTTTATTTGGCTACTTGGCCATTGACAGATATTGATGTGTCGGAGGTTCCTCTCAGCCTCCCTTGTAATATTTTGTAGGCTCATATGGCCGTGGTCGCAGCTTAATGGGCAGGGAGGTTTATTTATGTGACAGGATCATAAAGACGCTTCCGCGATAATATGATCGGAAATATATACTCATTTGATAGCCGCTTACAGTCCTCTGAGATCAATAAATGCTATTTTGTTAGAAAAATTGTCAGTTGACATCGTTGAGCTAGTTGATACTACTATACTGTTCTTCAAGACCACTGCCTTTATTCCTTACGATAATGTGATGGGACACATAAAACATTATTTCTCCTTCTGGGACCATCGAGATCGATATTGGATAAATTGTTCGAAAAATGTCGCTTATGAATGACACTACTTTTAAAAGTAACAAGAAGTACGTAGTGTAAGCAATACATATTATGATAAGAATAAAAACCGGCCAAGTGCGTGTTGGGCCACGCGCAGTGTAGGGTTCCGTAGTTTCAACTACGGAACCCTACACTCTCAAATATTATTGCTGACCTAGGATAGTGCTTTTATTTTATTTATGAATATTGAATATATTTTGAGTTCCATGGTTTAAATACTTACAAAATATGCAACTTACACTACGTGTAATACCTAACTTGGAAACAAGTGTAAATTACAAATTTTATTTTTAAATGCAAGCTTTTAGTAGCTACATCATTAGACTATGGATATCATCTAGGATCAGAGTACTTGTTATGACGAATCAAACGAGCCCAAACACGATGGGGTTACGTCGTTTTATTACAGATTTCCGATGGCCATCTTCCGTCTCTATCATCAGATCAGCTCCCACTTGACTCTAATATTTAGCACTTTAAAATATCATATCTTACACACGGATCCCTGAATTTAAAAATGGTGTTTCCACACCCACAATATTTTTGAAAGACCTATTCAACGACACCCCACACTATGGGATAGATGAGAAAAAAAAATTCATCCCCACTTTACATGTAGGGTACCCTAGGGTATGAGGTACCCTAAAAAAAAATATTTTTCACAATTTTATTTCACCACTTTGTCGGCGTGATTGATATTTATACCCTTGTCAAATTACAGATTTCTAGTACCAATAGTCTCTGAGCTAAGCCGCGGACGGACGGACAGACGGACGGACATGGCGAAACTATAAGGGTTCCTTGTTTACTACAGAACCCTAAAAATGAGTGAAATCATGATTATAGTAACCGAAGCATTCATCTTTATCGGCGTAACATTTATGAACTCCCCCCTTGTAAAAGGTAAAGTTTAGTCGTAAGCGATCAATGTACTCCGACGAATCGGAGCCACTTGAACACGTGCGCTGCAATGTATGGAGCCATAACTATTGTGCCGTCGCTTACAGACTGGGTACATGTAAATACATTGTACTTACTCAAGACACTTCAGTAGGCGAAAAAGTGAAGGCGTCTGAGTGCCTATTGTGGTGGAGAGTGCGTACGATACCAGGGCTCTCGACAAATACGATGGAACAACTATTACTAATTACTACTAGGGGCTGTAGGGTCTGAGGGAACGTACTATCCTAGATGTTTCGCTATGATAATATATCTTCTTAGATTATTATTAAAACAGCAATATTTGCATTACCTACTTTATGAGAAGGTGGTTCATTCTTACATAGATAATATTATAACTAACTGATGTCCACGACTTCGTCCACGTGGAATAAGTTTTTAAAATCCCGTAGGAGCTCGTTGATTTTCTGGGATAAAAAGTGGGCTATATTACTCTCCAGGTCCTCAACTATACCCAACTATAAGGACAAACCAACAAACACTTTCGTATTTATAATATTAGTAAGATTGTGCGCAAGTGAGTTTGTTGGTTAGTTTGTCTTTCAAACACGCAGCAATGAGGCAACGGATCGACCTTATTTCATAGGTACGTAGGTAGAGTGGAGGACTAGAGAGTGATATATCACCTCTAAGCTCCGAAAACAGAGGGTTCTCGCGAAAGTTTATACCTAACTCCATCCGGACGAAGACGCGAGCAAATGAGATTGAAATTCAACGGACAATAAATAATAATCTTTACACGTATAATGATAGATCTCCTTTTGTTTCAGATCCCCAGGTGTTTGAGAAAAGCGTGTTTTCAAAGGTATGTGTGTTATTTTACTAAGATAAATCATACTTACTGAATCAATCATCTTCAGACTTGGTATGGTAATGGATAAGCCATGCCCTCAACTTTAGACTAAGCCTTACCTGTATTATTAACTAGCTGATGCCCGCGAATTTGTCCGCGTGGATTTAGTTTTTAAAGTCCCTCGGGAACTCCTTGATTTTCCGGGATAAAAAGTAGCCTAGATGTTGACCCGAGTAATAAGCTACCACGGTATAAAATTTTGTAGAAATCTGTGCGGTAGTTTTTACGTGAAAGAAGGACAAACAAACAGACAAAAATTAAATAAAAATCTGTTTTGGGCTCAGTATCAATAGTAAAGCATCCCCCAATTAAAATTTTCAAAATATATTAAATGTACAGAAATCTTCCAGTTACAGTTTTATTATATGTATAGTTAATGTGTATCCTCCGACTTTACTCTGTTTATTTTATTATCTTCACATTATTAAGATCTTGAAAAAGCTGGATGGTTAAATACTCTAAGTTTGAGATGATTGAGGCTTTTTGAGTAGGTTAGCTGGCGATATTATAGAATTTTCAATTCTTTTTCCTCTTCAAACGGAATCTGTGTTATGCATGACCAAGTAAATAAACACATTTTCTGATGTATTGAGGTAGGTACAAAAACAATAAAATCATAAACTAACTGAAGAATGTATAACAAAAAGTAGAGTAAATTGCTAAAGGCACTAAAGCGTTTCTACATAACTTGCGCTCCTCGCTTTTTCAACAGTTCGATTGTAAAATAACTTGTCGGCAATTTAGCCTCGTTCATCACCGTCAGGTAAAACTGGGTTATATTGAGATAATAGTTGATCGTCCCGCTTGCTTGTTTCGTTGTTGTTGGAATTCTCCGCCGCACGTTCGCTTTATCGAAAAAGTTCTTCTAGTTAATAGGTAGGTTAGGTCTTTTTTGTCCCAGTTCGGATACTGTGTGCTTCACTGCCGGCATTCTCGTGAATGGAATGGAATGACAAATATCGATTGAAATTGTGTGCAATAACCTAGTAATATAATAAGTCTATGGCAATAACAGTCTATGCATGGGATTCAACAATATTTTTGATCGGTTTTTGTTTGGTTGTGTAATAATAATGTTACCACACTGGTCAAGTCGGATTGGCAGATTTCACACACGTTAGGGGTAGTCCACTTTTTATCAACTTTTGACCGCCCCGCCTACCTCCCCCAATCACGTGTATTTACAGAATACAATCTTTAAATACAGTCTAATTTATGAGTGACCGGCGCTCTACGAAGCTAAGACTAGCCGATTTATTAGCCGGCCAGCCGAAAAAAATCATGCACGTGGAGGAAACTGAAACCAGAAACCAAATACCGTAACGAAAATGGATATTCATTAGTACTATATACTATATAGTATTTTTTAAAACGGTTTTGTACCAAAACTAAGTATTCCTTACTACTTTAGTTTTGTACCTATATCAAGAAACATCCCGTATACTTATCGAACGAAAGACAATTCGATTAAGAGCCGCAAGAGTTATATATTTACGCATTTTTAAGGTTCCGTAGTAAAACATAGAACCCATAAACATTCTTCCATTACATGTGTCTGTCACATCACGTTGTGACGTCAAACAAAATTAAAACTTAGTTTCATTCTGCTCTTGAGAACTAACGAATGTGTGCAGTTTACCGCACACAAATAGATACAAAACAAAAAAGGAGTAAAAACGATATTGGCAATCACCATTGCATGTAAATCTACAAAGAAAAACTACAAAGCAAGCCTGTTGCAGCCTGGTTTATTTCACAAAAAATAACACCATCAGGCAGCGGCATCGACGTGGAAACTCTGATAGTCGAACAAACATTGAAATGATGTTCCTTTGAACACAAAAGAACCTAATAACAGTTACGAATGGAAAGATGAAAAACTGGAAAACTAACCACGATATTTTTTTTTACTTATATCGTCGCAAACTTAATTGTGAAATTTGGAATATTTTAAAAATAGAAAAAAGTACTAGTTTTAACGTAAGTAATAGTTTTGACGCCTACGTACCTATATTTAAACTGACACAAAAATTATTGTGTCACTAAGAAAATATACAAACAGCCCACGCAAACTGCAATAAGTTCATGATTACTTAATCATGAACTTATTGCATGATTATTACTTTGAAATGAGGAGATTCGTACGAGAACCAAAGTCACCGACATAGCTCAGCGTGTCGCGAAACTGAAGCGGAAATGGGCGGGGCACATAGTTCGAAGAGCAGATGGTCGGTGGGGTCCCAAGGTGTTGGAGTGGCGACCCCGCACCGGGAAACGCAGTGTTGGCAAACCCCCCACCAGGTGGACCGACGACATAAAACGAGTCACAGGGAGCCGCTGGATTCAAGCGGCGCAAGACCGAAGCCTGTGGAAGTCCATGCAGGAGACCTTTGTCCAGCAGTGGACGTCTATAGGTTGATGAAGAAGAAGAAGAAGAATTTTTTGCCAGAATTTTCTATCCCACATGCAACAACTTAGGATAGTTTATTTTTGAAATTTCTGAATTGAATTTGAAGATTTTATCTAAGGATTCTGTTCTTTCTAAATCTATAGTAGAGTTAGCTTTCGCTCTCGGTTTCATTCGAGCGAAATTCAGGTCAACTCTATGTGAGTTTTAGTGGAAAGATCAAAGTAGGATCAGTTTTCTTTTTAGGTTTGCTTTTATTCAGGTGGTTAAGAATTTCACGGGAATTTTTATAATTCGATTATTCAAACTTTATTCGAAATAATAGTTTTTTTATTGTACTTAATTTTTTTTATTCGCGGAGGGAGGGGGGGGGGGGGAATAATTAAGTACAATTTAGAAAAAATTGCAATTTCTTCCGCCATCTCCCCTTTACCGATCATTATTTGTGAACCCAAACAATGAAATTGCATTACAGTTATATTTTAGTATTGGTATGCGTATATCCATGAAGTCTTTCCCCATATAACTGAAACGGCTTTCCCCGTACTTTATGAGTTTTAACTTATGATCACGCGCTTCGTAATTGGTATGACGATAGTCTGGCTAGGCAATACTCGTACTTACTTGCAATGGCAATTTAGCCGAGCAAAAATGTAATACTGACCTAAAACATTCTCCGACCACCACGACGAAGGAGAAAAGGAAAGAAAACAAACAAAAAAGCTAATGTAGCAACACTGCTTTGATGAATATCCGTTTATATGATTGATTTGTATCGTCACTCATTTTATTTTAAATTATTTTAAAATAAATAATTTCTGAAATACTGAGCCTTATGGAGGTTGGAGAAGAGGATTCATAAAACTAAAAGAACATATAAATTAAATCAATGAATGAAAATCGATGGAGTGATGTTAAATTAATGAATCAATGTTAATTATACAACTACTCTGTTTAAAAAATATAATCATTACTAGCTGACCCGGCGAACTTCGTACCGCCAACTTATCTATATAAATAAAAAAAAAAATAAACTATCCTAATCAAAAAGAACTATCCTATCTTTCAAGTTGGACCAAATTACAGATAGTTACGAAGTTTGATCTAAATCGGTTCAGTAGTTTAGGAGTCCATCGCGGACAAACAACGTGACACGTAATTTATCGACCGAGCGAAGCGAAGGTCTTTGAGTCTACTTGAGTGAATTTGCACTTGTCCGTCCGTCCGTCCGTCCGTCCGTCCGTCCGTCTGTCAGAGCCTTATAACTTCTGAATTACTGAACGAAATTACTTCAATTTTAGATATAATATGTAAACCGATGGCCTCCAGCCGAAAATGGCTTAAAAAGTTATAAAAATCTTTATTTCAGGGGGGCTCTCATAGAAGCGAATGCGAAGAAAAAAAAAAAAATTTGCGTTTCATAGGTTTACAGTACCTCATTTTAAAGATAATTTGGAACAGAGTACAAAAGTATTTTTTTTTAAATTTTTTTCCTAAAATTGACGAAATGGGGGGCTTTCAAAGTGGAGATTATATTTGACCTCAGAACGGAATAACCATTGAAAGCTGGGGCTTGAAAGTTTTACAATTTTAGCGTAATATCATGTACTTGAACAACAAATACTAAAATTAGATAAATGTAATAAGGAAACTAAATTATTTAACTTTTAATGAGCAGCAACAACAGAATATGATGTCAATAGATGGCGCTCTCATCTCATATAGCAAATGCAGCTTTATGTAACATACCTATTATTCAATTAAGATTATTATTTAGTCATTTAGCAAACATCAATAAAACTTCACGTTGCAGTTTGTTTTTACATATTTCTGATCGTGTCAATAGTTGACGCTGTGTACAAGTAATTTAATTTGAATGTTCCAAAAAACTATACCTAAGTTTGATTGAGGCCTTGAGGATTTCACTATAACAGTTCCCTAACCTTTACGGGCTACCTATGTTAAGTTAGTTGACACTTTCTGTCAACTTTGTTATTACGAACCTCTACGGGACAACTAAAGGTGAAAATGACATTGGGATGTTAGAATTGTATTTAGGGGCTACCTATGTAAAGAGACTTCTACAAATGGGATGATTTAGGTATGGTTGGTGAAAACGGGCATAATAATAATGTCAATTTTGATCGTCAATTATGGGAAACCGTTACCGCGAGGTCTCAGTTCGGGGCGAACCACTAGTATATATTAAGATATGTATAAAGAACAAGTACTATCCAATTACCGACAAGATTTTTATATTCTTGCTTCTAAATTCTTTTTCTTTATTTTTAAGAATAAATAATTTAATACTACCTATATAAAAATTCTTTTTAAACAACCGACTTCAAACTCCCGCTTTACTCATTACACACACTATACAAAATATATAATTTATTGTTGATATTTTAACTTCGACCGACCGATTTCGATGAAATTTATATGGGACCAATTGGAAAGTATACCCCTATATAGTACCCTTTCAAACAAAAAAAGAATCTTCCAAATCGGTTCAGGCGTATTCGAGTAATCGGTGGACATACATAAAAAAAAAGATTCCGACGAGTTGATAACCTCCTCCTTTTTTTGAAGTCGGTTAAAAATAAAAAACAGCCCATCCTAATGTCGACAAAATACAAGATATAATTTTGAGAATTGCTTAGAATTCAAAGCCATTTAATAATGGTCCTTAAAATTCTAGGCAATCTTAAAAGCCTCCTCTATTTATAAATAATTTTATGCCAAAGCTAACCGACATTTATTTAAAACGTCAAACAAGCCGAGTAGCTGCCTCGTAACAATTTTAATAAGTAACTTTAGTGGGATGTTTATGACAACTTGAAAGGGTTCAGTTAACCTAAATAAACTAAGTAATAAGTATACTATATTATGTTACTTCGAAAGGTCACGAGCTTTAGTGGATTCGTTTGTTTATTTCACTTTAATGGCACTGTAGATAATATCAACGTTGCTTTGTTCAAAAGCCTCTGTAAATAGCTTTTGCTTTAATAAGTTCAGTTATATTTTTTGCGATGAGCCTTTATGATGAGAATCTTTTCATTACACCAACGAATTGCATTTTTTTATTATAATAGATATTCACAAATTGACTTATTTCAATCAAATTGGTATACATTATTGCAAACATTTTTAGCTTAAACTAAATAACAGCAAATCTATTGCGAACATCTAAATTCCAGACCTTTTCAAGTAAAGCAATCTAACCCGTAGGGAGCTTCTATGTGAAAATGGATCAAAGTTAATTAAAAACTGAATCAGACAAAGTGCAAACTTCATTCGGCCGCTGGACCAAATGGCACGAGCCAATTGGTGATCTGGTTATTTACTTAGCCCATTTTATGGAGACAAAGCCCGTGTTGACATTGATATCTACCGGTGCGGACATGGATTTCGCGGATAAATGAATCGGTGCACCGGGAAATGGGAACTGACCGCTGCTGCCTTCATTTCAAACATAAACCGCGTTTCCATTTCCAAAAGACCCCTCTCATTCATTTTCTTCGGATTATCTATCATAATACTCTCTTCACTCTACGTTCCTTTATGATACTTTAATTTAAACATATAAGCCGTTTGAATTATGTAGGGACGCACTTACAGGCACTGTTCTACTTATGAAATATTCAGTTCTCTAGGGTGACTTTCCCCGTATAAATGTAAAACAAGGAAGTTTCGTCCTAAATGAAGCAAGCGCCTCCCTTACGTGCCTCGGGCTTCATGAAATGCTCCAAGTAAAAACAAACTTTCCTCACGAAACTTTTAAAAACCCGGTGGGCACAATTTTTAACTACACTTTCAAGAATTTCGTGCTCAAAAAGAAAAATATTTACTCGTATCCATGCGATGTACCTAAACTTAATTATCTCGTCCGATTTTCAAAATTCAATATTATTTATTTCATACAGCAAACCTCTGGTCCTGTGGAAGAACCGCCAAGAAACTTAGCAGTTGCTCTTTGTCGTAGGAAAGAACAGTTTTAAAACTTTAGGACCTAGACGGTAATTAGGGTTTCGATGATCGATCACGTGTCAATAAATAAAATAATTCCTAATAGTGTTGCTTTAGGGTTCAAGATCAATCTTTGCCCCCCCCCCCCCCCCCCATTTAAGCTATTAAGCTCGGGTCAAAGCAGCTATAGCGGGCAGCTTTGAGTGTTTGCGGCTGCTCAAATGGTTACCACGTTTGGTTTGTGTGCACGCACATTAAACCTGCGTTTTCGTTGAAACTAAAACTCTTTTAGGAAGAAGTGGTGACATTTTGCATTTTTGGGATCAAACTAGTTGTTAAATACATCTTTCTTTTTCAGAATATTGGGTCTTTAAAGAGTTTTATTCTGTTTATACCATATTGAAAGCCATCAATAATGGTTGGGCGTAAGATCGATGACACGCCTGCAACATTCTCGAAGTAATGCACCTTAGATCCACAATAGGCAAGCGGCTTCGCTTGCACGCCGATGAAAAGGCGCTTTGAGTCGGAGAAATCGAATGAGTCTTCGATAACCTATTGTAGACTCTGTACAATAAGCTACAGCAACTTTCACGATCAAGTAATTTTTATAATTTCAGCTTCATTACGTGTAATATGGCTGAGGATCTCTCTGTTTTGAAACGTTTGAAGACTTATGAATATGATACTCCTAGTTATACCCCGAGGATGATTCAAAGCCGGTAGAAAAATTCCAAGAGGTTTCGATTTTTTAAGTATGCCACTCCTATGCCACCTATGCCAATGCACCAATAATGTGTTACAAACTGTATGACATCATTGCATGAAAACAATCAGGCTTGAAATCAGCTACCCACATCAATAGTGTAGTAATTTATTACATTGATGAAGCTTCATGTTGTAAGATTTTGTATTACCTATGCCGGCTATTTTAAGCAAGTTCTGTTTATCGAACCGTAGCCAGATTCTAATTAAGAGATTCTTATTGTTATTATTATTAGGAGATACCACATCTTATATCAGTTCCATGGGTCTTAAGTGTACATGAAATAAATCAATTAGTAAAATAACGCAGAAATACTCAGTTCCATTTAGGTTGATTATAATAGATCGATAGGTTCATATAAAAAAACATTGATTAGTAACGATGATAGCGAAGAATATAATTTACAAAATAAGTAGACGATTCAAAAGAAAATTTACCATAAGTATCTACCTATTTTTAAATAGGGCATAATAATAATTCGAATAGGAATTTTAACAACCTCAGGGACGTGCAATTAAATTATTTTTCTGATTTCGGTTTCATCAGGATGTCGTTTTCAAATTAATTTTGCTTAATGACGTGAGGGTTCATCCCTAATGTCGTGTAGACGATGATGAATCTGTATCAAATTATTTGCGTGGCGGCGTCGCGACGGCTACAACCACAGCGTAGGCGGTATAGACGTCGAATTACTTTTGAACCTCAAGGAAAACAAAATTATTTTGCTATAGCTTATTCTGCCAAATAAGAAAAATCTCTATGGTACAACATGGTCGCGCTCTTCACCGACACGCATTCAGCAATAGAACAAAACACTCTTCAAAACGTACGTTTCTGATTGGTTTCTGATTAGGTGGATTATAGAAAATGAACGTTTTTCCTTGAGTAAGTATCACGCCTTCTTCTGTCCAATACTTTTGCAGCTCACAAAAATATTCACTAAAATAAATATATGGGATAGTAGCAAGTATGATGTTGCAAAAATTCAGCATCCAAGGAGCATCTCTTTAATGCAGTCAATGCGGTCCAATCTTGTGACTGTTCAATATCGAAAAGTTACCAAGGTTTTCACTTAGCAATGGTTAGATTCCACTTAAGAGTCCACTTGTTGCTAAATAAAAAGTACATAACAATATGAACAGTGTGTCAAACAATTCAATTAGAAAACTATGTTAGGCTGTGGCTAGTTCATGACCTGCCGCCGCCGCCGGCCAGTAATCTAGTTAGGGCGACCGCACGCGCCGCGCGCCGTCGCCGGGCGCTTCGCCGCTCGCCTGATCGAAAGGTAATTGAGTGTACTCACCTGCCACAGAATTTATTATAAAATAACTGTTTTGAGCAACATAGTCCATTAAAAATAAGCAAATCTAGAGAATTAACAAGTTGCAAATTGAAAATTTAAAACACCTCCGACATGTGAATCTATGTATCTATGGCCGGACTATACCTGACATCCTCTTACCCAGTATTCTGCTCCATTATCAGATCCTCTTCCTCGATGCTCGATCATCATCTATCTAACACCTACTCATTGAAACCATAATGAGCCCAACACACACAGGTATATCTGCTAAGTTGCTGAGGACTTTCGTGTCCCGCAGACTACTTGATGCTGCAGCATAAGCTCAAGGTAACCATGCCTTGGAAATAATCCGAAGTAACTGTATGTACACCACAATTCATCAACACGATCGTAAAAGTTCGTAAGACCCTTCAAGATCAATCAAGTAAGAAATGAGCTGATGATCTTCATGAGCAAATCTTCGTTAATTATAGCTAAGATCCACCTCGATTAAGCTCTCTTTAGCGGTCCCTTTACTCGCTACTCCTGTACTTAATTTAGTCGCTATATTTAAAATTTAAAAGATTTCTACAGCTGTTATTTTATATTTACATTATTTATCCAAAACAATCAAAAGCCAGTTTAAATTGAAATAGCTACAAACAATGCAATTATGCTTCTTGTGGCTGTCACCAACATACTTGCAATCAACACTGCACCGTCACGTCGCGTAGTAACAAACTCGAGCGCAAGTCAAATTGAAATGTCACTGCTTCAAATTATACCCAGCGTTTTAAGTCGCCCATCAGGCGGCGGACTTCATTATTTTATACTATTACTGAATGTTCTGATGGAAATTAAGACAGCACAGCTTTCGTTATGGGAATCTTATGTACCTACCTATAATATGGATACCTTCTCGTACATACGTTTCATTATAATATCAAGATAATATTTAATTATGTTAGTACGTCATACTTACAGAACGTAATTTGAGCCGTATCCACTTCTTAACAAATTATATTACAATGTATAAGTACAGAAGTTTCTGTTCAATAATAATTTAGGTTCTAACTTCTATACGAGCTTTCGGGTAGTGAAAATTAAGACACTTGGGGAATAGACGGCCTCACTCATGGTTTTGGTTCTAACAGTAAACCACTTGTAGCTCTTTTGTAGCTACGAGTACATCAGTATTGTATATAAATTATATTGCTTTTAATTTTGTTTGTTGATAGTAACTCTACTTTAACCTAACATATTACTTCAAAGAAATTTCCCAATAACGTATCTTTCGTTGTTGATCCCTACTACAAGTAATTATAAACGCGAAAGTGTGTTGGTTTGTCTTTTTAACAGACTTCAAAAAAGGAGGCCTGAGGTTCTCAATTCGTCGGAATCTTTTTTTATTTTTATGTATGTTCACCGATTACTCGAAGACGTCTGAACCGATTTGGAAAATTCTTTTTTTGTTTGAAAGGGTATACTTTCCAGGTGGTCCCATTTTATCGAAATCGGTCGAGCAGTTTTTAAAAAATCAACAATAAATTATACTACAAAGTATTGTACTTGCGCGGGTGTTTGAAGTTGGTTTTTTATAATTTAATATTAAAAATTCTTTTTAAAAACTGACTTCAAACGCCCGCGTTTGCACGATTTTTGCACGGGTAATGAGATCAAATCTAATGTTATTTTTTATCCTGGGAAAACAAAGACGAGGGATTTTACAAAACCACGCTTGTTCTTTCAGGCAGCACGTGGGTAGCACATACACTACAAAAAATTCTTTTTACAATGCTTTAGCTACACGTAATCTATGTGAATTACCTGACCATAATCGCATTAATGCTCGAAACATTTTCAGTTCCAATTAACATTACAAATATGGTAATCGCTTTTGTCACGATGGGAAGCCTTAGTGGGTACAAGCGAGTTAATATTCAACGGTAGATAAATCCTATTTTCCGATTTTCTATGTATTAGTTATGATATAACTAAGGTTTATGTAGGTTTAGACTTTTTAGAAATTATTCAAACTACATATAAAAACCGGCCAAGTGCGTGTCGGGCCACGCGCAGTGTAGGGTTCCGTAGTTGCAAGTCACAAATATTATTGCTGACCTAGGATAGTGCTTTTATTTTATTTATGAATATTGAATATATTTTGAGTTCCATAGTTTAAATACTATAATATACTACAAAATATGCAACTTACACTACGTGTAATATCTACCTTAGAAAAAACAGATATATCTCCTTAACTAATGAACCCTACTTAGCCGTGATAGTTTTCCTTTAAAATTTATTATATATACTACTGCTGTGAATTTTTTCATGTATCCTTTATACAACCACTAGCTGATGCCCGCGACTTCGTCTGCGTGAATTTAGTTTTTAAAATGCCTCGGGATCTCTTTGATTTTGCGGGATAAAAAGTAGCCTGTCACTCTCCAGGTCAACTATAGGTATCCTTGCAAAAAATCACGTCGATCCGTAGCGATCGGGCGTGATTGAAGGAGAAACCATCACACTTTCGCATTTATAATATTTCACATATAAGGTGCAAGTGCATATAGTTGACGTGGTTTTTTATACAGGTAATGTTGAGGACCTGGAAAATAACACAGGCTACTTTTTGTCCCGGGAACATACATTTAAACGACCGCGCCACTACAAAGTATATAATTTATTGTTGATTTTTGATAAAATTTAAATGGGACCACCTGGGACCCTTTGAAACAAAAAAGAATTTTCCAAATCGGTTCAGGTGTCGTCGAGTAATCGGTGAACATACATAAAAAAGATTCCGTTAAATTGAGATCCTCCTCCTTTTTTTAAGGCGGTTAAAATAATAATAAAAGTTATGGACAGTCAAAATAGTTCAACCCCTATCTCAGAGAACATACATCTATCCATCCATACATCCCTATACTACATCTACACAAACATACATCCGTATACAATATACATCCATCCTCACAAACTTAACTACTAACTGTACTAACTTAAAAACATTAATAATATTAGTGGTATAAGTAGGATCGAATATAGTTAATGTAGTTATTGGAGGGGGAGGATACAAACATACATACATACATACATGCATACACACATACATACATACATGCATGCATACATACATACATACATACATACATACATACATACATACATACATACATACATACATACATACATACAATGTACATACATACACACACACACACACACACATACATACATGCATGCATACATATATACATACATACAAACATGCATACATGCATACTTGCATACATACATGCATACACACATACATACATACATACATACATACATGTATGCATGCATGCATATCACCGCATAATTTAAGGATAAATATGTGAAAAGTAGGGAGCAGGTATCCCGCGGGAACTGTTTGTTTTCCCGGGATAAAAAGTAGCCGTTGTTACTTTTCAGTTCCTCAACTATGCCTATCCCAAAAATCACGTCAATATGTAACTCCCTAGGCACATAATTGAAGGATTAACATGTGAAAGTACCATACGAATCCCGGGATAAAAAGTAGTCTTTTCACTTTTCAGGTCCTCAACTATGCCTATAAAAAAACCATGTCAATCTGTAACTCCGTTGTCGCATAATTGAAGGATAAATATGTGAAAAGTAACAAACGAATAACCTGCGGGAACTGTTTGTTTTCCCGGAATAAAAAGTAGCCTTTTCACTTTTCAGGTCCTCAACTATGCCTATTCAAAAAACCACGTCAATCTGTAACTCCGTTGGCGCATATGAAGGATTAATATGTGAAAAGTAGCATACGAATATCCCGCGGGAATTGTTTGTTTTCCCGGGATAAAAGTAGCCTTTTCTCTTTTCAGGTCCTCAAATATACCCATACAAAAAACCACGTCAATCTGTAACTCCGTTGGCGCAAAAAAGAAGGATAAATATGTGAAAAGTAGAATACTAATATCCTGCTGGAACTGTTTGTTTTCCCGGGATAAAAAGTAGCCTTTGTCACTTTTCAGGCCCTTAACTTTACCTATACAAAAAAAACACGTTAATATAAAACTCCATTGCGCGAATTTTGAAGGACAAATGCGTAAAAAATAGCGATGCTATCCCGCAGGAACTGTTTGCTTTTCCGGGATAAAAAGTAGCCTATGTGCTATTCCAGACTATAATCTATGTCTGTGCCAAATTTCAGCAAAATCGGTTCATTAGTTGTCGCGTTAAAGAGTAACAAACATCCATCCATCCATCCATCCATCCAAACATCCATACATCCTCACAAACTTTCGCATTTATAATATTAATAGGATTTAGCTGGCAGAGGGGGGGACACTTGACTCTAATAAAATTTAGCACTTTAAAATATCATATTTCACAAACGGATCCCTGAATTGAAAAATGGTGTTCCCACACCCACAATATTTTTGAAAGACCTATTCAACGACACCCCATACTATGGGATAGACGAGAAAAAAAAAATTCATCCCCACTTTACATGTAGGGGAGGTACCCTAAAAAAAATTATTTATTTACAGATTTCTAGTACCAATAATCTCTGAGCTAAACCGCGGACGGACAGACAGACAGACGGACGGACATAGCGAAACTATAAGGGTTCCTTGTTTACTAGGGAACCCTAAAAATGGGTCAAACCGCTTAAGAAAAACACTTTCTGGATTATTTTGGAGTCGTTTTGCTGCCTCTGTTCCACCTGTGAACCCAAGCACTCGATGCTTTTTAAATTCTAAGACGTTTTCATCATTAAATGATTTTCATTTTCAAATTTTGACAAATTTTCATCATCATTATTTGCGGTACTTTGCAGTTTCTAACAGTTTATCACAGAGCTTATGCATGTAGAGCTTAATATAACGAAAAATAGGTTATGAAAGAAATTCTAGAACGTTCTAAACTGTTTAACTACGGAGCCCGAAGTGGAAAAACGCGGATGGTTAGCCTTCAAAGCCCCCTTCCTAATAAAAGAGGTCTTTGCTCTGCGGTAGGACAAAAAAATTAGTTGATTCATTTTTCAGAGCATTTCTTTGTGTGGTTAAAATTCCAGGAATACCTGTTTCGTAAGTTCTTCTAATTTTAATTTGCATCTGTTTGCTTAGTTTAGAAAAAGGTAAACCATTTTAGTAGCTCGTTTATGATGTCATGTAGCACGGAAACTACAAAGTTACGTCAGTAACCGAACTACTGCTACTAGACATCAGTAACAGATGGCTTAACACCGCCGTCCCTGGAGAAAAAACTTGCGACTGTCCAAGAAAGCGCTTGCCTCTGTACTTATTTGTTTGTTACTTTGCTTGCTTTGCTTGGACGGCCGCAAGCTATTGCTTTGCTATGCATCAAAAAATCTAGGCAAAGTGGGCACGAATATCCCAGAAAACGGACCTTACCTAGTGGGATAACACTCGGTCGAAGAAGAATACAATACCTTACCTTTTGACCATGACTTTTACCATGACATAGCCATTACATATTTTCATAACGAGTTTATTAGCTGGTCAACTTTTTTTCTAACGTGAGGTTTCCAACTCATCAGTAACTAATGATTATTTTGCAGTGTTTCAACAATATCAGTTTATATTTTGCATCGATATGATCGGATAATATTATAATTTTGAATAGATTCTGCATAAGTTATCAGGTTTTACTTGAGAGTAAAGATAAAACAAATAGGCTCCCAGTAGAAATGTTAAAGGAATGTAGGCGGCTACTGTTTCAAAGGTCACTCCCGAGATAAAATGGACTGGTAACTTTTGTTCAGCATTGTCAACAGACTTTGTTGTAACTTGTATCGGAATAGGTGGTGAATAGGCAAATCCGAGTAGTGTCAGCTGATTCCGGCGTCTCGCAAAGCTGAATGGTCGTGTATCGACGCCGGCCTTGTCCGACATTCGATAAATAGGAGCCGATCCGATATACCACGTGTAACCTTTTGGCCTATTAACTTTTTACTGAGGTACTTTGAATGTTACGATTTTATAATCCTGACTTTAGGAAGTATTTTCTAAAATTTCATTTCTTTACGAAAAGTCTATAAAACGATCAAAATACTTATCTAAATCAACCTAAAGGTTTTTAACTTATCGGTGAGTTTCTTATAATTCGTAATATAACTAACGAAACTGATTGTAAGTTCTAATCGTACGACTTTTTACTGAGGTACTTTGAATGTTACGATTTTATAATCCTGACTTTAGGAAGTATTTTCTAAAATTTCATTTCTTTACGAAAAGTCTATAAAACGATCAAAATACTTATCTAAATCAACCTAAAGGTTTTTAACTTATCGCTGAGTTTTTTTATAATTCGTAATATAACTAACGAAACTGATTGTAAGTTCTAATCGTACGACTTTTTACTGAGGTACTTTGAATGTTACGATTTTATAATCCTGACTTTAGGAAGTATTTTCTAAAATTTCATTTCTTAACGAAAAGTCTATAAAACGATCAAAATACTTATCTAAATCAACCTAAAGGTTTTTAACTTATCGCTGAGTTTTTTTATAATTCGTAATATAACTAACGAAACTGATTGTAAGTTCTAATCGTACGGAGTATTTAAAATACTTTAATTATTATTAAAGATATAGTTACATTGACACATTGTTAATTATAGTTTCGACATAAGCAACTTGCGAGTATATATTACGAGTACTTAAGGGTACAATAGGTATAAATGAAAAATACAAAATGTGGTATGGTTTTCAATATATTCTAAGGACATCCAATTATTGAGTATCATTCTAAAAGCAGGCAGCGAAGCTAAATTATATTTCCCTGAAAATACATTTATGCCATGACTTCACTAATAATAATTATATATATACCTACTTAATTAAATTTAAAAAGATTTGCTGTTCACTATTATTTTAAATAATTAAGTTGTAACTTACAATTCTCTAGGATTTGCTCATGTTTATGAATAACTTTAGCTTCTCAAAAATTTTGTGGTGCCTGTGAATTAAACATAAGTTGGATTACAAGTAAGACATTTGGATTCTTAGATATTTACTCAAAATTGCTGGAAAATTGGAATTTCCTTACTTAATTGCTCATCCACGATAATTTTATTGAAGTACTCAGCTAAGCTCTCCACCCTTTTCACCGCAGCTAAATTATTAAAAAAAATAAGACATTATAACTAAACTTAACATTCATGTATTTCTTTAATTAATTAGGCAATTTTTATACACAATTTGTAGATCGTAGTGAGTTTTAGTTAGATCTACGTAGAGCTCAGTAAATGTCAATCTTCGAGTTTCAATAGTTTACTTAATATTATATTTTTCTATCCTCTTTTAAAAAAAATTGTTTGGGTTTTAGAAATTCTGCCAATTTGCATTGAGCCAGCTATGCTAAAATAAATCATGTTAAAATTAAATAAATTATTGAAAATGTGGATATATATTATATATATTATATAAATGAATTGTTGGAAGTAAATATTTCGTAAATTTATGTACTTAATTCAGATATATTGGATCAATCCTCACCTACGTTGGAAGGCCTTGATTCTAAAGTTCTGGATTCCACTAAAATAATTAGTTAAAATATTGATTATAGATAACCTGGTCAAACTTAACGAAGTTTGTAAGTATATATTATGTTTAACAATTTCAAAAATGCTTACGTATTTTTTCTACTTCTTCATCCACGGAGAATATTCTCACTAAATAAATGTAACATTTTATTTGAAAACTTACTACTTAATGGCAACTAAACTTATAATTGACTTAACGTAACGAACCTCCACTAAATAATTTATGTTGTATTAAGGTATATTAAAAATATCATGGAATCTCTTTTATTTTACGTTAAAATTTTTATAATAAAATAATAAATAGTTTCAGAATGAGAAGAAGCACTTATTTCGAAATCACAGACAGACACTTTAATTTTATATTAAACTACTTGACCGTCACTGGAAGCTTTATATTGAGAGTAGCATTACCGTTTCCGTCGATTTCTTGTCAGTTTTCGTACTTTTATTGACGTCACATCCGCTATGTGGCGCCACCTGGCGGCGTCGTGCTCACAAAGTTTTCGTTAAAGGTTGAGCTCGGCCCTTGGTTCATTGGCGTTTTGTTTTCCGTCGAAGCAACAGCTTGCAAGCAGTCTATACGTAACATTGCAAAGCTTATATTAAGTGTAAGTGTATTTCGTGTGTGAAATTAATTCGCAGTAAGTACCTACTTGTATAAA
The DNA here is from genome assembly GCA_029955525.1 of Oeneis ivallda. Taxonomy (NCBI): domain Eukaryota; kingdom Metazoa; phylum Arthropoda; class Insecta; order Lepidoptera; family Nymphalidae; genus Oeneis; species Oeneis ivallda. Next base: position 19,689,687 of record JARPMR010000002.1, on the reverse strand, counting down.
AATAATAAGTGATCATTATTTTTTAACGGGTTTTCCGTTCGGATCACTGGTTAATATTTGTTTAAAATTAAAATTTTGTATTTTAATGTTTTCGTACACGTTAGAAAAAATAATGACTACCTTCCTTTTATATTTATTTTTATAGCCGTTGTTAACATACTTTGAATTTCAGACTTTGAATTTCAGTTATGGATAATTTACCGAAAGACGTGGCCGGTCCGAGTGGACAGGCTCGTAAGCGTGCGCGCAGCCGCTCCAGTAGCTCCCGACATGGATAAGCTATCTTAGCTAGCTACTTGTCTGCCGTTCGGGCTAATCACAGCGCCCAAAATCTTTTCCATGCTGACAAATTGGGTAGCTCAAATATTAAGGGAAAGGTGGAATATAAGAATCCTAGTTTATCTAGAGATTAGTGAGTTACACAAATCCATTGTAACTTCGAATGATAATGAGATTACAGCTAATCATGACGAAATTGATGCCCAAGTTAGTGGTGAACATGTCACACCTGATGAACTTCAGTGTGAAATTGAATCAAAGTGCTTAAATTTTACTTCGATGTTGAGGTTTCATAGACCTAGAAACAAACGAGGAGGTAAAAATGTATGATACCTCATCTAGCCAACGCATCTAAAGCTTATGCAGCTATCACACACTGCATCTCAAAAATTAGCATTGCTATCAGTATTATTTTCTTGGGCCAGGCAGGTGACTTTTATAAAATTTCATCGGATCTTTTACAATTAGTGTGGTCACAAAGCAGATAGCATTGAGACGCGCCGTGAAACTATACGAGCCGGGTTCGCGACCCCTTGGTGAAAGCGTCATTGAATAAAATTCCTCCTTCAGCTACTCATTTGTTTAATTCATAGCAATTTACGACTGCATTGGAAAAGGCTGGTTCGGTTCGCACACCTTAACGCTGACAAATATTAATAAATCTAATCACCGCCCCTCGCGGGGGCAAGGTGCTAGATACGTTTCCGTTCCATCGCGTGGAACTACTCGGTATGGACAACGCTTGCAGACTTTCCTGCATGAACATTATAACACACCCTCGCGGGGTGGATAAATACTAATAAATCTGATCACTGCCCCTCGCGGGGGCAGGGTGCTAGATACGTTCCCGTTCCATCGCGTAGAACTACTCGGCATAGACAATGCTTGCAGACTTTCCTACATGAACATTATAACCCACCCTCGCGGGGTGGATAAATACTAATAAATCTGATCACCGCCCCTCACAGCGGCAAGGTGCAAGATACGTTTCCGTTCTATCGCGTGGAACTACTTGGCATGGAAAATGTTTGCAGACTTTCGTGCATGAACATTATAACCCACCCTCGCAGGGTAGATAAATACTAATAAAATGTCTGATCACCGCCCCTCGCGGGGGCAAGGTGCTCAATACTTTTCCGTTCCAACGCGTGGAACTACTCGGCATAGGCAATGCTTGCAGACTTTTCTGCATGAACATTATAACCCACCCTCGCGGGGTGGATAAATACTAATAAATCTGATCACCGCCCCTCGCGAGGGCAAGGTGCTAGATACGTTTCCGTTCCATCGCGTGGAACTACTTGGCATGGAAAATGCTTGCAGACTTTCCTGCATGAACATTATGACCCACCCTCGCAGGGTAGATAAATACTAATAAATCTGGTCACCGCCCCTCGCGGGGGCAAGGTGCTCGTTACGTTCCCGTTCCATCGCGTGGAACTACTTAGCATGGACAATGCTTGCAGACTTCCTGCATGGACATTATAACCCACCCTAGTAGGGTAGAAACCAACGTATCAATGATGCCTACAAAGGTCAATCTTCCAAAAGGGAATATGACCATTCTATGAATACAAAGGATAAAGAATCCTTTCACCTATGGGGCTCGCGGCCCGTACGAGGAAGCCACGGAGGATGATCTTCTGGGCCTAGAACCTCCAGAGGAAACTAAAGAAGTTGACTCGACTTCTTTCCAAACAGGCCGATTAGTGCACCGTCTTTCACAATGGAAGAAAATGGGGGCACCTATTGTTATACAAAGGTTAATTCAAGGGTATCGCATACCCTTCTTGGTCCCAATACAAGCAGAAAGACATTTCACACTCCTTTTTTGGAGGAAATGTCTGCAATAATATACAAAATGAAAAAGCAAAGGATCTTAAAGGTTGCACCTTGCACACCGAGCTTCCTGTCTGCACTTTTTCTGGTGCCGAAGCCCGACGGGTCATCCCGACCAATATTAAAGCTCAAAGATCTAATGAATTTGTACAGGCGGAACAATTCCACTTAATAAACATGTACCGCATTCCAGACTTTCTTCAACCTGAAGACTAGTTACGCAAAGTCGACATAACGCAAGCCTACTTTCATGTAAAAATAAAAAAGTCTCAAAGGCGTTTCCCACGCCTCCTACACAAGGACGATTTTCTCATTACAAATCAAAAATCACGGTACAGTTACTACAGAGCCTGGGCTGGCAAATAAATTTCGGAAAATCGGTTCTATTTAGGAATACTATGGAGACCCTGGCACAATCAAAAAATTTTTCCCAAGGAAAAAATCAATAACAATCAGAAAAGTGAGTCAGATTACAAAGGAAAGAAAAATCACTCTAAAAGAATTGCAGAAAATAATAAGTATTCTAAATTTTGCGAGTTTCGTAGTCGCACAAGGACGGCTCAATCACCGATGTTCAAAAACACTTCCAGACCCATCCCTGACTTATCTATTACAGCCAGATGCCATAAGGTAACTGATATGGTAGAATCAGAATTGCCAGTTACTGACGACTCCACAATTACCCTCCACCAATTTCTTAGTGACGGATGCCTCGGATAATGTTTGTTCAATCAGATACTGGTCATAAAAGGAACAAACACTACATTCCAATCAAAAGGAAATGTTGGCCATACTAAAATCATGCTCAGTTCTTACGACACAGCTCAGTCCTGAATCAGTGCTACAAGACAGCAGTAGCTCATTTACGGAAGGAAGGAGGGACGAAGGCACTACCACTATTGAAAATACGTTCCAAATCCTCGAGCTATTAGATCACCACTAAATTGATCACAGCGTACAATATATTATATCGGGCAGATACAACAATCATGCGGATCATTTGTCACGTCATCGCCCACCACCAGAGTGGCATTTACAACCACCTTGCGTGGAAATAGTGTTTGCGAAATGGGGAACGACGCTCTATTCCACGACGGATTCAGTGTCCCATGGAATTTTCCACTCGCGTGGGTCTTCCCGCCATCGTTCTTAATACCGAGAGTACTGACTCATCTGAATCAGTCCACGAGAATTTTCTTAATAATGGTACCTCGATGGGAGAAAGTTTTTTGGCGCACGGACCTCAGAGCCCGAGCGCTAACTGCACCACTGACCGTGAGGCACCTAGACAAGTTTCTCATTGATGTAGCAACGGGTCTGCCATCTCCGAAAGTCGAGGATATCGTGCTCGAAGTTTGGAAATGTCTGATAGAAGCGATAGAAATATGGAACTCGGCAAAGTTATCATTACTTAAAAAATCTTGACGAAGATCTACCCTGTAAGCTTATGAATCAGCTTGGAAAAGTTGGTCTTTTGGTCTTAAAATAAAAATATTATCACCAAAATTCCTACAGGTTCAGAATTAGCACAGTTTTTGGCAGATCTATATATTTTGAATGATAAATTATCTTATAACACAATTCTATTACACAAATCTGTGGTCTCGAAATTATGTAACGCTGAGACATCGAGCAACTTGAGTATTATGTTCTTGTGAAGCACATGTTATAACCAATTACATTTAAGAACCCAGTGGTTTCCAAACCACCAGTTTGGGATGTTAGTGATTTGACTTCGTATAAACGAAATAAATAAATAAATAAACAATCAGTTTCAAATATCTCGTTATATTGCAGTATTATTACTGTTATGTTCAGGAAGACGTATAAATGACCTAACTTTACTTAGAGTAGATGACAAGCATTGTGTAAAAAGTAATGATTTTATAATATATTGGCCTCAATTCGGGTCAGAAACCCAGCAATTATAGACAGTCAGGCTGGATATTGCTCGTGAATAAGAATAATCGTAACCTTAACCCTCGTAACGCAGCAAACTCCAGTAATTTATTTGTAACAGTAAGAGGTTTGGCTAAACCCGCCTCGCGTACAGTTATAGTAGGCCGGGTCAAAACCTTGTTCAAAGACGCTGCTACTCCTGGTAACGTTCGCTCCGCGGTAGCTTCCAAGAGTTGGTGGGAAAATAATTCCATCGATGAAATCTTGGCTCGCGGGAAGTGGCAATCAGTCAATACATTTCAAAAAATTTATAGACGTGAAAAGTGTCACTCAATTGTTCAATCCAATAAACTTATAGTTGGTGGTTTGTTATATTGACGTTTATATTGGTTATGATTAAAATTGAATTGAAATTATTTTTAAGAAACACAACACATTACTGATTGACATTGTTTTGATGCTTTATTATAATAATTATAATAATAATATGATCACATTGGCGTAGAAGTATAACGATATAATAATCTAGTATGTGGCGTCACCAGGCGAAAACAAACAGGGTCTCAATATAAAGCTTCCAGTGACGGTCAAGTAGTTTAATAGCAGCGTTTTACCTGAAAATAAAACGCATATTAAAATACTTACCTCACTGGAAGCTTTCAGTAATTCCTGCCTGGTGATATTGAGCCAATGAACCAAGGGCCGAGCTCAACCTTTAACGAAAACTTTGTGAGCACGACGCCGCCAGGTGGCGCCACATAGCGGATGTGACGTCAATAAAAGTACGAAAACTGACAAGAAATCGACGGAAACGGAAATGCTACTCTCAATATAAAGCTTCCAGTGAGGTAAGTATTTTAATATGCGTTTTATTTTCAGGTAAAACGCTGCTATTAATTTGTATTCTCATCTTGTATGGATCGATAAGAAAAGATACTTACACATTTTCCTAAAGCGATCGATCGCTAGCTCGTCGCTATTGTGTTTGATGGGGATTTCTGTAAACATAGACGTAATATCTTAGCAAGTATGGCTGAGATCTACAAAACGCACTTCCACTCTGATATAACGAGATACCTACAATTTATTTCGAGACATATTTGTGTCTCGTTCTCTTTCTCAAGTCAAAAAAACATAATAGCTTAATCCTATCCTATGCATAAGAGTTGCCACTAAGTGGGTTGACATGCCAGTTAGTAAAAAACTCAAAAAAAAAAGATTAAGAAATACGATTTAGGTACGAATATATCAACCATCAACATTCAACATACCATCTAATGATTTATTGGAAGCGTTAATACACTCCGAATGTATTCGGCAAGTATCCAGATCAACTATATTGCTACAGTCGTATTTCCAATAACAACTCTGGTTTTTATAAACATTCTTTCCTGTAAAAAAAAATCTCTCAGACAGTGGCCATTGAGTCAAATATCACCTGGAACCTTATAAAAATATAAATAACAAATGAATTAGGTACTTGTTCAATTAAACTGCTCTTTCATATTTATTCTATAATAATAATATTTTCGTCTATTGTACGTATTTCTTATCGACATACCTTTTTTGACTACCGAAGAAACCATCGTCTCGGATGATTTTCTTGCTCCTTTATTTTTTAATTGCTTTAATCTGTTGTTACGTCGTTTGTTGATGATTAAATGCCTTTTCTTATTTAAATATTTTGAAAGTTTAATGCCTTAAAATTAAAAATTATTTAGCTATACCTTTCCATTTAAGATTCAGAAAATACGATTTCATAATAATTATCGGAGAAAGAGAGTTTCTTTAAATGATCAAATCAGAAATAAGTAATTTATGAAGCTGTGGAGAATGGTAGCCGTTGAATACAAGCAGGATTTAACCGTGGCGTGTGGGAGTCCCTAAAAGAGACCAGCTGTGGCAGTCTATCAGGTAACGATGACGACGACGATGATTATGAAATTTTGTAAATATAATGAATTGGATTAAACCACAGAATATATAATAGTACTAATTAAACGTACAAGTCATAATTCATCTACAAAGGTACGTAGGTTGTATACTTACTTCTTCTATTAGCCTTGCGCGTGCTACCTTGTTTACCTTCAGTCACGATTTTTGAGACTACTGTAAAAATTATGAAACTTTAGAACTCATTGAAGTTACACCAATGTACTATGTTAGATTAAAAAAAGTGTGTGTCAGCTCCGGCCTCCGACGCACGACTGGAGTTTACGCGCGACGCTATATCCTTCTCTATGTGCGCGACTCGGGTCCGAGCGCGCCCCGACCGACTTTCGCTTCGGGGACTCTTTCGCACGAAAACCAACCTTATTTACAACGTTAGGGTAGAAACTTCAACGTTGTGAAAAACGTAACGAGGTCATTGATAAATTGATTTTACTGCCCGGATTTTTCTCATACCGGGCTGCTAAAATCGATTCTTAAGGAGTAAACTCCAAAAATTAAAAGTTCTTACGCATATATTTACTCCGTTTAGGTTTCATTCTCTCCAACTTGCCTAAAATAAACTTTTATTTTAATTCTGTTCGCATAAAATTAATATAATATTATACGGTTATAAATACCTCTTCTACTTACTTCTTAAATGCCTGCCTTCTGTAGCTTCGGTGACACTTTCGACTTGTGAGTCAACAACTAATTAAAAAAATTGTAATTAAATGGTGATTCGTTAACAGAAGATTAGTTATTCAAATTAATGTCTTTGTGACCATATTTTGTTTTTTAACTGCAACTCAAGATATGTTTTTCTATTAAAGCGCACCCGTTACACGAATCGTGCATTTTCACTGTTACACGAACTCAAATAAAGGTGTTAGCTGGCTAACTTGGAAGGGGTATGGTAGTATAAGTTAAACCCATAGTACCTCCCCCCCCCCCCCCCTAATTGGTTTCTACATTCCATATCGTACCGGAAATCGTTTAGCGGTACTTCTTTAATGGTAGAAATACTGATAACTAGCCACGGCCAAGAATCCTAAGAAGAAGACAAATCTTAGGCTAGTGTTTGCCTAGCAACATAATAATACTCTTAATAACATCGTTCGAGACTTAGGTTGCTAGGTTGCCTAGCAACCTAAATCTTGAACTGTATATATGACTGTCGTGTAATTATACTAGCGGCACGCTATGATGGCCGGTTTGACGTTTGTCCGCTCATGAAGTTCCGTTAATTGATAACGACTTTGAAGGAAATAATTGTATTACGTTATTGACGATAGTGATGTGCAGAGATTCATAAATTTTATCGAATGTAGTTTTAGGTTTAGGACTCAAAATTTATTAATTTATAAATTTTAAACCGGCCATCATAGCGTGCCGCTAGTATAACATATTTTAATTTGTAATAACAAATAATTATGTCAATAATTAAGATAAAAACTATCCTATCTTTTAAGTTGGACCAAATAACAGATACTTACGAAGTTTTATCAAAATCGGTTCAGTAGTTTCGAGTTTATCCCGAACATACATCGTGACACGAGATTTTTTTAATAGATAGATGTAAAAATAATATAATATTGTTTACGCAATATGATTTTTGCATATATTTTCGGATTTCTCTATTGAATAAATGATTCGCAGAATGTAGGTTAATTTGCATTATTTTCTTACTTTCTCCACTTAAAGCCAGAGCTTGTAGTGCATCAATTCCAGGGATGTCTTCATCTGCAATTTTAATAATATAATATTATGAATTTTATTCATAGTGTACTGTATCTGCAATTAATTATGTACTATTGCTTACCCTTCAGAAAGATAATTCTTTTCGTTGTGGAAACTATAAAAAATACTAATGTTAATTTACGAACAAAAAAATTCATTCAAATATGACCAAAAACACACAGATTAAAGAAAATCCAATGTGGATTTGTTTATCATTGTATGATTAGCCTGGGTAATGATCGGCTCGGTTCGGAAAACCAAAAATTACATCTTAAAAAAAATATTACATACAGAATGCTTCAAACAACTTATCTGCAAGCTCTTGGGGACTGTGAGTAGAACTCACGAAACCACGCCCATCTATAATAAATCAAGTTTAAAGACATTAATTATTTTCACAAAAAAAAGTTCATTATATCGAGAATTATAATAAGTATATTCAAAATTAATTATTATTGACAGAATACTTCAATTTTAACAACTAAAATTAAATATACGTACTTCCTGGATCAACCACTAAACAAAGAAAAAATTCTGTTACTGAAAAAGTATTTTTCTAAGATCGTACATATTCCTTTTTAATTATTTATTTATTAAATCCACCTTTGATTTTCATGCTTTGTCACACGTGATTATATTTTTTCATATTTCATAATAATAGACATTAAAATATTTGAACCATCTATTAACAAAGATTTAATTAAAAATCATATTATAAAGCATAAAGCCCAAATCTACAAAAATATTATAAAAAGAGGAAAGATTTGTTTGTTTGTTTGTTTGAATTGAATAGGCTCCGAAACTACTGGATGGATTAAAATGAAACTTGGCATGATTTAAGTACATACTACGAGGTAGGACATAGGATACTATTTATCCCGAAATTCAGCACGGTTCCCTTGGAAGAGGGGATGAATGTCAAAATGTGTCCTTAGTTGTAATTCATTAACGCGTAGTCCGATTTCATCCATTCTTTTTGTGTTAGAAAGGACTTATTTTAAAAATTGGTTCTGTAAATATTTCATGGTTTAAACCCTCATGATTCATGATACAGCATTCCTAAACCATATGGATTCAGAAACTGATTGTGAAATTATATTGTGAGTGCCAAGCAACGACTTCAAGATTGAATACCAGGTCTCAACCCTCAACCCTGATGATACAGGGTACTGTACTCCTAAGCCGTTGGGATTTAGGTACTGTTGACGGTAAATTGCCGAATTCTTAAAAACTAAATCCACGCGGACGAAGTCGCGTGAGTCATCTAGTCCTTACTAATATTATTATAAATGCGAAAGTGTGTTTGTTTGTTGGTTTGTTGGTTTGTCCTTCAATCATGCCGGAACAGGGCTACGGATCGACGTGATTTTTTTCATGGGTATAGTTGAGGACCTGGAGAGTGACATAGGCTACTTTTTATTCCGGAAAATCAAAGAGTTCCCGAGGGATTTTAAAAACTAAATCCACGCAGACGAAGTCGCGGGTATCAGCTAGTTAATGATAAAAAAGTGAACGTAGTATGATTAACCACCACTCGCAGTATTTTCTCAATACGTAAGCATTTTCCCTTTATTATGTAAAATTCAAACGTATATTATGCATAGACCCTGCGCATCACGATTGATTTTGATTTAATGGAGGGATAGAAGTTACGATGATACTAGTGATAGATTGATATCGTACGCTATACGTTAGAAATTTAATTAGTCCACATTTGCTATAAAGCCGATGCAGGTATGCGGCAATAAGTAATATTATAATTGATTGATGAATATGATTTACAAATGTAGTTAGTATGTAGCGTTATCGTGTTTTTAAAATAAAAGTTTGTATATTGATAAGGTATCTATATATAAATAAAAATGAATATTGGTAAGCGCATAACTCAAGAATGGATGGACCAATTCGGTTAATTTATTTTTTTGTATGTTCCTTAAGGTCCACAGAAGGTTTTTATACTTAATAAAAAAAACAAACAAAAAAAAAATTATAATAGATAAGTTGGCGGTACGAAGTTCGCCGTGTCAGCTAGTATCTGCATATTAATTATTATTAATAAAAGTCTCTTAGCTGTCAAAAAAAAAACAAATGCTCAAAATTTCTTACCTAATTAGTTTTTATGTTTACGTATAATATATATAATTTAACTTAGTATTTTGTTAAATATTAAACTAATACATATTTCAACATATATATATTTCATCATCACAAACCTTTATTAAATAATTTTATGGTTATTGGCAACAAGTCACTGGGAGTAAAAGAGTCACCTGCAAAACAATTACCTAATTTTATTATTTATCAAAATCAATCGTATATAATAAATAATTGAATTGCAGATGTAGGAGTTTACTTCTTACCAGCAGTTAAACTTCGTTTTTCTGGAATTTATAAATAAAAAAATTTGGGGTAAGATTTCACTTTATTTAATAATTAATCATAATAAAAATAAAAATTATGTAAAATTAAATTAAAATAAATTACAACTAATTATATTTACAAAAAATACACGCCGTCCAAGTGATCGCTAATGGGCATGGTGGCCAAAACACTGGCACTATTACCTCTCTGAATAGCGAGGCTAAGCCTTTGGGCTAAATAAGCGCCAGCTCTTTGGTCACCAGAGGCGTGGATCAGTTTTTGCGCCAAGACATTTATAAAATTCTTCGTGTCCGATGACTATGGACCCAGAGTCTCAAAAGCAAGCGTCGCAAAAACGTAATCCTTAGAAATGGCTGAGTGTTTGCGACGCTTAAGCAATTGAGCGGATTCGTCAGCTGCACCCGCCTTTTGGCACGAGCCCGAATACAAGTCAAGAATACTGAGTCCATGGTGACCAAAACGATCCACTTGGCTGCCGCAAGGACAGCGATGAAGATCATACACCTTAATCCCCAAGCGCAAACACGAAGCGCTGTTCTGTCGAGAATAGTCCCCAGGCATGCATACGGGCTTTATCCGTATCCGAGGTACGCAGTGTACCTCGGATACGCTACGAGATCCGCATGTGTCAAAATAACACGCGGTTTGTCCCAAAGACCCTGATATTCCACAGCCGAAGGAAAACTTTCACCAGGACAAGATGCACTCCATCATGGAGTGCATCTTGTCCTGGTGAAAGTTTTCTTGTCTTGCAGAGGCGAAGTTGGCATGGAGTCTCCATGCCAACTTCGCCTCTGCAAGACTCTCCACTACAACATCAGCCGGATTAGACAGATTAAGGATCTGACTGATGAGAGTGGCAGAGCCAAGAGCAGAAGATAAGAAAGCCGGAAGCGCTACGCTTGAAATGGAACGTATGCCGATAAGCCACCGTATTTAACAGGTAGGCTCGCTTGAGTCCAGGTGCGGTCATCAAACTGTAAATTTAGAATTTTGCAAAGAGTATCTATAAGAGACATGTCTAGATTATAAGTTAATTAAATTAGGATATTTCCAAATGGGCCTGCATCGTAATAAATACATGAATTTTGGCGCAAATAAACATAACCGTATAATATATATGGCCATGTGTGGCTTTATATCTAAAAGGCGAGGCGAACATTTATTAAATTGATCTAATTTAGAATTTAGCAAATGGGAAAATGTGACGTCAAATATGGGTGCGCCAAGAAGTGTTAAATCATCTTTTGTAATAGATGAAATGTTGGGACTCAAAGAATTCAGACTATTTTTCAAAATACTTTTTTCATTTAAACTAACCGAGTCAGGAACGTATACCTCACACTTTTCATAACATTGCCACATATTATAATCTAAAATTTCAGAAATCTGTTTTTGAATTTCAGTTAATATGGCTCCCCTATCAATTGAATTGAATGCATTACGCACGTAAATTTTTACAAATACATCGTAATCACAAGTGTTTAAAAATGTCCTGGTTGCATGCACAGCTACCTCGCAACCTCCCCTGACGCCAAAACTATAAGTTGTTTGGGTTTGAGGATGGCCGATGTTTTTTCTTTCAAGAATTAGCTTATTAACAGTAAGTGATATCATAAGAACAAATTGTCAATTGTCACTTATCAATATAACTAATTATTAAAATGACTTCATTTTATCTAAGTATTGTTATATATCCAATTTAATCATTATTTTTACATTGAAATCACTTATATTTTCTTTAATTTTAAATAATAGATATAAGTCTCCTATATCTTCCCTGATACCTTTAATTTTTTTGTATGCATAAAATAAGAACGACTTACCTGCATCTTTTTTAGTATCTTTAAATTGTTTTGCTGAAAGCTTTTCGTTTTCGGCGTTTTCTTGTGAGTCGTCGTAATATTCTATATTGCGTCCTATACGAGCAGTATTTTCTATTTTTATATATATATATATATATATATATATATATATATATATATATACACATATATATATATATATACGGTATATCACTCTACATTTTTATATTGTATGTAATACTGAGTTATAGCATCTCTTTTTTGATCCATCTACGGCAGGCATTGTTCTCGTAGTAACCTATATATAATAATTACTAGAATACAGGGTCACTCAGCGGGCGCGCGATGGAGAGAGCTATGGTCGGAGTATCCCTGCGAGATCAAATCAGAAATAGAACCAAAGTCACCGACATAGCTCAGCGAGTCGCGAAACTGAAGTGAAAATAAGCGGGGCACATAGTTCGAAGAGCTGATGGTCATTGGGGTCCCAAGGTGCTGGAGTGGCCACCACGCACCGGGAAGCGCAGTGTTGACCGACCCCCCCCCCCCCCCCCCCCCCCCTAGGTGGACCGACGAAAAGACCTTTGTTCAGCAGTGGACAACTAACGGAATCCTTTAATTTTCCGCGATTAAAAAGTGAAGTTTCATCAAAATCCGTCCAGTACTTTTTGCGTGAAAGAGTAACAAACACCCATAAATCCATCCATCCATCCTCACAAACCTATTTATTATATTAGCAGGATTTATTATTTACTTTTTGGAGAAATAGGATTGTTTATTTGATGAGATCGAGTTTTTGGCATTGCTAAAATCTGAAATTAAAATACATTTTATTTTTACACCTATTTAAAAAAAATTACATTTTAATTTTTGTAATTAAGTACATAATAGACAGAAACAAACAGAGAAGTACACTGTGTCAATTACAATATAAATATTACTCACGGAATTTAAAAGGGTTGTGCATAAATAAATTCTAACGAGCAGCCAACTCATTTTATTAAATCAATAGAAAGATTGTGCTGAATACAATAAACTGAAATCCAATTAACAGAGTTAATAAATTGCAAATAGCGTGAAGTTTGCCTTTCAGCCAAATGCCTATTTGTATATATATTGTAATTCTGTATCAAAATGCCTCGAATGTTTTTATGGGCCTAAATAAGAATTAAGAAAATTGAACCTACACTATTTTTTAAATTGAAAACATTCACAAAGAAATAATAAAAACTAGATAGGTAATTAATTAAGTAATCTGTTGCGTTTTCAAATTAACTACATAGAAATTGTCCCTTAATGCTTGAGAGCGTCCCAAAATCCAAATATCTGCCACGCTTTTTTACAATAAAAATTTTTTGTTTATCACTCTATTCTTATTTTAAACTTATTGAAAATTATTATTTTTCATCATACCTATTCGAAAAACGAATATTGGCTTCAGAGGATAGCGGGAGCAAAATTTAATTTTAACCCCATGGGACTTTTCATTTCTCTCTTCAGATTGGTCCGCGTTTGTGCTTTAGTATGTGTCGAAATTCAAAAATGTTTGAGAAGCTGTTGTCTTCGATAAGTCACGTGATCTTTGTCGATCAGATTATACGCCCATACTGTATCCAACATAAATATTAATATTTAATTATTTAATAATAATTTATTCGTGTTTTATTTAAACTTTCAATATACGATGTCTGTACATAGTAGGTTGATACTCCTAGCTTTTTCTTTACTACTCTACTCCTAGCGTTATTTTGAAGTCCTCGCTACGCTCAGGATTCTACTTTAGAATCCCTCGCTGCGTTCGGGATTCTACTATATATAGACGAATGATATTTACTACCGCTACTATAGGATCCTTCCCTTCGCTCTTAATTCAAAATAACGCCCTCGGGGAACAAAAATAGTTATTTGTGTTATATGGGGCCAAAGGAATTTTTTGTTCCCCGAGGGCGTTATTTTGAATTCAGAGCGAAGTGGAGGATTCTATAGTAGAATCCCGAGCGCAGCGAGGGATTCAATATACGCCGCCCGAGAACAAAAAATTTTGGCCCCGAATGACACACACTATTTTTCATCATTACCTATGAGAAAAAGCTAGGAGTATCAACCTACTATGTATAGAGTATAGAGATTACCAATACTTACGTATATTGAAAGTTTAAATAAAACACAAATAAATTTTTATGAAATAATTAAACATTAATATTTATGTTGGAAGTATGGGCGTATACATGTCTAATCGACAAATTTGATCACGTGACTTATCGTAGACAACAGCTTCTCAAACATTTTTGATTTCGACACATTTTTGAATTCTCTCTTCTGATTGGTCCGCGTTAGTCCTTTACTATGCTAAAGCATTAACGCGGACCAATCAGAAGAGAGAAATGAAAAGTCCCATGGGGTTAAAATTAAATTTTGCTCCCGCTATCCACTGAAGCCAATATTCGTTTTTCGAATAGGTATGATGAAAAATTTCTTTGGCCCCATATAACACAAATAACTATTCTACTTTTAGTTCGGTTATCTACGAAAGCGGGTTTTTTAGTTTTTTCAACTATTATATTTTAATGTAAATGATGAACTAAAATGTCTAAAATCAAACACTTTTTAATGACGCTCGACAACTCTTCTACGTTATAGTTATGTTATAGCTACGTTATAGCTATTGCCCAGGAGTATTTAATTTAAATCACTCCGTTTAAATTGCCATAATTTAAGCACTGAAAATTTTTACTGAAATCAGAAATGAAGCAGTAACTCTGTTTCATGAAGTAATGGATAGTTATCTACGAGTAACTTAAGCTCTATCAAAAACCAAACGAGAAGAAAAACAAAATAGCCCAAATACAAACATTGTATAGGTTATCTTTTGTAGAAAAGATAGGCTGGCAGTCGGTGAAAGGTTGCGCGATGACCCGAGACCGATATGCAACTAACACCGGCTGATAGCAGAAGCTGTTTCATTGTCGACCAGCAGTTTCGCCACTTAACACCACTCTCACAAGAGAGATCGCAAAGAACTAACGAGTTTCGCAAAGAGCGCATTGTGTTTGATCTAGATCATGCTCGAATATGCTCCTTAGATCATCAGCATCCATTGTTGCTTGTTGAATTGTTGTCGTAATGTAATTACCAACATTTTTGGTAATTACATTACGATAACAATTACGATAAGCCTTTTGTAGTGAAAACTCTTTTGATATAGCTTCTATTATAAATAATTCTTGCTACTAAGCGGTCACGGTTATAAATAGCTTAGGCTCGAAGGCTCCGGGCCGCGGGCTCTTAGGAAACCTAATTTCTAATGCCTTTGTTCTTATTCATATGACTTTGTTCGAGAGATTTAAAAGGGTTTTGTGGTTTTAAGTTTCTTCGTACAAACTTAACCATCCATTTTTACTCCTGTAGGGATGAAATCTCTTAGAATACCTCAAGAAATATTTCTTTCACTGACTAAATTTCAAATAGCTAGTTTGGGCTATGCGTTGTATGTTTGTTAGTGAGCATTTTATTTTTTTATATGTAATTGCCTGCTGAAATTCTTTTAAGCAATATTTATAATAAGCAATAATTCTTGAGTTTATTAAAGCTCTATTTAAGTCTATTAATGTTTTAGCAAAATGCACATTGTATATTTTGGAACAAAGAGAGCGTTCATAATATTATAGGCTCACTCTAGGCTCACTTTATGTCGCATTGCAGGCTAAAGCCTCTCCTTGTGCAGTGGGCGATAGTAACATGGCCCATGTTTAGCGATCTTTCACGCATTTGCGTTGCGTTTATGAAGTAGTGAAGTACTTTTAATATTTTCATTTCATTTACAAATATTTACAAAAAAATATAAATATAGGAAATATAGTTTAAAAACGCTGCTACCTTGGCCTCAAAATTAGTTTGGTTATCCAAAACAATGTTGCCAATATTTTGGATACCTAGTGCGGTGACATCGATTGGGTATTCGATTTATTTTAAAAGTAAATCAAATCAATCATCATTAATTCAATTCATCGCTCATTATTATAACTTTTTAAATGTAAAATAATAAACCTATTTTAGAGTAGTTTTATCTATTACGATTTTTTTAGAGATGTTTCAACATTGCTTCACAATTTACGTAGATGCTCGTTAAATAAGCTATATTTTGAATAGAATAGAATAGAAATATTATTTTTTATTCAAAATATTATAAACTTTTACAAGTTCTTTTGAATAGTCGATGAATCTACCACTGCTGGTTTGAAATGTCCTTCCTGCCAAGAAGAACCAGCAAGAAACTCGGCGGTTGCTCTTTTCAAAATAATTTACAATAGGTACTATGCTACGTATGTATTGTTTCTACTATGAGGGGATGTTCCCAAAATGCATACCTACTTACAATTCAATACATGTTAAGATGGGCAGACAGAAAGTAGTCCCATTCCCGCCAGTTGCACCCGTTCACGAGCATGACACTAGATTTGATTAGATTTCATATGATGTCTTTGTACTTTAAAAACGTACTTAATATATTTTATATTACAATTTAGTTTCTATATTTTTTTTTATCTGAGTATATTAAGTTTAATATTTGTATCTATAGAAGTATTTACCATAATAAATTCAGAGATTTCCAACCTTTAAGCAGCTATACATATTTTCGCTTACGTCACTTAATTCTACCGAGACCGATAGGGATCCGACGCGCCGTCTAGACCCGACAGTCCCGCTAGACTAGTCTTGCGACCATTACAATATACGCGAGACGCATTTTACTTACTTCGCGATTCGTCTGCCAACAAATCTGGTACAAGAATGGGAGCTAAGTAAGGCTCTCGATCGAAGTCGAGAGCTGGTAGCAATAGTGACAGCTTCTTACCACACAGTAAGTGCGCTGAGAATTTGCGACATCTATATTGACACATTGAGTGCAGCGTCTCAGAGGCTGCTGCTTGTGATCGTCACTTACATATTATGTGCAACTGTAGTTGAACTGAAATCCCACATGGGATTCTGTAAAACTAGGATTTGCAAACGTACGAAAACTTCAAAACATAATAAGTATTATTTTGCTCTGCGAAGGAAAATATAGTTGACTTCAAGGTAAAACATAAATATTTATGAACTATTCCTGAGAAGATGCAATACAGAAAAGAGGTAATATACCTAATATTATCTTGTATCCAAAGGAGAACCTCAAATACTGAATTAAATGTGAGCGATCTCTAAAATAGACCATCCTCTAAAACAGTTAGATTTAAATGAACATGCTAACTATTTCGGACTATTCCTGGGATGGGGTAATTTTATTGAAGCGCTTAGCAAGCCGGTCTAAATTCTAGTCTGCCCTATTTCCATCATACATTAAAAGGTGTCAGATGATTTTAAATGCACCGCTAACACGGTTTCTACACATAAAATATTTTATTGAATAGTATTAAAAGTCGGTATTGCCCTATTTTTTTACGTAAATTTCGAGCACACTGCACACTTTAATCCACATTTAATCACATAGATTTGAGATTTCTACATTAAGAATCCTCATGCACCAAAGACATTATGTATTAAGTTTTAATACCAACCGTATTAATACTGCGGATTGTTATTAAGTTTCTTGTTGATATTATGTTCATTGTTCACCAGATGTTCACCAGTGGCATCTACCCTTACAAAAACCAATTCCATAATAATAAAAGCAAATGAGTATAGTCTTACTAATGTCTGCCACAATTTCATATAAAATTATGTTAATATTAGGGTTTTCTCCTATCCTGTAACACTAGTCTAGGCGAACGAAATATGTAGTGACTCTATAAAGAAAAGAGTAAGCTTGGTAAAATACTTCTTGGAAACAGGATTTAATTTTTGAAAAGATCAGATTAAAATAGATTCGGCACAGGTAGATAGGTATATAATATAAATCCTTACTTACCTATTATAAATACAAAATAGTTTATTTGTTGGTTTGTCGTTCAATCACGCAGCAACGGGGCTTGCAATAGTTTGCATGGGTATAATTGAGAACTGACAGAGTGATTATCCCGAAAAAAAAGAGGATTTTCTTAGGATTTTTAAAAACCTTAATCCACTAGGACGAATTTTCGGGCAAACCATACTTCTATTTCGAAGGAAAAACAATTTCAATTCTCAGACATAGTAAAAATAACAATGACAAAATCGTAAACTGCGTCATTCCATATAACATGTTAAGTGTTTACAATTTGTCGTTGTAGAGACGAGTCGAGAACTCATTAGATCATCTGTGCTATAACCTCGAGACACGAAACATGACATTATAGTTTGTCTTCTCGTGTTAAATGTGGCATTTGTGAGCAGAAGTGTAAATTCGTAGTTATTTTTGACGCTATTTTACCATAAATAAGTTGATTGAATAGTTCTGAGTGTTCTGGTGAGCACTCCAAATTAATTACCTAATCTATTGCTACTTAATCGTAAGAGACCAATGAACTTATTTAACTTTGGATGAGCATTCTTGTAGAATATTCACTAATAGATACTACTATACGTATTTTTTATATACGTCCGCTATGGTATCTGTCTCTTAACCTACTCGATAAAACACGTCTGCACTACTCAACCGATCTTGACATACCGGAGACCAACGTAGGCTCTTTACTACATGGAAATACTGGTATAACTTGGTTCCACGGAAAAACTAAATTATCAGATTTACCGACCTACTCTAGAGTAGGTAAATTACATGTTTCTTCATTTCCAATGGCTGTTTTCTCTTTTCAATTAATTTTAAGTTATCGTATTTCACAGCTTAATCGGTAACTACGCAGTAATAAAAATCACAATCAATTTCGCGTTGCACAGATATGGAATTGCACGAAATATTGACATGCGATAGTTTGTATGGAAGGTAGGCTGATGATTTTCTAAAGAAACTTCAAATATTATCGGATTGTTCGATTTCGGTTTCGTAATTGAGGATAAAATTGCTTTCTCTTTTTTTTAACCTAGGTCGTGCGTCACGACTTTTGCGTTTTAATTTTGTCTTAGCTGACCTATCTACCTCAATAAATATGTATAGGACTTACTAAACTTTAAATAAATAAAATCGGTTAATTTATCTAATCTCTAATGTAAAAGGTCTTTTAGATTAGAATTTATAAAAGGACTCGTTGGCAGATCGACTCACCTACTTTATACACTGATAAGTAGCGATTTGTAACAATTGTTAACACTTGTGTAATAAAAGTAATCATATAGGTATATATATTGAATATGGCCATATCAAGCAGGGGTACTCGTACCTACTTATAGCTTTTTTAGTGTCCAAATAAATTACAGAAAAATAATAATAGCTTTCCGTTTCTACGTCTCAATTATTAATCGACCGAGCGAAGCGAAGGTCTTTGAGTCTACTTGAGTGAATTTGCACTTGTCCGTCCGTCCGTCCGTCCGTCTGTCAGAGCCTTATAACTTCTGAATTACTGAACGTAATTACTTCAATTTTAGATATAATAAGTAAACCGATGGCCTCCAGCCGAAAATGGCTTAAAAAGTTATAAAAATCTTTATTTCAGGGGGGCTCTCATAGAAGCGAATGCGAAGAAAAAAATAATTTTGCGTTTCATAGGGTTACAGTACCTCATTTTAAAGATAATTTGGAACAGAGTACAAAAGTATTTTTTTTTTAATTTTTTTCCTAAAATTGACGAAATGGGGGGCTTTCAAAGTGGAGATTATATTTGACCTCACAACGGAATAACCATTGAAAGCTGGGGCTTAAAAGTTTTATAATTTTCGCATAATATCATGTAACAAATACTAAAATTAGATAAATGTAATAAGGAAACTAAATTATTTAACTTTTAATGAGCAGCAACAACAGAACTTCACAATTATGTCAATAGATGGCGCTCTCATCTCATATAGCAAATGCAGCTATATGTTACATATTATTCAATTAAAATTATTATTTAGTCATTTAGCAAACATCAATAAAACTTCACGTTGCAGTTTGTTTTTACATGTTTTCTGATCGTGTCGATAGTTGACGCTGTGTACAAGTAATTTAATTTGAATGTTCCAAAAAACTATACCTAAGTTTGATTGAGGCCTTGAGGATTTCACTATAACAGTTCCCTAACCTTTACGGGCTACCTATGTTAAGTTAGTTGACACTTTGTCAACTTTGTTATTACGAACCTCTACGGGACAACTAAAGGTGAAAATGACATTGGGATGTTAGGATTGTATTTAGGGGCTACCTACGTAAAGAGACTTCTACAAAGGGGATGATTTAGGTCTGTATGGTTAGTGAAAACGGGCATAATAATAATGTCAATTTTGATCGTCATGTATCTATTGAATGAATAAGTAATTATGGGAAACAGTTACCGCGAGGTCTCAGTTCGGGGCGAACCACTAGTTTATTTACAATGTACTCAGTTTAAAGTCCGCAAAATGATAAAATATATTTTACCGTAGCTCCAAGCACAGAATATACGTACTATTGTACGTAGTACTATTATAAATAGTACTACGCACAAGTAAGTCAAGTTCAGAATAATAAATAATTGTTCAATGTCAGAGCTGGGACGCGTCTGCGAAGAGGGCCGCACTTTCCCAGGCTCCCAGCTGCATCCGGGGGGGCTTGACGTCACTATTGAGGATTTCCTACACCACGCGAGAAAAAACAAAACCGACCACAGCACGAACATAACAACTTCACAAATATCAGTACAGGCACCTACGTGATTCCGCAACTACACTTCAAATAATAATATACAAAAATTCTTTTAAAAAAACCGACTTCAAATGCCACTGAAAAGTATAAAATAATTTCAGTTTGTACACGTATGTTGAAGTCGAGCGGGCCTCAATAGAACTATGAAACTGCAACGCTAGCACGACTTCAACAAACCTGTACCAAGTACTATTATATTCTGTGCCTGGACCTTATATTCTTAGGCCTGGACCTACAAACTAAAATTTTGGCTAGCGTGGCGCATTCGTTTCATCGTTTCTACACTTTACACTTTATGAAATCGAAAGAAAATGTTAGGTCATTTTTACACATATTTAACACTAGCTGATGCCCGCGACTTTGTCCGCGTGGATTTAGTTTTTAAAGTCCCTCGGGAACTCCTTGATTTTCCGGGATAAAAAGTAGCCTAGATCTTGACCCGAGTAATAAGCTACCACAGTATAAAATTTTGTAGAAATCTGTGCGGTAGTTTTTACGTGAAAGAAGGACAAACAAACAGACAAACAGACAAAAAAAAATTTAGCTTCTGTTTTGATATCTGTATCTTGAACACAATTAGAAGCAAAAACCCTTTTTTGAATCTATTTCATGTACAGAATTGGTTTCGTTTCTGTTTTATTATATGTATAGATACCTAAGATGAGATCTTAAGAAAGTAATGCTATGTTTTTGGGCTAGATACGAAGGGCTATCTT
The DNA here is from genome assembly GCA_029955525.1 of Oeneis ivallda. Lineage (NCBI taxonomy): Eukaryota > Metazoa > Arthropoda > Insecta > Lepidoptera > Nymphalidae > Oeneis > Oeneis ivallda. The sequence continues at coordinate 19,668,403 of JARPMR010000002.1, read as the reverse complement.
GTCATCGAAAAATAATAATAAGAAGAAATACTTGAGCTAAACACTCTTTTGAGGGATTCTTTTAAATTCCATTCCCAAATTCATGGTCATCAGCCAGTTAGAATGAATAAATAATGAGAATTTTATACTGAGCAAACAAATTAATAAGAAAATTAAGTCACATCAGTGAACCCTGCACAGTAATATTAGGCGTAGATACAACTTCCAATCAAAAGGTGGTTAGCTCTTACGTTATTGTTATTGTATCACATAATACTCTTACTGTAAAAGCAATACTCTCGATGTGCAATTTCATTTGAAACTGTACTTACACGTACATAAGCTCTTACAACTAACTTTCACTAGTGAATGATCAAACTATCCAATCATTGAAATCAATTTAGGTTTGTCACGCTCACTCATCATTATTTCGCTGGTTTGTCTGTCTACTAACATATTATTTTTTGCATTCATAGACTTTGAATAAGTTTTCCAACGAATAATTTAAGTCATCTACAGTCAGATTTCGCTGGATTTAGCTTATGTACCTATACTTATCTGTCGTAATATTTCCTACTACTGTACTCACATCTAGCAATCTTGTTTAATTAATGGCAATATAAACTACCATAGATTTAGGATTGGTCGAGCGTAGCGACTACCCATCCTAAATCTAATAAATAATATTTGTGCCAGCTTTTGTGCCTGCTGGCTAGATAAGAGTATATTTGATATTATAGTATTTTATTACTGAAAATCTAAATTATCTTCTTGCTTCTGCCTTAGTTTAAACAATGTATTCTTTATTCGTACTTATTAATATTAATATCTTTTATCGTTAACAGAACTCGTTTATTATAATAGCTTTTATGAAACCACGGTCCTGTTCTATTTCCTTTGTGGGGCTAGTTTTTGCCGTATTTCATTATCGACTATACCGACGCTATTACGGTAAAACATAAATAAGAACTTATGTGGTGTCTGTTGATCTCATTGCAATTGTAATTGAAGCATCGGAACGAGCATTCATAAGGCAAATAGGCACTAAACCGACCATTCTATTTGTTTTGTCTATTTGTGGACTGTACACTGTACACCGTTCGATCCGAATCACTACCGAACTAAGCGGACTAACATCTGAAATCGTTTGATTATTTTATTATTAGAATGCTTGTACTCGTATGCGGTCTACTGTCGAATGGTAATGACTAATCCAACATACGAGTACGTACTTATTTTGCTACTTTTACTACAGTAGGTTAATACCTACAGTACAGAATGACCATTTTAGTCTTAAGTTTTAAAGTTATGCCTACTTTCATAACCGCGGCTAATAGAGTTATTTATTTTTGATCACCTATGACTATTATTTTGTTATTTCATCAACAAATGGTTTTTGAAGATCTTATCCTACTAATATTATAAATCTTACTAATATTATAAATGTGAAAGTTTGTGAGGGATATATGGATGGAGGTTTGGATGGAGGTTTCTTACTCTTTCACGCCACAACGAATGAACCGATTTGGCTGATATTTGGAATTAAGATAGGTCATACCCAGTATTAACACATACAGACTTTTTATCCCGGAAAATTACAGAGTTCTCGCGGGAATTAAAAAACCTTCGACGAGGTCGCGGGCATCATCTAGTATTATATTAATTTCCCTCCCGTATACCTATAATAGTTAGAGATGTGGTGCTGGAGGCGCCTTTTGAACATCCCTTGGACGGCCTTCAGAACCAACAACTCCATCTTGAAAGAACTAAAGATAACAGAAAGGCTTTCGTCGACTGTGCAGTTGCGAATTCTGAGGTTCTTCGGTCACATCTCTAGAAATGAAGGGTCAATTGAACGGTTGGTGGTGCAGGGTCAGGTGGAAGGGAAAAGAACGAGAGGACTTGATCAAAGCGGTGAGCCGGACAACTGTGGTGGAGTGCTCCCGCAACGCAACTGACCGTCGCAAGTGGAGGAGCATCGCACGGGAGGCGGTGCGATCCAAAAACAACAAGGAGACTGACGACTATCAACTAATCTCACATCATCCCAATTCCCAGCAGCCACGACCACTCTGACAAGAGTGACCGAGCGAGAAGAAGATACCTATAGTAGTTAACCATTCATAATGTTCTTTATTTTATATTGTGTCCTCGTTCTGAGTCCAAAATATTGTTTCGGGTAATCAATTTGATACGGTTTATTACTTAATTTAATTGACTTTTACCCTAGATAATTTTCAATTATTTCGAAAACACTCGAATGTTCCCCACCCATATTATAAACATTAATCATATATTATTTCCATAATAATTATTTATTTATTAATATTGTGACTTCTTTCAGTGCAAAATATATTGTTTCGGGCAATCAGCATTTGAGATGAAGTAATACTTAACTAACTTTTATCCTAAATCTAAATTTTTCTGTGTTTACTACTTTTCTATCAAATGAAGCGTAAATAAATAAATATACTTCTGTAATTAGCATCTAATCTAATGTTTATACACGAGAGAACATCCATTAAATTGTGTGGATTCATTGCACAGCATTAGCTTTACATTGTGCCTATTTATATTTGTAACAAGTACGTTAATTTTGAGGTCGTAACGTCCATAGCTCGAATGATTAAACGCTAATCATTAGTTTGGTTACGCCAAAATGGTTTATATTTTCATACTAGCTGATGCCCGCGACTTCGTCTGCGTGAACTTAGCCTTTAAAATGCCTCGGGAACTCTTTGACTTTGCGGGATAAAATGTAGCCTGTCACTCTCCAGGTCCTCAACTATAGGTACCCCTGCAAAAAATCACGTCGATCCGTAGCTCTGTTGGGGCGTGATTGAAGGACAAACCAACGCACTTTCGCAGTTATAATATATCACCATATAAAGTGCAAGTGCATATAGTCGACGTGGTTTTGAAGTTGAGGACCTGGAAAATAACACAGGCTACTTTTTGTCCCGGGAGCATACATTTAAACGCCCGCGCCACTACAAAGTATATAATTTATTGTAGATTTTTTTTAAAACGCTCGACTGCTTTCGATAAAATTTAAAAGGGACCACCTGGGAAGTATACCCTTTGAAACAAAAAAGAATTTTCCAAATCGGTTCAGGCGTTTCGAGTAATCGGTGAACATACATAAAAAAAGATTCCGTTCAATTGAGATCCTCCTCCTTTTTTGAAATTGGTTAAAATAATAATAAAAATTAGTTTAAATTTAATGAAGTTATGGAGTTAAACAGTCAAAATAGTTCAACCCCTATCTCAGAGAACATACATCCCTCCATCCGTATACTACATATCTATTATAGATATATCTATACAAACATACATCCGTATACATCCATATCTCACAAACTTTCACATTAATAATATTAGTGGGATAGTATGAGAAATAATAAGTAGGATAGGATATAGTTAATGTATTTTTAGTTAGTAGGAGAAGGTTACAAACATACATAAATACATGCATGCATGCATGCAAGCATACATACATACATACATACATACATACATGCATGCATGCATACATACATACATACATACATACATACATACATACACGCATACATACATACATGCATGCATACATACATACATACATACATACACACAAACATACATACATACATACATACATACATGTATGCATATTGGCGCATAAATTAAGGATAAATATGTGAAAAGTAGCATACGAATATCCCGCGGGAACTGTTTGTTTTCCCGGAATAAAAAGTAGCCTTTGTCACTTTTCAGGTCCTCAACTATGCCTATCAAAAGTCTATCTAGCAATGTACTCACGATGACTGGACAAATCGATACCTTGTACTATTTGTATTATTTATTTCGTAATCCATCCCTAATCCCTTAGAAAATTTCTATTGCTAATGAAAAACTTCAATAACTGTGTTTATCTTACTTGATTGTTGAATTGGAATTTTTTACTTATTCTCGATGCTGCGGATAATGTAAGCGTGATTTAAGTACAATCAGCGCCATCTATCGATGGTTTTTCAAAATCCCGGGGGAACCTTGGATTTTTCCGGGATAATTTGTAGCCTATGTGTTATTCCAGGGTATAATCTACCTCCATTCCAAATTTCAGCCAAATCCATCCAGTAGTTTTTGCGTGAAAGAGGAACAAACATACACACAAACTTTCGCCTTTATAATACTAGTGGTTCGCCCCGAACTGAGACCTCGCGGTAACGGTATCCCATGATTATTCATTCAATCGATACATGATAACCAAAACTGACATTATTATTATGCCCGTTTTCACCAAACATACCTAAATCATCCCCTAAGTAGGAGTCTCTTAACGTAGGTAGCTCCTAAATACAATCCTAAGTCCTAACATCCGTCCCAATATCCTTTTAGGTGTCCCGTACAGGATCGTGATAAATAAGTTGACAGAAAACATCAATCACCTAACTTATAGGTAGCCCGTAAAGGTTAGGGAACGTTAGTGAAAACATTGAATTATTATGTAGGTACTAACGAGTGAAACCGGGTTACGGGCATCTGTACAAATCGTCATCTATCGACGCGAATAGAAAATATACAATATTTAACTAAAATTTAACTAAAAAATAATTTTAATTGAATAATATGGTACAAAAAAAATTACAATACAATTATTGTTGTATTATAATAAGTAACTAAATAATAATGGTCGACGCAAAACTGTTTTTGGGATAGGTCGTTAGTCGTAACTCGTAGTTCCATGGGAATAGTTACTGACTGCGCCATCTATTAGCATTATTGTGAAGCTATGTTGATGCTATATGAATTACTGATGTACATTAAAAATTAAATAATCTCGTTTCTTTATAATATTCATATAATTTTAGTATTTGTTGTTCAAGTAAAGGATATAAGTGACCTAAAAACATAAAATCAGTTTGAAAATCCATAGCGGATTTTCCTAGAGAGCGTCTTCAAGCGAGCGTATAAAATCGCCACTTTGAAAGCCCCCCATTTCGTCAATTTTAAGGGAAAAATTAAAAAAAAAAATATTTTTGTACTCAGTTCAAAATTATCTTTAAAATGATACGTAACAATTTTATGTAACGCGATATTTTTTTTTTACTTCGCATTCGCTTCTATGAGAGCCCCCCTGAAATAAAGATTTTTATAACTTTTTAAGCCATTTTCGGCTGGAGGCCATCGGTTTACATATTATATCTAAATTTGAAGTAATTACGTTCAGTAATTCAAAAGTTATAAGGCTCTGACAGACGGACGGACGGACGGACGGACAAGTGCAAATCGCTCTAGTTAACTCAGAGACCTCGCTTCGCTCGGTCAATTAGTAGGAAGTAGGATAATATCTGTAATTTTATAAATCAGAGGTGAAAATAGGCTTCAATAAGTATATTAGCTCCAAAAACAAATTACTTGTCTATTGCTTTATAGGTTAATCAATTTCTGAACTTTTAATAAAATCATAATATATTTAGTTTATTTTTAAAGTTCTGGTACGATGATGCTTACACACTATACTAGTGGTTCGCCCCGAACTGAGACCTCGCGGTAACGGTATCCCATAGTTATTTATTCATTCAATCGATACATGACGACCAAAACTGACATTATTATTATGCCCGTTTTCACCAAACATACCTAAATCATCCCCTAAGTAGGAGTCTCTTTACGTAGGTAGCCCATAAATACAATCCTAAATCCTAACATCCGTCCCAATGTCTTTTTAGGTGTCCCGTACAGGTTCGTGATAACGAAGTTGACAGAAAGCATCACCAAACTTAACATAGGTAGCCCGTAAAGGTTAGGGAACGTTAGCGAAAACAATGAATTATTATGTACTAACGAGTGAAAACGGGCCTCTGTACAAAACGTCATCTATCGACACCAATAGAAAATGTAGTAATTAATAGTTTATTGAAGTTTGATATTTAACTAAAGAATAATTTTCATTGAATAATATGTTATTATATGAACCTATTAGTACTTGTTATACAAAATAATAATGGTCGTCGCAAAACTGTTTTTTGGGATAGACAATGACAGCGCCATCTATTAACATTATTTTGTATAAGCTATATATATATATATATATATATATATATATATATATATATATATATCTTTATAACATTCATATAATTTTAGTATTTGTTGTTCAAGTACAGGATCTAAGTGAAATAAAAAAATAGGTTCAACTTCAAAATACATAGCCGATTTTGCCAGAGAGCATCTACAAGCGAGCGTAAATAAATCGTGTAATGAGCGTAAGTAAATAAAGTAAATCTCCACTTTGAAATCCCCCCCATTTCGTCAATTTTAAGGGGAAAATTAAAAAAATATATATTTTTGTACTCGGTTCCAAATTATCTTTAAAATGATATACCGCAATCTTATGTAACGCTATAAAAAAATATTTTACTTCGCATTTGCTTCTATGGGAGCCCCCCTCAAATAAAGATTTTTATAACTTTTTATAAGCAATATTCGGCTGAAGGCCATCGGTTTACATATGTTTAAATTTGAAGTAATTACGTTCAGTAATTCAGAAGTTATAAGGTTCTGACAGACGGACGGACGGACGGACAAGTACAAATTCACTCAAGTAGACTTGGAGACCTTCACTTCGCTCGGTCAAAAAGCATGTAACAAGGGATATTAAAAATACGAGTAACTATAACTACCTTATGAAATTAGGCACTTATTATTATAGAACATGGAGTTCCAAAAGAGGTGTTTTTTAAGCAATAGCGAAAAATGAATAAGTTAATTTTCATTATAAACATCGGAACTGGAGACTAGTTTCTAGATACAAAACAGCGACCACAAAGCGTTCACAACAATACAGAGATAAATAGACATTTGTCGTAATGTGCACAAATATACAGAAGAGTAAAACGGGCTATTGTGGCAATATTCTCCTCGAGATGTCCTCGGCTCGTCGCGGTATCTATTCTTTGCCGGATTCTGACGTAGCGGAATGACAGCTCTTAGCAGTAACTTTGAGAATGCTTGAAACATCCATGAGATATAGCTGTCGTCTTTGAAGAGCCCTAGAGTTATAGATACGGCTATGGATGTTCCTGTGAAAGGGGAGGGTAGACAACATCAATATATTGGATAGTAGAAGCAGGATTTACTCTGTGTATCGTCAATATTTTTTCGCATACAAATAACAAAACAAAGCTGTAAGAATTTAATTTTTTCGGGTATTTGTAAATTTAAAATTGTATTTAACCGAATAGAACAAATATTCGTAAATCGCAAGGATAGCATATAAATTATTATTATGCTAATAATTATTCATGTTAAACAACAATTTAATTGATTGCGTAGATAAAGTATTAATTTAAACTTATCCCATGTTTGTTTCAATTTCTTTCCAAGCTATATGTCCCATATAGAAAGATTGGAAACAGTATAAAATTCGTTTTCCTTAAGTATATAAGTAGTATCTTCCAATCCATTCTCTTTCCGTATCATCAACTCTATAGAAGCCAATGTGCCTGAAAATCTCTTGCATAATAATAATATGATACCCTTCAACGCGCGTCTCTACGACTCTTGAACTTATTTTCAGTTTGTTTTTCTTTCCTTTTTCACAATATATTGATCATAGAGCCGTTAACACTGAAAGCCTCATCAGGCATGATGAATTTTTTTATATCACTTGATAGTTTAAAAATAGAGGAACAAAGTAAGATTGGAATGCGATATTTAAAAAACCGATAAAATGTAAAAAAAAGTGTGTGTTAGCTCCGACGCACGACTGGAGTTTACGCGCGACGCTATATCCTTCTCTATGCGCGCGACTCGGGTCCGAGCGCGCCCCGACCGACTTTCGCTTCGGGCCCCGATCGCTACGCGCTTGGCTACCCGAAGCGAAAGCTCTTTCGCACGAAAACCAACCTTATTTACTCAACGTTAGGGTAGAAATCTCAACGTTGTGAAAAACGTAACGAGGTCATTGATAAATTGATTTTACTGCCCGGATTTTTCTCATACCGGGCTGCTAAAATCGATTCTTAAGGAGTAAACTCCAATAAACTCCAAAAAAGTTTAATTACTAGAATGTTTTTCCGTCATCGTGGATATTGATTTATCAAGTGAATTTGATAGTAAATGTCGTACTCTTTCAGAAAAAACATAAAATATACACCCGAATACAATTTTGCATTAAAATAAATATATATTTTTTACATTTTTTCGGCTACTTAACGCAAACCAAGCTAATTTTGTTTGTCTAATTTTTAACTATCAATAATTCATATAAAAATATTCATCACGTATGTCGGGGCTTTCAAGTTTACATGTTACCGGATGGTTACCGGCTGTCAGTATATATATTTAAGATTTTATGTGTTTGTAAACGATCTGATGGTAGGTATATAAATAAGTCATACATAATGCGGTAACTCGGAAGTTGTATGGCAGTAAAGTAGACTAATAAGTCAATAACCTTAAATTGGCTTCACATATGACATAACCATAGGGGAACAGGGAAAGCTAATTTGCTCGGAGGTAATCCTGAAATAGTATGTATACCGGCCACGACCGAAATTTCCTGGCAACTTATTCGTGATACAAACGTGATAAGCGGTCAAACCAAGTGGAAGTCTTGACCTAAGTATATAAATATATATATATATGAAGGTGTGACACGATGTCGTGATTATGAATTACGACCTACAAGTAACAAAAATATAATCTGCTCAAGCCAAAGTCAAATCTAAAAATACAACCGATCCCAACCATTATCCCAACTTGATGTGCGTAAAAATCTAGTAAATGCCGGATAACACTAATGGATTGAAAGCGACATGGCGTTTTTCCAATCTCTAAAACGATATTTAATTTGATAAAGCATACAAAATGGACTTTTTTGCTAAATAATATGGCGCCCGTCTCCCTGCCATTCCAATTGCTGTAACCCATCGGGGTGCTAATATTGTAATATATGGAATGCAATTAATAAATGACTTGTTACTCATGATATGTGATACCGAAGATATGTTACGAACATGTTATGAAACAACGTTTGAAATTCGGTCACGAATCTCTCTGCATGTTTATTTACAAAACTGAATAATATTCACGTTTCATTGATATGATTCACATTGACGATTATAATAGAAAACGTACGGAAGTAGAGAGCAGCTATCTGACCGATTGCAAAGTGTCATAGACGTCACGCTCGTATAAACTTGTAGGTGAACTATACACCGAGGTGTAGGTATTTGGGTAAGTTTTTTGTCTTCACTAATAGACGCGTATGTAATGTACAACATAATATCTAATTCTTCTTTGTAAGTAATATCATTGACCTACATGAAATAAATTGATCTGGATATGATTCGAGGTTGAAAATTCATATCTCAAAACAAAAGAAGCGGTCACGCTCTCCGATTTAATGTTGTTTGATAGGTTTGATTATGTACACTTGCTTCCCCCTCGTGAATATTATGGCTAAAATCGTTTATCAATATGGTTGTCAAAAATAAGTTCTCCCTCAAGAAACAAACATAAATGCTCGTACATAGATAGAAAATAGACTGTAGAGCGGGTTGCAGACTGAAAACAAGATAACTTAGTTTAGCTCGCTTAGCTGACGCAGTTTTTCATACCTGTGTGCAGATAGCAAACTATGCAAACTAAGCTATGTGAGCTAACCAAAATATGCGAAGCTAAGTTAGTTGTGTACGCCGATGCGCAGCTACACGAGCTAAGCTAACCCCTCCAGCCTATCCTGGTCCTTCGCACTTCCTTCGCCAGTGCTGTCATGTGTCTTAAAAACACAAAAAGTTTTCTTCATCCATTAGGAATAGTCCCTCAAATCGAACTTCACTGACTGAGCTTCCGCTTAGTTCTTGGTGTGCACGGGACATATTTCTAGCTTAGTTTAGCTGGCTTAGCTTTGGCATAGATTAGTTTCCGGTCTGCAACCCACATATACACCTTCCTAAAACTTGAACGCAAAAGAGCATAACTCACCCTGAACCGATAGTAATATAATTGTAGTAATAAATATTCCCTCTATGTTACTCGATCGTATACTGAAATGCAAGCTGAAGCTTGGCTGGATGCCAGGAGGTTCCTGGCGCGGCGTCAGGACATTTTGATACTACTCGCTCTATCTCCCGGCGAGAATCTACTTCAATTAAATCGATTCTCAGGGAATTTCGCGGAAGCTTTCTGTTTGAAGTGGATTTTGGTTGCGCTTTTGCGTGAGTGCATCAGATTCAGTGCACAGTTGACTACCTTTCGACGTTTTATTGATAGATATTCGTACAAATAAATTAGTTTTTTTGGAAAATCATAGATTTACTTACCTACTTCGCTAGCTCGATGACCCAAAGAGGATCTTCGCTTCCCACAAAAGAAACTGCCACTCATGCTTGTCCTGCACCGCTTTATGCCAATCGTCAGATGTTCATCAAACGGTTAGAGAAACGGTTCTTAGCACATCAAAAAACAAAGCGTGCACAAGTTAGTACCTAGCTGTGCCTCCTTGGTTTAAGATAAGAAGTTAAAACACTGAGTTATGCTGACAGAAAAAGACTTCTTTAGTAGTCATCTTATAGGTAATCTAACTTGACCACCTGATTTTCTATTTAATTGATCAGCTATTTTTGTTTATGTTTTAAAGTGGAATCCCTAAGCGAGTCTCTATAAGTTTTTTATGGGAGCTAGTGACCGGCTGCGAAGACTTGTCGACTAACTTCGAAACAACGGAGCGTTGTCACGATCCAGGAAACTTTGTACTTGAAAATTACATTTAATTATTCAGCTTTTACAAATTAACTAGCTGATTAGCCCCAGCTTCGCAGTAATTACCTTATATCTAGCTAAGTACTCTTAAAGAATAATTTAAAACAACTCCCCATAGCGTAAATAAATACGAGCACCTTGAAATCCATTGTTTATCAAGTTAAAGTAACTGTAGTTCCCTTGGAAGTCCTTATAAAAGTACCTTCAACACTGAATCAGAACCTTCTGAGAAATGACGATAATCGATTCACAATTCTGATAGGTATTGTATTATGAGCTTTCCAACGAAGATACGCGATGTGCCAACTTTACTTTGTGAAATATAGTGGTAATCTTCTTCTTAATGTGCCGTCTCTTTGCGAAGTTTGGCAATCATTAGGGCGATTTCAACTATTGAGACCGCTGCTCTTAATAGTGATCTTGTGCTCTTCCCGAACCACTGGTGCAAGTTTTTCAGCCACCATATCCTTCTGCGGCCAGGCCTCCTTCAGCCTGCCACTTTCGCCTGCATGATAACTTGAAGGAGTTCATATTTCTTGGTGTTACGCATCACTTGCCCAAAGTATTCCAATTTCGTCCTCTTGAGGGTTGTAAGTATCTCTGTGATTATAGCAGGATATATAATAGTGATTATAGTATACCTAATTGAAAAATAACTTCGGTCTGTAACTTTTGTAGATAGTCTACTAGATAGACTTACATAATATGTAGATCGTAGGTAGAAGAACCCGATAGTAGATTAGTCTACTTCATCAGCTGCAGCACCATTATCCAATTAGATGAAACGTACAGTTGCTATCATCAAGAATTCTAACAAATTACGTATCTTCATTAAAATTCGAGTGCTATTTTTAATATGACCTTTTTGATTACAGAACACCCCTCCTATATATATAAATATTTCACGCGCTCAGGTGTAGCATTCAGCAAGATTACAATATGGGCGGCACCTCACTTACACGTCGATAATCCTTATCAATGTGCCGGGAGCTACCATCAAACTGCCTAATGTAGTCACTGACTCCATCCTAAACCTTCGCAGGTACATCTAAAGCACTTTAATGACAATGTTCTCCGTTCATTAAGTCGACGGTACGAGCGTATTTTGTCACATGTCAGTGAGATGCTAATTTGTTCTCGGCATCCAATATAGGCCCGGCTGTATCCCCTACCTACGCTTCCACGTGCAGAGTATAAACTGAGCCGTTTATTTCTGCTGAATATTTATATTTTCTACAAAGTACGCTCGGAAATCTGTTTTTGTGCTCAACTGCATAACGCAGGTGTTAATTTTACCCATAACGGATATTTATTTTTCAGGATGGGCACTCAACCATCGGCGTCATGTCATCTATCTGAAATCGTTCAACAATTATAGTGGATTTTATAAGGAGTGCATGGAAAATCAACTAACTCAAATATGGCCGCACGACGTCTATCTATTTTTCTCATAAGTTGGGGTCCACTATAGCAGAGGCACTTCAACCCTTCAGGATCTTTTGAGCCTGTCACCCATTTTCTCTCAGTCCTCTACCAAGACTTGTAAAAAAGACTTTGCCGTAGCTAGAAGGGAATTTGTTGATATTAATCGCCATTAAAAAAATCAATCAGTGGCGTGGCTATACCGTTCGAGGCCCATGGAAAATGAACCGGATGGGTTCCTCTCCCACCCATATAAAGAAACTCAGCCAACGTTAAATTTTTATTTTATTTTACAATGTGTTCACGGCCCTCTCAGGTCGGGGCCCGTGGGATTTTGTCTAAATGCCACCCTGTAGTTACACTACTGTACTCGTAGGTAGTAAGACTCTTAAAACATCTAACAATTTGATGACCCGTGCTAATGAACTCGGCACAATCCGGACGTAGAAATATTTTGTTTGTGATGCTAATTTGTACCAATACAGGCCCGGCAGTATCCCCAAATTCGCTTTCACGTGCAAAATTAAAACTACCCTGTTTGCTCTGCAAACTCTTCATATACATAATTTACTCTGTGAACGTTTGGGAAACTAGGTCTTGCGCGGATATTTCACGCCACTTGACTCTCAGACAAATGCACAAAGCGTTTGACTGTTTATTTTGCTTTTTGCTTTGTAACACTCGATTGTTTAAAATATGTATGTATGTAATATAATGTATTTTAGTAATTTATAGGGTGGAACAATTGAATTTAAAACATATTATTATTTTTGTGAGAGTCGAAATAATAGCCTTTTCACTGCATACTACCTGATGCCTACGGCTCTGCCCGGTTTATATCTTCATAAAAACATTATCACCCGTTTATATTCCCTTATAGGGGTGGAATTTCAAAAGGTCCTCTCTTAGGTAGTGCATCTCTGTGGTACTTAAAGAATATTTCCTAAAATTTTCAAATCTCTAGATCCACCGGCTTAAAATGTGCATTGTCTGTCAGTCAGAGATGGTACTGTCTTATTGGTATATTACATAGAAGGAGATATACTTACCATATTTTTAAAAGATCTAAAGTGAGCTACTAAAATCATCTATCACCTATGATCTATCATCTATCATCTATAACAGAACAGACAATCGTGGTGGGTACCTGGCAAATATTGCAGCAAATAAATGTATACCGCAATAAGCTTGAAAATAAACTTGGCGTAACCCTCGTCAAATTATAGAGGCATATTAGTCCTAAACATTTGCCCTTTCCCGTCAGTTGCATTTTATTAAACTTTAAGTGGGGTTTAGTTGTAATAAAATACAAAGAAGATAAAATAATAAAAAATTTAAATATCTATACTAATATTATAAAGAGGAAAGATTTTTTGTTTGTTTGTTTGTTTGTACCGAATAGGCTCTGTAACTACTGGACCGATTTTAATCATTTATTCACCAATAGAAAGCTAAGTTATCGGGAAGTAACAATTAGGCTATAATTTATTTTCAAAAAAATTAGAGATCCTTAATAAAATTGCAATAATGTAACACAAAGTAGCAACATTTTGCCTATAAAATGCATTATTTGGCGTGTGCTGCGAAAACGATTGATGATACATAAAAATTATGTACTAATTAATTAAGGGGCTAGGAGGGTCTGGGCCTTACTACCTGTTATTTCGTATTTCGTTTCTGCATTTTCTGAGAGCATTTACCATAGTAATGTATATTTTTTTTACACCATCAGAAAGTAGAGATTTCAACGAACAAAAAGCTCACCGACTTTTTAAAAAAAGCAGATATTTTGACGGGAGAATTTTTGATTGAAAATTAGGTGCTTTTTCAATATTAAGTCATAAAAAAGTTGAAAAAATAAATATTTTAAATCAGAAAAATTACAGTGTGTTTGGGACATAAAAAGGTAAGTTTTCACCAAATTTCGTGAAAAATATTTTTTTTTTTGTAAAAGAAAAATAAAAAACCAAAAACTTGGTTATTTGAATTTTTCACATACATTTTGAGATTATGTGAAAAAAGTCTAAATACAAAAGTTGTAGATCTTTTTATTACTTAACTACAACTTTGCCATTTAACTTTTTTCCATAGGACTTGTAGTTTTTCCAGAAATTGAGATAAACCGTTTTTTACCCTTAAACCCCCCCTCCCCCCCGACCCGACCTCAGATCGCCCGTAATTTATTTTTCCTTTCATTTTTGTTGCATTCTCTTCCTTTTCCAATGGGTTTCATCCTACTATAATTTTTTTTTGTTTTCAAAAATTATCTACCCTGGACTAATATATCTAACTATCGTTTTTAAATCACAATAGTAGCTTTTGTGTTCTAAAACTTAAATAGATCGTCTTTATTATCGTAGTACATTACATTAATTCTTCCTTACCAATACATATTATAAATGCGAAAGTGTGTTTGTATGTTGGTTTGCCCGTCAATCACGCTGCAACAAAGCTACGGATTGACGTACGGATTTTTTGGATAGGTATAGTTGAGAACCTGAAGGGTGACATAGGCATCCCAGAAAATCAAAGAGTTCCCGCGGGAGTTTAAAAACTAAATCCACGCGGACGAAGTCGCGGGCACCAGCTATTTCTCTATAAAATTATAGGAAACCGCAAGCAATTAGGCGTATAGGTCTATAGGCCACTATTCTAAATTAGGATATGTGACAGTGCATTAGCTGACAATTAAATCAATCCATCAACAACCGGTATCACGATCACAAGTGATATAAATGATTATGAACGAAATTTAATCTTATTACGAGATCAGCAATAAATTTTCCAAACAATGAAACGTGAAGCCATCAAACTATACGATACATCAACCATTTAAATCTGTTAGATTAAGAAGACTTAATTGAGATTTACAGCCATTTGAGAGGCAATAAATATCAATAATTATATTGACGACCTCCCTGGCACAGTGGTGAGCGCTGTTGTCTGATAACTGGGAGGTTCGATTCCCGGCGGGGTCAATCTGGGAATTTATAATTTCTGAATTGTCTTTGGTCTGGTCTGGTGGGAGGCTTTGGCCGTTGCTAGTTACCACCCTACCGACAAAGACGTGCCGCTAAGCGATTTAGCGTTCCGGCACGATGGCGTGTAGAAACCAATTAGGGGTATGGGTTGAATGTTCACTGCCATACCCTTTCCAAGTTAGCCCGCTACCATCTTAGACTGCATCACTTACCATCAGGTGAGATCGCAGTCAAGGACTAGCTTGTCATCGAATAATAATAATAATAAAAAAAATATGTTTGCAAGTTAATTATTATTAACTTGTACTTAATAAGACAATCATTTTAAGTTGCAGTCTTCCATTCGAATTTATTTTACACCGACCCAGATAAAACCCGACTCGATCGGATATTATTATTCGTAGAACACATTCATCATAATATTCTGCGATGTTCAAGTCATGATCAGTGATCCATCCTGATCCAGCAATACGCTAAACTAAGCATTGAATTCACGAACCAGGATCGCGATCCAAATATCGTCAGCAAAATCCAAGTGACATTCTAATAATCTTTTTAGAATCGAATATGTTTTTAAAACTGATTTCACAATCTAGTCGTCATTTTGACACTAAAATTGATGACGAAGCTCGACAGTTGTTTGATTGTAATAGTCTCGAGCTAGTAGATCCGATCGAAACAAGTTTGGTGTTAGGTCACAGGCTATATCTAGGTCACACGGACACAGTTTATTATCGTCCAATCAACCCGCCTACAATGGACCAATTTGCTGTACACATACAGTACTTAATACTCTCGAATACTCTCGATGCATATTAAACCGGAACACAGAAAATGTTATATGAATTCGTTTTTGTTATATTAAACAGCTCATGCTGCCTATAAAAAATTAAAATTAAATTTTGTCTGGATATAAAAATATGTAAATGTTTTCTTATGCTACTATGTTTTACCAGCGACTTTTTCCACTTTGAGTTAGATATTTTAAAAATCCTGTGGGAATCCTTTGTTTTTCGGGTATTAAAAAGTACCCTATGACACTGTCCAGGCCCTCGACCCCAACTAAGCTCATGCAAAAAATAGCGTCGACCCGTAGTCCAATGGCGGAGTGATTGAAGCACAAACAGACAACAATAAATACTCGCATTTATAAATTATAAAATACATATTATTAAAATAAAGATCAGTGACAAATAGGCATAGATTATAGGGATGTCACTACTCTTATAAGTACTCATAGTACACTATCAGACACCACACAGCCTGCCAGCCAACTGGTAGACCTAGAGAAAGACCTAGAAAGGAAGAAAAATATATTCCTAGAATTTTTTTTAAAACCGGGCGATGGCGGTATTTTTTTATTTCCGTCCATAAAAGGGTGAAAACGAGTGGATGAAGAACACAGAAACATACAGATGAAGTCATCTAGCACCTAATTATTATTATATTTAGTGGTCTTATTAATATATAATACTAACTGATGCCCGCGACTTCGTCTGCGTGGATTTAGTTTTTAAAATCCCTCGGGAACTCTTTGATTTGAAAACTTTGAAAAACCACGGCGATCCGTAGCTCTGTTGGGCCTGATTGAAGGACAAACCAACAAACAAACCAACAAACAAACACAACATTTATGATATTAGTATGATGGGCTTCATCAATTCATCATTCAAGGCTGCATTTTGATACCCTAGTAAACGCCTTAGTACAAACAAACCATTCAATATTTTCAAAATATGAATAAGCTTTGTTTCTCTTATCATGATGAAAAATAAACTCTAGCTTATGAAAATCTTTAAATACAATTTGTTTTCTCGAAAGTCTTATCTCCCACTTTGGAACTTTCTCTGTGCCTTCATTATCATCGTGATAATTGTTTGAGATTTCTCAAACTGCCACTTTGTGTTTCAAACTCAGAATAAACTATGTCTCAGATCAGATTTCAGTCTCTTATGATACCTACCATGTTTTAAGACTGAAAGTGAAACGCTTTGTTAAACTTAATTTTACACACAAACATGTTTAAATCATTCTAAATTATGTCGCACTTCACAGGCAAACAATACGTGCATTGTTTCTAAAGTACTATTTATTTAGAGGCCTCTCTCACGCAGAAACGAACTTTCGTTTATAACTGATCTGCATCAGTCAACTCTATTGTTGAGCTTTTGTATATTGCAGGCATACAACAGAACATATTCAGCCAGTGGAGGAACAATAAAATAGTATATAATTTAATATAAAAAATTTCAAACTCCCGCTTTCCTACATTATAAACACACTAAATTAGGAATAAAAATATAAATAATTTATGGAGTGAACTAACAGAGCGACATAGTCACTGAGTGACCAAGCTCTAAAATAAAGAGAAAAAAAATAAAAATTACACACACGCTAAACAAAGTATTTATTTTTATTTTTGATATTTGAAAAACTAGACCGATTGCGATAAAATTTATATGGGATCACCTGGGAAGTATGCTCTTTGAAACAAAAAAAGAATGTTTTAGATCGGTTCACACGTCTTCGAGCAATCGGTGAACATACATAAAAAAAAAGATTCCGACGAATTGAGAACCTCCTCCTTTTTTGAAGTCGATTAAAAAATAAAAATAACATGATGACATAACAAGATGTAATACTCGATTGATCGAAATTGGGAAATAGCATTGCGGAGTTACTCTTTTATGTCATACCTACTAATGGAGTGTTTAATAAATTTTACATAGGCATGATACATGTACTGTAGATTTGCTTCAATAACACAAATGCAGTTGCAATTTGCGACAAGCTCACTTTTTAAATAAAGCTTGTAAATATAGCCATACGTTATCATTATTTCCTTACCTAGAATAATATTTATTCACCATTATTTTTTGTTACCCATCCTATACAATAATTGGATCAAGGATGGGCAAGTTTTAATTAACGGGATCATATGCAGCCAGCGTAATGGGATCCGGTCTTGTCAGTGCCACTTCCTCGAGCAACAATTCCATCTTGAGACACTTCATTTATTATTCACAATGAGTTACTCGCCCCTCGCTACTCGCAACTCCTTTTGTTCGTTCAACTATGTACAATGTACATGCCTATACTTCGATCTATTTACTTACACGAAATGGAAAATTGGGAAATTTTCAATTTTAATATTAGCTACTATTTTTTTGTCTGGCTTTGCGTACCTGAATATACGTATAATGTTCATCGATGATATATTTTTTTTTTAAATAACTGACATCATATTTATGTATGGAGCGCAATAGGATGGATTTCAGTCAAGACGGTAGTTTTTGAGATTTGCACAAACTACATAGTTACAGAGAACACAAATACCTACTTACTTGCTTACTCTCGATTAATTTATTACCAATGAGACAGTTCTCGTAGTTGTTTTAATACATTCGTATGTCGTAATATGACCCATCAATTAAGTAAAATGATCGATTACTCATGAAAGTTAGATGGCTGTTACAAGTTTATTGAACAGGGTTAATGAATAATTAACTGAGATAAATTACTATCTAATTTGTAACTGTGAAGAGAGCTGGGAATTTCTAATATGTTCGAGGTAGATCGAGTACCTAATCGCAATTTCACCTTATAGCGTTTCAGTTCATAAATCCGAAGTGAATATGAGACTGATAGTTCTCATAGAAGTTGTATGTGAAAAGGTAACTTATCTCAAATTATATTATACAGTAGGTACTCTAAGACTCCCTGGTTTGGAATTATGTAAGTGTATTATGTTACTAATTAGATACCAGTTGATAACAGCATTGTGGCTACTTTTTAGGGTTCAATAATAAAATATTACATTTAATTAACATATTAAATTTCACAGTGTGTATTTTTATTGCCGCTATAACAACAAGTAAAATTTAATTAAAATTAAATTAAAATAAAAGGGGGCTCCCTTACATGAAAAGGAGTCGAAATAAAATTTTATTTTTTTTACCCTGGCATGTGGGATGTCATGTCTAGAGCTTATTAAGTGGAGTTCAAATATAATTTTTATTATTTTTTAAATTCAAAAATAAAGAAATGGCGGGCCATCAAAGTTGTTGGTTTAAGACCATTTTTTACGGGGTCTATCTCAAAAACTTTAGGAATTTGAAATTTCTGTATATTATGTACTATATTATAGTGTATTTACACAATAAGTACTGAAAACACCGATTCATAATGCGGTTTGTAAGTTGTGACCAAAAGCAAACAAGCATTTTTCCCCATATGCTAATTTAGTACTATCTAAAACCTAAAACTAAGATATCTAAATATCTAGTTTAAAAAAAGTGATTTGGTCATATACGTACGGAATCCTAAAAGAGCGAGGCCCGATTCGCACTTGGCCGATTTTTTATATATAGCATTTAGCTGAGTTAGGACTCTTTCATTGGTTTGATTGACACATAGACTCTCACGCTGTTTTCCTCGTCGTTAAAGCCTGGTTTATAATAATTAAGTTATTTTATTTTGAGAAAAATGTATACTTTTTTTGCTGTATTTTTGCCTATATTGTTGTACAACTGGCCAAATTCAAGAAGGCAGTTTCGTAATGAATACGAATAACAATGTATTCAGTACAGCAGTAACATTTACTGCCGCCCTGTTAGCGACCCTAAACCCGGTTATCCATCACGACTTGTAATTTATATGGCAATTTGAGCTGAATCCTGTTTTCATTAATTCTAATAAGGTTCCCCTTAAGACCAGTTTCCTTATAAGGCTATATTTACGAATGATTTCACACCCTACGATCTGTGATAAGTTGATAACTAGGTATTTAATCATTAGTAACGAGTGTCGTTAAACGCGTCTCCATCGTTTTTACTGTACAATTTCCTTTGAACTCCTAAAGGCGCGCTTGCAGAAACGTCGAGTTATCCTTTTAACTCAGAGTTAGCAGCTAACTCTGGGTTAAAAGGACAGATTTGACAGATTTCGTATAAAGCTTCTCTTAAAATTACAAATTTATTCCTGGATTAACTAACTATGCGTCTCTGCAAGCGGGCCTAAGCCTGAGGCTTGTGCTAATAGAAATTCAATTGCAAGGGAGCTTATGTGCCGAACTTTTGAATTATTTCCATAGTGTTATGAGTTATGAGTTGACAAAGGTTATGACTAATGACAGTCACTTCATTCTAAAACTAGCGATTAATTCCATCTTTAGACAGGTGCAATATGTGGCGTTATAGAGCAAGATCCCAGTGCCGCCAGACCTAAGTTATTTTCTCAGCAATTATTTGTGTACGATAGAGTTCTGTTCGAATGTCCTTTCAGTATATGCGTACCAGCTAGATTGTGCCGACGGCCAATTTCCAGATACCAGGTGCTAAAGGTAGGTAAAAACTAGAATAACTTATCTTAAATTCTCAGGGCTGATTTTCATATATGTTTTAAAGAATATTGTAAAAATTAATAAATTAATACTGCCAGACGCTTACCGCCGGCGGTTACTTTAGCCAGACGCTTTGAAACTCCCAAAAAAATATATAATTTAAGTTAACTTATATTCTCAGTTCTGATTTTTATACATGATACTCAGGGAACTATTGCGATATTATCTGTAAGCTGCCAGACCTATTGGAAGGGTCAAACATCCCCCCAGACACACATTATGCGTCCTCATATGTATGAGCGCTAGAACATGATTCACTTGTTTAAGTGTGTGAGAGATAATATCATCAAACTATAATATTATAAATGCGAAAGTGTGTTTGTTGGTTTGTCCTTCAATCACTCTGCAACAGAGCTACGGATCGACGTGATTTTTTGCCTGGGTATAGCTTGCAGAAGATATTGCAATAGTTCTCTCTTTCTAGATCCTAAGCTATACCCAGGCAAAAAATCACGTCGATCCATAGCTCTGTTGCAGAGTGATTGAAGGACAAACCAACAAACACACTTTCGCATTTATAATATTATAGTATGAAGATATTATCTCTCACACACTTAAACAAGTGAATCATGTTCTAGCGCTCATACATATGGGGACGCATAATGTGTGTCTGGGGGGATGTTTGACCCTTCCAATAGGTCTGGCAGCTTACAGATAATATCGCAATAGTTCCCTGAGTATCATGTATAAAAATCAGAACTGAGAATATAAGTTAACTTAAATTATACATTTTTTTGGGAGCTTCAAAGCGTCTGGCTAAAGTAACCGCCGGCGGTAAGCGCCTGGCAGTATTAATTTATTAATTTTTACAATATTCTTTAAAACATATATGAAAATCAGCCCTGAGAATTTAAGATAAGTTATTCTAGTTTTTACCTACCTTTAGCACCTGGTATCTGGAAATTGGCCGTCGGCACAATCTAGCTGGTACGCATATACTGAAAGGACATTCGAACAGTACTCTATCGTACACAAATAATTGCTGAGAAAATAACTTAGGTCTGGCGGCACTGGGATCTTGGACCATTATATAAGGCGTCAGGTTAACCGAAACACAATTTAGGTACTATAAATAACCTATCTGTTCCCTTAATCCTTCCAATCATGGTACCTCCTCCATTTACCTATCTACCGTAAATATCAAGAACAAAAACATTTCGGTTTACGCAACTGCAAGGAAATAGGAATTGGCTTAATGTAAAATTGGAACTACCAGGAACTTCTATATTGAAGGGGGCGCCTTGCGTTACCCTTACGTGCCAACACTCTTTGATACCCGCCTTTTGATGTCTGCATCGTACAATGCTACTTTCATATCCGCACCAAAAATAACTTTCTTTTGTAGGATCACTCCTATTCTGGACGTGAGAGAAACACCAACTTCACATTCTCATACTTTATTTAATTGCAATATTGCCCATCTGGCTTAAGTACTTTCACCGCGCCTAGCGTCCACTCAACTCACAGAAAGACTGCCCGTTTCGACGAGGTACACTGGTATTTATAATATGTTGACAGGTCACGTGGTTAAGGTATATTGACATTGTATACTGACTATCATGACAGTAGTATAATGACATACTCATATTAGCAACTATTTATCGAATGTTGACGGAAATGGACGACTAAAATGCAGTATTGTTTTTATAAAATACACTTAAAATCACATTCTACCCCCACAAATACAACGTAACCTTACATTCGACCATCCTGACATCGTGTATGCCCCCATACACGAATCAAGTGATAACCTTACATTAGGCCTTAGGTGGATGTGTAAAACGAAATGTACAAAACCCCATCAAATGAGTTAATTTAAAAACTTAATCTTTCTAAAGTACGGATTTTGATTTCAATTCTAGTTTACAACCGAACTACATTGTTGCGTTAGTACGGTTTATCAAAATCTATTTTACTTTAATGAACCAAAATAATAATCTCAAAAAAGTTTTTTTTTTTTTTTTTGTGTGTGTGTTGAGTGTACGCTTGCCTTTTCGTTTGACTCTACCACTGGTTCGGAATGCCTTTCCTACCGAGAAGAACCAGCAAGAAACTCGGCGGTTGCTCTTTTCAAAACATCAATACAAGTTTACATGACAATAAAATATAAATACTATGCTATGCATGCAGTGCTTCCACAATGAGGGGAAGTTCTAAAGATGAATATCTACTAACAATGCAATAAATCTTAAGATGAGCAGACAAAGCTAATTCAGCTAATCAATTCTCAGATCAATTCTCATAGACTTTTCTATGCTACAACTAAATCAATCAATTTACTAGTTACAATTCCTAGTTACACTAAAATAACGTCTCTTAATTACAACTTAATCGATCAATTCTTATTTATAGTCCCTAATAGTCATTAACTACACTGCTTGAACCCTAAAGAAAAGTTCCTAATACTGATGAATAAGTAAATAAAGCTATATCATCTACGCCATGGCAGCACGCTCACTCCAATGGTCGCAAACTAACAGCTTCATAAACTCTATCTGTATCATTTACGCCATGGCAGCACGCTCACTCCAATGGTCGCAAACTAACAGCCTCATCAACTCTATAGCTATGTCATACCCTAAAGTAAAGTCCCTAATACTGATGAATAAGTAAATAAAGCTATATCATCTACGCCATGGCAGCACGCTCACTCCAATGGTCGCAAACTAATAGCTTCACAAACTCTTTATCTGTATCATTTACGCCATGGCAGCACGCTCACTCCAATGGTCGCAAACTAACAGCCTCATCAACTCTATAGCTATGTCATACCCTAAAGTAAAGTCCCTAATACTGATGAATAAGTAAATAAAGCTACATCATCTACGCCATGGCAGCACGCTCACTCCAATGGTCGCAAACTAATAGCTTCATAAACTCTTTATCTGTATCATTTACGCCATGGCAGCACGCTCACTCCAATGGTCGCAAACTAACAGCCTCATCAACCCTATAGCTATGTCATACCCTAAAGTAAAGTCCCTAATACTGATGAATAAGTAAATAAAGCTATATCATCTACGCCATGGCAGCACGCTCACTCCAATGGTCGCAAACTAATAGCTTCATAAACTCTTTAACTGTATCATTTACGCCATGGCAGCACGCTCACTCCAATGGTCGCAAACTAACAGCCTCATCAACTCTATAGCTATGTCATCTACGCCATGGCAGCACGCTCACTCCAATGGTCGCAAACTAATAGCCTCCTAAACTCTTTATCTGTATCATCTACGCCATGGCAGCACGCTCACTCCAATGGTCGCAAACTAACAGCCTCATCAACTCTATAGCTATGTCATCTACGCCATGGCAGCACGCTCACTCCAATGGTCGCAAACTAATAGCCTCCTAAACTCTTTATCTGTATCATCTACGCCATGGCAGCACGCTCACTCCAATGGTCGCAAACTAACAGCCTCATCAACTACACTCCTTGAAACAATCCATTCTCAAGGAGTTCTCTACATTACAACCAAACCAATCAATTCTTGGTTGTACTAACTAGCTATGCTAAAATAACTTCTCTTAACTACAACTAAACCAATCAATTCCTAGTTGTAGTCCCTAATTATGCTTTATATAAGCCTATTTGTTTAAGTTGCTGTGCGTGTGTGTTCATGTGACTGTGCTTTATGTTGCCTTAAAACAATCAATTCTCAAGGACTTCCACGTGACAATTCTTGGGGTCAATTTGTGAACCAATCAATTCTCGCTCCTGACCTACTTATGTAACTTTGCAACGCCCTAACGGGGCCTCATGTAATCTAACAATATATGTAATTAAGTGGATATACATGAATGCAAATAATAATAATAAATAAATAAGTCAGGAAAGAAACTGATTGAATGCGTTACGTTAAATTAGTAAGTAATAATATAAGATGGCGTGCCCATGTTGTCAACAAGGTCAAATGCAAAATGATGATATCTTTATCATTTCTAAAAATCGTTATCAATTTTAAACACGAATCTGAAAGTTCGGCCATTCTGCAATTAAACATGTCCGTGTTTCCGACCTATCTCAGTAAAGCCATTATTCGTCACGATCAATCTTGCCCATGGTCAAGTCGCAGGCGTTTATGCCCCCATTCAGATCTCAGACGATTTGCCATGATCAGTCATGGGCAATCTTGCCTTCAGTCAAGTTAATGACGGTCATCTACCAACAAAACTTATTTTCTGGATTCTAAATTATTTAATCCAACACTTTTGTGTAGACAGCTCGAGAAAATCGCGACGCGAATCTATTCAAACTAGACAATATTATGATTATCGGGACGGAATAAATTAATTATTCTAGCCAGTTCATGAAATATCTACAAAGAATTCGCTAAAGTATAGGACACTGTTTAACTAATATTAATACCTATTTATATATATTTTTTTTATATACGCAGTAATTTAGATTTAATTAATAGAGGGTAATATTAATTATAATTTAGAAAAATATTATGCCCCGTTTGGTTGAATGTTTGGTTCAGTAATATTTGAGAAAAACGTTTTTCAAAATATAATTTTACAAAAACGTTTCAAAAACTGTTTCAGTGGCAAACGTATTCTGCAGAAATCATATCAAACACATTTAAAGCTCTGATTCAATGCATTTTATCAACCACTTTTAAAGACTGCATATTTAACAACATAATTGGAAGAAAAAGGAAAGACTACATGACCTGATGTGAGATGAGCGACGACCGCGGTCCATTTTTCCTCGTCGCACTCCGTTACTCCGGCGCAGCGCCTCCGACCCAGCGTTAGGTACCCGGCTGATGGCAACCGGGTACATGGGTATCTGCACGCCGCGCGCGGCCTCTCAGTTGACGTCCGCCGTGAGCTTTTCTCGTGTTGCCGAAGAATTTCCGTTCTTGTTCGTGTTGTAGCTCTCGTTCCAACCTTTTTCATCATTTTTTTCCTTTGAAAATATTGAGGACGTGGTATCTTCACTTCTGAGATGTAGGATCACTCCTATTCTGGACGTGAGAGAAACACCAACTTCACATTCTCATACTTTATTTAATTGCAATATTGCCCATCTGGCTTAAGTACTTTCACCGCGCCTAGCGTCCACTCAACTCACAGAAAGACTGCCCGTTTCGACGAGGTACACTGGTATTTATAATATGTTGACAGGTCACGTGGTTAAGGTATATTGACATTGTATACTGACTATCATGACAGTAGTATAATGACATACTCATATTAGCAACTATTTATCGAATGTTGACGGAAATGGACGACTAAAATGCAGTATTGTTTTTATAAAATACACTTAAAATCACATTCTACCCCCACAAATACAACGTAACCTTACACTTTTGACTATAAAATTGCATTTTTAGGCAGCGCTTTTACCGGCAATGAGGATAATTTAAGGCCATGCATTATGTGTGCACTACGCTTAGTTAAAGGTTCTACAGCTATTCGAAGCTTTCACAGAACGAATTTTACCATATAATACACCAAACTTTATTACCTCCATAATATTACCATAGCTTAGCGTATCAAACGTTATCATTAAAAGATAGGGTAGATAGAAGATAGATATATAATATAGATATTATATTTGCATTAAAAGTATGTAGAGTCAGTCTTACATACTCATATTGTCCAAGAGTGAGTCTCAAAAGCCCAGCTCCGGACTGAAAAATGAAAGATCGATGGTTCACACTTCACTCTGCACCCGTTGTTGTACTTTTGCGGTACCCCGAGTAGGTAAGACAAGCTTTAAGCTTATAATAGAAGGAAGTGGCTAATCTTCTTGAAATAAATGCCGAAAATAAAGCTCGTAAAACAAAAAAGAAAAGTAGGTAAGGGGCAAGTGCTGTTCCTATGGACGCTTGTACCTGTGGACACAATCGATTCCGTCGAAACTAGCAACCCTAAAATTCTATTGAACGCGAACTGTCAACCATAGGCAAAGCTTTCCGGTCAATTTTTAGGGTTCCGTACCAAAATGGTAAAAATGGAACCCTTGTGGTGAGACTTTCTCCGTCCGTCCGTCCGTCCGTCCGTCCGTCCGTCCGTCTGTCTGTCACAGTCAATTATTTCAGTAACTATTAAAGCTATCGACATGAAATTTGGCATAGTTGTGTATAATAGTGGCCCAACATCATTGGAATAAAGAAAAATCGAAAATTATTTTTAGTTTTATTAAAAAAGGGGGAAAATCGGGGGTTTGAAATTTCAAAGTAAATTAACTATACCGAGTGGGGTATCATATGAAAGGCCTTTACTTGTGCATTCTAAAACAGTTTTTTATTTATTGCTATATATAATAGATTTTGATTAATCGGCCAAAATGTTGAAAAAAATACCGTTCCCCCCCCCCCCCCCCCCCCCTTATCTCCGAAGTTTACAAATCGAAAAATCTGAAATAATTATGGTCAATAGAAGTTTATGTATATTTTACAGGAAAAATAAAACCAACGCTCTAACTAGCATAGTTTTTTTTATATTAACAATAAGCCTCTACAAAAAAAGTTAACGATAAATAAGCAAATTAATATAATATTATCGTTTTACTTTTACTTTTGGAGTACGGAACCCTCAGTGCGCGAGTCCGACTCGCACTTGGCCGGCTTTTTTTAAAAATTTTAGGGCTGCTACTTAGTTTCGACGGAATCGATTGATGTGTCCGCACTCCGCAGGTACAAGCGTCCATAGGAACAGCACATGCCCATACATAGTTTGACAGCAATTTTTAAGCTGGATTGTTGTAAATGTTAATACTGAGCCCGTTTCGTTCCCGGCACCGAATAGTTTCAGCCGAACATGCACAGTGAAACTGTGATCGAGCTATAAAAACTTTTAGTATCTCATTTAACGCGCCGCCTTTCAGATAAAAGTCTGCCTTTATGACTCAAATGGAGAATGATAGATGATTATCAAAATAAACGTAATCCCGAGTGAACACGTTTTAAACGTTTCTTGACGACGTGCTCTGATTTTGATGTAATAAATTATTTATTCAAGGTATTATTTTTATAACAACTCGCCCTATTTCTCGTTTTACACGGAAATCACAAGAGCTGCTATTTGATATTAAAGCGCTCATAAGAAATTTATCTTAGTCGTTTTCTTTATGGTCTTAAATAATAAACCTTTCTATGAAATAAATTAATCACTCCCTCTCTAGTACTACAGCGCAGATGCTTCCACATTCTCTGTCACATAAATAAATAATAATCAATGGGAAGTTTCATAATCTATATAAATAAAAATGAATGTTGGTAAGCGCATAACTCAAGAATGGATGGACCAATTCGGTTAATTTATTTTTTTGTATGTTCCTTAAGGTCCACGGAAGGTTTTAATAAAAAAAAATAAAAAAAAACAAACAAAGAAAATTTAATTTTTATTTTTAACTTTTGACAGAACGAAGTCTGTCCGGGCAGCTAGTATTATGATAAAAATAAATTATTTCTTAAATTAAATATATGGTTGTCCTAAATATAATTAAAATACACGTCCGCTGTTAATTTTAAGTGTGATAAGTGTTTTATATTTTCGATTAAACTTCTAAAAGTCAAATGTTTAAGACGTCACAGTTCAATTTCATACAAGCTGGCGTACCACGCGCGTGTTTTACCGTTTGATAAGTTGGCGTTTATGCGGGCTAGAGATTTGATAAGATGAGCACCCCCGTTTACAGAAATCGTGAACCTGCCAACAGCGCGGGGGTTGACATCCAACCTTGAGGCACCAACCCTTCGGCTAAAGAACATCACCAAAGAAGCTGTCTTCCCCTAATCACACCTATTGACGATCGAAGGTTTCTGGGAAAATTAAAGCTAAACCTGTTTCCTCTAAAATAAGTTGTACAAACAATTATTTACAAAAAAACCGACTTCGAACGCCACTACAAAGGTATAAAAAATAATATTTTGTTTGTACACGTTTGTTGAAGTCGGGCGGGCCTTAAGGATGATTATACGAGTCTGCCCGCGAAATTCAAATTTAATTTGGTTTTTCGCAATTTGTAAACTAATACGACAAACTAGGCTAAAGGCATTCTAATTGCGCCAGTAGAATTATCATCTTCACAGGTTTACATATAAAAATCTTTACTTGAAAGTGACCAGTTTAAGAAATTAATCAAAATACTGATTTGGACGTGAGTTACTCACAAATTAGTCGATATTTTGATTAATTTCTTAAACTGGACACTTTCAAGTAAAGATTTTTATATAAACCTGTGAAGATGTTACTGCCATTGTCGCAATTAGAATGCCATAAGCCTACTTTGTCGTATTAGTTTACAAATTGCGAAAAACCAAATTAAAATTGAATTTCGCGGGCAGAACTGTGTCTTCCACCTTAATAATATAAACGATGCTCGACGCCTTCGACAACAAAAAAAAATGCGCGGTTCTCCCCCTCTGATGACACGAAAGAGTCACGTTTGTTGAAGTCCGGGCGGCGGGTTTAAATAGAAACGATGAAACCGATTCGCGATGTTATTCAGAGCTTCTTCAATACTATTTGATTATCCTACTAATAATATAAATGCGAAAGTTTGTGAGGATGGATGGATGGATGGATGTTTGTTACTCTTTAACGCTACAACAAATGAACCGATTTGCCTTAAATTTGAAACGGAGATATAGCTCATGCCAGGGATTAGCACATAGGGTACATTTTATCCAGGAAAATTGAAGAGTTCCCGCGGGAATTTAAAAACCTAAATCCACGCGGACGAAGTCGCGGGCATCATCTAGTTTTTCATAAATTCAAGATAAAATGCGGGAGTTTTTTCGTTTAACGAAAAGGAAATATCTTTTTGATGCAGTCGCCCCGTGTCATCAGATAAGAGTTGCCAACTTCGTAAAATTGCATTCACTTTTTAGCTTTCACGAAGGAGCATGCAAATACACTGAATGTAATTAAAGGTTATGCAAATTAATCGAAAGGACATTGAGTATGTACCTATCCATCATATCTATCTTTTAGCTACTCGTAGTTACAAATACAATGCGGTCCAATATACATAAAACTTTAATATACGCTATTAAATTTCTTCAGGCCGTCGTGCGCGACATTTTGAAAAATCAAAAGCCGTTTCACTATTATCGTACCTACTACTTGCACAAGCTTTCCGCTTAGTTGGAGGGGAAAGGGGAATATAAGGCATTTTGCAGCAAGTCAAATATTCATTTAAAAATAAGTAATGGTATATTAACAGATTTTGCCCGCGACTTCGTCCGCGTGGAGTTAGATTTTTAAAAATTTACGCGGGAACCCTCTGTTTTTTAGGATAAAGGGTAACCTAATATGTCACACTTCAAGACCTCAACTATAACCATGCAAAAATCCGTTGCCCCGTTGCAGCGTGATTGAAGGACAAAACTAACTAACAAACACACTTTCGCAGCTATAATATTATCAGTAAGGATTCAAATAAAACCTAAGAATAATATTTTTAGCAGATACTTACTATAAATATTTTCAGTGTGCCGACGACAGCCAGCGCGCAATCAGATTGCGGCACTGGCGCCGCGCCGTCGATAAGGAGCTTCTAAATATTGCTCTATAAATTTTCAGCTGCACAGACTAGCGGCGCGCGGAAGCGGAACTTTGTTTTATACGAGCCTTTTTATACTCACCTAGTTTTTAGGGTTCCCTACATCAAAAGTTAAAAAAGGAACCCTTATAAGATCACTCTTTTGTCCTTCTGTCCATCTGTCTGTCCGTGTGCCACCACCGTGGTAGGGTACTTTCGGTTGACCTAGAATTGTCAATTTTGGTTAAAAGCAATTTTGTACAGCACAAGTAAAGGGAAAATTCCGAAAAATAAAAAAAGTTGAAAATTAAGGTAAATTTTAGTACATACAAGTTTTCCCGAAATCACGCAGTCTCCCATCAATCCTTGTCATTAATTCAAAGCTATAGTAGAATGTTCTATACTATTTGAGCTACACAAAATCGTTAAAAACTACATCAAATAGTCATGCTCCCAAAAGCTAACCAGACGCTTTTTATTTCATCAAAACACATATTGTAAATAAACTGAGTTGACTTCGTTACCTAAACTAATCCATTTCGTTTCTGCTCTCGATGAGCGATTCTTGAAGAGTTCTCAAGTGAAACAAATGTCTGAGAAGGAAATATTTATCGGAAAATAGGGACTTGCTATATTTGATATTCTCTTAGCGTAAAAATAATATTATTGAAAAACAACAAACACCTTCGAGAAATTCATACGCACCCTATTATAGGATCAACAATCTCTTAATACGACTATGACTAAACGGGGTGTGTTTTCCATTTCAAAATTGAATTCAAGATTAGAACAGTTTCGCTATAGTTTCGCTTCTATTCGACAGCATAGCGAAACTGCCAGTATTATCGCTCTCTATTATATAGAACTCTATTCTTTCAACTGCGATTTCGCAGCGGAATTTTGCTAACAGTCTCAATTCTATTTATAAAAATAAAATTAAAAATATTTGTCTGTGATTTCCATTTTAGCTGCCTCTTATTAAGATCACGTGAGGTTTTCGGAGTTGCCTGCGTTTTATGCAATTAAATATCACTTGCCTAATAAAACATCGTGAGGAAATCTGCATGCCGATAAGAGTTTTCCATAATATTATATTATTGTCAAAGGTGTTTGAAGTCTGCCATCTGCCAATCCGCATTTGGCCAGGGTGGTGGACTCTGGCCTAAACCCTTCTCTTTCTGAGAGGACACCCACATGCATGAGCCGGCGATAGGTTGATGATGATGATGATGATTTTGCAGGTTAGTTGAACAGGTAGCCAGAAAGAAGGAAATTAATTTTTGAGTTTAATATAAATTTCTCAGAGCAAACAGCTACAATCAGATTGTGGTAGACACTGCTATCGTCGATAAGAAGCTCAACCCTAGCTGCTTTTAAATGTTTCGCCTGAATAATATTTACCTTGCACCGAGAGGAGGTGATAATTAATTAAACTTCGTCCCCGTCACAATGTTTAAGATAGGAATGGTTTGTTTGTTGTTTCTTCTATTAGACGCGGAAACTTCTGGAACATTTTGATGGTATCAGATGTTTCAAGAGAACGGAAAACATAAATTAAAAATGGCAACGTTCGGAATAATTGGACATTCGTTAATGATGTCCTCGTTACAAACTTCAGTATTATCATGATTAAGCTGTACTTATTGTGAAATTAATCTTGTCTGGCTGGTATTATCTGTTCACTGAATCGTGACGAGGTACTGGTAGGAAGATAGCTAGTATTTCGTTCATTCATTCGTTAATCTCAACATGCTACTGGGTTTCCTCTTGCATGAGAAGGGTTTACATTCCACCACGCTGTCTACTTGCAAATTGGCAGACTTCACACACCTTCAAGAGCATTGTAGATAACTCTCAGGTAAGCAGGTTTTCTCAACTTGTTTTCCTTGACCGTCGAAGCAAGTGAATATTTAACTAGATTCATCGATTTCCTTACATAACTAAGTTTTCAACGGCTTAGGACGTTTTGTGCGTTAAAGTTACCGTTAAAGTTAAGTTCAACCACCAATTTTTATCTTTAAGTTGTTACCAAAACTTGATCCTTAAACTTTACTTACTGTACAGTTACTCCGTGATGGTAGCAGATACGAATACTAACTTGTCTTGCCATTTTTGTTATTTTGGTGGGCAAGTTTACCTTTAACGGTAACTGACTTAAAGTCTGATGTCAGCCGTGCCACTGGTTCTTATGCTTAATGCCAACAGTCCACTAAATACAATTTTAAAGAAACTCAGAAAAAAATTTCCAACTCTAACATTAAAAACGTTCGTTGTGAGCATTCCCGTTTTTCTGTATTGGGAGCAGTAGAGGCGACCGCGTGCACTGGCCTGCAGCGAGCTACCTACATCACTGGATCTCTGCATATTGAGCTCGCAAAGCGAAAGTGACCTAACTGAGAAATTTAGGGGCTAGACAGTCGTATCCGTATTTCGACCGCAAAAGTGCAGTAAAAGCAGGTGCAGTATAATAAAAATGACTTCTTTCTAAACGAACTCGGCCATTGCCGCCAAACTCCACGAAGATTAGCCATATGTGAGGGAGATATTATAGTGCAAAAGTATGTGCTCAAACACCTGTGTGCACTCTATTCATTCACTTTCATAGTCCGATGGGACGGAAATCCGACTCGACCGGAGGGAGATCAGGCGCAGAACCAACGTCTTTACATGCTTTCTGAGGCACTGGGGTGGCAGATACACCGCCCTGATACAGAGAATTTCTTGACAGATAAGTCAGTACCTATTTTTGAGCCTCACCCAGGAATTGAACCCAGAACCTCGTCATCTCCAGTCGAACATGCTACCCACTAGACTTAAGACGTAGTTCGATAAAGTAGAACTGCACGCCTTTTATCTTTTGATTAAAAACCACAACTCTCCCCGAGTGTTCCTGTCCTATTTTCTACTTTTATTTTGTTGTTACCGATAACCGGTACCAAACTGGTCAACACACATGGACGATTTTAATTGTCCCTCCATTGTTGATCGCTAAGTGGGTACCAGGGCTGCAGAACTTATGGCATCGTTTTACATTGGTAGGTTCATTTTAGACATTGGCCAAGAAACGCATCGGTTGCCTCGTTAGTCTTGTGAATCTGCTTCAATCTCGACGTCAAGGATTCGAGTCGGGATTTTCTGCTAAAAAAATCTCAGTCCCAGCCCAGAGTTACGCTGTTAAGGGTTTTCCCATGCCACGAAAAGTAAGTAGAGTTGTTGGTCCAGTGCCTGATATATTGGCGCAATTAGAATGCCATAAACCTACTTTGTCGTATTAGTTTAAAAATTGCGATAAACCAAATTTGGCGGGCAGACCCGTATAAGAAAATTTTGCTCGCATTCGTGAAACTCTTCTTGTGGAACTGAGCCATAAGATTGGCAGCTGTGGCCGACAGTCAGGGGAACTTATATTAAGACCTAGCCTTTGCCAGTGACTTCATCCACTTTGAATTATGATACGAAACATCATACAAGAACCCTTTGTTTTTCCTGGATAAAAGTACCTTCAGTATCATTATATACCAAAAATCAAGTCAACCGATTGCTGGTTTTGGAACGTAGTTCCTTATCGCGCGGTACGGAAGGGGGCTAGACGGAAAAAATTAAGGAACCGACACTCGACACATTTTTGAAACCGACACTTTTTTGTTGAATGTGAATTATTTATTATAATATTATACAGGGTGGGCCAGACCAGGTGGATATAAAATTTTTTTTAGATTGTTCACTTAGGGGCCTACCAGGACCCGGAAGGAAAAAAATCGGTTCCTACCCGATTACGAGAAAAAAATTTTTATTTAAAATTTTGGAAAATAAACCGTATGACTGACGGTATCTACATTTTTAAGAGAAAGAAAAATAAAACAATGTTTTATTTTTCCGAATTTCGGTCACGGCGGCGGCCTATCTTCAGAGAGATTAACCATCTGTGCGGGAGATATTAAAGTGTACAAGTGTGTGCGCCAACACAGGTGCACTTTCTGTTTCTTTACTTTCATAGCCCGATAGGACGGAAAATTTGACACGACCGAAGAGAGATTAGGCGCAGGACCAACGGCTATACGTGCTCTCCAAGGTACGGGGGTGAAACAACGCCAACTTCCTAACTCCGGACTAGTACTGAGAATTTCTTAAGGAAAACCCCAATACTTGATATGGTCTGACCCGGGACTCGAACCCGGGACCTCGTCGGCCGCAGTCAAACACGAGACCAACGAGGCAGTTAAAATTAAAGGAAATACTGCAGTCTCCACAAACAATTAACATTTTTTTCAATAAGGTGGTTATTTACACGAATGAGGAACGAAGACTTTTGAAAAATCATAACTTTTTATCCAGCACATTGACATACAATTTTTCTTTTGGCAATCAAAAGAACATAAGTTGCTACAGTTTTTAAAAAATCACCAGTGCTATGAACCTCTTTTTTAATTTTTAATGGAATTTTAAAGTTTTCTGTAGATTTTGGATGAACTTAATTTTCTTGAAATAATTTAAAATTTAATGCTCTTAAAACCAGCTAACCAGACTGGAATTTTTTTCTAAGAGAGTACAGTTATTAGGTAAAAATATTCCATAAAAAAATTGCGGAAATTGTCACTGGAAAAATTAAAAAAAATTTAAAAGTTCGTCAAAGCAATGATTTTCCAAAATTTTAAATAAAAATTTTTTCTCGTAATCGGATGGAACCGATTTTTTTCCTTCCGGGTCCTGGTAGGTCCCTAAGTGAACAATCTAAAAAAAATTTTATATCCACCTGGTCTGGCCCACCCTGTATATGAATATTTTCGCCATATAACACGGCGTCTGCATGGCCTAGTGGTTCCGGCAGTCGCCTAAAAGTTCAACGTCGATGGTTCGAATCCCAGCTCGACAGACTGAATTTTCTAATTTCAATTTTATTTCAAATAATTTTTACATGTGGAATTTTTCCCTTATTTTTTATTGTATAAATTGGATAAAATGTTATTATACTACTAACGCCATCTGTTAAAAAACCAGAGTAACTCTTTGGTTTTGTAACAGTGCAATAGAAATAAACTAAATATAATTCATCGTAGTTAATCAATTTAATACTAGATGACACCACTAGTTTATTACAATTCCTTCACTAAAATTAATCGAAAGGAACTACGTTCCATCCGGGTGTCCCTTGACACCTCTCAAGTTTTTTTTTTTTGTAATCTTATTTATTTTTATGGAGCTTTTATAAATGACCTACATGTCAGCCCCATTCGTACACACAAATTATATATAAATGAAGTCAAATATAATTAAATCTTAAGATTGCTAGTTGCTAGCTTGCTAAGTGATTAAGGTCGAACCAATAAACAACTAACAAATGTGTCTGTCTAACGTATGAGTCTCGTAAATGTCTGATGTTTATATACTTTTTAAATTGTAGGTAGTTAAGATAAATATCGCTCCGAGTTCTTTTAGCGTTCGAACGGCAAAAATAATCATTTTTGTACGATTTGCTTGCATTGCTTTTAAGTTTTAATCAGTATGCGAAATCTTTTTGGTCGATGAGGAGAGCTCATTTATTTGTAGACTATCGGATGAATTTTAAATCACTGTACCTATCTGTGCGCGAATGTATGCGAATTCCATCAATAAATTAATTACTTAGAGATTTCGTATAATTTCAGTAAGTATTTAATTTTATGTTAACTATGTTAATCCACGTTATACTTCGCCTACATCCCGTAGGTATCGACTATCGGACACCTAATTTACACGTGCTCGAGTCTCGAGTTCAAGCTATAACTTTTCCGAAGACGAGCGTATTTAACATCGTTCATTAACACTTGAACGTAAGTCTAAATTCCATGCTGTTAAACTATTTTACCGTCTAAAAGTAATATTACCGTTACGGTAAGAAAATTCGAAATGGCCGCGATATTCATCGGGACCTGAAAATAGAATACGTCGACAAAGTTCGACAAACGATTCGGCAAAGATGATGAATTTGTCGACGTATCACGATCCATCATCGGCTTCAACACCACGTAACTACACTAGCGGCACGCTATGATGGCCGGTTTGACGTTTGTCCGCTCATGAAGTTCCGTATTAATTGATAACGACTTTGAAGGAAATAATTGTATTACTTTATTGACGATAGTGATGTGCAGAGATTCATAAATTTTATCGAATGTAGTTTTAGGTTTAGGACTCAAAATTTATTTATTAAATTGATTTCTAAAATGTATACAAGTGTAGAAAAATCAGTTTGCACCATTTAAGGGGTGAATGTACTTGTGAATATGAACAATTTTCACTATGTGGACAAACCTCTGAAATCGCAAAAAAATATCAGCTGTTTCATACAAAAGGTAAAATTTTTATTTTTATATGATATATACCACAACTCGGCATTTGGTTTTCTAAATTGAAAATTTTTAAAAATGGAATCTAATACGATCGTCACATAGGATCGCTGGCTAGCACAACTACTACCTCCGGCAAACTCGCGTCAATGCTCAATGCAAAACAAAGCAGTTTCGAATTGACGTTGCTTCGAAAAGTATAAACTGTCAGTGTAATGCGATTGTGATATAGTTTTGACCTGGCTTTGGATTTCAAATATTGATACTGCATTACTGTTGACCCTTGCTCGTTAATTTGGACTCTGTTCAAGCCCTTTGTTGTGGATTTCGTCGATATGACCGAACGTACGCAGAGAACTGTTCTAAATGGTCAGACACGTGAGTTCGTAATACGCCTTCGTAACTATTTCGATCGTGAAGCTCAAAATGGAGGGCCAATTTTACCTATAACGTCAGTGGTTGAACGCGTAGCTGATGCGCTTAATATTGGACAACGAACTGTTAGACGGATAACTAAAAAAAAATATGGCGAGACTGGCACAGAAGAAAATAAACTTCACACACCAAAAAAGAGAAAACGAGCAAAACCAGTCGTAGGCATCGATAGCTTTGATGCCGATGCTATCCGAAGACATGTTTACGGCTACTATTTACAGAAGGAGTATCCAACAAGAAAAAAGTTGGTGCATTCACTGAAGGAAGCTGGATTATTCTTCGGTGGGGAAAGTTCTTTAACGAAGATTTTGAAGACCATTGGATTTCGATACAAAAAATGTAACAAACGCAAAATATTGATGGAAAGATTTGATATAGCGATGGCAAGGTATACTTTTTTACGGCAAGTGAAAGAAATCAAAAATTGGCAAAATGTTGTGTTCTTGGATGAAACATGGCTTAATGCTAACCATACTGTAGGCCGTTCTTGGAACGATGACACAACAGCATCTACTTCCAAAGTTCCTGTAGGAAAAGGATCGCGACTTATAATTTGTCACGCCGGAACCATCAACGGGTTTGTCGAAGGTTCTCTCATGGCTTTTGCGTCAAAAACCACTGGAGACTATCATGAAGACATGAATGGAGAAAAGTTTACTGAATGGTTTACCTCAATGTTGTGTAGCCTCCCTGAACCATCTATTATAATTATGGACAACGCCCCATACCACTCGATGCAAATTGACAAGCCACCTGCCCAATCCCAAAAGAAAGCTGATATCGTCGCATGGCTTCGTAAAAATGGCGTAGATGCAAACATGAATATGTTAAAAGCGGAATTAGTACGTCTTTTAAAAGAAAACAAACCAACCAAGATCCGATACGTCATTGACGAAATAGCATTAGAACATGGGCACAGAGTTATACGGTTACCGCCTTACCATTGTGAGTATAATGCGATTGAGTTGGTGTGGGCTCAAATTAAGGGATATGCTGCAAGACACAATACAGAACCCCCATTTACCACAAAAAAAAATGCTAAAATTATTAGAAGAAGCTTGTGAACATGTGACTAAAGGAGACTGGGAAAAGGTTGTGAATAGAACTGTTAAATTAATAAGGGAAGATTATGAAAGAGATGTGAAAATAGATAATATTATAGAAAACGAACATATAATTATTAATGTAGGTGATGATAGCAGTGACGACAGTGAAAATAGTAGTATGGACGAATCTGATTAATTATGGCCTTTTGTGGCACCTTTTTTGGTATCTTTTGTATTCATATGTTTCTTGTGTGCATATAAAGTATGTATATTCATTTTCATTCAAATATTCAGTTCGTTCAAATAAATTAAATAAACATATACATTTTTGTTTTATTAAACCTATTTAATCAGGTACAAAAACAAAACTTAATTGTTTTTTGTTCGAGAATAAATTGACATTCCACATCACTATTGTAATGTGTCAAACCGGCCATCATAGCGTGCCGCTAGTTTACATAGTGAATAGTGATAGAGCGGTGTAATCGTATATTATCAACATACAACAAAGCGTCTCATGTTGTAGTCTATAGATCGCTCTCTCACTCTGCTTAGACTCAAGATAGAGTTAAAACGAGGCATTTATGTCAGAAAATATTTGTGTCTCGTTTTAACTCTGTCAGTCTAGTCTAGTCAGACTACGCTCTATAGCTAAGCCTCAGATCAACTCAGATAGACTGTAGTAGATAAGTTTTGTATACAGTTTTTGCAATTCACGAAGGCGAATGAGTTGCAAAAACTGTATACAAACCTGAACCTAAATCCACCCGGACGAAGTCGCGGGCATCATCTAGTATTATAAATACGAAAGTTTTTTTGTTAGTTCTAGGTTTTTCCTACAATCACAAAGCAATGGAGCAATAGATCGACGTGATTTTATGCATGGCTATAAGCTATAGTTGAGGACTTGGAGAGCCTTTTATCCCGGAAAAAGAGAGGGTTCCCGCGGGATTTTTTAAAATCTAATTCCACACGGACGGAGTTATGTCATGATATTTTGTATAGGAATTTTTATTAGTTTAGTTGTAATTTAAATAATTAAAAAAAAACAATTTAGTAAATAAAAAATTAACAGAAATAGAAACTTACTTATTCTTTCCATCTCTTCACATCGAGGAAACAAAAAATCATTAAGATAGTTATGCAACGGAGCATTACGTTCACTCGATGGCACAATATGACAATAAGCTTTCGCAGAATAACTGAGCAATATTTATTGAACTATTATTTCTGTTCGGATGCTCCTCTGTAACTTTAATAAAGTAGGTCTGTAGGAAGTGGGTCGCGTACCGGGAATGCTTTGTTCGCACCCGGTGTAATATAATATTAACTACATTCCTCGGCCAATACATATGCATCGACTTAGCAACGACAAATACCAAGCGTCAAAAAGCTCTCCCACCGAATACATAAACGTAAACTTACTTATTTAAACATTTCAAGTACTTAAACATACTCGAAAACAAGTTATTAGTCTTTATGGAATCGCAGACTGCTGAAAATTAAGCATGATATCGTATAAGTTACGAATAAACTTTTTACAACTCCTACTCTAGTTAGACAGCTCTCTGTATATATTGTATCAATTGAACACGTTGAAATGCAGTAACTGCTGACCACCTCCGAATATTTTCCGAACATATTGGAAAATTGTTCAAATATTTCCTCGTGTATTGCTCGCATGATTTTAAACCGACTTTCAAGCATTTGGATAGAATTCAATTTGTATCCTAGCATCCGTGTTATGCGAAGGTAATCGGATTCGTATCTACAACTGGATAATATTTTTAGATTTAACATTTGAAGTACGATTTTTTTTTCTTTTATTAAATGTTTATAAAGGTAGTTACAAAAATAATTATAACAAGCGTCAAACGCGTGCTTATTTAACTACTTACAACTTACCTGATTTGACCAATCCTGCCCATCTGCACTTGGCCAGGTTGGTGGACTATGGTCTAAAATCTCTAAATCCTTCGCATTCTGAGAGGAGACCTACTTAGGAGACCTATGATCAGTATTCACTACTGATCATAGGTCTCTAGGATCAGGGTTTAGTTAGATGGATGGGAAAATAGATCTTTCATCTTTCGTCTATCGGTTGATAAAACCGATAGACGTCCACTGCTGGACATAAGTCTCTTGTATATACTTCCACATAGGTCGTCGCCGGTATTATTCTTATGCCACTTAGGTCCAACGGCTCCTTAGGACTTGTTTGAAGTTCTTCATCCAACTAGTGAGGGTCTACCACCACTGAGCGATGCGGTCTGTCGCCAACGCCATTCCAGCACCATTGGGATTTGGGACCTCTGCGTACATT
Organism: Oeneis ivallda; assembly: GCA_029955525.1. Classification (NCBI taxonomy): domain Eukaryota; kingdom Metazoa; phylum Arthropoda; class Insecta; order Lepidoptera; family Nymphalidae; genus Oeneis; species Oeneis ivallda. The sequence continues at coordinate 19,628,233 of JARPMR010000002.1, read as the reverse complement.
AGTCATCTATCATCTATGCTATATTAAGGGGTAAATATGTGTCCCGACCTTACCTACTTCTGCAGAATCGAATCGCGAAATTCTGCACAATGTCTTCAATAACCAATGAGCGTGGAAAAATTTACCAACTTTATACGTAGTTTTCACAGTTTAAAAATCAATAAACCACCGAACAGTGGTTCAATATTATTGACAGTAGTTTTCGGATGATTTATGGTTTTCGGAATCAAAATAGTCCGAGACTCGTCCTCGCGCATCTTTGTAGGCCGTAAAGTGTTTTATGGCGGCCGCAGGTGCGCAAGGAACCGCAGTGGCTCGTAAACGTTTATGTCGTGATCCTGTTTTAGACAACTCGACAACTGTCCACCGATTCACGGCAATAAGAAACTTTTAATACTCCCGAAATATATGACACTTTTAATTAATGTGAGAAAGTAGGTCAAATTGGGTATTTCAGTATACTTCTCGTGCCTCAGAGAGCAAGAAAGGCCGTCATCGGTCCTGCGCCTGATAACTCTCCGGCCTTATCGCATTTTCGTTCGATCGGAATACGAGACTAAGAGAATAGAGAATGCACCTGTGTTTGCGCACACACTTGTGCACTATAATATCTCCCGCGTAGATGGCTAATTTCTGTGGAGATTGGCAGTCGTGATTGGATTCGTTCGGGAGGATACTATTAATATTTCAGATGTATTTTGTACATACATTGCGCAAGCATTCAACAAAGAACTATCAAACTCAGTGAAAATACTAATCCGCCATTACGCGCTAGACTAGTAAGGCAGTAAATGAAAAATATTTACTGCTCTCTTTGAATATTAAACCAACTACCTGCTCAAAGTCTGCCACATTTGGTCAATCAGTAGCTCACATGCAAAATTAATAATAAAAAAAATTAGATTGACAAGAAAAATTAATTATTTATCTATATAATCAAGATGCTCTGTTGTTGCGTGATCGAAAGACAAACAATGAAACTAATTGGAAACTAACGAAAGACATTTTCGTGCTTATCGTATCGGTAAGGATGAAGATAACGAATTTTTTCTTTAGGCACATAATAAAAAATACGATACAATTTTTCCGAAAGGTATTTAAAGAGGCGTGAAAAACATGATGGGAAAATTTTGATATAACATTTATGCATTTTTTGTGTCAGGATGCGCAAACCGGTCAATCTTGCATTTGGGTCAACAGGCCACGACTCACACGAGCAGCTGTGCCACGGGAGCGCGCCGCCGGTGAATTGATCCCTTTACTAAAAATTAGTTCACCACATTTGAATGGACGATAATCCTTTACCATGAATTTGATTATGTATATACACCTACTGACTTACCTAGACTTCACTGAAAGGGGCGGGTTCTCTAGCGCGCTCTTTACGAACGAAGTTTGACTTGACTCGAAATCAAAGTCAAGAAGTTTTGTAGACTTTTGAGTTCGATTGGTTGATATATGTTAAACAATATTCAGTGGAAACTTTTTTCAAGCTCCTTCTAGGTATATGTTGGAAAATACGTTTACCTACCTACTAAGGTACTATTTTACTTACTCGCCTTTAACTTTATTAAGTATTTTACTCAGGTTGGCCTTGTCTTGCTTATTCAACACTGTGAATGTGTTTTTTCTTCGTTTTTATTTAAGAATCCCAGTACAGAATTCCTGATTTTAGCGAATACCGAATCTGGTTTCATTGTTCAGATATTATTAAGTGAGAATGGAAACCCAAAAATATTCAGTATATTAGTTAAGAGTATAATAGAGAGCAAGCAGCTTACAGTCGCATTGAGCGTCACGCACACATTTAGAGTTCGGGCCAATTCCGCGCCAAGCCATAACGAAGAGGGCCTCTTAAATAATAGTCACAACTATGTTATGCAGACTTTGTAAATTTATACGATACACGACGCCGATTACGTTCATCTTAACAGAAGAAGTGGTAAGAGCATTCGTTTGGCGAATTGAGAACGAGGCATTCAATAGGTACCTATAACGAGTATGTATATGAAACTGATAAAAATATATTTAAACGGGACCTATTTCGGTCAGTTACAGTCTGATACGGGTCGAAGTTCAGACTGTCAATCATCTGTGAGCGACGTCCCTGTTGTTTAGATAAACATTTATTGGAATATTTTGTTCGTAGTTGTCACTTTTGCTAAAATAATTTACTCTTCTGGCCTAATTTTCAGCATTGCAATCGTTTGGGGAAAAAATAGTTCATTATTATTAGCTTCAATTAATATTATTAGTTTGTTTCATTGAAAAATAAATCTTATCATAGATAAAATCGTCGTTTTATTTTTAGCATGTATTCATTTATTTGTGAATTTGAAATAATTATGTTCATTAATCTATGTATAGGTGAGTTATAAAGCTCTGACAGACACTCCGGTCTCCGACAGTTGTATTTAATGGATTTCAGAAATTACGATTTATACTCAGACATCAATTAAAGGCCTTAATCCTTCTAATCAATCCAATTAACTGGCAGAATATACCAGATTGGAATACCATATAAGACTAGGTATCTTTCCAAATCACTCAGCTTTTTGAGAAAAAGAGTTTAATGATTTGAAGCACAGTTGTTACCTTGCGCAAACACCAGACCTACTTTTTTTGAATGCGAAACAAAATACACAGAAAGAATAAAGAAATAACATTATTGCATATAGACTTTAGCTACTACAAATACGATATTCAAATCATTAGGTGACAATGTTTAAGTTATTCGCTCCTTTACGTAATTGTGTTCGAACGAAATCATCTTGGTAGATTTGGAGAGAAAATTTTGATTAATAAGTATATTATTTTTGTGCTTGTTACAGATATTTGGAATGATCCAAAATAAAAGCCTGGTCTACCTACCACCGGACCAATCGTCCAGGTAAGATTCACATATTATTACGAGTATGGAATAATTTTACTAGTATACCTTAATTAGGTAGAAATAATCTAATTTAGCATACGGGCTCATAGATAATTATTTGAGAGAAACTTTAAAACTTCTGATAAACTAGTTCTACTTCTAGAGCTTTCTCACTGTCTACAAAATTTCACTGACTTGATCGGTCAATATTCGAATAAGAATCAAACTTCGTTTGTGTGAGGTGTGCTCGAGAGACATAATTCATAAAAAGAAACATAAATTCAATTAAAAAGTTTTTCTTCTAATTATGTACAATTCGGTCTCCTAGTGACGCATAAAATGAGATTAGAATATAAAACGAGAAGGGTGCTTTATGATTCCAGTCTCTCTTTTACAATGTCTTTCGCAGTCTCCCCTTTAAGGAAATCTCAATACCAACAAATGAAACACCAAACTCAGTGATAAAAAATGACATGCCTTTATTTCAATGCATTCTCCTTTTATAATAATGGCATTCTAGAAATACAAACATGTATCTGTTTTTCATAGTTAACGAGCAAACGAGTAGGTATGCTAAATCGATCCTAAATATTCCTTAATATTTTTTTCGGGTGCTAATTAAGGCAGCTTCTTTAAAATGTCATTCTATATTTAGTTGTCTAATCAATTAATAGGTCAGCGACGAACTTTTAGCGACTAATAAATGGTTTTCAACCGTCCATTGTAAAACAAGCTACTGTTAATATGACGCAGCATGGTGATAATTCTTAAGCAACTAAATTTGTGATATATGTCTACGCATTGCCTGCTTCTAATAAGTGTATCAACTGCATCTATAAAATAATATCAACGTACTCTAATTTCTGAAGCAGTGATAGCCTAGTGGTTAGGACTGTGGTCGCCTATTCGGGGGGTCGCAGGTTCGATCCCGGGTACGCTCCTCTGACTTTTCGGAGTCAAATGCGTTTAAGCAATCAAATATCACTTGCTTCAGCGGTGAAGGAAAACATCGTGAGGAAATCTGCACACCTGAGAGTTCTTCAAAATGTTCTCAAAGATGTGTGAAGTCTGCCAATTCGCTTTGGGCCAGTGTGGTGGACTATGGCCTATAACCCTTCTCTGAGAGGAGACCTACGCTCAGTAGTGAGCCGTTGATTAATGATGATGATCACTCTATTTCTTATAGTCACCTTTATTTTTATACGTTAGCATAATAGTCCAGGGTAGATAATTTTTGAAAACAAAATAATTTATAGTAGGATGAAACCCATTGGAAAAGGAAGAGAATGCAACAAAAATGAAAGGAAAAATAAATTACGGGCGATCTGAGGTCGGGAAGTGGGGGGGGGGGGGGGGGGGGATAAGGGTAAAAAAACAGTTTATCTTGGCAAAGTTGTAGGTAATAAAAAGATCTACAACTTTTGTATCACTTTTTTCACATAACCTCAAAATGTATGTGAAAAATTCAAATAACCAAGTTTTTGGTTTTTTATTTTTATCTTTTACAAAAAAAATATTTTTTCACGAAATTTGGTGAAAACAAAAAGCTCACCGACTTTTTTAAAAAAGCAGATATTTTGACGGGAGCATTTTCGATTGAAAATTAGGTGCTTTTTTGACCGAGCGAAGCGAGGTCTCTGAGTTAACTAGAGCGATTTGCACTTGTCCGTCCGTCCGTCCGTCCGTCTGTCAGAGCCTTATAACTTTTGAATTACTGAACGTAATTACTTCAAATTTAGATATAATATGTAAACCAATGGCCTCCAGCCGAAAATGGCTTAAAAAGTTATAAAAATCTTTATTTCAGGGGGGCTCTCATAGAAGCGAATGCGAAGTAAAAAAAAAATATCGCGTTACATAAAATTGTTACGTATCATTTTAAAGATAATTTTGAACTGAGTACAAAAATATTTTTTTTTTAATTTTTCCCTTAAAATTGACGAAATGGGGGGCTTTCAAAGTGGCGATTTTATACGCTCGCTTGAAGACGCTCTCTAGGAAAATCCGCTATGGATTTTCAAACTGATTTTATTTTTTTAGGTCACTTATATCCTGTACTTGAACAACAAATACTAAAATTATATGAATATTATAAAGAAACGAGATTATTTAATTTTTAATGGGCATCAGTAATTCATATAGCATCAACATAGCTTCACAATAATGCTAATAGATGGCGCAGTCAGTAACTATTCCCATGGAACTACGAGTTACGACTACGACCTATCCCAAAAACAGTTTTGCGTCGACCATTATTATTTAGTCGACCGAGCGAAGCGAAGGTCTCTGAGTTAACTAGAGCGATTTGCACTTGTCCGTCCGTCCGTCCGTCTGTCAGAGCCTTATAACTTTTGAATTACTGAACGTAATTACTTCAAATTTAGATATAATATGTAAACCGATGGCCTCCAGCCGAAAATGGCTTAAAAAGTTATAAAAATCTTTATTTCAGGGGGGCTCTCATAGAAGCGAATGCGAAGTAAAAAAAAATATCGCGTTACATAAAATTGTTACGTATCATTTTAAAGATAATTTTGAACTGAGTACAAAAATATTTTTTTTTTTAATTTTTCCCTTAAAATTGACGAAATGGGGGGCTTTCAAAGTGGCGATTTTATACGCTCGCTTGAAGACGCTCTCTAGGAAAATCCGCTATGGATTTTCAAACTGATTTTATGTTTTTAGGTCACTTATATCCTGTACTTGAACAACAAATACTAAAATTATATGAATATTATAAAGAAACGAGATTATTTAATTTTTAATGTACATCAGTAATTCATATAGCATCAACATAGCTTCACAATAATGCTAATAGATGGCGCAGTCAGTATTCCTTTATTATTTAGTTACTTATTATAATACAATAATTGTATTGTAATTTTTTTTGTACCATATTATTCAATTAAAATTATTTTTTAGTTAAATTTTAGTTAAATATTGTATATTTTCTATTCGCGTCGATAGATGACGATTTGTACAGATGCCCGTAACCCGGTTTCACTCGTTAGTACCTACATAATAATTCAATGTTTTCACTAACGTTAAAGGATATTGGGACGGATGTTAGGACTTAGGATTGTATTTAGGAGCTACCTACGTTAAGAGACTCTTACTTAGGGGATGATTTAGGTATTTTTGGTGAAAACGGGCATAATAATAATGTCAGTTTTGGTTATCATGTATCGATTGAATGAATAATCATGGGATACCGTTACCGCGAGGTCTCAGTTCGGGGCGAACCACTAGTTACTTATTATAATACAAAAATTGTATTGTAATTTTTTTTGTACCATATTATTCAATTAAAATTATTTTTTAGTTAAATTTTAGTTAAATATTGTATATTTCCTATTCGCGTCGATAGATGACGATTTGTACAGATGCCCGTAACCCGGTTTCACTCGTTAGTACCTACATAATAATTCAATGTTTTCACTAACGTTCCCTAACCTTTACGGGCTACCTATAAGTTAGGTGATTGATGTTTTCTGTCAACTTATTTATCACGATCCTGTACGGGACACCTAAAAGGATATTGGGACGGATGTTAGGACTTAGGATTGTATTTAGGAGCTACCTACGTTAAGAGACTCCTACTTAGGGGATGATTTAGGTATGTTTGGTGAAAACGGGCATAATAATAATGTCAGTTTTGGTTATCATGTATCGATTGAATGAATAATCATGGGATACCGTTACCGCGAGGTCTCAGTTCGGGGCGAACCACTAGTCAATATTAAGTCAAAAAAAAAAGGTGAAAAAATAAATATTTTAAATCAGAAAAATTACAGTGTGTTTGGGACATAAAACGGTAAGTTTTCACCAAATTTCGTGAAAAAATATTTTTTTTTGTAAAAGATAAAAATAAAAAACCAAAAACTTGCTTATTTGAATTTTTCACATACATTTTGAGGTTATGTGAAAAAAGTCTAAATACAAAAGTTGTAGATCTTTTTTATTACCTACAACTTTGCCATTTAACTTTTTTCCGTAGGACTTGTAGTTTTTCCAGAAATTGAGATAAACCGTTTTTTACCCTTAAACCCCCCCTCCCCCCACTTCCCGACCTTAGATCGCCCGTAATTTATTTTTCCTTTCATTTTTGTTGCATTCTCGTCCTTTTCCAATTCTTTTTTTTTCACTTTTTATTATTTTTTAAGGCTTCTACCCTGGTCTATAAGTAATTGATGAGTGAATCTACTATATTTGAACATTGGAAATTGGAAATTGTAAATTTTATTCCAAGAATATTTATAATAAAATCCCTTGATTTTTCACAAAACGCGCAGATACTTATAGCTTGCACTCCAAAGACTTTGCTGCTTTTAATAGTGGGATGCTAAAGAGTTCACATGCGGACGAATTCGTGGGCATCAGCTAGTACGTAATAACGTGAATCGAGGCCCCTATTTCCTTATATAAACAAATCAGCGGATACATAAATCAACAGTTGATACAATTATACGCGACACAATATGTTAGCAAGTGCTAGGGCTAATGGCAAAATTGCGTGTCGCCGCGGATAAAAGCGAGCGTTCCACACAATATCACACACAATGCTGAAAGATTGCGATTCACAAACTTGTTAAATACTTATACTTTGTTATAAACCTGTGAAAACAATCATGCTGGAACGCTTAATCGCATTAAGTACCTGATTCAGTTTAATCCGTTTCTATCTAGAACCTACCGTTAAACTAGCGGCACGCTATGATGGCCGGTTTGACACATTACAATAGTGATGTGGAATGTCAATTTATTCTCGAACAAAAAACAATTAAGTTTTGTTTTTGTACCTGATTAAATAGGTTTAATAAAACAAAAATGTATATGTTTATTTAATTTATTTGAACGAACGAAAATCCAGCTTCCTTCATTTGAATGAAAATGAATATACATACTTTATATGCACACAAGAAACATATGAATACAAAAGATACCAAAAAAGGTGCCACAAAAGGCCATAATTAATCAGATTCGTCCATACTACTATTTTCACTGTCGTCACTGCTATCATCACCTACATTAATAATTATATGTTCGTTTTCTATAATATTATCTATTTTCACATCTCTTTCATAATCTTCCCTTATTAATTTAACAGTTCTATTCACAACCTTTTCCCAGTCTCCTTTAGTCACATGTTCACAAGCTTCTTCTAATAATTTTAGCATTTTTTTTGTGGTAAATGGGGGTTCTGTATTGTGTCTTGCAGCATATCCCTTAATTTGAGCCCACACCAACTCAATCGCATTATACTCACAATGGTAAGGCGGTAACCGTATAACTCTGTGCCCATGTTCTAATGCTATTTCGTCAATGACGTATCGGATCTTGGTTGGTTTGTTTTCTTTTAAAAGACGTACTAATTCCGCTTTTAACATATTCATGTTTGCATCTACGCCATTTTTACGAAGCCATGCGACGATATCAGCTTTCTTTTGGGATTGGGCAGGTGGCTTGTCAATTTGCATCGAGTGGTATGGGGCGTTGTCCATAATTATAATAGATGGTTCAGGGAGGCTACACAACATTGAGGTAAACCATTCAGAAAACTTTTCTCCATTCATGTCTTCATGATAGTCTCCAGTGGTTTTTGACGCAAAAGCCATGAGAGAACCTTCGACAAACCCGTTGATGGTTCCGGCGTGACAAATTATAAGTCGCGATCCTTTTCCTACAGGAACTTTGGAAGTAGATGCTGCTGTGTCATCGTTCCAAGAACGGCCTACAGTATGGTTAGCATTAAGCCATGTTTCATCCAAGAACACAACATTTTGCCAATTTTTGATTTCTTTCACTTGCCGTAAAAAAGTATACCTTGCCATCGCTATATCAAATCTTTCCATCAATATTTTGCGTTTGTTACATTTTTTGTATCGAAATCCAATGGTCTTCAAAATCTTCGTTAAAGAACTTTCCCCACCGAAGAATAATCCAGCTTCCTTCAGTGAATGCACCAACTTTTTTCTTGTTGGATACTCCTTCTGTAAATAGTAGCCGTAAACATGTCTTCGGATAGCATCGGCATCAAAGCTATCGATGCCTACGACTGGTTTTGCTCGTTTTCTCTTTTTTGGTGTGTGAAGTTTATTTTCTTCTGTGCCAGTCTCACCATATTTTTTTTTAGTTATCCGTCTAACAGTTCGTTGTCCAATATTAAGCGCATCAGCTACGCGTTCAACCACTGACGTTATAGGTAAAATTGGCCCTCCATTTTGAGCTTCACGATCGAAATAGTTACGAAGGCGTATTACGAACTCACGTGTCTGACTATTTAGAACAGTTCTCTGCGTACGTTCGGTCATATCGACGAAATCCACAACAAAGGGCTTGAACAGAGTCCAAATTAACGAGCAAGGGTCAACAGTAATGCAGTATCAATATTTGAAATCCAAAGCCAGGTCAAAACTATATCACAATCGCATTGCACTGACAGTTTATACTTTTCGAAGCAACGTCAATTCGAAACTGCTTTGTTTTGCATTGAGCATTGACGCGAGTTTGCCGGAGGTAGTAGTTGTGCTAGCCAGCGATCCTATGTGACGATCGTATTAGATTCCATTTTTAAAAATTTTCAATTTAGAAAACCAAATGCCGAGTTGTGGTATATATCATATAAAAATAAAAATTTTACCTTTTGTATGAAACAGCTGATATTTTTTTGCGATTTCAGAGGTTTGTCCACATAGTGAAAATTGTTCATATTCACAAGTACATTCACCCCTTAAATGGTGCAAACTGATTTTTCTACACTTGTATACATTTTAGAAATCAATTTAATAAATAAATTTTGAGTCCTAAACCTAAAACTACATTCGATAAAATTTATGAATCTCTGCACATCACTATCGTCAATAAAGTAATACAATTATTTCCTTCAAAGTCGTTATCAATTAATACGGAACTTCATGAGCGGACAAACGTCAAACCGGCCATAATAGCGTGCCGCTAGTTTAGTTTACCACCATGGTGGTAGATTAAAGAGAGATCGCAGACAAGAATCAACCTACATGTTCAACAAATACAAATTAAAAGATAAGTCATTCATCGGTTAGTAAGCATAAGTGCACCATTTTTAGGGTTCCGTAGTAAACAAGGAACCCTTATAGTTTCGCCATGTCCGTCCGTCTGTCTGTCTGTCTGTCTGTCCGCGGTTTAGCTCAGAGACTATTGGTACTAGAAATCTGTAATTTGATAAGGGTACGAGTATAAATATCAATCACGCCGACAAAGTGGTGAAATAAAATTTTTTTAGGGTACCTCCCCTACATGTAAAGTGGAGATGAATTTTTTTTCTCGACTATCACATAGTGTGGGGTGTCGTTGAATAGGTCTTTCAAAAATATTGTGGGTGTGGGAACACCATTTTTCAAATCAGGGATCCGTTTGTGAAATATGATATTTTAAAGTGCTAAATTTTATTAGAGTCAAGTGTCCCCCCCTCTGCCAGCTAAATGGTAGTATATAGGATACAAGAAAAAATTCACAGCAGTAGTATATATAATGAATTTTAAAGGAAAACTATCACGGCTAAGTAGGGTTCATTAGTTAAGGAGTTATTATTATCTGTTTTTTCTAAGTTAGGTATTACACGTAGTGTAAGTTCCATATTTTGTAGTATATTATAGTATTTAAACCATGGAACTCAAAATGTATTCAATATTCATAAATAAAATAAAAGCTTATCCTAGGTTAGCAATAATATTTGCGAATTTCAACTACGGAACCCTACACTGCGCGTGGCCCGACACGCACTTGGCCGGTTTTTCTAGTATGTATACAAAAACTAATGCGAAAATATTTTGGTTTGTTGGGTTGTCCTCCAATCACGCAACAAAGGAGTAACGGATAGACATGATTTTTGCATGTGTATAGTTGGAGATTGACATACGTACGCTACCTATTACCTAACCTGGAAAAACAGAAAGTTCCCGCGGGACTTTTAAAAACCTACGAGTAACTCCACGCAATACGAAGCCACGGGAAAAAAACTATATTAAGTATTACGTATAACTAACTTTAAAAGTATGAAAACGAAAATGTACATTTCCACACCACCCATTATATACTACTGAATGAACTGCAAGTTTCGCTGCGGTAGATAATATTAAATAACAGTGCCGAGATCGCCTCATTAATTGCCCGCCATAGTCCAATGTATACCTTTAGTTGAAGATGTCGCTTAAATGCACCATTTCGACACTGAAATATGCTCCCGAGGCCATCCATCAAGCTCTACGGAATTGATTGCTGATTAAACTGCTAAATTGCAGCTTTTATCAAGAAGAGAAATGTTCAAAGTGGATAGATGAGCTACCGTTGTAGACGTAACTTAATTTACCTCTCAGGAATTGTATCAGAATTTTACACAAGACTACAAAGTTTCAAACTATTCAATCAGTTAAAGTTAATTTTAGGTTTAAAAAGTTCTACACAATTACACATTCATAGGTATACCACCGTTAAATCACATACCTAAGTACATATTTTCAAAGCTATGACTTCAAAGTTCTTCTTGTTCTTTGTCAACCAGTACACTAACCTACTGAACATAGGTTTCTCGATAGAATTTCGAGACGCGACTGCAACTCGTTAAATATCATATTATTATTATGTCCACCTAACGATAGACGACTGCGTTTTCTGCTAAGAAGTCGCTAACCTCTATACAAACACTTTAGGAGCCCAACGTGCATCTTCAATTAATTAATTATTTTAATATTAATTTATTTCAGAAATGTATTTCATTTTAACATAAAGTGAGGTTACAACACCGTTAAATTGCTTAAAGGGATAGATGCACAGTGCAGTATTATATACAAGCAAATACATAATACCTACTTTCAACTTTCGCGTAACATACCTAATTATTTGTCTGTCAGGGTAAGTAGGTAATAATATACAATAATGTACAAAAATAATAATTTGAGAAGTTTTTTTGTGAATTCATTTGTACTCTGTTACTAATGCGTTAATTTCATTTCATAAACTACAAGCGTGGGTAGAAATATAATTAATTAAGAGAAAACACGAAAATGGAAAATGTTGGTTGAAAGCGCGCCCGATAGATACGATACGCCTATATCGTTCAATATGAGATAAAGGTTATCGCAACAGTATTTAGCGCAGGAAAAGTTAAGGAAAAAGGTCGTGTCCACGTTAATAGATGGTTTGTTTTTTTCCAGGGCGTGGGCGTGAGATGGCACGCGCGGGCATGCTACACAGGGGAGGAAAAAATGGAGCTGAGTAAGTACACTGTCCTGGAATTTCACTTATGTTAGAGTATTCAACGTTTCTCGCTTTTCCTTTGTTTGTGGCAAATAAACATACTTACTTTAATCCAATAAATACAGACTAAGTTAATTTTAAGCCGTACTGAGAGTTTCTATGAAAACTTTCGGCTTTACATTCATTCACAGGTCCACGAGATTGTATCATAATTTGTTACATTGATTTGTGATGCTTTAAAAGAACACAATTTCTTGAGTTTCTTGCTAGCTCTTCTCAGTTAAACCTGTTTTTTAACCGACTTCAAAAAATACAAAAAGAGGAGGTTCTCAATTCGACGCGTATTTTTTTTTATTTTTTTTTGTCGATGTTACTCCATATCTCCCTCAAATCTTAACCGATTTCAATTTTTTTTTATTTAAAAGGACATATTTGCAGGTAGGTCCCATTTAAATTTGGTAAAGGTCTGATGAATATCTTCGGAGATGGAGGACGGAACTCCTCAATTAATGACAGAAAATCGCTCGCGATCAGAGTATGTGTAGACTTTTAACCATGCCTAGTATATAACATACATACATTATCTAAATTTCTATTTATCATCTTATTTTTACAAGCTTTTATTTATCTTGCAATGTATATTTAGGTCAAGTCTTGCAAGGTGTATTAGAACCATTCCCGGTTTCCGATTGAGCTGAAAATGTGCATGTACATGTAAATCGGATTACAATGCAATATTATTGTAACATGGAGCTGATCTGATGATGGAGGCGGAAGATGGCTATTGGAATTCTGTAGTATAACGATGTAACACCATGGAGTTCGGGCTCGTTTGATTCGTCTTAAGAAGTACTCTGATTCTAGATAATATCCAGGGTGTGATGATGAAGCTGAACGGTGGTTATGAACACTCTGTAATGAAACTACGTAACCATATTTAGTTTGGGCTCGCTTCATTCGTATTGATAAGTAGTCTTAAATGATACCTATGGAATGGGTCTGATGATGGAGCTGAAACAGCAGCCAGGATATGCAACACACTAGTACAGTCTTTAAAAATAATAGCAAATATGTCGTGTTTGGATTCGTTTTGATCAGTATTTGATTCTACATGTGCAATGGTGGCAACACGATGAGCTGATGCTGCAGCCAGGATATTTAGCATACTAGTTCACTCTTGAAAGAATAATAGCAGCTATGAAGTGTTTGGATTCGTTTTGATCAATTAATAGAAACAAATCGCTCGCGATCAGAAAATGTGTAGATTTACCTATGAAGCTACACTAAAAAGCTTAAAATAATATATAAAATTCTTTTAAAAAAAACCGACTTCAAACGCCACTGAAAACTTGTACACGTATGTTGAAGTCGTGTAATATTAATTATTTAGCTTTCTTCAAATATTTATTATTAGACAATATAAAATAGTTTGAAAATTAAGTAGTATGCAGATTTGTTGCATTTTTACAAGCTTTTATTTAGCTTGACCAGTTTATTTATTTATTTGTTTGTCTGTTTGGGTCAAATCTTGCAAGATGAATTAGACCCACTTCCAGGTTTCTGATCGAGCTGAAATTTTGCATTTATGTGTAAATCGGATGACAATGCAATATTATTGTGACATGGAGCTGATCTGATGATGGAGACGGAAGATGACTATCGGAACTCTGTAATAAAAAATTGGTTGTCTGTAAAGTCGGTATACGGGCGAAAGTTTTACGTGACAACCGAAATAGAAGCGCAAGACATGAACCGGTGTGTATGCCTATCTCTCTCACTCTCTCTCTCTCGCTCTGTCTCTCTCGCTCTTAGGCGGGCTAACTGTGCTCGAGTGGAAGGGACGCGTGCCTTTCACTTTTTATGTCTGTCTCTCTCGCTCTTAGGTGGGCTAACCATGCCTCTCACTCGCTCTCATTGTGAGCGCATAACGTGAGCGGAGCGTAACGCAGTTTCTTGAAGTGTCACCCAGCAAACCAATTTATAAGAAGTTGTCACGTCAAAACGACGTAACCACATCGAGTTTGGGCTCGTTTGATTCGTCATAACAAGTACTCTGATCCTAGATGATATCCAGAGTCTAATGATGTAGCTACTAAAAGCTTGCATTTAAAAATAAAATTTTTAATTTACACTTGTAAATAATTAAATCGAAATTGTTAACAAGTTCGCAAGCCATATAATTATTATAATGCTCTTTGAATACATCTACTTAAAGGGTATATAATATTACATTTATTTTTTTACATAAATAGCTTCTAAAGAACTATTTTAATTTGCGAAACTTATGTTTCGATCATTAAAATATTCGATATCTTTACTCGTATCTAATTGGTACATTAACATTTTAATTTTCATTGTTAATGGCTGTTAATAGATACCTACATCATAATATTGTCTTGTTGCATGCAATGCCTTAGAAATTAGCACATTTTACATAATAGCAATTTCCAGAGTCTCAATACGCTTACATCGTCGACAAGACTTGGCAGGGACAAAACTGCCCTTATCGTAAAGAACTTGAGCGTTAAGGGCAGTGAGGGAGGGCGGGGATCGCATCGAAGAGCGGCAGGTGCAAGCCTGATAGAGCTATTACTTATTTTAATATTTTTAATGCCTCCCGGGAGCAGATGGCTTTTTCCATCGTCAAATGAAATGGTATTCTTTTATCTCATAAACAGATTATATTTTTCTATCAAAATCACTAACAATAGGATTGAAAACAATTCAATGATGCTTTTTGTAATTGACAAAATACACTCAAATATAGGCTTAATTAATATTAAATCAAAACATATACCTAACATGAATAACAAATACATTGATTCAGCGATCCACTGAATTGTGTATTGGTATTGTAAACGAAATTTTTGGTACCTATTCGAAAATTGATAATAGTAATTTTCCAGGCTATTGAAAAGTACTATTATTAAATGAAATTTTTGGAATACCTGAATACTTGTTACCACTCGAATTCAGACTTAAATTTCCTTTGTCTTTGGCGTTGCCTTTCTGGAATCATGTGGGTAATGCGAAAGCATACTTATTTCTTCTCCTAACTTGGAAATACCCTTTTCTTTGAGTTTTGTAATATGAGCGGTACATGTGTCACATAAAAAAATCGGCCAAGTACGAGTCGGGCCTCGCTCTTTTAGGGTTCCGTTAAAAAAAATTAAATAAAAATATTTCCATGTACCCATGGAAATATTTTAATTTAATTTTTTAATTTAATTTAATTTTTATTATTTGTTGTTATAGCGGCAATAGAAATACATAATATGTGAAAATTTCATAAGTCTATCTATTACGGTTTACAAGATACAGCACGCTGACAGACGGACGGACGGACGGACGGACGGACGGACGGACAGCGTCTTAGTAATAGGGTCCCGTTGGTACCCTTTGGGTACGGAACCCTAATAAAGTAGCTTCATGATACTTTTTACCTTACGCATGCCTAATTTAGCATATTGCAAGAAGCAAATGCTCGAGAAAACTTTTCTACTTCATCGATACTGCCCGAAGCAGAATCTATGGTGTACCTACCTAAAGTGGCGTACGTCTATAACAGCAGCCGGCAATTTGTCTTGTCGTCCTACTGTAAACTTTGCAGACATATCCCAAGCGATTACTCTTAGTATCTATGTATATTTTAGTACTAAATATTCATTAGTTGTCTTTCTTAGTACCAATTTCAGCATCGCCGAGTAACGTGTGAGTAACCAAGAAGTTGTGTTCTGACAGTATATTCTGTCAAAACCTTTGGTCAAAACATCTTTACTTGGATAGTAGTATAACATAAGAAATATCTTTGCAATTTTCAAATTTTCAATCCATCATGTCCTTTTTAGTATCTCCTTATGCCCTTTGTTGATGTGTGCAAGTTTTATCATCCTTTTTTTAAACGACTTCAAAAAAGGAGGAGGTTATCAATTCGTCGAAATCTTTTTTTTATGTCTTTATTTTTTTGAAAGGGTATATACCTACTCCCTAGGTGGTCCCATATAAATTTAATCGAAATCGGTCGAGCGGTTTTTAAAATACAACAATATATTATATACTTTGTATAGTGGCGCGGAAGTTTAAAGTCGGATTTTCAAAAAGAATTTTTGTGAAACAGTTGAATGCATACGGAGACGGACTTATGCTTATGCAAAATGACAGGCACTAACTTGTTACGAATATATTCGTTCATGTATGACATCTATTTAATAAATGCAGCAATAAAAACGCCAAAAAAGTTCCTCTCATTGTGATGGAACCTTTTCCCCAACACCTGTGCATATTTGATTGTCTGTCTACGTGCAAAACAACGCCACTTCCGCAGTTCCCTCACAACTCGCACATTCTCTAAACTCGACAATACGATGTTCCATCTAATATTAAAGGCTATCTCAAAGTTGGGCCGTGCTTGGTTAAGTCACTTATTTCTGGTTCGATGCAACTTTATCAATGTTGGAGGTACTCATACCGTAAGTTAGGGAGTTGTTATATCACTAGAGGCATTGATGTCTTTCAAAATGGGCTAACTAGTGACCGATTGTGCTTTTTGGTTACAGACAAAATCCTTATTTTATTTCAAAGTCTACCAAAACCGATCGACACATAGGTTTTAGTTTGGAGGGAAATATTTCTTAAGTCTCCCCACTCAGAGGGGATCTTTTGAATTTCCATCCCTGGAGGGGTAAAGTTTGTGAAAAGAAATATTTTTTAAAACCTACATTCACGCAGACGAATTAATGAAAGAGAATAAATACTTAGTATCTATATATGTTTCTTTTTTGGTTTGTCCATACAGAGTTACGAATCGAAGTGATTTTTTTGCACTGGACAAGTTGGGAGCTAGAGAGTGACTTAGCAACTACTTATTCCGTAAAAACTATGGATTCCCGCCAAATTTTTAAAAACCTATCTAAAATAAGTGGCGAGAAAAAGCTAGTAAGGAATAAATAAGTAGATTTGCATCTCTATATAATTATGGTCTATGAAACTCTATGCCTTTAATGTCCGGTGCCTCCCCTCACCTCGCCGCGATTTCTCACCTCTTCTAGTAAGTACCCCCTGGACCAACTTTAAATTGTCAGCTGGAACTTTGCTTGCCACTTAAACAAGCTTTATTTGTTCTCTCAACTTAAAATTTTATTTTTATAACTCTGGTGTTTGATATCCAGTTATAGATGACATTTCATAAAAAATAATATGAGAGTAAAAATATACTTACATGGATGATCTTATTCTGCGTATCGTCAAGGGACTGCAACATTTTAATAACAAATGAAGGCTGCGGGAACAAGGCTGGTGTTTTGGCAATATTCTGCCAATGGGCGCGCCTGTAAAGGTATGGGCGAACTACATACATTACTGTAAACTTGACAAGCCTGCACGAATTTATATTGCGCGAATGTCAAACATGCACGAGTGTCTGCATCACATAGCAAGCAGATTGAACTATGTCATTAGCGAATTTAATCTACACCGTTAATAAAGCCTTGATAAAAGTCAAATCAAATTACCTATCAGCTGCAGTAGACGTTTGTTGGTTTGTCTTTCAATCACGCAGCAACGGAGCAACGAATCGACATGATGTTTTGCATGGGCAATTGGGCAAGGTTAAGGACCTGGAGACTGACATTGGATAATTTTTTATCCCGGAAAAAATAAAGGCTTTCCGAGGGATTTCTAACTCCATATGGACGAAGTCGCTGGCACAACTTGTTTAAAATAAATGAAAAAACTAAGCGCGCCATCATTGTCTATTAGGGAGAGGGTAGACTGGCTACTTTTAGCGGCAACAATCGCGGCGTTTTTATGGCATTTTGCGATTTTATAGCATTTTGCGTGCATCGCGTTTCGCACGCGCGAAAATCGCGACTCAAACGCGTTCGCGTTTTTATGGTTTTAGATCGCAGAAACCCGAAATCGCGTGAATCGCGCAAAACGCGTTGCACGCAAAAGGCCATATAATCGCTAAAGGCCATAAAAACGCCGCGATCTTTGCCGCTAAAAGTAGCCAGTCTGCCCTCTCCCTTACTCAATCAAAACTGATAACTAAGCTCGCTTTAGACCTAGGGTTAAAGTGTAACATTTCAAATTTACGATTTTTTCAGTAGTATAGGTAGGAAGGGATGGAGAAATTTTCTCTCTCTTTTTCCTACCATACTAATTGACCGATTTACGCACAGTTATCATAAACTAATAGTTACAGTAGGCACACTGAGCTTAAGATCGCTCGGCTGTCAAAGAAAGTTTTCCAGGCAGGCTTGACGAGCTTGCAGATATGTATGTAGTCACCATAGGGGAATACTATCGGAATAGTAACATATCGTATGCTATATAAGTATTTGTGCATACATGTTGGAATTGTCCGTGGGGAGATGATATTTGATTTTATCTACGACGGTTATCCGTCACTCGAAATGCCGTATACTTTGCGCAAAACTTCGATAGGTAGGTACGAGTAAATATGTTCTATTCTCCATGCCGGAAAAAATGAAAGTTACTTTTGATGAGCTTTCCATACCTACCACCAAACTACCGTGTGTTTGTTGTTTGGTCCTTCAATCACGCAGCAACGGAGCAACGATTCGAAGGGATTTTTTACTTTTCCGTGCAGACGAAGTCGCGGACAAAAGCTAGTTTTTAAATATTACTTCCTCGTAAAACCTGCATAAATGAGCGCTTTTATTTAAAGCACTTACTGAAAAGTCAATTAACAGATTTGTAAATCGAAAACTATTAAAAAAGAACGTCACTCATAGTACAAGATCCGATGAGAGGTCGTCCTTCACCCATTTATTTACCAGATGAAAAGTACTTTTTATAGAATATTAGCTATAAAAAACAAATCTCAATTGTATTGCCTATTAAAATATGGTCAAAACTATTTAAAAAAAAACATGATTAAAATTTTTGTCCACTTTTCACTCTCTTGTTTACCGAACGGGTGAGTTATATAGATCGTACTCTGGCTCTGCTCAAGGCTCAAGATAGAGTTAAAATGAGACACAAATATTATGTCCTGACATAAATCTGTCTCGTTTTAACTCAGTGTTGAGTCTGAGCTGAGTGAGAGTGCCATCTATAGATCTCACCCTTAGACCATCAGCAAATTGCCAGTTAGTAACAACACAAATTATGGTATACATAAGTAATATATTTAGAATTGGTAAAAGAGAAACTAACATTTGTCGATGGTTTAAATAAAACTGGCATAGATTTAGGCCCATACATACATATAATATCGGGATAATCCAAAGTATTAAAGGCATCTATGATTGTTTAGATGTGGATCAGCGTCCCGTGAAAGATTTCGTGGACATACCCCGTTAGCCGATAACCGGAACCGATCAAAGGTAAAGTGCCTTTAATAAAAATCCTTCGGCTTCACCTCTTGAGGACTGACCCAGAATCGTTCAAATAAAAACAACTAAGTTCAAAAAAAATGTAACGTATCATAGTATGATACGATGAACGTATTACGTTACATTTTTTTTATTACTAGGTAGGATTGCGATCGACGACAAGCAAACGCTGGGAAACACTGATGAGGTCTTGATTGGAGTGCGCTTGCCAAGAAAATGCCTATTCACTCTTGCCTTGAAGGTACACAATTTATAGATGGCAGGAAACACGGATACTGGAAGGGTTTTCCACACCTTGGCGGTCCGTTTCAGAAACAATGAGCTTCATGCGAGCAGGTTGGATTTCTACCACGTTCATTCAAAAAAAAAAAAAACAAAATTTAAAATTATTTATTTCACGATGGCCAACCTGTGGCTCTTAAGTCTTATGACACGTCATGATTCTACCACCGGTTCGGAAAGTGGATTCTGCTGAGAGGAGCCGGCAAGAAACTGAGCAGTTGCTCTTTTCAAAATAATCATTTTACAATATTATTATACAGCTATTACATTGTAATAAGTTTTTTATACTATCCTGTGGGCAGCCGGATGCCATGCCGATTTAACCCATGCAACTTTGTTAGAATAGAATAGAATATAAGCCCCATTCCCGCCGGTGGAACCCGTTCACGAGCATGACGCATGATCCAGCCGTTGTTTCGCTCGACCATATGCAATGGCAATTTAGCCGAGCAAAAATGTAATACCGACCTAAAACATTCTCCGAAACCACGACGAAGGAGAAAAGGAAAGGAAACAAACAAAAATGTAAAGTACTACAATTCAATTCATGTTAAGACGGGCAGACAGAAAGTAGCCCATTCCCGCCGCTGGGACCCGTTCACGATACCAGTATAGATACCAACACAACGCTCACGACTTCTCGCAGTTCTGTGGTAGAACGGTGAAGGAGGCACAAGAGTGTGAAGTTCCTGAGCGTACTCTCCAAAGTATAATTATCTATACTAAAACAAAAGATGGATCTTAGAGAAAAAAGACAAAACTAAACTAAAATAAAAGCAAAACAACAATTATGCATTATAGAAAATGCAAAAAGAAAACTCTATGAAAGGCTTAATTTAAAAAGCGTTTGAGAAAGCTTTAACAGAATAAATATCCTATCTTCCGCGCATAACGGGGGTAGAATTTATCTCGAGCCAGTCTGATGCACTAAGCGGCATGGCAGCATAATTATACACAGTATTTGCCCCCCATTAACATCTGCCGCCGCCCGCCAGCTCAGTTACAGCTTAGAGCGCGATCACACTAGTGACATTATTCGGGACATAAAGTTGTCATATCCTACTTTATAAAGTATACTTTATACACAGGCGTATGGAGGTGTAGATAGTACCTAAATATGTACCAGGTTTCAAAAAACACACTACGACACACTATGTGACGAAATTTCTCGGTGGCCGACAGAGACAAGACAAACCATGTCAATTTCCCTGTATGGAAACGGTAAAGGTGTACAAACTTAAGGCGTTAGGCGAGTAATAAGGTTGAAATCAGATGTAACAATTTTAAAATATAGCTAAGAGAGTTAATACGGCTTTTTTGTGAATTTTAGTCACTGTATCACTGTGACTGTCATGTCGTTGTACTCGTAGGTAGATGTGTATTGAATGCGCTACAGCGCTAGAAAATGACATCCCACGACTTTTTTATCTGAGCCTGACGAATTTCTTGCTTGCAAGCCAATTTGCACAGGCTTTGCGTAACTTTACAGAGCACTGTACCGTGAAACTCAGGAGCATTTGCTTAGCAGTTACTAAATTTATAAAATAAGACTGCGGACTTTTAGAATAAGTATCGTGTCACGTCTGTCTCAAAAGCTGATTCGTTCGTCTGGTGAGCCAAGAACTGGCGCTTTATTGGGTTATATGGTCGAAGCTATCCAAAGGGGCAATAGTGCCAGCGTCTTTGGAATTATACCCATGGGTGAACGCGTAGACGGTTTGTTAGGTAGGTATTTCTACTATTTTTATGCAACTACGCCAAAGCCAAAAGGTAGGATTATGATTTTAGCAGTCTATAGGTATGTACCTCTCTCTACCTATGTATGTTACATCCAATTGTTCTTAGTCGGGTTACAAGTTTTAAATCTTTTTGTTGTAAATATTAAGTACCCCACATTAAGGTAAGTTAAGTTAAGTTATTGTTGCTTTTCTTATTTTATTACCTATTTCTTAGACAAGCCGATGCGCAGGTAAAAGTTCGTAAAGTTGGAAAAGAAATGAACCTAAATAACAAGCTCGGAGATATTTGTTTACAAGAGAGACTACTATCTTATATTGGGACCAAATCGTCTCCATATATTGCTCGTAATTTCACGATTAAAGTAAATAATGCGCGCACTGGGTCCGTTCCAGCAATTTGCTTAGGATTCGATATTGTGCCGCCCTGACCGACACTATTATATACGTTAATGGGATTACATTTTACATAGGGGTGACATTAGGTGAACATAAAAAGAATTCCGAAGGAAAGTCGGTGACCTCTAACTTTATTAGCAAGTTTTGGTTTAATAAGCATTAAGTTGAACCCAGACACAATAAACAAATATCACAGAATATACAATTGTATCAGGTTTTTGACAAGCTACTTTATATCCGGAAAAGTCACATGTAGCTTAGAACTCTTCTACGTGCTTGTGAAAGTTCAGTCAACCGATCTCAGCTGTTCTGAAAATTAAAACCGTGTGCCTTTTTGTTAAAAATCTTTTATTTTCAGTTCACACCAATAAAGCACCTTTGTAAGATAGGTAGGTAGGTACTTATTACTTTCAACACAAATCGTAATATCGTCGAAATGATGGCAAAAGAGGGATAAAGGTAATTTCAATTTCATGTAAAACCTTAGTCTAATTTGAATATTCATATTTTCCGTCTAACTTGAATCGCAAAATTTTACATAGAAATGAAATGTAATATCCACAGTTAGAGGGAATCAAGATTGGGGCTTTCAATTTTGCCGATTGCATACGGTGTAATTTCCGATGTCTGATGGCAATTCATGTTACCGTATACTCAAGCAGTTATTATTGATATAGGCAAGTTCACAGTATCGTAAGATACGTTCATTTGACTATTTAAAGCGTAGACGACGAAGTGTCCTTTCCTTGTTTTGAAAATCACGAAGTATCTGCATCATCGTGAAAATTAAGGTCAGAAATATCATTTAACTAAATCAAACAATATCTGCACCATCGTGAAAAACATCTTATTACAAATTTAGAATGTCATTATTCGCATAAAAGTTGTCAAATATACTAGAATGTAGTTACTTGTAAAGGGCAACTTGTTTAGTAGCGAGAGAAAAGGACAACTTGATCGAATCCGTACGAGAGAAGGCTCGGTCAATTTGTTTAGGATCTCAAATATTACGTACCTTTCAGTCTTCTTCTTCAAACTTGGAACTGAATCCCGGTATTTCTGTCCGCGTTTAAAGTGATGAAAAGGAATGCTAGTATTAGTTCTATCCGTATTTATAATTACTATTGTTCTTGTGCTGTGTATCGTTAGATCAGGCGTACCTACGCTAGGGCCCAGTTCTATAGGTATCTACCTAGGTATTATAATTGCGAAATTGCGTCGGTATTAACATTTCTTTCCATTTCAGTGCCTTAACTCCTGAACTGTAATGTCGTTAGATTACTTTTTAGGGGATCTTTTTTAGAACCACAAAGACTCATAATTATTAGAATAGACAGATTTATCGTGTATACGGTAGTACGATTGGTAAAATATCGATATACTATATGTAGGTCCAAAGTATATGTTTTAAAATATTCGCTTTTACATACTATGACATCGCTCACCAATGTAAAATATTTGTAACGTTTTAAAATCGAGCACCCCCTTCAATATAGATAATAAATAATATGAGTAGGTAGTAAAACTTATCTACCTTTACTCTATAAAATCGAAACTTCGTCTAAATGTTGTCACGTAAGCAAAACCTTATACTTACTGAAAATGGGAAAAACTTATATTTTGCCATAAAAAGTCAACCCTCTAAACCCTCCCTATTCATTTTTAGGGCGTGCTATGATTTACTAGCTGCTTCCTCAATCAGAAAAAGTGTTCTAAGTAATCCATAAAACAGTTTTACATAATAATATTATCTTGTTGTTTTTATGCTGACTATGTTTTGTTATAAGAAAGGTACCTATTGATTATGTTAAAAGAATTTTGTTAAGTCATGAAATTTTTGTTACTTGATTTTGATCGGGTTTTATGTATGTAATTTGATATCGGAATATATAGGTCACATTTTCAGAATACACGCAATATACAAATAAATAAAATTGAAGTGATTGCTTGTAATTTCGAAGCAACTGCGTCTTATTAAGCATATTATGGGGTTTTTTCCGTCTACTCTCTATCTGTTTTTCCGGCTTTATCTTGAGAAAGGCTGGAACGGACTTTGATGTATAAGTACTGACATAGTTTACTTTTATCTCTGTCATACAGAGAGAATTTTTAGGTTAATACATTTTCCTGGCCTAAACTGCACCTGCAAATCGTAATGAAATTCGGTCCAATTTGCTGCCGGACATGTGCTGCTTTTTATCCAGGGAAATCAGAGTTATCGGACGTATCTATGTAAATACGTGCTAGTAAACCCTGCTGCATTAATAAATTGTAAAACACCAGTTTTACTAACAAATAAAAAAGCGCGAAGTGTCGTGGAACACTCGGTTGGAACGGAGTGCCTTTTAAAACATTAACTTTTATAATTAACGCCACCTCTCGCCACATGTTAGAACCATCTCGTAAAAAATAAGCAGACACTAAAGCAAGTTCTAGCAAGTTCACGCTGCCCACATTATATGACGTTTTTAAATTTTGCTGCAAATATTTTGTTCGGAATTCCTCTTCTATGAAACTTCGTTCCAAAAATTATAAAAAAAAAGAACAAAGATATGATCTGAAGTCAGAATTCGAACCCCCGAAAAGTTTTTTATTCTCTGACCTCTATACCCTCTATCTATCAAGACAACACTATAGAAGAGGTGATTTACAAACTGGGGCTATCAATACAGGCGGTTAAAAATACGCGTAGCCTAGACGCCTCACCCCCTTATCAATTTCCATAATGGGATGACGGGCCTGTCGCTGGCCAGACACCATTATGTTTAACCTGAAAAACCTTTAATATCGCTGACACAAAGGTTAAAGAGCCTCTAGGCATAAACGATCCGTGTATCCGATTGGAAAGAGAATTAATGTTATGAGCCGATATTGATTCGTCCAAAATACCTGATCAAAGTCCCCAAATAAATGTTTTCACTGCGTATTGGTTAGGCACAAAACAAAACTTAATATTAGAATGGTGCTAAAACTGTTTAACTCGGTTGATTCAAGAATATTAAACATTTCAGTAAGATTTCAGTAGTTTAATGTTTGCAAAATTTTGCATAACATAACTAACCTATAATTTTATTAATCAAGATTTAATGATAATATTAACCGCGGGGTGCAGCCGCGCTTTAGGAAATCAAAGAAAATGTCATTGTTAACAGAGACGTCAACTTTGTGATTTGATTGAGAACAGCGTTGGCCGTTACCGGCGATTGAAATACAAAGTCGACATTAGCCAGTCTTGAATTTAAGACGAGAACAATTTCAACTCTTTAAAATGTATCGATTAGGAAAATATTATAACAGAGAAGGTCGACGGGCGTCGCTGTGCACATCGAAAGTGAAGGTTCCCCCCACTCTCCCCCGGCGTGCCAGACTTAGCCGCAGACATCGGGGAAAGTTGGGGAGGGAATTCTTACTGAATATCTACCTACCTACATTTCGTAAAATGGATTACGTAGCAGTATTGGATGATCCGAATAATATTACAGTTAGCAGTTTGTTTCTTGTTAAGTTGATACTCGTTATGTAGGATGAGTGAATGCTTTTATTCTTTTATTGTACTTTTGTTGTAGCCACGAAAAAGGGATTCTGGGAAGGCGTAGATAAAATTTAGATAAAATAGATTAGATTAAGAAATTCAAAAAATACAAAATTCCAAATTTATATTTCACGTAGGCTCTTATGACTCTTCATGCAGACTCTACCACCGGTTCGGAAAGCGGATTCTGCTGAGAAGAGCCGGCAAGAAACTCAGCAGTTGCTCTTTTCAAAATATTCATTTTACAGTATTATTATGTAGTACATTGTAATAAGTTTTTATACTATTATGAGCAGCTGGATGCCATGCCGATTTAGAATAGAATAGAATTTATTCAAATAAACTTTTACAAACGCCCTCGAATCGTCAAATGAATCTACCACTGGAAAAGATGAATTAATGATAAAATTATTTTAGGTACTTAATATACTTTCGAATATATCCCAATACCTTTCTTTTCTTATATAGACTTATTATATTTACTACCGTAAGTTTTTTTGAGTGTGCTTGCATAGAGCTTCAAATATTTCCTTTTTAACCGCTGACAACAAAGAAGGCTGTGCTGCAGAAAAATTAACTTTAAATTGAGCTAACTTTACTCCATAATTCGTTTATTTTTAAGATTCAAGAGAAATAAAACTTGCATTACGTCGCACCTTTAATGTAATAATTATATTTTTGGTTTAAAACTTTACATTTCTTTTTTGATATGGAATCATAACAATTTTTCCTAATGTTGTTAAACATAACACTAGCTAGACTCATAAAAAAGCAAGCATTGTAAACACAATAAAGTTTTGTGTTTACAATGCTTGCTTTTTTATGCTTGCTTTTTTCTTGTACTAAGGTACAAGAAAATAAACAAAAGAAACTGAGAAACAGCGACAATTCTGTTAAAACTATCCAATCGTTTGTTGGAGAATTAACAAGGCGGTAAGTGCGAGTGGACTGAAAGGTCCATTGAAGGTTTTACATTTTGTAGCTACTATAGCGGCATTTGAAACTAATTATTATTTTCGGTTTTTTATTATTTTTTATTTGAGTCACAAGCCTAATTTTGTTGCTAATTTTCGTTGCTAATTTTATTATAGGTAACCGGAAAGTATCCTGAAGGTCTCGATTATCAGTTAGCGAGGGGGTCTTTGAGGGGTCCCATCTTTTAATTGCTTGATTTTGTAAACAAATCAAAATGAAAAATGACGAGATGTTTCGATAATTTGTTAGATATTAGAACAGCTTGTTACCTCATAATACACTAAAGAGTTAATTTTATGTATTATCAAGTAGGTACGGAACCTTAAAAAAAGCCGGCCAAGTGCGAGTCGGACTCGCGCACCGAGGGTTCCGTACTCCAAAAGTAAAAGTAAAACGATAATATTATATTAATTTGCTTATTTATCGTTTACTTTGTATGTAGAGGTTTATTGTTAATATAAAAAAAAACTATGCTAGTTAGAGCGTTGTTTTTATTTTTCCTGTAAAATATACATAAACTTCTATTGACCATAATTATTTCAGATTTTTCGATTGGTAAACTTCGGAGATAAGGGGGGGGAACGGTATTTTTTTCGACATTTTGGCCGATTACTCAAAAACTATTATATATAGAAATAAACAAAAAACTGTTTTAGAATGCACAAGTAAAGGCCTTTCATGATACCCCACTTGGTATAGTTATTTTACTTTGAAATTTCAAACCCCCGATTTCCCCCTTTTTTAATAAAACTGAAAATAATTTTCGATTTTTCTTTATTCCAATGATGTTGGGCTACTATTATACACAACTATGCCAAATTTCATGTCGATAGCTTTAATTGTTACTGAAATAATCGACTGTGACAGACGGACGGACGGACGGAGAAAGTCTCACCATAAGGGTTCCATTTTTACCATTTTGGTACGGAACCCTAAAAACAGATACAAACTATTGAACTTTGAATTGCACCATGTACTAGACAAACTAAGACTGCACACACCAATAAAAACTACTTTATTGCCCACTACAACTTCTATTGCCCAGCCAATAAAATAAAATTAATATGCACAACACAAAGAACATGAATGTTTGTTTACTTACTGAAAATTTTAAGTTATTGTTATATCTGTCTGGAAAATACTTTTCGAGGAAAACGTTTTTAACCTAAAATTCAAAAAAATAAGGGTGGCAACACTGTCACATGTAACATTGTAAGCAAGTTACGCAATTTATGAGTAGCCATAGACTTGTGGCATAATTTAAGCTCCCTCCCTAACGAGCTAGCACTCCAGTGAAGCCTTTCCTCTCGTTTATTGCAGTAGCTACTCCTAGACTAGGTATTGTTATATTGTATGCTTAATGTGGCTGTCGCAATGCGAATTTCGAAACATTGTATCCACTATCCTATCCATATTTACATATCCCTAATCGTCATAAGGTGCTGGAGTGGCGACCCCGGGTACATAGTGTTGGCAGACCCCCCCACTAGGTGGACCACAGGTGGACCGACGATATCAAACGAGTCGCAGGGAGCTGCTATATTCAGACAGCGCAAGACCGAGACCTGTGGAAGTCCATGCAAGATACCTTTGTCTAATATAGCAGTGGACGTCTATCGGTTGACGAAGAAGAAGAAGAATCGTCATAAATAATTTTCGTCTTATCTAATAAGAAGATAAGGTATCCTTAATAACAAAACAAAGACTTTTTCCTTAGTCTGCAATTTATGATAGGGATTTATAAGGAAAGATCGAAGAAATTTTGAAAATATGAAAAATAAATAAAGAAATTCAATTTATGTTGAAGCCTACGACTTCGTCCAAGTGGATTTAGGTTTTTTGTAAATCCTCTGTTTCAAACTCTAATTTACGGAATAAAATATTGTGTGACGGACCACCCTGGAGGTTGCAAGCTATCTATCTGCTAGTAATGTATAATCAAATTAACAAACAGACAGGCCGAGTTCAAGTGTACCAGAAATAATCGCAGACTACGGTACGCTACGGTACGGTACCTTCGAGTATTAAACCAACACTACGGTACAGACCTAATTAAACATATCAAGAATTCTTAAAAAATAGTTACGAATGCTACTTCTTCTATATAAAGACGACTACCTAAAAGCGATAACGTATATCGCTTTTAGGTAGTCGTCTTTGAGTATCAAAAGACACCTTCACCAATAACATAAAACAAGCTCTCTCAATCCGTATCATAACTACACCTTAACGGGACTTCAGGAAAAGACTTCTTCTTCTTCTTTATCAACCGATAGACGTCCACTGCTGGACAAAGATCTCTTGCATGGACTTCCACAGGCCTCAGTCTTGCGCCGCCTGAATCCAGCGGGTCCCTGTGACTCGTTTGATGTCGTCGGTCCACCTGGTGGGGGTCTGCCAACACTGTGCTTCCCGGTGCGGGGTCGCCACTCCAGCACCTGGGGACCCCAACGACCAGGAAAAGTAGATACTAGATTTTGCATTACTACTTCACGTCGTGCCTATTGAAAACATTGTGTCGAAAGCAAGTAATTTTTTGGAATATCACGAGTTCCTGTATGTAAATTACCATAATCTTTTTTCGTTTTTACCAGTGCGATAGCGTAAGGATTGCGTGCAGGTTGTTTTCCACAACAAAGCCTACGTGAATGTTTCAGTGTCGTCGACCTAACAACGACTGAGCTCAGCATGAAATGTACCCTAACATTTCTTTGAAAACTTTCATATCACTCGACTGCCGTGTGTCATGAAAAGCCTTTTTAGTGAACGATATTGTTAATTTACGACTTCGTTTTTTTCATATCGAAAGAAATATCTTAAAAATAATATTATTATTAATTAGAGTTCTTGGTATTCGTCTAACTAATCTGCTCCAGGTTTAAGTAACCATTACATACTAGATAATGCCCGCGACTTTGTCCCCGTCAATAAAGGTTTTTAATTTCCGCTTAATTTTTCGGGGTAAAATGTAGCCCATGTGTTAATTCTGGCTAAAAGCTATTTCCATTCCCAGCCACATCGCGGTTCATTCGTTGTGGCGTAAAAAATCCATCCTCACAAACTTTCGCATTTATAATATTAGTAGGAAAGAAGTATGGTAGTAGAAAGGATACTTAGTACGATTAGTAGGATAATAGTAACGGTTAATAATTTACCTTATATCGATTAATTCAAACAAAATATTCCAATAAAGTAGCCATCGTCAACAAATTAGAGAGTAGACGATGCCATTTGCGTCATTAACGGTCACTAACGGTTTGGGTTAAGGAAAATTACCGCCGTAGTAAATCTAAAAGTGTAGTATTAGTTACACTATGTTTATGGTAGTGTTATGAAATAACATTTTATATAGTAACTAGCTTTTGCCCGCGGCTTCGCTCACGTTAAGTTCGATTTTTGAAACCCCTATTTTACCCCCTTAGAGGTTGAATTTTCAAAAGTGGTTCTTAGCGGTTGGTTAGCTCACGTTAAGTTAGATTTTTATTGGTAATTAAAATCCAACTGAATGCGATTCATATCTCCGTAAAAAACCCAACATACCAAGTTTGATGGATATTACTTGAAAATTAACTTAAAAATCTGGACTTTTATACAAATTTTCATCCCCTATTTGAAGTCTTTGGGGGTAGAATTTTCAAAATTTGCGAAACACGTATTTCTTATTCTTTTATCGAAAGCCCAAAAATCAAGTTTCATGGATATTACATGAAAAATAATTTGATAAATGACGGACTTTTATACAAACTTTGAACCCCCATTTAACCCTCTTGGGGTTGGAATTTTCAAAAATCCTTTCGTAGCGGACGTCTACGTCATAATAACTATCTGTGTGCAAAATTTTAGCCCAATCCGTCTAGTGGTTAGAGCTGTGCGTTGATAGACCAGTCAGTCAGTCAGTCAGTTAGTCAGTCACCTTTGCCTTTTATATATTTAGATAGATGAAAGCTAAAGTACCAAGTTTGATGGATATTACTTGAAAATTAACTTAAAAATCTGGACTTTTATACAAAGGAGTTGTCCAAAATTGGTTTTTTAAATTTGAATTTAATTAACAAGGATGATTTTAATGTAGTTGGATAGAGATCCCAAAAGACTTCTATCAAAATAATTTACAGATTTTTTACAGCCTCCGATAATAAAAAAAAAAATTTGTTTTGACTAATTTTTTTGCTTGTGATTTGTCGTGATTCCTAGTTCCATGTGATTTATACACCGGTAAAAAAACTAAAATTAATATTCTATGTAAGTTGTCAATGTCAGGTGATTGTCAGGAACAAGGAATTTTTTGTGAACTTAAGCAATTTAAAAGTCGTAATTCCTAGTTCCTGGTCTGTGATTCCTAGTTCCATGGTTCAAAATGACATGCATTTGGTTCAAAATGACATTACGTGACAGTAACCGGTGCCAGATTTGATAGTTCTATAGATTATAAAAGTTTTTTAGTGTTACCATCCATTGAAAAATATTTTCTACAAACGACATTTTTCATAATTAATTTAAAAAAAACCGAAGACTCTAAAATTATTATTTTTATGGCGTTTAATTGTTTTTTTTTTCTCTTTGACGTGATGGCAGTTTGGTTCTGGTTAGTGGACACTCAGAATAAAAAACCACCCTCCATACTAAACTGGGACATGTCTTTTTCATCCCCTATTTGAAGTCTTTGGGGGTGAAACTTTCAAAATTTGCGAAACACGTATTTCTTATTCTTTTATCGAAAGCCCAATAATCAAAGTTTCATGGATATTAATGAAAAATAATTTGATAAATGACGGACTTTTATACAAACTTTCAACCCCGATTTAACCCTCTTGGGGTTGGAATTTTCAAAAATCCTTTCTTAGCGGACGTCTACGTCATAATAACTATCTGTGTGCAAATTTTCAGCCCGATCCGTCCAGTGGTTAGAGCTGTGCGTTGATAGACCAGTCAGTCAGTCAGTCACCTTTGCCTTTTATATATTTAGACTACGTCTCCCCCAGCGCGAGCGCCTACACTTACTAGTACCAAAATAGACAAAATAGATAATAATATTATTATCTGTTTTATGCCTACATTTAAAAGCGTAATATTAACCCTTTTCTTGGCAAAAAAAAATATCTTAAATTACCGTTTTTTTTTTTAATTATCTCTTTTTATATGAACATAAAATGCAGGGAAAAATAATAAAAAAGATCATAGAGTTTTGTTTCCAGAGATACCTTCCGTATCCCGTGAGATACATTGCCTTGTTAGTAAGGAATGACTATCTCAGGCGAATGTATCTGACGAGGCACACTGCCAAAAGAGGTAATAATACAAATGGTATATAAAATAATTAATTTTAATTAATGAGATCAAATATTTGTACTAAACAACAAATTACTGGTGATGAAAACTATAAAAACAATTTCTGCCAGGTACTAAGCATAATCTGACTCCACACTTAGTACATGACACAGTGGTTTGACCTTTGGTACATAGTTTGCACCTGCCTTTCGTCCCAAAAGTCGCAAAATGGCCTAGTTGGTCACTGCGAATTTCTGATGTTGGTCTTGGAGCAACCGGCGCCTTTATTAGTTTTGATGGGGTTGGACCCTTCACATTGCCCATATGTTCTGTGGTGGTTCTGTGATGTAATAATAAGTTTTTGGCAATGTTGTACCTGAATTTCTTCAAACTCATTATTTTTCCATTACCGATATTTCTCCGGTACAATATCCAACTATTTGTAATACAAATGTCTAACAGCTGTGATACCAATGGTAGGTACCAGCGGTGCCCCTTTAGCTCAGTTCTATAGAGAGCTATTAGCATATCAGCTAAATCAACACCGCCCATATGGGCGTTGTAATGCTTTATAATTTCAGGACATGGCACTGCTGACCTCATATTTTTCTCTTTGTCGTATCTTTGGATCGTTGATAAAGGGTGGACATCTACATAGCTGCTTGCTGTAGTGACACATTTATTGTCGTACCACTTGACGACACACACTTTCTTATTATTGCACACGACTTGCGAATGAGAACCCCTTGGTTTCTTCTTCAGTGCTTTATCGGTGATGAGCTTCTTCTCAGCTCCACGTAATCTGTTTGCCCTTATAGTTCCAAGTGAAAATATGCCCATCTCTTCTCGCAGGTAGTGAATCAATTCGAGGCTTGTAAAAAAGTTATCAAAGTACACTACAGAACACGCTGGATCTGGAATAGTTTTACATAATGCTATCACAACTTTAGCGCCCATTCCGAGAGAAGACTCTACCGGTGAAAAATCTATTGATCTAAAAGTATCTTCACCACCATACATAAGAAAATCGTAAACAAAGCCAGTTACACCAGCTCTAACAAAAATCTTGTAACCCCACTTTTTAGGCTTATTTTTGATGTATTGCTTTCGATTACTAGCTTTTTTCCCTTTATAAGGCACCATCATCTCATCTATGCTGAATTTCTTTTCATGAGGTACTTTAAAAAAGTTGGTACGTAGCATATCCACCATAGGTCTGATCTTGTAGTAGCGATCCCCGTCATCAAGCAAATTGTTATTGAAATGAATGTAACGACGTAATTGTTGAAATTTTTTCAGTGGCATGATATCTGCTATTTGACTGTATCTAAATTCTCGGGACCAATAGTCTGTATACGAAGGCATATCAATTATTCCCATTAGCATATTTATTGCAACAAAGTCTTTTATGTCTTCGACTGTAAAATTCAGCGATCTATTAGTTTGTTGAGTAGAATATAAGTTAGTTTGTTCCTTTATGTAGTTCAAAATTTCATCAGTAAAAAAGCTGGAAAAATATTGAAATGGATCCTTGGTACATGCCTCTCCTTGAAAATCATTATTGGCTATTTCTGCTCGATGGCGGAATCGTTGTCCAGTCCATTGAAAATTGAGAGATTGCACTTTTACTCTCGCCAGCTGAGGACGACGTGCTATAACCAGTCTTGGTCTAATTGCTCTGGAGCGTGTTGTTGTTATAGGAGCCGCTGGTGATTGTAGAGCTGTCGGAGCCGGAGCTTGCTGTGGCGTCGCTACAGATTGTGTCAAATTTTGCGCAGCTAGTGGAGTGAGTGGAGATGCTAGCAATGGTGACGCAGTGACCAACTATTTCATCGTCGGATAACAGGTTGAGATTTTCCATCGATGATGGCAGTGAAGGCGCTGGTGATGATTCTTCGTCTGCCCTATTTCGAATAGGAAACTGCCGGATTTCATTTTCAGACTCCGTCGACGAATCGTCATTCGATGATTTTCTGCCCGATTTTGGGATAAGTGCACAAAGCATTCTGCCTCTTGCAAAGGATGGCTGTACTCCGCCCTAAGATAAACAAGCTTAATTAACCCTTTAAGCTAAGCGAAAAGACCAAAAACCAAGACTAAAAGTATGTACTGACCTACAGGTCAGTACATACTTTTAGTCTTGGTTGGTTACAGCCATGGCCATGGCTACAGCCATGCATAAAATCGATTTTGTCAAGACCGGGAATCGAACCCAGAACCTTTAGTGCTTTAGTTTAACACCATCACCACAACGCCACCATCGAATTAATCAACACAAAACAATAAAAAAAAAACACCATAAACGTGGCAGTGTGCATTAGATGATACATTACACCAAAACACAAAAAACCAGTAAACATGGCAGTGTGTATTACATGATACATTAAACCAAAACATAAAAAACCAACAAACATGGCAGTGTGTACTGAGAGATACATAACAGTTTGGCTCTAGTTTACTAAACCAAATATACAGTTTTGCATCAAAATTCTCTCAATTTACTTATATACACTAATGTCCTTTATCGTAATATGCACAATTATTACATTAGTAAGTAAAATACTATAAACCTAAATTTAATTCTAAAATTAAAACTAAAATAAAAACTAATTAAAACAATATAAAATATCAATTTTCTTACCTTTTTCGGCGGGATTGCTTTGAGTCGGTTCATCATTTTGAATGTGAATGAAAAACGGTTATGTCAAACTGACATGACATGACGTAAATGCGTTCAGAAACACTTAATTCTTAAAACAGTAGGAACGTTCCGTTTCAAGCAATAATATATTTCGTGATATGATTTTTTAAAGTTGACTGTATCTGACAGTACACTCCGTCAAGAAAAGGGTTAAGTATTCATTTTTTTACGTAGGTGTGTCGTGGTACTATTATGAAACCTACGTTTCAATTGGTATTTGCTGATTTACGTAACCTAATCATATTATAAAATAATAAAATAATTGAAATCTTGTTTTCAGCAAAATGTGCAAAATTTTAAAGGAATTTTGCATTTTGTTATAGACGCATATAACTTGGGGCACATATTCTACATAATATATACAGATTTCATTTTAGATATAAATGAAGCCATCTCAGATTACGCCTATTATACCTAATACCTACTGTAAACAGGACAAAGAAAATACTGCAAAAATAAATAAACCTGAGATAAATGGACTTTTGATATCAAATGAAAAACCTCATTGTGTAGATTCTGAAAATAGGTACGTATCTTTTTACCAATATTTGAATATGAACGTATAGTAGTAGTTACATTTATCTTGTGCTAAAAATAGATACTTACGAGCTTACGTAAAAAGTTTTTAAAAATAAGCCGTGACGTGTTTCTATTAGTGCCTGCGGCTGTCAACGACATAACACAACCAACGACATAATTAATTAACCTATCACTATCCCACAACCTGAGCATTTTGTGGTACACTTTACTGAAAAACTATTACGCCTATAGATTTGTGCTTTAACATAGTAATTTAACTTCATATCCAGATGTGTTATCTGTCAAAAAAAATATAATTTTATAACCATTAAAAAAAATTGTATTCATTGGATAGAATGTTATTGTACTACTAACGCCATCTGTTAGAAAACCAAAGAGTTAACATCGCTGCAACAGAACTTATTACCCGTTAGAAAAAGCGAGCGAGCCTTCACAAAGCTCATCTTTTTGCTAGTTAGTTAATAATTAGTGAATTAGTGTTTAAGTTGACTACAGGTTGCTAGCTATCATGAATAAACGTCATGTAAAAGCATTTTACTAAAAACGGCTTATGACAAGCACTTATAAAACTGTTATACAAGGTCGTTCCGTGTTTCCATTAGCACCGGCCGTCAAGCGGCCGATTAATTTAATTCATCCGTTTCAGAAAGGAACCGCTCCCGGCGCATGCAGCGCCACTCTCAGCTTATGACGTCACCTCGCTCTTAGCGTAATGGTTAAACACCACTTTCAGCGTTTCTTACATAATATACCTTCGCGGTCTCCTTTAGCTTGTCAATTTGAGCTAAAATAGTGCTTTCCTGCAATACCTTTGAAATCGTCCGTATGAAAAAGGTGACGTTTTCAGAAACCGTACATATTTATTATTAACGGTGCTATTTCATAAATAGCAGTTTATTTGAACTGACACTTTTATTAGACAGTGGATTATTGCTTGAGCCATTTTTAGACTTTATTTTCTAAACAGCATCATTCTGGAGTTTATCTCTAGCGCACCCAGGCAAACGAAGTTCGATTATTTATTTGAGAACTACAAAACTAACCTCTAAGTCAACTCAAAAATATATTTCGTAAGCATGCCCGAGAAACTAAGAACTTTATCTATGATGTCCGTAAAAAAAATTGTAGTTTGAATTTTGAAAGTCCTGTGTAGGATCAAAGATTTGTATACAAATCTTTCAGACTATGTAACTAGATACCTATTTATTTCTAGAGAATATCTATAAATTTTCTTTGGTGTCCTAGTATTTCCCAAATATAAATTTTTAACTACCTGATTGTAAATTGCTTTTTTTTTTCATTTAAGATCAATATTGCCTAAAGTATTTTCACAATAATTGTTTTAGTATTTACAACATATATTGATTCAGTTTCCCCCATTTAGTTTAATTTAAACTAATTGCAAGGGCTCAGCGTTTAGATACCTACGGATCTTGGGTCTGCCGAGAGGTCTGAGGGGGGAGAAATTGGCGCTCGCGTCTTCCCCCATCCAAGCCCCGCGCAGATAATTAACTGCAGATATAACCCCATATCAGGGGGTGCGATCAAATTTTGTACAACGCTTTTTAAAGAGCGGCGAGTGCCACTGGCGTACGCAGGACCGCAACTTTGAGAGGGAACCATAGATACGATTAGATAGGGCTGCTGAGCTGCTGTGATTATATTATATTGATTTGTGACTGACGTCTTACACCCCTACAAATTCGTTTGTGCGTATGGATCATGGATATTGGACGAGGAAGGGACTACGTCATAAACATAATACTGAATTTTCATTGCTTGTGATTTACTACTAATTTACCTTATATATATTACCCTTTCGGTGGGCCGGGGTTTGATCCTAAACACTAAAGTCTAACTTTTCATAGCAGCATAATATGTGCCTTTTTTAAGCAATTAAATATCTGAGATAAAGATCTGAGAATTCTCCACAATTTTCTCAACTGTGCAGTCTGCCTATCGGCACTAATCTTGGCCAGCTTGGTGGATTATAAATCTTATTTATCTATATTATAGAAAATCTGAACTGAGCTTATTTATCAGTGACGCTAGAGACCCCTTTAAAAATATATCACATTGAACAATGGACTTAGGTGTCAAATCTTCTATACCCTTCCAACCCTTACCGACCCGCAGAGAATCGATCCTAATTTATGACGTTTAACACTTTTGTCCAAATCCACTAAAGACTTCAATGGTCCATGGTCACTGCGCCCCATTCAGCATGGGGGAATTAACGTAGACAAGTACACACGACGCCAGACGAATAAATCACGATACTAATGCCGCAGCATCCGGCTAGTCTCCGCGTATCGTCGGGAAGCGTTCACCTAATGTTTGTTACTCTTCGACTAGTGATGGGGGACAAAGCTTCTCATTCGACTCACAAAAGTCGAACCATCAGAGTGAGCAGTGTCATTTTCAACCTTACTTATTTGTTTTATTAAACGCCTTTAATTTTTATTTTTGTTATTCGATGACAAGTTAGCTCTAAATCTTAAACTAAGCCCTAAAGCTAAATCGTTTGGCGGCAAGGTTTTTTATAAATTATCCCCTACCAGGCATAACACCCGTTCAGAACTTTTGTGAAGAAGCAAAGATGCCAGTTTCGGCGGTCTTAAACTGCCAGATTTGCAAAAATGTAAAGCTAGCAGATCGCTCACTCCAATTTTCGACTATACTTTCGCTATAACCGAAGGTGGTTACATCCCTAACACCGACACCCCTGCCATGGCAACTGTAGGGACAAGGGCGACGACATTATTTATTAATACGCGCTTATTGTTTTTCCCCAAGCTGTATGCTGAATGACTCGTAAATACACGAAAGCAGTTAGCATAAAGCGTTGTAAGCTAGCGAATCAAAGCGACCGTGCTTATTATCGTGGACCTCCTGATGAGTTTTTGTCTATCACTCCGCATTTGACAATGCTCTCGCTGCCAGGTAAAGCTACTCTCAAAACTCTATTCATGCTTTCAAGCAACGATTTACTTCGTGTACGTACGGTACATAGATATCGTTGTCGCCTTGAATATTTAACGTCACTTTCATTGCAACTGAATAGGTATAAGCGTCACGAAATAGGCCTAGTAACTTCCCGAAATATCGCAATTTCATGACTACACTGATTAGATTTGTGTAATGTTACTTAACTAGTCTGTGTTTTATGTTTGTAGAACAGTAACGATTTACCTTTATACTCTATACTACCACTACTTGTATTATGGTACAAACTTTACCACCCCTTTTCACCCCTTTAGGGATGAAATATCAAGAAATCCTTCCTTACTGCACCTGTCGTATACCTGAGGAATGTTTCCTAATTTCAAATCTCTTGTGCACCTGTTTATGTTGGGAATTTTATCAGTCAGTCATTCGTAGTGCAAAAAGACCTAAGAAGTTTCTTAAGGGCATCACTAATAAATGACATGTTCATGAATAACCTCCATTCAATAATAATACAGGCTATTTTTTTTTTCTATTTTTTGTCCCGGTGCACAGACAGCCAATAGTCGAAGATGGGACTATATTAGCGGCACGCTATGATGGCCGGTTTGACGTTTGTCCGCTCATGAAGTTCCGTATTAATTGATAACGACTTTGAAGGAAATAATTGTATTACTTTATTGACGATAGTGATGTGCAGAGATTCATAAACTTTATCGAATGTAGTTTTAGGTTTAGGACTCAAAATTTATTTATTAAATTGATTTCTAAAATGTATACAAGTGTAGAAAAATCAGTTTGCACCATTTAAGGGGTGAATGTACTTGTGAATATGAACAATTTTCACTATGTGGACAAACCTCTGAAATCGCAAAAAAATATCAGCTGTTTCATACAAAAGGTAAAATTTTTATTTTTATATGATATATACCACAACTCGGCATTTGGTTTTCTAAATTGAAAATTTTTAAAAATGGAATCTAATACGATCGTCACATAGGATCGCTGGCTAGCACAACTACTACCTCCGGCAAACTCGCGTCAATGCTCAATGCAAAACAAAGCAGTTTCGAATTGACGTTGCTTCGAAAAGTATAAACTGTCAGTGCAATGCGATTGTGATATAGTTTTGACCTGGCTTTGGATTTCAAATATTGATACTGCATTACTGTTGACCCTTGCTCGTTAATTTGGACTCTGTTCAAGCCCTTTGTTGTGGATTTCGTCGATATGACCGAACGTACGCAGAGAACTGTTCTAAATAGTCAGACACGTGAGTTCGTAATACGCCTTCGTAACTATTTCGATCGTGAAGCTCAAAATGGAGGGCCAATTTTACCTATAACGTCAGTGGTTGAACGCGTAGCTGATGCGCTTAATATTGGACAACGAACTGTTAGACGGATAACTAAAAAAAAATATGGCGAGACTGGCACAGAAGAAAATAAACTTCACACACCAAAAAAGAGAAAACGAGCAAAACCAGTCGTAGGCATCGATAGCTTTGATGCCGATGCTATCCGAAGACATGTTTACGGCTACTATTTACAGAAGGAGTATCCAACAAGAAAAAAGTTGGTGCATTCACTGAAGGAAGCTGGATTATTCTTCGGTGGGGAAAGTTCTTTAACGAAGATTTTGAAGACCATTGGATTTCGATACAAAAAATGTAACAAACGCAAAATATTGATGGAAAGATTTGATATAGCGATGGCAAGGTATACTTTTTTACGGCAAGTGAAAGAAATCAAAAATTGGCAAAATGTTGTGTTCTTGGATGAAACATGGCTTAATGCTAACCATACTGTAGGCCGTTCTTGGAACGATGACACAGCAGCATCTACTTCCAAAGTTCCTGTAGGAAAAGGATCGCGACTTATAATTTGTCACGCCGGAACCATCAACGGGTTTGTCGAAGGTTCTCTCATGGCTTTTGCGTCAAAAACCACTGGAGACTATCATGAAGACATGAATGGAGAAAAGTTTACTGAATGGTTTACCTCAATGTTGTGTAGCCTCCCTGAACCATCTATTATAATTATGGACAACGCCCCATACCACTCGATGCAAATTGACAAGCCACCTGCCCAATCCCAAAAGAAAGCTGATATCGTCGCATGGCTTCGTAAAAATGGCGTAGATGCAAACATGAATATGTTAAAAGCGGAATTAGTACGTCTTTTAAAAGAAAACAAACCAACCAAGATCCGATACGTCATTGACGAAATAGCATTAGAACATGGGCACAGAGTTATACGGTTACCGCCTTACCATTGTGAGTATAATGCGATTGAGTTGGTGTGGGCTCAAATTAAGGGATATGCTGCAAGACACAATACAGAACCCCCATTTACCACAAAAAAAATGCTAAAATTATTAGAAGAAGCTTGTGAACATGTGACTAAAGGAGACTGGGAAAAGGTTGTGAATAGAACTGTTAAATTAATAAGGGAAGATTATGAAAGAGATGTGAAAATAGATAATATTATAGAAAACGAACATATAATTATTAATGTAGGTGATGATAGCAGTGACGACAGTGAAAATAGTAGTATGGACGAATCTGATTAATTATGGCCTTTTGTGGCACCTTTTTTGGTATCTTTTGTATTCATATGTTTCTTGTGTGCATATAAAGTATGTATATTCATTTTCATTCAAATATTCAGTTCGTTCAAATAAATTAAATAAACATATACATTTTTGTTTTATTAAACCTATTTAATCAGGTACAAAAACAAAACTTAATTGTTTTTTGTTCGAGAATAAATTGACATTCCACATCACTATTGTAATGTGTCAAACCGGCCATCATAACGTGCCGCTAGTTTAGGCATCCCGTTGCACATTGTCTTGAGTATTGTATTGTTCTAGGGCTTTTCCCCCTATCCATATCTTTAACAACTTTGAATACCTCGTCAACCGTAAACTGTAAAATACCCTCATGTGAGTTAGGTAAAGAGTAACTGTTTTTGCCCCTCAGCAATGGATCCACTCGTTGTGGTTGGACTTTAAACTTTTCTGCAAACATATTGGCTATCTGTGCATGGGACTGCAAGCCGTCTACTGTTATGGGTACACTAGGTTTAACGTTATAAGCCTTTGTGTCCTTCCAAAATTTAACAAAATTTTTCCATTCAATAATAATACAGGCTATTTTTTTTTCTATTTTTTGTCCCGGTGCACAGACAGCCAATAGTCGAAGATGGGACTAGGCATCCCGTTGCACATTGTCTTGAGTATTGTATTGTTAGAACTCCGAAGTCTTTCCCAAAAGGATGCCACGCGAGTTCTAACAATACAATAAAAGTCAGGCACCCTCGATTCGGCAAACATGGTAGAAGCACTGCAATACCGTGGATGGCCCATAAGAATGCGGAACGCATCATTATATTGCACACGTATTGCAGTGAAAGACTTTCTTAAAAAATTTGTCCATAGCTGGCACGTATAAAAGCACTGACAGTAAGCTTTAAATAGAGTAATTTTAACAGCCTTACTGCACTTACCAAATCTACGCGCCAGCATATTGCAGCGAATCGAGAGTGCCCTTCTTTCTCTCTCAATATCAAAATCGTCTTTTAACTTGTCTGTTAAAATATGTCCAAGATATTTAAATTTCTGTACAACTCGAACTGCTTTCCCGTTCAATTTTAACTCAGGGACCCTTTCCGGACCCTTTCCAGCTTTAAAAACCAGCATTTCTGTTTTATCAACGTTATATTTCAGTCCGAGTGCATTAGCATAATGCTCACAGACCGAAAGTAGCTTTCTGAGGCCTTGAATAGAGGGACTGAGAATCACCATGTCATCAGCATAGCTTAAACTATTTACACATAAACCATGTACATGACATCCAACATTGGTGTTTCTCAGCTCCTCTATCAAGCCATTCATATAAATGTTGAAGAGGTCCGGAGAGGTTATGCCTCCCTGGCGAACACCGCAATCTAATTTATAATAATTAGAAGTCGTGTCGCCCCATTTCACAGCATTGGTTTGATTTCCGTACCAGTGTTTCAACAGATCCACCACTTCGCTACGGACCTAAGACCGGTATAGTTTCTCCCAGAGAATATCATAATTAACTAAGTCGAAAGCCCGGCTCA
Organism: Oeneis ivallda; assembly: GCA_029955525.1. Classification (NCBI taxonomy): domain Eukaryota; kingdom Metazoa; phylum Arthropoda; class Insecta; order Lepidoptera; family Nymphalidae; genus Oeneis; species Oeneis ivallda. The sequence goes on along the minus strand of JARPMR010000002.1, from coordinate 19,586,281 downwards.
GGTCTAGAAAACACGCATAGATGGAGGTTTCACGGTCAGTATAGTAGTTTACAGCGTACTTTAAACTAAAAATAGCGGCATCTGTTGAAAGACCGGGTCGGAATCCAAACTGAGCATCATCAATAACCACGTTCTTAAGCAATTCGGGCTGCAACAGACGTTCCAAAATTTTACCCAACACTGTGCCAAGAGAAATAGGACGGTAATTACTAGTTGATCCCAGGTCCCCAGTTTTATTTTTGACAATCGGGACAACTATTGTCTTCATCAAGTTTTGCGGAAGATAAGAATATCTGATGCAAAGATTATAAAAATTACAAAGCTTTTCGAGTAATACTTTGCCTCCATACGTCACATGTTCAATCCTTAATTCATCATATCCTGGGCTTTTCCCCCTATCCATATCTTTAACAACTTTGAATACCTCGTCAACCGTAAACTGTAAAATACCCTCATGTGAGTTAGGTAAAGAGTAACTGTTTTTATTTTTGCCCCTCAGCAATGGATCCACTCGTTGTGGTTGGACTTTAAACTTTTCTGCAAACATATTGGCTATCTGTGCATGGGACTGCAAGCCGTCTACTGTTATGGGTACACTAGGTTTAACGTTATAAGCCTTTGTGTCCTTCCAAAATTTAACAAAATTTTTCTGTTTACGATGCATGGCTAAAATATCTAATTTAATGGCTTCTACATTGTTCTGACACCAACGTAGTTTATTTTTGAATACTTTTCGAGCTTCCGTCATATTATAATAAAATATTCCAGTAGACGGCTTACCAGCCGCAATCCAGGATTCGAAATTTTGTCTATACAATTTATGACTATCTTGGACATGAAAATTCCATCCTGTAACCTGCTTATGCTTAGATCTATTAATAAACTGACATCTCTTTGACGCGCGTATAGCACCTGATTGCATTATGAGTACAATTTCGTTATATAAATTATTAATAAACAAATAGTGACTGTCAATATTTTTACAACTATAACTATCACAATCCTTACATATTAGGTGCTCGTTAATAATTTCTAATCTATTTTTACAATATTTATAATATTCATCAATTTGTGTCGCATCTCTGGTGCCCCAACGAATGCCCGTCATGACAGCATGGCTGTTATCATCTACAAGACCCTTTGTCATCTCAATGTCACAAACTACACGCAACGGAAAGTGATCGGACCATGAGATATCGTATAAAACATCAATACTCAATATGGTTCCCCATGCTGCTTCAGTAGTAAGGCAGTGGTCCAACCACCGACGACTACCGTGCGCTTCACTTATAAACGTGAACGTGTCAGAATCACTACCCAACTTAGTGATATCGGCCCATGTCCACTCCTGTTCGTCACGGGCACTCGGATGGGCGTTAAAATCCCCCAGCACGTAGACAGACGCTACATTAGACTCTTCAACAATTGCATTTATTTTTGCAAGACAATTTGTAAAATCTGGTAGATTTTCAATGTCATCTGTCGGCATGTATACATTAATTACTAAAAATGATCGCAGACCTAAGTTAACGCGAATAGCCATTATTCTATCGTTGAAACAATTTATAACAGTCACATTATTAAAGTAGCTTTTTCTCCACAAAATGGCAAGACCTCCATATGGTCGCCCACGCAATACCCCGACAGAAAGATCTACCGAAGAAATTGCAGCGCATCCAAAGTCTGAACTTATGTCCTGGACAATATGTAAATCATGACTTAGCAACCACGTCTCTTGTAATAATATAATTTGGGCCTTATTGCATAAATCACGAACACACTGAAATGATCTTTTAATTGACTTGCAATTAAAGGATATAATTGAAATTTGTGATTTTTTGTGAGGATTATTCATTTTGAGTATTATTATTATTTGAAAGGTCTTTAAGAGCAAACGCGCGCTCGCGGAATACGCGGAACTTCACACCTTCGGGCCAGAAATCGTTTTTAAGAAATTCCTCCAACTTAGAGCGAGAAACAACTACTTTAAAAGAATTGAAAGAAGTTTCATATTTCTGTTTTAAAAGCTGAGCTTCGACACACTCTTGCCCCATTTCTCGAATATAACTTATCATATCCTGACTGGATGTGTTTTTCGATAATCGCGATACATAAATCGAAGTATGCATATCAGCCACTTGAATACTGCTGCTTGCTGATTGCGCAGTGCCCCGCAAGTTATTGTTTCTAGGTTTGCGCCTCTTTTTTTCCACCAAAGTAAATTCAGTGTCATCACGTTGAGGCATTTTATTCCTTCCAGCCATTTGATTACGGCTTACTCTCGTTTGAGGGTCATTCAACACAGTCGGGCACATCACGATATCGCGATAAGTCGGGGCGACTGCGTCCACGATCGTCTCGACTGAGCTCGTTCTCTGTCTCTCACGCACGTTCACACGCGGTTGATCACTGTTTACATTGTTCGAAGAGAGTTGGTGTTTCCTAAGGTTATTCATAGAACTTTCATCCTTATTACCTAGATCTTCTTCTCTTCTCTTCTTCCTGGGAATTGTTTCCGCAAGTAGGCGATGTTCGCCCGTTTTGCGTGATTCCTCTGGTGCAGCTCCCCGCCGGATTACTCCAGCCAGCCGAGCTCCTTCCAGAATCCGAGCAGGCCACCCAGGTCGGCGAGGACTTCCGGAAGTGTAGCTGGAGAGCCAATGTATTTGTGACGTTGGTCGGATACACTTCTGCACTTAAGCAGTACGTGTTCCGGTGTCTCGTCACCCTCCATGCATGCTCTGCACAGAGGGCTGTCGGTGATACCTAGAATGTAAAGGTGTTTGTTGAGCGAGCAGTGTCCTGTGATCGTGCCTACAACTATCCTTAATTTTATTCGGTCTAGTTGTAGTAGTTTTGTTGTAAGGCGGCGATTGAGGCATGGAAAAGCCTCTTTTGTTTGTCTACAGTCTGTGTTGTTTGCCCAGATATTGAGATAGATATTGAGGTTCAGAATATTGGCGGTTATGAACGGAGGGTATATTTTTTAAACTATTTATTTCAGAACTAATTTTCGTCTGCCATTCATACAACTCGGATTTTGTGACTGAGTCACTACGAAGTGATTGAAGTTCATTTTTCAAAATTACAATTAAATTAAATTAAATTAACAATTACAATTAAATTAATTATAATTAAAGCACGCAGAAAAAAACCCAAAGGAATATCGAAACAAAAAATAATATAGGAGTCATATAATTTTGCGCATAATTGACATGTCAGGTATTTGATGCTGGATATAACCCCTCTTCATAAAAGAACCCCTAACAAAATCTTGTTATAACGGCATACTCATATACCTTACGTTTAGGATGTTTTATAAGATTCTAGGATACTTTTGAGAAAGTATTTCATGTACACAATAAATTTTTATTATGACATTCGTAACAATGTTCAGGAATAACAATTTGGTAGGCATAGCCACGTATTCAGTAGGCTTTACAGTGTAACTTATTATGTCGCGTTAGGATTTAGATGAATGGCTGACACATATATTCAGTTATGTGTCAAGTCCACTGACCTAATTCGTTAACGTATAATACTAATCTAGTTTCAGTAACACTCCACACTACAATTGTCCAATTATAATTTACTCTGCACAAGTCATAATATACGTATGTCGTATCTATTTGTATTATGATGTATTCTCGTATCTACGAGAATACATCATAATACAAGTACACCTATTTTGTGCAGTTACATGTTAATAAATTTTTTTAACATGTAGCTGCACAAAATAGGTGTCTAGCAAAAAAGGTTATTTTGTTAAAAAAAACTCTGTTATTCAAATGAACCCATACAATAATTGGATTTCTCTGAATAGTTGTAGTAGTAGGTTGGTACGTGGTGCAAAAGTTTACGGACAAAAATAATAGTTTTGCATTGGCGCGTCGTCTGGCACAGCTTCAGATCGATAAAGTGGCGACAGCATTCCATAACGCCTTACAGATTAAACCGATTTAACTAATTTATTAAATTAAAGTCTTTGGGATCAATTGAGGTGTCGTACTTGGCAGAGGCAAGAAATGGTTGGTCAGCGATTAGCCCAAATCAATTGCCGGTTTCTCTTCCTTCCCAGAGACAGTGGGATGACATTATTTGTAAAAAAACTTTTGACGCAATGTTAATGCAAGCAAATTCTAAAGACCGTGCTCGTCTTCTCGCTGTCTCTGCGAAAGAATCCGGACACTGGCTCCATGCTATCCCTTCTGCTAATCTGGGCACTCTTTTAAACCACGCCACTCTTGCTGTGGTAGTTGGTCTTAGGCTTGGCGCCAAAATAACCCAGCCTCACCGTTGCCACTGCGGTGACCACGTCGACGCTTACGGTCATCACGGGCTCTCCTGTTCGAAGAGCGCTGGTCGTTTCTCCCGCCACAATGCCCTCAACGACATCATCCGCAGGTCTCTTGCTACTGCTCACGTGCCAGCTGTATTAGAACCTATTGGTTTGGCACGTAGTGATGGCAAGAGACCTGATGGTATGACGCTTGTTCCTTGGAGGACAGGGAGGTCGCTTGTGTGGGATGCCACCTGTGTAGATACTCTAGCTGCTTCCCACATCCATGCGACCTCCTCTGTGGCGGGTGCAGCGGCTACTAGCGCCGAACAGGCTAAGAGGCGCAAATATGAAAAACTTGACAGTGGTTTCATATTTGCGCCTTTTGGTGTAGAGACCCTGGGGCCGTGGGGCCCGGAGGCTCGCGCACTTTTTTTAGAGATATCAAAAAAAGTGATCGAGTCTACCGGGGATCCAAGAGCTGGCAGCTACCTTGGCCAAAGGATTAGCTTGGCCATCCAAAGAGGTAATGCTGCCAGCATCTTGGGTACTATGCCACACTGCGGTGGCTTGGATGGGGTTTTAGATTTTAATTAGTTTTTATTTTAGTTTTAATTTTAGAATTAAATTTAGGTTTATAGTATTGTATATATGAAATTTTCTTAAATGTAAAATATAGCAAGTTGAGAATCACACAAAAAAAAAATTAAATTAAAGTAATTTTATTTACACTAAGGGCCGATTTCACCATCGTAAAATAAGTCTTATCCGAGAGTAAGGATAAGACTTATTTTACGTTGGTGAAATTGGCCCTTAGGCTTACAAAAGATTCGGCTCTATAAACAAAATCTAAAGAAAACGTCTACTCTACATGAACATCAACGCTGAACATCAAACGTCAATTCTACATGAACACGGCTTATTTACCACTATACAGATCCAGAACAATATTACATTGACATGTATCATCACAATGATATCATTAACCAACTGTACAACCCATTAATTAGTATCCAATGAGCATTATGGGACATAACGCTAATCACATTTACATGCATGTCGCATCAAGGTGAGGAAATTGTTAATTTTACTGAGAAAACTCCCAACAATACCCAAATGAAAATGTCACCGTGATACAACACAAATTTAAAATTATTCTCCCTTCACTGCCTCGCATACAGAATTTCGATGACACCGGTAATGATTTAGGGCGAAAATTAAACTCTCCCCGAACGCAGTTGACCATAAATATTACTATCGTATATAATAACAAATCACAGGGGGCGCGTATTACGGGGCATAAATCCTGTATTTAACAACATAATATTAAGTATTTTAACTTTATTTTTTAAATCACCTTGTTAGGTATTGTATTGCATTTGATTATTTTTATTTCTAACATTATCTTATGTAAATAAGTAAAGTAATAAAATAGTATATTTCATTACAAGTGCGGAAAGGCTGTCATTGCAAAGAGTTCCGACAAATGTCTACCCGAGCCGAGGCGAAGCCGAAGGCGAGGATTGACAGTCGGAACAAGTTGCAATGACGGTTCCGCACGTGTACTGAACGACTATTTTTAATACAGTTGCGAAAAAAATGAAGCAATTTAATAAAATAATAAAAACACAATAAACTCAACTAACTTAACATTTATTTCTTATAAAAGTTATAATTCACATATACATTGAAATTGGTACAGTTTTTTATACTAACTGGGGAAGTTTTAGGTTGCATATTTACTGTTTGAGACAAACTATTATTAATTTCGTATGATTGTTCATGTATATTTGTCATACAATGGCGTTTGCTAGTTGATGGAGTTGGATCTGATGAATTATCACTATCAACGAAGGTAGATGTATTCACTTATATCCACGTTGTTCCTTATTTTCAGCATACTTTTTATCATCGAAAACCTTGACCATAACGTAGAAGGTTTTAATTTTGCTGCGAGTTCGGAGAAGTATGCCAACATAACATTTTCTGAAAAACTATTTGCTTTTTTCTCTTCTCTCCACGCAATAAATTCGTCGTATGTAGATATGTAGGGACTTTTTGACTTTTCCGGTAAAATGTTCTCCGAAGCATTTTGTGCAATTATACTGAGTTCCGGTGGTGTTCATTCAAAAAAACTAGGGTCGAAATTACTCATTTTGTGCAACAAACAACTAAACTCGCAAAGAAAATTTCTGAAAAATGGCGCCAACCGTAGAATATAAGCAGAGTTTTTTTTTCACCCATTCTGGTAGGCAAAGGGCTATGCCCATACAGCCAAGTCTTCAGTAGAATTTTTTTGTTGATATGAAATGAAAATGAAATTTAATGAGATGAAATGAAATGAAACCTAACCAAACTCATTCAATCAAATCATTAAATCTGATATTGAAACAAATTGGTCGGTTCTTTTTAGAAATATACGTATTTGCATGAATTATAAAAACTTCTATGAATTTTTTTAGTAAAAACTTCATGGTTGGTTTTTCTTTTTAATAGACTTTATTTTGACAGTTGGGAAAGAGAACGCACGAGTTCGGGAAAGGTAAAAAAAAAGCACGAGTGTGTAATAGCTCACATCCCGAACGCTATACGTCCCTGCAATACGCCACTTTTTGAGCAACTGTATTAAAAAGTAAGTATATAGTAAGTAAATGTACTCAAACCAAGATGAGCGATTGTAATCTTTTGACTCACTAAAATCTATTTCAAATGTACCAGATAGGTATAATATCAGCTATATTTTTATTTTTATTAAAGTGTTAACCTACACTTAAGGATGATTATACGGGTCTGCCCGCGAAATTCAAATTTAATTTGGTTTTTCGCAATTTGTAAACTAATACGACAAACTAGGCTAATGGCATTCTAATTACGCCAGTAGAATTATCATCTTCACAGGTTTACCTAAAAATCTTTACTTGAAAGTGACCAGTTAAAGAAATTATTCAAAATACTGACTAATATTGTGTTTATAAATTTATTCTGATAATAGCTATAGCCGTTTTTATAGTCTCGTTTCATTCTAATAAATACATACGAAAGTTTGTTTTTTGGTTTGTCCTTCAATCACGCAACTATGGAACAACGGATCAATGTGATTTTTGGCATGGGTATATTTGGGGACTAAAAAGTATCATCGGCTACCTAATGTTATCACGGAAAAGAAAAGTGTGAAGTTAGGTTTTAGAAAATCCCGCGGAAAATAAAACTCCGCGCCTTTTCCGCTCGGATGAAGTCACAGGTAAAAGCTAGTTTAATATAAATCTAACTTACTAGGTACTAGTTACTACTAGATGAAAAGTAGGGAAAAAGCTTCGCCTTCAAAAGATCTAGCCTTTCTAGCCCGCCGTAATTTCTCGACGAGTGTTCCGTCACGCCTTGCAGCAAGTTGAGATCTCAGCTAATTGCCTAGTTAACACCAATCCGAGACCTAACGTCGGTTTGCGCTCTATGCTGTAATATTGCATCTAAATTATTTGTGTTGTTTCCTAAAACAATACTAATTTCGACATCCGACTGTCTTGTGCCATGATTGTATGTATATTCTATATCTTCGTGAACTAAGAATTGTTTTATCATTAACTTACCTAGTTACGAGATATTTATCGTATCGTTAAAACTTTAACGTCCTGCTTGGTGCAGTGGTGATTTCTGTGGTTTTAAAGTGGCATTCGTTCGATCCGATTCTTTGATTTGATCGAGAAATTAGGAAAAAAATTAACACCTCCAATCTTAGATCGCTTAATTCATAATACAATTATCGTAGCACACATCTTCTCTATTATAAAAAGAAAAAAGATCTTTAAAGACGCAGCTGAAAGTATTGTTTGTGTCCTTTGCCACAGCATTCATTTTATCTAACTTTTTAAGTTCTTACTTCATTGATAAAATCGAATTCTACTTTCTGATGACCCTAATAATCTATTTTCTATAGTAGCCCTTGGTCTGTAGAATCATGGCGTGAATATTGCATCGCACCTTGTTTAGCTTGTTACAATTAACTTGTGTCAAAACCTCAGCTAATTGTCTGATTAAGGCCTCTGAGACCGTCGAAGGTTTGTTAATTAACCTACAAATAAAGTCTCAAGACATTTTCACTACAAATAAGACTAAGGTGCCTACTTCTTCCCATATTCGCAACGCATGAAATACTTACCTACTTTGTAAAATTATCCGTTGCTCCGTTAATGCGTGATTGAAGGGCCAACTACAAACCAACGAACAAATATGAGTAGGCAAAGAATTCCATTATGTAATTTTCCTTGCTTACTCAAAGAAAGTACTTATATTGTATTAACATACGACGAAGTAGCATAGGTATTTTAAAGATTTGATAAGTATGTTGCTTTTGTTTATGTTAAAGTACGAAATCAATGTTATAATCTGTAGTTCTGCAGATGTTATTTTCCATATTATTTAAGATACCATAACCCTCTTGGAACTATGGGCAGTAATCCGGTAGTTGATTTATTTGAAAGGGACACATCGTTCTCGAGACTTGGAAAGTTCAATATTAACTCACAAAATTGCTTTAAGCCGCTGCAGTCGATGATATAAAGTGCTTATTTGAAATGTCAACCTTACAGCACGCTCTTAGGGGGCGAAATCGCTTCCGGCAGTTGTTTGAGCGAGGTGTTGTTATAGCCGCCGCGCTTTATTGGCAAGTCCTTGATGCTTCCTTCCGAACGGAACGGCGGGGACCAAAGACATTTTACTAAATAGCTCAATTTTCTTCAACGAATTTATGAAGTGTCGTAACAAAATTTACCTACCTATATTATAACATTACTTACAAATGTAATGAAGAAAATTTTCGTGAAATACTAGTAGGTATGTAGCGGAAGCGTAACGTTTTCGTTCTGTTTTTGTAGAATCTATACTCTCTGTCTGTCTGTCTGTCCGGTATCCATCTATACTATAGATGGATACCGGACAGACAGACAAACATAAGTCATGACAAAACTATTTGTTTGATTAAGAAACCCTGAAACTACACGGAAGGTTAGCAAATAAATAGGTACTAGAATTCTAGACTATAGAATATATGTTATGTTATAAACTTTGACATTAATTTTATTACAATAATTAACATATTATAGTTCTTTATGTAAATGACTAAATACATATATACAATTAAAAACCTAAATTTACTCTAAAATTAAAACTAAAATAAAAACTAATTAAAATCTAAGACCCCATCCAAGCCACCGCAGTGTGGCATAGTACCCAAGATGCTGGCAGCATTACCCCTTTGGATAGCCAAGCTAATCCTTTGGCCAAGGTAGCTGCCAGCTCTTGGATCCCCGGTAGACTCGATCACTCTTTTCGATATCTCTAAAAAAAGTGCGCGAGCCTGCGGGCCCCACGGCCCCAGGGTCTCTACACCAAAAGGCGCAAATATGAAACCACTGTCAAGTTTTTCATATTTGCGCCTCTTAGCCTGTTCGGCGCTAGTAGCCGCTGCACCCACCACAGAGGAGGTCGCATGGATGTGGGAAGCAGCAAGAGTATCTACACAGGTGGCATCCCACACAAGCGACCTCCCTGTCCTCCAAGGAACAAGCGTCATACCATCAGGTCTCTTGCCATCACTACGTGCCAAACCAATAGGTTCTAATACAGCTGGCACGTGAGCAGTAGCAAGAGACCTGCGGATGATGTCGTTGAGGGCATTGTGGCGGGAGAAACGACCAGCGCTCTTCGAACAGGAGAGCCCGTGATGACCGTAAGCGTCGGCGTGGTCACCGCAGTGGCAACGGTGAGGCTGGGTTATTTTGGCGCCAAGCCTAAGATCAACTACCACTGCAAGAGTGGCGTGGTTTAAAAGAGTGCCCAGATTAGCAGAAGGGATAGCATGGAGCCAGTGTCCGGATTCTTTCGCAGAGACAGCGAGAAGAAGAGCACGGTCTTTTGAATTTGCTTGCATTAACATTGCGTCAAAAGTTTTTTTACAAATAATGTCATCCCACTGTCTCTGGGAAGGAAGAGAAACCGGCAATTGATTTGGGCTAATCGCTGACCATCCATTTCTTGCCTCTGCCAAGTACGACACCTCAATTGATCCCAAAGACTGGGATATAATTTTTCAAAGAGAGTGTGTGTACTATATGCAGAGGAAAGAAAAGCTGGCAGAGAGGCACTATAAATTTTGCGGACCATAGAATTATTTAGGATTTCGAAGATCTAAAATATTTTTTGATATATTTTTGAGACGACTTTATACATAAACATTACTACTACAGTAATATTTTATAGCCTTTGTATCGCCTTTGTTAGCTTCTGTTAGGTTAGGATAGATACACTTACTATGCAATTTTCATATTTAACCAAGAGAATGGATATCTTGTACGACAGACGAGTGTAGGTAAGACATAATGTTTTATGAAGAAATTTTATCTTTAACATTGACTGTATCGACTAGTGGAATAAAATAGCGAGTGTTTATATTTTGAATTTTTAGCTGGTTCGATTCTCGGGTGAGACAAGCGAATTTTAGAAAATCTTTGAATGCAGTTTTGTTTCTTTTTAAAAATAAGAGAGTGTTTCCTTTAACTAAAATGATCTAACTGGATTTAAGGTAGTTTCCCTCCAGGGCCCATAATTTTTTCCATCCTGTATATACCTATACTACTCCGTGATATCTGACATATGGTGTCAGGGTAAAGCTGGGGTAGGTAGCGAACGAAATCATCATAAAAGGGGAAATAACAAAGGGTGAACTAACCCTTTCGAAGTGAGAGTTATCAATTGAGTGATTTTTTACTAAAGATGTATTAAATAAGCAAGCAAGGAACCGCAGTCGAGTCGAGTCGAATATAAATTAACTTTTTAGCGTATACTCTTTTAAAATCTTAATTGTCTTTAATGAATAAATAAATTCATTATTACATAGATAATTAGGAACATGGTGCGTAATTGAGGAACGTACCTACTTATAATAAAGTGCATACTTACGGTATATACCTATACCTAATGCTTCCTGTGGCTATTCGCACACAATTTTTTTACAGCTTGAAATGAGCTTGAATTAATTAAGTAGGTGATTGATTATTACTATTATTTATATTGTCTGCTGATTATACTTACTGTCAGTAAGCACATAGATAGGTACCTATAACTACCTACCGTATTAGGTATATTCTGAGCCGGTTTCGGCAGACAACCTTAATGCTGACCCTGACATAATAAACGCTCATAATTTAAATTATTATCATTGTTAAACTTGAAGCAACTCATTACGATCAAATACCATATAAATAATAAGAGCCTCGAGAAATAGTACATCCACGAACCTAAAAAAATGTAAATGATGATGATGATGAAAAAATATATTCTATACTTTTCAAAAGAAGGAAAAACAATCTTCAAAGTACGTGGGTAGGTACATAGCCATGGGACAAGCTCTTAAAACGCGTGCCGTCGTCGTCGTGTACAAAAAGTATTATTTGTCACATCAAATAGCACCCCGTCGACGCGTCTGGTGCAGCATTCATTATAACTATTCATATTAAAGGATGTATGATGTATGTACTCTGCTACGAAGTGGTTGTAGTGGCGGGCACAAAGCACCCCTTTGAAAGAAGAGCCGCTTTCACGCCAGCTCTCGATAAGCCCTCAACGCTGCACGGAGTTCTATGCCATACTTTCTCAATCAAATGCTGCAGTAAAAAATCCATAACCAATATTTTGGTTTACCTTTTTTATATTGCTGGATGCTGAACGTAAAAAGGTAGAAGCGGGAATTAGAATTTTATTAGATTTTCCCTTCACCTACTTTCTCGTAATTTGTATGGGTATAGTTACATTAAAACGTATTGATTTATCGTTGTGTCGAGTTCCCAAGATATTATGTAGAGTGATTAGCTGATCTCAATATTATGAGCTACTTATATCCTATAGCTATACTACGTCCTCGCCATATAATCCGCGAATAATTTGAAAAAATATATATAATAAACCCTTCCTCCATCATTAAGACTCTGGATCTGTGGAGACATTTGGTAACGTTCTTACATTGCATCAATGAAAATGCAGAGATAAAGCTATATGCTTACAGCGGATGGTAGCGCAAGCGATATGCTTACAGCAGATGGTAGCGCAAGCGATATGATTACAGCGGATGGTAGCGCATGCGATATGCTTACAGCGAATGGTAGCGCAAGCGATATGCTTACAGCAGATGGTAGCGCAAGCGATATGATTACAGCGGATGGTAGCGCATGCGATATGCTTACAGCGGATGGTAGCGCAAGCGTTATGATTACAGCGGATGGTAGCGCATGCGATATGCTTACAGTAGATGGTAGCGCAAGCGATATGCTTACAGCGGATGGTAGCGCAAGCGATATGCTTACAGCAGATGGTCGCGCAAGCGATATGCTTCCAGCGGATGGTAGCGCCAGCGATATGCTTACAGCAGATGGTCGCGCAAGCGATATGCTTCCAGCGGATGGTAGCGCAAGCGATATGCTTACAGCAGATGGTCGCGCAAGCGATATGCTTCCAGCGGATGGTAGCGCAAGCGATATGCTTACAGCAGATGGTCGCGCAAGCGATATGCTTCCAGCGGATGGTAGCGCCAGCGATATGCTTACAGCGGATGGTAGCGCAAGCGATACAAGAAAAAGTTTCTCAATAGCGCTTTGTAACCCTCGTTCTACGGGGTTGCTACGTAATAGTAGTTAGTAATTCGTGAATTTTCTACGAAATGTACTTTTTGGTATTGTAGTATGAAAATTAAATACATGCGTCTTATTTTTCCGCCTTGAGGGTTTCGTGCACAGGGTGGAATTTTTCCCTATAAATATATGTATGTGGCTGCAATAAACTTATTATATTTACCTACTACCGTAAGGTAACTGCTTATAAATGTATGAGCCTTAGACCATGTGACTGTGAGCGTATCACGTGTAGTCAAGCCGCTATCCAATGTTTAATTACTTAACTTAAAAACAAAATAAAGTGCGTCACGTATCTTTCTCTTTATAATCTATCAAAGGTGGAAACTATATCACCAATATCCAATAGACATCCAAATACAGCGATGTGAACTGGGCACACAAATTGCACAAGATCCAAAACCACATTTCCACAGACCACTGGCACCCAGGAATAGGGACAAAACAAATTGAAGGCCAAAACAAACCTGAAAATGCATGCACGACTATAGGTGCAGAAACGCACATTAGCTTTAGCCCATAAAGAGAGGTGAAGCGCATTCCCGAAGGGGAGAAATGGAAAAAACTTGTTCATGTCATACTACTCAAAACTTGTCCCCGAAACCTATAAAATTAACGATCACACCACCTGAAATATCTTTGGATACATTTCTGCTACTACGAGTATTCTTCCGTGCGCTCATCGATAGACAAAGAAACCTCTCGAGTACAATGTACCTATAATATGCACACGAATAGAGGCTGCGATAGCGTGGCCGAGGCGCCTTACATCTGCAGCGATCGAGAGCTTCATTAGTGTTCGTCTCTAATGATCCCCGCGTGTTCAAGCTGTTTTCACCCACTAAAAAACGTTATAGGTTTTCACCCACAAAATATGAATGAAAAACTTTATTGCATTATTTAATTAGAAGCTTATTAAGCGTCTCTCATGAAGTGTAAAATTCCAATTGGTATTACATCAGAGATGGCGGAATTTATTTTAGTAAGTTCCTAAAAGAGAAAAATGACATTTTTTTATACTAATTCTAAACATTGATGCCGCGTCTATATTAAATAAAAAACATTGAAGTATATGTCTGTAATTCCGAAATCACTGCTTCTATAGAGCTCATAATATGAATATTTGAACAAATACAACATGTACCTATTTGTTGTTTGTTTTTTTTCTTTATCCTTTTATCTGTCAGTCTACTGTTTGTACCTGCTAGTCATCGGAACGGTATACACCTACCTCTGACGTACAGATTTTTCAATACGATCCAGGAAAAAATATTTTCCCATTATTTGACCCGAGTAATAAATATGAGACCCAGGTTAATTACCGGGGGGAAATATAACTGCTACGTGACCAAAACTTTGATGTTACGACTTACGCCATAGTTATCTTTCATTCCATAATGGTTTCCCTAAATTTTCGTAACGCACGTACACGTAATTTTCATACCTACCACTTTTTCCAGAATGGCGACAATATTACTTATGTGTAACCATTTTCTTGAAAAACTAATACCTCTAGTCCTTTTTCACTGGATATTTTTGTATTAATGAATTTATTTTTACGTATCATTTCTAAACTGGCTCTTATTTTTTTTATGTTATTTCTTGAAAAAATACTGGAATGATTTTTTTACATTACATACCTTAATATAACCTCAGGACAGGTTTATTTTATTTGTTTTAAGACTACTTGGCATATTCTAATTTGTCATAGTTTTTTTTAAATATTATGTCTTATAAATGTCAGTGTATGTCACGGCAGTAATAAGCTTTAACGCGGGAGTTTGTGCGCTGGATAGGCTTACGCGTCGGTGTATGTACCACATTGTATCGCCCAGGCTTCCACAAAGCAGCACTCAGCATGAGTGCCGCGACGGGCGCGTGCCTTTGTTTTATTTCACCCACACTCCTCCACTTTCGAAACTTCGCAGGGGGACTTCGAATTGCGTTCGCTTTAACCCGCTCGGTTTACGCTGATTAGGTATCTCAACTTTTAAAAAATACCATGTAATTAATCCACAGCAACTTCACCCATTTTAACCCCCTATTGTCAAGGCATATTTTTTCACACAACACTCTGGGGTACACATAAATATCGTAATTAGCCAGCAAACTCACCTGTTTTAGCCTCTATTTCCATGGTATATTTTTTCACACAATATTCAGCAGGTCTATTCACTAAAAAACTAACTTCAAACGCAAACTCACTTCACATTGGTTTACCAATCACGGAACAGTAAGGGAGACTTGAACGGTCATGGGTTGGTTGATGACACCCGTTCTAATACAAAATAGGAGCGAATACCTATCCATTCTGTATCACCTTATTCTGTGTACGATACCAATTATCTCAAACTAGTTGATGCTCGCGACGTCGTCCGCGTGTATTTAAATTTTAATATCCCTCGGGAACTCTTTGATTTTCCGAGATAAAAAGTAGCAAGTAACCTATGTCACTCTCCAGGTCCTCAACTATACCCATGCAAAAAATCTCGCCGATCCTTAGCTCTGTTACGGCGTGATTAAAGGACAAACCAACAAACAAACACACTTTCGCATTTATAATATTATTGTTCGGCCGTTCAGAGAATGCGTTCCTGACACCTATCAGTTAAAATATTGTTTACCAAGTTATTTGACACTCAGTTTGGCACAAAATTATAACATTAATTGATTATTGATATAATAATGTTGTTTTAATGCTCATCAATTGTTAAAACGGTAAACAACCAGCAATAATATTTTTATCGTAACTGCAACGCCATTACAAAGTTACGTCGTCAGTTCAATCGCGACGTGTCAGGAACGCATTCTCTGAACGGCCGTAGTTTAGTATGATTATCCCTTATTCATAGATTTAAGATTGGTAGTCGCTACTTGATACCACCCTTCCTAAAAACAATAGCTCTTTCAATACGGCAACGTAATATTTGAAAATGTCAAACATTGGTTGCTACGAGACTATATGGGTAGGTACGCCAGTTCAGGCAAACTATGAATTGTCGCAATTTACTACATAGTACGCCGACGGTACCTAGTAGGTGCGAAGCGACTACCCATCCTAAATCTATGCCCTGAGACGCATTTGACAAATCAAGGTGAAGTGAGTTTGCTTTCGAACTTACTTTTATTTTTGTGAATAGCCCTGCCGGAGTAGACCTAAATATCGCAATTAGCAAAGGTGTAACATGTAACTCCGATGTGACTTACGCCGTGATAATAGGTAACCCGTAGCCCGTAGGTCTACTTCTTGGTGGAGTAAGGCAGGTAAGCACTGTTTATGCGGAAATGAGTGCAGTGAGGCGGAAGCACAAAACGCCCCCCGGTTCACCCCCGGGCGTCGACCCCCGGGGGTGACGAGCGTGCACGCGCCGAGATAGAGCAGCGTCTTCTCAACACAGACAGTAAAAACTTGAACCTACGCAAAAACTTGCCATAGATCAATTAGGTGTTGAACAAACAATTGAGCGGAAAATTAGAGCAGGAAAAACATTCATTTTCACAGAATCCTGGTTAACCTATTTTTAACTATATACGTTGATTTTTAATTTTTAGTCTTCGAACTTACATACCTTACTTATTTCAGCTGTTACATGGCAGCCTCAGTGGGCTGATTTCACCAACGTAAAATAAATCTCATCCGAGCACTTTTTGACAGTTTTTGTACTGAAAATCTGCCAAAGTATCTTTACCGCGCTCGGATAATACTTATTTGACGTTTGTGAAACTGGTACTAAGTATATTACATTGTTATATTTTAATCAGATTATTCCTACTGGGGCTGCCAAAAAGAAAATTCTCAATTAATCAAAACTACAAAAAGCAAGAAAAATATAATCAAAGAAAACATATTTAAATACATGCCTTACTTATTATTTAACAGATTTAACTACTCAATCAATATTGAAAAGGTCCGATTTTGCAAATACGAACGAGTTCGACTGGAAATTGGAAGCCGATTACTTTTAA
Organism: Oeneis ivallda; assembly: GCA_029955525.1. Taxonomy (NCBI): domain Eukaryota; kingdom Metazoa; phylum Arthropoda; class Insecta; order Lepidoptera; family Nymphalidae; genus Oeneis; species Oeneis ivallda. The sequence goes on along the minus strand of JARPMR010000002.1, from coordinate 19,569,358 downwards.
AACTGGACTAAACTTTGTCAATTAAATACCTATAAAGGTAGTAAACTGAGCTAAGATAATATCAAAATTGCAGTATGTATATTTTTCGCTGAAATATTATTTTTATTTATTTAAAAACTAGCTGATGCCCGCGATTTCGCCCGCGTGAATTTAGTTTATAAAATCCCTCGGGAACTCTTTGATTTTCCGGAATAAAAAGTAACCTATGTCACTCTCCAGGTCCTCAACTATACCCATGCAAATCCGTCGATCAGTAGCTCTATTGCGGCGCGATTGAAGAACAAACCAACAAACAAACACACTTTCGCATTTATAATATTAGTATGATTATTATTTATTACGTAAGATTTTTATGAGAGGTTACCTATAAAAATTAGACCGACACTACGAAAGAAGGATCTACAAAAATTACCTTGATAACTACTAAATAAATATTTACAAAATCATTTATGGGCAAGATGCCCAAGACACTATTTATTGTCTGTCTATCACCGGGTTTAGCTGTTGGGCAAAGAACGCCAACTCTTGCATCACCAGAACTGGTCATTTTTCTTATTTTTGGATAAATTCTTTATCGATAAATCATGTAAATTTTAATTTTTATTCGAGCAGAAAGCTTTTCAATTAAGACTAACGACTGTAACTAATTGTGAGTGATGAACGCAATAGACCTACATAGTTATCCGCTAATGGAGCTGTAAGAGGAAACGTCGTGAAGGAAATGATTTCAATTTAACATTATCTCGGAGAATTGGCTGCCCGAACTCGTCCTGTTACTCTACGAGTAAATTATGTCTGTTACTGCTTGGAATGCGATGAACCATTACTTTCTCCTTCTCCTAATATACTACATAGTAAGGATTTTAGTTTTTTCTTAAACGTTGGTAGGTAATGTGTATTTTCAAAAGGTGTTTTCCAAAATTTTCATTTGTTCAGTTCGTTGAATGCTTTGAATGGAGTCTGGAAGGGAGCAAAATTTCGAAGTGTCTTCTTACGCAATTTATATGTACACTGACCGAAAATAATGTATCACAACGATGTAAAAAATAAACCTAGGAATAAACAATTCACGCAAACTTCAATGTGAAAATAGATTATGATTGTCGGCCAAAACGCATTGCACGAGAATGAATTATGATAGAAGTTAATCGGTATGCATTTTTGGAACTTCCCTCATTGTGGAAACACTGCGTATATAGCATAGTATTTACTGTATTGTAAAGATTTGAAAAGAGCAACCGCCGAGTTTCTTGCTGGTTCTTCTCGGCAGGAAAGGCATTCCGAACCATTGGTAGATTCATCGACTATTCAAAAGCACTTGTAAAAATTTATTTGAATAAAAAATATTTCTATTCTAAATATTTCTATTCTATTCTATTCTATCACATCATACTTATATTATAAAGGCGAAAGTTTGTGTATCTGTGTGTATGTTTGTTACTCTTTCACGCAAAAACTTCTGGACGGATTTGGCTGAAATTCGGAATGGAGATGGCTCATACCCAGGGTTAACACATAGGCTACAATTTGTCCCGGAAAAACAAAGAGTTTCTGCGGGAATTAAAAACCTTAATCCACGCAGACAACGTCGCGGGAATCGTCTAGTAAAAAAATATTTTTAATAAACTGACTTCATACGCCCGCGCCACTACAAAGTATAAACTTAATCTATTGTTGACTTTTTTTAAATCACTTGACCGATTTCGATAAAATTTAAATGGGACCACCTGGACAGTATACCCTTTAAAACAAAAAAAAAAAGAATTTTCCAATTGGTTCAGGCGTCTTCAAGTAATCGGTGAACATACTTACATACATATTAAAAAAAAGCCGGCCAAGTGCGAGTCGGACTCGCGCACCGAGGGTTCCATACTCTAAAAGTAAAACGATAATATTCTATTAATTTGCTTATTTATCGTTAACTTTGTTTGTAGAGGTTTATTGTTAATATTAAAAAAACTATGCTAGTTAGAGCGTTTGTTTTATTTTTCCTGTAAAATATGCATAAACCTCTATTGACCATAATTATTTCAGATTTTTCGATAGGTAAACTTCGGAGATAAGGGGGGGGGGGGGGGGGTGGGGGGGGGGAACGGTATTTTTTTCGACATTTTGGCCGATTAATCAAAAACTATTATTTATAAAGAAATAAATAAAAACTGTTTTAGAATGCACAAGTAAAGGCCTTTCATATGATACCACACTCGGTATAATTATCTTACTTTGAAATTTCAAACCCCTGATTTTCCCCCTTTTTTAATTAAACTAAAATAATTTTCGCGTTGATTTTATTTTTTCTGTAAAATATACATAAACCTCTATTGACCATAATTATTCCAGATTTTTCAATTGGTAAACTTCGGAGATAAGGGGGGGGGTGGGGGGGGGGGACGGTATTTTTTTCGACATTTTGGCCGATTACTCAAAAACGATTACATATAGAAATAAATAAAAAACTGTTTTAGAATGTACAAGTGAAGGCCTTTCATATGATACCCCACTCGGTATAGTTATCTTACTTTGAAATTTCAAACCCCCGATTTTCCCCCTTTTTTAATCAAACTAAAATAATTTTCGCGTTGCTTTTATTTTTCCTGTAAAATATACATAAACCTCTATTGACCATAATTATTTCAGATTTTTCGATTGGTAAACTTCGGAGATAAGGGGGGGGAACGGTATTTTTTTCGACATTTTGGCCGATTAATCAAAAACTATTATTTATAAAGAAATAAATAAAAACTGTTTTAGAATGCACAAGTAAAGGCCTTTCATATGATACCCCACTCGATATAGTTACTTTACTTTGAAATTTCAAACCCCCGATTTTCCCCCTTTTTTTATTAAAACTAAAAATAATTTTCGATTTTTCTTTATTCCAATGATTTTGGGCTACTATTATACACAACTATGCCAAATTTCATGTTGATAGCTTTAATAGTTACTGAAATAATCGACTGTGACAGACGGACGGACAGACGGACGGAGAAAGTCTCACCATAAGGGTTCCATTTTTACCATTTTGGTATGGAACCCTAAAAAGATTCCGACGAATTGAGAACCTCCTCCATTTTTTAAATCTGTAAAAAATTCGATTCAATAGCCCTTTTCTTATTAAAATACGTTATTTAAAACACTGTGTTAAATAACTCACATGTTATTTATGACATACAAACCATAGCCATAGGTACCCGTTTACATAGACACAGCTGAAAACTGCTTTTCAATAAATAAAAACGTAGCGATACTAATATAATTAGTTATACTTAATAGGGAAATAGCCACTATATACCTAGGGCTAATAATTTTCAGCCGTTTACTCACTTAGACTCTGCCTCCTAATTGGTTTAACGTTAACTCGGCTCAAGCGAGTCTAGCGTCCATTAACTATAAATGAGTAGGAAAATCATACTAATATTATAAATGCGAAAGTGTGTAATGTTGGTTTGTTGTATTGTTGGTTTGTTGGTTTGTCCTTCAATCACGCTGCAACAGAGCTGCAAAGACGTGCTTTTTTGCATGGGTATAGTTGAGGACTCGGAGAGTGTCATAGGCACTTTTTATCCCGGAAAATCAAAGAGTTCCCGAGGGATTTTAAAAAACGCCACGCCACGCCACGATTGTCCACGCGGACAAAGTCGCGGGCATCAGCTAGTAGTTTAATATGGAAACAATTTTTGCGACTAAAGATTTTAGACTTATTAAACTAGCGGCACGCTATGATGGCCGGTTTGACACATTACAATAGTGATGTGGAATGTCAATTTATTCTCGAACAAAAAACAATTAAGTTTTGTTTTTGTACCTGATTAAATAGGTTTAATAAAACAAAAATGTATATGTTTATTTAATTTATTTGAACGAACTGAATATTTGAATGAAAATGAATATACATACTTTATATGCACACAAGAAACATATGAATACAAAAGATACCAAAAAAGGTGCCACAAAAGGCCATAATTAATCAGATTCGTCCATACTACTATTTTCACTGTCGTCACTGCTATCATCACCTACATTAATAATTATATGTTCGTTTTCTATAATATTATCTATTTTCACATCTCTTTCATAATCTTCCCTTATTAATTTAACAGTTCTATTCACAACCTTTTCCCAGTCTCCTTTAGTCACATGTTCACAAGCTTCTTCTAATAATTTTAGCATTTTTTTTGTGGTAAATGGGGGTTCTGTATTGTGTCTTGCAGCATATCCCTTAATTTGAGCCCACACCAACTCAATCGCATTATACTCACAATGGTAAGGCGGTAACCGTATAACTCTGTGCCCATGTTCTAATGCTATTTCGTCAATGACGTATCGGATCTTGGTTGGTTTGTTTTCTTTTAAAAGACGTACTAATTCCGCTTTTAACATATTCATGTTTGCATCTACGCCATTTTTACGAAGCCATGCGACGATATCAGCTTTATTTTGGGATTGGGCAGGTGGCTTGTCAATTTGCATCGAGTGGTATGGGGCGTTGTCCATAATTATAATAGATGGTTCAGGGAGGCTACACAACATTGAGGTAAACCATTCAGTAAACTTTTCTCCATTCATGTCTTCATGATAGTCTCCAGTGGTTTTTGACGCAAAAGCCATGAGAGAACCTTCGACAAACCCGTTGATGGTTCCGGCGTGACAAATTATAAGTCGCGATCCTTTTCCTACAGGAACTTTGGAAGTAGATGCTGCTGTGTCATCGTTCCAAGAACGGCCTACAGTATGGTTAGCATTAAGCCATGTTTCATCTAAGAACACAACATTTTGCCAATTTTTGATTTCTTTCACTTGCCGTAAAAAAGTATACCTTGCCATCGCTATATCAAATCTTTCCATCAATATTTTGCGTTTGTTACATTTTTTGTATCGAAATCCAATGGTCTTCAAAATCTTCGTTAAAGAACTTTCCCCACCGAAGAATAATCCAGCTTCCTTCAGTGAATGCACCAACTTTTTTCTTGTTGGATACTCCTTCTGTAAATAGTAGCCGTAAACATGTCTTCGGATAGCATCGGCATCAAAGCTATCGATGCCTACGACTGGTTTTGCTCGTTTTCTCTTTTTTGGTGTGTGAAGTTTATTTTCTTCTGTGCCAGTCTCGCCATATTTTTTTTTAGTTATCCGTCTAACAGTTCGTTGTCCAATATTAAGCGCATCAGCTACGCGTTCAACCACTGACGTTATAGGTAAAATTGGCCCTCCATTTTGAGCTTCACGATCGAAATAGTTACGAAGGCGTATTACGAACTCACGTGTCTGACTATTTAGAACAGTTCTCTGCGTACGTTCGGTCATATCGACGAAATCCACAACAAAGGGCTTGAACAGAGTCCAAATTAACGAGCAAGGGTCAACAGTAATGCAGTATCAATATTTGAAATCCAAAGCCAGGTCAAAACTATATCACAATCGCATTGCACTGACAGTTTATACTTTTCGAAGCAACGTCAATTCGAAACTGCTTTGTTTTGCATTGAGCATTGACGCGAGTTTGCCGGAGGTAGTAGTTGTGCTAGCCAGCGATCCTATGTGACGATCGTATTAGATTCCATTTTTAAAAATTTTCAATTTAGAAAACCAAATGCCGAGTTGTGGTATATATCATATAAAAATAAAAATTTTACCTTTTGTATGAAACAGCTGATATTTTTTTGCGATTTCAGAGGTTTGTCCACATAGTGAAAATTGTTCATATTCACAAGTACATTCACCCCTTAAATGGTGCAAACTGATTTTTCTACACTTGTATACATTTTAGAAATCAATTTAATAAATAAATTTTGAGTCCTAAACCTAAAACTACATTCGATAAAATTTATGAATCTCTGCACATCACTATCGTCAATAAAGTAATACAATTATTTCCTTCAAAGTCGTTATCAATTAATACGGAACTTCATGAGCGGACAAACGTCAAACCGGCCATCATAGCGTGCCGCTAGTTTAAGGGCCGATTTCACCAATATTAAGTCTTACTCGATCGCTTTGATATTTTGGCAGTTTCTCAATATAAAAACTGTCAGAACACCCAATTTATTCCTCGTTTAAACGTCTCTTGATGTTGTTGGTGAAAGCGGCACTTAGTGCTTTAACTACAATTTTGTTGTAAAAAAACGATTAGGTGGTACTTAATTAATCACGATAAATGTTTTTGTAGAAAACGTCGATAATTACTCGATCGCGGTCACAGCGAGACTGAATTCAGTTTCATTTGAATAAAGCATTGTGGCCAGTTTTCAAATTATATCCAGGCTTTAGGCTTTTATAAAATTCTTGTAACAGTCTGTTTATTTATTTGCAGGCATCACACAAAAAACCACTCGACTGATTGGTTCAAACGACACTTTCGTAGGAACCAAAAGTCTGAGTGTACTAGGTATTTGCTTTAACATTTATTCGTGGATGAAAATAAGTCTATAAGAGCCCAAAGTGCCACGAACCAAAAACACGAAGCTGAGGGCAAAAGAAATGCACATCCAAAATATGTGCTGTACCTATGGACGCTTGGACCTGTGGACACAATCGATTCCGTCGAAACTAGCAACCTTAAAATTCTAACAACGCAAACTGTCAACCATACGGTCTCGTTCAGATTAGAATTTTACGGTTGCTAGTTTCGAAGAAATCGATTGTGTCCACAGGTACAAAGCGTCCATAGGTATAGCACTATACTGCCCATAAAGTGACAATTGCAATTTATAATAGTACAAAAACCTAGAGCCAGGATATAATTATGAAACTGCGCACAATGCCTAATTTAAAGAGATTTATATGCTTAACTATTTTATTATCGTGGCTCTAGAGTTCCTTCTACCAACACCTACCAACTGCCAGCAGATCAATACCAACTGATTTAGTGAACGCTCGGTCGGTAAATGTAATTTACGTAGAGTAAGCGCCAGGAACCTTTGGCTAAAAATCGAATTATTACATTTTTCAGAGGGTGCGACGACGTGCAGCGTTCCTTGGAACTCCTGGACCAGGTGTTGAGCGAGTACGACGAAGGGGAACCAAGGTCGTTGGAGGCGCGCGCGCCGCCCGTGCTGGCCACGCCGGCCACGCCGGCCACGCCTGCCACGCCCGCCACGGACGACGACTCGCCGCTCGCCGGACACACCTCCGAGGACGATGGATACATGAGCATGAACGGCAGAAGGTGAGGCACTTACATCTAATCATCATCTTCAACCGATGGAGGTCAACTGCTGGACAACGTGGCGTGTGGGGTGCGTGTGCTGGTCGCGTGCCGGGTTTGTGTGTGTCGACTGTCGAGTGATCCGTCGATCACTTTATTCCTTTACACGTCAATCATCATACTTGTTCTGTGATAGGTAAGTTTTTGTCATTCGATATTTTTTATTGACAAAACGATAAGCTTCCTAATACAAATGATACAAGTGTAAGTTAAAAATTTTATTTTTAAATGCAAGCTTTTAGTAGCTACATCATTAGACTCTGGATATCATCTAGGATCAGAGTACTTGTTAGGACGAACAAAACGAGCCCAAACTGGATGGGTTCGTAGTTTTATTACAGAGTTCCGATAGCCATCTTCCGTCTCCATCATCAGATCAGCTCCATGTCACAATAATATTGCATTGTCATCCGGGAAGTGGTTCTAAAAATAAAAGCTTGTAATAATTGTATTTTGCATAGAATTAGTATTTTGCTTTACATTTTCAGAGCGAAATTCGCACTGGGCTTTCGACCAACCGAAGAGCGCGAAGAGAGCTCTCCGCCGGACCCGCCGTCGCCGCACTCTCCGCACTCTCCGCCGCCCCCCGAAGAAGCAGAAAGAATTATTTCTACCTTATTGCCTAAGTAAGTATCGTCAGTTGTCAAGCTGACGCATTCCAAACAAACTTTACCACCCCTTTTCACCCCTCCAGGGAAGGAATTTCAAATCCCTCATTAATGCACCTCTAGGGTACCTACTCAATGACTCCCAAATTTCAAATCCGCCAGTCCTCTGATACTGTTCTATAGGTACTTAGTTAAAGAAGGTGGAATGAGATTATTAGAAGATAAATAAAAAATCAGTGCGTGTTGCCAGTGATGACTTACGGATCCGAGACATAGTCGGTAACTAAGGGCCTCATAAGTAGGCTCAGGACCGCTCAGCCGGCGATGGAGAGAGCTATGCTCGGAGTATCCCTGCGGGATCGAATCAGAAATGAGGAGAGCCGTAGCAGGACCAAAGTCACCGACATAGCTCAGCGAGTCGCGAAACTGAAGCGGAAATGGACGGGGCACATAGTTCGAAGAGCTGATGGTCGTTGGGGTTCCAAGATATTGGAGTGGCGACCCCGCACCGGGAAGCGCAGTGTTGGCAGACCCCCCACCAGGTGGACCGACGACATCAAACGAGTCGCAGGGAGCCGCTGGATCCAGGTGGCGCAAGACCGAGGCCTGTGGAAGTCCATGCAAGAGACCTTTGTCCAGCAGTGGACGTCTATCGGTTGATAAAGAAGAAGAAGAAGAAGTAGAAAATCTATAAAAATGGGTTATTACCAATATCTATTATATATATTATATATTATATATTATATATTATATATTATATATTATATATTATATATTATATATTATATATTATATATTATATATTATATATTATATATTATATATTATATCGTTAAACCATCGAAATTTTAAATCATAGTACTAATAAATATTATCAAGAAATTGAAAATTAGGATGACCTTACTTAATGTACCTAGTACCTACTAATGATGCTAAGGGGTCACAACGAAACTGTTTTTTTTTTTAATGTGACGATGTCACTGTCGTGTACAGAATTGTGAATTTTAAAACATACAAACATGTTTCTGAATTAAAATAATAAATCACGATTTTGGAGCAGTGTTTGGAAAACTTTCTATTGAGCAAACTGTTTCGAATCTTTTCTGTCCGTCAATAAGGTGACATAAGATAGCCTGGTCGTTACAATCAACAGATAGCCTGTTCCCAATTAGGCCATAGACTTCTCTAATGAGCGCCAAGTACCAACATACACGGCTACTCAGACTTCCTCATTTATGTAATTCCAGCTTTACCAATTAGGTATCGGTAATAAAAGTGGGGCAATGTGCTATTCACACGATAATATAAAAAGTATAATTATAATATTATATACTTACCCAACATTGGCATCACCTTATCAATAACAATGACATAAATACATTTTCTAATTGGTAAGCAAGTTATCAACATTAAAGTGGTATTTCGATTTTCGATATCAATTGGTATTAACTCAGTAATTTTCTCTGTTCACAGAGTATCGCCCGCAAATTCTGCAAAACGTACAAATTCCGTCGAAAAGTGCGGCGCCGAAGAAAAATTTGACTCTATCATAAGCGTCAATGGAATTACAACTGCCACGCAAACTACTTTTGTAAGTTTAAGTAAAAAGAACGTCTACCTATGGATCTGCTTAAGTGCCTACAGACTGCAAAGCTCAGCTCTGAATTTGTTTGAGTCCACGTTACACAGAACGTTACACAGCGATAGTGGTGAGTGACAACCGGCAGCTCGCACGATTAAAGCGGTGTTTGATACCCAGGTCTGCGATCACTCACGCAAATACAAATCTCAGCTTACTCCTCGTGGATTGTACGTTTAAGATATTCTTTTTTTTAGAATCAAATGTCTACTACAACTAACCGTAAAGCTGGTGCTGTGGAAGATGTGCTGACAACAATAGTCTTACGGGTGAAGTTTACTTTGAACCTCGACTTTTTGGATTCCAATCAGTCGAGAATATTAAATGCACGTTTCGCTTTATTCCTTTATTCTAAGGTTACTATATTTATAGTACAATAAATAAATTATGTGTTGTAATTTTCAGCCGAAGACTAGACATCAGCGTCCGTACGGGTGGGAAAAGGACAATATAGAATCAAATGGTTTCCAATTACAACAACCGCCGGCGCCTCCCTTCAAATTTTCTTCGCTGCAGCACGGCGCGCGGCCGCCTCATCCAGAGGGTATCCCAAGTTGGCTCCCACCGAGACATTCAGCGGCGTCTATCACCAATAAAAGATCTCCTAGCTTCGAAAATCCACCAGTATTCCCATTCATGGGGTTCTCTAGCGAATTTAACGACAAGCCTTACAATGAACATCCGGTGACGATTTATCCTGGACCAAACATCCAGTACAATCGCCAGTCGCATTCTCCGACGTATAAAATTTCTCCCTCCAACAGCAAGATCATCGATAAAAAGAACTTCAAAAGGGACAGCAGGTCGGACGGGGAAATGTTATCACCGAAGAGTAAATTACCTCCGCGTACTCTCGCCAGTTCTATGGAGAGGCATAGAGAAGTGTGTAGAGGATCATCGGAGGACGTGATGGACGGTTGCAAGTTGCGAGGTTCGAGCAGGGGCAACGAAGAAGAACATTTTTCGGACGACTCGTTAGAAGAGTCGTTCCCGCCGCCGCCGCCCGCAGTCAGCACACCTTCGAAACGCAATTCCATCGCTTGGGAAGTGTCTCTCGATGGTGACGATCCTCTTCTCACTCCAGGAAGTACAAAGGTATAAAGATTATGAATACTATTGTATCATAGTAAAAGTTTGCCAATTGCTTCGTAAAACCTAACTTAGATAAAGTTTCGCAAGCTACCAATATTATATTGATATAGGTTTCGCTTTCGCTACCTTCACAACGGAAATCATTTAGAGTGTATCAATAGCAATTTTGATACCGTTATCTGTATCCAAAATAATATTCAGTGTAATCTAATATCTATCTGACCTTTATGTTTATGTTTATTTATTAATTAATTTTATGATTATTTTTTAGGTTATAGGAAGACGACGAAGGAAATCTGGAGACCAATCACATTCGAGCACAAGTTCCATTCCTCAACGCTTGGATGATGACTGGGGCGAAGAATATTGGCCTCCGCCTCCACCGATATCTCAGTGCGACCCTGTCGCGTCGCCAACTTCGGATGCAGAACCAGAACTTCGTCGAACTCAAGATCTTGCTTCAGGCACATACGTCATTAGAAAGGGAAAGAATCGAAAACAATTACCAGCGTTTAGTAAAAATGCCAATAATAAGACACAACCTAATACTAATAACTTCTCCCAGTGTCATAGCTTAAACAGGAGCATCGATAAATCCATAGACGGCTCCAGCATTTCAATAAGTGGGTCAGGATCTGTCGGTTCCTATAATTCTAGGCCAAGTTCGGATTTAAGTTTACCCCAATCACGGTATAGTGCTGACCTAAATTCGAGGTTAAGTCGAGAGCTTAACACTCCAAATTCTAGGTATAGTATTGATCTTTGTACTCCGAATTCTAGATTAAGTAAAGAAATTATGTCACCTAAGTCGAGACTAAGTTTGGATCTCAACAATGGTCAAGATAGGTACATAAATCCAGAGTATTACGCACATAGTCCTAAAAGTAGACAAGTAAATAGTGATAAAAGTGCTATTGGATCCAAGAGCAATAGTATCCAGAACAAATTGTCTCCGCAGGCTAGATTTACAGATTTTAAAAAATATTCTTCTACTTTTGATAATATTCAGTCTCTAATAAAAGAGGGTAAAGTTGAAGAGACGCCCCCATCAGAATGCAATGAAACCGTTGGTGAGCTTTCAACTGTGCCGCCGAATATGGTTCGGGTCATATCTCTTCCGAGTCTGGGAGCTGAAGGAGACAGCAACAGTGCTAGTCGTCAAGCTCTTATAACTACCGTAGAGGAAGAAGAAGACCAAGAAAGCGGGGAACCAGAATCTAGCGGTGAGACCTCACCGCTTCGCAAGATTGAAAATAATATAAGCGCAATACTTAGCCACGGTCGGGACCAAAAACATTTTACCCCATACATACCTAAAGACTGGAATATTCATAAGGACGAGTACTGTGATGAAATATCTAAAGATATATTAGAAAAACATTTTCGTTATAGCTCTAGGGATAAACAAAAAAGACACGATATTCAAAAATCATCAAGCCACAATGAAATTCAGAACCAGAGATCGATAGAAAGGCGAGAGCGGTCGTCTAGTAGAAGATCGAATAGTATGCATAAGTCATCTAGTGCCAAAGACGTGCCAGTTGGCTTAATGCGGCAACCGTCTTCCTCTGATTCTGCAGTGTCAAGTGGAGGCGACTTCCCTCTTAATGTTCAAATTGTAGAGCATCCGTATAGGCACAATCAATTACCTCCATCACCTAGTATGTGTCACGAAATGGGGCCCTTACCACAAACGCCAGAATCTCCGAAGTTTCCACCTTTACCACCCTCTCCTGTACAAGAGGTAGAAGATGAATACACAGAAATCATGCAACCCACAGATAGACGACATGGCAAAAAGGCCGACACTATTCCTACACCCACTTTAGAATGCAGAAGAAGGTATGGAAAAATATTCTTACCTACACAGAAATTAACTCATTTCATGCTAACAAACTAATAAACTACCAGAAATAGAGAATATCACTCTTTAGGAATCTTGATAATAATTTTAAAGCCTACGCCTTATTTAAAACAACTGTATAACATAGTATTAAAATTAAATGATTATTATCAGGCGCCTAAACTTTTTAAGAGCAGTTTGTTTGCATCGTTTTGCTCTTACCATCGTTTGGTGGTAGATACTAGATACTAGAACGATAAGTTGTATTATTCAGTAACTACATATTTATGAAAAGGTCTTGGGATGAGGATTTTTTTAATAATATAAATGCAGTAACTTGGTTCAGCACTGTCGTTCCTTAGACTATATAGCTTAAGTTTTTGCTTCGCCGACTGCTTCCAAAATAATATGCTATAGTTAGGTATAGACGACGATGCTGCACTGCATTTCACATTCTTATCATTAATTTTGGAATACCAATACCTGAGGTGTCACTTTACACCGGATCAATTAATTAAGCCATCTTAATATTATTTTCTTTTTCGATATAAATGATATTAATTACAAACAAAAAAAACCAAGATTACATAGTAGGTATTAGATTCAAATAATATTAGGTACCTCTTACCATATTTTCTTTCATTATGAGGGATCTTGCAGGCCATCAGAACCGCCAGCGGTGCCCCCACATCGCGATACCACAAATAGCCTTAAAACGAGATCTATGGAGACCAGCTACAATAAAAACAGAAGAAATAGTAATTTCAAAAGTGGTTCAACGGACAGAAGAACTTTACCTACTGGTATGTCAATAACCTAATGCTTTACTATTGTCATTATCATTATCATATTATGATACGCCTGACATTTTCTTAGGTATCTGGTTAAACCAGATACCTAAGAAAATGTCAGGCGTAACCGTTGCCTTACTTCCTTTTATTCAATTGATAGGTAAGCATTGCCGCTTGGCTACATCAATATTAATTATGGAATAAATTCGATCGATAGATCGTTACCACTGGTTCGGTATGCTAGATTACGGAGTACTATAGAACGTACGCCCATTCCTACTAAAGAATTTCGGACTTCCTTAAGGTTGATTATACGGGTCTGCCCGCGAAATTCAAATTTTATTTGGTTTTTCGCAATTTGTAAACTAATACGACAAAGTAGGCTTATGGAATTGCTATATGCGCCAGTAGTATTATCATCTTCACAGTTTTATATAAAAATCTTTACTTGAAAGTGTCCAGTTTAAGAACTTAATCAGAATATCGGCTAATTTGTGAGTAACTCACGTCCTACTCGATATTTTGATTAATTTCTTAAACTGGGCACTTTTAAGTAAAGAAACAGACCCGTATAATTCACCTTAATTGGTCATGATTCTATTTAATTTTCTTCTTGCAGATACTGGAGCTAGCGGCGCCAGACGAAGAACACTACAGCGTCAGAATCGGGAAACTTCGTCGAATGTGCGCGGTCAACTTCAGACCTCAGCTAGTCTGCCTGAAACTCCGGTGTTCGCTCGAGGTTGTGATGTTCCACGAACGCCGCCGAGAAATTCCACGGGACCACCAAGAAACAACACTGTTAACTCTATGCAAACAATAGGTTAGCTGTTTTACTACTTGCATTAATAACTAAGCAAGAATAAAGCTAAAAAGAAGCAGTGATAGCTAGAGATATATAGATATGGTTAGGACTGTAATCTCATATTCGGGGGGTCGCAGGTTCGATCCCGGGTACGCACCTCTGACTTTTCGGAGTCAAGTGCGTTTAAGCAATTAAATATCACTTGCTTCAACGGTGAAGGAAAACATCGTGAGGAAACCTGCACACCTGAGAGTTCTTCATAGTTCTTGAAGGTGTGTGAAGTCCGCCTAACCCTTCTCTGAGAGGACGCCTCGCTCAGTAGTGAGCCGTTGATGGGTTGCTAATGATGATGATGATGATGATTAATAACTAGTAGAGGCAGTTTGCTTATAATTTCACACAGTTTAGAATCTAGGTCGTATTTTCGTTTACATCGTTCGTTACATTTTTTCTATTTCTTGAAAAAAAAAGCCTCTACTACTAATGCAAAAAATTAATTTTCATGTTGTCATTAGAGGCTCTAGTGTACCTTTACAAGTTAATTTTCTGTGCGTCAATTTTGCATTTATTAGCCATATTATGTAAAGGCCAAATCGATTACGTATATTTCACATCAAATTGAAAAGTTACGTTATGTGTGTGGGTTATTATGTCATGTAGTATGGGTATGACAAATCGTGAAGTTTTCCCAAGAAGCATTATGTTTGAGAGCGGTCAGTGAGGCGCAATGCTATAAGGTCTAACTTGAAAATTTACAATAGATAGGTACTCGGAACAACTTGGCTTATGCTCAGCTTACATGAATTATATCGAACTAGCTGATGCCCGCGACTTCGTCCTTCGGGAACTTTTTGATTTTCCGGAATAAAAAGTAGCCTGTGTCACTCTCCAGGTCCTCAACTATACGCATGCAAAAAATCACGTCGATCCGTAGCTCTTTTGCGGCTTGATTGAAGGACAAACCAACAAACAAATACACTTTCGCATTTATAATATTAGTATGATATTAGTATGATTTGCTAGCAAGATACTGTATACTTATAGAGAATTAATTATTAATGATAAAGTTTTTACACAGGAAGTAGCGCAACTTTAGGAGGCTATGGGCGAGGCTCCGTAATGGGCACATCGGGAGTATGCACCGGCGCGGACCTGCTTCGCTTAGGAGGCCCCCCGCGCGGCTGGTACCCAAGACAACGACACCGGTAATAATTCTTTCAGTAATTCCTTTTAAAAACTTCGCATTAATAATGAAATAAATATCCATACTTATACCACATTATATCATAATATACTCCAGCATAGTACCTATATTAAGAGCATCGGTGCATTAGTCCTATCTGATTTAGATGAAGTATGGATCTAAAGATAATATGAATCTAACAAGAAAAAAAATTAAAAACTGACTCCGTAATCGGGCTACAGTTTCCCGTGAAATTGGATTCCCGTGACCGTGCAATTGGATGTAACACCCGTCATGTTGATTTTGTTCAATTTATAAAAAAAATCATACATACATATACTGATAAAATAACAACCCTTCCTTTTGGCTTTGTAAAAATTTGGACTTAGGTTTTTAGCATATCTATCTCCATCATGAAACTGGATGAATAGAATAAGATGCTTTAATGCCGGGAAAACAAAGGGTTCATCAGAGTTAGAAACCTAAAAAAAGCTACTTAAATATAATTTGATGAATGTTTTTAAGTGCAACAGTCATGAGTCAGATTAACGCTTCGTCAGTCCATAATTAGCTGTACAAATTAAAGTTTCTTCTTGTTATTCTTTGTCAACCGATAGACGTCCACTGCTGGACAAAGGTCTCTTTCATGGTCTTCCAAAGGCCTCGGTCTTGCGCCCCCTGAATCCAGCGGCTTCCTGCGACTCGTTTGATGTCCTCGGTCCACTTAGTGGGGGGTCTGCCAACACTGCGCTTCCCGGTGCGGGGAATCCAATTAAAGCTTATTTATTATTCAAAAAAATTCTAAATTCAAAATTATTTATTTCACGTAGGCCAACCTGTGGCTCTTATGACACGTCATGACTCAACCACCGGTTCGGGAAAGCGGATTCTGCTGAGAAAAGCCGGCAGGAAACTCAGCAGTTGCTCTTTTCATAATAATCATTTTACAATATTAATAAGTAGCTATTACATTGTAATAAGTTTTTATACTATCTTGTGGGCAGCTGGATCCCAAGCTGATTTAAACCATGCATCTTTGTTAGAATAGAATATAATATTTCCACAATGAGGGGAAGTTCCAAGAAAAAAACGTACTACAATTCAATTCATGTTAAGAAAATAAAAATTAAATATAAAAATTAAAGCTTATTAGGCTCATCAAAGGCTTGAAGGAGTTTAATGCATATAAGGCACAGACAATGCAACTCCGATGCGGCGCTTAGGTAGATACGTGCAGTGCAAAATAAACGCTTTCATACCGTCCTATGCTTTACAACTTGTAAGGCCGAACTTGGACTTGTTCTACGCATTTTCTGTCTTTAAATTATGCGTTGCACGAAGCACACGCTCCGGGCACTGCTCTCGCATCGCAAACATGCATCATCGCATCCCTATAATTTCAATCTTTACCTCCATCGTGCATGTCTTTTCCATTAATCATCTGGTTTTACCTTGAGACCTCAGCTCTGCCGCGAAATAGATACAGCGAAACTGCTAATGCTTCAGCTTGACTTGACCGTTTTATAACAGAAACGAACCTGTTTTAACTGTTAACTCAGAGATTTGACTTTGATTCTCCCTTTTCCCACGCTATTTTTGGCGATGCCGCGAAATAAATATAAAGCCTCATCGAATATAGATCTAACTGGCGCTTTGATGACCTGACCATTCAAAAACAGATTCATAGGGAGCCTCCACACTCGGCGGCCAGGTCACGGCGGCTACATAATCGACCTAGCGGGGAAAGTACTAGTAAAAGGCAAGAAAGGCAACTACATAAGATAACAGTACCGAGACAAAGATTGACTGTACATCAGCGAAATGTCTATTGCATGGCAATAAAAATTTATAATTATTTGCCAGATTATGTTAAGGTTACGACTATTAATAGATTCAAAAATTACATGTTAAATAAATTATTAAATGATAATATTTATGACATTAACGATTACTTTAAAATTAAATTTAATTAAAAGACCGACATCTCAAAGCTTGACATCGTAATTTTTGACATTAATAATGGGTATACCTTCATTTAAACCAAATTAAATCTAAATATTTGCACGCCTATAAGGCAAAACATGTTCGGAATCACAAAATATCTTTGTTACCTATTTGTAACCCATGTTTAAAGCAAATAAATGAATTAAAAAAAAAGTGGGGAACTCAACGTCAACAACTATTTGCTGGTTGCGCGATAATTCGCTGAACACAGCAGATGGATGGCAGTCACTCTGCGTTGTAATCTCTGTGTTCAAACAGCCACTTCTGTATATGCATACAATCTGAATGTGCATACAACGGACAAGTTACACCGGAGTTTTAGCGGTTTCGCTGATCGGTGCTGTGGTGATGTCGTCATTCAAAACTTCTGTTTAGAACAGTATTGCCACCATTTTGGTGCATAATACACAACACAACGCAAAATACAATACCACACCTACATAACACGATTTTTTGGATTTATAAAGGACTCCCATAATAACGTCTGGCTTTTGTTAAAGGCCAGCTTCGACGGAGCACCTCGACAGGATAACAACTTCGTCGAAGATAGCGTCAGATCACCCCGTGCCGTGGGAAAGCTCTGCTGCGCGCAAACCGCTAACGCTGCCTCCTAACTTGACGCCCAAATTCTTCCAGAAGTCTCCAAGAGAAGCCTTACGAAGAGTTACGAGTCTATTAATACGAAAAGGTAAGCATTCATTAAGATAAATAAGATTATATTAAGATAAATAAAAAGTTGCTTAGACACCAAGTAATTAACCTATGCCAATAAAGGAAAAAAAAACAAATAGGTAGTGTATATTGTAATCTAATTATGTAAATAGAAATTAAATATCTTTAACAGACGAAATCTTGGTTGAAAACTTCTAAGTTTAGTTTTGCGTCAAGAAAAAATATTTGATTTGAGAATACTATATTTTTACTCCGATTAATGTGTGAATGCAATTTGTTTTTTCTTGGTTTGATAGCTATAATATCTTACTTTGAAAAAATACACATAAGAGCATTTTTTTTCTATTGGCAAGAAAATATTGTCTCACGTCTATAGGGAGAAAATGTTTCTTGGACACTTTGATTTAACTAAATATATCTCATATTGAGAAATCTGTTCTTCTGTGTACCTTCTCAAATGTTTAATTGTGCGGTCATAAACATAACACTCCCACCAATCTCGTCAGATGTTTTATCTAAACAAATGAATGATGGCAAAATTTATAATAAGATCTCACGTCATGGTGTTGCTACTGTGCGACTGCGTACATTATTGTTACGTACCGATTGTTTTACTTACGAGATTGTAGATACCTAATACCTATCGCCCACATGATAGCCTAGCAGTGATAGCCTAGTGGTTAGGACTGTGGTCTCCTATTTGGGGGGTCGCAGGTTCGATCCCCGGGTCCCGGGATCCCGGACCTCTGACTTTTCCGAGTCAAGTGCGTTCAAGCAATTAAATGTCACTTGCTACAACGGTGAAGGAAAACATCGTGAGGAAACCTGCACACCTGAGAGTTCTCCATAATGTTCTCGAAGGTGTGTGAAGTCCGCCAATTCGCATTGGGCCAGCTTGGTGGACCATGGCCTATAACCCTTGTATGAGAGGAGACCTGCGCTCAGTAGTGAGCCGTTGATGGGTTGCTAATGATGATGATGATGATCGCCCACATAGTTTATGATTACTTATGGATATGTATAGGTACTCCTATACATATCCACTCTCAAGAAATATATGTACATAGTGTATTTTGGAGTTCGAATAATCTTTATTGATCCCCAAAGCAAAGGGAGGTGTAGGTATTAGGTATAAGTACCCGCATGCTTCAAGATTGCCGTCGACGACCGTTACAAAATGACGTCATACTGTACCGTTGCCAAAAAATAATAAAGTAGGTAATTTTTTGTTTTTACCCACGACTGTGACGGGAGTTTTCTTTTCCGACGATGCTTTTCATGGCAATGACGTCTTGAATGTCGAAGGGTGTGATATTTAATTTCTTATTTTTCTCCTCTTCGAAAAAAGTCATAAGTAATAAAAAGTCTGCGCTATGCAAAACTTTTCCTTTTTTACTCATCTTAGAAAACTACACGCAAACAATATTAACCAAACAACAATAAATAACTACTTAATTATTAAAACTGAACAAAAAAATTTAAAACGTCATAATTACAAAAGTTTGAGAAACACGGTACTGACAATCGCGAGCGGTACGTTGCTATCTGTACTAAGTGAGTCTGACTTGAGGTGTGGTGCGGGGAAGCGCGACGGGAGGTAGCGGCCAACTTGAAGCGAACGGGTAGTAGTTTGTCTATATCTGTCTGTTGGTTTGTGTCACTGCAGAGCTCTAAAATATAGACCGATTTGAATGCGGTTTTTCTTATTCGTAAGCGAGTTTAGTTTGGCTGGTTCTTACTTTTTAGCTGTGATTGATGAAAATCTATTCAGCGGTTTAAGGACGATGAACTTTTTCTCCGCTGTAGAGATCTGAATCATACAATTGATTTATATTAATTACTTCCATATATCGTATTGATTTATTGGTACTAAAATTACCCGATGAAACTGCAGTTTTATGATAACCTTGACATGATGCTGCAACGGTGGCAGTGTGCGGACCACCCAACTACAAAAAATCTTACAGCAGATAATGAGTTTGTGCTAATTCATTGGGTCCAATTGCTTAGTTACCTACCAATAACATAATAATAGTTACTTAAACAGATAGTTATGATGGTATAGGTAATACTTAAATAGGAAGGTGGTCTTAAGTAAGTAAGTTACTCAGCTCCATTGAACGTACACCCACCAAGTTTGTACGCGATGAGTTGTTCTTGAATCTTAACTAAAAGGTAGATAAATTAGTATAGGTATGTTCTGATGATGGAGCAGAAAGGTGGTGGGTAACAGGATGCTATCATACATAAGACTGGCCATAGATTTCACTACCAAGAAAATTATTTCTTTGTGGTGAAATAACCGAATGAAAAATAACAATATAATACATGATGTAAAAATACGTTTACAAGGAAACTGAGTGTACTCGAGCATACGGGAGAGCTTACATATTTTGTATATTCCCGCGAAATGCGTGAACCACCACGCCTGACGCCACTCGGGTGATTAGTACACGTCGAGACATAGAGATGGCGCTACCGTACACTTTTGTATTCGACGTTTTACAGTTAGTTTAATTTAGTATAGTTATAATTTAAAAATCGATGGTTACAGTTAATTATTAATTAACGTATTTTCCTGACTATATTAATATAAATCTTAATACATAATTATAAATATCTATAATATAAGCTATAGAATAGAATAGAATAGAAATGTTTTTTATTCAAATAAACTTTTACAAGTACTTTTGAATCGTCAATGAGTCTACCACTGGTTCGGAATGCCGTTCCTGCCGAGAAGAACCAGCAAGAAACTCGGCAGTTGCTCTTTTCAAAATACTTTTACAATATACTTCACAGATATTTTATGTATGCAGAGTTTCCATAATGAGGGAAAGGTCCACAAAAGCATACGTAATTATTTCTAATTATAATTCAACACATGTCAAGACGGGCAGACAGAAAGTAGCCCCATTGCCGCTGGTGGCACCCGTTCACGAGCATGACGCATGACCCAGCCATTGCTTCGCTCAACCATATTTTAGGGAACGCAACAACCCGCATCACACGACATGTATGTATGACTATGTACATACCACCTATAATATAGCAACGTGCTTTAGGAAAAGTAAAAGTGCACAATAAGGCAGGTAGTTTTAAAATAACCTTTTATTGTAAAATATAAGTAATTAGATATACAGGGTGGGCCAAACCAGGTGGATATAAAATTTTTTTTAGATTGTTCACTTAGGGGCCTACCAGGACCCGGAAGGAAAAAAATCGGTTCCCACCCGATTACGAGAAAAAATTTTTTATTTAAAATTTTGGAAAATCATTGCTTTGACGAACTTTTAATTTTTTTTAAATTTTTCCAGTTACAATTTCCGCAATTTTTTTATGGAATATCTTTACCTAATAACTGTACTCTCTTAGAAAAAATTTTCAGTCCGGTTAGCTGGTTTTAAGAGCATTAAATTTTAAATTATTTCAAGAAAATTAAGTTCATCCAAAATCTACAGAAAACTTTAAAATTCCATTAAAAATAAAAATCACCCGTGCTATGCACTGGTGATTTTTTAAAAACTGTAACAACTTATGTTCTTTTGATTGCCAAAAGAAAAATTGTATGTCAATGTGCCGGATAAAAAGTTATGATTTTTCAAAAGTCTTCGTTCCTCATTCGTGTAAATAACGACCTTATTGAAAAACATGTTAATTGTTTGTGGAGACTGCAGTATGTCCTTTGATTTTAACTGCCTCGTTGGTCTCGTGTTTGACTGCGGCCGACGAGGTCCCGGGTTCGAGTCCCGGGTCGGATCATATCAAGTATTGGGGTTTTCCGTAAGAATTTCTCAGTACTAGCCCGGAGTTAGGAAGTTGGCGTTGTTTCACCCCCGTACCTTGGAGAGCACGTAAAGCCGTTGGTCCTGCGCCTAATCTCTCTCCGCCTGCGCCTAATCTCTCTCCGTTCGTGTCAAATTTTCCGTCCTATCGGGCTATGAGAGTAAAGAAACAGAGTGCACCTGTGTTCGCGCACACACTTGTGCACTTTAATATCTCCCACACAGATGGTTAATCTCTCTGGAGATAGGTCACCGTGGTCAAAATTTGGTCGGGAGGACATTAATCCTTTAATGATGACTGACGGTATCTACTTTTTTAAGAGCAAGAAAAATAAAACAATGTTTTATTTTTCCGAATTTCGGTCACGGTCGCGGTCTATCTTCAGAGAGATTAACCATCTGTGCGGGAGATATTAAAGTGCACAAGTGTGTGCGCCAACACAGGTGCACTCTCTGTTTCTTTACTCTCATAGCCCGATAGGACGGAAAATTTGACACGACCGGAGAGAGATTAGGCGCAGGCGGAGATAGATTAGGCGCAGGACCAACGGCTTTACGTGCTCTCCAAGGTACGGGGGTGAAACAACGCCAACTTCCTAACTCCGGGCTAGTACTGAGAATTTCTTACAGAAAACCCCAATACTTGATATGATCCGACCCGGGACTCGAACCCGGGACCTCGTCGGCCGCAGTCAAACACGAGACCAACGAGGCAGTTAAAATTAAAGGACATACTGCAGTCTCCACAAACAATTAACATGTTTTTCAATAAGGTCGTTATTTACACGAATGAGGAACGAAGACTTTTGAAAAATCATAACTTTTTATCCGGCACATTGACATACAGTTTTTCTTTTGGCAATCAAAAGAACATAAGTTGTTACAGTTTTTAAAAAATCACCAGTGCATAGCACGGGTGATTTTTATTTTTAATGGAATTTTAAAGTTTTCTGTAGATTTTGGATGAACTTAATTTTCTTGAAATAATTTAAAATTTAATGCTCTTAAAACCAGCTAACCAGACTGGAATTTTTTTCTAAGAGAGTACAGTTATTAGGTAAAGATATTCCATAAAAAAATTGCGGAAATTGTTACTGGAAAAATTAAAAAAAAATTAAAAGTTCGTCAACGCAATGATTTTCCAAAATTTTAAATAAAAATTTTTTTCTCGTAATCGGGTGGAAACCGATTTTTTTCCTTCCGGGTCCTGGTAGGCCCCTAAGTGAACAATCTAAAAAAAATTTTATATCCACCTGGTCTGGCCCACCCTGTATTTTCAAATATAATACCAACCTATTATAAATATGAACCTTCCCTTTGATGCTATATTATAAAATTATTAATGGCCATTGAACCCATACTTAACAGCTAGTGACTAGGTATAGCAGAGGCAAGCAATACTCAAATAGGTATAGAGGTGTACTGTTATTGTTCCAATCTAAATAATAAACCTACACGTCCGTCCCGCGGAACAATACCACAGTATAAGGCGCCAACAATCGGTTAGGGGACCTCAAAAGTTGGGCTGCACAATAGCATCCAGCATACAATAGCGATTCTGTTACCTGCGCCATCAATATGTGCATAATAGTACGCGTGCCGTGAATCAGCCGCCGTCGTCGCCTGTCGCCCTGACTCGTGAGTCACCAGTGACATCGCGAGGGAGGATGCCAGTACAGTGTACACCCATATATCCTAATAATAAATCATGTCTGATTCAACCATTTTAACGTGGTTAAATACGCGCGTTAATCGCGAAAAATCTGCGGCAATCATTGCTGCAGTCTCAATTGTGTTCTCAGTCAAGTCAAGTTTCAGTTTGGCTGAATTTACTGCTTTCCTGCTGAAACAATCCATATTTAGCCAATAAGGAGAGAGTGCTGTCCAATCAGAGGAGCGATTGTTACACGGTAGCAACATTTTTTAGACAATCGCGCGGTCTGATTCTCTGACATAATATAATTATATCTAGATCATAGTCGCTAAGGCTCTTATAAGAACGTTCCGCGAACTACTCAGCGGTTGACGGTCAGAGATATGCTCGGAGTCCCTATCCCTACGTGATCAAAACAGAAATGAAGGTGTTCGAGAACCAAAGTCTAAAAGAATAAAATCAATAATCATTGGGCTTCTAATGTGCTGGAATGGCGACATCTGTGCATTGAGGAAAAAGACGAGGAACACATCAAACTAATATTATAAATGCAAAAGTGTGTTTGTTGCTTTGTCCTTCAATCACGCCGCAACAAAGCTACGAATCGACGTGATTTTTTGCATGAGTATAGTTGAGGACCTGGAGAGTGACATAGGTAACTTTTTCTCCCGGAAAATCAAAGAGTTCCCGAGGGATTTTAAAAACTAATTCTACGCGGACGAAGTCGCGGGCATCAGCTAGTATTATCTTAATGAAAATGACAATCATGCTTGGTCGTCTGTATGACGATTTTGTGCAAGAGGCAAAAATATTAGATTTTTTATGCGGCACGCTTTTGTAGATAAGCATGACTGAATGAGTGTATAAGCAGGAGAAAAGCTTGCGTCATTTGCACATGCATACCTTACTGTAGGGCAACTTTATAGCTTTCACAAAATGATTCTTTATGCAGGCTTGTGAAGGTTGCTGTAATGTGTCTAGGCACCTTATTATCCTTATCCTTACTCCGAGACATAGTCGCTAACTATGGGCCTCGTAAGAAAGATCAGTCACTCAGCGGGCAATGGAGAGAGCTTTGCTCAAAGTTTCCTTCATGATCTGATCAAGAAATAAGGTCTGATAAGATCCGTAGGACCAGTGTAACCGACATTTTCGTAGATCAACGAGTCGCGAAGTTGAAGTGGTAATGAGCGGGGCACATAATTCGCAGAACCGATAGAAGTTGTTGGCAAACCCGCCACTAGTTGATCGGACGACAGAAACAAGTCTCAAGGAGCCGCAAGATTCCACCGGGCGCAAAACTGGGTATTGGAAGTCCTTACAAGACACTTAAATGTCCAATTGACTGGGCTATCGGTTGACATGGAACTAGGAATTACGACTGTCTTCCTAATTCCATGTCGGTTGACGACGAAATGGAATTGACATAGACATCAGCACAGAACATTAAAAAGGAAGTCATATTATTACCTATGGACTTACCTATCAATGATTTCGAAGTAACTGCCATCTTATAGTTTTCAAAGTCGTATGTAATTCCTAGTTCCATGTTTTCACACGTAATCAAAATCTAAACGCCCATATTTTATTTACTGACTGCCTATTTGATCGGGTTAGTCATGATCTAGCGGAGTTAATACGGTATTTTGATAAACCTTATACCCACAAGGACAAAAACGCGAGCAAAAGCTCTTGCTTGATAAATTAAATACAACCTACATACTGTCTCAGTAAAAGATCATAAAACGAAGTTTAAACAGCGAATTAAAGTGTTACGTACTAGAGAGCGTATGGTCTTATGGTCACAAACCGGTCGCTACCAAAGATGGCAACCGGTCAGGCTTTGAGGCCGACAGTTGACCGCGGCGGCGCCCTACATTAGACCACAGAGAATTAACAGACGGGAGAATTCTGTACGGCCGGACAGCGGCAGTTTTGTTCGGATAACACGAAGGGTTTTTATGACGAGCAAAACGAGCAGGCGGGTCACCTGATGTTGAGTGATTAACCACTGCACCGCCTATGAACATTTATATTAACCATTAGTATTATACTGGATAGAAGCAGGCGTTACTTTGCAGAAGTCCATGATTAGCAAGAAAAGGTTAGAATTATTTTGCTATAATCCTGTTGGCGGATTATAGCAAAATAATTCTAACCTTTTCTTGCATTAGTATTATGTTGAAGTTTAGTGGGAACACCGCGGAAGGGAGTTGGTTCAACAAGGTGGATGCGCGGGTGGTGAGGTGGTCGATGTACTCCAGGCACCCAGGTTTTCCAACCAATGCCGCTGTCGTTTTAGTATCCGTTTTTATTCAACGTATAGACTGCACATCGGATTTGGTCTGCTTCGTAAAAGATTCAGTGATGCGGGTGACAAAATTTTATTACTGAAATTATAGGCTGTGGTTAATAAATAAAATTTATGCTTTTTTCAGCCAGCACACTTTTTAGTGCCAACAACACCTTACGAGATATTTCATTACCTACTGTTAATCGCCTCATTATGGTGACAGACCAACGCGAAGGCATGAAACCCGAAATGCAACGATATAATCGGTGGAACATTTCCAGTACCTACTTCAGTCCGACTGACAAGCTGAGTTGACCAGCGGAATTCGTCAGCCGAAACAAAATCCTACCGTCTGTTAGTACTATAACAGTAGGTATACACCTACTTCTCATAGAAATGATCATTACTCATACTAGGTGCCTACGTTAGGTTTTAATCTTTAATCCGAATGATGTGCAACTTTCTCTGAAACACAGCGACCAAAAACTTTCATCGAGATACTTCTCGGAACAAACGAATTCTTTGGATCGGATCCAAAAGTCATTTATTTGTTTTTGAGCGGTAACATAAAAACAGTAGCTAAATCATATATCTACCAACCTACGTAGGTAACTAATAAAAGGTACTACCTATACCTTATTGAACGGTAAAGCGGTGATTTGTTCGTAGTTTTAACTTTTGTTAGCTAAACTTGGACTTCTTCACGCACTTTCTACAAACCCCGAACTTTTCGCAGTTTTACATGTGTTTTGAACAACTAAATATATGCTTGAACATTGAAGGAAAACAGCGTGAGGAAACAAAGGAGGAAAAAAGGAAAGTGAAGTCTGCTAATCCACACTTAGATTCATAATTCTTAATTAATATTAAGAATTATCTGGTTGGCAGCCAGCCAGCCAGCGTGGTGGATTATGTCCTAATAAACCCTTCTCTTTCGGAGACGAGACCCGGTTCCCACTGCCTAGTAGTGGGGCCGGACCGCCGGAAATGGGTCGAGATGGTGATAAAATAATGATAGTTTACCTACCTCTTTTGGCTTCCGTATTAAAACAAGGAACGTCTTCTGGGCGTCACAGCCATTTAACTC
Organism: Oeneis ivallda; assembly: GCA_029955525.1. NCBI lineage: Eukaryota > Metazoa > Arthropoda > Insecta > Lepidoptera > Nymphalidae > Oeneis > Oeneis ivallda. The sequence goes on along the minus strand of JARPMR010000002.1, from coordinate 19,542,698 downwards.
AGTACTCACTTTGAAAAACAAAAAATGTTTTCTTCAAAACTCCAAGAAAAAAGTGAAAGTACAAAAAAATATCGTAAATTATATTCCCTCGAGAAGGACGTAGGTACATGCTGTATTATAATATTATCTTCTAACTATCTAGGTACTTGTTTCTTATAATTCTTGCTTTTAGTTGCTAATTTTTTTTTTTACTATGACTACGGATAACGGAACCCTGCCTTATACGTGACACGTATTAGACCAGTTATTTTGCTATTATCAAATCGTTATCAGCGTAGATAAGTGTTTTATACAATATTAGTCCGCCTTTGTTCTTATTCGAAAACGATAACAAAATTGATACCTTGCTGTCCATACTGCTTCGATAGCTTGAAATCATTCATATCGAACCGACTTCCCATTTATCTGTATCTACTGAAATATTATGCTACTCAGGTTTAACTAAATATATAAAAATATATTTTTATCAAGTGCAGTTCTTAGAAAATAATCAAATGCATACCTGAACGTTTACAAATAGTGATTGCAACTTGCGATACATAACCGGAAATGCACTGATATGATATTAGATTTATTCTATTTACCAAATATTGTTTTTAGATTATAATTAATATTATTATGTATGAAGTTTCCTGTCTCGACTATCACGTCCAAATAGTACGAGTACAAGTTATAATAAACTCTAACCTTAGCGGAATTTAAACATCGGTGATCGTAATACGTATACCGTACTCCGTAACGTGCCTAAAAACGAATCCAACAAGTGTTTGTTTGTACAGTTGATTTTGTTGGTTTAAAATGTAACCTATTTCACGCGGACCATAATATAAAATAGATTAACACCTCATTCATCAAAATCGGCTCAGCTTAGCGCGATGGAACATAATATACGTAAATACAAACATACATATATAGACTATTAAAGACTGCTAAAAACATAAACTTTCCTTACGTTATGGTTTTGTATAGTCAGTTAAAGGATCTGATCGCAGTTCTACAGCAGCTAATTTTATATATTTGTGTAAAAATGTGTTCCCCATGGTATTTATTATTCTGGTGTTGGTCCCTGCGCATTGTCGCCGGTTCGTGGCGCGCATGCAAATGGCGACACATCCGTCTTCAACCAAATCTACGACTACATCCGGTCGACGGTATGGCTGGTCTAACCGCTAACGCGTGAAATACCCAACCTCCTATCACAGCTATTGATCAAAATTCCTTCACCCTTCTGAGTTACTTGATATTGGCGGAGTTTATTGTGCTGGATTGGCACTGAGAAAGCCATTAACCAAAAAACTAATAAACGGTTACAGGCTACGAAACATTCTAAGGCTGAGATTTATAGATCGTACTCTGGCTCTGCTCAAGACTCAAGAGCCAAGATAGAGTTAACATGAGTGATGAGACGCAAATATGTCCGGACATAAAATTTGTCTCGTTTTAACTCAGTCTTGAGTCTGAGCTGAGTGAGAGAGCTGTCTATAGATCTCAGCCTAAGATTGCATTCTTGTGAGTTCTCCTGATCTTTTCAAAGGTGTAATGTCTGCCAATTCGCATTTGGCCAGCATAGGACTTGAGAGCAGACCTATGCCCAGGAGTAAGCGACGATGGGTTGATGATGAAGATGATGATACTTAAATTGAAGACGGAATTTCTGCTTCGTATTTCGGTACATTGACCTAATTTTGTCGTTTACCTAGGTATATTTATGAAATTAGTACATATTAAATTGAAAAGTGAAGTTATGAATTGTTTCGGGTCCGTAGTAGCACAGTAAGTATAAGGAGATGTGGTACGGTAGGTACCTATAATTCTTAAAACTACCGTTTATCTGATCAAGTTTATATTTATATCTATAACTATACAGTTCATTTTCTCGTATACGAGTTGAAATATCAAACTGTAAGGCTATTAATCCCCGTATCACTAGAAATAATTGATTAGTCACGGTCCACGGAGGCATTTAAAGACGTGTTCGTGTGTTTACACACTACACGGGAGCGTAAGTGCTATGTTTAATGGACGAACAACCGCCAACCTAAAAGCTTTTATGGGCATGACTGTCGTGAACTATCAGGACCATATGGTGCAATACTGTCGCGTGAAAAAGTACATTGCACTTTAATCTATACTAATATTATAAAGAGGAAAGATTTTTTTGTTTGTTTGTTTGTTTGTACCGAGTAGGCTCTGTAACTACTGGACCGATTTTAACCATTTTTTCACCAATAGAAAGTTAAGTTATCAGGAAGTAACATAGGCTATAATTTATTTTCAAAAATTAGAAATCCTTAAGAAAATTGCAATAATCTAACCATTGTTTTTATTGCAATAATAAAAACGCATTATTTGGCGTGTGCTGAGAAAACTATTGATGATACATAAAAACTATGTACTACATGATTAAAGTACTCATTATTTTCTACAAAAAAGTTCTCGAGGGAATACATCTGACTATCATATTTAAGTCACAATAGTATCTTTTGTCTTCTAAAATTTAATTAGATCTCTTTTATTATCGTAGTATTAATTCTTCCTTACTAATACATAATTTATAAATGCAAAAGTGTGTTTGTTTGTTGGTTTGTCTGTCAATCCCGCTGTAACAAAGCTACGGATTGACGTGATTTTTTGGATAGGTATAGTTAAGAACCTGGACGGTAACATAGACATTAGGCATCCCGGAAAATCAGAGAGTTACCGCGGGATTTTAAAACTAAACTCACGCGGACGAAGTCGCGGGCATTACATATGTTAGTGGGAGTTTTTAGCATTTTAGTGGATACTCACGGGGAGGGGTAAAGCTTGGGCCGTGTGTATAGCCCACCGACGTGGTTAAATGATTCGTTAGTTAAAGTTTATTTGGGATGGTGAAATAAGCTTCTAAAATCTCTACCGATAAATGCCGACAGTGTAATTTGTTTGTTGATCCTTCAATCACCCCGTAACAGAACTGTGGATCAAAAAAATTTGCATGGGTATAGAGGACCTGGAGAAAGACAAAAGGCTGCCATTTATGCCGAAAAAAAATTGCCGCGGAAATTTAAAACCTAACTCTAATACCCTCGTTCCCATTCCTTCAAGCTTTTTTCAAGCTTGGCTAGTATTCTTTAAAAAAAATTTTAATTAGTATATACTAACAAAAATGTTATTGTGCGTGATATTACTTAGCCTCTACTTAGCTCAACCTTAGGGTATCATACGGTCGAGTACGGCCTCGTAGTAATTCAATATGGCAGGCGCCACGCTCGAAAGCACGACTGCTCTTTTGTAACTAAGTAATCGTATTAAATAAGACTGTTTAATCTATTTTTAGCCGACTTCAAAAAAGGAGGAGGTTCTCAATTCGTCAGAATCTTTTTTTTAATGTATGTTCACCGATTACTCGAAGACGCCGCCTGAACCGATTTGGAAAATTTTTTGTTTCTTCCCAGGTGGTCCCATTTAAATTTTATCGAAATCGCTTGAGCGGTTTTTAAAATATCAACAATACATTATATACTTTGTACTTAGTGGCACGGGCGTTTTAAGTCAGTTTTTTTTAAATAATTTTTTATATTAAATTATTATTAATATAATATTATTATTACAAAGCCTCAATAGCCCAACGGTTAAGGGCGCGGATTAAAAATTCGATGCCCACCCGTTGCACTATTGTCATACCCACTCCTAACACAACCTTTCCGCCTATTTGGCCCTCCAAATTATAAGAAAAAGATTATAAGTCAAGTTCACCATAGAGTACTATTATATATTCTGTGACCATAGCCAATATTCATAAAAAATATACGTACTTATACGTAATACAAAAGCTCAATGGCACCCTATTATGTACTTATAATAAGTATAAATGCACCAATAATTGTCATGCCGAGTCAGTATCCTTATTGTGGGTTTGTCCTTCAATCACGCAGCAACGGAGAGCATTATTGTTTTTCTCTTATAGTCAGAACTTGAGCGATTAATTATTTATTATTTATCTATGTAAAGTTATTCATTCATCCGGAATTTCCGACCATAAAACTGGTTGAGGTGGAAGATAAAAGTTATTGAATCGACAATGAACCAGTAGCGTTAGCCTGAAAAAACTTCTACCGCAGTATAATCGTATTAAACTGGTTTACACGATTTAATATATCGTTTTAACACTAAGCAGTTTTAGGGCTTAAAGTGTTCTCTGATGCAGTTATTTAGTGGACAAGGCTACTTTATTTTCAGTTATTTTTACGAAAATAATCCTTTATTTTATGTAGTTAGGTCATAGTTAGGTCTACTTTACATGCATTTACGATAGGTCAAGACTTTTTAGGTTGAAAGTGAGTTTTAAGCCTTTAAGGTCGCTTAATAATAATCATAATAATTTATGTATTTTCACTTTTTTTATGACCTGCCTACTAAGTACCTACTTACCCATCTTTCACTTAATAAACATGAGTCATACACCTACCTTGCGCTTACATTAACATGATAAGGTTTAGGAATTAGCGTTCATATTATGTTAATAACGCCGACACGTTTTATGTATTAAACGGTTATTTAATTAAAAACATTAGGCACTTTAATGAGTTTGAAAACTAATTTCAGTTAAGAAGGTACCTACTTTTAATTGAGGTCAACTAAAATATGTAGATAGGCAGTAATTATGTACATAATTTAATGGTTTAACCATAATACAGAAATAGATTAAAGTGGTCCCATACTCACGAATGTAACATTATGCATACAAACTGTTATAAAACAAAGCGAATTACAGACGTTTACATAAATGTAGAAAGGTGTTTATTAGTTTTCATCTGAAGAAGAACAAATAATTGCGCAGGTAGGTACAGTAATTAGGCTGACTTTTGATTGCCATGGGCACAATGTAGGTATCTAAGTTAAGACTTATTCTGTCAGCATTAACATTGCCATTGAATATAATAGATATATTTTAACATATTATTTAGTATTAATTCAGTTATAATGTAAACGTTATCAGTTAGGTAAATGGACTATTGCGTCACCGCTAAAAATAGACGCTTTACGTCGAGTTATGGCTATTTCCCCATACTAAAAAGAGAACAATTGAATTTATTGGAAATATTTCTATGGAGATGCTGAGCGAACATTATCCTGTTGTGTGAACGTGAGCAGGTTTAATCTAGTAGGTACCTAACCCCAACACCCTTACTAATATTATGAATGCGAAAATGTGTGTGTGTTTATTGAATTGTTTTGTTGGTTTGTCCTTTATTCACGCAGCAATATATGGACCTGATTTTTTGCATCGGTATAGTTGAGGACTTGGTGACTGTCATAGGCCTTTTGTCCCGGAAAAATAAAAGGTTTCCGCGGGAATTTTTAAACCGAACTACGCGAGCGAAGTTGCGGACAAAGCTATCTAATAATAATTATATTAAACTTTAAAGGATAGCCTAATGTATAGCCTAAGTATGTCACGACTAGGGCTTGCAAATATTCGAAAATTTTGGTATTCGAATATTCGACTTTTTTTCGGGTATTATTCGAACTATTCGAATAATATTCGAATAATTAAAAAAAAACAAAAGATGTTATAATAATCATGTTTTTAACTGCCAATCTCTTACTTTGATTCTAATATCTTTGAACCAAAACAAAATTTTACTTAAAAATTAAAGAACTGTTTGGAATTTGACTGTTATGGCACTAATTCAGTCCTCCAAAAAATATAAAAAGTTGTTGTTTAACAAGACAACCACAATATAACACAGTCTTATAAACCGAGATATGAGATTGAATATTGTAATAATATTTATGTATCAATAAAATCAAATAATCAATTACAAAAAAAACAACTTGCTTAAAATCTTTTATCATGTAACTAGAAATAAAGTACTGAATTCTAAACATTATTTTTGGTTCTTCGTACTACTTACTTCGTATTACTTACTTACAAATCTTAAAAGATTTAAAAGAAAGATTTTCAACGTCGATAGAATACAATTAAGTAATAATTCAGTATTAGAAATTATGAATTTGGACCTACCTAGCTGGACTGTGTGTCCCAAGTATATTATTTACTCGTGCACAATGTCAAGTGCAATATTCTTAACGAGGGTGGAGTGGAGCATGAGCATTGGACATGATTTTCATCTTGCTCATGTTCATCTTTAGGCCCAACGCTGAGAAACCGTGCTGAGATCGTTGAACACTGTATTGAGGTCGCTCAGAGTCTCTGCCATAACGACTATGTCATTAGCAAATCGCAAGTGAGTGATGTACTCACTGTTTATGTTGTTGCCAAGTCCGTTCCAATCCAGAAGCTTAAAGACGTCCTCCAATGCAGCACTAAATAGCTTTGGGGAGATTGCGTCTCCCTGTCACACTCCACGCTGCAAGTGGATTGACCTCGTAGTCTGGTCCTGTATACGTACTGACATATTGGCGTTTTCATACAAGCACTTCAACACTTGGATATACCGGTAGTCAATCCGGCATCTCTGCAGCGACCTCAATAAGGCCCAAGTTTCCATCAAAACGCAGGCTTTCTCATAGTCCTCAGACGCTAAGCAAAGTGGCCGTTAATGCTCTTCCATCTTTTGTATAACCTGCCGCAGCGTATGAATGTGATCTATGGTGCCCCAGCCTTTTCGGAATCCGGCTTGTTCGGGAGGCTGGAAGTAGTCGATCCTACGAACGAGACGATTCGTAATGACTCTCGAGAACAACTTGTAAACATGACTCAGCAGCTAGATAGGTCTATAATAATTCTTCAACAAGGTATTATCACCCTTTTTGAAGAACAGAACCACCACGCTCCTGTGCCATGCTTTCGGCGGATGCAGCGGCGTGATGACGGAATTGAACAATCGCTGAAAGATCTAAAGTACCGGTTTTCCACCCGCTTTCAAGAGTTCTGCAGTGACTCCATCATCACCAGTCGCCTTGGTGTTCTTGAACTGCTTGAGCCATACTAATCTCGTATAGGCTGACGTCCGGGATATCTTCGGTATAGTGTCGGGTCAGTTTGGCTCTGGGATCAAATCCTCAACAGGAGAAAGAGATCAACAGCCGAATCCAACTCAGCTGGGCAGCATTTGGGAATCTCAGAGATGTCTTCTCGTCCAAATCCCTCAGCGCCTGAAGACGAAAGTCTTCTAAGTCAGTAAAAGAACAGTGTGCCAGTGTTGACTTACGGATCCGAGAATTGGTCGCTAACTGTGAGCCTCATAAGAAGGCTCAGGGTCACTCAGTGGGCTATGGAGAGAGCTAAGCTCGGAGTATCCCTGCGAGATCAAATCAGAAATGAGGAGATCCGTAGGAGAACCATGATTATGAGATCAGAATCAGATCAATGTTAGATTGCACAAAAATAAAATGCATTTTTGTCTTATCATCTTACTTTGGTTTATTCTTACACTTACACGTACAACTTAAGAACCTTCAAGGCAAGCGCGTTCCAACCTAGACCTCATCACTGCTTTCTTCTAAGCATAATTATTGTCTTCTACTTCTAAGCATAATGTTGCGCGCGGAGTTTAAAATTCATATTTTGTGCATGTCGCAGGCATTTTGTGTGATTCCGCCGTTTACATACGACGTCGTCAGTTTAGAAACGCTCGCTGTTATGTAATATGCCAAAGGCAAAATGACAACTCGTTCAATTGTTTTAATTTCACTGTAGTTTTAGATGTAGTTATTGCGAATCTACGCAATTCCCAAGCACCAGGGCCACGAATCTGCCTCTAAAGTTAGCTTAGGTTGGGGTTCGACATGAACAGTCAGGTGCCCGCTTAGGTTCCATTTGGCCAATATACCTTTTTTTTTTACGTGGGGAAATCCATCATGGATACCACCGCCCCCGGGGTTACTCGATAGTTATGTCGGACTCTAACCGACTAAAACCCCACGGTGTTCCTTCTCATCGCCCAGTGACTGGGCAACGGGACCGTAATCACGTTCACGCAACCCAGCTAGCGGCGCCTGCAGAGACAGAACCTCTTCTCAAACACAGAGTTCTTCACTCATCACTCTATCTGAGGCACACAAGGAACAAAGTGTGTCTCCCGGCCCGAGGACCTTACTCCCTCAGGCGACGGACTTCCCATATCCATCGCCTGGAGGCGATGAATTTCACTGTAGTTTTAGATGTAGTTATTGCGAATCTACGCAATTCCCAAGCACCAGGGCCACGAATCTGCCTCTTAAGTTAGGTTAGGTTGGGGTTCGACATGAACAGTCAGGTGCCCTTAGGTTCCATTTGGCCAATATACCTAAGTGTTCACCAGACTCTTCACACACACCTGACTGTTCACACTACCACCCGACTGTTCATGTATAACCCTAACCTAACTTTTGATTTTGGCGAACATAGTACTTGTTAGGCATAAGAAACAGAACTAAATACTTCAATTTGCCGCGGCATTACATAACAGCGAGCGTTTCTAAACTGACGACGCCGTATGTAAACGGCGGAATCACACAAAATGCCTGCGACATGCACATCAATATTCAGAGTTTGGCTTTCGGAAAATTGGTCGAATATTCGAATATAGCAGATTTAATATTCGAATATTCGGACAAGAAATATTATTCGAATAATTCGAATATTCGAATATTCGAATGCAAGCCCTAGTCACGACTCACGCTCTCTTTAAACATTTCTGTGGTGGTGTTGTGTGGTGCGGGTTGATACGTTTCCTCAAATATGGACGAGCACAGCAACGGCTGGATGCGTCATCCTCGTGAACGGGTGCCGCCGGCGGGAATGGGGCTACTTCTGTCTGCCCGTCTTAACATGAATTGAATTGTAGTACGTTTTTTCTTGGAACTTCTCCTCATTGTGGAAATACTATATTCTATTCTAACAAAGATGCATGGGTTAAATCAGCTTGGCTTCCAGCTGCCCACAAGATAGTATAAAAACTTATTACAATGTAATAGCTACTTATTAATATTGAAGGATGATTATTTTGAATAGAGCAACTGCTGAGTTTCTTGCCGGCTCTTCTCAGCAGAATCCGCTTTCCGAACCGTTGGTAGAGTCATGACGTGTCATAAGAGCCACAGGTTGGCCTACGTGAAATAAATAATTTTGAATTTGTGTTTGATATTAATTTAATTTTGAACCGATGATCAAAGTATGATGACGTGTCAGAAATATAATTAGCAGAAAGCAATAGGCGAAGAAGCGACACATGACATGACAACATCTGTTGTTTATTCGTATCAGTCTAATGTTAAACTTAATATAGTATGTTCGACCATGTGTTGGTACTCAGTCGTTATAAAATATAGGGTAACCAGCAAAATAATAACATTTTATGGATACCCATTACCCACCAAATTCAAAAAGTTAGACAGCTCCTTCAGGCGCATCCTTTTATAAATGCGAAAGTGTGTTTATTTGTTGGTTTGTTGGTTTGTCCTTCAATCACGCCGCAACAGGGCTACGGATCGACGTGATTTTTTGCATGGGTATAGTTGAGGACCTGGAGAGTGACATAGGATACTTTTCGTCCCGGAAAATCAAAGAGTTCCCGAAGGGTTTTAAAAACTAAATCCACGCGGACGAAGTCGCTGGCATCAGCTAGTTTGTTAAATAAATAAATAATATTATGATGCGAATTAAATTTATCAATTATGTTTCCCGATACAAATAAGCGAATGGAGCTGGAAACTTACCAAACGATTTTAACAAGAAAAAAATTTAAAAACTAACCGTGAAAAAAATATTTTGTCTTACTACGAAACCAGTTACGTACGAATACATTTTATTCTTTGTAATTGTTACCAATTAACTCGTGCTACATAACCAGTAAGACTATACGCAAAATTGGATGTCACTTCCAAACAAACTTACAAAACCAAATGAAGAAAGCGTCATGCACATCATTTTTAGAACTTCCCCTCATTGTAGAAATATTATATTCTAACAACGTTGCATGTTTTAAATCGGCTTGGCATCCAGCTGCCCACAAGATAGTATAAAAAACTTATTACAATATAATAGCTACATAATAATATTGTAAAATGATTATTTTGCAAAGAGCAACTGCTGAGTTACTTGCCGGCTCTTCTCAGCAGAATCCGCTTTCCGAACTGGTGGTAGAGTCATGAGTCATGACGTGTCATAAGAGCCACATGTTGGCCTACGTGAAAAAAATAATTTTGAATTTTGAATTTTTTTGAATACATTTTATTCTTTGTACGATAGCAATTAACTCGTGCTACGTAACCAGTATGACTACGCAAAATTGCATGTAACTTCAAAACAAACAAATTATAAAACCAAATGAAGAAAGCGTCATGCACATCATTTTATAATTTTTTATAGCCAGATAAGACTCTGCGCAAAATATCAATCCAAATAACGTTTGAAAAAATTATGAACGTGTAAAAAAGATAAATCCTGGGAAATCCGGTAGAATGGCAATCTGAAGTACAGCGCGGAGCGACGACGTCGGACGGCTGGGTGCGATTTAAGGCCACAGAAGTCAACGCCACTGTCAAGGTCAGCTCGTCCGGCCTCGTCAAACCGTCCTAAAAATTCGATGCCATCAAACCTCTAAAGCCCTTATCTCCAGCAAGATAGTGACGTAAGCTCTTATCTTATTCACTTGTATAGAGAAAAGAGATAGTATTCCAGTATTCCGCTTTTAGTGTAGTGATACATAGCTGTAGGTACATAACTATAATTATGCGCATGTTAAAAATGCTGATGATGAAGTTTTTACTGGATGGGAAACATTATGATCTCGTCGGTACTTGTACACGTGTGTTATTCAATTTATAGTTGTAATAACTTTTGCCCGCGGCTTCACTCACTTTTAGTTCGATATTCCAACCCCTATTTTACCCCCTTAGGGGTTGAATTTTCAAAAATCCTTTTTTAGCGGATGCTTCTGTGTGCAAATTATCAGCCCGATCCGTTCAAAATTTTTCTTTTATTTATGTAGACTAGCTTTTGCCCACGGCTTCGCTCACGTTAAATTCGATTTTTCAAACCCCAATTTTACCCCCTTAGGAGCTGAATTTTCAAAAATCTTTTCTTAGCGGATGCCTACGTGATAAAAGTTATCTTGTAGGTATGCCTTTCAAAGTTTCAGCCCGATACGTCCAGTGATTTGAGCTGTGTGTTGATAGATCAATCACTCAGTCAGACACATTTTCCTTTTATACATAATATATTTAGAAGATAATCGCTATTGCTAATAGGTATATTAAATTATCTTTTACGAGCATTATTTATTATGCTGATGGTTACATTTTTGCTCGATGGGAAATGGAAATCATCATAATCGCTTCGAGTGCTTCGAAATTTGTTCACATGTCGACGTCAATCTATATTTTTATACTTACCTACTTAGTACCTAGAGATAGTAATCCAATCCCATTTAAAGTGTTGGCGCTTATATATATAACTTCTACGAACAGTAAATACTTTGAGGCTGAGAATTGCTCGGTGGGTGTGACAGTAATCTCTTTGTCATTGGATTCACGTGTGGTCTCTAATCTATGTTTTCAACCAACAAAAAAATGAAGAGGTTCTCAATTCATTGCGTATATTTTTTTTTAGAGGCAGTACTCCAATATTCCCATCCCATCCAAGTATGTTGGGTAGGGGATACATTTTTCTTTAACAGACATTGAAATATTCCGGTTGTGAAGTTTCGTCATGATCCATGATCTCATCAGCACCTTTTTTCATAGGCAGGTAGGCCTATCTAAAGAGTAGAGACCCCGACAACAGAACAGACTACACCAAAGTTCCCGTTTAAAAAGAGTTAGATAGAGGTACATTTACCTTATTCGAGCTTTGAAGAACAATATTATGTTATTTTTTATTCGATAGCTGCCATCAAGAAAAGGCTGATAGTGAAATTTTTGCTTGATTTTAAATAAGTGTAAAAATATGATCTCATCGGAACGTAAAATCTGTGTGATCTTTCATCCTAATCTTTGTTGATTGTGCAACCTTTACAATAAATTATTTACTTAGCTACGCGCGTCATACCTATTAATGTATAGTAGGTACCTACAAGGTAGGTACGCGTTTGGTTAGAAAATGAAACTCTAGAAACCAAAATAAATAAATAGCCATTTATTTCCCAAATTACATTTACATTCAATTATTTTAGTCACTTCATACAAATATCCAAATTAGATTAGTCAAATACAATACAGTCGGTCAATATTTTGAAAATTATTTATAGAATAATTAAATTATATTAGTGTCAGATGTTTTATTTGGGTACCTACCCATCTTCGGGTAAAGGCCTCCTCCACCCTGCTCCAGAAATACTCCATACTCTAAAATAGAATTCAATTTTTTTTGTCAACGAAAGAGCAAGTCTTAAAGCTGCTAGGTACCTAATTGTGGAACCATTTCAGTCGTAGCTCGTAAGCTGCAGGGTTACCCTATCACGTAATAAAAGATTAACGTACATGTTGTTGGTTTTAACAAAACAATTGTTTTTCAAGAGATAGAAACATTGGCAGAGAAAGTCGATCTGCGTAAATTCGCGAGGTTGCTGGGTTGAACGATCGCTAGAACCGGTCAGACGGGCGCGACGGCCGCGGCATAAAAGATCCACCGGGAATGTGCCGCCGACGGGTGACTCCCTCCCTACTCTATCTGCAGTTGCACCCAGATAGTTCCGGCTCGGATTGATAACTCGGAATACTGTGCACTACACCTATAAGTCGAAATTTCAGCCGGTACTGTCATGCAGTGATTTTATTTTACTCTTGGAAAAAATCGAAGTTTTTGTAATTATTAAAGTGTTGCCATTGCATGATATCCATACATAATCAAGAAAATCTTCTTCTTTTTCTTAATCAACCTATAGATCTCCAATGCTGGACAAAGGTCTCGGTCTTGCGCCGCCTGAATCCAGCGGCTCCCTGCGACTCGTTTAATGTCGTCGGTCCACCTAGTAGGGGGGGTCGCCACTCCAGCAACTTGGGACCCCGACGAACATCAGCTCTTCGAACTACATATGTGCTCCGCCCATTACCACTTCAGTTTTGCGACTCGCTGAGCTATGTCGGTGACTTTCGTTCTTCTAAGAAAATATTAATATAATTCAAAAATTTGTGTATTTTATCAATAACTAGCTGATGCCCGCGACTTCGTCTGCGTGGATTTAGTTCATAACATCCCGCGGGAAATCTTTGTCACCCTCCAGGTTCTCAACTATACCTATCCAATAAATCACGTCAATCCGTAGCTTTGTAGCAGGAAACATTTGATCGTCTTGCTCGCGGCATTGTTAATGATGATTGATGATTCAAAGAGAAAACATATTACCTACTGATGATATTATCAATTACGTTAAACTATAATTTTTATAATTGTTTTTACCATAATTAACCAAATACAAAATTACGTTTAGCTGTCATTTACGTTTTGTTCTTCCACTGTCACTTTCGTTTTTTTATTCCATGTCAGATGCATTTTTGTTATACCAGGTTTTATATTGACTTGACGGAAACGCGGTCGAACGGGATAAAAAGTATCCTATGTCCGTCTCCTGGTTCTCAGCTACCTCTCCACCAATTTTGAGCCAAATCGGTTCATCCGTTCTTGAGTTATAAATAGTGTAACTAACACCACTTTCTTTTATATATATATAGATAATATATATAGCTCGATTACCACTGACTCACTCACTGACTCATTGACATAATTGTTCTCCTAGAAGGAGACGGAAATCGATACAATGATGTTCGGGAGATGTGTTTGGGTGGGGGATTCGAGTGGGGAAAAATTATGACATTTCGGAAAAACAAGATGGCGGCCGACGTGAATCTTGCAACTCTTTTGTTTTCCAACCGATTTCTTTGAAGTTTTGGATTATGGTAGAAATTAGTAAACGATTAACAGAAAAAGTGAAAAAAATTAAAAAAACAAGATGGCGGCCGAGCTGTGACGTCTCAAATTTCCGACCCTCTCCTGTAAAATTTTGTATGAAAAAAATTTTTTTCACCCATGGTGTCGTATAGAGCTCAAAGAATGTGACTCGGAGAAAGGTGGAGAGAGCTGATGAGTGAGGAGTTCGGAGACGGGCGAGGGGCACGGCCAGGGTATAGAAGATAGGTGGAGGGTGCTCGACCAAATGTCATTCGAAACCTCGAGCAGTTGCCAGTGAGTTGAAAAAAAATTCCAAAATGGCGGAAAAAAAATGGCGGCAAATTTTGTCCGTCTCTCTCTCGGAGACTATAAAAGATGGAGGAGCGGTTTCTCGACAAAAGATGATCACAACCCGGAGGTCTACCTGGTGAGTAGGAAAAAAATTCAAGATGGCGGATTTTTTTTTCCCCCCATACAAAATGTATGGGGAATATTGAAGGGACTAGAAGTTGGGAACTATGCAAGACATTGATTTTGATAGGTTCATAGGGCTTTTTTTCTTTTTCTTTTTTTCATTTTACATTTGTTTTTTTTGTTTTTGTTTTTTCATTTTTTTTCTTTTTTTTCTTTTTCTTTTGTGAATGAGGAGCACGGCCAGGTTATTGCAGATAGGTGGGGTGTGCTCGAACAAATTTTGATTTTGATAGGTTCATAGGGCTTTTTTTCTTTTTCTTTTTTTTCATTTTACATTTGTTTTTTTTTTTTTGTTTTTTTTCATTTTTTTTCTTTTTTTTTCTTTTTCTTTTGTGAATGAGGAGCACGGCCAGGTTATTGCAGATAGGTGGGGTGTGCTCGAACAAATTTTTTGGCAAAAGATGACCAGAATCCGAAGGGCTACTTGATGAGTAAAAAAATCACGGTCCGCTTTAGCGGGCCGCGCACCCACACGCCCTACTTGTAGCAATAACACTTCCCGCGAGCTGCTTTAGCAGCTCGCGGGAAGTGTTATTGCTTGCTATTACTTGCGATTCCAAAAATAGCTGTTACACTTTTTGTGCAACTTTCCTTAACTGTCTGTAGGTACATGCGACATGCCTGCCTATCAGTTTAAATTATTATTGGAAAAACATTCGTAATGAATTTTAAAAGAGAATTATTATTATCAACAGCACCAAATTGAATTTATTGATAATGTATATTACATACATTTACTGGAAAATTACTTTAGTATTGAATATTTATATATTTATCTGCCTATTCACCTTGGTAGTAAATTCCTTCCACTTTATAATAATTGAGATGATTTATATAATACTATGTTCCGATTAGTGTTAAAAGCAAAACGTGAGAATTATCACGTTTCTACAGTTCATAATGTAAGGTGCCTCATAATTTTCTTTATTCTCAGGAAACAATGGGAAGGAGAAGGAAAATTCTCGAAGCAAGGAGGCGACTTCACCAGCGGCCCGTTCTGCTAACGGTCAGTATAGCCCACAATATTAACTTTAATATTACCTGTATTTTTAACCAAACTAAGCTTTGGTTTGGTTTTGCTTTCCATTTGACTGCGTTGCTATAGCAATGATAGAGCTTTGAATGAATGAGCGAGTAATGATCGAGCTTTTCATTGGGAAACGGAGGGTAGATCGCGGGGGTGCGCAGGCGAGAGCGCGTAGGGTGTGTTTAGGGTTGCTGCATGCCATTTCGTGACAGTTATTTGCATCAAAAAATTAATGGAAGACATGGAGGTGCTGGAAATATGGCATTTGCTGACGCGGCCGATGCGTACGGCTCATCTTTAGGTATTTTAATGACTGTAAGTCTAGTTGGAGGTGCAAGGTGGATATTATTCCCTTTCCCCTCTAGCTTCTAACTGAGCGTACAGTTTGTGCTAGGAGAAGTTAAAACACCTATGCAGCAGATTTGAGCTATAGCACAGAATATTTATAGACCTTTCGATTTTCAGTCCGCACCCTGAACCGTTCGTTGAGGCTAAAATTTTTACTGCTGCATTGACATCGTTCGCATTTTCAGTACTGAAAAACGCGGCTTATACCTACCGTTCTTACGGGTTTTGACTTTTGTGTCTTGCGGCCGTATGCGATCACGTTAACAATTCACACAATTAATTAGCCGACTATTCCGTACCTATTTTAAATTAATTCGCAATTCGCCAAGTAAAACGACGAATTTGACGTTTTATCCTTTATTTGTATCTTCTGGTATTGGCTACTTTACTTGTTTAGTTATTTACTTGGTGAAGTAAGCTCTTAGGTTTTAAACTTATTATGATAGATATATTTTTTTAGGTTACATACCTATAAAAATATATCTATCATAATAAGTTAAGTAAGTCAATCTATACGAAAACAAAAATGGAGATCCTGTGAAATTCGGAAATTTTTCTCGAACTCTCGTTTCGTGTTAAGAGTTTTCATAATAAGATGAAAAGCACTTAGCAGTGATATCCAAGTCATTAGGAATGCGGTCTCTTATAGCCCACTCAACGAAGCAAAAATAGGGGAAATAATTCGTGTAAAAGCGATTTTTGGCATAGTTGTAGGGAATGGTGTCTGAAGCAACATACTCAAAGTACTGATGGATGGGGGTGAAGCTAACGGGGAGGGGGGGGGTGTAAAGGTCCCTTTTTTAAGTTTTTCTTGAATAACTCGTAAACGGTGGCCTATAGCAAAAAAAAATCTTATATTCAAGTAATCCACATAAAATTCTCTATAAAAAAGGTTCTATACACTTTTTCGCTGGGATCAATATTTAACGAGATATTAAAACAGAAAAGTTAATTATGATCAATTCTCGCGTTTTAACGCTAAGGCGTTCAAACTAATGGCGCGCACGGCGCGCTCGTGTGGCGAAAAAAGAACGAAGAACATGTTGCAGACCTTTTGACTTATGAACTAACCCCATTTCCTATGGCTCTGTTCCACGAGGGTGTAATCCGTAAAGGGAAGAAGTCATCCCTCTACGATGTTTTGCCAGTAGAGAACAACGCAGCTCTCTATCTCAACCAAACCACCAATGTGGTAGATGGTGGTTTCCTACTACACCGTATGAAATGGAAACCGTCCTCCAACGTTTCTTCGATTTGCCATCAGTACATTACCTACGTACAGAAACATTACGGTCCAAATTGTATGGTGGTTTTTGATGGTTACAGTGATGTCAACAGCACAAAACGAGCAGAGCAGAAGCGACGAGGTCTGACTAAAATATCGGTTGACATTAACTGTAACGAAAATACGATCATCACTGTTCAACAGGAGCATTTCCTCGCCAATGAAAATAATAAAACGAGGCCTGATTCAGTTCCTCTCCGAGAAAATGACAGCAGCAGGGATTGAATCAACTGTTGCAACAGGAGATGCTGATGGTACTATTGTCAGGTGCGGGTTGGATAAGGCTGCCGTTCATCCAACTGTTGTAATCGTTGGGGCGGATGTCGACTTGATAGTCCTCCTTATGGGATTGACTCCACCAAATATCAACGTGTTCTTTATGAAACCGGGGCGTGGAAAGGTGGAGACCAAATTGTTTTCAGTGCGACAACTTCAACTGCTTCCATTTGCCAAGACAATTCTCCTTCTCCACAGCTTCTCCGGATGCGACACCACCTCCGCGATCCATGGAAAGAGCAAAGTGGGAATTGCTAAGCTGTTCACGGCTAAACCAGACCTGACCCAAAACATCTCAGACATTTTCAGTGAGCTTTCAACATCACCTGAGAGTATTGAACAGGCCGGCGAGAAACTGTTTCTGGCAATTTACCAAGCGCCTGCCCAGGAAAAAAATCTCAATAAATACCGCTACTCAGCTTTTTTGAGAGCATCGATGAAGCCGAAATCAGATCTGGCCACTCTTCCTCCTACTATAGGAGCTTCAAAGCAGCACTCGTTGAGAGTGTACCTACAGGTATCATTAATCAATGTCAAATACTGTAATGTAAATATATATTTGAGCTACTTAAATACTTACGTTGATCTTATAACTTCTTTTACAGATACAACAATGGCTCGGCAACCCCCTACCACCTACTCAATGGGGCTGGGTAAGAGGAGACAATGGCATCCTAAAGCCGGTGACAACCAATGATCCAGTGGCACCTGACTCCATTCTCAACACCATATTTTGCCGATGCACGACTGGGTGTGGGGTGCGATGCGGCTGCCGGAAAGCAGGAATTGCCTGCTCCAGTGTCTGCGGTGTATGCTCCGGCTCATGCACTAACGGAGCCCCCATCGAAAACACCGTCGACGATGATGTTGATGATGATATTTTAGATTTAGAAGATACTTAGATTATTTTTTTAATACATGCCATACCTACTAAAAAAATGTAAGTTTATTTTATTATTGTCCATCTTCTTACCTTCATATCCCATTAAATACTGATCTCAGCGAAAAAGTGTATAGAACCTTTTTGATAGAGAATTTTATGTAGCTTACTTGAATATAAGAATTTTTTTGCTATAAGCCACCGTTTACGAGTTTTCACTGTAACCATCAAAAACCACCACACAATTTGGACCGTAATGTTTGTGTACGTAGGTAATGACGTACTGATGGCAAATCGAAGAAACGTTGGAGGACGGTTTCCATTTCATACGGTGTAGTAGGAAACCACCATCTACCACATTGGTGGTTTGGTTGAGATCGAGAGCTGCGTTGTTCTCTACTGGCAAATCATCGTAGAGGGATGACTTCTTCCCTTTTCGCATTACACCCTCGTGGAACAGAGCCATAGGGAATGGGGTTAGTTCATAAGTCAAAAGGTCTGCAACATGTTCTTCGTTCTTTTTTTGCCACAGGAGCGCGCCGTGCGCGCCATTAGTTTGAACGCCTTAGCGTTAAAACGCGAGAATTGATCATAATTAACTTTTCTGTTTTAATATCTCGTTAAATATTGATCCCAGCGAAAAAGTGTATAGAACCTTTTTTATAGAGAATTTTATGTGGATTAGTTGAATATAAGAAATTTTTTTGCTATAAGCCACCGTTTACGAGTTATTCAAGAAAAACTTAAAAAAGGGACCTTTACACCCCCCCCTCCCCGTTAGCTTCACCCCCATCCATCAGTACTTTGAGTATGTTGCTTCAGACACCATTCCCTACAACTATGCCAAAAATCGCTTTTACACGAATTATTTCCCCTATTAGGCAGTTTTTGGTCTTCATTGAGTGGACTATTACGGGGGGTCGCAGGTTCGATCTCGGGCACGCACTTCTGACTTTTGGGAGTTATGTCTATTTAAGCAATTAAATAGGTATCACACTGCTTCAACGGTAAAGGAAAAAAAACATCGTCAGGAAATCTGTCCATATAATGTTCTGGAAGGTGTGGGAAGTCCGCCAAATCGCATTGGGCCAGCGTGGTGGACTATGGCCTTTAACCCATCTCTGAAACCTGCGCTCAATACTGAGCCGTTAGTTATAGCTAAAAGTAGAGTGCTAAAAGTGGAGTGTAGTATTAGGGAATAAGGAGCACTTGTCACTTGTCAACCCTAGCAATACGACACCGCGCACATGGCGTCCCGGGGGTTTGCGACAGCGACGGTACCGCGCAAGCGCGGCCTCCACCCCGACGATACCCTGTCACCCCCGCTCCCTTTTTCTCCCCGCTCTGCAGGGGCGACGACTCCAGAAGACACCGCATTCTACTCGCATTTTCGCGGAAATTGGAATCCTCTCTCGTTATTAACATGGTGTCTGCACAAAAGTACGCCAATATTGCCTGTCATTACCATGTTTTGTAATGATTGCCGCTTAACAGTCGCTTCAGATCACTTGTTTAATTTACTGCCGATCATAACAATAATATCCCCATCGATTAAACAGCGAGACAACACAATGAAATTAACTACTAACGAACTGTTTGTATTATTATGAAACTATCGATGGCTCTAGAAATCTATTGCTAGGTATTAATCTATCTATTAATTTGTCTATTAATTTTTACAATAAAGAAAAAGGAAATTCATAATATTATGTACTTATTAAGTTTTCAAATTCAAAGTATGAAACGATGGTCGCGATGACATGACACCTTCAAAAATTACAGCCAAGTAATTTCGTCTCATCTGCATTCTGCATTCGTCAGTTTAAACTAGCGGCACGCTATGATGGCCGGTTTGACACATTACAATAGTGATGTGGAATGTCAATTTATTCTCGAACAAAAAACAATTAAGTTTTGTTTTTGTACCTGATTAAATAGGTTTAATAAAACAAAAATGTATATGTTTATTTAATTTATTTGAACGAACTGAATATTTGAATGAAAATGAATATACATACTTTATATGCACACAAGAAACATATGAATACAAAAGATACCAAAAAAGGTGCCACAAAAGGCCATAATTAATCAGATTCGTCCATACTACTATTTTCACTGTCGTCACTGCTATCATCACCTACATTAATAATTATATGTTCGTTTTCTATAATATTATCTATTTTCACATCTCTTTCATAATCTTCCCTTATTAATTTAACAGTTCTATTCACAACCTTTTCCCAGTCTCCTTTAGTCACATGTTCACAAGCTTCTTCTAATAATTTTAGCATTTTTTTTGTGGTAAATGGGGGTTCTGTATTGTGTCTTGCAGCATATCCCTTAATTTGAGCCCACACCAACTCAATCGCATTATACTCACAATGGTAAGGCGGTAACCGTATAACTCTGTGCCCATGTTCTAATGCTATTTCGTCAATGACGTATCGGATCTTGGTTGGTTTGTTTTCTTTTAAAAGACGTACTAATTCCGCTTTTAACATATTCATGTTTGCATCTACGCCATTTTTACGAAGCCATGCGACGATATCAGCTTTCTTTTGGGATTGGGCAGGTGGCTTGTCAATTTGCATCGAGTGGTATGGGGCGTTGTCCATAATTATAATAGATGGTTCAGGGAGGCTACACAACATTGAGGTAAACCATTCAGTAAACTTTTCTCCATTCATGTCTTCATGATAGTCTCCAGTGGTTTTTGACGCAAAAGCCATGAGAGAACCTTCGACAAACCCGTTGATGGTTCCGGCGTGACAAATTATAAGTCGCGATCCTTTTCCTACAGGAACTTTGGAAGTAGATGCTGCTGTGTCATCGTTCCAAGAACGGCCTACAGTATGGTTAGCATTAAGCCATGTTTCATCCAAGAACACAACATTTTGCCAATTTTTGATTTCTTTCACTTGCCGTAAAAAAGTATACCTTGCCATCGCTATATCAAATCTTTCCATCAATATTTTGCGTTTGTTACATTTTTTGTATCGAAATCCAATGGTCTTCAAAATCTTCGTTAAAGAACTTTCCCCACCGAAGAATAATCCAGCTTCCTTCAGTGAATGCACCAACTTTTTTCTTGTTGGATACTCCTTCTGTAAATAGTAGCCGTAAACATGTCTTCGGATAGCATCGGCATCAAAGCTATCGATGCCTACGACTGGTTTTGCTCGTTTTCTCTTTTTTGGTGTGTGAAGTTTATTTTCTTCTGTGCCAGTCTCGCCATATTTTTTTTTAGTTATCCGTCTAACAGTTCGTTGTCCAATATTAAGCGCATCAGCTACGCGTTCAACCACTGACGTTATAGGTAAAATTGGCCCTCCATTTTGAGCTTCACGATCGAAATAGTTACGAAGGCGTATTACGAACTCACGTGTCTGACTATTTAGAACAGTTCTCTGCGTACGTTCGGTCATATCGACGAAATCCACAACAAAGGGCTTGAACAGAGTCCAAATTAACGAGCAAGGGTCAACAGTAATGCAGTATCAATATTTGAAATCCAAAGCCAGGTCAAAACTATATCACAATCGCATTGCACTGACAGTTTATACTTTTCGAAGCAACGTCAATTCGAAACTGCTTTGTTTTGCATTGAGCATTGACGCGAGTTTGCCGGAGGTAGTAGTTGTGCTAGCCAGCGATCCTATGTGACGATCGTATTAGATTCCATTTTTAAAAATTTTCAATTTAGAAAACCAAATGCCGAGTTGTGGTATATATCATATAAAAATAAAAATTTTACCTTTTGTATGAAACAGCTGATATTTTTTGCGATTTCAGAGGTTTGTCCACATAGTGAAAATTGTTCATATTCACAAGTACATTCACCCCTTAAATGGTGCAAACTGATTTTTCTACACTTGTATACATTTTAGAAATCAATTTATTAAATAAATTTTGAGTCCTAAACCTAAAACTACATTCGATAAAATTTATGAATCTCTGCACATCACTATCGTCAATAAAGTAATACAATTATTTCCTTCAAAGTCGTTATCAATTAATACGGAACTTCATGAGCGGACAAACGTCAAACCGGCCATCATAGCGTGCCGCTAGTGTAGATAGGGACAAATATTTTAGTCTTCAGTTGACTAAATACGATAAAATTGCCCGCATTTTGTCGTTCTAAGGATTCACCCCTATCTATGAACAAAATAATATTTTAAATATTGTAGACAAAAGCGACCCAGCAACGGGTGATAATATGATAATAACTCGAAAACACAATGTCAGCTTGTCTCCAAACGTGACATATCAATGGAACAAACGTTTAGATAATGGAACATCCGTCTTTGGGAATGAGTAGGTGGAATATATTTTGTTCACTGCATTGTTTAACATTATTATGGTGGAGTTACAAATGACAATGTTTAACAAAAGATTAAAGTCAAGTTAAATCATTGAAAAATTAAATAAATCCTTTACAAAAGAAAATGTACCCGCTATTCACTGAAAAATCTAAGTAATATAAAAGACCTACCTACCACCTACCTAATTTATGTGTATAATATGGGTAACCACACCCAAATAGAATACACAGGAATACTTACGGCCATTCGGTCATGATTTTGTGTTATCATTGTATTTATCATCGTTTATCAGAAACGTTAAATCGCTCCACTAGTCTCAATATTACATAAGTACAAGAAATAATTAATCTAATGGAAAATACTTAGTGATAGGCCGAAACTCGTTTCACATTCGGTTTAACCGAATTGCGGCGGCTTGAACCAAACTTCGGCATTCAGCCGGCCGGCATTCGGTTCAAATGCCGAGCATTCGATAAAAGAAAATTTTGAAAAACTCACCACTACTATTTTGGCTAAAATAATCAAACAATCTACATAAAATAATAAATAATCATAGTAATTTTTTTTGACGTGATAACGTCTTATAAATCGATGAACACCGGCTGCACGCACGAAAAAGTGTACATTCCGCCTGAATCTGCGCGTGCAAGCGAAAGCGCGGAACAAGCGATAGAGAGGCACGATCGGCCCAAGCGTTGGCTTGTGACTAGCGAAAATTGTAATTTTCAATTAATTCCTTCTTTGTATTAAGTAAGTATACAAAATAATGATAATTCAGTGACAATAATTCAATTCAATTCATAAAAGTATGCAATTTTTCATCAATGTTTCTTTATGAAGTTACTAATTTAAACCTTATCTTATTCTAAAAACAAATGAAATTAAACTGATACCTACTCCTCCAAATATTCATTATTGAAAAGAAAACTTAAAACTATGTAGGTATGACTATGTCCAATAATAATTCAAGTGAACGCGTAGGTATACAATATGTCGCATTGTGAAAAGAACCGAAGTTCGGCCTAATTTTTAATTTTTACCGATTTTTTTTTTTATGTTCGGTCGTACTTCGTAGGTATTCGGTTCAAATACCATTCGGCCCATCACTAAAAATAATTCATGTCATGTTCAATAAATAACATAGCATAATATACAGCTGGATAAGTACATATCTGTAATTTTCATTGAACGTTAAAGTTAGCGGAAGGTATGGTAGGGTAGGTGATTATAACGTAAGGAAGGAACATAAAACAGAAATCTAAAGAATTCCTATATTAATATAACAAGGATTATGACTGATACGTAGTTTAAACTAGGTCATAGTACCGACATTATATGCAATAGGTATTAGGTTTACCTTGGCTTAAATAGGTAAGTAATGTACCTATCGTTGCTTTAAGGGGAATCGTGACCTTAAAGTAAAACATGTCGCAAATTAAAGGACGTACAGACAATATGGTAAACCGGTACACGAAGTGAGAAACTGAGTTGAACTCCATAACAGGCGTATGTACCTACTTATGTCCACGGAGCTGATATATTGTAAGCTGTGCTTTTTCATAACGGACGCGTTGGATGATGTCATACATAACTCAAAACAGGCCACTTTTCCATCGGACAACTGGTTAATTGGTTAGAGTCTTCCATTACATTACCAGTCTTGTATGAGCCAGTGTCGTGTTGTCGCCAGTCTTTATTATCGCCCAACACGATAACGTTGTTGCTGCTTTCTTTTTTATTTACCGAACAATTATTATGGTCATAAAGGAAGTTCATATTGCCCAATGCCCATGTAGATGTACCTAAACTATATTGTTAGCTATCATCAGATTTTTTATTTATCAGAACCTTTATCTTTCGAAAGTTGTGACCTTAGGCTTAGACTTGAAACACCAAAGGCAAACAAATCGATTACTTTTCACAAAAACATGAATTTCTATGAATTAAATTCATGCATAATTGCATAAATAACACGATTAACATAGTAAATATTATATGAACAAAATTTACTTAAGGAAAACTGGTTTGACTAATTAATGTTATTAAATCCACATTAAGACCACGTATATTATATTATGTTTGTTAAATTATAATTACGAGGAAATCCACTGTAAGTATCGATCCCTGGTTATTTTCCGGGATAAAAATTATTTAATTCTATTGCCTTAAAACATAATAAGTATACTTACTTATATATTAAAATATAAAAAAATATTTGCGGTAGGCAGATATAAAAGCTACTAATTTATTATAAATATATTATTATAATTATATACATCCAGTTAGTGTCACAGCAGAAGGAAATTTGGCAAGTAGGTATCACCTCCAAATATGTACCTACCTATGTAGTTAGGTACATATTTGGAGTAACATGTCTATTTATGGCTTGGCGTGAACAGGGAAAGAAATACTTAATTTCACAATAATCATTTTTAATTATAAGGCGAATAGGTACCTACTTAAGTTGGTATGTTTTAATTATATAAAGGATTTTTTAATTATTGACAAAAAGCATATTAATATAAAAAAAAATCGGCCAAGTGCGAGTCGGGTCTCGCTCTTTTAGGGTTCCGTTAAAAAAATTAAATTAAAAGATTTCTATCTTTTAATTTAAGTAGGTGGGTACCTACCCATTTTAATTTAATTTTTTTAATTTAATTTAATTTTTATTATTTGTTGTTATAGCGGCAATAGAAATACATAATATGTGAAAATTTCATCTGTCTATCTATTACGGTTTACGAGATACAGCCCGCTAACAGACGGACGGACGGACGGACGGACGGACGGACAGCGTAGGCTTAGTAATAGGGTCCCGTTGGTACCCTTTGGGTACGGAACCCTAACAAGGTGTATTCTACAATTATTTAAATTCACTTGTGTTTTTTTTAGCGTTAAGTTCATGGCAAACCAAAATAGCTATTAAATGAGAAGGAGATTCCTCCACTTTATAGGTAAATAAGGTCACCCGTAGGGTCAGCACTTAGCTATGCACAGAAACGCTTCCAACAATTTTGCATAACCACCCTTTACTCTTCTTTATTTTCCTAGCTTATGCCAGGTACCGCCGATTTGTCTTACTAGTTTCTAGTTTATTCTTGTCTTGGGTACCAACCGGTAAACATTTATTTACACCATTTTGCACAATTTGGACGCCTTCCAGAAAATACTTACCTCATTAAAAACCAGGATAGTAAACATGTGGATACGCTTTAACAGTCCAGGCCTCATTCATTAACACGCTAAAAATAAAATTACCTAGGTACTTTATGTATTTAGCGGTTCTTACCCGCTCCCACAGCGGCAGCACAGGTGCGATACAGTTGCTGTTTTATTCAAAACTCACGACACCGCAGGTTTATGCGGTGACGCAGTCGCCGAGGTTGCGGGAAAGGACTGCAAACTTGGTGGTAGATGATCGCAAGTTGGGCGATTATTTACAATCGCAAACCAAAACGATCGCAGATTGCGCGAGCGCTTTCCCGCCCACAATATGCGTATTCGTTGTAGGTATTTATCGATAACTCATTTGAAAGAATGCGCAACATCACTAATGCGGCTTATGATCCCGCGTGCTACGAAGGATTAATCCTTCGTAGCACGCGTAATCTATACAATTGTATAGATAATACCAACTTTTTTATTTTGGCGAAAAACAGCTCATGACGTGGAAACTAGGTATATCCACTTATTCAGTATCCACCACGTATCATTATCTAACCCTGAAAATCCATTACCTAATGATCCACCCGAATCTACCCAAAATAGAGACGCGGACCGAAATGGACGCATGTATTTTCATAGGTTGTTGCTTGTAATTAATTTATTTGATAAAATAATTATTATTAATCGAGAATAATATCATATCACAAGCAAAATATTGCCAAGGGTAATTAATGGCTGCGAGCCTGTTGCTATACTGTATACTCAACCTACTTGACAAAGAGTTCGTTGAACTGTACCGTTTGTCAGTAATATTAATTCTGCAATTAAAGTGAATCCAGTGCACCCCGCGATCGTTTGCCGTGGTAAAGTAATTAGGTAGCTAGGTACATAATTAGTAAAAATAAGATACCTATCAGAGTGATCTTCTAGCTACTAGCTACTAACTAGCTTTTAAATTCTTTTTGCAATAAAATTGGAAAAGCATTGTTTAAAACTATTCGCATGTTGAGAGACGGATAGAATAGAATAGGTTTTTTTTAGAATAAGCTTTTACAGTGCTTTTGAAATTTGAATAAGTCAAATTAAGCTATCACTTGTTCGGCATGCTGTTTTAACCGAGAAGAACCAGCAAAAAACTGTGCGGTAGCATAAGTATCTGAAATAATCAGCTGTGACAGATGGGTGAAGTGACTTCTAGCACGCATGCTGTCGAGCGAAGACTAATTGTCAAGGATACGGCCAAATCTATAGTTATAGCTATCGTTCGTATCGTCGAAGAGAAGGAAAAAGAAGAACAGAAAAAGGAAGAGAACTAGAGAGTGAGCACGAAGTAATGCTATGCAGTTACGTACTTTTCCAGAAGACATGGTTATAGGTTATTTTAGTCCATGAATATTCAGACTATTTTAGCAAATGGATAAGTACACCGCAGATTTCTTCCTCCCCGAATAAAAAATAGACATATGAATACGCAACTCGGATGAGGGGTTCCTTTTTTACCATTTTTGTATGGAACCCTAAAAACGGCCCTCAATGAGTCATCTGTGGAAACTTTGTGGCTCACTACCTTTCTCACTACATACTTAGCTACACAGACTACACTTAATTATTCTATGTCATTCGTCACATGTACAATACGTACGCGAAGGTCCTTTCCTTAGCGAGAGAAGGTCGGTTCCGCTTGGCGTCCTCATTAGCCAACGAAACTGAGTCACTGTGCCTACACGACTATCGGACTAATTACTTTTTGTGTACATTCCTTCTTCATTACCTTGATGTTTTCTCAACGGTTATCTACTTAGGGTTTCCAATAAATCTACAATTGTAGTTGTTCTACAATACCTATCCGACTTAGTATCGGTAAATGGTACAATTTTTAATTGTATCTACCTGTTCATTGAGTTGAGTAGATAGATTACGACAATTAATGTTTAATGTACCTATCTACCTTTATATTTGCTATATCCTACTCTGTTCGTCATGGGCATGGTGGGATATAACAAACTGGAGGTACGGAGGGAGCTATCTCTGGCGACATACTTATTTAAGGTGCTACGGGGTAAGCTGCACAATCCGGCTGTCCTGCAGGAATTACGGTTATGCGCACCGAACGAGAGCGTGTCGCGCAGACACAGGCCGCCGCTGCTGGCGCAGTCGCGCGCGCGCAGCTGCTTGCTGCAGCGAGCGCCAATCACACGCGCGATTCGCACGCTCAACATCGTCTCGGAGCAAATTGATTAGTTCAGTTGCTCGTTGAGCGAGTTCGCAAAAGTCACTATATATATTCTTAGTACATAATATTAGGTTAAAGTTGGTTGTAAGTAGTTAATATAAGGTAGTTATTAATACATAATTATTAGGAAGTTTTTAAGTCATTTATAAGTGATATAACTTATCTGTCGCATTAGGTTTTACCTGTAAAGATGGATTAAGTTATTTGTAAATAAATAAATAAATAAATAAATATTTCAGGCATAATACGAGCGTTACTTATCTAGCTTACCCGTATTATTATCTAAGAGTTATTTTTATTAGTATAAGGGCCGCCGATATTACCAACGTAAAACTAGTGGTTCGCCCCGAACTGCGACCTCGCGGTAACGGTATCCCATGATAATTATTCATTCAATCGATACATGATAACCAAAACTGACATTGTTATTATGCCCGTTTTCACCAAACATACCTAAATCATCCCCTAAGTAGGAGTCTCTTAACGTAGGTAGCTCCTAAATACAATCCTAAGTCCTAACATCCGTCCCAATGTCCTTTTAGGTGTCCCGTACAGGATCGTGATAAATAAGTTGACAGAAAACATCACCTAACTTATCATAGGTAGCCCGTAAAGGTTAGGGAACGTTAGTGAAAACATTGAATTATTATGTAGGTACTAACGAGTGAAACCGGGTTACGGGCATCTGTACAAATCGTCATCTATCGACGCGAATAGAAAATATACAATATTTAACTAAAATTTAACTAAAAATTAATTTTAATTGAATAATATTATGGTACAAAAAAAAATTAAAATACAATTATTGTATTATATTATGTAACTAAATAATGATGGTCGACGCAAAACTGTTTTTGGGATAGGTCGTAGTCAAACTCGTAGTTCCATGGAATAGTTACTGACTGCGCCATCTATTAGCATTATTGTGAAGCTATGTTGATGCTATATGAATTACTGATGCCCATTAAAAATTAAATAATCTCGTTTCTTTATAATATTCATATAATTTTAGTATTTGTTGTTCAAGTACAGGATATAAGTGACCTAAAAAATAAAATCAGCTTGAAAATACATAGCGGATTTTCTTAGAGAGCGTCTTCAAGCGAGCGTATAAAATCGCCACTTTGAAAGCCCCCCATTTCGTCAATTTTAAGGGAAAAATTTAAAAAAAAATATTTCATCGAACTCGGTTCAAAATTATCTTTAAAATGATATGTAACAATTTTATATAACGCGATAAAAATTTTTTACTTCGCATTCACTTCTATGAGAGCCCCCCTGAAATAAAGGTTTTTATAATTTTTTATCCAATATTCGGCTGAAGGCCATCAGTTTACTTATATCTAAATTTGAAGTAATTACGTTCAGTAATTCAAAAGTTATAAGGCTCTGACAGACGGACGGACGGACAAGTGCAAATTCACTCTAGTAGACTCAGAGACCTCGCTTCGCTCGGTCAAAAGTTATTCGAGCGAAAATTTGATATTTTTGACAGTATTTTAAATATAAATTTCTCGGTAAAACGTCACTCGACGCGGGTGAAATCGGCCATAAGTTGTAAGTAATAC
Organism: Oeneis ivallda; assembly: GCA_029955525.1. Taxonomy (NCBI): domain Eukaryota; kingdom Metazoa; phylum Arthropoda; class Insecta; order Lepidoptera; family Nymphalidae; genus Oeneis; species Oeneis ivallda. The sequence goes on along the minus strand of JARPMR010000002.1, from coordinate 19,513,301 downwards.
TAACTAAGTCAGGTAACTATTATCACTTTTATGAGTAGGTATTTTTTTGTAGGCGTGAAAATATTTTCGCCTCAACGATCCTCCCGTGACGAGATTTCGCGCTTTTTCCACTAATGTTTCTTACGAACGCGTCATGATAGTTTGGTGACTAATTGACCGAGCGAAGCGAGGTCTCTGAGTTTACTAGAGCGATTTGCACTTGTCCGTCCGTCCGTCCGTCCGTCCGTCCGTCCGTCCGTCTGTCAGAGCCTTATAACTTTTGAATTACTGAACGTAATTACTTCAAATTTAGATATAATATGTAAACCGATGGCCTCCAGCCGAAAATGGCTTAAAAAGTTATAAAAATCTTTATTTCAGGGGGGCTCTCATAGAAGCGAATGCGAAGAAATTTTTTTTTATTTGCGATTCATAGGTTTTCTGTGTATCATTTTAAAGACAATTTGGAACAGAGTACAATCGTATTTTTTTTTAATTTTTTTCCTAAAATTGACGAAATGGGGGGCTTCCAAAGTGGCGATTTAATACGCTCGCTTGAAGACGCTCTCTGGGAAAATTTTCTATATATTTTCAAGTTCTACTTATTTTCTTACTTCACTTGTATCCTGTACTTGAACAACAAATACTAAAATTATATGAATATTATAAAGAAACGAGATTAAATAATCTCGCCATCTATTAGCATTATTGTGAAGCTATGTGAAATTTACTGATGCTCATTAAAAATTAAATAATTTTTAATGAGCATCAGTAAATTTCACATAGCTTCACAATAATGCTAATAGATGGCGCACTCCATACACACATAACTATTCCATGGAACTAGGGCTACTAGGAGTTACGACTACGATCTATCCCAAAAACAGTTTTGCGTCGACTACTATTGTTTAGGTACATAATATCATATTATTCAATTAAAATTATTCTTTAGTTAAATATCAAACTTCAATAATTTGAGATTTCGGGTTCATTAAATTATGTGATTATAAAGGATTTAAATAAAAACTTGATGGGTTCGGCACGATTTCGTGTCGTCCGACTGCTGTTACCTAGTTAAGTTACGTTAAGCTAAGTTGGGCCCAATTTATTAAGCGATTAATTTGGGCCAAATTGATTGCTGCATTTTGTATATTTTCTATTCGCGTCGATAGATGACGATTTGTACAGATGCCCCTAACCCGTTTTCACTCGTTAGTATACCTTCATAATAATTCAATGTTTTCACTGACGTTCCCTTACCTTTACGGGCTACCTATGATAAGTTAGGTGATCTGTCAACTTCTTTATCACGATCCTGTAGGTACGGGACACCTAAAAGGACATTGGGACGGATGTTAGGACTTAGGATTGTGTTTTGGAGCTACCTACGTAAAGAGACTCCTACATAGGGGATGATTTAGGTATGTTTGGTGAAAACGGGCATAATAATAACTAGTGGTTCGCCCCGAACTGAGACCTCGCGGTAACGGTTTCCCATAATTACTTATTCATTCAATAGATATATGACGATCAAAATTGACATTATAATTATGCCCGTTTTCACCAACCATACCTTTTTTTTTTTTTTTTTTAACGTTGGGAAATGCGTTTAGGCATCCCTATGTATGAAGGTATGTGGGACTCGTTGGCACTGCCAAAATACCCACTAAAACCCAACGGATCCGTCCTCGCTTATAAGGGACGCCACAGGGTCGCTATTGCATTCTACTGTGGCGTTCCAGCGTTTATCGGCCTTACCCTTTCAGCCAAGCATCATTACGGCCCTGGAGGGAGGAGATGCGCATAGCGGCGCCTTCGCCTCTGCGTCCGTCGTCTGCGAAGCGGGTGAGCATTTGGGTCTAGCTCTCTGTCACGCTCCGCTGCCTCTTTTAACGAGATGACGCTCTCGGAGAAGGCCACCACGCTATGCCAGCAGCTCTCGCTGCCGATCATGGCATTAACCACATTCTGCAGGGAGAGGTCTATCCCCACGAAATGCGCAATAATTTGCCGCTGTGGACCCCATGCCGCGCACTCTACCAGAGTGTGAAACGCTGAGTCCTCCCGCGCATCGCACTCGTGACAGGCCGGTGTTTGCTCCCGTCGTGCAATCTGATGGAGATACTTACCGAAGCAACCATGTCCAGTAAGTATCTGCGTCAGACGGTACGTCAGTGTCCCGTGCCGTCTCTTCAACCATCTTTCAAGGTGAGGCCGAATTGCCTCTACCGTCCAGGCACCAGCAGCAGGAGACTGTAGGTCCTCAGCCCACCTACCAATAAGGGCCGCGCGAGCTAGAGCCCTGATCCGCTCAGACTCCTCCAGTCCCGGCCGCTCACCTCGGCTCCTAGCGTCCGCCCTATACTGGTATACTTCGGCAAGTACTTCGGCCTGAAGTTCCCAGGGAGGATCGCCCGCCGGAAGTGTGGCAGCTGTCCACGACACTGTACCGTACCCTCGGATCGCACGGACCGCGATTATTCTCTGCGGTCTCCGTAGTAGGGCTTTATTTTGAGATGTTAGGCCTTGCACCCATATGGGTGCCCCGTACAGTGCCATGCTTCGTACTATTCCGGTGTAGAGTCGCCGACAGGTAGACTCCGGCCCACCTATGTTCGGCAGAAGCCTACCGAGGGCAGCAGCGGCATTCACCAGCCTTGGTGCCAGACGCTGGAAATGCTCTCCGAAATTCCATCGACCGTCCAGGATAAGGCCCAGGTACTTTATGTGACTCTTTATCGCTACAGTTGTACCCTGGACGGTAATTTCTGCACCTCGAGGTGGTCCCCTACGTAGGCCATGGAAGAGGAGAGCGTCAGTTTTAGGGACAGAGACTCTCAAGCCCAGCCTCTCGATCCGGTCCACCACCAGCGACGTAGCGGCAGTGGCTAAGCGTGCCGCTTCCTCGAACGTCTTTCCTCGGGCCGTGATGAGGGTGTCGTCCGCATAGCATAGTACACGCGTCCCGGTGAGCATCGGGCACCGCAGGATCCAATCAAATCCAATGTTCCAAAGGACTGGCCCAAGGACCGATCCCTGCGGCACCCCTCTGCAAACACGACGTCGATACATTTGTCCGTCACCTCTCTCCCATAGAACCTCCCTGTCCCCGAGATATGCCTCAAGCAGCCCCCTGAGATACAGAGGCACTTCGTGATATCGAAGCGCCTCGAGTAAAGTCTCGAACGGTACACTGTTGAAGGCATTCTCGACGTCAAGCGAGACTGCGAGTACCACATCCCCTGCGCTCACCGCCTCTGTGGTCAGACTCTTTAAAGCGCTCAAGGCATCCAGGGTTGAACGTCCCGCCCTGAAGCCAAACTGCGCCTCGGAAAGACCCGGGCCCACCGACTCAAGGTGTTCAGTCAGGCGGGCAGCGATAATCTTTTCAAAGACTTTACCCAACTCATTCAACAGAACTATTGGCCTATAGGCATTTATTGAGTCCGGCGGGCGACCGTCCTTCCGCAGGAGACAGTTTTCCGTCTTTCCAGATCTTCGGGAACTGTCCCAATTGTAGACACTTGTCGAACAGTTCCCGGAGCATTTCTAGAAGACATTTCCGGGATATATACAAAATTTTCCCCGGTACACCATCTGGTCCAGGTGCTGTCTTTCTGTCCCGCAAGCGGTCAAGGGCGCGTTCCAACTCGTTCTCCGTAATAGGGGGGACGACATTGATTTCTCCCTGGTCTCTGAATATGGCAGACATCGTCGGCGGCGTATGTCCCGCAGAATCGGGAAACAGTTCCTCCACCAGCCGCGAAAGGAAGTCCGGCTGTAAGGTTCCTATGACAGGGGCACCCTGATTACGCAGTTTGTTCCTGGCCATGCGATAAGGCCGCCCCCAGGGGTCCCGATTAAGCCCCTGTAGGAGCTCTTCGCGGGCTTGTTCTTTAGCCCGACAGATAGCCGTCTGGAGGGTTTTCTTCGTAGAGCGATACTCACTTCGCAAGCGGGCTTCTTGCTCGGGTCCTAATCTATTCCGCCTGCGGGTCCGAACATACTCCCGGCGAGCTCTGTTGCAGACTTCTCGAAGAGCTGCAATTTCGGGTGTCCACCAGTACACCTGACGACGCGGAGGTCTCCTTCGTGCGCGTGGCATGGACGCGTCACAGATCTCTGTAAGAGCGTCACGCATACGGGCCGCAAGGTCATCCGCGCTGACGTTTCCAGTACGGCTATAAGAAGCCCAGCGCTGGACAATGGCGGCCTCTTTCGCCATTTCTTTATCTAATTGAGTTAGACACCAGCGCGGAAACCGGCTTGGTCCCCCGAGAGATCCTGTTTGCCCCTGAGAGGTGGAAATCTCAAACCGGATATAATTGTGATCCGAAAGGGTCTCCGCTCCTTCCTCTACCCTCCAATCGACGATCCTGCTGGCGACTGCTGGGGTTGCGAACGAGAGATCCACTATGGATGTCCCCTGCTGTCGCACACATGTTGGCACTGTTCCTCTGTTAAGGAGTAGCAGACCAGAAAGTATGACCCATTCCTGTACTGCCCTCCCTTTCGCGTTAGTTGCATGGTTTCCCCACGCCCGGGCTTTGGCGTTGAAATCACCAGAAACAATGACGTGCCCAGTGTTCGACTGTCTGTTGATGGCTGCCCTAACGGAGTCGAGGAAGGTCTCAAACTCTGCTAGGCTACGGTTGGGTGAGAAATATATCCCAACAATTACTATTTCCCCCCATCTCGCTACTGTATAACCCGAGCCTCTTTCTAGCGCTGAGAGGGTGGGGCCAGTACTTCGGCCAGTCAGGACTACTACCGAGCTGTCCAAGTCTCCTACCCAATGAGACTGAGCAGGGATGAAGTAAGGCTCACAAGCCACGGCCAAGTCTATTCCCCATTCGGCAATAGACTGAAGCATGAGGTCTTGGGCTCCGGCGCAATGGTTCAGATTCGACTGGAGGAATTTGATATTTTGCGAGCGATTCATGACGACATATTACCAGACTCCTCCTGTTGACGTTGTACACCCTTGGCCTTCCTAGGGGTAGGATGGCAATTCTTCCCTCCCATAATATGCTCTGAAGGCAGATCTGCGTCAGAGCAAACCGCACAACGCATGGGGCGAGCACAACCAGCTGACTTGTGGCCCTCTTGACCGCATCTGAAACACAAGCCGTCCCGGGCCACAGTGGCAGGACAAGTCGGCCTCGTGTGTCCAATGCTCAAGCACTTATAACATCGTAGGGGACGCTCCTTAAGTACCTGGACTCTAGCGGAGCTCCAGCCGACTAAGAGTTTTCCAGCATCCGCTATCAGCTTTGCCACCTCGACTGGGCAGTGTACCGCAACTGAGCGCATTCCCCTGGGATCGGGCTGGAAGTCTCCCACTTTTATATTCTCCGCGGGACAGTTCCTGACCCGGACAATGGCGGCTATCATCTTCTCCTCCGTGACCGAATCGTCCAGGTCGGTAACTCGGAGAGTGGCAGCTTTTGCGGCACGGGCTACACTGGCCACTTCATCCAAAACACCCCTCAGCCTGTTGACGAACGACTCAATCTGCTCCGGCGTTTGTTCCCTCGGCAGCTCCAGCAGTCTGGCCCCGGTAGCAGATCGGCGGATTCTCAAACCCGCCCCGATGCCAAACTCCTGGAGGTTTATATTTTTCGCCGCGTGCTCAATTACCTGCGCATAGGACATACCCTTTTTTCCGGCGTCTGGCTTCATGGTGATAATCACCGCAGCAGATTGGTGTGGCTTCAGACTTGGTGCCTTTTTGGTTCTAGGAGTAGGAGGTGCTCTTGAAGCGCCAGCTGTATTCGTGCCGGGAGCAGCGGGTGCCTTCTTCCCTCCTTTTTTACCCCTCTTGGTGACTGTTGCCCAATCAGCCACCTCCATCGCCTGAGGCTGGCTCGATCCCGCGTCCACCACCGAAGCTTGCGATGGGGCCGGGGCCATCGTGGTCGCGACTGCAGGTGGTGGTGGACCTAAATCATCCCCTTTGTAGAAGTCTCTTTACGTAGGTAGCCCCTAAATACAATCCTAACATCCCCATGTCATTTTCACCTTTAGTTGTCCCGTAGAGGTTCGTAATAACAAAGTTGACAGAAAGTGTCAACTAACTTAACATAGGTAGCCCGTAAAGGTTAGGGAACTGTTATAGTGAAATCCTCAAGGCCTCAATCAAACTTAGGTATAGTTTTTTGGAACATTCAAATTAAATTACTTGTACACAGCGTCAACTATCGACACGATCAGAAAACATGTAAAAACAAACTGCAACGTGAAGTTTTATTGATGTTAGCTAAATGACTAAATAATAATTTTAATTGAATAATATGTTACTTATAGCTGCATTTCCTATATGAGATGAGAGCGCCATCTATTGACATCATTGTGAAGTTCTGTTGTTGCTGCTCATTAAAAGTTAAATAATTTAGTTTCCTTATTACATTTATCGAATTTTAGTATTTGTTGTTCAAGTACATGATATTACGCTAAAATTATAAAACTTTCAAGCCCCAGCTTTCAATGGTTATTCCGTTGTGAGGTCAAATATAATCTCCACTTTGAAAGCCCCCCATTTCGTCAATTTTAGGAAAAAAATTAAAAAAAAAATACTTTTGTACTCTGTTCCAAATTATCTTTAAAATGAGGTACTGTAATCCTATGAAATGCAAAAAAATTTTTTTTCTTCGCATTCGCTTCTATGAGAGCCCCCCTGAAATAAAGATTTTTATAACTTTTTAAGCCATTTTCGGCTGGAGGCCATCGGTTTACATATTATATCTAAAATTGAAGTAATTACGTTCAGTAATTCAGAAGTTATAAGGCTCTGACAGACGGACGGACGGACGGACGGACGGACGGACGGACGGACGGACGGACGGACAAGTGCAAATACACTCAAGTAGACTCAAAGACCTTCGCTTCGCTCGGTCGATAATGTCAGTTTTGGTCGTCATGTATCGATTGAATGAATAATCATGGGATACCGTTACCGCGAGGTCTCAGTTCGGGGCGAACCACTAGTAATACAAGATCTGTATGTCATTAGTGTTTAAAAAAGTTTTTAGTTGGCGTTAGATTACCTACCTAGATTAAGGTTCGCTGGCTTGCCCTCGCTGGTATGTTAAAAACATTTTGAAAGCATCAATAGGGCAACGGTTAAAGATGTGGACTGAAAACTGAAAGGTCGACGGGTCAATCTCTACCTGTAGTGCTATTGTTGTACCCACTCTTAACACAAACTTTACATTTAATTGGAAGGGAGAGGGGAATATTAGTTCAGTATGGCTAATATTCTATCTTACAAAAAATAACTTGTAGAAGCCCTGTCTAAATGATATGATCCAGTAACGGCGTTTTCTAGCTACTGTCGATAGCACCACAGCACTGAATCAGTAAAAACCAACCATCGTCGGTGCAAGTTAAAAAATAAAGCAACGAAGGAAAAATTTGCCTAATGCAAAATTTAGAGAGCGTAAAGACTAAAGAGCATGTAGGTAGGTAAACGGTTTAGTTTGTGCTGTTTTATTATGATCTCGGTTACGCAATGTTGGTAAAATACTTAGCTATTGTTGCGCAAGGAGAGTAATTTCTAATGTCAATGGAGAATACATTTTTTAAATGCGTACCTATATAATAGTTTTAAAAACGTTTCAAAAATCGGCCAAGTGCGAGTCGGGCCTCACTCTTTTAGGGTTCCGTACATATGACCAAATCATTTTTCAAAACTAGATACATATTTAGATATCTTAGTTCTTAGAAAGTACTAAATTAGCATATGGGGAAAAATGCTCGTTTGTTTTGGTCACAACTTATAGAGCAAGATCCCAGTGCCGCCAGACCTAAGTTATTTTCTCAGCAATTATTTGTGTACGATAGAGTACTGTTCGAATGTTCTTTCAGTATATGCGTACCAGCTAGATTGTGCCGACGGCCAATTTCCAGATACCAGGTGCTAAAGGTAGGTAAAAACTAGAATAACTTATCTTAAATTCTCAGGGCTGATTTTCATATAAGTTTTAAAGAATATTGTAAAAATTAATAAATTAATACTGCCAGACGCTTACCGCCGGCGGTTACTTTAGCCAGACGCTTTGAAGGTCCCAAAAAATATATATAATTTAAGTTAACTTATATTCTCAGTTCTGATTTTTATACATGATACTCAGGGAACTATTGCGATATTATCTGTAAGCTGCCAGACCTATTGGAAGGGTCAAACATCCCCCCAGACACACATTATGCGTCCCCATATGTATGAGCGCTAGAACATGATTCACTTGTTTAAGTGTGTGAGAGATAATATCATCATACTATAATATTATAAATGCGAAAGTGTGTTTGTTGGTTTGTCCTTCAATCACTCTGCAACAGAGTTATGGATCAACGTGATTTTTTGCCTGGGTATAGCTTAGGATCTAGAGAGAGAGAACTATTGCAATATCTTCTGCAAGCTATACCCAGGCAAAAAATCACGTCGATCCGTAGCTCTGTTGCAGAGTAATTGAAGGACAAACCAACAAACACACTTTCGCATTTATAATATTATAGTATGATGATATTATCTCTCACACACTTAAACAAGTGAATCATGTTCAAGCGCTCATACATATGGGGACGCATAATGTGTGTCTGGGGGGATGATTGACCCTTCCAATAGGTCTGGCAGCTTACAGATAATATCACAATAGTTCCCTGAGTATCATGTATAAAAATCAGAACTGAGAATATAAGTTAACTTAAATTATATATTTTTTTGGGAGCTTCAAAGCGTCTGGCTAAAGTAACCGCCGGCGGTAAGCGTCTGGCAGTATTAATTTATTAATTTTTACAATATTCTTTAAAACATATATGAAAATCAGCCCTGAGAATTTAAGATAAGTTATTCTAGTTTTTACCTACCTTTAGCACCTGGTATCTGGAAATTGGCCGTCGGCACAATCTAGCTGGTACGCATTTACTGAAAGGACATTAGAACAGTACTCTATCGTACACAAATAAAATTGCTGAGAAAATAACTTAGGTCTGGCGGCACTGGGATCTTGGACCATTACAAACCGCATTATAAATCGGTGTTTTCAGTATTTGTTGTTTAAACACACTATATAGTACGTAGTATACCAAAATTTCAAATTCCTAACTAGTTTAGTTTTTGAGATAGACCCCCTAAATAAATTGGTCTAAAACCGACAACTTTGACGGCCCCCCATTTCTTTATTTTTGTAGCTAAAAAATAAAGAAATATATATTTGAACTCCACTTATTGAGCTCTAGACAATGACATCCCACATGCCAGGGTAAAAAAATAAAATTTTATTTCGACTTCTTTTCCATGTATGGGAGCCCCCCTTTATTTTTTAATTTAATTTTATTTTTATTATTTGTTGTTATAGCGGCAATAGAAATACACATTCTGTGAAAATTTCAACTATCTACCTATTACGGTTTACGAGATACAGCCCGCTGACAGACGGACGGACGGACGGACGGACAGCGGAGGCTTAGTAATAGGGTCCCGTTGGCACCCTTTGGGTACGGAACCCTAAAAATAGTGCCAAACACAGCACACTAGGGCTCCACGAAACTAGCAGTTCAATGAAGTTGTCTGCGTAAGGACATTAGTTTCGTTATGGTTTTGCTATTGTCAAACATAAGCGAAACTATAGCAGAACTGCCTCTTGAAATAGCTCATAAAAAGCATATTGTTTTCATATAATCTTATTGAAAATCGCATAAGAGTTTTTATTTATTTATGTACCCATGGAAAACAGTGCCTACTACTGTGTTTACTAAAAGATTTATTAATAGCCAGTAGTTAATGTTATTGTCGCAGGCCCAGCCACTGCCAAGAGTGAGATAAAAATAATTAATTAACTGAACATTATAATTGACTACTCGTACCATAGTCCATACCTACGTATATACCTATCGCCCAATACCTACCTAGTATCAAACAAAGTCGCAATCGCTGTTTGTTTGTGGGCTTAATTTAGTTAACACAATCATTCCGATTTTTTTGATTTGTTTATAATAGGCATATGTTGTATGCTTATTATATTAGTATTTAAAGAAAGTAGAGAAAAGTCGGAGTGAAGTGATACTTAACAAGTCGTAAAAAAAATTCGGGTGCTTACATAGCTAACGCTAGCTAAAACTTTTACAAGTAGATAGACGGAGTAACTTAGACTATTTACATTTTATCTCAAAAATAATGGGTACATATATCACGGTCTTTAAAAAAATATGGGGCAATAATATTATGGTCATACTGTTGAACAGATCTTGCCGAAAATCACAGACATGTGACAGCTTGAATCCAGAACACTTAGGACATTATAGTCGTAACTGTAAGTATTAGAATATTCTACCGGGAAATAAAAAAGTTCACACGAGATTTTAAATACGGGCGGTGTAAGTCGCGGGCATCGTATAGTAAATAAACGACTTCGATAAGAGGTCATGCAATGAGATGGCCATGTCAAGCGTGTTATTTATTATTTGGTAACGGTACATATGATTTACATGAGTGCTGTTATCTACCGACTGCCTACTACTTGATCGAAGAAAGCTCATACGAGCCAATGGGTCCTTGTATCACTAGTACATTATTATTTATTATATAAACAAAGTCCCTCAGTCGGTTTCGCTAAAACTACGCTAGGGAGATCTAGGGATTTTCAACCGGTTTTCATCTGTTTCTGCGAGAAAGTACAGGTGTATAGTAGAGAATATACATGTTGATATTTCATAATATTATGAAAGTTTTTAATTAATTTGTCCATCAATCTACCACGGGAGCTTGCAGAACCTATAGATCAGAGATTCACAAAGCGATCGATATGCACCCCTTGTCGGCGAGGCCATTCTACTCCACTATCTGCTTTCTCTCTAGGTATATATTTAAGGGTAACTACGCGCTATACACGGTTGAACCGCTTGTATATGGATATTAAATAAGGATGTCTAGTGGAACAGAATGTCGCCGATTTGATTAACTATCCCAATGGAGTCATACCTGCCCATCAACTAGAAGGCTTCTGTCGCACCGCTCTACTCCGATTAATTCTCTCTCTCTCTCTGCTGCGGGAGTGCACCGGTAACCTGCATGATTAAATTAACTATGACATCACCATTTGTGACGCCCTAAGATCTGGTCTATTATTCTAGTTATCTACAGCCGTGGACGTGTAAGGAATCAAACTCATTTCCCATTCGGAATCTAGTCTCATCTGACCATCGGAATCTAATCTCATCTGAATCTAATCTCACCTCACCATCGGACCCGATCTTTCTGATCCATACTCTTAGACCCCCCATGTCTAAGAGTACTTCAAGTCCGCACGAATCTTCCTTGGGCCCCTTACCCAAGGGCATAATATCTCCTCTCTCTCTCTCTCTCGTTCCCACGAATCTTCCTTGGGCCCCCTATGCCCAAGGGCATAATGTCTCTTATTCATAAACATGAATCTTCTTCGGGCTCTATCTACCCGAAGGCCCCATTCGCACGAACCTCCTCGGAGCCCCCCTCCGAGGGCTAAACCACCTCGGAGCACCCCTCCACGAGGGCTCTACGTCATCTCATCTCATCTCATCGGGTCTGATGTGTTCTCAGCTCTTAATAGCCATAATGATTTACTCACAATTTAAACATCATTGAAACCGTCACTTACACATCCCTTGCCAATTCACACACAACCCTAGAGCGCGCTCCCAGAGGCTAGTAAATGTGTTAGTATCCAGAAATTCACCCATGAGGGTTCAAGAACCTCATAGATCAATCACGTAGATAATCAGGTACTTAGCTATCAGATACCTAGATACTCCTCAGATACTTAGTTTTCATCAGATCTTCTCCTCGTAGCACAACTCACAACTTCACCATTTTCTTCGGATGCGAGAAAAACAACTCGTTGCTATGCAACAAATGTCCATCAGAAAAAAGAACGTTTCAAAACCGAAAATATTTAAACTACACTAGCGGCACGCTATGATGGCCGGTTTGACGTTTGTCCGCTCATGAAGTTCCGTATTAATTGATAACGACTTTGAAGGAAATAATTGTATTACTTTATTGACGATAGTGATGTGCAGAGATTCATAAATTTTATCGAATGTAGTTTTAGGTTTAGGACTCAAAATTTATTTATTAAATTGATTTCTAAAATGTATACAAGTGTAGAAAAATCAGTTTGCACCATTTAAGGGGTGAATGTACTTGTGAATATGAACAATTTTCACTATGTGGACAAACCTCTGAAATCGCAAAAAAATATCAGCTGTTTCATACAAAAGGTAAAATTTTTATTTTTATATGATATATACCACAACTCGGCATTTGGTTTTCTAAATTGAAAATTTTTAAAAATGGAATCTAATACGATCGTCACATAGGATCGCTGGCTAGCACAACTACTACCTCCGGCAAACTCGCGTCAATGCTCAATGCAAAACAAAGCAGTTTCGAATTGACGTTGCTTCGAAAAGTATAAACTGTCAGTGCAATGCGATTGTGATATAGTTTTGACCTGGCTTTGGATTTCAAATATTGATACTGCATTACTGTTGACCCTTGCTCGTTAATTTGGACTCTGTTCAAGCCCTTTGTTGTGGATTTCGTCGATATGACCGAACGTACGCAGAGAACTGTTCTAAATAGTCAGACACGTGAGTTCGTAATACGCCTTCGTAACTATTTCGATCGTGAAGCTCAAAATGGAGGGCCAATTTTACCTATAACGTCAGTGGTTGAACGCGTAGCTGATGCGCTTAATATTGGACAACGAACTGTTAGACGGATAACTAAAAAAAAATATGGCGAGACTGGCACAGAAGAAAATAAACTTCACACACCAAAAAAGAGAAAACGAGCAAAACCAGTCGTAGGCATCGATAGCTTTGATGCCGATGCTATCCGAAGACATGTTTACGGCTACTATTTACAGAAGGAGTATCCAACAAGAAAAAAGTTGGTGCATTCACTGAAGGAAGCTGGATTATTCTTCGGTGGGGAAAGTTCTTTAACGAAGATTTTGAAGACCATTGGATTTCGATACAAAAAATGTAACAAACGCAAAATATTGATGGAAAGATTTGATATAGCGATGGCAAGGTATACTTTTTTACGGCAAGTGAAAGAAATCAAAAATTGGCAAAATGTTGTGTTCTTGGATGAAACATGGCTTAATGCTAACCATACTGTAGGCCGTTCTTGGAACGATGACACAGCAGCATCTACTTCCAAAGTTCCTGTAGGAAAAGGATCGCGACTTATAATTTGTCACGCCGGAACCATCAACGGGTTTGTCGAAGGTTCTCTCATGGCTTTTGCGTCAAAAACCACTGGAGACTATCATGAAGACATGAATGGAGAAAAGTTTACTGAATGGTTTACCTCAATGTTGTGTAGCCTCCCTGAACCATCTATTATAATTATGGACAACGCCCCATACCACTCGATGCAAATTGACAAGCCACCTGCCCAATCCCAAAAGAAAGCTGATATCGTCGCATGGCTTCGTAAAAATGGCGTAGATGCAAACATGAATATGTTAAAAGCGGAATTAGTACGTCTTTTAAAAGAAAACAAACCAACCAAGATCCGATACGTCATTGACGAAATAGCATTAGAACATGGGCACAGAGTTATACGGTTACCGCCTTACCATTGTGAGTATAATGCGATTGAGTTGGTGTGGGCTCAAATTAAGGGATATGCTGCAAGACACAATACAGAACCCCCATTTACCACAAAAAAAATGCTAAAATTATTAGAAGAAGCTTGTGAACATGTGACTAAAGGAGACTGGGAAAAGGTTGTGAATAGAACTGTTAAATTAATAAGGGAAGATTATGAAAGAGATGTGAAAATAGATAATATTATAGAAAACGAACATATAATTATTAATGTAGGTGATGATAGCAGTGACGACAGTGAAAATAGTAGTATGGACGAATCTGATTAATTATGGCCTTTTGTGGCACCTTTTTTGGTATCTTTTGTATTCATATGTTTCTTGTGTGCATATAAAGTATGTATATTCATTTTCATTCAAATATTCAGTTCGTTCAAATAAATTAAATAAACATATACATTTTTGTTTTATTAAACCTATTTAATCAGGTACAAAAACAAAACTTAATTGTTTTTTGTTCGAGAATAAATTGACATTCCACATCACTATTGTAATGTGTCAAACCGGCCATCATAGCGTGCCGCTAGTTTACAAACCAACGACAAATTTCCGATGTCATATACTACCATAGACTTATACAACCTTATCCTTACCAAAGGTCTAAGTATTTCGCGATAGCATATGCGCTTCGCGACACCCCTTGGGGTCGAAATCGGTTTCCCAGGGGTCGACTTAAACGAAAACTGATTTTGGGGGTCGTCGAGGTCTAAAAATCGACCCCTATTAATTAAGACAAGTTCTTCAAGATACTTTTTATAAGTTAAGTTACGTGTACCAACTTGTTATAAGAATTAATATTTTAGTAGGAAGTAAGTAGGTATGTCTATTTATTTTGTAAAATTTTGATGAGAATATGATGTCAAGTTTACTCAGATATTTTGTATCAAAAGGGAAAAACTGAGATTGGATTTTTAAAGTAATTTGGTTATGTGGGTCTGAGGTATCAGTTCATTTTGGAAAAGGGGTCTTTTGCCAAAAATAGTTTGGGAATTCGTGGAATAGGTCAGGGATTCCTGACCTAGATCCACGTCGACCACTGCACTAAGTCGCGTGAATTAGCTTGAAGGTAAGCTAATATGGCAAAACTAACATGTCACACAGTTTTGCGCTAAGTTATTCAGACATCCCTACTTCCACTCAAAGAGGTCTCATTTCTCGAGAGTGACTTGCGCTACACAAAGTTAGTCGTGTAGATATTGTGTGATGCAGCTTTGTGCTGCGACGACGGGGATGCGTCCTTTGGTTACTGTCTAACTGTTGTTAGTTTTCTTTTAGTTAGTCTCTTTCTAGGGTACAACTAGTTACATAGGTACTTAACTTGATATTTTAATTGCATAGAAATAATTATATTCAGTGGACAGACACTAAAAGTATCGAATGATGTGAAGATCTCTCTCTGGTCGTTTGGACTATGAGAATGAGGGAATAGGGAATGCGCCTGTGCTTACGCGCACATTTGCGCACTATAATATCTCCCGCGCAGATGGCTAATCTCTGTGGAGAGTGGCCGGATTCGGTCGGTAAAACACTATGGTAAAACATTATTATCTATTATGGTTCAATCATGGTTCAATCATAGAGTTAATAATGGTAGGTACGTAGTACTATAATATATTCTGTGATGATGGGTACAATAAAAGCGACAGACACACACCCGTTTTTTTGTGTACCTTTGCTGTGGACAGACTATAGCATAAACTTACTAATATAAGGGACAGGTGATATAACATTTGCTTTGTATTGAACTTACATGGTAAAGTCAAAAAGCGTAGAGTACTTACCTACACTGAAATAGTATATTACACATCTAGGGCAGTAAAATAAGAAATGTCTCAGATCACATGTAATTGTTGTCCGAGGCGAAGCCGAGGTCAATAAACATGTGATCTGAGGCTTTCTTATTTACTGCCCGTGGTGTGTATACTATTTTTCTCCTCGACGGAGGCGGAAAGCGACATTTTCGTTTAGCGCAGCGGGAGGAAAATTGACGCTTTCCGCCCGGAGGTGAGAAAAAAAAATTGATCGCCGCTGCCACCAAAATATTGTTCGTCGTTGTCAACTAAAATGTTCGTTTATGGGAACATAATATAAAATACTTAAACAAGTAAAATTCTTACTTGTTAGACCATCTTTTTTTTTCAGAGTAGGTACATATACCTACTTACCTTCCTACTAGGTACCTACACATTTGAGAAGACGGCGCGGGTGGCTTGTGTTACATCAAGTTTATCTAGATCAGACCTTGTGGTCGCTACGAGTACGAACAACTGGTGGTATACCTATCTACAACCTACTTTGTAACAAGTTCTAGCAAGGTTCTAGTACACCTACTTACTCGTAATTCACACACCGTGTAGGCCTTATCTATAGATAGGTAGGTAGAGGTACTAATAATTAATAACAGTGATATTTCGAAGTGCCTCTTTAAAGCCCAAATAGGTAGGTCCAAGGCATTCTTCTAGGCAAGCGCGCTCCAACTTATACCCATAAACATAGTAGGTATTGCTTACTACTTAAAACTCATAGCTTTTAGACAAATCTTGTAATAAAAAATCCCAAGGGAGCTACAAATCTATGTATTAATAATATAGGTATATATTATATTATATATAATAATACATAGATAATAATAGAATAATCATGAACCTAATGATGAGTTACTCATAAATAATAATTATTAAATAATAGGTAGACTAGTGTTATGCTACGTGTTTTCAGTAAAATCGCTCTGTGCGTGCGTGTCGCTTACTCCCAAGGGTAGTTTATACATAGTAAATTATATTTGAATTATGTAAGTACCTACTAGAGTTATGTTTAGAACTTTTATAATCATAGATCCGTAGTGTACCTACCATTACCATAATAAGTACATCAGTCATTACCTATAGGCATAACTAGCTGATGCCCGCAACTTCGTCCGCGTGGATTTAGTTTTTAAAATCCCTCGTGAACACAGATTTTCCGGGATAAAAAGTAGCCTATGTCACTCTACAGGTCCTCAACTATAGTACCTATGCAAAAATCACGTCGATCCGTGGTTCTGTTGTGGCGTGATTGAAGGACAAACCAAAAAACAAACACACTTTCGATTCCACGATGGCTATATACGATAAAGTACAAATGCCAGCTTAAGATGAGCCGTATATTGAAAGTATCCTGTAGATTCCGCGGTTCAAGTAATTTGGACCTAATACTGAAGATTGCGATTTCTATAATTTCTGACCTACTAAATTGACGATTTTGAAATAATTACAGGACAATCTCTAAAGTACCTGCTTTCTAACAAAAAAAATGAATGAAATCGGAATACGCCTTAATGAATTACAGCTAATTACACATTTTGACTTTCATCCCCTCTCCCAAGGGAACCGTGCTGAATTTCGGGATAAAAATTATCCTATATTATACCTCGTAGTATGAACTTAAATCATGCCAAGTTTCATTTAAATCCGTCCAGTAGTTTCGGCGTGATGCGCGGCCAAGATACAGACAGACAGACAGACAAAAAATTAAAAAAAAAATTGTTTTGGCTTCAGTATCGATTATAGAGTGCCCTCAAACAAAAATTTTCAAAATATCTTCAATGTACAGAATTGGACCTTTTACAGTTTTATTATATTATAGATTATGTCGCCTGTTTTGAACCTCGTTTCTACATATTTCTGATTTTCTTTAGAAATATCTAAGAAGGTAGATAGGTACCTACCTACCTACTAGGAATTTGAAAAGTTCATGTTATTTTTAATTATTGAAATGTAGCTTTTGCCCCCAGTTTGCCACTTCGTCGGATTAGGTTAGGTTAGGTCGTCGTACTAAAGGTTTTTAAAAGAAACCTAAGTTAGTTAAATGGAGCTAGAATTTCGAAATTATGTACTTGGAGACAATTCAATTGTATTTGTTTTTATTTCAATTTTACGTAGATAACCTTGATACTTTATTGGTTTAAGAAATATATTTATTTAGATATGAGCAGTGATAGCCTAGTGGTTCGGACTGTGGTCTCCTATTCGGGGGGTCGCAGGTTCGATCCCGGGTCAAGACCTCTGATTTTTCGGAGTCAAGTGCGTTTAAGCAATTAAATATCACTTGCTTCAACGGTGAAGGAAAACATCGTGAGGAAACCTGCACACCTGAGAGTTCTTCATAATGTTCTTGAAGGTGTGTGAAGTCCGCCAATTCGCATTGGGCCAGCGTGGTGGACTATGGCCTATAACCCTTCTCTGAGAGGAGACCTGCGCTCAGTAGTGAGCCGTTGATGGGTTGCTGATGATGATGATGATGATGATTTATTTAGATAGGTACTTATTTATATTAAAACTAAATTTATTCCACAATTAAAACTAAAATAAAACGAAGTTACAGCAGTGTGGTAACTGGCATGGTACCTAAGATGCTGGCAGCATTACCCCTTTGGATGGCCAAGCTAATCCTTTGGCCAAGGTAGCTGCCAGCTCTTGGATCCCCGGTAGACTCGATCACCCTTTTTGATGTCTCTACAAAAAGTGTCCAAGCCTCCATGCCCCCGGCCCCAGGGCCTCCACACCAAAAGGCACAAATATGAAACTACTGTCAAGTTTTTCAGCTGCAGGTGCAGCGGTTACTAGCGCCTGTTCGGCGCTAGTAACCGCTGCACCGGCCACAGAGGAGGTCGCCTGGATGTGGGATGAGTCGCTAGAGTATCTACACAGGTGGCATCCCAAACAAGCGACCTTCCTTTCCTCCAAGGAACAAGCGTCATACCATCAGGCCTCCTGTCATCACTACGTGCCAAACCAATAGGTTCTAATACAGCTGGCACGTGAGCAGTAGCAAGAGGCCTGCGGATGATGTCGTTGAGAGCATTGTGGCGGGAGAAACGACCAGCGCTCCTCGGACATGAGAGTCCGTGGTGACCGTAAGCGTCGACGTGGTCACCGCAGTGGCAACGTGTGGCAGAGGCTGGGTTATTTTGGCGCCGAGCCTAAGACCAACTACCTACCACTGCAAGAGTGGCGTGGTTTAAAAGAGTGCCCAGATAACAGATTAGCAGAAGGGAGAGCATGGAGCCAGTGGCCGGATTCTTTCGCAGAGACAGCGAAAAGACGAGCACGGTCTTTAGAATTTGCTTGCATTAACATTGCGTCAATAGTTTTTTTTTTTTACAAATAATGTCATCCCACTGTCTCAAAGAAGAGAAACCGGCAATTGATTTGGGCTAATCCATTTCTTGCCTCTGCTAAGTACGACACCTCAATTGATCCCATAGACTGGGATATAATTTTTTCAAAGAGAGTGAATGTACTATAAAGCAGAGGAAAGAAATGCTGGCAATGAGACACTAGAAATTTTGCGTAGACAACTATAACTAATCTAAATAATATTTAATAGTAATGTAGTATTTAACTTTTGATTCAGTTAATATAAAGTTAGCTGAAGGAATTGATGAAAGCAAAGTGGACCACATCAGGGTAATACCTGTTCCCAATTAGATTGTGATGGGTACTGTAAAATATTCAACGAGATACAAGACGCTGGGGCCGGTACAACGGACAGGCTCCGCACTCCAGGCAGTGCGGAGAGCGGAGGCTGAGGTCGATCAATACGTCGCGCCGCGCCGCCCCGCGCCGACGAAAGCGAACGCGCACCTCGTGTGGTGCCAACCTCGCTGCCCTTCACCGCAGAGTCGCAGAGTCGACGAACCCTGCGCCCCTGCCACCCCGCGCCGCACCCGCGTCACCGCGTGCGAGCCCTAACTGTGCCTTCACGGCTCATGCTACCTCAGTGCGACCTTCCTGACCCGAATAGATATATTCCAAATTAATTTCACTCAATATTACAGCTGTGGAATTGTCTAAAAATGATTGCTACAGATTGACTGATTGGCTGAATTTATTGCGCATTTGCTCTCTCTCTCTCTCTCTTGAATTTGGTACTCTTAAGTCTTACCAGCTGATCACAGGTGATTGCGATCAGCGATCGTCACACAACAGCGTGCACCATTTTTAGACAATCCCATTGACTTGCCTGTGCTGACCTCTAAGGACTATAAAGATTTATTTATTTATTTAGTACCAGTAATATAAAAAGAAATGTAAAAAAGATATAAAGGACGTGCACAAGGACAGCTTATCTCTAAAGAAGAGATTTCTTCCAGAAGCCCTCGAATGTGAGAACAGTGAGAACATACAGAGGTAGGTAGGTACTAAAGACTAATCTTTAAAAATTAATAAATGGCTACAGATAATACAATACATATTATATTAAAATACTAATATATAATATACATATTATAATAATCAAAGATCCTATCTCTTTGATCATATAAAACCCATGCCTTGATATCGTCCATAGTTAAAATCAAGATTTTTACTAGTCCTTACCTCTGAGCATAATGCACGTCGAGCGGTTATCTGCGGATAAACTGGCAATGAGTTGCGTAGGTATGCATATTCCCGGGTCTTTGAATGAAGTTAAAGAACACAGTAAGAAGCCAAAAAGAATAGAGAATAGAGCAATCACAGAGGTTCCTATTTGATAGAAGATAAAACTCAATTTCTAGTTTCTTCAGGATCAGTCACTAGTCTTAGTCAGATTCGCTGACTAGATTAAAGGTAGGTAGGTACCTTAGTCATTAAGACTGGCGACTGGTTCATCGTAGTAGTACAAAGAAATATTAAAATAAGGCTTCTGACTCATAAACGATCCTGAGATAGACATGAAGAATAATCATTTCGATACACAATACCCTCAATTAACACATAAAACATCGATCCAATTCATAAGCAGTTCGTGTTCGCCCTAAAGACTCAAAACTTGTTTATTTGAAAAACCTGATCAATAAAGCTCGTTAATATTCCAGAGGCGTTACTTGCTACTTCGATTGTAGGTATATGTACCCAGTAATTTCGATACATTACAGAGTCTCTTGAAATACAATCAGGTAGATCTATACCGGAATACTTTAGTTATCCTACTAATATTATAAATGCGAAAGTTTGATATATGGATGGATGGATGTTTGTTACTCTACTAATGAACCGATTTAGCTGAAACTTGGAATGGAGATAGCTCATACCCATGATTAACACATAGGCTACTTTTACTACTACAGCAGCTTCCGCTGCGTGCGCTGCGTAAACGGTTAAAGTTTCTCAAAAATTATGTATGACAGAATTATTGTTCCCCTTTAAAATTTCTAAAAAAAAGTCCGCGTTAGCATTATGTCTATCTTTTAAGGTTGGCTCACTATAACCTTTTTTATGCTAACCAAAGTTCTAAAATAATGCATTATTTGCGAAGTTGTTTTTAAGGTGGTAAAACTATTCCACGCGGACGAAGTCGCGGACAGAAGCTAGTAGGTGAATATGACTACATTATGTATAGTTTATAACATAACAAGATTCTTACTTGTTTGTTTAAAAACAATTTTCACAATTTTACGGTGACATATGGATGGATGGATGGATGTTTGTTACTCTTTAACCCCGCAACAATTAACGAACCAATTTGGCTGAAATTTTGAATAGAGATAACATATCCAGGATTAGCACATTTTATCCCGGAAAATTGAAGGGTTCCCGCGGGAATTAAAAACCTTAACACGAGCGGACGAAGTCGAGAAAAAGAAAAAGAGTAAAATACCCTAGACCTTTTCGTTTCTTCTAAGCCTTTAGACGAATTCTATATTGCTCTTATCATAAAATATACACGTGGATTACAATGTAATTTTGCACAGACGATTAAAAGTATAGAAACGTTTTATGGTTTTGAAGTAGCGGTTTAAACGCCGTGTTAATGGTTCAACTTTAATGTGATTCGCTTACAGTCATTGTAAAGAATAAAGATAAGTGCATAATGGACATTGTGCAAGAGTATGCAGCTTCAAGTGTCCGTAACAATATGAAGTATCGACATAGCGTCCGCTGATGATCTTTGCGGGGAGTCTAGCCAATGAACTTGAATGAGAAGAAACTCTACTGCGCATGCTATAAATAGCGACTTCGTGATGTGATGTGGTATATATGGATTACGATGATGCTGGTTTGATGTTAAAATGATATTTTATGATTTATTGTAGGTACTTTTGCGTCATTACTATTTTGTACTGATCTGGTTAATTTCTATGGTTGATAAAATTTGATAACTAGGTAGGTAGGTTTCTTAGACTGAGTTTCCACGGCGCGGTTCGCACCCGCGCCCGCAGCGGTTGCGGTACCGCTGCTACCGCGCCCACCGCGGGCGCAAACCGCGCCGTGGAAATAGGGTATTTTACTCTTTTTTGAAAAGTGTCTAAATTTGATTCTAAGGTGATAATAAACTACTAGAAAATTTACTAAAATTTTATTCAATCGATAAGTATCAAAATAATGCATTTAAAGTTTGCCTTTTAAATTTCCCCGCGTAAACGCTAGACGCCTCACGTCAAGTCACGTCAATCGATGTGGTGACGTCGTAAGGGCAGTAAATTCGTTCGCTCAAATGGTTGGCGCCCTTTGCAAAGTCGACACATAGCGACCGCGCCGGTACATGCCGAAGGCGGCGCGACTTATGTGACCCACTGTGTACTTTAGTGCGTCACGCTAAATGTTTGTATGTTGTATTATGATGATAGTATATGTATATAAAGTGATGATTCAGATCTAATACTACCAGTATTTTGATTTTGTATTTTTTATTAATCTAAAAAAAATTAAATAAATGATTAAATAATGTAATTATTCATTTTCACATAGTTTCTAAAATACCGTGTATTTGTACTACAAACTATTTGAGCGGATGAACTATATAGACCTGAATTACACTACGTCAAATGTCAGTAGGTACATTTGACGTAGTGTAATGGCGGATACTGTTTGACGTTTCGTTGCGTTTCGCAATTTTCGTTTTACATGGAATTATTATGTACTTACCATGGTTTCGCATATTTGTAGCATAGACAAAAAAAGTGAAAACTTTGAAATTAAATATAAAATGTATTTTATAATTTTTTGAACTCAAACTTCCACTTCCCGATTCCTTAATGTCTAAACTATCTTATTTTTATATTATTTCTCACTAGGAGTAAAATACCCTATTGCTACTTCATTTTCCATACAAATCTGCATTCTATGGAGGCCGCGGGCCCGCAACCGCTGCGGGCGCGGGCGCCGAACCGCGCCGTGGAAACTCAGTCTTAGAGCTATTAAATTTTATAGAGCATTTATATAACTTTTTTATAAAATAGCATTAGTGCAATCTTTTTATGAAGCTCTTGGTATACCCGTGAGATGGTAGTGAAAATGGTGAAACTGTACCTAGGTACTAACTCTCCCTCTTTTGATAAAAATCATTTGCACTCCGAGAAAAGCTTTTTAAACCTTACCTACAACTGCTTTTCATATGATTGTAACTAAGCTACACATAGGATATTTTAATAAAGAAAATAGGCGAAAGTTATAATCTCAAACGGAGTCAGATGTCGGGAACGGCATCGTGACGGCTATTTTAGGCCACATGCGAGGCATTTGGGACGCGCGCTGGAAAATATCTACCTACCTACTAACCGGTCTATTCTCGGACGCCCTACTAACGGCGTTCTCTTACTTCATCGCCGAAATATTATAGGAAAAAGCTTTATTTTTAATAAAACATTTTTATTACTTTTAAATATTTTTATATTTTGGGCCAATATTAATTTATTATTTGTTTCGCTGCGAATCTAAAAACTGGTAGGTATTAAGTCGTGTCATATTATTATTCTAAGCGTGTCATACTTTCTGTAGGATTCATACGGGCAAAAAAAAATACCCGTGCTACTACGGAGAAAGACTGGTAGTAGCAACGAAGGATAGCATCAGATGGCATTCTATCTGACGGTAGTAATCCAATCAAGATGACCTAAGGCCGGAATGCGTTGCTAAGCTTACGGCCATAGTGTATCAAAATCGTTACAGCCTGACTTTTTCCGACATTTTCATCATAATATTTCAATTCACCGGTCATAATATTTCAACCAATTTACAAAAAAAAACAACAAATTATACACTAAAACCTTGCTCATCATCCTATCAGTGCAAACCGCATGAAAATCCATTCAATAGTTTTGACTTTATCGCGAACAGACAGACGCGGCGGGGGACTTTGTTGGATATTATGTACAATGTACATACTCATAACTCAGTGATTGCACACACAGTTGCAAGCAGTGATAGATAGCCTAGTGGTTAGGACTGTGGTTTCCTATGTGGGGGTCGCAGGTTCGATCCCGGGTACGCACCTCTGACCTTTCAAAGTTATGTGTATTAAGAAATTAAACATCACATGCTTTAACGGTGAAGGAAAACATCGTGAGGAAACCTGCACACCTGAGAAGTGAGAGTTATGTCTATGAGTTATCCATAATGTTCTCAAAGGTGTGTGAAGTCCGCCAATTCGCATTGGGCCATCATAGTGGACTATAGCCTATAATATACCCTTCTCTGAGAGGAGACCTGCGCTCAGTAGTGAGCCGTTGATGGGTTGAGGATGATAAAAGTTACATTTAAATCACGAATGTATATTTTTCTATCCCTGCTTTCTCTTAAACGTTAAACGATATTTTTTTTTGTTAAATAGGCATCTACAATCGATTAAGTACTAAGTATATAGGTTCCAGAGGTCATGTTTACTAACACATTATACACTCATATTAATTTATTATAGTCATTATCGAACGAGAGTGCAAACAATTGATAATACCTAATAATATATCGTAGCGTCTGTTAGCTCATTAAAGTTCGGCCGTTCAGAGAATGCGTTCCTGACACCTATCAGTTAATATTGTTTACCAAGTTATTTGACACTCAGTTTGGCACAAAATTATAACATTAATTGATTATTGATATAATAATGTTGTTTTAATGCTCATCAATTGTTAAAACGGTAAACAACCAGCAATAATATTTTTATCGTAACTGCAACGCCATTACAAAGTTACGTCGTCAGTTCAATCGCGACGTGTCAGGAACGCATTCTCTGAACGGCCGTAGTATAGTTATAAATTATAATATTGTCTCGACCGGGGCACTATAAACCACCGCGACCTTAGATACTCGTATCAATGGGCGAACGAACTTCTCGCTGCGGTGATTCATCGCTGATCGCGGCCTCAACTCCTCATAGATAAACTTGAAAGGAATATTTTGATCATGTACCAAATAATATCTAATGTTATTATAATAATGTGTAGAACATCCTTGACCGAACCGATACGATTGATTAAGGTCTTACTCATCTTTACTAATATTATAAATGCGAAAGTGTGTTTGTTTGTTGGTTTGTCCTTCAATCACGCCACAACAGGGCTACGGATCGACGTGATTTTTTGCATGGGTATAGTTGAGGACCTGGAGAGTGACATAGGCTACTACCTTTTTATGTTAGTGTTACGACCGAGCGGCCCACCCCTCCTATCGCGATCGCACTATGCCTAGAAATTTGCTAAAATTTGCAGAAATCGAATGGTCTTATCGAAAAAATTGCAGAAGCAAAAATAAAAGAGTTATAAGCTCCGAAGCGGGCCGCTCGGTTGAACAACGTTTCTACGGAGCGGCCCACGAGATCTCGAGAACCACACGGTGGAACCTGGTGAGACTTGGCAGAAGCAAAGATCTGAATTCGCACAAATTTGCTAAAAAAGAATCAAGTTTCTGAGTGCAATAGTTTTTTTGTAACGTCGTGTCAAAAATGGGCCGCTCTGAGCACAGTCGTTATCCCCTTATTACTCAGCTGGCTTGTGTGCTACAGAAATGTTTCATACACCATATTTTAGCAAAAAACGTGCAGATTAATACACAGTTTAAATCAAAAACTAATATGCAAAAATTTAAAAGTTATCGGCTCCGAAGTATTTCTTCAAAACGATTCGTAGGAGCGGCCCCATATTTTAGCACTTATCTCAGCTTAGACTTAACCTACTTGCATGATTTAAACACTAAGTTTTAGCAAAAAACTTCTGCTAAAATTTTACATATAAATTTTCTGAAAACCATAAGTAGGTAGTGAAATAATTGCAAACTAAGTAATCATACCGTTTCGTCCGAGCGGCCCAACCATTGTGGCGCTCCTATAGCTCGTATCGTGATCGCACTTTGCCTAGGAATTTGCTAAAATTTGCAGAAATCGAATGGTCTTATCGAAAAAATTGCAGAAGCAAAAATAAAAGAGATATAAGCTCCGAAGCGGGCCGCTCGGTTGAACAACGTTTCTACGGAGCGGCCCACGAGATCTCGAGAACCACGCGGCAGAACCCGGTGAAACTTGGCAGGAGTAATGATCTGAATTCGCACAAATTTGCTAAAAAAGAATCAGGTCTCTGAGTGCAATACTTTTTTTGTAATCGTTATGTCAAAATGCGCCGCTCCGAGTGAAATCGTTTTACCCTTATTACTCAGCCTGCTGGTGTGCTAGAGAAATGTTTCACGCACCATATTTTAGTAAAAAACATGCAGATTAATACACAGTTTAAATCAAAAACTAATATGCAAAACTATAAAAGTTATCGGCTCCGAAGTATTTCTTCAAAACGATTCGTAGGAGCGAGCGGCCCCATATTTTAGCACTTATATCAGCCTTGACTTAACTTACCTGCATGGTTCAAACGCCAAGTTTTAGCAGAAAACTTCTGCTAAAATGTGGTACAAATCGTTTCTGGAGACCATCAGTAGATCGTGAAATAATTTCAAAATAAACGAATTATAGGAATTTTCACAAGATTTAAGCGGGCGGTAGTGAGTAGTGGGGTAACCACACTGTACCTACTTATATTTTCCGAAGATTAAGTATATAATGAGTTAAGACTATATAGGTACGTACATATTTACAAATAGGTTCATATTTAAAGTACCTAAGTATTTTTTAAGTATGTAGAATATAAACTACAGGTAGGTTTGTAAATCCTTACTAATATTATAAAGGCGATAAGTAGTGTTTGTTTATTGGTTTGTCCTGTAACCACGCCACAACAGAGCTACCGATCGACGTGATATTTTGCATGGGTATAGTTGAAGACCTGGAGAGTGACATAGGCTACTTTTTATCCCGGAAAATCAAAGAGTTCCCGAGGGATTTTAAAAATTAAATCAAAGTGGACGAAGTCGTGGGCATGTCATTCTCCATGTAGGTCCTCAGCTATACCCAAAAATCACGTCGATCCGTAGCTTTGTTGCGGCGTGATTGTTTAAGGACAAGCAAACACACTTGTCACTTTCGCATTTATAATTATAATAATACTGTAACTGGACGATTTCGTGTCTGTTTGTTTGTCCTTCTTTCACGTAAAAACTACCGCACAGATTTCTACAAAATTTTATACCGTGGTAGCTTATTACTCGGGTCAACATCTAGGCTACTTTTTATCCCGGAAAATCAAGGAGTTCCCGAGGGACTTTAAAAACTAAATCCACGCGGACAAAGTCGCGGGCATCAGCTAGTTTATAATATGGTGTTCCATAGTAGTGACATGTTCTGTTCAATTCAGTTTAATTTTTAAAATTAACTTATTACACAAATGAAAATTCACTAGAGCATTTTTCAAAAAGTTATCCCATCATTAAATTGTCAAGAAATGATGTAATCCAGAATGAAAAAAGAATGTAATCAATGTATATAGTAGAATCTAAATCATAGGCTATGAACACTAGAGTGAACAATCTGAAATATGAACCACGACTACCGACTACGTCTTTCCCTGATCTGAACGCTACCACAGATTCACATAGTCACACAGACAATATTTGGGTCAAAGTCGATTCGGAATCTTTGTAAACAAACTAAAATTCCAAAATTTAGACTGTTTTGGGTTGTCACAATTTTAATAGTGAAAAATTGTAATTTTAACGCCATTTTCTAGTCATACATTACCTACTATTTTATTTTGACGCAGTTTCGTAAAACTTAACTTAACCGCTGAATAGGTACGTAATAAATAAGTAAATTGCTTAAAACAAAAATTAATATATTCTGATTTACTACTACATCTAACAACCCTATGTACAATATGAAATTTCATAGATTAGTAACATTTGTATTTTTTTGATCAATCATCAAAATTGAAGAAGATGTAAGTAATATATCTTATTTTGATGATATTTATAAAATAACGGTACAGTCGTATATTATAGCACTTACCGTTTCAAATAAATACATTTAAAACTGTTTAATTAAACAGTAATCGATTTTAATACACAGTATAACATATTTTAATTAAATAAATTATAAAATAATAATATTTATTCAATGTAAGGAATCTATCCCGGAAAATCAAAGAGTTCCCGAGGGATTTTAAAAACTAAATCCATGTGGACGAAGTCGCGGGCATCAGCTAGTTAATAATAGGTCTTTACCTATGAAATTGCCGTTTTGTATGCAATAAGTGAAAGTACTTATTTTTTCAAACTTTTTTATTTCTGTTATTCGAAGTAATCACCCATGCAATCGACGCATCTTTGCCAACGCATTGGCAGTTTATTGATGCCCTTCTTGTAAAAATCAGCTGGACGGGAGGCAACAAACTCTTCAAAGGCATTTTGTACTGCCTCTCGGGAATTGAATTTTTTACCCACTAAAAAGTTGTCTAAATTTTGGAAAAAGTAATAGTCGGTAGGTGCAAGGTCTGGTAAGTATGGCGGATGAGGGAGAGCTTCCAACCCCAGCTCTTGCAGCTTGGAGACTGTCTGTTGCGCAGTATGGGGTCGCTCTTTGTCGTGAAGGAGCAGTGGGGACGACCGATTGACCAAAGCTGGTTGCAGATGTGCAAGCTTCTCCATCATTCTCTCCAGTTCTTCACAGTACACATCTGCATTAATGCTCATGCCGTTTTGTAAAAAGCTGTGGTGAATCACACCCGCACTAGACCACCAAACAGTGACCATCACCTTTTTAGGGGTCATTTTTGGTTTAGGGCATTGCTTTGGTGCTGAACCAGGGTCTAACCAACTTGCCGAGCGCTTTCGATTGTCGAACAGAATCCATTTTTCGTCGCATGTAACAATTCGTTTCAAAATTCCTTCATTTCTTTGCCTGTTGAGCATCGCAAGGCAGGTCTCGACGCGTACGTTGCGCTGGCGATCGTTAAGGTCGTGGGGAACCCATCTATCAAGCTTTTTTACCTTGCCAATTTGTCGCAAATGGATCAATATTGTTTTGATGCTTACATCAAAAGCTGCTGCTAGCTCAGCTGTAGATTGAGTTTCGTCAACTTCCACAATCGCCTTTAATTCATTATCGTTAACCAAAGTCTCCGGACGACCACGAGCTTCATTTTTCAAGTCAAAATTTCCAGAACGGAACCGGGAAAACCAATAACGGGTTGTGCGATCGTTTGTACAGTTCTCTCCGTAAACATTTTTGATGTTACGGGCCGTTTGTGTCGCGTTGGTGCCACGACGGAACTCATATTCCATAATTACACGAATTTTTGAAGTATCCATTATGACGAAAAATGTTCAAATGTACTTAATGAAAATACAACGCTAATCAAAAAACAAAAGACTGAGTTTGTAAATAGAATGTCATGGTTAACAAAATTAATTTGAATTTAGAATACAGAGCCATTACAAACTTTTTTTTTATTTGAAATGACCAGTACTGAAGAAAGGCAATTTCATAGGTAAAGACCTAATAATAAAAAAAATCTTTAAAAAAAATCGACTTCGAACGCCCGCGCCACTACAAAGTATATAATTTATCTATGCTATAATATTATAAAGAGGAAAGATTTTTTGTTTGTTTGTACCGAATAGGCTCTGTAACTACTGGACCGATTTTAACCACATTTTCACCAATAGAAAGCTAAGTTCTAAATCAAGATTGCGGCACCTCATGCTAATAGCGCAGGTACGGTAATCTTGGTTATCTAAAAAGTAGGTAAGTACCTAAGTACCTACCCAGGTAATATTTTTATAGGATTGCCTTGACTTTCGCCCGCGTGTAGTAACATCAACGGGCAATGCCGTATCTCTACCTACTCTCGTCTGCAAATTGTCAATCAAACCTCGAATTTAGGAAATAGGTAGGTTACCTAAGACTCCATGCAGTAAAAAAACCCTTTTGATACTTTATCCAGGCTAAATCTAAAATCAATTGAATAGGTAACACCATTAACAAGAGAAAATGATTGAATTGCGTACAGCAAAAGCAATGTGCTCATTGCGATATCGACCCGGCCGGCGCGGCGCGGCGGCCCTGCCCTGCTCGTACACTTGACATTCGCACTCCCTCGCTCACAAAATAAGGGTTCACGACCCTTGTAGATACTATAGCCAAAGAATGTTGTATACCAGTCAAATGCATCTTTTAACGTTTATGTTTCAATCATTGATGTACCAGATATAAGTACTAAATAGTGTGAATATTGTGTCCACTAAGGATTGACAACCTCAACCTATTAGTCAGAACTCAGAAGTCAGAAATAGAGCTTAATTTGATTTAATAAAAATGATAATAAATTGATATCCTTACTAATATTATAAATGCGAAAATGTGTTTGTTTGTTGGTTTGTCCTTCAATCAAAAATACAAAAAATTGGGAACCCTAACTGTAAAGAGCAATGCCCATGGCTCAGTGTATCTATTCAGTTATAGTTTATCCGCTCAATCTGCTCTAACCCTTACCATATTACATTTTGATCTGGGACCAAAATTGAAGACTTTTCTCTGACCATAATATACTTTTTCGTACAATAAGTTGGGAACCCTAGCTGTAAAGAGCAATGCCCATGGCTCAGTGTATCCTGTATTCAGTTAGGCGAGCAATTAGCTTAGCCGCTCAATCTGCTTTAACCCTTACCATATTACATTTTGATCTGGGACCAAAAGTGAAGACTTTTCTCTAACCATATTATTAGTTTTTCGTACAAAAAGTTGGGAACCCTAGCTGTAAAGAGCAATGCCCATGGCTCGGTGTATCCTGTATTCAGTTGAGCGAGCAATTAGCTTAGCCGCTCAATCTGCCCTTAACCCTTATCAATTACCATACATTTTGATCTGGGACCAAAATTGAAGACTTATTGTTTTTTCTTTTTTCCAACAGGTGAGGAGCATCCAGGCCCGAAACAAAGAAAAGGTTTCTTCAGAAGTCTTTGGAAGAAATCTCGTCATTACTCTCTAGAACATCCGTGACCATGTCAGGAAACTGATAATTTGTTCTTGACTCTGAAATCCCTACCGTGAATCATAGTTACGTTTTTGTACTACAATCGATATTTTGTCGACATGAACAATTTATAATAATTAATGATAATGTGACTCATTAAGATTGCTATAAAATTGGTGAGTGTTAGTTAACTGTTGTATTAACATGTGCGTGAATGTGGCTTTGAAATTAAAAAAAACATAGTTTGGCTTTGGAAGGTAACACGTTTTAATTTAACGGTATTGTATAGGGGTATTTTCTAACCAATGGTATGTAAGTTACAAGTTATTTATTTTAAGGCAATGCATCTATTCTAGAAATACAACTAACTTTTCTTTGATATGCATAAAATATGTAGAAATGTAGATAACCACGTAGTCAGTTCTGTACATCTGATATTTGAAGTTTAATTTTTAAATTATTGTTAACCAATATTAGAAAAGATTATTCCTTCAAATCTGTAATAAGTAAAGTTAACAATAGACACCGCGGTACTGTGTAAGTTTCGAATTTTTCTTTATGGAATTAGATATATGTATTATGTAAAATGATCTTGTGTGGTATATATTAAAGAACCAAATCACTTATAGACTACCAGTTTTAACATTTTATACCAACCCTTGTATTCGAGTGTACTTAATTCTTATTACTGTAGATTTTGTCAAAGGAAATAAAATATGTTCATTAGCAAACATATGTGTTTAATTTATTTTAGGAATGAAATGTAAAGAAAACGAATTAATTATAATACAAATCATTTTATTATTAGATAGACACAGTTCCCATCGCTATCAGAAACAATGTACAAAGCTATAGTAGTAATATCAAATATAAACAATATGCACCCTTCGATTACTGTAAGCCTTGTTTTGAGGATACAGGATTAATTGAGCGCTTCTAATTTCTGCAGATAAGAGATAGTATTGAACAGAATGCAAATGTTTATTATTCACTACACAAGTTCATAAAGGCAGCACAATGATAAGGGAAGCATAGCGAGAGACGACGCAAGCTGGACGTCACTTGCGCGTCCGACAGTAATTCTCACACGATGGTTCCAGTGGGACTAGAGATTTTCAATAAAAATTGTTACATGCATCTTGGGTTACAGTGTCTTTCAATTTGTAACAAGCCCTTACACAAATGCCTATTTGTAATTACATATATATCGTTACAGTAATTTCATTACGTGGTTATTATAATTTCATTTCAAGCGTCTGTTATTTTCGCTATGTTTTGATTTTTATAAATAAATCCATAAAAAAAGGCATCTCGCGCACTACGCGGCCTCTATAGGGGTTCACACGTAGGGTTCGCAACCTTGGTCGCAGAAGCTCATACGAGTACCTAGTATACAAAGCTTGGTCGCAACGAGTAGGGACGGCACTTCGAGCGGCCAGCTGATCGTTGCGGCTAAGTACGCGATGCGTATTGGATTACGATACTTTACCCGGGCACTGTAGCCAAGCCAGGGACTTTGGCAGCGGCCGCGTAGTGCGCGAGATTCCTAAGACGAACTTATAACCACAGTAACGCCTTAAAGTACGTTTCACGCGACACGTAAAGATTATGTTATCAGTAATCAGACAGCTTGAAAAGAAATCTAAAAAAATCTCTATACACCATGCTTTATGACCTCTCCGCGAAGCCGTACGCTTCGCCTCGCTGTGTTAAGGTCGACAAAAGCAAATTTTTTAAAATACAAATAAAAACCATCCAGCAGAAACAATTACTCCATGGAACAGGTGAGCGTATAAAAAATCCAAAATCCGCAAAGTAATTGCGTCCGCGAGTGGCCGCTAAACGCATCAGACACTGATGGCGCCATAATTTATCAAATATCAAAACAAATGACGGTCCTTATCACTTTTATAGAATATACAAAATGCAGTTACTTATTTCCCTGTGGAAAAAATATTATCTTATAGTATCTTAGATCACGGCGCGCTTCGATCTGTAACAAGAGAAAAGAACACTCCTGTACTGAACATATTTTCGCATTTTAGAGCAACAAGTGGGTACAATAACTGATACTACATACACATTACACATCCGCTGGCTTTAGGGCGACGCAACAACACAGATGTGGTGCCGCACCGTACAAAATAATCTGGGATTGAACGTGCTACCGCTCAGACAGTCCACAGTTTCCTGCTTGCGCGCAAACATATTGGATATTTATTGGATATAGTAAGTAGTATCCACAGGTTTTATCGGTTTTCTAAATATGTATCTCATTTGTACATTAGGAGATACTTAATAGGAGGAGGAGAGGACTTAATAGTTTTTTCAAACTTGCTATTTATTATACTCATTCTAAAGTAGTTGAAAAACATCTAATCTGTTTTCAATGCTTGATGATTTCTTTTGAAGTGATTTTCATCATTATTCATAATAGCTATAATAGTATTTAGAAATGGTTGAACCCACTACTTTTTTTACTGTTTTTTCGTGATGAATCTTAACGCAAGCACAAGTAGGACACCTGTAGTGCGGCCCATGTCTCACGAGAAACTTAGTTTTCTCGTACAATGCGGTATGCGGTGAAATTTTTGCGTTGCGGCGCCGTGTTTGCGATGCTTCGTCAAACCGCAGTGTTGGAGCCTCGCCCTTACGAGATTAATAGACTTAGGTTATACAGATGAGTTTCTGCTTAGGCGTCACGGGACACCTTTACATAATTGTATTATAAATGAGTGTGTATGTTTTGTGGTTTGTCCTTCAATCGCGCATGTATATAGCATGTAACTTGGAGAGTGACATAGGGTATATCCCGGAAATTCAGAGGGTTCTCGCGGGATTTTTAAAAACCTAACTGCTCCAAAAATGCTAGCCTATCTAGAAAAAATCAATTGCTGTTCATTAGTCTTGCTAAAACACAAACTCAAAAATTGCTTGACCGATTTGAATGATTGTTTTTTTTTTTGTCATGTTCGCTTTAATACAGAGGCGGTTTAAAATTAAAAAAAAAAATGGGAAAACCCCAAAAACAGTTGAAAATACGTATATAATATAAATAATAATATATTTTATAAAGGAATCACCATTTCTACTTTTAACTAGATGGCGGGAGCGAAGCCGCGGGTAAAACCTAGTCTCATAAAGAAAGGGAAGCCTTAAGATAATTAATCAACAATGTCAACTCACCTTTAATAACCACAGGTAATTAAATAGTCTCCTAACTTCTCCACTACTGATGCAGCTTGTTGGGGTTGGATCGGTTCTTCATACAGAGAAATTACGACGGCTGAAACAATGTTATTTGTATTAACTATTTATTAGACCCTTATTTAAACCAGGAGCACACGCTCAATCCACTAGGATGATTGTGTGCTCTAATAACACTCACATCCACACATTAGAGATAAAGGGATAGGGGTTACAACCCTCTGCGTTTAGGATTTTATCATTATCTGTTTTATCGAGACTTTATGTGACCAAAAATTTAATATAGTATTTTTATTTTTTATTAATTAATACTTCGTTTGTATCATGGCACATTACAATGTGCAAAAAAAGTAAGTAGGTGTGCAAAAAAATACATACCTACTTAACTAATTAAATTACAATCAAATTTTTTTGCGTGTTCCAGTCAAATTTAGGTCAATTAAAAACTAAGAGAGAACTTAACGGTCGATGCGCACTATCGCGATTTTCGTTTCCTATTTAACGCCGATAAAATAATTCATATCTCATGTGAGAGGATATATCATTTTTAATTTGGCCTCGAGAGTGATATATTGTAAAATGATTAAAGTATATTATTATCTATATACAACAACAACACTTGTAAATGCCAAACTAAGTAAATAATATTTACTCTTATTCACTAGAGGTCATTTAACTCTGTTAATTAAGCTCCGCTACAAATAAGTTAACGATATATTTACGATGTAGAACGATATATTTATTTATTTAATAACGAGTGATTTACGTTGTTGAGATATAAATAACTAAAAAATAATAATTGAAGCAACCGAATTTTGGCCATAGACACAATCTTAACTAGTAACTATGGGGGACATATCAGTTATTACTATAGGGTCACAACAACAGTCAGGTGATTTTATTTACTCACTTTTGATTTTTTTTCTTCTTCTAATTACAACTTACATCCCAATTACTTTTTATAAAGTATAAGTCAGGAAAAATCTTTAACCAATGTTTTGCTAGGTACGCTGCAGTTTTTTTGTTGTGGCATGGTGCAGGTGACAGGTCAACAGAATGTAACTTATTAAATACTTTGTATCATATTATTGCAATCATAAAGTTCAAATTAACAACATTAAATTAAATTCAGATTATTGTTTTTCAGAAAATCTGTTTCCTTAATTTGAATGTTATCTTTGCAACAATATGGTACAAAATATATAACATTCTATTGACCTGTCACACGCACCATGCTACAATGAAAAAACTGTAGAGCAGAGCAGTAAGGCAGAGTAGTGAACATTACAGTACGGTTTGAACGCACTGTGCAGCTGGGTCTGGGTCTGCCCGCAAAATTCAAATATAATTTGGTTTTTCGCAATTTGTAAACTAATACGACAAAGTAGGCTTATGGCCTTCTAATTGCGCCCATAGAATTATCATCTTCACAGGTTTACATAAAAATCTTTACTTGAAAGTGTCCAGTTTAAGAAATTAAACACCTGTGAAGATGATACTGTCATTGTCGCAATTAGAATGCCATAAGCCTACTTTGTCGTATTAGGTTACAAATTGCGAAAAACCAAATTAAATTTGAATTTCGCGGGCAGAACCGTGTCTTTCACCTCCAATCACCACAGTTGAGGCTATAGCAATGATTGATGTAGCTTATAGTCTAAGATCCCGATATAGAACGACCTTCACTGAGCTGGTTAATGGATCAAACATATTTTTTATGTAATTTAATATATCAAAAAATATATTGCAAGTTAGGTAGTTAGGTAGGTAATTACTAGTATCAATTTACCTGTTCATACCTGGCAACCCAAGGGTTGTGACAGGAAAAAATAGGCAACCTAACTTTTGCATATACTATGGGCTGCATACTTTCGATTGGTGTAGAATTTATCCATTAACCAAACCGGTTAAATATTCAAAAAAAAAAATTAAAAAAAATTAGGTAGTTAAAAATATCCTGGACTGAAATTTGCTAGGCAACCCATATGCAATATATTTTTTGATAATTATATTAAATTACATAAAAAATATGTTTGATCCATTAACCAGCTCGGTGAAGGTCGTTCTATATCGGGATCCTATACTATTAATAATTGGCCTGCTATTCACAGTACTGTTCTCGCGTTCTGACCTTGTTATGAAATAAGCTTTACCTTGTTGTGTCTTCATGCAGTGCACGCCGACCTTGCCGAGCTTTGCGCGTATGATGCGGTCTGTGCCACTGAGGTAGATGTACCGCGTGCCCGCTATCGTGACACCGCCACTTGTAAGAAGTGATTCATTTTCAAAACCGGCAACTATCTTCCCCACTTCGTCTTTTGATATCTGTTGACAAAACATACGACATTGAAGATAATGTCAGGCGCCGTTTATTAGGTTCGTGAGGTAACGATAGCGAGATGACGAACCATAGTTCATCGACAAACTATCTACTACATAGATTTGCAAGATGTCCTTTCCACTAATAATTATTTCATAATTATTTTTTTTTTTTTAAAACTGATATAAACCTCATAATGACTTTGAAATCCCTATTGAAGGACGCCCCACTTGCATGAGTAATTTTTTTTCAACTTAAACTTTTCAACTTCAGGATTTTTCTTAAATTTAAGTAGGTACACGCCATTGTAGAGGTAACCAGTTCCTATTCCTATCTATACATTTCAGCTTTCCAACCAAAGACTTCTATGTATACTACATAGGATACATAGAAGTCTTTGTTTCCAACTTTAATAATTTCTGAATAAAATGGTTGTTGCCCGCAGACAGACAGATAAAGGGACTGGATTAAACAGAACTCTAAAACTTGTAGTTATAATCGCTTTAATAGGTTTCCTGATTATACATATAAGTTGTTCTTTTGTTGCTTTTTTTCAGGTCATCATCACCGCTTTGTTGTTCTTTAAGAGCCTCAGAAACCAGACTAGGTGGTTCAACGATACCAGTCGCAGGGAGCCGCTGGCAAGACCGAGCGTAAGTATGTAAGTCCATACAAGAGACCTTTGCCCAGCAGTGGACTTCTATCGGTAAATCAAGTTATATAAACATAACCACAAATTAATAATTTAATTTTAATGCATTTGCATATTTCTAAGGATAGTTAATTAAGGATAGTTCTGATTCCTGATTTGAAGGATGAATTAATTAAGTTTAGTGTGAGAAAAACATTATACATTTATGTAGGTATAATTATTACTTATAATAAGTACTGTAGTTTATTTTGCTAAACTACATCATAGATAGTTATCTGATGAGTCAACACATTTTATTTACTAGGTTTCAAGAAAGATACTCACATTTTTTTGTGATTGCATTTATTACTCTCTAATATATTACTTTTATGGCGCTTAATATAGGTTTGATTTGTTTGTTTAGTAACCTACCTGTGCATATTATGCAGCTGCCTATTTTAATGGCCATAACATTGATATTTAAAGTACTACCTTACCTACCTAAGCAGTCTAGTAGCTCACCAAGTGCATAATTACATATTACTACTAGCTGACCCAGCAAACTACATACCGCCAACAAAAATATTTAGTGGTTGGTCACCCTTATCATTTAGGGCTATGAAAAATAGATGTTGGCCGATTCTCAGACCTACTCGATATGCTCACAAAATTTCATGAGAATCGGTCAAGCCGTTTCGGAGGAGTACGGGAACGAACATTGTGACATGAGAATTTTATATATTAGATTATATTAGTTTTTTTGAACAGCATGTTTCATTATAGGTTATTGAATCATGGAGTGTGCTATCGGCCTGATGGATATTGTAGGTACTGATACAAAAGGAATTATTATATATAGTGACAGCCAGGCCGCAATAAAAGCTCTGGAAAGAAAGGACACCACTTCGGCTCTCGTGAAGGAATGCAAACATGCATTAAACTCACTAGATGAAAAGACAAAAGTGACGATTGCTTGGGTTCCTGGACACAGAGGGAACATCGGTAATGAGAAAGCAGATGAACTAGCTCAAATGGGAGCAAGTATCCAATTTCATGGACCTGAGCCTTGCCTACCCATTCCCTACATGATTACCAAAAAGAGAATCGACCTTGAGATGGAACAACTCGATTCAATATAGACAATCGAAATTGCTCCTGAAATCATTCGATAAAAAGAAGACAAGACAAATTATGTCACAAAGTAGGAACAATATTGCATTGGTAATAGGAATAGCAACGGGACACTGTCTGCTAAATAGACCTCACAATAATGAGAATTCAAGAAGACCCATCCTGTCCAGAGTGTGGTGAGGAAGAGACCAGCTTCCACTTTATAGCTGAGTGCCCTATGTATTCATTGGTAAGATGGGAACTGCAAGGTAAGGATAGATTAAGTGAAGAAGACCTGACAAACCTTTCAATAGGAGACATTGTTAGGTTTACGAAAGCTACAGGTACGTTTGAGGGGGGTGGGCTGCCTGGGCACCAGTAACCTGTGTCCAAACACAGGGAATTGGGTGGAATAATTCCGACACAGGACTGATCACCCGCCTGGCATTAGCAGGCGTCCCCTCCACAAATACAATACAATAGGTTATTGAATCTAATCCTACATCTATAAATTCAAGATCAAAAATTTATTCCAGTAAAATAGTAAAGTTTAATACTTTATTTGATGGGCAAGTAATTATTATTCAATTCAATTCCCAATTATTGGCTTTTAGGTGTGCCAACTGGGCACAGATTGTTTCGCCAGTATCGCGTTGATGGAGGAAGCACGAAGGAGATTGTTCGGTGTAAGATGTTCCAAAATTTTGATCAGCTATGTAGTAAAGAGTAGTTTTTTTAAAGGGTTAGTAACACCTACAACAAAACAAATAATATAAATAAACATGAATTAATTGTTATGTACAATATATACAAGATGTAGGAAACCATAATATTACTACAATTTAATTTTATTACATTCTATATATTTACATAAAAATCTACAATAGGGACTAAACACAAACGTTAACAAATATTCAACATTTACAGGACGGGGGACATTTGAGGGGAGGACATCATAAAGAGGATGAAGAAGTTTGGAGAAGAAGACAGTTAAAGAGGATGTGTGATACAGTGCCTTCATCCAAGCCACATTCACAGACAGAGCTATCCCTTATCCGGAGTTTGGCCAGAAAAACAGGTGTGCATGAATGACCAAGACGCAACCGGGAAATAGTAGAGGTGATCCAGCGTTCAGCAAACCTATATTTGAAAAACCATGGTCGAGTTGGTATGTCTGGCTGGATGGAGGCATAATATTTGCCTTTGATTGATTTTGATTTATTCCAGAGTGTATTCCAAGATCGGTTCAGATATGTTTTTGCAAGGGTACATAAATCTTGTGCCGAATTTCGGAAATGATCAAGTGAGCCTGAGACAACAGCTGTTTTAGCGCAGGAATCAGCAGTCTCATTTCCAGGGATACCGGAGTGGCCGGGGATCCAAACCAACAAGATGGATAATCCTTTTTGATTACATGAGAGCAAAGCTTCCCTGATCTTCAAAATAATGGGAAATCTTGACTTGCTTCGGAAAGGATTTTCTTTAATAGACATTAAACAACTAAGGGAGTCAGTCAAAATTACAGTTTGTTGTAGGTTATGGGAATGTGCAAACAGGATTGCTTCCAATACAGCAATGGCTTCTCCTGTAAACACTGAAGACTCAGGAGGGCATTTAAACTTTAGAATTATTTTATACCTGGGAACCCAACAGGCAGCACCAACACAGCCATCAGAAGACAGCTTTGATGCATCAGT
Organism: Oeneis ivallda; assembly: GCA_029955525.1. NCBI lineage: Eukaryota > Metazoa > Arthropoda > Insecta > Lepidoptera > Nymphalidae > Oeneis > Oeneis ivallda. The sequence continues at coordinate 19,473,613 of JARPMR010000002.1, read as the reverse complement.
ATAAATAAGGACATGATTTGACCAATTTTGATAAATATAATTTTGAAATTTGGTGTTAGTGTCTGGGGCTCCTTTAATCAGACCAATATCTGTGATGATAAGAGGGTTGTACACTAGAGCTTTATAAGGAGTAGAAAATACTGGATTAAGTGGGAAAGTTGAAATCGGATGGGGGAGACTAGTATATTTTAAAAAACTGTCTACTAAATATGAAGAAGAGTTACGGGATTGAGGAGAATTAGACAGTTGGGTTAATCTAGGCCAAAGAGAGTGGGATGATAACTGTAGCATCTTGCTGACAAACCGGTCACAAAGATATTGGCGACGGATAGTTAGAGGAGGATCAACACACTCCACCTGCAAAGCATTGGTGGGGGAAGATTTCATTGCACCCAGAATAATTCTGAGGCATCTGTATTGGATTTTATTAAGTTTTTGACTAGCAGATTTGTTGAAAGGTTCAAGAATAAATAAGCAATAATCCAAATGGCTTCTTACTAAGGCATTATATAATAGTTTTAAGGAGTACGGGTGGGCACCCCACCAGACCCCTGCTACTGCTCGAATCACATTAATACCTTTTTCACATTTTTTGATAATATGTTCGGAATGGGCAATTCCAGTAAGGCGGTAATCAAGATAAATACCCAAAAATTTTGTTTTATCTGCGAGGTGGATTAGTTGACCCTCAAATGAAAATTGAAAGGTGGGAAGGGACCTTTTCCTCGTAAAAACCACTGCCTGGCATTTCCCCACAGAGAGGGACAAACCATGATCAGAAAGCCACTGGCCTAGGTAATACAAAGCAGAATTAATACGACAAGATATTTCCTCCACACTGCCAGAGCTGTGGTAGAGGGCAATATCATCAGCATATTGAAGGATGTTACAAAAACTGTTGACAGACAATTCGAGATCGTGGGTATATATGCTATATAGCAGAGGGCTGAGAACTGAGCCTTGAGGGAGACCTTTCCAGATGAGTCTGGGGGGAAGAGAAGATGACTGGTGCTTGACCACAATAGACCTGCAGAACAGCAGGCTACATATGAGATGTATTAACCTCGGCGGGATACTCAGCTTTTGCAATTTTTGCCTGAGCACCGGAAGTAGAACATTGTCATATGCGGAAGCGATATCGAGAAAGACGCCCGCAAGGTACTCTCCTTTTGTGAAGGCTATTCGAATGTCAGTTGTCAATATGCTGAGGCTGTCAGTAGTACTCAAACCCTTCCGAAACCCAAATTGGGAGGAGGGAAGAATATTCCTGCTTTCCATTAACCATTCCAGACGGTTTTTAAGAAGATGTTCTGTTATTTTGGCTAAAGTAGATGACAAAGCTATGGGTCTATAGGAATTTGGATCCAAGGGATTTTTACCAGGTTTAATGATAGGAATAACTATTTGGGATTTCCAGGAGTTAGGGACGGTACCAGTTTCAAAACATTTATTAATTATGTTGAGGAAATGAATTTTAGCTTTGTCATTTAGATTAGTCAAAAAGGAATAAGGGACGCCATCTTCCCCTGGGGTTGAATCCTTCAAGCCATTAAGAGCAATTTGAAGCTCGGAAAAAGAAAAGGGAGCATCCATATCATCAGACGTAGGAGCTGGCGTATAACTTGGAAATGAGTCCATATTAGGGACATAAGGTGGAGCCAATTTATCAGCAAAGTCACTAAGCCAATCCAAGGGGTTGTTGGATGTAGGATCAGTGTGGTTGAGGGACCGACGGAATTTTCTAATATTTGTCCATACAATTGTGGATGGGGATCTAGGACTAAGGGATTCACAGAATCGAGTCCAACTACTTCTTTTCTTTCTTGATACTAACCTTTTAACCTTAGCATCAAGCCTCTGATATTTAATAAAGTTCTGCTTACACACAGTTTTTTACACAGGTAAAGTTGACAACCTGGAAAGTAACACAGGCTACTTTTTGTCCTGGGAACATATTATACATTTAAATGCCCACACCACTATAAAGTATTAAAGCAAAGTATTTATTGTTGATTTTTTAAAACCACTCGACTGATTTTGATAAAATTTAAATGAGACCACCTGGGAAGTATAACCCTTTGAAACAAAAAAAGAATTTTCCAAATCAGTTCAGGCGTAGGCTACGCCTGAACTGATTTGGAAAATTCTTTTGGTCAAATCGGTGAACATACATAAAAAAGATTCCATTGAATTGAGAATCTCCTGCTTTTTTGAAGTCGGTTAAAATAATAAGTTTAAAATTGACTGAGTTATAGAGTAAAACAGTCAAAATAGTTCAACCCCTATCTCAGAGAACATACATACATCCATCAATCCATACATCCATCTGTATACTACATCCATCCTCACAAACTTTCACATTAATTATATTAGTAGGATTAGTAGGATACATACATGCATGCATATAAACATGCATACTTTCATATGTACATGCATGCATACATACATACATGTATGCAGGCATGCATATTGGCGCATAATTGAAGGATAAAATATACGTGAAAAGACAAAAGTAGCATACTAATATCCCCCGGGAACTGTTTGTTTTCCCGGGATAAAAAGTAGCCTTTGTCACGTTTCAGGTCTTCAACTATGCCTATCCAAAAAACCACGTCAATCTGTCACTCTGTTGCAGCATAATTGAAGTATAAATATTTGAAAAGTAGCATACGAATATCCAGCGGGAACGGTCTGTTTTTCCAGGATAAAAAGTAGCCTTTTCACTTTTCAGGTCCTAAACTATGCCTATCCAAAAAACCACATCAATCTATAACTCAGTTGGCGCTTAATTGAAGGATAAATATGTGAAATGTAGCATACGAATATCCCGCAGGAAGTGTTTGTTTTCCCGGGATAAAAAAAAAGTAGCCTTTGTCATTCAACTTTACCTGTGCAAAAAACCATTTCAATCTAAAACTCCATTGCTTGTATTTTGGAGGACAAATGCGTAAAAAATAGTGTTGCTATCCCGCAGGAGCTGTTTGCTTTTCCGGAATAAAAAGTAGTCTATTTGTTATTACAGACTATATATATATATATATATATATATATATATATATATATATATATATATATATATATATATATATATATATATATATATATAGATAGATCTGTCAGTGAATATGAAATATATAATATGTTCATTTGTTGTCACATTAAAGATTAACAAACATCCATCCATCCAAACGTACATCTATTCTATAGGATTATTGAATCTGGCTATCAGTCTCACAGATTAAAAAAATGACAAGATTAACAATGGTGCTATTGAAATAAGGGTTAAATGGTGAAGAGTTGATTTAATTTCCATTTCAGGAGATCTGGGCTTCAAATCCCAGAAACTAACATTTCAGAGTTAATTGCATTCAAAGCAATTAAATAACACTTGTTTCAATGGTGAACGATAACACTGTGAGGAAATACCTGCATGGTTGAGAGTACTCCACAACGTTCTCAAAGGTGTGTAAAATCTGCCAATCTGTTACTTGTCAGCAAAGTGGACTAAGGCCTAAAACCATTCTCATTCTGAAATGGGCTTGAGAAGAGTCGAGATGAAGCATAATGGTGCCAATTGCAATTCTTCTACAATTCTCAACACATTCCATCTTAGGCCAAATCATCACTTTCCATCAGGTAGGATAGTGGTCAAGTGTACCAATAAACATAATACTTATGTCTAAACATAATACTGTCCATTTCAGCAGGGAACATAATGAAAACAATAGCTTTATTTTTAGATAAGCAATTAAGTTTACTTAAAAGAACAATAAAGTTTATGGTCTAACATAAGTCTTAAGAGAACATCAGGCAACAGACAACTGAAAAGGGCAAGGTTTTTGTTAAAGTACAGAATACAATATTTTTTGAGTAAAAAAAAATTGCTAGTAGTATTAACCACCAATTCTTTTTTGCTACATATTTTATTTTCTTTCTTTTTTGTTCTTGTAATTTATTTATCTACAAGTTGTGCATGTACCTAGTTATAATTGTGTTTTACATTGACAAGGTAGCCCTCTACTGCAATCACTCCTGGTGGTAACTAACAATACAGTCTATGATAAAAGCAAGCTAACCTAGACAGATTTAATACCCTAATCTGTTTCTACTTAGCATAGTAAATGAATTGGAAGTGGCATAGCTTTACTGATAGAATAAATCAGCAACAATTTAGACCCTGCCAAGAATTAAACCTAGGACTTCCAATGATAAGGCTCACCACTGCAGCACTGAAAAATGCTAAATTTTTGCAACCAAAATAGTATGAGAACATTATCATAATGATCAAAAGACAAGACAAATTATGTCACAAAGTAGGAATTAAAATTATTGCATTGGTAATAGGAATAGCAACGGGACACTGTCTGCTAAATAGACCTCACAATAATTAGAATTCAAGAAGACCCATCCTGTCCAGAGTGTGGTGAGGAAGAGGCCAGCTTCCACTTTATAGCTGAGTGCCCTATGTACTCATTGGTAAGATGGGAACTACAAGGTAAGGATAGATTAAGTGAAGAAGACCTAACAAACCTTTCAATAGGAGACATCGTTAGGTTTACGAAAGCTACAGGTACGTTTGAGGGGGGTGGGCTGCCTGGGCACCAGTAACCTGTGTCCAAACACGGGGAATTGGGTAGAATAGTTGCGACACAGGACTGATAACCCGCCTGGCGTTAGCAGGAGTCCCCTCCACAAATACAATACAATACAAATCATAATGATCAGATCTTTCAATTATTTCATCTCTGAGAGGAGACCTGCACTCAGTAGTGAGCCATTGATGGGTTGATGATATAAAGATAAAATTTAGAATAAATAGATATATATCAGACGTTTCAGTATTGAATGCATCGCTAATAATATTATATGCCTGTTTTAAATAAATTTTGGCCCCAAAAAGCCCAATCTGTGTTTAATATTATTCCTGCTTAAAGGGGCCAAAAGCTGTTAAGTTTGAAACACTTAACAAAGGTTCACTTAGATATTTTCAGATTTTGAGGGATGAGATATCCTTCAAATTGGAATCTATGCCTTCTAACCTTAGCATCCCATTACAGCCATATATGTATTGGTAAAAGTGATAGTTGGATAGTTTGTAATTAGTCATAGAATAGTGATCTATAGTAATAATTATTTTTAGATGCAGTCTAAGCTGTTTTTGATGGAAATTCTGACATATAAAAGAGAAAATAAAGTAGTAGGCATTAAACTATCAGTCTACTTATTATTCATTCAGTACTATATTATAAAATTCGTTAAAATAATAATTAGGTACCTACTATTTTATTCATGAAGTTCTCCTCGCAAAATATAATGCGATGACTCATGGGATGCAAAACATGACAGATATGAAAAATACTGCGACAAGTCAGTCGCGAAATGTTTAAAATTGAACTGAAATGTACTAAATATATTTGCGATACTTTATTCCCAAATAATCTTGTGAATTAGTTACTATAAAAGGCGACGGCAACGTGTGACCGTGACCAAGTACCGGCCGGCAACCATTAATCTCTAAATAAGTACATAGCACTTTAATAAATAAAGGAAACCAATGTTTTTTATCACCAATAACAATATTCGCAAGCGAAAACAAGCCGATTCAGGCGTGACAGAGCATAAATTTGAATCCTATCCGAATAAGACTGCTACCACATGTCGCCATTTTGTCAACTTGCCGGATTCGTCACCCATCCATTACCTTTTCGGCACTTCAGCACAAAGAGACGCACAATAAAACACCTTTTTCACAATAAACTATTGAGGTAATTTCACTAGTCAGTAGCTCCACATATTTTAAATGACAAGAAACTTACATCGAAGCCTTCTGACTTGGCCCAGACATTTCCGTCGTGACCGGCAATCGCTGCTTTAGAAACACATCTGGATGCAATTAACTGTTTATCGACATAATCTTGCCAGCTCATTTTGATAGAGTTCTTTAAATATTATAACTAAACTTTGCTAAACCACAATCTAGACCTCGCAACGAGCTAACGCTCCACACGAACAAAAAGCACTGCCGTTTCAAAATGGAAGCGTACTCGACACGACAGGAAGTTCAATTCTGCCAACTTTAAAATTTATTTAATAATGCGTTCAAGACATCCGTAGCATCAGTTTCTGCAGTTCTGCAGTTATATCTAAAATCTGTGTAACATTGGAATATGGATGCCCTTTTAAAAAAGTTTTGCGGTCTTTTGCGGTGTTAAAAATAAAACTTTAAATTTTAAAATTTTATGGTTACAAGCAATCAAGTGTGTTCCAAGAGCTGCCGTGAACACGTTACTTTAAAAAAAACCACGACGCTGAGCTGCGCTTCACAGCACGAACAACATCCTTTCTTATTGTATTTTTTAATAATAAACTTGATAAAGATTTATTTATTTATTTTCCACACTTACACTGACATTACAGGATAATTGATCCCAATTTTATTCGTTAGTGCAATACAATATACGGATAATACGGATTTACTTGGAAGTCGGATATTATAATTTATAGCCAAATAAAAAATAATGCCGGTTAAAATCTAAATTACTGTCAGAAAAAAGTAGTAATACTGGAAACTGGAAATATTCTTCAAGAAAAGGTATCAGCAGCTACAGGGGTATTCACTACACTAGCGGCACGCTATGATGGCCGGTTTGACACATTACAATAGTGATGTGGAATGTCAATTTATTCTCGAACAAAAAACAATTAAGTTTTGTTTTTGTACCTGATTAAATAGGTTTAATATGCACACAAGAAACATATGAATACAAAAGATACCAAAAAAGGTGCCACAAAAGGCCATAATTAATCAGATTCGTCCATACTACTATTTTCACTGTCGTCACTGCTATCATCACCTACATTAATAATTATATGTTCGTTTTCTATAATATTATCTATTTTCACATCTCTTTCATAATCTTCCCTTATTAATTTAACAGTTCTATTCACAACCTTTTCCCAGTCTCCTTTAGTCACATGTTCACAAGCTTCTTCTAATAATTTTAGCATTTTTTTTGTGGTAAATGGGGGTTCTGTATTGTGTCTTGCAGCATATCCCTTAATTTGAGCCCACACCAACTCAATCGCATTATACTCACAATGGTAAGGCGGTAACCGTATAACTCTGTGCCCATGTTCTAATGCTATTTCGTCAATGACGTATCGGATCTTGGTTGGTTTGTTTTCTTTTAAAAGACGTACTAATTCCGCTTTTAACATATTCATGTTTGCATCTACGCCATTTTTACGAAGCCATGCGACGATATCAGCTTTCTTTTGGGATTGGGCAGGTGGCTTGTCAATTTGCATCGAGTGGTATGGGGCGTTGTCCATAATTATAATAGATGATTCAGGGAGGCTACACAACATTGAGGTAAACCATTCAGTAAACTTTTCTCCATTCATGTCTTCATGATAGTCTCCAGTGGTTTTTGACGCAAAAGCCATGAGAGAACCTTCGACAAACCCGTTGATGGTTCCGGCGTGACAAATTATAAGTCGCGATCCTTTTCCTACAGGAACTTTGGAAGTAGATGCTGCTGTGTCATCGTTCCAAGAACGGCCTACAGTATGGTTAGCATTAAGCCATGTTTCATCCAAGAACACAACATTTTGCCAATTTTTGATTTCTTTCACTTGCCGTAAAAAAGTATACCTTGCCATCGCTATATCAAATCTTTCCATCAATATTTTGCGTTTGTTACATTTTTTGTATCGAAATCCAATGGTCTTCAAAATCTTCGTTAAAGAACTTTCCCCACCGAAGAATAATCCAGCTTCCTTCAGTGAATGCACCAACTTTTTTCTTGTTGGATACTCCTTCTGTAAATAGTAGCCGTAAACATGTCTTCGGATAGCATCGGCATCAAAGCTATCGATGCCTACGACTGGTTTTGCTCGTTTTCTCTTTTTTGGTGTGTGAAGTTTATTTTCTTCTGTGCCAGTCTCGCCATATTTTTTTTTAGTTATCCGTCTAACAGTTCGTTGTCCAATATTAAGCGCATCAGCTACGCGTTCAACCACTGACGTTATAGGTAAAATTGGCCCTCCATTTTGAGCTTCACGATCGAAATAGTTACGAAGGCGTATTACGAACTCACGTGTCTGACTATTTAGAACAGTTCTCTGCGTACGTTCGGTCATATCGACGAAATCCACAACAAAGGGCTTGAACAGAGTCCAAATTAACGAGCAAGGGTCAACAGTAATGCAGTATCAATATTTGAAATCCAAAGCCAGGTCAAAACTATATCACAATCGCATTGCACTGACAGTTTATACTTTTCGAAGCAACGTCAATTCGAAACTGCTTTGTTTTGCATTGAGCATTGACGCGAGTTTGCCGGAGGTAGTAGTTGTGCTAGCCAGCGATCCTATGTGCGATCGTATTAGATTCCATTTTTAAAAATTTTCAATTTAGAAAACCAAATGCCGAGTTGTGGTATATATCATATAAAAATAAAAATTTTACCTTTTGTATGAAACAGCTGATATTTTTTTGCGATTTCAGAGGTTTGTCCACATAGTGAAAATTGTTCATATTCACAAGTACATTCACCCCTTAAATAGTGCAAACTGATTTTTCTACACTTGTATACATTTTAGAAATCAATTTAATAAATAAATTTTGAGTCCTAAACCTAAAACTACATTCGATAAAATTTATGAATCTCTGCACATCACTATCGTCAATAAAGTAATACAATTATTTCCTTCAAAGCCGTTATCAATTAATACGGAACTTCATGAGCGGACAAACGTCAAACCGGCCATCATAGCGTGCCGCTAGTGTAAAAGTCACGTCTTTCAAAGGGAGTTTTTTTTAGTCAAGTAGGTCAAAAATATGGGTTAATTTGACTTATTTATTGTTAAAGAAAAGAGTAGAAATAAATGGAAGCGCCACTATCGCTAAATTTTCTTGAATTTAGCAACCCGAACTAGCCCGAATAGTATGACAGATTAGTTTTGATATTTATCTACTTTACTGAAATCGAAGTAGAAGTACCTACCTACACTTAATGATTCCAAATTTCTTGTTATTTATTTCTGTTACATACAATTTACTAAAACTAATAATAGATTACATATTTAAAACCCAAACAGCAACTAAATAATCCCTACTGATATTATAAATTAATAAGGGTCTCATAATATGAAGGCTCAGGGTCACTCAGTGGGTGATGGAGACTATGCTCGGAGTATCCCTGTGAGATCAAATCACAAATAAGATCCTTAGGAGAACCAAAGTCACCGACATAGCTCAGCAAGTCGCGAAACTGAAGTGGAAATAGGTGGGTCACACAGGGCGAAGATCTGATGGTCGTTGGGGTCCCAAGGTGCTGGAGGAGGACCCCCCCCCCCCCCCTCCCGCCCTACGAAGTGAAACGAGTCGCAGGGAACCGCTGGATTCAGGTGGCGCAAAACTGAGGCTTGTGGAAGTCCATGCAAGAGACCTTTGTCCAGCAGTGGACGTTCATCGGTCGGACAAAGAAGAAGAAGAATGAAGAATATTAGAAATGTGTTTGTTGGTTTGTCCTTCAATCACGTAGCAACAGAGCAACGGATGGCCGTGATTTTTTGCATAGAGATTGTTTATGGGACGGAGAGTGACATACGCTACTTTATATCCCGAAAAAATGCACAATTCCTATGGGAAGATACGCTTACACATGCTTGCTTGCTTGCATGTTTTTTGGTACCTAAAGATAAAAATAAAAAACCAAAAACTTGGTTATTTGAATTTTTCACTTACATTTTGAGGTTATGTGAAAAAAGTGTAAATACAAAAGTTGGAGATCTTTTTATCACCTACAACTTTGCCATTTAACTTTTTTCCATGACTTGTAGTTTTGCCGGAAATCAAGATAAACCATTTTTTACCCTTAAACCCCCCCCCCCTCCCTCCCCCCCACTTCCCGACCTCAGATCGTCCGTAAATTATTTTCATTACATTTTTAACTTAATAAATGTAAAGCGCCTTATATATATTGTCCATCTAGCTGTACGTCCCGCCAAAGACTCGGTGCTGGACAGTAGCATACGCACTATCGTGCAACTAAACTTTAGTAGCGAACGCACGCAATTTTTTGTAATGCCACCAGTGTTGTCAAGATGTCAAAAGATGGGAATTTTACTTGTGTTATCTTTAGAACAAAAAAAAAGAATTGGTTGTCTGTCGGTTTACGGACGATTGTTTTACGTGATAAAGTCATAAAGAAACAAGTCACAAGCCAATGCTTGGGCCGATCGTGCCTCTGTATCGCTTGTTCCGCGCTCTCACTTGCACGCTCAGGCTCAGGCGGAACGTGACACTTTTTCGTGCGTGCAGCTGGTGTTCATCGATCTAAAAGACGTTATCACGTCGAAAAGGAAAAGGTTCTGGATGAAAACAATCTATAAAAAACGTGCCCAAGTACACACAAGCTAATAATATAATGCAAGATTTAAATGTGATAGATTTCCACACGTATCTCAGATTAGACAACGAAATACTGCAAATCTTGTTGGTGATAGTGCCTGGTGGGCCCCTGAAATTCAACGTAGTGATACACCTTTGCGAGAAAGTATTTCAGAAAAGGAACGTTTACTTGTAACTCTATGATATCTTGGAACTGGAGCAAGTTATCCAGAACTTATGGTTGGGCATGTAATATCACCACAATCGATGAGTCAAATTATTCCTGAAACTTGCTTTGCAATTTATAAAGCATTAAAAAAAGATTTTCTCATTCGTGCACATAATCTGTGCTACACACTTCTCTTGGCCACAGGTTGGACTTGTTTTACAGCAGAGTTGTCATTCAGCCCACAGAATTTGGCCGCTGAGTAATCATTAATCTGTGGCCAAGAGAAGTGTGCATCACAGATTAAGTGCACGGCAAAATGCTCCTTGTGAATAATTGTATTTTGTGGCAAAATGGCAGATCACTGCGCTGGATGTGCCAAATGCCAATGATAGTGCGTATGCTACTGTCTAGTCTAGCACCGAATTAGCGATGGGCGTTGAATGAACGGACTAGTTCAATAGACGGTTGAAGACTCATCGACGATTCGACGGTCCACCGTCCATGCGATAACTAGTTGAAATTTGAATTATTAGACGGGTAAACGAACGCAATGTTAGCGTCACACAACGGCATCGCGACGGTCGACGACACATAGTTTTAGTCGGTTAATATAGTTTATTTGTTAAACCAAACAAATTTGAACCATGTTATCTAAGACTTTGAGTTCATTTGATTGTTTTTAAACGTTAACTCTCCCAAAGATAGATTTAATGGATTTTAAATTTAAATTATTTTTTAATCATGTACATTTTCTCAAATGCAAAAAAAAGAAAAAAAATATGCAAAAACAAAAATACAAAAAGACAAAGTAAAAAAAAATACAAAAAGATAAAGTAAAAAAAAAAAAATTAATCATGTACATAAAATCAGTTGATCTTTTAAATGCGCCTAAATTATAATTTTAATCTATATTCAGCCAGTCCTAAGCCTGTTAAAGCATGAAGGGAAGATCAAATTTTTTCATCAAATTGACCTATGTCCACAAAACATCGAAAAAGACAGCATAGTTAAGAGCGACTGACGTCTTTGCACCGTTTCTTCGTAGAAATCAACATACCGTTCAATTTGAACTCGATGAAAACGTCACGTCGCAGCGTCGACTAGTCGACGAATTCAACTAGTTGCTCGACTAGTCGATGAACGTCCATGAACGGTCTAGTCTCGTTTACGGAAAATGCGTCGACGACCCATCGCTACACCGAATCCTTGGATGGCGGGACATACACTGTGGACATACAGCAAGATGGACAATGAAAGGCACTTTAGTTAAATCACAGAGTAACACTCCCACGTCATACTCATTGTCGCGTTCAAATTACATCAGTCTCGTAAAACTTAAATTACTCTGTTTCGAATACCTATTCTGCGCCAAATTATAGTATTCGTTGTCTGTGGTAAGATATCTACTTCCGTCGATTCATTTCCAATAATTTTATTATTACTCATCCTATTCATAGAAAGAGCCTATAATAAATTTTAAGTGATTAATAATTTTGTTTTAATATTTTTAAATTAATACAATACAGTTAAATACTTCAGTTTAACATTTATTGTTCTAATAAAAAAAGCTTTTGCTAAACTTAACTTGACCTTGCTAGTTCTTTTCCGTTCAGCTACCGCGATTGGAACATGTCCTATTCACCTGAAAGAAGGTAAGTTACCGTTTTTTGTTTTATTATGTGATGGGTTTAATTAAAGTTATTAAGGAAATTACGTGTTATTGATCAAAGTTGTATAACATTTCCAGTAATTGTGATTTTTTAAACCATTTTGTAAGGTACTGTATTCTGCACGATCTCGGATTGCCAACATGGCGCTGGCAGAATAGTATTCCTTGTCCGGCTCTGCACGTGTTTTGCTAATGTATTTCAAACTTTATGACCGTAACTTTTATATTTGTTAAAACTGAATTTGTATTTCAATTTCTGATTTGCATTTTCTCATTACATCCCATCCATGGCCGGAAAGCGTACGAAAGAAATGTCACTTGACAGTTGCACTTTAATGATTTTTGCATATTCATTTTAACTTGACTCGCACATACAAATGATTATACATGTAGTAGTTATATGATGCATTTTTACTCATTTTTAGATCGGAGGATTGGCCGGAAGATCCTAAAAATGGCCCATCAAAGGATCAAGTCAACTATGACGGACCACCAGGCTTGGAGCCTGGCGGCGCACTCGACACGAACTGGCATGAAGTCGTGGAAAGCTTCGATGACATGAAATTGAAAGAGGAGTTGTTAAGAGGAATTTACGCCTATGGTTTTGAAAAGCCTTCGGCCATACAGCAACGCGCGATTATGCCTTGCATCCAAGGCCGCGACGTTATAGCCCAAGCCCAATCGGGAACAGGAAAAACTGCTACATTCTCTATTTCTATTCTACAACAAATTGACACCACTGTTCGTGAGTGTCAAGCCCTGATTTTAGCCCCAACTAGAGAGTTGGCTCAACAAATTCAGAAGGTTCGTAACACTTCATTTTTTTTGTGCCATATATATAATACCTTCAAACGAGCAATTCTTGTGTATATATATATAATCTGAATCTCGGAAATGGCTCCAACTATTTTCATGAAATTTAGTATGCGGGGGGTTTTGGGGGTGATAAATTGATCTAGCTAGGTTTCATTTTTAGAAAATGTTGTTTTATCCATGCTTTCAGGCAATGAAAACCCCCTTACAATATCATTAGAATACAAATGTAAATTTTGCCATTATCTTTAAAGTCCCAATAGCTCAGTTAGGAAATTGGGCGGTCCCGAAACCAGAAGACCCCGGTTCAAGTCCAGACGATTATTTTTTCCCCTATGAATTTTATTATTATTATTTATTATTTTTTTATTTTTTTCTAAATATATAATTTCCAAAAAACATGATTTACCAAAAAAACTAGCAAAGCTCCGGTCACCCAGGTACTTTTACCTTATTTTAGTAATCATATAAAAAGTAAATTAGAATATTGTGTATGAAATATTTTAAATAATTTTTTATAGATCATAGTACAGCAGGACCTCTTTAATCCAACTCCGAAAATTTACCTACTTGACATTCGGTCAAGCAACTGGCGAGACAGCGAGTGAATAAGTGGTGGGGCGTTCAGATTATAGAGGTGTTTGGATTAGAAGGGGTTTGGATTAAAGAGGTCCTGCTGTAATTGTACAATAGTTAAGAAAATAGAACTCAGTTTTCTCACTACAATAACAGTAAATGGGCAATTGCTCAATTAGTCTTTCATTATAGTACTAATAGAATTAATTTCGATTTTAGGTGGTGATAGCTCTTGGTGACCACTTAAATGCTAAATGCCATGCTTGCATTGGTGGCACTAATGTGCGTGAGGACATACGTCAGTTGGAGAGCGGTGTCCATGTGGTTGTGGGCACTCCAGGACGTGTATATGATATGATAACTCGTCGCGCCCTCCGTGCCAATACAATCAAGCTGTTTGTACTTGATGAAGCTGATGAAATGTTATCAAGAGGGTATGTTCTGTTGAATTATATGGAAAACAAGGTTTCATCACTCGGATCAAATGTGTCAAATGATCAAATGAACAATCAAAGTGATATTTTGGTAAAATTGAGTTAGATGCATTTTGGCTTACTTGTGATCATTAGGAGTTTTTGTAGAACATTCCATTGTAACTTAGCGAAAACTTCAATGAACTAATTAAACCTGACTTATATGATATTTGTATGAAGTTTGTTGCATTTGCATCAATATCTACAAACTTATACAACATTGCATGGATCAATTGTGCACAAAGGTATCCCTATATCAATAGTATTGTAATGCAGACCTGATTCATCATAAAGACTAGATAGATGGACATACAAGCATTTTAGATTCAATATGAATAAGAGTAGTTTTGTTTTATACAAAATTGCATATATTTTGGTGAAACTGAAATTTACACTCATAAATATTTGGGTGTAGAATGTTACCAGTGTCTTAACAACACAGACTGTATGTGAACTACAAAATTGCAGTTTACACAACTGCATCAGCACTGGGCACAACTGTGTATTTGCATTTTAGGACAAGACTGCATATGGTTGCTAATTGCAACATTTACGTTAACAATATAATATTAATTGTCAATTTTGTAATTGTAAATTCCAGGTGGTATCACAGACAAACGATATTGTAGTTTTTTTTACTGACTTCAAAAAAGGAGGAGGTTATCAATTCATAAGAATCTTTTTTTTTAAATATGTATGTTCACCGATTACTCAAAGACACCTGAACTGATTTGGAAAATTCTTTTTTGTTTTAAAGGGTATACTCCCCAGGTGGTCCCATATAAATTTTATCGAAATCGGTCAAGTGGTTTTTAAAATATTGAGAAATTTAAACTTTGTATAGTGGCACGGGTGTTTGAAGTCAGTTTTTTATAAAGAATATTTTATATTAAATTATAAATTTGTTTTCTTTCTTTCTTAAAATTTGGCTAGTCCCATATGATATTGTGTTCTTATCAATCAAATGTTCCATTTACATTTTATGCATAAAATCTATAAAAAAAATTTGATAATTTCAGGTTCAAGGATCAAATTCACGATGTGTTCAAGATGCTATCTGCAGATGTCCAGGTCATCCTGCTGTCGGCTACAATGCCAGATGATGTGTTGGAGGTGTCTCGGTGTTTCATGAGAGATCCCATACGCATTCTTGTGCAAAAAGAAGAGGTAAACATTGTTACATTACCTCAGAGGTTCTTAACTTTTTAATTATAGATGTTCTAGCACATTTTTTTTGTATTAGTATTTGTGTGTAAAATAGCCTCTATAGTGTAAAAGTAGATACAACATATTAATAATAATAATAATGTCCTCCCGACTGAAACCAGATGCACTCTATTCCCTCACTCTCATAGTCCAAAGGGATGGAAATCTGACATGACCAGAGAGAGATCAGGTGCAGGACCGACTGTTTTACGTGCTCTCCGACGCACGTGGAGACTCACTGCCAACTTCTTAACTCCGGGCTGGTACTGCGAATTTCGTGTCTGAAAAATTCAATACAATTTTTTGGCTCTGCCCAGGAATCAAACCTGGGACCTCGTCATTAGTAGTCAACCTCGCTAACCACTAGTCACTAGACCAATGAGGCAGTTAAGATACATATTATAAAGTTAGTAGGAAATTGAAAAAGTTACACTTTTAATGTGTGTGTGGATAACCCCATGTAGTATGTCTGTCTGGGATTAAATGTAAAGCTCCCAGTCATTGGTGTTGGGTCATACTTGTTATCCATCAAAAACAAAGGATTCAAAACCTAAATGCAAAGGCTAGTCATAAAATTAATTATTTTTTATTTAAATGGTGCTATGAGAACAGATTTTGTTGATTTATCTATTCATTGTCTAGTTCCAAGAAAAAATAATACAGTTTTGTTGGAAACTGGTCTAACTTTAACACTCTTGAAACAGTTTTTGACTGGAGATAACATTGTGCATATATAAATTATTGCTTTAATCAGATTCTGGAAATGGGAGGGGCACATAGTTTAAAGAGCTTATGGTCGTTGAGGTCCCAAGGTGCTGGAGTGGCGACCCCACATAGGGAAGCGCAGTGTTGGCAGACCCCCCACTAGGTGGACTGATGACATCAAACAAGTCGCAGGGAGCCTCTGGATTCAGGCAGCGCAAGACAGAGGCCTGTGGTAGTCTATGCAAGAGACCTTTGTCCAGCAGTGGACGTCAGACAACAGTCGTTTTATAAAGAAGAAGAATCAGATTATTATCATTTTTTTCTAGCTAACATTGGAAGGTATTAAGCAGTTCTTCATCTCAATTGAAATGGAAGAATGGAAGCTGGATACACTTTGTGACTTGTATGACACACTGTCCATCGCTCAGGCAGTTATCTTCTGCAACACCCGTCGCAAGGTTAGTTCTGTTACAAGGCAATTTATGTATTGCTAAAATGAAATTAATGAAATGGCTTGTAAGTCAATTTAATTCAATTTCCCGAGTAATATTCCATTTTCTTTAGTTTTTCAATTTAACATGTCATCTACCAGCATACTTCCACATATTGTTAATAAATGGGATATATAACAACAATTAAGTGGAAAGCATTATCACTTGAAAGTGAAATATTATAAGATTCAGATAAAAAATAACAAGAAGCACCACATTATATAAGGTGAAAAAGCACATTTGTATGAATCAATTGAACATCATATAAAATTGCACCTTTTCACCACATTATATAAGGTGAAAAAGCACATTTGTATGAATCAATTGAACATCATATAAAATTGCACCTTTTGACCGTCAAGAATTATTTTATAGTAAGTGTAATGCTCATGCATTCTACAATATGTAGATAATACATGCTACTCATAATAATTGAATTAAATAATAACTGTTTATAGTTATTTATATTTATAGATGTTCTTGAAGTTACTATATAAAAGAGACACACGTTATACATGCTAAGGTTTGTAAGGTTATGCATGTATGGCTAAAAACCATCGTTACATTCCCTCAAATATGGTTGAGCGAAGCAATGGCTGGGTCATGCGTCATGCTCGTGAACGGGTTCCACCGGCGGGAATGGGGCTACTTTATGTCTGCCCATCTTAAGATAGAAGTTAGTTGGTATGCATTTTTGGAACTTCCCTCATTGTGGAAACACTGCATATATAGCTTAGTATTTACTGTATTGTAAATTTGTTTTGAAAAGAGCAACCGCCGAGTTTCTTGCTGGTTCTTCTCGGGGCAGGAAGGGCATTCCGAACCATTGGTAGATTCATCGACTATTCAAAAGCACTTGTAAAAGTTTATTTGAATAAAAAATATTTCTATTCTATTCTATTCCATCATGCAAACCCTAACGTGTATGGCCTCCATAATGCAGAAGTTACAATAGGCATGATGACTGATTTCTCCATTTAAAATATTTAATCATCTGCTTGCTTTTTGCTTCTATTTTCATTTCACTAAAAATTTTAATATTAGTCTTTGCTTTTGCATTTAAGATGACTAGATGATGCCTGCGATTTCGTCCATATAGGCATATAGTTCGAAGAACTATGGTCGTTGGACTCCTAGGGTCCAGCACCCCGATTCAGAACATTTCGATAACTTCCCGTTTCGATACGATTAGATATCGATCTCTATCGAAATTTTTTTGTCGTGCGATTCAGAACGTTCGGTTAGAGAATTCGATTCGATGTCGACTACGGAATCGGCTTCGTTATCGGTATCGACAAGTTACATTAAATTACATGTGGATTTACGAAGTTTGTTGTTTTACCAAAATTTCACTTGATAATAAATTCATGTTGTAACCTTTTTTTTTAAGCATCCCTGTCTAGGGCAGCCAATGTAACCTATTTTTTTAAGCGTCCCTGTCTAGGGCAGCCAATTATAACGAACCCATTTAAAAGGTCCCTGTTCGTTGGGACCAATTGTCATGAATATTCAATGTTTTTGTCTTTTGGAGCCAAATGTCACGTAATATTAAAGGACAGCCAAATGTAATGGAAACTTTAATTGTCCCTGCCTAGGCGCCAAATGTAACATAAGTTTTTAATTGTCCCAGACAAGGATAACTAAAGAAAAAAAACACATTATGGAATAAATGATTAAGTACTTAATAAAATGATAATATAATAATTGATATAATGCTGTACCCACCTGTGGACAAAATTTATATATAACGAGCGCCAGTCCACAGGGGGAAAATAAGAAATAAAAAGAATGCACGCGGATAAGCAGTGATAAATCAAAGGACCTCTAATCTCAAGGGAGGGGAACCTATAATAACTATTATCTTTGTCTTTGGGTTATAAATTAAACGCAAAAGTTAAGAAGTATTACAAAATTTATTAAATTAGCAAAGGTTACTACAAGTTATTGAGAATATTGTCTTAGGGGTAGGTTTACAATAAAATGGTCATATAATGCCCATTAGGTTATGCAGACAATCAAAATTAAAGAAATACATGGGCCGCTTATGAGCTTATGGCTAACTAAAGCTAACGCCTACATGTAATTATAATATTTAAGTTCCACCGCTAGGATGTAAATGGATCGAAGCATTCGCCATCTGGAATCTTCAATAAATCAGTCCAATAAAGTAATGGCCATAATAAAACAACGTGCCAATACGGAAAAAAAGCACGTAGGCAACGTTAAAAGGCAACGTTAAAGGTTGAAGCTGAAGGCTAAAGGCTGTAGCCGAAACCGAAGGCTGTAACAAACGGAACACGTTGTTACTTCCTATACTCAATAGAAACGCAATTTATATTCGCAAGTAAAGGTCACTTACCGTCAATTCGACGCCTTCACATTAATATTAAACAAAAACTAAGTTTCGCATAGCGAAATTCGATATTATTTCTTCAGAAATATATTTTAGGTGTTGAGCTCGCCAACAGGGAAAGAAAAGTGAATTCCCAACCCAGAGTAACAGATCAAGTGAAAATCCTCTCTGTGGTCGCATCTAATACACTCTGAGCCTATTCTGTTACAGACTAATGTCAAAAAGGCAAACAAACAGAACCATTACATCATCTGTGTCTAACTGTCACAGACGGATGTCAGAAAAAGGTAAACAAACCAACTTCGAGGTTATTTTTATGTGGCGTGTATTATAAAAATAAAATACACGTTACAATGTTAACACTAAATAAATAGATTTTAAACATTTTCGAAGGTTAACATGTAATTATTTAAAATGATAACTTGTTAAATTATTGACGGCCAATTTTTAACCTCGTCGATAGATGGCGCTAAGTTCATGTTTCATCCCTCATAAGAGAGAGAGGTGTACATAAGATGTTATTTTAATGTTTTTAATACGTCCAATATGGTAAGTAAACATTTACATACCAAAATCATTCATCATAATCATTTTATACGAAAAACCAGTAAATACAGTATGTAAACAAAAGGATACCGGATGCCCTGTAGCTTTCGATAAGTTACCAACTAAAATTATCGGACGTTCGGAAAATCTTATTCGATATGGTTGTTGTGAATAGCGTTTGATAGAAGATATCGAACGATATCTACGTCGGTTCGATTCGGTTTCGATTTCGACAACTTCTCTGTCGATACGAGTATTCTGAATTGAAAATTCATCTTATCGTACGATAGCAAACCGAATCGATCGATAATTATGTTATCGTAAGGTTCTGAATCGGGGAGCTGGAGTGGTGACCTCGCACGGGAAAGCACAGTGTTGCAGTGGCAGGGAGCCAAGGCAGGGCAAGACTGCGGCAGATGAAAGTCTATGCAAGAGACCTATATCCAGCTGTGTACATCTATCAATTGATAAAGAAGATTAGTTTGGATGTTAATCTTGTGTATGTTTGCAGGTGGACTGGCTGACAGAGTCGATGCACGAGCGCGACTTCACGGTGTCGGCCATGCACGGCGACATGGACCAGCGCGAGCGCGAGGTGATCATGCGGCAGTTCCGCACGGGCTCGTCGCGCGTGCTCATCACCACCGACCTGCTGGCGCGCGGCATCGACGTGCAGCAGGTCTCGTGCGTCATCAACTACGACCTGCCCACTAACCGCGAGAACTACATCCATCGGTAATCTATACCTTTGTTTTTTTTTGTAAGTTAGTCCTACAGCCGTTGACTTTTACACTGGGTGTAAGGGATAATCTAAGGTAAACTTTATGAATATGTGACACTTAATGTCTTTAATAATGAAATTACAAATGCAATTTTTGAGCACGCAATGTATCGCGAACAACGAACGCTGATACCTACACCCGCAGTAGGTACGGCGCGCGCGAGTGCTTTGAACTTTTAATAAACAGCTGATAGCCCGCATATAGCATCGCTATTTTGTGTTAAATATTGTCAGTTGAGATACACAATATTATTGTATGTTGTAAATAATTTAAAAAATGAAATAAAAAAATTGTCAATATCACAAAGTTTGTAATGAAAAATTCTATCACTGAGTGACTCATAATCATGTACTGAATCTCTGGTTTCGTTGTTGTCGTTAGGCTGTCCTTTACACCCTGTATAATATGTATACTGATTACTGAGTATGGAGCAGTGCTTTACCATTGGTGCTTGAACTTCTTAAAAGCACCAACAATGTTGTTAGAAGTAAGACATATGTTATTAGGTTGTCTAGGAACAATGAATTGTTTCTAGGAGGTGCTAAGCAATGGCTGCCATTTAATTGTTGAGTGTTGATGGTTGTGCTGTGAAGATTATGGCTATTTATTTCAATGCCTACAGCACATCAAAATTTTTGATATTAAGGGGGCTCAAGCCAGTACCTTCTTCATACAAACGTAGATGAGTGATTACTACATTATTCGATATTGTACGCTCAAAACTAAGTATTATGTCGGTTTGCCTCATCATTATCTAGGTTTATTGATATATAAAATATTGAAAAAAATATTCGTTATAAAGTTACGAGCCTCGAAAGATCGTCATTTTCACACTAAATTTATGTCAACTTTGGGCACAAATAAATAACATTAGGAGTATGAAAATGCCAAAAAGAATTATCTTTAGACATAGTTTATTTATTCATCAGTTCAAATAACTTTACTTTGTAAACATACATTTATTAGTTTTTTCTCAAAAACACTTTTCCCAAACGACTGTTCAACCCTTTTCGTGCGCTTGATTTCGGTGTAAATTATCGCGCCTCTCACTCGAAACGGAGCGGGAGCGGGACGGTAGCATGGTAGTATGCACATGCACTCACTACACTGAGTCTATCTCTTTCTCACACAATGTTAGGTGAAATAGCAAGCCGGTTACCCACGTGCGCCGGCAACTTCGGTCGAGTGTACAGCGTCCCCTTAAGTGCCGATTTCACCAATGTTGAGTGAAAGTTATCCGAGGGATAAATTGGATTCTGACTGTTGTTGTATTAAAAACTCTGTCATAATTTTTTCAAAAATTTACGCTTAGGTTGGTGAAATCGCCTCTTAATAAATATTTAATATTTATTAAGGGGCGATTACAACAGTTAAATACACAAAATTGTGACTATAGCAGTAACGACATGGACAAGATATGTGACAGATTGACAGAGAGATTGGAAAGGACTGGAGTATTAGATTAAAATAAATAAATAAAAATAAAATAAAATAGCCTTTTATTCCGAACATGGCAAAAGAATGTAAAATTTTGTAGTTAATATGTTTTCTAAATTATGTCCCGAAGTTCGGTGTGCCTAGTGGCATAGGCCTCCTCCAACTCTCGCCATTGGGCTCGGTCTGCTGCAACCCTTGTCCAGAAAGGACCCAATGTCCGACGGATGTCGTCTTCCCATCTTCGGGTTGGTCGTCCCTGTCTCCTGGTACCATCCCTTGGATACCATAGAGTCACTTGTTTGCTCCATTTGTTTAATTTGCAGCGTAACATATGCCCTGTCCAGCCCCATTTCAGATGGTCAATTCGAGAAAGTATGTCAGTGACTTTAGATTTCTTTCTTATTTCTGTGCTCTTTATTTTTTCTTTGAGTTTTATTCCCAACATACTCCTCTCCATTGCACGTTGACATCTTGCAAGTTTCTCTCTATGTTTTTCCGTAAGGGACCATGTCTCACAACCGTAAGTTATACAGGGAAGAATACAAGTATTAAAGGTCTTCTTTTTAATACTAATATTAAATTCTTTATTTTTCATGATCTCTTTTAAGGACCAATACTTCTTCCAACCACTAGCTATTCTTTTATCTACTTCCTTTGACATCAGATCACTAGGAGAAATAATTTGCCCCAAATAAACATACTCCCTTACATAGTCGAGCCTGTTACCATCTATTTCTATGTTTACTTCAGTGGAGTTGGTCATCAGTTTTGTTTTACTCGTATTTATTTGTAGTCCGACTTCCTTGCTCTTGTCAGCTAAGGTTTGTATCATATTTTGTAAATTCTTAGGGTCTTCTTCTAACAAAACAATGTCATCAGCAAATCTTAAATTATTTAGGAGACTACCGTTTATGTTGATACCATAACTATCCCAATCCATTTTTCTAAATATATTTTCGAGCACAGCGGTAAAAAGTTTAGGGGACAATGGGTCTCCTTGCCTCACTCCTCTGTTTATGGGGAATGTGTCCCCTATCGATTCTAGTTTTATGCGGCTTATACTTTTTCTATAAATATTTTTAATTATGTTAATGTAAATGCTGTCCACTCCTTGCTGGCTTAGGCTTGTCCAGATATAGCTATGGTTCAGGCTGTCGAATGCTTTGGAATAGTCAATAAAAAGTAAGTATATTGGCTTCTGGTATTCATTATATTTTTCCAAGATTTGTTTTATGGTGTGGATATGATCTATGGTACTGTACTTCTTTCTGAACCCCGCCTGTTCAATAGGTTGATTTTCATCTAGAGATATTGTTATTCTGTCTAAGATTACTTTGGCAAACACCTTATAGACGTTTGATATGAGGCTTATAGGTCGGTAGTTACCAATGTCATCTTTGGCTCCTTTCTTATGCAGAAGAATAATATGCGACTCTCCCCACTGGCTTGGAATTGTACCTGTTTTTAGAATGTCATTGAAAATCCTAGTTAGAATAGGGCTTAGTTCTTCTGTAGTACCTCTCAACAACTCATTTGGTACTTTATCGGGTCCTGGTGCTCTGTCTAATTTTTGTGAGTTGATAGCTTTACGTACTTCTGTTGTAAGTATTGGTGGTACATCACCCTGAATATTGTTTGTTCTTAAACCGATATCAGTTTCTTGTACAGCACCATCATCAGAGTAAAGGTTTCTGTAGTAGAGTGTGGCTAGTTTCTGAACTTCTGTACGGTTTGTCACTTGGTTTGAAATGTTACTTTTTAATCTAGAAATCCATT
Organism: Oeneis ivallda; assembly: GCA_029955525.1. NCBI lineage: Eukaryota > Metazoa > Arthropoda > Insecta > Lepidoptera > Nymphalidae > Oeneis > Oeneis ivallda. Next base: position 19,450,221 of record JARPMR010000002.1, on the reverse strand, counting down.
CTTTTCCATGCTCCCTTAACTCCTTAAGCGCTTTTTTCGTTCCACCTGTTCTTTTAATTTCTTCTTCCAATTTTTTATTTCTTCTTGCTATCCTATCCTTTCTCATACTTTCCCGAATTTGTTTGCTAAGACTTGATATTCTACTTTGGTTTTCTCTACTATGTTCTTTATCTGATATTAGGATTTTTCTTTCTTCTAGTAGTTTCAATGTTATTTCACTAAATTTGTTTGTATCCTTAATAATATTTACTTTCTTTATAAGTGTTAATTTATTTTCTAGGTGATCATACTTTTCGTTAATATTTATGTCCGAGTTAACTGTATCTAACAGCTGCTGAATAGAAGATGAGTCTACATTTTTCGCATATTGTTCTGATGGCAGTGCCTTGGCATTTGTTATAAATTTCCTAGATCTTTTTGGTGGGTATCGTCTTAAAGGACATCGTACCATACGGTGGTTGGTATTGAAGTTCAGATTCAGTACTATGTGTGTGTCATTAAAATATTTTAGTCTGTTTGTAATAATATAATCAATTTCATTTTTATGTTTTCCGTCTGGAGATATCCAGGTCCATTTCTTTTTAGGATTTTTCTTGAAGACTGAATTGAGTAATGTTAGGTTGTTTTGCAAAAGAAATTCTATTAATTTGTGACCGTTTTTGCTTCTCTTACCATGACCATAACTTCCCAATATTGATTCTTCCCCTGCTTCTCTGATACCAATCTGGGTGTTGAAGTCTCCCATAATGATAAGGTTGTTGTTGTGATATTTCTTTACAATATCCGTTAGATTATTATAGAAGTCTTCAATATCTTCTTTGGTGGATTGCTCGGTGGGTGCATAAACCTGTATAACCGTCCATGGCTTTTTGTAGCCCGTTAAGTTGACATTAAGTATAGCTAATCTATCAGAGATTCCTATCAGCTCTTGAATGTTATGTTTTAAAGATTTTTTTATCAGGAATCCCACCCCTCTGTGACCAGCTATTTCTCCATTCTGATATAAAATGTAATCTTTATGTTCTTCTATTTTGTTGCCTAATCTTCTCATCTCGCTTATGCCTAAAATATCCTAGTTTATGTTTTGTAATGATTTTTCTAATTCCAGTAAACTTTCTTGGGTTCTTAGGGTTCTTGTATTGAGTGTTGCAATGTTAATTGTTTCACATCTTTTAGTTGGAGGGTTTTGGTCTTCTTCCCCCACGGTGACCAGCCGGCTTGGGGTGCTTACTTCGAAGGTTGGTGTGTGTGGAGTTGCGGTGTTTGTATTTGGTTGCTTCCAGTTGCCGGTGGTCGTTACTAGTTTTTTGGGGTCTCTGGCAGTGAGTTTGATCGAGCTCGTGCGACAAAATTGAGTATATTAGGTTTTATGATGTCTTTTGGTGCTACGTTAGCAAGTGGATAGGTTAAATTTTCTTTTGAGTTTGCTTTCTTGTGATTTAACGAGTTTGGTGAGCCCGAATCCTCCCTCTTCCTTTTGTCTCGGGGTTTGTCTGTTGGTATCTTTACTATTATTTTATTGTATTTTAAAAAGGCTATGTTGCCCTTTTTCTTTTCCTCCTCCACTTGTATTTGCAATTGCTTCCTCTTTTCGAGTACTTCTTTAGGAAAATCTTCTTTTACGTATATTCCTGGCGGGAAACCGCTCCTGTTTTTCATTATGTTGTGTTTTTTCCATAAAGATGTGATGGACACTACGACTGGCCTATTTTTGCTGTTGACATTCTTGCTGATTCTATATATGTTGCTGATTTCGTTGCTTTCAAGGTGTGTTCCCGTTTCTATTACTGTTTCCTTAATGTGGTCTACCAGCTCTGCTTCTGTTTTCCCCTTCTCTTCTATTCCAAAAAAGACAAGATTGTATTTCCGTTTCTCCTTGTCCATTGTACTCAATTTCTGCTCGAGTGTATTTATTCTGGTTTTTAGTTGCTCATTTTCTTCAGTTATTGATTTTAGTCTTTCGTCTAACGCTTCCATGACGCATTTTGTCACTGATGCAGTTATTACCTTAGTTTGTTCATTTAATTTCTCATCTAGTTTTGACAAAAGCAGCTTCATACTTTTTTCCATATTTTTAGGGTAATTTGTTTCTTATGGTATCACTGGATGTGTACTAGAGCTGTCTGTGTCAAGGTGACGTTGATTGCCTCTTGGCACTTGATACTTTATTGGTTAGATTGGTAGCACTGTAATGTGGCGTGAGAATAGACGTCGCCGGTGATTCACACTTTTAGGTTATGACTATATGACTATGAATTGAAATTATTGCAGTTTTTGTCGTAAATTTATGTGTTTTTCACTGAAATCACTTTCTATTTGTAGTTTTTAGTGACGAAACTTGCGGAATTTACGTTGAAGCACAGTTTAAATACACTATTTGCACTGTATTAATTATTTTCTTGCGGAGGACGTTAGCGTAGATGTTCACTTTACGATCGCCGGAACCGGAACAACAAAACGGAGTATTAGATTAGAGGTTTAGAAACATCTAAATCATCACCGAAACATCCCACTAGACCAGACCATAGGCGATTTAGAAATCTTAAATATCCCTGATGTTTGTTTTTAATGTACCGGCTAAGATTGTCTTTGAGATGGACTGTTTATCCTTGTATCTTTTGTGAGATGGCACATGTGTTTCCAGGATCGGAAGAGGCGGCCGTTTCGGCCGTAAAGGAATCGCCATCAACTTTGTAACGGAAGCTGACAAGAGAGCGCTGAAGGACATTGAGGACTTTTACCATACAACTATTACGGAAATGCCCAACGACGTGGCCAACCTCATCTAAGGCGCCGGCGCATTCCAGTTTATTCTTTGTGTCCTGCATTCTATTGCGATATTTAAACGGTGTGAGTATTAGGAGCTGATCCTGAGTACCACTGTGCTGAATTTTTTATTGGAACTCTTTTTTCTTTTGGACCGATATATTGGTTTTAGTTTAATTAATGAATAATAACTACTATAATAGACGTATCTCGATAAGTTTAATATTTATAGGCGTAGGACCGGCTCGGCCGGATGGCCCCCGTTCCGCGTAGGCCTCTCCCGCGGAGGGGCCTCATCGGGTACTGGAGAGGCTATTTCAATCACAAAAGTACTAGAAGGAAATAATGTATTGTAGTTTTTCCAGTTGTACATAATATGGTAAACTGTTTTTGTAATACGGTAAATAAATGTGATTCAATATCTTCTCTGCATTGTTATTGGAATGAAATTGTAGCACTCCATTCCCGATCGGAACCTTAATTTCTCGGGCCCTTATTCAATGTATACATTTTGTTTACAGAACATCTGCCAACTGAGCTGTTGAAACGCACTTTGGACACAACTATGTGGAAATAATAAATCAAAATTTCCTCTAAGTCATTACTTTCTTTTGACAGGTCCTTTTTGTATCCTGTGTTCCCATAATGCTTTTAATTTTCTACATGGTTTTATGTTGATTGCGAATCATTTATATTTTTGGAATAAATTTTCTTCGAAATATAAGAAGTTGGTAATTAAGGTTCCTATTTTAAAGTGCGAAAACATTAACTACACTAATAAACTAATAAAATTAATAAAAAACTTCTTGACAAAAATACATACATACATAAAGTACATACATAATATAATAATCTTGTTTGTACACTAGGTACTAAAAGTGCTATTAATATTTTCAATCACCTCATGTATACCACTTATATTTCAATAAGCCGAGTATATATAATAATCAATTTACCATAGTAACTAATTGCCCTAAATGTTACATAAAGGCTACACATTTAAGAGTCTTTTATTTCTCTGTTTTTTTTTTCCTTGGCCAGACATGTTACGTGGAATGCATGATATGTTACAAGTACCTGTAGCTAGACGTATCAAAGGTACTGTGTGCTGTGACCGTAAGGTATCAATTATAAATTGCAGAATTCATGCGCGTCATATAAAAGCACATAAAGCCATCTCAGCTAGATTTTAATTATTAAAACAATGAAACATGCGACTAATTCTACAATAATACTAGCTGACCCAGCGAACTTCGTACCGCCACTACTTATAAATGAAAAATTAGTTAAAATAAACATTTTCCAGTGGACCAAATTGTGAATCTAAACCATCCTCGAATCCCCTTGAACTCACACAAACAATTTCATCAAAATCGATCCAGCCGTCTAGGAGGAGTTCAGTGACATACACACGCACACAAGATATATATATTAAGATTATTATAGTTTCACTAGGGCTTCTGGATGCCTGGGTATTCCTGGATGTAATAGATGTTTTAAAATTCGATTCGATCGGACAGCCCGGACTACTAAATAATATATTATTGGGCTGTCCAATCCAGGATTCACCCAGGCGTCCAGAAGCCCTAGTGTATGTTTCAGTTTTACTGCGCGTTATGAAAAGTTACTCTAGAGAAAGCATTCTCAATCAGTGGCTAAGGAAACCTGGACAGTTGATAACTAACTAAAAACTGTTAAAGCCGCATTTCGTAATTCAAAATGCGGGCTTGACAGTTCTTAGCAATTTCCGATAGCCACTGATTTTATAGAATAGTATTAGTATTGTCTCACCCAAGTAGGTGCGTTTGCAATATTGAGATATGCTGTTTGATACTCACTTTGCGATCATAGCCTGATGAACAAGTAGAGCAATAAATGCGCGTCAAGTACACTTTTTAGGGTTCCGTATCTAAAGCATGCCAACGGGTCCGTCCGTACGTCTGTCAGCGGGTTGTATCTCATGAACTGTAATAGGTAGATACTTGAAGTGTTCACAAAATGTGTATTTTTATGCTATTGCTGCTTTAATAAAAAAAAATTAAAGAGTGTCTGCATACCATAAACTAATGAACTTTTTTTGGTTCTACCTTATGGTGTGTACTGGTGTTAGATCTTGTACAATGATACGGATTACGGAACCCTTAGTGTGCAGGTCCGACTTGCACTTGGATGGTTGCATGCATCTTTAAATACTGTTGGCGTGTGGCGCGTAACACTTTTCAACGTGGAGGAAGCTGGATGAAAGGTGGTTGAAAGCACCGTAATGTGCAAAGGTAAGCAGTCTATATATACCGCCGTGTGCGGTTCTAAGGCGTCTGCTGCTACCAGAGGGTCCAAATACACTCTGTTGCATTGAATTCGATCACTTAAAGTATCTTTGATTGCTTAGTAAATAACTTGATATTGATTCTTTTTTTGCACTGTACCTATTTTTTCATTTGATTAATTGCACGTGCTGGCCACTAATAATAAACGTTCCAAATTCAAATTTAATTCTTTTTAAGAATGATTTTCTTTCATTTTGCAAATCAAACACCATTCAAACGCGGGAAAAAATTATAAATTTCGACGTTATTCGTTTTGAATACAATAAAATAAACTTTAAAGTTTTAACTAATGAGTAAAAGTAGTGTTTAAGTGTATAAAAATTGTATTTTGAGATGGGAGACAATCTGATAATAGCATCTAAAGTCGTCGCACTTCTTAACGAAGATTTTAACAAGTGCTATGTTTCACGGCGCCTTGGAATAATACGTTCCAAGGTTCAAAGAGTATGGAAAAGGTTCCAAGAGACTGCTTCTCTTGGTAAAAGGCCTGGTTCTCGTGGAAAAAGATGTACTGATCCAAGAGACGATCGATTTCTCGTCATGACAGCTCTAAGAAATCGTCATAAATCTTACAATGAGCTAAAAAATCACCTACAAGAAGTAAGATCAGAGACTGTTAGCCTTTTTATATAATCAAAGCTGTTAGCAAATGGACTGTAAGAAAGAGACTCTTGGACGCGGGTTTACATTCACGAATTTCCGCTAGGGGCCCAAAATTGCTCCGTACACATCGTGTAGCCAGACTCAGGTTTGCACAAAGTTTGTTATTATGAACTAATGAAGATTGGAATAGGGTTCTCTTTTCTGATGAGGCTCGTATATGTTTACACGGGGAAGATAGAAGGCGTACAGTGTTAAGAAGACAAGGTGAACGTTTTTCCGACACATGTTTCGAAGAAATCTCACCGTATGGAGGTGGTTCTGTAATGTTTTAGGCCGGAATAAATTCCCAGTCCGGTACAGAGTTCGTTTTTTTGGAAAATGTTGTAAATGCACATCGGTAGGTATATCACTGAAATTCTCGTTCAACATGCGCAACCCGCTTTGGTTGCTATGGATGACAGATCAATTTTTATGGATGATAATGCGCGACCACATCGTGCCTCTCATGTCTCCGCCTATATGGAAGAGGTCGGGATCCGTCGATTTGATTGGCCGGCGAGAAGTCCCGACCTTAATCCAATAGAACATCTATGGGACCATCTAAAAAGGAAGGTCCGAGTAGTTACGCCAGTGCCACAAAATCTCACGGAGTTGCAAACAGTGATTCAAACTCAATGGGAACTCAATAATTTGATCAGAAGTATGACCAGAAGAATAAAAGCTGTTGTCATTTCGAGGGGAGCACATACTAAATACTAATTTTAACCAATTTAAATTATTGTACAACGTATATGTGTATAAAATAAATTAATGCTTAACATGTCATATTTTTAATATTAACATTTAGTAATGCCTATGCGATTCAGTTTTTTTATTAAATCCTTCTCTGAATTCAAGATGTTATGGTTTAAAACGAAGATGAACAATAAAAAACACATACAAACTAAGAAACAACTAAGTAGTATTGAACAATCATTCGCTATAAAATGTATTTATAACTACCAAAGGCGTAAGTGATCGAATTCAATACAACAGAGTTTAGTACGTGGATTACATCCTAGTACTTACAAACATTATTATAATATGAGAAAACCAGGACACTTATTGTAGGTAATTATATGCCAAGAGTACTATACTTATCTAGTACCCTCGAGGGTACTGGGAGCACTAGTGACCTATTCGAACCTATTAATTAACAATTACTAGATTCCCACGGCTTCGTCCGCGTGGATTAAGGTACATATTTAATTCCCACCGGTATTCTAATTTTCCGGGATAAAAACGTAGCCTATTGTTAATCCTGAAATAATGAACGTTCTTACAATTCACGAGGGCGCGTGACTTGTGAGCATAGAAATAGGAAGACTATAGTCGTAATTCCTAGTTCCATGCTTGTGAGGGCATGACGAGTGTGTGACGTGTGTCGTGTAGATCCACTGATCCATACCACAAAGTACATTGAATACAGGGCTTGATCCATACCATGGTAGGTAGGAAATATGCCCGCGCCATTATAAAGTAAATCCTTTGATACAAAAAAATGAATTTTTCCAAATCGGTTCAGGCGTCTTCGAGTACCTAATTGATGAACATGTAAAAAAAATACCGACGACTTGAGAAACTCCTTTTTTGAAGTCGGTTAATTATACTTACGGTTAATTACAACATTTCATCATATTTCGGGAATAACAGAAGAAATAAGGTGGAATTCTGAGTTTTTGTCGCATTTTTTAGCGAATTTTGAAATTTTTTTATTTTCGAAGCGCCATAATAATTATCTCGGAAACGAACTGACATACAAAAATATTTGTGTTATTAAAGTTGTAGGAAATGTAACGTTCTACAAAAAAGTATAGAAATACTTTGCCGTAGGACGGAAGAGAAAAAAGTTATTGAGGAAAAACTTTAGGAAAGTCAAAAATTTTGCAGCTTTCCCCCCACCCTCCTCTTTTAGCACAGGATCCTCGAGGTCTAAAACTTGAGAAAATGTTAATTAACGATCCCTGAACAATAGGTACCCTTTTTCCACCTATCCCCACTTTTTCAAAATTTGTTTGTTTAGTCAAAATTGTAGGAAAAACGCTCTACAAAAAAGTACATAAATGCTTTTGCCGTAGGACGTAAGGAAAAGTTATTGAGGAAAAACCATGGAAAAACCGGAGGAAGGTCGAAAATTTTGCAGCCCCCCCTCCTTCAGCACAGGGTCCTCGAGGTCCAAAACTTGAGAAAAATATGATTTACTTACCGGTGAAACGTTATGCCATCTTTTTTATAACTTGACGTTTTGGCAGACCACACAATTTCACTGCACATGAAACCATTTAAAGCGTATTTTTAAGATCTCATAAATAAACTCGGACTTGCGCCGTGTCACAAGGTTGGTAGAGTCTCAAGTCACAAGTCACTAGAAGCGAGAATCCTTATAGGTACTTGCTAAAGCAAGCATGTGTTGTGCGCGTCTGTTGCCTTGTGTGAGGTATCTATTAGAGGTAATCTGTGACTTATACGCAATGTGCACGTACACGACGTAACCACAAGTAAAGATCACGAGCGTTCGTGAATTGCAAGAATTACATCTCCATTCCCAGTCAAATCGGTTCATTCGTTGTGGGGTGAAGGAGTGACATCCATCAAGGGACCCATTCAAACGCAAACGAATAAGCAATTTCATGAAAATCGGTCCAGCTGTTTAGTTCAGTGACCTATAAACGTAGATTTATAAATGTATGCAGATAGCTCTAGATAGTATAGTCAGATACCTAGTATAAAGATAGCTCTTTGATGAGATGTTAATCTCAACAGGTCAAGAACATTTTATTCCTTATTTGTTGTTTTATCCAGTAATAATTTAGCTTAAAAATTAAACAAAAACAAACAGCTACCTATATATGTATGTAATTCAAAAACATTTTTATTATATATTTAAATCTCTGAAGGTTTCAACAATAAGGTACCAGGCAAAATATCATCACAGTCATAAAATACTCATACACAACTATTGCACAACACATTATGTACACTTATTTTAATAAACTAATATCACACTTCTAGATAGATTAATCTTAATAAACAAAATGTAAAGGAATACTAACAATAAATATCATAAAAATGCAAAAACTAGAATCAGCAAAAGAACAGTCACAGGGAAGAAAATGTAAACAGACATCCTAGGATGGCAAACTGATGTAAGTATAAAGAAATTGTCATCATTATAATTTAAACCATCCTCAGTTGGAACCTCAACAATTACTAATTCATCACTAAACATCTCAACATTAAATACACATTCTGTGCTGTTGAGACACATTTTAGAGCTAGATATATTAGAGTATTGGAATGTTGGTTTGTAAATATCAAAAATTGCATGAATATCATTATTAACAAAGTCGTTATCACTATAAAAAATGTAATAGTAATATCCATCTGATGTCACTTTATGGACAACTTTCAGTGTTGTTATCTCCTCTAAATATTTAGTATTATTACACTGTGAGGAATAAGGGAAAAAGTCATTCATTAGTATGTCGTCATTATAGCATTCATACAAACTGCTTTCAAAACTTGATACAGATTTTTCTTCTGCAGGACCTACAGAATTATTAAGTGCATTTCCTCCATGATTGACTCCAGCATCTAATACAGTGTTAGGGTTGTGCAAAGCACGGAGTGCAATGTCTCTCTTTTGTTTAGTTTTCTTCTCATCTTCTGGTAAAAAATCCTCAAACCATATTTCATGTTGATTATTATAACTTTCACCGATGATTTCTCTCTTTTTGTCTTTAGGATTTTCTAATGTTACAGAAACATGTCCATGATTTTCAACTATCAATGGATCTCTTTTGTATTTACCTTCTAAAATGCCACAGGTATTAAATATTTTTTCACCTTTCACAACCAATATTTTAGAACCATCATACCTGGAACAAGCTTTTAACTCAACTGTAGCTCCAGTAAACAAATAGAATCCCCAATATTCTAAAGTATCATCAGGTAAAGTCATAGATTTTCTTAATCTTATATGTCTCCTGTTGTTTGCTAGTTTGGGTCTCCCCTTCATTTGGAATGCATTAAAAGTGCTGTTCATTTTTATGGAATGTTTTGCACAAAATATTGATGACTGCCCCTTATGAATTTGTATTACATCTGAGTCTGACATTTTATACATTACATCAGCATATCTAATGTTCCTGAGGTATAACGGTGATATAATTAATATTGCAGGTAATACAGTTGTTAATAAACAAAACATAACAACCCTTTGACTTCCTCGCATTTTGCCTCCATCTGAAAAAAAAAAAATATTTAGTAATTATATCTGTTGCCTTTTAATCTTTTTTCTGGTGTTATTTTTCAACCTTTATTCAACTCTGTTCGAGAGTACTTCTTAACTCTTAATCTCTTCAGGTAGAAGTTTAAAAAGATTATCACAAAAATAAGGGTGCAGGTTGCTGTACTGTGTCTAAATACGTAATAAAAAAGGTTTATGGAAGTAGATGACCAGCAAGCATGATAAAACTAGGTATCACATTTATTTATGTATTTATTTAGGTACTTACTTAATTACCTACTATTTTAAATTGAATAAGTATCGAAAAATTAAGAAATGGCTTTTAGGTAAACTATGTACGAGTTAAGACTGTTATTTAAGTACTTGCCTAACTACCTACATCTGATGTTTTTGTTTACTAAGATCATGAGTCATCATGACCTTCAAATATTGAGCGACTCACTCTTTAATTTTATCACCACAAAAACATAGTAGGCAGGTACCTACTGTTATTGTTCTACTACAAACACTATTCGTGATAATTTTGAGTTCATCATTTAATACTATGATTAATAATAATTAATCATGGAAGTTCAAAATTGGAACTAGGAATTACGACCACAGAACATATTAGTATTACTCCTAGCGGAGCTTACGACTCCTCGGTACGACTCAGTGCTACAAGTATAAGTTGGCCGTGGCGTTTTGAGGAACTAATTCGGTCATCTAATTTTTATACTCCCATGGCTATCTTGAAAATTCACTATTGGATCTCGTTGTGTACTGTTGCGTTTATTGGGTAAATTGAAAATGTTTTTTTCCCAAATTTAGTCTCATGTTCTATACAATGGCAATAGTAATGTTGAGCACAGTGGCGCACAGCCGCGCCATACTACTTACATTATAGGTACTTGTCGCACTGTACGTCTGTACCACCGACTACGACCTACTTGGTATGACCACAGACAAGCCCTATATTCAATGTACTTTGTGCCACAGACCAGGGTATGACCATCTACGACCATTGACCAGGAACACTGATCTACGACCACACTGCACACACATTGCACATTATGCTGCACACTACGACGAACATGTACGATGTGTTTCCAGTAATCGAGAGTTACCGTGTTGCAAGGTTAAAAATAGGTTAAATTACGGTGGTTTAGCTAAAAGGGTACCGTGTATTACCGAAGAAAAAAACAACGTTATGAATTTGCTTTTTACAATTAGTATTATTCTGAATCTGACTGTCCTAGCATAACAATATCTTTTTCATTTAAGGATATACTCATCCTAGTCAACATATCGGTAGTAGGCTTGAAATCAACATAGTTTTTGCTATTTCTTTTAATTAATTGCTGGTTGAAAATATTTCCTTTTATTGTTTTTGTTAAAAGTTTGTTTCTCTTTTTCATTTCTAAGTCATTGACTTGGCTGTAAATGCGCTCGCACATGGTTAGGTGACTGAGATTCGGTTTACGCATGGTTTACGCAGTATGTTAATATTTTTAACGTGATTTTTGGTATTTCGATTTACGGTGACTTATGACACGGTAATGGCATAATGACGGTAGTTTAAGACTTAACGGTACAGCTACGGTAATTACCATGTACAACACTGTATAGTTGTATACTATTGATATTCTATGTCAATTTAGGTTCTGTTATGTTATTTTAATTTTATATTTAACTAGCTGATGCCCGCGACTTCGTCCGCGTGGATTCAGTTTTTAAAATCCCGAGGGTACTCTTTGATTTTCCGGGATACTTTACACTCTACAGGTTCTCAACTATACCTATCCAAAAAAATCACGTCAATCCGTAGGTTTTTTGCAGCGTGATTGATGGACAAACCAACAAAGACAAAATTACGTTTAGCTGTCATTTACGTTTTGTTATTCCACTGTCATTTGCGTTTTGTTATTCCATGTCAGATGCGTTTTTGTTATACCACGTTTTATAGTGACTTGACGGAAACGCGGTCGAACGGGATAAAAAGTATCCTATGTCCGTCTCCTGGTTCTAAGCTACCTCTCCACCAATTTTCAGCCAAATCGGTTCATCCGTTCTTGAGTTATAAATAGTGTAACTAACACCACTTTCTTTTATATAAGTATATAGTATTAACCACAGATTTTAACTACTCCGCTTTACTTTACTTCTTGATTCAAATTCAAATCATTACTTTTCTTTCTTCTTTTTTAATTTTTTAGAAAGTTTGTCATTTTTGGCTTTATAAAGATTCAGCCGGTCAGCCCTCCTATTCTCTAACTCAGTTCCTATTATAAAATGATAGCAACTGACATATATTTTTTATCCATCTTATGGTTTTCTATGAAAATGTTATTTTTGGGGTTCCGTACCAAAATGGTAAAAATGGAACCCATAAGGTGAGACTTTCTCCGTCCGTCCGTCTGTCTGTCACAGTCGATTAGTTTAGTAACTATTAAAGCTATCGACATGAAATTTGGAATAGTTGTATGTAATAGTGGCCCAATGTCATTGGAATAAAAAGAAAGCGAAAATATTTTTAGTTTAATTAAAAAAAGGGGAAAATCGGGGGTTTGCAATTTCAAAGTAAGATTATTATTTTTATTTATTTATATTTATTAATTAAGACATCTAGGGTCTATCTATTATACCGAGTGGGGTATCATATGAAGGCTTCTTTTTGTACATTTTTATTATATATACTAGCTTATGCCCGCGACTTCGTCCGCATGGATTTAGTTTTTAAAAATCCCGCGGGAACTCTTTCATTATCCGAGATAAAAAGTAGCTCTCCCGGTCTGAGGAACCATTACTACATCCATTACTATACCCATGCAAAAAATCGCATCAATCCGCTGTTCTGTTGCGACGTGATTGAAGGACAAACCAACAAACAAACACACTTTCGCATTTATAATATCAGTAATGCTTTATTATAACACTTTTTATAATTGTCAAATTTTTTACCATACTTAACCAAAGACAAAATTACATTTAGCTGTCATTTACTTTTTGTTATTCCACTGTCATTTGCGTTTTGTTATTCCATGTCAGATGCGTTTTTGTTATACCACGTTTTATAGTGACTTGACAGACACGCGGTCGAACGGGATAAAAAGTATCCTATGTCCGTCTCCTGGTTCTAAGCTACCTCTCCACCAATTTTCAGCCAAATCGGTTCATCCGTTCTTGAGTTATAAATAGTGTAACTAACACCACTTTCTTTAATATATATATAGCTGCTGGGGCTGATTCACTGATTCACTGATTCACTGATTCACTGATTCACTGATTCACTGATTCACTCACTCATTGATCACCTCTCCTGTAAAATTTTGTATGAAAAAATTTTTTTTCACTGATGGTTTCGTATAGAGGAAAAAAATTCATTCGGAGGAAAAATATGGAGAGAGCTGATGATTGAGGATTTCGGAGACGGGTGAAGAGCACGGCCAGGGTATCGAAGATAGGTGGGGGGTACTCGAACAAATGTCACTCGAAACCTCATCCAATTCCCAGTGAGCTGAAAAAAAAATTCAAAATGGCGGAAAAAAGATGGCCGCCATACAAATTTTGTCGGCGATCCAAGATGGCGGATGATTTTTTTCTCCATACAAAATATAAGGCGAATATTGAAGAGACTAGAAGTTGGGAACTATTGATACGGTTTCATTTCGAAATTTGTTTTTATAGAAGAATCCTTATACTGACCAATGAGATATGATGATCGAGGGTTTGGAAGGTGGGTGAGGAGCACGGCCAGGGTATTGAATATAGGTGGGAGGTGCTCAAACAAAATATACTCAAAACCTCATTCAATTGCCAGTGAGCTAAAAAAATTCCGAAATGGCGGATTCAAGATGGCGGCCATACAAATTTCGTTGGTGTCTATCTCGGGGAGTATAAAAGATGGAAGAGTGGTTTCTTAGCAAAAGATGATCAGGACCCGAAGGTCTATTTGATGAATGGAAAAAAATCAAGATGGCGGAATTTTATTTCCATACAAACTATGCAAGACGCAGGTTGCTTTTCAAAAGTTTTTATAGAAGAATTCTCATCCTGACTAATGATTCGGAGAAAAAATATGGAAAGTAATGCTGATCGAGGGTTTGGAAGATGGGTGAGGAGCATGGCCAGGGTATTCAAGATAGGTGGGGGCTGCTCAAACAAAAATACTCGAAACCTCATCCAATTGGCAGTGAAATGAAAAAAATTCAAAATGGCGGATTCAAGATGGCGGCTATACAAATTTCAAAGGTGTCTTTCTCAGAGAATATAAAAGATGGAAGAGTGGTTTTTTGATAGAAATGATCAGGACCTGAAAGTCTACTTGACGAGTAGAAAATACGCGGTCCGCTTGCGGGCCGCGCACCCACGCGCCCTACTAGTTTATATATATAGATTTTATATTTTGTACAAATTTATTTCAAATTTAAGTTTTAAATTTATTTTTTTAAAAACTAGCGCTCTAGATAATATTTTTTTTGAGAACGGTCGGAAATCATCTAGTTTAAGATTTAGATAAAAAAACAACTATTGTGTAAATCCTTTTGCAAAACTTTTATTTAGAATTTGAAAAAAATATTTATATACGGAAAGCGACTTGCACGCCGCACAAATAGAACACAATATGTAAGCTAGTAAGGTGTACTTATCTAACCTCAGCACCTGCTGTTATATGGAATTTAGCCATTTAATAAACCGGAACCTTTACACCATATAACGTCGTCTAAAAGTGTTAAGCTGCTAACTCAATTTTTATCACTTTTGAGTTTTTGGTATCGTTGGAAAGAGAAAAAAGAGTCCTAAAACTGTAGAAAATGCTAAATCCATCAGACTAGTACAAAACAACAAAAAGCAAGCCCAATCATATCTGATAACTCCACCATATCAATATTCGCGCGTAAAAGTTGACAACTCCGTCATTTTGTTCGAACGCACTTGCTAGGACAAGTTGTCCGCGATATTTTATTGGAAAAGAAATACAAAACGAGGTTAATACGTATGTCTTCGTACTATTTATGAAAGGTAAGTACCATAAAAATTGTTTTTTACACATCAATCAGTTATACAATACGATTTATGATAAATAATAACTTTAATAACCTATTTGTACTATAGGACAAAATTACAGGTCCACAATTTGTGCTTTAAAAATTATAAAACAAGGATGCCTACTCCTATTTGTGGAATGAGTGTGAGGGTGGCATGAATACTGAAGAATTTACTTCCATTTGGGTGGATTTTTTAGAAAAAAAAGTTATACCAAATTTGCCAGCTGGATGTAATAGAATTATATTTTATTCTGATGGCTGTGGGTACCAGAACCGAAATGCAGTGATGTCAAACGCGTTGCTTAATACAGCCGCAAAACATAATCTATGGATAGAACAAAAATATTTAGAAGTGGGTCACACCCAGATGGAAGTGGATTCTATGCATTCTGCCATCGAAAGACGTCTGAAAAACAAGGTGATTGACTGCAGATTACATTGACGTCATCAAAACTGCTCGGAAGGAGCCATACTATATGTCCAGTATTTGAGTCACAACTTTTTCAAAAAGTTTGATAGTGTCCAAACCTACAAAAGTATAAGACCAGGCAGGTCAGTTGGAGATGCAAAAGTAAATGATACCTATTCGTGCACTCCAGTACAGTCCTACTAGCATTGTTTTTTACAAATTGAGATTTGCTGAACCGTGGTCAGAGCAGCCACAAAGAAAAACCACTGTCAATCCTAAGTACTACCATGAATTGGAAAATCTACACGAAAATCGATTGCCCATAAAAGATCGCAAATTGCAGGACTTACAGCATATTATCAAATTAGTTTTTCCAAAAGATTACCATGAATTTTATGATAATCTGCCTCATTAGGCTTTGGTTATATTATCTTCTTCTTAGTGTGTCGGTGATAAGCGATAATGGTCGTCCTAAATGGATTTAGTCCAGAATTTTGCAACATTGACTGCGTTATCACTCGCAGTCATAAGCTCCCCCTGATTGGAGGCGTTAGGGCACGCAGGACATGGATGAGAGGTGCAATGGATCATCGTTTGAGGGGTACCACACGAACCGTTTAAATTGTCGCCATCTGTGAACCCCCACTTGAGCATATATTATTATCCTTGTCCTGGCCGACTCCAGTCCGCAACCAGTTGAGGAACTTTCAGGTGGCCCTTGGCAGTTTGTGTCCAGGTGGGAGGCTCTCAGAAGGGTGCACAAACGGAGTATATTATATTAAGTCGATTAGAAAGAAAAAAAACTTTTCCTGTAAATTTATTTCGTAAAATAAGTTATAAAAATATTGTTTTTAAGTAAAATTTGTCATACCAAAGTAATTTAATTAGACTGTTGTAAAAAATAAAAAATGATAACTCCGTATCTCGTTTGCTGTCTATGGTCATATTATAAAAAGAAATTGTTATAACTCCTTTTTTTATCGATAACTTTTTTTAAATACAAGTCAGAATGTTGTAGGTAATTAAAATAGTTAAAAGTTTTGTTTTTGTACCTGATTAAATAGGTTTACAGTTCTCTGCGTACGTTCGGTCATATCGACGAAATCCACAACAAAGGGCTTGAACAGAGTCCAAATTAACGAGCAAGGGTCAACAGTAATGCAGTATCAATATTTGAAATCCAAAGCCAGGTCAAAACTATATCACAATCGCATTGCACTGACAGTTTATACTTTTCGAAGCAACGTCAATTCGAAACTGCTTTGTTTTGCATTGAGCATTGACGCGAGTTTGCCGGAGGTAGTAGTTGTGCTAGCCAGCGATCCTATGTGACGATCGTATTAGATTCCATTTTTAAAAATTTTCAATTTAGAAAACCAAATGCCGAGCTGTGGTATATATCATATAAAAATAAAAATTTTACCTTTTGTATGAAACAGCTGATATTTTTTTGCGATTTCAGAGGTTTGTCCACATAGTGAAAATTGTTCATATTCACAAGTACATTCACCCCTTAAATGGTGCAAACTGATTTTTCTACACTTGTATACATTTTAGAAATCAATTTAATAAATAAATTTTGAGTCCTAAACCTAAAACTACATTCGATAAAATTTATGAATCTCTGCACATCACTATCGTCAATAAAGTAATACAATTATTTCCTTCAAAGTCGTTATCAATTAATACGGAACTTCATGAGCGGACAAACGTCAAACCGGCCATCATAGCGTGCCGCTAGTTTAGTAAATATTATTCCTTACCAACGGTATTTTCAGTTTTTAGGGTTCCGTACCCAAAGGGTACCAACGGGACCCTATTACTAAGCCTACGCTGTCCGTCCGTCCGTCCGTCCGTCCGTCAGCGGGCTGTATCTCGTAAACCGTAATAGATAGACAGATGAAATTTTCACATATTATGTATTTCTATTGCCGCTATAACAACAAATAATAAAAATTAAATTAAATTAAAAAAATTAAATTAAAATGGGTAGGTGGGTAGATGGAAATCTTTTAATTTAATTTTTTTAAGGGAACCCTAAAAGAGCGAGGCCCGACTCGCACTTGGCCGATTTTTCATTTTACTGGCTACTATTAAAATAGGATTGTTTTATTTGTCTCCTGAAAATTTATACTTTTGGAGTTAGCAGGTTAACACTTTTAGACGACGATAATTTAAATGAATATCTTAGGAGTTATCGCAAAATTAATACGAACGCGCTCGAAAATAAATCAATAATATTATAATCGACGCAACAAGTTGATGCAACCCTAGGACAGAAAAAAAAATGTAAGCATAATATTTTTATGCTCTACCAGTGCGAAGCCGGGGCGGGTCGCTAGTACTCGAATACACGGCCTATTGCGTGTTAGACTACGCGCAGTGTTCCGTAGTTGCCCGTCACGATATGCGTACTTAGAAATAGTAAAGAAAGGTCAGATTTTACGAACCGTACCTAAATTGTCCCCTAAGTAGGAGTCTCTTTAAGTATGTAGCAATTAAATACAATAATTCCTTATTCAATGTCAATTCTATTTTAGGTGTTCCCTAAAAGTTTATAAAAACGAGATTGACAGAAAGCCCGTAAAAAATAGGGAACGACGGTGAAAGTCTTTATAATAGCCTTAAAAGACTGATACCCGACTCTTTTAAGGCTTATTAAAAAGATTCACCTCTATTTTTAAGGACTGAACTTTAAAATGAAGAACTTTTATGTGTATAGAAGAAGATAATATTGAGGTTGAGCTAGCTATGAGAAAATCGATGCCATCATCGAACATCCCTACGCAAACAACATTTATGCTTTCGCGTCCTTAGGGATCCGTAAGGACGCGAAAGGATCCTTTCGCATGCAACGACGCGCGATCCTTACAAGTGTGTCTCAAACCATCGGCATACTACGAGTACTACTTCAAGTTCTACGAGTTTCGAGGCTGGTATCACAATTCTGTACGCATCGATTTGCATTTTGTCCATTTATGTGTCATTTTGTATGGAGTCGTGTACGCAACAATTCCCCTTTTCGCATCGATTCAGCTTTCGCATTTTTTGTACCGCAAATGCTTACAAGTGTAACTCTCGATTCGCATGCGTACGCATCCTTACGCATGCGAAAGCATCTTGAGTTTACTCAGCTAATGGCAACTAGAGACGCATGAAGTGCCAAATGGTATCGGTGAAATTTTCTGAACATTAGGTATATTTTGAAATTCTATTGTCTGTTTTTACTAGTCTAGTTCAATAAATATACTGATCTTGTTATAAAACTAAAACCTCAAATGTCATTATTCGCATGAACGGGTTTTAAAAAGATATATTGCTTTCTGACAAGTTGTTAGTCAGTTATGTCTTAAGTTGGAAAATAAACTACAATGTTAAATATTTAACATTGTAGTTTATTTTCCAACTTAAGACATACTTTAGACAGTTGACATGTCTTCTTGACAATGTGCGACCAAATCTTAAAATGAACCTTAGATATAAACAATTTCAAGACAATATGACAGCAGACGTAGGATTCGCACCAGGAGAGGATATATATACCAGGAATAAAATTCAAAATAAATGGGAACCAGGAGTAATAAAAAAGAGGACACATCGATACTCATATATAATTGAAACACCGACAGGAACTGAAAAAAGAATGCACGCTGATGCAATTCGCACGAGGGCGGCGGATATAGAAGCAGACACAACCAGCAAACCAACAACCACAGAACAACCCTCTGTATTCGGCACGATCACAGAGGGTTGTTCTGTGGTTGTTCATATTCTTTGTCATTACTTACTAATTACTATTCATATTGTTACTTTCTGGGCAGCTCAACCTGTATTGAATAAGGGAAACATTCACTAAACAAAGAAATCACTCACAAACAATAGGCTGTTGATAGTACAGTCACTCAGTCAATCAGTCAAGACAGATCTTTTTAGAAGATGATTAATAACATAATCGAGGTTGAACTAGCGATTAAAAGATCGATGCCACCATTGAACATCCCTACGCAGACAACAATCTTTCACATGCTTAAGGATGTGTACGCATGCGTATGGATGCGAAAGGATCCTTTCGCATGCGTCGACGCGCGATGCATAAAAGTGTGACTAAAATCGATGCAAGATGTGATACCAGCCTAAAAAGCTTTACTTAGTAGACCTTTATTAATTTCGCCATAAATTATATTATTATGCATATGCATACACTGACCTCTATAATCATTAATCTATTATTAACACTGGACTGACTGTGCCTATGGAGCATGTATATAAATTATGCCTTTTTTCTCACTTTTGGTAACCTTTTGTAAGGTAAAAAGAGATAAGGCTTTATATTTCTCGTCATTTTGTATTATATTTGTATAACTAAAAATATAGAATACTGCTTCTGCTCACTGTATTTATTATCTCTATGGCTTAGATTATGGATCAATTTGAAGCGCCACATTTGAAATAGGTACGAGTGTCTCTGGAACTAATAATAATATATGGATGCAGGAAGTGTCAAAAAGTATCAACAGTTGTCAACTAAAGTTCGGCCGTTCAGAGAATGCGTTCCTGACACCTGTCAGTTAGTCACGACAACTGTCACAAAATTATAACATTAATTATTAATTGATTATTGATATAATAATGTTGTTTTAATGCTCATCAATTGTTAAAACGGTAAACAACCAGCAATAATATTTTTATCGTAACTGCAACGCCATTACAAAGTTACGTCGTCAGTTCAATCGCGACGTGTCAGGAACGCATTCTCTGAAAGGCCGTAGTATAGTGACCTCGTTGAAGCGGGATCAGACGGTTCGAATTTATTTAAAAATGTCACTTGTTTTTCAACAAATTTGAAAGCGAATTTGCATGAACACGTTCTGACGGTTTTAAATCGATTCAATAATGGTTACCAAGATGGAGGAAAGTGAGCATATCAGGGAGTGTGAATTAAATATTTGGGATGTTTTGCGAGAAGAAAAATACGAGAGAAGCAATACCTGCACTGTATTTTATAACCCCCTTTTTTCGGACATGGCCCTTTTATTGCAAAAACCTTAAGATTTCACTATTTAGAACTTTATTTAAAATGATAGAGTAGAATGGCATATATGCATATTATAATTATGAACTCTCGTGAAAAAAAAAAAAAAATTGGCAGTCATATTGACTGCCGATAGAAGTGAAAACTAGATTTGCTAATAATTAAAAATAAATATAAAATTTAAAAAAGATATAAATATAAAAATAATTATAATAATAAATAAATTATAATAAATTATAATAATAAATAATAATAATAATAAATAATAATAAATAATAATAAAATAATAAATATAGCACACTTACGACATCTAAGTGAAATATAAAGAACTTCAAGAGTAGTAGTAACAAACAGCTGTCTTACGTCGTAAAATATTAATCATGGAAGTTTGTGGTCATCATCATAGATGGCGCAGTCAGTTCAATTGCCGTATTTATATACGACAATTGTACTAGCTTCGGCAGTACATATACAGTAATTAATTTCGACATCCTTATCATACCTGCCGTGGCTCTATTATACAGGCGCCGCGCCGCCTACTTACCAAATAAGTACGGGTTCATACCCACCTCCGGTTACGGAAATTTTCTTTCTTTAAATTGATAAATATAATTAAAATAATTCAAGTTACACTTTTACAGTTCTTACAAAAATAAAAAAAAACAAACAAAAACGTAAGCCGAAGGTAGGATTCGAACCCTGAACCAGCGAAGGGACTGAGTGAAACTCACTCAAGTCCCTTTGCCACTAGACCAACCAAGCGATGACGAAGCGTCTGAAATAATCAAAGGTAATAGTTGTCTACTCTCCATCCGTCTTACGCTTTTTCGATCAGGGTCACGTGTCCTGACGCGAGTTTATGATTTTATACCCATTACAGAAAAGTGCTCAACGCCGCTAAAGAAGTTTTCACTTCAAAAAAATTGGCAGTCATATTGACTGCCGATAGAAGTGAAAACTAGATTTGCTAATAATTAAAAATAAATATAAAATTTAAAAAAGATATAAATATGACGGAGACCGCATGCGTGGGGTGGCTCCTCATTATCGTGGGCATGTTGTTCTTCTTGATCTGATTGCATAGTTGTGGGTACTCGGGCAAATAAACGCGAGAAGCTGATTACATGATTTATTGCACTGCACACAATATTTAAAAGTTTGTAGAATCAACGTACAGTAGTTCAAAACACAATTACTTTAAATACTTTGTAAATAGCTAGGTAAATAATTAACACCACCATATAGCGAACGATGGGTTTGGCGCGACGGTGTGACTGGGAGACCATGCGCCACCAAGCTCTCATGAACAACTGAGACGACTACTGACTGTCTCATGACTGTCAATAATAATGACTTGTCTAATGATAATAATGACGACTTCTCTAATAATAATGACCATCTGGCGGGCACCACAGCCCTACTTATAGACGATTCGTCAGCCCCCGCCACGCCAACTCCATCCAGGTTTGAATGTCAATGGAGTCAATTGAGTGATTGAATAAACTAGTACATCCAATACCTGAGTTCGCTTATAGAGGGCGCTTTCGAGTCACTTGAGTGACTTAATAAACTTGTACAAACAATACCCGAATTCGATATAGATGTCGCTTTCGAGTCAATTGAGTGACTTAATAAATTAGAACAAACATTTCGAGTCAATTGAATGACTTATTAAACTAGTACAACTATTTCATAACAGATGGCGCTTTAAATAATGGCCATTTTAATTTTAATCTCCGACACGGCCATCATGACCATCACACGTCCGCGTGTGACTGATCTGCAAACAAAAAAAAATTATTGGAAGGTAATCTGTTCGGCTATCCTGCCATAAGATCTTATCAATGAGGAGTTTACATTTGTTTCACATGAAAGACATCATAAAATCTCAATTCTAACATTTCATTTCAATGTTTTTAAAATATTGTGACAAATAATAAAGATGCCACGATCAACAAAGTTATTACAACAAAAGGTCTTAGTATTTCTTTAAATATCATGAACACCAATCATAAAAGGGATCACTTTGAACACAAATTGCCAGTCCGTCGGCAGTAGCCAGTCCATCGGCTATAAGTTTTGCCAGTCCATCGGCAGTAGCCAGTCCTTCGGCTATAAGTTTCGCCAGTCCATCGGCAGTAGCCAGTCCTTCGGCTATAAGTTTTGCCAGTCCATCGGCAGTGTGACTCGTACGCAGAAGCTATCCATCTCAGCCGCGTAAGTGCTCTCCTTCCAAGGATAGTGGATAGAGAAACACCTATTACATGCTCCGGTGCAACTGGTACTGTCACAAACATACAACGCCCAGTCCTTCGGGCATTCAATCAGTGTGAAAAGTGAAACCAAAAAAAAAAATTTATTTCTCGTCACCGTCATCATCCTCACATAAAATGTCTAATTCTGGAGGAACTTGTTGATCGGGTATCTTTTTGACTCTATCATGAGGATACTTATAAGTTCTCTTAGAGGTTAATGATTTTAGCAAATATCTATCACCATCCAATACTTCAACGACCTTAAAAGGTCCCTTAAACTTAGGATAACAAAACATAATCATCAACATTAAATCTTACAATTTTATAGCTTTAGTTGCATCAAACCTAACTATATCATAATTGAATTTTTTAGTTATATTCTGGACCACCTGCTCTCTTACGTCAGAAAGATCTATTTCAACTTCGTTATCATCAGGACTCAATAATGACAACGGTCTCGCTACACGCCCTATTAGAAGTTCTAAAGGACTCGACTTTGTCACACGACTGATTGTACAATTGATAGCAAGTTGTACTTCACGAAACACCTGAATGCAATTCGTAGGTTTTAGCTATTTCTGTCCTGCAGATATCTCATAACCAAGATACTCGACTTTACGTTTAAGAAAAAGAACACTGAAAGTTTTTAGAGAAAACCCACATTTGGTTAAAGTGTCAAGAACAACACGTAGTCTTTCGAGACCCTGATCGACGTCATGTGATGGTATCATAACATCATCGATGTAAATAATAGCATACGAATGCACTAAGTCACCAAGAGCCTGAGTGACTGAACGTTGGAAAACGCTGGGTGCATTACGTAATCTAAAAGACATGGTAAGATACTCAAATTGACCGTCCGGGGTTACAAATCCAGTAAGATCAACGCTATCTGGATGGACTTTAATTTGATTAAACCCACTGGCACAGTCTAGACACGTAAAATAATTACCCCTACATAGACTCGCAATTTGATTCGAAATAATAGGTAAAGGAAAACGATCAGAAAGCGTGTTGCTGTTTTAGTTCTCGATAATCCACACATAACAGATCTGTACCGTCTCGTTTTTAACTAATATTATGGGACTCGAAAAAGGTGAACAACTAGGTTGGATAATACCCGCATCCAACATTTAATTAATTTTATCACGAACTAACTGCCGCTCATCAGGCGAAAGACGGTAAGGACGACGTTGAACCGTTTTACTAGGATCTACTAAACGAATCTTTAGTTCTCCGGTTGTAACTCTTGAACGTTTTAATCCGTTAATAAAAGCATCTGAATATTCGTTAAGCAATGACAATAGTCGCGGTCTATCCTCAGCTGGTATATCCGTATCAATATTCGTAAAATCAATATCCGAATTAGAAATACTACATTCATCAACAATCTTACACTTTGAAATAGAAAAAGTACTATCCGCAGTCATCGTACTTAATTGAAAAAAAAGCTTTAAAATATCACGACCTATCATAATTTCTAAATGTTAAAACTCATCTGATATCACGTGAAACAAGATTTCTAAACTATATCCATCAATCGTAATCGTTACTTAAAATTTGCAATTTACTATCAACACTTGAATTTCCACGTAATATTTAAGACTTTATTATAACGCACACACGATAACCTATTTGTAACACTTTCCTTGACGAGAGAGCATTCGGCACCAGAATCATAACAAAATGAAAACGACCGACCTGATTGATATAATCGACCGGTGACCGGGCGAATCTCGCATGTATCCATGCGTCGCCGCTCAGATGCCAAAAGACCGATACCGCCGGCTGCATGCTCCGCGCGTGCTGCCACCGACTCTGCCGGCGTCGCCGCCGATAAGTGACACGCGCAGAAGCACCGCGCTGGTATCCAATTGCACGAAGTATTCACATGTAATAAAAAAAAATCATTGTTAAGGTACCTTAAAACTTCCCAAAGTACCTAACTGAAAACGAAGTACCCACATGTAAATAATAATCATTGTTTAAGTAGGTACCTGCAAACTTTTGCATTAATCAGTGGGTGAACGGGTACGTTCAAGTTTCATTGAATCTAACTAACAACTTGTAATTGTAATTTTAATGTCTAAACTGAATATCATAAAAAGGGAATTTAAAATAACCTAAAATTCTTAAATATTCAGAGATGGGAATCTAATGTTAAAAAGCTCTGTCTTTAACTCTTCAACAACTCGTAGGTACTAAATTAATACACACAACTAAGCGTACCACCCTACGTATGGGCTAAGACAACGAAATAATAAAGAGTCTACAAAATAGTATCACTAAGCATTGGAACGATACAATGAACTCACCGTACAATCCAGTAGTACTTTATAGTGTGTATACAATCACACCAAGGTGATAGCAATACACCAGAATTCCTTAGTGTTAAGATATTTTCCACACAGTCTTAATCGTTGACATCAACAATTTCCATACGCAGCTAGACACTTATTTTCTTTCGGACAACTATTACTCAAATTAATTAAGGCTGCAGTTGGTTTCATTTCTGTCGCATCTCGTTTGGAAAATGTCCTTAAACTGGTCCCAAGTAATACCGTACGTCGGTAAACGGAAACTTGCGCAAGCCACGTAGATGCAGTTCCTTTCATCGCCTTACTCAAGGCAATCACAAGCGTGCAACCCTGGAGAGGCTTCTCAGACAAACACAGGTCTATAACAGTGGAGCACCATATCCGTGGATCCGTATCTTGGTGTTCAGGATTGAAATCAGGCAGCGATATTTTCGGCACGGAGGGTAGTTAATCACCTTGATTAACTGCTTCATATTTTGGTTTTGTAAGACCAGTACAACACTCAATACATCATCAGTCTTCTCGGTAGCCCGAGGCGATCCCACTTCTGATGACGGAGACCGCATGCGTGGGGTGGCTCCTCATTATCGTGGGCATGTTGTTCTTCTTGATCTGATTGCATAGTTGTGGGTACTCGGGCAAATAAACGCGAGAAGCTGATTACATGATTTATTGCACTGCACACAATATTTAAAAGTTTGTAGAATCAACGTACAGTAGTTCAAAACACAATTACTTTAAATACTTTGTAAATAGCTAGGTAAATAATTAACACCACCATATAGCGAACGATGGGTTTGGCGCGACGGTGTGACTGGGAGACCATGCGCCACCAAGCTCTCATGAACAACTGAGACGACTACTGACTGTCTCATGACTGTCAATAATAATGACTTGTCTAATGATAATAATGACGACTTCTCTAATAATAATGACCATCTGGCGGGCACCACAGCCCTACTTATAGACGATTCGTCAGCCCCCGCCACGCCAACTCCATCCAGGTTTGAATGTCAATGGAGTCAATTGAGTGATTGAATAAACTAGTACATCCAATACCTGAGTTCGCTTATAGAGGGCGCTTTCGAGTCACTTGAGTGACTTAATAAACTTGTACAAACAATACCCGAATTCGATATAGATGTCGCTTTCGAGTCAATTGAGTGACTTAATAAATTAGAACAAACATTTCGAGTCAATTGAATGACTTATTAAACTAGTACAACTATTTCATAACAGATGGCGCTTTAAATAATGGCCATTTTAATTTTAATCTCCGACAAATATAAAAATAATTATAATAATAAATAAATTATAATAAATTATAATAATAAATAATAATAATAATAAATAATAATAAATAATAATAAAATAATAAATATAGCACACTTACGACATCTAAGTGAAATATAAAGAACTTCAAGAGTAGTAGTAACAAACAGCTGTCTTACGTCGTAAAATATTAATCATGGAAGTTTGTGGTCATCATCATAGATGGCGCAGTCAGTTCAATTGCCGTATTTATATACGACAATTGTACTAGCTTCGGCAGTACATATACAGTAATTAATTTCGACATCCTTATCATACCTGCCGTGGCTCTATTACAGGCGCCGCGCCGCCTACTTACCAAATAAGTACGGGTTCATACCCACCTCCGGTTACGGAAATTTTCTTTCTTTAAATTGATAAATATAATTAAAATAATTCAAGTTACACTTTTACAGTTCTTACAAAAATAAAAAAAACAAACAAAAACGTAAGCCGAAGGTAGGATTCGAACCCTGAACCAGCGAAGGGACTGAGTGAAACTCACTCAGGTCCCTTTGCCACTAGACCAACCAAGCGATGACGAAGCGTCTGAAATAATCAAAGGTAATAGTTGTCTACTCTCCATCCGTCTTACGCTTTTTCGATCAGGGTCACGTGTCCTGACGCGAGTTTATGATTTTATACCCATTACAGAAAAGTGCTCAACGCCGCTAAAGAAGTTTTCACTTCAAAATTGAAATTCGATCATTTATAACCGACTGGCAAAGCTAAAAGGAATGGTTATGATTAAACAGTATATTTATATATTTAAGGGACTATTTACGAATATTCCGCCATAGCTAAAATGATTAAAACTTTTTGGCTTAAACTGGAGAGGCTGCTGACTGCTGTCATATTTTTTAACCTACTACTTGATTGACGCCATTTTGGCACTGTAAGCAGATACGAATGTCTTTGGAACTAGTATAATATTATGTAAATGTAGAGTTCAGTGCGCCATTTGCAATATTATTTGTTTCAGAAACACTCGTATGTCTAATGTGGCGCTACAAATTGATCCATAGTAAGCTCTTATTTGTTTAGGGAGAACCAATCCAGTGTTAATCATAGTTTTATTAAAGAGATCAGTGCTTGTAACACCACGCTGACCGACGCTGACCCAATGCGAATTGGCAGCTGACTTCACACACCTTTGAGAACATTATGGAGAAAATTCAGGCAGGTTTCCTCACGATGGTTTCCTCACCGTTAAAGCTAGTGATGTTTTAATTGCTTAAACGCACTTAAGTACGTTAAAGACAAAGAAGCGTGCCCGGGTCGAATCCGGGACCCCTCGATTAGGAGACGGCAGTCCTAACCACTAGGCTATCACTGCTCTGTGAGTTGCGTGATTTTTAAAAACTTAACCACACGTTGAAGAAATCGTGTTCAAAAGTTAGTTGCTATTGCTTCAGTTATTTTTCTTTGCTATTGGTTGCCATGGAGGTTGTCGCGAGGAAGTTGTCACAAAGCCGTCAAATCATTGATTTTTTACTTTTATATAAAAGTAATAAAACGCAGTGTTTATAATATGATTTTGGCAATGGCTTTCATTCGTGAGAATTGTTAAATACACCTTTTGTATTTTGGAAAGAATTTGTTGGGAATTTATAGAAGAGGTTTTCAATATTATGCTTAATTAATTTTATTAAAATGGAAGAAAGAGATTTAAGGAAACTGCTACAAACAAAAAATGGGTGCAGAATCCCACCTATGCTGCCTATTCCTGATATTCACCAAGTTGATAAATTACCATTTATACCCCTGCCGCCGTATAACAGAATTAAGGTAGGTGAATGGCAGTACCTACTGTAGTTTGTTAAATTATGTAGGCATTATACCGAACATACTTGGGTAATTACCTATAATAATTTAATATAATTTATTGTTTAGCTATTGTGACCTATTTCCACATGTTATTATGCCTCCTTGAACTCCTTTTACCCCCCTAAAGTATGATGGAACAACAAATAGATTACTATTTCCTATTAGGCACAATTTGAATTTAGGTAAGCGAAAATTTATTAAAACCATTCTAATTAATGATTTATCACATTGTACCAGTTAGAGTATATACTTAAGTACCTACCTGGGTATCTACTTCGATTAATTAGGATTGGTAGTCGCTACGCATCTACTACGAGTAGATACCGCTCTTCCTAAAAACAATAGCTTCTATGAGGCAACTTAATATCAAGGTAATAATATCATAGTTTGTATTGATTGACTATTTGAAAACGACAAACATTATTTGCTACGAGACTGACACGGGTACTCCAGTGCAGGCGATTACACTTTAGTACGCCGATGACATGTATAGGTGCGCAGCGACTACCAATCCTAAATCTATGAGTACCCACTTAAATTATTTACAATGTTGGATCGATCTTTTAGCATTTCGGTGTATATTCGACAAATTTATTTATTTACTAGCTGATGCCCGCGACTACGTCCGCATGGATTTAGTTTTTAAAAATCCCGCGGGAACTATTTCATTATCCGAGATAACAAGTAGCTCTCCCGGTCTGAGAAACCACTACTACATCCATTACTATACCCATGCAAAAAATCGCATCAATCCACTGTTCTGTTGCGACGTGATTGAAGGACAAACCAACAAACAAACACACTTTCGCATTTATAATATCAGTAATGCTTTATTATAACACTTTTTATAATTATTGTCAAATTTTTTACCATACTTAACCAAAGACAAAATTACGTTTAGCTGTCATTTACGTTTTGTTATTCCACTGTCATTTGCGTTTTGTTATTCCATGTCAGATGCGTTTTGTTATACCACGTTTTATAGTGACATGACGGAAACGCGGTCGAACGGGATAAAAAGTATCCTATGTCCGCCTCCTGGTTCTAAGCTACCTCCAATCAATCCTCCACCAATTTTCATCCAAATCGGTTCATCCGTTCTTGAGTTATAAATAGTGTAACTAACACCACTTTCTTTTATATATATATAGATTTAAATATTTTCATATTATCTTCTAGGATAAAAAAGAAAAATTTCGTAAACTTTTAGAAGAAAAGGCTACTGATAGAAAAATTAAAATTGCACGAGCACCTGTAGAACGACGTGAATGCGATATATTGGAAATTTCTCAAGAAAGACATATAGCTGTGTTGCGTGAATGTGCTCAAAAGATACAACCCCCCCCAATGCTTAAGTCCTGGGAAAGAAAAATAGCTAGTCTTATTCCAGCGAAGCTAAGAAACGCGTATCCTTCTATAACTGAAGAGCTCTTAAACGAAAGTAAGATTGAATGGAATCGTAATTTACATGATTTAGCTGTAAAAACTGTAATTCGTGATGTACCGGGAGTATCCAGGAAAAGATATGAAGAGCCATACTTTAAATTTGAAGGAGTGACATCGAATTACGAAAAAATGATTAAATTTCGAAAAAAACTTAAGTCTGGTTCATTACTGTTACATCCCTTCATTAGACTTGTACTTGAATCCTCAGAGAAAACTTTTCCTAAATTTATTATAGACCTATCAAAATATAGATCAAAAGGGCCCATGGATTTAGAAGATTTTCAAACAAAAGTAATAGAAGAAATTAAACGGGCTGATTACTTGGTTTCGAGTACTTGGTATTCTATCCTCGTTAAATGGTTAAAAAATCCAAGATGCTTAAAAGGTATGCACCCTAAAAGAATACCCGAATTCGTCAAATGTGCCACAAAAATGATCTCTATGCAGATACAGGAATTAATGAGAAGGTCTATTGATGCAATAATAATTACATTAAAAGATTTGGAATCCGTCCCTATATTGAATATAGCTCTTAATTTTAATGGCGAATTCATTTTTGAACCATCACTTGAAGAAGTGTATGATGTTTATCATG
The DNA here is from genome assembly GCA_029955525.1 of Oeneis ivallda. Classification (NCBI taxonomy): domain Eukaryota; kingdom Metazoa; phylum Arthropoda; class Insecta; order Lepidoptera; family Nymphalidae; genus Oeneis; species Oeneis ivallda. The sequence goes on along the minus strand of JARPMR010000002.1, from coordinate 19,420,017 downwards.
CAGTAGCTGACGCAATTTCTCATATTGCACAAAGACTTATGCCAATTGAACAATATCTTAAAATACATTATACTCACGATGCTCTGCCCGTTAAATACAATGAATGGCTTTATAAAGATGGCCATGAGAGGATGCAAAAGCAGTTAAATATTGTATTTACTCCTCTAGTACAATATTTAGAAAAGTTAAGGCAAGATTATAACATGTTGTATGGATATTCAGCCAAATATAATCTAACAAAATTTATCGAAGAGGCTAATGAGTTTGAAGAATCTCGTGATAAGATTCTTTACTTTCAAGCAATAGATTCTGATATTACAGCTGTTATAGAAAATGAATATTTTAATTGTGCTTTAGTTTCCCAAACGAAAATGATAAATGGCTTAAAAGCTAAAGCTTTAGAATTCATTAATGATATAATAGCAGGAATAGTAAGGACACATATTGATGAAAATGAAAGTATATGTGCAGAGTTTGAAATAATTGCTGCCAAAGCATTGAAAGAACCGGAAAATGCTGCGGAGTTAGTTGAGCAAGGTGTATATATTTTACACGCTAAAACAGTTTTGGTAGAAGCATTAAAAGAAAGGATTCTGAGACAAATAAACATTATTTCAAATTTATTAGAAATAACATCTCTCAGTCCAGAGCACATCGCTTCTAATACAAAAACAGTAAACTGGCTTAAAGAAATAAAGCCGATATTTGAGAAAAATGCAGCCGCGTATGAAACATTTAAAGCGGAGATGGAAGAGAACCTATTGGCAAAGATTGCATATTTAAATAAAGAAGTTGTAGAAATGACACCATACCTTGAACTTTTGGACAATATGGACGATATCAATCATACACTTGAATATTTGGAATACTTAAGAAAGCTCGTACATCGCCTTGATGATTGTGACAAATTGGTTACTTGGATTAATAATGAAGAAACGACTTTTAAATTTCCTGTATCTAGTTACCCGGACTTAGAAGAGTTAAAAGATTACATTAAACCTTTTCACTGTCTTATTTATTTAGTTCATAAATGGAAACGAAGCTATTATACCTGGATGGACGGTCCATTCGAATATTTAGACCATGAAAAAATTGAACAGGATCATGATTTTTACTATAAAGAGTTTTTAAGATTATCGAAAGCTTATAGAACTAAAATTAAGCAACAGATAGCAGAAGGTGTTGAAAAACGTTTTCAAGGATTAGTTGACGATCCTGATATGAATAATCTTCCCGCTCCTATGAAGCTATGTGCTCAAGCTGTTGCAGAAATCAAAGAATGGCGACCTAATGTTCAAATGGCTCACATAATGTGTAATCCAGCGCTAGTACAGAGGCATTGGGATGAAATGTCAAATATTGCTGGATTTGATTTAACACCTACTGCTGGGACCACGCTACGAAAAATTATTAACTTTGATTTGTGGGCTGATATAGATCAGTATGAAATAATAAGCGTGGCAGCCACTAAGGAATTAGCACTTATAACAAATCTTAATAAAATGATGGCCGAATGGGTTGATATATGCTTTAAAACTAGTCCATATAAAGATACAGGTATTTACATACTTTCTGGTCTTGATGACATACAGAGCGTACTTGATGATCATCTTGTAAAGACTATTGGTATGCGTGGGTCAGCGTTTGTGAAACCCTTTGAACCCCAAGTTAGGGCGTGGTATGAAAAAATTACGCGAGTGAATAAAACTATTGACGAATGGGGTAAAGTTCAAAGTCAGTGGCTTTATTTATTACCAATATTTTCTTCAAAAGATATTGTAGCTCAAATGCCCGAAGAAGGAGTTATGTTTGTAGAAGTAAACAATATTTATCGTCGCTATATGGGATCCGTGGATAAGGATCCTCATGTTTTAGAAATCGCTGGTGGCGCTGGCGTTTTAGAATCTTTCAAGATCGCTTCCGGGATGTTAGAGAAGATCAACGATGGAATCAATAATTATTTAGAAAAGAAGCGACTGTTCTTTCCTAGATTTTTCTTTTTGTCAAATGATGAAATGTTAGAAATCTTATCTGAAACAAAAAATCCTCTTAAAGTACAACCTCACTTGAAAAAATGTTTTGAAGGTATAAACAGGTTAGTGTTTGATCCAGAATATAATATATCCGCAATGATATCAATGGAAGGTGAGCAAGTCGAATATCTAGAGACAATCAGTGTAGCGGCAGCAAGGGGATCAGTTGAAAAGTGGCTTGTCCAAGTTGAAGAACAAATGTTAAAAGCTGTTAAATCTGAAACTGAGCTATCCTATTATGACTACCCAAACTTAAGCCGAGCAGATTGGATATTATCTTGGGAAGGTATGGTTGTACTGGCGATTTCTCAAATTTATTGGGCAGTTGATGTGCATGAATGCTTAAATACACATAAGCTAAGTGAATTAAAATCATTTCATGTAGGTCTAACAAAACAGCTCAATGAAACAGTTGCTATTATTCGTAGGACTGATTTATCAAAATTGAGTAGCATTACAGTAAAAGCTCTAATTGTAATAGATGTTCATGCTAAAGATGTTATACAAGATCTTGTAGAAAAAAATGTGACCGAAGTAACAGATTTCCAATGGTTAGCTCAATTACGATATTATTGGGAAGAAGAAAAAGTTTTCGTTAAAATTATCAATGCAGTTGTTAATTATGCTTACGAATATTTAGGAAATTCTGATCGTTTAGTAATCACCCCTTTAACAGATCGTTGTTATCGTACATTGATCGGAGCCTATTACCTCCATTTGAATGGTGCTCCCGAAGGACCAGCTGGAACCGGTAAAACGGAAACTACTAAAGATTTAGCTAAAGCCCTAGCTGTCCAATGCGTAGTTTTTAATTGTTCGGATGGCTTAGATTACAAAGCTATGGGTAAGTTTTTCAAAGGACTAGCATCATGTGGAGCGTGGGTTTGTTTTGATGAATTTAATCGTATTGAGGTAGAAGTTCTATCTGTTATTGCTCAGCAAATTCTGTGTATAGTCCAAGCAGTAAGACAACATTTAGAAACATTTGATTTTGAAGGCACAACGTTAACTTTAAATCCGGCATGTTATGTTTGTATAACTATGAATCCAGGTTATGCAGGACGATCGGAGCTTCCGGATAATCTTAAAGTACTATTTAGAACAGTTGCAATGATGGTGCCAGATTACGCAATGATTGGAGAAATATCATTGTACTCATTTGGTTTTATAGATGCAAGAAACTTATCTGTAAAGATCGTGACAACATATCGACTATGTTCAGAACAACTATCTTCGCAAAACCATTATGATTACGGTATGCGAGCTGTCAAAACGGTTTTATCCGCTGCAGGGAACTTAAAAAGAAGTTTTCCCAACGAAAGTGAAAGTATTTTGTTACTTCGATCAATAACCGATGTCAACTTACCAAAGTTTTTGTCTTTTGATGTGCCTTTATTTGAAGGTATCATATCAGATTTATTCCCAGGAATAACATTACCTAAGCCAGACTATGACAATTTGTTAAAAGCTTGTGATGTGACTTGCGAAAGGAATAACTTACAGCCCGTAGAATGTTTTTTGGTTAAAGTTATTCAAACTTATGAAATGATGATCGTGAGACATGGCTTTATGTTAGTAGGTGATCCGTTTTCAGGTAAATCTATGACATTAAAAATATTATCTGAAGCTTTAACTTTCATGGAAGAACAAAAACAGGTGGGAGGCGTTGAGTGTACATATAAAGTCCTTAATCCTAAAGCAGTAACTATGGGTCAATTATATGGAGCTTTCGATCCAATATCATATGAGTGGACAGATGGTATTGTAGCAACTATGTTTAGAGACTTTGCCTCAGAAGATACACCTGTTAGAAAATGGATTGTGTTCGATGGACCAGTGGATGCCGTATGGATAGAAAATATGAACACCGTTCTTGACGATAATAAAAAGCTTTGCTTAACATCTGGAGAAGTAATGGCTATGTCCAATGTCATGTCAATGATTTTTGAAGTTATGGATCTTTCGCAAGCTTCACCCGCCACAGTATCGCGATGTGGCATGATATATATGGAATCCGCAACTTTTGGATCTATGCCATTTTATAAATCATGGTTAAATACACTCAACCCAATTTGGTTAGAAGAAAATGAGGAATTTATTTTTGATATGTGTTCATGGCTAATTGACCCTTTACTTTATTACGTTCGCAAGTATTGTTCACAGCTTGTCACAGCCGGAGAAGTAAATCTAATAATTAGTACTCTGCGGCTAGTAGAAATGCTCATGGATAATGCTATTGAAGGAGAAGAAGATACTAAGTACAGTAGAACATGGTTTTTGGCTTCATTTATGACAGCTTTGGTTTGGGGCATCGGGGGAATATTAAATACCGATTCTCGTGAAAGATTTGATGACTTGGTAAAAGAGTATTTTAAAGGAGAAAAGGGTATTCCTCCTGAAATTGAAAGACTTGATGTATCTATACCTGCTGAAGGAATGATAATAGAACATTATTACATGTATAAAAGTAAAGGTTGCTGGAAACCTTGGCCAGACGCTGTAAAAGCTGCTCAAGTTAAAGAGCAGATCAACCTTTTGCAAACCGTCATACCTACTTTAGAAACTGAAAAGTATATGTTTCTATTGCAACTTCATACAAAATTTTCCAATCCCTTATTATTAATTGGGCCAACAGGAACTGGCAAAAGCTTTTATGTTCAAAATTTTTTGATGTCTGTCAATTTAGATAAATATACTCCTGGGTTTATAACATTTACAACCACCACTTCTGCCAATCAAACCCAAGATTTGGTATTGTCTAAATTAGTGAAAAGAAGAAAAAATAATTATGGACCAACAAAAGGAAAACAAGCCATTATTTTTATTGATGATATGAATATGCCTGCTAAAGAAGTATATGGTGCACAACCTGCTATTGAATTATTAAGACTGTATTTTGATCAAAAACATTGGTACGATTTGAAAACAACTGAAAAACTGTTTATTTATGATACTTTTTTTTATGGCGCAATTGGACCAGTTGGTGGAAGCAGACAGTTAATTTATCCAAGAATGTTAAGGCATTATAATATTTATTCAATAAACGAGTTCTCAAAGGAAAGCATGACGAAAATTTTTACATCTCTATTGCAGCTTGGATGGAGAAGAAATGGTTTTGGTCAAGATGCTCAACCATTTATAGTGAATATTATAGCTGCTACAATGAATATATACGATCTAGCTACAGAAGGATTGAGGCCTACACCAGCTAAGTCACATTATATATTCAATTTAAGGGACTTTTCAAGAGTAATACAAGGATGCGCTTTATTAAGAAAAGAATCTGCAGATAGTAAGAAAACCTTTACAAGGGTATGGGTGCACGAAATCATGCGCGTATTTTATGATAGACTTGTTGATGAAAGTGACCGAACTTGGTTTTTTACTCTTTTACGAAAGTCTACACAAGAATTCATGAAAGATACATTTGACTCAGCTTTAGATACTTATCAAAACGACAAGGGAGAAGTTACTCAAGAAAATATTAAACAAATGATGTTTGGATGTTATCTTGATCTCGACAGTGCCGAAGGGGAGAGAAGATATGACGAAATACCATCAAAAGAAATATTTTTGAATATTTCTGTAGCTATGTTGGCAGAATATAATACAATGCATAAGGCAAAAATGAATATAGTATTGTTTGATTATGCATTGGAACATTTATCAAAAATATGTAGATTGCTTTCAATGCCGTCAGGTAATGCTTTACTGGTAGGCGTAGGAGGTTCTGGAAGACAGTCTCTTACAAAATTAGCCGGAACAATATTAGGCCAACAAGTGTATCAACCGGAAATTACAAAAAGTTATAGTGTTAAGGATTGGCATGATGATATAAAGTTAGTCCTTCGTGAATCAGGTGGTTTGAATAAAGATACGACATTTTTATTTACCGAAAACCAAATAAAGGAAGAAGTTTTTATTCAAAATTTAGATAGTTTGTTAAATTCAGGTGAAGTTCCAAACTTATATGGATTAGATGAAATACAAGAAGTTCTTGAATTGGTTCGGCTGGCTGCTCAAGGTGGTAATAGAAATTTGGATATAAGCCCATTACAAATTTTATCCTTTTTTGTTGGTAGATGTAAAGCAAAGTTACATTGTGTTTTATGTTTTAGTCCAATTGGTAGTTCTTTTAGGACAAGATTAAGACTGTATCCTGCATTAGTAAACTGTTGTACTATTGATTGGTATGACAGTTGGCCAGAAGATGCTTTAGAAATGGTTGCCCATCATTACATGGGGAAAGTGAATGTATCTGACAAAGTCAAAGCTGCTGCAGTTATAGCATGTAAACAATTTCATGTAGATGCACGAATAGTATCAGCTGATTTTTATAATCAATTCGGAAGAAAAACTTATATTACATCAGCTTCATATTTAAATTTGATCAAATCGTTTACTATACTAACAAACAAAAAACAAAGAGAATTGAGAGCGGCTAAATTAAGATATACAAATGGTTTAGATAAACTTGGCCAAGCAGCAGAAGCAGTGGCGATAATGCAACGTGATTTAAATGCCTTAAAGCCTCAACTAATAGTAATGGCTGCAAAGTCAACAAAAATGATGGAAGAAATAGCTGTTGAAACTGCTACTGCCGATAAAGCTGCTGCACAAGTAAGGGAAGATCAAAAAGTTGCTAATGTTCAAGCAGCAGCTGCTCAAGAACTTAAGAAGGATTGTGAAGCTGACTTAGCTTTAGCGTTGCCTATTTTAGAAGATGCTATTGCTGCTTTGAATACTCTCAAGCCAGCTGACATAACAATAGTGAAATCTATGAAAAATCCACCAGCCACTGTAAAGTTGATTATGGCTGCGGTATGTGTCATGAAAGGACTTCCTCCTGATAAAATACCAGATCCGGATAATCCTGGAAAAAAAATGTTGGACTACTGGGGTCCTAGCAAAAGAATTTTAGGTGACATGGGCTTTTTAGAGTCGCTTAAAAATTTTGACAAGGATAACATACCAGTTGCTACTATGCAGAAAATAAGAAAAGAATATCTGTCAAACAAAGATTTTAAGCCTCATATTATTGCTAAGGCTTCAACGGCAGCTGAAGGTTTATGTAAATGGATTATTGCGATGGATATGTATGATGCTGTTGCTAAAGTAGTAGCTCCAAAGAAAGCTAAATTAGAAGCTGCCGAAAAGGAATTTGCGGAAACTATGGCGATCCTAGAAGAAAAGAAAGCTACCGTTGCTAGATTGGAAGCTAAATTAGCAGAATTAAATGAAGCCTTGGAAGAAGCTAATGCTAAGAAAAAAGCTTTAGAGGATGAGGTACAGTTATGCATAGATAAACTGTATCGCGCTGAAAAACTAATTGGTGGTCTGGGAGGTGAAAAAGTCAGATGGACTATGGCAGCCGAAAATTTACAACTGTTATATGATAACTTAGCGGGAGATATTCTTGTGTCTTGTGGTATTATCGCGTATTTAGCACCATATACGGCACCAGTAAGAATATCGGTGATTGCACAATGGCGAGACTTGGTTATCAAACTTGAGATGCCACATTCTGAACAATTTGTGTTTAAGGACATTTTAGGAACAGATATTAAGATACAAAATTGGTGTATAGCTGGCTTACCTTGGGATTCTTTTTCTATTGACAATGGTGTTATACAAGATAACTCTTTACGTTGGTCCTTACTTGTAGACCCACAAGGTCAAGCTAATAAATGGATTAAAACGATGGAAAAGTCAAATGATCTACAAGTTATGAAATTTACTGATGGTAATTACATGAAGGTAATCGAAACGTGTTTAGAATATGGTAAACCAGCATTAATAGATTGTATTTTAGAAGATGTTGAGCCCCCTTTAGATCCAATTTTATTAAAGCATACTTACACACAGGGTGGAAAGGAATTTATCGCTTTAGGCGAAAATGTCATTGAATATCATCCAAATTTTAGGTTATATATGACCACAAAATTAAGAAACCCGCACTACTTACCTGAAGTATTTAATAAAGTTACAATAATAAATTTCGCGTTAACAAAAGATGGGTTGGAAGATCAATTATTAGGTATAGTTGTAGCTAAAGAAAGGCCAGATTTGCAAGAAAAACGTGAAAAACTAATTGTTCAGGGTGCAGCAAATCGAGCAGCATTAAAACAGACAGAGGACGACATATTACGAACATTACAAGAGTCAAAAGGTGATATACTGGAGGATGAAACGGCAATAGAAGTTTTAGACTCATCAAAGTTATTGGCGATGGATATAATGAAAAAGCAAGAAGCTTCAGTTGAAACTGAAATTATCATTGAAAAATTTAGACTTGGATACAGACCCATAGCTTCTCATTCGGCTGTATTGTACTACTGTGTTACAGAGTTACCGAATGTAGATCCAATGTATCAATATTCCTTGACTTGGTTTATAAATCTATACATAATCTCAATTGAAAATGCGAATAAATCGAAAGACTTAGAAAAACGACTTAAATTTTTGAAAGAAACATTTACTTACAATTTATACAGTAATGTCTGTAGATCATTATTTGACAAAGATAAGCTAATGTTCTCATTTATTATGTGTTCCAAGATGATGCTGTCTACTGGTGAAATGAGTCACGATGAGTATTTATTTCTGATTACCGGTGGAATAGCGGTTGAGAATATTCATAAAAAGCCTGTTGATTGGATACCAGACAAAGGTTGGGATGAAATATGTCGCTTAAATGATTTACCGGCGTATAAAGGTTTTAAAGATAGTTTCATCAATATCACTGATAAGTGGAAGGAAGTTTATGATGATATAGAGCCTCACCGAAGAAATATACCGGGTGGCTGGGAAGATAAAGTAACCCCCTTTCAAAAGTTACTCATTGTAAGAGTTCTCAGACCAGATAAGTTAACCTTTGCAATATCTGACTTCGTCGAAAAACAAATGGGACTTAAATATATAACACCACCTCCATTTGATATCGGAAAATCCTTCGGCGATTCAAATTGTTTAGCACCTTTGATATTTATTCTCTCTCCCGGTTCTGATCCAATGGGGGCTCTAATAAAGTACTGTGAAAAGATGGGTTATTCTCATAGGTTTAATTCTATATCGTTGGGCCAAGGCCAAGGCCCAATAGCGAAAGCAATGATAGAAAGAGCACAACTAGAAGGGGGATGGGTTTGTTTACAAAATTGTCATTTAGCAGTATCCTGGTTACCTACTTTAGAAAAGCTTGTTGAAGGTTTTGATTTGACAAACACCGATTTAAGCTTTAGAATGTGGCTAACAAGTTACCCTTCTGATAAATTTCCACAGTCAGTTTTACAAGTAGGTGTTAAAATGACAAACGAACCACCTACTGGTCTCCAACATAATTTATTAAGATCCTATTTATCCGAGCCACTAAAAGAACCGGAGTTTTATGAGGGATGTCCAGGAAAAGATAAAATTTTTAGTAAGCTTCTATATGGTATAAGTTTTTTTCATGCAGTTGTACAAGAAAGAAAAAAGTTCGGCCCATTAGGATGGAATATTCAGTACGGTTTTAACGATTCTGATTTCCATATATCAGTCATGCAATTGCAAATGTTTTTAAATCAATACGAAGAAATACAATATGTAGCGATAAAATACTTAACAGGAGAATGCAACTACGGTGGTCGCGTAACTGATGATTGGGATAGAAGATTAATAGTCACAATTTTAGACAATTATGTTAATAGCGGTGTTGTCAATGATCCTAATTATTTATTTTGTGATTTGGGGAACCAGTATGGGCTTCCGCGTAGGTGCGAATATCAAGATTATCTTAAACACATTGAATCAGTGCCTGTGAATCCCCCGCCGGAAGTATTTGGATTACATATGAATGCGGGAATAACTCGTGACTATTCGATTTCAATGGCGTTAACTACTTCATTAGTTTTAGTAGAAGGTACTAGTGGTGGGGGTGAAAGTGGAAACACGGAAGTAATACTTACGCAAATGTCCTCAGAAATCGTATCTAAATTGCCATCAGCATACGACATAGAAACTGCCCAGAAAAAATTTCCTGTCGATTATAATGAATCGATGAATACAGTGTTGATTCAAGAAATGCAGCGATTTAATAAGCTTTTGCATGAAGTTAGGTCTTCTTTGATAGATATCCAAAGAGCTGTGAAGGGAGTTATAGTTATGTCGCCAGCTCTAGACTTACAATGCAATGCTATGTTGCTTGGCAAAATTCCTGCTAACTGGTCGAAAGTTTCGTATCCAAGTTTGAAACCATTGCCAAGCTACGTTACAGATTTTACCGAGCGCTTGGCAATGTTACAAAATTGGTATGAAAATGGTAAGCCTCCAACATTTTGGCTTTCTGGTTTCTTTTTTACTCAGGCCTTTCTAACTGGTTCAGTTCAAAACTATGCTCGGGCTAAAAAAATTCCCATTGATTTGTTAATTTTTGATTTTGAAGTTCTTCACGTAGATTATGAGCAAACACCACCAGAACATGGAGTGTATGTGCATGGACTTTTTATGGATGGAGCGAGATGGGATCGAAAATCTTTTGCAATTGGGGAACAACTTCCTAAGGTTCTAAACGACAATATGCCCGCTATATGGCTCTATCCAAAATTAAAACAAGAATTTAAGGAAGGTGACAGGTACAGGTGCCCTTTATACAAGACTTTAGAGAGAAAAGGTGTCCTGGCAACAACAGGGCATTCGTCTAACTTTGTGCTGGCATTTTATTTACCGTCTGATCAACCATCTGCCCATTGGATAAAACGTAGTGTTGCACTTTTACTTCAGTTGGATAATTAAGTGTTATTATACTTTAACGTATCATAATGAGCAAGGACCATTCCTACTGGAGGTACTTTTAATTCGATACTGAGAGCATCAAATTATAAGTCATCAAATTATACCTCTCATAAGTCATAACGTTATTTTAGCGTAAGTACCTAATCACTACCTAGTACCTAAATAGTTAATACCTAGGTACTACCCATGCCTACAACGGAGGTGGAGGCAGAGCAATCATGCGGGTTGTCAGGAATATGTTGTAACAAACTACCTAAACTATGTACCTATCATTATTATTTTTTAGTAGATGTTAACCTTTTTGCTATATGGACAATGGACATCTAGCTAGAGCTGACGTATTTAATCATAGTACAAGTTTTTAATAAATGATACAAAGGATTTTCTCATAGTAAATTAATTTATTAAGGTTTTCTTAGTTGTATTGTATATATTTTAGTAAAGATTTTTTAAATAATGTTAATATTTAATTCAAAAAGATTTTATTTGGCGAGACGACCACATAAAAGTAACAGCTGTTGCACGCACAACTTTACTTAAGATTTTTCATTTAGGTATTCATGGGTAGTTTGGGTAGGTATCTTTAATTGTTTTATCTTTAAAATAAAATTCCCCATATCACGTTAATTGTGCTGTTATTTAGTTATTTGGATTTTTATGAATTTAACTGTAAACACAATTTTTGCGTATTAATTTTATTTCTCATATTAAAGTCCTTTATAATAAAATCTAAGTGTTTTGTTTTTGTGCAACATACCTAATACCTACTGACCTAGCAATAGTACCTACCTACCTAGTGTAGGGTTCTGTAGCTGAAAGTCTCAAATATTATTGCTGACCTAGGATAGTGCTTTTGTTTTATTTATGAATATTGAATAAATTTTGAGTTCCATGGTTTAAATACTATAATATTCTACAAAATATGCAACTTACACTACGTGTAATACCTAACTTAGAAAAAACAGATATAACTCCTTAACTAATGAACCCTACTTAGCCGTGATAGTTATCCTTTAAAATTCATTATATATACTACTGCTGTGAATTTTTTTTTGTATCCTATATAATATAACCATTTAGCTGGCAGAGGGGGGGACACTTGACTCTAATAAAATTTAGCATTTTAAAATATATTTCACAAACGGATCCCTAAATTGAAAAATGGTGTTCCCACACCCTCAATATTTTTGAAAGACCTATTCAAAGACACCCCACACTATGGGATAGACGAGAAAAAAAAATTCATCCCCACTTTACATGTGGGGGAGGTACCCTAAAAAAAATATTTTTCACAATTTTATTTCACGACTTTGTCGGCGTGATTGATATTTATATCCTTGTCAAATTACAGATTTCTAGTACCAATAGTCTCTGAGCTAAACCGCGGACGGACAGACGGACAGACGAACGGACATGGCGAAACACCTTGTTTACTACGGAACCCTAAAAATGATTTTTTCGGTAGTACTTACTTGTGAAATGCGATCTTAAAATGTTTTGGAGTCATTTGTGTTAATTGTTCAATTCAAGTCAATTATTACATCCTTTCACAGCGCAGTATGTCATTATTTAATATTTTTTTGCGAGCTCGTCGTACTAAGACTGGTCCTTGAACACTAACGCGACGATAGGCGTAGGAAGACGGTCCGTATCCCTAAAAATGGCTTATCGCCGCGTCGACTACTGCGTTTCTAGGAGTAAATATTCTTAGTATGTTTGTTATTTCTTCACGCAAAATCGAAACCTACGCGGGTGAAACCGCGGGGTGCAGCTTTTAATACATAAGGTAGGTACGTACTATGTCAACCTGCTGATTAATACATACCATGTACATAAGAAGCAGTGATAGCCTAGTGGTTAGGACTGTGGTCTCCTATTCGGGGGGTTGCAGGTTCGATCCCGGGTACGCACCTCTGACTTTTCGGAGCCAAGTGCGTTTAAGCAATTAAATATCACTTGCTTCAACGGTGAAGGAAAACATCTTGAGGAAACCTGCACACCTGAGAGTTCTTCATAATGTTCTGGAAGATGTGTGAAGTCCGCCAATTCGCATTGGGCCAGCGTGGTGGACTATGGCCTATAAGCCTTCTCTGAAAGGAGACCTGCGCTCAGTAGTGAGCCGTTGATGGGTTGTTAATGATGATGATGATGATGTACATACCTGTCTATCATAGAGTAAAGTAATACATCTGGGAACTATCTTTAGAAAAACATCACGTGTTAATAACAAGGTCAGTAAACTTGGTAAAGGGTACAATTATAAATATGTAGGTACCTACTTTATATATCTTAATAGCTATTTATGCAACTGCATCGTAATGAGGGTCATTTTAATTCGAGTGCTGTTTTTTGATACGAGGCTTGCCGAGTATCAAAATAGGATAGTACGAGAATTAAAATGACTAATTACGTTCAGTTGCATACAAGATTTTATCTACGACAAGGAAAATAAAATCATTAACAAAATACGCCGTAGGCTCAATAAAGTAACAAAAATTAACTCCGTAAGCCGCCACCAGCCGCCTGTGGCGCCTCTGTCAACAAAAAGTAACTCCATAAGCCGCCACCAGCCGCCTCTGTCATATGAACGGTACCAAAGTGCCAGAACTCAGAGCCTTAGCTTTAGGTATCCTATTTTAAGAAGATAACCATTTCGATTCAGCTCCCATACAACGAGCTGCATCGAAATGAGAAGCAAAACCGATAGAGGGTTCATTTCGATTCAGCTGTCAAACTCGAAATTGGAACTTTTCGATTTTGGAGTAGATAATAGCTATTTATGCAACTGCATCGTAATGTGGGTCATTTTAATTCGAGTGCTGTTTTTTGATACGAGGCTTGCCAAGTATCAAAATAGGATAGTACGAGAATTAAAATGAGTAATTACGTTCAGTTGCATACAAGATTTTATCTACGACAAGGAAAATAAAATCATTAACAAAATACGCCGTGCGTAGGCTCAATAAAGTAACAAAAAGTAACTCCGTAAGCCGCCACCAGCCGCCTGTGGCGCCTCTGTCGTATGAACGGTACAAAAGTGCCAGAACTCAGAGCCTTAGCTTTAGGTATCCTATTTTAAGAAGATAACCATTTCGATTCAGCTCCCATACAACGAACTGCATCGAAATGAGAAGCAAAACCGAAAGAAGGTTCATTTCGATTCAGCTGTCAAATTCGAAATTGGAACTTTTCGATGTTGGAGTAGATAAACATATTATCGACCTAACTACGACCAGCTATCCGATTCTGTAACTCAGTGCCTATCAAAAAATGATAGTCACTGACATAATATTATATTTATCTACTCCAGCATCGAAAAGTTCCAATTTCGAATTTGACAGCTGAATCGAAATGAACCCTCTTTCGGTTTTGCTTCTCATTTCGATGCAGCTCGTTGTATGGGAGCTGAATCGAAATGGTTATCTTCTTAAAATAGGATACCTAAAGCTAAGGCTCTGAGTTCTGGCACTTTTGTACCGTTCATACGACAGAGGCGCCACAGGCGGCTGGTGGTGGCTTACGGAGTTACTTTTTGTCGACAGAGGCGCCACAGGCAGCTGGTGGCGGCTTACGGAGTTACTTTTTGTTACTTTATTGAGCCTACGGCGTATTTTGTTAATGATTTTATTTTCCTTGTCGTAGATAAAATCTTGTATGCAACTGAACGTAATTAGTCATTTTAATTCTCGTACTATCCTATTTTGATACTCGGCAAGCCTCGTATCAAAAAACAGCACTCGAATTAAAATGGCCCTCATTACGATGCAGTTGCATAAATAGCTATATTATATTTTTTATCCATTGAAGGTTTGCTATGAAATAAAAATAACATTTTCCTAGCTAATCTTCAATGGAAAAAATATATTCCATAGTCAGTGGCTTTCATTTTTGGGGTTCCGTACCAAAATGGTAAAAATAGAACCCTTATGGTGAGACTTTCTCCATCCGTCCGTCCGTCTGTCACAGTCGATTATTTTAGAAACTATCAAAGCTATCGACATGAAATTTGGAATAGTTGTGTATAATAGTGGCCCAACATCATTGGAATTAAAAAAATCACAATTTATTTTTATTTTAATTAAAAAAGGGGGAAAATCGGGAGTTTGAAATTTCAAAGTAAGATAACTATACCAAGTGGGGTATCATATGAAAGGCCTTGTACCTGTACATTCTAAAACAGATTTTTATTTATTTTCAAATATAATAGTTATTGATAAATCGGGCAAAATGTCGAAAAAAATACCGTCCCCCCTTATCTTCGAAGTTTACCAATCGAAAAATCAGAAATAATTATGGTCAATAGAGGTTTATGTATATTTTACAGGAAAAATAAAAGCAGCCCTCTAACTAGCATACTTTTTTTTATATTAACAATAAACCTCTACAAACAAAGTTAACGATAATTAAGCAAATTAATATAATATTATCGTTTTACTTTTACTTCTAGAGTGCGGAACCCTCGGTGCGCGAGTCCGACTCGCACTTGGCCGGTTTTTTAAATATCCACTGAGTATATCCGCTAAGGACTAGGAAGAAGGAAGGAACCGATAAAGTAGGTAGTCTAGGAGGTTCTTCAGTACATACCTACACCAAGAAGCTTAATTTCTTAAATAACTACCTGGTATTTAAGTTTCTTGACCTACACACAACTACATAAACTTCCTGGCAGTTTTATTTATATTTAAGTAACTTAATTAATTATTACTTACCGTTGTCTTTGTTTTGTATAGATGTATATTGATAATCCGCATTATAATAAGCACTAGCAGATGATGTATTAAACGTTTGACTCATAGTGTCCTATAGGTACACACTGCACATTTCTCAATTTTAAAAAATATGACAATATTGTCACTACAAATGCTGTGTATTTAGCAAAGATGATTGTAATGCAACGCAATGTACCTATTGTACATAATGATAGGTACTAAATCATATTGCTATTACGCGATGTCCACTTATTCCAATAACAATATGGTTGATAAGCTTATCATATTTTAGAGATAAAACCGCACAGCGTAGGTACATACGAATACTACTATTTATATTTATTTCATAGCAAAACTTCGGTGGATAAAAATATGTCAGTGGCTATAATTTTTTGATAGGCATTAGGCACACAGTCATGTTATAGATTCGGTGCCCATGCCTCGTTATCCGTGATGTGTTGTTAATTTGATATTTTCCCTTTTCCACTAATATTAGCGGTTTTAACCGACTTCAAAAAAGAAGGAGGTTCTCAATTCTTCGGAATCTTTTTTTTTATGTATGTTCACCGATTACTGGAAGATGCCTGAACCGATTTGGAAAATTCTTGTTCACCTCTCTAGCTCAAAAAGGGCGCCTTTGCTGCCCAAAACCATTGAGCAAAAGTCGCACAGACGTTTTAGCTCACCCAGTGAGGAAAAGTGTTTTGAATTTAGAACGCCGTGGATTGGCATTTCTTCAATTCATCGTCTCAAGAAAAGTTCGGAAATTTTGTACTTACCTACTATTGTATAGCCCAACATTTTATTTGGGTTTTTTTGACCGAGCGAAGCGAGGTCTCTGAGTCTACTTGAGTGAATTTGCACTTGTCCGTCCGTCCGACTGTCCGTCCGTCCGTCTGTCCGTCCGTCCGTCCGTCTGTCAAAGCCTTATAACTTCTGAATTACTCAACGTAATTACTTCAAATTTAGATATACCTAACTAGCTGACCCGGCGAACTTCGCACCGCCAACTTATCGACATATATAAATACAATAAATAAACTATCCTAATCCAAAAAAACTATCCTATCTTTCAAGTTGGATCAAACCGCACACGGTGTGCAAATTTGATTAAAATCGGTTAAGTAGTTTAGAAGTCCATCGCGGACAAACAACGTGACACGTAATTTATATATATTAAGATATTATGTAAACTGATGGCCTTCAGCCGAATATTGCATAAAAAATTGTAAAAATCTTTATTTCAGGGGGCTCTCATAGCTAAGTGAATGCGAAGTAAAATATTTTTTGTTGCCTTACAAAGGCGTGCAATATATCTTTTTAAAGACGATCTATCCCAAAAACAGTTTTGCGTCGACCATTATTATTTAGGTAAGTACATTTAATAACATATTGTTCAATTAAAATTATTCTTTAGTTAAATTTCAAACTTCAATAAACCTAACCTAAAATAATCAATACCTATTTATTTATATAAGTATTTCTTACACCTGAAACAAGCCTGAAACCTTTGAGTATATAACCGTATTGGTTATATACTCAAAGCCTGAAAGTGAAACACACACAAACCAGTCATGAATACTCTCAGAGTAAGTATTATTCTGAGTGAATCCTTAAGTAAAAACCATAGATAACATAGATAGACCATAGATATGTATTTTATGTGTTATTATCTGTCTTCTATCTGTATCCAGCAAGTAACTTATTATTTACTGGTATCCAGTATCCATAACTCAGATAGAGGATTCCATGGAATCCTTTATCTGAGATCCATAATAACCAATTGGTAATAACGACTCTCGCCCTCGGAAAACTGAAAGTGTACATCCTTGGTCTATCCTACGTAAGTTCGTAGACTACGACCTCTATGACTACAGTCTACAGGTAGTATATGAAAGTGTCAAAATATATAAGCCTAGAAATTCTATGATTATAAATACCTATTTAAATCAAGACCTTTCACCTTTCGCTTTCTGTAAAAAAACAAAAAGAACCACAGATTAATGATTATGTATTATATCAGATAAAAAGAACTGCTAACTCTACGTCAACCGTACTAAAGTTGAGCCAAATAATATAAGACAAATTGCAATTATTGTTGTAAATAGCGTAATTTTAACTACCTGAACACATTATGAACGGTGTTCTGAAACCTGACTTGTTATGGATCGAAGGAAGATGTTACAGAGTGAATGAGCCTTCCACGGAGCTTTCGACGTTACAAGAACATGATTTATATGAAAATGGTACGTAATAATCACCTGTTTTTGTGAAGTTCAGCCGTAAAAGAGGTCCACTGCTGAATAAGTCTTGCATGGACTTGTATGCCCTGTATCAGGCGGCTCCCTGCGACTCTCCTGATGTCAGTCCACTAGGGAGTCTGCCAAATTCAAATTCAAAATTATTTATTTCACGTAGTCCAACCTGTGGCTCTTATGACACGTCATGACTCTACCACCGGTTCGCGCTTTCCTGTGCGGGGTCGCAATCCAGCACTTTAGGACTCCTCAACTATCAGCTCTTCGGACAATGTGCCCACCCATTTCCATTTCAGTTTCGCGACTCGCCTTCCTTTTCTTTTTGAAACAAATCTTTTTGTTATTTCTTTTATCTTTAATCTTTGGATTGAGGAATCTTCCACTTTCTATCATTCCATCAAGTGTGGTTGTATTTGTAACTAAAATGATTATAATAATATTACAGATGTACCATATAATGAGTTTGAAGAGGAAGACGATGATGATGTTGACTGTGAGATTGTGCAGGTAGATGATGGAGGAAGATTCTGCGCTAGTCTCCATGTCTCCAAGTAAGTGCTGGTTTCTATTCTTGGAACTATTTAAGAGCTCACAATTTTTAGCTAGTTGAAATCAAGCTAAGAATTTAGCATCCCACTACAATTTTAGTCTTGAAATAAATGAATTAAAAAATAAAAATATAAATCATTTGTTTCGACTATGTTATGATCATAATTTTTGTTAGTAGAAACATAATCGGAATTGAAAAATAATCTAATGTTAGTATGTAATCTTAAAACTATTTACCTTATCCTAAAACTATATCTGAGACAGGCTTGATTAGTCAGCATGTGCATCATATGATGTTGGTTCAGGTACTGACAATCAAACCTGTTGGCAAATGCCCTCAGGATGCCATTGGAACTACCCTGTACCCTGCACCAAGGATGTGCACTGTTTGCGCATGGTAGTGTAGAAGCAATCTACATCAGCGAACATACCCTATGCAGTAATGCAAACCCAGCATTCTGAATGCATTATTGTACTGAATATGCAGGGCATTGTACTGCTTCTGCATGTAGTCAACCCACAGGCTGCTCGTGTAGAAAGAAAAAATGGGTTGTGGAATTACTATACTAATATACTCCTATCATTAAAGCATATTTTATTTAGGCTATTAGGCCTGCTGAATAGTAGTAGATATTTGTCATTCACAGAAGTCTGACTTATACTAACAGGCACTCTGTTCAAAAGGCACTCTGTTAACACTGTTTCTACCTGACACACAAACCATCAGAATAATCTTCTAATGCCTGCTAGAGGCACGAAACAAGGCTTTCAGACAGACTTGTTCTAGTACCATGTAGTGGGCGCTATTTTGGTGAGATACTTAGTTGTACTTGCAATTCAAAACTTACCTGTTATGTTCGTTAAAGGCCCAATAGCCCAACGGTTTAACCGTGCAGACTGAAAGCTGAAAGTTCACAGGTTCAAACCCCACCCGTTGTACTATTGTCGTGCCCACCCTTATCACAAGCTTTCCACTTATTTGGAGGGGATAGGAGGATTTAGGAATAATTGATTTTGTTTTGTCTACAGGCATTACATGGGATCTATTATAGGGAAGAAAGGAGCTACTGTAGCAAGAATCGGCCGTGACACTCGAACAGATATCAAAACACCAAGACATGGAGAAAACAAAGATATTACTATTTATGGATCGAGTGTTTCTGTAAGATTTTCTAAAGGCTGGTCCACTTAGCTCTAGTTGGAGTAGTGTCTCAACTTGAATATTTCAGAAATTATAATAAAACTAGCCTTTATATGCAGGTTTGCTCCTGCCATCTATTAAAAGTAATCCACGTGTGAGTGGTGATTGTCTTCCTATACAAAATTATCAATTTAGATTTTTTACAATGTTTTGTTTCCTTTGAGTTTTCCCTATTTTTTTGTTTTAAATCACTATTAGATTGATCAAAATAAGAAAGAAATATTCAAATCCGTCACACAGTTTTTGAGTTTTAGCCAGACTAACAAACAGCGTACTTCATTTGTATTTTATAAAAAACAACCCCAATTATTTTCGGATTGAAAATGGTTATTAGTCTCTTTATGAGACATCACAATTATAGGTACTAGAAATGGTGCCATTTCTGTTGGTGGGTGGGGACAGGGCCCATAAAATTTTTTGCATAGTCCTTTAATCCATATATTATAATATTGAATATTTTTGGGTTACAGAATGTCAAAGCAGCTTTAAGGAGAATAAATATAATTGTAATGTCATCAAGAATGAAACAGCCATACACACATTTTATATCTATTCCCATGAATTCTCCTGAAATTACCAGAGGTTTTGAAAGTTTTAAGGTAAAAACTAAATCCTATCCTACTAATAAAATCTTACTTATCATATAAATACGAAAGTTTGTGAGGATGGATGTGATGGATGCTTGTTACTCTTTTACGTAAAAGCTCCTGAAGGGATTTTGATGAATAATATCTTAAAGTTGGTTTAACCAATTTACAACTATTAATAGCTGATGGGTAGCATTAGTTAGCCAAAAACAAAAATATTTAAAAAAAAAATTTAATAACTAATAGAGCTTAGTTAGTCCCTGCAATAGTTTCAAAATAAGAGGTTGTGACTTGTGAGATCATTTGACAATAGTCACTTGAAAACAACTGTATTCCACTCCAAAGTGGACAGACCTGAAAATTCCTATTGTACCTTTTAGTTATGGAATAGGTAGATGTTAATGATGATTTAGAGTTAAGAAATTGCAGGAGAATGTGCTCCGCGAATGTCCGGGCATAGAAGAGTCTCTGTTCATCAAGCCGGGTAAATTGCACATCACAGTCGGGGTCATGTGCTTGATGGACAATGAAGAACGACTCGCAGTCTCTAAGTTGCTCACTGAAGCGAGGGATAAGCATGTTCTGTATGTATTTGCCACTAGTTTTACTCGTAATTTCTTCTGCGCGGATCACCGTGTTCCCGTTATACTAAGTTCTTAGAATGAACTCTAAGTGCCGATTTTCTCAACGTTGAGTGAGTTTAACTGAGGAATAAATTGGGCGTTCCTACTGAATTATTTTACGTTGGTGAAATCGGCCTTAAATATGTGTAATATTTTTTTTATTTCGAGATAGCCTTGCGCTTTTCGACATTCAATGATGGGAAGCAATGACGAGCTTTAGGTTGGAGAGTGCTTGCCTAGAAAATGCCTATTCATGCCTCAAAATTCTCAAAGTATATGTATTCAAGGTATATATATATATATATATATATATATATATATATATATATATATATATATATATATATATATATATATATTTTATGTATTTCTATTGCCGCTATAACAACAAATAATAAAAATAGTTAATAATTAAAGAGGGTCTGCATACTATAAATAAACTTTTGCTTTTGTTCAATCTGAATAATAAGTAGTTGGTGTTAAATCTTGTACGATGGTGCGAAATCCTTCGTGTACGGGCCGGTTTTTTACAGTACCTTAGGGTACCTGTCTTGTGAGGCAGGAGCAGATCTCAGCAGATCAAGCTCATTCGTAGCTTGCTATGCCATGATAGCTTTATCACGTCATCTTATAGGTGAAGTTTCATTCCAGGCCTACGGTTAGAGATCATTTGCCGTTTAATATAAGACTAAAAGGTCTTTCGTACATGAACGACGACCCGAAGGCGATACATGTGTTGTACGGCAACGTGGAGGAAGATGGCGCGCCGACGGGCCTGCTGCAAAGGGTGGTCGATGGGGTGCACGCGCACTTCTGCAAAGCAGGTATAACTTAAAATTCCAAGGGTGTGCAAAATAACTTTAAATGGTTGACGTACATACAGCCGTTGAGACACTGTTGCTGTGGCCAAGAGAACATTATTAAATTCAAATTCAAAATTATTTATTTCATTTGAATTAAGAATTAATACAGTCAATACTTCTATCAATTATTATATAATTATTATTATTATATATGTATAATACTACTGCTACTGTCATTCGCCCCTAGCCCAGTGGGACCACAGGAACATAGTGGTATACTGTGGTCCTACCAGTAAAACAAAATGGTGGGTCTACGGGCCCTTCACGAAAATTATTATTAGTTATAGTTGATATTAAATCAATAACTTCTAATCGACAGTTTCTAAATCCCCACTGTTAATGTAGGCAATAGGCACCCCTGTAGCATCAGGATTGAGGATTAGGAACCGAAATTTTTCATCTATACTATTATCAGTCATTCATTCTATTCCTAACTTATTAATTAACATTATTATAATAATCTTATGTAACTTATTAATTAATTTTTTTATAAACAGGTAACACACAAGTTAATAAGTTAGCATAACTTTTAATTACCTACAAGCTTCCTTAAAAAAACTAAATAAAAGTTACTAAGTTTAGGTAACTATTTTTATAGGTTTCATGGAAAGGGAGTTCAATCGCGACAACATCAAAATGCATGTTACATTACTCAACTCAAGTTATAGAGCAAAACAAAAAGAGATGGAAGTCAGTAAACCTCAAGATATAAGACTCCATTCAAGAGGCCTCAGAGAAACCTTCGATGGCTCCGAGATCCTGTCGAAGTTCGCTGATTACGACTTCGGTGTCGCTGAATTCAACAATATCCACTTGTCCCAGCGCAGCACTGTGGGCCCTGACGGGTATTATCAGCCGACTTGTGTCATTTCTTGTATAAGTACAAACTAATAAACCTTTGTTTCTCATGACTGCTTTATTTTGACTACCTAGCCACTATGTAGGTTCTCAAACACTGATGAACAACTTTATATTTATAATAGGTAGGTTTTTGACTCTACTATCAGAATTTCAAGTTTCTAACTCGTGTTATTTTTGTGCGTCGATAGATAGGCAGGACAAGTCTTTTAGGGCTCCGTACCAAAATGGTAAAAATGGAACCCTTATGGTGAGACTTTCTCCGTCCGTCCGTCTGTCACAGTCGTTTTTTTTAGTAACTATTAAAGCTATCGACATGAAATTTGGAATAGTTGTGTATAATAGTGGCCCAACATCATTGGAATAAAAATCAAAAATTATTTTTAGTTTAGAAAATCGGGAGTTTGAAATTTCAAAGTAAGATAGCTATACCGAGTGGGGTATCGTATGAAAGGGCTTTACCTGTACATTCTAAAACAGATTTTTATTTATTTTTAAATCCCCCCCCCCCCCCCTATCCCCGAAGTTTACCAATCTAAAAATCAGAAATATTATGGTCAATATTATATTCTAATATAGCATTAGGTACAGGAATCTAACACCGCGACGAAATCGCGGGCATCATTTCCATTTTATGGAATCTCTGATCCTTATGATCAGGAAAGGATTTAAGCGTTTAAACCTGTCTAGTGTGGACAAAGTATACCAAGCGTCAAGTGATGCTACAATGCGTCGAGAATCAGAACATCTCTTTTCGCATCCTAATGTAACTGCCACGTTTCTGCAGCCCCGAAATCCACTGCAAGAGTTCATTTCTCTTTGATTTAGGTTTAAAGTATCCCGTGGAAACTGAATAAGATAGACTAGCCCCGGTTAAGTAACGCAGCAGTATAGGTAACGTTGCCTGGAATTACGATTAGTAGGTAGGTAGATCTACTAATCGTATTTCCAGGCAGCCAGAACTATTGAAGCGGCTATAATCTGATTTTACAATTTTTTTTCGACATTTTGCCCGATTAATCAAAAACTATTATATTTAAAAATAAATAAAAATCTGTTTTAGAATGTAACCCCCGATTTTCCGCTTTTTTTTAATTAAACTAAAATAATTTTCGCGTTGGTTTTATTTTTTATGTAAAATATACGTAAACCTCTATTGATCATAATTATTTCTTATTTTTAGACTTGCTGATGTCCGCGACTTCGTCCGCGTGGATTTAATTTTTAAAAGTCCTCGGGAACTCTGATTTTCCGGGATAAAAAGTAGCCTATGTCACTCTCCAGGTTCTCAACTAAACCCATGCAAAAAAAATCACGTCGATCCGTAGCCCTGTTGCGGCGTGATTGAAGGACAAACCAACAAACAAACACACTTTCGCGTTTATAATATTAGTAAGGATAGGTAAACTTCGGAGATAAAGGGGGAACGGTATTTTTTCAACATTTTTCACGATTACTCAAAAACGATTATGTTTAAAATTAAATAAAAATCTGTTTTAGAATGTCCAGGTAAAGCCCATTGATATGATATCCCACTCGTTATAGTTATCTTACTTTGAAATTTCAAACCCCCGATTTTCCCCCTTCTTTAATAAAAGTAAAAATAATTTGCGATTTTTTTCCAATGATTTTGGGCCTCTATTATACACAACTAAGTATTCCAAATTTCATGCCGTCAGCTTTAATAGTTACTAAAATAATCGACTGTGACAGACGGATGGACGGACGGAGAAAGTCTTATAATTTTGGTACGGAACCCTAAAAACAGATATTCCTTACAAAAACTGGGAAAATGAACATTTGCCTACGCAAGCTAGTATTGAGTATAAAATGACGCAACTATAATACGTTAAGAAAAGCCATGAATTGGTTTTAAAGCAATGCGTAGAGCTCGGTAGCTTAAACTACGTGGGAGAAACGCGAACCGCCAGTCGAGACGCATTGGCTACGGTAGGCGCCCGCCCGGCGTAGCAAGAGCGCTACAATAACCTTGCGCGAACAGTAAAATAAGTTGTGTGTTTTTGCACTTATTATTGTTTGTGTCTTTTTATTTCAAGGTAAGCTTTTCTAATATGGTGTTAACATAGTATTTTTGAATTAAATAGGTATCTTAAACGAAGCCACTCGTACTATCGTAATATAAATCGTTATCTATGATGGGAATGGTGTTCCTCGTAAGAATTTTATTTGAGTCACTCCGTTTTTCATAACGGCTCACACCAGTAAGTTTAAAATACAATTCATGAAAGATTATATAGGTATGTAGTATGTACGTGAGCACGTTAGCATTTTCTAATTTTTATTCTCTCATTTTTAAAATCACACTAACACCTTAAAACTATAACATTTAAGACAGTCGCACGAATTACATACTCAAGAGTAACTAAGGCGCGCTTGCAGAAACGTCGAGTTATCCTTTTAACCCAGAGTTAGCAGCTAACTGTGGGTTAAAAAGACAGATTTCTTTATAAAGCTTCTGTCAAAATTACAAATTTATTCCTGGGTTAACTAACCCGGCGTCTCCGCAAGGAAGCCTAAGATGAGTACGTTATATCGAATGAGTCTTATGATAATATTATGTTTGCCACATTTAGAGAATCGTACCACAGGAATGTTTTAAAAAAACTGTTTGCGACTGTTTCTTATTATTTTAAAGTCCTCCAACGTATCTTAGGTAGGTACATCATAAAAATCGGTTTCCATTGGCTTGTCGGATTTTAAGGGAGTGCATACATGCGTCATAAGTGATATTTAATTGGTGCATGTTTATAAAACGCTCGTTAGACTTAAAAAATGTATGACTGCCATCTTGAATATGAAAGTGGACGTTATTTTGGACATAATTTCTCTTAACATGTACCTAACTTCAGCTAATCACAACAATTGGGGCTGTAGCAATATGATAATCACTACTTACGTGCTATGGCACTGAGATTGACACTGCATAGCCTAAGTACTCGGATTCCACTTATGCAATATAGCCCAGAACCAAATCACTAATCTGCGACTAATCACCGCAGTTTAGTCTTATCCGTACTATGGCTAAGAGTTTTTGTAAAGCGCAACCCCCTCTTGCAGCGCAGCGCAGCTGCAAACTCCGTAGCATTAACGAAGTTCGAAAATATAAATGGAACGATGAAGCGAGACACAAACTTCAACTTAAGTTAACCACCTTGAGAGTGACATTCCAATTAGATTCCTTTATCCTGGAATTTTAATTTCACGGGAAAACAGTTATTTTGCACGAACGATGTCACGGGCTACGGCTAACTATTACTTAAAAACATTGGTTTATGTATCATAATATTGTATACATTTAAACCCAACGAAGACTGAGTAAAATACTAGTTTCATGATAAAAATATATAAATAATATATATAGAGGTACCTATAAACTCACTCAGATATTTATTATACTAATAACATCTTGGATTTCCTTAAACAAGAGACAACTGCGTCAAGGTTGTCGCGGTAGGCACTAGTCAGATTTCGACCTATTTTAACGGTGAAGGAAAATATCGTGAGGAAACTTGTACGCCTGAGTGTTTTCTATAATGTTAAGGTGTGTGAAGTCTGCCAACCCACACTTACCTAGCTTGGTGGACTATGACCTAAACTCTTATCCTGAAAGGACACCCGTAGCCAGTAGTGGGCTGACGATGGTTTGAAACGATGATGATGATGATAGTGACTGATGACTGATCTCTTAATATAGTCTAAAAATACCGTAGAGCAAGAAGTCTACAATATTATCGCCTAGGTTTATAGTTTTCTATCTATCGACACAATGTATCGATATTTTTTATTTCCTACCATAATGCATTGGGTGCACGGGTTAACAGGAATTCCTCTTGTATTATCTACTAGATGATGCCCGCGACTTCGTCCGCGTGGATTAAGGTTTTTGGATTCACGCGGGAACCCTTTAATTTTCCGGGATTAAATGTAGCCTATGTGTTAATCCAGGGTATAATCTATCTCCATTCCAAATTTCAGCCGTAGTTTTTGCGTGAAAGAGTAACAAACATACACACACACAAACTTTCGCCTTTATAATATTAGTGTCATCTGTAGCACAGAATATATAATAGTACTACGTAGTATGTCTGTAGTATGCTAAACAGCCTGATCGGTCCAGGGGTTTGAACTGTGCGTTGATAGATCAGTCAGTCAGTTACCTTTTCCTTTTATGTATTTAGAAAGACAGATGTACCTACGTCGTAGCTATTTTACGAAATAACATCTTATTGCTCTATTAGTGGTACCTATAGATATCTGATAAATGGCTGAAGGGTGGTGCTAAATTAATGGGTTTAAGTGCGTTTGATTGCGGCGTCGCATGATGAGAAGGGACCGGGACATCGATCCAACCGAGCCAGCTTCGACCCTCGAGATATGTAAAATGGAAATTTAGTTGATCACGCAATACTACGTGTTGTTTTAGCTTCTTGTGATAGAGTTCGTAAAGTAGGCTTAGTATTTTGACTGTCAATCATTATAATCAAGGGCGCAGATTACTAGGTAGGAGCATAGAGTAAGATAATCTATGAATAAGAACAGTCAATATCTTTAGACCTGAGAAGATTTTCGGATTTTAACTTTGAGTGATTTTACTCCTCTAAATCAACAAGATTCGAAATTTAAAAAGAATATATAATCGGCTAAAAATGTATAATATTTATAAAGCATTTTATCTTAGTAGGTATCTAACCGTCGCGTCGGCTAATGATTGACACTTCGTTGGTAATAGGCAGACATTTCTGTAACAAGGGAGGATCTGCATATGAATATTTAAAAAAATTTCGCTTTTTCGAAGAAACTTCTTGGTAAAATCAGCATATTTTAGAATGGGAAATATGACATCTTACAGCGACTTTGTAGCCTTTTTAATGATGAACATTTTCTTAACCGTGGAACACTTTATTCTTCACAAACAAAGCTTTAAGAGAAAACGAGATACATTTTCAGTTCCATGAAATCCTTAGTGTAACATTGCTCTTTTTCTCGGTGCTTGCCTATTTCCAACTTAATCTAAGTAGGTATTCCTTCAATACAAAATAATTAGATAAAGTAGGTATATATATATACAAAACCTATACAAAAATATTCTTTTGAACTCACAGACAAAAACTTCAATTTTTATATATAAGAAACTCATTTCAGTTCGTTCGAATGTTCATTTATATTTTTAACTAGTACACCCTAGGCTTCGCACGGTTAGACTACAAAATGAATACAATGGTATGAACATCTGGGGCCTGGAGGCTATGATTTAGTCTATTTGTAAGTCATGTCTATGGCTAAGACCCTATTATTAATATCGGTTCAAAGACGGAGGTATATGAGGTAAAATCAATAAAAACTGTCATACCCTATCCCGGAGGATTCCTTTCGTTTATCAGGATAAAAAATATCCTATAGATAATGTTTACCTGGAGTATCAGTTACCACTATACCAAGTTTCATTCAAATCCGTTCAGTAGTTTTCACAGACAGATAGACAGACAAAAAATTTAAAAAAATTGTTTTGGGCTCAGTATCGATTATAAAGCGTACTTCAATTTAAATTTCCAAAATTCGTCCAGTAGCAGTCGTATTATAAGTATAGGTATATATAGATTAATTTTTATGCCCTACCGTCCCTACCCTTCACAAATGTGTGAATATGAATATGAGGCCCAAAAATGAAAATTTGGCAATGAAAATTCCTGCTTGCAAGGTGGATTCATGCCGAAAAGTTGCGACATTTGTTCTGCTAATTACTCGGGCCAGGTCATTATAGGTTGTACCACTCAGAGATTCTATCTTATTGCTCAGCTCGTCAAGAGCAATCAAACTGCCTTTTTAAGGTCGACGTCAAGAGTTTTTTTTACTCTTTCTCATTTTATACTCAATACCTAAGTAGCTGTTATTTACATAATTATGATAGAAATATTTATTTGAGTTATTTCTTTATTTCCGACCTATCTTGAAATACCTAGGTACAGGCTATCACTTTTCATTTATTGAGTAGATACTTTTATAAACTTAAGATCGTAATGAAAGAAATCATGACATGCAAGTTTTCCTTTATGGTTTCATTATTTGAAGTAAAACCAACAAAAACTTCTCTATGCGGCGCTGCCTCAAAAAGCTTTTAATTTTCTATTTGTGTACGAGTATTATGCAGTTGTTTATTACGAAAACTGCAAAGATCTGTTCAGCAGCTAAATTAATCTCACAAAAAAACATACTCGCACTCTTTATTGCTGTACTCGTCAAAAATATCTATAATCTTTAATAAAGGTAAATAGATTTCACTAAAGTTATCTAAGAAATAGAATAAACGTTAATTTCAAAAGATTTCTCAAGTACTTGTTCCGTGATAGTCTACAAAGGGCAAAGGCATTAGGATATCTTCAAGGGTCTCGCAGACATAAGTAGTTCCACTGTCCATATGTTACCCAGTACAATCAATTTTCCTCCCTCGCTTGCCTCCCTTTTGGAATAGGAAATTCGGATTACCGTTCTCCCTAAGGACATTAAAGAAATTAATAATTCAGCATGCTGGGGTGCTTTCTACACGATAAAAATAATAATTTAATGCCACTTTAAAATTTTACAAAATTACATTACAAAATTAAAATTAAAGCATTCATTAGCTTAATATGTTTTTGTAACAAGTGTGTGGTAGTGAACAACAAAGCGACTTTGTCGTTTTCTTATCCCGAACATTTTTTTAAATAGTCTGTCTCTATGTAATCTCAGAACGCGAACGGCTAAATCAATGCCGGGATTTTTTAAAGACAAGTAGCGGATTACACAAGGAGTAACTTTGGCTACATTTTAGGCGGAAAACACGCGGAAAATAGGTACTTAATTAGAGTATTTTTTTTTAAATACATTACATTACATTAAGGTCTAACTATTCCGAATGGCTTTCATTCCGAAAACAAACTACATTTTATTTCGGGAAATCAAAGAGTTCCCATGGCATATTAAAAAACCTACATACACGCGGTTGAAGTCACAGGCACCATCTAATTTCCAGTATAATTGGATGTCTTCTAAAAAACAGACCGATTTAAATTTTAGGGTACTAATACGTGTATACATGAATGATAGGTCAGCTATTAAACACATCGGGTCTCTCATCTCTTTTTGAAGTTGGTATAAATAAAACGAAATATTATAATGCATCAGTTCAGAGCCCTGAGTGCTCATAACGTTCCAGGTTTTGTTTTAGTATTCCTTACGAAACCTATACACTTACTTATGTAACAATGTATGAATTCTCAGCATTTCCGTCGATTATTATGCCTCCCGGTTCTGCTTCTGCCGTGAATTACGTGACTAGAATCAAGATGGATCTTGATTGTGCCGCAGTTTATATTTCTTAACAATTATTTTCTATTATTATTTCTATGCTTATATTTATCTTATATAAATATAATATTATGAATATTCATACTCTTCGTGTTTATACTTCGATGTATATACAATCATGTAATCATGTATGTTCTTATAAAACAAAAGGATCCCACCGCATTAAAAGAAAATCCCTGCCTAATTAATGGAAAAGGATGCAGATTATAGTATGTTAAAGTAAATAATAAAACCGGCTAAGTGCGAGTTGAATCCGCACACGAAGGGTTCCGTAACATCGTAACAAGACCACACCAGCTATTATTAAGAACAAAAACAAAAGTTTATTGTATGGAGACCTCTTTAATTTTAAACTATATTTTTTTATTTTTTGTTGTTATAGCGGCTATAGCTCAATAGACACGTTCTGTGAAAATATCAAGTATCTACCTATTACGGTTTATGAGACACAGCTCGCTAACAGACACACGTACGAAAAGCGCAGCGAAGGCTTAGTATACCCTATTACTAAGCCTCCGCTGTCAGCGGCACGGAACCCTAAAAAGTAATAATACAGTCAAAGAATTATATTTCTTTGTATACAGTGTTTTCTAAAATCCTTAAAGATGTTACATACTTGTAAACAGCAGGTTAATGTTCACAATTTTAAAAAATATTATACACCTAAATTATCATTTATTATTTTATCATTCTAGAGGTTATTCCTGTAGAATTAGATCATTCGTAAATCACAATGACGTACTACTACGCCATCTCATACCACGAGGTAGAACGCTACGGATGGCTACGAAAGTCTACGGCTCATCTACGAAAGTTCGAACCATACTAGTTTTGTTCGAACCTCAGTTTACCTCTGAGGATTACATGAGTTCCAACCATCGCTTCAGCGCCATCTCTGAAAGTCATAAAGCCTTATTTAATGTTGGAGGGTTCGTTGAGAAATCCTGAAGCCATTTTCTTTTCTGAAAGCTCAATTGTGGCGACATCTCTACGAAGCGAGACTATCTGCTTGGCAAGTGAATGAATATGTAATTCACTATGTAAACAATAGGAGGCATCGCTTTTAATAATATCGACATAGGATTATTACAGCGTAACATAAATAGAATTGAGGTTCAAGATGAATGAAAGGAATACGACAGCGTGGAAGATTTGACTTACATATTCTATTGTCTTTATTTATACTGAGTACCACGGTAGTAAATATTATTCGTCTATGTGACGTATATACAAAATGTATACATAAATAGGTACATTAGGTATAATGATATAATTCCAAACCTTAAATGATATAAATAATATATAAAATCTTATTTGAAGATTTTTGAAAGATTCATTTATTTGATTTGAATTCATATGAGTACGTATTAAATGTGGTTACTGGGATTTGGAGAAAAGAAAGACAAGAAATATTAATAAAATCGTAATTAAAGCAATGCTAGAGCAACACTATCGATACGGGTCAAATCAATTTTACGTTTTTTTGTGCATGTTAAAATAATAAAAACGCAAAGGCTTTGAAAAAGGGTTCATAAAGAGGTTTTCTTGTTTGTGTTATATAAAGAAAAATGGAAAATTTCTATGGTCGGCTTGCATTAGAAACCGGCGCGACGGGTGAGGGGTGCGTGCCCTCGCTCGCCACGCGATCATTTTGCAACGACAAGCGCGGGGGTTGCACGTCTAGTTCACCGACTAACCGATCCTAATACTATATCTCGTTAACTGAGTGACGTAAAACATTCTTATACCTAACCGTGTATAGTGGTCGTGTATTAGAGAACGTAGCATCACTGCATCGGAGCCTGTGATACCGAAATTATAGGATAACCTTGATTGCTGCATTTATTATTCAGTGGCTGCGCTGAACTATGGCCAGGATGGCGCCCTTTACAGGTACCTTTCCTAAAATAGAATATTCTAAAAACTACGCGCATAAATATCTAGGGCCTATCGTAAGGTTCTTAAAAAACTGGTTGCGCGTTACGTTGCACAATGCATTTGTGTCGTTACAATTTCGATGAGACCATTGGTTCTTTTCAATTTTGTATGTATGTAAGAATCCATCGATAGATTTTACACGCGTGCAAGAATACATAGGTCTATACATTTGTATATATATATAGAGCATTAAAATATACTATTAAAATTTAATATTCTGCTAATAAGTAGATAATAAACTCGTATGCTATGTATTTGCCAATAAAAATTACTAATTAGGTACTAGATTGTAATAAAGACGAAATGACCTGAAACCCTATAGCAGTATTATATTTCAATTAGGTACCACTCATTAACTATAATTGTAGCTTTATTGATTATATAGTTCATTGGTTGAGTTGGTAGGTAACCTAAGTCAATGTTACGAACTCGAAACAATAATAATGTTATGTAGGTACCTAAATTGTGGATTAGCATTAATCTTGTATAGTAATTGTTGAAACCTATGGTTACATAAAGTTTAAGCATGTACTCATCCCTGGAATTTATATGGACAGATATCCATTCTAACAATTTAATGATTTGGTTAAATGTATTTATTGTCTACTCTCTGACGCTGAAACCCCAAGCTGAAACCTAATGAAATATCAAAGCATAAAATATACGTGGGTGAAACTGAGAACACGCTATGAGGTTTGCCCGCCTACTGTAGGTATACATATAAGGCCCCTTATCCACATAAGCCCTTTAAAATCATCAATAACTAAGTGATGACTAGCAGACAAATGTAATCTTCAAATACCAATTCACTATAATGGTAACTATGGTAACTAACCACGGCCGAAGCCTCCCACCAGACCTGAAACTGAAACAATTTAGAAAGTATTAATTCTCAAATCGTTCTCACTGCGAATCGAACCTGAGATCTTCCATTTAAATTTCACAAACTTTTAACTTTTATTAAGCATCTTCTCAAAGTCTTCTGCGGTTATTGGGTAAAGCGTAATTATAAGGCTCAATTGAATTTTTCTAAATACAGTTTTGAATTTCTACACTTTTTCAGTAAATATTTTATTCTATACCAAACCAGTAAAGTTTAGCAAAGCACACTTATGTAGACATCCTCTTGTAAAATAGGCTGTAAACCTACTATGCCGACACTGTAAATTGTAATCTATTGGATTTAGGTCAGGTGAGTATGGTCACAGTGTAACAATGAGCACAATAGCCGATTCTTGTTAAGTTTATTGGATAGAAATATAAAAGAGAAAAGTGATCAAACAAATACCCTGAAGCTATTTGCTATTTATTTATTTTTGATGGTTTTTCTATTCGTGATAGGGCTACATAAGTCCACAGAAGAATTATCTTCTCAAAATAGCTATATTTACGATACAGCCAAATAAGGAGAGTTCTGTGAATGAAATAAATATAGCCTTTTGATGATTATTGGGCTTGTTCAATCGTCGGTTGCTACAACGTCATTGAACTTTTTATCTTTGTCGTAAAAACTGCTATTCTCGGTTTAAATAGGTATGGCATCACAGATTATTGTTAAATGTTTAGGAAATGATTTTTATTATGTTAATGTGGAGGCCGACGGGTACAAGTTTTAAATTTGCTTTTTCTTCCAAAACTGTTGCAAAAAATAATACCATCGGACGTAGACTACTTTTTTAAATTTCAGAAATTCATTACTTATTCTGAGTTCCACATTGTGAATGGACTGGCGAGATTCGGCTCAATGGTTTATTCAGAGACTACGTTTTATTTAAATTTTAAAATATGAAACGCCACTGCTGTATTCATTAAAATTAACATGGTTGTTTAAAAATGTTTTGAATGGTTGTTGTGTGTTCACTGAAACGATTCTTGACGAACTTGAACACGTCATTACAGAAAAAAAACGGCCAAGTGCGAGTCGGACTTGCACGCCGAGGGTTCCGTACTCTAGAAGTAAAAGTAGAACGATAGTATTATATCAATTTGCTTATTAATCGTTAACTTTGTTTGTAGAGGTTTATTGTTAATATAAAAAAAACTATGCTAGTTAGAGCTTTGGTTCCATTTTTCCTGTAAAATATACATAAACCTCTATTGATCATAATTATTTCTGATTTTTCGATTGGTAAACTTCGGAAATAAGGGGGGGAACGGTATTTTTTCAACATTTTCCGATGACCGATGAATCAAAAACTATTACATATAAAAATAAACCTCTATTGACCATAAGGTCAATAGAGGTTTATGTATATTTTACAGGAAAAATAAAACCAACCCTCTAACTAGCATAGTTTTTTTTTATATTAACAATAAACCTTCACAAACAAAGTTAACGATTAATAAGCAAATTAATAATATATAATATTTTAAACTTGTGTTGTATATGTAGTAGCGCGAGCGTTTGAAGTCGGTTTTTTAAAAATATTTTTTTACTATAGATTATTGTCGAATTGTATAGCACTCGGCTAGGCTCGGAAAATAAGTTTTTATCGAGGATTGATACAAGCGTACCTTCGAGTATTTCCGCTTCGGTGCCTCAACATATTGCTGGGAAACACCGCGGATTTGTCTATAATGTAGGACGCCGCAGAAGCTATTGCTCTGAGATAAAATTTTAAGTCCTAATAATTTAGGAGCTCACTTCATAAAATGACTCAACCGGATATGATTTTTGTGAAAATCAAACGTTAAGGTTGAAGACAAGGGTCTGCCCGCGAAATTCAAATTTAATTTGGTTTTTCGCAATTTGTAAACTAATACGACAAAGTAGGCTTATGGACTTCTAATTGCGCCAGTGGAATTATCATCTTCACAGGTTTACATAAAAATCTTTACTTGAAAGTGACCAGTTTAAGAAATTAATCAAAATACTGAGTTGGACGTGAGTTACTCACAAATTAGTTACATTAGTTTACAGGTACTTGTGATTTACTGTGTCATGTTCTCTTCCTAAGTTCAAGATCTTTCAAAACACATTGATTAAAAGTGAACGCATGCCAAGGCATGACATGCAATAGCCGCAGTTCAATATTGGTATTAATAGTGATTACGTCAGCAGAGGTTTGCATTGGTGTGAACTTTACTCACGCATTTTTATGATGCGCTCTATTCTATTGGCACTTCAGTCACTGAAAATCTGTTTTCGAAGTGTTGATGTCAATTGCATTTTTAAGTACCGACATTGAACCTCTTGCGGCTTTTGCAGCAGTGTACGATCTCCTTTATTCAACTACGTAGAAATAGCTATCGACAGTTGTAAGGGCTATTTACTTTAGTACTCAAAGGCTATTTACGACCCGGCCGGTCCATTTACTCTACATTCTCTTTGTTGTGCGAATGAAATGTACTTAAGCGATGCATTTTCTAATTCCCGCTGGGAATGTGCCCTGATTTATTAAGCTCTAGATATTTAACAATAATACACAATTATGTAAGTAAGTACACAATAAGAATTAGTTCTTGACGTGATAACGTCTTATAAATCGATGAACACCGGCTGCACGCACGAAAAATTGTCACATTCCGCCTGACCTGAGCGTGCAAGCGAGAGCGCGGAACAAGCGATAGAGAGGCACGGGCACGATCGGCCCAAGCGTTTATAGAGAGCGCCCGCCGCCGCCCGCCAGTCATCAATGTTTCTTTATGACGTTATCATGTAAAACTATCGTCCGTAAACCGACTTTACAGACAAACAATTTTTTTTGCCTATTTTTCGCACTAGGCAAGTGTAGTTACGTCTAGATTAATGGTAAAAGTTCCACATGGAAGGTTAACTTCATGAAATAAATGATTTTCCTTAATTTAGACTGCGAATTTGCATTGTAGATACCAAGTAGGTATAGTGTTCTTTATCATTAAAATGGTCCAAGATCCCAGTGCCGCCAGACCTAAGTTATTTTCTCAGCCATGATTTGTGTACGATAGAATAGTGTTCGTAAGTCCTTTCAGTGTATGCGTACCTGTTAGCTTGTGCCGACGGCCAATTTCCAGATACCAGGTGCTAAAGGTAGGTAAAAACTAGACTAACTTATTTTAAATTCTCAGGGCTGATTTTCATATATGTTTTAAAGAATATTGTAAAAATTAATAAATTAATACTGCCAGACGCTTACCGCCGGCGGTAACTTTTGCCAGACGCTTTGAAGCTCCCAAAAAATATATATAATTTAAGTTAAGTTATATTCTCAGTTACGATTTTTATACATGATACTCAGGGAACTATTGCAATATTTTCTGTAAGCTGCCAGAACTATTCGAGGGGTCAAACATCCCCCCAGACTCACATTAAGCGTCCCCAT
Organism: Oeneis ivallda; assembly: GCA_029955525.1. Taxonomy (NCBI): domain Eukaryota; kingdom Metazoa; phylum Arthropoda; class Insecta; order Lepidoptera; family Nymphalidae; genus Oeneis; species Oeneis ivallda. The sequence continues at coordinate 19,383,963 of JARPMR010000002.1, read as the reverse complement.
ATATATGAGCGCTAGAACATGATTCACTCGTTTACTTCTACTACTTTTTAGGTTTCCGTAGTAAACAAGGAACCCTTATAGTTTCGTCATGTCTGTCTGTCTGTCCGCGGTTTAGCTCAGAGACTATTGGTACTAGAAATCTGTAATTTGACAACGGTATAAATATCAATCACGCCGACAAAGTCGTGAAATAAAATTGTGAAAAATATTTTTTTTAGGGTACCTCCCCTACATGTAAAGTGGGGATGAATTTTTTTTCTCTCGTCTATACCATAGTGTGGGGTGTCGTTGAATAGGTCTTTCAAAAATATTGTGCGTGTGGGAACATCATTTTTCAATTCAGGGATCCGTTTGTGAAATATGATATTTTAAAGTGCTAAATTTTATTAGCGTCAAGTGTCTCCCCCTCTGCCAGCTAAATAGTTGTCTATAGTGTCATGATTTTATAAAAATGACTGTGTTAAATGAATTTTTCAAGTGGCAATTCTTTCAGTGTGGCAACACTTGTTTGATGTCGGTTATTTGTTAGTTGTTGGCAAACATGGTTGCGTTGGCCAATCAGGAATAAGCACGCGTAGCCCCTACAAAATTACGTAAAGAGTGGGAAAAATGGGGGGAGAAAGCGAGGGCCGGATGGTCGACAGCGGAGGACAGGCAGTTAGTGATTTATCTTTGAATAGCTCGGTTAAAAATGGGCAAAGTATCAATATTTGTGACAACTTCAGAAGTGACAAGAACCCAATGGTATGTAAGAAATGATTACTTTGTATGAAATGTTATACCTTCAAAATTGTTGTGAATAATTATTTTTCGAATAGCTAATATTATAGTATTTTATATGGAATTAATGGTGTTAATTTAGTAATAAGTTGTTGAAAGGCTTTGTCCTTTACAATAATTTTAAGACTACAGTGATTCTATCATATCACTTGGAACATTTGGCCAAGGCTACTCTTTGGTACTGTTTTCCTGTGATATTGTTAGCATTGCGACACCCATCATTAATTTCGGGTAGGTCAATTTTCATATAGGATTATATCCCGTATGATCATGACGAAAAGCTATGTTGACATATCAGTTTGGATCATTTGGTCAAAGCGACTCTTTGATAATGTATCCTTGCTATATTCAACATTTGGAGAAATAGTCTTTCTTATGTTATGAGAACTCGATACATTTAGAAGATGTTAAAAAGTTGAAGGTATGACATCAATTATGAATCATTTATATAGTACCCACATTATATAATTTTATTAATACAGTTGCGAACTCGATGAACAGTTTATGGACAGTGTGGGGTCGATAAGGATGGCGGGTGAATGTAAATCTGTGAGATTTAACAAAGTTTATTCTATATTGGACTAAGTGTGAATGAATGAATGAACGAAATTTTATTCACAAAAATGCAGGTACAACATGATTGCAAGTGTGTTCATATGTATCCAGGTTGCTATAATTAATAGTGGGGTTATGTGGGTCCTTAATTTATTTATTTATTTTAAGTTTTAACCATGTGTGTTAATGCCATTTGTTTCAACTGACTAAAAATTTAATGTGCAATCAAATTCAAGATTTGTAATTTTCGTCATGTTTTATTTGGAGGGTAAAATGAAATAATGAGTTGAGTGAAAATGATGGCAGCCAAAGTTTGATAGACATGTTTGATTCTAAGCCTTCTTACTTGAAAGGCATAGTTAGACTATGAGTTGAGTCAAAATGATAGTTTTAGTTTTAGACGGTAACTATGATGTTACCTACTGTATTAGACCATGTGTGTCTGTAGATGGTAACTATGTATGTTACCTACTGTATTGGACCAGTGCGTCTATAGGCGGTAAATAAGTATTTTACCTACTGTATTGGACCATGTGTGTCTGTTAATGGTAACTATGTATGTTACCTACTGTATTGGACCAGTGCGTCTATAGGCGGTAAATAAGTATTTTACCTACTGTATTGGACCATGTGTGTCTGTTGATGATAACTATGTATGTTACCTACTGTATTGGACAAGTTCGTCCATAGACATTCGAACAGTGGCCAAGTGTGCCGTGGATTTCAAAGAAGTGATAAATTTTATTTGGCGGACTACGGGTGTCCTAAAGATAAGTGAGAGTGTCAAGTTATACATGAAATGAAATGAAATCGTTTATTTGCTAAATGTGAATAATAAAGCGATAGTAATATATTGTAATAATATTTTCTTTCATATTTTGCCATATTATGCATGGCGTGCAAATTCTCAGTTAAGTATCTGCATTCAATTGAAAAACAATAAAATATATGTCATACATAATATTTTGATAGTTAAACTTTATGATTCATGAGTTTTATATCCACTTTTTTCTCGGTTCACGATACTAGTGTGCATCCCAGGAAGATAAGTTCTATAATTTCAAACAGTACTGAAATATGTTCTCTATTTGAGATTAATTCTAAAAAGTTATTTGGTCCACTTTATTGACAGAATAAATTTATCTTGGCACATTGTAGGTATTAACAATATTTCTGTAAAAAAAAGGAGACCTACTACTACTATAATAGTTTTTATATTATAGACCTTTATTTCAATATTTTTATATTTTTATAATATTTAAGGAAATATTGGTAAATTTAAGTATCGTGTACGTGATGCAAACTATGCCACACGTTTTCCGCCATGATTTCATTATCTTCCTAAGATTCAATTCTTAATTTGGATCTACCCGCCTAGTAGAATAAAATCAGAACCAAGCCGAAATCGAGAATGATTATCATTATTGGGCATGAGTGAATCTCTTTTGAAGGGTTCTGCTGTTTTTTTTAACCAACTTCTTTTAGTATATATTTTTTCCACACTTTAAAATTACCTTAATTTTCCTAAATACCATAATTAGCCTGAAAAAAAAAATTGAATAAACCTAATTGGGATAAATAATAGTGGTTTAGAGGTGGGCCAAGTGTAACAGTGAATTTTATTAGCAACCATTTAAATGATACGAAGGTAAGAAAGCCTGTGACACGATTTAGGGCAAAATGCCCAATGATACGAATTAGAGTAGACTACTCAGATTAGAAAGATTGTCCTTTGATGATAAACAGCTTAAGATCACATGTATGATTGTAAATATTTGTCAATATAATAATTGTTCTTAATTGGCCGCGAGGGCAAGAAGGGCTTAAACTTTAATCATAATATGAAAAGGCAAGACTGTCAAAAATCAGATGAAATTAAGAATACTTTCATTATTAGGTGGTCGTGTAGCTTTTTGGTCAGCATTTACGGGTAGGATACGCGATTGGTTGACCGCGTGCATTTTATGTTGCGTTATTTTGTAGGACTTACCAATATTTTTAAAATAAATATATTAATATGAAGTTATTTTTGAACGAAATAAATATACCTTCGGGTCGTTTAAGTTGGTAAATATATATTTAAAAAAAAAAAGTTTGAAGAATCACGTCTATGTCATATACTTTGCTTTATAATAATGCGTTTGTATGGATAGTCGCGTAAAAAGGGTTCAAAAAAAAGAAAACAGACAAAAAGAGGGTTATTATTAAATTCTTTGCAATCGGGAATTTGACAGTTTATAATAGGTATGTACAAGATAAGTCATCTAAGTAAGATCAGTATGTTGAAGATAATTTTTTGATGAATCCTTATTTACTTATTTTATTGCGTACCTACCTGATAACAGAGTATGGTAGGTACATGCAATATTTTATTCATAAGAACTTGACTTGATGAACTGAGGAACGGGAAATCGCAATTAATACGTGTTTGCGAGTGTTTTAAATAATAATACATATTATTATTATTTTGTATATAGCTTCAGTAGCAATATAAATTATATTATTAACATAGAGTGCTTATGAGAATTACCTAGTATTATCATTATGAATATTTGAAGTTGTTGAAAATGAACTTTTCTTTGATAAAGAATATTATAATAAATATATTCTGAATATGAACTGTTACTTTGTGAGTTGATGAAACATTTGTGTTTTGAGGTTATTCATTACGCGTACGACAGACGGGGTATATTGACGAGGTTTTGATCATGAATTATTGATTATTTATAATTCTTGTAAATCAAATTGGTGATCGATTTACCAATTTATTGCGATGAAAATTACGATTATTATTAGGGAAAATAAATGAACAGTTGTATACTTACGTATAATGACAGATAGAAACTGAAGAAACATACGAGTAGGTTTTAATACACTTACGAAGGTAAACTGGAGCAAAATATTGTGCAATACTTGGAATTATATCTAATGTTGTTTTGTCTTATTCTTAAAATTATCTTGTTTTGATTTAGATCTACTCGTATTTAACTGTGCTAATGGCATAAAAAAATACTTTATTAGTGGCATTCTTAAACCTTTTTTAGAGAAAGTTAATGCGTGTGTTTATGAACTATTTAATGTAAGTGCCCACAAGTTGACGCATATATAAACATTTTCCAGCATTGGTTCTACAAAGTTAGGCAGCAAGCAGATTGAACGTCAACTTGCGCCTGTAGTAGAAATTTAAACGATAACATTTTAAAAATAAACTTCATGGAAGTTTTGAACGATGATAATCATTAATTTTGTAAGTAATTTGAATTTGAATTGAATTTAAATTGGATTTGGATTGAATTCGAATTGGATTTGAATTGAATTTGAATTGGATTTGAATTGAATTTGAATATGTTTGTTATTTTCATTATTTATGTACAAGAAAAACAATCTCTTAAAATCTATTATCAGGTGAATTGGACAAAGGTGAAGCTTGTCTCTATGTGAATATTTCTTTCAGCATGCTCAAAAGTGAGAAGTGAAATTAAAAAGTGGTGCATGGGTATAAAATGTACATCCATATATAATTATATAACTATAATAATATACTAAGTAGCAAAAAGCTGAACTTCGAGGGCTCGCGTAGTTTTTCTAACGAGTTAAGTCCCGTTGTAGCGATGTTGACTCTTTGGTTTTCATGGATTGATTTTGATTTTTGGATTGATTCTTTTGGATGAAGTTAATTTTTTTTTTAAATTAAATTATCTAATAAACCATAAATACGCAAAAATACATAAATATTTTTATAAACATTTTTATTAAAATATATAAAAATTATAATTCTATACAGAACAGTAAGAAAGATGGTGCTGCTTCACTCTAGGTTTGAAAGTGTGTATTGACTGTCTTTAATGTGCTTAGGTAGTGAGTTTCATAGGCAATAAATAATGCGGTGAACGAAAGATTTTTCTGAACATTTCCAATCTGATTTATTAGTTGGTATGTTAAAAAGAGTTTCGTTGACAACAAGCATAAAATTATAGAAATGAAGGAATGGTGATTTTGAGAGGTCGTCGTACATTACAATTCGATAGGGATAGTTGGATTTTCTAGGTATTTTTAAAGGATCTAGCAATCAAGTTCATTGTTGACTAGTAGCTAGAGATTTTAAGATCACCTGCGAATGAAAAAAATATATATTGCGACTGCTTGAAACAGAGATGAACGTTATTAGTAATGTTAGGGATGGATTCTCAGAATTCGAACCGTTTACCATTAATGAACAAATTATCACAATAAAATAAGTCCAGTGAGAATTACGACCGAATGTCATGATCAAAAATTAGGTTAAGTTGATACATATACAAAAGGATAATCAATTTAGTTGAAATGTAGTGTGGGTATATTAACAAAAAAAATTATGGATATTATTTTATGTTGTTATTCTAATGCATGTTGATAATACAGTGTTGAAGTGCAACATTCCAGCAAAACGGTTTATATTGTGTGTATGATATAGATATATCTATATCTATATATCTATATCTATGTATGTATATCTATGTATATAGATATATCTATATCTATGTATGTAAGGTATGCGGTTACCAGATTTTTAGTAGGGTACGTGCGCCGGAGGCTGCACGATATCGGATGGCCGAATGTCATAATTTTATAAAAATGACTGTGTTAAATGAATTTTTCAAGTGGCAATTCTTTCAGTGTGGCAACACTTGTTTGATGTCGGTAATTTGTTAGTTGTTGGCAAACATGGTTGCGTTGGCCAATCAGGAATAAGCACGCGTAGCCCCTACAAAATTACGTAAAGAGTGGGAAAAATGGGGGGGAGAAAGCGAGGGCCGGATGGTCGACAGCGGAGGACAGGCAGTTAGTGATTTATCTTTGAATAGCTCGGTTAAAAATGGGCAAAGTATCAATATTTGTGACAATAGGATACAAGAAAAAATTCACAGCAGTAGTATATATAATGAATTTTAAAGGAAAACTATCACGGCTAAGTAGGATTCATTAGTTAAGGAGTTATATCTGTTTTTTCTACGTTAGGTATTACACGTAGTGTAAGTTGCATATTTTGTAGGATATTATAGTATTTAAACCATGGAACTCAAAATGTATTCAATATTCATAAATAAAACAAAAGCACTATCCTAAGTCAGCAATAATATTTGAGACTTGAAAGTCTCAAATATTATTTATTATACTGTTATACGGAACCCTATACTGTTATACGGAACCCTATACTGCGCGTGGCCCGACACGCACTTGGCCGGTTTTTATTCTACTACTCGTTTATACTCGAATCGAACCTGCGACGAAGAAGACGATCGAAGCTAACAGGTAGGTATACACTGAAAGGACTTACGAACACTATTCTATCGTACACAAATCATGGCTGAGAAAATAACTTAGGTCTGGCGGCACTGGGATCTTGCTCTAAAACGCCAGTTGCCGTATTCTCTATTTTTGACATTTCAAGTAGCTATGTAAAACAATGGAAAGTTGCCAACTAAGAATAATATTTTCAAACCCCATAATTTTCTTCATACAAAATAAGGGTTTGAGAGTTCTATTAGCAACTGAACGATAGCCGCTGAGTTAGAAAATAGCCCCCTCGGTCCCAACTCGTCAATCCTGATATTTAATATGATTACGTAAAAGTTTTCATTTTATTTTCTATTTTTATATAAGCATGGGTAAAGGCGTTGGTATAGGCATTTTTACGTAGTTGTAAACCTTCTCGTTACGTACGTCACGTACATTATGTAGTCGTAGTTCTACTTCCATGCATTTTTACCTTTACTGTGTGTACAGTAAAGGTTTCATAAATCGTGAGAACAAAATTTTTTGTTCTTAAGTAATAATTTCATTACGTTATTATATTTACAGGAACTATTTATTAGTCGGCTTTACAATAATTGTAATACATAGCTGTACAATATAATTAGTATACTGCGTTATAATTATTACGCTTGTAGCATCCTTGTCCACTAAAGAAAAGATTGATTTTAAGTACTTTCCTAGATTTTACATAGCTTTCTAACAGAAACTAAGATTTTTCTCGGGTGATTTTTACTCAGGATTATAATTTTCGTAATCTTGTAGGTACTTATATCTTACTATACTTATAAAAAGACTTGTCCTGACTGACTGATCTATCAACGTACTTACAACATAAACTACTAGTTGAAATTTTGACAATATAGGTTTCTTTTATGACGTAGGCACCTTTACGAAAGGATTTTTAAAATTCTGCGTTTTTGATCGCAGTTAAAATTCCATCCCCAAGGGGGGAGGGGTCAAATAAGAGGTGCAAGTTTGTATGAAAGTCTGTCATTTTTCAAGTTATACCTATTCAAGAGACTTGGTAGGTATTTGGAATTTCGATAAAAAATTTAAAAATACGTATTTCACAGTTTCTGAAAGTTCTACCCCAAACGCCATAAATAGGGGATGAAAGTTTGTATGAAAGCCTTTCGTTTATGAATTCAAATCCTACGTTGATTTAAATTGCAAAATAACTTGGTATTTTGGCTTTCGATTAGAAATAAAGTGTTTCACAGTTCTTAAAAATTCCACTCCAAAGCCTAATTCCACGCGGATGAATTCGCGGGGACCAAAGCTAGATATGTATCTACATATTCAATGAAGCAAAGTTTAGCGAAGTATGTGTGCATGTGTATGAGAAGAAATTTGATTATTAACATAGGTATACGCGCTGCTTTGTTATGAATAACTACTACCTTGTACTGCGTTGAAGCTAATTACGGACGCATGTAGAGTGCTCTGTACTCACTTGGCAGGCTGTATTTCTCAAAAAGCGTCTAAAGTCAGCATATTTCCTAGGTAATTGGCTCGTTTCTCAGTCTTGCATTGCATAAAATTCTATACCAGTAACTAATATTAGGTACTTACATGTTTATCAATTATACATGTAGCTATATTTATATGTATGTATAAACTTAAATTAGTTGTCGGTCTACGCGTTCTGGGACTTGAAACAAGATTAAATCCTATTAATGAAATGTTGAAGGATGAAAATTAAGCAATTTAAAGGCTGGTGTGGTATATACAGCCTTGCTGAGTAGGTACGTGCTCGAGCTGTCCATCAGTGTAGTGGCCATTAAAGTAAAGAGGGAAAAGGGCGAAGGCGCGCCGGGTCACGCCATCTTCACTCGCTGTAAATAACCACTAGGTTAAAGACACCATGAAATCAGCCTCTAATAGGACGTCTAGGATACAATAGAATAGAATAACAAAGTTATTCATTGGCTTTTAAATAGTGCTTTTGAATCGTGCATTTTCATATCTCCTGCACTGCATATCAAATTCAGTATAAATATTTGCGAAATAATTAAATAAAAAAATCTAATGTAGACTACATAGTGGTATAGTGCAATCGTAAAAATGTCGCACTCGCTTCGAAATCTAATGCAAATTACAATAAGGACTTTTCGTCAACACAACCGATTAGATAAATTAATATCGAAGTAATGTATTTAATATTTTATTGGATTGATCAAAAATTTCATATTTACATTTTATTAGATACAAGCTTTTGCCCGCGGTTTAACTTACTTTAAGTTATATTTTTCAAACCCCTATTTTAGCCCCTTAGGGGATGAATTTTCATAAACCCTTCCCTAGCGGATGCATAAGGTCATAGCTATCTGTATGCCAAAGTTTGAGCTGTGCGGATAGATCAGTCAGTCAGTCAGTCAACTTTTCTTTTATACATATATACCTATTTAGATTTTGGATGTGACTGTGATTGGCGAAAAATGTCTTGAGTACACACTTATGCTATGGTGGCCCTACTTTATCGTTAGGCGCTAGGTCACGCCCGAACTACATTTTTAGGGGATATAAATGACGTATAATGAGACAAGTCTATGTATAGTTTTTCTTTATCACATTTCCTTTTCTCTTCTACTTAGTGGAAAAATTATAGTAGATACCTAAGATTAGAACTAGAACGACAGTCGACAATAAAAATTATTGAGGTCGCCCCAAACAGAACAAGTACTTTAAGAATAACATGAACATGAAAGCGAAATTGGATTCGTGGTATTAAATCAAAAGTTTCATTAAATTATTATTGTTACAATACATTTTCAGTACCAACAAATTGCTAGCTACTCCAACCGCTTCAAATTGATTTTGTTCCCGAGTGAACTTTTCATTGTACCGGATTAAAAGTTATTTCATTTAATTTCATGACGAACTCATAAGGACCTATTTATTTCTATATTTTCATGATAAATGTAATTCTAAAGGTTATCTTCTAGCTCAAAACTTTGCTAGTTAGAAAACTAGCAGTGTAGCATAAATAAATGGTTTTTATGCCTTCTAGTGGTTTTTATATGATTCTTCAAATTTTTCATATATTTATTCCTCCACTGTTGTCGATATGTTGCTCCGTTGCTGCGTAATTGAAGAACAAACCAACAAATAAACACCCTTTCGCCTTTATAATAAAATTTTGTAAGAATTTTAGTTGAATACTTTAACTTCACTAAGGACAAAATAAAAAGCGGCCATATACATTTCGGGCACCTTTTAGGGGTCCGCGGCTTCCGTTTCTCATCATCTCTGACTTTTCGGAGCTATGTGCGTTTAAAGCAAATACTTATACACTTGCTTAATCACGGCGAAGGAAATCATCCTGCGGAAACCTATGCATGCATGAGATTTCTCCATAATGTTCCATTGAAGTTTATTATCTAGTTCTGCTCTTGGCCAGTAAGGTGAACTATGGCCTAAACCATATTCAAGAGGAGAACTGTGTCCAGAAGTGGGGCGGCGGCTCTTCTACGTTGAGATGGATGAATTAATGAAATGAAGAACAAACTCATCTTTGGAAGTACAAATACGGTTGTACTCTGTTCCAAATTGTCTTTAAAATGATACACAGAAAATCTATGAATCGCAAATAAAAAAAAATTTCTTCGCATTCGCTTCTATGAGAGCCCCCCTGAAATAAAGATTTTTATAACTTTTTAAGCCATTTTCGGCTGGAGGCCATCGGTTTACATATTATATCTAAATTTGAAGTAATTACGTTCAGTAATTCAAAAGTTATAAGGCTCTGACAGACGGACGGACGGACGGACAAGTGCAAATCGCTCTAGTAAACTCGCTCTAGTGCAAATCGCTCTAATAATATATTCAATTAAAATTATTCTTTAGTTAAATATCATTTTGTATATTTTCTATTCGCGTCGATAGATGACGATTTGTACAGATGCCCCTAACCCGTTTTCACTCGTTAGTACCTACATAATAATTCAATGTTTTCACTGACGTTCCCTAACCTTTACGGGCTACCTATGATAAGTTATGTGATGATTACTGTCAACTTCTTTATCACGATCCTGTACGGGACACCTAAAAGGACATTGGGACGGATGTTAGGACTTAGGATTGTGTTTTGGAGCTACCTACGTAAAGAGACTCCTACATAGGGGATGATTTAGGTATGTTTGGTGAAAACGGGCATAATAATAATAATGTCAGTTTTGGTCGTCATGTATCGATTGAATGAATAATCATGGGCTACCGTTACCGCGAGGTCTCAGTTCGGGGCGAACCACTAGTATATTATGCACAACGTAGGCAGATGCACAAGTGTAAGTTATAAACTTAAATCACCTCAGACTATAAACATACTAGGTATTTCTTACTACCGTAAGATCCGACATGTGGATTCAATGGTCTACGTATGATATACCCGACATGGTTTTTGTCCTAACGTCGGAGTTTATTTGTATACCAATTGTACATAAGTAGGTACCTACCTACATAACTTAAGACAAAACCAACGAAACTATCTCTGTGGGCCTACGTTTAATAGACCATCAGAGTTCTCTATTATTGACCGAGCGAAGCGAGGTCTCTGAGTTTACTAGAGCGATTTGCACTTGTCCGTCCGTCCGTCCGTCCGTCTGTCAGAGCCTTATAACTTTTGAATTACTGAACGTAATTACTTCAGATTTAGATATAATATGTAAACCGATGGCCTCCAGTCGAAAATGGCTTAAAAAGTTATAAAAATCTTTATTTCAGGGGGGCTCTCATAGAAGCGAATGCGAAGAATTTTTTTTTTATTTGCGATTCATAGATTTTCTGTGTATCATTTTAAAGACAATTTGGAACAGAGTACAACCGTATTTTTTTTAAATTTTTTTCCTAAAATTGACGAAATGGGGGGCTTCCAAAGTGGCGATTTAATATGCTCGCTTGAAGACACTCTCTGGGAAAATTTTCTATATATTTTCAAGTTGTACTTATTTTCTTACTTCACTTGTATCCTGTACTTGAACAACAAATACTAAAATTATATGAATATTATAAAGAAACGAGATTATTTAATTTTTAATGAGCATCAGTAAATTTCACATAGCTTCACAATAATGCTAATAGATGGCGCAGTCATTAACTATTCCATTGAACTAGGAGTTACGACTACGACCCAAAAACAGTTTTGCGTCGACCATTATTATTTAGGTACATAATATAATAACATATTATTCAATTAAAATTATTCTTTAGTTAAATATCATTTTGTATATTTTCTATTCGCGTCGATAGATGACGATTTGTACAGATGCCCCTAACCCGTTTTCACTCGTTAGTACCTACATAATAATTCAATGTTTTCACTGACGTTCCCTAACCTTTACGGGCTACCTATGATAAGTTATGTGATGATTACTGTCAACTTCTTTATCACGATCCTGTACGGGACACCTAAAAGGACATTGGGACGGATGTTAGGACTTAGGATTGTGTTTTGGAGCTACCTACGTAAAGAGACTCCTACATAGGGGATGATTTAGGTATGTTTGGTGAAAACGGGCATAATAATAATAATGTCAGTTTTGGTCGTCATGTATCGATTGAATGAATAATCATGGGCTACCGTTACCGCGAGGTCTCAGTTCGGGGCGAACCACTAGTTAGTAGACTCTGGCCACTGTCTATAAACCTAGCAAGCACTCATCAGGGCGAAATCTATTAATACAAACACAGTATCTGCTGTAAATTGTTGAGGTGTTCGGAAACTGCCCTGGATGCAGCATTAATCCAAGATTACCATGATAAAAACAAGAAAAGTAGGTCCTTAAACGGCTGAACAGATTTTTTCAAACAAAGCTAAGATCCGGTGAAACCCGTTTCACATAAAACAAACCGCATTAAAATCAGTTCATCGGTTTTTGATCTATATTGTCTTAGAACAGAAAAATGGTCAAACTTCTACAACACCCCTTTTTCCGTTGGGGCCTCGAAAAATGACAGAAAAGCTCGTTTTAATAGTAGGTACATATAATAGATACAATATAGTATATGCATGTATTATTATGCTTGTGTAAATTTTAGCAAATAGGTACATTCTGTTTATTCAGAACTCTGTGCTTTCGCTTTGCGTCTAAATTGACTACACTAAACAAAGACTGTTACGCCACACAATGAACAATTATATCGGGGAATTACTTTATTTGAAGGCCATTTGTTAGCTTGTTTGGTATGTACATTATTAAAACAAAGAACAAGGCATAATAATTTATATTTTAGGTAGGTATATATCACGTATCTCTTCTATTTATTTGGGTTTATTTCACCATTGCCAAGTAAACTTTAACTGTCGAATTTTGAAGTTTTGACAGATTCCTAATTTAACAGTGTCAAAACGTTAACTCTATTCGCCGGTTAAAGTTTACTTGGCGATAGTCAAATAGGCCCTTATTACACTAGCGGCACGCTATGATGGCCGGTTTGACACATTACAATAGTGATGTGGAATGTCAATTTATTCTCGAACAAAAAACAATTAAGTTTTGTTTTTGTACCTGATTAAATAGGTTTAATAAAACGAAAATGTATATGTTTATTTAATTTATTTGAACGAACTGAATATTTGAATGAAAATGAATATACATACTTTATATGCACACAAGAAACATATGAATACAAAAGATACCAAAAAAGGTGCCACAAAAGGCCATAATTAATCAGATTCGTCCATACTACTATTTTCACTGTCGTCACTGCTATCATCACCTACATTAATAATTATATGTTCGTTTTCTATAATATTATCTATTTTCACATCTCTTTCATAATCTTCCCTTATTAATTTAACAGTTCTATTCACAACCTTTTCCCAGTCTCCTTTAGTCACATGTTCACAAGCTTCTTCTAATAATTTTAGCATTTTTTTTGTGGTAAATGGGGGTTCTGTATTGTGTCTTGCAGCATATCCCTTAATTTGAGCCCACACCAACTCAATCGCATTATACTCACAATGGTAAGGCGGTAACCGTATAACTCTGTGCCCATGTTCTAATGCTATTTCGTCAATGACGTATCGGATCTTGGTTGGTTTGTTTTCTTTTAAAAGATGTACTAATTCCGCTTTTAACATATTCATGTTTGCATCTACGCTATTTTTACGAAGCCATGCGACGATATCAGCTTTCTTTTGGGATTGGGCAGGTGGCTTGTCAATTTGCATCGAGTGGTATGGGGCGTTGTCCATAATTATAATAGATGGTTCAGGGAGGCTACACAACATTGAGGTAAACCATTCAGTAAACTTTTCTCCATTCATGTCTTCATGATAGTCTCCAGTGGTTTTTGACGCAAAAGCCATGAGAGAACCTTCGACAAACCCGTTGATGGTTCCGGCGTGACAAATTATAAGTCGCGATCCTTTTCCTACAGGAACTTTGGAAGTAGATGCTGCTGTGTCATCGTTCCAAGAACGGCCTACAGTATGGTTAGCATTAAGCCATGTTTCATCCAAGAACACAACATTTTGCCAATTTTTGATTTCTTTCACTTGCCGTAAAAAAGTATACCTTGCCATCGCTATATCAAATCTTTCCATCAATATTTTGCGTTTGTTACATTTTTTGTATCGAAATCCAATGGTCTTCAAAATCTTCGTTAAAGAACTTTCCCCACCGAAGAATAATCCAACTTCCTTCAGTGAATGCACCAACTTTTTTCTTGTTGGATACTCCTTCTGTAAATAGTAGCCGTAAACATGTCTTCGGATAGCATCGGCATCAAAGCTATCGATGCCTACGACTGTTTTTGCTCGTTTTCTCTTTTTTGGTGTGTGAAGTTTATTTTCTTCTGTGCCAGTCTCGCCATATTTTTTTTTAGTTATCCGTCTAACAGTTCGTTGTCCAATATTAAGCGCATCAGCTACGCGTTCAACCACTGACGTTATAGGTAAAATTGGCCCTCCATTTTGAGCTTCACGATCGAAATAGTTACGAAGGCGTATTACGAACTCACGTGTCTGACTATTTAGAACAGTTCTCTGCGTACGTTCGGTCATATCGACGAAATCCACAACAAAGGGCTTGAACAGAGTCCAAATTAACGAGCAAGGGTCAACAGTAATGCAGTATCAATATTTTAAATCCAAAGCCAGGTCAAAACTATATCACAATCGCATTGCACTGACAGTTTATACTTTTCGAAGCAACGTCAATTCGAAACTGCTTTGTTTTGCATTGAGCATTGACGCGAGTTTGCCGGAGGTAGTAGTTGTGCTAGCCAGCGATCCTATGTGACGATCGTATTAGATTCCATTTTTAAAAATTTTCAATTTAGAAAACCAAATGCCGAGTTGTGGTATATATCATATAAAAATAAAAATTTTACCTTTTGTATGAAACAGCTGATATTTTTTTGCGATTTCAGAGGTTTGTCCACATAGTGAAAATTGTTCATATTCACAAGTACATTCACCCCTTAAATGGTGCAAACTGATTTTTCTACACTTGTATACATTTTAGAAATCAATTTAATAAATAAATTTTGAGTCCTAAACCTAAAACTACATTCGATAAAATTTATGAATCTCTGCACATCACTATCGTCAATAAAGTAATACAATTATTTCCTTCAAAGTCGTTATCAATTAATACGGAACTTCATGAGCGGACAAACGTCAAACCGGCCATCATAGCGTGCCGCTAGTGTAGTAGGTACAACACAATATGTTGCTCTTCGCGTCTGTCTGTTTGTGCGCTTAATCCTTCTAAACTACGCAACGGATTTTGGTATGGTTTTCAATATCATTAGGAAATTTCTTTCGGTAGTATAGAAAGTACAGAAACGTCGACGTTTTGTAATCAAATCGTAAATAATATTTTTATTCGCTCATTGCTAAAGCTGGCTAAACTATATTATGAGATACAACGAGTAACTTAGGCTACATTTCATCCTGAAAATTTATTAGTATTATAACATACAATACATATAGAATGAGAATGTATGTAATTAGACCTAAGTCTAATCTTGCAAGATGAATGAAAAACCACTCCCCGGTTTCCGATTGAGCTGAAAGTTTGCATATATAATATGTATTTGCATGACAATGATGATGGATTACGTTACTGATGACAATGCGATATTATTGTGACATGGAGCTGATATGATGATGGAGCTGGAAGATGGTTATCGCAACTCTGTAATAAAACGACGTAACCCCATCGAATTTGGGCTAGTTTGATTCGACTTGACATGCACTCTGCTCCTATAATATGATATCCTAATACTAATGATGTAGCCAGATTAGTACAAAAAGTTTGTTTTCAAAAATAAAATTTTTAATTTACGCTTATCCTTTTTCGTAGCGAAGTTAATAAATAATGGTCGTTATTGATGTTTATAAAACCTTGGCTTATAACAAAATATTATTTATAAAGACATGCAACGTGGTTCCCGAATAGCCTCTTCTCCGGTTTTCACAATATTCCCGGATGAGAGGTTTGGGGTCGAGAAATTGATTTGCAACATAATAGGTATAAGGAAAATCTTATTTGGAACTCCGACTCGAGCTCGGTCGCGGATATTAGGGATTAAATAGTAATTTCAGAAATAGTTATTCTTTCGCTCTGAGCCCCTTTCTCTGGGTAGATAACCTAGAATGGCTACTTTTACATGACATTCTAGGGATACATTAGGTATAACTTAGTTTTATTAAACTTGTTGATGTTGTTTTTTTGAACACGCTTTTTAGTACTTGGCAGTTAATAACAAGTACAAATCGGCTGGCTTCGGCAACGTAGAGTATGTACATAAATATGAGTCTAGCCGATTGCCTCTGTTTGGGGCTCAATGAGTAATATTTACTACCAGGTACTGTAATACGTTGATCAAATCGGTCCCTATAAGAGGGAAAGCTCTCAAAAGCAAAAAGCGTAGGCCGTGAGGCGTGATGGCGCTACAGATTACGTAGCGGCATCAACTACAGAACATACGTTCTCGTAGGAGACTCGTAGGCGTAAGACTCGTAGTATAGTATACGTATAAGTATAGTTTCTCTTTTCCCATTAAATTCAAACCCTGCGTTTCATTCAGGGATGACGTAAAGAGGTGCAGATTGGCAGCCACATCCTACATATATGGGTGTGTCTAGTTACTTCTATTGGACTCCAGCTAGAAGTTTAATCATGATTGATCAATTAATGATGATAGAGAATGTTCCAAATAGGTACATATTGGTCATTATAACCTCAATCATTATGTGATAGGTTAGATCCGACAGCCATGATGGTGATAAAACTGAGAGCTGAATACCCAGTCATCGTAATGGACGCCTATAATAATTGACCTGCCACAAATATCTAGAGGAACGCAATATTTGATTCCATAAATAAGTATACGAATATGGCTACATCATCGCTTAGATTTTTTATGACCACATCGCTGAAGGCTGGTAAATGAAATATACTCACGAGGTACATCGGGGCGGGTTAAAATAAGCATTGTTTTAATGATTTAGGTTTGCACGAATTTAAATTGCCTTTACATTCACGAGTAGGTAATACTATACTGGTAGATATGTTTATTTGTATATTAAAATGAATCTTTCTATTGCGTTTTAAAGGTTTATAAATTAGATATCTGTATAAAGGTAGTGCTTATGTTAAGTTTTTAGGAGCTACAAGCTTAGGGTGCTTATGGACAGAAGCGACGTAGCGTTCATTTGTTAGCGTTTACACAAACGTAGGGAAGGCGCGGGCTTTGTTTATTCAAAACTGCGGGTATTATGCTTCAATTGTTTTGCCTCCAAGTGAACAGCAATGAACAAAGGCACTTCGCGTGCAAACAACAATTATTTTAATAGAATATTGCTTGATTCGAAGGCCTTGCCAGTTGCCTAGACAGATTCTTGTATAGACTACGACCCGCTCCGACTTCACACGGATAATATACGCATAGGTAGCACTGAGCACAAAGTATATTATATCTACCACTCTACCAGGTTTGATTTTCTCTGGACGAGGAGGTTCTCGATTCGTCGGAATCTTTTTTTATGTATGTTCACCGATTACTCGAAGACGCCTGAACCGATTTGGAAAATTATTATTTTTTGATAGGGTTCTTCCCAGGTCCCATTTAAATATCAAAATCGGTCGAGCGGCTTTTAAAATATCAACAATAAATTGTTATATACCTTGTAGTGGCGCGGGCGTTTGAAGTCGGTTTTTTAGGGTTCCGTAGTAAACAAGGAACCCTTATAGTTTCGCCATGTCAGTCCGTCTGTCCGTCCGTCCGTCCGCGGTTTAGCTCAGAGACTATTGGTACTAGAAATCTGTAATTTGGCAAGGGTATAAATATCAATCACGCCGACAAAGTGGTGAAATAAAATTGTGAAAAATATTTTTTTTAGGGTACCTCCCCTACATGTAAAGTGGGGATGAATTTTTTTTTCTCGTCTATCCCATAGTGTGGGGTATCGTTGAATAGGTCTTTCAAAAATATTATGGGTGTAGGAACACCATTTTTCAATTCCGGGATCCGTTTGTGAAATATAATATTTTAAAGTGCTAAATTTTATTACAGTCAAGTGTCCCCCCCCTCTGCCAGCTAAATGGTTGTATAAAGAATACAAGAAAAAAATCACAGCAGTAGTATATATAATGAATTTTAAAGGAAAACTATCACGGCTAAGTAGGGTTCATTAGTTAAAGAGTTATATCTGTTTTTCCTAAGTTAGGTATTACACGTAGTGTAAGTTGCATATTTTGTAATATATTATAGTATTTAAACCATGGAACTCAAAATGTATTCAATATTCATAAATAAAATAAAAGCACTATCCTAGGTCAGCAATAATATTTGAGATTATATTAATTTTTAGTGTAGGGTTCCGTAGTTGCTTTCAACTACGGAACCCTACACTGCGCGTGGCCCGACACGCACTTGGCCGGTTTTTAAAAAGAATTTTTTCTTAAGTTTATAATTTCCTCTTGTAAAGCTTACATGTACAATGTACATGGCATATAGCTAGTTAAACCTTTATTAATAATTTTAATAATAGGTCTTTACCTATGAAATTGCCGTTTTGTATGCAATAAGTGAAAGTACTTATTTTTTCAAACTTTTTTATTTCTGTTATTCGAAGTAATCACCCATGCAATCGACGCATCTTTGCCAACGCATTGGCAGTTTATTGATGCCCTTCTTGTAAAAATCAGCTGGACGGGAGGCAACAAACTCTTCAAAGGCATTTTGTACTGCCTCTCGGGAATTGAATTTTTTACCCACTAAAAAGTTGTCTAAATTTTGGAAAAAGTAATAGTCGGTAGGTGCAAGGTCTGGTGAGTATGGCGGATGAGGGAGAGCTTCCAGCTCTTGCAGCTTGGAGACTGTCTGTTGCGCAGTATGGGGTCGCGCGTTGTCGTGAAGGAGCAGTGGGGACGACAGATTGACCAAAGCTGGTTGCAGATGTGCAAGCTTCTCCATCATTCTCTCCAGTTCTTCACAGTACACATTTGCATTAATGCTCATGCCGTTTTGTAAAAAGCTGTGGTGAATCACACCCGCACTAGACCACCAAACAGTGACCATCACCTTCTTAGGGGTCATTTTTGGTTTAGGGCATTGCTTTGGTGCTGAACCAGGGTCTAACCAACTTGCTGAGCACTTTCGATTGTCGAACAGAATCCATTTTTCGTCGCACGTAACAATTCGTTTCAAAATTCCTTCATTTCTTTGCCTGTTGAGCAGCGCAAGGAAGGTCTCGACGCGTACGTTGCGCAGGCGATCGTTAAGGTCGTGGGGCACCCATCTATCAAGCTTTTTTACCTTGCCAATTTGTCGCAAATGGATCAATATTGTTTTGATGCTTACATCAAAAGCTGCTGCTAGCTCAGCTGTAGATTGAGTTTCGTCATCTTCCACAATCGCCTTTAATTCATTATTGTTAACCAAAGTCTCCGGACGACCACGAGCTTCATTTTTCAAGTCAAAATTTCCAGAACGGAACCGGGAAAACCAATAACGGGTTGTGCGATCGTTTGTACAGTTCTCTCCGTAAACGTTTTTGATGTTACGGGCCGTTTGTGTCGCGTTGGTGCCACGACGGAACTCATATTCCATAATCACACGAATTTTTAAAGTATCCATTATGATGAAAAATGTTCAAATGTAATGAAAATACAACGCTAATCTAAAAACAAAAGACTGAGTTTGTAAATAGAATATCATGGTTTTAAAGCAAAATTAATTTGAATTTAGAATACAGAGCCATTACAAACTTTTTTTATTTGAAATGACCAGTACTGAAGAAAGGCAATTTCATAGGTAAAGACCTAATATACTAGCAGAATCAAGCTATCGATTGGTGAAAACTGAATGAAAATGACTATGGCAATTTCTGCGATTTGCGCTCTTTTATAGAAAACTCAGCAGATTGACTTTCTTTTAAAAATAATAACCTACTCAACATAAATTCACATGTCTGAAAAAATATTGCTGAAATACGGGCATCGAAAACATTTTTCGCTTTTAATATTTTATTTGGTGTTTACTAAAACCTAAATGCGAGTAAGTAGGTATGTTTTATATGAGGTTTCGAATATGCCAGGCTTCATTGAATTATGAGTATAGCTTTTGCTCAAGCCGGATTATTAAAATGAGAATAAAAGGAATTAGTACCTGGGTACTTATATTCCTTCTTGGTCAGTATTTATTATTAGATAGGTTTACTAATATTTAAAAAAGCAGTCATAGCCTAGCGGTTAGGACTGTGGTCTCCTACGCAGGTTTGAGCCCGGGAACGGTGAAGGAAAACATCGTGAGGAAACCTGCACATCTGAGAGTTCTCTATAATGTTCTCGAAGGTGTGTGATGTCCGCCAATTCGCATTGGGCCAGCGTAGTGGAAGCCTATAACCCTTCTCTGAGAGGAGACCTGTGCTCAGTAGTGACCCGTTGATGGGCGTATAATGATGACTATATTAGTCATTACTTTCTTGATATTTAACAATAGGAAATAAATTAATCCGATACACACGTAATTGTCAAGCCTACTGCCTACCCGTGCGTATCCGATGCTATACTAGCAGGTAACTAGTTGTAACAGCTAAAGTACCTCTGTCTATCTGTTTGTTTGACGTAATTTGATACTGATACAACGACGCAGGTACGCATTTTGGAGACAAACACTACAGTATAATTTTTCTTCCGGGAAAAAAAAAATTAACGAGATTTTTTCATTCATCTGAACCTATCGCCGACCCACTTACGAGTCCAATATGCTTGCCCCCTCGCAAATAAGAAGGGTTTAGAGTTTCTAGGCCATACCAAGTCCACCACGCTGGCCAAGTGCAGATTGGCAGACTTGCAACCAGCATGTCTGAGAGATGTCAAAGGTGTGTGAACCTTTGAGAACTCTCAGACATGCAAGTTTCTTCATGATGTTTTCATTCACATCAATTTTTATCACATCAGAAAAATAACAAGAACATTCACTGTTAGAGCATGTGATATTATAATACATAATATCTAAGTACTCGGTAACGTACGAAAAATTAGAGATGCATGCCCCCATGCATGGGTCGAACCCTGGATCCTCCGAAAAGGAGTCTTAACCACTAGGCTATCACCGCTTCTACTTAAGCATACATAAGTCAATTTCCATAAAGTCTACTTACAACACGCGTTGCGTGGGAAGGGAAGCCGCTTACACGCCTGTTATTTTATTACTAAGTATACCTACGTATACGTGGAAGGGGAGTTTTATTTTGCCAGGAAGAAAGGATGTTCTTAATAAATGGATGAGCGCTAGGGCGCCGTCTCTGAGCAAAAAATCAATTCGTTGGCAGCTAGCCATGTGCAATTCGCTGAACCACGCTAGTGCCTATAGTAGTACTCTAGCACTATTTGGTTCAACCAGCAATTATAAGCTTTTATATTTGACTTCTTTAATTTTAACCGGCTTTAAAAGAGGAAATTCTCAATTCAGTATTTTTTATTCAATGAAAGCTCTTGAATGCGATATTCCAGGATGCAGTCTAAAATGTTAACGGACTAACTTGAATTAGGGGCTTATGGTAGTGAAATTAACACATGCGCCTAATCAATTTTCTACATGCCATCGTATCAGATTTAAACGCTAAATCGTTTGGAGGCACGTCTTTGATAGTAGAGTGGTAACTAGTCACAGCCAAAGCCTCGCACCAGACCAGAGACTATTCAGAAATTATAAATTTGCAAATTGTCCCTGCAGGGAATTGAACCTGAGATCTCCGACATAAAAGAGCACAGCACTAACCAGTTGATGTCGCCGAGTACTTAATAGTTTGAAGTAGGTTTTAAAAAGAATTTTTATGTTGGTTTTATTTTATATAGGTGTATTTATAATTGTTGTGAAAGTTTAATAATTTAAGCTAATAAATTCATAGATCGAAAAGAAACTGCAAAAGAAAACTCTGAAGTTTTCTTAACTAGGTACAGACTGACTTATTATATAGTGCCTAATAGTAATTTAATAGTATTACAGTATTAAATGAAACTACATAAGTATAAGTAATTATGAATCATATAGAATCTTTGACTAATATATTTTTCTTTTATTCCTACGGGAGTTAGGTACCATCCTAAGCCTTAGATAGGTTCATTTCCAATCTTAAGCTTCGTCTGCGTGGAATAAGTTCTTTGAAAATCCTTTGGGAACTTCTGGTTTTATCAACTCCTGTTTTACCCCTTTGGGAGTAGAATTTTCAAAAAAATTTAACATACTTACTTCTTTACATTAATGGCGAGCCAAAATACCAAGTTACATTTAAATAACTTGAAAAATGACTGACATTCATACAAACTATGAACCCCTATTTAACCCCTTTGTGGTAGAATTTTCAGAAACTGTGGAACACATACTTCTTTGTTTTTAATGAAAAGCCAAAATACTAAGTTTAACCCCCCATTTGACCCCCTTGGAGGTGGAATTTTAAAAAATTCTAGGCGTCCTTTCATGACGTTCAGTGGTTTAGGCTGTGCTTTGATAGATCAGTCAGTCAGTCTTTTTATAAGTATATAGTATAGATTACACATTCTTGAACGCAAATGTCGTTTAGGGACTAATTTGGCTTTAACTAAACTTTCATTTCTTCATACCTACTTCCAAAAAAGTCGATGAGTGTATTTTCGGGTAAAGGACCTTAACAACTTAAAAATATGAGGATTATTTTGAAATAACTAAAACTAGTTTAGGTACGGTATTTAATAATACCTTTATATAAAAACCCAGTTTAGTATAATATATTTTATCCTCCGTATTCTATAGGTACGTTTGTATAAGTTCAAATTTTAATTTAAAATAATATAAGGCCTCGTTTCATTTCGTAGAATGTAATACATGTATGTATAATAATATGTATCTACTAACGAAGTTTATGAAGGCTTATCCGCTCCTAATATGAAGGTATATAGGGATTGGGGTCGCCTATAACGTGCCTTTCAGTAACGATTACAATATCTGCTCCATCCCCAATAAAGCCCCATACTTTGAGCATAAAACCTATTACAAGAACTGATTTTATGACTTATTTTTAACCGACTTCAAAAAGGTTCTCAATTCGTCGGAATCTTTTTTTATGTATGTAGGTATGTTCACCGATTACTCGAAGACGCCTGAACCGATTTGGAAAATTCTTTTTTGTTTAAGAGGGTGTACTTCCCAGGTGGTCCCATTTAAATTTTATCGAAATCGGTACAGCGGTTCTTAAAAAATCAGCGAAAAATTATATACTTCGTAGTGGCGCGGATGTTTGAAGTCGGGTTTTTAAAAAGAATTTTTTAACCGACTTCAAAAAAGGAGGAGGTTATCTGACGAATGTCGGAACCTTTTTTTTATGTATGTACACCGATTACTCGATGACGCCTGAACCGATTTGGAAAAATCTTTTTTGTTTGAAAGAAAATTTTATCGAAATCGGTCGAGCGGTTTTAAAATAAATTATATTAGTGGCGCGGGTATTTAAGTCGATTTTTTAAAAAGATTTTTTATGTTAAATTATCACCATCTCTACCTACTACTTATTTTAACCATTACTTACCAAGCTCTACCAATTACACTAATTTTGTTGTAGTAGAGGTTAATCAAATTGTAAGCAAAACAAAACACAGGAGTAAAAAATTCATTGAAATATTATTTCCATGGCGCATTTCCCTCCGCAACCCGCGATTAAATTGAATTTTGACTGTCGATATCTCAGTAATTTAACTTTGATTGTCGATATCTCCGTAATTAACTTTGATTGTAATAACTCCGTAATTTAACTTTGATTGTAATATCTCCGTAATTTAACTTTGATTGTCGATATCTCCGTAATTTCTTGACATATTTCCAATTTTTTTGTAAGTACTGGTATAACGTCTATATTTTAGCTGTAACTCAATGTACGAGTACAACTCAATTAATTAATAACAGCAAAAGCAATTAAGTAATAACTGCAAGAAACTTGTCCATTAAGAAATACTTGTGTTTAATGTTCAGTCGAAGTTAATGTTTTTGTATGAAGCGTGAATATTATTAGGCAGTGTAACTTTAATATTTTGTACCCAGTTAGGTATATTAAGTGATTAACTATTATTAATATAATTAATTGCATTCTAACAATTACATAATATAGTTTATTATCACAGTTCGCAAGGCATAAGCACAGCATGCGAGTGCTCGCCAAAAGTAACCGACAAAACCGGGTGTAACAAGGATAAAAGTTTAAAAACTGTACCTAACCCTAGCCCGACTACGGAAATTTGGATCTATTACATCCATGATAATGATGATATTGATTTTGTTCGTATAGAATTTAGGAAAGCCTGTCACCCGAACCTCCATAACGAATCGTCTGACGCGTCACTCATCAAAATCGGCTCAATTGTTTAAAACGGCGTAGAACATTCGTAAATATTCATACATACAGACTGTTAAAATTATAACCCGAATGAAAGTCGTGAAGACAGTTCGCGAGGCACATTTTTTTGGTTCCTAGGTACTTATATCTATTTTCAGAGTACAGTACAGTACAGAGTAATTCTTTATTCTGCTGGATAGTTAGATTGTTCTCTGAAAACATATTAATGAGAGGGACCAGCATTCACATAAAAGTTCTAACTAGCCATTGCACGAACCCCGACTTAACCTTGACCGTTTTAATTTCTCGCTTCGTATTCGTTGTTATTTTCTTTTTCGGAACGTCGCGTTGGCAAGTACTTACTTACCTAATGTATAATACTACACATAATATAGTTACACTACTAATCGATCGATTCTGGTAAGATTACCTTGATCTCTTATGCTTGATACCTAGGCATTTACAAAACTTATTACCTACTTACGTTTACCGTAGTTTTTATGCCGGAAAAACAAAGGATTCCCTCAAGATTTTAAAAAGTGAAGTTTCCGTGAGTCCCTAACTTTATATTATATTATTGGCGGACCCTTATTATTTTTACAAAAAAACACAAAGTAAGAAATTCTTCATTTAGTAACTAAGCAAATATCCGTTACTCAATAATTGAATAATTAATAAAACACAAGTAGGTATAAGGTACGTGAACGGCGTAACAACGCTGAGCTGAATGGCGCCTGGCGTCGATACTCGTTGGCTTTTATGGAATTGACGAACGGCGCACTCAGTAGTTATTATAAAATTCTACCCTCAGCTAACAATATCTAGATATAGAAAAATTAACGTCGACCCGTTACTCATCATTATCACTCTAGTGCTGCGTGGTTGAGATACAACCAACAAACAAACAAACTTTCGCATGTAAGGAGGTATTAGTAAGACCTTTCGCAATTATAATATTTGTATTTCTTTATTCTGACTGAAGTATTAAGCACACCTACACAGATATGAAAAGTTATGAAGTAGAATGATGCTAAAATGTATTCTGATTAACATAACTGTATCTTTTATGAGATTTTTATGTATTTTCCAGGTAATCATGAGGTTTCCAACCATCACTGATAACGGCAACGTAGTTCTGAATAATGCAAACACAATTTCATCTCGAGAGATAGTCCACCGAAGCTATTTGGAGTCAGATATCCCGAGCTTAACTACAAATATTAACATTGATGATCACGTCCAATATAATAGAAATTACAACAGATTTTCCAATGTTACTGCTGATAGTAAGGCTGTAAATAGTACATTAGAAGAGAATACTGAGTCTAAAATATGTAACAAACAATATAGGTTGAACAATCAATACTTAGATTCAACAACAACACTCAAAAAATCTACAACACTCAAAAAATATCGAAACTTTGATGTCGACCGATCACCCATTTGGCCTGAAAACTGCATAGGTAAGCAACGAATTGATAAATATTCTTCGCTAAAATATGGATAAAATAATATGACAAAAATAAAATGCTTGAACCATTTCCATAATTTTTATTTTATATTTATTAATTACAGATAATGCTCAAGATTCTACAGATTCAACGCCTGCAGACGAAGAACGCGCATTTGAGCTATCTGACTCCGATGAAATGTCGGAAAAAATTGTCCATCCCGTACCCAAAGGAATTATAAATCCTAACTATCCAGGTTTTCAGCATTTAGCGCATACGTTACAGGTATAAAAAAACGTAATTAGAAGCGCAAAGCCTTTGAAGTGCAACCTCTTAACCTGGGCACAAAAACAGAAGCCTCAGTAACGCAAAACAACTATTCTCTTTCGGCGCTATGTATGAAAGGTCGTTTCTGCTACATACATACATGGGTTGAATGCTCGAAGCTACCCGCCGAAATAGATTTTTATTTATAAAACTGCCCCGATTAAGCCAACGATGTTTATAAAATATAAGCCCAATATCCCATAGCATTGCAATACATATGTCTACGATTAATATTACCTACTTATCTTAAAAATTACTATATTACATTATTACATTCCAGGATTATTCTACGAACATTGGATCTATCTACCATTCGGAAAATGACATGACGGATGACGATTTGGATATCGAAATAGGGGACTCAACACCAGATGATAATATTCATAAAAGCCTTGCTGAAAATGAATTTAAAAACATTAACAACAATATAAACCACGACACCACGCAAAACAAAAAATTAACAAATATTTTATTAGAAATAGATAAATCTGACACGCCTTCTAGAAATAATGATATGCCGGATCTATTAAAAACGATCTCTCAAAATCATTCTCAAAATAACAACAATAATGACACAATTAGCTACGATTTAAATTGTTCAGATATTGACATTGAGAATAATTTTCACACGAAAGACATTATAGGTGACTTTAATAAGGAAATTGAAGATGAAATAAGGCAATTATTAAATTATAATATAAATATAGAAGATGATCTAGAAGAATTAAGAAAAGATATAAAGGATACCTTTGCAAAACCAATTGAAAATACTATTAATAATATAAGTGAAGTCGTAAATCAAGTCATTAAGAAATTAGTGGAAAGTGATAGTTGCAGCAAATGTGATGCAGATTCACCTGATCACATGAATGACCATGAAATGGAAGATATTACAGATATGGATAAAGAAAATGAAACTAATACAAGAACAGAAATGAATATAAGCAGGCCTACGTTTTTATTAATTGAAAATAATATTGATAATAAGATAAAAGACGCAATACTGTCAGATGGTAAAGATGAAATCAATATTTATGAGGATGAATACGACACAGAACAGCTGAGTCATAATGTTGAAAATACTATCAAACAATTAAGTACAGAGTTGAGAAAAATAATACCAAAGTTAAACGAAATGCGAGAGCGTGATAAAATATGGGTTGAGAATAAAAAGGAGAATGTAACTGATAGTAACTATAATAATATACTATCGGGATCTTTAAATTGTATAGGGGAAGCAAGCGCGTATCTAAAACACGAGAATTTAAAAAGAAATACACAAGACGACTTTATGTCTAAAAATCATCAATGTTCAATTAAAACCATTGTGTAAGTACCCTTAAATTATTTTATTGTAATGTGGATACTGGATAGGATTACAGTTGTCAGATTCATGTTTCCGTCAATCGTGTCAAAAAACGGCTGTTTTGACAATACGAATTCAGTCTCTGCCCAGAGGCTCATCCGACTAGTAGATGCTTTCGTGTCTTGGTCGTTGTATTTGATTGAGGAATTGCGATAGCAATCGCACCCTAATCGAGTAAATATTGCCATTACGCTTAGATTAGTGTAATTGATTAATTGATATTTAGATGTTTTTGATAACTACCCTCACGTTCAGATGGTATTGTCTGTCGTGTTTGTGGTTAAATTGATTAGATGTGAGGAAAGGGGCCGTTATAGGGGTGGAGGAGACGGCTATAGGTAGGGTTTTAGCGTTTTAAGAGATGTATTCTCTTAAGGCGTGATTAGTTTTTTGAGTGATAAGTTTCGCTTCTGAGTTTCCACGACACCTATGAGGTAGTGTACTTAACGCGTTTTGTTTAATGTGGTAGGCCTATTCCACTGATCTATTGTGATTCTGTTTAAATTGAAACTATTAAATAATTAAATATATTGGCAATGATTGAAAATGATAAAAGGGGTGTAAATTAAAAAAAAATAGGGAAATTTATCCATCGGAATCATCATTATCTGAAACTTCTGCTTCCTCTTCTCCTTGTTCTTCTTCTTCTTCTCCTTGTTTATCTTCTTCATCCTGGATGCAAGTGAATTGCCCCAATAATGCCACATCGCATGTCTCTTCGTTAGCATCAAATGAATCTTCAGTTGTTGGTGATTCAACATTGGAGCATGACCGGCGGCTCAAACGGTGGCTCTTAGGAAAAAAAGTATTCAGACATTTGCCTACTTTGTCGTATTAGTTTAAGAAATTAATCAAAATACTGAGTTCGACGTGAGTTACTCACAAATTAGTCGATATTTTGATTAATTTCTTAAACTGGACAATTTCAAGTAAAATTTTTTATATAAACCTGTGAAGATGATACTGCCATCGTCGCAATTACAAAATTCAAATTTAATTTGGTTTTTCGCAATTTGTAAACTAATACGACAAAGTAGGCTTATGGCCTTCTAATTGCGCCAGTGGAATTATCATCTTCACA
This sequence comes from Oeneis ivallda, assembly GCA_029955525.1. Classification (NCBI taxonomy): domain Eukaryota; kingdom Metazoa; phylum Arthropoda; class Insecta; order Lepidoptera; family Nymphalidae; genus Oeneis; species Oeneis ivallda. The sequence continues at coordinate 19,355,284 of JARPMR010000002.1, read as the reverse complement.
GGTTTACATAAAAATCTTTACTTGAAAGTGACCAGTTTAAGAAATTAATCAAAATAATGAGTTGGACGTGAGTTACTCACAAATTAGTCGATATTTTGATTAATTTCTTAAACTGGACACTTTCAAGTAAAGATTTTTATATAAACCTGTGAAGATGATACTGCCATTGTCGCAATTAGAATGCTATAAGCCTACTTTGTCGTATTAGTTTACAAATTGCGAAAAATCAAATTAAGTTTGAATTTCGCGGGCAGAACCGTGTCTTCCACCTTAATAGCAATTTACGAACTTAAGTAGGTATGAATAAGTATAATAGAGTAAAGGTAATGTTCTAAGTAAAATATCTTTAGACATAATTTTACCATTTACTTAGGTATGTAGTAAACAAAAATGTTTCAGTGAACCCAATCTTCGACGCAATGTGACAAAATCGATTTCAAAAGCACCAAACATTACATCCGTCCGTAAAAATGGAGCTCATGGAGAGTCCGATTTCGGTAAGTTAGTACATAGTTTTGAATTTGGAATAACTATTAAACAAAGAGTTTCCCAAATTGAAGCGTAATGTATTGATTCCTGCATTAAATCAGGCTAAGAGGTCACTGACCTCTACAATTAAACTATATTTAACATTGGACTGGCTATCCTTAAACAAATGTGAAATGACAGCTTCTATTAAGGATAAATTTGAAGCCCTACATTTGACCTATGTGTGTCTCTGGAACTAAATAATACGTATAGGGATGCAGGAAGCGCCAAAAAGTATCGACTATCAGTAATTGTCAACTAGTGCCCCCACTAATTTTAATTCCTTGGACACTCGTAACCACACGAGTAACCGAACAGAGAGGAAGCTTCCTAACAAGGGCGAAGAAGTATACCTATTCTGCTAGGGTTGTCACCTGATGCATGTCAACAATTTAAGGAAAAAATAAAAATATTTTAAAGTTTGTATAATTATGTATAATTTCAGTTAAATCCTGAACTTGAACAACAAATACTTAAATTAACAAAAATATAAAGAAACGATTTTTTTAATGAACATCAGTATTTTTGCCATAACTTCACAATTAATGTTAATAGGTGGCATCGTCATTTACTATCGACTATTATTATTATTACAAGCTTTTATTTAACTTGCAATGTATGTATGTATACACGGGTATATGTTTTAAACGTACATACATACATGTAAACATACATGTCAAATAACAAAGAATTTCAATATGGCGGTGACTTTTTAAAGGTTAGGTACGTATTAAAAAGTACTTACTTCTCTTTATCTCTCGGATATAAAAAAAAGGAAATGTCCTTATTGTCTCTGGCTTGTTTTAAGCAAACTGTGCAAGAGTTTGGCATTTTTACACTATTACATACATATATACACAAATAAATCTAAACTCACAACAAACAAACACTCACTCTTCGTCTATTTATTTCTACCAAACGCACGACCGTCAGCCCTTACGTCCTGACCCTGACTTACCCTGAGCGGCGCGCCGCGGCGTGTCGGTGAATGTGTCGGTGAGAGCTCACGCACACAGCGTTGCGCTATGTATGGGTGAGCCCGCCGCGAGCCGTTTGTATGTAGCTTCCGCTCTGTTACTTTAATATTATATACCTACTCTGTGCTCGTAACTGTTTACAGCGCCAAAATGGCGTCAATCAATTAGCTCCAAAAAAAACATGACGGCAGCCTGTCCAGTGTTAATCATAGATGAATTATAGAGGTCAGCGGAGCAGGTCCTGTACGTCAGCCTTGCGCATGAAGGATAACCATACCTACCATGAGGCTAACCTTTACCTTTGACTTTTGAGTTTGAAGGAAACTTTTACATAGGAGTATGGTACAGGTACAGACCTACCTGGATAAATTAAATAAAACAATAAAACTACTTTACTAAACTAGTGCTGTTAGTTACCTACCTAATTTTTTTCCTGATTAAAGGACAATGGACGAAGGTGGTCCAAGAGCCTCCACTGATGAGACTTGCGGGAAATGAAAGGTCATAGTTATCGTATGATTCTGACAAAATTCTATTAAATTCTGTCCCGGGGTTATTTTGTTATACTTAGTCATGTTTGTTCCGACTAAATAATATAATTTTACGTACATAACGTTGTCTTTATTATGACATGGTCTCTTAATTCTCTTTATCTATCTTTAATTCGATGCCCCTCCCGCTTCTTCTAACCTCACCGCGCTTCCCTCGCCCATCACACACCTACCAGAATACCGATATGACGTCATCGACACCAGGCGCAGATATAATGTGACTATGGAGTACGTTTATGTTCTCGGCTCGCGTCCAGGTAAACAAAACAAGGTAAGGAAGGTCAGAGGGGGTGAGATTATCATTGTGTATGTCCCCCTCCTGCAGTCCTAGCCTGTTGTGAGTGCATGCACCGCACCGGCCCGGTCCAACAACCGGCAAGCGAGTGCGCAGTCTTTGTGGCGACCGCCCCGTGTTATGCTAAGTTCTTTCTAGCTTCTTGTGAGAGTACTTATCATGGGGGATTTATGGAGCGGTCGTCAAGGTTAATGACGGCGGTGGCTCATGTCGGTAATAAACATTTTCACCTACCCTAATCTTCATACCATAGACCATATCTAACCAATCCATCATGGTTATCATATGGTATCTAGGCTATGCACGTTATGAAGATGACATACATCAACCAGCCAGATTTTTAGATTTTATAATAATATGAATAATAGATGAATATGATTTCTTCCCCTACAATCTTGTTTTGTTATTCCAGCAATCAACTACATTGCGCTTATTTAGATCTTGGTCATCATACTAATATTATAAATGCGACAGTGTGTTTGTTGGTTTGTCCTTCAATCACGCCGTAACGGAGCTACGGATTTTTTGCATGGGTATAGTTGAGGACCTGGAGAGAGACATGGGCTACCTTTTATCCCGGGAAAAAAATAGTTCCCGAGGGATTTTAAAAACGAAATCTAAGCGGACAAAGTCGCGGGCATCAGCTAGTGTTCCATAATCTTAAATCTATTGGCGCTTTTGATCGAATGACTTAATAAAAAGATAACATACACGCTGAATTGCTTAAAACGAGTCATATTATTTAGTCAGAACAAACATGACCGTAGCAAAATAACCCCCGGACAGAATTTAATAGAGTTTTGCCAGAATCATACCACAACTTTGACCTTTCGTTTCCCGCAAGTCTCATCATTGGAGGCTCTTGGACGAAGTTCCATACATTTTTTCCCATTGTCCTTTAATTACCTCTGTCTTGCACTAAGCCTATGTAGGAATAATTATAAATAGCTGTTGGGTTTTGTTTTTTCAGTAGGTAGATTCCTTAGTATACTATAGTATTAGTAGGTACCTACCTACATAAACCTAAGAACACTAGAATTTAATTTAAGGTAATGATTGACTCAAAAACTATATTATTAAGTAGGTAGTTACTAGGTACCTAATACAATAAAATATTACAAAATCTGCGTAATAACTATAAAATTATTTTTGACGTGATAACGTCTTATAAATCGATGAACACCGGCTGCACGCACGAAAAGGTGTCACGTTCCGCCTGAGCCTGCGTGTGCAAGCGAGAGCGCGGAACAAGCGAATGAGAGGCACGATCGGCCCAAGTAAAGTAATGGCTTGTGACTAGAGTAAATTGTAATTTTCAATTAACTCCTTCTTTGTATTATACAAAATAATGATAATTCAGTGATAATAATTCAATTCAATTCATAAAAGTATGCAATTTTTTTCATCAATGTTTCTTTATGACGTTATCACGTAAAACTATCGTCCGTAAGCCGATTTTACAGATAACCAATTTTTTTTCAGAGAGTTTTGACGTATACAATATAGAAACAGCCTTACCGAAGTTAGATTTGGATGCAATCGAAAACCATATAAAAGCTGCTAAGGAAGCCGAAAGACGAGTATGTGCATTTAAAACATTTGTTTTATTAAATCTTAAACTTACTAGGTACTTTAGTAATTACTGTGTATGAATAATCTAAGTACATATTCAATAAAAATCTTTCATTAAATATTATACATCACTACTTGAAATAATATTTCAAATAAGCAGTGATGTATAATATTACCTACGTACCTACCTTAAAAACGTACATTACAGTACCTACCACTAGGTAGGTAATGATAATACTCACCATATTATAGTATTCCAATACTAAAAACCAATCATCAGTAATAATAATTAATCTAAGCATTTAAACTTAAGCTTAAATTATTGCTTATCTACTTTGGGCTTTGAAATTGGCGCGTATTGAAGTAACGGTAACTGCATACATTCACATTTTATCCACGTCTCTTACAACCCATGGTAACTGTTAGAATAATTATTACCAATAGGTGCAGTAGCAGTTATATACCCACTTAGCTTGCTTTCTACGGTGATTCAACGGTGTCTGTAGGCGGTCGTTACTTAATGTTTTGTTGTATCCGTTTTTAAACTTCAATAGCTGACCAGACAGCCTGACGCGTGTTTCGTTATTTCCTACAAAGGCGTAATACCAAAATAAGTGCTAAAATGGCGTCGATGCCGTACTTCAACTCGGAACAAAGACATTATAAAAAGGATACAAGATTTCTTTTGGATTTATATACAATAACGTATGATAACCACGAATCCGTCGATAATATTTGCTGCCTCGTAAGTTATTTTTAAATTATAAAATAGCACATCCCTAATCCGTAATAAACCATAAAGTAGGTAGGCACCTTTAAAAGATACATAAAATAGAACATGGTATTTTGTCCTTGGCCTAAATGTCAAATATCACGTCAAATATTATGACAGGAATGACAGGATAGAAATGTTTTTTTTGTTTTCCTAGTTTTAGTTTTTACGATTTACGAAAACGCGTGCCATTTTTGCCAAAAAATAAAGACTGACTAGTTTTAAGATGTTCGAAAGTTTAATAACGAATATAAAACGAAAATTTAGCAAGACCTCAAATGAAATAAGTTCTAATGTAGAAAAAGAGAAGTCGGGGTTTAAAAAAAATTTGCTAAGTTTGAAAACGAAATTTTTGAAGTCTAGTGGAACCAATACTACCGATGTTTCGGTTCCCAATTATTACTACAATGATAATATTATGTCTCTAAGCCCCCGAGCTGTTGGTGCCGGTGAATGTGCACAAACTGAAATTGAGTGGCCAAATCTCAATGACAAAAATCCCAACATCTTAGACAAATTCACAAAGATAGTTACCACTGCTGTAGACAGTGCAAGTTATGATGGAAAAGTCTGAAATTATTATCTTCTATATCATGTACGTACTAATAAATAAGACACTTATATTCTAACAATTAGATGTTATTTTTCAGAAACGCAATGACCGAGAGGAGATTAGGAAGCGTTTGGCCATGGGTGTTGATAGTGAAGAGTATTACAGTTTAGGGCACATAGACCGTCCAGGGAAGAAACCTAGCTTACATTCAAGACTTCAAAATGGTAGGTTCCTAATTTATGTCAATTTAGCAATTAATTTAGAGTTGCATTATTGGGTCTATTCTCACATGGGAAAATCAGTTTTCAACATAGTTGCAACATGTCAAATTGGCTCATAATATTTCTGGTTGCTTCTTTTTTTTTTTTCTTCATCCTGGGACAATATCTACATGTAGGTGATGTCTGCCTATTATGGTTAGATAACATTAAAAATTAGTTTTTGAGAAGTTACTGTATAGTAAGACTAATAAAAATTAAGTGCCAGTGTGTATAGGTTGGTGTTGAAATTAGATTTTATTTTGGGTTCCTTGTGTAACATGACATTAATAATATGATTTGGTGATGGTGCTGATTGATTTGTGTTGTATATCTGTTACTTACAATTTTTTAGCCACCAAAATTGAAATTTAGTTTTATTATAGTGTGTTAAACTTTGTATTTTAGCATGGTATCTTTACACTTTAAATAACTAATCAAGGGAAATCTCATTAATTTGGAATAAAACACAAAAATCTATAATTGTAGGTATCTTTGTTAGACTAGTGAGAAATAGAATCAAAAATATAACTATCTATGTAGTATAATAAAACTGTAACAGGTTCAATTCTGTACATTGAAGATATTTTGAAAATTTTTGTTTGAGGGCACTCTATAATCGATACTGAAGGAAAAACAATTTTTTTTTAATTTTTTGTCTGTCTGTCTGTCTGTCTGTCTGTCTGTCTGTCTGTCTGTCTGTCCGTCTGTCTGTCTGTCTGTCTGTCTGTCTGTATCTTGGCCACGCATCACGCCGTAACTACTGGACGGATTTAAATGAAACTTGGCATGATTTAAGTTCATACTATGAGGTATAATATAGGATACTTTTTATCCCGAAATTCAGCACGGTTCCCTTGGGAGAGGGGATGAAAGTCAAAATGAGTATTTAGTTGTAATTCATTAAGGCGTATTCCGATTTCATTCATTCTTTTTTTGTTAGAAAGCAGGTACTTTAGAGATTATCCTGTAATTATTTCAAGGTCGTCGGTTTAGTAGTTCAGAAATTATAGACATCACAATCTTCAGTATGGTGTCCAAATTACTTGAACCCCGGATTGGACAGGGTACTTTGAATGTACGGCTCATCTTAAGCTGGCAAGTGTACTTTATCGTATATAGCCATTGTGGATAGCCCTATTTTTTCAAAGTCAAACTACTCTAAAGGCTTCAGATTTTTAACATAGGCTACTTTTTATCCCGGAAAATCAGTGTTCACGAGGGATTTTAAAAACTAAATCCACCCGGACGAAGTCGCGGGCATCAGCTAGTATATAATATAATATAACTGTTTATTCAGATTTATATAAAATATATAAATATGAATAATATAAGTTGAATAAAAACGGCGAGTACATCACTCACCTGCGATTTGCCGATGACAGTAGTCATGGCAGAGACTCTGAGAGATCTCAATACCATGCTCAATGATCTCAGCAGGGTTTCTCAACAGGTGGGCCTGAAAATGAACATGAGCAAGACGAAAATCATGTCCAATGCTCATGCTCCGCTCCACCCAGTAATCGTTGAGAACTCTGCGCTCGAAATGGTAGACGAGTATATATACCTGGGACATACAGTCCAGCTAGGTAGATCCAATTTCGAGAAAGAGATTAACCGCCGAATCCAACTCGGCTGGGCAGCGTTCGGGAAGCTCAGAGATGTCTTCTCGTCCAAAATCCCTCAGTGCCTGAAGACTCAAGTCTTCGAACAGTGCGTGTTGCCAGTGATGACTTACGGATCCGAGACATGGTCGCTAACTATGGGCCTCATAAGAAGGCTCAGGGTCACCCAGCGAGCGATGGAGAGAGCAATGCTCGGTATCTCTCTGCGAGATCAAATCAGGAATGAGGAGATTTGTAGGAGAACCAAAGTCACCGACATAGCTCAGCGTGTCGCGAAACTGAAGTGGAAATGGGCGGGGCACATAGTTCGAAGAACTGATGGTCGTTGGGGTCCCAAGGTGTTAGAATGGCGACCCCGCACCGGGAAACGCAGTGTTGGCAGACCCCCCACCAGGTGGACCGACGACATCAAACGAGTCGCAGGGAGCCGCTGGATTCAAGCGGCGCAAGACCGAAGCCTGTGGAAGTCCATGCAGGAGACCTTTGTCCAGCAGTGGACGTCTATAGGTTGATAAAGAAGAAGAAGAAGAAGAATATAAGTTGAGAACTCAAGAAAATCTAATGAAACATATTATTATGTTGTACCAACTAGTTCAAGTACATACCCTGTATACATATACTGTACTTATTGTAAAGATGAGAATAAAGTCCAACAGAGTGTAAAAAATGCAAATTTGGCATTATATAGTTAGTTCATTATTCTGTTAATGGTTATGAGTACATTAACAATAATAAAACATGAGCAACTAGCATTAACAAAAAAAGCATAAATTGCACACTTGCTGGATTAAAAGTGAAATTAGAAATCTAGTACAGAAAGTTATAAATACCATAATATTTTCTAGATTGATTACTCTTAGAAAGAATCTAGTCTTTCATCAATTAAATCTTTTGTTTTACAAAATTCACATTAACTTTACACAATAGAGTTAGTTTGTCTTTTTAGTAAGAGAAAATTATTCTCTTCAAATAAGAAATAATTTGCTATAGATTTCTCATTTTATCTGTCTAAACACCTTTTGCTGCAAAGCCTCTCAGTGCATTCAATCAAAAATTGTGTTTAACCCATTTGAAACAAAATGAAATAAATACAGGGAGCTAGTTACACTAAAAGTCCCGTCATGCGTATTTGAAAACCACTTTTTTTGGCTGGAAGAGTCTCGCATACCTACTTGAAGTATGCGATAGGGGGGAGATTCTTCCAGCCAAAAAAAATGGTTTGCAGAATTTTTCCTGAAAGAGAAGAAATTTTGTATCGAATGCACTGCCGAATCAAATCAACATCCGCAATTATGGCAAAACATATTTGAATTTTTGTAAAAAAATTAACACACACAGAGCTTAGAAATATAATATAATAATTCGAATACAAAATTTTCGAATCCGCTATGAGGGGACTTTCAATGTTACTGGCTCCCAGACCAATAGGTATATCATGAAATTAGTGAGATTCACCTTTCCTAAACATTTATCTATGTTGCTTAAATAATATGTTAAGTCGAATTATATGTGTCAATGTCCACATAAATATATTTTCTGGTTCTGTGGTGGTGCAGGGAAAAATCTACAAATATGCTTTATGAATGAAACAGCCTCAGATAACGAATCTCAAGCATCTGACATAGAGAGAAATTTCAACTGCAATAGTAAAAGTTCATCACGTTCAAGTCTATTTAGCAAGAACAGTTTTAACCATCCATACCAAACAAGACCACTGTCTGTTAATATTACAAAAAATGACAAAAATACAAGTCAGGGTGGTAAGTTGTTCAAATTATACTGCATGAAAAATGTTATTATGACTATTGGTTTTTTATTGTTTCCACAGTGGTTTTATTAGACAATTACATAACTACAATCTTATAAAAGCTAATGAATAGTCCAGTAGATACTATGAATATAGCATATTAGATGATTAGGTGATAATATTATAGGTAGTAACTACTAACCACCAAAAATACAATTTGAAATAAATAATTTGTACTGCAATCAAAAATGCATAAATAGTGATATAATTTTTTTCCATAAAATACTAACAACAAAATGAGATGTTTCTTAAATAGACCTTGATATTATATAATTTCAGTTAAATTAACATATAAATTAGAGATATGTACATTATACATTTCTAATTTATATATTTTTTGATTTGGGTTTATTTTTGGGTTTGATTTTGTCAGTTTCAATCACATTATGCTTAAAGGATTTACAGTTAAATAGATTGATGTTAGGAATTTAGTAATCTATCTTCTATCTAAATAAATAAAAATGAATGTTGGTAAGCGCATAACTCAAGAATGGATGGACCAATTCGGTTAATTTATTTTTTTGTATGTTCCTTAAGGTCCACGGAAGGTTTTAATTTAAAAAAAAAAAAATATTTTAACTTTTGACAGAACGAAGTCTGTCCGGGCAGCTAGTGTACAATGTTTTACTGATCTAAGTTATATTCTATATAGTTAATTTGTTGTTGTTTAGTTTAAAAATGTGCATGTTGATGTAGTTAATATAATAATGCCTTTATGAAAATGGCTATGTTTAAAAATATTTTTAAATTTGACATTTTAGGTCCAAAACTTCGTCCAACATCTCTCACATTAAAGTCTACAAAGTCACGAACCACAAACTCTCTGGGCAATATTGAATTGAGGGAGTCCGACTTCTTTGCTCTACAAGCTACTCTTCAGACAGAGGCCCGAATAGCACTGGCACAGGCTAAAGAACAGGCTCGATTACAGATGGAGGTAAGGAAATAACATCACTTCTACATTTAGTTATCCTAACATTATAAACTAGCTGATGCCCGCGACTTCATCCGCGTGGATTTAGGTTTTAGAATCCCTTGATTTTTGGGGATAAAAAGTAGCCTATGTCACTCTCCCAAGTATAACTATAGCCATGCAAAAAATTAGGTCGATACGTAGCTCTCGATAGTATGATGCGAAAGTGTGTTTGTTTGTCCTTCAATCACGCCGCAACAGAACAACCGATTTAAATCGATCGACGTGATTTTATGCATGGGTATAGTTCAGGACCGTGAGAGTGACATAGGCTACTTCTTATCCCGGAAAACCAAAGAGTTCCCATGGAATTTTTTAAAACTAAGAACGACAAAGTGGACGAAGTCCTGGGCATCATCTAGTATGTAATAATTACAAGCTGATTGCAACGACTCATCCACATGGTTTTACCCCTATTTTTAATCCAGTGAGATCAGATCAGCAGCTTAAGCGTGAAACAGTAACAGACATTGTTACTTTCAGATTTAGCATCTATATTTCAGGTTGTTAGTATGTATTTTCTCAAAATTTCAGTTTCTGACAATTCCCTTTCACTTACAAAGAGCTTATTCTCCTCATTTTGTGTAATTGTCCAGGATTCACAACCATTCATAAAGATTCATAGTGTTATAGATGTGGATCTTGGTTTGTCAGCTGATTATTATCCTGGTTATGGAGTATGAAGAGATGTGCTGGTTATTTCTTTTCTGCCTCTGTCTTGAGATCTTTCTGCTACTTGTAAATCTTGTCTTTACATATGAGTAGGGACATACCGTACCATTATTATATATGTATACTGTACTAATTAATTTCGTTTGTTTGTTATAGCATGAACGCCATGCGCGCGCAGTGTCGCCGGTCACGGAAATGTTGCAACACAGTATGGAAAAGGCGAACGCGCCTCTCGCGCCCGACCGTCGCCGCGTCTCCCGTCACCTGCTCACTGACATGAACATCGCGCAGTTGCAGGTAGAGCTTTGCATTTGGGCAAAATGCCACGGGCCCCAGCCGGAAGGGGCCCCTATGGTTGAGCTTCTTTATATGGGTAGGAGAGGGCCCCATCTGATTCATTTGCCATGGGCCTCGAACAGGATAGTTACGCCACTGCCCATAGCAGTATTAGTGTCAATGAAATTAAGTCTAGCGCATATTTTTGGTTGCAAAATTAATTCTGACGCATTATCGGCTGCCAAGACATTAATTCTTGTGCATTGTGTTGGTTGCAAAGAAGCAAATTTTTGGCTGCAATGAAGTTAATTCTTGCGCATCTTTCGCTGCAAAGAAGATAATTCTTACATGTTGTTGGCTCCAATAAAGTTATGTCTTCTGCTCTTTTGGCTGTGAAGAAATAAAAAATTATGAATTTTGTTAAATAAATAATTAGTTATGAATTTTGTGCTGGATTGAAGATTAATCCTGCATATTTTTAGATTGCATAATAAAGTCTTAGCACACTTTTCGCTGCAATTTTGAAGTTAATTTTGTTTAATAGAAATGTAAAACATGCAATGCGAAAGATAGATTTCCTAACTTGAATAGAATGTAGTTACTGGTATGCTATATATTTGACATAACAATTTATTTCTAATATTATGACGTTATCTATTCTAAAGGAGTTTTTATCAATAAAAATTTGTTATTGGAACAGGGTCCTCGGACAAGGTTATGAATTAATACAACAGTCTGCGTGCACAGCTGGGCCGTCACAGCTAGTCTTTTCTAGATTACCTTCTAACATTTTACTCAAATTCTTATGTCTTATGTTTTTATGTCTATAATAATTTATAACAATTTAATCTCATTCTTAAGCCTTTGTTTATATTATTTTATAACAAAAAAGCTTATTGTATCTTGTATACAGTGCTGTGCAGTTTTTTGTGCATGACCTTGCAGTCTTAGCCTTTTTGCCGTTTGAGCCTCGCTGACTCATGCGTAACGTCTCGATAACAAAAGCCATTGTGCAATTTGGTACGATTTCGTCACTCTTACATAAATGTCAGAACCGTAATTAATGACCCGCGATTTGTGACGAAAAAATACTACAAAATCACAAACTGAACAGTCACGATAGGCAAAATATTTCTTATGTAGATATTATAACATTTTGTTTCTGTGGTTCGAACAATCATTTACAATGCTTGATAACGATTACAATTTCTATGAAACTTTCATATACCTACACTGATTTCTTTATAGTTAGTACATATTAAAAAATTCAATAATAGGGTAATTTTTTTAGGCATATATAAATCTGTTACCATAGTAGTGTCCTAACAGAAGTGATATCTAGGTGGTTTTCTATGTACGTGATAGCCATTAGGATACAACATACATAGAAAAACAAAACACACCTTCGATTTTGAAAGTCGATTCCTTGTATAATTGGGTATTTGACTGTTGTCAAAATTTTGATATTAGTTATTTATAATCGAAAATTTAACATGTAAGAATAACTAACATAAAAACAGAAAATAAATCCGTTTAAAAAACAAATAAGTTATAAGTTACTTTGACTAATGAATGTAGCAAATAAATGAATTTGACTGTATGTGTTTCTATAAAGAAACTATGGGGTGTGTATGGAGCTGCTGATTTGTGATATCACACTTCAGTAGCGCTCTCTCTGTCTAGCAGGTAACTTTAATGCTCTATATTTCCGAGACTAGTTAATTAAAAAAGAAAAATGGCATTGTGTTATTATATTTAAAAACATTATTTTAAATAAATAAAAAAATATCAGTTAAATACCCAATTGTCTAACTGTCTGTGAAAATCAAAACGGATTCAGCCTTTCTAAAGATTAGCCAATAACTATTTTTTCTTAGCTATCTTAAAAGGTAAATAAATCGCGGAAACTTTTTCTAATAGTTTGTAATTGATTAACTAGGTGATAGTGAACGAGCTGCACTCGCAGATCGAGTCTCTGAACGACTCGCTGGTGAAGCTGTTGATGGCGCGCGATGAACTGCACATGGGACAAGACTCGATGCTTGTGGACATCGAGGATCTCACCAGATATTTGTATGTATTCAAGTTCAAGTATTTGTATGTATCTGTGGTCTCCTATTCGGGGAGTCGCAGGTTCGATCCCGGGTACCTCTGACTTTTCAGAGTCAAGTGCGTTTAATTGTGTGCAATTAAATCAAGTGCGTGCAAGTAAATATCACTTGCTTCAACAGTGAAGGAAAACATCGTGAAGAAACTTGCACATCTGACAGTTCTTCATAATGTTCTCGAAGGTGTGTGAAGCCCGCCAATTCGCATTGGGCCAGCGTAGTGGACTATGGCCTATAACCCTTCTCTGAAAGGAGACCTTCGCTCAGTAGTGAGCCATTGATGGGTCGCTAATGATGATGATGATGATTCAAGTTTATCTTCTTCTGTATCAACCGCTAGACGTACATTGTCCTTGCATGGACTTTCTCAGGCCTCGGTCTTGCGCCGCCTGTTAGATACAGGCGGCTCCCTACGGCTCGTCGGATGTCGTCGGTCCTCTTAGTGCAGGGTCTGCCAACACTGCGCTTCCCTGTGCGGGATCGCCGCTCAAGCACCTTGGTCTTCCACTACTCCACACCACTTGAATACTCCAGCAGCCCTAAGGTGCTGTAACCTAAAGTGGCTTTTTGATCAGTTTTAGCTTTTGCGGTAACCTAACTTTAATCATCTGATGTGCACCAGTATACCTAGCCCTAAGACAGTTTAGCCTCGGTAAATTCTATCTCGTTGCTTCAATTTCTATTGAAATGTTCTTTGCGTGGGCAGTCATTAGTCATATAATTTACATATTCGTGATTTGCCGCTAATATGGAATATGCGTGAGGTTTAAATTTGAATGTGTTTAAAATGTAAAATCAAGATTTCTGACATAAAAGTATTTTTAATACAGAAACACGAAGTTTAAGGCTTATGAAGAATTTCAATGAAGACCGAAAGTAATTTTTTCACATAATATATATTGTAATTTGTATTAAGTAGTTTAAAATAGAAATCATTTTGCTCATAATAGAGTAGTAATGCATAAATAATATGTTGAGTCACATACTAAATATGATATAATTGTCGGCCTATTGTAATTTAACTTTTTATTAAACTAAAGAAAAAGTATTGGCAGTAAAAGCGTGGTTATAACAAGTACACGCCGATAATGATATTTAGACTTACTCAAGCTATAATAAATTAAAATCAAACTAATGAAAATAAGTATATTAAACCGCTTATCTATTTCTGTCATGATCACGTCTCTTATATAATGAGCAAGAAAAATAGACGTATATTCAAAAAATTTACTTGTCATCCTATATATATATATGATACGTTAGGCATCATTATATAGCAGATAGCAGAGCAGATACCACGTAAATACATATAAAACAATGTTTTTGCTATACCCAAACTGGGTATCTATAGCCAGCTTTACCTTTTATTGACTTAAATGATATACCTATGTATCTTAAGGAAAAAGTGTACGTACCTATGAAAATGCAATTAATAAAGAAAATAATTGAAAAATTATTTTAGCTTTCGGCGTAGTACTTCTTACTGGGCCCATAACCTGTTTTATTATTAGCAAGTCATAGGTCGCGATCACGTCGATACATAAAAGTTGAAACAAACTAAAGTATATTGAGTCACTCACAAATCCACATTGCATGAGATAGCTTTCAAAAAGAAAGAGACAGAAGAAATGGAAGTAGAACAAGTTATAGAAGTATTAAAATTTAAATTATTATTATCTGCTTTCGGAACCTGCCGTCTTGACTTGTCATAAGAGCTGCAGATTGGTCTAAATAGAATATATTTTGAATTTATCGTGTATTCTGTAGAATATCTGTTTTGTAGAATATAGATTGTTACATTATGTATCATTTATTCATAAATGTTTACTTTGAGTCCTGTTTTCTTATAACTTTGCGATACTATGCACCAACCAGAAATTATGACACATCCAAACAGTTCTACTAATTTTAATTTTTTCTTGCAGAGGAGTTAAGGAGCAGACCAAAAAAACCAAAGGCACTTCTAAGTCCGGCGTAAGGAGGCTCACGTCATTAGTGCACAAATAAGTACACAATATATTAAATACTGTTCTAGTTGTAATTGCAGTTTATTATGTGGAGTATATTATTATTAAAATAACATGTATAACTGTATAGTCTTATCACACCTGTTTAATCTTGGAACTATATTTGTGTATTTACTATTTACTCTTGCTACTATCCAGTCTATTTACTTACCTATTTCGAGTCAGTTTTATCGGATATCAAGATTTTAACGTTTTTTTTTTTCTAAAAATCTACGTGAAAACTGCAATAATTCCGTTAACTTCAAAATTCTTGCTATCAATATTTCAAATAGTGGTGCTTATTCGGTGGTACATAAAATTTAAACTAGTTCTAAAAGTGGTATACCAAACATTTCGCTTTATTTCGTTTGACAATTTTTCGATTTGTGAACTACAGAATGAGCACGATCACGATTATTTATCGAAAACTTTTGACTTATAATTTGAATGACAAAATCTTCCACAGTATCGAGGAAAAAACACTCCATTGTACAAGAATTAATAGAAAAAAATATATTAATCGATGATCGACAATCGTCAAAATAAAAAAAAAAATTGTCTAAAAACCTATGTTTGCTACGGAACAATGCAATTAACATTTTGACGTCACTTCAAAAATATTGTTATATATATCTTACAGTACTCGAGGCGTAATCACAGCTTTGCTTTGTGTGTGTAATTGCGAAAAGTTGTACAAACTGTGTGTCGAGAAGTAGTACAATTCGGTCCAAACCACTATCGGTGTACATACAATTGCAAAGCTGAGCTTTTGCTTCGCGGAATGTACACCGATTCTATACCCTTTTGACATTTATCGATTCTCGAGCTATAGTGTAGTCCTGTCATTTTGATAGCGAAGATCATAGTCTGCACTGTAAGATTTTGACGTTAGCAATAAGATTCCGCAAGATTTACAGAATCAGCATCTGGTCTTGATATCAGTTTAAACACCCTGATGATAAATTATACTTGACAAGTCAAAAGTTCCAGAATATAAGAAGACATATTTATAGAAATAAAGTGTAATTATTATCATTCTTACAAATGATTACGATAACAACAGCTAATCACAATTTCCATGTATTTAGTCAAATTTACTCGGTTATTATAGTCATATTGTTGTGGTACTATGTTTTAAGAATTCCACTCGTCTGGTTTATGCCACATTATGTTAGTGCTATATACCATTAATTACTATGTATAATGATTAGGTATACTTCTATCTATCAAGATAATCTCAAAACTGGTATAGTTTTTGTTAAAGGCGGAAACGAAGTGAGGTTACGTTTTACAAGTATATTTTTGCCTGAATTATTATTCCATACACATGTGGGATCTATAAATAGTATTTTCTGAACTAGATTTGAGATTATTTTTGCTTTACTTGCTTACTTTTGGTATTTGTGGTATAGGTATCATATAGTACTTTAGTATAAGTCAACTGTTGTATGATGTAATATTTCGTTGTCAACAACAAAATGTGGCAAATAGCAGACTAATTGTACCCACCATGATATTACATAACCATTGTTGTCAATATGTAAAACAAATAAAATGTAATTAAATCATATAGTAAAATATGAAAAACATAATAACGGATTTAAGTTGGTTTATAGCTCTAGCTGCGAGCGTATTATTTGTATATTTTGTTACTAATGGTGTTACTATATTCCATTTTACGAGTAGGATGTAAGGTTTCTTTTCCATAGGTATTCTATTCTATCTTCTCATCGTTAAAATTACATTATTCAATTCAATTGTATAGGTATTCACGGGTCTGCTTTAAAATAGTGGCTGTTTCATCTAGGGTATATTATAATATATTTGCGATTTGCATATTAAAGAAATATTTTTTCATGATAATGCTCATTTTATAGAATAGTTAATCATTTTCACGCCTGTGAGGCTAACTGCAAACTAACAGGGTGAAATCGTAGTCGTTCAAATAGAAGCGAAAAATACCTTTTTTGTTGATAATATTGAGAAAAATCTCAATTAATTTTCTGAAGAGAAATTAAAATTGCGCAAGAATTTTTTACCACTGGAATACCTACAATGAACATAGCGGTTAAGGACAAGTATATTTATCTTGTTTAAGCATAATGCTGTTTAAAATAACTAGAAGAAAATACGCAACGAATCGTTCCTTTCTCCTTTTTTGGAAGTTAGTTTAAAAATATATAAATATACTTGTTCTTGAAGTATTTAGTAGATATATCGGGCCAAGGAAAGCTTAATAATATCCGCCACTAATCCCAATATTATGTTTTATATCTACTTACAATAAATAGCGCAAACCCTGTACAAACTGGTCGTGATGTGTATAATTATATCGTTTCAGGAATCACGTTTTAAAATTATCACAATATCATATTAATGAAAATCTTTAATATATTAGTAACTTGATAATATTCATCACATAGAGAAGCACATTTACACTATATAAAATACAATTTTTAGAAATCTGGCACATTCTTGCGGTCACATAAATAAAAGAGGTTTACAGCGGACTAAGCCCGGTACTTACGGAGTGGTTTTCACCCGCGCCCGCAGCGGTTGCGGGCCCGCGGCCTCTGTAGAATAAAGATTTGTATGCAAAATGAAGTAGCAATTTTCACGGTGCGGTTTGCGCCCGCGTCTGGTGCGGGTGAGAACGGGCTGTTAGACCCACTTTTTTATAACAAAGAAATCTTGAAAGTCAATGCTACTCGTAAGGGCGCGTACCTGTCTTAGTCATGGTGTTGAGTCTGATATAGACGCCTGTTATATTCTGTTAAAAAATGTTTAATACACTAAAGTTGCTCATATACCTTATACACATAGATTTAGGATTGGTAGTCGCTTCGCACCTACCGGAAATCGCGGCAATACATAGTACGCCTGAACTGGCGTATCCATATAGTTTCTTAGCAACCGATGTTAGATTTCTAGTAGAGATTAACTACGATAAAATGGCTCGTCCCTCCAAAATTCAAAATGTATGAAAGTATTTGTGAAAGTACATATTTACAAAGTGCCACCAAGACTCAACCGTATGTGCGTGCTGAGACGGCCGTGAAACAAAACTAAATCCACGGATTTGTTGCTCGACTAGTTGCGTCATTAATATTATTATTAGTCTCGAGGGGCGAGCCATGTTATCGCAGTAAACTCTGCCTACCATTCGGTTAATATACATTATACATACCTAATGATCAATCAGCTTCGATTTAAAACTATTTTGTTAATATAAAGTACTAGCATCATTCCATTCCAATTTCTTCCATTCTATTTAAAAAATAAGATCAAATCTGTGCTTGACTATAAACACTGATGCAAATCTTGAATTTGTATACGAAAACATTGAATATCTACGGTAAAACCGTAATAGTTGCGTCTCTTTAATTATTACTTCCTTACAATAGGCTGTTATTTTCTCAATTACGTGTTGCAAAAATTGTGTTTTGTATTTAAAACAAGGGTTTGCCGAAGGGTTTTTGCCCACCCTAACATAAGAAAGGAATAATGAAAGAAACACTAGCAGATCATATTGATTAGAACACAGCAGTAGATTTTTAGATCATATTTATTATTAGTATACTGGATCATTATCGTTATTAGCAGTTTCATTTTTCATTAATATTATTTATTCAAGCACCTATCCACTTTAAATAATAAACAATAATGATGAGTTAGGGTAACTGAATGCAAATATTTATTAAACTTATGTTCACCATTAATTAATTAGGTATTATTGTAGGAGCTATAAAAGAGCAAAAGCCACACGATAACATCGGCGATCGGTCGCACTTTGACCGCTTTTCGAAAGTTTCGAAGTTGCGATTAAATTGCGATATTTTGTTGCGGAAACTAGTTGCCGCGTCTGCAGTCTGCGCGTTTACCTACGCATGCATTCGAATGCCAAAAACACGAGGTTATGGTATCTGCGGAATACGGTTCAGTGTTGCACTACAAGCACGCATCAAATCGCGATGCAGCTTCTATGCAGTCGCAATATCGCTGATCGCCGTTTTTGTAGTATCGTGTGTTTTCGCCCTAAACAAGACCTTCGATATTTTACCATAATTTATTATAAGTATATTGATTTATTTTTATTGGTTATTAGTTTTAAGATATTTTTTCTGATTTTAGTAGATATGTTCTTTGGGGTTTCTTATTGATGTTAACCTCTTTTTAGTTCTAGATTTACTAAGGTTACGTTACCATTTTGAATATTTACTATCGAATTATTTTTAGTAGTGGGTAGATAAACATGGTTGATGCCTTAATTTTATTATTATATCACAAAAAGGTATCTTGCCATTATTTTTTTGTAAATGCGCTTCTAATAAACATACTAGAAATAGACATCAACATGGCAGCTAAAATGTATTTAGCATAACAGTATGAATGTACCACGAGGTGTTTATTCACTTATTGAACTACCTATCAAGTAAAAATTTAAAATCCTGTGCCATTGAGTTGACTAAACATTTCTTTTTACTATATAATTACATCCAAAAGCTTAGATTTACTACTTGATTGAAATAACTACATAATAATTAAATATAACTATAATTTTACGTTAGAGGTGCAATCATCTGATGACTGATCAATTATTTATTATTATTTATTTATAATATGAAATTGGTCCTGTATCGACAAAATAACTTCTTTAACGGTCATAAAAGCTGGCACTTGAATCAAAACATGTTAAAGGCAGGACTGAGTATCGAATCTTGTTTTTATTTTTTTCGATTCCATTACGAACGTTCCTTAATCCCTTATATTATTGTCACCGTGTAATTGAGTACGCGTTGGTTTGTCCCCGAGTTATATTAGTATTGCCATTACAGTTAAATTGTTTTTGTTGATATTTAATGGCTGTCACGATGTGCAAATGAACGCAGCTGTTATTTTTTATGCATCAAGACATTCTCGCATTCGGTTTTAATAAAACATTGATATTATCGCCGTGAACTTTGTCTAAAACTAGTAAACTTTTTATTGCTAGTTTATTAAGGTGGAGTATTGTAGCCAATAGCATCTGTAACTGTATTATATCTTTAAAATTGTAAAACCGCATTTTTGTATGGAACACCTGAGAACCAGTATCTTATTTCTGAGAACCAGCATCTTATTTTATCATACTTTGTTGTATATCACGGGCAATAAGTACTAGGTATACTTAGAATTACCCACAATTCAGAATTTATCCGTTTAAATTAAGGTTACCCAGAGATGGCAGGTTAAAGTGAAGAGAATAAATTGTTGACTGGAATAAATCATTATTATTTAAGATCTTGAATGCTATTGATTTGGTCAGATGTAGCCAAAATCGAAATGTGATGAGCGACCACTGTTCACCCTTACTCCACGCAGTCTTGTCTAACCTAGATGTTAAGTAAAGCGTGAAACCAGTAGCAAATCTTCTGGCGTAGCCCATTTATGTATTACTCATCCCCAGTTAGACCTAGATGCGAATGGGTAAATTCCGAATTAAGGGTTCTTGTAACATTACCCGTAATGGAACATACGATATTATGTTAAGTACTATGTAACTTTAAAACTACATAATTTTACGGAAATCTGATCACAGGCACAGGGTCTGTGGTTTATCATTTACTAGGTAGTTTTGCTTGTATAGAGCGCGCTCGGTAGCGCTCTTGAAGTTAGCTTCATCTAAACGATTGTCATTTCGTTATTTTTATTTTATTAAAGACTGATTTCACCAACGTAGAATAAGTCTTATCCCGAGTGAGATATTTTGTCAGATTTTCAATACAAAATCTGTCCCATAATATTCCTCGGACAAACGTCACATGGTGAAATCGGCACTTAGACTGCGCCCATTCCATTTTTGCCCGTAAACTTACCCGTAACATAATTTTTGTCTTACTACTTCTTATACATATCTTTATGACGTTATGCTAAGTCTGTTCTGCGAGAACGATTTCACTAACGTCGAGTGACGTTTAACCACCGTTTAACTGAGGAATAAATTGGGTGTTCTGACAGTCTGTATTGAAAATACTGTCAAAATATCGAATTTACGCTCGGATAAGACTTATTGAACGTTGGTGAAATCGGTCCTAAAACAGTACTGTAAAATAATGGGGTCTTATAAATTAAATTCAAGATGTTTAATGTACCTGCCTACCTATCGATCTATAGCCATGAAAATTAGATTAAACTTATGTACTGTTTGCGATTTGATAAGTGAAGCTTGGCGCGCTTATTGACAAATTCTTACAGATGTGATACATACCTACATACTATTGACTATTCTAAATAAATAAGAAAGTGTTTATATTGTCTTTTTTTTATCCTGAAACACTTAAGAGCTCCACATATCGAATAATGCTACTTTCTGTCTGCCCATCTTAACATGTGTTGAATTATAATTAGGTATACTTTTGTGGATCTTCCCCTCATTGTGGAAACACTGCATACATAGCATAATATCTATTGTATTGTAAAATTGTTTTGAAAAGAGCAACCGCCGAGTTTCTTGCTGGTTCTTCTCGGCAGGAAGGGCATTCCGAACCAGTGGTAGACTCATCGACGATTCAAAAGCACTTGTAAAAAAAGTTTATTTGTATAAAAAACTTTTCTTTTCTAATACGGTGCGGCGCAGGGCGCAGCCACCACTGCTGTCGTAAGTACACGAAAGGTTGTTAAAAACGCCCCATTACATCAGCTCCTCCTTCAGTGAGTGTACAATGTCTTCTAAAGATACATATGAAATTCGGCAGCCGTGCCCCGGGTTCGATATGTGGAGCTTTCTTAGATCCGCGTATGCAGTGGCACGCGCAAAGGCTAGGATATGCATCGATTTAAATGTCAACTCAACTTCTGATTCCTTTTCTAAACCGCACCTACCTAGTGCAGTTTTTCTCATGGTAAGTAATTTTTAACCTTTGTGGAGTGCGCGCCTCAAAGGCAGACGGTGCGAAAGTGACGCATAGTCATAATGTGTTTATAATGATAACACCTAAAACAGCTTTATGGTACCTCTACCTACGGTTGAAATTGGTGTGATTAATAAATATAATACGAACCGCAATCAGGTGAGCGTGCGCGCCCGTTTCGATTACATATACATATCCCAGTTCAAAATTTAGTAGAAATTAATGTTCACACAGTTTTGTTGAAGTACAAGGCCAAAAAGTCTCACTAGTTTAAATAGGGTGTATCCTCAGAGTAAATATTAGTAGGGTGTATCCTACTGGCACCTACTAGAGAGAATAAGCCAAAGTTTCGTTCGGCGCCTGCTCTTAGTTCGGTGCGGTCGAGTACGCGGTAATAGGTATCACTTCGGTACCTACTTTCAAAGTTTTAAATATAATTTTTTTTAAATAAAATCTTATAAGATAGTAATTTATTAGCTTCTAAGTTACAAAGGGCAACTTAATTATTAAAAAAAAATTGAACAGATATAATCTATGATGACATTAATTAACCTGCAACGGATCATTTCCCACAATTCAGGCACTTCGCTACGATGTCAAAACCATCGCTGACCCCAAAACGGGACCCCCACCTGCGCAGCCCAGGTGCGTGCAATTAAAATCATCCTCTAATAACACCTACGTACAATTTATTTGTTTTGTTCTTATCGACTGTAATTCTATTTGTAGGTTTACCAATTTCTTTGTACCTATTATTTTGCAAAAAACTTTCGTATCACGAGGTGTACAAACATTTTGGATAGGTAAGTATAGATAGGTAATTTTTTTTCTGAATTATTTCGGCGTACCTATTACTTGTAAAGTGTGGCAATTCATAGTAGGTACGGTACGCCTGATCTGGCGTACCTACCCACCCACAAAGTAGTTAGCAACCAATGTTGCTAAATTTAAGGAGCTATTTTTTGTTGGAAGGACAGTATCTAGTAGCGACTAATATGTGTTAGTGTGATTTATCATTCGTTACCCGTGTAACTACCAGCTGTATCTACCGCGTGTACCTAATTTTTGATTACTGGTAGTAGGTAACACGGCTGACGAATGATTTGCCAGTTAAACGTTACTCGGCAATGTTGAAATTGGCCCTAAGCATGCCCTAAGCCATAAAACAATTTAACAGGAGTTAGATTTTTAACCGACTTAAAAAAGAGGTTATCAATTCGACACGTATGTATAAATTATTTGAACTGTAAAATATTCACGTATTATGATAATCTAATTAGGGCTTTCAAACAAATACTTATGTCATCATCATCATCAGCAACCCATCAACGGCTCGCTACTGAGTGCAGGTCTCCTCTCAAAGGGTTATAGGCCATAGTCCACCATGCTGGCCCAATGCGAGCTAGCAGACTTTGAGAACATTACGAAGAACTCTCAGGTGTGCAGGTTTCCTCACGATGTTTTCCTTCACCGTTGAAGCTTGTGATATTTAATTTCTTAAACGCACTTAACTTAGAAAAGTCAAGAGGTACGTGCCCGGGATCGAACCTGCGACTCCGAATAGGAGACCGCAACACTAACCACTATAATATCACGACTTCAAAATACATACCTACTTAAACAAAATTTTAAAGGTGTATGTATCGATGTATGCATGTTTTTATGTATGTATGTTTGTCCACGCATCCGAAACTATTACCTAATCGGATTGTGATCATTATATCTATATTTATTTGCTTACATTTACTTCAACTTAGGAAACAGTAAAGGTTTGATCAAAATCGGTTCGGTAGATTTCAAGATATGGACACTTCCCTTTTCAGTTATTCTTTATTTTGGTATATTGAAGTCGATTTAAATTTTATTAAATTATAGCTTGTTTATAAAACTGTAGTTTAACTGCATAATATCTCGTACATTACTGATCGAAGAAAAAAAACCTACCTACCTTTACCTACTCGTAGGTAATTAGAGAACTGTGTCCTAGAAAAGAGGAAAGAGGGTCAACCCAGCGATTCGGTATTTTTCGTATCACACGATGAATTAATTTTCTGTTGCATTAATATACGAATTTACTTGCAGATAGGTAGATATTGACACGATTTATTGTCTGTATAGATCCTTTATCTAAATCGAAAATAAACCGAGGCGTTGAAAGGGTCTTTTTTGTTCCAGCGAATGCATTTGCAAACCTACTTAGCAAAGTTTTTATCTTTATTTTATTGGTCAAATTGTTTAGGGGTTCTATGGGAACTAATGCATTCGATCCTGTTACAATTTGATAAAATAAATTGGTAATATATTTTATCTGCCTATACCTGTAAAATTTATTATTGTAGAATTAATTCGATATTAGAAAGAACGAGTTTGAAGTTTACACACGGTACCATATTTTATTTTATACTCATTTATGTTATCTATTGTAGAATTAATTCGATATTAGAAAGATAGCGAGTTTGAAGTTTACACTTGGTACCATATATTATTTTATACTCATTTATGTTATCTAAGCAGTGATAGCCTAGTGGTTAGGACTGTGGTCTCCTATTCGGGGGGTCGCAGGTTCGATCCCGGGTACGCACCTCTGACTTTTCGGAGTCAAGTGCGTTTAAGCAAATAAACAAACCGTTGAACTACATACTTAAGTAATATAAGTATTGTGACCTTTCCTAAATCCTAACACATAGTGTTACGCTTAGTCGGAGGAGAAAGAATATGTCTGGTTGAGCATACCCAATATTCTTATATCTTGCCCTTTGGATCAGCTTGCGGGGCGCAGGCGCATGCAAATCAGCGCCGTATGCGGGCCCGCGTCACCACTCGGCTCACCGCACCCACGCCAGGGTAGGTTGGAGCAGATATGACAAGGACAAGAAATCTATATTATCATTATAAATGCGAAAGTTCATCTTTATACGAATCGTCACTACGCGAATATAGTATGAAGATTCAAGGGAGCCGTAGTTTAAAGATTTCTCGAACATAGGTATAATTTAGGGGTAGGAATTATTTTCCTAGGATGACGAGAAAATGACAGCTTTTCAGTTATAAAGTATTGCGTAGATACGTGTAGCATGCAATAGATAATAACTGAGTAATCATGTATTAAACTATGTGCAATATTTTAATTTCTTACCGAAATAAAATTCTCCGTGTCGATCTAAATTGAATGAAGTCGAGAGTCTGAAACTAGTATCGAATCTCATATCGTCTTTGCTGATGGTAGTGACTCTTTCCATTTATCACCTAAATAACAGATTGCAGGGAATTGTTTTGAGGATATTACTTACTATGTATTGGGCTACTACATCTGTCCTCATAAGTCTAGACTAAGATATGATTTTGACTCCTAGACTAAACGATTATATTATTATCATCAGCTGACGTGAGTGATAATATGGAGACCAACGGCTTAATTAAATGCCCATCTATAATATAATAAAACTGTAACAGGTCCAATTCTGTACATTGAAGATATTTTGAAAATTTTTGTTTGAGGGCACTCTATAATCGATACTGAAGCCAAAACAATTTTTTTTTAATTTTTTGTCTGTCTGTCTGTCTGTCTGTCTGTCTGTATCTTGGCCGCGCATCACGCTGAAACTACTGGACGGATTTAAATGAAACTTGGCACGATTTAAGTTAATACTACGAGGTATAATATAGGATACTTTTTATCCCGAAATTCAGCACGGTTCCCTTGGGAGAGGGGATGAAAGTCAAAATGTGTATTTCGCTGTAATTCATTAAGGCGTATTCCGATTTAATCCATTCTTTTTTTGTTAGAAAGCAGGTTCTTTAGAAATTGTCCTGTAATTATTTCAAGGTCGTCAATTTCGTAGTTCAGAAATTATAGACATCACGATCTACAGTATAGGGTCCAAATAACTTGAACCCCGGAATCTACAAGATACTTTGAATGAACGGCTCATCTTAAGCTGGCAACTTACTTTATCGTATATAGCCATCGTGGATAGCCCTATTTTGTCAAAGTCAAACTATACCAAAGGCGTCAGATTTTGCCAAACGATCATTATACCTACATATTACATAGTAGGTATGGATGTAATACATCGTATGGACTTAATGCTACAGTGTTTACCAGTGTTTACAAATTTAATATTCTAATCATACTAATATTATAAATGCGAAAGTGTGTTTGTTTGTTGGTTTGTCCTTCAATCACGCCACAACAGAGCCACGGATCGACGTGATTTTTTACATGGGTACTATAGTTGAGCACATAGGCTACTTTTTATCCCGGAAAATCAACGTGTTCACGAGGGATTTTAAAAACTAAATCCACGCGGACGAAGTCGCGGGCATCAGCTAGTCAATAATAATTGGACCAATGTTTCGAATGTTAACTTTTACTTTTAATTGTCATTATCTATACATATAATAAAACTGTAACTGGAAGATTTCTGTACATTTAATATATTTTGAAAATTTTAATTGGGGGATGCTTTACTATCGATACTGAGCCCAAAACAGATTTAAATTATTTAATTTTTGTCTGTTTGTTTGTCCTTCTTTCACGTAAAAACTACTGCACAGATTTCTACAAAATTTTATACCATGGTAGCTTATTACTCGGGTCAACATCTAGGCTACTTTTTATCCCGGAAAATCAAGGAGTTCCCGAGGGACTTTAAAAACTAAATCCACGCGGACAAAGTCGCGGGCATCAGCTAGTTATCAATAAAATTCGAAGAAGTCCGCTCAACAAGTTACCTGTACTTGTAGCAAGTGAATTGCAAGTTTTAGATTTTGACTTCTGCCAATAAATTGTGGAAGTTGGTAGTGGGCACTTCACTTTAGTCCCTGCGGAAACGTACAGTCTAATTTTTTACCGCACACGTCGGTTATTCAGTTACTTGGATGGTTTGCCGCAATCATATCGCGCTGTCACTACATTCCTAAGCATCAAACCTTAACTCACAAAATTAAGTAATTACATACTTTATAATATATATAGACCTTTCTAACCGCGATGCCCCTGAGGTCAGGCGCAGAGTTCAATGTCAATGGTAGAGACGTAGAGTCAAACGATACGGGTATACCTACTTTTCTGCTTTGTCATTTTATTACTTTTCTATTTACGTGATTCGTTTCACGTCAATCAGTAAAGCTAAAGTATACGACTTTTTAAGACCTTCCTTGCAGGTGCACGCTTGTAAGTTGGAGGTCCAGAATTTTTGATTCCCGTCAGGGGCAATTTGGGAATTTATAGTTCATAAAATGTCTCCTGTTTTGTCTGTTGGCAGGCTTCAGCTTTAGCTAGTGATAGCTATAGTCTCTTGTCTCTATCAGCAAAATTAGATCCGGTCATTGGCTGACTTAACCTCGAGTAATAAAAAGCTTTAGGTATAATTATATGCCTATGCCTATCTTCAGCAAACAAAGTTATGTCTAAAATATTTTAGTCATGATTGGTTCAGCTCAAGCCGCATGAAGAGGTAACTGTATATTTTACGAGAAAATGTATTGAAATACAAAATACCTGCTACTAGGTACAACATACGAAATGAATAGTTTTTTTTGATTCTTGAAAATTTTGCAAGCATTTTGTCGTACATAATCATAAATAATACAAACCGTGGCGGCCACAATAAACCCCATCAACCGAAAAATGATTAACAAGCGATTAGGCTGACGGATGGGTAGCGCGCCGACGATGGCTTCCCGCGCGTGCAGACATTCACATTTTTAGAGCTGTCAAATGTGTAAAACTCCTGGCTGAGTGTGTCGGACGCTCTTTTTAGACTTTATAGAGCGCTTTTGGAATACTCCTAACTTTTGTTATAAGTATTATCGGATCTACATTCCAAAGATTGACCTAATTTTTTTTTTATTTTCCCACGTGCAATTTTTTAGGGTTCCGTAGTAAACAAGGAACCCTTATAGTTTCGCCATGTCCGTCCGTCTGTCTGTCTGTCTGTCTGTCTGTCCGCGGTTTAGCTCAGAGACTATTGGTACTAGAAATCTGTAATTTGACAAGGGTATAAATATCAATCACGCCGACAAAGTGGTGAAATAAAATTGTGAAAAATATTTTTTTTAGGGTACCTCCCCTACATGTAAAGTGGGGATGAATTTTTTTTCTCATCTATCCCATAGTGTGGGGTGTCGTTGAATAGGTCTTTTAAAAACGTTGTGGGTGTGGGAACACCATTTTTCAATTCAGGGATCCGTTTGTGAAATATGATATTTTAAAGTGCTAAATTTTATTAGAATCAAGTGTCCCCCCCTCTGCCAGCTAAATGGTTGTATATAGGATACAAGAAAAAATTTACAGCAGTGGTATATATAATGTAAATTTTAAAGGAAAACTATCACGGCTAAGTAGGGTTCATTAGTGAAGGAGTTATATCGGTTTTCCTAAGTTAGATATTACACGTAGTGTAAGTTGCATATTTTGTAGTATATTATAGTATTTAAACCATGGAACTCAAAATGTATGTTAAGACTTTCAACTACGGAACCCTACACTGCGCGTGGCCCGACACGCACTTGGCCGGTTTTCTTTCTTATAATAATATTGGTATGAATCTTCTGTATTATAAATATGTGAAATCTTATTTTATTTGTCTATTTTCCATAAATAAAGTAAAAACAAAGTAAAAAGTAACTAGAAGATTTTACTGATCTTTAGGTTCGATAATCTTGTAACATGCTTATTATAATGTTATCGATTGTAGGTAGGTACCCAATTTCAAACTATGTATGTATCATACTAATATTATAAAGGCGAAAGTGTGTTTGTTTGTTGGTTTGTCCTTCAATCAAGCCGCAACAGAGTTACGGATCAGCGTGATTTCTGCATGGCGATAGTTGAGGACCTGGAGAGTGACATAGGCTACTTTTATCCCGGAAAATCAAAGAGTTCCCGAGGGATTTTAAAAACTAAATCCACGCGTACGAAGTCGCGGGGATCAGCTAGTTTAAAATATTACGGATTCCGTATAATATTCAATATTTTAATTTCAAGTCTTTAAAGATACCAAAGGCTATGGTTTCATCCCCGAGTGAGCAGCGCGGGCGATGCGCGGGCGCACGTGCCGCGACATATGGCGGCGCCATACTGTTTGTTTGCCAATCATAACGGACATATTTCATCAGATAACGGCCCGCCGCCTCCGGCATATTGGATCAATCTAAAACAATTGTTATTCATTCATAATTAAACGTCAGAGCATCGCACCAATTTGGCACGCTTTTCATCAAGGACGTGCCCTGTTAATTATATTGGCTTATGACGGATATTATACTGTCCGAACCGTAGATTGATTTTTTCTCAACGTAGGTTCTATGGTAGGCTATGGTCCGAATGATGCAATGGAAAGAAGGATGAAGGCTGATCTGTGATATTTTTTGATCATCATCACATGATATTTAAGCAGTAGGTAAGAGACGTATGGTGTAATTATTGCTTAAAAAGGGTAATTTTAAAATACAAGCAACCAAATATGATTTAAAAAAATCTCATAAGTATCGCATGAAAGAACAAAAAATATTTTTGGTGAATATATTTGTGCATACCTATCGACAAAAGTTTTATAATTATAAAATAATTTCAATTATTAAAATGTTTTGAATTTCCCAACTTTGTCAAATTAGTAATTTATACATAGATATTAATTACAAACCGAAAAAAGTATAAACCAAAAACCATGACCACTATTCATAAAAGTTGGAGTTATTTGTTTGCAAAAATGCAAAACTAGTGCGATTAATTTGCATAACGTTTGACGTTTAACAAAGTGATAGATAGCCCTTCGCTTTAATTCAATGAAAGCAATCGAGGTAACCTGTAATTTCGGAGGGCTGAGCGCATGTGAGCGCCATATGGCGAGAATCCACGACGGCCAACTGAAGCGATGACTCCCAAACCTTATACGACACTGAATTACTGCTCCTAGAAGAGGCATTTCTTGTAATAAGCCTCCTGTACTCATATGAGTGCAAAAACAGTGATAACCTAGTGGTTAGGGCTCTGAGTCTGATCTCCTATTCTGGCGGTCCGAGAACCGATGACACACTTCTGACTTTTCTGAGTAAAATGAGTAGTTTAACTTATCATGTAAAACGGTGAAAGAAATCTTTGTCAGGAAACCTGCACGACTGAGAGTTTGCCATAATGTTCTCAATGGTGTGTGAAGACTGCCAATCCATACTAATAATAAAAATGCAAAATTGTGTTTGTTTGTTGCGGTTTCTCCTTCAATCACGCTACATCAGATCTACGGATCGATCTGATTTTTGCATGGTTATAGTGGAGGACCTGAACCTTTAATATTATTTTAACTTAGTTTTTATAGGCCATATTCAGTTTTCGTAAGGCCACTTCCATTTATTTATTTTCTTTTTACAGGTATTCTTATAAGTTTGACCAACTCGTTGTGTGGATTGTTTGCTACCCTACCAAGTTTTTGTACAACGTAAAAACGATTATATTTTTTAGAATATCATAAGGTGTTTAATAAAAAATGTCGCGGTTATGTTTTACACATGCTAGACGGGAGAAAGTTCTAAGGTGCCTGAACGGCTGGTGCGAGCGCGTTGATGTCTTTAGTATGGGTACATTATACTTTTAACCATAACTCGCTAAGTGAAAAGATGGTTTCAATACTAATTCATATTATAATATTCCCTTATATTATAATAACTATTGGAACTATTGGAGGCAACGTGAATGACGTCCTAAAAGATCTT
Organism: Oeneis ivallda; assembly: GCA_029955525.1. Taxonomy (NCBI): domain Eukaryota; kingdom Metazoa; phylum Arthropoda; class Insecta; order Lepidoptera; family Nymphalidae; genus Oeneis; species Oeneis ivallda. The sequence continues at coordinate 19,324,707 of JARPMR010000002.1, read as the reverse complement.
AACCATGTTAAGCAACAGTTTAGCAAAATTGGTCTTAAACTAAATTTTTCCAAATGCGAACTCTTTTTCACAGAAAAATTGTCGCAAGATAAGATATTATCGGCCTCTGAATTATTTCATGAAATTACTCCTAATATTAAGATTGTTGATAAACATTCACTTTGCCTTCTTGGTGCTGGCCATACAACCAATTTTGGACCAAAAAATCAAAATATTTTCGGCCCATATCGACAAATTTGGTGCTTTAAATTCTCACATTGCATTTTCGATTCTAAAATATTGTCTTTTTGTACCTAAATTAATGTACATTCTACGCGCGGGCCCAATTTGGAAATTTCCTGGACTACTCGATAACATGGATGCCATCCTAAAGAACGCGCTTTAACAAATTCTAAATTTATCTTTTGATGAGCACTCCTGGAACCAAGCTACTTTACCGGTCGTATACGGTGGCATCGGCGTGAGAAAAATTTCGAGTGTTGCTCTTCCCGCTTTTCTGTCCTCTGTGTATAGTATAAAAGAGCTTAGTTCTCAAATTATTAAATCTAATTCATTTCCAATAACCTATGCCACAGAGGCCCTATATGTAGTTGGAAGATCAGATGTCCCAATGTCGATATCCCGAAGGAACTTTCCACACGAAAACTGGGATGCGCCATTGGTTCAACTGACACATAGAAATTTGGTTCAAAATCTAACAAGTGACAGAGATCGGGCTAGGCTTCTAGCTTTATCTAAAAAAGAATCTGGCTTTTGGCTTCATGCCTTGCCATCCAAGAATCTCGGCACTCTTCTCGATAACGAAAGTTTTCGTGTGGCTCTAGGTCTCAGATTGGGAACACCGCTGTGCCACGAGCACAGATGTCCGTGTGGAAAGGAGGTTGATACATTTGGAATTCACGGACTCTCTTGCCAGAGGAGCGCTGGTAGGCTATTTCGGCATGGTTCTCTTAACGATACGTTAAAAAGGGCTCTTGCCACCATTGACATTCCTGCGCTCATCGAGCCAACAGGGATTAGTCGAGATGATGGCAAGAGACCTGATGGATTGACGCTGGTTCCCTGGGAACGGGGACGGGCTCTAATGTGGGACGCAACGTGCGTCGACACATTGACCCCGGTGTCATATCAGGGAGACAGCATCAAGACCGGGAGCCGCAGCTGAAATGGCTGAATCCTGTAAGCGGCGCAAGTATGCCTCTCTAATCGAGAGTTACATATTTGTTCCGTTTGCTGTGGAGACCCTAGGGACATGGAGTCAAAGTGCAAAAAAAAATTTACGAGAAATTTCACCGCGGTTAATTGCCCTGGTGACAAAAGGGCTGGCTCATTTTTTGCGCAAAGGATCAGCCTGGCTGTCCAGCGCGGAAATGCAGCCAGTATTCTTGGCACCATTCCACGCGGGCATGATTTGTATAGTAATTAGATTAGTTTAGCTATAAGTTTTTTTTTGTAACATTTTGATAAAAAAAATCCCCCTTATAATATTGTTTTTTACATTTCTACGCCTAAATTGAATTAATTTCGATAAGATTTGACAAGCTTACACGCTGAGAAACTTTGTATCTATCCCGGAAATTGCAATGGTTCCCACGGAATTTCTAATAATAAAAATATTCATGTGAATGAAGTCGCGGATAATCACCTGGTAATCTAAATAACGCTCACAACGCACAGCTCAAACTGGACGGATCGAGCCGAAATTTCGCATACAGATCGCTTTTATCACGTATTCAAACGCTTTTGCATACAGCTGCAATTTAAATTACACACACCTATCTCCATAATATTATGTAGTAAGTACATAGGTATAGCCCTAACTAATAAACTTATGTGGGAAAGTGTTCACCGGGCTATAAAAAGTCGCAGTCGGTTAGCCCGGATCCTTTCTTCTGATGTCCACCTAATAGAATCTTAAGTGACTTCCCATGTTTACACCACGTGTTAAATTAATGAGTTAGGAGTCAATTGTGTGTGAACAAAATAAATTAAAGACTAGTAAAGTAGGCTTGGATAAGTAAAAATTGTAAATGTAGTCTATTGTCTAACACACTATAAATTCAGCTAATTGTAGGGTATACAACATTATAGACAATAGATGCTTTAGCAGCCACCTTCTACCCTTCAGTCAAAAAATGGAAGGAATAATGGCAGTTTATCAAACAATATACCGTTTACATCGTATGATGGTAGGTACGGTGGTAAATAGTTGCGGCCGAAGCCTCCCACCAGAGAAGAGCTGTGCTTTAGAAATTTTCTGTATATTTCATCATTTCATTTCATTCATGTTTGTTTGTTGGTGTGTTGGAAAAACAGTCCAACATACCATCAAATAAACATAATTTCGCATTTATAACATTAGTAGAGATTTTAATCAATAATAGTATATGTATATTATATTGAAACATTTTTATTTTTTAAACCATTTGCATTTTTTCTATAGTTTGTCTCTCAACTATAAAAATATCAGGTTTCCACAAGGATACCACTGTAATTATCCATCTATAAATCGTCAATGTATAAATATTTAAGGACAACAAGTCGGAATGTGGCAGCGGCTAACAGGACTAGGCCCGCAAGATGTTCAAACCAGTCGACAGGACTCTGATAAAGACCGTCACACTGTTTCGCCTCGCAACAAATTAGCCATACTCAATTACGTTATTTATAAAGGCTTCTATTACACATTAGGTATTGAGTTTTAATATATAGTTCGAAAATATCTTTATTATTACTTAATATCTTTTTAATACTATGAAGAGATGACGGCCTGCCAGTAAAAATTTCTTATCACAATTTTTTAACAAGTATGTAGGTACCTATAAAATATTTAAATAAAAAGAACTCTCTTCTTCGTATGAAAATTTTCAAATATCGATATCTAATCTATTAAACTGAAATTAGTCTACATATAGTTTCATTTGTTTGCCCAAAATTAAATTCATTGTAAATAGAAAAGTAGTGTATTCACTGCATATGTTTTCATTGCATTGTTAAATTAAAATGTAGCGATTAAAATTTATGACTGTTTTTAAACAAAAAAAAAACCGGCCAAGTGCGTGTCGGGCCACGCGCAGTGTAGGGTTCCGTAGTTGAAAGTCTCAACATACATTTTGAGTTCCATGGTTTAAATACTATAGTATACTACAAAATATGCAACTTACACTACGTGTAATATCTAACTTAGAAAAACCGATATAACTCCTTCACTAATGAACCCTACTTAGCCGTGATAGTTTTCCTTTAAAATTCATTATATATACTACTGCTGTGAATTTTTTCTTGTATCCTATATACAACCATTTAGCTGGCAGAGGGGGGGGGGGGGGACACTTGACTCTAATAAAATTTAGCACTTTAAAATATCATATTTCACAAACGGATCCCTGAATTGAAAAATGGTGTTCCCACACCCACAACGTTTTTGAAAGACCTATTCAACGACACCACACACTATGGGATAGATGAGGAAAAAAAATTCATCCCCACTTTACATGTAGGGGAGGTACCCTAAAAAAATATTTTTCACAATTTTATTTCACCACTTTGTCGGCGTGATTGATATTTATACCCTTGTCAAATTACAGTTTTCTAGTACCAATAGTCTCTGAGCTAAACCGCGGACAGACAGACAGACAGACGGACGGACATGGCGAAACTATAAGGGTTCCTTGTTTACTACGGAACCCTAATAACATTGTTTACATGTCAGATGAGTATTGTATGTTCTAGAACTAATTTTATTACTTATAAATAGTATGTATATACATACATACATATATATGTATATATATATATTATATACCTAGGTGTAACTAGCATCTAAAACTATAATTCATTATGTTACCTGATCAGCTTTCAGTCTCTACAGCATAATCAAATTGTATGTCAATTAATAATTACTATCCCGCTTAAGTCAACTGTGAATTAACAAGCACCTTGCAAACCTATCCTTTTATGGGAAAACATTCTGTAGCGAATCACCAGGACTTAACCGTTGCGACGTCTGCATTCTCCATGCCCATCATAGGACGTCCCACCGGCTAGACCATTTACCGGCTAACCTATTTATACGTCGCGTTGAAAACAGGACTAAATGAATTAATGTAAATGTATACTATAAAAATTGTCGCAGGTGCAGCCTGCAGGACGAGTTCCAGGCTTCCAACCATCGTTGGGTTTCGATTTAGCGCGCTGGCGGTGCGAAAGTTTTATTTATAGCCGCTGGTCGCGCAGTGCGTACGGCCGACTGGACTGCGATTACACACACATTTAATTTTGAAAAATGACCATACCTACTCAACGCTTTGTAAAATTAGACGGTGTAAAAAACACTAGCTGCGCTCTGTGGCTTGGGTCGTACAAATATTCGACTTTTTACGCAATTTTTTTTGATTCGATGACAAGATAGCCCTTGACTGCAATCTCACCTGATGGTAAGTGACGATGCAATGCAATGTAATTAATGTATTCGACTAGAAGAACGTACTAAAGTTCACAGCTTAAGAATAATTCTAAGCCCATACTAAGCGTTAGCCTTTTACTGTACACACCGTAGCACGTACGTCGTACACGTAACTCATCAATAACCAATACCTAACTAAGCGGAAAAACGAAATAGCAACACTGCAACAACACGTCTAGTAAGAATACGACCCATCTACGTTTTTCTTTTGCATTCGTATTTTAATGATTATTCTGATTTTAATTAGATGACTGCAGGAAACCATTCTAGATATTATCTGTACCTACCTGTAAACTATAAGGTTGATTTTATTATTTTCATAATAATATTTCATTCGGCACCCACCGCGGATCCTTTATATGAACGTTAATTGAAGTCATAAAACTTTTAATATCTGCATCGATTACTATCATTTTACCGTCAAAGAGCTTTAATTCAATCAATGTTTCAATCGAAATAAGCAAACTTGCATTCTTTTTCTTCTTTGTCAACCGATAGACATCCACTGCTGGACAAAGGTCTCTTGCATGGACTTCCACAGGCCTCGGTCTTGCGCCGCCTGAATGCAGCGGCTCCCTGCGACTGGTTTGATGTCGTCGGTCCTAGTGTGGGTCTGCCAACACTGCACTTCCCCTTCAGCACCTTGGGACCCCAACGACCATCAGCTCATCGAACTATGTGAACGAAACTTGTATTGATAAGATAAAACGACTTGTAGGTACAGTAGGTTTAAGCTAGGTTAGACAAGTTTCAATGTAATATTTTCACATGTCTTCAGCCCTTATGAATAATCGCGTCGTTTCGTTGCTCCGTTGCTTTGTAATTGCAGGACTAACTCACAAACCAACAAACAAGCAAGCACAGTTTCGGATTTACAATATTAGTATAAAAATTGTTCCGATGATCTTATCATTACTCTTCTTTATTTTACTATTCCCTATCACCCTATCTATAGAAGTAATCATCTTCTAGCGAGACTTTTTCGGTTACTTGATATCATCTGACCTTATTAATCCAACGTTATAACTCGTCGAGCGTTAATAAGTAGGTTAGATTATAACCCAGTTGACAAATTAGCTAAAAGCAGATGTCTCAAGCAGTCAGCTAAGTTTTTTTATAGGACAATCACTGGGACACATGATGGAGATGCAGCTTTTATTAGAATTCATTACATTGCGTAGACTTCTGCCTGCCCTAGAAGGTCTTACCTTACACGATCCGTCGCGTCGTTTCAGACTGGTCGAAACGACACCGTTAACGAATTGCTTGATCGAAGGCGACATCGCTTTATTTGCGATTTTAAATAACTAATCTAAATATACCTACAAAATGAAAAGACTGACTGATCTATCAACGCACTACTCAAACCACTGAACGGATCAGGCTGGGCATACAGATAGCTAATATAATAAGACGTAGGTTTCAAATTTTATTTTTCAAATTTTTAATTTAGGTTCCAAATTTTAGGTGATAATAGGTACAAGGTTTAATAATAATAATTGTACAATTATGCCAATCTTTTGAGCGAAACATAAATTGGTTTAAAATATTTACATGTGAATATTTATATATATAAATATATCCAAAACAAAAGAGCGTTCGTTTTAATATTCGGTTTCAAAAGACGTATGATTCCGCTCGATTTGCAATTTTCTTGACAATTGATCGAGGCGAAGAATGTTCGGTACATATGACGCTTTAGAATAACACAAACAATAAAATCTATAGTCTCTTTGCAGATTAAACATATTAAAACCAGATGCAATAGACAGGTCATTGCGTCTGGTATTTAATAATACATAGCCGGACGGAGCGATAATAATTTATCAGAAAATATCTTTATTACATTGACAGTCAGTAAACTGCAATCGCTGAATCGTTATCAAATATTGACTTATACTGTTGGTAATTATTCATGTTCAATATTATGAAATAAGCCTTTTGAGGTACCTATTCTTAATACAGGCGTTTATATTCTGTACCTTTATAAATGTTTTTATTTATCACAATATTTATTATTATGATGCCAATGCTTTAGTGCAATAGTTTGTTTCTTTTATTGTAGCAAAAGATTAATATAATCTATTCAGTTCATAGGCATCTTCTAGGCAAGCGCGCTCCATCTTAGGCTGCATCTTAACTTACCATAAGGTGAGATTGCAGTCAAGCGCTAGTCTATATATTTCAAAAAATATATCTAATTAAATAAGTGCTTAGATAAATCGGTCAGATATTGCAGCAGGTGTCACAGTATAGGAAGGCAGTTTCACCATCGGAACTGAGTAACCGCCAAACTTCAATTTCACTATATTATAGTCAAGACAAGTCAAAAAGACTACAATACCTAATATTATAACTAATTCGAAAGCGTGTTTATTTGTTCGTTTGACTTTCAATCACGCAGCAACGGATCGACGTGATTTTTAACATGGGTGTACTTTGATGAGATGGGACCGGATTGAAATTAGGTACCTACCTGCTTTTTTAGTAACATATTATTCCGAAAAAACAAAGGGCTCTCGCGGGATGTTTCGAAAACCGCGGACGAAGTCGCGGGCAAAAACTATTAAATTATAATTTAAATAACATATATTTCAAAAAGATTTTATCAGACAACTTGTACTTTGTTGCTATCTAGGTACAATACTTAGACCAAACAAAAATATTTTATTTTGCGTAATTGTCGATTAATTATAATTATTATTGGCAGTTTTTTTAAACAGTTAGGTATGCATCTGTGGTAATGTTATTTCTTGCAAAGTATCTGTGTTAGAGTACAGGACTGAAACTATTGATTATTATTTACAATCATTCTATGTTTAGCTGCAGTGTTCGTAGTTCATTAATTACAGAAACACATACGTACCTATTCAGAAGTCAGAATGGAGCCCGGGGCGGCAGTGTTAAAGACGGCAGCAAGCTGTCCGCGCGCAATGTGCGCAAGCGACCTTTGCGAGTAATTATTAGGCGCGTGCGACGCGCACGCACTAGCGATATCTGTTCTACTGATACGGAAAGTGCTACCTACTTCACAATACTCCCCCTTTTATTTTTTACAACTGATTTTTATCAAATGTTTTATATGGCCTTTAAACACATCGTACATCGGTAGCAGTGGCCCAACACTGGATATTACGAAAATAAGATTTATATAGGTATTACTAGCTCATGCCCGCGACTTTTCCGAGCGGATTTAGTTTTTGAAATCCCGCGGGAACTCTTTGATTTTCCGGAATAAAATATAGCCTATGTCACCCTACGGGTTCTCAACTATGCCCAATACCCATGCAAAAAATCACGTCGATCCGTAGCTTTATTCCAGCGTGATTGAAGGACAAACCAACAAACAAACCAAACCAAACCAAACCAAAAACAACAAAAGTTATTAGTAAGGAAGACCTACTACTATATGAATGTAACTAACGTTTCTACCGGCGGCGATCTAATTAAATTTTAGAACACAAAACTACTATTGTGACTTAACTATGATAGTTCGATATATTCCCTCGCAGACTTTTTGTAGAGAATAATGAGTACTTTAATTATGTACCTACTACCTAGTACATAATTTTTATGTATCAACAATAGTTTTCTCAGCACACGCCAAATTATGAATTTTATAGGCAAAATTTTGCTACTTTGGGTTACATTTTTGCAATTTTCTTAAGGATCTCTAATTTTATGAAAATAAATTATAGCCTATCTTACTTCCTGATAATTTAGCTGTCTATTGGTTAAAGAGTGGTTAAAATCGGTCAAGTAGTTTCAGAGTCTATTTGTTACAAACAAACAAACAAAAAAATCTTTCCTCTTTATAATATTAGTATAGATTAAGTACTATGATGATATCAGATCGGCGTCGTATTCTATCGGCAAAAAATTGTCTTATTATTTTTAACTAGATGATGCCCGCGACTTCGTTCGCGTAGATTAAGGTTCTGATTCCCGCGGGAACTCTTTTTTTTCCGGGATAAAATGTAGCCTATGTATTAATCCCAGGTATGAGCTATCTCCATTCCAAATTTCAGCCAAATCGGTTCATTCGTTGGGGCGTCCATCCATACATCCTCAAAAACTTTTGCATATTAAGAAGGATTATTTTTTTATAGGCAATTTCCTTAATTTTTTGTGGAGCACGCACCTATAAATACTTACCTGATATATCCACGACTATGTCAGCTTGAATGTAGGTTTTAAAATGAATTTAAGTTCTTTTTAATTCGGATAGGAAATTAGATTTAAAAAAATATATTTCAAAATATATTTGGAGCGATTTCCCAAAAACTATAATTTTTGTACTGCGTCACTTTTTTACCGACTGTCATGTATGTGGTATTCATTCATACGAGATTTACGTTATGTAATACTGTCCTATTTCTAATTTAAGAAATAAGAATTATGGTTTTGAACTAATTCCTTACATTTGATTTCATTAATTAAAATTAATATATTATTTACGTTATCAGGTGCTACAATCTAATGACGTTAATAAAAATCTTACATTTAAGCGGTAATGTGGCCTAGTTTAGACGGCGCGGCGGACCCATTTAAAGCGATAACACTAGGTTAATTAATACATAATAATTAATAATTATTCAAACTGCTGTTTTTTTAAAGCGTAATAGTTTATTTTAATTTGAGGGACATTAAACTTAAGTAGGACAAACAGACTTAGTATTAATTCTCTCTTCCATCATCACAATAAGTCATCAGAAAATGAAAATAAAGTGCTTAGATAAGGACTCCTATGAAGAAGCTAATAAATAAAAAGATAATTTAATAGCCTTTTCTGACATCATTAGATTCAAGGAGTCAAATAAGAATTCGATTCAATTAAAGATAGGTATAAGATTACGCTATAGCTTATAGTGTCTATCACAGCTTTAATCGGCTTTCGTATGAAAATAATGCCTACAGTAAAAGGGTAAAAAGATTCTGCGCATGAGACGATGTGGGGATTAATAGTAGCAATTTAGCGTTGCATACAGCGCGGCGGCGCGGCGGGCGAGGGCGGCCGTGTCGGTAGCCTTTTTATTATGCGCCAATACCTCCGAGATTAATGTAGTTAACGACAATTTTGCCCGACGCTTAAATAATAAAGTTTCACGGATAATTTTTAACCAAGGCGAAACAAGGTTTGGAACATTATGGCTATTTTTGTATTCCAAACATTTCGAACTTTGCTGTACAAACTGTTTCGCTAGTTCGATTCCCGGTAGATTCATGAAGTCCAGACTAGTTTAATGGTTCAACGAAATCTGTTGTACTAGTGGGAATGAGCCAGTTTGACTAGGCACCCAATCCGACTGACTAGTGCTTGGGCGCCCTTAAATTTTTCAATAACCGAAACTCGATATCTAATTGTCTTTAATAACTATGTACTAAAAAATTATCTCACAAAACTTACGTCAAAAAAAAACATTATATTAAAAATACATTTCCAAGTTTTTGTCATATTATATTCATTTTAAAAGCCTACTTATTCACACACATTTAAGTTGACTATGGAATATCTTTATTATGTAGGTACTACATACTAGCAATAAGTATTAAGTTTTACTTAATACTAATAGGTATTTAATATTACATAATACTTACCTAATACCGGAGTCAACATCTCCTGATGAAGCTCCGGTATCGGAGCGAAACGTGCGTCGAGTGTTTAAAATATTTATTCTGGTTTGGCGGATTAAAGCAGATTATATTAGCAAAATATTAATTTTTCTTTGAAGATAATCCGTTATTATTTTAGTAAAAAGGATGGAAAGTCTATGGCCGTGTCCGCGAGTCAGCGGGTCGCAGCGTCGCGCGTCGCGTCGCAGCACGAGGCAGGTGGCGCGAAGGCCGGCCCGGGAGCGACTCGCTTAATTGATTCCAATCTGGGACCAGATTCAAGATAATTCTCTCGTGTGTTCACTTTCGCTCTTTTGCGAATGGAACGCGTTTAACGGTGGTTTGTATAATTTGTAAGGACGTCCGCTCCCAACTTTTTACTACTCGAGTAAGTAAAAGCCAAAAGGGAGGGTTGTGATTTTATTATGAGGAGGATTTGTTTGTGCCTTTGATGATAGAATGAATGATAATTTCTTCACAAAATGCAGGTGCATAAAGATGATATTAGTGCATGAATATTTATTAAAAATAAGTACCTAGGTACAATAATTGTAATTTTTTATTTTTTTAAGTCTTTTTTCAGTCCACGCTGAAAGCTCTGATCAAGTAGTAGTAGATGTTGCTTGATAATATGTAAGTAATGAAAAGAAATGAATAATACACTTCATTGCACACCACATTAAAAAAAAGAATTAAAGAAATAAAACTAAAAATTTATGTAAATGTATGTAGGGTTATAGGTTAGTACATATTCAGTTGATGAACAAAATGTATCATGTTAAGATAAACACTGAGTTTAGACTCAGAAAAAGTGGCATTGCGAAGGCTACATTACATGACACCTGAAGAATTTGACTTATGAATCCACTAGCTAATGCCCGCGACTTCGTCCGCATGGATTTAGTTTTTAAAAATCCCGCGGGAACTCTTTCATTATCCGAGATAAAAAGTAGCTCTCCCGGTCTGAGGAACCACTACTACATCCATTACTATACCTACCCATGCAAAAAATCGCATCAATCCGCTGTTCTGTTGCGACGTGATTGAAGGACTAACCAACAAACAAACACACTTTCGCATTTATAATAACAGTAATGCTCTATTATAATTTATAACACTTTTTATAATTGTCAAATTCTTTACCCTATATAACCAAAGACAAAATTACGTTTAGCTGTCATTTACGTTTTGTTATTCCACTGTCATTTGCGTTTTGTTATTCCATGTCAGATGGGTTTTTGTTATACCATGTTTTATAGTGACTTGACGGAAACGCGGTCGGACGGGATAAAAAGTATCCTATGTCCGTCTCCTGGTTCTAAGCTACCTCTCCACCAATTTTCAGCCAAATCGGTTCATCCGTTCTTGAGTTATAAATAGTGTAACTAACAAAACTTTCTTTTATATATATAGATATAGGGTTAACATTTATGTGAAACCTTACTGCACCTTACCAATCAACTACTTACCAATAAATAGCAACTATACTTACATACAAATAAATAAAATTGAAAAGTCTGTCTAGGATTTCGAAAGAACTATACCTAATATAACTTTCATAGGCTGGTAGAGAAATCTCTTTCTCGAGTGATCGAGGCTAAATGTTACACTTAGGATTCCTGCGTTGAAAAAACTTTTAATATTATGTAGACAATATTAAAGTGGTAGATAAGTAATTAAACATTTTCAAACCTATCCGCTGAACCAATCTTGACGTTTGGCACAAAGGTAGCAAGTAGCAATCTATAGACAGACATACCTACGAGTAGACTACATTTTATCCCGGGAAATTATATAGTTCTTTTGGTATTCTTTAACCTTTAACACGGACGAAAACGCGGGCACCAGTTAATATTAAATAAAAAATAGGCTAAGAGCATAGTGGCTGCGACGAATTCCGAGCTTCACCGTCTGAAGCGTGCGCCTGGTTTTTGCAAAGGCAGGTGCACGCGTATATGCTATTAAATTGTCAAACACTACACCGTATAAACGAGTAAATATATCTACGGTTAGTCTCAGATATCGTTGAATCCAGGAATTAAACTCAGCAGCAACTTAACATTGGCTTTCCTAACGCGAATTGAATGTTCCGCAAAAGGGAACATGTTCATTAATCGCTAAAACCCATAACATGAGACATGAATGATTTAAACCTCGGTTTAGCCGGCAACGCGCATAGTCGTTACGGTGGAAGTAATCGAAAACCGCAACATAGCAGAGCGCGACCTCGGTGGCGCTGATAAAAACATTTGTGCACATTCAATATGGGTTCGTAAGAATGAACGCAATTAGGGAAGAGTTGAGTAAGATATCGTAATGAGTGGGCGGAGCGCGGTCAGGCTTACAATTCCACGCTTTGTGCGGTGCGCGCATGTGCTTGCGCGTGCGACGCGAGCTTTACGGTTTCGGCGCGCGTCGCCCGCCATATGACTCGGTCGTGAGCCGCGCGCCTGCTCCGCCTAACCGCGTGAGTAAATAACTGAACAGACACAGAGCTCCATAAAACCTGCTGTGATAGCAGATAGCTGCACTCAAAGAAACCCGTGATCGCCAGACAATATACGATAAACAATAAAGGCAGAAAATTATTATAGACTAAGTCTAGCTTTCAGCCTGCCGTAGCTCATCGAGTTGCGAAGCTGAATTGGCATCGGGCGGAGCACATAGTTCAAAGAACCAATCGTCGCAGGGAGCCCAAGGTGCTGGAGTAACAGAAGCACAGTGTCGACATATCCCCCAATATAGGGACCGACGATATCAGATGAGTCGCAGGAAGCTGTTAGATATCTTAGACTGGACACAACTCCGAGGCATGTGGAAGTCCATATGAGAGATCTATATTATCATACAAGCTGATCTCCACGACTTCGTCCGCGTGGATTTTTATTCTAATAAAAGTATTTAAAGCTTTTATGCATCAGAATATAAGAGTTGAGAGCAATATCTGGATTTTAATATAAGATCATCCCAAATCACCACGGCTTAAGAGTGCAGTGCCTTGCAGCATCATTGATCATGGAGTTCAACGGTGTAGTCTTTACTTAGTCCTACTCTATCTAGTTATAATAATAATCAACAGTTTATAAATCACCAAAGTTTAGGTGGGCAGTACCCCTGCAGCATTAGGATTGAGGAGTTAGAGTCCTAAGTTTTTATGGAACCATCTCGCAAAGTTTCTGTGTTTATTAAAAAAGATTTACACAAATCGGTTTAGAAATCACGGAGGTATCGATATACATAGGTAGAAAAACACAACTCCTTTTTTGAATGTCGGTTAAAAAAGTAGCTTAAGTTACTCCTTGTAACATATCTTTCAGTGAAAGTCCCGTCAAAATCGGTCCAGTCATTCCAGAGTTTAGCCGGAACATACAGACAGGCAGACAAAAATTTTAAAATTAGATGTTAGATAAATTGCATTGAGTAAAACGCTGTTATTTTGGCATTAGTATAAACAGACACTTCTTTGCCTATTTATTTGTATGTATAGAGTACAGATTTATTGGACGTCTGTCTGTTGATAAAGAAAGAGGAAGATCCTACAGCAGCTAAAACGTTTAGCCACAACGATTACCTTGTGTACCTAACGAGTTGGGGTGGCTTTATCGAGTAACAGTTAGTATAAATGCATAAAATGGTACACCCATATTGGACATAGTGCAATGATTTTTATCATTATCTGAGACGATGATGTGGTTTCTGTCAGCATATTCTGTAGTGTCAAGGTAAAAGGGGATGAGTCAGAAATTTTGAAAAATGAGTTAATTACACAGGTGGACAAAATATATTACTAAGTATTACCTACTGTAAAAAGGAAATGAATCAAGGAAGTGGCTAGAAACCGCATCATCCATTGCCATCCATAGTGAAATGAATAATATTATGAACCCTACCCCTATGAGCTTTGCTTCTGTTCGGTTATTTACTCATGTAGGTTAACTGTTGTCTGAAATACGCAAGGGCATCGCCATTGTGTACCTACCTATACCTACTTATATACCTCCAATGATCACCCCAAAGTAAAGCCTTTAAATTTTCCTAACATAGCACGTAAAGTAGGTACGACCACTTTTATACCTAAGTTATAAGACATATATAAGACGTGTAATACTTAATAATATAAATAATCACGGAAACTAAAAAAATATTAATATTTAAAAATTCTTTTAAAAAACCGACTTCAAACGCCACTGAAAAGTATAAAAAAATTTCAATTTGTACACGTGTGTTGAAGTCTAAAGATCTAAAGTCTTAAGTCTAAGATCTAAATAGAAACGATGAAACGAATGCGCCACGCTAGCCAAAATTTTAGTTCGTAGGTACGAATACTATATTTCACTTGGTATAGACGTATGTTGAAGTCGGGCTAGCGTTGCAGTTTCATAGTTCTATTGAGGCCCGCCCGACTTCAACATACGTGTACAAACTGAAATTATTTTATACTTTTCAGTGCCATTTGAAGTCGTTTTTTTGTTAAAGAATTTTTATATATTATTTTAAGCTTTTTAGTGCTTCATATCTTCATAGGATTTTTCAAAGAATTTCAATTTACCCGCAATCACACAGCATTATTAAATTAATTTTTACTGTAAAAATATTATGTAGTATTTTATAGTAATTCTTATTGTTAAACATATGTGTGTAGCTATTGTTTCATTATACATCGACGGATATTGTTATATAGCCATCTTCCGCCTCCATCATCAGATCAGCTCCATGTTACAATAATATTTCATTGTAATCCGATTTACATGTACATGCACATTTTCAGCTCAATTGGAAACCGGGAATGGTTCTAATACATCTTGCAAGACTTGACCTAAACATACATTGCAAGATAAATAAAAGCTTGTAAAAATAAGATGATAAATATATCTATATAAGATGATATATATATATATATATATATATATATATATATTATATGTTATGTACCTACTATGATTAAAAGTCTACACATACTCTGATCGCGAGTGATTTCCTCTCATTCATTGAGGAGTTCCGTCCTCCATCTCCGAAGATATTCATCAAATCTTCACCAAATTTAAATGGGACCTGCCTGCAGATAGGGCCTTTCAAATAAAATAAAAATTGAAATCAGTTAAGATTTGATGGAGATAAGGAGTAACATCGACCAAAAAAAAAAACGCGTCGAATTGAGAACCTCCTCTATTTGTTTTTTTTTAAGTCGGTTAAAAACGATTATACACCACTTAATAAGCACTACTGTGAAAAACTTTATATTATTCTATTAACTTTATATTTGCCGCTTTATATTTTACTTATTAAGTACAAGAGCTTAGGAAGACACACAGGGTAATAGTAACACTAACACTAAGTTAATACCTTAATTTCACGTATTTTTTGTTTAATTTTTTGTCATGTATTTACTTTTTTTATTATATTTATATTATCTACTAATATTATTAATTAATCTCTCATGTATGTATCTACAGATATTGATTGATTCCACTTAAGATCGTGCTTAGGTTCTTGATAATTTAATGTAACCACAATAAATTAAGCTCTTATTATTATCCATTTATGAGACTTAAAGCCTTCATAAATACTAAAATGTTTCCCGCGTGCCATGATATAGGCATTCTTAATAAGGATATATTTTTTGTAAAGCAATAAATTATATGAATTGCCATCGGTATTAACTTCGCGCATTGTATAAGTTTTACCATAGGTAAATAATTTATAAAATATAGGCTCATGTAATAAATAAATCGCTTGGAGTTCGCGGCGGGCGGTATAGCTCTCGTGTTTCTTTGACTTTGGGAAATAGCTGACTATACTACGTACCTACACCATCATTGCAAAAAATTCTTTTTAAAAAAACTGACTTCAAACTCCCGCGCTAAAAACCGCTTGACCGATTTCGATAAAATTTATATGGGACCACCCCTTCAAACAAAAAAAAATTCCAAATCGGTTCTGGCGTCTTCGAGTAATCGGTGGACATAATTACCTACATAAAAAAAAAGATTCCGACGGATTGATAACCTCCTCCTTTTTTGAAGTCGGTTAAAAAAGCTTATTTCAATCTTTTTCTAATTCTATTTTTTAAACTTCTAACAATTTTCAGTAGATACATATGAATTAATAGTACTACATAATACTACTACATCATACTATAAACACGATAGGAACTTCACTAAAAGCTAAAATCAAAACAATTTACTTAAAGCTTTTCTAATTTAGTAAAAAAAATAATATAAACAACGTGTTTTCATAACTGAATTTGGGTTTGGTTGGGCTTGGCTGAGTTTAACCCAGCCATGATTTTTCATTTTCAGTTTTCGACCGAGCGAAGCGAAGGTCTCTGAGTTTACTAGAGCGATTTGCACTTGTCCGTCCGTCCGTCTGTCCGTCCGTCCGTCTGTCAGAGCCTTATAACTTCTGAATTACTGAACGTAATTACTTCAATTTTAGATATGATATGTAAACCGATGGCCTCCAGCCGAAAATGGCTTAAAAAGTTATAAAAATCTTTATTTCAGGGGGGCTCTCATAGAAGCGAATGCGGAGTAAAATAAAATTTTTTGCATTTCATAGGGTTGGAGTACCTCATTTTAAAGATAATTTGGAACAGAGTACAAAAGTACTTTTTTTTATTTTTTTTTCTACAATTGACGAAATGGGGGGCTTTCAAAGTGGAGATTTTATTCGAGGCTAGATCTCTAAAACCACTTTATTTTAACAATTGAAACTTACACATAATTTGAGTTATATTCTGTACTTGAACAACAAATACTAAGATTAGATAAATATTATAAAGAAACGAAATTATTTAAGTTTTAATGGGCATCAATGTTTTTAACAAAACTTCACTATACTGTTAATAGATGGCGCTGTCTTTAATATTGTAAATACGCATCCCATCCACGAAAGCAGATGACGATTGACGTCATCAGATTCGGCGCGTTTTAATTACAATATAATATAGTTAAAACTACCCTATGGGAATTATGGGATACCGCGAGGTCTCAGTTCGGGGCGAACCACTAGTATCTTAGTATTTCGATTTATCTGAGAGATCAGATAAAACTGAGATCGTTGATTGTCTAGATTGCTTTTTTATACGGATCAGACTTCTGCGGTTATGGCTTGCGGTTTTATGTTTATAATTATCATTTAGCATACTAACCATAAAACAGTTGATTTTAATCAAACCTACATTGTGCCTACCTATAAAACCCATTTAAACAAACGAATCCATTTTGCGGTTATTAGGTACTTATACCTATCACTTCATATTATATACCTTCACGTCTTCTATCTGTTTGATTGAAAGCAAAAGCGATAAGTAAATCGAAAACATTTGGTAAATTATGAAGAACGATTGAATAAAATTAAGCTATAAAGTAGGTGGGAAGTAGGTACCATAAGACGGGCTTTGTCTTATATACGTATGTGTAAGGTACCTATGTGATGTTTCAAGTATATTATGTACTGCATCTAGTGCAACTTTTCAGTTAGTTAGCCATGAATAAATCTGTCTATCTGAATTTTTAGTATAATATACTACACATATTAATAAAATTTTGTATCATCTAAATACCTATTGTTATAAAACAAAGTCGGGCTAGTTGCACCATTCATAAGGCGTCAGTTAAACACAAGAAGAGTTTCTCGAATAAGAAATCCTATGATTGAAGATTATCCTATGCGATATTATCCTATGTGACCACGAGCAACTCACTACTCTAATATCATCGGTATCTTGGGATAGTCTCTTGGCCACAACTGATCTACAATCAGCGACAACTTGTTTCTATAATATCATATATGACGTTTTTGACTCGTGCATCCCTAAAAAGAGTAGGAAAAAGGGTAAGATTAAACGTTATCCGGTTTGGTTTACAAGCGATATTATACGTGATACAGAATTCAAATCCAAATTGCATACTAGGTGGATTAAAACTAAATATTGTGTTGAGACTTACACTAAGTTCTCAGAAATTAGGTTTGCAAATTTTTTTGCAAACGTGTTCCTATCTGAGGTGCCAAAATTGAGTGTAGACGAGGCATTAAGCGACAGTAAGCTAAATAGTACTGTCTGCCACATCCCAAAGTTTACAGTAACTGACATAAAATACGGCATTGATAAACTTAAGCTAAATTGCTCAACTGGGCCAGATAACTTACCAGCATCTGTTTTGAAAACGTGTAGAAAATATCTTAGCCTCCCTTTATGTCATTTGTTTAATTTGATTTTAAAGACAGGACAATATCCTTCTCACTGGAAGCTGACGCGAGTTACTCCCATACCTAAAAACACCGGTACAACGTCCGTCCAGGAATTTAGGCCCATAGCTATTCTCTCAACGCCGGCCAAGGTATTCGAAAGAATCGTGCATAGAGAGATAAGTCGGCAAGTCAGTAATTTACTTTGAGTCGAACAGCATGGTTTCAGGAGCGAAAAGTCTGTCAACTCAAACTTATTGACAGCTGCTGATTACATATCGTCCTGTCTGGACAAGGGTCATCAAGCAGATGCCCTTTATTTTGACTACCGTAAAGCTTTTGATAGGGTAAATAACGATATTCTACTCAGTAAACTCAGTGCTATTGGTTTATCACCTCAGCTTCTTTACGTACCTAATCGCTGACTATCTCCGCAACCGTCAGCAATTTGTTCGCTATGGCATTTATGAGTCGAAACCTTATCATACGCGATCCGGTGTAAGTCAGGGCTCTATTTTAGGCCCCTTATTTTTCCTAATCATGATAAACGATCTTCCGGAATGTATAAAATATGCAAAATGTCTGCTGTATGCAGATGACCTAAAACTTATATTTGAAATCACTTCTATCGAAGATTGCCTCAAGTTGCAATGTGATCTAACAGCTGTGTGTAACTGGAGTAAAGCCAACAAAATGGAGTTTAATTGCGATAAGTGTTCAGTCATGACCTTTGGTAGAGTTCGGTATCCTTTATTACATGAGTATAAAATGGATGGTGTTCCTATCCCCAGGGTACATAATGTGACAGACCTAGGCGTAATTTTCGACACCAAATTGACCTTTCGAGACCATATTGGCACAGTGGCAGCTGACTCATTTCGAAGATTAGGATTTGTAATACGCAACTCTCGGGAGTTCCGCAGTCCTTTCGTAATACGATTATACTATATTACGCCTTAGTACGAAGCAAACTGGAAACAAGCACATGCGTCTGGCATCCGTATGAGAAAAAGTATGGACTTATACTAGAAAAAGTGCAAAAGGCTTTCCTAAGATACCTTTATAAACGTTGCTATGGATATTACCCTTTCCTATATCCAACCAAATTTTTCTTAGGTTGCTTAGGACTTAACTCCTTGGAGGTCAGGCGGACTTGTGACCAACTAAAAATAATGTGCCGAATCTTGCGGGGAGACGTCGATGCTCCTGATCTTCACGACCAGTTGTGTCGTATACGTGCCCCCAAGGATAATAATCTGCGTCCGCGAAAAAATAAACTTTTCGTGGTCCCACGTCATCGCACTGTTGCCCGAGCCATGGCACCTATTCTGGTCCAAGATCCCAGTGCCGCCAGACCTAAATTATTTTCTCAGTAATTAGTAAAATTTAATTTAAATTAGTAGGTAAAAACTAGAATAACTTATCTTAAATTCTCAGGGCTGATTTTCATATATGTTTTAAAGAATATTGTAAAAATTAATAAATTAATACTGCCAGACGCTTACCGCCGGCGGTAACTTTAGCCAGACGCTTTGAAGCTCCCAAAAAAATATATAATTTAAGTTAACTTATATTCTCAGTTCTGATTTTTATACATGATACTCAGGGAACTATTGCGATATTATCTGTAAGCTGCCAGACCTATGGAAAGGGTCAAACATGCCGCCAGACACACATTATGCGTCCCCATATGTATGAGCGCTAGAACATGATTCACTTGTTTAAGTGTGTGAGAGATATCATCATACTATAATATAATAAATGCGAAAGTGTCTTTGTTGGTTTGTCCTTCAATCACTCTATACATTAAAATTGTAGGTAACTGGACGAATTTTATACATTTCAATATATTTTGAAAATTTTAATTGGAGGGCACTTTTTTAGCCACATAATACTTTATTTTCAGATTAGGCTCAGTATCGATAATTAAGTACCCTCCAATTTTATTTTTATTATGATTAATTATTAATTAAGTAACTACTTCAATGACCTTAAGAAGGTGGCGGGAAACGGCTGGATGAGGAAAGCGGAGGACCGTGTTTGGTGGCGCGCTCTCGGAAAGGCCTTTGTCCAGCAGTGGATGAATACAGGATGATGGATTGGATTGGATTGGATAATACCCGTAATAAAGTTTAATAAAGTTATATTATGTATTATAAAACCATCAAATCACTCTCGCACTCATACTCGTAGGGACACTTAATGTGTGGTCTGGGGGGATGTTTGACCCCTCCAATAGGTCTGGCAGCTTGCAGAAGATATTGCAATAGTTCTCTCTCTCTAGATCCTAAGCTATACCCAGGCAAAAAATCACGTCGATCCGTAGCTCTGTTGCAGAGTGATTGAAGGACAAACCAACAAACACACTTTCGCATGTATAATACTAGTGGTTCGCCCCGAACTGAGACCTCGCGGTAACGGTATCCCATGATTATTCATTCAATCGATACATGATAACCAAAACTGACATTATTATTATGCCCGTTTTCACCAAACATACCTAAATCATCCCCTAAGTAGGAGTCTCTTAACGTAGGTAGCTCCTAAATACAATCCTAAGTCCTAACATCCGTCCCAATATCCTTTTAGGTGTCCCGTACAGGATCGTGATAAATAAGTTGACAGAAAACATCAATCACCTAACTTATAGGTAGCCCGTAAAGGTTAGGGAACGTTAGTGAAAACATTGAATTATTTATCAAACATTGAATTTAACTCGTAGTTCCATGGGAATAGTTACTGACTGCGCCATCTATTAGCATTATTGTGAAGCTATGTTGATGCTATATGAATTACTGACGCCCATTAAAAATTAAATAATCTCGTTTCTTTATAATATTCATATAATTTTAGTATTTGTTGTTCAAGTACAGGATATAAGTGACCTAAAAACATAAAATCAGTTTGAAAATCCATAGCGGATTTTTCTAGAGAGCGTCTTCAAGCGAGCGTATAAAATCGCCACTTTGAAAGCCCCCCATTTCGTCAATTTTAAGGGAAAAATTAAAAAAAAAATATTTTTGTACTCAGTTCAAAATTATCTTTAAAATGATACGTAACAATTTTATGTAACGCGATTTTTTTTTTTTACTTCGCATTCGCTTCTATGAGAGCCCCCCTGAAATAAAGATTTTTATAACTTTTTAAGCCATTTTCGGCTGGAGGCCATCGGTTTACATATTATATCTAAATTTGAAGTAATTACGTTCAGTAATTCAAAAGTTATAAGGCTCTGACAGACGGACGGACGGACGGACGGACGGACGGACAAGTGCAAATCGCCCTAGTTAACTCAAAGACCTTCGCTTCGCTCGGTCGATTATAGTATGATGATATTATCTCTCGCACACTTAAACAAGTGAATCATGTTCTAGCGCTCATACATATGGGGACGCATAATGTGTGTCTGGGGGGATGTTTGACCCTTCCAATAGGTCTGGCAGCTTACAGATAATATCGCAATAGTTCCCTGAGTATCATGTATAAAAATCAGAACTGAGAATATAAGTTAACTTAAATTATATATTTTTTGGGAGCTTCAAAGCGTCTGGCTAAAGTTACCGCCGGCGGTAAGCGTCTGGCAGTATTAATTTATTAATTTTTACAATATTCTTTAAAACATATATGAAAATCAGCCCTGAGAATTTAAGATAAGTTATTCTAGTTTTTACCTACCTTTAGCACCTGGTATCTGGAAATTGGCCGTCGGCACAATCTAGCTGGTAAGCATACACTGAAAGGACATTTGAAAAGTACTGTATCGTACACAAATAATTGCTGAGAAAATAACTTAGGTCTGGCGGCACTGGGATCTTGCTCTATTCCGCGTTCACTGGCATCTTTCAACGCGCTCTTGGACAAGAATGATCAATGGGACCCATTCAATGACGGGTGGACGGCTCTGTTTTCGGAGTTGCTTAGGTACGCCGAGAGCATTGACTGATCTTTTATTTGAATAATTTAGCAGTTAAGTATATTATTAGGATGTATTAAGCAGTTTGTATATTATCTAGTTAGTGTAAGTGGCATTTGTACGCCGTTCCAATTAGATATAAAATAAATAAATAAATAAATAAACTCTCCATACAATTCCACCCCGCGATTAAACCTACATTACATTACATAATTATCTGTTACCTATGTCAAAAACTCGTATCAGTTGAGCGATGCTCGAATGCGAGTGTCGAAAATGTCACTCGCATTCGAGAAACTCTCCTTGTGTAACTGAGCCATAACTCAAGAACGGCTGGACTGATTTAATTGTGATCTTTGATTTGCTGAATTTGTCTCCGCCCCGAATAGCAGAATAACTATTGAAAATTCACGAAACAACAATTTGTGATGAAAATTCATTTTCTCATACATTGTGTATGGAATCTCGAAAACAGATTGACATAATTATTATATTATCGATATTTTTTTAATACAGGCTGTCAAAAATAGTGTCAAACGGAAGTCCAGAGGTAGAACACCGCTATAGCTACTTGAATCACCCCCGTGTATGTTCCGCAATTTCTTATAAGTTTTCGACTTATCATTTTTATTCCTATCTTTGCCGAATCCTGACTTAGGTACAAGAGATTATTATTCGTCACCGAGATATCAATTATTGAGACATATAATTATTGAAATAGTATAGTAGTTGAGGGCAAGGCGAGTGACCTTTTTAACTCGGAAAAACAGTAACCTACCTCCAGCCAGCCAGAGTTCTATGGAAAAGGAAAACACATACCTAATATGATCGGGCCTTATGGAAGAATCTGGAGGAGCCAATCAAGCAAAGTATTTACATCTACTGGTGTCTTAATTTTAAGTACTTAGGTACTTACTAACTAAAACTTTTGTAATAAATTTAGATAATATAACCTATAACTCCGTAGTTTTTGCTCGCGGTTTCGTGCGCGTGAAGTTAGGTTTTTAAAAAAGTGGAAACCCTATGTTTTCTGGGGTAAAAGGTAGTAAAAGGCTCTCCTTTCTGCAGACTGACTGACTTACTTTTAGCGACAGCGAGATCGCGGCGTTTTTATGGCCTTTAGCGATTTTATGGACTTATGTGTGCATCGCGTTTCGCGATTTCGCGATTCTACGAACGAAAAACCATAAAAACAGTTTGAGTTTTTCGTGCGCGATAAGTACTT
This sequence comes from Oeneis ivallda, assembly GCA_029955525.1. Taxonomy (NCBI): domain Eukaryota; kingdom Metazoa; phylum Arthropoda; class Insecta; order Lepidoptera; family Nymphalidae; genus Oeneis; species Oeneis ivallda. The sequence continues at coordinate 19,301,301 of JARPMR010000002.1, read as the reverse complement.
ACACGCATAAAGCCATAAAATCGCTGAAGACCATAAAAAAGCGCGATCGCCGCCTCTTCCAGTCTGCCCTCTCCCTATGTCACTCTCCAATCTCCACTCTCTAACACACTTTCGGATTTATAATATTACTTACTAGGGATTGATGTAATTTCTAATTGGATGTCCTCAAAATACGGTTGCGAGTGTGAGGCAATAAGCCGTGTGACGACACGCGTCGGCGTTTGAATAAATCCGTTAAGGGCCAAGGAAGGCGCACATGCCGCGGAATCTTGTCGACCGAGACTGAGGGTGTTGTAGTGCTGGCTACAGGAAAACACTCGATGTTTATCAATATTATTGTAAGATATCGACCATCGATAAACTATTTCAGATATTCCACAGCCGTCCCCAGCTTTAAGAGTTCTACAGTGATCAGCAGGTACTTAAAGGTTTTACAAAGAGAATTCGGTAAGTAATCGAGTCAGTTCATATTATGTGTCCTTAATTTATGTCTTTACTATGATTTGCATACAATGACTCTTTCTCAACAACTCATTTCACAGAAAAAGCTATCAACTAGGTACCTACGTGGAAAAATGTACCTAAGTGGAAAAACATGAAAAATGATTTTAATTTTTTTCAATTGTATTCCGAAACTAAAACAATTTTTTGTACTGAAATATTATTTTATCATTCAAATGAATACATCAAAATTTCAAAGTTTTTGAAACATTTTTCATCGAAATGACTCGAACTTACGACAACATACCACGATGATTGTTGGTTTGGATGCAACTGGGTCAAGATCTTTCTATCTTCTATCTTCTATCTTCTATCTATAATATAATAAAACTGTAACAGGTCCAATTCTGTACATTGAAGATATTTTGAAAATTTTTATTTGAGGGCACTCTATAATCGATACTGAAGCCAAAACAATTTTTTTTTAATTTTTTGTCTGTCTGTCTGTCTGTCTGTCTGTCTGTCTGTCTGTCTGTCTGTCTGTATCTTGGCCGCGCATCACGCCGAAACTACTGGACGGATTTAAATGAAACTTGGCACGATTTAAGTTAATACTACGAGGTATAATATAGGATACTTTTTATCCCGAAATTCAGCACCGTTCCCTTGGGAGAGGGGATGAAAGTCAAAATGTGTATTTCGCTGTAATTCATTAAGGCGTATTCCGATTTAATCCATTCTTTTTTTGTTAGAAAGCAGGTTCTTTAGAGATTGTCCTGTAATTATTTCAAGGTCGTCAATTTCGTAGTTCAGAAATTATAGACATCACAATCTTCAGTATAGGTCCAAATAACTTGAACCCCGGAACCTGCAGGATACTTTGAATGAACGGCTCATCTTAAGCTGGCATGCGTAATTTATCGTATATAGCCATCGTGGATACTATTTTGTCAAAGTCAAACTACTCCAAAGGCGTCAGATTTTGCCAAACGATCATTTTACCTACATACTACATAGTAGGTATGGATGTAATACATCGTATGGACGTAATATTACAGTGTTTTCCTATGTAATTTAATATCCTAATCATAATTACTAATATTATAAATGCGAAAGTGTGTTTGTTTGTTGGTTTGTCCTTCAATCACGCCGCAACAGAGCCACGGATCTACGTGATTTTTTTACATGGGTATAATTGAGGACCTGGAGAGTGACATAGGCTACTTTTATCCCGGAAAATCAAAGGGTTCCCGAGGGATTTTAAAAACTAAATCCACGCGGACGAAGTCGCGGGCATCAGCTAGTAATATAATAAAACTGTAACAGGTCCAATTCTGTACATTAAAGATATTTTGAAAATTTTTGTTTGAGGGCACTCTATAATCGATACTGAAGCCAAAACAATTTTTTTTAATTTTTTGTCTGTCTGTCTGTCTGTCTGTCTGTCTGTCTGTCTGTCTGTCTGTATCTTGGCCGCGCATCACGCCGAAACTACTGGACGGATTTAAATTAAACTTGGCACGATTTAAGTTAATACTACGAGGTATAATATAGGATACTTTTTATCCCGAAATTCAGCACGGTTCCTTTGGGAGAGGGGATGAAAGTCAAAATGTGTAACGTTTCGCTGTAATTCATTAAGGCGTATTCCGATTTATTCATTCTTTTTTTGTTGGAAAGCAGGTTCTTTAGAGATTGTCCTGTAATTATTTCAAGGTCGTCAATTTCGTAGTTCAGAAATTATAGACATCACGATCTTCAGTATAGGTCCAAATAACTTGAACCCCGGAATCTACAAGATACTTTGAATGAACGGCTCATCTTAAGCTGGCAAGCGTACTTTATCGTATATAGCCATCGTGGATAGCCCTATTTTGTCAAAGTCAAACTACTCCAAAGGCGTCAGATTTTGCCAAACGATCATTATACCTACATACTACTTAGTAGGTATGGATGTAATACATCGTATGGACTTAATGCTACAGTGTTTTCCTATGCAATTTAATATTCTAATCATACTAATATTATAAATGCGAAAGTGTGTTTGTTTGTTGGTTTGTCCTTCAATCACGCCACAACAGAGCCACGGATCGACGTGATTTTTTGCATGGGTACTATAGTTGAGGACATAGGCTACTTTTTATCCCGGAAAATCAAAGTGTTCACGAGGGATTTTAAAAACTAAATCCACGCGGACGAAGTCGCGGGCATCAGCTAGTAATATAATAAAACTGTAACAGGTCCAATTCTGTACATTGAAGATATTTTGAAAATTTTTGTTTGAGGGCACTCTATAATCGATACTGAAGCCAAAACAATTTTTTTTTAATTTTTTGTCTGTCTGTCTGTCTGTCTGTCTGTCTGTCTGTCTGTCTGTCTGTCTGTCTGTATCTTGGCCGCGCATCACGCCGAAACTACTGGACGGATTTAAATGAAACTTGACACGACTTAAGTTAATACTACGAGGTATAATATAGGATACTTTTTATCCCGAAATTCAGCACGGTTCCTTTGGGAGAGGGGATGAAAGTCAAAATGTGTATTTCGCTGTAATTCATTAAGGCGTATTCCGATTTAATCCATTCTTTTTTTGTTAGAAAGCAGGTTCTTTAGAGATTGTCCTGTAATTATTTCAAGGTCGTCAATTTCGTAGTACAGGAATTATAGACATCACAATCTTCAGTATAGGTCCAAATAACTTGAACCCCGGAATCTACAGGATACTTTGAATGAACGGCTCATCTTAAGCTGGCTTTCGTAATTTTTCGTATATAGCCATCGTGGATACTATTTTGTCAAAGTCAAACTACCTACTCCAAAGGCGTCAGATTTTGCCAAACCATCATTATACCTACATACTACTACATAGTAGGTATGGATGTAATACATCGTATGGACGTAATATTACAGTGTTTTCCTATGTAAGTAATTTAATATTCTAATCATACTTACTAATATTATAAATGCGAAAGTGTGTTTGTTTGTTTTTTTGTCGTTCAATCACGCCGCAACAGAGCCACGGATCTACGTGATTTTTTGCATGGGTATAATTGAGGACCTGGAGAGTGAGATAGGCTACTTTTATCCCGGAAAATCAAAGTGTTCCCGAGGGATTTTAAAAACTAAATCCACGCGGACGAAGTCGCGGGCATCAGCTAGTATTGAATAAAAACCGGCAAAGTGCGTGTCGCGTCACGCGCAGTGTAGGGTTCCGTAGTTGCAAGTCATAAATATTATTGCTGACCTAGGAATTTAGGCTTTTATTTTATTTATGAATATTGAATATATTTTGAGTTCCATGGTTTAAATACTATTATAACATACTACAAAATATGCAACTCACACTAAGTGTAATACCTGACCTATAAAAAACAGATATAACTCCTTAACTTATGAACCCTACTTAGCCGTGATAGTTTTCCTATAAAATTCTTTATACGTAGGTATATACTTATATACTACTGCTGTGAATTTTTTCATGTAAGTATCCTATAAACAGCCATTTAGCCGGCAGAGGGGGGGGGGGGGACACAAAAACACTTTACATGTAGGGGAGGTAGGTACTCTAAAAAAATATTTTTTACAATTTTATTTCACCACTTTGTTGGCGTGATTAATATTTATACCCTTGTCAAATTACAGTTTTCTAGTAACAATAGTCTCTGAGCTAAACCTGTTAACTCTGTTAACTGCGGAGCCCTACAAATGCTAATCCGAAAAATATATACGTAGGTACTTACTTGTGTTATAGTGTTTATATGTACCTACATAAAATAATTTTATATTAATTATTTTATTAATCACGAAATAGGTTAGTCTAAAAGTTAATAACTAATATTAACAGTAACATATCGATAACAAATGACAAGTATAGGCATCACTACAAGGAGCCACCTGCCGCCCGCACCCCCACGCTATATTTTATTCCACTTAATCGTCCTTTCCGTTATAAAGCCCTCTTTTTATCCCATACTTAAAGCAAATATTCTTGTTCTATAGTTTATACACTACAATGTGCAACCGCCCTATTAACTATAATAGACACTTTTAATTGAGAATCTATAAAAGGTTTCGCGAATCGTTGTCCATATAAGGGCTAGGCATTCATCATGGTCACCGTGGTTCTCATCTGCCCAATTAATAAAAGTTGACTGTAAGGTATGGAGGGCGAGTGGCGACGGCGCGCTGGAGACAGCGCCGACCGCCTGTTGGCTCAGCCCAGCTCGGGCCGGTACCGGTTCTGGCTGCAGCTGAAGCGCAAATATTCGCAAGGTGTTTTATTTTGATTTGCAAACATATCTATCAACTATACTTACACATTTTACTTGGCAATAGCGACAACTTGTCTACTAATTAATTATGTAGTATTCATCTACACCAGACTTTATAACTTCGCCAGTTAGATACCTAACTACCATTTAGGTATATCATCTGTGCTATTTTTACGCTGTTACCCAAAGTGCAGTGGTTTCCCGTAGACACCTACCTGTACGTATTAAATTAAAACTGACAGGGCAGATGAACATTTTTCTGAGATAACTTTCAAGTTTCAAAACAATTCTTGTAAAAAGAAGTTTTTTAGTTGTGTCCCAAAAAGTTCTTACACCTATATCAAGACCCGATTTTGTCCTAGAGAATCATAGCTGAGTAGTGAGTAAGTAAAGAACTATAAATTCATCTGACCACAATAATCGATTGATGGATCGTTTGACCACTTCCAATGTTCAGAATCAGATGGCTACTTTTTCATTTTTAATGCAGGTTATATAATAATTTCCCAACAAAGTATACGATGACTTCTTCTCGACCAGAACCATGAACTCCTGAAAGAATGAGGACTGAAATTCGTTTAAGTTTGCCTAGTGAACCTCAGTCCAATTGGAACGGCAAATCGGTCAACTAGTCAGGTTTGAAGAAGCCATGTATAAACTTTGATTCAAAATGTTTAAATCGCCTAGCATTTATTTGGCTATAATAAAATCATAAAAAAGTTACGAGCTCTGAAGTCAGAACCCTAAAAATTTCAAGTGTTTCGGAGTCAAAGGTGAGCAAAAAAAACTATCAACTTTGTGGGACAGAATCGTACAAAAAAGCCATTCATCGATATCACGGATAAGATTTTTTATTTGTACCGCAATCGAAATTCGGAATTGGAACAAAGGGAAAACAAAAAGAGAAAAAGGATGGTAAAAAGCGGCGCGGGCGCGTGCCGGGGCGACATGTGCGCGGCTAACGGGCCGCCCGCGCCACGCGCGCGCCGCGCCGTTACGACCCCTACCCGCACCCCCCACGCGTACACACACACAGTACCATCACCCTTGGGTGATCACTACCATGGCCGAAATAACACTTAATTATTTACTCGAGCCTCGTAATCTTGTGTTACATTATTTCTAAGTGTATCACGAAAGAAAATGCGCATACTTACCTTATTTAAATAGTCCATACTAATAATTTTAATACGAATAAAGGCCTGCGCAGACGAGAGACAGTTTCGCAGCACTTTTTGTCCGTCAAAATAATATATATTATTATGTAGCTTACAACAGCATCGAATATCGCACACTAGGGACTAGTATACGGCAATTATGTAAAACATGTACCTAGCAGTGATATGCTGATGGAATAGGTACTTACTGTCTGTCTTAGCGCGCACGTCGGAAACTTTTCTGACGCGCGCGCGGAGTTCTGACGGACTGATAATACCTAATGTGCGACCGCCCTATATGTGAATCTATGTAAGATTCACGTTTTGTTGTCCGCCTGTCCATGTCTGTGTTTGACGACCTCCCTGGCGCAGTGGTGAGCGCTGTGGTCTTATAACTGGGAGGTCTCGGGTTCGGTTTGGGAATTTATAATTTCTGAATTGTCTCTGGTCTGGTCTGGTGGGGGGCTTTCGTTGGCCGTGGCTAGTTACCATCCTACCGTCAAAGAGGTGCCGCCAAGCAATTCAGCTTTCCGGCACGATGCGATGGCGTGTAGAAACCGATTAGGGGTATGGGTTGAATTTTCACTGCCGTACCCCTTCCAAGTTAGTCCGCTAGCTTAGACTGTATCGCCCCTTACCATCAGGTGAGATCGCAGTCAAGGACTATCTTGTCATCGAATAAAAAAAAGTGAGATTCACGTTTTGTTGTCCGCCTGTCGTTTCATGTGTCAAGGGGCTTTGGCCTTTATTTCAAGTTTATCATCATCATCATCATCATTAGCAACCAAACGGCTCACTACTGAGCGCAGGTCTCCTCTCAGAGAAGGGTAATAGGCCATAGTCCACCACGCTGGCCCCAATAGCAGTGATAGCCTAGTGGTTAGGACTGTGGTCTCCTATTCGGGGGGTCGCAAGTTCGATCCCGGATATGCACCTCTGACTTTTCGGAGTCAAGTGCGTTTAAGCAATTAAATATCACTTGCTTTAACGGTGAAGGAAAACATCGTGAGAAAACCTGCACATCTGAGAGTTCTTCATGATGTTCTCGAAGGTGTGTGAAGTCCACCAATTACAAGTTCATACCTACTATTAATGAGGTCAATGGCCGCTTAATGCTATAGAAAGCTTTAATTAGGTAGAAGAAAAGAAGCAGTTGACTTGTCATGAAGAAAAAAACAGACTTACCTACCTATCAACAATTTTCATACTAACAGCCTATATGTATAGAGTAGGTAGGTACTTCCTGGTGACCTAAAAGTTTCTTCGTGAAAGCCACTAATAGGTATAGGTTTTTGACACAAGTGAACTGTGAAAGCAACAATGCAAAAATAAAAGAATACTAAATTTTTATTTTTGTTAACAAAGAAAAGTACCTATTTATAATATTATGTTTCCCAAGTAGTTACGGGACCATCAGTGCACGATTCTGTTCGCACTTGGCCTTTTTAATTTCAAATACCTATCTCAAGGAATAAACAATTTCTGGCTTAGGTATTCACTATAATATAACGATAATTTTGTAGTCGGCACCGCTGTATTACATACATATTATAGTAAGTACTTACCTACATCCGTCTATACATATACGGTAGTCGACATTTTAATTTCACATTAATTAATAATATTCACAACTAGCAAGCAACTAAGTAGGTACTTACTTAGCCGATGTCCGCATCTGTGTGGATCAAAGTTTTTAAAAAATCCGTTGAAATGCGATTTTCCATGATCGAAAGTCTTTCTTTACAAATCTCCATTCTCCATGCCACATTTTGTTTAAACCATGTGATAGGCGTGGAGAAGAAAGACAGAGCTACTTTTCTATTTACACATAAACCTACCTAAGTAATATACATACAATATATCTAATAACATAGGTACTTATTCTGAATTTGGAACGCAATCCCCTCAAACACACCCCGCTACAAAAACTGAAGCACTTCCCCTGAAACCATACATTTCCCGCCGGTAACAAAACACTTCGTATCAAAGCAGATTAGCTGCTTAATTAAATTTCCCGTGATTGCTACAAGGGGTTAATCGACTGTAAAATATCGTTAAGTAAGTAAACCACAAAATCTATTGAATACTTATCTACTATATACGTCTTATTGTATACTAGGTATCTACTTAACCTACATTTAGGTATACCTACCTTCTTGTTAAAAGAAGAAATAAAGCCAAGATCTCTTAACTATCCTAAAGGGGATTCCTAATACCCGTCTCGAGACAGGCGACTGCTTATTTGCAGTTTTAGTTGCAGTCGCCTTCGCGGGTATACTTACTTACTTAGTTAGTGTGCATTTGACGTGCAGTCTATATTTACTTAGTAGGCAACAACGGATTGAGTAAGTATGCGGTCGGCAATATTATTTCAACTGAAATACGAGTAGATACTTAAGTAATAGGTAATTATGTATAAAAGTGCATAAAAACTATTATTTTGAACTTTTTAACGAATTATTAAATTTAGCAAAATTAGGCAGCAGAACCAGTCAGTTGCATCGAGCGCGTGTCTGTTGTCAGCAGATGTCACGTTAGAGGCCAGAATGCACCTTTGCTGAAACCTGAAGTTATCTAAAGTCAACGTGCGTGTTAAACGGATTTAGTTGACTTGTAGGTAGGAAGGGAGGTATGTAGGTACTTACGTGGTTTTTCTTATTGAAAGCATAATAGGTAGGTACTATAATTAATTATATGTATTACATATTAGGTAAAAAAAATCTACGTTAATATACCTACCTACGCTGCTTCCGGTTCTTACGACAAGACTTTCAACTTACCTACCTCTACTTACTGTCAGTCATAAGTTTTTTTTTAAATTGCAGGTCTAATACTAATTTATCAATGACAATTATGCAATCATTTTATGAAACTATTCATCAAATTAAATTATATGTATTACTTAATTCGTGTCCCAAGTTCCTTTGTAAGGGTACAAAAGTAAATTTTGCTTGAATATCAATAGGCATGTATTTTTCAAAATATTTTAAACGTAGTGTATTATAAGTATTTGTTTTAAGACAAAGTTTCTAATTCTGCATCTAAGTCAAACTCCGCCCAGCTCTACATCGCAACCAATGCGCTCGGTGGGCGGGGCGCCGCTCGCCGCCACATCTGAAACAACCTCATCACGTGCTCTGATTTTGTCCAAATTCTACTATCAAATTACACATAGGCACATAAATACTTACCTATAACTAACTTCGGTACTTATAATTTGAGAAGATACTTATAACTTCATTATTTTCTCAATATCAGATAAAATCCAAGAAATTGCAAATCATTAATTTGTTGAATTTGACAATGTTGATGCCACACTGTATGCTGTGGCACCGCAATGCAATGTTGCTTCGCTGAAGAACTTCTGCGGGCCGCTGCGGCTTCTGAAATGAGTAGGTACGTGTCACTCAGCTCTACTTCGCTGCGCAGTCCGCCGCTATTGTGGCATAGCTCGTACTTAAGTGTCCTTTATGCCGTTAGTTGACTATGGAGATGATTAATCCAAAATCATTCATTCATAAAACTATCAATCAGGATTTTCTGAATCGTCCTATAGTCGAAAGGATTCCTAGATACCTAGTTAGAAACCCAGCAAGTACCTACCTAGATATTATGACAGTGACGATGCCTAAGGAGGTAGCATAATTATAGCGTCCGGAGAGAACCGCTTATTTGCAAACATCAATCCCTTAAAGCCATTTTTCAGCTCCTCCACAAAGGCGCAACCAGTAATTATTCGGTGTTCAAGAATGTGACGCGACTCGCGAGCCACCTGTCATGTGACTGTTTCATCAAATCATTTCTTTATTGCGCAGCCTCCGCGAGACCTGTTCTTTTTTGTCAGTTTTGAAAAAAAACGTTATTGTGGATGAGTCGGGTAGGTCGGGGCGCGCGAGCCTCATTTCAGTCAGGTGCTCGGCGCCGAACGCGACGTGTCGTGTGACGCTCCAACCCGCAGAGCCTTCCGCGAGAGCCTAACGTTACGAGTATCCCCCGACTGCTCGTCGAATCTTTCTATTGATTTACAAAAATGATTACAAATCTGTTTATCACAGATTGCTAATGAAGAGATATTAGCAAACGTCGATTCTGTGTATTTCAGCAGTGATTTTGTGAAACGCCCTAGTGTTACAGTTTGCCGCCCTAGGTAAGTCCGCCCAAAAAAATTTTGAAACTTTATGAGAATAATTATTATTGAGCATTTTAAAATTGTACCTAACTTAGGTTTTAAAAATGTAATATAAAGTTATAACTACGGAAATGAAATTTTATTCTTTTAGAATATTCAACTTCTCAGGTTCAGAAATTTTATTTGCTTAGGTATCTATAATAAGATGTAAATATCCTATGAAATTATTTAAAGGTTATTCGTAAAAAAATCAATTTCAAGGCATTGAACTGCAGTTCCGATTTAAATACCTTCTTCTTCTTCTTCTTTATCAACCTATAGACGTCCACTGCTGGACAAAGGTCTCCTGCATGGACTTCCACAGGCTTCGGTCTTGCGCCGCTTGAATCCAGCGGCTCCCTGCGACTCGTTTGATGTCGTCGGTCCACCTGGTGGGGGGTCTGCCAACACTGCGTTTCCCGGTGCGGGGTCGCCACTCCAACACCTTGGGACCCCAACGACCATCAGTTCTTCGAACTATGTGCCCCGCCCATTTCCACTTCAGTTTCGCGACACGCTGAGCTATGTCGGTGACTTTGGTTCTCCTACGAATCTCCTCATTTCTGATTTGATCTCGCAGAGATATACCGAGCATTGCTCTCTCCATCGCTCGCTGGGTGACCCTGAGCCTTCTTATGAGGCCCATAGTTAGCGACCATGTCTCGGATCCGTAAGTCATCACTGGCAACACGCACTGTTCGAAGACTTGAGTCTTCAGGCACTGAGGGATTTTGGACGAGAAGACATCTCGGAGCTTCCCGAACGCTGCCCAGCCGAGTTGAAATACCTACTCAAAATTAATTTAATTATTTCATTAGAGTAAATTACTATTTTCTGTAAACTTAATAAAATAGTACTTACCTGGATGACCGAGCTTTGCTCAGTTTCTTTTTGGTAAATCGTGTTTTTTGGAAATTATAATTAGATACGAATTACTTACTGATGAAATATGTATAATATTTTTCGATCTTACCGACATAATAATAAGACAATATGAACTGGTTATTTAAATAAAAAATCACGAGTGCAATTACGAATTAGATGCGTTGATAAAGGGCCCCCAATAGGTTAACCTAATAGTTTTCCTCACAAAAGGAGGAACTTGGAGGAGGACTCAAACCGGGATCTTCTAGTTTCGGGACCGCCCGATTTCCCTGACCTGAGCTATTATAACTTTGTAGATGGTGGCCAAATTTACCTCCGTACTTATTCTAATGATATTGTAGGGGGTTTTCACTGCCTGAAAACACGGATAAAACGACGTTTTCTAAAAATGAAACCTAGCTAGATCGATTTATCGCCCCCGAATGAAACCCCCTGCATACTAAATTTCATGAAAATCGTTGGAGCAGTTTCCGAGATTCAGATTATATACCTATATACAAGAATTGCTCGTTTAAAGGTAGGTATTAGATTTAGTTTTTGACTGAATTTCTGGGCTGGAATACCAATCCCTACCATGGTATCCAGTACTGGTAGGGATAAGTGAAAAAAAATCGCTTTCAATCACTTTAAGTGGAAAAAAACTTTCTTGGGTTAAAGTTTCAGTACAATAGGTACCTAATTACTAGGTAAGCAGGAGGTAATAGTAGTAGGTACCTATAGTGACGTTTTATTTATACGCAAATTACTTTACTGCATACCTACCTACCTCCCTGACTATAGGTAACTCGTAGATATATTATGTAGAGTCAACTAAGATCATCAGTTATCTGTTTGTTTCAAAAGCGCCTAAGTAGATAAGTATGTCTCTAAAAGCGCTGAGTGATGACTGATGATAATTTAGGCTGATAGATCGTACTCTGGCTCTGCTCAAGACTCCAGGTAGAGTTAAAATGAGACACAAATATGTTCCGACATAAATTTGTCTCGTTTTAATTCTGTCTTGAGTCTGAGCTGAGTGAGAGTGCCATCCATATAATTATGTATACCTACCTAGATCTCACCCTTAGTGTCTCCTGAAGAAGGTACCTACCCACCGATTTATGAGTAGGTACTTACCACTGGTACTTACCTACCTACTCATAACTCACTTACCTACAATATTATATATAAACCTACCTTATATTTCATTCATGAATACACCTGTGCGAAGCACTCGCAAATCGCCAGATTTTAAAATATTCAAACAAAAGCTGTAAATCTATATGAACTAATAACGAAGCAATAAGATTGATTTTCTAATGTTAGCACTTGCCGTTTCCCATTATCTATGCTTGCGAATGAAAAAATAAGCAACCACAATTGCTTGCTAGTAATTGCCACTTGCGGACTAATGAAGTCTTAGGAACTTTATTGAAATGAGAAATTGCGACATACAACCCTCGCCTCGCTTACAAGACAACTACATACTTACCTAGTAAGCCAATTACACTTAATAGCTGGAATCAATTGCATTCACCTGTTTGTATTACAAAGATACAGATCGCCCTGACATACCTACCTAATATCGTGGGTAAACGTTACAGGCAAAAATCGGGAACTATGATACTATCTTTATGACAAACGTTTTTAACAGGTGCCCTAAGATTGTTATCACCCTTGCCCATAATACGTTTGATTACAAAATTGAGCAATTCATTTGAAACATCGCAGTCAACCTATATTTGATTTGGTCGAATTAAGTAATGAAAGGAAAGTGAACGCTTTCACGAACTATTTGTTTACTGTGGATTCGTTCTATGAAAACAAATGTGTTTTAGTGTAATGAAGATTGTTTTAGTCCGATATGTATATTGTGAATTATTAATGCGCGTACGCAGCGGGTGACGTCCACTTTCATTATTCTGATTCTTCATTTGCTTGATTGAGCTTTTAATACGATTCGCCGCCAACACACATTATCGTCGGTTGGATTAATCAGGGCGAGAGCTGTCAACAAATAGTCGCTAATGGCGATAGTCACGTTATAGCTATAATGACGTTGCCTAAAGACTAAAGTGTATTTAATTATTTTGATGCGAAACCTAAAACTTGCTCTGTAGGTATATTATATCTGTGATTTCGAAGTGATTGCTTCTAATTAAGCTCTAGCCTCTAAAGAATATTAATTGAACATTGAAACATTTTTTAAATTTTTGTCTAAGATTTTGAAGTTCGGTAGATCAGCTTTTTAACCGAATTCAGAAAAAGGAAGAGGTTATCAATTCAACGCGTATTTTTTTTTCATTTTTTTGTCAAGGTTACTCCATAACTCCGTCAAATCTGAACCGATTTCAATATTTTATTTTATTTGAAAGGTCATATCATAAGGGTTAGCAATTAAATATCACTTGCTTCAACGGTGAAGGAAAACATCGTGAGGAAACCTGCACATCTGAGAGTTCTGTATAATACCTACTTAATGTTCTCGAAGGTGTGTGAAGTCTGCCAATTAGCATTGGGCCAGCGTAGTGGACTATGGCCTATACCTTTCTGAGAGGAGAGGAGACCTGCGCTCAGCTGTAGTGAGCCGTTGATAGGGTTTCTAATGAATGAATGAATGAATGAATGAATGAATCGTAAAGTTAATCCCATTTAAATTTGGTGAAGTTCTGATGAATTTCTTCGGTGATGGAGAACAAAACTCAATGAATAAGAGCAAATCACTCGTGATTAGAGAATGTGAAGATTGATCCTATACGAAGCTACCAATAAAAACTTAAAAAAATAATTCTTATAAAAAAATTCTTTAAAAAAGATGGAAAAACCGGCCAAGTGCGAGTAGGACTCGCACACCGAGGCTTCCGTGCCTACTCCAGAGATAAAAGTAAAACGATAATAATAAATTAATTTGCTTACTAGCCGTTAACTTATTGTTTGTATAGAGGTTTATTAACTATGCTATAGTTAGAGCGTTGGTTTTATTTTTCCTGTAAAATATACAAATTACCTCTAATTGACCGTGATTATTTCTGATTTTTCGATTGGTAAACTTCGGAAATAAGGGGTGGGGGGGGGAGGTGTATTTTTTTTACATTTTGCTCGATTTGTCGATAGCTTTCATAGTTACTAAAATAATCGACTGTGACAGACGGACGGGCGGAGAAAGTCTCACCATAAGGGATCCATTTTTACCATTTTGGTACGGAACCCTAAAAAACCGACTTCAAATGCAGTGGTGTTTGAAGTAGGTTTGTTTAAAGAGTTTACTCTTTTAAAAGAACCGATTTAAAACATAAACCGACGACTTAAAACATAACCTCCCATTACAATAAAATCAGTGCGTAGCGAATTTTTCAAACTGAATTCGTTACCTAGGTATCCGAATGGAGACCGATATTGCATTGAAAAATGCATAAGTAGCTAAGTAATAGCACTTCTCTTAACTAAAGCGCGCTTGCAGAAACGTTTTAACCCAGAGTTAGCTCTGGGTTAAAGACAGATTTGACAGTTATGTTTATGATCATACTAGCTGATGCCCGTGACTTCATCCGCGTAGATTTAGTTTTTAACAATCCCTTGGGAATTCTACTACCACTAAACTAAACCTAAGTGTGAGAAACCGGTTGCAGTTCAGATTTGTTCACAGGATGTCCCGCCACGTGCTCCTGTCCCGTCTCGCGGAGCACTTCCAGGCGGCGTCGCCCCCGGGACCACGGTTCCCGTCGCCAGAAAGGAGCGAGTCTCCCCGCACGCCCACCTCGCCCCGCTCCCCTCCCCAGTCCCCTGACTCTCTGGCGCAGCAACGATTGGATCTATTGCAACTTGGGGATATTGAGATTGCAGGACGAGCTCTGAAGCAGTACGCCAGGGCTACAGGCAAGTGTTGCTCCAGCTCCCCACGTTAGCCCCGAGGCTAGTTCCAATACTGTTTGCCCAACATGATTATCGACAACGTGGCATTGGTCTCACCAATCACACCAACGTTAGGAGTTGGCTGACCTGTGTCGGCTTTTTAGACAATACGCACCAATATTCATGGTGCCACACGTACCCACACGTGCGTAGGCATCTGGGACTTTATTTTTATTTTATTTAACGTGTTGGGGCCAACGTTTGGAGCCACTTCGCTGTATATGAAGGAACCAGATGAATGTATCTACATTTTTCTAGAGGAGAGCTCATATTATGTGTGAAATTTCATCTCTTAAATTTTTCAACTATCGTTTTTATGGAATTCGTCAATAAGTAATTAGTAAGTAGGTACGTCGTTTTAGCATACCTAACATACAGGGCCACCTTGACGATTCCCAGACGTCAGCAATCAGCATGTATGTCGGTAAGCTATCTCTACCAAACTAATCAAGACAACCGACTTCAATTAACTTTTTCAATGGTTAAACCGTAAAAAGTTAACAGACAAACAAACGCTTTCCACATTTATGATATTGCATGGATTTAAATTGATTAGAATAACTTTGAATGAATAACTTTGTGTAGAACTTGGAGCCTTGATGTACTGCAGTGGGCTCGGCGCTCTGTATGGAGGCGCCGGAGTGTGGCCTCTGTTGCTGCCGCACGCACCACATTTCGTGCCCGGTGACCACGCCAGACATACACCGCCCAGAGACGGTAAGTCAAGGAATCAGTTCATACATATTGTCAAACAGAGATTCAATTCATACAGTTTGTGGCAAATAATGTCACTACACTACCTATTCATCTAACTCATGAATCAGGTTATTGAACTGGTTGACCAGAATGAGGGTTAGTTTTATTGTAAAAACCTCTGAATATCTCAGAGTTAACAAAGCAAACAAATATATAACAACCTCAAAAAATCATACGAAGTTCTTGAGGTGGCTGTGGGAGTGAGAGACTGGTAAAGAACTTAAATATTACTGTATTAGAAATTAATATTACATTCTGCTTCTACATCAACTGTCATTCTTCCCGCACCGTGCGTCTATCTCAGGAACCATCTCAGTTATAACTTATACGGTAGACCTCTACCTAGCCTCTACCTTATTACCTAGGTATGTGATCTTACTTCATACCGAAAAAAAAATCCAAAAAAAATTGAAAATAAAAAATTAGCAATAGGTGCCAGAGATTTCTAAAAATACTTGAAACGATTTTTGGGTCGTTTGATAAGACGTGCGTTCGCCTCGGCCTCCTTACATGCCTTCTCGAGTGTACTCCTCATTAGAATAGCTATCAATTTAAGTTGTGGCTTGAGCCGCGAAACGCTGATATGCCGCAGTTTACATGTCGTTTACCTCCACAACCGGAGTCTTTTTAATGTTTTCAACTCGCCAAGGAAAAGCGAGTAGTACCTATACCTACCTAGAGCTACCGCATATACAAGCACAATTCATTATCGTGTTGAAATTCCTTAAGCATTCAAATTACTGTTCATCCGTATTTTTACCGGTTACGGCCGTGAATCGATGATAACACATTGAAGACCTAGATTCAGAAAGGTACTTAATTTTTGTATCACGGTTCAGTACCTATTCATTTTTGTCGTAGATCGTAGAATTTTCTTTAGTAGAAGTGGATGCGACCTTTGGTTCTGACCAAACGCTGGTGCGATTTGCGTTTTCTCGCATTTTGTTTGCATATTCGCTAGCTTGAAACCATCATCACGATTGAAATTATATTATAATCATTGGACCACGCAAACGTCTAAAATCATAGGTTGATCATACATATAATAAGTAGATATATATTTTACCAAAAACTACCCATTTTAACCAAATTCATACTACTCATTTAATTTTAGGTATTCATACTTACGATTTCAAACCTTAAATAGTTAATATTGATTCAGCTGGAGTTTTCCGCGTTAAGATTCAGATTTACTTATGTTAAAATAAGCAAAGTGCTTATTGTTGCTGCAGACAGTGACGCAACAACTAGGTACAAAATATGAAAATGCACCTGTACTTATTCTTTTAACAAACGCGAAACGTCCGATTTGACCTACCTAACCTATTTAACTTATATTATTTGGAACTTGGTGATTAAAATAATAAAGGCGCTGGGAAATATGTAGATTGTAGGTGTATGTACTTACCTACCTAACTGGTATGTTTATCTACTTAATATTTTTATCTATTATTAAACTTTTCAAACTTTTCTTTGTCAATCTTTATGGAATGCCTTTTATTCATTTCTGTTAAAGAAAATGAGGAAAAAATCTGTATTTATTACTACATTAATATAATAATAACAAGTTCTAATATTCATACACATCAATGATACCTACTTATCTAATAAACCTACGTTTACCTATGTAGAATGTAGATATAGGTACAAAATACATATTATATTATAAGACGTACCTACCTATACCTATTTTATTATTTATCCTTAGAAGATGAAGAAGAGTTACCATTGAACTTGTCAACGAAGAATAGACAGATTTGGTCGCCAGGGAGTGCGTGCGAACGCGAGCACATAGAAACAGAGAGAGAGTCACCAGCGTCTCGCTGGGAGGAGCGAGAAGACCTTGATGCACCACTCGAACTCGTGAAGAGATGCCGAAGCAGCCCCGACGAAGACCGGCTCTCCAGTACGGAGCCCCGGCGCTGCCCCTCCGAGCCGTCCTTCAACACCTACCTACCACCACCACCGCAGCCAGACATCAACTTTTCACTTCTACTGAAGAATGAAAACAAAAATGAAAAATCTTTTCAGGTATGTATAGCTCGATTTTGCTTTATGTCTATCACAGTCAGAAAATAGTAAAATTCATTTACCTACTACTTCAAAGCAAATTAGGTACCTAATTTCACTATCGCGGACCGCCGCGTAACATTTAACCGGAATAAAGATTTTCCGACAGTTTTTAGGGTTCCGTAGTAAACAAGGAACCCAGCATTATACGATAGTAAGCATTATCCTCGGTCAGCAATAATATTTGTGACTAGCAAGTACGGAACCCTACACTGCGCGTGGCCCGAAAATGTGTCAAAACGTCATTCGTCATCGTTTGCGGTACGGCAGAAATAGAAAAGTTATGGCGATAGGCTTAATTTTAGATTTAAAACAATGAAAAACAAAGTCAAATACTTTAAAAAAACGTTTATAATTGAAGAAGCGCGTCATAAGTCATAACCTAAGGATAGTTAAGTCACTAAAAAGAAGGTGGCCTTCAATACCAATAGCAATGGAATAGTAACTGTTAGTAGTCGATGCAGGCTGATAAATTTAATACGTGGCCTAAACATGCGACATCCTTTACCAAGATCAGGATAACTGTACAGTTTCCGTTCAGACGAGCTTTAAATAGCAAAACCTGTAATTGTTTATCGGTTTTTTTACAAATCAAGAACAAAAACTGCTCTTGTCTTAATAAGTACTCTTGAATCGAAACTAGTCGCGCGTCTTTTGCACGCAGTTTGCGGCTCTCAGGCGGACAGAGTCCGGTCTTGTCACCATTTTTTTGTTGTTATTTGCAGTTTTCTTTTTGGCGTCATTATAAAAATCTGCCGTGCGGCTTTGATCAAAATGTAGGTATCAAATTGGTTTGTATGTATATATTTTTATATAAATTTTGGTAGGTACCTATCTAAGCTGACTTCATACGTTTGTCTATCTGTCACATTAGGTAGGCGTATAGCCTTATTTCAGTACGTAGTATTAATGCTATCGACTTGAAAGGAACTGTTTTAAACTGTTTTTAAAGAGATATGTAAGTAATGTTTCATTGGAATTAAAAAACTTTAATTCTAATTAAATACTCAATTTAAAAATATTTTCGCTGCAAAGGAACTAAAATGAATATAAGTATAATAAGTTTATTTGCACGTTCTGAAATAATTTTTCCTACGAAACTAAGGAATCTTCGATGAGCGAGTGTGATTCTTTCTTAGGCAGTTAGGTACTTACAATATTATTAACCCTTATACAGGTTAGGTTAGGTTTAATAACACAGTATCTTATTATACCTACTTACAAGTAATAATTAAGTATACCTCCCAATTCAAATACAAGAAACGACTCTACTCTCTCTACTAAATAACACACAAATCTACTTTGTCTGCTTAAAAGTTTTGTACCTTTTACGAGTAAATACCTAACCTACACATATCTAATTATGTACCCATGTCACATGTGCCCACCAGGTACCTATGGGTACACATGTACCCACCTACCTACACTATGTATCTACTTAAACATAAAAAAATCCGCTGGGACTTGTATATTGATTGATCGATCCGATATCATAAATGATATTCAAATGAGGTAAAATTGAGATATAACTTTTCATTCATACGGTTATAAAATTATTAAGTGTGTGAAGGGGAAGCGAGAAGCGGAAAACGGCGCGTGGCCGGCACGAGGCTATACTACGGTGTCCGCCTAATTACCCACCGAGCGATGTGCTCGAGTATGTTTCATACATAACATAATACAAGCACTACAACAGTTACAAGTTAACTCTAACCAGTTCATAGTTTTCACAAGAAAAGATTGATACTTATCTCATTATTTTGAAGTCTTTCTTGTTCCCGTACTTACTAATATACCTATTATTTTTTGATTAATAGAAAGTTAAAATACGTTTTCAAAAAAAAAAATGAACACTGACAAAATGTTACTAGTTTTGATAGCACTGTCCACGCTTAATCAAAATCATACTTACCGAGCTTGGACCTGTGCGCATGATAATAGGGATACGCACACAAATGCTTATAAGAATAAGCACACCTTCAGCAGTTCAGCCTGACTGAAAACAATTTTTATAAAAAGTTTAAAAACTATTATCCGTCTACGGTAAATTAAATGTAAAATCCATCAAATTTATTTTATTCGAATAAAATGTAGTAGCCTGTCACCCGGACATGCCACACATGCACATGCCAGGTTAAAAACATTAAATTTTATTTCGACTCCTTTTCCATGTATAGGAGCCCCTTTTATTTTTTAATTTAATTTTATTTTTATTATTTGTTATTATAGTGGCAATAGAAATACACAAAATGTGAAAATTTCAACTGTCTATCTATTACGGTTTACGAGATACAGCCCGCTGACAGACGGATGGACAGACGGACGGACGGACGGACAGCGTAGTCTTAGTAATAGGGTCCCATTGGCACCCTTTGGGTACGGAACCTTAATTATGGTATTATTGTATGAAATACAATTTAACAAGTAGGTAAGCCACACACTGCCAAAATCTTAAGAAATGAAAATATAAGTATGCAAACTGCAGGTAAAAATATACAAACGAGTATCTTATCAACCTCAAAACAGCTAATTAATTGTACTTAAGTACATAAGTAATTTATTTTTTAACATGATTCTATCGGAATTCAGTCTTCAGTGTACTTACCATATATGTTATAACTACCTACAGATAGGATTGAACTGAAATTACTCACAAATGCGAATACCTTGTTAGTTGCAAGTAATTACTTCGATATAATTTTATTAATTTCTTTTTATTAAAATGTTACAATAAAACTTATTGCTAGCTAAACTAATCTAATTACTATACAAATCATGCCCGCGAGGTATGGTGCCAAGAATACTGGCTGCATTCCCGCGTTGGACAGCCAGGCTGATCATTTACGCGAAAAATTAGAAATTTCCTTTGCGCTACATATTTATGCTCTGCCTACTGCAAATGTGACCTATCAAGTACCTAGTTACAAATCTTATTTTATCACTCCTAATATTATCAGTAAGTTACTTATAGTATATTAAGTAATTTAAAAACTTTACTGTGCTGTGCGATAACTGTCAGTCACGGTACTTTTCTGGAACTTCCATGCGCGGAATTCATTTTCGGAATCTTGTACATTATACATTATACCTATAGGTAAATATTTCAATCATGATTTCAATACTTATTAATTAACAAAGCTGTCACATTGCAACAGAATTCACTAGACAAGTAGGTACTTCTACATGCTTCTATTTCGTTCAAGGCTGTTTCTTCGAGTAAAATACTTACTCACAGCGTTCATAACACCTTAGTATTTTAACTTCTGACTGTCGTAAAAAATCACCTCTGTACCTACCAGTTACAAACCGATAACCATATGTGGATGGTCATACTAGCACCTGTGTTGTTTATACGAGAGTGCATCGGTATAAAAAGAGGATGAAAAAGCGAGTCGTTTTTGTAGGCGCGAGCAGCGCCGCGCGGCGGGCAGCTGCCCCGCCAACTGTCACAGCACTCACAGCCTTCCACGCGGATTTTCGCTGGATTGTCCTTAGCACCTAACCACTCGATTAATTACCGCCACCACACTCACCTCCATAAATTACACGTTCGCCTTAGCAGAAATTACGGATAAGTACCTACCTAAAGTCCAAATAAACTAAATCTAACTAGTGGTTCGCCCCGAACTGAGACCTCGCGGTAACGGTATCCCATGATTATTCATTCAATCGATACATGATAACCAAAACTGACATTATTATTATGCCCGTTTTCACCAAACATACCTAAATCATCCCCTAAGTAGGAGTCTCTTAACGTAGGTAGCTCCTAAATACAATCCTAAGTCCTAACATCCGTCCCAATATCCTTTTAGGTGTCCCGTACAGGATCGTGATAAATAAGTTGACAGAAAACATCAATCACCTAACTTATAGGTAGCCCGTAAAGGTTAGGGAACGTTAGTGAAAACATTGAATTATTTATCAAACATTGAATTTAACTCGTAGTTCCATGGGAATAGTTACTGACTGCGCCATCTATTAGCATTATTGTGAAGCTATGTAGATGCTATATGAATTACTGACGCCCATTAAAAATTAAATAATCTCGTTTCTTTATAATATTCATATAATTTTAGTATTTGTTGTTCAAGTACAGGATATAAGTGACCTAAAAACATAAAATCAGTTTGAAAATCCATAGCGGATTTTTCTAGAGAGCGTCTTCAAGCGAGCGTATAAAATCGCCACTTTGAAAGCCCCCCATTTCGTCAATTTTAAGGGAAAAATTAAAAAAAAATTATTTTTGTACTCAGTTCAAAATTATCTTTAAAATGATACGTAACAATTTTATGTAACGCGATATTTTTTTTTTTACTTCGCATTCGCTTCTATGAGAGCCCCCCTGAAATAAAGATTTTTATAACTTTTTAAGCCATTTTCGGCTGGAGGCCATCGGTTTACATATTATATCTAAATTTGAAGTAATTACGTTCAGTAATTCAAAAGTTATAAGGCTCTGACAGACGGACGGACGGACGGACGGACGGACGGACAAGTGCAAATCGCCCTAGTTAACTCAAAGACCTTCGCTTCGCTCGGTCGAATATCAAAAATGTTATTTTAATACTCACGTGCATCCTGCATAGCAGGCATTTTTCTTATAAAAGAAAGTAATTATTCTCATAGTAGGGATCATTTTTTTAAAGAATATTAAAGCAATCCTGAACTTGACTAGAACTCGACGTATCCTTTTGTGCTAGGAATGGGTAGAATAGTGCAACGGGTGGGGATTGAACCGTCAACTTTTTAGTTATTATTCCGCGCTTTTAATTGTTGGGCTGTTGAGGCTTTTAATGAATATAATGATACACACGTAAAACGATCAGACCTACCTCAAATTCAACTTATTTCTACAAACAAACAAAATTCGCAAATAGATTCAATAGGTTGATAATTTGATTAAGGTAGCTCTTCAGGAAAAGTTTTACGTAGGTAGGTATCTTCTACAGCTACGTAATAATTATGTCCGAAGTCTCCGAAGTACTCGTATTTCTGAGTAGGTAGGTACGTAGATAAAATCAATGTAAGTTTAACCTACTAAAGTACGTCCGAGCTATTGAAAATTCTCTGTCTCAACCTCATAATTTATGCGTAAAATCCGACACGGTACCTAGCTACTGAATACAGTAAAAACAACTGATCAAATAAATCCTGAAGATTCTTTTGTCTAATTGTAAATGGAATATGACACAAGAAATTTGTTTGCATATATCTTGTACTAGCAGATATTTGAATTTATTTATTTATTTATTAAAAACTACTACCTAACCTGTTTACCCAGGTCTGCCCTGACGACGAAAAAATTTTCTTTGTGTGAATTAAAGGCTTAGTTAATTTAATTAGGTAATTTGTGACAACACAACAAAATTTCATATTTGGAAAATCGCCGTCATTATTATTATAACTTATTGTGACTTAACCTACAGTAATTTATAGAACAAAGAAACTCGATAACTCTATAGGAGATAATTATAATCAAGGAGCGTATAGCTCGAAGAAATCAAAGAAACGGGTAAGGGGTAAAAATGCTCTGTTATTAATTTATCGCCGGTTGTCAGTGTATCTACCTACTGGACAGACGTCAATTCCATTGAACATACATAATTATAAGTATATTTTGTAAACTAGCGGCACGCTATGATGGCCGGTTTGACACATTACAATAGTGATGTGGAATGTCAATTTATTCTCGAACAAAAAACAATTAAGTTTTGTTTTTGTACCTGATTAAATAGGTTTAATAAAACAAAAATGTATATGTTTATTTAATTTATTTGAACGAACTGAATATTTGAATGAAAATGAATATACATACTTTATATGCACACAAGAAACATATGAATACAAAAGATACCAAAAAAGGTGCCACAAAAGGCCATAATTAATCAGATTCGTCCATACTACTATTTTCACTGTCGTCACTGCTATCATCACCTACATTAATAATTATATGTTCGTTTTCTATAATATTATCTATTTTCACATCTCTTTCATAATCTTCCCTTATTAATTTAACAGTTCTATTCACAACCTTTTCCCAGTCTCCTTTAGTCACATGTTCACAAGCTTCTTCTAATAATTTTAGCATTTTTTTTGTGGTAAATGGGGGTTCTGTATTGTGTCTTGCAGCATATCCCTTAATTTGAGCCCACACCAACTCAATCGCATTATACTCACAATGGTAAGGCGGTAACCGTATAACTCTGTGCCCATGTTCTAATGCTATTTCGTCAATGACGTATCGGATCTTGGTTGGTTTGTTTTCTTTTAAAAGACGTACTAATTCCGCTTTTAACATATTCATGTTTGCATCTACGCCATTTTTACGAAGCCATGCGACGATATCAGCTTTCTTTTGGGATTGGGCAGGTGGCTTGTCAATTTGCATCGAGTGGTATGGGGCGTTGTCCATAATTATAATAGATGGTTCAGGGAGGCTACACAACATTGAGGTAAACCATTCAGTAAACTTTTCTCCATTCATGTCTTCATGATAGTCTCCAGTGGTTTTTGACGCAAAAGCCATGAGAGAACCTTCGACAAACCCGTTGATGGTTCCGGCGTGACAAATTATAAGTCGCGATCCTTTTCCTACAGGAACTTTGGAAGTAGATGCTGCTGTGTCATCGTTCCAAGAACGGCCTACAGTATGGTTAGCATTAAGCCATGTTTCATCCAAGAACACAACATTTTGCCAATTTTTGATTTCTTTCACTTGCCGTAAACAAAGTATACCTTGCCATCGCTATATCAAATCTTTCCATCAATATTTTGCGTTTGTTACATTTTTTGTATCGAAATCCAATGGTCTTCAAAATCTTCGTTAAAGAACTTTCCCCACCGAAGAATAATCCAGCTTCCTTCAGTGATTGCACCAACTTTTTTCTTGTTGGATACTCCTTCTGTAAATAGTAGCCGTAAACATGTCTTCGGATAGCATCGGCATCAAAGCTATCGATGCCTACGACTGGTTTTGCTCGTTTTCTCTTTTTTGGTGTGTGAAGTTTATTTTCTTCTGTGCCAGTCTCGCCATATTTTTTTTTAGTTATCCGTCTAACAGTTCGTTGTCCAATATTAAGCGCATCAGCTACGCGTTCAACCACTGACGTTATAGGTAAAATTGGCCCTCCATTTTGAGCTTCACGATCGAAATAGTTACGAAGGCGTATTACGAACTCACGTGTCTGACTATTTAGAACAGTTCTCTGCGTACGTTCGGTCATATCGACGAAATCCACAACAAAGGGCTTGAACAGAGTCCAAATTAACGAGCAAGGGTCAACAGTAATTCAGTATCAATATTTGAAATCCAAAGCCAGGTCAAAACTATATCACAATCGCATTGCACTGACAGTTTATACTTTTCGAAGCAACGTCAATTCGAAACTGCTTGCATTGAGCATTGACGCGAGTTTGCCGGAGGTAGTAGTTGTGCTAGCCAGCGATCCTATGTGACGATCGTATTAGATTCCATTTTTAAAAATTTTCAATTTAGAAAACCAAATGCCGAGTTGTGGTATATATCATATAAAAATAAAAATTTTACCTTTTGTATGAAACAGCTGATATTTTTTTTGCGATTTCAGAGGTTTGTCCACATAGTGAAAATTGTTCATATTCACAAGTACATTCACCCCTTAAATGGTGCAAACTGATTTTTCTACACTAGTATACATTTTAGAAATCAATTTAATAAATAAATTTTGAGTCCTAAACCTAAAACTACATTCGATAAAATTTATGAATCTCTGCACATCACTATCGTCAATAAAGTAATACAATTATTTCCTTCAAAGTCGTTATCAATTAATACGGAACTTCATGAGCGGACAAACGTCAAACCGGCCATCATAGCGTGCCGCTAGTGTAGGAAAAACTTGTATTTTAATTATACCGCAGCTACTCGTAGACACCATATAATATTCAGGCACTGATATTCAGGTAAGGTTTAACTATAAAGTTAAGGGAACAAAATGACATAAATACTTAAAAGTTGAAGTAATCAATCGCTTGAGATTTGCTCTCGTAGTTAATGATAAAATAAGTTTGGCGGGCCTATCCGAGTACATAAAAAGATAAAAATGGTAAAAGAAATAGTGCTAAAAAATTCTAAATTTCAGTTGTATACCTACTACTTAATCCCATTTAGTAGGGAACTTAATTAGACCGATCATGTACCTACCCCCAAATTTTATACCTAGGTAAACGTCCCAATATAATCTGAATAGGTTCATTCATACTCGTATGAAACAAAATTGTTAATTAAATAGTCAATACCTACCACAAAAAATATAGTAACAAAAAAAAAAGAAAACAAATAAAATTATCATTTCTCATTATTCAAACCAAGCAGACCTAACTCGGCACTCGCAAATCGCAACAAACTCTACCTTTTCTTCCTGATTGCACCAATAACCATTGAGCAGTGATAGCTTAGTGGTCAAGAATGTGGTCTCCTCTTCGGGAAGCACAGGTTCGATCCCGGGGACGCACGGCGCACCTCTGAGTTTTCAGAATGAAGTGCGTTTATGCAATTAAATATCACATGTTCCAAAGGCGGAGTAAACATCATGAGGAAACCTCCACGCCTGAGACTTCTCCATATTGTTCTCAAAAGGTGTGCGAAGTCTGTCAATTTGCATTGAGCCAGCGTGGTGGCCTTTTACGAGAGGAGACCTGCGCTCAGTATCTAGTGAGCCATTGATGGGTTGCTAATGATGATGATGATAAGAATATCATCATCATCATAATCATCATCATTAGCAACCCAACAACGGCTCACTACTGAGCGCAGGTCTCCTCTCAGAGAAGGGTTATAGGCCTAGTCCACCACGCTCCTCACACACCTTCGAGAACATTATAAAGAACTCTCATATGTGCAGGTTTCCTCACGATGTTTTCCTTCACCTTTGCAAGCAGCAAGCAAATGATATTTAATTGCTTAAACGAACTTGACTCCGAAAAGTCAGAGGTGCGTGCCCGGGATCGAACCTGTGACCCCCCGAATAGGAGACCACAGGCTACTACTGGCTACTACAGGCTACTACACTAGGCTATCACTCATAAGAATATGAATAGAGCTAAATAATTTTCCCTTTGTTCAGTGCAAGCAGTGTGGCAAGTGCTTCAAGCGGTCCAGCACGCTGTCCACCCACCTGCTCATCCACTCGGACACGCGGCCCTACCCCTGCCAGTACTGCGGCAAGCGCTTCCACCAGAAGTCGGACATGAAGAAACACACCTACATACATACTGGTGAGATGTCCTGTTCTTATTATTTAAAAGTTTTTTATTGCCTGAAAACATGGATAAAACGACTTTTTATAGAAATGAAACCTAGCTAGATCGATTTATCGCCCCCGAAACCCCCTGCATACTAAATTTCATGAAAATCGTTGGAGCCGTTTCCGAGAATCAGATTATATATACAGTGTGTCCGGACACGAACTAGCGATATTTTAAACACTTATATAACAACTAATTTTAAGTACAAATACACTCTAAACTTGGGCCCAATCCACTTCCCCTCTATGTGGCAGCCATTTTGTTTTTTTGCTGAAATATTCTCTAAGCATGTACAAAAAAAATCATATCTCTCAAAGTTTTGGTCTTACTGAGATAAAAATGGGCTTATTCGAAGCGCAACAATACTGTCCTACCGTCTACATTACAAAACAAAGTGTTCACATTTCCATAACCTTTGAAAAAAATATGAAACCCCAAAAAAATTATCGTAAAATCATGCAAATCAACAAATTATTGTAAATAACTGCAAAAACACCCCCGACAACCCTTTTTATTTTTTTACTATATCAAGAGATTTTGAGCTAAGCTATAATACAACATTTAATTTATAACTGTATGTCTAATACTTTCAGAGTTATTGTTGTTTGAACATAGCGCATACGCAAGCGCAAAAGGCCTTTGTCGGAACCCTAAACAGGAAATCATTAAAAACACATAACATTCATGCGTATGCGCTATGTTCCAACAACAATAACTCTGAAAGTATTAGACATACAGTTATAAATTAAATGTTGTATTATAGCTTAGCTCAAAATCTCTTGATTTAGTAAAAAAATAAAAAGGGTTGTCGGGGGTGTTTTTGCAGTTATCCTACTAATATTATAAAGGCGAAAGTTTGTGTGTATGTTTGTTCCTCTTTCACGCAAAAACTACTCGATGGATTTGGCTGAAATTTGGAATGGAGATAGATTATACCCTGGAATAACACATAGGCTACAAATTATCCCGGAAAAATCCAAGGCTCCCGCGGGATTTTGAAAAACCACAGATAGATGGCGCTGATTGTACTTAAATCACGCTTACATTATCCGCAGCATCGATTTTTTCATCGGGATTCGGGTTTTTTTAAATCCTGCAAGCAAGCATGCAAGAAATCAAGCAAGCAAACAAGCAAGCAAGCTTCGGTTTGTAGGTTTGTTGGTTAGGTTGGTAGGTTTGTTTTTAAGGTTCTGGAGAGTGACATAGGCTACTTTTTATCCCGGAAAATTAAAAAGAGTTCCCCGAGGGATTTAAAAAACTAAATCCACGCGGACGAAGTCGCGGGCATCATCCTACTATCCTACTAATATTATAAAGGCGAAAGTTTGTGTGTATGTTTGTTCCTCTTTCACGCAAAAACTACTCAATGGATTTGGCTGAAATTTGGAATGGAGATAGATTATACCCTGGAATAATACATAGGCTACAAATTATCCCGGAAAAATCCAAGGTTCCCGCGGGATTTTGAAAAACCACCGATAGATGGCGCTGATTGTACTTAAATCACGCTTACATTATCCGCAGCATCGATTTTTTCATCGAGATTCGGGTTTTTTTTAATCCTGCAAGCATGCAAGAAATCAAGCAAGCAAACAAGCAAGCAAGCTTCGGTTTGTAGGTTTGTTGGTTAGGTTGGTAGGTTTGTTTTTGAGGTTCTGGAGAGTGACATAGGCTACTTTTTATCCCGGAAAATTAAAAAGAGTTCCCCGAGGGATTAAAAAACTAAATCCACGCGGACGAAGTCGCGGGCATCAGCTAGTTTACAATAATTTGTTGATTTGCATGATTTTACGATAATTTTTTTCGGGTTTCATATTTTTTTCAAAGGTTATGGAAATGTGAACACTTTGTTTTGTAATGTAGACGGTAGGACAATATTGTTGCGCTTCGAATAAGCCCATTTTTACCTCAGTAAGACCAAAACTTTGAGAGATATGATTTTTTTTGTACATGCTTAGAGAATATTTCAGCAAAAAAACAAAATGGCTGCCACATAGAGGGGAAGTGGATTGGGCCCAAGTTTAGAGTGTATTTGTACTTAAAATTAGTTGTTATATAAGTGTTTAAAATATCGCTAGTTCGTGTCCGGACACACTGTATATACAAGAATTGTTCGTTTAAAGTTATTAGATTAGATAGATTATATTTGTTTATTTAATAATCAGAAATAAGTGGATCTACATATTATATAAAAGCGAAAAAATTACTACTAATTATATTTACAAAAAATACACGCCGTCCAAGTGATCGCTAATGGGCTGGTGCCCAAAACACTGGCGCTATTACCTCTCTGAATAGCGAGGCTAAGCCTTTGGGCTAAATAAGCGCCAGCTCTTTGGTCACCAGAGGCGTGGATCAATTTTTGGGACACGACATTTACAAAATTTTTCGTGTCCGATGACCATGGACCCAGAGTCTCAAAAGCAAGCGCCGCAAAAATATAATCCTTAGAAATGGCAGAGTATTTGCGGCGCTTAAGCAACTGAGCGGATTCGGCAGCTGCACCCGCCTTTTGGCACGAGCCTGGTAGGTGGGACGCAGCCAACGTATCAACGCAAGTCACGTCCCACACCAGTGCGCGACCCATCGTCCACGGTACTATAGTCATCCCGTCCGGCCTCTTGCCGTCATCCCTGAACAAACCGGAGGGTTCCAGTTGTGCAGGGATGGAGGCAGTGACCAGAGCGCGACGGACTATATCATTGAGAGCACCGTGGCGATACAAGCGGCCCGCGCTCCGATAACAACTGAGTCCATGGTGACCAAAACGATCCACTTGGCTGCCGCAAGGACAGCGATGAGGCTCACATACCTTAATCCCCAAGCGCAAGCAAACGGCCACACGAAGCGCTGTCCTGTCGAGAATCGTCCCCAGGCTATGAGATGGCAGAGCGTGTAGCCAGTGACCTGACTCCGTTTCGGATACGGCTAAAATACGGGCTTTATCCGTATCTGAGGTACACTGCGCTACGAGATCTGCATGTGTCAAAACAACACGCGGTTTGTCCCAAAGACCCTGACATTCCACAGCCGAAGGAAAACTCTCACCAGGACAAGATGCACTCCATGCTAACTTCGCCTCTACAAGACTCTCCACTACATCATCAGCCGGATTAGACAGATTAAGGATCTGACTGATGAGAATGATAGAGCCAAAAGCAGAAGATAAGAAAGCCGGAAGCGCTACGCTTGAAATGGAACGTATGCCTAAGCCACCGTATTTAACAGGTAGGCTGGCTTGAGTCCAGGTGCGGTCATCAAACTGTAAATTTAGAATTTTGCAAAGAGTATCTTTAAGAGACACGTCTAGATTATAAGTTAAAATAGGATATT
The DNA here is from genome assembly GCA_029955525.1 of Oeneis ivallda. Taxonomy (NCBI): domain Eukaryota; kingdom Metazoa; phylum Arthropoda; class Insecta; order Lepidoptera; family Nymphalidae; genus Oeneis; species Oeneis ivallda. The sequence continues at coordinate 19,271,041 of JARPMR010000002.1, read as the reverse complement.
TCCAAATGGGACTGCACCGTAATAAATACATGAATTTTGGCGCAAATAAACATACCTAACCGTAAAATATATATGGCCATGTGTGGCTTTATATCTAAAAGGCGAGGCGAAAATTTATTAAAATGATCTAATTTAGAATTTAGCAAATGGGAAAATGCGACGTCAAATATTTATATAAGATGGATAGATTTAACACCGTGGACTGTTAACGCTAAATAAAAACAGAGAATCCGCGCATTTACCTAAAAGGTGCTGCTGGTGAATGCTATCTACATTCGCCGTGGACTGCGGTTCCCGATTGATTTTTAAAAGTTTAACTACACGCAGACGAAGTCGCGGGCAAAAGCTAACAATTTATAAATTTAATTTATAAAAGTTGTGTGTAATATACCTACAAGAACTTCGTTGATGGGTATACTTAGAATCAAATTAATAGCATATTCCACTCCTATACGAAGTTATTTTCAAAAGTTTTGTCACCAAATAACAGACCATTCCTAATGTTATGTAAGTTGCCCCATTATTCAAGTTTCACACTTACTGTTGTACCTATTATGTCCAAATCAAAATTCATTAAATAGTTAAAGTTACCTACCCACCTAGTAAAGGACGTTGAGTGTTTCATTATAGGTAGATATTAACTTTTTAGTTCAATAGGTATGTAGGTAGTAGGATGATGGACCTACCTACCCCAGTACTGTGTGTGTGTGAATACTTATATGTGTAATATTTGTATCTAAATAATAGCTTAAGCTCCCGCGACTTCGTCCGCTAATATTATTATTTACTTAGTTTATTTAATAACGTATAGTGATTAAATGAGATACATATGGCGGGAAAATCTACATAGCTACCTAAAATACAAACGTTTTCATTCACTAAGTAGGTATCCATAATTAAAACCAATCAGCATTCCTCAACTTTAAAAGTGAAATCTTCATTTCAATGACAAAAACAAGACACCAAATAAGACGCGTTTTTACCTTCAACTACAAGAAACCATCGAAAGTGCGCATCTAAAAACTACGACGTACATATTTGTCTCAGCCGAGTCGACTCGTCTCGTCATGTCTGGGCAGTTCCGAATGATTTACAGTACCAAACCTTAAAAGGCATTCGTCCTCCCGATAAAAGCACCATCATCAATATTCCAAAATGCAGTTCGCCCTGCAATTAGCCGCACAGCCTTCAAGACCTGAGTCGCATCACAGCGAAAACAAAAAGTAGCCGTAAATCCTGTTTCATCTATAAATTATTTTATTTCGTTTTATCGCTTAAAGCATTTCTCACTATGTAAGTTGTTGGTACCTAGTACGTACGTATAATATACCTAACCTTGCCTCGATCACAGCTACTCTACAAAATATATCTAATGTTATAATACCTATATTAGGTACACGTCTTATAAGTAAGTGGAGCTCTAAACCTTCAGTTCTTTATATTCGCGCTTAGGTAGATAAGTTTTTTAATGTAGGTAGGTATACTAATATGTACGAGTATAATACTTGAAGAAGTGATCACTTTATAATGTTCAGTTAATTGATATGGAAAGTAGGCTAAATAATGTAGCTGTGTTTTAATAATATGATATGACAAGTTTTAGAAACGCCGCAGCTTAATACAAGCATTAATTACCACCTTCACATAATCGATAAACGACATATCCCTACTTACATACACACTTTCGTCAAATGAATCTAAATTACTAAGTTTTACCCACTGTGGTTATTATGAAACAACTACGCTACCGGTACTTATCACTACATCACTATCACTACATATTATAAAACAAAGTCCCCCGCCGCGTCTGTCTGTCTGTCTGTCTGTCTGTTCGCAATAAACTCAAAAACTACCGAACGGATTTTCATGCGGTTTTCACCAATAGAAACGGTGATTCATGAGGAAGGTTTAAGTGTATAATTTGTTAAGGTTTTGTGTAAATTAGTTGTAATATGACGATAATTGTAGACGATGTCAGAAAAAATTCAAGCTGCTTAGGAGCTTTCACCGAAAACGCTGCCTAATCCCTTTGAGATATATTATAACAAAGCAATTTGTGGTGGTGGTGGTATGGTGGGATAAGTAGGTTTTTACAGAAAAGTCCGCGATGGCATCTACCTTTTAAGGATAGCTTACTATACCCATTTTAACTTCTAAAAAAATGGTCACATACCATGCGGTAATTGGAAATCTATTAAGACGGATACAGTAATCATCATCATCATCATTAGCAACCCATCAACGGCTCACTACTGAGCGCAGGTCTCCTCTCAGAGAAGGGTTTTAGGCCATACTCCACCACGCTGGCCCAATGCAAATTGGCGGACTTCACACACCCTCAAGAACATTATGAAGAACTCTCAGGTGTGCAGGTTTCCTCACGATGTTTTCCTTCACCGTTAAAGCAAGTGATATTTAATTGCTTAAACGCACTTGACTCCGAAAAGTCAGAGGTGCGTACCCGGGATCGAACCTGTGACCCCCCGTATAGGAGACCACAGTCCTAACCACTAGGCTATCACCATTACAGTATTAATCCTTATCAACTTAAATACGTTAGTTACCATAAGCATTTTATGCACATTATGATAATTCTTTACACCATACAATTTAAATGAATATCTTATGAGCTGTTATCTAAATATATAAAAGGCAAAGGTGACTGACTGACTGACTGACTGACTGACTGACTGACTGACTGACTGACTGGTCTATCAACGCACAGCTCTAACCACTGAACGGATCGGGCTGAAATTTTGCACACAGATAGTTATTATGACGTAGACGTCAACGACGACGACGAAAGGATTTTTGAAAACTCCAACCCCAAGAGGGTTAAATGGGGGTTGAAAGTTTGTATAAAAATCCGTCATTTATCAAATTATTTTTCATGTAATATCCATGAAACTTTAATTTTTGGGCTTTCGATAAAAAAATAAGAAATACGTGTTTCGCAAATTTTGAAAATTCCACCCCCAAAGACTTCAAATAGGTGATGAAAATTTGTATAAAAGTCCAGATTTTTAAGTTAATTTTCAAGTAATATCCATCAAACTTGGTATTTTGCCTTTCAATAATAAATATACTAAAACAGAAACGAAACCAATTCTGTACATGAAATAGATTCAAAAAAGGGTTTTTGCTTCTAATTGTGTTCAAGATACAGATATCAAAACAGAAGCTAAATTTTTTTTTGTCTGTTTGTCTGTCTGTTTGTTTGTCCTTCTTTCACGTAAAAACAACCGCACACATTTCTACAAAATTTTATACCGTGGTAGCTTATTACTCGGGTCAACATCTAGGCTACTTTTTATCGCGGAAAATCAAGGAGTTCCCGAGGGACTTTAAAAACTAAATCCACGCGGACAAAGTCGCAGGCATCAGCTAGTCGCAAAATAAAAACGAACGCGCGCCAATATAAATACGCGGATTTCAACCGGATGGCGATGACGGGACTCGCTCACGTGATGCGACCAGTGACCACCCCCGTGCCGCGTTGTTGCTATATTATAAGCCGAGCGATACTTCTTTTATAAGCCTACGTACTGTTCAATATAACTTATGGAGCATTTCAAGGAGTTTGCAAAGCATAGGTGTAATATACTACTATCTACTACCCGTGCGAAGCCGGGGCGGGTCGCTAGTACACTATAAAACGCATATTGTTGTACTTACCTATTTGTTGGCTGTTATTATTGACAGACAAACCAAATTTTCATAGTACAAGATCCCGAAGAGAGGTCGTCCTTCACCCATCTGTTTACCAGGTGAAAAGCATTTTTTATCGAATATTATCTATAAAAAAACAAATCGCAATTTATTGTATTGCCTTACTTAATACTTATGTATATATTTTGAGGCTTATGGAATTACGGTATTAGTTTAGGTGCCATAAATTGCCTATGTAGCTGATTAGGTAAAAGGTACTGCCCTAATCGCGAACTCGTTTAAATATCTGGTTTATACCTGCATCTATTTAATTTAAAAGCATATTTTGTTTAGTGGCAAGCTTAGTCGGCTGCAAATCCCGAGGTCCTAGGTTAGATCCCTGGGTCAGCCCAGAAAAATGTTATTGGGTTCTTCTCTCAAAAGATGCTCACTTAGAAGCAGGAGTTGGTACTTTTGCGGTGTAAGATATAATATTGCCGTCCCTGTGGGAAAGCATGCTAAGCCTTCGGTCCTGCCGCCCGCGTATGTGATATGTCTCTTCGGTCGTGTGGCATGGACGTCACATCGTCGCACTGAATTATCTCCTGCGTAGTTTGCTAGTCCTGTAGTCCAGTACCTATGTCTAGGTACCTACCTACCTTCTTATCACGCGCTGTACATCAATCAGTAATAAACGAGTCGTCGTGAATAGCGGTGGTTTTACTAATTACGTCTCATATACTTCATTGGCGACGAGGATGGGATGATCGCTTACCCACTTTTTTTTTTTTCACGACGATACTTCACTAAGCCTCCGTTCAAACCAGCCGCCCGGCCCCAAAATTCGGTCGGGAGGAAATAATTATTATGTATCTATTATTTTATGAAAATTATTTTGTTACAGGTGAAAAACCTCATAAATGCGTTGTATGCTCCAAAGCTTTCAGCCAAAGCTCGAATCTCATCACGCATATGCGTAAGCACACCGGTTACAAACCTTTTTCATGCGGACTCTGCGAAAAGGCATTCCAGCGAAAAGTTGATCTCCGACGTCACAGGGAGTCTCAGCATTCAGATGTGGAATCGTCCTCAGGCTCCGTGCTGCCCCGCCACCGCTACACGTATTACGGCGACGAACAAACTCCGTTGACTCCGCTTATTTCTAACTGAACTTTGCCTTAATTATTTACTTTAAACAAACAACATAATTTACTTTGTGTTTACACAAAGCATCTACTTCTAGTACCAAGAAGGTTATTTAAACTGTGAGTTCCTGCAATACGTCTACCTACAAATAAAAATTAGACGTTTTTACACGTAAAATTGATCATAATATTATGTTAAAGGTATTAAGTATAAACTGGACCGCAAAGAAAAAGCGTCGTTTAGAAAATCTTCAATGTCTTCAAAAGTACCTGACCTAGCTTAATGAAATAAGGACTAAATTAAAGAATATTTTAATGTGCTTTAATAAAAATAAAGAAAACATGAATTTTTATTTTTAATAAATGTAGAATAAATGAAAATGCGTAGTTTTTGATTTTGAAGATTTTCTAACCGACCCTGTTTCGTTGCGGTCCAGTTTATATAGGTACCTATCTACTTAATTAACACAAGCTAATAAGAATTTCCTCTTAAGGTTTCTCATAAGGTTCCTCGTTTTGAACATGGTATATCACGTACCTACATTAGTAGGTTTTTTAGTGTTCTGTACATAAAATACCCAATAACCGTTTATGATAAAAACAAATATTATCTGATTAGATTGATATGTAGCTATGGAGATAAAAGCAACTATCATAATATTTTTTAATTAAGATAACTTAATATGTGATTCGTGGTGTCCAATGATTTTTTACAATACAAATTACAATACTAAATAAAGTACGAACTAAAATCTCATTTTCTATAGTATGAGTGTTAAACAGGTAGGTAATAGGTATCCACTTTTGCTGCAACAAGGATTCCATCCAAACTTACGAAATATATACTATGTCTTGTATGAACGAATATATTATCATAATATTCTAAATATGAATATTAATATGTATCAATTTTTGGACATTTTTTTTAACAATTTGGAAAACAATGAAATGCAACACAAACAGATTAATGTTAGGGCTATTTTGATTAGGTGATCCAGTTCAATCTTAGTTCAATATACCTGAAACAGTGCATTTAATTTCCGAATAGAGAAGTTCTATGGACTTTTACCACAGAAATATAATATTATAATAGCTTTTACATTGATATAAGAGTTTAGCTGTCGAAACGACCATCATACTTCTTACCAATATTGTTCACTACTTTTTCAATTATTGAAGCCAAAGATTTTGAGCAATTACCTACTTAATAATTATTATTAGTCGACTCACGATATAAGTAAAACGGCTAATTAAACACTACTTAAACCTTTTTATAATTAAAATATACCTAAGTACATTATGTGTTCGATTTATGTTCTCTAAAAAGCAAATCATAGGGAATACTTACTTACCTTCGTACTAATTATTATGTACCTTTCAATTTTATATTTACACTATATAATTATGTACTATATTATAGTGCTTATAGATCCGTCCTTAGCTTGTGATAATATATTATTACATATCTGTATTATGAATTATGATACCATAATACAGATATGTAATACCATTTACCATAATAGGTATATTATATTGTATTTTATTATAAGTATTTTTAAATATCTATTCAAAAAATTAATTTAATAGAGTTCGTTGCATACACACTTTTTCTCGAATAATTTATAAAACAGCTATAGGAAATTTAAAGTAAAAAGTGCCTTAATACCTAGTAGGTACCTAGATTTATTTAGGTACAATTTAATATTTGTAGGTAACCTACCAAACCTACGATCTATACCTAGATCGTACTCTGGCTCTGCTCAAGACTCAAGATAGAGTTAAAATGAGACACAAATATGTCCTGACATAAATCTGTCTCGTTATTTATAACTCAGTCTTTAGTCTGAGCTGTGTGAGAGTGCCATCTATAGATCTTAACCTTAGAGCGGGCTCCGTGAGTTGAGTTTATATAATACTAGCTGATGCCCGCGACTTCGTCCGCGTGGATTTAGTTTTTAAAATTCCGCGGGAACTCTTCGATTTTCCTCTTTGATTTTCCGGGATGCCTATGTCATCTTCCAGGTTCTGAACTATACCTATCCAAAAAATCACGTCAATCCGTAGCTTTGTAACACACTTTCGCATTAATTATAATTATGTATATTACTTATTAGTAAGGAAGAATTAATAATAAACGATACCTTATAAAGGCGATCTAATTAAATTTAAGAACACAAAAGCTAGTATTGACTTCAATTTATGACCTCGGGAACTTTTTTTTTTGAGTACTTTAATCATGTAGTACATAATATTTATGTATTATCAATAGTTTTCTCAGCACACGCCAAAAATTGCATTTTATAGGCAAAATTTTGCTACTTTGGGTTACATTATTGCAATTTTCTTAAGGGTCTCTAATTTTTTTGAAAACAAATTATAGCCTATATTACTTCCTGATAACTTAGCTTTCTATTGGTGAAAAAATGGTTCAAATCGGCCCAGTAGTTACAGAGCCTCTTCGGTACAAACAAACAAAACAACAAACAAACAAAAAATCTTTCCTCTTTATAATATTAGTATAGATTTCGTACTATCGTAATATGTACTAGGTATCTACTCAAACACTTTTGGAAGTGGTATATTATTTAATCATTTTAATTTGGGCATGCATTCTGTATTTTAAGATGAGAGTTCAAAAGCTTTTAAAAACGTTTCCCACTATGCTTACAGAAGTTTATTTTTATCTACGTAAGTACCTAGGTATTTATATTAAACACCATGGCTCTATTGTTAGGGTTATTTTGCATAAAAATTGTTATATTTACTCTTAAGTATTGCTTTTTCACTGCTTTTTCATTTTTTCAAGTGGCTGCTAGTACTTAATTTGAAAATAATTGATAATTTTAAAACTACAAGCTTAGAACAGATGTAAAGAAGCAAAATAAAATAAAAATGATACTATTGTAAAAACTACTATTTATAATAAGTTAATTTTAAATGGGTAGGTATACGTAATTACCTACTGTAAAATATTTAAATTTTAATTGTGTATAAAGTGAGTCGAATACAAACCAAAGTAAAGTGTTTTTAGTCGTAAAACGCTATATTTATATAGAAAATACTGAGGCGTGTTGTAATTATTACTAAAATATGTATATAGGTACCTAACCTATAAAGTTTGTTTTATCTTTAAAACTAGTAGATAATAGAAGACTTAAAACACAGTACTTAAAACCACTTAATTAACGCACCAGAAGTAAGTAAGTACTTTTAAATTATGTATATTATGCTCACCTCGCTCTCGCTGTTAGTTTGTCAGTTGCCAATGACTGAGAGTGTGACGTCTTTTACATTCTTTCACATTTATAGCTAAAAGCAACAAAGCCGCAGCCCGCAATGTAACGGTCCGTCCCACAGACTGAAAACTGAAAGTCAAACCAACCCCAACAGTTTCACATAGCACGCTAGCACAAGCTTTACGGAGTTTTTGTCATGTAACTATAGAGCAATATAATATGTATGTATGTAACACATGGCATATACAAATTTCTTCATGCACATAAAAAACATGATTAAAAATAATTCATATAATAAGTATGTACTTAAATACAAGCAGCGAGAGTCGAGAATCGAGAAATAATTATGTTCGCCATGTTATATATATGAGTGACTATTACGAGGACGTAAGATAATATGTATTTACCTATACATAATTATATCCGTAGTATAATATCAATGTAACCTACCTGTTAAATATTAATCAAACACCCTCGTTTACTTTTCGTTTTCACAAAACATTGTCATTTCATAATTATGTTATAATTCTTACAGCGAATTGCTACGAATTTTATACCAATAGGTAGGTACGTGTAGGTTCCTAATGTTAATGATACCGTCTTTCATTATTTTATAAACATAAAAGCTACCAACTGTTACCAATTTTGCCAGCATTCGGTTTGTTACCATTTTATGTTCAATTGATGTAAGCTTGCACTTGCTAATTGGAAGAAGTCAGAAGATACAGGTACAGTTACCTAGAAAAATCATTTTCACTATAATATTCATCAGTAGAAAGTAACTTGCATTTGTATCTAGTTTTAAGTTAAGGATTTAATTTAACGTGAATTGATTTTCTTTTAAAGACTGTTCGCAAAAGCTAGGTCATTGTGCTTTATTGTTTATTATAGATAAAGAAAGAAACGCTAAAGAACTTAGAAGTACCTTATATGTGGGTATAGTAAATGCAATCGTGATTCACACGTGTGCTGAAATAACGAACGGTTTAAGGGTGCCTATCCACGGAAACGGAGCGGAGCGCCCCGCAGTGCGTGAATCTAGTTGAAAACTGACGTGATAAAATTATGTATCATCTATTATATCATCTATTATAATTTCATAATACGTTATTAATGTGATATTGGTTCATTAGCACCCCATCAACGGCTCAATAATGAGCGTAAGTCTCCTCTCAGCGAAGGGTTATAGGCGCTATCCACCACGCTGGCCCAATGCGAATTGGCGGACTTCACACACCTTCAAGAACATTATGAAGAACTCTCAGATGTGCAGGTTTTCTCACGATGTTTTCCTTCACCGTTGAAGCAAGTGATATTTCATTGCTTAAACGCACTTGACACCGAAAAGTCAGAGGTGCGTACCCGGGATCGAACCTGTGACCCCCCCGAATAGGAGACCACAGTCCTAACCACTAGGCTATCACTGCTTCTATATATATTGGTATATATATGTATTAGTGACATTGGTTAGCCGTACATATATCAGCTCTACTCCGCTTCTGTAAAAGTACTGTTGCGAAGCGGAGATGTGGGTAGGATAAATCGGATTATTGATAGATGAGGTGATAATTTAATTACGTCATCTGTCAAAATATTTTTCGTCCATCGAACACTCCGCTCCGCTTCCAGGGAACAAGTTCCCTAGGCTTGGGCACATACAACATGCGACGGGAAAGTATCGTGTCGGGGCCGAGCATTTTTCGTCGGATTTCGTGTGGGGTCCAAGCCTTTAGTTGGATAATAATTATACATTATACACGTGCAATGACTAACGGCTAGAACACCAAAGAGTACAGCTATGATTGTTTACCTATATACCTACCGTAATTTTTGTGGCTATAAAATATTTTTATGTAAGTATTAATTAAGTAATAACCAGGGGACAATCTACAAAAACTTTTATAAAAAAGATCGCACAGTGCCAAAAACTGTGCTGTGTGCGGTTTTCGTTATATTGACGTGTTGCGCGACGTGTGTAACTACTTGCAATATCTTGCAAAAGTCATCTTTGGACTTGGGAAGTCACTCGCACTTTGTAGACACATAAACTCGCAGGTCAAGTCAATTTCTGCTAGATTTACCTAGTTAGCGTGATTTGATGGCTGCAAGTAATTGCAGCAGTTAACTTGCTAGTGAACACTCTGCTTAATAGATCATCTTTGTTAGTCTGAGAACTGATGACTGAATTGTGCAATTTTGAAAAGGTACATAACATTTGATATCATACCTACTTATTCTTTTCTAGCTGATGCCCGCGACTTCGTTCGTGTGGATTTAGTTTTTAAAATACCAGGGGAACTCTTTGATTTTCCGGGATAAAAAGTAGCCTATGTCACTCTCCAGGTCCTCAACTATACCCACGCAAAAAATCACGTCGATGAAGGACAAACCAACAAACACACTTTCGCATTTATAACATTAGTTGATTAGTATGATGAAAAAAAATTATTTCTATTCTGTGGCACTCATAGTCGCTAATTTTGTATGGATTTAAAAAGTCAGAAATATGAACTCACTCTCAGAAATATGCTATGATAGACCTACCTACTCTCATGAATACGTCTATGAGCGCAGCAGTAAAACCTTGCTCACATTTAGCGAAGAGTAATTAAGACAGCCAATAAAGGTCATATTTTAATCGTAAAAGTACTTACCTATTTTATCAAGTGTGAAATAATACTTTAAAAAATTTGTCACCAGCTCTTGGATCGATTTAAACTTGAACTTAAAAACTGCGCGGTAAGACCGTGCGACACCTGTAACTGAACATTATTTAAGTTCTAAGATAAGTCATACGAGTAAGTATTATAATAAGACCAATATAAATTGTAATACGTTCCCACTCAACTCTACCTATCCAGTTTGGCGGCACAAAGTCTCATCATTTTTTTTTGTAAATTTGATGTAATTTTACTAGGCCAGTTCAATACAAATATTTTATTGTGATAAATCGTTTTTTTTTTTCATTTTCTTACCTACCTTAATTATTATAATTATCATCACAAAAGAAACAATCGTCGGTGTGGTAGTACGGCCTCGTCTCTGTATTTCATGTCCAAGTACTTATGTGACTTATTGTCGGGCTACGCTTTATAATATACTAGCGACCCGCCCCGGCTTCCCACGGGTAGTAGAGCATATTACGCCTATGCTTTTCAAACTACTTGGAATGTTCCATAACTTATATCTTGAACAGCATATTGAACAGGACGTAGGTATAAAAGAAGTAATAAAGCAACAGCGCGGCGCGTCCGCGTCGGGTTGAAACCCGCGTACCTAAGTATTTATTTTGGCGCGCGTTCGCTTTTATTTTGCGATAACTCCTAAGATATTTTCATTTAAATTATATGGCAGGAATATCAGAATTTGCATGAAATGCTTATGTTAACTAACTTATTTAAGTTGATAAGGATTAATACTGTATCTGTATAAATAGATTTCCAGTTACCGATTTTTTTATAAGTTAAAATGGGTATAGTAAGCTATCCTTAAAAGATAGATATATTCCATCGCGGACTTTTCTGTAAAGACTTATCCCACCATACCAGCAACATACATTGTTTTGTTATATCTCAAAGGAATAAGGCAGCGTTTTCGATGAAAGCTCCCAGGCGGCTTAAATTTTTCCGACATTGTCAACAATTATCGTCATATTTCAACCAATTTACACAAAATACACTAAAATCTACCTCGTGAATCACCCTATCTATTGGTGAAAACCGCATGAAAATTCATTCGGTAGTTTTTGAGTTTATCGCGAACAGATAGATATACAGACAGACAGACTTACAAGGCGGGGGACTTTGTTTTATAATATTATATAGTGATTTTGTAATATTTAGGTACTGCCTTGTAGGTAAATTACCTACATTATTTATCAAACATTCACACATCAAACATTACATTGTTCAAAAAAACGACGAAGCGCTTCGAGAAAAGGTAGGTAGTGAGTGCCCTTTCGCTTCGCTTGGCTCGCCTCGGCGGCGGCGGGGACACTCCCGTGTCCCCAGATGTACCATGTGCTTGTCTAGATTCAAACACTAGACCGTTTCGTAAAAACCATTATTGAATCATTTTACTAACTTACATTTTCTATATGTACAATAAGTAGGTAGGTAGGTATTTACGTAAATAATATTGAAGTGTACCAACACAATCAATAGTAGACATAGTATAACAGTAATCAAACTGATAATATTTAGCTGCCTACAATTTATTTGAATATCAATAAATAATATTATTATGTTTATTGGCCCTTATCATGACAAAAACGAACTTTGAGTTCAACTACGCAAGTACGCAGAAGTTAATGTGTAGGCATGGAAGTGTTTAGGTAGGTAGGTAATCGTCTACCCTTGATATACACTTCATCACCTAGGCATACAATATAGTCTCCCAGAATTAGCTAATGTGGTCAGTTGGAGTGAAGATCCTGGCTCAGTTTTTAAAGTCGGTGACAAATAAAAAAAACCGGCCAAGCCTGAGTTGGGCTCGCTCACCGAGGGTTCCGTACTCCAGAAGTACCTAAAAGTAAAACGATAGTAAAAGTACCTATAATTTTTTTTTAATTAATTGTTAACTTTGTAGAGGTTTCTTGTTAATATCAAAAAACTATGCTAGTTAGACGGTTGGTTTTATTTTTCCTGTAAAATATTTAAGTACTTTGAAATTTCAAACCCCCGATTTTCCCCCTTTTTAGGGTTCCGTACCCAAAGGGTACCAACGGGACCCTATTACTAAGCCTACGCTGTCCGTCCGTCCGTCCGTCCGTCCGTCTGTCAGCGGGCTGTATCTCGTAAACCGTAATAGATAGACAGATGAAATTTTCACATATTATGTATTTCTATTGCCGCTATAACAACAAATAATAAAAATTAAATTAAATTAAAAAAATTAAATTAAAATATTTCAATGGGTACCTGGAAATATTTTAATATAATTTTTTTTAACGGAACCCTAAAAGAGCGAGGCCCGACTCGCACTTGGCCGATTTTTTAGTTAAACTAATTTTAGTTACTAGTTTTTACTAACCTTTTAGTTATTAGTTTTTACTAACTTTCGCGTAGTTTTATTTTTCTTGTAAAATATACGTATAAACCTCTATTGACCATAATTGTTTCTGGTTTTTTTATTGGTAAACTTCGGAGATAAGGGGGGGGGGGAGGTTATTTTATATATATATATATGTGAGAGACTATTAATTTATATTCAACTATTACTATACTAAAATAATCGACTGTGACAGACGGACGGAGAAAGTCTCACCATAAGGGTTCCATTTTTACCATTTTGGTACGGAACCCTAAAAATTAACGGTTAAATACGTGTTGGGCCACGTGCATTGTAGGCTTCCGTAGTTGCCCGTCACTATAAAATGCATATATACCTACTTACCTACTTAAAAGAGAGTACCTACTAAGTATATAAGTATGTAATTTTCAGTTATCAAGTTAAATCTTTGCCAATAGGGTTGTTTGGTTGAAGATTAAATAGGTAGGTAGGTATGTAATATATGTATATAACTTACTACCTACCTATGTAGATTGTAGGTATTATGACACGTTGCATGCTGAAATAACGCCTATTTAGCCCCGTAACCCCTTTAAAAGTTTTACAAAAATAAGTACCTACCTAAGTAACCTAAGTACCTAAGCACAATAATGCAAATAGAGCCATATCAAGGCTTCTTTAGGAGAGCTTCTGGGCGGGATTAGATAGGTAAGTAGATAGGTATAAAAACTGCAATACCACCCTTTCGCTTTTCCGCCATTGCGATTTTGTAATTCAATAAGTGGGCTAGCACAACTGAATCCATATAAGACTGTGAATGCACCGAGAAATCGCTAATGCAATTTAGATAAATGCTTAGGAACTGATCTCGAAAGAAAAGGTTCAGACTGTCAATAAATATCGCAATCCTGTCCATGATCCCTTCGGTTAATTTAATTTATTCAATGTAGATAGGTATTAGGTAGTAGGTAAGTACTAATCGATATCGTTATTACTTTTCAACATTGAAGCCGATAAAACGATATTGTATAGCGATAGGTTATCTACCTAAATAAATTTCGTAAGGCGAAGACAATCTGACCCTTTCCTAACAGCTGGTCGTTAATGCTACCAGTCCCAGAAATTAGTAGATCCGTAGTCTATCCGAAATAGGGTACGTTTATGCACACACGGCGCGTGTTGCGTCGCGTCGCGCGCTAAACTCAAACATAATTATGGCCAAGTATGAGCGTTTACGCGGGCACGGGCCGCGGCGGGCGAGCGCCGCGTGAACGCTATCATACTTGGCCATATTGGCTATGTTTGAGATTAGCGCGTGACGCGACGCACCTCGCGCCGCGTGTGCATAAACGTACAATTAGTCATAAAATCGCGAAACTGAAGTGGCAATGAGCAAGCTATGTACACCTACATAGCGCGAAAAGCGAGCTCGCATCGGAAGACACAGCAGCGTTGGAGGACCCAGGTGCACGGACGATTAATTATTATGTGAGGCGCTGGCAGCCGTTCGATAGACGTGGCTGAATTTCGCGTTCTGTGGCTATCTTTGCAAGAGCTCTATGCCCAGCAGTGGATGTCTATCAAATGAGACGAGGACCCAGTATATTTTCGAAGCTTCATTCCCTTACACCCTCATGCCTCGCAGAGCACTGTAAAGCCATCGGTCCTGCATCTAATGCCTCTCCAGTCCAGATTTGAAAGAAAATAAGAGTGGTGCACTCTTGGCTTCGATCACGTAAAAAAAAGGCTGTTATGGCCGTGATTTGGACAAGGAGACAATATTGGTAATCCAGTGTACCATCATGGACGAGCGAGTCCTTCTGTGTGAGTAGTGCGAGGCTTTCGTTTCCGCTCAGTCTCGAAGGTGTGTCCTTCAAATTTACACCTAACCTGTATAACTAATCGAACCAGTAAGGCTTCGACTTGTATGACCGTATTCGCTGGTAAATAACTCCCCAACTAGCAAAACTTATCATATAAAGGGCTATATTATGCCAAAAAAAAAATCTTATAAGAGCCATATTATCGTAAATAAGGGTGGGTTTGGGCGCAACTTATAAAGTAAATCAACTAAGTATATAAGTGCCATAATATGAAAGTTATATGCCAAAACCTCCTATTATGAGCCTTTATAGGGTTTGTATTATAAGGTAACTTTGCTAGTTGGGTCTGAACAGAACAGCCCCCCGATTGTCTAAAAGTTGCCGATCAAAATCTTATTCATTTGATGGCAATAGCGTCAAAGTAAAATAAACCATAAAAGCATTGACTTAGAGCTCAATTTCGTGTATGCATTCTTATACGTTTAGGCATGTACGATACGCTCCATAACGCTCCATGTTAAAATCGGTTGTACTGAATTTGTGACTTTAAATCAATACAGTCAAGGAATATTTTACTTTGACGCTAATGGCATCAAATGAATACGATTTTGATCGGCAACTTTTAGACAATCGGGGGGGCAGTTCAGCAGTAGTCTCGGAAAGTTTGCATATCGTTTGCTACAACATTGATAGATTTCGCGAGTACCTACTGAAATGATTTTTAACGTACGAATTAAATAAGATTCAAGATTTGAGTTCGTCCTTACATCTACAAGCGCGGGCCAGATTTTTAAGCGAAATAAATTGTCGCTACTGTTTAAGATCCATTTTACTCTGACATGTTCAAATACTCGTAAATAATAAAAATATCAACGTTGTCGAGAGTTGCAAGAGCACTAGGGGTACAGGCTCCAAATAGTAATGTTCTGTTTCTTACTGCTCTTAAATTAACTTGAATACAATATTTATAAAATAAAAGTCTCCTGAAGGCAATAAATAATAAGCAGGGTTCTATACATTACATGTTTCAAATATTGTTATTTAAAATTGTTAAACTCATGTTCGGTTAATAACTGAACATTATTAAATGAAAAAAATGTAATGTTTATGTAAACTGTAATTAATTAGATTTCTTGGACTATCTAAAAATATCTCCAACAACTTGACAATCCTTTTGACTTTTGAGTTTGCAAAATTCAGAAATAGTCTGGAAGTTACTCTTAGAGCAAAATACAGATAACAGAAAAATATGCTCAAAGTATTTACAAAGAAAATCATATAATATATTGTTGAAGACAGTAGAAACCTCATTTTAAAACTTCCTAAACATTCATCCTAAGCATACAAACCAATCATAAATTCTAAACTCTAAATTAAATCTTGTTGGCTGCAGATTTTACTCTATTTTACGATAATCTCTGATCGAACAAAACCAGCGTGATTGTGTATAATTTAGGTAGAATAATATTAAATATTTTATCTTATAATAGTGGTAAAGTAATAAGTATATAAAAATAAGGAAATGCTAAAAAAAAACATATATTAAAGTTTAAGTGTATGTGACACTTTTATCACAGAATTTAAACAATAATTAACTCTTTAAATCTAATCATCCCAGTTCACTTGGTGACAGTCATGCCATACAAACGTGCCCTTCAGGGACTGTGGCGCTTCTACCGCTAAGTAGAGAGGTGCTTTTGCTCCACGCTCAGGAGAGAAATCACCCATTCCTTTCGTCATATCAGTTTTTACAAAGCCTGGATGAACACAGTTTATGGATATGTCTTTTCCTTGCTTAATAAATTCTTTTTGCTGCACAAAAGTAAGGGCTGACAATGCTACTTTAGACACTTTATAATCACTATAAGTTCCCGCAAAGGATAAAAACGAATTCTTTCCATTCTTGACAGCTTGTAAAAAGTCATCTACAAACTGTAATATCTCATCAGTAGTGAGGTCGTCCTTTGCCAGCGTGTCCAGCCACGCCTGCCTCCTAATGTTGGACAGCAGACCCCAGTCACTGCTCATGTTGATGACGCGAGCGGTGTTGGTTAACAGTGGATATAGTATTCTGGATATTGTTAGAAGACTGTAGAAGTTCGTATCCAAGAGCCTCTTGGCATCTTCGTAAGATGTAACTGATTTATCGAAATCTAAAATACCGGCGTTGTTTACTAAGATGTCAATCCCAGAATGATGTGTCGATATATAATTGGCGAACTCTTGAATGCTCGATTCGCTGGTTACATCTAGGACGTGAAAAAGAGGCCGGAGGCCTATCTTTTCTAATTTTTCTACAGCTCGTCGCCCTCTTTCTTCGTCTCTAGCGGTCAGATAAACAGCACCAATTTTTCGACATAAGCCTTTGACGATCTCGTATCCTATTCCTTTGTTACCACCTGTGACAACTGCTACTTTGGTTTCCATATTGTACATAAAAATTTAGAAACAACTTACACAATAAAAATATAAACTTTAAAAATAAAATAAATCTATTTTCGTAATAATATTATTCTCAACAGCGATTGACATTTCAGATTTGTATTTTGTGTCAGTATGACACTGTGACGGTGATACCCAAGGAGTAATAGTGTTCTATGGTGGTACCCAGTAATAGTGTTCTGTGGTGATACCCCACCATGAACTTAATATACAAACAGGACTGATAAATCGGAAAATTTGTAATTACGAAAATGAACCTTAGAACAAGTAAACAAAGTATATTTCCTGTTGCGCATTACTCAATGGCTAGTCCGAGCCGAGAGGGATAGTAATAACGGAGGCCGTGTGTCTCGTTCTTTCATCTTGCCAGCCTAAAAAAAATGATTTTCATCAAAGATTTTGGCTCAAAAAACTCAGTTGAGACACTTATGTCTTAATTTTATTTTAACATTTCCTTAACAAAAAAGAAAATATAAATTTTTATCTAGTCTATTTTTTCCTTAACAAAAAAGAAAATATAAATTTTTATCTAGTTATTTTTTTCGAGCGGTAACCCGTTAAAACGTGAACGCTTAAATCAACAACTATGTTGACCATGAATTTTTAAATTCTTGTATTGTGTGATGGGTCGAATACGTACGATGCCGATGCCGATTACGAAGGTCCCTTACTCCTTACTTTTGTACTATTATTATTATTATCATCTTTATTTCCTTTTAATCATACTTTTAATATTTTTAAATATTTCATTACAAAACTTAAATTAAAAAAAAAAAACATTTAAAAATATAAAAAATAGCGGTCCACCGGCCTCGGGAACAGGGTCCAAGCAACCGGCGGTCAGGGCCCCAGAGAGAGGAACCTCCTGACGATGCGAGCCGTGTCCAGGAGTACAGCGTTCTGGATCTGGCCCTTGACCCAGCTACCCAACAAGAGCCTCGAAAGATGTTGGTCGAGGCTCTTGGCTATAAGACCATTAGCGGTAATGACTATCGGTACAATGATTGCTGAGTCTACATTCCACATGGCGACAACCTCGTGCGCCAAGTCGAGATACTTGGTGAGTTTCTCTTTCTCGGCTTTCACGAGGTTCTCGTCATGCGGGACAGCAACATCATCAATCATTGCACGGTGCTCTGATCGATCTATCACCACTATGTCAGGCTTATTGGCTACAATAGTCCTGTCTGTAATGATAGACCGATCCCAGTACAGTGTGATATGACCATTTTCAAGAACTGGGCGGGCACATACTTGTAGTACGGTACCTCCGATTCCACAAGATTGTATTTCAAGGCAAGTTGCTGGTGGATAATCCTGGCCACTTGGTTATGTCTGTGTAAGTATTCGCCGTTAGCTAGATGAGAACAACCAGAAACAATGTGGCGGATAGTTTCTCCAGGACGGCGACATGCCCGACATACGTCTACCGTTCCATCCTTCACAATGTATTTTCTGTAATTGTTCGTCATCATGACCTCGTCCATAATTGCACATACAAACCCTTCGGTTTCCCCAAAGAGGGCACCAAAGCGCAGCCAGGCCACGGACGCTTCAAAGTTTATTATTTATTTTTATTATTATTATTACAATTTTCATTATTTTAATTTTTCATTTCTAACTAATAGAACCTAAGTGCCCTGCCAAGTGGGCACCTGAATATTTCTGTACAACCCTGACCTAACCTAAGATTTTGGTAAATATACCGATCGTGCGGCAACGGAATAAGGCGCGGGAGGAGAAGTGGGGCTGTATTTATTACTTTGGGTGCCTTTGGCCAGCTATTATGATTAATATCCAGAGAAAGTGATGAATTTATCACATTATCTACACATGACCAGTCATTATAATATTTAGCAATGTACTCACTATGACTGGACAAATCGATACCTTTTACTATTTGTAATATTTATTTCGTAATCCATCCCTAATCCCTAAGAAATTTTCCATTGCTAATGAAAAACTTCAATAACTGTGTTTATAATAAACTAATTAGTAGGAAGATTGCAAGATTGAATTTGTCTCACATAACGAAAATCTTATTGTCACCCTGTTAGAAAGGGACACACGGCCTCTGTACTAGCTATCTCGCTCGGCTCGCTTTTCAGCTGCGAGTACTCGGTCCTGTTTGTACTATGTCCATGGTCAGTTCCCCAGACTAGTTTAATTAATTTAATATTGATCTGTGGTGTCAGTGTTCTTCAGTAATATATATGTTCCTTGGTGTTCGTGGTGGATGACGTGGTGACCCATGGACACTCAAGTGCTCAACTTAATAGAACCCTGGGGTACACCCATTACTGAGGCTGATCCGGATGATTTTTCATCATTGACACATACTCTTTGAACACGATCACTAATAAGACGCAAGAAGAACGAGAGAAGAATAAGATAAGGTTGATTATACGGCTCTGCCCGCGAAATTCAAATTTAATTTGGTTTTTCGCAATTTAAACTAATACGACAAACTAGGCTAATGACATTCTAATTGCGCCAGTAGAATTATCATCTTCACAGGTTTACTTACATAAAAATCTTTACTTGAAAGTGACCAGTTTACGAAATCAATCAAAATACTAATTTGTGAGCAACTCACGTCCAACTCGGTTGCTGGTTTAGACAATAAAGCAACGAAAACTGCAATATCTGGGACATATTATGCGTGGCGATAAATACAAATTGCTCCAACTAATAATACAGGGGAAGATACAAGGTAGGAGACCCCCTGGAAGAAGACGGACCTCTTGGCTTAAGAATCTCCGGACATGGTTCGGACCGAGTACTCGATCCTTATTCCGCGCAGTTGTGTGTAAGGTCCGAATAGCCAATATGATAGCCGACCTCCGGTAGGAGATGGCACCTCAAGAAGAAGAAGTATTACAAACACAAAGTAATCATTTTACATTTACAAGATTAACATGAAAATAATGGCCCCTATCCAAAATAATAAGTCTTTGAGGCTGGGAGAGAGCTGTGAAATCCTCCATACTCGTGGCTTGGACCGTAATTTTTAATGATATTAGTAATTCTATTTTATTTATATGATATAGGCTAGACATCAGGAGCAGTTTGATCACTGGGCGAACGCAACAGCTGCCAGAATGAGGTTGAGCAATAGGGTTGAGCTCGGAGATAGGGGGCAACGTCTCGCTAAACACGCTTCCTGTGAGACTAATTTGATTTTGAATTGAAATTGATCTAATTTTAACGCGACCGTAAAGCTTTGTCTATGGTTGACAGTTCCCGTTGAAATTAAAATTTTAGGGTTGCTAGTTTCGACGGAATCGATTGTGTCCACAGGTACAAGCGTCCATAGGAACAGCACTCTCCCATACCTGTATGAGAAGGTGGGAGCGCTCTTCCGAACCGATTCGTTCGCAAACTTCACACAACATTCTGGAATAGTGGAAACTGCATTTATTTCATAAAAACATTTTATTTTACTTATAATTTATTGTAATTCTTTTTGATAAATAACTTACAAAATAAAAGGCTTTAATAAAAATAAGACTAGGAATGAAGGTTTTATTCGTGGATATTTAGGTAGGTACACACCCTTTCAAGTCCTTTGAATTTATTTTAATGAGATTTACTTTATATAATACCTACCTACCGTTCGTTCTCAAACATCATTGCTATAAGTGATAGTGTCACTTCCCAGCCCACATTATTATTTTACAGAAATTGTTTCAATAGGTAAGTAAAAAAATAAAATAAAAATATTGATCGAAAATCTTTACCGCTGGTAATGAAGTGATGATTTAGGTATGTCCGTCACTACCGATTCTTGATTTTTTAGAAAAGAGAACTTACTCCCGTTTTTTACGATAGGTAATTCACTTATATTAGCCAACCTCCCTTAGGGAATCGGGTTAAGTGAAAGTTACACGAGGCAGGCAACGGGCTTAAAAAATTTACTTACCCACAAATCTTTGTATAAATAGGTACATATTTTTACGAAAATTTGATAAACCACAGACACTGATTTTAGTTATTCAGAGTAAAATGAGAGTACAAAATTTCATTTTGATTGTTAGGTAATTAATAAGAATTAAAATTCGAACGTATGGGGGCGCACTAGTAAGCGCGATTAATTTTAATTTCATCTATCTAAAATCTATAAAGAGCATCTACAGCTTTTTGATTTGTGTTGGTCAAATATTACGTACCTACCATTAAAAATTAATTTAATAATAAATCCATGCAATAGTGGTCTTATAATGACGAGTCATTGCAATTAAACAATAACTTAGTAAGTAAATAAAAAAGTTGCATGTCAGGCGGTTACCATTAAGATTTCCACTGAAAAATTAGCAAAAGTAAATTGCAAAAGTCAGTATTCATACCTCCTTGGTTAAAGATCAGTTTTTGGTAAAAATTTAAATGCACTATTTGTCCAACTAGTTAACTCAAGGTTCATTAACCGCCTGATGTGCCACCAACCTTAAGTCGGAATAAGTATAAAGACAACACTAATGTGTATGATAAGTCACTCAATTCATACTTTTACACTTAAATCTGATATATCACACATTGAAATAAAATATTATAATGTCCTATACAAATCGACTACATGCAGATATTAGATAAAGCAATTTTATTAAAACTATAGGTACCCAAATAGGTACTTTTCACAATGTTCCAGAAATAATATTATGCTATTACATAGATATTATAAACAGTCAGTATTAAAACAATTCTATTTACACACAACCAAATCACCAAACTGATTGTTTTTTAGTTCACACAGTTATCTTAATCTGAAGAGTAAATGAATAACTTTAATTGCTTCTCAACATACTTAGTCTATTTTCACCGCTGCGTAGATTTTTCTGATAAATGTGTAAGCGGCAAAGAATCCGATGGTTCCAGTCAAAAGCCAAAAAGTTAGTACCATAAGACCTAAAAAGAAAAACAGAATAGTCATTTATATTAAAAGGAGAGTAAGTATTATAGATACAGTGATGGCGCAAATATTGATACCTAAGCCTTGTACTACATAGTGTATTCTGTGCCCAAACCAAGGGTTACTTTAAGGCATTTGTGCGACAAATTGTTATAACAGTATTTTTTATTTTCACTTCATTTTTAAAACAATATAATTCGAATTTTTTTCTACATAGGGGCCAAAATAAGAACCACCACTTTCTCGGTATGAGAGTGAGAAAACATAATTGTATCCTTTCCTCTACTAAAAGTATATTTAACAGTACAGAACAGTAGTTGGGGCAGTTTTACCTGTGTAACCAATGTAAAGCAAGGTGGGTATGAACTCCGTAATTTCCAGTTTCGTGAAGAAATAGAATATTGAATAAATAAGAATGTACACAGCAGATCCTCCAGAAATGATGAAGCTCTTCCACCACCAATGATAATCCTGAAAAAAAAAAAGAAATTTTGAGCCAATAGCGGAGAAGTTCACTAGTTTTTATTTTAGTGGATTTATAGGAAAAACATAAGCAATCTTAAACATGACAGACTGAAATGTCTAAGTAATTATATTTTTTAAAGTGAAAGAAATAATAAATGGTTTCTCAAAAAAGATAAGAGGCCTAAATATTCACAACCATTATAAATTTTATGGATGTACAGAATGTACAGAATGTATTTATAGATTGTAATATTAATCTGTCAGTTATAATAATAAAATTGAACATAAATTACCTCACCACACAGTTGGAAATACACCATAACGATTGAAATCTGTGATACTGATATAACTAATATGCAATACACTAAAAACAGGAATCCAAAAAGATAGTAAAATTGATTTTCCCATAGAGCATTAAATATAAAGAAAAGCTCTATAAATACAGCTCCAAAAGGCAGTATACCAGCCATCAAAATGCTGAAATTATAATAACAATATTAAATTAATCATACAAAACCAAATCTCACAATATTGTCACCTTGCTAAGTAATACAAAGGTTGGGGCCAAACGTGCGTAATTTTTTGAGTCATGTTTATGAAACTGAATGCACCGAAGTTAACACAAATTAAGCGAATGATAACTCTAAAAATCACATTAATCTGTTATACTGGCTGATTCATTCTGACTGTGCACAGGTGGGCTAACTACGCGTCATTTTTAGGGTTCCGTAGTAAACAAGGAACCCTTATAGTTTCGCCATGTCCGTCCGTCTGTCTGTCTGTCCGTCCGTCCGCGGCTTAGCTCAGAGACTATTGGTACTAGAAATCTATAATTTGACAAGGGTATAAATATCAATCACGCCGACAGTGGTGAAATAAAATTTTGAAAAATATTTTTTTAGGGTACCTCATGTAAAGTGGGGATGAATTTTTCATCAGTGTGGGGTGTCGTTGAATAGGTCTTTCAAAAATATTGTGGGTGTGGGAACACCATTTTTCAATTCAAGGATCCGTTTGTGAAATATGATATGTTAAAGTGCTAAATTTTTTAGAGTCAAGTGTGCCCCACTCTGCCAGCTAAATGGTTGTATATAGGATACAAGAAAAAATTCACAGCATTAGTATATATAATGAATTTTAAAGGAAAACTATCACGGCTAAGTAGGGTTCATTAGTTAAGGAGTTATATCTGTTTTTTCTAAGTTAGGTATTACACGTAGTGTAAGTTGCATATTTTATAGTATATTATAGTACTAGCTGATGCCCGCGACTTCGTCTGCGTGAATTTAGTTTTTAAATGCCTCGGGATCTCTTTGATTTTGCGGGATAAAAAGTAGCCTGTCACTCTCCAGGTCAACTATAGGTATCCTTGCAAAAAATCACGTCGATGCGTAGCTCTGTTCGGGCGTGATTGAAGGAGAAACCATCACATTTCCGCATTTATAATATTTCACATATAAGGTGCAAGTGCATATAGTTGACGTGGTTTTTTACACAGGTAATGTTTAGGACCTGGAAAATAACACAGGCTACTTTTTAGGGAACATACATTTAAAAGACCGCGCCACTACAAAGTATATAATTTATTGTTGATTTTTCGATAAAATTTAAATGGGACCACCTGGGACCCTTTGAAACAAAAAAGAATTTTCCAAATCGGTTCAGGTGTGGTCGAGTAATCGGTGAACATACATAAAAAAGATTCCGTTAAATTGAGATCCTCCTCCTTTTTTGAAGTCGGTTAAAATAATAATAAAAATTAGTTTAAATTCAACGAAGTTATGGAGTAAAACAGTCAAAATAGTTCAACCCCTATCTCAGGGAACATACATCCATCCATCCATACATCCCTATACTACATCTACACAAACATACATCCGTATACAATATACATCCATCCTCACAAACTTAACACTAACTTAACAACATTAATAATATTAGTGGGATAAGTAGGATCGAATATAGTTAATGTAGTTATTGGAGGGGGAGGATACAAACATACATACATACATGCATACACACATAGATACGTACATACATGCATGCGTACATACATACAAACAAACATACATACATACATACATACATACATACATACATACATACATACATACATACATACATACATACATACATACATACATACATACATACATACATACATACATACAATATACATACATACACACACACATACATACATACATGCATGCATACATATATACATACACGCCTACATACATGTATGCATACATGCATGCGTACATACATACATACATACATACATACATACATACATGCATGGATACATATATGCATACATACATGCATACATACAAACATACATACATACATGCATGCATGCATATTACCGCATAATTTAAGGATAAATATGTGAAAAGTAGGGAGCGGGTATCCCGCGGGAACTGTTTGTTTTCCCGGGATAAAAGTAGCCGTTGTTACTTTTCAGTTCCTCAACTATGCCTATCCCAAAAATCACGTCAATATGTAACTCCCTTGGCACATAATTGAAGGATAAAAATGTGAAAGTACCATACGAATATCCCGCGGGAACTGTTTCTTTTCCCGGGATATAAAGTAGCCTTTTCACTTTTCAGGTCCTCAACTATGCCTATCAAAAAAACCATGTCAATCTGTAACTCCGTTGGCGCATAATTGAAGGATAAATAAGTGAAAAGTAACAAACGAATAAGCTGCGGGAACTGTTTGTTTTCCCGGAATAAAAAGTAGCCTTTTCACTTTTCAGGTCCTCAACTATGCCTATTCAAAAAACCACGTCAATCTGTAACTCCGTTGGCGCATATTGAAGGATTAATATGTGAAAAGTAGCATACAAATATCCCGCGGGAATGGTTTGTTTTCCCGGGATAAAAGTAGCCTTTTCTCTTTTCAGGTCCTCAAATATACCCATACAAAAAAACCACGTCAATCTCTAACTCCGTTGGCGCAAAATTGAAGGATAAATATGTGAAAAGTAGCATACTAATATCCCGCGGGAACTGTTTGTTTTCCCGGGTTTAAAAGTAGCCTTTGTCACTATTCAAGTCCTCAACTATGCCTATCCAATAAAACACATCAATCTGTAACTCCGTTGGCGCATAATTGAAGGATAAATATGTGAAAAGTAGAATACGAATATCCCGCGGGAATGGTTTGTTTTCCCGGGATAAAAGTAGCCTTTTCTCTTTTCAGGTCCTCAAATATACCCATACAAAAAACCACGTCAATCTCTAACTCCGTTGGCGCAAAATTGAAGGATAAATATGTGAAAAGTAGCATACTAATATCCTGCAGGAACTGTTTGTTTTCCCGGGATAAAAAGTAGCTTTTGTCACTTTTCAGGCCCTTAACTTTACCTATACAAAAAAACACGTTAATATAAAACTCCATTGCGCGAATTTTGAAGGACAAATGCGTAAAAAATAGCGATGCTATTCCGCAGGAACTGTTTGCTTTTCCGGGATAAAAAGTAGCCTATGTGCTATTCCAGACTGTAATCTATGTCTGTGCCAAATTTCAGCAAAATCGGTTCATTAGTTGTCGCGTTAAAGAGTAACAAACATCCATCCATCCATCCATCCATCCATCCATCCATCCATCCATCCATCCAAACATCCATACATCCATCCTCACAAACTTTCGCATTTATAATATTAATAGGATTTAAACCATGGAACTCAAAATGTATTCAATATTCATAAATAAAATAAAAGCACTATCCTAGGTCAGCAATAATATTTGAGACTTTCAACTACAAAACCCTACACTGTGCGTGGCCCGACACGCACTTGGCCGGTTTTTTTAATTAGGATGGAAAAGTGGGATCACAGTGAAAGGCTAATTTGTCATCTAACAAATAAAAGAATGTTATAAGCAAAATCCTTCCCCAATCAGTAATCCGTTACTCTGTATTTTGAAGAGAGGTGAAGTTCTGAGTATATCTGTCAAGGTGACAATGTTAATAAATATTTAAATCTCACCATATAAATGTGTTCATATACCAAACTTGCTCAGGTACCTTTCTGGGTATAAAATTTGTTCGAACCGGATGTTGAAACGGCTGCTTTCGACATCCAAAATAGTAGCCTAAATATACCAAGGGCAAGGATATGCAAAACCATAGACATAATAGAGCCATCATAGTAGAGAAAGGTACTGCTCCACTGGAGTGTTTGCCCATAATGAAAAAGTTTAAGAAGAAACATGTCCCAAAAACGATTGCTGGATAAAGGGTGGCAGTCAGGAATGCTGCCTGCTTCCATTGCTTTCCTTTCATTGTGTTGTACAAGCGAGCTGAGTAATATCCAGCTATGAGGCCCATAAACACATACAGGAATATTGCTGCTGTCATCAAAGCTCCTCGGCTAGCTGGTGATAGCATTCCAAGCATAGCAATAACTGAAAAAAAAAAACATTTCTTTTTTACCAAATTTTTACTGTATGTTTAACAGAATTATGTAATTTGCCGGAGAAACAAATACACATTACATCTTGAACAGAGAAATTGATTGCATTTGTCGTAAATTTAATAGATATCCCTTGTTGGACATAAAATAATATCTTTTAGAAGAACTTGGAGGAAGGCCAAGGTATAATGACCTAGTCATGATCCTGGGGATCGGCTAATACACCTGCGTTGCCGCCATCATCAGTGTTGTCAAAGAATCGAGTAAGAGAAAGTCTAAACTCAATTTAAAGACTTCACTAGCGACCCGCCCCGGCTTCGCAACGGGTAGTAGAGCATAATATTATGCCTACATATTGTTTATTCTGTCGTTGAGCATCGCATCAGCTTGTCACGTCAAAATATGTGAATTTATTTTCGCGCGCGTTAGTTTTTATTTTGCGATAACTCCTAAGATATTCATTTAAATTATGTGGTGTAAAGGATTATCATAATGTGCATGTAATGCTAATGGTAAATAACATATTTAAGTTGATAAGGTTTAAGTACTGTATCCGTTTAAATAGATTTCCAATTACCGCATTGTACATAACCATTTGTTCAGAAGTTAAAATGGGTATATATGTAGTAAGTTATCTTTAAAAGATAAATATATGCCATCACAGACTTTTATTTAAAGACCTATTCCACCATACCACCACCAAACATCCATAGGTAGGGGCAAGTGCTGTTCCTAAGGACGCTTGTACCTTGTAACGACCCTAGGCCTTCGTACAAAGGAATTTTTCATGTTTGATAGTACTAAAAATTGTTGATTAAATTTTATCAAAATCGGTACAGTAGTTAAGCTACAAGATGTACTTTCACATGAGATCATAAAAATAATAATTTTAGGAACTTCAATTTTCATGTCATATAATTTCAATTTGACGTTGACGCTATTCTGTAGAACGATATACTATAAGGGAAGGCAGCGACGACCGCAGCGTAGTTGACGCGCGGATCGTATATAAGAAGAACATTGTTCGTGTTTGGGGCATATGTTCAGAGACTTAAACATGCACATACTGTATTATGAGAAATGTGAAGTGGTATGTAGTGACATACTTTATATCAATT
This sequence comes from Oeneis ivallda, assembly GCA_029955525.1. Classification (NCBI taxonomy): domain Eukaryota; kingdom Metazoa; phylum Arthropoda; class Insecta; order Lepidoptera; family Nymphalidae; genus Oeneis; species Oeneis ivallda. The sequence continues at coordinate 19,242,821 of JARPMR010000002.1, read as the reverse complement.
ATTATTGATAAAGTACAAGGGGCGATACACGAAATCTATTATGAGTGATACCTAATCTGACGTTGGAAGCTGCTTAATAGATGGGGAGCTCTAGCGCCTTGGTGCTTTATGAACCTGTCTTTGGGCTAGCGACCGACGATTTCAGATGAAGATTGATCTATATTGCGATGCTCTATGCTGAGTGTTGTGTCAACCTGTAGGTTGGATGCCGAGATAGGATAAGCTTAGGATGGGCTAATAAACTTGCCAATCCGGGCTGTCTGGTCCAGGTGTCTGGTCCTACTTTCGAACTTGCTCTGACGTTAAGTTGGAGCCTGTCACCACTTCGTGGTGACAGCCAACTGTTGGGTGCTGAGATAGGATGAAGCTAATGATGGCAATTGCTATTATGGTTTTGTCTGGTCCAGGCGTCCGACACCAACCTCGAACTAGACACTAACGTTGTTAGAGTCCTTCACCACTCCGTGGTGACTTCACGCAGTATAACTATTAACATCACGCAGTATAACTATTAACCTACAACAAACTATACATGAGAGGAGCTCACCTCTATAAAAAGTCTCAGTGGATCACACCACTATAAAAAAGTCTTGTGGAAACACACCACGGTTAAAAAAGTGTCTTCAGTGGATCACACCACTTTAAAAAAGTCTTGTGGAGCACACCACGGTTAAAAAAGCCTCGCACATTCGTGTGTGAGTGAATGATGACAGTGTGGGGGGGGGGGGGGGGGGGGCTCAAGGTTTGATGGTATTTCAGGGACATGTAAACATTCCTGATTATTGACAAATAATTACCCAAAGTAATATATTATGTATGTTTAAGAAATTTAAGCTGCGATCTCATTGCGTCAATTATTATAATAATACATTATTGTTTTAATGAACGCAACTGAGTGGTCCTTGATGTACCACAAAAGGTAGGAGCTCACCATCGTTTGGCGTGCAGGGAGCCAACGATCATCATTTTATTTTTTACAGTAAAATGATGCCATCTTAAGTTTGAACGTTGCCTATGGACTCAAAGGAACTTGAAACAACGATGTGTAGTGTAGACGTTCAATGTGTTGTTGAATGTCGAGGTACATAAGTTGTGATGTAGGTTCTTTTGATGTTTACCCATAGAAATAATTGTGTCTCTCAACGTCAGTGTTGAGTCTCGTGATAATGGAGCAAACCGGTATCATTCATACTGGATTTTAAACATTCTTTAATATAAACCAATACGGGAACCCACTAAAATCTAATACACGAACTCTTGCATAGATCGCCTGGGTCTTTTGAATTCATTACTTCTGACGCTCTAAAAGTTCTTGGGTTAATACGATCACAACATTTTAAAGGGTTCTACCACTAGCGAATCACGTGCCACGCTAAAGAAATAATTTTAAAAATAGAAAGATCAATAGGAATAATAGGGTAGAGATTTTCGTAGGGTACTTAGTTCAGTTACAACCTGTGGACACAATGGATTCCGTCGAAACTAGTAACCCTAAAATTCTAATTTGAACGCAACCGTAAAGCTTTGTCTATGGTTAACAGTTCGCGTTCAAACTAGAATTTTAGGGATGCTAGTTTCGACGGAATCAATCGTGTCAACAGGTACAAGCGTCCATAGGAACAGCACTTGCCCATACATTGTATGTGATATCTCAAAGGGATTTGGCAGCGTTTTCAATGAAAGCAGCTTGTCTTTTTCCGACACAAAACCTTAACAAATTATACACTAAAAACTTCCTCATGAATGACACTATTGTTTAAAACCGCATGAAAATCCGTTTAGTTTTGAGTTTTCGCGAACAGACAGACAGAGAGAAGCAGCGGGGGACTTTGTTTTAAATATGTAGTGATTAAGTTGCGCAGGACTCGAACTACCGCTAAAAATTCTCTAAGCACTAGATTATTGATATAGCTTCTATTGTTTGTAAAGAGGCTGGTAACTTGACTTCTGAATTTTAATCATCATAATCTCATTAGCAACCCATCAACGGCTCACTACTGAGCGCAGGTCTCCTCTCAGATAAGGGTTATAGGCCATAGTCCACCACTCTGTTTCAATGCGAATTGGCGGACTTCACACACCTTCAAGAACATTATGAAGAACTCTCAGGTGTGCAGGTTTCCTCACGATGTTTTCCTTCACCGTTGAAGCAAGTGATATTTAATTGCTTAAACGCACTTGACTCCGAAAAGTCAGAGGTGCGTAACCGGGATCGAACCTGCGACCCCCCGAATAGTAGACCACAGTCCTAACCACTAGGCTATCATGGCTGAATTTTAATAAGAAGACTCAAATCTTTTACGACACTGGCATTAATTGTCACCTTTAATCTTTGACAAATGAATTACGGTAGTAAATATAATTCGTCTATGCCTTTAATCCAACTTACAGATAGTAATGAGAGACATCAGAAAAACTTGGATCCCACTTCCTATTACAGCTGCAAACAGCATTCGCTTTGGCGGTGGCCTGAAAACATCTCCGTGAACTAGCTTCCAGCCGGTCTCTTCAATCATATCTTCAATATTTTCATCAGAATTATATCTAGCAATATCTCTTCTTAGCGTTCTTACCATAATCATTGTAAGAATACCTAAGAATAAAAGATAGTTGTAAGTTTCTTATATTTATTTTACTACACTTTTACTATTTTACTAAACAGGTAATTGATGCTAATTCTCTAGTCCACAATCTCTAAAGTGAACTAAATTCTACAATGGTATTCTCTGAAAATTCTTGCAACAGTGTGGTGAGTGCAATTGCCTCTGATTAGCTGATTGCTATTGGCTAAAATTCATTGTTGCAGAAAGAATGCGATAAATTCATCCAATCACCACAATTAAACTGTAACAATGATTGATGCAGATTTTACAGAATCATCCTCCTGAGTTATGCTATTCTTTTCTGCCTGGAACAATTTTCAGACATATCCATTTAGTTTAGCTCAGAGATTTTGAACAACAGAATTGCACCACCACCACCATTATCTAGGTAAAAATACCAACCTGAGAGGAAGAAAAGAACCACTATGGAATTTACAATAGAAAACCAATGTATTTGTACATCCTTCATGCCCAAATAAATATCCCATCGTGAGGCCCATTCAATATCAGACTCTCCCCACTCAACAGAATATGTAAAGTATAACTTTGTTCCTGCATCTTCATTCACAAGCTGAGGCTTGGGTTCTGACGGGAAGCGACATGAGTCATCAGTGAAAACCAATTCTCCTTTGTCCACTGAATATGTCTCAACTTCAAAACCCACTACTCTAAATGAATCTCTGAAAAAGAAAGTATTCTTATTGGTATAATTTTGTTACTATAAAATTATACTTTCTCATAATTTTAATTTTCACTGTAGTGAAGTATTTCAGTATATTGTTTCAAAAATAATGAATAGTTATTCAACAACGCCAACACACTCTGGCGCGATTCCCAAGAGATTTGGGTTCAACCCCCGCCAGCCTCTGATTTTTTGATATGTATTTAAATATTTGTTCAGATATTTCCTTGAGTGCTACACTTACTTGATAACACTTTAATAAAAACAAATAATAGATATTTAGTTGTTATTTTTACATGATTTGTTATTATTCATTAATTAATATTACAATTAGATCATAATATACTATTTCAATTTGTGGAACATTCATCTTTCCTTGCTCCCTTTCTTGACATTCCTTATGCATAAAACTTCATAACATGAAAAGAAGTCCAGTCAAATCGAAATCTAATATAGAAAGAATTTAAACAGCTTCTTCTACTTTATCAACTGATAGACGTCCATTACTGAACAAAGGTGCATAGACTTCCACAGGCCTTGGTCTTGCATGACCTATATCCAGCAGCTCCCTGCTCATCTTATGTTGATGATGTCTAAACAGCTAAGTAAATAGATGAAAAAACTTACTGGCTATGCTTGTGGTATTTGAGCAGTAATTTCAAATGATTATGTATATATGCCTTGCCCTTAGACATGAATCCTAAACGGTAACCTTGTTCTATACTTCGTTCTGAAGTATCTGCATTCACAATTTTTGTAGCCACTGGTAAATTATCCACTAACCTAGAATTAAGAGCAAAGCATTAACAATAGACAATAGTTTTTTTTTTGTATTTCTGTCTCGCTATCAGTTTGTGGTCTATGTGGCATACCACATCTCAACACTTCTGCTCATAAGCAAATGACAAATTCACATTCAGATACAAACCCCTTGTGGGAAAAAGTCTATATGTAATATGGCACACCTAGATTAAAAGTCAGACAACTTACTAAAGGTCTCTGTTCCCTAGATGAAAAAAAAATCTTTTTCTTAATTCTTGTTAGTAAAGGTATGAAACTCAATTTTATTTTAAGTCATAAATTAATATGTTGTGGAATGTGACCTAATATAAAATTGAGTTTCTTATCTTAACTAACAAAAGATTCAGAAAGACTTTTATTTTCATCTAGGGAACAGAGACCTTTTTTTGAGTTGTCTGTTTTTTAACTAGGTGTGCTATTATATGCTGAGATATGGAAGTAGTACTAAAACATGGAAGTAATATTGTCTATGTAGTTTATCACTCAAATTCATTGGCATATCTAGGGTTATTTTTCAGGGTGGGCCCCAGGCTGGGTCAAAAAAAATCAAACAGTATGCATTACATTGAAAAAGCAACAGTTCGGAGTTGTTAATTATGTTTATTCATTTTGTGTTTCATCAAGTGTAATTTAACTAATCTGCAATAATATAAAAGTAATGTAGTAGTAGTAGTAGTATAACAGTAGTATTAAACAAAAAATCAGCCAAATGCGAGTCGGGCCTTGCTCTTTTAGGGTCCCGTACATATGACCAAATCACTTTTTTTTAAACTAGATACATACCTATTTTGATATGTTAGTTCTTAGATAGTACAAAATTAGCCCCATTTCTTCATTTTTGAAGTTAAAAAATATATTTGAACTCCAATTAATGAGCTCTAGACAATGACAACCCACATGCCAGGGTAAAAAATAAAATTTTATTTTGATTCCTTTTTCATGTATGGGAGCCTCTTTATGTTTAATTTAATTTAATTTTTATTATTTGTTGTTATAGCGGCAATAGAAATACACACTCTGTGAAAATTTCAACCATCTACCTATTACGGTGTACGAGATACAGCCTGCTGACAGACAGACAGATGGACGGACAGCAGAGGCTTGGTATGTAATAGGGTCCCGTTAGCACCCTTCGGGTACGGAACCCTAAAAATCAACAGTTCGGTAATCATGTTTATTGATTTATAAAGTAGTTCGCGTTGTGACGCCAAATTCAATTGCACTCTAGCTTAGTATTGTATGTGATAAAATATAAATATAAATATAATAGTATGTGATAAAAACTACTCTATATATATAAAAATCTTGTGTCACGATGTATGTTCGGGATAAACTCGAAAAATACTGAACCGATTTTGATCAAACTACGTAACTATCTTTTAGTTTTTATCTTAATTATTGACATCAATATTTGTTATTGCAAATTAAAATAAATGTTAATTACACAATAGTCATACATACAGTTCAAGATTTAGGTTGCTTAGTTGCTAGGTTAGCAACCTAAATCTCGAAAAAGTTATTACGAGTATTATTATGTTGCTAGGCAACCTAAATCTCGAACGATGTTAGATTGCGGTTACCTATTGTTTGTTTATTACGAGTGTTATTATTTTTAACAGAAAAATAAGAATAACAACTATTGATGTCGATTAATCTCCATAGCATATTTGTCCTTCAAACATGATTTTTTATGATGATTTTTTTAGAATAGAATAGAATAGAATAGAAATATTTTTTATTCAAATAAACTTTTACAAGTGCTTTTGAATAGTCGATGAATCTACCACTGGTTCGGAATGCCCTTCCTGCTGAGAAGAACCATCAAGAAACTCGGCGGTTGCTCTTTTCAAAACAAAGAATACAGTAAATATACTATGCTATATATGCAGTGTTTCCACAATAAGGGAAGTTCCAAAATGTATACCGACTAACTTCTATCTTAAAATGGGCAGACATAAAGTAGCCCCATTCCCGCCGGTGGCACCCATTCATGAGCATGACGCATGACCCAGCCATTGCTTCGCTCAACCATATTTATATACCACTTGTTATGTAGGTATGTATGTATACCACTTGTTATGTATATAGTTTTCTCTGCTGTAGATAATTATTTGGTTTCAATTATTTTGGTGTGATGTTTGTTAGGGAGGTAAAACCAAACCAAAATTCTGGGGTGGGCACTAGACCATACTGCCTGCCGTGCCCACCCGGCCCCCCTGCTGTATACGCCTATGCTAATATTCCAAGTGAGTAAATATTATGTGACAAAATTATATTATGTTATAGCAAAATTGCATAAAGTAGGTATTTTTAAAACTTACAAATGAACAAAATATTCATGTTCAATGCGACTTGCAACCTTTTCAGATTCTTCAACATTCCAATTCATCGGGTTATTCTGTTTATGACATAAAAGCTTGCATTTTATGTTCTCAGCCATATGTATTTCATATGGAGTATTTACAATGCGATCACCTCTTAAAACTTCGCCCAAATTTTCCGATTTGTACTGGAAGGTTCCATTTTTTGGTATACAAAGTGGCAAAGAATAATATTCATATGGTAGTTGTGTGTGTATACTTGTCATTTTAACAGCTCTGACTTCAATTCTTTGCCCTTTTCTATATTCCACCGGCGCAACTCCAGGAACATAGAAACCATTGCTAAATATTATTAAATTCACTAAAAATATTATTGACTGAATCTGAAAAGAGACCTATAGATTTACATATTTAGCAGAGCTCCCACATGCATCGAATAGAATAACTTGTATCGCTATATACTTACTGTGAACATATTTACCAGTCATATATTTAAAATTAAAACCAAAAATAGGTAAACATAATAACTATATGTAGATGCGAAATTTAAAATGAATTTTACAAAACTATTTTCTTGTAATGGCGTTGACACTTGACATCTTGTTGTCTGTGGTTGACAGATTGACAGCAAGACAGTTGACACTGACAGTTATGGGTATGTTCATAATTTCCGGTATTACTGTGACCACCACAGACCAAGGCCCTGATTCTGAAACTCAGTGGCTATGTGGCTATCAAAAAATGATAGCCACTGACATATATTTTTTGTCCATTGAAGGTTTGCTATGAAAATAAAAGTATCATTTTCATAGCAAACCTTCAATGGATACAAAATATATGTCAGTGGCTATCATTTTTTGATAGCAACTAAGTTACAGAATCAGGGCCCAGGGCCCACTGGGACCAAACTGGAGACCTGGACTAAGGTGTGACGTCAATCCATTACACTGTGAAGCCGTTCCTTGTTAGGAAATTTGTCAAATCTGTCCTTTTTTTAACCCAGAGTTAGCAGCTAACTCTCGGTTAAAAGGATAACTCGGCGTTTCTGCGAGCGCGCCTTAAGTCGTTAATCCTAGTTCCATGCTTACCTCGAAAGCGCCAGTGCTCACACCTTTGAGTAATAACCAACACAGGAGAAGAATTGACGCGCGTACCCCTCTGTAAGTTGGGTATGAGCAGTGGTCCTACTCGTTATATAAAACTGTTTGACTCGAGTCACGCGCCTGTCAACTACGTATGGTTAGCGGGGAATGAGCTCCGCTATAAATGCCGAATATGAGAGTATTTTCTTCTAAAAAAATATTTAAAACATCCAGTTTACTAAAGGATAACATTTATTTACTTCTGATGTATTATTTTATCCAAATAATGCAATACTTATGCAGAAAACTTAAGAAAACTGTCGATCTGAAAATGTTGCTACTTAATCGTACATGAAATAATTTGGGGAAAATATTGAAAATTAATCTTCCTACTTACTATTCGTTTAGAGACCTTTATCTTGAACTGCATTATAAATTGATCCCATAGAATTAAAATCACGATAGAATAGGAAGGGGTGAACGACTAATTTATAAGCTTTAAGTAAAATATGACTAGATATATAAATACGAACTTTGATCGTCTGTGGGATTATCAAATAATGATAAAAAATTCTTTCTATAAAACCGACTTTAAACGCCACTACAAAGTATAAAACAATTTTAATTTGTACATGTATGTTGAAGTCGGGCGGGCCTAAATATAAATGATGAAACTAATGCGCGACGCTAGCCCAACTTTGCCCGATCGGCGTATGAAGTCGGTTTTTTAAAGATATTTTTTTTACATTATTATTTTAAGCTTTTTTGTGTATATCTCTGATCGCGAGCAATTTGCTCTTAATCATTGAGTTCCTTCCTCCATCACCGAAGATATGAATCATCTTCTCTTCACCTTTTAAATAGGCCCAACCTTATTATGCTTTCTTTCAAAAAAAATTGAAATCGGTTCAGATTTGACGTAGTTATGGAGTAACATCTAACATTATATCAACAAAAATTTATATGGGAACCACCTCTGAAGTATGCCCTACTAAACAAAAAAAATTTATCAAATTCCATTCATTATTAGGCGGAATAATTGGGTAACAAATATACAAAAAATTCAAATTGAGAACCTCCTCCTTTTTTGAAGTCGGTTAAAATGATTGCATTATTATAACGATCGCAATGGTGTCTGATTGGCTGGTACTCTCCCACTATTGTTTAAAATGCATTGATGCAGCTAGAGCTCCATAAACTCAGCGAATTCATAAAATTAGTTTTTTTACTCAATTATTTCAAAATTTATAGGTATATATTTCCATATAGCCAGTGTGATATGATTTTCTAAATATACAAAATGAAAAGGTGACTGACTCACTGATTTATCAACGCATATCTACTATGACGTAGGCATCCGCTAAGAAAGGATTTTTACAAATATAATACAAAAAATGATGAAAACGAGACTAAAAAATTGTTTAATAATAATGATAAGTTCTACGTAAGTCTTTCTTACTCGAAAATTAGGACTTTGATTTTATGAAGTCGGCCACACCGCAATAAAATTAGGGCTGGACAGCAAGATTTCATATGTCGATATTGGTGGGGGGATTGTATAAATTATTTATACCGAGATATTTTTATCGTCTTACTAATGGTTCATTGACGAAAAAAAATATTTAAATTCTATACATATTTGGTTCATTAAAACTTGGCAATTGAATTAAAGTACCCATACTTCTTATTCATCCCGCTAGGTTTACCGGAAAGCTAAATAGCTTGGCGGTGTTTTATTACAGATGGGGTGGCCACTATAGCCATGGCGGCAGCCTAGCATTACAAACAAATATACACTTCGTTCAGATGAAGTAGATGAAAAAAATAAGCCTTCCAAGTAAAGTATGTAGGTACAAGTTTTAACTTACCAATCATAACTTTAAATAAATTTTTTTTTAGGGTTCAGTTTTTCCTTTTTATGTTTCCTCCATACTGGACTGAGAGAATATTATTCAACGCTGGAAAACGATCTTGTAAATCGAAAAAGTGAACTTTAAACCAGAGCCAATAACGTTTTAAAAAATCATAACAGCTCATAATAAGCTATCAGGAGCAGATTTTTTTCAAAAAGCATATTTTTTAATGTAACACATCAGATGATACTAATTATATAATTCTAAAGTAGAATTACTTTAGTTTTATACATTAGTTTTATATCAATTTCGACTAATAGTTTTTCAATTTCAAGAAGCAATGTTGCTGTAACTTGGTATTTGATACATATGAAACCACGAAATAACTCTAAACTCTGAAATGCTAATTATGCTGTATTTATTTTTAAGGAAACATGATGTAGTTCTCACAGTTTGTACTTAATATACTTTTTAGAAATAGATACATCGTAAATTTCGCTTTAAACATAAATAAAACAAATGATGTTTCATTAAAAATGCTGTATGTTTATTTAAACAAGATTACTTAAAAAATCAATGTGTTCAATATTAATACCCACTACGTATTCAAATAAAAATTAAATGTCTCTCAACTTAATAAACAATATTATTAAAAATCTATGACAAAGTACAGCACTCCCTGGTGGCTTATAACCTTAAATCATAACTAAACAGCTGCTCTAAGGTGATATACTGTGGTACCTACAGCATGCTTTCAGCATGAGATTGAGAGTATAGTGACGCAGTAAATACCTTGGTATCAACAAAATCTGTTAATAATCAGATAATCCTAAGTCCTTACAGTAGGTACACCTAAGTGCACTGCACTGCTAAAAAGTATTGATAACTTTTTTGAAGTATCTGTATAATATTGAAAAATAGATGGTGTGGTGTGGTGTGGAATAACAAAAAATATATAATATAAACATGCAGAGAAGGTCAACATAGTATCTTAGAAAAATAATGTCATAGGAAAACGAAAATCCGACAATCCGACGCAGTATCTTTTTCTTCCAAATATATAAAAAAGTCATTTTGTTATTTTTCGAAATAAGCTAGATCGCTTTCCAGCGTCAATATAGTCCAAAGTTTCTAGCTGTATCTTTACGCAAGTACTAAAAGCCTACAAAGAGTCAATCTAATAGCAAAGGCATATTATGACTAAAATAACGGCAAGAACCTCGTTTCCTAGCGCTTCTATATACCTACCATGTTAAAGATCTCGAACAAAAAAATTTACTCTCGAATAAAGTAACTCTGTTGTAAATAATTATTAGAAAAACTTATCGAAAGTCGATAATCGATAGTGTCAAATCCCTAAAATGCTTACACAAATGATGCGATTGTTTCATGTAATGATAGAGCGTCCCTGTGTGTGAATGTGATAGTGTGCATATACTTTAAGGTAGTGTTTGCTAATTATATTGTGTGCGTGCATAGCGACGTGATGGAAAAATGCAACTGTAGTAAGCAAGTTTTCATGTGTTCACCTCGCCCCCCACCGTAATTGACAGACTTTTTTGCGAATAAATTAGGGGTCAAGTCCTCTCCATTGCTGGTTTATTACTCAAAGGCTCACACACAAACATATTTAGGGTGGAACCACATCTGTGAGGATCGATTCGCATTTATGCCGATGCTATAAGACACACTTGTAAGGATCGCGTCCTTACGGATCCGAAAGGATGCGATTGTTGACTGCGTAGGGATGGTCGATGATGGCATCGATATTCAAAATTCAAAAATATTTATTTCATGTAGGCCAACCTGTGGCTCTTATGACACGTCAAGATTCTACCACCGGTTCGGAAAGCGGATTCTGCTGAGAAGAGCCGGCAAGAAACTCAGCAGTTGCTCTTTTCAAAATAATCATTTTACAATATTAATAAGTAGCTATTACATTGTAATAAGTTTTTATACTATCTTGTGGGCAGCTGGATGGCAAGCTGATTTAACCCGTGCATCTTTGTTAGAATAGAATATGACATTTCCACAAAACGCACTACAATTCAATTCATGCCAAAGACGGGCAGACAGAAAGTAGCCCCATTCCCGCCGGCGGGATATTTTAATTGCTAGCTCAACCACGATATTAATCTTCTTCTACACAGAGGAAATGGATGCCAAAAATTGAAAAAGTCGCCGCCATATTGAAATTCTTTGTTTTTCGACCGATTTAGTTCAAATTCGACATATGGGCTTCCCTGTGGTCAAGAAAGAGGAAATGCATGCCAAAAATTAAAAAAGTCGCCGCCATATTGAAATTCTTTGTTTTTCGACCGATTTCGTTCAAAATCGATATTTAGGCTTCCCTTGAGTCAAGAAAGAGGAAATAGATGCCAAAATTTTAAAAAGTGACCGCCATATTGAAATTCTTTGTTATTAGACCGATTTCGTTCAAAATCGATATTTGGGCTTCCCTGGGGTCAAATAAGAGGAAATGATTTGCAAAATTATAAAAAGTCGCCGCCATATTGAAATTCTTTGTTATTGGACCGATTTCGTTCAAAGTCGATATTTAGGCTTCCCTTGGGTCAAGAAAGAGGATATAGATGCCAAAATTTTAAAAACTGACCGCCTTTTTGAAATTCTTTGTTATTGGACCGATTTCGTAAATTAAAAAAGTCGCCGCCATATTGAAATTCTTTCTTATTGGACCGATTTCGTTCAAAATCGATATTTGGGCTTCCCTGGGGTCATATAAGAGAAAATGATTGGCAAAATTATAAAAAGTCGCCGCCATATTGAAATTCTTTGTTATTGGACCGATTTCGTTCAAAATCGATATTAAGGCTTCCCTTGGGTCGAGAAAGAGGAAATATATGCCAAAATTTAAAAAAGTCACCGCTATATTGAAATTCTATGTTATAGGACCGATTTCGTTCAAAATCGATATTTGGGCTTACCTATTGTCAAGAAAGAGGAAATGGTTGCCAAAATTTTAAAAAGTCACCGCCATATTGAAATTCTTTGTAAATGGACCGATTTCGTTCAAATTCGATATTTAGGCTTCGCTTTGGTCAAGAAAGAGGAAATATATGCCAAAATTTTAAAAAGTCACCGCCATATTGAAATTCTTTGTTATTGGACCGATTTCGTTCAAAATCGATATTTGGGCTTCCCTGGGGTCAAATAAGAGAAAATGATTGGCAAAATTATAAAAAGTCGCCGCTATATTGAAATTCTTTGTTATTGGACCGATTTCGTTCAAAATCGATATTTAGGCTTCCCTTGGGTCAAGTAAGAGGAAATGGATGCCAAATATTAAAAAAGTCGCCGCCATGTTGAAATTCTTTGTCATTGGACCGATTTCGTTCAAATTCGATATTTAGGCTTCCCTTGGGTCAAGAAAGAGGAAATAGATGCCAAAATTTTAAAAAGTGACCGCCATATTGAAATTCTTTGTTATTGCACCGATTTCGTTCAAAATCGATATTTGGGCTTCCCTGGGGTCAAATAAGAGAAAATGATTGGCAAAATTATAAAAAGTTGCCGCCATATTGAAATTCTTTGTTATTGGACCGATTTCGTTCAAATTCGATATTTAGGCTTCCCTTGGGTCAAGAAAGAGGAAATGTTTGGCAAAATTATAAAAAATGACCGCCATATTGAAATTCTTTGTTATTGGAACGATTTCGTTCAAAATCGATATTTAGGCTTCCCTTGGGTCAAGTAAGAGGAAATGGATGCCAAATATTAAAAAAGTCGCCGCCATGTTGAAATTCTTTGTCATTGGACCGATTTCGTTCAAATTCGATATTTAGGCTTCCCTTGGGTCAAGAAAGAGGAAATAGATGCCAAAATTTTAAAAAGTGACCGCCATATTGAAATTCTTTGTTATTGCACCGATTTCGTTCAAAATCGATATTTGGGCTTCCCTGGGGTCAAATAAGAGAAAATGATTGGCAAAATTATAAAAAGTTGCCGCCATATTGAAATTCTTTGTTATTGGACCGATTTCGTTCAAAATCGATATTTGGGCTACCCTGGGTTCAAGTAAGAGGAAATGATTTGCAAAATTATTAAAAGTCGCCGCCATATTGAAATTCTTTGTTATTGGACCGATTTCGTTCAAAATTGATATTTAGGTTTCCCTTGGGTCAAGAAAGAGGAAATGTTTGGCAAAATTATAAAAAGTGACCGCCATATTGAAATTCTTTGTTATTGGACCGATTTCGTTCAAAATCGATATTAAGGCTTCCCTAGGGTCGAGAAAGAGGAAATATATGCCAAAATTTAAAAAGTCACCGCCATATTGAAATTCTATGTTATAGGACCGATTTCGTTCAAAATCGATATTTGAGGTTCCCTATTGTCAAGAAAGAGGAAATGGTTGCCAAAATTTTAAAAAGTCACCGCCATATTGAAATTCTTTGTAAATGGACCGATTTCGTTCAAATTCGATATTTAGGCTTAGCTTTGGTCAAGAAAGAGGAAAAAGATGCCAAAATATAAAAAAGTCTCCGCCATATTGAAATTCTTTGTTATTGGACCAATTTCGTTCAAAATCGATATTTGGGCTTCCCTGGGGTCAAATAAGAGGAAATGATTGGCAAAATTATAAAAAGACACCGCGATATTGAAATTCTTTGTTATTGGACCGATTTCGTTCAAAATCGATATTTGGGCTTCACTGGGGTCAAGTAAGAGGAAATGATTTGCAAAATTATTAAAAGTCGCCGCCATATTGAAATTCTTTGTTATTGGACCGATTTCGTTCAAAATCGATATTTAGGCTTCCCTTGGGTCAAGAAAGAAGAAATGTTTGGCAAAATTATAAAAAGTCACCGCCATATTGAAATTCTTTGTTATTGGACCGATTTCGTTCAAAATCGATATTTGGGCTTCCCTGGGGTCAAATAAGAGGAAATGAATGGCAAAATTATAAAAAGACACCGCGATATTGAAATTCTTTGTTATTGGACCAATTTCGTTCAAAATCGATATTTGGGCTTCCCTGGGGTCAAGAAAGAGGAAATGTTTGCCAAAATTTTAAAAACTCACCACCATATTGAAATTCTTTGTTATTGGACTCATTTCATTAAAGAGCAATATTTAGGCTTCCCTTGGGACAAGAAAGAGAAAATAGATGCCAAAATTTTAAAAATTAACCGCCATATTGAAATTCAAAATCAATATTCAAAATCGATTATACAATACAATATTGCAAATCATTTCCTCTTATTTGACCCCAGGGAAGCCCAAATATCGATTTTGAACGAAATCGGTCCAATAACAAAGAATTTCAATATGGCGGTCACTTTTTATAATTTTGCCAATCACTTCCTCTTATTTGACCCCAGGGAAGCCCAAATATCAATTTTGAACGAAATCGGTCCAATAACAAAGAATTTCAATATGGCGACGACTTTTTTAATTTTTGGCATCCATTTCCTCTTATTTGACCCCAGGGAAGCCCAAATATCGATTTTGAACGAAATCGGTCCAATAACAAAGAATTTCAATATGGCGGTGACTTTTTATAATTTTGCCAATCATTTCCTCTTATTTGACCCCAGGGAAGCCCAAATATCGATTTTGAACGAAATCGGTCCAATAACGAAGAATTTCAATATGGTGGCGACTTTTTATAATTTTGCCAATCATTTCCTCTTATTTGACCCCAGGGAAGCCCAAATATCGATTTTGAACGAAATCGGTCCAATAACAAAGAATTTCAATATGGCGGCGACTTTTTATAATTTTGCAAATCATTTCCTCTTATTTGACCCCAGGGAAGCCCAAATATCGATTTTGAACGAAATCGGTCCAATAACAAAGAATTTCAATATGGCAGTCACTTTTTATAATTTTGCCAATCACTTCCTCTTATTTGACCCCAGGGAAGCCCAAATATCGATTTTGAATGAAATCGGTCCAATAACAAAGAATTTCAATATGGTGGCGACTTTTTATAATTTTGCCAATCATTTCCTCTTATTTGACCCCAGGGAAGCCCAAATATCGATTTTGAACGTAATCGGTCCAATAACAAAGAATTTCAATATGGCGGCGACTTTTTATAATTTTGCAAATCATTTCCTCTTATTTGACCCCAGGGAAGCCCAAATATCGATTTTGAACGAAATCGGTTCAATAACAAAGAATTTCAATATGGCGGTCACTTTTTATAATTTTGCCAATCACTTCCTCTTATTTGACCCCAGGGAAGCCCAAATATCGATTTTGAACGAAATCGGTCCAATAACAAAGAATTTCAATATGGCGGTCACTTTTTATAATATTGCCAATCATTTCCTCTTATTTGACCCAAGGGAAGCCCAAATATCGATTTTGAACGAAATCGGTCCAATAACAAAGAATTTCAATATGGCGGTGACTTTTTATAATTTTGCCAATCATTTCCTCTTATTTGACCCCAGGGAAGCCCAAATATCAATTTTGAACGAAATCGGTCCAATAACAAAGAATTTCAATATGGCGACGACTTTTTTTAATTTTTGGCATCCATTTCCTCTTATTTGACCCCAGGGAAGCCCAAATATCGATTTTGAACGAAATCGGTCCAATAACAAAGAATTTCAATATGGCGGTGACTTTTTATAACTTTGTCAATCATTTCCTCTTATTTGACCCCAGGGAAGCATAAATATCAATTTTGAACTAAATCGGTGTAATAACAAAGAATTCCAACATGGCGGAAAAGTGGCACCTGTGTTTGCATACATACTTGAGATAAAAACTAATTTCATCGATATATCGATACTTTTTGGCACTTCATGCATTTCCCTAGTTGCCGAAGACGCTTTCGCACGCATAAGGATCCTTAAGGATCCGTAAGGATCCTTTCGGAACCGTTCGCGTCCGTAAGGATCCGTTCGCATCCTTACGGATCCGTAAGGATGCGAAAGGATCCTTTCGCATGCGAAACGTGAGCTACACTTGTAAGGATTTTAGGCACTTTTAGGTACAAAAAATGCGAAAGCCGAATCGATGCGAAAAGCCGAATTGATCCGTTCACGTTTCTATGGAATTTGACAGTTTTGTATGGGCGAAATCCGAAACGATCCTCACAGATGTGGTTCCACCCTAAAGGGAAGCAGACTTACGGTAGTAAATATTATTCGTCTATGCAGACTTAACATTAATTACACACTCACTTATACAAGTGTTTGTGTTATTTTTAAGAATCAGTGTCTTTTTTCCTTTGAGTAATAATTTTCCCTCCAGGCAAAATTGTGTATATGTTCGGACTATCTTTTTTTTTATTTGTTGCAACACCAACGCACACATCAACAAAAATCCAATGCATGGCAGTCTCAAGCTAAATCTACGGGGAAAATGGTGTTTGTTTACATTCTGCTGTCATAATGGAACGAAGTTCCTTATGGGGCGTTGCGGAGGGGTACCCTAGCTGGCAAAAAACGTCCGTAACGTTAAAAAAAAAGATTTTTTCGTCACAGTCCTTGTTGTCTTCATTTATTTTACACATTCCATCAATGCTTCGATGGCGCAGTGGTACAGTTTTTGCAATTCACGAAGGCGAGTGAGCTTTACTTGTGGTTACTTCGTGTACATGCACATTGCATAAGTGTGCGTGCCTGTCAAAGCCTAGGTGGGAGCGGGCAGGCGCAAGCATTACGCTCGCTCACACTTATACAGATACGACACACACACAACCATAAGTCAGTCGCCCTCGTGAATTGCAAGAACTACACACATCAAAAGTGTCTAGGGATCAACATATATTTTTGCAATAACTTTTCTCCTGATTGATATTAATTAAAATTTTCTTTAAGGATTCATCAAATAAAGTGTTTTCATTTGTCACAGTAACGATAAACCAAGTCACCTTTGCATTAATAAAGAAAGGACCATGGGCAATTTTGTATGGACCCCGTCCCCACCCTCCAACAGTCACCGGATTTATGTTAATATGTTCATTTGGATCCAAATAGACGTAAATAGTTGGTTTCAGCTTCAAAATCGCTGGGGTTCTTCTAAAAAAAAAAAAACTTTTTGTTTGAAATTGATTTATTTTTGTTATTTTTTCTATATTTTATCGTATAAAAATCATATAACAGTAAAAATAACTACTTCTACTCTGTTAGAATAACCCAGGTTTTTTTTACGGGGTTTTTAAAAAGGTACACTTTCCTCTATTAGGTGTTTTAAATGTACTATTTTTGAAATTCAGTCAGACGTTCTTTTTTTGAAATTCATACAGTTATCACGCATTGAGCAGTAAGAATGTGGCTGTCTGTTGAGAAACCTTTTTGCAGAAGGGATCGAAAAAAAACAAAGGTGTGTTATAATGAAATTCAGTACAACATTATATCATACTTTTGAATGATATAATGGTTATTATGACATTGGGTGTTTTAATGTTGGCAATAAGCTAACTGTTTCAGAATCTATTAAAGAGGATTTATAGCATGGGAGTAGATAAATAGATAAATGAGTAGGTATTTTGGAATTAGTCATCAATAATACGTCAACGAAATATTTTTTTGAACGTAAGATACAATGAGAACCCCATGCATTTGGGCATCGTCGCCATAGTAAAAAAATATCATCTTGCCAAGGTCTATCAATTGCGCTACATTTAATTCTTGTTGATAGGGGGGGGACGATTCCGCCCATAGTCCTTTGCCATTTTCCTAATAAAGGGATTTTTGACATTTGAACCACTAACATTAAAGTTCGAAAAAAAGACTGAAATAACAGTTTTCTTTAAAATTTTATTGGGTAACTTAAACAATTAATAATCCGTGTTTCTACCGCGAACACTAACAACACAAGAACATCGGTTTGGCATACTCAAAATGAGTTCATCCAAATCACGCTGTGGAATGGCCGCCCATGTTCGTTGCAACAACAAAAAAAAGTCTTCTTGCCACTGGATACCCTCCATATTCGGCAGAGCTCTTCTCTGTAGCATATCCCATGCATGCTCAATCGGGTTCAAGTCTGGCGACTGAGCAGGCCAGGGCAGGACATTGATGTTAGCTGCGGCGAGAGTCTGTCTTACAACTCTTGCGGTGTGCGGTCGTGCATTATCATGCATTAACTGAAATAAGGGACCGATTTGCACTTGTAGAGGAACGATGACGTCTGATACAATCGTCTCAGCATAAATTTGAGCGTTGAGGTTGCCTCTGATCCAAATCAACTCAGTTCTTCCGCCGATCCAAATACCCGCCCATACCATGATGGTTCCACCACTATAAGGATGGACTTCCTGGCAGGATTTTAATCGCTGATTATGAAATTATGAAATGCACCAAAAAGGATCCATATAAATTTATAAAATCATAAATTTATTACAAAGCCACATCTCAATCTCAAGAAATCCGCATAAAAATGCTTGATCCCTAGATACTTTTGATGTGTGTATAAAAAGAAGGAGTGATACTATCGGTTCAGAGGTTCGAATCCTGACTTCAGATAATTATTATTTATTTTATTTTTATTATTAATTTATTATTATTTATAATTTTATAATTTATAATATTTGGTAAAAAATTAAAAACAAATTACACTTGTTATTATATATTTTTATAAATCATTGTAAACAAAATAAAGGTAAAGATAACTTTGTAAAGTAGTTTTTTTGATTTTTATCGATAAAAAAATCATGATGAAAAATGTATACCCGAATAATTATTTTCTTTATACCTCGAATCATCATTCATCATCATTAGCAACCCATCAACGGGTCACTAATGAGCGCAGGTCTCCTCTCAGAGAACTGTTATAGGCCATGATAGTCCACCACGCTGGCCCAATACGACTTGGCGGACTTCACACACCTTCAAGACTTTATGAAGAACTCTCAGGCTGTGCAGGTTTCCTCACGATGTTTTCCTTCACCGTTCAAGCAAGTGATATTTTAATTGCTTAAACGCACTTGACTCCGAAAAGCCAGAGGTGCCAGACCCGGGATCGAACCTGCGACCCGCCGAATAGGAGACCACAGTCCTAACCACTAGGCTATCACTGCTTACACTAGGCTATCACTGCTTACTTCGAATAGAACTTGAAATTAATATTTTTATAATAAGGAACTTCGTTCTTATCTGGTGTCCCACGACACCACACGACTTTTTTTTGTGAAATATTATAAACTAGCTGATGCCCGCGACTTCGTCTGCGTGAATTTAGTTTTAAAATGCCTCGGGAACTCTTTGATTTTGCGGGGTAAAAGTAGCCTGTCACTCTCCAGGTCCTGAACTATAGGTACCCCTGCAAAAATTTGAGTCGATCCGTAGCTCTGTTGGGGCGTGATTGAAGTATTTAAAACCAACACACTTTCGCATTTATAATATACCTACTAGCTGTTGCCTTCGCGACTTCGTCCGCGTGGAATTAGGTTTTTGAAAGTCCCGTGGGAGCTCCTGGTTTTATCGAGATAAAAGTAACCTGTAACACTGCACTCTGCAGATCTGCAACCATGCCTTCAAAGAATGATGTTGCTCCGTTGCTCGATATAACTAAGTAACTTAAAAAAAGAAAAATTATGGACTTTCATACAAACATTCATCCCTCTCTTTAACCCCTTTGGTACCCCCAAAGGGGCAAAATTTTCAGAAACTGTGAAATACGTACTTCTTTGTTTTTAATCAAGAGACAAAACACCAAGTTTTATGGATATAACTTGAAAAATTATGAACGTTCATACAAACATTCAACCCCCTCTTTAACCCCTTTAGAGGTAGAATTTTCAAAAACTGAAATGCGTACTTCTTTGTTTTTAATCAAGAGCCAAAGTACCAAGTTTCGTGGATATAACTTAAAAAATTACGGACTTTCATACAAACTTCCATCCCCTATTCCGACCCCTTTGGGGGACGAATTTACAAAATCTGTGAAACACTTAATTATGGATATATTTGATCAAGTCTAGCTAGTTAGTCTAGCCAAAATACCAAATTTCTCATACATAATATTTTGAATAATAACTCTAAGAATAAAGGACTGTCGTAAAAACTTTCTTCCCCTATTTTGTGCCTTGGATGGTAGAATGTTCAAAAATTGTGAAATACGTACCTTATTGTTTTTAATCAAAAGCCAAAATACGAAGTTTCATATACTTATCTTAAAAAATAATGGACTTTCATACAAACTATCAACCCCTTTGGAGGTAGAATTTTCAAATACTGTGAAAGACGTACTTCTTTGTTTTTAATCGAAAGCCCAAGTACGAAGTTTCATGGAGTAAAGTTTGTGGAAATGTCATATTCTATTCTAACAAAGATGCACGGGTTAAATCAGCTTGGCATCCAGCTGCCCACAAGATAGTATAAAAACTTATTACAATGTAATAGCTACTTATTAATATTGTAAAATGATTATTTTGAAAAGAGCAACTGCTGAGTTTCTTGCCGGCTCTTCTCAGCAGAATCCGCTTTCCGAACCGGTGGTAGAATCTTGACGTGTCATAAGAGCCACAGGTTGGCCTACATGAAATAAATAATTTTGAATCTGAATTTGAATTTGATATAACTTGCAAACCCTATTTTACCCTTCGGGGGTAGAATTTTCTAAAAATGTAAAATAGGTACGTACTTCTTTTCTCTTTATTTTTAATCAAGAGTAAAAATACCAAGTTTCACATTTCTTGAAAAATAACTTCAAAAATGAAGGACTATCATAGAAAAATTCCATGGGTTAACTAGTGGTCTATGGTATAAACCCGCCTGGCGATCGCGTAACTTCTACCGCTGTCCATAAAGGACTATTTCAATTTCAAAACATGTCCGGACTGAGAAAAAGTTACGCGATAGACCCCCAGATGTCCATGCTGTGTCATATGATATGTAAAATCTTGTCCACAGACCAAGTATCCTCTAATCTGTGCCAATCTTGTCGTTCCTGGTCTGTGAGTGTGATGTAAAATGAATTTTTCCTGTTTTTACCTTTTTCATTTTCTCTTTTCGACTTAGCTTTTCGCTTTCGGTGTTTAGTGTTTTTTTTTAGACCTACAAAACATTATTTGTAGTTTTCAAAACATTATTTAAGTAACGTAATCACATAAACAAAGATTGAAATACTTTTATATTTTAAAAATAGTACCTATTACCTACCTCATACCTGTTGAGGTTAGATTTTATTTTACCTACAGCATACCTACAGTTTAACATTGACAACATGGTACAGGTAAGTGTTCTGTTTGAATTTTAAAACACTAAAAATTAATTATTGAATACTTTTAATCTCTAACTACTCGAGGTGTCCAGTAATTACCAATAAGCAGTAAGAGTTACTTTAAATCATAATATTTTACTGAAGAATAATAGTCACAATGTTGTCGACGGTCGTCGTCGTAAGTATTGAGTTATTGACGAAACCTCTTTTATTAATAATTATTTACTGAAAATCTTGTAAGATACTGCAACTGAAAGTGTTGTTCCATTCCGATTTAGCAACATCCTGATGTACGTGTAACCTTATTAATATCAACACCTCTTCATGAGATGCAATTTTTACAACCTAACAATTGATGAAATAGCTCGGTGTGAGATCAATCTTTGATTGTAGAGTGAAGTGAGCCCACTCGTACTCTGTCTATTACCCGAATATGGCAAAGCCACAAAAAGAAGGGTTATGATTTTACCAGTCTATTTAAATATAAGTATAATGTTTGTATGTACGCATGCACCACTGTAGCGTCTAGATACTGATCTGATTTTGATGAATGAGGTGTCTATCGATTAATAAAAAAAAAAAAATATATATATTATTCAGGTGACATGCTACATTTTATGCATGCAAAATCAATATTGATGTTCATCCAACTTTCTGTTGGGTTACAGTTTTTAAACTTTCATAAATATAGCTGATATAATCTAATTTTCATTAGCTGTCTTAAAAGGTAAACAAATAGAAAACATTTCAGAGAAATGTTTAACCGACAAATGTAGCCAAGGGCTTACAATATTCTTAGGTTTGGGATTTCACTTGAAGCACAGTTTTATAGTCTGTGTGCAGTGAGAACATTCTATGTGCTGATCTTAGCATGTTGCTGATGCATTTCTGTGAGAAAACAATTGTTTCAATTTTGTGACAACTAAGGAGAAATAAGTGTTGTTCAATGTACAGTAATATGGGTTCTTTGTTTTCTAGGCTACAGATGAAATGGAACAACCAGACTTGCCTCAAGCTCTGAAATTATTTAAAGAGATGAATACAAATGTTGAGCAAGTCTCACAACTTGTGGATAATATGTTGTTGCGGGTTAAAAGTGGTGAAATTTCCACAGATAAAGGTTTAAGTTTTCTAGAAATGAAATATCAAATGCTTCTCAGTTATTTAATAAATTTAACATACATAGTTTTAAGAAAATGTTCGGGTGAAAAGATTGATTCTGACCCATCAATAGACAGGCTTGTTGAAATAAGGACTGTTCTAGAAAAAATTCGTCCAATAGATTCTAAACTGAAATATCAAATTGATAAACTTGTTAAAACTGCAGTTGTCGGTACTGCTGAAGATGACCCACAATCATATCATGCCAATCCTGATAATCTAGTTAGTAAGATAGGAAATAGTGATGACGATAGCAGCAATGAATCTGACAGTAATGATAAAAAGGACAAGAGTGGCAAATCAAACATATACATACCCCCCAAATTGGCAGCTGTACACTTCGACGAGAATATTTCACGGAGTGAAAGTGAAAAGAAAAATAAAGAACGGGCCAAAAAACAGTTTCTTAATTCCAGTGTTATGAGAGAGCTTAGAGAGGAGTATTCAGAGGCTCCATTGGAAATGAGTACAGGCAACCATGTTAAACACTCTATATCAAAATATGAACAAGAAAAAACTGAGTATGAAGAAAACTATCTGACTCGCTTGCCAGTTACAAAAGCTGAGAAAAATAGAAGGAAAAAATTAACAACTGTTGGCATGCTGGCTGATGAAATAACAGGAACATGTGGCACTGCACACAAACGCAAGATAAAGTCTAAAAAAGGTAAGGGATTCAAAAGAAGGCGTACACATTGATCACAAATTATTTTTGCTTAATTCCTACCTTCATGTATTTTAAATTAAGTGTTGTCTTATGAAAATACATGTTTAGCAAGTGCCTCATTGAATATTATACAATGAAAAGTCTTCATAAGTGCATAATGAAGATATTAATGCAAAGCTTATTTTTGCTCTTTACTGAGTAAAGTCTAAAAAAAACTTGATAAAATGATAAACTGTTCTGCCTATATCAGGTTTTACTTATTGTTAAAAATTTTCATTAAAAAATTAAGTTATTTTCCGACAATTGGGAACATAACTTTTGTTCAAAATATATATTTTTGCTTATTTCTCATATTATCTTAACTGAGAACTAATTTTTCACTGACACTTTCAAGAATTATACTAATTCTGCATATCTAATACATTTTGATTAATTAATTCTGAGCTAGAATCTTTAGAGATTGTGTTTTTTGTTTGTATAAGAATAAAGTCTGCTTTATTTTATATACTTACATTTATTATGTCTTATATGAAGAAATATGTAAATTTAAAGTAAAAAATATACTATACATTTGTGTTTTCAAATATTGTAAACAAAAGTATGAATTTTCTCATACACTGTGTGGCAAAAGTTTTGACAGTTTTTCTTATTTTACTTTATAAGTACCTACATTTAAAAATTTCATTAAGATAACAAAATAATTTCATATTTTGTGTAAATTATTTATAATATAGTTATAATATTATATTATAATATAAATTTCTCTTGAATTTCAGTGAAGGGTTTGTTATTATGAAAATAACTTTGTATCATTACAGAAATGCTGTAAAGACTAGGGATTTATAATATAATGAAGCTTCTATGATTAATTTGGGTAAACACTGAACCTCCCTTAACAATTAATAAACTTGTAGTATAAGCACCTAAATATAAGTATAATGACATGTTATTGTGAAAAAATTTTAAACTTTTAGCATACAGGGTACTCCGCTTGACTTTGCAAATGCACAGTATATTTGAGCTCCTATTATAACAATTAATTTTATTTTTTATAGATAAAATCTCATATGTTAATACAAAATATTTCTCTATTATTTATGTAAACTAAACATTTTAACAAAAGGGATACCTTGTTAGGGATAGGTGTACAAGCCATAAAAACCGAATTAAATTAAGTACCTAAAAGAAAACAAACAAATCACCTTTTATGGAAATTATTTCCTGCTTAACGTCCAGGGAGGTGCTACATTATTTTAACAAACATTATGCTATTGATATGTATAAAAATATTGTCATATTTTATTTACTGTAAGATGTCCTCAAAAATTACTCAATTCATTTTATAACACTATCCTGTAATATCTGATTGTTTTTGATTACCTATATTAGTAAAACGACAATCAATATAATGCATTATGTTGTAAATGTTTAATTTCAATGATTTTTGGAATGAAGTTCCGTTTCAGACGGTTTGGCTGGGCGAAAAAAGTGTAAGAATTCACGACACTTGTTGCCTTCGTTTATTAGTTATTACACATTTTCCATTTTAGCTTTGGTTGCGTAGCAGTTAAACGAAGGAGTGAAACTATTGGTTAGGGGGTTCGAATCCTGACTTCAGATTATTATTTTTATTTTATTTATTTTTATTATTAAAAGGCACTTCGTTCCAACCGAGTGTTCCACGACACTTACGAATTTTTTTATTTTAAGACTGTTATCTATTAAGTTTATATTTTACTTTGATATTTTTTAATATTTATCCAATTATATGGTTCTACAATGGTAAAAATGGAACACATAGTCTGCCTAACGATCTTTCTTGGCTGATTATTTCAGTAAAATTGGCAATTCGTATAGGTTATGGTAATCATGTATGTTTTAATAATAATAATCTACCAGAAACCAGAAGACTACTAGGTACTTTTGGTAGGTAGGTAGGTACTAGGTAGGTTGGTACTTCTAAGAGTTGCTCTAATAGCTTCTGGCCCTAAGTCATATTGAGATGGTGATAAAAAATAAACTCAGTTTGTTGTGACATCAGACCAGCTGTGGGATTATCCAAATATTTTAGCCCTGTCAATTTAGTTAGGTTTAAGGGTGAAACCACATTCGTGAGGATCGATTCGGGTTTTGCCCATACAAAACTGTCGTTTTCCATAGAAACGTGTACGGATCAAATCGGCTTTTCGATGCGTACACGACTCTAGGCAAAATTCGAATCGATCCTCACAAATGTGGTTTCACCCTAAAGATTAGGTAGGTACAGCAGAATAAGCATAATGTGTTACGGCGGTACGGCCACCAGGTTTTCTTTTCGCTAGAGGTGTCATTACCAGAATGCGTAGCGGGGGTGGTTGGTGAACCAGCTCATTAAACTAAAAAAGAATCCACCAGAGCTTATCTAAACAATGAGAATTAAGTTTATAACCTATTGATAGGTTTTATATCACACACATACTTCACTATGAATTGCAAATCTCTGGCGGAATGGCAGCCTCAAGACCAATACGCAGCTTTTATTGATAACTACGACTATTTATTTTTACATAAGGTTTATTTCTTTATTCAAAAGAAGAACTGCGCCTGAAGGAGTTCTCATTTGTTTTCAACAATATCTGAGTTAATTTATATTGTTATCAATAAAAGACTAACGTTATGGCGCTACTAATTTACACGATCGCGACATAGGCGTGACTTACCGAGGGAGTCGACGTGACCCTTGTAAGTTGCAACCTGCTAAGATCTAAGAAACGCGACCTTACCCCAATGTTAAAAAAAAAATGTAGGTATCTGCGTTGATTTTGCTCAGACTAATTGCGTGTAGGAGACATTTTTATTTCTTTACATGTATCCAATTAGCTGTCTCATCGTGTTGCGTACCTACCTCAGAGACTCAGTCTACTTTACCTAGCTTAAGATTTTTTCTGAATTGTGTGGTGCGATAGTTTGTTCTTTGTTTTATCGACCGAGCGAAGCGAAGGTCTTTGAGTTAACTAGGGCGATTTGCACTTGTCCGTCCGTCCGTCCGTCCGTCCGTCCGTCTGTCAGAGCCTTATAACTTTTGAATTACTGAACGTAATTACTTCAAATTTAGATATAATATGTAAACCGATGGCCTCCAGCCGAAAATGGCTTAAAAAGTTATAAAAATCTTTATTTCAGGGGGGCTCTCATAGAAGCGAATGCGAAGTAAAAAAAAAAAAATCGCGTTACATAAAATTGTTACGTATCATTTTAAAGATAATTTTGAACTGAGTACAAAAATATTTTTTTTTTAATTTTTCCCTTAAAATTGACGAAATGGGGGGCTTTCAAAGTGGCGATTTTATACGCTCGCTTGAAGACGCTCTCTAGAAAAATCCGCTATGGATTTTCAAACTGATTTTATGTTTTTAGGTCACTTATATCCTGTACTTGAACAACAAATACTAAAATTATATGAATATTATAAAGAAACGAGATTATTTAATTTTTAATGGGCGTCAGTAATTCATATAGCATCAACATAGCTTCACAATAATGCTAATAGATGGCGCAGTCAGTAACTATTCCCATGGAACTACGAGTTAAATTCAATGTTTGATAAATAATTCAATGTTTTCACTAACGTTCCCTAACCTTTACGGGCTACCTATAAGTTAGGTGATTGATGTTTTCTGTCAACTTATTTATCACGATCCTGTACGGGACACCTAAAAGGATATTGGGACGGATGTTAGGACTTAGGATTGTATTTAGGAGCTACCTACGTTAAGAGACTCCTACTTAGGGGATGATTTAGGTATGTTTGGTGAAAACGGGCATAATAATAATGTCAGTTTTGGTTATCATGTATCGATTGAATGAATAATCATGGGATACCGTTACCGCGAGGTCTCAGTTCGGGGCGAACCACTAGTCTTATTTTTGTCAAAATTGTTAAGGTTTTACGTTGTGGCTACGGTCTAATTAATTTAATTACTCATATCGGTAGAATTCGGTAGTTACCGGCTTCTTTATTTACCTGTTAATTGTAATAAGTTGAATTTTTTTATTCATGTATGTACCTACTTGAATTGGTTTGTTTGACTTTTTTTGTTAATATAGTTACCTACTTATTTTTTTAATTTGAATGTGTACCTAATTATAGGTAATAAATAAAAATAAACAATAATATGAACTCTTTTATTTTTTTGCGAGTTGCAAAGCAACGTCCGGGAAATCTTGGAGAAATGTAGCGGGGTTGAAGGATTGATAACGGAACAGCCTCATTTCGCGAATATGTCCAATGGGCGTGTGTGTGTCCAAGCATTGATAGTCCCCTCTAGGAGGCGCCGTTCCATGATTATGCGTCAGATCCGACCGAATCACTCGATTCATCAGCCAAGGAGGAGACGCCATCATCAACTATAAAAAAAAAATATTTAACAACTTACCTACCGTCATTCTTCGCTAGTCTTTATGGCCGCTCTGAACATAGCCGCGTTTCGAATGGAACTGGGAGCGGGACAAAGCTCCACCAATACACCAAATGCGCATTTACTATGCGTAGGTAAGGTCGAAGTTTCCGAACCATATTAGTTCCTGCAGAATAATTTCGAATTTCGCGCCATATTAGCGAGAATTGCAGTCATAGGGGTGAGGTACCCATGGCGCTAGTTACTGGACTTGCAAACAAGAAGTATAGTTGATATTTTTAAGTCCTACTAGGGTACTTACGAAAACATAATTTTAATAGCCTCTTAGGCTACGTTCACATCGCACATTTTTTTACAGAATAAACTATCGAAAACAGTGGCGCATCACCACTAACATGAGCCATAGAACCTACCTATATTAAAATATATACTGGGGTACATAGAATTGTTCACACGTCGCTTTATTACCTACCTACTGCAAAAGTTTGCAGTACCTACGTACTTAAATAATAACGACGACGGTCGACGTATGAACGGTATGGCCTTATGTTACGCCACAACGTTTTCGATAAAGTTTATCATGTAAAATATGCACTATAATACCCTGTGAACGTAGCCACCTGCCTTTGGAATCATGAATCCCGAACTTGTTCCAGCCTTAATAAGGTCGTGAGTCAAATCTGGGACTTTCCACCCACAAAGCCACTGCGCCCAGAGGTCATTGGATGGCTAAATATTTATTTACTTAGGTAGGTACAACCTATCACTTTTTGGATGAGTAGGTATGAAGAAAATTATTTACAATTAAATGTGTAGACAGGTGGTATAGGTAGGTAAGATAAATTACCGGCTTTGCGACAGTTGCGAATGGATTTCTATAATCGTCTTGCTGCGTGGAAAGATAATCCATAACTCCAAAATCGGGAGGAAGTGTTGCCAGGTTTGCATTTTTCATTAACTTATTTCTTCCGGGAGTGCTGTATGAATTTAAACAAAAAAGTATCCTATCTTATCAAAAACAACAACGTGGGGTTTACTAGGAAGCCATTCGTAATATAAATACGGTTAAGGGTATGTACCCACCTAATTCAATTTGGTACCTAGCTTTTTTGTAGATACTACTTTTTAACTCTAGGTATATATTTTACCTTTAAGGCAATTGAACACGACCTTGTGTCACGTGCGTCCAGAGCGACTCACTTGAGAGTAGAGATCACAGAGATCGTCCGTTTTCCTGAAGAAACTGGCCTTTAACTCTAGCGAAGTTTTACCTACTTAGGTACCTAAGTAGGTACAACCTAGGTAGGTAAGTAGCTATTAATTCTGGAACTTACTCAGTACACGGATAAGAAGTAAAATTCACCAGCGGCTTAAAGGCGTACACTGGATCTGTTTTTGTAAACACTTGTTCGAGCATATGACGAGTTTCAGTTTTCCCAATGTTCTGGTCCTGATCCCCCCAACGTAGGTAGGTACTCAGGTGATTGCTTAATTGATCACGGTACACATAATTATCTCTTTTTTCTGCATGGATTTGAAAATCCCAGTTCTCAACTTTTACCTGTGGACCATACGTATTTTTCGAAAACAGAATTTGCTGTGGCTTTTTAGCCATGGGATTCTTAGTCCTCATTTTAAATGCAATTTGTTATTTTTAAATAAATAAGTAAAAACGGTTCGTACAATTATTTTTTAATGTTTATAGTATCAAAATCATTGAATTGCAAATGTCGCTCACGTCATTTCCCTTTTAATTTTACTGTCAAAAAAAAACGAAGTCTATAGTGATTAGATATAAGGTTGATTATACGGGTCTGCCCGCGAAATTCTGGTTTTTCGCAATTTGTAAACTTATAGGTACGACAAAGTAGGCTTATGGCATTCTAATTGCGCCAATGGAATTATCATCTTCAAAGGTTCACATAAAAATCTTTACTTGAAAGTGACCAGTTTAAGAAATTAATCAAATGATTGAACTTAATAAGAATTAATTAATCAAATGAAAATGATTATCACGCACGCAGCGGGCGCTGACGTAATAAACAGTGAGCTCCGTAATATTTAAATTGTGTTTAGTTAAAAAAACTTAAAATCTAAACAGTGAAAAGATGTGCAAGTGTTTAAGATTGTGTAAATACGTGAGACAATGTTATCTATATCCCAAATATTGTTTAAAGCTAAATAATTTTCAAAACATGAAGCATCGTAACGAGTGATAAAATAGTGTTAAAAATCTACTCCAAAATAACTAAAACTAATAAAATCCTAAGTAATACACTTCAGTAATAAGAAAGTAGAACTAGACCCCAGGGAGGCCCAAATATCGATCTTGAACGAAATCGGTCCAGTAACAAAGAATTTCAATATGGCGGTGACTTTAAATTTTGGCATCCAATTCCTCTTTCTTAGCCCCAGGGAAGCCTAAATATCGATTTTGAACGAAATCGGTCCAGTAACAAAGAATTTCAGTATGGCGGTGACTTTTTTAAATTTTGGCATCCATTTCCTCTTTCTTAACCCCAGGGAAGCCTAAATATCGATTTTGAACGAAA
Source organism: Oeneis ivallda (assembly GCA_029955525.1). Lineage (NCBI taxonomy): Eukaryota > Metazoa > Arthropoda > Insecta > Lepidoptera > Nymphalidae > Oeneis > Oeneis ivallda. Next base: position 19,212,555 of record JARPMR010000002.1, on the reverse strand, counting down.
TCGGTCCAGTAACAAAGAATTCAATATGGCGGGGACTTTTTTAAATTTTGGAATCCATTTCCTCTTTCTTGACACAAGGGAAGCCGAAATATCGATTTTGAACGAAATTGGTCGAATAACATAGAATTTCAATATGGCGGGGACTTTTGTAAATGGCATCCATTTTCTCTTTCTTGTCACAAGGGAAGCCCAAAATATCGATTTTGAACGTAATCGATCCAATAACATAGAATTTCAATATGGCGGTGAATTTTTAAATTTTGGCATCCATTTCCTCTTTCTTGACCCAAGGGAAGCCCAAATAGCGATTTTGACCAACATGGAACTTTGATGGAACCAAAAGATTTGCGACTACGTATGACCAAATGCCCCAAATGCACAGTGACATTGGAAATCATCACTCACGTTGTCATATAGCTAGGCCATGGAACTAGCAATTACGACTACGTAGCTTGGCTTAGAGCTAGGTACTTCATTGTACCGTGGGATTGTCTATAGCACTTGTTTGTGGTCTTAATTGGAGGTTGTAATATACAACCTCCACGATAAGTACCTACAACTTGTACTTACCTACCCTTCTCGTTTTGAGAAATATCTAAAAGTAGATTTTAGGTACTTCCTAATAGGTAACATGATTGTATAATAGGTAGATACCTACAGATAGATGAGCTCTAGAGTCTGATGAATTTTGTAACTATATAATAAAAACACGAACTATTCAGGTATAATTTATAATAATGTTATTTTATTTGTATGAAGAAAGATAAAAACAAACTAAACGGAAAGTTTTCTACTACGATGAAATTTTCTAGTTAATCGCGCGTACAGGACGCCCCTTCGTCGACTGTGTCGTTCACAAATCATAACACAACATGCATCAAGTAATATCGACGCAAAGGTCCTGCTTTTATTTAGATTTGGGCATTTCCTGTATATTCCTTGGTACCTCTGTATTAGTAGATTCTGAAAGATTTACTTGCAAACGAAGCTCATCCTCAGTTAAACAAATGCTCTCCTCGGCGCAAGTGATAAATGCTTCGAAAAATTCAAAAAATGTAATCTCTACATTCAAATCCATTATCTTATCAGCGTTGCATATTTGGGGAAAGATTTTTTGAAATATGTTTATGATTGTCTTACTGGACAGGTTGCCTATGTTAAACAGTTCCAGAGGAGGATTAAAACTTAAGTTTTCAGCGTTTTCGTCGTGAACAGGTTCATCTGCAAGGTATGGACCATGTGTCTGTAGGTTATTATTGTATTAGTGTTACTGATCTGTGATATGGACTATAATTATGAAATCATATGAGATTGAATGCAGTAAGCGGCAACATGACTACTCTACTTCATCATCACATCATCTACTCAGCGTGACAATGGCGGCGAAGTTCACTCGCTCCTGGTCACATACCTATGTCATTAGGTACCAGCTGATGCTATGACTTCGTCAGCGTGACTTTAATTTTTTCAAATAGCGAAGGAACTCTGATATTCCGGGACAAAAAGTAGCCTTTGTCACTCTAGAGGTAACTATACCCAAGTATAAAATCACGTCGATCCGTGCATAATAATGAGTAGCATAGTAAAAATAATGACAAACCAACAAACAAACACACTTCCGCAATTATAATATTAGTAAAGATACCTATATTAATTTTATTTAAGGATTACCAGTTATAAAAGACATTTCATCGCCAAAAATGTAAACATTCCGTCCTAGGTTTTGGCAATCATGTTCCACAAGCGAAGGTTTCACTTGTTGGATGTCGTGTGGTGGATATCGAACAGCCCTCAAAAATGTCCTTATTGTACAGGGCTCTCCCAAATTGCGATACAATTCGTAAAGTCCTTTTAGTGGCACGAAAGCACCATATCCTTCCCCAAGCTTACCTGGTAAATGATAATTGACGATAGTACCTACATAAGTTATATCTATGATCTAATTTAAGTAGAATAAATAAGATGAAAAATAGCCTACCTATTGAGCACAGAATAATGGAAGTACATACTTAAATAAATTATGTGAATAGGTAAATCTTGGAGCATTCTAGAGTAAGCCAATCACACAATATTAATCACCAATTTTAAACACTCTTGGGAAGAAAGAAATCGCAGCATCGACTATGTTAACGGACTTACTACAAGATCAAATGATATTGTTCTTTAACATCGAATTCTATTGAAATTACCCTAAAATACTCATAAAACTAACAATTAATAATATATTAGGTAGGTACCTTTTTTACGACCAACTCCTGGTAATATATCTTTTTCCATAAAATATCTAAAACCACCAGCCAACATGGTATCTGGCTTCTTTCCCGGCAATTGTCTTTTAGCATACAACTTACTCGCGACTGTAATTAGTCCGTGTAGAAATTGCCAGAAATATATTTTCTCAAATGGATCGTGAGGCGATCTCGAAAGCCATTGCGGATTCTCATGATATGCTCTATCAATTTCGACTAGCGTCAAACCTTTTTCATGTAGATTGCAATCGTAATACAATTGCCAAAAATATAAACGAATTAGAATCGGAGTGAAATGTATTTCCTCCTTGTTACATATAGTTGCATATTGATAGTATATGTTTTTCAAATGAGTTTCGTAGCATCTCAGTGCTTTACTTAACGAACTCACTTCAAAATCGATTAAGTCCGCAAAATTAATTAAACTCGATTCCTTTCGGACTTCGTCTTTTGTAACATGTGCAGTGCTAATATTGTTAGCTTCCATAAACTCATTTAGAATTTCATTTACGATTTCTTGTTGTTTATCTATATTTTTAATTACTTGTTCTATGTGGTAACTAAGGCCGACCGAGCTATCACATATATCAAAAAGGAATGGTTCTGCAAGCTGAGTATATTTTTCAACGACACTTTCACTTTCTTGTTCTTCTCGCGCCATCACACTGATGTTGTCATCGGTAAATAAATGTTTGTGTTGTAATATAAGTCCGTTGTTAGTGACAAACTTCCCAACACCATGTTTTTTATTATTCTTAAATTCCCCTTTGTAGTGCGAACCTAATCCCAAACCTAGGTTTAGTACACCATATCCGTTTCGTTTACCCTTTTCCCAAAAGCCGCGGTATGCGATCAGAGATGGTAGGGACATAGAATTATTGTAGCATGCACCCCAGATATAGAATCCATATCCAGACATGACACCATTTTTCCATTCACCTCTATAAAACTGTTATAATTTTGAATGAGTAATATAAATAGACAAAATAATATATTGGAAAGATTTTAAAGTTAAATACTTACATCGTGATTTGGCCAAATCATTAAACCTTTTCCTTCCCTTACATTATAGTTCCACTCTCCTTTATATCCGCTCATTTGGCTATACTCACGAGACCCAAATCCGTGACGAACATTCTTGGAAAAAATGTTAGTATGTTAATATACGACGTAATTTAGGGCGGATTGTGGCTAAGCAAGTATAATATAATAGTTTAAACGTAGTAACTTTGAGAAACTGAGAGTTGAAGCGAAGGCATATAATTTTCAATTTTATTATACTAAGTATCTACCCAGCCACACCCACATTGATTGGAGCCTCCAATCCATGTGCATGCAATTTCTGCTCTTTTAGGTATCCAGTTTAAAGGGTTTAATTCCTTTGAATTGGATACATATGGAAGTAGAAACACAAAATTACAACGATAACGGGTAAAGTAGAAGAAGGTATAAGGAGATTTTCTTACATTAACCCATTGCCCATCGTAAGAATTTTTAGATGATCTAGGGAAACAAATGACTCCCTCGCCATGTTTAGTGCCGTAATGCCAAGCCCCAGCATACGAACTCTGTTCACGTGAATTCACATAAAGGCCTCTGCCGTGGCGAAGATTTCCGGCGAAGTCACCTTCATACCATGTGTCATCTTTCCATTGAATTATACCTTTTCCGTTCATTTCGTTTTCCACAAACTGGCCCTGTGGGTACATAATATGATGATACTGCTTTAGTTTCCAAATTAAAGACTTTTAAGTTTAAGTTTTAAGAAGTAAGAGTGGTTTTAACATAAGAGCAGGAAACCTATTCCTTTCGGAAATATATAGGAATATTCCTTTCGGATGCAATGGATAGGTACAATAAACGCAATCCATCCAATCCAATCATTTTGGCTGTCCATCTACTACAACTCCATTGTATATTGCGAACCTCCATTGGAAGTTATCCTTCCAACGCTTTGTTGGCTAGCTATTCGGTTTAGACATGAGCACTCTCAACAAGCGCGGGCAAAAGAAGCGTAAGGTACTGGAAGAAACATCTGTAGAAAACATGACGAAAATATTTACTAAGAAAATAGTTCCATCTGCCCATTGAAAACGCCCTTCTCCATGCATGCATTTCACCGAAATTTGGCCTTCATATACGTTGCCGTTTCGAAATTGAATGATCGCTTTTTCATCTTGGCCTGCCCACCAACATACTTGCATTAATTCGCTCTATAACAGTAACATTGTAAGGTAAATAATTCTAAATATTACCAATAGGCACTTAGACAGCTTTAATAGAACATTAGTACCTGATTGTTACTATCATTTAATTCAATTTTAGATCGACTCTTTTTTGATTTTGATGATTTCACTGAAACAAGTTCAAAATTACGTGTTTTTATATCATACTGTATTTAATTTCGTAGATAAGTATAGTTAGAACAGGTAGGTATTCGGACAAATCAGCATACCTAAATTTTTCTTCTTCTTACTAGTGGACGTTATTTCGCTGGGCGTCTTGCCGATATCAATATTGCCGTCCTCGTTTTTCCGCTGTTCTATTACTTCCCAAGATTCCACAATATTGTCGAGCATCGACTCGAAAAGAAGTGTAATAATTTCTTTCCGAACAGACCCTCTAGGGCGGTACGCGAGGGAAATTCCCGATTCACTAACAAGTCGAGCCGTCGAATGTCCACGAGTCGTAGATAGGGCATCGAAATCATCTCTTATGATGGCTCGTGGCACTACCACTGAGCTATCTCGTCGAGTCAAGGTTCTTTGCGAGTCAATGTAAAACATTACTGCGTTATTTTAAAAGAAGCTTGTAAGAACTGCTTTACGTGGATTCCACGAATATTAAACAATATTTTCTCCTTGATCAATCTTTTGCATACAAATTGCATGTACTTAATAGAAAATACAAAATAATTACTTTAATCACTATTTTACCACTAACTACACTAGGAACTATCGCAATAAAGTGAAAAATTGACACTGATGTTTGTTTTCAGAAGGTTTTTTTTTCAGACACAAAGAAAAGTAACTCTTATCATGCAAATAATAAAACTGAATTATCACGTGCCAGTTCTTTGTCTATTAAAGCTCACGCCAATTAGCCGCATCGAGCGGGTGAAACCGGTGGGAACTTGTAGTTTTCAATGTGCCTCGTGAATTTGACGCCAGTTTTAAAGACCATTTTCATCGTTTTAGTAGGGGTACATTGGATTTGATCATTAAAGTCACGAGGTACATTGAAAACACTACAAGGTCCTACCGGTTTCATCTGATTCCATCAATCTATTCAAGGGGGCCCGCTAGATTGAACTACATTAGCATCGCAGTATGAACGAACGCATCCACCGCGACCGCATCAAAGCATATCATGCTTTGTCTCTACTAAAAAAAAAGATTCCGACCGAATTGAGAACCTCCTCCTTTTGGAAGTCGGTTAAAATTCTACTTTTAACCGAGTAGAATATATTATACCTACTTCATATCCTAGAATATATTATACCTATGGCGTTATTTTTTGTAAACTAAAATGCAATGTACCTAAATGTAATTATTTTTCCAAACGTAAAATAGCTATTTGCGAATAAAATGGAGGCAAGTTGTTTGCTCTGTTGATCTTTGTGCCGATTTCACCAACGTCGAGTGACGTTTATCCAAAGAATAAATTGGGCGTTCTGACAGTTATTGTAGTTATTGTATAGTTATATAATGAAATCGGCCCTTAAGGGTGTAACCACATTTGTGAGGATCGATTCGGATTGTGCCTATACAAAACTGTCATTTTCCATACATTCGTGTACGCATCGAAAAGCCGATTTGATTCGTACACGTTTCTATGGAATTTGAGTTTTGTATGGGCGAAATCCGAAACGATCCTCACAAATGTGGTTCCACCCTAATAAGATAAAAACCACAGAATATACTTTTCATATTGCTGTATTTTAATAGACGTAGTCGTAACTCCTAGTTCCATGATTTTAATAAGTTTTATATTATTTTCTTGCCTGTCTCGATTGCTGTCTTCATCACTATTTTGAAATCTCGTTGCACTTTCTATATTAAATCAGAAGTTTACGCCTCTTTATTATACTGCGACCTACAAAGAAATTAAACAACGTAAATTATATTTGAATTCACGCGGATAAACCTTCGATCAATAATAACTTAATTATGCTTTCGATATATTTTTTTTAAATATAATTTATGTACCTACCTATTAAGGCTTGACTGCGATCACGCCTGATAGTAAGTGAAGATGCAGCACTAAGATGAAGCGCGTTTCCCTAGAATATGCCTATTCACTCCTACTTTGATTCTTCTTCAAAAAGTGTCGGTGAATTTTACGTATTAAGTAAGCGGTAAGTACCCGGCATTTTAATTGTACACTTCGGCTTCATAGAACTTTGTCTCTGTAGCAAGGAGCCAAAACGACTCATATTTAAGTGACAGAGACGACGCTCTACAAAGTAAAGTTGGGCCTTGTGTTTTCCTCGGACTCGATGTGTAATACGCACTGCACTGTACAAGTACATTATTGATCCAAGAGATATGTGTAAGGGAGCGGGCATACTGGCTACTTTTAGCAGCAGCGATCGCGGCGTTTTTCAAAATCGCACGAAACGCGATGCACGCAAAAGGCCATAAAAACGCCGTATATTTACTATATATATACGCCGGTATATTTACCTTGGTAACCATTATAGTTATAAATAATAAAATTATTATTAAAAATAGAAACACTTCGTTCAATAACAATACAGAGTACTGTTAGTGCGTTAAATAATATGAGTAAAGACTTGATCACCTAGTTATTTAAAATGAAACATGACCGAACGTTACACTTGCATGACATCGTTTTAGTGGTTCGGAAATACTGCACACAAGTATTCGGCAATACATGTTGCATGTTACAGTCCTCATTTCTCAGTGATCCAAATCGAAAATTAAGACGTTGCGTCAAAAAAACCGGCCACTAATACGGCGTTCACACGAGGCGATTTTTGTTGAATGTCGTGTGTTTGACATTCAACAAAAATCGCCGCGTGTGATGAGGTATTTCAATTGCTAAAGAACTGCATCTCAAATCCTCATTAATATCAGAAATTTGAAAATGTGTTTGATTGTTCGTTTGTCCTTAAATCTAGTAGCAACGGATCGACGTCATTTTTTGCATGACTATAGATGAGGACTTGAAAAAGTCACGTAGGCTACTTTTTATCCTGTCCCGTTAAAACACAAAGTTTCTCCGGGATATTTAAAAACCTAACTCCACACACAAATGATAACAAAATGTAATTTTGACACAACTTTTTATTAAATCTTTGCTAAGCATTAACATTCACGTTATTTTTATAATCTAAAAACTCTAGGTGTGGCAATGAATTACAGAATTTCAGTTTTTGTATCAATTCTAATAATAATTAGAAAACATAAAAAATCTTAATTCCTACAATATTTCTGCTATACTTGGATTCGATTATTTTTATTATTGCACACAATATAATTTGGTCCCCAGACCGCATTTTGTGACTTTTTGTGATTTTAGAATTCAAATAAAATGCATATTTTTTTTAACCAGTGAAAGTGTTGCTAAATAAATACAAAATTAAAAAGTAATTGACTTTAATCAAGCCATTTGCAATATTCTATTTCAAGAAAGTTGGTTTAGAAACATATTTACAAATTCCAACATTTTCCTTTAAGATTACCTTAAAGGACATACACAATATAAAAAATATTTCTGAATTTTCAACACTTATAAGTTAATTATGTATTTGTCTCTGTATAAACTCTTATTCAAATTTTATTCGAAACCACTCATTACATTTCTTTTCAAATAACCTTTACAAAATATGCTTTGAAAAGAGAATAATTGATTCAGATTCAGATATGAGGTCCTTACCGAAAATTTTATCCTTTATAGGTTGGTAATGTTGATTGTAAACAGGTGGTAGATTTATTGGATTGATTTTGTAAAGGAAGAAAGTATTGCTTACTCTGAGAAAAGCACTGCTTAATTACTGAAGTGAATGGAAATTAAACTACCATTCATATAATATACAAATCCTTGTTGCAATTGGCTTCAAACCCTGTGCACGCCGCTCTGTCCGGAACACCCACCCGATCCGAGAATCTATACGTATTTTTTACTTTATTATTAGCAAAACTCATTAATTATTTTTTCTAACACTTGAATAAAATCCAAGTACCTTACACGTCATCGTATAAATGTAATACTTAAAGATGCTTATGGCATAGTCAGTAAAAAATTAAAATTAATAACGCAGTCTAATAATTAAATCTAAGCATTTTATCTTTGGCATAATCAATGAGCAATTAAATTGCAATTTTTACTATTAAAAGAACGAATTTAGCCGATCAAACATTTTTCAGCAAATCATTTAAATGAGAATTGAAACATGACGTGATGAATTCGTGTAGTCCGTATCATTCAATCTTAAATGACGTCATCGCTCAAAATACATCGCTTTCCAAACGTATGGCGCGTGCTGATAAATGTATGATCTGCTTTATTAAAGTTTCGTACAATTGAGATCAAGAATTTCTAGAAATAATTACAATTATTATCTACTTGAATTTAAGGGCGTATTTAAACTAGGCCACAGCGGCAGCGTACTGTACGCGCTGGCTGAAAAATCACCAAGCTCTGTATATTGCGCGTATTATTAACCACGCGTAATGCAGCAGACTGGATGAATTTTCGTACGTAATGTGTACTGTACAGTGTACAGGTAGTATTCATGGCCATTCTAAATACTATTGGACGCTAATTGTTAGCTCACAGTGGAACTGTGAGCGATTGTACTCAATGCGAAGACGTTACCTATACCGTATACAAAATACCGTATCCCGTATACAAAATACTAATCTCACTTGAATAAGTAAGTAACTATATACACATTCGAAGTTAGTTATAGTTTCTCGGCCATTAATTTTATTTATTAATACCTCCAACAATATCACTCTTGCATGTACATTGCGAAAATATTATACTATAGAACCCATAGTAAAACTACACCAATGAAAACAAGGTGGCTTTTCTAAGGTACTGTGCATGTGTTTCATAAATGCCCATGGCATATCTTTAAATGTTCTTAAGAAACTGATAGCTCTAATATGCTTATAAATAATTATATGCTTTTAGTGAGTGCCGGTCGCTGTAATCCTGAATCAGGATTTTTGATCGCAGATTGTATGAATCAGATTCAGATTGATTGTATGAGAAGTCGGCTAGCCAGACAGCGCTGGTTGCTTCTGCGGCATAGATCTTTTATTTTCAATAAATTACATATATATACGTTCATTAAACTTCTTCATTAAGAAATTAATTGCCTTTGTAATTAGGTGTGTGTTTTTTTACTCGTTTAAATAATTATGTTTAAGGCAAATCTACATATTCTTTCACAATCATGTTATATAAGCGTAGCTATACTCAACCCCACAAAGTATTTCTGCACTTGTCTAACTCAATCACTATACTTAGTAGCAGCTCTCTCAGAGCTCAGAAGTACTCAGGACACTGACAGCTTGGCAAAAAAGTCTAGAAACGAATTTAATTCAATTCCCGCGTAGTGGATTTTAAGCGTGCCGACTGGGCACAGATTTTTTCGCTAGCGTTGCGTTGATGAAAAAGGCTTAAGAAATGGAACCAATTGTTTGCTAATTGTTATATTGACAACACTCTATTAAGACGTCAAGTGTCATTGCTGAATGACAGTTATCTGTCAATCAATATTATGGAATTCGTAAATATTTATGTGTTTTGGGATAAATTATCTAAAATACTCCATATTTACCCGAAAGATATTTTAGGGTTTCATACCCAAAGGGTCCCAATGGGACCTTATTAATAAGCCTCCACTGTCCGTCCGTCTGTCAGCAGGCTACCATATACCATAGTAGGTAGATACTTAAAATTTTCTCAGAATGTTCATTTCTGTTGCAGCTATAGTAACAAGTAATTAAAAAAAAAGTTAAACATTAAAGAGGGTCTCGACTCTCCATACAATTAACTTTTGTTTTTGCTCAATCTTAATAATAGCTGGTGGTTGGTACGGAACCCTTCGTGTGCGGGTCCGACACGCAATTGACTGGTCCTCTAGTGTTTTTTGCCAAGCCATACCTACCTTAGCAGTTTGCATAACAGCGACACGAGTCGCGGATTACATCCAGGCGCCAGCACGCAAGTTGTCGACGATGCTGGTGCGGCGGCGGTGGCAGCCGCGCGCGCACGCGTCGAGCGCGAGGCGGCGCCAGGGTCACGAGTCGTGCAGCAGGCGCTGGTAGTGCGGGAACACCTCGTAGGGCGGCACGTGCAGGCCGAACTCCAACGCCACGAGCACCGCGAACTCGAACTTCATGAGGTCCTTTTTGTTCAATCTGAATGTTGTTTCTATGCGCTGTAACAACAATCATCGTCATTAGCAGCCGCCAGCCAATCAACGGCTCACTACTGAGAGCAGGTCTCCTCTTAGAGAATGGTTTTAGGCCATAGTCCATCATAATTGCTCATAGCAAATTGGCAGACTTCACACACCTTTGAAAACATTATAGAGCTCTCAGGTTTTTTCTATATTGATTCCATATTTGATTGCTTAAACGCACATAACTTGAAAAGTCAGAGGCCCGGGTTCGAACCTGCGACGCCCCAAGAGGAGACCGCAGTCCTAGCCAGTAGGCTATCACTGCTTAACAACATACAACTGCGTAACAATATGCTCTTACAATTCATTTTGGTCAAATATCGTTTTACTTTTACTTTTGGAGTACGAAGTCCGACTCGCACTTGGCCGGTTTTTATTGTCATGTTACTGAAAATGAATTACTGTAACGCGAAATAGTGCTTCCATTACCTCGATAAGCGCCTTGAGCATTTCCCCCTTGACGTCGTTGAGTTTCGCAGACAGGAGTAAGCAAGCTCCGGCGCAGAGCTTCCTGTTGTCTTTGTTGATGAGGTTGGCGAGAATCAACTTCTCGAAGTAAACGTACGCCTGGGCCACGGACAACAAATCAATACCGCCATTGTCATGTTTCGCTATCTTCCGCATTTCCTTTTTTATGCTGGAAGTATTAAATGCAAGCTGATCATTTGCGTGGATTAAGATTAGTAGAAAACTCGTAGTTAGTTGCCACACTTACGGAATTACTTTATATCTCTCCGTACAAAAAGCATAATTATAAATACTCTATTTGTAAAACGGGTAGGTATGGAAAAAGGCACTGGAAATATATATTGCCCAAATTGCTAAACTACTTGCCGCCTTCGATTGGAGATGCTAGTGGCATCAAAAAAGCGTTCATAGGGAGGTGTAAGAGGCACTTCCTGGAAATGGATGTTGATGTTCATGGCGGTGTTCTCTAGGAAGTGCTTCTTACGCGTGGGTTGCAACATATAGATAGATATAACTATTTTAAGAATAAGCGTACTTGCCATCCTCACATAAACACTCAAGTTTTATGAGGATGGCTACATTGTTTGTAATTAGTTTGTAAATTTTTATTATTCAATAAAAAAAATTAAAAAAAATTGGTTTATTATCCTCGAAGTTGTGGAAGTAAAAAAACATAATCTTCGATTTTTCCAGAGTACCTATTGGCGATTTTTGCGGACCTCTTGGGATATCTATCCCATATAGGGGATAGTTGCCTAATCCATATTAATTACGTTTAGGATAGTCCATGCAATGGCACAGAGACATGTGAGACGACCAATTTGGTAGTAGTTGTAGTCTCTCAATAGATAATTAAATAACATGTGATTCATCCGCTTAACTAGAGTAATTACAATCGAACCAACTATACCCCTAGGCAACTATCCTGGTTTTACCCTAGTAATTTTTTGAATTTTCGGGATTAAAAATAGCCTATGTCCCTGCCAATGGATGGTTTTTCGTCTAATGCATCGTCGGAACGGAGACAGCGATTTGGACTGATCTTAATGCGATTTTCGTGTTGTATAGGTATCACACATGTCTTTAGATGTATCATGTTTTATGGTTATAGATCGAGGCACTATAGTCATTAGCCTTTCTTCCTGGGAATTGTTTCCGCAATTAGGCAATGACTGCCCATTTTGCGCAGGCGTTTTAAAATTACTTATTTCTTTTGTTTTACATATCATATTATACAATCTACAGAAGATATTATGTTATTATTTTTGACTAGATGATGCCCGCGACTTCGTCCGCGTGGATTAAAGTTTTTTTTATTCCCGCGGGAACTCCTTAATTTTCTGGGATAAAATGTAGCCTATGTGTTAATTCTGGGTATGAGCTATCACTATTCTAAATTTCAACCAAATCGGTTCATTCGTTGTGGCGTGAAAGAGTAACAAACATCCATCCATTCTCACAAACTTTCGCATTTATAATATTATTAGTAGGATAGTAGGAAGTAGGATTACCTTCTAAGCTTGCTCAGTGTTAGTTTAATGTGTGGAAACTTCTCCCGGAACTTATCATTGAGTTCCTTTTTCAGGTCTTGAGGTCGGACATAATCAATAATAGAAGTCATGTATGACGTGAACGTGAGCAAAGTTCTATGTTTGCCAGCTATTAACTCAGGATCGTCAAGAACATTCGGCGTGTAGTGAACCTGAAAACGTTTCTATCAAAATTAAGGTATTATAATAATTAATCAATTAATTAAATAACTTAATATGTAAAACTGTATAAGTCATAAATTAAATCCGGTTTTGTCAGTGTATTTTAACCTAAGGGTACGTTTCTTCCCACGCGGGGCATTGCGCGGCGCGTGGTGCGTCGCGTCGCGCGCTAAACTCAAACAAAATTATGGCCAAGTATGAGAGCGTTGACGCGGGCACTGCGGCGGGCGCCATGGCGGCCGTGTAAACGCTCTCATACTTGGCCAATGGCCATATGTTTGAGTTTAGCGCGCGACGCGACGCACCACGCGCCGCACAACGCCGTGCCTGTGCAGAAACGTACCTTAAGTCTTGGGCTCTTAGATGGCAGAGCTAAGTTCTATAACCCTTACTAATATTATAAATGCGAGTGTTTTTGTTGGTTTATCCTTCAATCACACAGCAACAGAGTAACAGATCGACGTGATTTTGTGCATGGGTACAGTAATTGATGAGAGGGTTTCCTTTTACCCAAAAAAAAGCAGAGGGTTCCCATGGGTTCTTTAAAAACCTAACTCCAACAGACGAAATTCCAGGAAAAAGCTCAGTAGGCCTAGTTCTCAATAACTACATATACTTCTGAAGTTAAGGAAAGAGCAAACTGGAGGAAAACTGTAAAGGAAATTAAGATCACAAAGGATTGTAGTTCCGAAGGAGTAAGTAATTAGAGTTGGAGTTGAGTCAGTTGAGGAGTAGGAGAGGGAGAGAACCAAAGACTGACAAAGACAGAAAAAGCTACATAAATACAGCTCTTAAAATATAAATGAGAGCATGTGACTTACAAATTTTTGCGAAAGTAATGTTCCTTCATCCCAATCAAAAGTTTTAGTTTCTATCGAAGTATGTGGTGGAGAGCTTGCGACCGTAGCCCGCTGAGATGACTCGTAAGAGAAACACCTATAAATGTAGGTACATGAGTGTTTTTCAAATAAAACAATGACGAGAACTTTGCTTTCCATGCAATTATTTTAAGTGGCATTATGTCTACACCTACAATGTTTAAATGTAACATGCATTAATTTTTTTATGTGAATTGAAGGTATGTAGAAGTAGATTTGGTGATATAGCTTATGCTTTGCATGCTTTTATTGTGTGGGAATTTTAGTAGTATATCAGAAACTTGAAATACATAATCATCTAGTCTTAGGCATTTTTAGATTTAGATTAGGTGCGGTGCATCTATTCGTTTATTGCATGATTGTAAGTATACATTAATGAAGATATTATATTATTATAAATAAAAGCATGTCACAATGTATCCTAAAATAACTTATAAAATTTATCCTAATATGGGTATTTATATATGTATTGATGTAATTCTTCTAGTATGAAAAGACAGAAAATATTTAGTAGATAGTGATGGACTTGATCGCCTCAAATATAGAAAATTTAAAAATATGACACATTCTCAAAATCATACAATATTATAAATGCGAAAGTGTGTTTGTTTGTTGGTTTATTGGTATGTCCTTCAATCACGCCGCAACAGAGCTACAACATACGGATTGACGTAATTTTTTGCATGGGTGTAGTTGAGGACCTGGAGTGCCAATGCCATGGGCTACTTTTATCCCGGAAAATCAAAGAGTTCCCGAGGGATTTTAAAAACTAAATACACGCGGGCGAAATCGCGGGCATCAGCTAGTTTTAATAATTGATCACCAACCAAACAAGGCAATATTTTAGAGATATTTATTTATTGATTTACAGCACTATGCAACATCTGTGAAGCTACATACATAGCAATGAAACTGTTGTGATTTGAAGCTTGATTAAATTAATTATTTGATGATGTGTCAAACATTGAAATATGTTTTGCTTTAAATATATTTCGCACATAGCAGCATGACACATTTCTAGCAAATACCAGGAACTTGTTTCAAAAACACAGTAAAACTGTTTTAAAATAGATCATAAAATTGTCAGCTTGGCATTTGGCTGCCCACAAATATTTTTTTTTTATTTTTTTATTCGATGACAAGCTAGTCCTTGACTGCGATCTCACCTGATGGTAAGTGACGATGCAGTCTAAGATTGTAGCGGGCTAACTTGGAAGGGGTATGGCAGTGAACATTCAACCCATACCCCTAATTGGTTTCTACACGCCATCGTGCCGGAACGCTAAATCGCTTGGCGGCACGTCTTTGACGGTAGGGTGGTAACTAGCCACGGCCAAAGCCTCCCACCAGACCAGACCAGAGACAATTCAGAAATTATAAATTCCTAAATTGACCCCGCCGGGAATCGAACCCGAGACCTCCCAGTTGTAAGGCAACAGCGCTCACCACTGAGCCAAGGAGGTCGTCAAAAATAAAAAATAGTATAAAAAACTTATTACAATGTAATAGCTTCATAATAATTTTGTAAAATAATTATTTTGAAAAGAGCAACTGCTGAGTTTCTTGCCTGCTCTTCTCAGCAGAATCTGCTTTCCGAACAAATAATTTTGTGTTTTGAATTTTGTGGTGACACTATAATTATAAATAAAATATAATATTAGTAAGCATTTGAATGGTAAAAATAAGTAAGCTTACACAAGCAACCCATAAAATGTGCAAAAAGCTCAAAAACAGTACAAAAATTAAAAAATAGCATCAGTAGAGTAGTACAAAAGTAGCACTAATTTTTCTTATTTTAAGATCTAAATTATTGATCAATGATCTCTTGATTTGATCAGATACACATACAGATCATTCTTTTTTGTTTATAAAAACCTGCTTATCTAAATATTAATGTAAAAATGTATTCCTTAGTGAATGTATATTATTTAGTTTTATTCTGTACATGAATGAATATAGTAAGTACAATAATTCTGCAGGTTATGTGTGTGAAATTATTAGTCTATTTTAACCAATGAATCTGTACAGTATTAATATTTCTAATTAAAATTTGGCATAGCATTACAAAATCTATTAAGTTTTACCATTTTTTATCCTTGTGTCTCGTCAATAACTTAGTCCTGAAAATTTAAATGTTAGTGATGGCATGAATAATGGTATGCATATTCCAACATGAGAAAGCAACAAATGATTGAAAATATGGTCAATGATCATAATTCCATATAATTAGAATCTAAGAAGAATCATCCACTTATATTTTTATGTTTCATGAATGTGTTACATAATATTGTTTTTTTATGCACAAAAAAAAACAGATTGTAATAGAGTAGTTAAAACATGCACAAATATCTCAACACTTAGTAAGAGAAACAAAATCGCAATGAGTAACATCAGTAGCTTGGTGTATAACAAAATTAATGATTACCTTGCAATCACATGAGGATGTCTGTTCATGATTTTCCATGGAGCTTTATCAGTGAAGTCTCCCTCATACATTTTCTTGTATTGCTCCCTGGTAGACATTCTGGATGGTATTAATAGTTTTGAATATGATATTTCTTGACCATGTTCTTCTTTTTCTAGTCCCATAAGATCAAATGGGTCTATGCCATTATCAGTGATAGCAGATAAAGGTCTGGGTCCAGATGTGTTACGACGACGAACACCATCTTTCCGTAAATCAGCCCTGAAAAAAAAAATACATCTTACTTCTTACGAATATAAATGCGAAGGTTTGTGAGGATGGATGTATGGATGGATGGATGTTTGTTGCTCTTTCACGCCACAACAAATGAACTGATTTGTCTGAAATTTGAAATGGAGATAGTTCATACCCAGTATTAACACATAGGCTACTTTTACCCTGGAAAATTACAAAATTCCTGCGGCAATGAAAAACTTTAATCCATGGGGACGAAATCGCAGGCATCATCTAGTCATTAATATGTGCTTCTAATTCTTTATTAAAATGTTCAATTTCTTTTTAAGTTCATTAATTGAGTTTTGAATAGTATAGAATAGAAATGTTTTTTTATTCAAATAAACTTTTTTACAAGTGCTTTTGAATCAACGATGAGTCTACCACTGGTTCGGAATGCCCTTCCTGCCGAGTAGAACCAGCAAGAAACTCGGCAGTTGCTCTTTTCAAAACAAGTCTACAATTCAATAGATACAATGCTATGCAGTATGCAGTGTTTCCACAATGAGTTCCACAAAAGCATACCTAATTATAATTCAACAAGTTAAGACGGGCAGATAGAAAGCAGCCCCATTACCGCTGGCGGCACCCGTTCACGAGCATGACACATGATCTAGCCATTGCTTTGCTCAACCATATTAGAGGGAACGTAAAAACCCGCATCACACGACATCACCACAGAAATGTTTAAAGATAGTGTGACATGCTTAGGTTACCCATGTTAAGGCATCAAATTGATACTAATATTCAAATAGTCATTTTAAGACATAACTTCTTTTGTTATGACATAACTCTGTTTGTTAAAGTGCAATAAGACTCTTGGGATGCTTCTCAAGAGACTTTTCATACAAATATATTGTGATGATAGGTCTTTATTTATTTTATTGTTCTAGTTTGTAGGTACATTTAGACAGATAAATGTTTTCCAAAGTTTTTGGATCACTTTTAGTGCTAGTTAGAAGCATCACTTACCACCATTAGAATATGCCTACAAAATTTCACAGAGTTTGATGGGCAAATATTGAAATAAGAATCAAACTTTGTTTGCATGGGGTATGCTAGAGATATCACCTCTTAAAGAATTCAATTATACCAATAATTTTTGTGGTTTGAGATGAGCTGAGATTGTCCATATTGCGTATAAGCATGGGTTGCTTTTTTCAAATATATTTTCTCAATATTTGGTTTTCCATATTATATTGTATGTCACAATAAGATCACCTCCTAGAAGGAGGCTGCTTTTGAATATATAAAAATTTATAAAAATATACATTGTGGCTATCACAGAAAATGTTTATTAGTTTGTTTTAACTTACCGTACACCTTTTATAGTTTTAGAGTATGGAATTGTACTATATAAAGCACAGGGTACACCTTGTGCTGGGGCAAAAGCAAGTCTTTCATCCTTGAAAGAAACACCTTTGGTTGATTTAACCATCCTTATCTCTTTGTTTTCCGGAATGCAATTATTGCTTGTGCGAAAACGACCTATAAATATAAATAAATCTAGTTATGTGCAAATGAATTTTATTTTAAACTATAAAAAATAACTGCTATTACCAAAGTTTAAGCTTTCAGAGCTGCTTTTATCATCTTGAGTAATTGCAACAACTTTCCTTGCTCTTAATGAATACTGTCTGTCTTTAAATACTTCAACATTTCCTGAGGAGCACCTGTTACAAAAACAATTTGAAATGGTTTAATCTTTTTTAGATACAGTGATAGCCTAGCGGTTGGGACTGCTGCCAGGAGGCAGGGGTCACAGGGTTGATCTCGTGCATGCACCTCTGACTTTTAGAAGTTATGTATGTTTAACCATTTAAATATCACATGCTTCAACAGTGAAGGAGAACACAGTGAGAAAACCTGCACACCTGAGAGTTCTCTACAATGTTCTTGAAGGTGTATGAAGTCCAGTGGGCCAGGGTGGTGGACTATGGCCTATAACTCTTCTTTGAAAGGAGACCTGCGCTCATTAGTGAGACGTTAGTGGATTGCTTATGTTATTGATGAATGTTTTTCATAATACTTCAGAACAGTTCTATTGCGTTTCCTCCTTTATTGTAACTATCTTTTTTTTTTTACCTAAGAGTACCTGTTATAGGAAAGTGTCTCTCCCAATATTAACTCTTGATAGCAATTTAATTGCACGATTTTATCATCTGTTTATAGGTACATACCTTTCCCTGTAAGAACTATTAAGCCCGCCTTTAACCGGGGTCACAGTAGCTTGTTCAGAGTCTGAACTTAATGAATTATTGTCGCCACTATATCGTTGGACGGGACTGGTTTGCGGTTTCGTTTTGTTCCAAACACTATTACGGGACGCATCTTTATGATTATAACTCCGAGTATCTCTTGTTGAATCACATTTGTCAGTTTTGGAAGCGTTCTTAACCACAATTTTACATAATTCTGTATCCATAAAAGATCCATCCAGTGAGATATTAGAAAGGAATGTCACCGCTGCTAAACGCCTCCGAGCTTTTTCGTATTTATTGCGATTATACGACATGATGATACCTTTATATAATGTGAGCACGAACTATGTTTTATTCAAAATTAAAGGCAAATTCAGCAAATTGAAAATCTAAATCATCTAAATCACAAACGAAAAATTGATCAAAGGCACATCAAAGGACAAAACCAAAACTCAAAAGGTTTTTTGGAAATGTCAGAATGTCATGTCAGTGTCACTGTCAATGACATTTCGACCCTGTAAGAAATCATGGTTCGACCGACCCATGGAACGACGAATTGCGATGGACCGACCACTTATGGGTGTGCTGCGATATACACTACGAGCACTGCTCAGTGCTCTCACTGGTGAAAAATTCGTTCCGTTATAGGCTTTGAGTATATAACCAACACGTCATAGGCTGCCAGTACACTGCCGTAGTACCCTAGGAAATAAATGACGTCATAACTTGCCGCCATTTTCGTACTGTAAGGACTGGCGCTTACGAGCTAAGGTGCCCTCAGAACTTTCTGATCAAAAAATAGAACAGCGCTGCGTTCCGTTTTGAACAGTAACATAGCAAACAAAAAGGAACGGCTTCACACTGGATTGACTTCACATCTTACAGTGGTCACAGTGTGTATCGGAACATACGCATGGTCAATGTCAACGTCAAAAAGTAAATGTCAAATTATTTACCTTGTCAAATGTGTCAAAAAGAAAATACCTCAAAGCAAAAGTTTGAGATTCGTGTTTTCTTATGTATTAATAATTGTTAAAAATAAAAATAAATACTTTGATAACATAAAATCGTATGCGACTATTACCCTTGTGCTATAAACTAAAGGACTAGATGGAGCCTAACGCTCCAGGCTCGTCCGCCTCGTCTAGAGCAACAAAATTTATGATGGAGGGTGTTGGGGCACGGGTAATAAGAGGACCTGACTGGAAATGGGGGAAACAGGTAGATCAAATCACTACTGCTTAAATCAGTTGTTTACCTATGATCACTTCAAGCTAATATTTCATTTTAGGATGGCGGTGAAGGGCATGTAGGTACCGTAAGAAACTTTGAATCCCCAGAAGAAGTAGTCGTAGTCTGGGACAATGGCACTGCAGCGAATTATAGATGTTCCGGGGCTTATGATTTACGCATCTTGGATAGTGCTCCCACGGGTGTCAAGCATGAGGGTACAATGTGTGACACTTGCAGGCAACAACCAATTTTTGGTAAGACAATATTAGTAATTTTATTTTTGTTTAGTGACATTGTACTTTTTAAAAATTGATCTTTACTACATAGCTGATCAAAATCTTGCAACATCTTACACTTAGGGCATCGAGCCCGGGTTTACCCGGACCGAAAAAACCCGGGTTTTCCCGGTTCTGAGGATTACCAAAAAACCCGGGTTTCATTTTTAAAACTCGGGTTTTTCGGGTTTTTTTTAATACTTTTGTTTTTGTTATTTATTAAGTTTAAGCCACTTCAAATGCAATATTATGTAAATGGAATAAAAACGCTTTGATAAATTATTATTTATTACGTAAAAAGTAGCTTCGTCTCTACGTTCCTACTTCCTACCAATAAAATAAGCCATGCAAGTTAAATGGAACGCGCGCGTCCATCTCAGGACATGAATGGGGTGAAGTGTGGAGCAGTGGAGGGTGTAGCGAAGCTCGTCGCGCGTTGCGCGGGTGATGAGTACCTCCGCCATTTTGTTTAGTCAGTCTGCCATAAGTATTCGACGCGCCAGCGCGGGCGGCGTGAACGTGAGGAGGGTTATATGTAGTGTTTGGTGACGCTCTTTATAGGTGAGTATCTATCTACTAAATTAATTTTGTTAATCAATAAAACGTAGTTTACAGTTTTAGCTTGTTGTTCTAGGATTCTAACGTAACTAATCCAATTATTTGATATATTGACGTGATGTCGTCCGCCACTCGTCGCGCTATTTTTATGGTGTTTTTTAAATGTATTTGAACTTTTTTTTGGTATTTATATCCGATTTTTATTGCATATATTTTAATGTAATACTAGCGCTAAAGAACCATGAATAGGTACGGCCTCGCAGCCGTTGCCTGCAAGCATTACATCGTGAAAAAATACGATTGCTATTATTATAATAAAACTAAGTTTCCTTTCAGATGAATCCCCCTCCGTTGACAATAAATCAATGAGATATGGATTTTGGAGTAGTAACTAGTAAGGAAGGAGACAACACATCTGTTTGGCACTATTTTCTCAGACACAAAAACAAAAATGAAGCTAAATGTAAAACATGCCAAAAAGTATTGAAATCAGCCGGTGGTAGTACTAGCAGTCTACTAAGACATTTAAAGAATATTCACACGGTTGATATAGAGGCTGCAAGGCATTCAACAATCGAAACAACAGCTCAAGGTAGTGCATCTTCTTCAAAAGAAATTCCCGAAGCGCCAAAAAAGAAAACTAAGTTGACACACTATTTTGAGACTGATGCAAACCCAAGTATGCAGGTTATGGTGTCTCGTATGGCTGCAGTTGATGGAATTCCTCTTAGAACGTTCTCAAAATCTCAAGATTTAAAGTACCTTTTTGAAAAGACCGGCAACAAATTACCCACTACTGCTGATACCGTTCGCAACATAATTCTCAAAGACTTTGATAAAAGGAAGCTAGAAATAATCAACGAGATAAAAATTATACTGTCAGATGAAAAGAAGTTTTCGATATCATTCGATGAATGGACATCCAATAAAAATAGAAGATATATAGGGCTCACTTTACATTCACCAAATTTTGCAAGGGATAGCAGTTTTCGAAATCTAGGTCTCATACGCATTCACGGGTCCATGAATGCAGCCTCATGCGTACAATTGATTGAGGCCAAGTTGGACGAATATGGGGTATCTCTAAAAAATGACATCGTCGCTCAAACCACAGACGGTTGCAGCCTAATGGTTGCATTAGGGAAGTCCCTTAAGTCATACCATCAGCTATGCATCGCTCATGCCGTTCAGCTGGCAATTGTGGACGTAATGTACAAACGCAATGCCGGCTTCGAGGAAAACGTCGCTCAGCTTGCCGATCCTGACGAGGATGAAGATTTGCCTTTATCGGTATTGGCTCAAAGACTGCGAACTGTAGAATTTTACGACGACACGAATTCTACAGACAATGACGAGGATGGTGTTGAACTTAATAATGAATCCTCGTTTATGGAGTCTTTCAGTTCACAGTCTTTTACATACAACGATCTGCTGTCAAAAGTACGAAATGTTGTAAAAATATTCAAGAACTCTCCGACAAAAAACGATGACATCCTTCAAAAATATGTCAGAGCTGATTTTGGACAGGAGTACTCCCTGCTGTTAGATGGGAAAACGCGCTGGAGTAGCATTTCTGCCATGTTAGGTCGGTTTCTGAAATTGAAAATATCTATTACAAAAGCTTTAATTGATTTAAAAACAGACATTGCATTTACTGATGATGACTGGAGAAATATAGATGAGATCCATAAAATATTGGATGTTATTAAAACTGTCGTCGAGGCGCTATGTCGACGCGATGCAACATTACTTACAGCTGATGTTTCCCTAAAATTTGCATTGAAGAAAATGGATGAAATGAAGACACCACTAAGTAACAAAATGGCAACTGCATTGAGCAAACGATACGCAAAAAGAAGACTAACTCAAGCAGCAACACTACAGTACTTGACTAATCCGGGTAAATATTTTGAGAACATTCAAAATGAAGATCAAACTATTTTTTATCGGCCTACAGGTGATGAAATGCTAAACGAAATTGTTAATCTGATTAATCGCACAACCAAAAAACAAAATATACCTTTTGAAAATTTGCCAGCGCCAGACCAAGACCTGCGAGAAATTGACATTCAGTTGTCTACTTTGACAAATGAAGAGGAACTGAACAGACAGTTAAGTCAAGCTGTTGCTACTGATAATACTGCTCCTGAAACTGGATCAGCTTGTCCATCAGACGATTTGCTTACTATTGTGAGGGTAGAAATGGCACTCTTCGAGAATGGCGGTACGCGACAGCGAGGGCGTTACCTATCGCTGGTATATGAACATTTAAAAACTATTCCACCTACTAGCGTCGAGCCGGAGCGTATATTTTCTTCGGCTGGAATTGTCTGCAATAGATTGCGTTCGTCTTTGAGTGACAAAACTTTGGATGCCCTAATTTTTTTACGTTCATTTTACATAAGTAAGAAGAAATTCTAATAATTCAGTTCTGATTTCTGTTATTTTTATGTTACGTTACGATATATCCAAAATGGTATTACTTAGTTATTATTTTATATGAATATCTCTTTTTTTCTAAAGTGGTCAGATGGTCAGAGGGTATGTCTTAACTCTTAATTATGTTGTTTAAATAATGTGTCAAATGCATAACTACTTTTTACTTACCTAGTATTTTAGTTAATTAGATAAAGAACTGATTATTAACCAAACTACTGCAATTTAAATAATATTAGAATAGTAGAATAGAAGACTAGAACTATTCGCTACTTAATTGTTAATGCGAAGAAGAGTTTTATTAATGTTAAAATTATTTGTGATACTACAAAAATGTCTCTTGAAGATATTATTTTTATTAGCTTTTAAATACAATAAGTGAATGTTACCAAAATAATTCATTTAATGTTAAAACTAATCTCTGCAAGTCTGTGATTTAAAAAAGACTAGATTACTTACTAAGTTTTAAGATATTCTGAAGAAAAAATAAATCTATCACTTTTTTAAACAATAAAACTGTTTTTGTAATTTGTAAAGTACTGTTTCATTTATTTAAATTCTTCCTCATCCTTTATATTTTGTACTCATTGTAGGAAATCGATATATAAACGCAGATTAGTGTATTTTAAAAAATTACAATAAAAAGATCGAAATGCTCGGAAAAACCGGTCTACCCGGGTTTTGATTACTCTTAGACCCGAAAACCCGGGTTTTCAAAATTGAACCGAGTTTCGATGCCCTACTTACACTGATCCATCTCCTTCATGTCTTCTCCATCAACACAACACTAGTGAAACAATCAGTGCCCTGTTGGCACGCCTACAAGCTCATAGCATTCCGCACCTTTCCGCATGGTAAAACCTTGTAAATCATTTCAATAACTTGTCAATAATGTTAGTCAGCAATATCTGCACGTACAGTAAGAGCATAAGTCCATAATCCCCACTCAATTTATGTAATTTTATTAGTATATAAGATCACTGTAATTATGTAAATATATGCCACTCACTACATCAACAAGTCTGTGTTTCTCTACCTCGTTCCTCCGACCACTCTGTAAGAATATGCTGTTATACTGCAGCCGCTGTATACCACAATACATACAATAACCTCAGATTAGTCAGATGTAGCTTCAGTATTAAATGAAAAACTTATTTTTTGTTATGTTTTAGGTATTCGGTGGAAGTGTGCTGAGTGCAGTAATTATGATCTATGTTCTGTCTGTTACCATGGGGATAAGCATCATCTGCGCCACAGGTTTTACCGTATCAGTGCTCCTGGAGCACAGAGGTGCTTGGTGGAGCCTCGACGTAAAAGCAAGAAGCAAGCTGTTAGAGGCATATTCCCTGGGGCAAGAGTTGTTAGAGGGGTTAGTCTTAGACTTACATTACCGGTTACTACAATTTTTTAGGATTGATAAAACTTACTTATCTGCTTTCCAAACCAGTGGTAACTCTAGTCTAGACATGTCATAAGAGCTACAGGTTGGCCTAGCTAAAATAAATAAATTTGAATTTAAAGATTAATAATGTATAACCTTCAGTTAATTCATCTTAAATAAAATATGTAGGTAGATGAAGAGAAATAATAAGATCCCTGTTTACTAGTTGTTATCATCAACTGATAGATATGACATATATGGTGACTTTGCACCAATCCAGCATGTTGGGATTCCAGAGGCTTCATTCTTATGATTATTTGCCCAACTAACTTGCCACCGTCTGTATATCAGTGATACAGATTGTTCTCTGGATCTCATTTCTTCGATCACAACTCTATTTTTAGGTTACGAGTCTTAGCTATCTTATAAGACCCATATTTAGAGACCATGTTTTAGGTACTTCTTAATTCCATCAGCAACATCAGCCCTCACAGCACACTGTCTGAAACTGATCTACAGGTATGGAGGGATTTTGGATTTAACTGATATGTTTCAGGTGGATTGGCAATGGGAAGATCAAGATGGTGGCAATGGCAGACGGGGAAAAGTCAACGAGGTACAAGACTGGTCGGCCGCAAGCCCACGCTCCGCCGCTTATGTTGTGTGGGACAATGGAGCCAAAAATCTGTATAGGGTTGGCTTTGAAGGAATGGCTGATTTAAAGGTAAAGTATGATGCATATATACTAAACTAGATGATGTCAGCGTGGATTGAGACTTTTTTAATTACCGCAGGAAATCTTTGATTTTCTCATTCTAAAATGTAGCCTATTTGTTAATCCTGGGTGTGAGCTATCTCCATTCCAAATTTCAGCCAAATCGGTTCATTCATTGTGGCTTGAAAGAGTAACAAACATCCATCTATTCATCCATCCATACACCCATCCTCACAAACTTTCGCATTTATAATATTAGTGCTAAATTAGAGACCTTACTCAATGTCACATGTAATGAGTACAAAGAGCTAAAGCAGCAAAAGCATTGACTGCTTTTTTTTTGAAAATAATATGACTTTCGTGAGACCAACTATCTAATGACATCATGGCTTGATTCCTCCTGTATACTTCACTCACTATTTTGTGTAATGTCGGTAACACAATAAAGTTGTGAGTGAATTAGCAGCAGGCTCAATACCCCATCTCTTGAGTAGAATAATATTAATAGGATTAAGTATATTCGTCGAGCGTAACATGGACAATGTCTCACTAGAATGCTATGATTTAATTAGACTTAACATTTAAGCTTTGGCTTTAAAAATATTACTCTATAATATTATTGTGTAAACTTGATCTAATTTGGTTGCTAAGCATTTCAAGGTTTAGAAATTTAGTTCCCATTTGTTCTGCACTTCCTTGTTTACTGAATGAATTGATATTTTTTGTAGTAATAACAGTGACAAAGATAATTTTTTATGTAGATAGAAAAATTCAGGCTTTATTAAAGTAGGAATGATCCCTAAATCCCTCATAAAATATTATAAATGCGATAGTGTCGGTTTGTCCTTCAATCATGCTGCAACAGAGTTATGAATCGATGTGATTTTTTGCATGGGTATAGAATATAGATGAGGACCTGGAGAGACATAGGCTCCTTTTTTTCTTGGAAAATCAAAGAGTTCCTGCAAGATTTAAAAACAAAATAAACGCGGACGAAGTTGCAGGCATCAGATAGTCTTTCATAATTTTACTACAACTAATATGTTTATTTTTTTTTATTTTCAGGTGGTTAATGATGTAAAAGGCCAAAATGTTTATAAGGAGCATTTACCACTTTTGGGTGAATTGGGCCCAGGAAGAACAGGACCACATGGCCTACAAGTTGGTGATCAAGTAAGTTGATATGGATGGTTGATCTATTATATTTATATCCATAAAACAGAACCATCACATACAGACAGACTGTGCAATTCTCAGCTATAGAATAGCACAGCACCATACAGTAGTGGTTGTTGAGGGAAAATGTTCATTGAGTACCATAGAGTGGTGCCTTTTGAAATTCCACTAATAAAGCATAGAGTTTAAATAACCTTAATCAGGTAGTAGATTTTTATACCGCTAACTTACCCCAATCCCTACCTATCGCACATCAGCAACTTACGCTCCGAAAGCGACACATATTTTTATGGTGTAAATGCGAATGACGTTAAGTACAGAGTCACCAACCAAAAACGTGACTTGCTGTCTACTGCATTCATATTTAATAGGGGGGCTCATGACACTAAAAAACGCAAAATCCCCTCACTGTTTTCCTCTCTGCCTGATAATTATCAAAAATAGTTGATCAAAAAATTTTTGACGAGCGCCATTAATGCTTAAAAATGTACTAGACCCTTCTGACACTCGCCGAAAGCAAGAAACGGAAAGTTTTTTTGACACAATATAAGATGTATACCATACCAGCTGGGTGGGTTAGGCTTTTGCACATCAACCGGATAGTCAACCAACGATTGTGAGCAGGCTCACTGTGAGCCCCAGTGTGAGAATGAAGTCAGACTGCATTTTATCAGCGTCTGCGGTGCGTAGTGGCGTAGTATAATAATCGGCCGCAGGGAGTCAGTGACTACGCATACCGTAATAGTGAACTGTGAACGAAATTTGAATATGTATAGAAAAGCAGGAAACTGCGTAACGTTCGCTCACAGTCGGCGGCTAACAATACTTTAAGTGTGAACATAGCCTATATTGGGCTGGTTTTATTTATTAAAAATTGTCGTAATTTCTTCCAGGTAAATGTAGACTTGGACTTAGAAATAGTCCAGTCATTGCAGCATGGACATGGGGGATGGACGGACGGGATGTTCGAATGCCTCAGTACGACAGGCACTGTCGTTGGTATAGATGAAGATCACGATATTGTTGTCACTTATCCGAGTGGCAACCGGTGGACCTTTAATCCTGCTGTGCTAACTAAGGTAGGGAATGATAAACAATTGTTTCTGTTAATGTTAGGCTAAAATCATAAATTATCACTTACCTGACGCGATAGGCGACACAGAATAATATGTAAAGCAGACATTAGTAAAATGAAATAGATTGCTAATTCTGTATCATTAATTAATTACACTAGCGGCACGCTATGATGGCCGGTTTGACGTTTGTCCGCTCATGAAGTTCCGTATTAATTGATAACGACTTTGAAGGAAATAATTGTATTACTTTATTGACGATAGTGATGTGCAGAGATTCATAAATTTTATCGAATGTAGTTTTAGGTTTAGGACTCAAAATTTATTTATTAAATTGATTTCTAAAATGTATACAAGTGTAGAAAAATCAGTTTGCACCATTTAAGGGGTGAATGTACTTGTGAATATGAACAATTTTCACTATGTGGACAAACCTCTGAAATCGCAAAAAAATATCAGCTGTTTCATACAAAAGGTAAAATTTTTATTTTTATATGATATATACCACAACTCGGCATTTGGTTTTCTAAATTGAAAATTTTTAAAAATGGAATCTAATACGATCGTCACATAGGATCGCTGGCTAGCACAACTACTACCTCCGGCAAACTCGCGTCAATGCTCAATGCAAAACAAAGCAGTTTCGAATTGACGTTGCTTCGAAAAGTATAAACTGTCAGTGCAATGCGATTGTGATATAGTTTTGACCTGGCTTTGGATTTCAAATATTGATACTGCATTACTGTTGACCCTTGCTCGTTAATTTGGACTCTGTTCAAGCCCTTTGTTGTGGATTTCGTCGATATGACCGAACGTACGCAGAGAACTGTTCTAAATAGTCAGACACGTGAGTTCGTAATACGCCTTCGTAACTATTTCGATCGTGAAGCTCAAAATGGAGGGCCAATTTTACCTATAACGTCAGTGGTTGAACGCGTAGCTGATGCGCTTAATATTGGACAACGAACTGTTAGACGGATAACTAAAAAAAAATATGGCGAGACTGGCACAGAAGAAAATAAACTTCACACACCAAAAAAGAGAAAACGAGCAAAACCAGTCGTAGGCATCAATAGCTTTGATGCCGATGCTATCCGAAGACATGTTTACGGCTACTATTTACAGAAGGAGTATCCAACAAGAAAAAAGTTGGTGCATTCACTGAAGGAAGCTGGATTATTCTTCGGTGGGGAAAGTTCTTTAACGAAGATTTTGAAGACCATTGGATTTCGATACAAAAAATGTAACAAACGCAAAATATTGATGGAAAGATTTGATATAGCGATGGCAAGGTATACTTTTTTACGGCAAGTGAAAGAAATCAAAAACTGGCAAAATGTTGTGTTCTTGGATGAAACATGGCTTAATGCTAACCATACTGTAGGCCGTTCTTGGAACGATGACACAGCAGCATCTACTTCCAAAGTTCCTGTAGGAAAAGGATCGCGACTTATAATTTGTCACGCCGGAACCATCAACGGGTTTGTCGAAGGTTCTCTCATGGCTTTTGCGTCAAAAACCACTGGAGACTATCATGAAGACATGAATGGAGAAAAGTTTACTGAATGGTTTACCTCAATGTTGTGTAGCCTCCCTGAACCATCTATTATAATTATGGACAACGCCCCATACCACTCGATGCAAATTGACAAGCCACCTGCCCAATCCCAAAAGAAAGCTGATATCGTCGCATGGCTTCGTAAAAATGGCGTAGATGCAAACATGAATATGTTAAAAGCGGAATTAGTACGTCTTTTAAAAGAAAACAAACCAACCAAGATCCGATACGTCATTGACGAAATAGCATTAGAACATGGGCACAGAGTTATACAGTTACCGCCTTACCATTGTGAGTATAATGCGATTGAGTTGGTGTGGGCTCAAATTAAGGGATATGCTGCAAGACACAATACAGAACCCCCATTTACCACAAAAAAAAATGCTAAAATTATTAGAAGAAGCTTGTGAACATGTGACTAAAGGAGACTGGGAAAAGGTTGTGAATAGAACTGTTAAATTAATAAGGGAAGATTATGAAAGAGATGTGAAAATAGATAATATTATAGAAAACGAACATATAATTATTAATGTAGGTGATGATAGCAGTGACGACAGTGAAAATAGTAGTATGGACGAATCTGATTAATTATGGCCTTTTGTGGCACCTTTTTTGGTATCTTTTGTATTCATATGTTTCTTGTGTGCATATAAAGTATGTATATTCATTTTCATTCAAATATTCAGTTCGTTCAAATAAATTAAATAAACATATACATTTTTGTTTTATTAAACCTATTTAATCAGGTACAAAAACAAAACTTAATTGTTTTTTGTTCGAGAATAAATTGACATTCCACATCACTATTGTAATGTGTCAAACCGGCCATCATAGCGTGCCGCTAGTTTATTAATCATTAATCAAGTTTATCTTTTCTACGGGGGCGACATTATCACAAGGTGATAAAGGCCCGGCATAAAATAAAGATTAAAAAAACAAATCACAAATTACGCTAAAAATCCTAAATGGCGTTACTAGGATTGCAATTTGCAAGTTATACTTTATTATTTATTTTATATATTATATTATATTTTATTATTGAAATTGAAGAAGTATCGTATCTTTATTGTTCTGATTCGTCACATTAATTTATTTCTAGGATTAAAATACAAAATTTTCTAAATTATATTTTAAAAATAGCCAATCTATTGGAGTGTTTTGTTAGTGAATTCTTCGCGTAGTTACATTAAACTCCAGTAGATGGAGTACAATCTGAAAGACATCAACTATAGTTTGAGCGGAACACCTAGTCACCGCCTGAGGTATGTGGGCGGTGAGACGGGGGAGGGCGCGATTGACAAGACGTTGACTAGACGCACATGAGATATTTTACGGCAGATAAATCTCAGGATAACATGTCGGAAAATGTCTTAATAAATGTAATGGGTATAATAACAAAAAAAAATTATTTCCTGGTTAAACAAGAATAAACGCATATCTAAAATGAGTACATTTTATTATTTACGATACAAAACAGTTGCAAATTACCATTTCTCACTAAGCAAATAAAAAAAAATTTTCACTGCCACCGTTACAGTACAAAATTAATCCATATCTTCTTCTTCTTCATTATCGTCGCCAATTTCCATATCCTCCTCAGAATCTGACTCGTTTCCTAGATTTATGATCAGCTCATCTATCACATTGTCAAACCTCATGTCGTGGTTCCAATATTGGTTCTCAATTTTTTGTACATGGTCGTCACACTTCTCCCATTTTTCAGGAGTGAATTCAGAAAACAATCTTGTGATGATTGGAATTTTTTCGTCCAATGAAGAATTTATGTAATTTGAAGCTAAGTTGTTCTTTATATCGGCCCACACAAGCTCAATGGGGTTGAGATCGGGATGATACGGTCGCCGTGGTCGACGGCAGACTGAGTTAGCTACAAGATTGTTTACCTCTCCCGTCCTGCCGCTCACATACCTCAGGCGGTGACTAGGTCTTCCGCTCAAACTATAGATTTACGCGAGCTTTGTTCTTATGTATGACTAGATGATGCCCGCGAATTTGTCCGCGTGGATTAAGGTTTTCTGATTCCCGTGGGAACTCTGTAATTGTCCGGGGTAAAAAGTAAAGTCTATGTGTTAATCCTGGGTATGAGCTATCTCCATTCCAAATTTCAGACAAATCGGTTCATTCGTTGTGGTCATGTAGAGTTATAGAGTAACAAACATCCACCCAAACATCCTGTAGTATATCCTCACAAACTTTCGCATTTATAATATTGGTAGGATTAGTAGGATGTTAGAAATCTATAAGTAATTTTTAACTAATGGGTAACTTTTATGTATACGGGTATGGTTTTTAAAACTGGGTAAAGTTACAAATCAGTATGTAAAGACTTGTATTATTGTAGGTATGCAGCGGGAGTATGACTGCGTCGACGTCGGCGGCGAGCGCGGGCGGCGGGTTCGCGGTAGGCGACCTGGTGCAGGTGTGCGCCGACCAGGAGCGGGTCAAGGCGCTGCAGCGGGGGCACGGCGAGTGGGCCGAGGCTATGGCACCGGTACGTACCACCCGATCTCATTATCTGTGCACCTGGCTTTGATGACGTCAACGTCGTGACGTCGTCGGCGCTCTAGTACGGTGTTCGGTGTAATACTGTGGTAATACTGATGCAATGGGGCGAGCGCGGGAAGGTGAAGGGGGAAGTGGGGGTCATCGCATTCCAGCGAGGTGCACAGATATTGAGACCATGTTATACATTGTAATTTACAGCCATTAAGGATAGCTGTAGTGACGATCCAGCACCGGAAAGCGCCACGTTGTTAGGACCCTCACTAGGTGGACCGACGACATCAAACTAATCACAGGGAGCCGCTGGAATCAAGCGGCGCAAGACCGAGACCTGTGGAAGTCCACGCAAGAGACCTTTGTCCAGCCGTGGACGTCTATCGGTTGATAAAGAAAAAGAATAAATAGCTAAGGAGTTCATGGCAATTTTCACAAAGCCAAAAGGAGCGGTTATGATTTTAGCAGTCTGTGTATAGTATGTGACTATTTACGTATGATCCACCGTAGCGCCTAAATTACTAAATCGATTTTGATGAATGAGATGTCAGTCGGTTAGTTTTTAGGTCTGGGTGATTAAGTTACGTTTTATACGAATACTATCAATATGATGGATGTTATATCCGATTTTCCGTTGTTGGATTACAGATTTTAAACTTTTTTCATGATGCGCTCGTCGGCGTTTGATAATATGTTATAGAGTATAGAAGATTTTATGAACTAGGTGATAATGTCATGTGTGGCAGATTTTTCGAAATAAATAATATGTTTGATAATCTAAAGAAATACTAAAATGTTACCTCGAGATTGCTTTGCTGCACTGTTAAAGCAAGTGATATTTAATGGCTTAAAACCCGAAAAATAAGTTCCTATAGGATTTTGAAAAACCCAAAACCTAGGTCTAAGTCGCGAGCCCAGCTAGTTTTAACTCAAACTTCAGGATGGTTACATTGATAATCCTACTAATATTATAAATGCGAAAGTTTGTGAGGATGGATGTATGGATGTTTGGATGGATGGATGTTTGTTACTCTTTAACGCGACAACGAATGAACCGATTTTGCTGAAATTTGGCACAGACATAGATTATAGTCTGGAATAGCACATAGGCTACTTTTTATCCCGGAAAAGCAAACAGTTCCTGCGGGATAGCATCGCTATTTTTTAAGCATTTGTCCTTCAAAATACGCGCAATGGAGTTTTAGATTGACGTGATTTTTTTGCACAGGTGAAGTTAAGGGCCTGAAAAATGACAAAGGCTACTTTTTATCCCGGGAAAACAAACGGTTCCTGCGGGATATTAGTATGCTACTTTCACATATTTATCCTTCAATTATGCGCCAACGGAGTTACAGATTGACGTGGTTTATTGGATAGGTATAGTTGAGGACTTGAAAAGTGACAAAGGCTACTTTTAATCCCGGGAAAACAAACAGTTCCCGCGGGATATTCGTATGCTACTTTTCAAATATTAATCCTTCAATTATGCGCCAACGGACTTACAGATTGACGGGGTTTTTTGATAGGCATAGTTGAGGACCTGAAAAGTGACAAAAGCTACTTTATATCCCGGGAAACAAACAGTTCCCGCGGGATTTCCGCATGCTACGTTTCACGTATTTATCTTTTAATTACGCGGCAATTATGTATGTAAGTATGTATGTATGTATGTATGTATGAATGTATGTATTTATGTATCTATGTATGTATGTATGTATAGTCCAGATTTCCTTACTTGAGTATTCGAATAAACAATAATGGCCGAATGTTAACCAAAGACAATTTATAGGGTTGGGAAGTTATCGCATGAGCGATTGAACGAATGTGAAAGCATTATACAACTGAATGATTTTCATCCCAACTGCGACGGTCATAGACGTGTACCATTACTACAAAGACGTAAAAAGTAACTAAACAATATCTTTTTCGTAATTATATTAAAAAGAGGAATTTACAAGAAAAAATTATCGAAGATTTATTAATTTTTACTAATCAGATTTTTGTTCTATTCTAAAGTATACCCCATTTGTGGGTAACATTGTGATACAAACAATTTTCTTAAAAAAAACAGTAGTGTATTTTTATTTACTTGTTTTCTTTAGTAAAATGTTCTTTAGTGTGGTAATAATAAAGATTAAGATTACCTATCTATATTTTATTTTATAATAATATCTAAATTTTATTTAAGTTAACCATTACAATCATTTTCTGCTAGTGATTTATTTTTTATCAATATCCATTATTTTTTATGTTCTAAAGTTACTCACCTCTACTGTAATGATGATTCAATCATTGAAGTAGGAAGACTAGTCCTAATTTCTAGTTCCATGGATACAATCCATTCATACGGTCACTCATTCGCCTGTCCCCACCTCAACGATTCATAGACAATCTAGGGTTACGAAATGTCACTTTCTCTTAATCTGTGCAAATGAGTTCTGCTAATGTTTCGTTTTTGAGAAAATAAATATCTTATAATGGTAAACTCGAAGCAATTTTTGGTGTAAATTGTAACGAATGTGTTTGATGAATAGATCTAGACAGTTATACATAGTTAAAAATGTGTGATTTGTGTGTAAATAAGTGATATTCATATCAAGAGGTGTTTGTTTACTCGAATGCTCAAGTAAGGAAATCTGGACTTTATGTATGTATGTATGTATGTATGTATGTATGTATGTATGTATGTATGTATGTATGTATGTATGTATGTATGTATGTATGTATGTATGTATGTATTTATGTATGTATGTATGTATGGATGTATGTATGTTTGTATGTATGTATGTATATATGTATGTAAGTATTTACGTTTTGCTTTTATAAAAACTTCGTGCAGTAGCTTTGTATTCTTAGATGACATCAATCTATTCACCCAATTTCACAATCGTTCGGTTTGGTTTAGGAATCACCCTCCCCCCATTGTTACACCACTGGGCTACATCATTGAACTCTAGGTACCAATTCCTCATTCTTGATGCTGCTGGGTACCGGCTGAAGAAAATGTCGATTGTGGGTTGCTATTGTAGCTCTATACTACGTAGTACGGACTAGATACTGGCGTAGTGCAACGAAAAGGCAATTTTTAAAAACTTTTTCCACGCGGACGAAGTCGCGGGCATCAGCTAGTTAATTCTAAATGTCTAACGTCGTGGCGTGGTACGTAAATATTGCATTTATATTCATATTTCCAGGGAATGCAATTTACTTTTGGACATAAAACTAGTTGGTGATTTTTCTTGTAGACGCTCGGCAAAATTGGTCGCGTGCAGCAGATTTATCACGATAACGATTTGAAGGTAGAAGTTTGCAACACTTCATGGACTTACAATCCGAACGCGGTCACCAAAGTGGCGTCTTTCGATGGCAGCATTCCAGGAAACTCATCAGGTATATTGAACTTGTACTGTACATGTTACGTAGCATACGAAATTCTCGTGGGCGGACTTTTGACGTTGATTCATATGGACTCTCTCGATATTTGAATTTAGTGCGGTATTCGATAAATCATAAAAGAGCTTCTGTACTTTATACGCTTGTGATTTCTAGTCTGAAAAATTAGATGGATCGTCGATTCTGCAGCATTCGTTGATGTTATTATATTCGATTTTACCGCCCGGCTGTGTTATTAATGCCAACCCGAATAAGTGTGTAGCACGCCTTATATTTTATACTTTCTGCCGCACTATCAAATCTCGCGTGCAGCTGAACTCTTTCGCCTTGCGCAGCACAAACAAGCGTATATAAGTTGGTGAATCCTCCTCTCTCCTTAGTTAATTATAAAAAGTTACTTAAAAATCTCGTATTTTACGTAAAACGATAATGGTTTCTTGCATGGACTTTCACGGGTCTCGATCTTGAGCCGTCTGTATCCGGCTTCCTGCGACTCATCTGATGTCGTCGGTCCACATAGTGTCTGCCAACACTAGCTGCGCTTTCGGGTGCGGGTTCTCCACTCTAGCGCCTAGGGAATCGGAATGGGATGGACCATACGAAACACGCGCTTTGAAGTTTGATATTATAGATTTATGGTTTACTTAATGAAAGAAAGAATGATTTATTTAGGTATATAAATACAAAACTTAAAACAATCTAGAAACTCAACTAAACTAATAAATAATAATAAGGTACAGTTCTTGCGATTCCGCGTGAGCTTTACTTGTGGTTAAGTTGCGTAAGTGTGCGTAGCGGAGGAGGTCAGACGCGCACATTGCGTTCGCTCACACTCAAAGAGATACGACACCATGAGCCACGCGCGAATAAACTAAGGTGTATGATCCCCAAAAAGGACTTCACTCAGCTTATGCTATGTCTGTTAGGACACAACGCTGATCTTTCGTGAGGCCGAAACTAGTTGGTAAGATTAGAGAGGTTATATTGATGTGAGTATTCTATCGTAGGTGATCGCCTGTCGGTACTGCTGAAGAAACTGTTCGAGTCTCACGTGACCGGAGACGCGAACGAGGAGCTAGTGAAAGCCGCTGCGAACGGCGACGCGACGCGCTGCGCCGACATACTGGCGCGCACGGACGGCGCTCAGGCCGATGTGAACGGCGTGTACGGTGGCCACACCGCTTTACAGGTGATTACTCACGTTTATTGTTGTGTTCTCGTTCTTTATCAACCGATAGACGTCCACTGCTGCACATAGGTCCAGCCTGCTTCGTTCTAGCGCCGCCTGTATCTGAGACTTGTCTGATGTCGTCGCTTCGGTCAACCTACTGCGGTCTGCGAACACTGCGCTTTTCGGTGCGTGGTCGCCATCAGCTTGGGACCCCTAAGGATCATTAGTTCGATAGATATAGTTAGTATTAGATGGATGGATAGGATAGGCTATATTTGAGCCAAGAAAATTAAAAAGCTCCTGCGGGAATCAGGAAAACCTTAATCCTCGCGGATGAGTTGCAGGCATCATCTAGATTCTAGTAGATAAATAAATAATTAAGACATGAATGCAGGCGGCGGCGCAGAACGGTCACGTGGAGGTGATCCGCGCGCTGGTGGACGCGGGCGCGGAAGCGGACGCCGAAGACCGCGACGGCGACCGCGCCGCGCACCACGCGGCCTTCGGCGACGAGTCCGCGGCCCTGCGCGCGCTGGCGGCCGCCGGCGCCGACCTCAACGCGCGCAACCGCCGCCGCCAGACGCCGCTGCACATCGCCGTCAACAAGGGCCACCTCGCCGTCGTGCGCACGCTGCTGCAGCTCGCCGTGCATCCCAGCTTGCAGGTCAGTGCTGTGTGTTGAGTGGGGCCGCGAACCAGACTGATCGCAGATAGTTAGACAGTTAGCTAGGTTCTAACTAACCGACTGCGCACGGGTAGCATTAAAATTATGTTGACTCGATCGCTACCAAACTTCACAAGATCATCAATTTCATAAAAATCGGTTCAACCTTTTTGGAGTGTATAGGGAAATACACACAAACACACGTTGATTTTTAATAAATTTATAGATTTTTCTTCAGTTATTTTGAAAGGTAAAGAAATCGCAGGTAAAGTTTCGGAGCAACGAGTAATCGACAAACAGCGCACGGCTTCTTGTCGATGCCGTAAGAACATCCTATGCCCTATGCTTAGCGCATCATCGCTTACGCCTTTCTGAGAGAAACCACTTGTTTACCTTTTAGGACAGCAAAGTAACGAATTTGTTGAAGAATTCGTCAGTGAAAATCGCATATTGAACTAATGCTAGATTGACTGTGTACACGTAAACTACGGAATAGTGTATAAGAGGGTATATCTGAGAGTATATCGGCTAATAAGGTTTAAGCTAAAGACAGAGTATGCTGCCATTAGACTACATTAAACCTAATGCCTACTGCCTGATGTAACTTTCCAAGTTAGTGTATGATCGTCATAAGCATAATTGCAATGAAGCAGGGCAACGCGCCAAATATTGACGCCACATTGGATGCGCGAATCTAGTCTGTCTAGTTTAGACAACCGAAAATCTTTTTTTGCAGCCTTTTATGTGATGACAAGGTTTTTCCTTGAAATTCCTCGCTTTTTCTTGTTCTTGCTCCACCCTTTCCTTTTCGTGTTATCTATCTGTTTTCATAATATATTATTCATTATCTTGTCTTAGTATTTAAGAATAACATCAATAAACAATATCAACAATTCAACAATTATGCTATCACAGGTAGCAATCAAATTATAGTAAGTTACTAGCTGATGCCCGCGACTTCGTCCGCATGGATTTAGTTTTTAAAAATCCCGCGGGAACTCTTTCATTATCCGAGATAAAACGTAGCTCTCCCGGTCTGAGGAACCACTACTACATCCATTACTATACCCATGCAAAAAATCGCATCAATCCGCTGTTCTGTTGCGACGTGATTGAAGGACAAACCAACAAACAAACACACTTTCGCATTTATAATATCAGTAATGCTTTATTATAACACTTTTTATAATTGTCAAATTTTTTACCATACTTAACCAAAGACAAAATTACGTTTAGCTGTCATTTACATTTTGTTATTCCACTGTCATTTGCGTTCAAATTTTTTACCATACTTAACCAAAGACAAAATTACGTTTAGCTGTCATTTACATTTTGTTATTCCACTGTCATTTGCGTTTTGTTATTCCATGTCAGATGCGTTTTTGTTATACCACGTTTTATAGTGACTTGACGGAAACGCGGTCGAACGGGATAAAAAGTATCCTATGTCCTTCTCCTGGTTCTAAGCTACCTCTCCACCAATTTTCAGCCAAATCGGTTCATCCGTTCTTGAGTTATAAATAGTGTAACTAACACCACTTTCTTTTATATATATATATATAAGATATAAGATAAGATTTATTTAATGTATCGGTAATTCGTCCTCGATAGCGCTAAAGTCTAATGGAGTAGTTAACTCTGACCTGTCATCGAGAATAGCTACTTCAACTTTGAAATATATACTTCAGATAAATAATTCGAACGAAGTTCCTTATCGGACGGTACGGACTTGGCGGAAGGGGGCTAGGCGAAATAAAGTGTAACAATTTTTCCGTCACGACCATTGTGTATTGCCTCCGTTTATTACACACGTTCTGTCATAGCTTTGGTAGCGTATCGGCTAAACGAAGGAGTGAAACTATCGGTTCCGGGGTTCGAATCCTGACTTCAGATTATTATTTTTCATTTTTCCCCATTTTTATTATTAAAAGGAACTTCGTTCCAACCGAGCGTTTCACGACACTCACGCATTTTTTTACGTAAAGTGACAACAGGGCATTTTTTTATATTTTTCTCTAGTTTTTGCCTCAGTGATTGACAGAAAAAGATTTGTGCTCTTTATGTTTGCAGAATTTTGAAAAACTAGAGGTACGTGGGTCACGCCTACATACCGTTTTACTGCCGTTTTCTTTGTGTGGTCAAAACATACTTGACAGTATTTTTTGCAAATAAAACTTTGATTGGTTGTAAATCTTCTATCAGATACAATATTAACGAAAAGAACATTGTTGATCTACTATCTAGAACTTTCGAACTTCATTATTCTTATGAAGAGATTACGTAAGAAAACCCGACCAAATATGAGTCAAACTCTTGCACCGATGATTCCGTAGCTTGGTAGAGACGTGGCCAAATATTGACGTCGTAATTTTCAACGTTGGGAATACGAAAATAATCTTTTAGAAATATGAAAATCTTTTTCGAGACATTTTATCCCGTGAAAAGGTAATCCTCTCCATTTCAAAAAAATCTAAATTTTTCGCTTTTCAGCCCTTGTATAGGTAATACATAGGGCTGAGGGGGCAGAGGGGGTAATACCGTCAGTATTTTCAAGTTAATACCTCGAGCAACTAAGAAATAGTGCTAATACGGAATATAAAGGGATCTTATATGAGTTCTTTTCTTCGTTATGAGGTACGGAACCCTGAATATAATTTCGAAAGTTCATTTTCGGCCTTTGGCCAAAAGCTAAAGTTTTGATTAAAATGTTCATAAAAATAAGTTATGAAAGTTATTCTGAATAATTTGTGAATTTATTTGACACGATCGTGTTCGCATTATATTATTTTACTTTCTTGCTACATGTATTTGTAATGTAGACCTACATACAATAGGTATAATACTTACGTTTTCTTGCTACATGTATTTGTAATGTAGACCTACATACAATAGGTATAATACTTACGTATAAAGTAACAGTAACGTAGAAAAGTTATTGTGCAAGTGAGTCTCAGTGTTAGTTTTATGACGTGGCAATTTATCACGAGAGCATTTCTCAGCGTCTGGGAACTAAATTACATAATGCTGAGTATGTGGAAATGTTGTCCTCATATACTTGCTGACTTTGCAATAAAGTAGGGAAGTCGATTTCAATACTAATCGGATCTAACTTTTGTTATTTAAGTTGCATTTTGCTACTTTAAACAATTAAAAGGATTGTGACTAAGGCGTCCTTAACTTTTTTTTAAATTATAAAATCGACATACTTATATATATATATATATATATATATATATATACATATATATATATATATATATATATATGTATATATTAGATACCTATAAATATTTTTTTAAAACTAGGGGGGTTTTCTTTCATATTATATTATTTGGAGATGACATGATTCTTTCAAACATTCTTTATTTAATAATAACGAATATTTTAGGTTGCGTTTTAGTAAATTTTCTGTCAAATCTCGCAAAGGACGATTCTGTTTTACGTTAACCACACGCCACTTGCCATCATTGTTCTTGGTTTTAATTATGCATTCGAATTAAATCGCACAGAATACTCCCCCAGATCCCTTTTAAGTAGGTATTGCTTTAATTTGAGAATCCTGTTCATAAGAGTAGGCAAGGAAAAAGCTTTTAAGGTAAAGGAGGGTCGTATATTTTATTGGACGTGTTTGTAAGATTTTGTCCATACAGACGGACAGTGGCATTTAATATTTTACAATTTTTGTCAGTATGTTTCCGGTAATTAACTAGGTTTATTTTTCTTGTCTATATAGGTTAAAGTTAGCAATGGCTAGTAATGGCTTGGTTAAGTTTTTATTCAGGTTTAAAGCCTGCCTTTGATAACATAGTGCAATATATAACACCAAGAGTTTAATTCCTAAACTAACTTAAGTTTTTGGAATGAAGGTTTAAAACTTTAAGCACGTACGTAAAACGAAGGTCGGATGTACTATCTATAGTTTATTTTAAACTGATAAACACAACATTACGCTAGCACCAAGCAACACGTATTAGATCTGCATACTATTTTTTAATCAACCTCATCGAATTCTAAAATATTCTAACACGCCGATGTCGATTCAAAAAAATGTTTCTGCATGTTTTCTAAATTTAATGTCGGCATTAATTTTAATTTAGCCAAGTAAGGTTTCAGGCTGTAATGAGTGTAGACGACGCTCTCAGACATGCGGTCGCCATAATTGCCAAACTTTACGTCGACCCAAGCCAGGCCCCTCCCAAGTCCCAGCCAACATGTCGCTTACCATTGTTTTCATGGCAACGCGTATGTGACTCCCTTGTTTTATGCTTAACTTTAATAAAACGTTGTATAATATTTAATATGACGCAAACTCTATTTAACCGTGCCGCTGGTTTTCCTGTTTGATGTTTTAATTGAGTTTCGGTAAACTTAATTTTGTTTTATTCACGGGCGAGTAATTCTCGTATTTTGACGAAATTAAACGCTCGAGGCGCTCTTTTCTGTGCAGCGAACTTATCTCCAAAATCTTTGTTTAATGAAATAACTATCGGAAAGCTTGTGCCATATTCAAGCGCAATTGGGCGTAAAGCTATTTAAATCTGAATAGGGCATTGTGAAGGCGCGTCACCTTGTTCAGTGACGCTGGCGTTTCGTCCTTAATAGAGTTAGAGCGGCGTCGCGCGTCGCCCGCGGACACCCGCTCGGCCGCCCATCTCGGCTGCCTCCAGCCTCACTCGGCATCGTTACTGCTAGACAAAGCGTCTTTAGCGTTCATATTTTAAAAGCTTCTGTCACAATAGCCTAATAACGGCTACAAATATAATCTCACTTGAGCAATATTCAATATTAAAAATCCTTACTAACATTATAAATGCGAAAATGGGTATGTTTGTTTGTTGATTTGTAGGTTTGTCCTTTAGATGAACACATCGACATGATTTTTTGCTTAGATGGATAGAGTTGAGGTTTTAGAGAGTGACACAGGCTACCTGTTGTCCAAGCTGTTCCCGCTGGATTTTAAAAACCTACCTTCACCCGGATGATGTCTCGGGGGTAAAAGCTAGTATAAACATAATGCTTAAGAAATATTTCAAAATCATCAACTCGCTAAGGCGCAAAACGGGTAGCACCAAGCAAATCATGCATCATAAAAAATTGTAAAAACCCAGAATATTATCCTAGCAGTAGTAAAAAATAATGTTGAGAAAGAAGTTTGTTCTCAGGCGTCGCATTAAATTACTTGGGAACTTTAAAAATAAATTTTATGAAACGGGAAATTATCGCGACTTCCGTTTTCATATAGCAAATGGCGGAATTACAGATATGAGTCAGGTAAATACTGGAGTGCGGAGATAGTTTGTCATTGTTGTCGCGCAAGGGAGCGACAGAGTGTGTCAGGAGTCAGCAAAGACGTTTGTTACGTAAATATCGGCTGGGCGTGTTGCGAATTGGGCAGAATACACGATGAGGGGAGCCGTATGTCCCATTTCTGCTGCATAAGTAGAAGTATTCACTTTATGTTTAGTAGCTATGTGACAAGGACGCAGAGATATTTATTGAAGCTAGTTGAATGTTTTGTGCGTACAGGTTATAAATTTTAACGTTCTACGACATAAGAAGGGAAGTTTTGTTCAGACTTAATTTCGTTTCTGCCATTATACTTTCCGTTTCTTCGTTAGAAGTTAGAAACACACGAGTAAGTAAAAGTAAATGGATTACGGTTAAATTGGGTACTTGTTTATGTAGTTTTGTTCTAAACTAAGTAGGTATCCAACATAGGATACCACTCAAAGGAGGAGAGAAAAGGTGTTATTTTGTTGTATACTTACATACTTTCTTCATAAAATATTTAGAGTGGTTTTATATTTTTATTTAAGCCTCTGCCTACGGCTACGTCTACGAGTAATATTAGGGTTTCTTTAATTCGAGCATACTTAAAAGTACTTACCTACGGGACAAGGCAGGAATGCCGACGCACATAGGAGTATTTGATATGAAAAACCGGTCAAAATGATTTTAGTAATTTTTTCGACATTTTATGAAATAAAAGGGAATACGATATCATAGTTTTGTATATTTTATCAAAAAATATAAAATAACAAGAAAATTATAAAAAAATAATTAGAAAAAAAAACAATCAAATTTCTATATTTCGAAAAAGTCGTTTTTTCATAGACCGTATTATTCAGAATCACTACTTTCGTGTTCACTAGTCATTTTATCCCCATCGCCTTCTTTGTCGGAGCTATTATCATCCGGTCTTCTTGGTACTAAATTGGCCAATGATTCCTTGGAAAAAGGTCTGCTTTTCTTGTTTCGCTTGACTCGGTTGCAGCTGATAAGTGGATCGGATGTTAACAACAACCTATTTAAAATATCTCTGTTACAGTCTGCTCTAGAGAATTTTCCGGCAAAGTCGACGCGATATTTCCTAAAATGTTTGTTGCGTGCTTCAGCGGCCTCCTCTGATAGCTGTCCGATTGGTAGAATAGCTTCTGATATAACTTGAGCGCATTGTTTTGCTGGTCGTCCTGGTTTGTGTGACCATGCAGGTAGCTCCAGCGATTTTTTTAGCCATTCAACATTGTTTTTAATGAATCTTTCATCAGTGTTACGGGCGGCTGTCCATTTGTCCTTAAAACTACTCTTGAAATATCTTAACGAACGAGTTAGGATACTCCTTTCTTCAGGCGGACACGAAGTCATTTGCATTAGTCTTTCTTCCAGCAAAGAAAATTTTTCTTCCATTTTTTTCCCCTTAAACTCTTGTAAAATGGTGTATAACTCCATTCTACTAATTTTTTTCACCTTTCTGAAGGATCTGCAACAAAAAAATAATAAAAATGCACTTAATTTTTTTAATAATAATATTCTCTCCTATACTTCGAAATACGATAAAAAATTATGGGGTACATGGGGGTGAGATTTTTTTAGAGCTTCTACCTCTCAAAAGTCTAAATTTAATGTCTACATAAATAATTTGAGGCGACAAGGCGCGACACATAAACAAAAACACTAATTTATCTCAAAATTCATTTAAAAAATGCGTCATAAAAGGGGCTTATAATATTGACTATAAAGGTAGATTATTCATAAGGTACTAAATTAAATATGCTTTAATATAAGAGTACTAACCTTCTACTTCCATGTTTAAGTCGATTTCATCCTGTTGTATACTACACGAAGACATTTTTCACAAATAACTATGTAACACAAACGAGAGCGCCGACAACAGACACACGATTAACACAATGACTGAGTTCCGACTGAGATTTGTGGCCAGGTGCCCGGACCACGGGGGGTGAAGGGGCTGCGTTTCGATAAACCGGTTATTGTAGATAAAGAAACATGCATTTTGGGTTGCGTTAGAGCAAATTCGGGATTTTGAATTATGACCGGTTTTTTATGTCAAATACTCCTATGTGCGACGTATGAAGTGGATCGGGTCACCCGCGTATAGTCTAGGACTAATCTACGCATGCGGGGAATGCGAGTCTGATTTTTTTTGTATTTTTATAGCCCCTTCAATAATACAATTAGCAGTTCTAGAGTATTTCGCTACCTCAGTTGCAGTTTTACGAATGGGTACATATAATACAAT
The DNA here is from genome assembly GCA_029955525.1 of Oeneis ivallda. Taxonomy (NCBI): domain Eukaryota; kingdom Metazoa; phylum Arthropoda; class Insecta; order Lepidoptera; family Nymphalidae; genus Oeneis; species Oeneis ivallda. The sequence continues at coordinate 19,168,219 of JARPMR010000002.1, read as the reverse complement.
ATGAGTAGTTTAGACATAAACTGCAGGTGCGACACTGCTATTACGAAACTGAGAGGCGTCTTACCGCGAGCGTAAATTCACAGGCTCTCCATTTCTGGTTATGTGCCGATTTATATTCTGCGCCCACTCGCCGCCTGAGAAATCTCATGTTGGAGGTGCTCTTTCAATTTGAATCGGAACACTCGGATCGGGGAATAATGTATTTCGATATCGACCCTCCGCTCGAAACGAATCCTCCTGTTTATCGCCGTTCTCATTTATTCGGGCGTCGTCGCGCCTTTATTTTTTCAACACAAGCCCGGTGTCGCACTGTTTATCCGCGCGAGGTGCTATTAGCAGGGCCTTTGTTTTGAGACACAATCAGATTGCGTCGCTCATCGATATAATTGAATTGTCATATCACCACTACTGCACGCTTGGTGCTCAAAGCTTAGGTAACTTTATTTATTTCATTGTATCCATAATATCCCTATTAATGCTTCCTTGCATTGTTATAAATGCGAAAGTGTGCTTGTTTGTTGGATTATCCTTCGCTCGATTTTTTGCATGGGAATAGTTCAGGAGAGTGGCATAGGCTATAATAATTGATTTTTGTTTACTGCTGAAAAACTCCCGCGGGATTTTTAAAACTTAATATAACTTAACATAAAACATTATAATTATTGTACAATTCCTAAACTTCATACTGCTAGGTAGGTATTTATTTAAGCACTTGTTTAAAGATATACCTATGTGCAGTATGAATCTTGCAACTAAAAGTGCTTCTAAAACAAGTAAATAAGGTACAAACAAGTGCAATTTAAACCATAAAAATTTATAGCACTTAAACCCCAAAGAAAGAAATATAAATCTTGTCCGCCTAACCTAGACGGAGCAACTCTACCACAAATGATGCACAACACAAGATATCTCTAGGTATTTAAGTGGAACGTGTCTAAGAAACTCCGCCTCCACCAGACTGGTACGTAGTCTAAGTTTCTCTAAGCGATCCTTTGAAAGCAACAAAAAGTACATTTCCTCGATAGCCACTTTTCTCAGGCAATTTAAAATTGCTTTGAATTTTCTAGAAAGTATGCTACAAAATAGTTAATATCTTACAACAATAACAACAAACGAGTAGGTAGATAGTATAGGTCGATCACTTTAAGTTACAAAGATGTTACAGGAGTTGTTTCTTTTGGTACGTTCGAAAATTTCTTTGCCTGCTATTGTTGGTTGTTCCGTACTATTCATGTTGACGTCCGCTTTTTTGAGTGAGATTGCATGAGTCTCTTGCTTATGTATTTTAGAAACAAGAAGGCCTGTATTTCATTGGGTAACATTAGTTTTTAATCGGGTAGATTACTCTGTTCTACGCTAATATATTTATCACTTATGTTAGGGATTTTACTGCACATAAGTATCTATACTTACTTATACCTCACTTTGAAGATACAATTAAATCGTTGAAGATATGGAACACAATAATATTGGGATACTATACAATATTCAAACTATCCAAAATACATATAATATTGCAAGCAGATACATATGGTTACAATTTGTCACAAAATAGGTTTTGGTCATAGCTTATTTAAGAAAACCGTGAGCTGTTTGGTTAACCGCGGGCCTCGGTCGGTTGAAAATGTCTCATCCGGTATTCCAGTCGCACGGCGGACATCCTGCGGGCCCTTAACCCGCATCTAGTTTCTCGTATTTTAGGACTATTTACGTCATTTCGTTTGATAATCTGCTATTGTATCGTTGGGTTGCGAAGCATCCCTATGCGAATTATGCGAGTTATCTATTGAGAACGTGCACTGCGTACGGGTATGTAATGAATAAATAATCAAACATGTTACACGGAATAATGATAAATTTCTTATCGACAAAATGTATGAATACAAATCGTAACTATTTCGATTCAGCTTCAGCTACCTTCTTACTTTGCATTTCATGTTCAGCAATATATCTTCTTCGTATAAATATACCTACTTATTCTGTGAGTATATCATTTGAATCCTTTAGGGTTTAGTATGAGTTTATCACATTTACGACGTTGATAGATTTCAAATATCGAACGAAACGTTATACCTAACATCAAAGTGATATAGACCTTAACACATGAAGTATATTTACGAAGGCAAATGCCGGTGCCGTAGCAGATCTAACACGACGTCTTTTAAGGCTCAAGTCTGTCAAAACATCTACATCCAGCCAAGTTGAAAATTTTCGAAATAATACTCAGTAATCGTCATTATTGAACACACGACTTAAAAAAGGGATATTTAACTTAATTTCGCCTGACACTATTGTGTTTCAGATGCTATAGTGATTCAGATTATAAACTTTGTCGAGATGTCCAACTCGTACTAAAAGTAATCTCTAACGTTTTGACGTTGTCAGCAGTAATTTTGAACGTCAATATCTTGTGTGTAAGTGACAGTATAGAGTCGTTATATTCAGAAGAATTGATTTTTAGTCGTAATTCCTAGTTCTCCATGATTTTCAATGAATCTCGCAAACGCAGCTGATTTAGGAGTTAGGGAGTAGGATTTCATTAATACGGATAATGCCAAATCTCACCGATAATCCCTAATTTTAAGGAACGCCTAAGCCCTATTAGGTGACACTAATCAACATCATTTTCATCAATGTTTAAGGACGGATGATTTCTAGATTTAGGTGACGTATTACACTAAACTAGCGGCACGTTATGATGGCCGGTTTGACACATTACAATAGTGATGTGGAATGTCAATTTATTCTCGAACAAAAAACAATTAAGTTTTGTTTTTGTACCTGATTAAATAGGTTTAATAAAACAAAAATGTATATGTTTATTTAATTTATTTGAACGAACTGAATATTTGAATGAAAATGAATATACATACTTTATATGCACACAAGAAACATATGAATACAAAAGATACCAAAAAAGGTGCCACAAAAGGCCATAATTAATCAGATTCGTCCATACTACTATTTTCACTGTCGTCACTGCTATCATCACCTACATTAATAATTATATGTTCGTTTTCTATAATATTATCTATTTTCACATCTCTTTCATAATCTTCCCTTATTAATTTAACAGTTCTATTCACAACCTTTTCCCAGTCTCCTTTAGTCACATGTTCACAAGCTTCTTCTAATAATTTTAGCATTTTTTTTGTGGTAAATGGGGGTTCTGTATTGTGTCTTGCAGCATATCCCTTAATTTGAGCCCACACCAACTCAATCGCATTATACTCACAATGGTAAGGCGGTAACCGTATAACTCTGTGCCCATGTTCTAATGCTATTTCGTCAATGACGTATCGGATCTTGGTTGGTTTGTTTTCTTTTAAAAGACGTACTAATTCCGCTTTTAACATATTCATGTTTGCATCTACGCCATTTTTACGAAGCCATGCGACGATATCAGCTTTCTTTTGGGATTGGGCAGGTGGCTTGTCAATTTGCATCGAGTGGTATGGGGCGTTGTCCATAATTATAATAGATGGTTCAGGGAGGCTACACAACATTGAGGTAAACCATTCAGTAAACTTTTCTCCATTCATGTCTTCATGATAGTCTCCAGTGGTTTTTGACGCAAAAGCCATGAGAGAACCTTCGACAAACCCGTTGATGGTTCCGGCGTGACAAATTATAAGTCGCGATCCTTTTCCTACAGGAACTTTGGAAGTAGATGCTGCTGTGTCATCGTTCCAAGAACGGCCTACAGTATGGTTAGCATTAAGCCATGTTTCATCCAAGAACACAACATTTTGCCAATTTTTGATTTCTTTCACTTGCCGTAAAAAAGTATACCTTGCCATCGCTATATCAAATCTTTCCATCAATATTTTGCGTTTGTTACATTTTTTGTATCGAAATCCAATGGTCTTCAAAATCTTCGTTAAAGAACTTTCCCCACCGAAGAATAATCCAGCTTCCTTCAGTGAATGCACCAACTTTTTTCTTGTTGGATACTCCTTCTGTAAATAGTAGCCGTAAACATGTCTTCGGATAGCATCGGCATCAAAGCTATCGATGCCTACGACTGGTTTTGCTCGTTTTCTCTTTTTTGGTGTGTGAAGTTTATTTTCTTCTGTGCCAGTCTCGCCATATATTTTTTTAGTTATCCGTCTAACAGTTCGTTGTCCAATATTAAGCGCATCAGCTACGCGTTCAACCACTGACGTTATAGGTAAAATTGGCCCTCCATTTTGAGCTTCACGATCGAAATAGTTACGAAGGCGTATTACGAACTCACGTGTCTGACTATTTAGAACAGTTCTCTGCGTACGTTCGGTCATATCGACGAAATCCACAACAAAGGGCTTGAACAGAGTCCAAATTAACGAGCAAGGGTCAACAGTAATGCAGTATCAATATTTGAAATCCAAAGCCAGGTCAAAACTATATCACAATCGCATTGCACTGACAGTTTATACTTTTCGAAGCAACGTCAATTCGAAACTGCTTTGTTTTGCATTGAGCATTGACGCGAGTTTGCCGGAGGTAGTAGTTGTGCTAGCCAGCGATCCTATGTGACGATCGTATTAGATTCCATTTTTAAAAATTTTCAATTTAGAAAACCAAATGCCGAGTTGTGGTATATATCATATAAAAATAAAAATTTTACCTTTTGTATGAAACAGCTGATATTTTTTTGCGATTTCAGAGGTTTGTCCACATAGTGAAAATTGTTCATATTCACAAGTACATTCACCCCTTAAATGGTGCAAACTGATTTTTCTTCACTTGTATACATTTTAGAAATCAATTTAATAAATAAATTTTGAGTCCTAAACCTAAAACTACATTCGATAAAATTTATGAATCTCTGCACATCACTATCGTCAATAAAGTAATACAATTATTTCCTTCAAAGTCGTTATCAATTAATACGGAACTTCATGAGCGGACAAACGTCAAACCGGCCATCATAGCGTGCCGCTAGTTTAGAAATTGTAAAAGTAGCACTAGTGAAATCGAGCATTACTTAGTGACTTATAGCAACAAGTAAGATCATGATCAAATTAAAAAAAAAAATACTCTGAAATTAAAATATTATTGTGGAAACAGCCAACGGATCAAAGCCTTGTAAGCAAGAATTGATTGTTTTGTTATTTGTGTGATAAATGATTATAATACGCCTGAAAGACTCATGAAACCGTTTTGTTTCCGTTTATGTGCCTATTTGTATTCCTTTGCTTTCGTCCCTAGCAAAATCTCTGTATCTGAGATGCTCTTTCGATTTGAATTGAAACGGCCGAATCGGGGAGCAGTAATTTATTTTTCGAAGATGCGACCCTTTTCCTTGGTCTAGCACTTTACGAGTAGGTTTATTTTATTTTGACGGATTTATTTTATCTTTCGTAGTTATAATCAAACTATATGCAACCAGCATCAGCTACTTACAGATTAAATTCAATGTTTATAAGTTTATTAAAGATTCTATAGAAGATAAATATTCCCGTTTAGAATATCGTTAGATAAATTCACAAATACACATGTATTCGGAATCTATAGTTATGTTTTTGTTTCCACTGTCCTTTAGTCTGTTTATTATTCCGATGGAGTTCTCCATAATTGTATCACGTCTCTAAACAGATATTTAGATTGTAGGGTGTGATTATGTCTTATCACGTTACTTAGGGTAATGTGTATGGCTGCGTTAATACATAGGCACTCGAACCGGATCGTGTTATGGCGTCGTTAAATATTCGCTATTTTCATTGTGTAAACTTTCAAATAACAAAATTGTTATCATGTAGTGTTTTTTTAGCATTTAAAACATTTATAATACAAAATGCCGCGAAATATTATCAATACACTTCCGTCTTTGATAAACTGCAGCGCCATCTAGTCTAGTTCTAGCCAAAACTTCAAGTGACAACTATCGTAGAAAGAGAATAGACACAACGAAGTGTTACTTGGCTACAGCTCAAACCACCGAAAGCATCGGAAATCGGATCGCTGAAATTTGGTATATAGACAGATAGCTATTATGACGTACCTAGGCAACCCCTAAGGCAGTAAAATAGGGGTATGAAAACTCGAACTTAACGTGAGTGAAACCGCGTGCAAAAGCTAGTTATTATAATAAAAGACGTTAACTTTTGGCAGAAGCCAGTGTCGGACATCTTTAATCGGAGCACAAGAAGAAAATAAAATTATGTCAATTGTCAACCAAAGAGGCAACTTTCATACTATTTAACTATTAATTTTATGATTGTTTATATTTTGAAGGTTATAATGCGGGAACCCTCTGTTTTTCCGGGATAAAAGGTAGCCTAAGACACCCTCCAAGTCCTCAACTATACCCATGAAAGAATCACGTCGATCCATGACACTGGTTGCGATATGATTGAAAGAAAAACCAAAAAACAAACACAGTTTTGGTTTTTAATTTATTATATAATAGTATAATAATTATTATACTACATAAATGACAGAGAAAGAGCAGGAATCCCGAGACACAGGCTTATTCTAACTTAAATAGGGATTCCTAATACTATTGTAAACAGACGTCCATTTTATAAATAAGTCATTTCATTTCAACACATTTTTGCATTCATAATATTAGTAAGAATTAGTAAGGATAACATCGTTAACGTATAACATACTTTAGCATTCTTCGTACATGGTTGAGAGACATCCAAACGTGTATAGCCGTCCGCGTCGTCGCAAAACCGTTATGGCTCGGGCTGCTGACGTCGCATTAAAAGACGTGACCGTCTCCGCATTACTCGACCCGCTTTAGATTTGTTCCTCGCCTCAACACAAGCGTCTTATTGAAATCTAATTTTCGTTAATCCCGCGACTCGACCGCCTCCAACTGGAAAACCGCAGTTTGGCCATTAGTATTTTATTGTTGTTTCTGCTTTGCTGGGTGCATATTTTTCTTAATGCTCATTCTATTTTAGTGTTTTAGTATTAGAAGATTTAAGTTTTTCCTTTTATTATCGGATATAATATTATACCATCACACATCGTTTGAGTAAAATTAAAAATTTTTGCTATAGAATTTTTAATTCCGCATGTATGAAAAAAAGACCTATGTCTAGCTGCTGTGGTCGTCTCTCGTTTGACCGAGAAAAAGAAACGATTTAGTTAGCTCCATACTTACCTACTAGAAATTGAATGCTTGTCTGTAATACTACTGCAGCTGTAGTATGTATTATCAAGGATGGAGGTTTTCTTAACAAGTTTGAGATTTCTAGTACTGGCGGATGAAATCGTAGACATAAAATGTCCTCCAGTCTACAACCGTAACGTTTCGTAGCACACATGCTACGCGCTATAGTTGAGAGCGCAGCGAGAGTTGAGGCGAACACTGCTCGCTCAAGCGCATTTTTCGAAACAAAAATAACTGTATTTATAGTTTAATGTTATTATTAATTAAAGTAATTCAGCCCTTAAGGAAATGATAAGGCCTGATGAAAAGGCCTAGTGGTTAGGACTGTGGTCACCTATTCGGGGGGTCGCAGTTTCGATCCCGGGTACGCACTTCTGACTTTTCGGAGTCACGTACGTTTAAGCAATTAGATATCACTTGCTTCAACAGTGAAGGAAAATATCGTGAGGAAACCGAGAGTTCTTCATAATGTTCTTGAAGGTGTGTGAAGTCCGCCAATTCCCATTGGGCCAGCGTGGTGGACTATGGCCTATAACCCTTGTCTGAGAGGAGACCTGTGCTCAGTGGTGAGCCGTTGATGGTTTGCTAACGAACGAACGAACCCTTAAGGGGGTAAAATAGAGGGTTGAAAAATCGAACATAACGTGAGTGAAGTCTTAGAAAAGCTGGTTTTATATATAGTTTTTCTCGCTGATGCCTACGACTAAGTCTCGGTGGATTAAGGTTTGTTGTTAAGTTTCTTGATACACTTCAACCATTTCACCCCTTCCGGGATGAAATTTCTAAAGTTCGGCCGTTCAGAGAATGCGTTCCTGACACCTGTCAGTTAGTCACGACAACTGTCACAAAATTATAACATTAATTGATTATTGATATAATAATGTTGTTTTAATGCTCATCAATTGTTAAAACGGTAAACAACCAGCAATAATATTTTTATCGTAACTGCAACGCCATTACAAAGTTACGTCGTCAGTTCAATCGCGACGTGTCAGGAACGCATTCTCTGAACGGCCGTAGTATAAAAATCCTTCCTCGGTGCACCTCTAGCGTATAGTTGAGGACTTAGATTGTGACATACATAACTCCTACAGGTATAAAACCCTTACTCCTTGCGGACGAAGTCACGGCATCATCTAGTAATAATATAAATTCGTCGGTTAAAGCATAGTACAAACAGAATAGTAGGCTAACTTCATACAAAGTGGCCGCCGCCGGTTTGAATGTATGCGTGAGCAGCGGGCGCCGTGTACGCACGGAAGTTTCACGCACACATTCGCAAAGTCTCAACCGGCTCAATCGGCCGGCAGTACGGGCCGCGCGGCGCGCCACTGAGTTCTTTTGTATATATCGCGCCGCTGTGCTAATCGCGCGCAATTGCGTATTACGTCGCACGCTCGCTCTTTTTTGTTTGTTTAATTTTTCAATAAAAGTAGTAACCTACCTATTAATTTACGAACGTCTACAAGAAGTAGAGTTCAAGATGCCATGCCCATGCTTCCCTAAAAGTTTTTTGCAAAAGTTATACGTTAGGATGAGAATTTATTTTACATTAACGGCGAACAATAAAGCATTCCGAACATCTCGAAATCGGAGAAAATATTTTTCTGTGACAAATTTATAACATAATACGCAAATAATATTTAATCACACTAATATTATAAAGGCGAAAGTTTGTGTATCTGTCTGTCTGTCTGTCTGTCTGTGTGTATGTTTGTTCCTCTTTCACGCAAAAACTACTGGACGGATTTGGCTGAAATTTAGAATGGAGATAGATTATACCCTAGAATAACACATAGGCTACATATTATCCCGGAAAATCAAAGAGTTCCCGAGGGATTTTAAAAACTAAATCCACGCGGACGAAGTCGCGGGCATCAGCTAGTTAAAAATAAAATTGACAACCCTAGGCGTCAACGCAAGAGTAGGTAATTAACTCGCCGATCGGCCTTAGTTAGCCTACTATTCTGTTTGTACTATGGTTAAAGTTAACTTAGCGATTGAAAAATAGGGGCCGCAAAGTTCATTTATGTTTTCTGTTAAGTATTTATAATTTTCTGTTGTATTATAATTTATAAGTATCTGTGCAGTTACTTATAAGCAGGTACTTCCTAATTGCAAGATCCTATCTAGCTAAATATTTAGTTGTTGGACTTGTTGGTCGTCTCAAAGCCCTGCGACTGAGGTTGCTGACATCGCAATAAGAGAAGCGTGACCGTCCGCATTTCTCAGCCTGTTGAGATTTGGTCCTCACTCAACTCGTGTCTTATTAAAATCTAATTTTGTTTATACCGCGTTGAGTGAAATCAAATGTACTTCGATGCAAAAATACAAAATATACTTGAAATTGTGTTTATAATAAAAGAATTGTGTTTTTAATAAAAGTAAAAGTTTCAAGAATGTTTTGCAAAATTGAAAACCACGATATTATATTATTAGAAATCTGACGCGGAAAATAATAAGAAACACAGATTCAGAACAAATTGAGCTAATTTACTTTCAAATTAACTTCACTTTACACAATAATCGAATAGTGCCGGTACCGATAACCCTCTCGTTTGGCGGGTAAGCAAGGAATCTCACGTGTGCGGCTGAGGGCTCGCTTTTATACATTTTGTTCGGTACCGCCACTACTTACAATGAATCATTTTGAAATTCTGCTAATAAATAAAATGATTGAATTTACTCGTATTTGACGATGTCACGAAAATCATTTGCGACGCCGTATAAGTGATACAATAGAAACGTAGTGACTTCGTCGGATTGTTTCAACTGCTCTGTTTATTAAATCTCAAATCAACGCATGCTTTGAAAATTAGGCATCCATATCCATATCCCCAAACAGAGGAGCGAGCGTAATACTCGTACCATTAATTCCGGTTTACGCGCAAGTAGCATAAATCAGGCTACAGCGGCTCCTAAGTCGCACCACAAGATCGAAGGAAGACGCTGTGAATTAGAGCTTGTGTTCTAAGCGACAAGTCTCCATTGCTTGGAATTTGGAAATTGAACGGAACTTGGTAATCCTTTAAGTTTATAATGATGACTGAGATATACGACTCACATCCTCAAACCGAACTTTGAAACCTATTCCAAAATTATCTCCCCTATCTATCATTAACATTAGAACCATATTAAATCATTTCAAATCCGTTATTTATAATAAATAATGATTAATAAACGATTAAATTCGATTGATCAACCGATTCGAAACCTTCAAGTATTTGAACATCATTACCTATCATGCTTATCACATATATGCAGTATTGACCTATGATTTCTCGACATCTTAGAACATAAATACATATAATTTAAAGACTGTCAGTGAATAGAAATGTGCAAAAGATTTTGATGTAAAAAAAAATTACTCGGAATATAGATAGATAGATAGATAGATAGATAGATAGATAGATAGATAGATAGATAGATAGATAGATAGGTAGGTAGATAGATAGATAGTTAGATAGATAGATAGATAGATAGATAGATAAATTCTTTATTGCTACACACTTAAATAATATTTACAATTAAATTAAAACAAAGAAAAAAAAGTACCTAAAGGCGGCCTTATCGCTTTAAACGATCTCCTCCAGGCAACCTAAATTTAAAGAAATCTTATTGTAGGAAACGGGAAGGTGCAATAATTAATTATAATATACTACGTAAAAAGTACATACTAAAATACACATATCTAAACAATAATAATAACTTATAAGCATAAATATTTATGATATATAAAAATATATAAACCTACATACATAAAATAAATATTTTACATCCCTACAGCCGTAAACAAGCTACAATCTTCTGACATTAAACTGAACTTGGTAATCTTCATTTAAGACTTCGAAAGTATTATGTCAGGCTGAAAGTGGAAACAGTGGATTTAATAACATACAAATTAAACCTTGTAAACAAAGTTTAAGATTTAATATTGTACTGAGCTTAAGACCACTGATTAGGCCGCCCTAGCAACCTAGCACAGCTATCTTCTTTTTACCCGACAACCAAGAGCACCCATTATTGTCTCACTCCTGAGCGCAGGTCTCCTCTCAGAGAAGGGTTGGCCATTGTTGGCCAAGCTGGCCCAATGCGAATTGGTAGACTTCACACGCCTTTAAGAACATTATGGTGAACTCTTAGGAGAGCAGGGTTTCCTCACGATGTTTACCTTCACCGTTGAAGCATGTGATATTTATTTGCTTAACTGACAACGGCCGGCAAAGCCTAAAGGGAGGGTTATGATTTTAGTGGTATATGTACATTGTGCATGTATAGTCAAATACATGTATGTATTTGACTATACATGACCATTCAACCCAGGTAATAGGTTACGTTGCATTGAATATTATTAATACGGTATATATTGTCCGATATACGGTAATATTGTTGTGTGTATATTTTCATCATTTGCGCATTGTTTATGTGTTTTCCTTGATGTGCTTACGATATACTGAACGAGTAAAGTAAACTGTCAGCATAAAATCAAAAACTTAGAGTTATTTTCCTTTGTTCAATATTTATTTACTTGTTCAAATACAAAGCTAAAATATAATATGTCAGATATACTTGCGACTACTTTTATTAGTTGGTAGTAAACATAAGGTCGCTTTCGGTATCATTTTTCTCTGTCTTCGGTTGCGAATCATTAATCTTGTAAGTATAAATGTATCTTCTCGCAAAAACGAAATCATTAACTTTTGTTATTGACTTATTGAGTCAAGTAAACGTATGCTTACCCATCTTACTGGAAGGACTTTTCTTATTACTCCCCACTCCCTATTCCAAAAACCCGCCCGTATTGAAAACTCGTTGAAGTATTAGATATAGATGTGTATATGTGGCAGTAAGACGGTTGAAGCTGTGATTGACCGAGCGAAGCGAAGGTCTCTGAGTCTACTTGAGTGAATTTGCACTTGTCCGTCCGTCCGTCTGTCCGTCCGGCCGTCTGTCAGAGCCTTATAACTTCTGAATTACTGAACGTAATTACTGCAATTTTAGATATAATAATTATGTAAACCGATGGCCACCAGCCAAAAATGGCTTAAATAGTTATGCAAATCTTTATTTCAGGGGGGCTCTCATAGAAGCGAATGCGAAGTAAAATAACCTGATGCAAAGGTTTTGTAACCGCTCCAGCTTGTTAAGTTGTTCTTCCGTTAAGTCAGGGTAACAGCAGTCCGCATAATATTTAGGTATGGTTGGTGAAAACGGGCATAATAATAATGTCAATTTTGATCGTCATGTATCTATTGAATGAACAATTAATCATGGGAAACCGTTACAGCGAGGTCTCAGTTCGGGGCGAACCACTAGTACAGTTCTATGCCTAGAGATATGGTTATATCCTTAGGCATATACAATAGCATGCGCATGCGTCAATTAGGTCCAGACTAGTTCTAGACGACACATGCGGGGTTTTAAAAGTTTACGGCGACCAAGAATAAAAAAATTTAGTTGAAATTATGATAGTATTCGTATTTTCAGGTAACAAGTGTCTAGAACTTACATCATAATTTTTTATACCAAAACGTCAATCCTAAATAATTTTAAAGTAATTCAACCGGAAATTATACCATGATACCCAGCTTGATGTACGAGTACCTACTTGATAAACGTTAAAAATAATCCTTACTATTATTATAAATGTGTGTTTTTTTTGTTGGTTTGTCCTTCAATCACGTCGCAACAGAACAGCGGATTGATGCGATTTTTTGCATGGGTATAGTAATGGATGTAGTAGTGGTTCCTCAGACCGGGAGAGCTACTTTTTATCCCGGAAAATCAAAGAGTTCCCGAGGGATTTTAAAAACTAAAGCCACGCAGACGCAGTCGCGGGCATCAGCTAGTAATTAATAAATGACGCTTGTTGCAGCGCTCTTTGCCTTTCTGCTTAAAAATAGAGGGGCTTATTGGGATATACTGATCTTCCTCGGCAAGTGAGCCTTTGTTCCGAAAATAGACTTAGAGCAATAAAACCTACTATTGATATACCTATCTCGCTCTGTCTGTTATTGTAGCTCCTAAACAGATGAAATAATTCATACATTTTTGTGGTTGACGGGAATGGGTCTTATTAATAATGCCTATAGCTAGTCAGAGGAATTTGGTAATTGAGTAATTTTAACAGTATCCTCATAATATTGCCAGTACATCTTATTAATATAATATTTACTCGTAGGTGCTTGCCTTCAGGGCCACTCCTAAGAATACCTATGTATTAGGTATGTATATTATGTAGGTACAAGTAGGTATGTGAAAATGTGTTGGACGATTGCTGCATTGGAGCGCTTTAGGCTGGGATCACATCAGTCGTATTTACGCATCAATTCGGCTTTGCGATGCGTACACGACTATGAAAAATGACAGTTTTGTATGGACATAATTCGAATCGATCCGCGATGCGCAAATGTGATTCTAGCCTTATGCGTTGCCTTACAGCTTAAAGTTAGGTTAGGTATATCTAATATCCTTTACATTATTATCACCAGAAACCAAACTGAAATAATACTAAGCAACACTTGCTACTATCACCCTTAGCTTACAATCACGAGTAGGTACTTATAAAGTACCAATTTAATCAGAGGTTCTGAATTAATGTCACATTTTGCTACAAGTAGAGTCGTATATTGTACCGAAATGTTATATTAATTCAGTAGCTCTGGTTAAATAACGTATCCAGTTCACTTCGTTCGTTTCGTTGCTTGTACGAGAATTCAAAAGGCTTGTACAAAAATGCTTTTGACGTTCCCCATCGTACAAAAAGTAGTCTAACATTTCCACCTGTAAATAATAACCACGACTTATAATTTTAAAAAATTCAATTTCTTCTCAGTACTTTTTTCCACGTTGGGCTGACGTTTTCGATTGTTAACTATAAAGATTTTTATGTTGAGTGCTTTGGAAACTAGGTAGATGAAGTTTTTTTTCACACATTTGTTTTTTTTTTTTTATACATTATAGGCACACGCTTGACCACTATCACACCTGATGGAAAGTGATGATGTGGCCTAAGGTGGAAGGCGTTTGCCTATTTCGAGAGGGTATGCAAAAATGATTTTTTAAAAGTCTCTGTATAGAAAGGTATAGGAACCATATCACTATGTTGAGTTAAGATGTATGATTAGTGGTAGGCAGAGTTTCATTACGGGACATCATAATTCTTGTGTAAGTAATAACTCGTGTGGCACACATTCCCCGCTCGACGGCGCGGTCCACAGGTGAAAAATTTGAGCTCCGTTTCGCTTGCCGCGAGCTGTTTTATCTCGGCTTAACGTTACAAGGATTTGTGGCTCGCTAAGTAAGGTTTTATGTCTCGGAAGCACCTGCAAGTTTGCTCCCCAGATAAAATGTATCTTTCACTTACGAGTTAGTTATTTTGCGACATAATTTAAAATAAAAAATTTAATAAAACTGGTCTGCTTGATATATTTTTAACTGTTTTCTGAACTTTGTGACAAATGCTATAAACTTGAACGTGTCGACAAGCACGGGGTGCAACAAAACTAGATTTCCTCAAGTCGTAACGGCGCCGGAAAAGCGAGTCGTAAATAACGCGCAGTGCACGCCTGCTTCCTTTCTTCTGCTCTGGAGAACTAACCTTCGGAGTTTGTCAGTTCTGTCATAATATATAGAGAAAGTTCGTCTTGGTGGTTTTGTTCTGTGTTTATATTATTGTGTTGTGAACGGCGTTCTGTTTTATAAAACTGGCTACAATAGGAATTTCCGTAACCCTGTAATAATTTAACGAAAAGGGGAAACTAGTGTGCTATTAGCATTTATTTAGAAAGGAAATGTCTTTGCGACTACATTGTACGTGTACCTACCTAGTTCCGAACCGCACAATGCAATAAGAAAACGGAAACAAGGCATACCTATACAAAATAGGAGGTGTTGTTTCAGAGAATGGAATTCCGAAAGCGCGCCACTCAGGATTGTGTGTCGACGTCGGTTAGAGGGCTAGCAGGCGGCAAACCGTTCCCAGCCAGCGTACGTTCGGAATGTAGAGGCTACCACTACACTCACAGCATCTAAATAATTCATGCCCAAACATTAATGCCTCAGGTGTAACAGATACAATTTATACGCTGGATGCGAAGACTGTTTAAAACATTTAACGTATAGAGGGTTACAGGGGTCATGAGTTTTTACCCATAAATGTTAAATTGACTTTTTATTAATTCGATATTACATTTACATAATAGGCTATATTAAAAGGCTACTTTTTCATTTGATCTAAACAGTGATGTTAAAGTATGAAAAGATTACGGCTCATAAGGATAAGTGTTGAATACATAGGTACGTTTCACATACCTATATAACTTGAAAAACAACTCGAAAAATACAGAACGTTTGTAAATTCGTACACGTTGAGTTGAGTTGTCTATTTGTCTTCTGTATTTGTCTGATAAGAGTCTTCGGCTGTGGATATTTCACACCCTACCGGCAAAGATGTTGCCAAATATGGTGCCAAACGATGAAACTTCTCGGTACAATGCTGCGTAGAAACCTTTTAGGGGTCTGGGTTTATTTAAAGTACAATACCTCTTCTAAATAAGTCCGCTTCTATCTTACACTGCATCGTCACTTGCCTAACATCCAGTGAGAACGAAGACAAGAACTCATTGGTCATTTAAGCATACATTATTAACTTTTTGCTAGTACAAGTGTTAATTGAAAATTTAAAACACCCCCGACTTTTGTGAATCTATGGCCGGACTATGTACGATATATCAGACATCCTGTTACCCAGTTTTATGTATATCTGATATAACACAACACATTTTATCTGATGAAGTTGCTGAGGAGTTCGGTATCCCGCAGACTGCTCGATGCTGCAGCATCAGCTCAAAGTTATCATGTCTTGGAAATAATCCGAAGTAATAGTCCACCATGTTTCAAATCAATTGGACAATCGGAAAGTTTGTAAGACCCTTTAATCAAGTAGGAAATGAGCTGAGGGTCTTCGTAAATTATAGCTTAAATCCATCTCGATCATGTTAGTTTTGAAACAGAAAAACCGCATCAAAATCGGTCCTTTGTTTAGGGTGCTACAAGGGAACAGACAGACACACAGATACACACGTCAAACTTATAACACCCCTCTTTTTCCGTCAGGGGTTAAACATAATTATTATATTAATGCAAGCCTTTGTGAAATTATGGATTACCATACCTATTTGTAAATTGATTTAATTTTACACAATTCTGTTGAGTAAGCCATATTATCGTGTAAAAGTTCTTGTATTGCCGAAACGCTTTCCTACCTCATTAGATTGTGTAGGCGGTGGTACAAAATAATCAGGTTCATCAGCGCTTTGTCTTGGCGCTAGAGTCGTCCGCTCCACGTCCTCGGATGGAATTCTCTGTGCCGATTGTTTACTTCGTTAGTGGAGTCTATCTGCGCGGTACACATACATACGAGCACCGACGTTTTACTCCCGACGAATTTCGATCTCATTATATTTCACTGGTAATGCCTGCGACTTCACTCGCATAGATTTAGCCTTCTTAAATCGTGTGGGAACTCATTGATTTCCGGGATCAAAAGTATCCAGGATGCAAGCTATCTACGAGGGTGGGCAAACTTTCGACAAGATTCATTCAGCGATTGATTAGCGAAAAAATAACAGAGTGACAAACAAATATAGTGAATTTCGTGTTCATAAAATTAGCACAGTAAGAATAGCATACTTACTATCTCTAAAATGAAGTACCTATGGATTCGCATTTGAGTACCTATTGATAGGTTTTGATTTTAAATTTCATTTCATCATCATCATCATTAACAACCCATCAACGGCTCACTACTGAGCCAGGTCTCCTTTCAGAGAAGGGTTATAGGCCATAGTCCACCTCGCTGGCCCAATGCGAATTGGCGGACTTCACACATCTTCGAGAACATTGAGAAGAACTCTCAGATGTGCAGGTTTCCTCACGATGTTTTCCTTCACCGTTGAAGCAAGTGATATTTAATTGCTTAAATGCACTTGACTTCGAAAAGTCAGTGGTGTGTACCCGGGATCGAACCTGCGACCCCCCGAATAGGAGATCACAGTCCTAACCACTAGGCTATCACTGCTTCAAATTTCATTTATTGATTATTATTTCTAAAGATTTTGTAAAATATCAATAAGAATACCTTTATAGTATAAAAAATTAGTTTCAGTTATCATTTTGTGAGACAATTTGTAAAAAATAAAAAAATTAAAGAGACGTTATAGATACTCGTAAGAGCTTAGAATCTAACGATTTTTCAAATTAGGATACTAATCTTATACGTCGAGACATAAATAAAGTTTGTGTTAGTTACTGTACTTCAAGCCACCTGCGCCCTACACGGGCTTCGCCTAGTTCAAATTTATGTATGCTTTCAGCGCTTTTACCGTGTGCCACCTGACCTAGGCGGGCATTTTGCCGGACAAATGTCCCCTGTCCCTATTTATATTAGGCTGTTATTCTCTCCGTTCTGACTTGTGTGTTAAGGCAATCGTTACGTTTTTTGGAAGAGTTTATTTCCTCTGCCCAAAATTTATTTGCAGGGAACTTTTTGTTGGCACTTTCTTTGAAAGGATTTATTGTACGTATATCAAAGTCGTTCTTTCAAGTTTATTTATGAGGTCTGTAACAGTGGCTAATCACTGTGATAGAGCTATTTATAAAACAATTGTTATTGTATTTCCTATCTAACTTCTGGTAACCTCTTGATTCTTAGATTCTATAATGAGGTTGATAAACAAGTGTAAATTAAAAATTTTATTTTTAAATGCAAGCTTTTAGTAGCTACATCATTAGACTCTGGATATCATATAGGATCAGAGTACTTGTTATGACGAATCAAACGAGCCCAAACTCGATGGGGTTACGTCGTTTTATTACAGAGTTCCGATAGCCATCTTTCGTCTCCATCATCAGATCAGCTCCATGTCACAATAATATTGCATTGTCATCCGATTTACACATAAATGCAAAATTTCAGCTCGATCAGAAACCGGGAAGTGGGTCTAATTCATTTTGCAAGATTTGACCCAAACAAACAAATAAATAAATAAACTGGTCAAGCTAAATAAAAGTGGCCAACGTGGCCGGCCCACTACTGGGCTTGGGTTTCCTTTCACAATGAGGCCTATCACGCTGGCCAAGTTCGAATTGGCAGACTTCATTCACCTGTGAGACCATTATGGATAACACTCGGGCACGCAGGTTTCCTAGAAATATTTATCTTCGCTCTTAAAGCAAGCGATATTTAATTGCTTCAAGTTAAGTTAAGGAGTTGCGTGCCTTGAGTTCGAATCCTGGACCTTGTTAAAAGGGACCCTAAATATAAAAGGGAATCTAAATATAAAATGATTTTTCTCAAACATGCATGGAAATATTGTCATTATTTTCGAAAAAAGAACACGCGAAGTATCGAATTTTCGGACAAAGAAAATCAAATCCATTGCAGGAGTGTTTTTTGAATTTGGAACATTACAACGCTCCTGCAATGTTGTAGCACGCCATTTCATACAACATTGCAGGAGCGTTGTAATGTTCCAGCCCCAATATGTCTAATGTAACTTTTAATATTAACTGAATTTAATGTATAATATAAAAAGTGTGTTTTATTTCCCTGCATTCTTTAGAGAAAAGCTCTATATATGCCTCGGCCAGAAATAGCAATTGCCTGTCTCGTATTTAGTGAAGTCCTCGCCTACGGCTCGGCCTTCAAACTCATACTCGACCTGCAATTGCCTATTTCCCGGCCTTTGCAATAATGTACTATAAACTTCGAAACTTTTGTCTTAAATAGTCCAGTGGATTTTCAGAATATTTATATTTATTTAAATTAAATAATACAACAATTTCGTATCTCTCTAATACACCTTTCGATTCCTTGAGAGAAGTTTCTGAAGAGAAACGTAGATATTAAGTTTGATTGCATAAATCTTTCTGGTCAGGAATTTTATAAAAACTTTTTTAATATCAAGTATTACAGCTTGTCCCTTCGATCGAAGACTCACAATTGTGACTGAAACAAAGGACTTTTTACATGAAAGACCGCAGCGCCGTTTTATGGCCACTTACGGATAAAAATCATAATAAAAAATAGCATAGCGACTACTTATCAGTTCCGAAAAAATCGAAATTTATGAGATTATCTTATTCAATAAATCAGCGTATTTTTGTGTTTCTGGATGGGTTTGGCTTTAATAATATGATATTGGAACAATAGGAATGAAAATATTGGATATAATATTATATGTCTATGACTTATCTGTTTTAAGTATATTAAGGGCTAATTTTACCATCGCCGATTAACGTTTACCTGAGGAATAAAGACATTATGATAGGATTTTGTATTTATTGAGAATCTGTCAACACTCTCAATTTATTCATCGGTCAAACGTTACCTTACCTCGGCAATGGTGAATGACAAAATAACTGATCTCTATCAATAACTTAAAAAGTTTTTTATTTATTTCATTACCAATATATTATAACAATACCACTTTAATTTTATGTAAACGTTCGTACGAACGCTCGTAACGTATATTGAATAATATTCGTGTATAAAGTTTACAAGTTTAACGCTACTATGAATACTTAAACTTAATTATTTTGATGATAGCACAATCGTGTTTTATTTATGCCGCGGGATTTCGAATTACACGCGTGGGTATAATAATATTTTGCCTCTAGTTATTTGATGAAGCAGCAGTTATTTTCTTATTTTTGTGAAATACCTAATAAAACCGGCCAAGTGTAAGCCGACACGCGCACGGAGAATTACAAACCAAAAAGAAAAATAAATAAATACTAATTTGGTTAAATTACTTTACCGTCTCAAAACAAACCCTTTTTTTGGGGGTCGCATAATTTGGCTTGTTTGTATAGGATTATTGCTGATTTATAAAGACTGTGCTAGTTACAGACATCCATGTTTAAATAAAACTTACCCTGCCAGCTTTTTAAGATTTTTCGCGTTCTAAACTTTTTTGGTAGCTATATATGGGCCTCATAAGAAGTCTCAGGGTCACTCAGCGAGCGATGGAGAGAGCTATGCTCGGAGCATCCCTGCGAGATCAAATCAGAAATGAGGAGATCCGTGGGAAAACTAAAGTCACCGACGTGGCTCAGCGAGTCGCGAAACTGAAGTAGAAATGGGCGGGGCACATAGTTCGAAGAGCTGAAAGTCGTTGGGGTCCCAAGGTGCTGGAGTGGCGACCCCGCACCGGGAAGCGCTGTTGGAAGACACTAGGTGGACCGCCGACATCGAACGAGTCGCAGGGAGCCGCAGGCTTCAGGCGGTGCAAGACCGAAGCCTGTGGAAGGCCATGCAGGTGACCTTTAGATGTCCAGCTGTGGACGTCTATAGGTTGATAAAGAAGGACTTTAGGATAGTGGTATTTTTTACAGCTTTTGTAGCGTTTTGCATATGATGTGTTTCACCCAATCTCCTAGAAAAGAATTAGTTAAAAAAATAGATTTCTCGCTTTTTTAAAATAAGTACAAACAAAAAGAATCCTTGAAAATGTCTTCATTCAATTACATTTGAATTATGGATAAACAAATCATCACCATCAGCATTTTTCGGTACTATTTTGGCAGATATGTTAATTGTTAATCATTGAATAGCTAAATGATTTAATATTTCGTGCAATATATGTATTGTAAGGGTAATAAAAAGGTATTTACAAAGGTTTATTTTGTTATTTTTTGGTTCGGATACCTAAAGATTTGTTCATTTAAGACCATATGCAATTGGAATACGTATAAATCACATGGCCTCGTTAAGCTTAAAATGTTGCCACTCCGAACTGCAGGTTTAGCGTTGACCTAAGCCTAACTGGGTTGAATGTTATTACGTGCTGCTCCAGATATCAAAAAAGGTCATTGAAAAATGTGTTAAGCATCGGCCGATAATAAGTCAAGTGTGTCTAAAACTGGACACAATATAGCGGTAACAGTTTCGTATGATGGTATAGCTTCGAAGTGAGTTTGTACCTATTTAGAAGTTAGGACTTAACTAAACGTCAAAACCGACTATAATATAATGTTACGTGGATAGAGAAGTTGCCATAAATACACTCTTCAGTACTTACTTAACAAAATTATTAAAAAACATAGAGTATGTTCTTCCAGGAAGAAGCTGCTGCTTCCATTAGAAACCTTCGAAATAAAACAAAAGTTTTAGAAATTACGGCGAGAAAGAAATTTCAGTGCAGTCAGAAGCGGGGCGTGGCACAACTGCTTGCGAAAGCGATTGTAGAGCTATTGCGTTTGCAGAGTTACTGCGGCGAGACAAGTTTTTTCATTACCTAATCTCTACCCTAGTGTTATTGTAGTGCAAGCGAACGCAAATGGTAAAGCAAGTGGATGCTAGAGAGTGATAATTTACTGGTGCGAGATAAGCTTTCCTTTGCTGCCTCGCCTTTGGTTGTGGTTGTAGTATGAACGGAAAATGCGCTGTGAAAATTGTCTGTTAATACGACGTGGAAGATGAAAGTGTTTTTAAATATAGATTCTTTTAGATGGTATGAAGTATTTAATGTTTTGCATATTTGAGTATATTATTATACTGCAAGGTGTCATCAAATCGATGCCTGCTGGATAAAGTTGAATTGCTAATTCGCACTTGGATTGTTAGCACATCTCCGTCGCGAAACCGGAGCAACGAAAAAAAGAGATAGATCCATAGTCAAATGGCTGTTTAAAGGCGCTATTCCATTAGGCAAGTTACTTGTACATAGAAGTTGCAATTTGCATGCAACTTGAACAAACTTGTTTGAAGCTACAAGTTGCATGCAGGTATTTTTGAAACTTGTACGTTTTTATTCTTAAGCAATTTACTACCTATATAGCTTTCTGCATGCAATCCGCACACTCTTGAAAATATGTTTCCAATGCAAGCAACTTGTATGCAAATATGACGTCATACTTGTATGCAAGACTTGCCTAATGGAATAGCGCTTTTAAACAGCCATTTGACTATGAATCTATTTCTTTTTAGGGTTCCGTACCCAAAGGGTACCAACGGGACCCTATTACTAAGCCTACGCTGTCCGTCCGTCCGTCCGTCCGTCCGTCCGTCCGTCTGTCAGCGCGCTGTATCTTCTTAAACCGTAATAGATAGACAGATGAAATTTTCACATATTATGTATTTCTATTGCCGCTATAACAACAAATAATAAAAATTAAATTAAATTAAAAAAATTAAATTAAAATATTTCCATGGGTACATGAAAATATTTTAATTTAATTTTTTTTTAACGGAACCCTTAAAGAGCGAGGCCCGACTCGCACTTGGCCGATTTTTTTCGTTGCTCCGGTTTCGCGACAAGTAGTTTCGCTGATGTCGAACATCAGAGAAACTGACATTTATTTTTGCCCCTTCGAATCTACAATCATTCGCAAGAGTATAAACAGACGAGTTGTGCTTCGAATTGTCTTTTGCAAAAGTAGGAGCCGTAATTCGAACGTCCGTCATAGATCGAGCACATCAGCTTGTTTAAGTCGTTTCACCCTTGGGGCTATTAATAGTGAGTTGGCAAGCGCGTTAGGATGCCTATTGAGCTGATCCTTGTGCTTTATAGAGTACTTATTTATTTCCTCGCTCACTGTTGGCAGCTTGAGATATTGATGAATTTCGGCATCGCGTGTAAATTTGGTTACTTTGGACGCTTTGAATACGCATTATGTTGGTCTTACCACTTTTGCCCCAGAGTTATAATACCATACAGCCAGAACTACCTTTTCTAACGCGGATATTTGACTGTGCGGATTTTTTCCGTGGTGGAAATGTGCTAATAGCCTTAGGAGATTTACTGCCGGCGAGATAAGCTTTTCTTCACTGTCTTACCCCGACCTCGTCATTATTGTTGTGCACAGGGAAAAGGCCCGTGAAACAAGTGCCCGGGGAAGCGATTGTGCGACCGTTGCGTTATGAAGATTTACTGTTGCGAGATACGCTCTTCTTGACTGTCTTCTAGATCTCATCTAAGACTCATTAAACTTTTATGTTTATGTTTTTGGTTTTTATGTATAGAATTTTTCTTTTCGTTTCGCTTATCATGATTTTTACAAATCTCCATGGTAGGTAATTTACATGTAATAATACAAGCCGATGCCGATGGTTTAAGGTTTTTTTATAATTCCAGGGGAATTCTTAATTTTTAAGATAAAAAGTTCGTACGCAAGCATATCTGAGTCAAATTCAGTTCAACGGATAAGCCGTGAAAATCTAACAAACATATAGACACTTTCGCATTTATTATTAACGATAATTAAAAAAATGAGTATATTTTAGTATGAATAAATAAACAATTAAAACAATTTATTAAGTAAAGGAATATTTAAGTAGGAACTTTAATTTTAAACTGAAGAAGTTCCCAAGTAAATCATAATACTTGGAGAAAACAGGGCAAGCTCTAAATTATTATACTTATTAGGCGTTTAATTTAGAAACCTTGCAACAATAAATGACTTCATGGATATTAAATACCTGAAATACCTATCACAAAGAGCGTGTTATGCTATTACACAGATTGCGTTCAATAAAACCTCCGTACGAAGCTGGAATATTACAGCTCCGCCAAGGCTCGACATCCACTTTATCCGAGCACCGCAAATATCCAACTCATCTGCAAACATTTAGGTATTATAGCTATGAGTTTGAGCACGGAACTTGATAAGTTTACAGACCGAGAAGTTGTTATAAGTATTCCTCGGGAGCGGCCGCTCGGGCTGGGATGGCGTCAGCCGGGCTCCGCGACTCGGGAAACATCGTCCGAGACGCCACAAAAACTTCGCCCCGCTTTATTATTGCTACGATGCTAATTAAAATAGCTCAGAATAGATTACTGGCAGCTTCTGGCAGCGAGGGCTTAATGCGCTGGTTTTACGACGTCACGCTTTATGCCCTCTCATTAGCGCTTCTCCCGACCGAACGGTTTTTTACGATACACATTCATTCTCCACTTATCTTTTGTTCCATATAATTGAGCATTTGCTCGTAGCTACTGAATAATGAATACATCTACTCTAATGAAAAATCATACCTAGGTTATACCAGCTATTTTCTGAACATCGCGCCATGCACACATAAGTTGAAGTTATTATTTGTACAAGATTTGAAAAAAAATCAAAACAAAACAAAAATTAATAATGTGAAAGTAACTCTATCTGTCTGTTATCATAATTAGATCAATGGAAAGATTTAGTTTTTTATATTGTGTACAAAACACTTAATATTATAATAAACTTAAAAGTATTTCGCAACATCACTTTGCTAGTTGATTACGAATGTGAATACTAGTTTTCCCTATAGATGCTGATTGTGTGATAAAATTGGAATATATTGAAGCACGGGATGAATTAAATTATTGTTCCATTAATTGTGTTGGTTAATGCGGGAACACAGTATCGTTAATATACAATATATTATTGAGTTTCAAAGGTGAAAATGGTTCGAGCCGCTCGTTAACCACCTGAGAATTACCTATTGTTAATGTTTTAATTTGAATCCGGCCTTCCGTTTACCCCTGCACACGAACCATTGTTGTCTATTCCCTCATATACATAGGAACTAAACCATTTTAAACGAAATTTGCAAGTTACTGTTACGTCGTCTATACTAATACTAATATTATAAAGAGGAAAGATTTTTTTGTTTGTTTGTTTGTATAGAATAGGCTCTGTAACTACTGGACCGATTTTAACCATTTTTTCACCAATAGAAAGCGAAGTTATCAGGAAGTAACATAGGCTATAATTTATTTACAAAAAATAGAGATCCTTAAGTAAATTGCAATAATGTAACCCAAAGTAGCAATATTTTGCCTGTAAAATGCATTATTTGGCGTGTGCTAAGAAAACTATTGATGATACATAAAAATTATGTACTACATGATTCAAGTACTCATTATTCTCTACAAAAAAGTCCCTGAGGGAATATATCTCACTATCACATTTAATAGTCACAATAATAGCTTTTGTGTTCTAAAATTTAATTACATCGCCTTTAGTATCGTAGTATTAATTCTTCCTCACTTATACATAATAATATTATAAATGTGAGTGTGTTTGTTTGTTGGTTTGTCCGTCAATCACGCTGCAACAAAGCTACGGAATGACGTGATTTTTTGGTTAGGTATTGTTGAGAACCTGGCGGGCGACGTAGGCATCCCGGAAAATCAAAGATTTCCCGCGGGATTTTAAAAACTAAATCCACGCGGACTAAGTCGCGGGCATCAGCTAGTAATTAATAAGTTCAAATACACAAATGTCTCTAATAGAGTAGTCCGTACACAAACGTATTTTTTAGTGTTAACTATAGCATTTTATCATTTTATTGGTCTTAGTTTATATGAGTCTAAATATTATATTGTTTATAAATGTTTAAGTGGTGCGTGAATGCATGTTTATTAATGATTTTAAACAATGTGGACGTATTATGCTACAAGTTCTATAACATATATCTTGGCTCACTTTGAGGGATCCAAGGCGTAGTGAAAATGCGGGTGCTTAGGCTCATTGTTTATTGTTTAGTGTTACTACTTTTATCACTGTGGAGCCTTGGGTAAACCTAAATACTTTTATATGTAGGCTCGTGCGAAACATTTCTATTGTTTTCCTCAGATAGTCTCTATATCATATATATATTAAGAAAATAAATAAGTTTTTCGCAAGTTCATGAGAAATTAGACATCATGTTCCTTTCTTTTTTGCTTTTACGAAAGACTGAAAATTAGTGTCATAATATAAAGCTTTCCACTAAATCAATAGTTGGGGCAAGATTTAGACTTAGACTATTTTCATAAATAGGTTAAGATATTTTCATTATTTTCTAACTCTATAGAAACAGGTATGTTTCTATAGAGTTAGAAAATGTATGAAAGTATATGAAAATATATGAAAAGTACGTGCTTAAAAGACGTAAAATATCAGTAACGAACACACGTAGATACACATTAAGCAGATATTTCGAAGACATTGACATAGCATTGTTCGCCTCGTAATTCCATGAATATTCTCTTTTACGAAGACTAATTTAATATTTACCTACTTGTTTCGATGAATCTTCATGTAAACTTCGCTAAAGTGAGATTTCTTTTTTCATGTCTGGAGCATTCCGGACGTTTATTAATTTATTGCACTTTATGTACGGTTTAAAGTTTATTAGGTTAAGAAGAATAACAAAACTCGAAGATGCAGTTCTTCTAACAAATAAATATAAAGTTGAGATGGACAGGGCACATGCTCCGAGAAAAAGCAGAGAAGTGGACCAAACCTATGACAGAATGGGAAGTTAGAGACGGCTCGAAACGAAAAAGAGGTAGACAAAGGAAGAGCTGGGTCGAAGACATTAAGCAGATGGCTGAGGCTCTATGGTCACGTTTAGCCAAAAACCGTGACACACGGAAATACCTGGAGGAAGCCTACGCGTCACAGGACGCGCATTATGGTCTAACTAAAGTGCAAGTGTAGAATTAAAAAAGTTTGTAAATCAGTAATATAAGGGTTTTATTTATATATTTATTTAGGTATATCTACCAGCCGTGAGTGAAATGTACCTGTCATTATAACCTCACGTGTCGGTTAGTATTAATAACTCCCGGCAGTTTGATACAATTTTCAATAAATTACACTAACCGTAACATACATAGGGATTACGAGGGAAAATTACTATGAGATACTTGTTTTGTTTTGGATAAATGAAAACTACAATTAAGTGCTTTAATATTAAACGGAACATCGGTTAACATAAAGCGTGCCCGTGCCGTAGCGTTTAAAACAAGCGATTTTTTTAAAGTAATTACTTCATCGTCGCCCACAAAAATGCTTCTCATTTGTTTTCCAGCTGCGATAAAACAGAAAATGAAAATAGGCGGCTATTTCACGAAACCTGGCCTTTGTGCTTTACCGTCTCCTTCGGTTTGTTTATTTCAGGGGCCTGCCTCGTAAACACTCGCAGACCGATATACTAAATTTAAGTTGGCCTTCCTTATTTTCTCCCAAGAAATTCTTTTTTTAGTATAAACCACGCTTCGCTCGCTCCCTTTTTAATTTATTTGTTTCCATAACAAAATTTAAGTTTTACCATAAGAAAAAATAAAAGCAGCTTTCTGTAAATTTTTTTCACACAGTTTTTATACAAGAATACGTAATTAGACTATAAGAAAAACGAAAAGGTTTATTTTAAATAGGCCAATTGTAACTGTTAAATAGGTACTCATAATTATTATGTCATAATTATTATGTACTGATATCAGTTCGGAATGCAGTCATTGATTAAAAAGGACAACACAAGGTGTAACACTAACCTTCCGTTCTACACTGACAGTTTTTTGCCAAACAAGTCCTTGATCGATCTATGATACTTTAAACATCAAAAGTTTAAAAATAGTATAGAAAGCATTTACGGATTTACTTTACATACGAATCTTATCAAAGAACTTTAGTGTTAAACATATCATAACTTTTAAGCTGTAAAATGAATACTATTTACTTACTCAGGCCAGGTTAGATCATTGTATTGAATAGAATATAGCTAATAATTATTTTGCTATCGATTCTATATGCTTATATCTATGATAAACTATATGCACTCCATAGCGGGTTGTTAAGGGGTTGCTGTATCATACCTAATGTATATGCCATAAACGAAAGCAATAAGTTTTACGGCAGCTTGAAAGCAGAAACCGCAGCAACGTTGGACTGGGTATGATCTGATAGCGAGCGCCGAACTCGTATATCTTTACAAGCTATTCTAGCTACTTAATTTACTACCACAGAAACGCCACATGCACGCTCCATATACACCAGTGTTATTGCCAACTTGAAAACAAGAATGCCACACACATTTTCTTCATATCTTCTGAATTTAAGCGTCTGCTCGCCTTTTAAAAGGTATTATTTAGCTTCACTTTCGGATAATATTTCGTTCAAATCTTGCGACGGAACCTGAACCGATTCTTATTTCTTTTTACCCCATTACGGTAAAACCAAAAGGAAGGGTTGTGATTTTAGCAGTGTATGGTGCCTAAACTACTAGTTATGGTAGATTACGATGAGTGCAAATTAAACTCATACCTCTGATCGGTTTCTACGCGCCATTGTACCGGAACACTAAATCGCTTGGCGCTTAATTAAATTATTATTTTTCTTATTACTTTCTAATGCGTATGATACCTTCTTAATCAACCTATAGACATCCACTGCTGTACGAAGGTCTCCTCCATGGACTTCCACAGGCTTCAGCCTTGCGCCTCCTGAAACCAGCGGCTCCCTGCGACTCGTTTGATGTCGTCGGTCCGCCTAGTGGAGGGTCTGTCAACATTGCGCTTCTCGGTGCAGGGTCGCCACTCCAGTACCTTGGAACCCCAGCGACCATCAGCTCTTCGAACTATGTGTCCCGCCCATTTCCACTTCAGTTTCGCGACTCGCTGAGCTATGTCCGGTGACTTTGGTTCTCCTACGGTTCTTCTCATTTCTGATTTGATCTCGCAGGGATACTTCGAGCATAGCTCTCTCCATTGCTCGCTGAGTGACCCTGAGCCTTCTTATGAGGCCCATAGTTAGCGACTATGTCTTGGATTCGTAAGCCATCACTGGCAACGCACTGTCTGAAGACT
The DNA here is from genome assembly GCA_029955525.1 of Oeneis ivallda. Classification (NCBI taxonomy): domain Eukaryota; kingdom Metazoa; phylum Arthropoda; class Insecta; order Lepidoptera; family Nymphalidae; genus Oeneis; species Oeneis ivallda. Next base: position 19,139,497 of record JARPMR010000002.1, on the reverse strand, counting down.
AGTCTTCAGTCTTCAGGCACTGAAGGATTTTGGACGAGAAGACATATCGGAGCTTCCCGAACGCTGCCCAGCCGAGTTGGATTCGGCGGTTGATCTCTTTCTCGAAATTGGACCTATCTAGCTGGACTGTGTGTCCCAGGTATATATACTCGTCCACAATTTCGAGTGCAGAGTTCTCAAAGATTACCGGGTGGAGCGAAGCATGAGCAATAGACATGATTTTCGTCTTGCTCATGTTCATTTTCAGGTCCACCTGTTGAGAAACCCTGCTAAGGTCGTTGAGCATTGTATTGAGGTCTCTGAGACTCTGTCTCTGTCACTGTCTGTCATGTACTACTGATATGCATTAAAGTAATTTATTCTCCATTTATAATGTTCCGACAAGCTTTTCACGTTATCATGACTATACATTGTACCCATTTAAAATACAAAATTGATGTTGTTTAAACTTCGTGAATTTTCATAAGGCTTAGGCGTTTATGGTAAGTAATTTAGATTAGCATAATATTTTGTAATAAAAACCACATTTCATAGTCACAAATGGCTATTGTTTTTCTGAAGCAATTTGAAAACCTATTCAAGTTTATTGATTGCATTTTAACAGTAGATAGTAATATAATATAACATGACTTAAATATGCGAAACGTTATGATTTCGTTAAGGTCTGAGTGATGTTGGTACTGTCGCGTCACAGCATGCATGTAGTCGTCCACTGCTAGGGTTTGTGGCTGGTGCACAAGGCCCTTAACATCATAGAAAGGTCTTACAGGTAAACTTCAAAGAAACTATGTACATATTTAAACGCATTGGTACAAGAGCCTTCCGCCTTGCTTGAACACTGAAATAAAAACTTCAACCGCGCGGTGTGAAAAAATTTGAATAAGTTTGGTAAGATACGAGAATGTGGTCTTAACTTTAAAACTTAATTACTTCCAAGAGCGAATATAACTTGGTAATATAAGCAATTAGAAACTTATTTGACGCTGCCGGTCCGCCTGTTCCGCCCGAGGGGCAGGAATCGTGAGCGGGATGAGCCATTACTTGCTTTCGTACAACTTTTCCTTTTAAAAGTCATCTCTTACTCTTTTCAGACTTATTATATTGGATAATTTTCCCAGAAATATGAATATGATGGCCACAACTTCAGACATTTTAGTCTAGTCAAGGAAAAATTTCGGCGATTAGCACTTGAAATATTACCGCCAACGGGGTTAACCACTGAAACGGCTATAAGTCTGTGTAATTTTAAGATTACGGCTGTATTTTTAGAGTATTAAAGGTCTCGTCCGAATTGGGAATTGGCATATTCGGTCTCTGCTTTTTAAAGCTTGTGTAAACTGTTTGTGCTTTTTTGTGTTTTGTACCAAATTTAGCCGCAAACATATTTGTTTGCGCTTACTACCTCCACACGTTCCGTTTGCACACACTTTTGTTTGTACCTGTGGACCGGCTTTTATGTAGGTATTTTTCCCGTGTGGTATGAATAAATGTCATGTGCCAAAAGTCTACCTTACCTCTACACTGTTTAAAAAATGTTTTATCTTGAAAAAATGATCCTCTCCGGAATAATATGGAATGTATAGATTTGAAAAACCCGAGAGCGCACGGCCGAATTGTTATCAATTTGTCGATCACAGACCCGGCGCCAACCGAATCGGGCGAAGCTTCATGCATTCATTGCACAATAACAGCAGGCTATGCCCCAATTTTGTTTGTGTTCTACATACACGATATTTGGCTTTAACATGATACACATAAATCTATTTATTGGCCCTTAGGCTGCCTTTACATTGGGGATTTGCGAGGATTAGTAGCGAGGTACCTATATGTATGAAAGTCACAAAGAGGATCGTTTAATTTTCAGAGCTTAGCTCATTGAACCATTATCTGCCAGAGCTTAGATCAACCGAGCTATGAAAATGAAGCTATTCTATTGGTTGAGCTTACCACACTTCCCTCCTTTCCACCCATCCTATTCCCAGATAATCGGCCTTCCCTCGATGGACGAAATTATCTATAGAAGAAGAAACTTTTACTGTGGTCTCGATGAAGACCAGTAACCTCTATAAACTTAGTGTCTATCCTATTCGTAGTTGTGTAAATAATAGAATCAGCCAAAAGCGGGTCACACTCGTGCTTCAAAGGTTCCGTACATCAATTTAAAAATTCTTTCAGTAAATACCTACCATATCGATGGGTATATTTTAAAATAAAATATTGTATAGAATCAGGCGTTACTTTGCGGAATTTCATGATATTTATTTCTTTTGTATAATTTATCATACCTTAGAAAGAGCTGGAACAAATAATATTGAAAAGAAAACGTTTTATGAGGGTTTAATTTTTTTTAAATTATTTGCCATGATAGTGATGGATTCCATGAAAGTTTCTAGGGCTACATATTACCGCTGAAGCTGTAGACAGGCAGCGGAGACTTTGTAGTTGGGTCCCGTTTGGTGCCCTTAGGTACGGAACCCTAAAAATTATGCAAAGCGTCTTCCGCAGGGCGGTGTTCACAAGCGCCGCACTCGCGGGTGGTGTAGGGCGGCTGCTGTCGCGCTCTTTCCTCGTAGCGAATAACGACCTCAATTTGCATAACAATGCTCGTCACCCCTTGTTCCCCGCCAGCGGCTTTCGCAGGCAACGCGGCACTGTCCCACCGGACTCGACACCTTTTTTTTTTGTTCATAAAATCTGTCCAGTATGAGCTGTCCATTAAAATTCATAAAATACGCCCGTAAAATTAAAATAAAATGAAAATTAATCTCCCAAACCACAGCAAATGTCATTCAGGTTTTCAGGTTGCCCGATTTTTCGAGCATTATAGTATTACCGTTTGATTTAGGGACTCGGGGACATTTTAGACATGATCGGATATGATACTAGCTACTAGCTTTTGCCCGCTATTTTATCCGATTGAAGACAGGTTTTTGTAATCCGCGGGAATCCGCTTCGATTTACTGGGATAAAACTCACTATCTCACTCCTGTGTCACTCAGGTCAGTTCCTCAACTATTCGTACCTACCTGCGTTTTCAGTCTGATTTCTTATAGTCGAGTAGCTGAGACTTTTGGTTGCTTCCTCTCTGCGTAGTATTTCTCATTCCTGAAGGTCGTAAGCGCTCCTTCCATTAATCAGATAATAGTAGGTGTTTTCTTATGATAATAATGCGATGGGTTCCCAGATCGACTTGTGTAGTTATTAGGCCCAACGGCACGTTCTCAAGGCAAGGAGTAATGTGTAACCATGATTTGTGTCTTATCAGAGTGAGAGATCTATATAGATTTCTGCCCAAGTCACAAAGACGATAAATACATAGGTATATTTAAATAGAGAAGCTAAAATACTTTCTTATGCAGCATTTGCCTGGCACCAAACAGGTCTTAACCCTTCTGTAACTTCTACCAACTTTCTGTTTTAATTGAATCAAAGTTTTCGGCTTTTTGCGGCGAGCCACGTATGCTCTTCTAACTCCAATAAACTTTCTTTATTAAATTATCAGAAGTACAGAAGCATATTCTATTTGAATGTGAAACAAGTTGGGAATAGTTGTGACTTACAGTCAGTTCCTATTTTTGTTACATTCACTCATTTAAACAATTTGTACGAGTATTTGTCATCATTATTGTTATCATCATCATCATCATCATCTGCAACCCATTAATGGCTTACTTCTGAACGCAGGACTCTTCTCAGAGAAGGGTTATCTATAGGACCACCACGCTGGCCCAATGCAAATTGGCAGATTCCACACATCATTGAGAACATTATGGTGAGCTCACAGGCGTGCAGGATTCCTGACGATGTTTTCCTTCACCAGAGCGTTTATTAACCTCAGGAACACCTCTTTAATCACAGAAAGTTATATTAAGACTATATTATTATAAATATAGATTCCTATAGATCCAAAGACTGAAGGCGTTGTGTACAAGGAGTGGAGTCCCCGCTAGAATGCTATTATCAGTCACGTAATAGACCGCTGACTTTTCACGTCCCGAATTCAAATTTGAGCAAATGTGTCGCTTTGTGTCGCTCTTTGTTGTATTTTGCCTTTGTGCTTACATTTTCTTCCTGTTATTTCGGACGAGACCGGACCATCCTCCCGCTATTTCATCTCGGTCGTGTAATTTGAAATTATTATTTCAGGGGCCTATTTATTACATTAAATTTGTTATTCAAGCGTAAATTAATTTTCCCTAATCTATTCGTCGAATATTTCTATTTTTGTTTTAAGAAGCTTTCAGTGGTTGAAATAGAAACATAGAGTTAATTGATGCCCAAAAGAGTTACTCTTGGGCATCAATTAACTCTATTTTTAAACAAGATAATAATTATATATTGAAAGAATCACGTCCATGATATTATTTATTTCTCAGTTCTTTCCTTTAAAATAAGTGACATAGTTATCGAACTCGTATTCTATATTCATGCGAGGTGGCTGTATGCACGGCTTTATATAGTCCTGCCTTTTTTATACTACACAGCGTTTCGTAAGACGGTCGTTGCGGATATTGGAGATTTACCTAAGTGTGACGAGATCCCTACAAGACTTGCCATGCCGGAGCTCTTTCTATTCGAACCGAGCGTCCCATACAATGCTCCCCTACTTTTCGTAATAGTTTTCCCTGTTGTCATATCCTTCCTCAAATATTTTATATTGGTTCAGTTTCATTATGTTCTGCAAAGTAAGGGGATACAGGAATGGCTTTTACAGAGTTGAATGTAATAGTATGTACATGACGCTTTAGATTTTTAAACATGTTTTAAGTAACTTCTTATGAGTAAATACTTATATCGTATATCGATATAGATCAACTTAGGCCATCAACATATTATGAAGATTTACAATTTTCTCAACAAGCAGTGATAGCCTAGTGTTTAGGACTGTGGTCTCCTATTCGGGGGTCGCAGGTTCTTCTTCTTCTTCTTCGATCTTTCTATGTTCTTAGGTTCGATCCCGGTTATGCACTCTGACTTTTCGGAGTCAAGTGCGTTTAAGCAATAAAATATCACTTGCTTCAACGGTGAAGAAAAACATCGTGAGGAAACCTGCACACCTGAGAGTTCTTCATAATGTTCTTGAAGGTGTGTGAAGTCCGCCAATTCGCATTGGGCCAGCGTGGTGGACTATGGTCTATAACCCTTCTCTGAGAGGAGGCCTGCGCTCAGTAGTGAGCCGTTGATGGGTTGCTAATGATGATGAATGATGTGTATAGCTTAGAAAAATATAAGATTCTTTGTAAATTAATTTCATTAATATAGCTCTACGTAAATTTCGTATGTTTTGTGACGTCGGGCGGCTAAATATCTTCATGTAATCCTGTTTCACCGTATTTGCGTACCCCGTGTCACCTGATTCACGAAAAATAAACGTTATCCTCAAAGGTACGCTAACATTGGCCTCGTAAAAAGCTACAGCGATAGACTTAACGTGGGGGTAAATGCAACCGGCAGGTACGCCGGCGTGATGACAGTGGTACAGCTCCCTGCGGACCCTTTCCGCGATCCTCGTAAATTGCGAATATTAGATTATAAGTACGGACTGTGGCGAGCGGCGCGGGGGCCATCAGCCGAACGGCGAACTCGCTCGCTGCTTTACATCGCGCCGTGATCTGAATCTGCTTTTTACCTATTCCCAACTGCCTCATTCGCTCGTTCAAATATTTCAGCGATGACGCAGATCTGTTACGATATCTGTATGATTACCTGAATTATTAAAATCGTTATGTACATACGCGTTGGAAATTGGAATTGTCTAAATTTAACAAACACTTCATTGATATTGCACCGATTGCATGTGAATTTGGTTTTTAAATCAACATTAATTTAGCCGAATGCTGATAAGCTAGTTTAGATATATTAACATAGCGGCATTTACTAATAAAACCACATTACGGCGTGGAAATTTGAACTAATATCATAGTACAAATTGTACTATGCTAATATTTCATTTGATATACTTACCAACGTTATTATTGCTAGAGCAAGATCCCAGTGCCGCCAGACCTAAGTTATTTTCTCAGCAATTATTTGTGTACGATAGTGTACTGTTCGAATGTCCTTTCAGTATATGCGTACCAGCTAGATTGTGCCGACGGCCAATTTCCAGATACCAGGTGCTAAAGGTAGGTAAAAACTAGAATAACTTATCTTAAATTCTCAGGGCTGATTTTCATATATGTTTTAAAGAATATTGTAAAAATTAATAAATTAATACTGCGAGACGCTAACCGCCGGCGGTTACTTTAGCCAGACGCTTTGAAGCTCCCAAAAATATATATAATTTAAGTTAACTTATATTCTCAGTTCTGATTTTTATACATGATACTCAGGGAACTATTTCGATATTATCTGTAAGCTGCCAGACCTATTGGAAGGGTCAAACATCCCCCCAGACACACATTATGCGTCCCCATATGTTTGAGCGCTAGAACATGATTCACTTGTTTAAGTGTGTGAGAGATAATATCATCATACTATAATATTATAAATGCGAAAGTGTGTTTGTTGGTTTGTCCTTCAATCACTCTGCAACAGAGCTACGGATCGACGTGATTTTTTGCCTGGGTATAGCTTGCAGAAGATATTGCAATAGTTCTCTCTCTCTAGATCCTAAGCTATACCCAGGCAAAAAATCACGTCGATCCATAGCTCTGTTGCAGAGTGATTGAAGGACAAACCAACAAACACACTTTCGCATTTATAATATTATAGTATGATGATATTATCTCTCACACACTTAAACAAGTGAATCATGTTCTAGCGCTCATACATATGGGGACGCATAATGTGTGTCTGGGGGGATGTTTGACCCTTCCAATAGGTCTGGCAGCTTACAGATAATATCGCAATAGTTCCCTGAGTATCATGTATAAAAATCAGAACTGAGAATATAAGTTAACTTAAATTATATATATTTTTGGGAGCTTCAAAGCGTCTGGCTAAAGTAACCGCCGGCGGTAAGCGTCTGGCAGTATTAATTTATTAATTTTTACAATATTCTTTAAAACATATATGAAAATCAGCCCTGAGAATTTAAGATAAGTTATTCTAGTTTTTACCTACCTTTAGCACCTGGTATCTGGAAATTGGCCGTCGGCACAATCTAGCTGGTACGCATATACTGAAAGGACATTCGAACAGTACTCTATCGTACACAAATAATTGCTGAGAAAATAACTTAGGTCTGGCGGCACTGGGATCTTGGACCATGCCATATAGCTTAGAAAAGACAAAATGAACAATTAAATTTCGCACATAAGATCTCATAGCCTCAGATGTTTCGAAGTCGTTTAATCCTGAAATTATATTAATAGGATGCAGTTTGCTATGTTCCTTATGCTGATCATGATAATAACAGCAGCTGCGACGGTGCGACGGTGTCACTTTGCCCGCCTACCTACCCGCCTCGTAACGGCTTCATTAGGCGAGCGGCGGGCGTCGCGTGTTCTGAATCAAGAATCTTATATGCTTTGCACACCGTGCACACATTTTCGTTATACACTCGTTTTGATCATGTTCCTAATTCAACTGCAAATGCTCTAAGCTAAGTCGAAAGTCGTCTCTCCTTTGGCATTTACCTGTTTGAATCTCAAGTCCAACAACACAACCCGCTCTCATGGACTTACGAAGTAACAGGACTGAGCGCTCCATGCGGCTAGGTCAAGAATACCACTTATTGAAAATTTCCTTATTATTTTCTTATGATGTTTATCAAGAAACGAGTTCTTTTGTTTTAATTTTAATGAAGGATATTGAGAAATCGGGTATTCTTTCCAATAAATCAATCGAAAGATAGTGGAAAATAAAACCGCGTGGTAAGGCAAAACGTGAAAGCTGCCTTATTTATCAAAATCGTATGATGGGTGTGTTATTTTTAAAGGCTCCTGTTAAATTTTTTTAATTAGAGTGGCTGTTGCGCCTTAACTTAGTGCTTCGGTTGCTCTGACGTCACGACGCCCGCGCCGCGCGCCACCCGACACGACGTCTGCTCTCCGTCGCGGCGTGGCGACGGCCTTTGTGAGCCACCCCGTTTAATAATTACTTTGGGAGTATGGGAAATAGCTCACTGGACGAGCACTTTTATATTATTGTACTACATTGGTGCAGATTAAGATGTGGAAAATCATTTGAGAATATTTTCGATGCTACTCGATTTTATTTAACAATCCTAACATTGTGTAACACACATTTAGGATAACTTTGGGCTAACCAAAGTAGAAAAAATAATTTACGACCAATCGCTCGCGTTAAAGATACATTGACACAAAATACCAATGGAGATATCTAGATATTTATAACGAGTTTGTGCGGAGTTCAAGAGAAATCTTATCTGATGGGACAAACTTTTGCCAAGACAAATAATATATGTATCAAATAAAGCGGTAAAGTTTTATGATACTGAGGGTTATCAGAAGTGAGTCGAGCTATATTTTACATAGAAGTACGTAGGCAGTATTTGCTCACACAACTGTATTAAATGCCGCTCGTTGCTTCTCATTATCTCGCTACCCCTGCAAATTAAGAACATATTATTATTACCATGTTGCCCGTCATCCACGGTATTTACTGAATAATACTTAAATAATGCATGCTAACGTTATTTTACAAAGATACAACTACACTCCAACTTTATGTTAAACTAGCTAAAGCACGCGACTTTGTCTGTGTTTTCATTTAGATTTCTAAAAAATTCTGTGGAAACTGCTCGATATTCCGGAGTAAAAAGTTCACTTTTTTTGTAAAGACCGTATCTATGAAAAAATTATACGTTTGATTAAAAGGGTATTTACCTAGGTATTTATTTGTGGTCGTCATTTACGATCATTTCACGTGAAAAGTTACACTGTTAGGCCGACTTGCACCAAACTGCTTAATCATGTTTAGTTAAATTTTGTAGTGCCCCTTGTAATGAACATAATATACACAAATACATAAACACACTTATAATGTCACTTTTTGACAGTACTATTTCAAAGTTGACATGACAAGGACAGCATTACAAAATTTAACTAAACATGATTAAGCAGTTTGGTGCAAGTCGGCCTTAGAACTTCTATTTTCAATCCTATTAAACGAACGGTGACGTTAAAGCTTTACAGGTATTTTATTTAAACTAGGAGCTAGTTCAAAGCGTTGTTCGTTAAATTCCAACTTGAAGTATCTTTTAAAAATTCTTTTTATAGGTTTACGTCAACCTAGGAAAAGTTCCGCTTAGTTTCGTTCGTCTGCCCCACGCCGACGCCGTATCGTAACTTTTAAGTAGAAACTACACGAGTGGTTGCAAAACCCAGGGACGCTTTTAAGACGTTTCCATAATAAATGTCAGCTGCACACTATAGTGTTACGTTAGTCTTGAGTTATTCCTAGCTTGCTTCCTACTAGCGCCCCGCCCCGGCTTCGCATGGCTTGTTTGGCATCTTAGGCAAACTTCAGTCTCGATCACCGCTGAAAAGTTGCCGGCTTATCGGTGCTTTATAGGATATATTTCGGTGAGTATGCTCAGGAGCTCTTCGACCTTGTCCCCCTTCACCTTTTTACCACCGCACTGCAAGACATCGGGAGGGCTTCCATCCCTATGTCGTTGATATCCCATTCGCGCGCACGAACCTCTAAGTCTTCATTTCTCAGCCAGGGTCTGGAACGCTCTTCCGAGATCTGTATTTCGTAACACGTGCAATCTGGGTATCTTTAAAGCAAGAGTGAATGGGTATGTTCTAGGCAAACGCGTTCCACCTTAAGTCACATCATCACTTTCCATCAGGTGTGATAGTGGTCAAGCGTGCGCCTATAATGCAAAAAAAATGGGTAGCGCAAAGTATCCACAAATATTTTAATTATATTTTTTTTTTCTAATCTTACTAAGATTAACAGACCTGCCTTTGTTAAGACTATTTCAAAGAAAAAATCTTATAGAAGTTTTCGTATTGAACAATTTGAACATTTGAAACATTCGTATGAAGTTAGCGTATGTACGCGCTAATCTCAAAAACTAGTATAAAGACTCTCATTCAGTTTTCATCAATGAATAGCCTGGTTCTGCGAAGTCAAATTGCATTATTTATGGAGTTGTGTACTGTAAATTAGCAGAATTGTGATAGTTGTCGATTACGCCGGTGAAAATCCAGCCCCTCTAGCCAAGTTACACTTCGTTGTATCTATTCTCTTTCTACTATCGTTGACGCTTAAAGTTTTGGCTAGGGCTAGACTAGATGGCGCTACAGCTGATCAAAGACAGAAGTTTCTTGATAATATTTCGCGGCATTTTGTATTATACATGTTTTAGCGCCATCTAGTTTGAAACTCGAACAAGGTACGTACGTTGTTCGAGTTTCACAATCGCAAACTAGATGGCGCTTAAATTATCTAATTTACTACAGTGTGCATTTTAATAGACACTACAGTGAATAAATTATGCATTTTAAATGCTAAAAAAACAATACAAAATGCCGCGAAATATTATCAAGACACTTCTGTCTTTGATCAGCTGTAGCGCCATCTAGTCAAGCCCTAGCAAAAATTTCAAGCGTCAACGATCGTAGAAAGAGAATAGATACAACGAAGTGTAACTTGGCTAGAGGGTCAGCTACATGATAGCTTTTATTGTCGAAAGTTGCATAAACTATAATTATGCTAAATCTTACAGGCTTTTATGGGTTGATCGCAACTTTAGATATTGCAATAAATGCATAAACAAATAATTCAATGTTATTTATACATCTTTATTTACAAAGAACCAAATCACATTCAGGAAAAGTGCAGGAGCAATTAATATTTTTGGACACTAATTGGTCTCTTCTTTTCAATGAAATGATAAGAGAAGAGGTGACTTATAAAAGAGAGAATCTGAATATGAAATACTATCTTCGTTTTTTTGAAGTGAAAACTTCTTTAAGCGCGTTGAGCACTTTTTTGGGTGAACAAAAAACATTGATTTCGCGTCATCACATCTTGACCGTCACGCGTCACGCGTAACGCTTTCCATGAGCTATATATACTGTGTATATATGTAAATAGATATACCTCCGTGCGTTATTAGTATACAAACTTGTCTAGTATGAGGGACTCAAGGCACAGGCACAGGCGCAGTTACTTAGGTACTTAGTTTTCACTTCTATCGGCAGTTCCTATTACTGTCAATTCTTTTTTGTGTTTTTACCAATTACCAAGTGGGCTTTCGGAAGTGCGCGGTGCGGTTCGCACGCGGCCCGCACGGTTCTCGCCCTTAATTTTACCGGCGTACATGGAACCCGATTCTGTGAGCGTAGAGATAAAACGTATGTTCATTTTATTTTCACATTTGTCAGCGTTCGTTTTGTGCCCACTAACATAAATTGGATGTGGAGGAAAACCTCGCAGGTGAATGTAAAATAGCCGGCTTTTCCCAAGATAATACCACCGAAATTTTACGACACCATTATGGGATTTATTGGCCGTGTCACATTTAGAAAGAATATTTTACTAAATATTTTCGTAATGTAGAATCGCTTAGACCTATCCCTTTTGAGATATTTTTTCGCGGTGCCGCCTTCTTATCTAAGTATATCATGGGAAACAAATTACGTACTACGAGTACGTAATCTGCTTCCCATTTTTAGTTCGCATTTCGAAATCATTTTGTATGGAAGGGTTTTCAATCATTTCTTTATATGTCGCATACTTAATCTCTAGTTGTAAACACGTCCTTAGTGTGAGCTCACAAACTATGTGCTTACAAATGTACAACAGGACGACCAGCCAGTGCCAATAACTATTGTCTCGTGCACTAATGGTCGAACGAGGCGTTCAATTAAACGCACCAATTCGGTCACAGATAGCCCGTTAAACGCTACGCATCGGATACTCGCCCGACGCCAGCCTCATTTCATTCTAAGCGACTTGTGCAAATAGAAGCCTCTGTGTGCGAACAAATGGTAAACATACAGAGGGAGGAGAAAGGTTTTATTACGTCACGGTGATTTTTTTTGTTGTTTACTGTACCTACAGTTCCTACGTATATAAATTTTACATAAGGTTTCTTTTATGATTTCTTTTGCCTACTCTAGGTTACGATGTATTTAGTTACCTAACAATATGAGTAACATTTATGGTTAGTTCGTACGGTCGGGTTACGAGTATAGAATAGGTGCGACTACGTCCGCGTAGTTTTTGGTTTACTCAAGAGATAAAAAGCTGAAACTGCAGCCAGGATATGCAGCATACTAGTACAGCCTTGAAAAAATAATAGCAAATATGGCGTGTTTGGATTCGTTTTGATCAGTATTTGATTTTACATAGAATGCAATGAGCTGATGAGCTGATGCTGCAGCCAGGATATCTAGCACACTAGTACACTCTTGAAAAGCATACCGTCAGGTTGGTCACAAATTTAAATCGGTGAAGATATGATGAAAATCTTCGGTGATTGAGAATAGAAACAAATCGCTCGCGATCAGAGAATGTGTAGATTTTTCCTATGCTACACTAAAAAGCTTAAGAATTTTTATATAGTATTAATATATAAAAATTCTTAAAAAAAACCGACTTCAAACGGCACTGAAAAGTATAAAATAAATTCAGTTTGACCACACGTATTTGCCCTTTCAAAAAAAAAATTGAAATCGGTTAAGATTTGACGGAGATTTGGAGTAACATCGACAAAAAAAACTATACAAAAAATAAGCGTCGAATTGAGAACTTCCTCTTTTTGTGTTTTTTGAAGTCGGTTAATAATAAATATCTCTGGGTGACCGCTTTGCTCGGTTTTTTTTTGGTAAATCGTGTTTTTTGGAAACTATATATTTAAAAAAAAAATCATAGGGTAAAATATAATTCGTCTTGGACTCGAACCGGGGGTCTTCTGGTTTCGGGACCGCCCAACTTACCGTCGAGCTATCGGGAATTTATAGATGATGGCGAAATTTACTTTCGTATTCTAATGATATTGTAAGGGGTTTTTCATTGCCTGAAAACACGGATAAAACGACCTTTTCTAAAAATGAAACCTAGCTAGATCGATTTATCGCCCCCGAAACCACCGCATTGAATTGAAACAAGAATTGCTCGTTTAAAGATATCGGTTAATAATAATTTCAGTTTGTACACGTAGTATGTTGAAGTCGGGCGGGCCTCAATAGAACTATGTAACTGCAACGCTAGCCCGACTTCAACATACCTGTACCAAGTACTACATATTATATTATGTGCCTGGACCTACAAACTAAAATTTTGACTAGCGTGGCGCATTAGTTTCATCGTTTCTATTTAGGCCCGCCCGACTTCAACATACTTCGTGTAAAAACTGAAATTATTTTTATACTTTTCAGTGGCGTTTGAAGTCGATTTTTTTTAAATATTTTTTATATATTATTATTTCTTTGCTTGGCTCGTTTGCGTCCCTAAAACATTCATCCGATTGCAATGAAACTTGACACAGAAATAGCTCGCCTCCTGCAGACGCTTCTTGGATTGTTTTCACCCAGGAAAAGACTTACTACGAATCTGCGGACATCTGCTAGTAAGAAAATATACTTAATTATAACTTTACGTGAAAAATATTTTGAACAACTCTCATTAAGCAGACAAACCGTCTCTCATTTTAATTTTCTAATTGACGGCGAAATTTTGTAACAGAATAAAGCATTCTATCCTGGCCTAACAACTTATAGGTCAAATAATTAACTAATGAAAATCGTGCCGCTGAGTTTTCTTCATAAATATTATCCTCATGGCCCGTTACCACGACCTGTCGATAAATTAATGGAAGGGCAGACGTCACCTGAAATTTTATGTTTCCTTTCTTTCTTCGCACTCTCCGCTTATATTTTATTCCCGGCGACCTTTTCGCAAGGTGAAACGATAGCTGTCATTTAAGCAATTTCCTTAAAACCTAATCATTTTTGTATCCCCATTATTGTTTTACCGGCGTATATAATAAAAGGCACATAAAATCTCGGCAAATTCGTGTAGGTACACTACAATACCTAATTAGCTCTGGCATTTCTGATATGTATTTAACTGTTTTGTGTGGCGGTAACCGTAAATATACTTCTTAGCGAAATATACCTTCGGTTTTACGGTATTGCTGTGGGCGTACTCATGTATTCTCAAGTGAACTTTTCTCGCAAGTTTCGCTTTTGTAGTTTGGCTTATCGTACATTTCAGTAATTATTACTCACATACATACATACATTTATACATACATACGTACATTTCAGTATTTATTAGGTGGATAATTATTTATCCCCCTTAACCTCTATTGCCTCTAGCCTCTATTGTAGTCGTTTTAGCGAGTAGTTAAAACTTACAATATAATAGATTCGGGGCAGGAGAGTAAATTCGGATATACCTACCTACTATTGTAGATGAATGTCCGACGAAAAGGCCGCTCGGCCTGCTCGGTTTGGCTTTAAGCGGCACAGTCAGGCGAGGAATCAATCGACGAAGATGCGTTAAGCGCTAAAATCCGAACGGAGCTCAAATAAACCCGGGAAGTTTTGCCGATCGGGCGGGTGTAATAAGAGCCGGACATACGAAAGTGTAGAAATTATATTGGACCGGTTTTTTTATCAATACATATTGCCGAATCGAATGTGCCGGCCCAACTGAATGCATATAAACTCTTACGTTGATACTATATTTACGGATATAAACATCATACATTTGTAAAAAATCTCGTATAAAATATAATGGTACGCGATTTTTAGGGTTCCGTACCCAAAGGGTACCAACGGGACCCTATTACTAAGCCTACGCTGTCCGTCCGTCCGTCTGTCAGCGGGCTGTATCTCGTAAACCGTAATAGATAGACAGATGAAATTTTCACATATTATGTATTTCTATTGCCGCTATAACAACAAATAATAAAAATTAAATTAAATTAAAAAAATTAAATTAAAATATTTCCATGGGTACATGGAAATATTTTTATTTAATTTTTTTTAACGGAACCCTAAAAGAGCGAGGCCCGACTCGCACTTGGCCGATTTTTTCTTGACAATATTTTCGCCGCAATTGCAACAGTCGCATTGGTGATCAAGCGCGCTATTATTTTTTCTCATCTGAAAAGTGTGAAAATTAGCTTCTGCTTATTAAATAGACGTTTTCAACACATGTTCATAAAGGCTATAATTTTAATTATATTATTTAGTTTTCTTTTATATATATCGGAAATGAGTTGGCAATAATTGGAACGCAAACCACTTCGAAAACAAGGCGTTTGATGAGTCTACGCGGTGTCATACCGACCAGAGAAGAGCAAGACAAACCAACAAACACTTTCGCATTTATAATATTAAGTATGATTAGCTAATTTTTCACTGTTTGTAATTAGTTTACAGCAACAAAGACAGTTTAGCTAAGGAGATACATTAAATCTTCTATACTTATAAAAAGACTTGTCCTGACTGACTGACTGACTGACTGACTGACTGACTGATCTATCAACGCACAGCCTAAACCACTGAAGCTAGAAACTTGAAATTTTGACAGTAGGTTCCTTTTATGATGTAGGCGAGCACTAAGAAAGGATTTTTTGAAATTCCACCCCCAAGGGGGTTAAATAGGGGGTTAAAGTTTGTATGAAAGTCCGTAATTTTTCAAGTTATACCCATGAAACTCGGTATTTAGGCTTTACATTAAAAATAAAGAATTACGTGTTTCACAGTTTTTGAAAATTCTACCCCCAAAGGGGTTAAATAGGGGTTGAAAATTTGTATGATAGTTTTCATATTTCAAGTTATTTTTCAAGTTATATCCACGAAACTTGGTATTTTGGCTCTTGATTAAAAATAAAGAAGTACGTATTTTTCATTTTTTGAAAATTCCTCCCCTGAAGGGGTAAAATAGGGGTTGTTAGTTTGTATGAAAGTCCGTCATTTTTTAAGTTTTATCGATGAAACTTGTATTTGGGCTTTCGATTAAAAACAAAGAACGACGTCTTTCACAGTTTTTGAAAATTCTACCCCCAAAGGGGTTAAATAGGCGGTTGAATGTTTATAATATGAAAGTCGAAAATTTTTCGAGTTAGTTACATCGAGTAACGGATCTACGTGATTCTTTCATGGGTATGGTTGTAGACCTGCAGTGCTACTGGTTACTTTTATACCGATAGAGCCAGTAGTTCCCACGGGATTTTCAAAGAACCTAATTCCACGCGGACGAAGTCGCGAGGGCAACAGCTAGTACATAAGAAAATGAATTGTTAAAAAGAAATAAAGAAAGGTATATTTTGAAAGTTTTATTTTTGTAGATCCTTTGTTTGAATTCACGTTATTTTGATATAATTTACAGTTTTAATCTATGAAATATCCTTTTTTAAGTGCTTAACTTATAAGTTTCTCTTCGGTGAACTAGTGCTTTAAAGTTAATTTCAATATTTACTCATAGAATTTTCATGTAGCACATTATTTTGGTCAAATATTTGATAATCCACGACATTATAAAATCAATAAAAATCATATTTAAAAAAAAATCGGGTTCTTATAACTCTTGAACGGGCAAGTTTGGGTGCGAGCTGAATGCATAGAGTTATAGATGACAAGCCAAAGAAAAAGAATAAAGTAGTTTTAAAGCAAATCAGTGTTTTAAAGCAAGACCTCTCAAGACTCTGCCAAATTTTAGCAGTTTCTGTTTCATTCCATACAACAAAAACTGAAAATATTTTTTTTCGGGCAAACTATCAGTTTTAGAAGAAAACATTTAATAACAGCTATTCATCAGAATGACGAGGTCTTTCGATAGGTATTTTTTTTAAATGGAATTTGTAACAAAAAATCCTTTGTCCCTCATATAGCCGTTTCGACCCACTGTGCGTCGTAAGACCGGCCGATTCATTGATTGATTTCTACTAAGCAAGCAATGGTTTTTTTCAAAATGAGATGTAGAATTGTCACTTTCTAACATTTTGATATCACAAAATAATGTTTTATTGATTTTTATGGAAAATAACAATAATATACTTGTACTTACATGTAAAATGAGATGCCATCTTTCATGTAATTTTTTTGTAGCTTGAATTTTTACAAACAACCAACTGAACAACGAGGCATTTTGTTCGAAAACGAGAGAAGTGAAGCGGTCGATTCGACTAAAGACAAAAACGTTCTTATAACTTATTTTTTGTTAGAGTAGTTCGCATGAACCACGCCTCCTTTACATATCTCCCTTGTTTCCTAATCTGTGGTAAGCACCAATAAATCTAACGTGATTTTCAAACTGAGGAGCATCTCTTCTTTCATTTAGACTTTCATTCGAATTTTCACACTTCGTTGATCTAGTACGAGATGGCAAGTGAAATGTTTTTTTAGCCCGGTTTGAATATTTTTCGTTAATATAACATAATCCTAGATGACGTTGGTTTCACATCAGATTAAGAGCTGCGTTAACTTTTTGAAAATGTTCAAAAGCTTAAATACATTAATTAGCCTTAAAACATTTTTGTAAATGCTCTAAGATAAGTACTAAATCTAAGAACCAAGGAGAAAATAAGAGCGATATTTTATTATGATACTACAAATTAGTTATTGTCCTATATTTTACTATCCCCATGTTCACTTCAGACGGAAATTTACTTTATTTGAAGTCAGCTATTGATGAGAATCTCTGGCCGTGGCTATTTTGACCCCCGGTTCGTTCCGCGCCGCATTACGGACACCTGTGCAACACGTAGGACGCTAGTTGGAATAAGTCCCTACACTTTTCGAACCGTAATCTCAGCGGCACACTCGCATCGTAGTAATATTCGCCCAATAAATACTTCCCATTCCGAACATTCACTATGTACCTATTGAAAGTTCGAAAATTGTTATTGGAAATGCGGACCCAAATATTTTACGCGCCCTGTTATTGCAGGTACCGCATGTTTTGGTACTAAATCTGATATTTAACTCGCTGCTCTCTTGTAATACAACAAATCCTATGGTGGTGGTGTAATATCATATGGATATGGTGTAATATATATGTATCAATATGGATTTTGACATGGTAAAATCAGTCTTATCCGCGTTTTGATATTTTGGCAGATTTTCAATAAACTTCACTCGACGTGGGTGAAATAGGTGCTTAATCGATAGCTCTTACAAACTATAGCATGAGTAAAAAATGTTTCCAAAGATTTTTATTCTTGATTAAATTAAGATAAAAAAATAAAAAGTAAATTTTTTATTCCTGGAAAAATATAGGTAGGTATATATTTACATTTTAAAAATATAATAAAAATTCATAGCAAGTTAAATTCGTTGTCTGCCTGCCGCCTAATAGTAGTCGTTCGCGATTTCTTTTGCGTTAAATATTATATTTAATTTTCACATTAAGAATTAAGAAGTGTCTTCTTGAAAGACTTCCTTGAAATTCCTTTAAAATATTTTTACCCTTGGGATTATCCCCTTTAGTTGAACTTCAGACAATCCTGCATACATTACCTATGCTTCACGGGATCTCATTGTAAGTAGGTATACATACCTATATTTCAGTACTCTTATTTTGTTTGTTGAATAAGAGAAAAACAATAAACATTATTTAAGACTTATTACTATTTATTTATATGAAGAAATACTGGTATATATAAGTGAAATTTTCTATAACTTCTGTTTTTAAAAATTGGTTGCAATAATTAATTAAAGAACTCAAATCAGCAGCAATGTAAATTATACAGACCCATATAACTTTTAAAAGCTAATCTCCCTGTCAGAAGTTTAGTAGGCGTAAAAGTTGGGTTCTTCATCAATCTAGCTCATAAACTCTCAGAAGCGAAAAAGGGAATTATAAAGTTTTATATTACATGATATTGGGAAATGAAATTGTAAGAGTTAAGGTTGACTGAATAGATGTTGTGTTGATGACTTCTTCTTTATCACCCGATAGACGTCCACTTCTGGATATGTATCCTGATTAGACTTTTACATGTCTCGTTCCTGCGTCGCTTGTATCCTGCTGCGAGTGCGACTTGTTTGATATCGTCGATCCACCTAGGTCAACACATATTGTATGACACATGATAACTTATAAGTATTTTATTCAAAAAGGTAATTTTGAAACACGTAAGGTAATATTAGTATAGTCGTTTAATTCAATTAGGTGTCTTTGAAATACGTAGGGTATATCAGTAAAATCGTCCTTATAGAACCCACTCGTATTAACATCTTCGATCGGCGGAGGGTAGGTATTTGTTTTGCGAACTAAACTTGGTTTATGTTCCCCCGACACGCAGGTAGAGCTGTGATTACGCCAATCACCTCTCATTGTTCCGGTGAGAGAGCCGCTGAATTACAGCGACACACTAAAACCTGACCCGATAAATTAACTCTACCGCACGGAAAACAATACACATTTATTCCGGCAATTTTAGGTTTAATGTGGAATTTTTTTTATCTAATCAAACTGGGCTTTCACATACGAATAATTGGACTGGTAATGCGTATAGCGCCTAAGCTTCAATAGCGGGCCCTAAATATATACATTACCACCGCCTACGCCATTATCAACACATACTGACCTAGGATTGATATATAGTGCATTAATCTCTATCGCTCTACGAGACACGTAGCTGACATGTATTTCATAATAAAGGCGCCTGTCTACCGAAACGGAGCGGAGACGTGCTCAGCAGACTAATCAGCCATGCATTTGACAGCTTAAGACTGAGTTTCCACGTCGCGGTTCGCGGCCCGCGCCCGCGCTGTTGCGGGCCCGAGGCCTCCGTAGAATGCAGATTTGTATGGAAAATGAAGTAGCAATTCCCACGGCGCGGTTTGCGCCCGCGGTGGGCGCAGTACTAGCAGTACCGCAACCGCTGCGGGCGCGGGTGCCAAACGCGCCGTGGAAACTCAATCTTAGTCTTTTTCTCTTCTCTTTAAATCTTTTAACTTATAAAGTTAAAACGTATGTTTGATATTTTTATGAACTGATAAATGAAAGCATACGTTCTAATTTTTCAAATTAATAGGATTCCCTTAAACAATCGCACCTCAGATCATTGATAGATGACAGTTTACTTTTGTCACGTTATCTCTGAATAATGTGATTGGTCCGCCGAGGACATTCTCGCTCCGCTCCGGTTTAGTGGGCAGGCACCCTTAAGAATTATCTATACCTTTTCTCAAAGCAACATTAAAATGATTGCCAAATTTATTCGCTGTTTAAAATATAG
Organism: Oeneis ivallda; assembly: GCA_029955525.1. Taxonomy (NCBI): domain Eukaryota; kingdom Metazoa; phylum Arthropoda; class Insecta; order Lepidoptera; family Nymphalidae; genus Oeneis; species Oeneis ivallda. The sequence goes on along the minus strand of JARPMR010000002.1, from coordinate 19,119,372 downwards.
CATCTCTAATCTCAATACTGTAAACTAGGTTTACAAAAAAATTTCATTGCGAAATGTCAATAAATATTCAAAATGTCAAATAAGTTGTCATCATTGTCAAGCTGCTGTCACTGTGTCACCGTTGCTGTCTCAATCTAAATGGCCTGTTTTTTTGACAGCAAATAAAGATGGTTGATAAGTTTAAAACAAGGTTTCTTTTTAATCGTTCACACGACACCGCTTAGGTATAAATGATTGTGATCTCACCATGGTAAATGACCTGTCTAAGATGGTAACGGGCTTACTTTAAGGAGCATGGCAGTAAAAAATAAACCGATACCCATAATCGGTTTCCACACGCCATCGTGCCGGAAAACTGAATCGCTGTTCCGTACGTCTTTGACGGATAAGTATTCTGCTTTATTAAATTGAGTATTACGTACTTCCAAAAGTGAATTGGGTCAGGTTAAACTTTAAGCGTTAAAGATTCCAGAGGTCCGCGAAAGGTACGGTACAAGTATTGTCCTTTATCAAATTGAGTATTACGTACTTCTTAAAATGAATTGGGGTCCGGAAATTAAACTTTAGATGTCAAAGATTCCAAAGGTCTGCGAGAGGTGCTTTATAAGTCTATTTCTCTGCATCGTCATCCTCGTTAGGTACCTACTGAGGGTCGCGATCCTTGCCAAGTACCGATTGCAGTGCTGATTTGATCAGACCATCGCATAGGGCAACGTCCTCTTCTTCGGCCTTCCCTTTCACCTTTCCCGTGACTTTATAAGTACAAGTATTTTGCTTTATTAAATTGAGTATTATGTACTTCAAAAAGTGAATTGTCAAAGATTCCAGAGGTCCGCGAATGTGATGAAGAGCGCCGAGGCGGGTAGTGCGGGCGTACACAGCGCTAAATCTCATTGAGTACATTACCGTTTTCCAATATCTAAAGCAAAGCGCTCGCCACGGCCCCGCTCCTAGAATAACAAAGAACTGCGTGGTTGAGATATTGGAGCACTAATGGACTGCGGTATTTATGAAACGACCTACTTTATCACAGAGTTCTTCCATCTATATTTGTTAGAACCTTGGGATAACGATAAATAATATCAACTCTACCTTAAGCTTGGATCGGGTGTGAGCGCAAACTGCGAAGCAAATCCTACTATTCGAGCTTAATTGTAATTAATATATTTGAGTAATCCACTCCTGTTCTTATTAAATTGTAATTAACTAGCTGATGCCCTCGACTTCGCCCGCGTGGATTTAGTTTTTAACATCCCGCGGGAACTCTTTGTCACGCTCCAGGTTCTCAACTATACCTATCCAAAAAAAGCCGGCCAAGTGCGAGTCGGACTCGCGCACCGAGGGTTCCGTTCTCCAAAAGTAAAAGTAAAACGATAATATTATATTAATTTGCTTATTTATCGTTAACTTTGTTTGTAGAGGTTTATTGTTAATATTAAAAAAACTATGCTAGTTAGAGCGTTGGTTTTATTTTTCCTGTAAAATATACATAAACCTCTATTGACCATAATTATTTCAGATTTTTCGATTGGTAAACTTCGAAGATAAGGGGGGGGAACGGTATTTTTTTCAACATTTTGGCCGATTACTCAAAAACTATTAAATATAGAAATAAATAAAAACCTGTTTTCGAATGCAAAAGTAAAGGCCTTTCATATGATACCCCACTCGGTATAATTATCTTACTTTGAAATTTCAAACCCCTGATTTTCCCCCTTTTTTAATCAAACTAAAATAATTTTCGCGTTGCTTTTATTTTTCCTGTAAAATATACCTAAACCTCTATTGACCATAATTATTTCAGATTTTTCGATTGGTAAACTTCGGAGATAGGGGGGGGGGGGGGAACGGTATTTTTTTCGATATTTTGGCCGATTACTCAAAAACTATTATATATAGAAATAAATAAAAACCTGTTTTCGAATGCAAAAGTAAAGGCCTTTCATATGATACCCCACTCGGTATAATTATCTTACTTTGAAATTTCAAACCCCTGATTTTCCCCCTTTTTTAATCAAACTAAAATAATTTTCGCGTTGCTTTTATTTTTCCTGTAAAATATACCTAAACCTCTATTGACCATAATTATTTCAGATTTTTCGATTGGTAAACTTCGGAGATAGGGGGGGGGGAACGGTATTTTTTTCTATATTTTGGCCGATTACTCAAAAACTATTATATATAGAAATAAATAAAAAACTGTTTTAGAATGCACAAGTAAAGGCCTTTCATATGATACCCCACTCGGTATAGTTATCTTACTTTGAAATTTCAAACCCCCGATTTTCCCCCTTTTTTTATCAAACTAAAATAATTTTCGCGTTGCTTTTATTTTTCCTGTAAAATATACCTAAACCTCTATTGACCATAATTATTTCAGATTTTTCGATTGGTAAACTTCGGAGATAGGGGGGGGGGGGGGGAACGGTATTTTTTTCGATATTTTGGCCGATTACTCAAAAACTATTATATATAGAAATAAATAAAAAACTGTTTTAGAATGCACAAGTAAAGGCCTTTCATATGATACCCCACTCGGTATAGTTATCTTACTTTGAAATTTCAAACCCCCGATTTTCCCCCTTTTTTTATCAAACTAAAATAATTTTCGCGTTGCTTTTATTTTTCCTGTAAAGTATACCTAAACCTCTATTGACCATAATTATTTCAGATTTTTCGATTGGTAAACTTCGGAGATAGGGGGGGGGGGGGGGGGGGGAACGGTATTTTTTTCGACATTTTGGCCGATTACGCAAAAACTATTATATTATATAGAAATAAATAAAAAACTGTTTTAGAATGCACAAGTAAAGGCCTTTCATATGATACCCCACTCGGTATTGCTATCTTACTTTGAAATTTCAAACCCCCGATTTTCCCCCTTTTTTAAGAAAACTAAAAATAATTTTCGATTTTTCTTTATTCCAATGATGTTGGGCCACTATTATACATTACTATGTCAAATTTCATGTCGATAGCTTTTATAGTTACTGAAATAATCGACTGTGACAGACGGACGGACGGACGGAGAAAGTCTCACCATAAGGGTTCCATTTTTACCATTTTGGTACGGAACCCTAAAAATCACGTCAATCCGTAGCTTTGTTGCAGCGTGATTGACGGACAAACCAACAAACGACAATAAAGGCAATCTAATTAAATTTTAGAACACAAAAGCTACTATTGTGACTTAAATATGATAGTTAGATATTCCCTCTGGGACTTGTTTGTAGAAAATAATGAGTACTTTAATCATGTCATAACCTGCACACCTGAGAGTTCTTCATAATGTTCTTGAAGGTGTGTGAAGTCCGCCAATTCGCATTGGGCCAGCGTGGTGGACTATGGCCTATAATATATTTATATATATTTTTCTCAGCACACGCCAAATAATGCATTTTATAGACAAAATTTTGCTACTTTGGGTTACATTATTGCAATTTTTACTTCACTTTACTTCCTGATAACTTAGCTTTCTATTGGTGAAAAAATGGTTAAAATCGGTCCAGTAGTTACAGAGCCTATTCGGTACAAACAAACAAACAAACAAAAACAAAAAAGAATCTTTCCTCTTTATACGAGTAATATTAGTATAGAATATAGATGATTATTTCTTCTGTTTATTAAATAGATAAAAAAATATAATACTTATTTTCCGCTGTCTGATTGTGTTTTAGTCGCCAGCTCTAAATGTAATGTTATCTTATGTTGTAAAGTACCTACTTTGTGAAAGGATATCACCATTTTAAGACCTATCAAAAGAGAATATTGTACAATCGAGTAACAACATAACATTAAAAATGCGAAAGTATAAATACTACACCTGCTGGGAAAGTACCTTATGATTCGTATCGAAAACGAGCGAGAAAGTAGTATTTACTTTCTCGCTCGTTCGATAAAATGAAGTAACTTGTTCGGTGGGGAAGAAAATAAATGTATCAGTGTTTATGTAATTTGTTCGAAATACGCTATACATGGTGATGCTAAGTGCGGGGGCTTAATTCCGCACAATCAATCAAGGCGGCTGATGAGGGTGCACCCACTCACCCGGCTAGTGCGGAGCCCGCACTACTTAACTCGTTGAGCCAATCGATAATTGCTATCGATATGGATTGGCAAATTAATTCACTTAATAACTCGCACGCTGAATCCCAACGTCCGGAAAATATTTTATCTTGCACCGGATTTCCATAAATTTAAAATTACCCCTCACCATTCCTATTTGGCAAACTTCCACGATGACAAAATGGATTTATTTTTGTTCCGCTAAATTATAGAGTTTCATTAATGCAACAGTCGATGTATTGCCTACCTCTTTAAATCTTTGTATCATTGAAACCGATACCTACTTAGGTACTTAATTGTCTAAAATACATCACTGACAATAATTGTACTAGTTTTACTTTTAAATAGTACATTTTCCCTATCATAAATATATGGCGGACAATTAATGACTAGGTAGGTAGTAGACTACCCTTACTAATATTATAGAAGCGAAAATGTATTTGTTTTTGGGTTTGTTCTTCAATCATGCAGCAACGGAGCAACGGATCGACGGATCGACTTGACTTTTTGCATGGTAAATTTGAAGACTAAGAGAGTGACATAGGCTTTTATCCTGGAAAAACAGAAATTTCCTGTGGGTGTTCTAAAACCTAACTAACTCCACGCGGGCGAAGTTGCGCGCAAAAGCTAGTCCTAAATATTTTGTCTATACGTGGGTATGTTTTGAAAGAATTGAGGCTTCGATTGGGGTCCGATCGCTCCGGGTCATATGGGGAGGTGTTCGTGTGCAGTGTTTCGTGCTGAAATGTGAGTTACATGTAAATGTATGTTATTTCGCACCACGCAGGGTGGATTGTGGCGGGTAGCCTGCAGCACGTTGCTTGTAGCCTCCATCATAAGTCACCGCGTACTGCAATGGCGCGGTGCTCAATGACGCCGGGCTACATGGCCCGTGAGTAATCCTCCCCCCCATAATACTAGATGTAATGGTTTGGAATTAAACAATTAGTCGTTTTCTTTCTGCCTCGGCAATGATTGACCTCCGACTCAACGATACGAGCGTACGTCGATTTTTTCTTTTTTTTTTTCTATGTTAACCAGCAATCAAGCTGTACTGTGGTATAACAATAGGCTTTATATTCTTTTCTGATTCATGTATCTGATTCCCTTGTTAGAGTTTGTAGCGCGTGCGGAAATTCTATTTCTAAACTGGCACCTACTGGCGTTTTTCACTAACATAATATAACTCTGCTTATATGGTGCGATTACTCATCTTGGGGTACCGGATTGATTTTTTGTGAATTTAAGTGTGACTTTCGGTCAAATCGCATCGAAAAGTGTTTAATCGGATGCTACAAGAAAACCAAATATAAAAGTAAGCGCCAAGCAGGCATTTAATATGACTATGATTTAGAATGTATCCGAACATACAACATCAGGAGATAGGATTTCTCCTAATGTTGTGAATTTATGTGACTCTCCTAAATGAAAAAAATAAAAAGTTGTATGTCGTGGTAAGGCGTGTCGGGGGGTAAGGGAGCGCACCTCCATCTAGCGCTCCAAACGTCAACCTCACCTGCCCGCGGTGCCCCCTGCTAGTCTACTGACGAGGCTATGACGACCGACAAATGGCGGTATAACCATTTCATACTGGCTAAACTGAGCAAATGGCACAGGCCTGTGTCGGGCAGCAGCGACACGGGTGCGATCAGTTTAGCCCTGCGATGACCAACACGCCTGCCCAGCGTGGTCATTATGCCTTGTATGGATATTCGCACAAGACCATGGCCCCTAGTTCCCGGCGGCCTCGCTATTCCTGACCCTGGCAGCGGTCACGGTAATGGCGGGGCAGGGGGTGCTAAGAATCTCCGGACGAGATTCCGCTGCCAACCCCGACGACTGGACCTGGTGACGTATAACGCACGCACTTTGAGGACCGACGAAAAGATCATCGAGCTGGAAGAAGCAGTGAGCAAGTTGCGCTGGAACATTATAGGATTGTCTGAAGTCCGACGAGAGGGGGAGGACTCGATAATCCTTAATTCCGGCAACTTGTTTTACTACCGGGAGGGCGATCAACAGTCCCAGGGTGGTGTCGGGTTCATCGTCCACAAGTCCCTCGTCAACAACATTGTACAAGTCAAGAGTGTGTCGAGTAGGGTAGCGTACCTTATACTCAGAATCACCAAACGGTATTCGCTGAAGGTTATACAGGTCTACGCACCGACATCGACACATTCTGACGAGGAGGTGGAGGCGCTGTATGAGGATATATCAAAAGCCATACACGCCTCTACCACTCATTACAGTGTTGTGATGGGGGATTTCAATGCAAGGCTGGGCGAACGAAGCGGTGCAGAGACGAGAGTGGGGCATTTTGGGTATGGGCGAAGGAACCAAAGGGGCCAAATGTTGGCCGACTTCATGGAGAAGGAGGGCCTCTTTATGATGAACTCCTTCTTCAGGAAGCGGCCACACAGAAAATGGACATGGTTGAGTCCCGATGGTTCCACGAGAAATGAGATCGACTTCATTATGTCGACCAAGCGGCATATATTCAATGATGTCTCTGTGATCAATAGGGTGAAAACCGGTAGCGATCACCGGATGGTAAGAGGCACGTTGAATATTAATGTGAAGCTGGAAAGGGCCAGACTGGTGAAGTCCACTCTCCGACCTTCTCGTGCTCATATCCAAAATCCCGAAAACTTCCAACTCGAACTGCAGAACCGATTCGAGTGCCTAGCAGACTGCGTTTCTGTGGACGATCTAAACTACAGGTTCGTGGAAACTGTTCATACTGTGGGGTCTAAATTCTTTAAGACCCACCGCAGGAAAAGAACCGAAAAGTTCTCTGACCATACTCTCAAGCTAATGAAGGAGAGACAAGAGATGAGGCTGCAGTCATCGGCAGACGCGGCTGCCTACCGGCGGATTAATAGGCAGATCTCTAAAGCACAAACTCGCGACCTCCGTGTCTTTTATACCAAGTGTATTAAAGATACCATTGAGCGGAACAAAGGCTCAAAAGTGTTCGCGAGAGATCTGTCTATCGGACAGAGCCAGTTGACGCGGCTGAAAACTGATGACGGCCGTCTCGTCTCTTCTCGACCTGAGGTTTTGGGAGAGGTTGAGAAGTTCTATGGACAGTTATATACCACGACACAAAAACCTATTGAAGATCTGGCGAAAGATCCCAGAGCCAAACTGACCCGACACTATACCGAAGATATCCCGGACGTCAGCCTATACGAGATTAGAATGGCTCTCAAACAGCTTAAGGACAACAAGGCGCCAGGTGATGACGGAATCACTGCGGAACTCCTGAAAGCGGGTGGAAAACCGGTACTCAAGATCTTTCAGCGATTGTTCAATTCCGTCATCCACGAGGGCACAACGCCGGAAGCATGGCACAGGAGCGTGGTGGTTCTGTTCTTCAAAAAGGGTGATAATACCTTGTTGAAGAATTATAGACCCATCTCGTTGTTGAGTCATGTTTATAAGTTGTTCTCGAGAGTCATTACGAATCGTCTCGCTCGTAGGTTTAACGACTTCCAGCCTCCCGAACAAGCCGGATTCCGAAAAGGCTTTGGTACCATAGATCACATTCATACGCTGCGGCAGGTTATACAAAAGACAGAAGAGTATAACCGGCCACTTTGCTTAGCGTTTGTGGACTATGAGAAAGCCTTCGATTCGGTGGAAACTTGGGCTGTGTTGAGGTCGCTGCAGAGATGCCGGATTGACTACCGGTATATCCAAGTGTTGAAGTGCTTGTATGAAAACGCCACAATGTCAGTACGTATACAGGACCAGACTACGAGGCCAATCCACTTGCAGCGTGGAGTGCGACAGGGAGACGTTATCTCCCCGAAGCTCTTTACCGCTGCGTTGGAGGACGTCTTTAAGCTTCTGGATTGGAACGGGCTTGGCATCAACATAAACGGCGAGTACATCACTCACCTGCGATTTGCCGATGACATAGTAGTCATGGCAGAGACTCTGAGAGACCTCAATACAATGCTCAACGATCTCAGCAGGGTTTCTCAACAGGTGGGCCTGAAAATGAACATGAGCAAGACGAAAATCATGTCCAATGCTCATGCACCGCTCCACCCAGTAATTGTTGAGAACTTTGCACTCGAAATTGTCGACGAGTATATTTACCTGGGACACACAGTCCAGCTAGGTAGGTCCAATTTCGAGAAAGAGATCAACCGCCGAATCCAACTCGGCTGGGCAGCGTTCGGGAAGCTCCGAGATGTCTTCTCGTCCAAAATTCCTCAGTGCCTGAAGACTAAAGTCTTCGAACAGTGCGTGTTGCCAGTGATGACTTACGGATCCGAGACATGGTCGCTAACTAAGGGCCTCATAAGTAGGCTCAGGACCGCTCAGCGGGCGATGGAGAGAGCTATGCTCGGAGTGTCCCTGCGGGATCGAATCAGAAATGAGGAGATCCGTAGGAGAACCAGAGTCACCGACATAGCTAAGCGAGTCGCGATACTGAAGTGGAAATGGGCGGAGCACATAGTTCGAAGAGCTGATGGTCGTTGGGGTCCCAAGGTGCTGGAGTGGCGACCCCGCACCGGGAAGCGCAGTGTTGGCAGACCCCCCACCAGGTGGACCGACGACATCAAACGAGTCGCAGGGAGCCGCTGGATTCAGGCGGCGCAAAACCGAGGCCTGTGGAAGTCCATGCAAGAGACCTTTGTCCAGCAGTGGACGTCTATCGGTTGATAAAGAAGAAGAAAGAAGATGTCGTGGCAAACTTGGTTGGCACGAAGTTCCTTCTAGTTCTAATTATAAATTAATAATAAAAATAGATAAAATAAAAAATAAAAATCTGAAGTCGGGATCGAACCCCCAAACCGATAGTTTCATTCCTTTCTTAAACTGTTACGCCACGAAAGTTATGATATAACGTGTGTAATAAACGAAGGCAACAAGTGTGCTGACGGAAAAATCTTACGCCTAGCAACAAGGGCCGTAATGGGAAATTCTTATACATATTTCCGTCTAGCCCGCATCCGCGTAACCGTCCGAAAAGGAACTTCGTTCAAAAAAACTTACGTATATATTTTTGAAAATGAAAATATTTCGCCTGTTCATTCCGTCGCATTAGTCTTGATATTTGCATTTTGCGCCGTCTCCCCACCAAGACTTTTCACCCTTTCTATAGTCAGTCAGCCTCTACAGCTTTGTTCTTATCTTTGCGTAATTACCTTGTTGTTTTTTGTTTTCTGATGTTATTGTTAAAGTGTTTGGACTTTGGCTTTTCTTTATTGTCCGTAATAACATTTTGTGTATTAAAAAATTATGATGTAAAGAACAATTCACCGATGTTATTTTGAAGCTAAGCTTTGAAGAACATTTGTTACAAAGTTAGGTACTTACAGTTATTTGGGTTTTGATAATATATACCTATATTCTTTGTACGTTACGTTACGTACGTCTTGCTCGGTACGTTACGTTTAAAAGAGCCGCGGACATTAGGGTGGACCATGTCACAACTCAGAAATCCTTTTTATTCATTTTATATGAACCATGACACTCTAGGCAACGCAATACACTGGCGGACAATATGGACTATATGGTTATACTCGTAGATAGTTCAATGTTTTAAATATTTATGTTAACTTTACTAACTGTGTAACTGTGTAAACTGTATAATTATAACTATAATTTCTGTAGATTCTATGCATAAATTTTATGACCACTGTGTACACATATTAAGGGTGGTTACCTGGAACCCAAATCTGATGTTATTGTATTACGTTTATATTTGGTTGCAACCTGTTTTCTGTGCCTTTTCAACAAATAAATAAATAAATAAATATGCTGTAGGGGGGCCTACTAACTCTGAGCTTTCTGGTGCGAGGTGGCCACTCCAGCACCGTGACCTCAAGGACCATTAGTTTTGGAAATCTATTGTTAACAAAATCAGGAAACATTAATATTAAAATTAGATACCATATTTGTACAATTCGCTTTATATGTTAAATAACCTCGTTCGGAAAAATCGTTATCTACATGTATAAAATTTATAACATCGTAAAAGGTGGTGATTGAGAGTCGTAACGTTATGGCTTTAATTTAAAATTTCTAGACGAGTATGTTATATGTCAGCCCGGGTGCTATAATATTCGTAAGGTGAGCTGCACGTCCGTGTCGCCGAGGGAGGGGAGTGCTCAGCTCATGTGCACCTGCGGATATTGCCACGTAAATCAAATTTCTTATTTCTTCTCAACACTTATTTTTGCCTAGGATGTTTGCTCAGAACTGCTGCATCTTTTATATCGCTTGCCATCGTTTAAGGCGATTTATGTTAATGCAACCATTCTTCACAAGCTTTATCCGCTCTAAATAGGTTTTCTTATACGTATTACCTTGTTACCAAGTAGTTAGTGCTACCAAAACTTGTAAGTAATTGCCAACAGGCTGAATTTTATTCATTCATTCATCCACCTCTACCCGTTATTGGCCCACTACTAGGCGCAGGTCTTCTCTCGAATGGGAAGGGTTTAGGCCATATTCCACCATGCTGCCCAAGTGCGGATTGAAGCAGTCATCGCCCAACTTTTGAGAACCTTTTTGAGAACTCTCCGGCATGCAGGCAGTATAAAACAGTAAAGTAAAGGGATAAAAAACAGCGTTTGCTTAGCTTCTAGTTGTTAAACCAATTTAGCATTTTAACTTTTGTGAAATATATTCTTTACAAAGACTCCTAAAACAGCTTGATTTACGTGGATTAACGTCGGTGTATACCCAACTTATTTCGAACCCATCCAGCTTGGGGCAGAATGATACTGGACTTTATTTTGAAGTGTGAAAGTAGCTGATTATACTAAGCTACCACCTAGACGTTAGCAGTTTAATCAGACTTGCCTCCTGCCGGAAATTGTGTAAGAAAATGGTATTTATTTTACAGCTTAAAACGTGTGCTTTTTATTTATCAATTCATATAATCCAATATACGTTGTCAAATTAATGCGATTTTCTGATTAGTAGGAAGATAAGTTCGAAGCAATTAAATAATTAGCGGCCGTGTGTAAAGCGCACTGCTGCACCGTTGGCATAAATTACAGTTGTTACCTAATAGTCATTTATGCGCTGATAGGATTAGAATTAAATGCCACTCTGAGTAAGCGAAATTGCTCTCACACTGCGGTAGAGACGTGTCTACTGCAATCCTTATGGCACGGAAAATGTGCCTGGTTTTTAATTCATGGTAGTAAGTAGAGATATAGGTTCATAATAATAGTAACTCAAATTAACAATCTGGCTAATTGTGATGTATATGTACAATCTCTAAACTTAACTTAATTGACAGGTCTAATAAGTGCTGTCAATTTGTTCAGTCTAGAGTTTGTTTATGACAGTATTAGCCACTTTATCTAATCATCAAAGTTCTCTTGTTTTCAAATCTTTAAAATAACTGCAATATTTTTGTAAACCTAGCCTACTTACTCTTAACAGAGAATGACAAAGCACAGCATAGTAAAGTAGAGGAAAAGATGACAAATAGGTAGGTAAGTACCTATTATACAAAAAGCGCAAACACAATTTTCATCTTAAATGATACTGGAGTAGGAAAATCACTCATCTTACGGTATCTTGCAAATTAATTGTGGAATGACAGAGCACAACGCCCGCTCTCTTAATGCACGCTCACAAAGCGAAACGGCTTGGGCGGCTCCGTAGTGGCACGTAGCGGTTGTGATTATCATAATGACGCGGTGGCCGCGCTTTTTGCGCCACTCCTTCTACTACGGAGCTCGACACCATTTTGGATATCACAGTTCCTGTGCAGCGAGAAACGCATCACAGCTGAGCTCTCCGCTCGCCTTACAAGGCTCGTCTTAACTACTCTGAGACGCTTATAAATTATGCAAGTCTCCATAATCCACACCCTAAATGCCGTCTCCGCCGCCTCAATTATTCATTCGGGCGGTTTGATGTTTTAGAAAATTGTTCCGATACTCAAGACGGGCGACGCTGTATAATTCAGAGCTGTTATGTGCCGTACGCAGCTGGCACCAGGGCCTGCGGTTTCGTAAGCTCATCATGTTATCGTATACGTTCAGTGCTCATGTATTGATAAATATGTTTAACGTGCCAGTGCTCGTACGAGTATCTCGATAAAATTGGTGTAAGGTAAATAGTTCCTGATATTTATATTTCTCTTCAGGATTCCGAAGGAGATACACCACTGCACGACGCAATTTCGAAGAAGCGCGACGACATATTGACTTTGCTGTTGGACCATGGAGCTGACATGACGCTCACGAACAACAATGGCTTCAACGCGCTGCACCACGCCGCACTCCGAGGCAATCCAAGGTAAATTTTTATGTTTATTCAAAACTTTGCACGGAATATAAAATATTTTCCTTCAGACATTCCTTGGTTATAGTTATCTCGATGGAAATGTTATTTTTTCCTTGTATTTCATTCTAACTTTATGCGTGGGTACTTATTGTGTTTTATGACTCGTAAAAATAAGTTGCCCGAAGTAAACAAAACCATACAAGCGCAAATTCCTTCCCTTAAAAGTGAATACTCGTTGTGTTATACGTAAAATTGTGCTGACAACTCCAGATATTTTAGAGACGTGAGTTTCTAAGACCTTTATTCCTGGACTTTGAAATAAACATAACTTCGCTTGTTGTCCGTCATTATCCCTAGGAAAATGGGCAGTTATGAGCGGGCCTGCCTCATAATAAACTGCTACGCGCCTAATGCCGCGGTCGGGAGCGTCTCGTGTGACGTCTTTATTGCTCCCTGCCACATGCGAATGTACATGTTACCCGCGCAATATATTTAAATTATCTCTACGATACAATTTCAAGTTTTAAGTTTTTCAAGTCTCAAAAGTTTCGCCCTATTTCAAATTTCAACCAAAAATTATTGTGACAGTTTTACCTGTAATACACTGTATTACTGTACTAAGCTGTAAACTACTGTACTGTGTGTACTGTGTATTTAACCTGTAATATTTTGAAGTTGATATCAAAAGAAAGCGGTGATGAGCGGTAAGAGAGTAGTCGGTAAAACTTCTGCTTCCTTTTCAGGGAGGATTCAGGGTTCGATATCTCTTACTTTTTAGAGTCTTGTGTGTTTTAAGCAATTAAGTATCACTTGCATTAACGGTGTTGGAAAAAATCGTGAGGGAGCCTGCATGCCTGAGAGTTCTCCATGATGTTCTCAAAGGTGTGTCGATCCGTGTTTAGCGTGGTGGACTATGGCCCAGACTCTGTGGTGGGCCGGTGATGGGATGAGATGAGAAAATTATCACATCGATCATGAGCCGTTAATCAAAGTAAGAACAAGGAAAGCAATAAAACATGGAACTTTATTTAATTATTACTTCTGCCTATGTCTCACTCTTTTATACATTTACAAAGGACGAATTGACAAGCCAGTTATATGAAACATTCAAGTTCATGGTGAGTAGGTACTATAAAAAGTAATCGCCATCGTAAAAACCGGTTTAATTCTATTAAATCCCAGTAAAACCGTCGTTATCACCGTCTAAATCGGCGCCACGTGTAAATCGCATACAAATAAGCCTTTTCTAATTTATTTTTACATTAGGCTTAGTAGGCAATGCAATAAATACGTTGTAAAGTGATGATGATCGATTTGATATACCTACCTAGTTCTCGTAGACAAACCAATCCGATTTTTCATATAAAAGGAATCTGAACGTATTTTATGAATCAGTGAACAAAAGTTACGTAGAATAATGAATCTCCGCTGGAGAGTCGTGCGTAAAGCGGTTTATTTGTGAAGGGTCCAAGCAGGCTCCGAGCAGAGGAGGCTTGCTAGAAATTATTCCAGTCACGTGAAGAGTCCTAGGGAAATAATACGAAATGCGTCTACGTGACCCGTTCATTATTATATTACGATAGACCGAAGTCGCGGTCATCTCTGTTCTGAATGCTATCTTTGGTTTCTATAAATTATGTATGATCCCAAACGTTTTTAAATCACAATAATCGAATTTTTTTGGAGATATTAGCCATACTTGACTAATACTCCCCATTTCCTCTCCAATTAAGCCTTAAAATTTGTGTTTGGAGAAGATACGACAATAGTGAAACGGGTGGGGTTTTACCCGTTGCTTCTACATTTCGATTTTCAGTCCGCCGCCCGCCGTAACCGTTGCGTTATTGAGGCTTATAAAAATTATGCGGCTTCTTTACATTTTTGTCTGAAATAGATAGATATACGTGTAACTTTGGTACCATTATACATTTTTGATCTCTGAGGCAGCGATGGAAATATGTCCATTGGCAAGAAGCATCGAGCTTGTGATGCATCCTTGATAAGGTCTATTTTCCTTCTATACCTTTCGATAAATAAAACTCCCGAATTAAGACGACGTTAATGGTGACGTAAGCCCGGAGCTTAATCTCCCCTTTGAACAAAAGAAAGCACTAAGACTTAGAACGCTAAAAAGTTTTTTTAAGATTGTTGTTTAATGGTAATCGAATAGAAGATTGTCGTAAAACGTTCCCGATTTTATCGCAAAATGAGAAGTCGCTCGCGACTTTTCCCATTCGACAAAAACGTTCGCTTCCCCCAGAGATGTAAAATCGTTTTATTTTATTACTTCCGCCAGTATATCGTTATATCGGAGGTATCCATCCTCTTCGGTTTGCGGAATTCTTAATAAAAATCGGAACGAAATTTAATTCAGCAACTTTGAATATTTATTACCGAGAAGCTTCAGTTAAAACTTTTTTAGTTTCTCCATTTCACTTTATTAGTCAAGAATAATAGGGACTTTTTATAGTAGTAGAAAAATTTTTCATTTTCGCAATTTTATTAACATAAAAGGCTGAATTTTGTTTTTCTATATTACATTTACTTAATATAATACGTAAAAATGTTACCTACTGTACTTATAAGTGTTACACAGTTATTTAAAAAAAAATCTTCGAAACCCGTATGTGAAGTAATTAATATTCATTCTGACAACTGAAACAGAAAATTAACTGTATAAAAAATTTACTCCTTTCATCTTTCTCTTTTCTTTTCAGTATTTAATTAGTAAAATGTATTATAAACCAGATGTACCTAACTGTAGGTACATCTGGTTCATAATACATTCTCCGTTAAGCTAAAGCAATCGTTCGATATAATCACATTGGTGTGTGGAATCCGGCCCGGCATGCGGAGCGGAGGCAACTACGCCGCTGTGTCATTACGTCTGATTAGAAACAGTTATCTTGTGCGGTTATCGTTACAACCGCTCTAACGAGCCCTTGTAAAACTTCTACAGTAATTTCGTCATATATAACCGGGGCTTGATAAGCTTCCGGTTGATCATTTGTGAGAATTATACATTCATTCCCAACCATACTAAAATGACATTGTTAAATTCTGATGAGCTTTGAAGATAGGACTAGCAATTTTGTTACGTGGATGTATTAACAACTGGAAATCTCTTAAGAGTGTCAGTATAGATACATACAAATATTTCCTTCGGAGCGACGATTTAGCTTTGCTTTAAGAGCTGGAAAATATTTCGATTTGTAAATATTTGGCGGATTGTCTTGATTAATTCGTCGCAGAATCCTTGGATCGTGGGTTGCTCGAGCAGCTGCGTCTAGTGCGGTTCTGTTCGATAAGACGAGTATTCGCGCCCAGCATTAATCGTGAGCTTAAATATTTTAACGCGTCGTAACATTGATTTATTCGGAGCGTAATCTCAGCCCGCGGCTTGTTTGTTCTTCGGCTCGAGACGTATAGGTAAGATTAGGAAGCGCCCCCGATTCCAGCAGCTCTCTCAAACAATTTACTTTACCGATATCATCCTTTTTGGCCCTTTATTAATTAGTTCCGTTTTATCTCGGCAATCTTCTGATGCCATTCATTCGATTCCACCACTTATTTTACTATCTGTATTGCTGTATAAATTGCCAGACATCTCTACTATAGCTATGGCTCAGTATGGAATGAACACAGCATTCAGATGAGATTTATATGGTCATTGTGCCGCGTTAATTGCAGCGAATGGAGCAAAGTGCGATGGTATCGTACTATCCGAACGAGAATTGTAATCCCCAACTGCTTCGGTGGAGGCCATATGATACGAATTACTGCCCTAGTATACACCCCACCCACTGTTTCGGGATATTATTTCAAAATTTACGTTTAATATCTCTACATCGGAGTATTTTTAACAAAATCGATTTTGTTGCTTGTGTGCTCGATTTTATGTTATTGATTAGCACCTGCAAAAAAGTCTTTACATGTCCAAGTTGAGGTCAATATGAAAGATCAGCTGACATTATAAGGGCTAAAGTTATAAACCCAAAAGGGTAATATACAGTAAAATTACCCTGGATAAAGTAAGAGATAGCTAAACCGAAGAAAAAATAGTCTTCCGAAAGATATTATTTTAAGTGGATACTTTGGTTTGGTCAAAAGCTTTTTTGACCATCGTTGGCTTATATCCCGGTTTGGCAGATTTATGATATTCGAGCGTCCGCGTCGTTTAGAGGAGCGAGGCCGGTTGGAGCTAGAAAGGTTGGTGCGGCGCGGGCCTGGGTGGCCGCGGGAGGCTCTGTTATTGTACGACGTTTGATTTACGCACGTACCGCTATCACCCTTTTGTTTGGCCAAACACTGAACACTGTGCCAGTTCCACTGTCCTCTCTTTGATGTTTAATACCTTTCTCCGCATATAATTCAGGTATAATATAAATTATTATTTTAATAATGAAATCGCCCGTATTTAATTTTACCTCGGTCTTGTTAAACTAGCGGCACGCTATGATGGCCGGTTTGACACATTACAATAGTGATGTGGAATGTCAATTTATTCTCGAACAAAAAACAATTAAGTTTTGTTTTTGTACCTGATTAAATAGGTTTAATAAAACAAAAATGTATATGTTTATTTAATTTATTTGAACGAACTGAATATTTGAATGAAAATGAATATACATACTTTATATGCACACAAGAAACATATGAATACAAAAGATACCAAAAAAGGTGCCACAAAAGGCCATAATTAATCAGATTCGTCCATACTACTATTTTCACTGTCGTCACTGCTATCATCACCTACATTAATAATTATATGTTCGTTTTCTATAATATTATCTATTTTCACATCTCTTTCATAATCTTCCCTTATTAATTTAACAGTTCTATTCACAACCTTTTCCCAGTCTCCTTTAGTCACATGTTCACAAGCTTCTTCTAATAATTTTAGCATTTTTTTTGTGGTAAATGGGGGTTCTGTATTGTGTCTTGCAGCATATCCCTTAATTTGAGCCCACACCAACTCAATCGCATTATACTCACAATGGTAAGGCGGTAACCGTATAACTCTGTGCCCATGTTCTAATGCTATTTCGTCAATGACGTATCGGATCTTGGTTGGTTTGTTTTCTTTTAAAAGACGTACTAATTCCGCTTTTAACATATTCATGTTTGCATCTACGCCATTTTTACGAAGCCATGCGACGATATCAGCTTTCTTTTGGGATTGGGCAGGTGGCTTGTCAATTTGCATCGAGTGGTATGGGGCGTTGTCCATAATTATAATAGATGGTTCAGGGAGGCTACACAACATTGAGGTAAACCATTCAGTAAACTTTTCTCCATTCATGTCTTCATGATAGTCTCCAGTGGTTTTTGACGCAAAAGCCATGAGAGAACCTTCGACAAACCCGTTGATGGTTCCGGCGTGACAAATTATAAGTCGCGATCCTTTTCCTAACTTTGGAACTTTGGAAGTAGATGCTGCTGTGTCATCGTTCCAAGAACGGCCTACAGTATGGTTAGCATTAAGCCATGTTTCATCCAAGAACACAACATTTTGCCAATTTTTGATTTCTTTCACTTGCCGTAAAAAAGTATACCTTGCCATCGCTATATCAAATCTTTCCATCAATATTTTGCGTTTGTTACATTTTTTGTATCGAAATCCAATGGTCTTCAAAATCTTCGTTAAAGAACTTTCCCCACCGAAGAATAATCCAGCTTCCTTCAGTGAATGCACCAACTTTTTTCTTGTTGGATACTCCTTCTGTAAATAGTAGCCGTAAACATGTCTTCGGATAGCATCGGCATCTAAGCTATCGATGCCTACGACTGGTTTTGCTCGTTTTCTCTTTTTTGGTGTGTGAAGTTTATTTTCTTCTGTGCCAGTCTCGCCATATTTTTTTTTAGTTATCCGTCTAACAGTTCGTTGTCCAATATTAAGCGCATCAGCTACGCGTTCAACCACTGACGTTATAGGTAAAATTGGCCCTCCATTTTGAGCTTCACGATCGAAATAGTTACGAAGGCGTATTACGAACTCACGTGTCTGACTATTTAGAACAGTTCTCTGCGTACGTTCGGTCATATCGACGAAATCCACAACAAAGGGCTTGAACAGAGTCCAAATTAACGAGCAAGGGTCAACAGTAATGCAGTATCAATATTTGAAATCCAAAGCCAGGTCAAAACTATATCACAATCGCATTGCACTGACAGTTTATACTTTTCGAAGCAACGTCAATTCGAAACTGCTTTGTTTTGCATTGAGCATTGACGCGAGTTTGCCGGAGGTAGTAGTTGTGCTAGCCAGCGATCCTATGTGACGATCGTATTAGATTCCATTTTTAAAAATTTTCAATTTAGAAAACCAAATGCCGAGTTGTGGTATATATCATATAAAAATAAAAATTTTACCTTTTGTATGAAACAGCTGATATTTTTT
The DNA here is from genome assembly GCA_029955525.1 of Oeneis ivallda. Taxonomy (NCBI): domain Eukaryota; kingdom Metazoa; phylum Arthropoda; class Insecta; order Lepidoptera; family Nymphalidae; genus Oeneis; species Oeneis ivallda. The sequence continues at coordinate 19,100,639 of JARPMR010000002.1, read as the reverse complement.
TGCGATTTCAGAGGTTTGTCCACATAGTGAAAATTGTTCATATTCACAAGTACATTCACCCCTTAAATGGTGCAAACTGATTTTTCTACACTTGTATACATTTTAGAAATCAATTTAATAAATAAATTTTGAGTCCTAAACCTAAAACTACATTCGATAAAATTTATGAATCTCTGCACATCACTATCGTCAATAAAGTAATACAATTATTTCCTTCAAAGTCGTTATCAATTAATACGGAACTTCATGAGCGGACAAACGTCAAACCGGCCATCATACCGTGCCGCTAGTTTAGTGCATTATTTTATCTATGTTTTGAAACTCGTATTTCGATTTGCAAGATCTTACGGCCCGGAAGGTCCAATTCCCCGAACGTCCAACGTGTCCGTTACGTTCCATTCCCCGAACGTCCAATCCCCGAAGGTCCTATTCCCGGATGGTCCAATTAATTCCCCGTCCAAAGTTGAAACCGGGGTAATTGGTACATAATTGTATAGAATATCAGTTTTGGGCTTGGATCAATAACGTAAGATATTCTGCCGGTTGTGCCCGAGAAAATAAGTTTTCAGACAAGATTAACTTTATATTTTCTAGCTAGTGATGAACTATAATATATCACGAAAAAAAATCTCATGATGTCGCAATATGCTTTTACAAGACTCAAAAATACTGACGCAAAATGTATTTTTGGCATATATAGGTGAGATCTTATTTTATTCAAGAACATTTTTTCAATTACATAGGAGTGCATATTGTGTTAATTAGGTATTGATTGAAGGTTTCGGGTGTAGAGCGTTGTTGGCGGCAGCGCGGCGCGTCGTTGCCCACAATTAGCGGCCTCACACACGCGGATTATCCGCGCTCGCCGCCCGCGCCGCCCGCACTCCCGCGCCTCGCACACCAGTGCACTGCCGATTCAGCGAATAAATTCATTTGTACGCAAATTGTATCGGCGCTTGCAATTAAAACTTTGTTAGCGCATGAGCAAAGATAAATAACGCTAATATATTCTGCTTATTGCTGTAAGTTGGCGGATACAGAGGATATATTAATGTTGTTTCTAATTTGTTTGGGCAGTAGTTTAGGATTAACAGTGTCGTCCCCTTAACTTTCAAACTTTAATACGTTTACCTACAAAAAGCATTTTAGACCCTTTATCTAATTAATAATTAAATTTCACTAATAATGGGTGACGGCTTTTAAATTGTTCATAGCTGCTACAAATTCGTTTTTCTACTTATAAAATTTAAATTACGTTGAATTCAGGATCTTCCAAATGAAATAGTAAAAATCCTGTTTTTATAGCAAGCTGATTGCACCAATTTTATTCAATAAAGATTTCATCTACATTATAGATTCAAAGATACATGATTCTGTTCAAGTTATCTTTAATAAATAGATATCAAGAACTGATTTTTGCAACTCATGTTATAATTAATTTTATTTATTAATTCAATGGAGTAACTTAGCCAGAACAGAGAATTCCGCCATTAATGCAGTCTAATTCACTTCGACTCTGCGTTTTCAAACGAACGCTAACTTGGAAATTGATTCAAATAGTTTGTAGAAGTAAGCAAGCTCAGCGTTTCTGTCGCCATCATGCGACGTTGCACTTGTTAATTCTTACCAAGAATGATATATAGAAATGTTAAAATAGTTTTGTTTCATATTGCAATGCTAAGCAACATTGACATTGGAAATGACGACGCAACGTTAATGACCTTTTGAAGATTCGTTTAAAAAATCGGTTAAAGAATTATAATTGTATGTTACCTTAACTCTGCAACAACATGTGTACCTATTTCTTTTTTTCCTATCTTTTATCCACGACCGCCGATCGACCGCGTGGAATTAGGTTTCCCTTTGTTTTTTTTGGGATAGAAAACATCTTATGGTAGTGACATAGAAGTTCAAGTTCGCCAAACAGGTCTGCGGGAAGTCCACACATCCTGCGTATAGTATACACCGAATTATTGATTATTATCGTTCATATCCATTAAATATAAATATTAGCACTCTTATACTTATATTTAATGGATATGAACGGTAATAAATAATCAATAATTCGGTGTATCCTATAAACAGCATGTGTGGACTTTCCGCAGACCTGTTTGGCGAACTTGAACACGTTTTAGTTTCCGGCACTCATATTTCGTACTTTATCCGTGGCATACGTTTAGGGCTCGCCCTTGGTCGAAAGGAATCTTAATCGGAATGGCCGAACGAATTTCCAATTTACCAATGAGAATGAGCCTTAGTAGCTATTGAATTAGGTACTATTTTGATTGCATGTCGTCACCGAAATATTAATCGCCTTAAGTGAACCACATATAATTTATTAACGAAAACACAATAATAGCTTCCAGTTTTCGCATAAACTTGAATAAAACTACGGCATAAAACTGAAACGTTAATGAACTATAAATAAATAATGGCCGATATTATGATCTGGTTCATAAAGTTGCAATTATAGTTGACAATAATTGTGATTCAATCTTTCAAGAAAACCCGCAGCCGTTTAAGTGTAGTCTGCAGATGTCCGTTTTCTTAAAGTGGATTAAATGGGGCTGTAAGTTATCATCAACAGCCATAAAATACATACAGTGTTGAGTTAGAATACGATTTACGAATTGAGAATACCGTATTTTCCCAACTCTGGCACCCTGATATATAAATTATGAAGCATCTCGTAAGTGTATTGCTGCGATCTTAGTTTCCTGTCCTTTGTTTTCATCAATGAGTATTCGCATATTTTGGATAAATATAATATCTGGCTTGTTATATAGATCAAGTGACCGCATACTATCGGACATTGAATAACAGAAAATGATCTGTTTTGTGCATCCGACTAGCATCAGTAGGGGACGTTGATTAAAAACCCTTTGAGAGAAATTCTGATGGTTTGGATCGGGTTCAAAATTTTTAGTACATCAGATTTTTTCTGACAAAATTTCAGATAATATGTGAACAATCTAAATGAAATAGTAGGTATCAAATACAGAGCAAAAAGTAAAACATATCCTACCTAAACTTTACCTATTAGTCTGACTGAGAAATGTATGATTAAAGAGTGATACGTGTTCAAACTATTTCGTTGAAAGAAGGGATTTTCTGTTTCCTAATTGAACTATTTCTTTGATTTCAAGTAGCAGTTTTTCTTCAGTAGCTAGTAGCTACTGAGGTTCATTAGTGTAAGTTTGGTTCATTGCGCGCGGATGCGGGTGTTAGCCGTGTACTTATGCTCTGAGATACGTGCACGCCGGCTCCGCGCTAACTGCGAACGCGTACCGAGTTCGTCTGGGCGTTCCATTCCTTTGTGTGCTCCGCCATTGTTCCATTTGCTAATGTTGTTAGTGCACTTTTTCAGCGACGCTAATTTAAATACCTCCTCTTCCTTTAGCGAAGAGAATCGTCTTCCGTTTTCCGCGAGTACCGCTCCCTTTTGCGTTTGAGACGTCCGCATCGGGAGACTGCATTTAAATGAGATACTTAATCACCCGAGTTGGCTTCGCGTTCTTTATAGCTGTTGTTGTCTTCATTCATTACGAGCTTTAATATCCCTATACATAAATCCACTTTCTAATTGACCTTAGCTTTTGCGTATTTCTCGTTTTTAATTAAATGCCGTATCAAAAAGATTTTCTCTGTAATGAAATAGAACGAGATATTTTTTGCTCCAAGAAGCAAGATTAATGTAATTAAAAGTCATTTTGATACGGTTTCCCGTGACTGCTTGTTGCGACCCTAATTCTTTTCAGCCATCAAAGGATTTGTATTTGTATGTGATGTTAGAGAATAAAGCATCGACATGTGTGTTAAGATACGAAACTCTTTTCATGTATTGATATTGATATCATAAATGTAATATAGCGAAGATGTCAACAGAACGAGTATTTTCTATCTAACAGAATTCGGAGAGATGTATGGACCGAGGGGAATACGCCGTCGCAGGTCGCGCCTAGACCGCTAACACCCACTCGAATTGTGTAAATATGAGTAGGGTAATAAACTCCCGAGGACTGCTATGCTCGGATTTGCTTGTTAGAATTTTGTACGTGCATCCCCCCATTTGCCCGCACCACCCGCCTTACGTACATACCAAACTTCGTCGTAGACTGCGCTAGGCAACTTTAGAGACGATGGGTATTTCTTTGAAGTACATCTTTAAAAATTAAAAGCATACGAAATACTTCGTACGTTCACGTTGCTGAAGTAGGTTAGATTTCATTTAAATAGAAGTACTTAAAGGTGCATTCCAGGTTCACACTGGTGCCTTTTAAATAGTCGATAATATGGCATGCGTTATTGCGATATCTGTTTCTAGTATAATTAAGCTATTGCAAAGCTTTTATCGCGGGCTTTGAACTAGGACAAACAGTTTGAGCGCGGCGACCGAATCAAGAAATTCCGCAACGAAAAAAAATCGGCCAAGTGCGAGTCGGGGCTCACTCTTTTAGGGTTCCGTTAAAAAAAATTAAATTAAAAGATTTCCATCTACCCACCTACCCATTTTAATTTAATATTTTTAATTTAATTTAATTTTTATTATTTGTTGTTATAGCGGCAATAGAAATACATAATTATGTGAAAATTTCATCTGTCTATCTATTACGGTTTTCGAGATACAGCCCGCTGACAGACGGACGGACGGACGGACGGACGGACGGACAGCGTGGGCTTAGTAATAGGGTCCCGTTGGTACCCTTTGGGTACGGAACCCTAAAAACCTAACACCGTCGTTCAGTAAGCGTTCAACACTTTAGAGGTTCACATTTAGCTCGTTTGGCGCAGTGGGCGAGCGGCCGCTTTCTTTAGATGTCGCAGGTTCGAATCTCACTCGCGAAGTAGTGACAGTGCGCTTTTCTTGTTTGTTTGTTTTTTAATTATTTTTTTGCATAATTTTTATTATGCAAAAAAAATATTGCATAAATATTATAATTGCAAGTTGATAAAAAATGCTATGCAATAGCTTTACCGCGGCAGTCCTCGAGTGCCACTTAATTTTTTTTTATGGACCGGCACTTTTGGAACCCTCTTAGTTTTAGTTTTATGCCGATGTAAATAACTAATACCATTAACCCGTTATATACATATACTTGAAATATTGATTGACATGGATATTAGGAATATTGTACTGCGTATTAGTTTAAAAAAACTCTTGAATCTTGAATTGGTTACGTAGCATGAAGCCCTGAGTTTTCTCGGCGAATATAATACAGCCTGCGAACACCCTTACCTTTATTAAGGCAGATAATGAGAACGAGCGAAGTCCGCTCTGTTTGTTTGAAGATAAGTTCATCTGTAACATAAAGACAGTTGTTGAATACAGAGAGAAACTTCAGAGCCATTTTATCTTTCAAAATGCATTAGCAAACAGTCTCTATAAAAGTTAATGTTTTTCTGTTTCACTTTGATTTCAAAAGTACCGAGAACTTTATATCAATGAATTCGGTATTGTAAAGTAGGATGTGACGTCACTAGGCAATTTTATACATTTCTTATTGAAAAAGTAGTGAGCATTAATTACAAAAAATGTTTGTAATGAACATTTAAGAATAATGAAAGTTTATAAATACCATCCTGTAAGATCACAGATTATTACGAAGTAGGTATTCATTGACCACGTTAAATTTTAATATTAAATTTTAATATTCGATATAATATTTAAAACTACGTCAGTAAAAGTAAGAACAAAAAAAACAATACTTGCACTTATATTTATACCTACCCTCTTTTACCCCCTTACAGGTAGAATTTTGACCAAACCCGTCTCATTTCTCATTTACGTTTTGCAGCACATCCATGTACCAAATGTCAGCTTTCTAGACATTAGTTGTAATCTTCTATTTACAGACAGATACATCAAGCTTGGGCTGCCTATACTTAGATACTGCTGTTGAGTTTCATCTGCAGTGTTATCCGCTTATTATGGGGGGGTTTACGTGTTAATTTCTATGTTAAGCTCAGTGGATCAGAGCTTACGCTACGCACATTATCCTATAGATCTACACATATGTATGACTATATAGCTATAGCTGATGCCCGCGGCTTCGTCCGTACCGATTTGTTTTGATTCCCGCGGGAATTCTTTTTAACATAATATATAGCCTATGTGGTATTCTGATGAATAAGTGAAATTTCATCAAAATTCGTCCGGTAGTTTTTGCGTGAAAGAGTAAAACATCCACCCATCCATCCTCACAATTCTTCGAATTTATTAGTTATTTGTGTTATATGTGTTATTTAATTTTAACGGAACCCTAAAAGAGCGAGGCCCGACTCGCACTTGGCCGATTTTTATATAATTTCATTTTAAAAATTGCGCGACGTGTCTTTAATTTAAGTAAGTAATTACGTATTCGCTCTCATTCGACCAAATTGATGAAATCTGTAGCCTCGTATTTAATTTCATCCGCAGTGTTTGTCGCATGGCCGCTTGTTATAGGGGTTTACGTATTAATTTCTATGCCAAGCTTAGTGGATCAGTGTCGACGCGCCGCACGTTGCCCGTGACGCATGGCGCGGCTTCGCAAAAGCGCGCTTAATGAAATATTCGCGTCGCGAGCCAAACGGACAACGCCGTTCATCACAGGTGATGCCCTCATTCGACCCCAAGCTTTATGGGCAGGGTACACAAAAATAAAGGGATGTGGTATTTGTCAAAACTTATTTTTCCTGTTGTGCGATTCTCTTATGATTGCTACAGTGTGTCAATTGCCTATGGTTGGCCGATACTCGCTCGCTATTGGCTAAAATGAATTGTTGCAGAAAGAACGCGATTTTAGCCAATCACCACAATTGAGACTGGAACATTGATTGATACCGCTTTTACAGAATCGGCCTGCAGTTTTCTATGATCTACCTTACTTTAGAGCTACGCCACAGGACCTCATGCTGTTCGTCGGTGCTTCTGTTGCACCGCTGAAGCTTCCTCCTTCGTAGAAAATATGATGAATATGAAAATATGGTACCGTGACGAATGGCGACTTCGGTGTGACCACAGAAAATCCACAATGTGTCACAGTCTGCAGCAACTTTTTTGTACAGAAAAGCACAACGCACCGGCATCAGCAGTGTGCCATTCAGTATAATAAAATCTCGCTTATAGAGCGGTGTCATGAGGCGCCGTAACGTTATGATTTTATCGGACTCTACTATAATGAATGACAATCGTATTTTGACATGTGAAATTTGGCAGCGCATCGTATGGCGTATCATGAATTTTTCTCAGTAGAGCCGCAGCAACGCCGCAGAAGCAATACAGCAGCGACACCTCTCCATGACGCCGTTTGAACAAGCTGTTAAAATCATATTTGCGGGGCGCGCGCTCTACCGCATGCTCTATTGTACAATAACGATCGGGTTCGACTGCAGCCATTGCAATCAAGAGCAATTTGACTTCTTCCTAAGGTTTTATAAAAATAAATTGCAAATAGATTTCACGATTTGATACTGAAATATCTCCACCCCAAGCAATAGTTTCCATTAATGTATTTAGATCGTCTTTTATTTTTCCTCGCATCTGGTATGCAAGGCACGTGTATTTCGATACTTTTCGGCGCCGAGAAAAATGTCTCTCAACAATGTTTTACGCGATATTGCCAATCACTCACAGCTCGTGCCAGTTGGACGTAGACATGTGTAATGTACGAGTGTTCCTGTCTTCCATGCACGCCATTTGTCTTGATTGGCGCGAAGATTACTTCTCTAACAATCTTTATTAACACATTTATCTCACGTTTTCGTGTTGTTCGGTTATCAAGGCATATCATGTGTTTGTGCGTATAATCTAGTAGAACTAATATTGTAAAAAAAGGTTGCTTATAGGGATGACGAAGTATTAACGATTCGGAATCAATTCCTTGAACAGAAATGATTGAATGTAAATCAGTAAAAATATGGCACAGTGTAACGAGTCACGTAAGTTCCATAACTTTGTTGCTAACGTTATTACGTCAGACGTGAAAATAGTAACTGAACAACGTGACCGCAATACCAACAAATCAATTGTCTTATGTTTTATCGTGAGCAATACTGGCACGATTCGCACAGACACACTGATTTAGTACAAATACAGCACGTTCGATGCGAGCAATGGTAACAAATTACTTTATTCAATTAATGTAGATACAATAACTATATTTTAATAGCGGTGGTATACGGTGATAGCCTAGTGATTAAGACTTTGGCTTCCTGTTCAATTCGAAGATGAAATCGGATCTAATCCGCACATGGCCAGCGCAGCGAACTATGACCTAAATATTTCTTATTCGAGAGAAGACCTTTGCCCAGTCGTGGGCCGGCAATGCGTTGCGATGAATGAATGAACTTCATTTTGTACAGCAAACCGGTGCGGCTAAGCTGAAAAATTAAAAAAATTTAGAATAGAGGAACCCGCCAGACTCCCAAATCCGGGCAGCTACTGAGAATTTCTTGTCAGAAAAACCCGGAACCTCATGATCCGAAGCCAAATAAGCTCTTCACAAGACCAAAGAGTCATATAAAAGGCACTGCATTAGTTTTAGTTAATATTACAATAATTTTACAGAATAACTTCAGGCACGTCGCAGTGTCGAGCTCGGTAGTTCCGACACATACGAATGGGCGCTATGTAGTGGAAAGTTAAGGCCACGTCCGAGGAACATAAGTAGAACATTTTCCAGTCTGTGAAATGGGAACTTTTATTATTATTTCCCTCCTCCATTGGTACTTAAAAATTCTTTTCAAAAAACCGACTTCTAACGCCACTACAAAGTATAAAAATAATTTTAGTTTGTCCACGTTTGTTGAAGTCGGGCGGGCCTATATACAAACTATGAAACCGATGCGCGACGCTACAGAATATGATAGACTCGTTTGTAGAAGTCGAGCGAGCATCGCGAGTCGGTTTCATAGTTTGTATTTTAGGCCCGCCCGACTTCAACAAACGTGGACAAACTAAAATTATTTTTATACTTTGTAGTGGCGTTAGAAGTCGGTTTTTTGAAAAGAATTTTTATTTTAAGCTTTTAAGTGTAGTATCCTATGATTGAGGAGCTAGGACCTGGAGCTCCATGATGTAGTCCATACTTGTTACCTACAATATCAATTCGTAATCGAAATTTCCTAAATCGCCATAGTTTTAGCCTGCAGCATCAGGCTTGAGGAGTTGAAGGTTAAAATTTTTATGGGACCATTTCGCAAACATCCTCTGTCGATTAAAAAAAAATCACGCGAATCGGTCCAGTAATCCCGGAGAAATCGGTGGACATACATAGAAAAAAAAAAAATACCGGCCGAATTGAGAACCTCCTCCTTTTTGGAAGTCGGTTAAAAACTAACATAAAAGAAGTTATAATAAACTTAAGAATCCGATGTCTTTAAAAGAGTTAAAGACATCGGATTTTTAATAAAGTATAGAGGAGTAACTTCAATAAGTATAACCGTATTTATGGTAGGATACTTTACTCCGATGTTACCTCAAGTGAAATCCTTACAAATGTTCCAAACTAGTTTTTCCCGCGACTATGTCTGGGTTTCCAGGGTAAAGGGTAGTCTATGTTACAATTTCCAAGTCCTCAAGTATAACCATGCGAAAAATAACGTCTATCTTTTCCTCCGTTGCTGCCTGGTTGAAGGACAAACACACAAACAAACATTTTCGTGTTCGTAATAATAAAGGCAGTGTGTGTAATCTTTTTACTGCTTTAATTCTAGAAAAATCTTAATAGACTAGTTTAAGCTTTAAGCACGAATACCCTTGCAGCCTAGGGACTGTTGAAGATACTTTTCAACCCAGTAAAACATAAACTTACTCTGGGACTTTTAAAAACCTTCGAAGAATTTCTTGTAAATTATTATTAATTATAATGCGTTGGTTAATTAGTAAATTGAGGACGTTAACATGAAGCATGATATTTTGTCTGACGTTGACACCAGGGTGAATGGTATTTCTCAAGTCTCATTTCTAATAAAATATTAACTTTGATCAAAATGTTTAAAATCTCACCATCGTAAAATTCGCTTCTAAGAAAAGACCTCCGAAGTTTATGGCTTCTGCCCGGTAGATTCAACGTTTCGTTTCGATGGTGTATTTAATAAGATGGACAGAATTTTCACAGTTTAAAGGAAAAATTATGTCTATTTGAATACTAAAATTAATGTTTTTTTTTGTTAATTGTAAAAATATTAACTGTCTTTAATAGTTATCTTTGCGGAAGTAGGAATTTACTTTTATAGGACACGTTTTAAATTAATTTTTGTATGGGACTACAAATCTTTTACGGCATTGAACGAGAGCTTTAACACAAACTTAGCCATCAGAGTAGCATATCCACACATTATCAAAAGTGGCATTCTTTGCTGAGGAGCTTTCACAGAACCTATGTAATAAGAGTCAACGCACAAAGAGAATCACAATGGCTCTTGGCATGCAGAATGGAGCATGACTAGGGCATTATTTTACTATCAGTCAAGATGACAGAAGTATTTTTCGCGGCTAGCGGCCGACGCCGAGGCGCCGACTTTACGTCGTTTATCATCCACTCTGGTACCGTATCCTAGCCCTTAGTTATTTATGAATAAACCCTCAGAAAAAGTAAAGAGTCATTCATATCAGCTGCTGGTAAAATCGGTCCTCCGATATGTGGTCGATGTATCAATTCAACATGACGTTACATTGATATCTATAGAGTAGTAGTAATGTTAGTGGCGTGTAGGGTGCCGTTGAAAATAACTTTTTGAACCAGAGCACAGTTTTTTTTCTTTATTAGAATATGTTAATTACAAGACAGTCATATATACAAAATACAGTACAGGCAACCTAGCAACCTAAACCTCGAACGATGTTAGATTGCGAGATAAGTCTCAACCCAAATAGAATTCTTATCTTACTAATCCTTACTAATATTATAAATGCGAAAGTGTGTTTGTTTGTTGGTTTTGTCCTTCAATCACACCGCAACAGAGCAACGGATTGTATAGTTGAGGACCTGGAGAGTGACATAGGCTATTTTGTATCCCGGAAAATCAAAGAGTTCCCGAGGGAATTTAAGAACTAAATCTACACAGACGAAGTTGTGGGCATCAGCTAGTATACCTATAATTCAAGGAGTCCCCGAGCTTCTAGGACTGGGCGAACCACTAGTCTTTATTGTTTTTGAATTGTGTGAGCAAGTGATTGCAATCTAATCAAACATCAGCTTAGTGATGATGCAGTCTAATGATAGCTATTTTGGTCCTTATTGCAACCAATATTCACCTACCATCGCGTCGTTCGTGAAATGATCGTATGGCGCAGCGGTTGGCAGCAGGTAACATAAATCTATTATAAGTACTATCTTGTTATCTGGATTATGAAATAGCAGTCCAAAATATCTTTAGTCGTTTTGGCGTGAATACATACGTTTAAGTTATCTACAATATTAATAGGGATTGAGGCTTTGCTTGGGTTTGGCCTAGTTTCAAGTTGCAACCTCTGTACATTGAAGCAATTTCACAAACGTGCGAATTAAAAGTAACGTTAACATTACCTTACTAGCGGAATTGCTTTAATATGGTAAGTTGCAACTAGGCCGCACTCGAATGATAAAACTAACTTCCATGCAGTTATTTCATGATTTTGAACGTTTGAAATTTACGAAATTTTTTGGCTCTATGATGTTTCTTTAATTAAATACCGAAAGTCGACGGTTCAAAGCCTACCCGTTACGCTATTGTCGTACCCATTCGTGTCAAAAGCATTATACACTTAGTTTTTTTAAAGAATATTATAGCCATGCTAAACTCGACTAATATTCCTCTTTCCCCTCCAATAAGCGTAAAGTGCTTGTGCTAGGAGTGGGTACGAAAATAGTGCAACGAGTAGGGAATGGGGATTGAACGGTCAACCTTTCAGTTTTGACTTCCGTCCTTTAACTTATGGGCTATGGAATGGAAAGAGGAATGGTAGTCAAGCTATTTATAATTATGTAGTTTAAAAGGCAAGGCGGCAGTTACTGTAGCTGTATGTTTTCCTCGAGTCGTTAATTGCTAATCTTCTTTTTAAAGGCAAAAACAATTATTAGAAGAAGCAAATTGTAGTAAGTGGTTTAATGTAATTAAGAATCGTTCAGAACATTATTCTATCATTACGAAATTTCCGAGCCAGTAGGTACACGGAAATTTTGTTCTTAATTACTAGTTAAAATTTTATTAATTATGATTTATTCATTCGTTGAAAGGTAGACTGTGGGTGAAAGTCTGGAGAACGAAGAAGAAAGAAGATTAATTTCTAGAGAAATGTGTTTAACTGTCAACTCTTCAAGGCTAAACCACTGGACTGATCTTAATGTTGGTTGCCATAGATATTTCAATAACGATAATTCTATAGTTTAAAAATATTTCGTTTTGAATATTTTCAACAGAGGGGTACACGAGGGCTGCTGTTATAGTTGGGCTGGACGGTCAATCCCCATAATGTAACATCTCCTTGCTGCACTTGTATGTTGCAAGTTCACTCCCGGTGGATGAGAGCCCTAACGATGCGGACGGAGGCGCTAGGCTGCAGGAAGCCGCGTCAGCAGCACGTGCGTCTCCGCGCCGCGCTCCACATTTATTATCGAGTGATTGCCTGCCTGCGTGATCTGACTCACCAACTATCTTTTCGAAGCGATACGATCGTTCTGCTCTGGGATTAGTATTTTTATATCTTTTTTATAGTCCTTCGCATGATTACAAGACCGAGTCATTGTGTACGAGGCCACCTTCACGTTTTATGTGGTGATATTGACAAAATGTTTCTCCGTCGCAGAATTGGGTGACAATAGAAAGTCTGATGTAGCTAAGAATATACCGTTGGAGCCTTTGCCGACATTTTGACAGTTAGTAGGGACAAGTCTAAAATATCGGCGTACGCGGCTTAATCGCTCAGCGCAGCGATATTGGCGTTACATCATGTTGTCAGCGAAGAGAAAAATTGCCACTCCGCCCGCCCTCCGATTTGGCGCCCCGCTCAGGCCGCCTATGTCGACAGCGCGTTTATATTACTATGGAATTTATTGTAGTTTTACGAACGTGCATTTATTTGCTCCTATAAATAATGTAGGAACACTTTGTACGAATGTGTTGCTATGCGATGCAACGGATTAAGCGTAGCAATATATTAAAGGCAAGTAAAGTGCACATTGAAATTGGTGTTGCAATCGGAGTCAAGATTTATTTAAGTATCCGAGTAGGTTTATATTGTGGAGAAACCAATTTAATTGAAATTAATGTAAATAAATAAATATTCTATAAACCACGATTAATGAAGACCACAGAATTCAAACTTAAAAGATAATTTTCTAACTTAAAAACTAAGTCTATAATATTTTCTCAACACTGTTACCTAACAAAATATATTAACATACTTCCACTTTCAGGTGTATCTGATAGATGCTTCTCAGTTTATAATTTCATCTAATAATAGTAGTAGTAGAGTTTTATGGTATAGTACTTAACCTACTTAGATGTCATTTGTATTTTAGCTTTTTTAAGAAAATAAAATAGGACAGGCCAAATGTCGCCAGCACCGGTGGCCAATTCCCTCTGCACAATTACACAGTTCGTTACCCAGCTAAAAAGAAAATTAGAGTAAATAAGGATGACCTGCCGTGGCACGTTTTTTTAATGTATTTCATTTAGACGTATATTGTTTAGATTGAGTAATAAGGCTATGCTTACAATTAATAGTGATTAATGTTTGTATGAAATCGCGTCAAAGGAGGTTCTTCGAATAATTATGATCGAACTTTATTTATTTACAGTAAATAAATAAATAAATAAATATATAAATAAAACTTTATTGACCTTAACCAACACATTTTAGTTATCACTAAGAGTCTACTATATGCCTGCAGTACGTAGATAAGTTCGTTTAATCGTCAATTTATATCCTACTATCCTACTAAAATGTTGGATGGATGTTTGTTACTCTTTCACGCAAAAACTGTTGGTCAGATTTGATGAAACTTCACAATGTTATAGCTTATAAATCAGATAGCTACATTTTATCTAGGAAAACTAAAAAGTTCCCACGGGAATCAAAAATCCTTAATCCACGCGGAATAAGTCGCTGGCATCAGCTAGTCTTATTTGTTTCAGAAAATATATATGATTTCTGTCAATAGTAGTCCGAAGGAAAATTTGAGAAATTAAAATTAAAATTCCCTTTTTTCTTAATCTTACTTTGGTAATGTGATACACGAGTTGGCGCTTTGTCTTTGGTCTCGTCTCAACAGATTTTTAAATTGTATCTGGAAATCTGGAATGCCATATACAGTTTAAAAATTAATTTCCAATTTGTCCCATGAATAACTTCCATCTTCTAAAATATGCAATACTCTCTACTGTCACTTTACGATTACTGCGCCCGTGTGGTCGTCAAAACTTTTATATAAAATTCTATTTGAATGTCTACGAATGTTTTATCGAATAATCAGGCTGAATATCAAACTGCCGAATATTTACTAATATATAAATACATAGTATCTTATATCAGTATTCGTAAAAAAAAAATTGATAATTGTTGTGTATATAAATATCCTCACACAAAGAAATATAACTTACGAAATCTCTACACTCCCGCAGACACCAGTCTCTAATCTGTTTCGATGACACCTTTGATTCAGTATTAATGGCTTCAACGCCCGGTGTATTCAGAATCAGGCACACCTGCTGGATTTATGGGCTCCGTAAATTCATTGTTATTCACTTCAATAGTCTTGATACAGAATCTACTTTATTGTCATGTTTTATAGTTCAGAACAGGTAGACCGCTTTATAAGTTTCAACGATGTATTCGTGCAGATTGTTTTTTTTTTGGAAGGGGCTGAAATATCATCTTTCGTTATTTGATTGTTCCGTTATTCCATGATGGATTTTGCTGTTACGAGCAAAATATAAAGTCTCGTTGTATTTCAATCTGAGAGAGAGGTATTTGCAAACATCCTTAGTGTTTGAAATTACTCTTTTCTGCGCTAATATTATAAGAGATAGCTGTACTGATTTACGCATCGAACCGGTAGTAAATATCATTCGTCTATGCATCGAACAGACCATTGCGAAATTGCTCACATAAAAAACGTAGGCAAATCTTTAGTAGTGGCTTCATGATGTCATGGAATAACCGTTAAATAGCGTCAGTTTTTATAAAGTTCACAGAGATACTTCTCATATCATAATGCCGTACTAGTATCAGCCTTCCTAGTTATTGTTAATTTTTTGTAACCATAACATCTTTGAGCGGCGATAAGTCTTGTTTAACCAACCTCATGCCGGCAGAACGTCACCATTCTCATCAGAGAGGCCCTATACCCACCAAATACTGAATCAGCTTTCCTAGCGATAGTTACCAAAAGTACAGCTATCTCTTAATAATCTATAACGAATACTGTCAAGAACACCTTTGGAAGTTAGCCTTGCGGTAGTTTTTTACAAGCTTTTATTTAGCTTGACCAGTTTATTTATTTGTTTGTTTGTGTCAAATCTTGCAAGATGAATTAGACCCACTTCCCGGTTTCTGATCGAGCTGAAATTTTGCATTTATGTGTAAATCGGATGACAATGCAATATTATTGTGACATGGAGCTGATCTGACGATGGAGACGGAAGATGGCTATCGGAACTCTGTAATAAAACAACGTAACCCCATCGAGTTTGGGCTCGTTTGATTCGTCATAACAAGTACTCTGATCCTAGATGATATCCAGAGTCTAATGGTGTAGCTACTAAAAGCTTGCATTTAAAAAGAATTTTTTTAATTTACACTTGTTCCATACCACGGATTTCCCTATATGGTTATTTTAAAGATGCCATAAATTGTGTTAAGCCAATTTTTTTCGCAATGAAAAGATACGATATATTTTTGAGCCTAAAATGTATAAGAGTCATCTATGTCTCCTGTCGATCGCATTTTTGATTCGCGACGATTCATAGCGATTGTCCCAACGCGGGCGTTTCAGGAACACGGGCGCACCTGCCGGATTTACGAGGCCCGTAAATTCATTGTTATTCACTCCAATAGTTCTGATGCAGAATTCGATTTATTGTCGCCGACTCGTATCGAAAATCGGGATTTAGGGTTTTACGACAGCAATCCGCGGGCTGTCTGTATACAACTATCTACTCCAAGTTTTATTTCTGCTCAAACGTAAAATAGGCGACATGGCATAGTGGTGAGTGGTTTGGCGTTCTACAATCTATTTTTCCTTAGCTGTCGTAAACGGTAAACAAATGTTCTCTCGCAGAAACGTCTAAGCGACACATGTTTACACGTTCTTACCACACACTGACAATGAAACCGTGCTACTAGTGGAAACCTAATGGTCTAAGATCCGAACATAACATCGACCTTCACCCATCTGTTTACCGAATGAAACATTTTTTTTATAAAATTCCATACATAGACAAATACGTCTTGTATGTATTGCCTATCAAAATATGTTCATGACTATCATTTATTGAAAAAATATTAAATATTTTTTTTTTGCGAGTTTCAACGAAGGCGTCGCTCGCAGCCACTATGCTCTATCCTTCTTTATTACACTAAATAAGCTCGGATTTCTCTCTTGCGCAACTTTACTTGCTTTGATTTTTAAACTTTAAATCCTGGCAATAGTGTTTCATGAACGGTTTATTGCAGGCAATACTATACCATCGCGTTTGTTATTAAATAATCTTTTTTTTGATATATATTTTGATTGGTAAACAAGTGGGTGAAACTCGCTAAAAAAATTTTATTAATATTTTTTTTTAATTAATGATAGCCATGAACATATTTTGATAGGCAATACATACAAGACGTATTTGTCTATGTATGGAATTTTATAAAAAAAATGTTTCATTCGGTAAACAGATGGGTGAAGGTCGATGTTATGTTCGGATCTCGTACTATAACTCTCAAACGTCTTAAGCGATCGGCAAAGCTGGTTGGTTACGCATTTTGACGAAACGTCTTCTTTTACCTTTTAAGAAAGTTAAGGAATAATATGATATACATATATTTTTTTTAAACCGACTTCAAACTTAAGTTACTAAGTATAAAATACCCAAATCCTCTATTTCTCCAGGATCCCATCATTAGATCTTAACCTGATGATCATGAGACCACCTGGGAAGTATATCCTTTCAAACAAAAGAAGAATTTTCCAAATCGGTCCAGGCGTCTTTGAGTAATCGGGGAACATAGATAAAAAAGATTCCGACGAATTGAGAACCTCGTCCTTTTTTTAAAGTCGGTTAAAACAGACTATAAACGGAAGGTCCCGTGCTTGCTACGCGGCAGGGTGTATAATATAAAATTTCTTTCTGGTCCGATCTGTGGTCCTTGCCCAGCATTGGACGTATATTCGGTTAGTACGACGTCAATAATACGAGTACTTACATCAAGTAGAAAGTACAATAATATTATGCTGTCGCGTCTGTACGCGGAAGTGCGTAGCGTTTATTATTCCTTACAAATATAATATATTTTTGTTCTATACAAAACAAGAAATATTACTTAATATTGGTTTATAGGACACTGTCAGATTTGATGTAAACATGTTTTACTATTATGGGCCAAAACAAAGGTAGGTAGTTACCTACCTACCTACCTAACGGTAGGTAGCCTACCTACCTACTTACCTAACGAGTACTTATAGTATTTTCTAAATAAATAAAACCGGCCAAGTGCGATTCGGATCACATGAAGGTTTCGGTTCTATCGTACAAGATTTAACACCAGCCATTATTCAGTAGCGTTAGTACAAGATTGGATAGTTAACTATGAATAGTAAACTATGACTTTACCTTCAAAGATATCATAAAATAAACCATAATAATATTGAGCTCAATTTCGTGTATGTATTCTTATACGTTTACGTATAAGAATATATACGTAATGAATTTAATTATTTTATGACTAAATCGATACCATTATGGTTCATTATTTTACTTTGATGCTAATGTCATAGTTAACTATTACGATCAAACGAATTAAAACTCTGGCTAACCACACAGATCGAGCAAAAACAAAAGTTGTATATAGAATTGGAGACCCTTTTTAATTAAGCTATTTATTTTTTATTAGCTGATGCCCTCGCGTGGATTTAGTTTTTAAAATCCCTCGGGACTCCAGGCTCCTAACTATACCCATTCAAAAAATCACGTCGATTCGTAGCACTGTTGCGGCGTGATTGAAGGACAAACCAACAAACAAACACACCTTCGCATTTATAATATTATAATTAATTTTAGTATTATTTGTTGTTATACTCGTAGCGGCAATAAAATTACACATTCTGTGAAAATTTCAAGTATCTTATCTAGTACGGTTCATGAGATACAGCCCGCTGATAGACGGACGGACAGCGGAGGGTCACGTTTGCATCTTTTGGAAAAAATATTAAGATACCTTTGGTATAGCCAAAGGTATCTGTTTAACTGAACTAGATATTTTGATAGAAGTAGGTATAATTTATTGTAGTAGTCTTTGTTTATTTATTTTTTCTGTAGTGTAATTAAAAAGACGTTTCCATGCCTTAATCATTCGCAAGTATCTGAAGGGCTTAACGGAAACTTTTTAAATAGTAGTAGTCTTGACGTCTTTGTATTCAGTCTTTCTAAGAAGCTGGTAATTGCTCTGGGACCGGAACTAATTGCTCGTTATTCGCATTGATTTTCGAAAATGCTTTTACTAATTCACTGTCATTACCTGTGATCCTTAGGGTAGTCGAGAGTTGATCTCAATTGAAGGAAAAAGCACGGGTGAACCTTTTTGTATTATTATTAGTTTCTCTCGACTTCTTTTGTGATCAAGTCGAATCACACACGGATATCAATATATAGTGTTGAACCAATGGTTTATAACATTTCAAACACAGCTGCGTGACTGCAGCACCACGGCATCTGTATGCAGCGTCTCTATTGCGCTGCACTCTACTCATGGATACTCATGGATGCAGTCTTATATAATTACATAATAATACTTACTATATCTCGTATATAGTAAGTATATTATAGCACTTTTCATCTACATGGATTAAGGTGGATTTTTTAATTCAGTGATAAAAAATGAATAGTCATCTATAAATAATTCGCATCAACAGAACTTACCTAGTGCAAACTATTATCTTGCTGAAACTAAATACGGTTTAGTGCTTACAGACGTTAAAATCGTAAAAAAGTAACATATAAAGACACAGTTCAGTACTTATAAAATGAATGTAGATTTAAGACTAATCTTAAGATATTTTAAACATATACACTCGACTTAAGGGAAAAGCGCGCCGATTTTTGAGTAAGGTCCATAAATAATCCCTAATTCCCCTAAGGCCTTAACGTTAAGGAAGGAAGTATTCACGCTGAAGAACATTATATTTCACGCTTTTAATATAGTATAATTTTATCCACATACTTTTAATCTGTTAATATTTTGAAGTTTAGAGCAGTTAAGGAAAAATGTTCAATTAAAAATCGGCCAAGTGCGAGTCGGGCCTCGCTCTTTTAGGGTTCCGTTAAAAAAAATTAAATTAAAATATTTCTATGTACCCATGGAAATATTTTAATTTAATTTTTTTAATTTAATTTAATTTTTATTATTTGTTGTTATAGCGGCAATAGAAATACATAATATGTGAAATTTCATCTTTCTATCTATTACGGTTTACGAGATACAGCCCGCTGACAGACGGACGGACGGACGGACGGACGGACGGACAGCGTAGGCTTTGTAATAGGGTCCCGTTGGTACCCTTTGGGTACGGAACCCTAAAAACCACCGTTTAATTTGAAAATCCATTTTGGATTTCTAGAGAATTAGCAGTATTGGAAATGGTTTCATATTCATGGTTCACACCACTGGCGCTATATCAATGTTCGCGTAAATGGAATAGTCGCATCGACACCGACTAAACTTAAATATCGTTTTCAATATTGCGCATTCCATAAACCGTATTGTCTGAGATATGTGGGAGGAGAATAGCTTCAATATGAAATCTGATTTCGGGAATCGGAGCAATCGATTATTTATTATTAAATGTAAGAGTGATCACTCGGCGCACTGCTCCAATCTCTAGAGGTCTGGAGAAGTTCGCTGTGGGGGTAATTGTAGTAGTAGATTGTCGTGGTCGAGTGTTCGGCACGGTCCGCGTGGCACAAGATTGCGGAGGCGCTGTTTGCTCTTTGGCGGAGCCCGCAACGGGCTTACGGTTCAGCGAGCCGTGCGGCGGCCGCGCGGCCTCTCGGGTCACGTCTCCGGCCAAATTGAAATATCCCCGCTGCCCTGCCTTCCACTCCTTGCACACAGCACCGCATCGCCGCCGCCGACCGCCTGGCGCCTCCCTACTTCACATAGATACGACACTAAACTAACACACAATATTATCTCTATCTAGACTACCATTGACTAGCAGACTCACTCCGACTCCGCATTGGTGACCTCAACTATCGAAATCTTCAAGAGCAGTTATAGCCCAGTGGTTTAAAGCTGCGGGGGGTCCAGGGTTCGTAAATCGTAACCCAGGCTTTCGCCAGTAACTTATCGCAGTTCTGTGAGACTTCAAATATCAATTCCTTTACGGTATGGCGAAAGAAAACGTGATGAAATCTCAATGCCTGAGAGTTTTTCATGATATGTTCTTAAAAGCGTGTGAAGTTCTACACTTGGCCAGCGTGGTAAAATATTTCATTAAACCCTTATTCTAACAAGATACCCGCGTCTGGTAGTGGGTCGCCAATGGGATGATGATAATGATGATGATGATGATTATACTCGTTAATGTGATTCTTCTGCTAAATCTCTTGCTGAAAAGAAAACCTCGTTCAATGTTTCTTTGATTTCTATAAACATTTTCTACGTTAAGAGTTGTGAAAACACTGTTTAAATAAAAATAAAACAACGTTAGATTATATCTTTAAATTTGGTTTAAAATTGTTAGCTTTGACGTCTTAACTCTAAGAAAACTTCTTCGTTTAAACTTTAAACTCGGGATAACTAGAAGCTTTGTGTTTAGTTTCAAAGTTTAAATGCCGTATGTAACGATTGAGATGACCACGAATGTACTGTTATCTACTGAATGCATTTGTTGCGAATTAGTATTTTTGTGTCGCATGCATAGACTTATTATATTTACTATGTTGCATGCCATGAAATTACTGTATTGACATGTAAAATTGTTTTGTATGATACTCTGCTTTCCAATCGTAAGTTCTTCAAACACTCATACTTACAAAAATAACGTCCATAAAAAGGCGTGAATACGAAGTCACATAGTTTCTTCATAGAGCTTTATTTCCAGTTTTCTGTCTGGTAATATAGCGGTGTTTTGGCCGACCTAAAGGCCTATTACACCTTACAACATAAAATCAAAACAAAAATGTCAGAACACCCAATTTATTCCTGGGTTAAACTTTAATCGACGTTGGTGAAATCTACACTAAATCGAAAAAGTCATCAATGTTCTGACATAGCATAGTACTCTTTAAACTAAGTACTAAAATATTATAAATCTATATATATAAAAGAAAGTGGTGTTAGTTACACTATTTATAACTCAAGAACGGATGAACCGATTTGGCTGAAAATCGGTGGAGAGGTAGCTTAGAACCAGGAGACGGACATAGGATACTTTTTATCCCGTTCGACCGCGTTTCCGCCAAGTCACTATAAAACGTGGTATAACAAAAACGCATCTGACATGGAATAACAAAATTCTTTATAAATGCGAAAGTTTGTCTGTTGGTTTGTCCGTCAATCACGCTGCAAAAAGAGCTACGGATTGACGTGATTTTTTGGATAGGTATAGTTGAGAACCTGGAGGGTGACAGAGTTCCCGCGGGATGTTAAAAACTAAATCCACGCGGACGAAGTCGCGGGCATCAGCTAGTTATTCATAAATTTCACAGATTCAGGCTATCCATTGGTGAAAATTGAATAAAAATAGCTACAGTAGTTTTGAGAGTAATCATACTTACGTCGGCGTACTCTACCCTAATTATATTTCATTTTCTCTTGTTTAGGTCAGAATATTTCAGCCGGGCTATATATTCCGTTAAATATTATATATTGCCATGGTTTTCGAACGTTTCAATTTCCGTGCGCAGACAGCGGCTGAATTTACGTGCGCAGATTTACATGCCAACGAAATAATTTGCAAATGGTGCTCGAACGTTTCATCTACATATATTTTATGATTTATTTCTTTAAAGTGTGCAGGTTCAGTTTGGCCCTGGTGCATATTTATAGCTTTTTGTCGAGCTGCATAATCTTGAAATATTATCATCAAGAAGTTTAAGTCGCATAAAATAGTAGTTTCTAAATCAGTCGCTCTACAAACCTTATTGTATAAAAATTACAATTATATTTTTGTAATCATGTTACTATTTAAGGCATTTTAATGGAATTTTTTTATTTAAAACTAGACTAGATCGTGCCTGTGACTTGGTCCGCGCTCATTAAGGATTTTTAAAAATGCTGCGGGAACCCTCTGTTTTTCTGGAATTAAAGGTAGCCTGTGTCACTCTCCAAATCCTCTTTTATGTAAAATTCACATCTTGATTCGTTTCTCAATTGCTGTGTAATTTAATGACAAACTAACACGCTTTCGCTATAAATTCGTACGGAATTGTGCATGGCCGAGTAAGTGAACCGCGGTCTAACGGTCAATCCACTCTGTCCACGAAAACCAGTGAAAAGTTAAACATTAACATATTAACTTCGTCGAAGATAAAACTACGTAAAAGTTACAATAATTATTATTTTTGTAAAAAAAATGGATCCGGGTGGATGCATTGTTTAAATCGATAACCTTTGTAGAGGTAGTTACCTTACGGAGCCCCTTTGCAGGTAATCCTGCCCACTTGGAGTTATTGCCGCCGAGGGATGGAAAGATTACCTCGGCGGGAGATAAGGAGGTCGACGGGGCTTGGAGTGCGATTGTCCCCGAGTCAGGCGTCGAATTGTGTCAAGTGAAGCGGCAAATTGAACGGCCGAACCTTCTGCGCTCTCCGCTCACTAATCGTTACATAAACTGCTGCCCCCGAACGTTTAATTACGCCACATACTTTTTGCTAGTCTCTGATGCTAAGTCATGGCCATTTTAATCGTGTAGTAAAAAATAGGTGCGTTAATTTAACTACACTTATTTTAAAAATATTGTCAAGTGAATTTATAAAAAATTAATAACAATCTTAACAAAATCATTTATTTTTGTTTTGTTAAGAAATCATTATGAGACTGTTAAAATAGAGTCCTTTAGAAATCTATTCATAGCTTAATCAACTGTTGCATAATGCGAAATATAAAACTACGGACTATAATAATAATAATAATAACATTCCTGCGCTTCTTATCATTGAGGGGTTTGTGACAAACCCTCGCACCCTGCGTTAAGCTTTACTTTCGATTTTTTGAATTGTCATAATTATCGACCGAGCGAAGCGAAGGTCTCTGAGTTTACTTGATTGAATTTGCACTTGTCCGTCCGTCCGTCCGTCTGTCAGAGCCTTATAACTTCTGAATTACTGAACGTAATTACTTCAATTTTAGATATGATATGTAAACCGATGGCCTCCAGCCGAAAATGGCTTAAAAAGTTATAAAAATCTTTATTTCAGGGGGGCTCTCATAGAAGCGAATGCGAAGTAAAATAAATTTTTTTGCATTTCATAGAATTGCAGTACCTCATTTTAAAGAGAATTTGGAACAGAGTACAAAAGTATTTTTTTTATTTTTTTTCCTAAAATTGACGAAATGGGGGGCTTTCAAAGTGGAGATTTTATTCGAGGCTAGATCTCTAAAACCACTTTTTTTTAAAACTTGAAACTTACACATAATTTCAGTTATATTCTGTACTTGAACAACAAATACTAAGATTAGATAAATATTATAAAGAAACGAAATTATTTAAGTTTTAATGGGCATCAATGTTTTTAACAAAACTTCACTATACTGTTAATAGATGGCGCTGTCTTTAATATTGTAAATACGCATCCCATCCACGAAAGCAGATGTCGATTGACGTCATCAGATTCGGCGCGTTTTAATTACAATATACTTAAAACTACCTTATGGGAATTATGGGATACCGCGAGGTCTCAGTTCGGGGCGAACCACTAGTGTAAAATTTTCTTAAACGTTGATACACCATATCATTAATTACATACACAAATACTAGCTTATTTTTGTAACACAAGGTGAATAGAAATTACAGTTCCTCAATGAAGATCAAGGATTAGTAAATTATCAATTCATAAGTTTTTATTCTATTGCCTACCCCAAAAAAATATAATACAAAACAAGCTATCTACACATTTTAACAGATATTAACAAATTAATAAATTACAGTGTTAAAATTGTTAAATATAGAATAATAATAATAATTTTGCGAACTGTGATTCGTTAACACCGCAGCAAAATTGTGAGTGACGCTAATGATAGGGTGCTACAGTCGTAGCTACGTAGCGCTTTCCAATTATGAGAATATCCAATATTATCTACGAAGAAGATGGCGGACCTTTGCCTACACAGAAAACTGAATTCAAAGGCTTTATTTTATTTAAATACTCCTAGCCTTTTAACATTACTTTTAAATAATTTATTTAAATTTTAATTTTTAAGATCATGTCTAAATAAACATTCAAAATATACATATAGTTAAAATTTAGTAAAGACTAAGGTCTGTAAGTGTGTCGAACACACATTATAAACTAGTGTAAATTGAAAATTTAAAATACACCCAACATGTGAATCTATGGCCGGACAATGTACGATATACCTGACATCCAGTGTTCAGTTTCATTACCAAAGCCTCCTTCTGGATGATTGATCATCATCAATCTAACACCTACTCATTGAGACCATTCTAATGAGCCCAAACACACTATATCTGCTGTAAGTTGCCGAGGAGTTGGGTATCTCGCAGACTACTTGATGCTGCAGCATCAGATCAAAGTTACTATGCTTTGGAAATAATCTGAAGTAACAGTTCACCCAAAATCGCACCAGTGAAAGTTTGTAAGACCCTTTAATCAAGTAGGAAATGAACTGATGATCTTCAAACACCTGAGCAGATCTTTATAAATTAAGAGATCAATCTCGATCACGTTAGCTTTCAAACAGAAAAACATAGTATCAAAATCGGTGTATTCGTAAGGGAGCTACGTGGGAACAGACAGAGATATAGATACACAGACACTGATACACACGACAAACTTATAACACCCTTCTTTTTCGTTGGGGGTAAAAAATATATTAATCATCATCGATTGAGCGAGAAATTTTATTCAAGGCCATGCTTAAAAAATAGTAGAGTATCTCTTAGAGTAAACTTAGAGTGGATTTCGTTATGTATCTTCAATTAAAAAAAAATTGGTTGTCTAAAGTCGGTTTACGGACGATAGTTTTACGTGATAACGTCATAAAGAAACATTGATGAAAATTTGCATAATTTACGCACGCGATGACTGGCGGGCGCTCTCTAGTTACAAGCCACCGCTTGGGCCGATCGTGTCTCTCTATCGCTTGTTCCGCGCTCTCGCTTGCACGCTCAGGCTCAGGCGGAACGTGACACTTTTTCGTGCGTGCAGCCGGTGTTCATCGATTTATAAGACGTTATCACGTCAAAAACTAGATCAGTCGTTTTAAAAGGTGATCATTATCTAAACAGTGATTTTCTGTTGAAAAGCGATTCATTAGCACCATAGCAGAATTGTATGTGCGTCAATAATGACAAGGCGCTTAGCAAATCGTAGCCACGTAGCTCCTTTCCAATTACGATCACAGGCGCTACGAGACAGGCGGCGGGCGGCCTCTACGAACCGAGCTCTCCGACTTCCATTCGTTACAGAACGTGCACCCAACTTTTTACCCGGCTATACATTACGGTCTGTTTTGAAACTGACTTATAAAGAGTATGTGATATTTTTTTATACATGCTCTATAATTGCACAGTAGGTATATTATATGGATAAGTTATTTTCTATATTCGCCAGTACATTTCTCATTTTTTCCCCAAAGGAGATTCGCGAATTCCATATAGTTTCTGACCCAGACGAACTGAGCCGTGGGCCTCAAGCCCACGTTTACGAATCAAACTTCTCTTGTTTGTTCTAGTAAACCAGTCTAACAAAAAAGTTCACCAAAGTCTATCAAATAAAAGTTGGGAGAAAAAAGATATTCACTTGTATTGCCATGTAAAGGTTATTTTTAATGTGTACTTGTCTTCTAAAAATATCGGGTTTACACAGAAAAATACTCTGAAAAATATTAATTAAAATGAAATGATTTCTGAATCTGAACGGTTTTTAAAAATGCTGGGTCAAAATTCGCCAACCTCCTTTAATCTGCCTTCAAATTAGTGAAGTGACGTGGGTACTTATGTAGGTATAAGAATTATGATCTATATTCTGCAGTAGATATTATCTCATTTTCCCCCAACCTTTCTTGAAATTAGTGAAGCGTCTTAATATGTGGTTACTTATGAATTATGTAGGTATATTTTCTTCTATTTTGTATATTTCAGTAAGTACCAATACCAAGCCAATATTGCTTTATGCCTAAGATGTTTAATGTTTATAATATACAACGCAGTAGTAATGCTGAAAAATTTTACTCAGTGAATAAAATTAGAAATTTCAACAAAACACTCCACGTGGAATTCTGTGATAAGGTGGAACTTTTCCCCGCTCGCAAATTACACTCTGAATTCCGTTGATAGAGAGAAACTTTGTTCAAATGAAATCACTTCTACGCTCTCTACAACGTTTCTCTGTTTTACTTTCCGCCAAGTCACCCTATCGTGATTCATGTCTTTTGGGACGGCTCTCAAAAAGAACCAAATTGAGTTTCGTTTCTCGTTACCCTTAATTTTAAATTTAAATCATTTCCTTTAAATTCTTACAAACTAGAGCTACAGAGCTACATTTTGTAAATAAATGTTTGTTTATTTTCAGTCTGGTTATATTGTATACAATAAATAAATTCTTAATGCTCATTTACGGGTGTACAAAAATTGTATCTGATTTATTGTATTTATTGTATTGTATTTGACAGTGTTCAACCAAAAATAACCCGCTTAAGCGTTAAAACCATATAAATTTTCACTTAAAAATAAAAATCATATTTACAACTTGAGGGAAATATACTCTTGTAATAGAAAAGCAGCGGTTAACACCAGAGCGCTGCGCGGATTGTATGCAGCAGCAGTACACGCGGTAACGTGGTTCCATTATGATATTGCCCACTAAGTGAAATTTGTTTTCACGAGCTTCGTAAAAGTATGTTTTTTTTTTATTTTTCTCCGAGGCTCCCGGAGCGTAACAGCTCTTACTGCTTATCTAAAATTTGGATGGAATTTAAGTTTCCTCCATTACCCTTATAATGATATCCATTTCTTTGAGCGTTATTTCCGCTCCATAAAAAATAACGTACTAAATTTATATACTTTTACCATCCTACTTATCTACGTTTACCTGTTTTACTTATATTTATATCTTAATGCGAACCTACTTTGCACTTTGAATAAAAATATGGATAGTTATAATTTGCGTTTATGTATCATTTGCGGTAAATTCGGACCGCGGTTGCGTTTGGTAAGGTGGTTAAACTGTTTAACATAGAACACTTTATGTGTGCATGTAGGTGCATAGTAACACTAATTAGTTTAATACCATTCGATCGCCTACCCTATCCATATTATGTTTTCACCATTTCGCTCGATGGGATTGTTTAAAAATGCAACGGCAATACATACCGACTGAAGCAATGACTCGTGTAAATGTCAGACAAAAGTTTGCACTCAGCAGTGACGTTCTCATATGATTTGTATTTTATTGCGCTGTCACTGCGCCACGATGCGCCGCGTCCCGCGTCCGGGGCACGGTCGGTTAACTTGTCAATCACGTAATTGACGATGTGGCTCTTTGGCGAACAGCGCTCGCTGACACAGCCGCTGCACTCGAAGCGTCGCACGTGCCGATCGCCGCCACTTCTCGCCGATATTATCGCCCTACCACTTGTCACATACATATATGTTACGTGTACATGTTTACTGTACCTCGTATTTCTTTGTCGTAAAACGTTTTTTTGTTTGTTTGTCCTTTAATCATACCGCAACAGAGTTACGGATCGCCGTGATTTTTGCATGGGTATAGTTGAAGACTTGGAGATACCGGAAAAACAGAGGTTTTCCGCAAGATTTTTAAAAACCTTAATCCACGTGGACGATGACAAGCTGCGAGTAAAAGCCAGTAGAAGTATAAATTAATGTAAGCAGGCATATTATTTCAAGAATTGTTTCTATTTGTTTGTCTAATATTGAACTTTGTACTTATTTCTAATCAGACTATGTATATATTTTGGTTATCATCTTGACTGTATATATAAATTAGTAATGACAAATAAATAAATTAGTTATGATTTCTCCCGAGTTTAGAAAACGTTAAGAAATGTTTAGAAATGTTGTGAACTGACAAACAGTAATTTAAACCACTGAATAGGTTGACATCACGTCCAAACAAAAAATATTTGAAGTTTTGACGTCACTGAATTCGCGTGACCAATCACTTCAGTCCACGAGTCTCGTGACTGTGATAAAAATATCAAGGATTCCGTGATTGATATCCAATGTCTGGCTAAAAATACATTCAAATTCAAATTACTATGCTAACCTTACTCAAAGAGACTTTAGCGTAGGTTCTTTTGACTTTCCAATTGTCTATCCGATGATCGTCTCATCTCTCCAAAATCTATGTATGACCAGCGTTGGAGTGTTGATGTTGATGTAGGTGCCTATCATCTAGTTCTTAATTTCAAAGAAATTGTTTTTACTTTCGATAAATACTCGATAATAATTAAAAATTAACTCACTCACTGTCGGTTGAAATGACTGACAAATGAGTTGTAATAATTTTCTTATTGAATGAAAAAAAAAGATTTTTTCATTACTTTTATCTCGAAACAGTTTTCAGTATTTATGAGAAGCTAGAAGCTTTTTTAGCTTAGAATACGTATAATTTTATCACTCTATAAACAACCTACTCGTATTTGACCATCGCCTTGTAAAATGTGATGTTTGACAGATTGCTAATACAAAATCTGTCATAAGGTCAGATATATCGGTTAAAGTTTACCTGACTATGGTGAAATAGGCGCATAATTTTTGTCATTATAATCTTTTCAATAATAACATACATAACACAACATCCATTTATTTTACACAACGGGCAATCACCGGGCGCGCGCCGATTATTTTCACGTAACATAATTCAGGTGGCGATGTGTGAACTCTCCTGGGATCCGTAATTTGGTCCATTTTGGTCCGGACCTGCTCGGTGCCGCGCGTGATACGTTCGTATTGAAATACTGTGGCGTCACTTGAGCAAACACTATAGCTTTGTTATTCGTGTAATAATTCTTGTACATGTTAGATTTATATACCAACCAATGGAACCATAGTTTGTAGTTAAATGATTACTTTCTTTAGTTAACTATAGTTATGTATGTTTATTTATTGTTCCATCAGTCATGTAGCAAAGCAACGGATTGACGTAATTGTTGGATTGATAACACTGCACAGTGAAAAAACCTGAAAAGTGAAATAGGCTACTTTTTAGGTAAATGAAAGGTTCCCACATGATTTCAAAAGAACTTACTACGTGAGTATGAAGTCGTGAGCAAAAGCTAGTAGTAGATTAATATTCTATAAGTATATATTAGTTGAGGTTAATAAGTAGTACCTTATATTCTGTTATTTGATGTAATTATTTTTACATTTTCAGGAATGTTTATTCCGGTTTTAGTCACCAGTACTATTTTTACAGTAAGTTTAATTAATGCTTATTATCTACCCAGGTTTATTGAGCAAAAGATGTAATGAAGCGTGGATGTTTGGTAAAGTAAGAAAGACTATTTGCTGCATAAGAGTGATTCTAAAATATTTTTTTTTATAATCATAATAATATTCAAAAAGCGTTATTTTAGTCAGTTAAGTTTCCGTGCAAAAACTTCACACTCTGGTGAGAAAATCTCCGGAATATAAATTTAAAAGTTTGACACAGGAAATTGACATTTATTTCTGTCACCATCGTTCAAGATACGGTAGAACGTTCGTTCGAAACTCCGAATAGGAGCGGAGACATTTGATTTTAAGCCTCGCGGACTATAAGTGTTATTTCTTGGAGAGAAGTATTATTCTACGAGAGTAGCGCAGCTACGGCGTCTCGAATGCTCCATTTAGTTCCAAAGTTTTTCTCGTTTATCACCGTTGGGCTCTCTCAGAGGCGGAGATTTTTCCTTTAGATTTGTTGTCACACCAGACCTTTTTAATGTACCTTTCTTATCGTTACGTGATAAAGAGTAAAGTTTACCTACTTAAGCTTTTAATTTTAGAATGTGTTTGCACTACCTCAAAGATTCAGAACTGTTATATTATAATACTCCTATAACACAAAGCATTGTCAGAATGGTGTATAAAATTTATAAACACGTGCCGAATCCTGTTATATTTTCCTGAAGTAATCATTTGACGTTTTATTATATTTTTGGAGCAAATAACAGCGTCAGAGATCTAAGAGAAGTTGAATAAAGAGATTTTATGTCCACAATTCGCTGTCGCGGATTTCATCGGTGTCTGACGGCCGAGATAAGGCCTACCTTTTGGTGCTAAGGGTGGTTCGTTAATTAAGCTGCGGAACAACAGTGAAAAGAGGGTAGATTAGTCTCGTCACAGAATCTAGAGGACGACAGGGTTCGCTTTAAAAATTAAGAACATTTTGTTCCAGCTTTGAACATAAGTTATTAATATTTTTTGCAAAATGCTTCATCAAGTTTCATTACTACTAATTAATTAAATATACAACTCTCACTGTCGGATTCATTCAGCCAAAAACAAAGATAAGTCATTAGCTAATTACCTTACTTAAGGATTTCCTTATTATAGATTTTAAAAAGTTGATTGTTTGACCGATTGTTTGCTTCCATAGATCAATCGGATCATACAAATTATTTTGAGAGATTTAATGATAAAAAATTAGTTAATGATTCATTCGTTCATATTACGACAAATAGTATATTTTGTGTGTTAAATGCTTCATGCATTCAAGTAACTCTCAGAGTAAATATTTTTAAATCTATAGTAAACACAACTTTAAGTAAGGATGAGCGCCTCAAAGTGCGGAATGCAGACTAATTTTCAAAGGATGATCGTATAAAAATATTATAACTCGAAAAACCTTAAAGTCTCCTTACAACTAGCAAAACAAATATTTCGATTTGAAAACTTACAAAGTCTGTTCTAAGTGTAATAAAATTATTGTAAGTAGCTCGTTTCGCGCCAAACTGGAGAGGCACGGTACAAAGTCGTCGAAAACGGAAATATATAATACGCGAAATTGTCGCAAAGTTAGCAGTTCCATTGGCCAAATTGTACCTTTTAGTAATTTATTACTCGCTATAGATTTCTTTTAAATGTTAATTTTGTAATTTATCGCTTAAGTATATAATTGCCAATTTGAAAGGAATTCTGACAGAAATTTAAATTACCTGTTGCAATTTATTTTTACAACGTTTAATAATTCTTACTAATATTATAAAAATGCGTGTATGTGTAATAAAAATGTGTATTTATTTGTTGGTTTGTCCTTTAATAATGGAGTAACGGAGCAATCGAAGTTATTTTTTAGAGTAACCTTTTAAAACCGCAGGTATTTAAAATGCTAACTCCACGCGGACGGAGTTGCGGGCTAGTATTTTCATAAATAAAAATAAAAATTTTGAATTACAATGGCAATATATGTATGATGATGATGATGATGTCTGAATTTAAAATAGGGCTTAATTTTTGACAGCGTATGAGTGTGCACTTTTTGTGTGTGTTTCACTTTTGAAAAGACCAAATGTTAGTATCGATAAGATTAGGAACTAAACATAGCTACAATCTATTAGTCTCGACATAGCCCTTTGTGCTGGAATCAGAGAGGCTTCGGCACGCGCCGCAACAATGACAAAACCTTTTTCTATTCGAGTGACGGAGCACGGTGCCGAGATTGGAAAATGTCACCGCAACTTTTCTACTTAGACTGAAGTTATTGACTATTTGTTGACCTGCGATATAAATTCTTTGATTTATTTTTAGCAAATCTGAAAAGTAGTATCCTACTAATATTATGAATGCGAAAGTTTGTGTGGATGAACGTATGGATGATGGATGGATGGATGTTTGTTACTCTTTAACCCCACAACGAATGAACCGATTTGCGTGAGCAATGAAGATAGTTTATATTTTATCCCGGAAAATTGAAGAGTTCCCACGGGATTTAAAAAACCTTAATCCACGTGGACGAAGTCGCGGGCATCATCTAGTCTGTTTATAAAGTTTCGAGTTTAACTGCCAAATCGCACGTCAAACGTCTCAAATGTTTAAAAGCGTCTTCAGGTTGGAGGCAACGCATCTGTTAGTTTTACTGCTATTTACATTCTACATAAGCGTGTATATTTGTAAAATCATCGTAAATTAATCACATAAGCACCGTACCTACGTGAGTAAAACTTACAGGTCTGACCGTCGGTTGGCCTTAGTTTTGTTAGATTTTGGACCATACAATTTTATAGGTAAATCAGTTTATGCAATATAAAGTCAAAAATACTTTGCTAAAGTATTTAAACGATGAAGATTATATTATGTCGTTTATTTATAACCTTTATGAATTTTATAAATTATCAAACATTACAATTTAAAACAAACATTGTGGTTATGGCTCAGGAAACAAGCAATAAAACTTACTTAATTCCGGTCATACTTCCATGGCAAGTATTAAATAGAGGCTGAGGGTAGCACGGGTCAAAGGGTTACTGCCATATAAAGTTACACCTCCCAAATTAATTACACCATTGTGTGCCATATTCGTGTGCCTACGCTATGGTTATAATGTATGTAAGGGTAGGTGCATGTGATCACTAAAAAAACATGGAGCATAATTTTCAGTAAAAGTTTACAATTACGTCTGTAAAGGAGCTCTATCACCTTTAAATTCCGTGTTAATATCTAAATAGGTATTTTATTAGGTATTAATATGGCCTTATATTACATTGGAAGTTTGAAAATATCCACTAAAATACCAAGAAATTGTTACTCTTTGGAACTATGTGAGTTCGTCGTAAACATGTTAGTAAATCATGAATACTGCGACAACAACTCTACTTAGCCGATATTTGCGCAAAAATAAAATCTCCTAACAAATCTATTGTTGTCAATGTTTCCAGTGTTCGGGTGACCTCCTTTTATTCATCACGGATATACTCGTAGGTGTCATTATCGACCTAAAAAGTTATATGTAGGATTTTTGTTACTCCATGCATATATAATTATAGTGCTAATTTAGTCGTAAACAATCTCAAAACAAAATTGACAGATATAAAAGTACATAGTAGCATAGTACTAATTATGTTTCACTGCAGTGAACACTGTGTGAATTGACACCACTAACTTTGCTAACATAGTACGGGTATGTATAGGTTGTCAATATCATAGCCCAGAGCTTAGCACAATATTTGTTCGCTACGCAATAGAAATAAGTCGATTACTGAGCACTCTTCCTGCGCCTTCTTGATTTCTCAATAACTTGAAAACTATCACAGGCAGCTCTCGCGGGAGGATAACTAATAAAGTAAGTTGGAGAGGAAAAGTAAACTAATATCAGATGGCTCGGCGACCGCCGTCGGTAGCCGCTGCAAGCGCGCACGGCAGCGTCCTACTCTCTACAGATTTATTACTTTAATATGAGCACTCCATCCCCGCCTATGAATGTCACCGTTACATTATTCTAGCATTATGAAAAATATTTGCGCAGCTCTTTTTTATAATTTTAGCTTAGAGGTTGACTTTCTGGAGCATTTTTCACCCTGCGTAACTCTACTTACTATTATGTTTAGAAGAGAAAGCAACTAATAAAAATAACAAAATCAAAACCCAACCTTTTACTGTCTTGAATTCATGAAAATCATCTTATTTCTGATCCTATTAATAATAACAGGCCTTCTTAGAAGTAAAAGTCATTGTATTAATGCTTGTAAGTTTATAAAATGGACCGGGAGCCAGCACGTTTCAGACCTTCGTTATTTTATAAAAGCTGAAAGTTCCTCTGTAGATGTCCCCAATAGAGATCAGAACGATCCCCGACTATGAAGTTTGGATCTTGGTGGCTTTGGGAGATATCAGGTAGTAAAGGTGCATAAATTCTGAGTATACTTTCGTCATAGTATAAAAGCTGAGTTTTACATATTATGTTACTTGGGGACCTATCAGAAGATGTTTCCTCAGCAGTCAGACACTTCCGATAGTTCCTCCCCGTGTCAGACACCCTTAAACTATAGTAAATTATGAGTATACTTTCGTCATAGTATAAAGGCTGAGTTTTATATATGTTACTTGGGGACCTATCGGAAGATGTTTCCTCAGCAGTCAGACACTTCCGATAGTTCTTACGCCCTGTCAGACGCTTTAAAAATCTGCCGTTGGTAGGTAGGTAGGCGAACTTTGATGAAACCATCAACTTTTACGGGATATAAAAGAATAAAAAGGAGCCTATAAGTTAAGGAAGAGTATAGTCTATCTTCGTTTCAAATTTCAGCGAAATCAGTTCATTAGTTGTGGCGTGAAGAAGCAATACTTGAATTTCATTTTTTCAAAATCCTGCGGGAACCATGGACTTTTTATGAGATGAATACTAGTATATGTGTTAATCCAGGGTATAGCCGATCTACATTCCAAATTTCATCCAAATGGGTCCATTAGTTGTGGCGTGAAGAAGTAATGCGTGAATTTCAGGTTTTCAAAATATTTCTGAAACCATGAGTTTTTACGGTATAAAAAGTATACCTTGGATTAAGACATATGCTATTATTTATCTCATAAAAATCCATAGTTCTCGCAGGATTATGTAAAACTGAAATTCACGTAGTGCTTCTTAACGCCACAACTGATGGTCTGATTTAGCTGAAATTTGGAACGAAGATAGACTATACTTTGTATCAACATAGAGGTTACTTTTTATACCGTAAAAATTCATGGTTCCAGAAATATTTTAAAAACCTGAAATTCACG
Organism: Oeneis ivallda; assembly: GCA_029955525.1. Lineage (NCBI taxonomy): Eukaryota > Metazoa > Arthropoda > Insecta > Lepidoptera > Nymphalidae > Oeneis > Oeneis ivallda. The sequence continues at coordinate 19,065,564 of JARPMR010000002.1, read as the reverse complement.
CATTACTTCTTCACGCCACAACTAATGGTCTGATTTAGCTGAAATTTGGAACGAAGATAGACTATACTTTGCATCAACTTATAGGTTACTTTTTATACCGTAAAAAGTCATGGTTTCAGAAATATTTTGAAAACCTGAAATTCAGCTATTATTTCTTCATGCCACAACTGATGGTCTGATTTAGCTGAAATTTTGAAGGAAGATAGACTATACTTTGTATCAACATAGAGGTTACTTTTAATACCGTAAAAATTCATGGTTCCAGAAATATTTTAAAAACCTGAAATTCACGCATTACTTCTTCACGCCACAACTAATGGTCTGATTTAGCTGAAATTTGGAAAGAAGATAGACTATACTTTGCATCAACTTATAGGTTACTTTTTATACCGTAAAAACTCATGGTTTCAGAAATATTTTGAAAACCTGAAATTGACGCATTACTTCTTCACGCCACAACTAATGGACCCATTTGGATGAAATTTGGAATGTAGATCGGCTATACCCTGGATTAACACATATACTAGTATTCATCTCATAAAAAGTCCATGGTTCCCGCAGGATTTTGAAAAACTGAAATTCAAGTATTGCTTCTTCACGCCACAACTAATGAACTGATTTCGCTGAAATTTGAAACGAAGATAGACTATACTCTTCCTTAACTTATAGGCTCCTTTTTATCCCGTAAAAATTCATGGTACCCGAAATATTTTGAAAACCCGAAATTCACGTATTGCGTCTTCACGCCACAACTAATGAACCGATTTGGCTGAAATTTGAAATGAAGATAGGTTATAGCCTGGATTAACACACAGGCTACTTTATATCCCGTAAAAATTGATGGTTTCATCAAAGTTCGCCTACCTACCTACCTACGGCAGATTTTTAAAGCGTCTGACAGGGCGTAAGAACTATCGGAAGTGTCTGACTGCTGAGGAAACATCTTCTGATAGGTCCCCAAGTAACATATATAAAACTCAGCCTTTATACTATGACGAAAGTATACTCATAATTTACTATAGTTTAAGGGTGTCTGACACGGGGAGGAACTATCGGAAGTGTCTGACTGCTGAGGAAACATCTTCTGATAGGTCCCCAAGTAACATATGTAAAACTCAGCTTTTATACTATGACGAAAGTATACTCAGAATTTATGCACCTTTTCTACCTGATATCTCCCAAAGCCACCAAGATCCAAACTTAATAGTCGGGGATCGTTCTGATCTCTATTGGGGACATACACAGAGGAACTTTCAGCTTTTATAAAATAACGAAGGTCTGAAACGTGCTGGCTCCCTCTCTAAAAGCTTAGTTGGTACTACAGTCCGTTCACATTTATTTTACCTCTAGCTGTAAGGTTGGCTAACCTGAGTTCTGTGTTGTCACATGAAGTCATTCTGCAGCTCATTTATGTATTTAATCTATTCTTTATTAGGTGAATAATTTTAAAAAGCAACATTTTTATCTTCTTCTTCTTCTTCTTTATCAACCGATAGACGCCCACTGCTGGACAAAGGTCTCTTGCATGGACTTCCACAGGCCTCGGTCTTGCGCCGCCTGAATCCAGCGGCTCCCTGCGACTCGTTTGATGTCGTCGGTCCACCTGGTGGGGGGTCTGCCAACACTGCGCTTCCCGGTGCGGGGTCGCCACTCCAGCACCTTGGGACCCCAACGACCATCAGCTCTTCGAACTATGTGCCCCGCCCATTTCCACTTCAGTATCGCGACTCGCTTAGCTATGTCGGTGACTCTGGTTCTCCTCCGGATCTCCTCATTTCTGATTCGATCCCGCAGGGACACTCCGAGCATAGCTCTCTCCATCGCCCGCTGAGCGGTCCTGAGCCTACTTATGAGGCCCTTAGTTAGCGACCATGTCTCGGATCCGTAAGTCATCACTGGCAACACGCACTGTTCGAAGACTTTAGTCTTCAGGCACTGAGGAATTTTGGACGAGAAGACATCTCGGAGCTTCCCGAACGCTGCCCAGCCGAGTTGGATTCGGCGGTTGATCTCTTTCTCGAAATTGGACCTACCTAGCTGGACTGTGTGTCCCAGGTAAATATACTCGTCGACAATTTCGAGTGCAGAGTTCTCAACAATTACTGGGTGGAGCGGTGCATGAGCATTGGACATGATTTTCGTCTTGCTCATGTTCATTTTCAGGCCCACCTGTTGAGAAACCCTGCTGAGATCGTTGAGCATTGTATTGAGGTCTCTCAGAGTCTCTGCCATGACTACTATGTCATCGGCAAATCGCAGGTGAGTGATGTACTCGCCGTTTATGTTGATGCCAAGCCCGTTCCAATCCAGAAGCTTAAAGACGTCCTCCAACGCAGCGGTAAAGAGCTTCGGGGAGATAACGTCTCCCTGTCGCACTCCACGCTGCAAGTGGATTGGCCTCGTAGTCTGGTCCTGTATACGTACTGACATTGTGGCGTTTTCATACAAGCACTTCAACACTTGGATATACCGGTAGTCAATCCGGCATCTCTGCAGCGACCTCAACACAGCCCAAGTTTCCACCGAATCGAAGGCTTTCTCATAGTCCACAAACGCTAAGCAAAGTGGCCGGTTATACTCTGCCGTCTTTTGTATAACCTGCCGCAGCGTATGAATGTGATCTATGGTACCAAAGCCTTTTCGGAATCCGGCTTGTTCGGGAGGCTGGAAGTCGTCAAACCTACGAGCGAGACGATTCGTAATGACTCTCGAGAACAACTTATAAACATGACTCAACAACGAGATGGGTCTATAATTCTTCAACAAGGTATTATCACCCTTTTTGAAGAACAGAACCACCACGCTCCTGTGCCATGCTTCCGGCGTTGTGCCCTCGTGGATGACGGAATTGAACAATCGCTGAAAGATCTTAAGTACCGGTTTTCCACCCGCTTTCAGGAGTTCCGCAGTGATTCCGTCATCACCTGGCGCCTTGTTGTCCTTGAGCTGTTTGAGAGCCATTCTAATCTCGTATAGGCTGACGTCCGGGATATCTTCGGTATAGTGTCGGGTCAGTTTGGCTCTGGGATCTTTCGCCAAATCTTCAACAGGTTTTTGTGTCGTGGTATATAACTGTCCATAGAACTTCTCAACCTCTCCCAAGACCTCAGGTCGAGAAGAGACGAGACGGCCGTCATCAGTTTTCAGCTACATTTTTATAGCTTTTATTTATTTTGAATATGGGTGAAACATGGGGATAGCTAACGTCGCTAAGTTACTATTCAAAGTATTCAAGCGCTTCTTGACAGGAAGTAATGCCAACGTAGTGGAAAATACAATGACAGATATCAGAGGTAAATTAACTGTGAACGGACTGTAAGTACGTATTGCTTGTCAGAAATACCTGGCATGTAAACATTCTGTATACCTAAACTAGCGGCACGCTATGATGGCCGGTTTGACGTTTGTCCGCTCATGAAGTTCCGTATTAATTGATAACGACTTTGAAGGAAATAATTGTATTACTTTATTGACGATAGTGATGTGCAGAGATTCATAAATTTTATCGAATGTAGTTTTAGGTTTAGGACTCAAAATTTATTTATTAAATTGATTTCTAAAATGTATACAAGTGTAGAAAAATCAGTTTGCACCATTTAAGGGGTGAATGTACTTGTGAATATGAACAATTTTCACTATGTGGACAAACCTCTGAAATCGCAAAAAAATATCAGCTGTTTCATACAAAAGGTAAAATTTTTATTTTTATATGATATATACCACAACTCGGCATTTGGTTTTCTAAATTGAAAATTTTTAAAAATGGAATCTAATACGATCGTCACATAGGATCGCTGGCTAGCACAACTACTACCTCCGGCAAACTCGCGTCAATGCTCAATGCAAAACAAAGCAGTTTCGAATTGACGTTGCTTCGAAAAGTATAAACTGTCAGTGCAATGCGATTGTGATATAGTTTTGACCTGGCTTTGGATTTCAAATATTGATACTGCATTACTGTTGACCCTTGCTCGTTAATTTGGACTCTGTTCAAGCCCTTTGTTGTGGATTTCGTCGATATGACCGAACGTACGCAGAGAACTGTTCTAAATAGTCAGACACGTGAGTTCGTAATACGCCTTCGTAACTATTTCGATCGTGAAGCTCAAAATGGAGGGCCAATTTTACCTATAACGTCAGTGCTTGAACGCGTAGCTGATGCGCTTAATATTGGACAACGAACTGTTAGACGGATAACTAAAAAAAAATATGGCGAGACTGGCACAGAAGAAAATAAACTTCACACACCAAAAAAGAGAAAACGAGCAAAACCAGTCGTAGGCATCGATAGCTTTGATGCCGATGCTATCCGAAGACATGTTTACGGCTACTATTTACAGAAGGAGTATCCAACAAGAAAAAAGTTGGTGCATTCACTGAAGGAAGCTGGATTATTCTTCGGTGGGGAAAGTTCTTTAACGAAGATTTTGAAGACCATTGGATTTCGATACAAAAAATGTAACAAACGCAAAATATTGATGGAAAGATTTGATATAGCGATGGCAAGGTATACTTTTTTACGGCAAGTGAAAGAAATCAAAAATTGGCAAAATGTTGTGTTCTTGGATGAAACATGGCTTAATGCTAACCATACTGTAGGCCGTTCTTGGAACGATGACACAGCAGCATCTACTTCCAAAGTTCCTGTAGGAAAAGGATCGCGACTTATAATTTGTCACGCCGGAACCATCAACGGGTTTGTCGAAGGTTCTCTCATGGCTTTTGCGTCAAAAACCACTGGAGACTATCATGAAGACATGAATGGAGAAAAGTTTACTGAATGGTTTACCTCAATGTTGTGTAGCCTCCCTGAACCATCTATTATAATTATGGACAACGCCCCATACCACTCGATGCAAATTGACAAGCCACCTGCCCAATCCCAAAAGAAAGCTGATATCGTCGCATGGCTTCGTAAAAATGGCGTAGATGCAAACATGAATATGTTAAAAGCGGAATTAGTACGTCTTTTAAAAGAAAACAAACCAACCAAGATCCGATACGTCATTGACGAAATAGCATTAGAACATGGGCACAGAGTTATACGGTTACCGCCTTACCATTGTGAGTATAATGCGATTGAGTTGGTGTGGGCTCAAATTAAGGGATATGCTGCAAGACACAATACAGAACCCCCATTTACCACAAAAAAAATGCTAAAATTATTAGAAGAAGCTTGTGAACATGTGACTAAAGGAGACTGGGAAAAGGTTGTGAATAGAACTGTTAAATTAATAAGGGAAGATTATGAAAGAGATGTGAAAATAGATAATATTATAGAAAACGAACATATAATTATTAATGTAGGTGATGATAGCAGTGACGACAGTGAAAATAGTAGTATGGACGAATCTGATTAATTATGGCCTTTTGTGGCACCTTTTTTGGTATCTTTTGTATTCATATGTTTCTTGGGTGCATATAAAGTATGTATATTCATTTTCATTCAAATATTCAGTTCGTTCAAATAAATTAAATAAACATATACATTTTTGTTTTATTAAACCTATTTAATCAGGTACAAAAACAAAACTTAATTGTTTTTTGTTCGAGAATAAATTGACATTCCACATCACTATTGTAATGTGTCAAACCGGCCATCATAGCGTGCCGCTAGTGTAAGTATGAATATTTTTCAGTTTTTATTGTGACAGTATGAATATAGTATAAACCTAGAATAAACCTAGAATAAAATGACAAGTACTAAGGACGTGGCATTAAGCTCGTGTAAACTTAGTATTGGTAAAGAACTTTTAGATCCAAACTAGAAAAAAATAGTAGTAATTTATAATGTAAACACTTAATTTTAATTTTGCCTCTCTTTTAAAAAGATAATTTAAAAGACTTCATTCATTATAAAAAAAATTGATGAGTAATGAAAAGAAAACAAAACAATAATAATAATCATTAGCATTTCTCCCCATCATTCTCACTTTAAAACTCGTTTCGCAAACTTTCTTAAATTTCGAGAAAAAAGTTTTGGTACAAATTAAGAGCGAATTTCACTCCGTCCGTTTAGCCATTAGTAATTTCAGAGTTCTAATGAATTTTCTTCTGTGACATTGAAAAATGAATTTCGACCCTTACTTTTGCCATGGACATCTGTAACGCACCGCACTAAACACACATCGATCCGCCGTCGACGGCTCTGTGCAGCCCTCGCCATTTTTACATATTTTCACGGGACAAAACATTTTCGGTCTAAGTAAAAAGTGTCATAACTCCATAATCATTTTGAACAGTCATATTGTATACAAGTAAATAAAATTTGAGTGCCTGTCTGTTATTTCGAAGTGACTGGCTGATAGATGGTTAACTAGTGGCTAGGATTGCGATCTCCTATTCGGAGGGTCGCGAGTTTGACCCGGGCTTTTCGTAGTTATGTGTAATAGCAATTAAATATCACATCTTCAACAATAAAAGAAAACAAGACAGAAAGTTCTCCATAGTGTTCTCAAAGTTGTGTGAAGTCTGACAACTTTCATGGAGCCAGCTATAACCCTTTCTCTGAGAGGAGACCTACGCTCAGTAGTGAGTCGTTGATGGAATACTGATGACACTCTCTAATGGGTATGCAATTATATCCATGCAAAAAATCAAGTCAAATCTGTTACTGTGCGAGATGAAGAAAAAGCCAAAAACAAAAATCGGCCAAGTGTGAGTCGGGCCTCGCTCTTTTAGGGTTCCGTTAAAAAAAATTAAATTAAAATATTTTCATGTACAATTAAAATATTTTCATGTACCTACCCATGGAAATATTTTTATTTAATTTTTTTATTTAATTTAATTTTTATTATTTGTTGTTATAGCGGCAATAGAAATACATAATATGTGAAAATTTCATCTGTCTATCTATTACGGTTTACGAGATACAGCCCGCTGACAGACGGACGGACGGACGGACGGACGGACGGACAGCGTAGGCTTAGTAATAGGGTCCCGTTGGTACCCTTTGGGTACGGAACCCTAAAAATTATCATTTATATGAAATTAAATCATAATGAAATCCGAATCCAAAGCTATTAATTATTATGAAGAGTAAGGGTACTTAGATTTTAATATTCAGTGTAAACAATGTTAGAATGTCTATAAATAGCATAACGCCAATTGTATTGAATAGCAATAAAGCTACTTCGAACTCAAGTTTCTTGAATTTAACGGTAAATATTTTCGAAGAGCCGTAGTGAAGCAAATCGAGAGGCGATCCCGCCCTATCCCCGCTCCCCTCATTACCCGTAACGGTGGCCCATTAGGCTCACGGGCCGAAGTGCTCCGGACCGTAGTTAATCCACGTCCTCATTCTCTGTTATTTCGAAGGTCTGATCTAATCTAAACAGGGCTTAGGAACCAACAGCGCCAGTATTCGCGCGACTCGTCCCTTTTATGTGCTTGACTATCCTCACTCACAGTCCCGTCGGTTATATTGCATGCCTCGCTATAAAACGAAATAACACTTCCGAAACTTCGATATGATATTGTGTTAACATCGACGAGACAGTGAATAACTAGGGCGCTAACGAGATGTTCAATCTCATGTAAGAAGCAAACATTGAATAATATATGTTAATTGAAGATAAGGTAGAGTTATATGAGTATAGCGACTGGTGAAATATTACGATACTGCTGAGTCGAATGGCAACCGAGCGTGGCGAACGCAAGCCCGAAGTAGAAGGGTCAATTTAGAAGCTATTATACGGTCGCCGTTAGAGGCCTACTTCCGGCGGCTGCACTAAGCTACCGTGTTCCAATCCACCCGTTCAATTTAGGCCTTTCTGCAAAGCTATTCAACTCTTACATTTACTGTAAATACCCTCACCACTAACACCGACGGACTTTTATAAAGTGTACCTCCCACAAAATAACGCTTTTAGCGGAAAATTTTAAGCTTTTACCTAGGCTAATGGTATTTACTTCGTTTCTACTTAATTTGTGGTAGTAAGAGGCAGTTTTAAGTTACGTTAGTTATTCATAAAGTACTTTTAGTAGCTATCCGTACAGCACATAATAGGTTCTTTAGAAGGTTCGCTGAACACAAAGAGCTTTCACATTTTGCTTGCATTTTTCTCATATGTTTTAATTAGTTGTTCAGATCTAAGCGAGGACATACAACATAAATAATAATTAAGTTAAAGTTTCATGTCGTGATACACTGTAGCCGTTGAACAGAGGTGCATTGCCGAGCTGTACTGGGTGTAAAAGCGATGTAGTACAATGTTACAGTAGCAAACGAGAAGTTATGACGGCGGCGAAGGATTACGTGAGTGGATGTCGTAATAAAGCTTGCGATGAAGCCGTTACCCAAAGATAAACGTAAATATATCTCGGGCCCTGGCTGTCGGCTGCGCGCCTTAAACCGTTCAGCCCCTGCCCTAACACCCTATCCCTTCTACCGTTTGTTTCTTATTTTTTAATATTATCTTGATGAGTACAATGTTTCACTTAAAGCCCAATAGACAAGGCAGCGAACCTTTATCTTCGCTGAGATAGGTTTATAGCTGCCTCTAATTTTCTTTTAGAAACCAATTACATCGTAATGGTGCTTGTATCTAAATTTCTTTTTTTTTACTTGACTAGATAATAGATATCCATGGATTTCACATGATGGTAGTGACGCTGCAGTCTAAGATATATCATACCTTTAATTCGTTCTACATGCCATCGTACCGGAACGCTAAATAGCTTGGCGGCAAGTCTTTGATAGTTGTAACTAGCCTCGGCCAAAGTCTTCCACCAGGCAAAATACTAGAACTTATAATAAAATTAATAGAGCGTTGTCGTTTAGTTTCTGCAGTGTTTCTTTTTTTATTGAAAACATAGTTTAACAACTTTCTATTGCGTTTATGTTGTGGTCATGAGTACTTCGGTCGAGTACGGAATTGTTCGGCACTTAGTGCACCTTACCTAGCATTACTGAATTAGTTTCTATGATCTATCATTCGAATACTAAAAAGTCTTCAACGCTCAGTTTGGAATGCTCTTGATATCGGGAGTATTTGGATGAGAGATTAGTAACCGTAGTACCTTACACGAGTCTCTGGTTCAAGCAGTCACAACGCCGCCGGTGACAGCTGTGTAGGTCTCCTTTGTCCTCCGGAACGTATGTTCTGCCTCGCGCCTGCTCTTATCACCTAAATTAATTACATAAATCTTGTTTGCATACGTCTTAAGCTTGTGACGGGACGCCATAACTCAACCAGGGTTTAGGTTTACACTGCTAATGAAGGACGACTACACCAGCGCATATAGTGGATATCTATGTTATTGTCAACAATCTTTATCTAATTTTGTCGTTTTAGTTTATCTCGATCTGTCTAACCTGCGACTGGGTCCACGTCAATTAAGCGTGCGTGTATTTACCGGTAGTGGAATCTTGACTTGTCCTAAGAGCCATAAAATGGCCTACATGAGATAATAACCTCCCTTTGACGACCTCCCTGGTGCAGTGGTGAGCGATGTGGTCTTATAACTGGGAGGTCTTGGGTTCGATTCCCGGCGGGGGCAATTTGGGAATTTATGATTTCTGAATTGTCTCTTTTCTGGTCTGGTGGGAGGCTTTCGTTGGCCGTGGCTAGTTACCACCCTACGGTCAAAGATGCCGCCAAGCGATTTAGCGTTCCGGCACGATGGCGTGTAGAAACCGATTGGGGGTATGGGTTGAATTTTCACGGCCATACCCCTTCCAAGTTAGTCCGCTGGCATCTTAGACTGCATCGTCACTTACCATCAGGTAAGATCGCAGTCAAGGACTATGTTGTCACTGAATAAAAAAAGTAACATTTTAATATTAATTTTTTGAACTTAGTCTCTCAATAAGAAATTCCACAGGAGCGAAGATGGGGTGGTTCAGCTGGTTAGAACATATATTATACTTATATGGTTGTGCACAATAATGCATTTATAAGTAAACCTTGTCTGCCGTTTTTTTCTTTGATAAACAGTGTTGTAACAAGACCGTGATAATTTCCCAAGGCGTGAGGAATCGCATTTGATAGGACTAGGAGCCATGTCGCGCAAATTCCTTGCTAGCGGCAGGCGTACTACTCGAGTCTGGCGCTGTTGCAATCATGTCACTGTCGACATCGTTTACATTCATGTAGTGCACTCGATTCTCGTTATTCTAACATATTGTCACTTTTCTATTTTAAATTATTTCCCCTAGGAATTAGTGTTGGGAATTGTCGGGGAAAAGGTTACAAAATATATTTCTTGAACAACTTACAGGCTTCAAGACGGGGGAGCGCTAATAGTATCTACATAAAATACTCATAGCCATGTAGCCTCTATTCCAGTTGAAATAAATTTCTATGCTTATTAATTGATCTACGAACTATTTATTTCAGAATTAAACTTTGCAGACATTTGTATTATGAAAGTTTATGTAAATGAACAAAGAATGCCTAAATCAGCCATGTTGCTTTTAAAATTTATCAGCGACGTAGAACTTGAATTTGAATAAGACGCAAAACACTCAGCCCACGTGTTTGAATTGTACTCAACTGGGGATTCTTTCTTGCAGTTTAAGTAGGGAGTTCAAATACAATGCTACCTCGTTGCAATGTATTAGATACTGTAGTAAAAGATTAGAATAAGATAGGTAGACTATACCAGTGGTTTCGCTGCGCGGTTGATAACAGTTTTTCTCCAACAGTATAAAAGCCAGTGATCCGATGCGAGGCCTCATAAAACCTCCCTATTATTTGTACGACTAATCACTATCCATTCATCATTCCATTAAGACTAATTATTGCAGATGCCCAAGAGTAACCCATGTGTTTTTCTGCTCTGCCTACTTAGACCTGGAGGAAAACACTATATTAGTCGATTACGTCGTTACATTAAAAAAAGTTAATGTTACGACTAAATATGTGATTCAGCATTCTGGAAAAGTATTGTGATTTATTTGGATTTATATTGAAGGCAACAAAGTCGACATAAATCATATCTGTTTTTGGTAGGAGTGAATACGCGTCTTGTAGGCAAGCTCCGACTTACACATTATCAGATTCATCAGTGCTTTCCATTGTTGATTGTAAAAAAATGTCTGTTCTCTGTTGCAAGTTGTAACGCTCACTTCATAAAGAAACCAAACTAAGTTCTGTCACGTGTCCGGCCAAGTCCTATCGAACGATAAGTAATTCCAGCGAAAACTACATTGCGGAGCCTACTTTTCAGAAATGTAGCAATGCTGTACAGAAAAGATCAGAAGCTACCTACTGCATTGAGGACTCAGGAATCAGCTTTTGTGCGGCGTAATTGGGTGTCTGAGCTGCCAACTGTAGCATTTATTCCCTATAGTAAATTGAAAGGTGTTTTTGTGTTTATGCGGGTATGAGATGGTCGCCAACATTGAACGATAGTGGGCATTCTGTGGTACATTGTATCTACTCATTGTTTTCAGTTTATTTCATATTTACTTACACAAAGAGTAAGCAGAGGTGCGATTGTCTAAAAATTGCCGATCAAAATCTTATTCATTTCATGGCATAAGCGTCAAAGTAAAATATTCCTTGACTGTATTGATTTAAAGTCACAAATTCAGTACAACCGATTCTAACTTGGAGCGTATCGTACGTACCTAAACGTATGAGAATGCATACACGAAATTGAGCTCTAATTTAATGCTGTTATGGTTTATTTTACTTTGATGCCATGAAATTAATAAGATTTTGATCGGCAACTTTTAGACAATCGGGGGGCAGATCCTTTAATATTCGTCTAAACTTCTTTTGTGGTTTCCAATCCTTTTATGAATTATAATAGAATTTAATAGAATAGTTTTTTATCCAAATTCCAAATACTACAGAGTGCTTTTAATCGTCAAATGAATCTACAATTATTCAATGATTATTATAGTTATATCTGTGTGTAATCTTACCGAAATCGCTTATAAGTATAACGTAATCTTTTTATTTTGATTATTTTATTTTTATCGAGCCCATCATACTGAATTTGTAAAAATCGGCCAAGTGTGAGTCGGGCCTCGCTCTTTTAGGGTTCCGTTAAAAAAAATTAAATAAAAATATTTCCATGTACCCATGGAAAATTTTAATTTATTTTTTTTAATTTAATTTAATTTTTATTATTTGTTGTTATAGCGGCAATAGAAATACATAATATGTGAAAATTTCATCTGTCTATCTATTACGGTTTACGAGATACAGCCCGCTGACAGACGGACGGACGGACGGACAGCGTAGGCTTAGTAATAGGGTCCCGTTGGTACCCTTTGGGTACGGAACCCTAAAAAATGGTAGTAATATAGCTATAATAGCCTAAGCTACTGAAAATATTGTGTCGTTAGAGATATCCTCCCTCGCAATTGTGAGGCCCTTAGCGTTGTCTCTACGCGGTGGAACGGCGTCATTTACATATTTTAATAAAATAATATCGCAACTGAATCGTAACTGAGAACTTGATTTAAGTTCTTACTGCGATGAATGTAAATTCACCACCGCCGCCGCCGCAATTCCAGATTTCAATTCTGGAATTAATGGCAGCCGACGTGGGCCGAGCCCGTCTAATATTTGCGTTACTTCCGGAGACTTACTTAGGGATGGATATGGAATAAATTAGTGCGAACGAGCCGCTGAGAGAACTGAAAATAAAGCATTCGAATGACCGTTCACAGCAAAACGAGGAACCCGTAATTTCAGCGGGAGATTTGATGTTTTTGCAATATTCGGTAGGCGGTGCACGGAGTCGGTCGGGCCTGCTAAGCGTGCATTAATATTGTCAATAGTTGGAGTTAGTGGAAGTGAAGTACGTGTTCCGCCTGCCGCTATCTACGGCGTAGCTCGCGCGGTGAATTCGAATGGCCTCTCACACTCGCGCCGCGCCGCCCGCTCCGCGCGCCCCGCACCCCCTCGCGCTCCCGCGGCCCACCCCGTAACGCCCCATAAACTCGCGTCTTAATTTTAACTTTATTTCTTACCGCTGTACCAAGAAAATTAAGTGTGAATGTACCGGTGAAAGATTTGCGAGGGCGTCGTTATGCACTTTCCCGTCTACCTGATAAATTAACGTGGTTAGTATAGGACGCTAGTAGTTAAGGAATTTTTAAAAAAATACTTTACACTGCCTCAAGTACTCACAAGTACAAGTCAGTAAGTAGTTACTCTTAAGTCACATTCGATACAGTACCAGTCAGCTAAACTGGACTAGTCTGTTTAATACATAATTTTCTAAGGGTGGATTGAAGGGGATAAAACTTTGAAAGCCATAATATAATATATTACACCCAAAACTCATAACGGGTTAAAACAACTTTTGACTACAAAAAACAGCCTAAAAAAGTTTTGAGTTTTTGACCGATATCCTTAGTTTAAAACAATTATTGATTGTTGCAGCCAAAGTGTTTTTGACCAAAGCACTTAGTCAAAAGTGGTTTTGCCAGATTTGAAGTTCAGTTTTATCAATTAAAAGTGGTTTTACCCAATGTTTATTTCCGGCTACAAGCGTTTCTGGGTGGTCATAAAAAATAACCACGAAGATTGAGCTCCACTCCGCTCCCGCCACAGCTTTCTAACCTAACCAACTGTGAGGATTTCTGAGTGCAAATATTTCTGGATGTATTACCCAATATTTTCGCAGTTCAAATTTATTTTGACCAACTACCACAGTCAAAACTATTTTGACTGTTTTTCGCAGAAAAAATTGGTTTTCAACGGGTTCCTTAGTAAAAACTACTATTGCCTGTATTTCGCATTTAGAAGTGGCTTTGACCGGTTATGAGTTTTGATTGTAACTGTACTCGTGCCGACGATGGTAATCCTTCGCCTCGGCCCAACCTCCGGCCTTTACTCACCTGCTTACAAAAATTCCAGAAAAAAAATTAAATAGACCGCCAATGCCTTTGCTAAGATATTGGCTATAGCCAGTTTTCGTGAAGATCACGTCGGATCGTTCGGAATTTTCTCAAAGGTAAAAGTTTTCTCGGGCGAATGCAATTTCGAAGTTGCACGGGCAGGCCAATGATCGAGGAGCGCGAAAGTTGGCAGGGCGGTAAGGTGCGGCCGGCCTCGCGCTCGGTCGCCGCTCTCCCCGCCCGCGAGCCTTCGCCCCCGGCGGCGCCACGCAGAAGCGATTATTGGGGCGATCGGAAGCGCCCTGTGCCGCTCCGCGCCCGGGAGCCTCGCGATGCAAATAAATTCGCTGGCTGCCGCGGCTGGACAACGCTGCCCCTCATTATTATTCGACTCTCGCGGAATTGCTTTTATGTCCTTAATGGAAAAGTAAGATATTTACTTCGGGCTTGTAAAAAGACCTTATACATTTTTCTTCTTATCCCCCAAGTCGTAGCTGAAAATTATGCGATTTCAACGTGAACGAGGCTGTTAGATTATACATTTACATTAGCTTTTCAGTGAGACTTTTCCCCCGCATTTTCATAATATGTAAAAGATCACAAAGAGTCATGAATAAATCGGGAAAGTAAGAGATTTGTCCACTTTTTAATCTTAATTTACGTTAGGTGTTCATTTAACTAGCATGTTTTACAACAATAATTGGGTATTTAACTGTAGTCAAAATGTTCATATTCCGTACTTATAATCGAAAATGTAGCAAGAATAACATTTGTAAAAACAGAAAATAAATCGGTTCAAAAACAAATAAGTTATAGAGGTTTAAAATTTCCTGTTAGAGAGAGCGCTAGCGAAGTGTGATGTCACAATTCAGCAGCTCCATACACGCTCCATAGAAAATTTCGTTTTAGAAAAAGACAGATACAGTCACAGTAAAACAGCTTAGAACTCAGAGACTAGTAAAGATATTTAAAAAAGAGAAATGGCATTGTGTTATAATATTTAAAAACGTTATTTTAAATAAATAAAAAATATCAGTCAAATAACCAACTATGCTAATTATTTGTTTAGTAAATGAAATGCTAGAATATTTTTAATTTGTAACTTGAGAAACAGCTTCAAATAATTTATAAAATTCAGATTTGTATTGACTTCGCTGTCTGCAAACTCTTCCGTCAAGAATTCCTGAGTTTTTTCACTTATCTTAATAGATAAGTCCATTGTTTAAATTCATTTTTGTGTCAAGCGTTATAATATCACTACGAATATTGCGTAATTCCAGAGCCGATTAGCACAAGTAAATAAACACAAGACAGGCGAGTGTAAAATAATTTCCAGTCGGCTTGCCAGTTGGTGTGAACAGAAATCCCTTAATAATTATGAAAATGTATGCAAAGCACATGAAAGTTAGTGCAATAAGCAATTATGCTGCGGCGACCGACCGCCGTGCAGGCCAGCGTCCTTAACTGCCAAGATCTGGAGCGCGCCGTCCACTGCTCTACCTATTCAATTACCTACAAAGCGCCCGGAGAAAATTTCAAGATGCCCATGTTTGAATTTCATATAAAACTGACCCGGTTTTATATGAAATTCAAACATAGGCATCTTGAAATTCCCTACTTTTTATAAAAGACTTAAAATATAGGTACCAGATTTAAGGAACATGTTAACGAAAACTTTGTGAATAGGTTACACTAAGGTAAAATAAGTCTTATCCAAGTGTAAATTTCATATTTGACAGTATTTTCAATACAAAAACTGTCAGAACGCCCAATTTATTCCGAGAATAAACGTCACTCGACTTTGGTGAAATCGGTCATTGCCCATTAATGACTATAATGAAATTACAAATGCCACTTATCTCAGAAATGATGCATTACCAATATTGTATTTTTTGAGCACGCAATGTATTGCGAACAGCTATACCGTAGTACTAATATATATTCTGTGGCTATACCGATACCTACACGTGAAATAAGTACTGCGCTTCGAAAAACGGCTATTTGTAGGTACTTTGGCCGAGTGCTTCGAAATTTTGATAAACAGCTAGTCGCATTAAAATGTACATTGCTGTTTTGTCTTAAATATTGTCATATATTTTGTTTTTTAATTAAAGTCAAGTTGAGATGGTGAGCGACTCAGAAGTCAGAATCATGTACTGAATCCCTGGTTTCCATTTTCCTTAGCATGCCCCTTACACCTTGTATTTTAGCAATAATAATGATATGGAAAGCATATAAAAAACAAAACTCTGTGCGATAAGAAAAATTAAACCACAAAATAGGAGCCATTATCGCTACTTTCAAACCAAAAACCGTATAAAAAGAAATAAACGAGAGCAACATCAAATAAAAGCCCATATTCGCGGATTACTCAGACGCGACGAGGTCAATTATGAAGCAATAAAAGTTTTAGTGCCCCGCACAAATTGTCGATTTGCCCGCTGACGGATGGTTGCAATACTGACGCCGGCAAATGAGCACACGATAAAATTATCGTTAGCGGTAACGACATGAATAAATGCAATAGGGGGTTCGCGTCGTCCGCGCCTCGCGCAGCAAGGAACGCGGACGAGAACTACTAGTACGAGTTAACACATCTCGACAACGTTGATGAATTTCGCATATCCAAATACTATAATATAATAAGCAGTGATAGCCTAGTGGTTACGACTGTGGTCTCCTGTTCGGGGGGTCGCAGGTTCGATCCCGGGTACGGTACCTCTGATTTTTCGAAGTTAAGTGCGTTTATGAAATTAAATATCACATGCTTTAACGGTGAAGGAAAACATCATGAGGAAACCTGTACACCTGAGTTCTCCATAATGTTCTCGAAGGTGTGTGAAGTCCGCCAATTCGCATTGGGCCATCATGGTGGAATATGGCCTATAAACCCTTCTCTGAGAGGAGACCTCGCTCAGCAGTGAGCCGATGATGGGTTGATAATGATGATGATGATGATGATAATTATGAAATACTATAACGACTTGTTTTAAGGTTCAAGCCCGTCCATTCATCTTGGCTTGTAAGCAGACACGTTTTAAATTAAAATCGGTAATAGATAAAGTCAATTTAACTCTTACATTGTTGTTTCTAAACAGCAGGGGCCTATTTCACCAACGCCGAGTAAATTTTAACCAAGAAATAAAATTAACATTCTGATTGTTTTTGTATTGAAGATCCGTCAAAACCTCAAAATTATTTTGTCGGTTCAAATTTACGATTACGAGTATATGTTTAGGCGTTCGAGATAGACCCTTAATCTGTTAACGTTGTCGATGTAACGTTTTTAATAAAAGATTTGCATGTGATCTTCTTTGGGTTTATTTTTACATATTTTCACTTGTTATACAATTAGTGCTTAGTAATAAAATTAATATATTATAATCAGTACACAGCTCAAAGTGTAGGGAGCGCAGTCTAATTGAGGATTTACCATAGACAACTGTCAATGTCCGTCAGTCGTGACGTTTGATGTGGGACAGCTTGCCCAAGTAGAACGTACCGTTCATCTACAGTCGAGAGGTGCAAACTTGTAATAAGGGTACAGAGGTGAAATGCTCGTTAGAACTTTTGTGACGACTGTGCGCCTTTACGCCTCTCGTAAATACTCATCTCTAACGTTTCAACATTCAAATACATTAATTTAATCAATCTAGCACCTCTCGGGATTGAAATTAAAGCTTATCTATCTAATAAATCAGTAGTTCAACACTGAGAGGTTGTTATCGAGTTTGCGGAGTTTGAATTATTGTTATCTTAATTTCAGTCAGATAATATTAATACTATCTGTAAAGTTAGGTAAGTGAAGTCCATATAGTTCGAAAATTATGTGACAGTCACAAATGGTGCGGCGTTTGTATCAACGTAAAGTAAAACTCATAAATTAAAATTGTGGTCAGGATCATTGTATAATACGCGCAACGAGCGCATATATCTACACTTAGTTGTAATTATGTTTTCCGCATAAAACCAGAAATCATGTTAACCAATTTTGGGGCCGAGTACCAGTATTTATTGCTTACCAAAATTGAAAACAAACAACACATACGAGTATTGTGTTTATACCTAATTTAAAAAATTAATACGAGTTACAGCGCCCTCTAATGGCCTATAATTTCAACATTATTATGTAGTAAAAACTGCAGTTTCTAAATATATATCAGAGCAGCTTTGAGATGATAGCTTACACAGGTTTGCAAATATTGTATGAATATCATACCGAAAAGGATTTAGATGGGCAGTAGGTGCCAATGCAGCATCAGGTTGAGGGGTTGGAACCTGGATTTGCCTTTTTATTTTATTTCCGCGGTAAAAAAAATTGTGTGTCAAAGATCAATGAGAATCAGTTCAGCTCAGAAGCAGATAATCATGTCAAAATTTAAAATCAAACTAAAAAATCCACTAACTGCAGCGCTCCTCGGCCTATATCTATCTAATATCTTTAAACGAGCTATATATATATATATATATTTTAGAAAAGGTCGTTTTATCCGTGTTTTCAGGCAATGAAAAACCCCTTACAATATCATTAGAATACGAAGGTAAATTTCGCCACCATCTATAAATTCCCGATAGCTCAGAGAAATTGGGCGGTCCCGAAACCAGACCCGGGTTCGAGACCAGCCGATTATATTTTCTTCTATGAATTTTAGTATTTTTATTTTTTATTTTATTTTTTTCTAAATATATCATTTCCAAAAAACACGATTTACAAAAAAAAAAACAAAAAAACGAGCAAAGCTCGGTCACCCAGATATTCTTTTAAACTTAGCTTAAAACCTACACTGAGAAGATATTACATAAAGCAAACTATCATATCAAAATCAGCCCAGTACTTTTTCAGGAAAATGGTAAAATAGTCAAAAATTAAAAACATGATTGCAGTAGGTACTAGAAGTATAGGCGTAAAATATGTATTAGAAACTGCTCAGAAGTGTACCTATAGTATACTTACTGGTACTTACTGCAAAAAACCAGATTCAAATCGAACCAGTAAAATTAAGAAAAACACCCAGTATTCAGGAAAAAGTATGAAAAAAAACGCATTTACGAACATACAACCTAAAGCTGAACGCATCCGTCACTGCTTTGAAAAAAATTCCTTTAAAAAGTGCAACTTCAAAAGGCTAGGTCGAGATTTGTTGTATTTATATCAAAACACGTCCCAAAAGTAGAAGCTTTTTGCTTTGTAAAAATATTAGACAGGGTTGTGCACTAAATATGTGATAATTTAAATATACAGCGAATGCTCCAGGTAGGACCGTCCTTGCTAGTGCTCGCTGTGATTTATATCGCGTGCTGCCGGCTGGTGGCTGGGCGTTGGAAATTTTAAACGTCACGCATTTGTGATGAATACTCGCAATTTTCTCGCGGGAACACAAGTTGATAGCTATGACTTTCCGACATTACGACATTTTATATCACAGGTTATTTAAAATGAAGATGAGAGCATTGTTAAAACTGTTTTAAATTATACTGTTATTGTTCGTGAAACGCATAAATATTGCGATCTGTATAAACAGTTTCATTTGCACTTTTATTTACTTTCATAAATTGCTTTCATGTTTGTATTATGTTAGGTGTAGTTTAAAACATTAGGTAGAACAGTAGTTGGTAATAGTCGTAGTCATAGTAGAGTACAGTAACATTCATCATCGTGTAAAAGGTACTGGTGATAGGTATCATAGTCAAGAACAAGTTTAAGATAAATGCTATAAACTTGTTTCCTACACCCGACGTGAAACTCGTATTTTCTACGTTTCGCCGAGCATCGCACTGGGTACGACGGACTTTCTAGTCCTGGGAGATGATAACTGCGGAGAAGCAAACCTCATTTGTCAGACACCAAAGAATAGTTGACCACATTAAACATTAATAATAATGTATCTCGTTCCCCTCCAACTAAGGTGAATCTTATGCTAGTAGTTAATAGAACAGTAGTGCAACGGGTGATTTTTGAACCGTCGACCTTTAAGTTGTCTGACCACCCTGACTTTTGCACTCACTTATAACTGTTTGATATAACATATTATGATCGATTTCCTTTACGATTTGATATACAGGCGTCAGGTTCAGAGCATTTACGGGACATTGCGGCACGCTCTAGTAATATCATCTCTGTGTTCCCGCCCCGGGCCCTGGCCTCTAATCGCGTCGTCATCGGGAGTAGGCTAGGCTCATGTCGCCCTGTTACTCTACTGCCATAAATCAGTCGACACCGTGTGATGGATGGTGCAGTCACGACGAAAAAACAGTATATCTAATTCAGTCACTGTAGCTATATATATATTAAGGTATCTTGTTTATTGGTACAAATCGGTGTTATCGCGGTATTGATCTGACGATTAAAGCCCGCCTTTATTCTAGAATGTGCTCATAAAGTGGTTTTTCATTATGGTTTCGATTCAAGCTTCGATTGGATGATGGCTATCGGTTGTTTGTATAGTAAATACTTTTTTACAACAAATGTAAATAAAAATTTTAAACTAATGTTAAAAATAATTGGACCTGTGAAAGTTGCTGAGATCCTTCCACCATAGGGCCTTGATCATCATCTATCTAACACCTTCTCATTGAGACCATTTTAATGAGCCCAAACATGCTATATCTGCCGTAAGTAGCTGAGGGGCTGGGTATGGCTTGGCTGGCAGCTCAAGGTTACCATGTCTTGGAGATACCATCAAAGTAACAGTACACCTTGCAAATCATTCGGCCCTATGAAAATTGGATGGACACCTTTCTTCTTTATCAACCGATAGACGTCCACTGCCTGACAAAGGTCTCTTGATGGACATCCACAGGATTCGGACTTGCGCCGCCTGAATCCAGAGGCTCCCTGCTGCGGCTCGTTTGATGTTGTCGGTCCACCTAGTGGGGGTCTGCCAACACTGCGCTTCCCGGTGCGGGCTCGCACTCCAGCACTTTGGGACCCCAACGGCCATCAGCTCTTCGAACTATCTAGAAATTTGGCATGAAGCAATGTCATGCAGCACAAATAAAGCAAAAAATCCGAAAACCGTGTAGTTGCATCACAAAAAAGTCTTTTTTATCGTTTTATACTTGAATACTTTTACTTCTGGAGTATGGAACCCTCGGTGCGCGAGTCCGACTCGCACTTGGCCGGAATTTTTAACCGACTTCAAAAAAGGAGGAGGTTATCAATTCGTCGGAATCTTTTGTTTTATGTATGTTCACCGATTACTCAAAGACGCCTGAACCATTTGGATTATTTTTTTGTTTGAAAGGGTATACTTCCCAGGTGGTCCCATTTAAATTTTATCGAAATCAGTCCAATGGTTTTTAAAAAATCAACAATAAATTTGTATACTTTGTAGTGGCGCGGGTGTAAGTCGGTTTTTTATAATTTAATATAAAAAAATATTTTAAAAAAACCGATTTCAAACTTCGAGTTTAACTCCTGCATGATTTGACTTACCCTACATTACCTCGCTTTCGCAAAAGGTAAAAGAGTTTTTTATTCGAGATTGTAACCAACATCAGCGTAAGGCAGCGTGATCCGTAATTCCAAGGCGGCGCCTCGCGGGCGGCTGTTGCTAACTTTTATTATTTTCGTAATGATTGCAACTGCAAAATGGCTTTTCTGGGCTTTTATGTAACAAACTCGGACCATAATTATACTGTAGAGAACCTTTCTCTGCATCAAACTTTAACAACAGTTTAAAAATATCTAGGTGCTTCGAAACTGAAATGTGCGTAAGTAAGTATATAATAATTATTATTACTAATGCTATTTTGTTATTTGTCAAAAAAGATTGCAATAGTACCGAATTTTCAAAACTTGTATGACCGTTGAGTTGAGTTTTGATCGTTCATGTACATACAAAAATATAATACCACTGCTTCAATATAATACACCAGGGCCATCACCACCAACGTAAAAGAAGTCTTATCCGAACAAAAACTGTCAGAACGCCCAATTTATTCTGACAATAATAGTCCAGTAAATAAAGCATTTAACCTCGCACTAAATTTCCGATTCAATTTTAATTTTTTTTAGGTTAAGGGTCACTTACTGACCACAAAAACACAAAATGCTGACAGATCCAGGTGGAGCTTCGATCGCAATCTTAAAGAAAAGTTTATGACCGATATCTCGGAAACTATCCACTTTAGGGCAAAAGTTATTCACTGATCAGTGAGTAACCCTTAACCTAAAAAAAAATTAAAATTGGATCGGAAATTTAGTGCGAGGTTGACCAAAAAACGGCTTTATTTACTGGCCTATAAAAGTCACTCGACGTTGGTAAATTTTCCGAGACAAAAAGTAGCCTAAGCCTAAGCCTACTAAGTAGTAGTAGTAGTCACACTCCAGGTCCTCAACTAATAGACGCATGCCAACATCACGTCGACCTTTGTTGCGTAGTGATTAAAAAATAAATCAATTAACTAATAAACAAACTTTCGCATTTATAATATTAGAATACTCTAGTGAAGAAAATTGTTACAAAAATAAAAAAATTCGATAGATACGAAATAATAATAATTCCTTACAGCAAATAGGTAATTATGATGACCTCAGTTCTTCATTCAACATTTTCTTCTTCTTTGTGAGCGTTTTCATTATTTTCATCCATCGTTATTATAAAGGCCTCCTCGTGTGCACGCGATTCCTTTCGGAGTTGTGACAGTATCACCCAAGTTTTGGCCACAAGCTTGATAATGTCGTTGGACCAGCAGCGGGGTGGTTCACTCGAGCACCAAGCGAGTCCATCTGACGTCTGAAGATTACGATTGAAAAATATTTAATTCAATTTATTTTTACAAAATAGCTGTAATAAAATTGGCTAGTTTACTTAAATTCATTTTGTCTACGAAGTAGTGTAGTGGCGGGCAGCGGCTTTTGTATTGAAAATGCACACCCACTCGTTAAGCGGCGCTGCGGCCCGACGCGTGACGTCACGTTCTCAGCTTCCGCGCGCCCTCATTACCATACATTATAATATTCGCTATTCGCTGAACATCGCCTGCGGGTTGCGAGATTTTTCGGCGATACAACCCAAACGAAAATAAATAATCTTGGATACTTTACCATAAGCATGCCTATGCAAGTACAAGATGAAAATCTATATCGGCCGTATATATTATATCCTGGCCATTTCACATGGGCAAATCCGAGAGCGAAAACAAGTATAGAGTGAAGTTATAAAGTGTCGTGTTAAAGTTCCCTGTTTTGAACAGGTTATGTGTCTCCAGTGGCATAAGCTACGCGCATTGTAGTTAGATCAGACTTTGTTTTACGACTTAGCATCTCGTATGCGAGACTTTATCAACACTAAAGCCTTTCCTCAGTGTAGGTTTTTAAAAGATTACACGGTAAAAATACTAGTAAATAAACCTACATTATTGTTTGAGTATAGGTAGGCAAAATGAAACAGTTTAATCTAAGAAGTGTAGGTATTGAGTTTGTTCACACGTAATAATATTGGATTCTATCCAATACAAAGCAACATCAACATGCAACACCACACAAACCCTCGCCTTTGCAATTGTTATACTACTGGAAGAGCGGCAGCATACAGTACGAGCGGCACGTTATACCATACTTACAGATTTTTGCTGGTTTAGGGCCGATTTCACCAACACGTATAACGTTTTAACTGATAGATTAAATTGATATTTTGGCAGATTGTTAATACAAAAACTATCAGATCTTTGAAGTTATTCTATTCGGTGTTGGTAAAATTGACACTTGGCGGATTACTGCAAAATAATTTTGTTTAACCTTGAATACACGTAATATAGTGAAACAGCAGATTATGCAACTTAATTAATAAAAAAATTATAAATTTGGATTAAATTAATTAAAGGCAATTATATTATAAATTAACAGACACTACCGTGGCCTGTGCCTGATCCTCAATCCTTTATTATGTTTGCCAACACAGAACCCAACGCAACGAAGCTCTTCGCAATCAAAGGTTCACATATCTCCATTCAGTGACATGAGCCATGCGCAATACGCCTTGAAGAGTCTGCTTTACGACTTCAGAACTCGCACCCCGACCCCACACGAGTAATGCTACACAGGAAGATTACTGGCGAAACTTCGCGTATATTGTTTAAAGCCTGTAACAATGATTTACTATAGGATGTCCAGTTACACGACGGAATGAAGGCGGTGTAACTTGGGTGTAACTAGTACCTAATCTGTGGCGGTACATATTATGTTTAGCCTTAGAGGTTAAGTATATATCTCAATGAAATGAATATGAACTTTATTGTACACCAAATTAAAAGCAAATCTTCTAATTAAAATAAAAATAAATAAAAAATGTACAACTACTTAGTGGCTTTATCGCTTATAGAAATATTTGTCTTTTATTATTATTATTTTCCTGGACATCAAAAAATCGCAATAAAATTGGCACAGTAGATACTTTTTTTTGCATGAATTACGGATACCTATTCGGACGGATACTTTAAAAATTGTTTTTGGCTATAAGCATAAAGGAGACGGTAGAATCGTGTTTTTCATGTTTTTTTAATTATGTAATAATTTCTTGTAAAACTGCAATGGTTATTTTTATACGATTCTTTGCAATGAACAGTTATCACCTCAAAGAAGTATTTTTCTGTGTAAACCTGTGTTTTTTTGTGTGTTTTTAGAAGTTGGGGATCAAAAATATAATTATTCACAATTACACATTATAAATAACCGTTCTAATCGAAATAAATATAATTTTACGGAGTAAAGAATAAAAACTAACTTTGTCAAAATAATTATGTCGATGTCAAGTGTCAACTCAATCAATTAATGTCATTCGTGGTCAGTTTATTTCGAAATTCTTTCGTTTTGTTGTGGTTATTGAAATATAGATGGTAGTACTATGAATTACTTAGTAAGTAAGTTAGCTGTTTTAATGTTTAAAAGGAATCGTGTTCTCTTTGGTATATTCAGACGATGATCTTCAGTACCTATTAGATTTTTCAAAGTTATTAAATGTTATTATGGTAATTTGCCTTAAAAATAATTCAATGGAAACCTAACCTCATTTTTAACATTTTTCTATTGAATATCTTTTTTATCCCAACTTTATTTGATTGACTTTGATTAACTTTTTTGTTAGTCTGGTTCACTAGAACAAGTATCAGAAGTTTGATTCGTGAACGTGAGCCTCAAGTCTGGGTCAGAAACTCTATGGAGCTCGCCAATCTCCTTTACAATCTTGTTAATTGGTTAACCACGTTTATATAGTTTTTGCACGCTTGCTTGCATTACAATACAATATCTCCTATTGAACGACCTCCAAATATCTATTTTAGAGTCGTGATAAAATAACCGGTAAAGAAATTCCCTTTCGCATTAATATCAGTGTTGATCGTGGTTGTGATGGCACATAACCACGACTACTTATCACGATTACATGCCCTGTTTTATTAAACCTGCGCCAATTTTTCGGGTAACGGTTAATTTTTAATAAGCCGATGTAATTGCATAACAGAGCGTCGCGACACGTAAATCTGCTGCCGGTCGCCGGTCAGGCAGCGATGCTAATATTTGCATATCACAATTGATGCAAAGCAATCAATACTGCAAATAATGGAATTGTCACATAAAATCTACAGAAAGCATGGCGCGTACTCTCGTTATTAACAGATTTAATTGTTTTAAATACATCAGTAAATAATGCTGCTATTACTCCTGTTCCAAACAGAAATGAATTCAATATGAATTTTCATAATGAATGTCGTGTAATATGAATAATAATTAATTAAAGTCATAATTTATTAAGTATCGAAAATATTCATAACGATAAAATTAATATCTGGATCAAAACATATTACAATTGTAACGGTTGAGTAAAAATGTTATATCATTTATGAGAACATCATTTATCACAGTAGATATAATGAAATCAGTTCATAATATTTTGAAGATATTGTGTATGAAAACTGCGTAGGAGCTGTCTTATATTTCAAACTAATTTTTTATACGTAAAATTTGAATTTTGATGTGGAAAATTTTGAAGCAGCAATAATTTCGAAGTATCTTCTTAGCATCTATACTGTATTTTTTCAATTAACTGTAACATATACTCATTTATTCACTCAATCATTTCATAATTTCATTTAAATCATTTCATTTATACTAGCCGGACTAGTAAATAAATAAAGAACGAATATAATAAAAATATTCTAGACCGAGTAAAATCAAAACTGTTATTTTGTTTAGGTACTTAATTCTCAAAATTTAGATTGGAAGCGGTACTTCTAAACTAGCGGCACGCTATGATGGCCGGTTTGACACATTACAATAGTGATGTGGAATATCAATTTATTCTCGAACAAAAAACAATTAAGTTTTGTTTTTGTACCTGATTAAATAGGTTTAATAAAACAAAAATGTATATGTTTATTTAATTTATTTGAACGAACTGAATATTTGAATGAAAATGAATATACATACTTTATATGCACACAAGAAACATATGAATACAAAAGATACCAAAAAAGGTGCCACAAAAGGCCATAATTAATCAGATTCGTCCATACTACTATTTTCACTGTCGTCACTGCTATCATCACCTACATTAATAATTATATGTTCGTTTTCTATAATATTATCTATTTTCACATCTCTTTCATAATCTTCCCTTATTAATTTAACAGTTCTATTCACAACCTTTTCCCAGTCTCCTTTAGTCACATGTTCACAAGCTTCTTCTAATAATTTTAGCATTTTTTTTGTGGTAAATGGGGGTTCTGTATTGTGTCTTGCAGCATATCCCTTAATTTGAGCCCACACCAACTCAATCGCATTATACTCACAATGGTAAGGCGGTAACCGTATAACTCTGTGCCCATGTTCTAATGCTATTTCGTCAATGACGTATCGGATCTTGGTTGGTTTGTTTTCTTTTAAAAGACGTACTAATTCCGCTTTTAACATATTCATGTTTGCATCTACGCCATTTTTACGAAGCCATGCGACGATATCAGCTTTCTTTTGGGATTGGGCAGGTGGCTTGTCAATTTGCATCGAGTGGTATGGGGCGTTGTCCATAATTATAATAGATGGTTCAGGGAGGCTACACAACATTGAGGTAAACCATTCAGTAAACTTTTCTCCATTCATGTCTTCATGATAGTCTCCAGTGGTTTTTGACGCAAAAGCCATGAGAGAACCTTCGACAAACCCGTTGATGGTTCCGGCGTGACAAATTATAAGTCGCGATCCTTTTCCTACAGGAACTTTGGAAGTAGATGCTGCTGTGTCATCGTTCCAAGAACGGCCTACAGTATGGTTAGCATTAAGCCATGTTTCATCCAAGAACACAACATTTTGCCAATTTTTGATTTCTTTCACTTGCCGTAAAAAAGTATACCTTGCCATCGCTATATCAAATCTTTCCATCAATATTTTGCGTTTGTTACATTTTTTGTATCGAAATCCAATGGTCTTCAAAATCTTCGTTAAAGAACTTTCCCCACCGAAGAATAATCCAGCTTCCTTCAGTGAATGCACCAACTTTTTTCTTGTTGGATACTCCTTCTGTAAATAGTAGCCGTAAACATGTCTTCGGATAGCATCGGCATCAAAGCTATCGATGCCTACGACTGGTTTTGCTCGTTTTCTCTTTTTTGGTGTGTGAAGTTTATTTTCTTCTGTGCCAGTCTCGCCATATTTTTTTTTAGTTATCCGTCTAACAGTTCGTTGTCCAATATTAAGCGCATCAGCTACGCGTTCAACCACTGACGTTATAGGTAAAATTGGCCCTCCATTTTGAGCTTCACGATCGAAATAGTTACGAAGGCGTATTACGAACTCACGTGTCTGACTATTTAGAACAGTTCTCTGCGTACGTTTGGTCATATCGACGAAATCCACAACAAAGGGCTTGAACAGAGTCCAAATTAACGAGCAAGGGTCAACAGTAATGCAGTATCAATATTTGAAATCCAAAGCCAGGTCAAAACTATATCACAATCGCATTGCACTGACAGTTTATACTTTTCGAAGCAACTTCAATTCGAAACTGCTTTGTTTTGCATTGAGCATTGACGCGAGTTTGCCGGAGGTAGTAGTTGTGCTAGCCAGCGATCCTATGTGACGATCGTATTAGATTCCATTTTTAAAAATTTTCAATTTAGAAAACCAAATGCCGAGTTGTGGTATATATCATATAAAAATAAAAATTTTACCTTTTGTATGAAACAGCTGATATTTTTTTGCGATTTCAGAGGTTTGTCCACATAGTGAAAATTGTTCATATTCACAAGTACATTCACCCCTTAAATGGTGCAAACTGATTTTTCTACACTTGTATACATTTTAGAAATCAATTTAATAAATAAATTTTGAGTCCTAAACCTAAAACTACATTTGATAAAATTTATGAATCTCTGCACATCACTATCGTCAATAAAGTAATACAATTATTTCCTTCAAAGTCGTTATCAATTAATACGGAACTTCATGAGCGGACAAACGTCAAACCGGCCATCATAGCGTGCCGCTAGTGTAGTCCTTGAACCTAGTTGAAGGTAAATTCTAAATGTATTCGCTGGAATGAAAATCTACACTAATATTATAAAGAGTAAAGATTTGTTTGTTTGTATGTTTGAATTGAATAGGCTCCGAAACTACTGGACCGATTTGAAAAATTCTTTCAGCATTAGAATCCTACATTATCCCTGACGAACATAGGCGATAGAATATTTTCAAAGGTTAGGGATCCGTATGAAAACTTCGATAACGTAACCCAAGGTGTGAAAAAAAAATACCAAAAAAAAAAGCCCTCGCTGCGGAAACTATTGACAATAGAGCAAAGTGATGTACTACAGTTTTATGGAGGACATCAATCTCTACAAAAATGTCCGCGATACCATATTATGTCTAACTATTACAGTTATGTCACAATAACTACTTTTCCATGTTAAAATATGCAATAGTAATTAGCAACGTCCCAGATCAAAGACATGCTTTTGAGAGTATAGTCGATAGCATGAATAATAACAAAGGAAAAATTATTTTTATTTTTGGATGCGCCGGGTGGCACTGGAAAGACGTTTCTTGCTTTGATACTTACTAAAATAAGATAATCAGGGACGATAGCGATAGCAGTTGCTTCGTCAAGAATTGCTGCAACTCTCCTCAAGGATGGAAAAACTGCTCATTCTACTTTGAAACTTCAGCTATCCGTAACTCTTTAGCAACTATCTACATATTTTCCTATCCGCAAAAATGGGCTTTTGGTAAATTACTACAAGACGCCTCATTGATTATGTGTGATCTTTTGGGATGAATGTACAATGAGCCGTATAGCACATAATATAGATAGAGGCCGTGGACAGAATTTCAAAAGTTCTTAGAAACTCCTCAGTGCCGTCCTAACGAAGAGTGCAATAAGTCGAGTTTTTGGGCAAATTGACTTAAGACCATATCCGTAATCAGGAAAACGAGCTCTATATTTTCTTCTTAGACGTCTTTTTTGTATCTTCAGTAGTTTCGGTTCTGTTGGTTATCATAACTGCAATATCTAATATTACGGTTTGTAAGTAGCTAATCATTACCGAAATATCTTGAATTATGACTTGGAAAGCTTTGATATTTTGTAATATTACATAAAATAACCGCAATAAGTCCAGTTATTGCACTTATGACTAAACGTCGTATATACGTACGTTTTATAAATTTTTGGCACATTACAAGCGCAACAAGTAAGAGTTATTAGGTATGCCAGAGACGAGAAGGAGTTTTTGGTTAAACTTACCAGAATCTTCGCTAGTGTCAAACATAGATTAAATTAAGATCACAAACTGCTTTTTTAAATTGTGATATAGGTTACTTTAATTGAATTAAGACTGATTTAAAGAATGATCTCATAATGTGCCTTATTAGATTAAGTGTTAATGTTTTTGGTATTTAAAGCAAAGGGAAAAGTATTCTAAAAGATTGTTTAGTTTGTTATTACTATTAATATGTGTCAATACAAAGATTCTAAGTTGTGATTTGATTAAGTAACTGTTGAAATTATTAGAAAAGGAAACACTTTTATTGATTTTATTTTCAAGAGGTAATTTTTTAGATTTTAATATTTTCTGCAATAAGTAAATAACTTATTAATAAATATTTTCTTACGCAATAATTTTGCTTTAGGATAAGTAAGTACGTAAGTACTTTAATTGATTAAGGCTGGTTAAAGATTGGTGTCATAATGTGCCTTTTTAGATATCTGGGGGCACGGTAGTGCCCCCGCCAACTCGAGCGCGAAGCAACACTGCAGTACCATCCTTTTCTGTAACCATTTCGCCGCATTTTCAGGCCCCTATTTGAGAACCTCTGGATGGGACTAGAACGCTGAAATTTTCGTCATCTAGTAAGCTATAATCACACACTTGAAATCCAAAACTTCAAGTCGCTAGATCATTTAGTTCCGAAGCTAAGCGAAAACAAAGTTTCGCATTTTCGACAGTGACACACTGACTCACTGATCATCAAAATAGAACTGGTACTTCCCGTTGACCTAGAGCGCCGAAATTTGGTACAGAGGTAGAGTTTAACGCCCACATAGAGGAAAAACTATCAAAACTGGGATCATGGAAGATCTGGAATAAGTCAATCAGCCCACGTCTTGTCAGCTTTCTGCAAAAAGAAGTGAAATCCCACCAAAAACATTCTGTAAAAAAAATAGCCAAATCTCGATGAAGCTGCTTGTTTATCTCTAAAAAGTAATGAAATCTCTAGAAAAAGTTGAGCTAAGTCTAAGGTAATGTGCCTTGGCCGTTGAACTGTACCCTCTAACGTATAAAAAATGTTCAACGGTGGAACATTTTTTATATGTTAGTGGGTTTATAAATATTTTCGTACCAAATAACTTTGTTTTTATATTTATTTTCATATAAACTTATTACACACATCAAAAGTGTCTAGGGATCAACATATATTTTTGCAATAACTTTTCTCCTGATTGATATTAATTAAAATTTTCTTTAAGGATTCATCAAATAAAGTGTTTTCGTTTGTCACAGTAACGATAAACCAAGTCACCTTTGCATTAATAAAGAAATTTGCCATTTTCCTAATAAAGGGATTTTTGACATTTGAACCACTAACATTAAAGTTCGAAAAAAAGACTGAAATAACAGTTTTCTTTAAAATTTTATTGGGTAACTTAAACAATTAATAATCCGTGTTTCTACCGCGAACACTAACAACACAAGAACATCGGTTTGGCATACTCAAAATGAGTTCATCCAAATCACGCTGTGGAATGGCCGCCCATGTTCGTTGCAACAACAAAAAAAGGTCTTCTTGCCACTGGATACCCTCCATATTCGGCAGAGCTCTTCTCTGTAGCATATCCCATGCATGCTCAATCAGGTTCAAGTCTGGCGACTGAGCAGGCCAGGGCAGGACATTGATGTTAGCTGCGGCGAGAGTCTGTATTACAACTCTTGCGGTGTGCGGTCGTGCATTATCATGCATTAACTGAAATAAGGGACCGATTTGCACTTGTAGAGGAACGATGACGTCTGATACAATCGTCTCAGCATAAATTTGAGCGTTGAGGTTGCCTCTGATCCAAATCAACTCAGTTCTTCCGCCGATCCAAATACCCGCCCATACCATGATGGTTCCACCACTATAAGGATGGACTTCCTGGCAGGATTTTAATCGCTGTTGGCGTCCAGGGGTTCTCCAGTGTCGTATACGTCTTGTATCCGGTCTCATACCAAAACGAGACTCATCAGAAAAGCACACGAAACGCCATTGTTCTTCTGCCCAATTTCTGTGTTCAAGAGCCCATTGATATCGAATCCTACGATTGTGCATAGGTGGTATAGGTGGTACCCGTAGCGGTCTTCGGGAATGAAGGTTCACTTCATGCAAGCGGTTTCTGACTGTTTGGTCGCTAATTAAGTTCCCTGAAGAGTGATGAAGCCTCACGGCTAACATCATGGCGGTTATTGTTGGAGCTCTTCGAGTTAAGATTTGAATGTATCGGTCTTGTCTCCGTGTGGTGCAGCGATACCGTCCTCCATGGCGCTCAGCCACGGTACCAGTGCTTCGGTAACGTGTCCAAAGTCGACTGATAACACTCTGACTTGTATTCAGAGCTAAAGCCACAGTACGTTGCCGGGAACCAGCTTCTATCATTCCCACGGCTCTGAGCATTTCTTCCCTGCTTAAATGACGTCGCCGCTCCATAATAACGTTGGTTTTAATCAGTAGTAGGGAAACAGTAGCACTAATAATGTCTTCAATGCGTTGTATGTTTTTATAGGGAAAATATTGACAGCTGATTTTCATCTTTTACTCGAATTTGATTGACAGTTCCTGATTCAAATTATGAAATGCACCAAAAAGGATCCATATAAATTTATAAAATCATAAATTTATTACAAAGCCACATCTCAATCTCAAGAAATCTGCATAAAAATGCTTGATCCCTAGACACTTTTGATGTGTGTATGTTCTTGCAATCAACCATCTCTGCCTTACATCTGATTAAAATATTTCACTAAGGAAAACCGCAATAACTATGACAGTTATTGCACATATGGTTGGAAGAAACTATAAGGCATCATATAGTTTATGCTACACAAAAGAGCAATATGTCGGTTTACTAACAAAAACTGCAATAGGTAGTGTAGTTATTGCAGTTATGATTAGGGATGCTATATCAAAAAAAATCATAAGTCCTAATGGTAAATACATTATTGCGTTTTTAGTGTGTATATAAACTTATGTACAAATATAATATAACTACATAAAATTAAGAATTATTTTATCTGTCATTCAGTAAAAGTTTCAAACCAATAGCTTTTATAGTTACGAAGATACACACAAAACAAAAATTAAATTTTTAACCGTGAATATCTCGAAAGTTCTCAAAACCTAGTTATTGCACTCTTCGTTATGACGGCAGCTCTGCTCTCATGGTCGGGATTACTTTTGTATTTGCTGGAGATTTCCAACAGATTAAAGATCTATATCTACCCGTGCGAAGCCGGGGTGGACCGCTAGTAGCAGATATTTAGAAGAGAAAATATTTAGAGAGAGAAAAAAACAACTTTTGACACGACGTATTGGAACGTGTAAAAATCATAAAGCGAACGTAACAAGCCAACCCCGCACAAAGGCGATACAGTCTATAGATAACAATAACACACCCGCGATGCGCCGCCGAATTGCTGTGTCAAAGTATTCCCATCCTGATTGCTCCATTCTGCTTCCGAAGCAGTACGCTGGCTACACTACGTTAGCTTTTTTTGTGCTTCTATATTATCGAAACAAGGAAAATGGAACGCGGCATGTGCACGCGGTTAGGCAATTAAAGAGACCGTTCCGATATCGAGACATTAATTTTTTTCGACCTGACGTTACAGTGGCTTCACGACTCTAGATTTTAGCCCTCTTTTATCGGAACCCTATTCGCCCTGGATTCTGTCCCTTTTAACTATATGAGTGGTGTAAGCTATTATTACCCTGCCATCTCTATATGTGGATATATAGAGTACAAAATACGGCGTATCATTCGTTTTAATTAAAAAAACTCTACGTATAAGCTTTGCTAGTAAACTCCTTGCTTTGGCTCCTTCCTTTGGACTTATAAAAATTTAAAAAAACTAGCAGTTTTTTTGTGGGATTGGCATTGAATTCAGTATTTGATCTATAGAACGCGCTTACGCTATGGGAAAAATCTTCATTAATAACAACTCGCTTCATCATTGTTGCATGGAGTAGCGCACGCAACGCATTTCTGTCACTCTCGCCGCTCACGTTTAAAATTTATATCTAAAATCTAGGCAACCATGGATTGGATCAACTTTTTAATAAGGCAACCTAATACAGTTAGATTCATAATAAAATAAGCTTTAATTTGATATAAAACACGATTAAACTAGTGGTTCGCCCCGAACTGAGACCTCGCGGTAACGGTATCCCATGATTATTCATTCAATCGATACATGACGACCAAAACTGACATTATTATTATGCCCGTTTTCACCAAACATACCTAAATCATCCCCTATGTAGGAGTCTCTTTACGTAGGTAGCTCCAAAAAACAATCCTAAGTCCTAACATCCGTCCCAATGTCCTTTTAGGTGTCCCGTACAGGATCGTGATAAAGAAGTTGACAGTAATCATCACCTTACTTATCATAGGTAGCCCGTCAAGGTTAGGGAACGTCAGTGAAAACATTGAATTATTATGTAGGTACTAACGAGTGAAAACGGGTTAGGGGCATCTGTACAAATCGTCATCTATCGACTCGAATAGAAAATTTACAAAATGCTGCAATTAATAGGTAGTTTATTGAAGTTTGATATTTAACTAAAGAATAATTTTAATTGAATAATATGTTATTATATTATGTACCTAAATAATAATGCTCGACGCAAAACTGTTTTTGGGATAGATCGTAGTCGTAACTCCTACTGACTGCGCCATCTATTAGCATTATTGTGAAGCTATGTGAAATTTACTGATGCTCATTAAAAATTAAATAATCTCGTTTCTTTATAATATTCATATAATTTTAGTATTTATTGTTCAAGTACAGGATACAAGTGAAGTAAGAAAATAAGTACAACTTGAAAATATAAAGCCAATTTTCCCAGAGAACGTCTTCAAGCGAGCGTATTAAATCGCCACTTTGAAAGCCCCCCATTTCGTCAATTTTAGGAAAAAAATTAAAAAAAAAAATACGTTTGTACTCTGTTCCAAATTGTCTTTAAAATGATACACAGCAAAACCTATGAATCGCAAAAAAAAATTTTACTTCGCATTCGCTTCTATGAGAGCCCCCCTGAAATAAAGATTTTTATAACTTTTTAAGCCATTTTCGGCTGGAGGCCATCGGTTTACATATTATATCTAAATTTGAAGTAATTACGTTCAGTAATTCAAAAGTTATAAGGCTCTGACAGACGGACGGACGGACGGACAAGTGCAAATCGCTCTAGTAAACTCAGAGACCTCGCTTCGCTCGGTCAATAACTGATGAGAGTATATCAAACTCACAACATTTACTCACCTGCTTATACCTGGCAACTCCACACACAGAGGGGAAGAATTTTTTAAATAACTAATGAGAAGTAGATTTAATAAATTTAATTGTTTAATATTATCCGCACGCAATTTAACTAGGCAACCTATTTCGATGAGTATAATATTATCTATCATTTATTTCTTATCACTAATAAATAACAGATGACGGTATAAATCTATAATAATAATATCTTATACCGGATCTCGCACTATTATTGCATTAATGAATATTAAAATTGATAGTTGTATACTCTAGTACCCGATTCGACCGAAAAAAATAACATATTTCATTTTCGTGAAATAAAATGTTTTATTTTCTTATTCAAAGCTCTATTCCGCCTTCCCTTTTCACTTATTTGCGTGTTATCACCTCTGTTTCCCCAGCTACCCCAAAGTGCGGAATATATGCCATTTTCTATTGTGAACATTTGTGTTCCATGTCCTCCAGAGGCATATATACCGTGCCCCTTTTCTCTATTAACCTAGAAAACTAACTTTGTTCACCTTCAAAATGAGGCAGTCCGGTGTCGTGGGAGCTGAAAACATACGGCATTTTTTCTACGCGTTGTGAAATCCTAGCAGGTACATTTTTATATACTTATAATATTTTTTAAAGGTACAAATGAGAAGCTCTGAAGCACGTAGCATTTCTTGTAAGCAAAAGATCGACGCGGCCTGCTCACAGTAATTCAATTTCAACTCCTCTCCTAACAACCTTTGGCTGAACCGTCCAGATGAACGGTCATGCCGTCGAATTTACTTTATTACGAATGACGTTAAGTGCCCAATTATTGTGAACCCAATTTATGTAACAAGGAACTGCTGCTTTGCAGACAGCTTATTAGTATTCCACTCACCAAATTAGCCCGAACTAGCTAACAATTGAGGTTATGTAAGTTATAATATAATTTTAAAAACAGAATTTAGCTGCTACGAATTTCCAACTTTATCATTTTAAGTGCCGATTTTACCAGCGTCGAGTGACGTTTATCCTAGGAATAAATTGGCCGTTCTGTCAGTTTTTGTAATGCAAATATTGTCAAATATCAAACTTACGCTCTGATAAGACTTATTTTACGTTGGGGAAATCGGCTCTGAGTGCCATTTTCGCCATCGCCGAAAAACGTTTAAAAAGTGAATGCCTTTGATGTTTTGACAGATTTTTAATACCTTAATTGTCAAAACTTTACTCCTCAGTTAAATGTTACTCAGCCATGATGGAATGTGTGAGCTCTGGCTCATTCTACTCTACTCAACTCAACGTAGGCTCACTGTTTTTGTACTTGTTGGTTTGGTTGTGAGTTGTGACTAGTTATTGGTAGGGAAATTAGTGTCTGATGATGAAGCAGGTTGTTGGTGAATAACAGGCTTTCAGGTTTATCTCACATTAGCTGATGCCCGTGACTTCGTCCTCGTGGATTTAGTTTTTAAAATCCCGCGGGAATTCTTTGATTTTCCGGTATTAAACGTGCCAATGTCACTATCCAGGTCCTGAAATATATCCATGCAAAAATCACTTTGATCCGTAGCTCTGTTGTAGCCTGATTGAAGGACAAACCAAAAAATAAACACACTTTCGTATTAATAATATTAGTAGTTATTAGTTAGTTAGTCTAATAAGAATCGTTAGGCGACGTTTTGCGCACAGGCGAATCGCCGCGCGACGCGCGGTGCGTCGCTCGCTCGCTCGCTCTCTCTCGCCCTCATACCTTGGCCATTCGCGCGAGGGCTCGCGCGACACGCCGAACCGCGCGCCGCGCGGCGATTCGCCTATGCGAAAACGTCGCCTAAGGAAGTGAGGATAAACCGGCTATAGATTCTATTCCACAAGTCGGGAATTATTAAACTTTTAAATTTATACTTAGACAGGATTTTCTAACTTGATTGGTTATAACTCGATAGCTGCAAACTAACTCGGGACATAATGTGTATGGGATATTAAGTGTTAATAGATTTTCTCATTCAGCTTAGCCTAAAATACATGTATATTACAGATTCAAAGTAATTAACTAAAGCTTAAGGTTAAATGTAGTAGACAAACAGTTAAATCCTATCCTATATCTATTATCCTGTTGAAAAATAAAATTAAGCAAGCATGGTAAGCGTAAACCGTAAAAATTCGATCAGGATATTGCATTGATTCCCACAAATGTATTTGTAGGATACATAACATTAATTCCAGAACAAAAACCACAAACAGCACTTTTTAACAATCGGACAACAGCGATTGCAATATTCTCTTCGATTTCGCTAGAAACAATTTCATTTGGCTCATGGTCCTTTCAGATCGTATGTAACAATGAGTTTAATCCTATTAAAATGGACACACATTGTGCCAGAACTGTAGCGTGGTGGCTTTGGTCTGTCGCCGTTCCCGTCGGCTCACTGCCTCCTCTAACCGGAACCAGACTTTAAACAGAGTTAAACATGGTTTAATTTCCCTGCCGAGGCGTCACTGAAAAAGCTCCGCCTAGTTGAAACACAACTGTGCTGGGAGGAAATAAAATAGCACGGGAAGCGATGCGGGCGTCGGACGAAGCGATTATGCAGTGGAGAATAATGGGCGCCGGTCCACATGCACGTTTTTGTTTGTGGTCTGTGACGCGATTTATACGTGAATTTCTACCATCGCTGAAGTGAGCACTATTCACAATAATTGCTTTGAACAAAATTTCATGGCATGTAACTTTTACCGGTGGGTGCGCGCTTTTCGGTTTTGAAATCGTTGTTGCGTATCGCTCTCACGTAAAATTGATGTAACTAAATTTACGTGAAGTACTGAGATACATATATTATTTTACATATTTTAAGGATAAATTCATGTCTGCGTTATGTGTTACTGAACTACACGATATGAATGAAATTATTTATAGATAGATAAATACAGCTTATGATCTCTTAAGCGAAAGAAGAGGTCTGAAAACGGTGACTTTAACGTAATTCCTAGTTCCATGCTTTAATAGCTTCCCAAGTTGTCAATTTTTGAAACAAATTAAAAAACACTATTTGTGCTCTTTTTAACCATGAAAAACTTCTTTTTTTAACACTCTCACTAGCCTATTATGTAAAACGAATTTATTTGGTCCCCCATTTGCTTCTCTTTGGTGAACGCTTTGAGAAGGCTTTGAGTCTAAGTTATACATATAATTTGCGAATTTGAAGTAATTATGTTCATTAGTTCAGGAGTCTTCGAGATAGCTGACACAGAGACAGACGAACATGTACAAATTCATTAAACTCGCTCCAATCTGTCATGTATAAATATGGGATTAAAGAATTCTTGTTTTGTTATAGTTTAAGCATTATTACAAACGAGTGTTAAAAAAATCCTTTCATAGCATTTAAGTACCATAATTTTCTCAAGAAAATATTGAAGTAACAAGTTCTATTCAACAAAATTGGATTTGCTGAATCGAGATTTTGAACCGCCGCGCTGTGGAGGTATTACCGTCGAAATGTTTCTTTTGCTTAGATTGCAATTATTTCAAAAAGAAGTCTTAAACTCTTTGCCGATATTGATCTGTCCTATAACTTATTTGATAGAGGTTTCTTTAAAATAAATTGACTGTACGCAGGTTATCGGAACGGTCTCTAACTCAATGTCTATAGCATAACTTTAATAGCCTTATCGACCTCAAAATGACCATTCTGGTTGCTTCTCTCCCTGTTTAAAGCCACTGTAGCTAGGTAAGTTGTAGCATTGAAACCGAAAGTAGTTGAAACAGTAAAGCCTTCCTTTACTTATACGATCTTAATTAAGTGTTTAAACTGCTTAGATTTTATCAATATAAAACCGAATACACTGTATAAACTGTTTTGTAATTTAGTCAATATTTAATTAAATCCTACTTTGAGATTTCTTAATGAACAGAAGATCAGACACTAACATGGACATGCTACTGCATGCACAATGCAAAAAATTTGTAAGATATTATTTTTATGATAATGTGCGTTAACATTATGTTTAGATTTGTCCGCCCGGCATCGTCAGACCACTTTAATGGTTCGGTAAAAGAGTTCACTACCGTTAAATCTGCCATAAACAATAAAATTTGCATTTATTGGTCGTCTTCGGTGTCGTAAATTCACAACGAGTGAGCTGCCAACGACATTTTGAGTGAATTTCTACGACCATTAGACCAGAAACTGCATAGAGCGCAGCGAGGTTCCGTGAACTTGCCGATGTGCATTAATTGAAATCACCAGTCAATTAATGACTGTGGCGCCTGTGACGGCTGCGATGCCGCGGTACGGCTGCATACCAATTATTATTGTCATTAGTTCACCCTCCCGCTTGAAACCTATAGGCTACAACACAGTACTGCGTGTAATGGCTGTGCTACTTATGTGAAAGTCCAATCGCCGGGATTTCGTAGATCATATTCTAGAATTTATTGGAACGTAAGTTCCTTATCGCGCGGTACGGAAGGGGGCTAGACGGAAAAAATTAAGGAACCGACACTCGACATATTTTTGAAACCGACTCTTTTTTGTTGAATGTGAATTTTGCATTGTGTTCGGTATTTTCGCGATACAACATTAGGTCTCCGTAGCCTAGTGGCTCTAAAATTCCACATGTAGAATCGACATCCACACCAACGAACCACATCGACGTTGAACTTTTAGGCGACTGCCGAAGCCACTAGGCTACGGAGACTCAATGTTGTACCGCGAAAATACCGAACACAATGTAATCGAAAGGAACTACGTTCCATCCGGGTGTCCCTTGACACCTCTCAAGTTTTTTGTTATTTACAATCAGAATATGACGCCTAATTTTAATTAAGGCTTTACCATTCCTTGTTAGTTGACAAGTGATGTTTTAGTTTAGACTAGCGACCCGCAGCGGCTTCGCACGGGTAGTAGAGCATATTACGCCTACGCTTTGCAAACTCCTTGAAATTTTCCCAAAGTTATATTGAACAGCATATCGAACAAACAGTACGTACTTATAAAAGAAGTATCGCTCGGCTTATAATAAATATCAATGTCAACGCGGCGCGAGGTTGGTCACTGGTTGCATCACGTGAGCGAGTCCCGTCATCGCCATCGGGTTGAAATCCGCGTATTTATTTTGGCGCGCGTTCGTTTTTATTTTGCGATAACTCCCATTTAAGTTGTATGGTGTAACCCGTTATCATAATGTGCATGAAATGTATATGGTAACTAACGTATTTAAGTTAGTAAAGATTAATACTGAATCCGTCTAAATAGATTTCCAAGCTAGGCGGTTAAAGTTAAACTATCGTTGAGGTTAAACTTCCACAACAAAAAACAATCACAGTGGGTTGCATTAGTATTCTTGCCTACATGTACTTACATGGTTAAGGTTGAGGCTTATCTTTTTGGTGAACCTATATAGAAACCTGACTTGATCAGCCCAAGTATACCATTTTTTGGGGGCCTTAACCGTGACCTCACCTTGACCGCCTGACATGTGACCGACCTTCAGTCAGTTAAATATTTTTAAGGTTTACTCTAAACAAACAACTGGCAAAGCGATAAAAGTGCTTATTTGTCTTCTATGAGCATTTTCGGCGGCTGTTCTCGCACTAAATACGCCATTATTGTCGGTTGGTGGCTATACGTCAAAATTAATGATGCGAAAGCCCGTAACCAGCCGTCTATGTGCGACGCATACTTTACATTTAACTTAAAAAGCATTATATTTTGCATTTAGCCTTTATTGGGTTAATATTTGTTGGTATATAATATTTTTACTAATACAGAAACTGCCCTGTGTTGTTTTATTCGACGATTTGATTCTTATTTGAGCAGTTTATTTTAAAAAATACATAATTTTTTTCTAAATGTTCAGATTGAATTGTATATGCTTAATATTCCAAAATTTTAAATAATTTTTTTTTCTCGTAATCGAGTGGGAACCGATTTTTTTCCTTACGGGTCCTGGTAGGCCCCTAAGTGAACAATCTAAAAAAAAATTATATCCACCTGGCCTGGGCCTGTATAACGAGAACTTAAGTGATTTATATAAAGTTAGTATAACTGTTTTTAGCAAAAACTGGGAACAAAAGAAAGCTTACACAATACCACACTCCGCGGCAGACAAAGTTGAAGAAAATAAGAATAAGGAAAGCCATTCAAGAGTACATCCGCGAGAAGCAAAGTATCGAGAAAGGGGATAATGTAATGAAGTTGAGATGGTCGGGTGTTTGGTAGCGCGGGCGGCGCGGGCGGCGGCGCTCACACAATGGCTCGACGGAACCGGATAGCGCCCATTGCCGGGAACGCGCTGCCGATAAGAGCCGCCGCGGCCGCGCCCGCTCTGCGCCTGTCCCTGATTTATAGTCGACGTGTCTCCTTTTTAATGAGTCCGTAAGAAGATATCTCCCGGAACACTACAATAAATTTCTCAGCTGTGACTCTCCAAAATGCCTCCGTATCGATATCTGCAAACAAACGCAGTTCCATCCCGTTAATCTGCCGCAACGAACGTGCCACGTATATAAGTTGCGCTTATCTCGGGTAATGGCCGTCTATCTAGTTGATCTGCCAGTTTTATTTATGGCCATGTTTTTCTTTACACGCTCCTTCCAATTTGTGGAGAGTGAAAGGGATTGTTATGAGGCTGCCATGTTTCATACCAATAAACATGTGTATCCAAAATAACAACATTAACAATTTCCTTTGCCGGTTGTTTCACGTTACCGTTGTTTTCTTCCAACATTGTTTGCGCTGTTTTACGGTGAATTCGCCAACTATTTCGATTTAGTTTTCCAAGCTGGCTGAATGGTTTTGGAATTCTTAATGTAAGACGTTTTACCTTGTTTATTCACTGAAATTACTATAAGCCACGTATTATAAACGATCATCCAACTTAAATGAATATACGAGTATGACAAAAAAAGCCAGCATTTGAAAAAACAAATTGCAATCAACGATTCCAAGCAATATGGGAATCACTATAAACGAACAGACTGTACGTTTTGAAAGAGCCATTTTGTATTCTGAGCCCGTAAAATGCACCCACTTGAAATAAAAGTAATTTGTATTGAATTACTGAGATTTTGTGCTAAAATGTAAAAAATATAGTACCACATTGAATTATCTAACAAAACGCCATTCAAAAAGCGATGAACACACGAAAAATATCGTTCGATTGCGTGTCCCCTCGTTACGAATACAGTGGCTATGCGCTTGTTCTATATAAGTAGTGTGTTCATCCTGCTAAATTTATTGCGCTTTTATATCAGCCAGCACAGAGGTCCCCTTTCGTCCGTATCACACCGCGCGGAGCCCGGCTTAGTGAAGTCGCAATTACGTTTTACCGGCTTTGACTCTAACGGAGGACTTTTGCCGTCCATCGAATCGTAATGGAATTAGCGTTCCAACGTTCTTTTAATTTGTACCCGATCCTTGTTCTAAACGAATCTTCCGCCGGCCGTTCTTTTCTTTTTAAAGTCGAGAGCAAGATTGAATGTGGCCCATTTTATTTAAAGTTGAAGTTAGAGCCTTTTGGATCAGAGTTATTTTCAAGCGGTGTCATTAAAGATGTATTAGACTTTTATGAAACAAGTCTATTTCTTTGGAAAACGGTTATCTCAACCAACAGTAAAGTTGGACTTCAGAAAGCACGAACGCGGACCAATCAGAAGCGAGAAAGCTCAAAATCTCGTTAGATCCATTTAATTTGGCTCTCGCTATCCTCTAAAGCCAATTTTCGTTTTTCGAATAGGTATGATGAAAGGATTATAATAGTTACATAAGCCTTGCGAAGCCAGGGATCTTGCCAGCACTTAGTATATAAAAAATAATAATTCTTGATACACTCCAAAAACTTATGACCAACCGTTGCAATGCTACGTTCTACACTCGTAGCTCAATGCTACGATACGACTACATCGTACATTTTGTAGCCCTAGTTCGCTTGTTGTAAGATAGATAATTTCAATAACGTGGAAAGTTTACATTTTCTATTAATTTTTTTTTTATTTACCGCGAGTATTAATGTATTTTTCCAATACCAAATTGCGAATTACTGGTTATTGAAAATTTTCCGAAATGCCCATCGATAGTGTTCACGTACTTACATGCAACCTATGTATATTACGTAATTGAGAAGGCATTCACGCGTGAAAATGTCTGAAAAATTCGATCTCAGGCACTAACGTGTGTTTAACAAATTAATTATTACATACTTCAACGGTAAAGGAAAACATCGTGAGAAAGCCTGCACGCCTGAGAATTGTCTGACCCTGCTCTGAGAGACTTGCAGTCAGTTGCGTTGATGAATTGCTGATGGTGGTGATGATAATTATTATTCTAGTTACCCGTTCAAATGGCTGTTCAGGCGATATAAAGATGCAATAAGTTGTCATATAAATCGCCCTG
This sequence comes from Oeneis ivallda, assembly GCA_029955525.1. Lineage (NCBI taxonomy): Eukaryota > Metazoa > Arthropoda > Insecta > Lepidoptera > Nymphalidae > Oeneis > Oeneis ivallda. The sequence goes on along the minus strand of JARPMR010000002.1, from coordinate 19,022,388 downwards.
CATTCAATGATAAATTGTGTTCGAGTGAGGAAATACAAAATATGGCTGAAGTCAACATCTGCATAAGAGATTTGTCCGGTACGTAGCTTCGATGACGTATATAATTTACGATCGTTCTGTCGGTGCATGAATATTCGACGATGCGACGGTTAGCTCGGGAAACATTTTTCATCTACAGAGGAACGCCAAAGTCTCGCGGATGGATATTACTCTGAGAAGTTGAACGCCGATATATTTTTGCTTCGCCTCAATTTTAATATCGACTTATGCAATGACGGTGAAAAGCAAGCATTTTTATCCCGAGAATAGGCTTAAATTGGTTTCTGTGAAATACATAGTTTTTTGTACGTTGATTTACACTTACGCCTTAAGTGATGGGACCGGTCGAACCCGAGCCTTCATAACGTTTGTAATACCGTTTTACGATCCGCTTAGGACGTAACTTATATATATTTTGAATAATTTTGCCTCCCTAGAAAAGAATTTCAAGGGCCGGGCTGGCATGATAGGCTTTCATAAAGAATATAAACTGTTCTTTTTCGGCATACCTACCTTAGTACCTACGATCAAACGAGTACTATGAATGAATCTATTTTTAAATAATATCAGATGCAATCAGCGATGGGCCTTTGGATTCCAATACGCGTTGAATTGAGAACCTCCTCTTTTTGTTTTTTTTTGAAGTCGGTTAAAAACAGCTATGCTAATGCGTGGATCGCGTGCTCTTCTTTACTGTAACATTGGAAATACTTATGATTGCGTAAGTGTGTATAGCTGAATACCTTACTTGTAATTTACGGGTCGGCACCCGGAACACGTATATTTATTGTGTTTATTAATTCATCATCTTTATCATCGTCATCTCAACCCATCGAAAACAAAGGCACAAGTCTTCAAGAACAAGAGTGGGACTGAGAAGAAGATCATGATGGCTAAATGCGGATTAGCAGATTGATCTTTAAGAACATAATGGAGAATTTCAAGCTATAACCATTAGATTATTATCTATTACTTTTAGGGAACATTGGAATACTGCAAACAATTTGATAAGATTAAAGTCATAATTCGCGAGTTCATCGAACCAAGTAGTTCGATGGTTAGGTACATTGGATGACGAGGTTATAGAAAAGAAGAAGTTATACTCGCTCCGACCCTTAATCCGCTTGCTCCCTGAACCCTGCTGCCGTCAGCGTCACCTTTTAATAACACAGTCGAGTGCTTCCGTAGCTAAGATTAAGATGACTGCAAATATTGCACTAGCAGCGTGTTTACTTTATCATATTATTTGGAATTCCCAGATGCTACTAATATACTTATACTTATAAAAATACATATAAATTGTAAAGAATAATACGTTTGTATATATCACTAATGATTATATTATAATTAATTATATTATGATAAAATTATTATTATTGCTCGTTGTCGAACATTTATAAAGCTAACTATTTTTATAAAATAACTATTTTTACATTGAATACATTCGATTTGGTAACTTTATGATAAACCCTTTTGAATAATAAAATTTGCTCAAAGAACATGTCGTCGTCGAAGCAGAATAAACTCCATTATAAGATTTGTGAAAAAAGTTCTGCCTCCCTATCCACCATTCCACAAAAAATTCTGCCTGTGTGATGAGTTATAAGCCGACAAACTCGTTTGCAATGTGTCCCCCTCGCCCATTATTTTTCCAACCGTTGAATCTACTCTCTTTGCTACATACATAAAATATTGTAGGTGCATGACTAAACCCACACATAGCGTTATTAAGTTAGCCGGTAATATTTTCGTTTGCTCTATTTATTAGATCTTGTTACTTGTTGCGAAGTATCGAATCCTGAAGCTTACGGTGCGAGCGCGTGCACGTCAAACTTCGCTAACCGTCCTTAAGAAAGTTAGTAAAGTTGTCTCCCGTCGGAGATGTGCTGTGTCGTGCCGCCCTGCGACGTTCCCGACCTCATGTAAACTCTAATCCCGCAGATCAGGCTAGGCTTTACCGGCTTATATAATTTTCGTCAGAAATCGCAGAATAAAGCCCTTTTATACTTACCCACTCCTACCGTAGAAACTTAACATATCCAACACTTTAATGAAAGTGTTTTAACTATTTAGGTTATGGAAGATGTTTTGCTAATTACAAACCCGGAGTTCTATCTTTAAACGAAATCTAAAGTTGTGGATAACAGGAGGCCCCGCAGTCTCGCACTCCACTGCTCTTGAATGGCGCTCGCGTCGCATTATCAGCCGTCACTTCGCTCGACAGGTGTCGCCTTCAGCCAACTCGAGAGTAAATTACTGGCTTCGAAGTCGCTGAATCAACCCGAATTCCTAATCGATTCTTGAACCCACTCTCTTAATAGAACGACTCATCATCTATGTCAATGAAAGCCAACCGACACAGCATGCTGATTCTTGAAATATTTCTCCGCAATGTATATTTTTCCTAAAGTATCTCCCTCTCCTAAAGTATCGTATCTCAAGTACATGATTAAGCAGAATTCATACAAGTCCGAGCAACATTATTCAATATCTTTTGTATATTTACTTTATTTTATATTTATGCTATTTATGATAAACATATATTATCATATTTATTTATTGCATTATATTATGTCATATTATTTATTTTAATTTAGTCTATAATATTTATCGGTATCAATCTTGTATCAATATTGATATAATATGTATTACAATAGCATGTTTTTAACTTTCCTCGATCTCATCTTGGACTATACCATTTTCTTCTTCGACATTTTCCTCTCCAGACAACGGTTGCCTGGAAGAGATTGCTTTTGTAATAAGGCCGCCTTTGCACCTTGTATTTATTTTCTCTTTCTTGTGTATCAACCTTTATTTCATGATGTGCAATAAAGAATTTTCTATTCTATTCTATTCTATTATCTCAAAGTATTTACTTCATTTGAATTAGTAAAGTAATTCATTTGAATTAAATTATGAAACTCTTCGTATTTTAAACAGGTGTTTCGCTCGTACAGTACTGAGAACAGTAACATCTTGCATGCTAAGCGCGAAGTTCGAGCTCGTTTTCGTATTTAAATAGGGAAATGGGAAACAGACGCAGTGAGTCGACGAAGCACTGGTTCCGTGGTATTGTTTTAATTAAAGTAATTGGAGTAGGCACATTGAGTGCCGCCGCTCGGTCGGCATGATCTGTGCCTTGAGGATTTACACCAATTTAAGACCGCGCTCAGCGAGGCATCAATTAATGGTATGGAGAATACTCGATCGCGGAATGCAAATTCCTTATCTATTTGCGAATGTATATTTTAACAAAAATTTTATTTTATCCGTTTTGCTACAACTACACAAAGGTACAGCGATTGACACGTTTAACTTGTTACTTTTATCTGACATATTTTTATTTCTGATTGCCCTGATAACTTTAAAAAAGCGTTGTTTTTAAATATGAACGTTAAACGCAGCATTCCTATCTGACTTCGCGTTACGTTACACTGCGACATGGCTGCATTTCTCTGCCGCCGCGACAAATGCGACGACGAAATATGAGAAAAGAAACTAAAGTTAACAAAAAACGACTGAAGATAAACGGAAACTGACTCGCTCATAGAGAAAAGTAGACACTTCTCTTTTAGAAAACTTTGTGGACAGTCACTTTTTAGCTCTTCTTTGTATTTACGTGCCTTTCGCGTAGCAAAATAAAGTTATGTTGCCGCAGACAACATTTAACTTGTAATAAAAATGTTTGTTTGATCTTGGAGACAAGTGCAACTTGAAACCTTTGAGCATGGATAGAAATAAAAATATTCAATTAATACTTCATTCTATATTAAAATGTCGCATTAACATAAGTGAGATAAACCAATTACGTAAAGGAGATGTAACAAAACTCATAATCCGATGGCACGGCAATCCAACACGACTGGAGAGATATAAAATGCAGGACCAACATATTATATTTACATGGTATCACAGGCACATCGCCAATTTCACAATCACGTGTGGTTTCGGAGACCTTCTGAGCAGAAGAATCTAATACTAATAATAAGTAGCCATTTGGACTCGAACGCGGAACTTCAGATCCATAGCCAAATAAGGTATCTACCTACCGATAAAAAACAACATCGAAGAGGCAGTCATAATTTACTATTACATAATATTATGCAACAAATGAGTAAGCTATCTTCTATTAGTAACTATAAGACATGCCAGCACGAACTAAACCAAGAATACAAACATTACGTAATGAGCTTACGAAACCGATCATATTTTGAAGAGAATTTGTGGAATCGTGAAGTGGCAAAACAAAATTTAATATTCGTAAAAGGGTTGACGTCGGGACCGGGCAGCGCGGCAGTTGACGCGTGCCTTTACTAGGAGTTTTTTTGGCCACATTCCAAAATCAATATCTTCGGATACACAGGCCGTCGCGCATTTTGCACTAATCTTACCCACAAGCGACATATACCAGAGATAACTATCCAAATAGATACCTTTCGTACGACAGTAGACAAATAGCTCTAATTCTTAAATGCAATATAAAAGCTATCCAATCGCCAGTATGCAGTCAATTAGATGGTTATTGGATTTCTTATCTCTGTTTATCTTGGAATTCCCGAGAGTTGTGTCAACTAAAACTAAATAATACTGTACGTACATACAGTAATTGTTGGTTGTTCTCTATAGTTTTGTCGCCTTTATCCTGATAAGACAAAGACAGGATCTAGAATTGTAAAGTCTAATACACTTCTATTTATATTAAGTAATCTACAACATCGTAAAATTTTGGCACCGTAAAATTAAACAATCCCGTCTGCAAAACTGCTTCTGTTTAGTTATGAATAAACATTCTCTTTTATTACAGTTAAGTTATTAAAGGACGACGACCAAAACTACCGTTTCGGGGGTTTTCCGTATACTGTATTGTACTGAACAATATACCTACTAATACTGTTTTGTTAATCCATAATTCAAATGTTATTAATATCAGGTCAGGTCATTTTGAAGGGTTTTTATGGTACATAAAATGCAATTTTAAAAGCGGTACAACTATTTTTTTAATGCATTTAATAGGACCACACTTCTAAAACAATTTGTTATATATATATATATATATATATATATATATATATATATATATATATATATATATATATATATATATATGTGTGTGTGTGTGTGTCAAATAAGCATGTTCTAACAACTTCTTAACAACAAGGCGGAAACAATAAATACCCACAGGTATTAAAAGAATATCGTCTGGTGAATAAAATGGCATGATAATGAATTTAACTCGGAAAAGGTCCGTTATAAACTTTGCTATAAATAACAAAATTTTTGCAAATGTTTTTTATTTTCATTGTATGAGATATCAGATCACTTGACACGGGAACTTAAACTTTATTTGGGGAACAAAAAAAAATGAGGTAAAATAATTTAAAAAATAATGACGATACAGTTGAAAGTATTATATAATACTAGCTGATGCCCGCGACTTCGTTCACGTGAGTTTAGTTTTTAAAATCCCGCGGGAACTCTGATTTTCCGGGATGCCTATGTCACCCTCCAGGTTCTCAACTATACCTATCCAAATAATCACGTCAATCCGTAGCTTTGTTCCAGCTTAATTGACGGACAAACCAAGAAACAAACAAACTTTCGCATTTATAATATGTATATGGAAGAATTAATACTACGATACGAATGTAACCAACCTTTTTTTTACCGGCGATCTAATTAAAATAGATAAAAGAAAGTGGTGTTAGTTACACTATTTATAACTCAAGAACGGATGAACCGATTTGGCTGAAAATTGGTGGAGAGGTAGCTTAGAACCAGGAGACGGACATAGGATACTTTTTATCCCGTTCGACCGCGTTTCCGTCATGTCACTATAAAACGTGGTATAAGAAAAACGCATCTGACATGGAATAAAAAAACGAAAATGACAGTGGAAGAACAAAACGTAAATGACAGCTAAACGTAATTTTGTCTTTGGTTAAAAAATTTGACAATTATAAAAAGTGTTATAATTAAGCATTACTGATAATATAAATGCGAAAGTGTGTTTGTTTGTTGGTTTGTCCCTCAATCACGTCGCAACAGAACCGCGGATTGATGCGATTTTTTGCATGGGTATAGTAATGGATGTAGTAGTGGTTCCTCAGACCGGGAGAGCTACTTTTTATCTCGGATAATGAAAGAGTTCCCGCGGGATTTTTAAAAACTAAATCCATGCGGACGACGTCGCGGGCATCAGCTAGTATGTACCTATAAGTAAGGTACCTATTAAGTTTTTCGATGGTTTGGTTTACACTGTGCAATTATGTGTTAGGACCCTAAGGCATACCCCAATTCAAAAAAAAACATAAGTGCAACCATAATAATCATTAATAATAAAACAAAATAGATTAGATTATTTTGCAAAGATGTAGATTTGCACATCAGGAGCAATTCTACTTACTACTTTTTCATGGAGCTATCATAAGATAGATTCAATATTTAGATCACGTGGAATATACCAACCTTAACTGCTTTTGTGATAAATGTCATTATCCCACCGCGAAAATTCCGCACATGTATGAATGAATAATACATGAAAATAAATCCTTTTTTGTCGACTTCTTTTCTCAGTGACATTTACAGCAGGAAATATTTTTGCTTAAATTACAAAGATAATAAAACATAAAAGCGCTTTCACATCGCATGATGTACATTATAAACGTATAATCGACGCCTAAAACAAACCTAAAACTAACTCAAAATTCATACTCTATAATTCATTTATTTATAAAAATAATGTTAAGTATGAATATATTTATTTACACATTATTTTTATGTTAATTCATGGCGCAATCAATAAAATAAATTCTTAAGATTTGGTATGTACTTTAAATCCAATGAAATCATCATGACGTAAGTTATTTCACACTCCTGACAAGTTATTTCTTAAACAATTAATCTCTTACTGAAACTCGTGTAATTACAACTCACACAAATAATATAGCTACGATAATCAATAGAAAGATAGTGCATAGAAATGAAATAATCGTTTTGGATCAAATTAACATAAAATGGTAATGGCATAGCAGCGCAGCGTCGGCGTTGCGCGGAGAGCGGGCGGAGAGGCGCATTCGGGTGCGAAGCGATGCACCGTGCTCGAGTGCTCGGTTCATTTAAAGGCACTTGTCTGTAATTGCAGAGCGACTAAGACTTAGCCCGCTCGAACGGCAGGCGCTATCAAACAAAAAGAACTTTTAATGGTATGCCTTTCGCAACCCTCTACGGGCATTCGCGAAACCGACGAGTCGCCGCGATTCGAAGGCGACCTCATTCGTTTAATTTTCCTTTGATACTGGTTTTATATATTCTTATTATAGTTCCGGACTCCTAGAGTAATCAAGTGAGCATTCACTGAGTTCGGTTCTGCTAATTTGACTTCCTCGCTACTGCTTAAGTATTTTTTATTCTTAGATAACGATTGCAATTTAGTCGGAAACGCAATAAATAGCACGGGCGGCGCCGCTTGACCCACTTCCTGCTACATGCCGAAACGCCTGCGATTTAATCGCGCTTTGCCCCTCTCTGTCTTTCCACCGAGACCCCACAAGGTACGCTTCTTTGCCTCGTAATTATTAAATCCATTCCTAGCGTGCCAAGAAAGGGTTACGGCCTAATAAATAATGCTACCGTTCAGACCTTTGTCGTGGTCATCTTCTTAGAGGTCAACTTTAAATGTTTTAACTGATATTACATACCTCAGGTAAGTATGTATTCACTTAAAAAGACAGAAAAATGTAAATATTCAGTTTACTAATTTTACTTACCTTTCCTCCTCCGAACTTTTCTAGCATAAATTTGCACCAATCAACACGACGGTATTAAGTGCTCTTCGGTGAGAGAATGAGGTATCCATCGCGAAGCAAGCTTCTTAACTTTAATGTTCATGTGTTCATGCAGGATGGTGGAAACTACCTGTGATCCAATCTTCAGCTCAGCCTGAATCTCTTGATGTAATGTGTCTATTCTCCCGCAATAGCCACTCTACCCTGATGACATTCTCATGAGTTAATGCAGTTATAGGTCGGCCAGTTCCTAGGCTATCGTTTAGGTTCTCTTGACCACGTTTATATTCACGAAACCAATAAGTAACTGTTGCTAACGTAGGAGCAGACTCCCCAAATGCAGCTTGTAAATTTTTGTGAAATTCCTTGTATGTTAACTCTCGTTTATAATCATAAAAAATCATATCACGAAAAGCTTCCCGCGAGAGGTCAATTGTTGCAAACAAAAGAGTGACATTTACTTTTTTTTAAATATTTAAAAAAAGACGTTTGCACGTAGGTGGCCAATGATTTTCAGTAAGGAGATCTTGTATTGAAATTAGTACAAAATATTTTCTAGAAAAAAGAGATTGTTTTATTCTGTAGCTAACAATTTTCGGAACAACCTAGGTACAATGTTGTTAATATACTGCCACACTAAGTTTACAATGCATGTACAATCTGTTTTACAAGCTTTTATTCAACCTCATTATTACATATACTGTTGGTAATTGACCGAGCAAACCGAGGTAAACGAGTCAACTTGAGGAATACACACTTGTCCGTTTTTCTGCCAAGACCTTATAATCCCGGAATTAATGATTAGGTATATAAATTACATACTTCAAATTCACAATTAGCCTGTTTCAATATCTACCAAAATTATTTTAATTTATTTTTCAGTTCAAAATCTTTTCATATACTGAGCGCTTCTCCAATGCTACGTGAGAGTACAATTCCGAACATCGAGAAGATATTGCCTGTCGCTGTTCAAAACATCACGTGCTGAAAGCTAGTATTTCTCTTCAGTTGTTTCTGAAATTCTCACAGTTTTTCTCATTTCAGATGAACGGTTTAAAAATAATAACAAAATTAGTTCTTTTAAAAACAATTTTAGTAACGCATAATGTTAAATGTTCCGCGACAAATGATCAAGAAATTAGAAACAGTTCCTTTCTCTTTGTTTGAAACGTAGAGCTAAGCGTAACTGTGCCGCGTGTCTAAAACTTGAGATGATCTTTTCCCTGTATGGCTCAAAGAACATTCACCAAATTTTTAAAGAAGCTCTGATTATTTAAGGAAGGGTGTCAAAGTTTTTGCAAACTTATAACAATTTGGTTTAAAGTTTAAAACGCTCACCGCTAGTGGCAATAGGCGATTATAGTGCTTACCGCGTGCGACACCCGCATTGATGGCGGAGCGGAAATTGCGCGTCGCGTCGTGTGCGCCTCTCGTAGCGTGTCTCTGACGTGCATTCCATTCGCCTTCCGAATTTATTTCGCTCCGTTTCTAGTTGCATCCACGAAATCATTCACACCGCTGCAAGCATCGCGGAATGGCTTTCACATTTCCAGTACAAATAAGTGCAGCCAAAAGATATTTTAGATATGTACTTACATTTTATCTTGAACATTTTCTTTTAAATGTCTTGCGAATCTTTTTTACAATCTATCTATCTATCTTTTTTACAATCTATCTATCTATCTTTTTTTACAATCTATCTATTTTTTTACAAGCTTTTATTTAACTTGCAATGTATGTATGTATGTTTAGGTCAAATCTTGTAAGATAAATTAGAACCACTTCCCGGTTTCCGATTGAGCTGTTTTGCATGTGTATGTAAATCGGTTGACAATGCAATATTATTGGGACATGGAGTTGCTCTGATGATGGAGCTGGAAGATGGAAGAATTATCGGAACTCTGTAATAAAACGACGTAACCCCATCGAATTTGGGCTCGTTTAATTCATCTTGCAGCAGTGATAGCCTAGTGGTTAGGTCTGTGGTCTCCTATTCGGGGGGTCGCAAGTTCGATCCTGGGTAGGTCTGACTTTTTGGAGTCATGTGCGTTTAAGCTATTAAATATCACTTGCTTCAACGGTGAAAAAGGAGCCTATGTCACTCTCCAGGTCCTCAACTATATCCATGCAAAAATCACGTCGATCCGTAGCTCTTTTGCGGCGTGATTGAAGGACAAACCAACAAACAAACACACTTTCTCATTTATAGTATTAAGTATGACGTATTAGTAAGGAAGAATTAATACCACGATAATAAAGGCGATCTTATTAAATTTTAGAACATAAAAGCAACTATTGTGACTTAAATATGATAGTTAGATGTATTCCCTCGGGAACTTTTTTGTAGAGAATAATGAGTACATTAATTATGTAGTACATAATTTTTATGTATCATCAATAGTTATCTCAGCACACGCCAAATAATACATTTTACAGGCAAAATTTTCCTACTTAGGGTTACATTATTGCAATTTTCTTAAGGATCTCTAATATTTTTGACAATAAATTATAGCCTATGTTACTTCCTGATAACTTGGCTTTCTATTGGTGAAAAAATGGTTAAAATCGGTCCAGTAGTTACAGAGCCTATTCGGTACAAACAAACAAAAAAACCTTTCCTCTTTATAATATTATAGTAATAGTATAGATTATTATTGTGAGAAGTTTAACATTAGAAATTCCCGGAACTTACGCGTTTAGGTTATTTTTTATTCTATATAACTCAACAAGCGTCCAGGATATTTTGTTTACGTCATCATACATGTAACAAAACTAGCGAACCCGAGGTATTTTTGTAGGTATTTGTGCAGAACTTTCATGAATATATTAGCCATAAATGTGATTGAAGGAATCTATTCCCTGTTGCCAGGCCCAGCCGCCCGGAGCAACTACACGACTCAATTACTCAACAAGTATGCTCAATAATAACTAAATATGAGGAGCCTTTGTAAATCGTACTTGATTCAAGTACCTTCTAATGAAATACTTGTTAATTTGCCCACCCTTACACGACTTAATTTGGAAAGACACCATCTATTCCAGAAAACTTTTCAAATAGATGAACGCGGCAGACTAATTTTAATTTTTAGAAATCAGAGATTCGGATCCCTTATGTAATGGTCCCTATTAATAGTATATGCGCCCATTACAGATCAGACTTTTTTTTTTGCTTTCATAAAAATGATTAATAATATTGAACACTATACTTACTGTTACTTTGTTGAATATTTATGGTTATACTTATTACGATTAAAACCGAATCCGCTCATTGATCTTAGAACTGAATTCTCACGTGCTGTGGCACCTGTGAAACAAACTCTGGGTAAAATACGTCTTATGCCACTTAAAAAACCGCCACAACGCGTTGAAACAAACTACAAACGAAATCCTGTCGTGGTTTTATGACTTACCTAAAAACTTTAAACGCGTTTGAAATGCCTGCTAATGTAACCACGATACGACGAAAGGTGCATCTACCACCCTGAATCCACGCTGTTTTTTTCATTGAAAGTTTGAAACTATCCAAAACATACACAATATACGCCACTATTTTATGCGTTCTTAGCTACTTATTAGAACTTAGTAAATCTAATAGTTCGCTTTGAAAATCCATCCAGACTATTTGGATGCCTTTCGTAATGTTGTTTGTATGATGCGATAGTTACTGCTATAGACATTGTGTACCCAATTTATGTTTTTTTTTTTCATTTCATCATGCACTCCCCAGTGGAGGATACATGAGATATATATATTTTTTCCTTATTGTTTTTATGAGCGTATTTTTTCTTATTATACCAATCTTTACGAGTGTTTTCATTTTATTTTCTATACCAAATGGTATTTTTTTATTTCTATAATAAGAATAGTTTTATGTAATGTTCATACTTAAGCCTTAGCCTTAGAGCATGCCAAATCTTTATTAATTATTTCAATATCCACCATGATCTATTTTTTAATATTTGTAATATTAAATATATTTTTATATTAATCTACACTAATATTATAAAGAGGAAAGATTTGTTTGTTTATTTGTTTGAATTGAATAGGCTCCGAAACTACTGGACCGATTTGAAAAATTATTTATCTTAACGAATCATATCTATTTACGTAAAATCAATCAGACAATAGGAATAATAAAATAAATTATTGTCTATGTATTCGTAATTCAATTCATATTTATCTAGCTATTACGTTTTATACATAAACTTTTCAGGATATTTATAATCTTCTTAAAATCTTCAAAAAAAAAAGAAAAGACAATAAGAAATAAAGCATATATTAATAAAACAAAAGTAATATATCTTTTTTGTCGTCATTTATCTTCGACATTTCTTTCGCTTTGATCCCTTTCCGGGTAAAGTCCTTCGTTTTTGAGACTTTATTTAATTACGCTTTGCAACTTTATGTTTCAATCACGAACAAACAAAATGTATTTGATTGAGCAATACGAATATTAGATATATAAACAACGCACCGAAAACTATCGAGTTGAATGGTCATCCGATCGGAATAATCAAATCTTTTTTCACAATTACTATCAACATTTTCCTCGTAGCCCCCTTGTTTTTGCAATTGTAATAATAATGTAATATTATAAGAGATAGCTGTACTTTCGGTTACTATCGCTAGGTAAGCTGATTCAGTGTTTGGTGGTTGTAAGGCCCTCCTCTGGTGAGAATGGTGTCTGTCTGTCCGCATGCGGTAGGTCAAGTAATTACTTATCGCAGCTCAAAGTACAGCTATCTCTTAATCTATAATGCGCGGGTTTACATTTTGGCTTTCTTAAGTGGCGATTTCTACATCGCCGTCGAGATACGTTTAACTTAGGAAATGATGTTATATTAAAAATCTGAAAATTTCAAATTAATTCGTCGGTATGAGGATAATTTCAGTATCTATTCGGCCTAGTGTGAACTGTAATATTACCTGCTTTGGCTCTATATTATTCTTTTTAGGGTTCCGTACCCAAAGGGTACCAACGGGACCCTATTACTAAGCCTACGCTGTCCGTCCGTCCGTCTGTCAGAGGGCTATATCTCGTAAACCGTAATAGATAGACAGATGAAATTTTCACATATTATGTATTTCTATTGCCGCTATAACTACAAATAATAAAAATTAAATTGAATTAAAAAAATTAAATTAAAATGGGTAGGTGGGTAGATGGAAATTTTTTAATTTAATTTTTTTAACGGAACCCTAAAAGAGCGAGGCCCGACTCGCACTTGGCCGATTTTTTATAATTTGAAATATCTGGGTTATGCTATTTTATTGAAGGTAAATACTTCTTCAACGAAATCGTGACTTATTTAATTTTTTAAAACATGCTGTATAAATATAAAGTATGAGTATTGTTAAAGCTAATATCAAATGTTCGTACTTTTCCAATCCTATAATATGTCTATGTGTATAGTGTGTAGTCATGAACCTGAAGCATTTATCTGGCGTAAATCTGTCACTCGGTATCGTATGGAAATTAATGTAATCCATCGTCAACTTGGAAAAGTACCCCAGAACGGTCAATTCGGAAACAGCCTCACGAAAAGGTCACAAGTAAATACTTCATGTACTGAGAAGTCGAGTTTATTACAGTGGAAGCGATGCAACTTCTGAGGCGGACGGTCATCAAACTTTGCTTTGAACTGACAATTATATTGAAATATATATATACTTTGACGGAAAGTAAACATAACGGCTCCGTATATTATATTGAAATAAATTTAAAATTAATTTGTATTTGGACTTGAAAAGTAATCGAAATCACTAAATAATATTCAAAGTGCACGTGAAATTGTTATCAAGGTGTTGGGATCAATTGTGATAATAATAAAATATAATCCAAAGTGATGTCTTGAAAAATAAGTGAAACCTCATAATGAACTGTTTAAATCTTTTCGAAGGTTTTATATTTTATTTACCAAAAGTTATACAATAACAATTGGTAAAGTGTTCTAGTCACGATTATAATATAAAGAATGAATCCATTTAGTGCATATTTATCTAAATTATAAATCATACTCGGTTGCTAAGGCCGCCATCGGTCGTCAAGACGACGACATACATCCTTTGTTCTCTTCCACTGCAGCGTCCAGTTACAAGACCATCCTCTGACGTACAGCTACGTAACGACGCATGCGTCTTGTTACCAAAACAAGCAGCCCTCATATTTTGACTTTGTACTTTTTATTTCTTGTGTACATTTCTAGTTACTTTATTGTGCTTTAAAATTTGTTTTAAGTTATTCTTTTTTGTGAATATTTTTAACTTTTGTGAATGCAGTTCGTGACCCAATCGTGTGATGGCACGTCGAACGCGACCCATACATGTACACAATGCAATAAGTCATTCAAATCTTTGAAAGGCCTCAACATACACACTACAAAAACACACAGGAAATATATTAGCCAAAACAGTTCACCTTCAGACATCCATCCCATTATTCCGAGTGCGCCTACTTATGTAGCCAACGATCAAACTCCTTTCCACTCATATCTTAGCCATTTGAAAAATAGTATACCCATAGTTAATCCCTCGTGGAGCCCGAATAACCGTTGCTACACATTTGTCAAAATTAATACAGAAATGTTACATAAGCAATTGTACTCAAGACTGGCAGAACCTATTTTTATTTTCATACAGCACACTACATATAATAAAAAATGATGAACAGAATTTATCATTGACACAAAAAATTAAGAACAACTGTGCTGTAAGCTCCTCGCCTTCTCTCGCACCTTTAATCAAACATGATGCCCCTCGTAATCGCAACAAACTCATCGAAAACAAAATCTGTGACGGAGATCTCAAAGGTGCAGCTCGCCTTTTGTTCTCCAACGACGTGCTTTCACCAGATACCCCTGACACCCTTCAGGCCTTACGGACAAAACATCCTCCAGCTCCAGTAAACCCATATTTTTTCGACCCACCAACAGCAGGGCATGCATGCCTTCAAATTCAAAACAAAGATGTTACGGATGCCATTATATCTTTTAAACCAGGTTCTGCTGCAGGTTTGGATGGAATCTCACCCCAACATTTGAAAGACTTAACATCACATTCTGTGGGTGATGCAGGCGAGCAACTTCTAAATTCGATCTCTAAATTATGTACCTCTCTACCTTATGTATTCCGGTAATGTCAATCCAGAAATTGTTCCTATTCTTTTCGGCGCGAACCTCATTGCCCTCACCAAAAAGGACGGAGGGGTGAGACCAATTGCTTTTGGATCAACACTACGACGTCTGGCCTCCAAAATTGCTGTTCGACATATTTTACCAAAATTAATTTCGGAATTTGAACCTGTACAGTTAGGCTTTGGTGTAAAAGGAGGGTGTGAGGCAGCCGTCCATGCCCTACGCTCTTTCCTAACTTACGGACAGCCTGACGTGTTGCTCAAAATTGATGTCAAAAATGCCTTCAATTCGGTAAATAGGGATACCCTGCTGTCGGAAATAAAACAACATATACCGGAAATTTACAATTATCTTCTTCTCAGTTACGCTGACCCAACAAAATTGTTATATCGTTCTAATGAACTGTCCTCGGAAGTAGGTTGTCAACAGGGTGATCCCCTTGGGCCTGCAATTTTTAGTTTGGCTATAAATCCGATAATCAAAAATTTAAATTCTAAATTCAACGTTTGGTATTTGGACGACGGAACCCTAGGAGGTGATGTGGATACTGTGTTTTCAGACCTTTTTAGGGTTCCGTACCCAAAGGGTACCAACGGGACCCTATTACTAAGCCTACGCTGTCCGTCCGTCCGTCTGTCAGCGGGCTGTATCTCGTAAACCGTAATAGATAGACAGATGAAATTTTCACATATTATGTATTTCTATTGCCGCTATAACAACAAATAATAAAAATTAAATTAAATTAAAAAAAATAAATTAAAATGGGTAGGTGGGTAGATGGAAATTTTTTAATTTAATTTTTTTAACGGAACCCTAAAAGAGCGAGGCCTGACTCGCACTTGGCCGATTTTTTAATCAATAATAAATTTGAAGCAATTGGTTTGGAACTTAATTTTAGCAAATGCGAACATTTTATAAATAACTGCGACTTAAATTTAAATGACGTAAAACAAAAATTTAATATTTTTGCTCCAAATATAAAAATAGTTAACAGTAATTCACTTTACCTTTTAGGTTCTCCAATTTTTGATGAATCTATTTCTGAATATATTAATAATTCAGTTACTAAATTTCAAATATCTGCTGACCGTCTCTTGGAAATTAGTCCACATTATGCACTTAGCATCTTAAAATTCTGTCTTTTCGTCCCAAAATTTACTTATGTGCTCCGTTGCTGCTCCTTTTTGAATCACCCAGATCTTTTGATACAAGTGGACGACTTAATCAAAATTAGCTTAGAATCAATACTTAATATGCAGCTAAACGAGCAATCTTGGAACCAAGCATCCCTACCCATCCGTTATGGTGGTTTAGGGATTCGCAAAATTTCCAGTGTCGCTTTACCAGCCTTCCTATCTTCTGTCCATAGTTCAGCAAATCTCATAAGTAAAATTTTAAAGGCATCCCCTTCAAACTTTGAAATTGCTGGCTTGGAAGAAGCTAGAAACGCTTTTTTAATTGCATGCCCAGGTCAAAATTTTCCAGTTTCTCCAAATTCACAGAGGAGCTGGGACGACATCAACTGTAAATTGACTTATGACAATCTTTTGAGCTGTAGTACAGGTTCGGCACGTGCTAGGCTTTTGGCCGTGGGTACGCGTGAGGCCGGCTACTGGCTTCACGCGTACCCTTCGTCAAATACAGGAACATTTCTCGAGCCTGACACACTCCGAATCGTAACCTGTCTACGGCTTGGGGTTCCGGTCTGCGTTCCTCATATATGTCCTTGTGGCAGTGATGTCGACAAGTTTGGACATCACGGACTGTCATGCCAAAAAAGTGCAGGCCGCTTCTCGAGACATGCCGCACTTAACGATATCGTGCGCCGGTCCCTTGCCACCGTCAACGTGCCAAGTCTACTTGAGCCGACTGGTATTGCAAGAGACGATGGCAAGAGACCGGACGGTATGAGTTTGATTCCATGGAAGGTGGGCCGGGTGCTGGTATGGGATGCAACATGTTCAGACACGCTGGCCCCTTCCCATCTACATGGAACCAACAACAGAGCTGGTGCGGCTTGTGAAGAGGCTGAAAAAGCTAAAACTTATAAATACAGGAGTCTAGGCTCCGAATATGTTTTTGTCCCATTCGGTGTCGAGACCCTTGGTCCGTGGGGTCCTAGCGCTATAAGGCTTTTTAAGGAAATAGCAAAAAGGTTAGTCGACATCACAGGAGACCGAAGAGCTGGCAGCTACCTCGGACAAAGAATTAGTCTAGCTATTCAAAGGGGGAACGCTGCCAGTATCTTCGGAACCTTGCCTAAAGGGACTCCTTTTAATAATATATTTTAGTTATTATATTTTATTGACCGAGCGAAGCGAGGTCTCTGAGTTTACTAGAGCGATTTGCACTTGTCCGTCCGTCCGTCCGTCCGTCCGTCCGTCCGTCCGTCCGTCCGTCCGTCCGTCTGTCAGAGCCTTATAACTTTTGAATTACTGAACGTAATTACTTCAAATTTAGATATAATATGTAAACCGATGGCCTCCAGCCGAAAATGGGTTAAAAAGTTATAAAAATCTTTATTTCAGGGGGGCTCTCATAGAAGCGAATGCGAAGTAAATTTTTTTTTTTTGCTATTCATAGGTTTTCTGTGTATCATTTTAAAGACAATTTGGAACAGAATACAAACGTATTTTTTTTTTAATTTTTTTCCTAAAATTGACGAAATGGGGGGCTTTCAAAGTGGCGATTTAATACGCTCGCTTGAAGACGCTCTCTGGGAAAATTGGCTATATATTTTCAAGTTCTACTTATTTTCTTACTTCACTTGTATCCTGTACTTGAACAACAAATACTAAAATTATATGAATATTTTATAGAAACGATATTATTTAATTTTTAATGAGCATCAGTAAATTTCACATAGCTTCACAATAATGCTAATAGATGGCGCAGTCATTAACTATTCCATCGAACTACTCGTAGGAGTTACGACTACGATCTATCCCAAAAACAGTTTTGCGTCGAGCATTATTATTTAGGTACATAATATAATAACATATTATTCAATTAAAATTATTCTTTAGTTAAATATCAAACTTCAATAAACTATCTATTAATTGCTGCATTTTGTATATTTTCTATTCGCGTCGATAGATGACGATTTGTACAGATGCCCCTAACCCGTTTTCACTCGTTAGTACCTACATAATAATTCAATGTTTTCACTGACGTTCCCTAACCTTTACGGGCTACCTATGATAAGTTAGGTGATGATTACTGTCAACTTCTTTATCACGATCCTGTACGGGACACCTAAAAGGACATTGGGACGGATGTTAGGACTTAGGATTGTGTTTTGGAGCTACCTAAGTAAAGAGACTCCTACATAGGGGATGATTTAGGTATGTTTGGTGAAAACGGGCATAATAATAATGTCAGTTTTGGTCGTCATGTATCGATTGAATGAATAATCATGGGATACCGTTACCGCGAGGTCTCAGTTCGGGGCGAACCACTAGTTTATAAGTTAATTTTAATTTAAAGTATGTATTTTATAAACAATTATAATAATAAATATTGAAATGTAAACTAGAATATGCGCATACAAGACATTTGCATAACGTTGCAAAAGGATCGATTAGTCAGTAGGTACAGGCAACACGGGTGACGGGGGTCGTCGCGTGCAGGCCGCTCACAGCGGGCCGGCGTGGCGGGCGGTGCGGCGTGGCGGGCGGTGCGGCGCGGCTCGGCGCGGCGCTGCCTTCCGGCGAAACGCAAGGAATGTTGCCGATAGATTAACTTCTGATCTCTTTTCCGATATTATAGCGGAACGTTTATGTAAGGAATTCTAAGCACTTCAATCTAGTTTAAGGCCATATAACGTTTTCCTGGATATATCTATCTCATACATTCTGAGGTTGCGGATTTTTCCCGTTTTCTTAGTAAATTAAACCCCTCAATATATTGGATCAGTTTCTGATTGGATATTGTTAGTATCCGCTTTAAGGATATAATCCTACTAAATAATATTACAAATGCGAAAGTTTGTGATGGTGGATGAATGGATGGATGTCTGTTACTCCTTCACGCTACAACGAATGCACAGGTTTGGCTGAGAATGGAGATAGCCATACCCAGGTTCAACACACAGGCAAAATTTTAACCTGTAAAATTAAAGAATTCCCGCGGGAATTAAAAACACCATCTAGTCCTTACTAATAATATGAAGTATGAATGTGAAATTTTGTATGTGGTATCACCACTTTCCGGGATAAGCCAGGAAAGTACCTTATTTAATACTTACATGTCTTTTCTTTCGTTCCGATAATAATAAATTGTTATCAGTGAGCCTGCTTAATCTGGGGCGATTAGCCAGGCTCACTGACAACAATATCTTTTACAGTTTTTTCTTGCATGGATACATCAGCGATGCAATATCGATACATTGCGATTGTTGACGATGTGCTGTAAGAAGCGATGCAATTTCTTTTGCACATTTCAAAAGCTGCAATGCAACAAAAGTTACCGCATGCTCAATAGCCTACGACAACTTTTGTTGCATTTAGAACAATTCCTAAAACTGCTAGATATTAATAGTTCGTTCTATGCACGTTCTACAATATGTTGATCTCACACTGCGTCGCACCCCGCTACGGGACGCGGGCCTGCGTGTTTAAGAGGGGGTGTGCGCTCGTTAACATTAAACAGATTTGATTTTTACAGTAGTAGATCAAGTTTCAATTATCCGAAAAAAAACACGCAAGAATTACATCATACTGCCAAGGGACGTGTTTGGGCAAAACCATAAAATGATGAAATTTGTTCGAGAATAAAAAATCGTGAAGTTAGGTCTAATTTTTAACCAATATTCATTTATTTTCAATGTGTTGCATATTACAGAGCCAAAATTTTTACATTAAATTCCGATTGATATTATCAAGAGTAGCCTAGTGAATTGAAAAGAAAATGAATATTTTACGAGTTACAAAGTATTTGGCGCTTACTACACTCCTATTCCGCGCAAAACGCTTTCTTTTGTCGCGCCTCACATGAGGTTGTGGCTATGTTTTATCTCATCGCGAAATCTGATTTTTTTTTTGGGGTTACACGCGCTCTTAAAGTGACATTATTATAATTTAACTGCTGCATTTTTAGCTACAATCTTAATCTTATTTATTTTGTTACAGGTATGGTACACTCTTCAGTATAATAGAATTTCATGATGCTAAATGGGTATTTATTACTTTGTTATTTTTAATCCTAATCCATTAACATCTTGCTACCTATCATTATTTTTAACCCCTGATGAGAAGGAAGGTGTGGTTTGATCACTTTATCTGTCTGTGTCGTCGTAGTGTGCAAACCGATGGACCGATCTTAATGCAGATTTTTTTTCGAAAGAATTGATTTTGTCCTGATGTGTACTTGGTATATAGACTGCTGATGCAGCGGGAAGGTTGGGAGTTCAGGAGTTCGGGTATATTATACATAGACTGGCTATTGATGATGATTGGTGTTTGGGTAAACTTTTATGGTTGTAATAATTGAGGAGGTTCTTTTCAAAACTTGACTATTCCACTTTCGATAAAAGTGATTTTTTTTTTTTTTTTTTGGTTGGTAACATTAAAATTTATACTCCGCGAAAATAAATTTGGGCCAAAACTTGATAATTACACCAGAAAAAAAGAGTAAAAAGGCATGATTTCGTCAAAAATAGATTATTCCACGTCAAAATGACATTACCCATTTCAAATACAAATTTTTGAAACAAAATATGATTAATCCAGAAGTTATTTAACTATTTTAATCTAAATTGCAACAAAACATGTTTTATCCCTACATTTTTCAGTCAGAACTTTATGTTCTTTACTTTTTATTATGGCAAGCTGAAATTTTTGTTTTTGAACGATTGCACAACACTCGTGTAGGTACGCGTAGAGCGTTTGTTTGACAGTTTAGATACTGTCAAGTGCAACTTGCAACAAAACAAAAAGTGCAACAAAACTTGATTATTCCAATCAGCGCGCGTCAAAACTAGATTATTCCATTTTAAATTTTGAATTTATTCAAAATATATTATTGCTTAATTTTTGAATCTTGTACCAAATAATGACTATTGTTGTTGTCTACAATAAATGCATCAAAATTTCGGCTTTAAAACATAGTTGCATACCTAAAAAACTATTTTCTCAGATTGTGAAAAAAAACAAAAAGTGGAATAGTCAAGTTTTGAAAAGAAGCTCCTCAATTAGTACGAACATATAAAAAAACATTATAAAGTTCACATCAAAGTAACAATAATTGTTGTCCTAGACATTTATCTCTAGGTCGACAAACTGGTATGATACGACTGAAATATGCAAAAGTATGCTATCTGTATCTCTCAGGCAAAACAGCAGAATGAAACTTTGATTCACGAGGCGACAGTTATTTATGTTTTTGTCTACTAAAAAGTCTCTGGAGATACAACATAGCGAGGCTTTATCATTTAGCTTTATCCACTACTAGCGGTCGCCCGCGACTTCGTCCGCGTAGAATTTCTGATTTTCTATGAGATTATAAAAAGATAAATTTTCCCGCTGCAAGAAGCATATCGAAAAAAGTCCTACCGCTAGTAAAAACCGCGTTCCACGGATATCGCAATTTCAATATATTTTTATTTTTGAAAATTTCGTCCTCTTATTTTACCACAATCATGAGGTGATTTTCTAAAATAACTTATAGAGTATATTTTTATTATTTAAATCTACTAACCAAGTTTCCGAAAGTTCACGAAAAACCGTTTTTCATGTCTTTGACTTCAAAAACATACGATTTTCATATCCCCCATTTCGACCCTTTAAGGATGGATTTTCTCAAACCTTTTCTTTGCTGATGTCTAGACCCTAGAAAGAACCTACCTACCAAATTTTAAATAAAAATGATAATCATTAAAGCTTTTCCATTCAAACTTCATCCCCTATTCTACCACTCATAAAGGGGGATTTTTCAAAATAAACTATACAGGTTTTTAGGGTTCCGTACCCAAAGGGTACCAACGGGACCCTATTACTAAGCCTACGCTGTCCGTCCGTCCGTCCGTCCGTCCGTCTGTCAGCGGGCTGTATCTCGTAAACCGTAATAGATAGACAGATGAAATTTTCACATATTATGTATTTCTATTGCCGCTATAACAACAAATAATAAAAATTAAATTAAATTAAAATATTCCCATGGGTACATGGAAATATTTTTATTTAATTTTTTTTAACGGAACCCTAAAAGAGCGAGGCCCGACTCGCTTTTGGCCGATTTTTATTATTTTAAGCTAGTTACATAAATCCCGATTTTCAAACCTCAAAATTTATAAACATAGGACTTTCATATAACCTTCCAACCGCCATTTCACCCCCTTAGGAGAGGATTTTCGTAAAAAAATTCTTAACTGATACCTACCCTCTAGAAAGAACCTATGTTTCAAATTTCAAGTTAACAATAACAATAATTAAAACTTTCCTATAAAAACTTTCATCCCCTATTTTACCACCCTTAAGAGGGGATTTTCCAAAATAACATACAAATATTTATTATTTAAAGTTAATAATCTAAATGCCGATTTACATATGTCCAACTTCAAAAACGTAGGACTTTCATACAACCTTCGAAACCCCATTTCACCCCCTTAGGGGAGGATTTTCGCAAATCCGTTTCTTAGCTGACACCTACACCCTAGAGAGAACCTATATTCCAAATTTCAAATTTGTAGGTTTTATAGTTCCTGAGATTCCGTGATGAATCAGTGACCTTTCGCTTTTATAATATATAGATTTAATAATATTATATATTCTTACTAGATATTATTATACCTATTTGTCCTGTTTTCAATTACACCCAAGAAAAACACATTTAGATTTATTCATATGGGTCGTAAATCTGACCGCACTTGACCGATTCTGAATAGTCTATAAGTTTAGGCCCCGAAGTCCGTAGGAAATGCCAATGAGATGCTTGATTTTGAAAGTTTGTTACGTAATCCTTATGTAATTAGATACTTATGTAAAGCTTAACTAGACTTACCGCCTGGACTGCGGTAAATTCACAATATTTGGATATCGATCATCATCCAGCCCTTCCCGAGATTAGCCGTAACAAACAGACAGACAGACAGACAAAAATTTAAAATGGATGTTTTGTTTAAGTACCGAACATACTTTCATATGCATTAAGTAAAAAGCTGTTATTTTGACATTACAAACAGACACTTCAATTTTATTTATTTTTATAAATGCTCGCTTCATAAAACTAATATTTTACTTCTTCGAATGCTCTACGAGTACTACAACTTTAGCGAGTCTGGTTTTCGCAAATATTCCTTTCGCGATTTCTACACGTATTCTGGTTGAATGAAAGCTGAATTCCCATCTGAATGACCTCCACTGAATAGACTTTGATGAAATTGGGTTTGTGGTTTTTGTGTGAAGTACAGACTATAAGAAGGACACAAAATATAGAATTGCACAGATTTTGATACATTTATGAGTCTCCTTTTGTTTAAAATTGATACAAGAAATTTTTTATCGTAGTTGTACTAGTATTGATACAGTTATTTGTTTTTTTTACAACCGTTGTTGTTTCAGCCATAATTGGGTATTTGACTGATATTTTTTATTTATTTAAAATAATATTAGCAAAAAAAGTTAGAATTATTCTGCTATAATCCGTCAACAGAAAAAATCTGTATGGTCAAACATGCAGTAACAAGCTAAGCACCGCTCACCTTCCCAAGCAAGCAAGAAAGCAAAGTTCCCAAGCAAGCAATGCCACCACCACTCACATGCACCACCACACAAGACTTGTAAGTTATAAAAAATTAGGGAAAAATTCCACTTGTAGAAATTATTTAAAATAAAATTGAAAATAGAAAATTCAGTCTGTCGAGCTGGGATTCGAACCATCGACTTTTAACTGTTAGGCGACTGCAGAAGCCACAAGGCTACGGAGACCCAATATTGTACCGCGAAAATACCGAACACAATGCCTTCAAAAAAGTGTCGGTTTCAAAAAAGTGTCGATCCGTCTAGCCCCCTTCCGAGTTCCGCACCGCGCGATAAGGAACTACGTTCCAAAAACATTTGACTGTAGTCAAATACAGTCAAATACCCAATTGCCGACAAGTTCAAGTAAATGCTGAAATTTCTAACGTATTTTAATTTTTATTGATTAAGATATTGAAAGAAAAACTATTATCTCGATGGTCTGGAAGAATTCTTTAAGAGAGAAGTTTAATGCCATAAATATTTGGGAATTATTTTTATATACTTTTTATTGCTAGTTTGATTATTTATCTATGTAACACTATCCCGATGACAAAAATTCTATCTTGATGTATTACCAGAGAGATTACCAGCTTCGCTAGTCCCTACGAAGCCATACTTTTAGCTAGTATTAGCTAACTATACGAATTCCAGGTAATGTCTCTTAGCATCATGTTAAACTTTGTCAGAGTTCTACACGTAATGTACATTGTATGCTGTACCTTCACTCTGAGGTAGGGTGAGGGCGTCGCGGCTTGTTTGCGTACAAGTGAATTCCATTAGATTCAGCCTGTGTACCGCACACTAACTCCACTCTTCATTCATATCCCATTAGCTGATCGATTCACAAGTGCTATACTCTTTTAAGATCGTTTTTCATTAAAAGACTCAATTATATATTAGTAGCTGATGCCCGCGACTTCGTCCCGTGGAAATTCTTTAATATTCCGGGATATATGCTATTCTATGTGCTATTCTGTTGGATAAGCTAATACATCGTGAAGTTTCATCAAAATCCGTCCAGTAGTTTTTGCGTGAGAGAGTAAAAAACATCCATCCCTCCATCCTCACAAACTTTCGCATTCATTTTAATACATATATTAGTTGGATATTAAAGTGATATACATAGAGCTGGGTTGATGTGACGTCAGTTGAAACGACAACTGACGTCACATCAACTCAGCAAGCAACGAGCAAACAAAAAACAAGCAAACCAACGGGTTTGCTTGTTTTTTGGACGCAACGCCTCCCGTGGTGCTCTTCTAATGGCTCCACTAAAGGTAATGGCAGTGACTCTCCATTCATAAACCAGTAATGGTTAAGCTTTAAGCCGACACACACTAATGCGGTGCGTCATCGAGCCGCCAAAGTCAGCTAAGTCGCTACGCAGATCATTACTACCTTCATCGCGTTGTTCATGCTTTCGCGCGATGTGACGTCATATCTGCTGACCAAACTCCTGTTCCGAGAGCCTGTAATAGCTACATCATAATTAAAGGCTAAAATTCTTTTGAGTACCTAGACTAAAGGAGGTGAGAACGTTTGGCTACTATGAACCTTGAGTCGCAGTAGCTTTCGATAGTTCCAACGTCCTGTCAGACATGGTTAAAGATCAGATGTTGGTTTATCGGAATTGTTTCAAAATGTGATGTGTGATTATATGATTGTAAGTAAATATCATTCGTCTATGGTTGTTTGTGATATGAACTAAGTAAAATAAACAAAAGTAGCAAACATACACACTTTCTCACATTTTTGTTAAATATAAGAATCCCTCAAAAGATATGCCTCTGGCGGCCCTCGCGCGTTCTGCGGATGTATTGGGTCGTCTCTTCTTATACGATCATCTGAAGAGCTACCTCGACATGAAAACTCATTTAATGTCACGCGAACTTACGTACCTACTTCGCCATTTAGAAGTGTGCTGAACTGTGCTCCGCGGGACTGAAACAATAATTAAATTCTCCCTCGGCTCTGAGCACGGAGTGTTTCATCAACCTCCGCACTAACTCGTGGGCCGCACCACCTGAAATATTTAATTCCAACCAGCCATTGTGCTGTAATGCGCCGGAAATGAAATCTCTTGACGTTTCACTTATTCCTTACGTGTGTTCGTATGTTGCTTTCAGATTTTTGAAATTCGTCGTGCTTATCCTTTATGAACTTACTACCCGTCCGCTTCAAGTCGGCCGCTGCTTCGCGTCGCGCTTTTCCGCGCCCGCACCTCAAGTCAGACCGACATAGTAGCACAGTAGAAATATGATAGTAGAGTCTGAACAGATAGCAATGTACCGCTAGCGATTGTCATTACCGTGTTTTTTTTTTCAAACTAACAAAAATAACAAAAAATTTACGTTTTATATTGTTTTTTTAAGTTTTAATTAGTTACTTATGGTTGTATGGTTACAATTGTTCGCGTGTAATTTCTACGATGAGTAAAAAAGGAAAAGTTTTGCATAGCGCATACTATTTATTACATTAATTAATGATTTTCTTCGAATGACTTTCTTCAAAGAGGAGAAAAATAAGAAATTAAAAATCACACCCTTCGACATTCAAGACGTCACTGCCATGAAAAGCGTTGCCAGAAAAGAAAAGTTCTGTCACAGTCGTGTTAGCAGTAATAAATACAATCAATTTTTTGTCAGCGGTACAATATGACGTTTTTTTATAATGTTTATCGACGGCGAACTTGAAGCGGACGGGTAGTAAGTTTAGTTATTCGTGCATTTTGCACAAGAAACAAGGATCAACGGATGTTACGAAAACATAATATAGGTACTTACTAAGCTTTTAGCCCGCGACTTTTTAATTTGATTAAAATAATGAATTACAAACACTTTCGCATTTAGGTATAAAAGTAGAGATATAAACTCGGAGACTCAGAAACGTAGTAAATAAGTACCTACCTATGAAAGCATATTTTTTCTAAAAGCAATCTTAAATCTGCACTGGATATATTTTCACAAAGCACAGTCCACTTCCCGTACCTACGTGTCCTCGTCGCTCGTAGCTCCGTAGCTCTTGGCTCGCACATGGCTAGGCGGCGGGCGCTCACCGTGCCTTTATTTTGAATTGAGTCTGATCCGGATTTTTATTCTGTATTTTTATTCATTTTGTTACTATAACCAACTCGAATAAGTAAATTCATAACGAGAATGCAATAAAATACATTCAATTAAAATAGGACAATCGAGTAATTATTCTAGCCAAAGTGCACTTTGTTGATTGACGTCGAACAGTTTTGGTGCTGTACAGGCGTGGAAAACCTAATTACATTCGTTAGTCGGTTGGGTTATTCAACCGCCTGCCATGCAATTACAGCCCTTACTGCAGGGAAGCTTTTACATTTAACACTGATTTCCCTTCCACAGTGCACTGTTAGTTGCTTTTTAATTAAATATAACAAAACTATGCAATATAATAAAATACAAATGCCTAATATCATTTACCATTTACCGTTTTATTGAAGAGACTAGCTGATACCCACGATTTCGTCTTTTTCCATAAAAAAAGCTACCACTATTTTATTCATTTTCGACCGAAAGCCATAATACCAATTTCCATGGATGTCATTTGAAAATTATGAATTTATTGTATAAACTTGTATATCCCCTAACACCCCTAGGAGTAGAATTTCTTAAAATCATGAAAGAGATATTCCACATCTTTTGCCAAGTACCAATAAATGTCCAAATAAAATTTTTCATTGTATATCAATCAAAATTATTGATTTTCATTGGGGTGCAATGTCCAAAAATATTTTTCTCACCTCCGGGCGGAAAGCGTCAATTTTCCTCCCGCTGCGCTAAACGAAAATGTCGCTTTCCGCCTCCATCGAGGAGAAAAATAGTATACACACCACGGGCAGTAAATAAGAAAGCCTCAGATCACATGTTTATTGACCTCGGCTTCGCCTCGGACAACAATTACATGTGATCTGAGACATTCCTAATTTTACTGCCCTAGATGTGTAATGTACTATTCCTTGGGATTAACAAGTACAACCTACCTCTTAGAAATTTTCTTAGTGAGTGCCCGTCACTTTGATTATACACATGACAAGATTCAGTATATAATGCACGAAAACGTTCTCAACAGTTTTTTATAAATATGGTAGAAATCTCTCTCACCTATTAACAGGATCACTTGATTATAACTACGCAGTAAATGGCTCCCGCAAAATAAATAAATATGCCGGTTTGTGCGGTCAAATTATGTCACAATTATCCATCAAAACAAAATAAGAAGTAGAAGATCTCATATCATCAGTAAGTTTTTACATTTGCGTAAGATTTTTTAAGAAAACACGATTTTTAATTTCGATGTTTTTTAGGTACGTCGAACTGGCCAGTGATGCCAGATGAGTATTGTGGTATTTTGCAAAATATTGTGCAAAAATATATTGTTATATAATATGATACACGTGTGTGAACATTACTACACGTTCAATTCAAGTTGGCCGCTACCACCGTCGCGCTTCCACGCACCGCACCTCAAGTCGAACCCATTAAGTACCGTGTTTTTCAAACTTTTGTTTTGTTACGTTTTAAATTCTTTTGATAAATTTTAATAAGTTAGTTATTGTTGTTCGGTTACTATTGTTCGTGTGTAGTGTTCTACGATGAGTAAAAAAAATAAAGTTTTGCATAACGCAAACTATTTATAACTTTAATTAATGACTTTCATCGAAGAGGAGAAAAATAAGAAATTAAAAATCACGGCCTTCGACATTAAAGACGTCATTGCCATGAAAAGCATTGCCAGAAATGAAAACTTCCGTCACTTTCGTGGTAACAGTAAAGATACAAAATAGTTTTTTTATGTTAACGTTACAGTATGATGTCTTTTGTAACGGTCGTCGACGACCAATTTGAATCAAACGGTTGAATCAAATAATAATTATTATTAATAAAGTCAATTTGTTGCCAGTTATAATTAATCAACTGTCAATTTGTCCTATGCATCAGCGCTTTAGGCTTTGAAATGTAGTAAATATCATTCGTCTATGGTGAATTGTGATCATTCAGTCAGTAAGGACTTTTACTTTCTTTCTTCTTTATTTTTATTTTTGTCTGTTTTTGCACATTGTCATTACAGCTACTTCAATAATTACCCTTTATTATTAGTCATGATTACCATTTTGTACAGATTTTTGATTAAAAGTACAGACGTAGATGTCAGTCACATTCTAATCTAGAAGACGTAGAGTAGAATAAACCATATCTATTAAAAAAATTATTTTGTAAAAAATATTGTTTTTTTTTTGTTTTTATTTTAAGACCAAAACTTGAATACGAGTCCTATAATATAGATACGAAACGAATAGAATTATTCAAATAAGCGAGATATTATTTGAATATTATCCTCCCAGGTATGCGCTTATCAAGGCTTAGAGCCGCGCGTCGGCGTCAAGTAGCAAACGGCGATGATTGGCCCGATTTGACGCCGCCGCCTTATTTCCATCTTATTACCAGCAGCGAGCGATATTAAAGCGGGCGCTGCCTGGGCCGCCGCCACCCGCGTCTCCGCCCTGTCTTCGCGTCCGTGAATTAGGTTAATGGCTTGCCAGGTGATTTCCTTCTAAACCGTATTTTGAGTAAGGCACCTCAACACGCCAATGTCACCGAAATAGCCCCAACGTTCGACTTATACATGACATGCGTAACACGAAAGAGGCAATTTGGCTCATGAATGTACACGCGAGTACCCGATTACAGACCCTCAACCGTGTAAGATTTCTGATAAAGCGAATAATTCAAATTTTATTAAAGTTACGATCTGCTGTAGAGTGTCGTAGCGTTCCGTAGCTATAATACGAGATTGGGGCTCCCGGGGGTCTTTGATTTATGGTACAAAGTCGCACCGCAGAGCGCCGACGCCGCGCGCCACCGAGTGCCGCCGGCGTTTTTGCGACCCTTCTCCCCCAACACTACTGTCACACTCTAAAAGCTAACAAAACTTAATCACACAAAACAGCCGGAATTTCGGTCTTATATTCTCGTCTGTTAAGATAACGATGACTTAACGGTATGTATTACAAATGTGCGGAATTTAGTTGGGATGACATTCATTCATATTTCATCTCAAAAACTCTTATTTACTACTTGTGCGTAGCGTGCATGTAGGTATAGTAGCACTGTGTCGATACCAGTAGGCACACGTAACCTTTTGCTTTAACTTATCAAATAAGATGATATAATATTGACTATGATATAATATTACTCGACCAAATTGAGATGAAGGACTGGAGGTACGAGTAATAGTATCTGATACTTTTTAATGTCAAAAGCTGGTTAAATTAGTTTTTATTGACTGTACTATTATTTCATTTTCTATTTCCCCTATCATTTGATAAATCGTATATTGTTATATTCATTTCAACGTTATTGTAAACTATATGGCGTAATGTCAACTCCAATGTGAAGAACGAAAATGGACCAAGCAAAAAATTTATAATCTATATTATCTATACTTATAATAAAACTGTAACGGGACGATTTCTGTACATTGATGATGATTTTTATTACTCTTTCTATTGTTTTTTCATCACAGAAACTGTAGAGATTAAGGAACTAGAATTAGTTGCCAAGGAAAGACTTGGCAGATCACAGATCTCCAGGCAGCAACTCCACAATCCCTGATATAGCACGGCACTGT
The DNA here is from genome assembly GCA_029955525.1 of Oeneis ivallda. Taxonomy (NCBI): domain Eukaryota; kingdom Metazoa; phylum Arthropoda; class Insecta; order Lepidoptera; family Nymphalidae; genus Oeneis; species Oeneis ivallda. Next base: position 18,992,037 of record JARPMR010000002.1, on the reverse strand, counting down.
ACTCCTAAGCCGTGGTTAAAAAAAAGTAAAACTATCGAGTATGAATTTATGTTATAGGTATCAAGTCGACATAGAGTTCAACATTGAAATTCAAGTTCCCTCCCAACCACTGAATTCTAATGTTAAGAACCTTAAAATTAGAAAAAAAAACGGCCAAGTGCGAGTCGGGCCTCACTCTTTTAGGGTTCCGTTCATATGACCAAATCATTTTTTAAAATTAGATACATTCTTCTCTTTAGAAAGAACTAAATTAGCATATGGGGAAAAAATGCTCGTTTGTTTTGTTCACAACTTATAACCGCATTATAAATCGGTGTTTTCAGTAGGTATTTGTCGTTTAAATACGCTAATATCTGGGTGACCGAGCATTGCTCGGTTTTTTTTTGGTAAATCGTGTTTTTTGGAATTTATATAATAAAAAAAATATATAAAAAATAATAATAACATTCACAGGGGAAAATATAATCGTCTTGGACTCGAACCGGGGTCTTCTAGTTTCGGGACCGCCCGACTTACCGTCGAGCTATCGGAAATTTATAGATGATGGCGAAATTTACCTTCGTATTCTAATGATATTGTAAGGGGTTTTTCTTTGCCTGAAAACACGGATAAAACGACCTTTTCTAAAAATTAAACCTAGCTAGATAGATTTATCGCCCCCGAAACTCCCTACATACCAAATTTCATGAAAATCGTTGGAGCCGTTTCCGAGATTCAGATTATATATAGGTATATATATTATATATACAAGAATTGCTTGCTTAAAGATATTAGCTAAAGTACATAATATGTATACCAAAATTTCAAATTCCTAACTAGTTTAGTTTTTGAGATAGACCCCCTAACAAAAACGGTCTAAAACCGACAACTTTGACGGCCCCCCCATTTCTTCATTTTTATAGCTAAAAAATAAAAAAGTATATATTTTAACTCCACTTAATGAGCTCTAGACAATGACATCCCACATGCTAGGGTAAAAAATATAATTTTATTTCGACTCCTTTTCCATGTATGGGAGGAGCATCCTTTATTTTTTAATTTAATTTGATTTTTATTATTTGTTGTTATAGTGGCAATAGAAATACGCAATATGTGAAAATTTCAACTGTCTATCTATTACGGTTTACGAGATACAGCCCGCTGACAGACGGACGGACAGCGGAAGCTTAGTAATAGGGTCCCGTTGGGTACGGAACCCTAATAAAAAGGACGCAATGCTCGCCATACTTCGAAATACATACATTTATAAAAAAAATTGGTTTACTTTTTGACTTTTAAAATCGATGTTTTGATAATAATCATTTCTGTTCCCCGGAATATCAAAGAATTCCCACGGAATTTTTAAAAAAAAGCTAAAACTACGCGGATGAAGTCGCGGATGTCTTTAAACGAGTGGACCAAAAGTCTAGAGATTTGATATTATTATTAGTATTAGCTTTTGTTTATTCCAAAGAAAAAAACTTTTATTACAATTCAAATAAATTATGGTCTCAATAAGTGGCATACTTTTTTCCAAATCACAGGCAGAAGTTTGTACGTTTGTATTATATTTTCGACGGGTGAATGACAAGTAATACGAGAGATATCTAAAAAGTGGATAGAGACGAGAGACTTAGGAGGCAGCTCAATAATCTTCTTAGAATATCAGAGTAAGCATCGTCTTACGATTCTCGCTCGCGCGCTCCTAAAACCTTCCATGCTATCAATCGATAATGTTAAAGCCATCGCCATTAACGACGTTATCCTTACCCCTCTAAATCTTGTTTTGTGGTACGTAACAGAATATCATTATTATGAAAAAATATCATCTTACGATTTATAATTTTACTATGGTTACTTACACTTGAAAGGATTTTTCGAATCTATCTATCTATACTTATAATAAAACTGTAACTGGAAGAATTCTGTATATTTAATATATTTTGAAAATTTTAACCGGGTGATGCTTTGTTATCGATGTTGAGCCCAAAACAGATTTTTATTTAATTTTTGTCTGTCTGTCTGTCTATGTCCGGGCATCACGCGAAAACTACTGAACGGATTTGAATGATAATTATATAACACCTTATAAACAATTAGGTGTCTCTGGGATAGGGGATGAAAGTTTATGTCTATTTTACTCCACAACTCCGTCCAATCTAAATGGATGTTTGATTCTTGTTTTATTTGAAAGTGTATACCATCAAATATGTTTTGCCCCATTTTGGTCAAGATCTGATAAAAATATCGGAGATAGAGGACGGAACTCCTCCCGGATAGCAATAATTCACTCGCATAAGTGCTAAAAATTTTATTTCATGCATACGATAAATAAATGAGGGTCTTGGCCATTTACAAATAGACTACACCGTTGAACTCCAGTTCCTCAATCCTGATGCAGCTGTGTACTGCCCACCTAGAACAGTGGATATTAAGGAGTTGTCGATTGTGAATTTATATTATAGGTACCAACTATGGACTAATTATATAGTGGCGTAGTGTGGCTGTAAAAAGGTCCCAGCTCCTCAATTCAGATGCTGCTGGGTACTGCTCATTTAAACTGTCGGTATTTAGAGACTGGATTATATTTTATTGAATGATATTGTAAGTACCAAATATACTAATCATTGAACCCCAGGCTCCAGCTGTTTGTACCGTTGAGTTTGTCTTGCAGCTTACCCGTGCGAAGCCGGGGCAGTTCAACTAGTAAATAATAAATGCATATCAGAAGAGCGGTACTGGTGGGATTCAAACCCACAACTCTCTGGGAATCACACACTGATTGATGACTGAGATAATAGCTGTAGATGCGGAAAGTGATATTTGTATTATGTATCTTTTTGGCTGTTTAACTGACTGGTAGTGACGCGACACCTAGTACTTCTAGTAGCATTACGTTACAGAAACGATATACTTTCAAATTTCCATCGTTTTGAGCTCTTTTAATGAAAGATTAAATATTATTCATATTTTATTATTTATCAAAGTATTTAGAGAGACTCGAAGAAAAATTTTAAATTCAAATCAAATAAATTCGTATCGATTTTAAATTAAAAAAAAAATTTAAAAAAAGAGTGTAATCGAACTCAAAATATTAGGTTCACCGTTTACACCACAGTGCCACGTTATCTTTCGCAACTAACTCTTACTACTCAAACTAACTCATCTAACCGCACGAATGTACACGTTATATGTATTTTAACTACTTTAACAATTTTAAGTATTTATAAGATGTGCCTGTGTGACTTCAAAGGACGCTTGAAATTGTTTACTTTGATCTCGCCCGCTCTTCGATACAATTCTGCTGGGTACATATTTGTTTAACCCGTATAAGTTTCGCAAATATAATATTTCTAGGCTACAAAATGAAAACGTGTAATGGATATTTGTAAAATTATAAGTATGCTTATTTTAGGGCAACGCCCAAATGATCGTGAAAAAGTTCACTGTTCCGAGAAAGTCTTTGTAATACTTATATTGCTACCGAAAATTAAAATTAGGCTATGTTTACTTCTATTCCAGCTATAAACGTGCATTAAATTTTAAAACTTATCAATTAAATTTTTAATTCCAGTTAAAGAAGGAAGACAATTAGGAATATTTTATATTTTTTCGATTTTATATGGTTATATAATTTGGCCAAATTTTTTAACGAAATTGACTAAAATTTATCTTAAAATTCAAGATGAATGATCACTATACCTAGCAAACAAAGTATATTAAAACTTAGCGAACTACTAAAATATGATAAATAATGAGATCATTAAATGAAAAAGAAGTCGTTTATGTATCTCAATCGTTTTATTAGGTACTTTTTAAAATCAGATCTAATAAAATTATTATTAATTTTTTGCGAATATTGGAATTATACTCGCTTACAAATCCCGCTCCGCCCTAATTCACAATTTAAAAAAAATCACGTGCGACATGTAGGCTACCTACCAAAGTCACAATTAATGTATTTTTAAGATCAGCAAGAAAAGGTTAGCACTATTTTGCTATAATCCGCCAAATGAAAAAATCTGTATGGTCGAACATGCAGTAACAAGCTAAGCACCGATCACCTTACCAAGCAAGCAAGAAAGCAAGGCTCCCAAGCAAGCAATGCCACCACCACTCACATGCACCACCACACAAGACTTTTACACTAATCTCGACGCACGTTTCGCCCCGACACCAGAGCATCCTCAGGAGATCTAGTCTAGACAATATTGCATTTTAAAGTCGACATCATCGAAGGATAATGAAATACATTCGGAAGCATGTAAAGACACCCGTCCTATCTGGGCATGTATTGATGTTCTTTTGTTGTGCGTTCTTAAGTTTTAACTACTGAATGTTATGGAGAAATCATGTATCATAAAAATCATATTACAAATGATTTTTATGATACATTGTACATACTTTTTACATTTATATACTACTACCTACTAGATGTTGAACGCGAATTCCGCGTGGAGTTAGGTTTAGAATAATCCCGTGGGGATGTTGATTTTCCGTTTTAAAAAGTGTACATATCACTCCAGTCTCCAGGTACACTCCACGTCGAACCGTTGCTCAATTGCTGCGTGATTGAAGGAAACCTATTAGTGCATAAAGATTATTAAATTCAGTTTATATTCATTAAATTTTTCCTACTCAAGGAATGAAACGAAAAACAAGGTAGGTGTGTAGGGTACTGGATAAAGATTCTCAAAAACTCTGTAAAATTTTCTAAGAATATCTATTCTACTCGCAGGGATTCGTATCTTAATTAGTTTGGATGCATATTTCGCATTTTTCTAAAATAATTATATCATATTATTATTAATTATTACTAGCTGAACCCGGTATGAGTTGTAATGCCACGTAAAGTTTAAAGAAATTATTAATATTATAGAAATTATTAAATGATATTAATAATTTCTTCGGGCGTCTCCGGAACACCCTACCAAAGTTTCATCGCAATCTGATCAATGGTTTCGGAACGCATAGAAGACAAACATACTTAAACATTTATTTTTATTTATTTATATTATTAACTATTAATAATATTATTATCCCTGTCAGATTACCTGCATTTTTGCAATTAGCAATGGATTAATTTTTGTGACAAATGCAAAAAAAAACAAAACAAAACTTTATTTTGCCCTCGAATTCTTCGGCGTGGAATTAGATTTTTAAAAATCCAGTGTAAATTGGTTTTTCCGAATTGAAGGACAAACCAACAAACAAACATGCTTTCACATTAATTACATATTATACATTAATTATAATTATTATTAGTTAATTATTATTAGTAGGGCATAATATACTAGTTGTCAAACTGTCTTATTATATACCAAACAACAAACAAACAAAATAGAATCATTTTTATTTTCTTTTAACATTTTTTTATTGCAGTCCACGATTACTGCAACTTTAACGAGCCCAGTTCGTGTTGTACAAATCCTCGGATTAGGAAAGCAAAGCAGATGTCAACTACAGCTGGTTGAAGGGGACCAAATGATAGAACAGTACAATTTGACCCGAAATCAACCAGCTAAAGCGAACAACGCTAACACTTTCACGCCACTGCTGTGTCCTCTTCGTAATTCTTCTCAGCAACCGTTTTCATGCCTTTCGCTTGATAATAATTTAAAAAGTTTACAGGTCAGGTATAAGCACGAAGAATTTTTGTGAGCATTATTTAACTTTGAATCGTATAGGCATTGTCCATTACATCGAAGTTGGATATATTTAGAATGATGTAAAATTTAGCGTATGTATAGTGGAACAGATGAGTCCAGAAATAGCGCGGTTGGAGGCGCGAGGAGAGCGGCAGGGCGGCGGCGCGGCGGGCGGCGGCGGCAGGCGGCCGGCGCGGCGCCCGCGACGACACATATAGGGCTGGTCGCGCTCTGGAAGCACACTCGGGGTAAACTTACCGGCGCTGCGGCCGCGGCGCGCTGCGCGAAGCGAACGCGTGCCGGCGCGTCGACATTGACGCGCCGCATGTAATTGTACACGCCGCCTTGCTATTTTAGTCTCGTCCGCTGCACTAATTCGGGCAGGGTTAACGCGGCGGCCTCCTCGATCGCTGTCAGTCGATGCACACTTTGTCGTTATATTTTATGCGGACACTCAATAAATCTTAAAAGAAGCGTTGGGATATTATCCCAGGTATCGCACAATCACAACCGGCCCTAAATTATTCGGCATCCCGACCGATGTCGACAATTGGGACTCCGGAAGCCATAACCCGATGACCTCGACGTCATCGACCTGACGCGAGCACTAGACGAGGGGTTCGTTGACATCTACTAAATGACCTTGCATCTCTTCGCGATTGACCCAAATTTATTTTTCGTTACAAAAAATGTTTAATAAGAAATTTTTAAATAGAATTGATAAGTCTAAAAAAATAATGTATCTGGAACTTCTATAAATTCGTAGAGGTGAGCGACCTCAGGTGAGAAACGCGACGACACCTTAGGTCGCTGCTTTACGTCCGCGAATGCATTCTGACCGAGAACGACGCGACATTGCGAACCTACTAACCCGCGCCGCAAGGGGTCTTGCGCCCCGCGACCCTCCGATTCCGGCCGCCCCTCACCCCCCTTCCGGTCCGTCCGAAAGCTTGGAAAATACTTAACGTGTAACCCGCGCGGATTCGTCTCAAAGCAAGGAACGAAAGGACGTTAAGGTTAACCCGACACCAATGTAGTATTCGGAATAGCCTGCTCCGATGCATAAACGTATTTAAAAGAGTGCTAGTAGGAGGTTTACAAGCGAGTTTTGTCGAGCGCGCGGGGCGGGCGGTCGGCAGCACGGGCGCCTAGGGCGGGCGGGCCTCGCGTCTCGACTGAGAGGCGCGCAGCATCGCGCCGCCGCGCCGCGCCCCGCACCGCCCGCGCCGCGCTCACCGCCGCACTGTCTGCGGCGCTGCAGCCTCGCGCCGCGCCCGCCCGCCGCGCCACACCACTCGCCACCCGCGCACCCGAGCGCCCGAGCACCCGAGCACCCGCCCAGGGTTACCATTACGTTTCCCCTAATGCCTGATTGTTCATTCCGAATTCGGGATTTTACGCAAACGCCGTAAATGATCATAAATTGAACCAATTTTCACCACACAGTAGTAGTAGATACTTAACTGCTTTTTTTCTATTACTTTACTTAACCAACTTTTTCTTTATATTAAGCCCAACTGAGCAGAAAGTTAAATCGCTTAAATGAAAATTTTCCAAAAATTAACTCATTTCAACAGTTCCATTTGGTAACCCTAGAAGCGCCACCGCCTTATTAATATTGCCTCTACGTGAAAAAGTGACTGTTGACGCTGTCACGCTACGAGATACGCCATGGAACTAGGTATTACGACTTAGTCTTCCTACTTCCATGAGATACGCGCTCCATGTTTTCTTAAGAATGTCCATCGCCTACACTTGCCGCCACCACCACCTGCATGTCATGACAAAGTCAAGTAACTGGATACTTAATTATATAAAAATTGCTAAGCAAGTTAGCTTAAAATGACTTCGAGGTGAGCCCTGTGGACACTTTCGAAAATTATAATGGCGATGGCGTGAAACCGATTAGGGGATATTATGGGTTTAATAATTAAAACTGTCAACCCCTTTCCAAGCTAGTCCGCTACCATTTTAGACTGCAGCGTCCCTTACCATCGGGGGAGATCTCAGAATAGGGTTATATTTTTATAAAGACTAGTGCTGCCATCACATGATGGTTAGTGAAGACATAGTCTTAAATGGAGCGCGCTTGCCAAATCAGATGCCTATTCACTTTTGATGTAGTGAATAGGAATCTGATTTGGCATGCCGTTTGAGCCAGCTATAATACCTATATGAAAGTTAGTTTATGATATTATTTGAATATAGGCCCTAACTTTTATTCAATAAAGATGCTAACAGCTCAATTGAAGATATCTAGTAATAAAGTGCATATTTCGCTTCTACGTAAATAAAAGATCAAAATTCTCCAGAAATGGGCGGTCTTGTCATTGCACTAAATGATTGTACCTTTACGATAAAGGCTCAACACACCGCACTCGCAAACCATTTTATGGACAATTTCATTTTAGCATTTATCAATTTGTCTCCATATGAATATAATCCTTATCGAGAATACCGAGCAATACCTAATATTTTAATGACGTTGAATGTTGTTTTAAGTTTTCTTCTGACTGTGGTTCATATAATATGACTAGTAGGGCGCGTGGGTGCGCGGCCCGCAAGCGGACCGCGGTTTTTCTATCGTCAAGTGGACTTTCAGGTCCTGATCATTTTCTATCAAATAACCACTCTTCCATCTTTTATACTCTCCGAGATAGATGCCTATGAAATTGGTATGGCCGCCATCTTGAATCCGCCATTTTGAATTTTTTTTTCAGCTCACTGCCAATTGGATGAGGTTTCGAGTATTTTTTGTTTGAGCACCTCCCACCTATCTTCAATACCCTGGCCGTGCTCCTCACCCACCTTCCAAACCCTCGAACATCATATCTCATCATTTGTCAGAATGAGATTTCTTTTATAAAAACAAATTTTGAAAAGGAACCGTATCAAAGTCTTGCATAGTTGTCAGCTTCTAGTCTATTTAATATTCGCCATATATTTTGTATGGAGAAAAAAAAATCCGCCATCTTGATTTTTTTTCTGTTCATCAAGTAGACCTTCGGGTCTTGATCATCTTTTGCCAAGAACCCACTCTTTCATCTTTTTTACTATCCGAGATAGACACCGACGAAATTTGTATGGCCGCCATCTTGAATCCGCCATTTTGGAATTTTTTTTCAACCCAGTGGCAATTGGATGAGGTTTCGAGTGACTTTTGTTCGAGCACACCCCACCTATCTTCAATACCCTGGCCGTGCTCCTCACCCGTCTCCGAAATCCTCAATCATCAGCTCTCTCCATATTTTTCCTCCGAATAAATTTTTGTCCTCTATACGAAACCATCGGTGAAAAAAAAAAATCCATACAAAATTTTACAGGAGAGGTGATCAATGAGTGAGTGAATCAGTCAATCAGTCAATCAGCCCCAGCAGCTATATATATATATTAACTAGTAGGGCGCGTGGGTGCGCGGCCCGCAAGCGGACCGCGGTTTTTCTATCGTCAAGTGGACTTTCAGGTCCTGATCTTTTTCTATCAAATAACCACTCTTCCATCTTTTATACTCTCCGAGATAGATGCCGATGAAATTGGTATGGCCGCCATCTTGAATCCGCCATTTTGAAATTTTTTTCAGCTCATTGCCAATTGGATGAGGTTTTGAGTATTTTTTGTTTGAGCACCTCCCACCTATCTTCAATACCCTGGCCGTGCCCCTCACCCACCTTCCAAACCCTCGATCATCATATCTCATCATTTGTCAGAATGAGATTTCTTTTATAAAAACAAATTTTGAAAAGGAACCGTATCAAAGTCTTGCATAGTTCTCAGCTTCTAAACTAGCGGCACGCTATGATGGCCGGTTTGACACATTACAATAGTGATGTGGAATGTCAATTTATTCTCGAACAAAAAACAATTAAGTTTTGTTTTTGTACCTGATTAAATAGGTTTAATAAAACAAAAATGTATATGTTTATTTAATTTATTTGAACGAACTGAATATTTGAATGAAAATGAATATACATACTTTATATGCACACAAGAAACATATGAATACAAAAGATACCAAAAAAGGTGCCACAAAAGGCCATAATTAATCAGATTCGTCCATACTACTATTTTCACTGTCGTCACTGCTATCATCACCTACATTAATAATTATATGTTCGTTTTCTATAATATTATCTATTTTCACATCTCTTTCATAATCTTCCCTTATTAATTTAACAGTTCTATTCACAACCTTTTCCCAGTCTCCTTTAGTCACATGTTCACAAGCTTCTTCTAATAATTTTAGCATATTTTTTGTGGTAAATGGGGGTTCTGTATTGTGTCTTGCAGCATATCCCTTAATTTGAGCCCACACCAACTCAATCGCATTATACTCACAATGGTAAGGCGGTAACCGTATAACTCTGTGCCCATGTTCTAATGCTATTTCGTCAATGACGTATCGGATCTTGGTTGGTTTGTTTTCTTTTAAAAGACGTACTAATTCCGCTTTTAACATATTCATGTTTGCATCTACGCCATTTTTACGAAGCCATGCGACGATATCAGCTTTCTTTTGGGATTGGGCAGGTGGCTTGTCAATTTGCATCGAGTGGTATGGGGCGTTGTCCATAATTATAATAGATGGTTCAGGGAGGCTACACAACATTGAGGTAAACCATTCAGTAAACTTTTCTCCATTGATGTCTTCATGATAGTCTCCAGTGGTTTTTGACGCAAAAGCCATGAGAGAACCTTCGACAAACCCGTTGATGGTTCCGGCGTGACAAATTATAAGTCGCGATCCTTTTCCTACAGGAACTTTGGAAGTAGATGCTGCTGTGTCATCGTTCCAAGAACGGCCTACAGTATGGTTAGCATTAAGCCATGTTTCATCCAAGAACACAACATTTTGCCAATTTTTGATTTCTTTCACTTGCCGTAAAAAAGTATACCTTGCCATCGCTATATCAAATCTTTCCATCAATATTTTGCGTTTGTTACATTTTTTGTATCGAAATCCAATGGTCTTCAAAATCTTCGTTAAAGAACTTTCCCCACCGAAGAATAATCCAGCTTCCTTCAGTGAATGCACCAACTTTTTTCTTGTTGGATACTCCTTCTGTAAATAGTAGCCGTAAACATGTCTTCGGATAGCATCGGCATCAAAGCTATCGATGCCTACGACTGGTTTTGCTCGTTTTCTCTTTTTTGGTGTGTGAAGTTTATTTTCTTCTGTGCCAGTCTCGCCATATTTTTTTTAGTTATCCGTCTAACAGTTCGTTGTCCAATATTAAGCGCATCAGCTACGCGTTCAACCACTGACGTTATAGGTAAAATTGGCCCTCCATTTTGAGCTTCACGATCGAAATAGTTACGAAGGCGTATTACGAACTCACGTGTCTGACTATTTAGAACAGTTCTCTGCGTACGTTCGGTCATATCGACGAAATCCACAACAAAGGGCTTGAACAGAGTCCAAATTAACGAGCAAGGGTCAACAGTAATGCAGTATCAATATTTGAAATCCAAAGCCAGGTCAAAACTATATCACAATCGCATTGCACTGACAGTTTATACTTTTCGAAGCAACGTCAATTCGAAACTGCTTTGTTTTGCATTGAGCATTGACGCGAGTTTGCCGGAGGTAGTAGTTGTGCTAGCCAGCGATCCTATGTGACGATCGTATTAGATTCCATTTTTAAAAATTTTCAATTTAGAAAACCAAATGCCGAGTTGTGGTATATATCATATAAAAATAAAAATTTTACCTTTTGTATGAAACAGCTGATATTTTTTTGCGATTTCAGAGGTTTGTCCACATAGTGAAAATTGTTCATATTCACAAGTACATTCACCCCTTAAATGGTGCAAACTGATTTTTCTACACTTGTATACATTTTAGAAATCAATTTAATAAATAAATTTTGAGTCCTAAACCTAAAACTACATTCGATAAAATTTATGAATCTCTGCACATCACTATCGTCAATAAAGTAATACAATTATTTCCTTCAAAGTCGTTATCAATTAATACGGAACTTCATGAGCGGACAAACGTCAAACCGGCCATCATAACGTGCCGCTAGTTTAGTCTATTTAATATTCGTCATATATTTTGTATGGAGAAAAAAAAATCCGCCATCTTGATTTTTTTTCTGTTCATCAAGTAGACCTTCGGGTCTTGATCATCTTTTGCCAAGAACCCACTCTTCCATCTTTTATACTCTCCGAGATAGACACCGACGAAATTTGTATGGCCGCCATCTTGAATCCGCCATTTTGGAATTTTTTTTCAACCCACTGGCAATTGGATGCGGTTTCGAGTGACTTTTGTTCGAGCGCCCCCTACCTATCTTCAATACCCTGGCCGTGCCTCTTACCCGTCTCCGAAATCCTCAATCATCAGCTCTCTCCATATTTTTCCTCCGAATGAATTTTTGTTCTCTATACGAAACCAACAGTGAAAAAAAAATTTTTCATACAAAATTTTACAGGAGAGGTGATCAATCAGTGAGTGAATCAGTGAATCAGTGAATCAGTCAATCAGTCAATCAGCCCCAGCAGCTATATATATATTAACTAGTAGGGCGCGTGGGTGCGCGGCCCGCAAGCGGACCGCGGTTTTTCTATCGTCAAGTGGACTTTCAGGTCCTGATCATTTTCTATCAAATAACCAATCTTCCATCTTTTATACTCTCCGAGATAGATGCCGATGAAATTGGTATGGCCGCCATCTTAAATCCGCTATTTTGAAATTTTTTCAGCTCACTGCCAATTGGATGAGGTTTCGAGTATTTTTTGTTTGAGCACCTCCCACCTATCTTCAATACCCTGGCCGTGCTCCTCACCCACCTTCCAAACTCTCGATCATCATATCTCATCATTTGTCAGAATGAGAATTCTTTTACAAAAACAAATTTTGAAAAGGAACCGTATCAAAGTCTTGCATAGTTCTCAGCTTCTAGTCTATTCAATATTCGCCATATATTTTGTATGGAGAAAAAACATTCCGCCATCTTGGATTTTTTTCTATTCATCAAATAGACCTTTGGGTCCTGATCATCTTTTGCCAAGAAACCACTCTTCCCTCTTTTATACTCCCCGAGATAGACACCGAAGAAATTTGTATGGCGGCCATCTTTTTTCCGCCATTTTGAATTTTTTTTCAGCTCACTGCGAATTGGATGAGGTTTCGAGTGACATTTGTTCGAGCACCCCCCACCTATCTTCGATACCCTGGCCGTGCCACTTACCCGTCTCCGAAATCCTCAATCATCAGCTCTCTCCATATTTTTCCTCCGAATGAATTTTTGTCCTCTATACGAAACAAACGGTGAAAAAAAAAATTTTCATACAAAATTTTACAGGAGAGGTGATCAATGAGTCAGTCAGTGAATCAGTGAATCAGTCAATCAGCCCCAGCAGCTATATTATATATATTACACTAGCGGCACGCTATGATGGCCGGTTTGACACATTACAATAGTGATGTGGAATGTCAATTTATTCTCGAACAAAAAACAATTAAGTTTTGTTTTTGTACCTGATTAAATAGGTTTAATAAAACAAAAATGTATATGTTTATTTAATTTATTTGAACGAACTGAATATTTGAATGAAAATGAATATACATACTTTATATGCACACAAGAAACATATGAATACAAAAGATACCAAAAAAGGTGCCACAAAAGGCCATAATTAATCAGATTCGTCCATACTACTATTTTCACTGACGTCACTGCTATGGTATATATCATATAAAAATAAAAATTTTACCTTTTGTATGAAACAGCTGATATTTTTTTGCGATTTCAGAGGTTTGTCCACATAGTGAAAATTGTTCATATTCACAAGTACATTCACCCCTTAAATGGTGCAAACTGATTTTTCTACACTTGTATACATTTTAGAAATCAATTTAATAAATAAATTTTGAGTCCTAAACCTAAAACTACATTCGATAAAATTTATGAATCTCTGCACATCACTATCGTCAATAAAGTAATACAATTATTTCCTTCAAAGTCGTTATCAATTAATACGGAACTTCATGAGCGGACAAACGTCAAACCGGCCATCATAGCGTGCCGCTAGTGTAATGGACCCCATTTTCAGGATCTTTTTTCAGTGCTCGTCCATGTATCTCAACCTAAGGGGATACTCTATTCCTAATTTGTATGAATAAACATTTTTTAAACATGTATTTTGTGAAACTCCTGTAAAAGACAGACAGATATCAGAGGCTTAATATTAGGATTCTGTTTGGCATCCTCTGAGTGTCCATACGACTTAGAAAAAAACTTAGAAATCTTAATAATATGATCGTGGTCAAGCTCTTGTTATCAATACAATCAATTTTTCCCGTGATTATTTTAACACGAACGCAATTAGATAGGATTCTGTTTGGCATCCTCTGAGTGTCCATACGACTTAGCAAAAAACTTAAAAAACTAAAATAAATTAATATGATCGTGGTCAAGCTCTTGTTATCAATACAATCAATTTTTCCCGTGATTATTTTAACACAAACACAATTAGAGAGGCGTACGGAGGCTCCTCCTGTTTGTTTTAATTACGTCGAAATAACTCGCCGCGCTGGCCGCGACTCCACCATCCACGCCCCTGTCCGATACACTTTTATTGTTAATTGCAAATCCCATTTATGTTTTGAAGAAAAAAAAACACGACAATCCGTTTTTAAAACCACAAAAGCTCGAAGGTACCCTGTAACAATGTTAGGATGTAAATAAATCTCTGCTTATTATAGCTTCGCTCTCGGTATAACCCAGTGCCTGCTTAATGTTCCAACCCAGTTTTAACAGATTACGCGAATATTATGTCGTGTTGGTATTGTTATTATTTTACGGTAATTGTAATAAATTGAAAATTATTAATAATTACCAAACATGATTAATAATTACCAAGATTGATGGTAAAAGTGATTAATTATTCACTTTTTAAGCGACTTCAAAAAAAGGAGGAGATTATCGATTCGAAGCGTATTTTTTTTTACTCTATAACTTCGTTAAATTCTGAAAATCTGAACCGATTTTATATATATATTTTTTTTTATTTGAAAGGACATATCGTAAGGTTTTTCCCACTTTTTGGTGAAGATCTGTTGAATATCTTCGGTAATGGAGGCCGGAACTCCTCTATTTTTGTTGAGGTTACTCCATAACTTCGTCAAATATTGCGCGGGTGGCAAAGGGGACGCCTATACGCGCCTACTCGCGCTTCCAAAAACGAGCTTATACGCGCTGAAAAACGCTAATCTTTAAACGCCCTTACCAGCAGCTTCGCTTCCGCCATCTATTTAAAATAATCTGAAGTGGTGATTCTTAAACAAAATTACTTACCAATTTTAGTTTTTTTGATTTTTCAGCTGTTCTTTTGGGATACCTTATTTTTTTTTTGTTTTCTAACCACCCCTGCATTAAGGCAAACAAAACAAAAAAAAATGGTCAAATCGGTCAAGCCATTTTTTGAGTTTAAATAATCCTTACTATTATAAATGGGAAAGTGAGTTTGTTTGTATGTTTGTTCCGCTTTCACGCCGTAACTACTGAACCGATTTTGCTGAAATTTGGCACAGACATAGATTATAGTCAGGAATAGCACATAGGCTACTTTTTATCCCGGAAAAGCAAACAGTTCCTGCGGGATAGCATCGCTATTTTTTACGCATTTGTCCTTCAAAATACGCCCAATGGAGTTTTAGATTGACGTGATTTTTTTGCACAGGTAAAGTTAAGGGCCTGAAAAATGACAAAAGCTACTTTTTATCCCGGGAAAACAAACGGTTCCTGCGGGATATTAGTATACTACTTTTCACATATTTATCCTTCAATTATACACCAACGGAGTTACAGATTGACGTGGGTTTTTGGATATGCATAGTTGATGACTTGAAAAGTGACAAAGGCTACTTTTTATCCCGGGAAAACAAACAGTTCCCGCGGGATATTTGTGTGCTACTTTTCACTTATTTAACCTTCAATTATGCGCCAACGGAGTTATAGATTGAAGGGGGTTTTTTGGATAGGCATAGTTGAGGACCGGAAAAGTAATAAAGGCTACTTTTTATCCCGGGAAAACAAACAGTTCCCGCGGGATATTAGTGTGCTACTTTTCACATATTTATCCTTTAATTATGCGCCAACGGAGTTACAGATTGACGTGGTTTATTGGATAGGCATAGTTGAGGACTTTAAAAGTGACAAAGGCTACTTTTAATCCCGGGAAACAAACAATTCCCGCGGGATATTTGTATGCTACTTTTCATATATTTATCATTCAATTATGTGCCAAGGGAGTTACAGATTGACGTGATTTTTTGGATAGGCATAGTTGAGGGCCAGAAAAGTAACAACAGCTACTTTTTATCCCGGGAAAACAAACAGTTCCCGCGGGATATTCGAAATGCTACTTTTCACGTATTTATTCTTAAATTATGCGCCAATATGCATGCATGCATACATGTATGTATGTAAGTATGTATGTAGTATGTATGTATGTATGTATGTATGTATGTATGTATGTATGTATGTATGTATGTACGTATGCATGTTTGTATGTATGTATGCATGCATGTATGTATGTATGTGTGTATGTATGTTTGTATCCTCCTGTTACTAACTTTAACTACATTAACTTCCTATGCTACTTATCCCACTAATATTATTAATGTGAAAGTTTGTGAGGATGGATTGGATTGGATGGATAGATGTACTTAGCATACGGATGGATGGACGGGATGTATGGATGCATGGGATGGGATAGGGATTTAAAAAACTAAATCCACGCGGACGAAGTCGCGGGTATCAGCTAGTATAATATAGTTAAAACGACCTTATGGGAATTATGGGATACCGCGAGGTCTCAGTTCGGGGCGAACCACTAGTCTTATTCTTTGGCTTATTGGCTATAACTCTATGTTATCAGCTTGCACCCAAACTTGCCCGTTTAAAAGTTATTAGAAACCGAAATTTAAAAAAAAAAAAGATTTTTATTGATTTTATAATGTCGTTGATTATCAAATATTTGACCAAAATAATGTGCTGCATGAAAATTCTATGAATAAATATTGAAATTAACTTTAAATCACTACTTCATCGAAGAGAAACTTATAAGTTAAGCACTTAAAAAAGGATATTTCATGGATTAAAACTGTAAATTATATTAAAATAACGTGAATTCAAACAAAGGATCTACAAAAACAAAACATTCAAAATATAGCTTTCTTTATTTCTTTTTAACAATTTATTTTATTATGTATCTAATGTATCTCCTTAGCTAAACTGTCTTTGTTGTTGGAAACTAATAATTACAAACAGTGGAAAATTAGCTAATCATACTTAATATTATAAATGCGAAAGTGTGTTTGTTGGTTTGTCCTTCAATCACGCCGCAACAGAGCTACGGATCGACGTGATTTTTTACATGGGTATAGTTGAGGACCCGAGAGTGACTTTTTATCCCGGAAAATCAAAGAGTTCCCGAGGTACTTTAAAAACTAAACCCACGTGGACGAAGTCGCGGGCATCAGCTTATTATTAGCTTTTAGCAGTTTCTGTTTCATTCTATATACAACAAAAACTGAAAATATTTTTTTCCGGGCAAACTATCAGTTTTAGAGAAAAACGTTTAATAACAATTATTCATCAGAAATTATTAAAATTTTAAGAACTTTTTTTAAGAATTATTCGGCCGTCTCGTCTCTTCTCGACCTGAGGTCTTGGGATTAATAAGAATAAGATTTCATGGAATTGTTCAAAAAATGCTATGTCACATTCATTCACTCAATTTAAATAGAGAAGCCACTACGTTAATAAGCGTAAAATATAAAAAGAAAAATACGAAAAGTCCAAAGGTAGTGCTGCCAAGCCCCCTTTCGCATTAAAGGGCCATTGCACGCCACTTTTACTTGTCTAAAGAGGGCACACGTTTTCTGTTTTATTATTTCATCATCTTTTTAATGCTGGGCTTTATAATATAATTTACCTTTTTTGTTAAACTGCATAATCAAAACGAATTTCGATTCATGAATCATGAGTTCGAAACATGAATTTCGAATCAGTGGCTTTTGTAGCAGCTGTAAGTTATTTTATATAGTTCATCATCATCATCCCCATCAACGGCTCACTTCTGAGCGCAGGTCTCCTCTTAGAGAAGGGTTATAGGCCATAGTCCACCATGCTGGCCCAATGCTTGGCAGACTTCAGACACCTTTGAGAACATTATGAAGAACTCTTTTAAGTGTGCAGGTTTCCTCACGATGTTTTCCTTCACCGTTGAAGCTTGTGATATTTAATTTCATAAACGCACATAACTTAGAAAAGCCAGAGGTGCCCGGGATCAAACCTGAGACCCCCCGAATAAAAGACCGCAGTACTAACCGCTAGGCTATTTACTTCATAAAGTTCATAAAGTTGGTAGTAGATTTGAATTGTTTATCACTCAATC
Organism: Oeneis ivallda; assembly: GCA_029955525.1. Lineage (NCBI taxonomy): Eukaryota > Metazoa > Arthropoda > Insecta > Lepidoptera > Nymphalidae > Oeneis > Oeneis ivallda. The sequence goes on along the minus strand of JARPMR010000002.1, from coordinate 18,974,002 downwards.
ACTAAAAAAGTCTCTCCATCATTTTTTAGGGTTCCGTACCAAAATGGTAAAAATGGAAAAATCCGTCCGTCTGTCACAGTGGATTATTTTAGTAACTATTAAAGCTATCGACATGAAATTTGGAATAGTTGTGTATAATAGTGGCCCAACAACATTGGAATAAAAAAAATCAAAAATTATTTTTAGTTTAATTAAAAAAGGGCGAAAATCGGGAGTTTGAAATTTTAAAGTAAGATAACTATACCGAGTGGGGTATCATATGAAAGGGCTTTACCTGTAAATTCTAAAACAGATTTTTATTTATTTCTACATATAATAGTTTTTGAGTAATCGGCCAAAATGTCCCCCCCCCCCCCCCTTATCTCCGAAGTTTACCAATCGAAAAATCTGAAATAATTATGGTCAATAGAGGTTTATGTATATTTTACAGGAAAAATAAAAGCAACGCTCTAACTAGCATAGTTTTCTTTTATATTAACAATAAACCTCTACAAATAAAGTTAACGATTAATTAGCAAATTAATATAATATTATCGTTTTACTTTTACTTCTAGAGTACGGAACCCTTGGTGCGCGAGTCCGACTCGCACTTGGCCGGTTTTTTAATCAATGCGCGCTTATCTCAAAAGTGTACTATTGCGATTAAATTTTAACCAATAGGTAGATGAATCTGCGTCAGTAAACATCAGGAAATCTAAGGTACCTGTCGCTATTTTACAGTTATTTGTATTTTACTATTATTTTACAATTACTTGTATGTACTTGTAGCGATAAGGGCATGGCAACTATCTCATACTTTAACAGATATGGAGGACGGAATTCCTCAACAAAGTACAGGTAATATAAACTTACTTCTTACACCTATCACAAAAAAAAAATGCCCATTCTCATACACACACGCGCGCGCACACACACACCCACACAGAAACACACACACACACACACACACACACACACACAAATACACCAGCACACACAAACTTAACGATATAAAAGCAAATGTACATATATAATCTTGATGTTTCAGTTGTTCTGTACATTGCACAACTATGAACTAATTGGAAAGAAACTGACTCCCAAGACACGGGTTCTCCTAGTTTGGGAGTTCAGAGAAGCGAAAAAGCTTTATGATCATATTTTGTATGCTTATGTATCTTTACTGTAATAATTATTGCAAGTGTGAAACTTTATTTAAATAAATAAATTATTATTATTATATTATATTATATTCAAAGACGCATTTTTCTTACTGTATCTTGATGAAAATTGACATTATTATTTCTTTATGTCCAAACACTTTTTCAATGCAAGGATCCCTATGAAGTTGCGGGTCCAGCTAGTCTGAAACTTAGGTAACTATAGGTGCCATACGAAGAGGGTTTATAACCCATTCGAATGTACTCGTATGTAGTATATAGAAAAGCCATCGAATTGCCATCCGATAGAAGCCGCAGCGGGTCAGCTAGTATCAAATAAAAAATCTTTTTCAACTGAGGTGGACACCCGCTCCCTGTTGTTTTCCGCATTTTGCTACACCGCTCTTCTTTTGTCGCGGCATTTCATTTTCCAAACTATGTTTCATTTTTTCACTTTTATCATTCGCTCTCGCGACAAGCTTCATACTTAAAACTTACTGTATACAGGTAAGAAGAGTATCTAAAACAAATTATAGTTGCCTTAATGAAAAATGAAAATGGAGATAGATAAATAACCTGTATTAACACACAGGCTACTTTTTATCTCGTAAAAGTCCATGATTTCATCTAAGTTCGCCTACCTACCTACCTACGGCAGATATTCAAAGTGTCTGACAGGGCGTCAGAACCATCGGAAGTGTCTGACTGCTGAGGAAACATCTTCTGATAGCTCCCCAAGTAACATATATAAAACTCAGCTTTTATACTATGACGAAATATTATAAATATATATAATAATACTCAGAATTCATACACCTTTACTACCTGATATCTCCCCAAGCAACCATGATCAAAACTTCATAGTCGAGGATCGTTCTTATCTCTATCGGGGACATACGCAGATAAAACTTTCAGCTTTTATAGAATGACGAAGGCCTGAACAGTCTCGGCTCCCAGTCCATAAGGTATTTCTGCATGTTGATTGTTCAATGTTGTTTTACCTTTACAATTTTATGTAAAACTATTTATTTGGCAATCATGATTATGTAGTAAAATCAACAATGAGCCCCAATACTGTTTATCCAATTAAACCTTGAACAAACACTGGGCTTGCTGCACGGATAAAATAAAATACGCTGCCTACATACTCGTAATTCCCAATCACACCTTTGAATTGGCAGTATTTTTTTAATGTATCTCATTACAAAAAATATTCTATGATCTGTAATCTATATATATAAAAGAAAGTGGTGTTAGTTACACTATTTATAACTCAAGAACGGATGAACCGATTTGGCTGAAAATTGGTGGAGAGGTAGCTTAGAACCAGGAGACGGACATAGGATACTTTTTATCCCGTTCGACCGCGTTTCCGTCAATAGTCACTACTAGTGGTTCGCCCCGAACTGAGACCTCGCGGTATCCCATAATTCCCATAAGGTAGTTTTAACTATATTATATTGTAATTACAACGCGCCGAATCTGATGACGTCAATCGACATCTGCTTTCGTGGATGGGATGCGTATTTACAATATTAAAGACAGCGCCATCTATTAACAGTATAGTGAAGTTTTGTTAAAAACATTGATGCCCATTAAAACTTAAATAATTTCGTTTCTTTATAATATTTACTTTGAAAGCCCCCCATTTCGTCAATTTTAGGAAAAAAATAAAAAAAAAATTCTTTTGTACTCTGTTCCAAATTATCTTTAAAATGAGGTACTGCAATTCTATGAAATGCAAAAAAAATTATTTTACTTCGCATTCGCTTCTATGAGAGCCCCCCTGAAATAAAGATTTTTATAACTTTTTAAGCCATTTTCGGCTGGAGGCCATCGGTTTACATATCATATCTAAAATTGAAGTAATTACGTTCAGTAATTCAGAAGTTATAAGGCTCTGACAGACGGACGGACGGACGGACGGACGGACGGACGGACAAGTGCAAATTCACTCAAGTAAACTCAGAGACCTTCGCTTCGCTCGGTCGATAAAACGTGCTATAACAAAAACGCATCTGACATGGAATAACAAAACGCAAATGACAGTGGAATAACAAAACGTAAATGACAGCTAAACGTAATTTTGTCTTTGTTTGTTTATCCGTCAATCACGCTGCAAAAAACCTACGGATTGACGTGATTTTTTTGGATAGGTATAGTTGAGAACCTATAGAGTGTAAACTTTTTAATACTCAAAGAGTGTAAAGCATCCCGGAAAATCAAAGAGTACCCTCGGCTAGCTAAGAGCTGATACTCTTACACTGCTGGACCGATATTAACCAAACATACACGAGTAGCTAAGAACCACCGTAAGGAAACTGGCTTTCAAATGAAAAAACCGCATCGAAATCGGTCCATCCGTTTGAGAGCTACGATGCCACAGGCAGACACACACACACATACACAGACAGACAGACATCGACGTCAAACTTATAACACGCCTCTTTTTGCGTTTGGGGTTAAAAATCAATGTTTTTATGTTTGTCCTCTATGCGTTCCGAAACCATTGATCAGATTGTAATGAAACTTTGGTAGGGTTACATGGGGACGCCAAGGAGGGTTCCTGGCCTAAAATATCTATATTACGATTTCTTTATAAGTCCTTTATGTGGCATTGCAATGTATGGCGGGTATAGCTAGTACACTAGCTAGGTAATATAAATTCGAATGTATAATTGCTTTTATTTTGATCACCTCTTTGAAAACTAATGCCTATTTGCACCAACCATACCTAAATCATCCCCTAAGTAAGAGTCTCTTTACGTAGGTAGCCCCTAAATACAATCCCTTACCTAATGTCATTTCAACCTTTTGGTGTTCCCTAAAGGTTTGTGAAAATAAATTTTACAGAAAGCGTTACCTATATGCGAATGGATTCGCGTGGATTTAGGTTTTTTGAAAATAACATCAGATTCTGTGATAAAAATTCTGCGTCAGACCATCAGCTTCAGGGATGGATAAAATTCAGTGTTCTTCCTCGGGTGCAAGTAAAATCCTCACCAAATGTCCAAATAGTTTCAGCAGTTTAGGCGTAGGATAAGATCACGGAAACACAGAGAAACAAATTTACTTTCGTGTTTTTAAATTAGTATTAGAATTTTGTGAGGTATTATAAAGGTTTAAGGAAATAAATAATTTAATCATCTTAGTTCACGATTTACAATTGAGTTATAAAGGTCCCTAGCCTCACAGCTCGTAGATTGTTTCGTCGTAGCCGTTTTCTAGAATTGATTGGGTTTATCTCGTAGCTTAGTTACGTATGTGTGGAGTGGCTTTGGCTTAGAAGATCGCAGCCGGGTGAGTGAGGGGCGTTTAACGGGCTAATTATCAAACGGCTAATGAAGTTTGTATTCAGCGGGCGGGCACCGGAGCGCGGGGCTCGGAGGCGCTACGTGCGGCGACTGGCAAAGCGCTCCACCTGATAACACCCCGTCCTCCACAGAAAAATTGCAGAGAAAAAGTTTCATCGCAAGGGAACGTGAATGAAATGAGGAATTGTGTCGGCCGCTTTCGGGATTATTTCCAACATTTCTCTCCTTTATTTCTATTTCAATTCATCAAGACGTCTTCTTTGTGCAGCGAACCTCGATCTTTGTACATGCAAAACTTGACATGTGCACGTCTCTGATAATGCACATCTAAAACGCACCTCGGAAGCGGAGACACGTCTTAGATGCGAAATCTGCTTAGCACCAGTATAATTTAAACCCGTCGCAGAGTTCCTTTGAGTTGACATGATAATTTATGGTTAGTTGAGTTACGTGTACTGAACTTAGCGCCTATGTATCTAGTTTAAGCGACATGAGATTAATTATTACGGAAACTAATGTAGATTCATATAGGTATGTTCTGAATATATTGTTGAGTATCTATGTTCTGTAGGTAAGTTATCCATATCCATTCTCGGTAATGTTCTGAAAGCAGTTTTAAATATGAGGCATATTTAACATTTTCGCACCCTTTTGCTCTGAGACGAGACCCGACTCAGCAGTAGGACGTCGATGAATTGAGATGATATTGATTGATTTGATGAAAATTTACAAGTTAGGAAAAAGTCGGTTTACGGACGATAGTTTTACGTGATAACGTCATAAAGAAACATTGATGAAAAATTGCATACTTTTATGGATTGAATTGAATTATTATCACTGAATTATCATTATTTTGTATAATACAAAGAAGGAGTTAATTGAAAATTACAATTTTCTCTAGTGGCAAGCCAACGCTTGGGCCGATCGTGCCTCTCTATCGCTTGTTCCGCGCTCTCGCTTGCACGCGCAGGCTCAGGCGGAACGTGACACATTTTCGTGCGTGCAGCCGGTGTTCATCGATTTATAAGATCAAAAACATTAGTCCAGCCATAGTTACATAGTGCTCGTGACATTTGTCCATATACCGAGTAGCTAAAAAAATGGCGAATTTGGTATTAGCTCGTCATTTAAATTTGATACATCAAAACTATCCCATACATCAAAACTATCAAAACCATATAATAGGATACATAGCATAATATCTATTGTATTGTAAACTTGTTTTAAAAAGAGCAACTGCCGAGTTTCTTGCTGGTTCTTCTCGGCAGGAAGGGCTATTCTATTATATTCTATCCCGAGTGATGAGGTTTTCGCCAAAAAAGTAACCTTGGAAACTTTTAAATACGAAAGATTTGCTTCGTGTGTGGTATTAATATTTGTGTACTCGTATTATGGATTCAGGAGCAATTATTTATTTTTATATATACATACATATTTTAGATATACTTACGTAGGGAGTACTCATGACATATATTTAATGAAACTTCCGTATATACTCGTAAATAGTTTATGTATATTAATAGGTGCTCTCTACACAAACGTAACCATACGTACGAGTACACTTTTAAATGCAATAGGCACCAAAATGAAAATCTCACAACATGCCGAGCATTTGCTCGACAAATTATGAGGCTTTCATCGTTTATTTCGTTCTACAAGAAAATTACTGTCTATTCAATAAATACCTAACCAGTATTGGATCGGTCTGGTAACGATGTTCCGTAAACTAAATTGAGAACAGTGCGATATTTTAAAGCCGTATTTTAAAATGCGGTTAAATTCCGTACGGGCAATGTTTATTTATTTTGTGCACATTGGAAAAATTGTAAAATATTTAATACTAAGTTTGACCCACGTATTAAAATATAAAATGCAATAAAAATCAGGTTTTACTTCTTTGAGTCATCTCCTTTTGTAGACTTTAGTTAGTAACGAGTATATAATAATATTTTAGGGCAGTAGTGAACATCAACAAGATCCAGTTAGCCTTAATGATTGCCAACCTTCGGTAGGAGATGGAACTGGAAGAAGAAGAAGAAGATATAATAATATCCATATAATACATTTTTCATTGACATTTTAATATGCATTTTTATAAGCAGCTTAAAATGTTTGAAGTAGACCGCTTATAGCCGAAGTCCAAGTAAACCGTAACCATAAGCTTCAAAGTCTGGCGAACTTAGAGTACATAATTCTGATATTTTCTCGGGCACGGAGAGTGCAGTGTGTGATATTCACAAAAATATTGACTACTAGCTGATACCCGCGACTTCGTCCGTGTGGATTTTTTTTAAATCCCTCGGGAACTCTTTGTTTTTTCGGGATAAAAATTAGCCTATGTCACTCTTCAGGTCCTCATCTATACCCATGCAAAAAATCACATCGATCCGTAGCCCTGTTGCGGCGTGATTGAAGGACAAACCAACAAACCAACAAACAAACACACTTTCGCATTTATAATATTAGTAAGGATCTTCGATTAATGTATAATTGGTACATCAACTAGGATATTGGAAGTTGAACAGAAGCCCTAAGCTATAAGCCGCTACACCGAATAAATCTTAGCCTTAGCCTAAAACACATAATTACAGTCTTCAGGAAAGCAAGCAATAGTCGTATCACCACTATGCAACAACGCACAGATCCTCCAAAATCCAGGACACACTATGAGCACGTTTCACTTCGATACCGAAGCACGCTCGCGAGATGTTGAGTTTGTAATCATTAAATTCTTTGGTCATCAAAGAATAGATAATGTAAATAACTCGCAGTGTTTGAAGTAAGCCCTGTTTATCCGAACATGTTTTTATTACAGCTTCAAGCGAATCGCATCGCATTCTACTTAAGCTTCTGAATGGAGGCTGAAATCTGGCGAGCTTACCTCTATTCTAATTTTTCCTAAAGTCTGGCTTACGTTTATTTTCTCAGAAAGATAAACTGCACTTGTTAAAATGTATAAAATCTTTTTTAATTGACAAACACAGAGAAAAGCTTTTAACAATACACACATAATGAAGACTTTCTTTTATGTATACATTTTTATCTACACTAATGTTATAAAATTCTACTTATGTTTCCAATACTTGACTTATAATTACTACTGTTATAGCGCAGATAACAAAACACTCAATTTAAGCAATTTCACATGATGGTATAATATCCACATCGATATCGTAAAATCTCATTATAACATCAATAAAACGCGACCAATTAACCTGGCGAGCCTTATGTCAAAATCCTCATACAAGTTGTATAAAAATTGATATTAGGCTGGCTTTTGAAAACAGTTGGGTTATACGTGAAAACTTCGTCGAAACTACTAAACTTACATACACAAAACTCTTTGGTAAGATCTTGTGCTCGCTCCTGATTGGCCCTGCGCGCGCAGCTGCGCTCTCATTGGTTAGATTTTAATGGCGGCAAGTTCACTGTGACAATACACGTATTATTATAAATAAACTATTGTCAGCTTTTACTCTTGTTGTTTGATAAATTGCATTAGTGAAGATAAAGTAGTGTATGCAACTGCATATAACACGGGTATTAAAACACTCGTTACTATTATGAAACTCGCTGCGCTCGTTTCATAAACTCACACTCGTGTTTTAATACCCTTCATTATATGACAGTTGCATAAACTACTATTAACATCTACTATGACTATATTATTATCTCTCTACTGTATGATATTATACTACATAATATATACGTTCATGTTTCCTGTTAACAGATGCTAGAGTAGAAAACAATGTAAGTTGTTCAAAATGGTTTATATATGAATACTAGCTGATGCCCGCGACTTCGTCCGCATGGATTTAGTTTTTAAAAATCCCGCGGGAACTCTTTCATTATCCGAGATAAAAAGTAGCTCTCCCGGTCTGAGGAACCACTACTACATCCATTACTATACCCATGCAAACAATCGCATCAATCCGCTGTTCTGTTGCGACGTGATTGAAGGACAAACCAACAAACAAATACATTTTCGCATTATATCAGTAATGCTTCATTATAACACTTTTTATAATTGTCAAATTTTTTACCATACTTAACCAAAGACAAAATTACGTTTAGCTGTCATTTACGTTTTGTTATTCCACTGTCATTTGCGTTTTGTTATTCCATGTCAGATGCGTTTTTGTTATACCACGTTTTATAGTGACATGACGGAAACGCGGTCGAACGGGATAAAAAGTATCCTATGTCCGTCTCCTGCTTCTAAGCTACCTCTCCACCAATTTTCAGCCAAATCGGTTCATCCGTTCTTGAGTTATAAATAGTGTAACTAACACCACTTTCTTTTATATATATAGATAACTTTCTATACTAACTTATTTTTAATGCAACTCCAAGCGTAACGCTTCACATTCTGCTTAAGTTTCTGAATTGAGGTCGATATCTGGCGAGCTTACTCTATTCTTATATTCCCTAAAGCCTGGCTTACGATTATTTTCTCAGGCACGGAAACTGGGTTTGATAACATCTTTAAAAATCTTTTGTGGCAACATTTCACCACTGTCAAAAGAAACTCCCGTATAAGATAAGGTTACTTTAGACCCCAGGAAAAGGTACGTTTGATTCAATTTTGCATTAGGGTAATTTACTCCTTTTTGAGAAGTATCTAAAGATCCTAAGTTGATAATAATTATACTACTAGAAAATTAATTAAAATTTTATTTAATCGATGAGTACCAATAAAATGCATTTAAATTCAGGGGATAATGTACCGCTATGCGAGAGGGTCATCAGTAAAATTCATGGAGAGAATTTTGTCCCAAAATAAATGCCGCGTGGGTAATTGTTTCAAAAGATAATTTTGCATGGGTTTATTATAGCATGGGTGGGCGCAGTCCGGGCCAGGCGGCGCGTTACTGATGGCGGAGGCTGAGCCACACATGCTCCTAATTACTCATTTAAGGTTCGCCTGGAAGCGTAACGAGCTTAATACCACCTTCTCTGAGCTACTTCGTAGCAAACACTGAATGTGAAATGAACTAACGTAGAAAACACATATACACATAACATCTAAACTTAACAAAAGCTCAGCGTTTAGTTTAATGGTTTTATCTTGGAAATCTATAATATAATCATTATTTGCTCATTTGTTGTAACATTGTTTTATCTCGAAAAGTCATGATTTTAACTTAACATTACACAATTTTTGAAAAATCGGGATTTTTGAGATATAACAGTGTCGCTGCATATGAGCAATTTATTAATATGCCAGGCCAGGCCAGAATCGTAATGAAGGTAGAGAAGATTCTACCTTCGTTACGATTTTGGCCTCCATCTACGATAATGCTTTTGAAGATTTATAACCTACACCACACATAACCTACTTATCCATCATAATGCGAGTATATTCAATTTAAACAATTATGGCTAGAATTTGAAGATAGTCATTTACTTACTAGCTAGCTAGGTTTTTTTAATACACCTTAGTCTTTGGCATAATGAAGGAAGCCTAAATAGCCCAACGGTTAAAGGTGCGGACTTAAAACTGAAAGTTCGCAGGTTAGAACCCCACCCGTTACACTATTGTCGTACCCACTCCTAGCAAAAGCTTTCCGCTTATTTGGAGGGGATAAGAGGATATTAGTCAACTTCAGCTTGGCTGATATTTAAAAAAAACAATATAAAATAATTGTGACTCATGCTACAGTTTATGTAAGCTAAACAAGTTTTGTAATGCCTCCAACCGTCTAGACTCCAGAAGATAAAACGAACTGAAAGAAAAAGATACCTTATAGCTTAATCAAAGAGAAACTCACAAGTTCTTTAGACTTTACTAGCCCCTACTTCGATAAATGCAAGTCTGTTCTCCACCTTAAGCCGTTCTATTTGGTAAATCAGGATAACCGCAACACAGACTCTGTTATACAGCCATAGCACATAGTGGAGATAGTATCTGATACTGTTAATATTATATTCTCAATGGTTAGTAATTGTAGGCTTTATTGGACGATTTACGACTATCTACTAGCAAAAAGATGAGCTTTGTGAGGGCTCGCGTAGTTTTTTATCGGGTATTATGTTCTGTTGCAGCGATTTTAACTCTTTGGTTTTCTAACAGATGGCGTTAGTAGTACAATAACATTCTATCTAATGAATACAAAATTGTTAATGTTCATTTTTTTATGGTTATAAAATTAATTTTTTTTTTTTGGCAGATAACACGTCTGGATATAAAGTTAAATTACTATGTTAAAGCAGAAATCTATAGGCGTGATAGTTTTTCAGTAAAGTGTACCACAATAATGCTCAGGTTGTGGGATAGTGTTAGGGCTCGCGTGAGTCCCTCGTGCTTTTTGCATTTAAGTTTTTAGTTTTACGACTGTTATGCAATACGGTAATCTTGGTAAATAATCGAAGCATACTCTATAATCAAATGATATTCATATTACGTGTGAACGCGTAGCTAATGTAATATCCTTTCCTACTAATATTATAAATGCGAAAGTTTGTGAGTGTGACTTTATTATATCAGCCGGCTCCAGAAAGTTTCCCTTTTTTAATCCCCGATGCAAAAAGAGGGGTGTTACAAGTTTGACCGCTAAGTGTGTGTGTCTGTCTGTTGCACCGTGGCTCTTAAACGGGTGAATCGATTTGGGTGCGGCTTTTTTATTTAACAGCAGGTTATTCTAGGTTCAGCTGTTTCAAAGTTATCAGCTCTTTTGTTAGCTGCGGTAGGGTTCTTAGACGCATAATGTGTTTGACTTTACTTTCAAACATACGTGTGACGGTGTGGCCTATTTGAAACACCCATGTATGCTATATAACTATGTAGGATTATGGAATTCTTGGTCTGATGCTGCAGCCAGGATATCCAGCACACTAGTTCACTCCTGAAAAAATAATAGCAGATATATCGTGTTTGGATTCGTTTTGAGCAGTATTTGGATTCTACATAGAATGCAATGGTGGCAACACGATGAGCTGATGGTGCAGCCAGGATATCTAGCACACTAGTACACTCTTGAAAAATTAATAGCAGATATGTAGTGTTTAAATTCGTTTTGATCAGTATTTAATTCTATTTACAGTACAATGGTGATATCACCATCTAAGGCATGATAAACTTCAGCTGATGCTGTAGCATCAAGTAGTCTGCGGAATATCCAACTCCTCAGCAACTTAGAATCGTCTCAATGCGTAGGTGTTAGATGTGTTCATTTATTTGCAAGATTGGTTAGGTATAAATTTTTTACAATGTTCTGTGCTCCAACCAGCCACAGAGTACCATGCAATTTTTTTTTAAAGCATATACTAAATAGTTATACTTACTATAAAACTATACAATTGCCATATTAATTTAACTAATTACAAATTATGTTACTAAACCAATTGTTACAATAGAACGAGGAGGAGGATCTGATGATGGAGCAGAAAACTGGGCAATAGGATGTCATTGATGTTAGGTATATCGTATATAGTCTGGCCTTGGATTCACATATCGGGGGGTCATCAAATTTTCAATTTTAATAATGTTATATATACGGCGCTTTATGCAACTTATACAGAATCTAAATGCTCACGGAGCAAACAGAATCCTAGTAGTGTGCTTAGATTAAAATTTTTCTCCTTGGTATATGATGTTTTGCAGATATTTATATGTATCTCAGTTACCGGCACTTTGATTAAGTTTTGACAGTTTTTGTATGGTTAATCTGTCAAAACGTCAAATTTATTTGTCGGTTAAAAATTTTACTTGTAAGTGGTGAAATAGGCCCTAAACCCCACTGCCGAAGGAGAGTAATGTTTTTCGTGCGTATGTAGAAGGTACATTTCTGGCACTGTCTCTAGTCTAAACGCTTTGACGGATTTTCGATATCCCTACGGTTAGAGGTTTGGGCTGAAAATTGGAAGGTCGCAGGTTCAATCCCCACTCGTTACACTAATGTCGTATCCACTCCTTACACAAGTTTTCCGCTTACTTGAAGGGAAGAGGAGAATAACAGTCAAGTTCAGCTTGTCTAATTTTCTTTAAAAAATCTATCCTTACAACTATGTACAAGGTTTGCGTAAAATTAGCATTCAGTAAGTACCTAAAACTTTTAATTTCAAATTGATGCTGAAAAAACTCGAAAATATACAAAAAAGTCGGTTTACGGACGATAGTTTTACGTGATAACTGATAACGTTATAAAGAAACATTGATGAATAAATGTGTCACAAGCCAACGCTTGGGCCGATCGTGCCTCTCTATCGCTTGTTCCTCGCTCTCGCTTGCACGCGAAAAAAAAAATAACCGACTTCAAAAAATACAAAAAGAGGAGGTTCTCAATTCGACGCGTATTTTTTTTAATTTTTTTTTGTCGAATATCTCCGTCAAATCTCAACTGACTTCAATAATATTTTTTTTATTTGAAAGGGTTGCAGTTTCATAGTTCTATTGAGGCCCGCCTGACTTCAACATACGTGTACAAACTGAAATTATTTAATATTTTATACTTTTCAGTGGCGTTTGAAGTCGGCTTTTTTAAAAGAATTTTTATGTATTATTTCATTTGAACTCGATTAAGGGATAATATGATTGTAAGTTTGCTACCTAATCTACTTAGATATTTATCTAAATAAATTTTTCGTCGTAGAATATGCCTTCTCCAAACACTGTTTTAAGTCACTAATAATGATGATTGTTGACGCGTGGTCTATGCAAGCATTGGATGCATAGACTTATTATATTTACTACCTTTTTTGATTGATAAGATTAAGATTGGATGCATTGGGCGGTACTTATACACGCTTATGTATCTACGCAATATTATTTATTTATTTATTTATTTATTTAGTACCAGTAATATAAAAACAATTTAAGAAAGATATAAAGGACGTGCACAAGGACAGCTTATCTCTAAAGAAGAGATTTCTTCCAGAAGCCCTCGAATGTGAGAACAGTGAGAACATACAGAGGTAGGTAGGTACTAAAGACTTATCTTTAAAAATTATTAAATACAATACATATTAAATTAAAATACTAATATATAATATACATGATATTATAATAATTAAGTATACAATTTATACTACATATATACTTAATAAATAGTAACTATATATACTTAATAAATTATGTCGGTGTATTACGATTTGCAAAAGCAAAAAACAAACAGTGCCTGAGAGTACTATAATTTAATAACTTTACAAATGTGCGACGATCTCGAAAATGCTCCTTCCAGCGTTTCATTTTAATACTCACCACGCCATCTACTTGCGACAGTTGAAATGACTTGGTCTTCATCATTATGGAAATAGTTACAGCATTTGACACTACGGGAGCGCGGCGTGCCTATTGACTTTTTAATTCCCTGTCAAAAAAAACTAATATTACTGGCATAACTTATAGCTCCGTACAGATTATTATTGATGAGATGGAACGATGCTAGAAAACGCTTGCCTTCTTATATTTTCATGCATTCGTATCTTATACAAAAGGTATCTGGGTCTATATGTAATAACCTCGTTTCGGAGGGTGAATAATTTTGTGTCTTAGAAAAATATGACAAAACCTAAAGTAAACATTGTGAGAATTTTCTACTACACGTAACTGATTAGGTTAGGTACCTACCGATTTTAGTACCTACTCGTTCTTTGGATATTTGTACAAAAGATTTTTTTTGAGTTTTGAAGAGTCTTACCTTCTCGCACTCCAGCTCTTGTTTCCAAGGTGAGAAAAGACTTTTTGACACCGGCACAACGGTGTAAAAACCGCTCTGTAGGGAACTTGCTGCAATTGACAACATTTGAGTGGTGTCATAATTGTTAGAGCTGCGTAAAAATTCGGTCTGCGCTCGGAATTCCAGCACTACCAATCAAATGAATATCAGAAAAAACCTATGGCTAATTCTGTTATTCATAATTTCTCAACTTAATTGACAACTAAAAATCTGCTTTCCTTTTCCATTATAAAAGAGATGATAGACTTGCCAATTTAGTAGAGTTTAGAGTTTTTTTAGGTACAATTGGATTAGTCACAATTTTCTATCTATTTTGAGAAATCGTTCCTTTCCTTTTCTATACTAATATTATAAAGAGGAAAGATTTTTTGTTTGTTTGTACCGAATAGGCTCTGTTTGGCGTACCTTGCTTGTGTTGTACCGATTTGAACCATTTTCTCACCAATAGAAAGCTAAGTTATCAGGAAGTAACATAGGCTATAATTTATTTTCAAAAAAATTAGAGATCCTTAAGAAAATTGCAATAATGTAACCCAAAGTAGCAAAATTTTGCCTATAAAATGCATTATTTGGCGTATGCTGAGAAAACTATTCATGATACATAAAAATTATGTACTACATGGTTACATTTGAGTGGTGTCATAATTGTTAGAGCTGCGTAAAAATTCGGTCTGCGCTCGGAATTCCAGCACTATCAATCAAATGAATATCAGAAAAAACCTATGGCTAATTCTGTTATTCATAATTTCTCAACTTAATTGACAACTAAAAATCTGCTTTCCTTTTCCATTATAAAAGAGATGATAGACTTGCCAATTTAGTAGACTTTAGAGTTTTTTTAGGTACAATTGGATTAGTCACAATTTTCTATCTATTTTGAGAAATCGTTCCTTTCCTTTTCTATACTAATATTATAAAGAGGAAAGATTTTTTGTTTGTTTGTACCGAATAGGCTCTGTTTGGCGTACCTTGCTTGTGTTGTACCGATTTGAACCATTTTCTCACCAATAGAAAGCTAAGTTATCAGGAAGTAACATAGGCTATAATTTATTTTCAAAAAAATTAGAGATCCTTAAGAAAATTGCAATAATGTAACCCAAAGTAGCAAAATTTTGCCTATAAAATGCATTATTTGGCGTATGCTGAGAAAACTATTCATGATACATAAAAATTATGTACTACATGGTTACATTTGAGTGGTGTCATAATTGTTAGAGCTGCGTAAAAATTCGGTCTGCGCTCGGAATTCCAGCACTATCAATCAAATGAATATCAGAAAAAACCTATGGCTAATTCTGTTATTCATAATTTCTCAACTTAATTGACAACTAAAAATCTGCTTTCCTTTTCCATTATAAAAGAGATGATAGACTTGCCAATTTAGTAGACTTTAGAGTTTTTTTAGGTACAATTGGATTAGTCACAATTTTCTATCTATTTTGAGAAATCGTTCCTTTCCTTTTCTATACTAATATTATAAAGAGGAAAGATTTTTTGTTTGTTTGTACCGAATAGGCTCTGTTTGGCGTACCTTGCTTGTGTTGTACCGATTTGAACCATTTTCTCACCAATAGAAAGCTAAGTTATCAGGAAGTAACATAGGCTATAATTTATTTTCAAAAAAATTAGAGATCCTTAAGAAAATTGCAATAATGTAACCCAAAGTAGCAAAATTTTGCCTATAAAATGCATTATTTGGCGTATGCTGAGAAAACTATTCATGATACATAAAAATTATGTACTACATGGTTAAAGTAATCATTATTTCCCATAAAAAAGCCCCCAAGGGAATATATCTAACTATCATATTTATGTCACAGTAGTAGCTTTTGTAATCTAAAATTTAATTAGATCGCCTTTATTATCGCAGTATTAATTCTTCCTTTCTAATACACATTATAAATGCGAAAGTGTGTTTGTTTGTTGTTTTATCCGTCAATCACGCTGCAACAAAGTTACGGATTGACGTGATTTTTTGGATAGGTATAGTTGAGAACCTGGAGGGTGACAATAGGCATCCCGAAAAATCAAAGAGTTCCCGCGGGATTAATCCACGCGGATGAAGTCGCGGGCATCAGCTAGTCTATTATAAAGCTCAAACAATAAATACTCGGTTCAATTTTGATGCTTTTATTATTTTATGTTATATTCGTGGATTTGTGGAAATGGTGATAATATTTTCTTGGATAGTAAAACACAGATATTGTTTTCTTATTTCTATAACTACACAATTTCTACCAAGCTGAAAATGAAACAGCAGCCAACGTGACAGACAATTTTAATTAAATTTACTTCGTACTAGACCTTACAGTACTTGTCAAAATAAGTAACTTGATTAAGTTCATTCTCAACTTTTGTTTTTGTTGTTTTTGTAACAAATAACCGCAGACCGATGAAGACATCCAAGAGACATAATATCATTAATGTCTATATACTTAAAGCAATTAACTTACAAATAATAAATAATAATTGATTTATGATATTTTTTTAAGAATATTGGACTTTTTTCTTTTTCCTCTTACCTTTTTTATTCTCCTTTCTCCTCATATAGACGTAATGCTTGCGTTGAGTGGGTCCGACAATAGTGACGATGTAGTAGGTTCCGAAAATTAGAAATTGAACAGGATTCCTAGAGATCCATTTTTAAAATCAAAGCGATCTTTCAAATAAATAGGTTCATGAAATTTTGACTCTCGAATTGATGTATTGATGTTTAGGAATTAAAATATAAAGGTATTTTTTTCGACATTTTGCACGATTATACAAAAACTATTATTTATAAAAATAAATAAAAATCTGTTTAAGAATGTAAAACCATGATGAATTGTATATGATACCCCACTCAGTATAGTTATCTTACTTTGTTATTTTTAACCCCCGATTTTCCCCCTTTTTTAATCAAACTAAAAATAATTTTTGATTTTTTTTTATTTAATGATGTTGGGCTACTATTATATACAACTATTCCCAATTTCATGTCGATAGCTTTAATAGTTACTAAAATAATCGACTGTTACAGACTAGAGAGACGGACGGAGAAAGTCGCACCATAAGGGTTCCAATTTTATTATTTTGGTACGGAACCCTGAAAATAATCAAAAATATACTTATTTCTCTATCATTTATTATTTAGAGTAGGTAAACACGAACTGTGATCGAAAAAGTAGATAGGATTAAATTCTTATTTCATAGTTACGTAATATTCGTAATTCGTAATTACTGAGCTTGTCCCTAGATTCCTACTGACGGAAAATTCAGTGTATCGTAACTCTGTTTTAAGAGATTAAAACTTTGGCCGCTCTTAATCCCGATCAAATCATCAAAATCGGATCGAATAATATTGAAGCTCAGCAAACGAAATGTTGCCTTGTGTTTAAAAGAGAAAATACTGCATCCAGGTAGTAGGTAGGTTTTTTTTTCGATCTACCATTAGGTATACGTGTAGGTTCGTAACTTCGACTATTTATACGAGTAAAAATAATTTAAGCAGTTGATATCTTCTAGCGAAAGAAGCGTATACGATATACATGGCTTAGCGCAGTCGTCAGGAAACTTTCAGCGGCCTCTGGAATTGTGCCAAAGATTCTGATGGCTATTTTCGCGTCATCCACATGAATACCATGACAGCGTCGCTCCCTATCGTGAAGATACTCGTATAATATTATTACAAATGCTTGTGGATATGTAACCATATCTTCGCCTTAAATTAAAGAAATTAAACTTTGATGATATTACATATTATATTATGATATTTTAGTATTCCTTATCGTAAAAATAAAACGTTCTACAAATGTGCATATGTCCTATACTGTTTTTAACAAACGAAGTTATAAGAACGAAGAAAGAAAAGATTAGAAAACTTTTATTGCAGTTGTTAGTAGATGTAGTTTCAACATCCCACAAGGAAGGTTAATATGTGTTCAACATTCGCATTTATTAGTCTACATTATCTATCTGAGACAATCACTTGCAATGTGCCTAGAAGGCGCGCTCAGCGGGCGAAGATATATTCGGGAGTACAAGCGGAATCAAATCGTAATGCGGAGCCAGGAGTGCGGAGTAGGAGTAAAGAGAGCCAGAGCCATCGAAACGCGAAGCTAATATAGAAAATGGCAGGGCACACAGGGCAGGCTCGATAAATAAAGGTCCCAATATGCTCAAATCGTTACCTCGCATCGGGGATCAGCCGTTCAGCGTCCGTCTATCTCATGGCCCCCTTGCAAAACGCTAAAGTGAATCGAATGTCAGTAGTAGCTAGATACAACTTACAAGTAAGCGGCCTACGACTGTGTTCTGTGACGAACGTCAAAGAGATCTATGTTAAACAGTGGACGTCTATCGGGTGAGAAACAACAACGATCCTATACAAAAAAAGGCAAACCCATACATGCGAAGTCGTGTTGAGTTATAACAATAAAAGATTTAGGAATACAGGAATCCATTCGGGTTCCAATTAAAAATATAATACTAAGCCGGATTGCATGTAAGTAACTCTATTAAAATCGTTTGACTAGTGTTCATTATCCCCCTGTCTAGTTTTACATTCCTTTGTTAGCGATAGTCGTTGCATGAATAAATTGTTTTTCAACGTGGTTTTGAGAATTGAACACTCTGAACTAACTGGTAGGTCAAGATCCCTTTCTCATAGAAAACGCTATTGTGCGATAGTAAAAGGCGTGCACTATTAAAGGGCGCAGATCGGGTCGCCCATGGGTTTATAGCACAGTATGCACCATTGAATGCTTTAGTTAAGCTCTTGTTCGAGATTTTAAGAACCGTACACATGAAACCGTACGCGTCAATGTTTCTACACTCAAACAAGCGAGGAAATGCGTATGTGATGCCTTTTATTTTTATCAGACTTCGAAAAAAGAGAAGGTTCTTAATTGGCCATAGCTTGCGGCATAAAAGTTCTCCTTCTCATATTTTTTAGACACAAGAGGTGATAGTTTTTGTAACTAACTAAATTAATCTAGCTTAACTTTGCTGACGTAAAGTTCGAAGTTCGACATTTTCTATACTTTAGTTCTAACCGCTAAGATAAGCGTAAGCGTAACTGTACTATAAACTAAGAAACCTTTGTTGCCATTCATCCCCGCGCCGCACTTCGGCAGTCAGCCTGTCACTGTATATTTATGTATAGTTTTTTTAAATCTAAAACTACACACTTTAGCTCACATAGTTGGTTGCACGCTAAGTTACTTTAGCTAAGCTATGCTTAGTTTAGTATACGGCGTGGCTTGCGCCAAACTATTATAAATATATCCCAAAACAATTAAGTGACAGAGCACAGCATTATTAAACGGAAGACCTTGCACTTTGCTATTCAAGAAGTTCAAGAAGAAATACGATGTGCATATGCCCTAAAAGTGTTGACCGCGCCTTGACGTCTTCGCATGTGTGTGCGTGTGTGTGTGTGTGTGCCCCTGATTATAATGCGTGTGCTGTCATTGCCCTAGTCCCGTCATCGCATCGCCCCCTCTTGTTGTGAAACAATGAAAGGAACCTGGTTAATGTGCGCTCTGTTTACGTACCCTTATGATTTAATGAGATCCTAAATGCCAGTCGCTTTTATGTTCAAACTTCTCGCAATTGGGTAATTTAGGTAAACTTTTTTATATTTTATCATTTCCTTCATACTTTTAGGCTCAAATAAATTTACACACTGTTAATACATGGCTTATTTCAAGTTGAATCTCTTTTTTAAATACTCATAGAGGCTGACAAAATTTTGTAAATGAATAGATACAGTAAGTATATGAATAATAAATAAATAACATATTTATTATTCAATTTTTGTAATAAAACCGGCCAAGTATGAAACAGACTTGCGCTGAAGGCGCTGAAATGGTAGCGCCTGTCGAGTGACCAAGAGTTCTGAGTACGAAACAATAATTTATATTATTATTCTTGTACAAAAATAAATTGTTTTGATAAGGTCCGTCTCATGCTTAGCTATGCTCGGTACATTTATTTTTTTGGACACAGGGTCTGAGGAATACCCTAGCCTTGTTATTTATTAGGTAATGTTTTCTTTTTGTTATAAAAATTAACAATATAATGGATTAATGCTGACAGTTTAAAAATATAACACGATGAGGTAGGTAATTGTGGAATTATTCAAATAATAATCGACCGAGCGAAGCGAAGGTCTTTGAGTTAACTAGGGCGATTTGCACTTGTCCGTCCGTCCGTCCGTCCGTCCGTCCGTCTGTCAGAGCCTTATAACTTTTGAATTACTGAACGTAATTACTTCAAATTTAGATATAATATGTAAACCGATGGCCTCCAGCCGAAAATGGCTTAAAAAGTTATAAAAATCTTTATTTCAGGGGGGCTCTCATAGAAGCGAATGCGAAGTAAAAAAAAAAAATATCGCGTTACATAAAATTGTTACGTATCATTTTAAAGATAATTTTGAACTGAGTACAAAAATAATTTTTTTTTAATTTTTCCCTTAAAATTGACGAAATGGGGGGCTTTCAAAGTGGCGATTTTATACGCTCGCTTGAAGACGCTCTCTAGAAAAATCCGCTATGGATTTTCAAACTGATTTTATGTTTTTAGGTCACTTATATCCTGTACTTGAACAACAAATACTAAAATTATATGAATATTATAAAGAAACGAGATTATTTAATTTTTAATGGGCGTCAGTAATTCATATAGCATCAACATAGCTTCACAATAATGCTAATAGATGGCGCAGTCAGTAACTATTCCCATGGAACTACGAGTTAAATTCAATGTTTGATAAATAATTCAATGTTTTCACTAACGTTCCCTAACCTTTACGGGCTACCTATAAGTTAGGTGATTGATGTTTTCTGTCAACTTATTTATCACGATCCTGTACGGGACACCTAAAAGGATATTGGGACGGATGTTAGGACTTAGGATTGTATTTAGGAGCTACCTACGTTAAGAGACTCCTACTTAGGGGATGATTTAGGTATGTTTGGTGAAAACGGGCATAATAATAATGTCAGTTTTGGTTATCATGTATCGATTGAATGAATAATCATGGGATACCGTTACCGCGAGGTCTCAGTTCGGGGCGAACCACTAGTAATAATAACTAACAAATATTAAAGTCAAATTCAATAATTATTATATTATTATAATAAGAAGTTTTGAAAAGCTTTAAAAAATTACAAGCATATAACATAGATTTGATTATAATAATATGATCTAAATAAGTATGTTGATAATATACTTATAGTTTTGAAAAATAGTAACAATCTCTTCACTGGAAGTCAAACCGTAGACCAACCAATATTACACGTCAAGAAACATATTACACGTCAAGAAATTTGGTAAATTGATAGATTTATGCCGACTAAGGCGTTAATTTTATTCGCTTAAAATTTATACTAAAATCAACTCACACGCGTAACGTTTCCTCGTGTTATATTTTAAGTTGAGTGACTAATATTTACTTGGAATTAGTGGAAAGGCAGGATAGATTTGAAACACATGACTAATTCTATAAATGGGTAGGGAATCATTAATTGTAAAGTAACAATAGCATCTTGAATAAGGCGTGGATGGCCGTAACTCTGGGTACCTAATGTACTATGAGAGTGGTGGCCTGTACACTTAGTACAAATTTGCTCATCTCGAAAACGTTGATAGATATCGAGCACCGAAAACAATAACGCCAGATTAAAACCAACCTGAAGAATAAGATAATCTTAAGACGCATCCATACCAAATTATTTAAAGTAACTCTCATCTGTCTATTGGCTAGAAAATAAATTGCTCCTCTTAAGGAATGATAGGTTTTTTTTAAACTGGAAATTAAATGAGCTCCCAAGGAATTTTCAAAAATACCTAAGCTGACATCTATCATTGAATTATTATGTACTGAGGCACACATCTACACTTGCTGGATGTAGAGACGAATTTGAGTCTTTAAACATGGCGTCTAAGGCTGTTATTCCACTGACATATTTTCATCATAGTTGTTATACCTGCCATCATAGGTTAATAAATACCGCTGCTCTTAATATGACTAAAATTACATTATGTGGACATAGATCCTTTATTCA
The DNA here is from genome assembly GCA_029955525.1 of Oeneis ivallda. NCBI lineage: Eukaryota > Metazoa > Arthropoda > Insecta > Lepidoptera > Nymphalidae > Oeneis > Oeneis ivallda. The sequence continues at coordinate 18,951,824 of JARPMR010000002.1, read as the reverse complement.
TCTTCACGATCGCTTCATACTCATTCAAAATGGAGGACGACATGCTTGTATATTCTACTGTTATAAATCGTGGTTAAAATAAGATCCTATTTCCCTATGTCACCTATACAAAATCAGTGTTAAAGACCACTCCCTGTGTGACTGTGGCCTGGACGAAGGTACTGTTTCCCATATTCTCTTCACTTGTCCTAAACGACGACCTCCCTGGCGCAGTGGTGAGCGCTGTGGTCTTATTACTGGGAGGTCTCGGGTTCGATTCCCGGCGGGGTCAATTTGGGAATTTATAATTTCTGAATTATCTCTGGTCTGGTCTGGTGGGAGGCTTTCGTTGGCCGTGGCTAGTTACCACCCTACCGTCAAAGACGTGCCGCCAAGCGATTTAGCATTCCGGCACGATGGCGTGTAGAAACCGATTAGGGGTATGGGTTGAATTTTCACTCCCATACCCCTTCAAAGTTAGTCCGCTACCATCTTAGACTGCATCGTCACTTACCATCAGGTGAGATCGCTGTCAAGGACTATCTTGTCAACGAATAAAAAAAAAGAACTTCTTCAACCTTTGTAATGTTATGATGTTCTTCCGCCCCAAATCCCGCGCCCTTAAATCTTGAATGTTTGTTAATGTCTGTATATAGGTAGTCCTCATTCTAAATTTCTTTGTTAATATATTAAATATAATAATATTAAGCTATAAATATTTATGTAATAAAATATGTACCTATATAATTATGTAATTTTGTGTTAATAATAATAAATAAATATGTGTGTGAATAATAATTATGAATCATATCTTATTCACACTGTCATACATTTCCCATATTTGCCATAAAAGTAGGATCATTTAAAAATGATAGTGGATAGCGGCTAAGGGCCATTTCAATTTGACGTTGTTTCGATTGTCGCAATGTATCATCGTCGAGGAGATGTGTAAACTCGCGCTAACCGCACCGGCATGGCGCGGCGCGCGGCGCGCGGCGGCCACGGGGCAGGGCGGCGGCGGCGCGGACGATGCGGCCATTGAGCCGCGACGGATCCGCATAATGAGATGCAGTGTTCCTCCAGATGTGGCGCAGGCGCGGCCCCGACACTTTTTGTGCTCCCCTTTTTTTTCTACGACTTTTACCACTGGCAATGTCACGTTGCTCACACAAGTTGCTGTTAAACCTTTAAACAAAAGAAATCATTTACGATTTTCTGCCCTATTGCGGGGCCAAAATAAGCACATTGTACATTTTTTTAAATGCAAAACTATTTATTTCATGTAGGCCAACTTGTGGCTGTAATGACTTGTCCAGATTCTACCACAGAAATAATATTCTCACAGATCAAAATTTTAACATCCATGCTTATATTATACATAGGCAAATGCGAAAGTAACTCTGTCTGTATCTGTTAGTCTTTCTGTCACCTTTTTACTCTGAACAGATCTTGATCTTGATAAAAGCCAACTGCTAAGCAAATAATGTAAGTATATATTTAAATATGACGAAAAAAATATTGAATTGCTGTCTGTTTTTAATAATAATTTCACAATATAAATATTGGTAGGTATATCTGTTAAGTATACTGAATATAACCTCGTGATGTCATAGATTTGGTGTAATGCCAAGCGTCTGTTGAATTATTTAAACAGATTTTTTAACCTACCAATTATTATTTATTTTTACTTATAACTTATTTATTATTATAAATTCGCTACTATTACAATTTAAACTAAATATACTGCTGCAACAATGTTTCATCTCGAATTTGTGAGTTTACATAAAATGTAGAAAAAAATCGCTAATTCAAGCTCTATGTAAAAAAACATATTAGGTAGTTGAAAAGTAAACTCAACAGAAGACTTTACTATATAATCAAAAACTAAGATTTAGAAAGTTAAGGAGATTCCATTAGACACATTTTTTAAATATCGGGATTTTTGAGATAAAGCTGAGTTTCAGCAAACGAGCGATACTTACATAAAAAATAATAGGTAGGTATATGTATATTCGGAGCTCTACCCAGCATCAGCGCAGTTTATTTACGTATCCCTCAGAGTTGTTACCTACGCGGGGCACCACCAGATGTTATTTTACGACAACTTGCCGTCTAATATTCTAAAATACTTCACATTTACTGGAATAACTAAAACTTATCTCAACTCTCAAGTCTCAGGCATGCTGGTTTCCTCAAGATGTTTTTGTTCATCGCTAAATAAATGATATTTAATTACTTAAAAAGCACATAACTTTAAATAGTTAAAGATGGTCCGGGATTTGAACCCCCGACCCTACGATAAGGCGGCCAAAGTTTTAAGTTTTAACCACTATACTATTATGGCTAGTGGGCTCAGTTCAGTTCAATAGGTAAATGTATCCATCCACATTCAAAAGCGTAGATAAATTATATTAATTTGGTACAAGTAAGTAGTTAAGCAAGTCAACTATCAGCGGAATAGAGTTAGTATCCCAATATTTAGAATGTAAAAAAATTCTTACGAAATCCATAATTGATGATCAACTTTTGCTCCCACATTTTTTACATGAAATATCAATCACACTTTTAAATCAAAAACACAAATTAATCCTTATTGTTTCACACGAGTCGATGCACGGCGATCCGATCGATTCACGCTGGCATACCCGCGCAGCTCCATACTTCTTTACATTCCATACGAATTGAATACTATGGGAAGTAAGGAAGCACGGAACTAGCGCAAGGCTATGTGTCTTCTCTCTTGTGTATGTTGCGGTCCTTTGCGGTCACATTCTTGATGACGAGCAACGATTATACGATAAGGTCGCGATGGCGATGGCGCCATCTCTAGTGGCACGGCGAAGCGACCACCACGAGGCAGGTTGAGGAGACGAGGCGGTAGCGAGCGACACAGCTTCATGGCAGCCCGTGGGGCACTGGCGGCGGGATCGGTGCGCACGCGCAGTCCAGCTCTAAAAATGGAGTCAACCGGCGGAGTTCGCTTTCGAGTCGCGAGTACCATCCATTCCAAATTTGTATTTTCCCAAAATAGATCCGACGGCGGGCGTCCGTCGGATCGGTTACTCAAACGTGCACCGACCTGCAGCTTGCGGCAATTCGAAATGCACGCCGCCGGCCTAGCGGCGGAGTCCCTGATCGCGGACTCGCCGGAGGCTTATGTAAGGAACCGTAAACCGCGCCGCGTGACGACCGTATCCAAAATAAACGCGCGCGCAGAATGCGACGCCGCGACGGGCGCCACATGTGCGCGCCGGCAGCGGCCCGATGCTCGCGCTGGAGGGGAGGCTATTATTAGTTGAACACCATCCACCACTGTCACCTCCCGCGGGGTAGTCGCGCTATACATAGTTTCCATTGCGAGATCTGGCAATCCGCAGCGTTCACTGACCTCCCCTGAAAATGTTTTACAACAAACTCAATAACTGATGGATACAATTACTAACAGGTTTTAAATTTAAATGATCGAACATAATAAAATTGTATATTATTTGATAGGAAAAAATAAAACCAAGTAATGTTTCATAGAACCTAAAGTACATAGGGCTTAGTAAACCCATTGAACTCATGTTTGCGAAGTTGAACTATTGAACTACTATGTATATGCAGGCGTATTGTGGCCGAGAGTTTCCGCTGTTGGCTGTGAAGCTCGCCTGTACGTTCGCTTAGTCAATAAAAGAATTTTGGCAAACTTTCGCAGACAAACAAGTGGGACGACAGCCAAGTCATCTTTTGTCTACTTGAAAGCAACATAGTTTTGCAAGCATTTTTGATATCACAATGTTTCACAACCGTAAACAGGAAACATTTACTCTTACGTGAAATTACTCGAATGGGATATATTGAGGAAACTCCCAGTTGCTAGCCATTGATGTTGATATCATTTCTCAAAAGAGTTTTTTTTTAACAAAAAATGAACTTTCTAATAACTTCATAATAAAATTTTATGTGATCAAGCAAGATGCGCCGCCTAGTAAAGAATTGCGATGCTGCCCGCAGAGCATGAGCGTCCAAAGAACGCCTGTTGAATATTAATGTGACATTGTTATTGGCCACGGGTGCCCGCTGCTGCCCCAAACGCACATTTCCATAACTTACTATTCTGGATCCGCGGGGAATCAGCGCAATGTTGTACAATATGATCACTCGTATCGGCCTTATAAACTGTCGCGATCGTACGTCAATTATTGATTACGTGGAAAGGAATCAGCAAGCCAACAGTCTTAGCAACTAACTATTCTGGAGCACTCAATTGATCAGTGCATAGCCCGCAATGATTCATGACTCGATTGTTTCGTATGTACACAGACACTACTCACTGCTGTGCTTGTCAGCCGCGACCTCCGCCTGCGATTATAAACGATTTCAGCGCAATGTCATCAAGAAAAGTTATAGGAGTGCAGCACGTATTCGTATTTTAATTGTTATCAGCAAATAGAGACAGACTACTACACACAGCAAGCACAGTAATTGTCAGCGAAATTATAATGTAACTTAGATTGTCCCGTGATAGGTAAGTGAAATGGGCACGATTGACAAAATCCATGCAATTATAATATCACGGTTTTTACAATAATCCAGCGACATATCAAGGCCAGTTGCACGACAGATAAAGTTAAAGTTGTGTTACCGTTGTAGTTTGATTTGCCTAAATAAAACAATTGAGTTTGCACAAAAATTTCGCCCTTAACCTTAACCATGAAGGTACGAAATACGAATACTAAGGAATACTGCTTTTATGACGAATACAGACTTGTGCAAACTTTAATTTGTGAATACTAAATTCCAATTTATAAATATAATTAATTTTATGTTTTTCAGAAAAATATTGTTTGAAAACTATTCTTGTGAGATTATATTATCAGGCACACGTCGTATCTATTGGCAATTCAGATAGTAATGGCCTACTAAAATTAACTTTTGTGAAATGACTGAATATAAAATATTATTATTTATGCGACAATAATATTCACATTAAATTATTGTCGTATAAATAATAATATCCTAACCTCAAAAAATAAATTAACACTTACTGTTTGACTGTAACCCTTTCACTGTAAAAGTTGAAACCGCTGAACCAATTTAGATATTTGACCAGAAGATAAAATGCTGTGGTGGATGTGCAACATCACACGTTTTGATCGGCGACGGAACGATCACATCCGCGACGCGCGACGTGCTCAGTGTCCGTGACGTCGGAGATAAATTGCAAAAAGCTCGTCTAAGATGGCATGGTCATGTAGCACGGAAACCACAGTTACGTCAGTAAAAGATGTCAGCATCACGCCAGATCTTGATCGCTAGATCTTGTAGGCGCCGATATGAGGGCCAATAAATTGAAAAATTCGGATGCTTAAGATCGGGCAAAGTGGGCAAAATCATGCCGGAAAGCGGACCCCACCTAGTGGGATAACGTTAGTCGAAGTAGAAGGATGATAATTGGTAAACGGTCGTTATACTTTGCAGTTTTGCGCCAATAGGATTGAATAGCTCGATATGATAATATATTCGGTAACTAAATGGATATTAAAGAAAATCCTGTTTAATGTGTTACTGTGTATTAAAAAAATAATCGGCTAATGTACCACCCTCACATACAAAAATTGAATATTAAAAGAAACTAATTTCGTATTTTAAGACTTAACTTTGGCCATGGCTTTTAGGTGTGCCACTTGGGCATTTAAATTAGGGGCTAATACGGAGTTCTCTTTTTACATAACCTGCAATATTTCAATGTCTTTGGTGTAAAAAATTAGCGCATGTCGGTATGTGAAATAGGTCACGGCGTAAAAGCAACTGCAAATATCAAAATATGATTTAGTTTGTTTCGCAACGCTGGTCTGAAGTCGCTAACCGGATAGGCAACTACGGAGGGGTTGGATGCGGGAATCAATATGTGCATTCATTACTTTTATTTAAAAAAACTCTTCATCTACTTTATACCTAACTAGCTTTTGCCCGCGACTTCTTCCGCGTGGAATGGTATTTTAAAAAATCTCGCGGTAGCTATAACTTCTTCAAACACAAAAACGGTGTCGGGGGTGGAAACATGCATTATTTTTTGCATACAAAAAATTGTTTCGATCCGTTGCTAGTGCTACACAACTGCGTGATTGAAAGATAAACCAACGAATCCACAAACACCCTATCGCCTATATTCCTGGGCGTAAGGTAAACAATTTATTCACTGTTGATTACTTTTCTATTATACAATAGTTCTTTTAGTAACGAAACGGCCAAGCCACGTATTTTGACTAACGTGTAGAGTTTGTGAAGTTAGGGCTTGTAGATTTAGGGCGTGTAGAGTTAGAAGTTTGGCTCTACATGAGATCTGATATCTTTTTGACAATAGAATAGAATAGAATAGAAATATTTTTTATTCAAATAAACTTTTACAAGTGCTTTTGAATAGTCAATGAATCTACCACTGGTTCGGAATGCCTTTCCTGCCGAGAAGAACCAGCAAGAAACTCGGCGGTTGCTCTTTTCAAAACAGATTTACAATACAGTAAATACTATGCTATATATGCAGTGTTTCCACAATGAGGAAAGTTCCAAAAATGCATACAGATTAATTTCTATCTTAAGATGAGCAGACATAAAGTAGCCCCATTCCCGCCGGTGGCACCCGTTCACGAGCATGACGCATGACCCAGCCATTGCTTCGCTCAACCATATTTGAGGGAACGTAACAACCCGCATCACACGACACCACCACAGAAATGTTTAAAGAGTGCGTGACATACTTATGCTACCCATGTCAAGGCATCAAACTGAAAACTAATATTCAAATGCTAATTTTACAACCAATGCGAACCATTGGTCTCGCGCGTCGTGGCAACATTTTACATGAAAATGTTTTTGGTGGGATTTCATTTCTTTTTGTAAGTTAACTGTGTAATAACCTCTACTTAATAAATGTGTTTTATTTACACTAACTGCAGCAGAGCATTTAACCATGAATGTAATTTCAAAATGCGATTAAAGAACGCTATATTGCAATGACGTCACCCAAGAACCAATGCACGCACCAAGAGACGATTGAAACGCGTCCTTGACTCATGTTAAAATTGTAAAATATAAATTAGTTCGCGCATTATATGTAGAATCGGATAATAATATTAAATTTTGATGGAAAAATATTGCCTATTTTATAATAATTTTAGCTTTATATAAAGTGATAAATAGTTTGACTGTATAATCAAAGTGAAATCAATAAAATTGTCCTTAGACTCGTTTAATTTTTTGTATAGTGGGAAATAATACTTTAAAATAAATAGAAGAAAACAATTTTGAAAAGAAGTATTTAAATTTCTATTTGAAACCTGTATTCTAAATCCTAAGTTCTTAGTGACATCATGGTGCCCAGAGCTGATTTAATTAGTATGACATTATTGTTGTGTATAATTAATAGCTATGCTTGTTACAGTCATGTAATGAACAATCATTTAAATTCTTTATTTCGTCAATCCATATTATACTGTCATAATAACAACGGTTAATTTTCAAAAAATACCTAAACCATGTATTTCACCAAACAATGATATGAAGCAGAAGGAAGGAGAATACATTAACCTTACCATAAACTCTGAAACATTAGAATGAAATAAACATTTAGGTATATTCTTTTGACTGTCGTCGTCCACTTTTTGTCAGATTTATTCACAAAACCATATAAGATATTCCGATATAGGAATAGTTAAAGGGGCTGCAAGGATCAACTGTGAGGCGATGGTCGCGAATCATGCGCGCGAGCCTCGGCGCCGCGATCAGATTCCAACTGCTGGTATAATGCACTGTGTACACTGTACACTGTACGACGTACGTAGGACGATCGCCGCCCGCCGACCACGACGTTTGACCTTATTTAATTAGTTCGTTCGTTTTTACTCTTTGAACGTAATACGGCATATTAAAATGTGTACCTACCGCCTAAATTACTGTCGCCATCTATACGATTACGACACTTAACCCTGGAACCACATTTGAATAATTTTTTTAAGGAAATAGCACTTTACTGTTGAAAATAACTTGGGGTAAAGTTGCAAAGTGCAATAAGCGGTGATAGCCAAGTATATTGCGGTGATAGCTATGACTTTGTCTTTTTGTCGGGAGTCCAAAGTTCGATCCCAGACACGCATCTTTAACTTTTCGGAATTGTATGCGTTTAATGCAATTAAATATCACTTGCTTTAACGGTGAAGGAAAACATCGTGAAGAAGCCTGCGAGCCTGCGAGCTTTCCTGTGAGAGAGACTGTAAAGTTCGTGAATCCGCATGTCGCAGCTTATTATTTATTAGCGGATGTTCATTACACTCAATATCCGCAAATTTTGGGGGGGATGCCATTGTAAGTTGGTTTCATATTCGATAGAGTACAAATTCTACTATATAGTATTACTAGCAGTTGCCCTCGCGACTTCGTCCGCGTAGAATTAGGTTCTTTGAAAATCCTGTGCGAACCGCTGGTTTCATCGGGATAAAAAAACAAACATTCAACCTTAATTTAAACCTTTTAGTTTGAATTTTCAAAAACTGTGAAATGCGTACTTCTTTGTTTTTAATCAAGATCCAAAATACCAAGTTTCATACACATCACTTGAAAAACTTCGGGCTTTCATACAAACTTCCATTCCCCTATAATTCCATTTAACCCCTTTGATTACATTGGTAGATTTTACAAAATCTGTGACAGACGTAATTCTTTTTATTTAATTAAGAGAACAACTACGTTACCAAGTTTCTCATACATAACTTGAAAAAAAGCTCGAATAATAAAGAACTGTCATAAAAACTTTCATCCCCTATTTTGTACCTTTGGGGGTAGAATTTTCAAAAACTGTGAAACATGTACCATAGTTTTTAATTAAAAGCCAAACTACCAAGATTAATATACATAACTAGAAAAATGACGGACTTTCATACAAACATTGAACCCCTATTTTACCCCTTTGGGGGTAAAATTTTCTAAAGTACTTCTTTATCTTTAATCAAGAGCCTAAATAAATACCAAGTTTCATAAACATAACTTGAAAAATGAAGGACCATCATATAAACATTCAACCCCTATTTAACCCCTTTGGGGGTAGAATTTTCAAAAAAGTGTGAAACACGTAATTCTTTTTTTTTATTTAAAGCTCAAATACCGATTTTCATGGGTTTAACTTGAAAAATGATGGACTTTCATACAAACCTTAAACCCCCATTTAACCCCCTTGGGGTGGAATTTCGAAAAATCCTTTCTTGGTCGCTTTCGTCATAAAAGGAATCTACTATCAAAATTTCAGGTTTCTAGCTTCAGTGGTTTAGGCTGTGCGTTGATAGATCAGTCAGTCAGTCAGTCAGTCAGGACAAGTATTTTTTTATGTATAGAAGATAATATATAAGTACTTAACTAATTCTATGTGGTCTTTTAATTGAAACATACATAATTACATATATTTACTAATATATTATAAGTCTATGAATTGAACTGAAGTTATAGAAAGGAACATGCGATTGGTTAACACAATATGTCACTTATGTAGTACCTAATGTCAAATTATAGAAGAATAGTGGAAGTAGTAAATACTGAGAACTTCATAAGAAACAGCGATTTTTTACTTATTTCATTCTAGGGCACCAGCAACGCAAGCTCGTGAATTTCTAGTCTCTAACTCTCTACCACTAACAAATATACAATATGCACACTGCCAGAGCTATTTATGTTCGAAGTTCAACCACCTCAAAGCTAGCGTGAATTTCTGCGACCAAAATTTCGAGTACCGATTCATTTGTTCATCGCAACTATGTATCAGTGAACTAATTTACAGAAGCGCGGCATTAAAATTTTGTTAGATTGTTGTAAAATACATGTTGTAGATTACAGTACAGTTCATTCTAAAGTTATAAATCCAAAACAATTCTCGGCAGGAGATCTGTTTTAACCCCGCGTGGGAGTTCAATTTCTTTGTACGCGTTAAATAGAGTATTTTATGTAAATTTCCGATACTGATTCTAGTTTAAAAATCAGCGGACGAATATTAGGAATCGATTCGTTATTAAGTTCCTTAGATTATAGAGCAAGATCCCAGTGCCGCCAGACCTAAGTTATTTTCTCAGCAATTATTTGTGTACGATAGAGTACTGTTCGAATGTCCTTTTCAGTATATGCGTACTAGCTAGATTGTGCCGACGGCCAATTTCCAGATACCAGGTGCTAAAGGTAGGTAAAAACTAGAATAACTTATCTTAAATTCTCAGGGCTGCTTTTCATATATGTTTTAAAGAATATTGTAAAAATTAATAAATTAATACTGCCAGACGCTTACCGCCGGCGGTTACTTTAGCCAGACGCTTTGAAGCTCCCAAAAATATATATAATTTAAGTTAACTTATATTCTCAGTTCTGATTTTTATACATGATACTCAGGGAACTATTGCGATATTATCTGTAAGCTGCCAGACCTATTGGAAGGGTCAAACATCCCCCCAGACACACATTATGCGTCCCCATATGTATGAGCGCTAGAACATGATTCACTTGTTTAAGTGTGTGAGAGATAATATCATCATACTATAATATTATAAATGTGAAAGTGTGTTTGTTGGTTTGTCCTTCAATCACTCTGCAACAGAGCTATGGATCGACGTGATTTTTTGCCTGGGTATAGCTTGCAGAAGATATTGCAATAGTTCTCTCTCTCTAGATCCTAAGCTATACCCAGGCTCTATCGTACACAAATAATTGCTGAGAAAATAACTTAGGGCTGGCGGCACTGGGATCTTGGACCATTAGGATTAGATAGGAGTTATGGTGTGACATAGACTACATTAACGAACGAATTTATGTTACGCTCAATTATTTTCCGAAGTCGGGTTACAGTTTTTAAACATTTATCTTGTAAAAGAAATCGTACGAAATTTGTTAATGTGTATTTTACATCATCAACAACCCATCAACGGCTCATTACTGAGCGTAGGTGTCCTCTCAGAGAATTATAGGATATTGTCCACCCATGCTGGCCCAACGCAAATTGGCAGACTTCACACACCTTTGAGAACATTATGGAGAAATTCCAAGAGTGCAGGTTTCCTCGCAACTTTTTCCTTCAACATTGATATATTTAATTGCTTAAATAAAAGCACATTACTCTTGAAAAGTCAGAGATGCGTACCCGGGATCGAACGTGCGACTTCGAATAGGGGCTAGTCGATAAGGACTAGTTATTCACAAAATCACTTCTTCCTAAAAAAAATCTTGTTCGCTAAATGAGGCATTCTAAAAAAAGCCTATATGCGAAATGACTTCACCTTTCATAAAAATTAGCCAAGTGTGAGTCAGACTCGAAGGATTCTGTACCATCGTACTATATTTAACGCCAGCTTTTATTTAGATCGATCGAGAGATTTAGAAAAGTTAGTCTTTTAATTTTTAACTTTTTTTATTAGTTGATAGAGCAGCAATAGAAATTCAGATTCTGTGGAGCCCGCTGACAGACAGCCGGACGGACGGACTGTGGAGGCTTAGTAATAGAGTCTCGTTGGCGTACGTAGGGGCTTTGGGTACAAAACCCTAAAAAGAAGACCGCAGTCCTAACCACTAGAATCATTGCTTCTCAAGACTATACAACTTAACAAGAGTGAAACATCTTCTAGGGCCTAGAAGATGTTTCACTCTTGTTAAGCTGTATAGTCTTCTAGGCAAACGTTATTATACACATTAGACCACATTATTACTTTCATTATCAGGTGTGATAATGGTCAAGCGTGTGCCTTTAATATATAAAAAAACGAGTTTGCTTTAGACCATACGACTGAAGTATAAAACTTACGAAACGCAACTGGCTATGAGAGAAAGAGAGAAAGAAAATGTGTACTCGCAACTCTCTCTTGCCCCTACAGTAATATACGAAACGAACTCTCTCTCTATCTTCACTAACTTATATCTCCCTCTCAACTTCCGTTCGCCTCACCCGATCACACTTTTCGTAACGCATTCACCAGCTTACTCCCCAAGTCGAGGGTGCGTAAAGAAGTTTTACTTCAAAAACCATCACTGCTTCGCTAGACAATCAAGCTGCTTCGTATTTGTTTCAGTGCAATGAAGATAATGCTGGGCAAGTTGCCGCGGCCGTGGATCGTGGACGACGCGAAGGACGACGGCTACACGGCGCTGCACCTGGCGGCGTTCAACAACCACGCGGAGGTGGCCGAGCTGCTGGTGCGCGGCGGCGCGCGCCCCGACCTGCAGAACGCGAACCTGCAGACCGCGCTGCACCTCGCCGTCGAGCGCCAGCACACGCAGATCGTGCGCCTGCTCATCGCGCACTCGGCCAATCTCAACATCTGCGACAAGGTGCGTACTCTTACTCGCTTATAGTTATCTTCTAAATATATAAAAGGATATTTAGATATGAATAGGATTAGAAGCAGTGATAGCCTAGTGGTTAGGACTGTGGTCTCCTATTCAGGGGGTCGCAGGTTCGATCCCGGGTACGCACCTCTGACTTTTCGGAGTCAAGTGCGTTTAAGCAATTAAATATCACTTGCTTCAACGGTGAAGGAAAACTTCGTGAGGAAACCTGCACACCTGAGAGTTCTTCATAATGTTCTTGAAGGTATGTGAAGTCCGCCAATTCGCATTGGGCCAGCGTGGTGGACTATGGCCTATAACCCTTCTCTGAGAGGAGACCTGCGCTCAGTAGTGAGCCGTTTATGGGTTGCTAATGATGATGATATAAAAGGATAAGGTGACTAACTGACTGACTGATCTATCAACGCACAGCTCAAACCACTTTAGTCCATTGAAAAGTTACATTTGGGGTTGCGTTTTTTAGAGGACGCAATTTTATTTTTTTGATGTGTAGGGAGGGTCAGTGTAAAGCTAAAACCAATTTTGTGGGGTCGCCACCCTTGTACCACGGCCGCCATCTTGAAAATAGGGGTTGAAATGGTTTTTACGATATATCTCTTAAACTACACACATCAAAAGTGTCTAGGGATCAAGCATTTTTATGCGGATTTCTTGAGATTGAGATGTGGCTTTGTACTAAATTTATGATTTTATAAATTTATATGGATCCTTTTTGGTGCATTTCATAATTTGAATCAGGAACTGTCAATCAAATTCGAGTAAAAGATGAAAATCAGCTGTCAATATTTTCCCTATAAAAACATACAACGCATTGAAGACATTATTAGTGCTACTGTTTCCCTACTACTGATTAAAACCAACGTTATTATGGAGCGGCGACGTCATTTAAGCAGGGAAGAAATGCTCAGAGCCGTGGGAATGATAGAAACTGGTTCCCGGCAACGTACTGTGGCTTTAGCTCTGAATACAAGTCAGAGTGTTATCAGTCGACTTTGGACACGTTACCGAAGCACTGGTACCGTGGCTGAGCGCCATGGAGGACGGTATCGCTGCACCACACGGAGACAAGACCGATACATTCAAATCTTAACTCGAAGAGCTCCAACAATAACCGCCATGATGTTAGCCGTGAGGCTTCATCACTCTTCAGGGAACTTAATTAGCGACCAAACAGTCAGAAACCGCTTGCATGAAGTGAACCTTCATTCCCGAAGACCGCTACGGGTACCACCTATAGCAATGCACAATCGTAGGATTCGATATCAATGGGCTCTTGAACACAGAAATTGGGTAGAAGAACAATGGCGTTTCGTGTGCTTTTCTGATGAGTCTCGTTTTGGTATGAGACCGGATACAAGACGTATACGACACTGGAGAACCCCTGGACGCCAACAGCGATTAAAATCCTGCCAGGAAGTCCATCCTTATAGTGGTGGAACCATCATGGTATGGGCGGGTATTTGGATCGGCGGAAGAACTGAGTTGATTTGGATCAGAGGCAACCTCAACGCTCAAATTTATGCTGAGACGATTGTATCAGACGTCATCGTTCCTCTACAAGTGCAAATCGGTCCCTTATTTCAGTTAATGCATGATAATGCACGACCGCACACCGCAAGAGTTGTAAGACAGACTCTCGCCGCAGCTAACATCAATGTCCTGCCCTGGCCTGCTCAGTCGCCAGACTTGAACCCGATTGAGCATGCATGGGATATGCTACAGAGAAGAGCTCTGCCGAATATGGAGGGTATCCAGTGGCAAGAAGACCTTTTTTTGTTGTTGCAACGAACATGGGCGGCCATTCCACAGCGTGATTTGGATGAACTCATTTTGAGTATGCCAAACCGATGTTCTTGTGTTGTTAGTGTTCGCGGTAGAAACACGGATTATTAATTGTTTAAGTTACCCAATAAAATTTTAAAGAAAACTGTTATTTCAGTCTTTTTTTCGAACTTTAATGTTAGTGGTTCAAATGTCAAAAATCCCTTTATTAGGAAAATGGCAAATTTCTTTATTAATGCAAAGGTGACTTGGTTTATCGTTACTGTGACAAACGAAAACACTTTATTTGATGAATCCTTAAAGAAAATTTTAATTAATATCAATCAGGAGAAAAGTTATTGCAAAAATATATGTTGATCCCTAGACACTTTCGATGTGTGTATTCATCTGATAAAAAAATTTGCTAACATTTTTTGTTGCAAATTAAATTCTCTACAACTTTGGTCCAGTAATTTTTTGCCGTAGAACTATAAATAAAAAAGTTATAAGCGAAAATGTTCAGAAATTCGAGAAACAATAACTCGCTGCTTTAAAACAAAAGTGCCACAAATCGAAAAAAATGAAAATCGTTTTTATTTCAAAAATGCAACGTTAAAAGGTTAAATTTTTATATTTAAAAGAGACACCCGCTGATTTCGCATTTTAAGATACGGAAATGATACTGGCGCCTTATTTGTATTTTTGAGTTTCGCGGGTAAAATTTGATCAAAACCGCCATTTTTGTCAGTTGCAACCTGATAATCGAAGCAAACACACGTTTCTTTGTGCTAAAGTGCCATATTGCCAAAAAGTCTTTCTTTTCGTCGATAGTTTTATACACAAAAGCGCCAGATTGTGAAATACATCAGCTTTGCATCAAATAATCCATGTAAGTATGATCATACTTTTAAAACAAAAGTGCCATAATTAAAAAAAACTCCTATTTTGTATTAAAGATTTACGGAAGTATGAGGTGTTTATTAAATGAGAAGGGTCGTATTCAGGATAACGTCTGTCTTGCTTAAATTATTTGAAAAATATACGGAACATACTTTGGAATATGCTACTTTTGAATTATTTTTATATAGGTACATAAAATCATAAAGTTTTAAATCAAAATGAAAACTTAAATAAAATATAATGAGTATGATATTAATTATCATTAGATGACGCCCGCGCCTACGTCCGGGTGGATTTAAATTTTTTAATTCCAGACAAAATGTAGCCTTTTTGTTAATCCTGGGTGAACTATCTCCATTCCAAATTTCAGCCAAATCCAATAGGATGCATACGAATATGTAAGTATTATGAATGAGAAATTGTGTCTGTCTGCCAGCCTGATTCGCTTTAAGGGCCCATCTTTTCAAGCGATTTTGGTGAAAAGACTGACGAGAGCATATCAGACAGAATACACAGAAACAATAACAGAGAGATAGATTTCTAGCTTATTATTTACGCGATTTAAAATGAATTATACGGGTCTGCCCGCGAAATTCAAATGTTATCTGGTTTTTCGTAATTTGTAAACTAATACGACAAAGTAGGTATGGCGTTCTAATTGCAATAATGCAGTATCTATCATCCTCACAGGTTTATATAAAAATCTTTACTTGAAAGTGTCCAGTTTAAGAAAGTAGTCCGAGTAACCAGTTTGACATGAGTTACTCACAAAGTAGTCGATATTCTGACTAATTTCTTAAATTTCTTAACACTTTCAAGTGAAGATTTTTATATAAACCTGTGAAGATGATACTGCCATCGTCGCAATTAGAATGCCATAAGCCTACTTTGTCGTATTAGTTTACAAATTGCGAAAATCCAAATTAAATTTGAATTAACCTTAACATAACAACTTGTTTTTTTAAAGAATGAGTAGTAGAGTACGCAAAATTCTCAAAATGTTTAAGTATCTGTTTAAGGACGAGGAAATTGATTAGCTGAATTTTAAGCAATGGCAGATAGCTGATTCCTATGAAACTACTTCAACGAAAGTCGATCCCCAATGTTTGTGATGTCTTAATGTTTCTAATTGCATTTATAATGTACGTTAACCTTTTATAATCTAGTATATTACCTCAATAGTAGTTTCAAAGTAATAAATAATATTAAGTTCATTATGAGGCTGATATTAAACTATGAACATTTTACTGTATACTTTTAATATGGCTACGTTAGTTTTGAAGTGTATAACATTACCAGAAGGTATTAAGGTTTTTATAATGTGTTAATTAAGTAAAATTTTCATTTTTGTAATTGTTTTTAAACTAGGGAGAGCTTTAGACTTTTTTTCAATAATTTTGCAGGGCGAAGATTTTATTTTTTGTTTGTTTGTAATAGATTTCACTTTATTTTCACTTTTAGAAATTATTTTAGTTATTTTTATAAGGTGGCATGACCATCTGTATTTTATTATGTTATTATTTATCTAGATTCTAGATAATTAAAGTTGGTGGTACAAAATTTTGATTTAAACATTTCTTTTTTTGAATTATGTCTTATTATTCAAATATTTACATTAAAACAATCGATTTTTTTAGTACAAAACAGACTTATCTGCTTATATAACGATAACGACAATACTTATAATGTATTTCAATACATCATTAAACGCGCCTTTAAAATACGCTTTTAATGGTATATAACATGCATATATTTGGTGAAAAAAACACATAGCTTTAGACGAAAAATTAATTTCAAAACTTTGAATGGCTCTCCTGTAAAATTGTGTTGTTCCGGTTTCTGGCACTTTTGTTTTAAAGCAGCGAACTGATGACACATTATTAGTACACACGTATAATATAATGTATAGTTAAGAGTACTGAAAAATAGTACTCACTTCGGAGCGCTGTTAAACCTTAGCTATTAACTTAATGAAAAAATGTTGCGTATAAAAGTTGTTCCTCAAAAAACGATCTACAAAAATGGTCTGATATCATTTTTTCGTAAAATGATTTTAAAAAAAGTTATATCGAAAAATATAAATTTTTTCTCGTAATTCTGAACATTTTCGCTTATAACTTTTTTATTTATAGTTCTACGACAAAAAGTTACTGGACCAAAGTTGTAGAGAATTTAATTTGCAACAAAAAATATTATCAATTTTTTTTTAACAGATAAATAGTTTAAGAGATATATCGTAAAACCATATCGTAAAAACCCTTTCAACCCCTATTTTCAAGATGGCGGCCGTGGGACAAGGGTGGCGACCCCACAAACTTGGTTTTTAGCTTCACACTAACCCCCCCATATACACATCAAAAAAATAAAATTGCGTCCTCTAAAAAACGCAAGGTAAAGCCTAAAAAAATGTAACATTTCAATGGACTACTTGACGGATCGGGTTGTTTGGCATACAGATAGCTGTTGACGTAGACATCCGCTAAGAATGGATTTTTGAAAATGCAACCCTTAAGGGGGTAAAAAAGCCGCGGGCAAAAGCTCGTCCATAATATTAGTCCTCCTGAGTGAATCTGACCACGGAATTAGCTATCTGTGCGGGAGATATTATAGTGCATAGGTGTGTGAGCTTAGACACATACATTCTCTATTCCCTCACTCTCATAGTCCGATGGAATGGGGATGTCTGTCCATACAGGATGGGAAGTTATCCACACAAATATTATAATACGCAACTGTGCCTATCTTTTCTGTAAGTAGATACGTCTGTTTATTACCTTGGCTCGTTCCTTTTTAAAGCGAATCTCGATGTTTACAGCAAAATCCTAATTAAAAATCCTAACTACTTTCTTACACGTAATCATATAATTAGTCCGAGGGAACCGATGAACCAACAAATAAAGAAATACAATTACCTATCTGCCTACCCTAGTAGTCGTCGTAGTATTATTCATGTAAAAAAAAGCTTATTGATTGAATGCAGGATGGCGACACACCACTCCACGAAGCTCTGCGGCACCACACGCTGCAGCAGCTGAGGCGGCTGCAGGACGCGCGCGACGCGTCGCTGCTGAGCGGCATCGCCCACGCTCACGACAAGAAGTCGTCCGCCTCCATCGCGTGCTTCCTCGCCGCGCACGGTGCTGACCTCACCATTAAAAATAAGAAAGGTAAAAGCAGTATTTTTACTTAAGGTGGAAGACTTAAGGAGAAGAAGAAGTTTACAAAATGGGAAAAACCAAATTAAATTTCGCGGGCAGACCCTTATAATCATCCTTAACTTACTCTATCCATTTAGTAAAAATCGCATCTAACTGACCGCCCCGAACCGAAACAAAGCAAAAATGACTATGCAATAAAAGAAAATTGTTTTAAATCTGGAAATTCGTGCGGTTGCACGCGCATTCCTCATAATAATATTATGATTGTGCACATGCAAACATGATCTTTAAACGAAAAATTACACTTTTTTGCATTATCAATGAGGTCCGAAGTGCTCCGACGCGAACCTTTAGATGTGAATCGCAATTCACTCTACAGTTCTGTTGTTTTCCAAGTAGTCCAGGGTAGATAATTTTTGAAAACAAAAAAATTTATAGTAGGATGAAACCCACTGGAAAAGGAAGAGAATGCAACAAAAATGAAAGGAAAAATAAATTACGAGGTCGGGAAGTGGGGGGGAGGGGGGGTTTAAGGGTAAAAAACGGTTTAACTCAATTTCTGGAAAAACTACAAGTCCTATGGAAAAAAGTTAAATGACAAAGTTGTAGGTAATAAAAAGATCTACAACTTTTGTATTTAGACGTTTTTCACATAACCTCAAAATGTATGTGCAAAATTCAAATAACCAAGTTTTTGGTTTTTTATTTTTATCTTTTACAAAAAAAAATATTTTTTCACGAACTTTGGTGAAAACTTACCTTTTTATGTCCCAAACACACTGTAATTTTTCTGATTTAAAATATTTATTTTTTCACCTTTTTTTTTACTTAATATTGAAAAAGCACCTCATTTTCAATCGAAAATTCTCCCGTCAAAATATCTGCTTTTTTAAAAAAGTCGGTGAGCTTTTTGTTCGTTGAAATCTGTACTTTCTGATGGTATAAAAAAAATATACATTACTATGGTAAATGCTCTCAGAAAATGCAGAAACGAAATACGAAATAACAGGTAGTAAGGCCCAGACCCTCCTAGCCCCTATGAAATACCTCTTAAATTACATGCGTTACATGCGTACATGCGGCTATTTATTGCTATTTTAAGATAATTTATATACCTGAGTGACCTACGGAAAATTTTAGCCCATCAAAAGGTATTTCATAGAGAAGTGTGGAAGGGGAATTTTTTTAAAAAAGCAGATATTTTGACGGGAGAATTTTCGATTGAAAATTAGGTGCTTTTTCAATATTAAGTAAAAAAAAAGGTGAAAAAATAAATATTTTAAATCAGAAAAATTACAGTGTGTTTGGGACATAAAAAGGTAAGTTTTCACCAAATTTCGTGAAAAAATATTTTTTTTGTACAAGATAAAAATAAAAAACCAAAAACTTGGTTATTTGAATTTTTCACATACATTTTGAGGTTATGTGAAAAAAGTCTTAATACAATAGTTGTAGATCTTTTTATTACCTACAACTTTGCCATTTAATTTTTTTCCATAGGACTTGTAGTTTTTCCGGAAATTGAGATAAACCGTTTTTGACCCTTAAACCCCCCCTCCCCCCACTTCCCGACCTCAGATCGCCCGTAATTTATTTTTCCTTTCATTTTTGTTGCATTCTCTTCCTTTTCCAATGGGTTTCATCCTACTATTATTTTTTAAGGCTTCTACCCTGGTCTAAAGTTCACAATGATATTATTGTTATGAGTTCACACACTCACAACAGGTTTCAGTAGGTTAATGTCTAAGCGACTAAACTAGCGGCACGCTATGATGGCCGGTTTGACGTTTGTCCGCTCATGAAGTTCCGTATTAATTGATAACGACTTTGAAGGAAATAATTGTATTACTTTATTGACGATAGTGATGTGCAGAGATTCATAAATTTTATCGAATGTAGTTTTAGGTTTAGGACTCAAAATTTATTTATTAAATTGATTTCTAAAATGTATACAAGTGTAGAAAAATCAGTTTGCACCATTTAAGGGGTGAATGTACTTGTGAATATGAACAATTTTCACTATGTGGACAAACCTCTGAAATCGCAAAAAAATATCAGCTGTTTCATACAAAAGGTAAAATTTTTATTTTTATATGATATATACCACAACTCGGCATTTGGTTTTCTAAATTGAAAATTTTTAAAAATGGAATCTAATACGATCGTCACATAGGATCGCTGGCTAGCACAACTACTACCTCCGGCAAACTCGCGTCAATGCTCAATGCAAAACAAAGCAGTTTCGAATTGACGTTGCTTCGAAAAGTATAAACTGTCAGTGCAATGCGATTGTGATATAGTTTTGACCTGGCTTTGGATTTCAAATATTGATACTGCATTACTGTTGACCCTTGCTCGTTAATTTGGACTCTGTTCAAGCCCTTTGTTGTGGATTTCGTCGATATGACCGAACGTACGCAGAGAACTGTTCTAAATAGTCAGACACGTGAGTTCGTAATACGCCTTCGTAACTATTTCGATCGTGAAGCTCAAAATGGAGGGCCAATTTTACCTATAACGTCAGTGGTTGAACGCGTAGCTGATGCGCTTAATATTGGACAACGAACTGTTAGACGGATAACTAAAAAAAAATATGGCGAGACTGGCACAGAAGAAAATAAACTTCACACACCAAAAAAGAGAAAACGAGCAAAACCAGTCGTAGGCATCGATAGCTTTGATGCCGATGCTATCCGAAGACATGTTTACGGCTACTATTTACAGAAGGAGTATCCAACAAGAAAAAAGTTGGTGCATTCACTGAAGGAAGCTGGATTATTCTTCGGTGGGGAAAGTTCTTTAACGAAGATTTTGAAGACCATTGGATTTCGATACAAAAAATGTAACAAACGCAAAATATTGATGGAAAGATTTGATATAGCGATGGCAAGGTATACTTTTTTACGGCAAGTGAAAGAAATCAAAAATTGGCAAAATGTTGTGTTCTTGGATGAAACATGGCTTAATGCTAACCATACTGTAGGCCGTTCTTGGAACGATGACACAGCAGCATCTACTTCCAAAGTTCCTGTAGGAAAAGGATCGCGACTTATAATTTGTCACGCCGGAACCATCAACGGGTTTGTCGAAGGTTCTCTCATGGCTTTTGCGTCAAAAACCACTGGAGACTATCATGAAGACATGAATGGAGAAAAGTTTACTGAATGGTTTACCTCAATGTTGTGTAGCCTCCCTGAGCCATCTATTATAATTATGGACAACGCCCCATACCACTCGATGCAAATTGACAAGCCACCTGCCCAATCCCAAAAGAAAGCTGATATCGTCGCATGGCTTCGTAAAAATGGCGTAGATGCAAACATGAATATGTTAAAAGCGGAATTAGTACGTCTTTTAAAAGAAAACAAACCAACCAAGATCCGATACGTCATTGACGAAATAGCATTAGAACATGGGCACAGAGTTATACGGTTACCGCCTTACCATTGTGAGTATAATGCGATTGAGTTGGTGTGGGCTCAAATTAAGGGATATGCTGCAAGACACAATACAGAACCCCCATTTACCACAAAAAAAATGCTAAAATTATTAGAAGAAGCTTGTGAACATGTGACTAAAGGAGACTGGGAAAAGGTTGTGAATAGAACTGTTAAATTAATAAGGGAAGATTATGAAAGAGATGTGAAAATAGATAATATTATAGAAAACGAACATATAATTATTAATGTAGGTGATGATAGCAGTGACGACAGTGAAAATAGTAGTATGGACGAATCTGATTAATTATGGCCTTTTGTGGCACCTTTTTTGGTATCTTTTGTATTCATATGTTTCTTGTGTGCATATAAAGTATGTATATTCATTTTCATTCAAATATTCAGTTCGTTCAAATAAATTAAATAAACATATACATTTTTGTTTTATTAAACCTATTTAATCAGGTACAAAAACAAAACTTAATTGTTTTTTGTTCGAGAATAAATTGACATTCCACATCACTATTGTAATGTGTCAAACCGGCCATCATAGCGTGCCGCTAGTGTAGATTCGGACCACTCTTCGAATCTCATCTTACCGTACTATCAAACAAAGCGCAAAGAATTTCCAGCTTTTGCCCGCGACTACCCCAGCGTGGAAATCCTGCGGGATAAGAAGTAGCCTATATCATTCTCCAACCTAATCTTGCAAAAATCACGTCGATCCGTTGCTGCTTGATTAAAGGACACACCAACAAATAAACACACTTTCGCATATTGAATAAAAATAAGGATTTTCTAACTAGAGAATAATAGTTATTTTCATCATACCTATTCGAAAAACGAATATTGGCTTCAGAGGATAGCGGGAGCAAAATTTAATTTTAACCCCATGGGACTTTTCATTTCTCTATTCTGATTGGTCCGCATTCGTGCCTTAGTATGTGTTTACTACTACTGCGTTCATTGCAGAAACCTGTCAATCGCTCATTCCGTTTGAAAATGTTTGAGAAGCTATTGTCTTCGATAAGTCACGTGATCAATTTGTCGATCGGATATACGCCCATACTGTATCCAACATAAATATTAATGTTTAATTAAGTATTTCATAAAAATTTATTTCTGTTTTATTTAAACTTTCAATAGGTATACGTATAGGTAATGTCTATACATAGTTAGGTTGATACTCCTAGCTTTTTCTCATAGGTAATTGTGAAAAATAGTGTGTGTCATTCGGGGCCAAAATATTTTGTTCTCGGGCGGCGTATATTGAATTCCTCGCCACGCTCAGGATTCCACTTTAGAATCCTTCACTTTGCTCTGAATTCAAAATAACGCCCTCGGGGAACAAAAAATTTCTTTGGCCCTATATAACAAACTATTGTGTTATATGGGGCCAAAGAAATTATTTGCTCCCGCTATCCTCTGAAAACAATATTCGTTTTTCGAATAGGTATGATGAAAAATCTATTTTAGCTTTACTCATGAGTCATGATAATAAAGAATTAATAATATAAAGGTGTCTTCTGTATTTAAGGTCAGACACCGCTGGACCTGTGTCCCGATCCAAACCTCCGTAAAACACTAACGACATGTCGCAAAGAAGGGACCGGAGTGACGAGTGACGGAACACCGGAGAGTGAGAGTGGGGGGGTGCCCGCCGCCGCCGGTAGCGCCGCCAGCAGCGCCGCCGCCGCCGGAGCCCCCGCGGAGGCGCCGCCCGGCGACCCCACCGCCGACGAGTGCCTCGTGTGCTCCGACGCCAAGCGAGACACGCTCTTCCGCCCCTGCGGACACATATGTTGCTGTAACGTGTGCGCTGCGAGGGTAAGACCTCTTTATAATAATATCTATCGTATAGTAAACTTTTTAAAAAAGAGCAACCGCCGAGTCTTGCACTGGTTCTTCTGCCGGAAGGGCATTCCGAACCAGTGGTACATTCATCGACGGTTCAAAATCACTTGTAAAAAAGTTTATTTGAATAAAAATATTTCTACTCTATTCTATTCTATTCTATTCTATTCTATTCTATTCTATGGCTAACATCGATGAGCGCGGTAGCAGTCCAAGGCCTAATTACGGCCGAGCGCATGCAGTGTGTATCTTCACACGAACATTTCGCTCTGTTTTTAGCACCTTTGAACTAAACTTTGAAATAAAATATAAAATTAAATAATTTTGTGAACTGATACTGACATTGCCCGATTTCTTGTTGCCTAAAATATCTTATTTATATATTTTTAGAGTTAACCCTATTCTGTTGTACGCAATCTCTAAACGAAACTAAATTGACAGCTCTAAATCTCTAGCTATCCCTTTCGTAATGCTCCATGCAGAAAAGGACAACACCAAATTAGACCTGTCAGTTTAGTTTAGAGATTGCGTGTAACAGATTTGGCCACACCCCCGTTTATCCCCAATTAAGGACCCCACACGAAAGCCTCGTGTCCTTTCACGCCAAAAGAGACACTTCTTCTTTTTTTAACCTATAGACGTCCACAGCTGGACAAAGGTCTCCTGCATGGACTTCCACAGGTTTCGGTCTTGCGCCGCTTAAATCCAGTGGCTCCCTGCGACTCGTTTGATGTCGTGGGTCCACCTGGTGGGGGGTCTACCAACACTGCGT
Source organism: Oeneis ivallda (assembly GCA_029955525.1). NCBI lineage: Eukaryota > Metazoa > Arthropoda > Insecta > Lepidoptera > Nymphalidae > Oeneis > Oeneis ivallda. The sequence goes on along the minus strand of JARPMR010000002.1, from coordinate 18,927,612 downwards.
TTCCCGGTGCGGGGTCGCCACTCCAGCACCTTGGGGCCCTAACGACCATCAGCTCTTCGAACTATGTGCCTCGCCCAATTCTACTTCAGTTTCACGACACGCTGAGCGTCGGTGACTTTGGTTCTCCTACGGATCTCCTCATTTCTGATTTGATCTCGCAGGGATACTGTGTACTTCATGATTCATCCCTATTCTAATGTTTGACAAGTAGAACTAAAAATTACATTATATTTTAGGTAAGTATTGAGTAACGTAACTATCTAGGTAAGTATATAAACAATGCGCAAAAAAAATTACCATCTGTCGTATAGGCAATACGTGCCTGTTACACCTTTATATTTTCGATGATAAAATGAATAATGTTAACTGTATAATCAATATAATGTCCTCGTATTAGGTTAAGAAATGTCTCGTGTGCCGCGCGTGCGTCACGTCGCGGCAGCGCGTGGGCGAGTGCGTGGTGTGCTCGGAGGCGCCCGCCACGGTGGTGTTCCGCCCGTGCGGCGACGTGTGCGCGTGCGCGGCGTGCGCGCCGCTCATGCGCAAGTGCGTGGAGTGCCGCACGCCGCTGCAGCCGCCGCCTGCCGCACCCGCACCCGCACCCACACCCGCACCCGCACTCGCATCCACGTCCCACCCGCCGCCCGCCGCACATCCTGCGCACACGCACCCCGCTGTCCAGAAACATGACGGTGAGTAATTACTATTACAAAACATTTCATATCAATTACATTACATTGATTTGTTCATACGAATCATAATATAATGATAATGAATCATCAGATTTTTAATAATCCAGGAGTTTCATTAACAGTTTACGTTTGATCGTTTGTTTGATTTGATTATCGACCGAGCGAAGCGAAGGTCTCTGAGTTTACTAGAGCGATTTGCACTTGTCCGTCCGTCCGTCTGTCACAGCCTTATAACTTCTGAATTACTGAACGTAATTACTTCAATTTTAGATATGATATGTAAACCGATGGCCTCCAGCCGAAAATGGCTTAAAAAGTTATAAAAATCTTTATTTCAGGGGGGCTCCCATACGAAATGGGGGGTTTTCAAAGTGGAGATTGTATTCGAGGCTAGATTTCTAAAACCACTTTGTTTTAAAACTTGAAACTTACACATAATTTGAGTTATATTCTGTACTTGAACAACAAATACTAAGATTAGATAAATATTATAAAGAAACGAAATTATTTGAGTTTTAATGGGCATCAATGTTTTTAACAAAACTTCACTATACTGTTACTAGATGGCGCTGTCTTTAATATTGTAAATATGCATCCCATCCACGAAAGCAGATGACGATTGACGTCATCAGATTCGGCGCGTTTTAATTACAATATAATATAGTTAAAACTACCTTATGGGAATTATGGGATACCGCGAGGTCTCAGTTCGGGGCGAACCACTAGTAAATACGAAAGTTTGTGAGGATGTATTGTAATGGATCTTTATTACTCTTTCACGCAAAAATTATTGGACGCATTTTGATGAAACTTCGCAATGTAATAGCTTGTATATATCACAAAGGCTACTAAAAATTAGAAAATTAGAGTTCCTGCGGGAATCAAAAACCTTAATCCATGCGGATGAAGTCGCGGGCATCATCTAGTATATGATAATGATGTAGAAACGCGCTTACCTGGATTACGCACGGCAGTTTTTTTATAAACCTTTACTCATAGTTTTCTCTTATTTGAATAATAATAGGCGATAGAACCAATCCTTGTTTAACTGCCTAGTGCCTAATAATTAGTTTTTAATATACCTAATAATTATTACAAGCCGCCGAGCCAATTTCAATTTTTTTCTTTATTGGAATGCGCTGTGACTGTGTACAGGCAGCGGTGACGGCGGCAGCAACCTGGCGCAGGTGCAGGTGAACAAGGGGCAGCCCGCGCCCGCGCCCGCCGCCCCGCACCTTATGAACAACGGCTCGCGCTCCGCACCCGCACCCGCCGTCGCCGCACCCGCCGTTGCCACACCCGCCGTCGCCGCACCCGCCGTTGCCACACCCGCCGTCGCCGCACCCGCACCCACCGTCGCCACACCGCCCGCCCCGCCCGCGATGCCCGCGCCGCCCGCCGCAGACGTGCAGAAACTACAGCAGCAACTGCAGGATATCAAGGAACAGGTGAGACGAGGCTACTGCACCCCTGGGGGTAGTATTCATTTGTTCAATGGTAGGTAATTGATGCCATCGGAAATAATGAGTCTTATCTCTTACTTGAACGTCATATATTATAGAACAATTCGGAACTAGTTCTACTTTAGCACAGACATTGTGAAAAGGAAACATGTAGACCAACTGGTGGCGCTTATACCACCAAACCACCAACCAACCAACCATAACCAACGGTTCGAACAGTAGATTCTGCTGAGAAGAGCCGCCAAAAAAATGGGCAATTGCTCGTTTCAAAACACAAGGTGTTACAATGTACCTAACTATATAGTTTTTAAATCATCTTGTTGAATGTCATGCAGTGCAACTTTGTTACTAAGAAATTATATAAATTATGTAATAAATAACCTATCAGCAGACTGATTCAAACGAATGTTGGTTTTCAGACGATGTGCCCTATCTGCCTGGACCGGCTCAAGAACATGATCTTCCTGTGCGGGCACGGCATGTGCCAAATGTGCGGCGACCGCATCACCGTCTGCCCCATCTGCCGCAAGCAAGTTGAGAAACGTATTCTGCTCTATTAGCACTGATCTTATGTGCCCGCCTTAGCAAGCATTTCAGGGGTACTTGACAATATTTTTTAAGTATACTATGTTAAGTTTCAATCTATTGATTGCGGTATATTTTATGCCAAAAACGATGTAGTAATTTAATAAAATTATTATGAAGTGATATCTGATGGGCTCGATATACTTTTTAGGGTTCCGTACCCAAAGGGTACCAACGGGACCCTATTACTAAGCCTACGCTGTCCGTCCGTCCGTCCGTCCGTCCGTCCGTCCGTCCGTCTGTCAGCGGGCTGTATCTCGTAAACCGTAATAGATAGACAGATGAAATTTTCACATATTATGTATTTCTATTGCCGCTATAACAACAAATAATAAAAATTAAATTAAATTAAAAAAATGAAATTTAAATATTTCCATGGGTACATGGAAATATTTTTATTTAATTTTTTTTAACGGAACCCTAAAAGAGCGAGGCCCGACTCGCACTTCGCTGATTTTTCTAATAGTGTAACTTTATCATGATCTATGATTTTACCGTATATTATAGGGGCAAGTGCTGTACCTATGGACGCTTGTACCTGTGGACACAATCGATTCCGTCGACTAACAACCCTAAAAATTCTAATTTGAACGCGAACTGTCTACCATAGACGTCCGGTCGCGTTTAAATTAGAATTTTAGAGTTGTTAATTTCGACGGAATCGATTGTGTCCATAGAATTACCTGAGAAGTTATACGCCCTACACATAAATTACATTTCATTTGGGAAAGGTACGGGATTGCAGCCGACAGCAGCAGCAAGCGACGACGCGATGACGTGTCGCTACGGAAGGTATTTCATAGAAATACCTATATAGAAACCAGTAGTGTCGCGGCGACACGACGCCTGCTGCCCATGTCTGTAATCGGCTACGAACACGTACCTTAATCATAGAATACATAATACTTAGTACAAGTACTTTTATCTGAAACCGGTCTCATTAATGTAATTTACGCCTGAATTCCAATAAAATCAATAAAATTGGCCGATGCGCTAGGGATGATAAGCTCTACACAAAAAAAACGTAATTATTTTGCCGACTACCCTATTTAATAATTAATACCATACTACATAACTTCTCAAACTGCCAAAATATTCCCATTTCTGTTATGCTTGTATGTTATTTAACGTACCTAGTAAATTCCTGTTAAATTCCAATATTAGAGCCTTAGAGCTATGTCATATTTCTCTTTAGGTCCACTTGCACTGACCCACTAATTAAATTTAGTTTTTTTCTATAACTCGTCCTTTTCTTGCCTTGACTTGTCAAAAAATGAATTACATAACTACTACGCGTTCGTTTGAAGTTGAGCCCTGCACCATAGAGTAAAGTAATCAACGTAGTCGTAATTCCTAGTTCCATGCCGACAGTACGGACACAGTATAGGATATGCAGTAGTTTGACACCTTTGATCTAGTGGTACTACGCGTTACAAATTTCCCCTAGCTCTCTCGCGCTTCCCCGCACCGCACCTCAAGTCAGACCCACTTAGTAAACCGCTCGCGAAGCACCGCTAATTAAAAATAAATTTCAAATTCAAATTCAAATTATTTATTTGCACAGATTGAGTAGTACAATGGTGTTACATTATAATAAAAGTCCTTACAATCTGCCGGATAGGCATGCAAAAATAATATTTAATAATAATTCTTATTCTAAGTTTACGTATTAAAAGTTCAATTTATTAAATTGAATTTTGGATATTAGGAGTTTTGGTAGGTTTGGTAAAAAAATACTAAGAATGTTGTATATCGTAAAGCATTAGAATAATAAACACTTTTTTTAATATATTTTTTTATTATTTATACCAATTCGAAGTTAAGACAGGTCAGCTAGTACTTAATAAATAAAACAATAGATAAACTATTATACTGCATCTTCTTATACTGTGTCTTTACTGTGGGTCTGACTTGAGGTGCGGTGCGGGGAAGCGCGAGGGGTGAAGATTTCTTTACTCTATGGTGCAGGGCTCAACTTGAAACGAACGCGTAGTAGGTACATAAACAAAATTAAACAGTTTAGTACAAGTCGACCTAAATGCATTTATAGCTTCTAGTTTTTGTGTCGTTAAATCGTTTTGTTGTCTGTAAAGTGCACTTATTTGCGATGTTGAATATATGTATTTATATAAACTTTTTATCACAATGTTTTCTTTACATATCCTACGTCTTAATAAGATATACCTATTTATAATTTACAAAAATTTTAAAGGGAAAGCTGCAATGGCTTTATCAATGTCGAAGTGTCTGTGATTTTTTCACGGCTGTATAATTAACCTGTGTATAGAAGGACATAGACTAGGTACTTTTTGTCTAAGCTACGCGAAGTCGCGGCTAAAAACTACAATTGTTATTTCACTTCGATCATGCGGCTGATTGCACTGAGGTGATCAAAAGTGGAACCACCAATATATTAAATCGATAGAGCCGTTCTGTATTGGTCAAAGTTCAGAGGAAAAATAGTTTTTAACTAGTTGTCCAGTTTATATTTAAGAGATTATCTGTAAGTAATAAGCTATTTATAATATTTGAATAAAATGTTTCATGTTAGGCGATGCTTTTCGTATGTTTGAAATAAAATGTTTTTACTCAAAATCTTTTTAATTGAAAATCCTGGGTAGCTTAGGTAGCCTGACATCTATAATGGACACTGCATATTATGAATACCCGTACCCGTACCACCTTAAGGTTGATTGTACTGGTCTGCCCGCGAAATTCAAAGGACAATGGGCGAAGGTGGTCCAAGAGCCTCCACTGGTGAGACTTGCGGGAAATGAAAGGTCATAGTTATCATATGATTCTGACAAAATTCTATTAAATTCTGTCCCGGGGTTATTTTGTTATACTTAGTCATGTTTGTTCCGACTCAATAATATGATTTTACGTACATAACGTTGTCTTTATTATGACATGGTCTTTTAATCTCTTTATCTATCTTTAATTCGATGCCCCTCCCGCTTCTAACCTCTCCGCGCTTCCCTCGCCCATCAGACAAGACCAGAACACCGATATGACGTCACCGACTCCAGGCGCAGATATAATGTGACTATGGAGTACGTTTATGTTCTCGGCTCACGTCCAGGTAAACAAAACAAGGTGATGAAGGTCAGTGGGGGTGGGATTATCATTGTGTATGTCCCCCTCCCGCAGTCTTAGCCTGTTGTGAATGCATGCACCGCACCGGCCCGGTCCAACAACCGGCAAGCGAGTGCACAGTCTTTGTGGCGACCGCGCCGTGTTATGCTAAGTTCTTTCTAGCTTCTTGTGGGAGTACTTATTCATGGGGGATTTATGGAGCGGTCGTCAAGGTTAATGACGGCGGTGGCTCATATCGGTGATGAACTTCTTCACCTACCCTAATCCTCATACTATATACCATATCTAACCAATCCTAACTTCGTGTATCAGAATTATGATTCTACCCACATATTAAGTTCCACCGAATACATACTTTGTGGTCTGAACATCGTCGCGACTGTCTTCGCCTAACTCTCACTGTGTTCGCTGCTTAAGATCTTGGTCATCATACTAATATTATAAATGCGAAAGTGTGTTTGTTGGTTTGTCCTTCAATCAAGCCGTAACGGAGCTACGGATTTTTTGCATGGGTATAGTTGAGGACCTGGAGAGAGACATAGGCTACTTTTTATCCCGGGAAAATGATAGTTCCCGAGGGATTTTAAAAACGAAATCTACGCGGACAAAGTCGCGGGCATCAGCTAGTGTTCCATTATCTTAAATCTATTGGCGCTTTTGATCGAATGACTTAATAAAAAGATAACATACACGCTGAATTGTTTAACACGAGTCATATTATTTAGTCAGAACAAACATGACTAAGTATAACAAAATAACCCCGGGACAGAATTTAATAGAATTTTGTCAGAATCATACGATAACTATGACCTTTAATTTCCCGCAAGTCTCATCAGTGGAGGCTCTTGGACCAAGTTCCATACATTTTTGCCCATTGTCCTTTAATTTGGTTTTTCGCAATTTGTAAACTAATACGACAAATCAGGCTTATGGCATTCTAATTGCGACGATAGCAGTATCATCTTCACAGGTTTTATAAAAATCTTTACTTGTGTCCAGTGTCCAGTTTAAGAAATTAGTTGGAGTATCGAGTTTAACGTGAGTTACTATCCTACTTCCTACTTCCTACTAATATTATAAAGGCGAAAGTTTGTGTGTATGTTTGTTCCTCTTTCACGCAAAAACTAATGGATGGATTTGGCTGAAATTTGGAATGGAGATAGGTTATACCCTGGAATAACACATAGGCTACAAATTATCCCGGAAAAATCCAAGGTTCCCGCGGGATTTTGAAAAACCACCGATAGATGGCGCTGATTGTACTTAAATCACGCTTACATTATCCGCAGCATCGAGAATAAGTAAAAAATTCCAACTCAACAACACAGTTATTGAAGTTTTTCATTAGCAATAGAAAATTTCTTAGGGATTAGGGATGGATTACGAAATAAATAATACAAATAGTACAAGGTATCGATTTGTCCAGTCATAGTGAGTATGAGTACATTACTAGATATTATAATGACTGGTCATGTGTAGATTCTATCCTATCCTATTTATCCTATCCTATCCTTCCTATCCTATAATATTATAAATGCGAAAGTTTGTGAGGATGGATGTTTGTTACTCTGTGGTTACTCTTTAACGCGACAACGAATGAACCGATTTTGCTGAAATTTGGCACTGACATATAATATAATCTGGAATAGCACAGAGGCTACTTTTTATCCCGGAAAAGCAAACAGTTCCTGCGGGATAGCATCGCTATTTTTTACGCATTTGTCCTTCAAAATACGCGCAATGGAGTTTTAGATTAACATAATTTTTTTGCACAGGTAAAGTTAAGAGCCTGAAAAATGACAAAGGCTCTTTTTTATCTCGGGAAAACAAACGGTTCCTGCGGGATATTAGTATACTACTTTTCACACATTTATCTTTCAATTATGCACCAAAGGAGTTATAGAATGACGTGGTTTTTTGGATTGGCATAGTTGATGACTTGAAAAATGACAAAGGCTACTTTTTATCCTGGGAAAGCAAACAGTTCCCGCGGGATATTAGTGTTCTACTTTTCACATATTTATCCTTAAATTCGGCGCCAACGGAGTTACAGATTGACGTGGTTTATTGGATAGGCATAGTTGAGGACTTGAAAAGTGACAATGGCTACTTTTAATCCCAGGAAAACAAACAATCCCCGCGGGGTATTCGTATGCTACTTTTCACATATTGATCCTTCAATTATGCGCAGGCGAAGTGACAGATTGACGTGGTTTTTTTGATAGGCATAGTTGAGGACCTGAAAAGTGAAAAGGCTACTTTTTATCCCGGGAAAACAAACAGTTCCCGCGGGATATTCGTATGTTACTTTTCACATACTTATCCTTCAATTATGCGCCAACGGAGTTTTAGATTGAAGTTTTAGATTATTTTTTAGCACAGGTAAAGTTAAGGGCCTGAAAAGTGACAAAGACTACTTTTTATCCCTGGAAAACAAACGGTTCCTGCGGGATATTAGTATGCTTCTTTTCACATATTATTTATCCTTCTACTAGCTGATGCCCGCGACTTCGTCCGCATGGATTTAGTTTTTAAAAATCCCGCGGGAACTCTTTCATTATCCGAGATAAAAAGTAGCTCTCCCGGTCTGAGGAACCACTACTACATCCATTACTATACCCATGCAAAAAATAGCATCAATCCGCTGTTCTGTTGCGACGTGATTGAAGGACAAACCAATAAACAAACACACTTTCGCATTTATAATATCAGTAATGCTTTATTATAACACTTTTTATAATTGTCAAATTTTTTACCATACTTAACCAAAGACAAAATTACGTTTAGCTGTCATTTACGTTTTGTTATTCCACTGTCATTTGCGTTTTGTTATTCCATGTCAGATGCGTTTTTCTTATACCACGTTTTATAGTGACATGACGGAAACGCTGTCGAACGGGATTAAAAGTATCCTATGTCCGTCTCCTGGTTCTAAGCTACCTCTCCACCTATTTTCAGCCAAATCGGTTCATCCGTTCTTGAGTTATAAATAGTGTAACTAACACCACTTTCTTTTATATATATAGATTATGCGCCAATATGCATGCATGCATGTATGCATGTATGTATGTATGTATGTATGTATGTATGTATGTATGTATGTATGTATGTATGTATGTATGTATTTATGTAGGTATGTAGGTATGTATGTATGTGTGTATGTATGTATGTATGTATGCATGCATGTAATGTAAGTAAGTGTAATGTAAGTTTATTATAACTGTCTATCTATTACGGTTTACGAGATACAGGCCGCTGACAGACGGACGGACGGACAGCGGAGGCTTAGTAATAGGGTCCCGTTGGCACCCATTGGGTACGGAACCCTAAAAACCACGTTGACTATATGCACTTACACTTTATATGGTGAAATATTATAACGGCGAAAGTGCGTTGGTTTGTCCTTCAATCACGCCCCAACAGAGCTACGGATCGACGTGATTTTTTGCAGTGTACCTATAGTTGAGGACCTGGAGAGTGACAGGCTACTTTTTATCCCGCAAAGTCAGAGTTCCCAAGGCATTTTAAAGGCTAAGTTCACGCAGACGGAGTCGCGGGCATCAGCTAGTTAATAATAAAAATTATTTTATAACAAAAACAAGAAGTCAAATACTAAAATGAAACTCATAAACTAAGTTGACTTGACTATTAAACTGAGATATTATTATCAATTAAAGAAAACTATAAGTACTCAGCTCATTTTTCATTAATTAACAAACTATACCAATCACTGAACACAAAGTACATTATACAGTGTTACTGAAATACATCTATTTCCATGGTATGAATGAATTGGAATGACATCGTAGGTAGTCGTTATTCCTACTTCCATGTGAAATTCTAGTAATAGGGTATTTGACTACTTTTAGAAAATCATCTTAAATTGTTAATAATGCTATGCTGAAGCTAACAAAACGTATATTTCGGCATAATTTTCAGTATTTTTCATAAAAATCGAGAAATAAATTCAAAAAAATAAATTGCCGCCGAAACGTTCCATTTGTTCTCATGACGTCACAGTTCACATTTCAAACAATGACAATTCCACAGCCCATATGTGGTGTGGACTGTGACGTCATTCGAGATCACGGAACGTTTTCGATCACGTGACCATGGCCGGAATTATAGCAATTTTATTTAATGTTTTCTAATTAAATAAAACTTTATTTTTAGTTTTGTCGTATGGAAATGAAATGAAATGAAATGATGAAATGAAATGAAATGAAAATTAAATGTATGTATTAGGGAATAATGTTTTTAGATAATAATCTTTTAGGATGACACCAAATGAAACGATATTTTTAATATAGTCAAATACCCTATTCCTAGTTCCAATCAAACCCACAGAGGAACAAGCTTGGAACAAGATCGGCAATGACTATTGACTGCGCGATTTTCGCTCATTGCTTTACGTAATAAGCCTGCGGGTGTGTTCCGATAAATACACTGGACCACTGAAAGGGACGTCAATCCAGTAATACTGTGTAGCCGTTCCTTTTTTTTAGTTTGCTGTACTGGCTACTGTTAAGGGTGGAACCACATTTGTGAGTATCGATTCGGATTTTGCCTATACAAAACTGTCATTTTCCATACATTCGTGTACGCATCGAAAAGCCGATTTGATCCGTACAGTCTATTTGGAGAGAGGTTACCATTATACGTAAACAATTATGGCGTCAGATCACGTGATTATATTTTCACTGTACTAGTGATGCGAAACATTGGCAGACAAGTTGAGAATGAACGATTGATTGAATGAATACATTCTTAAATCGATTACCAATACTATTTAATATGATATTCTTCTGAATTGTGATGTTGGAAACGATATTATTAAGACCTTTCAATACGGATCCTATAATTTTAAATATTCAAATTTGTAGCTAACTGTAAATGTTACATAAAATATTATGTTTGAATTAATTTTAATTTATTACATATTAAATTTATAAATGGTTTTTCCTTACAATATTTTATTTTTATTATTATTTATATTATACTTTTATTTTTATTATATTTGTTATTACAATCCTTCTCCTATTATGATTGTAAGAATCTTACAGTTCATAAATTATTGTGTTCACAACATAATTTTTTTTCATAATAAGAAAGGAAGTGACAATTTTTTTATTTTACATGAATAATTTAGCACAGAGAAGTAAAAAATTACTAACTATAAATTATTTAACAACTTGAAATATATATATATATTGACATGGACATTATTTACCTTATTATTAGATTTTTTATATTAGATTATTTTTATAACATTATTTACCTTTTAAGTATTTTATGTTTTAAGTATGCTAATGGTAGAGAAATTTTTAAATATACTAAGTTTACTATGTACAAAAGTTTGGAAATAAAAAGAGATTTATTTATTTATTTATTTATAATTAAAATTTATTAGGCAGAAACAATTGGCAGTATTCTTCCCCATTGATGGCACAAAGCCAAAAATTGGTTGCAGCGATTTGCGACTGTGAATGATGCCAGTCGAATTATATTCGAACTGATCGAATGATTTACCATGATTAGTAACTACTTTAAACTACTTGACAATTTTGAAATAGATTTATAAACTTAAAGAATCAGGTTAACATTCCAATCGTACAATTGAAACCATTAGTTAAAGTCTCCACTTCTTTTCCGAGAGTCCGAGTCGTGAATAATGTAGTAGGCATGTAGGCATTTCGACTAGCCTGAAACCTGGCGAAAGATTCCCAGTCGCGCTGAACAACGCAGTCGAAACATGATGAGTAATTAAAATACTAATAAGTAGTCGTCATTCGATTATGAGCATTAAAATAATACTAATGTTCAATTCGAAAATGTGTACATTAGTAGTTGTAAATTATTCGAATAGTCAGATCATTCGCAGTCACGCATCGCTAACCGGTTGCCATTTGCCTTAATACACGGATCTACGAGCGTAATAAATACGACTTCCGATTTTACAATCGACTAAGCTCGTTCTTATCATTCACTCTATGGTTCACGTTTTATTTCCAGCACTAGGGATTTGTTCTATTTCATATGTCAAACACAAACTAGGCTATTATTCTGTGTTTTTTTTTTCCGATGGTGACTAGATTAATGCTAAAATAATATCGTAAACTGCATAATTTGAATTACATTTGTGTTTATTATAAATTTAAAAATGTTTTTCTTCGGGAAATAAAACGTTTGTGAGTGATTTATAGCGCGAACAGTGAAAATAGTGTTAGCAAAACTGAAATGTCCTGTCCGGTATGTTTTGTTTACATATAATGGTAACCTCTCTCCAAATAGACTGTACACGTTTCTATGGAATTTGACAGTTTTGTATGGGCGAAATCCGAAACGATCCTCACAAATGTGGCTCCACCCTAAAACGGAACGCAGTTGAATGAATGAATGAATGAAATGAATGAAAAACAGTATTGCACACCACATTAAAAAGAAATAAAAACTAAAAATAAACTTAAAAATAAATAATAACACATGGTAGTGCAAATGGCGGCCTTATCGCTAAAAAGCGATCTCTACCAGGCAACCACGTTGCAAAGGATATAATGATCAGAGATAAAGTGAGGGTGCACGCAAGTTTATGAGGAAAAAAAGAAAAAAAAGCAAAATTCAGATACCTAAATACACAAATAATGAATATAAACACATACTTAACATATGCATACATACCATACATAACTACCTACATATATACATAATATATAAATTATATATCTTCATACATACATAAATAAATATATATATACATACAAACTTACACAACATTTAATATAATTATACACAAGACTAGGAGAAAATACAATAAAATAAAATAAAAGCCAAGATTCAATACTAAAGTAGGAATGACTTTGAATTCAGGGAGGAAAGAAGCGCGCTTTGACTTGCCTTTTAAATATTGCATGTGACTGCGCACGCTTAATAGGAAGCGGTAAAGAGTTCCAAAGCCGAGAAGCTTCGATAGTAAAAGATTTAGAATAGAAGGAAGTATTATGTGAAGGTATTTCAGTATACTCTCATCCCCATTTTTTCAAATCTGTGCTTTTTATTGTTTATGTGCACCTCGAAAGCGCCAGCGCTTTCAGTAAAAAAATGGCGGTGAGTTATGACGTCATACATTACCCTAGGGTACCGTAATACCCTTCCCTACAAATTTCCCTAGGGTATAAATTTGTTCCGAGACTGCATGCCGCGGCATGCAGTCTGAACAAATTTTTCACCACTAAGAGCACTGAGCAGTGCTCGCAGTGTATTTCGAAACACACCAAACCGTTAGACGTAGTCGTAATTCTTAATTCCATGCAATGAACATTCTGACAGTTGGCAGATTGACAAGGTTGGGTAGGTACCATTGGTACAAAATGTCCCGCTCATAGTCATTGTCTCTGCCCTGTCCTCCCTGTGAGTAATTGTATTCTGTCTGTGGCCCTGTCATTTAATGTTTTTGTTGTGGTTGTTGTACTTTCGCAGAGCAAAAAAAAAGTGGAAATTCGGAAACTGCAAACAATAGATACCTATTTCTAAATATCAAAAGCAAAAGAAATATATTAAAAGTCCTTAGAAAGTAATTTTGTAAATTTGCGTGAATGAGGAGGAAATAAGTTTTTTGTGACTTCATTATGAGTGTATTGGTTGCTGAAGAGCTTATCTCGATATCTATCCTTAGAATTCAAAGAAAATAATTTCTTGCCAATCTTAATAGTCTTGACATCGCCCTGTTCCATTCTTTTAACAGAAAATAATCAATAACATGGACAAGCGTGGAAAAAGACATCATTCGTCGTCAGACTCTGAAAGTGCTGAAGAAAATCGCTTGAAAGATTTAAAAGAGCGAGATGAATTCGCCAAAAGATTACGGCAACGTGATGAAGTCAAAGTTAAAAAAGTTGTAGAAGGTTCTAGTAAAAGATCATATGAAGAGGCAGCAAAACGCTTAAAGTTAGAAGCTGAGGACAGAGACAAAATATTACCAAAGCTTCGTGTTCAATCAAGGCGAAAATATTTACAAAAGAGAAAGGATGACAAAGTTGTTGAATTAGAAGATGATATAGCAGATGATGAATATCTGTTTGATGAAAGCATGTAAGTCCCATATTTTTTTTTAATTCTTTTTTGTGTTATTTTTCTTTTTCAATCATGGGTGGCATGGATTTTTCATTAGAATACATTTCATTATAAACAGCCACTGATTTTTTATTCATGGACCCTTATGTTTGGCGCATGCATTAAAATAAAAGTATTCAAATAGTTTCTAACCTATCTGAATGTAAACTAAAATTCTTAATTAAGATGATTGATAATATGATAATTAAGATGATCAGCTTGCCATCCAGCTGCCCACAAGATAGTATAAAAACTTATTACAATGTAATAGCTACTTATTAATATTGTAAAATGATTATTTTGAAAAGAGCAACTGCTGAGTTTCTTGCCGGCTCTTCTCAGCAGAATCCGCTTTCCGAACCGGTGGTAAAATCTTGACGTGTCATAAGAGCCACAGGTTGGCCTACATGAAATAAATAATTTTGAATTTTTTTTTTTGATTATTTAGATTGACAGAAAAGGAAAAACGAGATAGAGAGCATAAGAAAACTATACTACAATTGGCTAAAGAACATGAAAAGGCACGTGAATTGGAAAATGTACAGAGGTATCATATGCCACAAGATCTTGGGAAAGGTGAAAAAGGTAAATGTCACCATTATTATTTGAATGATAAATACATTATGGTGGAAGACATAGTTCTGCCTGCGAAATTCAAAAATTTGGTTTTTCGCAATTTGTAAACTAATACGACAAAGTAGGCTTATGCCTTATGGCATTCTAATTGCGACAATGGCAGTATCATCTTCTATCATCTATCATCAAAATACTGAGTTGGACGTGAGTTACTCACAAATTAGTAGATATTTTGATTAATTTTTTAAACTGGACACTTTCAAGTAAAGATTTTTATATAAACCTGTGAAGATGATAATTCTACTGGCGCAATTAGAATGCCATTAGCCCAGTTTGTCGTATTAGTTTACAAGTTGCGAAAAACCAAATTAAATTTGAATTTCGCGGGCAGACTCGTATAATCATCCTTAATTACCTATTACCTAGAGAGAACTTTGAAAGCAGTCTTTTTATTGGTTGGTTAAATTCTTAAACCAATAGGGTATTTTACTCCTAGTGAGAAATAATATAAAAATAAGATAGTTTAGGCAATAAGGAATCGGGAAGTGGAAGTTTCAGTTCATTGGTTGGTTAAATTCTTAAACCAATAGGGTATTTTACTCCTAGTGAGAAATAATATAAAAATAAGATAGTTTAGGCAATAAGGAATCGGGAAGTGGAAGTTTCAGTTCACAAAGTTATAAAATAAATTTTATATTTAATTTGAAAGTTTCCAAACTAAATATAAAATGTATTTTATAACTTTGAAATTAAATAGCATAATGCTACAAATATGCGAAATGCATCGAAACGTCAAACAGTACCCGCCATTACACTACGTCAAATGTACATTTGACGTAGTGTAATGGCAGGTCTATATAGTTCATCCGCTCAAATAGTTTGTAGTACAAAGTACACGGTATTTTAGAAACTATGTGAAAATAAATAAATACATTATTTAATCATTTAGTAACATCACTTATTTAATTTTTTTTAGATTAATGAAAAATACAAAATCAAAATACTGGTAGTATTAGATCTGAATCATCACTTTATATTCATATACTATCATAATACAACACACAAAAATTTAGTGTGACACTAAAATACACAGTGGGTCACATAAGTCGCGCCGCCTTCGGCATGTACCGGCGGTCGCTATGTGTCGGCTTTACAAAGGGCGCCAACCATTTGAGCGAACGAATTTACTGTCCTTACGACGTCACCACATCGTCTGACGTGAGCAATGACCTTCTAGACGTGAGGCGTGTAGCGTTTACGCGCGGTTAAAAGGCAAACTTGAAATGCATTTTTTTGGTACTTATCGATTGAATAAAATTTTAGTAAATTTTCTAGTAGTTTATTATCATCTTAGAATCAAATTTAGAGACTTTTAAAAAATGAGTAAAATACCCTATTTAAGTTGATCAAGTACAATCACCTTGTGAATGCCTGCTGCCTCATTTAATAATAAGTAAAATGCAACATGAGATTTTTAATTTGTGTATGTTGATCTGATAGTGAACTCTGCAAGCTTAATTTCTATAATGTATTCCTTGTTGTAGGAGAATACGTAGAAGTTGATGAAAATGAAAAGTTACCACACTCTGAACAAAGAAAATGGGAACAAGAACAAATTAAATCAGCCTTTTTCAAATTTGGTGCAAAAGATGTAAAAGCTGAAGAAGAATATGAACTATTGTTGGATGAACAAATTGATTTTATACAAGCCCTTCAATTAGAAGGCAACAAAGAGAAACAAGAAGAAGAAAAAATATCGGAACACCAAAAAGCTAGACTAACAATAGAAGAAACAAAAAAATCACTACCTGTTTATCCTTTTAAGAAATCCCTTATTGAAGCAATTAAAAATTATCAAATACTAATTGTTGAAGGGGAAACTGGTTCAGGTAAAACAACACAAATACCCCAGTATTTGCATGAGGCTGGATTTACTGAAGATGGCAAAAAAATTGGATGCACACAACCAAGAAGAGTTGCTGCTATGTCAGTAGCAGCAAGAGTAGCACAGGAAATGAATATCAAGTTGGGCAATGAAGTTGGCTACAGTATTAGGTTTGAAGATTGTACATCTGATAGAACTGTGATCAAATACATGACAGATGGTACACTACACAGAGAATTTTTATCAGAACCTGATTTAGCATCATATAGTGTTATGATTATTGATGAAGCTCATGAAAGAACATTACATACTGACATTTTATTTGGTCTAGTAAAAGACATTACCAGGTTTAGACCAGATTTAAAACTGCTCATATCAAGTGCTACATTGGATGCTGAAAAATTTTCCACATTTTTCGATGATGCACCTATATTTAGAATTCCTGGTAGAAGATTCCCTGTCGACATATACTATACAAAAGCGCCAGAGGCTGACTATATAGATGCCTGTGTGGTAACAGTATTACAAATACATGCCACTCAACCACTTGGTGATGTTTTAGTTTTCTTAACTGGTCAAGAAGAAATTGAAACTTGTGTTGAAATGTTGCAAGAAAGAACTAAAAGAATAGGCAAGAAATTAAAGGAGCTTGTTATTTTACCAGTTTATGCAAATTTGCCAAGTGATATGCAAGCCAAAATATTTGAGCCTACTCCTGAAGGAGCTCGTAAAGTGGTGCTTGCTACAAATATTGCTGAGACATCACTTACCATTGACAATATTATATATGTTATTGATCCAGGTTTTGCTAAACAAAATAATTTTAATTCTAAAACTGGCATGGAAAGTTTAATAGTGGTCCCAATTTCAAAGGCTTCAGCAAATCAAAGAGCTGGTAGAGCAGGTAGAGTTGCCCCTGGTAAATGTTTCAGACTTTATACAGCATGGGCATACAAGTATGAACTGGAAGACAACACAGTGCCTGAAATCCAAAGAATAAATCTAGGAAATGCAGTGCTAACATTGAAAGCTTTGGGAATCAATGATCTTATACACTTTGATTTCTTAGATCCTCCACCACATGAAACTCTAGTTCTAGCATTAGAGCAATTGTATGCACTAGGTGCACTAAACCATCATGGAGAACTTACTAAAGCTGGGAGACGCATGGCTGAATTTCCTACTGACCCTATGCTAGCTAAAATGTTATTAGCTAGTGAAAAGTAAGTGAAATTTTTGCTAATGGCTGTCATAAATCTAATACTTTTTATTTTATTTAGGTTTATTAGTATCCATTTCTAATTAAATTTTTATTTTCAGATACAAATGTTCAGAAGAAATAGTATCTATAGCTGCTATGTTATCAGTCAATAGTTCTGTTTTCTACAGGCCAAAAGACAAAATTATACATGCTGATACTGCAAGAAAAAACTTTTTCCACAGACATGGGGACCATTTAACATTAATGAATGTTTATAATCAATGGGTTGATTCAGATTATTCTGTGCAATGGTGCTATGAAAATTTCATACAATATAGGTCTATGAAAAGGGCTCGGGATGTGCGTGAACAACTCGTTGGCCTTATGGAAAGAGTAGAAATTGAGATGTTATCCAGCTTAGGGGATGACACAAACATTCGGAAAGCTATTACCGCTGGGTATTTTTATCACATTGCTAAATTCTCTAAAGGAGGACATTATAAAACTGTAAAACATAACCAAGTAAGCTTTCTATGTACTTTCTTCCTATATTCTAACATTTTTATACATATTAATTGATCACCAGTCACCGACATAGCTCAGTGAGTCACGAAACTAAAGTGGAAATGGGCGGGCACATAGTTCGAAGAGCTGATGGTTGTTGGGGTCCCAAGGTGCTGGAGTGGCGACCCTGCACCGGGAAGCGCAGTGTTGGCAGACCCCCCACCAGGTGGACCGACAACATCTAACAAGTCGCAGAGAGCCGCTGGATCCAGGCAGCGCAAGACTGAGGCCTGTGGAAGTCCATGCAAGAGACCCCAGCAGTGGATGTCTATCGGTTGATGAAGAATAAGAAGAAGAATTGATCACTAAACAAATTTATTATTGTAATTAAAGAATTAAATTAATAATTTATATTTTTAAATGTTTTCAGACTGTTATGATTCATCCCAACAGTGCCTTATTTGAAGAATTACCTAGATGGGTAATTTACCATGAACTTGTGTTTACCTCCAAGGAGTTTATGAGACAAGTTACAGAAATAGAAAGCAAGTGGCTGTTAGAAGTGGCACCACACTACTACAAGGCTAAGGAACTAGAAGATTCAACAAATAAAAAGATGCCTAAAACTATTGGAAAATCTGCTAATAGTAGTCAATAAATGTATATCTAATGCATATTTGTATTTTATTTAAACATTAAAATGTTTTATTACAACAAATTTGTGAAAATCATCTACAATAATTTATATTAAAAAAACTCAGCCTCTAGTCAAAATGTATACAATTTAGACCTGCCTAGATAGGTACATCAGACTACTCTCAGTGGCAATGCAGGAAAATTTAAATTGTATTATTTGACAAGGTTCATATTTGCATGATATCATATAAATAGCCAACTGTGTTCCAGATTTCAACCATAACCATAAATTTATCAAATTAGTTGCAATCTGACTTACTCAGTAAGATTTGAATTGTACAAAACTCATAATAATTATTTAATTATTATACTACGATAAATTTGTATTAATTTGTTTTCAAAAATCAGAGACTCTTCCTTTTCTTTCCCAATCTCCATATCTGGTAGGTTCTGGTCCTCGAGGCCCGCCAACTTCTCCAGTATGAGGATTTGTATCATTAGGCCATGCTGGGAGAGGATCCTCTTTGGGGGGTCGCATTTCTGCTTGCTCCCCTAAATCTGTTATTGGAGTCGTTTCTCTCAATTTCTTTTTGAATTCTGCCATCCTTTGAGATTCACCTTTTTTTGTTTTCTCTTCAGTTTCTGTAGATGACTTTTGTGAGTACTCCCATTTACTCAAACTACTAGCAGATGTTGCTAAAAAAAACAATTAAATGTGTATAAGGTAAACGGTACATACTGAGATAATGGGACTTACCAAGAATTAAAATTTACTTAGATTTGTTTTAAATTATTTGTTTAACCTAGGAAGGAATTCGCGAAATTTAGCTTTTTTATCACCTTTGACGAGAAATGGCTTTATAGCATTGTTTAGTCGCATGTGAAGCATTCTGAATTTGAATTTTCAATAGTTATTAGCTAGTAATAGGTTTAAAATTATTTTCCAATTTTATTTTCAACGTTTACAATATTTGTTTTCTGAAAACTCGCAGCATAGACCACGAACACTAGGATATAGACGTCAAACTCCATAGAGCCTAAAATAGAATCTTAACAGGATTCTAGTGTGAGTGTTCCTTCACTATGGTACATCTATACATTTTCAATCTTGCATCTCACTCTCTCGTGATTTAACGACTCTATCCATTCATGTTTAATGCAAAAGACATGTCCCAATTTAGTATGGAGGGTGGTTTTTTATTCTGAGTGTCCATTAACCAGAACTAAACTGTCATCACGTGAAAGAGAAAAAAAAATAAAATTAAACGCCATAAAAATAATAATTTTAGAGTCCTCGGTTTTTTTTAAATTAATTATGAAAAATACCGTTTGTAGAAAATATTTTTCAATGGATGGTAACACTAAAAACTTTTATAATCTATAGACTATCAAATCTGGCACCGGTTAATGTCACGTAAATGTCATTTTGAACCAAATACATGTCATTTTGAAACATGGAACTAGGAATCACAGACCAGGAACTAGGAATTACGACTAGGTACTTTTGAACTGCCTATCCGAAAATGAAATTATTTGTTCCTGACAATCATCTGACATTGACAACTTACATAGAATAATATTTTCAGTTTTTTACCGGTGTATAAATCACATGGAACCAGGAATTACGACAAATCACAAGCAAAAAAATGAGTCAAAACAAAAAAAAAATTTTTTATTATCGGAGGCTTTAAAAAATCTGTAAATTATTTTGATAGAAGCCTTTTGGGATCTTTATCCAACTACATTAAAATCATCCTTGTTAATTAAATTCAAATTTAAAAAACCAATTTTGGACAACTCCTTTCATTGATAACCCAGCATGTCCTGCTCTAACACGATGTATAGCAATAGCGGAACTCGATGCTTATTGGTCCATCGCTTAAGCAGAATTACGTCATAGCGGAACCGGAAGCGGTTACTTTTTATTTTAGTTAGGGATGGGATTGGCCCATCGGAGTGAACCGTAACCTTATAATTATAGTGATGTACTTATCGGTTTTCGAGTACCGGTTTTTTTAATATTTACCGATTTTCTTCCTTACTAAATTCTAATTTAAAAAAGGTTGTGAAATAAATTTTAACTTTGAATAGCTGATTTATTCATTTTCATTTCTTAAACTACCACCGGTTCTGAATGTAGTTTACTTTTGAGAAGAATCCGGTAAGAAACTCAACAGTTACTCTTTTAAAATATTGTCTGGTACATTATATTAATTTATGACCATCGCAGAGTTCCATTTAAACGCGGAATAAATTGGACTTCGCTTTTAAATAATATTTATAGGTATATAGATAGGTTTTCCAGATGTTTAATTTAAATAACCTATAATAAAAATGATGATCTACTATTGACAGTCATCGCGATCGTGATATTTTTGGAAAGGCGGTAGTGCTTCCAGTTCTATCAACTGTAACGATCACAATCCATACTATACTAAATGCATTTTTTTTAATCAAGACAACCCTATTGCCTACAATGTCTTTTGCTGAGCAGTTTTTCGTAATGAAAATCTGTCTAAACGTCAAATTTATTCGTTGATTAAATTTCCCTTGGCGATTGATAAGTGGGTCTTAAATTTACTTAAATAATAGCTCTAAACATCATTAAAAAATACGATAAGTTAGATAAGTAAAAATCTGTTGTTTGAATTAAAAAATCAGCATATTTAAGAACATGAATAGGCATGATGACAGTTGTGAAGAATCAATGAAATTATGAATATATCTATGAAAATAGGATTCATGGAATATAAAAAATTTATTTATTTATCTATTTTGTCCGAGATTGATATTTATTTTGATAAAATAAAACTATAAAATACAGCAATCCGCCATATTGAATTGTGTTCAATTCAGATCAGAGCGAAAGGTATGTTAGTAGGGGAGCCCAAGCGGGGATTTCGGGATTTACTAAAGCGCGGCAGATTAATATACAGGGGGATACCTTGTACCCGGTAAAGTACCTCCACGAAACATGAGGCACATATATAAGGCCGCCCGTGAAGGATACAGGATCAGATTAGTAAAAAAAAATTGACCATCAGAAATTCTCGAGCGCGTCAGATTAAGGTAGGGTGAGTTAATTACATCCTAAAAAGTATATATTCCACTAATCTGACAATTTGAGAGTGACGTAAAGAAAGGGGAGGGCAACAAAGTTGTAAAAAAAAACGTTATCTCGACATTCTCGAGCGTAGCTAAATTTTTTTTATTTTGAAGGAAATAATTCAAGAATAATGAAAAATATATAATCTGACGATTTCCGCAAGCCGAAATAACAAAAATTCGTCGATAAAGTTAAATGCGTGCAGCTGCGTGATGCCTACATTTCCTTCTCCGCGTTTCTATTCCTCTCTCACTCTTTCTCTATCTATTACTCTCTCACTCCGTCCCCACTCTGGTTTCTGCTGCCATGACGCCATCACAGCTGATCATAAAGACTCGTTCGTAGCATGCTGTTTACAACGTGTTTCCAACGTTTTGGCTTTTTTTGTTATTTTAATATTATTTGTGTGAATTAAAAGTTATAAATATTTAATATGAGTGATATAAATTTAAAATGTGTATTTTGTGGTGAAAGTACCTCACAAAAAACAATAAAATTTACGGTAAAAACATTAAAAAAATGTGTAAATATTTTGGAATATCGTCGAAGCAAGCCGGTTTTCCGACAGTCTCGAGGAACATATGATGACCTCGAATTGTCGATGGAATCATCATTAAATGATTTATATCACGCACAGTGCTATAAATTATTTACTGCAATTAAAAATAGTGTTCTATGAAACTTCTATCAGACTTTCGAGCTGAGAGAGCTCAAATGCATATAAATATTATTTCTTTGAACTCAGCGAGCTCAAAATATCACATAAATTATATTTTGAGCTCAAAAATGTCATAAGTACAATTTTAAGCGCCCAGGAATGGAATTAGCGGGAAGTTGCAGGGATGGCCTTTAAGGTGAACCGTTTTTCTAATTTTTTTTGTCAGATCAGTCGAATCCCTCTAGATAATCGTCAGATTATGAGACAGTACGTTTAGAACATAAAGATGAACTATATATATCTTAATCTGACGCGCTTGAGTATTTCAAAATGGCGAATTTTTTTTGCACATTATGAAAATGGCCGCGAGTTTGCGTCCCATCGAAATTGTCAGATTAGTGAATGAGAGCTTTTTTTTGGTGCACTTAACACTCCCTTAGAAAATCTGACGCGCTCGATTAAATTTTTTTTTTTTTCATTTTCAACCCTTACATACAACCACCCGCATCATGCAAACGATCAGATTAACATACGTACATTATTAACAATACGTAGGGGATTGATGCTATCAATGTCTGACGCGCTCGAGGATGTCCATGCAACAGTTTTTTTTTACATATTTAAAAATCTATAGCCGCTTCCCCCACCGATGTAAAGGTATATATCATATAACATTTTTTTCTTCTTATCATCTAAGCTTTGCAACCCAATAGGTCTTTACGACGCTCGAGTAAATCCCCATTTAGCATCGTGGGCTCCCCTACTATGTCACATATCTTGAAATTTTGACAAACTACAACGACAAAACATATTTTATCTATTTTGCTGAAATAAGATTATCTTTATTCTTTCGAAATAGATATTTCCGAACACCATCCAACAGTTTTTCAATCAGTCATCATGCCTTTTGCAAAGTACTCGTAAAAGTTTTCTCTAAATCTTTTTTACAACTAGATTACAATGCATCATACAATATAGCACAACTAAATTACAATTTAACATATCACACGTAGTAATTATTAATGAAAAAATCATGAAATAAATTTCCGTTGTAGCTCTTGCACCAATTAAATAAAAAAGATTGCCTACTATTTATTGATTCAATTGATGAAAACTGTGATCAATAAAATTCATTCTCATTGATGATCGCAAGAGAAAACTAAGAAAATACTAATATAACATTTAAAAAAACATCTTAATATTATATTAGTTTCACTTTCACTTAAATTCAATAAGTAATTTAAATATATTTATATTTAAGTAATAAATTAATAAGGTATGTATTTGACAAAAATGTATGTTCTCACCATTGATTTAGTTCTTATATTATTATAGGTTACAGACAATATGAAGCGATTATATTTAAAAGCTAGATCATATAAGTTGTGTAGATAAGTTTACAACTTTATCTAGATATTATTCATAGGTGGTTATGAGTGAGAAAAAATACTAAACAGACATAATTTAATTTCATGAAAGTATTACACAAGCTATTGTTTATTTAATAATTTTAATTATTATTAGTAAAACAATTGATTTCATAGAAACGTTTGATAAAATAATAATTTGATTAAACGGTTTTTGTTTAACGATAGTTCACCAAATAGGTAGGTACGGCGTATATTTTCTTCAAATGTATATTCAAAACCTACTCTTCATTCATTATTATATTATCTACAAGTTTTAACCAAACTATTTAATGTTAATTATCTTTATACACCCCTACGATAACATGATTAAAAATTGGAAACTACTATAAAATTTTATTGTAGTAGGTATTCATAATGAATAACACCCAGTTGAAGTCTGTCTGGCTGTCTGATACTCCATTGTCTATTTTTCGATTTCAATAAAATATGCCAAGGATTTATTTCTAATGCTTATTTATGTTAGTAATTTTTTAATAAATTAATGTTAAAGTAATGACTAGTTTTGGTGACAGCGCCATCTATCGACAAAATTGTAAAGTTTTGCTTAAAAATGTATGCAATTAAAAAGTGTAATAATTTGTCCCCGGGACAAAACAGGACTAAAACATTGACTTTGATATCCTGAAAAACAGTAGGGTTAGCGCGCCATAGGGGATGAACATTTTTGTCGACGTAGGTAACCCATAATTTTGTCAAATCTGTACTGATTTTGAGAAACCTTTGAAAAAGCTGGGTCAAGTAGTGTTATTATCTAAACATAACAAAAACAAATATTATGTTGATACAGAGAACACAATACTTCTTACACAGTGAAAATAAATGAGATGAGCACAGAAATGCAAACATCAAATCACAAACAGTGATTATAATTTAATATAAGAAATTCTTTTTAAATAACCGACTCAAACTCTCGCGCCACTATACAAAGTATATTATTTATTGCTGATATTTTAAAAACCACTCGACCGATTTTGATAAAATTTATATGGGACCACCTGGGAAGTATACCCTTTGAAACAATAAAAGAATTTTTCAAATTGGTTCAGGTGTCTTCATACATAAAATATTCTCTACATACATAAAAAAACAATAAAAAAAGATTCTGACGAATTGAGAACCTTCTCCTTTTTTGAAGTCGGTTACTAAAAAGAAAATTAATGTTTCTTACTTTCACCTATTTTAGGTTACAACAATGTTAACTACTTTGACGTCGCACTGATCAATAACAACCACCTTTGGTAACTTTGGTTGCAATCAAATTTTCCATTTCCTTGAATCTACATTGTGAATTCGTCTATTAAAATTAATGCACCATTGTCTAACAATCCAAACGCCTTCAAAAAACAGATTTTTGTTCACGACAAGTCATACCAAGATGTATCGAGATTGTCAAATTGTTTAATAATATCTGTACATATGTAAACTTTACAGAGTTTTGGCAAGGTCTGTTCGATAATATACATATAGTGCCATACTAAAGCCGACAGATTACCTGATGGATAATACAATTTTATCTTACTATCATCATATTATTTAATTGATATTAAAGAATGAAATGATTCAATTTCATTGGATAACAGTGCATTTTTACAATGTTGACATTGCACACAATCTAGTCTGGGAAATAAATAACGCCAAACTACACCAGTAATGTATGACACAGCATAGGTTTGGAAAGTATTTTCGGATGGAATACTTTCTTCAATGAAAATAACGTTTTGAGCATCCGAACTATGGAGAATATCATTGATATTTCGATTTCGCTTGATAATTACATTTTTTAGAGTTCCCTACATTTTATCATCACCAGGGGTGCAATTTGCATATAAAGATTTACCAGTAGATATCTCATTAATGAGCAATTTCTTATACAAGGCAACAAATTGTTGACAGTCTGGATGTGTGCTACATCCACCCTGTCTTCGAATCTGTCCAAAAAAGATTTCCAGGGGATCCTGGTTTAAACGCTTCAAACTCAAATATTATGTTGATACAGAGAACACAATACTTCTTACACAGTGAAAATAAATGAGATGCACACAGAAATGCAAACATCAAATCACAAACAGTGATTATAATTTAATATAAGAAATTCTTTTTAAATAACCGACTCAAACTCTCGCGCCACTATACAAAGTATATTATTTATTGTTGATATTTTAAAAACTGCTCGACCGATTTTGATAAAATTTATATGGGACCACCTGGGAAGTTGACAGTCTGGATATGTGCTACATCCACCCTGTCCTCGAATCTGTTCAAAAAGTTTTCCAGGGGATCCTGGTTTAAACGCCCGGAATCAATCTTAGTTCCGACCAAAGGTGTTTAATGGTTTTAATGTCATGAATAAAGTTACGTAACGACAGTGGCTTACATTCTCTTGAGTCTGAAGCATCAAATTTCATTGATTCTAGCTTCTTCAAGGCTTCGTTCCAAAACTCTAAGTGGACTGAATTTAAAGACAAAGCATTACGTAAATTAACACTTGAATGACCAGAACAATTCAAGCTGTCAAACAAATCATTAATGAACAAAAAGATCTCGGCAGTGAAATAGCCATTATCAATGTTCACAAATGGTACACTATAATTATGAACTATTTGAAGATGTTCATATGTCTTCTTCTTCTTTTACTCCTGGGAATTTTCTCCGCAAGTAGGCGTGTCCGCCCGTTTTGCGTATGTTCATATGTCTTCATCTGGTTGTGTAAAACTCCCGAAACCGCCCTGCTGAAAACTTGCGCAGCATACACAACCTGAAAAATTCAAATTGCTAGTCATTTTTACAGAATAAATGTGATATACCTACTTCTTTATTTTGAATCTAGAGCCAAAATACCAAGTTTCATACACATAACTTGAAAAACAACTTGAATATGAAGGACTATCACTATGATACAAACATTCAACCCCTATAATCCCTTTAGGGCTTGAATTTTAAGAAACTGTGAAAGATTTACTTCTTTGTTTTTAATTGAAAGCCCAAATACAAAGTTTCATAGATAGAACTTAAAAACTGATGGACTTTCATACAAATTTCCATTCCCTATTTAACCCCTTTGGGGGTAGATTTTACAAAATCTATGAAACACGTACTTTTTTATTTTTAATGTAAAGCCCAAATACCGAGTTTCATGAGTATTACTTGAAAAATGACGGACTTTCATATACACTTTAACCCCCCCATTTAACCCCCTTGGGGGTGGAATTTCAAAAGATCCTTTTTAGTGCTCACCTACGTCATAAAATGAACCTACTGTCAAAATTTCAAGTTTCTAACTTCAGTGGGTTTGGCTGTGCGTTGATAGATCAGTCAGTCATTCAGTAAGGCAGGAAAAGTCTTTTTATAAGTACTTATAGCTGATGTATTAATATGTACTTATTATAAAATTTAAATAGCTGCCTCGTTGGTCCAGTGGGTAACTAAGTATGACCAGGTCCTGGGCTCGATTCCTGGGTCAGGCCAAAAAAAATGTATTGGATTTTTCTGTCAAGAAATTCTTATAGTAGGTACTAGCCTGGAGGAAGAAAGTTGGCGGTGAGTCACCCCGTGCCTCAGAGAGAACGTAAAGCTGTCGATCCTGCACCTGGTCTCTCTCTGGTTGTTTCAGGCTTTCCATCCCATTGGACTAAGACTATGAGAGTGAGGGAATAGAGAGTGTGACTGTTTTTGTGCACACACTTGTACTATAATATCTCCTGCGTATATAGCTACTCTCTGAGCGAGGTTGGCCACCGTGACTGGATTCAGTCGGGAGGATATTATTATTATATTTTATAAAGTGTACACTTACCTTCATCTTGTCATAAGAAGGTTTTATGTGTTTGTGGGTAAGTTTGGTTAGACTTGGCAACACCATGGATCCCATCAATAGCATACAGCTTCTCAACGTAATCCCACTGAGCTCGCTTGTTGCCGATGAGCAGATCCTTTTTCTGAAAATTGTTTCAAAAACATTTCAGTAAGTGGGGTGCATCATACATGTGATAAATTTTCTTATTATTGATTTCATAATGAATAATGTGAGGATCATTATGACCAGTTCTAAGTAAATTTTCACATGTCTCAGATATTAACGAATTTATTGCAGCAACATTGGCAGAGCCTTGATCAGACACAGTTACTCTCAAAACAAACCCAGTTTTAAGAACTTCAGCAATAATCTCTTTAAGTATCTTTTTTAGAGACATGGTTTTAATACCATCACAAACAAAATAAAATGCAATGGGTATTTTCCAAGATAAAAATATTCCACACAGCATGAAAACTAAAGCTTTGTCAGCAACATTATGAGTGTGTTGACCACACTCGAAACCTTAAATAACACCAGTATGGAAATAGAAAAACAAGTTTTTATTAATGGCCATTTCATCAAAGAGTAGCGTACATTGCAAGCCCATAGTATTTTTGGTCTTCACAACATCTGCCAAATGTTGGAATATAAAATCAATACCTGGTCTTAGTGGTTAATATGGAAAATATTAATATTGGTTAATATAGAAGATATGGTAGATTTAGCTGGTAATTTAACATTACACTTCTGCAAAAATCTATAACATTTTGGACTTAATTTATACAGTGAGAGTGCAAAAAGTATGTGTATCTCACTGCTTTAGACTGCACCTGACAATCTCAACTGTGAATCTACTAATAATTTGCCAAAGTTACTTAAAAGTGGATACTTTTTAATAAACATTTTATATTTACTTATAATGAAATGACTGAAACTTTGATTTCAATTTTTTATATTTAATAGTTACTTAATGATTTCAGCTTTGGGGTGGTCTGATCCAGACAAGATGTCTCATTGAAAGGCATGGTTTTTGATGGAATGGGACTCTATTGCGAGTTACAAGATGTAATTGGGATACCATCAGTGGGACTCAGTAGTAAGTTACAAGATGTACTGAGGATATCATCATCAATGAGCATAGCATTGCATGAGTTTGGGCTTGGCTGGGAGTTCTGAATGATATTTATTGTTGAGGGAAGTTCTACATAATTCTCTTCTTCTTCTTTATCAACTGATAGACGTCCACTGCTGGACAAAGGTCTCTTGCATGGACTTCCACAGGCCTCGGTCGTGCGCCGCCTGAATCCAGCGGCTCCCTGCGACTCGTTTGATGTTGTCGGCCCACCTGGTGGGAGTCTGCCAACACTGCTCTTCTCGGTACGGGGTCGCCACTCCCGCACCTTGGGACCCCAACGACGATTGATACATTAGTAGAAGTCAAAACCGAAGAGCAAGATGAATCTTCATGTGTAACTTGGTCTATATGCCTAGACGCAATTGGGATATGGCTGGTAACTTTAACATCGAGAGGTCCCTTGGGAACAAGCGAAGATATCTCAAGATATTTAAGATTTGACGATAGATTATGAAGTGATTTTTCATTAGAAGGTGGATTAAGGAAGGAATTGCATCTAAAGTTAATCTTAAATTATTATTAATGTTCTCTGGTTTGAAATGACTACAACAAATTCTAATATTTTCTCATTTAGAAGTTCCGGGACCAACCAACCATACATAACCAACCATACATACCTTCCATCTGTCGAGACAATTAAACGGTATTCTATGTAAATTTACTTTGCTATAACACATGAACGCATCCTGGTTCCTGGATGAAAAAGTTTACCACTCGCACTGAACTTGAAGGCACATTTTATTTGCACAAAATAACCTGTGATAAAGGCACAGCACAAATCAGACCATTTAACTATCTAGATGAAACACAATAATTATTGATTAAGGAACTTAAAATTGAGAATAGAAATAGGGGATAGTATAGGTAATAAAAGTTTATCCTGATAAAATTTAACACCGATCCGCCGCCGCCATTTGTCGAGAATTTTCGTTTTAGAAAAGAATAGGTAAGTACTTAGGGCAAAAAAATTGGAAATACCGGGAAGAACCTACAAAACGGAATCGGATAATAGTATTATTTTCGTTCATTAATCATAACTTTTACGATAGTGAAAGTAAAGAAAATATTAAGCTTTGTCAATAGTTAACTTGAGATTTCTTTTGTTAAAAACTACATTATACACACCTTAAGTAAGAAATTAATTCCTATTTTTATACAGTAAATTTTAATATTAGAAACTTAAAGATTTAAAGCCACGGATAATTTTAAACTTAGCACCGGAAATGTTACGTAGGCAGGAAATGACGATAGATGCGAACTTTTGGTAGTGTGAAATAGAGCGAGAGCGCTTGGCACCACTATGAGTATGATAGGGACAGAAAAACTCGATAAATAGTTACTATTGTTATTCTAAAGTGAGACGGGGGTGACTCGCAGATCACAGACATAGAACAACATATACTCAGGGGAGATCACAGAGGACTGAGGTGAGGAGTTTAAAGTCTGTGGTTTAAAGTATTCTGCATAGATAATACAATATAGACTAGGAGTATTCTGTGTCACAGAGTACATAGTACCTAAGAAAATAAAAGTATCATTTTCTCAAAATGTAAGGTCTTTGCTCAAACCTTCAATGGCTAAAAAATATATGTCCAGCTACATTGTAGGATGTATTTCCTACCTTCATGAGTGGCTATCACAAAACACTATTCTAAGGCTATTCTATCATTTTTTGACAAGTAGAAGGCCCAGTGGAACAACCACAGATTAATGATTATTTATTTGGTATTGTTCGTTCAGGAAGCGGCCACACAGAAAATGGACATGGTTGACATAGATGGTTGAGTCCCGATCGTTCCACGAGAAATGAGATCGACTTCATTATGTCGACCAAGCGGCATATATTCAATGATGTCTCTGTGATCAATAGGGTGAAAACCGGTAGCGATCACCGGATGGTAAGAGGCACGTTGAATATTAATGTAAAGCTGGAAAGGGCCAGACTGGTGAAGTCCACTCTCCGACCTTCTCGCGCTCATATCCAAAATCCCGAAAACTTCCAACTCGAACTGCAGAACCGATTCGAGTGCCTAGCAGACTGCGTTTCTGTGGACGATCTAAACAACAGGTTCGTGGAAACTGTCCATACTGTGGGGTCTAAATTCTTTAAGACCCATCGCAGGAAAAGAACCGAAAAGTTCTCTGACCATACTCTCAAGCTAATGAAGGAGAGACAAGAGATGAGGCTGCAGTCATGGGCAGACGCGGCTGCCTACCGGCGGATTAATAGGCAGATCTCTAAGGCACAAACTCGCGACCTCCGTGTCTTTAATACCAAGTGTATTAAAGATACCATTGAGCGGAACAAAGGCTCAAAAGTGTTCGCGAGAGATCTGTCTATCGGACAGAGCCAGCTGACGCGGCTGAAAACTGATGACGGCCGTCTCGTCTCTTCTCGACCTGAGGTCTTGGGAGAGGTTGAGAAGTTCTATGGACAGTTATATATACCACGACACAAAAACCTGTTGAAGATTTGGCGAAAGATCCCAGAGCCAAACTGACCCGACACTATACCGAAGATATCCCGGACGTCAGCCTATACGAGATTAGAATGGCTCTCAAACAGCTCAAGGACAACAAGGCGCCAGGTGATGACGGAATCACTGCGGAACTCCTGAAAGCGAGTGGAAAACCGGTACTTAAGATCTTTCAGCGATTGTTCAATTCCGTCGTCCACGAGGGCACAACGCCGGAAGCATGGCACAGGAGCGTGGTGGTTCTGTTCTTCAAAAAGGGTGATAATACCTTGTTGAAGAATTATAGACCCATCTCGTTGTTGAGTCATGTTTATAAGTTGTTCTCGAGAGTCATTACGAATCGTCTCGCTCGTAGGTTCGACGACTTCCAGCCTCCCGAACAAGCTGGATTCCGAAAAGGCTTTGGTACCATAGATCACATTCATACGCTGCGGCAGGTTATACAAAAGACGGAAGAGTATAACCGGCCACTTTGCTTAGCGTTTGTGGACTATGACAAAGCCTTCGATTCGGTGGAAACTTGGGCTGTGTTGAGGTCGCTGCAGAGATGCCGGATTGACTACCGGTATATCCAAGTGTTGAAGTGCTTGTATGAAAACGCCACAATGTCAGTACGTATACAGGACCAGACTACGAGGCCAATCCACTTGCAGCGTGGAGTGCGACAGGGAGACGTTATCTCCCCGAAGCTCTTTACCGCTGCGTTGGAGGACGTCTTTAAGCTTCTGGATTGGAACGGAACGGGCTTGGCATCAACATAAACGGCGAGTACATCACTCACCTGCGATTTGCCGATGACATAGTAGTCATGGCAGAGACTCTGAGAGACCTCAATACAATGCTCAACAATCTCAGCAGGGTTTCTCAACAGGTGGGCCTGAAAATGAACATGAGCAAGACGAAAATCATGTCCAATGCTCATGCACCGCTCCACCCAGTAATTGTTGAGAACTCTGCACTCGAAATTGTCGACGAGTATATTTACCTGGGACACACAGTCTAGCTAGGTAGGTCCAATTTCGAGAAAGAGATCAACCGTCGAATCCAACTCGGCTGGGCAGCGTTCGGGAAGCTCCGAGATGTCTTCTCGTCCATAATTCCTCAGTGCCTGAAGACTAAAGTCTTCGAACAGTGCGTGTTGCCAGTGATGACTTACGGATCCGAGACGTCGCTAACTAAGAGCCTCTTATGTAGGCTCAGGACCGCTCAGCGGGCGATGGAGAGAGCTATGCTCGGAGTGTCCCTGCGGGATCGAATCAGAAATGAGGAGATCCGTAGAAGAACCAGAGTCACCGACATAGCTAAGCGAGTCGTGATACTGAAGTGGAAATGGGCGGGGCACATAGTTCGAAGAGCTGATGGTCGTTGGGGTCCCAAGGTGCTGGAGTGGCGACCCCGCACCGGGAAGCGCAGTGTTGGCAGACCCCCCACCAGGTGGACCGACGACATCAAACGAGTCGCAGGGAGCCGCTGGATTCAGGCGGCGCAAGACCGAGGCCTGTGGAAGTCCATGCAAGAGACCTTTGTCCAGCAGTGGACGTCTATCGGTTGATAAAGAAGAAGAAGAATGTTCGTGGTCTATGATTTGGAACAACAAGCAGTGCTGCCATATCTCCAACCTACAAATGCACTTTTTGCACATAAGGACACAATGCGAATCTTTGCGAATCGATACACACAGATGTGATTCCAGCCTACTTCCACTCTATTCCATGTGTGATTCATAGACCACGAATATTTTTAAGGTTCCGTACAAAATTGGTAATAATGGAACCCTATTGACATAGAGGTTTATGTATATTTTACAAGGAAAATAAACCAAAGTGAAAATTATTTTAGTTAATTAAAAAAGGGGGAAAATTGGGGGTTTGAATTTGAAATTTCAAAGTAGCATAACTATACCGAGTGGGGTATCTTATAAAAGGCCTTTACCTGTACATTCTAAAACAGATTTTTATTTATTTTTATATATTAGTTTTTCATTAATCAGCCTAAATGTCGAAAAAATAACCCCCCCCCCCCCCCCCTATCTCCGAAGTTTACCAATGTAATTCAAATTCAAATGTTTTATTTGCAAGATTGAGTACATAATATGATCTTATACAATTGTCTAAGCGCTTCAATCTGCCACATAGTAGCATGCAAAAGAATAGTCATACAAAATTTAATACTTAAATCTATAATTTTTAAATTCAAACAATGTCATACTCATTCTAACTGTTATATAATGTCAGTTCTATTAATTTCAAAAAAAATTAAACAATGTCATTAATATTTTTGTCCTGAATAAATTCATCAACAGTATAGTAGCATTTGTTTAAAAGTATTTTGTATAGTTTTGATTTAAATCGATTAGCATTTAGGTTTTTTATACTGTCCGGTAACTTATTATAGAGGCGTACGGCCATGCAGTAAATATTTTTTTTAAATAAATTTATTCTTTGTCTTGGAATTATAAGTTTATTTTCATATCTGTTGGATCTTGTAATTGTGTCAGCTATGCGTGGAAAATAGTCCCTATGCTTATGAACAAAAACTGAGACTTCATATATGTAGAGACTTGGAAGAGGCAGTGTCTTGGTACTTTTAAAGAGTGGCCTACAAGATTCCAAAGGTGCGGCTCCGCAAACGGCTCGAATACATTTTTTTTTGAATACGAAACACTTTTATCACATCAACAGAGTTGCCCCATAGGATTAATCCGTAACGTAAAAGAGAGGAAACATACCCGTGGTATGCGCAAAGAGCCGTCTCTTTTGATGTTACACTTTTAAGTTTGTATAGAGCGTACACAAATCGATCTAGTTTTTTACATAGAGAATCTATATGAATTTTCCAATTTAAAAACTTATCCATTGCTACACCAAGAAACACAGTATGGTCAACCTGTTCAATAGGTAAATTATTGCATGTAACTTTAATATTTATTGGAAAACTATTGTATGTTTGAAACTGTATATATTTAGTCTTACCAACATTTATACATAAATTGTTTTGGCTCATCCATTGAACAACTTTATTTAGGTTTTCATTGACTTCCTGTTCAAAAGTTTCCCTGTTTTTACATTGTATTATGAGAGTCGTGTCATCAGCAAATTGGATACAGTTACATTCGACTGAGTCAGGTAGGTCATTCGCATACAATAGAAATAACAGTGGTCCCAAGATACTTCCTTGTGGCACACCATACTTGTTTGTCCTAAAGTTTGATGTAAATGATCCCCTTGTATTGCCGCAGATTTTATTAATTTGAACACTCTGTTGTCTATTATTTAGGTAGCTATGAATCCATTGGTGAGCATTCCCTCTTATTCCATAATTCTGTAGTTTATTTAAAAGTATCCTGTGACAAACAAGATCGAATGTACCAATTTATGTATATTTTACAGGAAAAATAAAACCAACGCTCTAACTAGCATAGTTTTTTTCTAGTAACAATAAACCTCTACAAACAAAGTTAACGATGAATGCGCAAATTAATATATTATCGTTTTACTTTTGGAGTACGGAACCTTCAGTGCGTGAGTCCGACTCGCACTCGGCTGGTTTTTTTTTTCATAAAATGACACTGTTCGTTGTCTATGGAATTATCATATGATCAATGATTTCTATGATCTATTGAATTCCATTTTTGTGTCTTCTTTTTAGAATAAAGTAGAAAATTAGATCAGATTATATTCTAATCCGGAGGGAATTGCAAAAATGAAGGGCTGCATTTTTAATATTGATGCTGGGTATTTAGAGGGATTGTGCCGTGGCTTTAAGTGTGGTATCCTGAAACAATCTGATTACTTGAATTTAGTACAATGCGAAACTTTGGAAGGTAAGTCAATGGTATTAAGTATTTCCCGAGCATTCTATCTATAATATTCTATCTGGATGATCAAACGCCTCAATTTGTTTGATTTGCGTTTGTCCATGACCTTGTCGAACGACATACATGGTGTAGAACTAAATACAATTTAAAACCACCCACCCCCAAACTGTAACTATCATATTGATACTAATGTTCTTTTCAGATTTGAAACTCCACTTGCAAGGAACAGATTACGGTACATTTCTAGCAAATGAACCCAGCCCCCTAGCTGTGTCAACTATTGATGATAAGCTGCGTGAGAAGTTGGTTATTGAGTTTCAGCATATAAGGAATCACTCTGTGGAGCCAATGTCAACATTCTTGGATTTCATCACCTATAGCTACATGATTGATAATATAATTCTCTTGATCACTGGCACACTTCACCAGAGACCCATTTCAGAGCTCATCCCAAAGTGCCACCCTCTTGGCTCCTTTGAACAGATGGAAGCTATCCACGTTGCCGCTACCCCAGCTGAGCTCTACAATGCTGTGCTGGTTGACACACCGTTGGCACCATTCTTTGTTGATTGCATCAGCGAACAAGATCTAGATGAAATGAACATTGAAATCATTCGTAACACTCTTTATAAGGCATATTTAGAAGCTTTCTACGAGTTTTGCAAGCAGATTGGTGGAACAACTGCTGATGTTATGTGTGAAATATTGGCTGTATGTTATTATTACTTTGTTAAATTTGAAACTTACTGATGTTTAGATGTTGCCATGTGGGTTAATGTTTTTAATGCTATCCCTTTAGCAGATTTGTCAAGATTGGTTTGGCAGTAAAGTTGTGAATATGTAGTAATCTCTATGTTCTTATATTAATACTTTTTTTATAGGGAAAATATATTCATTCCTGGTATATTCCTCTTGAAAGTCTCATCAAAATTAATTTAAGAGATCTTAAGAGTAACCCACACAAATGGATGGAAAAAAATTTAGGTTTTAGTTTGCTTTCATTGAAATTATTTTAATAAGCTTGCTCAATAAGTGGCAGGTATTTTGATAACAAACAGGTATAGAAATAAAATAAACACAATACTATTATTATAAAAATATATTTCCAGTTTGAAGCTGATCGTCGTGCTATCATAATTACCATAAACTCTTTTGGAACTGAGCTCTCAAAGGATGACCGTGCTAAACTGTACCCCCGCTGTGGCAAATTGAATCCTGATGGATTGGCTGCTCTAGCGCGTGCTGATGACTATGAACAGGTGAAGGCAGTGGCAGAATATTATGCTGAATATTCTGCTTTATTTGAAGGTGCTGGTAACAATGTTGGTGACAAAACCCTCGAAGACAAGTTCTTTGAACATGAGGTAGGTTAACAACTAATAAGTTAATTTTGTACAAATATGTTATCTACTCTTTAAAGTTCAAAATATTTATTAGTTGGATATTATCAGAGTATATTAAAAAATTTGTTGTTCTAGGTGACCCTGAATGTCAATGCATTTTTACAACAGTTTCATTTCGGGGTGTTCTACTCTTACCTCAAACTAAAGGAACAGGAGTGCCGGAACATTGTTTGGATCAGTGAATGTGTTGCTCAGAAACACCGAGCCAAAATTGACAACTACATTCCCATATTCTAAAAGAAATCTTAGAAGAACAATGTTCACTATTGCAGTGTAAATAATTATATCTTAATAAGTAATATCTGTTATTTCCCATTAGTAATTCAAGCATGTGGATAAACCTTAAACATAAGAAGTAAATGACTATCTTGTCCTATTTATGAATAAATGCTGTGAAGCAAGTATTTAAATTAAAAAAATATGAGAAATTATTGTTATATTATAATTAAAATGTATAAGAACCATATTTATCGTGAATTCATAATATTAGAAATAAATAAATGTATTATTCAGAAAACATAGTAAATAATAATATTAATAATGATATTGGTGAAATTAGACATTCCATAATAGCAATAGCCTAAACAGTTTTTTTGTCAATATTGAACAATATTTGGACAGCAAAATACAAATACAATCCTAATTATCCTATTTTCTTATTAT
This sequence comes from Oeneis ivallda, assembly GCA_029955525.1. Classification (NCBI taxonomy): domain Eukaryota; kingdom Metazoa; phylum Arthropoda; class Insecta; order Lepidoptera; family Nymphalidae; genus Oeneis; species Oeneis ivallda. The sequence continues at coordinate 18,890,383 of JARPMR010000002.1, read as the reverse complement.
TAGCTACTTGTTGAAGAACTTTTATCAAATTGAATAAATACCATACCATATTTATTTAGATTAAGCACAAAATTTTGTTCAGAATTCATCAACAAAATGTTAGTGCTGCCCTCATCATTTGAATAAATATAGAATTGGTGTTTTTTATTGTCTGAACCACAAAGTTTAATAATTATTAAATAACATTTTAGATTTTTAATGATGTACATATTTAAAGAAATTAACTGTTTTGATTTGGGATATATTCCAATTGCAGAATGTGTACACTATGTTAGAAACTTGGTTAAATAAAAGCTACATTTCAATAATTAATCTTGTCTTTATTTGCTTTATACACTAATTTCAATTTGTTCTTGTGCCAGTCTTGCTTTGCTAGCAATCTGTTCACTCACTATATCTGTTATTGGTCCATCATAGTCCAAATACTGTTTTGATTTAGTTAACAAGCTGCTATGTTCTTTCCAAAATGTATCTTTTAACATATCACTATGGACATCCACAATTACAGAAATGTTTTTGTTCAAAACTTCATTAGACAAAGTTTTCCTTAACAGCAATGTTCCTTTCTTAAACATCTCAGGCTCATTATTATAATTTATATTAAATTCTTTAAATAAAATTTCATTTTTATCTGCAGATACAGTACCACACAAACGTTTTTCAGCCTGAAAATAAATTTGATGTAAATAGAAATTGTATAATGGCGACATAAAATGGAATTATCATAGTATCTCAGATTATAAAAAAGATATACAGATTACTGTGAAATAGTTTGGCCAGATTATAATTATATTGAGCATAGTCATTGAAATTTTCACCAATTAAAAAGTAAGTACTTTGGAATATTATTGACTAGATGATGCCAGTGACTTCATCCACATGGATTAAGGTCTTTAATTCCCATGGGAACTCTGTAATTTTCCAGGATAAAGAGTAGCCTATGTGCTAATCCTGGGTATGAGCTATCTCCATTCCAAATTTCAGCCAAATCGGTTTATTCGTTGTGACATAAAAGAGTAACAAACATCCATGCATACATCTATCCTCACAAACTTTTGCATTTATATTAGTAGGAAGTAGGATTTTTATGTGAGGAACTTAAAGTTAAAAATAAAGAATAATATAAATTACCTGAGCAGGATTCAGATTTCCATGTAAAACGAGAGTCCAGAATGTTGTATTATATAGGTTATTAATATGCACATCTGCTTGTCGCCATTTCAGATAATCAATGAGGTTTTCTTCAGATGGGTACAAAACTATGCGCCCATCAAATGTTGGAGGATACTTCAATGTTTCTCCTTCAAAAAATTTACTCCAGTAAAAAACATAGGATGCAGTAAATTTACTGTTCACAGTAGTAAGCAATTTTGCAGCTCTCCTCTTATATAGTGTTGAATTCTTTTTAAATATAAATGAATATTCATCACTTTGTCCATATGCCATCAACAGATCATTTAAATCGCTCAACACAGAATAAGCAGCATAGTTCATTAATTTTAATCCCCTTGAATCATTAGGTTTTACAAAATTGTGATCTTCCGTAAACTTGTGGAAGCATTTACCATCCAATCTGACAACAATCCAAGAATTTGGTAGCAGAGTATCATCCAACTCAAAAGTTTTGACATATTCAAATGAACTTTTTGCCATTTGAAATAATTTAAGAGGTTTACTTTTTATCAACAATAAACATGCAGGAACACCTCTAAACAACATGTACAATTATCTGTTCTGCTACCTACAGTCTTGCTGGCTAATAGCTGCACAGACAGACCTATGGGACAGAACCAACTAAATATTATAATCACTAGGTACTGAAAATAATTGATTATTATAAAGATGTAGGATAGGAGCACTATCTGGGTGTACTCATTCATTAATCTGTGAGGAACACACCCAAACCAATAGCTAATCTAGATCCTAGATGGAAGTGGCCAAGCTGAACACTGGGAATAAGAATCAGTAGATTCTATGAAATTATTAAATAGGGTTGTACAGCGAATTTAAAAGCTTTTATGACTAGCTAGAAGCTGGACTAGCTGGTCCGTTTACATAAAAACAAGAGTGTCTAACATGAAGCAAAATATAAATACTGGGTACGGTGAGGTAGGGCAAGGTTAGAATTTGAGATTTTTGGATTTATTACTATATTTAATAATTTCATTGAACATAAAAACACGAACACTTTGATAGTATTATATTACTGTGTGGTGTTTACGAACTATGAGCACAGAATACTATAAACTCGTAGCGGAGATTATGAGATGAAATGACTAGGAGACCTAGGACTCCTAGGTTAGGAGTTAAGAGGAGTTCATTCAGAGCATAGACCACGAACACTAGGTTATTTCAATCAGAGTTGATATTTGCTTCGTCTCAGGCATAGGTGTCAAAGTCATTATGTCAGTCAACCACATAGACCACGAACACTATTATAGTCCACCAATACCACAGAACACTATTACACAAATAGTCCAATACAGAATACTGTCCCTGAAATTCAAGACATCTAAAGTCTGATTTATACGGGTTTAGTAGTTTAGTAAATCTTTACTTTCTAGGCTTCTTAATTGTTTAGTGACTGTTTACAGGTTCTATTTAACTGAATATCTATACATTGATGTACAGAGCTTACGTTATTTTATGGAATTGTTATAGTCATTAATCCTACTATCCTACTAATATTATAAAGGCGAAAGTTTGTGTGTATGTTTGTTCCTCCTTCACGCAAAAACCACTGGATGGATTTGGCTGAAATTTGGAATGGAGATAGATTATACCCTGGAATAACACATAGGCTACAAATTATCCCGGAAAAGTCCAAGGTTCCCGCGGAATTTTGAAAAACAACTGATAGATGGCGCTGATTGTACTTAAATCACGCTTACATTATCCGCAGCATCGAGAATAAGTAAAAAATTCCAATTCAACAATCAAGTAGGATAAACACAGTTATTCAAGTTTTTCATTAACAATAGAAAATTTCTTAGGGATTACGAAATAAATTATACAAACAGTACAAGGTATCGATTTGTCCAGTCATAGTGAATACATTGCTAGATATTATAATGACTGATCTGAATGATAGGATAGGATCTACACATGTAGATCCTATCCTATCCTATTATTCCTATTATAATATTATAAATGCGAAAGTTTGTGAGGAATTGAGGATGGATGTTTGGATCGATGGATGGATGGATGGATGGATGGATGTTTGTTACTCTTTAACGCGACAACGAATGAATCGATTTTGCTGAAATTTGGCACAGACATAGAATATAGTCTGGAATAGCACATAGGCTACTTTTTATCCCGGAAAAGCAAACAGTTCCTGCGGGATAGCATCGCTATTTTTTACGCATTTGTCCTTCAAAATACGCGCAATGGAGTTTTAGATTAACGTGATTTTTTTGCACAGGTAAAGTTAAGAGCCTGAAAAATGACAAAGGCTACTTTTTATCTCGGGAAAACAAACGGTTCCTGCGGCATATTAGTATACTACTTTTCACACATTTATCTTTCAATTATGCACCAATGGAGTAACAGATTGACGTGGTTTTTTGGATTGGCATAGTTGATGACTTGAAAAGTGACAAAGGCTTCTTTTTATCCTGGGAAAGCAAACAGTTCCCGCGGGATATTAGTGTTCTACTTCTCACATATTTATCCTGAAATTAGGCGCCAACGAAGTTACAGATTGACGTGGTTTATTGAAAAGTGACAAAGGCTACTTTTAATCCCAGGAAAACAAACAGTTCCCGCGGGATATTCGTATGCTACTTTTCACATATTAATCCTTCAATTATGCGCCAACGAAGTTACAGATTGACGTGGTTTTTTTGATAGGCATAGTTGAAGACCTGAAAAGTGAAAAGGCTACTTTTTATCCCGGGAAAACAAACAGTTCCCGCGGGATATTCGTATGTTACTTTCACATACTTATCCTTCAATTATGCGCCAACGGAGTTTTAGATTGAAGTTTTAGATTATTTTTTAGCGCAGGTAAAGTTAAGGGCCTGAAAAGTGACATACATACACATATACTGTAGTAGTAGGTATGTATGAATGTATGTATGTATGTATGTATGTATGTATGTGTGTATGTATGTATGAATGTATGTATGTATGTATGTGTGTATGTATAAAATATTTCCATGGGTACATGGAAATATTTTAATTTAATTTTATTTTTTTAATTTAATTTAATTTTTATTATTTGTTGTTATAGCGGCAATAGAAATACAAAATATGTGAACATTTCAACTGTCTATTACGGTTTACGAGATACAGGCCGCTGACAGACGGACGGACGGACAGCGGAGGCTTAGTAATAGAGTCCCGTTGGAACCCTAAAAACCACGTTGACTATATGCACTTACACTTTATATGGTGAAATATTAAAACTGCGAAAGTGCGTTGGTTTGTCCTTCAATCACGCCTCAACAGAGCTACGGATCGACGTGATTTTTTGCAGTGTACCTACCTATAGTTGAGGACGGAGAGTGACAGGCTACTTTTTATCCCGCAAAGTCAGAGTTCCCAAGGCATTTTAAAGGCTAAGTTCACGCAGACGAAGTCGCGGGCATCAGCTAGTTTTTTTTAAATAATTTTAAGTATTTGCAGATAGGTTCGAAATTGTTGTGCATGTTGTGTTCACTTCTCACTTTTAAATGATTTTTCATTTTACACACTACTCCGAAAGTTTTATATACTTACTTGCATGTACCTTTTAAATATATACCAATGTGAAATCGCTAGAGAACCTGAATAAACAAATAAACCGGCCAAGTGCGGACCACGCGCAGTGTAGGGTTCCGTAGTTGCAAGTCACAAATATTATTGCTGACCTAAGTATGATAGTGCTTTTATTTCATTTATGAATATTGAAAATATTTTGAGTTCCATGGCTTCAAAACTATAATATACTACAAAATATGCAACTTACACCACGTGTAATACCTAACTTAGATAAAACAGATATAACTCCTTAACTAATAATAATAAATATTTTATTTCGACCATCTGGGATCATAGTGTGTTAGTAACAATAAACTTAACCTAACCTATATTATGTTAGTAACACTTAAACCTAAAAGAACTTAACCTAAGACGGCACCGATTTGTCAGCCCATGAATCATGCAACTGTGGTTCAAGTACTGACAATCGATCCTGTCAGTGTCAGCAAATGCCCTCAGGAGTCAGGACGCTATTAGAGCTGGCCCGGACTCTACGCAACAGGGATGTGCACGGCGGTGCACCGCTTTCGCATAGTGGTGTAGAAGCATAGTTCGCATACTGGAGCAATTTTTTAATTTAAATATACAACATATTATTAAAATTAAATGTGATACACGTAGAGTAAATCATAAAACATTACAAACTATTAGATCTAAAAATAAATATGGTAAACGCACCACTGCATACATAGTCCCTCGTCTAATAAACAATTTAGATAGTAAAGTAAGATTACAATTTACTGAAAATAATTTAAAACGTAAACTAAAATCATATTTTTTGGATAAGTTGGTTTGTTAATGATAATGAATTAATGAAAATGATAATATAGGTACAGAATCGGTTTATAGCTCACAATTTAAACCTCAGTGGTTTTTCGTGAGCTAATAAGAACATTTTTGTATATTCCTCTTATTTGATAATTAAAAAAAAAAAAAAAAAGCAGTCTACACGAGCGTCCGCGAACATCCCTGACGCGCTGCAGAATCGGGGCAGTCCCAACAGCATCCTGAACGCATTATTATACTGTACACGCAGGGCGTTGTACTGCTTCTGCGTATAACTGATCCACAGGCTGCTCGTGTAAAAGGAGGTGCAGTATGCTCTAAAAAGGGTGATTTTGACTGGCACATGTGAACTTACACTAATGAACCCTACTTAGCCGTGATAGTTTTCCTTTAAAATTCATTATATATACTACTGCTGTGAATTTTTTCATGTATCCTTTATACAACCATTTAGCTTGCAGAGGGGGGGACACTTGACTAATAAAATTTAGCACTTTAAAATATCATATTTCACAAACGGATCCCTGAATTGAAAAATGGTGTTCCCACACCCACAATATTTTTGAAAGACCTATTCAACGACACCCCACACTATGGGATAGACGAGAAAACTTTACATGTAGGGGAGGTACCCTAAAAAAAATTATTTTTCACAATTTTATTTCATCACTTTGTTGGCGTAATTAATATATATACTTACCTACCCTTGTCAAATTACAGATTTCTAGTGCAAATAGTCTCTGAGCTAAACCGCGGACGGACAAACAGACGGACAGACATGGCGAAACTATAAGGGTTCCTTGTTTACTACGGAACCCTAATAAAATGAGCAAATATATGACGTCATAAATCGCCGGCATTTTTGTACTGCGAGCACTGGCGCTTTCGAGGTAAGGTTGATTATACGCCGATTAACACACATAATACTATTTATCTCATTTTAATCCATGGTTCATCATCATGATCAAATGACGAAGGTCTGAACGGTCTCGGCTCCCAGTCCAGTTGATTATACGGGTCTGCCCGTGAAATTCAAATTTATATAATTTTGTTTTTTTGTAATTTGTAAACTAATACGACAAAGTAGGCTTACGGCATTCTAATTGCGCCAGTGGCAGTATCATCTTTACAGGTTTATGTAAAAATCTTTACTTGTAAGTGACCAGTTTAAGAAATTAGTCAGAATAGAATATCGACTAATTTGTGAGTAACTCACGTCCAACTCGATATTCTGACTAATTTCTTAAACCGCCCATGGTGTGTCGATTATTATTTCAGTAACTATTAAAGCTATCGACATGAAATTTTGAATAGTTGTGTATATAGTGGGTCATCAAATCAGGGGTTTGAAATTTCAACGTAAGATAACTATACCGAGTGGGGCATCATAAATGAAAGGCCTTTACCTACTTGTTCATTCTAAGACAGTTTTTTATTTATTGCTAAATATATATATAATATATATAGCTGCTGGGGCTGATTCACTGATTCACTGACTGACTGACTCATTGATCACCTCTCCTGTAAAATTTTGTATGAAAAAATTTTTTTTTACTAATGGTTTCGTATAGAAGACAAAAATTCATCCGGAGGAAAAATATGGAGAGAGCTGATGATTGAGGATTTCGGAGACGGGTGAGGAGCACGGCCAGGTTATTAAAGATAGGTGGGGGGTGCTCGAACAAATGTCATTCGAAACCTCATCCAATTGGCAGCGAGCTGAAAAAAAATCCAAAATGGCGGAAAAAAGATGGCGGCCATACAAACTTCGTCGGTGTCTATCTCGGAGAATATAAAAGATGGAAGAGTGGGTTCTTGGCAAAAGATGATCAAGACCCGAAGGTCTACTTGATGAATAGAAAAAAAACAAGATGGCGGATTTTTTTTCTCCATACAAAATATATGGCGAATATTAAATAGACTAGAAGCTGAGAAATATGCAAGACTTTGATAGGGTTCCTTTTCAAAATTTGTTTTTATAAAAGAAATCTCATTCTGACTAATGATGAGATATGATATCCGAGGGTTTGGAAGGTGGGTGAGGAGCACGGCCAGGGTATTGAAGATAGGTGGGAGGTGCTCAAACAAAAAATACTCGAAACCTCATCCAATTGGCAATGAGCTGAAAAAAAATTCAAATTGGCGGATTCAAGATGGCGGCCATACCAATTTCATCGGCATCTATCTCGGAGAGTATAAAAGATGGAAGAGTGATAATTTGTTAGAAAATGATCAGGACCTGAAAGTCCACTTGACGATAGAAAATCCGCGGTCCGCTTGCGGGCCGCGCACCCACGCGCCCTACTAGTTGCTATATATAATAGTTTTTGATTAATCGGCTAAAATGTCGAAAAAATACCGTTCCCCATTAACAATAAACCTCTACAAACAAAGTTAACGATAAATAAGCAAATTAATGTAATATTATCGTTTTACTTTTACTTTTGGAGTGCGGAACCCTCGGTGCGCGAATCCGACTCGCACTTGGCCGGTTTTTTTCGACATTTTGCCCAGTGGCGCGAAAAGCGGGTGGCTGGATGAGGAAGGCTGAGGACCGGGGTGTGGTGGCGTTCTCTGGGAAACGCCTATTTTCAGCAGTGGACGTCCGCAGGCTGAGATGATGATTATATTTAAAAATAAATAATAATCTGTTTTAGAATGTACAGGTAAAGGCCTATCATATGATACCCTATTCGGTATAGTTGTCTTACTTTGAAATTTCGAACCCCCGATTTTCCCCCCTTTATATTTTATTTATGAATATTAAATATATTTTGAGTTCCATGGTTTAAATACTATATTATACTAGTGGTTCGCCCCGAACTGAGACCTCGCGGTATCCCATAAGGTAGTTTTAACTATATATTGTAATTAAAACGCGCCGAATCTGATGACGTCAATCGTCATCTGCTTTCGTGCATGGAATGCGTATGCCTACAGTATTTTACTAAAATGCAGCTGGTTCGCTGAACGGGTGTTACGTAGTACGGGAGTTACGTAGTACGTACGTACGATTTCATAATAAAAAAAATTATAATATGCGATGACTGCGCGCTTGCCGCTTCTGCGGCGAGCATGTCTAGATGCGCGCTCACCTTTACGTTCCTAGACGCAGTACCATCATACGGTAGTAAATATAACATGCCTCTGCCATCAGTAGATTTTTTTTTATTCCACGTAAGATGGTGCTAACGTCTAATTATTGTAAATAGAAACGGATTTACTTTTGCAAAAACAACGTGATAGTTTTATTGATAATTATTTGCTAATTGAATAACATAATTAGTAATAGACAAAATAAGAATAGCTGACGCAAAACTGTATTTACAATAATAAAGACAGCGCCATCTATTAACAGTATAGTGAAGTTCTGTTAAAAACATTTATGCCCATTAAAAATTAAATAATTTCGTTTCTTTATTAGGTATATTTATCTAATCTTAGTATTTGTTGTTCAAGTACAGAATATAACTCAAATTATGTGTAAGTTTCAAGTTTTAAAATAAAGTGGTTTTAGAGATCTAGCCTCGAATTCAATCTCCACTTTGAAAGCCTCCCCATTTCGTCAATTTTAAGGGAAAAATTAAAAAAAAAATATTTTTGTACTTACTGTGTTCAATATCGTCTTTAAAAGGATATATGGCAAGCCTATGAAAGGCAACAAAAATATTTTCCATCGCGTTCACTTCTATGAGAGCCCCCCTGAAATAAAGATTTTATATTTTTTTATGCAATATTCGGCTGAAGGCCATCAGTTTACATATTATATCTAAATTTGAAGTAATTGCGTTCAGTAATTCAAAAGTTATAAGGCTCTGACAGACGGACGGACGGACGGACAGACGGACGGACGGACAGACGGACGGACGCACAGACGGACGGACGGACAGACGGACGGACGGACGGACAAAAAATTATTTTTCACAATAATTGTGAAAAAAAATTTTAACGCCGACAAAGTGGTGAAATAAAATTATTTTATTTCACCACTTTGTCGGCGTGATTTATATTTATACCCTTGTTAAATTACTTACAGATTTCTAGTACCAATACTCTCTGAGCTAAATCGCGGACGGACAGACAGACAGACAGACAGACAGACGGACGGACATGGCGAAACTATAAGGGTTCCTTGTTTACTACGGAGGAACCCTAAAAATGTCAATATTGCTAGAGGAACCAGCTCAATGCTCATTATACAAACGGGCCGGCATCACATGCGAACCACTGGGTTGTAGTAAGATGTATTATTTTTTTATATGTTAAGAGAGAAGGTTTTAAATTTCTTAGGACAACGACTTATCTTCATGGGATACCTAGTATTAATACTAGTGGTTCGCCCCGAACTGAGACCTCGCGGTAACGGTATCCCATGATTATTCATTCAATCGATACATGACGACCAAAACTGACATTATTATTATTAAGCCCGTTTTCACCAAACATACCTAAATCATCCCCTATGTAGGAGTCTCTTTACGTAGGTAGCTCCAAAACACAATCCTAAGTCCTAACATCCGTCCCAATGTCCTTTTAGGTGTCCCGTACAGGATCGTGATAAAGAAGTTGACAGTAATCATCACATAACTTATCATAGGTAGCCCGTAAAGGTTAGGGAACGTCAGTGAAAACATTGAATTATTATGTAGGTGCTAACGAGTGAAAACGGGTTAGGGGCATCTGTACAAATCGTCATCTATCGACGCGAATAGAAAATATACAAAATGATATTTAACTAAAGAATAATTTTAATTGAATATGTTATTATATTATGTACCTAAATAATAATGGTCGACGCAAAACTTTTTTTGGTATAAATCGTAGTCGTAACTCCTAGTTCAATGGAATAGTTAATGACTGCGCCATCTATTAGCATTATTGTGAAGCTATGTGAAATTTACTGATGCTCATTAAAAATTAAATAATCTCGTTTCTTTATAATATTCATATAATTTTAGTATTTGTTGTTCAAGTACAGGATACAAGTGAAGTAAGAAAATAAGTACAACTTGAAAATATATAGAAAATTTTCCCAGAGAGCGTCTTCAAGCGAGCGTATTAAATCGCCACTTTGGAAGCCCCCCATTTCGTCAATTTTAGGAAAAAAATTAAAAAAAAAATACGGTTGTACTACGGTTGTAAAATGGTACACAGAAAACATGCAGAAAACCTATGAATCGCAAATAAAAAAAAATTTCTTCGCATTCGCTTCTATGAGAGCCCCCCTGAAATACCCTTGGTAAATTTAATAAATTCGATTAACAGAGGTGGGAAGGAGTTGTGACAACTTGCGGTGGCACGATAATAACGCGTCATTTGTTACAATTCACTTGTTATGAAAGCACGTGTGCAAAGTGGTGTGAATAAAACTTATGGATTTGTGATAATCTAGAGCTCCATGGTGTAGTCTACGCTTAGTAGCAACAATATCAATTCGTAATCGACAATTCCTAAATCCCCGCAGTGTGGGTGCGCAGTACCCTGCAGCATCAGGATTGAGGAGCTATAACCTAAAGCTCCATGATGTAGTCTATGCTTAGTGGCTGCAATATCAATTCGTAATCGACAACTCCTAAATCCCCGCAGTTTGGGTGGGCAGTACCCTGCAGCATCAGGATTGAGAAGCTATAACCAAAAACTCCATGATGTAGTCTATGCTTAGTGGCTACAATATCAATTCGTAATCGACAATTCCTAAATCCCTGTAGTTTGGGTGGGCAGTACCCTGCAGCATTAGGATTGAGGAGTTATAGCCTAGAGCTCCATGATGTAGTCTATACTGCGGCTACAATATCAATTCGTAATCGACAATTCCTAAATCCCCGCAGTTTGGGTGGGCAGTACCCTGCAGCATCAGGATTGAGGAGCTATAACCTAGAGCTACATGATGTAGTTTATGCTTAGTGGCTCGGTCCCTATCCGAAATATCGCTGGTATTTTCTAATAGGTCTAGGTAAGAGGAATCAAATTTTGCCTTTGGGCGGCACCATTAGGACCACCCGTATATACTTCTTCTGGAATCATCTGGAAATCCTTACTGTTGGCTCGGTTGGCCACTTTTATAACCACCCAGAAATTCTTTTACCCGGAAATCCTTACTGTTACTTTGGTTCACCACAGCTTTCGTTGTTATTTTTTTTTATGACAACGTAGGAATACTTACACCCGAAAATCCTTACTGTTGGTGAAGTTAAAAGTGGCTGGAGAAAGGAGTCGGGTGGGGTTTAGAGGGTTTGTCAGTCTGTTTCTCGTTTGTTTTATCACTTTTACCAAAGACAACAGTGAATTATTAATAATAACCGATAAAAGTGATGAAATTCATAGTATTTATCAAATTTACCAAATGGTGAGGTAATTATTAATAGTCACCGAAAATTATTAATAAATTATCACATTTATCACATTTACCGTAACAAATATGAGTGCAAAATTTTGTGTAAGTATATCAACAGTGAGATGTCCCTCCGAACTCTTAAGGATTTGACCTTAAAGTTTGGCCACTATTATATATAACTATTCCAAATTTCATGTCGATAGCTTTAATAGTTACTAAAATAATCGACTGTGACAGACGGACGGTCGATAGAGAAAGTCTCACCATAATGGTTCCATTTTTACCATTTTGGTACGGAACCCTAAAAATGGGGATGACAGTATTATTTAATGGACTGTGTTCCGTTTTAAACAGTAACCAGTGTAGCAAACTAGACTAGGAACAGCTTCACAGTTAACAGTTTGGTCTGTATAATGTACTTTGTGGTTAACAGTATACTGGATTGACGTCACATCTTACAGTGGTGCAGTGTACATCGGAACATAACCTCTGTTTTACGTTCTAGCCAGGCTTTAATGGCGCAATTTCGAAGATTTTTTTTTGTATGAAACGTGCGCTAATTTAAATGGCGGCTCTATTTATTTAACTTAATTCTTACTCTAAAGTGTTTTTCTCTGCCTCCAGTCCTTGGGAGTTGAAAGAAAATTAGTTTTTTTAGTTAACCTATGCTCGATGCTCGCCTGACTTCATTAAACGTGTCTCTCACGCATCATCAGAAGGTTTTGGGTTAGAAGTCGGTTTTTTTGAAAAAAAAAAATTTATGACTACTCTGCCTTTGAATTGGATGAATCAACAACTTGGATGAAATGGCTAAAGGATTTTCTCACTTTTTAAAATACATTATTTTATTTTTATTCATACACCTACAATAATAACAATAAAATAATAACATGATAATCTATGTATTTCTAAAATATCCAGTATAATACAGTATAATGTTTGCACCAGGGCTAGGTCATTATGCAACATCTTGCTTTTCTATAAGTACCATATTCATGTTAGTAGTTTCTTAACTTCCTCTGGAGTTCTTTTTACTATTGTATGAGGCTCCACATACCCATTACTGGGATCTTGTATAGCATGATACAATTGTTCATAAATAGCCATTATGACATCAAATGCTCGCTTTTTCACAATTGATTTGTGATTGTGACTAATAAGTAAGTTTAATTGAGGCAGTATATATACATCAGGTGTTACTAAGAAAATATCAAACTTGTTTAGGAAAGATCTAAGTGATGTAGTATCCATTCCTGGTATTGCTGATAGGGGTCCATTAATTTTTTCTTGTAAAATTGTATAAATTGGTCCCATATTCAAATTTGCCACAAGGTAGCTGGCATGCTCCGATGTTAATGTATCTATTTGAGCCTCTGATTGTGCCTGTAGCCTTTCACTGTACTCATCTAGAATAGTGTACAATGACAGAGTACATTGAATATGATAAATACAGTTCAACATGTATACTGACATATCACTTGAGCTGAGATGGCATGCAGTCTCATTTATGGCATGCAAAAGTGGATCTAAAATATGAGTTATTATAATTCTTTTATCAGTATTGTTAGTATTGCTTGAGATGCTCATTAAGTCCCTCAAGAAACTTACTAAATCAGTGACTACAAATGATGGATTTAAATCTGAAGGGGGAGCTTTTACACCATGACTTAACTCTTTTTGAATCTTACTATCTAAAGTCATCAGGAATACTTCTTCACTTTTCTTTAAGAGTTCATCAAATGTATCTATCATGTGACCTTTTGTTATAACAGTTTGTATCCTATCCTTGTAGTAAATTATCAAATTTGTTATGGACCACAGAACTAATGGGTCTTTGTCAGGTTTAAGTAGAAGTTCTGCTCTCACTTTGAGCAATGGACATAATGCTTCCATAATGTTTGTTAAAGCGTCAGTAATTCTTTGTTCCTTATCCGTCATTATACAATGTCTAAGAAGGATAGTCAGGTTTTCTTTCTCAACAGGTATAATTTGATATACCCAAGCTAAGATATCTCCTATGTAACGTTTTGCATCATTGGCATAGAATTCTATTGGTTTAGATCCATTATCTCCACCTTTAGTTAAGACATCAATAAACAACTGTACAACAGTTGCTTTCCTGGCATTGCAGTATTCATCAATAATATTGCAGAATAGGACTTGTCTGTTCTCAAGTTTAGCTAAAGCCTTAGGGACTAATAAATTATTGGGAGAGTCTACAATGAGCACTGCCCCAATAGTCCAGTGATATAATTTTTCAATAGCTGCTTCTTGTTGAAGACCTATTGTTTCCATGATATCAAATGCTGGAGTTTGATACCAGCACCTTACAAGAGTCCTGCAGTTTTCATTCAATTTTTCTATAGTAGCCAAAGAATTAAAGAAATCTATAGTAAGTGAGGAAACATTCAAAAGATTCCTGCATTGATCAGGGGACAGGTGAAAGTTCTTAACAAATGTGTTCACCCACAGTAGTTTTTTCTTCGTTTTTCTTCTTTCATCATTCAATTTAGTTGTTTGTGCTATTATATGATGTGTTTTTGTTTTGGATTCATGCAACCGGTTCGACATATCCTTCACAGCCGCATCTAATGTGCTTAGTGAGTCAACCAATATTTGCAACTTATCTTTAACTTTGTTGTACTCACCTAAGATAGTTTTATTTACTAATAAATCTCTTTTCTCAATCTCATTCACTAGTATTCTTCTAGTATAGGCGGAATTCGAGGAACACAATCCCGAAACAGTACACAAAGCTTCACTATTATCAGTTATGATGTGGCTATCGAAAATTTTATTAATTCTCTGTCGAATAGGATTATTGTAAGCTGAATCCATTTTAGCCAAACGTAACTTCCCTCTTTTATAGTTTGAAATTGGTGCTTAGGGAGTATGGGCATTGGGCTTTATTATTTGCTATAAATCAATAATTCTGTTCACTTTAACTTTCAGACATTTTCATCATTGTCATTCATGATTGGCCATAGAATAACAGTATACTGCTCCTAACATAGGTAATAGCAGAGTATGCTGTTGCTGTATGAGTGTAGGGCTTGCAATATCAAAACAAATTGCCCTGGGCCCTGATTCTGTAACTCAGTTGCTATCAAAAAATGGTAGCCACTGACATATTTTTTATCCATGGGCCCTGATTCTGTAACTCAGTTGCTATGAAAAAATGGTAGCCACTGACATATATTTTGTATCCATTGAAGGTTTGCTACGAAAATGATACTTTTATTTTCATAGCAAACCTTCAATGGATAAAAAAATATGTCAGTGGCTACCATTTTTTGATAGCAACTGAGTTACAGAATCAGGGCCCTGGAGTGCGCGCGCTATCAACCACAGATTAGGTACTAGTTACTACGTATCAACTGAGTCGTCGGGCCCAAGGAGTAATAGTATTCTGTGGTCGGGCCATTCGCTTGTGTTTGTGGCTAGGAGTAATAGTGTTCTGTGGTTTGTGGGTAATGCCAAAAAACATTTTATTTTTGAAGTTTACGAATAAACTCTTACAAAATGGGATCGCGTCAAATCACGGAAAAATCTCTGGTGATGCTACGATCGTTACCTAGGTTGTCATTAGCAAACATTCGTGATAATCCTGGATCGAAACAATATGTAGGTGATATTTTTTATTCGTATTAAAATTACCTAGATAATTTAAACTTATATACTAATATTGTGTAAGGAAAGATTTTTTTGTTTTTTTATTTGTACCAGATAGGCTCTGTAACTACTGGACCGATTTTAACCATTTTTTCACCAATAGAAATAGAAAGCTAAGTTATCAGGAGACGGGAAGTAACTATGATTTACTGTCAAAAATATTAGAGATCCTTAAGAAAATTGCAATAACCGAAAGTAGGAAAATTTTTTTAATTTGGCGTGTGCTGAGAAAACTATTGGTACATAAAAATGATGTAGTACATGATTAAAGTACTCATTATTCTCTACAAAAAGTTCCCGAGGGAATATATCTAACTATCATATATGTCACAATTGTAGCTTTTGTGTTCTAAAATTTAGTTAGATCGCCTTTATTATCGTGGTATTAATTCTTCCTTACTAATACATCATACTAATATTATAAATGAGAAAGTGTGTTTGTTTGTCCTTCAATCACGCCGCAACAGAGCTACGGATCGACGTGATATTTTGCATGGGTATAGTTGAGGACCTGGAGAGTGACTTAGGCTCCTTTTTCTCCAGGAAAATCAAAAAGTTCTGAGGGATTTTAAAAACTACATCCACGTTGGCGAAGTCGCTGGCATCAGCTAGTCTACAGTAAATATAAAAGAAGATTAATAATAAGTTTTATCTATTTATTTACTTACCTACTTACATTTTTGTTCACTAAAATATAGCCAAAGCGAGGTCGTGGTCAACATTCTGGTGATAAGCATGGAGCAGGCAATAAGGGTTCAGGTCAAAGACAAAATTATATGAGACTTGGTTATGAAACAGGAAATAATCCCTTCTACCTGAGAATGCCACACGAACCTTATTATAAAGGTCACCAGTAAGTATTAATATTCAATAATTAAAAACATTTTAAATCTGTTCCCATTTAATACTCAAAGGTTCCCCTAGCTTTACACTATTGACTATACCTTGTCCAACCGTTTATTTTCTTTTTGACAGCTCAGTCTCACTGACAATATTGTCTATGTGAGAGTGAGTGAGACACAGCTGTCAATAAGAAAATAAACGAATGGACAGAGTAGTACAGTGCGACAAGTATAACTTGGCGCTGCTGTGTGCCACTGTGCTCTACATAACTATTGCCATTGTATAGAACATGAGACTAAATTTTGGAAAAAAAATATTTAATTACACAATAAACGCAACAGCGAGATCCAATAGTGAATTTTCAAGATGGGTCATTGTGTATAAAAATTTGGATCATCGAATTAGTTCCTCAAAACGCCACCGCCAACTTATACTTGTGGCAATGTATGTACTTACTACTTACTCTATTAAGACTATACTATATGATAGAACTGATCATAATAATTTTTTGCAAAAATCATTGTTATGATGTAATGTGAATTTGAATAGATTTGAAATGATCCCATATTTAAAAAGAACTAGTTTGTCCTATATAACTAGGTATGGTTCACAACAATCTGTTTACAATCAATGATCTTAATCTTAACTTTACTATTGTACAACTTTGGTAGTAAACTAGCACTGATAGCCTAGTGGTTACTACTGTGGTCTCCTATTCCGGGGGTCGCAGGTTCAATCCCAGGTACGCACCTCTGACTTTTCGAAGTTAAGTGCATTTAAGAAATTAAATATCACATGCTTTAACTGTGAAGGAAAACATTGTGAGGAAACCTGCACACCTGAGAGTTCTCCATAATGTTCTCGAACATGTGTGAAGTTCGCCAATTCGCATTGGGCCAGTGTGGTGGACTATGGCCTATAACCCTTATCTGAGAGGAGACCTCGCTCAGTAGTGAGCCGATAACGGGTTGATAATGATGGTAGTAAAGTAACTAAAGTTACCAATATCCAGTGACATTATAGGTACTTATTATTGTAATTGTTGGGTTATTTATTACTACATTTATACTACCATTGCAGCCACAGAAGAGAGTATCCACCAATTTCTCTCCTTGATCTACAGAAGTCTATAGACACAAACCGTGTAGATATCACCAAACCTATTGATATAGCAAGTATTGTTAAATCAGGACTTTACAATTTTTTTCCTGACCAAAAACACTTTGGCATAAACTTAACAGATGAAGGTGTTGACCTTTTTAATACAAAAATAAATATAGAAGTCCAATGGGCCAGTGAAACAGTAATTGCTGCCATAGAGAGAAATGGTGGGGTTATCACAACTGCTTATTATGATCCACACAGTCTATTTCTACTTAAAAATCCAAAGAAATTTTTTGAAACAGGTCAAGCCATACCAAGAAGAATGATACCTCCACCAGATATTATTGAATATTATACTAGTGCTGAAACAAGAGGTTATTTGGCTGATCCTGAAAAGATCTCACAAGAACGATTAAGATTATCTCAGAAATATGGATATGAATTACCAAAATTAGAAAGTGATTCAAATTATAATATGTTATGTGAGAGAAAAGACCCTAGACAGATATTTTATGGTTTGGAGCCTGGCTGGGTTGTAAATCTAAAAGACAAATGTATTTTAAAACCAAAAGATGAAGAATTATTACGATTCTATGCTTCATAATTTTATTTACTCATTATTAGACACAATAAAGAACTTTTTAAATTAATGTCTTTTTTGTCGTCTTTTTTTTCTTAATTCAGTACATATTCTTGTTGAATCAATATGCATATAGCTAAAAATAGGCATTTATTTTAAATAAAATAAAAAATTGATTGACAAATTACCCCTTAATAGATAACTCATACAAGGCAACAGACAACACATGATTGCTTGCTTTAGCAAGTATAAGGATTCTCGCTTCTAGTCACGAATTCAGACTCAACCAACCTTGGGACCCGTGCGCAGGTCCGAGTTTATTTATACTGAGATCTTAAAAATACGCTTTAAATGGCTTCATGTGCAGTGAAATGGTGTGGAGAGTCTGCCAAAACGTCAAGTTGCAAAAAAGGTGGCATAACGTTTCACCGGTAAGTTTTGTATTTATTTCTAATAAATCACGAGCATAGCGGATTTCAAATTATTTGGTTTTATTTGCTTTAAAAATAGCACGCGTTGATGTCTTTTTGAAGTCCCTTTCAGTCATTACGTTAAATACTATAGTTAACTCTGCCTAACGGGAGCACGTGTAATTCAGGGTTGGAATATTATAAAATATGCAAGTCGATATCGATAATACATTAAGTTTTAAATAAGTAGGTACATTGAATCATATAATATTTTGTTTTTTTTAATACGTAACAATTTTATGCGCTATCTGAATCACACTAAGAACAGTATTATAAAAGCAAAAGTTCGTGTATGTGTATGTTTGTAAATTCTTCACGCCACAACTACTGAACCAATTTGGCTGTAATTTGGAATGGAGATAGTAACACAACGCATTTGTGAAAAAATTAAATTCACGTGAGCGGAACCGCGGGCAAAAGCTAGTGTAATAAAAAAGGAAAAGGTAGCTGACTGATCTATCAACGGACGGCTAGAATTATGACGTTATCGTCCGCTAAGAATTAGACGGTGCCTCGTTCATTCATTTTTGCGTTCAGTTTAGTTTCGAGATTTTTGCTTTCATTTTCGAGGCTTCATCGATGAGTAACTAATCGAAAAAGAACCGTCTAAATTCGCCATACAAAATTTAACAGGAGAGGTGAATCTTACGCTTTTTTTTTTTAAATTTAACGTTACTGACGTTTTTTGCCGGCTAGGGTACCACTCCGCAACGCCCCATAGGGAACTTCGTTCCAATAATCTGAATATCGGAAACGGCTCCAACGATTTTCATGAAAGTATGCAGGGGGTTTCGGGGGCGATAAATCGATCTAGCTAGTATTCATTTTTAGAAAACGTCGTTTTATCCATGTTTTCAGGCAGTGAAAAACCCCTACAATATCATTAGAATACGAGGTAAATTTCGCCATAAACTATTAAGTTCCAATAGCTCAGTTAGGAAATCGGGCAGTCCCGAAACCAGAAGACCCCGGTTCGAGTCCAGACGATTATTTTTTCCCCTATGAATTTTATTATTATTTTTTTCTAAATATATAATTTCCAAAAATCACAATTTACCAAAAAAAAACAAATAACTTGGCGCCACTGTGCTCAACATTAGTGTTGCCATTGTATAGAACATAAGACTTAATTTGGGAAAAAAAAAACATTTTTTAATCAATTATTTGCGTAATCGTAATTTAAATGATAATGTTGTCTTTCATAGTTCAGTTCGTTTCGGGATTAGATTAGCCTATAGGAAAATTTTTAAAATAATTCAAGGGCAGGTAGGTATTGAACTATACAAAAATATGGGTCTGTACACCCATATTTTTACTTTCATTAAAATAAAAATAATACATTTTACTTTATCTTAACCACTTTTATAATATTATGATCAGTTTCTAATTCAGCATGAGGATGTTAGGAGTAGTTAGGAGATGGAATAAAACATTTTTTTTTAACTTTTATTACTTTTAATGATGTCAAATTGTTGGATCTTTCTCCGAACCACACCTAGATCAAAGCTTTCCAAATTACATTTGGCCTCTGATATCTTTCTTTTCTTTCCTGGTGTTACAAGTTTGCATCTGCGTGTTTTCCTGCCTGAATATAAAAACGCCTGAAATAATAAAAACGTACACCTGAAATTGGTACACATGTTTAGATTTCTTATAACAATATAATATTATGTGCTAGCGTTTTGACCACTATCTGACTATGCGTTAAATTGGGTACGGCTACGGTAAATACATGAAGCTGACAACACTTACCAGTCATTGTGGCCACTCTCTCATTTATGGATTTTAAGTGGTTTAATTACTTCGTTTCTCACATTCTTGAGCACAAAACTAATTTACTTTTAAAACTACATCTCTAGCACTAATTTTTATCACTATAAGCATGAATATTATTTAGTATTTTATACAATAAACGAAACTGCACAAAACGATATCCTTTCAAGATGGCCATGGACAAAGAGTATAAAAATTGGATAACTGAATTAGTTCCTCAAAACGCCACCGCCAACTTATACTTGTGGCACTGTACTGTTTTTTATGGCAATAACGTCTTGAATGTCAAAGCGCGTGATTTTTAATATCTTATTTTTCTCCTCTTAGAGAAAGTCATTTTGTTAAAAGTTAAAGTAATAAAATAGTTTGCGCTATGTAAAACTTTTCCTTGCAACGTACATAACGCAAGCGGCTACTAAGTGGGTCTGACTTGAGGTGCAGTGCGGGGAAGCGCGACGGGAGGTAGCGGCCAACTTGAATCGGACGTGTGGTAACTGCGTTTTTTGCATTATAAATTTCAGTTTCGCGACGTTGTTAATTTTAAAAATTCTCTTATTTGAATCCCGGTGGGATAGTCCAAGCATAGATCTTTCCATTACCCGCTGAATGCTGAGTGACCTTTGAAACTTTTTGAGGCACATTGCGACCATGTTCGTATTGCCAGTGATATTACTACGGTTAACTAGTTGGTATAGTAGGCATTCGGTATAGGTAACCAATTTTGATTAATTATAGTCTGTTCACAATAACTATGTGCCTGGAAATGGAGGGCGCTGTTGTGCTTATTTACCTCTTTTGTTAGGCGGGCAATACCATAGCCAGCTCGATTCCGTAACAATAGTGTTCTGTGCCGTAACTTCGGTATCAAATCACTGCATCAATGTCAAAGTCATAAATTTAGGATCTTCGTTACTAGATACCATAGAGAAGAATTTTATATTTGTACACTAGATACCGCCCTTCCTACAAACAATAGCTCCATAAATGCGGCATGCATCGTAATATCATAGTTTGTGTGAAAACAACAAACATTAGTTGCTATGAGACTATGTGGGTACGCCAGTTCCGGCGTACTATGAATTGCTGCCATTTCCTAGTACGCTGGCAGTATCTAGTAGCGACTAAGCTACCAATCCTAAATCTATTGTGAAAGTATGGTTTTCGCAGCAACGTATCATTGCAACTATCTATTAGGGATCGATGTGAAACAAAAATATTTTTGACAGTTCATATAGGCCAGTAAATAAAGCCGTTTTTTTTGGGTCAACCTCGCACTAAATTTCCGATCCAAATTTAATTTTTTTTTAGTTTAAGGGTTACTTACCATAAAAACACAAAATGCTGACAGATCCAGATGGAGCTTCGACCGCAATCTTAAAGAAAAGTTTTTGACCGATATCTCGGAAACTATCCACTTTACGGCAAAAGTTATTCAGACCTTTTTTGTAGAGAATAAAATTTTGCATCTTATATTTCTTGTAAACTTTTTTGTAAAACTTACCGTTTACGATTTATGGCCCATTTAATGAACCCCACACACATACACAATCACACACACAAACACGCTCGCTTGCAACCTTCGAACCTTTTGCAGGCGATATATCGTAAACGGTAACTTTTACAAAAAGTTACCTGTTAAGTGTGTAAGTGTACCTGAATCTGTTATGGTCAGTAAGTAACCCTTAACCTAAAAAAATTAAAATTGGATCGGAAATTTAGTGCAAGGTTAAATACTTTATCTACTGGACTATCAATCTCACTATCGAAAAGCCTTTTTGTATGAATTATGCGCTGTGAATGCGATTTTGTTTTAAAGTAGATTTTCCTTTCTGGATCTCGAAAAAATTAAGTTAAACTAGGTTTTCACTGAGACTTAACTTAAGAGGTGTTAAAGAAGTGACATTAACGATTCGATAAACTACAAATATATATTATCTGAATAAAATAAGTACCTATATTAAAGTGATTTAAGTGTTGAAATAGAAGAAGAAATATGCTCAGGTAGGGAAAAAATACGAGTTTTCTTTGCAGGAATAATAAATATTAAATCAACTAAGCTTAATTTTCAATACACATATTAGAAGGCCATATTATTATTGATATAATATACTATATCCTCTATGCTCTTTGACAGTGTCTCCAACTTGGTTACTATTTACTATAAACTAAAAATGATTATGGAGACATAATTTCAGATAAAAATAAAAATATTAAAATATTGTAAGTAATAATATGTATTTTGATTACATATTATTATTATGTATTGATTAATAACAAGAAAACTAGAAATTAATGCCATGAAAAAGTAAACATATTTATTACGCTTATGTAAGTAAACATATTTATTTATGTAATGTCTACTTTGCAAAATATTACAAAATATTTAAAGATATTAGGCATAGACTAACATTTCTGGACGATTCTTTTTTAAACTTGTAAATAAAATGTCCATAGTTTTGTCGTTAATTGCATGAAAGAATAACTATGCACCATCTCATCAGTTTTTGTACTCACAATAGTAATTACGTATACCTACGTAAAACGAAAACAAAATTATTTGTTATTTTAAAAGAAACCAAAGATCATCAATAAATATCAACAGTTAGTATATAATGCAGCTATATAAATTGAGTACTAGGCCCCTATAAAAAATGGTGCCACATGCGAGTGTCATTTTTAGAGAATCGACGCACTGCTAAGTTTGATAGTCGTCAACTGTCAAGTGGCTTGTGTAGGTTGCCATGTAAAAATCGAAGCGTTAATTCACACTTTGGCCACACACATTCCTATTGTGAACAAACTACACTAGCGGCACGCTATGATGGCCGGTTTGACACATTACAATAGTGATGTGGAATGTCAATTTATTCTCGAACAAAAAACAATTAAGTTTTGTTTTTGTACCTGATTAAATAGGTTTAATAAAACAAAAATGTATATGTTTATTTAATTTATTTGAACGAACTGAATATTTGAATGAAAATGAATATACATACTTTATATGCACACAAGAAACATATGAATACAAAAGATACCAAAAAAGGTGCCACAAAAGGCCATAATTAATCAGATTCGTCCATACTACTATTTTCACTGTCGTCACTGCTATCATCACCTACATTAATAATTATATGTTCGTTTTCTATAATATTATCTATTTTCACATCTCTTTCATAATCTTCCCTTATTAATTTAACAGTTCTATTCACAACCTTTTCCCAGTCTCCTTTAGTCACATGTTCACAAGCTTCTTCTAATAATTTTAGCATTTTTTTTGTGGTAAATGGGGGTTCAGTATTGTGTCTTGCAGCATATCCCTTAATTTGAGCCCACACCAACTCAATCGCATTATACTCACAATGGTAAGGCGGTAACCGTATAACTCTGTGCCCATGTTCTAATGCTATTTCGTCAATGACGTATCGGATCTTGGTTGGTTTGTTTTCTTTTAAAAGACGTACTAATTCCGCTTTTAACATATTCATGTTTGCATCTACGCCATTTTTACGAAGCCATGCGACGATATCAGCTTTCTTTTGGGATTGGGCAGGTGGCTTGTCAATTTGCATCGAGTGGTATGGGGCGTTGTCCATAATTATAATAGATGGTTCAGGGAGGCTACACAACATTGAGGTAAACCATTCAGTAAACTTTTCTCCATTCATGTCTTCATGATAGTCTCCAGTGGTTTTTGACGCAAAAGCCATGAGAGAACCTTCGACAAACCCGTTGATGGTTCCGGCGTGACAAATTATAAGTCGCGATCCTTTTCCTACAGGAACTTTGGAAGTAGATGCTGCTGTGTCATCGTTCCAAGAACGGCCTACAGTATGGTTAGCATTAAGCCATGTTTCATCCAAGAACACAACATTTTGCCAATTTTTGATTTCTTTCACTTGCCGTAAAAAAGTATACCTTGCCATCGCTATATCAAATCTTTCCATCAATATTTTGCGTTTGTTACATTTTTTGTATCGAAATCCAATGGTCTTCAAAATCTTCGTTAAAGAACTTTCCCCACCGAAGAATAATCCAGCTTCCTTCAGTGAATGCACCAACTTTTTTCTTGTTGGATACTCCTTCTGTAAATAGTAGCCGTAAACATGTCTTCGGATAGCATCGGCATCAAAGCTATCGATGCCTACGACTGGTTTTGCTCGTTTTCTCTTTTTTGGTGTGTGAAGTTTATTTTCTTCTGTGCCAGTCTCGCCATATTTTTTTTTAGTTATCCGTCTAACAGTTCGTTGTCCAATATTAAGCGCATCAGCTACGCGTTCAACCACTGACGTTATAGGTAAAATTGGCCCTCCATTTTGAGCTTCACGATCGAAATAGTTACGAAGGCGTATTACGAACTCACGTGTCTGACTATTTAGAACAGTTCTCTGCGTACGTTCGGTCATATCGACGAAATCCACAACAAAGGGCTTGAACAGAGTCCAAATTAACGAGCAAGGGTCAACAGTATTGCAGTATCAATATTTGAAATCCAAAGCCAGGTCAAAACTATATCACAATCGCATTGCACTGACAGTTTATACTTTTCGAAGCAACGTCAATTCGAAACTGCTTTGTTTTGCATTGAGCATTGACGCGAGTTTGCCGGAGGTAGTAGTTGTGCTAGCCAGCGATCCTAAGTGACGATCGTATTAGATTCCATTTTTAAAAATTTTCAATTTAGAAAACCAAATGCCGAGTTGTGGTATATATCATATAAAAATAAAAATTTTACCTTTTGTATGAAACAGCTGATATTTTTTTGCGATTTCAGAGGTTTGTCCACATAGTGAAAATTGTTCATATTCACAAGTACATTCACCCCTTAAATGGTGCAAACTGATTTTTCTACACTTGTATACATTTTAGAAATCAATTTAATAAATAAATTTTGAGTCCTAAACCTAAAACTACATTCGATAAAATTTATGAATCTCTGCACATCACTATCGTCAATAAAGTAATACAATTATTTCCTTCAAAGTCGTTATCAATTAATACGGAACTTCATGAGCGGACAAACGTCAAACCGGCCATCATAGCGTGCCGCTAGTGTATACTGAAAAATGAGTAGGGTGTGGATAGGTAGCAACCTGTTCGCGCCGAAATAACCAAACTTCAGAAATCTATATTATAACTTTCGACAGGCATAACTATGATAGTTTGTCGGAGGCCTTCAAACTTCGCTTCAAATGCTCGATTTTTGCGACGAGGACAGATCCGCGGGTGGTGAACTTTAACACCTAGATAGTAACTCAGGGAACGTTTCTGCACACGCGGCCGCGCCGCCGCGTTCAACGCGAACGCTTCTACATGAACGCTCTCATACTTGGCCATATGTTTGAGTTTACCGCGAGACGCGACGCACCACGCGCCGCGTGTGCAGAGACGTGCCCTAACAGTCGATATTTTTTTTCATCTTCGTAGGTTTTTGAAAAAAAAAACGCAATTATTTTAAATTAGCATTTAATATCATAGAACTGTTTAAAGGATAGTAGTTATGGGCAAAACAAATAGAAATAAAGGTGTAACAAAATAATCTTCTAATATTAGATCCGCGCAGGAAAAGTGGGTGGTATTCATCGACTCAATGCCTATGATTCTAATACAGAACCTTTCATGGCATGGCACTAGTCCTCATACATATTCTCCTATCATCCTTGGTAGTAAGTACATATTATGTAAATTAATCGCGACGAAAAAAATCGGTCAGTAGGTATAACATGGACTTTTATAACTAAACACGCATATCACGTAAAAACACAATGTTAACAGTGAGCTCTTGGACATAACATCCAATATGCTTTTAGCAAATATTTTATCTTTATATTTAAACACATTTACAATCAGATTGATTTTCATCGTGCCGATTCCGATTTCATGGATGGTGATGTACAAGAGGTCAAAGTAACGACAGACGTCGCTTATAAATCTTGCATAATTCGCGCAAACATCATCCCTGCCAGTGATGCTCACAGACTAGCAAACACTCAAATTTCGAATTAAAAAATGTTTTTCAGTCCGCCCTCAATAAGCTCACAGTCCTCTAATGCTACAACTATTGGTACTGGAAAATAGGCGCTCGATATCCATTAAAATTAATCACGAGAATGTTTAACATTTACGTGATAAGGAATTTCGAACCCTAAAAACTTCGAATGCTTCAAGGCACTGACGTATTACAATAGCAATAAAGTTTCATTATAAAAGGAAACTGATTATTGTCCGTTTTTAAAATTAATTGCAAAAATGGGGCTTCTTTGATGTGTAAGTAAATTAACAAACTTAATTTATTTACCAATTATTATTTTCAAAACTTCATACAAACAAATTGCAAAAAATAACATTCAAAATCGGTAGTGGTAAAAGACAAGTTTTTAAATTAACGACCGATTGAGATTCCTAAACGAACATTTTTAACAATACAAGATAACATCGAGGATCACAATATTTTTACTTGTCAGTGCTAATATTTTGTAACTAAATGTACTATGTAGGTATGTCAAGAAAAGAGCTTTTAATTACATATGTACAAAACATGAGCTTGAGAATAAAGGCAAATACTTTCTTTTTGTTCATCACAAAATTTCTTTGTATTATTTATAATTTACTTTGTTGTAAAATTTACGAATTACGATATCGGTAGTCTTCAAATAGTCTATGTGTAATTGCACCATTGTAACAACACAATTTTATACTAACTATTTAATTTTTTTAATCTTTATCACTATTCAGGAAATTATCGTGATGAAAAAAAAAGTTTGGCACCAATATGGCGGCCCTACGTCTCGCTCGTGACACCTTATGACATCGATACCAATCCTTTTCAGGGGGCTGATACTATAATGTCTAAGTTTACAAAATATGTTTATTCGCTTACACTAATCACCAAACATTCTTCATCATTCATAGATTCTTTCATATCTTACAAAACAATAATTTATAAAATTCATAATCCCTTGCAAATGTGCATCATGCCTAAAGTAACATACTTCGTCTGTCATACAAATCTCTTTCACATTACATAAGTAAAGATACCACAGCCACTGTCTGTATCTATAATACCAAATAGGAAAATGCTTTAATTTTTTTTTTAGAATATTACGGAAAGATTATGGTGAGGCATTACATAGTATTTCAAGTGCTGCGCTAGGTGCATTGGCCACAATAATGAAAATGTGAAAAATAAAAAACCGGTTACTCCATTTACAATCATCTATTATAAAGCCCAAATGGTTCTATCTAGATTGCAAGTTATGGCATTCTCATGGGTTATTACTGTACCTTAATATATTATATAGGATACTCATAAACATTTCATAATATGATATGACATTCATAATGATGTATATGCACATATCAAATATTATGTAACAATCTAGATTCTAGATTAGAAGACAAGATTGAAAATGTAGGTTTAGTGAATTAAAAATTATAAGCAATTCTGATTGCCCAGTAAATATAAATGCACCTAACGTCTTAAAAATAATAAAATGATATGACCTCCCAATAATACATTTTAAATTTACCAGCAGTAAGTTGATTGAAACTTCGTTACATCACTTTTGTTCCATGATGTTTCAAATCTGCAAAAAGAGAATTTAATATTTACAACAAAAAATGGTTGCTTGCAGTAGGTTAAAGGTAAAAAAACCTGTGGAACCTACTGTGGACCTGAGATAGTGCTAAGAATTTCACTGCAAACAGGTACTACTCTCTCTTTTTTAAAACAAACAGAAGATATTATATAACTATCAATGTGGCATCAATATTATAATTTTCTTCTTCTTTGTCAACCGATAAACGTAAGTGTACGTTTATGGACAAAGGCCTCTTGCATGGACTTCCACAGGTCTCGGTCTTGCGCCGCCTGAATCCAGCAGCTCCCTGCGACTCGATTGATGTCGGTCCACCACTATGAGGGACGTGCCAACACTGCGCTTCCCCGTGCGGGTTCGCCACTTCAGCACCTTGGGACCCCAACGACTATCACCTCTTCGAACTATGTGCTCCGCCCATTTCCACTTCAGTTACAGTTTGGTTCTCCTCATTTCTGATTTGATCTCGCAGGGATACTCCAAGCGTAGCTCTCTCTATCGCCCGCTGAGACCCTGAGCCTTCTTATCAGGCCCATAGTTAGCGACCATGTCTCGGATCCGTAAGTCATCACTGGCATCACACACTATTCGAAGAATTTAGTCTTCAGACACAGGGATTTTGGATGAGAAGACTTTAATTTTACGACTCCCTAAATGACCATGCAAAAGAGAGTCCCCATCTACCAACAGATTTCAAACCTATCTCAGTTAATGCATCATGGCAGCCCGATGATTTTTTTTATTTATTTATGTTTTAGTGAATTGTTTTGGATACCATTTTAGTACTTTACAATTATAAAACGAACATGCATTAAACAACTAAAAAAATATATTGTAAGACGCAGACGCGTTTCTGAGATGCAGTGAAAAACCTCCCGCTCTTTCGTCGCCTGTGCATTCGCACGCGTACTTCAGGGTACATACTTTTGTATTTAAAAAAAACCAATCATTTTTGAATTGAAAATGGCTATTAGTCTTTTTATGGGACATCACAATAATATTGTAAATAGTGCCACGTCTGTTGCTGGGTGGGGACAGTGCCCATACAATATTTTGCATGGTCTTTTGCCTTGAATCAGATTGATACATGTTGGGTTGGCATTTCTGGCCAGTCGCTGCTTTCAAGGCGTACATTATGTACAGTGTGCACGATCACTGACTTGTACCCAGCTGTGGGATTGTCTAAAAATGATTGCTGCTGTGTGGCGATCGGAATCACCTCTGATTCGTTGGCACTCTGTTACAATTGGTTAGAATGTGTTGGTGCAGAAAGAATTATAAGTTCAGCCAGAGGTGATTGTGCTCGTCATCATTTTTAGGGTTTTATACTCAAAGCGTGCCAACGAAACCCTATTATTACTAAGCCTCTGCTGTCCGTCTGTCTGTCAGGGGGCTGTATTTCGTGAACCATAATAGGTAGATCCTTTGACATTTTTACAGAATGTGTATGTATTTCTTTTGCTCATATTCTTGTATATCTAGAAATATTCGGGACCCTCGCCATACAAAAATTATTATTCTGTTGGTTTACGGTACGGAACCCTTCGAGTGCGAGTCCAACTCGCCGGACAATCCCGCGGCAGCTGTGCCGTCCGTCGTGCCCGCACACTCACCAGCTAGCGAGCGGCGCCTGCTGCTTGAGCTTGCGGATCTCCTTGGTGGCCCAGTTGGCGAGCGTCTTGGTGCGCGGCGTGCGCGACAGGCGCGCCGCCTGCAGCAGGTCCAGCAGCGGCCGCGTCTCCAGCAGCGGCAGCACGCGCTGCCCGAACACCGAGCACAGGTCGCCCGTCAGCCCCGCGATCACCGACATGTGCCCGTCCGTGCGCTCCGGCTCAGACGCCACCTGCCACACACAAATATTTTATTCAAAGTAGGTAGCAATTACACTTTTTGAAATTCAATAAATAACAATATTCTTCATGTCACATATTCAATGTTGTTATTTATATGTAATACAAAAATAAATACAATGTCCAACATCTCAATAAAAATAAAACAACATGAACAATAAAATATAAAAACTTTTCATTTGAGAAGTTGGACAACTTCATATATCATCCCTAAACTAGCGGCACGCTATGATGGCCGGTTTGACACATTACAATAGTGATGTGGAATGTCAATTTATTCTCGAACAAAAAACAATTAAGTTTTGTTTTTGTACCTGATTAAATAGGTTTAATAAAACAAAAATGTATATGTTTATTTAATTTATTTGAACGAACTGAATATTTGAATGAAAATGAATATACATACTTTATATGCACACAAGAAACATATGAATACAAAAGATACTAAAAAAGGTGCCACAAAAGGCCATAATTAATCAGATTCGTCCATACTACTATTTTCACTGTCGTCACTGCTATCATCACCTACATTAATAATTATATGTTCGTTTTCTATAATATTATCTATTTTCACATCTCTTTCATAATCTTCCCTTATTAATTTAACAGTTCTATTCACAACCTTTTCCCAGTCTCCTTTAGTCACATGTTCACAAGCTTCTTCTAATAATTTTAGCATTTTTTTTGTGGTAAATGGGGGTTCTGTATTGTGTCTTGCAGCATATCCCTTAATTTGAGCCCACACCAACTCAATCGCATTATACTCACAATGGTAAGGCGGTAACCGTATAACTCTGTGCCCATGTTCTAATGCTATTTCGTCAATGACGTATCGGATCTTGGTTGGTTTGTTTTCTTTTAAAAGACGTACTAATTCCGCTTTTAACATATTCATGTTTGCATCTACGCCATTTTTACGAAGCCATGCGACGATATCAGCTTTCTTTTGGGATTGGGCAGGTGGCTTGTCAATTTGCATCGAGTGGTATGGGGCGTTGTCCATAATTATAATAGATGGTTCAGGGAGGCTACACAACATTGAGGTAAACCATTCAGTAAACTTTTCTCCATTCATGTCTTCATGATAGTCTCCAGTGGTTTTTGACGCAAAAGCCATGAGAGAACCTTCGACAAACCCGTTGATGGTTCCGGCGTGACAAATTATAAGTCGCGATCCTTTTCCTACAGGAACTTTGGAAGTAGATGCTGCTGTGTCATCGTTCCAAGAACGGCCTACAGTATGGTTAGCATTAAGCCATGTTTCATCCAAGAACACAACATTTTGCCAATTTTTGATTTCTTTCACTTGCCGTAAAAAAGTATACCTTGCCATCGCTATATCAAATCTTTCCATCAATATTTTGCGTTTGTTACATTTTTTGTATCGAAATCCAATGGTCTTCAAAATCTTCGTTAAAGAACTTTCCCCACCGAAGAATAATCCAGCTTCCTTCAGTGAATGCACCAACTTTTTTCTTGTTGGATACTCCTTCTGTAAATAGTAGCCGTAAACATGTCTTCGGATAGCATCGGCATCAAAGCTATCGATGCCTACGACTGGTTTTGCTCGTTTTCTCTTTTTTGGTGTGTGAAGTTTATTTTCTTCTGTGCCAGTCTCGCCATATTTTTTTTTAGTTATCCGTCTAACAGTTCGTTGTCCAATATTAAGCGCATCAGCTACGCGTTCAACCACTGACGTTATAGGTAAAATTGGCCCTCCATTTTGAGCTTCACGATCGAAATAGTTACGAAGGCGTATTACGAACTCACGTGTCTGACTATTTAAAACAGTTCTCTGCGTACGTTCGGTCATATCGACGAAATCCACAACAAAGGGCTTGAACAGAGTCCAAATTAACGAGCAAGGGTCAACAGTAATGCAGTATCAATATTTGAAATCCAAAGCCAGGTCAAAACTATATCACAATCGCATTGCACTGACAGTTTATACTTTTCGAAGCAACGTCAATTCGAAACTGCTTTGTTTTGCATTGAGCATTGACGCGAGTTTGCCGGAGGTAGTAGTTGTGCTAGCCAGCGATCCTATGTGACGATCGTATTAGATTCCATTTTTAAAAATTTTCAATTTAGAAAACCAAATGCCGAGTTGTGGTATATATCATATAAAAATAAAAATTTTACCTTTTGTATGAAACAGCTGATATTTTTTTGCGATTTCAGAGGTTTGTCCACATAGTGAAAATTGTTCATATTCACAAGTACATTCACCCCTTAAATGGTGCAAACTGATTTTTCTACACTTGTATACATTTTAGAAATCAATTTAATAAATAAATTTTGAGTCCTAAACCTAAAACTACATTCGATAAAATTTATGAATCTCTGCACATCACTATCGTCAATAAAGTAATACAATTATTTCCTTCAAAGTCGTTATCAATTAATACGGAACTTCATGAGCGGACAAACGTCAAACCGGCCATCATAGCGTGCCGCTAGTGTAATAACAGAATCTCTATCTGATATTATGTAATCATCCAAACTATAGTAACCCTTATTACACGCTTGCTTTCTGGGTTTCTAGTCGGTAGAAATAAAATTTCTACTAGCGACTCGCCCCTGCTTCGCACGGGTAGAACGTATGCCTAAGTCTGCGGCTTAGGTGCGAGCGGATGCGGGCAGCAGAGCTGTCAGCGTGTAGCACAAAAGCCTTAAATTTATAAAAGAAATTGGAAGGAAGATTTGCGGACGCGTCCTAATGGACGGCCCGCGTGCATACAGGGTGTTGCACTTTATCCCAGTATATATTATTGAAAATTTTTTCTTTTGAAATGGAATATTTCAACTGTACCTGCACTGGTAAAATTTTACATTGTTTAAAAAGTTCAGTTTCAGAATAGTCACTCTATTTTTTGTTAAGGATTAGTTTTATTATTCTTTTTTGCAGCTTAAATATTTCTTTCAAATAAGAGTTATATGTACGTCCATTACTACTCAAACCATACTGGATATAAGATTGAGCTAGAGAATTGTATAACATTCATTTTACTTTAAGGGAATACAATTTCTTAAAATCGTCATATTAGCTAAAAACTGCCTAAGCTTATTTCAAACGTGTTCAATATGATAACTCCAATTAAATTTACTATCTACATGTATAAATATGTAACAGTGTCAACTACTTCAATAGCGGGGCATTTACAACTGATGAATGAAAATCCATTCAGTATTTTTAAGTTTATTGCGAACAGACAGACAGACGCGGTGGGGACTTTCTTTTATAATATGTAGTGATGTCGTTCATAAATATATAGCTCTGGTTTTATTTTTGCAAACAATAATTATTAAATACTAACACTCAACTGTCATGATACTATTAGTTTTAAAAATCTCCACTACGATTAGCGCGGGCCTAAATGGCACGATGGTGGAAAGCATAAACTTGTTTCTGTAGGTCAAAAATAGTCTTTTGATATTACCTGGATCATGAAGTTCACGATCGCGCCTACGTGCGGCTCAACCACAGCCACGTCCGCTTGAATCTCGCCACTTGTGCCCTTCAGCCCCTGAATGATACCGGTGTATGCCTCCAGGACACTTTCACGGAGCTCGCATAAATATTCTACCATAGTGTAATCATTGCGATCCACTTGTGCATTGCTGGCCTAAAATATAAAATAGAGAAAACAATTTACTCGTTATTATATTGTAAAAATAAGTAATTGTAAATTATTATCATAGAAATAATTACTAACCTGCAGCAGCATTTGCATGACTACATCAAAGTACTTCTTGAAGTCAGGGCCGATGCTGAGTGCTATATCACCAAAGACTGACAGAATTTGTGGTTTTACTGAACGATGGATGGATGGGTCACCAAGATTCTCCAGTAGAAGTACTATTATTTCATCACAGTAAGGCAGCACCTACAAAAACACAGTAATAAAATTTATTTATTAAGGTAAAGAAAATATGAACTAATTTTCATAATAAAAACTAATTTAGCAGTAGGGGAGTTCTCCAATTGGAGTTCTGATTAGGTTGTGTCATTTTGAAGAAATAAGACACAGGTCAGATTGAGCTTGATTGTATTGAATACGTAGCTGATGCCCGCGACTTCGTCCGCGTGGGCAGAAGCCCTGCAGCATCAGGATTGAGGAGTTGGGTCCTGGAATTTGAATATGTAGTCTTTGCTTGGTACCTACAACAACTATTCATGATCGACATTTAATAAATCACAGTTTAGGCGGCCAGTAACCCTGCAGCATCAGGACTGAGGAGTTAGAACCCGAAGTTTTTATAGAACCATCTCGCAAAGTTTCTGTATCTATTAAAAAAGATTCACGCAATTGGTTTAGAAATCACAGAGATATCAGTATACATGGGTAGAAAAACACAACTCCTTCTTTGAGTTGGTTAAAAAAGTAGCCTATATTACTCCTAATACCATCAGCTATCTGTCAGTGAAGTCCCATCCAACTCAGTCCAGTTGTTCCCGAGATTTTTAGCCTAAACAAACAAACAGACAGACACAAAATTTTAGAAATTGATGTTTTGATATAAGTACCGAAAATACTTTGATATACATTTAAGCTGTTATTTTGATATTACAGACACTTAAATTTTATTTATTTGTATATGTAAGATAGTTGAAGCCGTGTTATAGCTATAAACCTAGTTTTATAGCTATAATACGAACGCGATCTAGTAATATAGCTATCTGACTAGACTAATCTAGTAAAATGGTTATAGAAGTATTACCTGCCAAACCCGATTTCAGGACAAACTAGTTTTGCCTAGGCTAAACTAGTTCTTCCTATACAAGTACTATGTTTGCCAAATTCGGCCGCGGCCGGGCACCTGCGTGTTCATGTCGAACCCCAACCTAACCTTAGATTTTGGCAAACATAGTACTTGTATAGGAAGAACTAGTTTAGCCTAGGCAAAACTAGTTTGTCCTGAAATCGGGTTTGGCAGGTAATACTTCTATAACCATTTTACTAGATTAGTCTAGTCAGATAGCTATATTACTAGATCGCGTTCGTATTATAGCTATATTCCTAGTAAGATAGCTATGAATTGCCTTGTAAGTTTAGATAGGGCCATTATCCATTTTCAAATTCAAGATTAACATAAAGATAAATAAACTAAGTATGCAATAAATAGTAAGTGCCCATTTTGTAATTAATTGCAATAAGCAAAACCAGCAATATATTTACCTTACTCTTTAGTGCACGGCATATGTCACCAGTAACACCTACAGCAGATATGCATACTTGGTATTCTTGGTGATTCTTGAGACCAACATAAAGGTATTGTTTGAAAGCATCCATATATTTAAGGAACCCTTCGCCTAACACTTCAACCAATGTAGATACTGCCATCAAGGCGTCTTCTTGCACGCCGCCCGCCTTCCCGGCGTTACCAGCAAACATCGTCAACAGAGCTGTCATAATAGCGTCAGATATTTGCGGCGCATCTTCGGGAGTTACCTTGCGAAGAACAGATTGCAGAGTGGCACATAGCAGACTCTGAAGATCAATTAATTGGGATCTATCAGCCTGGCTAGAGATATGATTCTCCATTTGTAGGACCTGTTGCAGCCGCTCCAATATAACCATGGTTGTTTTCTGCACTGTGACATAACAGTCAGTTGGAGAGTTTTTGACCATTTCCATTAGAGCTTCATAGGCGGCCGACCGCAAATTATGCTGCGCTGCATCTTGACGGTCTGTAGTCTCCAACAATCTTTCAACAATGTAATCAAAGTAAGTGGACATGCAGTAGGTCTTTGGCTGGTGAGAATCACTGCAATCGGCGGCTTCGTATGCAGCTTCAGCTAGACCTGTGAAGGCCCAACAGACGTTCGCGGCAACTCGAGGCTCTCCCTTAAGTCCACTCATGAGACTTTCTAAAAGAGGTTTCAGATATGTGTCATTGATGGCTGCTTCTGGGACAATTTCGCAGATTCTTCCAAATGTCCAGGCTGCTGTATCTCGAACTGCTACACTTGAGTCGTACATGGCTTGAATGAGAGTAGGCATTGCTTCTTCTACAAGTGGTTTAAGAGTAGCTGATTCTAAACCACCCAAGATAGAACCAAAAGCCATAAGCGCTGCTTCCCTGTATCGCCAGTTTTCACTTTTAATATTTGAATGTATAAATGGCAGAACATGAGGCACAATGTCATCTTCACAGCAGTTTGAAAGAAGCATCAAACATACTGAAGCAGCTTTGGATGGATTCCACTCAAGTTCATCATCAGAATCTTCCTGTTTTGTTAGTTTTTGCATTAACACAGGAGCGATATACTGCAATGCTCCTCGGGCATAGAATCTTGATGTTCTAACTGGTGGCCGGCCTGAGAAAAAATCATTTTAACTGAAGTGAAGTACACTGTTAAGTTGCACATATGACATAATCTTTATTTTTTAAATATAATATTGTCATACCTGCTTCATTTGCCTCAGCCATTTCAATCCCTAGATCTATTTCTTCATCACTAACATTGGACCAAAATTCAATTCCTTGCAAAGAGATCTCATCTATGTCAGACTTCATGGCTTCCAAAGTAATAGGGAACAAAGCTTGTCCCATATAAGGTTCCATATATTGGTAGTATAAAGATAATATTTTCACCTAGTAAAGATTTAAAAAATTAAATGAATGGATATACAGTCCCACAAACTTATCTGGCCTAGTGACCAAATGTGGAACTAATTATTTTTTGAATGAAATAATATTTATCAGCAACGCAAAATGTGATAGTAGCTGTCACCGGGCCAGATTTTGTGGGACTGTATGTTAGGTTTTTCCTTATTAGCAATAGGAAGGTTGTTTTTGGTTTTTGTAAGTCAAACTATTACTATCTAGTATTATTTAGTACATGTTAAATGTAAAAGTAAAACGATAATATTATATTAATTTGCTTATTCATCGTTAACTTTGTTTGTAGAGGTTTATTGTTAATATCAAAAAAACTATGCTAGTGTTGGTTTTATTTTTCATGTAAAATATACATAAACCTCTACTGACCACAATTATTACTGATTTTTCGATTGGTAAACTTCGGAGATAAGCCCCCCCCCCCCCCCCTCTAAAACTATTATAAAATATATAATCTGTATAAAAATAAATTAAAATCTGTTTTAGAATGTACAGGTACAGGCCAGTGGCGCGCAGCCCATACAGGCAAAAAAGCACTGCCTTTAATCCTGATGACATGATGATAATAGGCAGTTCCCGCACGGCGTAGCTCGCGACAACAGTCGGTAATCGATGAACGCCATCTATCACTACTAGTCGCGCGACACGCAAAAAGCATAATTTAAAATGCCTCGAAACTCGCACATCTACACTCTCACGCATAGCATCATTACACAACTCAATGTTTAGATGTGTTTGTGTTTCATTCATAGTTTATAGTAGTCAAAATAGTCAATGATTACGCCCAAAAAAAAGCTGTGCCTCTCGGCTGGTGATTGGCTGATTGGTCCATCGCAACAAGGGCGAAATTAGCTTGAAATTAGCGTCGGCCATCTAGATTGTATTTTCAAAACCACTCGTGTTCGAAAATTAAAAACAAACGAATGTTTTTATTTTATATAATCCAAATAAGTAGCTTGATTTACTATAATTATAAACTTATTTTAATTTAATTTATTTATTCAGATTTATTCCGTAAATCTAAATAGGGTTTTTTTCGTACTTACTTTACATACTTAATTTCGTAGTAATTGAAATAAATAAACCAAGTTTAGTCCGATTAGAAAATAAAACATTTTATAGCCCCAAGTAATACATTAGAAATGAGGATAGTGTTTGTTTATTGAAATTCCTAGTAAGAAAATTAAAGATTTTCTTTACACTTAAAATTTAAAAGTAATTTTCAACTTGAGCCTTTAATTGATTATAATATTATCTTTTCTGCACAAACGCCATGTTTCCATGTACCTACTGTTCATAGTATGAGTTGTGAGTGTACTAACCAGACTTGTCCGGTAATCGCGAATTTGTAAGACAAGCTTTTTATCACTTTATTTGTTAATATATTTGCTACATGTTGTGAATAACGTAATTTAAATGCATATATAACTACCTTACAATGAAAATAAATCAACTCTATGGCAGTTGTTGCACAAAACACTTCATCATTATCAACCTTTAAATGTCCACTGCTGGACATAGGTCTCCTGCATGGACCTCCACAGGCCTCGGTCTTGCGCCGCCTGAATCCAGCGGCTCCCTGCGACTCGTTTGATGTCGTCGGTCCACCTAGTGGGGGGTCTGCCAACACTGCGTTTACCGGTGCGGGGTCGCCACTCCAACACCTTGGGACCCCAACGACCATCAGCTCTTCGAACTATGTGCCCCGCCCATTTCCACTTCAGTTTCGCGACTCGCTGAGCTATGTCGGTGACTTTAGTTCTCCTGCGGATCTCTTCATTTCTGATTTGATCTCGCAGGGATACCCCAAGCATAGCTCTCTCCATCGCTCGCTGAGTGACTCTGAGCCTTCTTATGAGGCCCACAGTTAGCGACCATGTCTCGGATCCATAAGTCATCACTGGCAACACGCACTGTTCGAAGACTTTAGTCTTCAGGCACTGAGGTATTTTGGACGAGAAGACATCTCGGAGCTTCCCGAACGCTGCCCAGCCGAGTTGGATTCGGCGGTTGATCTCTTTCTCGAAATTGGACCTACCTAGCTGGACTGTGTGTCCCAGGTATATATACTCGTCCACAATTTCGAGCGCAGAGTTCTCAACGATTACTGGGTGGAGCGGAGCATGAGCATTGGACATGATTTTCGTCTTGCTCATGTTCATTTTCAGGCCCACCTGTTGAGAAACCCTGCTGAGATCATTGAGCATTGTATTGAGGTCTCTCAGAGTCTCTGCCATGACTACTATGTCATCGGCAAACCGCAGGTGAGTGATGTACTCGCCGTTTATGTTGATGCCAAGTCCGTTCCAATCCAGAAGCTTAAAGACGTCCTCCAACGCAGCGGTAAATAGCTTCGGGGAGATTACATCTCCCTGTCGCACTCCACGCTGCAAGTGGATTGGTCTCGTAGTCTGGTCCTGTATACGTACTGACATAGTGGCGTTTTCGTACAAGCACTTCAACACTTGGATATACCGGTAGTCAATCCGGCATCTCTGCAGCGACCTCAATACAGCCCAAGTTTCCACTGAATCAAAGGCTTTCTCATAGTCCACAAACGCTAAGCAAAGTGGCTGGTTATACTCTTCTGTCTTTTGTATAACCTGCCGCAGCGTATGAATGTGATCTATGGTACCAAAGCCTTTTCGGAATCCGGCTTGTTCGGGAGGCTGGAAGTCGTCAAACCTACGAGCGAGACGATTCGTAATGACTCTCGAGAACAACTTGTAAACATGACTCAGCAGCGAGATGGGTCTATAATTCTTCAGCAAGGTATTATCACCCTTTTTGAAGAACAGGACCACCACGCTCCTGTGCCATGCTTCCGGCGTTATACCCTCGTGAATGACGGAATTGAACAATCGCTGAAAGATCTTAAGTACCGGTTTTCCACCCGCTTTCAGGAGTTCCGCAGTGATTCCGTCATCACCTGGCGCCTTGTTGTTCTTGAGCTGTTTGAGAGCCATTCTAATCTCGTATAGGCTGACGTCCGGGATATCTTCGGTATAGTGTCGGGTCAGTTTGGCTCTGGGATCTTTGGCCAAATCTTCAACAGGTTTTTGTGTCGTGGTATATAACTGTCCATAGAACTTCTCGACCTCTCTCAAGATCTCAGGTCGAGAAGAGACGAGACGACCGTCACCAGTTTTCAGCCGCGTCAGCTGGCTCTGTCCGATAGACAGATCTCTCGCGAACACTTTTGAGCCTTTGTTCCGCTCGATAGTATCCTTAATACACTTGGTATTAAAGATCCGAAGGTCGCGAGTTTGCGCCTTAGAGATCTGCCTATTAATCTGCCGGTAGGCAGCCGCGTCTGCCGATGACTGCAGCCTCATCTCTCGTCTCTCCTCCATGAGCTTGAGAGTATGGGCAGAGAACTTGTCGGTTCTTTTCCTGCGATGGGTCTTAAAGAATTTAGACCCCACAGTATGGACAGTTTCCACGAACCTGTTGTTAAGATCGTCCACAGAAACGCAGTCTGCGAGGCAATCGAATCGGTTCTGCAGTTCGAGTTGGAAGTTTTCGGGGTTTTGGATATGAGCACGAGAAGGTCGGAGAGTTGACTTCACGAGTCTGGCCCTTTCCAGCTTTACATTAATATTCAATGTGCCTCTTACCATACGGTGATCGCTCCCGGTTTTCACCCTGTTGATCACAGAGACATCATTGAATATATGCCGCCTGGTCGACAAAATGAAGTCAATCTCACTTCTCGTGGAACCATCGGGGCTCATCCATGTCCATTTTCTGTGTGGCCGCTTCCTGAAGAAAGAGTTCATCATAAAAAGGCCCTCCTTCTCCATGAAGTCGGCCAGCATTTGACCCCTCTGGTTCCTTCGCCCATACCCAAACTGCCCCACTTTCGTCTCTGCCCCGCTTCGTTCGCCCAGTCTCGCGTTGAAATCCCCCATCACAACACTGTAGTGAGTGGTAGAGGTGTGTATGGCTTTTGATATATCCTCATACAGCACCTCCACCTCCTCGTCAGAATGTGTCGATGTCGGTGCGTAAACCTGTATAACCTTCAGCGAATACCGTTTGGTGATTCTGAGTATAAGGTACGCTACCCTACTCGACACACTTTTGACTTCGACGATGTTGTTGACGAGGGACTTGTGAACGATGAACCCGACACCACCCTGGGACTGTTGGTCGCCCTCCCGGTAGTAGAACAAGTTGCCGGAATTGAGGATTATCGAGTCCTCCCCCTCTCTTCGAACTTCAGATAATCCTATAATATTCCAGCGCAACTTGCTTACTGCTTCTTCCAGCTCGATGATCTTCTCGTCGGTCCTCAAGGTGCGTGCGTTGTATGTCGCCAGGTCCAGTCGTCGGGTTTGGCAGCGGAATCTCTTCCGGAGATTCTTAGCACCCCCTGCCCCGCCATTACCACGACCGCTGCCAGGGTCAGGAATAGCGGGGCCGCCGGGAACTAGGGGCCTTGGCCTTGTTTCGGTTTCCATTCGTGTTTTGCCCATAATGACCACGCTGGGCAGGCGTGTTGGTCATCGCAGGGCTAAACTGATCGCACCGATGTCGCTGCTGCCCGACACCGGCCTGTGTCATTTGTTCAGTTTAGCTAGAATGAGATGGTTATACCGCCATCTTTCGGTCGTCATAGCCTCGTCAGTAGAAGCAGGGGGCACCGCGGGCAGGTGAGGTTGACTGTTGGAGCGCTAGATGTAGGTGCGCTCCCTTACCCCCCAAAAACACAACTTAACTTACAAAACACTTAAAAAAATTAAATTCAAGGTGGAAAACTGTCATTGGGACACTATGAAATTACACATTTTTGATTCATTTTGCATGAAAATAAAATTGAAACTGTGTTTTTCTAGGAGTCAAAATTCATATTCCAATAGGTTTTTATAAAAACCTTCAGCGTATATGTTTTTTTTAATATGTTTCAAATAA
The DNA here is from genome assembly GCA_029955525.1 of Oeneis ivallda. Lineage (NCBI taxonomy): Eukaryota > Metazoa > Arthropoda > Insecta > Lepidoptera > Nymphalidae > Oeneis > Oeneis ivallda. The sequence goes on along the minus strand of JARPMR010000002.1, from coordinate 18,849,092 downwards.
ATTTTTCAAATCTGTTTGTTTTCATGTGACAGTCGAAAAACTGCCTGCACCGTTTAAAGTGAAAATGCTCTTATGCACATTTTAATTTTACAGATTAACTTGAAAAATTATATTATGCCTCAGATACAGATTTACTACACTACACATAGAATTTTTTTTAAGCAATTTTACGATCAAGGTTGAATTGGCTAGTTATTCAAACTGCTTTATTAATTAACAAAAAAATTACTCACTAGACATTGAAGTGCTGCTACACTTATCCTCATATCTACGGATTGTGTTGCCTCACAAACAACTTCCATGATGAAATTCCTCTCATTTTCTTTATCAAAATTGGCCCGTGTGAATTCAAGTGAGTTGAGCAGAGCTTGAGTGGCAGCAAGACGAACATGAATACTAGGCTCACTAGATCTCATCCCATGGATGATGGCTGTTAAAATGGCATTGCTTTGTTCTGTAAGCACTTCAGCATCTATTTCTTGACAAATATAACCTGAAAATACAAAAAACAATGAAATAAACTAATACAATTATTAGTATAATATATAGCAACTAGCTGACCCAGCCAACTTCGTACCACCAACAAAAATATTTAGGGGTGGGTCACCCTTATCATTTAGGTATGAAAAAATATGATGGCCGATTCTCAGACTTACCCGATATGTAAACAAAATTTTATAAAACTCAGTCCAGACGTTTCGGAGGAGAGGAGGAGGAGGAGGCAACATGAGAATTTTATATATTAGATTAGTTCTCACCTCTGATGCAAAACTATACAAGCTGTTGGTTAACTACCCTTACTTACCGAAACCCTTACGTTGGGGACGGTGTACAGATACATGAAAAAATATCATGAGACGTGTAGCTCATATACTGGGGAAGTTATGAGGACTTCAAAAATTTACCATAAATGTTTACGTGCCATCCCTAATAGCTTGAAACAGCTGATTCAATAGCAATGAACTGGGAATGATAAAATATTCAGAATGAAAAATGTTAAAAAAACTCCTAAGATCCTAACTACTAGGATAGCCTAGTAGGTATGTGAAGTACTAGTTGCTATGCTATAGCTTTGCGATAAAATGTTCCAGAGGCTATACCTAACCATCATTCGGCATGCAATTTTTCCTGTAATCATCAGTATTGTTCAGTAAAGTGAAAACCGACTAGAAATCTCGTATTTTTGGAAGAATATGCCCGACTACTTTTGGACTCCGTCAGTCAAAGTCCGTACGTAATCCTTAATTTTGTGAGTGCCGCCTCTTTCTTTGTAGGTAATTAATATCTTGCGTTGCCGTTTTGATCAATAATTACTGTAGTTTACTTTTTAATAACAAATCAATTGCAAAATGATACAATTAATTATTATTATCGCTTGCAGTGGGTTCTAACTTTAGTAGTCAAAAGCTTGCCGGCAGTCGGCAGTCGGCTCTGGCGGCACGCGTGGTCTTTGGCGGCGCGCCCTTTATTGTGTTAAAAGGATGCCGCCTGTGTTGAATTCGGCACGTGCAAGTAAAGGCGAGGCCACATTGTAAAAATCTTCGACGTCACATAACGCACCGTGGAAATGTCCGATTTGGTGCTGCTACCGTAAAAATCTGCGATGCGACGACGTACTACCATTCTGTCGGTGTCCACACTTCTCTGCGTGTGCGCGTGTGCATGACAAGATGATTAATTACGGTATCAATTATCAGCACCCCGATTCAGAACCTTACGATAACATAATTATCTATCGATTCGGTTTGTTATCGTACGATAAGATGAATTTTCAATTAGGAATAATCGTATCAACAGAGAAGTTGTCGAAATCGAAACCGAATCGAAACGACGTAGATATCGTTCGATATCTTCTATCAAACGCTATTCACAACAACCTTATCGAATAAGATTTTCCGAACGTCCAATAATTTTAGTTGGTTAACTATCGAAAGCTACAGGGCATACGGTATCCTTTTGTTTATGTACTGTGTTTACTGGTTTTTCGTATAAAATGATCATAATGAATGATTTTGGTATGTAAATGTTCGGCATCGTTTTTACTATGCGACGTGTCGTACGGCGTAACGCAAGTCTTGTGGACGCGCCCTTACGGCGGCATATCAAATATCTGCCTATCCAAAATTTCTCGGAATACTAGGCGAACATGAAAATTAGGTTTTTTGATAGTGTTGCCGTTTTTAGGATTTTTGCCTTTACTTGGGGAGAAAGTAAACAACACAAAATACTTGTATTATGTGTAAGACTTTTGCTTAACTATTTTGACAGGAATTGACGATAATTGCGAGTGCATTTTTAAATTGCGGAATTTTGTAATCTAAACCTACCAAATGTTAGGTACGTTCTTGAGAGGAAAATGTGGCTTTTCAAAACTAAGACTGTTGTTAGTAAATATTTTTTTTAAATTGCTTCCTAAAAGAGTATTCAATTTTCTGTTTTACAAGTTATTTGCCACAAGAAAGTCAAAATAATTTTTTAGGGCCTCTAGGGATATTTTTTAGAGAAAAAAGTGTAAAAACAAAATCATAACTGGGAACACTGCTTTTGAACTTGAGGTTTTTTGCATTCGTTATTTTTACAACAGTTACTCGTGAATGGTTGTAAGGAGAACACGGTAGCTACTAGTAACTGATAACTTTCAATAGTGTCAACTAACTCTAGTGATTTGTGGACAATGAGCTACTCAAATAGCGAGTATTATGACATGATCATGTGTGTCGGAGCTTGTGACGGAAATTTAGCAGCAGCTCGAAGGCAATACAGTGAACTGTATGTTGAGGGAAGGCCTAACCCCCGACCGCTTCCGTCACTGTCTTGCTTCCGAGGTCTGGTGAATCGGCTGCATGAGACTGGCTCTTTCCATAGACGCTCCAGCGAAGGCCGACCGTCGACCCTTAGCCCCGATTTGGAAGAGAGCATTTTGGACCGTTTCGCAGAAGATGCAACCCGCAGCACTCGTGGTGCAGGTCAGGTTTTCGGAGTTGACCATTGGTTAGTATGGAGCACGTTGAACCGCGATGGTCAGCACCCTTACCATTACCGCAAGACCCAAGAATTGTCCAGCAGTGACTTCGGACCCCGCGTTCAGTTTGCTCGATGGTTCCGAGAGCGAGTGGCAGATGACCCATCATTTAGCCGCAAGATCTTATGGACGGACGAGGCAGCTTTCACACGAGGAGGGCTCTTTAACTGCCACAATCAGCACGTGTGGGCCCACGAAAATCCAAAAGTGCACCGAGTCTCCAGCTTTCAACACCGTTGGCGCATCAATGTTTGGGCTGGCATAATCGGTGACCGGTTGATGGGTTCAGTGTTCATACCGTCCGCTTTGAACGCAGAACATTATGTGCAGTTTTTGAGGACGGAACTGGAGGAAATGTTGGAAGGTCTACCGGTTGCTACATACGCGTCGATGATTTTCCAGCACGACGGGGCTCCCGCTCATTTTAGTGCTCCGCAGGATGGAATTGTGCATAGAAAAGGCGGGTTCGCACATTGAACCGTTTCTGTAAACTGTTGTCATGGTGTGTGTGGGTGTGTGTGTGGGTGTGTGTGTGGGTGCGTGTACAACATTTACGAATTCCTACGTGATGAGTGCTGTGGTGCAATCTTTCCATTGGGAGACTGGAATCCGGATCCCTTTTACAAGTAAGTTACATTGTTACGTAGTAACTTTTTATTTATCAAGTAGTTATTTTATTAATAATAATAGGTACCTATACCTACTAGTTCCAATAAAGTGAATGCGTACCTATTCAGCCTGCCGGCCTCTTTACCATGTTCGTGCCGAAGGGCGCGATTTTTCATTACAAAGATACCCCGTATGATGAGTACCTACTTAGAGGCAACATTCAAGGTCAACACGAAGATAAAGTACCAGATAAAGTACCAACGCCAACATGAACTAGCGTAATTTTTCTGTGAAGTGTGGTAGCGGTTTACATGTTCGGTTGAGAATCTCGGATTCTGTTCGGTCTGAGTTCGAATCCTGCGGTGTCAGTCATAACATTTTTGAGTTAGTTTCAGCCAAAAAATTTAGTACCGGCCTAGAGTTAGGAAATTAGGGGCCACTCTCGTTTCAGCCTCTTGGGCCAATTTTGATTGGGTTAGGCTCTAAACTAAATCAGTCTGAAGGGAAGACCAGTGCGTAAGTAATTTAGATATGAATTATCTAATTAGACCCTCCAATCCAAGTACATCCATACCTCCAAGCTGCTCCAACCTACAATGTGGTTGGTGGGATTTAATTAAATTAGGTTAGGTATCTTGCTATCATTGATAGGCGGCGTGACGCAACGCCAACTGTGACGAAACGCGACGGGAGTAGGTATTTTCAAAAATGCTATGTTTCACATTTTACTGACCCCGACCCGTATCGTGCGATAGAGAGAGTTGGAAGTCCAGCCATTTGCCTACATTTTATTCTTGAAATATTGTTTCGGGTGATAACTTTTTACTCCCCCAAACATTTACGATTCAGTACACCTTAATCTAGGCTCGTACTACGTTTTATTTTTTAGTATTTTAGTTTAGTAAATTAAAAAATAAGAACACTCGAAGAAGTTATTATGTCAAAAATATGGATATTTAGATAGAACATATTTTAACATAAGCAATATTTCTTAGAAATTAAAACGTAGGAGCAAAGTTTTTTATTGTATCTGCAACATTTCTAAAAATTATGAAAATTGGACTTCATTTACGGGAAGAAAAACTTTATCGCTTTTTGTATGAAAATTTACAACTAGACGATCCTCTTAAGTATTACCAATAAGTCAAGACGTGTGTAATTTTGAACCGACACGGGAATCGAACCTAAGACCTCGGGAATCGAACCTAAGACCTCGTTATTTGGTCATCAGTCATCACTACTACTGAGTACTACATTCTACGAGGCAGAGTGGTCGACTCGTCAGTTGTCAGGAAAGGTCGTCATTCGTCAGAGATTCGCCCTTATTCCGGAAAAGACAGACATCGCAATCGCGGCGCAGCGCAGCTACAAACAATAGGTACATTGGTACAAACAACGCGGCGTTGCTTGTACCAGGGCAACAGAAATTGAAAGAGTAATACTTTATGTCGCATGATGTCATTTACCTACATACTACATAGGTTGTTATTTTCGAGTTAGGGTTGCAAAAATTTATTTTCCTTAATTAATTAATTAATTTTGTATGGAACTTTTTAAAAATTAATTTTCACTTTTTACCTCCGCCAATGTGTTTATAGGGTCAAAGTGCATGGGTAGTTTCCGGTAAGCTATACATATTAACCAACACCTTGTATAGGTAATGCATTTTCATTTGTGTTACTTTAATCTTTTCATTAGTTATTTGTTCTTTGATGATACATTATTGTTTATTTATGTTTTCTTATTGAAACAACGGTTTCACAATTAGGTAAATCTAAATTAAGCAAAACAAAAAGTAAGTTATAGTAATAAAAAACATAAATAAGAGATATGCTTACCAATAGCCTCTAAGCTTGCTTCTTTCTTTAGTTCTGTAGATTGAGGATTGACAACATTTTCTACAAGGATGGGGATCAGACCATTCCATTGTCCTACAGCAAGTTCAGCGACTGCTACATAAGCTACACACTGGGCAGCAGAACTAGGTCTACTATTCTCTGTGCCAATAGCTGCTAATATCTAAAATTAGATCAGAGATTTTAGATTACAAAAAAATTTTTTTTTAGCAATATATGATTTGTAAATTGTTACAAAATAATAGGAATCATAATAAAATTAAAATAAAGAATTTCCTTCTTGTAAATTCTTTATTATATATATCTTCTTGGAAAAAAGAAAACACCAATCAGAATTTTTATTTTGCTCAGTAAAATTTTTACGATTTTAACATAATATAAAGTGAGTACACTCTATAGGTATTAAAAAACATCAAGGGACCAACCAGTTCTTTCAGTATAGAAGAAAAGAAAAACAGTTATTTCATCTTAGGCTGCATCTTCACTTACCATCAGTGTGGTTAGTCTGAGTTTTAATTCGTTTGATCATAATAGTAAACTATGACATTAGCATCAAAGGAAAATGAACCATAATAGATCAATTTAAAGTCACAAATTCAATACAGATGTTTTAATTTTGAGTGTTTTCGTTATTTAAACATATAAGAATACATACACGAAATTGAGCTCTAGCTCAATACGGTTATGCTTTATTTTACTTTGATGGATACTCATAGTTAACTATCAAATCTTGTACTAAGTGTACAGGTGAGATTGCAATCAAGCCCTAGAATATATATTTAAAAATAAAAATGTGGTAAGCAATTACAATCTCAGTTGTACTATAAAGCAACAGCAACAGCTGTTAACATATATTCAAGTTGCTTTTTAAGAAATTCTGGCATTACAACAATTATGCCTCAGCCATTTTTCATCTAATATTTAGAAGAGTTTCCAAAAGATTTTGCACTATATTATTTTTATATATCCAAATCTAAATCCAGAATTCCATTATAGAAAAATAAATATATATTTAATTTAAAAACAGAAAGCAGCCCAAGAGAAATGAGTTGCTATTATCATAGCTAATATATTTGACTTAAAGCCCATTGCTCTATTATTAAATAAAGAAGTAGAATTACATTCTTTTTTATGTAGAGTCTCGTAGCTTCAGGTAGCTCTAGCCATCTTTGCTGGTACTGTTGTTTAAGTGTAAGGTCTTTTGAAGTAAGATGGTTTTTCAACTGCAAGCCAGCAGCCATCCTAGCCACTTGGCTATTGCCGCCCTGTACCAGCACATCTGACAACATCTTGATGAAAATTGTGAAGTTGGAGACTGCTGCATGGTCAAGGTATTTCTCTGCAGCTTCCAATTCATTTCGATCTGCAATGTTATTTTGTGAATATAGGTACAATATAGCATATACAGTCCATCGACAGTCTTTAGGGGGCATACGTAGCCTTCATCAACCTTAACAACCAGCATAATATTGTGAGGTTATAGTGCATTGTCATGCCCTAAAACGATGTTCATGAATTTATCACAGTATGTATTAAAAAAAGCGAAATTAGCCATAAATGCTTAAGAAACGATCTAAAGCCCAGAAACTTCCTAACTTGACGATTGGAATAACGTGTTACGCTATCTTGTTATATACGAGTTTTACCATTATCTCTAAGTAGAATTTTAACAGTAACAGGAGTCTAATCTTATACAATTTCTCAATCGTTTCATCGAAATTAGTCATAAAGATTCGTGCAACGTAGGTTTACAAAAGTGAAAAGTCAGTTGACAATAAAGAAGCGCCATAGCATGCTCCTAGAGAAATTGAAGAAAGCGTTACATACCTGGTGATATAGTTTTTTCTAATACCTGTATTAGCGTTAATGTCGGTTCTGTAATCATTTTGTTATTTTGTATTCCAAATCAATTTACAACTATCTGAAAAAACTATTAACCGAAGAAAAGTTAGTAACCGGCACACGACGAAAGAACACTCAAAATTCACAAATGACAAATAAATTAAAAATGTCCAAATGTTGCCAATTCCTCTTTCCACAGACCAGGAAGAGGAACAAGAAGACCTACTTCCATGGTTCCATGGTTTACAGGTTGCCAACTATCTCTGGTAACGCATAGAGCATAGAATAAACAAGAGAGTAAGGCTGGAATCACATTTGTGCACATCGATTCGCATTTTTTGCCCATAAAAACTGTCATTTTTCATAAAGTCATGTACGCATCAAAAAGCCAAATTGATGCGAACAAGACTCTAGGATTACATGTCAGTTTTGTTTGGACATAATGCGAATTGATGCGATTCCAGCCTAAGGATGGTTTTAGTCATACACAAAGGCATCGTGCTTCGAAGCATGCGAAAGGATCCTTTCGCACGCATGCGAGCAGACGCGAAAGTATAAAATATATTGTTGTCTGCGCAGGGATGATCGATGATGGCAATTGGCATCGATGTTTTCATCGCTAATGCAACCTTGACTCTCGATATTAATCTTCTATCCTCTAAAAGAGTTTTGTCCTGACTGATTGACTGATTGACTGAACTATGAACCTCTTGTCTCTAGATTCTAGAACATTCCAGAAGTGTGTGAAAGAAACAGCCTGAGTGTGAAAGAGAAATGACGATTAATATAGTACACTAAAAATGTATTAAGACAGCCTATTGATTATGAGGGATTTCTTTGTTTAGTGATTGTTTCCCTTGCTCAATACAGGTTGAACTTCCCAGCACGTAACATGAATAGCAAGTAATACATATATCAGTATTTATCGAACTAGACTACTAAAAATAGACACAATAGAATTTCAAAATTTATGATGTTCAGAAAATTTCACCAATTAAAATAGCACTTTTGTAACAAAATACGAATTGATGCGTACAGGTGTGATTCCAGCCTAAGCTACATTGAATAAGTAGGGTTGCCATAGCGAAAAGTTAAAGTACCCCGATCTTACCCCGATGCAATTGGTTTGTGGTTGCCAAAACCTCTGTGCTCTGTGTGGATTTTATCAATTTTTCCTTTTCATGTGGCCGAAAATCTGTTTTATCAGCTTTATAGAAAAATCTAAAAATGCAGACAAAGGTATTCAATTCAATTCCCAAGTAATGGCTTTTAGTAATGAAACTAGGAATAGGGTATTTGACGATATTAAAAATATCGTTTCATCTGGTTTCATCCTGAAAGATTATTATTTAAAAACATTATTCCATACGACAAAACTAAAAAATAAAGCTTTATTTAATTAGAAAACATTAATTAAAATTTGCTACGATTCTGGCCATGTTGAAGAGATCGAAAACGTTCTTGAATCTCGAATGACGTCACAGTTCACGCCACCTTTGGGCTTTGGAATTGTCATTGAACTGTGTGTGAACTGTGACGTCATGTAAATAAATAAAAAAATTATTTTTTTGAATTTATTTCTCGATTTTTATGAAAAATACTGAAAATTATGCCGAAATATACGTTTTGTTAGCTTCAGCATAGCATTATTAAAAATTTAATATGATTTTCTAAAAGTAGTCAAATACCCTATTATGACTACGATGCTTTTAGTCGTGCCAACTGCTGGGCACAGATCTCACCAACTATTTTTCAGTTGTACTTCCTACTTTCATGCTCATTAAATTGTTTTAACCACAGATCAGCCAAAAATGATATAATGATGATGATGATGATGATATTTATATATATATTTTTTATCCATTGAAGGTTTTGATAGGAAAATGTTATTTTTATTTGGCACTGATTTAAAGAGGCATTTGTAACTAGCAGTTTTGGTAAGTTAAAAATTATAAATGGCAGGTTTAATAACTAGTTCAGCAGTTAAAACTAAGCAGTAAAGAGTAAAGTATACAAAAATGAGTAATAAAAAATAATGAAATGGATCAGTGAATATATACTTGAGCAGGAAAATAATTAAATGGGCGGTAAAAATTATTGAACGAGCGGTTACGTGTGGGCAGTAATAAATCGGAATTTGTCGGTAAGAAAAGTGTAAGTTCGGTACGTTTGTTTCGCTCACCCGCTCCTCCCGCGCCCCTCAGGTTTTTTAAACTTATGTTACGTACATTGACCCAATACAACCTAAGTGCCCGGCCCGCGGCCGGGCACCTGGGTGTTCATGTATAACCCTAACCTAACCTAACTTTAGATTTTGCCAAAATCGAACCGCTCATTCCATCATTTTTACCACTCATTCAGTTATTGGACAGCTCAATTATTTTTAGAATTGACATTGTATGATAAAATAACCGATTAATTGATTTTTTATTAATGTCCATGTTTTACTGTCGCAATAATTAATCAACCGCCATTAAATTAAATAACTGCTTAATATGTTTTTGAACTGATCATAATAGCATCTCGAATATTTTAATAACAGCTCAAAAAATTAGTTCCCATTTTATTTCATCAATTAATATTCAATGAATAGGCCATAATCGTAATTCCTAGTTCCATGAGATAGGCACTGAGCACTGAGAGAAACATGGCCATAGACCAATTTGAATTTTGACATTGACATTTTGAATTTAAGGTTATGTCTGTGGATAATTTTAAATTTCCTTTTTAGAGTTGACAGGAGCTTTTCGTGACCGTAAAGCGAAAAGAATTAAGTAAAATGGTACATAAATCTTTAATTATTTAGTTAATCTCGAATTGCAACTCTTAAATTATTTATCGGTGTCATTTAAATAGATTATATGATGTTTACCTGTTGTATATTTTTTTTGAAACAAATATTTTTATTTCCAGTCGCTCGTAATTCCGGATAAGTTTCAACACATTCTTCGTATTATGAATACAAACATTGATGGCAAACGTAAAGTAATGTTTGCTATGACTGCCATCAAGGGAGTTGGTCGCAGGTACTCCAACATTGTATTGAAAAAGGCCGATATTGATTTGGACAAACGTGCTGGTGAATGCACTGAAGAAGAAGTGAGTAAAAAGTTTAAACATAGTTTATTGCACGCAGGAACGCTCATTATTTGAAAACTTTGATCTACCGAGACGATACTATCAAAAGTAGAATGTTGTCTTGCTTGTCGACAGTAGGCCTGTTTCATGGCATCAGAAATTACTGACCTGAAAAATTATGTTTCATTCATTTGGCAAGTGCTAGAAGATGTATATCCATCAAATCTCTTGATGGTGTGCATGTGCAAGGTATCATTCAAAATACATTTGCTTCAACATTCTTAATGAATCCACTAGAACCTTAAAATACCTTCCAGTAATGCAGCAAAATGTTGATTTTAATTATTACACCATGTAACTTAATATCCCAACGCACAAATTCTATCTTCCTTTGGAGAGATAGATACGTCATTATGAATGTAACAAATTACAAATTATTTCAGGTGGAAAAAATTGTAACAATAATGTCCAACCCAAGACAATACAAAATCCCAGACTGGTTTCTCAATAGGCAAAAAGATATTGTTGATGGTAAATACAGCCAACTGACATCCTCAAACTTAGACTCTAAACTCCGTGAAGATTTGGAGAGGTTGAAGAAGATTCGTGCACATAGAGGCATGCGTCACTATTGGGGCCTCCGGGTGCGTGGTCAGCACACTAAGACCACTGGCAGACGCGGTAGAACTGTTGGTGTGTCTAAGAAGAAGTAATCTATGTAATAAATAATCTTTTTCCCAAAACTATGTTTTATTTGCTCCCATGCATGATTGCAAATTAGTATGTAGTTGTAAAAGAACCATTATACCTAATGTTTTTTTTTAACTGACTTGCAAATAATTAATCTCAAACATAAATTATGCAGATAATAATTTTTATTAAAAAAGATTTTGAGATGCACTTTCAAATCTTAAACATTTCATGAAGGATAACATTTTGATGTAGAAGTTAAAATATAATGAAGAATTCAAAATTGTTTTTTAATAAGTATTTATTTCAGATTTCACAGTAAAAAATGTATACTACATACTATACATTGAAATATCAGAACATTTTTCAATTTATTCAATCTTACTGTAATGAAACATGCAGTACCTATATTGGTATAGTTCTTGCAATTCATGAGGACAACTGAATTATGGTTGTGTGTGTGTCGTATCTGCATAAGTGTGAGCGAGTGCAATGCTCGCGCCTGCCTGCTCCCACCTAGGCTTTGACAGGCACGCACACTTATGCTAACCACAAGTAAAGCTCACTAGCCTTCGTGAATTGCAAAAACTACATGAATTTGCAAAATCAAACATTGTACACACATATTTTCAGAATTATAATGTATTGAGGTTGAGTAGAATCTAGGACAGCATGATTCAAAATATGAGGTTCATGTTAAGTAGTTAATAATTTTATTTAACCAAGTGTTTCAGATTATTATAAAAACCTATATAGCATACAACATAGAACATGCTCCCCAGAACTTGAACGTGTGGAAAACAAACAGAAACTGCTACCTCTGTTAGAAAGCGAAGTACGAGCGAGCATCTTCTTGAAGTCCTCTAAGAGCCCAGGTCAAGATAGAGTCACAAATGATATCTTAAAAGCGCTTATTGAACCCTTAACACCTATACTTACGCCTCTATTTAACGAAATATTGAGTTCATGCCTTATTCCGAAGGACTGGGAAAACACCATTATTACACTGATATATAAAAAAGGCGATCCCTCAGAGATTGGAAATTATAGACCAATAAGCTTACTGCAAAGTGTGTACAAGCTATTTACAAATGTTATCTTGAGGAGATTGAGACCAACTCTCAACTCTCAACAACCTAGAGAACAGGCTGGATTTAGACCAAAGTACAGCACAATAGATCATATATTTACGCTATCTCAAATAATAGAGCGATACAATGAGTATAAATTGCCTCTCTACATAACTTTTATTGATTACTCAAAAGCCTTCGACTCTATCTCACATGAGTCTCTATGGAGAGCCCTAAAACAGCAAGGAATCAAAAGAAAATACATAGATCTGTTACAGGCCATAATTATATAAAAATAGTAGGGCTACGGTGAAGTTGGATAGGTTTGGTACTTGGTTCCCGATAAAGAGAGGCGTTAGACAAGGAGATCCAATCTCACCAAATTTATTCACGGCTCTCCTAGAGCACATATTTTCAAAGTTAAAATGGCAAAATTTAGGAATAAAAATAAATGGAGAGTACCTAAATCACCTAAGATTTGCAGATGATATTGTGCTGATAAGCGGAAACCACGAGGATCTCTACCATATGCTCAATAGCCTAGACTGGAAAGTCAAAAGTGTGGATTGGAAATGAATGCTAACAAGACATGTTTAATGACGAATAGTGTAGAGGTACCCACTATAATTCAAACCCAAACAATTAATTATGTGGAAGAATACACATACCTCAGCCAAAGCATTTCATTTAATGACCATACCACAAAAGAGGTAGAGCGGAGAATCAAGATCGCTTGGGGCAAATATTGGTCTCTTAAACATATTTTTAAATCAAAAATTCCTTTACCATTAAAAAAGAAGGCAATGGACTCTATAGTCCTGCCTACTCTTTTGTACGGCTGTCAAACTTGGGCGCTTACAAAAAGAATAATACAAAAAATACAAGTTTTTCAAAGAGCGACAGAAAGGAGTATGCTTAATATAAAGCTGAGCGACCGCATAAGAAACCGGGAAATTCGGAACAGAACAAAGGTAACCGAAGCTGCACAGCTCGCATGCAAACTGAAATGGCGATGGGCGGGTCATGTGGCTCGGGCGAGAGACGGCCGGTGGAGCGAGCGCGTACTGCACAGGGTGGCCGCGCGACCACACCCGGCCACGCGGCCGCCCGCGCGCTCGCTGGAGAGACGACCTAGAAGATGTCGCGGGGCCCACGTGGACGAGGCTCGCTAACGAGAGGACGCAGTGGAGCAGGATGGAGGAGGCCTTTACCCGAAGATGGGTACCCAAATAAAGCAAAATCTGACATTTTTAATGTAATTTAGTCTAGTTTTATAAATAATTTTTTTTCGAAAATATCAAATAATATAACTATGATTGACTATATTAGATGACTAATCGACTTCTAATAATGTAATTGAATTGACTAAAAATGTATTGGACTTAATTTGGGAATAAATGGCTATTTATTTATTTATTTATTTAAGTGTTGAAATCTGGGTTTAATTATATTCTATTTACCTACTTATAATAATGCATGTAAACAACTTGATCTTCTGGTGTACATAAACATAAAGAGAAGCTTATGCCTATAATAGGTACAGCTAAACATTACTATTTACAGAGGTTTTAGAACAATTAGTTAGATTTTAATTTAAACTTTTCAAGGAAGGTTAATGAAATTAAATCCAATTAAGTGGTTACCCTGCCAAGAAAACTGAATAGTCTGTTTATATATGCACATAAGAAGTTTAGACTTTCTTAAATCAATTGAATTTTCCAAACCCACTGCAATAATTTCACAACTCAGTACCATAGTGGAATGTGTTTTTCCCACCAACTTGTCATTCAGCATTCAATTTAGAAAATGTCAAATGGCTACTGGACAGGCTATTTCATCTTAATGCAGAAAGTGCAGAATAATCATATTTAGTAGTATGTACTTTAGAATACATATTATTTTAACAAAGTTATCAATTTTGAATGCCAAAAGACTCACTTACTATGTGACAGCATGAAGATCAGTGGTGGTATTCTCTAAAATTAATTGCATCAGTGTAACAATGGCAATGACCTCCAATTGGCTGGTACTCTCCTGCTATTGGTTAAAATGCATTGATGCAGGAAGAATACCATTAATTCAACATAAAACAACAACACCAGTACTGCCATGCTAATCGCAAAAGCGGTATCTCAGTGAAAGCAAGTTTCGAGAAAATTGAAGGAATTATCTCTAATTCCCTTAGTAATTTCGAGCAAAACTGAGATAGGGAAAACTTTTAAAAGGGTTTTTTGATATGTTTTAAATTAGATACCGCTATTTGGCTTAGTACATTAGATGCATATTTTTCTAAGCTATCCGATGCCATAAAAATAAAAAATTAGATTTTTTTTGAGATACAGCTTTTGCACTTGGCACGGCAGAGTACTGGTTTTGAGTGTTGGGCAAGTAATGGTCACATAGAAAGTAATGATTGTGATGTTATATCAATTTACTATAAAAATTGAAATATTTTATATACATTTCATACACACATATTATCTTATTCATATTGTGCTATGATCACCATCATATAAACACCAGCAAGTAGGGCAAGTATTTCTTTGATTGACTGTGAAAGTTTATTTGAACCTTCCAATAGTTCAGGAATCACAGACACTGTTGCAATGTATATAAAACCTCCAGCAGTGAACGGTAAGATGAGAGATGACACAACACCATCTCCAGAGCCCCGGAGATATATAGAAATGACTGTGCCCGATATGGCACCAAAAGCTGTCAGCAATTGCAACATCATAGCTTTTCTTCTGGAACATCCAGATTGTACAAGTATAGCAAAATCTCCAATTTCATGTGGAATTTCATGCAGCAAAATGGTGACAGTAGTGACCAGTCCTATACTCTGTCCTGCTATGTATGAAGCTCCAATTGCCAATCCGTCAGTGAAATTATGTGTAAAATCAGCAGCAAGATTTAAATAACCAGCAACTTTTATTTCATCCTTTTTAGTTTTGTTCGATTTCTTGGATTTTTCATCTGACTTTTTCTTGTCATTACCGTGTGTATGACCATGTCCTACATTAAATAAACGCACAGTTTTCTCCACAGCTAGAAAAGTTATAATGCCTCCTAGGACACCAAGTCCGACAGTCATGTCGTGGGGCTCATGTTCTGTTTCACTGTGGGAATGGCTATGACTGTGTGCGCCATTATCTTGAGACATAAGAGCATGCGGAATCAAGTGTAAGAAAGCATCGCCGAGAAGACCACCAGATGCAAAAGATAGCAAAACTTTTAAGAGCGGTTGTTTTTCAATTGTACCATCAATAGGTATATAAAACAATATAAGAAATGGCACGATACTTATAAAAATTGTTGAACCTAAAGCCTTCACGTACAAATCATAATTAGATTCATAATGCTCCTCTCCTTCCCCTTTCAGTTTTTCATTTGCACTTTTACTGTATTTAAACGCAGGGGATTCGTCTCCGTGTGAATGTGAATGCGAATGTCCGATAACAGCAGATAAAGCCCACGCCGTCACTAAACAAAATAAAACTCTTTTAAACGGTTTATTGATCATGATTGATTGGTTACTTCTTCTGCTTTAGAAATCCTTCGAACTTGATGAAATTTCTGCACTAAACTAAACTACAAACATCGATACCTAAAGTCGGAATTTTAATTCGATTCCAGATTTGACAATTTCAGTGTTGCAACGTTATGACAAGTACTAAATAGTGACGTTACGAAATTATTCGATACGGAAATGGAATATTTCCGAATCGATTCCTCTCGTTTATAGTAGTATATCTAAACAACTACTACTTTAATAGAAACTAAGTATATCAGGAAATTAAATACTTCTGAACGGATAATTTAGTTATGACGATTAATTTTATTAAGGATCTGAGAGTTTTCTTTAATAATTGTGTGTGAAATAAATAAAAAACTGTGATCATGAAGGAACATGAGAAATAAAACAAATAGATGTATTATGGTAATATTTTATTTTATAAATCGTCGCCGTCTTCGCTATCGCTGTCACTTTCTGTAACATGTATTATAAATGTGTCTGTGATATTGTCAATTAAAATATCTAGCCTACTCATTTTTTCCTCTTCTTTGACAACATGGGATACGCATTTAGACCATTCGGTAGCCGTAATTTTTTGAATGCCTTCCTCAAATAAATTTCTCACGTCTGTCAATTTGAAGGTTTTATTATTTTGAGCTACATGCCCCTTTACCTGCGCCCATATCAATTCGATAGGGTTCAGCTCGCAATGGTAAGGGGGCAGTCTTAAAACCGTGATCCCATGTTGTGCTGCCATTTCGTCTACAGCGTACTTATTAAAAGACTCGTTATGTGGAATCAGTTCTAAAAGCGTAGCTTTAACCATATCTGGTTCGTAATGAATATTTTTATTTAAAAGCCAGTCTTGAATGGCAGCTTTTTTCCAGCTCATTTTTGGTGCCGTTTCCAATTTTCGGGAGTGGTAAGGTGCATTATCCATCACCACAATTGAGTTTGGTCTTAATTTTGGTAAGACTCCAGCGAACCACTCCTCAAAACAAACTGCGTTCATCTCATCATGGTAATCTTCACAATTTTTCTTTGCTTCAAAAATCATGAGCCCCTTTTCCAGGAAGCCTTCTTCACTACCTATATGGCTAATTATGAGACGTTTGCCTTTTCCAGATGGATTTTTTAATCCACTGGTCAGTCCCTCCAAAAACGCTTGCCGAGATGATGTGACTTTCTTGTCCACCCAAGTTTTTTTTACAGTATGACCTAAAAATAAATATAGTACATTAACATTCAATATTACTATTAAATTTAATGTAAAATGTATATAAATTCAAAATGTTAGCCTTACCTGCGTTA
This sequence comes from Oeneis ivallda, assembly GCA_029955525.1. NCBI lineage: Eukaryota > Metazoa > Arthropoda > Insecta > Lepidoptera > Nymphalidae > Oeneis > Oeneis ivallda. The sequence goes on along the minus strand of JARPMR010000002.1, from coordinate 18,832,097 downwards.
ACCCAAGTTTCATCTTGATAATATATATGTCTCCCTTCTCGTCGAAACTGACATATAGATCGCAAGTAACGCTGGCGCCATGTTATTATATCATTTCGATCAATAAGTGTGCTCTTGCGTGACCGTGCAACAAATTTAAAATTAAGATGCTTCAAAATTTTTCTGAGGGTGTCTTTGGAAACCTTGGGCATTTCTGGATCATCGTTCATCACTTGTAAAATCTAAAATAGTAAATTTTATAATAGTTTGGAATCATTACTTATATATATATAAAAGATGTAGGTATAAAATAATACTGTCTGACTGATTGACTAACCTTTGCAATCGTTGGAGGTTCATTTCGGTAAAAGAACTGATGAACAAGTCTTCGTATTGCGGAGAATGTAAATTCATCAATTTTGTCTTTGAAACTTCGCTTTGGTCCAGTTTTTTTAGGAGGAGTTGGCGCCGCACCTTTATTTACTTCCTTCAAAACGTTACAAACAGAGCGTGAGGTTATTCCCAATATGTCAGCAACTTTGCTCATACATTCATTTTCTTCCACTACTTCAAAGGCCTCCAATTGCGCAGAAGTTTCATTTTTCACGTACTTGTAGGCATTGCGGATCATTACTTTTTCAGTAACAGTGAAAGCTTTTCGTGGACGTTTTTTTCTTGGGGACAAGAAAACATCCACGTCTTTTTGTGATGTACTTGGCTGAGGATCCATTTTGATGGAAAACCAAAACAAATAGATTCACTCAAAGTTCACAAAAAAACTATAAACGTAACAACAAACACAACGTAACAAAACTTTAACAAAAACCCAACAAAATAACAAAATATCGATTCGCAATGAAACAAGATATTCGTGCAGTCAGACTGGGAGAATGAAGCCGAATGACAAGATAAACAAAATGGCGATAGCTGCACGAGCGCGCACGGGTTGCCAATACAGAAAACTATCTAGGTTCTTTTATTATAAGTTTTGTTTTTAATATAAAAAACAAAAATATTAACTTTTTATAAAATAAAGCAGCGGTTACTAATTAATAAATAATTATTATGAAAATTATGTATTTATTTAAATAATTAATTGGCACACCAATATTATGATTACATAAACATAAATCGCGATTGTTTATCGATTTTTGTGTTCATCACTACACTATTATATGTGGTATCATTATTTTACAAAATGACAGTAGCTAATGTCAAACGTGAATCGAATTATAATTCCGACTATATGTATTCAGAACTAAATAAAGTACCTAAAATAAGCTATGTATCGATTTGACTCAAATTCCATAACTTGTTCCCAATATTCCCACTTCAAGCCAAAAGAACTGTGCAAAAGAATATAACCACAGATAACCACTAGCAAAAAAGTTGCTTCGATACGTTTCGCTTTCGAGAGACGTGACAGTTGCGTTACGCCATGGAATAGGGTATTTGACTATATTAAAAATATCGTTTCATTTGGTGTCATCCTAAAAGATTATTATCTAAAAACATTATTCCATACGACAAAACTAAAAAATAAAGTTTTATTTAATTAGAAAACATTAAATAAAATTGCTATAATTCCGGCCATGGTCACGTGACCGAAAACGTTCCGTGATCTCGAATGACGTCACAGTCCACACCACCTATGGGATGTGGAATTGTCATTGTTTGAAATGTGAACTGTGACGTCATGAGAGCAAATGGAACGTTTCGGTGGCAATTTATTTTTTGAATTTATTTCTCGATTTTTATGAAAAATACTGAAAATTATGCCGAAATATACGTTTTGTTAGCTTCAGCATAGCATTATTAACAATTTAAGATGATTTTCTAAAAGTAGTCAAATACCCTATTATTATGTACTACGTACAACTAGTACTTAATAATTCCATGCGTTACCCGCGGGGTGATTACGTATCTCGCGACAGGCTTGCGACAGGCGTAAATCTCGCGATCGCTGCTGTCAAACGTCAATTTAAACGTCACTTTTGTATTACGTAAATATTTTTACATACTATTTGACATTTTGCGACCGGTCGCTTTGCTATTGCTGTCACGTTGCTACTGCTGTCGCTACTGCAAAGTTTTACGTAATCATCCAGCCGTTCATAATATGCCTTTTAGGATGACACCAAATGAAACGATATTTTTAATATAGTCAAATACCCTATTGTGTATCCACAGACTATGAACAACAAAATATGTATATTTAATTATTCATGGAACTAGGAATTACGAATACGTCCTTACTGGGATATTTTACTTACGCTATGTAATGCCATGAAATGAATTTAAGATTTTGATCGGCAATTTTTAGACAATCGCACCTCTGATTCTGTAACTCAGTGGCTTTCAAAAAATGATAGCCACTGACATATATTTTTTATCCATTGAAGGTTTGCTAATTGCTAATGATACTTTTATTTTCATAACAAAACCTTCAACGGATAAAAAAAGAGACGTGTCAAGGGACCCGGATGGAACGTAGTACCTTAGTAGTAGTACATAGTGAAGGAATTGTAATAAACTAGTGGTGTCATCTAGTACTAAATTGATTAATTACGATGAATTATATTTTTTAGTTTATTTCTATTGCACTGATACAACACCAAAGAGTTACTCTGGTGGAGTTACTGTTTTTTCACAGATGGCGTCATCCAATTTATACAATAAAAAATTAGGGAAAAATTCCACATTTAGAAATTATTTAAAATAAAATTGAAAATAGAAAATTCAGTCTGTCGAGCTGGGATTCGAACCATCGACGTTGAATTTATAGGTGACTCTCCTAACCACTAGGCCATGCAGACGCCGAGTTCTAAGGCGAAAATACCGAATACAATGCAAAATTCACATTCAACAAAAAATGACGTTTCAAAAATGTGTCGTGTCTGTTTCCTTAATTTTTTCCGTCTAGCCCCCTTCCGTACCGCGCGATAAGGAACTACGTTCCAAAAATATATGTCAAGGGCTATCATTTTTTGATAGCCCGGGGGTCTATCGCGTAACTTTTTCTCAGTCCATAAAAGACTGCATCAATGTAAAAATATGATTTTGATTTTTGGGCTTCTCCTATTGACCAAAACCATGTTTTGAACTTTGTGAACTTCGTTACTCTTTGAACGCGATCGCCAGGCCGGACTGTTGACACCGTTGACATTTTAAGACATATGACTGTGGATCTCCTGCACGGTCATCTGTAGGGATGAAAATATCGAAAGCAAAAACATCGATGTATCGATATATCGATGTCCCAGAACAAACATCGATGTACACAAAATATCGCCCAAAAAACATCAATGTATTGAAAAATCGTTTTTTTTTTTTAAATTTTTTATAATGATCTATCAAACTGTAAAATTTTGTATATTATCTATCATTTATAACAATATTATCTATCGCTATTGAATAGGTAAGTCTTTAGAATAAGGAACGTGTAGAGTACAGGTAATAAATTTACATTTAGCAGCATTTTTTGACGCGATAATGTCTTATAAATTGATGAACACCGGCTGCATGCACGAAATCACGTAAAACTATCGTCCGTAAACCGACTTTACAGACAACCAATTTTTTTTATTAAGCAAAGTTATTACACGCTTACGTTAACTGCAACAAGTTATTTAGAAACAGAGCCAAGCCGAGCCGAGTTTTCTCATGACGTTATCATGTAAAATTATCATCCGTAAACAGACTTTACAGACAGCCACTTTTTTCTAAGATTAATAAAATATAATTACCGAGTGACGTCACGCCACTAGTTACTTTTAGCAGAGCCGAAAGTACCAAACATTTTAACTAGATGGCAGGCAAAACATCGATGTAAAAACATCGTATAAGATAACATCGATACATCGATGTCTTGCAATAGTGATAGTTTTTTACTGTAACAGCGCGCGATGGTTCAGAAGTATCGATGTATCGTTTTCATCCCTAGTCATCTGTGGTCTGTGGTACAAAAGTGGGTGAAAAGTGGGCAGCGGAGTGCAGAAGTACATTTCAACAATATTTACTATTAGAAAAATACTTATGTTACTTACGTTTAAGTAATTACCTATTGAGTTGAAGAAAATCGAATTGAATTAGTGAGTAGTGGCCGAAAGTCTTAGAATCATATACTAATATCATGTAATTTTTGAAGAGTAAGAAAACATAAATCGTGAAAGTCCTGACTGTGGTCTTGACTCTTGACTCCTGTGGCACAATAGTTTTGTGTTTATCACTATTCACTGTAAGTAACCTTTACTACCGATATTCTGCATTTTTTGCCTATACGTTGCCTACACTTTAACCTAACAAAGACAATAAAGGGGACACTGACCCAATCTCAAAATAATGATTTACCTACGTATGTCTAAAATTAAAAGTGGTGGGTAATAGTAATTATTATTGAATTGAAATTGTTGAATTGTAATATTCTTTATTGTACACCAAAAGAAGAAAAAGAAAACAATGTACATAATTAACTTAGAAGAAACTGAGTACAATAGGCGGCCTTACTATTATTCTCTGATGACCAAGATTTTTTTCTATCTTATTTGCTAATGATTAATGTCTTTCACAATTTTAGTTTCTGACGACATGGAGAACGTAGATACTAGCAATAGGACTGGGCAAGAGCCAGCTATTTCTTGCTTTCATCCAGCTACTAAAACACATAGATTTATAGGCCTTGTCTTAATGTGTTTCCTTTGTTTTGGTGAGTATTAAATTATGTTACCCTACTGTGAGTTATGTAGAAATTAGTTGTGACAATTTACATCTGACGAATGCACTTTTAGGAATAGTAATTAAATTGAGCCCTTAACCCACTTGTTACTAGCGTTTGATAAAGGATCAATGCATAATAAAAAATATTAAACAAAATGTGTGTGGTTTCGAATTTCATTGTTTATTGCTTATGTTAGATGTATATTCCCTTTGTAATTAGAAGTGGTTAGTGGTTGGACGTAATCAATTCTACAAGTGCATATAATTAGTGCATTTTTATCATGAGTATATCAAGGTATATCAACAGAAAACATGATAGATTAGGATACTCCTATTATGTTAGGAATATATATTTATCGATTTTGTTTCAGTATTTGTCACTAAATTTTTGTTATTTTTGGTGTTCCATATATAAAATGATAGTAATATATGCTGCGATATTTTGTTGTTTTAGTTCAAAGTCCAAAATTTTAACTTTGAATGAAATTATCGGAGAAATGGAGTGTAATGATGATGAACCGGTACTAGATACTATTACAATTTTCCGTCCGGAATTAGTCTCTTTATGGGACATCACAATAATACTAAAAATATTGCCATGTCTGTTGGTGGGTGGGGACTGGGGACAGAGCCCATACAATTTTTTGCATGGTCCTTTCAGCCAAATCGGTTCATTTGTTGTGGCGTGAAAGAGTAATAAACATCCATCCATCCATACATCCATCCATCCATCCATCCATCCATCCTCACAAACTTTCGCATTTATAATATTAGAAGGATTATATATTGTTTATGAGTTAAAGTTTAGTTTATAGTAAGAACAAATGTGAAGCTAAAGGAACATGAGTGAAAATTGTGTTTTAAGATTCATCCTCCATTTTAATTGGCACCAGAGAATTTTAAGTATACATTTTATATGATTCTTTGTTTTAGGTTCATATTTCTGTTATGACACACCAGGAGCTCTTGCTGATAACTTTAAAAGTGACTCACATTTGAACACATCACAGTTTGCCCTACTGTACTCTATATACTCATGGCCTAATGTAATATTATGTTTTATTGGTGGTTATCTTGTTGACAGGTTTGTATAATATATTACTATATACATTACAAATGTACCTACAATCTACATATTGTGTCTGTTTTGATAATTATGTTATGATCATGAGACTCAGTAACATTAATGCTATCTAGTATTTCTGTTAGATGTGTTTGATGAAATGAAATTGATATCATTGTTTTGTACATCAAACTTTGTAATTGGGTATTTGACTGATTTTTTTTTATTTATTTAAAATAACATTTTTGAATATTATAACACAATGCCATTTCTCTTTTTTAAATATCTTTACTAGTCTCGGAATTATAAGCTGTTTTACTGTGACTGTATCTGTCTCTGTCTTTCTAAAAAGAAAATTTTCTATGGAGCGTGTATGGAGCTGCTGAATTGTAATATCACACTTCAGTAGCGCTCTCTCTGTCTAACAGGAAACTTTAAAGCTCTATAACTTATTTGTTTTTGACCGATTTATTTTCTGTTTTTAGGGTTCCGTACCCAAAGGGTGCCAACGGGACCCTATTACTAAGCCTCCGCTGTCCGTCCGTCCGTCCGTCTGTCAGCGGGCTGTATCTCGTAAACCGTAATAGATAGACAGTTGAAATTTTCACATATTGTGTATTTCTATTGCCGCTATAACAAAAAATAATAAAAATAAAATAAAATTAAAAAATAAAGGGGGCTCCCATACATGAAAAAGGTGTCGAAATAAAATTTTATTTTTTTACCCTAGCACGTGGGGTGTCATTGTCTAGAGCTCATTAAGTGGAGTTCAAATATATATTATTTTATTTTTTAGCTACAAAAATGAAGAAATTGGGGGCCGTCAAAGTTGTCGGCTTTAGACCAATTTTGTTAGGGGTCTATATCAAAAAATAAACCAGTTAGGAATTTGAAATTTCGGTACATTATGTACTGAATAGGGTATTTAAACAACAAATACTGAAAACACCTATTTATAATGTGGTTTGTAAGTTGTGAAAAAAAAACAAACGAGCATTTCTCCCCATTTGCTAATTTGGTACTTTCTAAGAACTAATATATCTAAATATGTATCTAGTTTTACAAAATGATTTGGTCATATGTACGGAACCCTAAAAGAGCGAGCCCGACTCGCACTTGGCCAATTTTTACAAATGGTATTTTTACATGTTACATTTTTGATTATTAATAATGAATATCAATATTTTAAATACAGATTAATACCCAATTATGCTTCAGTATATAGCTTGCAATTTATTGATTTGAGTTGAAATTCTTTCAGCTCACAACCAATTTTCAAGCTGGCTCTCATTGGTAGGAAGGGCATTGTGAACTTGACTATGTAATAAAATATAAATCTATTTCTTTTATATTATAAATGAGAAAGTGTTTTTTCTTGGTTTGCTTGTCCTTAAATTATGCAGCAATGTATCAGAATGATTTTTTGTATAGATATATTTACTTAAAAACCTAGAGAGTGACATAGAGTAATTTTTGTTGAAAAATTAAATCAAATTAAGGAAATAACTTTTATAAAACCTACATGTTAGTATGTATTTGTCTGATTAAATGTGTTTTTTTATCTGTTCCAGATGTTTTGGTGTTAGATTGGGAACAATAATATACATGACTATTGTATTCATTGGGGCAGTAGTGTTTGCATTTGGAGTTTACATTAATGCTTACTGGTTGATGATACTTGGCAGATTTATATTTGGGTAATTCATATTTGACTGTCTTATTATTATTTTAGAGACCTGATGTTTTGTTTTGTTTTATATATTGACTTTGAGTCAATTATTTCCCAGTGTTCCCTGGCAGTGAGTCAGTGACCCTGGATAATAAGCTTCAGTGGGGCGCTCATATAGAGACGCGTTCGTTTTTATTTTGCTATAACTCCTTAGATATTAATTTAAATTATATGGTGAAAAAATTATCACAACGTGCATGAAATGCTTATGGTAATTGACGTATATTTGAGTTGATAAAGATTAATACTGTATCCCTCTAAATAGATTTCCAATTAAGTACCACATTGTATGTGACCCTTTTTTTTAGAAATTAAAATGGGTATAGTAAGCTATCCTTAAAAGATAGATTTATGGCATCGCAGACTTTCCAAGACGTTTTAAAGACTTATCCCACCATACATTGTTATGTTATATCTCAAAGGGATTAGGCAGCGTTTTCGATAAAAGCTCCCAGACAGCTTGACTTTTTCCGACATTTTCAATAATTATCGTCATATTTCAACCAATTTACACAAAACCTTAACAAATTATACACTTAAACCTTCCTCATGAATCACCCTGTCTATTAGTGAAAACCGCATGAAAATCCGTTTAGACTACTAAAAATAATAAACTCAAACTATTGAGTTTATTGCGAACAGACAGACAGACAGGCGCGGCGAGAGACTTTGTTTTATAATATGTAGTGACTAGTGATATTGTTTTCTAACTTTCTAACTATTTAGTTACATTTGTGTTCTCATACAGTTTATCTCATTGAGCTGAAACTTGCCGCTAGTTGGTAGTATTGATTCACTCTCTCTGTATGTCTGTGTATCGTCATTATCATTACTGAGGGTCGTGATCCTTGGCACGGATCACCATCCGTGCCAAGAACGGAAGAAGGATGGATAGAACCATTTGGAAAACATCCTACGTGAGAAGGTGTTCTCACGTACGATGTTTTCCAAATGGTTCTATTGTCGGCATTATATAGAGTGGCGTGTTATTAGTGGTATTAGTAGTATTTATTGCATGGTAAGCAATGATAGCCCCTAGTAGTTAGGAATTCGGATTTCGGTCTTCTGTTCGGGGGGCCGCAGGTTCGATCCCGAGCACGCACCTCTGACATTTTGGAGTTATGTGCGTTTATGCAATTTAATATCACATGCTTCAACGGTGAAGGAAAACATCGTGAGGAAACCTGTACACCTGAGAGTTCTCCATAATGTTCTCAAAGATGTGTGAAGTCTACCAATTCGCATTGGGCCAGCGTGGTGGACTATGGCCTAAAACCCTTCTCTGAGAGGAAAACCGCGCTCAGTAGTGAGACGTTAATGGGTTGCTCATGATGATTGCATGCTATTAAAGATGTGCTTGTGTATGTGCCAGTATCGGCGGCGAGTCGTTGCAGGTGGCAGTTAACAATTATGTGGTGGTGTGGTTCAACGGCAAGGAGCTCAACATGGTGTTTGGGCTGCAGCTGTCCGTCTCCCGGTTCGGCAGCACGGTCAACTTCTGGGTCATGGAATCCATTTACCGTTGGGTGGCCAACTACTATGGAGGCTACGAAAAGCTTGGCGTGGCTTTATTCATAGGTTTGTGGTTAATGTAACTATTTTAGTTAATTCAAAATATAAAAATGTAAAATGGATGGTTTAAATAATATTGAACTTGAAGTTAATAAAGATTAGGATTTTTTTTTATAGTTTCAAACTAAAAACAAGTCATATTCCACAATGGTTTCACAAAGTTTTATGTTAGGGGGATGTTCTAAATACTTAATCCTGATATTTCATGGGTAATAAGTACATAGGTCCACATAAATCATGAGAACAGTACCTGCACTCGCTGGAGGGTTAAATCTTTTAAGGTTGATACAAGTATAATAAAGCTGGAATCACATCTGCGCGCATCGATTCGCATTTTGTCCATACAAAACTGTAATTTTTCATAGAGTCGTGTATGCATAAATTCGGCTTTTCAATGTGTACCGCGACGTCTGAATGCAAGTAGTTTTTACACATTTTTTAATTTCTTAATTAATGCGCGCTTGCTCTGTATTTATATTAGTTCCAATGTTACTGAGTAATACAAAATAAATAATAATATGGTTTAGTAAAATTAACTGAAAAACGTTCAATAAACTGCCAATTTGATTTGTTTTAGCCTCTTTGACTTGTCTGGGCTCGCTCATATGCGCCCTGATCCTGGGCTGGATGGACCTCAGGGCGGAGAAGGTTCTAAGGCGGCAGGACCCGGAAGCGAAACCGGATCAACCATTCCAGTTCCAAGATATACTGAAATTTAAAACAGTGTTCTGGCTGATGGCTGTCATTTGTGTCGCATATTATTTGGCTATATTTCCCTTCATCGCTTTAGGGAAGTGAGTAGTTATTTTATACGATTATTATGAAATTACTTATTATTTGTACAGTAAGAGCCTGTTTCACCAGTTCCAGGTAAACTTTAACCAATGAATGCACTTGAAGTTTTGACAGGTTTTCGGATACAATAACTGTCAGAACGTCAAATTTATTCCTGGTTAAACGTAATACGGCATTGGTGAAATATTCGCTAGTAAAAATGAGTTATATTACACTAGCGGCACGCTATGATGGCCGGTTTGACGTTTGTCCGCTCATGAAGTTCCGTATTAATTGATAACGACTTTGAAGGAAATAATTGTATTACTTTATTGACGATAGTGATGTGCAGAGATTCATAAATTTTATCGAATGTAGTTTTAGGTTTAGGACTCAAAATTTATTTATTAAATTGATTTCTAAAATGTATACAAGTGTAGAAAAATCAGTTTGCACCATTTAAGGGGTGAATGTACTTGTGAATATGAACAATTTTCACTATGTGGACAAACCTCTGAAGTCGCAAAAAAATATCAGCTGTTTCATACAAAAGGTAAAATTTTTATTTTTATATGATATATACCACAACTCGGCATTTGGTTTTCTAAATTGAAAATTTTTAAAAATGGAATCTAATACGATCGTCACATAGGATCGCTGGCTAGCACAACTACTACCTCCGGCAAACTCGCGTCAATGCTCAATGCAAAACAAAGCAGTTTCGAATTGACGTTGCTTCGAAAAGTATAAACTGTCAGTGCAATGCGATTGTGATATAGTTTTGACCTGGCTTTGGATTTCAAATATTGATACTGCATTACTGTTGACCCTTGCTCGTCAATTTGGACTCTGTTCAAGCCCTTTGTTGTGGATTTCGTCGATATGACCGAACGTACGCAGAGAACTGTTCTAAATAGTCAGACACGTGAGTTCGTAATACGCCTTCGTAACTATTTCGATCGTGAAGCTCAAAATGGAGGGCCAATTTTACCTATAACGTCAGTGGTTGAACGCGTAGCTGATGCGCTTAATATTGGACAACGAACTGTTAGACGGATAACTAAAAAAAAATATGGCGAGACTGGCACAGAAGAAAATAAACTTCACACACCAAAAAAGAGAAAACGAGCAAAACCAGTCGTAGGCATCGATAGCTTTGATGCCGATGCTATCCGAAGACATGTTTACGGCTACTATTTACAGAAGGAGTATCCAACAAGAAAAAAGTTGGTGCATTCACTGAAGGAAGCTGGATTATTCTTCGGTGGGGAAAGTTCTTTAACGAAGATTTTGAAGACCATTGGATTTCGATACAAAAAATGTAACAAACGCAAAATATTGATGGAAAGATTTGATATAGCGATGGCAAGGTATACTTTTTTACGGCAAGTGAAAGAAATCAAAAATTGGCAAAATGTTGTGTTCTTGGATGAAACATGGCTTAATGCTAACCATACTGTAGGCCGTTCTTGGAACGATGACACAGCAGCATCTACTTCCAAAGTTCCTGTAGGAAAAGGATCGCGACTTATAATTTGTCACGCCGGAACCATCAACGGGTTTGTCGAAGGTTCTCTCATGGCTTTTGCGTCAAAAACCACTGGAGACTATCATGAAGACATGAATGGAGAAAAGTTTACTGAATGGTTTACCTCAATGTTGTGTAGCCTCCCTGAACCATCTATTATAATTATGGACAACGCCCCATACCACTCGATGCAAATTGACAAGCCACCTGCCCAATCCCAAAAGAAAGCTGATATCGTCGCATGGCTTCGTAAAAATGGCGTAGATGCAAACATGAATATGTTAAAAGCGGAATTAGTACGTCTTTTAAAAGAAAACAAACCAACCAAGATCCGATACGTCATTGACGAAATAGCATTAGAACATGGGCACAGAGTTATACGGTTACCGCCTTACCATTGTGAGTATAATGCGATTGAGTTGGTGTGGGCTCAAATTAAGGGATATGCTGCAAGACACAATACAGAACCCCCATTTACCACAAAAAAAATGCTAAAATTATTAGAAGAAGCTTGTGAACATGTGACTAAAGGAGACTGGGAAAAGGTTGTGAATAGAACTGTTAAATTAATAAGGGAAGATTATGAAAGAGATGTGAAAATAGATAATATTATAGAAAACGAACATATAATTATTAATGTAGGTGATGATAGCAGTGACGACAGTGAAAATAGTAGTATGGACGAATCTGATTAATTATGGCCTTTTGTGGCACCTTTTTTGGTATCTTTTGTATTCATAATTTATAAATATATCATTAATTTATAAATTTTGTTTAAAAAAACCATTTTTGAGTGTTGACAGCTATTGTAAAGGGATGTTCCTGCACGATTTTTATCTATTGGTGTCCAGCTACTTTTTACTTTATGCACTAAACATAATATATACTACCATACTCTTTCATACACAGGAAAAGACATTAAACTTTGCTAATACATCACTCACCAAACACTATACACTTATACTATCCTTTTTACTATATTACAACCTGGCCAGACTATGCCCTACTATTGGAAGTTTCAAACATATTAACTATTTCATACTTATTTTTCATAAAAATAAACTGAACTTAGTACTACAGAACTGGCCCTCTTATACCCATATTCATATTATAATATACTCATATTTATATTACACTCATATTTTTTATTATAGTAATATTTGTATTAAAAAACCTAAGCATTTGTTTGTATTACAATGGCTCTTAATTTTTTGTTTTGTAGAAATTAGTAATACATTAATTAAGTATATGGATAATAACTATATGCTACTAATAGGGTACACTTACATGCTAATCTACATATTATACAGAAACAATACCTTAAGACTAATACCTATGTATATTACACTAGTGAATAGTCACTTCATTGGCTTATTTATCTACTACAATGGATGACAAAATAATTGAGAATATTGAGATTCTAGACAGCATAAACTCTCAAAATTCCTTTGTCTGTGAACCAGAAACCTGCAGCTCATATTTACGGATACACAAAAGGAGTTTTAAAATTATGACCCAAAATATACGAAGTATACAACATAACTTTACTGAATTTCTAACACTCCTTGACCGAATGAACATAAAACCTGATGTCATTGTACTTACTGAGTGTTGGTTGTCCAACTGCTATATACTGCCTAGGATTGATGATTATTTTTCAGTGTCGTCCAAAAAATTTTACAACCAAAATGATGGTATCGTCTTATATATTAAGGAAACATTTAGTGCAGACACTTATGAACCCCATTTTCTAGAAGCTAATTGCTTGGTTACTTCCGTAAATAACATAATATTAGTATCTATTTACAGACCTCCTTCTTTTAGAAATACGAATAGTTTCTTAGATTCCCTAAATATTTTACTTAAATCATTGGATAAAAATAAAAATGTCTTTATTATAGGCGATATCAACATTGATATTAAATTAAATAATTCTGACCCTAACTCCCCCAGTTATTTGGACTTAACTGCATTTTACGGTCTTTTGCCAACTCACTTATTACCCACAAGGAACAATAACTGCCTTGACCATATTTTAGGTAAATCTTCTGTGGCTTACATTACACTCGTGATATCAAATAGCCTTACAGACCACGATACTGTTATGATCTCTTTGGACTACAAAACAAACCTCAAGACTAGTGATAGACATATAATTAAAAAACTTAACTACTCTGTTATAAAGACCGACTTACTTAATTGCAACTTTCAACCTATTCTGGAGGTGCATAACTGTAATTTTGCCTCTGATCAACTTATAGATATGGTCTCATTAATTATAGATAAAAATACTACTCAATGTCTAGCATCCAAACGAAATACACCACGTAAACCTTGGGTTACCACAGGCCTACTAAGATGTCTAAGACATAGGGATCGATTACATAAGAATTCTAAGAAAAATCCGGAGAATGAATCATTGAGACTTATCTACAAAAGGTATAGAAATTTTTGTACAAATTTATTAAGAAAATTGAAAAGGCAATATGAGAAAAGGGAGCTCGAAAAGGCAAGCAGGTCCAGTATTAAAAAAACGTGGGAAGTAATTATTTCAATAACTAATCTTAAACCTAAAACTCAAGACTCACGTGACTTACTCACTATTGAAAACTGTCCAACTAAAGCCGTCTCAACCGTTAATGAATATTTTGTCAGTATCGGTAAAACCCTTGTTGACCAAGTTAAATCCCAGCTAAATTTAGAAAATGACACACTCCCTAATCAACTAAGTCCTAAAACTCACTCCTCATCATTTGTCTTGTTGGAAACGGATCTATCCGAAGTTTTGACACTTATCAATTCACTTAAAGCAACTAGTGCTGCGGGAATTGATAAGATACCGGCAGTAGTGCTCAAACAAAATAAAGAGATCTTTGCAGGATTATTGGTTCACATTTGTAACCTAGCTATAAGGCACGGTCAGTTTCCAAATAAATTTAAAAACTCTGTGGTTACACCAGTACACAAGAATGGTGATCGAAATCTAGTCAGTAATTACAGACCCATATCTATTCTACCTACATTTTCTAAAGTATTGGAACGCATTATTAATAATCGACTTATTAACTATCTCGAAAGTAACAATTTGCTCTCTCCTAACCAGTATGGTTTTCGTAAGTCAAGATCTACGGCTGACGCAGTCTCGGAACTTACAAGCGGTATTGTCCAGAACCTAGACTCGGGTATGAAGTGTATAGCTATATTTCTGGATTTGGCCAAAGCCTTTGATACCGTTTCCATTCCACTGCTTTTAATTAAACTAGAACAACTGGGTGTTCGTGGACTACAATTAAGTTTGTTTAAGGACTACTTAACGGGTAGAACCCAATGCGTTAAAATTGACCATTTTACTAGTAGCTCTCTTCCTGTTACGTATGGAGTTCCCCAGGGAAGCATATTAGGCCCCACCCTCTTCTTGGTCTACATAAATCAATTATGTAATATGAAACTTACAAATGGGAAGGTTATAGCTTTTGCTGATGATACTGCTCTCCTTTTCTGGGGCAAAACTTGGGATAGCACATTCCACTACGCTCAAAAAGGATTCGACGCAGTATTATCATGGCTGAATAATAATCTTCTTATATGTAATGCTGAAAAAACTAAATATCTAACCTTCTCCATTTTACGTTCCTCCCAACCTCATCGTGGTAATTATTTTATAAGAGCCCACACTAACCATTGCCTTTCCTCTGTTGGCGTCTTCACCCCCTGCAACTGCCCTCTTTTAAATAGAGTTGATAGTATAAAATACCTTGGGGTCATCATTGATAATCAGTTATCATTTGAACCTCATGTAACGACTTTAACCAATAGGATCCGTAAATTAATAGCTATATTCAAAAACATTCGTCACATAGCGGAGAAAAAGTTAATGAAATCAATTTATTACGCTCTATGCCAATCATTATTGACATATTGCATAGATTCTTGGGGTGGTACGACAAAATCACGTTTACTATTTTTAGAAAGAGCGCAGAGAGCGATACTAAAAGTTAGTGCATTTCTTCCCCTCAGATACTCCACAACCGTTTTGTTTAAAGAAGCTGAAGTTCTTACGGTCAGGCAACTATTTATACTAAGCATAATTTTAAAACAACATAAACATGTGGATATGTCTGTACTGGAAGAGCTACAAAAAAATAGAAGAAAATATAAAGTATGCGTAATCCCTAAATTTAATACCCGTTTCTCTCAAAAGTTCTACTGTTTTCTTGGCGGCTACCTATATAATATTATTAATACTAAATTAAATATCTCTAATTTGAATTCATATAAATGTAAAACTATTGTACAAAAGTGGTTACAAGAACTTACATATGATAGTACCGAGAATTTACTGACTATTTTAAAGTAGTACACTTATAGATAAAACAATCTTATAGTCAACACAATCATACCCACACACACACACACACACGTGCGCGCACACACACACACTCACACACTCACACTCACACACACACACACACACTCACACACACACAGTATAACTTGCATGCTCTTTTGTTGTCTATGTAGTATGAGAAGTTTGTAAGGGGAAAGCTCTGATGCCTATAACACGAGTTTTAAACTTATCGTAGACATCAGACGCTAAACCTATTAATGAAATTGTACTTACTTTCTGGACAATAAATGATTTATTATTATTATTATTATATGTTTCTTGTGTGCATATAAAGTATGTATATTCATTTTCATTCAAATATTCAGTTCGTTCAAATAAATTAAATAAACATATACATTTTTGTTTTATTAAACCTATTTAATCAGGTACAAAAACAAAACTTAATTGTTTTTTGTTCGAGAATAAATTGACATTCCACATCACTATTGTAATGTGTCAAACCGGCCATCATAGCGTGCCGCTAGTGTAGAAGCCGCCATTGTCGTTTCATAAGGCCGGCCGCATAATTATTATCACACATTGTCTGTCAAAAACCTTTTTGTTCGCATTTGACGAGTGTTATAAGAGGAGACTTACGATTCTGCAAAATTGGGTACTTGACTGTTGTCAAAATGTTGATATTCATTATTTATAATCGAAAATGTGACATGTAAAAATAACATTTGTAAAAACAGAAAATAAATCGGTCCAAAAACAAATAAGTTATAGAGCTTTAAAGTTTCCTGATAAACAGAGAGAGCGCTACTCAAGTGTGATGTCACAATTCACCAGTTCCATACACGCTCCATAGAAAATATCGTTTTATAAAGAGACAGATACAGTCACAGTAAAACAGCTTATAATTACGAGACTAGTAAAGATATTTAAAAAAGAAAAATGGCATTATGATAAGATGTTTAAAAACGTTATTTTAAATTAAATAAATAAAAAAATGTCAGTCAAATATCCAATTATACGAAATCGAATTTTTTCTGACTGTTCATATACCGCTGGCTTTATGGGCAAGTGTTACGACAGTCTGTTCGTTTGTGAAGGTTGTTCTTCGAACGCAAATTCGACTTCCTGCCGCAAGAAGCGAACACGGTGAACTCGATGGTGTACTTCCTGTCGGCGGCGCTCAGCCCGTTCTTCGGCATCCTCATCGACAAGAGCGGCCGCAACGTGACGTGGATCATACTCAGCATCGTCGCCACCATCGGCTCGCACTTCCTGCTCGCCTTCACCTTTGTTAACCCTTACGTTGGAGTGGTTAGATCTTTAATATTTTTAGTGCCGATTTCACCAACGTCGAGTGATGTTTTACCGAGGAATAAATTGGGCGTTCTGACAGTTTTTGTATTAAAAATACTGTCAAAATATTAAATTGACTCTCGGATAAGACTTACTTTACGTTGGTGAAATCGGCCCTTAGTCGCTTTAAGTTATTAACCGACTTCAAAAAACGAGGAGGTTCTCAATTCGTCGGAATCTTTTTTTTTTTAATGTATGTTCACCGATTACTCGAAGACGCCTGAACCGATTTGGAAAATTCTTTTTTTGTTTTAAGGGTATACTTCCCAGGTCCCATTGAAATTTTATCGAAATCGGTCGAGCGGTTTTTAAAATATCAACAATAAATTATATACTTTGTACTGGTGCTGGCGTTTGAAGTCGGTTTTTTAAAAATAATTTTTTATATTAAATTTTTTACAACAGCCTTGCAGCATCTCCCTGCTCTATATTAATTATTGTGTGTGGTGTGAGTTCTCCTTTACACTGCACTCTCTTAAAATATTATGAATGTTTCATAGAAGCAGGCGGAAATAACCATCCGAACTCCGAAATCCGTCTCAGCCTAAATGTGCGATCAGCTTTACACAGTATTCGTTTGTTGAGGTTTTTAAAGTGTCAGCAGTAGATGTAACAGTCTATCTGTTTGCAGATATCGCTCGGAATATCGTACTCTTTGCTGGCCAGCGGTTTGTGGCCGCTGGTGGCGATGGTGGTCCCAGAGAGTCAAATGGGCACTGCTTATGGAATGTAAGTTAATACATCATAAAAGACTAGTTTTCGCCCGCGACCTCGTGCTCGTCAATTAAATATCATTTAACGCGCTTATGTTTTTTTTACGAAATGGCGTAGTAACGCCCTCTAGAGTTCATTTTTCGTTTTATTATTCCCTATTCTTCCGATTTTTTCCCTGATAGGAAAAAACAGTTAAAACAATTAGAAATAAAAGTTTAGTTTTTCTGTAATTGTCAACAAGTTTTCCAATTTTTCTTTCCATAAAAACGTAATCCGAATTACAAATATTTCAATACAAAAAGTAGCCAAATCTGTCCAGACGCTCTCAAGCTCACCAACGAACAGCATAAATTTTTTTATAATAAGATTTATTATGTATTCAAAATGAGCATTTTTTCCAGATGTCAAGCTGTACAAAACTTGGGATTGGCCGTAACCATAATATTTGCCGGAATAATAGTTGATAACTATGGATACTTCATGCTAGAATTGTTCTTCCTCGGATGTTTATTTGGTAAGAAATGTTCTTTCTATTTAAACATAAAACCATCCGCTAATTTAAGTTGACACAAGTTTCAAATCTCAGTTGAACTAGTGTTTGGGTCGATATTGACCTGGGCTGCGGGTGATGAATACACATTTTTAAATAGTTTGACTTCATTGTAATTTAAATACTTCGCTAGTTTCGCGGACTGAAATTCAGCATTCAGCATTTCAAGTATTCAAATAATTCTGGAATTGGGTATTTGATTGTTGTCAAAATGTTGATATATTCCGATAGCGCGTCATAAGGTGGTGAAACGCAGTTGAAGGGAATCGAAAATTTACCATTGAAAAATAACAGATTTTGTAAAAACAGAAATAAATCTGTCCAAAAATAAATAAGTTATAAGCTGCTTTACTGCTACTGTATCTGTCTTTTTCTAAAACGAAATGAGCTATTGAGGTGTGACGTCACACCTCAATAACGCTCTCTTGTATAACAGGAAACTTGAAAGCTCTATACCTATTTCCGAGACTAGAAAAGATATTATTTAAAAAATGAAACTTTATTTTAAATATATTATATAAAAATTAAAAATATATACCCAACTGGGTATTTGACTTGTCATTTTTTTATTTATATAAAATAACGTTTTTAAATATTATACACAATGCCATTTCTCTTTTTAAATATCTTTACTAGTCTCGGAATTATTAAAGCTGTTTTACTGTGAATTTATCTGTCTCTTTCCAAAACAAAATTTTCTATGGAGTGTGGATGGAGCTGGTGAATTGTGACATCACACTTCACTAGCGCTTTCTCTGTCTAACAGGAAACTTTAAAGCTCCATAACTTATTTGTTTTTGAACCGATTTACTTTCTGTTTTTACAAATGTTATTCTTACATGTTATATTTTCGATTATAAATAATGAATATCAACATTTTGACTAGAGTCAATTACCCAATTGTGTTAACACAGGTCTGGTTGGCATTGTATAGTCGGAGAGTTAATAGTGGCGTTTGGTTGCAGTGTCGCTGATAGCGGCCGTGCTCATATACGTGCTGGACTCGGCGGAGGAGGGAGTGCTCAACCTGTCGCCCGGCGCCAGGGAAGCGCTGCTCAAGTAAGTATTTTGTACAGCCATGAATACCAGTGCTTTATATGTATTTTGATTTATGACCTGCACGCCTAGTATGCACGCGCGAGAAAATTTTGTCGACGCCTTTTCTCGTATTATCTCTGTATCTCTATCGAAACTAACATGGTTGCACATATGATTCGTCTCGTTACGTCAAAAGCAGAGATAAATTATTTTCTCTATTTTTCTCTACGAACTCTAACATGGCGACGTAAGTTTCTCGAACGATATTTCTCGTCATTTTTAAAGGTCACACTTGGGAGTAGTTTTCCATGGTTACTGAATGAACGAAATCGGTGTTGCAACATTGGATTATCGTATGGTGTTGTGAAACGGCTACACGGTTTGTCTACGTCTACTGTCACGAGAAAGCCAAGTCTTCGACGAGAAATTAGTCACTCGTTGCGTGCTAGTAAGGTAAACGAGAAATCGGTCTACGTCGACAATATCTCTCTCTCTCTCTTCGCGATATATCACTTCGACGTGTATGCTAGGCGTGCTGGTCTAGAGTTATAAAATAGACAATATTTTTGAAAATTCCATTATATCGCATTTTACATATAATATGCGATCTAATAGTCAAAGAAAGATTGATTTATATTTGACCATTTTAACATGAATCAGGCTCTCGATTCATTCGATTCATTCATTGATTCCGCCTGGTACACCTATATCCCTTCTAAGTTATCAAGGCAGGGATAAGTGGAAAAATCCACTTAGTTCTACCAGTTGTGATAGGTGGAAACTCTGTTCCCTTATACTATAAAATTGAAAATAAAATATAATATCCATTAACAATGATGTTCTTATAACTTAGATTATTATTATTTACATTTATTTCATTTATATCATTTAATTTACATTTTTAAATATTTGATTATAAAAAAAAAAACATTTAAAAATATAAAAAATAGCGGTCCACCGGCCTCGGGAACAGGGTCCAAGCAACCGGCGGTCAGGGCCCCAGAGAGAGGAACCTCCTGACTATGCGAGCCGTGTCCAGGAGAACAGCCTTCTGGATCTGGCCCTTGACCCAGCTACCCAACGAGATCCTCGAAAGATGTTGGTCGAGGCTCTTGGCTATAAGACCATTAGCGGTGACGACTATCGGTACAATGATTGCTGAGTCTACATTCCACATGGCGACAACCTCGTGCGCCAAGTCGAGATACTTGGTGAGTTTCTCTTTCTCGGCTTTCACGAGGTTCTCGTCATGCGGGACAGCAACATCAACAATCATTGCACGGCGCTCTGATCGATCTATCACCACTATGTCAGGCTTATTGGCTACAATAGTCCTGTCTGTAATGATAGATCGATCCCAGTACAGTGTGATATGACCATTTTCAAGAACTGGGTCGGGCACATACTTGTAGTACGGTACCTCCGATTCCACAAGATTGTATTTCAAGGCAAGTTGCTGGTGGATAATCCTGGCCACTTGGTTATGTCTGTGTAAGTATTCGCCGTTAGCCAGATGAGAACAACCAGAGACAATGTGACGGATAGTTTCTCCAGGACGGCGACATGCCCGACATACGTCTACCGTTCCATCCTTCACAATGTATTTTCTGTAATTGTTTGTCATCATGACCTCGTCCATAATTGCACATACAAACCCTTCGGTTTCCCCAAAGAGGTCACCAAAGCGCAGCCAGGCCACGGACGCTTCAAAGTCAACATCAGGCCCGTGGAGGGCCCGATAAAAGCGTCCGTGAAGCTCCTTACCTTGCCATACAACCCTGCGGTCATTGGTACTGAGCACCACAGGTATGCGCCAGTTCTCGTTAGCCAAGGAGAGCGGCGTCAGACCCCTGTCCACTGCGACCACATCGCGGTGCATCTCCGTCTTGGCGTGGAGAAAGTACTCCCTGAGACTGCACACCTCGCGGTTGTGGAGGGTTTTGGCATTCAAAAGGCCTCTTCCCCCACACTTCCGCGGAATGTACAGCCTCATCACCGAGGAGCGCGGGTGATGCATCCGATATGCGGTCAGCAGCGCACGAACTTGTCTGTCCAGGGCGTCAAGCTCAGTCTGAGTCCACCTGATTATGCCGAAGGAATACATCAAGACCGGCATGACCCAACCGTTGAAGGCGCGCACCTTATTGCCGCCCGACAATAGCTATTTATGCAACTGCATCGTAATGAGGGTCATTTTAATTCGAGTGCTGTTTTTTGATACGAGGCTTGCCGAGTATCAAAATAGGATAGTACGAGAATTAAAATGACTAATTACGTTCAGTTGCATACAAGATTTTATCTACGACAAGGAAAATAAAATCATTAGCAAAATACGCCGTAGGCTCAATAAAGTAACAAAAAGTAAATCCGTAAGCCGCCACCAGCCGCCTGTGGCGCCTCTGTCAGCAAAAAGTAACTCCGTAAGCCGCCACCAGCCGCTTATGGCGCCTCTGTCGTATGAACGGTACCAAAGTGCCAGAGCTCAGAGCCTTAGCTTTAGGTATCCTATTTTAAGAAGATAACCATTTCGATTCAGCTCCCATACAACGAGCTGCATCGAAATGAGAAGCAAAACCGAAAGAGGGTTCATTTCGATTCAGCTGTCAAACTCGAAATTGGAACTTTTCGATGTTGGAGTAGATAAAAGGCTTTTCAGCACTTTCTTCAGACGGCCAAGGAAACGCTCCCTCACCGACTGCCTCATGTCGGCCTCTCTGATACCTAACGCCTCCGCCATGCCCAAGTATTTGTAGGTTTCAGTTGGGGAGAGCGATCTGAGGTATATGGAATCCGAGAGCTCAACCCCCTCAGATTCCACAATCCTCCCTCGCTTTACATGCATGACCGCACATTTGTCCACACCAAATTCCATCCTAATCGAATCACTAAAGGCTTTAGTTACCTTTAGTAACTCTAGTAGATGTGATTTGTTGGGGGCAATGAGTTTTAGGTCATCCATGTAAAGGAGGTGTGATATAACCTGACCACCTCTCCTCAACCGGTAACCTAGCCCTGAATTCTCCAAGAGAGTACTCAGAGGATTCAGAGCCAGGCAAAACCACAAAGGACTCAAACTATCGCCCTGGAATATGCCTCGCTCAATCCTTATAGGTTCCGCGCTCCCCAGGGTCCGGCGACACCCTGGATAGTGAAGGACTGTCCTCCACTGCCCCATACACGTCTGTAGGAAGGCGCGTAGTACTGAGTTTACTTTGTACAGTTCCAGCACCTTCATGAGCCATGTATGGGGCACAGAGTCGTAGGCCTTCTTATAGTCTATCCAACATGTCGACAGATCCCTTCGGGAGCGCCGAACCTGTTGACAAATGGCCATATCAATGAGGAGAAGCTCCTTAGTACCACGGGAGCCATTCCTACATCCGTTCTGAGAAATCGACATGATGGATTTTGTATTGATATGATCGTTAATTTTTGTTCTCAGAATGGATGTAAGAAGTTTATACAATGTTGGTAGGCACGTAATCGGCCTATAATTTTTGGGCTCCGTGGTACTACCTGACTTATGGAGCAGGAGGGTAATACCTGTTGTCAGAAACTGGGGTAGCGACTCTGACTCTAGAGATGATTGGAATTGGGATGCCAAACGAGCGTGCGAGCTGCGTAGCCACTTTATCCAAAAGTTGTGCAGCCCGTCCGGCCCAGGGGATTTCCAATTGGGTAGGGGACGGGCTGCAGTGGTCACGTCTTCAGGGGTGATAGTAACTAGGTCCATTTCTGGAATTTGATCGCAGGCTCTTTCTACATCCCACGTCCAACCACCCTCAGTGTGAGCGACAGGTGCCGACCAGATGTTGCGCCAGAATGAGGTCATGGCTTCATCATCCGGTAGGCGCGCATCGGTGACACCTTGGTCAGGGTGTTCCCAACCTCGATATACCCGCCTCTGATCGCTTTGGAAAGTGCGATTCAGGGTATATCTCTCGACCCGGCTCTTGTATCTACGAATACGGCTAGCCCATGCCGAGACCTTCTGTTTCAGGAAGTCAATGCGCTCAGTGACGCGCGCCATATAATCTTGAGGGCTGATATCAGTCCCCAAGAAAGCGCGCCTCACATAGCGCATGACTCTAGGGCGAGTGTTGCCCTCCCTGAAGCAGAGTAGTTTTCCAATGAGTGCCCTAGCCCCATCAATACGACGTTCGATCCTGCACTGCCAGGCTGGTGCGGCAGGCTTCGGTCGTGTTGCTGTATCATTATTAATAAACTTTACATTAGCAACACGACATGCCGCAACAGCCGCGCAGTACAGAATCGAATGTGTGTCGGAAAGGTCTTCGCTGCTGTCAAAATAACTCGGCAGCAGCGAATCCAGGGCACCCATTAGCGCTTTGTTCTTATTTTTCATGGGCAACCGAGGTAACCGCGGTCTAAACTCGGGTGGTGAAGATCTATATTCCCGAATAGCACTCTCCAAAGCACTCCTCAATTGTTCACTACACTGGGTACTTACATGTGCAGCCCCACTATCCTGTCCCTCACCAGCTTGAGTGGGCTGCAGCGAAATCGCATGAGCAGTTTGCGATTGTGCTGGAGCTTGCGGTGAGGAGGGGGTAGCGCGGTTACATTGCAGTTCAGAGCGAAGCCGATCAAGCACGGCGTTGTCCAGCATGTGATTACGCTGAATAACCCGCACCTGGTCCGACAGTCGCTGAGCCGACACATTGAGAGCTGGTTCAAGGACCTGAAACCAAGCATGCATCCTAGCACGGTACGCGGTCATGTTGGTTCCACCCTCAGTAGCCCCTAAGTATGCGCGCATGACATTTTCATTGATGGATGTTGTCCATCTCATGCGCGACACACTACCGCCGGAAGCGGGGACCCTATCAGAAGCCGGTGGGCCTCGGGATCCCAAGCAAGTCGGCGGCCGGCCTCTCCCACGACGATGTACTGGTGGTGGCGACGTCGGCGGGGAGAAAAACTCGTCGCTCGAACTCGACGCAACTGCAGCATTGGGCGTGGTCCCGGGTGGCTGCGAGGCGGGGTTGAGTGACGAGTCCGGGGATGGTGTTTGTGCGTTCCGTGCCCTGGATCGTGTCAGCATTCTACATTATTAATTTCTTTTGTATTCATCATATTATGGCATCTATTGACAGCTTGTGTCAGTTATATTTCGGGCTATTTTAATTTTCTTCATGGTTTCTGCTTTTTCTAATTAGGTTTTGGTTCTTCTAATTAGTTTTTAGTATGGTAAATTTATTAAATTAAATCTAAAATTCTGTTGAGATCGGTTGTATAATAATTATTTCGGCGAAAATGTAACGGAGAAAAAATATATCGTATGCTGACATTTAGGGTTGCCAGGTTATTATTATTATTATTATATTAATAATAATTAAATATTATACTAATAAGAAATCATCACTAATTTTAGTGAAGTCTTTTATGTTCTATTGAATATAGCGTTTTTTGTAATTACACTCACGGTTAACTTTCCGCTGTAGTTAATGTAAATAAAACATTAATTACACACAGAGAGAGAGATTAATTACATTAGAGTCCAAGTAGAGGTTATTACACAGATAATGAATTTTTTTAATGACAAATTTGTATGGAAGCAATCAGTTTTGCTTCAGTCGTCCACAAGATAGAGTAATAACATTTTCCAGGTAAATCTATCTGTATCGATGAAATAGTCAAATACATAAAATAAACGTTTTTACTACATATTTAAGTAGTTATTTTTCTTTCAGATCGAGAGCCAGTACAGAGGAAACAGCGAACTTACTTGAGCACGCCGACAGTTCCGATCAAGAAGAAACAGATTCGGGACCTTCGAATAGAAACCCTGACGGGGGGGCGGGCGGCGAAGGGCTAGAGGGGGAGGGGGGGTCGACGCGTGAGTCCGCGCAGGCGCAGTCAAAAAGGATACGCAGCCGATACATATCGCACCTACTGCCCGCTACCAACATTCCAGAAAGACCTTAGGCGCATCTCTCATAGGACCAGTCGAGGGGGCGTTGGAACGCGGATATTCAAGAGGTGTGCTTCCTCTTATTTCTGAGAATGATACGCGGCAGACGCGGTGGCGTCTAAACGGTCACTGAGTGTGATTTTTTTATATTGTTTCGGACATTGAGTGAGTGAAAGGAGATTGGCGAGCTCCATAGAGATTCTGACCCAGACTTGAGGCCCACGTTCACGAATAAAACTTCTGATACTTGTTCTAGTAAACCAGACTAACAAAAAAGTTAATCAAAGTCATTCAAATAAAGTTGGGAGAAAAAAGATACAACAGTAAATTGTTGAGGTTAGGTTAGGAGTTAAATTTTTAAGGCAAATTACCATGCTATTTAAATTACAATGCTATTGCATTTAATAGCTTTGAAAAATCTAATAGGTGCTGAAGATCATTATCTGAATATATCAAAGAGAACACGTCGCTTTCTTTTAAACATTAAAACAGCTAACCTACTGACTACGTAATTCATAGTGCTGCCATCTATATGTCTATAACCACAACAAAACGAAAGAATTACGAAATAAACACCACAAATGACATTAATTGGTTGAGTTGACAATTGACATTGACATAATTATTTTGACAAGTTTTTATTCTTTACTCCGTAAAACGATATGTATTGCCATTAGAACAGTTATTTATAATGCGTAATTGTGAATTATAATTTTTTTTTAAAGAATATCAGTCCAATTGAAGATGAATAATATCCTCCTCTCCCCTCCAAATAAGCGGAAAGCTTGTGTTAGGAGTGGGTACGACAGTAGTGCAACGCCGCAGTGGCGTGCACAAGGTTTTGGCTTACGGTAGGCATTAGGCACCTAGTGCTAACTTTACATGATAGAAAAAGGAAATAAAGTTTTGTCTAAGTACATTCTGTAATAGCAAAATTTCACACAAAATATTAGGTATCTTCCATTTTCCAAGTAATAATTAGGCGGGTATATTCTATGAATTAGCCCTCACACAAACTTTGTAGAAAATCACAAATCCGATCGGTTTTTATTTACTTCAATTACTTATTACCGCAAAAACTATAAAATTCACAAATTAAACCAAAATACTCACACTCACAACTCATACTAAGAAACAGTAGGTAGTCAATTAAAGTTATAATCAATTAAAGGCTCGAGTTAAAAATTACTTTTAAATAATTTTAAGTAGAAAGAAAATCTTTAATTTGCTTACTAGGAATTTCAATAAACAAACACTATCCTCATTTCTAATGTATAACTTGGGGCTATAAAATGTTTTATTTTCTAATCGGACCAAACTTGGTTTATTTATTTCAATTACTACAAAATTACGTGCTTTTTTCGATCTCAATATTTTTTAAGATCTAAAACCGTATTTAGATTTACGGAATAAATCTGAATTTAAAATAAATTAAAATAAGTTTAATTAAAACAAGCTAGGTACTTATTTGAATTATGTAAAATAAAAACATTCGTTTGTTTTAACTTTCGAACACGCGTGGTTTTGAAAATACAATCTAGATGGCCGACGCGGAAGCTAATTTCAAGCTAATTTCGCCCTTGTTGCGATAGATCAATCAGCCAATCACAAGCCGAGAGGCACTGCTTTTTTTGGGCGTAATCATTGACAATTTCGACTATAAACTATGAATGAAACACAAACACATCTAAACATTTAGTTGTGTTGAGTTGTGTAATGATGCTATGCGTGAGTTGTGGATGTGTGTGTGAGAGAGGCATTTTAAATTATGCTTTTTGCGTGTCGCGCGACTAGTGGCGATAGATGGCGTTCATCGATTACAGACTGTCGCGAGCTACGCCGTGCGGGAACTACCTATATTGTATGTAGTTATTTGAAGGGAGACGTTTGCCTACCTAGTATCTATGAATTATAATAATTATATTCAATTAGCCCTCAGTCATCAGGATTAAAGGCAGTGCTTTTTTGCCTGTATGGGCTGCACGCCACTGTGCAACGGGTGGGATTCGAACCTGCGTTTTTTCAATTTTCAGTCCGCACCTTTAACCGTTGGGCTATTGAGGCTTCTAAATTTTTGATCCCCAACTTCTAAAAATATGGGGTTTACATAGAAAAATACTTTGAAAAATATTAATTAAAATTAAATGATTCCTGAATCTGAACGGTTTTTAAAAGTACTGGGTCAAAATTCGCCATCCTCCTTACGGCTAAAGTTGCCGGCGATTTGACACCGCCTCGATTTTAAATTGAACGTTACGCCACTGATTGAAGTGTGCCACATTCTGCGAAGTGTTGAGTTTTGGAGAAGATTAGTCCTAATTTACAGACAGATCAGGACGGACCTACAATCTAAAAATAGTTCACGATTTTTCTTGATTGAGATTGAGAAAAAGATAGCATTACTTTAAGACAGATTAACGCCCGGCTCCTATAATATTTAATTTACCTCTAATGTCGATAGTTACCTAGCAACGGGTGAAAAGTTCACAATTTGCAAGATTGCAAGGTATCTTATCGACAAATTACAGATAGATTGAGTAGAGGAACCGGGCGTAAGTTACAGCACCAATCTGCTACTAAACACTTCGCAGAAAACATACCGGTCTTTAGACTATTTTAGATTATGACGCGGGCACACTTGTGACACGCCACCTGAACGCCGCTGCCGTTGCGAGGCGTGGTGTGGCGTTATGCAAGTATGATTCCATTAATAAGTAATGTAAATATGTAACTATAAATCTGTAGGTTATAAAATATTCCTATTAATTTCGTGATATTTTTTTTATTAACTTTATTAAAAGATGACAGTTATGAATATATTAATTAATGCAATGCATATCGATATTATATTTTAGTCGTTTCATTTGTTACCCTTTATTCTAAATCATAATCTAAATCCATGGAAGCGAAATCTATTATTAGTATTCATAGTTTATACACAATCGAGCTGGAGGTTTTATAGATTACTAGCTGATGCCCGCGACTTTGTCCGCGTGGATTTAGTTTTTAAAGTCCCTCGGGAACTCCTTGATTTTCCGGGATAAAAAGTAGCCTACGTAATAAGCTACCACGGTATAAAATTTTGTAGAAATCTGTGCGGTAGTTTTTACGTGAAAGAAGGACAAACAAACAGACAAAAAAAAATTTAGCTTCTGTTTTGATATCTGTATCTTGAACACAATTAGAAGCAAAAACCCTTTTTTGAATCTATTTCATGTACAGAATTGGTTTCGTTTCTGTTTTATTATATGTATAGATTTATCAACTATCTATACTGATATACATTTTGATTGATTGAATTCGGCTATACTTTTTTAGGTAGTCTTCGAGACCTCGCTTTTCTTTATGAATACCTACTCTGAAGTCTGAATCCCTTGCGAGCTATACTCGAAATAGTTTCTAGAGGATGGATGATGTATGACCTTAAACTATTGTAGAATAGATTTCGATAAAAAAAATAAAAAACACGAACTTTGGCACGGTAAGAACGTGCTCAAAGGCTGCGTTCCGCTGATACCTGGTATTTGGATCATAGATCTTAATGCGGCTAGGTTCAGAGCACTCATAAAGATTGGCCAAGGTATTTAACTGCCTAATAACATGACATACCTGTAGGTGGTAAATAATAATAATTGGCTATTACTATTAGATATTTTAAACTTAGCTTTAATTACGAGTAAAATAGCAAATCCTAAAACCAATAGGTCATCTTTAAACTGCCATCTTTGTCTCGCTGTGTTTCCAACGTGCTTGCTTGGCGAACTAATTTCCGCATGGAATTCCGCCGTATAGGCTGCATATCTGGCAAAACGTCCTCTGTACATGGAGCTTGGGTCAACTCTAACTGGTCTAAATTTTCGTAAGAATCTGACTCTGGAACTGTGCTTCTGTAACAAATTTGTCCTAGGTATAGTTATACCTTAAGCAATTAAATATCTCATGCTTTAACGGTGAAGGAAAACATCGTGAGGAAACCTGCTCACCTGAGAGTTCTCCATTATGTTCACGAAGGTGTGTGAAGTCCGCCAATTCGCATTGGGCCAGCGTGGTGGACTATGGCCTATAACCCTTCTCTGAGGAGACCTCGCTCAGTAGTGAGCCGATGATGGGTTGATAATGAATGAATGAAGTAGTTATACATTTCCCAGAGATTCTTTCACATTTCCTAGGTTTCATACATGTCTTCTGACATATTATAATAGGGTATTTTACTCTTTTTAGGGTTCCGTACCCAAAGGGTACCAACGGAACCCTATTACTAAGCCTACGCTGTCCGTCCGTCCGTCCGTCCGTCCGTCCGTCCGTCTGTCAGCGGGCTGTATCTCGTAAACCGTAATACATAGACAGATGAAATTTTCACATATTATGTATTTCTATTGCCGCTATAACAACAAATAATAAAAATTTAATTAAATTAAAAAAATTAAATTAAAATATTACCATGGGTACATGGAAATATTTTTATTTAATTTTTTTTAACGGAACCCTAAAAGAGCGAGGCCCGACTCGCACTTGGCCGATTTTTTTTGAAAATAAATTTGATCCTTAGGTGATAGATAATATACTACCAGAAAATTTGATAAAATTTTATTCAATCGATAAGTCCCAAAAAATGCATTTAAAGTTTGCATTTTAAATTTCCGCGCGTAAACGCTAGACGCGTGTGATGACGTCGTCTGTATAGTAAATTCGTTCGCTCAAATGGTTGGCGCCCTTTGTAAAGCCGACACATAGCGGCCGCCAGTCCATGCCGAAGGTGGCGCGACTTTTGTGACCCACTGTGTACTTTAGTGTGTCGCGCTAAATGTTTGTGTGCTGTATTATGATGATAGTATAATTATGCATATAAAGTGATTTTTCAGGTCTCATACTACCAATATTTTGATTTGGTGTTTTTCATTAATCTAAAAAATTAATATAAATGATGGTACTAAATGATTAAATAATGTATTTATTTATTTTCACATAGTTTCCAAAATACCGTGTACTTGTACTGCAAACTATTGAGCGGATGAACTATATAGACTACTGACTTAATTACGTTGCGTAATGGCGGGTACTGTTTGGCGTTTCGCATATTTGTAGCATAGATAAAAAAGTGAAAACTTTAAAATAAAATAAAAAATTCATTTTATAATTTTGTGAACTGAAACTTAAACTTCCCGATTTCTTATTGCATAAACTATCATAATTAGGTATTTTTAGATTATTTCTCACTAGGAGTAAAATAAATACCCTATTATGTAACTAGTTTTATATTGACCGTCCAAATACAAGCGGCTCAAGACCGTGAGGTATGGAAGTTCTTATAGGAAGATAAGATACCTATCTATATACTTACTGTTGCTGATGACTACGACACGCGACGGTAATGAAATTTATTTATTGGGTAAGTATTCTGATTTACCATTCTCATTACAAACGATCAGATCTTTGATTCTTCTTCTCCTTCTTCTTCTTCTTTGTCAACCGATAGACGTCCACTGCTGGACAAATGTCTCTGCATGGACTTCCAAAGGCCTCGGTCTTGCGCTTTTGATTATTATTTATTTATCATTTATTATTCATAAGTTTATGTAGATTGAGATTGAGTCTAACCCAGGCCTAAACGTAACCGGGTTTGCAATTTGCTACGAAACTAGGAAGCTGTTATTAAAATGATGTTCATTCCATCTATATTCTATAGCTTTACAAAAAAAAAACATTCTATCATAGAGGTCAATATGGCGTAGCCTCTACATATTGCCGCATGCGTCGTAGCACACAGCTACGTCGTACTACGTCGGGACTTATTGTGTAGTATTGCGTATCCTAATTTTATGTATCGTTATTACCTATGTTGTTGAGTTTGCTTTATAAATTATTTAGCTTTTAATTTTTTATAACGAAGCTTACATACTGCTAAAGCTGCTCGCAATATTTCTGTCAAGATAAATTCCTAACTTGACTTATATTATAAGTCGGCATATTTTAAAAGCAGTCTCTCGTCATAGTCAAGGTTAGGATTTACCACGTCCACTGTCTAAAGTGTAGTTGTGGCGTGCTAAAAAGTATATCTAAAAGACTCTACGTATTTCTAAGCACATAAGAGGTACATTATGTATTTTATTGAAACTGTTGAAAGTCGGAACTATGGCTTCTGCAAATCCGTAATCATTAGCGGATTACCGTGAGAACCTTCAAAAAAATTCTTCTGTTTGCACATAATTTAGAAATAATAGCATCAAGCTCAATAAAAAAGGCTATCTTCTCACCCGGGATGTGCAAAGATGTTTGTGAAACCTACCAATAAAATTACCTTTCTTTCGATAGCTTAATTTAAAGAACCCTTTTGCATGTGAACTAGGTAAGATGAGTTGTGCTATGACGATGAATCGCTCTTAAGGCCCTCGCTACGCATGCTCGATTTAAAATTACCTTTGGCCGCCGCAAGCGAAGCAATCCTTGTACGTCCAATCTTTTCCAAACTCTTCCCCCTCTTCAGCAGTCTGTGGCAGAGGACAGTGCAGTGTCTCCGGCAGTCGGAGCGCTGTAATGCCTCCCACTACCGACACTGCGCCCATTAGAACCAGGGGCAGCACCAGGTTGCTGGTTCCCTACGAAAAACTATCATTAAAATTTACTGATAGTATGCGATGACTAGTAGTGTGAGTTAGGTACTTATACGTCTTAGACATGGGCAGAGAAACAGATTGCTTACTCTTTGTATGGATCACGTTAAAAGTGAAGCTAGGTGGCGTTACTATAGGATTGCAAGTATAGTACTTTTATTTCACGAAGGGACGCGCGCTTTACTTGTGGTAACCAAGTGTACAAACACGCTGTGAATGTGTGCGTAAGCGCGGTAGTACTGAGTGTACTACGTCTACTCGTCTTAACGCACACATTCGTACCGTTTTGTATACCTACTTGGTTACACAAGTAAAGCGCGCGTCGCTTCGTGAAATAAAAGTACTATACCTAATATTTTATTGTTGTAATCGACGAAGTATCGTACTTTATTATTCTGACCAAAATTTTCATCGCATCGCTTATAGCCAGATAACCTTAAGTAAAACATAGATAGGAGGAATCAAAAAAACTTGAATGAAATAATATGTTGGTACCTATAACACTGTGTGATTAGCACTTTCAAAAAGGCAGACTTGTTGGGCGGATTTTATAAAATATGTGATAGCCCCTAAATGTCTTTTAATTGTTTGGCGCAGTATGGAGAAAACTAATGTGAATTTATTCTTACCAAATAATTGATGAATGGGATAATTATTAAACCTAACCCGCCGATATAAGCAGATGTTCCGATTCCTATGCCCCGTAGCTCCGTGGGATACAGCTCTCCAGCGTACGGGTAAATTATCAAAAACGACGCTGATATAAAGCATTTCGATATTAAATACAAAATCAGAGTTTCAGTTTCAGCATCTACAACCACAAAATATAATTTTTATCTTTCCAAAATTACTAATTCATTCTTTTACGTACAAAGGTTTAACTTACCGTTTGGTAGTAGGACAGTGACGATACAGAAGATCCCACTGATGACCATCGACAGACAGAGCGGCCAGCGACGCCCAACGCGATCCATTAGTATCCAACAAACAATATAGCTCGGAATCTCTACGGCGGAGGAGAGGAAAAAACTCATGTACTGGTTGCTTCCGATAGCCGGCCCGTAATAACTGAGGCCCACATATACCATTTCCGATGCACACCAGTTCAAAGTTATTAAAAAGGTTTTCAGCCTCATATTTGGAGTTCTACATAACGCAAACACACTAGGAGCTTTTGCTTCTTTGAATCCATGTTCTTTTTGGTCTAAGACTTGTTTTTGAAGCTTTGCCGTGAACTCTTCTGGTAACTCTTTTCCATTTACTCTTGCGATCGTTTTTAATATGGTGTTCGCCTCTTCTAACCTTTCTCTCATTAGCAGCCAACGAGGTGATTCCGGCAAAACGAACCAGTAGAGATAGTAAAAGAAAAACGGAACCGATGTGGCTAGTGCGAGCGACCTCCAATCGCGCAAGACGTATGTCACACCGGATAAAAGAATCAGTCCCAAAGTATAAAATATGCAGGTCATTACAGTGACGAAAGATCTGTAGTTAGGTCCTGCAAGTTCCAGTGCTAAAACAATTTACAACTTTAGAAATAAAAATTTTGATTTTTTTTGACGTGATAACGTCTTATAAATCGATGAACACCGGCTGCAGCACGAAAAAGTGTCACCTTTCGCCTGAGCCTGCGCGTGCAAGCGAAAGCGCGGAACAAGCGATAGAGAGGCACGATCAGCCCAAGTGTTGGCTTGTGACTAGAGAAAATTGTAATTTTCAATTCACTCGTTCTTTGTATTATAAAAAATAATGATAATTCAGTGATAATAGTTCTTCAATTCAATTCATAAAAGTATGCAATTTTTCATCAATGTTTCTTTATGACGTTATCACGTTAAACTATCGTCCATAAACCGAATTTACGGACAACCAATTTATTTTAATTAACTTTTTACATTTTAATTTATTTTATTTTTATTTATTTATTTAATATTAAACAAATAAATAAAAATCATAATTAACATGATGCGGATGATTAAAGTATTTATCAGCTTCACAGTTTTCCGTGGTATGAGATGCGAAATGGAAGCGAAACAGCCTGTTCCAACGCAAAGATTTGACAGTCCATCTCTAAACTCTATTCAACTCGATTTCGGTGCTGTAATAATCAGATCCCAGTCACATCTTTATTTCTTTCACGTCGGAGGTGTGAAGTGTGCTATGGCTGGGCAGTGAAGTGCTCTAATTACATGGAATAGACATGATGACAGTAACCAAGACTCAATGAAATTACGAATTTATTTAATGAAATATGATTCATGGATTATAAAAAACGTATAACGTATTTATTTTTCTATTCTGAGCGAGATAAAATTCTGTATTTTGATAAAATAAAACTATAAAATAGGTACAGCAATCCGCCATATTGGATTGAACATTAATACACAACAAACAGAGCGATTCGTCACACCTGTCTTCAAATTTTGACAAACTAATATGATAAAACAAAGATGACGTCACGAACGATCGTCATGACACCCGCGAGTGTTTATGCGTGAATTTTAAAACTTATAATTGAAATGGCAATTTTACTACCAAACCTATTTTTTTTGTTGAAATAAGATAACTTTTAGAAATAGTAGATACTTCCAAACAATAAACATCATCCAATAGTTTGCCTATTCAGATAAAAAGTATATCTATACGTTACAACAGACAGATTACATGTCATACAACGGACAAGTCAAGTTAGGTCAAAGCTTCAGCACAAGCGGTTTCTTAATAAACTTATTTATTTAGGGTGGCCTTATGAATAGGTACCTACTCAGAGTAAATCTTTATTACTTACATATTATAAATGGTATTTGATAAACGGCTGGGATTGTTAATCCAACAATTATTCGTGCTAATACCCAAAACCAGAACTCATGCGCATATGCTGTCATCATACTTCCAAGTAGTAAAGTTGTTAAGCAGGCGAAAAAGGATTTCTTTCGTCCTATTCGATCGTTCAGCAAGCCAAAAGAGTACACTCCAATAGGTCCTCCGACGTTTAGTGCAACTAAGCCGAGTGTTGGATAGACGTCGTATTCGCAAACTAAATCGAACTGAAAACAAATCAACTCATAGTAAAGTTTGAACACTACACTTCTACTCGTATTTTTATATAGAATTTGGTTTAGTTAGATCGCTAAATTTTTAGAAGCAGCGAAATAGTTCTTAAAACGCGGCTGAAATATAAAATCATCGTCCGAAATCCGAATCCATACCTAACCGTAGGCACAGTCCGTAGACCGTGCTACGCCTACGTAGCGTGCAAACTTACCCTGTTACGTACCTACCTATTGACTAGCATTATAGTATTGTTTAATCTA
This sequence comes from Oeneis ivallda, assembly GCA_029955525.1. Classification (NCBI taxonomy): domain Eukaryota; kingdom Metazoa; phylum Arthropoda; class Insecta; order Lepidoptera; family Nymphalidae; genus Oeneis; species Oeneis ivallda. The sequence continues at coordinate 18,796,876 of JARPMR010000002.1, read as the reverse complement.
ACTAACCACTGCATTTCACAGGATATGTACAGAGGGTACTAAAACTGTGCTCTTGTATTTAAATATCTACGTTAAGTCATGTCTACGTTAGATAGAGATGAATGAATAAATTAAGACTACTTACGTCTATCACGACAGATGATTTGACTTCAGATGTGTCGTATTCATAGCCATCTGAGCAAGGTTCAACAGGCCAACTTTCATTTACAACTATTTGTTTACTTGTACTCAATAAATTAGACCAATTGACTGAGTATCTTGCACAATTCTCGAAGGTTGTATTATCATCTCCCTAAAATGATCAAAGATGTTTAGACTTATGTTTTGGATGGTACATTAAACTAATCGACATCATTACCTTACGTGGAATGGATATCATTTTACGGCTGTCTTGCGACATGTTGTACAGGTCCGGTACTTTGCACCAGTGATCCGGTGTGTCTGTCATAAAGAGCTGGTTGAAGGCACAGAATCCACAGGGAAGGCAAGCGGGTAAACAGACGAACCACAAAAGACACTTCTGGTACACTCCAAATTCACCAATTTTCGGTAACAGATCATCTAAATCGATTGGGTCGTCATTTATTTCATAGACCTTTAAAATTAACACGAATTAACTCACTTATACTTTAGTCATAGATTTTAGACGGAGCATGTTTTAACTTTCGTTAAGTTAAATTGCAAACTATAAAAACTTAAGTTACCGTTGGATGCTCCTGGGCACTGTGTCTCCTAAAATTGTTTGAATTCTCGGACATTATAACTTATTTGTTTACACACACTTTATTTCGTATACAATTCCACACGACTTACGGCTGTTCTGGTCGAGTAGTTAGTAAAATACCTTGGTATTGGCCGAAGCCTTATAGTATTAATCTAATTGATCAAGGAAAATTATATATCGGCTACCTATACTAAATATGACCCAGTTACTGTTTTCTAAAGTTGTAGGATACTCGTACAGCAATAAAAGAGTCAATAATTGATGTTATAAATAATTCGATTATTTACTTTCATGTAAACTGTACAGTGTACTGTAGAGTTTCGAGAATATTACTAATACCTGCTATGTTGCAGGTTACGACTATAGTTAATGAGCGTTAATGAACGTTTCATTACATACATTTCAGTAATTAGATATACCTAATCTATTGGATTATAATATATCTACTACATATACTTACTTATGTTAGTGTTACATTCGTTATACGAGATAGGTCGACCTTTGAGCGGGTGTAAAGCTCATGGTTAGGTACGATTTTTGTTGATACAATATACCAGTAATAAACCTAACATGATGTCATCATACACATATAGACAACAGATTGATTATGTATAATTATTTATTTTTGTAAATATTTTGAGACCCAAAGTCTGTCGAGCTCCGTGTATATTTGGTTAATATTATTGCACTACCTACATCGTAAGTAACTACCTAAATATATTATGTGGATATAAGAATCTATATGTACTATTGTACCTAGTTAGACAGTCAACTCTTACAATACAACTGTGTAAATTAAAATTTTAAAACAAACCTGACTTGTGAGTCTAATTATGTTAAACATGTTACCAAGATGTTACCTGATTCATCATCACAACTGATATAATAACTATCTATCCTTTGCTTTGAGACGAATCATTTATAATTCCTAATGGGTTTTTATTGATGATGATGTTGAGTTTTCTCTGGCTCATTAATACCATCACCATCATGTAAGTACAATCCATACTATCTACTGGATAATAATAAATAAAATAAAATTTTAATGATTTTGTTAAAATATTTTATTTGTGAAACGTAGATAAAATTGATACACGTAATTAAAACTCTTATAGATAACTTAAAGTTTTTACATAATAATGAAATTGCGAAAATTGTCTTACTTTTAACAATAAAAGAATTGCGCGTTTCCCCACAACTTTCGTAATTGTACAGCGTGTCAACAATCTCGCACGCACACTTAATATTTATAACTTTATAAGTAGTAGGTAATAAATAAGATAATTTTCATATATTATAACGCCTTCAAATACATGAAATTGACTTCTTAGTTACAACACAAAATTACATGCTTGTATAATACATGTTAGATTAAAAAATGTAGAAATTTATAATTTAATTTATTATTATATAATATATATTATGATTATTTTTACTATATATAAATGTCATATTCTAATTGCCAGGCCAAGTACGAATTTTCTAAATTTTATAATAAAATATAACATCCCTTTTGGTATGGGTAACATAATCAATATATAACATAAGTAAATAATTACGCATATGTACATTATAATTTTTGTACATTTAGTGAGTTAAAACTTAGAATAAAGCAGGCCATAATGCCATTATTTTATTTATAGGTATGTTTACTTTGAGTTTAGGAATAAAAAAATAATTTTTAGTATTCCAATTTTGCCACAATACAATAAGTGTCTACAATAGAAATATTCAAAACATCGGCAGTACTTGAAATTTTTTAGCTCTGAAGCTACAAGGAATTTACTACAGAGCCTTAAATTAAAATAACTTTGGACCGTCGAAAGTAAAGAAGTCATAAATCCATACCTAAACTATATTATTTTCTCATAATTTTAATGTTTCTTAAAAAAATTCGCTCATTTCTAATTTGCGATTTTTTTATTTCTACCTAAACGTATGTATTTAGTAAGGCAAGCATTTAACATTACAAGGGCGAAAACCTACAATATGCAGGTTCTTGAGTAAAGTGCATCTTACATTCGAAGTTGTCGTCTAATGGTCACAAAAATCTCACTCTCACACCGTAAGAATTTATATCGACTCGACGAGGGTGGGGCAGATTTTCACTTTGTATCCATAACTTTTTCTCGCTTTTCACACTTTCACAACTTTTATAAAAGTTCACTAGCAAGTCGAAGTCCTTATCTATAGATAGATAAATAAAATCGTTTTGGATGGTAAGTTTTAATAAGTTTAAAGATAATAATTAGATAATGGTAAACTTATAAAAGTATTTTTTTGCACATCAGACATTGTTTGGGCGGTGACGGAGTTTATTTTACGAATAATGTGTTATGTACACGTGCAAAATTACACTGCGAGCGAGGAGGCGCGTGCGCCGCCCGCCGACGCTACGTGAGCAGCTTAAAAAACATAATGCCTAACGAAATGTTGATGAACAGGACGAGGATCACTAGTTGCTGTCGGGAGAACCAGTCCTGGAACAAGGAAATATTCATTGTGATAGGTTTTAATAATATAAAGTAATATGCTGCATAAATTTTTTTCGAAAACGAAAATTGGACAAGTATTATGCGATTATGAATATTTATAATTTTAATGTACAAAATGTTATTGGTATACAGGTGTATATTTTCGGAATCGGCACAAGAGACCTTAAATTTCACGAAGTTTGGCATATTCTGTGGTAATTGGCACAGAGCTTGCGTGCTGGAGACAGACGCAGTTAAATTTTCACGGAAAATCAGAATTCCATGAGATTTCTTTTCTACAAAACCTGAATCCAAGCGGAAGAACTAAATAAAGAAAAATAAGTTGAAAAATATTTTTCGCTCAGATGACATTCGCACTGCTAAGAGAATTGCAGCGATATCTTATTTTTCAACTTTTGTGAGGAATCCGATAAGCAAATACACACATACTTCCAAACACTAACATCCCGCAGTCGAGTAATATGTTATCCGTACCTTTACTTGTGGACTGACTAGGTAGAGGAGGGGGTTGGCTCTCAGCTTCTCGGACTCCTCGTGCATGCGGCGGACCTCCTCGCGGCGCGCCGAGCCCAGCGCGGACACCTCCTCGCGCGACATTCCTCCGCCGTCCGGCAGCCGGGGCATGCCCGCTACGTCAGGGAGCGATTTCTTGCGTTGCAGCGTTTGAGGGGTGCTGAGCATCTGGAAATGTCAATACATTTTAATACTCGACCAAAACGATAAGGCGCATGACAAATATGGCGTCATTTGAACTACGAGTGGAATACTGTAGAGGTATTAAGCACTAGTGACTTGTTGTATGTAACCTAATATTAATCACTTAAGTTTGTGATTAGGTCAGTAACCTGTCTGCACCCTGTCATGCGCCTATGATTGTTTTGTTTGCTTAGTGCTTAGGTTTTTAACCTATTGCATAGCTTTTATCGCAGGCTTTGAACTAGGTCAAACAGTTTGAGCGCGGCGACCGAATCAAGGAATTCCGTAACTAAAATAAACCTAACACCCTCGTTCAGTAAGCGTTCAACATTTTAGATGTTCACAAGTAGCTCTGTTTGGCGCAGTGGGCGAGCGGCCGCTTTCTTTACCGTATGGTGTATGATGTCGCAGGTTCGAATCTCACTCGCGAAGTAGTGACAGTCCGCTTTTGTTGTTTGTTTGTTTTTTAATTTTTTTTTGCATAATAAGGGGTTCCGTACCAAAATGGTAAAAATGGAACCCTTATGGTGAGACTTTCTCCGTCCGTCCGTCCGTCCGTATGTCACAGTCGATTATTTCAGTAACTATTAAAGCTATCAACATGCAATTTGGCATAGTTGTGTATAATAGTGGCCCAACATCATTGGAATAAAGAAAACTCGAAAATTATTTTTAGTTTTATTAAAAAAGGGGGAAAATCGGGGGTTTGAAATTTCAAAGTAAAATAACTATACCGAGTGGGGTATCATATGAAATGCCTTTACTTGTGCATTCTAAAACAGTTTTTTATTTATTTCTATATATAACAGTTTTTGATTAATCGGCCAAAATGTCGAAAAAATATACCGCCCCCCCCCCCCCTTATCTCCGAAGTTTACCAATCGAAAAATCTGAAATAATTATGGTCAATAGAGGTTTATGTATATTTTACAGGAAAAATAAAAGCAACGCGAAAATTATTTTAGTTTGATTAAAAGAGGGGGAAAATCGGGGGTTTGAAATTTCAAAGTAAGATAACTATACAGAGTGGGGTATCATATGAAAGGCCTTTACTTGTGCATTCTAAAACAGTTTTATTTATTTCTATATATAATAGTTTTTGATTAATCGGCCAAAATGTCGAAAAAAATACCGTTCAGCCCCCTTATCTCCGAAGTTTACCAATCGAAAAATCTGAAATAATTATGGTCAATAGAGGTTTATGTATATTTTACAGGAAAAATAAAATCAACCGAAAATTAATGTAGTTTAATTAAAAAAGGGGGAAAACCGCTAAGTGAGAAAAACAGGTGTAGTCGCAGATTGCAACAAAAGAATTTACTCCGAAAAATTCGCAAAATCGACACAACCGTCAACGTCGTCTGACCTCACGTGTCGCGCGCGGCATTACGTAGAGCGTAGACTATATAATATGCATGAAACTTAAGATCGCTCGTACCTAAATGTAATTCGTAATAATTAATTAGCTGTTGTTGGAAAAATACTTTATAAACTTTAGCGGTCCCCCGACGCGACGACGACACTTGGAAAATAAAAATATTTGAACTTACATAATGTGACGATAATAATTATATATCTATAGGTATAAAATATTATTTGTTAGTTTTTATAGATTATTTTTTGTGTCGGGGGGTTTTTAAAATTTTTAATTTTACTTTTTCAATGCAGCGTACGTTGTGCACGGGCAAAAGGCGTACGTCATTTACGTAGGTCCATTTCATAGGACGTGAAGGCTGCAGTGGATGAAAGCGCCTACACGTTCACGTAGTTAGTGCTTCTTGCATTACATCCCTGTGCAGCAATGGGTGGATGCCTTTTAACAGCTGCCGTAGACGGATAAAAATATAGACAAGAAATCTATATCTATACATATAATAAAACAGAAACGAAACCAATTCTGTACATGAAATATATTCAAAAAAGGGTTTTTGCTTCTAATTGTGTTCAAGATACAGATATCAAAACAGAAGCTAAATTTTTTTTGTCTGTTTGTCTGTCTGTTTCTTTGTCCTTCTTTCACGTAAAAACTACCGCACAGATTTCTACAAAATTTTATACCGTGGTAGCTTATTACTCGGGTCAACATCTAGGCTACTTTTTATCGCGGAAAATCAAGGAGTTCCCGAGGGACTTTAAAAACTAAATCCACGCGGACAAAGTCGCGGGCATCAGCTAGTTCGGATTAAGAACTGTGTCACAGTTTTGATTGTTCGGGCTGAGGTGGAGAGGGGAGCCGGCATGGTGAATAAGGTTGAAAATCGCGCGCGATTGCGGTCGCAGAGGCGTGCCGCACCCCGAACCCCGCACTCCGTTGAGTGCGGCGTGCAGTCGGTATCATATGAAAGGCGTTTACTTGTGCATTCTAAAACAGTTTTTATTTATTTCTATATATAATTGTTTTTGTTCCCCCCCCCCCCTTTATCATCTCCGAAGTTTACCAATCGAAAAATCTGAAATAATTATGGACAATAGAGGTTTATGTATATTTTACAGGAAAAATAAAACCAGCGCTCTAACTAGCATAGTTTTTTTTTATATTAATAATAAACCTCTAGAAACAAAGTTAACGATAAATAAGCAAATTAATATAATATTATCGTTTTACTTTTACTTTTGGAGTACGGAACCCATGGTGCACGAGTCTGACTCGCACTTGGCCGGCTTTTTTTTATTATGCAAAAAAAATATTGCATTAAATACCTATTATAATTGCATAAGTTGATAAAGAATGCTATGCAATAGCTTTACCGCGGCAGTCCCCGAGTGCCACTTAATTTTTTTTCAAAAGAATATATGCCATGATAACTTGCGCCTTTTAAATAAATTTTATTTATTGTTGTGTGTGTTGTACCACGATAATAGAGCAAAGTAAAATCACAGAGTAAGGATAGTAATTAAGTATACTGTGGTAAAAGTGTTAGGGTGGGTATTGAACAAACCATCTTTTGGGTTCCAATCCAACCCCTCACCTGTTCAAGAAGGTTATTAATCTATTGGTTGCCAATAGACCTGAGTAGGTATGTCATTTATGTTACGATTATGTATATTTCAATGGTAAGTGTACTGTAAGGATTGAAGTTCAGATGCAACCGAATGAAAAAATGAAAGAGCATCTTCAGTGAATTTACGACGAAGTCTTTTTTGCAATGTTGTACTACCTAACATGTTAGCGTTATGGAGCGTGTATGAGCATCGTTTGTGTATAATGAGCTCGCGATAAATCTGGCCTTACATTCGAGGGTACAATTTTATACTCTGGAAAAATAGAACTGTTTATTTTGTTTTACCTCAACGGGAGGCACATTGATCCAGCTTTCCGAAGCTCGACGCGCCAGTATGGCCGGCGAGCACATGAGATCCTCATCTTCATCCTCCTCTCCGCCTTGATACCACATTATATGACAACTCTACACTGGTTTTTATATTTATCTATATACCTAATATTTATGGTGATATTTATTCTTTTCTAAAGAGTGATCACGGGGCACAATTGCATTTTCAGTGTTCTATTTACACAAAATAAAAAATTAATTACTGTCGTATTTAAATATGGCTTCGATTTTCCTATTAGTATTTTCTATTTATATAATCAGCGAAGAGGTGATGCGCGGAAAGCGGCAGCGAATGACTGTCTCGATTTAGAAATAGAACGGGCTGCCCGCCCGAGCTTTGCCGCGCACCGCCTACATAGCGAAACGTAAATGTGTGCATAACAGCTATGATATGGCCAGTATCTAGTGGCGTGCTCACACTAAGCTCGCGGTAACAAGACAAGACAGCGTCGTACAGTATGCCTGATGAGTGCCGACTTTGAGCCTCAAATCACACAGCTGACAGAAGTAAAATGAGAAATTTCTCTCGATTTTACTGAAGTGAGTGAAGCTTGAGTCTGAGCTTCGGAAGAGTGCAATTGATATCAGCCTCACAGTCAGCGCACTGAGACAAAAATCGGCGCCTCGATAAACGGCTGAATTTAGCTATAATCTACAACTACGGAAAACTTGATTATAGTTTATATAAATAATCTATTTTTCCGTAGTTGTCTTTAAAAGTAAACAAAACGCAGAAAATGTTTGGGAGAAATTCGTAACTGATGAACGTAGCCGGGCGCTTACGACGTTCTTAAGTTTGAATTTTCACTTGTAGCACGATTTCATCATCAGTGTGGTAAGGACGTCCTACGCGTTGTACTTAGCGTGTCACTTACGCCTTCTACGAGAACCTATTGGTTTACCTTTCGGACAGCTAAGGAAAATAGATTGCAATCAAACAACTGAACATCAAGTGAACATTATCGCATCAACTGAATTAATAGTTGTCGTACGCGTGTATTGCAGCTGATATGAGGCTCTAATCTAAATTAATAGTATTGAACTCCGCACGACAACGAGCCGCAAACTATGAGCATAATGTGAACATGCCCTTACTATAACTAACACATTATGAATACTTACTACAAAAATGTTTCGTAAGCAAAATGTGGAAAAAGCCGAAGCGTGGTAATTTTTGTCATTTACCTATTTGTAATGATTTTTGTATAGAGCACAAAGTTTCTATTGAAGCTACCTATTTAGGGCCGATTCCACCAACGTAAAATAACTTATCCGAGCGTAAATTTTATATTTTGACAATATTATCAGTACATAAACTGTAAAAACCGGCCAAGTGCGTGTCGGGCCACGCGCAGTGTAGGGTTCCGTAGTTGAAAGTCTCAAATATTATTGCTGACCTAGGATAGTGCTTTTATTTTATTTATGAATTATTGAATACATTTTGAGTTCCATGGTTTAAATACTTATAATATACTACAAAATATGCAACTTACACTACGTGTAATATCTAACTTAGAAAAAACAGATATAACTCCTTAACTAATGAACCCTACTTAGCCGTGATAGTTTTCCTTTAAAATTCATTATATATACTACTGTTGTGAATTTTTTCTTGTATCCTTTATACAACCATCCAGCTGGCAGAGAGGGGGGACACTTGACTCTAATAAAATTTAGCACTTTAAAATATCATATTTCACAAACGGATCCCTGAATTGAAAAATGGTGTTCCCACACCCACAATATTTTTGAAAGACCTATTCAACGACGCCCCACACTATGGGATAGACGAGAAAAAAAAATTCATCCCCACTTTACATGTAGGGGAGGTACCCTAAAAGAAATATTTTTCACAATTTTATTTCACCACTTTGTCGGCGCGATTGATATTTATACCCTTGTCAAATTACAGATTTCTAGTACCAATAGTCTCTGAGCTAAACCGCGGACGGACAGACAGACAGACAGACAGACGGACGGACATGGCGAAACTATAAGGGTTCTTTATTTACTACGGAACCCTAAAAACGCCCAACTTATCCCTCGGATAAACTTCGCTCGACTTTGGTGAAATCAGCACTGTGTCAAATTAAAGTGAAGGAGTATTTATTCTAAGTCTACCTACTAAAATTTTCAGTTCTCCCTTGTGGTCTCATCGTTGGTGAAATACACTTAGGCGCGCTTGCAGAAACGTCGAGTTATCCTTTTAACCCAGAGTTAGCAGTAACCCCGTTCGATAAATAAATAAGTTTAACGATAAGACCCTTAAGGCCCGCTTGCAGAGACGCCGGGCTAGTTAACCCAGGAATAAATTTGAAATTTTGACAGAAGCTTTATACGAAATCTGTCAAATCTGTCTTTTTTCCCTTCCTGGGTTAACTAACCCGGCGTCTCTGCAAGCGGGCCTTAATGGTCTTATTTACATATCGAACGCGGCTGGCATCATACTCGTAGATTGAACAGCTCTTCGAATTATGTGTCCCGATAATACTCTAAGGCCCCGCCCTTTTCCACTTCAGCTTCGCGACTCGCTGAGGTATGTCGATTATCGGTACCTAACTTTGGTTCTCCTACGGATCTCCTCATTTCTGATTTGATCTCGCAGGGATACTCCGAGCATAGCTCGCTCCATCGCTCGCTAAGTGACCCTGAGCCTAAGCCTATGGAATGTATATAGATATTAGGATATAGTTCTTAGGTTGATACTTTTCAAAGATTCAAATTTAATTACAGGTTGTTAAAAACAACAACCTATCACAACTTGTTGTTGTTAAAATATTTTATGACAATCAGTGTAGGAATATCGGTGCCTATCAAGAAAATCCTTATACAAATATTATATGTAATACGAAAGTATGTTTTTGGTTGGTTTGTCCTTCAATCACACCGCAACATAGCTACAGATCGACGTGATTTTTAGCATTGGTAATGGGTATATAGCTGAGGCCCTGAAGAGTGACACTAGACTACTTTTTATTCCGGAAAAACAAATACTTCACGTGGTGCTGCGGTAGTTGCGGGCAAAAGGTAGTTAAGAATAATATACAAAAATGTCTTACCTTTCTACCTCCTCCTCCCCCTCCCACAGGCGCAGGCGGCGGCGGCGCGGGGTTCTGTGCTACGAACAAGCTCTCAGTTCTTTTCGGTTGATAGGGCGAGGGTGAAATATCTTGTCCTAGTGTCCTTTTGCGTAATAGCGAATCCTCGAAAGGCTGGTGATCCCTCGACGAAGCGCGGGACACGGACCCGCGCCCGGAAGCCAAGTGACCGTTGCCAGCCGGAGTAGCGGCTCGAGACGGCGGGCGCGACGCGGGCATGGGCTGCGGCGCCACGGATCCAGCCCGCGAGCCGCCGCCGGGGGGCGCAGCCTCCACTGATGGTTGTCGCGATCGCCTGCCGTATCGATCCACACTAGAATCTCTACTTGGTGGTCTTTTGTAGTGGTCGAAGTAGTCGATTGAAGGCCGACTTCCCGGTGGTCGTTGTTCCCGATCTCCATTAATAATATCTTGCTCTGTTGCAGTGGTACGATAGGACGGTTGGTCCATTGCTTGCTGTCGATACATTTGTTTATCAGGTGTTTGTCTGTAGCCTTGTTGGTCCATTGGAGGTTGCCGGTACATCTGCTGGTCCGGTGGTTGTCTGTAGCCCGGTTGGTCCGGTGGTTGTCTGTAGCCCTGCTGGTCCATTGGCTGTCGGTAACCCTGCGGGTCGATTGCCTGTCGGTAGCCTTGGGAATCTGTGTTTAGCGCACTTCTATCGAGAGGTCCCTCAGAATGCACTGTACCGGTACGAAGTTCGTTTCTGGCATAGGCCGCCATACTAGCATCCGTATAAACATTACATTGCGGATCGTTCGTAGGTAAAGCGAGAACGCTTTGTCTTCGTGCTACTCCCGCTGAAGAAGTCCAGTCCGAGGGTGGTTTCTGGTCAGATGGGGGTCTCATGGTAGCAGAAGGTCTGCGATTTTGATTTTGAAATTGTTGGTTCATTAGATCACTAGGTTGTTGTTGTTGTTGTTGTTGTTGTTGTTGTTGTTGTTGTTGTTGTAGTCTGTAAGGTGCGGCGGGAAGTTGACCATCGGGCGATGTGATGTTGTATCCACTCGGTGGATTATTAGCTGAATATAATTTTTGATTGGAAATCTGGTTTGGTGTACTTCCAGGCGTAGACCACGTGTCTTGGTTAGGTTTGTAAAACTGATCATACTGTGAACCCAGATTTCTGACATCGGTACTGTAATTAGTAGCACTATTAGGAAATCTTGGCTCAACTGTATGTCCTGTATTAGGATACTGGGCTGACGGTCTTCTAGAAGACACCGCATTTGGCATTTTGTTCATTTGAGGAAGTTGTGAATGCATCGGAGGGATATGATTTGGAATGCTCTTACCGTCCATGGTTTTATCGGATCCTTGAGTCACAGGACTCACCTGTGATTCGTAAAATTTTTGTCTATATTTGTCTCTTAAACCTATTCGATCAAAGCCAGGATGCTTAAAGTCAGGTGCGAACTGCTTGGCAGTTGTTTGTGCTATATCACAGTCTTCTTTAGCTTGGTCTGCCGCTTCATCGGCTTGTTCGGCTTTTCCTCTCGCTGTGGCTGTCCTGCATGAACGTTAAGATAAATATTAGTTAATTACAAAATAAACTAATGACATTATTTTCTTTAATTTTTTTTCGACATAGCGAGGATTTCTTATTCTACTTGGATGAATTTAGTCGTCTGTCTGAGTGTCTGTCCCAGCCGAAAAACTCCTGAGTACTTAAATATACTTAAATATTTACTTTAAATTCCCAAAAAATATTTAGATCCGAAAATAACATAAAGATGTATTTTTAATAGGAAATTAAATGGAAACAAATGGAGTGCAAAAGAGCTTGTCGTTTGACATACCATCTACTAATATGGGGTACCGACGAAAAGACCTTTTAACGTTTTAACCTTTTTAACCGACTTCAAAAAAGGAGGAGGTTCTCAATTCGTCGGAATCTTATTTTTTATGTATGTTCATCGATTTCTCGAAGACGCCTGAACCGATTTGGAAAATTCTTTTTCTGTTTGAAAGGGTATACTTTCCAGGTAGTCCCATTACTAGACTAATGACGCATAGACCGATAGTTCCATACAACGAGACCAGCTTAACGTGTAACCACTTTTCGAATTATGCGTGCTAAGAGGCGTCGTTTATTTACGCTCGCCGACACGTACACTAGGGTGTGTGCCGGTAGGCGAAACTAGTCTTTATATAGGCTACCATGAAAGGGTTTATTTTCGCTTGCCGACACGTGCATGCCGATAGACGTAAGGCGAGCCTTTGAAGGCCTCCATGAAAGTATTACACTCCGCGCGCGGCTACTGTCTTTCTATGCGTTATAATTCTATGGTCCCATTTAAATTTTATCGAAATCGGTGGGGCGGTTTTTAAAAAATCAACAATAAATTATATAAATTGTAGTGGCGCGGGTGTTTGAAGAAGAGAATTTTAAAAAGAATTTTTTATATTAAATTGTTAAAAAAGCAGAAAACAATTTTTGATTAATTTTACGTCAGCAATTGACGATTTATACTATTGTGGCCTAAGAAGGTCACCGTGTCTAGACCTGTTTGTTACGGGGTCTATCCAAAAAAACTTAGAAGCTATAAATTCTGTGTATAGTTTTAGTTTTCAATTATAAACTGAAATTAAATACCTATTTAAACATTTTCTTGATAAAAAAATTATATGACACACTACATGTTAGAAAACCTATCATTGAACTAGGACGTGAGGTCCTATTTCAGGGTACACTTTTAGTTTATTTTAACAAACTAAAAGTTTACCATGAAGTAGGGCATTTATGTGATCTGCTATGAATCACCAGTGTAGCATCAAATTACAAACCTAGAGGTGGCGATGTCGGCCTTTTGTAGTGCTATTTTCGATGCCCGCTGTGCTGCATTCACTGCTGAGTCAACTCGTTCCCGAAACTTTGCAGATCGCATGAGGAACATATGTTTCCGTTTCTGGCTTGTTATGAGTACATTGTTCTTGTATTTGCCCTCTTCCTTGGTGCCATCTCTGAATGTCGTAACGCCATAGCCGTACTTTCTGTTCGCGAACCACTCGCCCTCGTATCGGAGGCCGTCGCTGCGCTCACTCACACCGAACCCCGTTCGTTTGTCATTCTTCCATTCGCCCAAATAAGTTTCTGTCACACTAGCATCCAAATGTTCATCCTGAAACAGAAGATACACAAAATTAATGTTTTGGAAAGCCCACCTATAAAAAGAGTCTGCATTAAAGCATTGAGCAAGGTCCGTTTTAAAATACCAATATGTTTTTAACTAATTTCATAAAAAAATATTATAGGTATAATCATCTAATCACATTAATGATCGAATCGTTCAATATTAAAACTGTGAAATATTCTGAAACATTCTTCTCACGTATTTTAATTGTGGTGGAAATAAAGTACAGTATACAAAGGTGGTTTACTTCGCTTCGGCGCCTACGTATGTGTCTTGAGAGTTGCGCCTTATGAAGACAAAAAAGCCGGCCAAGTGCGAGTCGGACTCGCGCACCGAGGGTTCCGTACTCCAAAAGTAAAAGTAAAACGATAATATTATATTAATTTGCTTATTTATCGTTAACTTTGTTTGTAGAGGTTTATTGTTAATATAATAAAAACTATGCTAGTAAGAGCGTTGGTTTTATTTTTCCTGTAAAATATACATAAACCTCTATTGACCATAATTATTTCAGATTTTTCGATTGGTAAACTTCGGAGATAGGGGGGGGGGGGGGGGGAACGGTATTTTTTTCGACATTTTGGCCGATTACTCAAAAAATATTATATATAGAAATAAATAAAAAACTGTTTTAGAATGCACAAGTAAAGGCCTTTCATATGATACCCCACTCGGTATAATTATCTTGCTTTGAAATTTCAAACCCCTGATTTTCCCCCTTTTTTAATTAAACTAAAAATAATTTTCGATTTTTCTTTATTCCAATGATGTTGGGCCACTATTATACACAACTATGCCAAATTTCATGTCGATAGCTTTAATAGTTACTGAAATAATCGACGGACGGACGGACGGACGGACGGACGGAGAAAGTCTCACCATAAGGGTTCCATTTTTACCATTTTGGTACGGAACCTTAAAAATCTTAGTGATTCAAATTGCATGGATAAATGGACAATATTACCAAAAGTCTGAGTAAGTATTACGCGCGGCTCGTATATGAAGGGATTAGAAGCGTAAAAATAGCAACAAAACTTGCATGAAAAAGCTGCTCTTATATTAAGAAGCTCAGAAACAAACTGTCTTTTAATAAGACATTGCTGTAATTCCGATGTTTTTGTCATAGCCCATTTTCTGTGTATCTTTTTCTATTAGTCCATGCTATAAGAAGTTGGCGGCGTTCAATACCGTGTCTCAGGGTGCACGTTAAACCGTCGGTCCTAACTCCTATACACCTGATTTCGTTCAGGTCGGATTACCTTCCCATCGGACAGAGGACACGTGGAGAACACCCTTAAAACACAGTACACGGCTGAAAATCAGAGCCCCATTATGTATGCGGGTTTTTTTTTAATATATAGACTAGCGCTTGACTGCAATCTCACCTGATGGTAAGTGAAGATGCAGCCTAAGATGGAGCGCGCTTGCCTGGAAGATGCCTATTCACTCTTTACTTGGGTTTGCGCATAATATTATGTAGCGCATCTGCTGAGCGCTGCGCAGAGCTGTGCAGTGTGCACCCTTTCTGGGTGGTGTGTTACGTAAATATATTTTTTTGTCGGTGACTCCATAACTGTGCTCGTGCCAGTCGCCCGCGGTACGCACCTCGACAATGAAGCTGGTGTTGGAGTTGGTGTGCAGCGAGCCGCGCGTGGCGGCGGAGTGCGTGCTCTCAACGGAGGACACCCAGGACGCGGCCGAGCCGCCCGAGCCGCCCGAGCGCACCGAGCCCCCGCCGCGCTTGTCCAGCTCGCCCGCGCTACGTTGCTTACGGAGTTTCTGCAAACGTATTGCAAACCGTGTTTTGCCCGTAACTTCGTCCACGTAGAGTTAGGTTTGAAATCCTTCGGGTAGGTACCCATGGTTTTACCGGGATGAAAAGTAGTCTATGTCACTCTGTAGTCTTCTACCCATGCAAAAATCACGACGACCTGTTGCTCTGTTTCTGCGTGATTGGACAAACTAATAAACCAACAAACAAACACACTTTCGCATTTATAATATTAGTAAGGATAGCGAGTGTTCACGTGTCCGTGGGCGAGTCAACACTTTTTATAGGTGACTGTACTAATAGAGCACATTTAACCAGGGGAAAGGATTTCCAAATTGTGATGGTTTAAAGATTTCGTTGAAAGTTTTCTACTGCTTTTCGAGGTTCCTCTCGGGTAGCAATATATTGGAGACCACGATCAAGATACGTTCAGTTTTTTAATAGTTAGTTAGTTTTTAGCAGTTAGTTGCAAGTCTCAGGTACTTTTTGAACAGTAGCAGTTAGTTGCAAGTCTCTCAGGTACTTTTTGGACAATGGACAGTAGCAGTTAGTTGCATGCCTGAGGTAGTTTTTTAATAGTAGCAGTTAGTTGCAAGTCTGAGGTAGTTTTTTAATAGTAGCAGTTAGTTGCAAGTCTGAGGTAGTTTTTTAATAGAAGCAGTTAGTTGCAAATCTGAGGTAGTTTTTTAATAGTAGCAGTTAGTTGCAAGTCTGAGGTATGTGGATTGTGGACCTTTGATTAATTCAAAGGTCCACAATCCACTATCAGCTAGCTGCCAGACAATATTCTTCGAAATAGCTTCAGTAAGCGATTACTTTCCTGTTTCATAAGCGTCATAAAAAATGATCATCGTCGATTTCGGTTTTTAGAAATTTTATGAAATTTTAAACCTTTGCTTCTAATAATTATACCTTTAGATTTTTCATTTCTAAGGTGGATTATATGGGACTATGGGAACAATTCACTTTATATTTCAAACAATTTTAGCCATCCTCTTAAGTTTAAGCGTTTATATGAGGATAGCACCTTATTCTTTTATTAAATCAAAATATAAGCTTTAAAAAAAGTAAGTAGGTAAGTCCTACAACTTATCGTTTTAGATAATTGTCCTTAGCTTTTCCTGATTGCAGCAATTTTTATTGAATTAATTGTTTTCGATAACAAGTCGAAAACAAGTTTCAAAAATAATTTTAAACTTGGAATTTGGAGCAATTTGGAAAGCAGTAGTTTTTCTACCTAGTTGACTTGGGTTTTATTGGTTCTTAATGTTTAGAAACACAATATGTATAACCAATTTATTGTCTTTCTAAACATTAAAATTATATAATTTAATACATAAAAGATATTTTCATCGTGGAATATTGACCTACTTATGTTAAACTCTTAATGTTAAAAGGGTCGAGACATGGCTGAGAGTTGCTTGAGACCACTTGCGGTGCGCTAGTTAGTACGTATAGTGTCACGAACTGACTTCACAACACGGTCAAATGTTCCACTGCTCTACGACTACAATTAAAAACATTTTGTTATTTCACAAGTTTTTCATTGGTTTAGATTTTTTTTTGTATTTGAATACAGTTGTCCACATTAAATTGATTTTACAATTATTCATTCAACGCAAAATTTGGATGAAGAAGACTACGCACGTACTCTATAGTTTCTTAATCTCTACGTATTAGTTATTATGCGATCATAAGAAGAGACTACCCGCAGAATTTTCAGTAAGTAAGTATACCTAGTGCTGAAAAATTCTTGCCTTGCAATTTGCGGCTCATAAGCCGGTTGCGTATTAAGTATTGCGTGTTCGTCTCTTCTAATGCGATCGTATGGCAAATATTTAAGTACTTACGGCAAAAAGGCCCTTTTTAGTTTTTTCAACGAGGGAGCCTCGTCTTCCCGAAGGCTCGTCGGAGCTGGCCTTAAGCACGAAGCCGCCCCGGGCGTCGTCCATGCGAGTGGTTCTGCGGTCGGAGGGGTCCGGCGTGCCCGTGGCGTCCGCCAGCGAGGACAGCGAGCCGCGGTGGTCGCGCGCCCCCCCGCGGTAGTGCGACGCCAGCCCGAAGGGCGCCGAAGTCCGCACTCCGTAGCCGTGCCTGAGACCCCGCATCCATTGTCCTTGATAGGTGCCTGTAACAATTTGCATATTCAAAAATTAATTTTAATTGAAAATATACTTGTATTAGGCCCGCTTGCAGAGAAGCGGGTTAGTTAACCCAGGAATAAATTTGTAATTTTGACAGAAGCTTTATACGAAATCTGTCAAATCTGTCCTTTTATACCAGAGTTAGCTGCTGACTCTGGGTTAATCTGGTTTTTTGCATGTTTACTGTTCGTGTCGATAGATGCTGTGAACAAATAATTTAATTTGAATGTTCCAAGAAATTATACCTAAGTAGGTACCTATTGATGCCTGATTTCACTACCGTTCCCTAACCTTTACGGGCTACCTATGTTAAGTTAGGTGACGCTTTCTGTAAACTTTGTTATTACGAACCTCTACGGGACACCTAAAGGTGAAAATGACATTGGGATGTTAGGACTGTATTTAGGGACTACCTACGTAAGGAGACTTCTACTTAGGGGATGATTTAGGTATGGTTGGTGAAAATGGGCATAATAATGTCAATTTTGGTCGTCATGTACCTATCGATTGAATGAATAATTATGGGATACCTTTCGCGTTACCGCGAGGTCTCAGTTTGGGGCGAACCACTAGTAGTATTTCTTGTTTCGTTTTCAGTCATGGATCATGCGTCATGCTCATGAACGGGTGCCGCCGGCGGGAATGGGGCTACTTTGTGTCTGCCCGTCTTAACATGAATTGAATTGTAGTTTTATTTTTTGGAACTTCCCCTCATTGTGGAATTATTATATTTTATTATATTATTCTAACAAAGTTGCATAGGTTAAATCGGCTTGGCATCCAGCTGCCCACAAGATAGTATTAAAAACTTATTACAATGTAATAGCTTCATAATAATATTGTAAAATGATTATTTTGAAAAGAGCAACTGCTGAGTTTCTTGCCGGCTTTTCTCAGCAGAATCCGCTTTCCGAACCGGTGGTAGATTCATGACTAATGACTTGTCATAAGAACCACAGGTTGGCCTATGTGAAATAAATAGTTTTGAGTTTGAATTTTGAATTTGGCATTTGCTTACATTTAATAAAAGAAATATTTTGAAGTCGATTTGACTTAAAAAGGTAAAGTCACCTTTACTTGACATAATAAATACCTTACCTCACACTATTACGTCGTTGAGAATTTCTGCGATAGTTCATGACGCATACGTAGCTAAAGGTGACTAGCGGAGATGTGTCACGTTGTTAAAATTATTAAGATGGTTTTTAATTAGTAGACTAGTAGTATTTCTTGTTTCGTTTTCAGTCATGGATCATGCGTCATGCTCATGAACGGGTGCCGCCGGCGGGAATGGGGCTACTTTGTGTCTGCCCGTCTTAACATGAATTGAATTGTAGTTTTATTTTTTGGAACTTCCCCTCATTGTGGAATTATTATATTTTATTATATTATTCTAACAAAGTTGCATAGGTTAAATCGGCTTGGCATCCAGCTGCCCACAAGATAGTATTAAAAACTTATTACAATGTAATAGCTTCATAATAATATTGTAAAATGATTATTTTGAAAAGAGCAACTGCTGAGTTTCTTGCCGGCTTTTCTCAGCAGAATCCGCTTTCCGAACCGGTGGTAGATTCATGACTAATGACTTGTCATAAGAACCACAGGTTGGCCTATGTGAAATAAATAGTTTTGAATTTGAATTTTGAATTTGGCATTTGCTTACATTTAATAAAAGAAATATTTTGAAGTCGATTTGACTTAAAAAGGTAAAGTCACCTTTACTTGACATAATAAATACCTTACCTCACACTATTACGTCGTTGAGAATTTCTGCGATAGTTCATGACGCATACGTAGCTAAAGGTGACTAGCGGAGATGTGTCACGTTGTTAAAATTATTAAGATGGTTTTTAATTAGTAGACTACACAGATTTGAATGAAATTAATTTTTTTGGGTTCCTTACCCAAAGGGTGCCAACGGGGCCCTATTACTAAGCCGCTGTTCATCCGTCCGTCCGTCAGTCTGTCAGCGGCTTTACCTCGTGAACTGTAATAGGTTGATACTTGAAATTTTCACAGAATATGTATTTCCATCGTCGCTATAACAGTAAATAATAAAAAAAAACATAAAAATGAAAGAGGGTTTTCATACAATAAACTTTTGTTTTTTCTCGATCTTAATAATAGTTGGTGTTAAATCTTGTACGATGGTACGGCACCCTTCGTGCGCGGGTCCGGCTCGCACTTGGCCTGTTTTTATTTCTTATATAGCGTGAAATAAGACATGATTGTGTTGTGGGGCGGCGCGCGGCGCGCGGCAGGCGTGCTGCGCTTTAAATAACCCCGAGGGCCGCGACCGCGGACATTGCAGGGCAGCCTCGCTCACACCATTCACTTACTAATCTCGTCAAATTGTTCTTATTTTTCCTTAAAGATTGATGATTTATTGATGTTTGCCCGACTCGGTGATTAATAGTGCCTATATATATTTTATCTTTATGGAAAATAAGTGGATTGTTGAGAATTGCACGTCGTTACGAAATGTTTGTTACATTTCGAAAAATTGTATGTTACTTTCCACTACAGGCCTAATTTTGAACGATGTAACTTATCTGAGAGATATCGCCCTGATCTGTAACTCTTCAGTATCAATGGATTGTTTTTCTATTTTTATTATAATAAACGAGGATACGCTCTTTTCGAAAGTACATAATTAATAATATGTCAAAAATTCAATTATTTTATTAGGTCATAACTAAAAATACCTACTTAATATATTATCTTAATTACCATCTTTAGATTTACCAAGCCTAAAATCGAAAACGGATTTAACCGGATGATGGATGTGACTAATATAAATTATAATAATATTTTCAGGAAAACGATTCAGTGTAACATATTTGCGATTTTATGAATGACAAATCTCAATGCGGTGGTGACTCAACGTACAGGCGAGGCGTCGAGAATTGTGTGACGTTGTTTCATGGTAGGTAATGCACGGTCGCGACACGGGTTGTGTTACGCTGTATAGGTACAACCGATTTTTGGTGTTGTTTCAAGGTTGCATTAATAACAAATCGTAACGTCTAACGTATGAAGCTACTTATAAGTATGTTCAGAATCTCGTAATGTAATCTAGTGGTTTTCCCAGTAAAGCTTTGGTTTCTCTGAACAGCGGTGAACTCACAAAGCGACTGCTGTCTGAAGGCATCGGTATCTTAAACTACGTGTAGGTATAACGAGAGAAAGAACCGCTCTCTAGAAAAACACGTCATTTTCATTTGATGAGAGCGTTTCAGTGGCGTCAAGAACTCATGAATTCATGATCCACCATTTCATTGTCGTTATTCAACACTACGATTTACTCTGTTATAGCTATTTAAGAAAGGGATAAGCGCTTTTCTCAGAAGCAGGCGATAGATTAGTAATCTGGTGCTAATTTCATGGTTGGCGGTAAAATCACTTCATCAAGGTTAAGGTGGATCGTCCTGTAAAATCGGATTTTCCTGTAAAATATACATAAACCTCTATTGACCATAATTATTTCAGATTTTTCGATTAGTAAACTTCGGAGATAAGGGGGGGGGGAACGGTATTTTTTCGATATTTTGGCCGATTACTCAAAAACTATTATATATAGAAATAAATAAAAAACTGTTTTAGAATGCACAAGTACAGGCCTTTCATATGATACCCCACTCGGTATAATTATTCTACTTTGAAATTTCAAACCCCTGATTTTCCCCCTTTTTTAATTAAACTAAAATAATATTCGCGTTGATTTTATTTTTCCTGTAAAATATACATAAACCTCTATTGACCATAATTATTTCAGATTTTTCGATTGGTAAACTTCGGAGATAAGGGGGGGGGGGGGGGACGGTATTTTTTTCGACATTTTGGCCGATTACTCAAAAAATATTATATATAGAAATAAATAAAAAACTGTTTTAGAATGCACAAGTACAGGCCTTTCATAATATGATACCCCACTCGGTATAGTTATCTTACTTTGAAATTTCAAACCCCCGATTTTCCCCCTTTTTTAATAAAACTAAAAATAATTTTCGATTTTTCTTTTTTCTCATGATGTTGGGCCACTATTATACACAACTATGCCAAATTTCATGTCGATAGCTTTAATAGTTACTGAAATAATCGACTGTGGACAGACGGACGGACGGACGGACGGACGGACGGACGGACGGACGGAGAAAGTCTCACCATAAGGGTTCCATTTTTACCATTTTGTTACGGAACCCTAATTACGGCAAATCGTAAGCTCATCTCTCATTTGTTTGAAAATCGCTATCACAGTCTACTTCCCGGTACGCAGTATAGGTATAGAGAAAACATGTTTTAAAGACATTAATGAATCTTAGAGAAAAAAAATTGAAAAATTCTTCTTGTAGATGACAAACGATCGAAAGCTCGAAAGCGATTTTTTTAAGTAATGCTACGTATCAATTTAATCCTTCATTAATAATTTTAACATACTCCTTACAATAATTGTGTTTTAATATCTCCAGGTACGGAAAACTCTACCGTTCTTTATAAATTATAACATTCAGTATGCTTTGTTATTATCCAAATGAATTATAGTTCGAAGGCGGCTAATTACATGGCTTCGTCGGTATAGCGCAATACGTGTTCGGAGTTGCACAGAGCTTTGAATCAAAGCCGCACCTTGCGTATCGAAACAGATCGTATCTGATGCCAAACTCTCACAAACTTAGCCGCAAAAAATGGTGTTCAAATGTTTTATCTACAGTTTTAAAGATAAAACTGTTACATTCTCTTATAATTGTCACATGTCGCTACCATGCCACCTACCAGTGGCGCCGAGGTGCAACGTCTGGTACTAATAACATAAGTACATAAAAACCTAAATAGCTTTATTTACGGTTGACGTCACATTGGTTTAGCAAAAACAAAATAATAATCATTCTCAAGCGCGCCCGAACGTGGTTTGTGTTTTGTTTTGATTTGAACTGTATTTCATCAAATCAAATAAGTCGAGTTTAACTTGTTATAATGAAAAGAAATTGCGCCTCGGCGTCTTTCCGCTGCGTTAGTGTGCGTTGCGCTTTGCACTTTCCAATATTAATTTTCGTTTGCAACAAAATAATGATGGTTTTCAACTTGTGTCTGTTAAAACCACGACGACGTGAATGGGTAGATTTTTAAATACATATGAGATAATATGGACTCTCTCTACTCGTTGCCCGACTTCCAAGCGCGTGCGTTGCGCAAAGCAGGGAAGTTTCTTTTTAGTTCACGCAGTCATAATATAGGTCATTAGGTGATATTCATGTGCAAGCTATTATTAAGACGATGCCGACGGGGGCAGCGGTGCAGACGGATTTAATAGCTCACTTTGGGAAACATTTATGCTTCCAAAAAATAACAGTTTTCAATGCTTGTTTTGTCAAATAAATCTGAAAATTTTAAAACTTTGACGATAATTAACATTCACTTTTAATTTGTACCTACCTACCTACATTATACGACGTACGTAGATTTATAGACGTACATTGAAGCCTCAACAGCCAAACGGTAAAGACTGCAAACGGAAAAGTCGACGGCTCGATCTCCAACCGTTACAGTTTACACTATCGTCATAATGTCCTAACACAAGCGGTCCGCTCATTTGGAGGGGAGTGCAAGTTCAGCTTTGCTTATATTCTATAAAAAAAAACAGGTCATAATATTATCGACTGTTACAAAAAATTATACTGTAGACAGAAGACTCGAAGTGGTACGACTTTGTGCGGAAGGTATTCTACTTGCCCTTGACCGAATCTTCCAACAAAACTAAAAATCCGGATACCATTATTTAGTCCGGATATATATCGTTTCGTAAATTGAGGACTATTTATATTTCATGATTGAGACGGCCAGCGAGCGCCTTGAAAATAATAAATCTACTTATTTTTCCCGTAAGTAATTGTTAAATATGTATATATTACGTTTCAGATAAAATAGTAGATAGTTATTCTTATTATCAAACAAGCAATGTGACAGTTCACTATTACCACAGTAGCTATTACCGCATAGGTAGGTACTCTATAAATAGCGTACAAGAAAACCGTGCCAATGATTTTTATTAAAGCTTCAAATTTAATTGCTCTGATTGAAACAATATAAGTAATATGTTCAGACTATACAAGAGAAGAGCGTCATGGTCATGTAAACCGAAGTATTTTTGTCGGTATTTAAAAAATTTGGCAATGAAGCTAGTAGGGCTGCCGTTTGTTAAATCATCAAATCTCTACCACCTGCGCTCAAATATTGGGTAAATTATCACAAAACTGACAGATATTATGCTATGTTCTTCTATATTTTTGATGAAATTATGAAGGTAAACAGCGGCTTCAATAAATTGAGAATGTGTATTGGTTTGAAATATAACGATAAATATGGGTCTTATGAATACACATTGTTTGGTGTAGTACCATTATCCCCATTGATCGCGTCCCCATTAATGGGGACAATGGGATTTTAATAAAAATATTAAAAATTAGTCCCATTGTCCCCATTGACCGTGTCCCCATTACCGGCGGCTGTCGATTTAGTCCCATTGTCCCCATTACGGAACAGCTGTAGTTGAATAATTTTTTAAATCTTTCCGTTGTCCCCGTCTATCTGAGCCTTCCCTCTACACCTTCCCGAGCTTGCCCTATTGCATCAGGCATTTTCTACGACATTCAAGAGCACCGATATGACGGCATAAATGCCAGGTGCATAGATAATGTGACTGGATTGTACATTGGTAGTTGTGTTTCTTAGTAGATTACTGATAAAACAAGGGACTATAAATGAGATGCGCCGGCGATGCACCGGGCGAAACAAAAGCACTGATAAAGCTGTTATTTGCGAAGCTCTTATTGGCTTATTCTTAATCCCAGTTTGGAATTTCCTATTGTGGTAGAGAGTATGGACTTGGACAATTTACAGAATCTATGATTGTTAATATGTGATAAGTGATTATTATTGAACAATCTATGTTCTATAACCACTTGTCACATATAGTATACTAGTGGACCCGCCCCGGCTTCGCACGGGTAGGCTACAAAACAAACACAATGGTATAATCATCTAGGGCCTAGAGGGTAATGTTTAAGTCTATGTCTATGGCTAAAACCCTCACATGAATATGGAATGCCTGTATTCGATCGTTGTCCTTTATGTGAGTGACTTTTGCTGCTACCCGTGAAGCATGTCCTCTATCTCCTATAATATTTATTGGATCTTCATCAAAATTACACATACTACGCCTAATATTATACACTTTTAAATTAAAGAAGAATGATTAAAATCGGTTCAAATTTGACGGCATTATGAAGTAAAACCGATAAAAACTTTCATCCCCTATCCTGGAAGAACCTTATTGTTTATCAGGATAAAAACTATCCTAGATGTTGACTCGGAGTATCACCTAGTACTATACCAAATTTCATACAATTCCGTTCAGTAGTTTTTGCGTGATGCCCAGACAGACAGACAGACAGACGGACAGACATATAGACACAGTCAAAAATTAAATAAAAATCTGTTTAGGAATCAGTATTGATAATAAAGCATCCCCCGGTTAAAATTATCGAAATAGATTAAATGTACAGAAATCGTCCAGTTACAGTTTTATTATAAGTATAGATGTATTTATATATTAGTATTTCATTATAAACCATATACATACATAATTTGTTATATCCTTCCATCCTTAATCCTTTTAAAACTATTAAGGTATTTTAAGATGGCTATAATATGTGATAATTGATTGTGATATTTGTTTTATTTATGATTGTATAATTTTTTTTTGGTTTAATTTACAGAATACATACATATACATACATAATTTGTTCATTTTATTTTTCTTCTTGCTACGTTACATGACTTTCATAACCAATTAGACGTCAAACTTTTAAATCTTTCCGTTGTCTCCATTTATCTGATAAATGGAGACAACGGAAAGATTTAAAAGTTATTCAACTACAGCTGTTCCGTAATGGGGACAATGGGACTAAATCGACAGCCGCCGGTAATGGGGACACGGTCAATGGGGACAATGGGACTAATTTTTAATATTTTTATTAAAATCCCATTGTCCCCATTAATGGGGACGCGATCAATGGGGATAATGGGACATGACGTTGTTTTTGCGAAAAGTTAATACATATGCTATTTTTACTTGTTAGGAATATTTAAAACAATGAATGGAATGCGATTGAGTTGCACCCATAGTACTCGTAGATATATTTTCTATTAAATTTTAACCGACTTCAAAATAAGAGAGGTTCTCAATTCGTCGGAAATCGGATTTTTTTTGTGAATGTTCACCGATTACTCGAAGACGCCTGAACCTATTTGGAAAATTCTTTTTGTTTCAAAGTGTTGTCCCATTTAAATTTTATCGAAATCGGTCGAGTGGTTTTAAAAAATCAATAATTAAATAAATAATAAATAAATAATAAAATCTACTTTGTATAGTGGCGCGGGCGCTTGAAGTCGGTTATTTTTAAAATTTTTTTTTATTATAGATTATTGTAATCTCATTTCCCTCCAACTGTGCGTTAGGTAATCTTGTCATTGGAGTATTTTCCGAGTCTCCCAAATAATAAGCGTAAAGCTTGTGTTGTATTGTTGTACGACGATATTAGGTACAACGGGTGGGGATTGAACCGTTGACTTTTCAGATATCAGTCCGCACCTTTAACCGTTGGGCAATTTGGATGTAGGGTAACAACCGCCATATTGATTTTGTTCGTAAAAATATAGTATAGAATAGAAAATTCTTTGAAAACCAAAAAAAAAAAACATGAAATAAAAATAAAAATTACACTAACAAGGAAAAGAAAAATATTAAAGGGTGCAAAGGCAGCTTCATTGCAACAGCAATCTTTCCCAGACAACCTTTGTCTGGACAGAAAATAGCCAAAGTAGAATCAGGATACTAAATAGTGCACATCGAGATCTAAGGACGCTAAAGATTTGTTTGTGACGAGGGCTGAACGCTTACCGCCATCCGCATATGTTTCGGAGCCGTATCCGTCTTGAAGGCCGTTCGCCCACGTGCCCTCGTACTTAGCGTTGCTCGTGCTGCTCTGCCGGACGCCGTAGCGGCCCTTGTAGCCCTGCGTCCACTCGCCGCGGTACAGCCAGCGGTCGCGCGACTCCACGCCGAGACCATGCCGTTTGCCGTTCTGCCATTGTCCCTCGTATGCGCTGCCACTGTAAAAACACAATTCTAGCATTATGAACCCATTTTACATATAGAAGAAGCTATTTATAATAAAAACCAGCCAAGTGCGTGTCGGTCCACGCGCAGTGTAGGGTTCCGTAGTTGCTTTCAACTACGGAACCCTACACTAAAAATTAATATAATCTCAAATATTATTGCTGACCTAGGATAGTGATTTTATTTTATTTATGAATATTGAATACATTTTGAGTTCCATGCTTTAAATACTATAATATACTACAAAATATGCAACTTACACTACGTGTAATACCTAACTTAGAAAAAACAGATATTAACTCCTTAACTAATGAACCCTACTTAGCCGTGATAGTTTTCCTTTAAAATTCATTATATATACTACTGCTGTGAATTTTTTCTTGTATCCTTTATACAACCATTTAGCCGGCAGAGGGGGTGGACACTTGACTCTAACAAAATTTAGCACTTTAAAATATCATATTTCACAAACGGATCCTTGAATTGAAAAATGGTGTTCCCACACCCACAATATTTTTGAAAGACCTATTCGACGACAGCCCACACTATGGGATAGACGAGAAAAAAAATATCATCCCCACTTTACATGTAGGGGAGGAACCCTAAAAAAAATTATTTTTCACAATTTTATTTCAGCACTTTGTCGGCGTGATTGATATTTATACCGTTGTTTACAGATTTCTAGTACCAATAGTCTCTCAGCTAAACCGCGGACAGACAGACGGACAGACAGACAGACGGACGGACATGGCGAAACTATAAGAGTTCCTTGTTTACTACGGAACCCTAAAAATGGAACCTTTAGGAACATTATGATAATGGCTATCAGAATAGAGTTTTTGGTAAGCCCTGAAATCTTTTCAGTGGACAAATATTTTAGGTGGCAACTTTTGCACGGCGAAAATGCCATATTGGTCATCTTGTTTGAGGGCCTCTCCGACAAGCTTTCAGCTTGTGATGCGCGAGGCGAAAGAGTTTAGCTGTACTCGCGATATCCGCCCACTCACGGATGTTATAAGCTCAAGTTCCCACGGAACCCGTTGTTTTTCCGGAATAAAAGGAAGCCTATGTTGCTCCGTTACTGCGTGATTGAAGGACTAACCAGCAAACACACACTTTCGCGTTTATAATAATATTAGTAAGTATAGCAAAATCATAATTCTTCTAAGTGGTAAGTAGATATACGTTTCAGTAAAATAAAGATTATAATCTTAATATTTTGCTTAATATATATATTTCTTGTGTATGTATGTGTATGTCACTGAACTCCTCCTAGACGCTTGGACCGATTTTGATGAAATTTTTTGTGTGAGTTCAAGGGGATTCGAGGATGGCTTAGATTCACAATTTGGTCCACTGAAAAATGTTTATTTAACTAATTTTTCATTTATAAGTAGTTGTTAATTTTGGAATGTTTTACATTGGATCCGGTAGACTGCGCTACCATCGCAGCATCAAATTTTAAATATTATTCTATTTTAATTTCAGTTTGTCCCGACAGTTGGTGCTGCGATCAAATTGAGAAAAATATTTGAAATTTTGTGTTATTATTGTGTTCGTTCAAGTCGTGTGCTAATTAAAATATTAAAACTACGAATAGAAATTGAAGTTTGAAGAGTTTTGAAGTGTGCCTAAAAAACGATACTTTTTGCGAATTTAGGGTGGAATCGAAGTAAGTATATTTTGTATAAATTTTTTATCAAATTTACACGAGTTTTATAACAACCAACCTAACCTAAAAATTTATTTGTGTAGCTCATTAATTTCATAATAAATTTTTTAAATTGTTTTTATTATTCATGGTTTAAAAAAAAATTATTAAAAAATTAGAAAAAAATTCTATTAAAAATTATATACTTTAAAAAAATTATTCATTTTCAAAATTAAGAAGCAAGAAAATAAAATTACACGTTTTTTATCTAAAACTAGCTGATGCCCGCGACTTTGTCCGCGTGGATTTTAGTTTTTAAAGTCCCTCGGGAACTCCTTGATTTTCCGGGATAAAAAGTAGCCTAGATGTTGACCCGAGTAATAAGCTACCACGGTATAAAATTTTGTAGAAATCTGTGCGGAAGGACAAACAAACAGACAAACAGACAAAAATTAAATAAAAATCTGTTTTGGGCTCAGTATCGATAGTAAAGCATCCCCCAATTAAAATTTTCAAAATATATTAAATTTACAGAAATCTTCTAGTTACAGTTTTATTATATGTATAGATTTGTTACAATAGGAGATAGAGGACATAATGCTTCACGGGTAGCAGCAAAAGTCACTCACTAGGACAACGATCGAATACAGGCATTCCATATTTATATGAGGGTTTTAGCCATAGACATAGACTTAATCATAAGACCCTAGATGATTATACCATTGTGTTTGTTTTGTAGCCTACCCGTGCGAAGCCGGGGCGGGTCCACTAGTCTATATATATAAAAGCGAAAGGTCACTGACTCATCACGAAATCTCAGGAACTATAAAACCTACAAACTTGAAATTTGGAATGTAGGTTACTTCTAGGGGGTAGTTGTCAGCTAAGAAACGGTTTTGAGAAAATCCCCACCTAAGGGGGTGAAATAGAATTTCGATGGTTATATGAAAGTTTTTGAAGTTAGACATATGAAAATCGGCATTTAGATTACTAACTTTAAATAATAAAGATTTGCATAAGTTATTTTGGAAAATCCCCCCTTAAGGGTGGTAAAATAAGGGATGAAAGTTTTTATAGGAAAGTTTTAATTATTGTTATTGTTAACTTGAAATTTGGAACATAGATTCTTTCTAGAGGGTAGGTGTCAGCTAAGAGCTAGCTAATTTGAGAAAATCCTCCCCTAAGGGGGTAAAATGGGGTTTCGAAGGTTATATGAAAGTCCTATGTTTTTGAAGTTAGACATAATATGAAAATCGGCATTTAGATTATCAACTTTAAATAATAAAGATTTGTATGAGTTGTTTTGGAAAATCCCCCCTTAAGGGTGGTAAAATAGGGGATGATAGTTTATATAGGAAAGTTTTAATTTGAAAGTTTAAGTTTGAGGTTTGAAAATCGGGATTTAGGTGACTAGCTGTAAATAATAAAAACCTGTATAAGTTATTTTGAAAAATCCCCTCAAATGGGTGGTAAAATATTTGAATCGAAAAGCTTTATTGATAATGTCATGATTTTATAAAAATGACGGTGTTAAATGAATTTTTCAAGTGGCAATTCTTTCAGTGTGGTAACACTTGTTTTATGTTGGTAATTGTTAGTTGTTGGCAAACATGGTTGCGTTGGCCAATCAGGAATAAGCGCGCGTAGCCCCGACAAAATGACGCAAAGAGTGGGAGAAATGGGGGGGAGTGAAGCGAGGGCCGGATGGTCGAGAGCGGAGGACAGTTTAGTTAGTGATTTATCTTTGAATAGCTCGGTTAAAAATGGGTAAATTATCGATATTTGTAACAACTATATATGATATAATATATGATTTTTATTTTTATTTAAAATAGCGGTAGGACTTTTTTTGATAGGCTTCTTGCTGCGGGAAAATTTATCTTTTTATAATCTCATAGAAAATCAGAAATTATACGCGGACGAATCGCGGGCGACCGCTAGTATTATTATAAAAGCGATATGATTAGATACCTACACATTATTAATGTACATAATAATGTTCTTTAGTTATTAGTTATATCATCGAAAACATACTCGTAATTCACTGAATGTTGAGTTTTTCTTTCAGCAGCCCCAGCAGCCAGAATGTATTGTAATCAATTTCTCGCGGTTCAATTTATTGCCGTACCTACCAAAACACGATAGGCTCGCTTCAAGTTGATCGTAAATATCAGTTATTAATGCTGGGCGTGATATTAAATACTAGCTGATGACCGCAACTTCGTCCACGTGGATTTACGTTTCTTTAAACATCATGGGAATTATTTGACATTCCGTGATATAAATTATCGAATGTCCTTTTCAAAGATTCCTTTTGAAAGAGTCCTTTTGAAAAATTTCTTGATTGATAGAATTGTAAAACGTTAACAAAGAGATAGACAGGCAGTCACAGAGTTATTGGAGTTTACTCCTTAAGAATCGATTTTAGCAGCCCGGTATGAGAAAAATCCGGGCAGTAAAATCAATTTATCAATGACCTCGTTACGTTTTTCCCAACGTTGAAATTTCTACCCTAATGTTGAGTCAATAAGGTTGGTTTTCGTGCGAAAATCGGTCGGGGCGCGCTCGGACCCGAGTCGCGCGCATAGAGAAGGATATAGCGTCGCGCGTAAACTCCAGTCGTGCGTCGGAGGCCGGAGCTGACACACACTTTTTTTCCCATAAGCTTATTATTATGTCAGTATGGATAAATAGATACCTATCGTTTCGCTACTCTGTATGTCTTAGATTTTAAACTCCCCATTGTATAGTAGTTAAAATAAATTCACAAGACAAATACATTTAAATGAACTTCAGTTATTACGGAAACCTCTCTGGATTTTAAAAGTAGATAAAAATTACATAATTATAATATACAATATCTATACTAATGTAAAATACATAATATCCTTCTGTACGGGCTACGCGTGCAGATTTTATTCCTTTTCTCTTGTATTCACGCTGGCGTCTATTCAACTTGCTCTATTATTATAATTAACAAGATAAGTTAATTTAACTTTTAATTTGTAGCCGTCTGCTGGTCCCACGGTACTAGGTTGTACACATTATTTTGCTCCATATAGGACACGCGGGGATCATAACATTGGTATTTGGTCTTTGAGTATTAAACGAAATTTTGTTAATTGTATAAGTAAGAATACCTATAACCTAATTACCTAGTACCTACCTACATAGTCAACGTGTACGAGTATATTGTAGATGTATCTATCGAATTACCAATAGGTACTCAAAAACGGCTTGACCGATTTGAATAATTTTGTTTGTTTAGTTGTCTTTATACAGATGGTTTTAATAAAAAAAAACGGCCAAGTGCGAGTCGGGCCTCGCTCTTTTAGGGTTCCGTTAAAAAAAATTAAATTAAAATATCTCCATGTACCGATGGAAATATTTTAATTTAATTTTTTTAATTTAATTTAATTTTTATTATTTGTTGTTATAGCGGTAATAGAAATACAGAATATGTGAAAATTTCAACTGTCTATCTATTACGGTTTACGAGATACAGGCCGCTGACAGACGGACGGACAGCGGAGGCTTAGTAATAGGGTCCCGCGTTGGCACCCTTTGGGTACGGAACCCTAAAAATTGAGAAAACAAAAGCTGAAAAATCAAAATTGGTAATTTTTATACGAACCCCCACTGCGAATTACTTTTAATAGATGGCGGGAGCGAAGCTGTGGGTAAAAGCTAGTTTTATACAAAAACAAACAAATAAATAGATGCTGCTATTGTTTCTTTCTTTGGAAACATTTCATAATGGTAACAAGAAAGACAAAATAGCAACAAAGGCGATGAATTATGAATAATAATATTATCTACAAAACTATAGCTGTCTGTCTATATTGCGTGTATACTATACGCGTAGATGGATAATCCCGTTTAGAGCTTGTGTATCGCAATTCGCAGTAACCGCAATCCCTACTAATATTATAAATGCAAAAGTGTGTTAGTTTGTCCTTCAATCACGCAGCTACAGAGCAACGGATTGCCGTGATTTTTTGCATAGAGATAGTTTATGGAACGGAGAGTGACATAGGCTACTTTTTATCCCGAAAAAATGCACAGTTCCTTTGGGAAGGTACGCTTTTACGCTTACTCGTACGTTCGTCCTTCAATCACGCAGAAATAGAGCAACGGATTGACGTGATTTTTGCATATAGATAGTTTATGCGCTGGAGAGTGACATAGGCTACTTTTTATCCGGGAGAAATGCAGTTCCTATGGGAAGATACGCTCATTCGCATGCTGACGCATGCTTGCAAGCTTGCTTGAGCATGCTTGCTTGGGATTTCAAAAACAGGTGCTTGCTTTGGGTTTTTGAAACCGATGCTTGATTGCTTGCATGCTTGCTTTCTTGCTTGCTTGGGATTTTAAAAACCGATGCCTGCTTGCTTGCTTGATTGCTTTCTTGCTTGGGATTTTAAAAACCGATGCTTGGGTTTTTGGTTTTTTTGTTTTGAAACTTCCCCTCATTGTGGAAATATTATATTTTATTCTAACAACCACAAGATAAAAACTAAAAAACTTATTACAATGTAACAGGTTCATAATAATATTGTAAAATGATTATTTTGAAAAGAGCAACTGCTGAGTTTCTTGCCGGCTCTTCTCAGAAAAATCCGCATTACGAACCGGTGGTAGAGTCATGACGTGTCATAAGAGCCACAGGTTGGCCTACGTGAAATAAATAAATTTGAATTTGAATTTAAAAATCTGGCCTTAAACGAAGCGTCCGATTGGGGTGACGCTGACGCCCACCTGATCCAATTTAAAGCAACCATAATGCAAGTGTATTTGTACACCGCCAAACGGAGTCCATTCCCCTACTACACTACTACATTTTATTTTGTTCACGTATAAAGCTACTTTGTTCACGAGGATTTTTTTTATCCCATACTCTTTGAAATTCTGGAATATATAAAAATGGTTACTGGTTTCAAATGCCAATACAAATATATACCGATGTGTATAAATATACTTATTTTGTTTGTGCACGTTTTCGTGAAGTCTGGCTAGCGTCGCGTCGGATTTTTAGCTTTGTTTAGATAGGACTAGGAGTGCAAGACCTTGCAGTATCAGAGTTGAGAACTTTGAGACCTGTTTAATGATAAAGACTATTATATTAGCTAGGTATAAGAACTTTTGATAGGTAGATCCAGAAATTTCTTTAAGGTGGAAGACACGGTTCTGCCCACGAAATTCAAATTTAATTTGGTTTTTCGTAATTTGTAAACTAATACGACAAAGTAGGCTTATGGAATACTAATTGCGACAATGGCAGTATCATCTTCACAGGTTTATATAAAAATCTTTACTTGAAAGTGTCCAGTTTAAGAAATTAATCAAAATATCGACTAATTTGTGAGTAACTCACGTCCAACTCAGTATTTTGATTAATTTCTTAAACTGGTCACTTTCAAGTAAAGATATTTATGTAAATCTGTGAAGGTGATAATTTTACTGGCGCAATTAGAAGGCCATAAGCCTACTTTGTCGTATTAGTTTACAAATTGCGAAAAACCAAATTAAATTTGAATTTCGCGGGCAGACCCTTGTCTTCCACCTTAACTTTAACTATTATCTGATAAGTATAATTTAATCATTACTAATATTATAAACTAGCGACCCGCCCCGGCTTCCCGCGGGTAGTAGAGCATCTTATTAAGCCTATGCTTTGCAAATTCAAATTCATTGCAAACCTTGAACAGTACGTAGGCTTATAAAAGAAGTATCATTCGGCTTATTATATAGCAACAGCACGGCGAGGGGGTCGGCTTATTTGAGTTCATCGGTTTGAGATTCCTAGACCCGCGGCACTAGAATTTTTATTCATTCGTTTTTTCGTTCGTTTTTATTTTGCGATAACTCCTAAGATATTCATTTAAATAAGAAGTATGTTGTAGTAATGGATTATCATAACGTGCATGAAATGCTTATGGTGACTAACGTACGAGTATTTAAGCGGATAAGGATTAATACTGTATCCGACTAAATAGATTTCCAATTACCGCATGGAAGGTGATCATTTATTTAAGTTGAAGTTAAAATGTGTATAATAAGCAGACTTTTCTGTACAAACCTATCCCACCATACCACCACCATACATTGTTTTGTTAAGTATATATCTCAAAGGGATTAGACAGCGTTTTCGATGAAAGCTCCCAGGCGCGCTTGAATTTTTCCGACATTTTCAACAACTATCGTCGAATTTCAACCAATTTATACAAAACCTTAACAAATTATACTATTCTATCGGTGAAAACAGCATGAAAATCCGTTCAGTAGTTTTTGAGTTTATCACGAATAGACAGACAGACGCAGCGGGGGACTTTGTTTTATAGTGATACGAAAGTGTGTCAATCACGAAGCAACAGAGCAACTTATGGACGTGGTTGTCACATGGGTAGGTCTATACCTAACGATGTAAAAAAACAAGTCGATCTGTTGAGGACCTGGAGAGTAACAAAGGCTATCTTTTATCCTGGAAAAACAGAGGGATCCCGCGGGATTTTTAAAATCTAACTCCACGTGGACATAGTCGCGGGCGAAAGCTAGTTACTTATAAAATTCTGTTTTAAATTTTTCATTAGGTAGTTAGGTTACAAGCGTAATTATTTTGAGTTGATGAACTGCCAGTGGAGTATTTGTGACTAAACAAACGCGTCTGTTCAGTCTCTTTTCACACTTCTTCTTCACGTCAACGCAAAAGCTTATAACTCAGAGCTTAAATAAACATACAGCAATTTGAAAACATAGGAAACCTAATATTGATTGTATACGCAGGTTAAACATAGCCTAAAATAACAATAATGCTGATGTTGGAACTTGGAATGTGTGTCGATAGATGTATAATATTCTTGTTATGTTTTTCCTTATTTTCTGCTCGTTAAATGCCAATACGCAGTAACGACGTAAGGCGAAGGCCACAGCTCAGAGTTCTTCTGGTTGAAATTTTATTATTCTAATTAATAGAGCCTAAATAACCCAATGGTTAATCAGGTAAGTTTTGTCCAATTTTGGTGAAGATCTCACAAATATTGCTGGCGATTTTGATTGGTTCAACTGCTCAGGGATATTCAGCAAGTCACTCGCTTATGATTTTACGATCTTAATTCTTTTGAGAATTTATATAAAATATAATTGACGCGGACGAAGTCTCGGGCATCAGCTAGTTGGTACTTGATATTCGTGTTTGACTCATGGACGTAAAAGATAAATTAATAAAGTTCATGGTTAAACTTTGAAGTGAACTTATTTGTAAGACTAGTTAAGTTCATTTTCTAATACCAGAGATTACAGTTCTTAATAAAATTAGTGGGTCTGGTTATTCTATTACGTACCTACTAATGGACGTAAAAGATAAATTAATAAAGTTCATGTTTAAACTTAGTACTGAACTTATTTGTAACACAAGTTAAGCTCATTTCTAATACCAGGGATTATTTACGATTAGTGGGTAGGTTATTCTATTACGTATTTCAGTTACAATAACCATAAGTATAACTTTATTAAAACGTATACTAACATACGTAAAATTCATCATCATCATCATCAACAACCCATCAACGACTTACCCTGAGCGAAGGGCTCCTCTTATCAGAGAAGGGTTATGTGGTTACAGGCCAAAGTTGACCACGCCTGGCCCAATGCGAATTGACAGACTTCACTTACCTTTGAAAATATTAAAGAGAACTCTCAGGCGGGCATGTTTCCTTATGATGTTTTTCTTTACCGTTAAAGCAAGTGGTATTTAATTGCTTATACGCACACAAATCTGAAAAGTCAGAGGTGCCCTGAATCAAACCCGCGACCCGATCGTCCTAACCACTAGACCAGGGATGGCGAACCAATGGCACGCAACACAATATTTTGGGCACGTCACTGATCACAAAATTCATTATGATGCACGAAAATAAGTGTGAAGTAAGTAGCGTTATGACGTTATCAAATCTGCAACAACAGAAGTCACACTAATTTTACTTTAATTTAAATTACGCGCATAATCGAAACATTGCAAAATGTTCCTACTTTTTTGTAATCGACCGAGCGAAGCGAAGGTCTTTGAGTTAACTAGGGCGA
Source organism: Oeneis ivallda (assembly GCA_029955525.1). NCBI lineage: Eukaryota > Metazoa > Arthropoda > Insecta > Lepidoptera > Nymphalidae > Oeneis > Oeneis ivallda. The sequence goes on along the minus strand of JARPMR010000002.1, from coordinate 18,760,571 downwards.
TTTGCACTTGTCCGTCCGTCCGTCCGTCCGTCCGTCCGTCTGTCAGAGCCTTATAACTTTTGAATTACTGAACGTAATTACTTCAAATTTAGATATAATATGTAAACCGATGGCCTCCAGCCGAAAATGGCTTAAAAAGTTATAAAAATCTTTATTTCAGGGGGGCTCTCATAGAAGCGAATGCGAAGTAAAAAAAAAAAATCGCGTTACATAAAATTGTTACGTATCATTTTAAAGATAATTTTGAACTGAGTACAAAAATATTTTTTTTTTAATTTTTCCCTTAAAATTGACGAAATGGGGGGCTTTCAAAGTGGCGATTTTATACGCTCGCTTGAAGACGCTCTCTAGAAAAATCCGCTATGGATTTTCAAACTGATTTTATGTTTTTAGGTCACTTATATCCTGTACTTGAACAACAAATACTAAAATTATATGAATATTATAAAGAAACGAGATTATTTAATTTTTAATGGGCGTCAGTAATTCATATAGCATCAACATAGCTTCACAATAATGCTAATAGATGGCGCAGTCAGTAACTATTCCCATGGAACTACGAGTTAAATTCAATGTTTGATAAATAATTCAATGTTTTCACTAACGTTCCCTAACCTTTACGGGCTACCTATAAGTTAGGTGATTGATGTTTTCTGTCAACTTATTTATCACGATCCTGTACGGGACACCTAAAAGGATATTGGGACGGATGTTAGGACTTAGGATTGTATTTAGGAGCTACCTACGTTAAGAGACTCCTACTTAGGGGATGATTTAGGTATGTTTGGTGAAAACGGGCATAATAATAATGTCAGTTTTGGTTATCATGTATCGATTGAATGAATAATCATGGGATACCGTTACCGCGAGGTCTCAGTTCGGGGCGAACCACTAGTAAATAAAGAGTTTTGAGTTGATAGTATTTATTATTATTGTTTTCCCAATAATCACAAAATCAAAATTACTTGATGGCACGTCTATAACCTCATTAAACATTTCTTTAGAAAAATGGCACGTTGATACGTAAAGGTTCGCCATCCCTGCACTAGACTATCTCTACTCAACCAACTAACTACCTAGGTACGAAAAATTACTACCTTGGAACTACGGAACTACTATGGTACCGGAAAAGTCAAGTTTTAGTAATAGTTTTCTTTTGCCATTTTACTTTCTTTATTATCTCCAGTCTTCTTTTCCTTCTTAAGGATAGTTTTAATCATCATTAATTTTTCAATTATTTTATTCATCAGATTACAAGTTTATTCCCCTATTATTAAGTTATTTGATCTCTTTTTGAAAAATTAGTTGCCTGAGCACACTTATCATTTCCACCCAGATGTATAAGTAATAGGAACCTGTATCCGTTTCGGCTAACAGCAACAGATGTACGAGCTGTGAGTAACACAGAAATTCCTTTCAGTTTTTATTAGTTGCGGCAAGATAATGGATCAGTCTGTTCTACACATGAGTACGGGCGGATCCAATCGAGTCTGAACGCTATTTATAACGCACCAGTTACATATGCTTCGGTATCGTAACTGAATATTGCAAGTTAACCCAGTACACGCTCGTTAGCTCTACAGCAAAGCTCTATAGAGCATGGTCCTTGAACGGAGAATGGTTGGTGTCACTATTCGTATGATGGTACCTATAACATATTCAAATGAATTCACGAATCACACCTAATATAATTATTCTGAAAGTTTATCTTTTTTTATCCGACTTTGGCAAAGCTAAAATTGGTGATGTGCTCCTTGAATGTAAGCTTACAATCGATCATAATACCGAGATCCCTGATGATCCCTGATGTATGTAAGTAGATATATATGTATCAATGACTCGAATGTTCCACCTCGGCGCCTAAACTATCTAGGCCGATTTTTATGAAGAGGTGTTAATTGCTTCGTTATTATAGCCCGGGTGAATACTCAAAGCGGGCGACAGGTTACATTTAACACAAACAAAATCAATATGACGAATGTTATACTTATCCAATTTTCTGTAGTCGGGTTACAGTTTTTAAACTATTTTCTTGTTTCACTTGTGCCACACTATAAAGCAAAGTTTACACTTCAATCAGACATTAAATAATAAAAGGTAGGTAAATTGGCCCGGAATTTCCACCACACTAGCGTCCAGCATTTAAATTAAAAAGCCCAAAAGCAGCAAAATAATAATATGTCATGTGTGGCACAACCCGAAAAAGAGCCCCAGCTCAGCATAAGGCTCGAATTAAACGGTGCCTCGTTCATCGTTCATTCTTGTGAATATTTTTTGCGAAAATAACCCTAAGGCCCTTTGCCTTAAGGGCGAATTTAGACGGATGGCTCACCGATGACCCTCGAAAATAAAAGCAAAAATCTCGAAAATTAACTGTAGAAAATTCACCCTTAGGGCGAATTAAGACGGTTCATTTTCGCAAAAATTTTCGCAACGATGAACGAGGCACCGTCTAATTTGGGCCTAATGCTGTATACTTTGTACAAAATCAAGAGCTCAGGTATAGCGCCGATTTTCAATTTGAATGCTGATCCGGATGACACCCAAAATCCATACGAAAAAATTCGCGGGCATCATCTAGGTAGCTGTATGGAATATAACCTAATATGTACCTACTAATGTAATATTAGAGCTATATTCACCGTTGACTTCAACACGTCATCGTACTACGAAAACCTAAATAATAAATAGCTTAACGTTTCCCCCTAGCCAGCAATTAAGTACCTACTGCCCAAACCGCCTACGTACTAATCAAAAAATAACCCAGACCGGAGTCAGTTTCGTAAAGTTCGTAATATCAATTATTTTTTCCAAAATTACAAACTATGCTCCAGCTATAAAGGCAACCTATTTATTTATTTATAAGAACCTATTAGAAATTATTATAAAAATTGGAAAAGCGCACCTGTATGGATAAACAATAAGGCACGAGTAAGTTTAACAATGAATTAATAGGATTTCCTAACCGGTGCGTGGTAGTCTTGACAAGTCATGAAGCTTCGCGTTGCCGTTGGCCTAATTTAGGGAAATTACCAAGAAATTACTCACAGCGACTCTTTGCAGCGATTCGATAGCGCCTGCATCGCTACTTTTGGCGGTTCGTCACATTTGCAACGCGCGGCAGAAGCTATTTAGTAGCGATACAATCGCATAGTATCGATTCAGCATACATCGGTACGCTTAGTACAAGATTTGATAGTTAACTATAAATAGTAAACGATGACATTACCATCAAAGTAAAATAAACCAAAAAAGTACATATTAAGTTCAATTTCCCGAATTGACAAGATACTCACTGTGATGCTGATACTGTGATGGTAGTAATGAAGCTATTTTTCCTCGTTGGGCAACAAATATGTCTGACTTTGGTACCGACGAGGATACCTGCTCCGACAGCAGCGGTGGGATGCACCTCACCCATATTTCGAAAATTATGTTCCGGAAATTAATCTTATTTGATTTTTGTTTCTTTTATCCACTTTTCCAACCTGAACATTTGATGATCACTATGCGTATCCTTTTCCCGGTCTTGTCCAAAACATCCTTCCTTAAGCGCTGGTTGTTTGCCAAGCGTGTCCTTTTTCCCGGTCTTAGGGCTATTAGACCAGGGTAGAAGCCTTAAAAAATAATAAAAAGTGAAAAAAATAATAGTAGGATGAAACCCATTGGAAAAGGAAGAGAATGCAACAAAAATGAAAGGAAAAATAAATTACGGGCGATCTGAGGTCGGGAAGTGGGGGGGAGAGGGGGTTTAAGGGTAAAAACGGTTTATCTCAATTTCTGGAAAAACTACAAGTCCTATGGAAAAAAGTTAAATGGCAAAGTTGTAGGTAATAAAAAGATCTACAACTTTTGTATTTAGACTTTTTTCACATAACCTCAAAATGTATGTGAAAAATTCAAATAACCAAGTTTTTGGTTTTTTATTTTTATCTTTTACAAAAAAAAATATTTTTCCACGAAATTTGGTGAAAACTTACCTTTTTATATCCCAAATACACTGTAATTTTTCTGATTTAAAATATTTATTTTTTCACCTTGTTTTTTGACTTAATATTGAAAAAGCACCTAATTTTCAATCGAAATTTCTCCCGTCAAAATATCTGCTTTTTTTAAAAAGTCGGTGAGCTTTTTATTTGTTGATATCTCTACTTTCTGATGATGTAAAAAAAATATACATTACTATGGTAAATGCTCTCAGAAAATGCAGAAACCAAATACGAAATAACAGGTAGTAAGGCCCAGACCCTCCTAGTACCTATGAAATACCTTTTAAATTACTTGCGTAGATGGCTATTTATTGCTATTTTAAGATAACTTATATATACCTGAGTGACCTAGGGAAAATTTTAGCCCATCAAAAGGTATTTCATACAGAAGTGGGGAAGGGGCTAGGAGGGTCTGGGCCTTACTACCTGTTATTTCGTATTTCGTTTCTGCATTTTCTGAGAGCATTTACCATAGTAGTGTATATTTTTTTTTACACCATCAGAAAGTAGAGATATCAACGAATAAAAAGCTCACCGACTTTTTTAAAAAAGCAGATATTTTGACGGGAGAAATTTCGATTAAAAATTAGGTGTTTTTTCAATATTAAGTCAAAAAAAAAGGTGAAAAAATAAATATTTTAAATCAGAAAAATTACAGTGTATTTGGGACATAAAAAGGTAAGTTTTCACCAAATTTCTTGGAAAAATATTTTTTTTTGTAAAAGATAAAAATAAAAAACCAAAAACTTGGTTATTTGAATTTTTCACATACATTTTGAGGTTATGTGAAAAAAGTCTAAATACAAAAGTTGTAGATCTTTTTATTACCTATAACTTTGCCATTTAACTTTTTTCCATAGGACTTGTAGTTTTTCCAGAAATTGAGATAAACCGTTTTTTACCCTTTAACCCCCCCTCCCCCCCACTTCCCGACCTCAGATCGCCCGTAATTTATTTTTCCTTTCATTTTTGTTGCATTCTCTTCCTTTTCCAATGGGTTTCATCCTACTATAATTTTTTTTGTTTTCAAAAATTATCTACCCTGGACTATATATCCCAGGCGGGTGATACCATGAAGTGATATGGCTAGATCCAAGGCGGGTGATGCCGATTAGTCCAAAACATCCTTCTTTAAGCGTTGGCTGTTTGCCAAGCGTATCCTTATTCCCGGTCTTACAGGCTATACCCCAAATAGGTGATGCCATGAATGTGACATATGGGTAGATCGCAGAGGGTGATATCATTCAGATACTAATCTACAGGCAGAGAGCGCGCTGGATCAGAATGGCCGTGTGGGCGCAATTGATTTCCGTTTAATTTATATTAATTAATTAAGAGTATTATATAAAAATCTTATATATATATGGGGTTTATATATAAATCTTTACTTGAATGTGTACAGTTTAAGAAATTAGTCAGAATATCGGCTAATTTGTGAGTAACTCACGTCCAACTCGATATTCTGACTAATTTCTTAAACTGGACACTTTCAAGTAAGTAAAGATTTTTTATACAAACCTGTGAAGATGATAATGCCATTGGCGCAATTAGAATGCCCTATGCCTACTTCCTCGTATTAGTTTACAAATTGCGAAAAACCAAATTAAATTTGAATTTCGCGGGCAGCGGGCACGCACATCTGATTCAGAGTTATTGTGCGTTTAAACAATTTAAAATGTCACATATGCTTATAACCGTAAAGAGAAACATCGTGAAGAGAACTGCATCTGCACTCTTGAGAGTTCTCTATAATGTTCTCAAAGCTGTGTGAAGTCTACCAATTTGCATTGGACCAGTGTGGACCAGCGTGGTGGACAATGGCCTATAACACTTCTCTAGGATGATACCTGCACTCAGTATTGAACCGTTGATGGTTTGCTGATGATGAAGTTGATGATGATAGGTAATGATTCGACGTTGAGGAATAATTTAATCATACTACAGTACCCGGCGATATATATATTGCACATCGCATCGGCCTTTGGAATAAAACGCTATTCTATTCTATTCACAGTTCGACTGCATTTTTTTTATATATGTTACGTGATGTGCTCGCCGATTGTGAAGATATTTCAGTAATTACTACGAGAATTTCTGGCTAGCTTTCCTGGCAATAGAATAGAAATAGCGTTTTATTCCAAAGGCCAATGTGCAATATAATTATATCGCCGGGTACTGTAATTTTCATTTTTATCAAGCACCTGAATGTCTTACAACAAAATGGCTGAAACAATATCGCGGACACAATTACTGAAACAACACTACAATTACCTACAACTTGGCGGTCGGCCGTGGCAGCCACCCACACGCCTGACGCACCTTGCTTGTCACGCGAATGACAATGGTAGGCTCGAGGATGTTGTTAACTCGCAACAATTGAAAACACCGTTTTATTGTTATAAGGCTACTTCTCTGATTTCGTGCAAATTTGAAGAAAATGAGAGAATTTTTTAAATTGTTAAAATTGGTGATCTGAAATAAAATATAGGTCAAATTAGACAGAATGACCAAGTTACATTAAATTGCACCGATAAATTTCATAGATATATGCATTTGAAGTTTTACGTTACTGAAGGTAATGAGTTCTAGTGTGCTGGTAATGAGTAAAAAAAATTCACGTTCAAAAAAGGTTCGTGTTTTCAAGTAACAACTGATGAAAATGTCGCAATAATATCAAATTTTAAGCAAAGATATTATTCTAAACATAAAACCACCTATAAAACTTTTCTAAATAATAAAATTAGTTTAATAATTTTCACAATTATTTTTCTTATGCATGTATTTAAGAACTCCGTAACATAATCTTAGGTATTTTTAATATTAATAAATCAAATTGGTCATTAATAAAGTAAATGAACGTGTGAAACGGTTGGAATAAGAATAGATGAAATGAATCAAATCAAACTTGCTTGTATAGTCAAAACGAGCTCTAGACAAAAATATGGTATTTTTGACATAATAGAATCATCAAATCTAAAAATCAGTCAATTGTTTGTATTAATTATGTAGTATGCACATATAAACAACGTAATAAACAGTCTTTAGGAGAAACTTGATATTAATCTTGATATGGTAGATTCACCTGACTATTCAAAAGCAATTGTAAAAGTTTATTTGAATAAAAAATATTTCTATTCTATTTTATTCTAATCAAGTTAATATAAATAAAAATGAGTGCTTGAATTGCTGCTATCAGTGAGGAGTTACGTCCGCTGTCTACGATAATAATATTTATTAGGTCTTCATCAAAATTTACTTGATGTTAAACAATTTGTAATAAAGAAAGAATTATTAAAATCGGTTCAGATTTGACGCAGTCATGGAGTAAAATTAACAAAAGCTATCATCCCTATTTCACCCACTTCAAGTTTAATTTTTGCGACAAAGTTAGCCAAGTTTATAATAATTTATAATATTAGTAAGGATCATAGTAGGGATATCTTACATAATCCTACAATATTAAGTAATAAACATCTAAGTAAATAGACAGGGACAACAAAGTAATTTTACTTAATATTGTCAGTCATTAATATAAAACTCAAAATGCTTCAAAACAAGATTTTCATTATTTTACAGTCACCTAATAAATATATTTATATGTATATTTAATAAAATTTTAATAAAACCTATGTTTAATAAAATAAATAAACAATATACACTAGAATATGTCCAGACTACAATCAGAGTGTTTGAAGAATCCTTTATTTTCTTTGTAATCATCATAATTTCTTAACGTTTTTGTCAATTTCCCGTAGTTATTTGATTCATCTTCATCTGTTATAGAGGAGACAGATTTTTAGAATTTAACTTAGCAATATATTATTGCTAAGGTAAATTCTAAGAAAGCAGTATTTGTCCAGTGTAAACTAATAATCATCAGAAAGTATTTTTACTTTTGTTGAATTCCTGGTTTTCTTGGAAACTTCTACCATCTGGTTTATTTCAACTTGAGTATTTTCTTGTAAAGGTTTTGAATACGATCTAGTAGCATTATTTCTTCTTTTTTTCTTTTTTTTTGTATTTTCACGGCATTTTTTTCTGGAGTGTTTGTTGTCTGACAGTTATGTCTTTATTAGTTTTGATTTTCTGCTCCTCCTTTAACCTTAATCTTACTTTTTCTTTTCTCTTTTGCATATTTTCCTGGATCTTCTTTAATTCTTCATATTTTTGTCTTTTATGTAGTCTAGCTCGAACAACCTTTTCTTTGCGCGTTATTTTACTTTTGCTTTCATCATGTAGGTACCTAAAATCGATATACTGGTTTTATTTATATCCAAATGCCACGAGACATAACGATTTTGAATTGTTATTTATAGGCTGCTTGGTTTCTTAGTACAACAATAGCAGATCATTCAACTGTCTGGTAGTAATATAATGCAAGTTAGAGTACATTCTAATGTTAAGGGATATAAAGAAAATTACACAATTTGGGATTCTGCAATATTTACTGAAAAATTGATCACCTCCTTCAGTTCAGCATCATTACCTTCATTTCAAAAACTGAAGGTAAATGATGGTAATGATTGTGAGGGTAATGAGGTTTCGGCACTTTTAAAAATGTAGCGGCTTATTTTAAAATGCTATGTACATATACTTAAAACTGGATATTTATATTGTTAAAAGTACAAGAAAGAAAATAAAATTATTAAGAAAAACTAATTACTTACCCTAAAATGATGATGAAGGTAAAGATTGATAAGTCGTACCAAACACAATTTTCGACAGCGACAACGTAAATATTTCTTTTAAAACAAGCGCGCGGCCACTGTTTGCAACGTGCATTGATGCACCGATTAGCACTTTACACGGGGCAGGAGGGCACGGAGTGCAATATGCACACCAGAAGGATATTTTTGAATTACAATCTCTGCTGAAGGTAATTAGTTTTTTTCTGTGACAAACTTTTGTTATTTTTTTTATGTCATAATAAAGTGATTCCTACGTGTAAAAATGCAATTTAATTATTCTTCAGGATGTACATGATATAGGATAAAAAACTCAAGCTCGTTTTAAAACGGAGTCTTTGAGAAATAAATTGATTTTCCCTTAGACTGTTTGGAACACTGAAGGTGGCGATTTTTTAATATCAAAACTGTGATTTTTGAAATAATCTTTTAAGTTACAATTTTGAATTTAGGGGCACACTTTAGCTGAATGTAGAAGAGTTCGTTTATAATGCAATTCACATTTTTAACTTAATTTGTTATTTTTTTATTTGACTTGATATGCGATTTGCACGAAATCAGAGAAGTAGCCATAAATCAATAGTTATTTTTCTATACTGTTAAATAAAAATATAAACAAAATAAACATACCTACCTAATGGACGTCTATATTTTTTAGGTTACGACAAAATCTTATGGAGTCTAGTCAAGTCCAAAAACACGAGCACCGCGATTAATTGCCTCGAGGTGACAGAAACGATGGCTCATTTATTGCGCAAAAGATCAGCCAGGCTGTCCAGGGCGGAAATGAAGCCAGTATTCGCATGTATAGTCTTAAATAAGTATTTATGTGATAGTGTGTCTGTCACCCGACCTAATAGCTGAGCTGATCTTAATCGGCAGATAGATAGTATGCTGGAGACGGACATAGAATACTTTTGTTGCTAAAATGAAACAAAGGGGTTTGAAGTCGCGGATATCGCGCTCGTTACTATATATATAGCTGCTTGTGCTGATTCACTCACTCACTGACTCACTCATTGATCACCTCTCCTGTAAAATTTTGTATGAAAATTTTTTTTTTCATCGATGGTTTCGTATAGAGGACAAAAATTCATTCGGAAGAAAAATATGGAGAGAGCTGATGATTGAGGATTTCGGAGGCGGGTGAGGAGCACGGCAAGGATATTGAAGATAGGTTGGGGGTGCTCGAACAAATGTCACTCGAAACCTCATCCAATTTCCAGCGAGTTGAAAAAAAAATCAAAATGGCGAATTCAAGATGGCAGCTATAAGAATTTCATAGGTGTCTATCTCAGGGAGTTTAAAAGATGGAAGAGTGGTTTTTTGATAGAAAATGATCAGGACTTGAAAGTATACTTGACGAGCGGAAAATCCGCGGTCCGCTTGCGGGCCGCGCACCCACGCGCCCTACTAGTATAATATATAAGTATAAAAAGTCTCCGAAAACCCACCTAGATGAGAAAAATGAAATATTATGTTTGCAATTTTTGAGATTAGCCCTTCTGTTTTTGAATTAGGAATGTTAATAAAGGCATGTAAAATCACTTGAAACTTCGTAGCTTTTATATATACAGATACACTAAAGCTTTTATATATACAGATACACTAGTTTTTGTTTTATTATAAATATAGTTATGATTTTACATGCAGTCAAAGTTCGCATAAATATCGAGTCCAACTATTATATACTATACTATAACAGACTATAACAGTCACGTGACTGCGTGTGACGTCATTTTCCAACGCTCCGCTTAGTCGCAAGTTGCCAGCTGTAGTAGCAGTAGGTAGTTTACTCGTGCAGTGTTTTGATTTGTTTCATCGCTTCCAGTTGAAACGCAAGCACAGAATACCTAATAACGCCATACCAACTATTATAATATATTCTGTGGCCATACGGAAGAGCGGGAACGGGCTGAGCGAGTGTTGTACTATGAAGTCACGCGCATTGAACGCGGGTCGTCGCGCGCTCACTTTAAAAATCTATATCTTGAAAACTAATGCACGTATTGAAATAATTCTTTTACGACTAGGTATGTTTTATTTTCAACAGAGAATACAGAAAGCTAACATTCAAAATTAGTGAACATTCTTAATTCTAAACTTTGTTATACTTAGGTACTGTACCAACAAATCTGTTCAACTAAGTAGGTACGTATTGATGTCAATCACCTCATTATTTTTAATCCTCGCACACAGTTGCAAGAGGCCAAGTCTTCGAGGTCACTGAAAGCCGGCATTACGATGCCACTACATACCTATACGAATAAGTTTTCCACGAGCTTTAGCTGAAACTACATTTGAAATGCCTCTACTCGGGATTTGCGTTAATTAACATTTTTTATCGCAGTAATGTATTTTAATTAAATACTAGAACGCTCCAAGGCAAAATATCCATAGACGCATAATATACCTGAAGTTGCACGGTAGGCATGTGACGAGAAATGGTCTGATATCCTAAGGTCCACCAATATAATAAGGGTAACCGTAGCGGAGTTTTTTTTAAATATAGGATCGGTACCTACTTATTACTTACTTAGCTATGCTGAATACCTATGTCAACTATTCTTCTCTTCTTACTATTTTTTTAACAGAATATGCTTAACGAACCAGTGGTATTCTTGACTTGTCTTATGAGCCATAGTATGGCTACAAAATTTTTTTTTTTGTACTTATTTTATTCTATTCCTCTTACCTATCCAATAAGCATGATGAACGATTTTGAAAAACTGTTGGATGATGTTCGGAAGAATCTAATATTTCGAAAGATATCTTAGTTCGGCAAAAATAAGTTTTATAGAACACTAGCTGATGCCCGCGACTTCGTCCGCGTGGATTTAGTTTTTCAAAAATCTCGCGGGAACTCTTTGATCTTCCGGCATGCCTATGTCACCCTCCAGGATCTCAACTATAAATATCCAGAAATCACGTCAATCCATAGCTTTGTTGCAGCGTGATTTATAATAAGCATTAGTATGGAAGAATTAATACTACGATAATAAAGGCGAACAAATTAAATTTTAGAACACAAAATCTACTATTGTTACATAAATTATATGATAGTTAGATATATTCCTTTGGGGACTTTTTTGTAGAAAATAATGCGTACTTTAATCATGTAGTACATAATTTTTATGTATCATCAATAGTTTTCTCAGCACACGCCACATAATGCATTTTACAGGCAAAATTTGGTACTTTGGGTTACATTATTTCAATTTTCTTAAGGATCTCTAATTTTTTTGAAAATAAATTATATAATATATGTTACTTCCTGATAACTTAGCGTTCAATTGGTGAAAAAATTGTTAAAATCAGTCTAGTAGTTAGCCTATTCGGTATAAACAAACAAACAAACAATCAAAAAAAAATTCCTCTTTATAATATTAGTATAGATGAGACTAAATTTGGGAAAAAACATTTCTAAGTAATTTACACAATAAACGCAACAGCACACAACGAGATCCAATAGTGAATTTTCAAGACGGCCATGGAGTATAAAAATTGGATGACCGGATTAGTTCCTCATAACGCCACCGCCAACTTATACTTGTGGCACTGTAGATGATGTGACGTAGGTTTCGCCCTGATTGGTGTTCAATCCAATATGGCGGATTGCCGTATTTTTTAATTTTATTTTGTCAAAATAAATAAATATCAATCTTGCACAGAATAGAAAAATAAAAAAGTTTTTTATAATCCATGAAACCTATTTCATTAGGTATGGGCAAGTGCTGTTTTTATGGACGCTTGTGCCTGTGGACACAATCAATTCAATCGAAACTATGCATCCCTAAAATGCTAATTTTAACGCAACCGTAAAGCTTTATTTATGGTTGACAGTTCACATTCAAATTAGAATTTTAGGGTTGCTAGTTTCGACGGAATCTATGTGTACAAGCGTCCATGGGTACAACACTATTGCCCCTACATAAATTATAGGGTATTTGACTACTTTTAGAAAATCATCTTAAATTGTTAATAATGCTATGCTGAAGCTAACAAAACGTATATTTCGGCATAATTTTCAGTATTTTTCATAAAAATCGAGAAATAAATTCAAAAAAATAAATTGCCGCCGAAACGTTCCATTTGCTCTCATGACGTCACAGTTCACCTTTCAAACAATGACAATTCCACAGCCCATAGGTGGTGTGGACTGTGACGTCATTCGAGATCACGGAACGTTTTCGATCACGTGACCATGGCCGGAATTATAGCAATTTTATTTAATGTTTTCTAATTAAATAAAACTTTATTTTTTAGTTTTGTCGTATGGAATAATGTTTTTAAATAATAATCTTTTAGGATGACACCAAATGAAACAATATTTTTAATAAAGTTTTGACCGCGTCGTCGGATTTTAGTCCGCGCGCGACGCGTGAATGTTTCGTACTTGAGTAGTCACTGTTATTATCCGCACGTTTCGATTCATATTATTTTTAGGTGGATATTGTCACTAGATGCAACCAGAGCGTTTCCAAAATACTAGACGTATTGACCAATAAGAGAGCCAATTAATTTGATTTTGAGTGATTTATTAAGTGGAATGGCGCTCTCCTTTTATGATGTAATGGAAACACTTGGAAAATAAAAATATTTGAACATACATAATATATGTGACGATAATAATTATATATAGGTATAAAATATTATTTGTTAGTTTTTAGAGATTATTTTTTGTGTCGGGGGGTTTTTAAAATTTTTAATTTTACTTTTATTTAGTCCTTTTTAAAGTAGGTATAAATATTAGGAAGATATTTATAGTGATTTGTTAGCGCAGTGGTAATTGAGCCTAATTGATCCCATTTAATTACCCACCTTCGAAATCTAAACCTTACTCTAACATGTCATATTTAAAGTCATGGTTACCTTACCATGTTCTTTCAATATCATTGAAGTAATACGGTACCTTTCGAATCGATAGGACATATGGAAGGTAGTCAGATCACCTCATCAACTATTAAAGAGCTGATGATCTCCAAACGGCTGATCAGGTCATGGTTATCTTACCATATACTTTCAATATCATTGAAGTAACACGGTACCAAATTTCGAATCGATAGGACATATGGAAGGTAGTCAGATCCCCTCATCAACTATTAAAGAGCTGATGATGTTCAAAGGGCTGATCAGGTCATGGTTACCTTACCATATACTTTCAATATCATTGAAGTAACAAGGTACCAAATTTCGAATCGACAGGACATATGGAAGGTAGTCAGATTCCCTCATCAACTATTAAAGAGTTTTTTTTTTTTTTTTTTTTTTCTTTCGGAGGAGGAAAAATCCTCATGGATACCATTCTGGCATGCCCGACTCCACAGCTGCGGCCTACGGACTAAAAAACCTCCTCCGTACTAAGCTCACTGCTTCCTGGTACCGCACTAAGCATTTCGTCAAGAAGGCAGCTGTTCTGTTTCATGTTACCCCGTTTTGCCTATCCCATTCATCTTCTTCCCTCGTTTTCATTATATGTTTTAACAGCTCTGCGTACTTTTGCCATTGATCTTCACTCCTAAGCATTCGGTCTATTAGGGTTTTAGGACACACTTTTTTTTCATTTCCCGTAACTGACTCTCTAGCCTCTTGAAAAACGCGGCACTCAAAAATTGCATGCTGTGGGGTATCCTCTTCCCCACAATATGAGCATTCTGTACTTATTGCTTTTCCTATGGCATGCAGGTAGGTGTTAAAGACACCATGACCACTTAAAGCCTGTGTGATCCATCTGTCCACCTCGCCGTGTTTTCGTTCTATCCACTGTTTGAGATTAGGTATGAGTTCTCTGGTCCATGCACCCTTCCCTGTGCTTTTCCATTCCGCCTCCCATTCTGTAAGCGTTTTCCGTCTTTCCTCTTCTGCTGTTTTCTGGTCATGTTTGGCGTATCGTCTTGTGCGTTCTACAGCTAGCCGCTCTATGGGTATTAGGCCAGCTATCACTTGTACGGCTTCCAATGAGATTGTCCTATATGCACCACATATTCGTATGCCAAGCAGCCTTTGTATTCTCGATAGCATTTTTTTATACTTGGCTATCCTGATTGTCTTCACCCATATGGGTGCCCCATATAGCATAACTGAGTGGGCCACTGATGCCAGTAATCTCCTTTTACTCGCCCGTGGTCCATCCCTTCGAGGCATTAGCTGGCCTAATGCTGCTGTTAAGCGTTCTGCTTTCGCCGATACTTCTTCGAAGTGTTTATTAAATTTTAGGTTTCTATCGAACCAAATGCCGAGGTATTTTAGTTTATCTCCAGGTTTCACTTCTACGCCTTCTACTAAGAATGAGATAGGACCATGTCTTTTCTTACCGCTTAGCATAATAGCTTCGGTCTTCTCAGGAGCCAGTTTAAGTTGCTTTTGTTTCATCCAGTCGCTGATCATAGTGAGCGCAGTGTTAGCTTTTCTCATTAAAGCATATTCTTTTTGAGCCGACACTATCAGGGCTAGGTCATCTGCAAAACCTACGAGCTGTACATCGACTCCCAGATCCAGTCTGAGTACCTCGTCGTAAAGTATATTCCACAATGTTGGTCCTAAAATTGAACCCTGTGGTACACCACTGCTCACATTGAAGGTTTTTGTCGTTCCTTCGGCATCTCTTACCACGATTCGTCTTTGGTTCAAATAGCTATCAATGAGGTTATACATATACTGAGGGAAACCTCTCTTTTTTATTTCTTTGATTATGGCTTGCCAGGGAGCGGAGTTGAACGCGTTTCTTACATCAAGCGCGATTAAAACACATAACTTTCTGTTCCGTTGCGTGCCCCGCTTAGCTGCTTCCGCAGCCGCTATTACCTTTTCAATAGCACCCAGTGTGGATCTTCCCTTTCTGAATCCAAATTGTGAATCCGCTAAGTTGTATTGACCTTGTAGCAGATCTTCTATTCTGTTCAGTAATATTCCCTCCAGTAGCTTACCATAGCAATCTAGTAGACATAGTGGTCTGTATCCCGCTGGGTCTTCAGCACTTTTGTTTGGCTTTCGCAGCAGTACCAACTTCGCTGTTTTCCACATGTTTGGGAATATACCCGATCGAATCACGTCAGACATGACTTGCTTTATCTTCTCCGGTATGACGCTAGTGACCAATTTAATTATTTCAGGCGGAATCTGGTCCGGACCAGGAGCTTTTTTGAGCTTGATTCGATCTCTGACTTTCCGTAGTTCGTCGTCAGTAACTTCCGGCGCTGTTTGCACAGGGACCACTTCTCGCTCAAACTCCTCGTGTTCGGGAAAGAGTACCTCAACTATCTCCTGTATTTTCCTCATGCTAATTTGTATAGGGGGATGACCTTTCAGCTTCTTGGTTACAATTTTATATCCAAGTCCCCACACATCTTGATCTACTTCTTTGCAGATAGTATTCCACCGTTCAGCCTTAGATTTTTCTATAGATTTTTTCAATGCAAATTTTGCCTCTTTATATACCTGTCTGGTGATGTCATACTCAGGTTCATTCTGTTTTTTCTTTTTCTTTAGTTTTGTGTTTGCCCTTGTGTATTTTCTTCTGCACTCTATGCACTTTCTTCTTGCCTCTGCTATTTCATTATTCCACCAGTATACTTCCTTTCTTTTTTTAGTTTTCTTTCGTGGCATCGAAGCATTACAGGCCTTCATAGTTGCTTTTATTAGGTTTTCGGGGGATTCAATTTCTTCTTGTTTTATAATTTCCTTGAATCTCTCAATATTGAGTTTTTTGAGGTTCCAGTTTCCATTTTCTGGGGGTATTTGAGGTTCATTCTCGAGTATTTCGTATTTTATATATTTGTGTCCACTCATTGTTTCTTCATCTAAAACTTCCCAGTTAGCTATTCGCCCAGCAATTTCTTGGCTGGCTAGGGTTACGTCGGGTCTAGAGCTTCTGGGGCCTCTTTCAAATGTTGGGGCATCGCCTTTATTTAAGATAACCATATCCAGATCCGCCATAACTATTAAAGAGTTGATGATCTTCAAACGTCTGATCAGGTCATGGTTACCTTACCATATACTTTCAATATCATTGAAGTAACACGGTACCAAATTTCGAATCGATAGGACATATGAAAGGTAGTCAGATCCCCTCATCAACTATTAAAGAGTTGATGATCTTCAAACGGCTGATCAAGTCATGGTTACCTTACCATATACTTTCAATGTCATTGAAGTAACACGGTACCAAATTTCGAATCGATCGGACATAAGGAAGTTAGTCAGATCCCCTAATCAACTAGACTAGTGGTTCGCCCCGAACTGAGACCTCGCGGTAACGGTATCCCATGATTATTCATTCAATCGATACATGATAACCAAAACTGACATTATTATTATGCCCGTTTTCACCAAACATACCTAAATCATCCCCTAAGTAGGAGTCTCTTAACGTAGGTAGCTCCTAAATACAATCCTAAGTCCTAACATCCGTCCCAATATCCTTTTAGGTGTCCCGTACAGGATCGTGATAAATAAGTTGACAGAAAACATCAATCACCTAACTTATAGGTAGCCCGTAAAGGTTAGGGAACGTTAGTGAAAACATTGAATTATTTATCAAACATTGAATTTAACTCGTAGTTCCATGGGAATAGTTACTGACTGCGCCATCTATTAGCATTATTGTGAAGCTATGTTGATGCTATATGAATTACTGACGCCCATTAAAAATTAAATAATCTCGTTTCTTTATAATATTCATATAATTTTAGTATTTGTTGTTCAAGTACAGGATATAAGTGACCTAAAAACATAAAATCAGTTTGAAAATCCATAGCGGATTTTTCTAGAGAGCGTCTTCAAGCGAGCGTATAAAATCGCCACTTTGAAAGCCCCCCATTTCGTCAATTTTAAGGGAAAAATTAAAAAAAAAATATTTTTGTACTCAGTTCAAAATTATCTTTAAAATGATACGTAACAATTTTATGTAACGCGATTTTTTTTTTTTTACTTCGCATTCGCTTCTATGAGAGCCCCCCTGAAATAAAGATTTTTATAACTTTTTAAGCCATTTTCGGCTGGAGGCCATCGGTTTACATATTATATCTAAATTTGAAGTAATTACGTTCAGTAATTCAAAAGTTATAAGGCTCTGACAGACGGACGGACGGACGGACGGACGGACGGACAAGTGCAAATCGCCCTAGTTAACTCAAAGACCTTCGCTTCGCTCGGTCGAAAACTGATAATCTTCAAACAGCTGAACAGATTTTAATGAAACATGGCTAAGAACACTCGGGATAAAATTATCTATGACACAAAAAAAACTAAACGAAAATCGGTTCATCCGTTTGGCGGCTACGCTACCACAGACAGATACACAGATACACAGACACGTTAAACTTATAACACCCCTCTCTTTTTACGTCGGGGGTTAAAAAATATTACGGATATCGAGCAGACGTGGCTTTACAACTTTAAAACATTATGATGTCTCGAATTGTGCGTGTTTGTAAATACATAAGTACACGATACAGATACATTATTAATACATGGTTATTATTATTATTACTTTATTTACCTATTTACGAATAAGTATAAAGAACCCGGTATATCTCTGCGAGATCAAATCAGAAATGAGGAGATTCGCAGGAGAACCAAAGTCACCGACATAGATCATCGTGTCGCGAAACTGAAGTGGAAATGGGCGGGGCACATAGTTCGAAGAACTGATGGTCGTTGGGGTCCCAAGGTGTTGTAGTGGCGACCCCGCACCGGGAAACGCAGTGTTGGCAGACCCCCCACCAGGTGGACCGACGACATCAAACGAGTCGCAGGGAGCCGCTGGATTCAAGCGGCGCAAGACCGAAGCCTGTGGAAATCCCTGCAGGAGACCTTTGTCCAGCAGTGGACGTCTATAGGTTGATAAAGAAGAAGAAGAAGAAGATAAAGAACCAATATTCGATGACAAGATAGTCATTGACTGCGATCTCACCTGATGATAAGTGACGATGCAGTCTAAGATGGTAGCGGGCTAACTTGGAAGAGGTATGGCAGTCAACCCATATCCCTTATCGGTTTCTATACGCCATCGTACCGGAAAGCTAAATCGCTTGGCGGCGGTGGCACGTCTTTGACGGTAGGGTGGTAACTAGCGACGGCCAAAGCCTCCCACCAGACCAGACCAGACAATTAAAAAAAAAGTGTGTGTCAGCTCCGGCTCCGACGCACGACTGGAGTTTACGCGCGACGCTATATCCTTCTCTATGCGCGCGACTCGGGTCCGAGCGCGCCCCGACCGACTTTCGCTTCGGGGACCCGATCGCTACACGCTCGGCTACCCGAAGCGAAAGCTCTTTCGCACGAAGACCAACCTTATTTACTCAACGTTAGGGTAGAAATTTCAACGTTGTGAAAAACGTAACGAAGTCATTGATAAATTGATTTTACTGCCCGGATTTTTCTCATACCGGGCTGCTAAAATCGATTCTTAAGGAGTAAACTCCAAAAAAAAACCGGCCAAGTGCGAGTCGAACTCGCGCACGGAGGGTTCCGTACTCTAGAAGTAAAAGTAAAACGATAATATTATATTATTTTGCTTATTAATCGTTAATTTTGTCTGTAGAGGTTTATTGTTAATGTAAAAAAACCGGCCAAGTGCGTGTCGGGCCACGCGCAGGGTAGGGTTCCGTAGTTGAAAGTATCAAATATTATTGCTGACCTAGGATAGTGCTTTTATTTCATTTATGAATATTGAATACATTTTGAGTTCCATGGTTTAAATACTATAATATACTACAAAATAAGCAACTTACACTACGTGTAATACCTGACTTAGAAAAAACAGATATAACTCCTTAACTATAATGAACCCTACTTAGCCGTGATAGTTTTCCTTTAAAATATCATATTTCACAAACGGATCCCTGAATTGAAAAATGGTGTTCTCACACCTACAATATTTTTGAAAGACCTATTCAACGACACCCCACACTATGAGATAGAGGAGAAAAAAAAATTCCTCCCCACTTTACATGTAGGACGGACAGGCGGACGGACATGGCGAAACTATAAGGGTTCCTTGTTTACTACGGAACCCTCAAAAGGAGCAAAGCAAATTACAAAACGGAAAAAATTAATTTTAAGTTTCGCTTTTTATGGCTTCTCTTTGAAGAGACATTAAAGGAACGTACTTAAGGAGGTATGTTCAACCCTTGAAAGTAAAAAACGGGAAGTCTGCACCATGAAGGAAAAACCATTTCTGAAATCACTTGAGTGCCGGTACTTTTAAGTACATTATTCAGAAACTAAAGCCTCGGAACAACCTGAGATGAAGATAGGCTGTTGTAGTTGACACGTTTTTAAATTAGCAGATAGGTAAGTAAGGTCTCTCTGTCTGTGTATAGAGCTGACTCTTCACAGTACCGCAGTTCACTTTTATAGTTGTTAATGATAAGTGGTAAAAGTTGTAGAAATTATATTGCCGGTGTAGCAAACAGGAAAATAATTCCTGATAATTTGGATTAAGTAAATTAAATTAAAATTTCTGGTTTGACAATCTGGTATGACTATGAGTCCGCAATGAAGTTTGTGGCGTTTGCCTAGTTCTTAGCACTTATGCTGAATAAGTAGGTAGGTTTATACTTATAATATGTGCATAAGGCAGTGGCACATATTTTATCGTATGCACAAACCTATACTGAATTTCCCCTTATTTTATGTCGGTTTTCATGGACCATTGTCCATTGTTATTAGTTGTTCTGGTCCTTTACGTTTTTCAAGTTTATCTTAACTATTTATGTATATATTAGACATGCTTTTGTTCTATGTAGAGTAGGTTATATATACGAGTTAAGTTACAGCTTCACCTAAGCTGAGGAAAAAGGTCTAGGTTAATAAGTGGTTCCATTCATATTCGGCCTGGCGGGCGGTTTCATGTGGATTCAAATCCATTTGCCAAGCGGTTTTTCTTTTTATATGTATCGTATGAGGATGTAATAAACAGTGGGAAAACGTCATCATATAAGACATATATTTTGATGTAGCAATGTATAGTCCAGAAAATAGAGTAGCTATTGATTGATAACAATTGGCATTGTGTTTTACAGTATAGTTCATGTCAATAGACGGTACCTACGTACAATACCAATGAATAACTATAATACATAAGAGTAGGTATGTATATGTGCACTATATGTAGTAACATATACTGCACATGTACCAACATAGGTATAAACATATCACTCTGGGAGTATCCCAGAGTGAATAAATTTTGCACGCTATAGCCTATATTATGTATTTTAGATTTCACTTAAAACCACAATGTCGGGAGCTCCCTATTTTGATAGAGCAACGACCCGATGAAAGTGGGTTAGATGAGAACAGGCGTCCGCCGAGATTTACAGGATGGTCTGGCACAGTAACGCATTCTGAAAGAGCCGCGTACTGCGATGTCTGTACTCGTTTAACTCTTGTGTGGATAAAATATATCGATAGCTATTAAAAAGACAAAAATAATTACATTTTGTCATGACGAGAGCTGGTACGTACCTTTTGACCCAATAGCGATTAGCGATTTCATTTCATTTCGTTTTTCATTTTTCATTTCATCTTTAATCTAAATAATTGATCGTTTAGTATTTTGTTTGTTACCTTAACAATAGTAAAGTACTTACAGAATTTTATGGTGTATTTAGTATTTGTGGTTATTTGTGGTTACCTACTACTACCACCTATTATAATTTCTGAAATAGGTAAAGTCCAATTTTTGAATGAGCATTGTTTTATATAATACTAGCTGACCCAGCGAACTTCGTACCGCCAACTTATCTATATAAATAAAACAAATAAACTATCCCAATCCAAAAAACTATCCTATCTTTTAAGTTGGACCAAATTACAGATAGTTACGAAGTTTGATAAAAATCGGTTCAGTAGTTTAGGAGTCCATCGCGGACAAACAACGTGACACGTAATTTATATATATTAAGACTAGATGATGCCCGCGACTTCGTACGCGTGGATTAAGGTTTTTTAATTCCCGCGGGAACTCTTTAATTTTCCGGGATAAAAGGTAGCCACTAGCCTATGTGTTAATCCTGGTATGAGCTATCTCCATTCCAAATTTCAGCCAAATCGGTTCATTCGTTGTCGCGTGAAAGAGTAACATCCATCCGTCCATCCATCCATCCATCCTCACAAACTTTTACATTTATAACATTAGTCGGATAGTAATAGGATCCATCCATACATCTATCCTCACAAACTTTCACATTTATAACATTAGTAGGATAGTAGGATCCATCTATACATCCATCCTCACAAACTGTCACATTTATAACATAAGCAGGATAGTAAAAAGTAGGATAGTAGGATCCATCCATACATCCATCTTCACAAACATTCACATTTATAATATTAGTAGGATGTATGGGCAAGTGTTGAACTGTCAACCATAGACAAAGCTTTACGGTCGCGTTCAAATTATAAGTTTAGGGTTACTAGTTTCGACGGAATCGATTGTGTCCACAGGTACAAGCGTCCATATGTACAGCACTTGCCCCTAACTATAATTTTTTTATTTATGGGATGTGAACAGTAGCATACCTACTGTCATACCCAATATTCCAGCAATCCACATTTTTGCTTCGAGTCACATGTCAATTCCCGTAATCATGTCAGTGAACAGCTGCATGATATTGCTTTCAATTAAGATTTATGAAATTGCGTTTTGCTTTACCATGCGATATTGGATCCTTAATGGATGTGTCTACAAAAAATGACAGCAGTTAATTGACATCATGGCTTCAGCATCAAGGTAGGTAAATTCTCTTATCACTAATCGTTATCAATGGCTACAGATCGATATGAATATTTTCTTCGCGGTTGGACCAATAGGCACTTTCACCGCCGTTACACGCGTTTTCTAGCGAAACACCGAACTCAATTATTAATAGCAGACTATTTTTGGAGCGGCTTCGGACGCGGGTTTCGGGCATGTGCGAGGCCCGGGCGGAGACACTACCTCACCTGGGCCAGGTGTAGACGCCGGATACTTCGAAGCCGAAGTGCCAGGAGCCGGCGTACGCCCCCTGTCCTTTCGGCCCCGTGCACACTCCGTGGCCGTGGGCCTTGCCGTCCTCCCAACCGCCACAATAAGTTCCACCATCGTCAAAGTCGAATCGGCCACCGTTGAGGCCACTCTGCGGGGGATTTCCGCTAGCGGCGTGCGCGGTGTCGGCTAGCTCGCTCGGCTGCATCACGCGAAACCGTGGTGCCGCGGAGGGGAGGGCCTCCCGCGCGCGCCCTCCGCCGAGCTCGCGGTATAAATAAACATCAGCTGGGCATGTCGCGCCGTGGCGCGCCGCCGAGTGAACACCACTCCGGTCCTGCGCGAGCAGCACTGCCGCCAGCGCCGCGGCCGCCCGCCCTCCGCCGCCGCCCGGCGCCGCCCGCCCTGCGCACTCGCGCTACGCCGCGGCGCGCGTCGAGAGCACAGCACAGCTCGACCTACATGCTGCTCTCGGAGCTCTCTCTTACAAACAACATGCAAATCTATGAACCGATTTTATCTTGCCTATTTGACCGAGCGAAGCGAAGGTCTCTGAGTCTACTTGAGTGAATTTGCACATGTCCATCCGTCCGTCTGTCCGTCCGTCCGTCCGTCTGTCAGAGCCTTATAACTTCTGAATTACTGAACGTAATTACTTGAATTTTAGATATAATATGTAAACCGATGGCCTCCAGCCGAAAATGGCTTAAAAAGTTATAAAAATCTTTATTTCAGGGGAGAAGCGAATGCGAAGTAAAATATATTTTTTTGCGTTTCATAGGGTTGCAGTATATCATTTTAAAGATAATTTGGAACAGAGTACAAAAGTATTTTTTTTCCTAAAATTGACGAAATGGGGGGCTTTGAAAGTGGAGATTATATTTGACCTCAGAACGGATTAATCATTGAAAGACCGGGCTTGAAATAATGAAATAATAAAATAAAAATTGAAATAATAAATTAAAATAATAATACATGAACAACAAATACTAAAATTAGATAAATATAGTAAACTAAATTATTTAACTTTTAATGAGCAGCAGTATTTTTAACTGAACTTCACAATGATGTCAATAGATGGCGCTCTCAACTCATATAGCAAAAGCAGCTATATGTAAATTATTATTATTTTGTATGACAAGTACTAATACATATAATAACATATATTATTCAATTAAAATTATTATTTAGTCATATATCAAGCATCATTAAAACTTCACGCTGCAGTTTGTTTTTACATGTTTTTTGATCGTGTCGATAGATGACGCTGTGTACAAATAATTTAATTTGAATGTTCCAAAAAACTATACCTAAGTTTGATTGAGGCCTTGAGGATTTCACTACAGTTCCCTAACCTTTACGGGCTACCTATGTTAAGTTAATTGACACTTTCTGTCAACTTTGTTATTACGAACCTTTACGGGACAACTAAAGGTTAAAATGACATTGGGATGTTAGGATTGTATTTAGGGGCAACCTACGTAAAGAGACTTCTACAAAGGGGATGACTTAGTTATGGTTGGTGAAAACGGGCATAATAATAATGTCAATTTTGATCGTCATGTATCTATTGAATGAATATGTAATTATGGGAAACCGTTACCGCGAGGTCTCAGTTCGGGGCGAACCACTAGTTATTCTAGGTATAGATAGGATACACATTCATGGATTCATATCATCATCAATATACGTAGGCATGTGAAAGTAAATAAGCTAGATTTACCTCCCGGTAAATCCGGGCAAGTACCTATATATTCCTAATGACTAAACCGAAGATTTAAACATTATTTGTTTGATTAAGTAAGTTACAACATATTCAGTGGTTAAATTTTTACATAAATAAATAACTAGATAGGTACTCACATAAAATCCTATTTCAAATAGGAACAATTTACAATAAAATTAGGTGCCCATAGGTGCTAAACCTATGTGCCCATTAATCAATATATTGATATAACATCTTACTAATATTACTAGTGGTTCGCCCCGAACTGAGACCTCGCGGTAACGGTATCCCATGATTATTCATTCAATCGATACATGATAACCAAAACTGACATTATTATTATGCCCGTTTTCACCAAACATACCTAAATCATCTCCTAGTAGAGTAGGTAGCTCCTAAATACAATCCTAAGTCCTAACATCCGTCCCAATATCCTTTTAGGTGTCCCGTACAGGATCGTGATAAATAAGTTGACAGAAAACATCAATCACCTAACTTATAGGTAGCCCGTAAAGGTTAGGGAACGTTAGTGAAAACATTGAATTATTATGTAGGTACTAACGAGTGAAACCGGGTTACGGGCATCTATACAAATCGTCATCTATCGACGCGAATAGAAAATATACAATATTTAACTAAAATTTAACTAAAACATAATTTTAATTGAATAATATGGTACAAAAAAAATTACAATACAATTATTGTATTATAATAAGTAACTAAATAATAATGGTCGACGCAAAACTGTTTTTGGGATAGGTCGCTAGTCGTAACTCGTAGTTCCATGGGAATAGTTACTGACTGCGCCATCTATTAGCATTATTGTGAAGCTATGTTGATGCTATATGAATTACTGATGTACATTAAAAATTAAATAATCTCGTTTCTTTATAATATTCATATAATTTTAGTATTTGTTGTTCAAGTACAGGATATAAGTGACCTAAAAACATAAAATCAGTTTGAAAATCCATAGCGGATTTTCCTAGAGAGCGTCTTCAAGCGAGCGTATAAAATCGCCACTTTGAAAGCCCCCCATTTCGTCAATTTTAAGGGAAAAATTAAAAAAAAAATATTTTTGTACTCAGTTCAAAATTATCTTTAAAATGATACGTAACAATTTTATGTAACGCGATATTTTTTTTTTACTTCGCATTCGCTTCTATGAGAGCCCCCCTGAAATAAAGATTTTTATAACTTTTTAAGCCATTTTCGGCTGGAGGCCATCGGTTTACATATTATATCTAAATTTGAAGTAATTACGTTCAGTAATTCAAAAGTTATAAGGCTTTGACAGACGGACGGACGGACGGACGGACAAGTGCAAATCGCTCTAGTTAACTCAAAGACCTTCGCTTCGCTCGGTCGATAAATGCGAAAGTTTGTGATTGTTAGGATGTATGGATGGATGTTTGTTACTCTATAACTCGAACGAATGAACCGATTTGTCTGAAATTTGGATTGGAGATAGCTCAGACCCAGTGTTAACACATAAGCTACTTTTTATCTCGAACAATTACAGAGTCCCGCGGGAATTAAAAAACCTTAATCCACGCGGACGAAGTCGCGGGCATCATCTAGTAAATAATAAGTAGTGAATTTACACCAACAAGATGCGCAAACTCACTCTTGTAGGCCATTGGATGATAAACTTTAATGCAAACTCAATTGTAATGGTTGGCAGTGATTTATTGCAACGTGTAAAACATTTACAGTGTACCCAGTAGGTATAGGTAGGTATTTACAGTATTTACTTACGAACCTAGCTAACAAGTACTTATCTAGAACAATTTTATTCTAATAATTATTAATCTCTATACTTACTCGTATGATAGCAAGTACGTACCTATGCAGACAGAAAATACGGAACTTTTGGAACTTCCCAATACCACAAAATTACAATTAACATTAAGTAGTTTCGAGTACCTACTTACCTCCAATATCATTCTTAGCGATTAGCGAAAGCAAAATAGACAATCAAATTGCTTAGTTATCTAGTCGTTTCATATGTCTTATACCTATCGCTATGGCCTATAGGCCATTTATATGGACTATAGTCCAGTCCTGGTCAATTATTTTAATGTTTTTTAACTTCCGAAAAAGAGGGGTGTTATAAGTTTGACGTCAATGTTTGGATCAGTTATCCATTTCCTACTTGATTATAGGATCTTACAAACTTTCACTCATTCACTGGTGCGATTGGTTTGAAAGGTGTACTGTTACTTCGGATTATTTCCAAGGCATGGTAACCTTAAGCTGATGCTGCAGCATCAAGTAGTCTGCAGGATTCCCACCTCCTCAGCAACTTACAGCAGATAAGTATAGTGTGTTTGGGTTCATTAGAATGAATCTGACGATGGAGTAGAAAACTGGGTAACAGGACGTGAGGTATAGGCATCGTACATAACCCGGCCATAGATTCACATGTCGGGGTTGTTTTAAATTTTCTATTTACACTTGTTCTATTTTGAATTCTGATATGTTGAGAATCTGGAGTCATGTAATCGTAGACCACATTAATCTTGTTTTTGAATCTGGTTTATGCTCTGAAGAATCTGATTCAAGCCTTACGACGTGACACTATAATTATATATACCTACGACAATATAAGTGAGTAAGGTATCACGTAGGTATATACTTACCTATAATTTTGTAATACCTAAAACATTTTGCGCTTACAAATTGCATGGATATAAGTAAAAGAATAATAAATAAAACTCACATAATTCATTTATGTTTAAATGAATAGAAAATGCAACAAAAAATTATTTATTTTAATATCATTTCCATATAATAGGATTGGTAGTCGCTACGCACCTACTAGATACCGTCGGTGTACTAGTAAATTGTGGCAATTCATAGTACGCCTGAACTGACGTACCCACATAGTCTCGTAGCAACCAATGTTTGACGTTTTCGAATAGACTATGTCTATGATGTTACGTTGCCGCATTTAAGGAGCTATTGTTTTTAGGAAGGGCGGTATCTAGTAGTGACTACCAATCTTATATTATTATTTATTAAACATAAAAAAAAAACTAAAATTACAACATAGTATTCAGAATATAACTTGTTTTGTCATTATTCATTATTTAAGTATGTATAAAGCACAAGGTTGCATAAAAACGTTAAAAAAATATTTAGATAATATGTGGTCATTTACCGTCGCGAGATCACAGCATTAATAGGTATGATGAAAAAATTAGATAAGTAATACTTTCGTTTAATCACTAAAAATCGGCCAAGTGCGAGTCGGGCCTCGCTCTGTTAGGGTTCCGTTAAAAAAATTAGATTAAAAAATTTCTATCTACCCACCTACCCATTTTAATTTATTTTTTTTAATTTAATTTAATTTTTATTATTTGTTGTTATAGCGGCAATAGAAATACATAATATGTGAAAATTTCATCTGTCTATCTATTACGGTTTACGAGATACAGCCCTCTGACAGACGGACGGACGGACGGACGGACGGACGGACGGACGGACGGACGGACGGACGGACGGACAGCGTAGGCTTAGTAATAGGGTCCCGTTGGTACCCTTTGGGTACGGAACCCTAAAAATTGATAGAAAATCGAGAATCGTAAGTATAAATTAGTGCAAATAATAATAAAGGAAAGAATCGCTAAGCAGCTCGTTTGTTAGGGAGACCTAAAAAATTAATAGTTACACAAATTAAAGGTCAATTCACATTGACGTGGAGCCGAGTTGCAGTACGACTTTAAACTAAAGCTAAGTTCTGCGAACACGTATATATTCGTTTGAGGAAGACTAGTACATAATAGTGACACACGAGTAAGGTAACAGAGTGGAAGCTACATACAAACGGCTCGCGGCGGGCTCACCCATACATAGCGCAACGCTGTGTGCGTGAGCTCTCACCGACACATTCACCGACACGCCGCTCAGGGTCAAACCGGTCCACTCAGGGTCTGAACGTAAGGGCTGACGGTCGTGCGTTTAGTGGAAATAAATAGACGAAGAGTGAGTAATTTAGATTTATTAGTAAAAATTAAAAAATAGTGTAAAAATGCCAAACTCTTGCACAGTTTGTTTAAAACAACCCAAAGACAATAAGGACATTTCTTTTTTTTATGTCTGAGATATAAAGAGAAGTAAGTACTTTTTTATACGTATAGGTACGTATTACATCTATATATATAAAAGAAAGTGGTGTTAGTTACACTATTTATAACTCAAGAACGGATGAACCGATTTGGCTGAAAATCGGTGGAGAGGTAGCTTAGAACCAGGAGACGGACATAGGATACTTTTTATCCCGTTCGACCGCGTTTCCGTCAAGTCACTATAAAACGTGGTATAACAAAAACGCATCTGACATGGAATAACAAAATTCTTTATAAATGCGAAAGTTTGTCTGTTGGTTTGTCCGTCAATCACGCTGCAAAAAGAGCTACGGATTGACGTGATTTTTTGGATAGGTATAGTTGAGAACCTGGAGGGTGACAAAGTTCCCGCGGGATGTTAAAAACTAAATCCACGCGGACGAAGTCGCGGGCATCAGCTAGTTAATTATAAATTAAATTTTTTTGTTATTCGACCGATTTCGTTCAAAATCGATATTTAGGTTTCCCTGGGTTCAAGAATTAGGAAATGGGTTCCAAAATTTTAAAAAGTCACCGCCATATTGAAATTCTTTGTTATTAGACCGATTTCGTTCAAAATCGATATTTAGGATTCCCTGGGGGCAAGAATTAGGAAATGGGTTCCAAAATTTTAAAAAGTCACCGCCATATTGAAATTCTTTGTTATTAGACCGATTTCGTTCAAAATCGATATTTAGGATTCCCTGGGGGCAAGAATTAGGAAATGGGTTCCAAAATTTTAAAAATTCACCGCCATATTGAAATTCTTTGTTATTAGACCGATTTCGTTTAAAATCGATATTTGGGCTTCCCTTGTGTCAAGAAAGAGGAAATGGATGCCAAAATTTTAAAAAAGTCACCGCCATATTGAAATTCTTTGTAATTCGACCGATTTCGTTCAAAATCGATATTTAGGCTTCCCTGGGGTCACGAATTAGGAAATGGGTTCCAAAATTTTAAAAAGTCCCCGCCATATTGAAATTCTTTGTTATTCGACCGATTTCGTTCAAAATAGATATTTAGGCTTCCCTGGGCCATTATTTGTGAAACAACATTAGTTGTGAAGTTATGGCAAAAATACTGATGTTCATTAAAAAAATCGTTTCTTTATATTTTTGTTAATTTAAATATTTTTTGTTCAGAAGTTCAGAATATAACTGAAATTATACATAATTATACAAACTTTAAAATATTTTTATTTTTCCTTAAATTGTTGACATGCATCAGGTGACAACCCTAGCAGAATAGGTATACTTCTTCGACCTTGTTAGGAAGCTTCCTCTCTGTTCGGAATATTTACTCGTGTGATAGTGATGAGCTTGCATCTGCCTGACGCCTCGATATCATAATGCTCGCGCGATTGCGCGTGCTCCGATCGGTACTGGTCGGCTCTTGGAATAAAGACACGCGTTTAGAACTTTGTGTGATACATCTATCACACATATTGGTCATGATGCTATGTAGTTTAAGATTGTTGCCTCGTCTGTGCCTCAGTGTAGATCTACCCTAAGTATAATTTCTTTAAAAATAATAATTTTATGCTTATTTTCAACTTACACTCCACATTCAATTGCAAAGTAAGACTAGAAAATATATAAGTAATATTCAACTGAACTCTTACAGAGTATCTAGTTACTTTCAATGGTCAAGTAAATCTACTATCATTTAATTCTTTTTGCCCGAGGACATTCAAATGCCTTCCTACTTATACAAATATAATAGGGTCGATGTGCCGGATACTTGTGATACAACACATTAGATGCGTGACTGATAAATGTAAAAACGAATCTCGCCTTGCTTGTACTCGCAAACGCGTGTGATTTTCGCCGCATCTTTGGTATTGATGAGTGAAAGCCGCATTTACGCGGCTTACAAATAAACCCGCTAACGCATGCGGTTTTCGCAGGTAATGTGGGGACATTGGGACATATAAAAAAATAATTATTAACTTACAAAAAAGCTTTTAGACTATTAAATTCATTTTAAATCCATTAAAATGCAGTGGCCGATAATAGAATATCCCTCGGCCGAAAACTGTCATGTCCTAAACTTGATAGGAGCCCTAAAAGGCTGCTATCCGGCACATCGACCCTATTATATTTGTATAAGTAGGAAGGCATTTACGAAAGTCCTCGGACAAAAAGAATTAAATGATGGTAAATTTACTTGAACATTGAAAGTAAGTAGTTGAATAAGGATTTCATATTTTGGAAATAGTAATTCTAAGCGATATTCTCTCAATTTTACGGCATGGTGTACGCGTAAAGGCCGCAAACCGAAGGTGGCCAGCGAACCGACTTACTGACTCGACTTTATTCTTATATAAGGCTAAAATAAAAATGCATTAAAATTACTTTTGCTTATCTTCAATAGTCCACTCAATGCCATCACCTGGTAAAGGACTAGAAATAAATGGCAAAATCCAACTTAAATACCATCTTTTTCCAAAGACCTCAATCAAATTTAGCTTCCAGCCCTTATTGTAAGAAATACTATCAAATTTTTTTTCAGGAGTCAGTTGACCTTTCAAAATGTTGTTAAAATGATATAGAAAAAGAAACCCAGTGAAGATTCCAACAATAAAATTGATCACAATCAGACACACATACCAGCTCTCAATACCAAAATCTACAACAAAGTTTACAAGAGGAAAAACAAACTTCATTATGGCTAGCCCTTGGTTCCAGGAGATAAACTGTGATACAAATATAACATTAAAATAAAATGAATATACCATAGATAGAAATATATACATTGTAAAGTACATAAAATATCTATGATTGTAGTAGCCAACACAACATGCAAAAAATGTACAATGATGATCTCTTTTTAAGACACAAATATCACAGATGTTGCAATGCCAGGCTCGGGGCGGCCTCATACATTCACACACAGAGCAGACTGCCCAGTCGTCCTTTTGTGCAGTTTCTAATAATCTACCTTCTATTGTAGTATTAGTGAACATGCCATATATCATGTTTCCAATTATATTTAGTAGGAGGAATGAGGCACATAAATGATGTAAAATGTATTCAATTGATCCTACTTCAACAACTGCAGGCAGGACAATACACAGCTCAAAGTATAATAACCCTGGCACTAATAATAAAATGATGGTCAGATATGTACTATGACCCAAGAACCGTTTAATTCGTTTATTTTGCACTCTCTCAACTGTTATCAGCATTTTATAGTTTTAGACTCAACTTTTCTTCTTGCAACTAATAATCTCTTCAAAATTAATTCTCATTTTCAAACCTGGAAAACAAACAACACAATATAGATTTTATATGGGTTATTTTAAATAGTATTTAAAATTTAGTGGTGACTTTCAACTACTGAATTAAAAAATCCTACAGGGCACATAATATTATATATCGCTTTTGTCGGTAGCAGCGAAAACATAACGAAACTGCCTATTCTAATGTAGACATTACATTTTGCTTTGCATGTTTTATTCCTTTCGTTCCACTACTAGTTTAGTGGTGCATCATAGGTGCTTGAAGCCAGATTATCATGGTACTTGTTACTTAATAGCCCTCAGTAGAGTAGTATGTTGCTTGCTTATTATCTTAGATCACACACGAAGTAAAAAAAAACAATTTTGGTCTACGCTCATCAGGGTTAAAATAGTTAACCTTTAAAGACAAGCGAAGTTTATTCTACATTTTAACAGTTGCTTGAATAATTTCATGAGTTCCGGGGATATTGAAGTAACGATTTTATTATTATGATATAGCCAATGGATAAAATATAAATTAAAATTTTAAGCTATTGCATAGCTTTTATCGCGGGCTTTGAATGGATAAAACAATTTATGTTTTGTAAAAAAAAACTATTATTTTCACACACTTTAATTGAAATAGGTACTTGAAGGAAAACATTGATAACAAAACATCCTATTTCCGAAAAACTCACTTACTTGCTTCAAACAAGATTTCTTTTACATTTTAGTTGAAGTACATATTTAAATAATTTAAATTCCCGGAAACGAACGAAAATAAAAAGAAAAAATGCTCACTGTCAAAAATGAAAACCCACAACTCAAACACAACTCAAAGTCAAACCACAGATTAATGATTATGTATACCAGTCAAACTGTTCTGTGACTCAAATCATAGACTCAAATCCATAGATTAAGAATAGTAAGAAATAGGAAGAAGTCGCAATTCCTAGTTCCATGGCACAGACCAAAGATGAAAAAAGATACTCCATAGAGTAAAAGACCAACTGCGTTTTTTAATCTGCTTAACCATCACAGACTACAAACATTACGGATCCAAGCATCACTGCACTGCAAAGCTGCACTGTGCACTCACTGACGTACAGTCCGTTCACAGTTATTTTACCTCTGACATCTTTTTTTTGCCATTCTGCCATTGTATTTTCCACCAAGTCAGGAAGCGCTTGAATACTTCGGATAGTAATATAACAACATTAGCGTTTCGCATGTTTCACCCATATTCTAAATAAATAAAAGCTATAAAAAATGTGCTTTATTTATTGATGTAGTTGGCTAATAAAGTAGATGAAATACATAATTAAGATGTATAATGACTTCATGTGACAACATAGAACTCAGGTTAGCCAATCTTACAACTAGAGGTAAAATAAATGTGAACGGACTGTAGTCGTAATTCGTTCCATCGTCAAGCTGGAAACAAACTATCGGACGTGGCTGACGGACGCGGCTTACGGACGCGACTTATAGGGGATCTGGTTAATAAATGTACACTGAACTGTGCAAACTATCGGACGTGTTCTGTGATTAGGCGCTCGGACGAATCCGTAAGACGCGTTTTACGACTGTGCACACCTATCAGTCGCGTCCGTAAGCCGCGTCCGTCAGCCGCGTCCGATAGTTTGTTTCCAGCTTAAGGATGATTATACGAGTCTGCCCGCGAAATTCAAATTTAATTTGGTTTTTCGCAATTTGTAAACTAATGCGACAAACTAGGCTAATGGCATTCTATTTGCGCCAGTAGAATTATCATCTTCACAGGTTTACATAAAAATCTTTCCTTGAAAGTGACCAGTTTAAGAAATTAATCAAAATACTGAGTTGGACGTGAGTTACTCACAAATTAGTCGATATTTTGATTAATTTCTTAAACTGGACACTTTCAAGTAAAGATTTTTATATAAACCTGTGAAGATGATACTGCCATTGTCGCAATTAGAATGCCATAAGCCTACTTTGTCGTATTAGTTTACAAATTGTGAAAAACCAAATTAAATTTGAATTTCGCGGGCAGAACAGTCTCTTCCACCTTAACTGACCTCTTTACCACAGAAAAAAATAAGGTTAGACGTAGTCGTTCCCCAAAACTATGATCTACACTAGCGGCACGCTATGATGGCCGGTTTGACACATTACAATAGTGATGTGGAATGTCAATTTATTCTCGAACAAAAAACAATTAAGTTTTGTTTTTGTACCTGATTAAATAGGTTTAATAAAACAAAAATGTATATGTTTATTTAATTTATTTGAACGAACTGAATATTTGAATGAAAATGAATATACATACTTTATATGCACACAAGAAACATATGAATACAAAAGATACCAAAAAAGGTGCCACAAAAGGCCATAATTAATCAGATTCGTCCATACTACTATTTTCACTGTCGTCACTGCTATCATCACCTACATTAATAATTATATGTTCGTTTTCTATAATATTATCTATTTTCACATCTCTTTCATAATCTTCCCTTATTAATTTAACAGTTCTATTCACAACCTTTTCCCAGTCTCCTTTAGTCACATGTTCACAAGCTTCTTCTAATAATTTTAGCATTTTTTTTGTGGTAAATGGGGGTTCTGTATTGTGTCTTGCAGCATATCCCTTAATTTGAGCCCACACCAACTCAATCGCATTATACTCACAATGGTAAGGCGGTAACCGTATAACTCTGTGCCCATGTTCTAATGCTATTTCGTCAATGACGTATCGGATCTTGGTTGGTTTGTTTTCTTTTAAAAGACGTACTAATTCCGCTTTTAACATATTCATGTTTGCATCTACGCCATTTTTACGAAGCCATGCGACGATATCAGCTTTCTTTTGGGATTGGGCAGGTGGCTTGTCAATTTGCATCGAGTGGTATGGGGCGTTGTCCATAATTATAATAGATGGTTCAGGGAGGCTACACAACATTGAGGTAAACCATTCAGTAAACTTTTCTCCATTCATGTCTTCATGATAGTCTCCAGTGGTTTTTGACGCAAAAGCCATGAGAGAACCTTCGACAAACCCGTTGATGGTTCCGGCGTGACAAATTATAAGTCGCGATCCTTTTCCTACAGGAACTTTGGAAGTAGATGCTGCTGTGTCATCGTTCCAAGAACGGCCTACAGTATGGTTAGCATTAAGCCATGTTTCATCCAAGAACACAACATTTTGCCAATTTTTGATTTCTTTCACTTGCCGTAAAAAAGTATACCTTGCCATCGCTATATCAAATCTTTCCATCAATATTTTGCGTTTGTTACATTTTTTGTATCGAAATCCAATGGTCTTCAAAATCTTCGTTAAAGAACTTTCCCCACCGAAGAATAATCCAGCTTCCTTCAGTGAATGCACCAACTTTTTTCTTGTTGGATACTCCTTCTGTAAATAGTAGCCGTAAACATGTCTTCGGATAGCATCGGCATCAAAGCTATCGATGCCTACGACTGGTTTTGCTCGTTTTCTCTTTTTTGGTGTGTGAAGTTTATTTTCTTCTGTGCCAGTCTCGCCATATTTTTTTTTAGTTATCCGTCTAACAGTTCGTTGTCCAATATTAAGCGCATCAGCTACGCGTTCAACCACTGACGTTATAGGTAAAATTGGCCCTCCATTTTGAGCTTCACGATCGAAATAGTTACGAAGGCGTATTACGAACTCACGTGTCTGACTATTTAGAACAGTTCTCTGCGTACGTTCGGTCATATCGACGAAATCCACAACAAAGGGCTTGAACAGAGTCCAAATTAACGAGCAAGGGTCAACAGTAATGCAGTATCAATATTTGAAATCCAAAGCCAGGTCAAAACTATATCACAATCGCATTGCACTGACAGTTTATACTTTTCGAAGCAACGTCAATTCGAAACTGCTTTGTTTTGCATTGAGCATTGACGCGAGTTTGCCGGAGGTAGTAGTTGTGCTAGCCAGCGATCCTATGTGACGATCGTATTAGATTCCATTTTTAAAAATTTTCAATTTAGAAAACCAAATGCCGAGTTGTGGTATATATCATATAAAAATAAAAATTTTACCTTTTGTATGAAACAGCTGATATTTTTTTGCGATTTCAGAGGTTTGTCCACATAGTGAAAATTGTTCATATTCACAAGTACATTCACCCCTTAAATGGTGCAAACTGATTTTTCTACACTTGTATACATTTTAGAAATCAATTTAATAAATAAATTTTGAGTCCTAAACCTAAAACTACATTCGATAAAATTTATGAATCTCTGCACATCACTATCGTCAATAAAGTAATACAATTATTTCCTTCAAAGTCGTTATCAATTAATACGGAACTTCATGAGCGGACAAACGTCAAACCGGCCATCATAGCGTGCCGCTAGTGTAATTACTCTCACGCAGACCGGTTTTTTCGCCATAGTGCGAGTGCGACTACACTAGCGGCAAAAAGATACTTCTTTTTGAACCTGAGTCTGATTCCACATAGGAATCCAGAATAGAATAGAAATATTTTTTATTCAAATAAACTTTTTTACAAGTGCTTTTGAATCGTCGATGAGTCTACCACTGGTTCGGAATGCCGAATATCAAGGAGTATAAAGCCCAAATTAGACGGTGCATCGTTCATCCTTGCAAACATTTTTGCGAAAATGAACCATCTTAATTCGCCCTAAGGGTGAATTTTCTAAGGTTAATTTTTCGAGATTTTTGCTTTCATTTTCGAGGGTCATCGTCGAGCCATCCGTCTGAATTCGCCCTTAGGGCAAAGGGCCTTAGAGTTCATTTTCGCAAAAAATATTCGCAAAAATGAACGATGAGCGAGGTACCGACTAATTTCAGCCTAAGGGATTTTTAAAAACCTAAACACGTCATGCACTCTAAGAGCGGTTTCAGAGTTTAGACTAGCGTATTTTTTTTTTGCGCGTATAAGTTCGCTCGTATCGGCTACGCGCTTACACGTGCGTTACATTTTGTCAAAAAACCGTAGCGCGTAGTACACGCTTATTCCGGCGTGTTCGCTCGAAACGGTGGGCGCGCGGGGAAGCATCTCTCGCGGGGAGGCATCTCTCGCGGCTCGCGCTTGTACGAGCTTATAAAAACGAGCTCATACGCGCCGAAAAAACGCTAATCTAACTCGCGTGTCTAGTAGTAGCATTTTGTTTTATGTGATCGAATAGTAGTAGTGACAAATCAGCACAAAAATAACTTATCAATTTAATCATAATAAACAATTTTTGTAATGTATTGAATTTATTTATTGGAAAATATATTGGGAATAACAAAACGTATTTAATAAATGTATATGTTCACATTCTCACCCACAAGTGTAGTAAAATATACTTATTATCTTATATCTAAATAAATATTTTCCTACAATAATTGACATTCTCCTTATTACAATACTATCAAGCACTCTCGATACAGACTTCTCTGAAATTTTTATTATTTGCAAAAATTTAATTTCCAGTTTCTAACAATCGATTGGATATAAAGCGTACCATTATAATTCTCAATAAAAAAATAGGCAGTTTAGTAGATACTTATAAGGAAGTAGAAGAAAATACGACAATCAGTTCTTGTAAAATTTCTTGCTGCTATCTTTGGCCATGTCAACGAGTGTCTGAGC
The DNA here is from genome assembly GCA_029955525.1 of Oeneis ivallda. NCBI lineage: Eukaryota > Metazoa > Arthropoda > Insecta > Lepidoptera > Nymphalidae > Oeneis > Oeneis ivallda. Next base: position 18,723,264 of record JARPMR010000002.1, on the reverse strand, counting down.
TGGTTTGAATGGCGCGCCGTACAATCCCTGGTATTCTTCCATTTTCTTCACTAGTTTTTCTGCACCAAACTGGTCGACCCACCTAGAATTATTTTAATTGAATTATTTCGCTAAAGACCAACCTGTTACAAATTAGAAAATTACACCAACTTATGTAGTTGGTGTAATTTTATATTAAACAATGTGTACTTATATTTAAAAATGCGACAGTGAGTTTCTTTGTTGGTTTGTCAGAGCTACGGATGCTTTTTTACATGGTTAAGGAACTGAGGATCTCCAGATCCTCACTCTCCAGAAAAAGTAGCCTGTCACTCTCCAGAGTGACAGGCTACTTTTTATCCCGGAAAATCAGTTTCTGCGCGATTTTTAAAAACTAAATCTTCACGCGTGGCGGGCGTCAGCTAATTATAAATAAAAAGAAGAGTGCAACTACCGGAATGGTCCACCAGTGAACGGCGGGAAACCTAGGCCAAATACGGCACCAACATCTCCTTCCAGCGGACTGTGCAAGATTTTCTCTTCTAGAGATAATACTGCTTCATTTACAAATCTGTAAGAAGAGAATAATAGTAAATTTTTTAATAGTCTTTTTTTTTCTTTCCTTAAGGCTGACCTTAACAGCCAGAATACCCTCTCTGAAATCATAATCTTAATTCATAAAATTAGTGAATTCTTGAGAGGCTGCGAAGAAGTCAATAAGGGGTATGAGTACAATAAAACTGCCAAATTCAAAATTAATTGCAAATTAATTTGACTTATTAAAAACCATTGCATACCTGGAAACCATCCTCAGCTGTTGATCTTCGACTGTATTAGCCCCCTTGGGTTGCAGGGAGTATTTGTCCTTTAGGAGTTGCACCGCTTCTTGATTCACATCCCTGTTCTTGGTACCCTTCTCGTAGATGTAGAAACCTTTGCCCGACTTCCTACCCATGAAACCGGCCTTGACTAAATCTTGCATAATATTTAAGTCACCACCACTGATACGGTCGCCAAACGCCTGAAAAAAAATTAACATCATATAGGTCATTTTGTAGGGGTGATATTCTCGTAAATTTTTCACAACTTCCATTTAAATAACTACTAGCTGATGCCCGCGACTTCGTCCGCGTGGATTTATTTAAAATCCCTCTGGAACTCTTTAATTTTCCGGGATAAAAAGTAGCCTATGTCATTCACCAGGTCCTCAATGATACCAATGCTAAAATCACGTCGATCCATAGCTCTGTTGCGGCGTGATTGAAGGACAAATCAACAAACAAACACACTTTCGAATTTATAATATTAGTATGATTACATAAATCAAGAAATAAGTCAAAAGTGCCTTTTACAACAAGTACATAATGTTCTCGAAGGTGTGTGAAGTCCGCCAATTCGCTAAAAAACAGAATTATAGCTATAAGATTTAAAGTGAAGACTAGAAGACTCATCAACCCATTTCCAGCAGTGAAGAGCCTATTTACTTGTTGTAGTTACTAGTTGTATGATGATGTGATGTGATTTGATAAATGAATAAGGTGATGATGATGAATAAGATGAGTAAGTTTACATGTTAAAAGTACCTTAGCTAAGTCGACAGCGATGTGCGATCCTACGTCGATACCGACTTCATCGGCCAGGGTGGCGGCGCCCACGGGGAAACCAAACTGCTTCGTCATACTGTCCAGATCCTTCGGGTCGACTCCTTCTTGGAGTAGCCTAAAATTAATATAAGAAAAACGCATGAGTGTCGTGGAACACTCGGTTGGAATCCCTCGCCACATGTTCGAACCATCTCGTAAAAAATTAGCAGACGGTAAAGCAAGTTCACGCTGCCCACAATAGATGGCGTTAGTAAATTTTGCCGCAAATATTTTATTCGCAATTTCTCTTCTATAAAACTTCGTTCCAAAAATTAAAAAAAAGAACGAAAACATGATCTGAAATCAGGATTCGACCCCCGAACCGATAGTTTCACTCCTTCATTTAGCCACTACGCTACCAAAGCTACGATGGAACGTGTGTAATAAACGAAGGCAACAAGGGTCGTGATGGAAAGTCTTACACTTTTTTCGCCTAGCCTCCATCCGCCAAACCGTCCGAAAAGGAACTTTGTTACAAGAAAAGAGTTTAAAGTCCGAAAAGGAACTTTGTTACAAGAAAAGAGTTTAAAAACTGTAAACCCTTCTTCTTTATCATCTCTTGCATGGCCATAGGCCTTGATCTTGCGCCGCCTTTATCCACTGTATTAACTGTAACTCGCCTACAGAAAATCGGAATATCCGTCATATTGATCTTTTCGACAATTTTTTCTACCAAACTTTTTTTTTGCAGAAATAAGATATATTTTTTTGGAAATAGTAGATATGCACTTCCGAACATCATTCAACAGTTTTCCGAAATCGGTCATCATGCGTATTGTTGGTACGGTCGCACCTCACGGCCTCGCTGAGCATGGTGGACAGGATGCGCGTGGTGTAGAAGCCGGGCCCGTCGCCCACGGTGATGACCACCTTGCCCTGCTTGAGCCCCACGGCCACGGCCGCCGCCGCCGTGTCGTCGCTGGTGCCGGGGTGCCGGATGATCTCCAGCAGCATCATCTTGTCCACCGGCGAGAAGTAGTGCATACCTGTAGTGCATTTCAATGTTATCATTACTCTGACTCTGCCTATTTGCTGTAGTGGTTAGCTTGTATAACGGATGTAAAGTCCTGGGCCCCGATTCTGTAACTCAGTGCATAGATCAAAAATGATAGTCGCTCGACACTGTCGTAGAACAAAGTTGCTTCTACAAAATTGCTACTTTACAGGAGAGCAGTTTAAAGTTTTGAACAATATTTCCGTAGAACAATATTGGTTCAAATTATACGACCTGGTTTTTGAGTATTTCTTAATTATAATTAAAATTAAAATATACGAAACGCGACGGCTTTCCAATTGTCAACATCGCAAGTGACAATCAACAAGCCGCCCGCGCCGCCGGCATTTGACAAGTTAGCGACAGAAAAGCTTCTTTACAAGCGACGTTTTTCTTCGGAATGAGTTTCAGATACGACTTTGTCCGATTGAATATCTCCAAAACTACTGATTTTTTTTCTTTTGCTGAAGTGTTAAGATTGTTTATAAAAGCCGTTAGTATCAAAATCAAGATATCGCTGTATATTCATGTGCGATAGTGTTACAGTGCCGCGCTGACATATATTTTTTATCCATGGAAGGTTTGCTATGAAATAAAAATAACTTTTTCCTAACAAACCTTCAATGGATAAAAAATATGTCAGTGGCTATCATTTTAGATAGGTACTGCGTTACAGAATCAGGGCCCTGGTGGGCTGTTCTCTATCTCAGAGGCTATCGTTAAAATATAGAATACGGCAGCTGGGTTCAACTGAAGATGTCGGGTATATCATACAAATCCATAGCACTTGTTTGCTGCAACACTCCCAAAAACCCCGAAAATGTGACTGTATCAAAGTTTTCAAAATTTTAGTCTGTGGGTTCACTTTTGCACTAACATAGTTTGTAATTTGGTTTACGAATCACCACTTTAAATTACTTTTAATAGATGGCGGGAGAAAACCCACGGGTATGTTACTACTTTAATTTAAAATTTATACTTGTTTTTTTTTATATTGGATCAAAAAGCTAGCATATCTCTACACATATAGACAAAGGGAGCATACCGATAACTTTGTCGGGCCTGCTGCTGCCCGCTGCGATCTTCGTGATCGGAATGGCGCTGGTGTTGGTCGCAATGATGCAGTGCTTGGGCACCACTGCTTCAAGCTCCTTGATGACTTTGTGCTTGATGTTGATGTCTTCGAACACCGCCTCGATCACACAGTCCACGTTCTTGAACTTGCTGTAGTCCAGTGTCGGCAACAAGTTCGACATGAACTTGTCTTTCTGCAAGCTGAAAACAAGCGATGTGGATTCACGAAGTCTGGTAGACGCAGTAATAATAATAATAACACACGCCCGCCCGCTACAAGTATTTATTTATGTAATGTATGTGTAAGCTTATTATGTGTGTATATATGTATTTATGTTTATTATATTTCTCTTTGGCTTTATATGTATTTATTTTGTACGCATGTGTGAGACAGTGAGAGTCGAAATATATACGAATAATAATAATAACTACGATTTTAGCTCTCTGCATAACTGAACAGTTAATAAAAAACATGTTTTTCTCATATTACGAATAAAACACTCGTAAATAATCAAGACAAATAAAAGAGAATATTTTTAAGAGTCAACGGAACCGGCGAGGGTTGTTATTTAATTACATGAAGTGTTGTGGCGAGTAGATGAGTGATGACTACCTGTGTAGCTAGAGACTATTGCACCCCTTTCTTGATATTTAATTCTATGACTTTATCCTAAAAGGATTCCGAGATGAGGACCAAATTAAAAAATTGAAAACGAAATGGCTTTTATATTAAACTAGCTGTGCCCCGCGGTTTCACCCGCGTAAGTTTCGATTCCGTTGGAATATCGGGATGAAAAGTCATTCATTCCATTTCATTACTTCATTGCCGATTTCAGCAACAGCGACTGGATCTCTGTAAACTTTGAAGACTTCTGGGCTTCGCTCGTGTGCCCTGATGTGGCTGATGTACCTACCCTATTATTGCACGAAATAACCGTGCGCAGTAAGGACTTGATAGGGCAACATCGACGTACTAATATTATAAATGCGAAAGTGTATTTGATTTTTTGTTTGTTTGTTGGTTTGTCCTTCAATCACGCAGCAACAGAGCAACGGATTGACATGATTTTTTGCATATAGATAGTTTATGGGCCCGTAAGTAACATAGGTGATACATTATTTTGCATGCTTGCTTGCAGGATTAAAAAAAACGAACAAACGCGGACGAAGTCGCGGGTAGCAGCTAGTAGATAATATTGGATGGTTGTCTACTTTTCAGTTGATCTCGGTAAACATCCATATCCACATATATTATTGCAGTCGGACAACCTGATGTTCTGTATTTCACGGAGACTCGTACCTTGATTTTTGTGTTTAGCTTAATTCCATGCAGACGGAACACCTTCTCTCGGAGTTTACCAAATGCCGCTAAATGACGGGAACGGGATTACATGTAACAGAGCTATAGGTAACGCTGCTGTAAAAGCTGTCTACCGATCAAGTTTCATCCCAATCGGTTCATTAGTTTTTGCGTGATTAATTATTATTAGTTGAAATATATACGAATAATAATAAATAATAGTAATAATAATAATAAATGTCTTTATTTCAGGCAGTACCCGTAATTTGTAAACTAAAATGTAATGTAATACCGAAATAGTATTTAAATCCTAATTATAAATAAGTACATAAAATAAAAAGAAAAATAAATACAAAACAGTATTATTGTTCTATTTCTCTTTTATTTTCATTCTCATTTAATATGGACAGATGTAGCACACATTGGTAATATTTTTTTTATTCGATGATAAAGCTTTTGACTGCTATTCCACATGATGGTAAGTGATGTTGCAGTCAGATGGTAGCGCGCTGACTTGGAAGGGGTTATAGAAGATTTTGGCGGTAATAAGGAGAAAAGGAAGAGGAAAAAAGAAGACATCTTTGGAATGCAGTTGCTTGCTAATCTGGCATTCACAATTTATTGTTGTACGAAAAACTTCTGTGAGAAGGACTTTATCCTCCTCATGAGCAAAAAAGCTGTTTTTACAAGCTTTTAACTAACTTGCAATGTTTGTTTGGGTCAAATCTTGCAAGATGAATTAGACCCACTTCCCGGTTTCTGATCAAGCTGAAATTTTGCATGTATGTGTAAATCGGATGACAATGCAATATTATTGTGACATGGAGCTGATCTGATGATGGAGACGGAAGATGCCTATCAGAACTCTGTAATAAAACGACGTAACCCCATCGAGTTTGGGCTCGGTTGATTCGTCATAACAAGTACTCTGATCCTAGATATCCAGAGTCTAATGATGTAGCTACTAAAAGCTTGCATTTAAAAATAAAATTTTTAATTTACAATTGTTTAATTAACTTTAAATTACAAAACAGGTGGACAACTGCACAATAACGTGGCCATCAGACCCGCGCCGAGTACACTGATCTATCTGTACTTACGCGGAGATCCTCTTCCGTTTGACGGCGTTGACGAGGCCGTTCTGTATCTGTCCGACGCCGCGGTATAGCCCTGGGTTGGTGGCGTCCTTCATCACGACGCTGTAGCCCTTGTCGATGGAAACCTGCACTATTCCCGCGCCCATCAGGCCCGCGCCAAGAACACCGATCTAAAAAAACCAAGCATTACAATTTTTTTATTATAGAATATAGAAAGAAATATTTATCCTGAAGTATTTGATAGCTGCTGCAGTTATCTTTAGCCTTGAATTGCGAGATACGAGTTAGATGGAATATGAAGTATCCTATTCTCTTATTGGTTTAACAAAAAGGAATTCAGAGTCAGGAAACCTATTGGTTACAATGACTGTAAAATCCTTAACAAATCCATTAAAATACCAGTGTTTGTGCACAAACCTGTGCACTATAGTATTTCTCGTGCTCTATTCCCTCATTCTCATATTCCGATGGTGTGGAAATCCGACCCGACCGCAGAGAGATCAGACACAGAACCAATGGCTTTACGAGTTCTCCGAGGCAAGCGGGTGGCACAACATCAACTTCCTAACTCCGGGCTTGTACTGAAAATTTCTTGACAGAAAAAACCAATACTTTTTGCCCAGCCCGGGAAATGATCCCGGGACCTTAAATACAAATTCTAAATTATTTATTTCACGTAGGCCAACCTGTGGCTCTAATGACACATTATGATTCTACCACTGGTTCGGAAAGCGGATTCTGCTGAGAAAAGCCGGCAAGAAACTCAACAGTTGCTCTTTTCACAACATTTGTTTAAATTTGTGCAATGGCAAATCTAGTAATTCCTTCGGAATCATATTATGTATAAGCATATGCTCAACACCAGAAAGGATTTCTGCACTTTGTGCAGGCGCCATGATGAAATTTCGTCGTCCATATTCGAATATGTATGTAATTATCGAAACTTGTCGTTCTTACATACCGTTTTGACATCAACTTGTGACTTGCCGAACCTGTTCTTCTTACATTCAGTTTGCCCTCTGAAGAGTCCAATGAGCCCCTTGCTCTGCGGGGTCATGGCTAGCTCCGCGAATCCCTCGATCTCTGCCTCGTAGCCCGCCGCTGGACCTTTGTCTACACCTATTCTAACTACTTCGAGAATCTACAACAATATTTGTTTAGATAAATAATAATCTACACTCTGCAGCAATATGTTTCGATAAATTATCTATAATTTATGAAATCCTATCTTCTATTTATTTTATAAATACAATGTGTTGCTTTAGTGAAATGACTTAAATGATACAGTTGACTGACTAAAAAGATACCAATTTCTAGACTGATTCTACACTTCAACATTTACTGAACTTTTACATTTATACCCTGTCCAACCGTTTATTCAAATTACATCTCACATAGTGAGAGTAAGTGAGACAGTATAATATTGTCTCACTTGTCAGTCTCACTCACTCTTATTATACATAGTGAGACTGAGCTGTCAAAAAGAAAATAAACGGTTGGACAGGGTATAATTACATATCTATTGTAGAAGTAAGCTATACAGTAGATAAATATATCAGTCCCTTGCAATGTATTAGACTCACCTTTAGTGGGGCAGGGTATAAGCCACGCGATGCTTTCATCACTTGTTCTTTGGCTTTGTTGAAGATAAAGTTTTTGACAAAGTCCCACTGCATGGCCATTGCAGTAATTTTATCAACCATTCCCTTCTTACTCCTGTCAACCTTTATTTTTCCTGAGGCTATGTCTTTTGCTATTTGAACAGCAACATTTTCCAAGTATTTCATTGTGTTAACTTCTGGTTTGTCAATACCTTAAAGATTTCACATATTATAAAATATTAATATCAGTAATAGTACATTATTGTCGAGGCTCGGAATAAAGCAATTTATGGACGAGTAACATTGGAAGGCCGAGGCGAAGCCGAGGACTACCAAGTGATTTTAAAAGGACGAGGCGCTAGCCGAGGCCTTTTTAAGTAAACGAGGCCATGAATTGCTATTTCGGCCGAGACTTATATAGTACTTTTCTCTAATTTGAGAGGAAACAACAAAAAAATAATGCACATTTAAAACACCTAATCACAGAGGAGAAACACCTAATAGAGGAAAGTGTACATTTTAAAAACCTCGTACCTGTCCAGCAATTTACATTATTGTCCTGTTACGTAATTGCTGGCGCCACGCCAGCAATGAGCCAATTGACGTTTAGTTTTTTTAAATAAAGAAGCGATTTCCGAGCAAATTTGAGAAAAATATGTTAATAGTAAAATCTACCTATTGGTTATTGAACGAGGGTAGTGACCAGGGAGAGGGGCAGGATAGCTTCGACTTCGGCCAAACCTTCGTTACGGCCAAAATAGGTCGAAGAAGAAGCCAAAGGTTTCTAGTGTTTGATGAAATTAAACTAATTGTTACAAAGTTGCTAGATAAATTTAATTATCTCGTTATGTTGTTTCAATACAGCCAGCACAAACTTTAAAAAAAATTATTATTTTATTCACTTTTAGCCAATCTTAAATGGAATTTTAGGTTTATTACACCTCCGGCTTAGGCTACCGCCATAGGTTGTGGCGACAGCCGTTTAAGAGGTCTTTACTCGCATTTCGCATTACTCTCTCGCACATTCTAATATTTTCAATGATTGTACGAGTCTCAGATACAATAAAATTCGTCCTTTTTGTCTATCAAAATCTAGGTTTATCATAATAAAAACATATCTAAAATATCGGTAATTTTTATTGTCAAAGATAATAATTGACCACATTTTGTCAAAAGTATGAGATTTTTATAATCATTGAAAATATTAGAATGTGCAAGAGAGACGGATGCAAAATGTAAGTCCTTTTAATCGGTCTCAGCTTCATCTCACATCATCATCTGCTGTGGGATCGTTTAAAATGGATCGCATCTATGTGACGATTGTAATAACCTCTGACTGGCTGGTACTTTTTTGCTATTGGTTAAAAAGCATTGATGCAGCTACGAAAACACCACAAATTCAGCCAAATAGAAGTGATTGCGATTGTCACACTGATGCAATCATTTTTAGAGAATCACACAGCTGGAATATAAGACGAAAAAAGAAGACATTTACCTGGTCCAAGTGGAGAAACTAAAAGGTCCACAATACCAAGCTTTTTTGCCTTGTCAGCTTTAACTGTCTTGCCAGTGAGGGCAAGGTCTAAAGTTGTTGGGATGGATGTAAGAGCTGGCATCCTAAAAATTAAATTAGTTAAGATAATAGATTCATGGCATTGGTATTAAATGAGCAATGCATATACTGCACTTTACAAGCAAGTATATTGTAAGGTCTGCCAAATGGCAGCTTTTTTTCACTGTTAACTAGCATATTATCTGCCTTTAACTATTTTGCTTTTACCCCACAAAGCTAAAAGGAAGGGTGATTTTAACAGTCTATGTATGTAACTATTTACGAATGTTCCATCGTAGCGCCTACTGAGCTGATTTTGATGGATTTTATATAAACATTTGATATGAACAAAAACAATATGAAGGATGTTATATAAATTTTTCCGTAGTGGGGTCACAGTTTTTTAACTTTGTGCTCATTATAGATGAACTTATTTATCCAGGCTTAAAAACCTTCGTCAGTGGTTCAACATGAGCTCCAGGTTCTGAGAATCACTTAACTAGCCTTAATGTTTGCCAAATTGCCAATCTCCACTAGGATAATCCTGGAAGAACTACTAACTAGATGACCCTAAGTTGTACTAGAAGAAGAAGACAAGTATACCTACCTTTGTGTGCCACCACCTCCGGGTAAAAGACCAAGCATCACCTCGGGCAGGCCAAATCCAGTCTTTGAGTCCTTAACAGCAATCCTGTATTTACAGGCTAGAGCTGTCTCCAGACCACCTCCAAGACAGCTGCCTTGAATAGCTGCCACAAAAGGCTTGCGGGAATTTTCAATCCTCTTGAATATTTCATGACCTTTAATAATAATACAGCATGCTTAACAACAAATCTGGTTTCAAGACCTAGTAATATTGTAGTTATTTCATAGAAATAGAGCCAGAGTAAAGATAAAGAGCATCTTAAGAATCCTACTAATATTCTGAAATGTGGAAGTTTGTGAGGATGTTTGGATGGATGTTTGTTACTGTTTCACATCACAACGAATGAACCTATTTGGCTGTAATTTGGAATGGAGATAGCTCATACCCAGTATTAACACATAGGCTTCATTTTATCCCGGAAAAGTACAGAGTTCCCGTGAGAATTATAAAACCTTAATCCACGCGGATGAAGTCATGCGGACTATGAGATAAGAAATATGTATTACTAAATGTTGTACAAAATCTCTAAACAAAATTAAATCAACAGTTCTAATAAAAATGACCTTTAATATAATTAGACACAATTTTCTTGATAGAGAATGTTTTTGGAGCAGTTTTAAAAACTGCTCCAAAGTCTTCAGCTTTTAGTTTTATTTTATTTAGATTTTCGCCCTTTTTCTCACAGTAAGGAATATTAAAAACCTGCCATTACATCTAACTTATCAGAACTTACCATTTCTAGAGAGTTTAGCCACCTCTTCTTTAGTTTTACAACTTTCTATCATGCTAATGTCAGCACCTGCTATAAAAACTCCTGGTTTTCCTGATATGAAGACGGCCGCTTCGATTGCTGGGTTTGATTCAATTTCATTCACTATACTAGAAACTTCATTCATAACAGCTTCATTCAGGGAGTTTACCTGTTAAATATTCATTGACATAAGTTTTAAATCAACACCAAGTTTGTACACACAAAAGTGTGTCTATCAGTCTAATACATTTTTAATGTACAACTGCTAAACCTTGGCAAAATTTGGCACAGAGAATGCTTGCATCCTGGAGACAGATCTACATTGACTTTATACCAGAAAAAGTATCTAAGACCTAAACACCTTTCAAAAAATGCAGGAACTTAAAAGATGAAGTTAAAAAATCGGCTAAGTGCGAGTCGGGCCTCGATCTTTAAGGGTTCCGTACAAAAATATTAAATTAAAATATTTTCATGTACCCATAGAAATATTTTAATTTAATTTTTTTAATTTAATTTAATTTTTATTATTTGTTGTTATAGCGGCAATAGAAATACATAATATGTGAAAATTTCATCTATCTATCTATTACGGTTTACGAGATACAGCCCGCTGACAGACGGACGGACGGACGGACAGCGTAGGCTTAGTAATAGGGTCCCGTTGGTATTGTTTGGGTACGGAACCCTAAAAAAGTGATCTAGCCTAGATCATAGGGTAAGAAATTTTTTTAGAGTTCCCATGTAAAAAATAAATATTATAAATAAAGGTTAATACATTTACACAGCCTAAGCTCTGGACTAATCCTGTTGAAGGGCACAGGAATAGCTTACATCCCCATAGAAAAATTTACATTCCTAACAATTCTCATTCTCAGAGCAGATTCATGCCCAAAAGTGGCCGGCAATAGATTGAGACACTGAAGATTATGATCAGAATCTCACTTTTGTGTTACATATTTTAATTGAGTTTCACTTTATTTATACCTATAGCTATAACACAATAATAAGTTGGAGCTGGTTTAATATAATATTTGAGTTGGTAACTCAGATGATTTTATTGTTTTGGACTACTGCCATATAAACTCTTGGTCATGCATAAAACATTTAACTCAGTATGTACAATAACGTATGCTACAATCTTAATTAATTTTAATGCAAATAAATTAAATTACAAATAAATGAAGCAAGTTTCACAAGTCTTTTAGTATTACTTGGTTAGAATTCTACAGAAAGAATAACTATTAACTGGACTTGATCATATTATAAGCTTTTATTTAACTTGCAATGTTTGTTTGGGTCAAATCCTGCAAGATGAATTAGACCCACTTCCCAGTTTCTGATTGAGCTGAAATTTTGGATGTATGTGTAAATCGGATGACAATGCAATATTATTGTCACATGGAGCTGATCTGATGATGGAGAAGAAAGATGGCTATCGGAACTCTGTAATAAAACTACGTAACCCAATCGAGTTTGGGCTCGTTTGATTCATCATAACAAGTACTCTGATCCTAGATGATATCCAGAGTCTAATGATGTAGCTACTAAAAGCTTGCATTTAAAAATAAAAATTTTAATTTACACTTGTTTAAGTTTAGCTTGCAAATACCTACTTACAATATAATGTGAGATGATGTTGGTGGATATTTGATTTTCATTTTAGCATCATTTGTGTGATATAAATAATTTTTTACACTTACTTTAACATTAGGCGAATCCAAAGTAACGACATAAACTCCGTTTACCAGTTTACATCTTGTATGGACTTGAGATGCAGCGGCGGCTGCAAAGTACCTGCTTTGCAGCCCTGGTAGAAAAAGTTCAGCTATTAAAAGTATGATCCCGAAAAGGGATATAGAGGCACTTAAACTATTACGAATTAGCTTATATCGGCTGAAAATTGTGATTTGTACTTGCTAAGTAAGTTTGGAATGATACTCACTGTTTAAAAAATTTACATTGTTACGGCGTTTTAGGATCCTTAGTGCATTAAACATTTTACTATTAGACATATTGAATAACTTATTATGTAAATAGCAACTTAATTACAAATAAAATTCGTTAATAACTAAAGAATTTTTGACCCAGACTTTGAACCTAAACTTTCTCATCAGATGTTGAAGGGAGTGAAAAGCAAGGGGGGGGGGGGAAGACGGAAGTCACTGATAACAACTGACACTGACAGCGACAATCACAGAGCAGGAACAACATGAGTGACCAAAGAGACACAATAAGGCTGGAATCACATCTGTGCGCATCGATTCGCATTTTGTCCATAATATAAAAGTTCTAGGAGTCGTGTACGCATCAGTCTATGGATTTTCGCATGAATTCAGCTTTCGCATGTTTTGTGTTTTGTACCTCAAATCCATACTTGAAATGTACAATTCTCGATTTGCATGCGTACAGGAGCCGATCGGCTCCATAATAAAATAGATACGCATGCGAAAAAGTTGACCGAGCTACTAGGTAGTAGGGTAGTAGTACCTATCCGTGGTTTGACTTGATTTTTGCCTTAATTAAATGCATAGTTGGCAAAACTCAAGTCGATCTGTCCATCCGTCCTTTTTTTTGCTTGATGGAAGGGAAACCAACAAACCATCAAACAAATATCCAACCAACCATCAAACACTTTCGCATTTCACATAAGTAATGTGTTTGATACTACGTAGGTAGGATTCGATGCGATTCACCAGCTTAGTCGTAGATAATAAAAATTACAATGAAGTTCAATGCTAAGCGTGCATGATAGGTACTGGTAAAGTCTATTTAGTCACGCGCTCGCCTAGATGATGCCTAATAATATTATTTTGATCATAATGATAATATGGAATATTCATGTGTTTAAATCATATTGCCTCTATCTTATTCAAAATTTAAGCAGCTCGTTTAAATGTGTCATGTGTCATAAGCACAACCTTTCATGGATACGAGTCACTGCAAAGGTCACTGCCTAGTGCCTTTGAGCCTCCGCTAAAGCTGTAGGAACACTCCATCAAAAGCTTTTGAAGTGTAATTACCCGGGGCGACCGACAGCTTACTAGGGTTGCCTTCTGTAGTAAACTAAAACGCCACCATCTACAAGGTTATAATAACTCAGGTGGGAAATCGGGCGGTCAAGACCCCGGTTCGAGTCCAGATGATTATTTTTTTTCCCTATGATATTTTATTATTTTATTTTTTAAATTATCAAGCAAAGCTCGGTCATCCAGGTACTTTAGAATTAAGTATACATAGGTATTATGTAAGCATGAATGTATGTATGTGTCTATTTACGTATGTTCCACCGTAGCGCCTAAACTACTGAGGCGATTTTGATGAATGACGTGTTAATCGATACTAACAAAGTCAATATGACGGATGTTACATCCAATTTTAGTTCCAATCAGGTTACAGTTTACCGATAGGAGCATCCCTGTGGCCTGTATCCTGTATTGCTAAAAACGTAAATAAAACTCAGCAATTTTTAAGGTTCCGTAGTAAACAAGGAACCCTTATAGTTTCGCCATGTCTGTCCGTCTGTCTGTCTGTCTGTCCGCGGTTTAGCTCAGAGACTATTGGTACTAGAAATCTGTAATTTGACAAGGGTATAAATATCAATCACGCCGACAAAGTCGTGAAATAAAATTGTGTAAAACAATTTTTTTAGTTTACCTCCCCTACATGTAAATTGGGGATGAATTTTTTTTTTCTCGTCTATCCCATAGTGGAAAACTATCACGGCTAAGTAGATATCTGTTTTTTCTAAGTTAGGTATTACTTGTAGTGTAAGCTGCATATTTTGTAGAATATTATAGTATTTAAACCATGGAACTCAAAATTTATTCAATATTCATAAATAAAACAAAAGCACTATCCTAGGTCAGCAATAATATTTGAGACTTTCAACTACGGAACCCTACACTGCGCGTGGCCCGACACCGACACGCACTTGGCCGGTTTATTAACATTAGTGCATTCAAACAAGGAGCGCGCGTGACAGGCGTATTAAATTTTGATCCTCGTGATAGCCCTTGTTCAATCTGCTCTCAACTTCCTGAAAGGGGGTGGTGGGGTGGTTACCGGTCGCGCCGTCGTCATGGTTACAGAGTACGGATCGCAACAAGTGGTGCTTTTAGTTCTAACTTTCTATTAAAGTGGGCGAAAGACTTTTATTTCTTAGAATATCGTAGACGAGAACAAAACTTTTAACTTTTACTACAATTGAAGGTAAACTCGGTTTAATAAGCGTTCCGTACCAAAAGGGTGCTAACGGGACCCTATTACCTACTAAGCCTCCGCCATCCTTCTGTCCGTCTGTCTGTCAGCGGGCTGTATCTCATGACATGTACCTAATAGGCGTGTAATAGGTACATATAATTGAAATTTTCACATAATGTTTATTTCTATTACCGCTGTAACAACAAATAATAAAAAATAAATAAATAATAGACACACGCTTTTTTAAATAACCGCGAACTAAAAAGTAGAAAATAATTTTCAGGTTAAAATAAGAATTTATTGATATTAAATAAATTATATAAAATTTCATCTAGATCTATATAAATAAAAATGAATGTTGGTAAGCGCATAACTCAAGAATGGATGGACCAATTCGGTTATTTTATTTTTTTGTATGTTCCTTAAGGTCCACGGAAGGTTTTAATAAAAAAAACAAACAAAATTTAATTTTTACTTTTAACTTTTGACAGAACGAAGTCTGTCCGGGCAGCTAGTTTAAAATAAAATTAACAAAAAAAAAATTTGATGACGCTAATTTTACAAATATTCACAAACATATTTACAACAATGGACATCAAGCACCCCAGTGCAATGCCTGTGGCTAAGATGTGCCTCACAAAGTACCTATAATATAGTAGGTATGCATGTATGCGATCGTTTTCCCTTAGATCTGCGATAATATTTATCAAATCTTCATAAAAATTAGACAAAACATACCTGATAGAAATATAAAAAGAATTATTAAAATCGGTTCTTTGCCGGAGTTAATGTAGTAAAATCGATAAAAATTTCATCCCCTTCATCCTAAAGAAACGTTATTGTTTATCAGAATAAAAAGTATCCTATATGTTGACCCGGAGTATCAGCTACCATTACATATACCTTTTACCTATCATTTAAATCCGTTCAGTAGTTTTCGCGTGATGTACGGACACAGAGATAGACAGACAGACAAAAATAAAATAAAAATCTGTTTTGGGCTCAGTTGATACCGATAATAAAGCATCCCGCGGTCATCATAATATATTTAACGTACAAAAATCTTCCAGTTACAGTTTCATTAACATATAAGTATAGATATAGGTCTATAAACTAGTGTCAGTATTTATGTGAAAGGTGTATCATGCTACCTATAATAGGTAGTCTGTACGGATATGGGGGCGGACCAACAAATTCCTGAAAAGCCGGCGATGCATTTGGTGTTTCTGGTAATCACTTAAGTAGTGATTACTTAAGTGATTACCAGAGAAGTCGTACCTAGTGTAGGAACCTGTACTTACCAAGGAATATACCTTTTAAGTACCTAGACTCTCTACCGAAAGTAGCTGCCTAGTGCCTACCATCGATTTGAACAATAAGAAAATAAAAGTCTTTCAAAATCGAAGAATCTGTGAAGCAAATTATTATTTATCAAAGAGTTCTATTGCCAAGGAAAATGCTTCACAGATTTTCACAGTAGTCGCCTGTACAGGGAATTGATTCAATTGTCCGTAACTACCTCCATACTTTAGGCTCGCCTCTCGAGGGTGTCGGGTGACGGGTCGCCATTTTCCCCCATTCCACTCAATTTATATAAGCGTCCGGGTGCGCTATATATCTCCTCAATCACTGAAAGTTACTAAAGATGATTTTATTCTATGTTATAATATAATGTAGGTACCTACTTCATATCGACTTCACAATTTTATTATTCGATAAAATTTATTGGTTTACAATCGTGATAAAATCAACCGATAAAAATTAAACACACGGATTAATGATTATGTATTAAACACCATCTAAGGCACCTATTTATAGAATATATATATAGCGGTAAAGCGTGTCATCTTTTTCTCCAAGAAGTGTTCTGCGATTTGTTTACCTTTCACGGTCATCGCAATTTAAGAAAATCGTCAAATCCAGAAGTTATGAAAAACCAAAAATACAAAAATAACAATTGGGTAATTAATAAATACGATAAATACTCAAATTGAAATAAGGCGAAGGTGCAGCATAAAACCCACCGACGACGACGACGTAACCACCGACATGCCACCGACATACAGTGCATTAGGTACCATATTACCTACCATGCACCTTACGTTAGTCACTATCACATTGTTATTATAAATTATTATAAAACAAAGTCCCCCGCCGCGTCTGTCTGTCTGTTCGTATTTTTATTTTCCAAGTGTCGTCGTCGCGTCGCGGGACCGCTAAAGTTTATAAAGTATTTTTCCAACAGCTAATTAATTATTACGAATTACATTTAGGTACGAGCAATCTTAAGTTTCATGCATGTATAGTCTACGCTCTACGTAATGCCGCGCGCGACACGTGAGGGCAGACGACGTTGACGGTTGTGTCGATTTTGAGTAAATTCTTTTGTTGCAATCTGCATCTACACCTGTTTTTCTCACTTAGCGGTCCCCCGACGCGACGACGACACTTGGAAAATAAAAATATTTGAACTTACATAATATATGTGACGATAATAATTATATATAGGTATAAAATATTATTTGTTAGTTTTTAGAGATTATTTTTTGTGTCGGGGGGTTTTTAAAATTTTTAATTTTACTTTTATTTAGTCCTTTTTAAAGTAGGTATAATTATTAGGAAGGTATTTATAGTGATTTGTTAGCGCAGTGGTAATTGAGCCTAATTGATCCCATTTAATTACCCACCTTCGAAATCTAAACCTTACTCTAACATGTCATATTTAAAGTCATGGTTACCTTACCATGTTCTTTCAATATCATTGAAGTAATACGGTACCTTTCGAGTCGATAGGACATATGGAAGGTAGTCAGATCCCCTCATCAACTATTAAAAAACTGATGATGTTCAAAGGGCTGATCAGGTCATGGTTACCTTACCATATACTTTCAATATCATTGAAGTAACACGGTACCAAATTTCGAATCGACAGGACATATGGAAGGTAGTCAGATCCCCTCATCAACTATTAAAGAGTTGATGATCTTCAAACGGCTGATCAGGTCATGGTTACCTTACCATATACTTTCAATATCATTGAAGTAACACGGTACCAAATTTCGAATCGATAGGACATATGAAAGGTAGTCAGATCCCCTCATCAACTATTAAAGAGTTGATGATCTTCAAACGGCTGATCAGGTCATGGTTACCTTACCATATACTTTCAATGTCATTGAAGTAACACGGTACCAAATTTCGAATCGATCGGACATAAGGAAGTTAGTCAGATCCCCTAATCAACTAGAAAAGAGCTGATAATCTTCAAACGGCTGAACAGATTTTCATGAAACATGGCTAAGAACACTCGGGATAAAATTATCTATGACACAAAAAAAACTAAACGAAAATCGGTTCATCCGTTTGGCGGCTACGCTACCACAGACAGATACACAGATACACAGACACGTTAAACTTATAACACCCCTCTCTTTTTGCGTCGGGGGTTAAAAAGACAAATAAAAAACAAGCTAATCATCCAATTGATTCTTAATTTAAAAAAAAATTCTACATGTGGAATCTTTCCCTAATTTTTTATTTTTTATAAATTATAAAAAATTCCACTTGTAGAAATTAAAAATAGAAAATTCAAATAAAATTAAAAAATAAAATTGAAAATAGAAAATTCAGTTTGTCGAGCTGGGATTCGAATCATCGACTATTAACTGTTAGGCGACTGCAGAAGCCACTAGGCTACGGAGACCCGGATATTGTACCGCGAAAATAACGAACACAATGCCTTCAAAAAAAATTTAATAACTGTACGAATAAATATAATTTATTCGTCCAGTATCCGTACAAATAGTCACTTCGTTTTATTTATGTCAGATTTTACGCGCCATAGAACATTTTTTCTTCGGTTCGGGCAGTTGCTTAAAAATGGGTAAGTAGCTAAAAATACTATATAAAAAATATTTATTATAATACGAAACACCTGCATAAAATGATGTAGGTAAGTACTTAAATCCTTTAGAACCAGTTTTCACTTTTCACCATCGATGCTTTACACACAGTGACGGTGGGTGACGAGTGATGACTCTTGATCATGAGCGTCACAGAACGGAATAAGTAATAAACAGCTCTACGTAATCACAACAATATTGGGAAGTCCAAGTAATAAAATAACCATATAATTCGTTGCGACTGCCGTTGTTTTTCATTGGTATTTATTTTTAACTGACTTCAAAAAAGGAGGAGGTTATCAATTCGTCGGAATCTTTTTTTTTATGTAGGTATGTGCACCGATTACTCGAAGACTGCTGAACCGATTTTGAAAATTCTTTTTTGTTTTAAAGGGTCCCCAGGTGGTCCCATATAAATTTTATCGAAATCGGTCGAGCGGTTTTTAAAATATCAACAATAAATTATATACTTTGTATAGAGGCGCGGGAGTTTGAAGTCGGTTTTTTAAAAAGAATTTTTTATATTAAATTAAACTACATATACTTATACCTAATATTTCAGCGTTTATCTTCTCCGAGGCTCGAGAGGAGACAGCGCTCAGCAGTGAGACGTTAGTGGGTTGCTCATGATGATGATTTCAGCGTTTATGAACACTACTAGCGCTATCTATCGGCAGCTTTTCTCACCATTCCATCCTGTTTCAACTTTCATGTTTCAAAACAGTCTCCTCCATAATCCATATTAACTGTGACATAAACTAAGTTTACGTAAATAATAATCTTATTATATATAAATAAAAATGAATGTTGGTAAGCGCATAACTCAAGAATGGATGGACCAATTCGGTTAATTTATTTTTTTGTATGTTCCTTAAGGTCCACGGAAGGTTTAAAATAAAATTTTTTAAGAATATTGAAACTGAACTTAAAACGGAAAGCTTGTGTTTAGGATTAGGTACTTTATACAATATTGCTACGGGTGGGAATCGAACTGGCAACCGTTCTCAGTCCGCACCATTAACGATAGGGCTATATTTATAGGTCTTCTAGGTTAGAGATCTTCTCAAACATTTTGTACCAATTTTATGAACAGTTCATAGGTAGAGCACCTATTTATCTCAAAGGAAATATGGATTAGGGACATATTCGTTCTTGGCCTGCACAATAGACCTACCTTTGTATATTGTATACATATATGCCTAGCGCAGCACGTCTCTGTTATCCTTATCACGGCTCATGCGCTAGAAGTTAATCTGTTGAATTGAGTGTGATATACTGGTACATAGTGATCCAACGCTTAGTTACTTTATATAAAGAGCGCGAAGCGTCGGCGGCAGGCAGTGAGCGCGAGGTGATCAGCGTGAGTTATTTACTGCGAAGTGAACGGACTTATACATAATTCAGTGACGGCTTATTACGTTAAGTGTTCCATTCAAGAGAAAAAATATTATTTGGTGAGTACCTACCTAACTATGAAGTTTATTTTTTCAGTGTTATCTTGCAGATTATGCTACTTTTTGTGTATTTATTCATTGATAACAAAGTCTGGTAGGTAAACATTGAATATGCGTCCAACTAAAATGTACGATTGAATTTGGTTGAGACCTATATGAGTCTCCCCTGTAAGCTCGAAACGTTTCCATACAAACGTGGTTTTTCTTCATGTCGTATTTATATCTCAAATAACAGGGTGCTTTTTCGGGTTAATAAGTATAGAATCGAGCTTATTAAAGATTACTTATGTGTTGCGAAAAAATTAAAACAGAATAAAAGTGACGTAAAAAAAATGATTTTTTCTTACACGAAAAAAACTAATTTCAAGTCTCAATATTATGTCTACTCTTACCTCTTACTTACCGAAAGTGTAAAAAGATAATACCTATTTTAATCCGACAAATACAAAACTTCATTTGTATGAAACCTCAAGTCTATCTTCTACTGTGCCTCAAGTTTACGGGAGACTGGCGATGGTCCTGAGCTTTCAGACTAGTAGGTATGTCAATGTCTATTTGATTTAGTCATGTTAGCTATAGTTTGCAATAATTATTATTATGTATATACCTAAATTATCTGTTCTTATAATAGGTAGGTAAGAATGTAGGTACCTAAAACTTATGTATAGTTACAATAAATTAATAACCTTGAAATATATTTGCCAACCCAAAGTTATTGATAGCTATAGGTGTACCTACCTATTGAATTTAGTTTGTCCGCATCTTTTTCAGGATTCCCGATGAACGCTTTGTTTTCGCGGAATAAAGTGCCCTCGATCGCTCCTTGCCGAACATTGACAATTTTAATCTCCTTGCTTATTGCAGAGTCAGACATTATGTCTTTATGCAAAAGTGCAAGGTACTGATCTAGGCCACGTCTTATCCCAGGCCGGAAGTAGGAACCCTATAGTTTCAAGATTTAAAAAAAAGTGCGGGAAAAAGATAGCAAATATTATTTACTTAGGTACCGATATTGTATCCATACATACATAATCACAAGTAGAATGCCTTGAACTATACTACTACTCGCAAAAGGATATAGAAAATAGGAAACGTTACACTTAGCAATCAAGGTGCTGGTTGATAGTGACATGTTATAATAATTATACTGTCCGCTCTCAAAAACTCAATATGCACGAAGCTTGAAGATAGACATCAGACTCCGGCAAGTCAAACTAAAGCAAATAAAAAGGTTTCGCTGAATTGCAAAATTTACCGACAGGAAAATTATTGATTTAGATAAGGTTAGAGAAGTAACTGATGGCCTAGCCTAAGAAACCTAAGCCTCTATCTTCTTCTTCTTTATCAACCTATACCTAGACGTCCACAGCTGGACAAAGGTCTCCTGCATGGACTTCCACAGGCTTCGGTATTGCGCCGCTTGAATCCATCAGCGGCTCCCTGCGACTCGTTTGATGTCGTCGGTCCACTTAGTGGGGGGTCTGCCAACACTGCATTTTCCGGTGCGGCTGCGTTCGCCACTCCAACACCTTGGGATCCAACGACCATCAGCTCTTCGAACTATGTGCCCCGCCCATTTCCACTTCAGTTTCGCGACACGCTGGTCGCTGAGCTATGTCGGTGACTCTGGTTCTCCTACGAATCTCCTCATTTCTGATTTGATCTCGCAGGGATATACCGAGCATAGCTCTCTCCATCGCTCGCTGAGTGACCCTGAGCCTTCTTCTTAAAGCCTCTATAATAAGCGGTAAAAGCTGGGAATTAGAATACTTAACGATTTTCTAAATCAGACTCCTACAAAAAACTTAGGCAGTCGTATACGGAAGCATAAGATAGGATATATAAACATAGAGAAAGAGTAGAAAGTAGATATGCATTTGTATTATTTGCACTATTCCACGCTTGGATGGTTTTTTTATTTTTTTTGGTACTTAAGTATTCTAACGATAAAATTTTAGCAACCCGGCTTGATTAGTTAATTATAGTTAATAATAGTGTTAACAGCTAAAAAAATTCGAACCTGGCTCAAGGAAAAACGTAAAACTTGTTCCGAGTTGATTCACCGCGGCATTACCTGCGCAACTCGGGTAATCCCGGCCGGCCGGGAAATAACAAACGTTTCCATACGGGCTACTTTCATTTGCAATTTAGAAAATGGACGAATGGGTTTTCTGTAGAGGCTACAATTTTGAGCTTATAAATATGCATCATTGCAAACATTATCTATAGTAGGTAAGTACTTACATAAGTTATGTACTTACCTAACTAAATTACTAACCTACTTGAACCTACTGCATGTCTACTGCCCCTTACCTACATTTGTCAGCCAATAAAATAAGCTAGTTAATCTAATCTAGGTAGATTACTAATGCTAACTTTATTATATTTCGAGTTCTAGAAAACTTAATGTACATACCTACTTACCTAGGTATTGTATTAAAAACAATACCTTTTAGTAGGGAACAATATTAATATTTATTTTATTATCATTAGCATAGTAACTGGGTTGGTTTTCATTTTTAATTTTAATTTTTTAATGCTAAGTATGATCAATTGACTGGAAATAATTATTACTTACTATGTAATTCATTATCTATTGCGCTCTTTTTGCTAGCACATTTTGCTTTTGAGTCTAATTAACGCTATCTTGCGTGCGTTCCTCTTACCTTGACCGCTGAAGCAATATCTATTATCTAAGAATTCGTAATATTGTGGCTTAATTTACTAGTGATTGAAATAATTTAGCTATTGGCCAGTACAGTACAATGAAAATTCTGGTACAGTAAAGTACCAGAATTTTCATTGGAAAGGTATCTGGGGACACGGGAGTGTCCCAGCCACGACTGCAAGCGAAGCGCAAGGGCACTACCTACCTTTTCTCGAAGCGCTTCGTCGTTTTTTTGAACCTTCATAACTTACGTTTGGTTTATACCAGATAAACAAAATTCTCAGGGTATGATGTCTAAGGTGACCTTATTAAATATATAAAGTTTCAATTGCGTAGCTCTTATACTTTAGATTTTATTGATATCTTTTCCCCTGATTACGTCACTGACTCACTCACTGATCGAAAATACTTAGGGTACTTCCCGAAGTCCTAGAAAGCTGAAATTTGGTATGTAAGCTAGTATTAGTACACACACCCCTTACCACGCCTCGCCACGTTGCCACGACTCGCGAGCCCAATCAAAAAATATATCAGATCTCATGTAGAGCCAAGCTTCTAACTCTACACGTCCTAAATCTACAAGCCCTAACTTCACAGACTCTATAAGTTAGTCAAAATATTTGCCTATTTTTTGGATTTGATTAGTATACATAGATAAATATTAATCTTGCACGGTGGATTCCATTTCAATAAAATAGATATCGGATGTCGTTACAAAAAACTTCACCCACTTTATTAATTCAAGGCTAGCAATTCTCATTGAACTTTTTATGTAAAACGAATATTCATTGATGAATGTAAAATGGACATACTTTTTATTGATCTTAAAGTATTTTATTATTATTAATTATTTTATTTTATTTAATTATACTACCTACCTACTTGTTTGATAAATAATTCTTAGTAGGTACCCACCTACCTATACTCTTATTGTCAAATATGAACGATTTCTGGAGTCTACATACGCATTAATTAATGTGAGTGAGATTTGGAATGTTTGTTATTAGGGTCCCATACCCAAAAGGTGCCAACAGGACCCTATTAGGTCTCCGCTGTCGGTCTGTCTGTCAGCGGGCTGTATAGCCTGTATCTCATGAACCATAAAAGGTATTTTAAAATGGTCAAAAAATACATTTTATGATGAAAATTACATAACATGTACTTACTCCCTTTTTAACCGATTTCAAAAAAGGAGGAGGTTGTCAATTCATAGAAATATTTATCTTTTATGTGTGTTCACCGATTACTCGAAGATGTCTGAACCGATTTGGAAAATTCTTTTTGTTTCAAAGGGTATTATATATACTTCCCACGTGGTCCCATTTAAATTTTATCGAAATCAGTCGAGCAGTTTTAAAAATCAACAATTAATTATAGAATTTGTAATGGCGCGGGTGTTTGAAGTCGGTTTTTAGGGTTCCGTACCAAAATGGTAAAAATGGAACCCTTATGGTGTGACTTTCTCCGTCCGCTGATGCCCGCGACTGCGTTCGAGTGAATTTAATTTTTATAATCCCTCGGGAACTCTTTGATTTTCCGGGATAAAAGTAGCTGTAGTAGATAAGTAGTCGATCCGTGGCTCTGTTGAGGCGTTACTGAAGGACAAACCATCAAAACCACTTTCGCATTTATAATATTAGTATTATTAAAGCTATCGACATAAAATTTGGATTAGTTGTATATAATAGTGGCCCAACATCATTGGAATAAAAAAATCGAAAATTATTTTTAGTTTAATAAAAAAAGGGGGAAAATCGGAGGTTTGAAATTTCAAAGTCAGATAACTATACCGAGTGGGGTTTTATATGAAAGGACTTTGCCTGTACATTCTAAAACAGACTTCTTTTTTATTTTTATACATAATAGTTTTTGATTAATCGTGCAAAATGTCGATAAAAATACCGTTTTGGTTTATGTATGTTTTACAGGGAAAATAAAACCAACGCTCTAACTAGCATAGTTTTTTAGATATTAATAATAAACCTCTAAAGTGAGTCTAAACAAACAAAGTTAACGATGAACAAGCAAATTAATATAATATTATCGTTTTACTTTTAACTTCTGGAATACAGAACCCTCGGTGCGCGAGTCCGACTCGCACTTGGCCGGTTTTTTAAAAAGATTCCGACAAATTGAGAATCTCCTCCTTTTTAGGGTTCCGTACCAAAATGGTAAAAATGGAACCCTTATGGTGAGACTTTCTCCGTCCGTCCGTCCGTCCGTCCGTCTGTCACAGTCGATTATTTCAGTAACTATTAAAGCTATCGACATGAAATTTGGCATAGTTGTGTATAATAGTGGACAACATCATTGGAGTAAAGAAAAATTGAAAATTATTTTTAGTTTTATTAAAAAAGGGGGAACATGGGGGGTTTGTAATTTCAAAGTAAAATAACTATACTGAGTGGGGTATCATAAGAAAGGCCTTTACTTGTGCATTCTAAAACAGTTTTTTATTTATTTATATATATAATAGTTTTTGATTAATCGGCCAAAATGTCGAAAAAAATACCGTTCCCCCCCTTATCTCCGAAGTTTACCAATCGAAAAATCTGTATAATTATGATCAATAGAGGTTTATGTATATTTTACAGGAAAAATAAAAGCAACGCGAAAATTATTTTAGTTTGATTAAAAAAGGGGGAAAATCGGGGGTTTGAAATTTCAAAGTAAGATAACTATACCGAGTAGGGTATCATATGAAAGGCCTTTACTTGTGCATTCTAAAACAGTTTTTTATTTATTTCTATATATCATAGTTTTTGAGTAATCGGCCAAAATGTCGAAAAAAATTC
Organism: Oeneis ivallda; assembly: GCA_029955525.1. Lineage (NCBI taxonomy): Eukaryota > Metazoa > Arthropoda > Insecta > Lepidoptera > Nymphalidae > Oeneis > Oeneis ivallda. The sequence continues at coordinate 18,697,608 of JARPMR010000002.1, read as the reverse complement.
TGTTCCCCCCGCCCTTATCTCCGAAGTTTACCAATCGAAAAATCTGAAATAATTATGTTCAATAGAGGTTTATGTATATTTTACAGGAAAAATAAAATCAACGCGAAAATAATTTTAGTTTAATTAAAAAAGGGGGAAAATCAGAGGTTTGAAATTTCAAAGTAAGATAATTATACCAAGTGGGGTATCATATGAAAGGCCTTTACTTGCGCATTCTAAAACAGTTTTTTATTTATTTCTATATATAACAGTTTTTGAGTAATCGGCCAAAATGTCGAAAAATATACCGTCCCCCCCCTTATCTCCGAAGTTTACCAATCGAAAAATCTGAAGTAATTATGGTCAATAGAGGTTTATGTATATTTTACAGGAAAAATAAAACCAACGCTCTAACTAGCATAGTTCTTTTTATATTAACAATAAACCTCTACAAACAAAGTTAACGATAAATAAGCAAATTAATATAATATTATCGTTTTACTTTTACTTTTGGAGTACGGAACCCTCGGTGCGCGAGTCCGACTCGCATTTGGCTGGCTTTTTTGACTTCAAACCTACTTAGGTTCAAAAGGATTTTTTTACTATAGATTAATATGCTTAAAGTGACGGGCAACTAGAACCAAGGAACCCTACCTATTGGTCATGGCCTGCCATGCATTTAACCGTTTATACTTTATTTACATAATGTACTTATACCCTCCTGTGACAACCCTTCAAAAATAGGTAATAGGTACACATTTTGCATGGTTTTTAGTTTTAGAAGCTTAGCCTGTATTCGGTTGTTTTATGTGTAGTCATGCGACAGCAGCGTCGCTCGAGCCGAGGTCCGCGCGGTAACCTCGCACCACTTGCCCGCGGCGTTGTGCAACGGTTGCCGTCACCCGTTCTCTCGGCATTGAGCACGGGTGCTAAACCTGCTGTAGTATAATTCCTCCATTGTTTCCTTTTGTTTTATAAATATTGAAAAGGCTATATTTTAATCGTTAAGGACTAACTGTTTCCTTTAAGGTTGATTATACGGGTCTGCCCGCGAAATTCAAATTTAATTTGGTTTTTCGTTTTAACAGAATATCGAGTTGGACGTGAGTTACTCACAAATTAGTCGATATTCTGACTAATTTCTTAAAGTGGAAACTTTCAAGAGTTTCAAGTAAAGATTTTTATATAAACCTGTGAAGATGAATACTTTCATTGGCGCAATTAAAATGCCATAAGCCTACTTTGTCGTATTAGTTTACAAATTGCGAAAAACCAAATTAATATATGAATTTCGCGGGCAGAACCGTATAATGCACCTTAATTCCTAATTAAACTTTAATTCCTCTATTAATAATTATGTTCTCATTAATTAGGTACATATCTACATACCCATATAATAATTATAATTTATAATATCTAACCTTGATCGATCGAAAACAATCTAATTATTAAAAGTTCTGATTCCTAACTAGATAAGTACTTAATTGTTATATATGTATCTGTAGTACCTGATACCTACTAATTCGCTTACTAACAATGGTTTTGCATTTTCAGGTCTATCATGTCGGAACAAGACTTATACTTAAAATTTGGTTTGTTTCTCTCAAATGTAATTATTAGATTATGTGTAATGTCGATGTCTTTTATTAGCAGATATAGCTTTTATGCCACAAAATATGTCCATTCATCCTACCACCAGGCACCAATCAGTCTGCAGTCTCTACACTTCCTGGGCATAGACTGATTCAAAGAGCGCGCTGATGAGCTAGATTCTATTAATAATAGCGCAACGAGTCCTAACTTCAAATCCCGTTGATTGTATGTGCACTATTTTCTTGTACAAGCTTTACGTTAATTCTTTAGAAAAAAAAACTCCTCCTAATTCTACCCACTCGCTCCCGCCCCCATATTAATTACTTCGCATGTAATTTTTGGAACGGAGTTCCTTATGGCGCGTTGCGGAGGGCACCCTACAAAAAACGTCCGTAGCGTTAAATAAAAAAGCGTAAGATTTTATACATTTTTTGATGGCCTAAAAATCTAATATAATAATTTCAATGAGTTGTGCATCGCCTCAATGGCGCAATCACAATCATTATAAAAAATTTATACCCGAATAAATATTTTCTTTATACCTCGAATAGAACTTGAAAACTTCGTTCCTATCTGGTGTCCCCGCGACTTTTTTTTTATATTTACTTGTCGTACTTTTTACCCACGACTTGACCGAGGTAGGTACGACATTATTATGGTGTTTAGCATTTTTTCTTCAGTAACAATTTTTCTACTATAATACTAGTAGGTAATTTTAGACTAAATTAACTAACTTTTTTTTTAATTCTAGATGCAATGGAGGCTAAGGAGTTCAAGGATTTTGCGTCGGCTATGACGAATTACATCGCCGAATATTTGGAAAACATACGCGACAGGTGCGTTAAATACACCAGTTTCTACATAATATATTGTAGGTACTTACTGGAAATATCTAAAAGGTTCCCAAAGGTATCCAACGTCTGCGGGTAACTCGGAGCGTATAGTCGCCATTCAACACCACGGGACCCAGTTGGGAGTTGGGACCCCAACGAGCAATATCGGTTTCTTCTTCGAACTATGTACCTACTCGTAACTCGCTTCTAAGAGCTCGCCCATTGCCACTTCAGCGTCGAGACTGGTTGAGTTATATGTCCGTTACACTAATATTTGTAGGGTTCCAAAAAAAGAAACGGAACCCTTGTATGATCGCTTCGTTGTCCGTCTGTCTTTCCGTGTGTCAAGGCTCTTTTTCTCAAAAAATGGCTTGAGGTAATAAGTTGAAATTGCTGACCTAATACAGCATTGTAAAGTCGACATCTCCTTGTCTAGTGACTAGACAATACAGCATTGTAAAGTCGACATCTGAGGATGCTCCGGTGTCGGGGCGAAACGTGCGTCGAGAGTAGTGTAAAAGTCTTGTGCGGTGGTGCATGTGAGTGGTGGTGGCATTGCTTGCTTGGGAACTTGGCTTTCTTGCTTGGCTGGGTAGGTGAGTTGTGCTTAGCTTTTAATTGCATGTTTGACCATACAGATTTTTTCTGTTGGCGGATTATAGCAAAATAATTCTAACCTTTTCTTGCTAATCATGAACTTCCGCAAAGTAACGCCTGCTTCTATCCAATATTTATTTATTATATTTATTTTATACCAAACAAAGTAAATAATAATAATATATAAAAATTCTTTAAAAAAAACTGACTTCAAACGGCACTGAAAAGTATACTTAAAATAATTATTTCAGTTTGTACCTACACGTATGTTGAAGTCGGGCGGGCCTAAATAGAAACGATGAAACGAATGCGCCACGCTAGCCAAAATTTTAGTTTGTAGGTCCAGGCACAGAATTTATCAAATCAGTGATAAATAGTGTGATATGATAATAGTACTTGGTACAGGTATGTTGAAGTCGGGCTAGCGTTGCAGTTTCATAGTTCTATTGAGACCAACAACTGAAATTACTACAAACTGAAATTATTTTATACTTTTCAGTGCCGTTTGAAATCGTTTTTTTTTTAAAGACAAAAAAAATACGCGTCGAATTGAGACCCTCCTCTTTTTGAAGTCGGTTAGTAAAACAATAAGAGATAGTGACCCAAGGTAGAGAGTGTAAGGAAAAAAGAATAGGTAGGTAAGTAAGTATAATATGAATAGTAAGTGAGTGATCATGAAAAAGCATAACACTGGTCCTTCGACGGATTTCTTAATTTTTGATTCCTATCTTTACCTACGTAGATTATCACCTAGGTATTCCGTATTGGTATGTAATTTCTACTTTATTCACTTTCAAGGCAAGTGGTGCCGTCAGTGAAGCCGGGTTACCTCCGTCCGCTGGTGCCGGAGCAAGCGCCGGAGAAGCCGGAGCCCTGGACAGCCGTGATGGACGACATTGAGCGCGTGATCATGTCCGGCGTCACGCACTGGCACTCGCCGCGCTTCCACGCCTACTTCCCTACCGCCAACTCCTATCCAGCCATCGTAGCGGACATGCTCAGCGGAGCTATTGCGTGCATCGGGTTTACTTGGGTATGTACTAGTAACTACTCGTACTACTAATACCACAGCTACATATAATACAGTACCACAGTCCACAGCATACAATATTATGTTGGGTTGGTATTGACTACAGTTTTTTCGTTTTGTACCTTAAGGTGGATGAGATACGGGTCTGCCCGCGAAATTCAAATTTAATTTGGTTTTTCGCAATTTATTAACTAGGTAATACGACAAAGTAGGCTTATGTCATTCTAATAGCGCCAATGGCAGTATCATATTCACAGGTATACATAAAAATCTTTACTTGAAAGTGTCCAGTTTAAGAAATTAGTCAGAATATCGACTAATTTGTGAGGAACTCACGTCAAACTCGATACTCAGAATAATTTCTTAAACTGGACACTTTCAAGCAAAGATTTTTATGTATACCTGTGAAGATGATACTGCCATTGGCGCAATTAGAATGCCATAAGTCTACTTAGTCGTATTAGTTTACAAATTGCGAAAAACCAAATTAAATTTGAATTTCGCGGGCAGACCCGTATAATCCACCTTAACCACACTACATATTTAGATACCCATAGTCTTTTTTTTTTCAATAAATCTGTTTTCGTAATTTGATCCTTATGATTGCTACAATAAAATATGGTAGACTGTACAAAATAATTAGTAGTTAACGTTTTATCGATTTGTCACCCACACCATAGTACATATAATTGGTAGTAGCAAAAATTGGTTTAAGTCTGATGATGGAGCAGGAAATTTGTGGGTAACAGGATGTTGGGACTTGGGTAAAAGTATGTAACCTACCTACGCGTATTACACATAGACTGGCCATTGATTCCACATGAGGGAGGTGATTTAAATTTTTAGTTTACACTTGTACTTATCTAGGTAGTAGGTTCTTATAATATGTAGGTACACAGCATGGTAATTTCCACCATTCGATTCTTTAGCAATGACGTCTGACAAAGATTGCGGTATTTCAGTAATAGAGCAAGATCCCAGTGCCGCCAGACCTAAGTTATTTTCTCAGCAATTATTTGTGTACGATAGAGTACTGTTCGAATGTCCTTTCAGTATATGCGTACCAGCTAGATTGTGCCGACGGCCAATTTCCAGATACCAGGTGCTAAAGGTAGGTAAAAACTAGAATAACTTATCTTAAATTCTCAGGGCTGATTTTCATATATGTTTTAAAGAATATTGTAAAAATTAATAAATTAATACTGCCAGACGCTTACCGCCGGCGGTTACTTTAGCCAGACGCTTTGAAGCTCCCAAAAAAATATATAATTTAAGTTAACTTATATTCTCAGTTCTGATTTTTATACATGATACTCAGGGAACTATTGCGATATTATCTGTAAGCTGCCAGACCTATTGGAAGGGTCAAACATCCCCCCAGACACACATTATGCGTCCCCATATGTATGAGCGCTAGAACATGATTCACTTGTTTAAGCGTGTGAGAGATAATATCATCATACTATAATATTATAAATGCGAAAGTGTGTTTGTTGGTTTGTCCTTCAATCACTCTGCAACAGAGCTACGGATCGACGTGATTTTTTGCCTGTTTATAGCTTGCAGAAGATATTGCAATAGTTCTCTCTCTCTAGATCCTAAGCTATACCCAGGCAAAAAATCACGTCGATCCATAGCTCTGTTGCAGAGTGATTGAAGGACAAACCAACAAACACACTTTCGCATTTATAATATTATAGTATGATGATATTATCTCTCACACACTTAAACAAGTGAATCATGTTCTAGCGCTCATACATATGGGGACGCATAATGTGTGTCTGGGGGGATGTTTGACCCTTCCAATAGGTCTGGCAGCTTACAGATAATATCGCAATAGTTCCCTGAGTATCATGTATAAAAATCAGAACTGAGAATATAAGTTAACTTAAATTATATATTTTTTTGGGAGCTTCAAAGCGTCTGGCTAAAGTAACCGCCGGCGGTAAGCGTCTGGCAGTATTAATTTATTAATTTTTACAATATTCTTTAAAACATATATGAAAATCAGCCCTGAGAATTTAAGATAAGTTATTCTAGTTTTTACCTACCTTTAGCACCTGGTATCTGGAAATTGGCCGTCGGCACAATCTAGCTGGTACGCATATACTGAAAGGACATTTGAACAGTACTCTATCGTACACAAATAATTGCTGAGAAAATAACTTAGGTCTGGCGGCACTGGGATCTTGGACCATAAGTAAAAACCATAAACCAATAAGTACAGTAAGATTATGTACCTACCTACTTTAACATAAAGTCCAACCGCCGACATTGAGCTTCTGTAATAAACGTTCATAGTAGGTTGGTAGGTATTATGTATCTACTTATCTACTATCTTTTAAAACCTTGGGATTTCAAATCACGAATACCCGGATAACCGGATCCTGCGAGGTTTGGGTGATATATAAGTATCTACAAAAAAACTAAATTGTAGTGTCTGAAATCTGAATGACTGTGATTTCGAAACAACTGCCTTTATTAAGTTCATATTATAAATGGCTAGATGATGCCCGCGACTTCGTCCGCGTGGATTAAAGTTTTTTAATTCCCACGGGAAATCTTTAATTTTCCGTGATAAAATGTAGCCTATGTGCTAATCCTGAGTATGAGTTATCTCCATTTTAAATTTCAGCCAAATCAATTCATTCGTTGTCACATTAAAGAGGAATAAACATCCATCCATCCATCCATACATCCATCCTTACAAACTTTCGCATTTATAATAGGTAGGATTATTTGAACGACAACATAATCCCATCACACGTTTTTATAATTTTTTGTTCGTCTGTATAATGTATGTATATTCTGTACCTAATGTATGCGTCTATATGGGCTAAGCTTCGAAACGCCTGAACCTGTTTTGACGAGATTTTCACATACAGGTAGAGGATTTTACAAGGAGTAACTTACCTCACGTTTACACCAGTTGTAACTTGCTTACGTAACACTTACCTACGTAAGTAAAACGTAAGTAGCATATGAGCAGTGCATTTACACTACAGGTATCTATAATATATTATAATTAGATACAAGAGAGTTTTCATTACACCTAGCTTAGAGTCGTTCGGGTCAAGTGTGCGCACTTTTCGCTTTGAAGCCTCGCCGTGCATTATAATATAAGAATTAAGGAGAAAAAAAAAATTGTTTAGAATAGAACATTTATTAGGCTTTAAATTAAAACAGAAACGAAAACGTTGTGTCTTAATTTTTTAGAAAAATAATAATAATACCGGGAAGTCGGAATGCGTACTCTTGACCCGTAATGCGGGTAAGTGTGTGTACTCCTGTGGGGTAAGCAGACGCAGTTGGGTAAGTGAACGCATTCGTTAGTTTTACAGTATTAAACCTTCTCTCACTAAGATTTTCAGTGGTAATTAATATTTCTTTGGAAATGGATGAAAATATCACAAAATTTAGACATTTCGGCTTGAGATCGATCAAACTTATGATAATAGCTTTAACATAGAAAACTAAAACTTTAAGTAATAACAGAATAAAATAATTTGTACTTCTATTTAAACAAATTTAGGAAAATATCTTTTTATAATAATATAAGTCCTTTTAAATCAGTCAAGATTATCTTAAAAGTCTAACATTAAGTCTGTGACTTAAGTCTGTACTTTTCCCTCTTTCACTGTACTTTTCCCTCTTTCAATAAGAGTTCTAGCTTTAGCAATTTGTTGCTCGGTATTTAGTGCAAATTCTGTTTTTTTTTCGTATATATTTTCGAGACATGACGATAAACACTAATACAAAAAATCAAAAAATGTAATCAAGATTTAAGAACTTAAATAGCACACATTTTCAATACATCATGACACCAGGGACAAGTGTACGCATGCGCACACTTACCCGCACACACTTTCCCCGAGAAGCCAAAACTTAAATGAATAATCACTGAGTCAGAAACACCGAATATAACCTCAAATTACTTTGTCACGTTTCAATAACAATATGCATATTAGTCATAAAAAATAGACTAACCATCATCAGATCACAATCTTGCAAGCAACAGTGTTTTCCAAAACACAAAAATTTATTGATTATAGCATCAAATATAGTTTTTATCAAATAAATAAATAACGATGCGGGGTGCGGCGCACGGGCATGTCGCATCTGTTTCGCCCCTTCGGCGCCTCCGATCGACCGAAACAAACACTCCTCCCTCCGCATCCCGTTTTGGAGATACAGGCCGTGCGCACACTTACCCACTGCGCTCGGTTACCCCAAACGACTCTACGTGAGTAAATTACGACTTACCTTGTGGCCTTACCCCGCGTTTACAGGTGTAAACGCGGGGTAAGGCCACATTTTATCACAGGAATAATAAATAACTAAAGTTCTTTCGTAAAAAAAATGGTTTTACCGCTGAGGTGGCGAAAGGCATGTCCGTATCCGGAATGCAAGTTAGGCAGGAAGTTAGAGGATATAGGTATGCTGCAATTTGTTCCGGAAAGTCAAGGAGTTCCTTCAGTCTTTTAAAAAAAACTAGGTAACTACATAAGTCACAAGTATTTATGTACCTAATGAATTCTTGTGAACGAAGTCGCGAGCACCATGTAAGTCTTCTTCTTCTTCTTCTTCTTTATCAACCTATAGACGTCCACTGCTGGACAAAGGTCTCCTGCATGGACTTCCACAGGCTTCGGTCTTGCGCCGCTAGAATCCAGCGGCTCCCTGCGACTTGTTTGATGTCGTCGGTCCACCTGGTGGGGGGTCTGCCAACACTGCGTTTCCCGGTGCGGGGTCGCCACTCCAACACCTTGGGACCCCAACGACCATCAGTTCTTCGAACTATGTGCCCCGCCCATTTCCACTTCAGTTTCGCGACACGCTGAGCTATGTCGGTGACTTTGGTTCTCCTACGAATCTCCTCATTTCTGATTTGATCTCGCAGAGATATACCGAGCATTGTTCTCTCCATCGCTCGCTGGGTGACCCTGAGCCTTCATATGAGGCCCATAGTTAGCGACCATGTCTCGGATCCGTAAGTCATCACTGGCAACACGCACTGTTCGAAGACTTGAGTCTTCAGGCACTGAGGGATTTTGGACGAGAAGACATCTCGGAGCTTCCCGAACGCTGCCCAGCTGAGTTGGATTCGGCGGTTAATCTCTTTCTCGAAATTGGACCTACCTATAGCTGGACTGTATGTCCCAGGTATATATACTCGTCTACAATTTCGAGCGCAGAGTTCTCAACGATTACTGGGTGGAGCGGAGCATGAGCATTGGACATGACTTTCGTCTTGCTCATGTTCATTTTCAGGCCCACCTGCTGAGATCATTGAGCATTGTATTGAGATCTCTCAGAGTCTCTGCCATGACTACTATGTCATCGGCAAATCGCAGGTGAGTGATGTACTCGCCGTTTATGTTGATGCCAAGTCCGTGCCAATCCAGAAGCTTAAAGACGTCCTCCAACGCAGCGGTAAATAGCTTCGGGGAGATTACATCTCCCTGTCGCACTCCACGCTGCAAGTGGATTGGTCTCGTAGTCTGGTCCTGTATACGTACTGACATAGTGGCGTTTTCGTACAAGCACCTCAACACTTGGATATACCGGTAGTCAATCCGGCATCTCTGCAGCGACCTCAATACAGCCCAAGTTTCCACCGAATCAAAGGCTTTCTCATAGTCCACAAACGCTAAGCAAAGTGGCCGGTTAACTCTTCCGTCTTCTGTATTACCTGCCGCAGCATATGAATGTGATCTATGGTACCAAAGCCTTTTCGGAATCCGGCTTGTCGGGAGGCTGGAAGTCGTCAAACCTACGAGCGAGACGATTCGTAATGACTCTCGAGAACACTTGTGGACCGGGAGCCAGGTACAAATTCGGTCAATTATTTCCTCTCGAGCGAAACTTCGTGAAACGCATTAGGGATTTATATTATGAATATTCGCGACCTTCAGCTGCGACTCCGTGGGTGGGGCGGGCAGTGGCAGCCTCCAACGCATGGAGAAAAAAAAAAGTTTTTTAGTCATTTCCTCCCATTTGAAAATTTGTCAGATTATAGTTTACCTAATATTTTGAAGGAAAAATAAATTCAGCTGACCATAACATGGTGGATTATACTTCAGCTGGCTGCTTGAACATGAAAAAAAAAATTATATTTTCCATGATTTCCTCTCAACTAAAAATTTACCTGGTGATCGTTTATATGCTACTATGAATGAAAATTAATTTCAGCTTGCTGTATCGCGGTGGAAAGTTTTTCAGCTGGTACCTTGAAAGGTGTGACGTAGAAGCATCTATCACCTACTGAATCTTATCAGCTGACGACTTTTCCCTTGACTTACAGCTAGCTGATTTTTTTTCATTATTTACTAATGCATGTTAACAATTCTCTTATAAATTTTCATCCAGGAGGTAATCACTTTTCTTAAGTTATTCTCTTTCTTTTTACAGATTGAGGCCTATACATAAGCATGGAGGAAAAAAAAGTTTTTTAGTCATTTCCTCCCATTTGAAAATTTGTCAGATTATAGTTTACCTAATATTTTGAAGGAAAAATAAAGTCAGCTGACCATAACATGGTGGATTATACGTCAGCTGGCTGCTTGAACATGAAAAAAAAAATTATATATTCAATGATTTCCTCTCAACTAAAAATTTACCTGGTGATCGTTTATATGCTACTATGAATGAAAATTAATTTCAGCTTGCTGTATCGCGGTGGAAAGTTTATCAGCTGGTACCTTGAAAGGTGTGACGTAGCAGCATCTATCACCTACTGAATCTTATCAGCTGACGACTTTTCCCTTGACTTACAGCTAGCTGATTTTTTTCATGATTTACTAATGCATGTTAACAATCCTCGTATAAATTTCAATCCTCTTATAAATTTTCATACAGGAGAAAATCACTTTTCTTAAGTTATTCTCTTTCTTTTTACAGATTGAGGCTATACATAAGCCCTTTCTATATTGCAGCTAGATTGTAGATTAAAATTACCTTCTCCAGATGCTATGCTATAGCAGAGCATAGAATGCTAAAGGTCCACTTGGAGGGGTTAAGTTTTACCCATGACTACGTACAAAGGCCCTTTATTGTGTATAGTGCACATGCAGATTTTTGGTAGAAATAAATTGGTTGTCTGTAAACTTGGTTTACGGACGGTAGTTTTCCGTGATAACGTCTTATAGAAACACTAGCTGATGCCCGCGACTTTGTCCTCGTGGATTTAGTTTTTAAAGTCCCTCGGGAACTCCTTGATTTTCCGGGATAAAAAGTAGCCTAGATGTTGACCCGAGTAATAAGCTACCACGGTATAAAATTTTGTAGAAATCTGTGCGGTAGTTTTTACGTGAAAGAAGGCTTATGTATAGCCTCAGTCTGTAAAAAGAAAGAGAATAACTTAAGAAAAGTGATTTCCTCCTGGATGAAAATTTATAAGAGGATTTTTAACATGCATTAGTAAATAATGAAAAAACTCAGCTAGCTGTAAGTTAAGGGAAAAGTCATCAGCTGATAAGATTCAGTAGGCGATAGATGCTGCTGCGTCACACCTTACAAGGTACCAGCTGAAAAACTTTCCACTGCGATACAGCAAGCTGAAATTAATTTTCATTCATAGTAGCATATAAACGATCACCAGGTAAATTTTTAGTTGAGAGGAAATCATTGAATTTATAATTTTTTTTTCATGTTCAAGCAGCCAGCTGACGTATAATCCACCATGTTATGGTCAGCTGACTTTATTTTTCCTTCAAAATATTAGGTAAACTATAATCTGACAAATTTTCAAATGGGAGGAAATGACTAAAAAACTTTTTTTTTCCTCCATGCTTATGTATAGCCTCAATCTGTAAAAAGAAAGAGAATAACTTAAGAAAAGTGATTTCCTCCTGGATGAAAATTTATAAGAGGATTGTTAACATGCATTAGTAAATAATGAAAAAAATCAGCTAGCTGTAAGTCAAGGGAAAAGTCGTCAGCTGATAAGATTCAGTAGGTGATAGATGCTGCTACGTCACACCTTTCAAGGTACCAGCTGAAAAACTTTCCACCGCGATACAGCAAGCTGAAATTAATTTTCATTCATAGTAGCATTTATACGATCACCAGGTAAATTTTTAGTTGAGAGGAAATCATGGAAAATATAATTTTTTTTTTCATGTTCAAGCAGCCAGCTGAAGTATAATCCACCATGTTATGGTCAGCTGAATTTATTTTTCCTTCAAAATATTAGGTAAACTATAATCTGACAAATTTTCAAATGGGAGGAAATGACTAAAAAACTTTTTTTTTCTCCATGCGTTGGAGGCTGCCACTGCCCGCCCCACCCACGGAGTCGCAGCTGAAGGTCGCGAATATTCATAATATAAATCCCTAATGCATTTCACGAAGTTTTGATTGGGAGGGACTTGGTCATGAAAATCTGTCACTGGCTCCCGGACCATTGTAAACATGACTCAGCAGCGAGATGGGTCTATAATTCTTCAGCAAGGTATTATCACCCTTTTTGAAGAACAGGACCACCACGCTCCTGTGCCATGCTTCCGGCGTTATACCCTCGTGAATGACGGAATTGAACAATCGCTGAAAGATCTTAAGTACCGGTTTTCCACCCGCTTTCAGGAGTTCCGCAGTGATTCCGTCATCACCTGGCGCCTTGTTGTTCTTGAGCTGTTTAAGAGCCATTCTAATCTCGTATAGGCTGACGTCTGGGATATCTTCGGTATAGTGTCGGGTCAGTTTGGCTCTGGGATCTTTGGCCAAATCCTCAACAGGTTTTTGTGTCGTGGTATAACTGCCCATAGAACTTCTCGACCTCTCCCAAAATCTCAGGTCGAGAAGAGACGAGACGACCGTCATCAGTTTTAAGCCGCGTCAGCTGGCTCTGTCCGATAGACAGATCTCTCGCGAACACTTTTGAGCCTTTGTTCCGCTCGATAGTATCTTTAATACACTTGGTATTAAAGACCCGAAGGTCGCGAGTTTTCGGCCTTAGAGATCTGCCTATTAATCCGCCGGTAGGCAGCCGCGTCTACCGATGACTGCAGCCTAATCTCTTGTCTCTCCTCCATGAGCTTGAGAGTATGGTCAGAGAACTTTTCGGTTCTTTTCCTGCGATGGGTCTTAAAGAACTTAGACCCCACAGTATGGACAGTTTCCACGAACCTGTTGTTTAGATCGTCCACAGAAACACAGTCTGCTAGGCAATCGAATCGGTTCTGCAGTTCGAGTTGGAAGTTTTCGGGGTTTTGGATATGAGCACGAGAGGGTCGGAGAGTTGACTTCACCAGTCTAGCCCTTTCCAGCTTCACATTAATATTCAATGTGCCTCTTACCATACGGTGATCGCTCCCGGTTTTCACCCTGTTGATCACAGAGACATCATTGAATATATGGCGCTTGGTCGACATAATGAAGTCAATCTCACTTCTCGTAGAACCATCGGGGCTCATCCAAGTCCATTTTCTGTGTGGCCGCTTCCTGAAGAAGGAGTTCATCATAAAGAGGCCCTCCTTCTCCATGAAGTCGGCCAGCATTTGACCCCTCTGGTTCCTTCGCCCATAACCAAATCGCCCAACCCTCGTCTCTGCACCGCTTCGTTCACCCAGCCTCGCGTTGAAATCCCCCATCACAACATTGTAGTGAGTGGTAGAGGCGTGTATGGCTTTTGATATATCCTCATACAGCGCTTCCACCTCCTCGTCATGATGTGCCGAAGTCGGTGCGTAAACCTGTATAACCTTCAACGAATACCGATTGGTGATTCTGAGTATAAGGTACGCTACCCTACTCGACACACTTTTGACTTCGACGATGTTGTTGACGAGGGACTTGTGGACGATGAACCCGACACCACCCTGGGACTGTTGATCGCCCTCCCGGTAGTAGAATTATCGAGTCCTGCCCCTCTCTTCGGACTTCAAACAATCCTATAACATTCCAGCGCAACTTGCTCACTGCTTCTTCCAGCTCGATGATCTTCTCGTCCAGTCCAGTAAGGTCCAGTCGTCGGGGTTGGCAGCGGAATCTCATCCGGAGATTCTTAGCACCCCCTGCTCCGCCATTACCGTGACCGCTGCCAGGGTCAGACATAGCGAGGCCGCCGCGCCGGGAACTAGGGGCCTTGGCCTTGTGACAGTTTACATATCGGGTTTTGCCCATAATGACCACGCTGGGCAGGCATGTTGGTCATCGCAGGGCTAGACTGATCGCGCCGATGTCGCTGCTGCCCGACACCGGCCTGTGCTATTTGTTCAGTCTAGCTAGTATGAGATTACCGCCATCTGTCGGTCGCCATAGCCTCGTCAGTAAACCAGCAGGGGGCACCGCGGGCAGGTGAGGTTGACTGTTGGAGCGCTAGATGAAGGTGCGCTCCCTTACCCCCCATGGTAGGTCCTACTTACCATGTAAGTAGGACCTACCTAAGTATACATAAATGATCGCTTTTAATTACATAATATTTTTGTCTCAAAGTCAATGCCATTGACAATCATGCCGTAAAATGCGGACAAGGAAAACGGGTATAAAATATCCGTGGGTAAAAAATACCTACATTACTTATGATTTTAGGATTTTATAAACGTGTAGGTACACAAATAAATCTACAAGTAGTAGGTACAGCAAGACCACAAGTTTAGTATGTCACATCAATAATATCCGTTAGCATAATGTCGCCAACTAAGATTATAATTAGTACCTAAATATTCTTAGGTCGCCAACTTAAAACGATTGTTAACAATGAAATAAAGACCTACAGACCTTGTTTACGTAAATACAGCAACAAGATCTTGCTCACAGCAGTGCAGTGGACACCACCGTGAAGCGTAGGTACCTACACCTACAACAACCAATAAGAGGAAGATATTTTCGCGCCTAACGAATTTTGTCTAACGTTTATTTGTGGTCGTGTGAGTAGGATGCGTCGCAACGCATTGTACAAGTTCTCCTTACAAAATTTTGAATTTTCATACATTCAAAATGAAACATCGTAGACTGCAGACGGGCCGCAGCGCCACGCATGTGAGAATGGAGATCGATAAGTCTTACTCTTATGCCAATAGTTACCTGGCTTATGTGCTTGCAATGCCGTCGCGCCCACTTGCCGCGGCCACACCAGTCACGGCTTTCTTACATTGCTTTTTGTCTCAAAGTCAATGTTACAACTTAGGTACATTCAATGATGCCGTAATAGCACATTTGTGATTCAAGGCCGGTAAATACAAAATGCTTAATAGTTAATTTGCAAAAAATGTGGTAGGTAGGTAGGTACAATCAAGATCTTATAAAGAATAATAACAAGTAATTTACATAATATTCTAAGTATACCTACTAGTAGCACTAGTAGGTACAATGTAAGTACATACTACCAGACACGTCGGTAGGTACCACGGGCAAAAAAATCTCCCGTTGTACTTACTACCAATAGCACCACCTTTAGTACCACGGGTAAATAGCGGAGATTTAACGCGTGTTTTGTAAAATTGCAGATCGCCAGCCCCGCTTGTACCGAGCTGGAAGTTGTGATGCTGGATTGGCTGGGTCAGATGCTCGGGCTGCCGGAGGAGTTCCTGGCGCGCTCTGGCGGAGAGGCGGGCGGCGTCATCCAAGGCACGGCCAGCGAGGCGACCCTAGTTGCACTTCTCGGAGCCAAGGCACGCACTATGCAAAGGGTTAAAGAGCAACACCCTGAATGGACTGACGTTGAAATTCTGTCTAAACTCGTGGGGTATTGCAATAGTGAGTACTTAAATACATAATACAATATCCGGCAGTAAATACTTACCGAGCTTTGGAAAAATACAGTCAGTCAGTTGCCTCGTAGAGCTAAAACGTCTCATGCATGGAAGTATTTTAAAGTACTTAAGGTATGAGTGACAGAGACAGCGTTCTACGAAACCAAGACCGGCCGAATATCCTTTATGGGGCTCGATATAATATAATATAATATATAATATCATTTATTTAATCCAATATCATGATTTTACAAAATGGGTTTTGCCAGCAGCTAAGCTAAAATCCTTACGATTTTGTGGTTTAGCTGTTGGACCTCTTCCTGATCGAAGGCTCAGTTTTACTTATACTATATTATACAGATCAATAACAACAAAAATAAATTAGAAATTAAACAATAAATTATACAATAAATTTTTTTGGAACTTTTGACTTTTTGAACAATATTTAACTGAATTAGGTAGATATATTTAGATAAAAATTATTGATAGGTTTAGGATTATTGATTGCTTGTTAATTTTTACTACTAATATACTTACTGCCGAATATAGTAGGTAGATTAATTATACTGCCGAATAATTAATCTACCTACCACGGGTTCAACAAAAAACAAGTTTTAAGGTTTTTTGAAGTGAAAACTTCTTTTGGTGCACCGCACACACATTTTTACGTGAGTAGTAAGTTAGGCTGATCCGTCACGCTCTGAGGTGAAAGGCTCGATCGGGTGAACTCAGGACCGCCGAGTGTACAAGAGCGAGAAAGATACAGTCTGCTGCTCTTCTGTTATCACTACGTGAGATTCAGTGAGACAGTATAATATTGTCTCACTCACTCTCACTATGCTGTCATCCTTACCTACTTAATATTATAAATGCGAAAGTGTGTTTGTTTGTTGGTTTGTCCTTCAATCACGCCGCAACAGGGCTACGGATCGACGTGATTTTTTGCATGGGTATAGTTGAGGACCTGGAGAGTGACATAGGCTACTTTTATCCAAAATCAAAGAGTTCCCGAGGGATTTTAAAAACTAAATCCACGCGGACGAAGTCGCGGGCATCAGCTAGTAATATATAAATTGATTAGAGTATATTGATTAGATTAATTAGAGTATATACCTAAATTGATTGCGGTTGCCAATGAAGTTTTCACTTCTGCCGTGCTGTCTTAAGCACACTTTTTATACGCTTTTTATTAATGTTTGGGTACATCTTTTAGTAATAATTATTTTTAACAGAGCAAGCCCATTCGTCTGTGGAGCGGGCTGGGCTTCTGGGGGGTGTAAAACTTCGTAATCTGAAGCCGGACAACAAACGTCGCTTGCGAGGGGACACCTTGAAAGAGGCTATAGAAGAGGACATCCGCAATGGACTAATACCTTTTTATGTGAGTATATCCCAGATTGTGGAATGACATAGCTATAATATTTTTGGTATCTATAGCTAGTAATAGTTACTTACTATCGTTATCGCTAGTAAGTAGGTACTAGATAGGAATAGTTAACATGTTTAGTTAGGTAACTGTAGAAACTAGAGAAGTCTCCAGTAAGCTCACCTACTATAACTACTTATATGAAGCTCACGTACTCAGAGTAAGTGTTAGTAGGTAACTATAATATTTACTCTGAGCTCACGTAAGACATAACTTTTACATCGACTGTCACCCTTCCCGCCATCCAATTGTCAACTACCCCGCAAGATGCGATAAAAATCTATAAATCTGGACTAGATATTCGTTTTTCACTTCAGCGCTAGGTTCACAGTCACAATAAACTAAAACCAAAAAGGAAAATACGACTAGCTACCTACATAGGGTATACCTATACCTATTTTGTTTTTGTTTTAGGTCGTTGCAACCCTAGGAACTACGTCTTCATGCGCTTTCGACGTATTGGATGAAATCGGCGATGTTTGCAAAGAAAAGGAAATTTGGTTACACGTGGATGCCGCTTACGCTGGATCCGCTTTCATTTGCCCAGAATACCGCTATCTGATGAAGGGTGTCGAAAAAGCAGACTCCTTCAATTTTAATCCTCACAAGTGGATGCTCGTTAACTTTGACTGCTCCGCGATGTGGCTCAAACAACCCAGATGGATAGTGGACGCTTTTAACGTTGACCCGCTGTACTTGAAACACGATCAACAAGGCTCGGCTCCTGATTACCGCCACTGGCAAATTCCCCTCGGTCGACGTTTCCGCTCCCTCAAACTATGGTTTGTCCTAAGGTTGTACGGCGTAGAGAATCTCCAGAAACATATTCGCAAACAAATAGCCCTAGCTCATCTTTTCGAAAAACTTTGTCTCGATGACGAGAGGTTTGAATTGTTTGAAGAAGTCTCTATGGGCCTGGTGTGCTTTAGACTCAAAGGAAGCAATGACATTAATGAGTCTCTGTTGAGACGTATCAATGGGCGCGGCAAGATTCATCTCGTGCCATCAAAAGTCGACGATATTTATTTCCTGAGGCTCGCGATTTGTTCGCGATTCTCCGAAGAAAGCGATATTCAAGAGTCATGGAAGGAAGTAAAGGCTTCGGCTGACGAAATCCTTTCAGAAAACTAAATATTTATAACTATATTATTTGCTACAAAAAAGAGAAAAAAGAAATCTAAATGAATCTTGATTCATTTAATATTTAACTATTGCTATAAATATATTATTATTCCTATATAATAACTTTCAAAAAGGTCGTTTATGTTGGATATATGACTTACGATATTATAGTAGTAATATATCATGTAGGTATCTAATTCATTGTTCAGATAAACAATAGAATAGATAGCTGGCAAAAACTCTAAAAACAATTCCTTGAATGTAGCTTTATATAGAGGTACCTATTACTAGATCAAAAAAGGATATCTTAGAATATATAAAAATGTGGGTAGTCTGAAGGCACAAGAGCGGAGTCGCTGCATTAGTTCAAATGTGTCATTCATATAGGTCCATGTTCATTAGCACAAGTATTTACAGTAGGTAATAATAATTAATTAATGATTGTTATGCATATATGTAATATATCTATTATTAAGCACACATACCAACTTAAATTACATAATTTATTCTATGTATTAAAATAATGTAACCTATGTTTATTGTTAAAAGATGTTGAACTGTGATGTGATTATTTATTGCTATGGCGTAGTCCGTTAAGTAATAATTAATTTGTATTCTCAATGTGTACCTTAAAATATTTAATTAAATCAGAAATAAATTGAGTAAAACACGAATCATTTTTATTTTCTTATTTAGGTAGGTAACCTCACCATTCCTCTAGATAGGCAGTCAATTATTATCAATTTTAAAAACGATAATATACCTATAAATCTTCTTGATCTATGGATCCTTCTGTCTTATTAGACAAGTAATATTAATCCAACAAAATTGAACAGTATTTTATAGAATAAATTAAATTAAAATAATTCAATGGATGAAAATGAAATTATTACGTGTGATGTTTTTGTGGTCTAAAATATGGAGTAAAGAGTGTAGGAAACTCGAACCATTTATTGAACTATCAATAACACCAAGATGGTTTAGATATATGAGTCGAAGCCCCGCTTTGAGGGCATCGAGCCAGGAACAGTGTATTTTAGATTCGTGCTGCATCAGCCCTACCTGCCAAGAGCCACGAGTCATAATTGTTGGCGCCGGAATGGCAGGTCTATCGGCAGCTCACCGTCTTACACAGTGTGGCATTAGAAATTTTGTTGTATTGGAGGCTAAAGAACGGTAAACTATAGTTTTGGTAATAATTAATCTTCTATAGGCTACCTACTCTCTGCCCCGGCGGGCTTCCCACTGGCGCGGGGCTTTTCATTACAAAGCAGACATTAAACTAAAACTTCATTCGCAAAATATTTTTAATTATTAAGGAGGAACTTAAGGAGGAACCAATGGACAGCCAGAACCAGCGAAAAGGTTATAAGGATTCAATCTAAAGTGGATGTAGTAGGGCAGTGGCGTAACTATACCGTTCGAGGCCTGTGGCAAATGAATCGGGGCCCTCTCCCAAGCATATAAAGCTCAACCAAAGTTAATTTTTTATTTTATTTTACAATGTGCTCACGGCCCTATCGGGCCGGGGCCAGGGGTCCCCTTCCGGCTGGGACCCATGATATTTTGCCTAAATGCCACCCTGTAGTTACGCCACTGGTGGTAATAGGTACAGGTACACGACAGTAAAGCTCAGTTGCAATATTTTGCTTGGTAATGACGAAAACCCTTTGAAGTTTTGAGATTGATGACAGATAGACCACAGACCTTATAATACTGATAGACGAACTCAGCGGAGGTACCTACTTCGTTCAGAATATGGAGTGATTTAATACGTTATCATGTCTTTTATTTATGAAGACAATACCTTTAGCCCGCGACTTCGCCCGTCGGAGTTAGGTTAGTTAGGCTTTTTTAAAAATCTCACGGCAACTCTCGGGACAAAAGTAGCCTTTTCAGTGTGCAGGTCCCCTTACTACATGCAAAAATACTACTAGATAGATACACATGCAAAAATCCCATCGATCCTTTCCGAGCAGCGCTAAGAATGACACTAATAAACCAACAAACACACTTTCGTAATTCGTAGTAAGGAAGTAAGGATTTTCCCATCCAATGAAAGTTTTCTTTACAGACCAGGTGGACGAATTCATTCTTGTTGGCTTGGAGATGCGGTGATTGAAATGGGAGCCGAGTGGATCTACGGCGCTTGTTTGCCAAATTCCGTGTATACCTTGGCTTCCCAAGACAGACTTTTGCAAACACCGTTGCCTCGTCTAGATTCATCACGAGGTCTATTCTGCACAAGTGAGGGTCGAGCCATTGACCTTCCAGTGACGATTACAGCGTATCATACATTCAGGCAAATAGAACAGCAGGCTGCTAACTTATTTCGCTTAGGCTGTGAAAGGTTACACGGAACTTTACTGAATTTCATAGGTTTGCGTATTCAGCAAGAACTGCATAACTTTCCCGAAGATCAAAGATACGATGCCGCTAGAGTAATGTTTGGATTGACTAATATATTGAGAAATAAATGTGGAGATGACTTATCACTCGTGAGCGCAGATCAATACGGCAGCTATATTGAATTACCAGGTGGAAGCGTTCGCGTGCCACTGGGTTACGTAGGAGTGATAGCGCCATTGCTACGGGGGTTACCAGATAACTGCATTCGCTATAACAAACCAGTGAATGTAATCCGTTGGGGTCCCGGTCAGACTGGTAATGGCAGGGTTTTGGTCAAATGTTGTGATGGAGAAGAATTAACGGCAGATTACGTTATTGTGACGATTTCACTTGGATGCTTGAAGTGCCAAGCCGATAAAATTTTCGCTCCACCTCTTCCTATGTGCAAATTGGAGGCTATTTGCAGTCTGGGATATGGTTTAAGCGACAAAATATTTCTGGAATACGCTGAGCCCTACTGGGTGTGTCATGAAGGTAATTTAAAATTTGCTTGGTCTGCTGAGGAACTACAGTGTCGATGTGACTGGACGCGAGGGGTTTGTTCAGTTGATGAAATGCCGGGAAGTAAGCACGTGTTGTGTGCATCGATATCAGGACAAGAAGCTGCACTGATGGAATCCATGCCAGAAAATGATGTCGCCGAGGGTCTAACAAGTTTATTGCGAAGATTTACAGGTAATCCTTGTCTTCCTTATCCGCAAATGTTGTTACGATCCCGATGGGCGTCAGATCCTCACTTTTGCGGATCGTATTCTTATATGGGTTGCTGCTCGACCGTAAGCCATCAGTGTGAGCTCGGGACGCCGGTGCCGGGTCCTTGCGATGCTCAGCCTCCGATACTCTTATTTGCTGGAGAGGCCACTGTCCCAGGACATTTTGGCACCGTCCATGCTGCAAGACTAAGTGGTGTTCGCGAATCGGAACGCATAATACAACTGACGAAAAAATTTGATGGCCCTCCTCGTTAATTTACATGATAAATATTTTTTATACTATAATATGTTAATCTATTGTTGCTCGCTTATTTGTTTAATTTTGAAAATGTTTCGTTTTGATAATAAAAATTATTGGAGCCCTAAAGCTTAGTTTTAATTTAAATATTTTGGCTAACCCTGTTATTTATACACATTTTATAACTAAATTGAGATCTGCAGAATCCGCCCCTTTATTATGCTACAGAATAGAATAGCCCAGTCGACAGGTAGGAAAAAGTGGGGTTTGGTTGAAAAAGGTCGGAAGTTAATAAAACTGAGATGTTGTTAAGATCCCTTAATGTTAATTAACCATCCGGTTAATTAACATTTTCTCAAGTTTTGGACCTCGAGGACCCTGTGCTGAAGGAGGAGGGGGGGAAAACTGCAAAATTTTCGATCTTCATCCGGTTTTTCCTCAATAACTTTTTTTCCGTACGTCCTACGGCAAAAGTATTTCTATACTTTTTTGTAGAGCGTTAAATTTCCTACAATTTTGAGTTTTGACTATGCAAACATGTTTTTATGTTAATTCGTTACTGAGATATGGCTCTTTGAAAAAATAGTCCAGTTGACACGTAGGAAAAAATGGGGATAGGTGGGAAAAGGTTGGAAGTCAATGAAACTTTGGGATATTGTACAGGGATCGTTAGTTAACATTTTCTCAAGTTTTGGACCTCAAGGACCCTGTGCTAAAAGAGGAGGTTGGGAGAAAAGCTGCAAGATAATTTTCAAAATTCGCTAAAAAAATGCGACAAAAAACGCTAAATTCCACCTTATTTCTTCTGTTATTCCCGAATTTTGATGAAATGTTGTTGTAGAGTGCGAGTCGGACTCGCGCACCGAGGGTTCCGTACTCCAAAAGTAAAAGTAAAACGATAATATATGAATTTGCTTATTTATCGTTAACTTTGTTTGTAGGGAAAAAAACTATGCTAGCCATATCTCCAACCCCCCCCCCCCCCTCCTCCTTCAGCACAGGGTCCTCGATGTCCAAAACTTAAGAAACTGTTAATTAACCATCCCTTAACAATATCGCAAAGTTTCATTAACTTCTGACCTTTTTCCACCTGAAACTACCAGTCGACTGAACTAGAGGTATAGAGTATCTAGATACAATACACACTAAAATTGTAATAATTTTAGGTAATAAAAATAAACAATGCTTTATAAATAAAAAGATAGGCTATTCTTAGATTTTATTATAGATAAAAAACGCTAAATTCCACCTTATTTCTTCTGTTATTCCCGAATTTTGATGAAATGTTGTTGTAATTATGGTACCTGGTTACAATCACAAACTTTGGACACCCCATTCCCCCACTCATCCCACCCAATCCCAATTCAAAAAAGCCAGCCAAGTGCGAGTCGGACTCGCGCACCGAGGGTTCCGTACTCCAAAAGTAAAACGATAATATATGAATTTGCTTATTTATCGTTAACTTTGTTTGTAGGGAAAAAAACTATGCTAGTTAGAGCGTTGATTTTATTTTTCCTGTAAAATAAATATACATAAACCTATTGACCATAATTATTTCAGATTTTTCGATTGGTAAACTTCGGAGATAAGGGGGGGGAACGGTATTTTTTTCGACATTCTGGCCGAATACTCAAAAACTATTATATATAGAAATAAATAAAAACTGTTTTAGAATGCACAAGTAAAGGCCTTTCATATGATACCCCACTCGGTATAGTTATCTTACTTTGAAATTTCAAACCCCCGATTTTCCCCCTTTTTTAATCAAACTAAAAATAATTTTCGATTTTTTTTTATTCCAATGATGTTGGGCCACATATACTATATATGATGTTGGCTATTATACATAACTATGCCAAATTTCATGTCGATAGCTTTAATAGTTACTGAAATAATCGACTGTGACAGACGGACGGACGGACGGAGAAAGTCTCACCATAAGGGTTCCATTTTTACCATTTTGGTACGGAACCCTAAAAAGGTTTTTAGCGAATTTTGACAAAAAAATTATTTCGATGCGCCATATCTCGTACACGAATTGACATACAAAAATTTTTGTGTTATCAAACTTGTAGGAAATTTAACGTTCTACAAAAAAGTATAGGAATGCTTTTGCCGTAGGAATTAAGAGAAAAAGTTATTGAGGAAAAACCGGAGGAAGGTCGAAAATTTTGCAGCTTTCCCCCCACCCTCCTCTTTTAGCACAGGGTCCTCGAGGTCCAAAACTTGAGAAAATGTTAATTAACGATCCCTGAACAATATCCCAAAGTTTCATTGACTTCCGACCTTTTTCCACCAATCCCCACTTTTTCCTACCTTTAGGGTATAGGAACTGGGTGCAGAGAAATGAGGAGAAAATTTTCTACTTATATAATAAAATACGACAACCGCGGCGGGGCGACACGCTGCGTCAGCGACAGTAGTCGCGTTAGAGCCTTATCTCCAAACCCCCCCCCCCCCCCCCCTCCTCCTCCTTCAGCACAGGGTCCTCGATGTCCAAAACTTAAGAAACTGTTAATTAACCATACCTTAACAATATCGCAAAGTTTCATTAACTTCTGACCTTTTCGACAGTCGACTGAACTAGAGGTATAGAGTATCTAGATACAATACACACTAAAATTGTAATAATTTTAGGTAATAAAAATAAACAATGCTTTATAAATAAAAAGATAGGCTATTCTTAGATTTTATTATAGAATACTGAAAATTATAGATTCACAGGTCCTCTTAGAGATTTTTAGTTAATACAATTTTTAGTATAATAAATTTTTTTTTAATACATGCCACTCTGTGGGAAATATTTTAGTAAATGCAGTTTACTCATAATATGAGCAATAAATTACTTAAACTAGGTAAAAGATATTTAGTCCTAATTGTACCTGGAAAGTTTTCCGAATGTTGTGAAAATTGGTATTTTCAAAGATTTTTTCGAATTTTAATTCTGATTTCTGCCACCTCATTAAAAATATAAGCAATGTTAAAAAATCGGCCAAGTGCGAGTCGAGCCTCGCTCTTTTAGGGTTCCGTTGAAAAAAAATTAAATTAAAATATTTTCATGTACCTATGGAAATATTTTAATTTAATTTATTTTTTATTATTTGTTGTTATAGTGGCAATAGAAATACATAATATGTGAATATTTCATCTGTCTATCTATTATGGTTTACGAGATACAGCCCGCTGACAGACGGACGGACGGACGGACAGCGTAGGCTTAGTAATAGGGTCCCGTTGGTACCCTTTGGGTACGGAACCCTAAAAATACACCTTAATTTACAGATATGTTAATTGCAACTTCTGACTGCCTCTAAACAAAGAAAACAATTTTTTTGGAGATACCAGAGTTTAGAAAAATACTTCTTTGTTCCCATATATTTTAGTTTTCAATTCTTGAAATCATTACTCCAAAATTTTTTAATGGCAAAATTGCATGAAATTATGGAGATTCAAGATGGATGGTACAAGAGTATGAAAAATAAAAATATCAATTTTCAAAACCCTTGGAAAAATTTCCAAGAAGCCAAGCCTTTTGTGGCTGGACTTGGGAGGTTCTCCAAAATATTAATAAGTAATTATGTAACCATAACATTTAATTTATTCTATTTCTAAAAATGAAATTGGACACTATTTATCCTACTATCCTACTAATCCTACTAATATTATAAATGTGAAATTTGTGAGGATGGATGGATGTTTGTTACTCTATCACTCCATAATGAATGAACCTAATTGACTGAAACTTGGAATGGAGATAGCTCATATCCAGGATTAACACATAGGCTACTTTTTATCCTGGAAAATTAGAGTTCCCAGGGGATTTAAAAACCTTAATCCACATGTCCATCCAAGTCAGTGGCATCATCTAGTGTTTGAATAAATTAAAGTACCTACTTAATACATTCTTTCTTACACTATGTAAGATTTGGAAATACATTACATGCAAAATTTTAAAGCTCTAAGGAAACTGCCACCATTCTTTGTCAAGTCTTCGAATTCAAATTGAATTTTACCATTAGTATAAAAGCTATCTCTGGTTTCTACTCCATATAAAAAATAACAGCTATTTAACTGAGGCCATGTAATGCTTATGTTATACCATAAATTCTTTCTAAACAGTAAGGGTTTCAAGAAATTAACATCAATATTAGAATCATATTCTATGTCGCTTTTAAAGTTGAAAGTAGTAACTGTCTTCTTGCTGGATTCACATGTGACTGAAACAGTAAACTGTTCAAAGTAAATATTACTGTTATAGGGATTAAAGACTGGCGCCATTCTTGACTGTACATTAAATGAATTGATGAATGTTGATTTGTTGGCTTTCACTCTTGTGTGTACAACAGAATTGTACACTGGATCTATAACTATTGGTGATTCAGATCTAATTGGTGCCCGATGACAGAGGCACCAATGTAGTTTCAATGTGTTACGTGGCATTATCTTTGTGTCAAACATGCTTATTACTCTATTACTAATATTTCCAGAACTTTTCACCACTTGCTTTAAATCCTCAACTTCATCATTTAATAGTAGATTATATTGACAAATTTTGATTTCTTCAATGTCAGCCATTGACAAAGTATACAAACGTAGTTTTTTCAACAACCCACACTTGATCAAGACATCTCTCTGATTTTGAAAATCACTTTTGATATTACTTTGTTCACAATAGTATGTGGTCCATGCAAACACTTCTCTGATGAGATCTTTTTCAGAGATATTCATATCATTACAATTCAGAATTTTTTTCATGCATGTAAGACTAATATTTCTTTTGTTCTCTTTTAATAGATAATCAGCATGTTGAGAAAAAACTTGCAATGCAGATAAGACCAATTGATTGTCTTGTATATAATCAGGATAGTTTAGAACAGTTATGACATTGTCAATGTCCATGTTAGATTGAATGTATGCAATACAGACTTCCGTTAAATTCTCTAGCATATACTTCCTAGAGGCATACATCATATTATAAGCTTCTTCTATAGAAGTTATATCCAATTTATCAGTATAAACATAATTAAGTAAAAGCTGAAATATACTTGGTTCAATGTCTGTTATTACAATATCATTATTTGTACACAGCGGCCCATAGAACATCGCTTCAAAGACAGGGCTACTGACTCCAAGTATCAATTTATGAGCTTTAATTTTTTTTCCACTCACTGAGAAACTACAATCACTCCATTCACAGGAAACTAGTAATTTATTAATTCGATCATATAAACTATTTTGTCTGAGTTCATTCACCTTGTGACCCATCTGAAATAAGAAATTCCTTTAGATCATTTATTGTCCAATTCAAATATAGATTTTATCGAAACATGTTAGGTATAGCTAACGGTTCTTCTATATCATTAATAATAAGCCCGTAACCCGTTTTAGTTTGACTTCAGAGTTCAGATAACAACCTTGAACTTGGGATAATATGATCAGGGACGTTTGTTAACCTATAACAAGTCTGTTGTTTGGTTAACAAAAGCAAACAAAATAATAAAACCTAATTGATTATTGACTACTATTGATAAAAAATGCGTCTGCCTCTTACCTTGATTCAATTATATTAATCACTTAACAAAGCAGAGTCACGTATACTAAGCAATAACGTTAAATCACACCTGTAATGAATAAAATGAAAAATTGTGGAAAAACTTAGAAAGATTCACTCCAAAACAGCAAACCACAGATTACAAAGAGGATGTTCGTGCGTGCAGCCGGTGTTCATCGATTTATGACATCATCACGTCAAAACTGTACGTACAGTCCGTTCATGGTCCGTTCACATTTATCCCTTAGAATGACATCTGTCAAATGTATCGAATTACAGTGGATGGTCCAGGCGCGCATTTCAATTTCGCGCCATTTTCTCTCTTAGCAGTTTTTCAAGTTTTTCTTCAAATATTATTATTACAACTTGTATAAATTATATGTTTTTAAAAACTAGATGAAATTTCCTACTTGGCTATCTTTGTTATATGTCTACAAACGGTATGAAATAAAAACAATCCTGGATGAAATCTAAGAGTTTCGATTTTTTTCGTTCTTTTATTTTAAAACCCATAAAAAACTGAAATTTTACCCTTACAAATACTATTATTTGCATTAATTGCAAAGTTAGATACCTGGTTTACATGAATGAATTACAGAAATAAATCATAAAGCATTAAAACTCGAAATAATCAATAAGAATTACCACCTTCTACAACAGGCGCATCTGAACAAAAAGTATCTTTCATCTGTGGTCGCATTGACTATGAGGTACGTTGCGATGCAGAAAAGTGCAAGTGCATTTACTCTATGGTGCAGGGGCCCATGTACCGTGCATTAGGAGTGGTCTGTAACAGGTAAAATGAGAAACCTGTTCCGCCTGTTCCAGTTCCAGTAAGATAACAGTTTCGGAAACCTGTTCCAAAATAACAGCAACAATTCCGTAGCCCAGTGATGAGGAACGGTTCAAGTGTACATGTTCCTGAAGTGAAAACCATCCTTCATGCTTAACAGACTGACTTTGCAAACAAACAAAAATCAAAATAAAAACATGACACGACCTACTCTATGCCGACCACAGACAAAGAACTTGTTTTTTTTTATCTGGCCTTTCGGACAGGCGAAGGTCTGAGATTATGCTGCCTCGTCAGTAACTTCAAGCTTGTAAAAGGCATAACAGCTGCTATCTCGTTCTAACAAAGGTAAGCTGCGTAAGCTAGAATAGAGAAGAGCATGTTCCGTAGTGTTATCTCTTCCTAAGGGTGGAACCACATTTGCGAGGATCGTTTCGGATTTCGCCCATACAAAACTGTCAAATTCCATAGAAACGTGTACGGATCAAATTGGCTTTTCGATGCGTACACCAATGTATGGAAAATTACAGTTTTGTATAGGCAAAATCCGAATCGATCCTCACAAATGTGGTTCCACCCTAACAAAGATTCGGGCTGTTGTGAAACTGGAACAGTTTAAGGCATAACAGCTGCTATCTCATTCTAACAAAGGTAAGCTGCGTAAGCTAGAATAGAGAAGAGCATGTTCCGTAGTGTTATCTCTTCCTAACAAAGATTCGGGCTGTTGTGAAACTGGAACAGTTTAAGGCATAACAGCTGCTATCTCATTCTAACAAAGGTAAGCTGCGTAAGCTAGAATAGAGAAGAGCATGTTCCGTAGTGTTATCTCTTTATAACAAAGATTCGGGCTGTTGTGGAACTGGAACAGTTTCTCATAGGTTTAGACAACAGTTCCATACTGTTGTTTAATGAAACCTGTTATTTTTATCTGTTCCGATATATACGCCTCACTCCTACCGTGCATCGTAGCGAACTCTGGGTTATAGTAGTAGTATGTTTCTTGGTGTTCCTTGGTAACGAAAAAAAAAATCGTCTATGGTGTGTGAATTCCTGTGATAATTAATATTTTAATTAATTAAAAATATTAAAATAACTAAAGATGGTAAGTATGTATGAGCTACAAAGTAAATGCTGAAAGCAACACTTTTCATAAAGCATTTCAAGATACAATAGAAGTTTACACTGATGGATCGAAAACCAAACTTGGTACAGGAGCTGGAGCTTATACTGCCAAGAACTCAACATGAAGATAAGTCACACACTTGGTAAGGATAACTCTGTTTTCCAAGCAGAGTGTGTGGGCATCTTAACAGCAATTACAGCTATAATTAACAGACAGGTAAAAAACTTTAAAAATCGTTCCCATTCCCTTCAGTGAGTACAAGACATGGTTGCATGAACTAACACTCAGAGCATTCCCTACTTTGGTAGAATGCAACAGACTGCAAGCAGACTAAGGAAGCCTTTCCTTATCTAGACAAACAACTAACAAACAGACTACTCCGCCTGGACAGAGATAAACTCAGGAAGGTGGTGGGAATCATAACGGGGCACAGCCCACTAAACAAACACCTTTTTATTATAGGTGTCACCTACAGTCCTCTGTGCAGGGCCTGCATGAAGGCAGATGAAAGTTGAAACACCCACGCACGTGCTCTTGTCATGCACGGGCGTGGAAGAACAACACAAGAACCACCTCGGATCTCCAGCTTCACTTCAAGAAGCCCTTGGCAACATGGGCGGCCTACTAGGCCTCTGTTGAGATCTGGGATGGTTGGAGTAACAACACAACAGACCATCACGGATTACGTGTGGAAACCAGCCCAGAAGAAGAAGAAGTATTACTTGAATTTTGTACAGTAAGGGCTCGTTTCTGGACAGGGGACGCTTTGCACGGTTAACTCAAACATATTATGGCCAAGAGTGGTCCAAAAAGGAGCCCTTACCTAGATGAGAGGCGGGATAATAAAGGAAACATGTTCAATTCAATTCTTTATTTGCTTAAATCGTATACAGACAAGGTGACAACAAGACAGACAAAACTAGGTATTCATAAAAATAAATTGACCAATACTCGGCTATACTTTGATATGATAGATAGATGTTCTCTTAAGGTGTGAATAGTTAGAGTAAAAGTCAGAAAAGAACAGTGTTTGAACTCGAGACCAGTAGAGTAATTTAACACTCTGGTGTGCAGGTTTCCTCACAATGTTTTCCTTCACCATTTCAACAGTGAAGATGTTAATTATCTAAATTAATAAAGATATAAATATACTAAGGCAGCAAGAGATGGAGCAGCTTCTGGAACTTGCTCCACTACGTCATGGCCCAGGAACACGAAGGTTCTTCCAAGGTTAAACTGAAACAGAAAATGTAAACCTATACTCTCAAACAGGCAGTCTCCAGAGGGAGGTCATGGAGGGTACTGGTGTCTCCTCGGGTTGTGTACCCGATAAGGAACCTTAAAAAAAACAATTATTACAGATAATTTGAAAAACATATAAATGTGCAGTGATTTAGCCTAAGGAAAAACAATTAATTTATTTATTTATAAGCCTTTCTTGTTACATTGTTATTATTATATTTACACATGTTAATTAATTTTAATTACAAGTCATCCCACAGCTGGGCAAAGGCCTCCCCCTTCTTCTTCCATTCTTTCTTGTTTTGGGCTGAGCGGGACCATAGTTTTCCCTCAAATGTCTCTAGTTCATCTCTCCACCGTAGTACTGGTCGTCCTTGTTTCCTTTTTAAGTATATTGGTAGCCAAGTTGTAGTGCTGTTACTCCATTTCCCAGTTCCTGCCCTCGCTACATGTCCCGCCCAGTTCCATTTTCCTGTTTTAGCTATCCTCACTACATCTTTTAGCCTACTCCTTTGTCTTATTTCCTTTTTTGAAATTTTGTCCATTAATCTTATTTTTAGTAAGTTCCTCTCCATGTTTCTCTGCGTTACTTTTAGTTTTTTAACTTGTTTCTTATTAAGTGCCCAAAAACAATTAATACTTAGAATAAAAGTAATGAAGAAAAGAAATTGATTTATTATTGTTAAAAAAAAATCAAAATTATTTATTTCATGTAGGTCAACTTGTGGCTCTTATGATAAGTGGAGAACCAACAAACATTGTTAAAAAAATATACCTTTCAAAAACCTCACTCCCCTTACAGCCTGTCCTCTCCCCCGTCTGCCTCTTCTCTCCACATTGCCGTCTGTCAATTGACTCATCCTGCCAACAAACCCATAAAAAATATATATTAATCTATACTAATATATAAAGCGTAAGACTTTGTTTGTTTGCTTGAATGTGCTAATCTCAGGAACTACTGGTCTGATTTGAAAAATTCTTTCAGTGTTACTATCTAACACTGAATGTTTAGAAAGTAACTTATTGACTGAAATAAAGGCTATTTTTATTTTATTTTATCTAACACTGAACGATTTTAATAGAAATAAAAGAAAAAAGAAACAAATCAGAATCTGAGAATCAGCCCATTTATTGTGGAAGGCTATCGGCTATATATCATAACGCTAAGACCAATAAACTATTCCACTATTAAACTATTCCAGATGTCACGGGCAGAAGCAAGTGTTATACATAAAAGGACTTTATATGGACTTTATGTGTTTGAACAATGTTAGTGATATAGAGTGTACTTTGTAAATGGACAATAGGGGTGCTATTGAATTGACCAATAAACTATTCCACTATTAAACTATTCCAGATGTCACGGGCAGAAGCAAGTGTTATACATAAAAGGACTTTATATGGACTTTATGTGTTTGAACAATGTTAGTGATATAGAGTGTACTTTGTAAATGGACAATAGGGGTGCTATTGAATTAACTAACTCATAAGAAAATTCTAAGCGAGCTAAACACAAAGTTGGAAAACAATCCTTATTAATATCATAAATGTGAAAGTTTGTTTGATGGTTTGTCCTCCAACACGCAGCAAGGAGGAGCATCGGATCGACGTGATGTTTTGCATGGGTACTTAGGACCTGGAGAGTGACATCTAGGCTACTTTTTATCCCAGAAGTTCCGCGGGATTTTAAAAGCTAAATCTACGCGGACGAAGTCGCGGGCATCAGCTAGTATAAAATATAAGTCTAATTAATAAAATTCCATGCTAAATTAACATCGCCTGGCTTTGGGTGAGCTTCACTAGTATACGTAATGAAAATTATAAATTTGGGTTTTTAGATGTCTCTGCATGCTCTCTTTTGTTTTGAAATGATATTTTAAGATATTGTCCCTACAATGCAACAGGATTTAACCAGAAAATGTTAAATTACTTTGTAATTTCACTTTTTCAAAATGTGTAAACAATGTTGTAAACAATTTGGGATAGTCCACTTTTTAAGTACAAAACATAAATGAAAACGAATAGATACGCATAAAACAACCTCATAATTAGTTTAATTAAACAATTTACTCACCTTTTACAATTTTGCGTCGCAAAAAACCACGTAAAACACACAAAGAGCACCAATTGAAAATTCACCTCAGAAAAACGATCTGTTTTTGATCTGCGTATCTATGGCGCGTCGAAAATATTTTTTTTTTTCTAACTCCTGCCTAGTATTGCATGACGAATCTGAGCAATTTGTAGCCCGTTTCTTCCGGAACATTATCATAATGGCTAATTTGGCTTGATGGTTCAAAAAGGTTTTATTTTTATGGATAAAATAAAAGCGGGAAATGGTGGACAAGTATGGTCTTGGTCCAACCAGTGTAATTTTTGACAGTGGACAAATATGGTCTTGGACCGGCCAAGGGTTATTTTACCTCTAGCTGTAAAGTTGGCTAACCTGAGTTCTGTGCTTTCACATACAGTCATTCTACAACTCAAATATTATGTATAACAAATTTTACACTACAAAGATAACTAATTAAAAAAAACAAAACATTTTCATTTTGAATATGGGTGATCCGTGCGAATAGCTAACGTCGCTAATTTAATATTTGAAGTATTCAAGCACTTCTTGACAGGAAGTAATGCCAACATAGTGGAATATACAATGAAAGATGTCAGAGGTAAAATAACTGTGAACCTTTGAGTAATAAAGTGTTGGTTTATTACTCAAAGCTGTGAACGGACTTTGTAGTGATTTTTATCCTTCTCTGTGGCAAGGAACATATACTTGCTCTGTGGTCTGTAGTGTAGTCTGTGCCAAAGAGTGGTATTGTAATTCACTACCTTGAACAAACTATCGGACGCGTCCATATTCTCGTGCCGCGGTTTGCTAAATGTTATTTTTATTTCATAACAAACCATCACTGGATAAAAAATATATATTATGTCAGTGGCCATCATTTTTTTGGCACTGAGTTACAGAATCGGGGCTCTGGGCCCTGATTCTCTCGGTTCCTATCAAAAAATGATAGCCACTGACATTTTTATCCATTGAAGGTTTGCTATGAAAATAAAAGTATCATTTTCGTAGCAAACCTTCAATAGATAAAAAATATATGTCAGTGGCTATCCTTTTTTAGGGTTCCGTACCCAAAGGGTACCAACGGGACCCTATTACTAAGCCTACGCTGTCCGTCCGTCCGTCCGTCCGTCCGTCCGTCCGTCCGTCCGTCCGTCCGTCTGTCAGCGGGCTGTATCTCGTAAACCGTAATAGATAGACAGATGAAATTTTCACATATTATGTATTTCTATTGCCGCTATAACAACAAATAATAAAAATTAAATTAAATTAAAAAAATTAAATAAAAATATTTCCATGGGTACATGGAAATATTTTTA
Organism: Oeneis ivallda; assembly: GCA_029955525.1. Lineage (NCBI taxonomy): Eukaryota > Metazoa > Arthropoda > Insecta > Lepidoptera > Nymphalidae > Oeneis > Oeneis ivallda. The sequence continues at coordinate 18,663,876 of JARPMR010000002.1, read as the reverse complement.
TTTAGTTTTTTTTAACGGAACCCTAAAAGAGCGAGGCCCGAGTGAGCCCGACTCGCACTTGGCCGATTTTGATAGCCACTGAGTTACAGAATCAGGGCCCTGACCACAGATGACTTTGATCATAGACCACGAACACTAGGTTATCATTGATTAAATTGCTAGTCTGCAACGCTGTTGGTCTGCATTCCACAGACCAGGAATTGAACTAAGAGTAATTAATCACAATATTGTGATTTTGTGAATCAATTGTGATCCTAGTGTTCGTGGTCTATGATTGTGAATTATGATGGCGCGCCGGTGCATTTCCTCGTAAATTGTTATGTTCTTGATAAAATGATTACAATGTTGTGGCCCTTATATGTATTTAAATAATTATTGTGAAAAGCTTAATCCAAAATGAGTGGTTTTGAGAACTCAATGTTGGATTTTGACATCAATTACCTTCTTCAGCCACCAGATAACGCGGTAAGGCTTAGGTTATAATAAATAACACTAAACATCTAATTTTGATTTATCATAGGTTCTTCTAATTAAATAAATAATTTAAATAAAAAACTGTTCTCTGAACCTATTACTGTAATTACTGTACTTCAATGTAACTTTTGACTAATCTTTAATTTAAAAATTATGCTCAAGACCGAGCATAATTAAACCGAGAGGATGAGATCTTATAGATGGCACTCTCACTCAGCATAGACTCAAGACTGAGTTAAAACGAGACCGATTTATGTCAGGCCGTAATATTTGCGTCTCATTTTAACTCTTATCTTGTGTCTTAGGGTGAGATCTATAGATGGTTCTCTCACTCAGCTCAGACTCAAAACTGACTTAAAACGAGACAGATTTATGTCAAGACATATTTGTGTCTCATTTTAACTCTATCTTGAGTTTTGAGCAGAGCTAGAGTACGTTCTATAGATCTCAGCCTTAGGGTGAGATCTATAGATCACACTCTAACTCAGTTCAGACTCAAAACAGAGTTAAAACGAGACGGATTTGTGTCAGGACATCCATATTTGTGTCTCATTTTAACACCATCTTGAGTAGTGCAGAGCTAGAGTACGATCTATAGATCTCAGCTTCAAACAGAACCATAGTACAATCTAAAGATCACAGCCTGATTCTTACCTATAATGCTATTCTTACCTTTAAATGTTAGGTATGTGACATCCATTTTTCATTTCATTATCTTCATATCATTCTTCATTCATTCTTAGTGTATTTTTAAAATGTATACTTATGTAATAAAGCAGTAATAAAGTAAATAAAGAGTTGGTTTGTTTGTTTGAACATGCTAATCAGAACTACTAGTCCAATTTAAAAAATTACAATTACAGTCTATAAGTAATGCCCCATTTTTAAAGCTTTTTAAACATTTTCAGTATAGTTACTATTTTTGGTAATATATTATTTATTTAGTCATATTTTGATAATATTTAATAAGTGGATTTGAATTCCTGCAAGAGCCATTTGGGTAGTTAAAGCTTCCAAATTGTCTGCCGCCTTACTGCCAAGACGATCTACATTTAAATATTAACTTTGACAGTGTATGACATCAATGAAAAAAATAATGAACATTGTATAAAAATTCTAAAATAATAAAATTTAACCTTTCACAATAATTGTAGTGTGTAACCTTTATAATAAATAGTAAAAACAATTTTAAAGCAGAATTTTTTGGATATCAATTTGACTTGAACATTAGGTTTTTTATTTGACTTGAATATTCTACTGATTGTGAACGTAACAAGTACAAGTAATGTTTAAAATTTCAGAGCAAGGCCCAGGCTGACAAACTGCGTAAACAAATATTGCTAGTCAAAAAGAAAGCTGTTAGCATAAAGTAAGAAAAATCATAATTTTATTTAAATAGCATAATTTAGTAATTGCTGATAAGCTGTGAAGAACTTATGAGCATGCAGTAATTACAATACTCACATGTAATCTATATATATAAAAGAAAGTGGTGTTAGTTAGACTATTTATAACTCAAGAACGGATGAACCGATTTGGCTCAAAATTGGTGGAGAGGTAGCTTAGAACCAGGACGGACATAGGATTTATTTTTTATCCCGTTCGACCGCGTTTCCGTCAAGTCAATATAAAACCTGGTATAACAAAAATGCATCTGACATGGAATAAAAAAACGAAAATGACAGTGGAAGAACAAAACGTAAATGACAGCTAAACGTAATTTTGTATTTGGTTAATTATGGTAAAAACAACTAAAAAAAATATAGTTTAACGTAATTGATAATATCATCAATGTGTGTCAAGCCTTCGGTCTTGCACCTGATCTCTCTCTGGTTGTGTCGGATTTCCATCCTTTCGGACTATGAGACTGAGGGAAAAGAGAGTGCACCTGTGTTTGCCCACACACTTGTGCACTATAATATTTCCTGCAATTAACTTTATTTTATTTATCAATATAGATAAAGTCCTAGAGAGTGACATAGGATAGGTATTTATACCTAGGGAAACAAAATAGATTTTTAAGAATCTAACCTACACACAAAGTTGTGAGCCACTTTCTAATAAAACTAATTTTCAGTGTACTTATCAATAAACATCATGCATATAGAGAAATGTTGGAAGAGAAAGATGTTATGCTCCTAACTGCAAAAGAAGAATGTAAACAAGTGTGTATAGACTATCAAGAACTTTTAGAAAAATATGCACAAATAGAAAAGGTACGTATTTATTATTTATCTTCTATCCGACTATTTATTTCAAAATCAAATGCTAAAACTCAAAAATGGCTTGACTGCTAAGAATTTATTGTTACTCTAATCCTGTATTAGAGTGAACAAAGAAAAACACAAAAGAACAGATGAAAAATGTAAAAAATCAAAATTTGTAATTTTGTTTTGGAATCACAACTAATTCGGATTACTTTTAATTGATGGCAGGAGCAAAGCTTTGGTAAAAGCTAGTTATTAATAAATAGACCCAATCTTAAAAAAGTTTAAGCTCTACTACACACAATTCTGTAGTCTGCCAAGGCCAGCTTACTATCATATGAGAGGAGACCTGTAGCCAGTAGGGATTGGTTGTTGGTTTGGTGATGAATGAATGAATAACCAATATTTTCCTATGAATTAAAAGCAGTGGTGGTATTCTCTAAAATTGATTGCATCAGTGTAACAGTCACAATGGCCTCTGATTGGCTGTTACTCTCTCTCTATTGGTTAAAATGAATTGATGCAGCAAGAACGCCATAAATTCAGCCAATCATAGGTCATTGCGATTGTTACTCTGATGCAATCAATTTTAGAGAATGCCACTAGTTTCAAGCCCGGCTCTCAACATTGTATAAGACTAACATATATTTGACTGAGCAAAGCGAAGGTCTCTGAGTCTACTTGAGTGAATTTGCACTTGTCCGTCCATCTGTCAGAGCCTTATAACGTCTGAATTACTGAATGTAATTACTTAATTTAGACATAATATGTAAACCGATGGCCTCCAGCCGAAAATGGCTTAAAAAGTTAAAAAATCTTTATTTCAGGGGGGCTCTCATAGAAGCGAATGCGAAGTAAAATATTTTTTATAGTGTATCATTTTAAAGATATTTTGGAACAGAGTACAAAAGTATTTTTTTCTTTTAATTTTTTCCTTAAAATTGACGAAATGGGGGGCTTTCAAAGTAGAGATTATTTGACCTCAGAAGTCTTAATCGGTTGAAAGGCTCAGCTTGAAACTTTTGAATTATTTGCGTTATATCATGTACTTGAACAACAAATACTAAAATTAGATAAATATAATAAGGAAACTAAATTATTTAATTTTTATTGAGCTGCAGTATTTTTAACAGAACTTCACAATGATGTCAATAGATATGGCGCTCTCATCTCATATTGCAAACGCAGATTTACGTAAATTATTATTATTGTTTTGTATTACAAGTACTAATACAATATATAATAACATATTATTCAATTAAAATTGTTATTTAGTTAAATATCAAACATCAATAAAACTTCACGTCAAGTGGGGTCATCTCCGACGACCGAAGTCAGTCAGGGGTACGGGCCTCGAGGCTGGGCCTCCTTGCCCGGGCGTGTCCTCACAGGTAGCAATATGCTACCTGGGCTCTTTCTTTCAGTCCCTTTCAGTCGAGACTGGGGCCGCGCCTGTGAAGCACCGGCCGCTGGGTAAAATTTCTAGGTGGATCTCTCAATGTAGGGGGAGTATTATCTGGATACTACCGGAATCGATATTACCAGATATCGATTCCGGAGGCAGTGGTGTCATATCCAGTGCGTCGTCCTCTTCGCCACCAGTGTTGGGATGTGCTGGAGACGCGGGAAGTAGGAGCTCGCGGGGCAGGGGACGTCCGTCCGGTGGTCTCGCTTGAATCGGGGCTATTCCATGGAGGTGCGTGCACGTACTTCTGTCCGCGCGAGCGAACATGGTGCGTGCAAGTTGGCGGACATACTCCTCCACGGTTGGTGTCCGGGTATCTCTGTGAATCACGTCGTTGCGGACGTATCTTTGAGCTCCTACAATGAGGCGTAAGCATCTGTTCTGCTGGACCTGGAGCCGCTTTTTCTGGTACGCGGGGCAGAGAGCGTACCAGGCTGGGGCCGCGTAGGTTAGGCGTGAACGAACGTAGGCTCCGTAGACTCTCAGCTTGGTTTTGGTAGTCAGGCTAGATGAGAAGAGTGAGTAGAGCATCGACCGGGCCGCCGCTGCCTGGCACACCACATGATCGACTGTGGGAGCCATGCGCAGCTTCCGATCAATATAGCACCCCAGATACCGCACTGAGGTCTTCCACTCTACGTCCTGTCCTCGAAGTTTCAGCTGGCGCAGCGGTCTGGAGCTGCTGGTCAGAAGAGCGGCCGTTTTCCCAACATTGACAGCCATTCTCCACTTATCCAACCACTCCGGAAGGAGATCCAGCAGGCGTTGCATTCTATTGGTGGCGACAATCTGGTGGTAGGACGACGCAAAGAACGCACTGTCGTCCGCATACAGGGCCAACAACACGTCTTCTTCCCCCTCGCGCAGATGATCGCGGAGAGTGGGAATGTCGTCGGTGTACGCTGCGTATAGTCGCGGCGACAAACAACTTCCTTGGGGCACTCCAGCTCTAATGGGCCGTGGTTGAGAGTTGACGCCCTCAACAGAGACGTGGAAACATCTATTTTGTAGGAAGGATGCCAGCACTCGCACTATCGCGGGGGGTGTTGAGGTGTTAATTAGCTTGGACAGCAGTCCAGCGTGCCACACCCTGTCGGAGGCCTTCTCAATATCAAGGAAGACCCCGACGGTGCAGTGCTGGTTGTTGAGTTGGCTGGCCAAATGATTGGTCACTCTTGCCAGCTGGAGCGTTGTTGAGTGGCTGCTGCGGAATCCGTACTGCTCCTCGCGCAGGGGCAGATGAGGCTCAATTCTTCGCAGCAGCAGTCGCTCAAACAGCTTGGCGATATGCGAAAGCAACGTTATTGGCCGATAGCTCGCTGGTAGGCGGCGATCTTTTCATGGTTTCGGAAGGACGATAACCTTCCCTCTCTTCCACGCCTCCGGGACTTCACGTCGCGGTTGTTTTTGCATGTTTTCTGATCGTGTCGATAGATGACGCTGTGAAAAAATAATTTAATTTGAATGTTCCAAAAAACTATACTTAAGTAGGTACCTATTGTATATATTGTATATGTTAAGTTAGGAGACGCTTTCTGTAAACTTTGTTATTACGAACCTCGATGGGACAACTAAAGGTGAAAATGACATTGGGATGTTAGGATTGTATTTAGGGGCTACCTACGTAAAGAGACTTCTACTTAGGGGTTGATTTAGGTATGGTTGGTGAAAACGGGCATAATAATAGTGTCAATTTTGCTTGTCATGTATCGATTGAATGAATAAGTTATTATGGGAAACCGTTACCGCGAGGTCTCAGTTCGGGGCGAGCCACTAGTATTGTATAGACTGAATTTGAAAGATGTTGTCATCTACTTTTCAGGAACTGCACAGACTTAAAACACAAAATGCAGAGCTTGATTCAAAGTACACATTGTCACAGAATCAGTATGAAGGGATGAAATCTCATGCTAATCAGCTTCAGGTGAGTGGCAATATTTTATCCAGGCTAATAACATATTGAATAATTGCATAAAAGGAATTTATCTGAAATGAATGGAAAATAGTCAAAATGCAACTGAACAATAATTTCTTTGTTTAACTTATTCACTAGTTATGTATTTAAAATACTGGAACTTTTTTAAATTTTAATTTTTTCATGTTTTTGAGTGTTTTAATTAATTATTTTTAAATTCAGATCTGAGAAATGCTTATATCTCTTGCCTCGCATTTTATCCCCCGTAAGCTGTTCCAAATAAAAATATAGCAAAAATTTAATTTGTTGTAATATGTCTATCAACAATTTGTAGGTATTAATAAAAGAACATGAATCAGTTATTGAAGCTCTAAAAGTTGAAAAACACTTGGAGAAGAACAATTCTGATGATTACGAAAAGGACCTTGCTGCTAAAGAAAAGAAAATTGAGGTCACTCTCAAACATTTGAGTATTGCTAAAGATATTGCATTGGGTAAAAGTAAGTATATTTTTTTGGATTGTGTTTATTGCACAGGCCGCTATAGCCTAGAAGCACTGGCAGAACGGGTTTGAGCCCTAGGCTTGAAGAGATTGGGAACAAAAGCTCCATAAGAGAGTCTCCTGTGTGGCTCAGACCTCAGATTGAGCTGAAGTTGGGGTGTGTGGGATTGATCCACTCCCGGTGCGCCAATTTCTAAGAGTATTTATTAATTGCGGAAAAAATAAAAGGTCCACGCAGGATATTTAAAAGCCTATATACTAACTCCAAGTGAAGCAGTGATAGCCTAGTGGTTAGGACTGTGGTCTCCTATTCGGGGGGTCGCAGGTTCGATCCCAGGTATGCACCTCTGACTGTTCGGAGTCAAGTGCATTTAAGCAATTAAATATCACTTGCTTCAACGGTGAAGGAAAACATTGTGAGGAAACCTGCACACCTGAGAGTTCTTCATAATATCTTGAAGGTGTGTGAAGTCCACCAATTCGCATTGGCCAGCGTGGTGGACTATGGCCTATAACCCTTCTCTGAGAGGAGACCTGAGCTCAGTAATGAATGAATACTAACTCCACGTGGACGAAGTCGCGGGCAATAGCTAGTTATATTATAAAAATATAATCTTACTTCCGCTAGAGGCTCTGACAGCGCTTTGCTTAGTTATGCGACGCAAAATGGCAGCCATAAAAATAATGTAGGGTGATCATGAGTTTTGTTTTCTTCGAAGTAACGAAAGTACTGAATATAACCAAAAAACGAAATTCGAGCAACCAAACTACAAGAATAATATGAAGTAAATAAATAAGATTGTAATTACTTTTCAAAATTAAATCTTTTATATTCTAAAATCAAATGTGGTCAAATTGACAAATGTTGATGTTAAACAATATAGCTAATACCAAGATAGCCATATCATGAAATCGCTATTATTATTTCAGGTAAAGTCAGGCGCTTCTTGATAATAATTTTACGATTGTGGTGCAAAATAAAGACATTAACAAATTACTTTATTTTTACAGAGAAATTACGTAAGCGTCACAAAGTATTATTACAAAAGTATGATCACTTGAAGAACTGTAGTAGTGAGGACGACTCTTCATCAGATAGCGGTAGCGACCAGCCAGATTTCGTCGAGGTTTCGCCAAATTCACCCTTGCTCACTTCACCTAATGACACAGCAGGAGATAAAGTTAAACTTGTACTTATTTTTATATTTTTAATATGAAATTTTAAAGTTATTTTCTTGTATGAAATATAATTAATTACTTATAAATTCAGTGATAGCCTAGTGGTTAATACTGCGGTCTCCTATTCGGGGGGTCGCAGGTTCGATCCCGGGCACGCACCTCTGGCTTTTCCAACTTTAGCGCGTTTAATAAATTAAATATCACAAGCTTCAACAGTGAAGGAAAACATCGTGAGGAAACCTGCACACCTGAGAGTTCTCCAAATGTCCTCAAAGGTGTGCGAAGTCCGCCAATTCGCATTGGGCCAGCGTAGTGGACTATGTAACTTAAAGCCCTTCTCTGAGAGAAGACATGGGCTCAGAAGTGAGCCATTGATGGGTTGCTAATGGTGATGATGACTTAAAAATTAAAATTAAAGTTTGAGACTTACTAAAATTTCCTAAACTACAGTAAAATGTGTTTTTTTTCAGGATGTCTTCAAGCCGAATAAAATGGAAATCTGTATCAAGAAAGGTAAGGATTTTTAAATTGTTGTAAAAATTTTGGAATGCTTAGAGCCTATTTAAAAGATCTATTGTGATTAAGTTAAGGAAATAGTTTGTAAATGTTCATAGAATTTTATAAATGTTAATATTTTTTAGATTCAGCAAGACTAAATGAAGATAATGACTCAGATTGTAGCAATGAAGTAGTGAGTGAAGACACTGGGCGTGGCTCCTCCTTAGCATTTTCAGATGGTGAAAAGTGCTTTAATAGTCCAGATTATTTTAGTAATGACAGTCCAATAACAAAAGAAATTAGTCAAGTCAATGAACAGAAAACATTTATGGATTCAGGAACCAGCCCAATGAGAAGCCATGATGTAGATCATATTCCAAGAAGTCCTCGTATATTCGACGATGAAGCTGCGTTCAGCGACAGTGATATGCATTTCCACAATGAAAGTGACGTAAATAGTTTGGAGTATTTTATTACTGACATTCCCTTAAGTAATGAAATTGTTACAATTAAAGAGAAAAGGAAATTGATTGATATTGGTACCAGTCCAATTAAGAACTTAGAAAAAGTAAATATAGCAACTAGTCCATTATTCTTTGAAGGATGTGTTGAATTGAACGAAAGAGATGCACCTGATTATAGTCAATGTGAGAGCGACATCAATACAAGGAAAACCCCGTGTATATTAATTGATGATTCTGTAACTGGTGTTAAAGGAAAGCATACTACAATCGACAGTTTAGAAAGTCACTGTGAACTCGAAATAAGTGGAAAATCACTTGAAGAAAGAAAATGCTTGGAAAGAAATAACAGCAAAATCTTTTGTGATGAAAATAGTAACGATGGTGAAATTGAAATGATATTCAACACTATGCGACTGACACATAGGCTTATAACACCTATTCCTCAAACTCCCGTAAAAATTCGTGAAAATGAATGTAGAAAAGTGCCAGATATGATAGTGCAGAACCCTGATATTTTAGTCCTGCAGGATCAATATAAAACTATTATGAAAGATATGTTTGATCTCAAAAAACAGTCGATGGAAATAAAGTGCTTTATTATGAATCATTTATCAAATAATGGTAAATCGAATGTAGAGATTTCTAATGAAAGTAATATTAGTGTCCGTACTGAAATATTTGATGATACTAGTCAAGAAACAATAATTATAAATGCTAATGATCACACCAATGGATATGAAGAAAGTGAAATCACCCAATTTAATTTATCAAATGTTTTAAGAAATGAGGTAATAGAATCAGACATATTGAAACAAACAACTGCAGCTTGTGTCCCTTCATTACAAGATGTACTCCTGATAGATGAGACCCCGGGGAGTATTGATAAACCGATCGAAAAAAAATTAGGAGCAGTAAGCACAAATGATGATACCAATGTTATTAAAAATGATAGCCGTGAAGCTATAACCTTTGAAGAAGATTTAAGTAGCGAAGATGAAAGTGTTATAATAAAAAATGTACAAGATTTGTCAAAAATTTGTAGAGAAACAAAAATGTCTAAGAAAAAAAATATAAGTAAATTAGACAAATTTAAACAAAAACTACTACCCAAATCTAAGATTTCAAAGTTGGCTCCTATCCGAAAATTACGTTCTAAAACAAAGGTCACTCCAATAATAAGTAAAGTAACCAAAATGGACCCCACTGCAATATTAAATAATAAATCTGCTTATGAAAATGCAGCAAAAGTTATGGCAGAAATAAAATCGAAGGAAAAGGTTTTGGCAAATAAACGTATAGTTAGAAAGGTCAAGAAAAAGGTTGGTGGTAAGAAAGATCATGACTGCTTTGAGCAGAAGCATCACACACCTAAGGACGAAGAAAATAACCCTGAGAAACATATAAGACAGAGATCAAAAGATCAGCTTGATGTACATTTAGAATCAATTGAAGATGACAATCCTCTTATAGATTTATCACCTATAACCACAAGGAGTCGCAGTCGTAAGTTAAGTAGTAATTGTTGTGGTTCACCTATCCAAATAGATAAAAGGGAGCAGGTAACCAGTAAGTCAGAAGAAAACCGTAAAAGATTAAAACGTGGGGCTACCGACAGTCCAATTGTTGATTGCAAGAGAGTCCTGCGTAGTTCTACCAATCGAAACACTTTTATTGATTTGGATGATGTCAAGAAAAATGTATCAACATATGACGGTGAAACAGATTCTGATTCGCCTTTAAGACCAAATTATAAATTGTCAGCTAGCACACATGAAAAACAAAATATATGTGGCAGTGTAAAGAACTTTTCGAACACATATAGTAAAATTCAGCATCGAAAATTATCTAACAGTGAAAATGAAGAACAAAACAGTAAAGTCAAAAAAGTTCCAAACATGCGTAGTAAAATTCAAGATCGAAAATTTTCTAACAATGAAAATGAAGAACAATACAATAAAATCAAAAAAGTTCCAAACATGCCTAGTAAAATTCAAGATCGAAAATTTTCTAACAATGAAAATGAAGAACAAAACAGTAAAGTCAAAAAAGTTCCAAACATGCCTAGTAAAATTCAAGATCGAAAATTTTCTAACAATGAAAATGAACAAAACAGTAAAGTCAAAAAAGTTCCAAACATGCCCAGTAAAATTCAAGATCGAAAATTTTCTAACAATGAAAATGTAAATGAAAATGAACGAAACAGTCTATCAATTATTATGGTTGATACAATGAAAGAACCTGACAAAAGTACAGAACTTGATGAATTTGACCAAATGGATAGCCAAATTAGTCATCCAAAACAGAGTATACTTTGTAGGATGCTAGAAAAGCATGGCAGAGGGGACAAAAATTTTTCTAGTAAAAAAGTTTCTGGTAAGTCAAAGCATAGTATGAATTTTCTTGCAGTAATTATTTCAATAACATAAGACCTAAAATAGTTTCTAGCAATAAAGCCATATTTGAACTCAATGGCAAATATTCTTGGACACAAAATTTTGGTTACTTTTGTTTTTATAAATATACTAGCTGACCCAGCCACGCGTTGCTGTGACCCAGTAGGTATAATAGATTAAATTATTATATTAATATAAAAACTATCCTATCTTTCAAGTTTGACCAAATTACAGATAGTTACGAAGTTTTATCAAAATCGGTTCAGTAGTTTAGGAGTCCATCGCGTACAAACAACGTGACACGTAATTTATATATATTAAGATTATTTATAGATGTATTATTTATAGATTTATAGTTAAGTGCGTATTCATTTAACTTTTTTATTTTATAGATCAAATTACAAATTCCATTTGTAAAAAGCTAGAAGATGGTATTGCAGTAATAAATGAACTGCCTGCGGGAAAAGTTAAAGCAGCCATGAATAAGCTTGTTGATGAGGTGCAAACGTGGAATTATAAGCATTTCTTGTTAGGATTCATGAAATACCTAAAAGATCCGGATCGGAAGAGAGAATTGTTTAATAAAGTGAATTCGCCTCCTGCGCCACCAATGACTAAATCTGAACAGGTCCTGTTGTACGTAGTGAAGCAAATGGAAACGCAGAAACCAAACACAGTCAACACGATCCTTACTCACATAGAATATTCACTATTTCAATTGAATAGAACCCCTGAGTTCGACATTATCGAAAGTGTATCGCATTTTTATGCGTTATTGTGTCGATACTTTGGATTGAAGAGCCGATTGAGACTCTTTTTACTAGATGCTATGTACTGTGTACAATTTAAAGTAGTCCCACTCATCAAGCAATGCTTGGATGTATGGATGCATATATTGCCTTTAGCACACATGGGAATTGGTAAGTGATATCTTGATACAATAAAATTATGATCTATTCTAATATCGTTGACTTGTTTGCAACTGGAAGGGAAGCCTGTTCTCACATGGGAAGATCAGTTTTCAACACTGACGAAACGTCTTGTTGTGTTGTCTTATAATTATTTTGAGTTCCGTTGCCAATAAAACTAGTTTCCGACAAGTTGCTTTGCTTAAGACACCATTAAAATTGCATATAGCTCGTTCGCTATAACACTGTTTTATCTCAATAATATTGTTTCAAAAATTGTGTCTAAAATACGGTTTCTTCAAAAGTTAAAGTCTCACTTTTTCGGCATAAAACTGTTTTGCAGAAAATGAGTGATATGCTATATACAGTAATTGATTTACTAAAAAAAAAAATTAAATTATTTATTTTATTTACAGCCAAGAGTCCATTGGTGACATGTCTAGTTTACCTTCTACATTTCTACAAGTGTGAGGATAGATTTAACCGAGTTACAGAAATTAGAACTATATTAAGTCGCAAATATTTCTATCAAATGACCGACTGGAATGAAACAAAGATTTTGGAAATGATCAAAAATGCCATCAAAGATGTTCGAGGTATAATTTTTTCTTTTTAAAATAAAAAGATAAGCCCTGCTGAATTTGACTGATCCCTCTAAATAGGCGTAGATAAAGCTGGCGTTAGGAGTAGGTACGACGATAGTGCAACAGGTGAGGATTGAACCATTGGCCTTTCAGTTTTCAGTCTGCATTTTTAACTGTTGGGCTATTGAGGCTCAATAAAATCGTCGTTAATAGGACATCGGCAGTTAGACATTACCACTTTTTCCAAACCACCCATATTTCCGCTTAACAGCTGTTGGGGCTGTTATATTCTGTTAGCAACGCGAATAACCCAAACTGTTAAATTTTATTTATGCTCTGTTATCTATATTAGTTAAGTTTGTTATTGCCATTACATAATACGTATTTCATAAACTCCTACAAACAGAACTGAGAGCACCTATGGAACAGAATGTATGTTGTAAGAGCACTGCGATTTATTTTATTTTATTCAATGACAAGATAGCCTTCAAGTACAATTTGGAAGGACAGTGTAAATTAAACCCATACCAATTAGTAGGAAAAACGCCCGATTCTATACTGCTGCTTAATAATAGAAATGCGAAAGTCTTTTTGTTGGTTTCTCCATTAATCATGCCGTGAAGTAACAGATTGATGAGATTTTTTGCTATAGTTGGCCACTTTTATCCCAGAAAGACAAGTGTTCCCGCGGGATTTTTAAAACCTAACTGCACGCGGATGAAACCGCTGGAAAAGCTAGTTCTGAATAAAATCGTTTGCTAGCCGAACATTTTACCTGTTCGAATACATATATGTATAATGCACATCCTGTATTTTAACTATTTCATTTTTAAAATTTTTTTTTAATATCTAATGTAACTGTAAACCGTAACTTGAAATAAAACTGAAATATATTTTACTATACTCGGCGCGGCGAAACATGATCCCTATGACGCTGACAGCTAATGTCACCATATAACATTGTAGTGGCGTCACCATTAAATTGGGATCATATTGGGGGCGTCTAAAAATGCCATTTATAAATTTTACGTAGCTTTATACCATTAGTAATGATATTCCGTTGATATTTTTAACAATTCTTAACATTTACAAGAAGTTATCTCAATCTGAATTTATGTTTACGTCCTGCAAAACTTACGTCGTGTGACGTTTATCGACTAGGGCGGCAAGTAAAAATGTCGGTAATGGAAACGAGTGCACAATTTTTTTTCATACTCACATTTTAGTTCATATATTATGGAATGGAACAGAATATTACGATCATACCATTCATACATACACACATGATTATAATATTATACCCAAGAAAATTAAAAAATAACAGCTATAGGACAAAATGAAATGAAACAAAATCTGTTTAACAATTATTCATTTACATACACAGGGTCAAGGGAGTAACAAAAGTAAGTCATAATACTTTAGGGTTTGCATGTGTTCCTTATATAGTTTACAGTGAAAGTACTCAGCGCTGAAAGCGAAAATTTTTTTTTTGTGATTTGTATGGGCAAGCGCCACATGAGCTTCCCCATGCAAATCACAAAAAAAATTTTTTGCTTTTAGCGCTGCTACTTTGCCAGTGAACTCTATATAAGGGACACTACACACCCTAAAGTATTATCACTTACTTTTGTTACACTGTATTTTATTCTGAATCTGATAATGACATGAGTGTTTGCGTCTCAGACTCGGAATCTGAACTGCAACTGCTGTCACCTACATTTATCAATAATGGTTGATCTTCAAGAGTGTCGTATCGCACATCTCGATCCCAATCATCGTAGCAAAGTTTTTTGGTCTTTTCTACGACTTTCCTCCAATTATCCGGAGTCACTTCACTACAAGCTTTTTCTAATAATGACAGCATTTTATTGGCTGTAAATGGCGGAGTGGTGTTAAGCCTGGCTGCACAACCTGAAACAATATTTATTTTGAGTATGATGCAAAGTAAAAGAGTGAGATTGAAGTAAAAGTATATATATATATATATATATATATATATATATATATATATATATATATATATATATACTTTTACTTACCTACTTAATCTATGCCAAAAATCTTAAATTAATACAACAACAACATAATGGACATTAAAAATGCACATTATAATATTTTTTAAAACATGTTTACCAACGTGGCTGAATGCAAGCCACGCCTTTGTCTAAAAAAAAAATTATCGACACGACCAAAGACACGACCCATCACTAACACGAACTGTCATAGGGATCATGTTTCGCCGCGCCGAGTATAGATGTTGCCCTCGAATGCGTTCGTGTGTATTAAAGTTTTTAATTCCCGCTGGAACTCTGTAATTTTTCTGTAATTTTCAGGCTACTGCCTGTGTTAATCCTGGGTATGAGCTATCTCTATTACAAATTTCAGCCAAACCGGTTCATTCCTTGTAGCGTTAAAGAGTAACAAACATCCATCCATCCATACATCCATCCTCACAAACTTTCGCATTTTAAATAATATTAGTAGGAAGGCCCGCTATTTTGGTACTAAAGATGGAACCGTTTTATTAGTGTCCATTACAACAAAAAAAATTGGTCGTCTTTAAAGTCTGTTTACGGACGATAGTTTTACGTGATAACGTCATAAAGAAACGTTGACGATGACTGGCGGGCAGCGGCGCGGTCACAAGCCAACGCTTGGGCCGATCGTGCCTCTCTATCGCTTATTCCGCCCTCTCGCTTGCACGCTCAGGCTTAGGCGGAACGTGACACTTTTTCGTGCGTGAACCGGTGTTCATCGATTTATAAGACGTTATCACGTCAAAAAAAATCATTACTGTTACAGATGTTCCAATAGAAAAGAAAATGTTGAGGACGGCTCTGATTATCCTGGGAAAACGGCACGGAGCAAAGTGGTGCCACAAGAATATCATTAAAAATATCTTGATGCCCATGATTGAGCAAGATAATATCTCGATGAAGATAAAACAGTTCTGTGTGCAGTTGTTAGGCGCGTTGCTCAAGCCATTCCCTGCAGACATGAAGGTGCACTTTGAAATCGCCGTTAACCACTTGCATGACATGCTTCAACAAGATCGTAAGTATTATTGCTTGTATTTAAATTATTTACTTTACTGCCATGTTGGTCTAGTTTGTTGGGATCATGAAGTGCTAGGCTACTCTACAATGCACCGACTCGAGTCGACTCGGGTTACGACTCAAGTCAGTGGCCATACCAACTCGAGTCAAACAATGTCCAACTTGTCATATCGCTAGGTTTGATTCCCGGATCGGGATAGAATACAAAATCTTTCTGTTCAAATAAATTTTTACGAAATGCTTTTAAATAGTCAAGTGAATCTAACACTGGATTGAAAAGCCGTTGCAGCCGACAAGATCTTACGAGACCCTTTTTTAACCATGTGAAAAAAATCTAAAATTTTGCCTTTCTCATATGAATTAGTTATCACCGCCGAAACTACTACATACACTTCTGGTTACATGCCTTTCTGGTTGTGTTGCTGTTGAAAACTAAGTATACTACGGCCGTTCAGAGAATGCGTTCCTGACACGTCGCGATTGAACTGACGACGTAACTTTGTAATGGCGTTGCAGTTACGATAAAAATATTATTGCTGGTTGTTTACCGTTTTAACAATTGATGAGCATTAAAACAACATTATTATATCAATAATCAATTAATGTTATAATTTTGTGACACTAGTCGTGACTAACTGACAGGTGTCAGGAACGCATTCTCTGAACGGCCGAACTTTAGTTTTCGACGAATAGCGTTCTGTGAATTTCGCCATTGAATTGTAGGTGCGTTAGAGTCGAAAACTTATTTAGATTGGGTTGCCTATTACTTTACTAATCATTGTTTTTTCTATTTTAGCACCAGATGCCATGAAAGAAGCAATCTTTACAAGTTTAATATACATTAACCATCACAATCCAAATCGTGTTATTCGATTATTACTCTCGTGGATGCCGAAACAGATTTCTCCAGAATTCGAGCAACTTTTGCGGGATTATGTTAGAACGCAGCCACTGCGTGCGTGGAAGAAAATTTTGTCTAAAATAGCAATGTAAAAATAGATTGTAAGTTTTACATTTAAAACTAATAATATACTTAAGACTTAGAGCAGAGCTAAGGAAGTACATATATTTAAATAGTGATTAAGTTCTTTTTAAGTTTCCCACTGGTTCTGTGATTTGACAAAAAAATGTTTACTTGTGGATTTTGTATTTTTAGTTCTGTATATTATACCTGTGTATTAAAACGTAGTTTTCCTTACTAGTATACCTATAAAAAAGTACGTACAGTGACTGAACTATTGATAGCAATGTACAGACTATAAACCAGCTGTGCGATTGTCTAAAAACGATTGTGATGATCGCAATCACCTCTGATTGGCCGATACTCTCCGCTCTATACGCTATCGGCTAAAGTTAATGAACTTTAACAAACATATTAAGAATACCAAACAAAAGGTCAGCAAAGGAGGAAGCGAAGAGCGGCCGTCAAAACGAGGTGGCAACTCACACGTGGACTCCAATGCGACCCCAGGCTGCTCCGCAAGCGTTGATGCGGGCGGGCAGAGACCGGGCCCTGACCGTGACCCACAGGCCTCGGGAGAGTCGAGCACCACCACCACTGGGGCTGGGCAAACCGCAGTCAAGGACAGGGCGAACACTGGTGGTCACACCGACCCCGACGGGAACCCAATCCGGACGCGGGGCGCAACGGGCCCCAGGGTTTCCAACACAGCTCGACCCCCAACAATAACAACAACAACAACCGACAAAACCAACGCTCACAATCTGCCTAACACGAGGGCTCACCCACGCGCTAGGAAACGTAACAGAGGAGCTAAAACCAACAACCCTGGAACATCGTCGAACCAACCAAACATGAAAAGGGAAAGACTCGATGACACAATCTCACCCAGGGGAGGGCATAAACGCGCTCGGACTGACAACCGGCCAACTCATGGTGAGGCGGGCTCCTATGCCAGGGCTGCCCAATCTCACCTGAGTGTGGCCGTGACCACAACACCCAGAGTAGACCTAACCCAAACTGAGGCAAACGCCATACAGTCGCAGATACAGAAGGCCATTTTCGCAATCTGTATCGCACCGTTGGCTCCAGGCCAGACCCAATACGCCCCGTCGTTTGAGGGAAAAGCCTTCCTCAGTGAGGGTGTGCTTAAAATCTTCTGCCATGACGAACAAGCCTTAAACTGGCTAAAAAGTACGATACCTAAACTCACACCATCAAGAGACGGAACAGAGCTCACTGTGATACGTCAAACGGAAATACCGGTTAGGATAAGGTCGGTTAGGTCGGGGCTCTATGTACCCGACTACGATGGGGGGATAGGGCAACTCCACCAGGTACTATCATTCCAAAATTCCTGGTATGACGTGTCACGGTGGACTCTGTTCAGATACCAAACTACCTCCAGCAGCCCTCCGGGGGTATTCCTAATATTGGGAATACCAAAGGAAGAGCTGCCAACAATCCTGGCGCGCGGTAGGAAGGTCGCCTACTCCACGGGCACGATCTACATCAGGTTCTTCACGCGTGAAGGACTGAGTGATGTACCGCCTGGACACAACTCAGCGCCTGAAGACCGTGAGGAGCCTGATCGGGGAGTGATCATGGATGTGGACGAACCGACCGACCAGCGCCCCAAAACACCAGAACCATCCGTGGGCACTGTCCTCGATAACATTGAGGCAGTGCTAGCGGACTCCCGAGCGGACCGACCACAAACTCGGGAGGAAATGGTGACACCCAACGCCTCAGACAAAACTGCCCCCGCAGACCAACTACCGGCGCAGAGGGCACTATAATACATATTATGATCCAGACCAACCTCCAGCACAAACATCTCGCCACGGCCACTCTACGCAGGCAGCTGGAGGTTGAAGCAGACACCATTGCACTGATTCAAGAGCCGTGGGTGAGGAGCAACAACATATGCGGGTTCGGCAGCTGTAATGGTAAGATCTTTTCATACAGTAATGATGAACCACCAAGAACATGCATTTACATCCCACGCTGCTTATCAGCGTTACTACTAACGCAATACTGTTTCTGAGACCTAACAGCCGTAAACATAAAAAACCGGCCAAGTGCGTGTCGGGCCACGCGCAGTGTAGGGTTCCGTAGTTGAAAGTCTCAACATACATTTTGAGTTCCATGGTATAAATACTATAATATACTACAAAATATGCAACTTACACTGCGTGTAATATCTAACTTAGAAAAACCGATATAACTCCTTCACTAATGAATCCTCCTTAGCCGTGATAGTTTTCCTTTAAAATTCATTATATATACTACTGCTGTGAATTTTTTCTTGTATCCTATATACAACCATTTAGCTGGCAGAGGGGGGGGACACTTGACTCTAATAAAATTTAGCACTTTAAAATATCATATTTCACAAACGGATCCCTGAATTGAAAAATGGTGTTCCCACACCCACAACGTTTTTGAAAGACCTGTTCAACGACACCCCAAACTATGGGATAGATGAGAAAAAAAAATTCATCCCCACTTTACATGTAGGGGAGGTACCCTAAAAAAAAATTTTTTTCACAATTTTATTTCACCACTTTGTCGGCGTGATTGATATTTATACCCTTGTCAAATTACAGATTTCTAGTACCAATAGTCTCTGAGCTAAACCGCGGACAGACAGACAGACAGACAGACAGACAGACAGACAGACAGACAGACAGACGGACGGACATGGCGAAACTATAAGGGTTCCTTGTTTACTACGGAACCCTAAAAACGGAATACAACAGGGCAGGGGAGAACCGCCAAGACCATTGGTGTTTGGCATCTGTCTACATGCCCATTGAAGACCAAATACCAACAAAAGACTTAATGGACCTCATCACGCAATGCGAAGACAGCGGCACAGATCTAATCATCTCTGCCGACAGCAACGCACACAACATTCTATGGGGCAGCCCAACCAACAACAGAGGTGAGACGCTTATTTCTTACTTACTAACAACTAACTTGACTATCCTAAACAAAGGCAATGAACCTACCTTTGTGTCAAGTAGGTACCAAACAATAATCGATCTAACTAGCATCTCCAGGAGTTTCAGACCAGGTCAGAAATTGGCACGTCAGTGATGAACCCTCACTCTCCGATCACAGAAGGATTTGCTATGAATTAGATCTTACTAAAACTCAACACATACCGAGGAGAAATCCGAGGAAAACCAACAGACCAAAATACAAACACTTGCTGAGCAAAGGAATCGGCACAAAGAAACCGGAAGATATCGTTGATATCGGTTCAATAGAAAATAACGTTACAGAAATAACAGAACAAATAATAACATGCTACGAGCAAGCCTGCTCTCTGACCAAAACCATCACTAAGCAAACACCGAAAAACAGCTGGTGGGGCCCTGACCTGGAAAGAATGAGGAAGAACCTCAGACACCTTTTCAATAGAGCCAAAAACACCAGGCAAGAACATGATTGGGATAATTTTAAAGAAGCCCAATATAAATACAATAAACGCGTCAGGCAAAAGGAAAAGAGCTCCTGGCAAAAGTTTTGCACAAGCATAGAATCGAACGACAATGCTGCTCGCATTCGTAAGATTTTATCGAATGACAATACACGTTCACTCGGCTCTCTAAAGAAAGCCGACGGAACCTACACTAAAGACGACAAAGAGATCTGTGAACCATTAATTGAGACACATTTCCCAGGCTGCAGAATAGTAAGTTCTCCCAACTGGGCAAGCTGCTCCAACACCCGTCCAACAGTAGAAGACTGGGACCTCGCAAACAAAATAATCACTCCCGATAGAATAACATGGGCAATAGATACCTTCCATCCCTTTTAATGCGCTCTTGCAATGGGGAGTGGCCCAACTAACACCATGGCTCGAACCAATTTACAAAGCTTGTATAGCACATAAATACATACCTGAGGCCTGGAGAGAAGTAAAGGTAGTCTTCCTACCAAAACCAGGTAAGAGCGATTACACTTCACCAAAATCCTTCAGACCGATCAGCCTCACATCCTTCCTACTGAAAACGCTTGAAAGGCTGGCCGACCGATTTCTCAGGGACGGATCCCTAAAGCACATACCCTTACACCCTAAGCAACACGCATACACTACGGGAAAATCAACGGAAACAGCTTTACACTCCGTAGTAGCCAAGATTGAACAAGGTCTTGAGAACAGACTATCAACTCTGGGCATCTTCATTGACATTGAAGGGGCCTTTGATAAAACAACATTTGATAGCATAGACAAAGGCCTAGATCGTTATAACGTACCGGGCACCCTACGCAGCTGGATAAGAGCACTGCTAGAATATAGAATTATACAACTGGACATTAATGGAGTTACAATTGGCCAGAAGCAGCATAGCGTACTGCTAAGGGCCCCTCAGCTAATTCAACAGAAGCTTTTAAAATTGCACAGGCAAACCTCCAAAGAAAACAGCTTGCCACAGATGAACTCATGCTGGAGGCAAACAAGAGCAAGATCGCGATCGCCCTCTTACAGGAGCCATACGTGGGTGGAGTCGGGCGAATGAAAAATTACAGGGGGGCTAGGGTTTTTCAAAATATTAACCAAGGGGATGGGACAGTTAAGGCTGCCATTGTAGTATTTGACCCGAATATAGATGCCATTCTGTGTCCAAAACTTACAACTAATAACATAGTAGTTGTAAGGATTAAAACTAGAGCCTGGGAAATCACCATGGTTTCATTTTATTTCGAGCCAGATCTGCCCATAGGGCCATATCTACAACAGTTGGACACCGTGGTTTATGAAATGGGACCCAGAGCAGTCATAGTAGGTGGCGATTCTAACGCGAAAAGTACCTGGTGGGGAAGTGAGAAAGACGACCGCAGAGGAGACGAAACTGTGAGCGCCTTTGATGAGATGGCCCTCCAGGTGCTGAACGCGGGAACAACCCCGACCTTTGACACTATCAGGGGGAATAAACGCCTTACCAGCTATGTTGACGTGACGGCTTGTTCGGACGACCTTCTAGACAAAATTGAAGACTGGGAAGTGGACGACGGCATAACGAGTTCTGACCACAATACAATAAAATTCAAAATTAGGCTAACAAAATCAAAATCAATTGTAATAAGCAGGACAACAAGAAAATTTAATACGAGGAAAGCAAATTGGAGCGAGTTTCATGTGAAACTCGCACAATTAATGCAGCAAAATAAAATAAATAAAATGGAAATAGAACAAATAGATAATAAAATTGAAATTGATATTATAACAGAAAAATACACAAACATAATAATAGAAGCATGCAAGAAAACTATACCTACTAAGAGCCTAAAAGAAGAAATAAACTTACCTTGGTGGAACGATGAACTCGCCGCGTTGAAACAGGAGGTGGTGACGAAGAAACGTCGAATCCGATGCGCCGCTCCAATCAGAAGAACAAAGGTCGTTGAAGAGTATCTGGAAAAGAAAGAAATGTATGAGACACTCGCTAAAAAGGCACAGGTCAATAGCTGGAAGTCATTCTGTGAAAAACAAGACAGAGAAGGAGTGTGGGATGGCATCTACAGGGTCCTTAGCAGGACAAGGAAAAGGCAGGAAGATTTACCTCTTGTAAAGGATGGGAAGACTCACAACCCAGGAGAATCTGCCATAATGTTAGCAGAGACGTTCTATCCGGAGGACAACATGAACGAGGACAACGCAGAGCATCAAAGAGTCCGGCGTATAGCTGAACAAGTAAACGGATGGACCCAAAATGAAATATTGGATCCACCGTTTACCCCTGAGGAGCTAAATTGTGCCATAACTAGCTTTAACCCTAAAAAAGCTCCAGGTTTAGATGGACTGACAGCCGACATTTGCCAGCGTGCAATAACCCTCGACCCCGAGGTATTCCGCACCCTGGCAAATAAATGCCTCGAGCTGGGCTACTTCCCCAAAATTTGGAAAGAAGCGACGGTTGTAGTTCTTCGGAAACCATCTAGAGAAGACTACACCAATCCTAAAGCTTACCGACCTATTGGGTTGCTACCAGTGCTCGGGAAGGTCCTGGAGAAGATGTTAGTATGTCGGATAAAATACCACATCCTACCCAGACTCAGTACTCGCCAGTACGGCTTTATACCACAGAAAAGCACAGAAGACTCCCTCTATGTGTTAATGCGGTATATCAGGGGCAAACTCAAACAAAAGAAGATTGCCGTTGTTATATCGCTGGACATAGAGGGAGCCTTCGATAGCGCATGGTGGCCCGCTATCAGAGTCCGTCTGGCTGAGGAAAATTGTCCGGTGAATATCAGGAGAGTGGTAGACAGTTATCTCCAGGATCGAAAAGTAAGAGTGAGGTATGCAGGGGCAGAAGCCTCCAAAGTGACCACAAAAGGGTGCGTACAGGGATCCATAGGAGGTCCAACCCTGTGGAACTTGCTGCTGGACCCATTGTTGAAGGGCCTAGAAGGGCGAGGTGAATACTGTCAAGCCTTTGCCGACGACGTTGTGCTCGTTTTTGATGGTGATTCTGGACTGGAAGTCTCGAGACAGGCCAATGCCGCTCTCGCCTACGTTCGGGAGTGGGGGGTTCAAAATAAGTTGAAATTTGCACCACAAAAAACAAAGGCCATGGTTGTAACAAACAAACTTAAATATGACTCCCCACTCCTGACCATGGGAGGGATCGGCATCGAGCTGTCACGAGAAATAAAAATTTTGGGACTGACAGTAGACGACAAGCTGACATTTAATACGCATGTTGCTAACACCTGTAAAAAGGTGCAAAATATTTATAAACAGCTGTCTCGCGCTGCGAAAGTCAGTTGGGGTCTCCATCCCGAGGTAACCAGGACCATCTACTTAGCGGTAGTTGAACCAGTGGTTCTATATGCAGCTAGCGCGTGGGCACCGGCTGCAGAGAAGCTCGGGGTACGCAAGAAACTTAACGCCTTACAAAGAGGATTCGCCCAAAAAATAACCCGAGCGTACAGAACGGTTTCATTGAACTCGGCGCTAATACTGGCAGGTATATTACCACTCGATCTCAGGATCCATGAAGCCGCCTCCCTTTATGAAGCCAAGAAAGGTGTGTACCGACAGCTGCCTGACGACAGAATAATAGAGGTGAAGCTGGATTACGCTGCTCAACATATAGAACACCCCGCACTCAGCACCAAAATCAGCTACACCTGCTTTGATAATACTTTGACTCAAACCTCCGTTGGTCCAGGAATAGAACGCACTCTCTTGTACACGGATGGGAGTAAGATTGAAGGTAGAGTGGGAGCGGCTGTTTCTGTGTGGAAAAACGGCGCGGAAATTAAATCCATTAAGTTGAAACTGGATTCGTGCTGCACGGTGTTTCAGGCGGAGTTATATGCCATGGATAGAGCCATTCAATGGGCCCGAGAAAAAAGAATAAGCGATTGCTGGATTTTGAGCGATTCACGATCCGCTTTGGACTTAATTAAAAGTGGCAAGGTCTCTCACCCATTGGCATACAGCATAAGGGGGAACATTAGAGCGGCACGGAACCAAGGGCGATCAATCCAGCTCTACTGGGTCAAAGCGCATGTGGGTAACGTAGGAAATGAGCGAGCAGATAGTCTTGCTAAACAAGCAGCGCTGTATAGCAAGACTGTTGCAGCCTACGATGCCTACCCAATCGCTACCATAAAACGCATGATAAGAGCCGAAACTCAACAGCGATGGCAGGCACGTTACGATGAGGAATCGACCGCAGGCACCACGAAAATCTTCTTCCCGAATGTTGTCCTCGCCCACAAAGTTATAAGGAAGTTAGAAATAAGTGCGGTTAAGACCCAACTGTTTACAGGTCACGGTGGGTTCTCTGAATACTTGAATCGCTTCAAGTGTAAAGAGGACCCATCGTGCATCTGCGAACCCGGAGTCAAGGAATCAGTTTTACATATTCTGCTGGAGTGTCCAGTTTTTAGCAGGCAAAGATATGAAGCTGAAATAAAATTAGACACTGATTTAACTGTTGATAACTTAAGTAGTATCATAATAGATAAAAATAAAAGAAATATTTTGGTAGAATATAGCACAAAATTAATACATAAAGTAATCGCAAGAAATAAATGAAAAATAAAATAAGCATATTATACAGCAACATAAATATAGATCCAATATATTGTATATATTTCAGAATATATCACATTATGTGGATAAAAATGTTAGTTGTATAGTTTGCAGATAAAATGATAATAAAGATAACAATAAAACTTAAAAATACATAGTAAAATATGAAATAGTGACTTATAAATGACTAACGCAGTCATGGTCTCCGTCCCCCGTCGGAGGGATCCATGTTAATATTAAAAAAAAAAAAAAAAAAAAAAAAAAAAAAAAAAAAAAAAAAAAAAAAAAAAAATGGAGTTACAAGGGGCATAGTAGCGAGGGGTTGTCCTCAAGGAAGTGTTCTGTCGCCGATCCTGTGGAACCTCGTAGTCGATGACCTAATAAAGAAACTGAACACAACCGGATATTACACAATTGGCTATGCTGATGATATAACGATCCTCATCAGTGGCAGATTAGAAAATACACTACGAAATCATGCAACGAGCATTGCAACTAATCGAGCGATGTTGCAATGAAAACGAACTCACGGTTAATCCGAAGAAAACTGAGATGGTTCTTTTTACCAACAAAAGGAAAATCGAACTTGGCAAACCACCAACTTTGGCTAACACAAAACTAACACTGTCTACCGAGGTAAAATACCTCGGTGTAATCCTTGACAGTAAACTCAACTGGAAGAAACATCTAGAGGACAAAATTAAAAAGTCCCTCATTATCTTAAACCAATGCAAACGCATGCTGGGGAAAACCTGGGGCTTAAAACCAAAAATCATGAAATGGTTATACCTAGCAGTGGTAAGAAGCTCACTTACATATGCCGCATTAGTCTGGTGGCCAAGAACACTTCTTACAACTGCCCAGCAAGACCTACAAAAATTTCAAAGACAAGCCTGTCTTTCCATCACAGGCTGCATGAGCACAACACCAACTCAAGCACTAGAAGTAATACTAGGGATTCCGTCCCTACAACTACACATTAGAGAAGAAGCAACACTGTCTGCCCTGAGGTTGAAAACTTCAGGTCTTTGGAAAGAGTTTGACACAGCACACACCAAAATACTATTACAAGGATTCAAAAAAGAACCACGTCTGGAATGGAAATGTGACAGATCCAGCAAACAATACACACTTGACAGAAGCTACAAAGTAAATGCTGAAAGCAACACTTTTCATAAAGCATTTCAAGATACAAGAGAAGTTTACACTGATGGATCGAAAACCAAACTTGGTACAGGAGCTGGAGCTTACTGCCAAGAACTCAACATGAAGATAAGTCACACACTTGGTAAGGATAACTCTGTTTTCCAAGCAGAGTGTGTGGGCATCTTAACAGCAACTACAGCTATAATTAACAGACAGGTAAAAAACTTTAAAATTAACATTAACTCGGGCAGCCAAGCCGCTCTCAAGGCTTTGGCAAGAACATCGACAACATCTAAACTCGTACAGGACTGTCATAAAGCCCTGGCTACGCTCGCCGCCTCCAACGATATCATCTTAAGGTGGGTCAAGGGGCAAGACCGGGGCAACGAGGCAGCAGACGCACTAGCACGTAAGGCAGCGACGCTGAAGCAGGGCCGGAACCGATCGTTCCCATTCAATTCAGTGAGTACAAGACATGGTTGCATGAACTAACACTCAGAGAGCATTCCCTACTTTGGTCGAATGCAACAGACTGCAAGCAGACTAAGGAAGTCTTTCCTTATCTAGACAAACAACTAACAAACAGACTACTCCGCCTGGACAGAGGTAAACTCAGGAAGGTGGTGGGAATCATAACGGGGCACAGCCCACTTAAACAAAGACCTTTTTATTATAGGTGTCACCGACAGTCCTCTGTGCAGGGCCTGCATGAAGGCAGATGAAACGCCCACGCACGTGCTCTTGTCATGCACGGGCGTGGAAGAACAACGCAAGAACCACCTCGGATCTCCAGCTTCACTGCAAGAAGTCCTTGGCAACCTGGGCGGCCTGCTAGGCTTCTGGAGAGATCTGGGATGGTTGGAGTAACTACAATGGATGGATTGGTCACACACAACAGACCATCACGGTTTACGTGTGGAAACCAGCCCAGAAGACGAAGAAGAAGAAGAAAAGGTCAACCGATCAGAAGTGCGCCGATCAAATCGTCAAAGTAAAATAAACCATAACCGCATTGAATTAGAGCTCAATTTCGTGTATCCATTCTCATACGTTTAGGTACGTACGATATCCTAAACGGATTAGAATGAATACACGAAATTGAGCTCTTAATTCAATGCGTTATGGTTTATCGTACTTTGACGCCGAACTTTGACGATTTGATCGGCAACTTTTAGACAATGGGGGGCAGACATACTGCTTAGAAAATTCGAATCAGCCGTTTGACAGATGAAATCGTACGTTTATGCCATCAAATGAATACGATTTTGTTCGTCAACTTTTAGACAATCGCAACATAGAATAATTGGGATTGTAACGATAATTGTTGAAGCTTTTACACAAAGATTACTGGCTGAAAATACATTAGTTTTGGCGAATCAGAGATGAATCGCATTTACCTATATTATTATGTACTAGATGATGCCTGCGACTTCGTCCGCGTGGATTAAGGTTTTTTGAATCACGCGGGAGCTCTTTCCGGGATAAAATTTAGCCTATGTACTAATCCTGGGTATGAGCTATCTCCATTCCAAAGCGGATTCTTTGTGGTGTTAAAGAGGAACAAAAATCTATCCATCCATCCTCACAAACTTTCACATTTATAATATTAGTAAGATAATATTCCATATATGCCGGTTCCCTTCTCTAGAGTGCACTGAGGGTTGTTAAAGTAAGAAGAAATATTCTTTTAAAACTTAAGTGAAGCGTTACCACAGCGAAGATTTGGGCATCGGCTAGTTTTCAGTAGTTAGTTAGGCAAAAGGTATTGCTTTGATCCTTCGCCATAATTACTGAGGAAGTACCCACAAAAAAATTAAAACGAAAAGTGTAATTTAAAAAAATTTAATAATTTGTTTTATACTTTTTGATTTCTACCATGATTACATGAATATTAACAAGTTGAGTGCGAGCATTGGGTGTCAATAGCTTTACGAATTTGTGATAATATTGAACAAAATTTGTGAGTGCCATTTGCAATAAACCAGAGCCAGTAACCAAATTGGGAAAAGACACAAGAACTTCTCGATGAATCTCTTCCAGGCTCTGTTTCCAGCTTGCAGTGAAGGAAGCAACGAGCGATATCGATTTTCTTTCCAAATTTTCCAAGTCTCTTTTCCTATCACTGTCCAGTAACTGTTCACCTTCCTTTACAAACTGCATGAGTCCTCCAAAATGGGGGCTGAGTATCTCTTCTACATATTCTGTACTTCTAGCATGTAACTGCTCCCGGAAACTTTCTGCTTCTTTTGTATTATCTCTTGTCCTTTCCATTAATATGCTTAAAACCATATCGTAATTGTTAATTAAAAATATTAGCTGCTGTATTCTCTGGGGGAATTCGGCGGCCATTTTTAGCAGGAAGCAGTGAACCTCGTCTTGCAGAATTAGCAGTAAATTGCTGAGCTCTTCTGAAGGAAACTGTTCACTCAAACTCAGCATTGCAGCTGAGAATTCTGCATACCGTCTGGTGATCTGAGAACAAGATGAATTTGTGTTTATGAAGTGTGGGTTATGTTATGCTGTAGGCCTAGGAGCACAGGGCAAGTTTCAAATATCTTCATTGCAATAGGCACGAAAACTGCCCATACGTAACCGCCAAAACGTAATGCCCATATTGGCTTGCAATGTAGAGCTGTGATAGCCTATTAGTTAGCTAAGGTCTTCTATTTGGGGGGGTCCCAGGTTCGGTCCCGGGCATGCACCTTAGTTTTTGTAATTAGTAAAAGCAAAAATGTTCAAGATACCTATTATTTAATTTTGTTCATGTACCTTTTTCCTCATACATTCATCCATATAAAATTACCTTAAGAGCCTTCATCCATACTTGATTTTAATATTACATTACATTATTTCATAAATATATAGTACATAATATACATTTACTGTTAGTATGAAATGCAAATGTGTAATATAAATCATAAATGCATACATACATAATGTGGTCCCATTTCCTTATTAGACAATTTTGCAGGATCACAATCTCTTACACTTTGTATATTCAACTTTAAAACATACTCCAACCTGGGCCAAAGAGATGCAAGTAGCGAATCCCAGTAACTGAAAGTAATTGAAGTTTCTTTTAGATATAAGCTTTTTAAGAAGTCCTGCATAAACATTCAGGATGATAAGTTTATGCAAATAAAAAAAATTCCATATTTTAGTCCAGTTTACTTCCGTATGTTTTTATTTGCGTATGACGTATATGATACTAAATTATTATACTTGGTGAATATTGTTCTGCTTGCCAATGGTTATGATAATTCGAATGCTTAAT
Source organism: Oeneis ivallda (assembly GCA_029955525.1). Lineage (NCBI taxonomy): Eukaryota > Metazoa > Arthropoda > Insecta > Lepidoptera > Nymphalidae > Oeneis > Oeneis ivallda. The sequence continues at coordinate 18,634,788 of JARPMR010000002.1, read as the reverse complement.
CATTTCTAAAGTGAATGCACAGATGCATCAGAATCATCAAGTATAGTTTTCACAAGTTTTCATGCAGAAAAGGATAGCATTATGTCCTACCGATCAATTTATATTTTGTGTTCAATCAAATTAGGTCATCCATTATGTATTTATTTTGCAGTTTCTTTCTTACAGACCTGTCTAATGCAGCTACAGCTCTTTTGTGGCACATCCAGCGATATCTGTTTATTAATTGAATGCATAAAAACAGAGCAAGACAATCATAGCATTCCAGAACATAGATTTCTACGTTTTTCTGAAAAAAAAAACAAAATCAATAATAGATCTCAGAAGCAGCATTAGCGTCGGTAGAGAGCGACCTACAGGTTCGCGTGTCTATAAATACATACCACAAGTAAAGACAGAGTTTTTCCCAGTATTCTATCAAACAACTCTTGTGCATGGCTGCCTTTTACATGGAAGAATTCAGTTGTAAATAAATACTCCCTGCAGCTGTTGTCTACAAGGGCATACTGAAGACTTCTAAAGAGCGCTTCATATGAATACTGAAAGATAATATTTGTTATAGACATGTTTGGAACAACTTTGAAACTTGATGGTGATGATTAGTGTACATGAAGAAACATAATATAGGTCAGTTAATTGGACCTTCCTTTTTTGTAGGCAAAAGTACGAAAGTCTTGATTGTAGCTTGGACACCACAGCCAGGCCAACATTATTAAATTAATGAAATTCATGTAAGCAATTCAGTATTTTAAAATTAATCAAGTCAGAATACTGAACACCAGATTATTCTGACCCGAAAATACAAAAATAATTTAGTATACTTCAGTTCCATGCTTTCAACCATAATTTATGTTCAATATATTCAATAATCTGTTGTTAGGTTCCTAGATTGCACATTATAGAAAATGAACGAGTGGTAATTAATGGTTTTAGTGGAGACTTAATCATACTTTTACTTTAATATTATATAAAAGCTTGTAAAAAGGGAAAGTGTGTTTGTTTGTCCTTCGATCACATTGTAACAGAGCCACGGATCGACATGATTTTTTGCAAGGGTATAGTTGAGGACCTGGAGAGATGTCAACTTTTAACCCAGAAAATCAAAGAGTTCCTGAGGGGTTTTAAAAACTAAATCCACGAGGACGAAGGGGCATCGCGGGCATCAGCTATTAAAGTATAATTACCTTGGTTTTTTGTTGCACATGGGGTACAATAATTGGAGCTTCTAGTTCTTGTGCCAAAACATCGCCACGGTTGCCAATTGTGAATATAGTACTTTTATTTTTTAAATTTGACTTTTGAAAGAAGCCACCTTTGGAGCCATCTTCAATTCCCATTAAATCATCCTTAGTTGGTACTTCTTCATATTTTAACTTATCTAATCTTGAAGCATAAGACTTGAAATAGGAATAATAAACTTTGCTTAATGTGTCAATGTATTCATTGCAGATTTCTTGTGCCACATTTCTTTCATTTGCTAATATAAATTCGAAGAAAAACTTATATTTTAACATAGCGTTCTGTGGAATTTGATAGTTAGCCATGGGTTTCCGGAATTTGTATATCTGTTCCAGTATGTAGGTCCGTATTTTTGCAACAGCTTTGATTTTTAATTTCTCCAAAACATCTTTGACGTCTTGACAGGCCTTAGTCTCTTTGAAGTCTTGTTCTTTAACAAAATTAAATTTCTGGTTCAAAATAGCTAACTGCACCATAAACTCTTTATCAACAACAGGAACATTGTTTATGCCGCTGGAAAATAAAGATTATACTGTAACTAATAATTAAAATATATCCAATGATTGTCAGTTATAGTGAAAGCAAATGAATGCTATCATGGTATTATAATATAATGTGGTGTTGTTTAGAAGTGACACTATTAAACTCAGCACTGGCAGACAGCATTTAAGAGGCAGGAAGGTTTTTGTATGAATACACTGTACCATGCCAACATGCCTTAACTGCTAAGTCTCCCTGGCACAGTGGTGAGCTCGGTGGTCATGAGCCAGGAGGCTCTGATTCGATTCCCAGCATAGGCAGTTTGGGAATTTATGATATCTGAATTCAAAATCAACTTTTTAACAACGAGTGTATTCAGTAGGTACCTACTAAAACAATATTTATCATAAAATAGTATCAATCATAAAATAGTTGATATAAACTCGCCGGCATATTTAGCGGAACATAAAAAAAAGGTCCATAATTAAAAAAAATATGGTTTTATTTTAAAATCTACTTACTACACTTCTTTTGTTATTTAAAGTTTCATTTGTTTTACTTAAAATGAGATCACATTAAGAACAGATTTTGTGAGTAAAGGCTATTTGTGAAAAATTGTACATTTTTGAACTTTTCATGTAACCGGGAAAAGTGAAATTTAATATTAAAATAACAATTAATTAAATTAGAAAAATGGTGATTAATATCGCGTATTTCCTCCACGTGCTCTTATTAAAGTTTCTACCCGTCTAGGCATACTGAGAATGATGTTATCGATGGTCTCCTGGGATAGTCTCCGCCATTCCTCAACTACGGCGATTCGGAGTTCTCCCACATTGGCAGGAGCTGGAATTCTGGACTTAACTTTTCTTTTCAGCAAGTCGCAAACGTGCTCTATTGGGTTCATATCCGGTGATCTCGCCGGCCACTCCATAACAGTGATATTCATATCATTAAGATAACCTTGAGTTACCCGAGCGGTATGCGGCCGAGCATTATCCTGCATAAAAACAAAATCGTCACCGATATATGGGGCAAACGGTATGACATTTTCTTCTAAAACTTCTCTGATATAGCGGTCTGCAGTCAGACTCCCTCTGTCAATCACTACCAAGTGCGAGCTCCCAAACAAATGCCCGCCCAAACCATTATTGATCCACCACCGTATGCAACTGTAGTTTCAAAATTTGTCTGAATGTATCGTTCTCCTTTGCGTCTGTATATTCTTTGCCTGCCGTCAATTTGATTTAAGAGAATTCTGCACTCATCACTAAACAATACCTTACTCCATTGGTCCGCGTTCCAAAGTCGATGTTCCTGAGCAAAAGTAAACCTGTTTCTACGATGATTTACCTCGAGCCTTGGAGCCTTAGCGGGCACAAATGAACCCAAACCAGCTTCTTCGAGCCTTCTTCGTACCGTACGCTCACTTACGGTTACACCCCGCACTGCTTCTAACTCATGTCGGGCTTGGACGGCCGTCAAACGGGGGTTCCTACATACACGAAGCCAAATGAAACGATCATCCCTACTCGAAGTGCGTCTTTTTCTGCCTTGTCCTGCTCTTCTCACATAAGTACCGGTCTCCCTGAACCGTTGGATACTGCGATGGATCGTTCAAACTGGTCGACGAAGATCTCTGGATATCACTCTGTAGGTTTGACCATTTCTTCGCATTTTGAGTGCCCTGGCAATCTCCGTTGGGGCTAAGTCAGGCATAATTCAGTCATCAATTCCAGAAAGATACGCGATTAAAAAAAACTAACAAAAAACAGTATTTCAATGAAATTTTAAATCAAACTCAGAAGGAAGAAATACTCGAAGTTCGCTCCAGATAAGGTGTATTTGAATAAAATTAAAACAATTGCATAAAATGTGATGTTCAGTTGTTTTCTTAGTTTGAAAATATTTCTTTTTAAATTAAATGACGTTATAAACCAGCCAGCAACCTTATATGATACTGATATCAAACCTTTTTTTATGTTCCGCTAAATATGCCGGCGAGTTTATGATTATGGGAGTAACAATACTATTAGAGTACCTCTAGACTTACATTTTCAAGTCGGGCAACTACATAGCAGAGTATACTAATAGGCTACTATACTAATGTACTATACTAACTATACTAATATACTATAGTAACTTATGGTAGCCTGCACTTCTTAACCAACTAAATTGTTCAACTATATAATTGGCAAAATTCCTTCCTATTACGCACACAATATGGTTGATAATTAACATATATATAGCTGCTGGGGCTGATTCACTGACTGACTGACTGACTGACTAATTGATAACCTCTCCTGTAAAATTTTTAATGAAAATTTTTTTTTCACTGATGGTTTCATATAGAGGACAAAAATTAATTCGGAGGAAAAATATGGAGAGAGCTGATGATAGAGGATTTCGGAGACGGGTAAGGAGCACAGCCAGGCTATTGAAGATAGGTTCAGGGGGTGCTCGAACAAAAGTCACTCGAAACTTCATCCAATTGCCAGGGAGTTGAAAAAAAATTCCAAAATGGCGGATTGAAGATTTCGGCTACAGATTTTGTCGGCGTCTATCTCGGGGAGTATAAAAGATGGAAGAGTGGTTTCTTGGAAAAAAATGATCAGAACCCGAAGGTGAATAATCTATCTTGGTGAATAGAAAAAAAATTCAAGATGGTGGAATTTATTTTTCCATACAACTATGCAAGACGAAGGTTCCTTTTCAAAATTAGTTTTTATGGAAGAAAAATATGGAAAGTAATGCTGATTGAGGATTTGCAAGATGGGTGAGGAGTATGGCCAGGGTGTTTAAGGTGGTAAAAGCATGCGACAGGCGATTTTCGGTGAACTCTGTGAGGTTTACAAATTGAAAACTATAATTCCAATTTGAATAATTTCAATGCAATATGTAATTTGGGTATTTTAACTAAATTCGCTTAGAGATAGAAACACGATTGGAAAAAAAATTCTCGATAGAAAGTTTTCCCAAACTTTGATCTAATAATCTCCGTTTTTAGGTTTAAACCTTGTTTAAACAGAAACGGTAGGTTTTTTTTCCTGCTATTTTTTTTATTTGTGTTGATATAAATAATTACTAAAAGCGGTGAGAAAAATTCTTTGATTATTGGCATCCATAATTTTTTAAATCAATTTTAAAGATTTTTTTCAATTCCCGACCCCTGAATCCATAATTTCCATCTCTTTCCTAGCACTGCAAAATATATAGCTCTATCCCACTCGTACGACCCAAATAATTTAGGATCGTTATAGCCCCTTAAGATAAGTGGGGGCTGCTCGAATACAATAAATACTCAAAACATCTTTAAAATGGCAGAATCAAGATGGCAGCTATAATTTCATGGGTGTCTATCTCTCAGGGAGTTTAAATGATGGAAGAGTGGTTTTCTAATAAAAAACGATCAGGATTTGAAAGTGTATTTGATGAGAAGAAAACCCGCACCCACGTGTACTAGTTATTGTATAAGGATGCAACTTATAGTATGATAGTCAGCTAACTTGAAATTGTATGTTTGTGGTCACTCTTGAATTACATAATGAGTTATACTTACAAAATGAGAGTTTCTGAAACTGCCATATCTTCAATAAATGATGCAAGGGGGCCTTTGAGTGCTTGCCTGTTACTCAGTTGAACAGACATACTGACAGAGCGTTTTTGTAAGCTTATGATTTCATTACTAATACTGCCTAAGTCATTCTAAAAGAGATTTAAACATTTTAGTTATTAAAGAACAAAATGACAGCTTGAAAATTTTGTCTGCTAAATTTTTGGCATCCTTGGAGACTGAAATATACCACTCATATTCTAAGCCAAGCTTTAGGATGAATTGGATTGATATAGATTTAAACATTTTAATTATTAAAGAACAAAATGACAGCTTGTAAATTTTGTCTGTTAAATATTTGGCATTCTTGGAGACTGAAATATACCACTCATATTCTAAGCCAAGCTTTAGGATGAATTGGACTGATATATTTATCTTTGGTAGCAGGTTTACAAACAGAATGAGATGTATGGTCTATTCAATATTTGAAAGTGCCCTTGATAAACATTTTTTTAAATGTTTTTTGTACTGCAGAAAGTACTCACTTATCAGGATTTTTGTTGAAAACAATTATTATTTAACAGTGTGTAAGATATTCACATAGAATGAGTAATTTCTATGGTCAAAACTTCATAAGAATGCTCTTTGTAAGAATGGTAGCGACCTTTACATTTTAAAGAAGTGTTTAAGTGCTGTGTGTGTAGAAACAAGCAATACCAACCTGGAATACCAATAACATGCTTTCCATCCTAGCTAGAATCCCGTCACAATCTTCAATCTGATTGTGCAGTGATGCTATATTTTCGCTTTCCTTTAAATAGTCAGCTACAGAGCTTTTCTCAGCTTCTTTGATGCTTTTATCGATTTGTAAGGCATATTCTCGTAAATCGGTACCATTTTTCAGCACTTCTTGGATTTCTAAATCTTCTAGATTTTTATCAATAACCTTAGTCATGTCTCCATTTTCAGACATTTCGCTCTAAAAAAAAAGTGTGGGTAGCTAGGTATTACTATTAAAAATGTATTATTTTCACTATTTACCTACACCGCATTTTCCATCCTTTCCAAAAAGTGTTTTCCATAGACCACGAACACTAGGATAGTGTTTTCCCAGTAGATCACAGATCACTATTAAGTAGATCAATTATTGTAGATTTTAACACAGAACAATCACTTCGTTTGTATTCCATTGATTTGTATTTTGTTTGCACCAAAGAGAATATAACCATTGTGATAACCATTTTCAGTGTTCCTGGCATGGAATAGGGTATTATTAAAAATATCGTTTCATTTGTTGTCATCCTAAAAGATTATTATCTAAAAACATTATTCCATACGACAAAACTAAAAAATAAAGTTTTATATAATTAGAAAACATTAAATAAAATTGCTATAATTCCGGCCATGGTCACGTGATCGAAAACGTTCCCTGATCTCGAATGACGTCACAGTCCACACCACCTATGGGCTGTGGAATAGGGTATTTGACTATAATAAAAATATCGTTTCAACTGGTGTCATCCTAAAAGATTATTATCTAAAAACATTATTCCATACGACAAAACTAAAAAATAAAGCTTTATTTAATTAGAAAACATTAAATAAAATTGCTATAATTCTGGCCATGGTCACGTGATCGAAAACGTTCCGTGATCTCGAATGACGTCACAGTCCAAACCACCTATGGAATTCTCATTTTGTCAATACATTTCGACGTGTTTGTGCGGCGTAATATGCTAATTTCGTCTGTTTTTCATCGTTACTATTTTATTAAATACCAAATAGTATGCGACACGCGGCCTACACATATTATAAAATTGTCATTGTTTGAAATGTGAACTGTTACGTCATGAGAGCAAATGGAACGTTTCGGCGGCAATTTATTTTTTTGAATTTATTTCTCGATTTTTATGAAAAATAATGAAAATTATGCCGAAATATATGTTTCGTTAGCTTCAGCATAGCATTATTAACAATTTAAGATGATTTTCTAAAAGTAGTCAAATAGCCTATTGTCATTGTTTGAAATGTGAACTGTGACGTCATGAGAGCAAATGGAACGTTTCGGCGGCAATTTATTTTTTTGAATTTATTTCTCGATTTTTATGAAAAATACTGAAAATTATGCCGAAATATACGTTTTGTTAGCTTCAGCATAGCATTATTAACAATTTAAGATGATTTTCTAAAAGTAGTCAAATACCCTATTATGTACGTAGAACATAATAATAATTCCATGGTTCGTGGTCTATCATACGCTAACCACTCTTTTTTTTTTTTTTTTTACGCATCCTTCTCGGAAGCAAGGCAGTGTAACTACGATGCTTCCGAGAGGGTATGTGGGACTCATCGGCATTACACCCAAAATACCCACTAAAACCCAGCGGCGCTCCTGCGCTTCGCGTAGCGACTAGCTCACGGGAACACTTTCGCAATCATCCGCGACCCAGCCTGCGACGTCCGCCGACGCGGACCCTCCACCCGGAATGTATCACCTGCCCGGAGCTCTCATCAAGGCGCACGTCGCCTGCGTCTCATCCTTCGGCGACGAAGAGGGTCCGCGTTTGCGTCAGCCTCCCGCAGCCTTTCCGCCGCCTCCTTTCTGCTCATCACCTCCTCGGAGAAGGAGGCGACGGCGTTCCAACACTCTTCGCTGTTCACCATGGCGTGGACGAAGGCGGGCAGCGACGCTAACCACTTGTAACCACTATTGTTGAGTGATGACAGGGACTCGATAAAATGGTGGAATAATGAAGCTTAATTTTTTGTAAACAAAATATTTTTGCTATGGATTTTATACATGATTTCAATATGAATAATTTTAGAAGATCGACATGCCTAAAATGGATAAAATAAACCACATTTTGTAGAAACTATTAAACTAATGAAATAGATTTTTGTTTGGAACGGAGAAACTTATTTTGTAATGGTGGAATCGGGATTTGAAGAAACGGAATTTTGGAAAGGATCAGAAAAACTTGACTATGGCTCAAACGCTCGAAGCGCGGAGCCACTAAACAAACGAAGAAGAAGAGTGATGACATTCGTCAAATCAAAGACAAAGAGTATCAAATGCCTAAATTACTTTAGAAGTCAGACCACAAACATTTAAAAGTTTGTGTTGTGAGTCAGACACCCCCCTTAGGGTGGAACCACATCTGTGAGGATCGATTCGCATTTATGCCGATGCTATAAGACACACTTGTAAGGATCGCGTCCTTACGGATCCGAAAGGATGCGTACGCGTCCTTACGGATCCGTAAGGATGCGTACGCGTCCTTACGGATCCGTAAGGATGCGTACGCATCCTTTCGGATCCGTAAGGAGGCGAAAGCCTATAAACATTGATGTCTGCGTAGGGATGGTCGATGATGGCATCGATATTTTAATTGCTAGCTCAACCACGATATTAATCTTCTACACAGAGGAAATGGATGCCAAAAATTGAAAAAGTCGCCGCCATATTGAAATTCTTTGTTTTTCGACCGATTTCGTTCAAAATCGATATTTAGGCTTCCCTTGGGTCAAGAAAGAGAAAATAGATGCCAAAATTTTAAAAAGTCACCGCCATATTGAAATTCTTTGTTTTTCGACCGATTTCGTTCAAAATCGATATTTAGGCTTCCCTTGGGTCAAGAAAGAGGAAATAGATGCCAAAATTTTAAAAAGTGACCGCCATATTGAAATTCTTTGTTATTGGACCGATTTCGTTCAAAATCGATATTTAGGCTTCCCTTGGGTCAAGAAAGAGGAAATAGATGCCAAAATTTTAAAAAGTGACCGCCATATTGAAATTCTTTGTTATTGGACCGATTTCGTTCAAAATCGATATTTAGGCTTTCCTTGGGTCAAGAAAGAGGAAATAGATGCCAAAATTTTAAAAAGTGACCGCCATATTGAAATTCTTTGTTATTGGACCGATTTCGTTCAAAATCGATATTTGGGCTTCCCTGGGGTCAAATAAGAGGAAATGATTGGCAAAATTATAAAAAGTGACCGCCATATTGAAATTCTTTGTTATTGGACCGATTTCGTTCAAAATCGATATTTAGGCTTCCCTTGGGTCAAGAAAGAGGAAATAGATGCCAAAATTTTAAAAAGTGACCGCCATATTGAAATTCTTTGTTATTGGACCGATTTCGTTCAAAATCGATATTTGGGCTTCCCTGGGGCCAAATAAGAGGAAATGATTGGCAAAATTATTAAAAGTGACCGCCACATTGAAATTCTTTTTTATTGGACCGATTTCGTTCAAAATCGATATTTGGGCTTCCCTGGGGTCAAATAAGAGAAAATGATTGGCAAAATTATAAAAAGTCGCCGCCATATTGAAATTCTTTGTTATTGGACCGATTTCGTTCAAAATCGATATTTAGGCTTCCCTTGGGTCAAGAAAGAGGAAATAGATGCCAAAATTTTAAAAAGTGACCGCCATATTGAAATTCTTTGTTATTGGACCGATTTCGTTCAAAATCGATATTTGGGCTTCCCTGGGGTCAAATAAGAGGAAATGATTGGCAAAATTATAAAAAGTGACCGCCATATTGAAATTCTTTGTTATTGGACCGATTTCGTTCAAAATCGATATTTAGGCTTCCCTTGGGTCAAGAAAGAGGAAATAGATGCCAAAATTTTAAAAAGTGACCGCCATATTGAAATTCTTTGTTATTGGACCGATTTCGTTCAAAATCGATATTTAGGCTTCCCTTGGGTCAAGAAAGAGGAAATAGATGCCAAAATTTTAAAAAGTGACCGCCATATTGAAATTCTTTGTTATTGGACCGATTTCGTTCAAAATCGATATTTGGGCTTCCCTGGGGCCAAATAAGAGGAAATGATTGGCAAAATTATTAAAAGTGACCGCCACATTGAAATTCTTTTTTATTGGACCGATTTCGTTCAAAATCGATATTTGGGCTTCCCTGGGGTCAAATAAGAGAAAATGATTGGCAAAATTATAAAAAGTCGCCGCCATATTGAAATTCTTTGTTATTGGACCGATTTCGTTCAAAATCGATATTTAGGCTTCTCTTGGGTCAAGAAAGAGGAAATAGATGCCAAAATTTTAAAAAGTGACCGCCATATTGAAATTCTTTGTTATTGGACCGATTTATCATCTATTACAAGATGATCTCAACTCTATTGTAGACTGGTGTGCTAAAAATAGAATGACTCTTAACGTTTCCAAATGCGCGCACATAAAATTCACCCGTAAAAAGAACATACTAGGAACTGGCTACTTTATTCACAACCATCAGCTTGAGGAGGTTTCAGTCATCAGGGATCTCGGTATTATGATCGATAGTAAGCTTACATTCAAGGAACACATCAACCAAATAGTCTCCCGAGCGTGGAAGCTACTGGGTTTCATTAAACGTAACACGAGTGACTTTATGAGAACCGACTGCATTATAAAAATAATTAATGCACTAGTGCGTAGTATCCTGGAATACGCAGTCCCGGCATGGAACCCGCACTACAAAATCCACACTTCAAGAATAGAGCGAGTTCAACGCTCCTTCACGAGGTACCTAGCCTTCAAAGACAACTCTTGTCCTTAAGAAGCTGACTATGACACACGCTTGAAACATTTTAAAATCCAATCCCTGGAAAAACGCAGGTTGGTGACTGACCTCTTAACACTTTATAAAATAGTCCACAGCACCTTGGATTCCCCTGACCTGTTGTACCACGTCAGCATTCATGTCCCTCGACGACCCTCTAGACATCCTATCAAAAACATCTTCCAGCCCCACTTCTCTAAATCTAACCTAGGCAAATTCGCCCCAATAAATCGAATTATTAATGCATACAATAACTCGACGTGCCCTGACATTGACATATTCCATGATAGTTTGTTTAGCTTTAAGAAAAAATTGTACATATCAGCATGAATAATTTATGTTAATATCATCTAATTCAAATTAATAATATCTATTCCTTAGCTTTGACATTGTAAATATTTAATAACTGTATCTTGCTAGCTATGACATTGTTAATATTTATTAATTATTTAAAATTTTGATCGGAGTTACCCTGGCAATGTTGAATATGCCTATAATTGGTAATTTGTAACAGCATTAGAATTTATTAAGCACATTGTATTATTTAAAGTGTATATTGCAATTTATCGCTGGCATATCTATTAAATAAATAAATAAATAAATAGATTTCGTTCAAAATCGATATTTGGGCTTCCCTGGGGTCAAATAAGAGGAAATGATTGGCAAAATTATAAAAAGTGACCGCCATATTGAAATTCTTTGTTATTGGACCGATTTCGTTCAAAATCGATATTTAGGCTTCCCTTGGGTCAAGAAAGAGGAAATAGATGCCAAAATTTTAAAAAGTGACCGCCATATTGAAATTCTTTGTTATTGGACCGATTTCGTTCAAAATCGATATTTAGGCTTCCCTTGGGTCAAGAAAGAGGAAATAGATGCCAAAATTATAAAAAGTCGCCGCCATATTGAAATTCTTTGTTATTGGACCGATTTCGTTCAAAATCGATATTTAGGCTTCCCTTGGGTCAAGAAAGAGGAAATAGATGCCAAAATTTTAAAAAGTGACCGCCATATTGAAATTCTTTGTTATTGGACCGATTTCGTTCAAAATCGATATTTGGGCTTCCCTGGGGTCAAATAAGAGGAAATGATTGGCAAAATTATAAAAAGTGACCGCCATATTGAAATTCTTTGTTATTGCACCGATTTCGTTCAAAATCGATATTTGGGCTTCCCTGGGGTCAAATAAGAGGAAATGATTGGCAAAATTATAAAAAGTGACCGCCATATTGAAATTCTTTGTTATTGGACCGATTTCGTTCAAAATCGATATTTAGGCTTCTCTGGGTTCAAAGTTGTTCGTGGTTTAGATTTTTAGTTCGCGTACGTCGATGATATTTTAGTTTCTTCAAAAGATAGCGAACAGCATGCAAAACATTTACGTATTCTTTTCAAACGTTTTTGAAGGATACGGCCGTCATACTTTTAAAACTTATGGCAAATATTTCCTCTTTCTTGACCACAGGAAGCCGAAATATCGATTTTGAATATCGATTTTGAATTTCAATATGGCGGTGACTTTTTAAAATTTTGGCATCTATTTTCTCTTTCTTGTCTCAAGGGAAGCCTAAATATCGATTTTGAACGAAATCGGTCCAATAACAAAGAATTTCAATATGGCGGTCACTTTTTATAATTTTGCCAATCATTTCCTCTTATTTGACCCCAAGGAAGCCCAAACATCGATTTTGAACGAAATCTTTCCAATAAAAAAGAATTTCAATATGGCGGTCACTTTTTAAAATTTTGGAATCTATTTCCTCTTTCTTGACCCAAGGGAAGCCTAAATATCGATTTTGAACGAAACGGTCCAATAACAAAGAATTTCAATATGGCGGCGACTTTTTATAATTTTGCAAATCATTTCCTCTTATTTGACCCCAGGGAAGCCTAAATATCGATTTTGAACGAAATCGGTCCAATAACAAAGAATTTCAATATGGCGGCGACCTTTTAAAATTTTGCCATCTATTTCCTCTTTCTTGACCCAAGGGAAGCCTAAATATCGATTTTGAACGAAATCGGTCCAATAACAAAGAATTTCAATATGGCGGCGACTTTTTATAATTTTGCAAATCATTTCCTCTTATTTGAGCCCAGGGAAGCCCAAATATCGATTTTGAACGAAATCGGTCCAATAACAAAGAATTTCAATATGGCGGTCACTTTTTATAATGTTGCCAATCATTTCCTCTTATTTGACCCCAGGGAAGCCCAAATATCGATTTTGAACGAAATCGGTCCAATAACAAAGAATTTCAATATGGCGGTCACTTTTTAAAATTTTGGCATCTATTTCCTCTTTCTTGACCCAAGGGAAGCCTAAATATCGATTTTGAACGAAATCGGTCCAATAACAAAGAATTTCAATATGGCGGCGACTTTTTATGATTTTGCAAATCATTGCCTCTTATTTGAGCCCAGGGAAGCCCAAATATCGATTTTGAACGAAATCGGTCCAATAACAAAGAATTTCAATATGGCGGTCACTTTTTATAATGTTGCCAATCATTTCCTCTTATTTGACCCCAGGGAAGCCCAAATATCGATTTTGAACGAAATCGGTCCAATAACAAAGAATTTCAATATGGCGGTCACTTTTTAAAATTTTGCCATCTATTTCCTCTTTCTTGACCCAAGGGAAGCCTAAATATCGATTTTGAACGAAATCGGTCCAATAACAAAGAATTTCAATATGGCGGCGACTTTTTATAATTTTGCAAATCATTTCCTCTTATTTGAGCCCAGGGAAGCCCAAATATCGATTTTGAACGAAATCGGTCCAATAACAAAGAATTTCAATATGGCTGTCACTTTTTATAATTTTGCAAATCATTTCCTCTTATTTGACCCCAGGGAAGCCCAAATATCGATTTTGAACGAAATCGGTCCAATAACAAAGAATTTCAATATGGCGGTCACTTTTTATAATGTTGCCAATCATTTCCTCTTTCTTGACCCAAGGGAAGCCTAAATATCGATTTTGAACGAAATCAGTCCAATAACAAAGAATTTCAATATGGCGGCGACTTTTTATAATTTTGCCAATCATTTTCTCTTATTTGACCCCAGGGAAGCCCAAATATCGATTTTGAACGAAATCGGTCCAATAAAAAAGAATTTCAATGTGGCGGTCACTTTTAATAATTTTGCAAATCATTTCCTCTTATTTGAGCCCAGGGAAGCCCAAATATCGATTTTGAACGAAATCGGTCCAATAACAAAGAATTTCAATATGGCGGTCACTTTTTAAAATTTTGGCATCTATTTCCTCTTTCTTGACCCAAGGGAAGCCTAAATATCGATTTTGAACGAAATCGGTCCAATAACAAAGAATTTCAATATGGCGGCGACTTTTTATAATTTTGCAAATCATTTCCTCTTATTTGAGCCCAGGGAAGCCCAAATATCGATTTTGAACGAAATCGGTCCAATAACAAAGAATTTCAATATGGCGGTCACTTTTTATAATGTTGCCAATCATTTCCTCTTATTTGACCCCAGGGAAGCCCAAATATCGATTTTGAACGAAATCGGTCCAATAACAAAGAATTTCAATATGGCGGTCACTTTTTAAAATTTTGCCATCTATTTTCTCTTTCTTGACCCAAGGGAAGCCTAAATATCGATTTTGAACGAAATCGGTCCAATAACAAAGAATTTCAATATGGCGGCGACTTTTTATAATTTTGCAAATCATTTCCTCTTATTTGAGCCCAGGGAAGCCCAAATATCGATTTTGAACGAAATCGGTCCAATAACAAAGAATTTCAATATGGCTGTCACTTTTTATAATTTTGCAAATCATTTCCTCTTATTTGACCCCAGGGAAGCCCAAATATCGATTTTGAACGAAATCGGTCCAATAACAAAGAATTTCAATATGGCGGTCACTTTTTAAAATTTTGGCATCTATTTCCTCTTTCTTGACCCAAGGGAAGCCTAAATATCGATTTTGAACGAAATCGGTCGAATAACAAAGAATTTCAATATGGCGGCCACTTTTTAAAATTTTGCCATCTATTTCCTCTTTCTTGACCCAAATTCAAATTCAAATTCAAATTCAAATTCAAATGTTTTATTTGCAAGATTGAGTACATAATATGATCTTATACAATTATCTAAGCGCTTCAATCTGCCACATAGTAGCATGCAAAAGAATAGTCATACAAAATTTAATATTTAAATCTATAATTTTTAAATTCAAACAATGTCATACTCATTCTAACTGTTAATGATAAAAATAATGTCAGTTCTATTAATTTCAAAAAAAATTAAACAATGTCATTAATATTTTTGTCCTGAATAAATTCATCAACAGTATAGTAGCATTTGTTTAAAAGTATTTTGTATAGATTTGATTTAAATCGATTAGCATTTAGGTTTTTTATACTGTCCGGTAACTTATAGAGGCGTACGGCCATGCAGTAAATATTTTTTTTAAATAAATTTATTCTTTGTCTTGGAATTATAAGTTTATTTTCATATCTGTTGGATCTTGTAATTGTGTCAGCTATGCGTGGAAAATAGTCCCTATGCTTATGAACAAAAACTGAGACTTCATATATGTAGAGACTTGGAAGAGGCAGTGTCTTGGTACTTTTAAAGAGTGGCCTACAAGATTCCAAAGGTGCGGCTCCGCAAACGGCTCGAATACATTTTTTTTGAATACGAAACACTTTTATCACATCAACAGAGTTGCCCCATAGGATTAATCCGTAACGTAAAAGAGAGGAAACATACCCGTGGTATGCGCAAAGAGCCGTCTCTTTTGATGTTACACTTTTAAGTTTGTATAGAGCGTACACAAATCGATCTAGTTTTTTACATAGAGAATCTATATGAATTTTCCAATTTAAAAACTTATCCATTGCTACACCAAGAAACACAGTATGGTCAACCTGTTCAATAGGTAAATTATTGCATGTAACTTTAATATTTATTGGAAAACTATTGTATGTTTGAAACTGTATATATTTAGTCTTACCAACATTTATACATAAATTGTTTTGGCTCATCCATTGAACAACTTTATTTAGGTTTTCATTGACTTCCTGTTCAAAAGTTTCCCTGTTTTTACATTGTATTATGAGAGTCGTGTCATCAGCAAATTGGATACAGTTACATTCGACTGAGTCAGGTAGGTCATTCGCATACAATAGAAATAACAGTGGTCCCAAGATACTTCCTTGTGGCACACCATACTTGTTTGTCCTAAAGTTTGATGTAAATGATCCCCTTGTATTGCCGCAGATTTTATTAATTTGAACACTCTGTTGTCTATTATTTAGGTAGCTATGAATCCATTGGTGAGCATTCCCTCTTATTCCATAATTCTGTAGTTTATTTAAAAGTATCCTGTGACAAACAAGATCGAATGCTTTAGACATGTCCAGGAAAATACAAGCTACTGGAGTTTTTCTATTTAGACTCTCTGTTATTTGCTTAGTAAGCGCAAAACAAGCTAATGACGTAGAACTATTTTTTAAAAATCCAAATTGTTGAGGTTTTAACAAGCTATATTTTGATACAAATTGATATATTCTTTTGTACATAACTTTTTCGAATATTTTTGATAGGATAGGTATGAGTGTAATTGGCCTATAGTTATTGAGTTCTTTTTTCGATCCTTTTTTGTGTACGGGTTTAACTACAGAGTATTTTAATCGGGACGGGAATTCACCTTGTGATATGGAGAGATTTATAATGTGACTCAGAGGACGTGATATATGTTTGGCGCAAAGTTTTACAGCTCTTGTATTTATTTCGTCATAACCTGTAGAGTTAGTGTTTTTTAATTCCATGATAATTTTATATATTTCACTGTCGTCAGTAGGGTAAACGTAAATGCTGTCTCTAATATTATCATTTTTACTGCTTAAGAGGGGTGAATTGCTCGTATTATTGGTAGTATTAGATAAATTTATAAAATACTCATTAAATTTTTCTGCTATATCATTTGCGTCATTATATTCAATACTGTTGATTTCAATACTATTAATTTCCTGGATTTTATCATTTTTTGCGGGTAGAGAATACTTTTTTATTACAGTCCAGGCTGCTCTACACTTATTTTTTGAACGTATGACGTATTTGGCATTAGCCAAGCTTTGTGCTTGGATAATGCATTTCTTAAATAATCTATTATAATTTATGTATTTATCCTTGTTTATTTTTTTATTACTAGAGTTTAGACGATATGATAGGTATAAAACTCTCTTTCTAATGCTGCACTTCTTTATACCTCTTGTGATCCAGGAGTTTATTTTATTATTTTCAAACACTTTAACTTTAATTAAAGGAAAACATAGTTTATAAAACAAAGTAAGTGTATCATGAAAAGAATCGAATGCACTATTTGTACCCGTCTCTTCAAATATATCGTTAAAAGTTAATGATTCAATGTACTCACAAAATTTTCTAATGTTATCTTTGCTGAAGTCACGTTTAAATTCAAACCAGTAAGGGAGGTTACTTTTATTTGAAATACTAATAGGAGTTTCGAAAGCTATCGATTGACAGGTTTCATGATCAGATAATCCCATATAATGAAGCTCAGCTGTTACATCTGGAATATTACTAGCAATTATATCTATACAGGATTTTTTCCTAGTGGGTCTTAAAATATGTTGATTCAAATTACAATTATTTAGTATCGATTGCAGTTCCTGTGACACTGAATTATTAGTGAGTAAATCAATATTCCAGTCGCCACAAAGGATAATGCGTTTTTTCTTTTTTCTAATTAAAATATTTGTCAAATTACTAAGATTTTGTAGAAATGCATTAACATTCGAGTTAGGTATTCTATATATACAAACAATGATAGCACTGATAGAGGTTATTTCGGTAGCACAGTATTCAAATACATATGGAATTGGTTTAACAGTCAAAGCTACGGGTTTATATTCAAAATTATTTTTTATAAGAATACAGCTCCCACCTCTTCGTTCCGAAAGCCTGGAGTAGGAGGCCACTAATTTATAATTCTTTAACTGAAGGTTTGATTCAGTGCCTTGTTTCATAAAAGTCTCTGTTAAGCAAATAATATCAATGTTACCTACTTTAGGTTTGAGATCTTCTATTGCAAGGTGAAACAGTTCTTGCTTATTCAAAATGCCTGCTATATTTTGATGTAATAAGGTAATGTTAGAAGAAGTTAGAGTATTATGCACGAAAAAATTGTTCTCTATTATTTTCAGTAGTTGGACCAGCTTTATTTTTATTAATTTTATTGAAAAAATTTGGTATTGTCTTTTGGATAAGCTTCACCTTAGAGTTTAAGGAATTCGATATTTTAGGTTTTTTTTCAAAATAATAAGGTATAGTGCCTTTTTTGACTCGGGTATAATATTTATTTGGCTCATAATTTGCATTTTTCATAGTTTTTAATACGTTATTGATTATTAGGGGTGTCTTTTTGTTGTATTTTACTATGTAGAGTTTATAATATTCCAAATAATCAATCTCAATATTTATTTTAGAGGATAGCTGTTGGAAATTCTGTTGTAGAGTTTTAGGAGTGTTTGCATTATATTTATAGTTGTTTATCGTATTTATAAATTTGCAATTCATAAAATTTTGTGTCACTAGCTTAATGCTATTATTCAATAATTTCACATTTAAATAGGGGTTTTCTAAAACATTTAGCACAAAAACTTGACATTGTTTGAGTTTGTACAGGGCATTACTTAATTCTGATAGCATAGAATACGGATTTTTTTCGTTAGATCCTATTCCCAAAATAACAATATCATTATTATTCAGATTCTTAAGTAAGCCATCGCAGCTGCTGAGTACTTGTGCTGTAGTTGCCTGTGGTTTCACAAATGAGGAAACAGTGTATACATCATTCCATCGACTTTGGCGCTTTCTCGTGATTTCTCTTGATAATCCTCGTGCTATTTGATCGCCAAGTATTATTATCTTTGAAGGCTTAAGATTATTTTCAGTTGATGTTTGATTTATTAGTGTTTCTTGGGTGGGTTGATTTCCTTGTATATCTTGATTTTTCTTATTAGCAGGTTTTACCAATTTTGGTGATTTAATAGATACTAGTTTATTAGATATGACTTCCTTTCTTAGTATTATAGACTCTTTCGGTGTGGAGAAATTGGCTCTATCGACATTATCAGCGATTGGCGTAGAAAAAGTATTCAGGCTAGATTCAGGAACTCTCGCTGCTGGTGTTCTTGCAGGTGTAGTTTGTTTAGATTGTCTTTCCATTGACCTCAAAGGCGTAGAAGTTACAGAGGTCACGCCATCAGTTAGTAGTGCCTTAAACATTTTAATTTGTTTTACATTGTCTTCTAACATTTTTTGAAGATTTGAATTTTCTAGGTTGAGTCTCGCTATTTCATCATGAGCACTTTCTAATTGAGAAGACAATGCCTTTATTTCTTGTTTTAAGTCGTTAATGCGCGAATTATCTGCCGTGGATAGGTCCGGTAAACTACATGCGCTGATATCTTTTAAAGTTGAATGGTCTCCCAAAGAGCTATATGTTTCATTTCCTAGAGATCGGTTGTGTAAAATGGGTTTTAATATCTTGGGTAAGTTATCCATTTCCGGTTGGGTATGTTTTTTTAATGTTGTTTCCTGTGAATTTGACTTTAGGTTCTTGCATTCATTGCATTTCCATTTTGCCTTTGTATCTATTGACATTGTATTAAATCGTTTTTGAGTAACGCTGGCACATCTTAAGTCCAATAGGTTACTGCAATTAACACATTGTAAGTAATCTTTATTTTTTATCGTCAGAGTACATCCAGCACAGACAATTGTTCTTTTTGGCCTCGTAGACATTTTTAACTTTAATTTCAATGTCAAATAAGAAATAAAATTTGAAAAGCGATAGTTCGTGTCGGTCTCGATCTCGCGACTATTGAAATGGATACTGTCGTCCACGCCACTGGACCAGAATATCATTAACCATTATGACGAAAATATCGTTTAGGTTGTTAGTGGTTAGCGTAGGTACTAGTGTTTTGATTGATGGTAGCTTCAATACAGATGTGAGATGACAGTTTTTATTTTATGAAGGTGTTTACTGTACGGGTGTAAGCTTCTCGATCAGTGATTTTTACTAGATGGCGTTAGTGGTATATAAATCATTCTTGGATCATCATTAATAATAATGTTATACATCAATCTTCTAGATTTATAACCATATTTATTTATTTTATTTTGTTCCAGCGTGTAATTAATCAATATTACACACATAAGAAGCACTTTAATCGCATCACTTTTCCAATTTAGAAGATTGAACTTTCCGTTATTCAGTTTGAATTGTCTATTGTTATTGTCACTCGAATTTTTTGTGTTTATATCATAAAAGTTTATTTACTGCACTTATATTTGTTAACTTTTATAACTACTATAGCACTTATTTTCACTTTTATTATTGTTAATTAGTTGAAATGTTTATATACGTTGTTTAAATTTACATAAACATCACATAGAATTGTCAATATTTAAAACACGGTTTTTACGTAAATTACTGCACAGTATTTATTGCTTTCATTTTTCCACTTGATTTGCATTACTATTAGTCCTTTAAACACTTATTTACACTTCTTATTCGGGAATTTCTATTTTTAAAACAAAAACTATCAAAGAGCTCGTGTTTACTTGGCGATGCTAGCGCCAAGGGAAGCCTAAATATCGATTTTGAACGAAATTGGTCCAATAACAAAGAATTTCAATATGGCGGTCACTTTTTATAATTTTGCCAATCACTTCCTCTTATTTGACCCCAGGGAAGCCCAAATATCGATTTTGAACGAAATCGGTCCAATAACAAAGAATTTCAACATGGCGGAAAAGTGGCACCTGTGTTTGCATACATACTTGAGATAAAAACTAATTTCATCGATATATCGATACTTTTTGGCACTTCATGCATTTCCCTAGTTGCCGATGACGCTTTCGCACGCGTAAGGATCCTTACGGATCCGTAAGGATCCTTTCGGATCCGTTCGCGTCCGTAAGGATCCGTTCGCATCCTTACGGATCCGTAAGGATGCGAAAGGATCCTTTCGCATGCGAAACGTGAGCTACACTTGTAAGGATTTTAGGCACTTTTAGGTACAAAAAATGCGAAAGCCGAATCGATGCGAAAAGCCGAATTGATCCGTTCACGTTTCTATGGAATTTGACAGTTTTGTATGGGCGAAATCCGAAACGATCCTCACAGGTGTGGTTCCACCCTTATACCCCATTTACCCGTCGCCCCAGTTAGCAGTGTGCTAACTGGCATAGATAAAGATAATCTTTATCTATGCCAGTTAGCACAGAGTAGGTAATAAAGTAACAGAGCGGAAGCTACATACTATACAAACGGCTCGCGGCGGGTTCACACATTCATAGCGCAACGCTGTGTGCGTGAGCTCTCACCGACACATTCACCGACACGCCGCTCAGGGTAAAACCGGTCCACTCAGGGTCTGAACGTAAGGGCTGACGGTCGTGCGTTTAATGGAAATAAATAGACGAAGAGTGAGTGTTTGTTTGTTGTGAGTTTAGATTTATTTGTGTACTTAATATGTATGTAATAGTGTAAAAATGCCAAACTCTTGCACAGTTTGTTTAAAACAACCCAAAGACAATAAGGACATTTCCTTTTTTTTATATCTGAGAGATAAAGAGAAGTAAGTACTTTTTTATACGTATAGGTACGTATTAAATTAATTAATAAATAATATTAAAATTCTTTGTTATTCGACCGATTTCGTTTAAAATCGATATTTGGGCTTCCCTTGGGTCAAGAAAGAGGAAAATATGGATACCAAAATTTTAAAGTCACCGCCATATTGAAATTCTTTGTTATTCGACCGATTTCGTTCAAAATCCATATTTGGGCTTCCCTGGGGTCAAGAAAGAGGAAATGAATGCCAAAATTTTAAAAGTCACCGCCATATTGAAATTCTTTGTTATTTGACAGATTTCGTTCAAAATCGATATTAAGGCTTCCCTGGGCCATTATTTGTGAAACAACATTAATTGTGAAATTATGGCAATAATACTTAATGTTCATTAAAAAAAATAGTTTCTTTATATTTTTGTTAATTTAAGTATTTTTTGTTCAAGTTCAGAATATAACTGAAATTATACATAATTATACAAACTTTAAAATATTTCTATTTTTTCCTTAAATTGTTGACATGCATCAGGTGACAACCCTAGCAGAATAGATATACTTCTTCGACCTTGTTAGGAAGCTTCCTCTCTGTTCGGAATATTTACTCGTGTGCAGTTAGTGCGTGAGGTGAGCGGCGCGCAGCACAGACCAGGCGCGCAGACTGCAGAGGTTGAATAGTCAAAGGTGAAGGTCGAAACAAACTATCGGACGCGTCCATAAGCCGCAGCTGACAGCCGCGACTGATAACTTGATAAGTGTGCACAGTGCACAAACATCCAGCGGGCCAGATTTCTCTCGGACGTCCGAACGCTCAAGGTTACGTCCGCGACTTACGTCCGATAGTTTGCACAGTTCAGTGTACATTTATTATCCAGATACCTTATATTATAAGTCGCGGCTGTCAGCCGCGTCCGTCAGCCGCGTCCGATAGTTTGTTTCCAGCTTGAGCCTGCTTCAGTAATGCAGGCCATATACAACCAAGTTTACCGTCAAGTTTGTAGCGGACTTGATGCGACGTCCAGTTTGCAGTACGTCGCAGGCCATACACGATAAAGTTTACCGTCAAGCTAGCATGATGCCGCATCAGTTTAAACCATGGCGTCACCAGTGACGGACGACGACGCGCGCGACGAAAAATTGAGATTAATAATATCGCAGTGCTTTTTTTTTGCAGAGTTTTTGCATAGGTATATGTAGATAGACATAGTGACATAGGCTACTTTTCATCTCGGAATGCGTCATCGCACCGCATTGTTGTGGCCTCGCCCTTACCCTTTGTGTTAATTATTTTTTATTTACTACAAACATGGCTCATTCCTTTATAAATTAATAGTCATCATTCTGCGACATGGCGCTCATCATGTGTGTGCGTACATCGTCACCTGCCGTCGGCAGGCTACCGATGCCGAGTGGCGTCACGCATACTTGACCGCTCGCACACACGTTCAAGTTATTTGCATGACACTTGAAGCTTGATCAAGTCGGAAGGATGAAAATTTGATTTTTGCTTGAAGTAGACGTCATGCTTGACAGCCATGCACCGTCAAGTTTACTGGACACCGCATCAAGTTTTATGCAAACATAAAGGTAAACTTGATCGTGTATGGTCTGCGTAACGACTAAGGGTCAGCAGTAGCACACATCAAGAGCGAGCAGCGCAGAGCATTATTTGAGAACATTGAAAAATTAACTTTACGACTATAAATACAGAGCATTTAATTTGTAGGTACTTCAAGACGCAACGCTCCGCGAGCATGGATTGCCAAATCTTTGGCTGTTTGAAATGCAATCCATTCCAAATATCAGCCAAATCTTTGGCTGAAATTTGGAATGGAGATAGATTTTACCTTGGATGTAACACATAGGAGTACATTTTACCCCGTAAAAATGTATGGTTGCCGCAGGATTTTGAAAAACCGAAATTCACGTATTACTTGTTCATGCCACAACTAATGAAACGATTTGGCTGGGAATGAAGATAGATTATACCCTGGATTAACACATATACTACTTTATATCCCGTAAAACCATGGTTTACCATAAACCTTTCCTACCTGATATCTCCCAAAGCCACCACAATCCAAACTTCATAGTCGGGGATCGTTCTTACCTGTATTGGGAGCATACGCAGAGAAACTTTCAGCTTTTATAAAATAACAAAGGTCTGATCATCCTGGGCTCTTCGGCCAATAATAATTTATGAGCTTTATATCATATCATATACAAAAAGTTACGGATTTAATCACCGAAATGAAAGGCGAAAGGCCTACCTAGGTATATGTTTGTTCATAGCGCGCCGAGCCGAATCACATACACTAAAGCGAGCTATCTCCATGATAGCAAACAGGCAAATCGGTTCATTCGTTGTGGCGTGAAAGAGTAGGTAACAAACATCCATCCATACATCCATCCTCATAAACTTTCGCGATTATAAATTTTGTAAGATGTAAGGTCCACTCCAGAATTCGTCCACTTCCAGTTGTATTATATTATAGACTAGTAAAGGGGAATAAAATGACAAAATATTCAATAACGCTGACGCGTCAGTATAATTGTGACGAAATATTTACAAAGAAAAAGTAGGTATAAAACCTATAACAAAAGCACATCAATCTATGTTGAGATAAAAGAAATGCAATTGAAGTCGTAATTTAATGAAACGCACAAATACTTAATTACTTTAAAAACGTAAGTCAAGATCTTAGATTTATATCTATGACGAAAATAACAAATTCTTCATTTCAGAGCTTACCTACTTTAATTGGGGGTAGATGGATTTTTTTAAAATAAACTATACCATATTTAAATAAAACTTTGAAATTGATGAAGACGTTATTTGAGGATTAATTATTGTAGTTTTTATTTCAGTAACCTATAGAATATTAAATTATCTCATACTTTAATTAGAACAGCTACTATTACTAAATTCCTAATTCTTTGTAGGCATTAATTGTAGGTAGATATTGATATGAAAGCACAACCAAGTTTAGTTGCAAAAGCTAGGAAAGGATATTTCTGCGTCAATATCATCGTGATAGATAAGTATTAACCGATATTATTTAAATATGAAGTAGGTAGGCATCTGATTGTACAGTATGATGAATATTGAATTACATAATATAAACATCGCGTCACATTGAACCACAGAAGGAAATAATTTGTTAGGGTATTTTTCTTGATTCCTATAAATCTATAAAATTATCTAATAGATACAATATATTAAGGAGCCCTGGTCTTCGAGCAAAAAGTTCAGCATGTTTATTTATAATAAGCAATTATTTTAAAATAATGTAGAAGGTATACTTAAAATTATCGCGTATTAATCCTAGGTAACCAATTTTACAGTAATACCTTAATGTTTTAATTAGGTACATACGAAGTAATTTTTGCTGTTGTTTTGTGTTGGTTCCTATTTAAATTTTTTAAATGAACGTAACGGTAGCTTACGACAGATAGTAAATAAGTTAAAACGATTCTTTTAGATATAATATCACGAATATATACACGAATTTTTAAGGGACCGAACCTACATAGAAATCTTCCTTTTTTAAGTTGATTAAAAAATTAGCTTTGTTCACTCCTTGTATAAGTCTACTTACCTATGAAAGTCGCGTCAAAATAGGTTCAGTAGTTTCAAAGATCAAATAAAGAGACAAAAATTTTAAAACCGTTTGATTGAGTTATACTCTCTTTTGAATAATCATAATAATATTATGAGCTTTCTAAGAGGCAGTTATTTTGAAATCACAAATTTCAATTTTATTTATTTGTATACAGATATAATATACATACTGTAATGTGAATTTTATTCACTACGATTATAATTTTATTCATATTAAATATATAGTGCTTTAAGCTTTTTTTTTCAACAAGCCGTTTATATTATTTTATTTAGCGTATTGGTCCAATTGGATTAATTTATTTATTTATGCTGAGTAAATACACATAGGCATTTAAACTTTTAATGCCTCGGTACTAAGCATGAATATCCATATAGCATTTACGGTGACACTACGATTAAGTTATTTGATATGTTTTACAAATGTTTTACGTGACTAACCACTACAGTTAAATTTTAGTTTAACGAGTAATGTTTACAAAAGGAAACTTCTACTCTACCTATCTATGAAGGTACTCTTTAAGACACGTCGGAGTTGGGAGTCTATAATAAGGGATGCTGAACTTTTTCTCTTACCTTAAATGTATATTATTATTTTAACAATTTACATTAACATTGTATGAAATAGTTATAAAATAATTTAAACCTAAAAGGTAACTTCCGTCTACGTTCTGGGTCGACCCTGTGTTCGAGCCCGTAGCATAGTGACGCTCGAAGCGTCGAGCTCTCGCGAGGCTTGCAATCCTCGAGGGTCGACCCTGTGTTCGAGCCCGTAGCGTACTGACGCTTGAAGTGTCGCGCTCTCGCGAGGTTTGCAAGCCTCAAGGGTCGACCCTGTGTTCGAGCCCCTAGCATAGTGACGCCCGAAGCGTCGCGCTCTCGCGAGGCTTGCAATCCTCGAGGGTCGACCCTGTGTTCGAGCCCGTAGCATACTGACGCTTGAAGCGTCGCGCTCTCGCGAGGCTTGCAATCCTCGAGGGTCGACCCTGTGTTCGAGCCCGTAGCATACTGACGCTTGAAGCGTCGCGCTCTCGCGAGACTTGCAATCCTCGAGGGTCGACTCTGTGTACGAGGCCGTAGCATAGTGACGCTCGAGCGTCGCACTCTCGCGAGGCTTGCAATCCTCAAGGGTCGATCCTCTTCGAGCCCGTAGCATAATGACGCTCGAAGCGTCGCGCTCTCGCGAGGCTTGCAATCCACATTTCATTCACTCACACTAGTTAATTTCAACAAATATCTTAATTATTCATAAATTTTCTATAAAATTCGGTGTTTACGAGCCAAATTTTTAACATTTGTAAGTCTTGTGACTAGATTTTTTCTTATATAATAATACACAAGTAAATAACGTAGGAATATTTTGTACGACGAGATGCCATTGATTACGAGTGGTAACTTAAATGCAGACTACTAAATATTTAGATACCTTTTTAAGATAAAACAGAATCACACAAATATATACATTTACAATAAATTAAGCTTACAATTACGCGTTCAGATAATTTGAACAAAGTACACGGTAAGATTGTTTTTCTTACTTAAATTAATTATTATACTAATGCATTAATAATTAATTGATAATAATAATTCATACAACAAGCATAAACCGATTCCGCGGAGATCGAGTCCTTTACTACTCTCTAGAAAAATATTTTTAATTTAAGTATATCCTTATAAAAATAACGGAGTCGGCTCTAGGTTGAAGAAAATGCGTCATGAAGGCGGGTGTGGTCCTCGGGATGTCAATGCGGGGAAACCGAAGTGCTTAGAAGGGCAGGCTGGCACGAAACATGTTCTCGATGAGGGGGGGCGCCGGGACCAAGTCTTCGAGCTTCAGGTAGAAGATCCGCTGGAGGCCTTGCACGGACAGCGACCGCAGCTCGGGCAGAGCGCCGAGGACGCGGCTGAAGTGCGGCGCGCCGGCCGCGGTGGGGGTTCCCCCGCAAGGCATGTGAGCGCGCAGACACCCGATGATCTTCATCTGCAACTGTTCGACTCGGTGTGGCTCTTTGAGGCCATGTCTCTCTGTAGACAAAAAGATATGATTGTATTACAGTACACATATTTTTCAAAGAATATACTAATATTACTCTACTAATATTCTCCACTCCCCTCCAAATAAGCTTAAAGTTTGTGTGAGGAGTGGGTATGACAATAGTGCGACGGGGATCGAATCGTCGAACTTTCAGTTTTCAGTCCGCACCCTTAACTTAGCCGTTGAGACTATAAAATACAATTCTTATTTCAGAAGTAATCCGTGTGGATTTATGTTCCAGTGGAAAGTGGAAACTCGTTGATTTTCCAGGGTTGAAGTATCCTTTTATTTATTTAGACCGTAAATATTGTCCCTAAATTAAACAGCTTTAGCGTGAACTTCGATCATTCTCTCTGTAATCCTCTGTTGGTTTAAAACTACAAGTCTATCCGACCCGACTGAACGTCCCGTCAAAATCGATTCGCAGTAGTTTTTTTTCGGCATATTTTAGACTTTGGTGCTTGATGTTTAAAATGATACAGTATTTAATTAAGAACTTGAAATAAAAATGCAACCGTGAGAAATTAGAATTGTTTCCATACGTAGGAAGTAGGTAATAAGTTTCGTTATGAAGTTTTAGTCTAGCTCAAATCTTGTACTCTTACGAATAGTGTCAAAATAAGATAGTAAATTAGAAACTTCAGCACGAAAGTTGCTCACAACTTTCCTCATTTCGCTACAATCTCAATTGTTGTTATTTTGATGTGATTGGTTTAATTTACGGTAATTAAGTTAAAAATACGGTCATTTTAAGGTTTTGATCACAAGACCACGTGATTTCTGTATTTACCAGTACGTATCAAGTTTTCCGTATCATTTCAGGTGTACCTATAGAGAAAATTATTGTCTATTGACACCTAACTAGATAGATAAAAATAACATTCTATTGATTTTTCCGCCCTGTTTAATGTACTAAATTTAACAAAATATTTATGTGGGATATTCACATCAAATTGATGATGATGACGATGACATAAGCATTTTTGATAATAAAAAAAGATTTAAGGAGACACTCACCTGTTATAAGAGTCAATGCACATAGGCAGGCGAAAGTAGAGATGTCAATATCCATGGAGTGTAGGGTATTACTAAAATCAAGTACAGCGTGCAACCAGTCTCCAAAAGCTCTTTGACATTGTCGTTTATCCAGAACCAGTCCATTGCAGAAGGTGAGTTTAGTGTCCTCTGGACGAGTGCGGTAAGCAAGTCGTAAAACAAATAATTCGAGGCGTGCCGATGCAAAGAGTTGCTCTCGGTCTTCACAGCAAAGTTCTCCGAAACCAGGCACTTTGTCTGCAAAGATTTTGATCATATCGATCGATGTTGTCAATAACGAATAAAATTGTTGCACTACTTCCACATCCGAGATGGGCGGCTCCATTGGATTAGGCTCTCTATATTGTGAATAATCAAGATTGCCAAAATCGGGAGATGTATCGACATGAGCTCTGACTAAAGCTGTTATTAAAGAAATTGGTGGACTTGGCGGAGATTCTTGAGGACATTTTGGTTTAGACGGTAATCTTCCTCGTCTTCCTTTAAGCGAGTCAGTCCGCACTACCTCTTTCACCATTCCTACAGCGAGACACTTCTGAAACCGACAAAATTGACACCTGTTTCTTCTTCTCTTATCGACTGGACACGATTTTTCAGCTAAGCATACATATTTGGAACCTTTTTGGACAGTTCTTTTGAAGAATCCTTTGCATCCTTCGCAGGTTCGTACACCGTAATGTTGGCAAGCGGCAGTATCACCACAAACGGCACAGAGTTGACTCGGCGACTGCGGCGCTGCTCGGGAGCCCGCGCTATCCTGCTGAGTGCCGCCCGGCGAACTCGACGCAGAGCTCGGCGCTGATGCTTGCATACAGTGAACTCTACTGCCATGTAATTTGGGACTTTCGTTGGAACTACTAGATTCTGATCTCTGAACTGGCAAGGATGATCTCCGTTGCCTCGCTCCTTGTTCTGAAGATATATGTAAATCCACCGAACTAGGAAATGGTGGCAATGAATAAGCTTCTTGAGTATTTGTAACGCTGCCGGTGTCAAATGTCGGAGAGCACGGCTGAGCTGGTGCATAGTAAGGCGATGGAACATATGGTAATGATGGTTGATGGTATTGATATAACAGTTGTGTTGATGTATGCCCCGGGTGGGAGTATGCACTGACGTTATAGCAGTCTTCATCCATTTTAATGCCAAATTCTGCCATTTCTTGTTTCGGGTAACGAACCGAATAAGTTTCTTCAAAACTGGGCAAGGCTGGCCCAAGAATAGGCGATGGAGTTTCACTCACTGGAGTCGCACGCTGGGATTTTACTTCAGGGAGTATCGGTGCATGAAATTCTACGTCTGGGAATGGGTCTAAATTTTCTTCTAAAATTTCAGAAGAGTCTTCTTGATATTGAGGCGATAATAAATCAGTGAAGGACGATCCGTAGTTGCTCTGTAATGAAAAAAAAATCAATAGTTTAGGCGTTATAGATACGGTAGGCGGAACGTTGACAGGGGCGGTAGCGACGCACCAATGGCGCGCCTTTTGTATCAATCGCTTTGTAATGACTTTTGATATTGAGACCGCCTGGTTATGGTGCAGGTGTTCTAATCATCGGTCATTTTCTGTATTCGATTACCACAAAAAACAAATTGAACGTTTTTTGAATGAATTCTTTAAATATTTATGGGGACATACATAATATTGAGAATTTGTGCGATTTTATTAATCTTTAGTAATAAAACCGTAATTTGAAAACTTTTTAGGTCTATAATCTACTTTCGTTACGTATGAAATAGAAAAAATTAAAGGAAACATTTTCCAAGCACTCACTGCTCCGATTTCTTGTATTTTTTAATTTGAAATCATATTCAATTTTAATTTTATTATCATAATAATTTACGTGTGATAATTTAAACAATATTTTATTCATTTTTTGGTCACTTCGCGCCATACTAGCATTAGTGCTATCTCTTCCACGGTACACCACAGTGAATATTCTCCTCATATTCTTACATTTTTGCTAAAAATTAGGATCGTAGTAGCTACTAATAAATGATGAACGTCTGAATACTTACGTGTGTTTGCAGCAGTAGCATGCTGGACGAATTAGGCGAGAAAGCGCTTTGCGAGCGCGAATCAATGGCGCTTGGCCCTATAACAAGAGATAATAACTTTTAGCAACATTTTAACGGATTAATTTCATATTAAAACAAAATTACATGTTCCTCTTATATCAGGGTGTAACAGTCGAGTAGCAACTAGAGGGTTGGTCGTGACTGCACCGGAAGACGCCGGCGAGTGGACGGCACCGGACTTTGAACTATCACGCAATACAATCCATGCATCATTTATATTTACCCTCGGCGAACATACTTTGATTCCTACTTAAAAACAAGCACACGTAGTTGTAGAATCGATATCTTTCGCGGGGTTGAACTGATGACCGAACGCTACCCTCCTATGATAAACAATGACGCCAAAAAAGAAAGGTCTTCTAATTTATACGGCAGTTTTGTTAGCCAAATATTGCCGCTTTGAATACATTGTGTCACGGTGCTTGATTCGCCACGCCCCGAAAATTGAATCCAATGTATACACCTTAGCTAAATCTTTCTAAAACAGTACAACTACAACCTTCGCAAAAAATATTTTCAGCCTTAGACGCTTTGCTTAAGATTTGAAATGAATTAGCAAAGTAATTTGAAAATTTTTGGGGCGAAAAGGCGATGGCTCCCTTGGGAAGTTATGAAATCACTGGCATTTGCAGTTTCTATTATGCTAAGAACCATTAATTTCAGTCTTATTAAGTTATAGACAAAACGTAATTTATTATTAAGTATATTCTGTTATTAATTTATTCATAACATCGACGAATTTTATTTGAAATTTTTTGGGTAGGTAAATATTATGTAAATATCTAGACGATGGTTTGCTAACAGTTCTAGTGATACAAATACAGTCGATCGACATGCAATTATTGCGTTCAAGTCTTGTCAACTGCAATAGAACTGCACCCTAACTGCAGTCAGCTTGTAGTCCAAATACAGTCAGTCTGTCTGTCCATATTTACTTTTAGGCTGAGATCATCGTACTCTGGCTATAGATGGCACTCTCACTCAGCTTAGACTCAAGACTGACGAGACAGATTTATGTCAGGACATATTTGTGTCTCATTTTAACTCTATCTTCAGTGTTGAGCAGAGCCAGAACACGACCAATATATCTCAGCCTTAGACTCAAAGTAGAGCGTAAGTATAGTAGGTGCCTAAGTAAATATTATTTTACGGTGAAAAAGTAAGTTTTATTTTTACACAGCATCCAATAATCATAAATAAGTTTAAGTACCTACCTGGCTACTAAAAAAAGCCCAAATGAAAAATTATATATATAAATTATACCTATCTATATATCTATATATCTATCTATATATATAAAAGAAAGTGGTGTTAGTTACACTATTTATAACTCAAGAACGGATGAACCGATTTGGCTGAAAATTGGTGGAGAGGTAGCTTAGAACCAGGAGACGGACATAGGATACTTTTTATCCCGTTCGACCGCGTTTCCGTCAAGTCACCATAAAACGTGGTATAACAAAAACGCATCTACGTAAATGACAGCTAAACGTAATTTTGTCTTTGGTTAAGTATGGTAAAAAATTTGACACTTATAAAAAGTGTTATAATAAAATAAAGCATTACTGATATTATAAATGCGAAAGTGTGTTTGTTTGTTGGTTTGTCCTTCAATCACGTCGCAACAGAACAGCGGATTGATGCGATTTTTTTGCATGGGTATAGTAATGGATGTAGTAGTGGTTCCTCAGACCGGGAGAGCTACTTTTTATCTCGGATAATGAAAGAGTTCCCGCGGGATTTTGAAAAACTAAATCCATGCGGACGAAGTCGCGGGCATCAGCTAGTATGGAATATACTAGCGACCCTCCACGGCTTCGCACGGGTGTTAAGTATGTAGTATGTACAAAAAAAAGATACCGGCCGAATTGAGAACCTCCTCCTTCTTAGAAGTCGGTTAAAAATGTGTCGCCATATAAGTCTCCGAGCAGTTTAGACATATACTAGCTAATAGCTTAACGATAGGTAGTCTACATTTATATCCAATCAATTTCTCTACTTTCTTTAAAATATAACAATATGTTTACAAACTTTCCAGAAAAATTTCTTAGTAATCTAAGAAAAAGACGCGCGTAGTACTACTACAAACTTGGACCTACTCATATTTTACTTGTCTTTAATAAGTACCTAATCAATTCAACTTTTCAAGCTTTATTATTTATTCAAGCAAAATCTGACTACACAAACGTCTCGGGAGATTCTAAACTTCGTGTAGGAGTTCTATAATTTGATATTCATATCACGTTGTTTCCTCGTCTAGTCAATTGTAATTCTTTGACCAATTCGTAACAGTTTCCTTTGTTTTTTAAATAAACAGGTTACTGGGGCTAACTGACTCATCTTTATATTTTGGATGAATTTAATTATTACGTAAGTTTGATTACCTATCAATTTATAGATATTATAACAACATAAACCATACCCTGTAAAAATTCAATTGGCTATTTGCTATGCTCGTACCTACCTGAAAAATACTCGTACCTACATGAAATAGTAAAAAGTACCTAACACTTACTCCTAACACTTTTAACAAAAACATGAATGATGCATCTTGGAACTAATATTACCTACCCCTGCAGCATCAGGATTGAGGATTTGGAACCCGAAGTTCCATGATAAAGGATTTTGTAGCCATTCCTCACGGTTTAGGTGGGCAGTACCTATTACAATACTAACTGAAAAAAATTTGAAAACTAAAAACTGTCAAAGCTTTAATTGACAATGAATACTATAGGTACGCTTCCATTATTACAAGGAACATACCTACTACTCTCTAACGAGAGGCATTACTAGTCAAAAGTCAAAAGGACCCACATGTATTCAAATATTGATCCAAGAAACACGGGGAAAAATGCATTTTCCTTCATTTATTTTAAGTACCTATACATACTGTGATTTTAACAGCGACTTTTTGCATGCAGAGAAAGGACATAAAAAACTATTATCCTGGAAATTGGAACATGAAAGAGTATTCACAGGATTTTTAATAAACCTTAATCCACGTAAAAAGAGTTTTGGGCCTTAGCTAGTAATAATATGAAAAATAAAAACCAGTTCGAAATTAAAACATTTATCTAGATTCTAGACAGTGTTGCGTACTGATGTTGAGTTGAATTCGTTTTTGCCTTGTTTGTTTTTAGGGTTCCGTACCAAAATGGTAAAAATGGAACCCTTATGGTGAGACTTTCTCCGTCCGTCCGTCCGTCCGTCCGTCCGTCCGTCCGTCCGTCCGTCCGTCCGTCCGTCCGTCTGTCACAGTCGATTATTTCAGTAACTATTTTATTTCTATATATAATATTTTTTGATTAATCGGCCAAAATGTCGAAAAAAATACCGTTCCCCCCCCCCCCCCCCCCCCCCTATCTCCGAAGTTTACCAATCGAAAAATCTGAAATAATTATGGTCAATAGAGTTTTATGTATATTTTACAGGAAAAATAAAATCAACGCGAAAATTATTTTAGTTTGATTAAAAAAGGGGGAAAATCGGGGGTTTGAAATTTCAAAATAAGATAATTATACTGAGTGGGGTATCATATGAAAGGCCTTTACTTGTGCATTCTAAAACAGTTTTTTATCTATTTCTATATATAATGGTTTTTGAGTAATCGACCAAAATGTCGAAAAAAATACCATTCCCCCCCCCCCCCCCCCTATCTCCGAAGTTTACCAATCGAAAAATCTGAAATAATTATGTCAATAGAGGTTTATGTATTTTTTACAGGAAAAATAAAATCAACGCGAAAATTATTTTAGTTTAATTAAAAAAGGTGGAAAATCAGGGGTTTGAAATTTCAAAGTAAGATAATTATACCGAGTGGGGTATCATATGAAAGGCCTTTACTTGTGCATTCTAAAACAGTTTTTTATTTATTTCTATATATAATAGTTTTTGAGTAATCGGCCAAAATGTCGAAAAAAATACCGTTCCCCCCCCCCCCCCCCCTTATCTCCGAAGTTTACCAATCGAAAAATCTGAAATAATTATGGTCAATAGAGGTTTATGTATATTTTACAGGAAAAATAAAACCAACGCTCTAACTAGCATAGTTTTTTTTATATTAACAATAAACCTCTACAAACAAAGTTAACGATAAATAAACAAATTAATATAATATTATCGTTTTACTTTTACTTTTGGAGTACGGAACCCTCGGTGCGCGAGTCCGACTCGCACTTGGCCGGCTTTTTTTTATTTCGTCTCTATGCATCTACATAACCACTTCCTTGTCTCTTTTTGGTTTTTAACGATCTTGTTATTAATGAATTCAGAACTACTTAATTATAATCAATATCCTTATTGAATTTATCATTGATCATAATAATATTATATTTTTTTATAGGTAGGTACACTTTAAAATACTTATTGTAGTATTGTTTTACTTTTTTAATGTAGTGAGATGAATTTTACTTTTCGTTCAGTTTAAACCAATGCTACAAGGGTATCAAGTGCACCCTGGTCAGAGACAAATCAAGAAGCCCACAACAATCTCAAAACTCTAAAACTCATTAAAGAAAAGCAAATGTATGGTTATATGTTTAATATCATTTTCTTATTTAATTTGGGTAAAAAATAGATAAGTACCACGAAAATATTATATCGAGATAGAACGGTTATCACCACTTTTATTGAAGATTCATGCAAGCCTATTTCTGGACAAAACCGCGCCGTGCGTGTTGATTGAGAATATTATTTAAAAAAAATTACGCCTTGTCCACCAACTTATAACGTCTAATCAATTGCGTCTTTGGCGACCTGAAGCTCTCTTGCCTCTAATCTTTCCTTACAACACTAGTCTTGGGAGTGAACATTGGACTCCTCTCTGTAGACGCCCAAAGAAAGCCTATGTCTACCGTCTACCGTCTATGTCTACCGTCTTGCGGAGAACCGCAAGACGGTAGACATGAGAAAAATATAGTTTTTTTATTCAGGTACCAGCTTCTGCCCGCGGCTTCGCTCACGCTAAGTTGGATTTTTCAAACCCCCCTTTTACCCCCTTAGGAGTTGAATTTTCAAAAACCCTTTCTTAGCCGATGCGTACGTCATAATAGCTGCGTGATTTATCCAGTGATTTGAGCTGTGCATTGATAGATCAGTCAGTCAGTCACATTTCCTTATTTTACTTATATATTTTATATAATATTTTTATGTTATTATTCCAAAAATTGATCTTTTTGTGGACTAGTTCCAATACTTTAGTGTTCGATGTAATGACGTTCCAGGTGATTTTGAAAGTATTTTGATGTACATATCCAAAATTTGATAACTTATATAGTCGGTTAGGTGCTTCTTTTTTGAGAGCTCATGATAAGAAGTTTTTAGCATGACTAAAGTACCCTACCTTATGCGTATTCTGATACCCACTGGACCATTTATTTTTTGTACACAATACAATGAAATACTCGTTAAGTTATCTTAAATTAATTTTTTAAAACAAATAACGCCACGTGAATTTATTTCCTGTATGTGCTTATTTGGGAGCTGATATACCTACCTACTATTTATTATTATCTATATTTGTTTCTCTTGGTTTCCTTATCTTATTTATTGTGTACATAGCAACAAACTATTTAAAGCAGACAAGACAAGCCAGAACAAGTGTAAAAAAAAAAATTAAAAATCAAGCTTGTAGTAGCTACATCATCAGACCCTATAAGATATTATCTAGGAACAGATTATTAATTGTCAAGACGAATCAAACGAGCTCAAACTCGATGGGGTTAAGTCGTTTTACTACAGTGTTCCCGTCACCATTTTCCGCCTTCATTATCAGATCAGTTCCATGTCACTATAATATTGCGTTTACATGTACATGCAAAATTTCAGCTCAATCGGAAACCGGTAAGTGATTCTAATTCATCTTGCAAGATTTGATCTAAACATATACATACATACATACATTGCAAGTTAAATAAAATCTTGTAAAAAGTAAAGCATTTTTAGATAAGTTGAAAAATGCAGAATAATGGGGAAAACGCAAACGTAGTATGGGAACACATGAAATTTAAACATACTCGTATTGCATCTAGTAGAAACCACGACTTCGTCAAGATCGATTCAGTTGTCAGATAATATATACTCGTACATATCATTTTCACTTATAACAAGTTTTAATTTTTTTTAACAAAGGAAGCATTTAACCATTTTTGGAATTTAATTGTTAAGTTCGATACCACGTGATGTTCAAATCCTTAAAAATATTCTAGAACAAAGTACGTATCTACTATGGAACCTCCTCCTTTTGATGTGGATATAACTATTTTATAGTAACGTCATCTATGAACATCCCTTACATTCTTCATACGAGGAAAAAATTCTGTTTTGTGGGTGCGGTAGGATTTCCGTTACATGGAAAACCTTTTTGATACTGATGTAATAAATTTCCGATAGATGGCTCTGTTTCATAAGACCAAGGAAAGTGTATTGTAGTGTAGTGTATATTCGAGCCTTTTCGTAGCGTGTTATATTGAACAAAATGTTCGCATTCACACATTTTTAAAGGTAAATAAAATACCGTGCATAATAATTGTTTCTGATAAAGGATAGCATAAAATTAATATAAAACCGGCCAAGTGCGAGTCAGACTCGCACAAAGGGTTCCGTACTATGGTATAAAATTTAACACTATGCTTTTTTTTAACTTTATTTTATTTTTATTATTTATTGTTAAAGCGGCAAAAGAAATACACATTCTGTGAAATTTTCAACTGTTTAGAAACCTTATAATCCTTTGGAAATACAAAATTACTACATGGTGAAAAAATGTTCGTTTGTTTTGTTCACAACTTACTAACTGTATTATGAATCGGTGTTTTCAGTATTTATTTAAATACACTATATGGTACATAATATAAAGAAAATTAAAATTCGTACTTAGTTTAGTTTTTGAGATGCCCACATGCCAGGGTAAAAAAATAAAATTTTATTTCGACTCCTTTTTCATGTATGTGAGAGCCCCCTTTATTTTATAATTTACTTTAATTTTTATTATTTGCTGTTATAGCGGCAATAAAAATACATACTCTGTGAAAATTTCAACTACATATTACGGTTTACGAGATACAGCCTACTGACGGACCGACAGTAATAGGGTCCTGTTGGCACGCTTTGGGTAGGGAACCCTAACAATACATAATACATACTATAAGCGTTAGAATATTATTGAAAATTACGGACTCAGCTAAAGATTAGGATAGTATATTTTATAATGAGTATTCATGAATAAACCAAATTATTGAATAAATCAATATAATATTGTGTTAAAAAATTCATTTAATGGAGAACTTCTCAAGGTTAACAAGTTGGTATAAAATATGTTAACTCATAGGTATTACAATAATATTTAATTCAGAGAAACTTCTTTGTAGTAGAGAGTAGAGACAATGCAATTTCAAACACGCTTAGTTTTTGCAAATACCTACCTATAAAAGTTTTAATGTACTGCTGACTTGTGATACGGACAAGGAGATGATGACTGAATCATAGTATATACTACAAACTACTTATCTATACTTATTTATGTTGTTTGAAGAAGGAAAAAGTACTATTTTATAAGTTTGAAAAACCCAGTCCCAAAAATTAATAATAAATAGCAAGTCCCTATTATTTTAATACTAGCTGATGCCTGCGACTTCGTCCTCGTGGATTTAGTTTTTAAAATCCCTCGGGAAATCTTTGATTTTCGGGGATAAAAAGTAACTTATGTCACTCTCCTCCACTATCATCATTTTCATTAGCAACAGCTCACTACTGAGCGCAGGTCTCCTCTCAGAGAAGGGTAATAGGCCATAGTCCACCACGCTAGCCCAACGCGTATTGGCGGACTTCACACACCTTCGATCATTATGAAGAACTCTCAGATGTGCAGGTTTCCTCACGATGTTTTCCTTCACCGTTGAAGCAAGTGATATTTGATTGCTTAAACGCACTTGACTCTGAAAAGTCAGAGGATCGAAACTGCGACCCCCCGAATAGGAGACCACAGTCCTAACCACTAGGCTATCACTGCTTCATTCCTCCACTATACCCATGCAAAAATTACGTCGATCCGTAGCTCTGTTATTGAAGGACAAACCAACAAACAAACACACTTTCAATTTATAATATTAGTATGATTAGTATGATTCCACTCAACTTCATGTACCTATGTATAAAAATTGAAAAATTAAAATCATACAGACCTATGAGATTATTGACTGTAAAACATTTTTAATGTTCTTCTAAATATCTATTTATTTAATATGTTTACACAAGTACAAAAATAAAAAAAAACCGGCCAAGTGCGTGTCGGGCCACGCGCAGTGTAGGGTTCCGTAGTTGAAAGTCTCAACATACATTTTGAGTTCTATGGTTTAAATACTATAATATACTACAAAATATGCAACTTACACTACGTGTAATATCTAACTTAGAAAAACCGATATAACTCCTTCACTAATGAACCCTACTTAGCCGTGATAGTTTTCCTTTAAAATTCATTATATATACTACTGCTGTGAATTTTTTCTTGTATCCTATATACAACCATTTAGCTGGCAGAGGGGGGGGACACTTGACTCTAATAAAATTTAGCACTTTACAGTATCATATTTCACAAACGGATCCCTGAATTGAAAAATGGTGTTCCCAGACCCAAAACGTTTTTGAAAGACCTATTCAACGACACCCCACACTATGGGATAGATGAGAAAAAAAAAATTCATCCCCACTTTACATGTAGGGGAGGTACCCTAAAAAAAATATTTTTCACAATTTTATTTCACCACTTTGTCGGCGTGATTGATATTTATACCCTTGTCAAATTACTTATTTCTAGTATCAATAGTCTCTGAGCTAAAGCGCGGACAGACAGACAGACAGACAAACAGACAGACAGACGGACGGACATGGCGAAACTATAAGGGTTCCTTATTTACTACGGAACCCTAAAAATGTCAATTTGACAATATACCTGTGCCAATTATGTGGCACGTAATCCCTAATAAACCAAACCAGATTCATAGAACGACAGCTAAAGTTTATCCGTGAAGATAATGTGCTGTAAATTATAAAAAAAAATATATAAATGCGTCAATTAAATATTTTATAAAATTTATATATTTTTTCTTAATTATTATCTAAGTTATAACCTGGGTAGGTACATAACTAGTTATTTATCACGCTCCCCGAGAAAAGAACTTGTCAAATGTCTCGATCATCAATTTACCCCAATTTACTGATAAGCACGTCATATTATTGAACCGCACTATAGTAATTGTCTTTATATATCTACAGGGCGGTTGTTGGGTGGTCAGCTGTGAAAGCGGGAGCCGGGGCGGGCGGGGGTGCGCGGCGGCGTGACGTCAAGATTCATGTGACGCGAATATGCACGCAGCGCCTCATTTCAGCCAATGATACTGTATATGCGTTCATATACGTCACATCTCGACGTCTGTTACACTATTAGCAGCTTATGCCCGCGAATTCACGTGGGTTTAGTTTTTAAACCCCCTCGGAAACTCTTTGATTTTCAGGGATAAAAAGTAGCCTATGTCCACTCTCCAGGTTAAATCACGTCGATCCGTAGCTCTGTGGCGGCGTGATTGAAGGACAAACCAACAAACACACTTTCGCATTTATAATAATTACTAGTATGATTAGTAGGGATTACAAACTTACAAAGAGCTTTCAGTAGAGGGTTACCATATACCTCTTAGTAAATCGTGTATGTGGGCGGCGGGGGACCTCAAAAATATTGCTCATTCATGTCTATAGCGCGCAAAGGCGACTTCATTTTCTCTCTATCGTATTTTAGTACAATTTCTGCTCATCACTATTTTTGAGGTTTCGTTTTAGAATGATAACATAATATATCTTACAATGAAAATAGAGCGATTAAAAAAATCCAACGTTGGACGTGAATAGGGGAAAGTGGAAACACCAAGTAGGTATCACAGTTTATTTATCTTTCAAGAACTTTCCATTTCCATTGGTAATTGATATATCCTACCTACAATAGTTTATTGAATATGGATAACTTTAAAATTTTTTCGCTATACATTTCATAATATAAGGGATATCCCGATCTTAAGAACATTCGAAGTCTCCTATTGTATTTGAGCACTCATTCATGTAACTGTAATTTACGTAGAGTTTACAGAGTGGCAACAGTGAGGACTTTTGTGTCATTTATGTGTAGGTGGACAAGTAATCTATCATTGGGGTCCCAATTGTACACATTATTCAAAAACAATACTTCATACAAAAAGCCTTTTTAAGCTTCAATAAAATCGATAAGCTAAAAATGTCTAGAAGGGAAACATCTCGTAAAAGTACGTAGATCGTACTTTATAAGCTGAACGTACGTGACGTACGTAACTACGTAGCTGCACTCGTTGGGCTAGGCAGCGCTTAATCTATAATTAATCTATAGTTATCATAGACTTATTATATTTACTACCGTAATAGTTTGTTAATGAATCGGCAAAACGGATTAAAAGAGAAAGAAAATTATAAACCTTGCTCGCATCGGTAATAAAGTATCAATATCTATATATATAAAAGAAAGTGGTGTTAGTTACACTATTTATAACTCAAGAACGGATGAACCGATTTGGCTGAAAATTGGTGGAGAGGTAGCTTAGAACCAGGAGACGGACATAGGATAACTTTTATCCCGTTCGACCGCGTTTCCGTCAAGTCACTATAAAACGTGGTATAACAAAAACGCATCTGACATGGAATAACAAAACGCAAATGACAGTGGAATAACAAAACGTAAATGACAGTTATATACAAATTTGATGACAATTATAATAAAACCGGCCAAGTGCGTGTCGGGCCACGCGCAGTGTAGGGTTCCGTAGTTGCTTTCAACTACGGAACCCTACACTAAAAATTAATATAATCTAAAATATTATTGCTGACCTAGGATAGTGATTTTATATTATTTATGAATATTGAATACATTTTGAGTTCCATGGTTTAAATACTATAATATATTACAAAATATGCAACTTACACTACGTGTAATACCTAACTTAGAAAAAACAGATATAACTCTTTAACTAATGAACCCTACTTAGCCGTGATAGTTTTCCTTTAAAATTCATTATATATACTACTGTTGTGAATTTTTTCTTGTATTCTTTATACAACCATTTAGCTGGCAGAGGGGGGGGACACTTGACTCTAATAAAATTTAGCACTTTAAAATATCATATTTCACAAACGGATCCCTGAATTGAAAAATGGTGTTCCCACACCCACAATATTTTTAAAAGACCTATTCAACGACACCCTATACTATGGGAAAGACGAGAAAAAAAAATTCATCCCCACTTTACATGTAGGAGAGGTACCCTAAAAAAAATTATTTTTAACAATTTTATTTCACCACTTTGTCGGCGTGATTGATATTTATACCCTTGCCAAATTACAGATTTCTAGTACCAATAGTCTCTGAGCTAAACCGCGGACAGACAGACAGACAGACAGACATACAGACAGACGGACGGACATGGCGAAACTATAGGGTTCCTTGTTTACTACGGAACCCTAAAAATGATAGCTAAACGTAATTGATAATATCATCAGTAATATGTTTTCTCTTTGAATCATCATTACAATGCCGCGAGTAATATTATAAATGCGAAAGTGCGTTTGTTTGTTGGTTTGTCCGTCAATCACGCTGCAACAAAGCTACGGATTGACGTAATTTTTTGGATAGGTATAGTTGAGAACCTGGAGGGTGACAGGCATCCCGGAAAATCAAAGAGTTCCCGCGGGATTTTAAAAACTAAATCCACGCGAACGAAGTCGCGGGCATCAGCTAGTAATCAATATAAGGTACTAGACGAAACACTAGTGTATGAAAATGTATAAAAAAATCCTCTATATCTGGAATATACTTAATATAGATCTCCGTTTTAACCTATGAGTTGAATGCGTTTACCGATAGGTTTGTTAGACAATTTATTAAAATTATTGAACTATTTCCATAACACGCATAACTTGTATAAAACCGGTCGAAGTGGTCGTTATTTCTCAAAGGAGGCGCCACCTTAAATAGATTTTTCTGAAACTTTTATATTGTTTAAATTAAACTTCAAAGTATTTATTTGTTAAGTGACCAACATACGGATAATATTTTTTACCTCGTATACGTAATATCTTTATCATTTATTGAGAGAGTACAACCAGTTTAAAGTATAAAATATGTGATACAATAAAAATAATGCTCAAATATTTAATAAAACGTTTAAATGTAATTTATAAAGCATTATTGATAGCGACCTTGATGTCTGACTTGCCGCCTCTAGTCTTGTGTGGGTATTTGAGAATATTATAAAACTATGGAAGAATAAATTTGAATTAATACATGTTTCTAATCATCTAAAACTTGATAAGAGGAAACTTGTTCGATAAAATATCTTGATTTTAGTTTAAAATTAAAACTAAACGCGTCTATGTAATCCGCCCGGTTACATAAATAATGTGAATGTAAGTTGTTAAGCAAATAACATGTAAAGAATTATTGATTGGTCCAGTCTAGTGACCAGATTACTAAGAATGGGTTTGTGATAATTAATTAAATAATATTACATAATATTGTCCACAATGTATGAAACTACAGACGACTTTATAGATATTATCTAGAAATTAACCTTCTGTAGTTTATTACACTGAAATACTTCACATTCCGAATTCCTATATATTGGTTATATACTCAAAGCCGAATTCCGACGTTTCTACTAGTTGGAGGTAGGTAGGTATACCCTTTATTTTGGAATGAAAAAATTTATAACGTATTTAAGACATTCATTTGGTTTTAAAAAATCTTGTGGAATTTTTCTATTGATGATTTTCCGGAATAAAAGTAAATAGCTTTTTGCGTCTTCGGAATGCAAGC
Organism: Oeneis ivallda; assembly: GCA_029955525.1. Taxonomy (NCBI): domain Eukaryota; kingdom Metazoa; phylum Arthropoda; class Insecta; order Lepidoptera; family Nymphalidae; genus Oeneis; species Oeneis ivallda. The sequence goes on along the minus strand of JARPMR010000002.1, from coordinate 18,591,638 downwards.
TATTTTTGTATTAAATTTTCCTATAGCCCCCAATATCAACAGTAAAATATAGCCCAGATCACTCTTTCAATACTAATGTCTAATCCTCAACCTGTCTGAAAAATCGAAAATGTGTCCGTCAAAATCGGTTCAGTCGTTCCGAAGGTTAGCCCGTACAGACAGACAGACTAAAATTTAGTGGGTTAAGTTGCCGTTCGATTTATTTCTGTACATTGAGAAAACTGGTTTCATCTAAATAGTGTCGCCAAATGATGATTTGAGGGTAATCAATATCACAAGCAAGTTGCTCAGTTATTTTGAACGATGCAGTTCTATAAAATGAAGGTTATTATAGGTATTATTATTATTATGTAAAACTGCGTGAACTAAAGCCACACTTAAAGTAAAGCTTATATTTTGTGTAAATATGTATATATCACTACTTATTATAAAATAAAGTTCTCCGCTGCGTCTGTCTGTCTGCGATAAATTCAAAAACATCTAAACGGATTTTCATGCGGTTTCCACCAGTAGGGTGATTCATGAGGAAGGCTTAGGTGTATAATTTGTTAAGGTTTTGTGTAAATTGTGTGAAATATATGACGATAATTGTTGAAAATGTCGGAAAAGACAAGCTGCCTGGGAGCTTCCCCTTAATCCCTTTGAGATATAACAAAACAATGTATGGTGGTGGTATAGTGGGATAGCCTAGTGGTTAGGACAGTGGTCTGCTATTCGGGGGGTCGCAGGTTCGATCCCGGATACGCTTTTTTACTGACTTTTCGGAGTCAAGTGCTTTTATGAAATTAAATATGATTTGCTTCAACGGTGAAGGAAAACATCGTGAGGAAACCTGCACATCTGAGAGTTCTTCATAATGTTCGTGAAGGTGTGTGAAGTCCGCCAATTCGCATTGGGCCAGCGTGGTGGACTATGACCTATAACCCATCTCTGAAAGGAGACCTGCGCTCAGTAGTGAGCCGGTGATGGGTTGCTAATGATGATGATGATGATGGTGGTGCGATAGGTGTTTACAGAAAAGTCCGCGATTGCATATAATATTTATCTTTTAAGGATAGCTTATTTCTATACTCATTTAAACTTCTAAAAAAAATGGTCACATACTATACGGTATAATTGGATATCTATTTAGACGGATACATACAGTATTAATCTTTATCAACTTAATACGTTAGTTGCTTTAAGCATTTCATCACACATTATGATAATCCTTTACACCATATATAATCTAATAAAAGCCGAGTGATACTTCTTTTATAAGCACACATTTTAAACATTGATTAACGTATTAGTTATGTGTGAAACACCTTGTTTAACATTTTATCTAAATCTATATATGTATTATCTACTACATACATATTTGAACTTTTGGCTTTGGCGTTGTCGGGTAAAAATATAATTTACATACAAGCGCCATTAGCAAATCATTATCACTAGATACTATCAAAGTAGTCCAACTTTTTTACACCTATAATCGGTATATGTATATCTAGTCTCCCAGCAAATAAGCAAAGCTGGACAAATCAATGAATTCGAAAAACATTAGCAATATTATAAAATTATACATGTTATACCTACCTATTATAAGCCTAATCAGTCTAGTTTTTGCATTTGTAGTTTGTACGCAATAAGTAATACCTTGGCACTAATACGTTTTTAAAAGCTCGTCCTTTTATTCAGGACAGAGTGACATAATCAAAGAGATTAACGTATGTATTGATTGCATTATTTACAATCTTCACATTGGATTATTAGATTTATTTTAAACGTGTGAATTATTACCATGACCGAATTTGCGATCAGCAAAGCCGTACCGCCCTCATTTACTACTTTTAAGAAAGTCGGAAAGCCGGAAGTATTACCTATGCTGTAAATTCTGTAGATATTATGTAAAACCTCAACAGTCCAACAACAACAACAAAAGGGGCGGACTGAAAACTGAAAGGTCGACGGTTCTATCCCACCCTTTGTACTATTGTCGTTCCCACGCCTAACACAAGCTTTCAACTTATTTGAAGGAGAGGGAGAACATCTTTATGAAATATGTATAATATTTATGTCGGAATGCTAAGGGTGAGATCTATAGAAGGCACTCCCTCAACTCAGACTCAAGGCTGAGTTAAAACGAGACACATTTATGTCAGGATACATATTTTGTGCCTCATTTTAACTCTATCTTGAGCAGAGCCAGAGTATGATCTTATGAGATCTCAGCCGATGTGTTTGAGCTAAGTACACGCATAATGTATTTCTGGAGAATGTTCTTGTTCTCAATGTTAACCAAACTGAGTATAATAATAACGTGAACTTGGTAAACACCAAAATATACATTTTTTAATAAAGTACATTAAATACAATTTATGTAAACATTTATTAATGAGCGAAACAACTTAGTTGCAAGTTGTTTTATGCTATTCAGGGACGGGCGTTACACAGTTTATAAAATTAAATAAAAGCAAAGTTTAACTTAATACAAAAAAACAGAACTGGTCAACAGTGTTGCTGGGTCTGACAATGAAATAGAACATGGGTACTAAAAATTTCATATACCCGAGTATACCCGGATCCGGGTACCCGGGTAGAAAGTCCTAGTCAACACCTCCTTTTTATATTCATATTATAATAGCAAAAGTTCTATGGCAAAGCTTTTATTTTAATATCGTCTTCGTCGTCGTCGTCGTCACAACCATCAGACGTCCACAGCTGGACACAGGTCCACAATCTTGTACCGTTTAAGTATCCGTCAGCTCCTAGAAACTTACTCGGAACCTCAGCTCAGCACATATGGATACAAAATCGTGTCTAAACAAAGATTTCCATGTGGTTTTCCGAGGAAGTACGAACCTACTGGTTTTTATTAATAGACAATTTCATTTTCACGTAAATCAATCGCTAAGGTAAGTGCCATAGTTAGGTTCTAGGAAACTATGATATAAATAAATCTTATGTAGTTGAAGCCAGAGAGGCTTCGGAAAACCTTTAATAGGTTTGGTTTAAAAAATGGATTGCGAGGAAAGCTCTTCTTCATAATAAGAGAATTTACTTACTCTTGGTGCTATACTGGTAGGCTGCTAATCTACAACTAAACACTCCTATAAACATAGGTATTTATAGTAAACAACTTTTTATTTCTGGCGTCTAAAGAAGCTTTCATAGGCAGTCTGGGATCTTATTTTCGGTGTTTACAAATAGGTACAAAGATTATTTGAAAGAACAAAGTATCCACGAGTTGCTGACACGTTTTCAGTGTAGGTGCTTTTGCGGCTGTAATTTGTGAGTTCGAAGGCTCGACTAGGCGTAATAATATTATGAAGTAACTAGTTTAGGGAAGTCGGTAGCCGGCAAGCAAGGGCGTCCTTGAAAAGGGGCGCGGGTCGATGCGTGACGTAACGCGGCGCATGACGTCACGGGCGTCGCTCGATCGGAGGCAGAGGCCGCGAGCTCGCGCGCCTTCCACGACACCCCCTTTACTGCCGCTTTTCCATTCCACCCGGGTATTTTTAGACTCGATGACGTAATTCCGCTACAGAAAACGCTAGAGCGGTATGAAAAGTAAAGCTAAAAATATGCAATAGGCTGCTGCGGTGTTCAATAGTAGGTATCTTTTAGACTAATTTAACCATCATTTTAGACTATTTTAATTTTTTGTTTGTTGGATACACTGGTTGGATCATATTTGGATTTGGATTTGGTTTTATTTCAACGTAGGTTGACTTCAACTAGAGTTTTTATTTCCCCTGTGCAACAAAAACGAATGATTGATTTTTAAATATTCCCTACCCTCCATAGTGGGGCACGACAATTAGTGTGTGGGTAGAACCGTCGATTTTTCGGTTTTCAGTCCACGCCTTAATTACCATTGATTAACTACACTAACAATTGATTTTGACATCTTGAAGCCTAAAAGAACATAAAATGGTTTTAAAACTACGATTTAACATTGACGAACAAAAATAATGAGTTTATATTGCAGTTGTCTTATTATTATACTCTTGTAAATTAAACGAAGGCGTGTCGTTTTGACGTAGTAGGTAATAAAATTTAAATGATAACAACAAAGTGGTATAAAGTGGGTATGGATAGCAGAGAAAAGTACAGAAAGGAAAAAAAACAATTTTATGTGATGGGCTATTGTGGTTTTTGTTTAAATGTCTGTGATCATTTTGAGATATTATTATAGCGAGACTATTAATTATTTATTATTATTGTTAATTACTCTTCTTCGAGCTTCGTTCGAAGATATTTTCAATATTCACCTTGTAGTATCACGACGTCTAGTACTGGCTGCTGCACTAAACTAATATCTTCGAACGAAGCCCTTCGAGTAATTATGATTGAACTTCACGTACAGGTAAGTTCATTTAATCATTAATTCACTTTAATGAGAGAAGAGGCGAGCGTCGCAACTCCAGCATGACTCAGTTATATTATGAGAAATGCGAATTTTTCACGATGTTTTTCCTCCAACTATTGAATGAAATATACGTTGAATACAACGTACATACTTATATTAAAAGTTAAACTGATAAGTTATAAGTAATACTACCTAACTGTTGTTACAAAATCTATACTAATATTATCATGACACCGCAACATAGTTACGAATTAGACGTGATCGTGCATGGCTATAAACCTGTAGAGTAAAATCAAAAAGTTGTCACAGATTTTTTTAAGAACTAAGTAAATCCAGGCATACGAAGACGCGGGCATCGGCTAGGAAGTAAATTTTTAAAACTCTTTTTTGAACAACAAACTGTAGACTCATCTGACAGATTAGAATTGTCCGATAAAACTTTATAAATGCTTACAATAATCCAAAAATAGTTTCCCTGGGGTGGTTTGGTGTGACGTAAAACTAGAGTGCGATTTTATTTCATTCTGACGTCACGACCTACTGTTGACGATAAAATGCCTTATCGCTGTGATCCTATCCGTATAAATCGTACAGATTTGAATGATGTTTCATTGCTTTCCCAAAACCGTTTCGTAACGAAAATTATTTATTTACAAGTTACAATACCATGTTTTAGGAAAAATGTTTATTTCATTTTTTCAGTGTATGATTGGTTTTTGGAATAAATACTGAATAATTACAATACAGGTATGTACATTCAGCGCAGGTTTTAACCGCCATATTTAAATTAGTACTATACGATACTAGTGCTAAAGAACATTATTATGGGCTTTAAAGACAACACAAGAACATTGAGGGGTTAAAATAAGTTAGTTGGTTATTCGCTTAATTAACATACTTACTTGTTCCAGATTAAATATAATAATACAGGTTTTACAATGCATTAGACGGCAATAAAAACGTTTTTAAATCTTAAATGAATTAATATATGTATTTAAATATTTCTTATTTTTATAGTCACTCTTAAAGTCACACATTGAATTCGTCGATATATTTGTGTCGTCCCATGTCTACCAGTTATCAGATGATAACAAAAGTGAAAGCGATGTTTTCTGCGCGGATTCTCTCGGAAACCGGTGTTTGTTTAGTGTTCGTAATAATTGTTTATCACTTAGGAGGACGTGAAATAGTGAATGGTAAAAGTTTTATGGCTCTACACTCGGCGAGATTCTGTACAATTTAATCATTTGGGCATCCTGTTATATTAGGTTTATCGTGATGTATATTTTATGACGACTTGGGTTTCGAAAAACCACAGATTTTTTGCGAATACAAGCCTTAAAAATTTGTAGAGGCTACAAATTTTTAAGGCATGTTGCTCAATGCTCTATGCGTTACAAGCGCGCGGTTTCCAGCTGTGTACTATTAATCACTAATCATAAATTTAATTAGTTATTTTGATTATATTGTGACGGTGTACTTTCTGATAGATCAAAGTATTAAACAGGATAGATTTAGGTAGTACTAATTCCAGTAAATCATTAGATCCGTTCAACTGGGCTATTTATCATAATATCTTACATAAAAATTGGGCTAATCGATCCGAAAACATTCGCATCGGGAGTGTGATACGAATATGGCGATATGCGATCATTGGCAATTTGCGGAGGCACATCTCAGAGTGGCAGGTGCAACGTCTGCCGGTTGGGCAACCTATTGGGCAAGTGGAAGGCAACTCGGATGAGGCCATCGGCTCCCGAGGCGATCGCGACGTACGCATCCCATATTATCTAGCGTTACCTAACTTGCAATCATGACAAAAACAATATTAATTTCGCCGCACTAATCAGTCAAAGTTAAATAACTTGCTTCTGGCAATTTGCAAATATTGCTAGCAAATTACCACCTCATCCAGCCAGTCTTTTTGATTGTATGGTTCAATAGGGTTTTGAAAGAACATACAATTTTGTGCATTATAAAAATATGTTTTAAGGATTTGAGGACTCTATCACGTAAAATCGTTTAATGTATCTAGAAATAGGTACATAATATTTTGATGTGTTTGATAGTTTGCTTGAAAAGTTGTTTAGATTACTGAGTTTTTTTAAGTCAGACAGTAAAAAGTACTTGTCACTTGCGAAGAAAGTAGACGATTGAAATATTTGGGGTTTGAGATTAATAAAATAATTGTTTGAGCTTCCCAGTACAGCATAAGTAATAATAGGTACTATTATTACTTATGCTGTACTGGGAAGCTACCTAGTGATTTGAAGAAAAACGAAGAGAATGTTACGCGATGCAAAGTAAAGTGAAGGTGTTTAAGATTATCTTTTTCACCGTCTTTTTGCTGCTAATTAAACATTTATCATTCATAGTTTACTATTTACTGCTACGAATACATTTTATTATTTGTCTACTATTTAAACTCTTTACTACTTACTACTTTACTACTTACTACTTTACTATTTACTGTTGAGGTATTTTAGAATTTCAATAGAGTTTTATTGGCAAAAGCTTCAGTGTTTAATTATTGAAGTCACAATTATTAAACTCATGTTACTGTGATACTTTATTTCCACTCGATAATTTTATAGCAATAAAACAAAGCGGCATATGTATATTATTATACCTTCTCGGACATACGCGGGCGCGGTGATGAAATATTATTTCGTCATACTTGAACCTCTTAAGCCTACATAGACACTAGGTTTTTGCATAAACAAATATTGGGCCTTAAGGCTATTTTTGCTTATGATGATTGGTACGCAGTACAAGGAGTCAACGAATGCCTATGCTAATGCGGAAGTATAGGTCTGCAGATGAAGTATTTAACAAAAAAAGTTTTATAGACGTTCTCAATAGTTTGATACTTCGTGATGTAGAGTCATAGTTTATTTAACTTTTTGTTTGTTTCTATTGTTTTTCCTTGAACATAATAATTATGGGTTGTATTTATTGAATTACCTACTTGTTAAGTTTGTCTGTTTTGAAATGATTTTATTAAAATATTCTAACAATTATAAAGTAGTATCTTCCCTTTTGAATGCTATCAAGAAAGTAAGTATTTATATAATTTGAAGGAAAATCTGTACCATAATTTAGGAATTTTCCGATTTCTACCTAGTTACCAATCAGATTAAAATGAACCAATTCAGAGTAAAATGAAATCCCTGCTTTTTGAACTTAGTATAATTTCTGAAAATCGAAGCAATTAAGTAGGTAATGCTGTTTTTTAAACTTGCACTTTTAAGTTTTTATTAAAAAATATTGAAACTTACGTCGGGTTTCTGGTAAAAATGTCAAAGATAGATTTTCAATGATTATTTACTCATTTGAAATTGTTGTAAGTCATACTTAAGTAATAAATAAATAATTATTTATATACGATTGAAGTTTAAGTTTGGAATGCCTCATAGGGAACATCGATTAGTTCCACCAGAAAACTTATTCTTAGTAGCGTGGACAAAAGGTTACATCTACCCACACTTTTATGGGTCACTAGGTAACTGTGAGCTCATCTATAAAACCTTGCTCGTATAGATATATTAATCTCATAAATATATCGATTTTTATTTATGCGTAATTTTAAAGTAGGTGAGTTCACTGAATGACAGAAATAGGTTTAGATATTGATTTCGGCAAATAAGGAAAATTGAGGTGAGAAATGGGAAAAATGTTTGTTAAACATAAAATTAGGATTGCAATGCAATTATACATTTGAGTATTAAAGTTGGTTTTATACTCAAAGATTTATACAGATAAAATATGTAAGATATATTTAAATTAATAGAAAGTATTCAATTAAAACTAAAAGTAACATAAATAAATAATATAGGTAAAAAATAGCATATAAAACAAAAATTACGTACGTGCACTAAGGAATTGTCTTAGGCCACAGTGTTGGCTGGAGGGCGTCAGCAACGCACCTCGCATTCTAGCCTAGGGCCATTTTCACGACAGTTCCACACAAAGTCTACGCACCCAGAGGTTCTACACAACGAAAGCGAAAATAACACAGAATTGGAAGGACGCGGATGGTGGAGCGGGCGCTGACCTGGCGCTGGCTTGTCAGGGTCCAGAGAGTCGGCGCGCGACTCCAGGGTCAGTCCGAGGCACGCGCCAGAGAGTCCCAGTTCGCTAAGCAGGATCCTCATGCGGCCGAGCACATTGCACTCACTGCACGCGCACTCACTCACAGGCAGTCGGTAAGAGGTGTTCGCGAAGGGGCGCGCGGAAACACGCGCTGGCGGACGGTCGGTGCGATACTGAGGCCGCCGCCGCCGAGGCTGGTGGCTATATCGCCGAGCCTGACGTCACAACAGCGACGTCATGACCGTGACGTCACTAACGGTACCTCCCACAGTCCGCCCGCCGCCTCGTGCCTCGCCGCCCGCCCGAACCTGCGCTAACGGCATCGCTAGTAGGGAGCTTTCGTACGCCCGCGCCGCAACGCCGCCACAGCCACCGCCGCGCCGCCCGCTACGTTCCATGGCTGCCATCTATCACGTTTTCACGGTCAAACACGTGCCCCGTGTTCATTTCTATGGGGTTTGTTACCGTTATCAAAGTTATCCCAGTAGGTATATTCCAGTTACCAAAACATTCGTCCAATGTTAATATAAACTTTTCTTATTTTTCATTATACCTACGTAGGTATTTACTGTTATGATCACACTTTCAGAATCATAACATTCATAACGCATAGCTAGTTGTGTAATGAAAAGTTTATTTTTGCAAAAGAAATAAATTAAAATTCTACATTTCCATTTGTATACCTAGGCCACTGAATGCGCTGTTTTATTTTATAAATGGATCATCGATAAAAAGAAGGCCTTATTTCAAATAATGTTTATTTCAAGACTAGTAGATTTTTAGTTTTAGGATTTAATGTTTTATTGTTGTGTCATAAATAACTCATGAGATTTATTTATAAGTCCTGTTTTTCCTTTTTGAACGACTTCCATAAAGAAGGAGGTTCTCAATTCGCCGGTAAGTATCTTTTTTTTCTATATTTATGTCCACCGAATCCTCCGTGATTTCTGGACCAATTCAAGTGATTTTTTAATCGACAGAGGAAGCTTGCAAAATGGTCCCATGAAAATTTTTACCTTCAACTCCTCAAGGCTAATGCTTTAGGCGGCCGGATACTGCCCACCTAAACTGAATTATGAACTGTCGCTTACCAATTTATATTATATCTAAGTACCAAGCATAATTAATAGACTACTTAGTCCTAGTTTCTCAATCCTGATGCTGCAGGGTTAGGCCCAACTCAACTCTGGGGACTGGGGAACTGTCTATTATTACGAATTTATATTGTAGTTAGTTATTGTAGTTACTCCATCATGGAGCTCCATATCCTGGCTCCTCAATTCTGATGCTGCGGGGTACTGCCCACCTAAACTGCGGTCATTTAGTATTTGTGGATAGTTATTAAAAGTACTGTAGGTACTAGGTACCAAGTAGGTATAGCTGTAGCGTATCATTGAGATAACAAGAGGGAGGGGAGAAAGGCAGTAGAGACACTGAAAAGCTTAAAATAAAAATTCCTTTCAAAATAACCGACTTCAAACGCCACTACAAAGTGTAAAAATAATTTTAGCCTTGTTGTTGAAGTCAGGCGGGTCCAAATAGAAACGATGAAACTGAAGCGCGAAATTCACTCGAATTCAATAAATTGTCTCTCATGTGTCATCAACTCAGAAGGAGCGTCGAGAGCTTTGAGTATATTATTGTATATACCTACTCAAAGGTCGAGAGCGTCGCACATAACTCGGTCGGTTTTTGAAAATATTTCTTTTTCTTTTAAGTATTTTTGTATTTACTGTTAGTGTCAATGTAAAATAGATTTTGACCTTCGTCCTTGTGTAGGGTTATACCTAGACCCGCCTCGGCTTCGCACGGGTAGGCTACAAAACAAACACAATGGTGCGAACAACTGGGGCTCGGAGGTTATGACTTAATATATTTAGACAGACATCTATCTTATAAGACAGACGGACAAACAAAAATTTTTAAAATAATATAGTAAATGTACAGAAACCTTCAGTTACGTTTTAATATAAGTATACTTAGATAGGCCATAGTCCACCACGCTCGCGCTGCCCCAATTCAATTTGGCTCACCTTTTAGAATACTATGGGGAACTCTCAGGCGTGCAGGTTTCTTCATGATGTTTCCTTCACCGCTGAAGCATGTGATATTTTATTGCTTAAACGCGCATGATTCCGAAAAGAGTCCGGGATCGAACCCAAATAGGAGGGATCAGGTATAAAGATTCGTGAAATCAAAAGTAATAACTCGTGCACAATTCCGAGCCACATGCATATGTACTAGTTTCGACTGTGAGACAAATGCATCGGTGACGGGGACGGTGCCGAAACGGCGTCCGTCGCATCCCGCTCCCATTCGTGCAGACCGTTTCCGCATTGATGCGGCTCGTCGTCACACCAGGATATCTATAGGGCTAGCGTACAGCCCAGATCGAATGCACTAGTATGCTATTTCAGACTCCACTCGCTAGTCGAACGCCCCAGTTCGTCTTGATCAAATTAGTCTAGGGCCAGTTACGCGTCAGGCGGTTAAAGCAAAGTTACTGTTAACGTTAAACTTAATCACAAAAAAGCTACTAAAATTATATAACCATACAGAGAATAGCTAATAGTTTCAGGATCTTCTTGGTATAAATATGAAAATTCTACTCTCAGACTCTCATTTGCATGTAAACATTTCGTCTACATCTACAACTTAATTAAAAGGTTTGGGTTTTACAGGGCTTATTAAATTAACCTTTTGTAAAAATATCAACCTTTACCATGTTAATTAAGGGCATAGGAACAAACACGTTAAACGTGTAAAGCTCACGATGCTTATGTAAGTATTTGTTGGATATTGTCAATCTAAACAGTAACCTTAGTTTAATTGCAAGAAATGAAACTGGCCCTCATTATTATTTTAAAGTTCGCAAAAGTTAATTTGTATTGATATTTAAGACACCAAGTCGGTATAGACAGACTTTAACATTGAGCTTCCCACTCTCAACAACTGCCGATTCTGAAAAGCTTAAAAAAGAAAAAAAAAAACAAAACCGATGCGACGCTCTCCTGATTTACATGCATAAAGAAAAATGATTTTAATAGTTATATTATGTACTTTGTATCAGCTTTTGAAATCAGTACGAAGTCACGGCATTCAGATAGTCAGTAGTCTGATATATAAACACTTAGGAACCATTTATCAGATTTTAGCGGTCACAGAGAGCATCGATGGACCATTGAATGCCGGAAATAGCTGAGTCGAAATTGTTAAGGCTTTGAAATTTCAATAGTAGTTTCTGTCAATATTTTTATGTGACTCATTATATTTATGTAGTTGGTAAATTACATGTAAGATGTGTAGTTACGAGTAAATCTGCTGCAATCATTTAAGTACGCACTCGAAAACCAGCTATTCAAGTGCGTGTTCACTTAAAAATATTTCGTTTCGTTTACAACTAGCTGACTTTCCCTGGGTTCGCACGGGTGGGCGTTTTTTTCTATAAACTGATTTTAAGTTATAGGAGCATGTACGTACACAGAAACTCGCAGATTTTTATTTTGTTCTGAAATGACGTAGCAAGAATAATAAAATTGTGAAAAAAATTAACAAAAATTGAGAGACAAATTTTACAATTTGATAGTAATCATTTTGGGAAGCTCCACAATTCTTTATTATATTCTATTATTCCATTTCTTCGAAGATTTTCCGCATAATATGGAACTTGCAATTGCGTAAAATCTATACTAATACCACTAAATCTTCACTTCCGGATTAGTTCGTATAGATTTTCCAGTCTTGAGGCTATTATAATGCTTCAAGCTTGATTTTAGGGTTTGCAAAGCCTGAACTATTTTTCAGATGGAGCGTAAAAACTGAAGGCTCATTCGTAGATATCGGTTAAAAACCTGAAACTAAGATCTGAAAGTTAGATTGTTTATAGATAAGTTTTACCCATACCCAAGGGCAATACGTTCTTTGAGTACTAAGATGATGATTTATTAACTAGGTACCTTAAAACGTACGCTAAAAATATATGTAATTAATAACTGTATTTTATGACCCTTTTTCTTAGTGTCAAGATACATTGTTTTTTTTAAATTTTAACCACTTGTATTACACACAATAGGGTTGTAATGTGTTTTCTTCCGCGGTGTGTCCGCATTCAGAACGTCGCATATATTTAGGTACGACTGTTAGGATTGGTCGCATGCCCTAGTACTATTTGTTGCTCGCTCAGCGGGCAACCGTCCAGTTATTCTAATTTTACTTATAATCGATGCCGTCGCAACGCCGGCTCACGACAAAAGACTCATCACGGATAGGTAGGAATTGGCAATAGTTATAGACTACAGGTAGACATCATCAAATTTTGATGAAACAAACTGGCTTGAATCACTAGCTTTCGTCCGCCCCTTCACTCACGTTAAGTTGATTTTTTAATTCCCTACTTTACCCCCTCAGGGGTTGAATTTTCAAAAAACCTTTCTTAGCGCATGCCTACGTTCTATCTGTATACCTTTCCGCCCGCTCCGTCCAGCTTGCAGCAGTGGTTTGAGCTGTGCGTCGATAGATCAGTCAGTCAGTCAGTCAGTCAGTCACCCTTTTCAAGAAAATGGAAAATTCTTATTGAGATTTTCATACAAAAATACCATCCGACTTTTCCAGTGGATTTTCCAAAAAAAAATTATTTCGTGCCAACCTTTTCCTGACAAACGCACAACAAAAAATGTACTAAATCTTCATCTTTCATACATGCGGCAATATTAATTTATTTATGGTACACTATCTGAACTACGCATGGTAAAAAAGTACCTTTTGTTTAATAAATTGTTACACTGACCGCAAGCGTTTATTCCGTAATATTATATGAAAACATTCATCTGGTTCTCGTAAGAAAAAAATCAATATTATACCAATGGTTTTTATTCTATTTTTAGTTCAGATTTACCGAAGCAGCGCTTCTGTTGTGCATATAGTGTAATCTGCATGACGTGTAGAATTAATGCCAGGTTTCATTGGGAACTGTCAGCTGCATAATATGTAGCCAATGTAGATTGTAGGTACTACCAGTACCTACTTATGAAAAATTTACCCAAGTCGGTAAGTTGATAGATGAATCACTATGGCGTGCAATCATCTTCGTTCTTTGCTTGGAGAGCACGTTTCGCTGGCAATATAGGTTATTATTATTATCACTAAGATCTAATATTACCTAGTCAAGAGTTAAATGGTCTAAGTTTTTTTACTTTGGGTCGCTTAAGAATTAGGATGTTACCTGCATTTCTAAGGCACAAGTAAAAACACCGAGAACAAAGAATACCGAGAGCAAACAGACTATAACAACTAACTTAGTTTAGCTCAGCACGGCGTCTTTTCATACTTAGTTTGCATAGCTCCGCTTAGTAGCCATAGCAGGTTATATGAACTATAAAGGCATAAAGCTAAACTAAGTTAGCTTAGATCGCGGTGTGGATTACGCAATTACGCTTTACGGTGAGAGGCAGGCGGTATTTACTTAGCGCATCCTGCATGTTTGTACCATAGAGAATTTAGAGAAAAGCAACCAAATTAGTTAGGAATTGGTTTGAGGTTTATAAATACATACTTATGAATTTAAAATAGGCCTACACATATTATAAGGCTAACGACTCTACCACTTACAATGTAAAACATTCCTTTTACACTACGTAGGTTAGTGTTGCACATTATTATTATATGTATATTATATATAATCTGAATCTCGGAAACGGCTCCAACGGTTTTCATGAAATTTAGTATGCAGGGGGTTTCGGGCGCGATAAATCGATCTAGCTAGGTTTCATTTTTAGAAAACGTCGTTTTATCCATGTTTTCAGGCAATGAAAAACCCCTACAATATCATTAGAATACGAAGGTAGCCATCTTTATAGTTTCAATAGCTCAAGTCAGGAAATAGAGCGGTCCCGAACCAGAAGACCCCGGTTCGAGTCCAGACGATTATTTTTTCCCTTATGAATTTTATTATTATTAATATTTAGTATTTATTATTTTATTATTTCTTTTTCTAAATATATAATTTCCAAAAAACACGATTTACCAAAAAAAACGAGCAAAGCTCGGTCACCCAGGTACTAAATATTTAACTGACATGCAGTAATAGTGGGATCTACCTAAGTAATATAAATTTTTTTTCATCAAAGATTTAGTAGTACATAGGTACCTAATCATTTATTAGTTAGGAATTGGTTTGAGGTTCATAAATACATACTTATGAATTTAAAATAGGCCTACACATATTATAAGGCTAACGACTCTACCACTTACAATGTAAAACATTCCTTCTACACTACGTAGGTTAGTGTTGCACATTATTATATGTATAACTAATTATTTAATCTGAATGGTATTACAGTATAAATATTATCTGTTTATTAGAGTAAAGTTATGTGTTAGATAAATAAAGTCAGGACTAAGAAATTAATCTTTGAGCTCAGTGTAATGCTCAGAATCTTATGGAAGAACTAAGACACATAGGAACTTCGGTAACCCACCCCAAAATATTCTATATAAAATCAATGATCCAAAAAGGTGGCTAATCTACCTTGACATAACTCCAAGGCAGGCAAACCTAAGCCGTTAAAACTAACTTATATATAAACTTATAATAAAACTGTATCTGGAAGATTTCTGTATATTGAACATATTTTGACCGGGGCCGATGCTTTATTATCGATACTGAGCGCAAAAAAGATTTTTATTTAATTTTTGTTGTCTGTCTGTCTGTCCGCGCATAAAACTACTGAAAGGATTGAAATGAAATTTAGTATAATGGTAGCTGATACTCCGGGTCAACATATAAATTTTTATCCTGATGAACTATAATGTTTCTCCGGGATAGGGGATGAAATTTCATAACTCCGTCAAAGAACCTATTTTCATAATTCTTTTTTTATTTGAAAGTGTATACCAATATGTATGCTTTTTCTAATTTTGATGAAGATCTGATGAATATTATCGGAGATAGAAGAAAAAACTCTTCGCGGATGGCAGCAAATCACTCGCGAGACTAATATCATAATCACACTAGAGACAACGATAAGGGTCTTAAGCCACAGGCGTTAATTCCAAATAGACTAAATAATCAACCTCCAGGCTCGAGATGATTGTACCATTCTGTTTGTTTTGTAACCTTCCCGTGCGAAGCCGGGGCGGGTCAACTAATTGATATAACAGTAGGGAAATAGCAAATTCACGCCTTTTTCTAAATACCAGTTTTAGACCCATCTTTTGAAAAAAAAAAACGGGATTTTTGAGATGTGTTGCAAGCAAAGAGCGTTATTGTACAGATAATCCTATTATCCTATCCTATCCTATAATATTATAAATGCGAAAGTTTGTGAGGATGGATGGATGGATGTTTGTTACTCTTTAACGCGACAACGAATGAACCGATTTTGCTGAAATTTGGCACAGACATAGATTATAGTCTGGAATAGCACATAGGCTACTTTTTATCCCGGAAAAGCAAACAGTTCCTGCGGGATAGCATCGCTATTTTTTACGCATTTGTCCTTCAAAATACGCCCAATGGAGTTTTAGATTGACGTGATTTTTTTGCACAGGTAAAGTTAAGGGCCTGAAAAATGACAAAAGCTACTTTTTATCCCGGGAAAACAAACTGTTCCTGCGGGATATTAGTATACTACTTTTAACATATTTATCCTTCAATTATACACCAACGGAGTTACAGATTGACGTGATTTTTTGGATAAGCATAGTTGATGACTTGAAAAGTGACAAAGGCTACTTTTTATCCCGGGAAAACAAACAGTTCCCGCGGGATATTAGTGTGCTACTTTTCACATATTTATCCTTCAATTATGCGCCAACGGAGTTACAGATTGACGTGGTTTATTGGATAGGCATAGTTGAGGACTTAAAAAGTGACAAAGGCTACTTTTAATCCCGGGAAACAAACAATTCCCGCAGGATATTTGTATGCTACTTTTCACATATTTATCATTCAATTATGCGCCAACGGAGTTACAGATTGACGTGGTTTATTGGATAGGCATAGTTGAGGACTTAAAAAGTGACAAAGGCTACTTTTAATCCCGGGAAACAAACAATCCCCGCGGGATATTTATATGCTACTTTTCACATATTTACCCTCAATTATGCGCCAATGGAGTTATAGATTCAAGTGGTTTTCTTAGCACTGGTAAAGTTAAGGGCCTGAAAAGTGACAAAGGCTACTTTTTATCCCGGCAAAACAAACGGTTCCCGCGGGATATTAGTGTGCTACTTTTCACATATTTATCCTTCAATTATGCGCCAACGGAGTTACAGATTGACGTGGTTTATTGGATAGGCATAGTTGAGGACTTAAAAAGTGACAAAGGCTACTTTTAATCCCGGGAAACAAACAATTCCCGCGGGATATTTGTATGCTACTTTTCACATATTTATCATTCAATTATGCGCCAACGGAGTTACAGATTGACGTGGTTTATTGGATAGGCATAGTTGAGGACTTAAAAAGTGACAAAGGCTACTTTTAATCCCGGGAAACAAACAATTCCCGCGGGATATTTATATGCTACTTTTCACATATTTATCCTTCAATTATGCGCCAATGGAGTTATAGATTGAAGTGGTTTTCTTAGCACTGGTAAAGTTAAGGGCCTGAAAAGTGAAAAAGTCTACTTTTTATCCCGGCAAAACAAACGGTTCCTGTGGGATATTAGTATGCCTCTTTTCACATATTTATCCTTCAATTATGTGCCAAGGGGGTAACATTTTTAAGGGGTTTTTTTTGGATAGGCATTGTTGAGGACCGGAAAAGTAACAACAGCTACTTTTTATCCCGGGAAAACAAACAGTTCCCACGGGATATTCGTATGCTACTTTTCACATATTTATCCTTAAATTATGCGCCAATGGAGTTATAGATTGAAGTGGTTTTCTTAGCACTGGTAAAGTTAAGGGCCTGAAAAGTGACAAAGGCTACTTTTTATCCCGGCAAAACAAACGGTTCCTGCGGGATATTAGTATGCCTCTTTTCACATATTTATCCTTCAATTATGTGCCAAGGGGGTTACATTTTTAAGGGGTTTTTTTTTGGATAGGCATAGTTGAGGACCGGAAAAGTAACAACAGCTACTTTTTATCCCGGGAAAACAAACAGTTCCCACGGGATATTCGTATGCTACTTTTCACATATTTATCCTTAAATTATGCGCTAACGGAGTTATAGATTGAAGTGGGTTTTTAGCACAGGTAAAGTTAAGGGTCTGAAAAGTGACAAAGGCTACTTTTTACCCCGGGAAAACAAACGGTTCCTGCGGGATATTAGTATACTACTTTTCATATATTTATCCTTCAATTATGTGCCAAGGGAGTTACATATTGACGTGGTTTTTTGGATAGGCATAGTTGAGGACTTGAAATGTAACAACAGCTACTTTTTATCCCGGGGAAACAAATAGTTCCCGCAGGATATTCGAATGCTACTTTTCACGTATTTATCCTTAAATTATGCGCCAATATGCATGCATACATGTATGTATGAATGCATGCATGCATGTATGTATGTATGTATGTATGTATGTATGTATGTATGTATGTATGTATGTATGTATTTATGTATGTATGTATGTGTGCATGCATGTATGTATGCATGCATGAATGCATGTATGTATGTATGTATACATCAGTCCAGCCGTTCACGCGTGATGTTTCTACCACGGGATATAGGGAATATACATTTTTATTTATATACGATAATAATTACATTTTCTGTTTAAATCTGAATGCGTCCTATGTTCCTGTGAGTAACGTTATTCACCGGAATTCCTGTAAGCTACGTACGATTATTTTGACTTTAAGCCGGCCCAACATCATTGGAATTAAAATAAAATCCTTACTAATAATATAAATGCGAAAGTGTGTTTGTTTGTAGGTTTGTTGGTTTGTCCTTCATCGCGCCGCGACGGTGCTACGGATCAACGTGATTTTTTGCATGGGTATAGTTGAGGATCTGGAGAGTGACATAGGCTACTTTTTATCCCGGAAAATCAAAGAGTTCCCCGAGGGATTTAAAAAACTAAATCTACGCGGACGAAGTCGCGGTATCAGCTAGTCTTTAATGTATTAAGGTAAAGTGGCGCCTAGACAAGCACGAGACAGTCGTACTGATTACTTAGGTAGTACCTACTTGTAAGTATTGTGATAACAGAACAAGTTTATGTAAGTAAGTACTCACTTATCGATGTCCTTTATATCGTTGTCTACCTACTTAACACAAATAACCATTGCTAATCCTACTAATATTATAAATGCGAATGTTTGTGAGGATGGATGTATGGATGTTTGGATGGATGGATGGATGGATGTTTGTTACTCTTTAACGCGACAACGAATGAACCGATTTTGCTGAAATTTGGCACAGACATAGATTATAGTCTGGAATAGCACATAGGCTACTTTTTATCCCGGGAAAACAAACGGTTCCTGCGGGATATTAGTATGCGACTTTTCACATATTTATCTTTTAATTACGCGGCATTTATGTATGTATGTATGTATGTATGTATGTATGTATGTATGTATGTATGTATGTATGTTCCTACTACCTATCCTACTATCCTACTTCCTACTATCCTACTAATATTATAAATGCGAATGTTTGTGAGGGTGGATGTATGGATGTTTGGATGGATGGATGGATGGATGTTTGTTACTCTTTAACGCGACAACGAATGAACCGATTTTGCTGAAATTTGGCACAGACATAGATTATAGTCTGGAATAGCACATAGGATACTTTTTATCCCGGAAAAGCAAACAGTTCCTGCGGGATAGCATCGCTATTTTTTACGCATTTGTCCTTCAAAATACACGCAATGGAGTTTTAGATTTACGTGATTTTTTTGCACAGGTGAAGTTAAGGGCCTGAAAAATGACAAAGGCTAATTTTAATCCCGGGAAAACAAACGGTTCCTGCGGGATATTAGTATGCTACTTTTCACATATTTATCTTTTAATTACGCGGCATTTATGTATGTATGTATGTATGTATGTATGTATGTATGTATGTATGTATGTATGTATGTATGTATGTATGTATGTATGTAATAGATTTCACAATCATTCAATTTGGTTTAGGAATCACCCTCCCCCCATTGTTACACCACTGGGCTACATCATTGAACTCCAAGTACCAATTCCTCATTCTTTATGCTGCTGGGTACCGGCTGAAGAAAATGTCGATTGTGGGTTGCTATTGTAGCTCTATACCACGTAGTACGGACTAGATACTGGCGTAGTGCAACGAAAAAGCAATTTTTAAAAACTTTTTCCACGCGGACGAAGTCGCGGGCATCAGCTAGTTTTAAAATAAGACGGGGTTGCACCTCGTACCTACCTTCTACTTAAGGAAAAACCTGAAAGTTACCTATTTGCGATCCTAACAATATTTTTCCTTTACTTAGAAAACTAATCAAAATTAGAATTACTATGCAATGGAAACCTAAATAACAACTAAAAAATAAAGTATAAAATCTATAATTAAATCTAAAAAACCGGCCAAGTGCGAGTCGGACTCGCGCACCGAGGGTTCCGTACTCCAAAAGTAAAAGTATTCAGGTAAAACGATACGTAATATAGCATTATATTATTATAATATTTATGGCGATATAATATATTCGCAGCATTATACTATTTTTATAATATTAATTTGCT
Source organism: Oeneis ivallda (assembly GCA_029955525.1). NCBI lineage: Eukaryota > Metazoa > Arthropoda > Insecta > Lepidoptera > Nymphalidae > Oeneis > Oeneis ivallda. Next base: position 18,571,525 of record JARPMR010000002.1, on the reverse strand, counting down.
TTTTCATAGTTGTATGACAAAAAAATTTTTTTTGTTATGCAACTACAAATTTACTATTTTCGGATTCTTAGAGTTCCGTACCAAAATGGTAAAAATGGAACCCTTATGGTGAGACTTTCTCCGTCCGTCCGTCCGTCCGTCCGTCCGTCTGTCACAGTCGATTATTTCAGTAACTAGTAAAGCTATCGACATGAAATTTGGCATAGTTGTGTATAATAGTGGCCCAACATCATTGGAATAAAGAAAAATCGAAAATTATTTTTAGTTTTATTAAAAAAGGGGGAAAATCGGGGGTTTGAAATTTCAAAGTAAAATAACTATACCGAGTGGGGTATCATATGAAAGGCCTTTACCTGTACATTCTAAAAAAGTTTTTTATTTATTTTTATATATAATAGTTTTTGATTAATCGGCCAAAATGTCGAAAAAATACCTTCCCCCCCCCCCTCCCCCTTATCTCCGAAGTTTACCAATCGAAAAATCTGAAATAATTATGGTCAATAGAGGTTTATGTATATTTTACAGGAAAAATAAAAGCAACGCGAAAATTATTTTAGTTTGATTAAAAAAGGGGGAAAATCGGGGGTTTGAAATTTCAAAGTAAGATAACTATACCGAGTGGGGTATCATATGAAAGGCCTTTACTTATGCATTCTAAAACAGTTTTTTATTTATTTCTATATATAATAGTTTTTGATTAATCGGTCAAAATGTCGAAAAAATACCGTTCCCCCGCCCCCCTCCCCCCTTATCTCCGAAGTTTACCAATCGAAAAATCTGAAATAATTATGGTCAATAGAGGTTTATGTATATTTTACAGGAAAAATATAATCAACGCGAAAATTATTTTAGTTTAATTAAAAAAGGGGGAAAATCAGGGGTTTGAAATTTCAAAGTAAGATAATTATACCGAGTGGGGTATCATATGAAAGGCCTTTACTTGTGCATTCTAAAACAGTTTTTTATTTATTTCTATATGTAATAGTTTTTGAGTAATCGGCCAAAATGTCGAAAAAAATACCGTTCCCTCCCCTTTATCTCCGAAGTTTACCAATCGAAAAATCTGAAATAATTATGGTCAATAGAGGTTTATGTATATTTTACAGGAAAAATAAAACCAACGCTCTAACTAGCATAGTTTTTTTTTGTATTAACAATAAACCTCTACAAACAAAGTTAACGATAAATAAGCAAATTAATATAATATTATCGTTTTACTTTTACTTTAGGAGTACGGAACCCTCGGTGCGCGAGTCCGACTCGCACTTGGCCGGCTTTTTTTCTTTTATTTGTGCTACATGACATTTCTTCATGCCAAATTTCATGATTCTAGAATCAAGGTGAACGGTAAGTACCCTATAGCCCAAAATATATAAGTATGCCTATAGGTTTTGATCTTTGAGTATATAACCAAAGGTTTTGATGCCCTTGCGAGTGTCAAAACATGCGGCATAAAATCCGTATCTTTTGATTGCGTCGACTTAGAAGTTTGATTTTTTCACTGCTGCAAGGGATTGCAGACCTGAGTATTTGATATTAATTTCAACTTGATACCTTTAAAGATTAGTCGCGTAAATATTCCAAGGTCATCGGTTAAAACCCTGATGATGCATGATACAGCACTACTAAACCATAGGGATTCAGAAACTTGATTGTGAAATCATATTGTGAGTGTCAAGCAACGACTTCATGATTGAATACCAAGTCCCAACCCTCAACCATGATGATGCAGGGTACTGCACTCCTAAGCTGTGAAGATTTAAGAATTTTTGATGGTGATTTGATATTGTAGGTAGGTACCAAGCAATGACTTCATCTATACTCCAAGTCTCAACCCTCAACGCTGACAATGCAGGGTATTGCACTCCTAAGCCGTTGGGATTTAGGTACTTTTGATGGTGATTTGATATTGTAGGTACCAAGCAACGACTTCATCAATGAACTCCAAGTCTCAACCCTCAACCCTGATGATGCATGGTACTGCACTCTTAAGTCGGTGGGATTTAGGTACTGTTGATGGTGATTTGACATTGTAAGAACCAAGCAAGGACTTCATCACTGTATTCCAAGTCATAATCCTCAACCCTTATGATGCAGGGTACTGCACTCCTAATCCGTGGAGATATATATATAGGTATTGTTGACGGTGAATTGCGGGATTTTTAAAAACTAAATCCACGCGAAGAAAAAGTCGCGTGAGTGGTCTAGTTATAAGAATAAAATAGTTTCATGAGATATCACTACCCATATTATGCGGTGCAAAAGTGTGTTTTATTGTTGGTTTGTCCTTCAATTATGTAGCAACGGATTGGCGTGATTTTTGCGTGGATATAGTTAAGATAGAGAGTGACCTGGCTACTTTTTATACCGGTAAATCAAAGAGTTCCCATGCAATTTTAAAAACTTAAATCCACGCGGACAAAGTCGCGGGCATCATCTAGTTAGTAAATAAAGTAATGCTGTCAGCAACAATATTATTGTAATGTGCCTGCAAAATATGCTCTGCGTGGTTAGACTGATATCTTTACGACCGGAATACTGTGCATATATATATACATAGTATATGTTATACTATTAATTATCATTCTATACCATATCATATCATATAATTTATAAAATAAAATAGCTGGTAACTTTTCAATTTAAACTTATAAGGCGTTCATGGATGCATAACACATACCTACCTACTTACTATAGAATGGAATTTATGCTATTTTGAGTTTTGACAAGCAGTAACTTGAAAATATGGAAAATGACTTTCATACTTTACTACCTACTACTGGCGACTTCACTTTTGGGTCTGCAATTTAAATTCGTTATTTCATCATTCATCATTAGCAACCCATCAATGGCTCACTACTGAGCGCAGGTCTCCTTTCGGAGAAGGGCTATATGCCATAGTCCACCACGCTGGCCCAATGCGAATTGGCGGACTTCCCACACCTTCGAGAACATTATGAAGAACTCTCAGATGTGCAGGTTTCCTCACGATGTTTTCCTTCACCGTTGAAGCAAGTGATATTTAATGCTTAAACGCACTTGACACCGAAAATTCAGAGGCGCGAACCCGGGATCGAACCTGCGACCCCCACTAGGCTATCACTGCTTCTTAATTCGTTATTTATAGAAAGTATAATAACACTTATATAATTTTATTGTTAAGTATAAATTTTTTTTTATAATTTAAAACTCCAAAATCTTGTTAGTTTTCAACTAGGTACGCTAGATTTTTACTATCTTCTGGGTCAATTTCTCAACTTTTTCTCGATGAATGAGTTCTACTGAATATTTTTGCAAGAGCAATCTTTTTTTAAGTAAACGACTTAGATCTAACGTTTAATTAAGCCCAGAATGACCTAACAATATTATAATATGGATAAAAACTTTGCATTACGTGATAAAAATGATAAGATAAGGGATTTGTCATGAAAAATGAACCACGTGCTGCGTCATCCATATATTTGATCGCGCGCGGCAGTGCAGCATGTTGTAGTGTGTACACATACCTACACCCGCGCATGTATGTGTGCGACTCAATTATTTGAGCGCGTACGCAGCGCGCTCAGCGGCATCAGCGGACCGCGAGAGAATTATTACGTGACCGCTACTAGCTTGTTCCGATGCCGTCAGCGCATATTGAACATTGAGTGTGATTGTAAATTGTATTAATTGGGTATGGCGGTCTTTACCAACAAAACAGTGCTTTCATCAATTACTACCCCAGTGGCGATGTTATACAACGAGCCTTAGATGTTATTCAGCCAGTGCTGAAGGAATCTGTGCTACAAATAATTACCTACTGTCGAAAGTGAAGTGTGCTATTGCTAGGACTGGTGCAATATGCACTTTGTCAGTGTGTGTGTGTGAAGCTGAGAAGTAATCACGAATAGTGCGAAAGGGGCTCGAAATTATCTCTATTGTAAGTATCATGAACTTTGTAAAGTTTGATAATTTTGAGGTTATGTTTGACAGTGATGTCATGAAAATAACTTTGTAAACGTTGTGCGTTGTGTAATTATTAGTATTTGTTTTGAGTTTTCTTTCGTCAAGGCTGACATTGCCTTGCATAATAAAGTTAATTATACGAGTTGCAATTGATCTTTTATAAAAACAGTTGTAGGCCATATTATATTTTATAGCATAGGTTATTTATTAGAATTATTAAATTTTATATTGTAAGGGACAAGAATACTTATTAAATGTATAGGTAATTAAATAGGAAGTCATATAATATTGTAATACATATCATTATGTGTAGGTAGGCACTGATATAAATGTAGTAGGTACTTACCTATCTTAGGTAGGCAGATATATTTTCACAGAACTAAGTTAATTCCACCAGGACCTCGAGGATCTGAATTAAAAACGTGAAACTTTTTAAAGGTACCTAGATTTATAAAAATAATTACTTAGGGTGGACCCACATTTGTGAGGATCGTTTCGGATTTCGCCCATACAAAACTGTCCAATTCCATAGAAACGTGTACGGATCAAATCGGCTTTTCGATGCGTACACGAATGTATGGAAAATGACAGTGTTGTATAGGCAAAATCCGAATCGATCCTCACAAATGTGGGTCCACCCTTATACACACCTGATTTATTTATGTAGGTATTACTTACCTAGGTTTACTACAATTTTAATTTGTAGATATAGGTACCTTCTTATCAGTTATAGACTATAATTCTATGTATAGTTATTGTATTTAAAACGACTATAAGTTTTCGATAATTCAGTAAATTATTTAACAAGTAAGTAGGTATACGATTTTTTTAAACATCAGCATTAGTGGACTAATTAGGAAAATTATTTCGAGCATAGCATTTTTGCTATCTTTAAGATTTAATTTTTTTTGTTAAATTTTAATTAGTTATAATATTGTTATTTGTTTACACCGATATAAATGGTACTTACTAGATTAGCGGTTACGAACACTTACCATGTTCAACTGAGTTGCACTGATGTCCGAGCACTAGGTAGTTGTTAGTATGTAAAAGTTTTGCTTAGCGCAGACTATTTCTTACTTTAAATAATGAAGAACGAAAAGGAGAAAAATAAGATACTTGTTAAAAAATCACGCACTTCGAGATTCAAGACGTCATTGCTATGAAAAGCATTGCAAGAAAAGACAACCTCCGTCACAGTCGTGGTCACAGTAAAAAATACAATTTTTTTTATCAGCGGTACAGTATGACGTCATTTTGGTAGTAACGGTTGTTGACGGCCAACTTGAACTGGACGGTTAGGTAGTATATTTTGCGATTCTCAATTCTTCTTCATTAAATTATTGATTTCAGCATCGGCATCTTTTCATTGGGGATTTAGGCGGAATTTGGTAGAAGCAGAAGCTATAATATTATAGTCTCCACTTTGAGCATTCGCTAAAAGTGTGTTATAATTCTGTACCTTTCTGGGAATTTTTATATGTACCTATTTCAAGGAATACCGGGCCTCAGCCGCTTCCCAATATCTTGTTTTTATCGTAGGTCCAATGTGTTGGAGGGTTGTCCCACACTACACTTACATACCTACGCGATCTCGACTCTGGAACTTTCCGGCTCCAACGCCACGACAAGCATGTCTGCCCTACTAGCGTGCTAATTGTTTAGGCTGTGTAAGTAACCTTGATTCTCCGGAGTCCTGCAGGTCACCTCATTACGCATCTTATCCGGACACGTCTACTATAGCCTTGTCCACTTTGCTTGTCCATAGCGCGCGGAAAGATTTTTTAGGGTTCCGTACCCAAAGGGTGCCAACTGCCAACGGGACCCTATTACTAAGCCTCCGCTGTCCGTCCGTCCGTCCGTCCGTCTGTCAGCGGACTGTATCTCATAAACCGTAACAGGTAGACAGTTGAAATTTTCACAGAGTGTGTATTTCTATTGCCGCTATCTTCTTATTCTTCTTTATCAACCTATAGACGTCCACTGCTGGACAAAGGTCTCCTGCATGGACTTCCGCAGGCTTCGGTCTTGCGCCGCTTGAATCCAGCGGCTCCCTGCGACTCGTTTGATGTCGTCGGTCCACCTAGTGGGGGGGTCTGCCAACACTGCGTTTCCCGGTGCGGGGTCGCCTCTCCAGCACCTTGGGACCCCAACGACCATCAGCTCTTCGAACTAGGCCTTGCATTCGAATATTCGAATATTCGAATTATTCGAATACTATGCCTTGTCCGAATATTCGAATATTAAATCTGCTATATTCGAATATTCGACCAATTTTCTGAAAGCCAAACTCGGAATATTAATGTGCATGTCGCAGGCATTTTGTGTGATTCCGCCGTTTACATACGGCGTCGTCAGTTTAGAAACGCTCGCTGTTATGTAATGCCGCGGCAAATTGAAGTATTTAGTTCTGTTTCTTATTCCTAACAAGTACTATGTTTGCCAAAATCTAAAGTTAGGTTAGGTTAGAGTTATACATGAACAGTCAGGTGCCCTTTAGTTGTATTGGGCTTAACTTAGGTATATTTACCAAATGGAACCTAAGTGCCCGACCTGCGGCCGGGCACCTGACTGTGGCTGTGGCAATCCTGTGGCTCCCTGCAACTCGTTTGATGTCGTCAGTCCCCCCAGTGGGGTCAGTCTGCCAACAACGCCCTTCCCGATGCGGGGTCGCCACTCCAGCATCTTGGGACCCCAACGACCATCAGCTCTTCGAACTATGTGCCCCAGCCATTTCAACTTCAGTTTCGCGACGCTGGGCTATGTCGGTGACTTTGGTTCTCCTTTGGATCTTCCCATTTCTGATTTGATCTCGCAGAGATACTCCGAGCATAGCTCTCTCTATCGCCCACTGAGTGACCCTGAGTCTTCTTATGAGGCCCTCAGTTAGTGACCATGTCTCGGATCCGTAAATCATCACTGGCAGCACGCACTGTTTGAAGACTATAGTCTTCAGGCACTGAGGGATTTTGGACGAGAGGACATCTCAGAGCTTCCCAAATGCTGCACAGCCGAGTTGGATTCGGATGTTGATCTCTTTCTTAAAAACCTGTTGAAGATTTGGCCAAAGATCCCAGAGCCAAACTGACCCGACACTATGCCGAAGATATCCCCGACGTCAGCCTATAAGAGATTAGTATGGCTCTCAAGCAGCTCAAGAACAGCAAGGCCTGGTGATTACGGAATCACTGCGGAACTCCTGAAAACGGTTGGAAAACCGGTACTTAAGATTTTTCAGCGATTGTTCAATTCCGTCATTCAAGAGGGTATACCGCCCGAAGCAATAAACATCTCACTTTTAAAACAAAGATGACAGTTTACAGTACATGTGTTCTAATTACACTCTTGTATGGAGCAGAGACGTGGACATCATATGCGAAGCAAGAACGCCGACTTAACGCCTTTCATATGCGCTGCTTATGCAAAATCTTGGGCATCACTTGGAGAGATAGGGATACTAATGAGAACGTCCTGAAACGTACTGAGTCTTTCAGCCTTACTGCATTGTTAAAGCAAAAACGCCTACGTTGGCTGGGACACTTGCATAGAATGGACTCATCTCGCCGGCTTCGGCAAGTACTTCTTGGCGCAGTAGCACACGCGAAGAGAAACGCGGGCAGACCACGGCTGCGCTTTAAAGATTGCGCCAAGAGAGACATGACCGATTTTATCATAAAGCACAAGAATTGGGAGAAGCTGGCGGATGACGGGAACGGTTGGAGGAAAAGCGTTGGTGAGGGATGTAGGGTTCACGACGATGCTTGGTTTAAAGTGTTAGCGCACAGGAGAGCAAGAAGGCGTTCCAGTGCCGGGACTGCGTCTGTGGTCATCGGGTTTTGTTGCAGCAAGTGAGGACGTAACTATCGCTCACGGATCGGTTTCCACAGTCACCGGAGAAAATGCCTCCGAGACAATGTTTAAATCGTCTAGAACAGACGTAAAGGCCTGAATGACCGCCCGAAGCATGGCACAGGAGCGTGGTGGTTCTGTTCTTCAAAAAGGGTGATAATACCTTGTTGAAGAATTATTATAGACCCATCTCGCTGCTGAGTCACGTTTATGAGTTGTTCTCGAGAGTCATTACGAATCGTCTCGCTTGTCTCGACGACTTCCAGCCCCCCGAACAAGCCGGATTCCAAAAAGGCTTTGGCACCATAGATCACATTCATACGCTGCGGCAGGTTATACAAAAGATGGAAGGGTATAACCGGCCACTTTGCTTAGCGTTTTTGGACTATGAGAAAGCCTGCGATTTGGTGGAAACTTGGGCTGTATTGAGTGAGGTCACTGCAGAGATGCCGTATTGACTACCGGTATATCCAAGTGTAGACGTGCTTGTATGAAAACGCCACTATGTCAGTACGTATACAGGACCAGACTAATCCACTTGCAGCGTGGAGTATGATAGGGAGACGCAATCACCCCGAAGCTATTTACCGCTGCATTGGAGGACGTCTTTAAGCTTCTGGATTGGAACGGACTTGGCATCAACATAAACGGTGAATAGATTTGCCGATGATATAGTCGTTATGGCAGAGACTCTGAGCGACGTTAATACAGTGCTCAATGATTTTAGCAGGGTTTCTCAGCGTTGGGCCTGAAGATGAACATTAGCAAAATGAAAATCATGTCCAATGTTCATGCTCCACTCCACCTTCGTTAAGAATACTGCACTTGACATTGTGGACTAGTATATAATGTACCTGGGACACAGTCCAGCTAGGTATGTCCAATTTCCTAACTTGTAATACTGATTAATTACCTATTTGTATTCTATCAACGTTAAAAATCTTTCTTTTAAATCTTTTAACTTTTGTAAGTTTTTGATTCAGAGCAATGGCAATTAAAAACATAATTATTAACACATCTTTTGATTTTTTTAAATTATTCGAATATTATTCGAATAATTCGAATAATACCCGAAAAAAAGGCGAATATTCGAATACCAAAATTTTCGAATATTTGCAAGCCCTACTTCGAACTATGTGCCGCTATAACAACAAATAATAAAAATAAAATTAAATTCAAAAATAAAGGGGGCTCCAATACATGAAAAAGGAGTCGAAATAAAATTTTTTTTTTACCCTAGCATGTGGTGTGTCATTGTCTAGAGCTCATTAAGTGGAGTTCAAATATATTTTTTATTATTTTTTAGCTTCAAAAATGAAGAAATGGGGGGCCTTCTAAGTTGTGACCAAAACAAACGAGCATTTTTTCCCCCATAGGTATGCTAATTTAGTACTATCTAAGAACTAATATATCTAAATATGTATCTAGTTTTCAAAAAAGTGATTTGGTCATATGTACCCTAAAAGATCAAGGCCCGACTCGCACTTGGCCAATGTTTATTTGTGGATCAGGCCACTCAGTGTTGGGGCCTATTTAAACGTTTCCACAAATCATTAAAAAAATATACGCGATTAATTAGAACCTCCTCCTTTTTTCGTCGGTTGAAAATTGTCAGAATGTTAGAATTCCTTTGTTAAACGTAACTTAACGGCGATAGTGAAATAAGGGTGGAATAGGCCTTTAGTGTGATTAATTTATTATTAATAAGTTAGATGAGAACCACTATGAACCGTGCAAAAAATCACTTCGATTGCTCTGTTGATGAGCGATTGAAGGACAAACCAACAAACACAGTTTTGCATTTATAATGTGCAGTAAGGATCTAAGATTTTATCTTTCATAGTTAAATCAGCTATGAAAATGCCGATCGTCCTTGGTGGTCATTTTAAGTGTAGGGGGGGGGGGGGGCAGACATTTGACGGATCCCTGAATCGAAAAAAAGTCCCCATACCCACAATATTTCACAATATTTTTAAAAGACCTATTCAACGACACCCCACACTATGGGATAGACGAGAAAAAAATCATCCCCACTTTACATGTAGGAGAGGTACCCTACGAAACTATAAGAGTTTCTTGTTTACTACGGAACCCTAAAAATGAGATTTATCGTAGCACCTTGGTGTAGAGTGTAGACAAGTAAGCTAACTAAGAACAGCAATTTATCACCGCGTCAGTATTAAGTACTTATTAAGCTGCGATTTTAATGACTGGTTATGGACATTAGGTTTGAAGTTCCAGACAATGTTATCTATAAGTCTATAACAGTTAAATCGGCGGCTTGTAAGAAAACGTCATTGATGCCTACATTGATTTAAATTTAATTTTATAGGTATTAAATATAAATAGGCTCCGTATCTCCACTCCAAAGTAAAAGCTAATGTTTGGTAAAATTATAACGCCTCAAAATAAATCCCCTTGCATGTGACACATGGGACCGCATTTTTTTTTCTTTTACGTAAATCCCTATCAACTCTAACTATTTCAGATTTTTCGCTTTGCAAACATCTGCAATTAGGGGGGGGGGGGGGGGGGGTTATAAGAAGGTGCAAATCTTCCACCTAATATGATATCTCACAGCTCACTTGACCTAGTGATACCACGTCTAAAAAAACTAAAACTAATTTTATTAGATTTAACTCAATGTATTGATTAAGGCGACCCGTGCGAAAATGAGTCAGGTGGTAATAAAACAATCAGAAGATCGTAAAACAAAGAGTGTGGGACGAAGAAATTAAAACCTTATTAAAAGTCATTGATCCGCCATGGGTCAATAAATAATTTGTTTACACTTGTATGAATGTCACAACTTATTAACTCTTTGACGAGCGGCTGACCTGTGTAATAGCACATTGCAACTGGGTCTAACACGTGATCTACCGACCCGTGACTGATTGAAAGACAAAGTTATCTACTTCCAAGCAGCCCTTAATCGAGCGTCACTGTATAGAACATAAAATTAACTGTGGGAGAGTATTGATCTGGGTCCTCTCCCACCCCGTCTGCCACGTCATCGTTTGCCGCGCATTGATGACGTCACTGATTCATGACGACATTTCACGTCATGATTTTCACGCATGCGTGGATACAGTTGGTGTGATGTATTTTTATCAGACCAGACTAGCCGACGAGCCTGGTGTCGCACGTGTGGTCTGAATTTTTAAAATTCCATGTTAGCAGGTTTGTAACCTACTAATTATTCGAAAGAGGATTTTTCTGAAATATTAACACTTTTTTTGAGAACATGAATAAAATACGTTTAGCATTACTTTAACGTTAAACTTTATCATGTATTATTAATATCTTTTTTGTATACTTATCTAACTTTTTTATGATATTGAGAAAGAATTATGCTGGATGGTAGCAAAGTAGGTACATAATAACCAAAGATATACAAGATGGAGTCTAAACTCTAAAGGCTGTGACCGCGTCGAAAATTTGTGCTGCCACCTGTGGCACACGCCCTTTTCCCGCGCTCAGTTTGAATTAGGTCATCACCAGATATGGAGCTCGCGAGCCAATATTTTGTTTTTTTAAATGGCGGTTTAGGTAAATAAAATGTGAAAAATCTAAACAGGATGATCTAAAATAACCAATAACATCACTTACCATAAGTAAATAACATTAATTCACATCAGTTCCTGCAAAATAAGAAATTGAAATTTTTAGAAAATAATTAAATTATGCTTTGTCAAAAGGATGATAATTTTGGCAGATCACGCACATGAAGTTTCGTATTTTTTGTTCGGTAGATGTACTACAGTTAATTTCGTACTTCATTGATGGGTACCGCCCACTTAGTAAAGTGCCATACCTCTCGAACATATTCACATTGGCCTGTTTTTAGGGTTCCGTAGTAAAAAAGGAACCCTTATAGTTTCGCCATGTCCGTCCGTCTGTCTGTCTGTCTGTCTGTCCGCGGTTTAGCTCAGAGACTATTGGTACTAGAAATCTGTAATTTGACAAGGGTATAAATATCAATCACGCCGACAAAGTCGTGAAATAAAATTGTAAAAATTTTTTTTTTAGGGTACCTCCCCTACATGTAAAGTGGGGATGAATTTTTTTTTCTCGTCTATCCCATAGTGTGGGGTGTCGTTGAATAGGTCTTATTAAAAATATTGTGGGTGTGGGAACATCATTTTTCAATTCAGGGATCCGTTTGTTTGTGTTATATTTTAAAGTGCTAAATTTTATTAGAGTCAAGTGTCCCCCCCCTCTGCCAGCTAAATGGTTGTATATAGGATACAAGAAAAAATTCACAGCAGTAGTATATATATTGAATTTTAAAGGAAAACTATGACGGCTAAGTAGGGTTCATTAGTTAAGGAGTTATATCTGTTTTTTCTAAGTTAGGTATTACACGTAGTGTAAGTTGCAAATTTTGTAGAATATTATAGTATTTAAACCATGGAACTCAAAATTTATTCAATATTCATAAATAAAACAAAAGCACTATCCTAGGTCAGCAATAATATTTGAGACTTTCAACTACGGAACCCTACACTGCGCGTGGCCCGACACGCACTTGGCCGGTTTTTTTTCGTTCTTTAGTAGCGCGACACTCCTTCTAGACATATAAGTATTCATAGATAATAACAATTAATGATTTTTATAAAATTCCTGAAAATTACACTAACCGAGAAAATGTACTCCTAATTTATCACCCATTTAGAAGTATTAGATTTTTTTATTCAGATAAATAACTGTTTTATTTTAATTATATTTTTTATTTTAATGTCAAGAATATACCTAATATGCTTTTACTCATTAAAATTAAGGATATCATTTATGTTATAACTCTGTTAAAATAAACAACTCTGTTAAATTAATATTTGTTATTTTACGTTTTAACCATGATTCATCACTTTGTTCATCTTTATAATATTATGACATTTGTTTTGTAATATAGCTACTAAGAAAGGAATTAATATCTGAAAATACATATTATGTTAAAGTATTTTTCAATGCTAATAGGAACTATGACATCTCTGAATTCATCTTTGTATTAGCACAGTAAGGTAAAGGTTTTCCTGCCCTGAAAAGACTTTCCAGCGACCAACAGCAGATGGCGTGCTGACCCTTGCACCAAAATAACAACATGGCGGTTCATTCAGAGTTGCCGTGAATTACACGCAATGTTCGTAAAATAATATTGTTTCTATACATACAAAATTATTAGTTTTCATTGAAAGGCCTATTCATTGTTGTGGTTTAATTAAGGTAATATATAAAGTGGATAAAATATCACAGTGTTTACGTAATAGTTGGCTCACCAACCCTCTTAAAAGTATTGATTAGTGCAAAAGTCTCGCACTGTTCAGCTGGATTGTGTTAATTTCTTTGACAGTTGCATCTATTGTAAATTTTTACCTGAAGAAAATGCTATAAGTTCTTCGTGAAGTTGCATGCTATAGTTTAATTTAAAATGCGGAACTATTTATGATATTGGTGCCATCGATTTAGCGAAGCGACTACCAATTCTAAATCTATGATTGGTGCATTAAATTGACGCATTAAACTTCACGTTGCCTAGCAACGAACTAACCTTGAACGTTTGTTCTAAATTTAAGTTCATTTTATTTCAAAGTGGAATTCATTAACATAAACGTAGCTATTTTTGAAAAGTAGGTACATAAGTACAAAAATATTAATTAATAACACTTACCTACTTATTTTTTTTTGTTCACAGGTACTGCTTTTTTCTCTGGATTATGGTTCGAATAAGTAATAATAAACAAATAAATATAAAATACTCTTATTATGGATCCTATATTAGAAAATGAAGCAGCTCTATCAGATTCTTCATGCAGCAAATATGGAAAGTCAAGACGCAAAAAGAAAAAGAGCCAACATGAAGCGCAAAATGAGAATCAAACGGTCGTTGGTGATAAGAAAAAATTTGTTGTTACTACTTTATCCGACTCCGATGACCAAAATGTTCCGTCTGAACGCTTACCACAAAGTAACGTGCATACCATACACTTTGGTACACGCGGTGTTGAATCGCAAAGGCCTCATGTTAGATCAATTTTTAAAGATAAGCCACCTGAAACGTCCAGAGCATCAAGTGCAGAAAGAGAGACATCAAGTAAAAAGGAATATGAAACTTTTCATGGAACGTCCTCGAGTCCAAGAAGCTCTATTTTTGATATATTTAGGATAAGAAGAAAGAGTGATTCTAAAAAACACCAGTCTCTAATACAGAATGTGAAAGATGCTTTAGCTGGTACATCAAAAGAGTCTCCTGAAAATTCTAAAGTTGATCAAAGTTCTTTGGACCCTAAAGAGTCTCATAAAAAGTATTATTATACGGTAACGGGAGCTTCTTCCCGAAAGTCTAGCCCCATAACTAGGGTTATGGATATTTTTAGAAGTAAGCCTCACTCGCAATCTGATCAAAGCGCGACTGAAACAACAAAAAAGAAAAATACAAAACAAATTCGTCGTTCCTCCATTGGAACTACTTCTCCTACTTACCATAAGAATTCATACGCTTCTTTAGATCCAGTACAGGCCAAACAGTTGTTTCGAGAAGTTCGTGGGTTACCGAAATACGATCCATATTTATCTATTGTCCAAATATCGTTGGGTGGAAGAGATAAGACAAGGCTTCTTTTAAATTTTTTTAAATATCATAAATGTTATGAGATACTGCCGAAGTCAGCGAAAGTTATCATATTTGACACTCAATTTCCGGTAAGAAAAACTTTTCCTACACTCGTTTCACATGGTATTCGATCCGCTCCATTATGGGATGCTAATAAAAAGTTGCTCGTTGGAATGATTACAGTCACTGATTTCATTCGAATTCTGCTTCTTCATGAAAAAGAGAATTTGTCCATGGATGACTTCGAAAAACATACGCTTCATAATTGGCGCAAAATTTTACGACCAACAAGGAAACCTTTATGCAGTGCTAGCCCAGATCAGTCTCTGCATGATGCTATTAATCTGCTGAGTAAAAATAGAGTTCATCGTCTCCTCATGATGGATCCATTAACCGGGGATGTATTATATATTTTGTCTCATAAAAGAATATTACGATTCTTGTTTGTATATTTAAATGAATTTCCAGAATTAACATTTTTTCACAAGAATATGATGGATTTAAATATAGGAACTTATGAAGAAATTTTTTCTGCCACTGATAATACGACTGTTCAAGAAGCTTTTCAGCTATTATTAGAAAAAGATATTTCAGCCTTGCCTATTTTAGATGAAAATGGAATTCTCATCGATGTTTATGCTAAATATGAAGTATTAAATTTAGTTGCTGAAAAATTATATTTAAATTTGTCTTTAACAATAGGTGAAGTAAGAAGTAAAAAAAAAGATTGGGAAGAGAAACTACAAAAATGTCTTTCTAGTATTACATTATACGAGGCCTTAGAAATAATAGTTAGAACTGAAAGTCATCGACTATTATTAGTTAATAAGGACGATAAGCTTATAGGAATCGTTTCATTGTCAGATATTTTAGTTTATCTTAACAGAATAATTCCTACAGAAAAGAAAGTTTCGTCACTGCAAGAAATATTTCGCCCCTTGGAAGTAAATAAAGTTCCTGAATCTTTAAAAGAGAGTGAAAATGAGGTGATTACGATTACAGTACCTAATATCCAAGCACAAAGTGTACCTGAGGCTAACGAAGTAACATTTGAATCAAATAGTTCTATGGAAAATAACGATAAAGAGACAATTACGAGTAATTTGGAGACTGAAGTAAAAAAAAGATAGTCCAAAATCTGAGTGAAATATTGTTGAAATAGTCGTAGCATCAGAAGAAGAACCACAATCTCAATGAAGCTTAGTTTTAAAAATGTAATAACTAGGTTATTCCATATTAATTCCAAAGATATATAATAGGTAACACTAGTGTATTCCAAGTATGCTTCTGCTTTCAAAGTATGATATTGTTACTTAACTTATTTAACTAACTTGTTAAAAAGTAGTGTCAACACCACGTGAATGCCTTATTTATTATTTAATCCTATAATATAATATATCGCTGAAACTCAATAAAGTATTTTAGCAGTTGTTTATTTTCAATGATAACAGTGAATTGTGATTTTTGTTTAAATTAAACTTTACATATATATTTTAAAAAGTATACATAGCTTTAGATTCAAACCTAAGGATTTAAACTTTTGAAATATTTCTATTAAACAATTTTGTCACCCCTATATAAAAAGTATTATGGCTGTCTCCACAATGTAAGATGTCTAATGTATCAAATTTCATCAAGACTGATTCAATAGATTGCAGTGAAAAAGCAAAGAAAAAACAGATTAACAGATCAATAGACATACTTACAGACAAATTTTCGCATGTATAAATAATAGTGTGGACATTTATACATGCTCAAATACTATAAAAATAATTATAATAAGGGCCGATTTCACCAATGTAAAAGATATTTTGACAGTATTTTCAATACATAAATCCATCATCCACATCCGAACGCCCAATTCATTTCTCGGATAAACGTCTTTCGACGTTGGTGAAACTGGCCATAAATAAAATATTTTTGGATATAAATATACCGATTAAATATAATTCTAACTACGAGTATTTATACTAATAATAATCAGAATAATCTGATTCGCCGTTTTAGCTTAATATCGTAGGGAGGTAACTGGGTAAGGTGAAACTGCGCGGCCGAATTCGCAGGAAATAGATAGTGTTTTAACTATTTTAATGCCCACTCATACTTACAAATAGCTTCAATCAACGAAGAACGGAAAATATACGGCCTTGCTAAACTGGTACTTTTTTGTGGCTAACAATTTGCACAAAAAAGATAGCCCGTGATTTTTTTTATTATTCTGCATTCCGGCCCATTACAAAATGTTCCAACACATTAAAATCGATGTTTTTGCAGATCAGTGCTTAAATCTTAACACCTAATAGTAAGGTTTACATTTATAATATCTCGCCGAATTTTTTGAAACTGATATAGTTACCTGACTTCTTACTTATCTACTAGTTTGGTTAGGTTAATTTTAATTTACCTATTTAGTGCATAATGTTTCATTAAAAAAATACAATAGGTATGTTACGAACATTAATTAGGTATGTATAATGAAAATTCTGGTTTTGAAATTGGCTTAGCGTTTTATTACTGATAGGTGAAGTTGATTGTGATATTTTTAGAGATCGAATATAGTTTTTTTGAATTGCTAATTATGATGTTTGTCTTTGCTCTGATAAGGAGGAAATTTTGTCTACCCATTTTCTCGTGATATCTCTTAGAAATTAAAGAGTAAATAGATAAACCAATTTTTTTCGTTGCGCGCATGCTAGCCCTAAAGGTCTTTTACAGGTACAGTCACAGGTCGTAGCTTTTGTTGTTAAAGCCCTATCGGCTGCCGTGCGATTTGCGACAAGCGATTTGCGTTCCGTTACGATACAATACGATGCCGCCTTCAAACCAATTAAAAACTAACATACCTACCTAGATTGTTCCAAAAATTGTTAACTACAGAAAAAATACAATCTCTTTTTACTAGAAACACACATTTTGAATTGACGGCAAATTTCAATACAAATCTCTTTGCTGAAAATCATTGGCCACCTATGTGTACCAATGATTTTCTTTTAAATACTCTTTTGTTTGCAACAATGGACGTCTCACGGGAAGCTTTTCGTGCTATGATTTTTTATGATTATAAACGAGAGTTAACATTCAAGGAATCTCACAAAAATTTACAAGCTGCATTTGGGGAGTCTGCTCCTGCGAAAGCAACTGACACTTATTAGTTTCGTGAAATTAAACGTGGTCGAGAGAACTTAAACGATGACCCCAGACCCGGCCGACCTACAACTGCAGTAACTCATGAGAATGTCATCAGGGTAGAGTGGCTATTGCGAGAGAATAGACACATTACACATCAATAGATTCAGGCTGAACTGAAGATTGGATCACAGGCAGTTTCCACCATTCTGCATGAACACCTTAAAGTTAGGAAGCTTGCTTCGCGATGGATACCTTATTCTCACCGAAGAGCACAACTCCCGTCGTGTTGATTGATTGGTGCAAATTTATGCTAGAAAAGTTCGAAGGAGGAACTTTGCAAAACATATCCTACATCCTTACTACTGACGAAACATGGATCTGCAGCTACGATCCTCTCACAAGCCAACAATCCACGCAAATGGGTGTTTGAAGAAAACGAGTTGCCCACAAAAGTTTTTTGCGGTAGGAGCTTTAATAAAAAAATTATAGCGGATTTTTTTCGACGCAGTGAAACAGTATCAGTAATTTGCTAGAAGACAGTTACTAGTAACTGTTCCACGGTTCTCTATTCAACGTCCCGAAACTTCCGAAAGCTTGAGGCAAACAAACTTCGCATACCATTATTGCGAAGTTTGATGTTTGCCTCAAGCTTTCGGGGAGTTGAATAGAGAGCGACCAAGGAGTCGAGCGGTGTCCGCGGCATTCTTTTTCATCGAGTTTACGCACCCGCTCACACAGCTGCTAGCACCATGTACTATTTGAAAACTTCGGGGTACAAAACAATATTACCCCATCCTTTGTACAACCCAGATTTAGCTCCATGCGATTTTTTAGGGTTCCGTACCAAAATGATAAAAATGGAACCCTTATGGTGAGACTTTCTCCGTCCGTCCGTCTGTCACAGTCGATTATTTCAGTAACTATTAAAGCTATCGACATGAAATTTGGCATAGTTGTGTATAATAGTGGCGCAACATCATTGGAATAAAGAAAAATCGAAAATGATTTTTAGTTTGATTAAAAAAGGGGGAAAATCGGGGGTTTGAAATTTCAAAGTAAGATAACTATACCGAGTGGGGTATCATATGAAAGGCCTTTACTTGTGCATTCTAAAACAGTTTTTTATTTATTTCTATATATAATAGTTTTTGAGTAATCGGCCAAAATGTCGAAAAAAAATACCGTCCCCCCCCCCCCCCCCTTATCTCCGAAGAAACCAACGCTCTAACTAGCATAGTTTTTTTTTTATATTAATATATATATAGCTGCTCGTGCTGATTCACTGACTCATTGATCACCTCTCCTGAAAAATTTTGTATGAAAAATTTTTTTTTCATTGATGGTTTCGTATAGAGGAAAAAAATTCATTCGGAGGAAAAATATGGAGAGAGCTGATGATTGAGGATTTCGGAGACGGGTGAAGAGCACGGCCAGGGTATCGAAGATAGGTGGGGGGTGCTCGAACAAATGTCACTCGAAACCTCATCCAATTCGCAGTGAGCTGAAAAAAAATTCAAAATGGCGGAAAAAAGATGGCCGCCATACAAATTTCTTCGGTGTCTATCTCGGGGAGTATAAAAGATGGAAGAGTGGTTTCTTGGCAAAAGATGATCAGGACCCAAAGGTCTATTTGATGAATAGAAAAAAATCCAAGATGGCGGAATGTTTTTTCTCCATACAAAATATATGGCGAATATTGAATAGACTAGAAGCTGAGAACTATGCAAGACTTTTATACGGTTCGGACTTTTCAAAATTTGTTTTTATAAAAGAATTCTCATTCTGACAAATGATGAGATATGATGATCGAGGGTTTGGAAGGTGGGTGAGGAGCACGGGCAGGGTATTGAAGACAGGTGGGAGGTGCTCAAACAAAAAATACTCGAAACCTCATCCAATTGGCAATGAGCTGAAAAAAAATTCAAAATGGTGGATTCAAGATGGTGGCCATACCAATTTCATAGGCATCTATCTCGGAGAGTATAAAAGATGGAAGAGTGGTTATTTTATAGAAAATGATCAGGACCTGAAAGTCCACTTGACGATAGAAAAACCGCGGTCCGCTTGCGGGCCGCGCACCCACGCGCCCTACTAGTTAATATATATATAGCTGCTCGTGCTGATTCACTGATTCACTGACTGATTGATCACCTCTCCTGTAAAATTTTGTATGAAAAATTTTTTTTTCACTTATGGTTTCGTATAGAAGACAAAAATTCATTCGGAGGAAAATTATGGAGAGAGCTGATGATTGAGGATTTCGGAGACGGGTGAAGAGCACGGTCAGGGTATCGAAGATAGGTGGAGGGTGCTCGAACAAATGTCACTCGAAACCTCATCCAATTCGCAATGAGCTGAAAAAAAATTCAAAATGGCGGAAAAAAGATGGCCGCCATACAAATTTCGTCAGTATCTATCTCGGCGAGTATAAAAGATGGAAGAGTGGTTTCTTGGCAAAAGATGATCAGGACCCAAAGATCTATTTGATGAATAGAAAAAAATCCAACATGGCGGAATTTTTTTTTCTCCATACAAAATATATGGCGAATATTGATGAGACTAGAAGCCGGGAGGCGGGATTCATGCAAGACTTTGATACGGTTCCTTTTCAAGATTTGTTTTTATTGAAGAATTTTCATTATGACAAATGATGACATATGATGATCGAGGGTTTGGAAGGTGGGTGAGGAGCACGGCCATGGTAATAAAGATAGGGTGCTCGAACAAGTCACTCGAAACCTCATCCAATTGGCAGTGAGCTGAAAAAAAATCCAAAATGGCGGATTCAAGATGGCGGCTATACAAACTTCAACGGTGTCTATCTCGGAGAGTATAAAAGATGGAAGAGTGGTTTTTTGATAGACAATGATCAAGACCTAAAAGTCTACTTGCCGAGTAGAAAAACCGCGGTCCGCTTGCGGGCCGCGCACCCACGCGCCCTACTAGTTAACAATAAACCTCTACAAACAAAGTTAACGATAAATAAGCAAATTAATATAATATTATCGTTTTACTTTTTCTGGAGTACGGAACCCTCGGTGCGCGAGTCCGACTCGCACTTGGCCGGTTTTTTATTATTTCCTGGGGTAAAAAAATGTTTCGTGGGCGAAAATTTAACACTGCAGAAGAGGCCGTCGAAGAATTTCGGCGGTTATTTTTCGACCTCCCGAAAGATACATTTTTTAAATGTTTCCAAAGCTGGTTCACCCAAATATATAAAGTGCATTGGGGTTGGACGGGAATATTTTGAAAAACTATACCTAAATGAACTTTTTTCACATTCCAACTATTTTTCATTTCACTAACAATTTTTGGAACAGCCCAAGTTGTACATTTCACTTATCTCACATGATGATGTGGGATCGCAGAAAATTAACTCGTAGTTTCAACAAAATCATATTATGACGGATGTTATATCCAATTTTTCGTAGTCGGGATTTTTAAATATTTATAAGTAAGTAGGTACTTGTTGCCAGAAAGAATAATCTTCTTCCTCTTAATCAACCTATAGACGTCCACAGCTGGACAAAGGTCTCGTTCTTGCGCCGCCTGAATCCAGCGGCTCCCTGCGACTCGTTTGATGTCGTCGGTCTACCTAGTAGGGGGTCTGCCAACACTGCACTTCCCGATGCGGGGTCGCCACTCTAGCACCTTGGGACCCCAGCAATCATCGGTTCATCGAAATATGTGCTCCGCCCATTTCCACTTCAGTTTCGCGACTCGCTGAGCTATGTTGGTGATTTTGGTTCTCCTACGGATCTCCTCATTTCTGATTTGATCTCGTAGGGATACTCCGAACATAGCTCTCTCCATCGCTCGCTGAGTGACCCTGAGCCTTCTTATGAGGCCCACAGTTAGCGACCATGTCTCGGATCCGTAAGTCATCGGTGGCAACACGCACTGTTCGAAGACTATAGTCTCCAGACTCTTCAGGCACTGAAGGATTCTGGACGAGAAAACATCTCGGAGCTTCCTGAACGCTGCCCAGCCGAGTTGGATTTGGCGGTTGATCTCTTTCTCGAAATTGGACCTACCTGGCTGGACTATATTATATCCTAGGTATTATATACTCGTCCACAATTTCGAGTGCAGAGTTCTCAACGATTACCGGGTGGAGCGGAGCATGAACATTAGACATGATTTTCGTCTTGACTCTTGCTCATGTTCATTTTCAGGCTCATCTCTTGAGAAACCCTGCTAAGGTCAGCATTGTATTGAGGTCTCTCAGAGACTCTGCCATGACCACTATGTCATCGGCAAATCGCAGGTGAGTGATGTAGGTACTCGCCGTTTATGTTAATGCCGAGTCCGTTCCAATCCAGAAGCTTAAAGACATCCTCCAACGCAGCGGTAAAGAGCTTCGGGGAGATAACGTCTCCCTGTCTGTAAGTCTGGGGGTACTCTTATACTTTTTGTCACTTTAGATACCGAAAGAGATTAGTTTGATTTAAAAAAAAATAAGAGCAATCAAAATTCAAATGTGACCATGATGGTCGAATAAGCAATAATCCATTGATTATTTACTTACACGATTCCATCTGTAGGTTCCTATACCACATACCACATGTTGATTGTAGTGCAATATTTGTTCTTAGTTCTATATTCATAAGGAATATTTTGATGTGGTCTAAAGTACATCATCATCATCCCAACCCATCGCCGGTCCACTACCTAATGAGTGGAATGACTAGGTCGTGACTCTTGGCTTGCCTGGCAGTGCATTTGGAAGTGAATCTGGATTTTAGTATGAGTGATGTCATTACTACCTATCCATTTAGCGTTTTGGCAGTCTTCATCTGCTTGCTTACTCCTTGCCACATACCTACCCAAAAAATGAGATTTGTCTTTGATTTTAGAGTCGAAGTAGGTAACTATGTTTCATCGAAATCAACTTAAGTAAGTAAGTCATGACAATATGTTGTGATCATAATAAATGTATTATATTTATGTACCAGTTTTGCCCGCGACTTCGTACGCGTGGAGATATTTTAAAAAACTCCCGCAGGAACCCTGTGTTTTTCCGGTGTAGGTTGAGGTAGCCTATGTCACTCTCCACATCCTCAATAATTATACCATGCGAATAATCACGTTGATCCATTGCACTGTTGTGGGGTGACTGAAGGACAAACCAACAACCCAACCAGCACACACACTTAAGCTTTTACCATAATAGTAAGGTATTTCAAGCATTAATTTTGAAAGAAAGATGACAACAGTAGGTTATTATCATTATGTCGTGGCAAAACCTCCTGGTAGGTATTTAGGTAAGCTAGTTACGTAAAATTATGTATGGATGATTGTATTTTTACGGACAAGATTGTTTCGGAACTGGATGGCAGCGTAAGGGCCAATTTAGACAGTGCCTCGTTCATCGTTCATTTTTGCGAACATATTTTGCTAAAATGAACCCTAAGGCCCTTTGCCCTAAGGGCGAATTTAGACGGTTCATTTTTCTTTTTTGACTCATCGATGAAGCCATGAAAATGAAAGAAAAAGGAACCGTCTAACTTCGTCCTTAGGGCAAATTAAGACGGTTCATTTTCGCAAAAATGTTCTCAAAAATGAACAATGAACGAGGCACCGTCTAAATTGGCCCTAACGCCAGCGGGCGAGGCGGTCTTGTGCGACTATAAGTATATATTATATAGGCACTTTACATGGATGCAAATGATAAAATACTTATTCCATTTATTGACCGAGCAAAGCGAGCTCTCCGATTCTACTCTACGTTGACGAAGTTGCGGGCGAAAGCTACTATCATACCTATAAGAAAACCTATACCTTTATTAAGAAAACCTTCAACAATCTGCTTTGCTTATTTTCATTCCCCATCCTATTAGCCGCTATACCCTTTCGCGTTCTTGTTACACTTAACTATAATATTATGCATGAGTAGAGAAGTCGCTTTGTGACACTAATAATAATTATTAGTGTCACAAAGCGACTTGTCTATTATAATAGGTAGGTAGTAAAGATTTGGGGGAGCGTTGTGGAACAGAACGCCTGAGATGTTTATTTAAATTAAACTGATTTTGAAGTTTAATATAAAGGATTTAATTAAGACTGTTAAAACTTAATTACAATTGAACAGAGATGTATGTTCGTATTGACGCGTGACAGCTTAATCATCTACCCGATGTGGGCCTCTGGCTCTCACGGGAAGGCGACGCATTCCTAGAAGCGATAGCAGTTATGCCACATCAGCGTTTACTGCCACCGTTTGTAGGCCCAGAGCTGGTGGTTGTAGGCGAGGAGCTGGTAACATAACTCCTCCCTCCTTAAGTTCGAAATCATCGGATCGAACATTTTGACTACAAAGAAGAGACTTATAGTAATTAGAACTAAATACAAAATTAATGTGCCTAGACTAACGCTGTTTCACTTTCACTTTCACTATCACTTTTAGTTTTGAAAACTGCCGATAAGTACTTAATTTCATCAAGATTTATTCCTTTTATATCCATTGGCTCTGCAGCTGTGGTAATCGGATCTCTACTCTTCACATCAGATAAGTCGATAATAGGTGTAACCTTATAATCAAGTTTTTCCAATGTATGTTGGAGATAGTAAAGGTGAAGGTCACCAAGTATAATTTCGCAGCTAGGTTCAATTCGCACAAGGTAAGTTCTCAATATGGTGGTCTTGGTTATGTCATTTCCACATTTGTAGGACATAACTGCATTATGACGTGAGTATACAATCCAACTATCAGATGACAAACGCTGGACCTTCATCTCTTCCATTTGAACCACTCGTCGAGAGCAAAGAGATAAATTACTCTGGAACTGCATCAACTGCTCCATACAAGTAAGAGTTGAAAATGGTACGACGTTATCCTCAGCACAGATATACTGATCTTCGGCGGAGAGTTGCGGACACGGAGAAGCGACCGGTAAGTATTTCGAACCTTTCACCATAAGGAAGGGATATTCGGGAATGATAATGGAAGTTTCATCACGAAGTTGATCCAGGATAGGCAATGAATAAATTTTATAATAATTGTAAATATTTTTATCTGTAAGGGGCACTTCCATTATGAACGTAATCTGGTTTCCTTTAATGTACGCTTTAATAGTTAATGTTTGTTCTAACTTTTTCAATCTTTTGAGGTTGAAAGGCGAGGGCGACCAAGGCGACTAAGCACCACCTGTGGAGGACGTTTCACATTTTTAATTGGAACTTTGGTTTTACGCTCACGCACAGTAATGGGTACTATATTTCTGTTAATTTCGCCACTAATAGTTGCTTTTTGATATGGGGGTTTGTCTTTGCTTCTTCGGGTGTTAACTATTTTTGCAAATATAACTTTATCTGCTTCTAACTCTACTTCCTGCTCACCACCTTTTCTTTTTCTTACCTTTTCTTTACCTTTCTGAAGTTTATCGGAAATATACTCATATAAACGTTTTGTGCGTTTAACGTGATCTTTTAATAAAATTTGCATATATGTTTTTTGATAATTAGCATTAAACACGTCATTACAATCGGTATGACCGAATACTACTTCGAAGGGTGTTAAACCCGTGGCACTATGGATAGTGTGATTGTAAGCCATTATGGAGTAAGTCATTACAGATGCAGCATCTGTAAACTTATGCTCGTATTTCGCAAGCCTATATATCTCTATTATTGTAGAGTGGAATCTCTCTACAATACCAGTAGAATTAGGATTATTAGGAGTCGTAATATGGAGGTCAATTTTGTACATAGCTGTTAATTCTCTCATTAATTCATTATTAAATTCAGCTCCAGGGTCTGATGTTAATTTTCTAGGAATGCCATAAAGGGAGAAGTATTTAATTAGAGCTCTAACTACTTCAGGAGTGGAACGATTACTAACTTCCATGGCTTGACCGAACTTGCTAAATGCATCGACTAACGTTAGATAGTATTTTCCTTCGATACTGAATAAATCTATGAATATTTCCTGAAATGGGGCATCTTGAGTTTGAGTTAATTGTAACATTGGTTTTATCGGGTTCCTATCATACTTCATTTTACGACAAGGTTCGCACGAATTAATTACTGCTGAAATACTTTCTTGCATGTTGTGCCAAAAATAATTTCGTTTAATTCTGGTCATAGTTTCTTTAATACCACGGTGACAGGTTTTTCCTTCATGGTACTTTAAAATTACGGCTTTTTGTTCATTTTCATCTTCTATAAAAACTACTCTTTGCGTGCATTCCTTTATGTCTATCGTGTCTTTTTTGAATAATGTTGTAATGACCTTTGCAAAATCTTTTCTATGGTCCTGATGTTCGAAATATATGAAGTATTTGGTTCTAGGCCGTATATGATTTTTTAGAAATTCTTTAATTAAATCGGAATTATTTAAGGGTAAAAACAGTTCCAAAATTTTTTCTTTTGGCCTCGATATGTCTCTAACCTGTATTTCATTTTTTTGCCACGTGAATACTAAAATTTGGTTAGGTTTAGTATCAATAGCTTCCTGTAATATTGGAATACCTGAGGTGTCATATTCTATGTTAGAGTGTACTGTTTGAGTGCTACTACTATTGGAACAAGAAGGAACCGGGTATTGAGGTTCTGTTAAACCTCTAGAGCTAGCTGAAATCGTCGCTTCAGAGTCAGAAATAGAAATTGTCCTTGACATGTCAGAAATAGTAAGGGTTCTGGACTTATCAGAGCTATTTTCGTCGGTTACATCTCGTAAGTCTTGAAACTGGGACTCTCGTTCGTCTAGATTAACTGCTACGGAGGCGTTATCGCCTGCTCCTAAGGCATTTAATTTTATTCGTGAAAGAGCATCACCAGAATACTGATTCGTTGGTAAGGACACTCTTAGTTCAGAACGCGGTGGTAAATTGAGGATGTATTCCGTATCGTTATATATAATAGGAATTGAAGCTGTTTTGGTCCTTAATACCTTACGTTTTAAATCAATTACTGCTTCTATCTGTTTCAAGAGATCATTACCTATCAAACCGTCGTACTTTGGGTCTACACTATATACGTAAAATTTTTGTAAATGGTTACAATTAAATGTTGGCATTAAAGGAATCTGTAATGCTTCGTTATGTGAACTTGACGCATGAGTACTCGTCACTTCGAATGGTTCATGGAAAATGTATGCATCGAAATATGTGTATGCGATACTGGGGCTCACAAAGGATCTTGTACTTCCCGTATCTATCAAGAATTTACCGTTTATTTCGGGTATATATAAGTAAGGTAACTTTAATTTTGGGTCACAATTTAACTCTATCCTTTCTCGTTTCTCTACTTCTCCTTTCTCTACTTCTTCCGAGGCTGGTGTGTAAAAATTTTCCGCTTTGTTTTCTTCAAGGTCAGAATTATTTCCGTTAGTCAGTTCGTGTGTCTGTTCCTCTACATATTCATTTTCAAAGTTATCATCCGGGTTGCACATTGACGGAGAGTCATTATATTGATTATCATATTCGTAAGAGTTACAGGGGTTCTCAAAGGCATAAGTTTCATTTACTTGAAAATTGTGCTTTTGAGGTGCGGTCCTCATGGACACATCCTGTGGTCGCATGTTACTATTATTATTAAAAGAAACTTGTTAATTCGAACCGTATCGCGGACCGGCTGGTCGATGTCCGAAATAGGGATTCACTCTTGGGGGCGGAATACTTGGCCCTTTCGGAATTCCGTAGTTAAAAGGTGTTAAATTTGGTTTAAATCCGGTAGGCACCATGTGTGGGGATGGTTTCTGATGCTGAGGTATACCGAATTTATATTGGTGTAATTTTTGCGCTTGATGTATTGGCACAGGCGTATTACTCGGTTTACTTGGGTAGCTAAAATTATTTTGAGATTTAAAACTCGATTGCTGATAGTAAGGATCGGGTTTTAATTTTTGAACCAAAGGTTGCGCGGCACTGCGTAGTCGATATTGAGTATGGAAATTAACTTCTTCTAAAACTATACTCAACGCTGACTCCAATGTTTTTGGGGATTTCAGTCGCACTACTCTAACCATATCTTCAGGCAAATTGTAAAGAAAAACATTTAAGGAAGTATTATTATATATGGTAATTTTACTTTCTTTTATATCTTTGTCTGTTATCTGATTCACTTTCGATATTAAAACTGAACGTACCGATTGAATTCGGTTGCAAAACTCTAAGTGACTTTCGCCGTTTTTTATTTTCAAGTTTTCTAACTCTATCGCGATACATTCCTCGCTACGCGGGTCTCCAAAATGCTGCACTAAGATTTCTTTGAAATCGGCCCAAGTCATAACATCCTCTCGCTCGCTGATAAGCGAGGCGGCCTTATCCGTTAGGCGACTTGTAATACTATGCATTATATAAACATTTTGTTCTTCGGTGCCTTGGAATTTACTTATAACATATTCACATTTCCTTATAAATAAATTTAATTGCCTCTTATCTCCTCCAAAAACGGGGATAATTTTTAGCATTTGCGGGGGAATTAAAGTAATATGTTCCATTTTTTTTTTATATATATTAAATATATATATATATATAAGCCTTTATTTTCAGATACAGAATTATTTACATATTTTATAGTTTTAATACAATTACAATAAAAAAAGAACAGTTACTAAAATTATCTCGTGTTTAAAGAACAATATCAGTTCCCGCATGCTTTGTATCTGTTTGCCCTCTGGCAAAGGCCTCCTCTAACCCTTTCCACACAGCTCTTTCCCTTGCCTTTCTACTCCAGATTTTGCCTGCTATCTTAACTATTTCATCTTCCCATCTAATTCTCTGCCGCCCTTTCTTTCGTTTTCCTATTCTAGGTTGCCAAAGTGTTACCACTTTGCTCCACTTATCTTTTCCCCTAATCATATGGCCCGCCCATTTCCATTTTAAAGTTCTTATTCTCCATGTTGCATCTTCCACTTTTGTAATATGCCTAATATACTGCCTTGTTTTTCTGTCCGTGATTTTTATGGCTGACATACTTCTTTCAATTGATCGCTGACAGACTTGAAGTCTATGCAGGTGCTGTTTCGTCATTGCCCATGTTTGGCAACCATATGTGAGGATCGGTAGTATACAGGTATCAAAAACTTTCTTCTTTACAGACATAGAAATAGTTTTGTCTTTCATTATATTTTTAAAGGACCAATAGCGATTCCATGCATTACCTACTCTTTTTTCAATTTCTTGAGTCATTTGGTTTTGAGTTGAAATAATTTGACCAAGATATGTGTAGTTATCCACGTATTCCACAATGTTATTTTCTACTATTATATTGACTTTTAGCCCATTGGTCATGACTTTAGTTTTTTCTAAGTTCATGCTTAAACCAACTTCCCTACTTCGAAGTGCTAGTTCATTGAGCATTACTTCTAGCTCATGAGCATTTTTGGCAAAAAGTATTAAGTCGTCAGCATATCTAAGGTGATTTAAAGGTACTCCATCAATCAATAACCCAAAATCCTCCCAGTCCAATTTTCGAAATATTTGTTCTAAGACAGCTGAAAATAATTTAGGTGACAGGGGGTCTCCTTGTCGTACTCCCCTTTCAATATTTATGACGGATCCCTGCTTCTCTAGCTGTATTACTGCTGTACTCCTACAGTAAATATTTTTAATTAGTCTAATGTATTTATTATGCACGCCTTGATCTCGAAGTGCTTCCCATATTTTTGTTTGTATTAATGAATCAAAGGCCTTGCTATAGTCTACAAAGGCACAGTAAAAAGTCATGCTGTACTCAGAATATTTTTCAAACACCTGTCTTACCACATGTATGTGGTCCAGTACAGAAAAACCTTCTCTAAAACCAGCTTGTTCTCGTGGTTGGTTCTGATCAAGCACCTTCGTTATTCTGCTTAGAAGTACTTTTGCAAAAATCTTATAGACATTTGATGTTAAGCTAATTGGTCGGTAATTATTGATGTTCTTCATATCCCCTTTTTTATGCAATAAAATAATATTTGATACCGTCCACTGTATTGGTATTATCTCTTGTTCAAGAATTTGGTTAAAAATATTCGTAAGTACTGGTGATAATAATATTTTATAATGTATAAGACACTCATTTTTTATTCTGTCTGGTCCAGAGGCCTTGTCTTTTTTCTGGGTTTCTATGGCCTTTTCTACCTCTCGACTTAATATTGTAGGTATCTCTTCCTCTTCATCATGGTATTCTATTTCACAATCTGCAGAGGCTTCAGTATTCATCATATAAAGATTCTGATAGAATGTGGTAGCAACATTTATTATGCCTGATCTCTTAGTCTCCTCGTTTCCAACCTGGTTGGTGAGGCGTGGCACCCAAGTTTTTATATCTGTTAGATTTTTTAGAGCTTTTTTGATTCCTCCTGTTAATATAACTTCTTCTTCTATAGCTTTCATTCGATGAGCTCTTCTATCTCTCCTTATATATATATTTATTTTCTTGCTGATTTGGGATATTTGTTTTCTTATCTGGTTATTGGTCTTATCTTTAATTTTTTGGCTCAACAGTTGTTTTCTTTCCTGTAGTAACTCCTTAGTTTCCTTAGATAAAACATTTAATTTTATTCCTGAATTTAAGGGTAATGTTGCATAGTTTTGAATAACTTTTTCAAGGCAGTCATAGTTCTCTTGAACAGATTTATTTCCAATGTTTAGCTTAATTGTAAGGAGTTGGTCATTAAGACTCATATTACTAGCCACAGGATTACTTTGTGAAATTGAGCTTCCTTGGTATTTTCTTCTTATTTTTCTTTCTGGTCTTTTCTTTAGTTGAGCTCTTACCATTCTGTGATTAGTATTAAAGTTTAAGGTATTAACTACACTTACATCATTAAAATTTTTTGGCTTATTTGTTAGTACATAATCGATTTCATTTTTATAATGTCCATCCGGAGAGACCCATGTCCATCTTCGACCACTTCTCTTTTTAAATTTGGTGTTTAAAATAGTCAAGTTATGCTCGAATACAAAATTAATCAATTTTTCTCCATTTTTACTTCTTTTACCAGCGTAATAGGGTCCCCGAATTAGTTCCTCACCAGTGTGCATGTCGCCTATTTGAGCATTAAAATCACCCATTACTATTAGGTTCTTATAATTCCCATCATGCAAAACAGTACTTAGATCTGTATAAAATTTATCTATGTCTTCGAGCTTAGCTTGTTCGGTTGGTGAATAGATTTGGATGATCGTCCAACAATCCTTGTAACCAGGTACTTGCATATTCAGAATAGCAATTCTCTCAGAGACACCAATGAACTCTTCTATCTGATACTTAATTCGGTTACTTACAAGAAAACCCACTCCGTGTTGTCCGGGTGTTTCTCCTATATAATAGAAAACAAACCGATCATGTTCCTCTATTTGCTCTCCTGTACGTCTTACTTCACATAAGCCCAATATATCCCAATTTATTTCATTAAGAGCTTCTTTTAATTCTACTAGACTATCATCGGATTTTAGGGTACGTGTATTCAAGGTAGCAATGGCAATAGTTTGACTTTTGTAATTATTTCCATCATTATCTTTCCTAGGGTTTAGAGGGTGGTGGTCATTTGCCTTTCCCACGGTGACCAACCGGCTTGGGGAAGGTGGTTTGCTGATTTTACAATATGTTTGTTTATTTTTTAAATGTAGAGTACTCCGGGGGCTGATATTGTTCTTTGATTGCTAATTTTTAGTTGTTTGTTTCGACGAAGATTGTGATTGCAACAACGTTCTGTCTCTCATAATGGTAAATGCATCTCTTTTGTTAATTTTGCTGGGTGCTCGTGGTGGTGCATTCTTGTCCATGTTTTCTTGCATCGGTGGAGAAGTTGCAAGCGGTCTTTTCTTTTTTTCGGAATTTTCAAAATGTGGATTCGGTTTTACAATTAGTTTATCATATTTAAAAAATGCAATGTTTCCCTTTTCTCTCTCTTTTTTCAAGTTTTCTTGCAATTCTTGTCGTTTTATTAAGACATCTTTTGGAAAGTCTTCTGCAACTCTAATCCCGTTACTAAATTTCTTTTTATTTTTAAGAATTTCCATCTTTTTCCACGACGTTAAAAATTTTACGAGGATCGGTCTATTTTTATCTTGCGCAAACTTCCCTAATCGATAACTAGTAACAACTTCATTTATATCCATATTTATTTGTAAGTCTGTTTTTATAATTTTTATGATGTTATTTATCATTTGTATCTCGTCGTCCTTATTTTCTGGTATGCCATAAAATATTAAGTTGCACCGTTTTTCTTTACTCTCAAATATTTTCACCTTATTTTCTAATCTTCCCACTTTTTCTTTCAAAATTTGATTTTCTTCTTGTAAAGGCTTTATCTCTAATTCCAATTTATTTAATCTTTCAATTATAGTATTTGTTTGTTTTTCTATAAGTTTTGATAAAATTGATACAAGTTCTTCGTTATCCATTCTGAATTGACGCCTTGTATAAACGAGCCTTAACTAAATAATCGTTGAGTGTAAACAGGCGTTGACAATGTCGTGTCGTGTATACGAGGCTTAAATGTTTGTAGGTTGGTTATGTTGGTATTCCTGACGGATTAAATGGATCTGTTGTCTATGTTTAATAATGACACTTGTGTTGTGAATTTGCGATTTGACATAAATAGAATCGTAACAAATTTTGCAGAACTTAAAACGTTGAAATCACTGATATTATGTATTTTCGTGAACAGCAAAACACTTTTCTTCATAGAATGACACTATTGCCATGTAAGTACAGTGTTTTTTGAAAATATATCCCACTTTTCACCACAATTTAGATTTATTTTACGGAGACACTATAACGGTATATCTTAATCACTTGACAGCCGGAACCGGAAGAATAATAATTAAATACTAGGAATATATATTAAATACTATAATTATATTAAAGGATTTGATTTAATATAATATTTGAATTAATTAAAATCTACTTGAATAGATAATATGGAACTTATTACCTTATTAACACACACATATAAATCATTAATTAACACAAAATAAGTCTGAAACTAAATATCTAATTTCTTCTAATTTAAATTCTATGCTTTATAAATTACTCTTTATTTTGCTTATAATTCTTCTTTAATAATTCTTTAATCTTCTTTACTCTATAATTCTTCTTATAATTCTTCTTTAATAATTCTAACACAGTAAGATAACCAGATTACGTTAACTAGGAAAGGATTTACCCTATTATAACGTCAAGGGGTAAGGACGGTGAAAAGGTACTCACCAACCGGCTGCCAGCATCTCTGCTCACGTAGTCCTCCCACTTTACGAATTTATTTGTTTGGTTCGGGTCGGCTATGGCACGAACTTTCTTTCCACGGATTTTTACGAGGGGGTGAAAGCTGCACTTTTATACCAACCCTTACCGGGCTGCGCCAGTAAAGATTTGGGGGAGCGTTGTGGAACAGAACGCCTGAGATGTTTATTTAAATTAAACTGATTTTGAAGTTTAGTATAAAGGATTTAATTAAGACTGTTAAAACTAAATTACAATTGAACAGAGATGTATGTTCGTATTGACGCGTGACAGCTTAATCATCTACCCGATGTGGGCCTCTGGCTCTCACGGGAAGGCGACGCATTCCTAGAAGCGATAGCAGTTATGCCACATCAGCGTTTACTGCCACCGTTTGTAGGCCCAGAGCTGGTGGTTGTAGGCGAGGAGCTGGTAACATAACTAGGTACTTATAGTTTTAAATGCATCATAATATTATGAGGTGTAAGCTGTTACTTATTTGTGTAGTCCGCTGCAACTACTCGTAAAAGGGAGATTGGCGAATTCCATAGAGTTTCTGACCCTGGCCCACGTTCACGAATCAAACTTCTCATGCTTGTTCTAGTAAACCAGTCTAACAAAAAAGTTCATCAAAGTCTATCAAATAAAGTTGGGAGAAAAAAGATATTCACTTGTATTGCCATGTAACGGCTATTTTTATTGTGTAAGTACTTGTGAATAATTATATTTTTGATCCCCATCTTCTAAAAACATCGGGTTTACACAGAAAACTACTCTGAAAAGTATTACTTAAAATTAAATGATTTCCGAGTCTGAACGGTTTTTAAAAATCCAGCATTTTTAATCAAAATTCGCCAACCTCCTTTGCATGCAAAAGTGCCGCTGCAAATACCTAATTCTGTGTTCTACGGCTTAAGTGCGTCACCGATTATCTGTCGTGTGTGTAGGGCCTTATTGGATATTAACCCACGTACCAAAAATGAGCAGCTGAGTGCACTGCGGAGTCTAGAGACGAGGCTGAGACCGGTCACGGGTCGGTGCAGCACACACCCGGAACTAGCCAGTTCGTCTCAAGGTTGCTCCGTGTCTTACTTTGAAAGAGAATTTATTCTTATCTTTGTCTGCCTCGTGGAAAAAATATCGCGTGTAACCAATATTTCAATCTACTTTGATTAACGGTTTACATGACATCAGAATTCAAGAAATGAAAACATGTACTTAATTGAATTAGATTACTTTAAAGAAATTATCTTGATAACAGCTATAATATTATCAATAAAATGTATTGTATTACATACGAATTATATCGCTAATACATAATATAAATGCAAAAGTGAATAGTGAAGCGCCGCAACGAGGGACTGGCGCGGCGTTATTATTATTTTTTAAATGGTTAGTTGTGGACTTGCAGTGGTTACTTCCGGGATAAGAATAAGGTAGTTACTATTATGTAAAAATAAATCTTTAATGAACAGAATTTATAAAAAGTTTGTTATTAGGTATATAAGCTCGAACAGCTGAAATAAAAACCGGCCAAGAGCATGTCGGGCCACGCGCAGTGTAGGGTTCCGTAGTTGCAAGTCACAAATATTATTGCTGACCTATTTTATTTATGAATATTGAATATGTTTTGAGTTCCATGGTTTAAATACTATACCTAATATACTACAAAATATGCAACTTACACTACGTGTAATACCTAACCTAGAAAAAACAGATATAACTCCTTAACTTATGAACCTTACTTAGCCGTGATAGTTTTCCTATAAAATTCTTTATATATACAACTGCTGTGAATTTTTTCATGTATCCGATAAACAACCATTTAGCTGGCAGAGGAGGGGGAGGGGGGGGACACTTGACTCTAATAAAATTTAGCACTATGGGATAGATGAGGAAAAAAATTCATCCCCACTTTACAGGGGAGGTACCCTAAAAAAAAATATGTTTCACAATTTTATTTCACCACTTTGTTGGCGTGATTAATATCAAATTACAGTTTTCTAGTAGTACCAATATGTAGTCTCTGAGCTAAACCGCGGACGGACGGAGGGACAGACGAATGGACATGGCGAAACTATAAGGGTTCCTTGTTTACTACGGAACCCTAAAAAAGGACAGTAGATGTATAAAAAGCCGAATGAATGCTTTAGCACTCTTACTAAGGAAACCTGTACGAGTAACACATACTTACATGAATAAAAACCATTGTTTGTATTCATGTAGTAAGAAAAAAATTAGGCGACTCAAGAGTAAACGTGAGGGCAATAGATTATATTCAAATTAACCATTTAACATAATAATACGAACCAGTAGCGGCCCACTCGTGTGAAACCGGTAAGTCCCGACACTGGTTAAATAAATATGGAAGCTTGCATGCGATTGTGTGACAAATCTGCCTACACATCAGTGCTGCCCAAACGTTGCCCCGTATGTTGACGTTTGGCGGCCATATTATAAAAAATTGTATTTTGCGTTTGCTAAAACTTGTCTATGTTTTTGTTTTAAAGTCTAGACCGCCTTTAATGGTTAGGGGCAGTTGGTGTAGGTATACGAGTAGGTATTTATTGCATAAATAAAATGACTCAAGCACCAAATGCGGCTATTTTCAAAGTTATAACTTTGTGAGAAATAGATAATACGAGTAATAGCTGATGCCCGCGACTTCGTCCGTCTGGATTTCATTTTTGAAAACCCGTGGGAACTCTGGTTTTCCGGATGAAAAATAGCCTATGTCACCC
This sequence comes from Oeneis ivallda, assembly GCA_029955525.1. Lineage (NCBI taxonomy): Eukaryota > Metazoa > Arthropoda > Insecta > Lepidoptera > Nymphalidae > Oeneis > Oeneis ivallda. Next base: position 18,536,095 of record JARPMR010000002.1, on the reverse strand, counting down.
GTCCTCAACTGTGGCCATGCAAAAAATTACGTCAATCTGTAGCTCTGTTGCAGCGTGTTTGATGGGCAAACTAACAAACACTTTCGCATTTATAATATTAGTCAGGACAGTTAGGATAGTAAGGATACTAAGATCCTATTATTATAAGATTATAGCACAGTATAAGGTACTATGACCTATCCTTACTCTATGATATTAGTAAGGATAGGAAAGAAAGTGTAATATTGTATATACCTACCTACCTACTAGCTTTTGCTCCTGCAACTTCGTCTGGGTGGAATTAGGTTTTGGGGTGGGATTTTCAAAAACTGTGAAGCACGTGTTTCTTTATTTTTAACCGACAGTCAAAATACCAAGTTTCATGAATATAAAGTGAAAATGACGGACTTTCATACAAACGTTCATCCTTTATTTATCCCCTTCGGGGGTAGAATTTTAAAATCTGTGATATACGTATTTTTCCATTTTAATTGAAAGCTCAAATACAAATACCAAGTTTCATGGATATACCTAACTTGAAAGGTCTTTCCCAACTTTCATCCCTTATTATACCTCCATGGGGGTGCAATTAGGGCTTTCGAATACCGGACTTTTTCAATACCGGTATTGATACCGGAAATTTTTTTTTCAATACCGGGATCCCGGGATCCCGGTATTGAAAAAAATTCCCATGAGATTTATTGTGGGGGTAATATATTTTCCTGTTAAATCAGTAAACCAGTATGCATTTATTTTTGAAGACAACGGTAAAATAACAAGCAGATTTTTCATTAAAAAGATTTTTTATTTACAGTACAATTATTTCACTGTAAAGTGTAAGTTAAATAATCAACTCTTTTAATAAATAACTATCGGTCGCCCGTGACTGCGAATGAATGTTAATTGATGAATTTTCAATCAGTTATGAGATTATAAAAAAGATAAATTTTCCCGCTGCAAGCCTATCGAAAAAAGTCCTACCGCTAGTAAAAACCGCGACTTCACACACATGGAGATCGCAATTTCAATGTATTTTTTATTTTTGAAAATTTCGTACTCTATTTTACCACATTCAAAAGATGATTTTCTAAAATAACTTATAGACTATTTTATTTTTTACCACCAAAACCAAAAGTTTCCGAAAAGTCCTGGAAAACCGTTTTTAATGAATGACTTCAAAAACATGGTGTTTTCATATTTCAACCCCTATTGGGATGGATTTTCTCAAAACCTTTCTTTGCTGATGTCTAGACCCTAGAACCCAAGGAATCTTTCCCATTCAAACTTTCATCCCCTATTTTACCATCTATAAGGGAGGATTTTTCAAAATAACTTAAACAGGTTTTTATTATTTAAAGCTAGTTACCTAAATCCCGATTTTCAAACCTAAAACTTGAAAAACATAGGACTTTCATATAATCTTCCATCCAACAATTTCACCCTCTTAGGAGGGCATTTTCGTAAAAAAATTACCTACTTAGCTGACCAACCTGAGAACCTACGTTCGAAATTTCAAGTTAACAAATTACAATACTTAAAACTTTCCTATATAAACTTTCATTCCCTATTTTACCACCCTTAAGGGGGGATTTTCCAAAATAACTTATGCAGATTTTTATTATTCAAAGTTAATAATCTAAATGCCAATTTTCGTATGTCTAACTTCAAAAACATAGGACTTTCATATAACCTTCGAGACTTTTCGAGCTTTTCTCAATTTCTTTTATTGCTTCTTGGCGGATCTTAGGAAGGAAAGAGCATCTAAGCTGTTATCCGAGAGTGAACTTCTATATCTATTGCATAAATATGTAACAGAACAAAAAGCTCTTTCCGCCTCTACGCTTGATTTCTGCGCTATATTCACGTTGCGCGCTTTAATGAATATAGTTTTGGTACAGTAGACGCTTCAACTTTTATTACTGGTATTGAAATAAGGCGAAAAGAGTCTAGGACCTCGGTATTAGCTAATACCGGGATCCCGGTATTGGAAGACCTGAATACCGGTATTGAAAAAGTCCGGGATTCCGGTATTAGCTAATACCGGGATCGTATATACGTATTTTTCCATTTTAATTGAAAGCTCAAATACAAATACCAAGTTTCATGGATATACCTAACTTGAAAGGTCTTTCCCAACTTTCATCCCTTATTATACCTCCATGGGGGTGCAATTAGGGCTTTCGAATACCGGACTTTTTCAATACCGGTATTGATACCGGAAATTCTAGACCCTAGAACCCAAGGAATCTTTCCCATTCAAACTTTCATCCCCTATTTTACCATCTATAAGGGAGGATTTTTCAAAATAACTTAAACAGGTTTTTATTATTTAAAGCTAGTTACCTAAATCCCGATTTTCAAACCTAAAACTTGAAAAACATAGGACTTTCATATAATCTTCCATCCAACAATTTCACCCTCTTAGGAGGGCATTTTCGTAAAAAAATTACCTACTTAGCTGACCAACCTGAGAACCTACGTTCGAAATTTCAAGTTAACAAATTACAATACTTAAAACTTTCCTATATAAACTTTCATTCCCTATTTTACCACCCTTAAGGGGGGATTTTCCAAAATAACTTATGCAGATTTTTATTATTCAAAGTTAATAATCTAAATGCCAATTTTCGTATGTCTAACTTCAAAAACATAGGACTTTCATATAACCTTCGAGACTTTTCGAGCTTTTCTCAATTTCTTTTATTGCTTCTTGGCGGATCTTAGGAAGGAAAGAGCATCTAAGCTGTTATCCGAGAGTGAACTTCTATATCTATTGCATAAATATGTAACAGAACAAAAAGCTCTTTCCGCCTCTACGCTTGATTTCTGCGCTATATTCACGTTGCGCGCTTTAATGAATATAGTTTTGGTACAGTAGACGCTTCAACTTTTATTACTGGTATTGAAATAAGGCGAAAAGAGTCTAGGACCTCGGTATTAGCTAATACCGGGATCCCGGTATTGGAAGACCTGAATACCGGTATTGAAAAAGTCCGGGATTCCGGTATTAGCTAATACCGGGATCGTATATACGTATTTTTCCATTTTAATTGAAAGCTCAAATACAAATACCAAGTTTCATGGATATACCTAACTTGAAAGCCCTAGGTGCAATTTCAAAAAAATCCTTGCTTACTGCGCGCCTGCGTCATAAAAGGAACCTCAAGCACAGAATATTATATAATAGTGCCTCAAGTTTCTAACTTCAGTAGTTTAGGCTTGCTAGATCAGTCAGTCAGTTAGTTAGGACAAGCCATTTTAGGGTTGCGTACCCAAAGGTTACGCACCCTTTTACTAAGCCTCCGCTGTCCGTCCATCCGTCCGTCCTTCCGTCCGTCTATCCGTCTGTCAGCGGGCTGTATCTCGTAAGCCGTAATAGGTAGACAGTTGAAATTTTCACAGAGTATTATTGCCGCTATAACAACAAATAATAAAAATTAAATTAAATTAAAAAATAAAGTGGGCGGGCTCCCATACATGAAAAAGGAGTCGAAATAAAATTTTATATTTTTTTTACCCTGGCATGTGGGGTGTCATTGCTCATTAAGTTCAAATATATTTTTCTTATTTTTTAGCTTCTAAGACAAAGAAATGGGGGACCGTCAAAGTTGTCAGTTTTAGATAATTTTTCTGACGGGGTCTATCTCAAAAAAGCCGGCCAAGTGCGAGTCGGACTCGCGCACCGAGAGTTCCGTACTCCAAAAGTAAAAGTAAAACGATAATATTATATTAATTTGCTTATTTATCGTTAACTTTGTTTGTAGAGGTTTATTGTTAATATAAAAAAACTATGCTAGTTAGAGCGTTGGTTTTATTTTTCCTGTAAAATATACATAAACCTCTATTGACCATAATTATTTCAGATTTTTCGATTGGTAAACTTCGGAGATAAGGGGGGGGGGGGGGGAACGGTATTTTTTTCGACATTTTGGCCGATTACTCAAAAACTATTATATATAGAAATAAATAAAAAACTGTTTTAGAATGCACAAGTAAAGGCCTTTCATATGATACCCCACTCGGTATAATTATCGTACTTTGAAATTTCAAACCCCTGATTTTCCCCCTTTTTTAATTAAACTAAAATAATTTTCGCGTTGATTTTATTTTTCCTGTAAAATATACATAAACCTGACCATAATTATTTCAGATATTTGATTGGTAAACTTCGGAGATAAGGGGGGGGGGGGGGGGATTTTTTTCGACATTTTGGCCGATTAATCAAAAACTATTATATATAGAAATAAATAAAAAACTGTTTTAGAATGCACAAGTAAAGGCCTTTTATATGATACCCCACTCGGTATAATTATCTTACTTTGAAATTTCAAACCCCCGATTTTCCCCCTTTTTTAATCAAACTAAAATAATTTTCGCGTTGATTTTATTTTTCTTGTAAAATATACATAAACCTCTATTGATCATAATTATTTCAGATTTTTCGATTGGTAAACTTCGGAGATAAGGACGGGGGAACGGTATTTTTTTCGACATTTTGGCCGATTACTCAAAAACTATTATATATAGAAATAAATAAAAAACTGTTTTAGAATGCACAAGTAAAGGCCTTTCATATGATACCCCACTCGGTATAGTTATTTTACTTTGAAATTTCAAACCCCAGATTTTCCCCCTTTTTTAGGGTTCCGTAGTAAACAAGGAACCCTTATAGTTTCGCCATGTCCGTCCGTCTGTCTGTCTGTCTGTCCGCGGTTTAGCTCAGAGACTATTAGTACTAGAAATCTGTAATGTAACAAGGGTATAAATATCAATCACGCCGACAAAGTGGTGAAATAAAATTGTGAAAAATATTTTTTTTAGGGTACCTCCCCTACATGTAATGTGGGGATGATTTTTTTTTCTCTCATCTATCCCATAGTGTGGGGTATCGTTGAATAGGTCTTTCAAAAACGTTGTGGGTGTGTGAACACCATTTTTCAATTCAGGGATCCGTTTGTGAAATATGATATTTTAAAGTGCTAAATTTTATTAGAGTCAAGTGTCCCCCCCTTCTGCCAGCTAAATGGTTGTATAAAAGATACAAGAAAAAATTCACAGCAGTAGTATATATACTGAATTTTAAAGGAAAACTATCACGGCTAAGTAGGGTTCATTAGTGAAGGAGTTATATTGGTTTTTCTAAGTTAGATATTACACGTAGTGTAAGTTGCATATTTTGTAGTATATTATAGTATTTAAACCATGGAACTCAAAATGTATTCAAGATCATAATAAAAATAAAAGCACTATCCTAGGTCAGCAATAATATTTGAGACTTTCAACTACGGAACCCTACACTGCGCGTGGCCCGACACGCACTGGCCGATTTTTTAATAAAACTAAAAATAATTTTCGATTTTTCTTTGTTCCAATGATGTTGGGCCACTATTATACACAACTATGCCTTTCATGTCGATAGCTTTAATAGTTACTGAAATAATCGACTGTGACAGACGGACGGACGGACGGAGAAAGTCTCACCATAAGGGTTCCATTTTTATCATTTTGGTACGGAACCCTAAAAATAAACTAGCTAGGAATTGGAATTTTCTGTATATTATGGACCATAATATAGTGTAATTGTGGGAGAGGCCTTAAGTCCAGCAGTGGACTGTTATAGGCTATAAATACTGATAACACCGATTTATAATGCAGTTTGTAAGTTGTCACCAAAACAAACGAGCATTTTTCCCCATACGCTAATTTAGTACTATCTAAGAACTAAGACTAAGGGCCTCATAAGTAGGCTCAGGACCGCTCAGCGGGCGATGGAGAGAGCTATGCTCGGAGTGTCCCTGCGGGATCGAATCAGAAATGAGGAGATCCGGAGGAGAACCAGAGTCACCGACATAGCTAAGCGAGTCGCGATACTGAAGTGGAAATGGGCGGGGCACATAGTTCGAAGAGCTGATGGTCGTTGGGGTCCCAAGGTGCTGGAGTGGCGACCCCGCACCGGGAAGCGCAGTGTTGGCAGACCCCCCACCAGGTGGACCGACGACATCAAACGAGTCGCAGGGAGCCGCTGGATTCAGGTGGCGCAAGACCGAGGCCTGTGGAAGTCCATGCAAGAGACCTTTGTCCAGCAGTGGGCGTCTATCGGTTGATAAAGAAGAAGAAGAAGAAGAACTAAGATATCTAAATATCCAGTTTTAAAAAAGTGATTTGGTCATTATGTACGGAACACTGAAAGAACGAGGCCTTGCACTGGCACTTGACCGATTTTTATGATGACATTTTTTACCCGAATGTACCAGAAGGAAAGTATCTAATGTTCTTCAGGTGAACGTACGTATTCATTCAATGTGGTGTCGTAAGACTGACTTAGGGAAGTGACACTGGGATGGCGACATAATAATATGTTTTTTAAATAATGTACTGTTTTAGTTTTATGATAAAATCAAGAAAAAATATAATGTGCACCTACATATAATTTAAATATAATATATTGTGTAATAAATATGGTTGAAGCGTCGTCTGTCTGTGATTTCAAAATAACTGCCTCTTATTAAGCTCATAGTTATTTATGTTTGTGTGTTTTTGTCTGTCTCTCTTTATTTTACTAACAGCTGTACCTAGGTACTAGCCGGTTTACCTACTACATTTAATACATTAATATATCTACATATAATACTAGCTGACCCAGCCACGCGTTGCTGTGACCCAGTAGGTATAATAGATTAAATTAATATTAAGATAAAAACTATCCTATCTTTCAAGTTGGACCAAATTACAGATAGTTACGAAGTTTTATCAAAATCGGTTAAGTAGTTTAGGAGTCCATCGCGGACAAACAACGTGACACGTAATTTATATAATATACTAGCTGACTCGGCGAACTTCGTACCGCCAACTTACCTATAGGTATAAATAAAACAAATAACTACTAAAACTATCCTATCTTTCAAGTTGGACCTAATTACAGATAGTTACGAAGTTTGATCAAAATTGGTTCGGTAGTTTAGGAGTCCATCGCGGACAAACAACGTGACACGTTATTTATATATATTAAGATAGGAAATTTTCAGGGCATCACTATACCTAATCTTTGTTCTTTAATACTGTACTTCAGTGCTTCTAGCACTTAATTCGAATAAGTATCTCAAGGGGGATAGAACTGTTTATCGTTAAACGTATATCGTATACTAAAAGGTGTAAAAAATATTATTTATACGTTTGTATTGATGGCAATAGCAGCGGGCATTGTCTAGTCATGCTACGGCATCATTAAATGAGATAATTTAAATAAAACTGTTTTTAATAAAATATATAGCACAAGTTACGTAGTAAAATAAGTCGTCCCATAAAAATCAAGGTCAAACGAAAGTAGTTTTTAATAGGTGGCATGATAAACCGTAATGATATGATACGAGCGGGATTATTTTTAGCATAGCTACAGCTTCTGACTTTGTTACGATGCATATCAGATGTTTGTCTGTTACTTAGTAAGTAGGAATGCAACGAAATTAACATAATTTTTACCTGAGTATAAGCAATAGGTACCTATATACCTACTGACAACCCAAATCGTAAACCAGTGGTTATAGAGATTTGAAAGAAGGAGGATAATATTTTCTATACTCTAGAGATGCACATTTAAGAAATTTCATCCATCAGGGGTGAAATGAATTAAGTAGGTATGTAAAATTTGTATAATGTAAATGTAAGAACATCGTGGAAGAATAAGATAGGATTAGTAATTACCTATGATGTTGCAAAATAAATAGCAACAATAAAAATAGTTTTAATAAGCCTTTACACATTTCTGATAACATAAATTAATTCACTTTAGTATAACTAGTGGTTTGCCCCAAACTGAGACCTCGCGGTAACGGTATCCCATGATTATTCATTCAATCGATACATGACGACCAAAACTAACATTATTATTATGCCCGTTTTCACCAAACATACCTAAATCATCCCCTATGTAGGAGTCTCTTTACGTAGGTAGCTCCAAAACACAATCCTAAGTCCTAACATCCGTCCCAATGTCCTTTTAGGTGTCCCGTACAGGATCGTGATAAGAGTTGACAGTAATCATCACCTAACTTATCATAGGTAGCCCGTAAAGGTTAGGGAACGTCATCAGTGAAAAGATTGAATAGGGTATTTGACTGTAGTAAAAATATCGTTTCATATGGTGTCATCCTAAAAGATTATATTAACTAAAAATATTATTCCATGCGACAAAACTAAAAAATTAAGCTTTATTTATATAGAAAACAGTAATTAAATTTGCTAGAATTCTGGCCATGTTCACGAGATCGAAAACGTTCTTGAACCTCGAATGACGTCACAGTTCACACCACTTCTGGAATTGTCATCTTGTCAATACATTTCGACGTGTTTGTGTGGCGTTTAATATGCTAATTTCCTCTGTTTTTCGTCGTTAATAGTTTAAGAATACCTAGAAATAGAAACCAATTTTGTAAAAGCTAATACTGGAAATCTTCTACAAGTTGATGAAATTACGATTGAAATGTGGACAGTGACGTCATTAAAGCAAATGGAACGTTTCCGCGGCAATTTATTTTTTTGAATTTATTTCTCGATTTTTATGAAAAATACTAAAAATTGTGCCGAAATATACGTTATGTTATAAAAGAAAGTGGTGTTAGTTACACTATTTATAACTCAAGAACGGATGAACCGATTTGGCTGAAAATTGGTGGAGAGGTAGCTTAGAACCAGGAGACGGACATAGGATACTTTTTATCCCGTTCAACCGCGTTTCCGTCAAGTCACTATAAAACGTGGTATAACAAAAATGCATCTGACATGGAATAACAAAACGCAAATGACAGTGGAATAACAAAACGTAAATGACAGCTAAACGTAATTTTGTCTTTGTTGGTTTGTCCGTCAATCACGCTGCAAAAAACCTACGGATTGACGTGATTTTTTTGGATAGGTATAGTTGAGAACCTGTAGAGTGTAAAGCATCCCGGAAAATCAAAGAGTACCCTCGGGATTTTAAAAACTGAATCCACGCGGACGAAGTCGCGGGCATCAGCTAGTAGAAAATATACAAAATGCAGCAATTATTAGTTTATTGAAGTTTGATATTTAACTAAGGAATCATTTTAATTGAATAATTTGTTATTATATGATGTACCTAAATAATACAATGCTCGACGCAAAACTGTTTTTGGGATAGATCGTAGTCGTGACTCCTAGTAGTCCTAGTTCCATGGAATAGTTAATGACTGCGCCATCTATTAGCATTATTGTGAAGCTATGTGAAAATTACTGATGCTCATTAAAAATTAAATAATCTCGTTTCTTTATAATATTCATATAATTTTAGTATTTGTTGTTCAAGTACAGGATACAAGTGAAGTAAAAAAATAAGTACAGCTTGAAAATATATAGCCAATTTTCCCAGAGAGCGTCTTCAAGCGAGCGTATTAAATCGCCACTTTGAAAGCCCCCCATTTCGTCAATTTTAGGAAAAAAAAAATTACGTTTGTACTCTGTTCCAAATTGTCTTATACGTGTAGGATCACTCCTATTCTGGACGTGAGAGAAACACCAACTTCACATTCTCATACTTTATTTAATTGCAATATTGCCCATCTGGCTTAAGTACTTTCACCGCGCCTAGCGTCCACTCAACTCACAGAAAGACTGCCCGTTTCGACGAGGTACACTGGTATTTATAATATGTTGACAGGTCACGTGGTTAAGGTATATTGACATTGTATACTGACTATCATGACAGTAGTATAATGACATACTCATATTAGCAACTATTTATCGAATGTTGACGGAAATGGACGACTAAAATGCAGTATTGTTTTTATAAAATACACTTAAAATCACATTCTACCCCCACAAATACAACGTAACCTTACATTCGACCATCCTGACATCGTGTATGCCCCCATACACGAATCAAGTGATAACCTTACATTAGGCCTTAGGTGGATGTGTAAAACGAAATGTACAAAACCCCATCAAATGAGTTAATTTAAAAACTTAATCTTTCTAAAGTACGGATTTTGATTTCAATTCTAGTTTACAACCGAACTACATTGTTGCGTTAGTACGGTTTATCAAAATCTATTTTACTTTAATGAACCAAAATAATAATCTCAAAAAAGTTTTTTTTTTTTTTGTGTGTGTGTTGAGTGTACGCTTGCCTTTTCGTTTGACTCTACCACTGGTTCGGAATGCCTTTCCTACCGAGAAGAACCAGCAAGAAACTCGGCGGTTGCTCTTTTCAAAACATCAATACAAGTTTACATGACAATAAAATATAAATACTATGCTATGCATGCAGTGCTTCCACAATGAGGGGAAGTTCTAAAGATGAATATCTACTAACAATGCAATAAATCTTAAGATGAGCAGACAAAGCTAATTCAGCTAATCAATTCTCAGATCAATTCTCATAGACTTTTCTATGCTACAACTAAATCAATCAATTTACTAGTTACAATTCCTAGTTACACTAAAATAACGTCTCTTAATTACAACTTAATCGATCAATTCTTATTTATAGTCCCTAATAGTCATTAACTACACTGCTTGAACCCTAAAGAAAAGTCCCTAATACTGATGAATAAGTAAATAAAGCTATATCATCTACGCCATGGCAGCACGCTCACTCCAATGGTCGCAAACTAACAGCTTCATAAACTCTATCTGTATCATTTACGCCATGGCAGCACGCTCACTCCAATGGTCGCAAACTAACAGCCTCATCAACTCTATAGCTATGTCATACCCTAAAGTAAAGTCCCTAATACTGATGAATAAGTAAATAAAGCTATATCATCTACGCCATGGCAGCACGCTCACTCCAATGGTCGCAAACTAACAGCTTCACAAACTCTTTATCTGTATCATTTACGCCATGGCAGCACGCTCACTCCAATGGTCGCAAACTAACAGCCTCATCAACCCTATAGCTATGTCATACCCTAAAGTAAAGTCCCTAATACTGATGAATAAGTAAATAAAGCTATATCATCTACGCCATGGCAGCACGCTCACTCCAATGGTCGCAAACTAATAGCTTCATAAACTCTTTAACTGTATCATTTACGCCATGGCAGCACGCTCACTCCAATGGTCGCAAACTAACAGCCTCATCAACTCTATAGCTATGTCATCTACGCCATGGCAGCACGCTCACTCCAATGGTCGCAAACTAATAGCCTCCTAAACTCTTTATCTGTATCATCTACGCCATGGCAGCACGCTCACTCCAATGGTCGCAAACTAACAGCCTCATCAACTCTATAGCTATGTCATCTACGCCATGGCAGCACGCTCACTCCAATGGTCGCAAACTAATAGCCTCCTAAACTCTTTATCTGTATCATCTACGCCATGGCAGCACGCTCACTCCAATGGTCGCAAACTAACAGCCTCATCAACTCTATAGCTATGTCATCTACGCCATGGCAGCACGCTCACTCCAATGGTCGCAAACTAATAGCCTCATAAACTACACTCCTTGAAACAATCCATTCTCAAGGAGTTCTCTACATTACAACCAAACCAATCAATTCTTGGTTGTACTAACTAGCTATGCTAAAATAACTTCTCTTAACTACAACTAAACCAATCAATTCCTAGTTGTAGTCCCTAATTATGCTTTATGTAAGCATATTTGTTTAAGTTGCTGTGCGTGTGTGTTCATGTGACTGTGCTTTATGTTGCCTTAAAACAATCAATTCTCAAGGACTTCCACGTGACAATTCTTGGGGTCAATTTGTGAACCAATCAATTCTCGCTCCTGACCTGCAAAGATAAAATCACACTGTAGCTTGAATAGTTCGACCAAATTATTCTTATCTTAAATTATAGAGTTAGGTACATCTTTAATATCAATTCCGTTATAAATAAATAGTTAAATTGTTGTTTATTGATACAGTCTTTAAAAGATCCATGGGAGACGAAAAGGGTATCTTTTCAGCTAATTAATCTTGACAATTTACTATCATCACTCTCAGTAAAAACATCAGTATAAAAAAATGTGATGTGCGAGTCTTGTCAATATGGATTTCGATAAAAGTTACGTCAAAGTGAGTTTTCATTTTTCATGAAACAAAGCTAAAAAGTGACATTGGTAATCCGCTAATTAGCTGTTCACTATTTAATTAATTAACTATCTATTTAAGGTAATATATTACAGGGATCTCTTTTTGTATTTAAATGCTGAAATAGTCCGTATGCTAGGACAGCTAGCTTAGAAAAGGAACAGAGAGTTTTCCTTGCAAGTAGTGATACTTTATTCTCTGTCAGTGTTATCTACTTGGTTGCTATGAAACCAAGCAAAACTCATGTTTTAACTTTTATGGCTAAAACAATACCCCCCCCTTTTTTTTAAAGTCTCATAACAGGATTTCTAGATGGTTTTCTGTTAATTTATCTTCTGCTTAAAATGATAACATTTTTTTTATCCTCGATTGCATAAAAGAAATAAATATACATGCCCACTTTAAACAGTGTTTTTGTTCTAACTGTCCAAAAACCAATAGGACCACTTTGTCTTCCGCCTGTCTGTCCGTGTGTCTAGGCCCTTTCTCTCAAAGACGGCTTGAAGTATTAAGTTGAAGTTTATAGTAAATACTAGGGTCAATGGTCTCCTAATGCTGTGGAATTTTCAAGCTTCTACTTTAATTCAATGAAAGTTACAGCCTATTACCATAGAAAAGTAAGTTGGATTTTACAGACACGGTCGATTCACCAAAAGTCGATAGTAACTTGTGCGAGTAAACACAAAATATTGGAAAAGCCTACATACATGCTACCCTTTTCATAATAAAATACTGTTTTTGTTCTCTAGTCCTTGCCTATTCCTTTCCTAACTTCGTTATGCATTGCAATTAAATCAGGAGCTTCGTTACGTATACTATCGTAAATTATTCAATCCCCATTGGCGTATAGCCTACTTATATCTTTTACCGTAGTATTGAAAAATATTCATCATGTTTAAAAGTTTAGATTACATACAAAAATAATAGTTTAAACTGCAATTCGATTTTGAACATTAATGGATGTTGATGATGGATATAACTTTGGGCGGATAAAAAATTACAGAAAATATATAAATGAGTCCACGCAAAAGCCAAATTAACCCACACGCATATCTCCAAATTCCAATTGTCAACATCATGGAGCATCTTCTAGTCAAATAAGTACAATAATTAACATATATAAAAATCCCAAATTATATTACAGATGAAAATAATATTAGAACCTTTAAGCGAAAACTAAGAGAATGGCTAATAAAAAATAGCTTCTACGAGATAGACGAACTATTCCAAAAATAGCAGTAAACTTTAAGGGGGCTCAGTATGCGCGACTGAAGTTGCCGGCGCACGTGGGTAACCTGCTTGCTATTTCACCTAACATTGTGTGAGAAAGAGATAGACTCAGTGTAGCGAGTGCATGCGCGCATACTTCCGTGCTACCGTCCCGCTCCCGCTCCGTGTCGGGTGAGAGGCGCGATAATTTACACCGAAACCAAGCGCGCGAAAAGGGTTGAACAGTCGTTTGGGAAAAGTTTTTTTGAGAAAAAACTACTAAATGTATGTTTACAAAGTAAAGTTATTTGAACTGATGAATAAATAAACTATGTCTAATGATAATTTTTTTTGGAATTTTCATACTCCTAATGTTATTTATCTGCGCCCAAAGTTGTCATAAATTTAGTATGAAAATGACGATCTTTCGAGGCTCGTAACTTTATAACGAATATTTTTTTCAATATTATATATATCAATAAACCTAGATAATGACAAGGTAAATCGACATAATACTTAGTTTTGAGTGTATAATATCAAATAATGTAGTAATCACTCATCTACGTTTGTATGAAGAAGGTACTGGCTTGAGTCCCCTTAAGACCTCAATTGCGCATCAGGCTATGTTCCAAAATGTTAGACATCATCATAATGTTATGAAGATCTATTTTGACATATGAATGACTTCCAATCTGTTAATGAATAATATTAATTCGACTTTAAACTAATTTATACTAACCTACTTATGTAACTTTGCAACGCCCTAACGGGGCCTCATGTAATCTAACAATATATGTAATTAAGTGGATATACATGAATGCAAATAATAATAATAAATAAATAAGTCAGGAAAGAAACTGATTGAATGCGTTACGTTAAATTAGTAAGTAATAATATAAGATGGCGTGCCCATGTTGTCAACAAGGTCAAATGCAAAATGATGATATCTTTATCATTTCTAAAAATCGTTATCAATTTTAAACACGAATCTGAAAGTTCGGCCATTCTGCAATTAAACATGTCCGTGTTTCCGACCTATCTCAGTAAAGCCATTATTCGTCACGATCAATCTTGCCCATGGTCAAGTCGCAGGCGTTTATGCCCCCATTCAGATCTCAGACGATTTGCCATGATCAGTCATGGGCAATCTTGCCTTCAGTCAAGTTAATGACGGTCATCTACCAACAAAACTTATTTTCTGGATTCTAAATTATTTAATCCAACACTTTTGTGTAGACAGCTCGAGAAAATCGCGACGCGAATCTATTCAAACTAGACAATATTATGATTATCGGGACGGAATAAATTAATTATTCTAGCCAGTTCATGAAATATCTACAAAGAATTCGCTAAAGTATAGGACACTGTTTAACTAATATTAATACCTATTTATATATATTTTTTTTTATATACGCAGTAATTTAGATTTAATTAATAGAGGGTAATATTAATTATAATTTAGAAAAATATTATGCCCCGTTTGGTTGAATGTTTGGTTCAGTAATATTTGAGAAAAACGTTTTTCAAAATATAATTTTACAAAAACGTTTCAAAAACTGTTTCAGTGGCAAACGTATTCTGCAGAAATCATATCAAACACATTTAAAGCTCTGATTCAATGCATTTTATCAACCACTTTTAAAGACTGCATATTTAACAACATAATTGGAAGAAAAAGGAAAGACTACATGACCTGATGTGAGATGAGCGACGACCGCGGTCCATTTTTCCTCGTCGCACTCCGTTACTCCGGCGCAGCGCCTCCGACCCAGCGTTAGGTACCCGGCTGATGGCAACCGGGTACATGGGTATCTGCACGCCGCGCGCGGCCTCTCAGTTGACGTCCGCCGTGAGCTTTTCTCGTGTTGCCGAAGAATTTCCGTTCTTGTTCGTGTTGTAGCTCTCGTTCCAACCTTTTTCATCATTTTTTTCCTTTGAAAATATTGAGGACGTGGTATCTTCACTTCTGAGATGTAGGATCACTCCTATTCTGGACGTGAGAGAAACACCAACTTCACATTCTCATACTTTATTTAATTGCAATATTGCCCATCTGGCTTAAGTACTTTCACCGCGCCTAGCGTCCACTCAACTCACAGAAAGACTGCCCGTTTCGACGAGGTACACTGGTATTTATAATATGTTGACAGGTCACGTGGTTAAGGTATATTGACATTGTATACTGACTATCATGACAGTAGTATAATGACATACTCATATTAGCAACTATTTATCGAATGTTGACGGAAATGGACGACTAAAATGCAGTATTGTTTTTATAAAATACACTTAAAATCACATTCTACCCCCACAAATACAACGTAACCTTACATACGATACACAGAAACCCTATGAATCGCAAAAAAAAAATTTTACTTCGCATTCGCTTCTATGAGAGCCCCCCTGAAATAAAGATTTTTATAACTTTTTAAGCCATTTTCGGCTGGAGGCCATCGGTTTACATATTATATTTAAATTTGAAGTAATTACGTTCAGTAATTCAAAAGTTATAACTTATAAGGCTCTGACAGACGGACGGACGGACGGACGGATGGACAAGTGCAAGTCGCTCTAGTAAACTCAGAGACCTCGCTTCGCTCGGTCAATTATTATACGATAATACGGCTATTTATACAAAATAATTTTAATTAAAATAATCGTCCGGGACCCGTTACATTGAAAGTCCTCTTATCGGATTCGAAAATTTTGTATTCGAATTGATAGTTATTTAAACATTATACGTTTATAATAAGCTCGGCGTTAATTGAAAAAGCCGAAACAAAGTTAAAAAAAATTTTTTCTCAAAACTTCAAAAATGTTTTACTGTCATCGCGGATGTTGATTTTTGCAGTGTATTCGATAGAACATTTCTTACTCTATCAGTAAAAAATTACGCAAACCACTTTTTTTGGCCGGAAGAGTCTCGCATACCTACTTGAAGTATGTGAAAGAGGGGTCACGTGCACGTCACTCCACACGAGACATATGCCATGTCTCAGTTCCATAGATTACGCAGGGGTATGTGCACGTTCATGTGCACGTCCACGCGTACGCAGCCGGTGTGCTCTGCCCTTTCACATTGATGTTCTCATCCAAAGAGTTGCCATTCGTGTTTCTGCCAAATTTTGAAAGTCTCCCCATCGCCTACATCCGCACATTTACATTAATTTGTACACTGACAGAAAAATTATGAGTCACATACACAATTCACGCATAATATATCAATACGTTCATGATCGTTGACAATGTCTGTGTAACTGTCATTATACAATGTTTTGTAGACCGCCAAATTTTTCTAGTCTTGTCTTTGAATGAATTCTCAATATCTTACATAGACAAATGATATTTACTATTAAGATATCTTACGAAAGTGCCTACACAAAATTAAAAATCGTGATAGTAAAATAAATTCATTGAATAAATCTGTGATTAGAATGGGTCTTAACTCTTAAAATTGTAGTAGGCAACCCAATGTCAAAATAAAAATAACTCACAAGTTTAATCCGTTAATCTTTGTGATAAATAAAAAAAACCGGCCAAGTGCGAGTCGGACTCGCGCACCGAGGGTTCCGTACTGTAGAAGTAAAAGTAAAACGATAATATTATATGAATGGTTAACTTTGTTTGCAGAGATTTATTGTTAATATAAAAAAATGGTTTTTCCTGTAAAATATACATAAACTTCTATTGACTATAATTATTTCTGATTTTTCGATTGGTAAACTTCGGAGATAAGCCCCCCCCCCCCCCCCCATCTGTTTTAGAAAGTACAGGTAAAGGCCTTTCATAATATGATACCCTACTCGGTACAGTTAACTTACTTTGAAATTTCAAACTCCCGAAACTCTACGCAAACCTCTGTTGACCATAATTATTTCTGATTTTTAGATTGGTTAACTTTGGAGATAAGGGGGGGGGGGGGGGGCGGTATTTTTTTCGACATTTTGACCGATTAATCACAAACTATTATATTTAAAAATAAATAAATATCTGTTTTAGAATGACAGGTAAAGCTTTTTCATATGATACCCCATTCCGTTATCTTACTTTGAAATTTCAAACTCCCGATTTTCCCCCTTTTTTAATTAAGCTAAAAATAATTTTTGATTTTTTTTATTCCAATGATGTTTGGCCACTATTATACACAACTATTCCAAATTTCATGTCGATAACTTTTATAGTTACTAAAGTAATCGACTGTGACACACGGACGGACGGACGGACGGAGAAAGTCTCACCATAAGGGTTCCATTTTTACCATTTTGGTACGGAACCCTACTCATAAGAAAAATATTTATCTTTGCACAATCAATCCGCTGAATCAATTAAGATTCGAAAGAACATCGTGGAAGTCTATGCAAGAGACCAACGTGTTGATGAAGAAGAAGAAAAGAAGAATAAGATAGATGTTGCAAAATAAATAGTAACAGTTATAATAGTTGTAATAAGTCCTTATATATTTCTGATAACATACGTTTTAGTAATGACTACTAGTGTAGAAAATAAGGTACTTAAATATAGAAACATAATATGTGTACATAAAACAGATATATTGTTGTAAATGCACATTATGGTTACTCGAGCATCTTTAAAAATTGTTTCACAATTTTGTGTCGGACTAGAGCCTAGAGATTTTAAAAGTCATTGAAAACACAATTTGTAAACGTTGCCAAAGAGAATGGATTGATTACTTTTTAAGTTCTATGATTATGATGCTTGTTACTAAAATGCCTTAAGGCTTTCAAACATGTTCGTCTCTTATTTCTATTAATGACCGCTGTTAATTTTTAGACATCACATTTATTTTGTTGACAGTCGACCGCATGGATTTCAGCTTTAAAGAAAATGTTTCTTCATTCAAACTTTACCACCCTCCTTTTTTTAAATGTGTTCCTCCCTTTTTTCTTTCGACGTGGGGTCGAAGAATGTTCTAGAACGGTACTTAGCTCAGATATACCACCCCTTTTCATCCCCTAAAAATCTAGAAATATTTTCCTCCCAAATCTCGAGCCACCGAAATAGACTTCCATCGTTAGTCAGTCAGGGTACCTATTGTTTTTTATGGTGGGTATAGAATGTAGATAGCTTTTAAAATATAAGCTATGCTAAGCTATGAATACTACGCTATTTGCTTTTTCTTTTTGCGTGAAAACTTCTTTAAACAAGTGAAGTTTACTTAGTTTTTGTATCGAATGATCTTACTCATTTTTCCCATACATACTCGTAATACCTACCTACTTACAAGCAATTTTGTAGCCTCAATAGCGGAACTGTTTGGGTGCCGACTGTAAGATCGGTTCAAACCCCACCTGCTGTACTAGTGTCGCACCAATTCTGACCACAAGTTTTAAGTTTATTTGGGGGGAAAAGGGGAATATGAATCGTGTTTGACATGGCTAATGTTCTTAAAAAAATGACGATCACACGGTCAACTATTGACTCATCCCTTTGACAAGTCACATCATAAATACAAATAAACGATCATAAACTGGTCTTACGTGCTTGTCCAAGGGCAGGTGCACTTTCAACAGAGACTGGCAGGCGCTGGTAACCGATGTAATAGGTGTTTCCATAATAAGAGATTATTAAGGAAGGCTTGTCTATTATAGTTGATATAACACCTACATATATGCGTACGTACACAGTCATGCAACTGTTTATTGAAATTGCGACTGGCAACAATGTAACGTCTGCTGTCTGTGACTTTGTACGTTAATTTCGTGAAAACAATTTACAATAAAACAGTTAAGAAAATAGTTTAAGTAAACCGACTACGGCATATTGGATGTCATCTGTCATATTGATTATGTTCATAATATAAAATGTAGCCTATGTCACCCGAACCATAATAACGAATCGATTGACATCTAATTCATGGAAATCGGCTTAGTTGTGTAGGTGTACAACATACATACACACACACACACACCAAAATTGAACATTCAACATTTTGCGAAATTGAACATTTTGCGAAATTGAACATTCTGCGGGAAGACGATGATTATGTACATATTATAAAGATAACAGTAAAAAAATTTACCCAAAAAAGTTAAAATTAAACTTCACGCATATTTCCTCTTACTAAAGTTGGACCTGGTACCTACCCTACCTATGCAAAATATTAAGTGTAAATAAAATATATTAAAATTATTATGATTTCCATGATATTCTGATGTGTTACGTATCTTGGTAGGGAGCCGTATACCATCGATGCCATCCACGCTATTAATTATAATGTCCAAACTACAACTATTACGGTAAAACTTATCTCGGTTGTCGAGTTACGCGAGCGAGTAAGCATTTTGTAATCACAAGCAGTGAAGCTGATGTCATAGCGATTGGGAGCCAGTCGATGACCTCTTGACACGGTCGTTATACGTATGCACCTAGCCAGACCTGGCGAATAGACAGTGACCGACGCGTTAATTCGATAGAAGATGCGATAAGACGTTACTTGTATTAATGTAATTATATGTTGCGCTGTAATCTAATGCCTTGCGTAGTGAATTGATAGCTGGTCTGTTATTGCTTATTTTGATAGGTTCCCTTTTACATATTATACAGTATCTGATAAATCCCTGTACTTCTGGATGTACCGTATTTATATTTCCTCCGGCTAATTTTGGCGGCCAATCTCTACGGAGTAGGACACTAGCTACCATTACGCAGCAGATATCAGGTATCTGTAGGGTATTGTGGTACAAGTGTCTGCGCAAATACGGTGCATTCTCTATTCTCTCACTCACATAGTCTGATGGGACAGCAACAGACACGACTGGAAAGTGCTTAGGCGCAGAACTAACGTTTTACGTGCTTCCAATGCCGCCAGTTACCCAACTCCAGGCTGACTGAGAATTTTTTGACGGAACAATCCAATATTTTTTGGCCCAACCCGGGACTTGTATCCAGATCCTCACGAACTGCTAGCAAACAAGCTACCCACTAAACCAACAAGGCGCAGTTAGTGATAGTTATACTTACCTAGTATGTACTATTGGCTGTGCTCTATATCTCTATATAATCTGTGCTCATAACTGGTAATTTTATAAGCTGTGATGATTTGGCTTTGGCTCGCAGGTTCGACCCCGGGCTCCTCTTTTTTTCGGAAAACCTTTGACTTTGCGGAGTTATGTGCGCTTTAGCAATTAAACATAACATGATTAAACGGTGAAGGAAAACATCGTGAGCAAACATGCTCTGCGGAGAGTTCTCCAAAATATTCTCAAAGGTGTGTGAAATTTACAATTCGCATTGGGCCAGCGTGGCCGGTAGGGTGGCCTATTCCCTTCTCTGAGAGGAGACCTGCACACAGTAGGTAGTGAGACGTTAATGGGTTGGTCATGATGATGATTTGGCTTGAATAAGGTAGTTAGTTTCTTTCAGGTAATTTTTTTTAAATCTTACCAATAAATAAAATTTAATGCTATTATAATATACCTAATATACGCATATTTTATAATATTAGCATGGATAGTAAGGACTGAAATCTAAACATTATCATATTATGGCAATTGGATTTAATTTATTTATATAATATAATTATTAGATACCTACTCAGAGCTCTTATCTTTTTCACATAATTAAAACTTCAGAATACATAATAATTAAAGCTTCCTGAATTAATCAATTACGTCTCGATGGTGTTTGTCTAAAATATTCACACACTTTCGCTCCTTGTATGTATTGGTCCAGGAGCCGGTGACACTGAGTCATTCAGAGACGAAAATTTTAAATTAATTAATTTAGTTAAAGATTATACAAATAAAATAAGCTTGGTAAAAGCCAAAAAAATTAAAAAAATATTATTCTGACGAGTACGAAATCTATCGAATTCACTGCAAATAACAATATCCGCGACGACAATTTTTTAATAATAATTTTTTAATGTATTTTAGGCGTAAGTTTTTTTTTCGAGAGTAATATATAATTTTTAACTATCAATTCACATAAAAAATTTTGATTACGCTATGACGGGGCTTCCAGTATCACCGGCTCCCTCGCTATAGTCTGTATAAATTGAGGAACTTGATAATATGGCCGGTGTGCATTCGGCACTTAGCTGTTAGAAAAATTTGATAGAGTATTGAGGAAGTAAAAAATGTGTATGTAGTGAATATGTGTATTGTGTATGCCTATTTACGTAATGTAATTTTGTTTAACGAGTGAAACGTCTCCGATGATATAATACTCAGGTATCGTGCGGTACTCGTCGCCTATTGAGGCAGAGGCTGTGGAACATTTCATATTTTTGATGTTACATTAGGTTTTTAAAGAAATAGCCTGTTTTTACAAGCTTTTATTTAGCTTGACCAGTTTATTTATGTATTTGTTTGTTTGTGTCAAATCTGGCAAGATGAATTAGACCCACTTCCCGGTTTCTGATCGAGGTGAAATTTTGCATTTATGTGTAAATCGGATGACAATGCAATATTATTGTGACATGGAGCTGATCTGACGATTGAGACGGAAGATGGCTATCGGAACTCTGTAATAAAACGACGTAACCCCATCGAGTTTGGGCTCCTTTTATTCATCATAACAAGTTCTCTGATCCTAGATGACATCCAGAGTCTAATGATGGAGCTAAGTACTAAAAGATTGCATCTAAAAATAATTTTTTTAATTTACACTTGTTTTCATTCGTTACCCTTGTTACTACCAGTCTTACTATACAGTACTTACACTACAGTAGTAGGTATATTGTAACAAGAGGGTTTTATAACAAAGGGATTGTAGACAATTCAAAAAATAGGTATACCTATACCTACCTTCTTTCTGAATTGTCTCTAGTCTGTTCTGGTGGGAGGCTTTGGTCGTGGTTAGTTATCACCTTACTGTCAAGGACATGATGCCAGTGATTTAGCGTATCGGTACGATGGATGTAGAGACCGATTAATGGTATGGGTTTAATTAGCATTGCCATATTCCAAGCCAGCCCGCTGCCACTGCGTCGCCACTTACCATCTCGTGAGTACGCAGTCAAGGGTCAAATCATGACGAATTACCTACTGTAAACTGCACAAAGAACTTAAGTAAGTATATATTTTTTATAGTGATAAATTCTTAGGTACTTACCCACAATTATAGATCTATAATTTCCTTCCTGACGAACATAAGAACTATCTTACTATAATAGTATTTATTTCACATATTTCTCACATGATGAAGTGTGACGTTCCATCTGTATGATACGGATACAAACATACAGGTAAGAATATAGCTGATAGTTATAAATTCATATGTTGGTATGACTCATTCAGTTACTGTATGGGAATTACTTATTATGACAAATAGTGGTCCTAATGTGATACATTTTACAAATAGACATTAAGCTACCTCGCGCACTACGCAACCATAATCAAAAAACCGGCCAAGTGCGTGTCGGGCCACGCGCAGTGTAGGGTTCCGTAGTTGAAAGTCTCAAATATTATTGCTGACCTAGGAGAGTGCTTTTGTTTTATTTATGAATATTGAATAAATTTTGAGTTCCATGGTTTAAATACTATAATATTCTACAAAATATGCAACTTACACTACGTGTAATACCTAACTTAGAAAAAACAGATATAACTCCTTAACTAATGAACCCTACTTAGCCGTGATAGTTTTCCTTTAAAATTCATTATATATACTACTGCTGTGAATTTTTTCTTGTATCCTATATACAACCATTTAGCTGGCAGAGGGGGGGGGGCACTTGGCTCTAATAAAATTTAGCACTTTAAAATATCATATTTCACAAACGGATCCCTGAATTGAAAAATGATGTTCCCACACCCACAATATTTTTGAAAGACCTATTCAACGACACCCCACACTATGGGATAGACGAGGAAAAAAAATTCATCCCCACTTTACATGTAGGGGAGGTACCCTAAAAAATTATTTTTCACAATTTTATTTCACGACTTTGTCGGCGTGATTGATATTAATACCCTTGTCAAATTACAGATTTCTAGTACCAATAGTCTCTGAGCTAAACCGCGGACAGACAGACAGACAGACAGACGGACGGACATGGCCAAACTATAAGGGTTCCTTGTTTACTACGGAACCCTAATAAATGGTGGTTATCGTGGTCACAACTTCGTTTGCAGAAGCTCACTACGCTCAAGCAAACGCTCATAGCAAAGTACACAAAGTTTGTTTGCAACGACTAGTCGCGGCAAGTCGTGCAATCATTTTATCGTTGCGGCACAGAATATAATATAATAGTACTACTTGTTGCGGCCACAACCAAGACTGGTCACCACTCGTCAAGTTGCGGTCGCATCCTTGGTCAATGAAGCCCATACCTACGCCGATTTTTAAGTATCATAATGAAGAACACATTTTGTCACGGCAAGTCGTGCTGCCAGAATCGCGTGCTTGTTCACAACGCGTATTGGGTTGCGAATTGCGATCGGGGGCGCGTAGTGCGTGAAGTCCCCACAATATATAGTTAATACTAGTTGATGTCTGCGATTTAATCCGCGTGAATTTATGTTTTTAGGGTTCCGTACCAAAATGGGAAAAACCCTTATGGTGCGACTTTCTCCGTCCGTCTGTATGTCATATTCAATTATTTTAGTAACTATTAAAGCTCGACATGAAATTTGGATTAATTGTATATAATAGTGGCCCAACATCATTGGAATTAAGTAAAAAAATCGAAAATTATTTTTAGTTTAACTAAAAAAATTGGAAAATCGGGGGTTTGAAATTTCAAAGTAAGATACTCGTAAATATACCGAGTGGGGAATCATATGAAAGTGCTTTACCTGTATATTCTAAAAAAGATTTTTATTAATTTTTATACATATAGTTTTTGATTATTCGTGCAAAATCAAATTTTGCAAATTTTTCAAAAAAAACAATCGGGGGTTAAAAATAGGTGCCTACCTAAAGAGTATACCGTACCGTACCTTAGCAATAATTTTATCTTTGGCTAGTTAAGATAAAATGCCAATGACATAGTAGGATAGTTTAATTTATGATTTATAAGAAATTTCCTTTATAGGCATAATATTAATTTAATAAGGCAGGTAGGTACTTACTTCTTTGGTTACATAGATGATTTATGGTTAGGGGATTGGTAGTTTGAATAATTAATTTGCACCGCGCTGTAAATTCGTGATCAGGCTGTGACGTATCACGTAACACACATAACAAACTACTGAAACTTTGGTTATATTTATATATGTTTCAGTAGCGGAGGCTTACTGAAAGCTTATACAATACATAACATGAATAGGGAATATTAATAACTTAACTTACGTGTATACATACATAATTATCTTACATGCTACAGGCTACTGAATTAAAATAACAATACTATAAGGAAACTGACATGTTAAATGTAGATTGCCTGAAACTTCTTCAACATTTTATTTTGCTGAGTTGAAATTTTTTACATACCTACAACAATATCTTCCTCGGCCTCCACAGGCCTCGGCCTTGCGCCGCCTGGATCCAGCGGCTCCCTGCGACTCGTTTGATATCGTCGGTCCACCTGGTCCCCCAGCTGGACTGTGTGTCCCAGGTATATGCTCGTACACAATTTCGAGTGCAGATTTCTCAACGATTACTGGGTGGAGCGGAACATGAGCTTTGGACATGATTTTCGTCTTGCTCATGTTCATATTCGGGCCCACCTGTTGAGAAACGCTACTGAGATCGTTAAGCATTGTATTGAGGTCTCTCAGAGTCTCTGACTAGGTACTATGTCTTCGGCAAATCGCAGGTGAGTGATGTAGTCGCCATTAATGTTGATGCCAAGCCCGTTCCAATCCAGAAGCTTAAATACGTCCTCCAACGCAGTGGTAAAGAGTTTCGGGGAGATTACGTCTCCCTGTCGCACTCCACGCTGCAAGCGGATTGGCCTCGTAGTCTGGTCCTGTCCTGTATACGTACTGACATTGTGGCGTTTTCATACAAGCATTTCAGCACTTGGATATACCAGTAGTCAATCCGGCATCTCTGCAGCGACCTCAACACAGCCCAAGTTTCTACCGAATAAAGGCTTTCTCATAGTCCACAAACGCCAAGCAAAGTGGCCGGTTATACTCTTCCGTCTTTTGTATTACTTGACGCAGCGTATGAATGTGATCTATGGTACCAAAGCCTTTTCGGAATCCGGCTTGTTCGGGAGGCTGGAAGTCGTCGAACCTACGAGCGAGACGATTCGTAATGACTAATGACTCTCGAGAACAACTTATAAACATGACTCAACAACGAGATGGGTCTAAGTATAATTCTTCAACAAGGTACCACACTCCTGTGCGATGCTTCCAGCGTTAACCCTCGTGAATGACGGAATTGAACAATCGCTGAAAGGGTTTCCACCCGCTTTCAGGAGTTCCGCAGTGATTCCATCATCACCAGGCGCCTTGCTGTTCTTGAGCTGCTTGAGAGCCATACTAATCTCGTATAGGCTGACGTCCGGGATATCTTTGCCCTACAAATTATAATTCAGAAGATAAGTCACACTATGCATCTGCATAAAGAATAAATCTCGACAGTCCAATATAAATATAATTTGAACCAATTGATACAAACTTTCTTGACATGCTCAATAGCATTCTTAGCTGTGTATAGGTAGGGTGGGTATTCAAATGAGTATCACCATTATATTCAACCTACGTTGTCGCGTGCTGAACTTAATTTGATCAGTTATCCGTTGATTTATGAATTCATTTTTTATATAATACACATAGACTAAGAGATAGGTACCTAGTTATAACTTGCCTTGTTTTAGACGAATCTATTGCTGTGTGAAATATAAAATGAGTCTGCCAATTTTATCGTTACAGTCTTTCACTCAACTTCCACGAAATAACAAACTTACATACCTACATACCCACTTAATTACAACAACTCCTGTATTGTGTATTGCTGTACAAATAACAACTCCTTTGCATAGCTCACTCAGGTAGAAGTCGTTTAAATGAAAGATGTCTGATGGTCACCAGCTCTTTAGCAAGTTACCGTTAGCTTACATGATATCATTAAACATATCTGACGCACCAGATTTCATATGCTATGATCGAACGCCGGCCGTTATGCCTTGTGACTTCATTCAGTGTTGCACAATAACATAAATCGTCCATTCATATGCAATTATTTGTAATGGAGGACACTATTTATTAAACCATTATTATCAACGGATCGTATATGTCGCAGGGATACGATAAAAGCAGGAATTCTACCAAATCCCTAAGATGTGCATTGAGGTCAAGTTAAGTATGCTTCATTCAATGAAGATGTTAATTTTTTTTGTAGTTTTAAATAAAAAACATCAGTAAAAGAAATAATATTATCTCTTAAACACAAGGGTTAAGTAGAGTCAGATGTTCACTACTTTTTTTTATGAATTAAAATTATTTATTCATATAATATTTTAATTATTACACAGCTGTCTAAGCTGTGAAAAATATATTAAATTATCCTTCAAACAAAAAAGTTACAGACAGACCCATAGGCGATGTCCCCAGACGGAAAATTGGGCCCGTAACATGACAAGCCTTACTCCGTGATCATCATTGCATCATATTCCGCACATTTCTTTTCTTCACATTCTTTACTTTTGTTGTTTATATTATGTTCGTCGTATATTTTGAGAATTAATTTCAAAAGATTTTGCTTTGATATGATTTTATTTGTAGATATGTAGTTCTAGTTAACAACACCATGATACTTTTCTCCATCATGAGTGATAGAGCAGAAAATGTTCCAAACACATATTATGTAATTTGTGTCTCTGTAATATTCTGAACTTCGTTAGTTCGCCAGTTCATAATATCGCGAGAATAATTATACCTAAAGTAATGAAGTTCACAATCTTATGCAAACATACATAATACGTTACGCGTATGTTACGCGTTAGTAGTCCATTTGCCACAACATGTAGTGACTGTTTTAAAACCCGCAAGTTAGTTTACTTTATCAAGTTATTACTTACTAGATTCATTCATGGAAATGATCATGATATTATCGAGTTGTCATTTTAACATTTTCCTTTAATTAATCAACTGTGTTAGGAATTTTATCCACTGAATGTTTTTCTCGTATCGCTGCGACATAAGTACAATTATTTATGATCAAATTTCATTTGAAATATCCTCATTACAGTAGGTAATATCTTACGAGTACCTACCTGTTTACTGTGTAATTGCAACGATTCATGATATTCTGGTTTATGGGATTAAAGACCTTTTGTATTGCATTAATTATTCTATCAATTTTGCCGATTAGGCAAGTTTTTGCTTATACTTTTTTAATTTAAGATGAAGTTTTGATTTAAGCAGCTATAGTTACGTAAAATAAGACTAATGATACATTTTACCTTTATTTATATGGCGGTGAAAACATGACGAAGAAAGCTAATAGTTGTTTAGGGTAATATATTTCATCATTCTCCTCAGATTCTAGAGCATCAAATTATCTCGATCTAATGTCATCTTTTGGTCTACTTCCAGTGCACACACTTGCTACGAGGCTCAAAAACTGTCTAGATCACATATTTGCCAGGACCACTTTTCCATCCACAGCCTTAATTATTGAAAACTCGTTAACAGACCACAACACGATACTGCTCTCAATAGAACCAAAAAATTCCTTCTTATCTGCGGGTACAAGCTACAAATTAAAATACAATTTTTTAAACATTCATACTGAAATTAAAAATCATGACTTTGGAAACATTCTTGATATCAAAAATGCAGATGAGGCTGCAAAAAATTTGGTCGACGAGCTGCAAAAAATTATAAATAATAACTGTTCACAAATTAAATTATCCCGACGGAAGACACCAATTAAGCCTTGGATAACCCCGGGCCTCTTACGTTGTCTTAGACACAGAGATAAGCTTCACGCTAAAGTAAAAAAAGACCCAGATAATACAACTTTAAATACAACATACAAAAGGTATCGAAACTACTGCTGTGATATTCTCAAAAAATTAAAAAACCAACATTTCAGAGATGAACTAAATAATGCAAATAGTATAAAAAAACATGGGAAATAATAAACACAGTTACACATTTCAAAAATAAAAAGGTTACTTCACACAATCTTCTTAATATATTAAATTCACCATCTAATTCAGTAAATCATATAAGCCACTATTTTATAAATACAGGTCAAATGTTAGCGGATAAGATCGAAGTTGATATCGAAGGTGATTCCCAAACAAGCACCAATTATGATTCAACACACTACCCTCTAAATTCATTTGTATTGTTAAACACTGATATACAAGAAGTAATATCAATAATTAACTCACTCAAAAATACAAATTCAGTAGGATGGGATGGTATATCAGCCAAGATTCTCAAACAAAATAAGGACTCACTCGCAGGCATCTTAGTCCATATATGTAATTTATTCTTTGGCTCTGGTATTTTTCCTGAAGTCTTTAAAAAATCCGTTATTACACCTATTTTTAAACAAGGTGCCAAGAATGATGTGTCGAATTACCGCCCAATATCAATACTACCTAACATCTCAAAAATTTTAGAGCGGATTATAAATAAGCAACTGGTCAAATATCTTGAATCTAACGATCTATTAGCAAAAAACCAGTATGGTTTTCGGAAACAAAAATCAGCAACGGACGCTGTCTATGATCTTGTTGATTGTATTGTTAGACATGTAGATGACGGAAATAAATGTCTGACCATTTTCCTAGACCTAGCTAAGGCATTTGATACCGTCTCCATACCCCTTCTTCTACTTAAGCTCGAACAAATTGGTATCAGAGGTCTGCAGCTTCAACTTCTAAAGAGTTACTTGTCAAACAGGTACCAATCAGTCAGGATAGGAAATGTGTGTGCATCAGTGGCGAACTTCCCATCACTCATGGTGTTCCGCAAGGAAGCATCCTGACTCCAACCCTCTTCCTTATATATATGAACCAGCTTTGTAACCTAAAAATTGCGAATGGAAGAATAATGAGTTTTGCTGATGATACAGCTTTAATAGTATGGGGGAAAAGCTGGGAGGAAGCTTTTTCTCAGGCACAAAAAGGTTTCGATAATAATATATCTCTTTGGTTAAGACAAAATCGTTTGAGTTTAAATGCAAATAAAACTAAATACATAACATTTTCTATAACCAACAAATCCCAACCAATAGCCGAAGATCATAAAATACATGCCCATTCTGGATTATGTGAAGACCGATCATGTCAGTGTTACAAATTAGAAAGAACACCATATATGAGATACTTAGGTATAATTATAGATAAAAATCTTAACTTTAACAAACACATAAAAACACTTACAAGTAGAATAAGAAAGCTAATAGCCATTTTTAGAAACATAAGAGAGGTTGCAGATCCTAAACTTATAAGGACTATTTATACTTCATTATGTCAATCTTTATTAACATACGGTATTGATGTTTCGGGTGGTGCAGCCAAGTCACACATGATAGAAATGGAAAGAGCACAAAGGCTACTACTGAAAGTAAGCCGTTTTCTACCGCACCACTACCCGACAGTATTATTATATCGCGAGAGTAAGGTGCTGACAGTACGAAAGCTATTTTTACAAAAATTAATTATGAGATACCATGTTCAAATCAAAGATAAATTAGTAAACAAACAAACAGATTGTAGACGAAATTATAAAATATTTACCACTAACAAATTTAAAAAAACGTTTGTACATAACTTTTCATGCTTCCTTGGAAGCTACCTGTATAATAAGGCCAATAAAAATTTAAATATAAACGGTCTGAATAAATACAACTGCAAAACCCGAATATTCGACTATCTAACAGAACTAGACTACGATGAAACGGAAAAATTCATTAGGATCCAAAAATATAACAGTCACACACACACACACACTCACACATACACACATACATACATACTTACTAAATAAATAAATAAATTAACCACCTATCTACAAACTTGTATAACATGTACTTTTTTACCTTTTTTTTATTTTTTAAATTAAGTATGTCAAAATAATACAACTTTAGGAGTATTGTATCCCTGGAAGGAACTACCCTCTGCAACACAGGTTTTCCTAGTGCAGAGGGTAGGGACTATTAATTGTATTTTGTAAAAATTTATGGATCAATAAATAAATTATTATTATTATTATATAAATAAAGCATTCATAGTTACAGTGTGAAGGAGGGCTAAAATATCTACGTTATTTTTAGGCCCCTGGTAGTAGGTAATATTTAAAGTTGTTTATAGTATTAAAAATCCGGGACTGCTCATATAGCTACTTTAATTTGAAAGGTGTGACAATTGTCTGAGAACTTGACCGACGGTTGCCACTCCTCTGGCGCTAATCTATTACTTACATCTGAGATTCTAACCGTTTGACAGCGCTGTTTGAACAATAGGCCTCATTATATCACTTCATGTTACAGCGCTAGACTGCTTGATTCTGTGAGAAGCTAAGCTTGATTGTAATTTATTACACTTTAATTTGACATTCGTGCGATATTAAAATAATATATAGTGTCGTCGCTAACTGAAGCTCGAAGTCTTCGACTAAAATATTCCTGAACTTTTTTTGCTCTATCAATATCGGCTGTCATATTGATTTATTGCATAATTTACTTTAAATATATTATACTAATTATAGCTGATCCCCGTGACTTCGAGTCAAAATAAATAAAATTCTAATTCAAAATATTTACTTCATGTAGGTCAAATTCTGGCACTTATGACAAGTCTAGAATCTACCACCGGTTCAGAAAGCTGATTCTGCTGAGAAAGGTCTGCAAAAAACTCAGCAGTTGCTCTTTTCAAAACAAAAATACTTATTACAATTTTATGTAGCATAACTATCTTGAGGACAGCTGAATATCTTTTCAAAGTCCCTTGGGAGACTTTTGATCGTCTAGACTCTAGAGTCTAGATTCTAGAATATTGTTTCTCCTTGTATTATTCTCTTTCTGTCTGTGAAAAATTCGCCATAAAAGATAGAAGGCCGTCCCGATAATTCCTTACACATTTTAATTTTTAACACACCTTTTGAAGAATAGTGAAACACATTTTGAAGAATAGTGAAACACGATTTTTTTAATAATATAATTATTTACAAATTAGTAGGTAGGTATCATCCTTTACTTACATTAAAAGCTTAAAATAAAAATTCTTTTCAAAAAACCGACTTCTAACGCCACTACAAAGTATAAAAATAATTTTAGTTTGTCCACGTTTGTTGAAGTCGGGCGGGCCTAAATACAAACTATGAAACCGATGCGCGACGCTACACAATATGAGAGACTCGTTTTTAGAAGTCGAGCGAGCATCGCGAGCTTTTAAGTGTAGTATCCTATGATTGAGGAGCTAGGACCTGGAGCTCCATGATGTAGTCCATACTTGTTACTTACAATATCAATTCATAATCGACATTTCCTAAATCCCCATAGTTTTGTGTAGGCAGTACCCTGCAGCATCAGGATTGAGGAGCTAGGACCTGGAGCTCCATGATGTAGTCTATACTTGTTACCTACAATAATAATTCGTAATCCATATTTCCTAAATCTCTTTATTTTAGGTGAGCAATATCCCTGCAGCATCAGGCTTGAGGAGTTGAAGGTGAAAATTTTTATGGGACCATTTCGCAAACATCCTCTGTCGATTAAAAAAAAAATCACGCGAATCTGTCTAGTAATCCCGGAGAAATCGGTGGACATACATAGAAAAAAAAAGATACCGGCCGAATTGAGAACCTCCTCCTTTTTGGAAGTCGGTTAAAAATGTTTTTTCATAAAACTTTGCAACTTCATCGTCTACATCCACATTATGCTATTTCTCTCTCTAAGCATAAGCGAGGTCTCTGAGTCTACTAGGTGAATTTGCTCTTGTCCGTCCGTCCGTCCGTCTGTCAGAGCCTTATAACTTTTGAATTACTGAACGTAATTACTTCAAATTTAGATATAATATGTAAACTAATGGCCTTCAGCCGAATATTGCATAAAAAATTATAAAAACCTTCATTTCATGTTAAAGATAATTTCGAACCGAGTACAAAAATATTTTTTTTTAATTATTCCCTTAAAATTGACGAAATGGGAGGCTTTCAAAGTGGAGATTTAATACGCTCTCTAGGAGAATTGACTATGTATTTTCAAGCTGATTTTAGTTTTTTGTTTCACTTGTATCCTGTACTTGAACAACAAATACTAAAATTATATGAATACTAGCGGTCGCCCGCGACTTCATCCGCGTATAATCTCTGGTTTTCTATGAGATTATAAAAAGATAAATTTTCCCGCTGCAAGAAGCCTATCAAAAAAGTCCTACCGCTATTTTAAATAAAAATAAAAATCATTAAATCTTTCCATTCAAATTTCATCCCCTATTTTACCACCCATAAGAGGGGATTTTCCAAAATAACCTATACAGGGTTTTATTATTTACAGCTAGTCACCTAAATCCCGATTTTCAAACCTCAAACTTAAACTTTCAAATTAAAACTTTCCTATATAAACTATCATCCCCTATTTTACCACCCTTAAGGGGGGATTTTCCAAAATAACTTATACAAATCTTTATTATTTAAAGTTGATAATCTAAATGCCGATTTTCATATTATGTCTAACTTCAAAAACAGGACTTTCATGTAACCTTCGAAACCCCATTTTACCCCCTTAGGGGAGGATTTTCTCAAATTCGTTTCTTAGCTGACACCTACTCTCTAGAAAGAACCTATGTTCCAAATTTCAAGTTTCACAATAACAATAATTAAAACTTTCCTATAAAAACTTTCATCCCTTATTTTACCACCCTTAAGGGGGGATTTTCCAAAATAACTTATACAAATCTTTATTATTTAGAATTAGTAATCTAAATGCCGATTTTCATATGTCTAACTTCAAAAACTTTCATATAACCATCAAAATTCCATTTCACCCCCTTAGGGGGGGATTTTCTCAAATCCGTTTCTTAACTGACACCTACCCCCTAGAAATAACCTACATTCCAAATTTCAAGTTTTTAGGTTTTATAGTTCCTGAGATTTCGTGATGAGTCAGTGACCTTTCGCTTTTATATAAATAGATTATAAAGAAATGAGATTATTTAATTTTTAATGGGCATCAGTAATTCATATAGCATCAACATAGCTTCACAATAATGCTAATAGATGGCGCAGTCATTAACTATTCCATGGAACTAGGGAGTTACGACTATCCCAAAAACAGTTTTGCGTCGAACATTATTATTTAGTTACATAAAATAATAACTTATTATTCAATTAAAATTCTTGTTTAATTAATTATCAAACTTCAATAAACTATTAATTACTGCATTTTGTATATTTTCTATTCGCGTCGACAGATGACGATTTGTACAGATGCCCGTAACCCGTTTTCACTCGTTAGTACTTATTAATTCAATGTTTTCATTAACGTTGCCTAACCTTACGGGCTATGATAAGTTAGGTGATGATTTCTGTCAACTTCTTTATCACGATCCTGTACGGGACACCTAAAAGGACATTGGGAAGGATGTTAGGACTTAGGATTGTATTTAGGAGCTACCTACGTAAAGAGACTCCTACTTAGGGGATGATATAGGTATGTTTGGTGAAAACGGGCAAAATAATAATGTCAGGTTTGGTCGTCATGTATCGATTGAATGAATAATCATGGGATACCGTTACCGCGAGGTCTCAGTTCGGGGCGAACCACTAGTTTAAACGAAAGCCAAAAACCCAATTACAATGGACATACATACACACTTACATACATAGATACATGCATACATACATACATAGACTGCTAAAGTCATAACCCTTCCTTTTGGATTTACAGTAGTCGGGTAAAAAATGCTCGCTTACAATATAATTCCTTTTTTGTCCTCAATAAGTCATATAATTAATCTATCTATAATATAATAAAACTGTAACAGGTCCAATTCTGTACATTGAAGATATTTTGAAAATTTTTGTTTGAGGGCACTCTATAATCGATACTGAAGCCAAAACAATTTTTTTTTAATTTTTTGTCTGTCTGTCTGTCTGTCTGTCTGTCTGTCTGTCTGTCTGTCTGTCTGTCTGTATCTTGGCCGCGCATCACGCCGAAACTACTGGACGGATTTAAATGAAACTTGGCACGATTTAAAATAATACTACGAGGTATAATATAGGATACTTTTTATCCCGAAATTCAGCACGGTTCCTTTGGGAGAGGGGCTGAAAGTCCAAATGGGTATTTCGCTGTAATTCATTAAGGCGTATTCCGATTTAATCCATTCTTTTTTTGTTAGAAAGCAGGTTCTTTAGAGATTGTCCTGTAATTATTTCAAGGTCGTCAATTTCGTAGTTCAGAAATTATAGACATCACGATCTTCAGTATAAGGTCCAATTAACTTGAACCCCGGAATCTACAAGATACTTTGAAAGAACGGCTCATCTTAAGCTGGCAAGCGTACTTTATCGTATATAGCCATCGTGGATAGCCCTATTTTGTCAAAGTCAAACTACTCCAAAGGCGTCAGATTTTGCCAAACGATCATTATACCTACATACTACATAGTAGGTATGGATGTAATACATCGTATGGACTTAATGCTACAGTGTTTTCCTATGCAATTTAATATTCTAATCATACTAATATTATAAATGCGAAAGTGTGTTTGTTTGTTGGTTTGTCCTTCAATCACGCTACAACAGAGCCACGGATCGACGTGATTTTTGCATGGGTACTATAGTTGAGGACATAGGCTACTTTTTATCCCGGAAAATCAAAGTGTTCACGAGGGATTTTAAAAACTAAATCCACGCGGATGTAGTGCAAACGTAAAAATTTTCGCGCTCACTTCGCTCACGAAAATATTTTTTCTTCGTTGGTATTGTATGAACCAAGTATGGAGTGCGACACAGTTAAGTAGTACAGTTCTAAAAAATTCCACGCTCACTTCGCTCGCAAAAATGTTGCGTTTACTTTGCTTTACTTTGCTATTGTAGGTGCTAAGTATGAACTACATAGTGGCGTAGTGCAATCGTAAAAATTTTCGCGCTCGCTTCGCTCGCGAAAATGTTGTTTGTTTCTTGGTATTGTATGAACCAAGTATGGAGTGCTACACAGTTAAGTAGTGCAGTTCCTGAAAATTTCACGCTCGCTTCGCTCGCGTTGTAGGTGCTAAGTATGGCCGACATAGTGTCGTACTGCAATCGTAAATATTTTCGCGCGAATCATTGGTATTGTATGAACCAAGTATGGAGTGCTACACAGTTAAGTAGTGCAGTTCTTGAAAATTTCACGCTCGCTTCGCTCGCGTTGTAGGTGCTAAGTATGACCTACATAGTGTCGTACTGCAATCGTTAAAATTTTCGAGCTCGCTTCGCTCGCAAAAATGTTTTTCTTCATTGGTATTGTATGTACCAAGAATGGAGTGCAACACAGTTAAGAAATGTAGTTCTAAAAAATTTCACGCTCGCTTCGCTCGCGAAAATGTTCGGTTTGCTTTGCTATTGTAGGTGCTAAGTATGAACTACATAGTGGCGTAGTGCAATCGTAAAAATTTTCGTGCTCGCTTCGCTCGCGAAAATGTTATTTCTTCGTTGGTATTGTATGAACCAAGTATGGAGTGTGACACAGTTAGGTTGTGCAGTTCTAAAAAATTTCACGCTCGCTTCACTCGCATAAATGTTGCGTTTACTTTGCTATTGTAGCTTCATAGTGGCGTAGTGCAATCGTAAAAATTTTCGCGCTCGCCGCGCTCGCGAAAATGTTTTTTCTTCATTAGTATTGTATGCACCAAGTATGGAGTGCTACACAGTTAGGTTGTGCAGTTCTACAAAATTTCACGCTCGCTTCGCTCGCAAAAATGTTGGGTTTACTTTGCTATTGTAGGTGCTAAGTATGAACTACATAGTGGCGTAGTGCAATCGTAAAAATTTTCGCGCTCGCTTTGCTCGCGAAAATGTTGTTTCTTCGTTGGTATTGTATAAACCAAGTATGGAGTGCTACACAGTTAAGTAGTGCAGTTCTTGAAAATTTCACGCTCGCTTCGCTCGCATTGAAGGTGCTAAGTTTGACCTACATAGTGTCGTACTGCAATCGTAAAAATTTTCGCGCTCGCTTCGCTCGCGAAAATGTTTTTACTTCATTGG
This sequence comes from Oeneis ivallda, assembly GCA_029955525.1. Lineage (NCBI taxonomy): Eukaryota > Metazoa > Arthropoda > Insecta > Lepidoptera > Nymphalidae > Oeneis > Oeneis ivallda. The sequence continues at coordinate 18,499,785 of JARPMR010000002.1, read as the reverse complement.
TATTGTATGTACCAAGAATGGAGTGCAACACAGTTAAGAAATGCAGTTCTAAAAAATTTCACGCTCGCTTCACTCGCAAAAATGTTGCGTTTACTTTGCTATTGTAGGTGCTAAGTATGAACTACATAGTGGCGTAGTGCAATCGTAAAAATTTTCGCGCTCGCCGCGCTCGCGAAAATGTTTTTTCTTCATTAGTATTGTATGCACCAAGTATGGAGTGCTACACAGTTAGGTTGTGCAGTTCTACAAAATTTCACGCTCGCTCCGCTCGCAAAAATGTTGGGTTTACTTTGCTATTGTAGGTGCTAAGTATGAACTACATAGTGGCGAAGTGCAATCAAAAAATAAATGTTATTTCTTCGTTGGTATTGTATAAACCAAGTATGGAGTGCTACTCAGTTAAGTAGTGCAGTTCTTGAAAATTTCACGCTCGCTTCGCTAGCGTTGAAGGTGCTAAGTTTGACCTACATAGTGTCGTACTGCAATCGTAAAAATTTTCGTTAAGAAATGCAGTTATAAAAAAAAGTGTGTGTGTCAGCTCCGACGCACGACTGGAGTTTACTCCTTAAGTACGATTGTCTAAACATACGCAAAAAGTTAATTTAAAAAAAAGTTAATGATTTTCCGATGTGCCAACCCTAAACCGCAACGTCGTAATGCATTCGCGGCGCTCGCTGCGTCTCAGCGCCGCTCGGACCCGATCGGTACGCGCTCGGCTTCCCTCGGAAAGCTCAACAACTCAAGCGAAAACCAACCTTATTTACTCAACGTAGAAATTTGCATCGTTGTGAAAAACGTAACGAGGTCATTCATAAGTAGATTTTACTCCTCGAATTTTTCTCATACCGGGCGCCTTATATATGAAAATCGATTCTTAAGGAGTAAACTCCAATAAACTCCAAAAATTTCACGCTCGCTTCGCTCGCGAAAATGTTCGGTTTGCTTTGCTATTGTAGGTGCTAAATATTAACTACTTAGTAGCGTAGTGCAATCTTAAAAATTTTCGCGCTCGCTTCGCTCGCGAAAATATTTTTTCTTCTTTTGGTATTGTATGAACCAAGTAGGTATGATTTGATAAGGTGTTGTAGATACCAAGTACAGAATACATAGCGGCGTAGTGTAATCGTAAAAACATCGCGATTAACACAAAGTAATTTTTAAACTATTACCACGCGGACGAAGTCGCGGGCATCAGCTAGTCTCTATATAAGTATGTACGCAGATAACACTTTATTGACAATATTTATCTGGGCCAATAAGGTCATAGACGTGCATAACGATTCATACTGATCGTCTGATAAATAATGTACCTACGTAGTTGATTGCTATAAAGGGCGATCACAAATTGAAGACTAAAAAGCTCCAACAATTTTTTTATTTACCTTGTCCTCATCTAAGAGACAACGACCACATCTAAAATCGCAACTTTAGGGAATCAACGAAAAACTATATTATTTAGAATTTTAAGTACTATTCGCGTACACTTTAAGTAGTTATGCGAGACCAAAAAAGTTGTTTGGGCAATGTTCTCCTGAAAGAGTACGTATTAAATACAATGCATACATAATGCAATTTTTTTTTTCTAAACATTATTTTTCGGCTATTTAAATTAACTCATACCAAGCATAATTTAATCGTATAATAAAATTGATAGCTACTAATTCCCATAAAGAATTTTCGATTCCGAATGACGGGAATTTTAGTGTTACTGGGTCCCGGTATATATGACATAATATTTTTTTAAGTTGCTTTAAAATCGAACCTAATATTTTTTTTTTATAACTTATTGCTTATGGAAAGAAAGTGTTTTGTTTTACCTAGATTGTGAAGCTTGTTCTTTTAGGTTGGTATTTTACTAAAACTCATGCCGTTTTTATTATTAAGTTGGCGATGTATATTATTATTAAGGACATGATTTTGACATGACATTTTTTATTTATTAAAAACTAATTAAAAAACAAAATCTGTTTTAGATTTGATTTAATGAGTATTTAGGCATATTCCATGTGTGGTCAGACTTAGCCTTTTATTAAGAATGCAATGGAAACAAAAAAGGGTTATTGAATTAGCTAAATAAAAACTTATAAGTACAATAATTATATTTCCTTGAATGTGTATGCAGTTATTATAGAGCAGGTGCCTTTATCAAAGAGGTTTTCTCATGATAAATCATTTCACACATATCCTGTGTTGTATTTGCGCATGATAAAGTTACTTATACGTATAGATGAACATTTACTGCACTTTTTACCCGATGATGGCAAAGCCAAAATTATAATTTTAGCAGTATAAGTATGTATGTATGTACGTAAGTTTCTATTTTCGTACGTTCCACCGTAGCGCCTAAACTACTGAGCCGATTTTGATAAATCAGATATCAATCGATACGTCATTATGGGAGACGACTACATTTTACATGCACTAAATCTTCAAAAATATAAAAAAATATTGATGTTATATCCTTTCCGTAGTCAGGTTGTAGTTCTTAAACTTTCTTCTTGTTTACCCACGACAAAACGTAGAAGTCCGTAAGTAAATGCTTTAAAAGGTTGTGTACGTTTATCTTTTGAAGTTCAAAGACATTTTACTATTAAAGGCCAATTTCGTTTTTTTTAATTTTCTATTTACCTGAATGATTACTGGACCGATTTTGCGATCAGAGGTCGTCGTATTTCGTCGTCGTTTGAAATTACTTTTTTTATTTCTTGTTATTTGACAACTGAGGCAAAGGAGGTTGGCGAATTTTGACCCAGCATTTTTAAAAACCGTTCAGATTCAGAAATCATTTAATTTTAATTAATATTTTTCAGAGTATTTTTCTGTGTAAACCCGATATTTTTAGAAGATGGGGATCAAAAATATAATTATTCACAACACATTATAAATAACCGTTACATGGCAATACAAGTGAATATCTTTTTTCTCCCAACTTTATTTGATAGACTTTGATGAACTTTTTGTTAGACTGGTTTATTAGAACATGCATGAGAAGTTTGATTCGTGAACTTGGGCTTGAGGCCCACGGTTCAGTTCGTCTGGGTCAGAAACTCTATGGAATTCGCCAATCTCCTTTAAAAATTCTATTTATTACAAATTCTTCATTTTTTTGTCAATTACGAACTTTAATTTTTCGATAGTTGAAGCAATTCACCAACGTTGTTACATCATAATTAGGTATTAAGTAAATTTTTGTAACAAAATAAATGTAAATTAAAAAAATATTTTTAATAAACAAGCTTTTAGTAGCGGGCTACATCGCCAGACCCAAGATCTGGTCCAAGAAGATATCCATATCATCTTGGACTAGAGTACTTGACAAGATTAATCAAACGAGCCCAAACTTGATGGGGCTACGTCGTTTTATAACAGAGTTCTCAAAGCCACCTTCTAGCTCCAATATCAGAACCTGAATATCATCTATGACCCGAGTACTTATCAAGACGAATCAAACGAACCCAAATTCGATGGCGTTATGTCCTTTAACTATAAAGCCACCTTCCGACTTCATCATCAGACCCTGGATATCATCTAGGGCGAGAGTACTTATCAAGACGAATCATACGAGCCTAAACTCGATGTGGTTACATCGTTTTATTACAGAGTTCCTATAGCCACCTTCCAGCTCCATCACCAGAGCCTGGATATCATCCAGGATCAAACTACTTGTGAAGATTGATCATACGAGCACAAAGTCGATGAGTTACGTCGTTTTATTACAGAGTTCCGATAGCCATCTTACGGTTCCATCATCAGATCAGCTCCTTGTTCCAGTAATATTGCATTATGTCATCCAATTTACTTATACATGCAAAACAGCTCAATCGGAAACCGGAAAGTGGTTCTAATTCATTTTTCAAGATTTGACCTAAACAACCATACAATACATACATACATTGCAAGTTAAATAAAAGCTTGTAAAAAAGTAGTCAACGAGGTAGGTACATGTAACTTTTACTTATAATAATTTGATATATAAGATTCTATAATAAATTAATTTATAATTGTAACGTACGTAATGAACAAATAATTAAACTAAAACAAAGCCACCGTGGTCACGCTGAAAAGTCCAAATCTTAATATATATAAATTACGTGTCACGTTGTTTGTCCGCGATGGACTCCTAAACTACTTAACCGATTTTGATCAAAATTCGTAACTATCTGTAATTTGGTCCAACTTGAAAGATAGGATAGTTTTTTTGGATTGGGATAGTTTATTTGTTTTATTTATATAGATAAGTTGGCGGTACGAAGTTCGCTGGGTCAGCTAGTCTTAATATATAAAATTCTCGTGTCACAATGTTAATTACCTTACTCCTCCGAAACGGGTGGACCGATTTTTATGAAATTTTGTGTGCATATCGGGTAGGTCTGAGAATCGGCCAACATCTATTTTTCATACCCTTAAATGATAAGGGTGACCAACCACTAAATATTTTTGTTGGCGGTACGAAGTTCGCTGGGTCAGCTAGTTGAAACTATAAAGTTCGATGATCGTTGCAAGAAATGTTAAATTATATGTAATTTTTGAGTTGCATAGCGACGGTGAGCGATATACATACGAGTAATAAAGCGATATCCATTTGCGGGCAGTTGGTCGGTTCCGGCTCAAGAATGGGCCGGTCCTCCTTGAGCGACGCCACTGAATCCGACGCGCTACACTTACAATCTTATAGTTCATCGCTTTATACTTGCACGTATGAAATTTGTTGTGCTTGATGATTTTTACGCCACTACGGCTGGGTTGGGTTTGGGTATATATGTAAGCAGTGATAGCCTAGTGGTTAGGACTGTCTCCTATTCGGGGGTCGCAGGTTCGATCCCGGGTACGCACTTCTGACTTTTCGGAGTCAAGTGCATTTAAGCAATTAAATATCACTTGCTTCAACAGTGAAGGAAAACATCGTGAGGAAACCTGCACCCCTGAGAGTTCTTCATAATGTTCTTGAAGGTGTGTGAAGTCCGCCAATTCGCATTGGGCCAGCGTGGTGGACTATGGCCTATAACCCTTCTCTGAGAGGAGACCTACGCTCAGTAGTGAGCCGTTGATGGGTTGCTAATGATGATGATGATGATGATATATGTATGTATGTATGTATAATGTATGTATGTATTCAATTCCAGGGTCGGGCCAAAAACATGTTGGTTTTTTCTGTCAAGAAATTCTCAGTAGGAACAAGACCGGAGTTAGGAAGTTGGCGGTGTGTCAGTGTCACCCACGTGCCTCGGAGAGCACGTTAATCCATTGATCCTGCGGCGGATCTGATCTGAGAGTAAGGGAATATAGAGTGCACCTGTGATTGCACACAGTTGCGCACTATAATATCTCCCGCGCCGATGGCTAATGTCTGAGGAAGTTGGTTGGTTGTGTGTGTGTTTGAATGTCAACTACACAAATATAAGGTAGGTAGATACGTTTTGTCCGCGACTTCGACTACGTGAAGTCAGGTTTTTAAAAGTCCAGCGGGAATAGTTTATTTTTGTTTTTTCAGGATAATCCGTTCAATCGTCAATCCGTTGTTCTGTTGCGGCGTGAATAATGCACAAACGAACAAACATACACAATTACGCATTTATAATAATAATTATATAGTCAGGATTGGGGCTTAATTATGGTTCTCGCGATGAATACGACTAGTTCTGCAATTAAGGGGGAAAAATGTGATTTTAAGGCATAACATTCGTTGTTATTTAATTGATTTCCTTTCCGAAATTGATCAGCTTAATATAAATTAGATTTATTGGTAACATTATAATAAAAAATTATAGCTGTATGTCTGTGTCTGGTGACATCATAAGCGGACTATCGTCAAGCAGCAACGTAGACAGTGAAGCGTACAGACAAAAGTACCATGACCAGGGTATGAGTTAAAAAATTGAAATCTCAAACCTACATTCACGCGAACGAAGTCGTCTACATGTTATTGTTTTATTGAGAGAAGTAACCTGTTGTTTACCTGATGAAGTAGTATTGAAAATATTATTAAGACTGTCTTGTGTAATAATATTACAATTTCAGTCCGCGAGGCATAAGCTGAGCTTTGTATTTGTTTGAGTGATCATTAGAAGTAAAGTAGATCAAACTTGATGTCATAACTCATAAAGCATGATGCAAAGATGAGCTTTTTATTTTTTGGCATAGGTTTGTGGCTTTATAATTGCAGACGGTACTATTAATAAATTATTTGTAAATAATAATCTTTCACAGAATTAATCGAATTTATAGGTAGGTATAGGTATGAGACGGTATATAGGTATTAAAAGAAAAAAATACATATACCTAATAATTTATTAATATGCAGCTTGAACTATAAAGAACTTATCTTCCATGGTGTGCAGGAACATTTTTAATTGTTAATTTAAAATCTAATACACACTTATTATTTTACACTGCTGCAATAAGATTTACGTAGGCATTGTAATTATGTATTTATAGTTCTAGTGTTCTTCTACTTAGTGTCTAATAAAATTATATTTTTATTCATTTTATTAGGTAGTCTAAATGTCAACCTTAATTTGTAAAATCTACAAGATTTTCGACATAAAAATAAAGTCTAAAAGTACTTATTATAAAATTTTACATTAAAACAATTGCACAGTCCCATTGCCAAGCTTTAAGTAAAGCTGTTTTGTTGGTACTTAATATAAATAAATAAAGAAAATTAACACGACATTTATAGCGCAGTGAAGTGTAGTATTTATTTTATTTCATTCAACGAATTGCTCTTGTATTAAAGAGTTTTGAGGATATATACATTTGTATTTTGCAAATCCCTGTCAGAGATTTGGTGCTGGTCGATAAAATCGTAAAATTAAAATGAGTATTATGTACTTCATTTCATACCAACAATGAAATTAAACTTGTACTTTCATTTGCAGCTTATGCAGGCCGCATATTATGACCTACAGATTCTCTAATGAATGATTTTTTATTTTAATTGAACTGTTGTACCTATCTACATGTTTTTTGACCAACCTTACCTACTCATAATTAATATAATTGCACCAATCATCAGTGTTATAGACAGATATTGCTGCGGACGTCAACAAAGTGTCTGTGGAAAATAAGTTCTGAACCAAATGACCAACCTTTGATTAATAATCCATTTTCAGTGAAAATTTAAATAATACCTACGACTGTATTCTCGTAATGTCACTTGCGTTGTTTCAATATGCCTTAAAAACTTTAAAAATTACCTATTCGTATTTTTTTTAATGCTTTATAACTCCTAAAATCCAAAAAAAGATTATTTTTTTTCAGAACAGAGTACAAAGTATAATTATAATTATTGCATTAAACCTAAATTTACTCTAAAATTAAAACTACCTACTACATTAAAATTAAAATTATTCTAAAATTAAAACTAAAATAAAAAATTAAATAAAATCTAAAACCCCATCGAAGCCACTGCAGATGCACTGCCAAATCCAAAATGTATTAATTTTTATCGATAGGTGTATATCTAATATATTTGTACGTTTATAGAGTTTGAAGTAAGTAATATTTCATATTATGGCTTTATTCATTAAAATAAAAAAAAATATTAACACCAGATTGCTTCTTTTACTGTCGTAAGCTATAGTAGCTAAAAGCATTAAGTGTTACTTTTGTAGTCTTCCAACTTAAGTTACTTATTTAGTTTATGTAAGCGTGCGTTATGCGTATGCATTTTTATTTTTCTTAAGACTATTTTTATAACAATGTAGGTACTAAAAATATTTTTCTCTATCATTACGGTGAGTATAGTCTGCTTTCACTAGTACCGTCAAGTGACGATGTGACAGCATAATTATGCGCATCGGACATAATCACGTCGCGTGTGCGAAGAGTAGGTGCTGCACAAAAAGAGCGCTCGTGACCCGCCGCGCCGACCTGCCGACCTGCCGGATGTATCGAAAGTGCTCATCATCAGCCGACCGCCCGCGGCGACCATCGTAACCCAGCTTTGAGTTATGTGACACTTCATATTTCTAATTGCACGGAGATCTATGCCTGTATACTCATCTACTCATACCTATCTATTCGTAAGCTTGCGTAGGCGCTTAGGAAGAGTTTGATTCCAATGCGATTTGCGCCTCATGCAATCGAAGTTAAGCTATTGCATAGCTTTTATCGCGGGCTTTGAACTAGGACAAACAGTTTGAGCGCGGCGACCGAATCAAGAAATTCCGTAACGAAAATAAACCTAACACCGTCGTTCAGTAAGCGTTCAACATTTTAGAGCTTCACAAGTAGCTCTGTTTGGCGCAGTGGGCGAGCGACCGCTTTCTTTACCTTATGGTGTATGATGTCGCAGGTTCGAATCTCACTCGCGAAGTAGTGACAGTGCGCTTTTCTTGTTTGTTTGTTTTTTAATTATTTTTTTTGCGTAATTTTTATTATGCAAAAAAAAAAATTGCATAAATATTATAATTGCATAAGTTGATAAAAAATGCTGTGCAATAGCTTTACCGCGGTAGTCCCCGAGTGCCACTTGATTTTTTTTTTAATTTTTTTAAATGCATATTAGCCATGTTGAACTTGACTTGTGTTCCCCTCACCTCTCCTAATAAACGTAAAGCTTTTGTTAGTTGTGTGTACAGCAGGAGTAAAGGGTACGGTTATCAAACCGTCGTCCTTACAGTTTTCAGTCCGCAACTTTAAGCGTGGGGCTATTGAATTTTTAAGACAATGTTATAGAGTACAAACTTTTGCCCGCGGCTTCGCTCACGTTCGATTCGATTCGATTTTTCAACCTCCTCTTTTACCCCATTGAGTGTTGAATTTTGCCTACGTCATAATAGTTATCTGTATAGTGTATGCCAAATTTCAGCCCCATCCGTCCAGTGGTGGTTTGAGCTGTGCGTTGATAGATCAGTCCGTCAGTCACCTTTTCCTTTTATATTATAGAAGAGTATTTATGAATAACTAGCTGACGCCCGCGACTTCGTTCGCGTGGATTAAGGTGAACTTTGTAGTTTTCCGGGATAAAAAGTAGCCAATGTATTAATCCAGGGTATAGTCTATCTCCATTCCAAATGACCATGCAAAAACCGTCCCCACCCACCAACAGATTTGAAACGTATCTCAGTTAATACATCATGGCCGCTTGAAGATTTTTTACTATGACGACATCTGCCGTAGGATTGGGGTTTTCATGCAAATCGAACTTGAATTATGTATTTATTTACTTTTCAGTGAATTGTTTTGGATACCAATTTAGTAGTTTACAATAATTATAAAATGAACATTCAAAAGCATTAGCCAACTAGAAAAAAGCTATTGTGGACGCAAACGCGTTTCTGAGACGCAAAAAACCGCGCCGCGTGCTGGCCGCGCTCCCACTGACCAGTGACCACCTCCCGGCTCCCGCCCTTTCGTCGCTTGTGCATGCGCGCGCGTACTTCAGCGTGCGTACATTCTTATGTATTTTTTTTAACCCAATTATTTTCGAATTGAAAATGGTTATTAGTCTCTTTGTGGGACGTCACAATAATACTAAAAATAGTGCCATGTCTGTTGGGGTGGGGACAGGGCCCACACAATGTTTTGCATAGTCCTGTTAGCCAAATCCGTCCAGTAGTTTTTGCGTGAAAGAGACACACACACACACACACACACACACACACACACACACACAGAAAATTTGAAAATTTCGCCTTTATAATAATATACTAATATTATTAAGTGATTAAGTATTTATTAAATAATCAGTGGTTAAGAGCGTGTATGCGCGCGCACATGTTTTAACCGGTGGGACTAAAGACTATCTTGGGTACCCTAGAGGTGCACTAACGACGATTTTTTATTCTATCCCATTATTAAAGCTATGAATTTCAAAACCTTATCCACGCAGGCATAAACTGTGTTTCTATGGGATGCGCTCAATAGAGCTTGTGTGCTTGTAACTTTCATCGCAGGAATACAGTGTAAAAAATTCTGTACATTTCTAATAAGTACATATACTCGTTAGTAGGCTGTAATGACATAGTTAACCACTTCGCAACAATACAATACTCATCTTTTGCGTTTACTTAGTTGTAACTTGTAATAAAGTAGTATGTTGCTGAAGGAAAAACGATATTAATTCAAGGAAAAGGAAGTGTCTCCAATCTGAATATAACATTTATCATGTTCTTATTTTATTATTCCAGTAATATATTATTATCAAACTATTAATATTTGTCCAGATTTTTATCTCAATATAATATCTAGTAATAACTTATTAATGTTTGTACGTATTATTATGTCATTAATTAATTTACCTGCTCAAAAATATTCTTCCTAAATAGGTAGTTAGATTTTTATATTTCTGCCTAAGATTATTCATACATTCAAGATTAAATTGATTATTATTAATAAGTATGAATTTGGAATAAAGTATTAAAAGTTAGATACCGCGTATGACAGGATACGAGTTCGAGTAGGTTCCTACAAGTTTCAGACTTGACTGCCTCGTTAGTATGTTCAACTGCAGATAACGAGGTCTGGATAGAATTCCCAGGTCGAACCAAAAATAGCAGTCCAGAGTTTGAATGTTAGCGGAGTACTACCATCTCCATGCCTCGGAGACTATGTAAGGTCGGTCCTGTGCCTGATTTTTCTCCTGTGAAAAAAGTCATCTATGTCGTCTACGAGAGTGAGGGAATATAAAGTGCATCTATGTTTGCACACACACTTCTGCATTATAATATCTCCGGCGTAAATGTCAAATCCCTGTGGAGATTAGCTACCGTGGCCAAAATCAGTCGTGTAAATATTGTCTACTTAGGCAGGTAAGGGCCGATTTCACCAACTAAAATAATTCTTATCCGAGCGTTTTGATATTTTAACAGTATTTACAATACAAAGACTGTCAAAATGCCCAATTTATTCCTCGGTAAAATGTCACTCAGCGTTGGTGAAACCAGCCACAAGTGCCTATCTAACAGAAGAAAATAATATGAAGACGATTCATCTCTCAACAAGTTGAAAGATTTTATGAAATGCTTTATCGAAAAATCTAGTACTTAAGTATGCAGGTTTGATGTAAAGGACTCTTTAAACAATAGTTTATCTAATATTGGGAAAGCTCTAATAGCTACTTAGTACCGTAGATCGTGATAGTAAAAGAACAGAGTTTATTGTAAGTTCTTCTCAGACCAGCTGGTCGATTGCGGAAAAACCGCATCAATCATTGCTAGTCACAATTTGTAGTAATTAACTGAATGTATGGCATTCTTGCTACATCAATAGACACATTCGAGCCAATAGCGAAAAAGCTTATTTCATTTTAATTTTCGTAAATATTGTAAAATTGTTGACACTCAAAAATTCTATCAGCAGTAAGTACTTTCGAAATAACTTGAAATAGAAAGTCGAATCGACTATCTGTACCTTAGTAAAGATTTGGCACAAACAATGAATGCATTTGTTTATTTCATTGGAACAAATGGAAGGCGCATCGAAGGTGCACTGGTATAGAGTATGGAGGCTCAGTGGGCGAGGTTAAGCGATTGCTTAGATCCGCGTTCACCTCTCATTGTGTAACCGCTCGGCGGAGGGGAGCCGTGGGAACCGCCGAAAGCTATGCCCAGCTTCCGCCGCCGCTACGCCGAATCGATCTAACGAAGCACCGCGTACCACTCTTACCGTACACAACACGATTATATCGCTCATTATATTTAGCTACAGGAAATTATCTTCCTCACTTTCCTTTTAATTCGCTATTCGAGTTCAACCTAGTCAGTCGTCAGCCATTCAAAAAAACATTGATCAAACTAACATCACAATTTGTGAGATAAGGAGCCAATACACGAAATAACGCAATACACTATTAACGATCTCTGTATCTCTCAGTCGTAATAACATAAATTGTGGTTACATGCGCGTTGTACATCTCTATAGCTATTTCGAACGGCAGCAGCCAGAGTTCTGTTGCGCTGAAAGCTTACAAAGGGCTTTGAAATTTATGATATGGATTCGTATTGTTTTGTAATTGTTTCAAAACGGCGCGGGCAATGGAGCGGTGGAATAATTCATAAGCGTGGTTCCCAGCGGCGGCGATGTTGCTCTCTCGGCGACAGCTGAATAGAGCAATGGTGGCGGGCCGTTAGCGCAGCGCGGAGGGCTGCGGGGCGCGGGGGGTGCGGCGCGGAGGGCGGAGCACCTGAGCGCGCCCTGACCTGCGACCCGCGGTGAAAGGCGCTCGCGCACGGGCACGGGCCGACGACACAGCGTCGCGCCATTTGCTGTTGCGAATCAAGTTTTAATAGTAATCAGAACAGTATGGGAATATGCAATCTTGTATGTTGCAAATCCTCCGATTAATTTTTAAAGGAAAGAGAAACTTTTTGATACGATGTGCAACATATTATTATCATTTTGAGATAACAGGTTCCCTGTCCAGTTATCATACACAATAGTTAAACAATGACCATGTGCTCGCATGGTTCATTGCTCGGTTCATGGGACATGGAAAGGGTTAAGATTACTTCAGCGTTTCCTCCACTACGCACTTGAACACAACAGAGAAACGGTACGTGTAAGTCACAACCCAAAAATAGGTGACCCACGGCCAAGAAAGTGATCCTATTACATACTTAATAATAATTATAAAGGTTCCGTTTTTTGAGTATGAGGCACGGAACCTTAAAAAGGATCCAGCTCCCTACTCAGAATAATGTTGTGTGTATGTTGAGCATTGTAGAAAATTGAAAATCTTAGATACAACCCTTAATTTAAGTCTGGACCCCAACCCGGGTGATACGAGTACGTTGTACTGTAATAACTAAGAAAGTATCTATTCTTCCGCCACTATTCACCACCTTTGGCTAAACTTTAACCGACGAGGACGAATGAAGTTGATAGTTTTGACATTTTTTGTATAAAAAATCTGTCAAAACATCAAAATTCGTCAGTTAAAGTCATAAGTCATTCGTCATTACTTGAAGGTGGTGAAACGGTCCTGTTTAAACTAATAACAGGCAATAAATTATACTTTATTATTTGAATTAAGTGTACATTTTATGATCCCATTACGACGAGGAAAAATACGTACCTACCATATAGGCTACACGTCACGTCGAAGTTCATTCAAGATTTTTTTATGCTGACGTAGAAGCAGGTCATCTACAAGCAAAGTATACACGATAAGTGTTGTTCTCCAACGCTAAACAAAGTATACACGATAAGTGTTGATCTTCAACGTTAAACTTAGTATACGCGCTATGTGTTGTTCTCCAACGCTGAACAAAGTATACATGATAAGTGTTGTTCTCCAACGCTAAACAAAGTGTACACGATAAGTGTTGTTCTTCAAAGCTGAACAAAGTATACACGTCTAGTGTTGTTCTCCAACGCTAAACAAAGTATGTACACGATCAGTGTTGTTCTCTACCGCTAAACAAAGTATACACGATAAGTGTTGTTCTCCAACGCTAAACAAAGTATGTACACGATAAGTTTTGTTCTCTAACGCTAAACAAAGTATACACGATAAGTGTTGTTCTCCAACGCTAAATAAAGTATACACGATATGTGTATACTCCAACGCTGAACAACATCACACCATGCGTTGTTCTGTAATGATATAACTTTCACTTATCCACATGTAGGTAAAATAAATCGCAAGGCGTCGCGCCGGTTACACGGAAATGAAGATTGATGACCAACACGAAAAAGTTTATTATGATTAGTAAATCTGTATTCCTATATAAATATACCAACTAAGTTAATGGTCTGTACAGTATCAGTAGGAATATAAATCTATTTTTAACCGACTTAAAAAAGGAGGTTATCAATTCGACATGTACCTATGTAGATAATATTTTGTAATATTATAAGCAAAATTGAATGCAAAATATTCACATAATATACCTATTAATCTATACTAGGTGTATGTATGTATGTATGTATGTATGTATGTATGTATTTATGTATGTATGTATGTATGTATGTATGTATGAATGTATGAATGTATGTATGTATATAAGTATGTATGTATGTATGTAGATATGTAAGTATGTATAGGTATTTATGTATGTATGATGTGATCATTCTTTTTTTATTTGCTTAAATTTACTTCAACTTAGGGAACAATAAAGGTTTCATCAAAATTGGTTTAGAAGTTTTCAAGATATGGACACTTTTCCCTTTTCAGTTATTCTTTATTTCGGTATACTGAAGTCGGTTTAATCTTTACTAAATTATAGCTTGTTTCTTAGCTGTATTAAAAGGTAAACAAGAGGTTTCCCGCGGAAAGGTGTAAGCGACGCGCTAAGCCCAGTACATAGGACGTTCTTGCTGCACTTACAACGAATAATCGTGCTACGGCCTACGAGTGACAAACTAAACTAGAACGTAGATATTTTGGTAGTTTTCCATCATCTAAGTTGTTTCGATACTTAAGTCGCTACTCTACTACAACTCTCACAGGCTATAATTAGGTATTTTGCAGGTAACGTTGATTTTATAAATCCGCGGTCTACAATAGAGACAGAGAATACAGAATAAATAAAAGTAGATAGGTATAAATAAGCACCTAAGTAACAGCTTTAGGTATAGTAATACATTTTGTTAAACTTACAAATAAAAATTGTTTTCCTAATTAAATGATAACATTCATTTAAGCGACGTCGTTTATAAAGAGCGAAAACATAAATCATATTAAACAAATGCCACATATTTTTTTTAATGTAGGTAAGTATGTTTTATGTCATTGTTCTGAATTACAATGCGCAATTATAAGATGAAAACGATTAAAAATAAATTACCGACAAAACAGCGCAAAGGTGGGCAACATTAAAATTATACCTATTAAGCTGACATAAAAAAGGTTGCGAAATAACGACTACTGTCGTATGAGCATTACTCACAGGAGGGCCAATAAGCTGATTAACCGAGGAATAATAATCACATTTTCCGCTTTGTCGACCGCGATAATTACCTCAGCTTAAAGCTTGAGCAAGGATAGGCAAGACACAATATTTGTCACTTATGTTTTGTTACTTTAACTAGTAAATATACTTTTTATAAGGTAATACAGAAATTTTGGTTTTATTAAAGAGCTTTTAGTGTCTAGTGGGAGGCTTGGTCGTGGCTAGTTACCAACCTAGGGTGGTATCGCGATGCAATTTAGCGTTCTGGTACGATGGCTTGCAAAAACCGATTTGGGATATGGGTTTGATTAACACTGTCCCACGCCATCTAAATTAACCCACTGCCATCTTAAACTGCATCATAATACCTACTTACCATCAAGTGGGACCGCAGTCAAGAAGATCTTGACTGCGAGCTAGATGCACCCTTTATAAAGTCTTTGCTATGAACTAGACACATGCAGACTGATGAACTGAATTAGAGGTATCTGAAAAACCTATTTGCTGTTAATTATTAAAATGTGAAAGTAGCGCATCTAAGTTTTATATCATATTAGATTCACAATCGAGAAAACATGAGTGCCTCTATTGTCGGTATTTTCACGGCTGATTCGTCATGTATTTTGACCAGTTTAATTATTATATTTAACAGTAGCTCAGTCTATGAAAGCCTTTTACGGTTGCGCATTATAGAGTGTAATCTTTAATTGACGGTAGCTCGGGACGTGTATTAACTAACTTGTTTGTGTAAAGTACTTTATGCTAATATTGCAAGGGCTTGACCTATGATACTGTATGACCGATTAATGTTCCATTAAAGACAAGAAAGTTTAACTGAAGATGTTTAAAATTATCTTATAAAGACTGGCTAAAAATACCGTATTTCATCAAATTATAGTTACCATGATATTTTGCTTATTATCGTAAACCTGATTTGAAAGGCTACCTGTTTTACACAGAGCGTTTGCCATTTGACCTCGTTAGCCAATGAAGGATGATGAACTTAGCCTGATAATAAATATAAGTAGAAGATGTTACTGTCTTCCACAAAAAATGTTAGAGCTGTGGATGAATCGTAGACTTGTAGACGTAAAGATATTAACCGATAACTGGAGTTTTCTTGCCTAGGCACATGTTGTCTGCGACTTAGTCCGCGCGTGTTTAATTTTTTATAAATAATAAAACAGAAACGAAACCAATTCTGTACATGAAATAGATTCAAAAAAGGGTTTTTGCTTCTAATTGTGTTCAAGATACAGATATCAAAACAGAAGCTAAATTTTTTTTGTCTGTTTGTCTGTCTGTTTGTTTGTCCTTCTTTCACGTAAAAACTACCGCACAGATTTCTACAGAATTTTATACCGTGGTAGCTTATTACTCGGGTCAACATATAGGCTACTTTTTATCCCGGAAAATCAAGGAGTTCCCGAGGGACTTTAAAAACTAAATCCATGCGGACAAAGTCGCGGGCATCAGCTAGTTTTTTATAAATTCCGTGGGAACTTTGATTTCCCGGGTATAGCCTATTCATAATTTAAAAAGAATCATTAAAAACTCGCGTGACATACCTACCTACACCACAAAAACCCCATTGAATTGTAAACCTTCTTTTTTTGAAATCGGTTGAAAAAGGAGCTACAGTTTATTATTACTTATTATGAATTTATGAAAGAGACAAACCCGGAGCATTTCTTTGCAATTAGCATAGAAATAATGGTTTTCGGTCATGACCCGAGTCGGTACTTGACTGGTACTTGAATACAGTCTCAAACATGGCTCTTTGTTCTGCAGGCTTATTAAGATAAGCCTATTTCGCTCATGTACGAGGAAAAGGAACAAGCGACTAGTTAAACATCTCGCCTGTCAAAATTATCGTGTAAGGTAAATTTAATTTGCGACATGGCTTTTATTTACATATAGGCCTTATTAACGACGATTTTATCGTCTTTTATGTTACATAAAATATTGATAGAGACACTCTATGTATACTCGTAGTTCGTAGGTCAAACGTCTTTTACGATAGGTGGGACACATTAAACTTATCCATTATACGGCGCAGAGTAGTTTTAATCGATTTATTTATACTTGGCATAAATATGGAATGAATACCAAATTAACGAGAAGTGGCTACATTGTGATGAAAAAAAATATTCCTATTGTTTCTCCTTTTTATGCAATACTAGCTGATGTCGATGTAGATAGTGGATTTAGTATTTAAAATCCCTCGGGAAAGTCTTTGATAGTCTGGGATAAAAAGTCAAGCCTATGTCACTCTCCAGGTCCTCAACTATATCCAATACCCATGCAAAAAATCACATCGATCCGTAGCTTTGTTGCGGCGTGATTGAATGACAAACCAATAAACAAACAAACACACTTTCGCATTTATAATTATAAGTATGATAATAATTGCGGTGGGCTCGTAATCTATATAATATAATATATTAAGATGTCGCCCGCGACTTCGTCCATGTCGATTAAGGTTTTTTGAATTCCCACAGGAACTCTTTAATTTTCTGGGATAAAATGTAGCCTATGTGCTAATCCTGGGTACGAGCTATTTCCATTCCAAATTTCAGCCAAATCGATTCATTCGTTATCGCGTAAAAGAGTAACAAACATCCATCTATCCATCCATACATCCTCACAAACTTTCGCATTTATAATATTAGTAGGATAGTAGGATAAAAGCGAAAGGTCACTCACTCACTAATTCATCACGAGAACTCAGGAACTATAAAACTTACAAACTTGAAAATTGGAAGGTAGGTTCCTTCTAGGACGTAGGTGTCAGCTACGAAACGGATTTGAGAAAACCCTTCCCTAAGGGGGTGAAATGGGGTTTCGAAGGTTATATGAAAGTCCTATGTTTATGAAGTTAGACATATGAAAATCGGCATTTAGATTATTAACTTTAAATAATAAAGATCTGTATAAGTTATTTTGGAAAATCCCCCTTAAGGGTGGTAAAATAGGGATGAAAGTGTTTATAGGAAAGTTTTAATTATTAAAGTTGTTATTGTTAGCTTGAAATTTGGAACATAGGTTCTTTCTAGAGGTTAGGTGTCAGCTAAGAATTGTTTTTACGAAAATCCTCTCTTAAGGGGGCGAAATGGGGGTTGGAAGGTTATATGAAAGTCCTATGTTTTTAAAGTTTGAGATTTGAAAATCGGGATTCAGCTAAAGCTTAATTAACTAAATATACTAGGTACTGAATAAATAATCATATACTACATAGTTTTAATCCTTTATAGTGGATGACCTCAAAGTAAGTAGGTATATAATACACTTAATATTATTCAGATTAAACTAAGATCAAAAAAATATATGCATATCTTAAAAACACGTCATCTACCTTTTAGAACAATTTTACGAATCTTGACAGAAAGCGGTTTAAGATTCGTCAAGATAATGAATTCCTCTTTAGGAGTGAATGTTTGGCATGGCAAATGGACAATACTATTAGCGGTTTTTATCCGTGAACTAAGAATCGTGCGGACCAATTATATCCGGAAACGGATTTTCCAGTCTAAGTGTCTACAGTTCCGCCATCATGGGTCAACTTACATTATAGCAATTATTGTTTTTTTTAATTTATTTAGCTGTCATTGTTGTTTGCAGTAACTCCATGACCCTGGAGCTAGTTGGTGTAGAAGTTGTCCGATTTCACGGTAGGTATTCGAATAGTCGTACATACTTAAGCACTTAAAATCGTAGAGTACACTGAAAAAGAATATTAGGTTTTTGTTACAATAAGTACCATACTGTGTTGAAATAAAATATTATGTTTTATGTATAACGACAGGAATAGAATGTAAATCTACACATATAAAATAGTAACGTGCCTACCGTTATGTACGTATATAGGCACCTAACGTGCCTATACCTATAGTAACGTTAATAAATTAAAAGATCAGTATACTAGGGGAAGGTACCTAGTACCTACTGATAAAATACAATACTGAAGTCAAACCAGTAATATTTTGATACCTCATACAAGAATTGATGGTCTTCACCATTATATTTATTATTGACCGAGCGAAGCGAGGTCTCTGAGTCTACTAGGTGAATTTGCTCTTGTCCGTCCGTCCGTCCGTCTGTCAGAGCCGTATAACTTTTGAATTACTGAACGTAATTACTTCAAATTTAGATATAATATGTGAACTGATGGCCTTCAGCCGAATATTGCATAAAAAATTATAAAAACCTTTATTTCAGGGGGGCTCTCATAGAAGTGAATGCGAAGTAAAAAAAAAATTATCGCGTTATATAAAATTGTAACATATCATATTAAAGATAATTTCGAACCGAGTACAAAAATATTTTTTTTTTATTTTTTCCTTTAAAATTGACGAAATGGGGGGCTTTCAAAGTGGCGATTTTATACGCTCGCTTGAAGACGCTCTCTAGCAAAATCCGCTACGTATTTTCAACCTGTTTTATTTTTATTATTTCACTTATATCCTGTACTTGAACAACAAATACTAAAATTATATGATAGCATCAACATAGCTTCACAATAATGCTAATAGATGGCGCAGTCATTACATTAGGCACTATTCCATGGAACTAGGAGATTACGACTACGACCTATCCCAAAAACAGTTTTGCGTCGACCATTATTATTTAGTTACATAATAATATAATACCATATTATTCAATTAAAATTATTTTTTAGTTAAATATCAAACTTATTGAAGTTTGATATTTAACTAGACAATAATTTGATGATTTAGGTATGTTTGGTGAAAACGGGCATAATAATAATGTCAGGTTTGGTCGTCATGTATCGATTGAATGAATAATCATGGGATATCGTTACCGCGAGGTCTCAGTTCGGGGCGAACCACTAGTATTATATTTCATTGTTACCAAGTTCAGTATTTAGCTAAAATTTCCGATGACTTGACTTGTGGGTCAGCGGTCAGGGTTTCTATCTGTTAATCAAGAGCCGCAACTTCGATCCTTATCATTTGTATATGGGTAGGCATATCGACCTTGCAAAATGCAAGGTGGGTTAAGACAGTACAAGCCTTTTACATCCGTACCCAAAATCTGACAATAAGTACCAATTAATCACAGTTTCACAAAGTTGATTGCCTAATAAAAGCTCAAACATATTTACGCGTAGACCTTTGTAATTGTCTTAGAACAACATAATTGTGTAGGTATACAGTGCACAATCCGTAAGGCGTAAGCTGAGTATTGCATTGTGCAATTGTGGATAAGACTTTTCATTGTAGTGTCCAATGCTACTGACTCGTGCACTCGCATTTTTCAGTTCATCATCATCATCAGCAACCCATCAACGGCTCACTACTGAGCGCAGGTCTCCTCTCAGAGAAGGGTTATAGGTCATAGAGTCCACCACGCTGGCCCAATGCGAATTGGCAGACATCACACACCTTTCAGAACACTATCAAGAACTCTCAGGTGTGCAGGTTTCCTCACGACGTTTTCCTTCACCGTTGAAGTTTGTGATATTTAATTTCTTAAACGCACTTAAGGCGAGGAGGCAGACAAAGTTTAGGTATTTGAGGGGGTGAAAAGCAGGGGAAGGAGCGGAGTCGTAGTCCCGCCCACCGCGGGGCGCCCCGTGCGAAGCGCAGAAATGGCGCGAAGCAACTCTGGCGGGAAACAACTCCCGACTGACAAAACTGGTTATCTAAACTTAATAGGTACTGTAACTTATTTTCGTCAATCCTATTATACTTTATTTGGCTCAGTTAGCATGGTTCCAGTTCATGTTCATAGATAATCAAAAAAAATTTATACAGGTTCAATTCCTAACCATATACAATAACATGCTTTTTTTAATTTTTTTTTTTGGTTAGTCTACCGAGATCGTTCAAAATCGATATTTGGGCTTCCCTGGGGTCGAGAAAGAGAAAATGAATGCCTGCCATAATTTTAAAAAGTCCCCGCCATATTGAAATTCTATGTTATTGGGCCGATTACGTTCAAAATCGATATTTAGGCTTCCCTGGGGTCAAGAAAGAGGAAATGAGTGCCAAAATTTTAAAAAGTTACCGCCATATTGAAATTCTTTGTTACTGGACAGATTTCGTTCAAAATCGATATTTAGGATTCCCTAGGGTCAAGAAAGAGGAAATGGGTGCCAAAATTTTAAAAAGTCACCGCCATATTGAAATTCGCTGTTTTTTGACCGATTTCGTTCAAATTCGATATTTAGGCTTCTCTCGGGTCAAGAAAGAGGAAATGGGTGCCAAAATTTAAAAAAGTTACCGCCATATTGAAATTCTTTGTTACTGGACAGATTTCGTTCAAAATCGATATTTAGGATTCCCTAGGGTCAAGAAAGAGGAAATGGGTGCCAAAATTTTAAAAAGTCACCGCCATATTGAAATTCGCTGTTATTGGACCGATTACGTTCCAAATCGATATTTAGGCTTCCCTGGGGTCAAGAAAGAGGAAATGGGTGCCAAAATTTAAAAAAGTTACCGCCATATTGAAATTCTTTGTTACTGGACCGATTTCGTTCAAAATATATATTTAGGCTTCCCTGGAGTCAAGAAAGAGGGAATGGGTGCCAGAATTTTAAAGAGGGAATGGGTGCTAGAATTTTAAAAAGTCCCCGCCATATTGAAATTCTTTGTTATTCGACCGATTTCGTTCGAAATCGAAATTTGGGCTTCCCTGGGGTCAAGAGAGAGGAAATAGATTCAAAATCGATATTTAGGCATCCCTGGGGTCAAGAAAGAGTAAATGGGTGCCAAAATTTTAAAAAGTCACCGCCATAATGAAATTCTTGTTTACTGGACCGATTTCGTTCAAAATCGATATTTAGGCTTCCCTGGGGTCAAGAAAGAGTAAATGGGTGCCAAAATTTTAAAAAGTCACCGCCATATTGAAATTCTTGTTTACTGGACCGATTTCGTTCAAAATATATATTTAGGCTTCCCTGGGGTCCAGAAAGAGGAAATGGGTGCCAAAATTTTCAAAAGTCACCGCCATATTGAAATTCTTTGTTACTAGACCGATTTCGTTCCAAATCGATATTTGTTCTTCCCTGGGGTCAAGAAAGAGGAAATCGGTGGCAAAATTTAAAAAAACACCGCCATATTGAAATTCTTTGTTATTGGACCGATTTCGTTCAAATTCGATATTTAGGCTTCTCTCGGGACAAGAAAGAGGGAATGGATGCCAAAATTTTAAAAAGTCCCCGCCATATTGAAATTCTTTGTTATTCGACCGATTTCGTTCGAAATCGAAATTTGGGCTTCCCTGGGGTCAAGAGAGAGGAAATAGATTCAAAATCGATATTTAGGCTTCCCTGGGGTCAAGAAAGAGTAAATGGGTGCCAAAATTTTAAAAGATTTTTGATGGATAAATTATTTACAATATTAATATATACAAACTTATAATTAGGTACACTCTATTTGACTTCTCTAAAGTCTAAAATATACAAAATAATAGTTTTCAGTATAAACATAAACAATTTTCAATTATTACAATTTACGATAATATTTGATAGCCGAGCGAGCGCAGCGCGACGCAGGTCCACCTAGCAGCACGCCTCGGCGATCACTGTCTAATTGAGTAGGAGAGACAAAGAAGTCGCTTCTGCGAATAGAAGGGCCAAGTGACAAATTGTAATGGATAATATTAAAATTATAACAGTTGCAATAAATAAAATCTAAAACAGCCATTTGTTGTATTAAAATATGAAAAACAATTGTAAATAATTTTACCAAAATAAATGTATGCATAACAGAGAACGATGGGAGTTTATGTATTTGCAGAGTCAACTTTGCAATTTTTTTCTATCGAGAAAAGTTTGCGTCATCGTGTTTAGGAAACAGCCATCAGGCCAGAAATACGATCAATTATAACTACTTTTTTTTTCATAATATTATGACCCATAGATTTTAAATTGGACGATCTTCATTCGGCTTGTGATATGAAGATCGTGACTGACTACAGCGCCTTAACTTAGAAAAGCCAGAGGTCGAACCATGCAACCCTCAAATAGAAGGCCACAGTACTAACCACTAGGCTATCACTGCTTCATTTTTCAGTTACTAGTAATTAATTGGAGCATATTAATAAAAAAACCTGTTATTTTAAGCCAGGTAGACAAAACACCAGTATTCAATAAATAAATAAAAAAATAAGAGTAATATCAATAGATCGTGACAGTTTAATGGCTGCGAAAACGTTACGTGTCTACGAACTATAACAGAACAACTCTCTTCGTATTAAGCTTCATCAAATAACAATTTTTAAACAGCGGTGCTATTTTAAAGCACATTTCAACTTCACATGTTCTAAAGCTCTACCTCCAACGTATGCAATGGAACGCATACACCGAAAAAATATATCAAAATACCTGTATTACATAATTTAATTATATTTATGTGGAACAGTTACATCATAGTAAAGCTATAGAAAAGTAATAAAATTAATTAAATTATTAAATTAAAATATTTTAATACTAATAAAGTTATTTTACATTAAAAAACCAGTTTGCCAGTAATCCTTATAATGTTATAATAATGAGAAAGTGAGTTTGTTCGTTGACTATTCACGCAGTTATGTAGCGACGTGATATTTTTGCATGGGAATAGTTGAGAATATGGAGAGTGACACTGACTACCATAAGTCCTGGAGAAACCAAGTATTTGGTTCCGCGATTTTTAAAGAACTCCACGCGGGCGCAGTCGCGGGCAAAAGCTTGTACTTAAAATTGTGTAACTCAGAGCAATTAATTATAAAAATATTATAGTATATTTATGTAAAAAAATATAGCATCAACCTCCTTTTAGTCTTTAGCAACAGTTATATTTTTAACCCCCGACGCAAAAAGAGGGGTGTTATAAGTTTGACGTCGATGTCTGCTGACTGTCTGTCTGTCTCTCTGTGTGTGTGTGTGTCTGTCTGTGGCATCGTAGCTCTCAAAAGGATAGATGATTTTGATGCGGTTTTTTTTTTCATTTGAAAGCCAGTTTCCTTGCGGTGGTTGTTAGCTATGTTTGGTTAATATCGGTCCAGCAGTGTAAGAGTATCAGCTCTATTCCAAAATGATGTAAGGCATTTTTGGCGTATGATTACTCGATTAAGTGCTTCACGTGTGCCAGTATAATCGTTAAATGACAGTTAATTGATAACTTCGACCTGATGCTGCAACCAGAATCATACATAGTCCGGCCATAGATTCACATGTCGGGGGTGTTTTAAATTTTAAATTTACGCTTGTTTAGTGTGGCGTCGTAATTGAGAATGTTAGGGCAATGGCACACACAGAATCACCGGTGATTCTGTTGAAACGTCATAAAGCTGGTGCATCATCGTGCGTTTCCATACTAAAAAATTAAGTGGCACTCGGGGACTGCCGCGGTAAAGCTATTGCATAGCATTTTTTATCAACTTATGCAATTATAATATTTATGCAATATTTTTTTTTGCATAATAAAAATTATGCAAAAAAAAAAAATTGAAATACAAAGAAAGTGAGATTCGAACCTGCGACATCATAAGAAAGCGGTCGCTCGCCCACTGCGCCAAAGAGTGAACCTCTAAAATGTTGAACGATTACTGAACGACGGTGTTAGGTTTTTTCGTTACGGAATTTCTTGATTCGGTCGCCGCGCTCAAACTGTTTGTCCTAGTGCAAAGCCCGCGATAAAAGCTATGCTATAGCTTAAAAATTGTTGCTGCGGTGCCGTAGCAGACGGTGTTGCTATGATACAGAACGGAATTTTAGCACAAGCGGCATGTATTATTCTATATCGCAGTAGCAACGCAACAATGGACCGCAACTTAAAAATTTTTTCAAAGAAGGAATATTTTTAATGCTAAACATTAATTTATCTTTTCCCACCAAATTAAGCAGACTATAGTTTGTGATAGGAGTGTAAAAGTGCAGCAGGTGGGGTATGAACCATTAACCTTTCGTGTTTCACTCTGGCCCATTACCCGTTGATCAATTATTGAGATAATATGGCATCGTTCTAACGCGCGGTTCCTATAGTCAAACTTTCTGTAAGTCATTTCCCGTAGCCATGATACACTAACGATTGTCTATTTCTCTTTCTACGATTGCAAACGCTTGAAGGTTTGGCTAGAGCTAGGCTAGATGGCGCAGCAGCTGATCAAAGACAGAAGTGTATTGATAATATTTCGCAGCACTTTATATTTTAAATGTTTTTTTAGCATTTAAAATGCACAAATTATTCACTGTAGTGTCCATTTAAAAGGCACATTAAAATAATTAGGTAATTTAAGCGCCATCTAGTTAGCATGTTGAAAGGTTTGAGTTTCAAAATTAAAAACTAGATGGCGCTTAAATTACCTAATTATTTTAATGTGCATTTTAAATTCACACTACAGTGAATAATTTGTGCATTTTAAATGCTAAAAAAACATTTAAAATATAAAGTGCTGCGAAATATTATCAATACACTTCTGTCTTTGATCAGCTGCTGCGCCATCTAGCCTAGCTCTAGCCAAACCTTCAAGCGTTTGCAATCGTAGAAAGAGAAATAGACAATCGTTAGTGTATCATGGTTACGGGGGCTGAACACATAAGTTACCCAGCTACAGCAACATTGCTATTTGTTAAAGAAATTCCATACTTTTGACTTTAATAACGTTGCTAGGTAACCTATCAAAAGATTACAGAAAGATAATATACAGGAACCGGGTGTAAGTGGTCAGAACCGTAACTCCGACATAAATACTGCATTCTCATATCGTATGTTATCGTAGTGGAGCGCCGGCTTTATGGCTAGTCATGTGTGCGTTGGGCCGTAACCCGTGAAGTGATTTTCTATTGTTATTTTTACAAGTGAACGTGCCATGCGAGCCTCGGGCGGTTCTCAACCGAAATCTACACTCCGCTCCGCTCACCACAAACTGACGCTTCAAATTAACTACCTGTGTAAGTATAAATTTTAACAACACAACATGTAAGAAACAGTCAAAAACAATAAATACGCTCTCTGGCTTCGGCTCACAACAAATGCCTTTTAATATTACAAAACCCAATGTGTAATGTGTTTATGTGTAAGACATGATGTCAAAGTTTTTTGTTCTCCAATTAATGCCATCTTGACCGAATCTCAGCCAGGGTGCTCAATCTCGTAAGAGATTAGCCAACTACACAGGAGATATTATTGTGCACAAGTGTGTGCTCATGTTCAATAGGAGATCTTTCATAGTCCGATGGGACGGCAATCTGTTATCTGACACGACTAGAGAGACGCCGCGCCGCCGCTGACTTCCCAACTCTACATATATTTTTGGCACTGCCCTGAACAAACTACCTTCTAAATCTAGACCAATGAGGAGTACGACTATAGGTAATACAAACTTACATATTTTAAGGAAATGTATTAAAGAAACCGTACTTTAATGTATTACCTAGGTATAGGTATAGAATGTATGGAGTAGCCTTTATCGTAAACTTATAGTTCCTTCCTAATTTATCATAGAGTGTGGTAGAGCTTTTAGTACAAAGACCTAAAAGCTGTAAATCAGGAAAAGCTTAAAAGAATCATTGTTAGTTGTAAGTAATCGCATAACGATCATTATCTGTCCACAAATAAACTTCACTTTACTCCAGCTAGTTCTATCTTCTCTAGTCAAAAGCCTGACTACAAATACCATCCAGGTTTCTATGCAGGATGTGAGCAATCCACTTCAAAACCTTGGTGGTCTGCTGATTAACTGAAAATACAGGCAAGTTAATGTTTAGTATATTATCTACTATTGATAATTATCTTTTTTTTCTCCTAGCACTTGACTTCGATCACACAATGGTACCTAAGTGAAAATTCAGCCTAAGATGGACGGAGTTCAAGAGAATTAAACAAATTAAAATGTTTGTTAATAATTAAAGAATCATAATATATAGTGACAATACTAATCATACATTTATTACATAGATAATAATGCTTTCCTCGTGCTCCGCACCCAAAATTCTGCAGCATTCATGGACTTGATTCGAACAACTGGTCTATTAGACAAGATGGGTCTATTATACAAATTACGGGTAATACGAAATTTCATAACATTCGATTTGCATCTTAAGTAATTTCATAACTGTATTCCCGCAGCATCCGGCCTATCTAATCCGAATCTAATTCTGAGAAGCATTCAATGTCGCTGGAATTAAAGTACCGATGCTCTGATCGAAGTACAATGGCATACGGCCCACGCTTACTCACTAATTGAAGAAAAAACCTTACGTAAGAATAACGGATCCGGTAACTTGTTCCTTATTGTGTTTAGTACGAATTCAGAGGGATTTTTATTAGTATAATGAGCTTTTGTGGTCTAGCTTGGGTAAATCCTGAGAAGCCATCTAAGATCTGTATTAAAAAGTACCTTATAGGACCAACACCAAGATTAATGTACACAACGGCTTTTGTATGAGCTTATTAAAGTGTAAAGTCACGTTTCTATTTTATTGATACATATTAATCAGACAGTAAAATAATGCATTAGTATCTTTTAAAGCGTAGGAGCGCTTTAAAAGATACTAATGCATTTATTTGCATTAACTTGCTTTTTCGTCAGCCGATAGGTTTTCACTGCTGAACAATTTGACATAGGTCTCTTCTAGAGATTTCTACACGCCTCTCCGTAGGTACACCAAGTAGGGAGTCTACCACCGGAAAGGTCCAGTGCAATTTCACTATTCCAGAACCTTGGGAACCCCAATGTTTATCGGGTCTTCGAAAAAAGCTCATAAATACGTATGTTGTGAAAATAAAATAATTCAGAAACAACAGGGTTTTATAATATCAGAACTATCGATGGCCTACTAAGGAACGTGGCATTAGTTTCCTTAGACCGTAACTTCAATAAATGGGTTTAATATTGACCTGCTGAACAGGCGGTCGCACGGCCGCGGCCGGTCACGCGACCATCCAACGATCTCGTCCTCGGATAAAATCGACACTATCCCAGTTTCTGCCGTTATTCTAAAGCTTGTGTAAGACATAAACACAATACTTAATAATCTGCGCCTGCGTTTACTAATTCGCCTAATAGAATCTATGTCTCCGTATCTATTTTCAATAAATTGCAGGAGAGAAGCTAGAGTCAATAAGAATTTGCTTAAAGTATCTTTATTAGCTACGTAAGTAGGTACTTAATAACTGTTTTGTATTATTATAATGGGTATAAAAACTGGATGGGAGGCTTTAGAGACCCAGTGGCATCTTTTTGCATCATTAATTCATTATACACATAGACTTCCAAGTTTGTTTGTTTTTTGGTTTGTCGTTCAATCACGCCGCAACAGATCTACAGTTCGACGTGATTTTTTGTATGGATATATTTTAGGACCTGGAGAGTGACATAGGTTACCTTTTATCCCGGAAAACTAAACTAGTTAAAATTATTTTCTAATTAGTTTAAAACGCGTGTGGAGTTATCTCCACGCGGACGAAGTAGCGGGCATTAGCTAGTCATAAGTAAATCATAGTTAACGCAAGAAAAAATTATGTGGTGTTATATCCTACATAGAAGGAAAAATTAAAGAAAAATAGCTAACTGTCCATCAACTTCGACTTTGCAAGAAGATTACTATTAATTTAAATAAAATATAACTAATAAAAAAACATTAAACTAGGTAACCAGGAAATCTTGTATTTACAAGCTGATTGACGAACGCGACTGACAGACGTCTTAAATATAGTATAGCGATGATGGATAACTATTTCGTTCGTTATTGACACAATAACTCAAGACATCCAGGAAATAATCTTATTAAGCCCCTTTAAAAACAAAAGACCCGCATATTAAAATTGTGATGCAATTATTTTAAACGCTGACATTGAAAAAGACAAGTTAAAATAATCCGAGAATTCCGTGTGCCCTTCACTTTATTGTAGCGCTGATGGTCAATGCATTGTGATGGCCGCTGTATTTAGACCGTATGAATTTACGGCGTATACGGCTTCTGAGGCTTGATGCAGATCACCTTCCCAAACTGAATATAACGAAGCCGCTGAAGCTCTGGCCTGGTATGACTTGAACGTTGTATGATTGAATCCGTTCACTAATGAATTCGTCGATACTTGATTTAGTGAAACAAATATTCAGGCATCTTAATAGTTAGGCACATAGCTGAAACCACATAGGACTGAGAGATAGTCTCACAGCCAAATCCCTGTATTAGATGGTTTCACTTCTGTATCGTTTGTTACTCAATAATAAGGACGTTAGAGGCGTGTTATTGCCTCAAATTGACTAATCTTTTTACAGTATGATACTTGGAGAAAAGCTGCATCAATATTTGCTACACTCTCAAAAGAGGGAATTTGTTGAATTTATAGAGTTCCTTCTGCAACAATGCATTTCACCATTAGCGAGAGAAGATTGCAGCCATTTAGAGGTAAATACGATCGTCACATTTGTAGCAATCATTTCTAGACAATCCTGTGGTGGCAGGTATCTACCGCTGTAGTTTGAAAGTCACAGTGTAATGCAGAATGCTGTTATATCACTCAAAGGAGAATTAGTTATGTAAGTAAGTAAAAATATATTCAAAAAGAGAGAATTGTTTTCCCCCCTTTTTAACCGACTTCAAAAAAAAGAGGAGGTTATCATTTGGTCGGAATCTTTTTTTATGTATGTTCACTGATTACTTGAAGACGCCTGAACTGATTTGGAAAATTCTTTTTTTGTTTGAAAGGATATACTTTCCAGGTGGTCCCATATAAATTTCATCGAAATCGGTCGAGCGGTTTTTAAATAGGGGAGGGAAAGGTGGCAGTTGGAAGTCGGTTTTTTAAAAATATTTTTTTTATTAAACTATTACAATAACAGCTGTTGTCTAATTTTTTATGGCCGTAGAACAATGTTAATAGAGAGAGTAAATAACAAACTTGTAATACTTAACGACGTATTTTTTAGATTAAAGTAACACATACTTAGTATGCAGATGATTCTTCTTATCGAATAACAAATCATGAAAACTCTGACAGGCTAAACTTAAAATCAAAAATAATGTTATCCATATTATTATTGCTACATTACATTTAGATCTTTAGGCCAACCTCAGAGATGCAAATGAAGGTATGTATGCAGACGGAAGTATCGCCAGGATACAGACACAAGAGAAGCGTAAAGGCCAATCGATTAATTTATTAGATGTCATTACGTAAGTATAGGAAGGCACTGCCGCCATCAAGATTTTCGCGGCTCAAACTGTCTCAATGATGAATTATAAGTGCTAGATAATAAACAACATGACAGCTAAATGCAAACATTCACCTTGGTGCATTTATTAAAAGTGTAACAGATGAATAACGATCTGAGGCTGAAATGTGGGTAGACATGTTGACATTTACTTATCTCACGGTATTGACGCTACCATTATAAACAATTAGTGGGTGAAAGTAATTTTTGGTGCGGTTTCAGCTCGTCAAGCGAGGCTAGTCTAGACCTAGACGTATAAAAACTGAATTAGGATTAGGCTAATAAAACGGCTTAGCAATCTAGATTTTAGCGCTTGACTGATCAGCCTAGATATTGCAAATTAAATGCCAGATTCCCAGTAGCTAAGTTCAGTCATACACCTATATCTATACCTAGTTATATATATCTAGAACTTAACCTTATCTAATCCTATTATTGGCTGCTGCCTGCTTCGTAAGTGCCTTTGTGGTTTCGGAAACTTTATAAGTAAATCCAGCACATGAGAAATATTATCTTAAAATATTTCATTAGGTACCTACTATGGAATTGCTAATAACATTTGAAGGATATAATTTCTTAGTATACTTACTCATATCATTGGTGTCATTAGATTGAGGATAAAGAAGTTACCTAATTACCAATAGTAGGTATGTAATTTGTCTGTTCAAATAGTCTCTATTGTAAGCTTATGTGGGATTGTTTGTACTAATTATAAGGTTGAGTAGGTCACCAACATTTGGTTTATTGGGCGAGGCTTTGGTAATAGATGAGTGGTGTGATTGTAAGAGATAAAGCATCGAAGCGGGCGCTCGGAGGTGGCGTCTGGAGGTGAGAAACGTGGTAACAGGGGCGTGAGATAGAACGGCCGATACCGTCGACGCTCTGTCGCGCCGCCCCGCGCCATTCCTGACGAAACTTACCTCTTTTGTCTCTTCTGTCTCTATGAATTTAAATTAATGTATATTTGTTATGGTGAACGTAATGGTCGTGTTTGTGCAGTATCTACCTACTTAGCCATTGGATACTGTGTTACCGACAGACTGCACAACATATTGTTGTGGAGACCTACAGATAAACTCTAAGGAACGGATTCATAGAATGAACCATACCAGGAAAATGCAACTCTCATTAAATCGGATTTGATATATTGCTTATGGTCATACTCATCGCAAGGGTAGTTAGCAAAGACTGATGATTTTCACAAGAATTTTCAGACCTTTAAAAAAATTTCATTATCTTCATCATCATCAGTCCATCGTTGGCCCACTTTAGAGCACGATTCTCTTTTCAGAATGAGAAGGGTTTAGGTCATAATTCACTACTTACGTAGACCAAGTGTAGATTAGCCGACTTCACACACCTTCGTGAATATTATGAAGACCTCACATGCAGGTTTTCTCGCGATATTTTCCAACATCTGCATCGATACAGTTTAAATGAGGACATTTAAAAAAATTTCTTAAACTCACGGAACTTCATAAAACTTAACGGTGCGTGCCTAGAGTTTAATCTCTGGATTGTCCTTTAAAGGACTACGAAGTCTTAAGCTGTAGGCTGGGCAAAAAAATTAAGGCAAAAAGTTATTAGAACAATACTAGTAGGTATATCTATTATTCGCAGTCATCCAAAAGCTTATTTATTGTACTTACATGAAACAAACTTATTTAAACAAGTTTCATTAAGTATACTTATTGACGTGGCACCGAAAGCTACCTACTGCATATTTAAAGAAAAAAAGAAGGGAAAATTTAATACCATTTAGTATTGACATAATAACTATGATTTGCAAAAAACGTTAAGTGGACGCGGTGTACAGATTTTCGAATCGACACCTTCTAGTAATTAAACCTTGTCACGCAATCTTGAGAACAGAAAATAAAGCTTGATCGATTTAAGATACAGGTTTACACAAGACCTGAACAGTCATTCTTCTGCTTTCAGTAACAGTGTCAACTTCGCCGCTCGCAGCGCATTCTATCCTGCAACCTGCTACCAGTACTCCGTACAGACTGCGTTTCGCAGAGGAAAACTACATAAATTCAAATTCAAATTCAAAATTATTTATTTCACGTTGGCCAACTTGTGGCTCTTATGACAAGTCATGACTTTGCCACCGGTTCGGAAAGCGGATTCTTCTGAGAAGAGCCGGCAAAATAATCATTTTACAATATTATTATGAAGCTATTACATTGTAATAAGTTTTTTATACTATCTTGTGGGCAGCTGGATGCCAAGCCGATTTAACCCATGCAACTTTGTTAGAATAATATTTCCAGAATGAGGGGAAGTTCCAAAAATTCATGTTAAGACGGGCAGATGGGCAGACAAGCACTTTCATGGTTCACCAACAAAGAGTCCAGTGGACAGGACGGAGCGAGCAAAAAGAGTTCAAGAATAGTCTTTTGATGAACAGTGGAAATGGCTTTAAGGTAACTGTTCAAACTTCTTGTTAGTGAAGGCTAAAACTAACTATTTTGTCTACACAGAGTCCGCTCTGCTTAGACAATTCCTGCTCAACCCTTTTGAAGTGCAAAACCGCGCAATCTATAAATC
This sequence comes from Oeneis ivallda, assembly GCA_029955525.1. Lineage (NCBI taxonomy): Eukaryota > Metazoa > Arthropoda > Insecta > Lepidoptera > Nymphalidae > Oeneis > Oeneis ivallda. Next base: position 18,467,224 of record JARPMR010000002.1, on the reverse strand, counting down.
CCGGCGATCCCGCGATACCGCGATCTATAACTTTTAAGCGTTGCGATGAGCGGAGCGGCGAACTAAGCGACGAGCTGAGCGGACTCGAACCACCTACTACGAACAAGAGCAGCATGATGCGTCATTCTCGAGTTATTTTGCCGTAAGTATTTCTGGCGTGACTTCGCACATAGCGAGAAAGTTGTGGACAGGCCCTTACGGCGGCGGGCGGTTGTATCACACAACACCGGATTTATCGTATCAGTGCTTCAATTTTTCGGCAGCGCTTAATAATTACTGACGATTCGAAACTGTTCACCCGGCAAGACGGCGATGACAGCTGGGACTGCTGAGAGCTGCCTATACTGATATTTCGGAATCAAAAATTTAAAAAATAATTTGACCATACTAGTCTGTAAATCGGTCATTTCAGGATTGTGAGATTACGAAAAATTAAACAAAACCATGGTGTATATTTATACAATACATTGTGTAATTTAATATATTAAGTACTAGCTTAAGTATAATAAATAATAATAATAAATAAGCCTTTATTTTCCCAAACACCTAATTTACAATGCTTACTTAAATACTACTTCGCGCCGGTTCTGATAAAAATAAATGTTACAATAAATTAATAATTAATAATTACTTATGATTTACATTTAAATAATATTTCTATAATATCTAATTATTATTTAAGGTGGTAGTCTGGGACACCCACTTGCGGGCGTAGGCCTCCTCCATCTCATTCCATTTCGCTCTGTCCCTCGTTAATCGGGTCCAAGTAAAGCCGATAATTTCGGTGATGTCGTCACTCCATCTCTTTCGCGTATCTTTTCTTAAGTATGCCTTGTGAAAATTCATTGACAACCAGGATTAAAAGTATCTTAATATGTTCTACTTCCGCAAGACGGCAGCTATCTTTTAGCTTGTCGCAATCGGTACTGCCGTATACGTAGGAGTAACAGATAGTCAGAACTGCTCTCGCATTAATATATAATTAATGTCATGGATAATACCATGATGTGTCAACGATTCCATTTTTTGTTCTACAAAGTCAACGAACGCAGCGTCCCATATTAGGGTTCACTCCCGTCAACAGGTTAATGCGAAAGAGCTGGTTTTTACCTTGCCTTGGATTACATTTAATAACTTAATCAAACTAAAGAATAGTTAATTCATGAATGTCACAACAACGTCGCAATTACAGCATCTTTACACCAACACGATTTAACCCTTTATTTTATAACACTAGAGATGTGTGACCTTCAGCTATTTGTTGAGTTGTTACAAAAAATTGTTAGTTATTCTGAGTATCAGACTGTTAGCATGCATCCATTTTAGCAACTTTGATTCATAGCTTTATTAGCTACGACACGAAAAAGGGTGTTGAAAATCGTCTCAATGGATTGGCTTACGTAAAACACATAACGGTACATGTTAAACATAAATACATATAAATATTTTATCAGACTCAAAGTGCTTTTATTTCAGCGAGCTTTTAATCTTGCCAGTACGAATTCTGTCGAAAGCTTAAGGCTTCAACGGGAAAGAATAATTATAGAGTGCGTGCAAGTTAATGATATGCTTAGTTGACGCGGTACTCGGACGTGCAAGGACTTCGATAGAGTTCGAAAAATTGTAAAATGATTTCAAGGTGTGATGTCCGAGTGAATTCACGGCTGATTACGGAGGCGGTTCTGTGTCATTACCTTGTCGGGACTCCGGTCGTCGGCTAACGAGCTCCAGATCCACTTTAGGCCCATTTAAGAGCCGTTATTCAAAATTTACATAAAATTGTGACGTAAACACAAAAAGTGTGTTAAACTATCAATTAAGTTTATATATTAAGATTAAATACCTACCTTGGTCAATGAATTAGTTTAGCCATTCAAAGGGGCAATGCTGCCAGCATCTACGCCACGCTGCGGTGACATCGATGAGGTTAGATTTATATTAGTTTCAATTTTAGTTGTAACTAGATGCGATTCCCGCGACTTCGTCCGCGTGGATTAAGGTTTATTAATTCCCACGGGAACTCTGTATTTTTCCGGGATAAAAATAGCTAATCCTGGGCATGAGCTATCTCCATTCCAAATTTCAGCCAAATCGGTTCATTCGTTGTGGAGTTATAGAGTAACAAACATCCATCCAAACATCCATCCGTCCATACAATATACATCCTCACAAACTTTCGAATACTAAAAATTAATTGTTTATTATTCTTTTTCTTTATAACCAATAAGGGATTCGCTACTTATATCATCAAATATTTAAAAAATAAAATAAATTTTTCATCCTAGTTTCATGGGCATGGTACCCAAGAAAAGAGCTGACGTGATTACCTCATTGTCGTTGTGCTTTTTGGAACGTAAGTTCCTTATCGCGCGGTGCGGAAGGGGGCTAGACGGAAAAAATTAAGGAACCGACACTCGACACATTTTTGAAACCGACACTTTTTTGTTGAATGTGAATTTTGCATTATATCGGTATTTTCGCGGTACAATATTGGGTCTCCGTAGCCTAGTGGCTTCGGCAGTCGCTTAACAGTTACAAGTCGATTAACAGTTACTTGTGACTTAACAGTTACAAAATTAGGGAAAAATTCCACACGTAGAAATTGTTTAAAATAAAATTGAAAATGGAAAATTCAGTCTGTCGAGCTGGGATTCGAACCATCAACCTTTGGCTGTTAGGCGACTGCCGGAGCCACTAGGCTACGGAGACCCAATGTTGTACCGCGAAAATACCGAACACAATGTAATCGAAAGGAACTACGTTCCATCCGGGTGTCCCTTGACACCTCTCAAGTTTTTTTATTTATTTCCAAGGAACAGCATTTGAGTGTTCATAAAGTATGTAACTTCTTGACTTCAGCCTCTCAGTGACAATTCACTTAGATATTTGATTACTGGTAGTTATCCATATCATCATCCGTTGTAAAAAATCCCATGGAAACTGATTTTCCGGGATAAAAAGTTCCTAATCTGACTTGGCTTAAAAGGGCTTATCTCTAAAATCTCCATGATCGTTCCAGTGGTTGAGAGGTAAAATTGTAATAAATAGTAAACCAGGCAGAGTTCGCATTATAAGGCTCGTATTAAAGATAAATAAATAAATATCTCACCCTTGATGTGCTTTGAAAATGGCAACTCTCTTTGAAGGTATTAAACTGGTGGTATGCCAAATCATAGTTTAACTTATTAGTTACATTGATTAGGTTAAATACCGAGAGTATTTATAAGTTGAAGAATATTAATTACGAAGTCTCAGCCAATAGTAAATAGCTTAATCATAAAATTACTTTTAGCATGAGCAACTTTGAGTAAGAGCAATGCACTGTAATTTGTAGATGACAGAGCCTGACAGAAAACTAAGTTCTCGGTAGCGATTAATATTTTTGTAACAGTCATTTTTTATTGAGAGTGGTTGTTTAGTGTAATTTTTTTACTGGTACTGTCGATAAGTTCAAATAAGTTATGTATCTATGTCTTAATATAATAATATTTGTTTTGTTACCATGAACATTAAAACTGGAATTATATTTTATTTTAATATAAATGGTTAAAGGACAGCTTTTTACAGTGGATTCATGGGAAAATTAAAGTCAGAATATGCTGAGTATAAACTATTTAAGTTTATTTTGGATATGCTATTAACTATTTATAGAAAAACAAGTATGTCTGCCATCAAGGGGATATGAAGATGAGGATAGAGATATATAGTTTTGAGATCATTTGGATTTCGGATTACATTTGTGCAGACAGCCCTGGTTTCCACAGGTGTCGATCCTTCGCAAACTTCGTAAATATCAATTGATGTTATTTACGCGAAATTGCATGTCATGCGGGTCTCATATAATTACGTACGGCACCTTGGTACGAGAGGTCAAAAAGAAATTCACTTAAAACTGTAACACGCCCTTCGCAAGAACCGCGCCGAAAATTTATAAAGTCAGGTCATTTTCGAAAACCAGTGTCGGAAAGTGAAACTACCCGCGCATTTAGGTATATACAGTCAGCATCAGATATCACCTTCATCTGCAGATAATTTAATTTGATTGTATCTGAATAAATTGATTCCATGTGATCACACTAGTCTAACTGGTGGTGGTGACGCATCAAGTTAGTAAATAGTAATTAATATTAAAGCCAATGCCTGCGGCTTATATTGGGTGAAAACACTTTGAATTTTCATGACAAAACGTCCGGTATATAAGCCGTGAAAAGGGCAGGCATTAGGTATACCAGATACATTCTTGGGGTTATACGTATAGTATCACAAGCGTGGTTGTAAATATGGGTACATATTATTTATTGATACCGGAGAACGATATCAAAATAATCTCTAGGTAAACACGCGTAATGATGATCAGGTCATTCTTTTTCAAAGCTGACTGTACGAAGTAAAATATGTAGATTGCCAACGAGATAATAATGATATGTGCTCGTGGTAATGAAATTTCCCGCCGTCAAACGGTGCCAAAGTAATTTGCGTCGCTTGACTCTGCAAGCGCGATGGCCGAAGGGCCGCTTTCGAGCTCACGAAAACGATAATAAGACTTTTGTCAACGCTACATCAAGAGCCAGAGTTATTTCTTTAGGTTACGAATTCAATTCATAGCTGTGACGAACAATTTCACTGCCGAAATGAGCACATTGCGATAGCTTTCAGGTTATGTGCATTGTTACTAGACTCGTGTGCTTTAGAAAACTGTGATATAGCATCGTGCTTCGATCCGTAGCAGTGCAGTAGCAAGTGTAGATGCTGTCTCAACATGACGCATACTGGATCATTAGGCAAATCATTAAGCCAAGTCATATTTCATCCGTTTTTTTCGCGCGTCGGGTGAAAACCGCGCTGCGGTTGCGGTAACACTGTTTTATTTCAATACCTCACGACAGCGCAGTTTTATGCGGTCCCGCAGCCGCCGGGGTTGCGGGAAAGGACCACTAAAATGGCATCGGAAAGCGAGAACACCTCCCGCCTACGTTGCGTCGCCCTGCGTCCGCGCGACCTATCGCAGAATCCGCGGGCGACCGCGACCCGCGCGGTTCTACTGCGGGAGCCGCGAGCACCCGCGCCCGCCGCGAGTGCAAACTGCGCCGTGAAAATTGCTACTTCATTTTCCATACAAATCTGCATTCCACGGAGGCTGCGGGTCCGCAACCGCTAAGGGAGCGGGTGAGAACCACTCCGTGCGTCGGTCCGGGGGCTGTCTGAAGAACCAAGCGTTTAGTGCAATCATGCAGCTAAAATGGATTCAAAGCTAAGTTGATTTACAAAGTAATTTAACCTTTTCAGCATTGTTTTCAGCAGTTACATACAAAAGATAAATCTTCGGTTACAACAAAAGATATCGATTCAGCGCATTGTGCTGCAAAAATATATTATTGTATTTATGATTTGACCGAGATTTTTCTTACTCAACGTGTATCATTAACCCTGATCGTGTTTCCAAGCTCCTTGCTGTAGGTGCGTTTATGCGTGAAAACGTAGTCATAAATTGTGCATGCAAATAAAGAAATTCATGCCTTCAATTAAGCCATTCTGAACAACTCAATTCGAGTAGTAATTGTAGAAATTAGTTCAAGTTTCATGGCCGCGCTAAATTATTGTTAAATGCCATAATATTACAATTTCATGGAAGAGCCACCTGGCCACCCTGCGCGAACAACACGGGCGAGTTCCTTATATTTGTAAAATCAACGGAACCCTGTAATTTTGATCGATATCTTTATCGACTGTTTATATTTATTGGCCATTTCTTTACAAGAGCGCGGGCGGAGTGGTGCGCAACCATAGTCTCTGAGATATGCTGCCGCTTATGTCTCACAGTGATTATTATTAATATTGATTTCGGTTTTCAATAGCATCTTTGTCCATATCGACCCAGTTGGATTTGAAGAAATTGGCATTCTTACGTTATAACACCCCATGATCTGATCGTTAAGTATTTAAAAAAGCCCGCGGTTGTGTCTTCAAATAATAATTGTTGATAGTTGTAGGTATTATAATAATTATGTGGTTATTTTTGTCGTAATATAAAAATAAATATTCACCATATGTGAGTTGATTAATTATTTCTATCCAAAGAATCACTTCAAAAAATAAAAGATTGTTGTATTTGCATAATAATCTATATATATAAAAGAAAGTGGTGTTAGTTAGGTACACTATTTTTATCTCAAGAACGGATGAACCGATTTGGCTGAAAATCGGTGGAGAGGTAGCTTAGAACCAGGAGACGGACATAGGATACTTTTTATCCCGTTCGACCGCGTTTCCGTCATGTCACCATAAAACGTGGTATAAGAAAAACGCATCTGACATGGAATAACAAAACGCAAATGACAGCGGAATAAAAAAAAGGAAATGACAGCTAAACGTAATTTTGTCTTTGGTTAAGTATGGTAAAAAATTTGACAATTATTAAAAGTGTTATAATAAAGCATTACTGATATTATAAATGCGAAAGTGTGTTTGTTTGTTGGTTTGTCCTTCAATCACGTCGCAACAGAATAGCGGATTGATGCGATTTTTTGCATGGGTATAGTAATGGATTTAGTAATGGTTCCTCAGACCGGGAGAGCTACTTTTTATCTCGGATAATGAAAGAGTTCCTTAGATTTTTAAAACTAAATCCATGCGGACGAAGTCGCGGGCATCAGCTAGTAAGCTATGAAAAGTGCCTTAGGTACATATCATCAAGAAACCAACAGACTACGTCGTTTGCGCAATTTTTCTGCAGCATCTGTCACCGATGTACTTATATCAGCTGTGGGATTGTGTAAAAAAGATAGGTATAGTGTGGCGATCGCATGTAACCTCTGATTGACCGTTACTCTCTCAGTATTGGCTAAAATGCATTATTGCAGCAAGAGTACCATAAATTCTGCCAATATCCACAATTGAGTTTGAGAATAATTGCATGCAGCTTTTCTGCAATCGACCAGCCGGTTTTTAGTGTTGAACTACGAAATAAAATAATACGGCATTTATAACGCTTGCTGATACATAGGTGCGATCAGCTTTAAGATAATTTCCAAGGTGTATAGGCTGTGGTATAGGTATGTAGGTATACCGTTATTATTCCAGGTAAACGACATCAGCTAGCTACAGATGTTGAGCATGATGTCGAATCCCGCAGGTGGTATTGCAATATTCATCGGGATAGTCTAGAGTGCAATGTCACGCGGTATAAATTTTTTTTTACCAATATAAGAGGCGTATAATATTCAATATTGTCGTAGATACTCGACACTCGTAGCACGGAGGGTTTACCCGTAGTCCCAGTGGACCCACTCATTAATGGGTCCACCCGTAAACCGATAGTTCAGTTGGCGGTCGAAAAGGTATGTTAGACATGTTCAATATGTCTAATATTCTTTGTAAATATGCATTTTACCATTACCTATTAATTCACCGTGTTAAAAAAAAATTGTTTCGTCAAAAGCCGTTTTCCACTAAAGTATGTAAGCCCGGATGCGCACACCGTAGAATATTCCCCTTGTATGAAAGACGTACATACTCGTATGTAGAATAGAATAGAATAGAATATTATTTATTCATTGACAAGAAAACAAAATATAAGAAACAAAATGGAAATACACATGAAAATGGAAAAACAGAAAGTAATTACAATCTAACTTAACTAGTGTCTACTATGTGTCATGCCAATGAAAGGGTTCTAGCTCAGCTAAATGCTGTGGATACATATGTAACCACAGCGCTGATATTCTGCTAGGGCCCGAATAAGAGGGTAGTCATTTAAAGTAAATAAATATTATACAAATGAAAATAACTTATTAGGTAAAATATTAATTGTATATGTTGTGTAATAAAATATATTATAAATGTGAAAGTGTGTTTATTTGGTTTATCCTTCAATCACTCAGCATTACGGAGCAACGCGTCGACGTTGTTTTACATGGGAATAGTTGAGAATGTGGAGAGTGACATAGGCTACCTTTGATCCCAGAAAAATAGAGGATTCCCCGGGATTTTTAAAAAACGCTACTACAGCATATATGTATAAAAAGGTATATTTTATCCAGTGACCTCAGTCTTGTTTAATGTGTATCGCTTCACGCTAGATTTGAAATAGCCCAGCTACCAAAACGAAGATTAAAATTAGCCATTATCGTTAGTAGGTACCTGTACATTATGACATCGGTGATCGGCCTCGCTTACAGATGTTTAGTGGGATGTCGAGTCCTGCAGGTGGTGCCGCAAGGTACGCCGCTGGTACTCAGGTACTCAGGTCTCGGGTACACTGCGCGATAGGCCACGTGCTGTCGTCTCGTTCGCTAAGCGACACCGACAACACTCATATTTCATGCGCGCGCTTATCTCTAACATGTGCCTCTTGTCACAGAATATAATATAATAGTACTACGTACTCTTGTGCCTTAGCCGATGATTTATACGTATTTTGCCAACTTTCCTATCGGTATTTTCGATTTGCGTTGTTATAATGAATAATGAATAATTATGGTTGTCAATTTGCGAATTGACTCGTAAGACGGCTTTTAATTTGTTTTCCCCGCAACTTTATTGAGAAACTTTTGATCCTTAACGTGTAATACGTAGTATGTATATATTCTGTGGTAATATCTACTTATTTTTTTGTTACAATCGTAATATCTGAATCATTTAAACTCATAATATTCGTAAAAATCAGAAATTGTGTCCAGGGCCCCTTAATGTGAACTTAAATTGCCCTCGTCGACTCAATATCCAATCAATGAAACTCAATGGTACTGGATACATAAAAATCGTAAAATATTGTACCCTAAGTGAGTATACGTAAGACTCAGTCACAGCGCGGTTCTCACCCGCGTCCGCAGCGGTTGCGGTGCCTCTGTTTTATTTCAATACTCACGACATCGCAGGTATTGCGGTCCCGCAGTCGCCGCGGTTACAGGAAAGGTCCGCAAATGGCATCGTAAGGAGAAAACACTGCCTACGTCGCGTCGTCGCCCTGCGTTCACGCGACCGATCACAGACTCCGCGGGCGACAGCCGCCAAGCTCGTGGGCGACCGCGACCCGCGCGGTTCTACTGCAGGCGCCTCGAGCTGAGCATCCGCGCCCGCTGCGGGCGCAAACTGCGCCACGAAAATTGCTACTTCATTTTCTATACAAATCTTCATACTAAGGAGTATATGGATACATACAGTAAACTTTATACTTATTACTACGGGATTATTCTACTTTGGGTGTTGAAAGTGTTTTGAAAAATTATTTCAAATATGAAAAATATGTTTTGAAAGAAAATAATAGCTGTATTGTGATTGGGTGTTTTGATGAAAGTACCTACCTACCTAGCCCAACAAAAGTGTCAGACTTAAACCAAATATAAGTATATTTGGCAAGAAAATCTTGCCCAAATCCACTCTTCTCACACTAGTAAACCGGTTTAATTGATAGCTTTACCACAACTGGCAGTGCTTTCGTTTTATCGACAGTTTTAATGGGAAAAATTTCGTTACGTCTTATTATCTGTTCTTGGTGGCTTAATAAATTTTTACGGTGCAATAATAAACTTTAATTTCTTCAGTGCCTGTAAATTACTACAATTTTTTTTTCAACGAAGTAATTCTAAAGTCAACTTTCGTGAGTTCTTGCAATAATTTCTGTAAGATGTTTTTACTGGAAATAAAATTTCTATAGGCAGGGAGATCCTAAAACGATCCATTTACGAGTACCTTAGTGCTTGAATCACAAAGTCTTCGAACAGTGCGTTTTGCCAGGGATGACTGAAGAGTTTTGGATACGAAACATCCGGATGTAAATAATACCTGTTAGCTGATGCCTATGAGCTACGACTTAATCTGCATGGTTTTAGGTTTTTAAAATTCACGTTAAAGAATACTTCGATTATCCGGGATTAAAATTATTATAAAACTAAGTGCCGATTTTACTAGAGTGACGTTTAACCAAGGAATAAATAAAATGGGTTTTCTGACAGATTTTGTATTGAAAATCTGCCAAAATATCAAAACGCCCGGATAAGACTTATTTTACGTTGGTGAAATTGGCCCTAAATCTACTAAAATACTATCCAGGATCCCATTCTTCTGTTCTAAATTTTGTCAAGATCAGCTCCGCGTTTGAATTGTGAAATGACAGAAAAACAAATATATAGGTACCTAATTATACGGAAGCATTAATATTCATACAAAATGTTTACAAAGTCGCTTTACTTACGTCTTGTCCTGTTGTCGAATAAAAATAAATGATTACAGGTGTATATTTTTTCGTCTTAAAAGTTTCACAGTTTTCTGTAAAAAAAAAGTAAATTAAGTCCACCTCGGAGCAGTTGAATGGAATAAAAATGTCAGATAAATTATGAGCGTGATCGATGATAAAAATGTTGGTTCGTAGGTCGTAGAAAGTGTCTCGACCTCCGCGAGCTTTCGTTAAGTCGGTGACACGCAGGTCACTACGCTGTTATCTTTAGGGTTGCCAACTTTGAGTGTTACTATAGTCTAAAATAATAATAAAAATAAAATTGCTTTTTATTTTTCCTTTTTTACCATATTAAAGCCTACGAGTGCCTAGGCACCTAAATGTAATCAAGTTATATTTATAAAAAACTAGCTGTTGCCCTCACGACTTCGTCCGCGTGGAATTAGGTTCATTGAAAATCCTGGTTTTATGGGGATAAAAAAACAAAAATAAAGTCAAAAGTCAAAAAATTTTATTCAAAATAGGTAACAATTACACTTTTTGAACGTCAATAAATTTAATAACTATATTCATATTCATATGTCATTAATAATTTCAAATCATAAAAAATACAATATTGTCAGAAAATAAAAATTAATACCATAAACAATAGTAAATAATTAAAAACAAACATTCAACCTTATCAACCTTTATTTCAACCTTTTAGGGGTAGAATTTTCAAAAACTGTGAAATGCGTACTTCTTTGTTTTTAATAAAAAGCCAAATTACCAAGTTTCGTGGATATAACTTGAAAAATGACGGACCTTTCATACAAACTTGAAACCCCCATTAAACCCCCTTGGGGGTGGAATTTCAAAAAATCCTTTCTTAGTGCTCACCTACGTCATAAAAGGAACCTACTGTCAAAATTTCAAATTTCTAGCCTCAGTGGTTTAGGCTGTGCGTTTATAGATCAGTCAGTCAGTCAGTCAGTCAGGACAAGTCTTTTTATAGGTATAGATATGTATATTTTATATTTAAATGACATTTTATAGCATAGTAGGTACTTAGACATGTTAAAAATTATTTTAATACGAGATGATGCCAGCAAATTCGTCCGCGTGGATTAATATTTTTTGATTCCCGCGGGAACCCTTTAATTTTCCGGAATAAAACGTAGTTATTCTACTATCTCAATTCCAGCCAAATCTGTACAGTAATTTTTGCGTGAAAGAGTAACAAATACTGTAATAATACACACATACAAACACAGACACACTAACACAGGCACAAAAACACACACACACACACACACATACAAAAACTTTCTCCTTTATAATATTAATGTGAATTAGTGTGATCTGATAGTGTGATGTGAAGTGTGATTATTATTTTATAAAATATGTGAAAGTGTCTTTGTTGATATTAGTTCTCAACGGAGCAACGGATAAACTTGTCTTAGACTTAATCTAAGAACGTCACGTGGTATGGGTACGCAAAGTCCGCCGAAGCTACGCCGAATCCTAAAGTAAGTAATCGCTCCTTTCATTTTAATGTGATTTTATTTATGTTTGAGAGTTGCAAAATATTATCAAGAGAGCACACAGAAAAAGCAAAACCTAAATAACATAATAATATCATTTGGTGCATTTAATTTCGATAGGTATCTCGAAAATCTATTTTGGTTTATTGTAGTTTCTTTGACTAGAATAGCAATTTCCTGCAGCCTTGATATATACTTTGATTTAGGTTCAGCAGAAAAATTAAGTAGGTATTGTCTTGAGAAACTTGTCCCGACCTGGCAACTGGTAACCCTTATCGCAGTACACATAAATATGTCGACAGGTCGCCCCTGGTACCACTTTGTTTGTTAATATACTGCCAATTATAATCAAACCGCGTTCGCCACTGTCAGACGTCAATTTCTTAATCCTTACATGGATTTCATTTCTTTTGCCACTTTTGTTTTCGCATACAACCTGTCAACGGTAACGTTTTCATTTTAAATGTTTCGTAACTCTAAAAACTTTGACAGTAAGTTGGTTTCAAGAAATATTTCAAAAATTACACATTCAACCAGGGGGGGTTCTCACGAAAATTATCCCATTGCGATTATCGCAAATCAAAAGCAAAGTGGTAGACTCATCGACGATTCAAAAGCTCTTGTAATAAAGTCTATTTGAATAAAAAACATTTCTATTCTATTCTATTCTATCATAACTAAATTTTCTGATTTAAAAAACAGTATAATTGGATGACTTGTGGTATTCTTACTAGAACAGAACATTACTAGCAAAAGAGTGTCAACTGTCAGACAGTCAAAGATAACTGCAATCGTCACACTTTTAAGTTTCAAAATGAGCTACGCCGGCAGTTTTGTGTTTAATTGTAAATGCTCCATATCCAAGTAATTCATTTTTAGAAAGATTTTCTCTTCTTCTTTATCAACCTATAGACGTCCACTGGTGGACAAAGGTCTCCTGCATGAACTTCCACAGGCTTCGGTCTTGCGCCGCTTAGATCCAACGGAGTGGTAGAGGCCTGTATGGATTTTGATAATATATCCTCATACAGCACCTCCACCTCCTCGTCATGATGTGCCGATGTCGGTGCGTAAACCTGTATAACATTCAACGAATACCGTTTGGTTATTCTGTGTATAAGGTACGCTACCCTACTCGACACATTTTTGACCTCGACGATGTTGTTGACGAGGGACTTGTGAACGATGAATCCGACACCACCCTGGGACTGTTGGTCACCCTTGGTGATATACCCTTGGGATATCTTGGCCTTATGTCAGTTTCCATTAAGGGTTTTGCCCATAATAACCACGCTGGGCAGGCGTGTTGGTCATCGCAGGGCTAGACAGATCGCGCCGATGTCGCTGCTACCCGACACCGGCCTGTGCCATTTGTTCAGTCTAGTTATTATGAGATGGTTATACCGCCATCTGTCGGTTGTCAGAGCCTCGTCAGTAGACCAGCAGGGGACACCGCGGGCAGGTGAGGTTGACTTTTGGAACGCTAGATGGAGGTGCGCTCCCTTACCCCCTAAGAAAAAGAATTCTTAGAAAGATGAATAAAAGCCAATTAAAAAATTCATTACTATAATATACATAAACATTTTTTTAAGGTAGTTAAACACTATGCCATATATCTAGAAATCGTCCTGAACGGTAACAGAAAGCTTAGTGAATCTGCATAAAACTAATTTACAAAAGACATTAAGTATAACCATTAAGTGGCGATGATGCCGCTATAAACATCTTATTATCTAATATACAAGCTATAATCATCTTACAGGATATTAAATACTCCGAGGTTGTCATCTGAAATAGTTGGCGATTGCAAAATGTTCGGGTCGTAATATTGTTCCCACGGTGCGAGCTGGCGGGGCGCTCCATCAACATCATTATCTAATAAAAATATCACGTCATATTGTTCGCTTTCTGTATAACTCGCTATCGGTGCTTCATCTCTATAAACTATAAATCACTACTTTAAAAATTACGAAACTCTCCCTCTCTCAACCTAAATATGTAAAATGAGAGAGATCTCGATGATAAATGTTTTCATTGGGTAGGCATTGTTGTAACGCATTTTTTTGCATTTACTTAGTGTCATTTGACTTCTTCGTTGAGAAATACAAACCTCATAGCAGCTATAAATATAAAATTCATATTACCTACAGTATTTATTCTATATTGTATTAGAAAATATTTCTACTATTTTAATTTCTTTATTCTTTTTGCGAATTGAAATATTATTTAAGAAATTGTACCTACTTGAGTAGTCGTGAGGTTTGATATTATTATTATTTCATACACCTTAGTCGTCATCATCATCATCATCATCTTCTCAGCCTGCGGACGTCCACTGCTGAACATAGGCCTTTCCCAGAGAACGCCAGAACACCCGGTCCTCAGCCTTCCTCACTTATTGCGCTGAAACGTGGACACTAACAAAAGGCTTGATCCACAAATTTAAAGTCACTCAGAGAGCTATGGAGAGGGCTATGTTAGGAGTTTATCTTAAGGACAGAATTCGGAATGAAGAGATCCGTAAGAGAACCAAGGTCGCCGACATAGCCCAAACCATCAGCAAGCTGAAATGGCAGTGGGCAGGCCATGCTTGTCGCAGAAGCGATGGCCGTTGGGGCTGAAAAGTTCTAGAGTGGATACCGCGAACAAGTAAGCGTAGTGTGGGGCGCCCTCCAGCACGTTGGACCGACGATTTATAGCGGGTGGCGGGAAGTGGCTGGACACCTTAGTAACAGTTACAAATTCTGTAGGTATTAGGTTAGGAGGATATTTTGTTGACGTAGCGTAGGTACTATACCTACCTAAGCTACATCAAATAATCTAATTATGCCTTTTACGTACGAGAATCTTCTGTTCACGTAGAGCTCGCGAGGGTCCGGCCTGTAATTGCGATCAGCCACGTCCTAGAAACCTCGCTGCACTTCGTTACGGCCCTTAAGACTGATTTATGTGTACAATAAATATTTTTTGAAAGTTCCAGTGCGATAATAACTCCATTAATTTTGATTAATGAAAATTTCTCACAAGTGATTTTTAACTTAACCATTGGGTACATGCCTGATTCGTCAACATATCTTGCCCTGGATGGTAGTGAACCTTTTACATTTTAATTATTTTGTTTTTTAAGCGATTGTTCTCGTTTAAATTTCGACATTCTGTGCGTGTTTTAATGATTATAACCTGACAGGGATACATTAATTTTATTTTTACTGTAGTTTTACTTAGGTATATCGATTCTGGGAAAATTATTATCCCTCGAAATTGAAAATGCTTTTGATTTTTAGCAGGCAGTAATGAATAGGTATTTACTTAAATACAGCATAAGCAGTTATGAAAACCACTGCGGTAATCCTTATTTAATATTATAAATGCGAAAGTGTGTGTTTGTTTGTTGGTTCGTCCTCCAATCACGTCGCAAGTCGCAACGGAGCAACGGATCGACATGATTTTTGCATGAGTATGATTAATTGAAGACCTGGAGAGTAACATTTCGGAAAATCAGAGAGTTCTCGCAAGATTTTAAAAGCAACCCCACGTGGAAGAAGTAGTTAGCGGTCAAAAGCTAGTAAACGAATAAAGTGATGAATATGTAGAGAGGGAAATGTGAAATACCTACCTTGCCCAGAAACACAGGTATTTGTAAGGTCCAGTGCATTCCTGTGAGCGCTTATCGTTCGCGAGCCGCTGTGGTGGCGGCGCAGGCGCGGGCGCAGTCGGGGCTACATTCAGCGAATTTGCAATGCGCGATATCCCGCATTACCATAAACAGTACAAGGCGGAGGGCACGCCGTCTATCGCGCTAAGACATATAAATTATTCAAAATAAAGTATCGCTTAGCCTCTGACCCGCTGCCGCGAGCCGCACGCTCGCCGCGCTGCGCGAGACTCTCTGTTTGTCGAAACAATTCTTTTGTACTAACAGCAAGGACTATGAACGTCTTTATTCGCATGGAGAGTAGGTACAGTTAGAAAAACATGGAGGTAACGAGAGTTGCTTTATCTAATATCCTATTATTTGCACGTCAAACTATGGCAGTTTATGGCTCGTGTTGTACCTAAACTTATTATACCTCATCAACATCATGAGCAACCTATCAACGGCTCACATACTGAGCGCAGGTCTCCTTTCAGAGAAGGATTATAAGGTCATAATTCACCAAGCTGGTGCAATGCTAATTTGCAGACTTAGGTACAGACCTTTGAGAACATTAAAAAGAACTCTCAGACATGTGGGATTCCTCACGATGTTTTCCTTCACTTATCACATGTTTGAAGCATGTGATATTTAATTGCATTTCCGCACATAACTCGCGGACCAGCGAACGTAGTCCTATTTTCACTGCTGTCATACTAACCGACCAACAATCAAGCTAAATAAAACATATTATTGTAAATCCCTTCACCCCTTATTATTATTTAAAAATGACCTTTCTCCAGGGTCCCTCCAGACCCAAAAAATCGGGAATAATAATAATATACTAGATCGAAGTACAAGAAACAGAATAAGTAGGTACTACATTTATATCAGTGGAATAACATGTAAATCGTAGTAGGCAGTTATAACATTCATCATATGTTTTGTATTATAAAAACTGAAATATTTAAATATAGGATTAATAGGTATGCAAATATGCCTTAATTGGGGTTCTTTATAACCCGTTCATCTAGTACTTGTCATAGATTTGAAGGTCGTTGATGTAATTAAGAGTGACTGATAATTATAATTTACTGCTCCGCGACGCATTTTGAATAGTTGATAGTCTGCTACCTACATTCAAATTATATAAATATATTATTATTATAAATTTTATACATTATTACATAAAAATTAAATAAATATTTTATTCATATAATTTTTATGTAAGTTGTAGTAGTAAAGTATATATTGTTAGATACGAATAGAACAATTATTTAGAATTGTAAGATAGATACCTAGAGATATCTCCCCTAAGCAGCTCTATTTAAAACTGCGCTCCAAAATTTTTCTTGATGAAAAAGCTTGGGGTTACAGAATACTTTAAACGCAAAAATATGAGAAGATGCAAAAATATGATTTAGGTACCTACATAGTTTTGTCATTTCGCGTACCAAGAAAGAGATGTACCTATTTATACCAAAAAAATCATTGTTTTAACAGCACACATGCTCTCATTTTATAGGAGAGGGAAGGGTTAAAAATAAACTAAGATAGGTATAAAATTACAAAAAAAAAACGTCATTAAATGACATGATAAGAGCATTCATTAAAAAACATGACACACAAATTAATTGTTTCCGTTTAAAACAAAAATTCAAGGTTTTGGATATATTTTTGGAAAATCTTTGTTCTTTCCAGTAATTTTTCTGATTCATGGCGCATTTAGCATAAATATACCTCAAAGCCATAATATATTATTTGAATAGGTATTTAAGTCATTGTGTTTAAACAGTTTTTTCAAATTCTCTGTTGCGGTATGTCCCCTCAACTTTTTACAATATCTTTTGTGCAACATGTGTTAATTACGTAGTAACCTAATAATTGTAGGAATAGTTATGTTGATTAAGACTCCACTGACAAAGCTTAATAAGAAAACAAAAATAAAAGTTCTCTAGGTATGTAGTTATGTAGGTATGCTGATGCACGGGCGTGCTCTGCCATGGAGCGGAACGGGGGGCGGAGTCACGCGTGTGCACCCGGCAGGAACCTGGGGACAACTTGCCGCTTATTTACCCAACAGCTTTCGCAAAATAGCCCATTAGGGATAACTGTACTAAATAATTATTGCAATGTGCCTTTCTATTTCTATGCGCGCGTCGCAACGCGTGCGCGTCCACCTGCCGCTGATCACTGTAATTATTTACTATGCATGAATGCGGCGGCGGCAGCGGCGGCTGTCTAGGACGATCCGGACAAAGAACGGTCACTTTATACTCGTACAACGGGCTGCCCGCGGACAGGTTCCCATATCTACTTGGGTGTGCGGCATGGCCAATTTTAATATGTTCATTAATTCGCATTCGTTTGAAACGGCGGCGCCATCGCCAGCTAGATGCTTGAAATTAATTGGGTTATTTTTTCATAAAGTAGTGCCCATTTAGGCTTTAAAATTAATAAACGGAAGTATACCTACCAGCTGCACTCAATAATACACCCATTATTGTTTTACCATACAAAAGACATCAACGACGCACTGTGTCGTAGTTATGTGTTTGAAAAATGAGTATTGAAAAAAATCAAGGCTAAGGCTGGAAATAATACTTTCAGTGTTCTTAAATAACTTAGATATTAGATAAACAGAATTCAAATTCAAAATATTATGTACTTATTTCCACGATAACATGAATTAAACTATGAAATTTAATTTGTTTTTGAATTGTTTTGATAGAAATGGTAATGTTTTACAGCTTTACAAACTCACGAGTCATTGTTAAGCAATCAAGAACTTGTTGCAATAAATGTTTACAATCATAAAAATATTGATGTTTTATTCTGAGCTCGTTGCAATAACCTTGTCAAATCTACAACCATAGTTCAAAAGACCTTGAAGTATCGAAATCTGACATGGGTACCTACTAATACTATACTACCTACGCAATCTGTAAACAATACAAAATGACAAGTCTAAAAATAGTTCTATTCTTATCACAATCTTCCCTGTGGAATAGTTAAGTTATGGTTAATTTAATCGATTGTGCTCAACAAAACTAGCACCAGGATGTGCCGCATTGATCACAAGTTTTCTTACAAGATGTTTTTGATAGGAATTAATGTAGGTATGACGGCCTTTTGTTCAATACATATACCTACCTACCTATTCAAAATGCAGAAATCAGAAACAATAATACTAGTGGTTCGCCCCGAACTGAGACCTCGCGGTAACGGTATCCCATGATTATTCATTCAATCGATACATGATAACCAAAACTGACATTATTATTATGCCCGTTTTCACCAAACATACCTAAATCATCCCCTAAGTAGGAGTCTCTTAACGTAGGTAGCTCCTAAATACAATCCTAAGTCCTAACATCCGTCCCAATATCCTTTTAGGTGTCCCGTACAGGATCGTGATAAATAAGTTGACAGAAAACATCAATCACCTAACTTATAGGTTAGGGAAAGTAAGGTAAAGGTTAGGGAACGTTAGTGAAAACATTGAATTATTTATCAAACATTGAATTTAACTCGTAGTTCCATGGGAATAGTTACTGACTGCGCCATCTATTAGCATTATTGTGAAGCTATGTTGATGCTATATGAATTACTGACGCCCATTAAAAATTAAATAATCTCGTTTCTTTATAATATTCATATAATTTTAGTATTTGTTGTTCAAGTACAGGATATAAGTGACCTAAAAACATAAAATCAGTTTGAAAATCCATAGCGGATTTTTCTAGAGAGCGTCTTCAAGCGAGCGTATAAAATCGCCACTTTGAAAGCCCCCCATTTCGTCAATTTTAAGGGAAAAATTAAAAAAAAAATATTTTTGTACTCAGTTCAAAATTATCTTTAAAATGATACGTAACAATTTTATGTAACGCGATTTTTTTTTTTTTACTTCGCATTCGCTTCTATGAGAGCCCCCCTGAAATAAAGATTTTTATAACTTTTTAAGCCATTTTCGGCTGGAGGCCATCGGTTTACATATTATATCTAAATTTGAAGTAATTACGTTCAGTAATTCAAAAGTTATAAGGCTCTGACAGACGGACGGACGGACGGACGGACGGACGGACAAGTGCAAATCGCCCTAGTTAACTCAAAGACCTTCGCTTCGCTCGGTCGATTATTATCATACTTTTGCAATTTAGCCATGCCTTTAGTGAAGATACATATTTTTAGTGCTGAACCCCGTGTATTTGTTATCTTAGCATTTTTAGTGTTATTCGGTCCCTGGAGTAACCAAACCCAGGGTAGATGAAAAATTTTAGAGGCAATCTTTTAGTAGACTTCGCGTGGGGTTAGGCTTTAAAAATCCCTCGAGAACCTTTTGTTTTTCCGGGATAGAAGCAGCCTTTGTCACTTTTCAAGTAGGTACTCAGCCATACCACGCAAAAATAAGTTGATTTGTGGCTTCTTTGCTGCCTGATTGAAACCAACAAACAAACTCACTTTCGCATTTATAATATTAGTTAGTATTAGGGAGATTATGTAGTTTTGTACCTAACTTATTTTGAAAAAAAAAAAAGCTCCCTTCAACGTACCTAGCTACTTAGTATTCGTAATTAATATTGTGAATTCTTGACTTTTTCAAGTAGGTAATTGTGTAAACAACGAATAAACATTCTGCAATATTTCCTTTCCCTATCTCTTAAAAGGAATCTACTTAGCTAGACACCTGTCTACGACTACAAATGTACAATTTATTTCTTGACAATTTTTCTTTGAATTGTTAGAATTTAGTTCCCTTGCAATTTTTTATCAAGTTAACGGAAATAAAATAGTTTTATCATAATTTATGTGGTACGAGCGAAATACACAAGGTAATTTTAAGGTATAGTAAAATTTTACAATTTTATCCTCTACCTAGGTTGAATAAAATATAACTTTGGTTTCTCTGTTTATCTTTACGAAAAATTAGTGTTAATTCAGTCGCACAAAATCTCAAACCTAAATTGACAGGTAAAATTGAAATTGAAATTTTAATGATTTATTTGTAAGATGTATTTATAAAAGTAATGCTATCCTTTTTCAAAGCGAATGTTACGAAAAGACTGCACTCTGTAATCTTTACTCATCTAATTATACTATGCATCACAATACATGCTATACTTACTGTGCCATACTTAGCAGTCTACAACGCGCTCTACACTTTTATGTTCTAAAGAATATGAGACAAGCGTTAGTAAGCATGTACCTAATGAGGAGATACTACAATAGTGGCAAGGCTGGGGTTTGAAACGTCGATCTTTCGGTTTCAGTCTGCAGTCTTTAACGGTAGGTACGCCGCTAAATGAGACTTCGAGCTTTGGGTCGTACTTCAGGTGCCATCCCATGTTGTGGGAACTGAAAGGTGAAAAAGCCTACTCTGTAGCAGTTCGATATAAACTGTTCGGTATATAATAATAAAATAGATAACAGATTTTCCAATTTATGCGATAGGCGTTCATAATTACTTCAACAATGGAATGGGCAGCGCCAAAGCTAAGACCGTGTGGCGCAACGCGGGCGGACCTGAACAATTGAATAGATAAGCACTTTCTTTTGAGATAGATTAAAGAGCTAAGAAATTCATTGTAATATGAGGCGCTAAGCTTAGTTATGATTAGATGTAGTTAGGTACATAAATAAATCAATTCCTTTAGAAGTTATTATATAATTTATACTCGTAATATTATATTTATTTTAAAAATAAAATTCAATTGCCACATGTATGATGATCACTTGAACGGCTCCACCAAATTGGCTGTTTTTGTTGTGTTCATAACTGTCAGGACAAGGTGTGTTAAGAAAGAAAATTTTGGGAAATTCACCGGAAAATTCGGACATTTTGACGGTATTTTTGTATGAAAATCTCAATTTAAAATATGTGACGTTCAGTGTAACAGTTCTTGTTCTTCATTAAATGATCGGTCATTTAATGATGAACAATATTGTTATAAGTAGAATATACCTAACAGACTCAGCTACATGCGGTTTTTATCAACAGAATTTTTCTTAGCAAAACTCTGCAAAGCATTATTTTTATTTCAGGATTATAGTATTATAGGCGCTCATTTCATGTGCTTAATATGCATGTAAATTGTAATGTAGGTAGAGAAAACAACTAATGCTTTATAAACTTAACTTAACTTTATAGATTTAAATTTGTTTTATATCAAAATCGTAGGTGTTCTCTTGCCTATACCAGTTATTGTTTTTCCTTATCGTTTTAAGTTTTTATAAGCTTTATTTGCATAATTATATTCACAATATTATGCATAACTAAACCCCTTCGCTGAATAGTGACGAATCGACGGTATATTGCACCTAAAAATTATACTCAAAAATACATTATAACTATTTCTAACATATAATACATTACATACCTACATACATTTACAACATTTTTAGTGTATTTTTAGTTAACGATATTACTCTTACCTGAACGGACTGCATCCTTACAAGTTACACCATAATCAAAAATGTTAGCAATAGGTACATATGGCAGCCCGCACACAGTCAATATTATTGTCAATATTTACGAATATTGACAATATTATTGACTGTGTGCGGGGTTTCATCAATATTATTGTCGAAGTCCGGAAATTTCGTCAATATCGGGGGGAGGCAGGGATATTGACAATAATATTGACAGTGTGCGGGCGCGCGTCAATATTTTAGTTGAAAAAAGATTTCAAGGCAGGAGGACGTGCGCTCGCAACCAAAAATGGAGGACATCTCCAGTATCTTGTTTTTTTAAGAAAGGGGTTACTAAAGATAGTAATTTTTGAAAGCTACCTTTTACGCTCATGTAATTTTTAAAATCATCTTTTTCTGTATTTCGAAGTTCATTTAATAGATTCAAATGATTTAATTCCACTTTTTTTGTCATCCAGTATTTAAGCCATCGTTTCTTTCTTTTTTAGGGTTCCGTACCAAAATGGTAAAAATGGAACCTTATGGTGAGACTTTCTCTGTCCGTCCGTCCGTCCGTCCGTCCGTCTGTCACAGTCGATTATTTCAGTAACTAATAAAAATTTACTTGTGCATTCTAAAACGGTTTTTTATTTATTTCTATATATAATAGTTTTTATCTATGAAAAATCTGAAATAATTACGGTCAATAGAGGTTTATGTATATTTTACAGGAAAAATAAAAGCAACGCGTAAATTATTTTAGTTTAATTAAAAAATCGGCCAAGTGCGATCCGGGCCTCGCTCTTTTAGGGTTCCGTTAAAAAAAACATTAAAAGATTTCCATGTACCCATGGAAATATTTTAATTTAATTTTTTTAATTTAATTTAATTTTTATTATTTGTTATTATAGCGGCAATAGAAATACATAATATGTGAAAATTTCATGTGTCTATCTATTACGGTTTACGAGATACAGCCCGCTGACAGACGGACGGACGGACGGACGGACGGACCGGCGTAGGCTTAGTAAAAGGGTCCCGTTGGTACCCTTTGGGTACGGAACCCTAAAAAGGGGGAAAATCGGGGGTTTGAAATTTCAAAGTAAGATAACTATACCGAGTGGGGTATCATATGAAAGGCCTTTACTTGTGCGTTCTAAAACAGTTTTTTATTTATTTCTATATATAGTAGTTTTTGAGTAATCGGCCAAAATGTCGAAAAAAATACCGCCCCCCCCCCCCTTTACCTCCGAAGTTTACCAATCGAAAAATCTGAAATAATTATGGTCAATAGAGGTTTATGTATATTTTACAGGAAAAATAAAATCAATGCGAAAATTATTTTAGTTTAATTAAAAAAGGGGGAAATTCAGGGGTTTGAAATTTCAAAGTAAGATAATTATACCGAGTGCGGTATCATATGAAAGGCCTTTACTTGTGCATTCTAAAACAGTTTTTTATTTATTTATTTCTATATATAATAGTTTTTGAGTAATCGGCCAAAATGTCGAAAAGAAATACCGTCCCCCCCCCCCCCCCTTTACCTCCGAAGTTTACCAATCGAAAAATCTGAAATAATTATGGTCAATAGAGGTTTATGTATATTTTACAGGAAAAATAAAATCAATGCGAAAATTATTTTAGTTTAATTAAAAAAGGGGGAAATTCAGGGGTTTGAAATTTCAAAGTAAGATAATTATACCGAGTGCGGTATCATATGAAAGGCCTTTTACTTGTGCATTCTAAAACAGTTTTTTATTTATTTCTACATATATAGGTTTTTGATTAATCGGCCAAAATGTCGAAAAAAAATACCGTTGCCCCCTCTTATCTCCGAAGTTTACTAATCGAAAAATCTGAAATAATTATGGTCAATAGAGTTTTTTTCTTTGTATCCATTTTAGCACGTGCACGCGAATCAAGCTTCTACGCCGTACTGAATCACTTTTTGTTAGAAATATTGACAATATTATTGTGTAGTGTGCGGGGTCTAAATATTGACGAAAATATTGTCAATATTTTCGTCAATATTTTCGTCAATATTATTGACTGTGTGCGGGCTGCCTATAAAAAAATGTTCCTTGGTAAGTATGAATCTAAAGTATTAAAGTAACATACCAATTGAAACATAAATAATAATATCGATATTATCTATAATATGCTGCCAATTTAAAACTTGAAGGTTATTGATGAATATGAGCTATAAAAAATTGAGACGCTCGTTTAACATCCGGCGACTGATGCTGTTCTCATAAATATTTATGCTTAGGTGTTATTGAATAAAAGTAAAAGTGAATTCATAGAGCCTAATGGCCTAAGCACGCACGTCACGTCTTGATAAACCCTTTGCCACCGGAGGACTGGTTTCTCTAGACGCTGTCGCACGATTGTTCCCCTATTCGATTAATAACAATCATGTTTACGGAAATATTTTTGTGTACTTATACAACGTTATTTTTTGTAGTGCCTAAAAATAGTTTACTCAGTATCAGTAACGAAATCGATTACTTACAATAATTTTTAATCCATTTTACATTACATTTTATCTAAAATAAAAACAAACAAACGCAGATTACGCGGAGTATACTTATACTCCGCGTAATCTGCGTGTTTACATTGTCAGTTATTTAATAGTTAATTAAAAAATCGGCCAAGTGCGAGTCGGGCCTCGCTCTTATAGGGTTCCGTTAAAAAAAAATATTTCCATGTACCCATGGAAATATTTTAATTTAATTTTTTTAATTTAATTTAATTTTTATTATTTGTTGTTATAGCGGCAATAGAAATACATAATATGTGAAAATTTCATCTGTCTATCTATTACGGTTTACGAGATACAGCCCGCTGACAGACGGACGGACGGACGGACGGACGGACGGACAGCGTAGGCTTAGTAATAGGGTCCCGTTGGTACCCTTTGGGTACGGAACCCTAAAAAGAATCATTCGATCTCTTTTAACGTTTTCTGCTTTTCTATTAACAAAAAATAACGATGTACATTGTATAATTACTCAATGACAAGTCATACAAAATAAACAAGTGGCGTATCTAGGAAGTGCTTACTCTGTAAAATTAATTATTATTTGCACAATCGTTAATCGCTGGTCCGTTTTAATGGCTGCGATTCATCACACTCTCCGGTTTTTACCGTGTATCACAGTCTGAATCCACTCCGCCGCAAGGTCGTCGGGTACAAAAAACGGCGTCTTGTTTTTGCTCTATTTTTATTCGTGAAGAAAAAGAATATCAAAACTCCGTTTTGGAAGTGCTCGGCGCGCCGATCGCGCCGCCTCACGGACCGGTTCATACAGGAAGTTGATACATTTCGACAACAAAAGATTTATGATTTTCTCGTGATTTTAAAAGTAAGCGTAAGAATCATTAAATTGGATGATTTTTTTTCATCATAAAGTTGTTGTTATTAATCTACATTTTTATTGAACAAAATATCATTTTTCTTTTTCGAAGCGGCGGAGCTTTTGGAAAGATAAGCTTTTTTTTATTTTCTCCGTAACTTTAATGTTGAACTGATTTAAATTCGACATAATAGTGTTCTTTGTCACTTTAAACCATCGTCAAAAAATTTTAATCGAATTAACTTTTTGACCGGTTGCTAATATAAGAACTGCCAAAACGTCAGCTTTATTCATCAGTTAAACACTAGTCAGCCATTCTGAAAATAGCCCTAAGCATAAACTTTCACCACATATTAGCTGAGGTACTATCTTTCTAGTATCCAAAACTTACTGAAATAATATTTTGCAAGGTCTTCGAATTTTTTCCTCTTAAAACCACTCAAACGTGTACCTTGTTTTATTTTTAATCTCTTGCGGTTTGTGCCTAATGTGGGCTATGGGGCATTGTGCTACACAACTTACAAGCGTTATGCAAAGTACGAAGCGCCTCTCGATTCTGCGATATCTAAGTATCTATAAATAAAGACAACAGATCGTGGGATTGCGCAGGTGAGCGGCTATTTTGATGTGTTACTTAGTTTAACTGTCTCGTACATAACCGCCTATACTGTTCAATCATTTCTCAATAACAACTCAATGTTCGCATTAAAATATGTTGTGTTTGGTCATTATCAAAACCCATTATTTTTCATCGTCGTAAATGATTGATAATGCGCTAAAATATATTACAGATGATACTTTCAAAAACCCATTCGCGATGCAATAAAAAGCGTCGATTATAAAGATACGAATCGGAGAACGTGTCGAAACGTTTATGATATTAAGCTTTCTATGGTGTCATATCTTAATACGATCGCCTCACGTCCCCATGGTAGATTCGACCCTAATAAATAATGAATAGTTTTGTGTGTTCAATTGTTAACTGAAACTTCTTTTTAATTACGAATGTTTCGAATCAAAAGTTTTTCACTTAGAACCTGTGTTAAAAGATTTATATTTAAAAAAAACTAAGAAAATAGAACTTGGAATATGGAGTAATAGTAAAAAGGTGAATTTTGTTATTGACTTGGTTCTTCAAAACTTTAGTTACGTTTTATTTACACAAAAAATCAGACTTTAAAAAAGCTTTGTATAACAGAGATCAGGGAATGCTTTACGTCTTTATATTCTACTATAGGTACTTATGGGCTTTCTCTCATTGCCCTATAATTTTATTTATTGACAATCTTAGAACTTATTTATCTAACTTTGCTACCTAACTTTTAGTTCTTCAATCATTATGATCATTATCATCATCATCAGCAACCCATCAATGGCTCGCTACCGAGCGCCGCAGCTCTCCTCTGAGAAGGGTAGGCCAGAGTTCACCAAACTGGCCTAGTGCGAATTGGCAGATTTCATACACCTTCGAGAACATTATGGAGAACTCTTGGCTGGTGTTTCTTCGCGATGTTTTCCTTTTTATTTTTTGTTTAACTATCTGTCTGTCTGTGCGCGCATCACGCAAAAATTACAGAATGAACTTGAATGTTTGGTAAAGTAGTAGCTGATACCTCGGGTCAACATATAGGGTAGTTTTTATCCTGATAAACAATAGGGTTCCTCCGGAATAGGGGATGAAAGTTCTCATCGATTTTACTTCGTAACTCTGTCTTTGAACCGATTTTAATAATTCTTTTTTTATTTAAATTGTACCCATATACCTAATAATATATACTATCGGGCAGATTTTGCCTAATTTTGATGAAGAGCTGATAAATATTTTCGGAAATCTGATAAATTATTTAGAGCTATCAGAGGACATCATATCTCTTCACGGATAGCAGCAAGTCACTCGTTTATAAGATAACCACCCATTGAAAGACAACCATATAAAAGATGCATGCCCTGTGTTATATCCTTCTTAGCCATAGGCATTAATTACAAATAGACTTAAATCATTAACCTCCAAGCCCCAGATATTTGTACCATTGTATTTGTTTTGCAGCCTACCCGTCCGAAGCCAGGGCAGATCTACTAGTCAATAATAAAAAACTTATGTGTTAATACATGGGCTAGAGCCCCTAATATGTATGTCGTGCGCAAAATTTTATCCTTCTCTTATACCTCGTACGTACTTATCTACCTCTTTATTTTGCAATGTTACCGCTTGTTGGAGTGAATATGAATTGATTTTAAAATTCACAATGCATTATAGCAGAGACAATATTGTTCGCAGGTCACAGCGGGAGATCGAGATGACATCTCGCAGCATGCAACCTTACTTCTAAACTCGTGCTCCGTTATAAGCGTTACCCGTTTAGCAACCTCTCTGCCCTCTTAATAGAGTACATTTTACAATGTCGCCCGCATTTTCTATTTAAAATCACTCTTACGTTATAGCTAATAGAGTTTAACTTCAAGCGTTTTGTATATTTATTGAAAATAAAAGCATAGATAAAAAAGATAGATAGACGTAGTTACGAAATTAAGCAACCAAATCGTTTTCGATTACAAAGTTCATTGTTTGATTCGCTTTGCGGTCGCGAGCGACGCCGCGCCGGCGCAGGGTTGTCGCTGTCCGTTCTATACGTAGGTACTAGTGCTGTCAGGAAAATTCGGGACGCTTGGACGCAGGTTTCCGAATCAATAAAAGCTGCTGTGTGACTGTCTATAAATGAGCTCTGTCTATGTCTATAGCTCTTAGGCGTGTAGGTTTCCTCAAGATATTTTTCTTCGCCGTTGAAGCATATTGTGATGATGAAGTGGCCTATATAGGTTACTCTTTTTAAAATAGCATTTATGTAAAAATATCTATGACCTGCAGACAGATTCTGTAAAAGTTGCATCAATAATTGCTACAGTCTCGTCTCAATTGTGGAAATAAGCAGAATTTAATGCATTCTTTCTGCAACAAATCATCATCATCATCATCATCATTAGCAACCCATCAACGGCACACTACTGAGCGCAGGTCTCCTCTCAGAGAAGGGCTATAAGCCATAGTCCACCACGCTAGCCCAATGCGAATTGGCGGACTTCACACGCCTTCGAGAACATTATGGAGAACTCTCAGGTGTGCAGGATTTCTCACGATGTTTTCCTTCACCGTTAGAGCACGTGATATTTAATGTCAGAAAAGTTAGAGGTCGGGATCGAACCTGCGACCCCCCGAATAGGAGACCACAGTCGTAACCACTAGGTGACTATAGGCTATCACAACTTTTTTTATTTTACTCATTATTAACTAAAACTTAAAAATTCGGGACGTTCCGTCTAGAATAGCACATCTGGCGGTACTAGTCCGGACGCCCGTCACGGTTCCCACGGAGAGCGGTATTTTAAATGCCTAGTTATCTATGTACGGTGACAGGACCGTTGCATTCTATTTGAGTAGCCTCTTCTGGATGGGTCAAGGATTCGGAGGTGATTGCGGATCCGCACTCGCTGCGACGACGACGGCGAGCCAACTGACCTTGTGGCGCCACACATAGCCATACCCTATTATTATTCACTGTTTAAAGCATAAGAACCATACAATTAATATACTAATCGTTACTAATATTACAAACTAGCTGATGCCCGCGACTTCGTCCGGCTGGATTTAGTTTTTAAAATCCTTCGGGAACTCTTTGATTTTCCGGGATAAAAAGTACCCTATGCCACTCTCCAAATCCTCAACTATACCCAAGCAAAAATCACGGCAATCCGTAGCTCTGTGCGGCGTGATTGAAGGACTAAGCCAACAAACGAACACTTTCGTATTTATAATATTAGTATGATGCGGAAGTGTGTTTGTTTGTTGGTTTGTTCTTCAATCATGCAGAACGGACCGACGTGATTTTTTTGCATGGGGTATAGTTGAGGACTAGGAAAGTGATATTGGTTACGAGGAATAAAAGTTACAAAGTCCCGAAAAAACTGAGACCTTCCGCGCGCGTTTTAAAATCCTATCTCTACGCGTATGAATGAAGACACGTGCAAAAGCTAGTTAATGTTATATTATATTCCTAACAATTAGCGCGCCGGCTCATGTTACCTGCTAATTTAAATACAGTTTTTTGTTAGTCTGTGGATGTTATTGATAAGGAATTTATGCAATAGAAAAAAAAGTCTAACCTGCTCAGACAAAAAAAACTCTTTTTTTAGATTCAATGCTAAAGCGGCCAAAAATAATTACTTCCGTGGTTAAACAACATCCATACAAATATCGCCTCCACGCTACTTTAAGAATATATGATTGCGGAAGAATGTCGTATTAAGTGACCATTTATACGAGTTGTCGACAACTGTCGTGATTCACATAACATTACCTACTCGTACCCGAGATTCGGTATAAAAATAGTGAAACTGAATTTTTCCATTGAAAATTTTAACACTAAACCTATAATTAACTAATTTATTAAGGTAGGTTTGATTTACAATTTCATGGATTTCGCCATAGCGAGGCATAGTACAGTTAAAATTTTTGAAACTGTAACCGTCGGGTTAGAGTTTTAAAACAATGCGGTAAGTTGGATATACTTACATAACTTCCGTTATACTGATTATTATCCTATCTAATCCTAATATATCCTTACTAATATTATAAATGCGAAAGTGTGTTTGTTTGTTGGTTTGTTGGTTGGTTGGTTTGTCCTTCCATCACGCCGCAACAGGGCTACGGATCAACGTGATTTTTTGCATGGATATAGTTGAGGACCTGGAGAGTGACATAGGCATACTTTTTATCTCGGAAAATCAAAGAGTTCCCGAGCAATTTTAAAAACTAAATCCATGCGGACGAAGTCGCGGGCATCAGCTAGTATTCGTATAAAATGTAGCCTATGTCACCCGGATCATAATAACAAATCCATTGACAAAATATGTAGCTAAGTAACACTTCGTTGTGTCTATTCTCTTTCTACGATAGTTGTCACTTGAAGTTTTGGCTAGAGCTAGACTAGATGGCGCTGCAGCTGATCAAAGACAAAAGTGTTTTGATAATATTTCGCGGCATTTTGTACTATATATGTTTTAAATGCTAAAAAAAAACACTACAAAATGCCGTGAAATATTATCTACAACTATCGTAGAGAGAGAATAGACACAACGAAGTGTTACTTGGCTACAGGGGCTGTACTTTAGGCGCTACGATCGAACATACGTAAATATATTATATGAGGCCCCAATGGACCTCACAATAATGCTAGTGTATAACTATAGGCTTTGGTTTTCCAGCTTTCCAAAAATGAAACACAAAATAGCACTCTAGGTTATAATATGAATTTCACAGTCTGTTTAAAATTTAATCAATAAGTCCGAATAAAAGATCACTATTGGTTTTACAGGAAAAGTATTCAAATGACCGGGAAGGTGGAAGGAAATACGTGTCGCAGTGTTTATTGTTACTGAAACGGAGCTCTATTCGCAATGGTGGTCAAAAGCCGAATGAATAAATGAACAATAAACAACGAGATGCGCGGAGAACTAGCTTGGCCGAGCCGCGATGATGGAATGGTCAATCAAAATGAGAATAATAATAAACCCGCGCAGGTACTCGTATATGACAGCTTTCCGAATTCAGAACCTTAATTCTTATAACAAATTAAAAAAAAAACAAAATTATTTATTTAACGTAGGCCAACCTGTGGCTCTTATGACACGTCATGACTCTACCACCGGTTCGGAAAGCGGATTCTGCTGAGAAGAGCCGGCAAGAAACTCAGCAGTTGCTCTTTTCAAAATAATCATTTTACAATATTATTATGAAGTTTTTTATACTGTCTTGTGGGCAGCTGGATGCCAAGCCGATTTAAGCCATGCAACTTTGTTAGAATAAAATATAATATTTCCCCAATGAGGGGAATTTCCAAAAAAAACGTATTAAAGTTAAATTCATGTTCAGACGGGCAGACAGAAAGAAAGAAAGTATATTTTGCCAAAAGAGTTTCAGTTGAAAAATCTGGCCAGCACTCGCGAACAGGGATGCAGGTCACCACATATAGTCACATACATAGACTGCTAAAATCAGAACTCTTCTTTTTGGCTTTGCCGTAGTCGGGTAATAATGTTCCTTAACGTTAATTGTTGAATTAATTGAAATCATTTTATGAGCTGTCTAAAACTAGATCATTTATTATGCTTGCATTGCGACATTTTACTAATTTGGCGTAGCGACGTTTTTTATGATGATATTAAGAATATAATTTATTTGAAGTGTACTAATAATTTTGTCATATTTAAGTCGGAATGTGGAATAATGTCTTTCGATTTAAAAATCAAGCTGCTTTATGAACGTAAGCTAGTTTTTTCATATTATAGTCTAGACGTCTATTACGTATGTTATAAATATTTGTTTATTTTTGTATATATATATATGTTATGGTAAATGTGATAAATGTGATAATTATTAATAATTTAATTATTAATTATTAATAATTTTCGGTAATTATTAATAATTACCTCACCATTTTGTAAATTTGATAAATACTATGAAATTCATCACTTTTATCGGTTATTATTAATAATTCACTGCTGTCTTTGGTAAAAGTGATAAAACAAACGAGAAACAGTTTGACAACCCCTCTAAACCCGACCCGACTCCTTTCTTCAGCCACCTTTAACCTCACCAACAGTAAGGATTTTCGGGTGCAAGTATTCCTACGTTGTCAAAAAAAATAACAACGAAAGCTGTGATGAACCTAACTAACAGTAAGGATTTCCGGGTAAAAGCATTTCTGGGTGGTTATAAAAGTAGCCAACCCAGCCAACAGTAAGGATTTCCAGATGCAAGTATATACGGGTGGTCCTAATGGTGTCGCCCAAAGGCAATATATTATATTGATTCCTCGTACCTAGACCTATTAGAAAATACCAGCGATATTTTGGATAGGGACCGAACCACAAAGCATAAACTACATCATGGAGCTCTAGGTTATAGCTCCTCAATCCTGATGCTGCAGGGTACTGCCCACCCAAACTACGGAGATTTAGGAATTATCGATTACGAATTGATATTGTTGCCACTAAGCATAGACTACATCATGGATCTCTTGGTTATCACAAATCCACAAGTTTTATTCACGGAAACAACACCACTTTGCACACGTGCTTTCAAAACAAATGACGCGTTAATATTGAACAATCACATGATTCATCATAGGAATGTTCGAATAAAGAATGTTCTGATAATACAGAAAATTTAGATTAATGTTAATGTGTGTTTTTGTATTGCCTACTTTCAATTATGTAAGCGAATAATAAATAAAAATATTAAAGACCCTTGTTTGAATTATTTTTTTGTTATATAAGTTTGTTCATTAGATCACTATTAGAATATAATACTCGGTTAAGTTTTAATACATAATTATATTTAGTTCTAATAGAATAAAATAATGCATTTGTTTAAAAAATATCATGTAAGTATGTATTCGTTCTTAAGTCGGTAACTCCGCATCATCAACACATCACCCGCCTCAAGCCCTATTAGATCATCGCGATGGCCAAGTTTACGAAGGTATACCTTTAAGCGAATGTTATTTTTAAAAATTTATTAAATTTACCAAGAGTAAGGTGTAATTATTAATAATCACCGAAAAAATGAATAATTTATTACTTTTACCATCAATCTTGGTAATTATTAATAATGATCGGTAATTATTAATAATTTTCAATTACTCACATTTACCGTAACATATATATATTCAAATGAAACTTGGCACGATTTAATTTCATACTACAAGGTAAAACATACGATACTTTTTATCTCGAAATTCAGCACGGTTCCCTTGGGAGAGGGGATTAAATTCAAAATGTGTATTTAGTTGTAATTCATTAACGCGTATTCCGATTTCATTCATTCTTTTTTTGTTAGAAAGGAGGTACTTTAAAAATTGTCCTGTAATTATTTCAAGATCGTCGGTTTAGTAATTCAGAAATTATAGACATCACAATCCTCAGTATAAGGTCCAAATAACTTGAACCCCGGAATGTATAGGAAACTTTGAATGTACGGGTCATCTTAAGCTGGCATGCACACTTTATAGTATAGCCATAGGCCTATTTTGACGAGTATGTGTCAGCGCGAGTGTCAACGAGAACATAAAAATTTGAAAAATTCAAAATGCCGGACTTTGGACGCCAAAATGTGGGGATCAAAAATGTTTTTTTCTTCAAATCCTATTGAGTAGGGTATCAAATTAAAGGGTTTGAAAAGGTGATTACGAAAATATATTTTTAATTTTTTTCTTATAAATTTGATAATTAATATTTTCATTGATATTCTTTAAAGCAGTCGGTTTTTTTATTCTTTTTTAACATTTTGCTTGTTACGTAGTAGTAGTATGTAAGACATTATTTACTCAGTTGTGTAGCGACTTTCGGTATTTAAATATAAATATTTCTTATGCTTTTTAGCTTCATTTTGTAATAATATTTTGCGATAAATCAAAAGTGAATGTAGTCACATTAGCGATGCATATTTAATGCACGCCTTTTTATTTATGATTTTTAATTGCATGGATTTCCTCAAATGTTTGATCCAATCAATATAAATTTATTTGCTAAAGCTATTAATTCGCTTTTTGGTGATATCGCAATTTTATGACACTTAAATAATAAATTTTTAGTTTATTGGATAAAAACCGTGTATCACACTAAGATATGTTACTATAACAGTATTTTCCTTGATTTTATTAATTACCTACCTAATATTATAATTGGTTCTCGTAGGATTTTCAATTTTTCATTATTAAATAAATAGTCACGAATTCACAATTCAATAGTTACTAAAATTTCCTGTTCGAATTAAACGCTGCATCATCCCATTTTAAGCAGTTACAGTTAATTTTGTATTGAATCTTATCTGAGATTGAAGAAATGGGTAAGTTACATCCGTAACGTGGGAACCGTTACTTACCGACTCCGGATTACGCCGATGGCTATCAGCATGAAAAATGATTTTATAATAACATCAATATTAGCCGATATCATCTTTTTGTGAAGTTTCTCTTATGATGCGAAGAACACTTAAAGGTATCTAGTTAGTGAGATCTTCTTACACATCGATAGTACATTATGTTTCATGAGAAATAAAATTGCTATAATACCTATATTTCTCTCGAAAGTTAATTCTACTCATAAAAAATAACATGATATGGTATTACAAAACGAAAATGTACTATTTACTTTATAACGCACTAAAAATTATAAAAATAAACATAAGTAACAAAGTAATAAATTATTACGAATTAAGAAAATTAAAATGATAATTATGTTTATACAAAAAATCATCCCAACTGTTGGTTCATTTTAGCAGGATGGCTGTGTTACGCTGCGATATGGCTTTTATAACTTGGCTCAGGTAACCAGCCTGAATCGTCAGTGATGCATTTGGGGATGACTATCCTTAAAAAAGGATCTAGCATCGTCACCCCAGCCACGACTCCAGGGTTACAAATGAAAATGGAACAAATATTAATGTATATTTCATAAATAATAATAAATTATATTGTGTTTTAAATTAGAAAATAAAAATCTAATTGAGTTCTAATCTTCTTCTAATTTAATTTAAATTACATTAATTCTGCGCCGATACTTGTCGCTGTTGTATATATACCACTAACGGATTAATTTTTTTGATTCCCGAACTCTTTGACTTTAATTTTACGGGATGTAGGTATATTTGTTAATTCTAGATGTTAGATATACCCATCCGCAACCAAATTGGTTCAATCGTTGTGGCCTGAAGGAGTAACAAATATGCAAACTTTCACGTTTACTCGAATAATATTACTAAGATTTTACTACTGTTTTTTTTTATATATAGAGCGTTTAACTGTGAACACATATGATGTAAAGTGAAGATGCAGCCTAAGATGGAGCGCGCTGTTTAGTTTTCCGAATTTCTAAAAGTTGACGTTTTCATAATAATTATGTTCCAAGATTAAATTAGGTAAAAACTATCTCAGAGACAAGGAAACATTATAGGTTCTGTTATCACTTTATTGTTCGGTATCACTTTATTTATACGGTTATCTTGTAATTAATCAAATTAAAATATACCATTTTTATTTCTTCCTTATGGTTTACTTCATCAAATATTGGGTATCTACTTAAAATTATCAAATCAGCTTATAAATTAATGCGACTGCCTATAGTATATATTATAATATATTACATACATATACATATATATGAACCGATTTTGATCAAACTTCGTAATTATCTGTAATTTGGTCCAACTTAAAAGATAGGATAGTTTTTATCTTAATTGACATCAATATTTGTTGTTGCAAATTAAAATATGTATAGTTCGATATTTAGGTTGCTAGGCAACCTAGCAACCTAAATCATCGTGAAGAAAGCTGCACACCTGAGAGTTCTTCATAATGTTCTCAAATGTGTGTGAAGTCTGCCAATTTGCATTGGGCCAGCATGGTAGACTAAGGCTTATAACCCTTCTCTCTCTGAAAGAAGACCTGCGCTCAGTAATGAGGCATTGATGGGTTGCTGATGATGATAATGATGATTTAATAAATCATTTTGTCATATCCAAAGTAGTTAAAAGAGTTGTACTAGACAAACGCGTCTGGGTTACATTTTTTATTCGATTGTCGACTGATGAGGTCATTGGGGTAGCTATAGAATTTAGCTCAATGACAAAGTTCATTACAACCATCCTTGGACATGTTAGAACATCATGTCTAAACCATAAACATAGTTTTTTTTACTATCTTAAGGTCCAAAATATCCCGAATTTGGATGAAAGATATCGAGTTTACCACCAATTTATGAAATTCATAGATTATTATCTGAATTTGGATAAATTATTCAGTTAGTAAATACATACTATCAAAAAAGTGTATTTACTTCGCTATATCTGTCTGATTTTTATTAAAATACATCTACAAATACATGTTTTAGGGCTAATATACGTTTTACTGATTCAATCAAAATTAAGAATATTAAGCTTAACACAAAATGCGAACAACAAGAAAAATAGCATCAGCTGAGCGCGCGTTGAACTCTTTTCTTTGCTAGTTTTATGATTATGACGTAATATTTTCACAACAACGTGAGAATAAAATCAATCTGTACCTTTTAACATAAACAATTTGTTGTATTTTATAGTAAATTCAGGAACTTTCGTAAATAAGGTCATATTACTTGTAGTAAATGATTATTTATCTGCATCAGTGATCGAATTTAAGAGGAAGTTGGGTAGATTCGAGCGATATCATCAACTACTATCAACTACTTCTTAATATAATAAGGTATACACATTTGAACTACTGCTTTATTTTGTAATGTTTATGAAAATTTTATGATTATGGTTTTATTACCATGATGTTACGTCACGTCCTATTATTATTATTACTACAGGACGTTTGGACAAATTATGCACCTCGTTTAATACAGGTACGATTCCGAAGAGATCCATGGCAACTTTTTTTTGAATGGTTAAATTATTGTTAAATGAATAGCTTATGTATTTTTGACAAGAAATATTCATATGGAAAGCATGTTAATAATAAACTTAAACTATAGTTGCTTTTACATATAAAAGAATTCATATTTTTGTGCAGTATAAATTTTCACGGCATTCTTTTTAATTTTTCTTATATTTATACATAAACCACAAACAGTTCACACCACAACATGTGGCAGTGAATGGTCATCTGCCTTATTATACTCGCTATGTAGTGTATTCTATCTATGTGACATATCTGTATACCAATCAACTGCATATTTTTTCTGCTGCTTCATTAATTGCCTTTCTGTTAATAGAATATTCATTATTCATGTTTTTGAAGTAAAACGGAAAAGTAAATTTACATTTAACTAAAACGAATTATTTTCTTAAAAGCAACATTCAAACTTCAAACAATTTGAAAATAATTTTCATGCCTTCAAAGTATAAATTTAATGTGAAGTCGTAAATGGTTATTATAATTTTACAACTTGAATAGAATTGTTTCGATATTTCATTTTTAAGGTGTTCTTTATCGACCCAACTTTCCCTTCGACCAAATAAACTGCAATAAAATCGATATTTTATTAATCGACAAGTGAGCCGATACAAAAATCAGTTCTTATGACGATTATCGCTGGATGGGAGGGAGCTCAACTCGCTACTAAACCTTACATTTTACGACTACTTGTCTAATAAAACAATCGTATAATTCGGTATTTCAGCCTCTTTACTCAACACGCAATGTCCTTTATTCAAGTTAAACTTAATATATTTTTATGAAAGGACTATTATGTGACGATAATTTTAAGCAATTGGTCTGGCCATCAGCAGATAATGTTTTATTTTATTTAGTTTTTTAAGAAAAGGGAAACACTAAAGGCTGTAGTAAATTCGAAAAAGTTTCGTATGATTGGATTACTTTTGTCGGTAAAGTAGGTATGTACCTACCTACGTCTGTAATGCCATAAAGTGTGAACACGAAACGGAGCGCTCGCGCAACCACGCCACGAAATAAATGGTGTAATTAAGTGAAATTATTATAATTTTCTTAGCATTTTAAATGGATGTCCAAACATAACGTCCTCTCGTTAAATGTTTCGTTTTTTTTATGTTTAGTGCAGTAACCAGCCGCTTCATTTAAATACCCACTTAAAAATATTTTCAGGAACGTTTTACGTTACTTAATTAAAAATTTGCATCAATTTTTAAACTTACAAACTTATTATTAAAACTTCTGTGTTTATGCAGTCAATAAATATAACGCACAAAAACCTACACCACGCAAACTGGTCTTGGAATGGAGTATATTTTTTCAGAAAGAATATTAGCTAAATTGAATTTAACTAGTATTCTCTCCTCCCCTCTAAATAAGCGGTAAGCAATAAGCTTGTGTTAGGAGTGAGTACGACAATAGTGCAACAGGAGAGATTGAACCGTCGACCTTTTTTCAGTCCGCACCTTTAACTGTTGGGCTATTGAGGCTTCCTTGTATTTATATTGTCCTAAGTGCACATTTAAAGACGCTTACAAAAGACAATTCGTGGAAAAGAGTAGGTATAACAATAATATTAATCCTGCTGGACTGCATAGGTACATATTATGTATGAAATTAGACTTCGCTGTATTTAGGATCAAATTGAATCAGATAGAATTTTGGTCTTACAGTGCACGTTAAAGGCTGTTCGTATTAAATATTTAATAAAACAGTATTAAAAATTAAGTGGAGTATTGATTAATACAAGCAAATAATTCTATGATATATGGTTGTCGAATATTATGATGAATATTTCTAGCTGGAAGTTACGAACGTATACGCGATAATGAAAATATATTTATGGAGTCATGCTGCATAAATCAAGCACATAATATACCTAATACAAGCGTACGTACCGTACGCAAATATGTACTTATTATACTTACCGTTTAAGCTGGGCATCCACTGGCTATTATAACTTGAGCACTCATTTCTTTTCAGAAGCTTAGCATCTGATAATATTTAGTAGATTTGGGTTACCATTGAGGCTGAAGGTCTCCTTCCTTCCTTCTTAACTTCGTGAGCGGCTCGTCAACCCCAACAAAATTATATTATTAGATAAAGGTAGACGCGCAGGTGATAGTAGTCAATGTGCATCCAGCCTTAATTTTATTCATGAAAAATCATGTTTGCATCCGTCGAAAAATCACGAGCATCAAAAAAAGGCACTATTGGTTATCAGTCCATTATGGTTTTTAAACAAATGACACAGCTTAAAGCCTTTTAGTGGACTAAAGTCGTGAGCCGTCGCTGGAGTAATTAACCGCATCGTTGTTTGTTTGTACCTAATGACAGCTTCAACGCGAGGAACATTCGATTCAAACATAGGGAAAACATGTAACAAAGAGAGGAGTAGGATACCTATTTGGATATGTTATGCCTAGGTCAATCAATGGTCATAAATCATAAATCTTTTAAAAGTTATGTAGGTACCTATAAACTGATAGTAGATATTAAAATATGCAAAAGTTATTTAAGTATACTTTTTGCAACAATTTAATAATTGTAATTTTAGTAATTAAAAGTCAATTCATTCACCGATAAATAATATGAAAATGATTTATTATGTTGTAGTTGTAAGTACCTTACTATTTGCTATTATTTTTTATTTATATTCGTCGATTAATCCACTTACCTATTTGTAATAAACAAAATGTGGTACTTACTTATCAGATTAATCTGTATAAATGCCTTATGGAAATTATTAGTATTGGAGCAATCAATCAATTTATCAATTTTAACAATTGAACATTAAAATACACTTCCTACTTTTAGTGGAGGGCACCAGAGGGCGAGGAAGGTCGCCTGTGCGATGGACCGACCAATTAAGTCTGCTGTGGGCGGTCCATTGCGCGATTGTACCAGGCTGTCAGCCAGCAGGTAAAAGTGGCGAATGCTCGTGAGGCGAATCACATCTGCCGCTAAAGACGTCACCCTCGCGATGACCACGACCGCTCTGTTATGAGTGTTACGAAGAAGTAGAAGAATACACTTTCGTCTTTCGCGTTGTATCATGAAAATCAAGATTCTAACCTTATCTTGCATTAACTATTATGAAGTAAATTATATCATTGTACAATAATATGTAACTTTACAATTTTTCACATTGCTATTATTCCTCTATACTCTCCGAAAACCGTAAAGTAGTAGTAGCAATATTGAGCCAAATTTTTTTAATAAGTATATATTTATTCTTTAAATACCCCTATTAAGCTAACTATTGCAGAAATAAAAGATTCTTAGGATAATCAAAATTTAGCGTTTGCATAATCAAAGTCGTTAAAATAAAAGTCCTTGCCATTCATTTTATAAACAGCTTTGCTCTTTAATCGTAATTACCCGAAAAGCTTTTGAATGTAGTGACAAATTACGCGATAAGTATATTATTGTAAATCGAAGGCACGAATTTATTTTTGCTGTCAGCAATAGTTCCAAGAATTATTACGTAAAATGTTGTTTGTAAAAGAAAATTTTTAGTAAAGATAAGCGAATTAAACAGCGGTAATAAAGTGCAGTGGTTAAGACAAAGGCCTCTTTTTTGGAAGTCCAAGGTTCAAATGTCCAAGCTCAAATGTGTGAGAATATCCAGCCAATCCGCCCTTATGGTAAGATCTATAGACGTCACTATCATGCAGCACAGACTCAAGACTGAGTTAAAACAATACAGATTTATGTCGGAACATATTTATGTCTCATTTTAACTCTATATCGAGTCTTGAGCAGAGTACGAGTACGATCTATAGATCTCAGCCTTAGTGTCTAAAGTAGTGGACTATATGGCCTAAATCCTTCTCATTCAAGATAAGACCTGTGCCCAGTTACAAATCTATACCTCCCTAATTTCATCATTGCTCGTTTTCAGCAACCGTTATAAATATAATGAGCTTTTCCAAATGAGTTGTTCTCGTCTCAATTATGGTAATAATAACTCGCAAACAAATTTTAATAATGCCCAAGGCTTGGCTTATTATTTTAATTACCTGTCCCTGATTTGTAAGTTCATAATAAGTAAAAATGAGTGTGAGGTAGAGTTGTAATAAGAAGTTGTTAATGTTATTTTCATAAATTTTTAAAAAGTAAACTTAGATTAACAAACAAATATAAGTATTATTTGTAGCAGTGATAGCCTAGTGGTTAGGACTGTGGTCTCCTATTCGGGGGGTCGCAGGTTCGATCTGACTTTTCGGAGTCAAGTGCGTTTAAGCAATTAAATATCACTTGCTTCAACAGTGAAGGAAAACATCGTAAGGAAACCTGCACACTTTGAGAGTTCTTCATAATGTTCTTGAAGGTGTGTGAAGTCCGCCAATTCGCATTGGGCCAGCGTGGTGGTCTGTGAGAGGAGACCTGTGCTCAGTAGTGAGCCGTTGATGGGTTGCTAATGATGATGATGATGAAGTAATATTTTACGTATTATTTGTAAGATGATAATTGTTTTTGGTATTTAGTTCAAAAGATAAAGAAAATATGAAAAGTAGAGTTAAGAAGTTCTTCAAGACGTGGTTCATCTAAAACAGAACTACTGTTTTCTTTTTTTTAACAGGTTGTCCCTTTTCATAGAAAGAGAATTTGGTAGGCTTTGTATGTCAAATTGCAATTTTTAAAATTTTTGTCTTTATAAAGTTACTAGATGTAGCCCGCGACTTCGTCCGCGTGGATTAAGGCTTTTTAGTTCCCGCGGGAACTCTTCAATTTTCCAGGATAAAATGTAGTCTATGTGTTCATTCTGTGTATGAGCTACCTCCATTCCAAATTTCAGCCAAATCGGTTTATTCGTTGTAGCGTGAAATAGTAACAAACATCCATCCAAACATATTAGTAAGTAGTATTTTAATTTTTTTTTAGTATCATATGGTTTTCTTTAGTATCATATGGTTTTTAAAAAACAAGTCTTACGTAAAATTTTCGTCAAAAAAATTGTCCGAAGATGAAAGTTTTGGAATAGTTCGTGTTGCCAGTGATGACGTATGGCTCCGAACCATAGTCGATATGGGCCCCACCAAAAGACTTAGGATCACTCAGCAGCCGATGGATTCTCGGAGAATCCCTGCGGGACCAATAGTTTCCTACCTCTTTTCTTCTACTCGTTATAAAAACGTTTCACTGTGACAATCCTTGCAAGAGACCTATCTAAATGCAGCAGTAAACTTAAATCAGTTAAGACGATGACGAGGTACTTTAAGTTGTTACTGGATAAGTCTTAAAACAAATTAAGAAGAAGGGGAACGTGTTAACATAAAATTGTTATCCATCATACAAAATTGCTCAAGTACAGCCACAATAATAAATTAAATCACAATATTACGCAAGCCGTTAATTTCTGCCGGTAATATTTTGCGTACATGAATACATCAACATTGACTGCATTTACACCGCTCGTAACGATGACTATAATCAACATTACCGGCTGATGCAAACATTCTGAATAAGCATTAGGTGCGCTTTTCTGGACCCAGAGAATGGCTGAGTCAATTTGAACGCGTACTACCTACTAGCACTTCCTCATACACGTAATCGGGTTCGGTCCATTGAATCGGTAATGCTATTAGCGGAAACTATTCTTTTATCGGCGACCAAGTCTAGATGTCGGCATGGGGCGGTCGTATCTGAGCACGAGGCTCTGCGACGTGGCGCGATGAACGTGTGTGATACCATTCATTAGCCGGCGGCCAACTGCCTCGCGTCAAATTAGTTGGGGCCGCGCTTAATTAGACAGTGCATTGCTTTCCGTACTCAGTCAATAATGTGCTCAGACGTGTAGTACACTCCCGTATAAAATCTAATAGAAAATGTGACCGTTAAAACTTAAGTTCTCATTTTTTTTAAATTAAGAATAGACTGGCGCTCTAGTATGATCGCACATGATGTTCAGTGAAGATGCAGCTTAAGATGGCGCTAGCTTGCCTAGAAGATTCT
The DNA here is from genome assembly GCA_029955525.1 of Oeneis ivallda. NCBI lineage: Eukaryota > Metazoa > Arthropoda > Insecta > Lepidoptera > Nymphalidae > Oeneis > Oeneis ivallda. Next base: position 18,424,685 of record JARPMR010000002.1, on the reverse strand, counting down.
TATTAACTCTTACAATTTAAAAGTATCCTGTTAGTTATAAAAACGGAATTCGGTGCGTAATAGGAGCAAGGAAGCGAAACAAACAAACATTAACGACATTGCCATCCAAACTTCTGTACCTAAATCTTATGTATTATGTAATTTAGGTTCTTTAAAAAAAATTGCGGAGTTGTATTTTTTAACAGAAAATAGATTCGGAATCCTGGGTGAAAACCTATTTTTTATGGACGCTTCTTGATATCTAAAAGCATATTGATACCAGATATATAAAAAATCGGCCAAGTGCGAGTCAGGCCTCGCTCTTTTAGGGTTCCGTTAAAAAATTAAATTAAAAAATTTCCATCTACCCACCTACCCATTTTAATTTAATTTTTTTAATTTAATTTAATTTTTATTATTTGTTGTTATAGCGGCAATAGAAATACATAATATGTGAAAATTTCATCTGTCTATCTATTACGGTTTACGAGATACAGCCCGCTGACAGACGGACGGACGGACGGACGGACGGACGGACGGACAGCGTAGGCTTAGTAATAGGGTCCCGTTGGTACCCTTTGGGTACGGAACCCTAAAAATCGAAGCTTTCCGCCAAGCGTCGCGTCGTCACCAGTTTTCTGCAACGATGTACATTATACCTCCAGCCGCACCATCATTTCAAGTGACTCTTACACAATCCCAACATCATTAGTACGTGAATACAAAATTTTCCTAACACATATTATTACCTGTTCAATGATGATGCGCAAAATTAACATTTTCAATGTTGAATGCCTTGTATTGAAATTATTACATCCGGCTTCAATTCAGAATAAATGCATACAGGATCCGTGCAGCAATAAAATTTATATTGATACTATCAAATATAAAATACCTATATATAGATAATTTTAATTGCCTAGCTCAATTTATAATTGTAATTTTACTTTCATTGCGTTACGTAAAATATTTAATAGGTTTATCGTCGAAGGTATGTGAAATAGTGGATCGCATTATAGACTTTAATTAAGGGAGAATAACTAGGTTCAGCTGCTGGGCCGTTACAATTTTGCACGCGAGTAGGTTTCCCATACTAACCGTAGTTTCCTATTTAAACGATAAAAACTCTAGAACAATTAACAATAAATATTAATAATATTATCTGTTCAAAAATAACTAACTTATATTTAGACAACTACTTTTTCTTATTTTTAGACAATCTTTGCAATAAATTCTTTTTCTTATCTTGAATAAGAAAGTGTTCACTTTCTTCTTGCAAGGGCAACTGCAAGGCGAAATATTATTCAACTTTCTGAGAGTCCGTATACCCTTGTTAGATTCGTAAAACAAGAAAGTGTAAGAGTACGTTTATGCGCACGTACTCGTATACCTATATACGTACACGGGGCGTTGCTCGGCGCGTGGTGCGTCGTGTCGCGCGGTAAACATATGGCCAAGTATGAGAGCGTTCACGCAGAAGCGTTTGCGTTGAACGCGGTGTCGCACGCGGCGGGCACCGCGGTGGACACCGCGACATAATCGTTCCCTATCTAGTATTGAAGTGTTTAGTACAAGAAACACTTGTGATATAACATAGTTCGATGGAACGGCAATCCGATACAGGCTCTACCCACTACAGTTTTTACGGGCATGGACTAGACTTAAACTAGCTTCAGGATCAGTCGAAACTGAATTAATTTATCCATACTAACATTATAATTCTGTCTGTGTGTTTGCTTGTTACATTTCATAGCTTAATCATGATTTGGCAAGACACATAACATAGCAACCTGCTCCGGCTTCGCACGGGTATTAGAGTATAATATTATGTCTACATATTGTTTTTTCTGTCGTAGCGTCGCCTCAGCTTGGTACGTCGAATATGTGGATTTATTTTCGAGCGCGTTCGTTTTTATTTTGCGATAACTCTAAGATATCATTTAAAAAAAGCTACAGGTAGGTTTGGTGGGCTGCCTGGGCACCAGTAACCTGTGTCCAAACACGGGGAATTGGGTGGAATAGTTCTGATACAGGACTGGTCACCCGCCTAGCGTTGGCAAGCGTCCTTCCACAAATACCACAAATACAATACATGATATCATTAAAATTGTATGGTGTAAGAGATTATCATAATTTGCATGAAATGTTTATGGTAACTAACGTATTTCAGTAGATAAGGATTAATACTGTATAACTTTATATAGATTTCCAAATACCGCATTGTACGTGACCATTTTTTTAGAAGTCCTATCCTTAAAAGATAGTTAAATTCCTTCGCGGACTTTTCTGTAAAGACCACCATATACCACCACCATACATTGTTTTGTTATAAATTAGGGAGGGAAAAGGGAATTAAAAAAAAGGGACTAAGGGGAAGCTCCCAGGCAGCTTGACTTTTTCCGACATTTTCAACAATTATCGAAATATTTCAATCAATTTACACAAAACCTTAACAAATTATACACTAAAACCTTTCTCATGGTTTGAGATTTTGAGTTTATCGCGAACAGACCTACAGTCTATAGACGTGGCGGGGGACTTTGTTTTATAATATAATGTAGTGATAGTGATATAATAGTTATTTGTGTTATATGGGGCCAAAGAAATTTTTTGTTCCCCGAGGGCGTTTTGAATTCAGAGCGTAGCGAGGAATTCAATATACGCCGCCCGAGAACAAAAAGTTTTGGCCCCGAATGACACACAATATTTTTCATCATTACCTATGAGAAAAATCTAGCAGTATCAACCTACTATGTATAGACATTACCTATACGTATATTCAAAGATTAAATAAAACAAAAATAAATTATTACAAAATAATTAAACATTAAAATTTATGTTGGATACAGTATGTGCGTATAACCGATCGACAAATTGATCACGTGACTTATCTGAGACAACAAACATTTTTGAATTTCGAATGGAATGAGCGATCAACAGATTTCTGCAACGAACGCAGTAGTAATAAACACAATTACTAAAGCACGAACGCGGACCAATCAGAATAGAGAAATGAAAAGTCCCATGGGCCTAAAATTAAATTTTGCTCCCGCTATCCTCTGAAGCCAATAAATAATAGTTTTTCGAATAGGTATGATGAAAATAATATTAATTAATTACTCGTAAAGCATGGGGCCCCTACTAATAAGCCGGTGCTACGATAGCACGAGTCAAGACGTTGCGCGCGCCTTCCACAGGACACACACCGCGTTGTGTCAATAACATCTTCATATAAAAATTATTGTCATAATAAACTGCGTCTCGTGAAAAATAAATATATTTTATTAAATGACACTAGATGGACGATCTCAGCCAGGTGAGTCGCTGGCATGCCGCCGAATGCAGGCGGCGCGGAATCGTGTTCGTTGGCAATCATTTTGAGAGACCTATGTCCAACAGTGGACTAATTGACATTGGATTAATTAATAGGTACATCCTATAGAGCAGGTATCTTTGTACTGAAAATATTTTAGAAATAAGAGACCTTATACTACTTTATGTAGGTATGCTTACCTTTTTAAATGAATGTCACAGCAAAATCTGCCTGTGTTTTTTGTCTGATGGAAGACTTTGGTCGTGACTCTAAGGGTCGTGGTCTAAGGGCTAGTTAGCCCCCCTACCGCCAAAGACGTACCACCAAGCGTTTTAGCGTTTCGGCAAGATGGCCTGTAGAAACATTTTATATTATCAGTAGGCATCATGCGAAAGTGTATTTGTTCGTCCAATAATCATGCAGCAGGTCGAGTGGATATTTATATGACATATTTCAGGGTTTTTTTTTTTAGAAAATACCTACCTTCGAAGGGCTTGTTTTGGTTCGAAGTTGCGGGTAAAAGCTAATAGGTAATAAATATAAAGTATGCTCTGGTTTTTTGCTTACGCCACTAATTACTGCTATATAATTGTAACGCCTCGTCTGTCGTCAATTACTAACCTATCTCACGAAGACAATATTAAGGAACCCGTTGGACTGCTCATGCACCGCGCACCGTAGCGATGCTATTTGCTGATTTGAAAGGTTAATAAAGTTGCCTTTTTATGCAATTTATGTTTGGACAACATGTCCAAAGTTAAGCTTACGCTTTATTAATATTTCCCATAAAACAAGCAAAATCACTAATAATAATGCAATATGCTATGTGTATGTTGGTTGGTTTGCCTTTAGATCGACGCGATTTTTTGAATAGCTGTTGGCTTAGGTTTCCTAACGTTTACTGGCTACCTAGCAAAGCTAAGTTAGTTGACATTTTCTGTCCATTACGTTTTCACAAACCTAAAGAATAGGTAAAACCATCGATGTAGGTAAAACCACTCGTGAAAAGCGAGTGGACTCGATGTTCTCGAAACATCACTGATACCGCCGTAAAAATAAGAGAAATAATAGATATTCCTACTTGAAATGCAATTTTTTACATGTATCCTGAGGAATGGTGATAAACTTAATTAAGGTTGATTGGAGTACATACTACGAATACCTACTGTACTAGTAAATGCATCCGTATTATGGAACAATTAGTATAATTACAACGGTTTCAAGAGCAGGTGTAAAATGTGACAGCTACTCATAATTCCTAGTAACGGGCTTGGCTTAAGGCTGTACTTGTACTAGGGAAGCGTGCTTGTAGGCTGCAAAATTACTGGTTCACTATAATCGATCTCTGTATAATTCTAAGCTACTTCACCTGACCATTTTAACGGCAATTGTTTATTGTGTAAGCGTATCTAGTTTGTGATGATGGAAGCACGCGTCCTATTTTATAACGACCTGTATTTTTTGTGGGGCAATGTGCAACGAACACTATTATATTGATAGAATTGTACCTACCGATAAAATTTACATTCCTGAAATAATCATCTTATTTAATATTTCTATCAATTTAATTAGTATCTAAGGTTGATGTCACGTAGGCCCCGCAACGTGTGATTTTGCTACACTTATATGCTACATATTATGTATACGGAACAGTGGTCACTAATGCAAGGTTTGATTGCTACATTAAAAAAAGCAGTGACGCGACGCCGCAAATGATCGCCGTGCCTCAGCACACAGTGTGGCATACCAGAGATTTTTCTATGAGGAATACAGAGCGCTGTGTGACATCTTCATTCTGTGCCCTGAACTATGGCGGCGTTGTTCCTTTGAATGATTGAACTTATTATACTAGCCAAGGTAAAGTACCTGCGTTCTGGTAGCTTATGGACTTGTTCCTGTTAGTTTATTTACTCACGAAACTATTCTCATAACAGATATTCGAACTCGCAGTACTTACAAATAATTGCTAATAAGCAGAAAATCTAAGACAAAACATGCAACGCTTTTGCTATAAACTAGGCCTGACACCTCACGTAGAACAAAACTTCATGATTCCTACAGTTCTGAATATAGAACCTATATTGCAAGAATCATTAGTATCTCGGCGCAAACTCATAAAATAACACCAGAATGCAGTGCTGCTTTGTTCTCAGTATTGGCAAAATCTCGCTGCACATAAATTTGCGGGGTTACGTTGTGAAAGCCAATATTCTTTGCGGCGTTGAGCGAGGTCTATTTCTAACATTAAATAAATTACTCTGATATTACAAGAACGAATCGGTAGAACTCGTTTTCGACAGACGTGTCTGAGCGCAGGCTGAGATTCGCCATCGATTTGCATTACCCAATTTCAAGTTATAAAAGTTATTGGCGATCTTAATTGTTACAAGTATCGAAAATAACAATAAAACACCTGTGCAACTTTAAAATTACTTTTCACACTACCACAATATAATTTCGCTTTCGAAATAGATACACGCTTATATAGCAGACACGCGCTTCTCTATCCATTGGGATTGGGAATGCACATATTACCGTGTAACGGTTGGTCTGACATAATATTTTCTTTGGGGTAGTGAGATCTATCATGTGGTCATGTCCAAACATTATTTTTCCGACCAAGTGTGTGTTAGAGTCCCTACACTTAAAGGAAACGGATATAATTTTAGTTTTTTTTAATCGAACAGCTTAAAACATCACTTTTGTTTTGGATAGCAGGATTCTAATTTTTCAAAAATAGTTCTAAATAGAGCCATCTCTATTATCTACCTATCTAAGTCTACCTGAGCCCTAAGTATGACACACTGGCCAATTGAGATTGACTTGAAGCCACAGAACACACGAAGGCAATTATTTATTGTGCTTCTTTGCTCCGCTCATGGTAAGTATGCTCATGGACATAGGTCTCTTGTAAAGATCGCATGGTTAGGAGGTTTCTGAAACGAGCTGCTAAGGTTCGGAATGCGCTTCCGGCGTCTATGTTACTAATACGTTTAAGTTGAGTATCTTTAAGGCACGAGTTAATAGGCAACTTCTTAGCAAGCGCGCTCCAGCCTCCAACCTCATTATTGCTTTCCATTACACACTAAATTGCCCAAAACAATAAGTTTCACTGAAAAAAAAGATCGCTGCCTGTTAGTCGTTGTCAAGTAAAATGTTCGTATAGGGGAACATAAAGCTACTTGGTTGCTAGCAATAAAGCTAACTTTATTACTGACTAGCTGATGCCCGCGACTTTGTCAGCGTGGATTTAGTTTTTAAAGTCCCTCGGGAACTCCTTGATTTTCCGGGATAAAAAGTAGCCTAGATGTTGACCCGAGTAATAAGCTACCACGGTATAAAATTTTTTAGAAAGCTGTAGTAGTAGTTTTTACGTGAAAGAAGGACAAACAAACAGACAAAAATTAAATAAAAATCTGTTTTGGGCTCAGTATCGATAGTAAAGCATCCCCCAATTAAAATTTTCAAAATATATTAAATGTACAGAAATCTTCCAGTTACAGTTTTATTATATGTATAGAATATAGATTTCACTACGTAACATAATAAAAATTAACTAAGTTATTAGTTGAGTGGATAAGTGGTAGTTATTTATTTGATACATACATACAAGTTTTGATTACAGAAGGTTAGTCATAAAAGATGGAATATACAAGGCTTTAGGCTAAATCTTTTTAAATACGAAATCTTTCTAATAAATCTTTGCGATACTTAATACAATCATTCCTCAGAGCGTCTATCATTATATTTTATTAAACAATAACGTCTCTGCGAGGTATGCCGCATGAATCTTCTTACAGTTTTACGAGATTCGAGATTGGCGTGTTCATTAGCATTGACACGAATGGCGCTATCGACACAAATGAGATACACGATTGCGACTCTAATGATGAGCTTTGTTCAATGCGCTGCTAATTAATCGGATGGCATTTAACCTTGCGCGTTCGTGAAAGGATTTCCGTTTTGCTGCAAGACAAAAATTAAAATTGCATCACAGTAAGTAAATTAAATTACTGAAATTCAAAGAAAAAAAATTATTCATTTGCTTTATTCCGCCAAGATTCCGCCAAACGAAAATAAATCTTTTAAACACTCGTACGTTTCGCTCTAATATCGATTTAGTCAAGTGTTTAAAAAGATTTATTCTAGTTTGGTGGATTATAGCAAAGGGATAATAATTTTTCTTTGAATATCATGGAATTCCGTAATGTAACGCCTGCATCTATAAAATTTATTACCGAAAACCAACGGCTTCGAATAGTGCGTGTTGGTGGATGAATTATGGATTCGGAACATGGTCACTAACTATGGGCCTCATAAGAAGGGTCAAGGTCGCTCAGTGGTAGACTGAGGACATCGTGCCGCTGGAAGCCGTTGGATACAAGGAATAGACCTATGTCCTTAATTGGACATAGGTCAATCTTACTTTATCTGTATTTAAAGCGTGTATTTCAATAGGCAGCACAATGCATATCAGTGTAAATTGCACCTACTAGTGCAAAACAAGTCATTTTATCCGAGACTACTTGGATATTTAAATCGAGGATAAAATGTATTTTATGAGTCTGCTTTTCACTTTGATTGTGAGGAAATGATACAGTGCTGGGAATAAATGTCTCTTTAATTATTATTTAAGGTGAAATTCGATCAATTTTACGGAAACGAAACGGAAAACGAGTACATACGAGTAAATTGTTTTCCGCTTCTCCAGTGCATTAAATTGTCATTTTGAACTTTACAAATAAATATAATTGAAGCGTCTATCTGTGCTGTCGAAGTTATTGCCCATTTATTACGCTCCTGATAATTTTGACAATAGGTGAAGCAACCTAAACAAACATTAAAATTTTTGTCCGACAGTTTGGGACTAATCTCGGAGTCCCATCAAAATCACTTGATGGTACTTTCATAGGTAGGTAGAGAACTATAGAAGGAAGCGACCAAAGTTACTATCAAAAAGGAGCTATATGTATGTTTTTTCCTATAAGCTGTTTGCAGGTACACCACTATCTTCGAGATTTTTAAACTGATTTACAGTAGGTATATTTGCAGATGCAGAAGTGTATTTTTATATCGTAATCAAAAGAAAAATAATTAGTAAAGCCATTGAGTAATCACTGTCAACAGTAGAAAAGCAACACATTAAGTCTTAGACTATTCAAAAGCATTACGTACCTGAATGAGTCTACTGAGTCTAATGAGTTTAGTTTACATAAGTAGGTAAAATGAATTCAAACTTTAGAACGTAAACTATGTATTTTCAAGATTCACAATAGGACGTAATCAAAAAGGTTCCAACCCACAAGTCTGTCAAAATTGAAATAATAGCACTAGGCTACTTTTTTCAAACACCCTTCATCATACAGTAAAAAAATCCAGTTATAACATCATTATTCTTTTATTTTCAATGTTTCAACCCACAATGCTATCGCATTCGTAGCTATAAACAATTAAGTACGCACCAATTTGACTGAAAACTTGCTGTGGGTTGGAACGTTTTTGCATAACTACGTCCAATTAGATACTTGTAATCACAATCATTTATACTTTCTGTAAGACATGTCTTCGGGAATATATTTTTCGATGATCATTTTACTCAATTTAGATGTGTAGTAACTATTTATTTACCCGACGCGACGGTGCGACCAGTACCCGTATTCCGGGGTAATGCAGCTACTAATGACCCAAAGATATTCTAAGAAGCTAATTCTTTAGGCAAGCAATGTGTTGCAGAACGCAGTAATTCGCTACGCCGCGCGCCGCGCCGTAGCCGTGTGTTTACCGCCATGGTGTTGTAATCTTTGAACAAAGCTTAAATTGTGTTACTCAATTCCTTAGGTTCAGTAGGACTGAAGTTCTTTTCAGTAAGTATATCTAATTAAATTAAAAAAACTAAAACTTGGTCATTAATTTTTCATCTCAACCCTCAACTCACAAATTGGGCACATTTCTTCTCTCGAATGTATAGGGTTTAGGCCATAGTCCAGCACGCTGGCCAAGTACGGATTGGCAGACTTCACACACCTTCGAGAACATTATGGAGAACTCTCATGCATGCAGGTTTCCTCACGATGTTTTACTTCACCGTTGAAGCAAGTGATTTCCCATGGGGCTGAGGTAAGAAAAACTAAAGGTGTCGTGCTTGGTAGTGAGCCGTTGATGGGTTGCTGATAATGAGGTATGAAAAAAGATGTCACGGGCAAACTCAAATTGGATCAAATTTTTATTACTTTGTAGTGGAATTTATTAATTATAATTTAATGAAAATGTATGCATTAATCCTTGCACTTAAATAAATTGGTATTGGTTTCTAGTGCTTAGGCGCTTAAAGCTAGCAAATAAGATTTCGCCCCCGAGCCCCACACGTCCCGATGAAACAAAACCCGCCCGAAAACTCGTGCTGTGAGGTGCGGCAGAAGATAGCGTTATTTCGTGAAAATGGAACGTAGTTAGTAAACGCCATTATAGTTTATTTAGAAACTCGTATTTTTTTTTCTGAAAGCACTATTCAGGTCACTTGGTAATATTCATTGGAATTATATATCAAGCTCTGTAATATGCAACATATTGAAAATAAATTAATAATAATAGATAGTAATAAATAAATTTAGTTGAAAATAAGAAAAATAAGTTCGTGATTTTTTTTACTTTTATTTTATGTTTTCACAAAATCTAGTCCCTTGATATTATGAAGTAATATTAGTATTTATACTATTTTATTCAGGTAGTTATAGCTTGATGTATTACTGTATAAATCAAATCTAAAACCGGCGATTTCACTTTATACCCCCTCTATACCTCCCCCCCCTATACCCCTCCCCCTCTACCCCCTATACCCCCTCTATACCCCTTTATACCCCTTTATACCTCTTAATAGCTAATAGATAAGCATTAAACGTTACATCACTTTAAAAGAGGTAAAATACTTCTCATTAATCATGTGCACGATAATGCTTAAAAAATGTTAATGTTAAGCAAAATGAAAAGAATTTCTTTCAAACCGAATGACCCGGATTTTATTAAGATAATTCGACCAAGGCGGCTCGGCGTAACGTAATAAGCGAGAAAATTTTTACGAGGTATTCATTGTCAGACAATAATGATTATGAAAGCACAAAGATTGTTTTTAAATAAAGCTTATCTTCGAAAATATTCCAAGTGTGGCGATACATACAGCTGCTATATCTAACCTGTGTGGCTGGTATTGACCCCATTTTTAAGTGATTAAAAACACGTTGTATATCTGTCATCTATTTTTATTTTTTATCTGCACTGAGAAACATCCGTCCAATATTATGAAATCGGTATTTTAATATGTTTACATGTAATTTATTAGACGTGCCAGTTGCACTTTTAGTGAAACTGGCTCAGCAAAAAATAAGCAAACTGTTTTGCACGAGAGTATGGGCACATCTAACTTTATAAAGAATTATTAGTTTAAAAATTTTATAGTAAAAGTAACAAATCTTAATATAAAATTTTTAAAAATTCCGCGGACCTTTGATTTTCCGGCTTAAACGTCACGCTCCAGGTTCTCAACTGTTTCATGCCAAAAATCACGTTGATCTGTTGCTCTGTTGCTACGTGATTGAAGAATAAACCGACAAACAAACATATTTTCGAATTTATAAAAATTAGTAAGGATTTATATTTTTCTACGAGTATATTCCTTTCTTCTTGCTTTATCTTTTTTGATTTATATGTATAGTGTTTTCTATTATATTGTAACTCTTTTATACACCAATTTATTTTCACCACCGCTTGCATTAGAATGAATCATGGGAACTAAATTAACATTAAACGGTACACCTGCTTTCCTGACTCTAACCTCAGAATCAATAATGGTGATAATTGCACCCACTTGGTAACTCGGAAAGCTACAGTTCAACGCACGTGTTTAATAAGCATTAATATAATTACGCGGTTTTATATGAAGTTAATTACAATCATTATGTGGAAGTTAGTGGTTCCGCGCTCCAATGCTTTCTACTAATTTGTGATGTCCTGTGAACTACCCCTAACGTCGAGGGGTTTGTTTTACACTGACTGATACCCGTGACTTCATCCGCAATCATTTATATTTTCATTATAATCTTCTGATTTTGACGAGTAATTGACTTTTATTATTCAAGAAACATCTATAAAAGAAAGAAGAAGGTATTTTAAATTAATAGAAACTAGAACCCAGAAAAAAATAGATAATTCAATCACATAATTTTATTGTTGCCTCCTGCACATGGTCATTCGATGGATGGAATACAATATTCTGGGATAAAAGTGTACTCTTTGTATAATCCTCTACCTGGGAAAGTCCTGTCAAAATCGGTTCGGTCACAGATTACTTTGACTTTGGGCTCTTGCTCAGACAGACAGACACAGGAATTAAAAAAGAAAGTGTTCTTGGGTCAAGCAATCGTCATGTGAAACAAGCTACGAACAAATAACGATGGAAATAAAGGTCATTTATGTGTTTCTTACTGTATAATAATTATCTCGCAACAGCTATCGAGTAAACACATACTGCATAGGTAGGATCAACCAATTTAAAACAGTGATTTTGTATTAATTTCGGCAACATTTCTGATGAAATACCTATCGAGTAAAACTTTGAAGACAGGTTTCATTAAAAAATAAACAGTACCACATTTATCTATGGCTGACGGGAAAAAAAACATCTTTTTTGTTATTTTTTTTAACTTATTAACTCTCTCTTTCACATACACGGCAGAAATAAATCTTTATTCCACTCTCGACTTATTATTAGTTAATCTTATTTCAATTAAATAGCCATAATGTTTATTAGTGAGCGTGTGTGTAACATCGCATTACACTCGCGTATACGCAACAGTCGTTTATTCATTATTCCGGCAATTTATCAGCCAGTGCGTCCTTTGGCCGATGCCGCGGATAAATTTAATTTTATTTTAACGGCGTCAGTATTCAAATTTATGTAATCAATCACCGGATTGTTATGAAAGTGTGCGATACACGACGATTTCTCGGCCAAATTTGCATCATCACTGCAACGAGGTTAAGTGTTCATTGCACCCACTCTATGATTATAATATGTTGCTAGTACAACTTGCCCAGCTAGTCCGAGCTTACTAGTATGTATAATATTAGTAAGTTTATCTGCGTGTAAGATTAAGTTTGATAAATAAAATAGTTTGTATGTGTCTTAATATAGAACTCATTCTTTAGCATCTTTTACCTACATAAAAGAAACTGTCGCAAACCAGAAAATTTACTTTTATAATGATGTATTATGTATCACTTTTCTGAACTTTTCACTTTTCTTTTTCTCTCTTCATCAGTTGATTATACTGAAGTTAACTGATGAAGATAGCTATGCTCAGAATATCCCTGGAGGATCAAAACAGAAATAAGGAATGTGAAATAGACCCAAAGTAAAATTGACTCAGCCCGTCGAGAAGCGAAGCTAAAGTGGTAATGGGCATTGAAATTGCTCGAAGAACTTACGAATTTTGGAGTACCAAGGTGCCGCAATGGTGAACCTGCATCTGGAAGCACAGCGTTCGCAGACCTCGCACTTAGTGGATCTATCCATCGTGGTCATCCATCCATCTCAAGCGAGTCGCTGGTAGCCGTTAGATTGTGTTATCGTTAATCTTATCAAAAGACAGCTATGTCCAACGATAGAAGTCGATTTTGAGACAACTAGTTCGGGACAGTTTACTTTTACTAATAGGTACGTGTTCAATTTTTTGACACTGTTACGATCATTATAATTGTTTTAACTGTTATCTCAAACATATATCCATGTTTTTCAAAAACAAAGTCAGTAAATCTCTTTAATTCTATATGTAATATAGAAATAAAATAATTGACATACTAAAAGGCAATGCCCAGTTAGTTACCTTCTTGTTGTTGAAGCGCCATTTTAATGATGATACCACTTGGGATCCCATTATATCAAATGCAACATCAACATGCGATGCGCTTTAAATCTAAATGACTGCAATTCATCATTGTTGAAATGAAATTTCTTCAAAGGTAGGTATTCAAATGTCAAATCGAAGCTTATTAGATTTAATGATCCTCTTATAGTTTAATGCACTGTTTTTTTTTTAATAAATAGTTTTACTATCTATTGAATTAGAATTTGCGATTAGTCACTCTGCAGATTACGTGAGCACAAACAACTTTTTTTAACAAGCGTTTATCTGCGATATCATGTCCTCTTGTACCTCATGGTAGTCGTAGTATGCTGACCTAGACATGGTAGGTAAAAGCAATATTCTTCATTTTTTCCTACTCATCAAAGCATACGGGAACGTATATTTTCATTAGACACTGTGCCTTTAAGTAGGAGGTTTTTCACGCCAAAGCCTCCCACTAGAGAAAACCTTCCTACGAAAGAACCAACCTATAGCATTAGGTAAGTATAGTATTTTTACTCAGAGTGCAGTACATGCCGTATTCCTTTATTCGATTCATTTCTCCGAAAAGGTAGCTCAATAGACACTTATCTCAATAAATGAGCTATTATTCCGACCAAGTAGTTTCACTTTAGGCGTTATCTATTACTACATTGTCCTATGCATCAGTCAACCACAATCTTATCTGCATATCGTGGGAGCCGATACTCGTGACGAGTATAGCCGTTTAAATCAATGCGTTGCGGTCACTTCAGTATATTAGGTATCTTATATGGCTAGGAGATTGGCAGAATAACATTAATATCGTCCGGTAAGTGGGATGACGCATACATCAATACCTTCCGGTTGGTAACTAACGGTCTCGAAATGGTGGTCTCAATCCTAAATTTTGGGAGGGGTGAACTGAGAAAGCGAATAGCGATGGTACTTATTCAAGTTGGCAGCAAAGTAAGAATTTTTTAAAGTTTATAGACTAAACTATGATAAATATTAATTGATAAAAACATGAAAATTTTGGAATATGTATTTTTTTATTATAGAATATTTTTTTGCTTTAACCTCTAGAGTCCGGAGATTTTTTTCCCAATAAAATCATAATTTTATATTGTATATGAGTATTATGGGTGGCATAGAGACTAAGAAAAATATAAAAAAAAATGTCTGGCTTTTCCGGGGAGTTTTTCTCTATGTTCTTACACGAGTACATCGGGACTATGTCCTCATCCGAGTAAATATCTTTAGGATAGGAAAAGGTCAAATAAATACCAGTTTCTGCTCATAATCAACTTATATATTAATAATTTGTACTTTATAATCACAATATTCATTATCTAAGTAATTACTAATCAAATCATAAAAATACATCCTAATATGCGGATAGTCAAGTGTGGCCATAATAAAATTTATACCAACAAAAACTTTTAGCTCTCTTAGCGTAAGACCTAGCGATCTTCCAGTTTTATGCACAGCGGTCCTGTTGGTTTCAGTGACAGTAACTTTTAACAAAGCATCGTCCATGTAGTCCTTTACAAAATCATATGGCTCCCAATCCATCATATTCCGAGGTATGTATGATGGCTGGTTCAAATCAGGAATTTTGTGAAAAAATGATGTGCCGTTCCAATCCAAAGATCCCGGCAGGATTCTTCGTGCAGATATCCCACGCGTACGCACCCTTGATCCACGAGATAATTGTTGACCACGGGAAGCTGCTATTCGACCACGTGATGTTTGCCTAGAAGGCATCCGACCGCGTGTAAGTCCCCTCGATGGCCGCCGACCCGGTCCACTCCTACGTACGTGGGGGCGGTGTACTAATTTCAAGAGGTGGAAATGATGGACTTGGCACCGCAATATCTTCATCATCGGAAGGACCTTCATCTCAGAAGGACCTTCATCTCGTTAGTCTTCATGCGCATGTTCACTGCTATCACTTTCGCTTTCGGAATCTGAAGTTAGTAACCGGTGTGGGTTGTATGTCAATAAGTCATCTTCGCCGTCTGATAGTCCATCTGAGTCATCAAGGCCTTGTAAGATCTGTAAGATCTGTTCGTCCCCCAGACGATCTGAAAATAATAAAATAAACTACGCATATTACCCTTGCCTCACACAAGTACATAGAAAACACTTGCAACAGAGACCGGAAGTTCTTGTACGAGACCATAAGAATTAACGGCATGAATCATACATTTTTTTTCAATTAATTTACAAAATAAAGGCTGATTACTGAATTTGGGACCCAATTTGACATTATTGTTGAAACTAAATCGTATAATTAGGTATTAGCATGGATTAATTAGGATTTACTTACCATGTGCCATGATGCGATCCGCCCGGCCAGATGTTTTGTGCCACACTGATCGCTGATTGGTTGTTACGCATCCATTCAACCGGCAAACCGCGTGAATACAGTCAGTCTTACAATATAGTGCGCGCCAAAATTCAAATTCGGCGAAAACAAAGAGAGCAGATTTTTTAAAGTCTATGTACTCGTCTGAGGACTCAGGGTCTCTAGAGGTTAAGAGTTTGAACTTAATTTACTTTCGACAAATGTATGGCATGGCATGTAGGGTAGATATAATCGCAAAGATTCTCAATTCACCTGATTAGGCTTCAAGCACTCTCGTGATTTTAATCGGGTCAATATTAATTGTACATTCAAATCGTAAACTTAGGACCTATTCGTTCCACCTAACAGTACAGACCCGAATCAACAGATTATCTAAATAAATTGAATGTACGCAAGAATGACCTCCCGACTCGAATATTCTCTGAAAACCTTAGAGCACAGAGAAAACTCACTGTATAGTTGTAAACTAGTACCTATGAAATATTAGCTAGTAGCTTTTGCCCACGCCTTCGTCCGCGTGGAATGAGGTTTTTAAAAATCCCGCGGGAACGCTCGATTTTTCTGGGATGATAATACTTACTAACTATTAGCCACAGGTTCATCCGTGTGAAGTTAGGTTTTTAAAACCCCGTGGCAATCCTGTTTTTCCGGGATAAAAGGTAACCTATGTCACTCTCCAAGTCCTTTTGTTGCTCTTCCTCCAATTTGCTCCCTTGCTGCGTGATTGAAGGACAAAACAACAAACAAATCGCTTTCGCAGAATATTACTCGGGAGTCGGTATTAATCAGAAATCGGATATTCGCTTAAAATCGAACAAACGACAAGGTTCGCTTGATATTTTTTGTTATAAATTGTTTGTAAATAAATACCTACTTAATTTTTGTGATAATAAAAATATTAATTACCTACGTTTTAACTCGATTAAGTACCTACTTAATAACTGACGCACGCTATCAAATCAAGGCTATTCGGGAGTACCTATTGGCTCCTTCGATGGATCCTTCATTGTTTCATTAGTTAGTAACAGGGAAACAGTAGCGAATGAAGCAACGGCCTCGTGAGAACCGAGCAATTTATCCGTCTAATCTAATCTTTGGACGCCTTCAATAGATACCTATATTGTTTGTTACTCAGAAAAGCTCTGAGGCTTCTCAGCGTATAGATCGTGCTCTGGCTCTGCTCAAGACTCAAGAAGATCTGTAGATATAACCCTGAAACCGTGAAGTGCAAATGGCTTTTTAAAAGCTACATGATTTAACTACCTACCTAATATATTGTATGCCAATTTCCACTTGGCCAGCGTGGACTATGGCCTAAATCCTGCACATTCGAGAGGAGGCCCGTGCCCAGTCATGGGCGGTGATAGGTATAGGATATATTTGAGATAAGTAAATGAAATTGACGGATTGACTACCGGTATATCCAAGTGTTGAAGTGCTTGTATGAAAACGCCACAATGTCAGTACGTATACAGGACCAGACTACGAGGCCAATCCACTTGCAGCGTGGAGTGCGACAGGGAGACGTTATCTCCCCGAAGCTCTTTACCGCTGCGTTGGAGGACGTCTTTAAGCTTCTGGATTGGAACGGGCTTGGCATCAACATAAACGGCGAGTACATCACTCACCTGCGATTTGCCGATGACATAGTAGTCATGGCAGAGACTCTGAGAGACCTCAATACAATGCTCAACGATCTCAGCAGGGTTTCTCAACAGGTGGGCCTGAAAATGAACATGAGCAAGACGAAAATCATGTCCAATGCTCATGCACCGCTCCACCCAGTAATTGTTGAGAACTCTGCACTCGAAATTGTCGACGAGTATATTTACCTGGGACACACAGTCCAGCTAGGTAGGTCCAATTTCGAGAAAGAGATCAACCGCCGAATCCAACTCGGCTGGGCAGCGTTCGGGAAGCTCCGAGATGTCTTCTCGTCCAAAATTCCTCAGTGCCTGAAGAATAAAGTCTTCGAACAGTGCGTGTTGCCAGTGATGACTTACGGATCCGAGACATGGTCGCTAACTAAGGGCCTCATAAGTAGGCTCAGGACCGCTCAGCGGGCGATGGAGAGAGCTATGCTCGGAGTGTCCCTGCGGGATCGAATCAGAAATGAGGAGATCCGGAGGAGAACCAGAGTCACCGACATAGCTAAGCGAGTCGCGATACTGAAGTGGAAATGGGCGGGGCACATAGTTCGAAGAGCTGATGGTCGTTGGGGTCCCAAGGTGCTGGAGTGGCGACCCCGCACCGGGAAGCGCAGTGTTGGCAGACCCCCCACCAGGTGGACCGACGACATCAAACGAGTCGCAGGGAGCCGCTGGATTCAGGCGGCGCAAGACCGAGGCCTGTGGAAGTCCATGCAAGAGACCTTTGTCCAGCAGTGGACGTCTATCGGTTGATAAAGAAGAAGAAGAAGAAGAAATGAAATTAATGAATGTCGATTTCTGGCCGAAGCCGAAGCTGATTAATCGGCTATCGTCACAACCTTCGGCTGACGCCGATTGATTAACGCTAAGAAAATCCGTTCAAGATTGGCAAAAAGTGAATAAAATATTTGTTTTTTAAAAGTTTATGTTGACTGTATATAAGTTAACGAGTGATTAAAATGACCTTGCAACTTGTCAAAAATAACAATACTTTGAAATAATGTCATTGCGTCCCCTGCCCCCGCGAGTCGCCTCTTCCATCGCCTTTCGTATTCGTAACAGTTCGTTCAATTTCAGCGCATGGTAGAAACTTTCGGCTTCGGCCAAAACGTCGGCCCAATTTGGCCGAAGCCGAAGGTTTGACCGAAGGGAGTATTTTTGGCCGAAGCCGATGCCGAATGTTCGCTCGGACACTAATAATATAGTACTGGCCGCTTAAACGTAACTAAAATCTAAATAAACCAGAAGGGCAGAAGAGCGTGATCTGAAGTGCTCTTTAACACAATATCATGTGTTTTACCAACTTATAAATGTGTTTAACTTCATTGCTATAGTTAACAGTTAAGTATTTTTTTACCGAGTTCTTCTTAGATTCTTCTAATAATTGTGGACATTTTGATTTCATTTAATAAAATCTGTTGTAACAGGTAGGTATATTACAAAAGGAGTATTATAATACTATTATGGAAATTAGGTACATTTATTTTTAAAACGTATTGCTTCATATCAGCCTATTCTTATGCAAAATAGTTTCGAGATCGTTATATCAAAATTGTAACATTTATTCTTGACATACATTCTAATAGAAATATATTATTATTGTTGTTTTTGGATTCAAATAAATTCCTGCCTACGTTTGTACCGGCTGAAGATATTATAATTATTGTTTTACAACTAAATTCAACCTTTACATAATGAGAATGCCGATCAAAATTAATTAGCGAAATGGATCAAACTGAAAATCAGCGCTGGGCACGTCCTATGGGCACTTCCAGCATAAAGCTGAGTTTGCAGCCATTTGTTTTATTATTAGTCAATGAAAGTTTTCGTTTGCTTGTGTGTTTGTTTGTTGTATGTTTGTTCAACCTTTTTATTTTTACTCTATGTAACAATGAAAGCAATAAAAAAATACATTTATTATTATAAAAGCCGAGCGTAAAGGGGTTTGTTTCGTCTTGGGCCAGGTACTTGTGCGCTGTACCAAAATATAGTATAAAATCATAGAAATTAAAATAAAATATGATTTTTTGCAGTTTGCAGATTAAGAGGTATAAATATAAAATTGATAATTGGTAATCTACATTATTTTGTAGAATACAATAATACTCGGAGTGCATCCATCTGTTTGTGTAGCCTATGTTTGTAATGACATTACGTCATCTTAATGTATTTTCAATTATTGACAGACGTCCACTCTTTGGTGTTGATAGATATTGTGGTTAGTTTTATGTCGTGTAGGTACGTGTCATTGTCAAAAAGGACGCCATTTTGTCGCGCTTTTATTTTGCAACATAATTTCGCATTGTACCTCGTAAGAAGGACCTTTTTCTGAGAAACAAAGAAAAAATAATCACTATTTCATGACTCCGAACATTTTGAGAGACTGCACAAATACCTGGCCCAGGCTCCATACATATTTGAAACAACCCCTTTGATATTTTGACAATATTTTCAATACAAAAACTGTTAGAACGTTCAATTTATTCCTACGTCACTCGAAGCTGGTGAAATCGGAAGTAAATGGGTTAGTAATGTCAAGGGTAAATAAATGACAGATGTATCTACTCAATAGCTTTCTGTAACCGGACATAAAATAGGATAGATCTAACAATATTCTAACACCAGGCCAACATAAATATTAAGAGCAGGACAGGATTTTATTCGATTCCCATCAAAACGGATATCTAGTTAAACAAGAGTTTAATCACTTTCATAAACTCAGCGCTGAATTTATTACTGAGCTTATTATTCAAGGATTACTTCTATAGGGTTGACACCCGTACTTTAAAAGAGCTTTTTTATTATTCTAAATCTAAAGGATCATATACGAAACTAGCTGATTCCCGCGACTTCGTCTGTGTGGATTTAGTTTTTAAAATCCCGCGGGAACTCTGATTTTCCGGGATGAAAAGTAGCCTACGTCACTCTCCAGGTCCTCAACTATACCCATGCCAAAAATCACGTCGATCCGTAGCTCTGGTACAGCGTGATTGAAGGACAAACCAACAAACACACTTACGCATTTATATTACAAACTAGCTGATGCCCGCGACTTCGTCCGCGTGGATTTAGTATTTAAAATCCCTCGGAAACTCTTTGATTTTCCGGGAGAAAAGTAGCCTATGTCACTCTCCAGGCCCTCAACTATACCCATGCAAAAAATCACGTCGATCCATAGCTTGGTTGCGGCGTGATTGAAGGACAACCCAACAAACCAACAAACACACTTTCGCATTTATAATATTAGTATTAGTATGATATTAGTATGATTAACAATTAGTAAGTCTCAATAGCGCAACGTTCAAGGCACGGACCAAAACCTGAAGGTTTTTGGTTTTGGTATACGTATAGTTGGAACAATCTATCTTCTATCTATCTATCTATCTATAATATAATAAAACTGTAACAGGTCCAATTCTGTACATTGAAGATATTTTGAAAATTTTTGTTTAAGGGCACTCTATAATCGATACTGAAGCTAAAACAATTTTTTTTTAATTTTTTGTCTGTCTGTCTGTCTGTCTGTCTGTCTGTCTGTCTGTATCTTGGCCGCGCATCACGCCGAAACTACTGGACGGATTTAAATGAAACTTGGCATGTTTTAAGGTCATACTACGAGGTATAATATAGGATACTTTTTATCCCGAAATTCAGCACAGTTCCCTTGGGAGAGGAGATGAAAGTCAAAATGTGTATTTAGCTGTAATTCATTAAGGCGTATTCCGATTTCATTCATTCTTTTTTTGTTAGAAAGCAGGTATTTTAGAGATTGTCCTGTAATTATTTTAAGGTCGTCAATTTAGTAGTTCAGAAATTATAGACATCACAATCTTCAGTATACCGTCCAAATAACTTGAACCCCGGAATCTACAGGATACTTTGAATGTACGGCTCATCTTAAGCTGGCACGCGTACTTTATCGTACATAGCCATCGTGGATAGCCCTCAGCCCTGGCGTCAGATTTTGCCAAACGATCATTATACCTACATACTACACAGTAGGTATGGATGTAATACATCGTATGGACGTAATGTTACAGTGATTTCCTATGCAATTTAATATTCTAATCATACTAATATTATAAATGCGAAAGTGTGTTTGTTTGTTGGTTTGTTCTTCAATCACGCCACAACAGAGCCACGAATCGACGTGATTTTTTGCATGGGTACTATAGTAAATGTATAATGTTAAAGTGTGTTTGTTTGTTGGTTTGTTGGTTTATCCTTCAATCACGCCGCAACAGAGCTACGGATCACCGTGATTTTTTGCATGGGTATAGTCGAGGACCTGTAGAGTGACATAGGCTACTTTTTATCCCTGAAAATCAGTGTTCACGAGGGATTTTAAAAACTACATCCACGCGAACGAAGTCGCGGGCATCAGCTAGTACATAAATATTATTACATACCTACACCTACACCTACCTATACCTACTATGTGATTAAATCTTTTTAGGGTTCCATACCAAAATGGTAAAAATGGAACCCTTATGGTGAGACTTTCTCCGTCCGTCTATCCGTCCGTCTGTCACAGTCGATTATTTCAGTAACTAGTGGTTCGCCCCGAACTGAGACCTCGCGGTAACGGTTTCCCATAATTACTTATTCATTCAATAGATACATGACGATCAAAATTGACATTATTATTATGCCCGTTTTCACCAACCATACCTAAATCATCCCCTTTGTAGAAGTCTCTTTACGTAGGTAGCCCCTAAATACAATCCTAACATCCCATATGTCATTTTCACCTTTAGTTGTCCCGTAGAGGTTTGTAATAACAAAGTTGACAGAAAGTGTCAACTAACTTAACATATTATGTAGCCCGTAAAGGTTAGGGAACTGTTAAAGTGAAATCCTCAAGGCCTCCATCAAACTTAGGTATAGTTTTTTGGAACATTCAAATTAAATTACTTGTACACAGCGTCAACTATCGACACGATCAGAAAACATGTAAAAACAAACTGCAACGTGAAGTTTTATTGATATTTGCTAAATGACTAAATAATAATTTTAATTGAATATTATTATGTTACATAATATAAGCTGCATTTGCTATAGTATGAGATGAGAGCGCCATCTATTGACATCATTGTGAAGTTCTGTTGTTGCTGCTCATTAAAAGTTAAATAATTTAGTTTCCTTATTACATTTATCTAATTTTAGTATTTGTTGTTCAAGTACATGATATTACGCTAAAATTATAAAACTTTCAAGCCCCAGCTCTCAATGGTTATTCCGTTGTGAGGTCAAATATAATCTCCACTTTGAAAGCCCCCCATTTCGTCAATTTTAGGAAAAAAATTAAAAAAAAAATACTTTTGTACTCTGTTCCACATTATCTTTAAAATGACGTACTGTAAACCTATGAAAAGCAAAAAATTTTTTTTTTCTTCGCTTTCGCTTCTATGAGAGCCCCCCTGAAATAAAGATTTTTATAACTTTTTAAGCCATTTTCGGCTGGAGGCCATCGGTTTACATATTATATCTAAAATTGAAGTAATTACGTTCAGTAATACAGAAGTTATAAGGCTCTGACAGACGGACGGACGGACGGACGGACGGACGGACAAGTGCAAATTCACTCAAGTAGACTCAAAGACCTTCGCTTCGCTCGGTCGACTATTAAAGCTATCGATATGAAATTTGGCATAGTTGTGTATAATAGTGGCCCAACATCATTGGAATAAAGAAAAATCGAAAATTATTTTTAGTTTTATTAAAAAAAGGGGGAAAATCGGGGGTTTGAAATTTCAAAGTAAAATAACTATATCGAGTGGGGTATCATATGAAAGGCCTTTACTTGTGCATTCTAAAACAGTTTTTTATTTATTTCTATATATAATAGTTTTTGATCAATCGGCCAAAATGTCGAAAAAAATACCGTTCCCCCCCCCCCCCCCTTATCTCCGAAGTTTACCAATCGAAAAATCTGAAATAATTATGGTCAATAGAGGTTTATGTATATTTTACAGGAAAAATAAAATCAACGCGAAAATTATTTTAGTTTAATTAAAAAAGGGGGAAAATCAGGGGTTTGAAATTTCAAAGTAAGATAATTATACCGAGTGGGGTATCATATGAAAGGCCTTTAGTTTTTGAGTAATCGGCCAAAATGTCGAAAAAAATACCGTCCCCCCCCCCTTATCTCCGAAGTTTACCAATCGAAAAATCTGAAATAATTATGTTCAATAGAGGTTTATGTATATTTTACAGGAAAAATAAAACCAACGCTCTAACTAGCATAGTTTTATTTATATTATCAATAAACCTCTACAAACAAAGTTAACGATAAATAAGCAATTTAATATAATATTATCGTTCTACTTTTACTTTTGGAGTATGGAACCCTCGGTGCGCGAGTCCGACTCGCACTTGGCCGACTTTTTTTCTTTTTTATAAACCGATCGAGGTCCACTGCTGGAGAAAGTTATCTCACATGGATTTACTTACACATGCCTCGGTCTAGCACCATTTAATTATAACCAGCGGTTCTCTGTGACTCGTCTGATGTTCACGGTTCACCTATTTGGGGTTCTGCCAACACTAACGATTTCCAGTACGGGGTCACCACACCAGCACCTTGGGTTCCCAACGACCATCAGTTCTTTGAACTATCTGCCCAACTCATTTTCACTTCAGCTTCACGATTAATTAGATAGATAATTGCACGAGCGAAGCAAAGGTCTCTATAACTTGTGGGAATTTGCACTTGTCCGTTCCATCCGTCTGTTAGAGCCTCATAACTTCTGAATTACTGAACGTAATATGTAAGCCGATGGCCTTCAGCCGAATATGACTTAAAAAGTTATAAAAATCTTTATTTCAGGGGGGCTCTCATAGAAACGAATGCGAAGTAAAATATTTTTATAGTGTTACATAGGGTTGCGGTCATATCATTTTAAAGATAATTTGGAATACAGTACAATTTTTTTTAATTTTTCCCATAAAATTGACGAAACGGAAGGCTTTCAAATTGTAGATTGAATTCGACGCTAGAAGTCAAAATCTGCTGGAAGGCCGAGACTGAAACTTATGTATTATATGTGTTATATCCTGTACTTGAACAACAATATTAAAGTTAGATAAATATTATAAAAAATCGAAATTATTTAATTTTTAATGAGCTTCAGTATTTTTAACAGAACTTCACAATACTGTCAATAGATGGCGCTCTCATTTACTATTACAAAAGCAGCTTTACGTAAACTATTATTATTTTGTATAACAAGTACTAATACATAATATAATACTTGTTATACAAAATAATAATAGTAATATAATATGTTATTATGTAAACATATAATAACATAATATTATTCAATTAAAATTATTATTTAGTTAAATATCAGACATCAATAAAACTATTAATTACTTCATTTTGTATGTTTTCTGTTCGATGACGCTGTGCACAGATATAATTTAATTTGAAATGGATGGCGCTCCTTGTTCCAAAAAGAATAAGTAATATGCCCGATTTCACTAACGTTCCGTAACCTTTACGGGACCTATGTTAACGCTTTCTGTCAACTTTGATAACGCGAACCTCTACGGTACACCTAAAGGTGAAAATGACATTGGAACGGATGTTAGGACTTAGGATTATATTTAGGGGCCACCTACGTAAAGAGACTCTTACTAAGGGGATGATTTAGGTATGGTTATTGAAAACGGGAATAATAATAATGTAAATTTTGGTCGGCATGTATCGATTGAATGAAAAATTATGGGATACCGTTATCGCGAGGTCTCAGTTCGGGGCGAACCACAAGTTAATAGTTAAGGCAAAAAAGTTTAAATTTTATTTTAGTGGTTGATCTACCTACCTACCTACTGACTAAAATCTGGGAATATGTTTCTTATTTTACATACCTATTCATTTCAAACTTGAATATTTTTATATGTAACAACTGTGTAACAACCCTATCAGGGCTGTGCCGTCGCCAGACATCAGGCGGCTTAGGTCTTCTCACACTAACAGATAAATGCATCTAGATAAGTCGGCGCGCATTGGCCGATGACTAAGTAATCTTTTGCTTTCTAACTGTGATTTAATTTTTATTAAGTGATTTTTAAGCTATTGCATAGCTTTTATCGCGGGCTTTGAACTAGGACAAACAGTTTGAGCGCGGCGACCGAATCAAGAAATTCCGTAACGAAAAAAAACCTAACACCGTCGTTCAGTAAGCGTTCAACATTTTAGAGGTTCTCAAGTCTAGTTCTATTTGGCACAGTGCGCGAGCGACCGCTTACTTTGATGATGTCGCAGGTCCGAATATCACTCGCGAAGTAGTGACAGCTTTTCTTGTTTGTTTGTTTTTTAATTTTTTTTGCATACTTTTTATTATGCAAAAAAAATATTGCATAAATATTATAATTGCATAAGTTGATAAAAAATGCTATGCAATAGCTTTACCGCGGCAGTCCCCGAGTGCCACTTAAGTTTTTTTAATATTGATTCTTTCTAAATCGTTGAATATAATATGATGTAGAAAGATATTTAATTTAACATCGATGTTAAAATATAAATACTTATAGAATTAATAAATAAATTTCTGTCTTTTTCAAAAGACAGAAAATTTAAAAAAGAGAGTATCATATGTTATCTTCGTTAATTATATATTTAAAAAAAAAAACAGGGGCTGGATTCTTAGCCGCGAGTATATTATTATTATATTATAATATAATTGTTAATTTATTCGCACGGAAACGCACAACCGCAAGTTCTTTGTAAAAAGCGTATCAACCGCACTCTGACCGAGCGCTGACCTTGTTTCCTTAATGCACCTTAATTTCACCTCACTCAATATAAAACGCACACCGCAGCTCGCACAGTGGTGCAAGTAATATTCTAGGTTGGAAAAAATATTTTCTATAAGCCTTGCTGAAATTTTATATACTTAGGTATAATCTAATCAAAAACTGAGTAATCCCATCCTGGTGAGTTTCGCAGCTAAGACTGCATCGTCAGTAACCATTACGCGAGATTTCAGTTGAATCTTGCTTCTTTTACATTCCCCAAGTAAAACCTACATACAATTACAATCACATACGTAGGTAAGATATTGGGTACTATTCAAACTGTTACAGTTTTGAACTTGAAATAAAGGCTATGAAGCGTGAAATGATTTTTTTACTACTAGCTGATTGATACCCGCGAATTCATGTGCGTGGATTTAGTTTTTAAAAATCCCGTGGGAACTCTGATTTTCTGGGATAAAAAGTAACCTATTGTCATTCTTCAGGTCCTCAACTATACCCATGCAAAAATCGCGTCTATTCGTGTAGCTCTATTGCAACGTGATTGAAGGACAAACCAACAAACAAACACGCTTTATGATATTAGTAATATTTATAATATTGGTCAGGATTTTGTTACAAAAATAAATAACGAGAGATTGTAATCTATTGGTGCATATATCATTAGTAATACATAAAACTGATTAAAAATGTTCGTGCTTAGGCTACAGGGCGTCACTAGGAGCTAGTAGTAGTAATACTCACCAACTGGCCTACAAAAATACTATATTATGTATAAAGTCATACTTTAGGTACTCGTATTTGGACAGCAGATTCTGTTGAGAAAATATGGCAAGAAACTCACATAATTTTTATTTTTATTTTATTTTAAAATTGGGGCGAGTGAATCGAGCCCTAACACTATCCCACAACCTGAGAATTTTTGTGGTACACTTTACTGAAAAACTATCAAGCCTATAGATTTGTGCTTTAACATAGTAATTCAACTTCATATCCAGATGTGTTATCTGTCAAAAAAATATAATTTTGTTGTAACGAAGCCACGCGCCCAGGACTTCACTGGCAGGTGACTTCGTACATAAAGGGATAGGGGTTACTCGACAATTAAACACGAATTACATACGACGTTGGCTCTCGGCCTTTATTTACAAGCACATTCGTTTACTTAAGGGCTAGACCTTATGACTACACTTGTTAGATTACGGCACGACTCAGAGGGAGTCGTCGGACAGTCTCTTTACACTCGCGTAACACTTCACGATTCCGATGGTATGGTGACGCGAGGATCGCGAGCGCGGAGGGGAGAGGTGACGCGGGAGGGAACCGGGGGTTACGGCGGTGTTGGGCGTTTCTGGCCGGAGCCGGGATTCGACCAACACCTCCGGCGTTCAGGTGCTGACCCGTTCGTTCGTCGAGCCCGAAGTGCCACGAACCGACGTACGACAAGGTAGCAGGCGAACTGGCGGTGGACGCCGGCCGGGCTGTATATATAGGCCGGCGGGCGGAGGTGGCAGGTGACGGGGGGACGGTCGACGGTACGCGCCTTGCTGCGCGCTGATTGGTGCGTTGATATCACGCCACTCGCATGTTGTCTCGAGGAATGTTCTAGAAGGCCGCGCGTTGAACCACGTGCGCGCCTCGCTTTTCGGGTTTGTGACTTCTTCGTCACATTCCCCTCCCCCGTGTGAAGATTTTTACCTGTAAAAATCACCGTATTATTCACTGTTGTTAAAAAAAAATGCTAGTTTCTTGTTATTTGTTTTTAGCTTTTGTAATTTTTTATATCTTTTATATGCGCTGTGCATATCTTTCCTCCTTCCCGCGCTTTTAAGAGGAATATTACTGGTGACTTTTGTTCTATTATACTGTATGGACCAGAGAACTTTGGTGCTAATTTTGCACAAAAATGTTTGCGTTTGATAGTGGATATTCCCTCTTTAGTACTAGATCTTGAATCTTCGGAGCCCAGTTCCGTTTCGTTCTATCGAAGTATTTCTTTTGTTGGTTCGATGCTTGGTTTTGGTGATTTCTTACTATTTCGTAAATCTCTTTTAGTTTTTGTTTTTCTTGTAAAGCCGGTGTGGGGAATTGGTTTTCGTCGTGGACGTTCCTTAATTCCCTACCGAATAGTAAGAAAGCTGGAGAATATCTTGTGGATTCCTGGACGGACGTGTTTAGCGCGAAGTTAAATTCACTTAGGTATTCGTCCCATTTCTTATGGTTTTTCTCGATGAATGCTGATATCATTGTTTCGAGGGTTCTGTTGACTCGTTCGGTCGGGTTACACTGTGGAGTGTACGGAGCGGTTAGTTTTTGTTCTATCCCGTATCTTTTTAAAGCTTCTTTGAATTGTTTAGTCGTGAATGTTTTTGCATTGTCACTTACCAGGATCTTCATTCCCCCATACCTCATGACTAATTCCTTAAGAGCGCTTGTAACGGAATTCGCGGTCGCGGTTCTTAACGGTTTTATTTCTGACCATTTGGTGAATTTGTCGTGAAATACGATGATCCACTGGAATCCTTTTGCCGTTCGGGGTAGCGGTCCTATAAGGTCCGTTGTTACTACCTGCCACGGTTCTTCTGCGTTATTTATGTGCATTAGACCTGATTTTTTTTCTTGTGATGTTTTATGCTTTTGACATACTTCACATCGGTTAACGTATTTTGATATGTCTCGGAAGATTCCTGGCCAATAATACCGTGTCGCGATTTTGTTAAATGTTTTTGAAGTTCCTAAATGTCCTGCATCGGGTTCGTTATGATATTGATGTAATATTTTGTCTTTGTCTTCTTTTCTGACGCACAGCTTCCACTCTGTTGCAGGGTCCAGCTTCCCTCCATACCTTGGGTTGACTAGTCTTCTGTATAGTTTCCCTTCACGTATGCAGTAGTCGGTATTTATTTCGGGATGTTCGGATACGATGGCGTATTTTTTTGAATACCAATCGCTTTCCTCTATTGTTGTAGTGTACAGTGGGTTCCGTGAAAGTTCATCTGCTATGACGTTTTGTTTCCCCGGTCTGTATATGACGTCGAAGCTGTATTGCTGTAGTTCCAAGGCCCATCGTGCTAACCTACCCGACGGGTTCTTTAGTGTGTTTAACCACTTTAGGGCTTGATGATCAGTTATTATGGTGAAATGATATCCCTCTAAGAAGGGTCTCATTTTTCTAACTCCCCATACTACTGCTAGGCATTCTTTTTCTGTGGTTGTATATCTTGTTTCTGGGGGTTGTAACGTTCGACTCGCGTACATCACTACCTTTTGTTTTCCTTCCGTTTCTTGTAGTAGGACAGCTCCTAATCCTGTATCGCTCGCATCGGTCTGGAGTACAAACGGTTTTGAGAAGTCGGCTCTAGTCAAGATGGGATCTTCTATCAGTAGTTGTTTTATTTTATCGAACTGTTGTTGTTCTTTCTCTCCCCAATTGAATTTTGCGTCCTTTTTTAGTAATTTGACTAATGGTGACGTTATTTCTGCGTAATTGGGGATGAATTTCCGGTACTACGATGTCATTCCTATAAATCGTCTTATCTCTTTTATGTTTTCCGGAGGTTTTAGTTGTTTTATCGCTTGGACTTTACCTTCATCCATTTTTAGTCCCTCCTTTGTAACCACGTGGCCTAAGTATTCTACCTGGTGTTTACAAAATTCGCATTTGTCTTTGTTTATTCTTAGACCCGCTTCTCTAATTCTTTTGAATATTTCCTTCAGATGTTTTATGTGTTCCTCGAACGTTTTACTGCAGACTATTATATCGTCTAAGTATACGTATGCATTCGGTTCTAGCTCTGGGCCTATCACTCTATCTAATAGTCTTTGGAACGTTGCGCCACTTGAATGTAGTCCGAATGGCATTACTTTGAATTGAAATAATCCTCTTCCCGGTACTGTGAACGCTGTTATCGGTTTACTTGCATCGTCTAGTTTGACATTCCAATATCCATTCTTCAGGTCGAATTTGGAGAAGTATTTCCCTTTGCTCAGTTTTTCTAGTGTGTCGTCTATTTGTGGTATTGGATAAGCATCTTTTTCAGTGATTTCATTTATCTTTCTGAAATCTATACAGAACCTGTACTCGCCGTTATCTTTCTTGGCCATTACGATTGGTGAACTATATGGGCTGTTCGATTTATCGATGATACCGTCTGCTAACATTTTATTCACATGCTCGTTTATTTTCTCCTGCATTTTTGGGTTTCTGGGGTAGTACTTCTGCTTTACTGGTTCTGTATGTTTTAATTTTATCACGTGTTTTACCCATGTATTCCCTTTTGGTGCTAATTCGGCTTTTTTAAACTCTTCTTCCAGGGCGGTTTTCAGCGTTGCTTTCTGTGTTGTGGATAGGATTTCTTCCGGTTCTGCTGTATTTTTGCGTTTTTCGGTGCTTCTTTGTTCACGTGTCTTGTCTGCCAACTTGATCGTGAATCCTATTCTTGCTAATAGGTCCATTCCGACTATCATTATGGTTGTGTATGGTAGATAGATGGCTTGGTGTGTCAATGTTTTACCATTTATTTCTAGCTCGAGGTTTATGGCTGTGTCCGTCTTTATCCTCGATCCATCTGCGAGTTTAATTGAGGTTTTCTTCCGTATCATTTTCCTGTTGTCTACTTTTATCTGGTCCATGATTTCCTTGTTGATGTAGGTGTTCGTTGAACCGTCGTTCGTGTCTATGAGGGCTTTGAACGGTATTCCATTTATTTTCACTTCGGTAAAGATTCTCTTATCTGTTTCTATGTGTGATTCTAAGGTATATGCTTGTTTTGTTTTGTTAGGTTTCTTTCTATCGTTGCAGCAGTCTCTCGTCAGTTTTCCGAGTAGGCCGCATCGGCTGCAGAATACGACTCGTTTACTCCTGCATTCCCTGGATGAGTGGTTTCTCCTTCCACATTTCCAACAGCAGGCCTCTGGGTCGTAGTGTGGGCTTATTGGTTTTCTCTCTGTTTTGAGTTCTTCGGTTTTCCTACTTACAGGTTTTTCCCTTGGTTGCTCTGTTTGATTTTCTTTTCTTTGGTAAGCCGTTTTTCTATACGACTCTTTACTTCTATCCGCGTTTATTTTCTCGTAATCGCCCGCCAACTGAATGAGTTCCGATACTGTATTGAAATCCTTCCTTTTTATGTAGTACTGATAGTTATATCTCATACTGTCGTATATTCTATCCAGTTGTTCATTTGTAGGTAACCTTTTATACCTTCTCATTAGTGTTTGTATTTCCGTCAGGTATGATACGAAGTTTTCGTTGACTTTTTGGCGTCTGTTTATTATAGATTCTAGAAGATTTTTTTCATAATGCCTTGGATAGTAGAACAGCTTGAAGTTTTCCGTGAAGTCTTCCCATGTTTTCCACTGGTGGCTGTTGTTTCTATACCAGAGTGATGCTGCTCCGGTAAGGCATCTCGGTATAACGTGTATAATTCTGTTTTTATTTACGTTCAACGTGTCCGCTAACTCCTCTATTCTCTCCAGGAACTCAACTGCATCCCCGGTGGTATCGAATTGAATTTTCCAACGAGATATAGCTTTATCAAAGTCTTTTGTATCTTTTTCACTCCCCATTGTGTTTTCTTGGGCTGTTTCGTCTTCGATTTTCACTAACTGTGATATTTGTTTTCGAAGTTCCTCAACTGTGCTCGTGGGTGAGACGTCTATGTTCCTGTTTTCTAGTTCTTCGGTTAGTTTCTGTTTGCTCAGAGAATACATCCAGGATGTGGGCATTCTTTATTTATATTTATGCGCGACGGACTAAAATTTATTTATTTATTTATTTATACGCGACGGACTAAAATTTATTTATTTATTTATTTATACGCGACGGACTAAAATTTATTTATTTGTCTATTTATACGCGACGGACTAAAATTGATTTATTTATTTATCTTACGGAATTGCGGTCTACGGACTATGTTTATCTTATTTATACGGAACGGATTGTTTATTTGTTTACGGTTAGCGCGTTGTAGCTATAAATTTTTTTTTGAGGTTCCCTTTGTCTTCCTCCCCTTAGCTTTGTGTCGTTGTGTGTGTGTTATGTACTTCCTAATTTTAGATAATATCTTTCGTTCGGATGCTTCTCCTTGAATCTATCAGCCCGAATTCCCACGAACCGACTGATTCAGAAGCAGCATGCGTTTCGCGTTGTTACCAAAAAAACTATTGCTTCTACTTTTATCCCGCTCAAATACTCTGCTTTCCAGTCGAATCCGAATTGCCACGGACCGACTTCTCAGAAAATCTTGTATTTGTTCATACAAAAGGAAAAAAATATATATATATTTATTTTTGACGGTTGTTACAAAAAACTTTTTTTTTTACTTACTGTGTGAATTGTGAGTATGCCTACCCTTCTAGTATGGAAGACGGAACGGATGGTAGCTACTGCGATTTGGCAGGTCGTACCAATTTTCGGACGCGACGCGGATGCTTTGCGAACGGAAGGACGGACGGTTTTCCGCGACGCTAACCCGGGACGGCCGGGTCTGTTTTTCAGTTGAGTGCTAATGTAACGGATTACTCGGACGCGACGCGGACGGTTTTAACGGACGGACGGACGGACGGACGGATTTCCGCGACGCGAACCCGGGACAGCCGGGTGGGTTATTTACGGTGGGCGCCGATGTAACGACGCCACGAACGCGACGCGGACGGTTTTACGGACGGACGGATTTCCGCGACGCGAACCCGGGACAGCCGGGTGGGTTTTTCACGTGGGCGCCAATGTAACGGCGCCACGAACGCGACGCGGACGGTTTTACGGACGGACGGACGGACGGACGGATTTCCGCGACGCGAACCCGGGACAGCCGGGTGGGTTTTTCACGTGGGCGCCAATGTAACGACGCCACGAACGCGACGCGGACGGTTTTACGGACGGACGGACGGTTGGATTTCCGCGACGCGAACCCGGGACAGCCGTGTGGGTTTTTCACGTGGGCGCCAATGTAACGAAGCCACGCGCCCAGGACTTCACTGGCAGGTGACTTCGTACATAAAGGGATAGGGGTTACTCGACAATTAAACACGAATTACATACGACGTTGGCTCTCGGCCTTTATTTACAAGCACATTCGTTTACTTAAGGGCTAGACCTTATGACTACACTTGTTAGATTACGGCACGACTCAGAGGGAGTCGTCGGACAGTCTCTTTACACTCGCGTAACACTTCACGATTCCGATGGTATACCGACGGCAAGGTTACGATATCGGTGACGCGAGGATCGCGAGCGCGGAGGGGAGAGGTGACGCGGGAGGGAACCGGGGGTTACGGCGGTGTTGGGCGTTTCTGGCCGGAGCCGGGATTCGACCAACACCTCCGGCGTTCAGGTGCTGACCCGTTCGTTCGTCGAGCCTGAAGTGCCACGAACCGACGTACGACAAGGTAGCAGGCGAACTGGCGGTGGACGCCGGCCGGGCTGTATATATAGGCCGGCGGGCGGAGGTGGCAGGTGACGGGGGGACGGTCGACGGTACGCGCCTTGCTGCGCGCTGATTGGTGCATTGATATCACGCCACTCGCATGTTGTCTCGAGGAATGTTCTAGAAGGCCGCGCGTTGAACCACGTGCGCGCCTCGCTTTTCGGGTTTGTGACTTCTTCGTCACATTGTAACCATTTAAAAAAATGAACCATCTGTTAGAAAACCAAAGAATTAACATCACTGCAACAGAACTTATTACTCGTTAGAAAACCTACGCGAGCCCTCACAAAGCTCAGCTTTTTGCTAGTATATAAATAGGAGTCATTATTTGTTAAAAATAGGGCATATTTTTTACAGTAACCATTTTGTGTAGAACTTCGTCGAGCGATTTCGCACCACTGTGCACCAGCCAAAAACCCAGCTTGTCACTATTTGCACGACTTCCCCATAAATTAATACTGTCCGAGCGCCCCCGAGAGTGAACCACGCACGACTCAAGTCATCCCGCTGATGACAGCGTGACAGCTAACGACGCACGTGAAGGCAATTTTTCATGCTCTTACAACGTAAGATTGGCCCAACATAACATATAACTACCTACATCGGTTTTCCAATCGTTTATTTATGTTTTTAAGCAGTGATAGCCTAGTGGTTAGGACTGTGGTCTCCTATTCGAGGGGTCGCAGGTTCGATCCCGGGTTCTCTGACTTTTCGGAGTCAAGTGCGTTTAAGCAATTAAATATCACTTGCTTCAACGGCGAAGGAAAACATCGTGAGGAAACCTGCACACCTGAGAGTTCTTCTTAATGTTCTTGAAGGTGTGTGAAGTCCGCCAATTCGTATTGGGCCAGCGTGGTGGACTATGGCCTATAACCCTTCTCTGAGAGGAGACCTGCGCTCAGTAGTGAGCCGTTGATGGGTTGCTAATGATGATGATTTATGTTTTACGGGCGATTTCGTAATATGGGCTTCTTTCCCGTTAAGTTTATTCGGTAGAGCTTCATTATTATGAAAGACTGTAGGCACTGATGTCCTTATTGCATCAATATACTATATTGGTTGCAAATAGATATGTTAGTCGCTTCGCAAGCGACTAAGCTACCAACAAGCTAATCCCAACTCTATGGTAGATATAGGAAAAGTGCGAGCGGAATTTCGCTACAACAATGTAACATGAAACCGATAATATCACACATCGGTAATATGCGAAAGCACTTTGTTAAAGTTTTATTTGAATAAAAAATTATTCTACTCTAGTCTAATATTAACGAAGTGCAAAATCAGAATTTATTAAAATGTATAACAATGCACTTAAAATAAGTCTAATGGATGGTACTTAAAAAATAAAATGTCAAGAAAAGCATTCCAAAGAAAACTAATTTTTACCATTGATTACTATCAAGCTAATTTTGCGTGAGTAGTCAAGTAGCTTCATTTTGTTGAAACGACCAATTTTTTTCTCTTACAAAAATATTATCGATTGTGGTCTTTGAGTATTAAACAAACATTGTGATAGTTGATAGCACTGGTGGCAGGGATAAAATATTATGTAACTGTGGGTTCTTTTTTATTGAAAGTACTTAATTCACTTTTTTGGCGCAATTATTATGACCATCAAATCATTATGAAAGTAACTGCCGTGGCTTTCATAATTCACAATGGGAATATCTAAACGATACCTGCACATAGACAAAGATAGCAGTTCATAATAAATTCCCGTTCAAGCTGGAGGAACAGCGAGTGCGGAGATGGTCCATAGTTACAAACGGATTGAGCTGATTAGCGAAAGCGATTGAATCTTGGGCCGAAGGGCAGATAACTGATAAGCGGCGACGTCTGCAGCGCATGCGTAATTAGAGACAAACAGAAAATAATTGGCCGCAATCACGCGGTATAACTGGTATAAGAACGTGCTGGGGCGGTTCCGGCGATGCGATTTAGTAGCGCCCCGGCGGAAGCTCCCTAAGCTTTTCAGCGCCGGTGTTCGTTGGAAGAAGATGCGCAATTTGATACCCAATGAATATATACATGTTACCGTAATTTGTTTGTAGATAGCATCCGTAGGAATCTTGCTTCAGAAATTTGTGAATGCAGTAAACTTTTCATTTGATTACATAATCGAATCTAAGACCTTCTAAATTCTTGCATGCAAGTAAAATGAATGGAATACATATCGAGACTGATAATTGCGAGTATATATGAAAGACTCAGAGATAATTTGCATCAGGAAGGGATTCTTTTTATCTTTCTTTCTTTTTAGGGTTCCGTACCCAAAGGGTACCAACGGGACCCTATTACTAAGCCTACGCTGTCCGTCCGTCCGTCCGTCCGTCCGTCCGTCTGTCAGCGGGCTGTATCTCGTAAACCGTAATAGATAGACAGATGAGATTTTCACATATTATGTATTTCTATTGCCGCTATAACAACAAATAATAAAAATTAAATTAAATTAAAATGTTTCCATGGGTACATGAAAATATTTTAATTTAATTTTTTTAACGGAACCCTAAAAGAGCGAGGCCCGACTCGCACTTGGCCGATTTTCTTATAGGGAAAGCCTGTAAGAACCCTTAGGTTCTTACAGGAATTTATTGACTCTGAAGCCTACTTAGATGAAGGGGCACTAAAAAATTAACACAAAATAAAGGACGTTTTATTTTTTCCTTGTTTAATGACTAGCTTTTGCCCACAACTTCGTCCACGTAGGCTATCTCAATCTCCAGGTGTTCAACTAAGCCCATGCAAAAAATCTCGTCGAATCTTTGCTCCATTGCTGCGTGATTGAAGGGCAAACCAAAAAACTTACTTAAAACTTTCATATTAATATTGTATTATGGGCACAGTGTAATTTCATTCGCAACATTATTGGTGAACATTGAGACGGAATACATCAAACAGATCGCAAGGAGCCTCTGGATACAAGCGATGCAATATCGCGGCGTGTGGAAGTCCCTACAAGATACCTATGTCCAATAGTAGACGTCAATCTGTTGACAACGAAGACGAAGCATATTGAGATGCATAATATGTCTTCCAGTAGTGCACGATAACTGATGATGATGACGATAAATCAATCACAGATCGTCCAATCGAAATCTCTCTTTAGGTAGGGCTATTTGAAATAGAATACGGAACACATTTGAATTAAAATTTACATAAAGTTTATCATGAGTTTATCGTATGGACAATCGATTGACAGTGGACTTGGACATAATGATACTTATGACCTGTTCCGTTTGCTTTGAATCACAAGCAGAGTCACTGCAGAAATGAACATGACTGAATGTAATTTAATCACAACCCACTACATGTTGGCAATATATCTTATGGACAGAATTATCTCAAATGGATTAGTCAACAATTACCTACTTGTAAGGGCGTCTACACGGTGTTTGCTTAATATTATAATTTCAGGTTAAGCTAAACGTTATTAATTTTATATTCAGATTATCTCCGCTGTGTACAGTCCATGAATAAGGCATAGCACTTAAAATGTATACTTCTTGTTTCTGAATTACGTAATAGGCACTGAGTAATAGCTGTATAATTTTAAAATTGCCATTTCAAATCCCCAAATAAAAATTTGGTGAAAAAGAAAAACAGTAAAATAAGTCCTTAGTCCACTAATATACTGCATTTATTTTGTGTTAGATATACCTATTACCTACCTACCTACCAATAATCGACATATCCAGGATTCGTTTTGCCATTCATGTTATAATACCCATTCAAAACCAGTAGCCTCTACGGACCAATAATGATGATAATAATTTTAAATTAAAATAAAATTGAAAGACCAACGATTATTTTTTATTAAATTTGTTAAGGCTATTATAATTTATTTTAGAAACAGAATTTTTCATAATATACCTGACTTAGCAATTGAAATAACTAATGATAAATGAGCAACAATCAATCACAGATTCTTTGGGTCGTAGGTCAAGTTAAACAAAGCTGACAACATAACCATTGCGCAAACGTATATTGCTTATCTTTTAGAGGAAATCTAACAGATCAGCATAAATACTGTAATGCACAACGAGAAATGTGGTATAAAATGAACGAAAGCTAGACTAGAGTTGCTTTGAAATACAAATCTTTATTGGCTTTATTTAATATCAGGAAATATCGCATCTCTTGATTAAATCTGCTATGTTTTTACATATAATATCTTAAGTCTAGAGCTGTTTTTCGTGATAAATTAAGGAGTTTCAGATTTAATATCATTTACATAGTGAATACGTTAAAAGAGATTCATATCACTGTTTTTGATAATTATCAGCAGTGATGCAAAATGAAATCTTATTTAATTTTACCTTAAGTATGAGTGTAAAAGGTAATCCTTACTAATATTATAAATGCGAAAGTGTGTTTGTTTGTTGGTTTGTCCTTCAATCACGCCGCAACAGGGCTACGGATCGACGTGGTTTTTTGCATGGGTATAGTTGAGGTCCTGGAGAGTGACATAGGCTACTTTTTATCCCGGAAAATCAAAGAGTTCCCGAGGGATTTTAAAAACTAAATCCACGCGGACGAAGTCGCGGGCATCAGCTAGTTAATATTATATGGCTGTACCTGCATAATTATAATTTATAAATCGTTACACAGTCATGTAATTTGCACCTGTACGTAGAGTTTAGTAGTTATGTACGTTATGCCAAGGTTGCGATTTTCACCCGCAGTTTGTAGGGCCGATATCGATACCCTAATGACACTACAATTTTTGAGATACAAAATTCTAATGAAACACTAAAATACACTAAAATGTAACGTGTTTCATCTTGTCGTTGACGTAATGTATTATCATGACCTTGTGTTTGGATTGAAAGCAACAATTAAAGATTAAGTCACACCGCTCGGTAGCGTGTAAAGGCTCCGATTAAAACATAAATATGCAAATGAATTGACGCTCTAATAGCTGGAAATAATATTGAACACAAATTAGGTATTCGAGATTAATGATTTGGCCAATTTGTAGAAAGACTTCGGGATATTATAGTTGTTGTATAATTAGATTTTTAACTGAATATTTTAAGATATTAATTCCACGTTTGCGTTTAAATGAAAGATTACCTATTATAATTATTACTTAATTCACATGATGAAATATTGAAAATATGTAATTATGGCTAGCATTTTAGTATTCGTTTTCCTTTTCCGCTATGATAATCATAGGTTTTCCGCTACTGTATTTTGTGTTCTTATTAAATGTCATGTTATGTCAAATGTCAAAAAGAATGAATGGTTAACATGCTTACGCTTATAAGCATTATGAAGATTTTCAGTTCATAAATCTGTAGGTATCTTTAGGAACTTATTGTAGGATTTGTAGGTAAGCATGGAATTTCTTAAAATAAATAGTACACATAGTGTGCCTGGTAAATTCCTCACTTCCATACTACTATTAGGCACACTTAACCTGCACTTAATGAAATTACTAAAATTGACTCTGAAATAGCACCAGAAAATCATAGTCTAGCTCCAATAAAAATCGTAGGTACATCAACATTAGATGTGAATGAAACATACGAAATTGCAACTAAAACAGGCTGTTTATCGGCTAAGTGTATCATTATGATTGTTATAAGTCGTTATCTCCACGATACGTGAGGTGAGCCGCGGCCCGCAGTGCTGGGTCGCACCTCGGAGACGGGGCGCCGGATTAACGACACGAAATCGATGTTTGTACACGTCCGACCTCTTCCGATAATAGGGGCTGATCGATCTCTAAGACTGTAAATTGCAAAACGTAGGTACTTGGAACCTAACAAAGAAGTTGTATATATATCATTGAAACGTGTACTTCTAAACAAACACTGTAATAATTGTCACTTTGAATGCACATTGCACATACCATTTTGTGTTTTCGCATCTGCAACTCACCACTCCATTTATAGTCGTATTAATAGTGAACCAGCCTGTAAATGATATTTAGGAAACTAATCCAAGCAATATATTCTGAATTAGATAAAGATCAAATTGAATAAATACTAGAGGATCAGCAATTCGTCTTACCCTTTCGAAAGGTAATGAATCAATCTGGAAGACGTAGGGTTTCCACAAACATGTCCAAGCACTCAATCCGCGGCCGGCGGCGGTGAGTGCCTTAATTGACATGTGTCAGAATGTGTACGGCTGACCCGCGGGTCACGTGAGAACAGCGTATCTCGCATTCCACCACTTTCGCCAATACACGTACCTACAGGCCTGGGGCTAGTGAGCTATTGTAAATTAGAAACTATAACCATCAATCAAGTCTAACAATAGCCAACAATATCTAGGTCGGTTAACACACATTGGTATCACAATTTACCAATTTTTTTTAGAATTTTATATTTTGGGATTACGGTACCGGTAGATTATTATCTCGCAACATTTTGTAACTATCTAATGTTGATAATTTAATTTTTAGTTCCAGTCTCACGAAATAATTTAATAAGACATGATTGCATAATATAAAATATTATGCTTTCTATTAGATGAACAAATTATTTACACTCTTTTCTCCAAAATTCTATAGGTACATTACATTTATAAAAACAATTATTACTGTTTGTCCAATAGATACATACTTATCGCGAGGCGCGTTCATCAACTTTTAAGGGGTTTTTAAGCGTACCTATACCTAATATGAGAAGACAATAATATTCTAATCGTGTTTTGGTATTAGTAGAGCTTCGACACTAGCATGTTTCCCTCGCGGCTGCGACCGGCATTCTTGCAGGGTCCCGAACGACGCTGACCTTTGCTCTTATTGTTAAATCGAGCCCATTTGTGCGTTGTGAACATTTATTTTTTTGGGTCACAATACACCTGTACCTAATAATAGAATTGATTATTTAATAATACCAACTTTTCCTGTGACTTCGAACGCGTGAAGTTAGATTTTTACATTTCCCTTTGTTTTTCGGGATAAAAAATAGGTAACCTGTGTTATTATCCAATATCTACCACCGAGACCATTGCTCTGTTGCTGCGAGATTGAAGGACAGCCAATATCCACCAGCAAGACCATTACTCCGTTGCTACGAGATTGAAGGACAGTCAATATCCACCAGCGAGACCATTGCTCCGTTGCTGCGAGATTGAAGGACAGACTAATAAACCAAAACATTTTAGCATTTATAATATCAATATGAAAGTAAGGATTAATTAATAAGGATAAAATAAAGTTGTATCTCATTCGCGGCTTTGGGGTTACATAATTATTAATTATGACGTGTATTATTAATTGTGAATTGAAGTAATTACGTTCATTAACTCAAAAGATATACGGCTCTAATAAACACTCATACAGCAAGATAATCAGCAAGACAGACAGACGTACAGACATATGGACAAGTACAAAATCCCAGTATTCTCAGACACCTCACTTCGCTAGGTCAATAAAGCTAAAAAAGTTTGTCAGTTGAGTTGCCTAAGCGAGCTAACGGTATAAGCTTTAACGATCGAAGCTTCAGGCAGCAACTATTGATAGATAATTACGATACTAGAACCATTGTCTGCAACCACAGTAAGAGTGAAATAGCCTTCAATAAATACTTTTAAGGTAGTCATTTTCTCTTTACGTTTTGCGGAAACAATCCAAGAAAAGATAAACATTAATCTTCATTGAAAGTGGCATTAAGTGTTTGAAAATCAAATATTCTATAATAATAATATGATGGCCTTAAGTATCGCACACTTAGGTACATAGGTACACCAGTCACCAATAAAATTATGCACAATATGAGCTTGTGCAATTTTATTCAGTGTATGGAATTTGTAGTGATTCTTTCTTCTATAGATATGAGCACAACAAAAACAGCACTAGGTACCTACCTACTTAATAATATTTTTGGATGTTTCACAATATAATATGAGAATATTATATTATTTATATTGTACGTAGAGATACCAAACCTAATATATAATAGAATAAATATTTCTATTTATTTTATTCTATACAACTGTTCATCTCCTACCAGAAACATCGTGGCCCAGTGTACCCACGAATCGTAGTAGGTATGTGAATGTCTATCTATAAAATTATAGCTTACAAAAAAGACATTCCCACGTCCCTACAATTTCAAGACAGCTTCTTCACCTGCATCAAAGTTAAGATACGGTAATGTAAAATAATAAATAAAATAAATTAGTCACGCAATCACTGTAACAATAGTAAGATACAAATTCAATTCATTGTAGCTCGAGGCAGACGATACGTTGACGCAACACAAAACAATGGGGTTTCGGTTCACCGACCTTTCGGGATCTGTGACAAACGCCGCGAAAATATGGGCACAGCATACCTTAGATAGGACCTTGTGCACTTAGGCTGCTTCTACACTACATATTGGCTAACGTGAGCAGTCACTCAGTCAAATATTGAGCTTTCAGAATCTTAGAAATATTACTGAATTTCTAATCTACAAGACTAGCATTACCTAGGTTCTTCTATCTTTAATTTTCCTGATGTTTTAAAACGTTCTACTGTTGTTAAGTTTAAATGACAATTGTGACTTAATACTCGACGATAGTTTTGCAAACAATTCCCTACTAAAGTGTAAAGCTGAGATGCACTTAGCATTGTTATTAAATTAAAGTTACATTATCACTATAATAAAAGTAGCTCAGCAAAACATGCAAAATTGTTTGCACAATTCACTATTTGTACCTATCTACTATCTACAGGTAGGTAAAGAGATGAGCCTTGACTTTTTCAACTAACAATTGCATGTTTGGGTGGTAAAATGTAACTAACAGATGTATGGATAATAATTAAGAATTTAGTAAGCCTCAAAATAATATGTTCTTCTGTTTAACTTATAAAAATAAAATAAAAAATTAAGTGGCACTCGGGGACTGCCGCGGTAAAGCTATTGCATAGCATTTTTTATCAACTTATGCAATTATAATAATTATGCAAAACTTTAAACAAAACAAAAAAAAAATTAAAAACAAACAAACAAGAAAAGCGTCACTACTTCGCGAGTGAGATTCGAACCTGCGACGTCATACACCATACGGTAAAGAAAGCAGCCGCTCGCCCACTGCGCCAAAGAGAGCTACTTGTGAACTTCTAAAATGTTGAACGCTTACTGAACTACGGTGTTAGGTTTATTTTCGTTACGGAATTTCTTGATTCGGTCGCCGCGCTCAAACTGTTTGTCCTAGTTCAAAGCCCGTGATAAAAGCTATGCAATAGCTTAAAAAATTCATAATTAGGTATTTATTTTCATGTAGGCCAAGC
Organism: Oeneis ivallda; assembly: GCA_029955525.1. Lineage (NCBI taxonomy): Eukaryota > Metazoa > Arthropoda > Insecta > Lepidoptera > Nymphalidae > Oeneis > Oeneis ivallda. Next base: position 18,382,079 of record JARPMR010000002.1, on the reverse strand, counting down.
TGTGGCTCTTATGATAAATTAAAACTCTACCACAGGTTCGGATGTATTGGATTCTGCTGAAAAGAAAATCACAAGGTCCGTAATAATTTAATTAAATGTGTAATTTTTAGTTACAAAATAGTATCGTTCGACAATACACGATGACGAGATGAATACCTATACCGCACCGCTCGTGCTAAGATACGCCCCATTCAATTAGGCATTGTGTTGAATTTGAAATTAGTTTTCTAAGTATAGGACAGTTATTGGTTGTTGAGTAATTGAAATGACGTTCTTTATGAGTCACGGATTAATGTTTACCTTAAGCAGCAACGTCATCGACAGCACCCCTTACCTAATAAACTGCCATTTAAACAGGTATTTTGTGTTACATCGCACGAAAGCGTTCCAACTGAAACTGCATCGGCTGGTGAAAATGCCTTTGATTTAAAAATCTAGCGATTGCTAGACTTTCTTTACTAAAGTTTTTTTATAAAATGTTGTCAAGATTTAAATAATGGCAGGTGTTGAGAAAGCCTTTGCATAAGCATTAAATACCTACTATCGCAAGAAATATATCCTAAAAGAATATAACATATACCTAGCAGAAAAAAAACAGCTTTTGGTTTGTAAATTTATTTTTTATTTTATTTTTTAAATAGAATATGAGCCAAGCTGAGAAGTTGACTAATATCCTCCTATCCCCTCCAAATAAACGGAAAGCTTATGCTAGGAGTGCGGGTACAGCAATATAGTGCAACGGGTAGGATCCGAAGCTGCGACCTTCAGTTTTCAGGTCCACACCTTTAACCCTTGGGCTATTGAGGCTTCGGCTATTAACATTTAGACCATAGGTAGGTATTCTTTTTTTCATGTACCTACTTATCAAGCTTTTACAAGTACCTATATACCTATAGGTAGTAATTTAGCTTTTACTCTAGAGTAAAATTACTAGCTTTCCTTAGATACTAGTTGTAATTAAAGACAAAACTAGTAGGGTGCGTGTGTGCGCAGCCCACTATAGTGTTTTTCTGTTCATCAATTAGAGTTTCAGGTCTTGATCATTTTTTACCTAATTACACCACTCTTTCATCTTTTATACTCTCCGAGACACCTATGAAAGTATAGCCGCCATCTTGAATACGCCATCTTGGTTTTTTTTCAGCTAACTGCCAATTGGATGAGGTTTCGAGTGACTTTTGTTCGAACACACCCCACCTATCTCAAATACCGTTGGCCGTGCTCCTCACCCGTCTCCGAAATCCTCAATCATCAGCTCTCTCCATATTTTTCCTCCGAATGAATTTTTGTCCTCTATACGAAACCATTGATGAAAACAAAATTCATACAAAATTTTACAGGAGAGGTGATCAATGAGTGAGTCAGTCAGTCAGTCAGTGAATCAGCCCCAGCAGCTATATTATAGACAAAATGTTGGCACCAAAATGCTTACAAAATATTATTTGTGCATGTACGAAATCTTGCGGTGTTAGTATCCCAGTGCTCGGTCGGCACGAGGTGGCCTCTGGCGATAGGATAATGTCAGCCCCTAAGCCTCAATAAGAGTCATACGACCTCTTTGCCTCGCCAAGCGGCGACGTCTTATTTAGAAGCAAACCTGCCTCAAATTGATGCCTTTCTGCGCGGTCACCTCGGGGGATTGGGTTCAACAGTCAAACTCAATCAATGGAAAACCACTACTGGATAAAAATATGATGCTTTAGAATTTTACGTACCTATTTAACTTTGGTCCATCAAGGGCCGATTTCACTAACGTCAAATCCGAGCATTTTGATATTTTGACAGCATGTTCAATACAAAAACTGTCAAAACGCCCAAATTATTCCTCAGTAAAACTTCACCCGACGTTGGTGAAATCGGCACTTAGAGTCTTCCAAGTTTTGTGATATTTAAGCACTCTTTCCTTTGAGCAAAGTCTAACTGAGGTGCAATGCTCTCGTTTTGAAGTATTTACTAAAAGGCTGAAAAAGTAGCCTAGTATTTTCATGAGAAAATACCTACCCACTTCACTTCCTATATTTAGGACAAAAATAATTCATTTTTAGGGTTCCGTAGTAAACAAGGAACCCTTATAGTTTCGCCATGTCCGTCCGTCTGTCTGTCTGTCTGTCCGCGGTTTAGCTCAGAGACTATTGGTACTAGAAATCTGTAATTTGACAAGGGTATAAATATCAATCACGCCGACAAAGTAGTGAAATAAAATTGTGAAAAATAATTTTTTTTAGGGTACCTCCCCTACATGTAAAGTGGGGATGAATTTTTTTTTCTCATCTATCCCATAGTGTGGGGTGTCGTTGAATAAGTCTTTCAAAAATGTTGTGGGTGTGGGAACACCATTTTTCAATTCAGGGATCCGTTTGTGAAATATGATATTTTAAAGTGCTAAATTTTATTAGAGTCAAGTGTCCCCCCCTCTGCCAGCTAAATGGTTGTATATAGAATACAAGAAAAAATTCACAGCAGTAGTATATATAATGAATTTTAAAGGAAAACTATCACAGCTAAGTAGGGTTCATTAGTAAAGGAGTTATATCGGTTTTTCTAAGTTAGATATTACACGTAGTGTAAGTTGCATATTTTGTATATTATAGTATTTAAACCATGGAACTCAAAATGTATGTTGAGACTTTCAACTACGGAAGCCTATACTGCGCGTGGCCGGTTTTTAATTAGAAATAGGTACCTACATTTTTCAATTATAAGTAACTATCTACCTAAGTACGCACCATTCACATACTTAAATAAAAAGTTCTAAGTTAATATCTAAATGTTATCGATAAAATTTAGATGGGACCTGGGAAGTATAACCCCTTTGAAACAAAAAAAAAATCCAAATTGGTTCAGGCGTCTTCGTTCCATACATTAAAAAAAAGATTCCGACGAATTGAGAACCTCCTCCTTTTTGAAGTTGGTTAAAAATAGATAACTTACTAGCAACCACCATCAATATCGGTTTCAATTTAAGCTATTATTACCCTCGACGTATAAATAGAACGTACATCTTATCTATTTGTTTCACAAGACCATTGTTCGTGGATGTTGGCACACAATAGAACACCAAGAGCGGACCTGTCGATGGAAGTAGGACGCACGAGGAGCGTCGCGAGGCTGCGGTGGTGAAATGTGGTGGGCGGGACTGCGCACGCCGCCCCGCCCAGCCCTTTCACCGCCCCGCCCCCTCCCTCCACCCTTAGCCACCTTCCAACTCAGCCGAACTTGCGTAACCCTCGCTGTGTTCCCCAGAATAGAAACGCGCCCGAGGCCCCATTCAAGCAATCCGCTCTTACAAAATATTGCAAGCATACGAGTAGGTACCTATAGGTAGGTAGGTAGAAGGTACCGCTAACTCGATATGTGCACTACCCTGGGTGAGCTAATGCAATCGTGGATTAGCAAATGAGCAGTTAAAACTTCACGATTACTCTATAAATTATTTCTACTACTTTGAACTTACCATGAGAGATCTTTTAATTAGGTTTCGATAGTGGTGTCATGCAGGTTCTTATTCGTAATAGGTAGGTCCTATATAAAATCCGTGTCTAAGAGTAATAAAATTTAATCAATATATTGAATTGTTTTTAGGTATATACGGCGGATCCGGCATCATTAAACCGGATCCGATGTTAGCAATTTATGTCAAAATAATATCTAGCGCTGTTGTATGATTAGGTGTAGCCGCAAGCAGTGATAGCCTAGTGGTTAGGACTGTGGTCTCCTATTCGGTCGGTCGCAGGTTCGATCATGGGTACGCACCTCTGACTTTGCGGAGTCAAGTATGTTTAAGCAATTAAATATCACTTGCTTCAACGGTGAAGGAAAAAATCGTGAGGAAACCTGCACATCTGAGAGTTCTTCATAATGTTCTTGAAGGTGTGTGAAGTCCGCCAATTCGAATTGGGCCAGCGTGGTGGACTATGGCCTATAACCCTTCTCTGAGACGAGACCTGCGCTCAGTAGTGAGCCGTTGATGGGTTATGCTAATGATGGTGATGATGATGATGATTAGGTACTTTTTACGCGTGGTGTGACATTACAGGAAGAATTACAATTACAAATCCAGCAAGAAACCACGTGCATACATTATGTAAAGAGAAAGATTTTGACAAAGTAGGTACTAAAAAAGAAAATGACTGCGTTGAAAGAGTTAGAGGAGATAATAATTCTTATCTGCTATTCATGATTATTTGGTGACAATAAAGCCACTTGTCGGCTTGTCAGCAAATAATCATAGAAGCTAAATAGGCTTTTCGGCCGCAGACTAGGATATTATTTGTTGTTGTTGTTGTTTTAGCTTTCTGGCTTTGACAGTGCCAGTCCAGCACAATACACTTCGCCAATATCACGTTGAAAGGATATTATTTGTAGCTCCATTAAAAGTTGAGTGGCAGATGACACAACATTATTTGTTTTCTAAGACTCTTTTTTTCAATAAGCATTACTTAAAATAATAATTTATCGTAGGTAAGATGATTAAATTAAAGAGTTATAATTATAATACAAGCTCTTTATTTAGATATAAATGTTTATGTTTTTTTATAAACTACCTACCTATGACGATGACACTCGATTAATTCACTAACAGTTCATTTTGGACTAAAAAGTGAAGATCAATCTGAATTAATGAATCCAGCCGGATCCGTGCGGATCGAGGGGAATCCGGTCGGATCCGGCCGGATTGAAAATGACGCCGGATTGCAATCCTTATACGGTTTCTATACGGCATGATACTGAAACACTGAATCGCGTCAACCTCAAAACTAAAAGATGGTTGTGAAAAATTCATAGCTTTTTCACATTTTCTGGCCTAGATAGATACGTAATTGCCATACCTACCTTACTAATAGATAAAAAATAAAAATATATTACTAATAGATAAAATTACAAAGTATCTACCTATACTTAAATAGGCATGATTGTAGTTTGTTGAATGACACCATTTCAGCTGAAAAAAAAAATTTATAACCGCAATGTAAACATTATAACTCAAGTTAACATGTAATAAATAACCTGCCTCTCAATAAATCAGTATAAATTCTACTCCAAACCCGCTTACCATAATTACAGAGGCACCGGAGTGGTTGTAATTAGACGCGACCGGCACAATAACTATCGGTTTTATGTTTATTGTTTAATGCTCCAAACTCAGCAACAGATGAAAGGTTAAAAAGCTCAAATAAGCGTGCATTAGGAAAGAGGTGGCCCGGGGTCGCGGCTAGAATGCAAACTGCCGCCCATACATTAAATCTGCTGCATTGGAATTGCAAAGTCGTGATTTGTCAAAGCATAATCTAAAGAACCGCAATATTCGCACATCGTAATTATTATCAAGTAAAATGGCACCAAAATCTTAAACAAAATCTCACGGCTTAGGTAGATATATGCTAATAGACCCATTGGCAACAGAACGTCATACCTACTTACTCATACACATTCAAAGAGATTCGAGTCACGTGGAGCAGCGCCGAAGATGCAATAATGGATACGCAACATAATACCTCAAGAGGCTGCTGTATGCCATTTGTTATCACGTTAACAGTATCTACTGAAAACTCAACAAGTAAATAATATACTGCAACTCTACATTTTTAGTTATTTTTAACCGACTGCAAAAAAGTGTCGTTCCTATGAACGCTTGTACATTTCGTACCTAATCCTAGCAAGTTGCGCGCTTAGTTGGAGGGAAAATATTTCCCAAACCTAAGTCATGTTAAGCCAATGACATACCTAATTATGTAGCAATATTTTCAAAAATTAACCGTTCACATGTACCTACAGCTAGGTAGGTATTCCAATTTAATAGTTCAGTAGGTATTAGTATTGTTCATAGACAAAAATCGGGTCTCTTTACTCTCTTTTATAATGAAAAGATTAGAACTAGATGGTCAGAAAGATTATCGGGTCTCGCAAATAGATTAACTTACAATTTTGCTTAAAATAGTAGGTAATTTAATCAAAAGTTACATGATAAAAATGGTTTTCATCATTGAGTTCATTATTTCTTGCCTAACTAATCTCTTCGTGTGCAAATTACGGATTATTGATAACTTATTATAGTTTCTAAAGAAAATTGAAAATTGTTCAACCGTGCCATTACCTATATCGTTAAACACTAATGACAGCACAGCGGTTACAAGCTAAGTAGGTAAGTAATGAGTATTAAACTTTAACGAAATTATTAGGAAACATGAAGGAGTATAATGTGCTGTTACAATAAAATTGTTAGTCTCAGTTTCTCAACTAAAGTATAACTGTAATTATTAGGTACCTGATTTTTGAGTGGAAAATTCTGTAGGGATATTGCACAAAAACAGTCTCAGACTCATATAATAAATATAGCATAGGCATAAGTAGGTATAACATATCAATTGAAACTAGATATCTTCTATACTTATAATAAACCTCTAACCGGAAGATTTCTGTACATTTAATATATTTTGAAAATTTTAATTGGGGGATGCTTTACTATCGATACTGAGCCCAAAACAGATTTTTATTTAATTTTTGTCTGTTTGTCTGTTTGTTTGTCCTTCTTTCACGTAAAAACTACCGCACAGATTTCTACAAAATTTTATACCGTGGTAGCTTATTACTCGGGTCAATATCTAGGCTACTTTTTATCCCGGAAAATCAAGGAGTTCCCGAGGGACTTTAAAAACTAAATCCACGCGGACAAAGTCACGGGCATCAGCTAGTTAATAATAGTTGAAATACCGGAAATGAACTGCGGCACCCTTTTGTAGCTTATTAGTTATATTACCTTAGGTATATTATCTAAATACCTGCTCTGAGAAGGTACCCCCTATAATGCAAAAACTGCATCAAAATCGTCCCAGTAGTGTTTTAAGGAAAATGGTTATACACTTAAAAACTAAAAATACGATTTCAAGACCTTCTCGTGGCCTACCGCCTAAAAACATTATATTATTCAAAATCTACCCAAAAGTAGAATCCCTACTGTTTAATACGAGTAGCACGTGACGACGCTTTGAATATTATCTACAATGAAGCAATTTTCCACCCTAATCAGTGGTTACTCTATATTTAAGTCCTTAATAGCTATGCGCTAAACAACGCTAAGGTATCTGTATTAATCAATCTCTTAATTACACCTATAATTTATGTGTAGGTAGGTAGGTGAGTTGAAAATTATGAACGGGACTCCGCGTAATGCATATCTAATAAATTAATTTGACGTATGCTCTTGGATTATCTTGATCAGATACTCAATTAAGATACATCATTTCGTTGTTCACTAACTCACTCATTTCGTACGCCTTACACCTCCCTTGCAGTTGCAACGATATTTAATTTCATACCATGTAGGTATGTATGCTCGAGATTCAGTAACTTTTTAATTATTTTATTTTTTAAACTTTCAGATGCCAAGAATATACCAGCTGCATCCTCATTTAAAAAAATTACGCATTTAGGTACTCATAAAATATTTCTCATTTTACCGATGATTCACAGCATTAATATCTATTGAGACTATTCTTTTTCAGATAATCTGTTTTCGTAAGTTGAACCTAATGATTAGACACAATAATTGGTACAAAATAAGTATCGTTCTAATTGTCATACCTATCAGTAGGTATCACCCGCACCATATTATGCTATTAACGAAAAAAATAACCTAAACAAAATGCAAAAACAGCGTGTTACATCATTCTTAAACAGTAGTATGTTGGTATATTTTATAGTTAAATTTGTTATAATATTCTTATAACAAAGCATTCATTAGGTACGTGTGATAGCAAGCACAACAAAGCCATGCACTCCATAATACTGATGCAAATTAATTCGTGCTAAAGTCCTCCGGCGACAGCTGCTCTCCTTTAGATTTAGATACAATTTAAAGCCATTTATAGCTTTCCTATGGGAAGATAAATATTTCTTAGGCGAAGATGTCGTTTCTGTTTGTCGATGTTCGTAATCCGGACTATCGATATCTCTAAATTATTTCCCTAAGCCTCCGCGATGTAACGATGCGAAGACTTCTGATAACGCTTTGATTTATACTATGGAATATTTAATGACACTAGACAATTGCAAAATTTATAAGGCACACCATTTAGCACAATACGTAACAAATAAATTCACAGTTAGGATCATGTTTTCCATATTCCCAACGACTTTCAATGAGCCTCGGTCTTGTCGAGCATTTGTGTATTCCACGTAGGGAATGTTATGGAAGAGTTTCGAGGTTGGTCTGGAATAGCATAATTGTGCACTATTAAGGCCCGCTAAGCGGTTGCTCTCATATAATTCAATTTTATGCTGTTGTATAAATTTTCTCAACACAAGACCTCAATCGATTTATGTCGAAGCAATAAATTCATAATTCTAATTTATTTATTAGAACAGGTACGTATCTTAACATTATAAGTGAATAAGGGTAGGTAAATATTTCGAGCATTATGATTTAATTAAGACTTAAAAAATATATAACGCATGCTTTTAAATAACATCCGGATTAAGGTTTTTCTAAAATCCCGTGTTTACGCATTGATAGGTTTCAAGGATAAAAAGTCCTAAGTCTTTCCTCAAGATATCTTCTTGCCAAAGTGGTCGAAATCGGTTCATGGTTTTTAGACGTAAAATGATAAAATGTAACAGAAATGGTAAATAGTACGTTTGTTACAAAAACGTATAGTCTTATAGCATTTAAGAGTCTAAGGCTGAGCTCTATAGATGGCACTCTCACTCAACTCACACTCAAGACTGAGTTAGAATGAAACAGATTTATGTCAGAACTTAATTGTGTCTCATTTTAACTATATCTTGAGTCTTGAGCAGAGTCAGAGTACGATCTCAGTCTAAGACTACGTTCTTGTAACAGACAGTCAGGAAAAGTTACTTTCACATGATTTTTGATTAAAATTTGTTAAAATGCTCTTATTAATACTACTAAGGGCCTGTTTCACCACTTGCTGATAAAGTGCCTGATAGCCTATCCACAACTTGTCTGACATATAGCGCTCAAATTCTGTTTCTCAAGTGATGTCCGTTAAGACAATCTAGCAGATAAACTCTCTGATAATTTAATAAATATCAGACAAATTTATCTTACAGCTATTTTATCCGTTAGATATATCAGACACTTTAACGGATAGAGGTGAAATTGTGAAGTGTTCAGTGAGAAAGAAGTGATTGGAAAACGCATGTGGCTCTAAATTGTACCTAATAGGTACTTACCTACCATAATATGTCCAAGTCATTCAATACTACGAATCGTAAAAACCGATTATTCAGTTCATTGGAAGCGTGAGAGCAAACTACCTCGGACCCTTTGTATCGAAATTACAACAAGCACAAAGCACGACGCGACGCCGCAATATCGCGCCGCAGCAGGACGAAGGGTGATGCTAACAATTTATTGCATAAGGTCTACAACTGCCGAGACAAGCGGTCGACGGGTCTCTTAAGGTTTGTTTTCGTGCAACGTTGTTGAAACCTTATAAGTATGACAAACCAGACCACGGTCCCGCATGTTCTGATAGCACGACCAGGTTTCTCTTGTTATTCGGCAGTTCGAGTAACTGAGCACCTACTGAACAGAATCTTGAAAACTGAAAAGACTGAATTCAATGAATTTATAGTGATGTCAATGCAAGGAGCTTGTATTAATAATAATTGACACTTATTAGAGATAATAACGATCGAAAAGAAATTGGAAACTATAGGGGTTCCTTTTCTTTGGAACACTGTAGTTCCTTCAACCAACAGATCCTCATAAAACTTAATTAATTACATTGATGTGATTATTTGATTTAATAAAAATCATCATTCTGTAGAAAACGTTTAAATTAGAGAAGTTTAATGAAACTTTGCATTACATAGAAAACTACTAGACGATTCCATTTTTTATTTAGTAACAGATTCAAGCAGCTTAAATCTTAAACCAACTTGACTAACGAAATAAGTTCAATCACCTGCGTTTGGACACGTGCTATACTAACCCGAACAATTGTCGCCTGTCGTGAAGATGCACCACGATTACGTACCTTTAGGGCACCTTAGACAACAAATACTCCTTCAATTACCTACTAAGCATTTAATTATAATCAAGAAGAGAGATAAATTACGAACAATTATCCCCAACTCCTTATAACGCCACGTTGCCTCATCACCTATGTATTTTCTATTTCTATTTTCGCGCGGCGTCTCTGAGCTAATAATTGAATTTCCAGAGAACAATTGCTTCGATTACAGCGCCGCTCGACACGGATCGACGCCTAATGAATCTTCCCCTGTCTAGTTATTTACCGAGATAAACTCTGTATTTACTGGGTACATGCGCATGATTGCACGAGCTCCCAATAAATTACATTTATCGGGAATGACGGTAACCGTACACAAATGTATGATCCAAGTATGTCAAAATAATCACCAGCTTATAAGTTACCATGAAATATGTGACGTTCGGTTAATTATTACGATTAACCTGTGATTAATTCCTATACCCTTTGGTTACGTATACGGAGATCTGCGACTGAAGACTATAATGAAGCTGAAGTGTTGATTGTATTACATCAAAATCTTTGTATAGGCAAGTATACAAAATACTGATGGAAACTGCAATGAAATCTACTAATAAAAAGAATAAAAAGCGAGAAGGATTTCTGACTTCGTTGTACATACTATTTAGCGATAAAATAAACCAATTTTAAAAGGGAAACGAAATAAAATCTTATTAATGTTTTGCGACCTTAACCGAAATACAACTGATTATGATTACTGAACCTCTATGTACAAATTTTTGAAGGGCCCTGGAACAAATTGGCCATTGTAATACAATAACTTATTTATCATGTGGTCACACCTTAATAATAAATAATGATATCGGTTTCGCAAGAGCCGATACCGGCTGGGCCGCGTCCGCACGCGCGGCCGATCACCGACGGCTTCAATCAATCGGATGAGGCCCATTTCACGATTCCAATATCATTCTAATGAAATGTCGGCACTTAGTGAAATTTGAATTGTGCAACGCAAATGGAGCTACTCTTCCTAGATAGCAATTTATTGGAAAACTGCCATTTACCTGCGACTTCCTCTGCATGGACTGAGGATTGGAGTATGTCATTGAGGGCGTACCTACATTCCTTTAATGAAGATAGCTCTTGCTCGCGACTACATCAGCGTAGAGTTAGGTTTTTAAAAATCCTCTGTTTTTCCTTGCTAAAAGGTAGACTATCTCAGTCTCCCAAGTCTCCTATCATGTAAAAATCACATTGATCCGCTGTAGCGTGATTTGAAGGACAAACCAATAAACAAACACACTCGCATAAAAGCATAGACGGCGTCACGTCGCCAGTAATCCATAAGGAAATTGAAGGGATCGAAAGTGAGCTCAGTGGTAAAACAGCTAGCGGCTGGATGCTCAATATCTATTAGCGGTAATATCTTAGCGGAGAGATGGCGCTGGCCCAGATCTGGAGCCGGTCGAACCAGTTGCGGGCATCCTTGCGTAACTCCCGCGCGCCGCTCCGTTTGCAAAAATGCAATTATTGAGCCTTCAATAACATGCACGGCTCCTGCTCCTCTCTGCCTTTTATTTACCCGACTGTTTATGTTTTTAACAGACCATTTATGTATATATATGTTCCATTGGAGCGCCTAAACTACTGAGCTGATTTATGAACGAGGTGTCAATCGAGTTGTAATTATGGGCCGCGTGACATGGCTGAATTTTATACGAACAATATCAATATGACGGATGTTCCATGCAATTTTCCTTGACTGCAGTTTCACCTACTGGCTAGCATTTGCGCCACGAAATGTGTAACCATTTTCTCGTGCTATCCCTATTTTTTCTATCAAAACTAACAGGGCGACGAAATTTTCTCATATTTTACCGAATGTTAACAGTCAAAAGTGACTGTCGACTGTCGATGTCGTCTATCATCTTGAGGTGATAAATGATGATTCTCATCATACGAAACTTCATCTGAATGGGCATGGATGATGCGAGCTATTCTGAGGATTAGTATGTATCTTTCTACACGGCATCGTACCGGAACGCAAAATCACTTTGTGGCACCTCTTTGCTGGTAGGTTAAGTACTAATCACGGCCCAAGCCTCCCACCAGACTGTACCAAATGGGCAGTTCTCCTAATTGTTGGCTAAAACGTCCGACGAAAAAAAAAATTTTTTTTTTTGAGTTATTGGTTTTTTAAGTATGCCTTGACAGAGAGGTGCCTTCATTTATCACAGTGATGAGGAAGGCCTCCACCAGAACCTAGTTTTCTTGGAGAAATAGCGTATTTGGTAATTATGGTGTCCATGGTAAGGATAAATTGTGATATGGTAATGAGGTCCGGAATATGGTGATTAGAATATGCTATATGGTAATTTGTTAAAATTTTGTGAATGAGAAACAAAAATAAAACATAAGTGTTTTTGTTAATAATACCTATTTAATCTGTAAATGTGGAAAAATACAGTAATAAAACTGAAAGAAATATCGCAGTATTTCTTTAAATATAAAAAAAATCTGCTTAGGTAAGTAGGTACTTATTAATAGTCCTCAAAATTGATAAATCAAATGTATCAATCACGATTTACAAAATAGATAAAAATGTCACTCATAAATTTTCTTGATTCAATTCCGATTATTTATTGATTAATTATTATAGTTCATTAGTTACCTAGAAGAAGCGTATAAGTAAATCTCGTAAAAACAGCATGCCAATCATAATCGTACAAAGATTCATAACTAAAGTCTGCCTTGCTGATGAGATCGATAAATTCAGTTATTTTCCTATCAGACCTACTTAGGCTTACCTACAAAAAGTGTCTATTTATATTATGAGTTTAACATAAGATAGCTCTATGTACACAAAATATTCTTCAAATAACATGCCAAACATAATTAATAATTATTATTATAATATAAAAGATACAGAATTTTCAGTGTCGTTGATGAGATCTATATATTCGGTAATCTTCTAATCAAATAAGGGTCTAGGGCCTTTGGAGGAAATAGTGAATTACCTGCGACCGCACCTGTTACTAAAATACTACAAAATACTTTTACAATAAGTATACTTAATGGATATTATTCTATGTATGCAGAGTTTCCACAATGAGGGGAAGTTCCACAAAAGCATACGTAATTATTTCTAATTATAATTCAACACGTGTCAAGACGGTAATACATTGCTTGAAGGAGCTGGGGTTGAAGGTGAACATTCCTAAGTGAGAGTTCTTCCCCTGTAATCCAGAGTCCCGTCTTCTGTTCCCTCACTTTGAAGACCTAGTTCCTGGGCTCAAGGAGTTTAACGCTGACAATTTTTTCGTCTTGGAGTCTCCTATCTTTTCTTCTGCTATCCCGGAAGCCATTGAGGCCACTCCGCCATTCAAGAGCATTGGAAAGATCTTTCGGCCCATGTTACGCTTACGCTCTTGCAAAACTATTTTGCTGTGCCGAAGATTACATATCTACTGAGGACTTCCCAACATGGTTACATGCCTGTTTGCGAATTCCATCGATGCATCTGCGGTTACATGGTGGAAGCCAACGGCCACCACGCATTGAGTTGCAGTCGTTGTGTGGCCAGATTCTCTCGTCACCACTCTCTGAACGATATCGTCCGCACAGCCCTCGTCTCGGTCAACGTACCCTGCGTAGTGTGTACTCGAGCCACCCGGTTTGGGTCACATGGATGGCAAGCATCCTGATGGCTTGACACTCGTCCCATGGCAAAATAGCAAATGCATGCTGAGGGACGCGACGTGCATGAGTACATTCGCACCATGTCATCTCAGCCGGAAAACACAGGTAGACGCTGAAGAGTCCGTTGCATTAAAAAAAGGAGTAAAGATGCCCCTATTCTGGACAGCTACCTTTTTGTCCCTCTGGCAGTGGAGACCACGGAATGCTGGAGTGTGGAAGCTAAGCGATTGTTGCACGATATCGGCCGTTGGTTAAGGTGAAGGGGTTGCGATCCACGTTCTGGGGTTTACCTGGTCCAAAGGTCGTCAGTCGCCATACAACGCTGCAATGCTGCGAGTTTGATTGCGATTGAGCTATAAAAAGAATTAAGATTTATTCTCCATCTTTTTCGGTATAATATAGGATCTTTTTTTATCTTCGCATACCATTCGAGCCTTTTTTGCCTATCTTTTTCGGTTTAGTTAATTTTATTGTTGGTAAATATGTTGTCATTACCAACACCCAAACAGTATCAAAATACAGCCATAATCATTCAACACAGATTACTTATAACTTTTTATATGTTACTATAAGTTGGTCCTTGACTGCGATAATCTGGGGTAAGTGGTGAATGCAGTCTAAGATGGTTTCCAGCTTACCTGGTATTAAACTTAAACAACTTACCGGTTTCTATGCTTATACGTACCAGAACGCTAAATCACATGGTGCGGCACATCTTTGCTGGTAGAGTATTGGATGGTAACTAGCCTCGGCCAGACCAGACTGGAGACAATTTTACAACATCCAAAATTGCACCAGCCGGGAGTCAAACCCATGAAGATCCAGTTTTTAAGACCAAAGTATTCACCACAGGGCCAGGGAGGTCGTTAAAATCTAGAAGATCCCATACATTCAAGCATTACTCTAATTACCTAGCTAATGCCCAATTACCATAGTACGTAAAATGGCCCTGGTAATAATGGTAATTAGGATCATGGTAATTAGAATTGGTTAGTAATTAAATTTTTACTTGATAAGTAAACATAGTAATTTTTTTTAATGTGCTTTGTTAGAAAGTAAAACATATTTGAAATATATAAAAAATACAAATATATAAATGTGATAACTACTTACGGTATGGTGAGAGTCCTATGAATGAGCGATTAAAGTTGCCAAAATGAAATTTCCGTTGGAGAATGCCAAATATTTCAGTAGCCCGACAACGTACACACCTCCATTCGACATGAATTGCTCAAGGCAACTGACTTTGTACGTTAGACGCGACGACGATGCGGATTGTATGGATATGTGGGTAGTTACGATAGTGTTTGCACAAGAGCACGGTAATGATTAAAAAGTCGTGGGACAGACTTTAAATACTAATAAAAAACTAATTCTAAGACGTAACCTCACGCTACTGTTGTTATTTTAAAGATTAAATTATTCATTATTGAAATATATTTTTTTGAGAATTTTTGATCGACTATTTTTTTAAATAAATAAGTTTGTTACATACAACATAAGCAGTGGGACAGTCATGGAGGTTAGAAAATGGAGGTTTAAATTTTTTTTTAAGCTGGATCTCACCTCATTTATCTTCTTTTTCTCCGGACGATATAGAGGACACTATCTAGTATCTACAAAAAAAGTTACATAAGCCTGAGTTAGTTTTAACCTACGTTCTCCAGCCTGGGACATGCCTTAGCCAACATTTAGGAGAATTGCCCAAATGCATTTAAGAAACCATTTCCGGAATTACTTCTGTCGAACCTGTCTTCGTGTAGGTACGCATGATTCAGATTAAATTCACGGCCGTTACACAACTTGCACCGCTTTTTGACTTGGAAAACGCAAAAACTGAGGTTGATTGCGTCGTGATATAAATCATGAAATTATAATTTCGACTTCGCCACGCCCTCGAATGACATGCAATTTTATTTTGGAAATTATAGGTACAGCGATGTCTTATTTATTGCGCTTCTTTTGGTCATTAGCATATCATATTACCTACCTACGAATTCAGTCGTTTAGGAAAGGAGATGACCTCGGGTCTAAATTTAAAATACACGTCGAGCCACTCCCTTTCAAAAATTTTGTGATTCTTCTTAAGGTAGGTTCTAAATTTATAGATAGATATCCTTAATTAAAGATTTACGAAAAGAGCTTATATTCCTTTAGGTATACGAATAACAATCCCTACAATATCGATACACGGTTAAGTGGCACCAAATTTTAATATGGCCATTACCATTCCCTCTTCCACGTGTTGAAGAGTGTCTACTTGTCTAGTGTAGAGTGAATACTGACTTCTGACTATGCATTGATCTAAAATAGTGAATAGTCAAAGAAAATAGGTGAGGCTACAATTAAAGTGGAAGCCTTACAACATTGTTGGCTGTTAAGTTCCCATGCCCCCAAGATGCCGGCAGAAAACTACAACACTAAAACAGGATCTTAGTGATAATTTATTGATAAAATCATAGAATAAACCGTAGGCGGCGTGCGCTCAACCGGTCCGCGTAAAATAGCGCTCCGTTCACTCTTAGTCCACTACAATATCGTGCCCATCTGCTTTCCTTTAACGGTAATGCACGTGTACATATGATATTGAATTTTAAAAATTAATAAAGCCACTAAACCAGACTAGTTTAACTAGTTTAATGCTTTCCATTTTATAAACTCTGCATCCGGCGATATTCTCAGATCGACTGATTTGTAGCCAGTGTCACTTGGAATGATGTAAGGATTTAAGCGATAAACCCCTTTTAGGCCCACTTTCAGAGACGCCGAGTTAGTTAATTCAGGAATAAATTTTTAATTTTGACAGAAGCTGTATACACAATCTGCCAGATCTGTCCTTTTAACCCAGAGCTGCTAACTCTGGGTTAAGACGTTTCTGCAAGCGCACCTTAGGAAGCAAATCTGATCAGGCATTTAGAAGTTATGGTGTACCGTGGAATAAAGAAACACATTTTACATGAACCCTGAAAACATGATACGGGAATTTTTTCGGGCAATGTAAAAAGTACCTACTTACCTACTCGATCAATAAAATAAATAATGCAGTCAAAGTAAGCGAAACATGGCGACCAGGGCGCAGCCGCAATATTCTCTCACGGCTATTTTATGGGTGTAGAATGTGTTTAATTTACTCGCACACTCTGAGGCATGAACTTAATGATTTCTTGTTTTGTGACAAACACCCATTAAAATAACACAGTGAATTCAAAACGAAACACTATAGGCGTAAATCGTTTTAATCGTGGTCAACTAATTTATACTTGAGTATATAATATAAGTATAGGAATACGTAAGGAGGTATTTACCTTTTAAATACTTAGGTATTTCCCTAAATATTTATTATCGCCTATATTTTCCTATCGCCTATATTCTTTAATCAAAATATGTTTAACCAAGTAGTTCTTAGCTTTGGTCGTAGGAAAAAATTCAGAGAGACTAACAAAATTCTTATTTTTAACCCTCGACAAAAAAGAGGGGTGTTAAGTATAAGTTTGACGTATGTATCTGTGTCTGTGTACGTGTTTATCTGTGTGTCTGTTTGTTTCCTCGTAGCTCCCCACCTAATGGACCGATT
This sequence comes from Oeneis ivallda, assembly GCA_029955525.1. NCBI lineage: Eukaryota > Metazoa > Arthropoda > Insecta > Lepidoptera > Nymphalidae > Oeneis > Oeneis ivallda. Next base: position 18,364,826 of record JARPMR010000002.1, on the reverse strand, counting down.
TTGATGCAGTTTTTTCTGTTAGAAAGGTAAAGTGATCGAAATAGTTCTTAGTTATAATTTATGAAGATGACTTGATTAAAATGTCTTACATTCTTTCACAGATTTGAAATTTGGTGTAGGTACTGTTACTTCGGATTATTTCCAAGACATAGTAACCTTGAGCTGATGCAACTGACCAACCCCTCAACAACTTACAGCTATATATTTTGTTTGGCCTTTGGGTTAATTATAGAATGGTCTCTCAATGAGTAAGTAGGTGTTAGACAGATGATGATCGAGGATCGAGGAGGAGAATCTAATAATGGTGTAGAAAACTGGGTAACATGGTGTCAGACTCCGGCCCCCGTATCGGCATATATCGGGGATGTTTTAAATTTTTAATTTACACTTGTTTGGACATAATGTATAACTATCATATTTGACCGAGCGGAGCGAGGTCTCTGAGTTTACTAGAGCGATTTGCACTTGTCCGTCCGTCCGTCTGTCCGTCCGTCCGTCTGTCAGAGCCTTATAACTTTTGAATTACTGAACGTAATTACTTCAAATTTAGATATAATATGTAAACCGATAGCCTCCAGCCGAAAATGGCTTAAAAAGTTATAAAAATCTTTATTTCAGGGGGGCTCTCATAGAAGCGAATGCGAAGTAAAATTATTTTTTTGCGATTCATAGGGTTTCTCTGTATCATTTTAAAGACAATTTGGAACAGAGTACAAACGTATTTCTTTTTTAATTTTTTTCATAAAATTGACGAAATGGGGGGCTTTCAAAGTGGCGATTTAATACGCTCTCTGGAAAATTGGCTATATATTTTCAAGCTGTACTTATTTTTTTACTTCACTTGTATCCTGTACTTGAACAACAAATACTAAAATGATATGAATATTATAAAGAAACGAGATTATTTAATTTTTAATGAGCTGATGATGATGATTTTACTGATGTAAATTTCACATAGCTTCACAATAATGCTAATAGATGGCGCACTCATTAACTATTCCATGGAACTAGGACTACTAGGAGTTACGACTACGATCTATCCCAAAAACAGTTTGCGTCGACTACTATTATTTAGGTACATAATATAATAACATATTATTCAATTAAAATTATTCTTTAGTTAAATATCAAACTTCAATAAACTATTAATTGCTGCATTTTGTTTATTTTCTATTCGCGTCGATAGATGACGATTTGTACAGATGCCCCTAACCCGTTTTCACTCGTTAGTACCTACATTATAATTAAATTTTTCACTGACGTTCCCTAACCTTTACGGGCTACCTATGATAAGTTAGGTGATGATTACTGTCAACTTCTTTATCACGACCCTGTACGGGACACCTAAAAGGACATTGGGACGGATGTTAGGACTTAGGATTGTGTTTAGGAGCTACCTGCGTTAAGAGACTCCTACATAGGGGATGATTTAGGTATGTTTGGTGAAAACGGGCATAATAATAATGTCAGTTTTGGTCGTCACGTATCGATTGAATGAATAATCATGGGATACTGTTACCTCGAGGTCTCAGTTCGGGGCGAACCACTAGTTGTATATTAAGGTATTATTAGGTAGGTACTACCTATGTGTTGCGTCAGTCGATCAGCAAGTAGCAACTCGCTTTCTAAAAACAAAAGGCTCAAAGATACTAAACAACAATAAAACTCTCCTATTTATAGCAGCAATAAAATGTTTACAAAATTCCCTATAATTTGAACATTTAACGATCCCGTGGTACAACACACTTTGTTGTGCAATAATGTAATATGCAAAGCAACATAATTGTAGCTACGAGTAAGTAAGAACAATCATAATCTCGTTTTGACGGAATATTTCTTAAACATAATAATATAAAATCTAGATTCTACCAGTAGGGTATACCGTACATATATTATATTATATTATATTACAGGGTATATTATTTTATTAGTAGATATACAAAATAATTTTTGTTTGAAATATTATTTTTGTTCCAACATGCATAAATCCGTATTACACGCAAAAGCTTCCAAAGCTGCTAGATTCTCCTTTTTATCAATAGTGAAAATGCGATTGATGTCAACAGCAACACGCACTCCGAAAAATATGCGAGTAGAGGTCACGTGACGTCATCATTGCCGACGTGCGGGTCCTGCGGGTCATCTCCCTATGTCCCAAATGAAAGAGGAAACAATGCCCAACTTTATTAATTGAAAATTGAAATTGAGAGCATTGATAGCCTAGAGGTGTAGGACTGTGGTCTCATATTCGGGGATTGCAGGTTCGATCCCGCGCACGCACCCCGCATCTCTGAATTTTCGAAGTTATGTGCGTTTAAGCAATTAAATATTACACGCTTCAACGGTGAAGAAAAACATCAGTAAACCTGCACGCCTGAGAGTTCTCCATAATGTTCTCAACGGTGTGTAAGGTATTGGGCCAGCGTGGTGGACTATGGCCTTTAACACTTCTCTGAGATGAGAGGAGATCTACTCTCAGTAGTGGGACGTTAATGGGTTGCTCATGATGATGATGATTATTTCTCACTAAAAAGCAAAGTTTGTTTGATTTGTAATTGATTTCTCGTTTATTTGAAACAATTGAATTTTAGGTAAAGTTCTATTATTACAAATTATATTAGAAGTTACTCGAAATAATATTCTTGGTATATTTATCTATCTAAAACCTAGTCGGGTGCTACTTTAGTTGGTACTTCCCGTATTTGCATGCCCAGAAGTTAATGTACTAATTTATATGGAAATTTACTTACTTCTGTACTTAATTAGCACTACATTCCTGTAGCATGTTTAAATTAGCTGCCGGTAATAATGATCATTCGTCCACGACTCTTTCGCGAAATGCTATTTGAGCAACTTGAATTGTAGGTACATAGGTGGGTAGGTATTATAGAAGCCTACTTAATGTAATGCTATGTATTTTACTAACTGCCTCGTTGGTCTAGTGGTTAGCACGTTCGACTAAGGATGACGAGGTCCCGGGTTAGAATCCCGGGTTGGGCTAAAAACTTAATTATTTTTCTGCCAAGAAATTCTCAGTACCTACTAGCACAGGTACTAGCCCGGAGTTAGGAAGTTGGCGGTGAGTCGCCCCCGTGCCTCGGAGAGCACGTAAAGCCGTTGGTCCTGGTTTCAGCGCCTGATCTCTTTCCGATCGTCTCGGATATGTCCCATCGGACTAGAGTGAGTGAAAAATTCAACAAATTCAAAATTATTTATTTCACGTAGGCCTACGTGTGGCTCTTATATGACACGTCATGACTCTACCACCGGTTCGGAAAGCGGATTCTGCTGAGAAGAGCCGGCAAGAAACTCAGCAGTTGCTCTTTTCAAAATAATCAATTTACAATATTATTGCAGCTATTACATTGTAATAAGTTTTTTATATCTTATGGGCAGCCGGACGCCAAGGCGATTTAACCCATGCAACTTTGTTAGAATAGAATAGAATAGAATATAATATTTCCACAATGAGGGGAAGTTCCAAAAAAGCGTAGGTACTACAATTCAATTCATGTTAAGACGGGCAGGCAGAAAGAGAAAGTAGCCCCATTCCTGCCGGTGGAACTCGTTCACGAGCATGACGCATGATCCAGCCGTTGCTTCGCAGATTATTTTTCAAAAGAGAGTGCTGTATTTGCACACACAGTAGTAGTAGTTTATTACGTAGTAGTTGAAAGGTATATGAGTTAAGTACCTATTAACACACCTAAATTATGTACTAGTTGATTACAGATTTGTACTCACCGATTGTATAGTTTCCCATGGTAACGTTTACTAAAATGTTAATAAAATTGCTGCTGTATGCAACAGGCATTACTAGCTTTAACGTAGGGCTGCCATAATATGCCAACTGTAAGGAATACTACTTTTATGATACCAACCTATATAATACCTAATGTATCTGCCTAATATGTATTTGTTATACATAGCTAAACAATTAATAACTATCTTGACCATTTACGGTAGTAAATATAATACGTCTATGATAACTAGTCTAAAAAATCGGCCAAGTGCGAGTTGGGCCTCGCTCTTTAAGGGTTCCGTACATATGACCAAATCACTTTTCTAGTCTAACTAGATATTTAAATATCTTAGTTCTTAGATAGTACTAAATTAGCTGGAGAAAAATGCTCGTTTGTTTTGTAAACAATTACAAACATAAATCGGTGTTTTCAGTATTTTTTGTTTAAAGACACTATATAGTACATAGTATACTGAAATTTAAAATTCCTAAGTAGTTTAGTTTTTGAGATAGACCCCGTAACAAAAGTGGTCTAAAACCGAAAACTCTGACGGCCCCCATTTCTTCATTTTTGTAGCTAAAAAATAATAAAAAATATATTTGAACTATACTTAATGAGTTCTAGACGATGACACCCCATATGGTAGGGTAAAAAAATTAAATTTTATTTCGACTCCTTTTCCATGTAAGGGAGCCCCCTTCATTTTTGAATTTAATTTTATTTTTATTATTTGTTGTTATAGTGGCAATAGAAATACACACTCTGTGAAAATTTCAAGTGTCTACTTAATACGGTTTACGAGATACAGCCCACTGACAGACGGACGGACGGACAGCGAAGATTTAGTAATAGGGTCCCGTGGGCACCCTTTGGGTACGGAACCCTAAGAATTATCTGACATGCACACCAAACGCTAAATTACTGATTTTTGACATAAACGAAATATACAAAATCACACTTAGGTACTTCAATGAAAAAGTCGATCGATCGATAATTTAGCGCGTGTTGGATTGATAATAAACTTCGAAATGTAATGGGTGAGATGTATCGAGGTTTGAAATTAGTTTTTGTTGTGAATTAAATAAATAAACATAAACAAATTATAATAACAAATGAACGACTTGATGTTTTGCAAGAATATAGTTAAAGACATAGGGAGTACATAGGATAGTACTAATTTTATCATCATCATCATCATCATGATAAGTGACAACCCATTAAATCTTACTACTGAGCATAGGTGTTCTCTCAGAAAAGTCCTTTAATGTTATCACTTGAGAATTAAGGGTTCCCGCGTTTTCTACGCGGTTTTTTATTTCCTAATTCTTTCTTCTAAACTTCTAATATTATAAATGCGAAAGTTTGTGAGGATGGATGCAAGGATGGATGGATGGATGGTTGGATGTATGGATGGATGGATGTTTGTTACACCTTGACGCCACAATGAATAGACCGATTTGGCTGAAATTGGGAATAGGGATAGATCATACTCAGGATTAACACATAGGCAACATATTATCCCAGAAAATTAAGGAGTTCCCGTGGGAATTAAAAAACCTTAATCCACGCGAACGAAGTCGAGGGCATCGTCTAGTAATATAAAGAAACCATCTTGATATAATAAAGACACGTAAGGAAAACGGGCTGGGTGGGAACCCTACTATAATGTGTATGTGTTTCGTCCATTATATTTATGTTTCATTTACTTAATCGCACATTAATATCAGATATTAAGACATCGAAATATATCCTACATGCTCATTTAAGATACTTGTTTGTAACGCCATAACGTCACAACCCAAATTAAAGATAACATTTAATTTAAATGGAACAGATTCTATCTTCCAGCCTTATCGTTGCCAATGATGTAAGCAAACACTTGTCGAGTTGTCGACATGTTGTCTGGGAGGACTGCCAAGTCTCTCTCTATCTGCGGACTTGTGAATGGTTCTTCTTATTTGGCATACACTTTGATAAATTGCTAATATTTTTTCAACCCAAATTCATTTTTATTATTATGTAGTATGAATGCACTATCTGAATGTGATGCCTACATCTTTGTTATCGCGTAAATTAAGACTTTTATAAAACCCGCCGGAACTCTTTAATTTTCCCAAATAAAAAGTATGGCATAGCCAAGGGTATAGCCAGTATCAATCAATCAATCATGATTTTATGCGTTGTTGAGCCGTGCTAGTAACGGACAATATGTACCTACACTTTCATATTATAAGTGTGGATGTTTATTGTTGAAATGTAATGAATGTAATGTTTTTTCTATAGAACTGACTTGCACTTTTATTCATCAGCTAGTTGAAGCTAAGCCCTCACTTGGCCCGCTTCTTATTCCTAAATTGGTTGAATTAATATTTAAACCGCTGATCAGGCCAAGAGGCGCATAATAATAATAATAATAATAATGTTGCTGTCCCGCATGACGAAAACCTCGTGAAAGCCGAGAAAGAGAAACTCACCAAGTATCTCGACTTAGCGCACGAGGTTGTCGCCATGTGGAATGTAGACTCAGCAATCATTGTACCGATAGTGATAACCGCTAATGGTCTTATAGCCAAGAGCCTCGACCAACATCTTTCGAGGCTCTCGTTGGGTAGCTGGGTCAAGGGCCAGATCCAGAAGGCTGTACTCCTGGACACGGCTCGCATCGTCAGGAGGTTCCTCTCTCTGGGGCCCTGACCGCCGGTTGCTTGGACCCTGTTCCCGAGACCGGTGGACCGCTATTTTTTATATTTTTAAATATTTTTTTTATTTTTGTTTTATAATGAAATATTTAAAAATGTAAAGAATATGAGTAAAAGTAAATAAAGATGATAATAATAATAATATAATAATAATTTTTATTTCTTTAATGTAAGAAGAGTATGAAAACCTTGATGGTAGCTTCATATTTGTGCCTTTTGGGGTGAGACGTTGGGACCGCGGGGCCCAAAGGGCTCGAGCTCTTATTGGAGAGCTCTCAAAAAAGGTTATCGAGTCTACCAGGGAATGGGATCTAAAATCTGGCCAAAGGATTCGTTTGGCCATCCAAAGGAGCAATGCTGCCATTCATTTTGGGTAGTTGATATATAATGACGCGCTGAGGTAACATAAACGATACGAGGTTTTATTTTAATTTAATTTGCCCTATAAGAATATAATTTTCTATAAAACTACGTAGCTAGTACCTATGTTAAAGTTTCAGAACAAGTCCGTCACAAAACCCATAGGAACAGTCGTAGTAAAGTTACCTATGAAAATAACTTAAAATGAGAAGTATCATGTAGTCGTAATGTCGTAGAATGTTTGTCATAAATAAGAATTTATTGTGAGATGCGAAGGAAAGGCAGAGTCGGTAGGTGGGTAGGGTCAGCAGAGCGCTTCGTGACCGAGCGCGCCCGTCGCGCTGCATCACGACCGCCTGCGCCCTCGTCGCCTCCAAATAACATGATATTACTCACTAACTGGCCATTTCACGCCACGTTTGGATCTCGCAACAGTTTTAGCCGAGTAACAAAATATTGTTTGTGTCAGATTAATCGCCATTATGATTTTGTACACGATTCATTGCGCACATAAATAAACAGTGCTATCGCATTTGTATTATCGAGGAGTACTTACCTACGTTGTTTCAAATCATTTAGGTAAATGTTGATTGTAGGGTCGCGTAGGATTGTATATACTTAGTTTTTAAATCCTTAAGCTATATAAGCACTTGGACACAAGTGTATAAATAACAGGAACAGGTATTATGTAGGTGCGTGTGGAAGATTTAAGTAAACTTGATTTTTACTGAAAGCTAAAAATAACGTTCATTAATCGTAGTAGTAGGTGATAGTAGTCAGGAGTAGCATGGATAATTTTATGGGTAATTTTTTTGCTCGTATTACTACCATCAGCCTCAGTTGTAAGACGGGGGGAAAACTACCCGTGCTACTACTGGCTATAAATTCTTATTTCATAAGAGTAAACAACCATAAGGAAGGATTCTTATGTTTGAAAACCTTGTAGACGGACGGAGGTCACAGGCATCTGCCTGTTTATTTTAAAATTAGATTGTCTATAACTAACAAGTACCTATTAACAAAACATAATTTGTTGCGGTCTTAAAATGATATATTGTATCTAATTAGCATAATATGCAAGTGGTTAATGTTATTAATGTTTAGGTATAATCTTGTTAATCTTTTGCTTTAGGCAACTCACATGCAATACGATCATTATTTATTACTTACAAATAGATAACACATGCAATGACATTTCTCTACTATTCACCTGCCGCAAAGGATTTGGGATTTAATATCAAGCGGGCAATTGTATGACTATCAACCTCCTCTTGGTTCGAATCATTATGTTAATTAGATAGCTATACATAATTACTAACCCTACGACACGAGAAGTTACCTATGCGATCTTATCTAATTTTAAGCATGTAATTCCCTTGCTTTATGTGAGTAGGTATCTATATACTTACCGCTAAAAAATTTGGCACCAAAGATTGTGATGGAATCCAATTTTTAAATGCATTCTTAGTTAGGATAGGTCGTTAAAGTCATTCGCTTAAGTAGAATTTATTGGACAAAAAATGAGTAGGTAGACAGATATATCTAATATCTATGCTAATATTATCATTTAGACAAGAATCTAAAAAAAATACCTACTGATAGTTTTAGTTGTCTATAAGTAAGTAGGTATATTCTGTTCTACTTTTTCGTCCAGTACAATTCCATTATTACAAATTTCAATTAATTTTGATGGACTATGTAGGAAATAAAATATATGTAGGTAGGTAGTGATCGAGAAATATGCATAGCAATTAAAACTTTCACAATCCCACTTATCTCAGCCTTGGATTGAATGATTACTTTATCTTAGAGCCGACGAGCCACTTAAAAATGCTTACAATGTTTTGCGGATCCAATTAGACGCCGTTTTGTGCCGATTAAAGATAGTCTGGGTGGCCATTGTTTGGTGTTGGCGATCACGTAGGAAGCCGTCGACGTCCAAGCGATCACTCACAAACTGTCAACTAGTAATGAATGGTGTTTAGATCATACGCACACTCCGGCGTCAACCCTATCTCGCATAGCTGAAAGCTCTTCAGGCTTCAGTAATGACAACTTTAGATACATCACTAGCTGATGCCCGCGACTTTGCTCGCGTGGATTTAGTTTTTAAAGTCCCTCGGGAACTCCTTGATTTTCCGGGATAAAAAGTAGCCTAGATGTTGACCCGAGTAATAAGCTACCACGGTATAAAATTTTGTAGAAATCTGTGCGGTAGTTTTTACGTGAAAGAAGGACAAACAAACAGACATACAGACAAAAATTAAATAAAAATCTGTTTTGGGCTCAGTATCGATAGTAAAGCATCCCCCAATTAAAATTTTCAAAATATATTAAATGTACAGAAATCTTCCAGTTACAGTTTTATTATAGGTATGTATAGATTACAAACTTACGTGTCCTGTTTAAGTACCTATATCCTGATGCTAATTAACCAAGAGATTCAATGTCATCCTCAGATAATATGCAACCACTGTTGGACATAAGCAAGCCTCTTATGACGTAACGAACTACTTGAGTTAACGAACTCTATCCTCGAATGTTTTCATCGAGCTACCTTCAGAATATAGATTAGATACATAGATAGATAGAGACACGGATTTCAAGAGCCACTTACCTAATGTTGTCGCAAAATTGTGAAACACCAAGATTTATACTACGGTTGCTACGGAAATCATGCATTCTTTAACAAGAAGAACGCTGCTTAGGCTGTTACTAACGGAAATAATTTATGACTATAAGTAAATAGTTTGATTTCAATTTACTTCCATAAAACCTACAATTAAACCACCGCAAAGAAACATAATGCGCGTTAGGCCTAACCATGTTGTTGGTCAAGATACACCATGTTGTGCCGCTTGTGTTATTAAATGTTTGCTGATAAGAAGTGAAACTAAACGCTTTATATAAACGCCGTGGCGACATTTCACGACATTTCTTCAATTCAAATATAAGCCATACTGCAGCCTGAGCTACTAATCAAGTCCCCTTAATACCCCTAGAGGAGTTATTTTGATGAAAAAAAAATAAGTGGCACTCGAGGACTGCCGCGGTAAAGCTATTGCATAGCATTTTTTATCAACTTATGCAATTATAATATTTATGCAATATTTTTTTTGCATAATAAAAATTATGCAAAAAAATAATTAAAAAACAAACAAACAAGAAAAGCGCACTGTCACTACTTCGCGAGTGAGATTCGAACCTGCGACATCATACACCATACGGTAAAGAAAGCGGCCGCTCGCCCACTGCGCCGAACAGAGCTACTTGTGAACCTCTAAAATGTTGAACGCTTACTGAACGACGGTGTTAGGTTTATTTTCGTTACGGAATTTCTTGATTCGGTCGCCGCGCTCAAAGTGTTTGTCCTAGTTCAAAGCCCGCGATAAAAGCTATGCAATAGCTTAAGGCGATACATTTCAACGCGAGGCAAGATTTTAGGAGGTGAGGTGTGGGGTGCCGCCCGCGCGCGCCTCAATTAAATGTACATAATTTTACTAGGCATAAAAAGAGAGTAATTTCCATATCTTTTCATGTAGTTCTCTTTTCCTATCCTTCTTTTAGATCTAACCACTGATTTCTTTATAATTTTGTTTTTCTATTAGCCATTTTAGCGATGCGCAAACGTAAGATTGGACGGAGAAATTGACACAGACCCAACCTCGGCAAGCGCTCGATTGAGACTGGCGGGGTAGCGGGCAGCGTGGTGTGTTCTGAAAACGTTGGGCAACGTTCAAGTTCTGGGTTAAATTTGAATTTAATAAATATAGAACTTTAGTTGAAAACCAAAATTTAGCAGGTTCTCTGTAGTACTTAAAGGGAAATATCTCCATAAAAAAATTATGTGCAAATTCAGAAACTTTATATTTAAACAATTCGTTTTAGTATTTTATTTTAGCCTTTTTAGGGTTCCGTACCCAAAGGGTACCAACGGGACCCTATTACTAAGCCTTCGCTGTCCGTCCGTCCGTCCGTCCGTCCGTCCGTCTGTCAGCGGGCTGTATCTCGTAAACCGTAATAGATAGACAGATGAAATTTTCACATATTATGTATTTCTATTGCCGCTATAACAACAAATAATAAAAATTAAATTAAATTAAAAAAATTAAATTAAAATATTATATATTTTTATTTAATTATTTTTAACGGAACCCTAAAAGAGCGAGGCCCGACTCGCACTTGGCCGATTTTTTCAAGATTTTATTTGATCGAGTGAAGTACATCGTATCGTGTATCGAATTAGCACATTCTTTAGACAATATCTTAAGGTATATCATATATTTTTTGTAAGTCCGTTATTTAATAGTAAATACCTAAACCATTTGATCTAGCAAACCTGTTTTCTCCGCTTAGCCTCCGGTGCCAAGCCTTAAAAAACTTGGAATTATTGCAGTCTGTCCATCTTGAATTACATAAGTACGTAGTTACAAAAGCTAGGTGTCCACTAGGAACACTATTTTATTGAACTAGAATTCGGTTCAAGCCTAGGTATATCCATGCAACAAAGTTGAATTCAGATTTAAGTACTTAATTATATTTGCATTCGTTACAAAACCTACCAAAACATCGAAACGGGTATTTTACTATGTAAGCTTCTACTTTCGGTACAAGTGAGATGTTGCAGGCCTTGAAAAGACGAGCTTTTGCAAAACACACATTATCACCGACGTCGTCTGCCCGGAGGTGCACACATTTGAATTGTACCTATATCGATTCCTAAACATTAAATAAAATCTTTAATAACATAGATAAGTATCTTTTTTATGTTAGGAGGTAGTGGTTAGCATAACATAATAGTCCTTAAAGGAATTTAATTATCTACTTAATTAAAAAATGGTATCGCAATTTGCTTTGTTTATCTATGTAAAATAATCATCATAAGATAGAGTAGGTATTAAGTACTACTAGTATAGGTCGACCGTTTAACTCGCGTATCGCCTGCGCGGTAAGAAGGGAGCTGAGGGAGATGTTAGAGATGTTAAAACTTAAAAATAAATACTTAATTCTTTACCAACAATGTCTATCTCGAGATAAATCTTTGGATTATTGACTCCGTGTGTAGCGTTACCCGCCCCCGCTCCCTTCTTACCGCGCAGGCGATACGCGAGTTAAACAGTCGACCTATAGGTACTAACCAATATTATAAATATGAAAATAATTATGTTTGTTTGCTGGTTTCTCAGCAAGAGATTGACGTGATTTAGTTTTAAGCTATTGCATAGCTTTTATCGCGGGCTTTGAGCGCGGCGACTGAATCAAGAAATTCCGTAACGAAAATATACCTACACCCCCATTCCGACCGGCACAGCGGTGCGGCGTTGAAAGCCGTGCATCGTCTAACGTCGTTTCATTTCGGCAGACTTCGGCACGATGTTTGTGTGCGTGCGACTAGAAAATGCTATGCAATAGCTTTACCGCGGCAGTCTCCGAGTGCCACACGTATTTATTTATTTTTATATTTTATATTTATAGTTAAGGACCTGGGGCTGGCTAGTTTTTATCCAGGAAAAGAGTTCCCGATGAATTTTTAAAAACCGCCTAGACGAAGCATAATCTATAGTAACTAGTTTATTAGAATGTAAGGACGTATTAGTATTTACTTAAATCAAATAGATTTATTTTAAGACCAAATTAAAAAAATACTATACCTTATATTATACATTGCGCTACGGTTAAAGATGCAGATTGAAAACCGATAGGTAGGTCGACCCTCTGCACTGTTGTGGTACCCATTTCTAACACAAACTTTCCGGTAACATGGACGGGAGAGGAGAATATTAGTCAAGATCAAATTAGCCTAAAATAATTATGTTGACTGTCCCATGAAAACTTTCCACGGGTAGGGAGTACATAAGTATATACATTCAAACGTATATGACAATATTTTGCGAAGGCGGCGTAGTGATTGAGCTTCTTCCGCTGAATATGAGTTGTAACTACCCACTGTATACAAAGGTAATTATGCATTATAGTAGGTGTATTCGATAGCCGAGGCGTAACACCAGAAGTAACTTAAAATGGACAAATGATTAATGGTGTCGATAAAACTGTGCTAACTAGCCAACATTGAAATGTCGTAGGGAATAAGTCTCGATTTACCTACATTAACTAAATAGCAACTTAGTTACCTACTTAAATATTTCGTTCGTAAAGAACAAAAAATATATCTAATTAATAATATTATTTAGGAAATAATTTGTTGCATAGGAAAAATTAACCCATTACCCAACCCAATATCCCATTTAAAAAAAACGGCCAAGTGCGAGCACCGAGGGTTCCGTACTCCAAAAGTAAAAGTAAAACGATAATATATATTTTTTTAATGTGTTCCTCCCTTTTTTCCTCCGTGTTTTTTTATAAATTGTTTTGTACAAAAATTGTAGATCAGATAATTATCTATAAAAAATGTCTGAATACTTTTTTTCTTAAGAGCCACCGTTTTTGAGATAAAACGATTCAAAAATTTGAAAGAGTTGTAATCGTCATAATATGCACACGTTTTCACGCCACCTTTGAGGTAGTGTACTTAACGCGTTTTTAGGGTTCCGTAGTAAACAAGGAACCCTTATAGTTTCGCCATGTCCGTCCGTCTGTCTGCCTTTCCGTCCGTCCGTCCGTCCGCGGTTTAGCTCAGAGACTATTGGTACTAGAAATCTGTAATTTGATACGGGTATAAATATCAATCACGCCGACAAAGTGGTGAAATAAAATTTTGAAAAATATTTTATTTAGGGTACCTCCCCTACATGTAACATGTTTACATGAATGAATTGATGGGATGAATTTTTTTTTCTCGACTATCCCATAGTGTGGGGTGTCGTTAAATAGGTCTTTCAAAAATATTGTGGGTGTGGGAACACCATTTTTCAATTCAGGGATCCGTTTGTGAAATATGATATTTTAAAGTGCTAAATTTTATTAGAGTCAAGTGTCCCCCCCCCCCTCTGCCAGCTAAATGGTTGTATATACGATACAAGAAAAAATTCACAGCAGTAGTATATATATAATGAATTTTAAAGGAAAACTATCTCGGCTAAGTAGGGTTCATTAGTTAAGGAGTTATATCTGTTTTTTTCTAAGTTAGGTATTTATTACACGTAGTGTAAGTTCCATATTTTGTAGTATTTTATAGTATTTAAACCATGGAACTCAAAATGTATTCAATATTCATAAATAAAATAAAAGCACTATCCTAGGTCAGCAATAATATTTGAGACTTTCAACTACGGAACCATACACTGCGCGTGGCCCGACACGCACTTGGCCGGTTTTTTTTTAATATGTGCCAATATTTGTCAGGGCTAATTTTATAATTAAATTTACCGTTTTGCTGAAAATCGCGAAAAACCCGTTTTTGTATCTTTGACCCCGAGTAAATTTTTTTCCAGGAGTCGGATCGATGAGGACTTTGCACACTTCATTTATAATAGTGTTTTGAATAATCCTACCAATTTTCAGCCAAGTGTGAATTATTTTACTGAGCCCATAGTTCACAATACATAATATTATGACGATTACAACTCTTTCAAATGTTTGAATCGTTATTTATTTTTTCAAAAACGGTGGCTCTTAGGAAAAAAGTATTCAGACATTTTTTATAGATAATCAACTGATCTATAATTTTTGTCAAGGCTAATTTTATGATAAAACTTACCGTTTTGCTGAAAATCACGAAAAACCCGTTTTTGAGACTTTTGACCCCGAGTAATTTTTTTTCCAGGTGTCAGATCGATGAGGACTTTTCACATTTCATTTATAATAGTGTTTTGAACAATCCTACCAACTTTCAGCCAAGTGGGAATTATTGTAACCTTACCCCTATTTTTTGGTCTAATTTGACCGGGCTAATATACTTAGTTGCTCTTCTGTACTTCAAGTGTTTGAGAAATTAGATTTGAATGATTAATATTTTTATTATAAGGTAATTTTATTAATAATACGAATGTACTGTACCTAGTTCCTTAAGGCAGATACCTCATATGGACATAAAATTGTTCCACATCGTACATTACTACAGATGCCGGTCATAATAATAATAAATAATCAAACTAAAATTAAATCAAGTCATGTAAATGTTGTGGCCGACAAGTCCACCTTAAAAAATGAAATTATTAAAATGATTAAGTGAAAATATTCTGATTAATGGTCTCCACTGACCCGCAGGAAAATACGGTGAACTGTGATTAAGTTTTTATAAATATTCATTATCAATTTTATATACCGCTCGTAATATCCGTCCGAACTGGTCCGTTTTCTCTTTCGACGAAATCGTGCAAGTGCAGGACAATAAATCAGTAGTGTAAAGTTGCCTTAATTTACGCTCATTATTTAAGTCGTATGTGCAATTTGCCGAGGGCTAATTGTATTAATTAATGCCCATTAAGTTTTGATGCGACGAAACTTTAGTGCTTATCTTGCTGTATTTCAAAAATGCTTAACAACGCCATTTAAACTGAACACCGGTAACAGCGACGACGGGCACATTCAAGAAGGCGTTATTGCAAGTTGCAACTATACTTACTTACTACCTGAATGTTCTGTGCAGCGCAGAAAGATGATTAAAAAGGCAATTTACATAAAGTGCGAATCAGACTAATGCACGACGAGGATTTCGTCCTTGGAAGGAAACAATAATTTGGTCAAATTATTTATTCGACCTCAATAATCTCTAACAACTCTTGTTATTTCAGATTTTAAACTTCAAATATTTAGAGGCTCTGCTTTTTGTTAAATTTTTGGAGATATAAGTCAAAAATTATGCGGCCTAAAAGAAAATATTTTTTTTTTAGAATGTGCTATGGAAGTTATTTCATATCTACTTTATCTTCCACTTTGTCGAGTATTGATTACCTAAATAATACTAATTAAAGGTAGGTACTAAAAAAAAATCGGCCAAGTGCGAGTCGGGCCTCGCTCTTTTAGGGTTCCGTTAAAAAAAATTAAATTAAAATATTTCCATGTACCCATGGAAATATTTTAATTTAATTTTTTTAATTAAATTTAATTTTTATTATTTGTTGTTATAGCGGCAATAGAAATACACATTTTGTGAAAATTTCAACTGTCTACCTATTACGGTTTACGAGATACAGCCCGCTGACAGACGGACGGACAGCGGAGGCTTAGTAATAGGGTCCCGTTGGCACCCTTTGGGTACGGAACCCTAAAAATAAGTAGGTAGGTACTATCAATTTATTTGATAGAGACTCTGAAGGCTTTTGCACAAAGCTTAGACCTAGAGACGAGCATATAATAGGTAGGTATTAGGTACTTTTTATCCAGGAAAAACAAAAGTTCCCGAATGATTAATCAATAGGTTTCACGTAGGTAGTGTTAGCGTACCTACCTAATTAATACCTCAAAGTGACACTTAAGTGGTTGGCTTCACTTATTGGCCTCAATTTTTGGTTATCAGATAGTAGGTACTTACAGAGCAAGTGTACATATCGATTAAATGTGTACATAATAATTCAATGGTACTACCTAACCACCTGTATAATATTCCTTAGTACATAATAATTCAATGGTACTACCTAACCACCTGTATAATATTCCTTTGAGATTCTTGCATTTCAATACAACGAGAGAAACATTTTGTACCTGTTACAATATGTGCAGTTTAAGTGAAATGTCCAACATATGTACTACTAAACTAGCGGCACGCTATGATGGCCGGTTTGACACATTACAATAGTGATGTGGAATGTCAATTTATTCTCGAACAAAAAACAATTAAGTTTTGTTTTTGTACCTGATTAAATAGGTTTAATAAAACAAAAATGTATATGTTTATTTAATTTATTTGAACGAACTGAATATTTGAATGAAAATGAATATACATACTTTATATGCACACAAGAAACATATGAATACAAAAGATACCAAAAAAGGTGCCACAAAAGGCCATAATTAATCAGATTCGTCCATACTACTATTTTCACTGTCGTCACTGCTATCATCACCTACATTAATAATTATATGTTCGTTTTCTATAATATTATCTATTTTCACATCTCTTTCATAATCTTCTAAATGGGGGTTCTGTATTGTGTCTTGCAGCATATCCCTTAATTTGAGCCCACACCAACTCAATCGCATTATACTCACAATGGTAAGGCGGTAACCGTATAACTCTGTGCCCATGTTCTAATGCTATTTCGTCAATGACGTATCGGATCTTGGTTGGTTTGTTTTCTTTTAAAAGACGTACTAATTCCGCTTTTAACATATTCATGTTTGCATCTACGCCATTTTTACGAAGCCATGCGACGATATCAGCTTTCTTTTGGGATTGGGCAGGTGGCTTGTCAATTTGCATCGAGTGGTATGGGGCGTTGTCCATAATTATAATAGATGGTTCAGGGAGGCTACACAACATTGAGGTAAACCATTCAGTAAACTTTTCTCCATTCATGTCTTCATGATAGTCTCCAGTGGTTTTTGACGCAAAAGCCATGAGAGAACCTTCGACAAACCCGTTGATGGTTCCGGCGTGACAAATTATAAGTCGCGATCCTTTTCCTACAGGAACTTTGGAAGTAGATGCTGCTGTGTCATCGTTCCAAGAACGGCCTACAGTATGGTTAGCATTAAGCCATGTTTCATCCAAGAACACAACATTTTGCCAATTTTTGATTTCTTTCACTTGCCGTAAAAAAGTATACCTTGCCATCGCTATATCAAATCTTTCCATCAATATTTTGCGTTTGTTACATTTTTTGTATCGAAATCCAATGGTCTTCAAAATCTTCGTTAAAGAACTTTCCCCACCGAAGAATAATCCAGCTTCCTTCAGTGAATGCACCAACTTTTTTCTTGTTGGATACTCCTTCTGTAAATAGTAGCCGTAAACATGTCTTCGGATAGCATCGGCATCAAAGCTATCGATGCCTACGACTGGTTTTGCTCGTTTTCTCTTTTTTGGTGTGTGAAGTTTATTTTCTTCTGTGCCAGTCCCGCCATATTTTTTTTTAGTTATCCGTCTAACAGTTCGTTGTCCAATATTAAGCGCATCAGCTACGCGTTCAACCACTGACGTTATAGGTAAAATTGGCCCTCCATTTTGAGCTTCACGATCGAAATAGTTACGAAGGCGTATTACGAACTCACGTGTCTGACTATTTAGAACAGTTCTCTGCGTACGTTCGGTCATATCGACGAAATCCACAACAAAGGGCTTGAACAGAGTCCAAATTAACGAGCAAGGGTCAACAGTAATGCAGTATCAATATTTGAAATCCAAAGCCAGGTCAAAACTATATCACAATCGCATTGCACTGACAGTTTATACTTTTCGAAGCAACGTCAATTCGAAACTGCTTTGTTTTGCATTGAGCATTGACGCGAGTTTGCCGGAGGTAGTAGTTGTGCTAGCCAGCGATCCTATGTGACGATCGTATTAGATTCCATTTTTAAAAATTTTCAATTTAGAAAACCAAATGCCGAGTTGTGGTATATATCATATAAAAATAAAAATTTTACCTTTTGTATGAAACAGCTGATATTTTTTTGCGATTTCAGAGGTTTGTCCACATAGTGAAAATTGTTCATATTCACAAGTACATTCACCCCTTAAATGGTGCAAACTGATTTTTCTACACTTGTATACATTTTAGAAATCAATTTAATAAATAAATTTTGAGTCCTAAACCTAAAACTACATTCGATAAAATTTATGAATCTCTGCACATCACTATCGTCAATAAAGTAATACAATTATTTCCTTCAAAGTCGTTATCAATTAATACGGAACTTCATGAGCGGACAAACGTCAAACCGGCCATCATAGCGTGCCGCTAGTGTAGCACGTGTTTGCGATGTGGCAAGTTAACATTACGGCGTGAAGCAAAGCTGCTATTGAATGCAATTAGCGGTTTTGCACACCGCTGTCGGCGCACCGGCGGCTGTGCGATGGACGAGCGAACCTTTGACACCAGTCAGATGGGACACTCGTTGCTTACAAGACTTAAACAAGTTTACAACATTAATTTGGTGTCCAAACACCGTTTCTTACCTACCTACTTAGGAATTTACTGGGCTACCTATGCCAAACATGGACATTAGTAACTTCTAAGGAAATTACTTGGAATTTGAAGTTTAAACTTCTTTAGAAAAATCTTATTGCAAATATTATTTATTAGGTAGGTGCTTGTTTTATTTACCTAGTCCTAAGCCGTGGTACCGTGGTACAGTCATTGTCGTGGCCATTTGGGCTGCGGCGGCAGCACGCCTGTCGGCTGTCCTCAAGGCGGGGCAGTAGGCACTAGGCATGCCCATTGGTTACCGCCAGAGCGTGACAACACTCATTGGACATTCATACAATTGTGAAAGTGACGACTTCACCATAACACCTTGCGCAAAATAATTGTCTACCTAGGTATTTTAAGGTAGATGGGTCTTGTACAAACCAATTTCGTAAAAGTTATTCTATTGTTTTTGTTAGCCTTGTTTGTACGTTTCGACTTACGAAGGTAAAAGGTAATTTGTATAAGAAATTTAGATTGGGCAATTATAGGTATAGGTACCTACCTACTTCAGTAGCTCGTTTTGTTGATTTTGTACTTAAGTACCTAGGTCCCTTTCAGCTATTTAAAAATATCTACCTGCTTACCGAAAAATCAACTGAATAACAATGTCGCTTCATGTAGACATTCGTGAATCGTGATCAAATCCAAAACTCCTCTTTTTTGATCCGTTGAAGAATTATGTTGGTAGTTTGGTAGTTTGGTACTTATGTATACCTAATAGTAATAATATTAATAACCAACAAGTTCAAAGAGTTGTGAAACTGAAGTGACAAGGGGCAGGGTTCATAGTAGGAAGAACCGATAGGTTTTGGGGGTCACAAGGGGCTTGATTGAAGACCTATCAAGTTGCACCGGAAACCCCAAGTTTTGGCATATCCCGCACTAGGAGGACAGACGACATCAAATGAATCGCAAAGAGCCAATGGCTAAACTGCGCAAGACCGCGCTGCGTGAGAGAATCACTACAAGAGGCAGGTGCCCAGTAGAAGACGTCAACTTCAAATCCACACACAGTTCATCGAATGATTTCGAGCAGTGTTTGGAATAACTTTTCATCGAGAAAATTCTGTCCAATTTCTTTTCTATCTCTAAAAAATTTAGAAAAGCATTTATACCTAATTAACATGAAAATTAGTGTCTTATAGTTTTCAAGTTCAAAAATAGGATTACCTACCTACTTCCTATCTGACTCCCAAGACAAGGGTTTTCCTAGTTTGGGAGTTCAGAGAAGAGAAAAAGCTTCATGTTCATATTTAATATGCTTATAAATTGAATTATGTTTATAAATATAATTTTTACTGAATTGTGTGTGAAATTTTAGTTCTTCTTCTTTATCAACCGATAGACGTCCACTGCTGGACAAAGGTCTCTTGCATGGACTTCCACAGGCCTCGGTCTTGCGCCGCCTGAAACCAGCGGCTCCCTGCGACTCGTTTGATGTCGTCGGTCCACCTGGTGGGGGTCTGCCAACACTGCGCTTCCCGGTGCGGGGTCGCCACTCCAGCACCTTGGGACCCCAACGACCATCAGCTCTTCGAACTATGTGCCCCGCCCATTTGCATTTCAGTATCACGACTCGCTTAGCTATGTCGGTGACTCTGGTTCTCCTACGGATCTCCTCATTTCTGATTCGATCCCGCAGGGACACTCCGAGCATAGCTCTCTCCATCGCCCGCTGAGCGGTCCTGAGCCTACTTATGAGGCCCTTAGTTAGCGACCATGTCTCGGATCCGTAAGTCATCACTGGCAACACGCACTGTTCGAAGACTTTAGTCTTCAGGCACTGAGGAATTTTGGACGAGAAGACATCTCGGAGCTTCCCGAACGCTGCCCAGCCGAGTTGGATTCGGCGGTTGATCTCTTTCTCGAAATTGGACCTACCTAGCTGGACTGTGTGTCCCAGGTAAATACACTCGTCGACAATTTCGAGTGCAGAGTTCTCAACAATTACTGGGTGGAGCGGTGCATGAGCATTGGACATGATTTTCGTCTTGCTCATGTTCATTTTTAGTTAAATAAATAAATTATAATTATTATTACTTATTCTTGAATATTATTATGTCTTATGTCCTCATAAGTAAACAAGAACCTAAAAGTACAACATTGAAAACTATCTAATGCATCCATAATACCTTATAAACAAATACCTAATAGTAAGGTAGGTAGGTGTAGTACCTAGCATTACCTAAAGAGCATTAAGATGCAAAACGTAACATGCTTAACGAGAAAATTAGCATTGAGCGACAATATTGAAGAATGAGTCAGCATGTCAGTCTGTCCATCAACTCTGGTTACATTGTGACGCAAGTAAGTCGACAAGTTGACTGCAGCTGGCCCGCCCAAGCCCTCGATCAATAGCCGTGAAATTCAATTATAAAAATCAGGCCACAGTCCATGCAATAATAATAATAGACACGTTATTATTCACTACACATTACACAAAAAGGAATTTTGTGCAGTCATGGACGTAAATGACGACGATCTAACTATATAAGTAGGTATAGACTATAGTTACTTATGTAAAGAACTACTTGTGCATTATCTTAGTTGGCTTTGGCTATCATTCTTTTAGGGCACTTTGCGCACTAGACGTGCACAACTCTGTCCGAGAAGGTGGCGAGGCCGAGAAGCGGGTGGATAAGGAAGGCGGAGGACCGTGTTTGGTAGCGTATTCTCGAAAAGGCCTATGTTTAGCAGTGGACGCCTGGTGGTGGCCTGTAAAGGCCGATGAATGGATGGATGGATGATGCATGTTATCCGGCCCACTATACTATGTCCAGACCATCTCCATAGGTACCGTACGAACTCAGAACAAGTCAAAACAATTCGACAGCTGGCCGCTTCACGATCAGTCGTGGTCGGGGCTGCAGCTTGACCCGAGGCGTATTTTCGTTTGCGTGTTCAATAGAAAGCGAAACCTAATACTGGAGTGGCCTTTACCCCTGGAGTTTTTTTATGAAGCGAAAAGCCGGAAGCTTGCGAAGGAGGTCCTGACTTCTGAATGAAGTGAGCTTTCTGAGGCCGAGTGGACGGAAGGGGGGAGGTGGCAAGTGAAGAGAACCGGCGCCCTCCGTAGAGAAACGAAGGTCCAGTAGGTGAAGCTGAATGAAGGTGCGACGCGACGGAGCCAATCTGGCGTAGCCCGTTTGATTTGCAAATAACTGTATTTGTATTGCAGCACAGTAGGTACCTAGTAGTTGTATACAGAACAAATCAAATGGGTTCGGTAATTCGATCAGAGTTTGGTAGGTAACTCCTAAGGTAGGTTGGTAAAAACAGTGTCTCGTCGTCGACATCGTCAACCGATAGATGTGCTCTACAGCTGTCTAAGACTGAGTTTCCACGGCGCGGTTGTGGTACCTACCACGTTACCGCGCCGTGGAAATTGCTACTTCATTTTCCATACAAATCTGCATTCTACGGAGGCCGTGGGCCCGCAACCGCTGCGGGCGCGGGCGCGAACCGCGCCGTGGAAACCCAGTCTTACAGTTACTAAACTAGTTCTCTTCACTCTTGTTAGGAATTTCAATAAGCCTAGGTCTTGCGCCACTTATAGGTATTATCCTGATCCAGCAGGCTCAAGAGCGTCGCCAGCCGATGACCAGGGGGGGGAGGGGGGGGGGGGGGGAAGTTGCCATTAGCATTAGCAACGAAGCACGAAGCAACGGATCGATGTGATTTTTTGCAGGGGTACCAATTTGGCAGCGGTAGGTAGGTACCTATCAGTGGGCTTCTTGTGAGCTTGATTACTTAACTCAAGATTTCAAAATTAGGAACATTCTCTTCGGTAAGGATAATTATTAAGTACTAAATATATAAGTTACGACTTACGATATAGTTTTATCAAGTACTATTATATATTCTGTGGTTTTATTGAGCCGCCAAAGGTAGGTACAATACTTTTTCAATAGGAAAATTAATGACGATTGATACAGTACTGTTTCGCAGAATGGTGTCTGTGGAAAAGGATAAATTAGCTAACCTAGTAACTAGTTGCACTTAGTTTAAACAACTCGAATACTTAATAATTTTTTTAATCGAATAAAGTCCTAAATTCAAACAGCGAACTATTCGAAACATAGACGAATATTATTTACTACCGTTTTAGTTCATTTGTCAAAGATTCGAGAGACCATAAATAAGAAAGAATCCATGGAAGTCTATATATTACTTTGAGTAATAGACCAACACAGGAGAAGAATTTAAGCGCGTACCCCTCTGTAAGTTGGGTATGAGCACTGGTCCTACTCGTTATATAAAACTGTTTGACTCGAGTCACGCGCCTGTCAACTACGTATCGTTAGCGGGGAATGAGCTCCGCTATAAATGCCGAATATGAGAGTATTTTCTTCTAAAAAAATATTTAAAACATCCAGTTTACTAAAGGATAACATTTATTTACTTCTGATGTATTCTTTTATCCAAATAATGCAATACTTATGCAGAAAACTTAAGAAAACTGTCGATCTGAAAATGTTGCTACTTAATCGTACATGAAATAATTTGGGGAAAATATTGAAAATTAATCTTCCTACTTACTATTCGTTTAGAGACCTTTATCTTGAACTGCATTATAAATTGATCCCATAGAATTAAAATCACGATAGAATAGGAAGGGGTGAACGACTAATTTATAAGCTTTAAGTAAAATATGACTAGATATATAAATACGAACTTTGATCGTCTGTGGGATTATCAAATAATGATAAAAAATTCTTTCTATAAAACCGACTTTAAACGCCACTACAAAGTATAAAACAATTTTAATTTGTACATGTATGTTGAAGTCGGGCGGGCCTAAATATAAATGATGAAACTAATGCGCGACGCTAGCCCAACTTTGCCCGATCGGCGTATGAAGTCGGTTTTTTAAAGATATTTTTTTTACATTATTATTTTAAGCTTTTTTGTGTATATCTCTGATCGCGAGCAATTTTCTCTTAATCATTGAGTTCCTTCCTCCATCACCGAAGATATGAATCATCTTCTCTTCACCTTTTAAATAGGCCCAACCTTATTATGCTTTCTTTCAAAAAAAATTGAAATCGGTTCAGATTTGACGTAGTTATGGAGTAACATCTAACATTATATCAACAAAAATTTATATGGGAACCACCTCTGAAGTATGCCCTACTAAACAAAAAAAAATTATCAAATTCCATTCATTATTTGGCGTAATAATTGGGTAACAAATATACAAAAAATTCAAATTGAGAACCTCCTCCTTTTTTGAAGTCGGTTAAAATGATTGCATTATTATAACGATCGCAATGGTGTCTGATTGGCTGGTACTCTCCCACTATTGTTTAAAGTGCATTGATGCAGCTAGAGCTCCATAAACTCAGCGAATTCATAAAATTAGTTTTTTTACTCAATTATTTCAAAATTTATAGGTATATATTTCCATATAGCCAGTGTGATATGATTTTCTAAATATATAAAATGAAAAGGTGACTGACTCACTGATTTATCAACGCATATCTACTATGACGTAGGCATCCGCTAAGAAAGGATTTTTACAAATATAATACAAAAAATAATGAAAACGAGACTAAAAAATTGTTTAATAATAATGATAAGTTCTACGTAAGTCTTTCTTACTCGAAAATTAGGACTTTAATTTTATGAAGTCGGCCACACCGCAATAAAATTAGGGCTGGACATCAAGATTTCATATGTCGATATTGGTGGGGGGATTGTATAAATTATTTATACCGAGATATTTTTATCGTCTTACTAATGGTTCATTGACGAAAAAAAATATTTAAATTCTATACATATTTGGTTCATTAAAACTTGGCAATTGAATTAAAGTACCCATACTTCTTATTCATCCCGCTAGGTTTACCGGAAAGCTTAATAGCTTGGCGGTGTTTTATTACAGATGGGGTGGCCACTATAGCCATGGCGGCAGCCTAGCATTACAAACAAATATACACTTCGTTCAGATGAAGTAGATGAAAAAAATAAGCCTTCCAAGTAAAGTATGCAGGTACAAGTTTTAACTTACCAATCATAACTTTAAATAATTTTTTTTTTTGGGTTCAGTTTTTCCTTTTTATGTTTCCTCCATACTGGACTGAGAGAATATTATTCAACGCTGGAAAACGATCTTGTAAATCGAAAAAGTGAACTTTAAACCAGAGCCAATAACGTTTTAAAAAATCATAACAGCTCATAATAAGCTATCAGGAGCAGATTTTTTTCAAAAAGCATATTTTTTAATGTAACACATCAGATGATACTAATTATATAATTCTAAAGTAGAATTACTTTAGTTTTATACATTAGTTTTATATCAATTTCGACTAATAGTTTTTCAATTTCAAGAAGCAATGTTGCTGTAACTTGGTATTTGATACATATGAAACCACGAAATAACTCTAAACTCTGAAATGCTAATTATGCTGTATTTATTTTTAAGGAAACATGATGTAGTCCTAACAGTTTGTACTTAATATACTTTTTAGAAATAGATACATCGTAAATTTCGCTTTAAACATAAATAAAACAAATGATGTTTCATTAAAAATGCTGTATGTTTATTTAAACAAGATTACTTAAAAAATCAATGTGTTCAATATTAATACCCACTACGTATTCAAATAAAAATTAAATGTCTCTCAACTTAATAAACAATATTATTAAAAATCTATGACAAAGTACAGCACTCCCTGGTGGCTTATAACCTTAAATCATAACTAAACAGCTGCTCTAAGGTGATATACTGTGGTACCTACAGCATGCTTTCAGCATGAGATTGAGAGTATAGTGACGGAGTAAATACCTTGGTATCTACAAAATCTGTTAATAATCAGATAATCCTAAGTCCTTACAGTAGGTACACCTAAGTGCACTGCACTGCTAAAAAGTATTGATAACTTTTTTGAATTATCTGTATAATATTGAAAAATAGATGGTGTCTTAGTATTTACAGCATTTTTGAGTACGTTGAAAAATATGAATAACAAAAAATATAATATAAACATGTAGAGAAGGTCAACATAGTATCTTAGAAAAATAATGTCATAGGAAAACGAAAATCCGACAATCCGACGCAGTATCTTTTTCTTCCAAATATACTAGTGGTTCGCCCCGAACTGAGACCTCGCGGTAACGGTATCCCATGATTATTCATTCAATCGATACATGACGACCAAAACTGACATTATTATTATTATGCCCGTTTTCACCAAATATACCTAAATCATCCCCTATGTAGGAGTCTCTTTACGTAGGTAGCTCCAAAACACAATCCTTAGTCCTAACATCCGTCCCAATGTCCTTTTAGGTGTCCCGTACAGGATCGTGATAAAGAAGTTGACAGTAATCATCACATAACTTATCATAGGTAGCCCGTAAAGGTTAGGGAACGTCAGTGAAAACATTGAATTATTATGTAGGTACTAACGAGTGAAAACGGGTTAGGGGCATCTGTACAAATCGTCATCTATCGACGCGAATAGAAATTATACAAAATGATATTTAACTAAAGAATAATTTTAATTGAATAATATGTTATTATATTATGTACCTAAATAATAATGGTCGACGCAAAACTGTTTTTGGGATAAATCGTAGTCGTAACTCCTAGTTCAATGGAATAGTTAATGACTGCGCCATCTATTAGCATTATTGTGAAGCTATGTGAAATTTACTGATGCTCATTAAAAATTAAATAATCTCGTTTCTTTATAATATTCATATAATTTTAGTATTTGTTGTTCAAGTACAGGATACAAGTGAAGTAAGAAAATAAGTACAACTTGAAAATATATAGAAAATTTTCCCAGAGAGCGTCTTCAAGCGAGCGTATTAAATCGCCACTTTGGAAGCCCCCCATTTCTTCAATTTTAGGAAAAAAATTTAAAAAAAAATACGGTTGTACTCTGTTCCAAATTGTCTTTAAAATGATACACAGAAAACCTATGAATCGCAAATAAAAAAAAATTTCTTCGCATTCGCTTCTATGAGAGCCCCCCTGAAATAAAGGTTTTTATAACTTTTTAAGCCATTTTCCGCTGGAGGCCATCGGTTTACATATTATATCTTAATTTGAAGTAATTACGTTCAGTAATTCAAAAGTTATAAGGCTCTGACAGACGGACGGACGGACGGACGGACGGACGGACAAGTGCAAATCGCTCTAGTAAACTCAGAGAACTCGCTTCGCTCGGTCAATAAAAAAGTCATTTTGTTATTTTTCAAAATAAGCTAGATCGCTTTCCAGCGTCAATATAGTCCAAAGTTTCTAGCTGTATCTTTACGCAAGTACTAAAAGCCTACAAAGAGTCAATCTAATAGCAAAAGGCATATTATGACTAAAATAACGGCAAGAACCTCGTTTCCTAGCGCTTCTATATACCTACCATGTTAAAGATCTCGAACAAAAAAATTTACTCTCGAATAAAGTAACTCTGTTGTAAATAATTATTAGAAAAACTTATCGAAAGTCGATAATCGATAGTGTCAAATCCCTAAAATGCTTACACAAATGATGCGATTGTTTCATGTAATGATAGAGCGTCCCTGTGTGTGAATGTGAGAGTGTGCATATACTTTAAGGTAGTGTTTGCTAATTATATTGTGTGCGTGCATAGCGACGTGATGGAAAAATGCAACTGTAGTAAGCAAGTTTTCATGTGTGCTACCTCGCCCCCCACCGTAATTGACAGACTTTTTTGCGAATAAATTAGGGGTCAAGTCCTCTCCTGTGTTGGTTATTACTCAAAGATATATTATGAAGGAATCGCAGACTCATGGAATAGAAGTAGATAGTCGTTTTCCTAGTTCCATGGAAGTAGAGTAGAGTACACAGATAGAGGTTGTAGCCTGTGGTTGTAGCGTCATTTGTCACAGGACACAGTGTCTATGTCACTGTCAGCTGTCACGGGTGTTCGGCGAACATTTAATTCAATATATACTAACATAGACCTAAATTACTAGATTATTATTGATATTGTGGTTAATACCCTTCATTGTGTAACATTCAGTGTTTTAGTATTATTTTAAAATTATCTGAAGCTTAGCCGATCAATATGATCACAAACTTTGATAAATTATGCGCAGATTTAGAAAAGCAAGAGCTGGAGGTAAGTTTAAATTATACATTATCATAGTAATTGAATAATATGAGGCCGATATATTTAGGATTATCTAGGACTGTAGTACATCTTTTTCCTTCTTTCAGGCACCAAACGGAGTTGCTTCGCCATCCACATATGCACAGTTATTAGCAATTTATTTATATCAAAATGACCTGTAAGTACATGGCAATTCCTAATCCAAAATAAATGGAACTAAATGATTAGAGTTAAGCACTAAAATCTTTTTCCGCTAAATAAGGCATCAGTTTCAAACTAAGCTAGAATTATCTACCTAGTACTTCATCTAACTATTATACATATTATTTGTAAATATACAAACACAAATGGGGTTTTCTTTTGAAACGTGCCGCCCCGATAGGGGGTAAGTGGGGGGACGGGGGGAGGGGAAGTCATCCCCCCTCACTTTATTTGCCGGACGCGCATACTTTTTTTTTTATGAATTTTTTAATATTGATTAAAGTGACATTGGTAAAACCTTTAAAACGTGTCGCCTGGTTAAGTGGAGGGAGAGGGGGGAAGAAGGGGAGGTACGTCATCCCCCCTCACTCCCTCCGCTAGAAACTTACTAATTTTTTTTTATTACAACCCTCTAACCTAGGGATTGCAATCCGGATTGTTCGAAATTTGAAAAAATCCGAAAAATCCGGTTTTTTGTGGTACCTTTATAAATTCGAATTTTGATAGTAAAATCCGGTTTTTTTGAATCTCAAAAAAAAAATTACAGACTATTTTGAAAACAAGGGTTCATTATCCAACATAATAACAAGAATGGTCACTCTCGATGGGTTACCTACCACTTACCACTGAAAGTATTTTGTACATCGACTGATCTCAGAAATTTAATAAAAAAATTTATAAAGAAAACATCTCAAAATCACCAAATTCAATTAAAAAAATGCTGATGGATATTTATGATAAAGAAAAATCCGATTCTATTGAAGAGGTAAAAGTTTTTAAGTCTAAAAACGTCATGTTTTCAATAACGTCTGATGAGTTGACTTCAGCGAAATCCCATCGATATATGAATATAAATATTCATTACCGAAATGTTGATGATGGTGAAAATCATTCCAAAAATATGGGATTAGTGAAGTAAGGATTTTAGGGTCTATGGGTACGGAAACTTGTGTATGCCTCATAGAGATAAGATTGAATTCATTCGGAGTTTGTATAAAGATATCATTGGATTGACAAGTGATGGTGCAGCTGTAATGGTGAAAGTTGGGCGTATTCTATCTGTCCCTTATTACCAATTGTGCTTTGCACATGCTGTGCAACTAGCTGTGCTGGACGTTCCATATAAAAACACTCCACAAACACATGGGGAAGTGGAGAGCTGCTCAGACTCAGAGCCTGAAGAAGACATTGATAACGGACTTGTAATCGAATGTAGAAGAGTACGCGGACTATTAAATGATGATTTTAAGAACTTGATAAGAAAGTTCGGTCAGTGGTTAAGATATTTCAAAATTTACCAACGAAAAACGATTCAACACTTGTAGTGTTGTTATAAATATGTCCAAACTGAATGTGGCCAAGAGTTACAACTAGTCCTAGACTGCAAAACCCGATGGAACAGTTTAGCTATTATGATGGAGCATTTCTTAAAACTATTATCACACATGTCAGAAAGCCTTAATTGATGTTAAATCTGCAATAACATACTCAGACACAGAAATTGGATGTCTTCAAAATCTGCAGACCTGTCTAGACATGATCAAACTACAGTAGTAGTACTTTGCTGTAGAGATGCCACCATTCTGTTTATTTGACAGATATTTTTGTAATTATGAATATTGATAAAACATAAATTATATATTTTTTTGCAGTTTTATTTAAATATTTTTATTCAAAAAAACGCAAAATAATAAAATACAAAATCTTCTTTTTTAAAATACTAATAAATTAGCATAAACTACTTATAAAATATTTAATTATTTGAAATGGTTGAGATTGCAAAATATTGTACCGAAATTCGAAAAATCCGGACTATCCGGATTGGTAAATGATGACAATTTTAGAATCCGGATTTGAGAAAAATCCGGATTTTGCAATCCCTACTCTAACCTAACCAACAGTGAGAATTTACGGGTGCAGTCCTGCGGCGGGGCACCAACAATATTTATGTTCTAACCCAACCTATCCTAACTTCATATTTTCCATAGTCTGGTGGTTAGAGGAAGCATAGAAGCCCCTCCAATTTGATTTTTCATTTCAAAACAATAGAACTCAATGCTCAAGTTTTTCTAGGCGTTAGAAAATAATAAACACGAAGGCTGTGGCGTGAGTTGCGTTTTGTTCAAGCTACAAATCAAATGGGCTACGCCAGAAGACTGGCTTCGCGCTTCATAAAAACACTAGGGGTAGGACAGACAAGACTACGTGGAGTCAAGGTTGGCCAATTCGGTTCTGTCACACTGTTCGACCTATATCAGTCCATGTCGTTTCAGAGTGGAAAAGCTTTTTTGCTATAAGTACATATTATTGTCAGAAATAAAACAACAGTATAATATAATAATAATTTCTTTATATTTTATAAACATGAGCTCCCATATACTCTACTCCTTTTCCCCTCCCTCCCACTCTTTTTTTTACCTTCACTCCTTCACTAAGCGAAGTTTTGCTCGAATTTCGGCAAGACTAACCTAAAAAATTAAAAAAAAAAATTCTCATTACCTTTTCATGGGAGTGATGTTGGGGGTAGGGGACACCTCCCCCCACTCCCCCTCCCCCCTCCCATCCACCCCCTACTGCCGCACGTTTCTAAATCCAACCCATTTATTTTACGTTTCTAACCTAAAAATATAAGATTATTCGTATTTTTGTAAAAGAAAAACACGCGTCCGGCAAAAAAAAAATTGCTTCGGGGGCATCGAAAGACCCTCTAGGACGCCCCTATAAACTCATCTTGGCTCTATCAGGGCGGCACGTTTCAAAAGCCGAGCCCACAAATGCTTTTACCTGTACTTATTTTTGAGGTGGGGGAAAAATTGAACCCCTGCTGCAAACCAAAATTGTTGATTCCTAAACCGTCTAACCTTCTCCCAACTAAGTGAGCTTACTAAGTGAACTAAGTGAACTAAGTGTTGCTTATATTTTAACTTCTTTAGTGAAGTTACATCATCTTTCTTCTTTGTAAACTGATAGACATCCACTGCTGGACAAAGGTCTCTTGCATGGAATTCCACATGTCTGGATCTTGCGCCGCCTGAATCCAGCGGCTCCCTGCGACTTGTTTGATGTCAGTCCACCTAGTGGGGGGTCTGCCAACACTGCTTCCCGGTGCGGGGTTGCCACTCCAGCACCTTGGGACCCCGACGACCATTGGCTTTATTGAGCAGTGTTACATTATAATAAATAAATAAAACAGCCTTTATTCAGACTTGATTTAGAAATTAACTCTTGGTATAAACTTTCAATTTTTCTTATATTCTAAGCAGTATAATATTTATAACAGTATTTTAACTAAACTTTTAAGGGCCGATTTCACCAACGTAAAATACGTCTTATCTGAGCGTAAATTTGATATTTTGACAGTATTTTCAATAATAAAACTGTCAGAACGTCCAATGTATTCCTCGGATAAATGTCACTCAACGTTGGTGCAATCGGCATTAAATATAATATAAAACACCGATTTGTTTAAAATGAAAAAGTTTCAATTATTTTTGTTCTGCCTGGACAATCTTGTCTGTTTGCCTATTTTAGGCAAAGGCCTCCTCCAAGTGCCTCCACATATGTCTGACATAAGCTTTTCTTGTCCATGTGTTGCCACCTGTCACAGCTTTGATTTCATCGACCCATCTTTGGAAAGGTCTGCCCTCTTTCTTTTCAAGTATCCTGTGTACCAGTTCATTTATTTATTTTTTTGCTCCATTGTATTTTGCTCCATTTCTCTTGGCCTCTGACCTTGTGCCCAGCCCACTTCCATTTGAGTTTCTTGATGATGACAGTTACATTTTTAGTTTTTGTATAATTCTTAATTGTTGTGGTTCTTATTTTGCCTGACAACTTTTTCCCCATCATGCTTCTATTAATAGCATTTTGGCAAGTTTCAAACTTTTTTCTTTGAGCTTCAGTCAGAGACCAAGTTTGGCAACCGTATGTAAGCACTGGTACAATGCAGGTGTTAAATAGTTTTCCCTGTATGGCCATGCTTATTTCTTTATTTTTAAATATTTCCCTTAGACTCCAGAATCTCTTCCAAGCGTTTCCTATGTGTCTCTCCACTTCTTTCGATGTTAGGTCATTTATGGAACTAATTTGGCCCAGATATATATATTCGTTTACATATTCAATTGCATTGCCCATGATGTAGATAGGTTCTTCTGTCCCATTTGTCATGATTTTGGTTTTCTGAGTGTTCATATACAATTCTACTTTCCGACTTTCTCTATTCAGGTCATTTAGCATTCCCTCGAGATCCTCCTTTGTTTGAGAGAAGATTATAATTTCGTCTGCGAAACGCAAATGCGACAGATTTTCTCCATTTATTGTTATATCGTTTTGTTCCCAGTTTAGTTGCCGAAAGATCTCTTCCAGAACCATCGTGAAGAGTTACATTATACTAGTATATTATTATTGAAACTCAAATAAATTTAAAATTGGATTATTTGTTATTCTAGATGCAATGCTAAATTCTTATGGAAAAGAATTCCACAAACAATCACCAGCAGTAATCCAGAATTAGCTGCAATTTGGGCAGTGGGTCAGAAACTCTGGAAGAAAAATCTAGGTGCCACATACCTTGCTCTTGCTGCATACACGTGGACAGAGCCTGTTGCTAATATTATCAGAGCTCTTGAAGGTAATTATATACTGAGATGTAATAAAATATCATAGTTGAAGTGTCCTATAAATCATAATGTCTATCTACACACATCAAAAGTGTCTAGGGATCAAGCATTTTTATGCGGATTTCTTGAGATTGAGATGTGGCTTTGTAATAAATTTATGATTTTATAAATTTATATGGATCCTTTTTGGTGCATTTCATAATTTGAATCAGGAACTGTCAATCAAATTCGAGTAAAAGATGAAAATCAGCTGTCAATATTTTCCCTATAAAAACATACAACGCATTGAAGACATTATTAGTGCTACTGTTTCCCTACTACTGATTAAAACCAACGTTATTATGGAGCGGCGACGTCATTTAAGCAGGGAAGAAATGCTCAGAGCCGTGGGAATGATAGAAGCTGGTTCCCGGCAACGTACTGTGGCTTTAGCTCTGAATACAAGTCAGAGTGTTATCAGTCGACTTTGGACACGTTACCGAAGCACTGGTACCGTGGCTGAGCGCCATGGAGGACGGTATCGCTGCACCACACGGAGACAAGACCGATACATTCAAATCTTAACTCGAAGAGCTCCAACAATAACCGCCATGATGTTAGCCGTGAGGCTTCATCACTCTTCAGGGAACTTAATTAGCGACCAAACAGTCAGAAACCGCTTGCATGAAGTGAACCTTCATTCCCGAAGACCGCTACGGGTACCACCTATAGCAATGCACAATCGTAGGATTCGATATCAATGGGCTCTTGAACACAGAAATTGGGCAGAAGAACAATGGCGTTTCGTGTGCTTTTCTGATGAGTCTCGTTTTGGTATGAGACCGGATACAAGACGTATACGACACTGGAGAACCCCTGGACGCCAACAGCGATTAAAATCCTGCCAGGAAGTCCATCCTTATAGTGGTGGAACCATCATGGTATGGGCGGGTATTTGGATCGGCGGAAGAACTGAGTTGATTTGGATCAGAGGCAACCTCAACGCTCAAATTTATGCTGAGACGATTGTATCAGACGTCATCGTTCCTCTACAAGTGCAAATCGGTCCCTTATTTCAGTTAATGCATGATAATGCACGACCGCACACCGCAAGAGTTGTAAGACAGACTCTCGCCGCAGCTAACATCAATGTCCTGCCCTGGCCTGCTCAGTCGCCAGACTTGAACCCGATTGAGCATGCATGGGATATGCTACAGAGAAGAGCTCTGCCGATTATGGAGGGTATCCAGTGGCAAGAAGACCTTTTTTTGTTGTTGCAACGAACATGGGCGGCCATTCCACAGCGTGATTTGGATGAACTCATTTTGAGTATGCCAAACCGATGTTCTTGTGTTGTTAGTGTTCGCGGTAGAAACACGGATTATTAATTGTTTAAGTTACCCAATAAAATTTTAAAGAAAACTGTTATTTCAGTCTTTTTTTCGAACTTTAATGTTAGTGGTTCAAATGTCAAAAATCCCTTTATTAGGAAAATGGCAAATTTCTTTATTAATGCAAAGGTGACTTGGTTTATCGTTACTGTGACAAACGAAAACACTTTATTTGATGAATCCTTAAAGAAAATTTTAATTAATATCAATCAGGAGAAAAGTTATTGCAAAAATATATGTTGATCCCTAGACACTTTTGATGTGTGTATATATTTACATAAAAATCAATATTTGTTCATTAGTCTCTTTAGAACTCAAAACAGCTTGACCAATTTGAATTTTGTTATTTTTTTCACTCTAATACAAGGGTGGCTTTAAATTAAAAAATGTGGAAAACTCAAAAGAACAGCAGAAATCATTAAAATCATATTCAATTTGTTTAAAAAAAGTTTCAATTTAATTGAATTCCACCGTTATTCCTTTATTTATTTTGTAATTTGTATTCCAGAAAAAGTTCGTGAAAGGGCCTTCAATTTAATAGGCCGTTCATATAGCTCCATATCATTGGACACTGTGGTGCTGATGACAGGCCTCAGCAGAGAGGCAGTCCTGCAGATATGCAGAGAGCGCAAATGGGAACTCCAAGCAGACAGCATCACTATAAACCCCACTCCACCCACTCAGCCAGCACCCTTACATACATCTAGTGAAGACCAGTTATTCAAACTTACAGAGTTTGTATCGTTTTTAGAAAACTAAGTCAGTATATTTAAGAGTACTTTAAGATCCTGTCAGCAGTCTTCAATAATTTGAAGAATCTCCTAATAAAGGTAATTTAATTTTTTTTTGGTTTTTATTCTTTATTGGTTTTTTAGGGTTCCGTACCCTAAGGGTACCAACGGGACCCTATTACTAAGCCTACGCTGTCCGTCCGTCCGTCCGTCCGTCCGTCCGTCTGTCAGCGGGCTGTATCTCAGTAACCGTAATAGGTAGACAGTTGAAATTTTCACAGATTGTGTATTTCTATTGCCGCTACAACAACAAATAATAAAAATTAAATTAAATTAAAAAAATTAAATAAAATATTTTCATGGGTACATGGAAATATTTTTATTTAAAATTCTTTTAACGGAACCCTAAAAGAGCGAGGCCCGACTCGCACTTGGCCGATTTTTTATTAATGACGTCTGAAAATAGTTTGCTTAGAATTATTTAAATAATGGATTGTAGAAATTTTTAATCCATTTTAACCCATTAGTTCATTATTGTAATCAACAACTAGAGACCTATTCTCATCTTTACGCCAAATGGCAAGAGGGAAGGCAAATCACGCAAGCTTACTAGAATATGTTTACACCTTGCACTCCAACTTGCTTCATCTTCAGATATTGGCTCAACAATGCACAATACCACACTGTGTGTTATTGTGTATTTTGTTAGGTTGTTTTATAAACATTGTACAATGCAAATTTTCCTAATTTGTATTTCCTTGTGTATCATGGTTTTTCACAAAGTAATGCCTGCTGGCCCTGCTGCTATCCAATATTTAAAGTATTATCTATGTACCAATTCCCTATAGAATATAATATTGGCTGAAATAATTGGTAAGTTAAAAAACAAACATTTAAAACATTTAATTTATCTGGATATGTATGTCTTATAGAAAAATACAAAAGTAGATTGGCAGTGTTAATTCTATTTTAAATGTAACAATTTTTTATACATAAACTAAATACAAAAAAGGGAACACAATGTTTTCACATCAGTCCATGCTGGTCGTTTGACAAATAATAAAAATATCACAAGACATTGTGATGCTAATAAATTCACAAATTGAGTTCAATAATAAAATATACTACTAATACTATGCTACTAAATGAGTATCTACAATTCTTAATACTAATAATTCAATTCGTTACATTGGCAACTAATTTGCGACAATATCTGGTTTCACTAGAATCTTCCTTGGAAGGAAACTTGGTTTTGCCTCGGTTGGAGTCTTATTGAGTTGCTGTCATCGTCGTCGCCCAATGAAGTCTCGTATCCTCTGTTGATCATTCCACCGTTGGGTTCAGCAAACACATCCTTCACTGATATGTTTGCGGTCGATGTTCGGTGTCGCGGTGCTACGCCGTGATTGTTGTTTAACTGCAATTTTATAAAAGTGCAAAATATTTAATACCTTGTCCTACAGTAGGTTTAAAAAGAAAAAGATTATAGATTGTACTTGAAGTTGTACACACAACTACACGAGTCCTCTTAGGTATGCGACTTCTCGCTCGCTTTATTTCTTACCTCCCTGGGTGATCTATATTGTTACGACTTTAGACGGTTTTACAGATTGTGTAATTTTTTCCCTGTATTTTGAATGTTTTGAATGATCCGACGTCATCGGACCAGATCTCGTGTAAATCGAGTAGGATTTTCTCTGTCCTTAAAAACGTATATAGTTGGTATTAAATAAAACAATACCTTTCCAGTAACTCCATATTCATTGTTGGCGCCAAGCGTTTGCATTTGAGATTTTCGTCGTTCTGCCATCACTGAGTTTCTTCTCGTCTCTAAAGCTTTGAGTGTTTCTCTACGCAACGTCATCTTGCGATTTAAAACAGGTGTCCCTGTATTAGGATAAAAAAAACAATTAGTAAAAAGAATCATATCTAGTTTTGATAAAAAAATCTGGAAAACAAATTACCTGGACCATCGTTGGCATTCATATTAAAGAATCTTTTCTTGAAAGCGACATCCAGCGTGCCTATGTTCCTCTTCTTTTGTCTAGCTTTCTCCAAGTTGTGTATTGTTTTCCTCCTACCCACATTTTGCGGTCCCGAGCCAGAGTCATTTTCGTAATCGTCGTCCAACCCGTTCAGTTTTTGTAAGTCTTTCACTATGGCTATTGCATTTTTATCTAGAAGGGCATCTTGAGATAGATCTTCTGACTGTAAATGAGAAATTTTAGTACATTTAGCTAACTCGCCTTTTGAATTAAAGCTAAATTAAATTTGAAATTGAAACTAAAACCTCATCGATACCAACGCATGAAGGAGTACCCAAAATGCTGGCAGCATTGTCTCTTCGGACGGCTAAACTAATTCTTTGGCAAGATAGTTGCTAGCTCTGGATCCCTGTAAACTCGATAACCCTTTTCGAAAGTGCTATATAATATAAAAAGCTCGAGCCCCAGGGTCACCACCCCAAAAGGCACAAATATGAAGCTATAAATTTTTTTATGTTAAGAATTGATAGTATGTACATAAATCGTATAGCTCACCTTCTTCGTACAGAACCAGTTCAATTCAGTTGATGCTAAGATGTGTGAAATTGTACCAAATCTATGGAACAACATAGCGGTAAACTGGATTACCAGAATCAAGGCGAAGAAAAACACGAACACTAAACCAATAGGTTCCAATTGCAAGTATTCCTTGCTTATAAGTACCTGAAATTTTTGAATGAATATAAGTGATTGATGTCTGATTTAAGTCTTATCACTATAGTTAACAGCAAAAGCAAAGTAAATGAATTTCTTGAATCTTTGATATGGAATGCTTCTATTTACTTATAATGTAGTGAATTAAAAGTTAAAATAATAAATGTGAAAACAGTGAATGACTTAAAAACCTATTTATTTACACAAATGATATGTCACACTTATGGTTATACACGAAAATGTAATTGAACTGTACTTTTTGAAACACTGAATTGTGAAAAGGTGCTTGCTTTAACATTACTGAATGTATGAGTGCAAATATGTAGTTTGAAAACCAAATATTGAAAAAAAACATTGCAAACGAAAATTGAAATTGATGTTCTCTGAAAATTTAAGTATAATAATGTTAAACAAATCACCGCATCATCAAGGAACCGAATATGTACATGGGAACCCCTTGACTGTTAACTGACTCAAAAGAAACTTAATGGAAGAAATTCCGCCACCTTAAAAGAAAGATAGACAAAGATTGTCAGGGTTTTGGACAGTGCAATTAATACAGGTTTTAAACGAAAACTGCTTCAACATAGAAACAAGGTGATGTTTCAAGTCTATTTAAAGGGCTATAAGGTTTTAATAAAGGATGTGTGAAACCGTTGAGTAACGCCCAAGATGTTTAGTCTTCTGTGTGGAAGATTTAGAATCTTCATGCTGGTGTGCCATACCAAGACAGATCGGTTAGAGGAAGACCGTTAGACTTGTGAAGTGACACACATAAACTTGTAATATTTGGCAGTACCTCGCCTGTATCCTCGATGTACGTAATGTTGGTCTTTACACCCAAAGGCCAAATCACGTGGAGTTGATCTTTGTTGAGTTGTAATAAAAATACTATCAATATAAATAAAGCATTGAACATGACAAACGCAAAGACTGACTTATTGCGAAGCTCAAGTAAATCACGTGCAATTCGAGCCTGTAATATAACATAAAATAAAGCATTAATCGCATCAACGTTCAATGGTGACTGCGAAACGGAGTCTAGCGTTGACGAATATCTTCTAAAAATGCAGACCACTTGAGGCTCTTGTGCTTCTGAGTCATCATTGAAGGCCGATCACCGTTGGTCACAGTTTGTTATTAAGTTACCTCTTGCGAAACCTCATCATACGTAATATTAGTTTTAACTCCGAACGGCCATTTAATATGAAGGTTGTCCTTGTTCAGTTGCAGCAAGAAAACAATGAGCACAAAAAGAGCATTAACCATAAAGAACGAAAAAACAGACGAGTCTCTCAATTCTTTGAGGTCCCTGGATATACGTGCCTAAAATTAAGGGGAGGTTAAAAAAATTAATAACAAAAAAACATTTACATATTATGTAAAAAAAATTCGAAACAATTTCCCTGCAAATAATGTATTTGTTAAACATACACATAATTATGTAAACCTTTCTTATATAGTTTTATTGAATTTTCTTCAGAATTTTAAGGTTTTGAAAACTTGTAAATTAAAAAAAAAAACAATATAAAATTGCATCACTGTTGGTAGGAACTACCATGGCTGGATCCATTGCATTGCATTCCATGTTGTTATGCATTAAGTAAAAGCTCAGAATTTGTCTATGAACCCATTGCCGGCCCGCTACTGGGCACGGGTTTCTTCTCAGAATGAAAAGGGTCTCTTAGGCCATAGTCTACCACGTTGGCTAAAACCAGTTTGGCAATTAAATAATTGAATTGGATGGCTAGATTAATAAAACATATGAGTCATTTATCCAAAATTATAACAAATATATCTTTTTTCCTCTCTATATGTACTAAAATTGTTTACCTCGGCCTCCTTATTTGCATCGATAGGGTACAAATATTTATCTATAAGATCTTTCCAAAACGATAACTCAGATTGATTCAAAAAGTCAACTTCTCCCTTTTTCAAGTCAGTGTCTTCAATCCAATATGGATTAATAAGATCGTCCCTTTTTTCCTAAAACAATGAAATTGAATAGAATAAAGACAAGATTGTATTTTAATATGTATAACTCAATGATAAACGTAACTCAACTAATTGCTACCTTTATGGCTCTACCATTTTTAAATATCGAATTCCAACTCTATATCCATCATCACACTCTTATCAGTTATGCCATATTGAAACGCACGTATGATGAAAACAAAACAAATGAGTTCAAACTCGAATGTTCTAGCATATAATGAATAATGTCAAAAATAAAAAAATAATGTCATCAAATACCACACGTAAGTTTTCAGATCGATCGGAATTTTTGAATTGGTTGGAAAATCAGTTACACATTTAATAGAAACACAACATACGAACGAAGCAAGCTAATAAAAAGAATTTAAAGAAATCACCCTTGGCATTGAAGACATCGTTTCGGTTTCAGAATCCGAACCCCGGTCTTCTTCCTCGCCTTCGGCCACAGTTACTAATGGGTCTCCATTAGTACTGCCTCGGAGTCCTAATGACAGTTTACGGCTTCTTACTTGTCCATGTGGGTCAATAATCCTGAAAATAATCGGACAGTAAAACGTGACGTAATAACTAATAAATAATATAACTACTAATTTTAGGTAGTATATTTAAGGAACCTTTCTACAGTTTCCAATTTCTTTTCCAATTTATCCAGAGTGGATGCAATGTGCATAAGTTGAAGTTTTTCTTCGTTGCCTTTAGGTTGCGTGCAGAGCAAACACTTAAACAGCCCCGCAAACGAGAACTCGATGGAACCTTCCTCTTCGTTACTGTTCACACCTTGAAGGAATCCAAGTAAAGATTTTTGCTTGGCTGATTTCTTAGCTTCCTCGGCGTCCTTCTTTTCTTGTTCGATTTCCTAAAAATAATTTCCCATTTTATTTTATATCCGATTTTATAGATTGTAGATATAAATAATTCCTAATTCGTGTAAAAAGAAAGCCTTTTTTTACCTTTTTAGTCTTTTTTGTCTGTACTTCTCTCGTGCCCCAGGATACTACGTTCAAGTTAATGATTGAATACAAAATCAAAAGCAAGTACATAGAAGGAATCGACAGCAAGTAAATGATGCCAGGTACTATACACCAGAACTCTTGCGGATGCAAACAAGCAGCTATGAAGAAAGAACTTGAAAGTGATATCAAGAAGATGGCTGATGGTGATCCGATACCGTCCTCTCCTAACTGAAGCGCCGTACCGACGATTACAGCCATCATTATCATAGCATATGCCGTCGATAAGATTTGCGCGACCAATAACTGCAAAGAATAATGTTCAATTACAAAAAGCTTGAAAAAGGGATGTAAAAAATATGTACCTCAGAATTGAGCAAAGTTTACCTGATATTCTGATTTCATCGTGAAGCATACGAACATGAAGATTGCAATGGGGTATAAGTTATACTCGAAAGATGTCCAGTTGTCGATTCTAAAAGCTGCCACAAAAGCACCCACCAACATAAGAAATATAGTGCCGGGGCCCAAAATCGTACCTCCCATCAACATCATCTGTAAACATAATCAAATTGGCATACAATAAATCCCTATCAGATACTCTAACAATAATATAATTTGTACCAAAAACAAAATGTTTACCTGGTATGCGATATAGGGCGTTGATATGTTGTCATTGATTTTAATTGTGTGTTTATAATCAGCAAGTAAGTCCATAATGTTGGCAATGGTAGAGGGTACCCAGCGACGACGTTGGTTATAGAACTCGTTGAAACCTTCGGGAGCGTGAGTGTACGCATCGGAAGCAGCTGAATATTCTACTCGATAACCTCTTTGTAATAATAGTGTGCAGAGCCAACGATCCTCTCCTGAAATGTATCATTGCGGGTCGGTTAGGTATGTGACTAAAGTTTTATTCTGTTATAGATTTCCGAGCTCAGAATGGCTGATAAGTAAATAATCTCTGCTTACCCTGATCGTATTGTACGTAATGACGCGCTTCGTCTGATCTCAGGGTATACTTCTTCATGACATTGTCGTCCATAAGAGCCTTTCCTCTGAACAGAGAGAAGCATCCAGGACTACAAAGCACGCAGCCAATCATATGCTCGGTCGACTTTTGCAGCCAATGTCCAATAGCGTACTCGAACAATTGATACCATACCATGGGACCTTAAAAATTGTTTTACAGATATGAAATAAATCATCATATTAAGTTAGCCATGCCTATTAACGTATGAGAATTCCTTACCGGAACCAACAGGGTGAATACGTCCACAAGCTGCCCCTAAGTTCTTATTTTTCTTCATCAAATCAATAAGTAGCCGCACAGCATGTGGTTGGAAATCAATATCCCCGTCAAGAGTTAGCAGAAAAGTATTTTCAGCCATAACTTCTTTCCGGTCGACAGATATAGGCAGTTCCATTAGTCGGAATCCGAGTAGGTAGTACATGTACATCACCTGGAATATATTATTAACTAGCTGATGCCCGCAACTTCGTCCGTGTGGATTTCATTTTAAAAATCCCGCGGGAACTCTTTGATTTTCCCGGATAAAACTTAGCCTTTGTCACCCTCCAGTTTCTCAACTATACCCATGCAAAAAATCACGTCGATCCGTAGCTTTTTTGCTACTTGCTCGAAAAACAAACCAACATACAAACACACTTTCGCATTTATAATATTAAAAAGTATCCTATGTCCGTCTCCTGGTTCTAAGCTACCTCCCCACAAATTTTTAGCCAAATCGGTTCAGCCGTTCTTGAGTTGTAAATAGTGTAACTAACACGACTTTCTTTTATATATATTAGATAATTGAGAAAATCGGATTATATTACCATATTTTAGAAGATGAATATCGTGGAAATTTAAATATCACCTGAGACCATCGTTTTCTGTGACGAATTTTTCCCTTATCTTTCAAATGACAAATCATTTTAGTTTTCCCTGGCAGTACCCAAGTCAGTCGTCCACCATATGGTGCAGGATACTTCTTAGGTGGTCGAACACGAATAATAGTTTGATGAACTTCGGAAGCGGCATCGTCAATGGTATCCACGAGAAGTTTTACGAATCGATTTACTTGAGAGTCGTCATCGTTGTGGTCAGATATTTCAAATGCGTCATCCAGAAATATATGAGCTGAAATATGTTTTTTATTAGGTTAATCGTTGAAATCGCCACTTATCCTATATCCACTTTCTATTTAATTGTTAAATGAATATTTTACTTTCAAATTCGTAGTAGTCAGGATCAACAACACGTAAATATTTCTGAGCGACCCGCCTAGCGCATTGGTCTTCATCCAATCGCAGAATAGACTTCAAAAACTCCATCATCTCGTCTTTCGTTTCATGCCACATAGTACAGCATGCATATATCCTGGTAATTTGATCGGACGACTTGATTGTTTTGGGAGAAGATCCAGTATTGTCTGTATGCACCGAAATCGTTTCGTAATATTCATCGCCTTTCTCTTTTTCTATTTCTGCTAGATCCTGTAATAAATAATTTACGGTATGTATGCGTAACTAAAGTTCGGCCGTTCAGAGAATGCGTTCCTGACACCTATCA
The DNA here is from genome assembly GCA_029955525.1 of Oeneis ivallda. Classification (NCBI taxonomy): domain Eukaryota; kingdom Metazoa; phylum Arthropoda; class Insecta; order Lepidoptera; family Nymphalidae; genus Oeneis; species Oeneis ivallda. The sequence continues at coordinate 18,321,772 of JARPMR010000002.1, read as the reverse complement.
GTTAGAATTAGAAAAATATTGTTTACCAAGTTATTTGACACTCAGTTTGGCACAAAATTATAACATTAATTGATTATTGATATAATAATGTTGTTTTAATGCTCATCAATTGTTAAAACGGTAAACAACCAGCAATAATATTTTTATCGTAACTGCAACGCCATTACAAAGTTACGTCGTCAGTTCAATCGCGACGTGTCAGGAACGCATTCTCTGAACGGCCGTAGTTTAGTAGCATTTATTTGCATATATTGTTACCTAATGAAGTGTTACATCAATCAACTTTAGAGGAATTATTTGTATCTAATGCATATAGGTAAGGTTGTATAATACCTCAGTTTTAACGTCCTTTTGATCATCTCTCTTTCTATTCAATGCCATGCTCTGGTCGATTAACAATCCATTGTACATTGGAAGAACAAACAGTTTTTCAGTAGATGCCAAACGTTCAGCTTTCGGAGTCCAAATATGAATTGTTATCCACGTCTGTGAAAGAAGCCATAACAGCCATATCCATGCCATTTGTCTTGTAATAAAGTCACCGAGTGAAAATACTGAAAATCAAAATATACATTATGTAAACATTGTTAAATAATTTTTCAATAGGAAATAATTATAGGAATTCTATTTACCTGGTGGGCTTTCAAAAAAGAGATAGTCGGGTATTGTACCATGGAATATGCAATTGTCACCGTTCCTTAAACCACACGCGGCGATCAAACAGTTCACTACCAACGGAATCACCAGATTTATTGGGAAGGCATAACTGAACCCTTGGATGAGAATTTTACAAGCAAACTTCCCGAATATATAGCAGAAGTAGGCTGCGAAAACTTGGATGAGCAACACGTAGAAGGCCGATTTGTGTACAGCTGCTACCTCGACTGAGTCACCAGTGAGAGTCGCGTTAGCAATGTCCGGAATTATTGTTCCGCCAAGTTGTATTTGTACCTGAAAAATTATGATTTTCGAAAAATATTCTGTTTAGCAATCGATGGAAACGGAACTCTTGAATATTTTTTGAAATATAAACGATATTATATGTAACACTCACCTCCTCAACTACGATGTTATGAGGCCCAAATCCGGGATTGAATAACTGGAAGAACATAGCAGGATCATCGCCATCCATCCAGATACACATCAGAATGCATATTAGGAACAAAATAATCTTCCAGACCGACATGAAACGGTAGGTGAAATAGCGTGTATGATTCAGTTCGTCTTTTATTCTGGCCAAGCTCTTTATTATACCTGTGTTAAAAAAAATCTTAAGAGAAAACTCCCTCGATGACACATGAACGCGCCTAATACAAATGAAGTTTGATTGAATATCAACCTATTTAAACTCAATGAAATTTTGCAGATACTTCCTAGAAACTACTAATATCAAATAAGTACCTATTAAATAGTAATTGAGGTAATCCTACTTCCTACTTCTACTAATATTATAAATGCGAAAGTTAGTGAGGATGAATGTATGGATGGCTGGATGGATGGATGTTTGTTTGTTACTCTTTCACGCCACAACGAATAAGAATAAGAATAAGAAATCTTTATTTGAAAATCTCAGTACAGTGCATAACATTGGAATCCTGACCCCTAAACTAGGAAAGCCCGTATCTTAGGGGCCAGTGCCATTCCCAAACATTGATTTATATTAATGATTTCACTGGTGCACATAAAACAATGAGTAGAGATTCCTACATTGAATGAAATACATAAATAGTTTAAGAAAATGATGAAACAAAAAAAAAAGAGATAATAAAATAAAAACATTGCATGCTTTGCTCTGTTTTAGTATATTGTGTGTGTGTGTGTGTGTGTGTGTGTGTGCGTGCGCGCGTGTGGTGTTTGTTTGTGTGTGTGTGTGCCGATGTTGTGTGTGTGAATGAACCGATTTGGCTGAAATTTGGAATAGCGATAGCTCATACCCAGGATTAACACATAGGCTACATGTTATCCCGCAAAATTAAGGGTTTTTCGCGGGAATTAAAAACCTTAATCCACGCGGACGAAGTCGCGGATGATAGATGATACATCTATAGTATTTATATAAGTATCAAACTTCATTTGTTTTGGATGCGTTCGAGATGAAATCTTTTAAGTCATATAGAGGCCCGGAGGGGGTGCTTTTTTAAGAAGTACTACCCGATTACCCCACATGTTGGTATATTGTACCATGGTATTGTGATCTAACAGTTTTTTTAAGCTAAGTTTTTAAGTACATAATATTATATTTCTTACCGATTGGACTCTGTCTTGAAACATAGTTCTCCCACCATCCCAAGGATATGCACAGGGTGGAAATCGGAATAAGCCAAATAACTGGTTTGTTTTCTATCAGCGGCCAAACAAGGAAACCGGTGACTTGTGCAACTATGGCGGCCATGTCGACGATCACTTTCATGAATCGCTTTGAATCTCGTGAGCTGCGGGAGAGCAAGCCGAGAATCGCTGGTACAACGCAGAGGCAGTTCGTTATCATAGCTCCTTTGACCACATCCAATTCTGGCAGTATTTTGAAGAATAATAATCCCATTCCTATTGTGTGCAGCGATTCCGTAATGAAGACCTGAAATTGCCAAAATTATAATTTAATTTTATTCGACCAAAAATTGTTACTCACATTACATATTATTATGATTCATGATCATTTAATAGTATAGGTATTATAACTATTAATTTTTATTTTTTTCTTAGGTATTATAACAATAATTTCTAGCCTGACTAGTCAACTACGCATGAGCTATACGTGCTTAAATACGCGAGCAAATACATGCCTTCTCCATTCCATCACTATCATAGTCAGATCTAGATCAGTCTAGATCAGGATCAGGAACAACGGCCTCATGTGTTCTCCGATGCACAGGGGTGTTATATCGCTATTGATTACTCAACTCTGACTCTGAGCTGCCGCAGATTTGACAGAAAAACCCAATAACTTTTTCTTCTGCCTTGAATCGGGTGTCGGAGACTTGGCACATAATGATGCAGCACTCGCAAAAACCAGAGACGTATGAATAAAAAAAATACAGTACAATGTTGGATTGTATGGAATATATTGGAATGGAACACTCACCACTGTAAATTGTATACTCGTAGGTTTTTTGGAAGTTTTAAAGAAACAAATCCTGACTGCACGGATCAGTGTCCCTATTTCTGGAATCGCGAAGGCCGCCAGCAGTGCCCACATCCACGCCACCCGCTCCTCGTCCGGGAGACTGACTATGAATTGCTTATCCCTACCTGAAATTGAAAAGAGCAAAAAATAAATAAAAGCATCTTAGGTACTTTAATATCATAAATGCGAAAGTGTGTTCATTTGTTACTTTGTCCTTCAATCAAGCCGCAACAGAGCTACGGATCGACCGGATTTTCTGCATGGGTATAGTTGAGGACCTAGAGAGTGGCATTGGAGTGACATTCCCCGGAATATCAAAGGGTTCCTGCTGGGTTTTAAAAACTAAATTAACGCGGACGAAGTCGCTAATTAAGGGAGGGCACACTGGCTACTTTTAGCGGCAGCGATCGCGCGCTTTTATATTGCCATTAGCATTTTTATGGTCTTTTGCGTGCATCGCGTTTCGCGCCAGTTCTTCGGCGTGAATTAAAAAAAAAAATCCCTGGAAAATGATTTTCCGGGATACTTATAAAGTTGCCTAAATCGCGCGTTCTTTATAAAATCTTTCACTTGTCTGTGTACGTCCGAGAAAAATCGATTCAGGTAATCCGAATTAACTCGACAAAATAAATTAAAATTTTCAATTAGATTACTATCATCGTTCACTGTAATAATATGAGCTTGAGGCAATAGATAGTTTATGCCTGAAACTGTACCCGCGTGAATAGGTAGAGGTTATTGAAAAAAATTCCAGGATGAAGAAGAAGTTATTTAAAACTTTTAATTTTTTTCCGGGTTTGTGAAAAATTATAAACGATTAGATAAGCTATTATAGGTATACCTTTTACTGCCGAGGAATTCTATATAAAAGATACCTTAATAATAAAAATAACTTACCTAAATTTCTATTACAATACGCGAGACGTTTGTCTTTCTTCAGTTGAGACGTCATAAAAAGTACTGTGCCCTTGGCTATCACACCAGAACCAAGCACCACTATGAAGGTAATCGTGTATGCGAACACTTTGAGCACCCGCACTGTGAAGTCCAGGCAGGCTTGGGTCTCCATCGACCCGCTGTCCTGCTTCGGTGGAAATTCTCTGAACACGTCCCATCCTTTTGTTTCTTGTACTGTTCTTTGGCTGGAATAAGAAAATTATATTATTTAATATTTCAAAAGCTTTGTACCTAGTCGTTGATTTTTTAGGTTACTTTCATTTATTTCCCGGTTGAGTTGAAATTTTCCAGAGAATTATGTGAGGTTAAGATGACGATGGAGAAATGAGGTAGCTATTGGAATATGGCAGGGAAGTTGCCAAAATCATACCTAACCCTTCCTTTTGGTTTATCCATAGTCAGTAAAAAATAAGTCCTTATTTCATTAGCCACATTCAACTTTGGTAGGCTAGACAGGTTTTCAAATACTTATTAATGTGTAACATCTGATAATAGCTATCTAACCTAGATAGTTAATAGCCATATCCATAATATTCACAATTTTAAAAGTGATGCTATGCATATAATAACCTTGTTGGATAAAAAGAATTGGCAATGCCTTACCTCTTACCTCGGATACATGTAAAAGTTCATAAATTACTTAGTACTACATGAAGCGGAAGGAATATTAGCTACACGTAGGTTATTTGTCGCTGTATTATTTAGCATTTTCCGAACATGCTTAGTAGACGTCACGTGACTAGCTGTCGTCAATATAAACTCAAGAAAACAACTTTCACACGCGACCGTGACAAGAGAATATCTCGTATATTTTGTAGTCGCTACACTTCCTTTAGGATCATATAAGTAGGAATATGTTAAGGATATTTCCGCTATTTGGTGACATAAAATAAAAATAATAAAAAGTAATTTACGGTCGAGTAGGTACTATAAAATCTAATTAATGGTTGTGAGCAAAAACTTTAAACCGTAATACTCCAACCACAATATAACTCAATTTGACAGATTTGCAATACAAAAGGATCATCAGTTAATCTTGTAATTTTTTTTTTTGTCACCGATAGATGCCCACTTGCACTGGTACGATCGCCACAGAACACGATCTTTCGCCGCTTGTATCAGTTATTACTAAGTAGGTACTCAGTTTTAATTCAAGAAGTTAAATCAATATTAATTAATCAACATCCCTTAATTGAAACGCAAAACAAGATCTACTTTTTGTGCAAGCAAAGTCAGGGTCGGTCCTTAAAAAACTGTATAGAAAGCTGTTACAATGGTCGAGTGTTTTCAACACCGCGTTCTCGATAAGCCAGTGGTGTTGTGTCAAAGGATTTACGTAAGGTAGAGGTTCTATATAATTTTAGTATTGCGTACCTACCTTTACTACGAACAATTACTACCCTCCCACCTTTACATTTTGATAAGTACTTATTGTTAAGACTTCGTATGAATTAGGTAGGTACATACATAAAAATATACTTAACGAAATCTAAATGAAGGTTGAATCATCAATCTACACTGCCAGTAACTCGAAAAAAATCTCTATTGCTAGACGTTTAATATTATTAGTGTCTGAATTTTGGCATTGTGTTCACTCAGTGTTTGGGACAGGTATTAGGAACAGGTGTAGTATCTAAATCTATTTTAAAATTAAATACAATACCTACAATATAGGTACTAATACAATTTAAGTACTGTTACAATATGTTTATTAGGTAGCGCCTGCTTAAAGTGACTGTTAACACGATGACTTTATATGAAATTAGAAAGTATGTACATTTTACATACATAAATGTAGACTCTTACAATAATATGTCGTGCACTAGCAACTAATTCCTATTTGACTTTAAAATTTAACAACAGAACTGAGTCTTATAGCTATGCTCAAAGAATAGATGCATTGACTTTACGTAAAATCAGATTCGCCGTTATTATTATTTAGATTTACCTTCCGCGGCATGACACCAGTAGGTTATTTAACTAAGTTTCTACTTCTCCCAGTGGACGCTCTTAAAACTTATAATAAGAGTAGGTACCTAAGTAAATTCTTCAAACATACTTTATTATCAAGTACCTATCAAGTCAAGAGATACCACCCACAAGCTTCCGCGCTTAGCTCAGAGAAAACTACACACTTCCCTAACAGTAGAGAGTAGATTTCTGTACCTAGCTATCCATAGCTAAAAAGTTTCATGCTACCTGTATATGCTACAGTAGTTACTGTAAATCGAGTTATTATTGTTGGCAGCGTAAATGCCTTCCCCGTCTACATCCTGCCTCTCATAGTAACTCTTGCGATCCTGGTCACTCATTCTGGCACATCACTGTCCCATAAAGAACTAAACACTGTTATTGCACATCACTGGTTATATCACTAAAGATATTGCAAGAAATAACAAGGAACAGTGCTCCCCGTCGGAATATTATTCAATAACTCATTGTTTCAATCAATCGAGGACAGACAACGGTGCGATCGCAATAGACACTGCTGGTGGCGGCACGCGTGTGCAAAAGGAATCGGTGTATCGTATCGCTGGACAAAATGGGAATATTAATTTTTGATTTTCGCAATTGAAAAAGTCATGAATAAAACATATTGTATTCACCATAGCCTTATGAGCGTACATTGTAAGCGATAAAATTTTATATTTGCCAATATTTATAGCTATCGGATTATTAAGATGGCAACTTTGATGAAAGAGCAATGCCACTCAGCGTGGTTCGTCGCAATGCAACGTAGAGATTTTGCCAGAAGTAGGTATATCACGCGGCTGGTACAACGTCAAGTGGATCCACCCAAAGAAATTAGTGCTGAGGAGTCACAGCGCACCGCGTGGTTGACGACGCGGATTTTTCTATGTAGGGCACAAATGCAACGCAACGACGCCGCACAGCCTCGTTTGGCGTCGCTCTTATTGGTATCTATTTTGAAGTTTTAATCCTGCTAATCCTACTAATAAGTATTATTAATGCGAAATTTTGTGAGGATGTATGGATGGATGATGTTTGTTACTTTATAACTCCACAACGAATGAACCGACTTGGCTGAAATTTGGAATGGAGATAGCTCGTATCCAGGATTAACACATAGGCTACTTTTTAATTACAGAGTTCCCGCGGGAATTATAAATCCTTAATCCACGCGGATGAAGTCGCGGTCATCATCTAGTAACAAATAAAGGTCATCTATATTTCTGACTAAAAAAATACCTTTTGGTTTATAATTTATAACAACCTACGTCATACTCAGGAATCTGTACCTAATAAAGTGGTAAAAAAATCTTGGCTTGTTGGCTGCAATTAAAAGTCCGTAGGAAGTATTGAGAATAGAAATATTTTGTAGAAAATAATATTCTAGTAGCTTTTTTCTATAGGTATTTTTGTCCGTTGTTTTCAATAATTAAACCACTGTGCAGAGAGTTCTTCGTTCTGCGGCGGTGGGCACGTGAAATTATATCGCTTCGCTAATTATTATAGTAAACCCACCTCACTTATGTGGAACCGAGGGAAATGGAAATTTCTTTTTTTAGTCTGAGTTCAGAAAAGAACCTTTAAATATATCATACATCATAGTCTATAGCCTGCCTACTAGATCAGAAATTACAAGATCGGTAGAAGAATCAGAGTAAAAGACAGCTCAACGAATCGCAAGGCTGAAGTGGCAATGGCACATATCAACGTAGCTGTGGTCCAAATATTCCCAAGGATGGCGAAAAACCGAAAATCCCAGTTTGTAGAACCCCATTAGACCGACAGACGACCTCATACATGTCGCAGTTAAAATATCATTGAGTACGGAAATCTCTTCAAGAGCCTTTGACGTAGGTAGACTTAGGACGCTATCAGTCGAGACGCCAACAATGCCAAACTTACCTACCATTTTAATAATCCAAAATCGAATTTATTCAAATACTTAAAAAAAAAAGAATATTAGTCAAGTTGAACTTGACTTATATTCTCCTCTCTTCTCCAAATAAGCAGAAAGCTTGTGCTAGGAGTGGATACGACAATATAGTGCAACGGGTGGGGATCGAAACTGTGACCTTTCAGTTTTCAGTCCACACCTTTAACGGTCGGGCTATACTTTGTGAAACCATAGATTAAGGATTGGTAGTCGCTACGCACCAGCGACTACTAATTCTAAATCTGTCTTTCAACAATCAAATCAATCCACGTGGGTTTTGTTTTTTATTAAAATACGTTTTTTTTTTTTCAATCTATATGAAGAATAAAACTCAACAAAAAAGGTCGTGACCTTCCCAAAATCACGATCCTGACCGCCCGAATGGTGCAGCAGCAATTTAATAGCTTGTATGTCGTCATCACATATTGCTACTCTATTATATTCCGTATGCTAAATGGCATAAAGTTCAGCTGTCCAAAGAGGCTTATAACGCCACATAAACAATAGACTATCGCTCAATGTCTCCACTGCTCACGAAAACTTGCGAAAGGTGTGCCTGAGTAGAGTGCATGCGTTCTCAAGTCCGCTACTCTATTCTCGCACAGATTTTACATTATTCACTTGATATAGTAGAAAAGATCGAATAAGAAAAAGATTGTTTTGTGCAGGTAAGTAGGTAAGCTACTAATTACCATCCTCAGCAGAAAATGTAAGTAAATTATACGAATAAATAGAAAAGAGCACAACTTTAACACCTAGATAAAGCTCGGTTAGACTACTATAATACGTACTAAAAAATACACCACAATGTTTAAAGTAAAAGTTTGAATTGGAAAAGCTGTTATTAGTATGCGAAACATTCTCTCAAATTCACGTCCGAAGTTCAGCGGTCAATGACCATGTCAAAAAGCGACTCATGCACTCGCTTTTACCGACTACTCACAGTTTGCACATCACTGACATAATAATATTATATACCTATATGAATAAATAGATTTCTTGTAGGCACTACAGGAACCTATTACTATATTTCTTAGTTATGCAGATACCTTTTAAAGTTGATTCACTTGTAGGTAGATATTCACTATACCTATACCTACTAGAGAATCCGTCACATTTTTTACTGAATCGTTAGCTTAAGTTAAAAATCAATTTTCGATATGTATCTACAAAAATCAGGATGTAGAGGCCTTCGTTAAAATAGAATAGATGATAATATAGGTAGATTCCTTAGTGTTCAAGCAAGGCAATACTTACAAAGTGCTTTTTATATGAATATATTATATTTATACAGGATGTTACTTTGAGAGCGGTCAGCGAGGTGAGTCAGAATATTTAAAAAAGTATTAAGGATAGAGGAATTTGGTCTGATCCGTCTAAGACTTAGACTCTAAGTTATACTAAATAATGTTTTTATTACACATACATTTTTTTTAAAGAAAATTCAGGGTTCAATTCCTGAGCTGTTTGAATTTTGGAAAATCTTTAAACGTAGGTAGTTTTATTTTCTTTAAAATGAGCGCCATGTTTCCAAAACCAAATTCCCTTAGTAAAAATAGTTTATTTTTCTTCGAAATAACATCCAGTCGTTTCTGTACCAGATACATACGAGTATCTCGGTGTTGCTTACGAACAAACATAAATCTTTTTAGGTACAACAGCTAGGCCGAACCCGTTGTGATCTAATATTCCTTGCACGCTCAACCTCTACCCACTATGTAGGTATAGCCTACCTGTGAATTAAAAATTACCAAGCCATTATACGACTTATTTGCATTTAATTAAACGTGAAGATCGTTTGGTAGAGATGCACTTGTGTGCTGTCTTTATCAAACTGATACTGATACACTTGCTGGTAGCTGGTACCTAATCACTTGATTCAGGTGGCTCAAATATTTAAAAAAATATTTGAGCAATAAATAAAAACTGTAGGTACAACTTAGTGAGTAAGCAGGAACATCCCTATAGCTATGTGACCTTAATGTCTAGATCTCCAGAGTTGACCGTGCTCCGTGACTTATAGATTTTATAGAGATTATAGTGAACTAAATAAATTTCTATTTAAATATTTGCTTGCATCTTTGGTAAAAGGTAAAACATTTGCACTTCATTTATATATATAATTAAGATCTATCTAATATTTTGCATATTGATAAGTTTCAAGCATAGGTAAAAAAAAATTAAATCTGAACTTTAATAGTAGATTGTTACACAAGGGACGTAAGTAAGCTATTACAGAACAAGATCCAATTTGGCGCCAGTGCGAGCGCAGCTCGCATAGGGCGCTAATGGATCGCGTGCACCCGAGATATTTAGTCACACGAGCGAGCGCAGCGAGCGAGGGTGAATATAGTTCGAGGGTGTAATAGCTACTTGCAACCGAGGTAAGCATTCTACTTTATATCATTCTTGCGAGGTAAATAAAACATTGGTAATGCAAAATGAAATTTTAATTAGAATAATTAGCAAATTTAGAGAAAAAATAGAAAAAAATGGTTACAAATCCCTTTACGAACAAACTTCACAAACTTTCAGATCAAATGAAATGCCGCCATTTCCATTTTTTTTTCGTAAATAGTTTTCTATTTTTTTTACGGCTCTGAGTTCCAAGGCGTTTTGCATAGTTTGAAATGTATGGAAATTATATGCCGCCATGTTCAGTGTTTTTTTTTTTCAGTAAAAAGTTTTCTTACCATTTTATAAGAAAAGAGATTGTTTACCAAGGAGTTTTGCATAGCTTGAACTGTAATGTGAACATTACAATTCAAGCATAGTGCGACGTAATGTTGCCTTGAATTGCAAACACCAACTTACAAGGAGACTTTCCACCATAGTAATCCCTAGTTACTGAGCAAGTATGATATAAAAGTTTGTTACTAAGTAGAAAAGGAAAAAGCTTTATTGAGATTATCTAACATTATTTATTAAATGCGAGCAAATAAGAAATAGATAATACAGTACCTACACTATGCGCCGAGGAAGTGGGGCGCAAAAATGTGGCGCACTCGATCGAAAGTTGTGTCATGTCGTCAGAGTTGACAACCTTGGCATTTGAGCGGGTTCCGGGCAGCGCGGTGACCGATCGGGCGGCCGACCTCTAGCCGCTTATAAATCCTATGAGTGATACGTTATTGTTCTTTTTAAACCTAAATAAACGTCGGCAGAACAAAAACATCTAAGGCCTGCTTGCAGAGACGCCGAGTTAGTTAACCCAGGAATAAATTTGTAATTTTGACAGAAACTGTATACGCAATCTGTCAAATTTGTCCTTTTTTACCCAGAGTTAGCCGCTAACTCTGGGTTAGCAGAGTTCTGCAAGTGGGCCTTAGTCAATGAGCGCTTCGTTATCTAGACTATTTTTCGCATCTGGGAATGAAGGTTTTGCCACTACCAAGCAATAAGGGCCTATCCACACGAGGGACAGCATTCAGCGTACTTTTGCTGTATGTCAGAATAGATCGCTTAAATCTCTATCGACTAATCGACTAATAGTACGGCGGCTAGGTAATACTAGTATAGTAACGCCAGACAATTATAGTTCCACGTCTAGGTCCTAAGCTCTCCTATAAAACGAGTATTTTTCTCATTAATTAAGTTCAACATTAGTGAAGGTTAGCACTATAGCACCTGTAACTTTAGTATTATGTACCTTTAGTACTATGAGTCTAGAAATGCATAAATTTCAATCTTAACAACGCAATTTTGCCAAGAACGCTTTAAAATGTCTAAAACAGCTTTATATAAAAGGCTATAATAAGAAACCTGTTTCATAAATAATTTGATTTTAAAGTTATCTGCTTTTAGGATTTCCAAGTCAAACATAACGCTTGCCTTGTTTTGAAAAGGCAAATAGATAAACATATCTTGATTGATAAAATTTATTTAAGAAACTCAACCAAGTTGATTTTTGTACTTCTTCTTCTTCTTCTTTATCAACCGATAGACGTCCACTGCTGGACAAAGGTCTCTTGCATGGACTTCCACAGGCCTCGGTCTTGCGCCGCCTGAATCCAGCGGCTCCCTGCGACTCGTTTGATGTCGTCGGTCCACCTGGTGGGGGGTCTGCCAACACTGCGCTTCCCGGTGCGGGGTCGCCACTCCAGCACCTTGGGACCCCAACGACCATCAGCTCTTCGAACTATGTGCCCCGCCCATTTCCACTTCAGTATCGCGACTCGCTTAGCTATGTCGGTGACTCTGGTTCTCCTACGGATCTCCTCATTTCTGATTCGATCCCGCAGGGACACTCCGAGCATAGCTCTCTCCATCGCCCGCTGAGCGGTCCTGAGCCTACTTATGAGGTCCTTAGTTAGCGACCATGTCTCGGATCCGTAAGTCATCACTGGCAACACGCACTGTTCGAAGACTTTAGTCTTCAGGCACTGAGGAATTTTGGACGAGAAGACATCTCGGAGCTTCCCGAACGCTGCCCAGCCGAGTTGGATTCGGCGGTTGATCTCTTTCTCGAAATTGGACCTACCTAGCTGGACTGTGTGTCCCAGGTAAATATACTCGTCGACAATTTCGAGTGCAGAGCTCTCAACAATTACTGGGTGGAGCGGTGCATGAGCATTGGACATGATTTTCGTCTTGCTCATGTTCATTTTCAGGCCCACCTGTTGAGAAACCCTGCTGAGATCGTTGAGCATTGTATTGAGGTCTCTCAGAGTCTCTGCCATGACTACTATGTCATCGGCAAATCGCAGGTGAGTGATGTACTCGCCGTTTATGTTGATGCCAAGCCCGTTCCAATCCAGAAGCTTAAAGACGTCCTCCAACGCAGCGGTAAAGAGCTTCGGGGAGATAACATCTCCCTGTCGCACTCCACGCTGCAAGTGGATTGGCCTCGTAGTCTGGTCCTGTATACGTACTGACATTGTGGCGTTTTCATACAAGCACTTCAACACTTGGATATACCGGTAGTCAATCCGGCATCTCTGCAGCGACCTCAACACAGCCCAAGTTTCCACCGAATCGAAGGCTTTCTCATAGTCCACAAACGCTAAGCAAAGTGGCCGGTTATACTCTTCTGTCTTTTGTATAACCTGCCGCAGCGTATGAATGTGATCTATGGTACCAAAGCCTTTTCGGAATCCGGCTTGTTCGGGAGGCTGGAAGTCGTCAAACCTACGAGCGAGACGATTCGTAATGACTCTCGAGAACAACTTATAAACATGACTCAACAACGAGATGGGTCTATAATTCTTCAACAAGGTATTATCACCCTTTTTGAAGAACAGAACCACCACGCTCCTGTGCCATGCTTCCGGCGTTGTGCCCTCGTGGATGACGGAATTGAACAATCGCTGAAAGATCTTAAGTACCGGTTTTCCACCCGCTTTCAGGAGTTCCGCAGTGATTCCGTCATCACCTGGCGCCTTGTTGTCCTTAAGCTGTTTGAGAGCCATTCTAATCTCGTATAGGCTGACGTCCGGGATATCTTCGGTATAGTGTCGGGTCAGTTTGGCTCTGGGATCTTTCGCCAGATCTTCAACAGGTTTTTGTGTCGTGGTATATAACTGTCCATAGAACTTCTCAACCTCTCCCAAAACCTCAGGTCGAGAAGAGACGAGACGGCCGTCATCAGTTTTCAGCCGCGTCAACTGGCTCTGTCCGATAGACAGATCTCTCGCGAACACTTTTGAGCCTTTGTTCCGCTCAATGGTATCTTTAATACACTTGGTATTAAAGACACGGAGGTCGCGAGTTTGTGCTTTAGAGATCTGCCTATTAATCCGCCGGTAGGCAGCCGCGTCTGCCGATGACTGCAGCCTCATCTCTTGTCTCTCCTTCATTAGCTTGAGAGTATGGTCAGAGAACTTTTCGGTTCTTTTCCTGCGGTGGGTCTTAAAGAATTTAGACCCCACAGTATGAACAGTTTCCACGAACCTGTTGTTTAGATCGTCCACAGAAACGCAGTCTGCTAGGCACTCGAATCGGTTCTGCAGTTCGAGTTGGAAGTTTTCGGGATTTTGGATATGAGCACGAGAAGGTCGGAGAGTGGACTTCACCAGTCTGGCCCTTTCCAGCTTCACATTAATATTCAACGTGCCTCTTACCATCCGGTGATCGCTACCGGTTTTCACCCTATTGATCACAGAGACATCATTGAATATATGCCGCTTGGTCGACATAATGAAGTCGATCTCATTTCTCGTGGAACCATCGGGACTCAACCATGTCCATTTTCTGTGTGGCCGCTTCCTGAAGAAGGAGTTCATCATAAAGAGGCCCTCCTTCTCCATGAAGTCGGCCAACATTTGGCCCCTTTGGTTCCTTCGCCCATACCCAAAATGCCCCACTCTCGTCTCTGCACCGCTTCGTTCGCCCAGCCTTGCATTGAAATCCCCCATCACAACACTGTAATGAGTGGTAGAGGCGTGTATGGCTTTTGATATATCCTCATACAGCGCCTCCACCTCCTCGTCAGAATGTGTCGATGTCGGTGCGTAGACCTGTATAACCTTCAGCGAATACCGTTTGGTGATTCTGAGTATAAGGTACGCTACCCTACTCGACACACTCTTGACTTGTACAATGTTGTTGACGAGGGACTTGTGGACGATGAACCCGACACCACCCTGGGACTGTTGATCGCCCTCCCGGTAGTAAAACAAGTTGCCGGAATTAAGGATTATCGAGTCCTCCCCCTCTCGTCGGACTTCAGACAATCCTATAATGTTCCAGCGCAACTTGCTCACTGCTTCTTCCAGCTCGATGATCTTTTCGTCGGTCCTCAAAGTGCGTGCGTTATACGTCACCAGGTCCAGTCGTCGGGGTTGGCAGCGGAATCTCGTCCGGAGATTCTTAGCACCCCCTGCCCCGCCATTACCGTGACCGCTGCCAGGGTCAGGAATAGCGAGGCCGCCGGGAACTAGGGGCCATGGTCTTGTGCGAATATCCATACAAGGTTTTGCCCATAATGACCACGCTGGGCAGGCGTGTTGGTCATCGCAGGGCTAAACTGATCGCACCCGTGTCGCTGCTGCCCGACACAGGTCTGTGCCATTTGCTCAGTTTTTTGCTCAGTCAGATTTTTGTACAGATAATAGATAAGTTGGGACGATCTATGTGAGTACCTAGCTGGGAGCTGTTGGATACAAGCGGCACAAGATAGTTTTCTGTGGTGATCCTAGCAAGAGATATATGTCTAGCAATGGACGTCTATCTGTAGTCTACTCGATTGCTTACCATCCCTATTTTAGCACTCTAAAAATGAAATAAATTCCTATCAAGGTGATTTCGCTTGACATAATTAGATATACTAAAACGATTTTTTGCAGTAAAATCGTCTTTAGGCACGTAAAGCACTGTAAAAACATGGATGTCGCGATTTCAGTAAGCGTTCAACATTTTAGAGATTCTCAAGCAACCTTGTACAGTGTGGTCGGCCAGAAGCCGCCTTCCTACCGTTTATTGAATGATGTCGCAGGTTCGAATCTCACGAAACGTGACAGTGCGCTTTTTCTAAAAATTTTTTTATTTTTTTTTATTGCAAATCTAGTTTCCACTTCTATCGGCAGTCCCTATGACTGCCAATTTTTTTTTATATTACAGTTAACTGCCATATCAGGACAACATCGTACTGTTGCAATATTGTTAATGACCCCCTGGCTGAGGCCCATGGGCTTCAATGGTATTGAATAATGTCTATTGCCTATCGAAGATTTCACGTTACGATGATTCCTAAGACTATTAAGTCATATAATGTATATTTTATTATGTTTATGCAAACGGCAATGACATTATGCTTACTCGTATATTTAGATGTGCGGTGTCTAAGATGTTCAGTTCACTGCGGTGTGCTATTTGAATGGAAATCTGCGAAGGCAACTATAGCTTAAAAATTGAATACAGATTCTAAATATTATTCACTTTTAAAAAATATACCTAGATAAAATGGAAGAATATTTTGTTATATAATAATATTTTATCAAAATGTCAACCAGGCCTTAAAAAATGGTCATTTTATTTCAAAGTTGGTATTTGATCGACTCCCTCTACATTCAATATTGGGTCTTTACAATCTACACTTATATTTTATAAATCCTTACTAATATTTTGTTAAATGTAGAAGTTCGTTTGGTGCTTTGTCCTTCAATCACTCGGCAACGTAACGTGACATTACGTGGAGTGACGTGATTTTTTGCATGGATAAGTATAATGGAGAATCTGGAGAGTGGCATAATATGCTACTTTGATCCCAGTAAATCAAATGTTTCCACGAGATTTTTAAAAACCTAACTCGATGTTAACATCTATTTAACTAAGACGTGGTCTAAAGCTAATGCAAATATACCTCCTATGAACAAAGAGAAAATATCCATGTTGGTAATTGTTGACCTTAGGTAGAAAGACGGTATGTCAGCGTGACGCGTTTATTAAAAATGTGAACACGATGATATCATGCAATAATTGGTCTTTAGGTAGAGTCAGATACAAAAGAAACATAGGTAAACTAGGAAGAATGTTGGGATTTGAAATCTAAAGTGTCTGTACATTGTTTGGCAAGTGAAAAGTAAGGTTTATCGGCTTAGGTTGGGTTGAGTTACTTAGATTCACGAGACGCAACGCGATTTGGGTAAACAAAATTTTCTTTACTGGAATATCCTACACTTGGCAACTCTTCGAGTGCCTTTGTTGTGTAATAACGAGGAAAAGGTCCGTTTTTAGTAGGAGAAGTAGTTATACCTCTACCTAGTAAATGCATATTATTACGCGTAATAATGCGTATTATTTTTCACGCGATGAACATTGACGACACCAAGCCAGTTCGCTCGCCCAAACACTATCCCACAACCTGAGCATTATTGTGGTACACTTTACTGAAAAACTATCACGCCTATAGATTTGTGCTTTAACATAGTAATTTAACTTCATATGCAGATATATGTTATCTGTCAAAAAAAATATAATTTTATAACCATAAAAAAAAATGGACATTAACAATTTTGTATTCATTGGATAGAATGTTATTGTACTACTAACGCCATCTGTTAGAAAACCAAAGAGTTAACATCGCTGCAACAGAACTTATTACCCGTTAGAAGAACTACGCGAGCCCTCACAAAGCTCAGCTTTTTGCTACTATTATAATAAGTTCATAGTTCACGCATACCCAATTATTATAACACTAACCTGCCGCCATAAGTGTCGTTTGCCAGCGGCAATAGCTCGTCATCGGAGTTGTCGCTCACCTCCTCTCGCCGCGACTTCCCCCCTGAAGTCGCCATGATGGCTTACTGCTGAAACAATTGAAATCATATTATTCGAAAATAATATCTACCTGCTTCGCTCATTTTTGATTTGCAAAAACATTGGCTTTTGCAATAAAATGAGTAGTTTATTGAAACTACCCGTAATTTAACAATTAGTACCACATTGTCGATTCGTTCCATACTTTGAAGGCTTGGACAGAAATAACGCGCAATGACGACGTGACCCCTAGAAGTTTAAAAGGTGCATAGTAAAGCACATTGCACACTTGAGTACTAACTGTACGCTGAACTAGTATAGTTTACCAGTTATCAGGGCGAAAATGAGAGAAAAATGAAAGATAAAAATTAATTTTGGCAATTTTTCCCTACTGTTTAAAATAAGGCTAGGATTAATATTAATTTAATTTTCATCACCAAAAAATATGTACCTATATATTCTGGGTTAAACTGGGGCCAACCTGAACAATTGCGTTATGAAAACTGCACGCAACCCAATTCGCTTGTTTTTTTGGTGAGCAATTTTAACTTTACCGATAACATTACTATGACCACCTAACGTACAACTGGCATTAAATAATAGATTTAAGACTTAAGTTCTATATTAGAGGGCTCTGCAATGTAACGTACTTCATATAGATTCCATTAATCGTACACTCTTCTGCCGAGTGATATCGCGTGTCGTAAGTGTCGTTGTCAGCACGCTTGATATCTGTCCAAGCCTTTAGTGATATTGACTATAATAGTTCTCTGCTTAGGTATTTAAGGTTCAATGGTCAGTATTGAGCAGTGATAGCCTAGTGGTTAGGACTGTGGTCTCCTATTCGGGGGGTCGCATGTTCGATCCCGGGTACGCACCGCTGACTTTTCGGAGTCAAGTGCGTTTAAGCAATTAAATATCACTTGCTTCAACGGTGAAGGGCAACATCGTGAGGAAACCTGCACTCCTGAGAGTTCTTCATAATGTTCTTGAAGGTGTGTGAAGTGCGCCAACTCGCATTGGGCCAGCGTGGTGGACTATGGCCTATAACCCTTCTCTGAGAGGAGACCTCCGTTCAGTAGTGAGACGTTGTTGGGTTGCTAATGATGATGATGATGGTCAGTATTAAGCCTGTTATCATTCTCTTTCTCAATGCTAAAGACAAAAAAAAAAGTGTGGAAGAAGTAAATTTTTCGTTTACTTTCCTCACATTGCAACCTAATAGAAAGATACCTAATGATTTTCATTGAATGAGGGAGTGTGACTCATAATTGGAAAAGCTATAAACTGCTTAATTACTTAGTATCTATTGATACTATATATAGGTTTATTACAGTAAATAATGAGTTAAAAAAGTTGATTTGATCTATACAGTACCTACGTATCTTATTTTAATCGTAACTAGCTGATGCCCGCGACTTCGTCCGCATGGATTTAGTTTTTAAAAATCCCGCGGGAACTTTCATTATCCGAGATAAAAAGTAGCTCCCCGGTCTGAGGAACCACTACTACATCCATTACTATACCCATGCAAAAAATCGCATCAATCCGCTGTTCTGTTGCGACGTGATTGAAGGACAAACCAACAAACAAACACACTATCGCATTTATAATATCAGTAATGCTTTATTATAAAACTTTTTATAATTGTCAAATTTTTTACCATACTTAACCAAAGACAAAATTACGTTTAGCTGTCATTTACGTTTTGTTATTCCACTGTCATTTGCGTTTTGTTATTCCATATCAGATGCATTTTTGTTATACCATGGTTTATAGTGACTTGACGGAAACGCGGTCGAACGGGATAAAAAGTATCCTATGTCCGTCTCCTGGTTCTAAGCTACCTCTCCACCAATTTTGAGCCAAATCGGTTCATCCGTTCTTGAGTTATAAATAGTGTAACTAACACCACTTTCTTTTATATATATAGACAAGGTTTATTATATATATAGATTTAAGTAAGGAACGCGTTGATGTCTTTTGCAGAGCGGGCGAGTCTACGTAAAATCGAAGTTCTAGAATGCAGCACAAGCAAAAAAATTTCATACGTTCATACTTATTGTTCTTGTCTTCCTTATCTTATGAGAATGCAGTAAACATTGGTCTTTAACATTATCATATTTTGTTTTACGTCACCAAAATATAATAGTTTTATCCCAAAATGCTGGTGTAATATCTGCTTATAAAATATTAAAAACGATATAACTTTAGTGAACGGTTTTAGTTGACAATTTTGTTATCAATTTATAACTTTTTATACAAATATTGTAATGTATTATAGTAGCTAATACCAGCGCAGAACTCGATTTAGGCTACATCCAAAAAGACGTTTTTTTACTTACTCAGCGACAAGATAGACCTTCACTACGATCTGACTTGATGGAAGTGTAAATAAAACCCATACACCTACTATGTACACGCAATCGTACCGGAACGCTTAATTGTTTGACGGAATATCTCTTTGATGGTAGGGTGGTGATTAGTCAGGTTAAAAGACTCCCATCAGACCAGACCATAGATATTTCAAAAATCATAAATCCCTAATTGCCACTGCCGGGAATTCACCTCTGCGCCAGAAAGGTCGTCAACGCGTTTGGGTACGTTTATGCACTCGCGGCGCGTTATGCGGCGGACGCCGCCGCGGCGCACGTCGCGGCGCCCAGCCCGCCGCGTGCGCCGCTGCGTTCAACGCAAACGCTTCTGTATGAACGCTCTCATACTTGGCCATATGTTTGAGGTTACGACGCATCACGCGCCGCGCAACGCCTCGCGTGTGCATAAACGTACCCTTAGACATGCGATGCGACAGACTTTCCTCTAATTTAAAGGTAGCCTAAAAATATATAATATCTATGTATGAGCAACGTAATCTTGAAGAATGGTAAAAATTGAAATATAATATTGGGATCTATGGTAAAGTTTTTACTTCGGGCTCATAATTTTTTACATCAAAATATTGTACCTAGTTAGCAAAAATGTATCTAAGTATGTATAAAAATATCTAAACTCTTATTCGTTTACAAGTGGAAAAAGTTAACTGTTAATTTTGTTGTGGTCACTACCAAAATTCTCCTTCAATCACAGAGCAACATAGCAACGAATCGACGTGATTTTTTACATAGTTATAGTTGAAGACTTGAAGAGTGACATAGGCTACTTACCTGTTATCCCGGAAAAATAGATGGTTCCCGCAGGATTTTGAAGCCTAACTTCACGCGGACGCGAATTATAAATAGAAGTACCTTTTCATAAATCGTATAATATAATTATCTCTTACACTGCGCCACGTAGATGATACTTATATACTCATAAATAGATAGACTGAAAATAAAACTTAAGAGATTTCTCAGGGCATCGATGTTCGAACCGAAGTCCTACAGTCGAGCTGAACATTCCACTGCGGTTATCCTTTTATACCGTCGGTCATTCATCCTTTGTCAATTCAATATGATGCACTTATTTAATTTTAAAAATGTATTATTTTCAAATTGTTTTAAATTTTTCAATGAAAATCTAACTAAATGAATCGTGAATTTATAGTCAAATACCCATCTACTTAACTATCTATCTTACTTAGCTTGATTTTTTATTGTTTTCGTTAAAAGATACGTTAATTATAACGTAATGTGAACCTGCTTAAAACTAATAAGTTAGTCTTTTGTTGGAGTGGATAGGTATAATATGTGACATGTCAAAAGACAGAAAAGGGATGCATGAAGAAAAGTGACATCAGCACTATTTATATGTAGGTAATGGCGTGCGAGAGGCTGCAGCCAGATGTTCCCTGCACTACCACCACTGGCACAGTCTGCCATTCCATTTGCCTTCATTTAATATACCTATAGCTGTCATTGTCTCATTTTCCAAAATTACAACCAGTTTTGATTCTGTTTCCACAGAAAATAATAATTGTTCTTGTTACAAAATTAGCAAGCAAAAAATTATTAAAACAGAAAATACTCGGCTGTTATAAAGAATATCAACTGATTATAGCCAGTATCACTCGGGCTGATGATCTATGGGGTATCGGGATTCTAACGATACCCCATAGATCCAAATCTGTTCAGGCATTTAGAAATTATTGTGGAATAAAGAAACTTACATACATACGTACATACATGAACCCTGAAAACATAACTCTACAAACATATCTATTGTAGAAAAAATTAAATTATTTCCTTAATTCATATTAACTTAGGTAAATCAAGTTTATACCTAATATGCATGTAGTATTAATACAAATTGCAATGTTTTTTGTTTCTATAGCTAAGTTTGGAGGCGGAGGGCGCGTCGACGGCCGCAAGGTCAGCGACTTATTGCTCGCCTGCCGGACAATAAACGGCGTCTATATTCTATTCTCTATACCGAATAAACTCCTTATCTGCCTTTGAAGAACTTGTAAAACAAAGAACACATAAACATCATACTATAATATTAAAAATGCGAAAGTGTATTTGGTTGTTGGTTTGTCCTTCGATCACGCCGCAACAAAGCTTCGGATCGACGTGATTTTTTGCATGAGTATAGTTGAGGACCTGGAGAGTGACATGGGCTACTTTTTATCCCGGAAAATATAGACGAAGTCGCGGGCATCAGCTAGTAAAGAATAATATGTTTCGAGTATTTGTAGAGTTTAAATTGTTAACTCTACAAATAGTAGTTTGGTTCTCGAAATTATAATATACATAATTTTACAAATACATAACTAATTATAAATATCATCCTTTCTATCCATCAGTAATAAATATAAATGCGAAAGTTTATTAATTTACTTGTTGATATATCTTTCAATCTCGCAGCAATGGATAAACGTGATTTTTTGTATGGGTATAGTTGAGCCTTGAGGACCTGGAGAAGTGGCATAGGCTACTTTTTACCCTGGAAAATCAAAGGGTTCCCCCGGAATCATTTACCATATTCAAATGCTACTTTACTTGGCCTGGCTTGACACCTCCCGTTAACCTCGTCGTAATAACACAACGAAATCGTGAGTGAAGATTTTCGTAGCAAGAGGCCCAACACCGCGCATATTACCTACATCGTACCTTTTTGGAATGTCAATAAACATGCGGTTTAAATATTGAGATCAGAGGTGCGATTATCTAAAAATTGCCGATCAAAATCGTGATGAATACGATTTTGATCAGCAACTTTTAGACAATCTGGGGGCAGTACGATATAATTATTGATAATCTGTCATTCTTCAGTTTCTTCTAGCCCCAAAACTCCAGTTAAAGATCAACACATTATTTAGGTTATGTATATATATATATATATATATATATATATATATATATATATATATATATATAATTCGTGTGCTGATATTCAGAATACATTTTTTATGTTTATAAAACAAACAATTTATTTTTTGTGTTTATAAACCAAAAAGTTACATGGTTTCATGTAACTTTTTGGTTTTAAGATAAGAAGAAGACGCCTGGTAAGTAAGAAGCATAAATAAAGAAACACTGAAAAAAAACTCCTTTGATCTACAGTTCGAAGTATGAAACTATTTGAACAAAGAAACGGGTAACACATTAATAAAATATGTCATAAGAACGGCATTTCCGGAGTCTGCGCAACTGCTTTACGCACCTACTCGTAATTTGCGACCAGCTGTATTTTGTTTTTGTTGCTTTTAAAATGAAGCACCTTAAGTTGGCATAATTCATATTTATTTCAAGGTCAACAGCTAAAGTGATATTAATAGGCCTGTAGGTACTTACAGTTTACCTTGGTCCTAGGTACATAATTGCCGTAAAACAGTTCCATATCGATATATTACCTATTTCTCAAAAGAGAAAAGTTAAATCATTAACTTTAATTACACTAGGCACAGTTAATTCTGTACAGAAAATGCATACATATTTCTAATCATTTATAGATAGTTAAAACTTCCGATATCTGAAGTTTCTTATCTCTGTATTATGACAAATGCTATAAAACTACGATTAAAAGTCTTTTAAAAAACTGTTAGGTACGAAAACCGCAGCAAGCTGAAATAAATCATGGTTTTCACACCTAGATCTTAGAATTATGTCTTGCAAACATTAAGTAGTAGGTTTTGTTATTTGTTAATTTTGTTGGTTTTTGTACATTATAGTTAGTTTCATAAGAATATAAGATTTTAGAATAACGCCCTGTAGGCTGTAAGCTACGGGTGCTACGGTCATTGCCATTTCATCACGTATAGTTAAAGTAGGTATAAAGATGACTAGCAATAATTGTCAAACATCAGCTAACGTCCTTATTTAATTTATTACAATTAATGCCAAAGTGTTTCAAGTTGGTTGTCCTGCAATCACGGATCGACGTGAATTCACATGGGTGTAGTTGAGGACTTGGAAAGTGACATAGGCCACCTTTAATTCCGGGAAAAACATAGTTTCCGCTGATTTAAAAAAATCTAACACCACCAGCTAGTAGTAGTTATTGCCTAATATTCTTCAAAAAATTGGTTTTGCAGGCATAGGTACACTAAGTAGGTAATATTAAAGTTCTGTCTGTATGCTGTAGGTACCTTCTATTATAGAGCTAAGTAAAGTCGAGCCGTTCGACTTGAGCTCACTTTCACTATTGACGGCCGCCAGCTGTTCCCCCTGCCCTCCTCCCCCCTATCATTACCTTCTAACTACTTTAGTACTACGCAACACTGCCTTACATTCTTAGCTTAGCCACCAGTAACAAAATGCAAGACATGATTTTTATCTACCTTAGGTTCACTGCGATTCCCATCAGAAACCTTTTTCGTGTGAAAATTTTTGCTCATCGTGTTTGAAGCGATAGACGTCCACTATTGAAGCGACAGACCTCCACTATAGACAAAGCCTTGTAAGAATCACCACGGAAGACTTATTCAAGATGATGCTGTTTGATATAGCAATTAAAGATGTTTTTCACCCGGGAGGCAAAAATAAGGACGTTATAAGTTTAACGTGTGTATCTGTGTATGAGTCTATCTGTGTGTCTGTCTGTTCTCTCGTAGCAGCCTCCCCAACGGACCGATTTGGTGCAGTTTTTTCTGTTTGAAAGCTGTCGAGGTGGATCTTAGCTATAATTTATGAAGATCTGCTCAGGCGTTTGAAGCATCATCAGCTCATTTCCTACTTGATTAAAGGGTCTTACAAGCTTTTGCTGGTGTGATTTGGTGTACTCTTACTTCCAAGACATAGTAACTTTAAGCTGATGCTGCAGCATCAATTAGTCTGCGGGATACCTATCTCCTCAGTAACTTACAGCAGATATAGTGTTTGGGACTTAGGGCTCATTAGAATGGTCTTAATGAGTAGTTAGATAGATGATGATCGAGGAGGAGGATCTGATGATGGAGCAGGAAACTTGGTAACAGGATGTCAGGTATATCGTAATAGTCCGGCCATAGATTCACATGTCGGGGGTGTTTTGAATTTTTATTTCACACTACTTATGGTTGCGCTTGTGTTCAAGTTTAGGCAGGTAGACTTTGTCTTACTAATTGGAAAGTAAGAAAACTTCTTACAGACATTCAAATGCGACATAATCAAACTAAATACCTATAATATTCCACCCTCGCTCTAACACGTAGGTACATAAAGGCCGCGTCTTATCTACCTTCACTCCTTATAAGTACATAATATACAAGTTAGTACCTGTTTTATAAAAGTATATTTAGGTATACTTTATACGAGATGAATGATTTTTAAGTGGTAAATGCAAAGATATGAAACTGTTATACCTACTCTTATATCTAGGAACCGAGTGCCATGATTGGCGTTAATTGAACATGTACATATATTGTTTTTAATTGGAATCTTTTTATATCATGACTTCTTACTCAGGATTGAAAACTTCTTCCTTACGTTTAATAATATTATGTTGTTCTAATATCTACAGACTCGCTTATTATATTTTCTATTTTACTTAATAACACATCAACGTTTTATGATGTTACATTGTTTTCGAGATAACAATGTTAAAGCGTTTAAAGAGAAGATATTGTATTGGATTTTTACTAATTGTTTTAAGCTATGTTAGGTGACGCTTTCTGTCCATTTCGTTTTCACGAACCAATAGGGAACACCTAAAGGTGAAAATGACATTAGGTAAGGAATTGTATTTAGAGGCTACCTACGTAATGACTAATGAGACACCTATTTATTATATTATGAAAATGGTCTCATAATCATTATCTTAACATCGCCGAGTCACCAGGGGGGTTTCTCTCAGAATGTGAAGGGTTTACACCATAGTCTACCAGGCTGGCCAAGTACGGTAGACCCCTTTGAAGACATTATGAAGAACTCAGGCCTGTAGGTTACCTCACGAATCACGATGTTTTCCTTCACCGTTAAAGCAAGTGATATTTAATTGCTTAAAACGCACATACATAAACATGATATCACCTGCGTGTGAGGATTACGACAGGTTTCAGAGTTACAAGTTATATGAATGATGTGACTCATTCCTATAAGTTAAGTTAATATCCAACTAATTAATTCTATTTATGCATCCAAATTAACCATTAGATCGTAGAAGTACCTAACTGATGATGTTAATTGGTTGCTTTGAATATTTAACCAAAAGCGTAGTAGGGTCCCTACCAGTATTACTTTTATAAGTGGAATCCATTACCAAGTGTCCTTATATAATAGGGGTTTTATTTACTTACCAACTCGCAACGAACTTTGAGCTATGTATAACAAATTAGGAATTTAGGATAGTAATAAGAAGTTATTAAAAGAAGTTGTTTATATTACTTTTATGAATGCTATAAGTATGTAAGTGATTATCTATGTATCTACTCAGTAGGTAGTATAGTATCTATCTGTATTTACGAAATAAATCCGGAGCGTATCAGTGCAAGTCATAGGAGCTAGCGATGAAAGTAACAGTTTTTATTATTTTTAATTACTACTGGTAATGCATTAAAATGGTAAATGCATTAAAAAAGCTTACATTCAATGTCTAGATTAAATATAAGAGATAGATTTTGACGACCTCCCTGGCGCAGTGGTCTTATAACTGGGAGGTCTCGGGTTCGATTCCCGGCGGGGTCAATTTGGGAATTTATAATTTCTGAATTGTCTCTGGTCTGGTCTGGTGGAAGGCTTTCGTTGGCCGTGGCTAGTTATCACCCTACCGTCAACGACGTGCCGCCAAGCGATTTAGCGTTCCGGCACGATGGCGTGAAGAAACCGAATAGGAGTATGGGTTGAATTTTCACTGCCCTTCCAAGGTAGTCCGCTATCATCTTAGACTGCATCGTCACTCACACACGTCAGGTGAGATCGCAGTCAAGGATTATCTTGTCATCAAATAAAAAAAAAAAGATACATGACCTCAATTTTATTTTTCTTTAAATTAACTCTGATATCTACTCGAAAAATAAAGCAACTAAATGAAAATTGGGCTTTAGAATTATTAAGCAGCTATGGCACGTATATTCATTATCAAGGAAGAAGTGTTTTATTTCAGACGATCGAGGCAAGGAAAAAATAATTTAGGTATAAGATATTTGAAATTCGCTGCCGCCAGTTAATAAGGGCACACCGCACACGCGATTACGTATAACATGATCTATCTATCTGATATCTTACTTTGAAATTTCAAACTCCCGATTTTCCCCTTTTTGAATAAAACTAAAATAATTTTCGCATTGGTTGTAAACTTCGGAGATAGGGGGGGGGGGGGGACGCTATTATTTTATCCCACTCGGTATAGTTATCTTACTTTGACATTTCAATGGCGCTTCAATCTGCCACAGGGTAGCATGCAAAATGTTATGTTCAAACATATTTGAATATTAGAACATGTTTGTATATTATATATTAGACCTTATACAATTAATGAATTAATTGAATGAAAGATTGAAAAAGTGTTTAGTTAGAATGTTATGTGATAAGAGATTCTTTTTGAAAGATTAAAATAATATCATTAGATAAATGTTGTGACGCGGTTTGAGGTAATGCGCGCGCGTTGAAGTCTTTTCTTGAGCGAAAATAAATAATTATATGGGTAGTTGCATCAAGGTTGGATCACAACTTCGTAGTGCCTTGGTAGCATCTAATATCTATTCATTAAAGGTTTGCTCTGGATTTTTTTAATATGGCTTGTTAAAAAAAAAAAGAATATTCTTTTGAGTTTGGTAACTTGAAATTAGTTTTTTGTAAAATGCAATTGTGAATAGTGTCCAAATCGGAGCATTTAAGATATTTATGCTTAGGCAACACACGTAAAACACAATTATTGATATTGGCAATAAAATTATTAAGCACGAGTCACGAGTCAAAATTGAGTCACGTGCGTATCAAAAAATTTACACATAAATAAATGCTAAAATTCGTCTCGATTTCTCTTTACATACCTACCTACTCCATTTTTATAGTTTCAAGAAGGGTTTGGTTTTAAGAAGATTGAGGATTTAAACAACAACACACCTAAGCGCCTAGTTGAGATTATTATCTATTAATAAGTAATCGTTTTCTATTTTTCATACATAGTTATGACTATTAATAACCTACTTTTTTATTTTTAACCGTTTATTATTTTAGCTAAATTATTTACGTATATCAGAAAATGACACCTCTAAAATGATGTTTATTCACGCTATATTAAAAATTCATTTAAATTTAATTTTTAATTAAAACTCTATCTACATATTAGTTCCTTGACTTAATATTACGTAGGTATCTGGTACAAAGGTCACCAAAATGAACATAAGATATGAGGGTCTTCACATTTTTGTAGCCTCGATCGTTTATGTGCGATGTATATTAGCTTAAATGATAGCAATATACCTACCTGGCTCAAAATCACCAAGGTTGCGAATTTCAAGATTGGTTTTATGACAAAAAAAAATGCAAACTATAATGATGACTCTTGGTTTATACTGTTGCAAAATTTGTATATTAATAAATTTTAACAGGGCAGCGCACAGAATTCTATACTTTTTTTGTAATATTGCGTTTTGGCGAATATCTTACAGAAAATCGTCATTTCGGGAACGTTTTTCTAAATTTGATAAAATTAACAAAAACAAAACAAAGTACATAATTTAAGCTTTGTTGAATAACATGGGCATATTATATATTTATACTATATAAACAATAATGAAAACAAAACATACAAAATCTTCTACAAGTAAAATACGTCAAAAAATTAAAGAAGTTGCTATTATCGTGGATAAAATTTAAGAAATTTCAAAATATTCAAAACTCTAATAATCGAATTAACGTTACATGAACAGAATGAAAGTTTTTTAATGTAATAAAATATGTTTTTTCTAAAAAAATAGATCAAATTATGCGTATTTTATTGAAATTTAGTTCCCGGAAACGATCAACCGTTCCCGGAATGACAAAAATGTTACGGAAGTGATGGTATTGATATCATAAGGCATAAGTTAGGAAATATTATAATTATAAACAACGTTTTAAATAACAAAGTTATTTATTTATATTGCCATATTGTTTGCACTCAAGAAAAATCACTTACTATTAATACATTCTTATTATAAATAAGTTATAACACTTTCATAAATCAGCCTAGAGGAACTTCTAGTCATAGTTATATCTCCTTAAAGTTGTAATCAGTTCTTACAATTTGAGTATCATGTCCGGGAACGTTCCCGAAATGACCGTTCACGAAATGACGATTTCAAATAAGCACGCGCTTTGATTATACGGCGGCCATCTTAAATTCGATCTGACTTTGACAATACTAAAATATTTGACGTTACTTTGATAATTCGTGTCGTAAAAAAGAATTTCATCAATAATTAAATGTAATAAACACGTTCACGAATTGACGGACTATTGATGTACGCTCTACGAATAATGAATTGAAAGGTACTTACCACTTAGATATAATTTATTTGACGATAAATACACTGACAGCCGGCTTTGTTATTGTTTTCTTCCTCTACTGACGTTTGACACCGAATGGCTGCGTTCACTTAAAATTATTTTTGTTCGATTATCGATTCGTTCACTGACATGACGCGTGCGCTATCGGACAAACTATTTTTGCATTTTTATAATTAAAAATAAACAAGCTTTTAGTATCCTTTTCAAAACTAGATTTTGTATAAAATTTACGGTATATTAAGTATTGACAGGTGTTAAATATCTTAATTTTTTCATTAATATTTTGGACTTGTTTTTGAAGATCGTACATTAGGACGCGTTCCCGAAATGACTTTCTATGCATGTATATTGATATAATTTAAAAATTACTTCATTAGTAAATTATATTGTTTGATGTACACACAAAACAGGTTAGTTTTAGTATTTTATTAATTTTATTTTCTCAATAAAGTCAAGATTTAAGACATTAAATTGCTCGCAAAGCGAATTCTGCACCTTGGTGATTTTGAGCCACCTAGGTATAAATTTTTGGATGATGTTATCAAAAAGAGAATAATATCTGTCGGTAATTATTATAAAAGATAATGTTTGTCATCTAGAATAAACTCTCCCTAAATTATTTTACCATACTATGTTGAAAAGCCTACCTTATTATTTATTTATTTTACTACGTATTTTTACCTGATATTTCAAACAATTATTGCGAAAAAACTTTAAGTCACAAAAACTAAGTAGAGCAACGAAATGAGATTGCATAGGTATTATTTAACTGTTAGGTACATTAAATATTTAAAATGGGTAACTTTGACTAAGAAGCGTAAAAATTATCACTGCCGTCTCTACAATAGCATTGTCGTTCACAGTGGAAAAAATTAGAAATAGGAAAAGCTAATACCCTGTAATAGCATTTAGGGTTGCGAAAGCAGACATTACTAATGAATGTTATAATAGCAATTAATATTAGCGTGCGCTTTGAATGCAATTTCGTTTTGTAAGTGAACAACAGGTCTACTACGCAATGCATAATTTTTATTAATTACATAATTATTGTGCGGAAATCGCAAATCTTTTTTGTTTCAGTGAGAACGACCCTCCAACGGAACCGGATATACTCGAGGTCTACGAGGCCGGGCCGCCACGCTGTATCTTTCTCAAATACTAACGATGGGATGTTACTCGCATAATATGTTTATGTACCTACTATTTATGTTGAAACTACCTCGTTGGTCGAGTGGTTAACATGTTCGACTGTGGATAACGAGGTACCTACCGAGTCGGATCAAAAATTGTATCGGGTTTTTCGGTCACGAAATTCTCATACTAGCTCGAAGTTAGGAAGTTGGTGGTGTGTCACCCCCGTGCTTCGGAGAGCACATAAACGTCCTGCGCCTGAGCTCTCTCCGGTCGTATCGGATTCACGTCCCACCGGACAATGAGAGTGAGGGAATAGAGAGTGCACCTGTGTGTTGCGCACTCACTTGGGCACTTTATTATCACCCGCGCTGACATCGAATTATCTTTATGGCCTATCTCTGTGGAGATTCGATGCCGTGGCCGGAATCGGTCGGGAGGACATTATTTTATTATTATATTTAATGGTACATAGTACTCGTATTATAACAAAAATGAGTATATTGACTGGTTTTTTGACAGACTACGGCAAAGCCAAATAACTTTAGCAGTCTATGTGTGTTTATTGTACACTAGCGGCACGCTATGATGGCCGGTTTGACGTTTGTCCGCTCATGAAGTTCCGTATTAATTGATAACGACTTTGAAGGAAATAATTGTATTACTTTATTGACGATAGTGATGTGCAGAGATTCATAAATTTTATCGAATGTAGTTTTAGGTTTAGGACTCAAAATTTATTTATTAAATTGATTTCTAAAATGTATACAAGTGTAGAAAAATCAGTTTGCACCATTTAAGGGGTGAATGTACTTGTGAATATGAACAATTTTCACTATGTGGACAAACCTCTGAAATCGCAAAAAAATATCAGCTGTTTCATACAAAAGGTAAAATTTTTATTTTTATATGATATATACCACAACTCGGCATTTGGTTTTCTAAATTGAAAATTTTTAAAAATGGAATCTAATACGATCGTCACATAGGATCGCTGGCTAGCACAACTACTACCTCCGGCAAACTCGCGTCAATGCTCAATGCAAAACAAAGCAGTTTCGAATTGACGTTGCTTCGAAAAGTATAAACTGTCAGTGCAATGCGATTGTGATATAGTTTTGACCTGGCTTTGGATTTCAAATATTGATACTGCATTACTGTTGACCCTTGCTCGTTAATTTGGACTCTGTTCAAGCCCTTTGTTGTGGATTTCGTCGATATGACCGAACGTACGCAGAGAACTGTTCTAAATAGTCAGACACGTGAGTTCGTAATACGCCTTCGTAACTATTTCGATCGTGAAGCTCAAAATGGAGGGCCAATTTTACCTATAACGTCAGTGGTTGAACGCGTAGCTGATGCGCTTAATATTGGACAACGAACTGTTAGACGGATAACTAAAAAAAATATGGCGAGACTGGCACAGAAGAAAATAAACTTCACACACCAAAAAAGAGAAAACGAGCAAAACCAGTCGTAGGCATCGATAGCTTTGATGCCGATGCTATCCGAAGACATGTTTACGGCTACTATTTACAGAAGGAGTATCCAACAAGAAAAAAGTTGGTGCATTCACTGAAGGAAGCTGGATTATTCTTCGGTGGGGAAAGTTCTTTAACGAAGATTTTGAAGACCATTGGATTTCGATACAAAAAATGTAACAAACGCAAAATATTGATGGAAAGATTTGATATAGCGATGGCAAGGTATACTTTTTTACGGCAAGTGAAAGAAATCAAAAATTGGCAAAATGTTGTGTTCTTGGATGAAACATGGCTTAATGCTAACCATACTGTAGGCCGTTCTTGGAACGATGACACAGCAGCATCTACTTCCAAAGTTCCTGTAGGAAAAGGATCGCGACTTATAATTTGTCACGCCGGAACCATCAACGGGTTTGTCGAAGGTTCTCTCATGGCTTTTGCGTCAAAAACCACTGGAGACTATCATGAAGACATGAATGGAGAAAAGTTTACTGAATGGTTTACCTCAATGTTGTGTAGCCTCCCTGAACCATCTATTATAATTATGGACAACGCCCCATACCACTCGATGCAAATTGACAAGCCACCTGCCCAATCCCAAAAGAAAGCTGATATCGTCGCATGGCTTCGTAAAAATGGCGTAGATGCAAACATGAATATGTTAAAATTAAAATTAGTACGTCGTACGTCGACGTCGTCGACGTCGTCGACGTACTAAAACGGAATTAGTACGTCTTTTAAAAGAAAACAAACCAACCAAGATCCGATACGTCATTGACGAAATAGCATTAGAACATGGGCACAGAGTTATACGGTTACCGCCTTACCATTGTGAGTATAATGCGATTGAGTTGGTGTGGGCTCAAATTAAGGGATATGCTGCAAGACACAATACAGAACCCCCATTTACCACAAAAAAAATGCTAAAATTATTAGAAGAAGCTTGTGAACATGTGACTAAAGGAGACTGGGAAAAGGTTGTGAATAGAACTGTTAAATTAATAAGGGAAGATTATGAAAGAGATGTGAAAATAGATAATATTATAGAAAACGAACATATAATTATTAATGTAGGTGATGATAGCAGTGACGACAGTGAAAATAGTAGTATGGACGAATCTGATTAATTATGGCCTTTTGTGGCACCTTTTTTGGTATCTTTTGTATTCATATGTTTCTTGTGTGCATATAAAGTATGTATATTCATTTTCATTCAAATATTCAGTTCGTTCAAATAAATTAAATAAACATATACATTTTTGTTTTATTAAACCTATTTAATCAGGTACAAAAACAAAACTTAATTGTTTTTTGTTCGAGAATAAATTGACATTCCACATCACTATTGTAATGTGTCAAACCGGCCATCATAACGTGCCGCTAGTTTAATAATATTCGTCCGTTTAGAGACTAAGGAATCTAGAAATGGACGAATAGTATCTTCCACCGTAGCGTCTAAACTACTGAACTGATTTTGATAAATGAGGTGCCAATCGATTTGTTACTAAATGGTGCGAGTAACAAAGCCTACGATTTTATACTAACAAAATTGGATACATATTGAATATGACGGATTTCCCATTTAATTTTCCGTAGTCCGTTTACAGTTTTTATAATTTTTTCTTGTTTATGACGCGTTATAATTTTTTGACATACCTACACAGCTTTTTACTGAATCCTTTCTATATACAGCCTCGAATCCACATGAAGCCTTACGAACGTGCAGGTACTTTCCATATTAATTGTTGAGAACTAAACGTTACCTTTTTTGCCTTTTAATGGTCATCTATACCAGTTACGTGAATAAGTGTTCATTATTTTTTGTATTAACAGGCACATAAGTAGGTATACGTATAGAAAATGAAAGTTTATCTCACTATGGTGGGTAACTTTATGAGATATGTTTTATATAAGTCCTTGATGTCGTTCTTATCTAATTGCAGTACAGTTGCAGTTTTAAAAAAGTAGGTAGTTCTTTACGTGAACTGGTCGAATTGCTTGTGGTCACAAATGAAGATAAGGGCAAAAACTTTCTTTAATTAATTAATATGATGGGTTTTTTACGTTATTTGTTATTAACTTACCATAATCATCATCCAATTAGCTTGAAGGAGCATTAAATTAACATAGAGAAATTTTATGAATATTAATACTTACATATCATATTTGTTAGTATGTATTATAATAAGGAATTCCCTGTGCCAAGAGTTTCTCACTCTTGCTTATGCATATCTACGACACTTAGGTACATTCACTTTTGTTTGGCATTGCAGACTTCTAGTGCCCAAGTGTATACCTAAGTATAATCCTACTCTAGTATTAAAAATTAAAAGCATTTTAAGTGTACATTAGTTAAGAAATACCAACATTTAACCTACTTTAAGATATGATAGAAGAGTTTCGAAGTCGCTACACACTTTAGAAAGCGAAACTTTACTACGATATCTTTAGTCACTTCAGAAGTTTTACAAGTCTTTAAATTCTATTATAAGTATAACCATACAGCATTTTACCTTCATTCCAATTACTTAGTTTATGACTCTTATACGATACTATTTTGCTAATAGATACCAATTGGATTGTCTCGCATACTTTCGCAGCTGATCGCGTAACCTCGAACAAGAAAAGGTCACACAAAAGTTTTATAAAAACTATTCTAATCAAAATGTGTTGATTAAAAATACTCACTTTCTATTCCAGACGTGTGTTAAATCCGGATTTATTGTCACTTCACTAGATTTTAATGGTGGGTCCACACTCGCGGATCGCGTGCATGGTGCGAGAGTGCGGTCGGTCGGGTCGCCAAGCGATCACTCCTGACTGCGCGCGCGCAGAACTTACAAGTCTGGGCCGCTACCACTCACTCGTTAGCCTTTTCTACTGACTCATAAGACGCAAAGGCTTTTATTTCTTGGGTTTTTCTTTGTCACTTGTCGCCAAAAGGTAAACTAAACCGGTATAGAAATATAGGTCCTTACGTAATTAAATCTAATCGTCTAATTATTATAAAGAGTGACAATCTTCGATATCTAAGAACAATACCGAGAATGACTGACAGACAACGTACAGCCTAAAATGTTGGAGTTTTGAGTTTGATGCAAATATTGAGTACCTACCCTAGAGCTGCACTATTCAGAACGGGAATATCCTAAAGGGGATAAATCCTTTTTAAAACATTTTCTAGAACCTAAATCCACACATACTGAAGTCATGACAATAAACTCTAGTGTCTTATAAAATGATTTTTATAGGTATCAAGGTACAGAACGTGAAAGTACCTAAAAAGGTATAATAGCTGCTGTTGTCATTTTGTCTAAATTATACTTAATGGTAATGTGTTGTAATAGTAGGTAAAAATTAATGGTTTTCTTCCAGTTTTTTAATTTCCATTTGTAAAG
Source organism: Oeneis ivallda (assembly GCA_029955525.1). Taxonomy (NCBI): domain Eukaryota; kingdom Metazoa; phylum Arthropoda; class Insecta; order Lepidoptera; family Nymphalidae; genus Oeneis; species Oeneis ivallda. The sequence continues at coordinate 18,286,730 of JARPMR010000002.1, read as the reverse complement.
ACGAGACATAGGTACAGGATTTATAAAGAAATAAAATTCTATGAAAATAAATAGTAGTTTTATTGCAAGTATTAATTTTAATATGTCAAAAATCACACTCGCTATCGGAATTCCGAGTTACTCGAAATATAGGTTTTAGTACCCATTGTACGGAGATAAAATATGGCGCAATGGCAATGAATTAGTTCACAAATTTTGTTCTTTGCTAGGTTACATAAATCTAGGTTGCATAAAAATATATCGAGATAGAACGGTTATCACCACTATGTATGTTTACCATCAGTGTTGTTTGAAGATTGTTCTGTTGAGATTAACTTTTACAATTTTTATTTTTTTCATAAGGCTAAATTTCTCAAAGCATTGTCATGAGTTTTTAATTTATTTAATATAGTTTCAGAGTTTCCGTTCCTTCTCGACGTAGTACTGTTTTTGCGCTTGCGGTTTCAGTGACGTATGCGATAAAGTCCGTAAGGTTAGAACTGCATGAAGTTGTCGGCAGCGGGCAGCTGGTAGGAGGTGTCGCGGAAGCGCACGTTGCTGCGGCGCGGCAGCGGCGTCAGGTCGTCGTCGCTGTCGAGCGCGGGCTCGTAGCCCTTGTTCACGTACGCGCCCATCGATGACCCACCCGCCATGTTGTTCATCTAAAAATCAACAGGATGAACTTCAATGACTGAAGACATGACTTGCCTGACGCAACGGAAAAATCTGGCGCATATTACATACTCAACGTTTATGAATGTACTGAAATGTCCGAAATTTTTTTGTGTATTCCGCCATATTGGCATAATTTTTATGTTTAAAATTGTACTTCTTACTATATTATAATAATTATTATTAATTGCACCGTTATAATACATAATTTAAAAAAAAAGAGTGTGCTTTAGACCTTATGACTGAAGTAAAACTTATACTACGGCCGTTCAGAGAATGCGTTCCTGACACGTCGCGATTGAACTGACGACGTAACTTTGTAATGGCGTTGCAGTTACGATAAAAATATTATTGCTGGTTGTTTACCGTTTTAACAATTGATGAGCATTAAAACAACATTATTATATCAATAATCAATTAATGTTATAATTTTGTGCCAAACTGAGTGTCAAATAACTTGGTAAACAATATTTTTCTGATAGGTGTCAGGAACGCATTCTTTGAACGGCCGAACTTTAGGAAACGCAACTGGCTATGAGAGAAAGAGAGAAAGAAAATGTGTGCTCGCACCTCTCTCTCTTGCCCTACAGTAATACACGAAACGTAACTCTCTCTTTCTTCTCTTATCTTCTTATCTCACATACTTATATCTCCCTCTCAACTTCCGTTCGCCTCGCCCGATCACACTTTTCGTAACGCATTCACCAGTTTACTCCCCAAGTCAAGCGTGCTTAAAGGAGTTTTACTTCAATAATAACCGTAACCTGAACATTAGTCTTCAATTACTCTTTTAAGTGATCCATTTATCTCAGCTGCCGGTCAAAAGTCGACTTATGACACTTAAGGCAAATACTCCATAGATGTTGTCAACAGACCAAATTAAACAAACTTGGTCAATAGATCAACTTACCGTAGTAATCGGTTCATCGTAAATGTATCCCGCGGCAGAGTCTCTGGCCGCTTGCGATCGTCGCTTTTCCGCCAACACCGAATCTCTTCTAGTCATCAAGGCGCGTAAAGTCGCACGACGTGACGCTGTATTTCCCCCGAGTGACGGTAATCGCGATACTATTTCTGTGGCGGAATAATTTTACTGTAGCATCAGATTCACTTTATTTGCACAAAACATGACAAATAAAATTAAATCCCTTAATTGCAAGGGCACCAAATTAAGGACGGCAATATGAAGACTGGGCTTTATTACTTTATTAGAACCCGAATTGATTGAGAGCTATTTTGAAAGGCATAAAATCACATCATCACACTAATATCACAAAGGCAAAAGATTGTATGTGTTTATGTGTGTTTGTTACTCTTTTACGCAAAAACTACAAGACGGATATGGCTGAAATTTTGAATGGAGATAAATTATACCCTGGATTAACACGAGCTACATTTTATTTCGGAAAATTAAAGAATTCCCGCGGGAATCAAAAAACCTTAACCACGCGGACGAAGTCGCCGGCATCATCTATTAACTACTAAACCAACGTAGCACAACTTTTTCGTTCGGCGAAGCCCAGGACGTAATATGACGGCCAATTCCCAATTGTAGTGAAAAGGCACCAGAAGAAAAAGAAAATAATGATACCGCAAATAAATAATGTTTTATTTGCGTACCGCACAAACAACCAAAATGAATGAAAACAACCAAACAACCAAAATGAATGAAAAAGTTGCTCTTTTCAAAATAAAGTGTTCCACTTTAGCTTTATCAATACAATATGATAAATTATTACACTCGTATTACACCATCTTGTGTAATGAAAAATTCCGGATCTTTAGTCAGGGCCGGCCTATGGTCCGTATCCAAAATGTTGTATTTTTTGTTTATGTGCAAACGACGTGCGTATACGCGATGCTGCCTTCCCGGTGACTGAGCGGGGGAGCAACGTTTTCAAGCACGTCGAGTTTTTGATTAAATTCAAAATTATTTATTTCACGTAGGCCAACCTGTGGCTCTTATGACACGTCATGACTCTACCACCGGTTCGGAAAGCGGATTCTGCTGAGAAGAGCCGGCAAGAAACTCAGCAGTTGCTCTTTTCGAAATAATCATTTTACAATATTATTATGTAGCTATTACATTGTAATAAGTTTTTTATACTATCTTGTGGGCAGCTGGATGCCAAGCCGATTTAATCCATGCAACTTTGTTAGAATACAATATAATATTTCCACAATGAAAAGTGGAAATTTGAATTTTTTCCACAAAGAAAAAAGTTCCAAAAAAGCGTACTACAATTCAATTCATGTTAAGAAGGGCAGACAGAAAGTAGCCCCATTCCCGCCGGCGGCACCCGATCACGAGCATGACGCATGATCCAGCCGTTGCTTCGCTCGACCATATTTGAGGGAACGTAACAACCCGCACCACATGACAACACAGAAATGTTTAAAGAGAGCGTGACATACTTAGGCTACCCATGTTAAGGCATCGAATTGAATACTAATATTCAAATACTCATTTTAGTAGATAGTCCATATTCTACCCTTATAGTCAAACATCCCCAGTCTCCCCTACTTACCAGGATCAGCATTATGAAGTATGGTGAGTCGCCTCTTGAAGTTCGCGTCTAGATTGATAACACTCTGTTTGTTATCCCGCGCTCGCTCCAAGTTATGGAGGGTCTTACGACGTGACACATTGGACTCGTCCACTCCTCGCCTCTCTAAGTCGTCCACGTTTAATTTCTGCAGGTCCTTCGCGATTTCCACCGCATGCCTTTCAAACTGCGCGTCCTCATTCAAGTCGTCGGCCTATAGTTATGAAATAAACAAGAATTTTGTAACGTTTTCTTGGACTAAGCAGGATATTTTTTATACCACAGCGATTTCCATAGCTATCAATCTCGTTTCGCGAACATTTATTTCAAATAAAAATATGATAGTGCAAGTTAAAATAGGACGCCTTTTTAACCGTTGCGACGGTCTACGCGTCATAGCTTTCGTTTTGAGTTTTGTGAATAATTATCATCCTATGGGCGTTAGGATACCAAGGTACTGGAGTGGCGACCCCTCACCGGGAAAGAAAAAAAATATATTTGAACTATACTTAATGAGCTCAAGACAATGACACCCCACATGCCAGGTTAAAAAAAAGAAATTTTTATTTCAACTTCTTTATTTTTAATTTAATTTTATTTTATTTTATTATTTGTTATAGCGGCAATAGAAATACACACTCTGAAAATTTCAACTGTCTTACCTATTACGGTTTACGAAATACAGCCCGCTGACAGACGGACGGACGGACGGACGAACAGCAGAGGCTTAGTAATAGGGTCCCATTGGCAACCTTTGGGTACGGAGCCCTAAAAAACAAAACAGTGTAGCGCACTTACTCTCTTGGTGAAGTACCAGTTGAGTTCGACGGTGGCCAGCAAGTGGGTCATGGTCGTGAAGCGATGAAACAGCATGCCAACGAACTGTATGGCCATCACGGAGCCGAAGAATATAATCAACACTGATCCGATCGGCTCCAACATCAAGTATTCACGTTCGATCTGTACCTGTTTTGTAAGATAAAATAATAGCAATATTAGTCTGGCAATCTGCACTTCTATATGTATAGTTAATCTATGAATAACACTGGAGGCTGCCGTCATACTTTCTTGGACCTATTTGATTGACGCTATTTTGGATTTGATTGACGCCATTTTGGCGCTGTAAGCATACGAGTGTCTCTGGAACTAATAATATTGAAAATGACGCACCGACCTCTATAATATTATGATGATGTAACAATGATGTAATTTGCGCTCATTTGATTCGTCTTGACAAGTACTCAGGTCCTAGACAATAACCAGGGTCTGATGATGGAGTCAGAAGTCGAGTATGGGAACTCTATGATAAAACGACGCAACCTCATCGAGTTCGGGCTCGTTTGACTCGTCTTGACGAATACTCTGGTCTTTAGTGGTTTTTTATTAACATGATAGCTGATGCCCGCGACTTCCGCGTGGATTTAGTTTTTAAAATTCCTTGGGAAGTCTTTGATTTTCCGGGATAAAAAGTAGCCTATGTCACTCTCCAGGTCCTCAACTATGCAAAAAACCCATGCAAAAAATCAGATTGATCCGTAGCTCTGTTGCAGCGTGATTGAAGGACAAACCAACAAACAAACACACTTTCGCATTTATAAGTATGATTTCTTGTTATTTGTACAAGTACAAATACCAAGGTATTTGTATACATAATTGTTATTACAAAAGCTAGCTTTTAATTAATTATTTTTTTAATTTACACTTGTTTTACCATTTCGGGATGGGACTTTAAAAATACTCACAACATTGATGTCGTTGTCATACGCGATCCGGACCTTCTGTCCGAAAGGCCACTTGAGGTGCAGCTGGTTCTGGCGCAGCTGCAGCAGGAAGATTGCCAGCACGAACAGAGAGTTCAGCATCACGAACGCGAACACCATGGTGTCGCGCAAATTCTTCAAGTCCGTTGCTATTCGGTCCTACAGTAAAAATACAATGACTGACTGACTGACTGACAAGAACCGCACAATCTAGCTACTTAAAATCACGAAAAGCCGATCGCCACTGCCGGATCGTGTCTGTTTTGGCCCTTAGGACCGATTTGATGAAATTCCATTCATAAAGGGGTGTTTAAGTTTCGCATAAGAAACGTTTTTAAAACTAAATTGGTGTAGAGGAACCCGTGGGCAGAGGATTAATTTGAGCCTCGGTAGCTCAACAGTTTAGTTTTCACCAGTTTATAGTATTTATGTTCCTATTCAAAACACAAACTGAATTTGGATTACAAATAATATAAACACCTTTATTTTGTTTAAAGTAATCTACACTTGAATAAATTTTAATTGCAGTATTCCAAAAATTCATAAGTACATTGTATTAAAGATAATTCTAAAGTTAAACCAATACGATTGATTCTGTCCAAAAAGTTCTTTTCCATAATCTTCTTTGTTGTTTGTTAAAAGTTCAACTGGTTAAAGTAATAGTTGAAACAGTAATAAAAGACATAAAGCGCATTATTATCAGAACAATAAGTCTATATTGGAGAATTATTACCTGTTCCTCCTTATTCTCGTCAATAGGACGAAGGTATGTATCGATCAAATCTTTCCAGAATTCAGTTTCTGCAGTTGTCAAAAAATCAACCTCGCCTTTTTGTAGATTTGGGTCTTCGATCCAGTACGGGTTGATTAGATCGTCCCTTTCTTCCTGAAAGTTAATCATGGTTTTATCTTTACTGTTTAAAATATGTAGATATGTTTTCCATTAAATTTAATGATTAGTGAAGTATCACTAAGTACCAGTAGGCAACAGGAACCAAAGACTTCCATTTTTTTTAGCATACTCGCAATGACAGACGAGTAGTTTAAGACTTAATTTTGACACAATCAGGCTTTAGCTTTCGCTTAAATTAGCTTTCCTCAGCTCTTTAAATTAAATACAAACCCTGGGTATGTCAGCCGAATGTTCACTGTCTTCGTACTCTGGGAGCATAGATAAGGTATCACCTCGCAGTCCCATAGAAGATCGCCGACGTTGCATTTTTTCGACTTCTGGTGGCGCGCCTCTGAAATTATCACTGGCACAGTTAGGTTCAGTAATATTTAGCCAGTGCAAAATGGTCTGTGATCTGTAATTTGTTAGCTTTCAACGATTTTACATTCAGTATCTCCCATGTCGGGCCACTTATTTCGGCGATTTCTTGAAGTGATATTCGTTCCTGTTCTTATTTTTAATGAACAAAAATGCGTAAATAAAGTGGCAGAACACATATTATTATACACATAGACGTGACCAAATTAAGTGAGTTACTGTATTACCGAGTCATATTTAAAATTAACAAACCTACTTTTCATTTAACAAATAAACATATATAAACATATAAGATTTATTGAAAATTGGAAATTAGCACAGTTATATGAAACTAAAGCTTTTGAACGCGAATTCTTCCGCGTAGTCAGGTTTTTAAAAACCCGCGGAAATCCTTCGTTTTCCCGTAACACAAAAATCAAATCGTTCCGTTGCTCGGGTGCTGCGTGACTGAAGGACAAACAAGAAACACTTTTTTATTTTCAATATTAGGTAAGAAAGAGGGCTTTTGGGCACTTCCTCGTATTCGATTAGTATCTAATCATATTAGTAAAACTACAATTCGAAGCGGCCGTCATACAAAACTAATACGGATCCGTCAAAATGCGGATCGAATGAGTGCACAAGCGCACGTACATTTTGTATGTAGACCACTTCGAATCGCATTTTCACGAATCACTAAAACGAATCGAATACGAAGAAGTGCACAAGAGAATAAGTCACCCTTAGAATAAGTCAGTTTAACGTACAAAGTGTCCAATCTCTTTTCAAGTTTCTCTAACGAGTTGGCGATCTGAAGCAAATGTAAATCTTCCTTGTGATCCTTAGGGTTGGTGCAGCACAAGCACTTGAACAGTCCCGATATTGAGAATTCTAGCGAACCACTCTGTTCTTCCGATTTGCCGAACCACCTCATGATGCTCTGGTTGTCCATTTTCTTTTTGGCATCCTCTGCTGTCTTCTTTTCGAGTTCCATTTCCTAAAATTTGTCAATAATATTAGACACAATGTAATTACTCACATTTAGCAAATAAACGATTTCATTTCATTTCGACATAATAACTCGGCTTTATACGTGCATCTACAATTTATCAAACGCTTTAGTAAGTACTGTGACGCCTTTAAAAATAAAAGCTTAATATTTTATAGAAATTTATTTCTGCTTTAATAGCTTGTAACACGTTTAATGCAAGGTCTAAAATAACAATATGATCTGTTATTATTTTCAATAAACCAAACTGCATTGCAAGGTAGTGTGCTAAATTTCATACATTCTTAACAATTGTAAGCAATTCACTCTAAGGAGTGTATTTTTCAAAATTCCTCTACAATAGTTTTCACCATTAAATGACTGATGGTTTTATTTGACATGCAGCGATTCCATACTATTCAATGCAACGTCCATACACATCAAACTACAGTATTCCTCTTACACATTTTCTACCACCAGCCGTTACAATTTCCTCCCCCTTTAAGTTCTTACCCCTAAACTTTTCACTAAGCTATGATATCGAAAAAGATATAAGTAACAGATGAAAGATCACACTAATATTATAAAGGCGTGTGTATGTTTGTTACTCTTTCACGCAAAAACTACTTGACAGATTTGGCGGAAATTTGGAGTGGAGATAGATTATACCCTGGAATAACACATAGGCTACATTTTATCCCGAAAAATTAAAGGGTTCCCACGGGAATCAAAAAACCTTAATCCAAGCGGATGATGTCGCGGGCATCATCTAGTTAATTATTTATAAAAACAAATCATAAAATATCATAGTACAAAGTACCTTGAGGGTCTTCTTTTGTGCCACTTCCCGAGTCCCCCATGTGACATTGTTAAGATTGCACAGCGAATAGATAATAAGCAACATGTACATGCTCGGAATCGTGATATAGTATATAACAAGATACGCCAAACAAATGATCTCTTGGGGATGGAGGGCGGCGGTGACGAAGAATATGGCGAAAGTTGCCACGAAGAATATGCTAGATGGCGCCATCCAACCATCCTCCACTATCTGCAGGGCCACGCCCACGATCACCATCAACATTACCATGGCGTATATGCAAGTTATGACGTTCGCCACTTGGAGCTGAAATAAAAATAAGTACGTGTTCTTCTTCTTCTCTTCTTTACCAACGGAAAAAAGACCTTTGTCCAACAGTGCACGTCTATCCACTGTTGGACTAAGGTCTCTTTCTTGGACTTACTCGTACATAATATTACGAACGCACGATAAGTGAATTAGAACTGTAGGTCTAGTGTAAAAATTTCAAATTATACTTAACTGTGAGTAAATCTGTCATTTAGGTACAGTATGGACGGAAAACATACAGAAAATGACGTATTATCATCTGTATACAATTTTAGGCATTGCACAGTTAGCGTTAACTTGTAAAGTTCAAAAAAATTCAAAATTCAAAAATGAGCCACGCCTGAAAACTCGCTTCTGACTAGTTTGTAAGAAACTAACTCTATGTCTATGTTAAAAACTATCTCTATGTTAAATTTACATAACAGATACCTTCGGGTTAATCTTATTAGGTATCTTATTTAAGTATTGATTTTTTTTATTAATGTATTTAGTAACTATTGAAAGGAAAAGCATTAAAACTTTATCTCTACATTGGTCGTTTATCGCAGTTTTATATTGAATAGATAAATCAGTGTACAAATGGAAGTTAAGAAATTACCTGCACTTCAGATTTGCACGTCATACAAATGATGAGGAAAAGCAGGATTGGAGCCAAGTTGAGCAAGAGCGCGTTGATGTTGCTCATGCCGGTGATGGCGTTGATTGCACCGATCATCATCAGGAAGATCGTTCCCGGGCCCAGGATCGTACCCAGCATCAACATCATCTGTAAAAAGAAAGAAATCTTTAGAATAGAATAGCATATATAGATTAGAATAGAATAGAAATATTTTTTATTCAAATAAACTTTTTTACAAGTGCTTTTGAAACGTCGTGATGTGTCTACCACTGATTCAGAATGCCCTGCCTGCCTAGAAGAACCAGCAAGAAACTTGGCGGTTGCTCTTTTCAAAACAAGTTTACAATACCATATAGATACTAATTACTATGCTACGTATGCAGTGTTTCACAATGAGGGGAAGTTCCACAAAAGCATACCTACATACAATTGAATACATGTCAAGACGGGCAGACAGAAAACAGCCCCATTTCCGCCGGTGGAACCCGTTCACGAGCATGACGCATGACCCAGCCGTTGCTTCGCTCAACCATATTTGAGAGAACGTGACCACCCGCCTCACTCGACTCCACCACAGAAATGTTTAAAGAGTGCGTCACATACTTATAATAAAAATATTTCTCTTACTAATTATATATAATAAAAAATATAAAATAAAAAGTATATAATAAATATTTCTCTTACCTGATACATTATATACAGTGTGGAGATGTTGTCATTCACTTGGACCGTGCGTTTGGAGTCGGCGAGCAGATCGAAAATGTTAGCCATAGTGGAGGGCACCCAGCGGCGCCTCTGGTTGAAGAACTCGTCGAACCGCTCCGGGCAGTGGGTGTACGCGTCTGACGCCGCAGAGTACTCCACTCTGTAGCCGCGTTGTAGCAGCAGCGTGCAAAGCCACCGGTCTTCCCCTTTTTATTGAAGAAAAACTTCTTTACGCACGCTTGACTTGGGGAGTAAGCTGGTGAATGCGTTACGAAAAGTGTGATCGGGCGAGGCGAACGGAAGTTGAGAGGGAGATATAAGTTAGTGATAGAAAGAGAGAGTTACGTTTCGTATATACTGAAGGGGCAAGAGAGAGGTGCGAGCACACAGTTTCTTTCTCTCTTTCTCTCATAGCCAGTTGCGTTTCGAAGTTTTACTTCAGTCGTGTCATCTAAAGCACACTCGTTTTTTATTAAGAATAGAATGGAATAGAATAGAAATATTTTTATTCAAATAAACTTTTTTACAAGTGCTTTTGAATAGTCGATGAGTCTACCACTGGTTCGGAATGCCCTTCTTGCCCAGAAGAACCAGCAAGAAACTCGGCGGTTGCTCTTTTCAAAACAAGTTTTATATAACAATAGATACGATGCTATGTATGCAGTGTTTCCACAATGAGGGGAAGTTTCACAAAAGCATACTTAATTATAATTCAACACATGTTAAGATGGGCAGACAGAAAGTAGCCCCATTCCCGCCGGTGGACCCGTTCACGAGCATGACGCATGACCCAGCCAACTTGTTTTAAAAAGAGCAACCGCCGAGTTTCTTGCCGGTTCTCCTCGGCAGGAAGGGCATTCCGAACCAGTGCACAGTGGTGGTCCATGGACTATTCAAAACTTCACTTGTAAAAAAGTTTATTTGAATAAAAAATATTTATATTCTATTCTAAAACATGTGTTTATAATACCTTGATCATATTGCACATAATGCCTCGCCTCACTGGAAGTTAAGGTATACTTTTTCATAACGTTGTCGTCCATCAGAGCTTTTCCTCTGAACAGCGAGAAGCATCCGGGGCTACAAAGGACACAGCCGATCATGTGTTCGGTCGCCTTTTGCAGCCAGTGACCTATCGCGTACTCGAACATTTGGTACCACGACATGAATCCTGAAATGAAACGTTTTTTGAAATGAAAACATAACCCAACACAATTTTTATTTAATATTTTTATGCTCAGACTAATCTTCGAAACAACAAAATCGACGTTGATGGGATTTTCGCAGACACTTTTTATCCCGGAAAGACAAAGAGTTCCTTGCAGACGAAGGCGCGGACATCAGCTAGTAATAAAGTAAACAGCATTTATTACCTGAACCGACTGGATGGATTCGCCCGCATGCAGCCCCTAAGTTTTTGTCCTTTTTCATAAGATCGACCAGTAAGGTGACAGCTAAGGGCTTGAAGTCAATATCACCGTCGAGAGCGAGCAGGTAAGTGTTCTCTGCTATGACCTCCTTGCGGTCCACCGAAAGCGGCAGGTCCATGAGCCGGTGGCCGAGGAAATAGTACATGTACATTACCTGAAAACAATTGTGGATCGTGAATTAAAGAATTGTGTATTTGACTGATATTTTTTTATTTTTTTAAAAAAACGTTTTTAAATATTATAACACAACTAGCTGATGCCCGCGACTTCGTCCGCGTGGAGATAGTTTTTGAAATCCCTCGGGAACTCTTTGATGTTCCGGGATAAAAGTAGCCTATGTCACTCTCCAGGTCCTCAACAAAACCAATGCTATAAATCACGTCAATCCGTAGCCCTGTTGCGGCGTGATTGAAGGACAAACCAACAAACAAACACACTTTCGCATTTATAATATTAGTAAGGATGCCATTTCTCTTTTTAAAATATCTTTACTAGTCTCGGAATTATAAGCTATTTTACTGTGACTGAGTCTGTCTCTTTCTAAAACGAAATTTTCTATGGAGCCTGTATGGAGCTGCTGAATTGTGACATCACACTTTACTAGCGCTCTCTCTCTGTCTAACAGGAAACTTTAAAACTCTATAACTTATTTGTTTTAGGACCGATTTATTTTCTGTTTTTAGGGTTCCGTACCCAAAGGGTACCAACGGGACCCTATTACTAAGCCTACGCTGTCCGTCCGTCCGTCCGTCCGTCCGTCCGTCTGTCAGCGGGCTGTATCTCGTAAACCGTAATAGATAGACAGATGAAATTTTCACATATTATGTATTTCTATTGCCGCTATAACAACAAATAATAAAAATTAAATTAAATTAAAAAAATTAAATTAAAATGGGTAGGTGGGTAGATGGAAATCTTTTAATTTAATTTTTTTTAACGGAACCCTAAAAGAGCGAGGCCCGACTCGCACTTGGCCAATTTTTACAAATGTTATTCTTCCATGTTAAATTTTCGATTATAAATAATGAATATCAACATTTTGACTACAGTCAAGTACCCAATTGTCTTTGGGTTGGCAATAAACCGATAGAAATTCGATTGAACAAAATCTGTAAACTAAATTAAAGTACACCTAATAAAAGTTGCAAAATTTCATGTTGTTCAAAAATAGTAACAAGTTTTAGATTTATTCGGCAATGACATTTATTATTTTTACCAGACTACGGAAAAGCCATAAGGAAGGGTAATGAATATTATATGTAAGTATGTATATATATATATATATATATATATATATTTATATACGTATGTTCCACCGTAGCACTTAAACTACTTAACCGATTATGATGATTATACGAACAAAATCAATATGACCCATGAGAAATCCAATTTTCCGAGTCGGGTTACAGTTTTACTTTTATTCTTGATAAATAAAATAGGGATCAATACATCAACGGCTTAAGATTTAACAAATTACAAATACTAGGCCAAGATCATGTTGGCTTAAATGATCATGGTCATTGTATCAAGTGGCAGTGATAATTATTGGGCGATTGATTGCTTATCAGTAAACAATAACACACACAATGTTTGTTTTATTGTAATGCTTTGAATCGGTGGAGATAATAAGGTACATTAAAATAAGGGGAAATTGATTCACGCAGATTAGGAAACTCTAATCAGTCAATTAAGCGTTGGCATTTTACAAATTAAAAATAGCCTACGTATTTCTGCAGTTTACAACAATTTAGAGAGTAGAAGTCGATTAGCGGCATGGGTTTAATTTACACTGCCATAGTTCACTCCAAGTTAGCCCCCTACCATCTTAGATTGCATCGTCACTTATCATCAGATGAAATCGCAGTAATTGGGTATTTGACTGTAGTCAAAATATTGATATTTATTATTTATAATCGAAAATTTAACATGTAAGTAGTCAAATTTCGGGTGCGTAGTTATTAGTTTTTAAAAAGTAAAAAAGAAATTGAAAACTTTATTTAAAATTAATTATAATAATTATAAAAACTAAATGTCTTAACGCTAACGAGCCAAGTTAGGGACTGCTCTTGTATTTTCCTCGTTTCCCATGCCGCGCTGCATCGCCGCTGGTCTTTTTCAGTAGAAAGAGTTTCGCAATCATTTAACAAAGGTTACGCAATGTTGCTTGTCGACATGAGAGTCGGTATACTTAACTCCTCCCTCCTTAAGTTCAAAGTCAGCAGAGGGATAATTTTCCGTCTGCTGAATTTGACGGATAAATTGTAAAGGGATGAATTTATACATTAAAAGAATACAAATGCTTAGTGCTAATATTACATATAAAATTAGTGTTCCGACGCTAACACTTTTCACATTTATAGAGCTTTCACTTTGATCGAACACATTCTCACTATCACTTTCCTTTAAACTGTATGCTAACTGTTGAAGATGCTGAAGGTTAACGCCATCTAGGTTTAAAAGCTTCTTTTCAGGTAGCGAGCTTGAAGTAAGTATCTCGGGGAAGTGAATAGTTGATATTCTGGGGTAGTTTATAGTTCTACCAACAGTTTGATGACTTCTCAGTGTTAATCCCTTTACTTTAAAGCTGCTGGTGTCATCTATGGTAAGTATGTAGGTTCCTTTTATATGTTCTCGAGTTTCTTCTGTGTTACATACTTTCAAGAGGAGTGTTTCAAATTTGCTGTATAAAATCCATTGGTTATATTTGATGGGTTCTATTTTTATTCCAGATGTCTCAACTAGAATTGGGCTACAAGCGCTAGTATTTTGGGATAGTAGCATAAGTGCCTCTAAGCAGTCATCTTTCATCAGAGGTTCGACTTCTATTTCGTGGCATAAAAACATGAATTTGTCCATTTCTTTGCAGGGTTGAGCGAGCGATATGGTTTTCGAACCTTTCACCAATAGGTAAGGAGTTTTAGGGATTATAAGGGATGTTTGGTTAAATGAATTTGTGACTGGAAGGGGTATCATTCGGAAGTAGCTATAAAGATCTTTTTTTTTACAAGGGGAATGTCCAAAATAAAAATTATCAGATTTTTCTTAGAATAAGCTTTAAGTTCGATAGATTGCTCTATTAACAAAAGATTATCCAGATAAACACGATATACAAGCTTATACTTCAATATCGATTAACAAGCTATACAATTCGGTTGTATCAATTACAGACTGGTGTAAAGTTCTTAACTTACTAAAAGCTATAGCTGTTTCAATTTCATCTATTTTAACATAAATCATTTGGAAGTTATTCAAGAATAATTGAAAAGTACTAATTAAACTAGTATCGCTTATTACTTGTTTTGTGTTATTTATCCATGTCTTAATATCAGAAATTTCCTTGTCTAGTTGAATTAAATTATTTTTTGAGAAACCAGTAATATTAACGAAAGATTGCACCATTTCAGAAACTATGGTTATTTTTCTTGATATTCTTTCCTGTCGCGTCTGTAGGTTCGTGATTAACTCATCATACCTTAAAGCGTCGCTATTGTCTAAATTTCCGGTAATAATTTTAATGAATGAACCTAAGGGATTTAATAAGCCGCGTTTAACCCTACTAGTCGGAATAAGCTGCCTACATTTGTCCAATGTAATATTTAGGAAATGATCTGTTTGAGTCTTAATATTAGTTATATCGCTATAGTGCGTACTATTACCAAAGTATTTTAATATTTTTTTATTTAAGTGCTCATACATTCTAACATTATAATCTAAGTCTTCCTTTAATGAAGTTAAATCTAAAACCTTAATATAAGACCAATTATCGTATACTATAAATGCTTGGCCTTCTTTTACAGGTAAGATACCTGGGTTATGTTCCATTTTCTGTACTAGGGCCTGGATCATGATGGCTGGAATGAGCAGAAGGACGAACCTGTGGAGGACGTTTAATATCTTTAAGTGGAACTTTAGTATCGCGATTTTGGGTTCTTACAGGTACAGTATTCCTGAAGATATCTCCAGTCACCTTTGCCTTCTGATAACGGGGTTTATCCTTGCTACGTCGAGTATTAACACCCTTTATAAATATTTCATCGCCATCATTCACGTCGAATGATGTTTCACCACCACGTTTTTCTCTTATTCTTTCCTTCTGTCCTATCATTTTGTCTGAAAGATGTTTATAAAGGAAGGCCGTTCGCTTAGCATGGTCTCTTACCAATTTCTGCGTGTATTGTTGATTGAAATCTACGTTGGATGTATTTGAGGAATCGGTATGGCCAAAAACTACTTCTAGGGGTGTAAGACCTGTAGTCGAGTGTATCGTTTGATTATATGACATTATCGCGTAAGTCATAATAGAAGAAGCATCTGTTAATTTGTGCTCGTATTTAGCTAAACGATATATTTCTAGTATGGTTGAGTGGAATCGTTCTATTAAGCCCATTGAGTTAGGGTTATGTGGTGTGCCTATGTGAAGCTCGATTTTATAGAAATTTAAAGTTTCTTTTAATAATATATTATTGAATTCGGTTGCGGGGTCACAATTAATTTTATTAGGTATACCATAAAATGAAAAGTACTTAATTAGGGCACGGACAACTTCAGGGGTAGATCTGTTACTAATTTCTATTGCTTGCCCTATTTTACTAAAAGCATCGATAAGGGTTAAGAAATATTTTCCTTCTATTGAGAAAATATCCATAAAAACTTCTTCGAAGGGCTTAGTTTGAGTTTGGGTAAGCTGGAGTTTAGGCTTTAGAGGTTTACGATCGTATTTCATTTTCTTACACACTTCACAGGCATTTATTACTGATGAAACAGTTTGGTCCATATTATTCCAGTAATAAGTGCGTTTTATTTTCATGAGGGTTTCTTTTATTCCCCTATGACAAGATGGACCCTGGTGATATTTTATGACAATATACCTCTGTTCATTTTCGTCTGAAACGTAAACTACTCTTTTGGTGCATTCGTATATTTTGACTGAGTCCTTTTTAAACAAATCCATAACGCATTTTTGGAAATCCTTACGATGAGTATCGCTTTCAAAATAGATAAAGTGCCTAATTTTTGGGTTTATGTATTGTTTCAGGAAATCCTTAATTAACTCCGGATTTCCTTCAGGCATGTGTGCTTCAAAAACCTTTTGTTTATCCCGAGAGAAATCTTGAACTACGGTATGATTTCTATTCCAAGTGAATATGAGAAATTGGTATGGTTTTGTGTCAATAGCTTCGTTAAGTACAGGGATGACTTCACCGTCCATGTCTAGGGCAGAGAGGGCAGTATCAGTTCTAGAGCTACAGCTTATCGTACTTTCAGATGGGCTACGAATGGGAAAGGACATATTCGAACCGTCAGGGTCTGGAATACGTATAATACTGTCATGTTCGTCTCTCTCGTCGTTACTACTGAGAGATATGGTATCGATGTTAACTTGTAGGGAACTATCGTCTTCTAAAGCGTTCAGTTTTATCCTTGAAAGTGCATCTGCGTTAGTATTTTCAGAAGTATTTTGAATTATCGTTGTCGCGAATGAGTTTGCGCACTTCACTAAAGCACTAGGCATGCGTGCGCCCTGTCCGATATCTATGAAATTCAGTATAGTTTCACCGTTTTCTAAAGTAGTTGGTACCTTTACGCGAGTTTCAGTTCTTGGTTGCAAGGTCAACTCGTATGGGGATTTATATACAATTGGTATATCAGTGTCGCGCGTATGTAAAATTTGGTTTTTCATGTCCACTGTAGCATCGAGTTGTTTTAATAAGTCTGATCCTATGAGACCGTCGTAGCGATTGTCTACGTCGTATACGTAAAATTTATGGATAGAATTGCTCTTAAAAGTTTTCAAAAGAGGTATGAGTACCACCTCGCTATGTCTACTGCAGGCATGAGTACTTATTACTTCAAAAGGCTCTGCATGTTTAAATCTTGAGAAATATTGGTCTGCCTTTTTAGGGCTTATAAAAGATCGAGAACTTCCGGTATCGATCATGAACTTAGCCTGAATTTCAGGGAGTTCTATGTATGGCAATTTTAATATACTATCGCAATTGAGACGTATTATTTTGGATTTGGTTCCTTCGAGGCTGTGACGCAAAAAAATATCATCGGGATTTAATTCTGGATTTTCACAAAAAGTCTCGAGTTCGAAGCCTGAGTTTTCCGCAAAATAAGGTTCCGGTAACACTTGGTTTGATTCGTCATAATTAAAATTTGGGTAGGTCTCGCAACAATTATCGTAGTTATAATTTTCGCTTACTTCAAGGTCGTTATTGTAAAATACATTTTCCGGAATTTCCATCATATTGTGTCTTATCTGTGGAGCAGTACGCATAGAAACGTCGGTAGGCATATTGTTGTTTTGCTGCCTAGGTATGCCGAACTTAAATTGGTTTTGATTTTCAGGGTGACCAGGGTGGTTCGCTTGCCTATTAAAAGTCTGATAATTATTATTATGTTGTAAGTTTCGGGCTTGACCTTGTTGAGGTATGCCAACTTTAAAATTCTGCTGTTGGTTCGGAATGCCAAATTTAAAATTGTTAGATTGCATCGGGGATCCAAATTTAAAATTATTATTATTGGACCTCAGTTGGTTTTGAAAATTGTTTTGGGGGCTGAAACCTTGATTAAATTGGCTTGGCATAGTGAAACGATTTTGAAATGGATTCACTGCCGTTCTAAAGGCTGTTTGTGGGGTGCTCAGCTTATTATTGAGAGGGCTCAACTGATTTTGGTGAGATTTTTTGTTATTTTTGGAGTCATACTGGAATTGAAAATTAACTTCCTCGGTGACGTATTCCAAAGCTGTTTCTAGTGTTTTGGGATTTTTTAATCTAACAATGCGTATTAAATGCTCTGGTAAGTTGTATAAGAATACGTTCAGCGACAAGTTATTATAGATGATCATTTTGGACTCCTTGAGCGAAACATCATCCAGCCTATTTACTTTCGAAATTATAATGCTTCTAATGTGCTGGATACGTTTACAGAAATCGGAATAAGGTTCATCGGATTTTATTTTTAATGACTCCATTTCGATGGCAACACATTCTTCTGAACGAGGGTCACCGAAATGCTGTATTAAAACGTCTTTCAGTTCTTGCCAACAATGAATGTCCTCTCTTTCGCTAATTAGGAAAGCCGCCTTTCCTGTTAGCCTACTCGTTATTACATGGAATAAATAGAGCTCCTGGGCTGGACTATCTGACTGTCCGAAGTTGTGAATGATATATTCACATTTTCTTAGGTATATGCTCAATAAATTTGTCTCTCCATCGAATTTCGGAATCAGTTCCGCAATTTCGCGGGGAACAATAGTTACTTTTTCCATTTTGATTAGATAATAACACAAAATAGTAAGATGCGCGTGATGAATAAAGTGTGCGCACTTATTCTATTATAATATTAGCAATTAAAGTATAAAATATTAATGCAAACTTTTCTTTTAAGATTTTCTTTTTAAATTAATTTAATTATAATATAGTCATTAAAATATTAATAAAACTTTTCTTTTCAACTTTTCTTTTTAATTAATTCAATTTTACAATTTCACGGTTATCCTAATACTAATTCCTAAATAATGCCTATGTAGTGCATTACAGGACTAATAAAAATCAGATAATCGGTGATTTTGGACCGAACTATCGAGTACGTTTCAATTTCCCTTTTTATTACGGACAAAAATAGCTACACCAACAGGTATAGGATGGGAACACAGGAAAGCGAAAAGTTCTACTCACCCTCTGTGCATCTGCATCCTCCCGTTCAAGGTAAGTTATTTCTTCCAGGAACACCGCCACTTATGACTTATTTATTTGATTTATGGTTCGTAATTTCGCTAGCCGTAAGCGAAGTCGATTTTGGGACCTCTGGATATACAGCTTCACGAAATATCTACATCGGCTGCGCCAGTCAAATTTCGGGTGCGTAGTTATTAGTTTTTAAAAAGTAAAAAAGAAATTGAAAACTTTATTTAAAATTAATTATAATAATTATAAAAACTAAATGTCTTAACGCTAACGAGCCAAGTTAGGGACTGCTCTTGTATTTTCCTCGTTTCCCATGCCGCGCTGCATCGCCGCTGGTCTTTTTCAGTAGAAAGAGTTTCGCAATCATTTAACAAAGGTTACGCAATGTTGCTTGTCGACATGAGAGTCGGTATACTTAACTAAGTACAACATTTGTAAAAACAGAAAATAAATCGCTCCAAAACAAATAAGGTAAAGAACTTTAAAGTTTCCTGTTAGACAGAGAGAGCGCTAGTGAACTGTGACTTCACAATTCACCAGCTCCATACACGCTCCATAGAAAATTTCGTTTTAGAAAGAGACAGATACAATCACGGTAAAACAGCTTATAATTCCGAGACTATAAGAAAAATGGCATTGTGTTCTAATATTTAAAAACATTATTTTAAATAAATAAAAACGTATCAGTCAAATACCCAACTGACTGTCTTGTTAAACAAAAAAAAATATTTTACGTAAATGCACCGTAAAATCCTATCGTATTAGACGATAATCGTTTCATCTCACCTGTGACCACCGCTTTCTGTGTCTAATTTTCGATTTGTCCTTCAAATGGCAGATCATTTTGTTCTTTCCCGGTAAAATCCAGACCAATTTACCGCCGTAAGGTGTCGGATACTTCTTTGGCGGCCGAAGTCTCACGTTGGTGAGGTGAACTTCGGAAGCCGCTTCGTCCACTGATTCCACGAGACATTTAACGAATCGATTCACTTGGGAATCTTCCGAGCTATGATCCGATACTTCAAAAGCGTCATCCATGAATATGTGAGCTGAAAATGGACATGATTTTTGAGGAAATAATATATAAGTATGTCAACATAAGCTCAAAATTCGTACTCTATTGAGTTGTTTCAAGATTTAAACTAAATCGTTTAATAAATTAGCTATAGGCTAATAGGTGTCGCAAGACTTGCGAGACTCTTGCTGCAAGACCAAGACCAAGACTGATTGCGCAAGACCAATACCAAGACCGGATGTGTGGTCGCAAGACCAAGACTGGCTAAGTCTCGTCTTGGTCTTGCATTTGGGAAACACTATAAGAGAGTGGAAAAGGGAGGTAAAGTTTGTGTGAGGAAACATTTTATGAAAACCTAAACCCACGCGTGGGCCCAATTTGAGGGCATGAACTAGTATTGCATAAAATATAGGTTGAGGCATGTTTATAGTGGACTAACCTTCAAGTTCGTAATAGTCCGGATCAATAATGCCCAAATATTTTTGGGCAACTCGGCGCGCGCTTTGGTCTTCGTCCAATCGGAAAATAGATTTTAAGAATTCCATTATTTCTTCTTTTGTTTCATGCCACATCGTTGCGCAGACGTATATCCTAAATTGATAACAAAATAGCTATTTATGCAACCGCATCGTAATGAGGGTCATTTTAATTCGAGTGCTGTTTTTTGATACGAGGCTTGCCGAGTATCAAAATAGGATAGTACGAGAATTAAAATGACTAATTACGTTCAGTTGCATACAAGATTTTATCTACGACAAGGAAAATAAAATCATTAACAAAATACGCCGTAGGCTCAATAAAGTAACAAAAAGTAACTCCGTAAGCCGCCACCAGCCGCCTGTGGCGCCTCTGTCATATGAACGGTACAAAAGTGCCAGAACTCAGAGCCTTAGCTTTAGGTATCCTATTTTAAGAAGATAACCATTTCGATTCAGCTCCCATACAACGAGCTGCATCGAAATGAGAAGCAAAACCGAAAGAGGGTTCATTTCGATTCAGCTGTCAAATTCGAAATTGGAACTTTTCGATGCTGGAGTAGATAAATGTAATAAGAAAGTTATTTTTTTTTTATAAAAAGAATATCAGCCAAGTTGAAGTTGACTAATATTCTCCTCTCCCCTCCAAATAAGCGGAAAGCTTGTGTCTGGAGTGGGTACGACAATAGTGCAACGGGTGGGATTCGAACCTGCGACCTTTCAGTTTTCAGTCCGCACCTTTAACCGTTGGGCTAGCGAGGCTTTTTATTGTATTTATCTAAACTCTATCTTACTCTATATCTAAAATAGAAAGTGTGTAAATCCGCTTAAAATTATTAAGTTAATCTAGGAAGGGATGCAGGTACCTTCATCGCGATATCACTGACATTTCGGTGGGGGCAGTTATCCTATTGCTTCCTTTTTAACCTCCGACAAAAAAATAGGGGTGTATAAGTTTGACGTGTGTGCTCTGGCGTTTGAAGATCATCAGCTCATTTCCTACTTGATTAAAGGGTCTTACAAACTTTCACTGGTGCGATTGATTTGAAATTTAGTGTACTGTTATACTGTTACTTTGGATTATTTCCAACGCAGTAACTTACAGCAGATAGGCTCATTAGAATGGTAATGAGTAGGTGTAGGATGACGATCAAGGATTGAGGAGGAAGATCTGATGATGGAGCAGAAAACTGGGTGGCAGGATGTCAGGTATATCGTACATAGTCCGGCCATAGATTCACAAGTCGGGGGTGTGTTTAATTTTTAATTTACACTCGTTATTACCATTTCTCTTAACATTTTAACATTAAAGTAGATAAGTAAAGCTAATTACCTGGTAATAGAATCAGAAGGTTTAATATCTTTCACTATTTTAATGGAACTTGCATTCGATATTTTGTCTGCATCCTCAAAGTCCTTGAAATCCTGTATAGGCAGAAAATGTTGCTGAATTGTGTCAGATATTTAATACAGTTAGGATCAAAAATAGTGTAAAATAATAAAATAAAAATATAAAGAGGTACTTTATTAAGAATCATTCTATTTTATAAGTTACTATTGATTTCAATTTCCGTCATGAAATCTACTAAAGTACAGTTCAATTGACTTCCGTGTTAAACAAAGTATAATTACTTACCTAGACTTTTGCTCTAATTAAATAATTGACACTCGACTTCCATCGAATTATTAATAATGTCTATATTTGTAAAATTCTATTTAATTTATTTAATCATCGCAATATTGTGAACTTTTACAACGTTTGAAAATCGGAGATATTATTTCCACTTACCAACATTCCGATTTGATTGGCTGCGAATGGCAAAAGGCAGGCGATTGGTTGATCTGTTGGAGCGAATGCAAACGATCGGAAGGTCTCGCTTTCCGCTAATTTCTTACTACACTTTAGTTGTTATAAAAGAAGAAACATGGAGCACTATGGCTCAGTTCGTATTTTCGCAAGCTTTTAGTCGTTACGCTGGCCCTCGACTTGTTAGTGCTGTTAAATAGTAATTAGTGAAATATAATTGATGTGATGTGAATTAGTGCTGTTTATAGTTATTTAGAACCCTGTCTTCCTGAGTATCTAACAAATCTCAGAAGCGGGTCAAGAACCAAGACTGGTACACGCCTACATGCTTCAAGCCTAATAAAGTGATGCTCCTGACCAACATAGAAGCCGATCGTTGTATCGGCATTGTAAACGTCCCTGACAAACGCGTGGGTCGTCGTCATCGTCAAGCAGACAGTCAAAGCAGTGACCGTAGTCGCCGCGGCCGTTCCCGCAGTCGGCATCGCGACAGTCGTCGGAGCCGAAACCCGAGCCAGGACCACAACCGAAGGTCTGGCGTGGACAACGGAAGGCGCCGGGCGAAGAAGGCGCTGGGCGAGGTTTGCGCCGGGCCAGCCATTGCTGCTTGCAGCAGCGTTGGCCATGAAGCCTGCATGCTGCAGCGTGCCGGTCTGCATATCACATGTGAGATGTGAAGCCTACGTGGCGGTAAGACGATTCCATTTTTAATGATTTTAATAATTTTCATGCGTGGATTGATTGAGGATGGAAGCCAGTGTTGCTTTAATCATTTGGCTGTCGATGTCTTAGGGGACTTTGAATTATTGTAATTACTGTGCATTCATCAAATGCGCCTACCGCATAAAAACAGACCTATGGGTAGTCAGTCTGTTTACCAAAATCATGTTGCAAAATATATTTCGTTTGCGTAATGTTAATTTTTCGTTAAGCAAATGAAGGTAGATAATATTGAAATCATGACTCAGTTAGTTTTGGAGGTAAATTTTTCGTTAAGCAAATGAAGGTAGATATTAAAATCGTGACTCAGTTAGTTTTGGAGTAAACGAAATACGGGTCAATAGTGTTTCTTAAGTTTTCTCAAGTTTTCAAATTTTGTGGAGGAAGCCAGCATGACATGCACATGAGCGATAAAACAAATCTTTCGCAACGTCACTGGTTGCTGTTGTCATTATCTACGTTAATATTTTTACTTTGTTGATAAGCCTACGCGTATGTAATTATTAATTTAAATTATTAGTTCTGATGTGTTAAAAAAAGAAAAGTGATCGCATCTATGCGAACCGCTGATACGGTTTAGTTTGTTGACCCATTAATGTTGCAACTTAAGTGGCTAGTTAAGCAACGCTGTCGCTTTCAATTGAATTAGTGATGATTCCATTCAAATGACTACACATATCGCGAGTGTAAGAAGATGCCCTGTAGTTTGCTATTAGTTATTGAAATACCTACATAGTTGACAAGAATTGTTACTTTCTGTTTTCGATACTTTAATTTTGGGTACGGTCAGCGCTTGCATTTGATCGATGTTTTAAGTACGCCAAGTAGATACTGATAAATAGTTTCGAGGGTGAGATGCACTAGAATGGTATTGTAGCATGAAGTAAGATAAGTTTAATATAATATAGGCATGCATATAGAAATCCCAAAATATCGTGGTTGAAATAATTGACACAATATTGAAAGCCGCCAATTTTGAAATGGATACGTAAAAATGTACATACATATATAAATACATGCATGCACGTACACACACGCACGCATACACACATACGCACACATACACTCGTATCGATATACGTACACACATGCATACATGTATACATAAAATACTGATGATTACGTGTTGTCAAAAGTAAATAAGAAATAGGCATAATAATGAAGTACCTATTCTTTGTCATAAAAGATTTAACTAAGATTCTTGAAGTGCAATGATAGTGCTATGAGTGTTAAGTCAAGATAGCTTCATGAAGTGCAATGTGCACATAAATTGTAAATTTATTCGGTTAACTAATTCAAGTATAGAATGGAACTGTAGGACTTCGTATATTCGTTAGTCAAGCTGGGTCCACCAAAGAAAAGTGTCCAACTTTTTGTTGTCAACACGTGTTGGTGACAAAAGTTTCTAAAAATTGTAGACATTTGTCGGGTACCGTGTTTCCGTTTTTTGCAGTAAACATCAAAAGGAAGCGCTTGTTGCCAATTACATTCATTCGCTGTATGGATACGCTTGTTGGGAACATTAGCAGGAAACAGAAACATGTCATGTCAGGACGCGTGACGTGGTCGATTTAATTCTCCACGTTTTTTTTTTTAATTTCTTCCTTTGAGACTTAGCAGGATCCAATATTTATGCTTCCATTTGTTTTTCGTTAAATAATAACAAATCAATATACTATCATCGCTGTTCGAAGACATGTTGCCAACAATACTGGTGGAGACAGCTAGTTGTCAACTGAAATGTTTCTCAAACTGCTGGCGATTTGTTTCCTTTCAATGTAGACACAATTGAAACAAAAGTTAGTGATTTTTTTTTGGAAAGTTGCAAAGTGTTGGAAACACAGAAGTTGCCAACAATTTCAGTGGAGACCCGCCTAATATAATTTGCTAGGGCGAAAGTGTGGGAATACTGAATACTCATTATAAAATAGGAGATTATTTAATTTATTGTGACTTGTATCGTTGAATGTGCTCGTAGCAGGTTTGAGCGGACAACACCTGAGAAGTGAAAAGTGCTCAATAATTGAAATGGCAATTGATGCTTTATTGGTATTTGTAGTAAATAATCATTTTATTACTCATACATTTTGATAACAATCTGATTGTGATAATTTAATAAACTTATTCAATCATTTTATACTTGCTTTCTGCTTAGTGTCGTTCGCAGGGTCGCGATATTTATCAGTATCGACGAGTTATTAGTTTTTTTTTATAAGAATGAGATATGAACCGGAAATCGGTATTAAGATAAAATAATAATTTAATTATTCTTAAAACATGAAAGCATGTCTTTTTGAACTTGTAATTAAAAAAAAAAATGACAAATTCTTAGTAACTCAACTTTGACATCTGATATTATTGTGATGTCTATTTATATTGAATCGGCTTAAGTAGTGTGAAATTCGTGTTTAAAATTATGATTTTTAGAGATGATAAAGATATCATCCTTTTATCTATTGAAATTAGTTTAAAAAAAATGTAAATTGACATTTGACTCTGTTGATAGCATGGGCACGCCATATTGGATTATTGATATAAATCCGGGCTAATTTAACGTTACGCAATCTAGTCTCAGTCTCAGTTTGTCTCTTGACTCAGTCGAGTAGTAGATGCTCCTGCGTCTAGGTAGTTAAAATTGATTGAAGGATTGTGATAGCAATCGTACCATAATCGAGTAGATATTTTCTGTTGGCTTTGACAGGCGTAATTTATTTTATTTAATATTTAGATATTTTTAATAACTGCCCTCATGTTCGGATGGTGTTTGTGTGTTGTGTTATGGTTAGATTATATATCTGTGTGGTCAAGGGGTTGCTATTAGGTGATGGAGGGGGTAATGTTAGGTAGAGTTTCAGCGTTTTAAGAGACATATTCTCTTAAGGCGTAATTGGTTTTTAGAGTAATCCAGTAAAATTTTAATAAATCAGCAGCTTTGATAAAATACAACCTTGGGTAATCATATTTGATCATTTTTCATTCAATAGCGATGATAGTGGCAAATGATGAACTACATAGTTCAAATAGCTCAAGTTCTGAGAGTTAAACCTGTTGAAATATTTGTAGCTACGAAAATCATGACAAAAATAGTGAGACAGAATAAGTTACAATGACAGTGTCAGATACATGATTAAATTAATTAGTTATTACGAATAACAATAATTATTGTGTATATTATATCAAATAGTTTAAAAATTACAGAGATATAGGTGATAGTTTACTTTTTTGTGTCGTGATCAAAAAAAATATATATATTTAAGTGGCAATTCTTTCAGTATAGCAACACTTGTTATGATGGTTGTGGTTCATGATTGGTAAGCGTGGTTGCATTGGCCAATCAGGAATAAGTAGGGAAAAATGGGGGGAGTAAAGCCAGCGCCGGACGGGCGAGAGTTCAGTTTGTGATACTTTTGAGTGGCTCAGTGATAAAGAGTAAAGTATTGACGTTCTTGACAATAGTAATTAAAACTTCTTGTTATTAATTTAAACTTAATTCATGAGAAATAATACCGATTTATTGATTATTTTTGATTTGCAAATTATGATGAATATAAGCTTAAAGTTAAACGTCTAATATTTAAAATATATATGATTTGTAACAATTATTGAATTATTATCTTAGAATAAATACTCCTAGAAACGCAACAGACGACGCGGTGATTAGTCGTTTTTATTAACCCTTTATAGGCTAATTACGCAGTTTCGTCGCGTCAGTACGACGAGCTCACAGAAAATTATAAAAAAATAACGTACTTTCTATGCTGAGAAAGTGTCATAATTCATCAAAATAACCATCAAAAATGTAATTAATAGTAGCAGTACAGAAAACAATTACAAAGCACTCACAAATTCATTGCTTGTTTTGGGCCTACGTTTGGAGCAGAACTTTTTTAGAAACTTCCGATCTATGAGTATTTAATCTAAGGTTATTGTGATTGATGATGTGTTCGATAAATTAGTATAAAGTTTAAGTTCAATTAATCCTTAAATATAAGATATATGAACTAACGACACAATCATATAAAACGATTAATAAATAATGACGTAATTATATTAACAAATATTTCAATGATATTGAGTAGATAATAATTAGGGCATGACCGCTCGTGATACTATGATTGAAGGGCATGAATGCCCGTCATACTATGATTTAGGGCATGACCGCCCGTCATACTATGATTTAGGGCATGACCGCCCGTCATACTATGATTTAGGGCATGACCGCCCGTGATACTTTGGTTTAGGGCATGACCGCCCGGGGCATGACCGCCCGTGATACTTTGATTTAGGGCATGACCGCCCGGGGCATGACCGCCCGTGATACTTTGATTTAGGGCATGACCGCCCGGGGCATGACCGCCCGTGATACTTTGATTTAGGGCATGACCGCCCGGGGCATGACCGCCCGTGATACTGTGATTTAGGGCATGACCGCCCGGGGCATGACCGCCCGTGATACTGTGATTTAGGGCATGACCGCCCGGGGCATGACCGCCCGTCACACTATGATTTAGGGCATGACCGCCCGTCATACTTTGATTTAGGGCATGACCGCCCGGGGCATGACCGCCCGTGATACTGTGATTTAGGGCATGACCACCCGGGGCATGACCGCCCGTGATACTGTGATTTAGGGCATGACCGCCCATCACACCATGATTTAGGTTATGACCGCCCGTCATAGTATGATTTAAGGCACGAACGCCTGTGATAATTTATGGCATGACTGCCAATAATAGCAATTAGTATTAGTTTTAGTAGTAATAAGATTGATAAGACCACTCGTAATTGTTTAAAATAGGTAAAATTACCCGTAATTGAAGCAGATATGCATTTTTTTAAATCCTATTTATATTTTTAATAATTTGAAAAGATTCAGTGTAATTATGATCAATAAATAAAGTAAATAGATCAATAAATATAGTAAATATAATCATTTATATGTGAATACAAATTGTAAATATCTTATAGATTAAAGTATTGTTACTAATTTTACCTATTTAGTTAAAACACGGGGACGTGTTTTGTTGCAGGACGGCCGAGCTGTCAGATATTTAATACAGTTAGGATCAAAAATAGTGTAAAATAATAAAATAAAAATATAAAGAGGTACTTTATTAAGAATCATTCTATTTTATAAGTTACTATTGATTTCAATTTCCGTCATGAAATCTACTAAAGTACAGTTCAATTGACTTCCGTGTTAAACAAAGTATAATTACTTACCTAGACTTTTGCTCTAATTAAATAATTGACACTCGACTTCCATCGAATTATTAATAATGTCTATATTTGTAAAATTCTATTTAATTTATTTAATCATCGCAATATTGTGAACTTTTACAACGTTTGAAAATCGGAGATATTATTTCCACTTACCAACATTCCGATTTGATTGGCTGCGAATGGCAAAAGGCAGGCGATTGGTTGATCTGTTGGAGCGAATGCAAACGATCGGAAGGTCTCGCTTTCCGCTAATTTCTTACTACACTTTAGTTGTTATAAAAGAAGAAACATGGAGCACTATGGCTCAGTTCGTATTTTCGCAAGCTTTTAGTCGTTACGCTGGCCCTCGACTTGTTAGTGCTGTTAAATAGTAATTAGTGAAATATAATTGATGTGATGTGAATTAGTGCTGTTTATAGTTATTTAGAACCCTGTCTTCCTGAGTATCTAACAATTGGCCGGTCTATTTTTAATATTACAAAAATCTTTCACAAAAAAAAAAAGAATTAATAGGTATGCTAAATCTTGTATGGTAAAGCTTAGTAAATAGTTTGTCTAACTTTATGAATGAGTCTTACCTCGAGTTTCGCAGTACAAAAGTTTGATGACTTGTTAGTCGGATCTTAGGAACGAGCCTTACCTCGAGTTGCAGCTCGTTTTCTTCGTCTTTGGTCCTCTAGAGCAGGAACGACTGGTCTACCAGCGTTTCGCAGTACCAAGGTTTGGTGACTAGTTAGTCGGATCTTAGGAATGAGCCTTACCTCGAGTTGCACCTCGTTTTCTTCGTCTTTGGTTCTGTAGAGCAGAAGGCTCTGGTCAACCAGCGGGCCGCAGTACCAGGGCTTGGCGAACAGTTTGTCGGTCGCGGCCACGCGCTCGCATCGCGGCTGCCACGCGTGCATCGTGATCCAGGCCTGAGATATCAGCCAAAGAAGCCACACCCACACCATTTCCCGTGCGATGTAGTCCTTAAGGAAATAAACTGCAATAAAAACGTTATAAGTTAAAAAAGAATAACTTAAGTACAAAAAAAACTTTTCATCGATACTCCAATGTCTAAGTCCTTGAACCAAGTCAATCTTTCTAAAACCTATACAAGAATAGTGCTCTTCTTTTGGCAATGTTTCTGCGAGGAAAAAATAAGTATTACATTTCATCATCATCTCAACCGATACTCGATAGACGTCTACCACTGGAAATAGGTCTTTTCACCTCTTGAAAAGTATTGTGCTGCCTGTATTTCATAGCTGCTAGTAACTCGCTTGAGATTGTTCGTCCAGACAATTTACATTTAGTTTCGTTTAGAGACAATTTTAGCACCATTCTCAATTAATTATTTTTATTGTCTGGACTATTTTAAAAACGCTCCAAAATGCAACTGACCTGGGGGTATGTCGAAGAATAAATATTCCGGTATAGTGTCCCGAAAAGCGCATGGGTCCGCGTTCCTCCTTCCGCAGAAGTAAATGAGGAAGTTTACTGTCACGGGTCCAACGAGGCTCAATGCAAACGTGAAGCTGAACTTTTGTATGAGAATCTTGCAAGCAAACTTTCCGCACTGGTAACATGCGAAGGCCGTTCCGATTTGAATGAGCGATACCCACAACGCAGATGACCAAATCGCGTCTAGTTTATAACTACCACCCGTCAGCGCGTAGTCTAATGCTCCGTGATAAAGATCTTGAAGTATCACTTGTATCTGAAAGCATAGGCATTACAGAGCTGATATAAAGGTAACAGGCTTTACTTTGCAGAATTCCATGATGTTGAAAGAAAAAAAATTGTGTCGTGGAACACTCGGCTGGAACGAAGTTCAGAATCAACGCCATCTCTCGTCACATGTTAGAACCATCTCTTTTAAAAAGAGACATTAAAGCAAGTTCAAGCAAATTTACGCTGCCCACAATAGATGGCGATGGCTCATGTTCACTATGATGCTCAAAGAGCGTGTGTGTTTGTTAATTGTTATAATATATTTGAAATCCCTTACTTCATGCACTGTATATAGACGGTCCCCAAACGCTTCGTTCGCGCGAGTAAAGAAAGCTAATGCGTCATCATCTTGGAGTTTTAATGAAATCAAAATGCAGATCATGAAAACGAGTATTTTCCATATCGACAGCATCCTTTGCGTGTAATACCGGGACCTCTTGATTCCATCTCGTAGCTCACAAAGATATACCATAGAAACTGAAAAAAATAATTTTAATACGATTTCTTTGGAGGAAAGCAAAAAAAAACATTGTTAATATCGCTCATTTGCTGCAACTGTTTTACCTCAAAAGTCACGTTTTTTTCTTTAATGTGCCTAAAGGTTTCAAATGGGTGCTACCTCAATGTTTAAAATATTATAGTAGTCTTCTGTGAGTTTACTTTCAACTTATTTATGTATAGCCTTCATAGAGCACGAAAAAGTGATTTTTTTTGCATTAAGTTTTTTTACAGTTTTTGCTGCTGTTCACATGCTATAAAATAATACTTAGTCAAAACCTTTGTATTCATTATTACTTACAAGAGGTATGTCTACTAATGGATCCTGCAAAGTTCTCCCACCAGCCAAGCGAAATCAAAAGACACGCGAACGGCATGCACCACAAAGCAGGAGTCCCGTCAAGAAGAGGCCAAACAACAAAAGCAGTCACTTGAGCGGAGATTGCCAACACATCCACTATCAACATTATGGGGTACCGAGGCTCAGAACTGTTCCTCGTGAACGCGTTGAGTAGACCAGGAACTACGCAAACTGCGTTCATCAACATGGCCCCTTTAACGACGTCCAGTTCGGGTAATATTACGAGCACGAGCATCGCCAATCCGATTGTTTGCAACGTATCTACTGCAAAGGCCTAAAAGGTAATATTAGCATTGTTAGTAATTAAGTAGGTAGGTACCTATATTAATGTATTATTCTTTTCATTCGAGAGCAGATCTGTGCTTAGTTGGTCGTGGACTGACTAAGGGTTGAAATGAATCCTTACTAATATTATAAATGCGAAAGTGTGTTTGTTTGTTGGTTTGTCCTTCAATCACGCTGCAACAGGCCTACGGATTGACGTGATTTTTGCATGGGTATAGTTGAAGACCTGGAGAGTGACATAGGCTACTTTTTATCCCGGAAAATCAAAGAGTTCCCGAGGGATTTTAAAAACTAAATCCACGCGGACGAAGTCGCGGGCATCAGCTAGTAAACTATATTTAAATTTTTTAACAGCCGATACCCGTGACTTAGTCTGCGTGGAATGCGGATTTAGAAATCCAAAGATGGTAATTGCATAAAATCGTAATCGGACTCACCACAAAAAAATGCCCAATTTCGGGTTTTCTGGCAGTTTTGAAAAAGCATATCCTTAAACTTCTCAGGAACAAACCCACTTCTGGAACTGAAAACACTATAAGCGCCGCCCACAGCCATGTTATCCGCTCCTCCAAAGTATGGACTGTTATAAACTGCTGATCCAACGCTGGCAATAAAAAAATATTAAAGTTTCTTTTGGGATTGTCTAAAAATGATGCATCGGTGTGCCGATCGCAAACACCTCTGATTTGCTGAATTTATGGTGTTCTTGCTGCATCTATGTACTATTTTAATCAATAGTGAGACTTAGAGGCACTAGCCAATTGGAGGTGATTGCGAATTTCTTACACTTGAGTATTTGACTGATATTTTATTTATTTAAAATAACGTTTTTAATTAGTAAAACACAGTGTCATTTCTCTTTTTTAAATATCTTAACTAGTCTCGGAATTATAAGCTGTTTTACTGTGACTGTATCTGTCTCTTTCTAAAACGAAATTTTCTATGGAGCGTGTATGGAGCTGCTGAATTGTGACATCACTGTTCAGTAGCACTCTCTTTGTCTAACAGGAAACTTCAAAGCTCTTTATCTTATTTGTTGTGCGGACCGATTTATTTTCTCTTTTTACAAATGTTATTCTTACATGTTACATTTTCTATTATAAATAATGAATATCATATTATATCATTATGACTACAGTCAAATACCCAATTCCACAGCTGATGATATACAATATTGATTTAAAATAGGTCCTATTATATAGCATACCTAATGCTTTATTACAATGAGTGATATGCCGGCCTTTCTTCAACTGAGAAGTGATAAAGAGCAAAGTCCCCTTAGAAATGACTGCGGATCCCAATACGGCGCTGAAGGTGATGATATATGCCAAAAATTTTAGAAATTTGACCCCGGTGTCCACCCAGGAATACGACACCATGGAACCACTCTCCTTCTTCACCGGTATCTCCCGGAACAGATTCCATCCTTTAGTCTCTTGAGCTGTTCTTTGTCTAGAAAAAACATACGCATTGAATTGAGAACCTCCTCCTTTTTTGAAGTCGGTTAAAATACAATGATAAGTTTAGCTACCTACCAACTACGTATCTATTTTTCTTTATTTGACTTAAAAGGTAAACCAGTTGCTTCTCACAAAAACGCGGAACCGACGCTCTATGCACTGCGTATACTAAATACTTACCTACCTAAGCTTTTCTGACAGCGAACTAGCACTGAAACGCGCTGAAACCTTGATACAAGAGAAAACTAAACTTAAGATGGCATTCTAATTGCGCCAATGGAAGTATCATCTTCACAGGTTTGTATAAAAATCTTTACTTGTAAGTGTGCAGTTTAAGAAATTAGTCAGAATATCGACTAATTTGTGAGTAACTCACATCCAACTCGATGTTCTGACTAATTTCTTAAACTGGACACTATCAAGTACAGATTTCTATATAAACCTGTGAAGATGATACTTCCATTGGCGCAATTAAAATGCCATAAGCGTACTTTGTCGTATTAGTTTACAAAAGCGAAAAACCAAATTAAATTTTAATGTCGCGGGCAGACCCGTATAATCAACCTTAAGAACTTTACAATGCCTTATCATAGACTTTGTTAGCATTTAAATAACATTACAACAACTTTCTACTAAAAGCTGTGTTATGGATTTTTATATTATTTCAACTCGAACCAAAGTCGATAATGATTTGCATTGCGCTTTGCCAGCCGGCCCTAAAATGCAGAGAAATGATGCATTTCTCTGGGAAGTTTCTCTGTCAGAAACTTAAGTAGGTACCTTTATGTATCTAATAAGTTTTATCAATATTGGTAGAATGGACAAAAGTGATGAGTGTGTGTTGAAGAGGACATCACTTCATAGCTGAGTTCTACAGATTTCATTTATATTATGAAACCGATTTAAGGTATGTACCTTTATCTAATCATTAAATCAAGTGCCTCTTGACGTAGGTATTGGTCATTGCTGAGGCATAGGTATTGCAAAGTGTATATTTTCATTTGAGTGCCAAGGTATGAAGCACGTAGCCGGATCAAGACAAAGCATTCATTCGTCATGCGTCGGATTTCTTAGGTACCTACTGATTACCTACTACAGGTACAAGTACTAGGTAGGATTAATTAGGTACCTACTGGTACTGATTATTACTTAGGTACAATTAGCTACTGATCCAGTTCTTATGAAAATTCACGCAAAGATTACGTTTCCGCGACATTCTAAATTCTGGGTTCCTCAATCCTGATACTGAAGCTGAAGGTGTTATTATATGTACCTTTATAATATCGGCCATATAATAACCATATCTAATCTCCAAATTAACAAATTGAAAATCGAAAGTGTCCAAATATGAACTCAAGCCTGTCAACAAATCACGTCTTGAGATTACAATCTATCCTCGAGATAAATGTAGTAAAGTGAAAGATTACTAAGTACATAGGTACATACTGATAGAAAGCTTCAGATTCAGAAATTGCATAATATACGTACCGCCATTTCCTAAAAAAACTTGAAAATTATTATAAGTACATAGTATACTTATCATTGTCGCAGGTCGCAGGTTCGATCCCGGGTCCTCTGACTTTTCGGAGTCAAGTGCGTTTAAGCAATTAAATATCACTTGCTTCAACGGTGAAGGAAAACATCGTGAGGAAACCTGCACACCTGAGAGTTCTTGACGGTGTGTGAAGTCTGCCAATTCGCATTGGGCCAGCGTGGTGGACTATGACCTATATAACCCTTCTCTGAGAGGAGACCTGCGCTCAGTAGTGAGCCGTCGATGGGTTGCTAATGATGATAATGAAATGACATAGTATAAAAAACATTACATACTCTAATTCATCAGTGTCATCGTACAGAGGTTGGAATTCTGCGTCAGATTGATCGCTGTCGTCTGTGAGGCCCTTGAATCCAGAAGCTGGTTTAGCCATCACCTAATTGTCTATAAAAAAAATTTTAGGAGGTATATATTTAATAAACCCTCATGAGGCCTGAGGGTATCTTAAACTTAAGTATCCAAGTTAATGTTAAAGTATAAGTAGGGCTTATTTCATAATTTCCAAGTAAACTTTAACCACGAATAAATACTCAATTAATTTCAATCGTCGGTTAAACCTAGGTTAAACACTATATTCGAAATAGGCCCATAATCTAATATTGTTACACGCAGTAGTAAGTTTTAGGTGCATGTTTATGGTTACACAGCTATTTTATCGATAAACCCCTCTTTATTGCACCTTTGCAGTACATTTGAGTTAAAGTATGTGCCTTGTATTTCGAAAGGATGAGATCTATAGATGGCACTCTCACTAAGCTCAGATTCAAGACTGAGTTAAAACGAGACAGATTTATGTCGACATATTTGTGTCTAATTTCAACACTATCTTGAGTCTTGAGCAAAGCCAGAGTACAATCTATAGATCTAAGGCTAAGAAATTACGCTTTGAATGACGCGTACACTTATTCATTTTTAAATAATACGAGTAGTTAATAGTTTTCAAATGTTTATTTTATTTATTCTTAATTTTTTTAATCTCTAAGGAGCATTACGAACTCAAAACGAAATGCTAAAAAATGCAGTCTTATAGGTAAATACCTAATAATCTAAAAAATTATTCAAACTATTACTATATCTAAATTTATGATCGGATCTAGATGGGCAGTTCAGCTTTTTTATTTTAGTTTTTAGTTACATTTTTTTTAAGTAGTTATATAATACTGTCTACATTGTCTCTGAATACGAATCATTGTTACATTGAAATTCTTTGATATACTTAGGTACTTGAATATAATTTTTTTACTTGAAAATAAATTACAAGATCAGAATAACGGATTTCACGATTATATTAAAACGAAGAGAGAGAGAGTTCTTAAATCTACTTTATAACTTAGTTTAGTTTGGTTCACTTGTCCCAAAACGCTATAAATAATTCCTACCGTTCTTTTTTTGTAACTCTGAAATTAAATTGTCAAAAAGTGCCAGTATTACAAAATTACTGTAAAAAAGATCAAGTTTGATGTTAATCATGTTTGTTTAAATAAAATTGTACATAAACTTTTGTTGTTCATCAATGTACTTAGTAGGTACCTAAATAAAATGTTATTGATTACATTTAACTCCTGATTCATGAGACATACCTTCAAGGGGAAACACAGTTTCATATGCTAGAAAAGCCACATCAGATATTTATTTCCAAACACTTTTCACAAAGTTATTATTTTAAATACAACACAGTTATCAATATGAACTTGTAACTCACTCTACAATGCCAGTAAACTAATAAGTAATTTATTCATGCATTGCTGTATCGCTCATACGTCATAATAATTTTATTATCACTGATTAAACTATTATCAGTGTTTATCGATAATTTGAGGATCATCGACGACCGTGATTTTATAGAATCCATCTTATCTTTCAAATTCTATGCTAAACACCATTTATTTTTGCGATTCAAGAAAAATCCATAGCAAAAAAATTTCAGTTGATTATCCAGAAAGAGTGGTTCATAAGCATCCGAAGATTCAGTTATCACATTCACTACTCAAGTTTTTAGATGTAGTGTAATCTTGACTTTTGCTATAGTCCACAGCATCGTCAATCTTGCCAAAATTGCCCATCGCTACTTGTGCAATTGTATCAGCAATACTGGCCGCACTCGAATAGGAAAGTGACGTGGTTGGGATTTTTTGCATTTCCTCTTCTGTGATCTTACGAGATTGACTGTAATCGGATGCGTAATCTGGCAGAGTCGTTTTTTTGGTCAATTCTAACATTTGATTCAAAAATGGATCCCCTCCCAAACGTGGTGAAGCACTTATCTGTGGGTAATCCACAGCTTGAGATTCCGATATTATCGACTTTGACGACTCCCCCTTTGATACACTGACGTCTGAATGCTTAATAGAATCTAGAGAGCTGTCTTTACCTTTAGTAATGCTGCTAAAATCTGGAGGGAGGTAGTCTTTACTGCTTTTTATCAAATCGTGTGGACTTTTCATCAACATATTCTGGTCGAGGCCAACTTTTGAGGGAATTGGACTACTGCTAGACAAAGGTTTTAAAAGCGACTCCTGCATTTTGATCAACGATGGAGACAAAAACATATTATTAGCAGCCAATGTTGATTTCGACATCGGATCCGGTATTCCCAGGATTCCGGCACTCGAATATTTGCTGGCCGAGAACAATGCATTCGCAATATCCGCAGAACTCATCATAAGATTCGAGGCTATATTAGCCGGGATAGGGGCCGAGACGGTCGTGCAACTAGTTGATGTGCTGGTAGACGTCTTTTCGTAGTTTCCTACACCGCTAGACAAGTTCTGTAGCGAAGCGGCGTATGAAGGGAGATCGGGCAGTTTGCTATTGGACAAACTGGCAGCTAAGTTAGATGACATTCCAGGGCTGAAGCCCGTCAGCATACTGTTTGCGGCAGCTAAGCTCTCTAACCCAGCGGTGCCCATAGGCAGCGACATATTTGCCGATCCTAATCCTAACGCCATACTCGTCAACATGTCCAAACCGGTAGGATACGCAGGAGGAAGAGATGGTGTGCTGGACTTTGAGGATTTTGAAGAAGTAGGTAGAACAGGTATATTTAACGGGGGTGTTTCGAACTTGTGTGGCGACCCTGCGCCCATTGCAGAAGAAACATTGATTGGAGGCACGCCTGCTGGTCTGCTGACCATTTGTTGCAGGGTACTTACTGAGGGGAAATTAGGTATAGTTGTCGGATTTGGTTTTGAGGGGGGGATCTGTTGTGGTACTGCTAGTAAAGCGTCCAAATCCATTTTATCGTCATGTTCGGACGAACACCCTAGCTCATCTTTGATAAAATGCCACAATAATCCATCACTCTGTTCGCGCGGGAACTTGGGTGTAAGCGTACATTTTAACTTATCTAAATAAGCTATATCCGGCTTGTAACTATCCTTAAAATTAACAAAAGCATCGTCTGCATATGTTATATAATATTTTATGCTTTTCTTTATTTCTTCCATGGCATGCGTTGATAAGTGGCTATCGTTGACCATATTGTATTGCAGCAACAATGGCCTCGGGTATTCTGTAGGGCGCTGTTCTGGCGGTGGCATTACCCAGAAAAATGTCAGAGACGATTCTAAAACTGGGCTCTCAGGATTGTAGGGAGCTGTAAAAAATATTTTACGATTAAAAAGTACAATACGGCGTGGCGTCCACATCAATAATAAGCAGTGTTTAGAGTTCAGCAAAAATCGTCAAAAAAAAACTTTCGCTTTGATATTCGCTGCGCTTTGGACGTCGCTTAAGAAGTAAAACTGACTTACATATTTTAATATATAAAAAAAAGTGTACAAACTTACAACAAATCACTCCAATACAAGGAACGTATGATATCTCAGAGGGGCCCCTCATTTTAATTTGATACTCCAACTGATTGTCACAATCTCTTAAACTTGGCATCGCAGGATTTGTTGGGTGAGAGTGATACCATCCTAACAGTGTGAGGCCTAGCTTTTCAATCTCCATTTGAATTTCCAATTCAACAAAAACCCTCGGTCTTTTGTCTTTTTTACTTATCAAACAAGGGAATGTGTGAGTTATAATTATATCTGCAAAATAAGTATTTCAATCAGTCAATTTTAAAAAGGGTTACACATTGGTTATTGTATAATGTATATAGCCAAATAGATTTTAAAACTCACACAAACACAAACACTGTTAAAACTTAATTTAAATATCAGTAATTTAGGTATCAGTTAATACTTTGTCAGAAATTAAGAAAGGCGCGAGCGATGCTATTTTTAGAGTTCGTATAATAAAAGCATTTAGACAACTTACTATGATTATTGAGGTCCCAAGTGCCTGCAAGATAACCATAAACTTCTTCTTTTTTTAAATGACAATGGAGATCAAGAACAAGTAGAGCATTAGAACTCACTGACACCAAAAAAGGTTGCACTTTGCCAGCCGATGAGAACGATACAGCTTCTATAAGCAGATTTGCATCACTGAAAATTGAAGAAATAAATGGCTCAAATTCAAACTTATATGTTTATAATACACACATGATACTGAAGAAAGCACTCATAAAGCTCATGATCGAACATAAAACTAGACTCCTTGTAACTCAACTAAAGGTATTTAAGGTTACGTTTTTAGTTTTTAAATTAAAATATTTAATGTGTTTTATAAACAACAATACGGCACTTTAATTATTATCGATTCCGTCAATATTCGATGAATAGTCGGTAATATGAGTTTTTCAGGACATTCAATGGCAGTGACATCATGGTTGTCGAGAAGGTATGACTAGAGTAGAGAGAGGGAATTTTTAGAAAAGTCACTTCCCAGAATCGATGTGTGGATGAGAAAAAGTTATATAAGCAGGTTTCTTAAGCCAGTTGGGCAATATTGTAACAAATAAATAGCACTCTTAATAAAACAACGACTGAATACATGGCAAAATGAGTATTAATAAAATGCCAACCTCAAAGAACAATCATCACAATCTATGTCAAACAGAACACCTCTTTTCCATTTAGCAATAAGGTATTATACATTACTACAGTAGCTTAAAAAAGTAAGTAAGTAGTAGTCATATAGTAAATATAGTTTTTCATTGTTTCCCTAATTATGATTTTGAATTAGGTCATTGTTTTATTATGAGTGTGAAATGAGACTGAATTACTGAATCTGGTATTTTCTTATTGCCTGGATAGAAATTTTGAAGTCAGTATACTTACTGCTGCATCATTCTGTTTGGCACAGTATTATGTTTCATCACAACTCTTTGCGGCGGAGGTTCGGGGGGGCATTCTACCTCCATTTCTGTTTCTTCTACAAAGTAAAATATTTCATCACACAAATGTACACGTGCCTTTATAAGTACAAAATTGTTTGATGAACTTTACAGGTTCTGTTGACAATAAAACTTTTGTCTATTTTGACAGCAAGAAAAATATAAATATCTACAGGAACATGAGTGCATCCACTTGACACACACACACGTGCGACTTCATCCACGTGGATTAAGGTTTTTGGATTCCTACAGGAACCCTTTAATTTTCCGGGATAAAATGTAGCTGATGTGTTAATCCAGGGTATAATCTATCTCCATTTTAAATTTCAGCAAATCCGTCCAGTAATTTTTGGGTGAAAGAGTAACAAACATACACATACAAACTTTCGCCTTTATAATATTAGTGTGATGAAAGTATTTTAAAGTACCAAATAAATGGAGTGGCACTGCTGATACTGTTTAAAAGAAAGTCAGTCAGAAATCTTTTTTATGGGCAGTTCTCTCTCTTGTAGAATAGAATATATTACCATCTGTGTGCATATTCTCCCTTTGCAGCTGTTTCTTTCTGAGATAAGTAGCTTTGATGGTATCTAATTTCTTCCCTTTATATTTCACTGAGGCCCAACCACAGCCAGATCTTTTGTCTGGATTAATAATCCTCTTGCAATGAATAGCCCAAGCTGATGGTGAACAGAAAATTGTTTCAGTTTCATGCGATTTTATTTTACCATCAGCCTGTAAGTCTCCCACAAATTTCTGGCCCTAAAAATGTTACTATAATATAAAATGTAATAAATGTAGGTAATAAACAGCCTTCCTTGATAACAGGTGTGTGGCATTTAAACTAAACTTTTGTTTTTAACTAAATCCATACAAAAAGTAACATCCCTGAAAATAGCTACTTATGGAACTGCATCTTAAAGAGGGTCACTTTAATTCGAGTGCTGTTTTTTGATACTAGGCTTGCCGAGTATCAATAATCAAAATAGGATAGTAAGAGAATTAAAATAACTAATTATGTACAGTTGCATACAAGACTTTATCTACGACAAGGAAAATAAAATCAGTAATAAAATTACGTCATCTATAATTTTTACTTTCCTTAACAATTAATAAAAAATTCAAATCAATATAAATAGCACAAATTGCAAAAGTAATCCATTTGCAGCATAAAGTTTTTTTTTAATTTTTTTTTAAATTTTTTTTTAGGTTTGTTATTAATATTGAGTGGCAGTACCAACCATAGAGTGGTAGGGTTCATTCCCGGGAATTCTCGAGCCGAGAATTACCGGGAAATCGTTGGGCTTTATTCCCGGGAAATCAAGCTCGAGAAAACTCGAGAACTCGAGAAATCATATTTGAGTCTATGAAATTATAAAATAAAACTATTTGCGTTTGCCGTTTGTTTTAAACGCGCGGCGCGGCGGCGCGGCTGTCTGATAAAGCTATATGCTTTAGTTTTTCTAAAGGCATATTTTATCAAACAAAGTAGGCTGACCTAATTGTTAAGTACCTACCTGTAATGTTTCATTTATCTTGCAAAAATTTCATTTGATTCTTTTTTCTAATTAACATGCCAAAAATGGTGCTGTGATTGTAATCTAATATATATAAATTACGTGTCACGTTGTTTGTCCGCGATGGACTCCTAAACTACTTAACCGATTTTGATCAAACTTCGTAACTATCTGTAATTTGGTCCAACTTGAAAGATAGGATAGTTTGTTTTATCCCGGAAAATTAAAGAGTTCCCGTGGGAAGGGATTTGAAAAACTAAATCCACGCGGACGAAGTCGCGGGCATCAGCTAGTTTGATTATAAGTTAGGATAAGGTTAACGTTTTCATGTTGAAATTTTTGTTTATTGTTTGTTTTGTTTAAAAAAAGAAGCTAGAAGTTTTAAGTTGATTTTTTTTCATTTTAATGCTGTGCTTGTGCTGTAATTGTATATATAAGTCACAAATGTCAGAATAGCTTATTTTTAGCATTAATGGAACCGAAGAATATGCAAATCCGTACGTAAATGTTAATTTCTCGACAACCCGAGAAGACCCGAGAAATTAGCCTCGAGAATTCTCGAGACCCGAGAAATTGATAAGCTCGAGAAATAATGAACCCTAGTTGGGTACCAACTTTAATATATTTATATGAACTATACAAAAGTGCTAGAACTCAGAGCCTTAGCTTAAGGTATCCTATTTTATGAAGATAACCATTTCGATGCAGCCCCCATACGAAGAGCTGCATTGAAATGAGAAGCAAGCTGAAAGAGAGTTAATTTCAATTCAGCTATCCAATTCAAAATTGGAACTTTTCGAAGCTGGAGTAGATAGTGTATATTATAATATCATAATAATAAAACTAAAATTACCAAATATTCTATAGTCATTGCTGCAATACCAGGCTCCAACATCTTCTCTTCCAAAAGCATTTGCAATGTCACACCTCTTCCAGGCAGAGACTTGCTTCCAGGCTGAGTTTCAGACTCCTGAAACATGAAAAACAATAACATAGAAAAAAATACGTGTGACACTCGGGGACTGCCGCGGTAAAGCTATTGCATAGCATTTTTTATCAACTTCGCATACGTCTAGTCACATGCACACAAACACTGTGCCGAAGTCTGCCAAACTGAAACAACGTTAGGCGATGCACGGCTTTCAACGCCGCACCGCTGTGCCGGTCGGAGTAGGGGGTGGTTAGGTTTATTTTCGTTACGGAATTTCTTGATTCGGTTGCCACGCTCAAAGCCCGCGATAAAAGCTATGCAATAGCTTAAAATTGAAACCTTTTGTTTACTTTAATCTACTTATATCTAACAAAGTGCATTAATAAGTTCTTTTTTAGAGAATCATCTTCCTTCTCTCAATCAACTGATTGACATCCACTGCTAGACAAAGCTGTCTCTTGCATATACGTCTACAGGCCTTGGCCTTGCACTGCCTGTATCTAGAGGCTACTTTAGCAATGCTAAACATTCATATTCCACTTTACCCTCCGACTTGGGGCTAGGAAAATGTACAACAATACTGCAAAGGGTGGTATTTGAATCATCAACCCTTTTCAGTCCACACCCTGAATAATGCACCATTGAAACTCCAAATTTAATAAAGTCAATTATTAATAGCCCAGTACTGTTTAGAACGTCAATCCACACTCGCCAGCGTGGTTGACCGACACCCAAACCCCTCTCATTGGAGGAAACCTGGACCGAGTAGTGGGCTGGCGATGGTTATGGTGATGATGACTGATAATTTATTACACACAGAGTTATGTTTAACTTTTTTAACCAAAGGTCCTTTTAGAAATAAAAAAGAAAGAAAGACAAACAAAAAGTAACTTTACTACCTCATCTGAAAAGTCTTCTCCACTTGCAAGTTCTTCTTTATCTTCATAAGGGGGTCCCTTGGGGACTTCGGCAGGTTTCTCCTTTTCATCAGCGGGATTGTCTGCTACAATGTTTTGAGATTCTGCTTGTGGAATGTTGAATGTGCTGTTACCCGACATTAACGCAGCAGCTAGATGTGATGTTGGCATTTCCATTATTATTGGGGGCAAATAACATTCCTTTCTTTGATGATATTTAATTCATCACGCTATGAATTTCGTATCGCTATTTATTTGCACACAATGTACATTTCACATTTACAAACATAGACCACCATAGACCACGAACTTATTAATTATTATACTCTTTGCCACGAACACTAGGATAAAGCCATGGGTGGGAACCACGAACACCATAGACCCTATTTCCTACCTACCATGCCATAGACCACAACTCACAATTTTGAATTTTCATTTGTCATTTGTCATCCGGACATGGACTCTATTCTAATCTTTTG
The DNA here is from genome assembly GCA_029955525.1 of Oeneis ivallda. Lineage (NCBI taxonomy): Eukaryota > Metazoa > Arthropoda > Insecta > Lepidoptera > Nymphalidae > Oeneis > Oeneis ivallda. The sequence continues at coordinate 18,243,775 of JARPMR010000002.1, read as the reverse complement.
TTTCCTGGGCCCTGATTCTGAAACTTAAATGCTATCCAAAAAATATTATAGCCACTGACATAACCATTGTGATAAGCCGGCGGGAATGGAGCTACTTTCTGTCTGCCCGTCTTTGACATGAATTGAATTGTAGTACGTTTTGTGGAAATGTCATATTCTATTCTAACAAAGATGCACGGGTTAAATCAGCTTCGCATCCAGCTGCCCACAAGATAGTTTATAAACTTATCTACTTAATAATATTGTAAAATGATTATTTTGAAAAGAGCAACTGCTGAGTTTCTTGCCGGCTCTTCTCAGCAGAATCCGCTTTCCGAACCGGTGATAGAATCTTGACGTGTCATAAGAGCCAAAGGTTGGCCTACATGAAATAAATAATTTTGAATTGAATTGAATTGAGATGAGAGCAAGTCTATTTTAACTTGTAAATAATTTTAAAAGCATACCTAAATTCTTAGTAACTCGACTTTGACTTCCGACAGTTATTATTGTGATGAGTCCATTGTTAATTAATCAGTTTAAGGAGTGACAAATTAATATTTAAAATTAATTATGATTGTTAGAAATGATAAAGATATCATCCTTTTATTTATTGAAATTAGTTTAATTAAATTGTAAATTGGCATTATTCGGCATGTGTAGAATTTGTGAGAGCACGTGATACTTCCCTTTTAATCCTTCGACCAATCAGAGGGATCTGTCAAGCTATCAGCCAATCATATTCACTTCCGCTTATTTTTCGCCACTGTAAATTATTATATATTGTGTTACGTCACACCGCTTCAGCCAATCACAGCGTGCCTTATCAGCCAGCCAATGCCAGCCAAGCTAGCCTGCCCCAGCCAATCTACCGAAGGCCGGGGGGGGGATAAAGTATAAAATGCCCTGCGAGCTCATTCTGGGCAGTTTTTCCGTGCGGTTAAAATATAAGCCGAAACTCTGCCCGGTTGTGAGTGTAACGGCTGTTGTAAACAATTATTAAGTGTATACATAGTGTGTGATTAATGTTTAAATAGAATTTGCGTGAATTTAGGTATTCAAAGGGCTTTGCTGTGTTTATTTATGCCACTTTTCTGAAATAGTGAATTTGATTGAGTGTAATTACCGTAAAGTGTCGTATCGGACATCTAAACGTAATTATGGACAATTCCTGTGTGGATAACGTGAAACACATCGCCGCGTAGTCGCATCGTTAACGCCGCCGCTGGCGCCGAGACTGATGCTACTACTGGAAGCCAGCGGCATGCAGCGTCGCCGGGACCGTAAAAGGGAGAAATCTCGGTAAGTCATCCAGTTTTTCTTCTATATACGTATGTGTATACATTGTAGTACAATAATAGTATTATCATTATTCCCCTGTGTATACTATCATTATGTCACGCGCTGTGTGCCACCGCCATTAACAATTTCATCTGTTGCTATGCCAGCGCAGATTGACTAATACGTCGTTATACGATGGGTATGAATAGCTTTTTGACACATCCTTGTTTAATCGAACAACTAAATGAAATGCTTCGTTTAGGCGTTGTAGTCCCATTGTCCCCATCCCTATACATGGGGACAGTGGGACTTTTCCCATTGACTATGTCCCCATTAACGGCGGACAGCGATTTAGTCCCAACGTCGCCATTAATGAAACAGCGGTAGTTGAATAATTTTTTAAATCTTTACCTTGTCCCCGTTGATCTAAGCGTCTCCTTATACGTCTAATTGGTTATGAAAGTCATATAACGTAGGTAGCAAGAAGAAAAATAATTTAATTTGAAGAAAAAATAAAATAATTTAATTTAAAGAACATTAAACAACCTGTATATTGTAAAATCTTGTCGAACTGCAATGAAACCGGTTTGAGTGGTTCGCCATGTCCGTCCGTCTGTCCGTCCGTCCGTGGTTTAGCTCGGAGACTATTGGTACTAGAGTAATTTGACAAGCGTAAAATATTAATCACTCCAACAAAGTGGGAAATAAAATTGTGAAAAATATTTTTTAGGGTACCCTCCCCTACATTTAAAGTGGATGATTTTTTTTTCTCGTCTATCGCATAGTGTGGGGTGTCTCTGAATAGGTCTTTCAAAAATATTGTGGGTGTACGAACACCATTTTTCGATTCAGGGATCCGTTTGTGAAATATGATATTTTAGTGCTAAATTTTATTAGTCAAGTGTCCCCCCCCCCCCCCTCTGCCAGCTAAATGGTGGTTTATAGGATACATGGAAAAATTCACAGCAGTAGTATACAACTTTATAGGAAAACTATCACAGCTAAGTAGGGTTCATAGTAGGGTAGTTTTTTCTAGGTTAGGTTAGTTTATACGGGAGGGTATAGGTTACACGTAGTGTAAGTTGCATATTTTGTTGTATATTATAGTATTTAAACCATGGAACTCAAAATATATTCCATATTCATAAATAAAATCACTATCCTAGGTCAGCAATAATATTTGTGACTTGCTTCTACGAAACCCTACACTGCGCGTGGCCTGACACGCACTTGGCCGGTTTTTACTTTACAATTTATGCTAGTGTATAAGTCTTTGAAATACACAAGTTGTCTTATTTCTCTACCAAATCTAGATACCTTCACATTTTCATTATTGACATTAACATTTTCACTATTGACATTAACATGTAAATGTACAACAAATATAAATGTACAACAAATACAACAATGTAAATGTCAATAGTTAAACTATTGACATTTACATTTTCATTACTACCATTATTAACTAACCCTTTGAATATGTGATACTTATTTCTTATTACTTCCTCCCCATTAGTTAACAAAATTCCTAGAGCAAATGTAAGTACATAAGCGGACTTCTTAAATTAACCTCGACGACCGCTCTATAATTCCTCTCACGGAGGGAGTCGTTAAGATCTTAATATAATGCGGGGTGGTCGCGAGTCGCGACATGGAGGAGGTCCTGGGATATCGGGGATGACCTGATCAATGATCTCGGTATCCTAGTGGGTGTCCAACAGTGCTGAGACTTGATGAATAATGATACACGAACTTTCAGTAAAGTTATATCTACCCGATATAAAGAAATAAAATATAGTAAAAAATAGAGGGTAGTATGGTGGTGGTCACAAGTTTGCTTATGTATTTACCTAAGTTTGATTTGTCTGAGCGTGTGTCAATTGTCACTTTACTTGTCGATAGAATCATAATATTATTCAATATCATCATCATCATCATCTCGGCCTGCGGACGTCCACTGCTGAACATAGGCCTTTCCCAGAGAACGCCACCACACCCGGTCCTCAGCCTTCCTCATCCAGCCACTTCCCGCCACCCGCTTTAAATCGTCAGGCCAACGTGCTGGAGGGCGCCCCACACTACGCTTAATTGTTCGCGGTCTCTACTCTAGGACTTCTCGACCCCAACGGACATCGCTTCTGCGACAAGCATGGCCTGCCCAGTGCCCACTACCCTTTCAGCTTGTTAATGGTTTGGGCTATGCCGGCGACCTTGGTTCTCTAATATTATTCAAGGTTCTTATTTACTTGGTGTCGAAGGCTCGAAATAGCGGTGTTTTACTTACCAATAAAACGCGTATATAACATAAGACCTTATATATATTGGCTTCTTTCAATTCCGTAAAAGTCCATGGTTCCTGCAGAATTTTGAAAACCTGAACTTTAGCTATTATTTCTTCACGCCACAACTAATGAACCGATTCGGCTGAAATTTGGAATTTAGATCGGCTATTTATGTCATAAAAAGTCCATGGTTCCCGCCGGATTTTGAAAAACTGAAATTCACGTATTGCTTCTTCACGCCACAACTAATGAACCGATTTCGCTGAAATTTGAAACGAAGATAGACTATACTTTGCATCAACTTATAGGTTACTTTTAGACCGTAAAAATTCATGGTTCCAGAAATATTTTGAAAACCTGAAATTCACGTATTACTTCTTCACGCCACAACTAATAAACAGATTTGGCTGAAATTTGGAATGTAGATCGGCTATACCCTGGATTGACACATATACTACTATTTATCTCATAAAAAGTCCATGGTTCCCGCAGGATTTTGAAAAACTGAAATTCACGTATTGCTTCTTCACGCCACAACTAATGAACTGATTTTGCTGAAATTTGAAACGAAGATAGACTATACTCTGCATAGCTTATAGGCTCCTTTCTATCCCGTATTAATTCATTGTTCCCGAAAAATTTTGAAAACCCGAAAAAAACTGCGGGTGGGGGTCCGGGTCGCAGGTTCGATCCCGGGTACGCACCTCTGACTTTTCGGAGTCAAGTGCGTTTAAGCAATTAAATATCACTTGCTTCAACGGTGAAGGAAAACATCGTAAGGAAACCTGCACATCTTAGAGTTCTTCATAATGTTCTCGAAGGTGCGTGAATTGAGAATTCCGCCAATTCGCATTGGGCAAGCGTGGACTATGGCCTATAACCCTTCCCTGAGAGGAACCCTGCGCTCAGTAGTGAGCCGTTGATGGGTTGCTGATGATGATGATGATGACGATGACGATGACGCTGACGATGATGATGATGATGATGGTCATGATGATGATTTTAAAGACGTTCTTCACAGAGTAATTTATATCGATTTTGAACATGTATTTGATAAGAATTAAATAAAATTTTGAAAAATAAAAACTTGTTTTTATGTTGCAGGTCGACGAAGCCGAGGAAAAAATCTTGATGAAAATCCGGGAAACCGGGGGACAGCGCGTATTTTCGGCGACTCGACTAGGCTCTAAGATAAGTAATAAGTGATAAGCGATATGATAGATAATTAGTGATATGCGATAACATAAGTAAACTACTGTTTTTATGTTGCAGGCCCACGGAATTTTTGTTTTGTTTTGCATGGTATTGTAGTTGTATTGTGTTGCATGGCCTTGTAGTTGTATTGTGTTGCATTGATTTTATCGGCATACTTTGGTATTAATACGGGTGGCGGATGCCTTGAACAGAAAATTTTGAAAAATCTCAACTATTGTTATTGTTGCAGGTCGACGGAACCGAGGAAAAAATCTAGATGAAAATTCAGGAAAACGAGCGACAGCGCGTCAGTGTGGCGACTCAGCACGGCTCGGCTCGGCTCTAGGATAAGTTATTAGTGATAAGCGATAAGATAAATAAAGTGATAAGCGATAAGATAAGATAACTATTATTTTTGTTGCAGGTCGACGGAATTTTTGTATTGTGTTGCATGGCCTTGTAGTTGTATTGTGTTGCATTGATTACAAGCATGCTGTGGTATTAATACGGGTGGCGGATGGCTTGAACAGAAAATTTGGAAAATCCTAACTATTGTTTTTGTTGCAGGTCGACGGACCGATGGCCAGCGACACGCTGAAGGACGAGGAAGCTGCTAACAGGCCGGCGTCAGGCGATGACGGCGCCGGGCGAGGAAAGCGACGGGCAAATAAGGCGCCGAAAACAGGTGAAATTACTATGATTAAATTCTAATAAACTTGATAAGCATCTTGACATAAATGGAGTCACCTATTAGTGATTAGAAAAACGTTTGACACTTTATACATTTTATTTCCTACTCATATGATTTTACAGTCGTTCTTCAGAGTAATTTATATCGATTTTGAACATTTATTTGATAATAAGAAATAAAGAAAATTTTGAAAAATGAAAACTTGTTTTTATGTTGCAGGTCGACGGAGCCGAGGAAAAAATCTCGATGAAAATCCAGGAAAACGAGCGACAGCGCGTCAGTTTGGCGACTCGGCTCGGCTCTAAGATAAGTTATTAGTGATAAGCGATAAGATAAGTTAACTATTGTTTGTATGTTGCAGGCCGACGGAATTTTTGTATTGTGTTGCATGGTATTGTAGTTGTATTGTGTTGCATTGATTACAAGCATGCTTTGGTATTAATACGGGTGGCGGATGGCTTGAACAGAAAATTTGGAAAATCCTAACTATTGTTTTTGTTGCAGGTCGACGGAGCCGATGGCCAGCGACACGCTGAAGGACGAGGAAGCTGCTAAAAGGGCGGCGTCGGGCGATGACGGCGCCGGGTGAGGAAGGCGACGGGTAATGAAGGCGCCGCAAACGGGTGAAAGGAGTTTGGCGAACGCCCATAGTGTTTGTGACCCAGACTTGCGGCCCACGTTCACGAATCAAACTTCTGATACTTGTTCTAGTAAACCAGACTAACAAAAAAGTTAAACAAAGTCAATCAAATAAAGTTGGGAGAAAAAAGATATTCAGTAGTAAATTGTTAAAAATGAGGTTATGTTTCCATTTAATATATTTAAGGCAAATTACCACTATAGCTTTGAATCAATCATTAATCTGTGCTTTGAATAATCTAATAGGCACAGAAAATTATTGTCTGAATGTAGTTATGAGAACACGCTTCCTACCAACCTTACCTTAAAATGTGTAATTCGTCGAAATTCCTAGTTCCATGGTAATTCGACTAGTATTGTCATGTAATGCGGCCAATGGTATTAGCATGGAACTAGGAAAACGACTAAGTGATTGTCATGCTGTTTTATTTTTTGGAAAAAGATTATTATAGAGATCCATTACTTCCATCACTTTCGTCCGATGTCATCTTATCGAGCGATATGTAAGGAACTTTGCTTTGGAACCAATTTGCTTGTAATTACTTTAAGTTCAGAAAGAAATGCTGTGTCTTGTACAAAATCACGCCAAATCGTTAGTATTAATACACTACAATGCATAACAAACACAAAACGAACGAAAAAATAAAATAAACGCACAAGTATTGCAAACAATTAACAAATGAAATGACCACGGACAATGATTATGGAGCTAGGAATTACGACCTTCCTATTTCTATGACCACGAATGACATTTGCATGGAACTAGGAATTAGAAGCAGTGATCGCCTAGTGGTTAGGACTGTGGTCTCCTAATTGGGGGGGGTCGCAGGTTCGATCCTGGGTACGGGCTCTGACTTTTCGGAGTCAAGTGCGTTTAAGCAATTAAATATCACTTGCTTCAACGGTGAAGGAAAACATCGTGAGAAAACCTGCACACCTGAGAGTTCTTCATAATGTTAACGTGGTGGACTATGGCCTATAACCCTTCTCTGAGAGGAGACCTGCGCTCAGTAATGAGCCGTTAATGGCTTGTTAATGATGATGAGGAATTACAACTCATCTTTCTAGTTCCATGGACATTTGAGTGAGTTGACCATGGAACTAGGAATTGCGACTATAGTCTTCCTATTTATAGGGAGTTGACAATTGACATTTGACATAAATAATTTGACAAGTTTTTACTCTTTACTCCGTAAAATGTTAAGTATTGCCATTACAACGGTTAATTATATTGTGTAATTTTGAATAATTATATTTTTGATCCCCAACTTCTAAAAATATGGGGTTTACACAGAAAAATACTTTGAAAAATATTAATTAAAATGAAATGATTCCTGAATCTGAACGGTTTTTAAAAGTCCTGGGTCCAAATTCGCCATTCTTCTTTACGTAATTTATGGTCAAAATTAATTAAAATGAAGTTACTTTGATTAAATTCTAGTAAACTTGATAAGCAAGTAGACATATGGAGCCACCTATTAGTGATTAGAAAAACGTTTGACACTTTATACATTTTATTCCTACTCATATGATTTTACAGTCGTTCTTCACAGAGTAATTTATATCGATTTTGAACATTTATTTGATAATAAGAAAAAAAGAAAATTTTGAAAAATAAAAACTTGTTTTTATGTTGCAGGTCGACGGAGCCGAGGAAAAAATCTCGATGAAAATCCAGGAAAACGAGCGACATCGCGTCAGTTTGGCGACTCGGCTTGGCTCGGCTCTAAGATAAGTTATTAGTGATAAGCGATAAGATACCTATTGTTTGTATGTTGCAGGCCGACGGAATTTTTGTATATTGTGTTGCATGGTATTATAGTTGTATTGTGTTGCATTGATTACAAGCATGCTTTGGTATTGATACGGGTGGCGGATGGCTTGAACAGAAAATTTGGAAAATCCTAACTATTGTTTTTGTTGCAGGTCGACGAAGCCGATGGCCAGCGACACGCTGAAGGACGAGAAAGCTGCTAACAGGCCGGCATCAGGCGATGAAGGCGCCGGGCGAGGAAAGCGATGGGCAAATAAGGCGCCGAAAACAGGTGAAATTTACTTAATTTATGGTTAAAATTAATTAAAATAAAGTTACTATGATTAAATTCTAATAAACTTGATAAGCATCTTGACATAAATGGAGTCACCTATTAGTGATTAGAAAAACATTTGACACTTTATACATTTTATATTTCCTACTCATATGATTTTACAGTCGTTCTTCACAGAGTAATTTATATCGATTTTGAACATTTATTTGATAATAAGTAATAAAGAAAATTTTGAAAAATGAAAACTTTTTTTTATGTTGCAGGTCGACGGAACCGAGGAAAAAATCTCGATGAAAATCCAGGAAAACGAGCGACAGCGCGTCAGTTTGGCGACTCGGCTCGGCTCGGCTCGGCTCTAAGATAAGTTATTAGTGATAAGCGATAAGATAAGTTAACTATTGTTTGTATGTTGCAGGCCGACGGAATTTTTGTATATTGTGTTGCATGGTATTGTAGTTGTATTGTGTTGCATTGATTACAAGCATGCTTTGGTATTAATACGGGTGGCGGATGGCTTGAACAGAAAATTAGAATAATTCTAACTATTGTTTTGGTTGCAGGTCGACGGAGCCGATGGCCAGCGACACGCTGAAGAACGGGGAAGCTGCCAACAGGCCAGCGTCAGGCGATGACGGCGCCGGGTGAGGAAAGCGACGGGCAAATAAGGCGCCGCCAACAGGTGAAATTTACTTAAATTATGGTTAAAATTAATTAAAATAAAGTTACTATGATTAAATTCTAGTAAACTTGATTAGCAACTAGACATAAATGGAGTCACCTATTAGTGATTAGAAAAACGTTTGACACTTTATACATTTTATTTCCTACTCATATGATTTTACAGTCATTCTTCACAGAGTAATTTATATCGATTTTGAACATTTATTTGATAATAAGAAATAAAGAAAATTTTGAAAAATGAAAACTTGTTTTTATGTTGCAGGTCGACGGAGCCGAGGAAAAAATCTCGATGAAAATCCAGGAAAACGAGCGACAGCGCGTCAGTTTGGCGACTCGGCTCTAAGATAAGTTATTAGTGATAAGCGATAAGATAAGTTAACTATTGTTTGTATGTTGCAGGCCGACGGAATTTTTGTATATTGTGTTGCATGGTATTGTAGTTGTATTGTTGCATTGATTACAAGCATGCTTTGGTATTAATTAATACGGGTGGCGGATGGCTTGAACAGAAAATTAGAAAAATTCTAACTATTGTTTTGGTTGCAGGTCGACGGAGCCGATGGCCAGCGACACGCTGAAGGACGGGGAAGCTGCTAAGAGGGCGGCGTCGGGCGATGACGGCGCCGGGTGAGGAAGGCGACGGGCAATGAAGGTGCCACAAACAGGTGAAATTTACTTAATTTATGGTCAAAATTAATTTAAATAAAGTTACTATGATTAAATTCTAGTAAACTTGATAAGCATCTTGACATAAATGGAGTCACCTATTAGTGATTAGAAAAAGGTTTGACACTTTATACATTTTATTTCCTACTCGTATGATTTTACTGTCGTTCTTCAGAGTTTATATCGATTTTGAACATTTATTTGATAAGAAATAAAGAAAATTTTGAAAAATGAAATCTTGCTTTTATGTTGCAGGTCGACGGAGCCGAGGAAAAAATCTCAATGAAAATCCAGGAAAACGAGCGACAGCGCGTCAGTTTGGCGACTCGGCTCGGCTCGGCTCTAAGATAAGTTATTAGTGATAAGCGATAAGATAAGTTAACTATTGTTTGTATGTTGCAGGCCGACGGAATTTTTGTATATTGTGTTGCATGGTATTGTAGTTGTATTGTTGCATTGATTACAAGCATGCTTTGGTATTAATTAATACGGGTGGCGGATGGCTTGAACAGAAAATTAGAAAAATTCTAACTATTTTTTTTGTTGCAGGTCGACGGAGCCGATGGCCAGCGACACGCTGAAGGACGAGGAAGTTGCTAACAGGCTGGCGTCAGGCGATGACGGCGCCGGGCGAAGAAAGCGACGGGCAAATAAGGCGCCGAAAACAGGTGAAATTTACTTAATTTATGGTCAATATTAATTAAAATAAAGTTACTATGATTAAATTCTAATAAACTTGATAAGCATCTTGACATAAATGAGTGATTAGAAAAACGTTTGACACTTTATACATTTTATTTCCTACTCATATGATTGTACAGTCTATCTTCACAGAGTAATTTATATCGATTTTCAACATTTATTTGATAATTAGAAATAAAGAAAATTATGAAAAATGAAAACTTGTTTTTATGTTGCAGGTCGACGGAGCCGAGGAAAAAATCTAGATGAAAATCCGGGAAACCGGGGGACAGCGCGTATTTTCGGCGACTCGACTAGGCTCTTAGATAAGTTAATAAGTGATAAGCGATAAGATAGATGATAAACTATTGTTTTTATGTTGCAGGTCTATGGAATTTTTGTATTTTGTTGCATGGTATTGTAGTTGTATTGTGTTGCATTGAGTAGAAGCATGCTTTGGTATTTATACGGCTGGCGGATGCCTTGAAAAGAAAATTTGGAAAATCCTAACTATTGTTTTTGTTGCAGGTCGACGGAGCCGATGGCCAGCGACTAGCTGAAGGACGAGGAAGCTGCTAAGAGGGCGGCGTCGGCCGATGACGGCGCCGGGTGAGGAAGGCGACGGGCAATGAAGGCGCCGCAAGCAGGTGAAATTTACGTAATTTATGGTCAAAATTAATTAAAATGAAGTTACTTTGATTAAATTCTAGTAAACTTGATAAGCAACTAGACATATGGAGCCACCTATTAGTGATTAGAAAAACGTTTGAAACTTTATACATTTTATTACCTACTCATAGGATTTTACAGTCGTTCTTCACAGAGTAATTTATATCGATTTTGAACATTTATTTGATAATAAGAAATAAAGAAAATTTTGAAAAATGAAAACTTGTTTTTATGTTGCAGGTCGACGGAGCCGAGTAAAAAATCTCGATGAAAATCCAGGAAAACGAGCGACAGCGCGTCAGTTTGGCGACTCGGCTCGGCTCGGCTCGGCTCTAAGATAAGTTATTAGTGATAAGCGATAAGATAAGTTAACTATTGTTTGTATGTTGCAGGCCGACGGAATTTTTGTATATTGTGTTGCATGGTATTGTAGTTGTATTGTGTTGCATTGATTACAAGCATGCTGTGGTATTAATACGGGTGGCGGATGGCTTGAACAGAAAATTTGGAAAATCCTAACTATTGTTTTTGTTGCAGGTCGACGGACCGATGGCCAGCGACACGCTGAAGGACGAGGAAGCTGCTGAACAGGCCGGCGTCAGGCGATGACGGCGCCGGGCGAGGAAAGCGACGGGCAAATAAGGCGCCGAAAACAGGTGAAATTACTATGATTAAATTCTAATAAACTTGATAAGCATCTTGACATAAATGGAGTTACCTATTAGTGATTAGAAAAACGTTTGACACTTTATACATTTTATTTCCTACTCATATGATTTTACAGTCGTTCTTCAGAGTAATTTATATCGATTTTGAACATTTATTTGATAATAAGAAATAAAGAAAATTTTGAAAAATGAAAACTTGTTTTTATGTTGCAGGTCGACGGAACCGAGGAAAAAATCTCTATGAAAATCCAGGAAAACGAGCGACAGCGCGTCAGTTTGGCGACTCGGCTCGGCTCGGCTCTAAGATAAGTTATTAGTGATAAGCGATAAGATAAGTTAACTATTGTTTGTATGTTGCAGGCCGACGTAATTTAGGTATTGTGTTGCATGGTATTGTAGTTGTATTGTGTTGCATTGATTACAAGCATGCTTTGGTATTGATACGGGTGGCGGATGGCTTGAACAGAAAATTAGAAAAATTTTAACTATTGTTTTTGTTGCAGGTCGACGGAGCCCATGGCCAGCGACACGCTGAAGGACGAGGAATCTGCTAACAGGCCGGCGTCAGGCGATGACTGCACCGGGCGAGGAAAGCGACGGGCAAAGACGGCGCCGCCAACAGGTGAAATTTACTTAATTTATGGTTAAAATTAATTAAAATAAAGTTACTATGATTAAATTCTAGTAAACTTGATTAGCAACTAGACATAAATGGAGTCAACTATTAGTGACTAGCTGATGCCCGCGACTTCGTCCGCGTGGATTTAGTTTTTAAAATCCCTCGTGAACACTGATTTTCCGGGAAAAAAAGTAGTCTATGTCACTCGACAGGTCCTCAACTATAGTACCCATGCAAAAAATCACGTCGATCTGTGGCTCTGTTGTGGCGTGATTGAAGGACAAACCAAGAAACAAACACACTTTCGCATTTATAATATTAGTATGATTAGAATATTAAATTGCATAGGAAAACACTGTAATATTACGTCCATACGATGTATTACATCCACACCTACTATGTAGTATGTAGGTATAATGATCGTTTGGCAAAATCTGACGCCTTTGGAGTAGTTTGAATTTTGACTTTGACAAAATAGGGCTATCCACGATGGCTATGTACGATAAAATACGCATGCCAGCTTAAGATGAGCCGTACATTCAAACTATCCTGTAGATTCCAGGGTTCAAGTTATTTGGACCTTATACTTTCTTATAATTTCTGAACTACGAAATTGACGACCTTGAAATAATTACAGGACAATCTCTAAAGAACCTGCTTTCTAACAAAAAAAGAATGGATTAAATCGGAATACGCCTTATTGAATTACAGCGAAATACCCATTTGGACTTTCAGCCCCTCTCCCAAGGGAACCGTGCTGAATTTCGGGATAAAAAGTATCCTATATTATACCTCGTAGTATTATCTTAAATCGTGCCAAGTTTCATTTAAATCCGTCCAGTAGTTTAGGCGTGATGCGCGGCCAAGATACAGACAGACAGACAGACAGACAGACAGACAGACAAAAAATTAAAAAAAAATTGTTTTGGCTTCAGTATCGATTATAGAGTGCCCTCAAACAAAAATTTTCAAAATATCTTCAATGTACAGAATTGGACCTGTTACAGTTTTATTATATTATAGATTAGAAAAACGTTTGACAGTTTATACATTTTATTTTCTACTCATATGTACTATATACTACTAAAACTAGTTTTTATGTTGCAGGTCGACGGAGCCGAGGAAAAAATCTCTATGAAAATCCAGGGAAACGAGCGATAGCGCGTCAGTTTGGCGACTCGGCTAGGCTCGGCTCTAAGATAAGTTATTAGTGATAAGCGATAAGATAAGTTAACTATTGTTTGTATGTTGCAGGCCGACGGAATTTTTGTATTGTGTTGCATGGTATTGTAGTTGTATTGTGTTGCATTGATTACAAGCATGCTTTGGTATTAATACGGGTGGCGGATGGCTTGAACAGAAAATTAGAAAAATTCTAACTATTGTTTTTGTTTCAGGTCGACGGAGCCGATGGCCAGCGACACGCTGAAGGACGAGGAATCTGCTAACAGGCCGGCGTCAGGCGATGACGGCACCGGGCGAGGAAAGCGACGGGCAAAGAAGGCGCCGCCAACAGGTGAAATTTACTTAATTTATGGTTAAAATTAATTAAAATAAAGTTACTATGATTAAATTCTAGTAAACTTGATTAGCAACTAGACATAAATGGAGTCACCTATTAGTGATTAGAAAAACGTTTGACAGTTTATACATTTTATTTTCTACTCATATGTACTATATACTACTAAAACTAGTTTTTATGTTGCAGGTCGAAGGAGCCGAGGAAAAAATCTCTATGAAAATCCAGGGAAACAAGCGACAGCGCGTCAGTTTGGCGACTCGGCTTGGCTCGGCTCGGCTCCAAGATAAGTTATTAGTGATAAGCGATAAGATAAGTTAACTATTGTTTGTATGTTGCAGGCCGACGGAATTTTTGTATATTGTGTTGCATGGTATTGTAGTTGTATTGTGTTGCATTGATTACAAGCATGCTTTGGTATTAATACGTGTGGCGGATGGCTTGAACAGAAAATTAGAAAAATTCTAACTATTGTTTTGGTTGCAGGTCGACGGAGCCGATGGCCAGCGTCACGCTGAAGGACGAGGAAGCTGCTAACAGGCCGGCGTCAGGCGATGACGGCACCGGGCGAGGAAAGCGACGTGCAAATAAGGCGCCGCCAACAGGTGAAATTTACTTAATTTATGGTTAAAATTAATTAAAATAAAGTGACTATTATTAAATTCTAGTAAACTTGATTAGCAACTAGACATAAATGGAGTCACCTTTTAGTGATTAGAAAAACGTTTGACACTTTATACATTTTATTTCCTACTCATATGATTTTACAGTCGTTCTTCACAGAGTAATTTATATCGATTTTGAACATTTATTTGATAATCTATATATATAAAAGAAAGTGGTGTTAGTTACACTATTTATAACTCAAGAACGGATGAACAGATTTGGCTCAAAATTGGTGGATAGGTAGCTTAGAACCAGGAGACGGACATAGGATACTTTTTATCCCGTTCGACCGCGTTTCCGTCATGTCACTAAAAAACGTCGTATAAGAAAAACGCATCTGACATGGAATAACAAAACGCAAATGACAGTGGAATAACAAAACGTAAATGACAGCTAAACGTAATTTTGTCTTTGGTTAAGTATGGTAAAAAATTTGATAATTATAAAAAGTGTTAAAGCATTACTGATAATATAAATGCGAAAGTGTGTTTGTTTGTTGGTTTGTCCTTCAATCACGTCGCAACAGAACCGCGGATTGATGCGATTTTTTGCATGGGTATAGTAATGGATGTAGTAGTGGTTCCTCAGACCGGGAGAGCTACTTTTAATATCTCGGATAATGAGAGTTCCCGCGGGATTTTTAAAAACTAAATCCATGCGGACGAAGTCGCGGGCATCAGCTAGTAAGAAATAAAGAAAATTTTGAAAAATGAAAATTTGTTTTTATGTTGCAGGTCGACGGAACCGAGGAAAAAATCTCGATGAAAATCCAGGAAAACGAGCGACAGCGCGTCAGTTTGGCGACTCGGCTTGGCTCGGCTCTAAGATAAGTTATTAGTGATAGTCGATAAGATAAGTTAACTATTGTTTGTATGTTGCAGGCCGACGGAATTTTGGTATTGTGTTGCATGGTATTGTAGTTGTATTGTGTTGCATTGATAACAAGCATGCTTTGGTATTAATACGGGTGGCGGATGGCTTGAACAGAAAATTAGAAAAACCCAACTATTGTTTTGGTTGCAGGTCGACGGAGCCGATGGCCAGCGACACGCTGAAGGACGAGGAAGCTGCTAACAGGCCGGCGTCAGGCGATGACGGCGCCGGGCGAGGAAAGCGACGTGCAAATAAGGCGCCGCCAACAGGTGAAATTTACTTAATTTATGGTTACTAGAATTTAATCATAGTCACTTTATTTTAATTAATTTTAAACTTGATAAGCATCTTGACATAAATGGAGTCACCTATTAGTGATTAGAAAAACGTTTGACACTTTATACATTTTATATTTCCTACTCATATGATTTTACAGTCGTACTTCACAGAGTAATTTATATCGATTTTGAACATTTATTTGATAATAAGTAATAAAGAAAATTTTGAAAAATGAAAACTTGTTTTTATGTTGCAGTTCGACGGAACCGAGGAAAAAATCTCTATGAAATCCGAGAAACGAGCGACAGCGCGTCAGTTTGGCGACTCGGCTCGGCTCGGCTCCAAGATAAGTTATAAGTGATAAGCGATAAGATAAGTTAACTATTGTTTGTATGTTGCAGGCCGACGGAATTTTTGTATATTGTGTTGCATGGTATTGTAGTTGTATTGTGTTGCATTGATTACAAGCATGCTTTGGTATTAATACGGATGGCGGATGACTTGAAAAGAAAATTTGGAAAATCCTAACTATTGTTTTTGTTGCAGGTCGACGGAGCCGATGGCCAGCGGCACGCTGAAGGACGAGGAAGCTGTTAAGAGGGTGGCGTTGGGCGATGACGGCGCCGGGTGAGGAAGGCGACGGGCAATGAAGGCGCCGCAAACAGGTCAAATTTACGTAATTTATGGTCAAAATTAATTAAAATGAAGTTACTTTGATTAAATTCTAGTAAACTTGATAAGCAACTAGACATATGGAGCCACCTATTAGTGATTAGAAAAACGTTTGAAACTTTATACATTTTATTTCCTACTCATATGATTTTACAGTCGTTCTTCACAGAGTAATTTATATCGATTTTGAACATTTATTTGATAATAAGAAATAAAGAAAATTTTGAAAAATGAAAACTAGTTTTTATGTTGCAGGTCGACGGAGCCGAGGAAAAAATCTCGATGAAAATCGAGGAAAGCGAGCGACAGCGCGTCAGTTTGGCGACTCGGCTCTAAGATAAGTTATTAGTGATAAGCGATAAGATAAGTTAACTATTGTTTGTATGTTGCAGGCCGACGATATTTAGGTATTGTGTTGCATGTTATTGTAGTTGTATTGTGTTGCATTGATTACAAGCATGCTTTGGTATTAATACGGGTGTCGGATGGCTTGAACAGAAAATTAGAAAAATTCTAACTATTGTTTTGGTTGCAGGTCGACGGAGCCGATGGCCAGCGACACGCTGAAGGACGAGGAAGCTGCTAAGAGGGCGGCGTCGGGCGATGAAGGCGCCGGGTGAGGAAGGCGACGGGCAATGAAGGCGCCACAAACAGGTGAAATTTACTTAATTTATGGTCAAAATTAATTAAAATAAAGTTACTATGATTAAATTCTAATAAACTTGATAAGCATCTTGACATAAATGGAGTCACCTATTAGTGATTAGAAAAAGGTTTGACACTTTATACATTTTATATCCTACTCGTATGATTTTACAGTCGTTCTAGAATCACAGAGTTTATATCGATTTTGAATATTTATTTGATAAGAAATAAAGAAAATTTTGAAAAATGAAAACTTGTTTTTATGTTGCAGGTCGACGGAGCCGAGGAAAAAATCTCAATGAAAATCCAGGAAAACGAGCGACAGCGCGTCAGTTTGGCGACTCGGCTCGGCTCTAAGATAAGTTATTAGTGATAAGCGATAAGATAAGTTAACTATTGTTTGTATGTTGCAGGCCGACGGAATTTTTGTATATTGTGTTGCATGGTATTGTAGTTGTATTGTTGCATTGATTACAAGCATGCTTTGGTATTAATACGGGTGGCGGATGGCTTGAACAGAAAATTAGAAAAATTCTAACTATTGTTTTGGTTGCAGGTCGACGGAGCCGATGGCCAGCGACACGCTGAAGGACGAGGAAGCTGCTAAGAGGGCGGCGTCGGGCGATGAAGGCGCCGGGTGAGGAAGGCGACGGGCAATGAAGGCGCCACAAACAGGTGAAATTTACTTAATTTATGGTCAAAATTAATTAAAATAAAGTTACTATGATTAAATTCTAATAAACTTGATAAGCATCTTGACATAAATGGAGTCACCTATTAGTGATTAGAAAAAGGTTTGACACTTAATACATTTTATATCCTACTCGTATGATTTTACAGTCGTTCTAGAATCACAGAGTTTATATCTATTTTGAATATTTATTTGATAAGAAATAAAGAAAATTTTGAAAAATGAAAACTTGTTTTTATGTTGCAGGTCGACGGAGCCGAGGAAAAAATCTCAATGAAAATCCAGGAAAACGAGCGACAGCGCGTCAGTTTGGCGACTCGGCTCGGCTCTAAGATAAGTTATTAGTGATAAGCGATAAGATAAGTTAACTATTGTTTGTATGTTGCAGGCCGACGGAATTTTTGTATATTGTGTTGCATGGTATTGTAGTTGTATTGTTGCATTGATTACAAGCATGCTTTGGTATTAATTAATACGGGTGGCGGATGGCTTGAACAGAAAATTAGAAAAATTCTAACTATTTTTTTTGTTGCAGGTCGACGGAGCCGATGGCCAGCGACACGCTGAAGGACGAGGAAGCTGCTAACAGGCTGGCGTCAGGCGATGACGGCGCCGGGCGAAGAAAGCGACGGGCAAATAAGGCGCCGAAAACAGGTGAAATTTACTTAATTTATGGTCAAAATTAATTAAAATAAAGTTACTATGATTAAATTCTAATAAACTTGATAAGCATCTTGACATAAATGGAGTCACCTATTAGTGATTAGAAAAACGTTTGACACTTTTTATTTCCTACTCATATGATTTTACAGTCGTTCTTCAGAGTAATTTATATCGATTTTGAACATTTATTTGATAATAAGAAATAAAGAAAATTTTGAAAAATGAAAACTTGTTTTTATGTTGCAGGTCGACGGAACCGAGGAAAAAATCTCGATGAAAATCCAGGAAAACGAGCAACAACAGCACGTCGTTTTGGCGACTGGGCTCGGCTCGGCTCTTAGATAAGTTATTAGTGATAAGCGATAAGATAAGTTAACTATTGTTTGTATGTTGCAGGCCGACGGAATTTAGGCATTGTGTTGCATGGTATTGTAGTTGTATTGTGTTGCATTGATTACAAGCATGCTTTGGTATTAAATATACGGGTGGCGGATGGCTTGAACAGAAAATTAGAAAAATTCTAACTATTGTTTTTGTTGCAGGTCGACGGAGCCGATGGCCAGCGACACGCTGAAGGACGAGGAATCTGCTAACAGGCCGGCGTCAGGCGATGACGGCACCGGGCGAGGAAAGCGACGGGCAAAGAAGGCGCCGCCAACAGGTGAAATTTACTTAATTTATGGTTAAAATTAATTAAAATAAAGTTACTATGATTAAATTCTAGTAAACTTGATCAGCAACTAGACATAAATGGAGTCACCTATTAGTGATTAGAAAAACGTTTGACACTTTATACATTTTATTTCCTACTCATATGTACTATATACTACTAAAACTAGTTTTTATGTTGCAGGTCGACGGAGCCGAGGAAAAAAATCTCTATGAAAATCCAGGAAAACGAGCGACAGCGCGTCAGTTTGGCGACTCGGCTTGGCTCGGCTCTAAGATAAGTTATTAGTGATAAGCGATAAGATAAGTTAACTATTGTTTGTATGTTGCAGGCCGACGGAATTTTTGTATATTGTGTTGCATGGTATTGTAGTTGTATTGTGTTGCATTGATTACAAGCATGCTTTGGTATTAATACGGATGGCGGATGCCTTGAAAAGAAAATTTGGAAAATCCTAACTATTGTTTTTGTTGCAGGTCGACGGAGCCGATGGCCAGCGACACGCTGAAGGACGAGGAAGCTGTCAAGAGGGTGGCGTTGGGCGATGACGGCGCCGGGTGAGGAAGGCGACGGGCAATGAAGGCGCCGCAAACAGGTCAAATTTACGTAATTTATAGTCAAAATTAATTAAAATGAAGTTACTTTGATTAAATTCTAGTAAACTTGATAAGCAACTAGACATATGGAGCCACCTATTAGTGATTAGAAAAACGTTTGAAACTTTATACATTTTATTTCCTACTCATATGATTTTACAGTCGTTCTTCACAGAGTAATTTATATCGATTTTGAACATTTATTTGATAATAAGAAATAATGAAAATTTTGAAAAATGAAAACTTGTTTTTATGCTGCAGGTCTACGGAGCCGAGGAAAAAATCTCGATGAAAATCCAGGAAAACGAGCGACAGCGCGTCAGTTTGGCGACTCGGCTCGGCTCGGCTCGGCTCTAAGATAAGTTATTAGTGATAAGCGATAAGATAAGTTAACTATTGTTTGTATGTTGCAGGCCGACGGAATTTTTGTATATTGTGTTGCATGGTATTGTAGTTGTATTGTGTTGCATTGATTACAAGCATGCTTTGGTATTAATACGGATGGCGGATGACTTGAACAGAAAATTTGGAAAATCCTAACTATTGTTTTTGTTGCAGGTCGACGGAGCCGATGGCCAGCGACACGCTGAAGGACGAGGAAGCTGCTAACAGGCCGGCGTCGGGCGATGACGGCGCCGGGCGAGGAAAGCGACGGGCAAATAAGGCGCCGAAAACAGGTGAAATTTACTTAATTTATGGTTAAAATTAATTAAAATAAAGTTACGATGATTAAATTCTAATAAACTTGATAAGCATCTTGACATAAATGGAGCCACCTATTAGTGATTAGAAAAACGTTTGACACTTTATACATTTTATTTCCTACTCATATGATTTTACAGTCGTTCTTCAGAGTAATTTATATCGATTTTGAACATTTATTTGATAATTAGAAATAAAGAAAATTTCGAAAAATGAAAACTTGTTTTTATGTTGCAGGTCGACGGAACCGAGGAAAAAATCTCGATGAAAATCCAGGAAAACGAGCAACAGCACGTCGTTTTGGCGACTGGGCTCGGCTCGGCTCTAAGATAAGTTATTAGTGATAAGCGATAAGATGAGTTAACTATTGTTTGTATGTTGCAGGCCGACGGAATTTAGGTATTGTGTTGCATTGATTACAAGCATGTTTTGGTATTAATACGGGTGGCGGATGGCTTGAACAGAAAATTAGAAAAATTCTAACTATTGTTTTTGTTGCAGGTCGACGGAACCGATGGCCAGCGACACGCTGAAGGACGAAGAAGCTGCTAACAGGCCGGCGTCAGGCGATGACGGCGCCGGGCGAGGAAAGCGACGGGCAAATAAGGCGCCACCAACAGGTGAAATTTACTTAATTTATGGTTAAAATTAATTAAAATAAAGTTACTATGATTAAATTCTAGTAAACTTGATCAGCAACTAGACATAAATGGAGTCACCTATTAGTGATTAGAAAAACGTTTGACACTTTATACATTTTATTTCCTACTCATATGTACTATATACTACTAAAACTAGTTTTTATGTTGCAGGTCGACGGAGCCGAGGAAAAAAATCTCTATGAAAATCCAGGAAAACGAGCGACAGCGCGTCAGTTTGGCGACTCGGCTCGGCTCGGCTCTAAGATAAGTTATTAGTGATAAGCGATAAGATAAGTTAACTATTGTTTGTATGTTGCAGGCCGACGGAATTTTTGTATATTGTGTTGCATGGTATTGTAGTTGTATTGTGTTGCATTGATTACAAGCATGCTTTGGTATTAATACGGATGGCGGATGCCTTGAAAAGAAAATTTGGAAAATCCTAACTATTGTTTTTGTTGCAGGTCGACGGAGCCGATGGCCAGCGACACGCTGAAGGACGAGGAAGCTGTCAAGAGGGTGGCGTTGGGCGATGACGGCGCCGGGTGAGGAAGGCGACGGGCAATGAAGGCGCCGCAAACAGGTCAAATTTACGTAATTTATAGTCAAAATTAATTAAAATGAAGTTACTTTGATTAAATTCTAGTAAACTTGATAAGCAACTAGACATATGGAGCCACCTATTAGTGATTAGAAAAACGTTTGACACCTTTATACATTTTATTTCCTACTCATATGATTTTACAGTCGTTCTTCACAGAGTAGTTTATATCGATTTTGAACATTTATTTGATAATAAGAAATAAAGAAAATTTTGAAAAAATGAAAACTTGTTTTTATGTTGCAGGTCGACGGAGCCGAGGAAAAAATCTAGATGAAAATCCGGGAAACCGGGGAACAGCGCGTATTTTCGGCGACTCGACTAAGCTCTAAGATAAGTAATAAGTGATAAGCGATAAGATAGATGATAAACTATTGTTTTTATGTTGCAGGTCGATGGAATTTTTGTAGTGTGTTGCATGGTATTGTAGTTGTATTGTGTTGCATGGTATTGTAGTTGTATTGTGTTGCATTGATTAGAAGCATGCTTTGGTATTAATACGGATGGCGGATACCTTGAAAAGAAAATTTGGAAAATCCTAACTATTGTTTTTGTTGCAGGTCGACGGAGCTGATGGCCAGCGACACGCTGAAGGACGAGGAAGCTGCTAAGAGGGCGGCGTCGGGCGATGACGGCGCTGGGTGAGGAAGGCGACGGGCAATGAAGGCGCCGCAAACAGGTGAAATTTACGTAATTTATGGTCAAAATTAATTAAAATAAAGTTACTTTGATTAAATTCTAGTAAACTTGATAAGCAACTAGACATATGGAGCCACCTATTAGTGATTAGAAAAACGTTTGAAACTTTATACATTTTATTTCCTACTCATATGATTTTACAGTCGTTCTTCACAGAGTAATTTATATCGATTTTGAACATTTATTTGATAATAAGAAATAAAGAAAATTTTGAAAAATGAAAACTTGTTTTTATGTTGCAGGTCGACGGAGCCGAGGAAAAAATCTAGATGAAAATCCGGGAAACCGGGGGACAGCGCGTCAGTTTGGCGACTCGGCTCGGCTCAGCTCTAAGATAAGTTATTAGTGATAAGCGATGAGATAAGTTAACTTTTGTTTGTATGTTGCAGGCCGACGGAATTTTTGTATATTGTGTTGCATGGTATTGTAGTTGTATTGTGTTGCATTGATTACAAGCATGCTTTGGTATTGATACGGGTGGCGGATGGCTTGAATAGAAAATTTGGAAAATCCTTACTATTGTTTTTGTTGCAGGTCGACGGAGCTGATGGCCAACGACACGCTGAAGGACGAGGAAGCTACTAACAGGCTGGCGTCAGGCGATGACGGCGCCGGGCGAGGAAAGCGACGGGCAAATAAGGCGCTGAAAACAGGTGAAATTTACTTAATTTATGGTCAAAATTAATTAAAATAAATTTACTATGATTAAATTCTAACTTGATAAGCATCTTGACAAAAATGGAGTCACCTATTAGTGATTAGAAAAACGTTTGACACTTTATACATTTTATTTCCTACTCATATGATTTTACAGTCGTTCTTGACAGAGTAATTTATTTTGAAAAATGAAAACTTGTTTTTATGTTGCAGGTCGACGGAGCCGAGGAAAAAATCTCGATGAAAATCCAGGAAAACGAGCGACAGCGCGTCAGTTTGGCGACTCGGCTCGGCTCGGCTCTAAGATAAGTTATTAGTGATAAGCGATAAGATAATTTAACTATTGTTTGTATGTTGCAGGCCGACGGAATTTTTGTATATTGTGTTGCATGGTATTGTAGTTGTATTGTGTTGCATGATTACAAGCATGCTTTGGTATTGATACGGGTGGCGGATGGCTTGAACAGAAAATTTGGAAAATCCTTACTATTGTTTTTGTTGCAGGTCGACGGAGCCGATGGCCAACGACACGCTGAAGGACGAGGAAGCTACTAACAGGCTGACGTCAGGCGATGACGGCGCCGGGCGAGGAAAGCGACGGGCAAATAAGGCGCCGAAAACAGGTGAAATTTACTTAATTTATGGTCAAAATTAATTAAAATAAAGTTACTATGATTAAATTCTAACTTGATAAGCATCTTGACAAAAATGGAGTCACCTATTAGTGATTAGAAAAACGTTTGACACTTTATACATTTTATTTCCTACTCATATGATTTTACAGTCGTTCTTCACAGAGTGATTTATATCGATTTTGAACATTTATTTGATAATAAGAAATAAAGAAAATTTTGAAAAATGAAAACTTGTTTTTATGTTGCAGGTCGACGGAGCCGAGGAAAAAATCTAGATGAAAATCCGGGAAACCGGGGGACAGCGCGTCAGTTTGGCGACTCGGCTCGGCTCAGCTCTAAGATAAGTTATTAGTGATAAGCGATGAGATAAGTTAACTATTGTTTGTATGTTGCAGGCCGACGGAATTTTTGTATATTGTGTTGCATGGTATTGTAGTTGTATTGTGTTGCATTGATTACAAGCATGCTTTGGTATTGATACGGGTGGCGGATGGCTTGAATAGAAAATTTGGAAAATCCTTACTATTGTTTTTGTTGCAGGTCGACGGAGCTGATGGCCAACGACACGCTGAAGGACGAGGAAGCTACTAACAGGCTGGCGTCAGGCGATGACGGCGCCGGGCGAGGAAAGCGACGGGCAAATAAGGCGCCGAAAACAGGTGAAATTTACTTAATTTATGGTCAAAATTAATTAAAATAAAGTTACTATGATTAAATTCTAACTTGATAAGCATCTTGACAAAAATGGAGTCACCTATTAGTGATTAGAAAAACGTTTGACACTTTATACATTTTATTTCCTACTCATATGATTTTACAGTCGTTCTTGACAGAGTAATTTATTTTGAAAAATGAAAACTTGTTTTTATGTTGCAGGTCGACGGAGCCGAGGAAAAAATCTCGATGAAAATCCAGGAAAACGAGCGACAGCGCGTCAGTTTGGCGACTCGGCTCGGCTCGGCTCTAAGATAAGTTATTAGTGATAAGCGATAAGATAATTTAACTATTGTTTGTATGTTGCAGGCCGACGGAATTTTTGTATATTGTGTTGCATGGTATTGTAGTTGTATTGTGTTGCATGATTACAAGCATGCTTTGGTATTGATACGGGTGGCGGATGGCTTGAACAGAAAATTTGGAAAATCCTTACTATTGTTTTTGTTGCAGGTCGACGGAGCCGATGGCCAACGACACGCTGAAGGACGAGGAAGCTACTAACAGGCTGACGTCAGGCGATGACGGCGCCGGGCGAGGAAAGCGACGGGCAAATAAGGCGCCGAAAACAGGTGAAATTTACTTAATTTATGGTCAAAATTAATTAAAATAAAGTTACTATGATTAAATTCTAACTTGATAAGCATCTTGACAAAAATGGAGTCACCTATTAGTGATTAGAAAAACGTTTGACACTTTATACATTTTATTTCCTACTCATATGATTTTACAGTCGTTCTTCACAGAGTAATTTATATCGATTTTGAACATTTTTTTGATAAGAAATAAAGAAAATTTTGAAAAATGAAAACTTGTTTTTATGTTGCAGGTCGACGGAAGCGAGGAAAAAATCTCGATGAAAATCCAGGAAAACGAGCAACAGCACGTCATTTTGGCGACTGGGCTCGGCTCGGCTCTAAGATAAGTTATTAGTGATTGCCGCGAATTTAAGAATTTTTACGTAATACAAATTGAAATAGAGGTAAAATTGAATATTTTTTTAACAATGTCAAGTGGAAATGAAGATGCTAACATAAAAATGGAACAAAAAGGCCAAGAAATAACCCAACATCTGTCGCCACTCGCCAATCTTTGGAGCATTTAATATCAAAAATTCTTCCAACCAACTGTACTTTTCATTAATTTTTTATTAATACACCGTTTTTAAAATTTTGTAGCTGGTAATTTTTATTTTCTCGCTTTCGAACTGAAAACCGGAGTGTTTAACTCTGGCTATTGTATAGCAAACCCTCGCTCCCGCTCGGGAGCTAAAAACCTCGTATACAATGGGATCGTTTAGTCCCTCGATAAACAGATACTAGATTAGTCTAGTCACAGTCTAGTCTAGTCTAGTGACAAACAGTTTACTAGATTCGTCTAGTCAGATAGCTACTAGATCGCGTTCGTAGCTATATTCCTTGTAAGATAGCTATGAATCGCTTTCGTATAGCTATCTTCCGGCATACAGCTATAAACCTAGGTTTATAGCTAGTCTTACTGTGACATATATAAATGTTCCTTGATCCTAGTGTTCGTGACTCAGTTTTCCAGTTTTGCTTTTAGTGGATATAATAGCAGCCTTTTATAGGGTACTCCTAGTGAGAAATAATCTAAAAATATTATATATAAGTATATAATAGAATAAGATAGTTTAGGCAACAAGGAATCGGGAACTGGAAGTTTCAGTTCACAAAATTTAAATTTTCTAATTAATTTCAAAGTTTTCACTTTTTGAGTGCTACAAATATGCGAAACCAGTTCCTGGTCTGTGTGCGAAACGCATCGAAACGTCCAACAGTAACCGCCATTACACTAGGTACGTCAAATGTACTGACATTTTACGTTAGTGTAATGCGGGTCTATATAGTTCATCCGCTCAAATAGTTTGTACTATAGGTCGACCGTTTAACTCGCGTATCGCCTGCGCGGTAAGAAGGGAGCGGAGGGAGATGTTAGAGATGTTAAAACTTAAAAATAAATACTTAATTCTTTACCAACAATGTCTATCTCGAGATAACTCTTTGGATTATTGACTCCGTGTGTAGCGTTACCCGCCCCCGCTCCCTTCTTACCGCGCATGCGATACGCGAGTTAAACGGTCGACTTATACAAATACACGGTATTTTAGAAACTATGTGAAAATAAACTAGTGGTTCGCCCCGAACTGAGACCTCGCGGTATCCCATAATTCCCATAAGGTAGTTTTAACTATATTATATTCTAATTAAAACGCGCCGAATCTGATGACGTCAATCGTCATCTGCTTTCGTGGATGGGATGCGTATGCCTACAGTATTTTACTAAAATTCAGCTGGTTCGCTGAACGTGTGTTACGTAGTATACGATTTCATAATAAAAAAAAATTATAAACTGCCATGACTGCGCGCTTGCGGCTTCTGCGGCGAGCATGTCTAGATGCGCGCTCATCTTTACATTCACAGTACCATTATACAGTAGTCTCCGTATATATTATTATACTCTTTGGGTAGTAAATACGTGCTAACGTCTAATTATTGTAAATAGAAACGGATTTAGTAATAGACAAAATAAGAATAGCTGACGCAAAACTGTATTTACAATATTAAAGACAGCGCCATCTATTAACAGTATAGTGAAGTTTTGTTAAAAACATTGATGCCCATTAAAACTTAAATAATTTCGTTTCTTTATAATATTTATCTAATCTTAGTATTTGTTGTTCAAGTACAGAATATAACTCAAATTATGTGTACATTTCAATTTTTAAAATAAAGTGGTTTTAGAGATCTAGCCTCGAATAAAATCTCCACTTTGAAAGCCCCCCATTTCGTCAATTTTAGGAAAAAAAAATAAAAATAATACTTTTGTACTCTGTTCCAAATTATCTTTAAAATGAAGTACTGCAACCCTATGAAATGCAAAAAAATATATTTTATAACTTTTTAAGCCATTTTCGGCTGGAAGCCATCGGTTTACATATCATATTATCTAAAATTGAAGTAATTACGTTCAGTAATTCAGAAGTTATAAGGCTCTGACGGACGGACGGACGGACGGACAAGTGCAAATTCACAAACTCAGAGACCTTCGCTTCGCTCGGTCGATAATTACATTATTTAATCATTTAGTACCATCATTTATTTAATTTTTCTTAGATTAATGAAAAATATAAAATCAAAATACTGGTGGTATTAGATCTGAATCATCACTTTTATACATATACTATTAACATAATACAACACACAAACATTTAGCGTGACGTACTAAAGTACACAGTGGGTCACTTAAGTCGCGCCGCCTTCGACATGTACCGGCGGTCGCTATGTATCGGCTTTACAAAGGGCGCCAACCATTTGAGCGAACGAATTTACTGCCCTTACGACGTCATCATATCGTCTGACGTGACTTGACGTGAGGCGTCTAGCGTTTACGCGCGGAAATTTAAAAGGCAAACTTTAAGTAAATGCATTTTTTTGGTACATAACGATTGAATAAAATTTTAGTAAATTTTCTAGTAGTTCATTATCACCTTAGAATCATAAGACACTTTTCAAAAAAGAGTTCTTCAGTATCTTAATTCCTTACTCATTGCCTAATTCCATAGCCGTCTCTATCTCCTATATGCTAATTCCTATCTTAACTTTGAGTATTAAACCTTTAATACTCAAAGTATCTTATTCTAGGTTACGTTGAGTATAGGTTAGACGTAGTCGTAATTCCTAGTTCCAGGCACTAGAGTACTTTGTTCTAATGCTTAAAATACTGGTTCCATGTGCTAGCACCACAGAATTAGTACTCTCGTTAGAGAGTAGTATGTCAGTAAGGGTGGAACCACATCTGTGAGGATCGTTTCGGATTTCGCCCATACAAAACTGTCAAATTCCATAGAAACGTGAACGGATCAATTCGGCTTTTCGCATCGATTCGGCTTTCGCATTTTTTGTACCTAAAAGTGCCTAAAATCCTTACAAGTGTAGCTCACGTTTCGCATGCGAAAGGATCCTTTCGCATCCTTACGGATCCGTAAGGATGCGAACGGATCCTTACGGACGCGAACGGATCCGAAAGGATCCTTACGGATCCGTAAGGATCCTTAGTCCTTACGCGTGCGAAAGCGACTTCGGCAACTAGGGAAATGCATGAAGTGCCAAAAAGTATCGATATATCGATGAAATTAGTTTTTATCTCAAGTATGTATGCAAACACAGGTGCCACTTTTCCGCCATGTTGGAATTCTTTGTTATTACACCGATTTAGTTCAAAATCGATATTTAGGCTTCCCTGGGGACAAGTAAGAAGAAAAGATTGGCAAAATTATAAAAAGTCGCCGCCATATTGAAATTCTTTGTTATTGGACCGATTTCGTTCAAAATCGATATTTGGGCTTCCCTGGGGTCAAATAAGAGGAAACGATTGGCAAAATTATAAAAAGTGACTGCCATATTGAAATTCTTTGTTATTGGACCGATTTCGTTCAAAATCGATATTTGGGCTTCCCTGGGGTCAAATAAGAGGAAATGATTTGCAAAATTATAAAAAGTCGCCGCCATATTGAAATTCTTTGTTATTGGACCGATTTCGTTCAAAATCGATATTTGGGCTTCTCTGGGGTCAAGTAAGAGGAAATGGATGCCAAAACTTAGAAAAGTCGCCGCCATATTGAAATTCTTTGTTATTGGACCGATTTCGTTCAAAATCGATATTTGGGCTTCCCTGCGGTCAAATAAGAGGAAGTGATTGGCAAAATTATAAAACGTGACCGCCATATTGAAATTCTTTGTTATTGGACCGATTTCGTTCAAAATCGATATTTGGGCTTCCCTGGGGTCAAATAAGAGGAAATGATTTGCAAAATTATAAAAAGTCGCCGCCATATTGAAATTCTTTGTTATTGGACCGATTCAAAATCGATATTTAGGCTTGCCTTGGGTCATGAAAGAGGAAATAGATGCCAAAATTTTAAAAAGTGACCGCCACATTGAAATTCTTTGTTATTGGACCGATTTCGTTCAAAATCGATATTTGAGCTTCCCTGGGGTCAAGTAAGAGGAAATGGATGCCAAAACTTAGAAAAGTCGCCGCCATATTGAAATTCTTTGTTATTGGACCGATTTCGTTCAAAATCGATATTTGGGCTTCCCTGGGGTCAAATAAGAGGAAGTGATTGGCAAAATTATAAAACGTGACCGCCATATTGAAATTCTTTGTTATTGGACCGATTTCGTTCAAAATCGATATTTGAGCTTCCCTGGGGTCAAGTAAGAGGTAATGGATGCCAAAACTTAGAAAAGTCGCCGCCATATTGAAATTCTTTGTTATTGGACCGATTTCGTTCAAAATCGATATTTAGCCTTCCCTTGGGTCAAGAAAGAGGAAATAGATGCCAAAATTTTAAAAAGTGACCGCCATATTGAAATTCTTTGTTATTGGACCGATTTCGTTCAAAATCGATATTTGGGCTTCCCTGGGGTCAAATAAGAGGAAGTGATTGGCAAAATTATAAAACGTGACCGCCATATTGAAATTCTTTGTTATTGGACCGATTTCGTTCAAAATCGATATTTCGGCTTCCCTGGGGTCAAATAAGAGGAAATGATTTGCAAAATTATAAAAAGTCGCCGCCATATTGAAATTCTTTGTTATTGGACCGATTTCGTTCAAAATCGATATTTAGGCTTCCCTGGGGACAAGTAAGAGGAAAATATTGGCAAAATTGTAAAAAGTCACCGCCATATTGAAATTCTTTGTTATTGGACCGATTTCGTTCAAAATCGATGTTTGAGCTTTTCTGGGGTCAAGTAAGACGAAATGGATGCCAAAAATTAAAAAGGTCGCCGCCATATGGAAATTCTTTGTTATTGGACCGATTTCGTTCAAAATCGATATTTAGGCTTCCCTTGGTTCAAGAAAGAGGAAATAGATGCCAAAATTTTAAAAAGTGACCGCCATATTGAAATTCTTTGTTATTGGACCGATTTCGTTCAAAATCGATATTTGGGTTTCCCTGGGGTCAAATAAGAGGAAATGATTGGCAAAATTATAAAAAGGGACCGCCATATTGAAATTCTTTGTTATTGGACCGATTTAGTTCAAAATCGATATTTAGGCTTCCCTGGGGACAAGTAAGAGGAAAATATTGGCAAAATTGTAAAAAGTCACCGCCATATTGAAATTCTTTGTTATTGGACCGATTTCGTTCAAAATCGATATTTGAGCTTTTCTGGGGTCAAGTAAGACGAAATGGATGCCAAAAATTAAAAAAGTCGCCGCCATATTGAAATTCTTTGTTATTAGACCGATTTCGTTCAAAATCTATATTTGGGCTTCCCTGGGGTCAAATAAAAGGAAGTGATTGGCAAAATTATAAAAAGTGACCGCCATATTGAAATTCTTTGTTATTGGACCGATTTCGTTCAAAATCGATATTTTGGCTTCCCTTGGGTCAAGAAAGAGGAAATAGATGGCAAAATTTTAAAAGGTCGCCGCCATATGGAAATTCTTTGTTATTGGACCGATTTCGTTCAAAATCGATATTTAGGCTTCCCTTGGGTCAAGTAAGAGGAACTGGATGCCAAAAATTAAAAAAGTCGCCGCCATATTGAAATTCTTTGTTATTAGACCGATTTCGTTCAAAATCTATATTTGGGCTTCCCTGGGGTCAAATAAAAGGAAGTGATGCAAAATTATAAAAAGTGACCGCCATATTGAAATTCTTTGTTATTGGACCGATTTCGTTCAAAATCGATATTTTGGCTTCCCTTGGGTCAAGAAAGAGGAAATAGATGGCAAAATTTTAAAAGGTCGCCGCCATATGGAAATTCTTTGTTATTGGACCGATTTCGTTCAAAATCGATATTTAGGCTTCCCTTGGGTCAAGTAAGAGGAAATGGATGCCAAAAATTAAAAAAGTCGCCGCCATATTGAAATTCTTTGTTATTGGACCGATTTCGTTCAAAATTGATATTTGGGCTTCCTTGGGGTCAAATAAGAGGAAATAGATGCCAAAATTTTTAAAAGTCACCGCCATATTGAAATTCAAAATTTATATTCAAAATCGATATTCCGGCTTCCTGTGGTCAAGAAAGAGGAAATGTTTGCCATAAGTTTTAAAAGTATGACGGCACCCCCCTCATCGCCGAGCGTCTAATAAAAGGAATCACACACAATATCAGAACAGAACATCATTCTCAGCAATCGCCTTCTATCAATAAAAATAACTACCTACACAAAGGAGTGTACATTGTAATCGTTACGTAACAAGGATGGAACCCAATATTTCCATGTCTAACTAGACAACCCGGCTAACTATCCTAAGCTAGGTACGGCCTCCAAAACCACCCCTTTCTAGCCGTCTGTCTCCACCAAGAAGACCCTAGCAAATCTCCTTTCTAATTCGCTTATGGCCTATTATAAGGCAACGAAACACTACACCAAACTAAACCCTAAGACAAACAACGACCAATGAAATCAACGCTTCAAGACTACTGGAAATAGATGACGCTACCGTCTATTGTCAGTATACAACTGATCGCCGACAAGCACATGAGGACGTGGCTTACCTACGACAATTATACGAGTCAACACGATCGATATTGAATCACCCAGCGTCTTCAATTCTTCATCAGCTGTTTGAGACTTCGCCAGCGCCACCAGAATGTCCTCAAATGTGACGCTCTCAGCACGTGAGAATGTGACAGCGACAGGGTTCTCAGCTCCCTTGACATGTGGTTTGTCAGTAGTGAACTCCGAAATAAAAACTTTTTGCTTAAGCTGAATAGGCGGGATTTTTCATGCTTTTGAGTGAAAACGTTAAGTAGGGATCATACAGATCATTATAGATCGTTGCAGGTCGGCTTCAAGAATATGCCTAAAATGCTGCACGCTTTCATAAATGGCTAATAATTCGTGATAATAAGCCGGCCAAGATGATTGCTTGGTAGTCAGCTTTTTACTGAAAAATGCTATAGGTTGCCAGCCCTGCTTCACTTCTTGTTGAAGGCATGCACCGACATGAGAGCTCGATGCATCTGTAAATAACCCTTATCTAACATTTAAAATCTCAGCTAAAGCTGAACCAATTTGCATTAGCTAAAATTTCTTTGTAAATATTAAAAATACGCTCTAAATCGGGAGTCCCAGTAAAAGGTTTAGCACTTTTATCTTGAATTTTTGATAAAGCATCTATTAATGTTGCTTGAAGTCGCGCTATGCTAGGGAGAAATTTTCGATAAAAATTAATCATATCTTCTAAATCCCTGTACTGTTTTAGGTAGAGGAAAATCCTGTAAACTCTTAAGGCGGTCAGCAGGAGAGCCAATCCCGGGAGCGCTTATTTTTTATCCAAGGAAACGAACCTCTGGAACATTAAAATGCCATTCTTCTCGTTATTAACTATACCGTATCCTTCAAAAACGTTTGAAAAGAATATGTAAATGTTTTGCATGCTGTTTGCTATCTTTTGAAGAAACTAAAATATCATCGACGTACGCGAACTAAAAATCTAAACCACGAACAACTTTGAACCCAGAGAAGCCTAAATATCGATTTTGAACGAAATCGGTCCAATAACAAAGAATTTCAATTGGTGGCGACTTTTTTAATTTTTGGCATCCATTTCCTCTTTCTGGACCCAAGGGAAGCCTAAATATCGATTTTGAACGAAATCGGTCCAATAACAAAGAATTTAAATATGGCGGTCACTTTTTATAATTTTGCCAATCATTTCCTCTTA
Organism: Oeneis ivallda; assembly: GCA_029955525.1. NCBI lineage: Eukaryota > Metazoa > Arthropoda > Insecta > Lepidoptera > Nymphalidae > Oeneis > Oeneis ivallda. The sequence continues at coordinate 18,211,044 of JARPMR010000002.1, read as the reverse complement.
TTTGACCCCAGGGAAGCCCAAATATCGGTTTTGAACGAAATCGGTCCAATAAAAAAGAATTTCAATATGGCGGTCACTTTTTAAAATTTTGGCATCTATTTCCTCTTTCTTGACCCAAGGGAAGCCTAAATATCGATTTTGAACGAAATCGGTCCAATAACAAAGAATTTCAATATGGCGGTCACTTTTTAAAATTTTGGCATCTATTTCCTCTTTCTTGACCCAAGGGAAGCCTAAATATCGATTTTGAACGAAATCGGTCCAATAACAAAGAATTTCTATATGGCGGCGACCTTTTAAAATTTTGGCATCTGTTCCCTCTTTCCTGACCCAAGGGAAGCCTAAATATCGATTTTGAACTAAATCGGTCCAATAACAAAGAATTTCAATATGGTGGTGACTTTTTATAATATTGCCAATAATTTCCTCTTATTTGACCCCAGGGAAGCTCAAATATCCATTTTGAACGAAATCGGTCCAATAACAAAGAATTTCAATATGGCGGTCACTTTTTATAATTTTGCCAATCATTTCCTCTTATTTGACCCCAGGGAAGCCCAAATACCGATTTTGAACGAAATCGGTCCAATAAAAAAGAATTTCAATATGGCGGTCACTTTTTAAAATTTTGGCATCTATTTCCTCTTTCTTGACCCAAGGGAAGCCAAAATATCGATTTTGAACGAAATCGGTCCAATAACAAAGAATTTCAATATGGCGGTGACTTTTTATAATATTGCCAATCATTTCCTCTTATTTGACCCCAGGGAAGCCCAAATATCGATTTAGGACGAAATCGGTCCAATAACAAAGAATTTCAATATGGCGGTCACTTTTTATAATTTTGCCAATCATTTCCTCTTATTTGGCCCCAGGGAAGCCCAAATATCGATTTTGAACGAAATCGGTCCAATTACAAAGAATTTCAATATGGCGGTCACTTTTTAAAATTTTGGCATCTATTTCCTCTTTCTTGACCCAAGGGAAGCCTAAATATCGATTTTGAACGAAATCGGTCCAATAACAAAGAATTTCTATATGGCGGCGACCTTTTAAAATTTTGGCATCTGTTCCCTCTTTCCTGACCCAAGGGAAGCCTAAATATCGATTTTGAACTAAATCGGTCCAATAACAAAGAATTTCAATATGGTGGTGACTTTTTATAATATTGCCAATCATTTCCTCTTATTTGACCCCAGGGAAGCTCAAATATCCATTTTGAACGAAATCGGTCCAATAACAAAGAATTTCAATATGGCGGTCACTTTTTATAATTTTGCCAATCATTTCCTCTTATTTGACTCCAGGGAAGCCCAAATATCGATTTTGAACGAAATCGGTCCAATAAAAAAGAATTTCAATATGGCGGTCACCTTTTAAAATTTTGGCATCTATTTCCTCTTTCTTGACCCAAGGGAAGCCAAAATATCGATTTTGAACGAAATCGGTCCAATTACAAAGAATTTCAATATGGCGGTGACTTTTTATAATTTTGCCAATCATTTCCTCTTATTTGGCCCCAGGGAAGCCCAAATATCGATTTTGAACGAAATCGGTCCAATTACAAAGAATTTCAATATGGCGGTCACTTTTTAAAATTTTGGCATCTATTTCCTCTTTCTTGACCCAAGGGAAGCCTAAATATCGATTTTGAACGAAATCGGTCCAATAACAAAGAATTTCTATATGGCGGCGACCTTTTAAAATTTTGGCATTTGTTTCCTCTTTCTTGACCCAAGGGAAGCCTAAATATCGATTTTGAACTAAATCGGTCCAATAACAAAGAATTTCAATATGGAGGTCACTTTTTGAAATTTTGGCAACGATTTCCTCTTTCTTGACCTCTGGAAAGCCTAAATATTGATTTTGAATGAAATCGGTCCAATAACAAAGAATTTAAATGTGGCGGTGACTTTGTATAATTTTGGCAACGATTTCCTCTTTCTTGACCCCAGGGAAGCCCAAATATCGATTTTGATCGAAATCGGTGCATTTACAAAGAATTTCAATATGGCGGCGACTTTTTTGATTTTTGGCATCCATTTCCTCTTTCTTGACCACAGGGAAGCCCAAATATCGAATTTGAACGAAATCGGTCGAAAAACAAAGAATTTCAATATGGCGGCGACTTTTTCAATTTTTGGCATCCATTTCCTCTGTGTAGAAGAAGATTAATATCGTGGTTGAGCTAGCAATTAAAATATCGATGCCATCATCGACCATCCCTACGCAGACAACAATGTTTATAGGCTTTCGCCTCCTTACGGATCCGAAAGGATGCGTACGCATCCTTACGGATCCGTAAGGACGCGTACGCATCCTTACGGATCCGTAAGGACGCGATCCTTACAAGTGTGTCTTATAGCATCGGCATAAATGCGAATCGATCCTCACAGATGTGGTTCCACCCTAAATGTTCCTTGAGTATGTCCCCAGACTAGTTTAATAGTGATCTGTGGTAGTATGTTAGTGTAAGGTCTTTGACTAGTCCAAGGACTATAGTCAAAGACCTTATACTTCATGAAGGTAGCAAATACATGGAGGTGCCTTACCTACAAAAATCGGGTGCATACCTACAGAAAAATCTCATAAAATGGCCGCCCATTAGGGAGTGTGCTTCGAAACTATCGACATCGATAAGGAGTGAAGCGATAATCAAGCATTTATGTATACGTAGTATTTATAGGTTATAATAATTACGTAACGTACGTTTGTACTCTATCAGGTACATATTATTCGCGTGGATTTAGGTTTTTAAAGATCTTGGAATATCCAAACAGTTTCGCTGCCGTTTTGTGAAATTGAAAGAGATCACCATATATAAAAAAGTACTCATTTATAAATTATAATATGTATCAATCGTTTGTTAATTATAAACCACTATTTCTTTTCATTAAAAGAACAACTTGCTGGCTCATAGTAGTAGAATTTCTTTCTATAAGCGGTGGTAGAGTCGAAACATGACGTGCTTAGCATGAGACAGCTATCTGCATGCCCTACATATAAATAAACAAATATAGAATACTAGTTGACCCGGCGAACTTCGTACCGCCAACTTATATTTTATATAAATAAAACAAATAAACTATCCTAATCAAAAAAAACTATCCTATCTTTCAAATTGGACTAAATTACAGATAGTAACGAAGTTTGATCAAAATCACTTTAATTTAAATTTAATTTTATATCACACAATATATTATTATCACACAAGTCAAATAGTTTAGGAGTCCATCGTGGACAAATAACGTGACACGTAATTTATATATATTACTAGCTGACCCAGCGAACTTCGTACCGCTTCTTATATGGCGAATATTAAATAGACTAGAAGCTAAGAACTATGCAAGACTTTCATACGGTACCTTTTCAAAATTTGTTTTTATAAAAGAAATCTCAATCTGACAAATGATGAGATATGTTGATCGAGGGTTTGGAAGGTGGGTGAGGAGCACGGCCAGGGTATTGAAGATAAGGTTGGGTGTGCTCTAACAAAAGTCACTCGAAACATCATCCAATTGGGAGTCAGCTGAAAAAAAACTCCAAAATGGCGGATTCAAGATGGCGGTCATACAAATTTCAAAGGTGTCTATCTCGGAGAGTATAAAAGATGGAAGAGTGGTGTTCAGGTAAAAAATGATCAAGACATAAAACTCTAATTGATGAACAGAAAAACCGTGGTCCACTTTAGTGGGCCGCGCACCCACGCGCCCTACTAGTTACTATATATATAGCTGCTGGGGCTGATTCACTGATTCACTGATTCACTGATTCACTCACTCATTGATCACCTCTCCTGTAAAATTTTGTATGAAAAAGTTTTTTTTCACCGATGGTTTCGTATAAAGGACAAAAATTCATTCGGAGGAAAAATATGGAGAGAGCTGATGATTGAGGATTTCGGAGACGGGTGAGGGGCACGGCCAGGGTATTGAAGATAGGTGGGGGGTGCTCGAACAAATGTCACTCGAAACCACATCCAATTGCCAGTGAGTTGAAAAAAAATCCAAAATGGCGGAAAAAAGATGGCGGCCATAAAAACTTCGTCGGTGTCTATCTCGGAGAGGATAAAAGATGGAAAAGTGGTTTCGTGGCAAAAGATAATCAGGACCTGAAGGTCTACTTGATAAACAGAAAAAAAAAATCAAAATGGCGGAATTTTTTTTCCACACAAAATATATGGCGAATATTGAAGAGACTAGAAGCCGGGAATCATGCAAGACTTTGAAACGGTTCCTTTTCAAGATTTGTTTTTATTGAAGAATTTTCATTACGACAAATGATGACATAATATGATGATCGAGGGTTTGGAAGGTGGGTTAGGAGCACGGCCATGGTAATGAAGATAGGTGGGCGTGCTCGAACAAAAGTCATTCGAAACCTCATCCAATTGGCAGTGAGCTGAAAAAAAATCCAAAATGGCGGATTCAAGATGGCGGCCATACAAACTTCAACGGTGTCTATCTCGGAGAGTATAAAAGATGGAAGAGTGGTTTTTTGATAGAAAATGATCAAGACCTAAAAGTCTACTTGCCGAGTAGAAAAACCGCGGTCCGCTTGCGGGCCGCGCACCCACGCGCCCTACTAGTCTATTATATAGAGGTATTAGATTCTAGCATTTATTATTTATGTGAAGTATTAAAATAACCGGACAAATGATATAAATTTCAACTATAAACACCAAACTTCTTGTATTATCTGATAATATGGTGATGAGCAGTACCTAATGCATTAGAATTTATTCAAGTCGTTTAACGTCACCTGTAATAATATCGACAAGTCGATACTTCATTGACACAAATCCATTAACACGCAACTACTTGACAGGCTGACAGCTGAAGTTCAACCAATAAGAGTGAATACATAATGTGTTGTACATAAGGCTCATAAAATGGCGGATGGCACCCGGCTTGACTAGTAGTTACTTTATATACTTCATCTCCATCTATTTCCTACCTACCATGTTATACTTCTAGATTTCACTATGTTTAGCAAAAAAATTGTATTTTAGAGTGAAAAGTTGTGTTAATAATTAATGCTTCTGAAAGTAAAAGTTTGATTCGAATAGAAATTCAACGAGCTGTAGAGGTACCAATCACACATTGGCGATCTGGCGATACATTCTCAAACCGAATTTTAACGATGGCTGTTGTTAAGACTCCGGTTTTAAAAGTAATATTATGTGGTGAATACGGTGTCGGCAAAAGTTCTATTTTCCGCCGGTTTATTAACAACACATTCCTTCCTAATTCGGACAGAAGGTCAACACTAGGTTTGGATCATTTCGAGAAGTTATACCAAGTTGGTGACAAAGAAGTCAAGGTTATTTGCTTATTTGATTAACTTATTTACAGACCTTTTATTCTTGCTAATTGAATTTTCACATTCCATTGAATTTCAGTTACAGCTCTGGGATACTGGTGGTATGGAGAGAATAGCGTCAGTCACTTCAAGCTATTATAAATATGCTGAAGCTGCAATTTTAGTGTTCTCATTGGATAATGCCTCATCCTTTCATGTGCTTAGCCAACATCTATTAGATATTGTGACATATGCAGAAAATGCAAAAATATTTCTATGTGGTAATAAGTCTGATTTGGAGGGATCATTCCCACAAGTTACAGATGCTGATATTGAAAACTTCTGGTAATTATATTAATTTGAAGACATTTTTTTTCTAACATAGATAAGACCTAGAGCTTGAATATAATCACAACTGCTGGTAAGTGAAGATCTAAGATGGAATGCACTGGCATTTAAAATGACTAATAATGTTAATTGAAATGTGTAGTAAATTATAGCTAATTCAAACTAGTTTAAAAATGTAGTGTCAGAAGAGCATTCAAAATGTTAGTGTATAACAGGATTGATTGATGATAAAAAGCACTTAGTCATTGGAATGTAAACCATGTAGTTATGATAATAAAATAAAATTATCTACACTAATATTATAAAGAGGAAAGGTTTGTTTGTTTGTTTGAATTGAATAGGCTGAAACTACTGGCTTGATTTGAAAAATTCATTCACTATTATTATCCTACATTATCCCTGATGAACATAGGCCATAGAATATTTTAAAAAAGTTAAGGATCCGAATGAAAACATCGATAATGCAACCTAAGGTGTGAAAAAAATACCAAAAAAATCCTTATATTGCGTACACTGCAAAAACTATTGACAATAGAGCAAAGTGATGTCTTACATTTTTATAGAGGACATTAATATCTACAAAAAAGTCTGGGATACTATAGTTGTAGTTATGTCACAATAACTACTTTTTCATGTTAAAATTATACTATTATTTATATATTAGATAAATGCAAAAGTGTGTTTGTTTGTCCTTCAATCATGCAGCACCAGAGTTACGGATTGACTTGGTTTCTACATGGGTATAGTTGAGAACCTGGAGAGTGACAGGCTACTTTTTATCCCAGAAAATTAAAGAGTTCCCGAGGGATTTTAAAAACTAAATCCACGTTGACGAAGTCGCGAGCATCAGCTAGTTATAAATTTTTCTCTCATGCATTAAGAGTTATTATCCAGTTACTATTAAATTAATAGATTCATATATTTTATCCCATAAAATATTTTTCTTTTCCAGTGAACAGTGTCACAACTTAATAAGTACCACATACAAAACATCCTGCAAAACCGGTCAAGGGTTAGAGGATATGTTTACAGACATCGCTCTTCAATTAGTTGAATCAAATAGATCCAGGATTGAGCTGCAAAGATTAGATCACAATAGTTTCAAGATTGCACAACCTGATCCACCTGATGAGCCACCCTGTAGTTGCTAATGGATTTCTAACTCTCTCCTATTGAATATAGATTGACTCTCTTATTTTTATGATCTCTGACATTATTCCTAGGCTGAAATCTATAGATCAAACTCTTACTGTACTCAGACTGAACACAGTTAAAACCACTTAAGGAAATGACCGAACAAATTTTTAAATACATATCAATAATTCTGAGGCTGGCGGGATTCAAACCCACATCTCTTGGGAATAGTGCCGTAGTTTGCTGACCAACCACGTGCCACCAGCCACGTAAAACTATCGTCCGTAAACCAACTTTACAGACAACCAATTTTATTTTCAATCAGTTTAATTGCTAGCAAAATGATTCATCTCAGAACTAGCTTTTGTTAATGACTTTGTCTGTGTACAGTTAGGTTTTTAAACTCCTTCTTGTGACCCTTTGTATTCCAAGATAAAAAAGTGGCCTATGTCTCTGGAGGAGCTAACTATACCGATCCAAAAAAATCACTTCAAATCAACATACAAACATATTTTTGCATTTATAATACTGGTAATAATATTTTCTTTTTTGATGACAAGATAGTCCTTGACTGCGATCTCACCTGATGGTAAGTGACGATGCAGTCTAAGATGGTAGCGGACTAACTTGGAAGGGGTATGGCAGTGAAAATTCAATCCATACCCCTAATCGGTTTCTACATGCCATCGTGCCGGAATGCTAAATCGCTTGGCTTGGCGGGACGTCTTTGAAGGTAGGGTGGTAACTAGCCACGGCCAACGAAAGCCTTCCACCAGGCCAGACCAGAGACAATTCAGAAATTATAAATTCCCAAATTGACCCCGCCGGGAATCGAACCCGAGACCTCCCAGTTATAAGACCACAGCGCTCATCACTTCGCCAGGGAGGTCGTCAAAACCTCTGAACCGAATATATTTGAGTCTTCTGCCAAGCTAAAAGGAAGGGTTATAATTTTAGCAGTCTGTGTAATGTATGTATGTGACTATTTACGAATGTTCCACATGGATGCCTAACTGCTGAGCAGATTTCGATGTGTGTGTGACAGGCTACATTTTATATGAACAAAATCAATATGACCCTATTTATTTATTTATTTATTTTTTGGAAACATACAGTGTTATAAATATATTTAAACTAAAACAGATATATAATGCTTAAACCTAAATTGTTTCCAATGAAACTTAGCACTTATTAATTACATCATCCGACAACGGAACAATCGGGTGTAGCAGAAAAGAGAAAACAAAAAACGATAGTTTATAGATTTTTAAACAGAAGCAAAACCGACTAACGGATAACTAGTCGGCTTTAGCCAAGGTATCCTTAATAGCTAATTTAAATTTGGAGAGAGAGAGATGAAAAATGTCATTATCCGAAAATAGAACACACATTACCTGCGAAACCCGCATGCGTTTGCGGGTTTATTTGTAAGCCGCGTAAATGCGGCCTTTCACTCATCGCGCGTGAGATACCTGGGAAAATCACACGCGTTTGCGAGTACAAGCAAGGCGAGATTCGTTTTTACATTTATCAGTCACGCAGCTAAAGTGTCTTGTTTAATCTGTGTAGTTCTATCCAAATCAGTCTATGCTCATTGCTCTATAGATTTCAGCCTTACTATCTCTATTCTATTAGTACCACTATAAAAACTAGCCATCTAAAACAGCCAGTTTGTTAATTTAAAATGTTACTAGTCAAAGTCTTATAGCCTTTTATGCAGTGCTGCAATCTAGACCTGTGTACATAACTACATATTTATAAAATAATAGGATGCAACAATATCATTGTAGCCTTGCTTGCTTTCTTTCTTTTCTGTCTTGCTTGAATCTTACTTAAACTGTGTTTTAAGACTTACTGCCATAAGTTTAGCCCTGAGGTGCTGTGTCTTCATTACATTTGAAATTAGCATGCTTATTGAAAACAATGGCAAAAAAAATTCTAATTATTACATAATTAATTTTCATTGTTTGAGAGCAGCAGAGATTGTTACATGCCTTACAATGTAAAATAACATGATCTTGCTAGGAAACCAGAGCTTTGATATTGCCATGTGCAAAAGCTTATATTAATATTATGTGTCCATGTGATGAACAATTTGCTGTTGTACCACAGCCGCTGCTGTGATTGACTTATATTTACCTGCCTTCAAATGGGATGATTTATGTTTGCATGGCCAATACATTCCCTTGCGCCACTCCTTTTGTAAGTCTTAGAGTACTAACTCTGTGATGTCCCTTATTTTGAGTTGTTTACAGGTTGTCTATTTTTTAATAATAATTTAAACTTAATATAAATTAGATAATAATATAATAATTGATTTTTGAATTTTTTAAGTCACATGTGAACAAGATATTTGTGTGAAATATGTTAGCTAGTTTTATGCCTTTGCTAAAAGCTATATTTAAATACATAATATGTAATAGATGTAGAAAATAGATACAATTTAGTGTGACCCTATAAAGTTAAACTAGTATTGTTAAGCAAGATTACATACTTACTCAAGTATTGTTATTCATACAATTTTAAATGCTGGTAGAATTTAAGATTATTATTTATTAAGGCCAAGACTCTTTAGCAATAGCAGAAAGTATTATTCTATTTTGAAATAACAAATTAATAATTATGTAAAACCAATCACTTTACATAATTATTCATTTGTTAACAATTTACTTAACTCTTTTTACATAGTTTGAATACACAATAAAGATAAAATCAAGGGAATCTGAAAGAAATCTCTCTTAGAAAGTTAAGCTTTAATTTGTTCAGCATAATAGAAGTATTATTTACCTAACAAATTAATATTGAGACCAGAATAACGCTAATATATGAACTTGATTTCTACATACAGTCTCAATTTAAAGTATTATAAAATTGTTATAAATCCATCCATTTCATCTCAATGTATTAGTGATAATAATTTCTACATACTTAATTAATTTAAAATATAGTTCAAGGATTTCTTGGAATTTATTTAGTACCTAGGTTACAGTTTTATTTAAAACTAGCTGATGCCCGCGACTTCGTCTGCGTGAACTTAGCCTTTAAAATGCCTTGGGAACTCTGAAAATGTAGCCTGTCACTCTCCAGGTCCTCAACTATAGGTACCCCTGCAAAAAATCACGTCGATCCGTAGCTCTGTTTGGGCGTGATTGAAGGACAAACCAACGCACTTTCGCAGTTATAATATTTCACCATATAAAGTGTAAGTGCGTATAGTCAACGTGGTTTTTAGGGTTCCGTACCCAAAGGGTGCCAACGGGACCCTATTACTAAGCCTCCGCTGTCCGTCCGTCCGTCTGTCAGCGGCCTGTATCTCGTAAACCGTAATAGATTGACAGTTGCAATTTTCACATATTTTGTACTAGCTGATGCCCGCGACTTCGTCCGCGTGAATTTTTTTTTTTGTTTTTTTTTGTGTTATTACTATTTTGTATTAACATACAAAAAAATAAATTAACCGAATTGGTCCATCCATTCTTGAGTTATGCGCTTACCAACATTCATTTTTATTTATTTAAAATAACAGTTTTACTACAATCAATTTACGTTTTTTATCAGTTTCTGTACTCGAAATCTGTCAAATTGTAGTAGGTATACTTCTAAATAAACACTCATGACATTGATTTTCTTTTTGTGGTAATATAATACTTACTTAAATTCAATTATTTTTAAAATATTAATAATATTATAATTTGGGAAAACTGAATCTCCATTGATGTAGCTTAAACAATTAGTATTTAATAGTTGTTACATACTATACTGCTCTTACGATATTTTAATGAATTTATAGTGCCGATTTCACCAACATTGAGTGATGTTTATCTGAGGAATAAATTGGGAGTTCTGATAGTTTTGTAATGTATTTTTCATTCCGGGGTTAAACATTACTCTACGTTGGTCAAATTGGTACTTAGTCAGTTATTAAATAAATTATCATTAAATCTCTTTATGAACATTTATCATTTGAATTTATAGGTATCAAAGTGTGACTGAGATTGGGCTTTTTTTTAATCTATACTTAGTAGATCCTTAATCATAGATTAGCGACTCTGCTTACGGCAGTTATTATGTTCAATTTTTAGGGTTCCGTACCCAAAGGGTACCAACGGGACCCTATTACTAAGCCTACGCTGTCCGTCCGTCCGTCCGTCCGTCTGTCAGCGGGCTGTATCTCGTAAACCGTAATAGATAGACAGATGAAATTTTCACATATTATGTATTTCTATTGCCGCTATAACAACAAATAATAAAAATTAAATTAAAATATTTCCATGGGTATATGGAAATATTTAAATTTAATTTTTTAAAGGAACCCTAAAAGAGCGAGGCCCAACTCGCACTTGGCCGATTTTTACCTTTATATTAACTAAGTAAGTAATAAGTTTTATTATTTTTTATGTACCTGAGCCCTCTTAGTTTAAGTATTTTTATTTTGTATGTATTACTTTTGAGTGACATTATTATAGAAAATTACGCTTACCTATGTTTTTAACATAAATAATGATTGATTGAAGACGATTTCCTGTTTGTATTAAAAATGTGTCCCTTCATTTTCAACCATGCTTATAAAATATAAATCAATCCATAAATTAATATTATCTAATGTGTTTATAATGAATAATAATAATAGGAAAAATATTTTTTTAGTAAGTAGGTAATAACAATGTAATCAACTAATTATCAGTTTTATCTAATGACGGAATGAATGAGTACTATGATTTTACTCAAGACTTACATGGAATTAAGCAAACGTGGATGGAAGGAACTAATGACATGTTTCAGCTTTATTGTGTAAGGTTATTTATTGCTCATATTACTCAATATGCCTTTGATACAAACATATTGTAAATTGAAATTGTAGGTATATATATTGTTTTATACTTATTTATATTCAAATAAATGTATCAAGTAATCCAAATGTTGCCTTGTTGTTTTATTCTTTTTTAATTTTAAGCTTCGCAACAGCTACAGCACCTATAAAATTATGCTCTCTCGGCTGGACCCTTGGAATCTCCTTCCTTCCTTCCTTGTAATCTGGAACTTGGATGAGGTTCGATTTTTAGATAGAGAATGCAAAGTTGAAAATAAAAGAAATATAACTCAATAGTTAATTAACGTCTTTATTACGATTTATTAACTTAAAAATACGTAATTACATTGTTTTTAATCGTGCGTGTTTACAATATTAGTTTGAATCATTCAGAGAACATTGCTAAATGAATATTTTAGATATCACAATAATTATTAAACTGCCGCTGCCCGCTACAGTACACGTAGGTACCTAATTACCTATGTAATCATATTATTAATTATAATCTAACTAAATAATATAGGGAAAGTTGCCACTGGTAGGTACCTACTTATACGGTTGTATGGTTGGAACGGATAAGTACCATTAACATTATTAACATTGCTTTAAGACCTGTCAACTTGAAATTTTATTCTTTAAATGGAAAGTGTGTGTAGCAAAATGGTACCAACCAAATCAGCAAAGGATAGCATAACGTTTAATTTAGATCTATCCATATATTTCAGCTTAGATTTGTCTTTGACTGAGCATTATTCCACTGTGGGATTCCCTTTCTGGCATAAATACTCTAACCCACTTTGCCCGAAGATTTAGATAATATTATGCACAACAGAATCGGCACAATTTTTCTAATACATCTATACCCTGTCCAACCGTTTATTTTCTTTTTGACAGCTCAGTCTCACTATTTCTCACATAGTGAGAGTGAGTGAGAATGAGCTGTCAAAAAGAAAATAAACGTTTGGACAGGGTATAGTAACAAATTACAGAACTTCGATTAACAAGTATCGCAAGTAACAGCTCTGAAAAAAAAGTCTGAAAGTTACTGAAAATTTTTGATATTTAATATGAAAAACTTTATTTTCTTGATACCATTAAGTTAATATTACAAATATGAAGGCGTGAGGAGAGTGGGGGAATGGTGGAAAACTTCGCACGCCCGCGTCTAAATAGCGGCGACGTAAATGGGGTACCACCCCCTTTTAGGGCATTTGACGAAGCTCCATAGTACTACCAGATTTTAGATTTCCAACTTAGCTAAGTATTTGAAAACGGATTAACAAACTCTATTTTAGTTATTATTGAGTCACCTTTTGATGAAAAACTAATAAATTGAGTAGGTAGGTACTTGTTTCCAATTATTGTGATTTTGTCAAAACTATATTAAGACATAGCATACTGATATCATAAAAAGTCATTTAAAATATTATAGTAATTTAGAAAACAATGTCAACGAAAATATTTTTCAACAATTTTTAACACCGAAACTTGACAGATAAATTGTGATGATCGCAATCAAAAATTCTAAATTGCTGAAATTGGTTGAACACAATCTCTTGACTAAACTAAATTGACAGATCTATAGGTGATATCCAGTTCACACTGTTTACTGCAGTTATTCTTCAAATAGATAAGTACAAGCATAAATCATTTTAACTTAATTTTTCCAAATTATAACGCAAGTTCAATAAGCGAATGTATCACATATTATGATAGTCGTCATACAGACGCCTCACAATTCGAACACTTAAGGCGGATTATACGGGTCTGCCCACGAAATTCAAATTTAATTTGGTTTTTCGCAATTTGTAAACTAATTTGACAAAGTAGGCCTATGGCATTCTAATTGCGCCAATGGCAGTATCATCTTCACAGGTTTATATAAAAATCTTGACTTGAAAGTGACCAGTTTAAGAAATTAATCAAAATATCGAGTTGGACGTGAGTTACTCACAAATTAGTCGATATTCTGACTGACCATAGACAAATACTACTAATAATACTTTCAGACCTGTCAATTTAGTTCAGATAATGTGTACAACCGAATAGTCGCCATTATATAAATATGGGCTAATGAAAAAAAATTGCGATAACCTCAATTTAATCATCACAACTTTGGTGCTAGATATACTAAAATATCTTAAGAGCAGTCACTCCCGAGCGCTTTCCATACAAAGTTAGATTGTTTGTATGGGGAGCACTCGGCATAAATATTATTTTTTACGGTTGCCATCATTTTCGATTCTTAAATAATTTTACCCAGATCATTTTTTTAATGAGGAATAGTACCAAACACCTTTGATAAATAATATTATGTTACATATTGACGGCACAATAACCACGCGCGTACGTGTGTATTTGTAATACAAGGCACTGTAATATTATGTTTCAAATGCTAAGTTATTAAAAAGTTGGTGGTAAAAGATCTTATCATTAGCAACATGTTTTTTAGCTTGGTTTATATTTTACTAAAAAAAACAATTACATAAAAATAATTAGAAAATAAAGCAATTTCGAATTTAATTACATACAAATATGACATTACATTTCCATTAAGTCAATCATGATTTTCACATTTGAAATGCATAGAAGGAAGTATCTCACAAGACATAGTCACAATATGCGGTCTACAGACCCAACTAGCAAAACTTATCATATAAAGGGCTTATAAGTCAAAAAAAAATCTTATAAGATCGTTAATAAGGGTGGGTTTGGGCGCAACTTACAAAGTAAATCATTATGTAAGTGCCATTTATGAGTACTCTATTGCAAGCTAATATTTCTTATAGCCGTATTTTAATACGGCTAGCAGTAAGTTTATAACGTTAATAAGAGTTCTGGCCATATTATAAGGTAACTTTGCTAGTTAGGGAGAGGGCAGACTGGCTACTTTTAGTGGCAGTGATCGCGGCGATTTTATGACCTTTTACGTGCATCGCATTTCGCGCGATTTCGCGATTGAAAGCCATAAAAACGCGAACTCGTTTGAGTCGGGATTTTCGCGCGCGCGAAACGCGATGCACCCAAAAGACCATAAAAACGCGCGATCACTGCCGCTAATAGTAGCCAGTCTGCACTCTCCTTTAGGGTGCTTGACCATTAAAGCGGAGCAGAGATATAACCAGCAGACCCATCAAATAATATAATTAATAGATGACTCAATTTTATCACGTCATTTCTAAATAATGTGATTGGTGTGCCGAACACATTCCACTCCGCTTCAGTAGACAGGCACCCTCAACACCTTTACACAGTTCCTTGTATTACAATTCCTAGAAGCTGTTGTTCACTTTTCCGTCATGCGTTCCATTCACTGAGCTATAATTAATCTATCTATGTTTAACACTGGAGGCTGCCGTCATATTATTTGGACCTACTTTGACGCCATTTTGGTGCTGTAAGCAGATACGAAATTCTCTGGAACTAATAATATTGCAAATGGCGTACCGACCTCTATAATTAATTTCAATTTTATATATATGATTTCATAGATTAAATAAACAGGTTGGTGCGCCATTTGCAATATTATTAGTTTCAGACACTCATATGTCAAATGTGGCGCTTCAAACTGATCCATAAATAAGCTGTCATTTGTATAGGGACAGCCAATCTAGTGTTAATCATAGCTTAGTTATTATTATTAAGATCAGTGGTTCCATTTGCTTTAGTTTTAATGTTGAGACCATTGAATAGTTTTAATATCAACCCCCTCTTGGACCATTTCCCACAGGGGGCTCATTTCTCGGAGTCTTTCCACGTGTCTGATCGTCTTTTCAGCTGTGTAGTCAACCTCCTCCATTGTTGTGAATCTACCCAGTCCAAATCTGTAATGCATCATTTAATTTTATTTTTATGTTTGAACTAATAGGTAGGGGCAAGTGCTGTTCCTATTGACGCTTGTACCTGTGGACACTATCGATTCCGTCGACACTAGCAACCTTAAAATTATAATTTTAACACGAACTGTCAACCATAGACAAATCGTTACGGTCGTGTTCAAATTAGAATTTTAGGGTTGCTAGTTTCGACGGAATCGATTGTGTCCACAGGTACAAGCGTCCATAGGAACAGCACTTGCCCATACTGGCTAATACAACTGTTGGATAGTAGCAGTGATTGACTAGTGGTTAAGACTGTTATCATCTATTTGGGAAGTCGCGTGTTCGATCCCGGGCATGCACTCTCATAATTACATGCTCTCTGAGGCACAGGGATCGCCAACTTCCTAACTCCAGGCTAGTGAGGCCTTTGTACAATGTATGTTATGTTTATTGGAATTTGATTTTTTCTAGTTGTCGTGTTAAAGGATACCTATCTAGTACTGAGTATTTATTTATAGAAAACCCAATACCTACAGGAATCAAAGCTAGGACCTCATCATCCTCAGAAAAACATGCTAATTACTAGAACAACAAGGTAGTCCAAACCAAATAGTTTTAAAAAAGGAGTGAATGCCGTGGAACACGCGGTTGGAACTAGGTTAGTAAAAAATAAATAAAATAAAAAATAATGATCTGAAGTCAGAATTCGAACCCCCAAACCGATAGTTTTATTCCTTCATTTAGCCGCTACGCCACCAAAGTTATGATGCAACGTGTGTAATAAACGAAGGCAACAAGTGTTGTGACTGAAAATTCTCACACTTTTTTCGCCTAGTCTCCATCCGTCAAACCGCCCGAAAAGAAACTTTGTTCCAAAACTCAAGTTACCTAATTGAGCTGTGAGCTAGATCTTCATCAGTGCCAATAGCTCTTAACACATAAGAAGGTTCTAGAGATGCTGAAGTACAAGCTGATCCACTGGATAAGGCCACATCTTTCAAAGCCATGAGTAATGATTCACCTGAAAATTAATGTACAGTAAGTACTTGAATAAGAGCTAGTGATATTTATCTGAGTAAGTGAGAAAAATGAACAGGTCCCACCAATTTTTACCCTCAAAACCTCTATAATAAAGCTCTTTTGCTGTCTGGACTTATCCATACTAATCCATTCTAACATTATTTTTATATCCTTACTAATATTATAAATCCGAAAGTGTTTTTGCTGTGTGAAGGACAAACCAACAAACCTGTTTGTTTGATGGTCAATCAATCACGTCACAACAGTGCTCAAATAAACTTTAAACTTTAACAAAGTGCTTTCGAATTATCAAATGAATCTACCAATGAATACCATTCCACAATAAATCTATTATGCCCTTATCCCTGATTCAAGTTTGATATGTTTTGGAACTTGCATCCTGAGGAATACCTATCAATCAATTCAATCCTATATGAAGAAATACCTATATTTTTATGCAGAAATGTCAAGGAGTTATAGGATTTAAGAAAACGTAAATGCCAACATATTATGATAATGAAAATTTTATTTGAATCCCTTCAACAGTTTAGGCCTGAAATGGTAACTGTCTGGTAGAGTTAATTTCACATTAGTAAGGACGTACATATCCTAGTCAGTATTAAAGGCACTTACCTTCAACATATGCAAATGACAAATTAACACATCCAGGGTATGTTTGTTGGGGATCTCCATTCCTAATAACATGTGTCAGTTTTGAGTTGATCTTATCCAAAAACCGATTTGCAAGTTTCTCCATCCATGCATGGTCATAAGCCATTTCCCGTTGGGCCAGCTCACAGGCTGCACCTAAAAAGTACATATACTAATTATAAATATTAGGGTTCTGTACCAAAATGGTAAAAATGGATCCTTTATGGTGCGAGTTTCTCCACCGTCCGTCCATGCATCTGTCACAGTTAATTATTTTTATATTTGAATGCCCACTAACAACCACTTTTATTGATAATAACTTTATTTACTAAGCTTTATTTGCTTTGGTGTATAGTTGTAAACAGAACACTATATTAATTTTCAACCATAATATTAAAGTAGGTAAAGAAAGCTAAAAATTGTTAACAAAAAGTTAATCTTAGTTTAAAAGCACTATACTTTTTTACAAACTTAACTTGACTCTCCTCTCCCCTCCAAATAAGCTGATAGTTTGTGTTAGGAGTGAGTATGATAATATTGCAATGGGTGGGGATAGAACTGTCAACCTCAGTCCATTTTCAGTCCACACTTTTAACCGTTAGGCTGGAACCACATAGTAGATTCACATTTTGTTCATATAAAACTGTTATTTTCTAAAGAGTCATGTATGCATTGAAAGCTGAATTGATATCAAAAATGACAGCTTTATATGGACAAAATGTGAATCGATGCGCACGGATGTGATTCCAGCGTTAAGCTATTGAGGTTTAAGCATGATTGTAGTTGGTTCCTACCTAAACCAACAACCAAGGGTGTTGGTACTGTTCCACTTCTCATCCCTCGCTCTTGGCCTCCTCCACTCTGAAGAGGTTCCACCCGAACTCTTGGGCGTCGTCTTATAAAAAGGGCACCCACACCCTTTGGGCCATATATTTTATGTCCAGAAATAGACATTAGATCTATATTCATAGAATTTACGTCCAGAGGAATTTTCCCAACAGCCTGTGCTGCATCAGTATGAAAAAATACCTTCTTTTTCTTGCATATGGCGCCAATTTCAGAAACTGGTTGTAAGACTCCTAAAAAGATTAATTTTATTAAAACCTCAAGAAAATGTAAATATTGTCAACACTATACATTATTAAAGTATGAAGCGTTTGTTTGTGAGTTTGAAGTACTGGCTTTTACTAATCTCATAATAATAGGGTTATAATAATTATGAAAATAACAAAAACCTTAACTCTTTTCTTAAATTTTTATCTGCCTGTATCATTCAGATAAATCTTTGAAACAGCAGAAGCAATTTTAATAGGCAGACACATAGTGCATTTTGCAGGTATACAAAGGGTGATTGAATTGCATTTTATGCTAGATATATTTAGTTCTTACAAAAATATTACAAACTCTTAATTACTATAGTGACTTGGGGCAATGTTTATAATTTTAATAACAATAAATTTTGAGAGAGAGTAGGTATGTGCTCTATTCTGGAAAACCTAATTGTAGGTAAGTTCAGCAACATTAATAGAAAAATGGTTAGAGGTACCATAGTTTAAGATAATATTTGCATACCAATTTCATTGTTGATGGTCATAATTGAAACCAAGCTAGTTTCAGGTGTGAGTGCTTCTTCTAAATCTTGCAAATTTATAATACCATTTGATCCCACAGGCAAATATGTAACTTTAAATCCTTCTCCCTCTAGAGCTCGGCATGAATCTAACACACATTTGTGTTCCTGTAAATTAATAAAAATTGGCTAACATCTGAATGGAGGTCACATCTGTAGGTCATTTAGTGCACTCAAAACTATATTATATCAATGGTGAAGTGTTTTCTAACTGCAAAATAATACATTTACATACAAAATATGTACATTTTACACAATGAAAAAAAAAACTTAGTCTTGAATTTGATAAATGCTGTTACGATTAAAATGTAATTCAGAAGAGGTTTTACTAAAAAATGCGAATATTATCATTTTTAAAACCAAAAAATGTAAAGTAATAACCATTGATATGTAAAATGGTCGCTTGACAAGCATTGACTAATTCATGGTACTTCGCATGACTGGCTTTCGAGATATATTCTTTATTTCATGGAGATTTTTAGTTACATAGTAAAACAAGATCTTAATATACAACTAGTTACTATATAATATTATTATGTTGAATACTAAGGGCCATTTTCACCACCTTCTGATAAGGGTCGGATAGCTTTTCGCATATTTTGTCTTTGTCACTTGACATAGAGTAAGAAAGTGACAAAATTTACAGTTAGGCTATCCGACACTTATCAGAAGGTGGTAATACAGGCCCTAAAAGTGTTATCTTACAATTTGAGTTGTCACAATATGTTTCTTCCTTGGTGCATAGAAATGTGCAACTCCTTTAACTGATAAATTATTTGATTCTGTTGCTCCTGATGTAAATATAATTTCCTTAGGATCTGCACCAATGAGATTGGCTACTTGCTCCCTGGCTTTTTCAACACCTGCTTCACTTTCCCATCCATATGCATGTGTCCGTGAATGTGGATTACCATGATAACTGACTAAGTATGGCAACATAGCGTCAAGTACCCTTGGATCCTAAAATTCAAAACAATAAACATTTATGCAGGATGTACTTATTAATAGGCAGATAGACTAAGTCTTTTATTGCAACAATAAAGTAAAAATCCACACAAGCAACAATTACCTACATACATTGCTCTAAGGTGGCCTTATAACTTGCAGCTATCTCTTCCAGACCATCTTTCATAGAAGAATAGTAGGTATATAAGGTGCAATACAACATATATACAACAAACACACATAACCAATGATAAAAAGTTTTTATCATACAACTGTCAAAATCATGCAAAATAGCTATTTATGCAACTGCATCATAATGAGTGTCATTTTAATTTGAGTGCTGTTTTTTGATACAAGGCTTGCTGAGCATCAAAATACTATTCTATTTTAACGAGACCTATGAGAATTAAAGTGACTAATTACATAATATAGTTGCATACAAGATTTTATCAACAACAAAGAAAATAAAATAATTACAATTAATAAAAAAGTCAAATCAATACAAATTTCACAAGTTGCAAAAGTAACTCATTTACTGTGTAAAGTTTTTAAATTTTTTAAATTTATTTTTTGAAATTTTTTTTTAAGTTTGATATTAATATTGAGTGGCAGTACCAACCATAGAGTTGGTTGGGTACCAACTTTAATACATTTATATGAACGATACAAAAGTGCCAGAACTAAGACCCTCTTAACTCTTGGTATCCTATTGACGTGATAATGTCTTATAAGTTGATGAACACCGGCTGCACACACGAAAAAGTGGCACGTTCCGCCTGAGCCTGCTTGTGCAAGCGAGAGCGCAGAACAAGCGATAGTGAGGCACAATAGGCCCAAGCTTTGGCTTGTGAATAGAGAAAATTGTAATTTTCAATTAACTCCTTCTTTGTATTATACAAAATAATGATAATTCAGTGATAATAATTCAATTCGATTCATAAAAGTATGCAATTTTTCATCAATGTTTCTTTATGATTATCACGTAAAACTATCGTCCGTAAACCAACTTTACAGACAACCAATTTTTTTCTATGAAGATAACCATTTCCATGCCGCTCCCATACAACAAGCTGCATCAAAATGAGAACCAAAACCGAAAGAGGTTTCATTTTGATTCAGCTGTCAAATTTCTTTAGATGCTGGAGTAGATAAATATATTGAACCCATTTTTAAAATTTGGTTAGTCACATAGTCCATTCCTGGCTGCCCAGGCCAAAGCCCCTCAAGCTTACAGCTTGCCACACTGTATGGAGGCGATAATCAGCCTTTGGACCAGATCGAGCACAGGACATTATAGGGGATATTACACGTACTACTATAAATTTTTTGTTATGTTGGAAAATTAAAAGAACTCTATTTACTGGTTAGTCATTGTTTGTATAGCTGTGGTACTTTATAATTATGTATTTCTTTTATTTGGACTTACAACGGGTGTCGTAGCTTGTGCGTCGAAATATAGTGGGCGACCGACTTCTTCATGTTTTAGAGAAAACTTTTCGTTGCCTGAAAAACAACGTATTTCATAATTTAATCTTCTGAGCAAGCAAAGTAATTGTATCACATTACAAAGGATTATTAGATTTACCGGAATCTGTTTGGAGGTTTTTCGCGTGAACAAACATGAGAATTGCATTTTCTGGTTGAGCCGACCTTTGCAGTAGATTTTTACAAATCACAGGTGAGATATTTTTAAAAACTCGAAACATATTATTAGATATATTTCCCAATTATTCACTTTTTAGATTTTTTAAATAATTTTTAATGTTTTGTTAAGTGTTTTTGAGATCTTAATTTTTTATGATCTGTGATCTGTCCATGGAACTAGGAAGACCAAGGAAGACGACTATGTCACGGTCATATTTTATGTCTGTGACTGGTGACTGATGATCTGTGGTCTAGGCTCAGAAGGGCTGGAACCCAGAGCCGTAAAGCCAGTTAAAAAAAAAAAAAGATCTGTGGTCTGTGGTGTGGTAGATTTTTAACATATTGTTTCTAATTCCTAGTTCCATGGTAGGTTTGTCTTCTTGGGCATTAACAAATCTGTGGTCTGCACTTTTCGTGGTCTATGTTGCGCATCACATCCTTCTGTATAGGTGACCGCTGACTGCTGAGGGTTGACTTAGACGTAGTCGTAATTTCTCATGTAATTTCTAGTTCCATGGTTCGACACTCTTTGAGCTGCCACCGCCATCTTTTTTCAGTGGAACCACATTTGTGAGGATCGATTCGGATTTTGCCTATACAAAACTGTCATTTTCCACACCATTCGTGTAGGTGCGCATCGAAAACATATCGAAAAGCTGATTTGATCCTTAGACGTTTCTATGGAATTTGACAGTTTTGTATGGGCGAAATCCGAAACGATCCTCACAAATGTGGTTCCACCCTTATTTGATTGAAACCATTTTGGCGCTTTAAACAGTTACGAGTGTCCAGTGTCCACCTTCCTAGGAACCACGGCTAGGAACTAAAATTAATGAGCAACAATACTTCCTGGTGCATCTCTTTTAATTAATATTTTTAATATTAAATGATTATTAATTTATAATTTATTTGAAGGAGATTATATTATATTAAAAAGTATATTTATTTTATTATTTAAAAGATTAGGTAGTTTCTGGGAGAGTTTAAGGATGAATAATTTTTTCTTACCCTATAGATTATTTACCTTTTAATATAAAAAAAATACGTGTGGCACTCAGGGACTGCCGCGGTAAAGCTATTGTATAGTATTTTTTATCAACTTATGCAATTATAACATTTATGCAATATATTTTTTTGCATAATAAAAATTATGCAAAAAAATAATTAAAAAACAAATAAACAAGAAAAGCGCACTGTCACTACTTCGCGAGTGAGATTCGAACCTGCGACATCATACACCATACGGTAAAGAAAGCGGCCGCTCGCCCACTGCGCCAAACAGAGCTACTTGTGAATCTCTAAAATGTTGAACGCTTACTGAACGACGGTGTTAGGTTTATTTTCGTTACGGAATTTCTTGATTCGGTCGCCGCGCTCAAACTGTTTGTCCTAGTTCAAAGCCCGCGATAAAAGCTATGCAATAGCTTAATAATAGTAATTTAGAAAAGTTTAATTGGATTATTAATTAGAAATATAAAAATTTATTCTATTTTTAGTTCCAGAGACGCTCGTATTAATACGTCGAATGTGGCGCTGTCATCATTTGTATACAGCCAGTGCAGTTGAGTGCAGGGTTTACGGTAGTAAAAGTAAGTCTATGATAATAAAAGGTAGATTAATTAATAGAGGTCAGTGGGACTATCACTGGACATGTTCTGTGCGTGGAACTGGGAAACTGTCGTAGGTAGGTAATTTAGGTACCTACTTTAAAAACGTAAAAATATTTAAAAATAAATTGCTTAGCTTTATTTCAATTTCATTCAAACATGTCATCATAAGCAACAAGAGTCCGTTTAGGATCCTTCGGAGGTGGAGCATTTCTAGGCGTTGCCGCTGGCGTCCACGATCCTGCTGCTTGCGGAGGTCGTCTCACAAATGTAACACGCCAACCTTCTTCACAACCATCAAGAGTCGCGTGTGCATGGGTTGCCATATCCGCACTCTCAAATGCCAAGTAGAACCTGACAAAACATTGAGAAATTTGAATATTAGTAATTAATAGGCAGATGACATAGTAGACATGGCAGAGACTCTGTGAGACCTCAATACAATGCTCAATGATCTCAGCACGGTTTCTCAACAGGTGGGCCTGAAAATGAACATGACGAAAATCATGTCCAATGATCATGCTCCGCTCCACCCAGTAATTGTTGAGATATCTGCAATCGAAATTATTGTGGACGAGTATATATACCTGGGACACACAGTCCAGCTAGGTAGGTCCAATTTCGAAAAAGAGCAACTGCCGAATCCAACTCTGCTGGGCAGCGTTCGGGAAGCTCCGAAGGAAGAGATTTCTTCTCATCCAAAATTCCTCAGTGCCTGAAGACAAAAGTCTCCGAACAGTGTGTGTTGCCAGTGATGACTTACGGATCCGAGACATGGTCGCTAACTAAGGGCCTCATAAGTAAACTCAGGATCGCTCAGAGGGCCATGGAGAGAGCTATTCTCGGAGTGTCCCTGCCGGATCGAATCAGAAATGAGGAGATACGTAGGAGAACCAAAGTCACCGACATAGCTCAGCGAGTCGCAAAGCTGAAGTGGAAATGGGCGGGGCACATAGTTCGAAGAGCTGATGGTTGTTGGGGTCCCAAGGTGCTGGAGTGGCGACCCCGCACCGGGAAGCGCGGTGTTGGCAGACCCCTCACCAGGTGCTACAGTCGCAGGGAGCCGCTGTATTCAGGCGGCGCAAGACCGAGGTCTGTGGAAGTCCATGCAAGAGACCTTTGTCCAGCAGTGGACGTCTATCGGTTGATAAAGAAGAAGAATTAATAGGCCTAGCATCACAATTCACAGACCATTAAATACAAGTATGCTGAAGGATCATGGAACTAATATAAATTGTACATAATTATTGGGAAATGAAAAAATTTTGTTTCTATTTCAATCAGCACAGGAATCATTATGTGGCGCAGTCTGCTTAGCTTATTTGTTTTGATAGAAGTTAGGGGCTCATTTCCATAGTCCAATTTTGTTCTGAATTATTTTCAGTTCAAAATATTTTAGAGGGTTAGTCAAGGTACTCAAAGAAATTAAAATGTAAGTATCAAAATAAAGGAAAAATCTGTTGGACAAACAAATAAATTCCTTTCTTTTTCTTATAAGGCCTAATTAATATAGCTAAGAATCTATAAACAAAGCATACTAATTATATTATTATCCAACAATCATGTACCGCACACCTGCACGTTAAAATTTCGCAAAAACTTACTTATCTTCTTCTGGCTCTTGTGTAAATGTGAATGGCTCAAATGATGCCAGACGTCGTCTCATAATTTCTTCAGTGATCTGTGCTCCTAGTACTTGCAAGAAAGTGCCCTTCCCACTGGCATGCACAACTTCATTTCCAGTGCGTACACCTTTTTCCTCCCTGAAATAAAAAAATAAATCAGAATAATTTGTTTTGTTTCAAAATTGAACAATAGTTATTTGTGTTAAATGGTACCAAAGAAATTTTTTGTTCCCCGAGGGCGTTATTTTGAATTCAGAGTGAAGTGAAGGATTCTAAAGTAGAATCCTGAGAGTAGCGAGGAATTCAATATACGCCGCCCGAGAACAAAATATTTTGGCCCCCAATGACTCACAATATTTTTCATCATTACCTATGAGAAAAAGCTAGGAGTATCAACCTACTATGTATAGACATCGTATATTGAAAATTTAAATAAAACACAAATAATTTATTACTATATAATTAAACATAATAATAGTCCATAATAATGCTGTTGTCATGCATAGGAAATGTATTCTTAAATTGTTTAAAAAAACCTACAGATTTTATATTAGTACTTTATAATTATATAACTATTATTTAACATTTAAAAAGACATGTTAAATGTATAGACATGTTAGACATGTATTGTATAGACATGTCTTTGTATCCAATATTATTTTAAGCTAGAATAAGCATAACTAGAAATAATGATGAATAAATAACTCACTTTTCCCTGGCAGTGACAAATGAATCATATAAATATTTGACTCGTGGTGCAGATTTATCTTCAGGCGGTGGAGGCTCTTGAGAGGCACTGAAGGGTTGATACGATGCTACACCTCCTGTGGCTCCTGTTGAACCACTAAGTTTTCGTTCCCTTCCTGTAATGAGCATAGTTGAACTTTTCAAGCACAAACAAAAGGTAAAAAATAGTAAAAAAATCTTTAAATAAATGGGTCATTATGGTAGTATTAAAAAAAGTAGCCAATTGCCCTAAATCTAATCTATTTCACACATCTTAATAATTTATGTAGGTAAGTATGACTTCAGTGCTAAGAACATAAATCTGATAAGGAGAACAACGGATTAAAGCATTATACAGTAATCCATAGCAGTTTGACACTATTTCTATAAACTCGGTTCGCGCGTATCTCTTCGTGAAAAGTTTAAAGAGATTGGTATTCTTACGGTAGCTTCACAGTACATTTATAATAATATAGTCTTTGTGAGACAAAATATTCATCTGCATAAACAAAGAGGCAATACACACAATCGACTCATTAGAAATCGTCATAAACTAGAAATTCCATCATGTCGCCTGCGCAAAGTGCAAAAATCCTTTGTGGGGTTGAGCGTACGGTTATATAATATTATGATTCCGAAGAAATTGCTAGATTTGCCACTGCACAAATTTAAACAATGCGTAAAAACTCACTTACTGAGTCGCGGTTATTACAAAGTTAATGACTTTCTTAGTGATAAAGTTGCATGGGATCTTAAAATTAGTGTTTGAATATTAGTATTCAATTCGATGCTTTGATACAGGTAGACTAAGTATGTCACTCTCTCTTTAAACATTTCTGTGGTGGTGTCGTGTGGTGCGGGTTGTTACGTTCCCTCAAATATGGTCGAGCGAAGCAATGGCTGGATCATGCGTCATGCTCGTGAACGGGTGCCGCCGGCGGGAATGGGGCTACTTTCTGTCTGCCCCTCTTTGACATGAATTGTAGTACGTTTTGTGGAAATGTCATATTCTATTCTAACAAAGATGCACGGGTTAAATTAGCTTGGCATCCAGCTGCCCACAAGATAGTATAACTTATTACAATGTTAGCTACTTATTAATATTGTAAAATGATTATTTTGAAAAGAGCAACTGCTGAGTTTCTTGCCGGCTCTTCTCAGCAGAATCCGCTTTTCGAACCGGTGGTAGAATCTTGACGTGTCATAAGAGCCACAGGTTGGCCTACATGAAATAAATAATTTTGAGTTTGAGTATATTACTGCAGGCTTTTGTATGTGCTGCAAAAAAAGTCTGAGGCTTGCTGCAGGCCTTGAAACAGTAAGATGTTAATAAGTTCAAGAGTTAATGGCTAATGTGATGAAAATAGAAAGGCAATATTAAGATGTGTGAAAGAGAATCTAATCTCTTTCACACATCTTAATAATTATGTAGGTAAGTATGACTTCAGTGCTAAGAACATAAATCTGATAAGAGAACAACGGATTAAAGCATTATACAGTAATCCATAGCAGTTTGACACTATTTATATTACTGCAGGCTTTTGTATGTACTGCAAAAAAAGTCTGAGGCTTGCTGCAGGCTTTAAAACAGTAAGATGTTAATAAGTTCAGAGTTAATGGCTAATGCGAAGAAAATACAAAGGCAATTTGGCATAGCCATACCAGCTCGCGGTCGTTTAAACGTAGCATTTTGTGGTTGAGGAGGAGGACTTTTTATAGCTTGGATGGCACCACTCTTAATAAGTTTCCGAGCTATTTCACGAGCATCTCTAGCTTCAGTAGGACGCTTTGGTAAAATTGGTTTTTCTGGTTCTTGTTTAGGTGCTTTAAGGGCTTGGAGCGCTTTCTTTTTCTTCTTTAACTTTTGGTATTTTGCCTGTAGCATTAGTTCTTCTTCAGTTAAATTTGATGGAAAGTGGAGATAAACCATTTCTTGGTTACAATATTATTTTCAAAACAGATTTTTATAATGTTCTATTGATCTTTTTGTTTACTCTGTTTCCAACACAGACCAGGAACAACAAGAGTTTCCAACATAGACCCATGGCCCTTTTAGGGTGGAACCACACCTGTGAGGATCGTTTCGGATTTCGCCCATACAAAACTGTCAAATTCCATAGAAACGTGAACGGATCAATTCGGCTTTTCGCATCGATTCGGCTTTCGCATTTTTTGTACCTAAAAGTGCCTAAAATCCTTACAAGTGTAGCTCACGTTTCGCATGCGAAAGGATCCTTTCGCATCCTTACGGATCCGTAAGGATGCGAACGGATCCTTACGGACGCGAACGGATCCGAAAGGATCCTTACGGATCCGTAAGGATCCTTACGCGTGCGAAAGCGTCATCGGCAACTAGGGAAATGCATGAAGGCCAAAAAGTATCGATATATCGATGAAATTAGTTTTTATCTCAAGTATGTATGCAAACACAGGTGCCACTTTTCCGCCATGTTGAAATTCTTTGTTATTGGACCGATTTCGTTCAAAATCGATATTTGGGCTTCCCTGGGCTCAAATAAGAGGAAATGATTTGCAAAATTATAAAAAGTCGCCGCCATATTGAAATTCTTTGTTATTGGACCAATTTCGTTCAAAATCGATATTTAGGCTTCCCTTGGGTCAAGAAAGAGGAAATAGATGCCAAAATTTTAAAAAGTGACCGCCATATTGAAATTATTTGTTATTGGACCGATTTCGTTCAAAATCGATATTTGGGCTTCCCTGGGGTCAAATAAGAGGAAGTGATTGGCAAAATTATAAAAAGTGACCGCCATATTGAAATTCTTTGTTATTGGACCGATTTCGTTCAAAATCGATATTTGGGCTTCCCTGGGCTCAAATAAGAGAAAATGATTGGCAAAATTATAAAAAGTCGCCGCCATATTGAAATTCTTTGTTATTGGACCGATTTCGTTCAAAATCGATATTTAGGCTTCCCTTGGGTCAAGAAAGAGGAAATAGATGGCAAAATTTTAAAAAGTGGCCGCCATATTGAAATTCTTTGTTATTCGACCGATTTCGTTCAAAATCGATATTTAGGCTTCCCTTGGGTCAAGAAAGAGGAAATAGATGCCAAAATTTTAAAAAGTGACCGCCATATTGAAATTCTTTGTTATTGGACCGATTTCGTTCAAAATCGATATTTGGGCTTCCCTGGGGTCAAATAAGAGGAAATGATTTGCAAAATTATAAAAAGTGACAGCCATATTGAAATTCTTTGTTATTGGACCGATTTCGTTCAAAATCGATATTTGGGCTTCCCTGGGCTCAAATAAGAGGAAATGATTTGCAAAATTATAAAAAGTCGCCGCCATATTGAAATTCTTTGTTATTGGACCGATTTCGTTCAAAATCGATATTTAGGCTTCCCTTGGGTCAAGAAAGAGAAAATAGATGGCAAAATTTTAAAAAGTGACCGCCATATTGAAATTCTTTGTTATTGGACCGATTTCGTTCAAAATCGATATTTGGGCTTCCCTGGGGTCAAATAAGAGGAAATGATTGGCAACATTATAAAAAGTGACCGCCATATTGAAATTCTTTGTTATTGGACCGATTTCGTTCAAAATCGATATTTGGGCTTCCCTGGGCTCAAATAAGAGGAAATGATTTGCAAAATTATAAAAAGTCGCCGCCATATTGAAATTCTTTGTTATTGGACCGATTTCGTTCAAAATCGATATTTAGGCTTCCCTTGGGTCAAGAAAGAGGAAATAGATGCCAAAATTTTAAAAAGTGACCGCCATATTGAAATTCTTTGTTATTGGACCGATTTCGTTCAAAATCGATATTTGGGCTTCCCTGGGCTCAAATAAGAGGAAATGATTTGCAAAATTATTAAAAGTGACCGCCACATTGAAATTCTTTTTTATTGGACCGATTTCGTTCAAAATCGATATTTGGGCTTCCCTGGGGTCAAATAAGAGAAAATGATTGGCAAAATTATAAAAAGTCGCCGCCATATTGAAATTCTTTGTTATTGGACTGATTTCGTTCAAAATCGATATTTAGGCTTCCCTTGGGTCAAGAAAGAGGAAATGATTGGCAACATTATAAAAAGTGACCGCCATATTGAAATTCTTTGTTATTGGACCGATTTCGTTCAAAATCGATATTTGGGCTTCCCTGGGGTCAAATAAGAGGAAATGATTTGCAAAATTATAAAAAGTGACAGCCATATTGAAATTCTTTGTTATTGGACCGATTTCGTTCAAAATCGATATTTGGGCTTCCCTGGGCTCAAATAAGCTGGGCTCAAATAAGAGGAAATGATTTGCAAAATTATAAAAAGTCGCCGCCATATTGAAATTCTTTGTTATTGGACCGATTTCGTTCAAAATCGATATTTAGGCTTCCCTTGGGTCAAGAAAGAGGAAATAGATGGCAAAATTTTAAAAAGTGACCGCCATATTGAAATTCTTTGTTATTGGACCGATTTCGTTCAAAATCGATATTTGGGCTTCCCTGGGGTCAAATAAGAGGAAATGATTGGCAACATTATAAAAAGTGACCGCCATATTGAAATTCTTTGTTATTGGACCGATTTCGTTCAAAATCGATATTTGGGCTTCCCTGGGCTCAAATAAGAGGCAATGATTTGCAAAATCATAAAAAGTCGCCGCCATATTGAAATTCTTTGTTATTGGACCGATTTCGTTCAAAATCGATATTTAGGCTTCCCTTGGGTCAAGAAAGAGGAAATAGATGCCAAAATTTTAAAAAGTGACCGCCATATTGAAATTCTTTGTTATTGGACCGATTTCGTTCAAAATCGATATTTGGGCTTCCCTGGGGTCAAATAAGAGGAAATGATTGGCAACATTATAAAAAGTGACCGCCATATTGAAATTCTTTGTTATTGGACCGATTTCGTTCAAAATCGATATTTGGGCTTCCCTGGGCTCAAATAAGAGGAAATGATTTGCAAAATTATAAAAAGTCGCCGCCATATTGAAATTCTTTGTTATTGGACCGATTTCGTTCAAAATCGATATTTAGGCTTCCCTTGGGTCAAGAAAGAGGAAATAGATGGCAAAATTTTAAAAGGTCGCCGCCATATTGAAATTCTTTGTTATTGGACCGATTTCGTTCAAAATCGATATTTAGGCTTCCCTGGGGTCAAATAAGAGGAAATGATTTGCAAAATTATAAAAAGTCGCCGCCATATTGAAATTCTTTGTTATTGGACCGTTTCGTTCAAAATCGATATTTAGGCTTCCCTTGGGTCAAGAAAGAGGAAATAGATTCCAAAATTTTAAAAAGTGACCGCCATATTGAAATTCTTTTTTATTGGAAAGATTTCGTTCAAAATCGATGTTTGGGCTTCCTTGGGGTCAAATAAGAGGAAATGATTGGCAAAATTATAAAAAGTGACCGCCATATTGAAATTCTTTGTTATTGGACCGATTTCGTTCAAAATCGATATTTAGGCTTCCCTTGAGACAAGAAAGAGAAAATAGATGCCAAAATTTTAAAAAGTCACCGCCATATTGAAATTCAAAATCGATATTCAAAATCGATATTTCGGCTTCCTGTGGTCAAGAAAGAGGAAATATTTGCCATAAGTTTTAAAAGTATGACGGCCGTATCCTTCAAAAACGTTTGAAAAGAATACGTAAATGTTTTGCATGCTGTTCGCTATCTTTTGAAGAAACTAAAATATCATCGACGTACGCGAACTAAAAATCTAAACCACGAACAACTTTGAACCCAGAGAAGCCTAAATATTGATTTTGAACGAAATCTGTCCAATAACAAAGAATTTCAATATGGCGGTCACTTTTTAAAATATTGGCATCTATTTCCTCTTTCTTGACCCAAGGGAAGCCTAAATATCGATTTTGAACGAAATCGGTCCAATAACAAAGAATTTCAATATGGCGGTCACTTTTTATAATTTTGCCAATCATTTCCTCTTATTTGACCCCAGGGAAGCCCAAATGTCGATTTTGAACGAAATCGGTGCAATAACAAAGAATTTCAATATGGCGGTCACTTTTTATAATTTTGCCAATCATTTCCTCTTATTTGACCCCAGGGAAGCCCAAATATCGATTTTGAACGAAATCGGTCCAATAACAAAGAATTTCAATATGGCGGTCACTTTTTAAAATTTTGGCATCTATTTCCTCTTTCTTGACCCAAGGGAAGCCTAAATATCGATTTTGAACGAAATCGGTCCAATAACAAAGAATTTCAATATGGCGGCGACTTTTTATAATTTTGCCAATCATTTCCTCTTATTTGACCCCAGGGAAGCCCAAATATCGATTTTGAACGAAATCGGTGCAATAACAAAGAATTTCAATATGGCGGTCACTTTTTATAATTTTGCCAATCATTTCCTCTTATTTGACCCCAGGGAAGCCCAAATATCGATTTTGAACGAAATCGGTCCAATAACAAAGAATTTCAATATGGCGGTCACTTTTTAAAATTTTGGCATCTATTTCCTCTTTCTTGACCCAAGGGAAGCCTAAATATCGATTTTGAACGAAATCGGTCCAATAACAAAGAATTTCAATATGGCGGCGACTTTTTATAATTTTGGCATCTATTTCCTCTTTCTTGACCCAAGGGAAGCCTAAATATCGATTTTGAACGAAATCGGTCCAATAACAAAGAATTTCAATATGGCGGTCACTTTTTAAAATTTTGGCATCTATTTCCTCTTTCTTGACCCAAGAGAAGCCTAAATATCGATTTTGAACGAAATCGGTCCAATAACAAAGAATTTCAATATGGCGGTCACTTTTTATAATTTTGCCAATCATTTCCTCTTATTTGACCCCAGGGAAGCCCAAATATCGATTTTGAACGAAATCTATTTATTTATTTATTTATTTAATAGATATGCCAGCGATAAATTGCAATATACACTTTAAATAATACAATGTGCTTAATAAATTCTAATGCTGTTACAAATTACCAATTATAGGCATATTCAACATTGCCAGGGTAACTCCGATCAAAATTTTAAATAATTAATAAATATTAACAATGTCATAGCTAGCAAGATACAGTTATTAAATATTTACAATGTCAAAGCTAAGGAATAGATATTATTAATTTGAATTAGATGATATTAACATAAATTATTCATGCTGATATGTACAATTTTTTCTTAAAGCTAAACAAACTATCATGGAATATGTCAATGTCAGGGCACGTCGAGTTATTGTATGCATTAATAATTCGATTTATTGGGGCGAATTTGCCTAGGTTAGATTTAGAGAAGTGGGGCTGGAAGATGTTTTTGATAGGATGTCTAGAGGGTCGTCGAGGGACATGAATGCTGACGTGGTACAACAGGTCAGGGGAATCCAAGGTGCTGTGGACTATTTTATAAAGTGTTAAGAGGTCAGTCACCAACCTGCGTTTTTCCAGGGATTGGATTTTAAAATGTTTCGAGCGTGTGTCATAGTCAGCTTCTTAAGGACAAGAGTTGTCTTTGAAGGCTAGGTACCTCGTGAAGGAGCGTTGAACTCGCTCTATTCTTGAAGTGTGGATTTTGTAGTGCGGGTTCCATGCCGGGACTGCGTATTCCAGGATACTACGCACTAGTGCATTAAATATTTTTATAATGCAGTCGGTTCTCATAAAGTCACTCGTGTTACGTTTAATGAAACCCAGTAGCTTCCACGCTCGGGAGACTATTTGGTTGATGTGTTCCTTGAATGTAAGCTTACTATCGATCATAATACCGAGATCCCTGATGACTGAAACCTCCTCAAGCTGATGGTTGTGAATAAAGTAGCCAGTTCCTAGTATGTTCTTTTTACGGGTGAATTTTATGTGCGCGCATTTGGAAACGTTAAGAGTCATTCTATTTTTAGCACACCAGTCTACAATAGAGTTGAGATCATCTTGTAATAGATGATAAATCGGTCCAATAACAAAGAATTTCAATATGGCGGTCACTTTTTAAAATTTTGGCATCTATTTCCTCTTTCTTGACCCAAGGGAAGCCTAAATATCGATTTTGAACGAAATCGGTCCAATAACAAAGAATTTCAATATGGCGGCGACTTTTTATAATTTTGCCAATCATTTTCTCTTATTTGACCCCAGGGAAGCCCAAATATCGATTTTGAACGAAATCGGTCCAATAAAAAAGAATTTCAATGTGGCGGTCACTTTTAATAATTTTGCCAATCATTTCCTCTTATTTGGCCCCAGGGAAGCCCAAATATCGATTTTGAACGAAATCGGTCCAATAACAAAGAATTTCAATATGGCGGTCACTTTTTAAAATTTTGGCATCTATTTCCTCTTTCTTGACCCAAGGGAAGCCTAAATATCGATTTTGAACGAAATCGGTCCAATAACAAAGAATTTCAATATGGCGGTCACTTTTTAAAATTTTGGCATCTATTTCCTCTTTCTTGACCCAAGGGAAGCCTAAATATCGATTTTGAACGAAATCGGTCCAATAACAAAGAATTTCAATATGGCGGTCACTTTTTATAATTTTGCCAATCATTTCCTCTTATTTGACCCCAGGGAAGCCCAAATATCGATTTTGAACGAAATCGGTCCAATAACAAAGAATTTCAATATGGCGGTCACTTTTTAAAATTTTGGCATCTATTTCCTCTTTCTTGACCCAAGGGAAGCCTAAATATCGATTTTGAACGAAATCGGTCCAATAACAAAGAATTTCAATATGGCGGCGACTTTTTATAATTTTGCCAATCATTTTCTCTTATTTGACCCCAGGGAAGCCCAAATATCGATTTTGAACGAAATCGGTCCAATAAAAAAGAATTTCAATGTGGCGGTCACTTTTAATAATTTTGCCAATCATTTCCTCTTATTTGGCCCCAGGGAAGCCCAAATATCGATTTTGAACGAAATCGGTCCAATAACAAAGAATTTCAATATGGCGGTCACTTTTTAAAATTTTGGCATCTATTTCCTCTTTCTTGACCCAAGGGAAGCCTAAATATCGATTTTGAACGAAATCGGTCCAATAACAAAGAATTTCAATATGGCGGTCACTTTTTATAATTTTGCCAATCATTTCCTCTTATTTGACCCCAGGGAAGCCCAAATATCGATTTTGAACGAAATCGGTCCAATAACAAAGAATTTCAATATGGCGGTCACTTTTTAAAATTTTGGCATCTATTTCCTCTTTCTTGACCCAAGGAAAGCCTAAATATCGATTTTGAACGAAATCGGTCCAATAACAAAGAATTTCAATATGGCGGTCACTTTTTAAAATTTTGGCATCTATTTCCTCTTTCTTGACCCAAGGGAAGCCTAAATATCGATTTTGAACGAAATCGGTCCAATAACAAAGAATTTCAATATGGCGGTCACTTTTTAAAATTTTGGCATCTATTTCCTCTTTCTTGACCCAAGGGAAGCCTAAATATCGATTTTGAACGAAATCGGTCGAAAAACAAAGAATTTCAATATGGCGGTGACTTTTTAAAATTTTGGCATCTATTTTCTCTTTCTTGACCCAAGGGAAGCCTAAATATCGATTTTGAACGAAATCGGTCGAAAAACAAAGAATTTCAATATGGCGGCGACTTTTTCAATTTTTGGCATCCATTTCCTCTGTGTAGAAGATTAATATCGTGGTTGAGCTAGCAATTAAAATATCGATGCCATCATCGACCATCCCTACGCAGACATCAATGTTTATAGGCTTTCGCCTCCTTACGGATCCGAAAGGATGCGTACGCATCCTTACGGATCCGTAAGGACGCGTACGCATCCTTACGGATCCGTAAGGACGCGTACGCATCCTTTCGGATCCGTAAGGACGCGATCCTTACAAGTGTGTCTTATAGCATCGGCATAAATGCGAATCGATCCTCACAGATGTGGTTCCACCCTTAACAACCACGAACACCAATTTACTTTCTAATTTTTACTCTAAGTTCTAACATAGATCAAATTCTCTTTGGTTTTTAGTTTTTCAATAATAGGGTATTTGACTAATTTTAGAAAATCATCTTAAATTGTTAATAATGCTATGCTGAAGCTAACAAAACGTATATTTCGGCATAATTTTCAGTATTTTTCATAAAAATCGAGAAATAAATTCAAAAAAATAAATTGCCGCCGAAACGTTCCATTTGCTCTCATGACGTAACAGTTCACATTTCAAACAATGACAATAGGGTATTTGACTACTTTTAGAAAATCATCTTAAATTGTTAATAATGCTATGCTGAAGCTAACAAAACATATATTTCGGCATAATTTTCATTATTTTTCATAAAAATCGAGAAATAAATTCAAAAAAATAAATTGCCGCCGAAACGTTCCATTTGCTCTCATGACGTAACAGTTCACATTTCAAACAATGACAATTTTATAATATGTGTTTAGGCCGCGTGTCGCATACTATTTGGTATTTAATAAAATAGTAACGATGAAAAACAGACGAAATTAGCCTATTACGCCGCACAAACACGTCGAAATGTATTGACAAAATGAGAATTCCATAGGTGGTGTGGACTGTGACGTCATTCGCGATCACGGAACGTTTTCGATCACGTGACCATGGCCAGAATTATAGCAATTTTATTTAATGTTTTCTAATTAAATAAAGCTTTATTTTTTAGTTTTGTCGTATGGAATAATGTTTTTAGATAATAATCTTTTAGGATGACACCAGTTGAAACGATATTTTTACTATAGTCAAATACCCTATTCCACATCCCATAGGTGGTGTGGACTGTGACGTCATTCGAGATCACGGAACGTTTTCGATCACGTGACCATGACCGGAATTATAGCAATTTTATTTAATGTTTTCTAATTAAATAAAACTTTATTTTTTAGTTTTGTCGTATGGAATAATGTTTTTAGATAATAATCTTTTAGGATGACACCAAATGAAACGATATCCTATTAATATTATAAATGCGAAAGTTTGTGAGGATGGATGTATGGATGTTTGGATGGATGGATGTTTGTTACTCTTTAACGCGACAACTAATGAACCGATTTTGCTGAAATTTGGCACAGACATAGATTATAGTCTGGAATAGCACATAGGCTACTTTTTATCCCGGAAAAGCAAACAGTTCCTGCGGGATAGCATCGCTATTTTTTACGCATTTGTCCTTCAAAATTCGCGCAATGGAGTTTCATATTAACGTGTTTTTTTTGTATAGGTAAAGTTAAGGGCCTGAAAAGTGACAAAGGCTACTTTTTATCCCGGGAAAACAAACAGTTCCTGCAGGATATTAGTATTCTACTTTCACATATTTATCCTTCAATTTTGCGCCAACGGAGTTACAAATTGACGTGGTTTTTTGTATGGGTATATTTGAGGACCTGAAAAGAGAAAAGGCTACTTTTATCCCGGGAAAACAAACAATTCCCGCGGGATATTCGTATGCTACTTTTCACATATTAATCCTTCAATATGCGCCAACGGAGTTACAGATTGACGTGGTTTTTTGAATAGGCATAGTTGAGGACCTGAAAAGTGAAAAGGCTACTTTTTATTCCGGGAAAACAAACAGTTCCCGCAGGTTATTCGTTTGTTACTTTTCACATATTTATCCTTCAATTATGCGCCAACGGAGTTACAGATTGACATGGTTTTTTTGATAGGCATAGTTGAGGACCTGAAAAGTGAAAAGGCTACTTTTTATCCCGGGAAAAGAAACAGTTCCCGCGGGATATTCGTATGGTACTTTTACATTTTTATCCTTCAATTATGTGCCAAGGGAGTTACATATTGACGTGATTTTTGGGATAGGCATAGTTGAGGAACTGAAAAGTAACAACGGCTACTTTTTATCCCGGGAAAACAAAAGTTCCCGCGGGATACCCGCTCCCTACTTTTCACATATTTATCCTTAAGTTATGCGGTAATATGCATGCATGCATACATGTATGTATGTATGTATGTATGTATGTATGTATGTGTGTATGCATGTATGCATGTTTGTATGTAGGCATGCATGTATGTATGCGTGTATGTATGTATATATGTATGCATGCATGTATGTATGTATGTGTGTGTATATATGTATATTGTATGTATGTATGTATGTATGTATGTATGTATGTATGTATGTATGTATGTATGTATGTATGTATGTATGTATGTATGTATGTATGTATGTATGTATGTATGTACGCATGCATGTATGTACATATCTATGTGTGTATGCATGTATGTATGTATGTTTGTATCCTCCCCCTCCAATAACTACATTAACTATATTCGATCCTACTTATCCCACTAATATTATTAATGTTGTTAAGTTAGTGTTAAGTTTGTGAGGATGGATGTATATTGTATACGGATGTATGTTTGTGTAGATGTAGTATAGGGATGTATGGATGGATGGATGTATGTTCTCTGAGATAGGGGTTGAACTATTTTGACTGTTTTACTCCATAACTTCGTTGAATTTAAACTAATTTTTATTATTATTTTAACCGACTTCAAAAAAGGAGGAGGATCTCAATTTAACGGAATCTTTTTATGTATGTTCACCGATTACTCGACGACACCTGAACCGATTTGGAAAATTCTTTTTTGTTTCAAAGGGTCCCAGGTGGTCCCATTTAAATTTTATCGAAAAATCAACAATAAATTATATACTTTGTAGTGGCGCGGTCGTTTAAATGTATGTTCCCGGGACAAAAGTAGCCTGTGTTATTTTCCAGGTCCTCAACATTACCTGTGAAAAAACCACGTTAACTATATGCACTTACACCTTATATGTGAAATATTATAAATGCGAAAGTGTGATGGTTTCTCCTTCAATCACGCCCGAACAGAGCTACGGATCGAGGTGATTTTTTGCAAGGATACCTATAGTTGACCTGGAGAGTGACAGGCTACTTTTTATCCCGCAAAATCAAAGAGATCCCGAGGCATTTTAAAAACTAAATTCACGCAGACGAAGTCGCGGGCATCAGCTAGTTTTTAATATAGTTAAATACCCTATTCTTGACAGTTACAGTGCTGCCATATCTCCTTCCCTTTACAAATCTGTGCATCTGTTGGTCTGTGCTGTGCATATCTCAAACCTATAGTACAAATATGTAATCTGTATTGCTGCTAAAAATCTGGATAAAAGTAGTCCAAAAACGGTGGTAATTTTTTGGATTGGAAGAACCCTAACCCTAACCCTTAACCTAAAAAAATATTAAAATTGGATCGGAAAGGGGAATGCCAACTTTTGGGCCCTCCGCGGACAGCACGATAGAATTTATCCAAATTACAGAACCATTTTAAAATAAATAAATACGAATTATCATAATATTATGAAACCCGCCACTATTATCAGTAATTTTCATAAATTAAAAGTATTTATAATGACTCGAGTAAGCTGAATCTATAGTCTGTGATCCAAGTTGTAGCCATTTTCTTTAAAATGTTGCCAGCATCAACCATGATACTAATCGATACTGTCGATTTTTTCGATTATTATCCGATTTGTGTAGCGTTTAATGGGTGTGTGTATATTTATATTTGAAAAGTATACTATATTGTATAGACCTTTAGTTCATTTCTTGAAGTGTATTCATAATTCTTATCACTACATATTATAAAACAAAGTCCCCCGCCGCGTCTGTCTGTCTGTCTGTTCGCAATAAACTCAAAAACTACCGAACGGATTTTCATGTGGTTTTTATCAATAGATAGGGTGATTCATGAGGAAGGTTTTAGTGTATCAAGGTTTTGTGTAAATTAGTTTAAATATGACGATAATTGTTGACAATGTCGGAAAAATTCAAGCCGCGTGGGAGCTTTCATCGAAAACGCTGCCTAATCTCTTTTAGATTTATCAAAACAATTTATGGTGGTGGTATGGTGGGATAAGTCTTTACAGAAAAGTCCGCGATGGCATATATCTATCTTTTAAGGATAGCTTACTATACCCATTTTAAGTTTTAAAAAAATGGTCACATACCATGCGGTTATTGGAAATCTATTCAGACGGAACAGTATTAATCCTTATTAACTTAAATACGTAAGTTACCATAAGAATTTCATGCACATTATGATAATGCGTTACACCATACAATTTAAATGAATATCTTAGGAGCTCGGTATCGCAAAACAAAAACGAACGCGCGCAAAAATAAATACGAGGATTTCAACCCGATTTCTATCTGTGTGAAGCTGGGGCGGGTCACTAGTTATGTTTGATGTGTCCAGAGAGGCGAGGTTACGTCATCAAGATTGGAGACATAAAACATCAAAATATGATATGAATAGGCGATACACAGCAAGATTACGTCTTAACAATACCGACGGCTCTCATATGCTTAAGTGACTCTGCAGTACCGATTGTGTTCGAATATTATTCAAGAATCGATTATAAATATTTTCACTCACGAGTGAAATGGTAAATGGCAACATTCATTTTTTGACATCAGATGACATTTCCTTTTACTCATGTTTTTGAAGATGGTGTCTCTGGCTGATACATGGAACTAGGAATGGTCTGATATGTCTATTTTCTGTCATCGTGCGAAATGCGTATTTGTTGTTTTAATCGTAGGTTTTATTGTTTTAAAGTAATAAACAGTGATATTTTGAAACAGGAACAAGTCAGGGATAGTGTAAAAATACAGACAATTAAGCTCTCTGTCAAAAACATAACCCCAAAATGGTTACAAAAATACGCTATATTTCTCATATTATTAGTCTGGCGGCCACCTGAACCAGATTTTATTATTAAAGATACACTAAAAAGCCTAAATAAATAATGCATTAATAAATCTTTGCATGTCCGCGATGGGCCCAAAGTTGTATGAACAGTGGGCATTCCCCTTTAGTGCGAGGTTAAATGCTTTATTTACTGGACTACATCGAATTAAGCGTTTATTCTTTTTAGAAAAAATATACTTCTTACTATTTATACATTTAATTTTAAGATATATAATATTATGTATATTTTGCACTGGGCCTGGGTATTTTTTGTATGGAATTTGATACAGCTCCTTTCGCCATTTTAAAATACTTACAAATATTACGGTTTTCACAATCAAACGGTGACATATCGATGTTAAAGTACCTACTACTTTCTATTACAATAGGTATTTATATGTTACTAGCTGACCTGGCGAACTTCGTACCGCCAACTTATCCACATAAATAAAACAAATAAACTACCCTAATCCAAAAAAACTATCCTATCTTTCAAGTTGGATCAAACCGCACACGGTGTGCAAATTTGATTAAAATCGGTTAAGTAGTTTAGTCCATCGCGGACAAACAACGTGACACGTAATTTATTTATATCAAGATTTAGGTACGATAGGTCTAGCGCGTTTCAGAACAGGGATAAGGTAGGGGTTTCGTAGATATGCTAGTAAAAAAAATACTTGAAATAGGTAGGTACCTACTTCTATGATTAGTATATCAAAAATCTAATTATCTATATTTTGTTTTCATAATTTGAGAGCACGGCCCTTTTTATGCGGCCTCAAGATATTGTAGCTGTGCCAAATATAAAGTTTGTAGCTTTATTAGTTACTGCATAATATAGTGGCTGTGTAGACGTCCGTAGTACGTACTGATGAAATTAAAAGGGTGTCTGGTTTTGCTAGGAACTGGAATGCTCAGAGCTCACGTCCGTAATAAAACCGGCGAAGTG
This sequence comes from Oeneis ivallda, assembly GCA_029955525.1. NCBI lineage: Eukaryota > Metazoa > Arthropoda > Insecta > Lepidoptera > Nymphalidae > Oeneis > Oeneis ivallda. The sequence continues at coordinate 18,170,186 of JARPMR010000002.1, read as the reverse complement.
CGAGTCGAACCCGCACTCGTAGGGTTCCGTAGTCCGTAGTTCCGTACCATAGTACCTACAAGATTTAACAACAGCTATTATTATTGGGCCTATCCTTCATATTTGCAATCTAGCAATTAGCACAGGAGTTTTTCCGAAAATCCTTAAACATTCTATTGTGACACCTATTCATAAACAAGGCCCTAAAAATCTTGTTACCAATTATAGGCCCATATCAATTCTTTCTTCATTATCCAAAGTACTAGAAAAAATTATGAACAGAAGACTCATGAATTTTTTAGAGTCCAAACAATTGTTATCCTGTAATCAATTTGGTTTTCGTAAATCTAAAAGTACTGGTGATGCTGTAGCGGCTCTTACAGATGAAATAGTCAAAAGCCTCGATAATGGTGACAAATGTCTTGGAATATTCTTAGATTTAACCAAAGCTTTCGACACGGTATCTATACCTCTTTTGTTGCGTAAGCTGGATAACATAGGAGTTCGTGGCATTCAGCACCAGTTGTTTAAAGATTATCTCAGTGATAGATATCAAAGTATCAAATTAGGTAAATATATTAGTGATCCATTACCTATTAAACATGGAGTTCCCCAGGGAAGTGTTCTTGGACCAACCCTCTTCCTTGTGTTTATAAACGACATATGTAATATGAACCTAAAAAATGGTAAAGTCTACTCATTTGCTGATGATACAGCATTGGTGTTTAGGGGAGAGGGTTGGGCCCAGACATTCTACTATGCACAGCAGGGATTAAACCTAGTTGCACGGGCATTAGGACAGAATCGTCTTAGCCTGAATGCGGATAAAACAAAATATGTTCCCTTTTCGATGTTAAAAAATTCGCAACCCCCGAATGACCTATATAAAATTACATCACATACCTATGACTGCTTAAATCTAAATATTACTGACTCTTGCTCTTGCCCAGCACTCAATAGACAAATAGAAATTAAATACCTTGGTGTCTTGATAGATAGTCAACTGTCCTTTGCATCACATATTAAACTGATAGTAAACCGTGTTAGAAAGCTGATTGCTATTTTTAAAAATGTTTGTCACATAGCTAATCTCAAAATCATGAAAGTCATGTACATGGCACTCTGTCAGTCTATATTATTATACTGTATTGATACATGGGGAGGAATTCCTAGATCAAATCTTTTGCCATTAGAGAGGGCCCAACGTGCAGTTTTGAAAGTCATGTTAAAACTACCTAAGCGATTTCCTACTTCGGATTTATATGCTGATGCTCAAGTTCTAACGGTACGACAGCTGTTCATTTTACGTATAATTCTAAATCAACATGGCTCACTAGATCAACTAGTAGCAGACCGTAGTATTAAGCGGCGTAAATTTAAAATTTTTAATACTAGTAGCAGACCGTAGTATTAAGCGGCGTAAATTTAAAATTTTTAATATTCCGCGTTTTCGCTCTCGTTTTGCACAACGTTTCCAATGCTATTTAGGTAAGACGTTATATAACAAACTAAATAAAACACTTTCAATATATGAAATGAATAGATTTAATTGTAAAAATACTGTCACTCAATTCTTACAAAGTCTTAGCTATGATGAGACAGAAAACATAATAAAATGTATAAATTGAACTTTAAAAGAAACATAATTCTATTTTTTATATTTAACCTAAGATATATATTTTCTACATATTACAAAAACAATCTAGCACACACACACACACACACCCACACACACACCCACACACAATCACACACACCCACACACTCACATACACTACAACTTACTTAAGCTCACGTTATTTTTACAAGGGTGCCCACCCTTGTAAACCTTTCTGTATTGAAATATTGTGTAGTAGTTTCTAATGGAGGGAAGGCCACTGCTGCCTAAAGCACAGGGCAACCTAAATTAGGCAGCAGAGACCGACCATAATTTGTTTGCTCATTAAGTTATACTTATTGTAAACTTTTTGGAAAATAAATAAACTATTATTATTATTATTATTATTTTTGCTATATATTTCGACTCTCACACCCGCGTACAAAATAAATATAATTATATTAAGCCAAAGTAGAAATATAATAAATATAAATATAATTTACACATACAATAAACTTACATATAGATTACATAAATAAATACTTGTAGCGGGCGGAGGATTACGCCCCGGCAGGGGAGACCAGACGGCCGGGGGTCAGGGCGACAGGCTGAGAAACCGACGGACCATCCTAGCCGAGTCTAGCAACACCGCTTTCTGCATCTTGGCCGCGAGCGAACTGCCACAGAACCCCAGTCGCCTCAGATGGTGAGCGAGGCTGACTGGGATCAACCCATTCGCAGAAATGACGATTGGGATGGTTTCAGTGGACTCCACATGCCACATGCCAGTAACCTCGTGAGCCAGATCTAGATACTTTCGTTTTTTCTCTGTCTCCGCTCTCACGAGGTTCTCGTCATGTGGGATGGTGATGTCCACTAAAAACACCCTCGACTGTGCCCGGTCCATCAGCACGATGTCAGGCTTATTCGCCAGAATCGTCCTGTCCGTGATGATGGACCGGTCCCAATAGAGCCGGACTCCGTCACGCTCAAGTACCGGCACCGGTGTGTACCTATAGTACGGCACTCTCTCATCCAGGAGACCGTACTTCAGAGCAAGCTCTTGGTGAAGGATTTTGGCCGCTTGGTTGTGTCTGTGCAGATACTCAGTGTTAGCAAGAGCGGAACATCCCGAGAGCACATGCCTGAGTGACTCACCGGGATGGCGACACGCTCGACAGATGTCGTGAGTGCCATCCTTCAGGATGTACTTTCGGTAGTTCCGCGTCTTAACCACCTGATCTTGTATTGCACACACAAAACCTTCGGTTTCCCCAAAGAGGTCACCGAAGCGCAGCCATTGCACGGACGCTTTTTTATCTACGTGAGGCTCATTAAGAGCTTTAAAAAAGCGTCCATGCAACTCCCTCTCCTTCCATACGGTCTCCCGGTCAGAGGTGCTTAGTACCACCGGTTTCTGCTACTCGAGTTTGGCCAAAGATAGGGGAGTGAGTCCTTTATCACATTCTATGACATCTCTATGCATTGGACACTCCCTCTTCGTCTCAAAGTAGGTTCTGAGGCTGGATATCTCCCGATTATGCATGGTCTTGACGCTTAATACGCCTCGACCACCACATTTTCGGGGTATATACAACCTCATAACAGACGATTTGGGGTGGTGCATGCGGTAGAGAGTCATAGTAGTGCGGACTTTTCTATCCAGTGCGTCTAGTTCGGTCTGAGTCCATCTGAGTACGCCAAAGGTGTACATGAGAACGGGCATGACCCAGCCGTTATATGCTCGGACCTTATTGGCGCCCGACAAATAGCTTTTACAAACTTTTGTCAGGCGGCCAAAAAAGACCTCGCAAACTGACTGTTTCACGTCCGCCTCCTTCACCCCTACGGATTGTGACATACCCAGATACCGGTATGACTCAGTTTCAGAGAGGGTCCTGATGTTGGATGGCTCGAGATTGATCTCGGCCGAATGAGTAACCTGTCCCCTCTCCACATGTAAGACCGCACACTTGTCTAGTCCAAGCTCCATCCTGATGGAGTTGCTAAACTCAGTGGTGATATTCAGCAACTCCCTCAGGCGGGTGGCATTGGGTGCTAGCAGCTTGAGGTCATCCATGTAGAGAAGGTGAGGCACTTTTGTTCCTCCTCTCCGAAACTGAAAGCCTGTCCCTGAACTCTCCAGCAAAGAGCTGAGAGGGTTCAGCGACAGACAAAACCATAATGGACTCAGACAATCGCCCTGGAAGATACCCCGCCGTATCTTGATCCGGTCACCCGCAGCCGCCAACCGCTCGCCATGGAGACAAAGGATCGTACTCCATTGCCCCATACACTCTCCGAGGAAGTCTCGAACTGTACTATCGACTTTGTACAGCTCAAGGACCCTCAAGAGCCATGAATGGGGCACCGAGTCGAATGCCTTTTTATAGTCAATCCAGGCGGCAGAGAAATTCCGGCGATTGCGTTTGACCAGTTGGCTCGCGACGGAGTCGATGAGAAGGAGCTCCTTAGTACCACGACCACCGCCCCGACATCCGTTCTGAGCCCCAGATATGATGTTGTTCTCGTCTACGTGACGAGAAATCTTAAGGCTCAGAACGGATGTCAATGTCTTATAGATGGTAGTAAGACATGTGATGGGGCGGTACTTAGCTGGGTCAGCAGTATCGGTTGACTTAGGAGCTAAATGAGTGATCCCGGTGGTGAAAAGGCTCGGGAGTGCCCTTTGCTCGAGAGCATCTTGGAATTGTCGAGCCAAAGTAGCATGGCAGAGCGAAAAACCCTTCAACCAGTAGTGATGCAGCCCATCGGGTCCCGGACTTTTCCAGTTCGGGGCCCGGCGCACCGCACCAGCTACATCCTCCGAAGAGATGGCAACGGGGTTCATCGGCTCTATTGAGGCACATGCTTCCTCAACCGCCGCAATCCAAGGGCCCTCCTCATGCTCCACCTCTCTTGACCATACATTTCGCCAAAAGGCGACGAGGTCAGCCGGGCTCGGCCGCTGAGAGGTAGAACAGACTGCTGGGCACTCCAGTTTTTTACAGAACCTTTTCTGATCACTCGAGAAGAGGCGATTTTGCTGAAAGCGCTCGACTCTTTCCGAGTATCGTCGAATGCGGTTCCCCCATGCAGCGATTTTCTGCTTCAGATCGTCGATGCGCTCCGTTAGTTTTTGGGCTATATCGGGCTGATCTAGCCACACCCCGAGCCCATTAAAGGCTATTCTAACGGAGCGCACAATCCTTGGCCTAGTGTTGCCCGATCTGAAACTCTGCAGTCTGCCAATGAGAGCTCTGGCCAGGGTGATACGGTGTTCTATTCTCCTTTTCCAGGCTGGTTCCGTGCTGCGCCTTAGAGTAGCGCGTCCACGTTCCTGGGTCTTGACACCCATGAAACGGTGAACAGCTAAGGCCGCACCAAAGAGAATAGAAGCCGTATCATCCAGGCCAGTGCTGCGCTCAAGGTATTGAGGCAGCATTTGGTTTATGGCCTCAATGACATCCCGCGTCGCTACATTTAATGTGAGTCGGGAGAGCCGCGGACGGTTCTCTAGAGGAGCACTGTGGATCTCAGAAATCGCCTCTTCTAAAATCCTTCCCATCCGCTCTATGTCAAGGGAAACTGTTTCCTCCGTGTCCTCCTCAACCACAGGCAAATCTTGCACGTTAGCGTCGGTCTCTTCGCGGACAGGTTCCGCCAGAGAGACAATTTGCTCTGTGGTTGGGGTTGTCACCTCGGGAACAGCCTCACGTCGTAACCGTTCGAGCTCGGTAGCGCTAAAGATGTTCGAGCGCTGAATATACCGAGCCCGGTCTGCCAGGTTTTGTTCCGTGACAGTGAGATTCGGCTCTAGCAGCAAGAACTCGCGGTACATTGCCGCTCGGTAGCCAGTCCGTCCGGCTTCCCCTCCCGTCGCCCTGTAGTACGCACGCATGACATTTTCGTTCATTTGAGATGTCCATCTCATGCGGCGCACTCCACCAGCGGCGGGCTCCGAAGATTGGGTCCTTGAGGACCCTGTCGGTGCCAAGCCCTCTGGTGGGGATGATGGATTGGCCGGCCGCCGAGATGGTAGTGGCGGCCGGCTGGTGTGACTGGCGGTCCGCATGCTGTCACGTCCAGCGCCAGTCCCAGACGCGCCCTGGCGCCCCCCAGGCAGCGGCCCTGTTCGCGCATTCTTATTAGTTTGGTCCATCATCATAAAGGGGGTGGGGGGGTGAGTGGCAGTTACGTCACTCGGGGTCCACTCAGGTCCCCAAGGAGGCTGTTTTAGAGCCAGCTCGCTCGGTTTAGCGGAACCTAGATGTTATTTGGTTCCCCAGTTCCCTTAGTCGCCTCTTACGACACCCATGGGAAAGGAAGGGGTGGCAACATTCTATTCTGCCGGTGCCACACGGCCATTATTATTATTATTATTATTTTGCTATTTATTTCGACTCTCACACCCGCGTACAAAATAAATATATATTAAGCCAAAGTAGAAATATAATAAACATAAATATAATATATACATATAATAAACTTACATATAGATTACATAAATAAATACTTGTAGCGGGCGGAGGATTACGCCCCGGCAGGGGAGACCAGACGGCCGGGGGTCAGGGCGACAGGCTGAGAAACCGACGGACTATCCTAGCCGAGTCTAGCAACACCGCTTTCTGCATCTTGGCCGCGAGCGAACTGCCACGGAACCCCAGTCGCCTCAGATGGTGAGCGAGGCTGACTGGGATCAACCCATTCGCAGAAATGACGATTGGGATGGTTTCAGTGGACTCCACATGCCACATGCCAGTAACCTCGTGAGCCAGATCTAGATACTTTCGTTTTTTCTCTGTCTCCGCTCTCACGAGGTTCTCGTCATGTGGGATGGTGATGTCCACTAAAAACACCCTCGACTGTGCCCGGTCCATCAGCACGATGTCAGGCTTATTCGCCAGAATCGTCCTGTCCGTGATGATGGACCGGTCCCAATAGAGCCGGACTCCGTCACGCTCAAGTACCGGCACCGGTGTGTACCTATAGTACGGCACTCTCTCATCCAGGAGACCGTACTTCAGAGCAAGCTCTTGGTGAAGGATTTTGGCCGCTTGGTTGTGTCTGTGCAGATACTCAGTGTTAGCAAGAGCGGAACATCCCGAGAGCACATGCCTGAGTGACTCACCGGGATGGCGACACGCTCGACAGATGTCGTGAGTACCATCCTTCAGGATGTACTTTCGGTAGTTCCGCGTCTTAACCACCTGATCTTGTATTGCACACACAAAACCTTCGGTTTCCCCAAAGAGGTCACCGAAGCGCAGCCATTGCACGGACGCTTTTTTATCTACGTGAGGCTCATTAAGAGCTTTAAAAAAGCGTCCATGCAACTCCCTCTCCTTCCATACGGTCTCCCGGTCAGAGGTGCTTAGTACCACCGGTTTCTGCCACTCGAGTTTGGCCAAAGATAGGGGAGTGAGTCCTTTATCACATTCTATGACATCTCTATGCATTGGACACTCCCTCTTCGTCTCAAAGTAGGTTCTGAGGCTGGATATCTCCCGATTATGCATCGTCTTGACGCTTAATACGCCTCGACCACCACATTTTCGGGGTATATACAACCTCATAACAGACGATTTGGGGTGGTGCATGCGGTAGAGAGTCATAGTCGTGCGGACTTTTCTATCCAGTGCGTCTAGTTCGGTCTGAGTCCATCTGAGTACGCCAAAGGTGTACATGAGAACGGGCAAGACCCAGCCGTTATATGCTCGGACCTTATTGGCGCCCGACAAATAGCTTTTACAAACTTTTGTCAGGCGGCCAAAAAAGACCTCGCAAACTGACTGTTTCACGTCCGCCTCCTTCACCCCCACGGATTGTGACATACCCAGATACCGGTATGACTCAGTTTCAGAGAGGGTCCTGATGTTGGATGGCTCGAGATTGATCTCGGCCAAATGAGTAACCTGTCCCCTCTCCACATGTAAGACCGCACACTTGTCTAGTCCAAGCTCCATCCTGATGGAGTTGCTAAACTCAGTGGTGATATTCAGCAACTCCCTCAGGCGGGTGGCATTGGGTGCTAGCAGCTTGAGGTCATCCATGTAGAGAAGGTGAGGCACTTTTGTTCCTCCTCTCCGAAACTGAAAGCCTGTCCCTGAACTCTCCAGCAAAGAGCTGAGAGGGTTCAGCGACAGACAAAACCATAATGGACTCAGACAATCGCCCTGGAAGATACCCCGCCGTATCTTGATCCGGTCACCCGCAGCCGCCAACCGCTCGCCATGGAGACAAAGGATCGTACTCCATTGCCCCATACACTCTCCGAGGAAGTCTCGAACTGTACTATCGACTTTGTACAGCTCAAGGACCCTCAAGAGCCATGAATGGGGCACCGAGTCGAATGCCTTTTTATAGTCAATCCAGGCGGCAGAGAAATTCCGGCGATTGCGTTTGACCAGTTGGCCCGCGACGGAGTCGATGAGAAGGAGCTCCTTAGTACCACGACCACCGCCCCGACATCCGTTCTGAGCCCCAGACATGATGTTGTTCTCGTCTACGTGACGGGAAATCTTAAGGCTCAGAACGGATGTCAATGTCTTATAGATGGTAGTAAGACATGTGATGGGGCGGTACTTAGCTGGGTCAGCAGTATCGGTTGACTTAGGAGCTAAATGAGTGATCCCGGTGGCGAAAAGGCTCGGGAGTGCCCTTTGCTCGAGAGCATCTTGGAATTGTCGAGCCAAAGTAGCATGGCAGAGCGAAAAACCCTTCAACCAGTAGTGATGCAGCCCATCGGGTCCCGGACTTTTCCAGTTCGGGGCCCGGCGCACCGCACCAGCTACATCCTCCGAAGAGATGGCAACGGGGTTCATCGGCTCTATTGAGGCACATGCTTCCTCAACCGCCGCAATCCAAGGGCCCTCCTCATGCTCCACCTCTCTTGACCATACATTTCGCCAAAAGGCGACGAGGTCAGCCGGGCTCGGCCGCTGAGAGGTAGAACAGACTGCTGGACACTCCAGTTTTTTATAGAACCTTTTCTGATCACTCGAGAAGAGGCGATTTTGCTGAAAGCGCTCGACTCTTTCCGAGTATCGTCGAATGCGGTTCCCCCATGCAGCGATTTTCTGCTTCAGATCGTCGATGCGCTCCGTTAGTTTTTGGGCTATATCGGGCTGATCTAGCCGCACCCCGAGCCCATTAAAGGCTATTCTAACGGAGCGCACAATCCTTGGCCTAGTGTTGCCCGATCTGAAACTCTGCAGTCTGCCAATGAGAGCTCTGGCCTGGGTGATACGGTGTTCTATTCTCCTTTTCCAGGCTGGTTCCGTGCTGCGCCTTAGAGTAGCGCGTCCACGTTCCTGGGTCTTGACACCCATGAAACGGTGAACAGCTAAGGCCGCACCAAAGAGAATAGAAGCCGTATCATCCAGCCCAGTGCTGCGCTCAAGGTATTGAGGCAGCATTTGGTTTATGGCCTCAATGACATCCCGCGTCGCTACATTTAATGTGAGTCGGGAGAGCCGCGGACGGTTCTCTAGAGGAGCACTGCGGATCTCAGAAATCGCCTCTTCTAAAATCCTTCCCATCCGCTCTATGTCAAGGGAAACTGTTTCCTCCGTGTCCTCCTCAACCACAGGCAAATCTTGCGCGTTAGCGTCGGTCTCTTCGCGGACAGGTTCCGCCAGAGAGACAATTTGCTCTGTGGTTGGGGTTGTCACCTCGGGAACAGCCTCACGTCGTAACCGTTCGAGCTCGGTAGCGCTAAAGATGTTCGAGCGCTGAATATACCGAGCCCGGTCTGCCAGGTTTTGCTCCGTGACAGTTAAATTCGGCTCAAGCAGCAAGAACTCGCGGTACATTGCCGCTCGGTAGCCAGTCAGTCGTAATTATTATTATTATTATTTACATTTATTTCATATAAATCATATAATTTACATTTTTAAATATTTGATTATAAAAAAAAAACATTTAAAAATATAAAAAATAGCGGTCCACCGGCTTCGGGAACAGGGTCCAAGCAACCGGCGGTCAGGGCCCCAGAGAGAGGAACCTCCTGACTATGCGAGCCGTGTCCAGGAGAACAGCCTTCTGGATCTGGCCCTTGACCCAGCTACCCAACGAGAGCCTCGAAAGATGTTGGTCGAGGCTCTTGGCTATAAGACCATTAGCGGTGACGACTATCGGTACAATGATTGCTGAGTCTACATTCCACATGGCGACAACCTCGTGCGCCAAGTCGAGATACTTGGTGAGTTTCTCTTTCTCGGCTTTCACGAGGTTCTCGTCATGCGGGACAGCAACATCAACAATCATTGCACGGCGCTCTGATCGATCTATCACCACTATGTCAGGCTTATTGGCTACAATAGTCCTGTCTGTAATGATAGATCGATCCCAGTACAGTGTGATATGACCATTTTCAAGAACTGGGTCGGGCACATACTTGTAGTACGGTACCTCCGATTCCACAAGATTTTATTTCAAGGCAAGTTGCTGGTGGATAATCCTGGCCACTTGGTTATGTCTGTGTAAGTATTCGCCGTTAGCCAGATGAGAACAACCAGAGACAATGTGACGGATAGTTTCTCCAGGACGGCGACATGCCCGACATATGTCTACCGTTCCATCCTTCACTATGTATTTTCTGTAATTGTTCGTCATCATGACCCCGTCCATAATTGCACATACAAACCCTTCGGTTTCCCCAAAGAGGTCACCAAAGCGCAGCCAGGCCACGGACGCTTCAAAGTCAACATCAGGCCCATGGAGGGCCCGATAAAAGCGTCCGTGAAGCTCCTTACCTTGCCATACAACCCTGCGGTCATTGGTACTGAGCACCACAGGTATGCGCCAGTTCTCTTTAGCCAAGGAGAGCGGCGTCAGACCCCTGTCCACTGCGACCACATCGTGGTGCATCTCCGTCTCGGCGTGGAGAAAGTACTCCCTGAGACTGCACACCTCGCGGTTGTGGAGGGTTTTGGCATTCAAAAGGCCTCTTCCCCCACACTTCCGCGGGATGTACAGCCTCATCACCGAGGAGCGCGGGTGATGCATCCGATATGTGGTCAGCAGTGCACGAACTTGTCTGTCCAGGGCGTCAAGCTCAGTCTGAGTCCACCTGAGTATGCCGAAGGAATACATCAAGACCGGCATGACCCAACCGTTGAAGGCGCGCACCTTATTGCCGCCCGACAAAAGGCTTTTCAGCACTTTCTTCAGGCGGCCAAGGAAACGCTCCCTCACCGACTGCCTCATGTCGGCCTCTCTGATACCTAACGCCTCCGCCATGCCCAGGTATTTGTAGGCTTCAGTTGGGGGGAGCGATCTGAGGTATATGGAATCCGAGAGCTCAACACCCTCAGATTCCACAATCCTCCCTCGCTTTACATGCATGACCGCACATTTTTCCACACCAAATTCCATCCTAATGGAATCACTAAAGGCTTTAGTTACCTTTAGTAACTCTAGTAGATGTGATTTGTTGGGGGCAATGAGTTTTAGGTCATCCATGTAAAGGAGGTGTGATATAACCTGACCACCTCTCCTCAACCGGTAACCTAGCCCTGAATTCTCCAAGAGAGTGCTCAGAGGATTCAGAGCCAGGCAAAACCACAAAGGACTGAGGCTATCGCCCTGGAATATGCCTCGCTCAATCCTTATAGGCTCCGCGTTCCCCAGGGTCCGGCGACACCCTGGATAGTGAAGGACTGTCCTCCACTGCCCCATACACGTCTGTAGGAAGGCGCGTAGAACTGTGTTTACTTTGTACAGTTCCAGCACCTTCATAAGCCATGTATGGGGCACAGAGTCGTAGGCCTTCTTATAGTCTATCCAACATGTCGACAGATCCTTTCGGGAGCGCCGAACCTGTTGACAAATGGCCATATCAATGAGGAGAAGCTCCTTAGTACCACGGGAGCCATTCCTACATCCGTTCTGAGAAATAGACATGATGGATTTTGTATTGATATGATCGTTAATTTTTGTTCTCAGAATGGATGTAAGAAGTTTATACAATGTTGGTAGGCACGTAATCGGCCTATAATTTTTGGGCTCCGTGGTACTACCTGACTTATGGAGCAGGAGGGTAATACCTGTTGTCAGAAACTGGGGTAGCGACTCTGACCCTAGAGATGATTGGAATTGGGATGCCAAACGAGCGTGCGAGCTGCGTAGCCACTTTATCCAAAAGTTGTGCAGCCCGTCCGGCCCAGGGGATTTCCAATTGGGCAGGGGACGGGCTGCAGTGGCCACGTCTTCAGGGGTGATAGTAACTAGGTCCATTTCTGGAATTTGATCGCACGCTCTTTCTACATCCCACGTCCAACCACCCTCAGTGTGAGCGACAGGCGCCGACCAGATGTTGCGCCAGAATGAGGTCATGGCTTCATCATCCGGTAGGCGCGTATCGGTGACACCTTGGTCAGGGTGTTCCCAACCTCGGTATACCCGCCTCTGATCGCTTTGGAAAGTGCGATTCAGGGTATATCTCTCGACCCGGCACTTGTATCTGCGAATACGGCTAGCCCATGCTGAGACCTTCTGTTTCAGGAAGTCAATGCGCTCAGTGACGCGCGCCTTATAATCTTGAGGGCTGATATCAGTCCCCAAGAAAGCGCGCCTCACAAAGCGCATGACTCTAGGGCGAGTGTTGCCCTCCCTGAAGCAGAGTAGTTTGCCAATGAGTGCCCGAGCCCCATCAATACGACGTTCGATCCTGCACTGCCATGCTGGTGCGGTATGCTTCGGTCGTGTTGCTGTATCATTATTAATAAACTTTACATTAGCAACACGACATGCCGCAACAGCCGCGCAGTACAGAATCGAATGTGTGTCGGAAAGGTCTTCGCTGCTGTCAAAATAACTCGGCAGCAGTGAATCCAGGGCACCCATTAGCGCTTTGTTCTTATTTTTCATGGGCAACCGAGGTAACCGCGGTCTAAACTCGGGTGGTGAAGATCTATATTCCCGAATAGCACTCTCCAAAGCACTCCTCAATTGTTCACTACACTGGGTACTTACATGTGCAGCCCCGCTATCCTGTCCCTCACCAGCCTGAGTGGGCTGCAGCGAAATCGCATGAGCAGTTTGCGATTGTGCTGGAGCTTGCGGTGAGGGGGGGGTAGCGCGGTTACATTGCAGTTCAGAGCGAAGCCGATCAAGCACGGCGCTGTCCAGCATGTGATTACGCTGAATAACCCGCACCTGGTCCGACAGTCGCTGAGCCGACACATTGAGAGCTGGTTCAAGGACCTGAAACAAAGCATGCATCCTAGCACGGTACGCGGTCATGTTGGTTCCACCCTCAGTAGCCCCTAAGTATGCGCGCATGACATTTTCATTAATGGATGTTGTCCACCTCATGCGCGACACACTACCGCCGGATGCGGGGACCCTATCAGAAGCCGGTGGGCCTCGGGATCCCAAGCAAGTCGGTGGCCGGCCTCTCCCACGACGATGTACTGGTGGTGGCGACGTCGGCGGGGAGAAAAACTCGTCGCTCGAACTCGACGCAACTGCAGCATTGGGCGTGGTCCCGGGTGGCTGCGAGGCGGAACTGAGCGACGAGTCCGGGGGTGGTGTTTGTGCGTTCCGTGCTCTGGATCGTGTCAGCATTCTACATTATTAATTCGTCCAATTTCTTTTGTAGTCTTTCAGGCATCTATTGACAGGTTGTGTCAGTTATGTTTCGGACTGTTTTGATTTTCTTTGTTTGTTCTTTCATGGTTTCTTGTTCTAATTAGTTTTCACTATGGTAAATTTATTGAATTAAATCGAAAATTCTGTTGAAATCGGTTTTATAATATTTATTTCGGCAAAAATGTAACGGCGAAAAAATATGATGTATGCTGACATTCAGGGTTGCCAGGTTATTATTATTATTATTATGATCGATCAAAAACAAAAAAATTTGTGTAGGTATGGGTTCCTCTTAAATTTTTCACTTGAAACTAGAAAGCGGCAACAGAAATATAATAGGTACTCATTCTGTGAACAAGTACCTAGGCATCTTGAATTAATGAGATACAGCCCGCTGACAGACGGACGGACGGGCGGACGGACAGTGGAGGCTAAGTAGTAATAAACGGGACCCTTGGCACCCTTGAACTGGAGATGGTCTTGTAACATTTTGGTGTAATGTATCGAGTTCACAGAATACAATTACTCAAAGGGAGATCGAGTTTTTGTAACTCTCACCAAAGACTGACTTGTAACATGAGTTACAGCTAGGGTACGGAACCCAAAAAAATGCCAACGCATCTCTCTGTTGACCGAGAGACCTTCACTTTTGTACAAAGATCTCTTGTCTTTTGTAGAAACTTTCACACGTCTCGGTCTTGTGCCGACTGGATCTAGTACTTATCCTGCTTATGTTAAACTAGATGATGCCCGTGACTTCGTCAGCGTGCATTAAGGTTTTTAAGTCCCGCGGGAACGCTTTAATTTTCCGGGATAAAATTTAGCTTTGTGTAAATCCTGGGTATGAGCTATCTCCATTCCTTTCAGTCAATTCTGTTCATTCGTTTTGGCATGAAAGAGTAACAAACATCCATCCGTCCGGATGGCCGGATCCCTCCTCACAAACTTTCGTATTTATAATATTAGTAGGATAGTAAATTCGAAGAGCTGATGGTCGTTGGGGTCCCAAGGTGCTGGAGTGGGGCGACCCCGCACCGGGAAGCGCAGTGTTGGCAGACCCCCCACCAGGTGGACCGACGACATCAAACAATTCGCAGGGAGCCGCTGGATCCAGGCGGCGCAAGACCGAGGCCTGTGGAAGTCCATGCAAGAGACCTTTGTCCAGCAGTGGACGTCTATCGGTTGATGAAGAAGAAGGATAGTAAATAATAATAATTTATAGGAGATACCTACCAGAAGTTGCCTATTATGTCATAAGTAGGTAAATAACCATTCTTGTGGTCATTTACAATTATTATTTACTTTAGGTACCTATTTTGAATCATGTAATGACCTATCACTATACCTATGACTAATTATTGTATTACTATGCAGTTACCTACGTAGGTAATTTAAGGAAGCCGTTTATATTGACCTCACAATCAATGCATTTCATTTTGTGCCCGCTACGCGTATTAACCGCAGTGTTTCGGCTTTGTTTTCTCGTGTAGACGTTACTTTCACAGCTTAGTCTACCATTTTAAAGCTCATACATCTTTTCATTAGTCGTAATAATGGATTTAAAGGGAATTAATGTATTTTTAATTTTGGCTACTGTTTGCTTAGTGCATACGAATGCACTTCCGCGGGATAGCAGCGTGGTGAAATCCGATATGGTGACGAAAAATCCAGATTTAACAGAAATGAAAGTCATTCCGACGGAAACAAGCTCTCCATTTAGTAAGTACATCAACGAGCTTATTACATACTAGCTGACGCCTGCGACTTCGTCCGCGTGGAAAAAGTTTTAAAATAATCGATAGCCTAGTGGTTACGACTGTGATCTCCTATTCAGGGGGTCACAGGTTCGATCCCGGGTACGCACCTCTGACTTTTCGAAGTTAAGTGCGTTTAAGAAATTAAATATCACATTCTTTAACGGTGAAGGAAAACATCGTGAGGGAACCTGCACACCTGAGAGTTCTCCATAATGTTCTCGAAGGTGTGTGAAGTCCGCCAACTCGCATTTGGCCAGCGTGGTGGACTATGGCCTACAACCCTTCTCTGACAGGAGACCTCGCTCAGTAGTGAGCCGATGATGGGTTGTTAATGATGATGATGATGATGTGATAGTGTGATTAGTGTGATGTGATATGATGTGATAGATGTAATAAGATCTATACGTATATATCGTATGCGAGTGACCTGGAAATCCGAGAGAAGTTCTGTCCTCTATCTCCGATAATATTTAGTAATCTTCACCAAAATTGGACAAAATATTTTTTATAAGACACACTTTCTAATAAAGAAAGAATTATTAAAATCGGTTCATATTTGACTGAGTTATGGAGTAAAATCATTAAAAATTTTCATCCCCTATCCTGGAGTAACCTTATGTTTTATCGGGATAAAAACTATCCTATATGTTGACCCGGAGTATCAGCTACCGCTATACCAAATTTTATTTAAATCCGTTCAGTAGTTTTCGCGTGATGCGCGAACAGACAGACAGACAGACAGACAGACAGACGGACAGACAGACAGACAGACAAAAATTAAATAAAATTCTATTTTGGGCTCAGTATCCATAATAAAGCATCCCCCGGTCAAAATTTTCAAAATATAATAAATGTACAGAAATCTTCCAGTTACAGTTTTATTATAAGTATAGATAGATTGGAACTTGTTTTTAATAACATAATAATACTATTGTTATTATATTTCGTAGTTCCTGCCCATTAAGGTAGGTACGTAGATACGTATTTTAATTTAACGTATTTAAAGGTTCAATTTATTTTTGTACTTTTTAATTTGGTCGCGGGTTATTAACCTCATGTTTTTATGTCATAATATTTTAAAGGCTCTTTGGTAGAGCAAGTAGTCCATTAATCATAACTTCAAAAGGTTGAACCACGGTTGAACCCACCGATATAAAATGTAGTACCTACCTGTTAAACCATTGAAGTAGGATTCCTTGTTCCTAGGGTAGAGCCTAGGATAGAGCCATTTATTAGGTCACTTAATTTGACATACCTACCTACCAACTTATTCAACTAAATAACTCCATGCATACGTAATTATATTCAATGTTAATAGACGATTTCGCTCCTCCTGCTTAATTCATTTAGGTGTGTTTGACCTCAGAATACCTACTTTAAAATATTTTATGTGAAGTTAGCGGGATGCCAAGTCGTGCCTACCTATTAGCATTAGAATCGGGTAAGTGCGTTTACCCATAGTCCCAGATTCCAGTGGAAGTGGGTCAACCCATTAATTTGATCCACGGGTAAACTAACGAAGTCTACCCGTTAAACTAGATTAATCAATTAACAAGATGATTAAATTAAATAGATACCATAAGAAGAGGAATAATACCATAACGAAGTCTTAGAGTAGATATTACAGTTAGACCTGTACAGGTACCTACTTAGAGATCAAGTCATTGAAGTTCAGACACAAGGCCACGTGGACGCGCTATATCTGCCTATGCAATCTGCTGACTCATGCTATAGCATGAGTCCACAACACAACAACCTATATAAGTATATATGCTTAGGTTGCCAATATTTTTCGGCTGATAAATAATTTTATGAAGAAAAAATATAACGTTTATAATGTATGAAAGTTAGGCATTGTGCACTTCTTCCAGATTTTGTCTAATTAAATTAGTTATACTTAATTAATTATTATTCATATTTTTTTTAATTGTTAAATTAATGTACAGAGACTATTTTAAATAGCTTTTTTGCGACACATTGCACAATACTCGAAACAAAGAATTATAATGTAAAATCAAAGATTCGAAAAGAATCCATCCAACCGAAATGTACAGCCGACGTGCATCCACCGGCTTCTCTGAGCGGGTGCTAGGGGAACTATTTTTTCGGAGATGTACTAAATATATTTTTTAACAAAACAATATAATAATTAGGTACGTATTACATAGAGAACCTTCAATACTATGAATAGGTAGTAGGTTCAATAATCTAAGCTAGATACGGTTGGAAAACATACTTACTCTACATATTTTACGAGGTCACGAAACTTCTCAGAATTTGTATTTGAAGTATAATACTAATGATTCATATAATTTATTGTTTCTAATTCTAGGAATCCCAGGCCGTGTGACGTGTCCCTATGAAGAGGCTACTGATGATCCCAGCTGCCAAGAGCATTGCATACCTAAAGGATATACTTACGGTTTATGCGTCCGCCGTACTTGCAGTTGCATTTAAATTTTATCATAGTTTAACTAGGTGCTAAATATATATTTTTAATCATATTATTTTTACACAAAATAATAATTTTCAAAAAGAAAAAGCTGCCTTTGGTGATTTGCTCGTGAGGTAGGTAGGTATTAAGTTTTTATTTTAGTTTTTAGCTAAATTCAAAATAACCCTTTCCAAAAAGCGAAATCCTTGATAGTAAGCTGTAAAATAGATTTATAGATTTATATAGAAATACTTTGTTAAGGTCGTTGAAACAAAAATGTTTCAGTTACTTATTTTATTACCTACCAGTTAGCCCCAGTGGGTCGAGTCTATATCATTACTATCCTTCAACCTTTATTTACCTTTATTTACCTTTATTTTTTTCGATTTATTAGATCTATGGGTACGGTAGTAAATATCATTCGTCTATGGGTATGAGATATAATATTATTATAATCAATCAAGTCATATTCATAATCAAGTAGATTTTTCACTAATTATCACCTGGCACGCGACCTAATAAGTAAATGTCTATTACTTACCAATGAAATTTTTTGGACAGTTTCCTACCTCTTTTATCAAACTAAACTGTTAATAAAAATACAAATGTGAAGTTTATTAGTTTAATAAAATTAATAATAACTCATTATAATATCATTTATATTTTTTTAAGTAAATTATATTCAAACTCTAGCACTGGTTTTATTTCACTGAATACTAGTGAATATATTATCTAATATATAAAATTCTCGTGTCACAATGTTCGTTCCCGTACTCCTCCGAAACGGCTTGACCGATTCTCATGAAATTTTGTGTGCAGATCGGGTAGATATGAGAATCGGCCAGCATCTATTTTTCATACCCCTAAATGATAAGGGTGACCAACCACTAAATATTTTTGCTGGCGGTACGAAGTTCGCGGGGTCAGCTAGTCTTTTATAATAAACTCCTATAAATTATCTCGATATACTTAATTTAAGTAACTAGAGTGTTTGTTTACTTTGACTTTTCACAGATAGTTACAGTTTCAAAATCAATTGATGAAATAGACTGAGATTTTCCATTTACCTTAGTAGGGCAAACTAAGCGATTGGCTTCCTTTGTAATGTAATTCCAACTTGCTTCAATATCTTCTTTTGTAGTAAATCGCGAACAAATGACAAATCGAATTACATAACGACTTCTATAGGTGCATGCGACCATGAACACTTCTTTTTTGGCTGTTAAATTTTCGAGTAACTGTTTAGTTAATTTGTCACCATTTTTAAGTCTAAAGCAAACTAAACCCATAGTCGGTTCTGGTTCTACCACGAACCTTTCATCTGCTCGTACTAGTTTAGCAAAATATTGTGCCAGAGTAATATGATTTCTGATGTGGCTACGTAGACCCTCTGCACCGTATATTTTAAGAACAGTCCACAATTTAAGTGCTCTGAATCTACGACCTAGAGGCATTTGCCAATGTCGGTAATCTGGCACTCTTACTTCTGATTTAACATCATCCAAGTAAATGCGCTGCACATCAAACGCATTAATCAAGTCGTAACTGTCTTTAACCCACATAGCCGAACAGTCAAAATTTACAAGAAGCCATTTATGCACGTTTACGTCAAAAGAGTCGGCGTATTCCACTCCTTTTAATATATGTCTGTATTCGGGACAGACACAAGCTGCTCCCGCATAGGCAGCGTCGACATGCAACCAAACATTTTCTTCTTTACAAACGGGCCCTAATTCATGGAGCGGATCATAAGCGCAAGTACCTGTGGTACCCACGTTGGCAATGACGTAACATGGTATGAGACCTCGAGCTTTGTCTTCCTCAAAAGCTTTCTTTAATGTTTCTCCTCGCAATTTGCAGTTTTGATCGGCTTTTAAGAGCCTCATTTTCATCGATCCAAGAACTCCGGCCTTTTCAACTGAAGAGTTGCACTGGTCAGAAGTGTATGCGACGAACTTTGTTTTTATTAACTCTTCATCCATGTCTGGATCGTTTTCTAGGAGTCTTCTAGCCATCTTATCTTTAGCAGCCAATAATCCCACAAGCGTTGCTTCACTAGCGGAACCCTGATAAACAAAAATTATTACTATTAAGTATAGATATTATACTAATTAGGTCCTGCTTATAATTATGTTTTTCGTAAAATAAAATGTGCTGACCTGTATAATTCCACCACCAGGTCCAGCAGAGCAATTCAAAAACTCCTTAGGTAAACCTAGTAGTTTACCCAGCCAGTTCATAGTTACAACTTCTAATTCAGTGCACGCAGGGCTTGCTATCTATAAAAAAAAATATCGTAAGCAGACAGTAAATAAATAATAAATAAATTAGAACTAAGTAGATGACCAAGACAGTCTTACGTACCCAGGTAAATCCCATTACTGCTATTCCGTCACTAAGAAGACTACCGATTGTGCTAGCATAGGAACTTCCTGTGGGATAGTACGCATGGAACTGCGGGGATTGCCAATGTGTCAGCTGAAAAAAAATAATATATTTATGCAAAAATTATATCGTCATCATCATCATCATCTCAGCCTGCGGACATCCACTGCTGAACATAGGCCTTTCCCAGAGAACGCCACCACATCCGGTCCTCAGCTTTCCTCATCCAGCCACTTCTCACCACCCTCTTTATATAATCAGTCCAACGTGCTGGAGGGCGCCCCACACTACGCTTACCTGTACGCGTTCTCCACTCCAGAAATTTCCGGCACCAAAGGACATCGAGCATGACCTGCCCACTGCTACTTCAGTTTGCTAATGGTTTGGCCTATGTCAGATCTCTCTCTTCATTCTGAATCCTATTCTTAAGAGAAACTCCTAACATAGCCCTTTCCATAGCTCTCTGAGCGACCTTAAAGGGCCATGCAAAAAATTGTATGGGCACTGTCCCCACCCAGCAATAGATTTGGCACTGTTATTATTATTATTGTGACTTCCCAAAAAAAGATCAAGATTTTCAATCCAAAACTTGTTGGGGTTTTTTTTAAATACAAAAGAACCCTATTTACTAATGTGTTTATTTAGAAAACTGGGTGACAGGATGTCAGGTATATCGTACATAGTCCGGCCACAAATTCACATGTCGGGGGTGTTTTAAATTTTCAATTGTACTTACACCAGGCATCACTGTCTCACAAAAATCTTTGAGTACGCTTTCCCATTCTTCCGGCTGCTCTGGAGCGTTCTCTGGTGCGGATTTTATAAGGTATCCTGGTTCTACAGATGGTAAAACATTTCTGTAATAATAATAAAATTTTTCTTTATTAATAAATTAATAGAAAGAGACAATTAAAAAATTTATAATTTTTGTAATGTGTACCACCCTACCACATCAAAGAGCCAGCGTTCCGGCACAATGGCATATAGAAACCGAATAAGGAGCATGGTTTTAATTAAAACTGTCATACTCCCTTCCAAGTTAGCCCGATACAATCTTAGACGTCATCGTTACTTACTAACAAAAAAGATCGCAGGTTGACTGCGATCTCACTGGCTATCTTGTCGTAGTTATGTAGAAGGTATGGGCTACCTACTGGCTTACTGCAACATCATCATCACCACGCTGACCCAATTCAAATTGACGGACTTCACACACACTTGTAAGACTACGTGACCACTATGACTCTTAGGTGTGCAGGTTTTACGATGTTTTCCTTCACTGTTAAAGCATGTGATATTTGATTGCTTAAACGCACATCACTCTAAAAAGTCACAGGTTCTACATGCTAGACCTAAGTCCTAAAATTAGGTAATAACCTACTTGGATTAGGTGTTTAGGCTTTTGAATTTAGTTTTATAGGTAGGTACCTGTATGAAAATTACTCCAATAGATTATAATACGTGTTATTGCCATTGAAAAAGCGAAAGCTTAGAGTAATTGGAATAAGCTTATGAAATTAATATTATACCTACTGTTGTGAAATTAATAAGATTTTAATTTTGCTACCAAAATTGTAATTTAGTGAGAAAATTTCGTAGTCATTTGTTTAATTCTGAATTATGTTAAGCACTGTTATTAAGTTTATCACTACCTACCTATTCCTACATAGGTATTATTAAGAATTCTACTAAGTTACTAAAAAATTACATAATTATTGCGTTCTAGATTCTAGATTCTAGAACAATAGGACATGTAAAGATTGTAATCCTTACGATATACTAATTGTTGTTTTATATGTAATTATAGATTATAAACTTCAGGATTAGATTATAATAAAAATCCTTCTAATCCTACTAATATTATAAATGCGAAAGTTTGTGAGGATGTATGGATGGATGGATGGATAGATATTACTTTTTCACGCCACAATGAATGAACCGATTTGGCTGAAATTTGGAATAGAGATTAGCCATAGGCTAATTTTTATCCCGGAAAATTACAGAGATCCCGCGGGAATTAAAAAACCTTAATCCACGCGGACGGCATCATCTAGTCATTTAATAATTATCATTATCAAATAAAAATTTAAAAGTAAAAATAATAATAGAAGTGTTAAGATAGATAGTAAGTAATGCTATGTTTATGGTGTATATTATTCTACTAAAAACCGGCCAAGTGCGTGTAGTTTCAAATTAACGTTTAATTAAAAATTAAAGAAAAGCCAAATACAACTATTGAAATAAAGCAAGAATTATCAAAACAAATTATCCAAACACAACATCCATACAAATCCAAGTTTTTGACTAATTTGCGTTGAATTGGAATTTTTTACTTATTCTCGATGCTGCGGATAGTGTAAGCATGATTTAAGTACAATCAGCGCCATCTATCGGTGATTTTTCAAAATCCCGCGGGAACCTTGGATTTTTCCGGGATAATTTGTAGCCTATGTGTTATTCCAGGGTATAATCTATCTCCATTCTAAATTTCAGCCAAATCCATCCAGTATTTTTTTGCGTGAAAGAGGAACAAACATACACACAAACTTTCGCCTTTATAATATTTTTGTAGCCTATGTGTTATTCCAGGGTATAATCTATCTCCATTCCAAATTTCAGCCAAATCCATCCAGTAGTTTTTGCGTGAAAGAGGAACAAACATACACACAAACTTTCGCCTTTATAATATTAGTAGGATAGGATAATATACTACAAAATATGCAACTTACACTACGTGTAATACCTAACTTAGAAAAAATAGATACTAATGAACACTACTTAGCCGTGATAGTTTTCCTTTAAAATTCATTTATATACTACTGCTGTGAATTTTTTCTTGTATCCTTTATACATCCATTTAGCAGGCAGAGAGGGGGGGGGGGGACACTTGACTCTAATAAGTGAAAAAGAAACTTTTTTGCACTGCCTTTATAAAAACAAGCTTGACTAGGTACACAATAGAGAAAATATAACTGATTAATCTACCTGTTACGTATGTTATCGTAATAATCGGCCAACATATCGATAACCGCCCGGCCACACTCCCGAAATTGCTGGGAATCCATGACGCACTTCACTTGTCGAACTCCAGTCAAGGACTATTAAGTAATTTATTATTAAAACATCAACAGTCAATTTTACCCGCACACAAAGTTGATTTAAAAAAAGATATCCGGCACTTGAAGCTGGAAAGACGTTTGGCGAGACAATGGTGAAACCACTTCTTGCGATGCGGGTTTATATGCGTTTCGCAGCTTTCTATAGTCGTTTGGTCATAATGCAGCAATCTGCGGAAGTATATTATGTATTATTCCAATAAAAACGATGATCAATAATAATATCTCGGCAAAATTTTCATAAACGAGTGTCGTAAAATCGTAACTTATCATAGAAACCTAAATTTATACTTTTTACGTTAGATTTGCGGAAACTTAGCAATCATACTATCAGAGCTGTGCCATCTAAAGGAGTATATATCTTAACTATCACATCTACTGCATCTGGCAATTGCATCCAATCCTTCTTAAAATAAATCCGGCCAAGTGCGAGTCGGACTCGCGCACCGAGGGTTCCATACTCCAAAAGCAAAAGTAAAACGATAATATTATATTAATTTGCTTATTTATCGTTAACTTTGTTTGTAGAGGTTTATTGTTAATATAAAAAAAACTATGCTAGTTAGAGCGTTGGTTTTATTTTTCCTGTAAAATATACATAAACCTCTATTGACCATAATTATTTCAGATTTTTCGATTGGTAAACTTCGGAGATAAGGGGGGGGGGGGGGACGGTATTTTTTTCGACATTTTGGCCGATTATTCTGAAACTATTATATCTAGAAATAAATAAAAAACTGTTTTAGAATGCACAAGTAAAGGGCTTTCATATGATATCCCACTCGGTATAATTATCTTACTTTGAAATTTCAAACCCCTGATTTTCCCCCTTTTTTAATTAAACTAAAATAATTTTCGCGTTCATTTTATTTTTCCTGTAAAATATACATAAATTGACCATAATTATTTCAGATTTTTTGATTGGTAAACTTCGGAGATAAGGGGGGGAACGGTATTTTTTTAGACATTTTGGCCGATTACTCAAAAATTATTACATATAGAAATAAATAAAAAACTGTTTTAGAATGCACAAATAAAGGCCTTTCATATGATACCCCACTCGGTATAGTTATTTTACTTTGAAATTTCAAACCCCCTGATTGAACCCTTTTGTAATCAAACTAAAATAATTTTCGCGTTGCTTTTATTTTTCCTGTAAAATATACATAAATTTCTATTGACCATAATTATTTCAGATTTTTCGATTGGTAAACTTCGGAGATAAGGGGGGGGGGGGGGGACGGTATTTTTTTCGACATTTTGGCCGATTAATCAAAAACTATTACATATAGAAATAAATAAAAAACTGTTTTAGAATGCACAAGTAAAGGCCTTTCATATGATACCCCACTCGATATAGTTATTTTACTTTGAAATTTCAAACCCCCGATTTTCCCCCTCTTTTTATTAAAACTAAAAATAATTTTCGATGTTTCTTTATTCCAATGATTTTGGGCCACTATTATACACAACTATGCCAAATTTCATGTCGATAGCTTTAATAGTTACTGAAATAATCGACTGTGACAGACGGACGGACAGACGGACGGAGAAAGTCTCACCATAAGGGTTCCATTTTTACCATTTTGGTATGGAACCCTAAAAATTAAATCATAATATGAAATACGTATCCTAAAACACGATGATCCAGATTCTTAACTAAGTACCTACACCTCCAGAAGATGGGATACCTAATTACCTACTTTAATCAGCGGTTAACAGCGTTTTTTAACGAGAAAAAACGTTCGTGCGACTTGCAAGCAGGGAGATGAGGCAATCTCAAGATGTGAGAAATTCTCCTCCGTAATATAAAAGATCACAATGACTGAAGATATTATCTACTTGGTACTAGGTACCTTTCAAGCTTTTGCACACGACTTCATCTGCGTCCAGTTTAAAGTCACTTGGCACACGGCATCGGCACCGCGAAACGCTGCGGAGGGCGCTGAAGCAGATCTTCTTCGTATGGCAAGTTGTTTGTAATCCGTCGATGCCTTAGGAACGCGCGGTGCGATGGTATATTTTAGACAATTTTCATGATATTATAAAAGTAAATGAAATACTTCATTTGAATTTGCAAATGAAGCACTTTCTTCTTTGACTTGAAATGACTGATGAAATGTGCGGTAAAATTTTTGAATTGTGTCTGCAGTCTGGTTTGGTGGGAGGCTTTGGCCGTGGCTATTTAACACTCTACCGTCAAACGACGACGACGACGTACGACCAAGAGATTTCACGTTCCAGTACGATGATGTGTGTGTGTACGCGATGAAGACGATTAGGGGTATGGCATGGGTATGGGTATAATTTACGCTGCCATATTCCTTCGTTTCACCTCCTTCACCGCTGCCGTACAGGTAGGAACGTTCCGTTTTGCTGCTCTTTATTGTAGCCATAAATAGTTAAATTAGCTTTATAAAAGAATAGGTAATACAAATAGTTATAATTCGCGTCGCTAACAGATTGTAGGTACTCTTTAGTAGATAGGTACCACTTACCAGTACTAAACTTTTTCCATGGTCAAGCTAGTCAAGATAGATTTTGCAACCTTGCCTACAGATACAGATTGAGCATGTTGTTGACAGGGTGAAGATTAGGAAGGGGAACGATTGTGTCTTTCAAATTACAGGCAAATTAGCTAACTTGACTTGCAAGCTCGGATGAGCGTTTCGGCCAAGGCAACGCTAAAAGTCGTCGCTCACTTAGGTATCAAATCAATCCGGCATCCGACAAGCACCGCCGTCCGCCTCGGCTCAAGCGGTTGAGACTGTTATACGGACTTTTATAAATATGCACTCACTTATCAACTCCGTAGCCTCGCTCGAGATCGCTTTGCTTGAAGTTGTCCACACGCAGACTGCAAGTAAACAACTCGGCGACCAACACGTGACCGACTCGTGGTCCCAACAGTTTGTTTAACACCAGTGTGACTACGAGGAATTTTTTTTCTTGTCTTCACACCGCGGGTTTTACTACACCTTTTATATGTATCTTTACATTAGTGTTGTGACTAATTGTGATACGAGTAAGTAAATTGTCAAAATATACAAAGACGATTGAACGCATTCAGACCCATCGTACATAAATATTCAGGTGCCCGGCCACAGGCGGGCACTTAGGTTGTGTTGGTTTGAAATGAAGACCATATAAGACCATACGAGCTATTTACTAATCAAAGTCACAACACTAACGTTAAGATACATAATATAAGAGGTGTAGTAAAACCCGCGGTGTGAAGACAAGGAAAAAAATTCCTCGTAGTCACACTGGTGCTACAAACTGTGATCACGAGTCGGGAGTCAACCACCAGCTGCTCGCCCGCTTGCCGTGCGTTTCTCACGCGCAGATCCCCAGTGGACGGCGTGCCGCCCGCGAGTGGTTCACTCAACCTATTTTGTGACTCGAATAGAGGACGATGCGTTGGTGATGCATTGACATGGCGGCGTCCATCCGTTGACCGCTGAGCGTCCACTTGCCGGCCGCGAGACATCACCGCTATCGATAGAACGATCCGATGACGAGTGAACGCCGAGCGAACAGGCGTTGCTGATCGGGTGCCGGGTTGATAAGTGAGCGACGCCCTGTGACGCGAGTATGTACCGGGAACCGGCACCAGGCACCATTGTCGTGGCCACAGCGATTTTATATCACCTTCAAAATTCAAAATAGAATTAAATACCCTTTTTCTATAAATAATATTATATTGTGATTTGTGAGTCAAAGAAAAACGCAACGCAATTCAGTTTGTTTGGTTGTAGGTAGTGGTATCTATCTATAAAATTATACCTACTACAATGCATGTTCTATTCCTTATTACCTCGCAAGAGGTTAATAATTATTTTGTTCTCACGTTTCAGCCATAAATATACGTTAGGTATTGAATTACATAGTGCATTAAAATGTAATTTAAAAATAAGGAACAATTTGTTATTCTGTAATTGTATCCAATATACAATTGTTTAACCGGGAAGTATTTTTTGTAGCCAATTCTAACTCGTCGAAGTTCTAATCGTACGAAATCTAATAATTTTAACTACTACATAATTCGAGGCCACTTTTTTATTTATAATTAAATAAAAACTAAACAAATATTATCTGTGTATCCATGCAATATAATTTATATCTATTGACTACGTACAGATACAGGATGTAAAAAAAGTCTTTCAAAATACAGAAGAGTTTATAACTATTATACGTGCATCTGATGTGAAAAGGGTTCATAGGTTGGAAGTTCTAACCTATGATTCCTTATTAACCTTAATTAAATAAATAATGTGACATTATTCATTTATGTAAATAGAATATAAATTTTTTATTCACTATAGGACTCTATAAATAAAACTCTGTAAGTACGTATATCCATTCCACATTCTGACGTAAAGGTGACAGAATATTTTTCAGCTTTGTCTTGGGCAGGTATTGTAACTGGTAAAGCCAGAAACGCGCTTGTGTGCTGAGCCAGTGTTACTCTTTCAAGTCGCGGAAGCAAAGCTCTCGATGATATTCGATAAGTTGTTTCACTGCGTAGTATATGTTGTACTTCAGACATATTAGTCCCACCTTCTTCAAGTAGCATACTTAATATTATCTTTCCCGTAGCTGATTCTGAAATGAAGATTAAATAATTCTAAATTGTATGTGTGGTGGTACCACTGATGCAGAATCAGATCAGAAAATCTGCTATCTGAATCAGTGGTAGCGGTAGAGTCTTAAGTTGGCCTTTATGAAATAAATAAATAATTTTGAATTTGAATTTATTAATGCTTTCACATAGCAGCTTCAATATTTGCTAATGCGAGATAAATAGAAACTTAACATTATAAAATTATACGGGATATTATATTTAGAGACCGGTCTATCGAAGAGAAATTAAACTATTAGAAATTGAGCTACTTTTTAATTAATTTTATTTACTTAACTATATTAGAGAAAGAGATTCAAAAGTTGTAAAAGAATATTATCTCGAAAAATTGTTACTGATTTTATTGTACGACACCCGCCCTTACATTACGTCATCATGCCAGTAGTTTACAGTTCATCCGCTCAAATAGTTTGCGGTACAGGTACAAGGTATTTTGGAAACTATGTAAAATAAAAAAATACATTCGTTAATTTTTAATTTCAAAAATAACATTAATCATTTCGTACCTCATTTTTTTTTTTATTAATGAAACAACGGAAAATCAAAATACTATAGTCCATTTTTTAATTCGAGATAGTAATTTGACATTTCAAGTGTTGCTTGTTTTTTCCATTTGATAAATAGTGATTTGCTGCAACCGATAACATTGAACAAACTAAAGACCGGAAAATATTCCGAAAAATAGTTAATATTGTAAATATATTGAACCACAAATTAAATAATTATAAACCAACTTTATAATTATTTATTTAATTTCTGAGTATTTTATTATATAGATTCATAAGTTCTATGATTCTCTGTCTCTCTCTGAGTTACATGATTCATCGGAATAGCCACCAATTTAAATCATTTCGATAATATCATATCGTCGCCATGACCCAAATTGCCCATTTCGGTAACGATTAACGAATGCAAAATAAAATGGCGGCCAAACTTCACCATAGAAGTAAAGCATGGAAGTAGGACTAAATAAAATACATATAAACTGGGAACCTAAGTATATTTGTTTCAATTTTTGTATCTCATGTTCATGTTTTAGTATCTTCGTTTTGTTTCACTCACACTTACGTGATGAAAATATTTTGTACTCATTTACTTGTGAATCTCTAAGAAATATCACGAGAAAACGTGTAGAAAAAAATTTCTCTTTACCTGTCTTGCCATAAATTTAATTTTGTCGCATATTTGTTGTCTGACTTGGAATTTAAGTGACAAACAATGTTACTTCCATGCTAAAGCATAGTACTAAAGTACTACTTCCATGGTTTGCACTTTATGTAAAAGACAGAATATAAAAAATGATGACAATAATTTTTGAACCACTTCAAACTTCTATTAATTTAAATTTAAAATTCGTGTTATATTATATCATCAGCAATCCATCAACACAGTTTCGAGAACATTATGGAGAACTCAGGTGTGCAGGTTTCCTCACGATGTTTTTTATTCACCGTTAAAGCATTTGATATTAAATTGCTAAACCGCACATAACTTCTTCAGAGGTGCGTGCCCGGGATCGAACCTGCGACCCCCAAATCGGAGACCGTAGTCCTAACCACCAGGCTATCACTGCTACTAAATCTTATATATAATCATACCGTAACTTGGTCCTACATTGCATACAAGTTAAATTATTAAAAGTTCCTGTACCTCTTAACAAAATCGGTCTTCTAAACAAAAACGGCACATCACAAAAAAAAGCTAGCAACTTAATTTTGGAGTTTGACATTTGCACCTGTCAAACTATTATCTCGAATTAAAAAATCGGCCAAGTGCGAGTCGGGCCTCGCTCTTTTAGGGTTCCTTACATATGACCAAATAATTTTTTTTAACTAGATACATACATATTTAGATATCTTAGTTTTTAGAAAGTACTAAATTAGCATATGGGGAAAAAATGCTCGTTTGTTTTGGTCATAACTTACAAACCGCATTATAAATCGGTGTTTTCAGTATTTGTTGTTTAAATACACTATATAGTACATAATATACCAAAATTTCAAATTCCTAACTAGTTTCGTTTTTGAGATAGACCCCCTAACAAAATTGGTCTAAAACCGACAACTTTGATGGCCCCCCCATTTCTTCATTTTGGAGCTAAAAAATAAAAAAATATATATTTGAACTCCACTTAATGAGCTCTAGACAATGATACCCCACATGCCAGGCTAAAAAAATAAAATTTCATTTCGACCCCTTTTCCATGTATGGGAGCCCCCTTTATTTTTTAATGTAATTTAATTTTTATTATTTGTTGTTATAGCGGCAATAGAAATACACAATATGTGAAAATTTCAACTGTCTATCTATTACGGTTTACGAGATACAGCCCGCTGACAGACGGACGGACGGACGGACAGCGGAGGCTTAGTAATAGAGTCCCGTTGGCACCCTTTGGGTACGGAACCCTAAACGGACTATTGTTGTATTATTTCTTAATAATCACTTTATATATAAATAAAACTATTATCACAATACAACACTTACACAAAGTACACAGCGGGTCACAGAAGTCGCGCCAGCTTCTGGCATGAACCGGCGGCGGCCGCTGTGTCGGCTTTATACAGCGCGCCAGCCATTTGAGCGAACGAACTTACTATCCACAAAGCGTCTAGCGTTAACGCACGGAAAAATATGCTAATGCATTTCTTTATTATCGATTGAATACAGTTTTAGTTTTCTTATAGTATAGTATCACCTTAGGATCTTTAGACACTTTTCAAAAAATAGTAAAATGCCCTATTGATATTGTGTCTGTTTCTGTGAGAAAGTTTTAAAAAGGTCTTTAATTTTAAGTCGGCGAAAATACGGCTCCTTGAGTAGGTATAATATGTCAGGTATACCCTTACCGCAGCCAATTTAAATTTAATCTTTAAAAATTGCACACTTCAGTTTTTCCACAGGCTATCAAACATTGGTGAAATGAGAATAGATGAGTTTTTAGTTACTTGTGATTAATCTTAATGTATAGACAAACAAAGCTACCAGGTAGAAAACGAACTATTATTTTTGAAGAAAACAAAAAGCTATAAAAACCCACTATTGCGATGATAAGCCCAGTGAGTTTGAAATATCTATGAAACATTCTAATGACAAATGTAGTACTTACCCAAAAGATATTCATATCTGTCATATAAACTGAATTTCGTAATTCAGATTTTATTAATTAAGTAAAATAATATTATTAGTGCATGATACTGTGTAAAATATCTCTTACCTATAAGTTGGTCGAAGACTTGTATCATTACTTCTGAAGCATTTTCAAGAATAGCATATCGCAGTGATTTCAACATTAGCTCGTTTCGATGAGGAATCATTAAAACAGTCGTTCTGTAACATTCACATGCTTCACCGCAACTGCAGGGATCCATTGGCCATGTATGCACTTTTGTTTGCAAAGTATCTATAGCTAAGTCCCAACGAGGTTGCGTCGTCACTCTAACAAAAAATTCGCCAATCTCACTTCTAAACCAAATCCAGGAATTTCCTATTAGCGTACTAAGACACATAATTTGCAAATGGAGTTTATGATCTGGTATTTCCTGTCCAGTCTCTTTGGGCATACCTATTAGCATAATTTCCTTGTCAATTAGACACAGGCGTTTAACACAAAATCTTGGTCTAGAACTATTTTCAAAAATAACTGGCGTGGTGGGTTCTTCATCTGTCAGATATAGATTGTATACTGCTGTGAGTAGGAATGGTGATGCCACCAAAATATCTACTTTGTTGGGTCTGTATAGAGGTCCCGTTACTTTACATTTCCTTACCGGATTAAGTGACCCTATGTGTCCATGAAGCAAGAACACAATATAAGTGTCAAATATCCTTGTCTTATTATAACCATGAACTAAGAGGATTGCTGATTCTTTATCCACGAAATTTGCTGTATACTTTATGCTCAACTGCATCTTTTTGCCATTTTCGGTGGACGATGCTTTCTCAACGGAAAAATTATTTCTTGAATTGTTTAAAAGGATGTAGTTAAATATCAATGATTCTTGACTTGCAGGGCTGATCAGAACCTGTCTAGATGAACTTCTTAATAAAGGTGGAGTAAATTTAACGATACCTTTAGGATTAAACATCGGTAAGGTGATGTACAGATGTATGGATAGGAATAGCATAAGTAGAAAATTTGGGTGCAAGAAATCTTTACTAGTTAGTGGAAAATAAAGTCTTAATAAATTTGTTGCCTCTATTATAAGACATGCGTTATTTATGATACCACCTTCAGGACATTTTTCATCTACTTCGCAGTATAACCGAAAGTGTTCTTCTAAGAACGGACAGTAATTTAATATAACAGATATCAAAGCTGTGCCGTCAGCTAAATCTGTAGTAATATTTGTTACAATTTTCATGGTTTTATCTTTCCCCCGAAGTTTTTGATGCTGTGATGCAATATTTTCATTATACCAGTCTATTAATATCTTAACAATATCTCGTGGTTGAGAACTCACGCAAATACATTCAAAAAAACAACTGTCCATCACAAAGACTTTGTAACTTTGTAAGATAAAATCAAACCAACTTTGCATATTTAATCTGTTAAACAATGTTACATTTTCTTTTAGTTCTTGGGTAAAAATAATATCAGCATTATATTTAGGGGTAACGTTCTCAGAGTAAATCATAAATTGATCATAACTTAATAAAAATTTTGCTTGTAAGATCCATAAATTAGCCCCTCGTGACCTCAATAAGCTAATAATTTCTCTGTAAGTATCATGTATTTCTTTAACGCATTTAAATGATTCGTCAACTCCAGTAACACTAAAAAAATACGATGAATATTTATTAATATATCAACTACCAGGTTAATTACCAGGTTAAGAAAGTCATCACTTACGATATTTTACGGACGTGTTTCATTAGTGGACCAGCAATTCTTCTCATAAAATTTAGATATGATACATTAATTCCTTTGGATTTTGTTGCACCTTGTTGCGATGAAATAGCCGAAGATATTGCGTGGAATGTGTCTGGAATTTTGGGATACAAATCTCTGCGAAACCCTTGTTGGAACATCCATTTTTCCAGAAATGCGGTGCATGTTTCCATATAATTAAACAGATCAGTTTGTGTACTTAAGGGATAATATGGGTAAGGATTATTTTCCGGTTTTACGAACTGTTGTGAATGTAAAGTTAGTGCACAATAGGTGAAGCAAAAACATACTTCAACTTCGCATCCTGATCCGTTGGTATGCTGAAAGTTTAGCATTATGTTTCGAGCATAACATATTTTACAAGAAACTGAAATTTTCACAGTCACAAAGGTAAAATAATTATCTTCTTCTTGAATTATATCTGCATTTATAAATTCCGCTATCAAATTTGGTTCTTCTTTGGAATTACAAGAAAAGAATTCTATTTCAGATTGCCCTTCCATTTTAATCCTGAGTAATCGAATATCTTCTTGACCTATGTAACATGGAGCAAAAATAATCCTATATGTTTCCGGGATCATGGAGGGAGCCTGCCTTTTGCCAACAAAGGTCAAATTGTAATATGGAGTTGTCATATGTTTGTCCAAATATAGTAAGGCGACAGATACAAATTTACCATGGCCTTTCGGATGAAATGTCACAGAAAAACATGCTTCGGTCTCACGTTCTAATTCAAATTTTATTTGGCTTTCATTTACAATAGACTGATGTTCTTCAGTATGTATATCTAAAGTAAAATTGGGAGCAAGCTTTGATGTTAAAATAGTCACATGTAAGTAATATTTAGAAACATTAGTCATAGTAAAATCTATGGTATTATCTCCATTCGGGACGAAATCAAATTCAAACTTCTCAACTGAAAAATTTATCCAAGGCACTGTAATTACTCCTGTTATTCTACAAAAACTTATATCTTTGGTTAAAGTTTTCATTTTCACTTTCATATTATTTTCGTAAGACCTAAAATGAAAAATATTATTATTTTACCACCTACGTATTATATATAGCAAGCAATATAAAAATTTGTATATACTTCTCATAATCTTCAATGTAGTATTTCAATTCAGTCGAGTTTGTATCATTATTTGGAGGTCCTAACAAGCCGTTTATTTTAAAAGGTATATACATTTCATACTCTCGTCGAAAAATATCGTAAATTTTAATAAAAACTGTCTTTGATTGGCCTCCTTCTATTATAAATCTTGACACTCTTTTCTTTTCATTTCCTTGAGCTACATATACATCAAATATATTTTCATCTCCTGTATCTAATACGTCTATCACTGCTTTTAAAGTGCTGATATTTTGAAATGTAACTGGAATAAAGCTAATCATATAACAAGGCACTCTTGGCATGTATATATTTCTTGGGTGAATGATAACCTTTGGTTCTACCACATTTCCGCTTACAGGTATTATGACATTTTCTTTATTATTTATTTTCACAGTTATGTCAAAAGCAAATTCTAAAACACATGAAATTTTAACAATGATATCAAAATTCATTACCATTTTAGGTCGAATAGAACCAAACATTGGTTCTACATGAAAACCAGGAATTAAGGGCTCTACAACATGAAACAGAGCAATTTCTCTCGATGAATTTTCAAGTTTTACCTTTTCAATTGTTTCCAAATTTAAAGCAATGTCTTTGAATACTACCGCTGGTTGTAAAAATTTTATTGATAGTTTACGCGTTACTACGCTTAATTCAAGAGGTATAGTCCTTGTATATGTACTAATGGAAAATAAATTAACCTCATGGGTTTTAGTTTTCGTAGCTTTACAAATATAAAGAAGATCACATATTTTACAAGAATGTCCTGGAATTGTTCCTGTATTTGGGATGATTTCAAACGGAATGTCTGGATGTAAGTCTTCCCACATAAAGTCCACTGATAAGTTAAAATTATTATAAATTCTTAATGGCACAGAGGTAATAAAACTTTCGGTCGTTACCATTCCAAACTTTAGACTCTTTTCATTAACCATTAATGTTGGATTTCCTACTTGCAGCATATATGCATGTCTTCGATAATACGTATTATTTATGATGTATTCAAATGTTCCATCAAAGTTTCCTTCTATATATCCGTAACAAAATATTTTTATATTTAGTTCTGTAAATGATTTGAGTTTTATTTTATATTTTGGCATCTTGTTTTCTGTATAAAAAATGTAATCATCTTTTAAAAGATCAATACTGACATTGTATTTTGTTTTATTTTGTATCAATATGCTTTTTTCGCCATACGTAGATAAACCAACTCTTCCAAAATCAATGACAAAAGGAACAAATCTAATAAGGAAAAGATCATATAGAGAGGCACTTTCTTCAACCGTTTCACAAAAGTTTTGTTTTCGATTATTTTTTTCTATACATGTAGAACTTAAATGGCATTCTCCCTTATCAGTGCTATATTTTTCTAATATAGGTTTTCTCGCATACGACTTTTTTGATATTTCAAGATATTTCAACGCTGTCTTCTTTCGATCTTTTTTTACTAAAAGTTCATTGCCCATATAAGTGTAACAAGCATTCTGCTCGCTTAAAATGTGCAGTGATTCAACGGTTATCTCTTTAGATAACTTTTGACAAATAACATTTAGCTTGAAGTGAACAACATAAATAATACAATTTTGTCCGGTGTTTTGAGAAAAAGTATCATGTGGATTGATAATTTTGAATTGAATGGTATTTTTTAATTTTAAACAAGTAGGTTTTATTGTTATGGAAATTTTTTTAGAAGTGTTCGGTAATACTGTAAAATTTTCAGGCACGACTTCAAAACCAGCAACTCTGACGTATTGCATTTTAGCATTCATTATACTAGATTCGTTCCGTATTCTTATAAACTTTGTCATTTTGGTATTAATCAGAACATTTCCAAAATTTACAGTTACAGGTGAATGGAAAACTTTACAATCTTCAAATTGACCACTAATATAGTATCTACCAATTTCTGAATGTAGTTCGTCATAACAGCAGCGGCTTCCGTCTGCTCTTATTAACCTCAAATCAAAAACGAATCTTTTATCATAATTTTTTAAATGCCTTGCTTTAGAGATGCATTCATTTTTAGGCGTGAATGTTATGTAGATAGTATGACTATCTTTGGGAGTAATAAAAAATGCTCGATGTGAAGCAGATATTTCGTAAGCCTCGTTAAATTTCTGCAAATGAAATTTTCACATAGACTTTAATTGGTAGTTATTAGTGAAAAATCATATTATATCACTCATTAAATCATCAAATCGAATACTTACCATTAAACATCCTCCACAGGTTGTTTTAAGATATGCAGATACATTAAGATCGATTTCCACATCCAACTCGCGCGTTGTAGAAAGTCCAACAAAAGATATAGGAAACTCTACAACTTTGAATCTTTTGAAAACATTATCTAGATTATAAGAGTAACAAGTAGACATAACAGAATAAAAGAAAAATTTACTAAGAAAAATAATTCATATGAATTTCTGTATTATAATAACAAATAAACTTTTGTTAAAAATTACAACTCTAGTGTCAAGATGGTGTCAATTATTGTCTAGTAGGTATGTCGTTTTCCTAGTTCCAAGTTGTAAGTAGTTGAGTATCAAGTGTTGGTTTAATACTCAAAGGTGTCAAGTAACGGTCAAACCGTGGTCAAACCATTATCTATGATCTATTTTAAGAAAACATTGACCGTGTGTGTTTATATTAGAGCAAGGAAACCCTGTGTGTAATAATAGCAAACTCAGCAGACAAATAATTTAATTCAAAGGTCTGTAATAATTTCAAAATTTTCTTTCACTTCTGTACCAGATAAGTAGGAACGAATTGTCCCGTGAACGGCATAACGCGCTCGAGTAATATTGTAGATGGATGTAAGCACCGGGGGTGTGTCGTACGACTCGGGAAAATTAGTTCGGGGCGGGGGAGCCCCGCGCCATCCCCACTCCGCCGTTTTATCAGATTCAGGGGGTAAAAAATGACTTCTCAATGGGAGGGCGCGGCGAGAGCGAGGCAGGGCGGGCGGCGCATGGGCGGCGCTGCCACGTGGTCCAGGCTTTCAACCGCCGCGACGCCCGCTGCATTTCTCGCGCTACCAAAATGAAAAGGCGCTCGTATTCGATGTTTAGCTTACCGCTACGGGATGCTGTGATGTAGATTTATAGAATCGGTTTGTGATCATTGGACAAAGTGGATACATGGAATTGAGTTTCTGTGAGATCGATGTTGGAAGGGAGCGACGTGGCTCCATGGAACCGTCGCTTGAAGCTATGCATCCTCTTGATCCGCCTACGCCTGACGTGCTTCTTGCATTATTGGCCAGAAACAAAGCCCTTGAAGGTAGGTTATTATCCTTACTGATTTAAATGCGAAAGTAAGTATGTTTATCTGTTGGTTTAACTTGAAGCGCGCAGTAAGTCTAAAAGTATATTGTTTGAATCAAGGAAACAGCAATTAATTAGTCAATAGCACAAACCTACACAGTGTGATTAATGGAAAATGTGTTTTTTAAATGGTCAAAAACGACGAAGTCCGTTATTATTAATCTATCTATCTATAATTTATAATAAAACTGTAACTGGACGAATTCTGTACATTAAATATATTTTGAAAATAATTAGAGGACGCTTTATTATCGATACTGAGCCCAAAACAATTTATTTTTTAATTTTTTGTCTGTCTCACTCTCTGTGCGGACTGTACGGATTTGAATGAAATTCACTAAAAGATAACGACGATCAAATATATTCATTCTATTTAAATGAGAGTCTTAGCCATATAGCTATTAATTACAAATAGACTAAATCATTAACCTCCAAGCCCAAGATGTTTGCACCATTGTGTTTGTTTTGTAGCCTACCCGTGCGAAGCCGGGGCGGGTCAAACAGTTTTAAATAAGTAATATTATGTACTTAATATGATAATTAAATCTATTTGAGGACTTCACACAGCGTAGCAAGCTAAGAAAATCAGAACTATCCCAATTTTTTTTTCAATTGCTTGGTAACTTATAGGTACAGCTTTGTTTAAACAATATTTACATAATATCTTGCTTAGCTTTGAGAATATTTCTTGGCACAAGCTGACTGACTAGTTTTGGCTTCGCATTGGTGAGGTGTATGATCCCGCGGGAACTCTTTGACTTTCCGGGATAAAAAGAAACCGAACCGAAAACGTCATATGACGTAAGTATGTCTCTAAGTACCTCTCCAAGTCCTCATCTGTACGCTTGTAAAAAATCACGTCATTCCATTGCTACGTTGCGGTGTGATTAAAGAACAAACCAACAACAAACACACTTTCTCATTTTAAAATTTTATTCAAAATAATTTTAAAATACGATGACATTTTCATAGTGTACCACTACCAAGGCTACAATTACGGGGCTGTAAAGTCACGTGGCGATGCGGCGGCGGACGCACCGCGCCGTCGCACGGCGGCACGCGGCTCTCTACAATTTCCAACTCGCCTACCGTTTTGTTTATACTTTTTACCAGCAGGGCTCCAAACGCACGTAATCAAGTTAAGTGCTCTTACACGGGAGCGTCCATGAGCTCTTTTTGAATTTAACGCTACCGGCACCTATTATTCCGATAACGTCGCACTTAGCGAAATTGATCTAATACGGTTCTACCTGGCTATCGATTTTCTTTACTCACTTTTTAGAGTTTTAATAAAATTCTTCATATCCTTTACCAATAAAAAATGTGAAAATTTCTTTGTGGTTTGTCCTTCAATCTCGCACCTTGACGTGACCTTATTGCATGGTTATTGTTGGGATCTGGAGAGTGACAAAGATTACTTTTTCATACCGAAAAACAAAGTGTTCTCGCTGATCCACGCGGAAGAAATCGCGTGTAAAAGCTAGCCTGTGATAATTTAAATGTTGCTACGGCTAATGCATTGGACTATTAAATTCTAGATCCTGTCTGCTTCTAATTCGTTCCTTAAGGATAAATATATATCTATACTAATATTATAAAGAAAGATTTTTTGTTTGTTTGTTTGTTTGTTTATTTGTACCGAATAGGCTCTGTAATTTCTGGACTGATTTTAACCATTTATTCACCAATAGAAAGCTAAGTTATCGGGAAGTAACTAAGGCTATAAATTATTTTCAAAATATTAGAGATCCTTAAGAAAATTGCAATAATGTTGGGTTACATTAGGTCACAAAGTAGCAAAATTTTGTCTATAAAATGCATTATTTGGCGTGTGCTGAGAAAACTATTGATGATACATAAAAATGATGTACCTACTGCATGATTAAAGTATACTGTGGTTAAAGTATACATACCTATTTACTGTGGTGGTGTCGTGTGATGCGGGTTGTTACGTTCCCTCAAATATGGTTGAGCGAAGCAATGGCTGGGTAATGCGTCATGCTCGTGAACGGGTGCCACCGGCGGGAATGGGGCTACTTTATGTCTGCCCATCTTAAGATAGAAGTTAGTCGGTATGCATTTTTGGAACTTTCCTCATTGTGGAAACACTGCATATATAGCATAGTATTTACTGTATTGTAAATTTGTTTTGAAAAGAGCAACCGCCGAGTTTCTTCCTGGTTCTTCTCGGCAGGAAAGGTATTCCGAACCAGTGGTAGATTCATCGACTATTCAAAAGCACTTGTAAAAGTTTATTTAAATAAAAAATATTTCTATTCTATTCTAAAGTACTCACTATTCTCTACAAAAAAGTCCCCGAGGGAAACTATCGTATTTAAATCACAATAGTAGCTTTTGTGTTCTAAAATTTAAAAAGATCGCCTTTATTATCGTAGTATTAATTCTTTCTTACCAATACATATTCTAAATGCGAGGGTGTGTTTGTATGTTGGTTTGTTGGTTTGTCCGTCAATCACGCTGCAACAAAGCTACGGATTGACGTGATTTTTTTGGACAGGTATAGTTGAGAACCTGGAAGGTGACATAGGCATCCCGGAAAATCAAAGAGTTCCCGCGGGATTTTAAAAACTAAATCCACGCGGACGAAGTCGCGGGCATCAGCTAGTAGCCCTATATAGTGATAACCTACATTTTTTATTGAAATTCAAATCAACGATTCTGCCTTCTACCGCATTAATAACAGTAATTACTAATTATAGGGTTTTACTCCCTAATATCATATTGCAGGTTGTGATTATGATGTGAGGGAGCATTTATTCGCCTGCAGCAAAACTGTGATTATTATTGTAAACTTGCATTGTGTTCAATATGCATTGTATTAGCGGTCGCACGAACTAAACTAGCGGCACGCTATGATGGCCGGTTTGACGTTTGTCCGCTCATGAAGTTCCGTATTAATTGATAACGACTTTGAAGGAAATAATTGTATTACTTTATTGACGATAGTGATGTGCAGAGATTCATAAATTTTATCGAATGTAGTTTTAGGTTTAGGACTCAAAATTTATTTATTAAATTGATTTCTAAAATGTATACAAGTGTAGAAAAATCAGTTTGCACCATTTAAGGGGTGAATGTACTTGTGAATATGAACAATTTTCACTATGTGGACAAACCTCTGAAATCGCAAAAAAATATCAGCTGTTTCATACAAAAGGTAAAATTTTTATTTTTATATGATATATAC
Organism: Oeneis ivallda; assembly: GCA_029955525.1. Taxonomy (NCBI): domain Eukaryota; kingdom Metazoa; phylum Arthropoda; class Insecta; order Lepidoptera; family Nymphalidae; genus Oeneis; species Oeneis ivallda. The sequence goes on along the minus strand of JARPMR010000002.1, from coordinate 18,130,142 downwards.
CACAACTCGGCATTTGGTCTTGCTCGCGGCATTGTTAATATTTTTATAATTGTTTTTACCATAATTAACCAAATACAAAATTACGTTTAGCTGTCATTTACGTTTTGTTCTTCCACTGTCATTTTCGTTTTTTTTATTCCATGTCAGATGCATTTTTGTTATACCAGAGGTTTTATATTGACTTGACGGAAACGCGGTCGAACGGGATAAAAAGTATCCTATGTCCGTCTCCTGGTTCTAAGCTACCTCTCCACCAATTTTGAGCCAAATCGGTTCATCCGTTCGTGAGTTATAAATAGTGTAACTAACACCACTTTCTTTTATATATATAGATTTGTGAAGTTAACCAACAGAAATACCTATACTAGCTGTTGCCAGAGATTCCCTCGCGTTGAATATGAATTAGTTAAATCATAAATCTTTGAGTTTTTAATACTCAAAGAGTTAAATATTGTATAATCTTAATAATAAGATCTTCACTCGCTATTTTCTATTTTTGTCTTGTTCACGTCGCGTGTGTCATACTTGCGCTGAATAAGACGGAATTAGAAAATGGCTGTTTAATAAACACTATACCTACTTACAAATTTTTTCCTTGATCGTGTATTAGAATAGCTACTATAATATTACGCCCACCATTCACAACCATAAAATTTCATTATTTTCCATATAATTACAAAAGTGATTGATATTTAAAAAGTGTGCGTGTAGGGGTCGATTTCACCAACGTAAAAGAAGAGATCTTATCCGAGTGAGATATTTTGGCAGATTTTCAACACAAAAACTGTTAGAACGCCCAATTTATTCTTCGGTTAAACGTTACTGGACGTTGGTGAAATCGGCACTAAATAATTTAGTTAAATCAAATTGATATTTAACGTTCCATCATAAAACGTAGGGGTAAGTGAAGAAGGCAAAAGCCGGAAGGAGTCGATTCGCTGTGCACGCGCTGCCACGTGACCACTTCCGGTGTTAATGCGACAACATAATAGGTGACATCTCCACTTTCCCGCCTTTAATAAAATACTTCCGTTATATTACATTCTCAGGTTCTCACTTCTCACACCATTTGGGTTACTAACGTAATTAAAACATTATTGTTGGCTCTAGTTGAAGTGCGTTGGTGTATCTGTTATGCACCTCTAGAATTCATGACTTTCAAAAATTTTTTTTTTGGGTTTTTGTCGTTGGTTTATCTGACTAGAGTAAGGAACTTACACTAGCGGCACGCTATGATGGCCGGTTTGACGTTTGTCCGCTCATGAAGTTCCGTATTAATTGATAACGACTTTGAAGGAAATAATTGTATTACTTTATTGACGATAGTGATGTGCAGAGATTCATAAATTTTATCGAATGTAGTTTTAGGTTTAGGACTCAAAATTTATTTATTAAATTGATTTCTAAAATGTATACAAGTGTAGAAAAATCAGTTTGCACCATTTAAGGGGTGAATGTACTTGTGAATATGAACAATTTTCACTATGTGGACAAACCTCTGAAATCGCAAAAAATATCAGCTGTTTCATACAAAAGGTAAAATTTTTATTTTTATATGATATATACCACAACTCGGCATTTGGTTTTCTAAATTGAAAATTTTTAAAAATGGAATCTAATACGATCGTCACATAGGATCGCTGGCTAGCACAACTACTACCTCCGGCAAACTCGCGTCAATGCTCAATGCAAAACAAAGCAGTTTCGAATTGACGTTGCTTCGAAAAGTATAAACTGTCAGTGCAATGCGATTGTGATATAGTTTTGACCTGGCTTTGGATTTCAAATATTGATACTGCATTACTGTTGACCCTTGCTCGTTAATTTGGACTCTGTTCAAGCCCTTTGTTGTGGATTTCGTCGATATGACCGAACGTACGCAGAGAACTGTTCTAAATAGTCAGACACGTGAGTTCGTAATACGCCTTCGTAACTATTTCGATCGTGAAGCTCAAAATGGAGGGCCAATTTTACCTATAACGTCAGTGGTTGAACGCGTAGCTGATGCGCTTAATATTGGACAACGAACTGTTAGACGGATAACTAAAAAAAAATATGGCGAGACTGGCACAGAAGAAAATAAACTTCACACACCAAAAAAGAGAAAACGAGCAAAACCAGTCGTAGGCATCGATAGCTTTGATGCCGATGCTATCCGAAGACATGTTTACGGCTACTATTTACAGAAGGAGTATCCAACAAGAAAAAAGTTGGTGCATTCACTGAAGGAAGCTGGATTATTCTTCGGTGGGGAAAGTTCTTTAACGAAGATTTTGAAGACCATTGGATTTCGATACAAAAAATGTAACAAACGCAAAATATTGATGGAAAGATTTGATATAGCGATGGCAAGGTATACTTTTTTACGGCAAGTGAAAGAAATCAAAAATTGGCAAAATGTTGTGTTCTTGGATGAAACATGGCTTAATGCTAACCATACTGTAGGCCGTTCTTGGAACGATGACACAGCAGCATCTACTTCCAAAGTTCCTGTAGGAAAAGGATCGCGACTTATAATTTGTCACGCCGGAACCATCAACGGGTTTGTCGAAGGTTCTCTCATGGCTTTTGCGTCAAAAACCACTGGAGACTATCATGAAGACATGAATGGAGAAAAGTTTACTGAATGGTTTACCTCAATGTTGTGTAGCCTCCCTGAACCATCTATTATAATTATGGACAACGCCCCATACCACTCGATGCAAATTGACAAGCCACCTGCCCAATCCCAAAAGAAAGCTGATATCGTCGCATGGCTTCGTAAAAATGGCGTAGATGCAAACATGAATATGTTAAAAGCGGAATTAGTACGTCTTTTAAAAGAAAACAAACCAACCAAGATCCGATACGTCATTGACGAAATAGCATTAGAACATGGGCACAGAGTTATACGGTTACCGCCTTACCATTGTGAGTATAATGCGATTGAGTTGGTGTGGGCTCAAATTAAGGGATATGCTGCAAGACACAATACAGAACCCCCATTTACCACAAAAAAAATGCTAAAATTATTAGAAGCTTGTGAACATGTGACTAAAGGAGACTGGGAAAAGGTTGTGAATAGAACTGTTAAATTAATAAGGGAAGATTATGAAAGAGATGTGAAAATAGATAATATTATAGAAAACGAACATATAATTATTAATGTAGGTGATGATAGCAGTGACGACAGTGAAAATAGTAGTATGGACGAATCTGATTAATTATGGCCTTTTGTGGCACCTTTTTTGGTATCTTTTGTATTCATATGTTTCTTGTGTGCATATAAAGTATGTATATTCATTTTCATTCAAATATTCAGTTCGTTCAAATAAATTAAATAAACATATACATTTTTGTTTTATTAAACCTATTTAATCAGGTACAAAAACAAAACTTAATTGTTTTTTGTTCGAGAATAAATTGACATTCCACATCACTATTGTAATGTGTCAAACCGGCCATCATAGCGTGCCGCTAGTGTAAGTATTTTTTTTGTTTTTGTGTGTTTGAAGCACATGGCTGAGCGTGTGCATTTCCGTACAAATAAATTAGCTTTGCGGTGCAACGCACAGTATGGCGTGGTATGGCTGTGTCACAGCGCGAATTTTTGTATGTAGAGCGCCGCAACCGGCGCCGTAGTAGCATTGCAGCGACTCCGCAAATCGTCGTCTGGGATTGATCTGGGTACCAATTGTCTAAAAGTTATTCCATTGATCGTATTCGTATTTGATGACATTAACGTCAAAGTATAATAATCCTTGATTGTACAAATTCAGTACTACCCATTTTAATATAGCGTCGTTATGCAGCGTATCCTACATAAGTAAACGTATAAGAATGCATACACGAAATTGAGGTCTAACTCAATGATGTTATGCTTTATATTACTTTGACGCTAATGTCATCGAATACAATTACGATCAATGGAATAACATTAGACAATCGCACGTCTGATGCTAGCTGATGCAGTGCAACTAAGCAGTACCTAGCCATAAGTTGTGACCTTATATAAATATAATATATTAATTATGCTCACAGTTTTCGTCAAAGGTTTAATTAATTTAAAAAAATTATAAATTAAATCTAGATAGAAAACTCGACCAACGGACCCTGTCTGCAGCAAGGGATCCTAAATTACTTATCATCGTAACTTAGAATTGTAACTGAAACAAAATCATCATCCGCTCTACGGGGGGTGCCATCTGTCTACCCGGCCCTTAGCTTAACTTGCATAATATGCAGGTAGATATATTATAATATCGACCTGTTCTAGAAATGAAATTTTAAAGCGTTTTTTATGTTCAATTCAATTCTTTAAATGGTAATCTTTACTAATATTATAAATGTCAAGGTGGGTTTCTTTGTTGGTTTGTTCTTCAATCCCGCAAGGTCCGGATCAACGGATCAAAGTGATTTAAGTACATGTGTAAATCATGTGTAGGTATATTTAAGGATCAGGAGAGTGACATAAGCTACTTTTTATCACGGAATAACTTCGGAAAAACGGTTTCCGTGATATTCTTAAAAAAGGATAACTTTGCGGCCTACATAGACGAAGTCGCAGGCAAAATCTAGTTAGTTATAAATTGATGTAGCTAATAGTCTAATCTGGATGCTCAGTCTGATAATGGGCGTACTAGTCTGTGTTTGTCAATATTTTTATACATTTTGAATTTTTTTTCCATTAATATTTGGTACAGTACCTCAGTATCGTTTATTTATTTTCAGAATTTTTAACGTGAATTATGTTTTCACGTAACATTAATGTCTTAAATTATCAAATAACAAATACTAAATTACATCTTTATAATTTAATCTGCGCAATAAACAAAAAATATACCTATAAATAATAATAATAATTAATATTTTTTACATAACAAGCAAAGGCGGGCGCAGAAGTCATATTTTAGTAGAGTGATTTTATGTAGGGAGTATTCTTTGATTACTCGAACATAAAGGGCTTCTGTTCAAAGCCCGTGATCAGCTTTATCCCTTTGTTAGAGTTTTAATCAATCAGGGAGATGCCGTGCAGTTTTCGGGTCGTTGTCATCAGTTCACGGTTTTCTTACCTAAACTAATATAGGGTTTTCATTCTATTTTCGTTGTGTATTCAGTGAAGACATTAGAAGTTTTAAATTTTACTTAGATAAACATAACCAATTAGAAACTCAAGGTATTAGGATTACCTTACTACGACACGGAAGGCTGCTGAGTGAATGCATACGCCTTACTACTACACCTTTTACTACACAGTCAAGTCTGTTCAGTTACCTAATAGTAATTCATTGAAACATCTTTTCAGGGTTCCGTACCGAAAGGGTGCCAACGGGACTCTTATTACTAAGCCTCCGCTGTCCGTCTGTCCGTCTGTCCGTCTGTCCGTCCGTCCGTCCGTCCGTCCGTCCGTCAGCGGTCTGTATCTCGTAAACCGTACCTAATAGGTAAACAGTTGAAATTTTCACAGTGGATTTCTATTGCCGCTATAAAACAAGCAATAAAAATAAAATAATATTAAAAAATAAAGGAGCTCCCATGCATGAAAATGGAGTCGAAATAAAATTTCATTTTTTTACCCTGGCATGTGGGGTATCATCGTCTAGAGCTTTATAAGCTAAAATATTATAAAAAATCCACTTAATGATAATTGGATTTTTTATTATATTTTAGCTTAAAAAATGAAGAAATGGGGGCTTTCAAAGTTGTGACCAAAACAAAAGAGCGAAACTAAAAACTAATTTAGTACATCTAAGAACTGAGATATCTAAATATGTTTCTAGTTTAAAAAAAAGTGATTAGGTCATATATACGGAACACTAAAAGAGCGAGGCCCGACTCGCACATGGCGGATTTTTTTGAGTTTTATATTGGTAGGTACATAGAGTGAGAGTTCCTTAGCAATATGCGATTATAGACATATAAATAGGTCATGTAAACTTTATAAAAGTAAGTAAGAGATTTTATCTTAATCATTATTTTCCCTAATAAATTCATATCAAAACAATGTGGGTGAGGCTCGTGAAGCAGATGGCAAGGGGAGCGATTGCGTGTCTAGTTATTATTACGCAATACACAGTATAGGTAGCTGACTAGCTGCTCTTTGACTTCTATTACCACAAATTGAGTAGAGTGAAGTATTTGTTTATGGAATATAGGTACCTACCAGATTTGTCCGCGACTGAATTAGAAGTGGAATTAGGTTTTTAAATTCCCGTGGAAACACTTTGTTTTTCTTATTCAGTGTAAATTTAAAATTCAAAACGCCCCTGACATGTGAATCTATGGCCGGTCTTTATGTATGACTAGCTGATGCCCGCGACTTCGTCCGCGTGATTTTTTTTTTGTTTTTTTTTTTGTATTAAAACCTTCCGTGGAACTTAAGGAACATACAAAAAAATAAATTAACCAAATTGATCCATCCATTCTTGAGTTATGCGCTTACCAACATTCATTTTTATTTATATACATATATTATATATTATACCATTCAATTGAGCCCAAACATACTACTTATATCTGCTGTTGGTAGTTGGGGTCCCGCAGACTGCTTGATGCTGCAGCATCAGCTCAAGGTTACCAAGGTTATGTCTTGGATATAATCCGAAGTAACAGTACCTACACCATATTTCAAATCCGTCGCACCACGTAAGTAGGAAATGAGCTGATGATCTTCAAACGCCTGAGCAGATCATCATACATTATAGCTAAGCTTTCAAATAGAAAACACCTTGGTTCCGTTATCTATCTAAAAATTAAGAAAAACTGCATCAATATCGGTCCGTTCATTAGGGAGCTACGAGGGAACAGACATACACACAGATACACTGATATACACGTACAACTTAAGAAGTTAATAAAAAGAAGTTGCCACTCTTCAAGTCCTAATTGCTTATCTTATACCTACCAATCCAAAAAGTCAAGTTGATCCGTAACTCGTAAGTATAGTGGCATGATTGAACTAACCAATAAACCAACAAAGAGAGACTTTTGCATTTAAACGAGGAGAACGATTAAAACATACATTAGTAGGATTAGGTAGTAAGTAGGTGGGATACATTCATCCCTCTAAGCTGTAACTTATCATTTATATAAGTTACTTATGATATGCCAAGTAAAAAAGCCCTTTAAAAGTTTTAAGAATGAACATACGGACAAAAAGCCGGCCAAGTGCGAGTCGGACTCGCGCACCGAGGGTTCCATACTCCAAAAGTAAAAGTAAAACGATAATATTATATTAATTTGCTTATTTATCGTTAACTTTGTTTGTAGAGGTTTATTGTTAATATAAAAAAACTATGGTAGTTAGAGAGTTGGATTTATTTTTCCTGTAAAATGTACATAAACCTCTATTGACCATAATTATTTCAGATTTTTCGATTGGTAAACTTCGGAGATAAGGGGGGGGGGGGGAACGGTATTTTTTTCGACATTGAGAATGCACAAGTAAAGGCCTTTCATATGATGTCTCATGTCCCACTCGGTATAATTATCTTACTTTGAAATTTCAAACCCCTGATTTTCCCCCTTTTTTAATTAAACTAAAATAATTTTCACGTTGATTTTATTTTTCCTGTAAAATATACATAAACTTCTATTGACCATAATTATTTCAGATTTTTCAATTGGTAAACTTCGGAGATAAGGGGGGGGGGGGAACGGTATTTTTTTCGACATTTTGGCCGATTACTCAAAAACTATTATATATAGAAAGAAATAAAAAACTATTTTAGAATGCACAAGTGAACGCCTTTCATATGATACCCCACTCGGTATAGTTATCTTACTTTGAAATTTCAAACCCCCGATTTTCCCCCTTTTTTAATCAAACTAAAATAATTTTCGCGTTGGTTTTATTTTTCCTGTAAAATATACATAAACTTCTATTGACCATAATTATTTCAGATTTTTCGATTGGTAAACTCCGGAGATAAGGGGGGGGAACCATATTTTTTTCGACATTTTGGCCGATTAATCAAAAACTATTATATATAGAAATAAATAAAAAACTGTTTTAGAATGCACAAGTAAAGGCCTTTCATATGATACCCCACTCGATATAGTTATTTTACTTTGAAATTTCAAACCCCCGATTTTCCCCCTTTTTTTTATTAAAACTAAAAATAATTTTCGATTTTTCTTTATTCCAATGATTTTGGGCCACTATTATACACAACTATGCCAAATTTCATGTCGATAGCTTTAATAGTTACTGAAATAATCGACTGTGACAGACGGACGGGTAGACGGACGGAGAAAGTCTTACCATAAGGGTTCCATTTTTACCATTTTGGTATGGAACCCTAAAAACAAGTCTTAGGAATGTCATCCGTACCTCGAAATATGTTCTATCTGTAGGTCTAAATCTTGTTCTATCTTTTCCGCAATATTATAAATGCGAAAGTATGTTTGTTTCTTGGTTTATTACTTTGTCCTTCAATCACACCGCAACAGAGCTACTGATAGACGTGATTTTTTGCATGGGTACTCATAGCTGAAGATCTGTAGAGCGACATAGGCTACTTTTTAACCCGGAAAATCAAAGAGCACCCAGAGATTTCAAAAACTAAATCCACGCGGACGAAGTCACGGGCATCAGCTAGTTTATTATAAAGGGATGAGACTTAAGCCCGACCATTTAATATAGTTTAGAAATTATTAAGTATTGTACTTTAACAGAATTAGCCACAATACACCTGGATCATAATTGTAATTAGTTTCAACATTTGATAGTAATTTTTATTAAGATATAAAACTTGTAATTGTTACACATAAGTCATAAAATAAAATAACTTTACGACTAGTTATTATAGGTAGTAGGTACCTACTAGGTATTTCCCTGATAGTTATAACTAATTGTTATTGTTCTATTGAGTATCTAGGTAACTACACTTCAATCATTAATTATTTAACATCGTTCTTATAAAACTTCATCGGGTTAATGATGTTGTGTCGATAATAATTAATTATTCATACAAAAAGCGATAAAAGTCCGTGTCGAGCATTAAATTATAATTATGGATCTTAAAACGTTTTCGCCTTCACCTTGTTACGGCGAACAATTTACCTAAATAGGACGTTAGAGAGAAAATTAAGGAGACTAGCGACCTCGGCTGCTCATTACGGGTTGATATTAAAAGCGGGGCCCTTCTGATAGAATATGTATTTTTACGAGCGAAGGGCGAAACTTCGTGCATGTTTGATGCGTGCAATCTCGGCCCTTCCACCTGCGAAAACCGTTGGATGTTTCACCAACTTTCCTTTATAATATGTAGTAATACTTCTCTCTGCATTATATTCCGCATTGCTGAAAGTTGGGACCCCTTCCATTAATCACTTAATGGTAGGGGTTTGCTTGGGACAATGGGCTCCTAATCCTTCCATTAATGATTTAAGTAATCAACGACTAAACTATCCTTTGTATTTGTCGCAGTAAGATAGTTGAAGCCGTGTTATAGCTATAAAACCTAGGTTTATAGCTATATGCTGGAATATAGCTATACGAAAGCGATTCATAGCTATCTTACGAGGAATATAGCTATAATACGAACGCGATCTAGTAATATAGCTATCTGACTAGACTAATCTAGTAAAATGGTTATAGAAGTATACTTTTTCTTTGATTTACACAACTGGTTACTCGGTTTTAAGCCCCGATAAAAAAAGAGGCGTGATTTTTCCTGTTTGAAAGCTGACGTGATCGAGATCGATCTTATAGCTATAATTTATGAAGATCTGTTCAGGCGTTTGCAGATCATCAGCTCACGCAATTCCCAAGCACCTGATCACCGAATCTTGCCGAATCTTAACAAATACTATGTTTGCCAAAATCTAAAGTTAGGTTAGGTTGGGATTCGACATGAACAGTCAGGTGCCGCAGGCCTGGCACTTATAGGTTCCGTTTGGTCAATAGACCTAAGTTAAGTATGCAGGCATATCTGTTTATACCAAATAGAACCTAAGTGCCCAGCCTGGGGCCGGGCGCCTGACTGTTTATGTCGTACCCCTACCTAACCTAACTTTAGATGTTGGCCAACATAGTACTTCTATAACCATTTTACTAGACTAGTCTAGTGAGATAGCTATATTACTAGATTGCGTTCGTAGTATAGCTATATTCCTAGTAATATAGCTATGAATCACTTTCGTATAGCTATATTCTGGCATATTGCTATAAACCTAGGTTTATAGCTATAACACTGCTTCAACTATCTTACTGCGACATATCCATTCCAAAGTACCACTTATTTAAAATGTAGTTAGGTACCTATATTTTTCATGCTTTACTTCGTTTTCTATAAAAATACATACCTACCTAAAAAAAAAAATTTATGAGACTTATGGACGATTTCACCAACGTCGAGTGACGTTTTACCGAGGAATAATTTGGGCGTTCTGACAGTTTTTGTATTGAAAATACTGTCAAAATATCAAACTTACGCTCGAATAAGACCTTTACGTTGGTGAAATCGGCCCTAGTGGCTAATAAGGACACCGCGTAAAAAATATTCAACTTTTGACGGATAATAGAGATGTACGGTTATTAATTAATTATTCAGTATTTTGCCTGATTTTTATTACCTTTCATAAAATCTATTCTCCACATAAATACAAAATATCTACAGGTAGGTAACAGGTATTGATATTTTTTGCTGAAATAACTGCGTCATTGTAACTTGTAGGCAATTGGTAACGTAGGCTTATGCAGCGGGGGTGGAATGGGGGGCGAGGGTAGGCATGGGGAACTGTAATCAAGAAGAGTAGAGCCGTCCCTAGGCGCCGCCTCCCCGCGCCTCCTCGCCTGAAACGCGCACGAAACCACCTCGAGGGCAATGCCTCAAAACCTCTATTGACTTTTCGTTTGCCAAAGAATATTTCTTACTTTGTTTGCTTAGATATTTAATGTCAATACTCAATAACCACTAAGGTTGCTGAGAAAAGGAAACTTTTTACCATTGTCTACCATCTAAAATATTTTATTAAAATAAAAACTACAGTTTTTGTCCGCATGTAGAAATTATTTAAAATAAAATTGAAAATAGAAAATTCAGTCTGTCGAGCTGGGATTCGAACCATCGACTTTTAACTGTTAGGCGACTGCAGAAACCACAAGGCTACGGAGACCCAATATTGTACCGCGAAAATACCGAACACAATGCCAAATTCACATTCAAATAAAAAGTGTCGGTTTCAAAAAAGTGTCGATCAGTGTCGAGTGTCGGTTCAATTTTGTCTTAATGTTTTCCGTCTAGCCCCCTTCCGCACCGCGCGATAAGGAAATACGTTCCAAAAATCACGTCGATCCGTTGTTATTGCGCGATTGAAGGACAAACTTACAAACCAACAAACACAATTTCGCATTTACGCATCATATTATTAAGGTTATACAAACTTAGTAGGTATATAATCACTACGTGGCTATACATACTTACGATCCTATTTCACCTCTCGCAAGCTTTCATTCATATATCACTGTAAATACTTTAAAATAAACAGTAGTCTATTGAACAGGCGGAAAGCATTAATGAATTAAACTTCAGGATAATTATTGGTAAGTCAACATAAAATGCTTTGTAATGCACAACATTTGTGCCAACAATCGGACGGTAATGCACGGCTTTTGTAAAACAACAAAAGTTAACCTGTGCGCCCGTCCGGCTAGATGGAATTGAACGATTTTAGGGTTGCAAGGGAAGCAATGACACGCCAGAGTCCTGACAATGCGCTCAAAATAACCATAATTTTTGCGATTAAAGGATGTCTTTGCCATACCAAAATAAGTTATAATGCTTTGGAATAGAAGCCTAGTGGTTACTCATGAAGTGTTCGCTGTAAAATTGCATACAAACACAGTCGCCATGTGTTAGGTAGGTATAAGTACCGCATGTCGCGTTGACAGTGCGATCATTTTATAGTTAACGTATGCAGTTCGAAATCAATCGCGTTAATGGACAACTAAGAAAACTATTTATTATTTTAATAGTGAGACTGAAGATGGATGAAAAATTTACCTATCGATTGTTACAAACATTTATCGACCGAGCGAAGCGAAGGTCTTTGAGTTAACTAGGGCGATTTGCACTTGTCCGTCCGTCCGTCCGTCCGTCCGTCCGTCTGTCAGAGCCTTATAACTTTTGAATTACTGAACGTAATTACTTCAAATTTAGATATAATATGTAAACCGATGGCCTCCAGCCGAAAATGGCTTAAAAAGTTATAAAAATCTTTATTTCAGGGGGGCTCTCATAGAAGCGAATGCGAAGTAAAAAAAAAAAAATCGCGTTACATAAAATTGTTACGTATCATTTTAAAGATAATTTTGAACTGAGTACAAAAATATTTTTTTTTTAATTTTTCCCTTAAAATTGACGAAATGGGGGGCTTTCAAAGTGGCGATTTTATACGCTCGCTTGAAGACGCTCTCTAGAAAAATCCGCTATGGATTTTCAAACTGATTTTATGTTTTTAGGTCACTTATATCCTGTACTTGAACAACAAATACTAAAATTATATGAATATTATAAAGAAACGAGATTATTTAATTTTTAATGGGCGTCAGTAATTCATATAGCATCAACATAGCTTCACAATAATGCTAATAGATGGCGCAGTCAGTAACTATTCCCATGGAACTACGAGTTAAATTCAATGTTTGATAAATAATTCAATGTTTTCACTAACGTTCCCTAACCTTTACGGGCTACCTATAAGTTAGGTGATTGATGTTTTCTGTCAACTTATTTATCACGATCCTGTACGGGACACCTAAAAGGATATTGGGACGGATGTTAGGACTTAGGATTGTATTTAGGAGCTACCTACGTTAAGAGACTCCTACTTAGGGGATGATTTAGGTATGTTTGGTGAAAACGGGCATAATAATAATGTCAGTTTTGGTTATCATGTATCGATTGAATGAATAATCATGGGATACCGTTACCGCGAGGTCTCAGTTCGGGGCGAACCACTAGTGTTATTTTAAGTTGTAACTGCAATTTATTATAACTCATAACTTTTATTATGTAACTTAGATCCACCTGGAGTTAAATCTACTCGTAAGAAAATACATAATATATCTAATAGTTTTAATTGCAGTAAAGAAGCAGCAACGACCTTTGACGTAGGTACTAGGTATGTGAATAATTATTGTGACGATAAAATGGAAAATGTTACCAAAGAATAAGATAGTTAATACTAACTCGGTGCTGTCTTTACTAGCTATCGCCGCAACTTCATCCGCGTGGAAATTAGATTTTTAAGAATCCCTCGAGAACTTTATGTTTTTCCGGGATATGATATGGGTAGTCAATGTCACTCTCCTCATCCTCAACAATACTCATGCAAAAAATCCCGTCAATTCGTTGCTCTGTTGCTACGTAATTGAAGGACAAACCAGGAAACAAAATACCGTCGCGTGCATTTTATTTCTTGCAGAAGGCATCTGTTGGAAGGTTTTGATTTTCGCACTATGTATAGGTAGGTACCTATAAGAGTTTCGAAGTTCGACTTTTTAAACAATAATAAAAGTCAATAGAGACGTAAGTCGAGCGATTAAACGGCCTAATAGCTAATACCATTAAGTGATAAATGCAGCGAGCCGCGTATGAATAATTCTACTGGATGGATACAATGTACGGCTTTCGCTAAACGGCTCCATATTTTCAAAATCCCCATAGAGCAATAATATTCAATGAGGCGAGCGAGAGGGATGTAGCGCCGTGTGTGATGTGAAGCGAGATAGGTGATTGCCGGGGACATCGGATGGCAAATCCTGGAGATTAGCGCGACGAGAGCGACATGTGGCCTCCCGGCACTTAGCGCGCTACCCTCCTCCGAACTGCGGAGGCATCCCTGTTATCGCGCACGAAATCCGGCTACGCAGCCTATACGTATACGTGTCAACTGATTCGTCATACAGGGCGATTTAAATATTCAATGTTAGGTTTCTGTTTTGGGTATGGGTCTAATGTTTTTTAGTTAAGCTAAAAATTATTTGACCAGTTCGTGTTAGCCCACGTATTTAGCAGCGTGTATTTGAGATAACAAACCTTTTCGTCACATACAAGTTACAACCTTTACCTACTAAATTTTTTAACCCTTCAGGGGTGAAATTTCAAATAATGCTTTCGAAATTATTTAATTGAAGTTAATAAGTACAAAAGGGGTTTTTGAAATCAAAAAAAAAATTGAGGGGTTCCCGGAATATTCCTCCTAAAATGTCTAGGTCCACCGGTTAGGATGTGCGTTTTCTGACAGCAAGTCCGTCAGCCAAGTCAATAGGTCAGTCAGTCACGGTAGAGCTTTTGGGTAATAAGAACATTATACTTTGCTTCAGATTAACTCTAAAATATTAACATAAATTAAGGTACTAGGTAAATCGTGCGGGGATGGCGGATGCAATTATGAAGACGAATACAATAGTAGGTATCTAACACACATAATTCCGAAACTGCTTAGAGGTTGACGTCTATTATAAAATATTTGTTACGTTTTATTTATACATAGATTACTATGCGGGTAATTTGCGAATCGATCTCTACCAGCAACTAACAGCACACTTCTAACAATTACAGCTTTTGTTACAATTGAATATTTTCAACGTTTTATAGGGTCCACAAAACAAGGTGTCCACTCGTGTCACGATACGATCTTGTATCGCGAACGGCCGTGAATCCAAAGGTCGGTGCGGGTCACTCAAGCCGTGGGTCTATTCAGCGTCATCGAGGCGGAACGCATGAGTATTCAGTATACACTTCATACACCCATAGTCCATTCCGACTATGGATTATGCTATGCCTGATACTAGTTGGGACGCACATGATGCCATATGTCGCACGCATTACCGTTCTACTCACCATGTACCCACTACCCCTCAAGATTGATGACAATGCTACCCATTCGAGCGTATTAGGGCATGTAAATGTTATGCGATTACTTAGGCAAATGGCTTTTGAAATTTTATTGCCAACAGTGTTTTGCCATAAAATCGTGACGGTCAATAACTTTTTAAATAATAATGTCCTCCCGACCGTATCCGATCACGGCGGCCAACCTGCTCAGAGATTAGCCATCTGCGCGGGAGATATTATAGTGCACAAGTGTGTGCGCAGACACAGGTGCACTCTCTATTCCCTCACTCTCATAGTCCGATGGGACGGAAAATCCGACACGACCGGAGAGAGATCAGGCGCAGGACTGACGGCTTTACGTGCTCTCCGAGGCACGGGGGTGACTCACCGCCAACTTTCCTAACTCCGGGCTAGTAATGAGAATTTTCTTGACAGAAAAACCCAATACCTTTTTTTTTTTTTTTTTGGCCCGACCCGGGAATCGAACCCGGGACCTCGTCATCTGTAGTCGAACGTGCTCACCACTAGACCAACGAGGAAGTTTTTAAATAATAGGTAAGTACTAGCTACACCTCAAAAACCACCTCAATTCCTGATTACAACCAACACACCCTATACCTCCAGCTAGCTTTTGCCCGCGGCTTCGATTTTTCAAACCCTTATTTTACCCCCTTAGGCCCGATTGCAGAAACGCCGGGTTATCCTTTTAACACAGAGTTAGGTGCTGCTTTGACAGATTTCGTATAGAGCTTCTGTCAAAATTACAAATTTATGCCTGGGTTAAACCTAACTCGGCGTCTCTTCAAGCGGGCCTTAGGGGTTGAAGTTAAAAAAAAATCCTTTCTTAGCGGATACCTGCGTCATAATAGCTATCTGTACCTATGCCTTTCAGTCCGATACGTGCAGTGGTTTTAGCTGCGCGTTGATAGATCAGTCAGTCAGTCACCTTTTCCTTTTGTATATTTAGAAGATGTAGAATACAAAGAATATCTATATTCTTTGTATTCTACATCTTATAGAATTATTATTGATTAGATAAGATTATTTATAAAAATACTAGCTGATGCCCGCGACTTCGTCCGCATGGATTTAGTTTTTAAAAATCCCGCGGGAACTCTTTCATTATCCCAGATAAAAGTAGCTCTCCCGGTCTGAGGAACCACTACCTACTACATCCATTACTATACCCATGCAAAAAATCGCATCAATCCGCTGTTCTGTTGCGACGTGATTGAAGGACAAACCAACAAACAAACACACTTTCGCATTTATAATATCAGTAATGCTTTATTATAACTTTTTATAATTGTCAAATTTTTTACCATACTCGTACCTAACCAAAGACAAAATTACGTTTAGCTGCCATTTACGTTTTGTTATTCCATGTCAGATGCGTTTTTGTTATACCACGTTTTATAGTGACTTGACGGAAACGCGGTCGAACGGGATAAAAAGTATCCTATGTCCGTCTCCTGGTTCTAAGCTACCTCTCCACCAATTTTCAGCCAAATCGGTTCATCCGTTCTTGAGTTATAAATAGTGTAACTAACACCACTTTCTTTTATATATATAGATTTTATTAGATTAGATTAGTAGTAGTAGTGATAAATATTAGATATAATCTAATAGATTTTTTATTAGTAAGAAAAAGAAAATGGCTGAAAATAGCGATGTAAAAATCTCAAAACTCTCAATCGCTTAAACTTTAAATGGTAGCGATTTAGTTAGATATTTTGTTACACGTTGAAACTTGCAGCGCAAAAAATAATAAAAAGAAACATTTTTATTTTGTAACAGAACGAATTCTGTACCTATCCTTTTCTTCCAACAGGATTTCATAAGATACTCTTTCGATTTAATCACAAAGGCTGTAGGTCATTAACAGGGCATTGAATCTCCATTTGAATAATTTAGAAACCTTTGTATAGGTACCTTCTTAATATAGGTAGACTAGAAGATGCCCGCGACTTCGTCCGCGTGGATTTAGTTTTTAAAATACCGCTGGAACTCTTTGATTTTCCGGGATGCCTATGTCGCCCTCCAGGCTATCAACTATACCTATCCAAAAATCACGTCAATTTTATAGACAAAAGTTTGTTACTTTGGGTTACATTATTGCAATTTTCTCTCTAATTTTTTTGAAAATACATTATAGTCTATGTTACTTCCTGATAACTTAGCTTTCTATTGGTGAAAATATGGTTAAAATCGGTCCCGTAGTTACAGAGCCTATTCGGTACAAACAAACAAAAAATCTTTCCTCTTTATAATATTACTAAGTATATATATTATAGATACAAATGAACCTAATCCTATACAGTAGTACAGACAGAAGACATTTGATAGATTTAAGATATTTGCCGTGGTGTAGAGTTAATCATCATGAAACTCATCGCTAGCGCACTACTAGCCACAGGTCTCCTCTCGGATGAAAAGGGTTTATAAAAGGGTCATAGTCCACTACAATACATTTTAGACTTAGTTCATATTATAACTAAACATAATATTTTTTAGTAGGTACCTAGCTGAGTTTAAGGAATTGATACTATCAGAGTAACTTGCACCGTAGGGCTGGCCAATTGTATAAAACTTTATGCTCAAAATAAACAATAAAAGAGGAGGCTGTTGAAAGCATGTCATTCGTTTTGTAGGGTCGTTTTCACCCTTGTTATATCGCCAAAACACTTGGCACAAAAAGTGTAATAGAGTTAAGTAATGATCCCCGCTAGACAACAAGTGAAACACAAACGCAACTGTAAAGTATGTAGTAGGCACCTATTGTCCCTAATAAATATAATTTTGTAGCGCTATTTTGAAACTTTAACTTGGCTCGGTTTTTGTAAATTTATTTTGTGTTTTTGTTTTTAGAAAGTACCTGTACAAAAAATGTATGTATCTATTTGAAAAAGACTTGATTAAACGTCAATCCTGAAACCTGTAAATAATTTATTTAAATAAAAAATATAATTCTAATTGGACCTAAGATTTATATTATTCTTATAGTTTAGAATTTTTTTTATGTTGTTCTGTATGTTATGTGGTGTAGGTAGGTACAGTTAAAGTATATAGGTATTCAACCATTCATTAATGTTTCATTTAAGTAAATTTTCTCTTAATTTGTAATTTAGATATAAAATTTATAAATGTTCTGTGTCTTCGTCTCGCGTATGGTTCAAGCGATTGGGTTGAAAGTCGAAACAGGACAGACATAACATGCATCCAGATCAAGTTCTTTTTGTGACGAACGGTATCCTATGCCCGACAAAGTTTTTTTCCAGGCACGGGGAAGAATAACTGTGGATACCGACTCTACTATTATTATAGCCATTTTAGTAATGTTTCCACGCCACAAGACAAAATCACAGGTATAGGCAGAATCTGGTATCAGTCGCGATATTGCTATAGGCACTGAATAGGTAGCTATAGGGAGCAGGCACGCTATTATAGCTTGCTAATAAATAAACTAATAGAAATTTATTCCCAAATAAAAAAGTAAATAGATAATGTCATTTTTATTAGTCCATAATAAAGATAGCTAATACAAAATAAAAATACCTACCCAAATTCAAAATTTAACCGTTTCAGCTGAACTATTATCTAATAAAGTTGACTTTTTCCATTAGCAAAGAGGCACCCCCTCTAAGCCCCGGTTAGGGTAGCCACATACGAATCAAATGTATCACTAATAATGGACCCGAAGCGTCCTGACCCTCGCGATTCAATTATCGCGCGGGGCTTACATTGATCTGCCGACGGGTGAAAACGATACTTGTGAGAGATTGCTCCATTGTTTTTTCTCGCGGCTAAAAAGTTACCAGCACGCGTCAACGTTTTGATAAGGGTGAGTTTGTGTTCTTGTGTAAACTCACTGTATAAATCTGATCATGTGTTGATTTTCAAACAAAACATACCTACCTACTAAGTACGGTGAGATTCAAACTACGACTCCTGTTATTACGGCCCTTTTTAAACTTGAACTAAGATTATTATGTATTTTGGAATGTCCAAAAAAAATTCAAAATAATACCTAGAGTTCTTAGGCTGTGTTCACACCAAACGTATTGTCAGCCGCCGACTGTTAGCGAACATTACGCCTAGTTTACTGCATTTTCAAACATGTTCAACTTTTCGTTCACACCAAACCGACGATACGCTATTACGCTATGCGTAGTCGCTAAGTTTTGGCGATCAATTAATATACCTACCACGCCACTACGCGGACGCTGATCGGCTACGTAGCTACAGCGGCGTATTGTCAGCGTAGTGTGAACGAAAAATGCAGCCTGACTTCACGTTCACACTGGGGCTCACAGTGAGCCTGCTCAGTGCTCACAGTCGGCGGCTGCAGACTATCCGTTTGGTTTGAACAAAGCCTAAGGCACACAAAAAGTATAACGTCTTAGCAAAACATTACAGAAACCAATGTGTTATACACAACTATGTACCTAAATCCTACAACTAGATCCTAAAGTAATAAAAAAACTTGAGAGATGTCTAGGGACACCCGGATTGAACGTAGTTCCTTTCGATTAATTTTAGTGAAGGAATTGTAATAAACTAGTGGTGTCATCTAGTATTAAATTGATTAACTACGATGAATTATTTTTATTTTATTTCTATTGCACTGTTACAAAACCAAAGAGTTACTCTGGTGGAGTTACTGTTTTTTCACAGATGGCGTTATCCAATTTATACAATAAAAAATTAGGGAAAAATTCCACATTTAGAAATTATTTAAAATAAAATTGAAAATAGAAAATTCAGTCTGTCGAGCTGGGATTCGAACCATCGACGTTGAACTTATAGGCGACTGCTCAAACCGCTAGGCCATGCAGACGCCAAAATTCACATTCAACAAAAAAGTGTCGGTTTCAAAAATGTGTCGAGGGTCGGTTTCCTTAATTTTTTCCGTCTAGCCCCCTTCCGTACCGCGCGATAAGGAACTACGTTCCAATAGGCTTCAGCCTAATCCTAATAAGGATCCTAGACAGCTAGTTATTCCCATACTTGTGAAAGTACACAAACTTGCGGTTTTGTGAGTCAAAAATACCGACACAGTTTGGAATATGGCAAATGCTGTCAAAAAACAAGTCAAAACTTTGCGAGGGATCGGCAAAGAGGCATGATCAAGAGGTATACACAAAGTCTCGTCAATATTCTGTCATTCAATGAAACACTTCGAGAATTGGAAAAAACCTATTTATAGTTTTATTTCCATCTTATATAGAGAACGTGGATATCGCATATGAATAACGAAATAGTTATTTTTATGTTGTAATTCGCGCAGGTGCGTTGGTATTGGGAGCACGAGGCGTTCCGTGGGTAAGGGATTGTTTACCAAATTCAATTACAGCACCGCAGAGCGCCTCGGCTGTGATTCCGCGATAAACCACGCTAAATCAACCTGGTTGCTCGTGTGAAAGTTCATTGTTTTCCCCACTAACATATTTCTTTTCGTGCCCTTTTCCATTTTATATTGCTGTTAGTTTTCGTTAATTGTGCATGTTATTTAAGTTTAATTTGAATGAATATTATGATTTTGACGTAGAGTTTCGTTGCCTTAAATATGCCGAGTTAGTGAAGCCATAATTACCTACTTGTATTATAGAACAACTAGCTGATGCCCGCGACTTCGTCCGCGTGGATTTAGTTTTTAAAATCCCGCGGGAACTCTTTGATTTTCTTTGAAAGCCTATGTCACCCTCCAGGTTCTCAACTATACCTTTGACGCAGCGTGGTTGACGGACAAACCAACAAACAACCACACTTTCTCATTTATAATATTATGTATTAGTAAGGAAGAATTAGTACCTACTACGATACGAATGTAACCAAACTTTTTTTTTACTGGCGATCTAATTAAATTTTAGAACACAATAACTACTATTGACATTGTGACTTAAATAATATGATAGTCCTTCTAGGTCCTTAGATCCTTCGGTGTCTTTTTTGTACAGAATAATGAGTACTTTAATCATGTACTTTGGGTTACATTATTGCAATTTTCTTGAGGATCTCTAATTTTTTGGTAATACATTATAGCCCTTGTTACTTCCTGATAAATTAGCTTTCTAATGTTGAAAAAATGGTTTAAATCGGTCCAGTAGTTTCAGAGCCTATTTGGTACAAACAAACAAATAAAAAAATCTTTCCCCTTTATAATATTAAAGTATAGATAATAATAATTATGTTAATATGCTTAAAATACAATTTGAAATAAATAATAAGGTGTAGCTGTTACAGTTATAAATACATACTATACCATATTAAACTATGCAATTATTACCATAATAAAAAAAACTTGGTTCATGACAAATTAAAGGAGTACCGAGTAAGGCAAGAAAAAGTTCGTGTTAGCTTTATAAATTAGTGTCCAATAACCACAACAACCGGAGGTTATGCCGCAAAAATTACAAAAATGTCGAACCCAAAATAATATTATCATTCCCTACAAAAAGATTGTCAATTTTTCAAACCCTTCATCGTGTGCTTATTGAAGAGACTTATTTGGACTTACCTATTTGTGTTTATTATGTGAACTGCCAATCACAACTTCTTCAATCAATAAAATTTTCAGATGGATTTTGCCTGAATATGGTTTGAACTCTCAGTGATAGTCTCTCACTAAGGACAAAATACTAAGTTAATAATAGCATTAATTATTTCTTTGTATAGCTATTAATAAATAATAAATAATAAGTATCTAAGTCTAGGATTTACTAGGTACCTTTAGATAGCAAATTATAATTTGGTATTGGTGATTGGTAAATACTTACTTGATATCGTTATGATTTTAGTCATCTATATTATCATCCTCAGAATTTACGATGTAGAGTATTACTATTATCATTTTTATGATTTTTAGGGTTCCGTACCAAAATGGTAAAAATGGAACCCTTATGGTGAGACTTTCTCCGCCCGTCCGTCCGTCTGTCACAGTCGATTATTTCAGTAACTATAAAGCTATCGACATGAAATCTGGAATAGTTGTGTATAATAGTAGCCCAACATCATTGAAATAAAAAATCGAAAATTATTTTTAGTTTCTTAAAAAAGGGGGAAAATCGGGGGTTTGAAATTTCAAAGTAAAATAGATAACTATTCCGAGTGGGGTATCATATATGAAAGGCGTTTACCTGTACATTCTAAAACAGTTTTTATTTATTTTTATCAATAATAGTTTTTGATTAATTGGGCAAAATGTCGAAAATAATACCCCCCCCCCCCCCACCCCCCCCCCTTATCTCCGAAGTTTACCAATCGAAACATCAGAAATAATTATGGTCAATAGAAGTTTATGTATATTTTACAGGAAAAATAAAACCAACGCGAAAATTATTTTAGTTTGATTGAAAGAGGGGGAAAAACGGGGGTTTGAAATTTCAAAGTAAGATAACTATACCGAGTGGAGTATTTTATGAAAGGCCTTTACTTGTACATTCTAAAACAGTTTTAATTTTTTTTTATCTATAAATTAATAGTTTTCGAATAATCGGCCAAAATGTAAAATCGGCCAAAAAAAAATACCGTTCCCCCCTCTTATCTCCGAAGTTTACCAATCGAAAAATCAGATATAATTATGGTCAATAGAGGTTTATGTATATTTTACAGGAAAAATAGAATCAACGCGAAAATTATTTTAGTTTAATTAAAAAAGGGGGAAATTAGGGGTTTGAAATTTCAAAGTAAGATAACTATACCGAGTGAGGTATCATATAAAAGGCCTTTACCTGTGCATTCTAAAACAGTTTTTTATTTATATCTATATATAATAGTTTTTGATTAATCGGCCAAAATGTCGAAAAAAATACCGTTGCCCCCCCCTTATCTCCGAAGTTTACCAATCGAAAAATCAGAAATAATTCTGGTCAATAGAGGTTTATGTATATTTTACAGGAAAAATAAAACCAACACTCTAACTAGCATAGTTTTTTTATATTAACAATAAACTTCTACAAACAAAGTTAACGATTAATAAGCAAATTAATATAATATTATCGTTTTACTTTTACTTTTGGAGTAGGTACGGAACCCTCGGTGCGCGAGTCCGACTCGCACTTGGCCGGTTCTTTACATTTATTTTACAATTTCATGAAACCCATTTCTTTCACCAAGATTCCTTACAAAAATTTAATTATGAAGTACTTAATTTTATTCTTCGACATAATTAAAAATTCGAATTACTTAAGTAAATCAATTGGGGACGTTTCATTGGGAATTTTCCAGCGAGGGAAAACTGAAATAAGAAAAAATAGGTGTATTGTACGAAGTACGAACCTTTCAGTTGATGCAAGACTATTGATATAAGTAATAAGTATATTAAGTACATTAATAAAGTATACATTGATGCAGTGATAGCCTAGTGGTTAGGACTGTGATTTCCTATTCGGGGGGTCGCAGGTCCGATCCCGAGTACGCACTTCTGACTTTTCGGAGTAAAGTGCGTTTAAGCAATTAAATATCACTTGCTTCAACGGTGAAGGAAAACATCGTGAAGAAACTTGCACAACTGAGAGTTCTTCATAATGTTCTCGAAGGTGTGTGAAGTCCGCCAATTCGCATTGGGCCAGCGACTATGGCCTATAACCCTTCTCTGAGAGGAGACCTGCGCTCAGTAGTGAGCCGTTGATGGGTTGCTAATGATGATGATAAATTAATATAGGTATGTATATTCTTAATAATATGTAAGTAGATAAACATTATGATATTACATTTATGTATTTTTCGTGGATACAGGTACGAGAAAGCCACGCATATTGTTCAGTTCAATATTATTGCATTAGTATATTAAAAATGTTATAAAACTGCCATATGGCGATAATAGCAAATCACTAAGGTATATTCCGATGCACCGGTAATTACCAGTTACCTCATAATAAAAACAATAGGGTGTATCACGCGCTGAGTGCATGCGATCGCCCTATTGATCACTACGAACAGATGCTATCTGGAAGATTTTTTTTCAAACAATATAGGCTTGCGCTTGACGATAAATAAATGATAATAATAACAAAGAAGTTTATTTTCCAAATTACAACTTAAGCTTAAGAATTACACTATAAACATTTTACATAATAAATTAAGTAGTAACAAATTGTCTACATTTACGAATACTTTGTGCACCCACAGAAAGACTTGAAGACAAACGAGTGCGTCTAGTGCTTGCGCTTGACGATAAATAAATAATAATTTTATCAATGGAAAGAATCAGACCTCATCAGGACCTAGGTTACAGCGCGCTTGCCTAGATTATTACATTTTACAGAAAAAATACAGTGCCCTCTAAAAATCAATAAGTATTTTGTCAGTTCAAGAGGCACGAAGAAACTACTACGATTTATCTTCGTAATTAAATTCCACTATCACCACCTGATACAATTAATAGAAGTCAGTTGCTGATTTTGATTTTGTAATAAATTGAAAATTACCCTCAGCTGTATTTTTCCTACACTAGCAACATGATTGTTAAATAAACTAACGTATGATTATCAATGTCAGTCTTTTGTTTTCGTTCTTATACTTCTTCAGTATCTCATAGGTACAAATTGTTTATATTGGCCTTTATTAGTAAAGTTATTTGTACATGTAAGTATAGGTTTAAGTTATTATACTTATACTTATATGGCTTGTATGATAATGTAATAAATAATAATAAATAAAAATTTCTTTATTGAGGTAAAAACCCATGTAAAAACGCAAAAAACATGACAAAAATAAAATAAAATAAAAATCAGCCAAGTGCGAGTCGGGCCTCGCTCTTTTAGGGTTCCGTACATATGACCAAATCATTTTTTTAAAACTAGATACATATTTAGATATTTTAGTTCTTAGAAAGTACTAAATCAGTATATGGGGAAAAAATGCTAGTTTGTTTTGGTCACAACTTACAAACCGCATTATAAATCGGTGTTTTCAGTATTTGTTGTTTATATGCTTACACTTTATAATACATAATATACCAAAATTTCAAATTTAGTTTTTGAGATAGACAAAATTGGTCTAAAACCGACAACTATGACGGGCCCCCATTTCTTCAATTTTGTAGCTAAAAAATAAAAAAATATATATTTGAACTCCACTTTATAAGCTCTAGATAATGACACCCCACATGCCAGGGTAAAAAAATAAAATTTTATTTCGACTCCTTTTCCATGTATGGGAGCCGCCCCCTTTAGTTTTTAATTTAATTTAATTTTTATTATTTGTTGTTATAGCGGCAATAGAAATAGACGGACGGGTGGACAGACGGACAGCGGAGGCTTAGTAATAGGGTCTCGTTGACACCCTTTGGGTACGGTACCCTAAAAATGATTAGGTACATAATATAAAATTAAAGA
This sequence comes from Oeneis ivallda, assembly GCA_029955525.1. Classification (NCBI taxonomy): domain Eukaryota; kingdom Metazoa; phylum Arthropoda; class Insecta; order Lepidoptera; family Nymphalidae; genus Oeneis; species Oeneis ivallda. The sequence goes on along the minus strand of JARPMR010000002.1, from coordinate 18,104,980 downwards.
AGTACATCGCGTTCATATAATAACGCGTATAAATTGCCATACATTTGACGTGTGATATATATATATAATTATTTACTATTTTCTAAGCAGTGTATAAATATAAAATAAAACACGACCATGAGTAAATAGTTATACCACCATGAGTAATAGTAGAGTAAATAGTAATAGTTTAGTTTCCTATCTAATTTTGTACTAATAATTATATTATTTCATACTGAAGAGGTGAAGGTTAGATGTCAATGGAATGGAAATCTAGTATTTCCCACGGGGTGAAGAAAATCGCGTGCAAATTCAGCAACAAGTACTTACCTAACTACTTGTTATACGTCGTAGACATTGACTTGGTTACACAATAGCGTTACGCAGATGGTTTTTGTGCCTGCAACCATCCTGCAACAGCGGCGTCATTTGTTTGTCTATCATCTATGAGTCAGAAGTTGGAATGTCCGTACTCCGTAGCTAATAAGTAACGGTGGTAGCATGGAGCCGTTAAACATCTCTGTCATCTGTTTAGGATACACTTACTCACTTTCGAGGGAAGCTGGAAGAAATTTCTACCCAGAGTTAAACTTCACCTTTGTCCTCTTCGTCTATTATTATTTTCTAGAATGTTTTAGGTGTACATAAATAATATAAATAAATAAATAAAGTAAGATGTATCTTAAGGAGAGGGCAGACTGGCTACTTTTAGAGGCAGCTAAAAGCTAAACAGCAAATATCTGACTCAATATTTTTTGACATTTAACTGTCAAAAATGTCAAAAAATAATGAATCAGATATATACTATTTTGCTTAGCTATTTTGTTCATCATCATTAGCAACCCATCAACGGCTCACTACTGAGCGCAGGTCTCCTCTCAGAGAAGGGTCATAGGCCATAGTCCACCACGCTGGTCCAATGCGATTTGGCGGACTTCACACACCTTCAAGAACATTATGAAGAACTCTCACAATGTTTTCCTTCACCGTTGAAGCAAGTGATATTTAATTGCTTAAACGCACTTGAATCCGAAAAGTCAGAGGTGCGTACCCGGGATCGAACCTGCGACCCCCTGAATAGGAGACCACAGTCCTAACCACTAGGCATAACACTGATATTTTGTTACTTACTGTGAATATCATGGCTTGGCTTGGACTTGGTTTCCTAGAAAGCCTTTTTCTCTTTTTTGCTATCTAGAAAACCAGAGTTTAACCAGAGATATGGTGTGAAGAATTTAATTCATGACTTCAAAACACTAAATTGCTAATTGATGTGACTACTATTATTTGGATAATTGTGTTCATACAGTCACGGACACTATGTCAAATTGGCGGGGAGTGTTGTCGTGCGGCGATGGTATCTGCGGCGCGGGCGTCCGGCCGGGCGGGCGCGACGCCATCTGTCGGGCAGATGCGGCTGACGTCATGAAGCCCCGCAGGGCTTCGGCACGCGCCCGCCGCATCTCCCCAGTCCCCATGACAGCTGATCCATCCTGATTTGCACTTCTTGTGTTTTATGATTTCCTACCGGTCCTACCTACTATGTTATACACTTTATACATACGTAGTTAGGAAAAGATTGTTGTTGGTGGAATGCTCATAGGTACTATTTTATTCAATATAATTTTGAATAGGTACTGGTAGCTAAGTAGTAAATGTTATGGTAGCAGTTGAACGTATGCCTATGAGATTTAAAAATCACCTAGGAATTTGTAAAAAAATAGGTACCTGAGTTTAATAAGACGTCCATGTACACTTTCTACGTTTGCGCCGTACCTACCTACTAGGGATCTTGCATCATCAGCTATCTTACTTACCGGTTACTCCCCAGCAAGATAATTGTCAAGGGCTGACTTATCCTCGAATAAAAAAATACCTTCTCAAAAGATATACTTTACCTACGTAGGTACATACTAGAGTTTACTAGACCATAGCAAAAGGTTTCAGGTGTGGTGTGGGTGCCTTAGTAGTTACATATACATTAAAGCTTCGTTCTTAATCTACTGTGATATGGCGTGTCTCTCTCGTGATCGTGTGATGCCTGGTAAGAAGTAATATTAAAATGCAAAAATAACATCAGTATATTATTCTACTTAAGTTAACGAGCGCATGCGCACGCGACGCTACTACGACTTAAAACGTTACAAGGGCGAGACAGTCAAGCCATGTAGCCATCAGTAGGTTGAATGTTTTTATTACAACCTTTATCATTATGGTATAATAATTAAACGTGGAAAAAAAGAGAAGCTAATAAATTCAAATCCTAATGTCCTCCCTGTATGAAATAGGTTCCAATGCCCATCTTTCGTCATCATCATCATCATCATCATTATCATGCTCTTGTCATCATGGCTTGCATCTATCATTTACCATGGGATAAATGATACAACCTGAAGGAAATCCAGTGCCCATCTCTAACCACCACCGTCATCAGTGGATCTCCTGGCCTTTTTGAGCTGACCTATTTGAACTGGTTAAATTCATTTTTCATCCAATATACCAGTCTATGGCTGGCCCGTACTAGCATGTTCAGGTCTCCTCTGAAAGAGAATGGTTTCAATTAATATTAAAATCATCTAGACTACACCACTAGGCTCACTCAGCGCTCACATCAGGGTCACTCAGCGAGCGATGGAGAGAGCTATGCTCGGTATATCCCTGCGAGATCAAATCAGAAATGAGGAGATCCGTAGGAGAACCAAAGTCACCGACATAGCTCAGCGTGTCGCGAAACTGAAGTGGAAATGGGCGGGGCCCATAGTTCGAAGAGCTGATGGTCGTCGGGGTCCCAAGGTACTGGAGTGGCGACCCCGCACCGGGAAACGCAGTGTTGGCAGACCCCCCACCAGGTGGACCAACGACATCAATCGAGTCGCAGGGAGCCGCTGGATTCAAGCGGCGCAAGACCGAAGCCTGTGGAATTCCATGCAGGAGACCTTTGTCCAGCAATGGACGTCTATAGGTTGATAAAGAAGAAGAAGACTACACCACACATTTTTGTTCACAGAAATTTCGACGAAAACAAAGAAAATTAATAAATTGCTTGCAATTACCTAATTATAATATACCTATTAATAAGCTTCCAAATTGGTATTGGTAGATTATAAGAATAACTTTGGTAAAAAATTGGTAAATTATTTTCCGGAGAAAATGTAGCTAATGTTAATCCTGGGTATGAACTATCCCCATTTCAAAAGCCAAATCGGTTTATTTGTTGTGGCGTGAAAGAGTAACGAACATCAATCCATCCATCTATACATCCATCCTCAATTCCTAACAAACTTTCGCGTTTATAATATTAGTAGAATCATCGGTTTCTATATATGTATAGGCTGCTTATAATAGGGTGGTTGTGTAGAGTCTAAGAAAACGAAAAATCCCATTTCTAAATTCTCATAACTGTAATTTTTCGAGTGATCCGTATCATGTGCTGCACTAATGATATTCTGTGCTAAATATCATAGCCGTCTCTAACAGGAGATAGAGACGGCTATAAATTTTATGTAAATATCCTTTACAGGTAACATAAGTAACCATGTCTGCGGATTTTTTTTTATGCACAGCAACTGAAAGTGAATAATTCTCACAACAACCATCAACAAAAACGGCGAATAAAAACAGGTATAAAGTTTTTTAGAACCGTCCCGTTAGTTGCGCTAACTTTTTTCAATTGTTGTGAACGTGAAGAGGAAGCAATGGTTTATAATCGGTTTGTTCTACCTTCAAACTATGTTATCTGTTTTGATATTTTGTGTTCCGTACACATAACTTTTACGTATAGCTATCAACTAGGTAGATATAATATTATGTAACTATATTTATAAGGTTTCGTAATCCTTACTAATGGGTATTATTAATGCGAAAGTGCGTTTGTTTTTTTGTCCTTTAATCACGTAGCAATGGAGCAAGGAATCGACGTGTTTTTTTTTTGAATGGGTATAGTTGAGGACATGGAGAGTGGCATATTATGCTACCTTTTATCGCGGGAAAACAGAGGATTTCTTCACGAGATTTTCACAAACCAAATTCCACGCGGATGTAATAGTCGCGAGCAATAGCTAGTTAGTAATAAGTTTGTACTTACCTACTTACTTGTCCAAGTGAATCATCCTACTCCTAGTAATATTATTTCGCATTTTATTTAATGCGAAAGTTTGTTAGGATGGATGGCTGTTTGTTACTATTTCACACAAAAACTACCTACTCAACGGATTTTGATAAAACTTCAAAATATATCAAATGGCTTTTACATCCGAATAGCACATAGACTAAATTTTATTCCGGAAAATTCAAGAATTCCTGTGGTAATCGAAAACCCTTAATCCGCTTGGTCGAAGCCGCGAGCATCAGCTAGTATTGTAATAAATATCTCTGATAAGGGCAAGAAATGATGACGCATTAAATATAATTATTTGGTCCGAAGTAGCAGCACGATTGTCTAAAAATGACGGCTACAGAGTGTGAGAATCGCAATCATCTCTAATCGGTATTACCTGATTACCTCTCTTGACTTTAAAATAGTCAATAATATAGTTAATAATAGTTAGTGTAGGTATTTACCATAAATTCAGCCAATCACAATAGTTAGGTATGAATTATATGAGTGAAGGAATGATGCAGTTTTTCCACAGTCGACTAACTGGAATAATAAAAGTTACGCAAACATGTTGGGTAGGTACTAGGTACAGATACCTATCTAATGCTGTGAAGAGAATGCGACGTGAAAATCTTATCTCTTGTAAGATTTCTCCAAAAATGGTACGAACTTCAATGTTCTGAACGTTCTGAACTCTACACGTATTTTTTGCTGTATCATTAGCAATCAATTTTAGCGAACGTTAAACCGTATAATAAGATACAAATTGATATCCTTGTATCTACAAGTTAATAAGTTAGTATTTATGGACATTGTTATCTAAAAGTACCTACCAGTCTTTGTACTCAGATTGTATGAACAATTAGTTCTCTTTTAAATGACAAATCTTTGCCAAATGGATTTTATTGTCGACTAGCCCGCGACTTCGTCCGCGTGGAGTTTTTTAAAATTCCGCAGGAACACTTTGATTTTCCGAGATAAAACGTCTGTGTCACTCTCCAGGTCCTGAAATATACCCATGCATAAAATCACGTCGATCCATAGCTCTGTTACAGCACGATTGAATGAAAAACCAACAAACTTTTCAACACTTTCGCATAATAATTATTAATAATGCGAAAAGTGTGTTTGTTTGTTCCTTTTTCCTTCAATCACGTTGCAACAGAGCTTCGGATTGATGTAATTTTCTGCATAGACCATATAGTTAAGGACCCGAAGAGTGACATCTGTGTACTCTAAAAGTACCTACTCAAATTGTATGAACAACTTCTCTGTGTTAAACAGATTTTAATGACGCTTTTGTCTTATTAGAGCATTGGGTGCGAGCAAGCATAACTAAATGCGGAGTATAGGCCTCGGCATGCGTACAAGATTCAATTTCAGCGAAGGAACCCGACGCAGCTCGTCACGGTTGCGACATGCCCGCCGCTTTCTTCTTAATGTACCTCATTAACCGAAAACTCGTTCGCACCAAAACAATGTGGCCTGCTGCGTTCCGACTTGTAACCCGATTCTTATTTCTCACGGTTGCAGCAAAAATTCGATATGAAGGAAATAAATCTCTACAATAACCTTATGAGAAAACTTTCGTGCTCTCTCGTTATGAGCGCTCATAATAATTCATTATGAGACAAATAATGGTGGTGCGCTTATTAAAAACATTTGCAGAGTAAACAAGCGTCCCTCTTCCGTCGGTTACCCTCAACACGGGTCTGTAGTGGTTGGCAAATATGCCTAACTAGATCAAAGCGTAGGAGTTAGTATAAAACTGGATTTGTGAAAAATATACTTAGACAAGGAAGTTTCAGCAGGTAGGTTAGTTTTATTGAATAAGTACCTACCTAATACAAATAACTATAATTAGTTACCTACTATTATTAGAAATTCAACCTGCGAATATTTGGTGGAGTGACGACATCAAACGAGTCACTGGGAGCCGCTGTATTCAGGCGGCGCAAGACCGAGACCTGTGGAAGTCCATGCAAGAGACCTTTGTCCAGCAGTGAACATCTATCGGTTGAAAAAGAAGAAGAAAATTATGGAAATACCTTGCTAAAAATATAAATTGCGAAAGTTATTTTCGGATTTTTTTTAGTTTCTATATCTTCAGTGGGAAATAGTTCAGGAGAACTGTAAGGAACCATTCTCACATTATGGTCTTACGCAGCTCTAGCTCTTCAAGATAAACGTGCCGTTCCCAAACTTAACTGTTTCAGCATAATAATTTTTATGAGACCGTAAAAATAAGATAGTAAATGTGTATAATCTTTCTGTTTGACGACGTTGAGCCGTGGCGCAAAGGCTAAGCTGATCTTGACGTAACAGATTGCATATAGGAGACTAGTAGGGCGCGTGGGTGCGCGGCCCGCAAGCGGACCGCGGTTTTTCTACTCGTCTAGTAGACTTTCAGCTCCTGATCATTTTCTATCACAAAACCACTCTTCCATCTTTTATACTCTCCGAGATAGACACCGTTGAAGTTTGTATGGCCGCCATCTTGAATCCGCCATTTTGGATTTTTTTCAGCTCACTGCCAATTGGATGAGATTTCGAGTGACTTTTGTTCGAGCACCCCCACCTATCTACATTACCATGGCCGTGCTCCTCACCCACCTTCCAAACCCTCGATCATCATATGTCATCATTTGTCATAATGAAAATTCTTCAATAAAAAAAAATCTTGAAAAGGAATTGTATCAAAGTCGTGCATGATTCCCGGCTTCTAGTCTCTTCAATATTCGCCATATATTTTTGTATGAAGAAAAAAAAAATTCCGCCATCTTGAATTTTTTTTCTGTTCGTCAAGTAGACCTTAGGGTCTTGATCAGCTTTTGCCAGGAAACCACTCTTCTATCTTTTATACTCTCCGAGATAGACACCGACGAAATTTGTATGGCCGCCATCTTTTTTCCGCCATTTTGAATTTTTTTTCAGCTCACTGCGAATTGGATGAGGTTTCGAGTGACATTTGTTCGAGCACCCCCCACCTATCTTCAATACCCTGGCCGTGCTCCTCATCCGTCTCCGAAATCCTCAATCATCAGCTCTCTCCATAATTTTCCTCCGAATGAATTTTTGTCCTCTATACGAAACCATCGGTGGAAAAAAAATTTTTCATACAAAATTTTACAGGAGAGGTGATCAATCAGTCAGTGAATCAGTGAATCAGCACGAGCAGCTATATATATATATTAACTAGTAGGGCGCGTGGGTGCGCGGCCCGCAAGCGGACCGCGGTTTTTCTATCGTCAAGTGGACTTTCAGATCTTGATCATTTTCTATCAAAAAACCACTCTTCTATCTTTTATACTCTCCGAGATAGACACCGTTGAAGTTTGTATGGCCGCCATCTTGAATCCGCCATTTAGGATTTTTTTCAGCTCACTGCCAATTGGATGAGGTTTCGAGTGACTTTTGTTCGAGCACCCCCACCTATCGTCATTACCATGGCCGTGCTCCTCACCCACCTTCCAAACCCTCGATCATCATATCTCATCATTTGTCAGAATGAGAATTCTTTTATAAAAACAAATTTTGAAAAGAAACCGTATCAAAGTCTTGCATAGTTCTCAGCTTCAAGTCTATTCAATATTCGCCATATATTTTGTATGGAGAAAAAAAAATTCCGCCATGTTGGATTTTTTTCTATTCATCAAATAGATCTTTGGGTCCTGATCATCTTTTGCCAAGAAACCACTCTTCCATCTTTTATACTCGCCGAGATAGATACTGACGAAATTTGTATGGCGGCCATCTTTTTTCCGCCATTTTGAATTTTTTTTCAGCTCATTGCGAATTGGATGAGGTTTCGAGTGACATTTGTTCGAGCACCCTCCACCTATCTTCGATACCCTGACCGTGCTCTTCACCCGTCTCCGAAATCCTCAATCATCAGCTCTCTCCATAATTTTCCTCCGAATGAATTTTTGTCTTCTATACGAAACCATAAGTGAAAAAAAAATTTTTCATACAAAATTTTACAGGAGAGGTGATCAATCAGTCAGTGAATCAGTGAATCAGCACGAACAGCTATATATATATTAATATGTACTTTAGAATCCACAGGGTAATAAATTTTATTCCATGCGGACGAAACCCTAGCGGATATTCTGGACTAAAGTTATTTTGTTGACATTGTACCTACACCTATCAATCCACTCGTTATGTTATGCTAGAGATGCAAAAGTGAATTGTGGGCTTGCTCTGGTTTAATGTTAAGTACAGCATGGTTAACGTTGTTTGCTAAATATATTACTCCGCTATTGACACAGTGCGATCATTAATACAGACGAGGGCCCACTTATTAATTTTAATAAGTGGGGGGACCGGTTTTGAAGGGAGCGATGACAGCTCGCAGTGTTTGTTTTATTAGTTTTGATTTTATGGTTTTTGCTGCCTTTATTCAGTTCCCCGTTCGAAAAATATTGTCTTTTTCGCCAACATTAAACTATAATTCTGAACAATTTGTACGTCATCATCATTATCATGATCATCTCAACCCATTCTCTCTCTCGTCGTAGTTGTCTCCTCTCAGAATTAAAAGGTTCTTATAAATGATAAATGTTCATAATTTTTAGTAAGGTCTACCAATTATCAACTCAAGAATTGTGTACCTAACAAGTACCTTACTTACCTACCAACGCTTCAATTTGTTTTTTCGATGTCATATATAAGACATGGAAGTAGGAATTACTACTGTGCTCTACTACTTCCATGTCATATAATGACAATCTTAAGAGTAATTATTTTATGGTTTACATTGTATGACATGTCAAAAGTGAAGGATTCTACTATAGAATCCTTCACCTCGCTCTGAATTCAAAATAACGCCCTCGGGGAATAAAAAAAATCTTTTGCCCCACTAAAATAGAATCCTGTGCGTAGCGAGGAATTCAATATACGCCGCCCGAGAACAAAATATTAGGCCCCGATTGACACATAGGTACTATTTTTCAAAGATTTTTCATCATTACCCATGAGAAAAAGCTACTATGTATAGACATTACCTATACGTATATTGAAAGTTTAAATAAAACACAAATAAATCATTGTGAAATAATTAAACAATAATATTTATGTTGGATACAGTATGGGCGTATATATCCGATGGACAATTTGATCACGTGACTTAGCGAAGACGTTCAGCACCCCGATTCAGAACATTTCGATAACTTCCCGTTTCGATACGATTAGATATCGATCTCGTATCGAAAATTTTTTGTCGTGCGATTCAGAACGTTCGGTTAGAGAATTCGATTCGATGTCGACTACGGTATCGGCTTCGTTATCGGTATCGACAAGATACATTAAATTACATGTGGATTTACGAAGTTTGTTGTTTTACCAAAATTTCACTTGTTATTAAATTCATGTTAGCACTAAATAAATAGATTTTAATCATTTTCGAAGGTCATTGAAGTAATTATTTAAAATGATAACTTGTTAAATTATTGACGGCCAATTTTCAGCCTCGTCGATAGATGGCGCTAAGTTCATGTTTCATCCCTCTGGGTTCTTATTTTATTTTGTTGTGGTGTACATAATATGTTATTTTAATGTTAAAATACGTACAATATGGTAAGTAAACATTTACATACCAAAATCATTCATCATAATCATTTTATACGAAAAACCAGTGAACACAGTACGTAAACAAAAGGATACCGAATGCCCTGTAGCTTTCGATAAGTAACCAACTAAAATTATCGGACGTTCGGAAAATCTTATTCAATACGGTTGTTGTGAATAGCGTTTGATAGAAGATATCGAACGATATCTACGTCGGTTCGATTCGGTTTCGATTTCGACAACTTCTCTGTCGATACGAGTATTCTGAATTGAAAATTCATCTTATAGTACGAAAACAAACCGAATCGATCGATAATTATGCTATCGTAAGGTTCTGAATCGGGGCGCAGTTTTGAATTTCGAACGGAACGAGCGATCGACAGTTTTCTGCAACGAACGCAGTAGTAATAAACATGTACTGCACAAACGCGGACCAATCAGAAGCGAGAAATGTAAACTCTCATGGGCTTAAAATTAAATTTTGCTCCCGCTATTCTCTAAAGCCAATATTCGATTTTTGAATAAGTATGATGAAATAGTTATTTGTTCAACAAGATAGAAAATATTTTTTGTTGCGAGTGCCTAGTTTGAATCCCGAGCGTAGTGAGTGATTTTTATTTAGAATCCTGAGTGTAGTGAGGGATTCAAAGGCACAAGAAACAAAAAACTTTGCTATCGTGTGATACATACAACTTTTCACCTCAATACCGAAAAAATACAAGATGTAAGAAAAATAATTATTGAAACACTAAGGATTTTTTATATTCATGTATATGATATGATAACACTTAAACTACTTACTATGATACTTAAATATGATAACACCTTTAGCTAGTCTGCATACGTTAAATAATAATTCATAGGCTTTCAAGTATTTTTCACGTGACTTTTCCGAAAGAAAGTTTAATTCAGCGTTAGACACCGATTCCTTTAATTCTGATAATGTTAAATTATCACTAGAATTTTGTTTTAAACTGCGTTCGGAATAGTCATTCATAAAATAAATAATCAGTAATTGATTAATTTTAATTATCTATTATGTTTCATGTTGTTTTACAGAAGTATAAAGTCTAAAACACATTTAAAAAAAAAAGTGAATTATTAAAATAATAAAATAGAGAGTTAATTTATGACCAAATAAAATGTTGGGGTATACAATATTATATAAGTACAAAATTTCCAAACTTTTCTTGAGACAATGAATTGAAGAAATGCCAATCCACAGCGTTCTAAATTCAAAACACCTTTTCTCACTGGGTGAGCAAAAACGACTTTTGCTCACTGGTTTTGGGCAGCAAAGGCGCCCTTTTTGAGCTAGAGAGGTTAAAAAGGTATTTAAGCTTCTTGGTAGTACGTATAGGTGCGCCTAAGATTGATCTCTTCAGTATCACATGATAGTGCGTGAGAGAATTTAAAATGAAATTATTTTTAGTTATTGCGAGTAGAACATAATTTTTATAGGTATGCGCTTTGCATCAACCGCACAAATTATCGTCTGGTAGGTATTTATTACCTTTATTGCATAATATACGAAAAGTGGTTGCTTTCCTACGCAAAGTGGTTTGTTATTATTATAGTTTACTAGCCTTTGCACGCGACTTCGTTCGCATGAAGTCAAGCTATTAAAATTCCGCAGGAACATTCTACTTTTCCGGGATAAAAGGTAGCCTATGTCACTCTTCAAGTCCAAACTATTAAACACATTACTTATGTAAAATGTCAATCATTTGCTCGGTTGCTGCGTGATTGAAGGGCAAACCAAAAAACAACCACATTTTCGTATTTATAACATTAGTAAGGAAGTAAGGATTGCTGGGGTGGCGACCCCGTACCGGGAAGCCCAGTGTTGGCAGGTGGACCGACGACATCAAACGAGTCGCAGGGAGCCGCTGGATTCAGGCGGCGCGAGACCGAGACCTGTGGCAGTCCATGGAAGAGACCTTTGTCCAGTAGTGGTATATCAGACAGCAGTCTATCGGTTGACAAAGAAGTAGAAGAAGAAGGATTACAATCATATTATAGAGTATTAGCGATGATTTATATAATAGTATTCTTGTCAAAGTGGGAAGATTGCTAGACGCTAGAAAATTATTTAGGTTATATGTTATTTGTAGCATAATTATGTAAAAACACAGCGACATTGGTAGGTTTGCCAGGAATTGACACTTACGATAATTGTCAAGGCTCTACCACTAGTTCAAAACGCAATATTTTATTTATTCTGAGAAGCGCTGGCAACAAAATCTTTATAATCATCTGTTACTAAAAACACTACTGATTTTATTGCCAGTTCAATAACAATTTCTTAAAAAGTTTTTACCATATAAAATTTTTACTATATCATATTAGTTAGGTACGCCTTTCAATAGAATATAGCAATGCAGAGTCAAGATGATGATTCTTGTTTAGTAACAATTATTATTAAAAATGAAACCCAACAGAATACATATAAACTTAAATAATATAAAGTAGTTATTGTTTTATGTACTCCTTTTTAGGGTTCCGTAGTAAACAAGGAACCCTTATAGTTTCGCCATGTCCGTCCGTCTGTCTGTCTGTCTGTCTGTCCGCGGTTTATCTCAGAGATTATTGGTACTAGAAATCTGTGATTTGACAAGGGTATAAATATCAATCACGCCGACAAAGTCATGAAATAAAATTGTGAAAAATAATTTTTTTTAGGGTACCTCCCCTACATGTAAAATGGGGATAAATTTTTTTTTCTCGTCTATCCCATAGTGTGGTGTCGTTGAATAGGTCTTTCAAAAATATTGTGGGTGTGGGTACATCATTTTTCAATTCAGGGATCCGTTTGTGAAATATGATATTTTAAAGTGCTAAATTTTATTAGAGTCAAGTGTCCCCGTCCCCCCCCTCTGCCAGCTAAATGGTTGTATATAGGATACAAGAAAAAATTCACAGCAGTAGTATATATAATGAATATTAAAGGAAAACTATCACGGCTAAGTAGGGTTCATTAGTTAAGGAGTTACATCTGTTTTTTCTAAGTTAGGTATTACACGTAGTGTAAGTTGCATATTTTGTAGAATACTATAGTATTTAAACCATGGAACTCAAAATTTATTCAATATTCATAAATAAAACAAAAGCACTATCCTAGGTCAGCAATAATATTTGAGACTTTCAACTACGGAACCCTACACTGCGCGTGGCCCGACACGCACTTGGTCGGTTTTATTTATTGTATTCAGTCTTTTTTTATGATTTTTCCATGAGAGAAAAAATTTAAGCTTTCCTGTAGGTAATTTTTGACATATTATGTTACCTACCATAACTAGTACAATGTTTACTTTAATTTTCCATCGTTATCAACAAGCTGATGTCATCCAGGCTTTTCATTTAGGCTATCCATGATCATATTTTCTCTTCATAATGTCTTTCCCATTCCTCATCCACCCACTTGCCGTCTTTCAGCAGGAAGGAGGCTATACGTTTATTCCATGAACACGTCACTGCACTCGATCCTCCCCGTTCATCATCGCCATCTTTCAGCAAGTAGGAGGCTACGTTTATGTCTGTGTTTTTAGGGTTCCGTAGTAAACAAGGAACCCTTATAGTTTCGCCATGTCCGTCCGTCTGTCCGTCTGGTCGTCTGTCCGTCCGTCCGCGGTTTAGCTCAGAGACTATTGGTACTAGAAATCTGTAATTTGACAAGGGTATAAATATCAATCACGCCGAAAAAGTCGTGATATAAAATTGTGAAAAATAATTTTTTTTAGGGTACCTCCCCTACATGTAAAGTGGGGATGATTTTTTTTTTTCTCGTCTATCCCATAGTGTGGGGTGTTGTTGAATAGGTCTTTCAAAAATATTGTGGGTGTGGGTACATCATTTTTCAATTCAGGGATCCGTTTGTGAAATATGACATTTTAAAGTGCTAAATTTTATTAGAGTCAAGTGTCCCCCCCCTCTGTCAGCTAAATGGTTGTGTATAGGATACAAGAAAAAATTCACAGCAGTAGTATATATAATGAATTTTAAAGGAAAACTATCACGGCTAAGTAGGGTTCATTAGTTAAGGAGTTACATCTGTTTTTTCTAAGTTAGGTATTACACGTAGTGTAAGTTCCATATTTTGTAGTATATTATAGTATTTAAACCATGGAACTCAAAATGTATTCAATATTCATAAATAAAATAAAAGCACTATCCCAGGTCAGCAATAATATTTGCGACTTTCAACTACGGAACCCTACACTGCGCGTGGCCCGACACGCACTTAGCCGGTTTTCTTTTTTATTATTTTAGATGCCTATAAAGTAATTAATAGTTATTATTCTCGTTGTACAGTACAATAGTCAATTTAAAATCAATCGGTTATTTCGTTCGATAGTTAAAATGAATTAAATTCTACACAGACATTTGCGATCCAGTTGTGCCTACTGCAATAAAACCGCAGTCATGCAGTCGGCTTGTCGTGCGTCGGTCTAGAGTTCTTCTAGACACTTAAACACTGCCTGCCCCCCACAGCTAAAACGCCATAAAGCGTCTCCGGGCGCGTCGTCGTCACGTGCCGCCTGTCGCGCATCTCTGAATTGCATTTTAATCTAATTACTGGGCGATATAATTTTTCGGTTCCGACATAATCAGATAACAGGGACATTATCGAATTATATTCCCATTCGCAGTGGGCGGGAGTGCCCGGCCGTGTCATACGTTCGTAATTATTCATTCTAATGTTGTTCGGTAATTTTTTAGGGTTCAATGACAAAATGGTAATAAGAAACCCTTTATGGGATCAACTTCGTCCTTCTGTCACAGCTGTTTAGGAAAACATTAGGAACTGTGAAGGAAAACATCGTGAGGAAACCTGCACACTTGAGAAGTTCTTCATAATGTTCTTGAAGGTGTGTGAAGTCCGCCAATTTGCATTGGGCCAGAGTGATGGACTATAGCTTATAACCCTTCTCTGAGAGGAGACCTGAGGTCAATAGTGAGCCGTTGATGGCATGCTAATGATGATGTTCGTTTAAGCAATTAAATATCCTTCAACGGTGAAGGAAAACATCGTGAGGGAACCTGCACACTTGAGAAGTTCTTCGTAATGTTCTTGAAGGTGTGTGAAGTCCGCCAATTTGCATTGGGCCAGAGTGATGGACTATAGCTTATAACCCTTCTCTGAGAGGAGACCTGAGCTCAATAGTGAGCCGTTGATGGGTTGTTAATGATGATGTGCGTTTAAGCAATTAAATATCCTTCAACGGTGAAGGAAAACATCGTGAGGAAACCTGCACGCCTGACAGTTCTCCATAGTGTTCTCAAAAGTGTGTGAAGTCTACCAATTCGCATTGGGCCATGCTGGTGGACTATGGGCCTATAACGTTTATCTGAGAGGAGACCTGCGCTCAGTAGTGAGACGTTATTGGGTTGATCATGATGATGATGATCAATGCTCTCACCTTGAAAGTTGGATTCGTTTGAAAATAAATAATCCTTGTCCGATTAACTTTATTGAAAATATTTTTTGTTTTATGGCAAAGGGGAGCGAAATGGGTGCTCGAAATTTTAGAGTGACTACTCAGTCTCTTCCTTTAAAAAGTTCATAATAATATTAATATTATTTCTAAGTTTAAAAAAATTGCCTTTAAATGCTGTAAACCTTCTATAATCTTTGAGTGACTCTTTTTGCTCAATTAATTTAATAGAATGCAAAAAATTCAGCATTTTCAATGGAAAAATCACATCACACTACTATTATAAAGGTGAAAGTTTGTTAGTGTATGTGTTTGTGTGTGTGTATGTTTGTTACTCTTTCACGCAAGAACCACTCGACTGAATTGGCTGGGAATGGAGATAGCTTAAAATGGGATAAAATATAGGATAAAATGCTACATTTTATCCCGGATAATTAATGTTCCCGCGGGAATTGAAATCTATCCACGCGGACGAAGTCGCGGGCATCATCTTGTACTAAAAATATGCCTACTGTGAAGTTGGCTCGGCGAACTTAGGAAAAAGTTAAGCGGGCAGTCTAGCGTCGGTGCGTGCGTCACAATTTAATGCGTATTTATTGTAACTAATTTTGACAATAATAAACAAACAATGCTTTTCTATTTGTACACGTATTGAGTACCTACCTATTGCAAATGTATCGAGGGGTCTGTGTGCGATGGTCTCATACGATAACTATTTTCCCAGAGTAACATAACACCATAACCGAGGGTGCGCCACGCGCTTATAGAAATTATGTCTTTGAAACCAATAATTGTGTGACAAATTTTATTTGTGTACCTAACTTATAAAAGATGCTTCTCTGAATTAACCTGTTGTTAGCCGCCGGGCAGACGGAAGCCGAAGTAATTCAATTGAAATATTACGTAAATTTTACGTGTTTCCATAATATACTTAGATAATACATCTGTGTTCATCATACCTATTCGAAAAACGAATATTGGCTTCAGAGCAAAACTGGAGCAAAATTTAATTTTAAGCGCATGGGAGTTTTCATTTCTCTCTTCTGATTGGTCCGTGTTCATGCTTTAGTATGTGTTTACTACGGCGTTCGTTGCAGATACCTGTCGATCGCTCATTCCGTTCGAAATTCAAAAATGTTCGAGAAGCTTCTCTGTTCAAGAAGAGAGAAGAAGAAGAAGAAGAAAGAAGAAGAGAAGAGAAGAAGTCTTTGATAAGTCACGTGAACAATTTGTCGATCGGATATACCTGTGCCCATACTGTATCCAACATAAATATTAATGTTTAATTATTTCATAATAATTTATTTGTGTTTTATTTAAACTTTCAATATACGTATAGGTAATGTCTATACATTTACTTTGATTTACTTGATGATACTCCTAGCTTTATCTCATAGGTAATGATGAAAAATAGTGTGTCATTCGAGGCCAAAATATTTTGTTCTCGGGCGGCGTTTATTGAATTCCTCGCTACGCTCAAGATTCCAAATAACGCCCTCGGGAACAAAATATGTCTTTGGCCCCATATAGCACAAAATATAACTACACACATCAAAAGTGTCTAGGGATCAAGCATTTTTATGCGGATTTCTTGAGATTGAGATGTGGCTTTGTAATAAATTTATGATTTTATAAATTTATATGGATCCTTTTTGGTGCATTTCATAATTTGAATCAGGAACTGTCAATCAAATTCGAGTAAAAGATGAAAATCAGCTGTCAATATTTTCCCTATAAAAACATACAACGCATTGAAGACATTATTAGTGCTACTGTTTCCCTACTACTGATTAAAACCAACGTTATTATGGAGCGGCGACGTCATTTAAGCAGGGAAGAAATGCTCAGAGCCGTGGGAATGATAGAAGCTGGTTCCCGGCAACGTACTGTGGCTTTAGCTCTGAATACAAGTCAGAGTGTTATCAGTCGACTTTGGACACGTTACCGAAGCACTGGTACCGTGGCTGAGCGCCATGGAGGACGGTATCGCTGCACCACACGGAGACAAGACCGATACATTCAAATCTTAACTCGAAGAGCTCCAACAATAACCGCCATGATGTTAGCCGTGAGGCTTCATCACTCTTCAGGGAACTTAATTACCGACCAAACAGTCAGAAACCGCTTGCATGAAGTGAACCTTCATTCCCGAAGACCGCTACGGGTACCACCTATAGCAATGCACAATCGTAGGATTCGATATCAATGGGCTCTTGAACACAGAAATTGGGCAGAAGAACAATGGCGTTTCGTGTGCTTTTCTGATGAGTCTCGTTTTGGTATGAAACCGGATACAAGACGTATACGACACTGGAGAACCCCTGGACGCCAACAGCGATTAAAATCCTGCCAGGAAGTCCATCCTTATAGTGGTGGAACCATCATGGTATGGGCGGGTATTTGGATCGGCGGAAGAACTGAGTTGATTTGGATCAGAGGCAACCTCAACGCTCAAATTTATGCTGAGACGATTGTATCAGACGTCATCGTTCCTCTACAAGTGCAAATCGGTCCCTTATTTCAGTTAATGCATGATAATGCACGACCGCACACCGCAAGAGTTGTAAGACAGACTCTCGCCGCAGCTAACATCAATGTCCTGCCCTGGCCTGCTCATTCGCCAGACTTGAACCCGATTGAGCATGCATGGGATATGCTACAGAGAAGAGCTCTGCCGAATATGGAGGGTATCCAGTGGCAAGAAGACCTTTTTTTGTTGTTGCAACGAACATGGGCGGCCATTCCACAGCGTGATTTGGATGAACTCATTTTGAGTATGCCAAACCGATGTTCTTGTGTTGTTAGTGTTCGCGGTAGAAACACGGATTATTAATTGTTTAAGTTACCCAATAAAATTTTAAAGAAAACTGTTATTTCAGTCTTTTTTTCGAACTTTAATGTTAGTGGTTCAAATGTCAAAAATCCCTTTATTAGGAAAATGGCAAATTTCTTTATTAATGCAAAGGTGACTTGGTTTATCGTTACTGTGACAAACGAAAACACTTTATTTGATGAATCCTTAAAGAAAATTTTAATTAATATCAATCAGGAGAAAAGTTATTGCAAAAATATATATTGATCCCTAGACACTTTTGATGTGTGTATTATAAGTAGGTATCTATTACGTTTCATAAAACTATTAAAGCTGTAAAGTTTGGTAATTTTTTTGATCCTGCGTCTTTTTAGCGGCACTTGGGTCATTGGAGAGTTTTGATAATTTGCATTAGGACAATAATTATAACATGATTTACCTAATAGGAAAATGAAGGATTAGGGAGTGCACTTGTTTGCACGCAGACTTGTGCGCAAACAAGTATACTAACTTAATACTTAATCTTATTATTTAAAAGACCAGAGTAAAGCTTTGCTTAGCAAAGTAAGGTCTAAATAGATTCCGGTCGAGCGCGCGGCTGTCGCATCCGATGTGCAGATTAGCGGCAAGAAGCTCCTGCAGTGCTGCGACCCCAGCGCGCCGCACGCGCGCGCAGGGGATGCACGCGACTGCGGACCACCCTTAGCAATACGGTATTTGACTATATTAAAAATATCGTTTCATTTGGTGTCATCCTAAAAGATTATTAGCTAAAAACATTATTCCATACGACAAAACTAAAAAATAAAGTTTTATTTAATTAGAAAACATTAAATAAAATTGCTATAATTCCGGTCATGGTCACGTGATCGAAAACGTTCCGTGATCTCGAATGACGTCACAGTCCACACCACCTATGGGATGTGGAATTGTCATTGTTTGAAATGTGAACTGTTACGTCATGAGAGCAAATGGAACGTTTCGGCGGCAATTTATTTTTTTGAATTTATTTCTCGATTTTTATGAAAAATACTGAAAATTATGCCGAAATATACGTTTTGTTAACTTCAGCATAGCATTATTAACAATTTAAGATGATTTTCTAAAAGTAGTCAAATACCCTATTACAAAACTAAATATGAGCACTCTACGAATATTTTTACATGTAGTGCATTGTCCGTCATATACATCTTAATACATATAAATTACGTGTCACGTTGTTTGTCCGCGATGGACTCCTAAACTACTGAACCGATTTTTATCAAACTTCGTAACTATCTGTAATTTGGTCCAACTTAAAAGATAGGATAGTTTTTGAATTGGGATAGTTTATTTGTTTTATTTATATAGATAAGTTGGCGGTACGAAGTTCGCTAGGTCAGCTAGTTATACATAATATATCTATCACGTCACGACATTTATTGGAACGAAGTTCCTTTTCGGACGGTTCGGCGGATGGAGGCTAGCCGAAAAAAGTGTAAGAATTTTCCGTCATGACACTTGTTGCCTTCGTTTATTCCATACGTTGCATCATAACTTTGGTGGCGTAGCAGTTAAACGAAGGAGTGAAACTTTCGGTCAGGACTTTAGATTATTATTTTTTGTTTTATTTTTATTTTTATTATTAATTTATTATTATTTATAATTTATAATTGAACTAGCTGACGCCCGCGACTTTGTCCGCGTGGATATAGTTTTTGAAATCCCTCGGTAACTTTTTGATATTCCGGTAACTATATCTATGCACTAATCCATACCCATGCACAAACTATACCCATGCAAAAAATCACGTCGAAACATAGCTCTGTTGCGGCGAGATTGAAGGACAAACCAACAAACCAGCAAACAAACACACTTTCGCATTTATAATATTCATCATCATCATCATTAACAACCCATCAACGGCTCACTCTCAGAGAAGGGTTATGGGTGGATTTCCCAACAGCAAAATTTACGCGGCATGTATGAAATCGGTAGTGCAGACCGTTACTGTACTGTGCTAATATTTTTTTCTAGGCAGAAGACTATGTTATCTTTATGGAGCCAGTAAATATTTCTCGATAAAGATTGCAGTTTAGGAATAAATAATTATAAAAGTGTGTGTCAGCTCCGGCCTCCGACGCACGACTGGAGTTTACGCGCGACGCTGTATCCTTCTCAATGCGCGCGACTCGGGTCCGAGCGCGCCCCGACCGACTTTCGCTTCGGGGACCCGATCGCTACGAGCTCGGCTACCCGAAGCGAAAGCTCTTTGGCACGAAAACCAACCTTATTTACTCAACGTTAGGGTAGAAATTTCAACGTTGTGAAAAACGTAACAGAAAAACGTAACGAGGTCATTGATAAATTGATTTCACTGCACGGATTTTTCTCATACCGGGCTACTAAAATCGATTCTTAAGAAGTAAACTCCAAAAAAATTTTAAACACCTAATTTTTCATTTCGGTGGCTGTCCTCACAACATTTTTCAGTGTAATTTCCCTCATAAAACAAAAACTATTGGTTGTTTTGGCTTATGGCTACTTTTATTTAAATCGTTAATAGTGTTAGTATTATCACAAAGTAATTTTATAATAATATCTACCCAGATTAAGAACTGGTAAGTAAAATGCATGTGTCCCAGAAAGTCCTTTCATTTCGGTGGCTTAAAGTTAATCAAGAATATTTTTGCATAGAACAACTCTAGCTCCCCCCTTATGCGTTTAGAACATACTGTAACTGAACTAAGTACCCTACGAAAATCTCTACCCTATAATTTCTATTGATCTTTCTATTTTTAAATTATTTCTTTAGAATGGCACGTGATTCGCTAGTGGTAGAACCCTATATAATGTCGTGACCGTATTAAACCAAGAACTTTTAGATCGTCAGAAGTAATGAGTTCAAAAGACCTAGGCGATCTATGCAAGAGTTCGTGTATTAGATTTTAGTGGGTTCCCGTATTGGTTTATATTAAAGAATGTTTAAAATCCAGTATGAATGATACCGGTTTGCTCCATTATCACGAGACTCAACACTGATGTTGAGAGACACAATTACTTCTATGTGTAAATATCAAAAGAACCTACGTCGCAACTTATGCACCTCGACATTCAACATCACATTGAACGTCTACACATCGTTGTTTCAAGTTCCTTTGAGTCCATAGGTAACGTTCGAAATTAAGATGGCATCATTTCATTGTAAAAAAAATGAAATGATGATCGTTGGCTCCCTGCACGCCAAATGATGGTGAGCTCCTACCTTTTGTGGTACATCAAGGACCACTCAGTTGCGTCCATTAAAACAATAATGTATTACCTATTATTATAATTGACGCAATGAGCTTGCAGCTTGGTTTATATCAACTTATAATACGAAAGTTCACCGAAATGAAAGAAAAAAACCACTTTGTTGAAATTGACCCTTATATGCCATAGTCCACCACGCTGGCCCAATGCGAATTGGCGAACTATAATATTAGTATGATAATAATACCTATTTGGTAAAAAATTATAAATAATTTACACTTGTTCACGCACACTTTAGGCCGACTAATGTCTTTACGAAGTGCCAAAACATATCAACTATCAGTGGTCAATTACTTAGTGCCCTCGCTAATTTTAGTTCCTTGGACAGTTGTAACTTTTTACAGCACCCAAATGGCGTCATTCAAGTTGGCCCAAAGAAAATCATGACAGCCTGTCCAGTGATCATAGATTAATAATATTAGAGGTCAGTGGCCGAACCCCACTAGACCAAGTCGCGGAAAAATACTAGTGGACAAATAAATTATGCCTTACCTAGGTATGGTATTCGATAGAAAACATGGGTGTTACAAAGCTGGGGCTGCAAATCGATCCCGAAGGGATTTGCACAGGAGAGACGGCGCACAGTGATTTATGTGCTCGTAAAGTCGCACACGCCGGTGCCCTCGCGCTCACTTGTATAATTCATTGCGTCGGGACACGCTTGACCACGGCCTAGGTCGGATTGCGATACAGATTTATTGTTTGTAGCTACCTGTTTGTCCTGATAAACCTACAATTTCGATGGTCACATTATATATTGCTTTATTAAAAACTAGCTGATGCCCGTAACTTCGTCCCGCGTTCATATAAGTTTTATATAAAAGTATTAACATCTTTCATTTAATGCAAGTGACTTGCCCCTATCCGTGAGGAGTTGTCTTTTATTTCCAGCAATATCTATATCTATATATCTATATATATATATATAAAAGAAAGTGGTGTTAGTTACACTATTTATAACTCAAGAACGGATGAACCGATTTGGCTCAAAATTGGTGGAAAGGTAGCTTAGAACCAGGAGACGGACATAGGATACTTTTTATCCCGTTCGACCGCGTTTCCGTCAAGTCAATATAAAACCTGGTATAACAAAAATGCATCTGACATGGAATAAAAAAACGAAAATGACAGTGGAAGAGCAAAACGTAAATGACAGCTAAACGTAATTTTGTATTTGGTTAATTATGGTAAAAACAATTATAAAAATTATAGTTTAACGTAATTGATAATATCATCAGTAATATGTTTTCTCTATGAATCATCATTAACAATGCCGCGAGCAAGACGATCAAATGTTTCCTGCTACAAAGCTACGGATTGACGTGATTTATTGGATAGGTATACCTAGTTGAGAACCTGGAGGGTGACAAAGATTTCCCGCGGGATGTTATGAACTAAATCCACGCAGACGAAGTCGCGGGCATCAGCTAGTTTATTATATCTTCACTAAAATTGGGCGAAACTTATACTATAATACGCACTTTCCAATAAAGAAAGAATTAGTAAAATTGGTTTAGGTTTTACAAAGTTATGGAGTAAAATCGCCAAACTAAGTATCATCCCCTATTTCGCCCCCTAAAGTTTAATTTTTTTAAAAAATGATAGCTTACGTGTCCTTCTCCAAAGTCCAATTTATCTCTATACCAAAATTTATCAAACTTGATTACGCGATATAGGTGCGAAAGCGTTACAAACAGACAGACAGATAGACAGATAGACAGACAAAGTTACTTTCGGATTATAATATTAGATCAGATTGGATTGGATTTGGAAGTTTGAATTCAATAATTATGCAATTAATATTTAGATTTCTATGGGAAACCCGTAGACCTACACGTAGACCTACTGCTAGACAGTAAGACAAAATTAACAATAGATTCCTAACTATATACATCTATGGAGAACTACGAAATAGAGAACTTAATTTGTCATTTTTTTTTTTGGAAAAGATAACAATAGGTACTTATTCTAATTTTATGCCTATTTTTATCAATTCTAAGATGCTATGGTTAGGATAATAATGATTTCGTTTCGTAGCGTATCTTCGTAGCATCTTCTAGGGTGCTACGAATAGAGACATTTTCGGTTTTTAAAATACACCTATATTCAGGATTCATTTACTGTGGTAATTTTTAAAATTATTCCTTAAAATAAATGTGTGGAACCTTTTATACCTACTATGAAGCGGAAAAATCTATTTATTTGTTGTAAATATGTACATAGGTAAGTACATAGTAAACTGTAATACTCAACAAAGAGGTAAACATTGCATAATTTATAGGTAAATCTGAGTCTTTATAATGATCTGGATAGAAAAATTCAACCTCATCTGATACTTATTACCTACCTTCCTCTAATATAGTTAGATCCAAGATGGGCAGGTATGTCATAATCGATGCATACTTACTCCTGTTTATAGACAAAACTAATTCAAAAATGTTTTACTGTAATTTAAAAATTATAATGTAGGCTTCTCTATTCGTGTGATGAAGATAGATCAGAAGTCAGCTCCATTTGAGATCGCATTTGTGTACTAAACACACCAAGTGTAAACCGTTCAATACCGTACGCACTGAAACGCGGATTTTCATTGCAATCGATCGCTGGGTGGACCCGATATAGGGATTGGTTGAGAGGCGTGTTGGTTGTTATCACCACAGAGGAGTTAGCCAATGGCGTGAGGGTGCTGATAAGAGGGTTTGGGGTAGGTTCGTGGGGTGGCGGCAGTACGCCGGGCGCAGCGGCTGAGGGCGGCCGCGGATCATGCTGGGTGCCATGATGTACCCCGGCGTGGAGGATGACCTCGTCGGTGACATGCGCGTACCACCGATACAACTCGAGCATCTGCCAGAAGTGCTTCTATGTACGTAGTTCGAAACGTGATGTGTGTGCTAACTGCTACGCTGTGATTTGTGAGTGTGAGGGAATGTGGGATTACGTGCTTTCTGTTTACCATATTGGATCATATTATGTATAATTATATGCTGGGTTATGCCTACCTACGAAAGAAACATTAATTTTATTAGTTGCTAGTATTATGTATAGAAGCTTCGCAGTTTCGTACCTCTATCTCTGTACGATACCAAAGACTAATACGATGATTGGAATTTTAAACATACGAAATTTCGGACAACTGTTCATTCCTTACTCTATTGAGCTATAGAGCTATTAAGGTTCCAAAAGGAAGAAAAACAAAAAAGGCTAGGTTCAGGAAGAAAAAACAATTTCCTCTTTTGTGCAGCCAGTATACCAAAGTGCGGGGGATGTCACGAGATGATCGTCGACCGGTACGTGCTGAAAGTATCCGATCGGACGTGGCACGCCGGCTGTCTGCGGTGCGTCGAATGCCGAGCCATGCTGTCCGGCAAGTGCTTTGCGAGGAACAACCAACTCTACTGTACCGAGGACTTCTTCAAGTAAGCCTCTTATTATAACCTTTTATACTTTCATTGTATATCTAGTTTAGTATTTTGTTATCTGTAAAGTGCCTCCGTCAATCATAATGTTATGTCGTCGAATCGAATCTATGCCGTCTGGCGAGTGCTTTGCTAGGAACAACCAGTTTACTGTAGGACTATTCTTCGCAAGTTATTACCTTATTATTACCTACTAAAGGCATAGGTTGCTCAAAAATAATGTTTGATTTTCTATTTGAAGTAGAGTATAGATTATAGAAATCCACCATTGAAATCCTAAATCTTTTTTCGTACCACTTGCTCAAAAAAGTGACATTCTGTGCCACAAAAAGCGAACATAACAATAGTCATTTTTAATCTGTTAAAAACAGGGAAAGAAAATTGTACTGAATTTCATTCATCCTCTAGGGGGAGAATGTGATTTAAATTTGGAATACTTACCGAAATTTATACTGAACTACATCTGTGTTTACACCATTGAGTTTGTATATTTTGTTTGTACATTATACATCTTTTTGAAAAAGGAATACGCATTTATTATGCAGTTATGATTATCTGGTATACATAATCATTAATCTGTGGTTATGATTATTAAATAAAATTACGTAAACCGACGAGGCCGTATGAGCTTGATGCCTTTGCTTTTCCGACAAAAAAATATTAGTCTAGGAATTTGCCGCGTTTTTGTTTTCTTCAAATACGTTAAGTTAATAAACGTTAAGTTTATTTTAATTTATTTTTATAAATAAGTTAATGTTCTAAAAATACGTTACGATGTTAAATCAAAGCGACAGTGACAGTGAATTGTCGGATTCCATCAGTGCAAATGCTGCCGCAATTATAAATAATTTGCTTCCAACAAAATCCAAGGAAAATTATTTAAAAACTTATGAAGAATTTTCAACGTGGAGAAGTGCGAAAGGCCTATCAATTTCAGAATCAGTACTTCTTGTCTATTTTGATTATTTATCCAAGACAAAGAATCCGAATACACTGTGGTGCATATACTCAAAACTGAAAGCTACAATAAGCATCAAACACAGCATTGAAATAAATAGATTCACGAAATTACTGGCTTTTTTAAAAAGAAAATCAGAAGGGCATTGCGCAAAAAAGTCTAAAATTTTTACGACTCAAAATGTGGAAAAATTTCTTAATGAAGCTCCTGACGAAATTTTTCTGGCTACAAAAGTAAGTATACATGATTTAACTATGAATATTTCGTATCTTAGTAATGGTAATTATTCTATATATTTACCTGTTTTTTATCTTTGTTATAGGTGGCCTTAATTTTTGGACTCAATGGTGCTTGCCGCGGATGTGAACTTGTAAACTTAAAGGTGGAGGACGTTGAAAATCATTCCAATGAGTTGCTGCTGATTAATGTAAAGGAAACTAAGACAAAGAAAAATCGGTCATTCATTGTACAAGGACAATATACTAAACTCATTCATAAATACCAAGCATTACGTCCCACCAACATGGAAAACAATAGATTTTTTATAAACTATCGGAATGGGAAATGTACTCGACAAGCCATCGGCAAAAATAAAATTAGCAATATGCCAAAGGAAATTGCTAAATATTTAAAACTTAAAGATGTTGAACTCTACACCGGTCACTGCTTTAGAAGAACTTCGGCGACTTTCTTGGCGGATTCAGGGGCGGATATTACGTCAATAAAAAGACACGGTGGTTGGAGCTCTGATAGTGTAGCTGAGGGTTATATCGAAAGCTCAATGGCGAATAAAACCATATTAAGCAGTCAAATTAACAAAAATATAAAACTTAATCCATCAGAGCCACAACCATCAACTTCCGGCATCTTATCTTCGTCCGTAAGTCACGATGCACCACCACCACTATCTCCGACGTATACTACCTACAATGAAACGCAAGTTCCTCAGACGCAAGAACAGAGAAATACTCAAATCAACTCATCAACAATAAACGTACCAAACAAAAATGTAACTCTCTCTATCAATAATTGGACCAATGTTTCGAATGTTAACTTTTACTTTTAATTGTCATTATTTTTAATAAATGCTTATCTCATATTATTATTGTGTTAATTTTTTCGCAAATGGTACGAAAAGTAGAGTATTTTCCTCGGTGATAAAGCTGTCTTAGTCTTGGGTGAACTTAAATCCCTCGCTACACTCAGGACTCGTCTTAAATCCCTCGCTTCGCTCGTGATTTAAGTTTTTAACACCCTCGCTACGCTCGGGAGTAAACCTCGAGTCCTTCGTTACGCTCGCGATTTAAATCGTCACCCGCGACAGAAGACACTGCTTTATCCCCTTGGTTAATAATCTACTATTTTTTTAAATATATAGACTAGCGCTTGACTGCAATCTCACCTGATGATAAGTGACGATGCAGCCTAAGATGGAGCGCCCTTGCCTAGAAGATGCCTATTCACTCTTGATTTAAAGGTACCCAAAGTTATAGTCAGGTGGAAAAACGGAATGCGCATTCCAAATTTTAGTGGTAGCGTATTAGAAACGAAGAAGTAAAGCGCTCAGTGCGGGATCGTGGAATTATGGAAATTCGCGTGGAAAATCCACGCGGAGGAGGTGATGTGCGTCCGCTAGTAATATTACAATGTCACTTTGATAATGTTGTGGGTTGCGGCTGTTGTCCCAGGCGCTTCGGCACGAAGTGCGCGGGCTGCGGGCAGGGCATCCCGCCCACGCAGGTGGTGCGGCGCGCGCAGGCGCACGTCTACCACCTGCGCTGCTTCGCGTGCGCCGCGTGCGCGCGCACGCTCAACACGGGCGACGAGTTCTACCTCATGGAGGACGGCAAGCTCGTGTGTAAGCCGGACTATGAAGCGGCGAGAGCGAAAGGTAAACAACGTTCCGATTCTGGCCGGCACTGAACCTTTAAAATACCTATTTAATTGCCTAACCTAATCCTAAATCTTATACGACCCGATATCATCATTGGTAATCTCACCAAACCTATAAACATCACTGATGTAACTTATTGTTCATCCCTAAAATGTTTGTAAAAGCTATATCGTTATAAGTGTCACCTAGTTCAATATAGATTGCAACTAGCTGAAGCCCGCGACTTCGTCCGCGTACATTTAATTTTTAAAGTTCCTCGAGATCCCTTTGATTTTCAAGGGAAAAAAGTAGCCTATGTCACTCTACAGGTCCTCAACAGCTATACCTATGCAAAAAATCACGTCGATACGTAGTTCTGTTGCGGCGTGATTGAAAGACAAACTAAACCAACAAACACACTTTGTAATTTATAATATAAGTTAGTATGATTTCTAATAGGGATTGCCGGTGAACTCTGATCTTAACTCACTGGAACTGATATTCTAAAGCGATCGTAAGACGTTCATAAGACGTTTCTGTATCCAGCCAATAGCTTAATTATAGCCGACCTAGCTGATGCCCGTGACTTCGTCAGTGTGGATTTAGTTTTTAGAATCCCTCGGGAACTCTTTGATTTTCCGGGATATAAAGTAGTCTATGTCACTCTCCAGGTCCTCAACTATATCTACCCATGAAAAAAATCACGTCGATCCGTAGCTCTGTTGCGGCGTGATTGAAGGACGAATAAACAAACCAACAAACAAACACACTTTCGCATTTATAATGTTAGTATGATTTAATTACTCAATCATGAGTACCCCAAGAACTAGGTACCTACTATGCCAAGAATACTGGTTGCATTTCGACGCTGAATAGGCAGGTTGATTCTTTGCGCGCTTTTGTCGCCAGACGAGTATCGACTGCAGTAACACTGTTAATGCTTATCTCGCGATAGGTAATATAATTAACGATTATAAATAATTAATTTTATGAGCCTTTCAACAAAATGGGCGTCAAAGGTGCAACCTTTTTAACCCTTTTTAGGGTTCCGTAGTAAACAAGGAACCCTTATAGTTTCGCCATGTCCGTCCGTCTGTCCGTCCATCCGTCCGCGGTTTAGCTCAGAGACTATTGGTGCTAGAAATCTGTAATTTGACAAAGGTATAAATATCAATCACGCCGACAAAGTGATGAAATAAAATTTTGAAAAATAATTTTTTTTAGGGTACCTCCCCTACATGTAAAGTGGGGATGATTTTTTTTTCTCGACTATCCCATAGTGTAAGCTGTCGTTGAATAGGTCTTTAAAAAATATTGTGGGCGTGGGAACACCATTTTTCAATTCAGGGATCCGTTTGTGAAATATGATATTTTAAAGTGCTAAATTTTATTAGAGTCAAGTGTCCCCCCCTCTGCCAGCTAAATTGTTGTATATAAGATACAAGAAAAAATTCACAGCAGTAGTATATATAATGAATTTCAAAGGAAAACTATCACGGCTAAGTAGGGTTCATTAGTTAAGGAGTTATATCTGTTTTTTCTAAGTTAGGTATTACACGTAGTGTAAGATGCATATTTTGTAGTATATTATAGTATTTAAACCATGGAACTCAAAATGTATTCAATATTCATAAATAAAATAAAAGCACTATCCTAGGTCAGCAATAATATTTTAGACTCTCAACTACGGAACCACTTGGCCGGTTTTTTAAACCTCATTTTAAAATCGTCTTCATGACGACACTACGCATACTCCCAATTGTTTTAAAGTCGTTTATAATATGCATTTCTAGGTGATTTCTCTGTGGCAGGTGAGGGCTCGCTGGACGGCGACGCGGCGAGCAAGCGGCCGCGCACCACAATAACCGCCAAGCAGCTGGAAACGCTCAAGAGCGCGTACAGCAGCAGCCCGAAGCCGGCGCGCCACGTGCGGGAGCAGCTCGCGCAGGACACCGGCCTGGACATGCGCGTCGTCCAAGTCTGGTTCCAGAATAGGTGAGCAAGATACATACATACTACTAAGGCTGAGATCTATAGATCGCACTCTGGCTCTGCTCAAGACTCGAGATAGAGTTAAAATGAGACACAAATATGTTTCGACATAAATCTGTCTCGTTTTAACTCAGTTTTGAGCTGAGTGAGAGTGGTATCTATAGATCTCATCAAGTGCCGACTTTACAAACGTCGAGTGACGTTTAACCGAGGATTAAATTTGGTGTACTGACAGTTTTCGTATTTAAAAGTCTTTAAAATACGCTCCGATAAGACCTAAGGATAAGACTTATTTTACGTTGGTGAAATCGGCCCTAAATAGAGAACTGTTTTATAGACGAGGAGCCAACCGCATAAGATACCTAAGTTTGTATGCAAAAGCTCGTGTAAACCTCACAAGAGATTTTCAATAAAAACTAAATCAATATAAAGAAAAGAGATATTAATTATCTCTTTTCTTTATATTAGCTGTTATAATCTGACTGTATCTCTACAACTGCATCTGGATGATAGGCCTCCCTCTCTATAGATCTAGATACGTCTTGTAAGTACTAATTAGGTGAGTAAATTCATTTATATTTGTTATATTATGTTTGATCAGAGTTACTATTTTTGGAACGTTCTAGACTCTAGGTATCCTCTTCACCCGAGTACGACAAAGCCAAAAGGAAGGGTCGTGATTTTAGCAGTCTATGTATTTATATAATACCTGACCCGGCGAACTTCGTACCGCCAACTTACCTATATAAATAAAACGAATAAATTATCTTAATAAAAAAAAACAGGATAGTTTTTTAAATTAAGTTTCTTCTTTTATTATCTTTCAAGTTGGACCAAATTACAGATAGTTACGAAGTTTGATCAAAATTGGTTCAGTAGTTTAGGAGTCCATCGCGGACAAACAACGTGACATGTAATTTATATATATTAAGATTATGTATGTGTCTATTTACGTATGTTTCACCGTACTGCCTAAACTACTGAGTCGATTTTGATGAATGAGGTGTCAATCGATTTGTCATTAAAGGTCCGCTGGTCCGGGTGACTCGGGCTACATTTTATACGAAGATAAACTTACAGAAAATGGCCGTATGTGTTTTAACTGAATTGAAACAGGGTCCTTTGCATCTTAAAAATCGGCCAAGTGCGAGTCGGGCCTCGCTCTTTTAGGGTTCCGTTAAAAAAAATTAAATAAAAATATTTCCATGTACCCATGGAAATATTTTAATTTATTTTTTTTAATTTAATTTAATTTTTATTATTTGTTGTTATAGCGGCAATAGAAATACATAATAAGTGAAAATTTCATCTGTCTATCTATTACGGTTTACGAGATACAGCCCGCTGACAGACGGACGGACGGACGGACGGACGGACGGACGGACGGACAGCGTAGGCTTAGTAATAGGGTCCCGTTGGTACCCTTTGGGTACGGAACCCTAAAAATGATACAAAGTGATTTCAAACGAATTTGTAGAAAGTAAATATTTTGTAAGTAAGTACCTACTAGTATACGAGGAATGCATAATTTTTTTATGAAAACGGACGGTGTTTAGATATTTTTAAGAAGTATTCTGCGCTATGGGTTCCTTTTGGGTTACGGTATAGGTACATGTTTTATGTCTAAGATTTATGTTGGAATCGGCCAATAAGTAATACCTACCGCTGTTAATAGAAAACCTAATGCAACCAGCTATCCCATTTTGTATAAACTCTGAAAAGTAAAGTAGGTAAGTTACAGAAAGTTTAAAAGCGTTTAATCAAGCGTCAAGCGTTTCCACCACCATGTCAATTGATAAATCGATTTCGGATATCAATAATAATTGATTTTTCATACACGCTAAATGCGGGAAGGCGAGTTTAGCACTAATGATTTAAAATGGTCAGTTTGTTAACGAGAAGTAGGTAAAGATTAATATTTTATGGTCTGATTTGTAAGGTTGGTCGTTGGGTTTTACAGAAATTACTATTATCAAAGAATAGTTCAATCGACCACAACTTTTTTCTGCATAAAACTGATTAAACACAATATAGGCACAGGGAATTCAATAGGATCATTCGACACAATACGTTTAGCAAACTAGTAGCGACCTTAGTGTAATACAAAAGAATAACCTTTGTCAGAATATGCCTATTCTAGATTTATGTATGGCCTTTTGGTTTCTATTTGAAGGAATTGTATTTAAATCACAGTTCGTAACTATATCTACTGGTACTATATACTACTACTACTGGCACCTTGGTAGGTTATATAGTAACTACTAATAAAAAACCGGCCAAGTGCGTGTCGGGCCACGCGCAGTGTAGGGTTCCGTAGTTGAAAGTCTCAAATATTATTGCTGACCTAGGATAGTGCTTTTACTTTATTTATGAATATTGAATACATTTTGAGTTCCATGGTTTAAATACTATAATATACACTACGTGTAATACCTAACTTAGAAAAAACAGATATAACTCCTTAACTAATGAACCCTACTTAGCCGTGATAGTTTTCCTTTAAAATTTGTTATATATACTACTGCTGTGAATTTGTTCTTGAATTCTATATACAACCATTTAGCTGGCAGAGGGGGGGACACTTGACTCTAATAAAATTTAGCACTTTAAAATATATAATCATATTTCACAAACGGATCCCTGAATTGAAAAATGGTGTTCCCACACCCACAATATTTTTGAAAGACCTATTCAACGACACCCTACACTATGGGATAGACGAAAAAAAAAATTCATCCCCACTTTACATATAGGGGAGGTACCCTAAAAAAAATTATTTTTCACAATTTTATTTCACCACTTTGTCGGCGTGATTGATATTTATACCCTTGTCAAATTACAGATTTCTAGTACCAATAGTCTCCGAGCTAAACCGCGGACGGACGGACAGACGGACGGACATGGCGAAACTATAAGGGTTCCTTGTTTACTACGGAACCCCAAAAAACTAAAGAAAATTTATATTTTTAAATTATAATTTTACGCAGGATTAATAATCCACTTGGATTCTATCGGAATATGGACGTAATTCAGGTTTCTTAACTTTGATTTGCTATGTACCGAAATCAACTTTGTCTCGGAATTGAAAAATAAGTTAATCAGGCTGATCGGCAAAATATGTATTAATTAGAGAGCCCTTCTGAGTTAAGATACCTGATATTTAATTGATAAAAATATGTGGTAATTCATAATAAATATAATATTCAACCTAAAAAGATCATTGATCATTCAATCGTTTCACGAATTATTTTTCCTGAAAATTACTGAAACTACGATATTGTTCTAATAGTTTTTCATTTGTTTTCCATATTAAGTTGAAGTTTCATTCCGATTATAATAGTATACCTTGTCCCAAATCAGCTAGGTACAATAATTTTATTTGTGGTCAAAACACATCGGGCGTCTAGGTTTGTACCTACATTGCGAGCGGGCGTAGCTGTAAAACAACTTTGCATTACACTAGCGGCACGCTATGATGGCCGGTTTGACGTTTGTCCGCTCATGAAGTTCCGTATTAATTGATAACGACTTTGAAGGAAATAATTGTATTACTTTATTGACGATAGTGATGTGCAGAGATTCATAAATTTTATCGAATGTAGTTTTAGGTTTAGGACTCAAAATTTATTTATTAAATTGATTTCTAAAATGTATACAAGTGTAGAAAAATCAGTTTGCACCATTTAAGGGGTGAATGTACTTGTGAATATGAACAATTTTCACTATGTGGACAAACCTCTGAAATCGCAAAAAAATATCAGCTGTTTCATACAAAAGGTAAAATTTTTATTTTTATATGATATATACCACAACTCGGCATTTGGTTTTCTAAATTGAAAATTTTTAAAAATGGAATCTAATACGATCGTCACATAGGATCGCTGGCTAGCACAACTACTACCTCCGGCAAACTCGCGTCAATGCTCAATGCAAAACAAAGCAGTTTCGAATTGACGTTGCTTCGAAAAGTATAAACTGTCAGTGCAATGCGATTGTGATATAGTTTTGACCTGGCTTTGGATTTCAAATATTGATACTGCATTACTGTTGACCCTTGCTCGTTAATTTGGACTCTGTTCAAGCCCTTTGTTGTGGATTTCGTCGATATGACCGAACGTACGCAGAGAACTGTTCTAAATAGTCAGACACGTGAGTTCATAATACGCCTTCGTAACTATTTCGATCGTGAAGCTCAAAATGGAGGGCCAATTTTACCTATAACGTCAGTGGTTGAACGCGTAGCTGATGCGCTTAATATTGGACAACGAACTGTTAGACGGATAAGTAAAAAAAAATATGGCAAGACTGGCACAGAAGAAAATAAACTTCACACACCAAAAAAGAGAAAACGAGCAAAACCAGTCGTAGGCATCGATAGCTTTGATGCCGATGCTATCCGAAGACATGTTTACGGCTACTATTTACAGAAGGAGTATCCAACAAGAAAAAAGTTGGTGCATTCACTGAAGGAAGCTGGATTATTCTTCGGTGGGGAAAGTTCTTTAACGAAGATTTTGAAGACCATTGGATTTCGATACAAAAAATGTAACAAACGCAAAATATTGATGGAAAGATTTGATATAGCGATGGCAAGGTATACTTTTTTACGGCAAGTGAAAGAAATCAAAAATTGGAAAAATGTTGTGTTCTTGGATGAAACATGGCTTAATGCTAACCATACTGTAGGCCGTTCTTGGAACGATGACACAGCAGCATCTACTTCCAAAGTTCCTGTAGGAAAAGGATCGCGACTTATAATTTGTCACGCCGGAACCATCAACGGGTTTGTCGAAGGTTCTCTCATGGCTTTTGCGTCAAAAACCACTGGAGACTATCATGAAGACATGAATGGAGAAAAGTTTACTGAATGGTTTACCTCAATGTTGTGTAGCCTCCCTGAACCATCTATTATAATTATGGACAACGCCCCATACCACTCGATGCAAATTGACAAGCCACCTGCCCAATCCCAAAAGAAAGCTGATATCGTCGCATGGCTTCGTAAAAATGGCGTAGATGCAAACATGAATATGTTAAAAGCGGAATTAGTACGTCTTTTAAAAGAAAACAAACCAACCAAGATCCGATACGTCATTGACGAAATAGCATTAGAACATGGGTACAGAGTTATACGGTTACCGCCTTACCATTGTGAGTATAATGCGATTGAGTTGGTGTGGGCTCAAATTAAGGGATATGCTGCAAGACACAATACAGAACCCCCATTTACCACAAAAAAATGCTAAAATTATTAGAAGAAGCTTGTGAACATGTGACTAAAGGAGACTGGGAAAAGGTTGTGAATAGAACTGTTAAATTAATAAGGGAAGATTATGAAAGAGATGTGAAAATAGATAATATTATAGAAAACGAACATATAATTATTAATGTAGGTGATGATAGCAGTGACGACAGTGAAAATAGTAGTATGGACGAATCTGATTAATTATGGCCTTTTGTGGCACCTTTTTTGGTATCTTTTGTATTCATATGTTTCTTGTGTGCATATAAAGTATGTATATTCATTTTCATTCAAATATTCAGTTCGTTCAAATAAATTAAATAAACATATACATTTTTGTTTTATTAAACCTATTTAATCAGGTACAAAAACAAAACTTAATTGTTTTTTGTTCGAGAATAAATTGACATTCCACATCACTATTGTAATGTGTCAAACCGGCCATCATAGCGTGCCGCTAGTTTAGATACCAATCCTTTGCTGTCACTTTGTCACTTTGGTTTGGATTTTTGAAGTGAAAACTTAGGCACGTTGAGCACTTTTTTGGGTTAGCAAAAAACATTGATTTCGCGAAATCGTCACCGTCATAATCGTCACCTTGGAGATTTCAGTAAGCGTTCAACATTTTCGAGATTCTCAAGCAACCTTGTACCTACAGCGCGATCGGTCAGAAGCCTTCCTTACAGTTTAATATATAATGTCGCAGATTCGAATCTCACTCACGAAACGTGACAGGTGCGCTTTTTTTAAATCATATTTATATTTATTTTATTTATTTTTTCATGAAGTAGTGATAGCCTAGTGGTTAGGACTGTGGTCTCCTACTCGGGGGGTCGCAGGTTCGATCCCAATTACGCACCTCTGACTTTTCGGAGTCAAGTGCGTTTAAGCAATTTAATATCACTTGCTTCTAGGAAAACATCGTGCAGGTTGCACACCTGAGAGTTCTTCACAATGTTCTTGACAGTGTGTGAAGTCCGCCAATTCGCATTGGGCCAGCATAGTGGCCTATAGCCCTTCTCTGAGAGGAGACCTGCGCTCAGTAGTGTGCCGTTGATGGGTTGCTAATTATGATGAATGATGATTTATTTTTTATTTTTTGATTTTTATTTTATATTTGTTTTTAATTATTAGCAAATTTAGTTTTCACTTCTATCTGCAGTCCCTATGACTGCCAATTTTTTTTATCTGTATGGTTTTTTGACAGCAAATGAAGTTTGATGAAACGAGGAATAGGTCTAGTAGTTAGTATAGTATCTACATTTCTGAAACGAACTGCTATTACCAGCGTCCGTGTTTACGCCTATAACTTGAGTACCTTCGGGGCAAGAGTGAATAAGCGTCTTATAGGCAAGCGCGTTCCAACCTCAGTGTTTTCCATCATTTTACAATGTAATAGCTACATAATAATATTGTAAAATGTTTATTTTTAAGAGAGCAACTTCTTGCCGGCTCTTCTCAGCAGAATCCGCTTTCCAAACCAGTGGTAGAGTCATGACGTGTCATAAGAGCCGCAGGTTGGCCTACGTGAAATAAATAATTTTGAATTTTGAATTTTGATTGTCGTCAAGCGCATGCCTATCTCGCAATAAAAAAAACCTATACAAAATCGCATGACCCGTGTGCAGTCGTTTAGTTATCACAGTGTTTGGTCTCGCGCGAGCGGCCGTCGTCACGGCGGCCGTCACGCCCTGCGCTTTGGCCGCGCCTCGTAAAACGCGCGCGTTATCACAATGCTTGACTTGCAATGCCTATTGTGCACGCCACATATAAAGAGTTACATATTTCTGAGGCAGATAATGATTAAACTAGGCACCCACCTCTATAGTCATCTGTAACCTGCTGCAGCGTGTTGATGTGGCCTGTGGGCTATGGGGCCAAAGCCTTTGTGGAATCCGGTCGCTATTAGTCGCAGGGCGCCGCTGAATAGAGTCCAGCCGTGGCCTTAAATACCTTCCCCGCCAAATAAGCCTTTCCCTTATTCGGCGGGTATAGGAGAATATTTGTCAAGTTCAACTTGACAAATCTATATATATAAAAGAAAGTGGTGTTAGTTACACTATTTATAACTCAAGAACGGATGAACCGATTTGGCTGAAAATTGGTGGAGAGGTAGCTTAGAACCAGGAGACGGGCATAGAATACTTTTTATCCCGTTCGACCGCGTTTCCGTCAAGTCCCTATAAAACGTGGTATAACAAAAACGCATCTGACATGGAATAACAAAACGCAAATGACAGTGGAATAACAAAACGTAAATGACAGCTAAACGTAATTTTGTCTTTGGTTAAGTATGGTAAAAAATTTGACAGTGATAAAAATGATAGCTAAACGTAATTGATAATATCATCAGTAATATGTTTTCTCTTTGAATCATCATTAACAATGCCGCGAGCAAGACGATCAAATGTTTCCTGCTACAAAGCTACGGATTGACGTGATTTATTGGATAGGTATACCTAGTTGAGAACCTGGAGGGTGACAAAGATTTCCCGCGGGATGTTATGAACTATATACACGCAAACGAAGTCGCGGGCATCAGCTAGTACATCTATATATATAAAAGAAAGTGGTGTTAGTTACACTATTTATAACTCAAGAACGGATGAACCAATTTGGCTGAAAATTGGTGGAGAGGTAGCTTAGAACCAGGAGACGGACATAGGATACTTTTTATCCCGTTCGACCGCGTTTCCGTCATTTCACTATATAACGTGGTATAAGAAAAACGCATCTGACATGGAATAACAAAACGCAAATGACAGTGGAATAACAAAACGTAAATGACAGCTAAACGTAATTTTGTCTTTGGTTAAGTATGGTAAAAAATTTGAAAATTATAAAAAGTGTTATAATAAAGCATTACTGATATTATAAATGCGAAAGTGTGTTTGTTTGTTGGTTTGTCCTTCAATCACGTCGCAACAGAACAGCGGATTGATGCGATTTTTTGCATGGTTATAGTAATGGATGTAGTAGTGGTTCCTCAGACCGGGAGAGCTACTTTTTATCTCGGATAATGAAAGAGTTCCCGCGGGGTTTTTAAAAACTAAATCCATGCGGACGAAGTCGCGGGCATCAGCTAGTAATCTTATATATATAAAAGAAAGTCGTGTTAGTTACACTATTTATAACTCAAGAACGGCTGAACCGATTTGGCTGAAAATTGGTGGGGAGGTAGCTTAGAACCAGGAGACGGACATAGGATACTTTTTAATATTATAAATGCGAAAGTGTGTTTGTATGTTTAATGTTGGTTTGTTTTTCAATCAAGTAGCAAAAAAGCTACGGATCGACGTGATTTTTTGCATGGGTATAGTTGAGAACCTGGAGGGTGACAAAGGCTAAGTTTTATCCGGGAAAATCAAAGAGTTCCCGCGGTATCATAAAAATGAAATCCACGCGGACGAAGTCGCGGGCATCAGCTAGTATTATTTAAAAAAGATATTAACGCTGATATGAAACAATGGTTTTGTTGTACAGTGCTTATTAAGTATCCATAGATCAATAAAGCACCATAACAATAACAGCGGCAAAAGTAATTCCGGACATTGTTCCAATAATCCATCGCGGCGATATCGCAGCACGCGGTCCCAGCTCCCGGCGGACTGGGCGGAGGCTTAATTACGCGCTCTTTGTGCGGCGCCCCGCCGTCCGCTGATGACACACGCTAAACATACGCGGTAGGGTGCAGTCTGCGCCGGGTATTTAGGTACTTTGAATCGATTCCTGTTGAGTTAGTTGCCTTCCGTCGGAGATGGTTTATTTTCAATACCAGTTACTTAACAGTGTACCCTATAGGTACAAGAAAAAAAATTGTGTGTGTCAGCACGACTCACAACTGGAGTTTACTTCATACTCAACGTTGAAATTTCTACCCTAACGTTGAGTAAATAAGGTTGGTCTTCGCTTGAGTTGTCGAATGGCCGCGCTACGCCTTTCACAACGATGCAAATCTCCACCCCTAACGTTGAGTAAACAAGGTTGGCTTTCGTTCACATGTAGATCAGCGCCATCTTTCGGCTTATGTGTAAACTATTTGAATAGCCACTGTGTTGTACTCCGTACAACGTAGTTTACACATAAGCCGAAAGATGGCGCTGATATACATGTGAACGAAAACCAGCCTTATTTACTCAACGTTAGGGTCGAAATTTGCATCGTTGTGAAAAACGTGACACGGGCATTCGACAACTCAAGCGAAAACCAACCTTATTTACTCAACGTTAGGGTAGAAATTTCAACGTTGTGTAAAACGTAACGAGGTCATTGATAAATTGATTTTACTGCCCGGATTTTTCTCATACCGGGCTGCTAAAATCGATTCTTAAGGAGTAAACTCCAATAAACTCCAAAAATCAGAGACTTTCTTAATTAGAAGCACACTAATATTATTAAGGATGATTATACGAGTCTGCCCGCGAAATTCAAATTTAATTTTGTTTTTCGCAATTTGTAAACTAATACGACAAACTAGGCTAATGGTATTCTAATTGCACCAGTAGAATTATCATCTTCACAGGTTTACATAAAAATCTTTACTTGAAAGTGACCAGTTTAAGAAATTAATCAAAATACTGAGTTGGACGTGAGTTACTCACAAATTAGTCGATATTTTGATTAATTTCTTAAACTGGACACTTTCAAGTAAAGATTTTTATATAAACCTGTGAAGATGATACTGCCACTGTCGCAATTAGAATGCCATAAGCCTACTTTGTCGTATTTAATTACAAATTGCGAAAAACCAAATTAAATTTGAATTTCGCGGGCAGAACTGTCGTCTTCCACCTTAAAGTAAAAGTTTGTGTTATACAGGCAAAAGTTTCACGCAGAACCACTGAATAGATTTAGCTGCATTTTCGATGGAGATAGATTATACACTGGATTAAAACATAGGCTAATTTCTATCCCAGAAAATTAGAGAGTTCCCGCGGGAATCAAAAAAACCTTAATCCACGCGGATGAAGTCGCGGGCATCAGCTAGTAATAAAATAATTGCGAGGTAGTGTAATAGCAAGCTTAAACGGCGATGGAAAACATCGTGAGGAAACCTGTGTGAAGTCTGCCAATTTGCATTGGGCCAGCATGGTGGTCTAGCTATGTCCTATATGCCTATAATGCTTCTTTAAGAGGAGACCTGCGCTCAGTAGTGAGCTGTTGATGGGTTGTTGAATGATGATTGTAATAGCAGGTGTCTTAGTCCATATAAATCTATATCATGTCCACTGAACCTTCCAATAACGCAATTATATGGTTTAGTATCCATGCCTTAAAATAGTCACTACTTATGAAGTCTTTTCGCCTATGTCCCCGCGCAAGCTGGACCTTATCCAGGCTTTGTCTCGTGAGAGTACACAAATAATTATTATTTAATTAGATATTAAGTATGTCGACAATCTGTCTCATTTTATCTACAAACGAGATCATAGTTAAAACTGTGCAATAGTAATAATTGCAAACAGTATGAGTTTAACTATTTACGGCAATGACAGCAAAAATTTAAGACGACCAATATATTTTTCAAAGGAGAGCAAAAGAGAAGCGCTTAAAGAAGGATGCAGGACGAACTCGCTGGTCGCAATACTTCAGGTCCATGAAAGGCGGGGGCAGCGGGTCGCCCAGGCACGACCGACTCCTCGACAAGGATGAGCTGAAGATCGACTTAGATTCCTTCAGCCATCACGGTGAGTTTGAGTTTTATGAATTGATTCTTCTTCTTCTTCCTTATCAACCGATAGACAAAAAGTCTCTTGCATCACTTGCATCTTGCGGTTTCCTACGACTCGTATGATGTCTCGTTAGTCCTCCTAGTGGGGGTCTGCCAACACTGCATTATCTCGGTAAGGAGTCGCCACTTCAGCACCTTGGGATCCCATCGACGCAATATTTCCTGCCCATTTCCAGTTCAGCTTCGCGACTCGATGAGCTATGTCGGCTTTATTGATTTATGTTTGGTTATTCTTATCGATTAACTAAACTGAAGTGTGATGTAGGTAGGTATATTAGGTAGTTTTAAGGGTTCCGTACCTCAAAAGGTAAAAAAGGAACCCTTATCCGTCCTCTTGTCCGTCTGTCCGTGTGTCACCACCGATTTTCTCAGGAACGGGTGGACCTAGCAAGTTGAAATTTATACCAGTTAATGAGGTCTATAGTCTCTATTAGTTATATAAAAATTAAGGTCCTGAGTCAACTTTAGATTTTCACAATTTACCTTAATTTACAACTTTTTTTATTTTTCGGAATTTTCCCTTTACTTGTTCTGTAAGACCTTGCTTTTAATTGCTTGCTTGACAATTCTAGGTCAACCAGAAGTACCCTATAGGTCGAAAACCTATATGGTAGTTCCAGTTTACCTAGAATCACGAAATTTGGCAAAAAGCAAGGTCTTACAGCACAAATAAATTCCAAAAAATTAAAAAAAGTTGAAAATTATATATAACAATAATAATATAATGGCGGTATAATGGGTAGGTACGGAACCCACGGCGCACGAGTTTGACTCGTACGTGACCGGTTTTTTTTTCAATATAAACTTTCAACAGACATTCTTTTAAAAACAGAGTTAAGCAACGATAGCTACAGTACGGCGGCGCTCGGAGGGGAAGAGGGCTCGCCCGCGGGCGGCGCGGCGGGCACGCGGTTCGGGGCCACGCCGCCCTACCTGCGCGCACACTCGCCGCCGCACGCGCACTACCACTACCCGCCAGACCACCTCGTTTACACCAACATTGGTAAATACATGATTATTATTTTCCTACCCTCCTGACCGCGCGCTGGTCCGACGACATCGTCAAGCTTGTGGGCAAAACTTGGTTGAGACTGGCACAACTTGCACATGAGGAGGCCTATGTCTAACGATGGATAACATGAAGAGGCTCGAAAAGAGGAAGAAGACCCTCCTGACCGAATCCTGCCACGGCGGCCAATCTCCACAGACGTTAGCCATCTGTGAGGGAGATATTATTAGTGGATAAGCGTGTCGTGGTAAACACAAATACACTCTCTATTCCCTCACTCTCATATTTATATTCTATTCTACCACATAATTTTATAATTTATATTCTATACTACCACAGCACAGTCGATAGTATCCGTACAAAGTCTTGCTCATTATAATCGCTTTGGCC
Organism: Oeneis ivallda; assembly: GCA_029955525.1. Lineage (NCBI taxonomy): Eukaryota > Metazoa > Arthropoda > Insecta > Lepidoptera > Nymphalidae > Oeneis > Oeneis ivallda. Next base: position 18,063,188 of record JARPMR010000002.1, on the reverse strand, counting down.
AAGTGTATTGGTTATTGCAGGGCTAGAAGCATCATTTTCGTTGCAGCCCGACACTGGCATTTGTTTCAATTTAATCAGTTATTTAGAAAATTAGAATGGTTATGTCGGTATTATGTTAGATCCAAGTTAGCCAACATGAAATAATTTTGAATATGAATTTTTAGGGGAGAGGGGCAACTTTTAGCGGCAGCGATCGCGCGTTTTTATGGCCTCTAGCGATTGTATGGCCTTTTGCGTGCATCGCGTGTCGCGCGAATCACGCGATAGATTCGCTATTCTGCGATCGAAAGCCATGCAAACGCGAACGCGTTTGTGTCACGATTTTTGCGCGCGTATAACGCGATGCAATTGCATGCAAAAGGCCGCAAACACGCTAAAGGAAAAAAAGGCGCGGTCGCTGCCGCTAAAAGTAGCCAGTCTGCCCTCACCCTTACTGAAACATTTTCAACAAAATCTTTATTTTGTTATATTATCTACGCTACGTAGCATAACTTTTCTAGAAATACTTTTTCGTAATATAGGTCAAGCAATGAGCGGCGCTGGACTTGCAGGGGCAGGCGGTGCATCAGACATGAGCAGCTCGTCCTCTCCAGCTGCGGGAGGGTACCCTGACTTTCCCCCGTCGCCAGACTCCTGGCTGGGAGAACCGCACCACTACTCCCCGCGAGGCTATCCCTAGCGCCGGCCGCCACCGGCGCACGCGCAGCCTGCGCCCCCGCCGCTCCCCGCGCCCTGCCCCGCTCACGTGCTCGCTGTCCAGCCACTTGAACTCGTAGTGAAACGAGAGCTGTGATAGATGCATAAATAAACATCATCGTTCACTACAGAAGACACAGTGTGTCAGACAGATAAAACATATAAATATAGATACAATGTAAATAGAACCTAGATCATCTAGAGCTAGACTAATCTATTTTGATCAATTAAAAGACGTACTCTGTATTTAAAGTTAAGTCAATCAGCGGGTGTGCTCTAACCAATAACGATAATAATATTATATAAAAAATCCTTACCTCTAATGGTTAGAAATTGTTATTAAACAATGAAGAATTAAAAAAAATACGTGTGGCACTCGGGGACTGCCGCGGTAAAGCTATTGCATAGCATTTTCTAGTCGCACGCACACAAACACCATGCCGAAGTCTGCCGAACTGAAACGACAGTGTTAGGTTTATTTTCGTTACGGAATTTCTTGATTCGGTCGCCGAGCTCAAAGCCCGCGATAAAAGCTATGCATTAGCTTAAAAATCCATAACTTTCAAATTGTCTTATCCGAGTAAAATTTAATATTTTACTGATAATTTACTGATTCCGCCTTTAAAATATTCACTTTTGACAGAAATCTTCGTGTTTCACATTACGTATAACTGACGTTTTGCTTCGATTCCAATTTATGCTTTAAAGTGACAAAAGAGAGAAGACGAAATAAGAAGACTTTGGTGAAAATTAACAAAGCTTTGTTTGTAAATATCTTATGGAGCCCGTAAACTTTTTGTGATTGCACAAAAAAAAATGTATCCAGGATGCAGTGTAATTAATGTATATAATAAGTAGTTTTAAAAATATTATTTTGGCAAATCGATGAGTGTTTATATATTATTTTAAAAGATAAAATAAAATTGTAATTATTATGATTGTCTTAAATTTATTAGTCGTTATTTTATAGATTCTTTATTATTTGAAGGGTATATTTTATAATATGTTCGTGTAATCGTAATAATAATAATTTCTGTACATAAAATGAATGTAATTATTACTTAGAATAGCTCGCGTATATATAGGTACATAAGGTCATAGTGATATCATACTTTGTGCAAAAAAATTCTAGTCGAGACATAAATGGTATATTAATAATAACACTTAATGCAGTAATCGATTTGAAGTTTTATTTACAAGTTTTATGTAATTATTTTTTACAATATTTACAGTTCCGTTGTAGCCACTCCCCAGTACTGTTGCATTCGGCCTTCGAGGTCCAATGAGTCTTGAGATGGTGCTGTTTTTTCTTGTATAACGGCAAAATCGTATTCTAAATGATAAGGCATAAGCCTCTGGAGTGAACCAAAATATGCAGCGTTTGGTCCACCGTTTGGCATTCTACCCGATCCAAATCGAAATTCAGGTTTCAAATTGTTACCAAAATTTCTGGCGCTCCCAAAATGTTTTGATAGAAATGGAACTTTCGGCTTATTCTGTTTTTGAATCTCTGTTTGTCCTGTCAAATGGAGTTGAGGACTGCTTCCAGATAAACCTATTAAATTTTTTAGGCTTCCATTTGACTTAATACCTTTTGAAAGATTATCGAGTTCCTTATCAAAGAGCATTTGGGTATTTTGTTCTAACATGTACTCCCAGCACTTAAATTGTTCATCAGAAGAAGGTATTTCCTCATTTATTCGCTCGTCGTCCTTTTCTTCTTCAACTCGTACTCTTATTGCTCTTGCCACAGCGCCACGAGGTCTCCTCTCGGATGCTCTAATGTGTGACCTTACACTTGCGTAATGCTGTTGGTTTACTATTTCGCTTGGAGGTCTATCGCTTTGTCCACTTGGTGACGATCTATCGCTGGTTGATTTGGGTGGTGTGATAGAATGACAACAGGGTTCCAAACGAGAACAACAACAATCGGGCCTGCATACGGATTTATTTGTGTTAATTGTATTTCTAAGCTCACGCATTAGTAAGTCAACGTCAGGACGTACCGTATCAAATCTAACAATAATAACAGATATACAGTCTTCTGTTCCATAACTTTGAGCTAAGTCTTGCAATCTCTTTGCTGCTAAAACTGGATTTCTCTCAGCTCTTACTTCAGATACAGCAGCATCTACTGTAACAGCATTCCAGAATTTGCCGTTACCCAATATCAGAAATTCATCGTCTTCTTTGATAACTGTTTGTATAATATCTGGATCAGGTACTGTGTTTGGATATCGTGAAGAATATCCTAAACGTTTATTATTTTCTATACCTAAACATAAAGGTCCAGTACGGCGACTTAAAACAGCTTTTGTGTTACCGACATTAGCTAACCTTAAGTTATATTTTGGGGTCGTTTGGCTAAAACCATTTTCCGGTCCAATCATAAGAGATAAGTGGCACATAATAAGGCAAGCACCTTTTCGCTGACCTTTTTGTTTTAATTCCCTATGAGCTGACAAAATTACATATTTCATATACTCGTTGACAGTTTCTTTAATAGACTTCTCTTCAAGAAGGAGTCCTGGTAAAGTTGATTGCAAAATTTTCGGTACCTCAACATCCGATTCGCCATCGATTATTGCGAACATACCTTCCTTATTACAAAATGAGGGAAGACGAATTTGTGCACAAGAAAGTTGTAAGATTTTATTGGGACATTCGGAAAATCCCGTCACCCAAGGAGTAACACCATTTAATTCTTCATGATAATTACTTTTTTGCGACCACGAAATTGCATTTTGTCCCGTAACATCAACAAGACTCAAAGGTCGTTGAGATTTATATGCATGGAATTGTGATGGATCCATTTGTAATTTTTTATTACATGATATATCAAGAAATTTCAATTGTTTCGGAGCTAACAGTCGCAGGTCAATACTATCTAATTCGTTATGAGCAAAATCCAATATTTTAACTGAAGCGCTACAGGCAAACATTGGAACACTGCGTAATCTATTTGAATGTGCACGTACCACTCTAATATTATTTAACTGTGGCAAGTTATCTGGTAGCTTAGTCAAAGAATTGCCTGAAATTATTAGCTCTTCGATCTCCGGCCAAAAGTTAAAGCAATTTTCTGGTAGGCTTGTCAAACAGTTGTAAGCAATATGAAGTATTTTAAGTCCACGGAATGTTATAACAACATCTATTACCTCATCCGTTAAACAATTAGCTGTCAGATAGAGGCGCTCCAAGCAATGTGGAGAAGCTCCTCTAACACGAGGTAAGCGGCTCAGTCTGTTGTTTGAGAGGTTTAAAACATTTAATCTGTCACAAATTGAGAAAAAATTTTCTGGAAGTGCTTGGATGCAGTTGTCGTGGAGGAGTAGTTCCTTTAAAGGTGATCTTAACCGTGGCATTGATGGAAAATTAGTTATTTTATTGTGTGCTAAACGTAGGTGACTAAGGCTGGAGAGTTCACTGCAGAATAAGTGATCAGGAAGTGACGTCAGTTGATTGTTGCTGGCGAAGAGTTTTGTTAGGTCTGAACAGCCACTGAGCCATTGTGGCAAGGATGATAATTTGTTATGTGACACATCGATCTCCACTAAGTTGATAGGTGGCACCATAGTGGTCAAACTATCCATTTCTGAAATTAAAAAGTTATTTTCATTTACTTGTGCATCAATAATATGCTACCAAAAAAAACAGTAAATTTATTGATGTTATACTAAAAGTACCTGCAGACTTACAACAACTAAATCGCAGTGTTAACTGATAGCCAGTGACTTATGGTAGCCCGCACTTCTTAACCAACTAAGGGCTGATTTCACCAACGTAAAATAAGTCTTATTCGAGCATAAATTTGATATTTTGACAGTATTATTAATGCAAAAATTGTCAGAACACCCAATTTATTCCGAGGATAAATGTCACACGACGTTGATGTAATCGGCCATAGATCGTACAATTATATAATTGGCGAAATTCCTATTACGCACAGAATAAAATTGGTTTTTTTTTTATTCGATGACAAGATAGTCCTTGACTTCGATCTCACCTGATGATAAGTGACGATGCAGTCTAAGATGGTAGCGGGCTAACTTGTAAGGGGTATGGCAGTGAACATTCAACCCATACCCCTAATCGGTTTCTACACGCCAGTACTAGCCACTAGGTGGTAACTAGCCACGGCCAAAGCTTCCCACCAGACCAGACCAGAGACAATTCGGAAATTATAAATTCCCAAATTGACCCCGCCGGGAATCGAACCCAATTGACCTCCCAGTTATAAGACCACAGCGCTCACCACTACGCCAGGGAGGTCGTCAAAAAAAAGTAGGTACGCAACTCAGTCGTACGATAGTCGGCCAACTTGAAATTTTATGTCTGCGGTCGCTCTTAAATATAACTTACGATTATAAGGAGCATGAAGGATTCGCAATGAAGCCCCGTGTAAGGCAAGGTGTTGAATCACGTTGTGGGTAGCATACAACTCACGAAGACCACGCAAGGCAGATAGAATCAGTACCTCGACTGCGTTGTATGAAACGTCAAGTGATACTAAGTGCTAAAAAAGGAAAAAAGAAAAATTCGTTAGAATCCCTCGTCATATAACTTTAATGGAGAATTTAACATGGAATGGTCATGGTCAAGACAGTTTAGAGTTGCTTTAGTTTCTAAAAAAATCTTGGCATAGCTTAATATGCTGAAAAGATAGTCGAAGTACATTCTTATATAAAGCTTTAAATGTCTGTGTCAAAAGCTGATATCATAAAATTAACTTTGCATCGAAGGTTACTGCTCTATCTAGGGTAAAACACTTCGACGGATCCGGGTAAAATTTGGCATACAGATAGTAACTCGTATTATGACGTAGGCATCCGCTAAGAAAGTATTTTTGAAAATTCAACCCGTAAGGGGTAAAATAGGGGTTTAAAAATCGAACTTAACGTGAGCAAAGCCTCGGGCAAAAGCTAGTTTGTATACTTTATGAAATAAAATATCTTTAAGTGTTTTAAAAAATATTCGTGTTTATAAGGTCAAAGCTTACCTCGTAATTGCCAAGGATGATGCTTCCTTTCAATCTGTTATGGCGGAGGTCGACGTTCGTTAGCGGCGCGCGGTGCTCGCTTCTATTCTCTTCGCCTGGACCCATTTGATTTGTGTCGTTTGACTGAAACATTATAACATTAATATTAATTCATGAATCATTAGGAATATACATTTTGTTCCTGATATCTGCAGAGCATTTTAATCTTTTTTTATTCCAACGATTTGGTGACCTAGTATTTAAAAAATTGCTACTAATATCTTCCTATTATAAAATGCGAAAGTGTGTATTTGTTTGTTTGTTTGTTCTCCAATCACGCAGCAATAGAGCAACGGATCAACATGATTTTTTTTTTGCATGGGTACAATTGATTACCTTAAAAGTGACATCGGCTACCTTTTATCCAGGCTATGCAGAAATTTCCCGCGGGATTTTTAAAAACCTGGACGAAATTACGGGAAAAAGCTTGATCAAATATCTATTTCGTTACACGTGTCTGCAGCGCCGTGTTAATACAGTAATAATATAGGTAGCATACAGCTACAATAATTAAGAGATTTCCTTGTTAGATTTTCATAGCTGATTACTGAATACTTAATTAATATTGCCTTAGTTACTTATCAAGGTAGTTTTTCCAGCTTCCGTAATTTTATTGCTTCCAGAACTTATAGGTGGTGGGCTAATGGTGGATATTAAATACCTACCTTTACAGGCACTTAATAAAAATGAACCCCTTTTTACACGAATAAGCGTTACTTATTGAGTGTGCGTTACTTATAGAGAGTGACACAATATTGTAAAATATCAATTTTTAACTAGCTTTTGCCCACGACTTCATCCGCGTACAGTTAGGTTTTTAAAATCCCGCTGGGAACCTCTGTTTTCCGGGATAAAAGGTAGCCTATGTTACTCTGCAAGAAGGTTGCTATACTCAACGATACCCATTCAAAAAATCACGTCGGTCTGTTGCTCTGTTGCTGCGTGATTGAAGGACAAACCACAAATAAACACACTTTCACATTTATAATTTTTTTTCAGCCAAGTTGAAGTTGACTTATATCCTCCTATCCCCTCCAAATAAGCGGAAAGCTAGGAGTGAGTACGACAATAGTGCAACGAGTGGGGTTCGAACCTGCGACCTTTCAGCTTCAATCCGCACCTTTAACCGTTGGGCTGTTGAGGCTTCCATTCCATTTATAATATTAGTAAGGATGTAGGGATAAGGCCAAGCACACAGTCAAAAAAAAGGCTTCTGATGCAGCCAGTGCGAGGAGGTGTACTGTATATAAGCTTGTTGTAAAAGCAGATTTTCAGTGATTTTCGACAGGTACGACTGTTGACATTCACTAAATCAAAAGATCAATGAAAAAGTTACCTTGAATGTGCGCAAATCTAAGTAAGCTTGGGCTTACTTAGATTTGAGTAAGCCCAAGCTTACTCCCAAGAGGGAGGCCTTTGCCATGACTGGGCAAAGGCCACCCTCCAATTTTTCCAATTCTCCCTATTATGTGCCTCAGTGGGCCTACTGAAAAATCCTATATCCGAATTCCTTACATTATCTGCTAGTTTGAAGCCAAGTATGGTGCATAACATGGCTCTTTGGCAAAGGGACCAAGTCTGAGCATTATATATGTGAGAGTTGGTAGAGCACACGGGACGATGGGGCTGAAATTAGGTAGTCAAATTAGCTTCTAAAAAACTTACACCAAAATGTTTTATCAGATTCCGCGCAGCTACCAGGGTCCTCAGTCGGGGCAGTCGTAAAATGTACTCAAGCGAGTTTAGTTCGTTGTCACTCACATTGATGTCTTCTAATCTGGAACAGAATTTATTCGTGTAAATATATCTTGACTTCATTAGCCTTTGACCACGACTTCGTAGCTTACGTCTTTGCTTTGAAGCTTAAGTTAATCTACGTATATTTCTGTTTTATAGGAGTTTGGACCTGCTGACGAAAGACAAAGGTTTTGCTTAATTAGTCTCTGGTTATAAGTATAGTTCTTGCAATTCACGAGGGCGACTGACTTATGGTTGTGTGTGTGTCGTATCTGTATAAGTGTGAGCGAGCGCAATGCTTGCGCCTGCCCGCTCCCACCTAGGCTTTGACAGGCACGCACACTTAAACTAGCGGCACGCTATGATGGCCGGTTTGACACATTACAATAGTGATGTGGAATGTCAATTTATTCTCGAACAAAAAACAATTAAGTTTTGTTTTTGTACCTGATTAAATAGGTTTAATAAAACAAAAATGTATATGTTTATTTAATTTATTTGAACGAACTGAATATTTGAATGAAAATGAATATACATACTTTATATGCACACAAGAAACATATGAATACAAAAGATACCAAAAAAGGTGCCACAAAAGGCCATAATTAATCAGATTCGTCCATACTACTATTTTCACTGTCGTCACTGCTATCATCACCTACATTAATAATTATATGTTCGTTTTCTATAATATTGTCTATTTTCACATCTCTTTCATAATCTTCCCTTATTAATTTAACAGTTCTATTCACAACCTTTTCCCAGTCTCCTTTAGTCACATGTTCACAAGCTTCTTCTAATAATTTTAGCATTTTTTTGTGGTAAATGGGGGTTCTGTATTGTGTCTTGCAGCATATCCCTTAATTTGAGCCCACACCAACTCAATCGCATTATACTCACAATGGTAAGGCGGTAACCGTATAACTCTGTGCCCATGTTCTAATGCTATTTCGTCAATGACGTATCGGATCTTGGTTGGTTTGTTTTCTTTTAAAAGACGTACTAATTCCGCTTTTAACATATTCATGTTTGCATCTACGCCATTTTTACGAAGCCATGCGACGATATCAGCTTTCTTTTGGGATTGGGCAGGTGGCTTGTCAATTTGCATCGAGTGGTATGGGGCGTTGTCCATAATTATAATAGATGGTTCAGGGAGGCTACACAACATTGAGGTAAACCATTCAGTAAACTTTTCTCCATTCATGTCTTCATGATAGTCTCCAGTGGTTTTTGACGCAAAAGCCATGAGAGAACCTTCGACAAACCCGTTGATGGTTCCGGCGTGACAAATTATAAGTCGCGATCCTTTTCCTACAGGAACTTTGGAAGTAGATGCTGCTGTGTCATCGTTCCAAGAACGGCCTACAGTATGGTTAGCATTAAGCCATGTTTCATCCAAGAACACAACATTTTGCCAATTTTTGATTTCTTTCACTTGCCGTAAAAAAGTATACCTTGCCATCGCTATATCAAATCTTTCCATCAATATTTTGCGTTTGTTACATTTTTTGTATCGAAATCCAATGGTCTTCAAAATCTTCGTTAAAGAACTTTCCCCACCGAAGAATAATCCAGCTTCCTTCAGTGAATGCACCAACTTTTTTCTTGTTGGATACTCCTTCTGTAAATAGTAGCCGTAAACATGTCTTCGGATAGCATCGGCATCAAAGCTATCGATGCCTACGAATGGTTTTGCTCGTTTTCTCTTTTTTGGTGTGTGAAGTTTATTTTCTTCTGTGCCAGTCTCGCCATATTTTTTTTTAGTTATCCGTCTAACAGTTCGTTGTCCAATATTAAGCGCATCAGCTACGCGTTCAACCACTGACGTTATAGGTAAAATTGGCCCTCCATTTTGAGCTTCACGATCGAAATAGTTACGAAGGCGTATTACGAACTCACGTGTCTGACTATTTAGAACAGTTCTCTGCGTACGTTCGGTCATATCGACGAAATCCACAACAAAGGGCTTGAACAGAGTCCAAATTAACGAGCAAGGGTCAACAGTAATGCAGTATCAATATTTGAAATCCAAAGCCAGGTCAAAACTATATCACAATCGCATTGCACTGACAGTTTATACTTTTCGAAGCAACGTCAATTCGAAACTGCTTTGTTTTGCATTGAGCATTGACGCGAGTTTGCCGGAGGTAGTAGTTGTGCTAGCCAGCGATCCTATGTGACGATCGTATTAGATTCCATTTTTAAAAATTTTCAATTTAGAAAACCAAATGCCGAGTTGTGGTATATATCATATAAAAATAAAAATTTTACCTTTTGTATGAAACAGCTGATATTTTTTTGCGATTTCAGAGGTTTGTCCACATAGTGAAAATTGTTCATATTCACAAGTACATTCACCCCTTAAATGGTGCAAACTGATTTTTCTACACTTGTATACATTTTAGAAATCAATTTAATAAATAAATTTTGAGTCCTAAACCTAAAACTACATTCGATAAAATTTATGAATCTCTGCACATCACTATCGTCAATAAAGTAATACAATTATTTCCTTCAAAGTCGTTATCAATTAATACGGAACTTCATGAGCGGACAAACGTCAAACCGGCCATCTTAGCGTGCCGCTAGTTTAGGCGACGTTTTCGCATAGGCGTGGCGTTGCGCTTCGCGCGGCGCGTCGAGTCGCGTGAGCGGTCGCGCGATATGGCCAAGGTATGAGGGCGAGCGAGAGCGAGCGAGCGACGCGCCGCGCGACGCGCAACGCCACGCCTATGCGAAAACGTGGCCTTATGCAATGTGCATGCACACGAAGTAACCACAAGTAAAGCTCACTCGCCTTCGTGAATTGCAAAAACTGTAGTTATTTTTGGATCTATGGTTGAAGTTTTTACGAGATGCGTTCTAATGTAAAAGGAAAAACCGCTACAATAATAAAAATTATAGGGATAGAGTATAGACGGGTAGGAGTAATAGTGTTTTGTGCTCTCGTAAGGCCCGCTTGCAGAAACGCCGGGTTATCCTTTTAACCCAGAGTTAGCTGCTGCTTTGACAGATTTCGTATAAAGCTTCTGTCAAAATTACAAATTTATTCTTGGGTTAGGCCTAACCCGGCGTCTCTGCAAGCGGACCTTAGAGAATAGTATGCACATTGCACATAATACTATTACTCCTAGCGGAGGTAGTATGTTCCTTGGTTCTGTAATAGACCGGCGAAGAAGCCTTAGAGGCCTACACAAATAATGGCGACTTGAAACGCAAATATCTATTTTTATTCTTTAATTTCATGAATTTACACATAAGTTTTCTGGCTCTCGGATATAGTAATATGAAAACGTACTTTAATGTTATAAGATCTTCTGAAAACTATTGAAGCTAAAATCAAATGTGGATGTGAATGTTAATTCTTGCTTTTATTTTCTATGTAAGTAGGTGTTGTTCATCATGAACCATGAATGATAAAAAACGCAAAAATAAATAATTGTAGGTATATTTAGACGTTGTGTTTCATTTCTGAATAATCGACCGAGCGAAGCGAAGGTCTCTGAGTTTACTAGAGCGATTTGCACTTGTCCGTCCGTCCGTCTGTCACAGCCTTATAACTTCTGAATTACTGAACGTAATTACTTCAATTTTAGATATGATATGTAAACCGATGGCCTCCAGCCGAAAATGGCTTAAAAAGTTATAAAAATCTTTATTTCAGGGGGGGCTCCCATACGAAATGGGGGGGCTTTCAAAGTGGAGATTGTATTCGAGGCTAGATTTCTAAAACCACTTTGTTTTAAAACTTGAAACTTACACATAATTTGAGTTATATTCTGTACTTGAACAACAAATACTAAGATTAGATAAATATTATAAAGAAACGAAATTATTTGAGTTTTAATGGGCATCAATGTTTTTAACAAAACTTCACTATACTGTTACTAGATGGCGCTGTCTTTAATATTGTAAATATGCATCCACGAAAGCAGATGACGATTGACGTCATCAGATTCGGCGCGTTTTAATTACAATATAATATAGTTAAAACTACCTTATGGGAATTATGGGATACCGCGAGGTCTCAGTTCGGGGCGAACCACTAGTTTATTTAGTTTACTATCGAAAACAAGTTATGCGTCCTGAGTTTGCTTTAATAATTGTTAATAATCTGAAGAAAGAGTTACCTACTCAAAAAGAAGAAAGAAAGAAATCTTTGACGTTTGTTGGGCTTGACTATAAAATCAATTACACATAAACCTACTAACCAGCAATGCGTGATACAAGTAAAGTTATTATGAAATCGATAAAATCGATTTATAAATAGTACAAAGTATTTGAGACCAATTAAGTTTTTACGAACATGCATTGCACAATCAATTAAGAACGCGTATAACACCAAAAAAATCAGATTTCGCGATGAAATAAAACATAGCCGCAACCTCATGTGAGGCGCGACAAAAGAAAGCGTTTTGCGCGGAATAGGAGTGTAGTAAGCGCCAAATACTTTGTAACTCGTAAAATATTCATTTTCTTTTCAATTCACTAGGCTACTCTCTTGATAATATCAATCGGAATTTAATGTAAAAATTTTGGCTCTGTAATATGCAACACATTGAAAATAAATGAATATTGGTTAAAAATTAGACCTAACTTCGCGATTTTTTATTATGAACAAATTTCATCATTTTATGTTTTTGCCCAACCCCGTCCCTTGGCAGTATGATGTTATTTTTGCGTGTTTTTTTTCGGATAGTTGAAACTTGATCTACTACTGTAAAAATCAAATCTGTTTACTGTTAACGAACGTACACCCACTCTTAAGAACCCACCTATGTTGTTAACTATATATTTTTTGAAAAGTTTATTAAAGGTCGGTATAAATAGCAGTACGTATCGTACCAACTGTATTTTAACTAATATCAACAAATATACCTAATAAATATTATTATAATGAAGATGCTTGAACAAGAGTTGCCTTAAAATTGTAGGCGTTAATTCAGCTGCTGCCCCTTCACTTGAACATTTTTTTCGGTAAATAGAGAAAATTAATAAAATTCGACGATGCCTTTAATACAAACATACCACGCAGGACTCTTCAACAGACTTCTTTTCGTTATGATATTTATAGTGTCTGCCCAAAATTCGACCCAAAAGAAAAATATAATCGTCGCCACAGAATATAATAATAGTACTGTCGTCGCATAATACTGTGCGGCTCACGTCGATTTGGCTGGTAAATCTTACTTGTTTCTTTTTTAGGGTTTCGTGGTAAACAAGGAACCCTTATAGTTTCGCCATGTTAATGTTAATAATGTTTTATTTCGACCATCTGGGATCATATTGTGTTAGTAACAATAAACTTAAACCTATATTAGTAACACTAAAACCTAAAACTTAACCTAAGACGGCACCGATTTGTCAGCACATGAACCATGCAACAGTGGTTCAAGTACTGACAATCGATCCTGTCAGCAAATGCCCTCAGGACGCTATTAGAGCTGGCCCGAACTCTACGCAACAGGGATGTGCACCGCTTTCGCATAGTGGTGTAGAAGCAGTCTACACGAGCGTCGGCGAACATCCCTGACGCGCTGCAGAATCGAGGCAGTCCCAACAGCATCCTGAACGCATTATTATACTGTACACGCAGGGCGTTGTACTGCTTCTGCGTATAACTGATCCACAGGCTGCTCGTGTAAAAGGAGGTGCAGTATGCTCTAAAAAGGGTGATTTTTACTGGCACCGAACAACGAGCAAACCTGCGGACAATCATGTTTGCCCTGACACACAATGCCCTGCGCTCTCTCTCTATATCGGCATCGTCTTTCAGGTCAAAGGAAATCACATGGCCCAGGTATTTAAACTGAGACACCCTCTTCAACGGGGTACCGTATAATTTAATGGGTGGGACAGTTGAGGGCAAGGATTTTCCCTTGGCCTGAAAGACCATGCATTCACTTTTTTTGACATTGTAAGTCAATCCGTGTGTGTAGGCGTAATTTTCGCATATGCTTAACAATTTTGCTAAGCCACAAACAGAAGCACTCAGCAACACCATGTCGTCTGCGTAACTGATATTGTTAAGACATACTCCATCAATATGACAACCGACATGAGTGGTGCTAAGCGCCTCTATCAGAGCATTGACATACAGGTTGAAGAGCTTAGGGGAAGTTAAACCGCCCTGTCGTACCCCGCACTCCAACCTGTATGGCTGCGAGTATGTTTCCGACCACCGCACGACATTGACCTGGTTTTCATACCAAAACTTGAGAATACCGTTGATGTTTCTGGGCACACCAGTCTCTTTCAGCTTCTTCCATAGTATGTCGTAATTGACCAGGTCGAATGCCTTGGAGAGGTCGAGAAAACATGCATAAATAGGCGTTCGCCTCTCTGTATAATACTTGACAGTCTGCTTTAAACACAATATGGCTGATTCCGTGGACAAACCCGGTTTGAAACCAAACTGATTGTCGTGCAAGTTAACGTAATGACCAAGTTGAGTATCAAGCAAACTGTCTAGGACTTTAGCAACAATAGTGGCCAGAGAAATCGGCCTATAGTTGGACTTGTCACAGATATCCCCAGTTTTATTTTTTACGATTGGTACCACCACAGTTTTCATCAATGCTGCAGGTAAGTACGAATGTCCCATACAAAGATTATAGAACACCGCTAGTACCCTGGGAAGATGAGAACCAGCGTGTTTCAGGTGTTCAATGCTGAGGCTGTCATGGCCAGGAGACTTGCCCCTCGACATTGACATAATGACTTTATAAACATCGTCGACTGTAAATTGGACTCCAATCTCCTGACCACACGCCTTCCCATCTCCCTCCAACTGTGGTGGCATCAACGGCGACTTTACTGTAAACTGATCCTTAAATAAATCAGCTATACGACCATGATCACTGACACCCTCGACGCTCACTGGGAGACTAAGCCTACCATTAGATTTCCTTGTGGCTTTCTTTGTGGTTTAGCTCAGAGACTATTGGTACTAGAAATCTGTAATTTGACAAGGGTATAAATATCAATCACGCCGACAAAGTGGTGAAATAAAATTTTGAAAAATAATTTTCTTTAGGGTACCTCCCCTACATGTAAAGTGGGAATGAATTTTTTTTCTCGACTATCCCATAGTGTGGGATGTCGTTGAATAGGTCTTTCAAAAATATTGTGAGTATGGGAACACCATTTTTCAATTTAAGGATCCGTTTGTGAAATATGATATTTTAAAGTGCTAAATTTTATTAGAGTCAAGTGTCCCCCCCCCCCCCTCTGCCAGCTAAATGGTTGTATATAGGATACAAGAAAAAATTCACAGCAGTAGTATATATAATGAATTTTAAAGGAAAACTATCACGGCTAAGTAGGGTTCATTAGTTAAGGAGTTATATCTGTTTTTTTCTAAGTTTGTATTACACGTAGTGTAAGTTGCATATTTTGTAGTATATTTGTAGTATTTAAATTTTAAACCATGGAACTCAAAATGTATTCAATATTCATAAATAAAATAAAAGCACTATCCTAGGTCAGCAATAATATTTGAGACTTTCAACTACGAAACCCTACACTGCGCGTGGCACGACACGCACTTGGCCGGTTTTATTCAAATATAATAATAACCTTGTACACGAATTAGTTTTAATAATATACGTATAGTGTTAAAACAAAAGATTCTCGATGTCTATAGTTTCTATAGCGAAGTTTCGCCGTATGTTAATTTTTGACCCACAAGACCATAAACCGTGACTGATGAAATAAATAAAAAAATGTACTTAAAGAAAATGTTGGCTCTTGGCGGACTATTTACCAATATGTATGAATATATGTACCTACTGATAAAATATATCGATACGTGAAATTAAAATACTTATTTAAAACGAAGTAGAGTCGAGAGAAGAAACAGATTTCAGTCAAACCAAACAAACTACACTAGCGGCACGCTATGATGGCCGGTTTGACACATTACAATAGTGATGTGGAATGTCAATTTATTCTCGAACAAAAAACAATTAAGTTTTGTTTTTGTACCTGATTAAATAGGTTTAATAAAACAAAAATGTATATGTTTATTTAATTTATTTGAACGAACTGAATATTTGAATGAAAATGAATATACATACTTTATATGCACACAAGAAACATATGAATACAAAAGATACCAAAAAAGGTGCCACAAAAGGCCATAATTAATCAGATTCGTCCATACTACTATTTTCACTGTCGTCACTGCTATCATCACCTACATTAATAATTATATGTTCGTTTTCTATAATATTATCTATTTTCACATCTCTTTCATAATCTTCCCTTATTAATTTAACAGTTCTATTCACAACCTTTTCCCAGTCTCCTTTAGTCACATGTTCACAAGCTTCTTCTAATAATTTTAGCATTTTTTTTGTGGTAAATGGGGGTTCTGTATTGTGTCTTGCAGCATATCCCTTAATTTGAGCCCACACCAACTCAATCGCATTATACTCACAATGGTAAGGCGGTAACCGTATAACTCTGTGCCCATGTTCTAATGCTATTTCGTCAATGACGTATCGGATCTTGGTTGGTTTGTTTTCTTTTAAAAGACGTACTAATTCCGCTTTTAACATATTCATGTTTGCATCTACGCCATTTTTACGAAGCCATGCGACGATATCAGCTTTCTTTTGGGATTGGGCAGGTGGCTTGTCAATTTGCATCGAGTGGTATGGGGCGTTGTCCATAATTATAATAGATGGTTCAGGGAGGCTACATTGAGGTAAACCATTCAGTAAACTTTTCTCCATTCATGTCTTCATGATAGTCTCCAGTGGTTTTTGACGCAAAAGCCATGAGAGAACCTTCGACAAACCCGTTGATGGTTCCGGCGTGACAAATTATAAGTCGCGATCCTTTTCCTACAGGAACTTTGGAAGTAGATGCTGCTGTGTCATCGTTCCAAGAACGGCCTACAGTATGGTTAGCATTAAGCCATGTTTCATCCAAGAACACAACATTTTGCCAATTTTTGATTTCTTTCACTTGCCGTAAAAAAGTATACCTTGCCATCGCTATATCAAATCTTTCCATCAATATTTTGCGTTTGTTACATTTTTTGTATCGAAATCCAATGGTCTTCAAAATCTTCGTTAAAGAACTTTCCCCACCGAAGAATAATCCAGCTTCCTTCAGTGAATGCACCAACTTTTTTCTTGTTGGATACTCCTTCTGTAAATAGTAGCCGTAAACATGTCTTCGGATAGCATCGGCATCAAAGCTATCGATGCCTACGACTGGTTTTGCTCGTTTTCTCTTTTTTGGTGTGTGAAGTTTATTTTCTTCTGTGCCAGTCTCGCCATATTTTTTTTTAGTTATCCGTCTAACAGTTCGTTGTCCAATATTAAGCGCATCAGCTACGCGTTCAACCACTGACGTTATAGGTAAAATTGGCCCTCCATTTTGAGCTTCACGATCGAAATAGTTACGAAGGCGTATTACGAACTCACGTGTCTGACTATTTAGAACAGTTCTCTGCGTACGTTCGGTCATATCGACGAAATCCACAACAAAGGGCTTGAACAGAGTCCAAATTAACGAGCAAGGGTCAACAGTAATGCAGTATCAATATTTGAAATCCAAAGCCAGGTCAAAACTATATCACAATCGCATTGCACTGACAGTTTATACTTTTCGAAGCAACGTCAATTCGAAACTGCTTTGTTTTGCATTGAGCATTGACGCGAGTTTGCCGGAGGTAGTAGTTGTGCTAGCCAGCGATCCTATGTGACGATCGTATTAGATTCCATTTTTAAAAATTTTCAATTTAGAAAACCAAATGCCGAGTTGTGGTATATATCATATAAAAATAAAAATTTTACCTTTTGTATGAAACAGCTGATATTTTTTTGCGATTTCAGAGGTTTGTCCACATAGTGAAAATTGTTCATATTCACAAGTACATTCACCCCTTAAATGGTGCAAACTGATTTTTCTACACTTGTATACATTTTAGAAATCAATTTAATAAATAAATTTTGAGTCCTAAACCTAAAACTACATTCGATAAAATTTATGAATCTCTGCACATCACTATCGTCAATAAAGTAATACAATTATTTCCTTCAAAGTCGTTATCAATTAATACGGAACTTCATGAGCGGACAAACGTCAAACCGGCCATCATAGCGTGCCGCTAGTGTAATCGCGCCTAAGAATTAATCTATATATATAAAAGAAAGTGGTGTTAGTTACACTATTTATAACTCAAGAACGGATGAACCGATTTGGCTGAAAATTGGTGGAGAGGTAGCTTAGAACCAGGAGACGGACATAGGATACTTTTTATCCCGTTCGACCGCGTTTCCGTCATGTCACTATAAAACGTGGTATAAGAAAAACGCATCTGACATGGAATAACAAAACGCAAATGACAGTGGAATAACAAGACGTAAATGACAGCTAAATGTAATTTTGTCTTTGGTTAAGTATGGTAAAAAATGTGACAATTATAAAAAGTGTTATAATAAAGCATTACTGATATTATAAATGCGAAAGTGTGTTTGTTTGTTGGTTTGTCCTTCAATCAAGTCGCAACAGAACAGCGGATTGATGCGATTTTTTGCATGGGTATAGTAATGGATGTAGTAGTGGTTCCTCAGACCGGGAGAGCTACTTTTTATCGCGGATAATGAAAGAGTTCCCGCGGGATTTTTAAAAACTAAATCCATGCGGACGAAGTCGCGGGCATCAGCTAGTTCAAAATGAAACACATAAGTAAAAGCTATTTTATTTCGGAGAACATAAAAATTGTTTTCAAAGAACAAAAGCTTAGTTCAGTATACACTGAGATCCTACCTATTAGTTCATCATTATCATCATTAGCAACCCATCAACGGCTCACTACTGAGCGCAGGTCTCCTCTCAAAGAAGGGTATAGGCCATAGTCCACCACGCTGGCCCAATGCGAATTGGCGGATTTCACACATTATGAAGAACTCTCAGGTGTGCAGGTTTCCTCACGATGTTTTCCTTCACCGTTGAAGCAAGTGATATTTAATTGCTTAAACGCATTTGACTCCGAAAATTCACAGGTCCCGGGATCAAACCTGCGACCCCTCGAATAGGAGACCACGTCCTAACAACTAGGCTATCACTGCTATGTTTTCTACTCTTTTGTTAAACTACAAACCCTTGCGGGAGTAATAATAGCCGTCGTGCGCCGGTCGCGTAGTTGGAAAAGTAATCTATGATACATTACATACCTCGTATGATGTAATAGGTACATTTTTGGAGTAAAATGTTAGATGGCTTATTGCAATGGATTGATTTTAGTGATTCCGAAGTGATTGTGAACGTTGTTTAACAAAGTTGTAGAAAGTTAAATTAATATTTTTACCTGATAGTAATGGTATTAGATATATTATATCAAATAGTGGTATTCGCAGTAAACGGCTTCTTATTGAACTGTCCAAAAAAGGAGGAGATTTGTCGCGAATTTTGTTCGTCTTTTTTGTTCTGTCATATTTGGACGATGTTTTCTATAACTCTGTCCTATCAATAAAAAAAATATTATTTTACTATAGGTTAATTGACACAGTGTACCAACCTTTTGTAATTGTTTCTGATTGATATATTTTATAAAAGGTCTGAAGAAGAATATTTTCAAAAATTGGGGATAGAAGACCATAACGGATAAACGGATAAGATTAAGTCGCTGAAGGTCAGTGTTAGCTACAGCTTAGTGAATAGAAGCCGTTCAAGCAATAGATTATCGAATTTATTTTTTACCTTATGCATTTAGATCACTTCCAAATTTCTGAAGCCATTTTAAACTTAATTGCACTCATCACACAATCATAAAATTGTCTTTATAAGCACGTAACAGTTTATAACTTAAATGCAGCTGTTGTAAAAATTCAGATAGTTTGAATTAGGTATGTATGTATGACCATCTCTAAGAATGTTTTCTAACTGACCGCGGTGGATTCACGCCCCACCTTTGTCTTTGAGCCACTACAAACATCAGTCAAGACAATTTGTTAAAATTTAATTAAAAATTAATTGGGTGCTAATTACTTATAATTAGTTTTCTGATGATTACGGAGGAAAAAAAATATTGGGAAAATCATAAACTATACTTAGTCCAACATTAATTATTATTAATAATCACAATAAGGTCATGGCAGTCGTGTACACATAGTTTTATCCTTTTAAAAATGTTAACGTAGAACAAAAAAACCAGCCAAGTGCGTGCCGGGCCACGCGCAGTGTAGGGTTCCGTAGTTGAAAGTCTCAAATATTGCTGACCTAGGATAGTGCTTTTATTTTATTTATGACTATTGAATAAATTTTGAGTTCCATGGTTTAAATACTATAATATTCTACAAAATATGCAACTTACACTACGTGTAATACCTAACTTAGAAAAAACAGATATAACTCCTTAACTAATGAACCCTACTTAGCCGTGATAGTTTTCCTTTAAAATTCATTATATATACTACTGCTGTGAATTTTTTCTTGTATCCTATATACAACCATTTAGCTGGCAGAGGGGGGGGGGGGGACACGACTCTAATAAAATTTAGCACTTTAAAACATCATATTTCACAAACGGATCCCTGAATTGAAAAATGATGTTCCCACACCCACAACATTTTTAAAAGACCTATTCAACGACACCCCACACTATGGGATAGACGAGAAAAAAAAATTCATCCCCACTTTACATGTAGGGGAGGTACCCTAAAAAAAATTATTTTTCACAATATTATTTCACGACTTTGTCGGCGTGATTGATATTTATACCCTTGTCAAATTACAGATTTCTAGTACCAATAGTCTGAGCTAAACCGCGGACAGACAGACAGACAGACAGACGGATGGACATGGCGAAACTATAAGGGTTCCTTGTTTACTACGGAACCCTAAAAACGGCATGTGAATGTAAAGATGTAGAGCAGTCAAGTTATTTTCGATTTGGGAGTTAATATATT
Source organism: Oeneis ivallda (assembly GCA_029955525.1). Lineage (NCBI taxonomy): Eukaryota > Metazoa > Arthropoda > Insecta > Lepidoptera > Nymphalidae > Oeneis > Oeneis ivallda. Next base: position 18,042,788 of record JARPMR010000002.1, on the reverse strand, counting down.
AGCGTCAATATTTTCAAGAATGACAAATTGTCTAATACGTAACTATCTATTATTTCTTGATTGACTGCAAAAATATTTGGTCACACTCGTGAAACCGTAGCGCCGCGTAGACGTTGGGCTACGGTACTATGCGCTTCATCTTCGTTCGATCTCAAATATCAACGCATCGCTGGCTCACTATAACTGGACAAAAGTCTCCTCTCAAATGATAAGGGTAAAGGCCATTGGAAGACTTCACCGTCCTTTGAGAACATTATGGAGAACTCTCAGGCATGCAGGTTTCCTCCTGTTTTCCTTCACAGTTTAAACAAGTGATATTAAATTGCTAAAACTGCACTGTCATAATTTTCTAAATAATACAATAACTGTCTAGTCTGAAGTTTGCTTGAGCCACAGTTTGGCAACAACGACGTCGAGACGCAATGGACTCGAGCGATGTTACAATACACACGCATTATTGTATCGCTTATCTACGGACGATCTATGCAATCGTTCGGGTTTTCACTCTCGATTTCCCCTTTCGTCACTGTTTCCTGTGTTCCTAAAGATATTGATACTTCGTAGGAGCTAGATAAAATTATATTTTTATTATAATATTTTATACATACCTATTAGGTAGACAACTAACTCTTTTGAAACTTATGATTGTGCTAATTATAAAACCAATTATTTTTATTAACGTTTTAGTTGTCCAATCACTTACAATAAATCATAGTACAAGACATGAATGCACTCATTGGCATAGGGCTAGCTTTTTGGCTGCGCAGCATGGAGTCCTGGGTTCGAGCAACTCTCAGTTGCAACGAAAAGCTCACGAGCCTGCACCGCTCCCATTGTTATTGTAGATTATGGGAGTGAGGGAATTGAAAGTGCACCTGTTTTTGTCTCCTGCGTTGTCGGCTAACTTCCAATGTGAGAACTATGATTAAAATTCAGCCAGAGGAACGTTACATGAATAAGTTTGTATGAGCAAAGCGATTTATCTGATCAGTATGTAGGTAGGTAATTATTCGCGGAACTAAAGAATGAGCGGAAACGGCAGATACAAAATAATTCCTTCAAAAACCATCCGCAAGTCATGGCTGCAGTCGATAGCATCACATAATTGTTAATTAAGAATTTAGTCACAATGCATGTATCTACATAAACTACCTATCTATACTTATGAAAATATGTGTCCTGACTGACTGACTGACTGACTGACTGACTGATCTATCAACGCACAGCCTAAACCACTGATGCTAGAAACCTTTCATGACTGGGCTTTATATTAAAAATAAAGAGTTACGTGTTTCACAGTTTTGAAAATTCTACCCCCAAAGGGGTTAAATAGGGGTTGAATGTTTGTATGATAGTCTTTCATTTTACAAGTTATTTTTGAAGTTATATCCATTATACTCGGTATTTTGACTCTTGATTTAAAAATAAAGAAGTATTTTACATTTTTTGAAAATTCTACCACCGGAGGGGTAAAATAGGGGTTGATAATTTGTATGATAGTCCTTCATTTTCCAAGTTATGTTTAAGGAACTTGATATTTTGGCTCTTGATTAAAAATAAAGAAGTATGTATTTTATTTACCTTTTTTGAAAATTCTCCCCCAGAAGGTATAAAATAGGGCTTGTATTTTGTATGAAAGTCCGCCATTTTCAAGTAATGTATATAAAACTTGGTATTTTGGCTTCTGATTAAAAACAATAAGGTACATATTTCACAGTTTTTAAAAATTATATCCCCAAAGGGGTTAAATAGGGATTGATAGTCTGTATGAAAGTCCGTTACTTTTAAAGTTATGTATGTGAAAACTTGGTATTTTGGCTTTTGATTAAAAACAATAAGGTACAAATTTCCCAGTTTTTGAAAATTCTACCTCTAAATGGGTTAAATAGAGGTTGAATGTTTGTATGAAAGTCCATAAGTTTTCAAGTTAGTTATAGGTATCGAGCAACGGATCAACGTGATTCTTTGATGGGCATGGTTACAAATCTGCAGAGTGCAGTGTTAAAGGTTACTTTTATCTCGATAAAACCAAGAGTTCCCTCGGGATTTTCAAAGATTCTAATTCCACGCGGACGATGTTGCGAGGGCAACAACTAGTTAAAAATATACCTGTTCGGGCAATTGCTATTAAAAGGTTTTAATTATTATTATCGTTATTATAGGTGTAACTAAGTAAAGCTTATGTAACGAAACGCTTTTTAAACTTAATTTACCCGTGGGTTGACCCTCTGGGACTACGGGTAAACGCTTAATTAGGTAATTATACCTATTAAAAGAAGTATGTAATTGTGTTCCAACCAAAAGATTACTTATGTATTCAAAAGAATGTCTACATAATATTTAATGATTATATTCAAAACAAGAGTTATATTGAAAACGATTCTTAATGAGACTTATGTTATTAATATTTTTGAATTCAATGAAAATTTTTGCAAATATACCTACAAAATTTTGTGTGTAGGTTTTTTTAAAGAAGCACACCAAAAATAATAATAAATGAATAGTTGATTTACAACCAATGCAATGACCTAATAAACACTAAATTCAATTAGTTAAAACTAGACAAACACCCAATTAAATAAAAGCAATATATCTATCAAGGTGGTTGCCAACAAACATATTTTAAAAAGTACGAAGTGATCACGCAACACGTAAATAAAATACTTGATAAAATAGTGAGTTGTCTTACTACTAGAGGTAAAGATCTTCAGCAAAACAGCTTCAACCGCAAGCCACACCGCGATCTAGACTAGCCAAGTTTAGATTAACTTACGTAACTTTTAAGTATATTTCAGTTCACATACCGAACTACAAATCTAAGCTAAGCGAGCTAACAGAACTGTAAGTTAGCTCTACCATGCGAGTTTAAGTTAAACTTTGTCACCCTTCTGCCTCTCGCCGCTGCTTTTACTGCTCCTCGGTTAAAGATGCGGACTGAAAACTGAAAGGTCAACGTCTCGATCCCCACCCGTTATAATTTTGTCCTCTCCTAAGTCCTAACGCAAGCTTATTTGGAGAGGAGAGGAGTATGTTAGTCACGTTCAGCTTAGCTAATATTATTTATCACAGTATACTCTACTAATCTGTGTTATTTATTAATAAAAAGTGGTCGATTAATACCTATTGTCTTTAAAATATAAGATAGGGGCTTTTTTTTATACAATTACGGCAAAGCCAAAAGGAAGGGATTACCTATATGATATTGGTTTTAGCAGTATATGCATGTATGTATGTACCTATGAATTTATGTATGTATGACTGTCCCAGTCTCCCACCGTAGTGCATAAGCTTCGTAGTCGGTTTTGACAAATAAGATGTCAATCGATTAATTAGTAAGGTCCTAGGTACATTGGCTATTATACGAACAAAATTAGTATGACGGACGCTACATGCAATTTTCCGAAGTCGGGTTACAGTTTTTAAACGTTTATACAAGGTTTATACTCGTTGACGTCCGATGTACTAGTTTTGCATCTCTAAGGCCTGAAACTCATCGTGATAGAGATACAAACAAGGCCGCCAGTTAATGGGGGTTGCGCGTAAAGTGAACGTAGCGGGCACGCTCCGGCGCACAGATGTAGATAGAGCTACGCCCGTGCGACGTGCACTCGGTTCAAAAATTGGCACACAACGGAAACCTACCCAATTAACATTACAACTGTTACCTTCATACTCATGTCATGATGAGAGAAGTATTTTACAAAGCGATGAAAACTATATCTTATATTGGGCATGTGCTAACCAAGGGAGCTAGTCTCTATTTCAGTGGCTATGGAAAACAATGGAAAGTTGACAGTAATTCTTCGTTAGCAACTTTATGATTCAATATGAAGGGTACTCGACAAGAAGGGGCTCATCGACATTTTTTTTTTACATAATCAAACAATCCAAGATAAATTCTGTGGTGTCAAGGTAAAAGGGGATGATTCAAAAACACAACTTTTCACCAGGGGCTAATAAAGAAAACGCTCATAAAGGTTAAAGGTGAGTCTAAAAAAATAAAAAACTAAGTAAAGAAATTGTATGTAAAAGTATATATGTAATAAGAGGATGTCTACACATAACTTCTTTATACTTTTTGCTATTAATTATGACTAGGCTCTATATGTTATTTGAGATTCACGAAATAAAAAACATATTTTTATATCCAATTTAATTATCCAACAGTGTAATTAACTCATTTTTAGGGTTCCGTACCCAAAGGGTACCAACGGGACCCTATTACTAAGCCTACGCTGTCCGTCCGTCCGTCCGTCCGTCCGTCTGTCAGCGGGCTGTATCTCGTAAACCGTAATAGATAGACAGATGAAATTTTCACATAATATGTATTTCTATTGCCGCTATAACAACAAATAATAAAAATTAAATTAAATTAAAAAAATTAAATTAAAATGGGTAGGTGGGTAGATGGAAATCTTTTAATTTAATTTTTTTTAACGGAACCCTAAAAGAGCGAGGCCTGACTCGCACTTGGCCGATTTTTTATCACTAAGTAGGCCAGGTATTTGTACGCTATACCAAAATATAGTAAGTATAAAATAATATATATATAAATATAGTAAGTATAAAACAAATTGTTTTTTGCAGTTTTACAGTGAATAAGAGGTACAAATATAAAATTGATAATTGGGTACATTTGTAGAATAGCAACACTCGGAGTGCATGCATCTGCTTTTGTAGCCTATGTTTGTAATGACATTACGTCATCTTAATGTCATTTCAATTGTCAGACGTCAATTTCTGGTATGTCTACTTTCAATTGCTGTTTTTATGTCAAATGTCATCATGACTCGTGTAAACTTACGTGTCATTGTCAAAAAGAACGCCATGTTGTTGCGCTTTTATTTTGCAAAATAATTTCGCATTGTACTTCGTAAAAAGGACCTTTTAAGAGAAATAAAGAAAAAATAATCACTAGTTCATGATCCCAAACATTTTGAAAGACTGTACAAAGACCCAGGCTCCATATACAGGGTGGAAAAAATTTATGGGCCCTGGAGGGGAACTACCTTAAATCCTTAAGTTAGATCATTTTACTTAAATGAAACAGTTTTTCAAAAATTCGCTTGTCTCACCCGGGAATCGAACCAGCTAAAATTCAAAAATAAACACCCGCTATTTTATTGCACTAGTCGATACAGTCGATGTTAGAGATAAAATTTCTCCAAGAAACATTATGTCTTACACTCGTCAGTCGTACAAGATATCCATAAAATAGAATTTCTCTATTTCTTATTCTCATTCCCTATAGAACTGTTCACCTTCAACAAGCAAAAGACACGTTATAATTTTCTTAAAATCCAAAGACATTGTATGAAGTATAAGCTTGCTAATTTACTTGCTCAACGCGCCTACAGAAGTTTTCACTTCAAAAATCATTGATCAAAAACAGGACAATAAAGTATTACCTAAACCCTAAGAATATTTATTAATCTAAGATTAAACCTTTTAACGGCAATTTCATAAAATTATCCTAACTGTCGATGAGCCCCTTCTTGTCGTGTACACTTCATATGCAAAGTATAGTATATAATAGAACACAATAATTTTGTTAGGGGATTAGAAGTCACAAACTCATTATTAGGTATACGTTAGCGTTACCATACCATACGTTTCATAGACATATTATTTCCGATAACTAGATACATAAACATTGCGTGTTAGGTAGACATAAGTGAATTATGGGTGGCATGGTTTTTATGACTGAGAAGTCAGCGTAACTCTGATATGTTTTATATAGAATTTTTCTAATTAATTTGCACGCTTTGCAAGTTCCGCGTTTCATCCGTGTTCGCCACCCGGGCAACGACTCTAAAGTCTAAAAGAATACGATTAACGATAAATAATATAGGTACAAGTACTTATCGAGCAAAAAAATTATACATCGACCACATTGGAAACGGATTAGCAGCTTCGACTTGAAAATGTCGTCCCTATCGTAACTGTGAGTGACAGAGACGACGATCTAGGAAATTTAGGGGCTCGACTCTTTATGTTTCACTTTCTGGAGCTCGTTGTATTATGAAAAGAGCAACTTTCAATTATCTTTCTGGCTCTTATCAGTAGTTACAATCTGCTTTCCGAACCGGAATATGATATAAATAATTTTGAATTTGAGTTTTCAACTATAAAAACTGTGAAAAATATACTATTTAGGTACGAGTACCAAAACATATTGCACAAAAGTATCAAAGCAAGGAAGGCTGATAGTTGATATACCAAGATGCGGAGCGCCACGCTTCGCTAGCGAAGCGTTAAGATATATATATATATATATATATACCCGTATAGAATAGACCCGTAATGGCAATGTATACCGATTTAATGTACCTACTCGAATTGTGTGCCAGATGCTCAAGTCTTGAATCCTGCGAACCATGTAATACGTCTACGCAAGGATTAGGTATGCGGAATTCTTCAGCTTCAGTATTCTAGCTACATTTTTCCTACCTATCTCACTCTCCAAATCCTCAACTAAACCCAAGCAAAAAACCCCAAACAACAGCTGCTGATGCCCGTGACTTTCCGCGTGGAATATAGTACATTATGGTACAAGTGTGTAATGTTGGTGATTGCCGCTGAGGCGCCATTGAGACCCGAGCCGTTAGGTGAGGGTCTTAAGATAGCCGAGGATGGTAATCATCAATACACACGTGTATCATACGACGTTTTTCAACACACTTGTGAAGAAAATAATACTAAAAAATTTGCACAACAACATTGGGCGCAGTAGGTATCCTGCCGCGGTCACAACTTCTGGAATCTATAACTCACTTGTGAATAATAGTAATGTAAAAGTCACAGTTTGATTATAGGTGTCATGTTCAACTGCACAACAACATGGGGCGCAGTAGGTATCCTGCCGCGGTCACAACTTCTGTAATCTATAACTCACTTGTGAATAATAGTAATGAAAAAGGTTTTTTCAACACACTTGCTCATAAAGTGGCGGTGGTGGTGGTGGTGAAAAGGTTTTTTCAACACACTTGCTCATAAAGTGGCTCTAAGTTCACCGCAATTAGGCACATAATGACACTTATAATCAAACTGTGACTTTTACATTACTATTATTCACAAGTGAGTTATAGATTCCAGAAGTTGTGACCGCGGCAGGATACCTACTGCGCCCAATGTTGTTGTGCAAATTTTTTAGTATTATTTTCTTCACAAGAAATGAAAAACGTCGTATGATACACGTGTGTATTGATGATTACCGTCCTCGGCTATCTTAAGACCCTCACCTAACGGCTCGGGTCTCAATGGCGCCTCAGCGGCAATCACCTACATTACACACATGTACCACAATGTACTATATTCCACGCGGAAAGTCACGGGCATCAGCAGCTGTTGTTTGGGGTTTTTTGCTTGGGTTTAGTTGAGGACTTGGAGAGTGAGATAGGTAGGAAAAATGTAGCTAACCATTAATTTATTAATAGCTTTAACCCCCCACTTTGTCCGCGTGGAGTTAAGTTTATAAAATCACACGGGAATCCGCTATTTTTCCGAGATAAAAAAATTATAACCTAACCTAGTTAGGTTGTGAACCTAGTTAGTGAGTTCACTAGGGTAATAATTTTCAGTTTAGCATTTCTAAAAGGTTCTAAAATGAAAGTTCGAGTTTTCAGTCGTGCAATGGACGCTTTTTGCTGGCAAGAAAAAACTCACAAAGAGTGCTGAAGCGTTTCTAAAATAATGTTATTTAAGCGCACTGCAGTATGCATTTATAGACGTTTGTCTTGTAGGATCTATAAGGTATAAGTTTCAGTATTCTAGGCAAATTCTAGCTAGTATTTTACCTACAATTAATTAGTCAGAATTCTCACAGAATTCCCAGTTTGCAAGCAGAAATCAAGCTGAAGGCATGGGCTAGCTAAAATGTAGTGAATGTTGGCACAAGCTTCAGGTGGTTTTCTAATGTAATTTTCAGTACAGAAAAATTCTGTTCTACTGTATCGTATTCTTAAAAGTTTCATTAACTCTAGGTAAAACCCCCGTATACAAACATTAGGTACATTTTAATAGAATTTTGACAGACGCATACTATAATATAGAAGTTTGCGTTAAACTAAAGGTTAAACTTTACGTTGTGTGTCAAAACGTTCTGAGACATCTTATACGTATTAATGTTATTACTTATTATCAATACTGGAAATTATTTTTTATCGTAATAAACTCGTAGAATACTTGTAGCACGGAGTGGATACTCTCTTGGAATATGAGTATGAGAGATTATACCTAGTCTTCTACGGTGCTTTTCAACAGGAGGAAAAAATGAGGAAAAGTACTTACTGTGTGAGTTGGCATATTTCCTTGGGCAGTTCAGTGATCCTGTTCTCACTGATGTCGAGATGTGTCAATGCTTGCAGCGAGCACGTTTGCGGTGGAACGGCAGGCAGGGAGTTACCCCGCATGCGTAGCACCCGCACCGCAAACCCGTCGGGAGCATGCTGCGTGAGCGCTACGGGGAGGCAGGAGCGACCTCCTCCGCTTAGGTCCAGCACATTTGGTGGCTGGGTGCTTTGGGTGCCCTAGGAAAAACACATTGGTCAGCAAAAGTTTGAATTTAGATGGGTGGTTTAAGACACATTATTAAGGGGCTATAACGATCCTAAATTGTTTGGGTCGTACGAGTGGGATAGAGCTATATATTTTGCAGTGCTAGGAAAGAGATGGAAATTATGGATTCAGGGGTCGGGAATTGAAAAAAATCTTTAAAATTGATTTAAAAAATTATGGATGCCAATAATCAAAGAATTTTTCTCACCTCCGGGCGGAAAGCGTCAATTTTCCTCCCGCTGCGCTAAACGAAAATGTCGCTTTCCGCCTCCGTCGAGGAGAAAATTTATTGTGTTAATGTTTATTGACCTCGGCTTCGCCTCGGACATCAATTACATGTGATCTGAGACATTTCTTATTTTACTGCCCTAGATGTGTAATATACTATTTCTCACCGCTTTTAGTAATTATTTATATCAATACAAATAAAAAAAATAGCAGGAAAAAACCTACCGTTTCTGTTTAAAAAAGGTTTAAACCTAAAAAAGGAGATTATTGGATCAAAGTTTGGGAAAACTTTCTATCGAGAATTTTTTTTCCAATCGTGTTTCTATCTCTAAGCGAATTTAGTTACGATACCCAAATTACATATTGCATTGAAATTATTCAAATTGGAATTATAGTTTTCAATTTGTAAACCTCACAGAGCTCACCGAAAATCGCCTGTCGCATGCTTTTACCACCTTAATAGGGATCACAGGTCAAAGGCTGTCATCGCATATTCAGCTTACGTATAGCTGCGAAAAGATGCTACTGTACGTTTTATCATAAGCAAGGTATTCTGTACTGATCCATACGTAATATTAGCTTAACAAATGCATTACGAAAGTGTGTTTGGCATTTCAATCCTCTAACTAAAAAATCAAAGTAATAATGTGACTGATGTTTTGCACAAATACTTGCATCCTGCAGGCAAACAAGGGTTACCATGACTCTACAATGACACACACGTAAGTAGTTATCCAAATTTTTTGTTAGAAAAGTGTACGAAGTTTTCACGAATTTCCACTTTCTTTGTACATTATGTTTAAATGTCTATCTTGAACAAATCACTAGAGTTGCTAGGTGGCAAAAGGTATTCAATTAAACTAAGTAGAGATAGGTAGAGGTCATAATATTATGTCTACCTATAGTCATGACCTAGTCAAAAAGTACCTAATGGATAAATAATGCGAGAAACATACCAAGTTGTCGCACTTTTCTTTAAACTCGGGTTCTAAACTGTCCATAAATATAGCACTCTGCTGGGAAAACACATCCAAACTATCAATCTCCTCCTCTTCGCACTTCATTTTATTATTTTCCACCATTACAGTTCAGTACGTTATACACACAATTATTATAATTAAATTTCACATAGAAATAAATTCACAGAACAATAAAATTATTAGGAACTCGCGTCATTATTTTTCGCTCTCTTAGAGAAACATGGTTTAATTTACATAATATTGTTATTCCGAAAACGAAAATAAGATTAATGCTGAACCAGTAAGCGACTTCTAAGTTGTAAGCTTCACAGTACGGGCGACGAACCCGACTATAATGTTATGCTCATAGACTACAAAACATTCTAAAAGACACTTGATACTCCTATCACGTATAAGTATACTCGATAATTTTAGTGTCCTTGCACGCCTCCTTTGGTCATTGCAAAGCTTGCTCGAACTTAAACTTGGAATTTTGAGGACATCACTGCTTTGTATGCGCGTATTTCTTTTGTATTGCAGTTATCGTTGCTGTTTAATGTGGTATATTTTTTCAAGTGTAGTTGACAATGGCTATTGTATTAAAAAGAAATTGATTTGGGATTTTCTCGGTTTGTCAAGAGGCTTATTTGTGTTGCGAAAGAGCGCGTCGGATATAATGCATCGTGCCGCTTTGACTGACAGGTCGGAGTCGAGTCGCTCAGACCGTAGACTTTTCGGATGTCAACCGTAACAATACTCTTGTAGAGCACCGTACTGTATTCTAGTTTTTAAAAAATAAGACTAATATAATCATTGAATTTAATATTCTCGATATTTCCGGGATAAAAGTGATCTATTGTGTGACCTACCTCAGAATGCTGGCTATATTCTTGCCAAATGTTAAAATCGGTTCACCAGTTTAGGTAGGTAGCAAACAGACAGACAAATATGCTGACAAAGTTTCTTTCACATTAATAAATAGATACATTTATATTATTAGTATAGTTAGTACCTAAGGATGCTGCACTCACTAGCACTATTCTTATTCCATAACCGATAGATATCCACAGCTGGTCAAGTGTCTCTTGTAAAGATTTCTTCTCATTCATGTCATTGCACCGGAACGACACCAGTCTGTGCCATTTATACAGTCGAACGAATTAGATTTTAGTATATCCAGTATAGTATAATATATCCAGCAGTGGACTTTTATCGAAAAGAAGAAGAATAATTATTTGTTATAATAATATTTTTGAATAAATGCTAAACTATATGATAATGTGACGTAGCTTCTGTTGTAAGCTTAGTTATATAAACATAAACACAATATGACAATAGAAAGTGCCAACGACGCTCTTTATGCAAATAATAACATAACTTCTAATTGAGCTCTTAATAAAGTTACGTAATTAGATAAGATGGAGGTGAGATTACACAATCCTATTATTAATAAAATTATTCATTGAAATGTCAAAACGTTGACTGAGTGAGCAGATTTCTAGCAATTTGTCGCGATTGTTGAAGGATCGTTAGTTTGCGAAGTGTACCGGAATCAAAGCCCAATCTGCTCAAATCATCGTACATATTTTATAGACAAGCGCTTTTCGTAGACAGTGGAGCCATTTGAACTAAATAGAATAATCATTTCTTTATAGAATTTTTTAAAGAATCCGTGTCGCTTTACGATACGATGCTCTGTTTTCGGATTCGTCATAATATAAATAATTTATATATATATACTAGCTGACCTAGCGAACTTTGTACCGCCACTACTTATAAATGAAAAATTAGTTAAATAACCATTTTCCAGTGGACCAAATTGTGAATCTAAACCATCCTCGAATCCCCTTGAACTCACACAAAAAATTTCATCAAAATCGGTCCAGCCTTCTAGGAGGAGTTCAGTGACATACACACGCACACAAGAAATATATATATTAAGATATATATATAATGCCATCGATGTATCATAATAATTTACAGGAGTCAAGACCGTATATCTACGTATCTGATTTGATGTCATACCTGTGTTATACAAAAAACCCGCATCAAAATTGGTCCAGTAGTCTTCCAGGAAATAAGTATTAAGTAACATAGCAAAAAATAAAAAAAACCGGCCAAGTGCGACTCGGACTCGCGCACCGAGGGTTCCGTACTCCAAAAGTAAAACGATAATATTATCATCATTTTGGTACGGAACCCTGAAAACATGATTGCAGCGGCCCTTTGTGCCCTTTAGCTGTAAAAAATAGCGAAGAACCAACCCAGAAGTGATACGTTGCTAATGCAGATTTTTTCATGTATAGGGTAAATCTCCTTAAAGAAACGCAGAAACACAATTTCTAACGCCAAACTTTTAAATACCTTCTGTAATGGGTAAAATGATAGTAAGAATATTTACCTCTGTTAACCAGCAGAACCACATGTTACGTTCCCAAACAGTGTTGAACCCGAGGAAGAGATGATTAACTCCAGCATCCAACAAGCTATTTCCTTGATTCCGCGGTTTCACACAGAGCACCAGTTTTTGGGCCTTCGGCGGACAGAGTTCGATAGTTCCACCGCTTAGCTCTAACATGTCCCAAGCCATGCCTGTAAAATACAATAAAACGTACTTTGGAACTCGACAAATATTTGGGATTGAAAAAACTATGAATTTTAGAACATTACTTCAACAAAATTTTTCACTAAAATTACCGGAAATTCTGTTGGTTTTCCGATAGTATAAAAGGTATAGATTTTACTAAAAAGGCTTAGGTAGGTACCTAAGTTTAACGAAATAAGTTACTCTTAACTTTGCAAAAGTTCAGTCCCCGTCATAAAAACATTTAGCCACAATAGCGCAACGGTTAAAGGTGAAACTAGCAACTGAAAGATCGACGGTTCGATCCCCACCCGTTGCACTATTGTCGTACCCACTCCTAGCATAAGTTGTCCGCTTATTTGGAGGGATTAAACAAAATCCAAATTGTTTATACTTCTTACATAAACTTCGTAGGTATATAGAGGTAACATTCTAAGTTCAAAATGCAGAAGTTATACTCACCATATGTGTGAAGTTGTGATCCTAGAATATGGGCAAGTCTTGGTTTCCATTGCGGGAATACGTGACCTTTAAGAACGTAAACAGTGCCAGAACGTAGCACTCCACCGGATCGGCTCGCGGGGCCCGCACACCAGCGAAGAGTATGTCGCAATTCTGGGTCTACAGCCAGCCTCAACCGCCTAGCTTCCGATGTCCATCCGTTCTTAGCCAATATCTGGTCCTGAATTCGTAAAGGAAACTCGTTCAACTCCAAGCGCCGCGAATTTTCTCCACCAATCTGCATCCAAAGCGTCAGCTCCTCATTGAACCCAAGTTTCTTGTTCACATCTTCAACGGTTGTGTTCGGGGATACTTTGACGAGTTTGCTGGGTGCATCTACGGCGTAGGGCTCGAGGCCGTCGAAAACACGTATCCAGGTGAAATCAGAGCGGGGTTTAAAACCTCTTGTGGAGGCGAGTCTCCGAAGCGATTTGCGGGGAACGGAAGGCGATGAGGCATGGAGGCCGTCGTCACAGACCATGACGCGTGTGGACGCGAGGCGCGGAGGCCGACGCCGCAATGCCCGTGCCCGAGTCCGTCAGCCGGAGCACGCCGTTGCATTACAAATGGGTCGACCGTGGTGGGGGTGGGAAACATGTCGTTCGGTCAGTCGGGAATAAGACATGCAAATCTTATTAGCATATCCACATCCAAATATAAATGAAAACTAAAAACTTTTACGTGCTTTTACTAAGCTTATAAAGGCGTAAACCTCAAACTCACTACATATTGTTTTTAAATATGATCCTGTTTTCCGTTATAATGGGTCAAAACTCAAAAGTTACAGTAAGTATAAAGTAAAAACCGGCCAAGTGCGGGTCGCGCCACGCGCAGTGTAGGGTTCCGTAGTTGCAACTCACAAATATTATTGCTGACCTAGGATAGTGCTTTTATTTTATTTATGAATATTGAATATATTTTGAGTTCCATGGTTTAAATACTATAAAATACTACAAGATATGCAACTACAACGTGTAATACCTAACCTAGAAATAACAGATATACCTAACTCCTTAACTTATGAACCCTACTTAGTTACTGCTGTGAATTTTTCATATCCTAAAAACAACCATTTAGCTGGCAGAGGGAGGGACACTTGACTCTAAAACACTTTAAAATATCATATTTCACAAACGGATCCCTGAATCGAAAAATGGTGTTCCCCTCTTTAGATATAGAGGTAGTGGGAGGTACCCTAAAAAAAATATTTTTCATAATTTTATTTCACCGCTTTGCTGTCGTGATCAATATTTATACCCTTGTATACACAAAATGTAAATTACAGTTTTCTAGCACCAATAGTCTCTGAGCTAAGCCGCGGACAGACGGACGGACATGGTGAAACTATAAGGGTTCCTTGTTTACTACGGAACCCTAAAAATAGAGTAGGAGAGCGTCAAGCGTAATGCTCGGTTCCGCACCGTCACACACCCCACCTGCTGACTCACCTGTTGTGCACAAGACCATTCGCCCCTCTTTAAAGAAATGAAGTTATACAACGTAATATTTATCCTTTGACAAATATATCATTCGTCTATGTATTTATCCCAAAACTTTTAAATTTTTTCCTTAGATCTTAAATTTTCTCTCTACTACTTTTTATTAAAATAGGTATCTGAATTCTGAACGTGTAAAGGTAAGGTATCTTGTGCAGTTAGTTAATTTTCATAGTTAATTCGTGATGAATGACCCATTCAAAGCTTATTCAAAGGCAAAATCATAAAAGTAAGTAATACAAATATATATAAATAAAAATGAATGTTGGTAAGCGCATAACTCAAGAATGGATGGACCAATTCGGTTAATTTATTTTTTTGTATGTTCCTTTAGGTCCACGGAAGGTTTTAATAAAAAAAATTAAAAAATTAAAAAAAAAACAAAAAAATAATTTTTTCTTTTAACTTTTGACAGAACGAAGTCTGTCCGGGCAGCTAGTACAAATATGTTTATGGGTAAAATACGGTACTTATTTGGAATTTTTTTCTGAAAGTTATTCATTGAAATAACCTAAAACTTTTCCAAGATACACCTACTTACGATGAGATGTATAATTCTACATTTTAGGTAGGTACAATAATATTTGTATAGGTAGATTATGATTCCACCGTCCACACAAACACCATAAAGATGCAAAACAAAGGAAATTGCAGAAATTCGTTCAGGCTCTGAAAGTTCGAATACTTGTGATATTATATTTTGAACAAACATATAATATCTCTTCAATTGAAGCGCAATTTTACTAGGAAGTGGTCGTCACTGACTCAAGGATTGTTATATGACACCGACATACCTAATTATTATCTATGCGGGTTGTTACGTTCCCTCAAATATTATGTGTAATGTATATAAATGGCTACCGCTACTACGGCAGTGGGGCTACTTTCTGTCTGCCCGTTTTAACATGTGTTGAATTATAATTAGATATAATTACGTATGCTTTTGTGGAACTTCCCCTCATTGTGGAAACTCTGCATACATAGCATAATATCTATTAAGTATATTGTAAAAGTATTTTGAAAAGAGCAACTGCCGAGTTTCTTGCTGGTTCTTCTCGGCAGGAACAGCATTCCGAACCAGTGGTAGACTCATTGACGATTCAAAAGTACTTGTAAAAGTTTATTTGAATAAAAAACAATTCTATTCTATTCTATGTTCAGGATAGTTATTAGCTTAAAATAAATAATAGTCAATAATAAATATAACAAGTTTATTTACGTACAGCTTAAAACTTCATTACGTATTAATATAAATTATACCCTACATTGTTTGTACGCTACCAAGGATGATTCTTATGTATTTTCTTATCACCACACGTACAGGTTGCGTTACAAGTTCCTTGCCCACAGAATCCAGGTACCATCTTGGCCAAGGCGCCACAGTTCGAGTAGACGTCTTTGACGGGACATGAGTTCGTGCAGAGAGCATCCGAGACGCAATGGTTGGGACAGTCGGCGCATTGTTTACCCGCTCTGTAGGGGTACTGGAGTATGGTGTCATAGTTGCCTCTGAAAGCATAAATTTTTTTCTAAGTCAAAGTCAAAATCCTTTGCTCCTTTACATAAGGACGTCTAAGTACGCTTTCATGATGATATGATATGATGATATCATAATTTCTGGAAGTAGGTAGGTCTCTTGAAATGATCATCCAGAGGCTGCCAGCGACTCGCCCGAGATCGTTTTTCCACCTAGTGGGGGGTCTACCGACGCTGCGCCTCTCGATACGGGGTTGCTATTTCAGCACCTTGAGACCTACCCTCGTAGACCTTAACTGCCACATTGGTCTAGTGGTAGCAAGTTCGACTACGGATGACGGGGTTTGATCCTCGGGTCGGGCCAAAAAATGTATTGGATTTTTCTGTCAAGAATTCGCAGTACCACTAAGAACAAAAGAAAATTATAGCTAAGTACCTGGGTGACCGAGCTTTGCTCGTTTTTTGGTAAATCGTTTTTTTTTTGAAATTATTAGTTAGAAAAAAAAAAAAAATAATAATAATAATAATAGTAATAAAATTCATAGGGGAAGAAATAACCGTCTGGACTCGAACCGGGGTCTTCTGGTTTCGGGACCGCCTGATTTCCAAACTGAGCTATCGGAACTTTTATAGATTAAGGCGAAATTTACCTTCGTATTCTAATGATAATTATGGTAGGGGTTTTTCAGTGTCCGAAACCTAGCTAGATCGATTTCCCGAAACCCC
This sequence comes from Oeneis ivallda, assembly GCA_029955525.1. NCBI lineage: Eukaryota > Metazoa > Arthropoda > Insecta > Lepidoptera > Nymphalidae > Oeneis > Oeneis ivallda. The sequence continues at coordinate 18,026,262 of JARPMR010000002.1, read as the reverse complement.
CTGCATACTAAATTTCATGAAAATTGTTGGAGCCGTTTCCGAGGCTCAAATTATGTGTATAAGAATTGCTCGTTTAAAGGTATTAGAATAGATTACAAGTTTTCACAGATAGAAAATTTACATAATTTACATAATTAATTAATTCATCTGCTAGATTGTCTGTGAAACAGAAATTTGTACGCTATCTATCAGACAAGTTGTGGATAGGCTATCAGGCACTTTATCAGCAAGTGGTGAGACAGGCAATGGCCTACTATGGCCTATGGACTAATGAGTCGGCTTGGTTTTAGAATTATTTAAATCACGTGGGAGCTCTTTTATTTCCGGAGTAAAAGCTCTGTCCTTCCTCAGGATAGCCTGTATCCTGAGGAAGGACAGAGCTTTTACTCCTTGCCTGACGAAATCTAATTAGCGGTAGGTAGACGTAAAAAGGTCAGATAGAGCTGCTATTTGCGCATTTATAATACATAGTAATATTGATATCCTAACCTATTGTTATAATATTATAGACTATTTGTATTCTTGTATCGGAAGATAAACTTTATCCAAAGGTACCTATTTAAATAGAATAGCAAAGTAATATGTACTCGTAAGAATAAAATGACCTTCAGTACGTCTGTTACATTTTAATGTGATTTCAGCAAACATCGGAATGTCTAAGTGTTAATAAATGCTTAGATACTTCATCTCGAAGATTTCTTAAATTGGGTAGATATTGTTTTTTTGTTGCATAGTTTGCTTAATTAAATAATATACAGTCAGTCTTCCCGCATCACATACTTTACATACAAGTAGGTATGCGAGACTCTTCCTGCCAAAAAAGTGGTTTTCGTAATTTTTTTCCTGAAAGAGTAAAGTAGAGTAAGTTTTCTATCGAATACACCGCAAAAATCAACATCCGCGATGACAGTGATATCAATTGAATTTTTGAAAAAACAAAAATTTTTTAACATTGTTTCGGCTTTTCAAATTAACGCATACATACCGAGCTTATTATAAACGCTATTCATTCGAACACAAAATTTTTTAAATCCGCTATGAGGGGACTTTTAATGTTACCGGCTCCCGGAACTGTAGGTACAGTTGACATGACGTTTTGTGGATTTTTGCATCAGTGACGACGCGTTACGACGTTTAAGCAACTCGATAACTCGATAAATAATAATATGTAATGAGTAAGTATTTATTATTATTATTTAACAGGCCAATCAGCTGAAAAAACTAAAACAGATCTCTCTCTTTCAAGTTTCTGTACTTATTTTTAATAATATTATATATATATACCTATATTGATTTACAGTATTTATGTAAGCAGTGATAGCCTAGTGGTCTGTGATCTCCTATTCGGGGGGTCGCAGGTTCGATCCCAGGTTCGAACCTCTGACTTTTCGGAGTCAAGTGCGTATCACTTGCTTCAACGGTGAAGGAAAACATCGTGAGGAAACCTGCACACCTGAGAGTTCTTCATAATGTTCTTGCAGGTGTGTGAAGTCCTCCAATTCGCAGTCGGCCGGCGTGGTTGGACTATGGCCTATAACCCTTCTCTGAGAGGAGACCTGCGCTCAGTAGTGAGCCGTTGAGAGGTTGCTGATGATGATGGTGATTATTGATTTACAAATTGTAAATGTAAATTTAATTCAACTGAAATGTTTTGCTTCTATTACGAAACATTCCATGAAGTAAACAATAGGTAGGTAAATAATAATATATAATATGATAACACTTGAGTTTAATAATAATTAAATACCACCCAGATTCGTCAGGCTTGGGGACTGCTCTTGATTATTACAATATTTTGCTTTAACACAGCTGTAATTTACGCAGTTCTAAAGATTTTAATTTAAAATAGCTAGAGCTACCTATTGCCAACGACTTCACCCGCATGAAGTTATGGCAGAGACCCTGTGTTCAAGTTCAACTATACCTATCAATGAATGTAAAAAGCAAGTCGATACGTAGCTCTGTTACGGCGTGATTGAAGGACAGATCAATTTCGCTTTCTTTCGCGTTTATAATATAATTAGTGGGAAGTAGGACGTCATCTAAATATATATAAAAGGCAAAGGTGACTGACTGACTGACTGGTCTATCAACGCACAGCTCTAACCACTGAACCGATCGGGCTGAAATTTTGCACACAGATAGTTATTATGACGTAGACGTCCGCCAAGAAAGGATTTTCGAAAATTCCAACCCCAAGAGGGTAAAATGGGGGTTGAAAGTTTGTATAAAAGTCCGTCATTTATCAAATCATTTTTCATGTAATATCCACGAAACATTGATTTTTGGGCTTTCGATAAAAGAATAAGAAATACGTGTTTCGCAAATTTTGAAAATTCCACCCCCAAAGACTTCAAATAGGGGATGAAAATTTGTATAAAACTCCAGACTTTTAAGTTAATTTTCAAGTTATATGCATCAAACTTGGTATGTTGGCTTTTTACAGAGATACGAATCGCGTTAAGTTGGATTTTAATTACCAATAAAAATCTAATTTAACGTGAGCTAACCAACCGCTAAGAAACCATTTTTGAAAATTCAACCTCTAAGGGGGTAAAATAGGCGTTTGAAAAAATCCAACTTAACGTGAGCGAAGCCGCGGGCAAAAGCTAGTTAACTTTATATTACTTCAACTAACGCCTTAATACACTTTAGGATGGACGATAATAATTTTCTTTTGCAATAAATTTTGATTAATATTATTCCTGCTCTGATATCGACTTAGCTTGTTATTTTTGTAAAAAATTACATCAAATGAACAAGATTTTTTCCGTTTCCACTTTGTAGGTATAGATAATAAACGCTAGCAATAAATAGTTGGAAGCAGCAGATAGTCTAGTGGTTAGTACTGCGGTCTCCTACACACAGGTTCGATCCCGGGCACGCACCTCTGGCTTTTCTATGTTAAGTGCGTATAAGAAATTAAATATCACAAGCTTCAACGGTGAAGGAAACCATCGTGACGAAATCTGCATACCTGAGAGTTCTTTATAATGTTCTCAAATGTGTGTGAAGTCTGCCAATTTACATTGGGCCAGCATGGTGGACTGTGGCCTATAAATGTGACCCTTCTTTGAGAGGAGACCTGCGCTCAGTAGTGAGCCGTTGATGGGTTGCTGATGATAGATATTAAAACGTATACACTCACGTATAAATAGATAGGTACTCGTTCTAGGAATTTCTGTTGTCTTTCTCTATTGGCAGTAAATCTAACTAGTGGTTCGCCCCGAACTGAGACTTCACGGTATTCCATAATTCCCATAAGGTTTGTTAAGTTGTTAAGTTTGGTAAGTTTTAAGTATATTATATTGTAATTAAAACGCGCCGAATCTGATGACGTCAATCGTCATCTGCTTTCGTGGACGGGATGCGTATGCCTACAGTATTTTACTAAAATTCAGCTGGTTCGCTGAACTGGTGTTACGTATTATACGATTTCATAATAAAAAAAATTATAAACTGCCATGGCCCATGACTGCGCGCTTGCGACACAGTACCATCATACGGTAGTAAATAGGTGCTAACGTCTAATTATTGTAAATAGAAACGGATTTACTTTTGCAAAAACAAAGTGATACTTTTATTGATAATAATTTGCTAATTGAATAACATAATTAGTAATAGACAAAATAAGAATAGCTGACGCAAAACTGTATTTACAATATTAAAGACAGCGCCATCTATTAACAGTATAGTGAAGTTTTGTTAAAAACATTGATGTCCATTAAAACTTAAATAATTTCGTTTCTTTATAATATTTATCTAATTTTAGTATTTGTTGTTCAAGTACAGAATATAACTCAAATTATGTGTAAGTTTCAAGTTTTAAAACAAAGTGGTTTTAGAGATCTAGCCTCGAATACAATCTCCACTTTGAAAGCCCCCCATTTCGTTAATTTTAGGAAAAAAATAAAAAAAAATACTTTTGTACTCTGTTCCAAATTATCTTTATAATGAGGTACTGCAACCCTATGAAATGCAAAAAAATATATTTTACTTCGCATTCGCTTCTATGAGAGCCCCCCTGAAATAAAGATTTTTATAACTTTTTAAGCCATTTTCGGCTGGAGGCCATCGGTTTACATATCATATCTAAAATTGAAGTAATTACGTTCAGTAATTCAGAAGTTATAAGGCTCTGACAGACGGACGGACGGACAAGTGCAAATTCACTCAAGTAAACTCAGAGACCTTCGCTTCGCTAGGTCGAATATTATAAATGCGAGTGTTTTTTTTTGTTGGTTTGACTGTTTGTTAGTTTGACCTTCTTTGTTTGTTTGTTTGTTGGTTGGTTTGGATGAGTGATATATCTAGTTGAGGACCTGGAGTGTGACATAGGCTACTTATATCCCAGAGAATCAAAAAATCCCGCAGGGATTTTTATAATTAGTTTATAAAAATCCCTGCGGGATTTTTCGTTTCTCCAACCAAGCGGGTGAAGTCGCGGGCATCAGCTAATCTATATATATATAAAAGAAAGTGGTGTTAGTTACACTATTTGTAACTCAAGAACGGATGAACCGATTTGGCTCAAAATTAGTGGAGAGGTAGCTTAGAACCAGGAGACGGACATAGGATACTTTTTATCCCGTTCGACCGCGTTTCCGTCAAGTCAATATAAAACCTGGTATAACAAAAATGCATCTGACATGGAATAAAAAAACGAAAATGACAGTGGAAGAACAAAACGTAAATGACAGCTAAACGTAATTTTGTATTTGGTTAATTATGGTAAAAACAATTATAAAAATTATAGTTTAACGTAATTGATAATATCATCAGTAATATGTTTTCTCTTTGAATCATCATTAACAATGCCGCGAGCAAGACGATCAAATGTTTCCTGCTACAAAGCTACGGATTGACGTGATTTATTGGATAGGTATAGTTGAGAACCTGGAGGGTGACAAAGATTTCCCGCGGGATGTTATGAACTAAATCCACGCAGACGAAGTCGCGGGCATCAGCTAGTTGACAATAAAACTATTTGGCAGAGAGAGTTCATACAATTTGAGTAACAAGCTGACACGGATGAAATGGCGGGCACCATGCTATTATATAAATTTAAAAAAATGCCAGTAATAGGGCCTGCCGATAGAAGTGAAAACAATATACTTAATTAAAAACAAATAAAAATAAAATTAATGTAAAAATAAATTAAAAAAATTAAAAAAAAGCGCACTGTCACGTTTCGTGAGTGAGATTCGAGCCTGCGACATCATACAGTGGTATGGAAGGCGGCTTCTTTCCGAATGTGCTGTACTAGGTTGCTTGAGAACCTCTAAAATGTTGAACACTTACTGAAATCTCCAGGTGACGATGGTGACGGTGACGATTTCGCGAAATCCATGTTTTTTGCTCACCCAAAAAAGTGCTCAACGTGCCTAAAGAAGTTTTCACTTCAATAGTACAACATATTTGATATTACACTATTATGTACATACCCTGGACAGTAATGACACACGTAGTTATAAAATTGTCCCCATGGCCCTCCAGCACAACGGGCCACGCCACAGCCAACCTTGTGACTCGTTGCCCAGACCATCTGCGTGTAATGGCCCACCGCCTTCGGGTCGCGAACTGGCGATCCATACGTGAAGTTCTTATATTCAAGGAACCATGACTTGAGGGCAAAGAACCTGAAAAATACAAGCATATCTCTTTTATATTTTTACTAAGTGTTGCCCGCGATTTTATCCACGTGGATTTCGTTTTTAATATTCCGCGGCAACTGCTTGATTTTCCGGGATAAAAAGTAGCATATGTGACATGGAGAGAGCTCCAGGTCCTCAGCTATACCTATCCGCCTAGCAACCGGCGCCGCTCTGCTTCCGGGGCAGGCGGTGGGAAATATGCTACCGGCCTCGAGGCAGTAGGAGACCAGGCTCCTCATGGAAATTCAGCTACTGGAATATTTGGTATAACGCAACAATCCTCCTCATTTGATCAAGGGAATTAGAAACAACTTTCTAACAAGGACATTTTAAATGAAGGCAAAGTGGCTACATGGAAAGATATTGTTGAATTATATAATAAAGACAATGAAATTGGAGAAGTGCGAATGCTTCCCAATTGACAGAAGACTGTATTATCCTTGTAAAAAACCAGCCGAGTGCGAGTTGGACCCGCATACGAAGGGTTCCGTACCATCGCATCGTGGTTACAAGATTTAATGCCAGCTAGCTACCTCGAGCAAAAACAAGGAGCATTTAGGTACGGTTACGTCGTCTTATTACAGAGTTGCCAAAACCACCTTCCGGCTGCATCATGACCCTGAATATCATCTAGGACCAGACTAATTGTCAACACTAATCAAACGAGTCTAAACTCGATAATATTATGTCATTCTATTACAGAGTTACCAAAACTACCTTCCCGGTTTCATGATCAGACCCTGATCAGATCAGACCCTGGTAACCGTCTAAAAACAAAGTACTCGTCAAGACGAATCAAACGAACCGAAACTCGATAGGGTTGCGTCGTTTCATTACAGAGTTCCTATGACCACCTTCCAGCTCCATCATCAGACCCTGGTTATCATTGAAAGACAAACTATTCGTCAAGACGATTCAAACGAGCCTAAACTCGATGAGGTTGTGTTGTTTCATCGCAAAGTTCCTATAGCCACCTTCCAGCTCCATCTTCAGATCAGCACCATGTCATCATAATATTGCATTGTCACGCGATTTACACAATTGTGTATGCAAAATTTCAGTTGAATCAGTAACTGGGAAGTGGATCAAATTTAATTTGCAAGATTTGCAAGATTTGCTGACAAACATCGGTGATGACAAACGTCGGGACAGGTGAAACTAAATAAAAGCTTGTAAAACCAATCCGCAGCTCTAAGCTGCAGCGTGATTAAAGGAAAAACCAACAAAAAACACTCTTTCGCGTTTGAACTCTAGTCCCAAGGAATTTAAAAATAGGTATTTGAAGAAACTATTGCCGTCGCGCTGCGCCAAACCTGCCCCCGTAGAGTACGAAAGGGACAACTGATTTTACCTACAAAAACCTGGACCAAAAGAAGTTTCGTATTCTGCTGTTTCCTTCTTCAAAACTGGACAGATTACAAAAATTCTTATATCAAAATTCACAGAAAAAGTATAACTATGCTTCTATTATTTTCTTTTTTGTTAAAAACTTATCTTTGTCTGATAGTCGTCTGAGCATGGCTGAGCATGGCTGAGCATGGCGGTAAAAACGGGTTTTTGGATTGTCATATTTCTTTTAGTACTTAATTATGTTTTGGAAAAAAGGGAATGATACCCCACGTATTAATTATACCTAGATTTTTTGGAAAAAAATCATTGCGTTACAATTATCCACGGAGAAAACAGCAGAATGCGTTTGTATGGAGAAAGGCTCAATACTTAGAGTCCCTTCTGTCGCCCGCGGCTTCGTCCGCGTAGAATTTCTGATTTCCTATGAGAAAAAAGATAAATTTTCCCGCTGCAAGAAGCCTATCGAAAAAAGTTCTTCCGCTAGTAAAAACCACGACCCATTGGATGGATATCGCAATTTCAATATACTTTTATTTTTGAAAATTTAGTCCTCTATTTTACCACTCTCAAGAGGTGATTTTCTAAAATAACTTATAGAGTATATTTTTAGGGATCCAATATGGTAAAAATGAAACCCTTATGGTGAGACTTTCTCCGTCCGTCCGTCTGTCACAGTCGATTATTTTAGTATCTATTTTAATAGATCATCATCATCAGCTTTCAAAGCTATCGACATGAAATTGGTAATAGTTGTATGTAATAGTGGCCCAATATCATTGGAATAAAAAAAAATCGAAGTTTACCAATCGAAAAATCAGAAATAATAATGGTCAATAGAAGTAGTATATTTTACAGGAAAAATAAAACCAACGCTCTAACTAGCATAATTTTTTTGATATTAACAATAAACCTCTACAAACAAAGTTAACGATTAATAAGCAAATTAATATAATGTTATCGTTTTACTTTTACTTCTGGAGTATGGAACCCTCTGTGAGCGAGAACAATGCGCGCTTGGATGGTTTCCGAAAGTTCACGTAAAACCGTTTTTCATGCCTTTGACTTCAAAAACATAGGATTTTCATATCCCCCATTTCAACCCTTTTAGGATGGAATTTCTCAAACCTTTTCCTTACTGATGTCTAGAAAGAACCTACCTACCAAATAAATAAAAATGTAAATCATTAAAGATCATTCCCTATTTTACCACCCATAAGGGGGGATTGGGTTATTGTGTAACAATAACCTATACAGGTTTTTATTATCCTAAATCCCGATTTTCAACCTTAAAATTTTAAAAACATAGGAATTTAATATAACCTTCCAACCCCCATTTCACCCCTTTTGGAGAGGATTTTCGTAAATAAAATTCTAAGCTGACACCTACCATCTAGAAAGAACCTATGTTCCAATTTTCAAGTTAACAATATCAATAATTAAAAACTTTCTTGTAAAAACTTTCACCCAAAATAACTTATAAAAAATCTTTATTATTTAAAGTTATTAATCTAAATGCCGATTTTCATATGTAACTTCAAAAACATAGGACTTTCATATAACCTTCGAAACCCCATTTCACCCCCTTAGGGGGGGATTTTCTCAAATCGGTTTCTTAGCTGACACCTACCCCCTAGAAAGAACCTACATTCCAAATTTCTTTGTAGGTTTTATAATTCCTGAGATTTCGTGATGAATCAGTGAGTGAGACCTTTCACTTTTATAGGTATATAAAAAAATGTTACCTCCATATTGCGGGCCCGGCAGGCTTCGAACCGAAATCTCTCGGGAACTGCGCCTGAGTATGTTACTTAACCATTTTACCCTATGGCCACATCCATAGAAGCCTCCATAGCCTTTAATGTCGGCTGATGGTTATAACAGGTGCGAACAGAAAACATCAATAAAATTCTCGAGAGTCTAAGTACCTAGTTTGACTCTATGTTACTTCACTCAATAATTAGGTACTAATTAGGTACCTATTTTATTATTGTTGCTAATACATATAACACGGGTAGTGAAAATTATTGAGGAAGGAAATTTTAGCTTATTAGTCATTAGTAAAGTTCAATATTATTTCATATAAATTGTTACCACATTTCGAACATGAATTAATCATAAGGTAATTAGATAGGTAGCTCCATAATTATTACTATACTATAACTCCATATATTATGTATGTATTCCATAAACCACAAACGAAATTTATGCCGCATAGGAAGGAAAAATAATTACCTTACGTATGCATTTTGCATCGTCTGGTGTAGGAAACTAATTCAAACATAATTTAAACCATACTTCCATACTGTATAATAAATAATATGATACCCATCTAAGTATATTATTGAGTCGAGGCTCGAGAGTCGTAATTATATACTTAGGTATATAAAATAGCTCTGACAGATCGTACAATACAATTATTAGACCTAAAGTAGGAAGTCACTTAAAATAAAACTAGTAGATACTATAGCAATTTAAATTAAGCTATTACAAAAGGTAAACTAATTATCATTATCATTACCATGTCAGTCTGTGAAATCTTTAATAAGGTATTCACGAATCCCTCATTATCCTCGCAGTAAAGCTCTTAATCGTGACGTGAGAACCTGAACATAACTGACCGACGAGGAAACATGCGAATCACAACAAAAAACATGAACAATTACCTACGTCTCGTTATAAATATACTTAGTTCCAGTTACATCTCGTTTACTAGATCATAATGATTATATTGGTAGCCTTGACTTATTTACGAGTAGAGACGATAGTCTCTACTCGTAAGTAGAGTAGTAGAGTAGTAGTAACAAGTAAGTAATAATAACAATTATGTTTTAAGATATTAAAACATAATTGTTCAATGCAGTATAAAACTCATAAGATCGTGAAAATCGTGCCGGTAAACCATGATGAACTCTAGCAGATAAACCGTAGCGTGGAAGGAAATCTACGGCAATTAGGAAATTTAACACAACTTAGAAGTAGATAGTAAAAGTTGAAGTAGATAGTAGACAGTAGTACTAGTAGATAGTAGTAGGTAAGTAAATTCCTGGTTTTATGCAACTGAATATCTTCGTCAAAGTCTGGTACCTACCCAAAAAATACTTATGGTAGACGTACTACTGTGAATTACCAATACCAATAAATAATGTAACTTTAATAGTAACATTAATGATGCGCGTGACTTAATTTAAAAAAATCGTCAGATTTCCTTGGTATGCCGATACCGACTACGAGTATTAAGTCCTTCCACATGATGCAAGCTATTTTGTGGAAATCGTTTCGGTTGGTGAGGCGTGAAAAAGTAACAAAAAGACAGATTTAACATTTACTTTCGCTTTTATTATAATATTTTTATAGAAGTATGGATAACTATTAATTAACTATTTATCATGTAACCGTAACTGATATAATCCGGAAAACTGAAGTACTATACGAGTAGTAAGTACTAACCGGAAATTAGAAAAAGTCTCTATTTAATATCAATAAATATAAGTAGGTGTCTACCTAATTACAGCTATTATACTTTATTACCTTACTAATGGAAGGTATTATTGTTATACGTAGGTATGTGTGTGTACCAACCAACTTGTTAGATTTGATAAAGGCTATCATTGATGATTGACTTCGTCATTCGTCTTAGTAAGTACATAATATTACGAATGTCATACGGGCTCCAATATTAGGTATGACTTCTACCCCAGTAAGGTTATTAAAAATACAAAATAGGGGGGGGGGGGGGGGGGGTTATTGGTAATCTAAATTTAAAATGGCAACCATTTCCCGTTGTTGCCTTAGACACCATTTTTAAAATTTAAGGAAGAATTTTTTTTGCTCATCACTTGGTTATTATCAGCTTGCAAAAGGTACCTAGGTACAAGAATTCGAGCAGTTGTCCATAATTTACTTTTTCGTAAGATCGATATTTCGAATGCAAAGTGAACTTGTTAAATTGTTCATCATCAAATCAACGGTTCCCACTTCCCGCATAATTATCTGAAATAGGCAATACCTAATGACACTTTATCAAAACTTATTTGATAAACAAAGTGTCATTAACTTTCACGTTCCGTGTATTATTCGGCAAATATCTAGGTATATTATGACGTCAGGACTCATATAATATGGCGTTGGGTTAAATATATACCTAATAGGAAAATATTTCATTTATTTTGTATAGAAATAGAGATATTATTAAAATATGAATCGTCGGTCCGTGTATGGGTATTTACAATTTAAAATTACTTATCCAATCATCGTTTAAACTCTATTTCTTTGAAAAATACTCTCACAGAAAACGACGAAATGATTCCCAATTTACTTATCTAATAGTTGAAGTTTTTGGTATCCTTTCAAAAAGGTCCAAAAAATAAATAAATAAATAGCTTAAATAATTTAAAGGATTATTTCTAACGGTCCATATACCTACCTACCTAATACCGAACGTCATATTTAGATACTGTGATGACTGTTTAAATATTAAGACGTAAAAACGTTTAATTATGTATTGTGCCACTTACCAAGGTGATTTGTCTGATGACACAAAGATATTTTGTCCACAGTTGCCAAGATAAGGTACTGCGTTTTCCTTGGGGTCGTTGTGCTGGAGAAAAATGCACTTTTCTGCGTATTTTTGCGCCTTTTGAGCAGCGAGCGGATGCCATGACTAAAATAATTAATAAATAGGTACATAATAAGGTCTGAAATTTAAAATGAACGTCAAATTGGGATTTTCCTATAAGAAAAAATTATGAAAACAGTAAGTACATTATAGGTAGACCAATACGGCTCACACTGTGACACGATTGGGTGCAGCTCGTTGGGAACTCACCATACAAGGGTGGTAGGTACGTGGCATAGGTAAGTAGGTACGGTATAATTTCTTACCATTAATAACATATTTGAAGAGGTAGGTCGAACTTTAGTACGAAAAAAATTGTGATACAGTACAATTTTACGCCTTACTACTGATCTTCTAGGGCTAAGACCACCCTCAGGAATCTGGTTTGGCGGAAAGAGTTCTGAAAATTTCAACAAAATATTTAATTAAATAAGTTTCAATTTTCTTTAGATGTTATTAATTTGTTAGATATAACACACGATTGTGTGGCGTCGCAAGGGGCAAGGAGTTAACATTTATGGATTGAAATCAAAAGCCAAATAAAACACCACAGTATTATTCTATTAAATTATTTCTAAAAACATCAGAGTTATAGGTAGATGTTCAAATAATCTTTTTTCAGCATCATTAGCAGCATGTTTACTAGGCTACTCATGGTTACTTAGATTACTTAAGTTAAGCAACGCTGACTCCAATAAGTCACTTCATGAACTTGCTTTGATGAAACCCACTTGGCCTTCCTCACCTTTCCTCTATTCTTATTTTCATTGACAAATGATAAGGAAAAATTAAAAAAAACAGACGTTCACTATTGAACGTACTCGTATCTCTAGTCTCTGGTAATGGCAGTTCCCGACGTGCCGCGATAATAATATATGGGAATTTGCTTGGACGAAACAGATTTCTACTTACGTTTATCTCCCCAGGGCCTCACACTTTGAAGTTGTAGTATAACATTAAAGGTAAAAAATAAATAGAGCCAACAAACGGTGGCAGACATCATCTTTTGCTAGGGAGGTAGGTACGTTATAAAAATCTATCTGAAAATATGCTGAAAATTGTAAAAAACTTGAACTGTAAGTTATAAAAGTTAAATTATGAAAGATATTAGGTACATACTTATATCACTATTAAAAGTTTTTGTGCCAATTTTTTCTAAATATTAAGGTATCTATTATTATTTTTAATTTTAAAAATGTTCCAATGTCACTATTTATTCTATTAAAAAGAGTAGGTACATGTGGCTACAACCATATAATCTACGGCTACAACACATAGCAGTTAACAGTGTTTACTGTTTACTATTTATATACTAATACTTCGTACTTCGTACCGCCACTACTTATAAGTAAATGGAAAATTAGTCAAATAAACATTTTCCAGTGGACCAAATTGTGAATCTAAACCATCCTCGAATCCCCTTGAACTCACACAAAAAATTTCATCAAAATCGGTCTAGCCGTCTAGGAGGAGTTCAGTGACATACACACGCTTTTGTTTGTTTGTTTGTACCGAATAGGCTCTGAAACTACTGGACCAATTTTAACCATTTTTTCACCAATAGAAAGCTAAATTATCAGGAAGTAACATTGGCTATAATTTATTTTCAAAAAATTTAGAGATTCTTAAGAAAATTGCTATAATGTAACCCAAAGTAGCAAAATTTTGCCTTTAAAATTCACTATTTGGCGTGTGCTGAGAAAACTATTGATGATACATAAAAATGATGTACTACATGATTAAAGTACTTATTATTCTCTACAAATAAATCCTCAAGGGTATGTATCTAACTATCATAGTTCAGTTACAATAGTAGCTTTTGTGTTCTAAACTTTAATTAGATCGCCGCCGGGAAAATCAGAGTTCCCGAGGGATTTTAAAAACTAAATCCACGCGGACGAAGTCGCGGGCATCAGCTAGTTCCCAATAAAACATAACAAGAAGGAAAACTTGTCACGGTCTTTTATTTATTAATGTACTTCCCATACGGAGTAATGAATGGAAATGACCTTACGCATCAATAACTTGTAGGTACATGATCGATATCGATAGACACGTCAAAAATGGAACAAAATACCTTGGTGTTGAGCACTACATATTACATAATATACCTAATTCGGTTGGTTAATAAAAGTAAATAGCCAGTCAAGTGTCTAAAAGCAATAATTAATACTGTTTTGTAACCGTCATCACTATTGTGTTCGTTCCATACGGTTCTTATAATACCGATACCGTGTATAACTTTAATCTAAGTTTAGATAATGTAATAGTTCAGGATTTACGGAGGAGGACATCAGTATTTGACGTAGGTAAAACTTCCACGCAGCCACTCATTATTTCTTAAACGGCAATGATATTATATAAAAAGAGAGTAAACGGTAAATCGAAACCTAATACTGATTTAAAATACCTATTCAGTGATAAATCCTCCTTTATAAATTAATATGTTATGTATTTTTTTTTCTACTTCCATTTATCTTGTTTGGGAGGTAGTTATTTATGCAACTGCATCGTAATGAGGGTCATTTTTATTCGAGGCTTGCCGAGTATCAAAGTAGTGTAGTACGAGAATTATTTAAATGACTAATTACGTACATTGTATATTGCATACAATAGGCCAATATTATGTACTAACATTAGGTTAAGCGATTAAATAGATTTAGAATTTAACTGTAATTAGTGAAATAAGGAAATAAAGGCTAATAATATTGCATACAAGATTTTATCTACAAGGAAAATAAAATCGTTAATAACAAAGTTACGTCATCTTTATAATTTTTTACTTTCCTTTACAATTAATAAAAAAAGCCGGCCAAGTGCGAGTCGGACTTTCACACCGAGGGTTCCGTACTCCAAAAGTAAAAGTAAAACGATACCAGTCAGAGCGTTGGTTTTATTTTTCCTGTAAAATATACATAAACCTCTATTGAACATAATTATTTCAGATTTTTCGATTGGTAAACTTCGGAGATAAGGGGGGGGGGGGGAACGGTATTTTTTTTGACATTTTGGCCGATTACTCAAAAGCTATTATATATAGAAATAAATAAAAAATTGCTTTAGAATGCACAAGTAAAGGCCTTTAACATGATACCCCACTCGGTATAATTATCTTACTTTGAAATTTCAAACCCCTGATTTTCCCCCTTTTTTAATTAAACTTAAATAATTTTCACGTTGATTTTATTTTTCATGTAAAATATACATAAACCTCTATTGACCATAATTATTTCAGATTTTTCGATTGGTAAACTTCGGAGATAAGGGGGGGGGGGGATGGTATTTTTTTCGACATTTTGGCCGATTACTCAAAAACTATTATATATAGAAATAAATAAAAAACTGTTTTAGAATGCACAAGTAAAGGCCTTTCATATGATACCCCATTCGGTATAGTTATCTTACTTTGAAATTTCAAACCCCCGATTTTCCCCTTTTTTAATCAAACTAAAATAATTTTCACGTTGCTTTTATTTTTCCTGTAAAATATACATAAACTTCTATTGACCATATTTATTTCAGATTTTTCGATTGGTAAACTTCGGAGATGAGGGGGGGGGGAACGGTATTTTTTTCGACATTTTGGCCGATTACTCAAAAACTATTATATTATATAGAAATAAATAAAAAACTGTTTTAGAATGCACAAGGCCTTTCATATGATACCCCACCGGTATAGTTATTTTACTTTGAAATTTCAAACCCCCGATTTTCCCCCTTTTTTATAAAACTTAAAATAATTTTCGATTCTTCTTTATTCCAATGATGTTGGGCCACTATTATACACAACTATGCCAAATTTCATGTCGATAGCTTTAATAGTTACTGAAATAATCGACTGTGACAGACGGACGGACAGACGGACGGAGAAAGTCTCACCATAAGGGTTCCATTTTTACCATTTTGGTATGGAACCCTAAAAAGTAGTGTAGATACACTATAGATATATGTATATATAAGTCTGTATATAAACAGCTGGACTGTAAGAATAAAAGCCTCTGCGAAAAAAGAATGGCCTAGTGGCCCACTTTGAATATTGAGAAAACTCATAGTTTTTAGTGATCCGTATTTCAATCCGTATTTAACTTTTTAAAGTTAAAAAAAACCGGCCAAGTGCGTGTCGGGCCACGCGCAGTGTAGGGTTCCGTAGTTGCAAGTCACAAATATTATTACTGACCTAGGATAGTGCTTTTATTTTATGCAACTTACACTACGTGTAATACCTAACGTAGAAAAATAAATATAACTATATAATTATATAAATATAACTCCTTATCTTATGAACCCTACATAGCCGTGATAGTTTTCCTATAAAATTCTTTATATGTATATACTACTGCTGTGAATTTTTTATGTATCCTATAAACAACCATTTAGCTGGCAAAGGGGGCGGGGGGCGGGGGGGGGACACTTGGCTCCAATAAAATTTAGCACTTTAAAATATCATATTTCACAAACGGATTCCTGAATCGAAAAATGGTGTTCACACTATGGGATAGAATGGGATGGGAGAAAAAAATTCATCCCCACTTTACATGTAGTGGAGGAATTAGTAAACAAAATTATTTTTCACAATTTTATTTCACCACTTGGTTGGCATGATTAATATTTATACCCTTGTCAAATTACAGAACAGTGGTTATGAGCACTCTGTAATGAAACTACGTAACCCTATTTAGGATGGGCTCGTTTCATTCGTATTGATAAGGAGTCTTAAATGATATCCATGGAATGGCTCTGATGATGGAGCTGAAACTGCAGCCAGGATATGCAGCACACTAGTACAGTCTTGAAAGAATAATAGCAGATATGTCGTGTCGTGTTTGGATTCGTTTTGATCAGTATATATATTCTACATAGAATGCAATGGTGGCAACACGATGAGCTGTTGCTGCAGCCAGGATATCAAGCACACTAGTACACTCTTGAAAGAATAATAGCAGCTATGAAGTGTTTGGATTCGTTTTGATCAATGAATAGAAACAAATCGCTCGCGATCAGAGAATGTGTAGATTTTATAATATATATAGCTCGATTACCACTGACTGACTGACTCACTGATTGACATAATTGTTCTCCTAGAAAGAGACAAAAAACGATATAATGATGTACGGGAGATATGTCCGGGTGGGGGATTCGAGTGGGGAAAAATTATGACATTTCGGAAAAACAAGATGGCGGCCGACGTGATTCTTGCAACTCTTTTGTTTTCCAACCGATTTCTTTGAAATTTTGGATTATCGTAGAAATTAGTAAACGATTAACAGAAAAAGTGAAAAAAATTTAAAAATCAAGATGGCGGCCGAGCTGTGACGTCTCAAATTTCCGACCCTCTCCTGTAAAATTTTGTATGAAAAAATTTTTTTTCACCCATGGTGTCGTATAGAGCTCAAAGAACGTGACTCGGAGAAAGGTGGAGAGAGCTGATGAGTGAGGAGTTCGGAGACGGGCGAGGGGCACGGCCAGGGTATAGAAGATAGGTGGAGGGTGCTTGACCAAATGTCATTCGAAACCTCGAGCAGTTGCCAGTGAGTTGAAAAAAAATTCCAAAATGGCGGAAAAAAAATGGCGGCAAATTTTGTCCGTCTCTCTCTCGGAGACTATAAAAGATGGAGGAGCGGTTTCTCGACAAAAGTTGATCAAAACCCGGAGGTCTACCTGGTGAGTAGGAAAAAAATTCAAGATGGCGGATTTTTTTTCCCCCCCATACAAAGTGTATGGGGAATATTGAAGGGACTAGAAGTTGGGAACTATGCAAGACATTGATTTTGATAGGTTCATAGGGCTTTTTTATTTTTCTTTTTTTTCATTTTACATTTGCTTTTTTTCTTTTTTTTCTTTTTTTTTTTTCTTTTTCTTTTGTGAATGAGGAGCACGGCCAGGTTATTGCAGATAGGTGGGGTGTGCTCGAACAAATTTTTTGGCAAAAGATGACCAGAATCCGAAGGTCTACTTGACGAGTAAAAAAATCGCGGTCCGCTTTAGCGGGCCGCGCACCCACGCGCCCTACTTGTAGTAATAACACTTCCCGCGAGCTGCTTTAGCAGCTCGCGCACCGAGCGAAATAAATAAAGCCGAACAATCGCGGTCCGCTTTAGCGGGCCGCGCACCCACGCGCCCTACTTGTAGCAATAACACTTCCCGCGAGCTGCTTTAGCAGCTCGCGCACCGAGCGAAATACTAGTAATATATATAGCTCGATTACCACTGACTGATTCACTGATTCACTGATTCACTGACTCATTGACATAATTGTTCTCCTAGAAGGAGACGGAAATCGATATAATGATGTTCGGGAGATATGTTCGGGTGGGGGATTCGAGTGGGGAAAAATTATGACATTTCGGAAAAACAAGATGGCGGCTGACGTAAATCTTGCAACTCTTTTGTTTTCCAACCGATTTCTTTGAAATTTTGGATTATTGTAGAAATTAGTAAACGATTAACAGAAAAAGTGAAAAAAATTAAAAAAACAAGATGGCGGCCGAGCTGTGACGTCTCAAATTTCCACCCCTCTCCTGTAAAATTTTGTATGAAAAAAATTTTTTTCACCCATGGTGTCGTATAGAGCTCAAAGAATGTGACTCGGAGAAAGGTGGAGAGAGCTGATGAGTGAGGAGTTCGGAGACGGGCGAGGGGCACGGCCAGGGTATAGAAGATAGGTGGAGGGTGCTCGACCAAATGTCATTCGAAACCTCGAGCAGTTGCCAGTGAGTTGAAAAAAAATTCCAAAATGGCGGAAAAAAAATGGCGGCAAATTTTGTCCGTCTCTCTCTCGGAGACTATAAAAGATGGAGGAGCGGTTTCTCGACAAAAGTTGATCAAAACCCGGAGGTCTACCTGGTGAGTAGGAAAAAAATTCAAGATGGCGGATTTTTTTTCCCCCCCATACAAAGTGTATGGGGAATATTGAAGGGACTAGAAGTTGGGAACTATGCAAGACATTGATTTTGATAGGTTCATAGGGCTTTTTTATTTTTCTTTTTTTTCATTTTACATTTGCTTTTTTTCTTTTTTTTCTTTTTTTTTTTTCTTTTTCTTTTGTGAATGAGGAGCACGGCCAGGTTATTGCAGATAGGTGGGGTGTGCTCGAACAAATTTTTTGGCAAAAGATGACCAGAATCCGAAGGTCTACTTGACGAGTAAAAAAATCGCGGTCCGCTTTAGCGGGCCGCGCACCCACGCGCCCTACTTGTAGTAATAACACTTCCCGCGAGCTGCTTTAGCAGCTCGCGCACCGAGCGAAATAAATAAAGCCGAACAATCGCGGTCCGCTTTAGCGGGCCGCGCACCCACGCGCCCTACTTGTAGCAATAACACTTCCCGCGAGCTGCTTTAGCAGCTCGCGCACCGAGCGAAATACTAGTAATATATATAGCTCGATTACCACTGACTGATTCACTGATTCACTGATTCACTGACTCATTGACATAATTGTTCTCCTAGAAGGAGACGGAAATCGATATAATGATGTTCGGGAGATATGTTCGGGTGGGGGATTCGAGTGGGGAAAAATTACGACATTTCGGAAAAACAAGATGGCGGCTGACGTAAATCTTGCAACTCTTTTGTTTTCCAACCGATTTCTTTGAAATTTTGGATTATTGTAGAAATTAGTAAACGATTAACAGAAAAAGTGAAAAAAATTAAAAAAACAAGATGGCGGCCGAGCTGTGACGTCTCAAATTTCCACCCCTCTCCTGTAAAATTTTGTATGAAAAAAATTTTTTTCACCCATGGTGTCGTATAGAGCTCAAAGAATGTGACTCGGAGAAAGGTGGAGAGAGCTGATGAGTGAGGAGTTCGGAGACGGGCGAGGGGCACGGCCAGGGTATAGAAGATAGGTGGAGGGTGCTCGACCAAATGTCATTCGAAACCTCGAGCAGTTGCCAGTGAGTTGAAAAAAAATTCCAAAATGGCGGAAAAAAAATGGCGGCAAATTTTGTCCGTCTCTCTCTCGGAGACTATAAAAGATGGAGGAGCGGTTTCTCGACAAAAGATGATCAAAACCCGGAGGTCTACCTGGTGAGTAGGAAAAAAATTCAAGATGGCGGATTTTTTTTCCATACAAAATGTACATGGGGAATATTGAAGGGACTAGAAGTTGGGAACTATGCAAGACATTGATTTTGATAGGTTCAAAGGGCTTTTTTTCTTTTTCTTTTTTTTCATTTTACATTTGCTTTTTTTCTTTTTTTATTTTTTCTTTTTCTTTTGTGAATGAGGAGCACGGCCAGGTTATTGCAGATAGGTGGGGTGTGCTCGAACAAATTTTTTGGCAAAAGATGACCAGAATCCGAAGGTCTACTTGATGAGTAAAAAAATCGCGGTCCGCTTTAGCGGGCCGCGCACCCACGCGCCCTACTTGTAGTAATAACACTTCCCGCGAGCTGCTTTAGCAGCTCGCGCACCGAGCGAAATAAATAAAGCCGAACAATCGTGGTCCGCTTTAGCGGGCCGCGCACCCACGCGCCCTACTTGTAGCAATAACACTTCCCGCGAGCTGCTTTAGCAGCTCGCGCACCGAGCAAACGCTAGTTATAATATATATAGCTCGATTACCACTGACTGACTGATTCACTGACTGATTGACATAATTGTTCTCCTAGAAAGAGACGGAAATCGATATAATGATGTTCGGGAGATATGTTCGGGTGGGGGATTCGAGTGGGGAAAAATTATGACATTTCGGAAAAACAAGATGGCGGCCGACGTGAATCTTGCAACTCTTTTGTTTTCCAACCGATTTCTTTGAAATTTTGGATTATTGTAGAAATTAGTAAACGATTAACAGAAAAAGTGAAAAAAATTAAAAAAACAAGATGGCGGCCGAGCTGTGACGTCTCAAATTTCCACCCCTCTCCTGTAAAATTTTGTATGAAAAAAATTTTTTTCACCCATGGTGTCGTATAGAGCTCAAAGAATGTGACTCGGAGAAAGGTGGAGAGAGCTGATGAGTGAGGAGTTCGGAGACGGGCGAGGGGCACGGCCAGGGTATAGAAGATAGGTGGAGGGTGCTCGACCAAATGTCATTCGAAACCTCGAGCAGTTGCCAGTGAGTTGAAAAAAAATTCCAAAATGGCGGAAAAAAAATGGCGGCAAATTTTGTCCGTCTCTCTCTCGGAGACTATAAAAGATGGAGGAGCGGTTTCTCGACAAAAGATGATCACAACCCGGAGGTCTACCTGGTGAGTAGGAAAAAAATTCAAGATGGCGGATTTTTTTTTCCCCCCATACAAAATGTATGGGGAATATTGAAGGGACTAGAAGTTGGGAACTATGCAAGACATTGATTTTGATAGGTTCATAGGGCTTTTTTTCTTTTTCTTTTTTTTCATTTTTCATTTTTTTTTTTTTTTCTTTTTTTTCATTTTTTTTTCTTTTTCTTTTGTGAATGAGGAGCACGGCCAGGTTATTGCAGATAGGTGGGGTGTGCTCGAACAAATTTTTTGGCAAAAGATGACCAGAATCCGAAGGGCTACTTGATGAGTAAAAAAATCGCGGTCCGCTTTAGCGGGCCGCGCACCCACGCGCCCTACTTGTAGTAATAACACTTCCCGCGAGCTGCTTTAGCAGCTCGCGCACCGAGCGAAATAAATAAAGCCGAACAATCGCGGTCCGCTTTAGCGGGCCGCGCACCCACGCGCCCTACTTGGAGCAATAACACTTCCCGCGAGCTGCTTTAGCAGCTCGCGCACCGAGCAAACGCTAGTTATTATAATATATATAGCTCGATTACCACTGACTCACTGACTCACTCATTGACATAATTGTTCTCCTAGAAGGAGACGGAAATCGATATAATGATGTTCGGGAGATATGTTCGGGTGGGGGATTCGAGTGGGGAAAAATTATGACATTTCGGAAAAACAAGATGGCGGCCGACGTGAATCTTGCAACTCTTTTGTTTTCCAACCGATTTCTTTGAAATTTTGGATTATTGTAGAAATTAGTAAACGATTAACAGAAAAAGTGAAAAAAATTAAAAAAACAAGATGGCGGCCGAGCTGTGACGTCTCAAATTTCCACCCCTCTCCTGTAAAATTTTGTATGAAAAAAATTTTTTTCACCCATGGTGTCGTATAGAGCTCAAAGAATGTGACTCGGAGAAAGGTGGAGAGAGCTGATGAGTGAGGAGTTCGGAGACGGGCGAGGGGCACGGCCAGGGTATAGAAGATAGGTGGAGGGTGCTCGAACAAATGTCATTCGAAACCTCGAGCAGTTGCCAGTGAGTTGAAAAAAAAATCCAAAATGGTGGAAAAAAAATGGCGGCAAATTTTATCCGTCTCTCGCTCGGAGACTATAAGAGATGGAGGAGCGGTTTCTCGACAAAAGATGATCAAAACCCGGAGGTCTACCTGGTGAGTAGGAAAAAAATTCAAGATGGCGGATTTTTTTTTTCCATACAAAATGTATATGGGGAATATTGAAGGGACTAGAAGTTGGGAACTATGCAAGACATTGATTTTGATAGGTTCATAGGGCTTTTTTTCTTTTTCTTTTTTTTCATTTTACATTTTTTTTTTTTCTTTTTTTTCATTTTTTTTTTCTTTTTCTTTTGTGAATGAGGAGCACGGCCAGGTTATTGCAGATAGGTGGGGTGTGCTCGAACAAATTTTTTGGCAAAAGATGACCAGAATCCGAAGGGCTACTTGATGAGTAAAAAAATCGCGGTCCGCTTTAGCGGGCCGCGCACCCACGCGCCCTACTTGTAGTAATAACACTTCCCGCGAGCTGCTTTAGCAGCTCGCGCACCGAGCGAAATAAATAAAGCCGAACAATCGCGGTCCGCTTTAGCGGGCCGCGCACCCACGCGCCCGAGCCGAGATGGCGGCCGAGCTGTGACGTCTCAAATTTCAGACCCCTCTCCTGTAAAATTTTGTATGAAAAAAATTTTTTTCACCCATGGTGTCGTATAGAGCTCAAAGAATGTGACTCGGAGAAAGGTGGCGAGAGCTGATGAGTGAGGAGTTCGGAGACGGGCGAGGGGCACGGCCAGGGTATAGTAGATAGGTGGAGGGTTCTCGACCAAATGTCATTCGAAATCTCGAGCAGTTGCCAGTGAGTTGAAAAAAAATTCCAAAATGGCGGAAAAAAAATGGCGGCAAATTTTGTCCGTCTCTCTCTCGGAGACTATAAAAGATGGAGGAGCGGTTTCTCGACAAAAGATGATCACAACCCGGAGGTCTACCTGGTGAGTAGGAAAAAAATTCAAGATGGCGGATTTTTTTTTTCGATACAAAATGTATGGGGAATATTGAAGGGACTAGAAGTTGGGAACTATGCAAGACATTGATTTTGATAGGTTCATAGGGCTTTTTTCTTTTTCTTTTTTTTCATTTTACATTTGCTTTTTTTCTTTTTTTTCTTTTTTTTTTCTTTTTTTTTCTTTTTCTTTTGTGAATGAGGAGCACGGCCACGTTATTGCAGATAGGTGGGGTGTGCTCGAACAAATTTTTTGGCAAAAGATGACCAGAATACGAAGGTCTACTTGATGAGTAAAAAAATCGCGGTCCGCTTTAGCGGGCCGCGCACCTACGCGCCCTACTTGTAGTAATAACACTTCCCGCGAGCTGCTTTAGCAGCTCGCGCACCGAGCGAAATAAATAAAGCCGAACAATCGCGGTCCGCTTTAGCGGGCCGCGCACCCACGCGCCTTACTTTTAGTAATAACACTTCCCGCGAGCTGCTTTAGCAGCTCGCGCACCGAGCAAACGCTAGTAATATATATATAGCTCGATTACCACTCACTCATTGACATAATTGTTCTCCTAGAAAGAGACGGAAAACGATACAATGATGTAGGGGAGATATGTCCGGGTGGGGGATTCGAGTGGGGAAAAATTATGACATTTCGGAAAAACAAGATGGCGGCCGACGTGAATCTTGCAACTCTTTTGTTTTCCAACCGATTTCTATGAAATTTTGGATTATTGTAAAAATTAGTTAACGATTAACAGAAAAAGTGAAAAAATTAAAAAAACAATATGGCGGCCGAGCTGTGACGTCTCAAATTTCCACCCCTTTCCTGTAAAATTTTGTATGAAAAAATTTTTTTCACCCATGGTGTCGTATAGAACTCAAAGAATATGACTCGGAGAAAGGTGGAGAGAGCTGATGAGTGAGGAGTTCGGAGACGGGCGAGGGGCACGGCCAGGGTATAGAAGATAGGTGGAGGGTGCTCGACCAAATGTCATTCGAAACCTCGAGCAGTTGCCAGTGAGTTGAAAAAAAATTCCAAAATGGCGGAAAAAAAATGGCGACAAATTTTGTCCGTCTCTCTCTCGGAGACTATAAAAGATGGAGGAGCGGTTTCTCGACAAAAGATGATCACAACCCGGAGGTCTACCTGGTGAGTAGGAAAAAAATTCAAGATGGCGGATTTTTTTTCCCCCCATACAAAATGTATGGGGAATATTGAAGGGACTAGAAGTTGGGAACTATGCAAGACATTGATTTTGATAGGTTCATAGGGCTTTTTTTCTTTTTCTTTTTTTTCATTTTACATTTGCTTTTTTTCTTTTTTTTTTCTTTTTCTTTTGTGAATGACGAGCACGGCCAGGTTATTGCAGATAGATGGGGTGTGCTCGAACAAATTTTTTGGCAAAAGATGACCAGAATCCGAAGGTCTACTTGATGAGTAAAAAAATCGCGGTCCGCTTTAGCGGGCCGCGTACCCACGCGCCCTACTTGTAGTAATAACACTTCCCGCGAGCTGCTTTAGCAGCTCGCGCACCGAGCGAATTAAATAAAGCCGAACAATCGCGGTCCGCTTTAGCGGGCCGCGCACCCACGCGCCCTACTTGTAGTAATAACACTTCCCGCGAGCTGCTTTAGCAGCTCGCGCACCGAGCGAAATAAATAAAGCCGAACAATCGCGGTCCGCTTTAGCGGGCCGCGCACCCACGCGCCTTACTCTTAGTAAAACACTTCCCGCGAGCTGCTTTAGCAGCTCGCGCACCGAGCAAACGCTAGTTATAATATATATAGCTCGATTACCACTGACTCACTGACTCACTCATTGACATAATTGTTCTCCTAGAAGGAGACGGAAATCGATATAATGATGTTCGGGAGATATGTTCGGGTGGGGGATTCGAGTGGGGAAAAATTATGACATTTCGGAAAAACAAGATGGCGGCCGACGTGAATCTTGCAACTCTTTTGTTTTCCAACCAATTTCTTTGAAATTTTGGATTATTGTAGAAATTAGTAAACAATTAACAGAAAAAGTGAAAAAAATTAAAAAAACAAGATGGCGGCCGAGCTGTGACGTCTCAAATTTCCTCCCCTCTCCTGTAAAATTTTGTATGAAAAAAATTTTTTTCACCCACGGTGTCGTATAGAGCTCAAAGAATGTGACTCGGAGAAAGGTGGAGAGAGCTGATGAGTGAGGAGTTCGGAGACGGGCGAGGGGCACGGCCAGGGTATAGAAGAAAGGTGGAGGGTGCTCGACCAAATGTCATTTGAAACCTCGAGCAGTTGCCAGTGAGTTGAAAAAAAATTCCAAAATGGCGGAAAAAAAATGGCGGCAAATTTTGTCCGTCTCTCTCTCGGAGACTATAAAAGATGGAGGAGCGGTTTCTCGACAAAAGATGATCACAACCCGGAGGTCTACCTGGTGAGTAGGAAAAAAATTCAAGATGGCGGATTTTTTTTTTTTTTTCATACAAAATGTATGGGGAATATTGAAGGGACTAGAAGTTGGAAACTATGCAAGACATTGATTTTGATAGGTTCATAGGGCTTTTTTTCTTTTTCTTTTTTTTCATTATACATTTGCTTTTTTTCTTTTTTTTCTTTTTTTTTTTTTTCTTTTTCTTTTGTGAATGAGGAGCACGGCCAGGTTATTGCAGATAGGTGGGGTGTGCTTGAACAAATTTTTTGGCAAAAGATGACCAGAATCCGAAGGTCTACTTGACGAGTAAAAAAATCGCGGTCCGCTTTAGCGGGCCGCGCACCCACGCGCCCTACTTGTAGTAATAACACTTCCCGCGAGCTGCTTTAGCAGCTCGCGCACCGAGCGAAATAAATAAAGCCGAACAATCGCGGTCCGCTTTAGCGGGCCGCGCACCCACGCGCCTTACTTTTAGTAAAACACTTACCGCGAGCTGCTTTAGCAGCTCGCGCACCGAGCAAACGCTAGTTATAATATATATAGCTCGATTACCACTCACTCACTGACACACTCACTCACTCATTGACAGGGTTGTTCTCCTAGAAGGAGACGGAAATCGATATAATGATGTTCGGGAGATGTGTTTGGGGGGGGGATTCGAGTTGGGGAAAATTATGACATTTCGGAAAAACAAGATGGCGGCCGACGTGAATCTTGCAACTCTTTTGTTTTCCAACCGATTTCTTTGAAATTTTGGATTGTCGTAGAAATTAGTAAACGATTAACAGAAAACGTGAAAAAAATTTAAAAAACAAGATGGCGGCCGAGCTGTGACGTCTCAAATTTCCGACCCCTCTCCTGTAAAATTTTGTATGAAAAAAATTTTTTTCACCCATGGTGTCGTATAGAGCTCAAAGAATGTGACTCGGAGAAAGGTGGAGAGAGCTGACGACTGAGGAGTTCGGAGACGGGCGAGGGGCACGGCCAGGGTATAGAAGATAGGTGGAGGGTGCTCGACCAAATGTCATTCGAAACCTCGAGCAGTTGCCAGTGAGTTGAAAAAAAATTCCAAAATGGCGGAAAAAAAATGGCGGCAAATTTTGTCCGTCTCTCTCTCGGAGACTATAAAAGATGGAGTAGCGGTTTCTCGACAAAAGATGATCACAACCCGGAGGTCTACCTGGTGAGTAGGAAAAAAATTCAAGATGGCGGATTTTTTTTTCCCCCCATACAAAATGTATGGGGAATATTGAAGGGACTAGAAGTTGGGAACTATGCAAGACATTGATTTTGATAGGTTCATAGGGCTTTTTTTCTTTTTCTTTTTTTTCATTTTACATTTGCTTTTTTTCTTTTTTTTTTCTTTTTTTTTCTTTTTCTTTTGTGAATGAGGAGCACGGCCAGGTTATTGCAGATAGGTGGGGTGTGCTCGAACAAATTTTTTGGCAAAAGATGACCAGAATCCGAAGGTCTACTTGATGAGCAAAAAAATCGCGGTCCGCTTTAGCGGGCCGCGCACCCACGCGCCCTACTTGTAGCAATAACACTTCCCGCGAGCTGCTTTAGCAGCTCGCGCACCGAGCGAAATAAATAAAGCCGAACAATCGCGGTCCGCTTTAGCGGGCCGCGCACCCACGCGCCCTACTTGTAGCAATAACACTTCCCGCGAGCTGCTTTAGCAGCTCGCGCACCGAGCGAAATACTAGTAATATATATAGCTCGATTACCACTGACTCACTCACTCACTCACTGATTGACATAATTGTTCTCCTAGAAAGAGACAAAAAACGATAAAATGATGTACGGGAGATATGTTCGGGTGGGGGATTCGAGTGGGGAAAAATTATGACATTTCGGAAAAACAAGATGGCGGCCGACGTGAATCTTGCAACTCTTTTGTTTTCCAACGGATTTCTTTGAAATTTTGGATTATTGTAAAAATTAGTAAACGATTTACAGAAAAAGTGAAAAAAATTAAAAAAACAAGATGGCGGCCGAGCTGTGACGTCTCAAATTTCCACCCCTCTCCTGTAAAATTTTGTATGAAAAAAATTTTTTTCACCCATGGTGTCGTATAGAGCTCAAATAATGTGACTCGGAGAAAGGTGGAGAGAGCTGATGAGTGAGGAGTTCGGAGACGGGCGAGGGGCACGGCCAGGGTATAGAAGATAGGTGGAGGGTGCTCGACCAAATGTCATTCGAAACCTCGAGCAGTTGCCAGTGAGTTGAAAAAAAATTCCAAAATGGCGGAAAAAAATGGCGGCAAATTTTGTCCGTCTCTCTCTCGGAGACTATAAAAGATGGAGAAGCGGTTTCTCGACAAAAGATGATCAAAACCCGGAGGTCTACCTGGTGAGTGGGAAAAAAATTCAAGATGGCGGATTTTTTTTTTCCCATACAAAATGTATGGGGAATATTGAAGGGACTAGAAGTTGGGAACTATGCAAGACATTGATTTTGATAGGTTCATAGGGCTTTTTTCTTTTTCTTTTTTTTCATTTTACATTTCTTTTTTTTTTCTTTTTTTTTGTTTTTTTCTTTTTTTTTCTTTTTCTTTTGTAAATGAGGAGCACGGCCAGGTTATTGCAGATAGGTGGGGTGTGCTCGAACAAATGTTTTGGCAAAAGATGACCAGAATCCGAAGGTCTACTTGATGAGTAAAAAAATCGCGGTCCGCTTTAGCGGGCCGCGCACCCACGCGCCCTACTTGTAGTAATAACACTTCCCGCGAGCTGCTTTAGCAGCTCGCGCACCGAGCGAAATAAATAAAGCCGAACAATCGCGGTCCGCTTTAGCGGGCCGCGCACCCACGCGCCCTACTTGTAGCAACAACACTTCCCGCGAGCTGCTTTAGCAGCTCGCGCACCGAGCAAACGCTAGTAATATATATAGCTCGATTACCACTGACTGATTCACTGACTGATTCACTCATTGACATAATTGTTCTCCTTGAAGGAGACGGAAATCGATATAATGATGTTCGGGAGATATGTTTGGGTGGGGGATTCGAGTGGGGAAAAATTATGACATTTCGCAAAAACAAGATGGCGGCCGACGTGAATCTTGCAACTCTTTTGTTTTCCAACCGATTTCTTTGAAATTTTGGATTATTGTAGAAATTAGTAAACGATTAACAGAAAAAGTGAAAAAAATTAAAAAAACAAGATGGCGGCCGAGCTGTGACGTCTCAAATTTCCACCCCTCTCCTGTAAAATTTTGTATGAAAAAAATTTTTTTCACCCATGGTGTCGTATAGAGCTCACAGAATGTGACTCGGAGAAAAGTGGAGAGAGCTGATGAGTGAGGAGTTCGGAGACGGGAGAGGGGCACGGCCAGGGTATAGAAGATAGGTGGAGGGTGCTCGACCAAATGTCATTCGAAACCTCGAGCAGTTGCCAGTTAGTTAAAAAAAAATTCCAAAATGGCGGAAAAAAATGGCGGCAAATTTTGTCCGTCTCTCCCTCGGAGACTATAAATGATGGAGGAGCGGTTTCTCGACAAAAGATGATCACAACCCGGAGGTCTACCTGGTGAGTAGGAAAAAAATTCAAGATGGCGGATTTTTTTTTCCCCCCATACAAAATGTATGGGGAATATTGAAGGGACTAGAAGTTGGGAACTATGCAAGACATTGATTTTGATAGGTTCATAGGGCTTTTTTTCTTTTTCTTTTTTTCATTTTACATTTGTTTTTTTTCTTTTTTTTCATTTTTTTTTCTTTTTTTTCTTTTTCTTTTGTGAATGAGGAGCACGGCCAGGTTATTGCAGATAGGTGGGGTGTGCTCGAACAAATTTTTTGGCAAAAGATGACCAGAATCCGAAGGTCTACTTGATGAGTATAAAAATCGCGGTCCGCTTTAGCGGGCCGCGCACCCACGCGCCCTACTTGTAGTAATAACACTTCCCGCGAGCTGCTTTAGCAGCTCGCGCACCGAGCGAAATAAATAAAGCCGAACAATCGCGGTCCGCTTTAGCGGGCCGCGCACCCACGCGCCCTACTTGTAGCAATAACACTTCCCGCGAGCTGCTTTAGCAGCTCGCGCACCGAGCGAAATAAATAAAGCCGAACAATCGCGGTCCGCTTTAGCGGGCCGCGCACCCACGCGCCCTACTTGTAGCAATAACACTTCCCGCGAGCTGCTTTAGCAGCTCGCGCACCGAGCGAAATACTAGTAATATATATAGCTCGATTACCACTGACTCACTCACTCACTCACTGATTGACATAATTGTTCTCCTAGAAAGAGACAAAAAACGATAAAATGATGTACGGGAGATATGTTCGGGTGGGGGATTCGAGTGGGGAAAAATTATGACATTTCGGAAAAACAAGATGGCGGCCGACGTGAATCTTGCAACTCTTTTGTTTTCCAACGGATTTCTTTGAAATTTTGGATTATTGTAAAAATTAGTAAACGATTTACAGAAAAAGTGAAAAAAATTAAAAAAACAAGATGGCGGCCGAGCTGTGACGTCTCAAATTTCCACCCCTCTCCTGTAAAATTTTGTATGAAAAAAATTTTTTTCACCCATGGTGTCGTATAGAGCTCAAATAATGTGACTCGGAGAAAGGTGGAGAGAGCTGATGAGTGAGGAGTTCGGAGACGGGCGAGGGGCACGGCCAGGGTATAGAAGATAGGTGGAGGGTGCTCGACCAAATGTCATTCGAAACCTCGAGCAGTTGCCAGTGAGTTGAAAAAAAATTCCAAAATGGCGGAAAAAAATGGCGGCAAATTTTGTCCGTCTCTCTCTCGGAGACTATAAAAGATGGAGAAGCGGTTTCTCGACAAAAGATGATCAAAACCCGGAGGTCTACCTGGTGAGTGGGAAAAAAATTCAAGATGGCGGATTTTTTTTTTCCCATACAAAATGTATGGGGAATATTGAAGGGACTAGAAGTTGGGAACTATGCAAGACATTGATTTTGATAGGTTCATAGGGCTTTTTTCTTTTTCTTTTTTTTCATTTTACATTTCTTTTTTTTTTCTTTTTTTTTCTTTTTTTCTTTTTTTTTCTTTTTCTTTTGTAAATGAGGAGCACGGCCAGGTTATTGCAGATAGGTGGGGTGTGCTCGAACAAATGTTTTGGCAAAAGATGACCAGAATCCGAAGGTCTACTTGATGAGTAAAAAAATCGCGGTCCGCTTTAGCGGGCCGCGCACCCACGCGCCCTACTTGTAGTAATAACACTTCCCGCGAGCTGCTTTAGCAGCTCGCGCACCGAGCGAAATAAATAAAGCCGAACAATCGCGGTCCGCTTTAGCGGGCCGCGCACCCACGCGCCCTACTTGTAGCAACAACACTTCCCGCGAGCTGCTTTAGCAGCTCGCGCACCGAGCAAACGCTAGTTATAATATATATAGCTCGATTACCACTGACTGACTGACACACTCACTGATTGACATAATTGTTCTCCTAGAAAGAGACAAAAAACGATAGATTGATGTAGGGGAGATATGTCCGGGTGGGGGATTCGAGTGGGGAAAAATTATGACATTTCGGAAAAACAAGATGGCGGCCGACGTGAATCTTGCAACTCTTTTGTTTTCCAACCGATTTCTTTGAAATTTTGGATCATTGTAGAAATTAGTAAACGATTAACAGAAAAAGTGAAAAAAATTAAAAAAACAAGATGGCGGCCGAGCTGTGACGTCTCAAATTTCCACCCCTCTCCTGTAAAATTTTGTATGAAAAAAATTTTTTTCACCCATGGTGTCGTATAGAGCTCAAAGAATGTGACTCGGAGAAAGGTGGAGAGAGCTGATGAGTGAGGAGTTCGGAGACGGGCGAGGGGCACGGCCAGGGTATAGAAGATAGGTGGAGGGTGCTCGACCAAATGTCATTCGAAACCTCGAGCAATTGCCAGTGAGTTGAAAAAAAATTCCAAAATGGCGGAAAAAAAATGGCGGCAAATTTTGTCCGTCTCTCTCTCGGAAACTATAAAAGATGGAGGAGCGGTTTCTCGACAAAAGATGATCAACACCCGGAGGTCTACCTGGTGAGTAGGAAAAAAATTCAAGATGGCGGATTTTTTTTTTCCCATACAAAATGTATGGGGAATATTGAAGGGACTAGAAGTTGGGAACTATGCAAGACATTGATTTTGATAGGTTCATAGGGCTTTTTTTCTTTTTCTTTTTTTTCATTTTACATTTGCTTTTTTTCTTTTTTTTTTCTTTTTTTTTCTTTTTCATTTGTGAATGAGGAGCACGGCCAGGTTATTGCAGATAGGTGGGGTGTGCTCGAACAAATTTTTTGGCAAAAGATGACCAGAATCCGAAGGTCTACTTGATGAGTAAAAAAATCGCGGTCCGCTTTAGCGGGCCGCGCACCCACGCGCCCTACTTGTAGTAATAACACTTCCCGCGAGCTGCTTTAGCAGCTCGCGCACCGAGCGAAATAAATAAAGCCGAACAATCGCGGTCCGCTTTAGCGGGCCGCGCACCCACGCGCCCTACTTGTAGCAATAACACTTCCCGCGAGCTGCTTTAGCAGCTCGCGCACCGAGCGAAATAAATAAAGCCGAACAATCGCGGTCCGCTTTAGCGGGCCGCGCACCCACGCGCCCTACTTGTAGCAATAACACTTCCCGCGAGCTGCTTTAGCAGCTCGCGCACCGAGCAAACGCTAGTTATTATTTATAATATATATAGCTCGATTACCACTGACACACTCACTCACTCACTCACTCATTGACAGGGTTGTTCTCCTAGAAGGAGACGGAAATCGATATAATGATGTTCGGGAGATGTGTTTGGGGGGGGGATTCGAGTTGGGGAAAATTATGACATTTCGGAAAAACAAGATGGCGGCCGACGTGATTCTTGCAACTCTTTTGTTTTCCGACCGATTTCTTTGAAATTTTGGACTATTGTAGAAATTAGTAAACGATTAACAGAAAAAGTGAAAAAAATTAAAAAAACAAGATGGCGGCCGAGCTGTGACGTCTCAAATTTCCGACCCCTCTCCTGTAAAATTTTGTATGAAAAAAATTTTTTTCACCCATGGTGTCGTATAGAGCTCAAAGAATGTGACTCGGAGAAAGGTGGAGAGAGCTGATGAGTGAGGAGTTCGGAGACGGGCGAGGGGCACGGCCAGGGTGTAGAAGATAGGTGGAGGGTGCTCGACCAAATGTCATTCGAAACCTCGAGCAGTTGCCAGTGAGTTGAAAAAAAATTCCAAAATGGCGGAAAAAAAATGGCGGCAAACTTTGTCCGTCTCTCTCTCGGAGACTATAAAAGATGGAGGAGCGGTTTCTCGACAAAAGATGATCACAACCCGGAGGTCTACCTGGTGAGTAGGAAAAAAATTCAAGATGGCGGATTTTTTTTTTCCCCCATACAAAATGTATGGGGAATATTGAAGGGACTAGAAGTTGGGAACTATGCAAGACATTGATTTTGATAGGTTCATAGGTGTCTTAGATCTCGGAGAATTAAAAAAGAAAAATATACTGGCCGAATTGAGAACCTCCTCCTTTTTGGAAATGGGTTAAAAAAGGTGAAAGAGTGGTTTTTTGCCAACTATCCACGCGACCAACTACTTTGGAGGTACGCAGGCTACTTTGGTGGTACGCAGGCTACTTTTAACGTACGCAGGCTACTTTGGAGGTACGCAAACTACTTTGGAGGTACGCAGGCTACTTTGGTGGTACGCAGGCTACTTTTAAGGTATGCAGGCTACTTTGGAGGTACGCAGGCTACTTTGGAGGTACGCAGGCTACTTTGGTGGTACGCAAACTACCTGCGTACCTCTAAAGTAGTCACCATAGAGGTACGCCGACTACTTTAGAGGTACGCAGGCTACTTTTAAGGTACGACAGCTACTTTAGAGGTACGCCGTCTACTTTAGAGGTACGCAGCCTACTTTGGAGGTACGCCCACTACTTTAGAGGTACGCAGGCTACTTTTAAGGTACGCAGGCTACTTTGGAGGTACGCAGGCTACTTTGGAGGTACGCAGGCTACTTTGGTGGTACGCAGACTACCTGCGTACCTCTAAAGTAGTCGGCGTACCTCTAAAGTAGCCGGCGTACCTTAAAAGTAGCCTGCGTACCTCTAAAGTAGTCACCATAGAGGTACGCCCACTACTTTAGAAGTACGCAGGCTACTTTTAAGGTACGACAGCTACTTTAGAGGTACGCCGGCTACTTTAGAGGTACGCCGTCTACTTTAGAGGTACGCAGCCTACTTTGGAGGTACGCAGGCTACTTTGGTGGTACGCAGACTACCTGCGTACCTCTAAAGTAGTCACCATAGAGGTACGCCGACTACTTTAGAGGTACGCAGGCTACTTTTAAGGTACGACAGCTACTTTAGAGGTACGCCGGCTACTTTAGAGGTACGCCGTCTACTTTAGAGGTACGCAGCCTACTTTGGAGGTACGCAGGCTACTTTGGTGGTACGCAGGCTACATGCGTACCTCCAAAGTAGGCTGCGTACCTCTAAAATAGACGGCGTACTTCTAAAGTAGCTGTCGTACCTTAAAAGTAGTCTGCGTACCTCTAAAGTAGTCGGCGTACCTCTATGGTGACTACTTTAGAGGTACGCCGTCTACTTTAGAGGTACGCCGTCTACTTTAGAGGTACGCAGCCTACTTTGGAGGTACGCCCACTACTTTAGAGGTACGCAGGCTACTTTTAAGGTACGCAGGCTACTTTGGAGGTACGCAGGCTACTTTGGAGGTACGCAGGCTACTTTGGTGGTACGCAGACTACCTGCGTACCTCTAAAGTAGTCGGCGTACCTCTAAAGTAGCCTGCGTACCTCCAAAGTAGCCTGCGTACCTTAAAAGTAGCCTGCGTACCTCTAAAGTAGTGGGCGTACCTCCAAAGTAGGCTGCGTACCTCTAAAGTAGACGGCGTACCTCTAAAGTAGTCACCATAGAGGTACGCCGACTACTTTAGAGGTACGCAGACTACTTTTTAGGTACGACAGCTACTTTAGAGGTACGCCGTCTACTTTAGAGGGACGCAGCCTACTTTGGAGGTACGCCCACTACTTTAGAGGTACGCAGGCTACTTTTAAGGTACGCAGGCTACTTTGGAGGTACGCAGGCTACTTTGGAGGTACGCAGGCTACTTTGGTGGTACGCAGACTACCTGCGTACCTCTAAAGTAGTCGGCGTACCTCTAAAGTAGCCGGCGTACCTTAAAAGTAGCCTGCGTACCTCTAAAGTAGTCACCATAGAGGTACGCCCACTACTTTAGAAGTACGCAGGCTACTTTTAAGGTACGACAGCTACTTTAGAGGTACGCCGGCTACTTTAGAGGTACGCCGTCTACTTTAGAGGTACGCAGCCTACTTTGGAGGTACGCAGGCTACTTTAGTGGTACGCAGACTACCTGCGTACCTCTAAAGTAGTCACCATAGAGGTACGCCGACTACTTTAGAGGTACGCAGGCTACTTTTAAGGTACGACAGCTACTTTAGAGGTACGCCGGCTACTTTAGAGGTACGCCGTCTACTTTAGAGGTACGCAGCCTACTTTGGAGGTACGCAGGCTACTTTGGTGGTACGCAGGCTACATGCGTACCTCCAAAGTAGGCTGCGTACCTCTAAAGTAGACGGCGTACTTCTAAAGTAGCTGTCGTACCTTAAAAGTAGTCTGCGTACCTCTAAAGTAGTCGGCGTACCTCTATGGTGACTACTTTAGAAGTACGCAGGTTACTTTTAAGGTACGACAGCTACTTTAGAGGTACGCCGGCTACTTTAGAGGTACGCCGTCTACTTTAGAGGTACGCCGTCTACTTTAGAGGTACGCAGGTAGTCTGCGTACCACCAAAGTAGCCTGCGAACCTCCAAAGTAGCCTGCGTACCTCTAAAGTAGCCGGCGTACCTTAAAAGTAGCCTGCGTACCTCTAAAGTAGTGGGCGTACCTCCAAAGTAGGCTGCGTACCTCTAAAGTAGACGGCGTACCTCTAAAGTAGCTGTCGTACCTTAAAAGTAGTCTGCGTACCTCTAAAGTAGTCGGCGTACCTCTATGGTGACTACTTTAGAGGTACGCCGTCTACTTTAGAGGTACGCCGTCTACTTTAGAGGTACGCAGCCTACTTTGGAGGTACGCCCACTACTTTAGAGGTACGCAGGCTACTTTTAAGGTACGCCGGCTACTTTAGAGGTACGCAGGCTACTTTGGAGGTTCGCAGGCTACTTTGGTGGTACGCAGACTACCTGCGTACCTCTAAAGTAGACGGCGTACCTCTAAAGTAGACGGCGTACCTCTAAAGTAGCCGGCGTACCTCTAAAGTAGCTGTCGTACCTTAAAAGTAACCTGCGTACTTCTAAAGTAGTCACCATAGAGGTACGCCGACTACTTTAGAGGTACGCAGACTACTTTTAAGGTACGACAGCTACTTTAGAAGTACGCCGTCTACTTTAGAGGTACGCAGCCTACTTTGGAGGTACGCATGTAGCCTGCGTACCACCAAAGTAGCCTGCGTACCTCCAAAGTAGGCTGCGTACCTCTAAAGTAGACGGCGTACCTCTAAAGTAGCCGGCGTACCTCTAAAGTAGCTGTCGTACCTTAAAAGTAGCCTGCGTACCTCTAAAGTAGTCGGCGTACCTCTATGGTGACTACTTTAGAGGTACGCAGGTAGTCTGCGTACCACTAAAGTAGCCTGCGTACCTCCAAAGTAGGCTGCGTACCTCTAAAGTAGACGGCGTACCTCTAAAGTAGCCGGCGTACCTCTAAAGTAGCTGTCGTACCTTAAAAGTAGCCTGCGTACTTCTAAAGTAGTGGGCGTACCTCTATGGTGACTACTTTAGAGGTACGCAGGCTACTTTTAAGGTACGCCGGCTACTTTAGAGGTACGCCGACTACTTTAGAGGTACGCAGGTAGTCTGCGTACCACCAAAGTAGCCTGCGTACCTCCAAAGTAGCCTGCGTACCTCCAAAGTAGCCTGCGTACCTTAAAAGTAGCCTGCGTACCTCTAAAGTAGTGGGCGTACCTCCAAAGTAGGCTGCGTACCTCTAAAGTAGACGGCGTACCTCTAAAGTAGACGGCGTACCTCTAAAGTAGTCACCATAGAGGTACGCCGACACGTGGGCCGCGCACCCACGCGCCCTACTTGTAGTAATAACACTTCCCGCGAGCTGCTTCAGCAGCTCGCGCACCGAGCGAAATAAATAAAGCCGAACAATCGCGGTCCGCTTTAGCGGGCCGCGCACCCACACGCCTTACTTTTAGTAAAACACTTCCCGCGAGCTGCTTTAGCAGCTCGCGCACCGAGCGAAATACTAGTTATAATATATATAGCTCGATTACCACTGACTGATTCACTCACTCACTGACTGATTGACAGGGTTGTTCTCCTAGAAGGAGACGGAAATCGATATAATGATGTTTGGGCGATGTGCTTGGGGGGGGGATTCGAGTTGGGGAAAATTATGACATTTCGGAAAAACAAGATGGCGGCCGACGTGAATCTTGCAACTCTTTTGTTTTCCGACCGATTTCTTTGAAATTTTGGATTATTGTAGAAATTAGTAAACGATTAACAGAAAAAGTGAAAAAAATTAAAAAAACAAGATGGCGGCCGAGCTGTGACGTCTCAAATTTCCGACCCCTCTCCTGTAAAATTTTGTATGAAAAAAATTTTTTTCACCCATGGTGTCGTATAGAGCTCAAAAAATGTGACTCGGAGAAAGGTGGAGAGAGCTGATGAGTGAGGAGTTCAGAGACGGGCGAGGGGCACGGCCAGGGTATAGAAGATAGGTGAAGGGTGCTCGACCAAATGTCATTCGAAACCTCGAGCAGTTGCCAGTGAGTTGAAAAAAAATTCCAAAATGGCGGAAAAAAAATGGCGGCAAATTTTGTCCGTCTCTCTCTCGGAGACTATAAAAGATGGAGGAGCGGTTTCTCGACAAAAGGTGATCACAACCCGGAGGTCTACCTGGTGAGTAGGAAAAAAATTCAAGATGGCGGATTTTTTTTTTTACATACAAAATGTATGGGGAATATTGAAGGGACTAGAAGTTGGGAACTATGCAAGACATTGATTTTGATAGATTCACTTCATAGGGCTTTTTTTCTTTTTCTTTTTTTTTCATTTTACATTTGCTATTTTCTTTTTTTTCTTTTTTTTTTCTTTTTTTTTCTTTTTTTTTTCTTTTTCAGTTGTGAATGAGGAGCACGGCCAGGTTATTGCAGATAGGTGCGGTGTGCTCTAACAAATTTTTTGGCAAAAGATGACCAGAATCCGAAGGTCTACTTGATGAGAAAAAAAATCGCGGTCCGCTTTAGCGGGCCGCGCACCCACGCGCCCTACTTTTAGGAATAACACTTCCCGCGAGCTGCTTTAGCAGCTCGCGCACCGAGCGAAATAAATAAAGCCGAACAATCGCGGTCCGCTTTAGCGGGCCGCGCACCCACGCGCCCTACTTGTAGCAATAACACTTCCCGCGAGCTGCTTTAGCAGCTCGCGCACCGAGCGAAATAAATAAAGCCGAACAATCGCGGTCCGCTTTAGCGGGCCGCGCACCCACGCGCCTTACTTTTAGTAAAACACTTCCCGCGAGCTGCTTTAGCAGCTCGCGCACCGAGCAAACGCTAGTTATAATATATATAGCTCGATTACCACTGACTGACTGACTCACTGATTGACACGATTGTTCTCCTAGAAAGAGACGGAAAACGATACAATGATGTAGGGGAGATATGTCCGGGTGGGGGATTCGAGTGGGGAAAAATTATGACATTTCGGAAAAACAAGATGGCGGCCGACGTGAATCTTGCAACTCTTTTGTTTTCCAACCGATTTCTTTGAAATTTTGGATTATTGTAGCACTTAGTAAACGATTAACAGAAAAAGTGAAAAAAATTAAAAAAACAAGATGGCGGCCGAGCTGTGACGTCACAAATTTCCGACCCGTCTCCTGTAAAATTTTGTATGAAAAAAAATTTTTTCACCCATGGTGTCGTATAGAGCTCAAAGAATGTGACTCGGAGAAAGGTGGAGAGAGCTGATGAGTGAGGAGTTCGGAGACGGGCGAGGGGCACGGCCAGGGTATAGAAGATAGGTGGAGGGTGCTCGACCAAATGTCATTCGAAACCTCGAGCAGTTGCCAGTGAGTTGAAAAAAAATTCCAAAATGGCGGAAAAAAAATGGCGGCAAATTTTGTCCGTCTCTCTCTCGGAGACTATAAAAGATGGAGGAGCGGTTTCTCGACAAAAGATGATCAAAACCCGGAGGTCTACCTGGTGAGTAGGAAAAAAATTCAAGATGGCGGATTTTTTTTTCTCCATACAAAATGTATGGGGAATATTGAAGGGACTAGAAGTTGGGAACTATGCAAGACATTGATTTTGATAGGTTCATAGGGCTTTTTTTCTTTTTCTTTTTTTTCATTTTACATTTGTTTTTTTTTTCTTTTTTTTTTCTTTTTTTTTCTTTTTCTTTTGTGAATGAGGAGCACGGCCAGGTTATTGCAGATAGGTGGGGTGTGCTCGAACAAATTTTTTGGCAAAAGATGACCAGAATCCGAAGGGCTACTTGATGAGTAAAAAAATCGCGGTTCACTTTAGCGGGCCGCGCACCCACGCGCCCTACTTGTAGTAATAACACTTCCCGCGAGCTGCTTTAGCAGCTCGCGCACCGAGCGAAATAAATAAAGCCGAACAATCGCGGTCCGCTTTAGCGGGCCGCGCACCCACGCGCCTTACTTTTAGTAAAACACTTCCCGCGAGCTGCTTTAGCAGCTCGCGCACCGAGCGAAATACTAGTATTTATATATAGCTGCTGGGGCTGATTCACTGACTGACTCACTCATTGATCACCTCTCCTGTAAAATTTTGTATGAAAAATTTTTTTTTCACCGATGGTTTCGTGTAGGGGACAAAAATTCATTCGGAGGAAAAATATGGAGAGAGCTGATGATTGAGGATTTCGGAGACGGATGAGGAGCACGGCCAGGGTATTGAAGATAGGTGGGGGTGCTCGAACAAAAGTCACTCGAAACCTCATCCAATTGCCAGTGGGTTGAAAAAAAATTCAAAAATGGCGGATTCAAGATGGCGGCCATACAAATTTCGTCGGTGTCCATCTCGGAGAGTATAAAAGATGGAAGAGTGGTTTCTTGGCAAAAGATGATCAAGACCCGAAGGTCTATTTGATGAATAGAAAAAAAATCAAGATGGTGGAATTTTTTTTTCCATACAAAATATATGGCGAATATTAGAGACTAGAAGCTGAGAACTATGCAAGACTTTGATACGGTTGCTTTTCAAAATTTGTTTTTATAGATGAATTCTCATTCTGAAAAATGATGAGATATGATGATCGAGGGTTTGGAAGGTGGGTGAGGAGCACGGCCAGGGTATTGAAGATAGGTGGGAGGTGCTCAAACAAAAAATACTCGAAATCTCATCCAATTAGCAGTGAGCTGAAAAAAATTCAAAATGGTGGATTCAAGATGGCGGCTATACAAGTTTCAAAGGTGTCTATCTCGGAGAGTATAAAAGATGGAAGAGTGGTTATTTGATAGAAAATGATCAGGACCTGAAAGTCTACTTGACGATAGAAAAACCGCGGTCCGCTTGCGGGCCGCGCACCCACGCGCCCTACTAGTTATAATATATATAGCTCGATTACCACTGACTGACTGACACACTCACTGATTGACATAATTGTTCTCCTAGAAAGAGACAAAAAACGATAGAATGATGTACGGGAGATATGTTCGGGTGGGGGATTCGAGTGGGGAAAAATTATGACATTTCGGAAAAACAAGATGGCGGCCAACGTGATTCTTACAACTCTTTTGTTTTCCAACCGATTTCTTTGAAATTTTGGATTATTGTAGAAATTAGTAAACGATTAACAGAAAAAGTGAAAAAAAATTAAAAAAACAAGATGGCGGCCGAGCTGTGACGTCTCAAATTTCCGACCCCTCTCCTGTAAAATTTTGTATGAAAAAAATTTTTTTCACCCATGGTGTCGTATAGAGCTCAAAGAATGTGACTTGGAGAAAGGTGGAGAGAGCTGATGAGTGAGGAGTTCGGAGACGGGCGAGGGGCACGGCCAGGGTATAGAAGATAGGTGGAGGGTGCTCGACCAAATGTCATTCGAAACCTCGAGCAGTTGCCAGTGAGTTGAAAAAAAAATCCAAAATGGCGGAAAAAAAATGGCGGCAAATTTTGACCGTCTCTCTCTCGGAGACTATAAAAGATGGAGGAGCGGTTTCTCGACAAAAGATGATCAAAACCCGGAGGTCTACCTGGTGAGTAAAAAAAAATTTGCTTTTTTTCTTTTTTTTCTTTTTTTTTCTTTTTTTTTCTTTTTCTTTTGTGAATGAGGAGCACGGCCAGGTTATTGCAGATAGGTGGGGTGTGCTCGAACAAATTTTTTGGCAAAAGATGACCAGAATCCGAAGGTCTACTTGATGAGTAAAAAAATCGCGGTCCGCTTTAGCGGGCCGCGCACCCACGCGCCCTACTTGTAGTAATAACACTTCCCGCGAGCTGCTTTAGCAGCTCGCGCACCGAGCGAAATAAATAAAGCCGAACAATCGCGGTCCGCCTTAGCGGGCCGCGCACCCACGCGCCTTACTTTTAGTAAAACACTTCCCGCGAGCTGCTTTAGCAGCTCGCGCACCGAGCAAACGCTAGTTATTATAATATATATAGCTCGATTACCACTGACTGACTGACTCACTGATTGACATAATTGTTCTCCTAGAAAGAGACAAAAAACGATAGAATGATGTATGGGAGATATGTCCGGGTGGGGGATTCGAGTGGGGAAAAATTATGACATTTCGGAAAAACAAGATGGCGGCCGACGTGAATCTTGCAACTTTTTTGTTTTCCAACCGATTTCTTTGAAATTTTGGATTATTGTAGAAATTAGTAAACGATTAACAGAAAAAGTGAAAAAAATTAAAAAAACAAGATGGCGGCCGAGCTGTGACGTCTCAAATTTCCACCCCTCTCCTGTAAAATTTTGTATGAAAAAATTTTTTTTCACCCATGGTGTCGTATAGAGCTCAAAGAATGTGACTCGGAGAAAGGTGGAGAGAGCTGATGAGTGAGGAGTTAGGAGACGGGCGAGGGGCACGGCCAGGGTATAGAAGATAGGTGGAGGGTGCTCGACCAAATGTCATTCGAAACCTGGAGCAGTTGCCAGTGAGTTGAAAAAAATTTCCAAAATGGCGGAAAAAAAATGGCGGCAAATTTTGTCCGTCTCTCTCTCGGAGACTATAAAAGATGGAGGAGCGGTTTCTCGACAAAAGATGATCAAAACCCGGAGGTCTACCTGGTGAGTAGGAAAAAAATTCAAGATGGCGGATTTTTTTTTCTCCATACAAAATGTATGGGGAATATTGAAGGGACTAGAAGTTGGGAACTATGCAAGACATTGATTTTGATAGGTTCATAGGGCTTTTTTTCTTTTTCTTTTTTTTCATTTTACATTTGTTTTTTTTTTCTTTTTTTTTTCTTTTTTTTTCTTTTTCTTTTGTGAATGAGGAGCACGGCCAGGTTATTGCAGATAGGTGGGGTGTGCTCGAACAAATTTTTTGGCAAAAGATGACCAGAATCCGAAGGGCTACTTGATGAGTAAAAAAATCGCGGTTCACTTTAGCGGGCCGCGCACCCACGCGCCCTACTTGTAGTAATAACACTTCCCGCGAGCTGCTTTAGCAGCTCGCGCACCGAGCGAAATAAATAAAGCCGAACAATCGCGGTCCGCTTTAGCGGGCCGCGCACCCACGCGCCTTACTTTTAGTAAAACACTTCCCGCGAGCTGCTTTAGCAGCTCGCGCACCGAGCGAAATACTAGTATTTATATATAGCTGCTGGGGCTGATTCACTGACTGACTCACTCATTGATCACCTCTCCTGTAAAATTTTGTATGAAAAATTTTTTTTTCACCGATGGTTTCGTGTAGGGGACAAAAATTCATTCGGAGGAAAAATATGGAGAGAGCTGATGATTGAGGATTTCGGAGACGGATGAGGAGCACGGCCAGGGTATTGAAGATAGGTGGGGGTGCTCGAACAAAAGTCACTCGAAACCTCATCCAATTGCCAGTGGGTTGAAAAAAAATTCAAAAATGGCGGATTCAAGATGGCGGCCATACAAATTTCGTCGGTGTCCATCTCGGAGAGTATAAAAGATGGAAGAGTGGTTTCTTGGCAAAAGATGATCAAGACCCGAAGGTCTATTTGATGAATAGAAAAAAAATCAAGATGGTGGAATTTTTTTTTCCATACAAAATATATGGCGAATATTAGAGACTAGAAGCTGAGAACTATGCAAGACTTTGATACGGT
Source organism: Oeneis ivallda (assembly GCA_029955525.1). Taxonomy (NCBI): domain Eukaryota; kingdom Metazoa; phylum Arthropoda; class Insecta; order Lepidoptera; family Nymphalidae; genus Oeneis; species Oeneis ivallda. The sequence continues at coordinate 17,983,756 of JARPMR010000002.1, read as the reverse complement.
TGCTTTTCAAAATTTGTTTTTATAGATGAATTCTCATTCTGAAAAATGATGAGATATGATGATCGAGGGTTTGGAAGGTGGGTGAGGAGCACGGCCAGGGTATTGAAGATAGGTGGGAGGTGCTCAAACAAAAAATACTCGAAATCTCATCCAATTAGCAGTGAGCTGAAAAAAATTCAAAATGGTGGATTCAAGATGGCGGCTATACAAGTTTCAAAGGTGTCTATCTCGGAGAGTATAAAAGATGGAAGAGTGGTTATTTGATAGAAAATGATCAGGACCTGAAAGTCTACTTGACGATAGAAAAACCGCGGTCCGCTTGCGGGCCGCGCACCCACGCGCCCTACTAGTTATAATATATATAGCTCGATTACCACTGACTGACTGACACACTCACTGATTGACATAATTGTTCTCCTAGAAAGAGACAAAAAACGATAGAATGATGTACGGGAGATATGTTCGGGTGGGGGATTCGAGTGGGGAAAAATTATGACATTTCGGAAAAACAAGATGGCGGCCAACGTGATTCTTACAACTCTTTTGTTTTCCAACCGATTTCTTTGAAATTTTGGATTATTGTAGAAATTAGTAAACGATTAACAGAAAAAGTGAAAAAAAATTAAAAAAACAAGATGGCGGCCGAGCTGTGACGTCTCAAATTTCCGACCCCTCTCCTGTAAAATTTTGTATGAAAAAAATTTTTTTCACCCATGGTGTCGTATAGAGCTCAAAGAATGTGACTTGGAGAAAGGTGGAGAGAGCTGATGAGTGAGGAGTTCGGAGACGGGCGAGGGGCACGGCCAGGGTATAGAAGATAGGTGGAGGGTGCTCGACCAAATGTCATTCGAAACCTCGAGCAGTTGCCAGTGAGTTGAAAAAAAAATCCAAAATGGCGGAAAAAAAATGGCGGCAAATTTTGACCGTCTCTCTCTCGGAGACTATAAAAGATGGAGGAGCGGTTTCTCGACAAAAGATGATCAAAACCCGGAGGTCTACCTGGTGAGTAAAAAAAAATTTGCTTTTTTTCTTTTTTTTCTTTTTTTTTCTTTTTTTTTCTTTTTCTTTTGTGAATGAGGAGCACGGCCAGGTTATTGCAGATAGGTGGGGTGTGCTCGAACAAATTTTTTGGCAAAAGATGACCAGAATCCGAAGGTCTACTTGATGAGTAAAAAAATCGCGGTCCGCTTTAGCGGGCCGCGCACCCACGCGCCCTACTTGTAGTAATAACACTTCCCGCGAGCTGCTTTAGCAGCTCGCGCACCGAGCGAAATAAATAAAGCCGAACAATCGCGGTCCGCCTTAGCGGGCCGCGCACCCACGCGCCTTACTTTTAGTAAAACACTTCCCGCGAGCTGCTTTAGCAGCTCGCGCACCGAGCAAACGCTAGTTATTATAATATATATAGCTCGATTACCACTGACTGACTGACTCACTGATTGACATAATTGTTCTCCTAGAAAGAGACAAAAAACGATAGAATGATGTATGGGAGATATGTCCGGGTGGGGGATTCGAGTGGGGAAAAATTATGACATTTCGGAAAAACAAGATGGCGGCCGACGTGAATCTTGCAACTTTTTTGTTTTCCAACCGATTTCTTTGAAATTTTGGATTATTGTAGAAATTAGTAAACGATTAACAGAAAAAGTGAAAAAAATTAAAAAAACAAGATGGCGGCCGAGCTGTGACGTCTCAAATTTCCACCCCTCTCCTGTAAAATTTTGTATGAAAAAATTTTTTTTCACCCATGGTGTCGTATAGAGCTCAAAGAATGTGACTCGGAGAAAGGTGGAGAGAGCTGATGAGTGAGGAGTTAGGAGACGGGCGAGGGGCACGGCCAGGGTATAGAAGATAGGTGGAGGGTGCTCGACCAAATGTCATTCGAAACCTGGAGCAGTTGCCAGTGAGTTGAAAAAAATTTCCAAAATGGCGGAAAAAAAATGGCGGCAAATTTTGTCCGTCTCTCTCTCGGAGACTATAAAAGATGGAGGAGCGGTTTCTCGACAAAAGATGATCACAACCCAGAGGTCTACCTGGTGAGTAGGAAAAAAATTCAAGATGGCGGATTTTTTTTCCCCCCCATACAAAATGTATGGGGAATATTGAAGGGACTAGAAGTTGGGAACTATGCAAGACATTGATTTTGATAGGTTCATAGGGCTTTTTTTCTTTTTCTTTTTTTTCATTTTACATTTGTTTTTTTTTTTTCATTTTTTTTTCTTTTTTTTTCTTTTTCTTTTGTGAATGAGGAGCACGGCCAGGTTATTGCAGATAGGTGGGGTGTGCTCGAACAAATTTTTTGGCAAAAGATGACCAGAATCCGAAGGGCTACTTGATGAGTAAAAAAATCGCGGTCCGCTTTAGCGGGCCGCGCACCCACGCGCCCTACTTGTAGTAATAACACTTCCCGCGAGCTGCTTTAGCAGCTCGCGCACCGAGCGAAATAAATAAAGCCGAACAATCGCGGTCCGCTTTAGCGGGCCGCGCACCCACGCGCCCTACTTGTAGCAATAACACTTCCCGCGAGCTGCTTTAGCAGCTCGCGCACCGAGCGAAATAAATAAAGCCGAACAATCGCGGTCCGCTTTAGCGGGCCGCGCACCCACGCGCCCTACTTGTAGCAATAACACTTCCCGCGAGCTGCTTTAGCAGCTCGCGCACCGAGCAAATGCTAGTAATATATATATAGCTCGATTACCACTCACTGATTCACTGACTCACTCACTGATTGACACGATTGTTCTCCTAGAAAGAGACAGAAAACGATACAACTATGTAGGGGAGATATGTCCGGGTGGGGGATTCGAGTGGGGAAAAATTATGACATTTCGGAAAAACAAGATGGCGGCCGACGTGATTCTTGCAACTCTTTTGTTTTCCAACCGATTTCTTTGAAATTTTGGATTATTGTAGAAATTAGTAAACGATTAACAGAAAAAGTGAAAAAAATTAAAAAAACAAGATGGCGGCTGAGCTGTGACGTCTCAAATTTCCGACCCCTCCTGTAAAATTTTGTATGAAATAAATTTTTTTCACCCATGGTGTCGTATAGAGCTCAAAGAATGTGACTCGGAGAAAGGTGGAGAGAGCTGATGAGTGAGGAGTTCGGAGACGGGCGAGGGGCACGGCCAGGGTATAGAAGATAGGTGGAGGGTGCTCGACCAAATGTCATTCGAAACCTCGAGCAGTTGCCAGTGAGTTGAAAAAAAATTCCAAAATGGCGGAAAAAAAATGGCGGCAAATTTTGTCCGTCTCTCTCTCGGAGACTATAAAAGATGGAGGAGCGGTTTCTCGACAAAAGATGATCAAAACCCGGAGGTCTACCTGGTGAGTAGGAAAAAAATTCAAGATGGCGGATTTTTTTTCCATCCAAAATGTATGGGGAATATTGAAGGGACTAGAAGTTGGGAACTATGCAAGACATTGATTTTGATAGGTTCATAGGGCTTTTTTTCTTTTTCTTTTTTTTCATTTTACATTTGCTTTTTTCTTTTTTTTCTTTTTCTTTTGTGAATGAGGAGCACGGCCAGGTTATTGCAGATAGGTGGGGTGTGCTCGAACAAATTTTTTGGCAAAAGATGACCAGAATCCGAAGGTCTACTTGATGAGTAAAAAAATCGCGGTCCGCTTTAGCGGGCCGCGCACCCACGCGCCCTACTTGTAGTAATAACACTTCCCGCGAGCTGCTTTAGCAGCTGGCGCACCGAGCGAAATAAATAAAGCCGAACAATCGCGGTCCGCTTTAGCGGGCCGCGCACCCACGCGCCTTACTTGTAGCAATAACACTTCCCGCGAGCTGCTTCAGCAGCTGGCGCACCGAGCGAAATAAATAAAGCCGAACAATCGCGGTCCGCTTTAGCGGGCCGCGCACCCACGCGCCTTACTTTTAGCAAAACACTTCTCGCGAGCTGCTTTAGCAGCTCGCGCACCGAGCAAATGCTAGTAATATATATAGCTCGATTACCACTGACTCACTCACTGATTGACATAATTGTTCTCCTAGAAAGAGACAAAAAACGATACAATGATGTATGGGAGATATGTTCGGGTGGGGGATTCGAGTGGGGAAAAATTATGAGATTTCGGAAAAACAAGATGGCGGCCGACGTGAATCTTGCAACTCTTTTGTTTTCCAACCGATTTCTTTGAAATTTTGGATTATTGTAGCAATTAGTAAACGATTAACAGAAAAAGTGAAAAAAATTAAAAAAACAAGATGGCGGCCGAGCTGTGACGTCTCAAATTTCCGACCCCTCTCCTGTAAAACTTTGTATGAAAAAAATTTTTTTCACCCATGGTGTCGTATAGAGCTCAAAGCATGAGACTCGGAGAAAGGTGGAGAGAGCTGATGAGTGAGGAGTTCGGAGACGGGCGAGGGGCACGGCCAGGGTATAGAAGATAGGTGGAGGGTGCTCGACCAAATGTCATTCGAAACCTCGAGCAGTTGCCAGTGAGTTGAAAAAAAATTCCAAAATGGCGGAAAAAAAATGGCGGCAAATTTTGTCCGTCTCTCTCTCGGAGACTATAAAAGATGGAGGAGCGGTTTCTCGACAAAAGATGATCACAACCCGGAGGTCTACCTGGTGAGTAGGAAAAAAATTCAAGATGGCGGATTATTTTTTTTTCCATACAAAATGTATGGGGAATATTGAAGGGACTAGAAGTTGGGAACTATGCAAGACATTGATTTTGATAGGTTCATAGGGCTTTTTTTCTTTTTCTTTTTTTTCATTTTATATTTGCTTTTTTTCTTTTTTTTCTTTTTTTTCTTTTTCTTTCTTTTTCTTTTGTGAATGAGGAGCACGGTCAGGTTATTGCAGATAGGTGGGGTGTGCTCGAACAATTTTTTTGGCAGAAGATGACCAGAATCCGAAGGCCTACTTGATGAGTAAAAAAATCGCGGTCCGCTTTAGCGGGCCGCGCACCCACGCGCCCTACTTGTAGTAATAACACTTCCCGCGAGCTGCTTTAGCAGCTCGCGCACCGAGCGAAATAAATAAAGCCGAACAATCGCGGTCCGCTTTAGCGGGCCGCGCACCCACGCGCCTTACTTTTAGTAAAACACTTCCCGCGAGCTGCTTTAGCAGCTCGCGCACCGAGCGAAATACTAGTAATATATATAGCTCGATTACCACTGACTCACTCACTCACTGATTGACACAATTGTTCTCCTAGAAAGAGACAAAAAACGATAAAATGATGTTCGGGGGATATGTTCGGGTGGGGGATTCGAGTAGGGAAAAATTATGACATTTCGGAAAAACAAGATGGCGGCCGACGTGAATCTTGCAACTCTTTTGTTTTCCAACCGATTTCTTTGAAGTTTTGGATTATTGTAGAAATTAGTAAACGATTAACAGAAAAAGTGAAAAAAATTAAAAAAACAAGATGGCGGCCGAGCTGTGTCGTCTCAAATTTCCACCCCTCTCCTGTAAAATTTTGTATGAAAAAAATTTTTTTCACCCATGGTGTCGTATAGAGCTCAAAGAATGTGACTCGGAGAAAGGTGGAGAGAGCTGATGAGTGAGGAGTTCGGAGACGGGCGAGGGGCACGGCCAGGGTATAGAAGATAGGTGGGGTGTGCTCGAACAAATTTTTTGGCAAAAGATGACCAGAATCCGAAGGTCTACTTGATGAGTAAAAAAATCCGTGTCCGCTTTAGCGGGCCGCGCACCCACGCGCCCTACTTGTAGTAATAACACTTCCCGCGAGCTGCTTTAGCAGCTCGCGCACCGAGCGAAATAAATAAAGCCGAACAATCGCGGTCCGCTTTAGCGGGCCGCGCACCCACGCGCCTTACTTTTAGTAAAACACATCCCGCGAGCTGCTTTAGCAGCTCGCGCACCGAGCGAAATACTAGTTATAATATATATAGCTGCTGGGGCTGATTGACTGATTCACTGATTCACTGACTGACTCATTGATCACCTCTCCTGAAAAATTTTGTATGAAAAAATTTTTTTTCACCGATGGTTTCGTATAGAGGAAAAAAATTCATTCGGAGGAAAAATATGGAGAGAGCTGATGATTGAGGATTTCGGAGACGGGTGAAGAGCACGGCCAGGGTATCAAAGATAGGTGGGGGTTGCTCGAACAAATGTCACTCGAAAACTCATCCAATTCGCAGTGAGCTGAAAAAAAATTCAAAATGGCGGAAAAAAGATGGCCGCCATACAAATTTCGTCGGTGTCTATCTCGGGGAGTATAAAAGATGGAAGAGTGGTTTCTTGGAAAAAGATGATCAGGACCCAAAGGTCTATTTGATGAACAGAAAAAAATTCAAGATGGCGGAATTTATTTTTCCCATATACATGGCGAATATTGAAGAGACTAGAAGTTGGGAACTATGCAAGACTTTGATACGGTTTCATTTCGAAATTTGTTTTTATAGAAGAATTTTCATTGTGACAAATGATGAGAGAAGATGATTGAGGGTTTGGAAGGTGGGTGAGGAGCACGGCCAGGGTATTGAAGATAGGTTGGGTGTGCTCAAACAAAAGTCACTCGAAACCTCATCCAATTAGGAGTGAGCTGAAAAAAAACTCCAAAATGGCGGATTCAAGATGGCGGCCATACAAATTTCGTCATGGTCTATCTCGGAGAATATAAAAGATGGAAGAGTGGTTTTTTGATAGAAAATGATCAAGACCTAAAAGTCTACTTGCCGAGTAGAAAAACCGCGGTCCGCTTGCGGGCCGCGCACCCACGCGCCCTACTAGTATCCTATAAAGCTACACTAAAAAGCTTAAAATAATAATATATAAAAATTATTTTCAAAAAAACCGACTTCAAACGCCACTGAAAAATAAAATAATTTCAGTTTGTTTGTATTTAGATTTTAGGCCCGCCCGCCTTCAACATACGTGTCCAAACTGAAATTATTTTATACTTTTCAGTGGCGTTTGAAGTCGGTTTTTTTAAAAGAATTTTTATATATTATTATGCTTTTCGGTTGAGGTAAGTTTTTCAACTGGTAATCTAACAAATAATATAGGTACGAAAATTCACCTTAATTTGATATACTACCTACCTGGGGCCACAATAAGCAGCATGTAAGAATCTAATTCCGTACCTAGTTACTTCGTTATCTAAACGTAAACATAATAGGTTGTATATTTTAAGAGGTTGGCAAAATTATCCAACGTACCTACCTAAAAATCTACTTCCCATGGTGTAGTTTTACGTACCTATCAGCTGATTCAACGCATGCCTACTTAGGTACAGGTTAGCATATTAGCTTACCTAATACATATTGATTCGATTCCGTTGAGTAGGTATTATACTGTAACTACCTAACTCAATAGAGTTATTAAAGATTAGAAATTCAGTGCGTGAAAATATTATTAATGTAGATGGTGCCCGCGACTTTGCCTTAGGTCTTTAAAAATCCATGAACCACCAACGCAAAAGAAAAGTTTAAGCAAATATTTTATTTTACTACTTTGTAGGCGTAATAAATTATATGTACAATAGACCAATACAATGTATATGGCATGGGCCAAATAAGCTCTTTAGTATTAATACTCTGAGATAAACCGCGAACAGACGGACATGCGGACGAACGACTATCCTTATAGCTTCGCCACTTGGAGCCACACAAGGATCCCTTGATCCTTGTTGTTTTACTAAGCAACCCTAAAAATTGGCAAACGTGCGCTTATTTATCTGTGTGTGCGCTTATTAATATGTGCAGAATATTGTGCTCAATAAGGTTGAAAACATAAATAAGAAAGGAACACTACGCAATATTTACCACCGTTGACAAATCAATTCGCTATCGGGTAGAGATTCCAGCAAAGAATTCCTAAAGATCACAATCCTATTGAGATATGTAAGTGAATCTGCGCCTAATATATTACAATAGGAAAAGATCACCGCCAAAGGACCATTAAGACTAAGCTATTCAATAAATACAGCAAGCAGTGATAGCCTAGTGGTTAGGAATGCGGTCTCCTATTCAGGGGGTCGCAGGTTCGATCTCGGGTACGCCCTCTGACTTTTTGGAGTCAAGTGCGTTTAAGTAATTAAATATCACTTGCTTCAACGGTGAAGGAAAACATCGTGAGGAAATCTGCACACTTGAGAGTTCTTCATAATGTTCTTGAAGGTGTGTGAAGTCTGCCAATTTTTGGGCCAGAGTGGTGGACTATGGCCTATAACCCTTCTCTGAGAGGAGACCTGCGCTCAGTAGTGAGCCGTTGATGGGTTGCTAATGATGATGATTATTCAATAAATAGATTTACCTCAAATGGTTCTAGCTTGTGCCTAGCATGGTCTATGGGTTAGTTTATTAAAGAAATGAGTGTAATGGTTTATTTCAACTGAAAATACTGAAAAAATATATAGTTATATTCATTGTAATTTTTACTATATATACAATGTCTGTAGAAAATATTTTTCCTTTGAGGACCTTTTTGTATCATAGGTATCACTCAAAGTGTTAATTTGGTAGTTCTAGTTAGTAGTTACCCTTTATTATTATATTTTATAAGTACAAATATAAAGTCGTAGCTATGTAAAAGTACAAGATTGGATCTTTCAACATTTCAATAGGCAGGTGGAACTGAGTTATAGAGGGCGACAAATGAGACTGAAGAATTTCGATAGAATTAGGTACTTACGTCAATCCAACTTGTAGAAAATTAAATTTCAAAATATTTATGAATTATAAATATAAAATAATTTAAAATAAGAATTTAAAATAAAATTATATTTACATACAACTTACCCTTAATCTTATACTTTAAAATCCAAGTACGTATTTGAAAACTTAATTTTAATATTTCTATACTGTACTCGATTCACTATAATTTATGTTTTGTGTTTCATGAACAGCAAATATTTTACGACTGTTGTTTAATAAAGAAATAAAAAAAATTAGTTGAGCTCGCCACCACGCTTTGCGAGTGTAGGAATTGAAATAAATGAAAATTGAGTCGTCGGCTGACCGGAGTAGGTATCGAACCGATTGTTACAAAGTGCTTTATATATGAAAACATACTTTAGCACGAGCAAAAACTAAATGTATGAGAAGCTACCTGAATAGGTCTAATTTGATTTAATAACAAAAAAACCGGCCAAGTGCAAGTCGGACTCGCGCACCGAGGGTTCCGTACTCTAGAAGTAAAAGAAAAACGATAATATTATATAAAGGAGTTGTCCAAAATTGGTTTTTTAAATTTGAATTTAACTAACAAGGATGACTTTAATGTAGTTGGATAAAGATCCCAAAAGGCTTCTATCAAAATAATTTACAGATTTTTTAAAGCCTCCGATAATAAAATTTTTTTTTTTTGTTTTGACTCATTTTTTTGCTTGTGATTTGTCGTAATTCCTTGTTCCATGTGATTTATACACCGGTAAAAAACTGAAAATATTATTCTATGTAAGTTGACAATGTCAGATGATTGTCAGGAACAAATAATTTCATTTTCGAACAGGCAGTTCAAAAGTACCTAGTCGTAATTCCTAGTTCCTGGTCTGTGATTCCTAGTTCCATGGTTCAAAATGACATGTATTTGGTTCAAAATGACATTTACGTGACATTAACCGGTGCCAGATTTGATAGTCTATCTAGATTATAAAAGTTTTTAGTGTTACCATCCATTGAAAAATATTTTCTACAAACGGTATTTTTCATAATTAATTTAAAAAAACCGAGGACTCTAAAATGATTATTTTTATGGCGTTTAATTTTATTTTATTTTCTCTTTCACGTAATGACAGTTTGGTTCTGGTTAATGCACACTCAGAATAAAAAACCACCCTTCATACTAAACTGGGACATGTCTTTTGCTTATTAATCGTTAACTTTGTTTGTAGAGGTATAATGTTAATATATAAAAAAAAACTATTCTAGTAAGAGCGTTGGTTTTATTTTTCCTGTAAAATATACATAAACCTCTATTGACCATAATTATTTCTGATTTTACGATTGGCAAACTTCGGAGAAGGGGGGGGGGGGGAGGGGGGACGGTATTTTTTTCGACATTTTGCCCGATTAATCAAAAACTATTATACATAAAAATAAATAAAAATCTGTTTTAGAATGTACAGGTAAAGCCTTTCATATGATACCCCAGTTGGTATAGTTATCTTACTTTGAAATTTCAAACCCCCCGATTTTCCCCCTTTTTAGGGTTCCGTACCCAAAGGGTGCCAATGGGACCCTATTACTAAGCCTCCGCTGTCCGTCCGTCCGTCCGTCCGTCCGTCTCGCAGCGGGCTGTATCTCGTAAACCGTAATAGATAGACAGTTGAAATTTTCACATAATATTGTGTATTTCTATTGCCGCTATAACAACAAATAATAAAAATAAAATTAAATTAAAAATAAAGGGGGGCTCCCATACATGGAAAAGAAGTCGAAATAAAATATTTTTTACCCTGGTATGTGGGGTGTCATTGTCTAGAGCTCATTAAGTGGAGTTCAAATATATATATTTTTATTTTTTAGCTACAAAAATGAAGAAATTGGGGGCCGTCGAAGTTGTCGGTTTTTGACCAATTTTGTTAGGGGGTCTATCTCAAAAACTAAACTAGTTAGGAATTTGAAATTTTGGTATATAATGTACTATAATTAAGTATAGTGTATTTAAACAAAAAATACTGAAAACACCGATTTATAATGCGGTTTGTAAGTTGTGACCAAACCAAACGAGCATTTTTCCCCCAGGTAATTTAGTACCTACTTTCTAAGAACTAAGATAGCTAAATATGTATCTAGTTTTAAAAAAATGATTTGGTCATATGTATGGAATCCTGATTTTTTCAAACCCTTCGAAAATCCTTTGTTTTTCAGAGGTAAAAAGTGGTCTACCTACCTAGTTTAAAATTTTTATCAAGAAAAACCACAACGGGTAAACTGTGTCCATAAAGATCAATAGATAATAGGTCTTGAAATGCCTATGAAATTGCCGTTTTGTATGCAATAAGTGAAAGCATTTATTTTTTCAAACTTTTTTATTTCTGTTATTCGAAGTAATCACCCATGCAATCGACGCATCTTTGCCAACGCATTGGCAGTTTATTGATGCCCTTCTTGTAAAAATCAGCTGGACGGGAGGCAACAAACTCTTCAAAGGCATTTTGTACTGCCTCTCGGGAATTGAATTTTTTACCCACTAAAAAGTTGTCTAAATTTTGGAAAAAGTAATAGTCGGTAGGTGCAAGGTCTGGTGAGTATGGCGGATGAGGGAGAGCTTCCAACCCCAGCTCTTGCAGCTTGGAGACTGTCTGTTGCGCAGTATAGGGTCGCGCGTTGTCGTGAAGGAGCAGTGGGGACGACCAATTGACCAAAGCTGGTTGCAGATGTGCAAGCTTCTCCATCATTCTTTCCAGTTCTTCACAGTACACATCTGCATTAATGCTCATGCCGTTTTGTAAAAAGCTGTGGTGAATCACACCCGCACTAGACCACCAAACAGTGACCATCACCTTTTTAGGGGTCATTTTTGGTTTAGGCCATTGCTTTGGTGCTGAACTAGGGTCTAACCAACTTGCTGAGCGCTTTCGATTGTCGAACAGAATCCATTTTTCGTCGCACTTTCGTTGCGCTGGCGATCGTTAAGGTCGTGGGGCACCCATCTATCAAGCTTTTTTACCTTGCCAATTTGTCGTAAATGGATCAATATTGTTTTGATGCTTACATCAAAAGCTGCTGCTAGCTCAGCTGTAGATTGAGTTTCGTCAGCTTCCACAATCGCCTTTAATTCATTATTGTTAACCAAAGTCTCCGGACGACCACGAGCTTCATTTTTCAAGTCAAAATTTCCAGAACGGAACCGGGAAAACCAATAACGGGTTGTGCGATCGTTTGTACAGTTCTCTCCGTAAACGTTTTTGATGTTACGGGCCATTTGTGTCGCGTTGGTGCCACGACGGAACTCATATTCCATAATTACACGAATTTTTAAAGTATCCATTATGACGAAAAATGTTCAAATGTAATGAAAATACAACGCTAATCAAAAAACAAAAGACTGAGTTTGTAAATAGAATGTCATGGTTTTAAAACAAAATTAATTTGAATTTAGAATACAGAGCCATTAGAAACTTTTTTTTATTTGAAATGACCAGTACTGAAGAAAGGCAATTTCAAAGGTAAAGACCTAATATAATCCAATGGGACTACGGGATGACTATGGATATTGGATATGGGAAAATAATAAAACGGCCACCTTAATTGTAAGCATTTCACGGCACTTTCAATTAACGCAATGTTATAATAATTATTATGGCGTCACGGTATTTGGTTGGTTACTTGGCTACTATAAATTGACGCTCGCTTGGGCAGTGATTACTTTTAATAGGAAACTGGGACGCTGGACGATTAGTCGGTAGAAAATGTGGAACAATGAATTTCTTAGCTCTACCTTTTTTTTACCACAGATAAATATATAACGTTAGTATTTGTTCAAAGTAAAGCCGACACACGTAGAATCATTGGCACAAGTAAATAAAGTCATGTGGTGTCGTGGGACACGAATGTAGAAAGTAAGTAGGTGCTTAGGGTAGGTTAACCTAAGTTTACGTAGGGCTTGTTTCATCTTGGACCAGGTAGGTAGGTACTTGTACGCTATACCAAAAAATAGTATTAAATCATAGAAATTGAAATAAAATATGCTTTTTTGTAGCACCTACCTATTACAGTGAATAAGAGGTACAAATATAAAATTGATAATTGGGTACATCTGTAGAATGGCTACCAAGCATCGGTAGCAGTGATAGCCTAGTGGTTGGTAGCAGTGATAGCCTAGTGGTTATGACTGTGGTCTCCTATTCGGCCGGTCGCAGGTTCGATCCCGTTACCTCTGACTTTTCGGAGTCATGTGCGTTTAAGCATTTAAATATCACTTGCTACAACGGTGAAGGAAAACATCGTGAGGAAACCTGCACATCTGAGAGTTCTCTATAATTTCTCGAAGGTGTGTGAAGTCCGCCAATTCGCAGTGGGCCAGCGTGTTGGACTATGGCATATAACCCTTCTCTGAGGGGAGACCTGCGCTCAATAAATGGATGGACTGCGCAATTAATAAATGGATTTACCCATAGCAGCTGCTCATAGTTTATTAGTTTAATGCGTTTAAAAATTAACAAAGTCAAATTCTCTTTCCAGTTTTAGTGTAAGAACTAATGTTTCCGCCTCAGAGTCCCAAGTTGCTCGCGATGTGTCAGGGTTGATGTCGTGAGGCAGGGGAAGTCTCAGGTGGTATCGAGAAGAGTTGATCGTGACGCTCGAGGTGTCGACGGATAACTCCACATTCTCTTTTTTATCTCCAGGCATCTTTACTCTCACGACGAGGTTCTCACAACTGGCCGATGATGGAGTTTTTGGGCCAATCTGGACAGGATACATTGTTTTTAAAATTTTGATGTGAAACATCTATAGCGGCACGTAAAACAGATTTCTCGCGTGGCGACGCCTCGCCACGGCATGCGATGTTAGGTATATTATGTAAGTATACTTAGTGACATATTTAGTTCCTATCACAATCTGTTTAGTAGTAGTAGTAGTAGTATTAGTAGTAGTAGTGGGAGTGGTAGTGGTAGTGGTAGTGGTAGGGGTAGGGGTAGTAGTAGTATTATTATATGTATACTTAGTGACATTTAGTTCCTATCACAATCTGTTCTTTTCTGCATATTACTTTTACAAAATAATGTCGATGTTTCACATCTGCCAGGCGTCCAACGACGGCTCACAATTTTTTTTTTTATTTAATAGATAGGTATATAGGTACTTAATTATGGAGTTAGGTACCTACCTAATTGGTGATAAGTTAAAAACATTTTGCAAATGCAGATGACGGAGAAACAGATTCCGCATGACGGGAATTTTAGTGTTACCGGCTCCCGGTAGGTAGGTATATATACCTAGACCTATGCTTCGCTAAGTAGACTAGCCATTGCAAGGTGTATGAACTAAAGCTAAGCTAAGTAAGTAATTGGGCATTCTTAGTATAAAATAACTAAAATCCTATTCAAATACTTAGGAGGTGGTGCCGCGCCTCCTACTAACTTCACTCAATACCTAGGCACTTCGACCTTCGTAATGTTACATAGCCACATAGGTAATTAGGTACCTACCTACCTAGCAATATGATTATTACGAGTGCCAGCAGTTTATTAAATTAAGTATTTTAGTGGAACGTGTCAAGCCCGCCGTATGAATTCTACAGTAGGTATCATTACCTACCTAGGTATTCTTCAGACTTTAGTACCTATCTAGTAGGTACCTACTATTACCACAGTAATAACAAACTGACCCCGCTGCAATTAAAACTTCTCGTCGAGAAGTTTTAATTGCAGCGAGAAGTTCTCGATTATCAGAACTCCTACCTGTAGAAACACATCTTCCGCACTGACGGACTGTAGATAGTTCATAGTATATTCAGGAGTCTTTCTATCTCCTTCGCCGAAGCCAACCTTGCCCATTTGTTCGGCTTCTTCAGCCTCTTGCTGTTCATATTCCTCGATGGTTTTAGGTGTTTTATTTGTTTGAAAGTCGGAAGAGTTTTTGTTCTCTTTCGTCGTGGTTATATCATATTCTGCAATATAACTGGTCATGTGACTACGAGTAGCACAGCTTATACATATTTTTAACATATAGTTCAGTATCGAAAAGTTCCAATTTCGAATTTGACAGCTGAACGAAATGAACCCTCTTTCGGTTTTGCTTCTCATTTCGATGCAGCTCCTTGTATGGGAGCTGAATCGAAATGGTTATCTTCTTAAAATAGGATACCTAAAGCTAAGGCTCTAAGTTCTGGCACTTTTGTACCGTTCATACGATAGAGGCGCCACAGGCGGCTGGTGGCGGCTTACGGAGTTACTTTTTGTTACTTTCTTGAGCCTACAGCGTATTTTGTTAATGATTTTATTTTCTTTGTCGTAGATAAAATCTTGTATGCAACTGAACGTAATTAGTCATTTTAATTCTCGTACTATCCTATTTTGATACTCGGCAAGCCTCGTATCAAAAAACAGCACTCGAATTAAAATGACACTCATTACGATGCAGTTGCATAAATAGCTATGCTATGGTTGTTTAAAGGAAACGGTCCATGAGAGCGTTGCTCATTGCCAGCCGTTACCTTCAGCATGAGCGCTTGGGAAATTTTATATTCCAGGGTTACCTAAATAGATCACTGTGTTGTCGTATAAAGCCGCATCAAACATCAAAATGGGTTCAGCCATTGTTCAGCTGCTCTTAATATATTAGCCCGGACAAACGTGTTATATGTCAATGAAATAATTATTTATAGTTCTTGCAATTCACGAGGGCGACTGACTTATGGTTGTGTGTGTGGTATCTGTATAAGTGTGAGCGAGCGCTATGCTCGCGCCTGCCCGCTCCCACCTAGGCTTTGACCGGCACGCACACTTATGCAATGTGCATGTACACGAAGTAACCACAAGTAAAGCTCACTCGCCTTCGTGAATTGCAAAAACTGTAACTAATTTGATAAATGAGCTTTATTGCAGCCAGTTATTTTGAAATCTTAGACATTAGGTAGGTAAGTAGGTTACGTCTTTGTTAAAGAAAAGAGTTCGTTCTTAGTATTTAGTTTTTATTGTATGTGTTGTCATGGTTACAGTAATATTTGTTTTGTCACCTTTCTGTCTAAGCTCTGAAAATTATTATGTAGCTATTTAATAAAGATGAATAAATTGGTATTTTAAATTTATATTTTAACATGGTAGCAGAGCTTGAAAAACGATTGAATATATTGAAATGAGAAGACAGAGCTTGAAAAATAATAAAAATGGATAGCTACGTATTGAAATGGTAAGATAATAAAATAATAAAAATGGATAGCTACGATATCAATAAAGATGAATTTAAAATACCTACGTTTAATGGAGCAAATTACGATTTGTGGAAATTTAGATTAAAGCTATTTTTAAAGTTAAAAAAATGTGAAGAGGCCATTTCAAAAGAGGAGGTCAAACCAGAAATAGATTTGAAAGCACAGAATTATATTGTTAATAGCATTAGCAATTCACAACTTAATATTATAATATCAGAGGATACGGCATACAAAATGTTAAAGAAATTAGATGACATGTATTTAGTTAAAGGATGTGCAAATAAATTGTTACTGAAAAGAAAATTACTTGATACAAAATTTAAGGAAGGAGATCCTGTCGAGTTTTTTCAAATATTTGAGAAGCTGATAAATGAATTAAAAACTGCCGGAGAAACAATCACTGAAGAAGACAGGCTCAATTATCTTTTGTTAATGTTACCAGAAAAATTTTCTCATATAGTAAATATTGTGGATGTACTGCCCAAATCAAGTCAAACTGTTGAATATGTTAAATCAAAATTAATCTTAGAGTACAAGAAAAATGAATCGGAATATCAACAAACTTTTAATAGTTATCATGGGCAATATTCACATGGTCAATATCAACGTGGACAATATTATACAAGAAGGCAAAATTATATACCTAGGGGAAGAACACAGTATACAAGAGGATGTATTAACCATACAAATGAACAAAATGCAAGAGGGCAAATTCATTCAAGATACATACATAGAGGTAGAGGATTTACAAGATTTACAAGGAATTTTCGAGGACAATATAATAGAGGAGTCCGAAATCAAAATGATGAGGCATTTATTGTTGAAGTGAATTCAACAAATGATTCAACAACGACGAGTTGGTTACTAGATAGTGGTTGTACTCATCACGTTATTAATGACGATAAGCTTTTTTATGAGTATGAAAAATTAGAAAATCCAATTGATATAAAGGTAGGTGACGGCTTTTCCTTAAAGTCAGAGAAAATAGGAAAAATAATTTTTCATTCACAGGTAAACAACCAAATACGTCGAATTAAAATTGAAAATGTATATTTCGTACCTAGCATGAAAAGAAATCTTTTAAGTTTGTCATGTATTGTAGATAAAGGAAATATGGTTAAATTTAAAGATCACGTCGGACTTATATATAATTCACAACATGATTTAATAGCTATAGTTAGGAAGAAAAATAGATTGTATGAATTTGAAGGTCAGGTTGTAGTAAATGATAAAAATGTGTATGTCCATGAACAGGTTACATCAATGAAAGAAAAAGAGAAATGGCATCGAATATTAGGTCACGTCAATTTTGGCAAATTAAAAACTATGTGTAGGTATAAACTTTTAGATGGTTTACCGGAAACACTTAATGAAGGTTTCATCCAATGTGAAATTTGTTTGCAAAATAAAATGACAAATTTACCTTTTGAAAATAATCGGAGAAGGGCAACAGAAATTTTAGAAATTATACATACGGATGTAAACGGTCCGATCACTCCAGTAGGATATAGTGATCAAAGATATTTTGTAACTTTTATAGATGATTATAGTAGATATGCAGTTGTATTTGTGATCAAGAATAAAAGCGATGTGTTTGATTGCTTCAGAACGTACGCGAATGCAGTTATAAATCAGACAGGAAAGCGAATAAAGGAAATTAGGTGCGATAATGGTTCTGAATATATAAATAGAGATTTTTATGAATTTGCAAAACAAAATGGAATTTATATTAAACCAGGACCACCCTATACTCATCAATTAAATGGAGTTGCAGAAAGGTATAATAGAACGGTAATGGATCGAGCTAGATGTTTGATGATGGAAGCTAATTTGGAGAAAAAATATTGGCCTGAGTGTGTGTTAACTGCTACATATTTAGGTAATAGAATACTCACAAATACAATAGAGAAGAAGAGTCCGTTTGAAATATTTTTTAGGAGGAAACCAGATATAAAAAATTTGAAAGTTTATGGTAGTAAATGTTTTGTAAGAATACCTGAAGAAAAAATAACGTCAAAATTTAATCCAAAAGGAATGAAGGGTACTTTAGTAGGTTATACAGAGACTGGGTATAAAATTCTAATAGAAAATAAAATAGCTATTAGTCGTCATGTTATTTTTATAGACCCTGAAGCAGAAGTAGTCAGGTTTCGAATGACGGATGAAGAACAGAAATGTGAAGAAAAAAACATTAATGAAGAAACTAATAAAAATGGAATACAGAGTAATGAATTAAGAGAAATAGGTGATACTGAAAATGAAGAATTTTATGACACTATTGAAGATGAAGAAGATATGAGAAAGAAAGTAAGTGTTGAGGAGGTGAGCGGAAAAAGTCATCCGAAAATTGCCTAAAAAATTTGATGATCATGTAGTATATGTTAATGTTTGTGATGCTGGTATACCTGAAACGTATGAAGAAGCTATAAACAGTTCAGAATCAAAGAAGTGGAAGAATGCGATGGATGATGAGATAAATAGTTTAAAACAAAATGAAACATGGGAAATTGTTGATGAACCATTGGATAAAAATGTAATTGAAGTTAAATGGATCTTTAGAATAAAATCAAATGGAAGATATAAAGCACGTGTTGTGGCGAGAGGTTTTCAACAAATGTATGATGAAAATGAAGAAATATATTCACCTGTTGCTAGAATGATAACAATGAAAGTTTTAATGTCAATTGCATGTGTCAGAGGTTGGCATATAGAGAGTATGGATGTAGAAACAGCTTTTTTAAATGGAATTATTAAATCTGAAGTTTATATTTATCCTCCAGATGGTTATGAAATTGGAGATAATAATGTTTGTAAGCTAAGAAAATCTTTATACGGATTGAGAGAAAGTCCGAGAGATTGGTATGAATGCTATAATGAGTTCATGATGAGCATTAACTTTAAAAGATCGAACTATGATTATTGTTTGTACACAGGATGTATTAATAATGAAAAAGTCTATATTTGTTTATATGTGGATGATATTTTAATTTGTGCAGAAAATGAATATACAATTAGAAAGGTTAAGCAAATGCTCAGTAATAGATTTCGGATGAAGGATTTAGGAAAAGTGACACAATATTTGGGAATTGATATTGATTATAAACCCGAACTAAAGAAAATGACTTTGAGTCAAAGCAAGTATATAGAAAGTTTGGCAGCAAAATATAAAATAAAGGATTCTAAGAAATATGAAACACCAATGGAACAGAATTTATCTATTGACTCTGAAGAAATAAATAATAATAACTTGAAATATAGAAATTTGATTGGAGCTCTTTTATACATAGCTAGTGGAACGCGCCCAGATGTATCATATAGCGTGAACTATCTTAGTCGTTTTCAAAATACATATGGTGAAACACATTATAAATATGCATTACGAGTTTTGAAATATCTATATTAAACTCGCGATTTAGTACTAAACTATAATTCAGAATATGATGAATGTTTTGATGCTTTTGCTGATGCCGATTGGGCAGCAGATAAAAATGATCGTAAATCAACAACTGGAATCATTTTAAGAGTATATAATAATCCAGTTTTGTGGAAAACACAGAAACAGAAAATTGTTTCACGCGCATCAACTCACGCTGAATATTATGCATTGGCTGATTGTGTTACTGAGGTTCTACCAGTAAAAGGTATGCTTAGTGATTTAGATATTGATATTAAAAAACCAATTAAGATATATGAAGATAATAGTGGTGCCATAGCTCTTTCTAAAAATGGTAAATTTTGTAAAAATTCTAAGCATATTGATGTGAGCTATCATTTTATAACCGATTACGAGAATAAAGGTGTTATAAGTGTAATAAAAGTTAACACTGCTGATCAATTAGCTGATATCTTAACAAAGGCGTTAGGAAAAAATAAATTTCAATATTTTAGATATTTAATTAATGTTTATTGAGTAGGTAGGTATAGAATTTAACAGAATGTAGGTATAGAATTTGAATTAGGACAGCCATGGATAAGTTGCGGAAGATATGGAGGAACCGTAATATAACAAAGGCCACTAAGACCCGGCTAGTTAGAGCGCTTGTGTTCCCCATATTCCTCTATGCTTCGGAAACGTGGACCCTGCGAGAAAGTGAAAAGAAGAGAATAGACGCTCTCGAGATGTGGTGCTGGAGAAGAATGTTGAGAGTGTCCTGGACCGAATTCCGGACCAATAAGTCCATTCTCGAAGAACTCCGTATCAAGCAGCGTCTGTCCTCTATTGTGCAAGCTCGCATACTCACTTTCTTTGGTCACGTGTCAAGACGTAATGATATCTCGATTGAACGTCTAGTGGTCCAGGGAAGAGTGGAGGGCACTAGAGCACGTGGCAGATCGCCTATGAGATGGACAGACCAGGTGAGGGCTGCGGTGGATGTCCCGTTGCATGAATGCACAAGAAAGGCAGCTGTTAGAGAGGAGTGGAGGCGTATTGTGAAGCGTGCCACAACACCCAAGTGACGACCACGACCGCTCTGTCAAGAGCGTATCGACTAAGAAGAAGATAGAATTTGAGTTTTTTATTTAATGTTGTTATATAATAAAATATTTGTTTAAATGTGAATATTCATGTTATGTTAAATGTGCTGATTAATTAATGCTAATAATAATTATTATATTTTAGAAATACTAAAAACTCAAGGAGGTGTGTTAAAGAAAAGAGTTCGTTCTTAGTATTTAGTTTTTATTGTATGTGTTGTCATGGTTACAGTAATATTTGTTTTGTCACCTTTCTGTCTACGCTCTGAAAATTATTATGTAGCTATTTAATAAAGATGAATAAATTGGTATTTTAAATTTATATTTTAACAGTCTTACATACACTTTAACTTGTATAGACTAAAACAATAAAAATAACTCACTAGTGGAGGGAAGATCATCTCCCTGTAGAACTTCAGGCTCAGGTTGCCTGAGCAAACCTACCAACTTTTCCATGTGTGACGTTGTGAACTCCATTTAGAAATAACTTTAATTCTACAATTAAGATTAATTTAAGTGATTATTTAAAGCTAGAAACTTATGCTAATTTTTAACCATCTATGTGCAGGTAGGTACAGAAATTATTAAGAGAGACCCAAGGAAATAATTATTAATGTCCAAACAATCACTATGAAATCAAAAATTCGTGTGACATTAGGGAAACAAATAACAATAGAAAACGATTTAACAATAATATTATCAAAGGTTGCTAGGATACTGTGAGACTTCCGATCACTTCCAATTATTTATCGCGTCGTAAACATCAGTGCCACCGCGTCTGTCTGTACCCCTACCTACTTGCACTATTATAGAAAACAATTTGACTGTCGTAAATTCCATAAGTCAATTCCTAGTTCCATGGTAAATTCGACCCTAGCGCCAATTGACGCAGTGACGCGCGCGGGAAATTGATGCTTGACGCGTTGATCGGAAGTCTGTCTACCTTACCCATAGGGCCATACATAAAGCCTAGGAACAATGATAGAGAATTCACCAATATCACTGACTGAGGAACTGGAACTGGGAAGAAATTGAAATAAAATAATTTCAATTTTTAAAGCTATAGCTTTTATTTATTCCAATGAAAATTATTAGCTATTGTTGGTATAGTAAAATCAATAACATATTAATTGATGAGGGAAATTGTCAAATATGTAAGATTTGAACAATTTTATTTGAAACAGACTTTATTTCAGAAAGCTACATTTTACTGACAAAATATTAATATGATTATTGTACTAAGATATATTATTTAAGGAAAGCCATCATCATCTTCTTCTGCCATTTCTTTGGCAAGTTCTAGATCCTGCTGCTCTCTCTCTCGTCTCTCCTCAGCACTTTCCAGCTCCTTGCCATAAGACTTGGGAGGATATCTCATTGCCTTCACACTTTGGTTATGTAACTCCAGACAAAAAGATATACGCTGGTGGAAAGCGAGTTGGGGTTCCCTTGTGCAATACAGGTCTGAACTTTCCTTGTTACTCATGTATCCCTTTTCTGGGTCTAGAGTAGCCTCAATGACTCCATCTCGGATAGCTTTAGCTACAATAAATTCTGCATCTTCAGCTGAATCCAATCCCAACTTTCTAGCTATATCTTTAGGGGAAATCCTCGAGTAAGACATCCCAATTGAACGGATTGCAGTCTTGATAACATTTTGCCGAAGACGTAGAATCAGTGTAAAGGTATGATCATTCCGGAACTGGGGTCCAAAGTTTTCCAACACTTCTCCAAATCTTTGCAAATTACCAAGTCTGACTGCTTGAGTGAGTTGAAAGTACGGCGCCAGAGACTTCCTGAGTGGTGCTGTGCGGAAAATTGCACGCTCAGGTATATCACCTAGCAATAACTCGACAACAATGGCCAACTTCTGTACTGTCTGTCTGAATCCAACAGCTGCAGTTTGAGGTGCTTTACGCAGAGCTTGCACAAGGTGTTTATGTGCATCACTGTATTCTAACCTAGCAGCCTTAATTCTGCCCAGGTAATAAAGGAATCTTGCCCATTCATTGTTGCTAGCATTCTCTGGAAAGACAGACTTACTGACCAATTTATCAGCTTGATCATACAAAGCATAGTGGAGATAGTTACGCAAAAGGCAATTAATCAATACTGCCTGTCCCTCATAGTCATTCCTAAGAGTGGATGTCCGTAAACGTGCATGCAAAAGTCCTCTAATGAGCTCTAGTTTATTGGTCAGCTCAAAGACTCTTGAGTGATAGAAATAACACTTGGCAGCTATCAGATCTAAGGTTCTGCGGTTTTGCGCTGTCACCTTGTTCATTAACAGTTGGGAACATTCCACAGCCTCCTCTAACTTGTTTGTATCTAATAAACGAAGTAGTACCAGCAGATGAATATAGGAGTCTACTTCAGGGGCAGGGGATTTCGGAGCGCTTCTGGATCGCGGTGCTTCTATCTCGACTGCATCTGGGGCGGGCATCTCAACGAAGGCAATCAAAGCTTCTTTGTCAGGGCTCGCTGGGAATAGTTGGTTAATAATTGCGCGGAGGACATTACCATTTAGCTTCTTTCTAGTGCTCGGAATAGACCTTAGTACACGCATTGCAAACCTCGGCTCTTTCGAAGAAACAGCTTTATCAATTTGTCTAACATGTTCTCTCAAATCCTGGACAGCGAGTACGTCGGCGTCTTTTTTTACTTCACTCATTTCCACGTCGCTTGCAGCAGCCGGGCTATCCACATTTTTCATTTCCACGTCTTGTTCAGCGGGTGCCATTATTGATTGGAACTAATTTTGATTCTTCGTTCAAGATTTTGATTTGAAACTAAGAACTTATTTATTACTCGAAATGAATCAACAAAAATTCATTATTCATTCTTGTCACCCGTTGTCACCACACGCCAAATGTCAATTGTCATCACGAACTTTTACCACAAACACTCATCACAGAATAATAACACACCACAGAATTTATTTATTAGGTGGAAGACACAGTTCTGCCCGCGAAATTCAAATTTAATTTGGTTTTTCGCAATTTGTAAACTAATACGACAAAGTAGGCTTATGGCATTCTAATTGCGACAATGGCAGTATTATCTTCACAGGTTTATATAAAAATCTTTACTTGAAAGTGTTCAGTTTAAGAAATTAATCAAAATATCGACTAATTTGTGAGTAACTCACGTCCAACTCAGTATTTTGATTAATTTCTTAAACTGGTCACTTTCAAGTAAAGATTTTTATGTAAACCTGTGAAGATGATAATTGTACTGGCGCAATTTAAATGCCATTAGCCTAGTTTGTCGTATTAGTTTACAAATTGCGAACAACCAAATTAAATTTGAATTTCGCGGGCAGACTCGTATAATCTTAGAATTACAACTACGTCTTTAGCTCCGATTTTGTCAACGTCCGTCGCAACTTTCATTGTCGCGTGACGTTTACTTATATATGATT
The DNA here is from genome assembly GCA_029955525.1 of Oeneis ivallda. Classification (NCBI taxonomy): domain Eukaryota; kingdom Metazoa; phylum Arthropoda; class Insecta; order Lepidoptera; family Nymphalidae; genus Oeneis; species Oeneis ivallda. Next base: position 17,960,047 of record JARPMR010000002.1, on the reverse strand, counting down.
GGACGGTTGACTTACGTAATATGATCTCAGCAGAATCCGCTTTCCGAACCGGTGGTAGAGTCATGACTTGTCTTATTGAAAACATAGTCGTCATTCCTAGTTCCATGATTGAAAACATGGAACTAGGAAGACTGTCGTAATTCTTCCATGATTGAAAATGAGGGGTTGGAAAAACAGCCAATGTCAATCTTGCGACATGCATCAGTTACTAAATTTTTTATTTTTAGCTCAATAACTTTTTCTTTCGACCATTGATTCTCAAATCAATGGTCGAAAGAAAAAGAGGGAGGGAGCTCACCACTATCACCTCCCATCCCTGGCGCAGTGGTGAGCGCTGTGGTCTTATAACTGGGAGGTCTCGGGCTCGATTCCGGGCGGGGTCAATTTGGGAATTTATAATTTCCGAATTGTCTCTGGTCTGGTCTGGTGGGAGGCTTTGGCCGTGGCTAGTTAACACCCTAGCGTCAAAAACGTGCCGCCAAGCGATTTAGCGTTCCGGCACCATGGCGTGTAGAAACCGATTAGGGGTATAGGTTGAATTGAATGTTCACTACCATACCCCTTGCAAGGTAGCCCGCTACCATCTTAGACTGCATCGTCACTTACCATCAGGTGAGATCGCAGTCAAGGACAATCTTGTAATCGAATAAAAAAAAATTTGTGTGGCACTCGGGGACTGCCGCGGTAAAGCTATTGCATAGCATTTTCTAGTCGCATGCACAAAAACACCGTGCCGAAGTCTGCCGAACTGAAAAGATGTTAGACGATGCACGGCTTTCAACGCCGCACCGCTGTGCCGGTCGGAGTGGGGGGTGTTAGGTTTATTTTCGTTACGGAATTTCTTGATTCGGTCGCCGTGCTCAAAGCCCGCGATAAAAGCTATGCAATAGCTTCAAAAAATTCGGGTGGCGATTTTGGAGATGACATTTTCGTTCATTGTGCACAGTAGGTACGTCCACACTCGATGCGCGTTGCCTCAAGACTGATGTTGGCCCCAGCCCCCAACATGTGGATGGAACGCGAATATTGGCACAGATTATTTTGAATAAACCGACACAGTACGGCGGAAGTCCCAATATTCGCGCGAGTATTGGGGCCAATACTAATTTCCCGCTCCACACGTTGGGCCGGCTCCACATAGTGCCCCAATATTGGCCCGAATACTATTCGCCCAACGTGTGGAGCGGGAAATTAGTATTGGCCCCAATACTCGCGCGAATATTGGGACTTCCGCCGTACTGTGTCGGTTTTTTCAAAGGAATCTGTGCCAATATTCGCGTTCCATCCACACGTTGGGGCCAACATCAGTCTTGTGGCGACGCGCATCGAGTGTGGATGTATCTACTGTGTACAACGAACGAGAATGTCGTCATCTCCAAAATCGCCACCCGAATGGTCGAAAGGAATAGTAATTGAATTTATTGAGCTGTAACAAGCTAATCCAGTTAAATGGAATGCATACAAAAAAGGTCTTAAAAATAAAAATTTAGTAACTGATGCATGGCGCAACATTGAAAGAGAGGGGCATGATTTACTCAATTGAGGAATATAAAAAAAACGGCCAAGTGCGAGTCGGGCCTCGCTCTTTTAGGGTTCCGTACATATGACCAAATCACTTTTTTAAAACTAGGTACATAGGTACCTATTTAGATATCCTCTTAGATATATATATAGTTCTTAGATATATATAGATATTTCATGGATAGTACTAAAGTAGCATATTATGGGGGAAAAATGCTCGTTTGTTTTGGTCACAATTTTGATGACCCTCCATTTCTTCATTTTGAAGTTAAAAAATAATGAAGAATATATTTGAACTCCAATTAACCTATAGCTCTAAACAATGACACCCCACATGCCAGGGTAAAAATTAAATTTTATTTCGATTCCTTTTTCATGTAGCCCTCTTTATTTTTTAATTTAATTTAATTTTTATTATTTGTTGTTATAGCGGCAATAGAAATACACACTGTGAAAATTTCAACTGTCTACCTATTACGGCTTACGAGATACAGCCAGCTGACGGACGGACGGACGGACGAACAGACGGACAGCGGAGGCTTTAGTAATATGGTCCCGTTAGCACCCTTTGGGTACGGAGCCCTAAAAAAGAGAGAGTCATTGATGAGTGCATATCGTTTTTACAGGAAGAAAATTAGTGATAGTTCCTGAGTAGGAACTATTGCATATTATGAACTACTGTTTTATGGTGTGCCGTCATCCACCATCTTCTTTGACGTGGCTTTTTCTTTTTGTTTACTAACAAGTACAAATTATAAGCACTCAATACTGATAAAGCGCTGAGAGCAATTTCGGTATTAGACATCTTTACGTTGGCTCTGACGGGACCGAACTAATGTTGGGGCCATATTATTATGTTCGCGTTCCATCCACACGTTGGACGAATATTGGTACGAATATTGGGGCCATAGTATAGAGCCGGGGTTGCGCGAATAGTTTTGGGGCCAATATTGGGGCCATAGTGTGGAGCCGGCCTAACAGCACGACTACATCTGTACCTGTCTTGTACCTGTACAACCTTTGTTCTTGCTCTAAAGTCTAACGTCTACAATACAACAGGTATCTTACTCTGTGATCTTCCTTTTGTCCATAGACAAGACAAAATGCTCGTATAGTTGCCTAACCAATATACTGTACGAAATAGTGTTAAAAAGCTTTTAAGTTTTAACAGTTTTCATTACTAATGTTACACTTGAAGATTTTTGGATTACAAACATCATACCTCACAAAAATTGTGTGCCAAAAATTATAAGGCACGGAGGCGCCACGGCCGCAGGGGACCGGTTAATTCTTTACATAAAATTTCAATGTGTTCTGGAAATGGTTTGCAAAGAGGACGTGGTATCATGGTTTAAAGAATTGGAAAGCTATAAACGCATAGATGCTATGTGTACACTGTTGAATATGTGCTTGCCATTTGAACTACGCTTTATAGGCACCTACCTGGAGGAGCTCGGTAAGCGGGACTTTCAGGAGTTGCGTGGTGCCGAGCTAAGAGCCAACAACCCCACAGATCTCGCGGCAGATATCGGAGGAGCTGATACAGACTCGAGGACTCGGCGGAAAATGGCTTTATATGTGTCACTGTTACGGTCGTGTAATTTCGCTTGTGCCACCACATTGTATAATGCTATGGTCAGCTTAGAACAGAGCGGGCTTTTGAAAGGCTTATATGGTGATCTACTTGAAGAAATTCTTCTGTTGTACACTATGGCACTACATCACCCAGCCTTTACATTCGATCAGAAGTCACATTTTGGTGACATATTAGAAAAGTTAAAAATGGAAGATCAGAGGATACAGTATCAGGAGCAGCAGGAGCACATAAATGTGGCTCCAGTAAGTGTTTGTCACACTCAGCCTAGCATCACCCCCAACATGTCAGTCCCTCCGCCCAATCTGACCGGATTGGGCCCGCCGCCTGGCTTAATGTTTGTAAAGGCTCCAGTGGTACAGGTCAGTTCATTCATATTCTAATAAATTGCTTATAGGACTATATATAACTTGTGCCTGGGCTGTTTCCACATTTCTGACTAGAGCAGCAGAAGAAAAGCATAATGCATAGTCAAATGACTGGATTAGAACAGAATACAGATAGTTTATTGTTTGAAAGGAGTGAAAATATAGTGACACATCCTGTTCTAGTGCAGACTTGACTTAGTATAATATAATATTATAGCCCTTTAATCATCAAAATGTTGATATTCATTTATATTATTTATAATCAAAAATGTAACATGTAAGAATAACATTTGTAAAAATAAAATAAATTGGTCAAAAAACAAAAGCTTATATAGAAAAATCGGCCTTGCTCTTTTAGGGTTCCGTTAAAAAAAATTAAATAAAAATATTTCCATGTACCCATGGAAATATTTTAATTTTTTTTAAATTTAATTTAATTTTTATTATTTGTTGTTATAGCGGCAATAGAAATACATAATATGTGAAAATTTCATCTGTCTATCTATTACGGTTTACGAGATACAGCCCGCTGACAGACGGACGGATGGACGGACTGCGTAGGCTTAGTAATAGGGTCCCGTTGGTACCCTTTGGGTATGGAACCATAAAAATTGGTGAAAACTACTTTTAACTTTTATCTCTTATTCTCTATCTAAAACTAGGTATATGATAATAAAAATATGTCTAAAATAACTTAATTGTCGAAGATAATAATAATAATAATTGACAATTTTGTCAAAAGTATCTGATCATTGAAAATATTATAATGTGCGAGAGAGCATGATGGGAAATGTAATAGTCCTCTTAACCTGTCACAACACACAATTTTATTCATAATATTTTAACAAACATTATTTTTGTTATTGTTTTCATTGTTGTTGTGTTTTGTAGATCTATTTTGTTGTTTTGTGTTGTCAGGTATAATTTCATATTATTGTTGCTTATTTATTTAAATCTATTCTGAAAATATAAGAAGACATGAATATTCTCATACATCTCAGGTAATGGCAAAACACGTCCGTAACGTTAAAAAACAAAGCGTAAGATTTATTATAAAATTCAAAAAAAATTCAAAATTCAAAATTATTTATTTCATGTAGGCCAACCTGTGGCTCTTATGACACGTCAAGATTCTACCACTGGTTCGGAAAGCGGATTCTGCTGAGAAGAGCCGGCAAGAAACTCAGCAGTTGCTCTTATCAAAATAATCATTTTACAATATTAATAAGTAGCTATTACATTGTAATAAGTTTTTATACTATCTTGTGGGCAGCTGGATGCCAAGCTGATTTAACCCGTGCATCTTTGTTAGAATAGAATATGACATTTCCACAAAACGTACTACAATTCAATTCATGTCAAAGACGGGCAGACAGAAAGTAGCCCCATTCCCGCCGGCGGAACCCGTTCACGAGCATGACGCATGATCCAGCCATTGCTTCGCTCGACCATATTTGAGGGAACGTAACAAATGAAAGAAACACTACTTTTTGTACCAATTGTTTAGTGTTCAGTGCAAGTGTTTAGTGTTTAGTGCAAGTGCTGAGTGTTTAGTGCAAGTGTTTAGTGTCTAGTGCAAGTGTTTAGTGTTTAGCGCAAGTGTTTAGTGCTAGTGTTTAGTGCAAATGTTTAGTGCAAGTGTTTAGTGTTTAGTGCAAGTGTTTAGTGTTTGGTGTTTTTATTATATATTTTTATAAATCATTGTAAACAAAATAAAGTTGTTAAGATAATTTTTTGTAAAGTAGTTTTTTGATTTTATCGATAAAAAAATCATGATAAAAAATGTATACCCGAATAATTATTTTCTTTATACCTCAAATAGAACTTGAAATTAATATTTTTATAATAAGGAACTTTGATCCTATCTGGTGTCCCACGACACCAAACAACTTTTTTCTATCCAATTTTTTAATGCCTAATGGCATTAAATACAAGTCCAATAAACACTAGTCTAGTCAATACGCCACACATTGTTACTTTGTGTAGAATAATTTGATTATTACATATAATTATTTTTATAATTTATAAAAGTAAGAAACTTTACCTAGCATAGCAGTACCTAGTTATAGCAATGGGTAACCAAGGATAAATGTCAAAAGAGTTCTTAAAGAGAAGGGTGCTGCCCAAGCTGTCAAATTAGGGTATAAACAATTATTTTTTGTTATTCCAGCCTCCAAGCTCAGATGCAGTGCCAGATTTAAGTAATCCTTCAGTGCTCACAACTGCAGGGGGCATGGTGCCTATCCTCAGCGAGGTGCCCCATCCTCCCCCCGGGATCCCAATACCACAGTACAATGTGGGGGAATACTTACATGGTCAACATGCGTGGCCCGCTAACATTATTGTCTCACAACTCAATCAGCCACTAGAGGTTTGTACCTCACTCATGATTAATATTAATGATAGATTCAGGGCCTACTTCACATCGCCAAGTAAACTTTATCTGATGAATAAATGACTATGCAAAATCGTCCCCACCCACCAACAGACTTCAAACATACATTACACTAGCGGCACGTTATGATGGCCGGTTTGACACATTACAATAGTGATGTGGAATGTCAATTTATTCTCGAATAAAAAACAATTAAGTTTTGTTTTTGTACCTGATTAAATAGGTTTAATAAAACAAAAATGTATATGTTTATTTAATTTATTTGAACGAACTGAATATTTGAATGAAAATGAATATACATACTTTATATGCACACAAGAAACATATGAATACAAAAGATACCAAAAAAGGTGCCACAAAAGGCCATAATTAATCAGATTCGTCCATACTACTATTTTCACTGTCGTCACTGCTATCATCACCTACATTAATAATTATATGTTCGTTTTCTATAATATTATCTATTTTCACATCTCTTTCATAATCTTCCCTTATTAATTTAACAGTTCTATTCACAACCTTTTCCCAGTCTCCTTTAGTCACATGTTCACAAGCTTCTTCTAATAATTTTAGCATTTTTTTTGTGGTAAATGGGGGTTCTGTATTGTGTCTTGCAGCATATCCCTTAATTTGAGCCCACACCAACTCAATCGCATTATACTCACAATGGTAAGGCGGTAACCGTATAACTCTGTGCCCATGTTCTAATGCTATTTCGTCAATGACGTATCGGATCTTGGTTGGTTTGTTTTCTTTTAAAAGACGTACTAATTCCGCTTTTAACATATTCATGTTTGCATCTACGCCATTTTTACGAAGCCATGCGACGATATCAGCTTTCTTTTGGGATTGGGCAGGTGGCTTGTCAATTTGCATCGAGTGGTATGGGGCGTTGTCCATAATTATAATTGATGGTTCAGGGAGGCTACACAACATTGAGGTAAACCATTCAGTAAACTTTTCTCCATTCATGTCTTCATGATAGTCTCCAGTGGTTTTTGACGCAAAAGCCATGAGAGAACCTTCGACAAACCCGTTGATGGTTCCGGCGTGACAAATTATAAGTCGCGATCCTTTTCCTACAGGAACTTTGGAAGTAGATGCTGCTGTGTCATCGTTCCAAGAACGGCCTACAGTATGGTTAGCATTAAGCCATGTTTCATCCAAGAACACAACATTTTGCCAATTTTTGATTTCTTTCACTTGCCGTAAAAAAGTATACCTTGCCATCGCTATATCAAATCTTTCCATCAATATTTTGCGTTTGTTACATTTTTTGTATCGAAATCCAATGGTCTTCAAAATCTTCGTTAAAGAACTTTCCCCACCGAAGAATAATCCAGCTTCCTTCAGTGAATGCACCAACTTTTTTCTTGTTGGATACTCCTTCTGTAAATAGTAGCCGTAAACATGTCTTCGGATAGCATCGGCATCAAAGCTATCGATGCCTACGACTGGTTTTGCTCGTTTTCTCTTTTTTGGTGTGTGAAGTTTATTTTCTTCTGTGCCAGTCTCGCCATATTTTTTTTTAGTTATCCGTCTAACAGTTCGTTGTCCAATATTAAGCGCATCAGCTACGCGTTCAACCACTGACGTTATAGGTAAAATTGGCCCTCCATTTTGAGCTTCACGATCGAAATAGTTACCAAGGCGTATTACGAACTCACGTGTCTGACTATTTAGAACAGTTCTCTGCGTACGTTCGGTCATATCGACGAAATCCACAACAAAGGGCTTGAACAGAGTCCAAATTAACGAGCAAGGGTCAACAGTAATGCAGTATCAATATTTGAAATCCAAAGCCAGGTCAAAACTATATCACAATCGCATTGCACTGACAGTTTATACTTTTCGAAGCAACGTCAATTCGAAACTGCTTTGTTTTGCATTGAGCATTGACGCGAGTTTGCCGGAGGTAGTAGTTGTGCTAGCCAGCGATCCTATGTGACGATCGTATTAGATTCCATTTTTAAAAATTTTCAATTTAGAAAACCAAATGCCGAGTTGTGGTATATATCATATAAAAATAAAAATTTTACCTTTTGTATGAAACAGCTGATATTTTTTTGCGATTTCAGAGGTTTGTCCACATAGTGAAAATTGTTCATATTCACAAGTACATTCACCCCTTAAATGGTGCAAACTGATTTTTCTACACTTGTATACATTTTAGAAATCAATTTAATAAATAAATTTTGAGTCCTAAACCTAAAACTACATTCGATAAAATTTATGAATCTCTGCACATCACTATCGTCAATAAAGTAATACAATTATTTCCTTCAAAGTCGTTATCAATTAATACGGAACTTCATGAGCGGACAAACGTCAAACCGGCCATCATAGCGTGCCGCTAGTTTAGTTAACACATGGCAGCTTGATGATTTTTTACTATGACGAGATCTGCTGTAGGATTGGGATTTTCAGGCAAATTGAGTTAGAATTATTTATTTTTCAGTGTTTTTTTTTTTTAATTAGCTTCACTGCGTTTATTGTGTAAATGACTAAATACATATACCTATACAATTAAAACCTAAATTTACTCTAAAATTAAAACTAAAATAAAAACTAATTAAAATCTAAAACCCCATCCAAGCCACCGCAGTGTGGCATAGTACCCAAGATGCTGGCAGCATTACCCCTTTGGATAGCCAAGCTAATCCTTTGGCCAAGGTAGCTGCCAGCTCTTGGATCCCCGGTAGACTCGATCACTCTTTTCGATATCTCTAAAAAAGTGCGCGAGCCTCAGTGAATTGTTTTGGATACCAGTTTAGTCGTTTCCAATGCGTGCGCGTACTTCTGCGTGCATACATTCTTTTGTATTAAAAATCCCCAATCATTTTTGGATTGAAAATGGTTATGGTTATTATTCTTTTTATGGGACATCATAATATCTATATATATAAAAGAAAGTGGTGTTAGTTACACTATTTATAACTCAAGAATGGATGAACCGATTTGGCTGAAAATTGGTGGAGAGGTAGCTTAGAACCAGGAGACGGACATAGGATACTTTTTATCCCATTCGACCGCGTTTCCGTCAAGTCACTATAAAACGTGGTATAACAAAAACGCATCTGACATAGAATAACAAAACGCAAATGACAGTGGAATAACAAAACGTAAATGACTGCTAAACGTAATTTTGTCTTTGGTTAACACAAAGATACATAACAAAATTTGACAATTATAAAAAGTGTTATAATAAAGCATTACTGATATTATAAATGCGAAAGTGTGTTTGTTTGTTGGTTTGTCCTTCAATCACGTCGCAACAGAACAGCGGATTGATGCGATTTTTGAAGTGAAACTTCTTTAGGCGCATGAGGGTAAAATTTTTACAAATGTAATGTCACGCAAGTATGCAACGGAAGTGTCGAAAAAGAAGTTTCACTTCTGACATGTGTACTTTGTACGCACGCAATTTTTTTGCATGGGTATAGTACTGGATGTAGTAGTGGTTCCTCAGACCGGGAGAGCTACTTTTTATCTCGGATAATGAAAGAGTTCCCGCGGGATTTTTAAAACTAAATCCATGCGGACGATGTCGCGGGCATCAGCTAGTTAAAAATATAGCCATGTCTGTTGGGGGTGGGGACAGTGCCCATACAATTTTTTGCATGGTCCTTTGACATTTGCAAATACAAAATCTGTCATAACATCTTTATTCAGCAGTTAAAGATTACTGGATACTGATGGTGAAATAGGCCTTTATTATTTATTAAAGATCTTTTTCTTTTTGTAAATTTTTAGGATTACAAGTAATAAAATGGTATGAATATTGCTCCATTAGCCTGACATCATTATAGAGAGTATTTTATTTTGTTTGGAGAATAAGCCAGCATAACCAAACTTGGTTTTGAACATGTAGTCAACAAGTAGAACTCTGCGTAAAGCGTCTGCTGCCATTGTGAATTTATGTATGGAATAGCTTTGGTCTAGTATTTGTAAGTGGCACTTTGCATCAAAACATCTAAATTATAAACAGCAGTGGATGGTTAATAAATACTTATAGCAATTGATTTTACAGAACTTTAAATATAATAATAAGTCACTCATGTGATCTGATTAAATGAATAAAAGATATAAATAATTGTGTTTTCCAGGCACTGCCCTAATGGCCATATAAAAGCATAGCTCATAGATTAGATCTCAATAAAAGTGCCTAATAAAAAATTACAAAGACTAAGCTTGTTGTCAGTGATGACTTACGGATCCAAGACATACTCGCTAACTATGGGCCTCATCAGAAGTCTCAGGGTCACTCGGCGAGCGATGGAGAGAGCTATGCTCGGAATATCCCTGCGAGATCAAATCAGAAATGAGGAGATCCGTAGGAGAACCAAAGTCACCGACATAGCTCAGCGAGTCACGAAACTGAAGTAGAAATGGGCGGGGCACATAGTTCGAAGAGCTGATAGTCGTTGGGGTCCCAAGGTGCTGGAGACCCCCCACTAGGTGGACCAATGACATCAAACGAGTCGCAAGGAGCCACTGAATCCAATCGGCGCAAAACCAAAGCCCATGCAAGAGACCTTTGTCCAGCAGTGGACGTGTATATGTTGATAAAGAAGAAGAAGATTATTATGAGAACTCCTCTGTTTTCAGGTGTTAAATTACCAACCAGCGGGTCCAGCGGCGGCTCCGACGTCGCCGCTCGTGTCGTCGCCGGGCGACAGTCGCGCCGCGTCGCCGCGCGCCCGGCGCCGGCTGTCGCGCGACCGCTCGCCGCCGCTAGCGCCCCTCCCGCCCCTTGCGCCGCCCGACCAGGCGATGTCACATTTAACTGCCAACTTTGATAACCTTGCAGTTGCTGAGGTCAGTGGATAGTTTACATTTTACAGTGTAATAATTCATAGTCAAATTATTTGATCAAAATAGGTTACATTGTACACTCTGATTTGTCATCAACCAAACAGTGTTACATAAAGCAAGTGAGTTATGGTGATAATTATTATTTATTATTGACAAACATAAAACTAAAACGAGATTAATAGCAGATTGCAATTGCTTACTACATGTTTGTTACTACTGTAGAATTGGGCATATATTTGTGTGTGGCAAAATGACCACTTATCATTTTGCCAAATGGGGATCCTGACTGCCATTTTGTCACCGCGTCGCCATGCTCATTCAAAACCATCATTTCAATACATTTTATAACCTTTCACAAAGTAATTTTTAATTTTCTCGATATATGACTCTTTGTGCTGTGCCAGGATGTACTAACTCTGGTGGCCATTTATTTCCAAAAGATCCAACATTAAAAAAAAGTGGGAAAAGGCTATACTTACATCGCAAAAAGTTTATAACGCCTAACGCAGGTTATGTCGGAATCATTTCCAAGATTCTGAATATGTAGTAGAATCAGCTTACACAAGCTTTGAAAGCAGGCTTTGAGAAGCTTGAAGGGTTTGATGACCGAAATTAAAATTTCAATTGTATTCTTCTAACCTAAATATAAAAAAATACCATGTACTGCTAAAGTAACAATGTCGGAGCTTTTCTCATTTATTTATTTATACAACTTTATTGCATACAAAATCAAAATATATATAATAAGTAAAGAAACAATTTCATACAAAAGGCGGCTTTATCACTAATAGCTATGTATAATAACTTATCACTCAACTTAATTTTTTTAAATGAATTATAGTTCAAATCCAAAAAAGGTGCATATTATATAAAAAATCACTGAAAAAAAAAAACAATATTAGGTCTACCTTTCTACAAGTTCCGATTTTTTTCCAGTTATCTTGCCTCCTCGTTTTTTCAATTTGTCTTTCAATTCTTTGAGCTTCCAGGTAGAATACACGTCAATTATTGCGTTGGCCAACAGGTTTAACCACAAAAGGCAGCATAAAACCGATAGCATAATATGGATATTATGTAAACAAAGCAATTACAAAATAACAGCGACCATCGCGCCGCTGCATGGCGCCCTCTGCGCTGATCTTTGCGTCAGGATCCCCATTCATTGTGTAAAAAATATTAATTTAGTAAGTAAGGCAAGTAAACAGCGGGATTGTAGCGTGCGACGGTTGCAGATGCGGCACAACATCGGCGAGGAGCGGCTGCGCGAGATCGCGGCCGTGCACCAGCAGTACCGCTCGCTGGAGAAGCTGAACGGCGTGCGGCGGCGCGCCGCCTACTCCGCGCCGCGCTCCTCCTCCGACAGCGGCTCCAGCGCGGCGTCCTCGCCGCCCGGCACGCCCGCGCCGGCGCGCCGCCACACGCCGTCCGCGCCGCCCGGCCCGCACGCGCCGCCCGTGCCCTACCTGCAGTACCCGCGCCCCTACCCCTACCCCACGCCGCCGCCCGCCTACCGCCCGCCGCCGCCGCCCTTCGCCAACGGCGAGCCGCCGCCCTACCCCGCGCCCGCGCCCTACCCGCCCTACGTGCCCGTGCTGTACGCGCCGCCCAAGCTGTCGTGCTGGAACTGCGGCGGTGCGGGCCACGCGGGGCACGAGTGCAAGGAGCCGAGCATGGAGGAGATGACGCGCGCGGGCGGCTACCAGCTCGACTTCGGCGGCGCGCCCCCGCCCGAGCCGCAGGACAAGTAGCGAGGCGAGCCGCCGCGCCGCCCCAGCCAGCTGCGGTAACTGCATTGCACATTCAATTTGACGACTGGTAGGTCCCATACACTGGTGCGCTTTAACCTTGCGCTGGACGCATGCGCCAACTACACAGCGTATGTCTGAGTACAAGTCTGCGCACGTGACGTGGCGCTGACCTCCACGCAAGTTGAAATCGCACCAGTGTTGTTAGACTTGTTGTAATATAATGTGCGGCCTGATCGTCTGGGGGGGCCACAGTTGTAATATTCATCGAATCTGCTAAATCGGTAACTTATTGTTTTTAGTTTAGATTTAAAGATGTAAATGTAGCAAATGTATAAATTGCAAGTACAAAAATGTATAAAAGGTGTGATGCATCGTTCGATTGTACAAATAATTTTATTTATACTTAATGTGTATAACAGTGAGTTGTTGAATTGAAAGTGTGGTTATTTTCTAATAGTTATCTTCAACAACAATAGCTACGATATTATTAGAATTGAGGGAATTCCACAATATGACCAGTGGTAATACATAAGACGTAACAATCTGATATTTCAATCATTAAATACAAAAAAAAAATATAATTGATGTAATATTAATTTTTAAATAATTAATACTTTTTTATAAGGAAATTTATTCAAAGAAATTTGAAATCAAAGATTGAATAGAGTGTTAAAAATATAATATAATAATTATAACAATTTTTATTCTGTGAATTTGTAGAATATTCATGTCACGAAAATGGAAGTGCCATACCTATAACCCAATAAAGAACTTTCTTTATATGCGGTAGGCGAAACCCTCATGGACCCTATTGAGTAGTGCTGTAATCTGATCGGCTAAAACCTTGGTCTCCCTGTTGGTTGTGTAACCGCCTTACAGCCCCACAACTCAGCAACACAAGACTATAGTCTTATTTAGGTTATCGCCCTTTCCGTCCTCTTCTTCCTTCTTTACCTTCATTATTTTTCAATAGCAACAACCAACCAGTTTCCCTGCGTTCCTAACATTTTATATACTAAGTTGTCTGAACATACTCATGTCTCATATTTTAGTTATAAGTTGATGTCTTTTGCTATCCAATTTTCCACATACAAATATGTCGTGCATTGCATCATTGGTTTCGTTTAAAATATATCGTACCTTTAGAATTACAATGAAGTAAGTGCAACTAGCTTTAAATCGAGAAAAATGCGTTGTTTTGGTCTTGCAGCCCTGCTCTAACTTAACAGTGACCTACCTTCCACCTAGTGGTATTTATCGTTATCACAAAAGTCAATGATGCTTCTGATTATTTGACATTTTTGTAAGTGTTCATCATACTAGTCAACTTTCGCAATTTTTTGCACTAACGTCATTGTAATTTTAAAGGTGCCATATGCATGTAGCATCTTTTATCAATGCTTGCAAAATAAATAATCAAAATAGTCCACCCCCGTTAGGACTGTGGTCGCTTATATGGGGGGTCGCAGGTTCGATCCCGGGCACGCACTTCTGACTTATCGAAGTTATGTGCGTTTAAGCAATTAAATATAAGTTAAGTTCCACAGAATTTTCTCGAAGATGCGTGAAGTCCACCAATTCGCATTGGGCCAGCGTGGTGCCTATAACCCTTCACTGAGAGGAGACCTGCACTCAGCAGTGAACCATTGATGGTTTGCTGGTGATGATGATGATGATGATGATGATGATGAATAATGAAAAAGTCAGGTACTCAAAAAAGTAGGTATACTCTACCCCTAGTTGGTAGTATGTCTTGCCTTGCCTTTTTAAAATTAGTATTTTACTATCAGACCCCCTTGGCTTTCTTTGCACGAGTTGGTTTACGTATTATATAGACTGAATGTTTTATAAACTTCTCTTAAAATGTTCTACATGATAGTGAAAACAGCATTGCCATCTATATCCAGATGCAGCTTGAGACAATGCACTATACCATTAAAGTTATGTTATAAGTTGATTTACAGAAGTATATTAAGTCTGAAAAAATTACTCTATTTAAAAAAACTACAAATTAGTCCAGAGTTGTACATAAATTAAAGAAAAAAATACAAAAAAAAAAGTTAAAAAAAACTTAAAAGGATTTTCCAAACTGGGGATAAAAAGACCAAAGGTCTTTCAAGACAGTTTTGATTACAATACCAGTTAAATTAAACACATCCTAATCTACATACTTTTGTGTACGTAATCTTCTTTGTCTTAATATAATATAGTAAGTTTAATCATTTTTACTATTATTACCTAATTATTTATTAATTAGCAAGAAAAGGGTAGAATTATTTTGCTATAATCCGCCAACAGCAAAATAATTCTACCCTTTTCTTGCTAATCATGGACTTCCGCAAAGTAACGCCTGCTTCTATCCAATATTTATTAATTAATGAATGATTAATGAATGTATCATTCAAGTTCAAAATCTCAGCTACATATTGCAAAAAAAACATGGTGTGAAACAAATCTTTGTATTTTGGAATTCCCTGTGATTCTTTCGTCTTTTTCATATTAGTGTATGTAATATTTTAGCATAACAATACAAGCACTAAGCTATTTATAGACTCAACAGTCTTTTTAAGAGAACTTATCCTCGAGTGCTCCTGAATGTGCCGCGCCCCATACAAACGAAGTTACATTCTTATTTGAAAATTAACCAATCAAACTTAATGAAATAATGATAGGCACACTAGAAATTAATATTTCTTTGTCTAGATTTCCTTAAAACTATATACATACTTTCATTGTTACGCAGGCTCAAAGATGCACATAAATACAAATCTTGGAGCCCATACTAACTTTCAAACACTATATTATTTTTACAAAGATCTGACAAAACACATAGGTATATAGAGATTATAGTTTCTCGAGCGTGTCTCAAAATTTCATTGAGTTTGTTTGTCCTTTCATTCAAACTAAAATGAAACTTCATTTGTAAGGGGCTCGCTTGACATCAACTCCTCATAATTTAGACTGAACGTTGCTGATGAATTCAATTTAATAAAAGTTTCCTTTGATCCAAGACTGATTTCTAAAAGTAGCCAGTGATCTCCATTTCAAAAATGAGTTCTAGATGCATCATCATTCAGCAGGGATAGAAAACTTGTAAGCGTTGGAATTTGGTTGGACAGAATGATATTTATAAAGGCAGTGTCATCATGACGTGTGGCTGTATTTAAAAAAAAAAAAATATATTTTAGATGTATTTGATTGAACAAGGGATTACTTTGATCAAGTTCAATAAGAGGCAATGCTCTTAAATTAATAAAAATATATTATTATTATAAAAAGTCATTGTAAATAGTAATTACAAGTGTGTAAGAAAGTTGACACTTCGCCCAATGTGTGTGATCATACTTTGTAAATATCTACATTTATAATTATAATATAACTAGCTGATATGTTTAGAAATTGATTATATTAATTTGTAAATTGTCTTGTAATAATATTTTATGAGTGACCCATATAGTTGTATAATATGATTGTTTCTATTTAAGATCACAGTCACAAATCACAATTTTGCATTTTTTCTAAAGTCCCAGTTTTTGAGAGCAATTCAAATTAGATGGGTTGTATAATTGTTTGCATAATTATATTATTTTTTTAATCGATCCAAATGAGTCACGCGCATAGGTGGGTGCGGTATAACGGCAGACAAATCCAAAAACACGTTAAAGTTTTTTGATTGATAGTTATTATTCTCCTGATGTATAAATCTAAAATGGACCGATCGGTTATTTCGATATCTGAAGTATCCGGTTTTAGTTCAATAGTTTGTTGTCGATATCGATATCACTGCTAATTATTATGTTGTATACAATATATTTTAACTAACAGGTGCGGGATATCCAAAATTGATTGCTACAGTGTGACGATCGCAATCAGCTCTGATTGGCTGGTACCTACTAACTCGCTATTGATTCAAATGCATTGATGTAGCGAGAATGCCATAAATTCAGTCAATCAGAGGTGATCTACATCGTCACTTTGTAGCAATACTTTTTGACAATCCCACGGCTGGTCCGCACGTCCAGTGCCACAAGTATAAGTTGGCGGTGGCGTTTTGAGGAACTAATTCGGTTATCCCATTTTTATACTCTTTGTCCATGTCCATCTTGAAAATTCACTATTGGATCTCGTTGTGTGCTGTTGCGTTTATTGTGTAAAAAACAGTGCCACAAGTATAAGTTGGCGGTGGCGTTTGAGGAATTAATTCGGTCATCCAATTTTTATACTCCATGGCCATCTTAAAAATTCACTATAGGATCTAGTTGTGTGCTGTTGAGTTTATTGTGTAAATTAAAAATGTTTGTTCCCTTTTAGTCTCAAGTTCTGTACAATGGCAATAGGAATGTTGAGCACAATGGCGCACAGCCGCGCCAAGTTATACTTGTCGCACTGTAATTAAAAATGTTTTTTTTTTCCTAATTTAGTCTCATGTTCTATACAATGGCGATACTAATGTTGAGCACAGTGGCACACAGCCGTGCCACTTGTCGCACTGTAATGCTGATCTTTTACTCAGAGAATGTTGTAAAAAGAATAGCACTAATTATACTCTGTGTGGTGTAGCGTGGTGCGGGAGACAGACAATAGAACGTAACTCATTTTGCACCATATTATTGCAATCATTAGGTTGAAATTACGAAAACTGATTTTCTGAAAAAGAAGGTGGTGTTAATTTGGTTAAGGTGGTGAACCATATGATTGCAACAATATGGTAAAAAATGAGTTATGAGTTATGTTCTATTGGCTTGTCTCTCGCACCATGATACACCGCAGAGTATAAGAAATGTCACAGTAAAAAATATTGTGTAGGTACAACCGAGTAAGTACCAGTGACCTCGACTCAAATGTATACTCGCTAAAATGGAGTTCATAAAACATGTACATAGTAGCATAATTTTATAAATTGATAATAATAATTATATTATTAGTGTTAGTATTTGAGAGTTAAAACGAAAATCATTTTTTTTACCCTTATAAGTGATTTTACCAGTTTTAAGCTAAACCGTAAGGGTTTGTTACTATAATTAAAATAATCCCGTCAAAATACCTTCTCATCATATATTAAAAACTTAAAATTATAAAATAAAAATTCGCGATGTATTGTTTTGTATTCATTATACCGTCCTCTGGGGATACGTTTGAAAAAGGCCAATACATATAATAGGAGTAAGCGAAAATTATAATTAAAGAGAAAGCAATTATTTTTTGTACATATAAATAGGAAATTTACCTTTTTCTCACCAAAGTACATGAAAGTTCGTACCTTAGGCAGACCTGTCTGTCGGTAAATCTGGATCACACCAAAATCACATTATAATGTATGTAGAAGACTTATCAGACTAGGTACATACGGCGACAATAATCTGCTCTTGCATGGACCTTGCTCTGAAAAAATTGTGCCGAATGACTGGCCTGTGATTGGCGAGCCTTTTTAATATTTGGGATGGGCAGCTAAGAATAGGCACATTTTTTTCTAGGGCAGGTTGGGGTCTGTAAAGTCTTGTGTAATCTGCGATTTTGATCGAGAATAACGATTCAGTTTTACTATGTACGGACTGTCTTATGGGTAATATTAATTATTTATTAAAAGCAAGCTAGCGCTATAGTAAGATGATGAGACCTTATACTGACATATAGGATGGAAACGATATTGTGGTTTCAGGCGATTATTTTCTTAATATAATAGATATCCAAAACTTAATACCGCTATTAAAACCATGTCTCATTGTAAATAGCGAAATGAAAATAAAAAAAAAAATTACATAAATTATTCTCATATAGTTTAACGTTATCTACCTAATAATAATTTGTTTATTTTTCATAATATTTCGTAATTAGTAATCTTTAATACTATTTGTTAATAACATAATACATACATAATATTATGACAAACTAATGCCCGTTTTCACCAATGTTCCCTAATTTTACGGGCTACCTAAGCGAAGTTAGGTGACGTTTTTTGTCAATTTAGTTTTCACGAACCTTTGGAGAACACCTAAAGGTGGAAATGACATTGGGTAAGGGATTGTATTTAGGGGCTACCTACGTAAAAAGACTCCTACTTAGGGGATGATTTAGGTATGGTTGGTGAAACCTTTTTCAAGTTAACCAATCTTATGCAAGATTGGTTTACTACAGTTCCTTATGAAATGTATTGGAGTAGTACGATTTTCAAGCATATCACGTTTATTTTAAGTAGTACCTAACTAGTTTAGTAGTAAGTAGAGGTTATCTAACAAAGTCTACGAGAATGATTTTATTGTGTATGGGAGTTCTAATTAAAATATGTAACGATTTCATCAATTTTAATTAGGTAAAGTCTATATTGTTTCGTTCATCAGGCCACATAGTTTTAATATTTATAATTGTTTTTGAATATTTCTTATGGTAAGAAAATAATTGCCTATGCAGAATTTACGTAACCACTCTGAATATTTTGCGGTAAAATCTTAGGTTTTGGTAAAAAAAAAAAATTTTTTTTGCGTTGAGGTTATGAGAGCAACGAGGATTTTGACGATCATGAGCGTGCCTACGATTCATACTTTTTAAGGCGCGTTCTATGCGTAATGCGTTCACTTTGCATGCGTTTTCGAAAGAAATTCTGACGTAGAACTTGTACTTACCAAAATGTACGAACGATCTCGATCCTTCAAGAACTTAAGGGAGCGTCCACGCTGGATGCTTAAGGGAGCGTCCACGCTGGATGCTTAAGGGAGCGTCCACGCTGGATGCGAGTTAATCGTGTCTACTTATATGCACGTATTGGTCCTACTTCCGAAGTAGATCTCATTTTATTAGGATTTTTTGCTACCGTGGTGCGCTTGAAATATAAAATGGACATAGAATTTACTAATTTGGTTTTTGGACATACTTAGTTACTTACCTAAATTATTTTGTGGGATCAAAGTCGTTCAACGTATTATTGACCATCGCAGGGTCTGGAAAGAAATATCCGAAGAATTAGAGTAACAATCAGTACAATCGGAAAACTATTTTCTGATGGAGAAATATCAGTGTGCGCACTCTATTCTAACCTTAACCTTGGACGTTAACGTATTATGGGTACAAATTCGTATCTAAAGTGAGCGCCATAGCTAGCTTATAATACTTAGGGCCTGTTTCACCACTTGCTGATATATGTCTGATAGCCTATCCACAACTTATCTGACGGATAGCGTTTAAATTTCTGTTTCATAAGTATCTGATAAGTCAATCTAGCAGCTAAACTCAAAGAGATTTATCGAGCAGATACCTATTTTATCTGTTAGATATATATCAGGCACTTAATCAGCAAGTGGTGAAACAGGCCATTCTGTGATCCGAGGGCAACCATGTTCAACGCTTAAAGCGGATTCGCTTTGCTCTGCAAGCTTTAGCGCCGAGCGATAAAAAGGAGATTGGCGAATTCCATAGAGTTTCTGACCCAGACGAACTGAACTGAACACTGAACGCCCACGTTCACGAATCAAACTTCTCATACTTGTTCTAGTAAACCAGACTAACAAAAATTTAATCAAAGTCTATCAAATATATATAATAAAGTTGGGAGAAAAAAGATATTCACTTGTATTGCCATGTCACGGTCAGATATTTATAATGTGTACTTGTGAATAATTATATTTTTAATCCCCATCTTCTAAAAACATGGGGGTTACACAGAAAAATACTCTGAAAAATATTAATTAAAATTAAATGTTTTCTGAATCTGAACGGTTTTTAAAAATTCTTGGTCAAAATTCGCCAACCTCCTTTTATTATAATAGGTATTGTGTTCATACTATCGGAGCTACAATTTATATCGCTTGTTTGCGTCTTAAAGTAAGCGTAGTGCAAATTCGCTTTGAGCGACGTACCTATAACCTATTTTTTTTATACTTGTAGCTTTGACGTAATAAGCGAATTTAAATTTAATTCGTAAATAAATTGAGGAGCTATTTTGACCGGACTTTATATCACTCCTTATGAAGGTTGTATGTCCACATAACGTAATTATTGTGTTATATTTATATCTTAACAATTTTATTATGATATTTAAAACAAGTTTAAAAAAATATATAGATTACACATAGTGAAAGTAATTTAACGTTTGTATCTTTGAAACCATACCTCCCGTAGGTTCTGTGGAGTGTGCCACTAGACACTTTTTGAAATAACTTGTACTAACTGCATATCATTATTCGTTTATGTATTCGTTTTTAGTACCGACGTAAGCCTTACCTGTGCCTACAGCAGTATGTTTTTAATTTATTATTACCGCGTTATTGAACATCCACAAATTAAAGTCGTCGTTATCGCACACATACGGTTATACAATCCTTATAAAATGGTCTTCAAAAAGTATTTAAAGTTGATTCATGACACGGGTTGGCTTGGCAATTCACAGAATGTGTAATCTGACTTTAGGTCGATGTGTTTAATTTACGAAACTACACTGTTCCCGAGTGATCTGCTAATAGTTCTTAATCGTTAAATCTAGGAGTCAAAATTCAAATTCAAAATTCAAAATTATTTATTTCACGTAGGCCAACCTGTGGCTCTTATGACAAGTCATGAGACATGACTCTACCACCGGTACGGAAAGCGGATTCTGCTGAGAAGAGCCGGCAAGAAACTCAGCAGTTGCTCTTTTCAAAATAATCATTTTACAATATTATTATGAAGCTATTACATTGTAATAAGTTTTTTATACTATCTTGTGGGCAGCTGGATGCCAAGCCGATTTAACCTATGCAACTTTGTTAGAATAAAATATAATATTTCCGCAATGAGGATAAGTTCCAAACTAAAAAAAAATCTACAATTCAATTCATGTTAAGACGGACAGACACAAAGTAACCCCATTCCCGCCGGCGGCACCCATTCAAGTCGAAATCATACTTACTCTTAGTTGACTACTATTCCAAGAAAACTGCCATAGTCTAGAACCTATCTAGATAATAATTATATAGTACGTACTACGTAATACGTAGGTATGTATGTAATTTCATTCGTCAGATTTCGTCGAGGGAGTTCAGATTTCGTTAGATCTTAATTAAATTTTAATAAAACTTACCTGATTTTTGAAACATTTTGCTGAGATAATTGGCTGCGTCAAGTATGTCTCAGGATTAATAACAAAATAATAGGTAGGATTTGAAGAACCAAAGTTCAGATTAGGTACTAGTTATACGAGTAAGTACCTATATTTTTAAAGAAAACCAATCGTGATGTGATTGTGTGAAATTAATCGTAAATTATTCATCATACATTTTAAGTAAACAGTACGTGCGGTTAAGGCTTACGAAGGTAAGGGGATGTTTGTCAATAAGTCCATTTTTCAACTGCTATGTAATATTGATGGCCTTTTCTAGGGTTGCCAACAGCACTTAAAACCAGTATATTTACTATATTTAACTCTTAATACTATTTACTCCACCAAAATTTAACAAAATACTGTTTTTATTATCTTTATCACTTTTATACATTATTTTTTTGTCAAACGCTGAAACACGTATAAAATATTATTTTAATTCCGAGAATCTGTAATTTTTTCCAAAATGAAGAAATACAAAAATCTGACATTGTGTTCTCGCTACAATTGGTGATGTTTATCGTGGTTTAAAAATTATTGCAATCAATTAGGTTACCTACCGATTCTTAACGAAGTAAGTTCAGCTTTCTAACTCATAAAATGTGAGCCACGTTTTATTAGTAGACCACGAAAAACTCTTATAAAATGTCCTTTATATTTTTGAAAATACTATTACCCCTTGTACTTTAAATTCTTTATTTCTTGAACAAAGTTGGCAACCCTAGTCACAACAGCCCTTGGGAAATTTTGAGGTGTTTGAAAAATAACTGAAACTTTGCAATATTATTTTCGTCTTCCTCGTTTGAAAATAGCGAGATAGACAGTCGTAAAGCGACGCGTTCGCAAGATATGAGATTTGTTTTTTTCATAATAAGAAAAACCTGTTATTTATTGATACTTGCTAATGGAAACCTGATATTGCAATAATTTAAAACATAATAATATGAAGAAGGATTCGCTACTTTTATACTAATACGGGCTGGCGTTCGTTGTCACTTGTCTGTCTATTATTATTACTACCGGTCAGTCAGCACTTCGCGAACAGCGAGCTAAAAATTTGGTCTATAACATTGTCAGTTTAAAATTTCATTCTGGAAAAGGAAAACAGATTCTTGAAAGAAAATAATTTAAGTATCGTTTTACTATTTCGGCTTCTTAATTAAATAATTATTAAGAATTAACGTTGTGTCCAAAATATACCTCCTTGATTTCAAAATGTGTGGCAGACGATTCTGGCATCGTACCTACCTACTTGTGATAGATGGCAAGTGTTCGGAAAAATGCAGGTACGTAATAAATAATTGAAAGTTTCAGAGCTTTTTTCAAGCCCTCTTAAAAGTATCGGGCGTTCGGTCTATAAGTATAAATGAATGCTTTTATCACCCATTTGATAGTGTAAAATCTTATAAATTTGACAGCTTAAATGTTTGTGTTGTGTATACTTATATACGTTGTTTGATGTAAGTATAGGTAGGTACGTTTCAAATTCGTAGGTATATCTACCTATACGTTTTAAGTTGACAAATGAATAAGATTTTCTTACACAATCGCACGGCCGATTTTGTTGACGTAACAAATGGAACATTAAGCTATGCAGCTTTATTTTGTACTAGTGGAAGTATAAAAATATTTTTTTACTTTGTACAGGATGATATAAATATGTGATAAATCATTTTTAACATACCTAATTATTAGCGATTGTGATTTAGTAAGGTGTGTAGTTTACTATAAAAAAATGTCGCTTTACTAAATAATATGTACCTACTGTACCTACTCTACAGCGATCTAGTATTTGTAATATTGTTTTCCCCACAGTTTTGTATTTGGGTACTTATTATGCTGTTGTATTATCTACTAATAACACATAGACCAGCATTTAGGAAAGAGAGTGTTCGGCCCGACATTATAAGACCTCTGTATCCCACCAATGCTGTGAATCATTTGCTTTATGAGAAATAAACCAACAAAATCTCTAACGAGTTTCATTTGATACATAATTATTTATTTACCTACCTACATTATACATACTAAACAGATCAGTATGACGGTTATTTTTTTTTTAGATAATAATTCTTAGGTAAGTGGATAAATCCTAATTTACTCATATTAGTTTAGTTCGATGTCAGCTCATACGGTCATACCTGGCTCATACTAACCTACCGTCTACTACAGCTTCTATCGTCATGGTTTTTACGTTCTGCACTACGGTCACGTTTGCGCCCCTAAGAGAGCGCATGCGCCATAAGTTTCTTAGAAAGATAGAAACTTTACGTTTAAATCAAAGTTTTTTTCGAGAAACAGAGCACGTAGACTCGCAAAAGATATTTTATTGGACAAAAAACTTAATGGATTTTATTTTAGGAAGAGGACAGACTGGCTACTTTTAGCGGCAGCGATCGCGGCGTTTTTGTGGTCTTTAGCGTTTTTATGGCCGTTTGCGTGCATCGCGTTTCGCGCGCGCGGAAATCGCGACTCAAACGCGTTCGCATTTTTGTGGCTTGATCGCAGAATCGCGAAATCGCGCGAAACGCGATGCACGCAAGAGGCCATAAAAACGCCATCGCTGCCGCTGAAAGTAGTCAGTCTGCCCTCTCCCTTACTGCCTACAGTAGGTTTAATATACGTCGACGTCCTTGCTCGTTTTAATTTCGATCAAAGTTCAAATATCGGGAACCAATAAAACTATAAAGGAACGATTATAATATAGAAGGTGATTGTATTTTATTGGAGCTCTCTTGCTATTTTATGAAGTTCTCATTTCCTGAAAATTATTCTCAATAATGCCTTCACTGAGCCTTAAAGTATTATACTTAGGTACATAGGGTTAGCTAACATCTGACATCGCTTTATAAGCACTTTAAGAGGGCGCAAACAATTTGGGTAAACAAAATGTTCACGAGCGTCTAAGAGCTAGCGATGGATAAGGGTAAACAAGAAAGCGTTGCGTAATGGGTTTGCTTACACCCAGATAGGTAGGTATAACTATCACTTCGACCGTTCGAGCTTCCTCCTTGACTTGAATACAAATAAAAAGTTATGTACCTACCTAAGTATTCGCCTTTCCATTCCCTTATGTCACGTCATTACAATAATTTAGCTTTATGTTCTGAAACTTTTTATGTTATAAGTACCTAACTCTTACGTACCTACCTGCAATCGTTAAGGATAGACGCCCACTGCAATTGTAGTTTCCAGTCTACATTCAGCGGCTCCTTGCGACTTGTCAGATGTTTTTTCTGTGATCGAAGGATTTAATCGGTCTACCTAGTGGTGGAGGTTGGAAGAAGTTTGAGGAAAATAAGTTTTTGTATACTTATGTAGGGTAGAACAGGGTAATGGGAGCCTACTAAGGGAAAATTTTCATAAATTCCACATATTGGTCAACATTCTTATAATATTTAACTAGGAACTCTTACATTAAATTATTAAGGTATATTTTAAACACAGTCCATGAATTAAGGTACAATAATGATTTTACAAAAAAAAAAAAAACAGTCGCTCCCATTGCCCGACACATGCGGGTATTGAGAGCCCATTTAACGCTCATATGGGAAATGGGAGCCATAATTTACTCTTTCCCGAAAATTAAACTAATGTTTAGTTTAATTTTAACTTTAAAATATGTTTTAAACTTTAAAATATGTGATCTTAGTTATTAATACAATTTACAAAGAACTATTTGTAACATAAATAAAAACACAACCTTGTAAACAAAAACAAAACACCCAGATTTTTAAGGATTCAAACAAAAAGCACAAATATAAGAATCTGGAGTATAACTGCTAGAACATTCTTTATGGGCCCATTTTCCACAACTTCTGCATCGGTACCACATCTCTCCACTTTTTCCCGTGTCTAAACAAATTGCACATAAAGCTTCCTGTTCTGAAACTTCATCAGAAGATGAAGATTCTTCGTCTTCACTTTTAAACAATGTTTTTTTGCTTTTTTAGCCCCTTTGTTTCTGGTTGTAGTCTTATTGTCTTTAGCCCCTTTATCTTTAGTAAGTTTCCGCTTGTCACATTTCCCTTGGGTGCATTTTCTCCCACTAAGTGGACTGACACATCGAACGAGTCGCAGGGAGCCGCTGGATTCAGGTGGCGCAAGACCGAGACCCGTGGAAATTCATGCAAGAGACCTTTGTCCAGCAGTGGACGTCTATTGGTTGACAAAGAAGAAGATATAGGTATCTAAAATGACGTAAAAATATATTGTGAAAGCTAGTGGAGTATTGGGAGCTATGTCGGGTAGTGAGAGCCATGCTAGGCTACCATTACCCGCTGACTACCATTTTGAAAAGTAATATTATAATTATGTTATTCTACTTACAATCTCAATTTGACCAATTGGACTTGTTAGTGCATGCATCTAGGGGTATAATAAGCATAAAAAAAAATAAGAATATAACTTCATACTTACCTCAGCGCAGGAAATCAGCAACTTTTTATAAGCGTGGAGCAAAAGCACACAACCGTCCATCATGACAACGCATTGAACTAACGCTAAACGCACAGAACACTATTACTCCTTAACGGCTCGTGCTCGTCAGGCGAAGTTTCTCGATGTTTGACGAAAGCGGCTGAGTGTTTACGATAGCGCAAATGTGCCTACTTTCCGTTCAATCCCCATGGCTCTCTCATCACCCCGCGCTCCCCTAAAGCCTATATTATATTATCTACATAAACCTAAGTTAATTCGCGCAATATTCACTCAATGTCGACTTTATCCTTCCGTTTTATCAAACTGTCATCAATCTTGTCATGCTTGCTGAGGGTGAGTGACTGATGTGGCATACTTTAGCCATCTACCTACTATTCATTAGTCATCTGATGCAATCGTGAATTGTATCGAATACCTACAGATTTATATGATTTGCCGCTTACGTAGATAGCTGTATCTACGATATTTTTTTGAAGTTTTGTGGTACCTAGACAGTAGACACCTAGCTAAGTAATTCGTATAATATTAACTAAAGGAGTTCCTAGGTTATGATAGTTATGATAGTTATGATAGGTTAGATAGGTTATGATAGTTGGTATAGTGGCTTCTGGCTATAGCTTATTCGGCCGAAGAATATGAGTTCCAGGTTTTGAGTCCCAGGTGAGACTGAATTATAGTAATTGGGCTATCCTGTGTAGAAGTTTCCAGTAGCAGCCCGCAGTTGGAAAGTTGGCAGTATTGCTCACCTGTGCTTCGGGGAGCATGTAAAACTGTTGGTCCTGCTCATGATCGCTCTCCGGTTATGTATAGACAGTTATTACAGACTTGTGGACTGTAATAACTCCCGCGTAGTTGAATAACACCGTTGTCATTCGCCGCCTTAGCTGAAATTTGGTTAGGGGTTTTTTCTCAAACGAGCTGAGTCACTATACGTACTCTACCTTTGTAGATGTGGAGTGACTATGTAGTTCTCGTAGGTACACAATTAGATTTCTTATACTTACTAGAAAATACTAGATTAATGTTCTTCACATAGAGTTGGTACTACGCGTTCGTTTCAAGTTGTGCCCTGCACCATAGAGTAAAGAAATCTACACCCCTCGCGCTTCCCCGCACCGCACCTCAAGTCAGACCCACAGCTAGTAAAGACACAGTATAAGAAGATGCAGTATAATAGTTTATCTATTGTTTTATCTGTTAAGTACTAGCTGACCTGTCTTAACTATGAATATTGAATTCGAATTGGTATAAATAATAAAAAAATATTAAAAAAAAAGTGTTTATTATTCTAATGCTTTACGATATACAACATTCTTAGTTTTTTTTACCAAACCTACCAAAACTCCTTATATCCAAAGTTCAATTTAATAAATTGAAATTTTAATACGTAAACTTAGAATAAGAATTATTATTAAATATTATTTTTGCATGCCTATCCTACCGGATACTAATCTACCGATTGTAAGGACTTTTATTGACCGAGCGAAGCGAGGTCTCTGAGTCTACTAGGTGAATTTGCTCTTGTCCGTCCGTCCGTTCGTCTGTCAGAGCCTTATAACTTTTGAATTACTGAACGTAATTACTTCAAATTTAGATATAATATGTAAACTGATGGCCTTCAGCCGAATATTGCATAAAAAATTATATACTACGGCCGTTCAGAGAATGCGTTCCTGACACGTCGCGATTGAACTGACGACGTAACTTTGTAATGGCGTTGCAGTTACGATAAAAATATTATTGCTGGTTGTTTACCGTTTTAACAATTGATGAGCATTAAAACAACATTATTATAATATCAATAATCAATTAATGTTATAATTTTGTGACAGTTGTCGTGACTAACTGACACGTGTCAGGAACGCATTCTCTGAACGGCTGAACTTTAAAAACCTTTATTTCAGGGGGGCTCTCAAAAAATTTTATCGCGTTATATAAAATTGTAACATATCATGTTAAAGATAATTTCGAACCGAGTACAAAAATATTTTTTTTTTAATTTTTCCCTTAAAATTGACGAAATGGGGGGCTTTCAAAGTGGAGATTTAATACGCTCTCTTGAAGACGCTCTCTAGGAGAATTGACTATGTATTTTCGAGCATATTTTAGTTTTTTGTTTTACTTGTATCCTGTACTTGAACAAGAAATACTACAATTATATGAATATTACTAGCTTTTACCCGCGGCTTCGCCCGCGTGGAATTCGGTTATATCGCGCTTCTTAGTTTTCCCGTATATATAGAGTTTAGAGTTTTTAAACCAAAACTGCGTGGTAAACTATATTATATGTTTTACGTTGGGGAGCAAAAACATGCAAATTTTGGGCACTGGATACCCGGGAACACGCTACATAGAGCTGGCCATGCGAAAAACAATGCTTTTCTAAGTGTACTCCAGCAACCCTTAGAGTTTGACCCTTTGAGTAATAATTACTCAAAGGTTTGACCTTGTGCTTTATTAATGGTCATAGCAAATGAAACCCTTATAGGAAATTGAAGTCTTTTAAACTGAAATGGGAGGTCTGTTGGAATAATCGGAATCCGAGGAATGAGTACACTTTCACCCTTTGCAGCGCCAGTTAAAATAGTGGCGGTAATAATATTCCGCCCAAGGTGAGTGACACGCAGCCTGGTACCATTGCACAGTCTAGGGGCATCGAGATTACGCATGAGCATCACCGGCACCCCTACTTTTAATTTTAATTTATGTGATGGCACCCCAGATAATTCCAAAGAATTTAAGAACTCTACAGGATATGAGGTACTATTTTCTGAGTCTATCACCGTGTCTACAGATAAATATTCAGTAGTTTCTCCCATAACTTCATCCAAAATATTTTCATTTATTTTAGTGACCGTTTCGTTTTTTGGTGCTAATATTGCGCGTTCGCAGAGCCATTGGTCATCATGTATATTATTGTGTAAGTCAGTATAAACTTTGGCTACCAACTCTGATTCGCTGCCCACAACATTACAAAAATCTTCCGTTAAAGTTATCATTCCCTCTGTATCTACTGTCATTCTCCCATCACCGATTTTTAACAATGTTTCCGCGTAATGACCTGAGTGAAAGTCGTTAAATAATCTTACTCGCATGTTTGTTGTCAATTGGAATTTTATGACATGGTCCCATAACTTAGACGATTTTAGGCAAGCTTTTATTTCATCTGCTGGAGTCCCCCTTTGTATGACTGGTAGTGTTTGCCGAAAGTCACCTGCCAATAAAACTACCAATCCTCCCATTATGCTCTTGCAGTCCCTTATATCCTGTAGAGTTCTATTGAGACCTTCAATAGCTCCTTTGTGCGACATGGTACACTCATCCCAAACTAACAGCTTACACTGACGTAGCATCGCGGCTCGACCACTATTTTTACTGAAATTGCAAGTTGGTGATTCCTCTTGGGCAAGATTTAGAGGCAGTTTCAATACGGAGTGCGCAGTTCGTCCTCCACTGAGTAGCGTGGCAGCAATTCCAGAGGAAGCAACGGCTACCGCTATGTTTTTATCTTTTCTTATATGAGCCAGAAGAAGATTCAGCAAAAAGGTTTTTCCAGTGCCCCCCGGAGCATCAAGAAAAAAAAGTGCGCCATTCACTGACTCTACGTAGCGTGTTACTTCGTCGAATACAGTTTTTTGCTCCGGTAATAATTTGGGGACCATGTCTTTAACTTGCTGTTGCAGCATAGCAGCATTATAATCTAGCTCTCTGGCGATGTCATTCACGCTTTCCTCTGATCGTTGTGGGCTAGTCATTCCAAATTCACTCAGTTTTTTACCGGTTATTTCCATAGTTTTATTTTCTATTTTAGTGAGAGCCTCGTTGTAAATGAAATCATTATACGCGATGTCCGGGTGTGTCATCTGCATTCTTTTTAAGATATCTTCTGCCATATCGTTTTTGTATTTTTCCCATAGCTGTTGAGGATCGGAAACGCCGCAGGTTGAGATCAAGGTTGCAAACAACTCTCTTATTTTTGTAGGTGATCTGCATTGTACTGCTTCTATCATTGTTTCCTCCCAATGATTATCATTCTCCAACAGACCAAGAACTTCACATGCCTGTCTGTATGTTGCGCATTCTTGACCGTTCACATTTTTAAGATCCCTATGGCTAGTTGGTCCACGAACATGGTGCAGGAGCATTCTTAAACAAAAACACTCAAAATTGCACACGTGAACAGTTATACACGACCAAGAGCATCTCCTGATTTTACTCCGGGCCAGTTTTCTACTGGGGTGCCTTGAATGCGACGCTTCCACTCTTTTCTAGAGGCATTCCATGTGTAGTATCGGGGAACCTCTGAATATATAAGGGTTTTTGCAAATGGGTCGTTCTGGCAAAGCTGGAAAAAAGCGGTCAGTGTTGTCTTTGGCGGAGACGCGATCCTTTCATGAAAATTGCTTTCATTATAATACACACGCTCTCCGTTTTCTAAATGGACGGCCAAATGAGTGACAGTGGGGTGCCTTTCATGTAATGGGAATCCTAAAAGTCGCCATGCTGCCTCATTGCTGCTCACATAACGCCCCTGTTGGAAAGCTTGTACTTCGTTTATGACAGACGATCCAGCTTCCTGTATAAAATTAAAAACGGCTTGATCGGTTCCTTTTTTAATATATTTACAAATTTATTTGATAGCGCGCACGGAACCGCAGGCCTCTACATTTATATGGGCGTTAAATATTTTACATAAAATTGGCGAATTAGGTACAACCCAACTATTGTCCATAGTTTCAAAATCTCCGCTGCGGGTTTTGATAGTAACCGTTCGGCCTCCGTCTTCAGGTGATCTTCTTCTGTATAACGGATAACCCTGTTCATTGTGGATAGTGTCTTTTATAAGTGAGCGCGGATACTTTTTTGTGCATTTTCCCTCCTTCATACACGGTGACGTAGAGTTGCGGATGCCACAGGGACCATGCATCATGTTTTTAACCAAAGTATCGTGCAACTCCTTATCTTCTGTAGGATCTGGAATTTCAGCGCTAATCAGATTGTCAATTTGAGTAGGTCGCAGTTTCTCCTTGAGCCAAATCAAAATATGAACATGTGGCAGCCCCCTTTTCTGCCATACGATGGAGTACATATAACATTGCACGTCGCCAAATACTTTACCTTTGGTAATGACACCCATAAGTTTCTGTACTTTTAATCGGAATACTCTCGCTATCAAATCGTGTCTGTCAATTGGTTTCTGACCTGGCATTAGCTCATCGGTGATCTCCTTCCAAGATGGGTTACAGGTGAATGTAATAAATAGATCGGGACGGCCGTAAGCACGTACGTATGCAAAAGCATCTTGCGTATATTCGTGTAAGTAGCGCGGGCTATTGATAAAAGACGATGGCAGAATGACCATCTTTCCTAAATCACTGGGATTTACATTGGCATCGTTACTTACTGCATCTTGCAGGTGAATGTATTGTTCAGCACGTAATTTCTTTTGGTTAAGTGTTATATAACGGAGACGCTCGCTCTCTGTTTTAACCCACATGTCCACTAAAAACTGATGGAAAAGTTGCCTGAAACGGGGCAGCAAGTTAAAATCATTCTCACGTAACATCATGTGATAAGCATAAAAGTTCATGCAGGATACTTTTTTAGTAGCCAAGGGCTGACTTGTAGTTGGGTTGATTAATGGCAGCTCAAAATGATAACCTTCCTGGCCTTTACTGAAAATTAAGGGATACTGAAGGGCGTCATAGAACTTGTGAGTATCGGGTACGCGTGTCAAAGTATTATCATGAGCACGGAGGACGATGTCGCGTGATGAAGAAAAATCTCCACAAACCACTGCAGCTACATCATTGATGAGAGGCGCGTTGAATCGTCTCTCGTGTTCTCCGCGCGGAGTGCGATCAGGGTGAATAACCAATTTGTATTGTTCGTGAGGCATGCGGTCTAAGGCCGTTTTAAAAGTATTAATAAGTCGATTGTGCTCATGCAACATTCTTTGGATTTTGAGAACGATTTCCCTCTCAACACCTTGAATGTACTGACATCGCCGATCCACTTCATTATCTTCATCTCCCATGAAATATATCTGAAGAAATTTATGTTGTTCATTAGGCGCGGGAAGCATAGAACCGATCCTGTGGTAAACTTGGCCCTGGATAGTAAAAGTTGGCGAAAAACCGGGCATGATTATTTCCCGGTCTACCCCGAAAGATGACATCTGGAAACAGGAATTATATTTTCGAATCCTATTTAAGAAACGCCGTGACTCATCGGAGTCATATATAAGAAGAGTTTTGAGGGGTTCTTCAGGTGCATCTAATGTAGGAATGCGTACTTTCCCAGTTACGCAACATAGACCTGCCGTTTCGTCCTTCCATTTAAGGGCATCACAAAACCTACATTTTTTATTCATTAATCCGATGACGACCAAGGAATGGTTTTTGTAATCGATCAAAGGATCGTATTCAAATGCAGTATTATTAAACACGGACCAAGTGTTTCTCATGAAAGCTCGACGCCGCTCAGCTTGCATTTGTGCATGCGCGGTTCTTCTCGCTAGAGTCTCTTCTGGAGTCTCGGCCATTCTAGAAGCTGCCTGTCGCTCAGCTTGCTCCTCTAAACGCTGTTGCGTTTGAAGAGGCGTCTCATTAGCTCTCAAAATAGCTTGTCTTTCTGCTTGCTCCTCTAAACGAATCTGTGTTTCAAGGGGCGTCTCATTAGCTCTCCAAATAGCTACTCTTTCTGCTTGCTCCTCAAGCCTTTGTTGGCGCTGAGATGGTAGCTCAGCAGCTCTCGAAGCAGCTTGACGCTCTGCTTGTTCGCGCCTTCTTATTTCAGCATGAAGAGACGATTCTTGAGATCGGGCAATTTTCATTGCCCGAGCTTTAGATGAGGTGCTCGACAAATTAGATTTCCGTTTGCGAGGCATTGTGAAAATAGGATGAGTAAACTAAAAACTATAAACCTAAAGTATAATCCAAAACTAAACTCTAACGACCTAAACGATGAACAACGCGACTTAATTACCTATCGAAAGAACAATAACTATTTTGGTTAACTACCTAGAAATAAAGCACTTAACTAACCTAACTATCATACAGCTACTATTTTTTTTAATCAACCTAAACGATGAACAAAGCGACTAATTACCTATCAAAAAAACAATAATTACTTTAGTTAGATGTCTACCTAGACAACTGACAAATAAAGTAACCTATATCACTATAACTGTGCTATAACTAACCTTACGGATACCTAACCTAACCTAACTTAACTATTATACAGCTACTGCCTAAACCTCAAAAACAAAAAATATTTATAAAACTAACTGAAAAAAAAACTATAGTGAAATTAGGTTAAACAGCAAATAAATGAGTCGAAAAGTGCACCGAATAAGTATAGGTAGCGTATGAGCTATAGGTTAAAGCGCGAGATGTCATTCCACTACTTACGCATCTTAGAAAACAC
Organism: Oeneis ivallda; assembly: GCA_029955525.1. NCBI lineage: Eukaryota > Metazoa > Arthropoda > Insecta > Lepidoptera > Nymphalidae > Oeneis > Oeneis ivallda. The sequence continues at coordinate 17,926,671 of JARPMR010000002.1, read as the reverse complement.
AACGATACCACGTTTTAAAAACCACCAAGCGCCATCTATCGCATACCTTAAGAACTAAATAGCGTAACTGCTAATACTTTATACTTATTTCAGTATATTTGTCATATTTGCACGTAATAATCTTTTTTGAAATTTCTTCACTTTTGTAAACCCTCTGGAACAGTATTATACCAGGATAAAGGGTAGGTAAATAATAACAGAAGTTTTTGCAAAGAAAATTACTAAGTACACAGGATTAGCAGATGTAAAAAACCAGTGTAGAAGATAAACCAAATTCCTCATTTTCGGGGATTAATTATCGTATCATTTACCTTCTAAGTTTACATTGTGTATATTCGTATGCAAAACATAACTTTGTTTTAAGCTACACACAGCGCCATCTATCTCCGAACTAACAATATTTTTGTTTTCCCTCGGGAAAATCAAACTTTTTCGGGATAAAAAGTACCCTATTATTTAATCCGGACTTCTAACTTTACGTCTGCAAAATTTCAAAGCAATCGGTTCAGTAGTTACGCCGTGAAAGCGGAACAAACATACAAACAAACTCACTTTCCCATTTATAATAGTATATATAAGGATAAAGAAATGAGATTATTTAATTTTTCATGGGCATCAGTAATTCATATAGCATCAACATAGCTTCACAATAATGCTAATAGATGGCGCAGTCATTTACTATTCCATGGAACTAGGGAGTTACGACTAGGTATCCCAAAAACAGTTTTGCTTCGAACATTATTATTTAGTTACATAAAATAATAACTTATTATTCAATTAAAATTATTGTTTAGTTAAATATCAAACTTCAATAAACTATTAATTACTGCATTTTGTATATTTTCTATTCGCGTCGATAGATAACGATTTGTACAGATGCCCGTAACCCGTTTTCACTCGTTAGTACTTATTAATTCAATGTTTTCATTAACGTTGCCTAACCTTACGGGCTATGATAAGTTAGGTGATGATTTCTGTCAACTTCTTTATCACGATCCTGTACGGGACACCTAAACGGACATTGGGACGGATGTTAGGACTTAGGATTGTATTTAGGAGCTACCTACGTAAAGAGACTCCTATTTAGGGGATGATATACGTATGTTTGGTGAAAACGGGCATAATAATAATGTCAGGTTTGGTCGTCATGTATCGATTGAATGAATAATCATGGGATACCCTTACCGGGAGGTCTCAGTTCGGGGCGAACCACTAGTTATAATGTAACACCATTGTACTACCCAATCTGTGCAAATAAATAATTTGAATTTGAATTTGAAATTTATTTTTAATAAGCGGTGCTTCGCGAGCGGTTTACTAAGTGGGTCTGACTTGAGGTGCGGTGCGGGGAAGCGCGAGAGAGCTAGGGGAAATTTGTAACGCGTAGTACCACTAGAATCTAGATCAAAGGTGTCAAACTACTGCATATCCTATACTGTGTCCGTACTGTCGACATGGAACTAGGAATTAAGACTAAGTCGATTACTTTACTCTATGGTGCAGGGCTCAACTTGAAACGAACGCGTAGTAAATATCTATGGGTAAAATATACGAGTATTAGTAATTGCGGCATAGTACAGTTTACATAGGTTTTTTTTTAGGTCAGCATGAGTACAACAAAGTCTGCATTCTTTATGTTAATCTTTCTTCGTTTTAGGCATAGGACGTGTATGAGGAAATTGTTCTAGCCCGCCAGCAAAAATACATAAAAATATACCTAAAGCTCTGAATTAGTGTGTTTGCGGTCATAGTAGGTACCTAAAAATTATTGCAGGATTGAATATTGTTAGGTACTTACCTATTGAAAATTGAAATATCTAAGGATGAACTTATCAGTCATGCGTGGATCCTTAACCGAAGCAGGCGAGGATTTAAATCAACTGTATCATGCTGATCGTGCCTTTTCTGGGTGCAAAACTTGATTGCTACGTGCCCGTAGCACGCTGTAGCATGACGGTGTAGCACCTACTCTTTAATTTTACTTCTACGAATTAGTGCCATCAATGGGTATGTAAAACACATAAAATATCTTTATATTATCATATCGCTTGTAAAAGTATACAAGATAATATTATATTACAAAAAATACGCATAAGAAGCCATACCTACCAGCAAAGTATCGCACTAATTTTGCTTACTTGGAAGCATCTCAATTTTGCTGATATATCTACTTTAAAACGGAATCATAAAAAGATCTTTAAAAGGTATGTAGGTGTACTCGTAATTACGTACCTACTGTCGCACCAAGCGTTTCAATTTTGCAAAGGATTCCATCTCGTTTTTCCTTATGTAATTAATTACCTACCTACTTAGATAAAATATTTTTAGGCTATTACATTTTTTCAGATTGAAATTTTTAAAGCTTTAACCCGTGGAAGCCTGGAAGTTAAAATCAGATAAGAGCAGTCTGCGAAGTGAGTGCGCCTTGGTCGCGCCACATGCTGCATTTACAATAAATTAAAAATTTAATTAAACTAGGCGCTACGAGATCATTTATAACATAACAGTTTGATTCACGGATGCGTCGCTCTATGAAAGTTTTTAAAAGGTTTCTAGATAAGCTTAATAAGTAGAAGGTATGTTTTTAATAGGTATTTCGACTTCAAAAAAAGGAGGAGGTTATCAAAACAACGCTTATTTTTAATTTTTTTTGTCGATTTTACTCCAAAACTGCATCAAATCTGAACCGATTTCAATATTTTTTTTTTATTTGAAAGGTCATATCGACCAGTTGGTTCCATTTAAATTTGGTCAAGATCTGATGAATATCTTCGGTGATGGAGGACGGAACTCCTCAATGAATAAGAGCAAATCGCTCGCGATTAGATAATGTAAAGTTTCATCCTATGAAGCTACCACTGAAAATTTTAAAATAATAATATATAAAAATCTTTTAAAAAAAAATCGGCCAAGTGCGAGTCGGGCCTCGCTCTTTTAGGGTTCCGTACATAAGACCAAATCATTTTTTTAAAACTAGATACATATTTAGATATCTAAGTTCTTAGAAAGTACTAAATTAGTATATGGGGAAAAAATGCTCGTTTGTTTTGGTCACAACTTACCAACCGCATTATAAATCGGTGTTTTCAGTATTTGTTGTTTAAATACACTATATAGTACACGATATCAAAATTTCAAATTCCTAACTAGTTTAGTTTTTGAGATAGACCCCCTAACAAAATTGGTCTAAAACCGAAAACTTTGACAGCCCCCCATTTCTTCATTTTTGTAGCTAAAAAATAAAAAAATATATATTTGAACTCCACTTAATGAGCTCTAGATAATGACACCCCACATGTCGGTGTAAAAAAATAACATTTTATTTCGACTCCTTTTCCATGTATGGGAGCCCCCTTTATTTTTCAATTTAATTTTATTTTTATTATTTTTTTTATTTTTATAGCGGCAATAGAAATACACAATATGTGAAAATTTCAACTGTATATCTATTACGGTTTACGAGATATAGCCCGCTGACAGACGGACGGACGGACGGACGGACGGACAGCGGGGGCTTAGTAATAGGGTCCCGTTGGCACCCTTTGGGTACGGAACCCTAAAAACCGACTTCAAACGCCACTACAAAGGATAAAATAATTTTAATATAAATTTAGTCTACAGGTATGTTGGAGTCGGGCTACCTACCTAAATTTGTAGACTAGCGCTTGTAAAATATTCCAATTTTCATCCCCTGTTAAGCTCAGCAGTGAACGTAAAAATATCGGAAAAATTATCTATAAATTAGGTACTATATAAGTAGGCACCTAGGTTGTAGGTACATACTTACCTATTTAATTTAGTAAAGGATTATAATACATTCTTATCCTCTAAGGTAAAACTGTACCTATACAGGACACTGTAAAAAATATTACTAGTTTCATTCCCAATGGGGAAACTTGGACAGGGTTCTCTACAAAGTATTTTGTAAATTGAATTCCAAGCGGATAAGATCTGGTGCGATATCTACCACTATAACACACTACCTAAGTAAGCTACTTACGTTACATTTTGAAATCAAAGTTATCAGTAAATCTTGAAACGGTAGGTGGGTAACTAGAACAAGTCTATCAAGAAAACAAACTTGCGAGCATTTCCTGAACAGCGTCAAGTTCGCGGAGTTTTGTTCTACATACTGGGAATACGTGATAAAGGTGTAAAGATGTTTGAATTTAATTACAAAATCATACGTACCTATATTATAATAGAACTGAATTGAATCAATATGAAAATAGTATTAATTTTCAGTACAATCCAATCCTAGGGGTTAAGAAACTACGTATTAGAGTATCTAAGAGTCAAATATTGATAGGAGTATTTTCAGAAATTAAATTAAACATATTTATGCAAATTTAAGTGTAGGTAGGTTGGTAGCATTTATGTATGTACTTGGAAAATATTGCATTCTTCACATGCATAAAGTCCGGAACAAAGCATAGGTAGGTAGTAAGTACTTCAATAGACCAATAGGAAAACATTCATTTGCACGCTAGGTATATCGCTAGTTGGACAAAGCGAAGACCAGATTGGCGTGAAGCGACGCAGGACAGGCATGATTGGCAGCTTCTATAGTATCGGAGGCCAAGGCCTTTGAGTACTGATATATGGGTCACTGGGCAAGCGAAGTGCATCTGCCAAAAAATGCTTAAGCACTCGAGATACCTCAATGTGACTAAAAAGTTTGAATGACAGTAAAAAGTTTATAGTGATTCGTGCATTTGCTTTCGGAAAGCACAATTTGGTGACAGACGGACGGACATGGCGAAACTATACGAGTTCCTTGTTTACTACGGAACCCTAAAAATGTTCAAGGTAAGGATTGAAATAAACTTTACAAAAAATCGGCCAAGTGCGAGTCGGGCCTCGCTCTTTTAGGGTTCCGTTAAAAAAATTAAATTAAAATATTTTCATGTACCCATGGAAACATTTTAATTTAATTTTTTTAATTTAATTTAATTTTTATTATTTGTTGTTATAGCGGCAATAGAAATACTTAATATGTGAAAATTTCATCTGTTTATCTATTACGGTTTACGAGATACAGCCCGCTGACAGACGGACGGACGGACAGCGTAGGCTTAGTTAGGGTCCCGTTGGTACCCTTTGGGTACGGAACCCTAAAAATGATATAGCGTCGTTACGAACTTTTCTAAAAATTGTTTCATGGCATGCTTAGTTATGAAACAAACTCGACCGCCCTTTCCAAATCCCAATATTTTTGTACTCGATTTCGATGACTACTATAGGAACTACTTTTTTCAGTGCCAAGAGCCGATAGAAAGTAAAAGTTTTCTGATCTCATGACCCAGTTGAATAAAATAATTAGTTTCTACAACTTGATGCAATTCAGAAAACACGCACAAGTTTGCCTCTAAATCAAACTGGCTGAAATCACCTGCTCTATGATTAAATTAGTTTAACTTCAAAACTTCAGGTGCAGTAGGCTTTGAGTATATACTCAAAGGCAGTAGGTATAGATAATGAAAATAAAATACAACCTACTCGCGCGTCCTGCATTATTCCCTCGCAACATTCTTTCCCCACATGAACCTTGACATCTACTCGTATTCTCGTTTCATTCAGTACCTAGCGGGTTCTAACGTTTATTTAAAAAATCTTTCGCTACATTAAAAGGAAACTGGAGATTTAGTTTCGACACTTATTTCAATATTCAGTTAATAGCTTGCTTTTTGCCCATAATTTCGTTCACGTGTAGGATAGTTTATCTTGCGAGGACCTGTTTTCTTTTTTTTTGGGAAAAAATAGCATAATATGTCTCCAAGTCCTCAATTATATCTACCCATATAAAAATTACGTAAATCTGTTGCTCCGTTGCTGTGTGATTGAAGGATGTGTCTGATATATATCTAGTAGATAAAATATCTGCTGGATAAGTTAGTGTGATATCTGTTTGAGTTTAACTGCCAGATTGACTTATCAGATACTTATGACACAGAAATTTAAACGCTATCCGTCAGATAAGTTGTGGATAGGCTATCAGACCTTTATCAGCAAGTGGTGAAACAGGCCCTAACTTATCTAAATGAGCTTAACTTAAATGAAGTCATTTTTGTATCTTTCCTTGTGCTTTGATTGCAACCTCGAATTCAGACAATATTTGAAACACTATCGTCAGAACAAGCTATCGTTTTGTTCCTGTAATATCTCCCAATCGCTTTGAACGATTCAGATCAAAGCTTTTACGTATATTGAGTACATTCGCACTTTGTGGTCGGTACTCGTGTCGTCGCACAGTTATCTGCTATGCATCACATCACACCATTCATCGGAGAGATTCAACTATATTATAGAAGCCTTGCCGTCATGTAATAAATGTAGTTCTCTTGAAGGTACTTCCATAACCCGAATTATTGTGCCTCTAGTATCAAGCGGATTCCTGCGACTCGTTTTTGGACGTCTATTGGGGTTTTGCCATCGCTGTGCTTTCTTCCAGCGATTTGGAAAGCTAACGCTTAGCAGTTTTTCGAACTGCCTATGTGTTTCATTAATTCCGCTTCAGCTGAGCAACCCTTTGAGGTATGTAGGTAACTCTAGTTCTACAGAACTCCTTATTTCTGACTCCATTACGCAGAAAATGCCTAACATATAATATTTTGTATAACTTTCTCCACGGGCTTTATATAGAACGGCACGGGTACGACTTTATATAGAATAATCCGACCACGTGCCGAGTCATAATCACCCACCGAGGCTTACAGGTAACTTATGGAAACGTATAAATAGTCGATTTATAAAATTAACAATAAATCTCTTTTCTTTGGCTGCAAAGATTCCTTTTTAACAGTTTCGGTATGGAAACCTAAAAAAAGAACAAAATGACCTGTGAGACAAGTGTAAATTTAAAAATTTATTTTTAAATGCAAGCTTTTAGTAGCTACATCATTAGACTCTGGATATCATCTAGGATCAGAGTACTTGTTATGACGAATCAAACGAGCCCAAACTCGATGGGGTTACGTCGTTTTATTACAGAGTTCCGATAGCCGATCTTCCGTCTCCATCATCAGATCAGCTCCATGTCACAATAATATTGCATTGTCATCCGATTTACACATAAATATGCAAAATTTCAGCTCGATCAGAAACCGGGAAGTGGGTCTAATTCATCTTGCAAGATTTGACCCAAACAAACAAACAAATAAATAAATAAACTGGTCAAGCTAAGTAAAAGCTTGTAAAAACTAAATCGATGCACTCAAGCATTGTTTTGGCGTGCACTCGTTTGATGCTTAGTTTTTATTCTGGAAACCTTCAAACAACAAGAACGAAAAGTTCGTAAACAAATCCAAACTTTTTAATTATTTAGCTGTGCTATCTGTAAATCAATAGTAATGTGTAGAATTTTTATTAATATTGCTGAAAGATATTTATCACAAGAATTATTATTATCTAATAGGTTTGGTTTCTCTTCTCTTCACGGTGGGTTCATGGAGTTCCGAGTATTCGAAGTTTCACTTACCTTTTAATGTAATTCTTTTTGAGACCAAATTAACATCATAATTTTAATTTGTATTCGAAGTAGGAACTATGTAGATACAAAACCTAGCCTTTTTCTAAAAATCCAGGTAGGTCACACATGAGCTTTACCTAATCCCGTTGACCCCCAAGGCACCGGGCGGGGGCTTGATTACGGGGGGCACAAGGACATCAATCAACCTACAGTATGGTGACAGTTACATTAAAGAAATTGAAGAAATTTTACCAAAACGTGAATAATTTAACGCCTTCCTAAGTAAGCATAAGTGGTCTTTTGCACTTCGTAACTTTCATAGTCAATTCTGCTGAAACTGAGATTTCGTCGCAGCTTAATAAAATATTTACCATCAAGCTACTTTAACAGTCGAGGCCAATTAACATTTTTCTGCGGGCATGGGGCAGCCGCATAGTAATTGACATTGTTTTAATAGCTAGTAAGCAATAGAGATACTGTAAGGTAATTAATATTAAGGAATACATACTATGTTTATGTACCTAGTAAGAATATGAAAAAAAAAAACCCAAAAAACATTGTAGTATACATAATAATTATTTTTCATTATTTTGTTTTATCGCTTAGACTTCTTTATCAATCGATACACGCCCACTGTTGGATACCTATAGATCAAGAGATTTATAACAAGTCCGTACAATAATTATACCAACTTCCACATCCTTGGTCTTGTGCCGCCAATATCCAATGGCTCTCCGAGATTGTTTTATCAATTTCATGGCAATAAGCTGCTAGAATTGCTTCTTTAAGGAAAAACGGTTCATCGTAAGTAGGTGCATCCTAGTAGTTGTTCTGAATAGTAATGTTTTATACATAGGTTTCTATCATAAAAACATTAATGTATTAAAAAAAATCTAAAAAAATTAATAATAGAAAATAAAATATATTATTAAAAATTTAATTTAAATAAAGAAAATTAATCTTTTGCTTTATTTTCCTGTTACGTTAGTGAAAAAACACGTACTAGGTAGGTACCGATATATTATTGTATTTCCAGCAAGTTTTGAATAAATGGGTCTGGCAATTATTCCCAGAACAACTTTTGCAACCCCAATATATCACGCTAATTATAAAACTTCTCTATTTACCTTTTCGAACAAGCGTTTTCAGTTTGTCTTTGTTGAAACTTATCATCCAGATTTTTGGAACGTAGTTCCTTATCGCGCGGTGCGGAACTCGGAAGGGGGCTAGACGGATCGACACTTTTTTGAAACCGACACTTTTTTGAAGGCATTGTGTTCGGTATTTTCGCGGTACAATATTGGGTCTCCGTAGCCTTGTGGCTTCTGCAGTCGCCTAACAGTTAAAAGTCGATGGTTCGAATCCCAGCTAGACAGACTGAATTTTCTTTTTCAATTTTATTTTAAATAATTTCTACATGTGGAATTTTTCCCTAATTTTTTATAACTCATAAGTTATAAAAAATTAGGGAAGGTTCCACATGTAGAAATTGTTTAAAATAAAATTGAAAATGTGTCCCTTGACACCTCTCAAGTTTTTTATTAATAGTTATATAATTAATATATTTTTATTTACGTTACGGAAATAAAAATATATTGTTTTATTAAATGGTACCTAATCTGTAACTAACTATTATTAATTCCAAACATTAAATTCTCAAAAACGATTGTATACAAAATTAAATACGCTCGCACGTAAATAATTATGCGCATCTCGGTGTCCGTACCATTAAAATTTTCGCAGCAGGTAGTTAAAACATTATTATTTTTATTTCAACCACGATACTGCTTTGTGTTTTTCTCTTGACTTCTTTTTAAACCATAATTTTCTTCTGTGAAAGTTACATCCTTAGCAAAATAGTTATATCTACTCGATTTTGATGAACGTTTCTATTATCCATCAAAAAAACAAAATTACCTACTTGTACTAAAATACTTTTAGTGAATTCATGTATGCAAAAAATCTATCACATAAAACAGTGCAGCTTTTGTGTGAAGTACTATTGATTTTTGTGTCTAAACAGACGGTTGGAATCTAGTACAACAGCTCGTACGAGCAAAACGTGAGATGGAGTACCGCGGGTGGCTAACACAATATTTCATTGGTCACCCGCATACTATGTTAGTTGCAAATAAATATCAAGTTAACGCTTCGTTATAACTTTTATGCGACTGTATGCATCGGGACAAGAATAGTAAAGTTTAGTACAACTGCAACACTTTCTACTTCAAGATGAGAAAAGTGAAATATCTTTGGCACGTTCTCAGGCACGAGAACGTGCCTAAGACATTTCATGAGCTCCTACAACTCAAGTTCCTGGAAAAAGAGCTGTATGTCGCAGAAGAAAGTCCTGGCTTCGAAACATCCGGGAGTGGACAGGAATTGAGAGTGCAGCTGAACTTGTTCGTCGGCGAGGTACTCGAAGAAGACAGCTGCCACAGCGGTGATAGTCTAGAAGGACTTAGATCTCCTTTTCGGGTTGTCGGGAATTCGAATCCCAAGTACCGCACGCACCTCTAACTTTTCGGAGTTAGGTATGCGCGTTTTAAGCAATTCAAATTACTTATCACAGTATTGCAGAGAATACTTAATATACATTCACCGTTAGATAATAATTGACATCAATTCTCTAATGGTGAAGGAAAAATTGGTGAGTCAACGTGCATGCCTGAGAGATACTGTAAATGTCTTAAATCAAAAATATCGAAATAATTTACGAAATTAGTCTTTTAATTTATAAGTATGTAATTTATTTATAAGTTTGAAACAAATAACCGTTCCTTGTCTGCAGATTGTGCCGTTGTGGATTAAAATAGCTGTGGTTAGCGCCACGTCAAGCGCCTTCCGCGATTCTGCTATATTAAAACTTCACAAAGTTTGAGAACTCCAACGCAGATTCAATCTTATTTGCAGCATCCGACGCAATTAGCAGATAATAGTGTAGAGTAAGTAATTAATAATAATTAGACTTACTATCGATGCTCTCAAAAATCTTGTTGTATTGAAACGTATCAAATATGATTACTGACCTTTATATGAAAGTCTAGACAGGCTGTGGCATGTAAAGTGACAGTTATTTCTTACGCTAATTCCAAATGCCTGTTCCAAATGTTTCCTCTAGACATTTTTAACAATAAATCTGTTGCTTTTGGTAAGTCACTTGACAGCTGCGATGCTTTGTCCACTGTGTGAAAATAATACTTATCTATCTATGTTTACTTTGTTTTTAAATATCTCTTTTCATTACTCTTTTTGTATTTAATTCTTTTTTTGACATCTATAATTACAATTTGTCATAATCAAGGAAAACTTTGTTTAGTTTAAGTTTCTTTTAGTTTTAATTTAAGACACTGCCGATTATTTGCTGCTTTTGTAGACACATTTTGTATTGGAGAGTGGCTAGTTCTTATCATTGCTGTATTATCTTTGTTGTTTTATTATCATAATCTGTTATGTGTCTAATAAATAAATAAAAAATAAATAAATGCCGCACTGCAAGGTTTTGGACACTAAAAACAAAAAATAAGAGAGCTGCTGGATACAGCTGATAGCGTAATGTGGTAAGACCGTGGCATGTGGAAGTCAGAGTCAAGTAACTGCAAAATTTTCGACCTTCCGCCAGTTTTTCCTCAATAACTTTTTTCCTTACGTTTTACGGCAAAACCATTTGTATACTTTTTTGTAGTACGTTAAATTCCTACAATTTTGACTACACAAACATGCTTGTATATCAATTCGTTACCGAGATATGGCTTTTTGAATAAATAGCCCAGTCGTAAGGTAGGAAAAAGTGGGGATAGGTGGAAAAAGTTCGGAAGTCAATGAAACTTTAGGATATTGTTCAGGGATCGTTAATTAACATTTTCTCAAGTTTTGGACCTCGAGGACCCTGTGCTAAAAGAGGAGGGTTGGGGGTAAGCTGCAAAATTTTCGACGTTCCTGCGGGTTTTCCTCAATAACTTTTTTCTCTTCCGTCCTACGGCAAAAGCATTTCTATACTTTTTTGTAGAATGTTAAATTTCGTGCAAGTTTGATAACACAAAAATTTTTATATATCAATTCGTTTCCGAGATATAGCGATCCGAAAAAAAATTTTTTGTCAAAATTCGCTAAAAATATTTTGTGAATTGGGGTTGAGTGGGGTGAGCGGGGGAATGGGGTATCCAAAGTTTGTGATTGAAACCAGGTAACATAATTACAACAACATTTCACCATATTTCAGGAATAACAGAAGAAATAAGGTGGAATTCTGCGTTTTTTGTCGCATTTTTTTGCGGCCAATTTATTAAAACAAGATCAAAAAAATTTAATTTGCCTATAAATTCGAAGCTTTTCGAAGCCAATGAAGCTAATTTTAAACTTCAAATACGAAGTCAAGACAAAAATGGAGGCCTCATTTTTCATGTAATTTTTTTTTCTTAAAATTATTTTCATTTTTACAGCTACAAAAGCAAACTTTTTCAGGCGAAACAATTTTTTCTTTAATTAGTAATGTATAAGGAATAAAAATCGGATATGTAGAACCCAGAACCAAAATTTGTGTTGACTTGTGTAATGTTCCTAAAGGTTGATCTCTTGCACATACAGACCTGTGCCCATGTAATGGGCTGGCAATGGGTTAGGTAGGGGTTATTTTTGTATAACTATGTAGACTCAGATGGTAAAAAAATATCTCTTGTTCAATTCCAATTTCCACATACCCCTTGTGCATCGAGATAAAACACACAAAGCCAGGGGCAGTTACGCCTACCAAATAAATAATTTTTCAGGGAACAAATAACCGCTGAAAAGCAGAACGTTCATTTAGCTTTAGATTTTTGTTTATAAAGCAATGCAATCAATCTGCAGAAACCTTTTGTTTTCATTTACCTGTATAAAGTGCTCGGAAAACGGTAGGTCGAAAGTGGAAGTTGTTTATTTGAATTAAGTATTTAGCCCAGTCGACAGGTAGGAAAAAGTGGTGTTTGGTAGAAAATGCAACTGCATCGTCTTTTTCAACTTGAGACCATTTTTGACCTTACGGTGACCCAAAATGGGATAAACTCCATCGCATAACTTTTTTTTTTGCTTTGTTAATACTAAGTCCAACCAGTCCACTCTCCAGTTCTAGTCTGCGGAACAGTTGAGCTAGTTCCTTTTCAGATGATGCAAAGAGTGTGTCTTTTTGAGCTAGAGAGGTGAAAATGTAATTTAGAGGATTTTAGCGTAATACGAGTAGGTAGAGGTACCTCCTCATTCTTATGCGTAGATTTGCACTGTAGCTATTATGTCGATACACGTGTTTGTTTTCGTGAAAATTGTTTTTATTTTTTTATCTTCTTCAAGTCGTTTTTCGAAATTCCATATGTTAGCATATATGTTATTAAAAATCAAATGAACCTATAGCAAATTATTTTTTGTTCAATGGTGTCGTTTTAAGGGAGCGTTTTTGTAATATCTTTGTTTACGTATTTATATACCATAGTAAGAATAAAGAGTGCATAATTACTCAATAGTAGCTAGGTACCTTCATCAAAAATTATTTACTTACTGATATATTGTGCACTTTCCTAATTTATGGTGTCGTAATTGATGCGTTTTTGAACCCGGCAATATATCGCATTGTAAATTTTAAGCCGTCATTCTACCGTAAATTGTTGCCTATTCGTGACTGTCTATTTATTATCATGTAGTCTATTATTGTAATTTGTATTATTGTATCATATTTTATTAACAGAACAGAACATAAAAACAGAAATTTAATACAAACGAAACTACTAACAATGTACCTGCAGGAAAAGTTATAGGTAGTCAAAATAAAACTTTCATTCCCTACTTCCGAATAATACGAGGAGACAATATCACCGTCTAATAAAATAGAATCCTCTCTTGGTTTGCCATGAAACTTCGAAAACTTTCTGAACTTGCTAAATGCGGCAATACTCTTTCGAGGTTCAATAATGCTAGCAAATTTTATTCAAAGGTTAATTTATGAAGCTCAGACGATGCAACGAAATTTTAGTTATTTTTATTATTTAATTAACAAAAATCTATTACTCACTTATTACAAAATAAGAAATGAAATGAACAATGGAAAATATAATACGGTAATACCTAAGTCTAAATTATCTCGCGTGCGGCTGTTAACCGAAAGGTTGATGGTTCGAGCGAGGGGGGCCCAATTTTATTTTCCATTTTTTATTTTATAAAATTATTTTAATTTTAATATTTTATAAAATCGGCTTCCCTGGGGTCATTTTAATTTTTATCGATAAAAAAATCATGATAAAAAATGTATACCCGAATAATTATTTTCTTTATACCTCGAATAGAACTTGAAATTAATATTTTTATAATAAGGAACTTCGTCCCTATCTGGGTGTCCCACGACACCACACGAGTTTTTTTTATTATTATTTTTTGGAATCTATATATGTATTATATAAAAGAAAGTCGTGTTAGTTACACTATTTATAACTCAAGAACGGCTGAACCGATTTGGCTGAAAATTGGTGGGGAGGTAGCTTAGAACCAGGAGACGGACATAGGATACTTTTTAATATTATAAATGCGAAAGTGTGTTTGTATGTTGGTTTATTTTTCAATCAAGTAGCAAAAAAGCTGCGGAACGACGTGATTTTTTGCATGGGTATAGTTGAGAACCTGGAGGGCGACAAAGGCTAATTTTTATCCGGGAAAATCAAAGAGTTCCCGCGGGATTATAAAAAATGAAATCCACGCGGACGAAGTCGCGGGCATCAGCTAGTTGCTTACTAAAATTCTACTAATAATTAAATTAATTAAAAAAATTAGTAAAATTTTGTAGTGGCAAAACGTTTGACTATAGGATAGAAGCCTAACACGCACCTAAAAACGCAGGAAATTATGTACCTAAGTACTTTCAATAATATACAAGCATAGATATATATATTATGTATTCATAGTATACAAACAACAATTCAACGTAAAAATTGAAAGTTTATTGCTATTATTTTGGATGTATATAATATTATAATAGGTATAATAATGTCTAAAAATTTTTATTTAACTTATAATAAATGACTCAAATACAGTTATTTTTTTAAATAAATGAGTCACAATACAATACAATTATTTGATTCCACAAATGACAGAGCGAGCGTATTTTATATCTGACAAAATGTCTGGTATTCAGATAAAAGAATCCTTGGAGAACATTTGCAAAGTGGAAGACTAAATTCATACTTAAAGTCAGTAATACGAAAATCCCATGAATTTTTGCTTTTAACAAAATCTTCCCAAGTTTGTTAAAAGTCTACCCTTTCCCTAAAATATTTGCTAACATCAAAGTAGCAGCGGCTTTTCACAGTCCCCACAGAACTTTAAAAGATTATATTATTTCCTCCATTTTATGTCGAAGCTTATGAAATATGTAAAATTGTCCAGTCATCATCATCATCAGTCAATTAAATTCATAATGAATATTGAAGTTATTAATAAAATAGCAGCATATTATTACTATACATATAATTATTCTTGATGTAAACTATTCTGTATTTATTTATCGATACGATATATCGACATATTTTTACATTTAACTCCTACCCTAACGCAGTGGGTGTACGGGCACAGAATATATAATTGATACGGGTAAATACGAATTCCCCTTGCACCCACTGGTGGGAGAAGCCAGTGGGCTGACGGGTCACAACTCGTCATTTCTTAGGTTATTAGCAGTGATCGGAAAAAGAGCTAATTTACCTACACTTCTTGGACCATATGTAAATAGTCAAAAACTGGGGATTTAAAGTCTTATGCAGGATATTTTTTTAGTATAAGTATATTCACAAAAGACATATAACTGCCAAATAAATAATATATTTATTACTAGCTGACTCGTTTTGTTATTATAATTAGTATTAATATTGTTTTGTAATGTTTTTGCTCATTATAATAAAATAATGTCCCCGACAAAGCTCCGGACATAAAAAAAATTTAGTTTAATTTAAGTCTTTAAGATTTGACTTCTGGTTGGACTGGTTTCAAGAAAAAAAGGTAGGTAAATTAAATTAGCTCTCTTATTCCGAGGACCGGTAATATCAGTTATCTAAAATGAGTTTTAAGCACATTTGATCTTTCATCTACCACATGTTCAAACAAACAAGTTATAATTTTCTTTGTACACTATTTAAAATGTTTGTGTATTTCCATATTAAAGTTAGAAGTTAGTCTTTCCACGACTAAAAGCTACGACGCGCTTAAAAGCTCGGCTAAGTGCTTAAACATTATGTTTGTTGGTGTTCAACAAAACTCTACAACGCTTAAATTCGCTATACCCGGCCATTTGGGATAATTACGAACAGAAATGGTTGATCACACAATCGGGGTCACAGCCGGTTTCTGCGATTGTGCTCACCCATACACGTCGGTTGATGCACGTTGCATTGAATAAATTAATGTTCGTGCATTAAATAGCGGCAATATGTGGCTAGCATCGACGTTGGCTTAAGCCGAATGCACACCAGCTATGCAAGGTTTACCTAGTGTTTAGTCTTCAGAGTTTAGGCTGTAGGCTTGGTTGAGTGATTTATTGGTTCGTGTATCAATTTCCCTAGGGGCTATGAATAAAATATAGTTTCAGGAGTTCCTGAAACTAAATATATTAGGATTATATAGATATATTAGGTCCTTACATATGAAATTGGCGTTTTATAAGGGAGGAACATAAAGTAGATTTTTTTAAAATAATATAATATATCTATTTAATCAAAGTATGTACCATTGCTATCTATGCACTTTTGCCATCTTAAAGGTAGTTCATTGATCCCTTTAATAAAAAAACCATTCGGACGGGAATCAATAAAATCTTTAAAGGTGCTTTGGACTGCCCCATCAGAGTTGAATTTTTCCCTTACAAGAAGTTATCCAAAATTTCGAAAAAAATGGTAATTTGTTGGAGAAAGGTCCGAGGAGTATGCTGGATGTCTTAGACATTCCAATTGAAGCTCCTCTAATTTGGTAGCCGTCTGTTGTCCTGAAGCAGCAGTGGCCTAGAGCGATTGACCAGCCTCGGTTGTTTAGCAGTTAGCTTTTCCATGGTTGGCATGGTTTGCAGTTGCTGACAATAGACATCCGCCGTAATCGTCTGGCCAGATTTAAAAAAGCTATAGTGAACGACACCGGTACTAGTCCACCAAACGCTCACAAGTAATTTTTTTTGAGTCAATTTTCGCTTGGGACAGGATTTGGCTGGTTCGCTAGGGTTCAGCCATTTAGCGTTTCCAATTATCGTACAGGATCCACTTTTCATCACAGGTAATGATTCGATTTAAAATCCCTTCATTATTGTGCCGGTTGAGTATTGTAACGCAGCTGTCGACGCGCGTTTGTCGGTTTGCTGCACTCAATTCATGAGGTACCCACCTTTCAAGCTTTTTCATCTTCCTAATTTGCTTCAAGTGGATTAAAACAGTTTTATCACTAACACCGCAGCCTGCAGCTACAGGTTTTGCAGGTCGAAATTTCCAGAACGAAAACTTTAGAACCAAAAACGCACTGTGTTTTCTTTTGTGACACCGCCACCATACACATCATTAATCCTTCGAGGCATTTTTACAGCACTGGTGCCACGATGGAACTCGTACTCGTAAATATTTCAAGTTTTCCATTTTGTAAACTGAGTGACGCAAAGAAAAAACCAAAAGAGGAAAAAAACAAATTAATTAGGGGTTTTAAAACACAAAAGCAAATAAATAGCTGTATAAATTTGAAATTGGAATTCCTAACTAAAGAGGAGATATTTGAGATCAAAGTGGCCTAAGGACCTAATATTTTATTCGAAGCCCCGGCTTTTAGCGACTTCGTCCGCGTGAATTAAGGTTTTTTGATTCCTGCGGGAACCCTTTAAATTTCCGAGATAAAATATGGCCTATGTGTTATTCGTATACACACACACACACACACACACACACACACACACACACACACACACACAAACACTTTCGCCTTTATAATATTAGTGTGATATATAGGAGAGAATCCTTACGATATCCTTTCTTAACATTATACTTTGCTTACACTTTAAAACAAGAATCCTTACTAATGTTATAAACGTGAACGTGTTTGTTTGTTGGTCTGTACTTCAATCACGCAGCAAAGAAGCCAGGGGTTGATGTGATTTTTCGCATGGGTATAGGTTTTATCCCGGAAAATAGAGGGTTTCCGCAGTATTTTTTTAAAACACAACTCCACGCAGACAAAGTCGTGGTTAAAAGCTAGTGAGACATAAGGTCTCGTTTTACTCGAAATTAAAATCAGAGGCAAAGTAAGCTTTGTCATGAACGTGTTCCTGCCACCGATTGCTAACATCAGAGTCAAGTTCGGTTCAATGCGTTTAATCAAAGACGCGTTCTTGAATGTCCTTTTATCGGAATCGGGATCCACTGATCATTTTTATTGTGCCAATGAATGAAACGAAGACGTATTCAAGGTGCGTTTTGAAATCTAGATACCAACCCGTAACTTGGTTATTTACATCGACTATAATAAAAGAAAGAATAATATTAATAATAAAATGGTTTTACCCACTATGTACCTAGGTCGGTTCAGCGAGAAAAAGTTATGATCTCGTGATGAGGTTGACATCCTGCATCGGGAAATGTAATTTTGGAAGTCCACCTACCAAATGGACGGACAATTTCTAACAAGTAGATACAAGCGCCACAATATAGTGTCCAGTTTCGATCTTTGCAGGAGGTCTATGCTGCGCACGTCTATCGACAACACCGAACTAATTGGTACCTACTCAGAATATGTTCATCAGTGTTTATGAGTACTTCGAAATTTCGAAATATACTCGTATATCTATCTTAATTGAAATTTAAAACATGTTTCTGTCACCTTTTAGTAACATCAGAGACAAGCAAGCTGCTTCAATCTAGACAAGCTGTTCGGTCAATAGACACCTTTAATCAAAGGCGCACGCCCCGGTGAGACGTGACACTCTTGAATGCCCTATGAATCCATCGTTTATTTTGTATCAGTGGAAGTGATTTTAGTAAGTACTACTATATTATACTTATAGGTAAATACGATGATACGAGATGACTCCGAGTGCAATATTATTGGAACGAAGTTCATTATCGCGCGTTGCGAAAGGGGGCTAGAAGGAAATTAAGACCAAAAGTTGTACCAACACTTTCGACACTTTTTGATGGCCTAAAAAATATCTTATATAATAATTTCAACAAGTTGTGCATCGCTCCCGTGGCGTAATTGGCTCGCGTGCGGCTGTTAACCGAAAGATTGGTGATTCGAGCCCACCCGGCGGGCGCGCAATTTTATTTCCATTTTTTATTTTATAAAATTATTTTAATTTTTTTAATATTTTATAAAATCGATATTTAGGCTTCCCTGGGGCCATTTTGATTTTTATAGATAAAAAAATCATGATAAAAAATGTATACCCGAAAAATTATTTTCTTTATACCTACCTCGAATAGAACTTGAAATTAATAGTTTTATAATAATAACTTCGTTCCTATCTGGTGTCCCACGACACCACACGACTTTTTATACTAAAACATAGATACCCGTATCAACATTAAAAGATTGATGATCGTGGAATATGTGGGGTAATTGGGAACGCATTGGCAGGTAAATGGCCACCACCCACGCACATACCAACTTACGATAATACCACAGACACCGATCACAAAGTTCAGAGTAGACAAGTCACGTTAATAAAATGTTTTTTTTCGAAATTTCATGGCTTTATCAAAACGAAGACTAATAAATTTATGATAATTTAATATAAAAAAATATTTTTAAAAAACCGACCTCAAACTCCCGCGCCACTATATAAAGTAAGTATATAATTTATTGTTGATATTTTAAAAAACGCTCGATCGGTTTCTATAAAATTTATATGAGACCACCTGGGGAGTATACCCTCTCAAACAAAAGAAGAATTTTCTAAATCGGTTCAGGCGTCTTTGAGTAATCGGTGAACATACATAAAAAAAAGATTCCAACGAATCGATAAAATTCTCATTTTTTAAAGTCGGTTAAAAATTAAAAAAACATGGTTATACCAACTAAATATCTAAATAAGTTTTATCATACTGTAAATTACGTATGAGGGGATCGTTAAGTCCTGTTAAACAACGGGGGCAAAATAAATTCGTCAATATTGGAAGCATTAATTTCCACTATTTATGGTCAGTTTACTCGAACCGATGTGCATAAACTATAGGTATGCACTACATCGAATTGTATGATAAATAATTCCTGTTTGCAATTTACAACCAATAAAATATATACCTACCTATTGGTCATTGAGTTGCTGGCCATTGGGATTTAGCATTTTCAGAAAATCCGGCTATATGGTCTATGAGGGGATTATGTAATAAAATATTTTGCAGGTAAATATGAAATTACAAATCAGGATCCACGATCTTCTTCCTCTTTGAAAATTTTCCTCATTACAGTATATATCTTTGATACAGTAGATATCCTTTGAGCTTTTGGTTGCTCCTTTCGACATTTCTCCGCCTTTTCTCCGCCGAGTGGTAAGCACTGTAGCTCAAAGCGTTGCAAAAATACTTGCAGTCTCAATTTTACTTACGACACGACTGATGGATCAAGCGTATGCCAATGGTTTCAAGTAAAAAGGTTTTAACTAAGAACTTCTCTTCAGAAAACTCATTAACTTTTTTTGGTCCAACTCGGAACTCGAGCCTAGGAACTCATGATCTGCAGCCGCCTAAGGTTTGACCAACGTGGCAGTCAACATAAGAAATGGCTATTTATTTCAAGTGTTAAGTTCAAACCTACCAAAATGTTTAAAGTGTAATACAAAATTATACCAACTTCAGTTCTGTTGACAAATCGGCGCAGCTAAATGCACATCAATTAGCTTAATCGACGTCAACCTATTATGTGTACATATACGTTCAACTAGAAACCAACTGTGATCCGCTCTTATTGATGTTCCAAATTTATTCGTCATTATTACAAATGTGCTGAATTTTCACGATAGTTCGAATCGTTGGAATTGAACTAAGGACGTGAAATATTTAATCCTTCGACTATAATGACATCATCCCTATGGATTTAGGTTTCGGTACAAAAATGATTTTGAATGTTTTTGCGTATCTACTGTCTAACTAGGGCCCGCTTGCAGAGACGCCGGGGTAGTTAACCCAGGAATAAAGTAATTTTGACAGAGGCATTATACGAAATCTGTCCTTTTAAACCCAGAGTTAGCTGCTAACTCTGGGTTAAAAGGATAACCCGGCGTTTCTGCAAGCGTGCCCAAGTGTCTATTTTTTAACAAAATATAAGGTGTCATTAGTTTGGTCCTTTAACATCATCATAAAATATATAATATGTATATAGTCCGCAAAAAACTATAGAAGCAATTTTTATTTTCACTTGATAATTTTAATAATTTCCTCGAGAGTGTACCACTCAAAAATATTAATTTCTAAAAATTTCAAATCTGTAGGTCCTAATGCACAGTGTCTATAACTTCCTGTAAATCACGTTACTGTTCAATTGGTAGACTTAATCCACGTAATATTAAATAGATATACCTACGTAATTATCTAGGTGTCTATTAGCCCTCTGATTTTCATAGTGCCACAATTATTTAGATACCACATTCCTTACAATAAGGAGGTACCAATTACAATTTTTCCAGTTTGCGAAATGCATTTAAAATTTATGTTGCATTAAGCTGGAATTTTCAATCAGCGTTCAGTCATAACTTGAACACAGACATCGGCGAAACGAGGAATTAGTAGTAACCGCTATCGAATGATTAGCAATCCCTGATCGTAATCACTAATCACCTTAAGTGTCGACTGTGAGGCAAATTGGGCAACTTTAGCAAACTCATCTCACATATCGAATCTAAATGGTGAACTGGTAATATATTATAAGATACCTAGCAATAACCGTTAATTTGTTACTTCAAAACTTATTAGGTATAACTAGGGAATGCAATACCAGGTTACCGTAATCCCGAAATACCGGGGTCCGCATGCCATATGCGGAACTTATCCCGTTCGTAAAATGAGCGGGATCCCGCGCAGGATTGGCGGGATTGAAGCGAAGTGAAATTCATTCATCAGGTGGACTAAAAGGCAAATATCTGGAATTTGTTTACAACGCTCTAATGTCTGTTGTGCGTACAAACGTGGAATCAGAACGAGCATTTTACGCCGCTGGTGATATAGTTTGTTAAATCTAACACTATCTTTTTGAGAAGTTATTTTCAAAACAATTTTTAGTTTACTTTATTCAACTGACATTTTATTTAAGAATTCACAACTATGTTTAGTTAGTTTTCTACTTTTGTCATTCGATTTTAATTATCCGTAGTTAAAAATATACCTATATAAATTAAATTCGTTTCATTTAAGTGCCGTCAAAAATATTGAACATGTTCTTAAATTATATGCAAACTCTTATTAATCATGCGGGATCCCGCCAATACCGGGATAGAAATTTTCCTGCGGGATTGCATTCCCTAGGTATAACACTAAATGGTGCCCGCGACTTTGTCCGTTTGTACCTATTTAGTTTTTATAAAAGACTTCCAAAAAAGGAGGAGGTTCAATTCAGACGTTATTAACACGTTAGGAACACGTTTACAAATAGTATCCCATTTTCGATGTTCGGAATGCAATCTCTTTGCCAAATGCCAAGTCTATTCAACGTTTAGACGTTGTTGTTACCTGACGATGTTCATAATATCAAAAGTTTTTATTTTATTACAAAGGAACCCAATTATTTTTGGAATAAAATGTAGCCTAAAAGTTGCACACTCTGCCGTACCGTACCACACATCTGAAAATATTTTTTTTGACTTCATTGAAACTCCTTTCTTTAAATATAAAATGAAAGTATCGTAACAATGTCTTCGGAAGAAATGTTTTAGAAATGACAATGAAAACTGCATCAAAATTTGTTGTGCAGTTCGGAAGAACAAAGTGTACAAAGAGAAAAATGTAGAGAGCGACTATGTTTTGTACTACATATTTAGGGATGATGATGATTACCAGGGATCCAAGAGCTCGCAGCTAACTTGGTCAATGGATTAGTTTGGGCATTCAAAGGGGCAATGCTGCCAGCATCTTGGGTACAACGCCACGCTGCGGTGAAATACATGAGGTTTAAATATCAGTTTTAATTTTAGATGTAATTAGATATTAGTTCTTTATTATTTTAAGACCTTTCTATTAGGAAGAATAATGTTTGAAATAAATACTTACATCGATGAGGTACTGAGAAAAAAAGAAAAAGTGGCCGAAGCCTACCATTAGGGTAAAAGAGCCTGGAGCTAAGACAATTCAATAAAGTCTGATTTCCCAAATTGACTCAACAGGGACTCAATCAATACAAAAACTGTTAGAACGCCTAATTTATTCCTCTGTAAAACGTTATTCGATGTTGGTGTAATCGGCACTACTAAAATAAGATAAAACGCTCTTACCTAACTTTTACAAACTTTTAGTTGCTTATAATATACTTGTCTATTTAAATACCTACACGAATACCTTTTTGAATTTAAAGAAACCTCTCTATTCTCTTTTTTTAGCGAGAAAGTGATATTATATCTGATCTTAAAGAGATTACCGCCGCCCATGAACATCAAGACTGAGTTTCCACGGCGCGTTTCGCGCCCGCGCCCGCAGCGGTTGCGGGCTCGCGGCCTCCGTAGTATGCAGATTTGTATAGAAAATGAAGTAGCAATTTCCACGGCGCGGTTTGCGCCCGCGGCGGGCGCGGTAAGACTGAGTTTCCACGTCGTCGCGGTAACAGCGGTACTGCAACCGCTGCGGGCGCGGGTGCGAACCGCGTCGTGGAAACTCTAAGCGGTGCAGTTGCAGAAAAAAAGAGGGTGGGATAAGGTCAAAATATAGCTCTTCAGAACTCTCCGCCGTCATAATTATAATAGGTATTAAAAATATAAGGTTGGAGAGAGTAAGTTAAAACAAAATCTGCATGTCTGTTGCGGGACCTCGGGATGCATGTAGAAATAAAATATAATATTAAGCCTTTAAGTATATTATCCTTTTATAATTATATCAAATGTGGCTTCGCTCACAGTGCGTTCGCCCGTAAGCTCTTCCCAATCAATTTCTAAGTACGTCTTCTTCCTCTGTCAACTCTAACAAAGTTCTCTTGCCTTGGACTTTCACTGTCTTGCGCTGCCTGTATCCAGCGGCTCCAAGCATAGTTACGATAAGAGTACCTATTACTTAAACAACAAGAGAATTTTAATACAGCTATCCTAATTAGGTATATTTTTGTGGCTATATGCTTCATATTAAAAAGGCTTCATTCTGAGCTTATGTATTTGAGTTCAATTTATATTGAGTACTAAAGTAGATTGAACAGAATATATTGTGAACTGATTTAGGGGCAACATTCGTGTGTTTTCCTTTCAAAATATACAGAATGATGTTCTGTATAAGTCGGAACTGTAGAACATCGTAAGTGTATCTAATATTATTGAAACAAATAAATCTAATATTTATTTGAAAGTAATAAATATTAGACGTATAAAAAAAAAAAAGGTTTAAAAAAAAAAAGCGCCTAATTGAGGCCCAAAGAAACACTTCGTCGTTTGTCTGTCTATCCGCTGCGATTCTTTTGTTGAGAACGAATAGAACGCGAAAATTGTCAAAGCTATATGGTAGGTATCTCGTTCCAATAGCGAGAGTATAAATTCTGAACAAAAGTGGTGAAAATCTATAGCCTATAGACCCCAATTTGACGTTCTGTTAGTTTTTGTATTGGTAATAAACTGTCAAAACTTCAAATTCACCTACAAGTAGTCACAGCTTTTGGGGTAAGTACACTGACCCAGTTCAATTCGATAAATATAAGAAACCAAGTCGGTGTAATATACGCAGTCGTAGGTAAATAGAGAGGCTCTAGACTCTATTATACAATGCGGGCGAGCAATATTTCCTCGTTTCATGGACACTTTCACATTATTGCACCTTATATATTTTTAGTAGGCACTCTGCAGAAAATTAGATGTTCCCAGTTTTACTGCCATAGACGCTCACTGAATATAACTTTTGAAACTTTGGTTATTTAAAGGCCTTGAAACTAGGAATAGCTACTTAATACTCGTCAATATTTGAATACGCAGAGAGTCGCTGTAAACAAGCGGCGTAAGACCGCGATGTGTGGAAGTCATAACCACCTTAGTCCAGCACTGGGATGTTGACGTCAACGCTGATATTCATTATGATTCCCCTGAAAAAAATTTGCTAATCTTAACGGGACCAGCTAAATACACAGAAGATATTGTAATGCACAGAGGCGACTGCACTTGTTGTTGATTGGCCACACACCCACACACACACACACACACACACACAATCTGGTGTAGAACCGTCGGCTTTACGTGCTCTCCGAGGCACGGGGGTTGTGACAACGTCATCTTCTCGACTTCGGGTTGCTACTGAGAATTTCTTGACGGAAAAAACCAATGACTTCTGTCATTGTTTCTGCCAGTCTTGGGACAACAACGGTTCTTGTTCGCTGTGCTTCGTAAATTCAGCAATGACAAGAGCTTTTCTACTCATTAAAGGGAAAACAAAATTCTTATTGTTTTCTTACGTGCCATCTTCTACTTTAATCTTAACTGCCGCACTCAGTCATTCATTAAATTAAGATCAAGACTTGTGATTAACTGCCGCACTCAGCAGCATGTATTAAATTATATTATTTAATGATTAATTAATTAATTATCATTAAATCTATTACTTAGTTGTCATTAATGTACAAAAGAAGCGTTAACTTCTGAGAATGAAACTTTTAAAATCCAAGATTAAGTCGTTAAGTAACGATTAGCGACTGAGTGCGGCAGTAAAAGTTGGAAAATTTAATGAATCATCATAATTTAAAACTTGATAACTTACCAACTTGTTGGTAATTTGGGTGAGTCACGAAGCTGAAGTGGAATTGGGCGGAGCACATAGTTCAAAGAACTGATGATCATTGGGCTCTCAAGGTGCTGGAGTGGCGACCCCCCACTAGGTGGAGCGAGGATATCAGCCAGGCAGGGAGCTGCTGGATGCAGGGGAGCAAGACCCACGCATATGGAAGTCCATACTAGATACCTTTGTTCAGCAGTGCACGTTAATAAGTTGATAAAGAAACCGAAGAAGAGGATTGGAATTTACCCTTATGGTAGTAAGTACATAATACTATGATTATGAATTTATCAGCATAGAGTCCAATTCATTCATCGCTTCTATTTTATTACGAACAATCGAACAATATTATATAGGTATTCATTACAATACTTTCACGTTCTTTGCGATTGCATGCATTATAGTAAAACTTATAATCTTTTTTTCACAATGCAAGATTATTATTATTCAGATTTCCTTGACTTGAAATCTTCATATTGATCTGCCATACAATTACTTGCGGATAAATAGAATGTACTAAAAAACATTATTATTTTTCAAAACATAATTACTGCGATATTTTTTTTTGTTTAACGTTTCCATGCACGAATGTTTTCCTATAGACCTGGGGAGATGAAAAAATAAAACAGGTGAACTTTTTTCCATATTTTATTCGTTCTTTTATGTAATCGTCAGAGTTGTACAACTAAATAATCACAGTTGAAACAAAACATAACTATGTAGGTATAATAATTAAAAGTCTAAAATAAAATTACGTGCACTGGGCAGCGGTTTCGGTGCAAATTCGCACCACTTGCATTTTGTACTGGGATTCCGTGCTCTGCTGTCTTTGCTAAGTGTACATTTTGCCCACTATCAACTAAACGGTCTCCGTTATGACGGAGTAGGTATAATGTTATTCCTAACTTAGTTATTAAAAAAAAAACTTGTCTTTGGCCCACTCTCTTGTGTTCCAGAGAGTAAGTTTCTTCGAGAGAAGAGGTTTCTACTCGAAGACTCTTAATTAAAATTAGAACTTAAAGACTAACACATGCATGGTTGCATGGTATGCATGTCAATTTAAATCATTATTCTATAAGCAAACAAATTGTCCATTCAGTAGTAAGTTTAAAAGCCAGTACAGAATCAATTGTGGTGATTGGCAGAATTTATGCTTTTCTTGTCGCAATAATGCATTTTAGCCAATAGCGAGAGAGTGTTGACCAATCAGAGGTGAATGCGATCGTCACACTGCACTGCAGCGATCTTTTTTAGGTACTCCTTCAGCTGCCACGAGATTGTCTTTTAATGATTGTCATCACTCTGACAATAATCAAATCCGATAATCATCTTCCGCTATTTATTGTTTAAAATGTCTTTAATTTATTTTCGTGTCGAAGAGAGTTTTATTTTAGAAATGAAATTAGCGCCGAAATTAGGTCTTTTATTAACTTACTACATTGCATTTGGATTTTATGATTGCATTTGGACAAATAGTTAGTATATAATGAACATTTATCTAGCAATAGTTGATAGTAGGCCCATAGGCTTTGTAGTACACAGACAACCGTTAGAATATCGTGCGATTAGCGTGTCGTGTCAAGTCGCATCACACGGACACGGTTGAAGCGAGAGTATTTTCTAATTAAGTAAGTTAATCGTTGCAAAAATTCCTAATTATTTCCTACTAACAACTTAGCGTAAAGACACATGGACTGTATGTTGAAGTAGAATTGACTAACTTTACAATTGCCTATTAGAAATACAGGTATTCAATATAAACTGATTATACAGAACATGTGACTAGATCGCACTGATCTCAATGATTATAGTATTACGATGGACTGGCTGCAGGCGACTTCAAAATATTTAAATATGAATAGAAGGGGGAGTAAAGGAAAATGGAGCTCATTTGAATTGTGATAAATTGTAGTGAGAAACGTCAAAATTAGTCTCAAGGACTTTCGGCGCATATAAAATAACAGCTAATTTGTGTACCGTTTCAATAACGGTACACAAATTAGCTGTTATTTTATATGGCAATTAATTGTCAATTATAATTATTATAAGAACTCAGCCAGCCCAGCGCACTATTCACATAAAGGGCAGTGAGTAGATCTTGGCAAAAAAACAGCAGAGGTGATTACAGCATTGAAACGACTAAAAATTAATATTATATAAGTAGGTACCTTCAAACCTAACAAAGTACACAACTTCAGACTATGCAGAGCTTTTAAGAAAACGAAATAGAGCTAGTCTTTGCATTTAAATGCACAATTCTGTCGCGGGAAAGAAGTACAGTTCCGTAAAAAATACTTAAAAACTTAAAACACCTTATTTGTAAGACTCAAATATAAAAAACTGATCAAAACTCTATACCATAATTAATTTGTCTATATGATTACTGGCAGTGTAATGATATTATAAAATAATAAAGAAAACCTAAATATCGATTTCGAACAACTATTAAACTTCTACTTACATGAATAGTAATTAACGAGAATTGCTTTATCATTATTGAATTTGAATAGTTTTTTCGAGTGCAAGCTAGGGGTGTTCTTATAGTAGGTATTCGAATTCTATATAGGTAATTAAACAACCCAATCTACAAAATCTTAGGCTCGAACGCATAATAAAATCAGTCATTTTAACACAATTCAGTATATTCTAAAATTTACACTGATCCTAGTTCGATGTCGAAGTGAGACAGTTTTTTAGAACCTGTACTTTAATTAATATTTATTTTACTATAAATTCTTAAAATTAGTGTTATAAATTAATGACTCCTAACGGTTGCAATAACTATCTCACGTCAAAATCGATGGAATAATTCTAGCACAACACTCTTAGTAAGTTATTGATATTTCCCTAGGTGCGACTAAGATTATATTATGTAAGTAAATATATTGAATAAATAAAGTGCAAACACTTAACTCTACGGTCATCAGATGCATCAATAACGCTAATAGATTGGCACATTCCCGTTCATACCGGCGGCGCATAGCGACGCGCTTGTCGCGAGTTTCGTCACGACGCGCCTGTCGCGAGGCTACCGCTCTCTCGCACGCTCCACTCACTCCGCCACGCACACGAATGAAAGTCGTCACCATCGACACTATCGTAAATTAGCTACTGTAACGAGTAGACCGTAGACCTTCACGGACAATCTAACTTTATCAACTAACACTACATGGAGACTTGGAGAGGAACACCAGTTACTGTACAGTTCACTTACAATGAAATTTCGAGTAGAGCGTGAGTTGTTTTACATTTACTAAGTTAGTCGGGGTAGTCGTTAATAAATTATCGTATGTACATCCCCGGTGAATATTTCACATATTATCGAATGAGCATTATAAACTCGATGTCCAAAGGGACCATTTATCATTATAATTAAATATAAAATATAACATATTATTTTTAATAGTAGGTACATAGATTTAATGCGGAAGGGCCGTACATTAAGTGATATCACGTAAAGCTGTGGACTTACAAAATATTCGTATAAATTATTCACATTTATAGCACACTATCTACAAACACCCACGATTCAGATTCACGTCGGGCCCTCCGGCAGAAATCCACTTATCGCGATAACTTCCAATAAAATACTGACTCATAATATGGCTAACTCGAATAAAACTTATATCAAATATTTGGTGAGGTTCAAATCTTATAAAAAGTTACGCAATTAAACGTATATACGCCTTAAACGAGACACTTAAGTTAAGATTTTCTATTGTATAAAATAAACTTGTAGAAAAATTTATAAGAAATGCGAATCACGGCGTAGTTTTTCCGAGTGCGTTTTCGGTAGAGGCTTAACTTTAGTCGTCAAATTCGTGGGGTGCGTTTCTCCTCTTAGAGTTCGGTGCCTTAGGGTGGGTTCAGTGGGAGACAATTGACTAATCAGCCCGCGGGGTGCGGCCGAGGCTCTACAGCTGTTCGTCGAGGTCGGGCCCGTACAGGTCGGCGAGCTTGTCGAACCGCGGGCCCCAGGCGCCCAGATAGTCGTAGTCGTGCACTTCGTCGTCAGTTCCTGTTCAAACAATAGGTACTATGTGATTTAATGGAGTGTATCGCGAGCGCATTTTGTTCTTACTTCTTGTTCTAGACATGCCATATACATAACTATCTGCGCCCCGCGGTTTCACACGCGTTTATGTTTCCATTCCGTGGGAATATCGGGATGAAAACTAACAGAGCTATAGGTAAGAGCTATGTACCTATCAAGTTTCATCGCAATCGGTTCACTAGTTTTTGCGTGAAGAAGTAAAAAACACAATATTTTATACTCGTGATAACTTCGAAATTAAATGTCCGAATCGAATGAATTAAAAAGTATTTTACTGCTACATAAATACCCTTGATGATAAAAATATTGATTTGAATAAGAATAATTAATACTACGATACGAATGTAACCAACTTTTGTTTCTACCGGCGATCTAATAGAACAAGATCCCAGTGCCGCCAGACCTAAGTTATTTTCTCAGTCGATACGGTACGATAGAGAAGTGTTCGTAAGTCCTTTCAGTCTATGCGTACCTGCTAGCTTGTACCGGCGGCCAATTTCCAGATACCAGGTGCTAAAGGTAGGTAAAAACTAGACTAACTTAACTTAAATTCTCAGGGCTGATTTTGATATATGTTTTAAAGAAAATTGTAAAAATTAATAAACTGATACTGCCAGACGCTTACCGCCGGCGGTAACTTTAGCCAGACGCTTTGAAGCTCCCAAAAAAATAATTTAAGTTAACTTATATTCTCATTTATGATTTTTATACATAATACTCAGAGAACTATTGCAATATCATCTGCAAGCTGCCAGACCTATTGGAGGGGTCAAACATCCCCCCAGACACACATTAAGTGTCCCTACGAGTATGAGTGCGAGAGTGATTTGATGGTTTTATAATACATAATATAACTTTATTAAACTTTATAACGGGTATTATAGAAGTCTTAAATAGTAATTAAAAATATTTAAATTTTTAATGAAATATTTGTACCTTTGTGTATTTTGTAGCCTACACGTGTGAAGCCGGGTGGGTAATTTATCTTATTATTTATAATAAAGAATTAGTACTTTTAAATTCTTTTGAAATTATTATAATCAATAATAATTACTAATATTGATTAGTATGAATCACAACATTATGTTGTGATTTTTTAATCTTCATTTTCATCATCATTGAAATTTGAAAACGCATCATCAAGCCAATGTTGAAACGGAATATCCAAACTATCGTTGTCTTCATCCTTCATTTGTTCTTTTGTAAAAAAAATTACCACATCGAACCAGTTAAAATGATATCGATTATCTTCCAACATCCACCCATTGTTTTCAGGACTGACAATACCAATTTGCTTCAAATGTACGTTATTCCATAGATAGCATAGATAACTAGCTGATGCCCGCGACTTCGTTTGCGTGGATTTAGTTTTTTAAATCCCACAGGAACTCTTCAATTTTCCGTGATAAAAATAGCCTATGTCACGTCTTTACGTTGCTCTATTACGGCATGATTGAAGGACAAACCAACAAACACATTTATAATATTCGTATGATTAGTATATGACACTAGCTTATGTGATGGTAAAGCAGTGATAGCCTAGTGGTTCGGACTGTGGTCTCCTATTTGGGTGTCGCAGGTTCGATTCGAGTATAAACGAGAAGTAGAAAAAGTAGTAGAAGTACAAGTAAACGAGTGAATCATGTTCTAGCGCTCATACATATGGGGACGCTTAATGTGTGTCTGGGGGGATGTTTGACCCCTCGAATAGGTCTGGCAGCTTACAGAAAATATTGCAATAGTTCCCTGAGTATCATGTATAAAAATCGTAACTGAGAATATAAGTTAACTTAAATTATATATATTTTTTGGGAGCTTCAAAGCGTCTGGCAAAAGTTACCGCCGGCGGTAAGCGTCTGGCAGTATTAATTTAGTAATTTTTACAATATTCTTTAAAACATATATGAAAATCAGCCCTGAGAATTTAAGATAAGTTAGTCTAGTTTTTACCTACCTTTAGCACCTGGTATATGGAAATTGGCACAAGGTAGCAGGTACGCATAAACTGAAAGGACTTACGAACACTATTCTATCGTACACAAATCATCACTGAGAAAATAACTTAGGTCTGGCGGCACTGGGATCTTGGACCATAATTAAAATTTAAATTTGTGATTTAAGTATGATAGTTAGATATATTTCCTCGCGGCCTTTTTGTAGGTAAAAATGAGTACATTCATCATGTAGTAGGTACATCATTTTTATGTATCATCAAGTTTTCTCAGCGCATGCCAAATAATGAATTTTATAGGCAAAATTTTGCTACAGTGGGTATTTGGGGTGGGCAATTTTCTTAAGGATCTCTATTATTTTTTTTGAATAAATTATAGCCTATGTTACTTCCTGATAATTTAGCTTTCTATTGTTGAAAAAATGGTTAAATCGGTCCAGTAGTTTCAGAGTGGTACAAACAAATAAACAAACAAAAAAAAATATTTCCTCTTTATAATATTAGTGCAGGTATAGGTTATTTAAAATAATATTAAATTACTAAGGGCCGATTTCACCAACTTAAAAAAAGGTTTTATCCGAGCGTACATATTTTGACAGTATTTTTAATACAAAAGCTGTCAAAAACCCCAATTTATTCCTCGGTAAAACGTCACTCGGCGTTAGTGTAATCGGCCATTAAATCAGTTTCGAACCGGTCGTAACTAGAGTCTTGAGTCTTGACTTGTCATAAGACAGATTGGCCTCTTTGAGTATTAGACCAACGTTGGCCTACATTAAATAAATTTTGAAGTTGAATTTGAATTTAATACAAACTAAAATATAATATCGTGTATATTATATTATGTTTTCACAAGCTCAATCTCATTATATACAGATATTATTTTATATGAGGAGCGCTCGAGTTCTCTTCATATACCTAGATATTACAACAACTTTTCTAATTTGGACATCTTCTGAATATTTGATTACTTTTTATATATAATTATGTACTTTACTATGCCTACAAGACATAATATTATTTTCATAATTTCTGAAATCTGGATAACAAGACATATTTTCTGGAATAAAAACAATCGAAAGAAAGGGAAAACCGCGGACAATACCGGATATTTCTTTGAACGACAGATACCTAGAGAATTTCACATTTATACGAAAATGCATAAAAGAACTGTATCAAGTCTTTCAGCAAGAAATTATGCTGCTATATAAAAGACTACAAATGTGAGACGTCTTTATGAAAGGTCTACGGAGAAATTTCCAAGATTCACAAAGCTTGAAAAGTTAAACACGTGCCGGATGTAAGAGTAGATAATTAGACTTGGCGCTGCAGAACTCTTTTTTGCAGAAGTAGTACAATATAATTACTATTTCTCCTAGACATTTCTGTAACGTCTCGTAGAATATCTTAGAGTCAAGCGCATCTTTACTATTTCTGCCAATTCTAAAGGACAAAGTTGTATAAGGTGCCCACAATTATGGAGGTGGATACTAATACACTTTTTAACTTCATGTTTTTTACTAACTTTTTTGTTTTGGAAAAAGGTTTTAAAAATCTCTCAGGAATTCTTTGGTAAAATTCTTATGTCACTCTAAAACTCGTAAGTTTAGTTTAGTTTTAAGTTTAGAAGGTCTATAATTGCGACATGATTGAAGGACAAACAAATACACTTTCGCATTAGTAAGGATCTGTTTCTATCGTTGTACATACCTGAGGCAAGTGAAGACAAAGAGCCTGCAGTGCTACCACCACCCTCATATGCGTAATTCCGAAGGTCGTCAAAGGGCGGCGCATTGGGATCGCTGTCCGCTCTACGCTTGTGTTCTTCTATAAACATTCCAACGTTGGTCTCCCCTGGAAGTGGCATTCCAACGGCAGGTGCCACACCAACTCCCATTGGACCCACGCCAAGCCCAACACCCATCAATGGATCTGCATCAAAATAGTCACGGGTAATGCTAAAAGAGCGGGTTAAGCTTAAGTTAAAATCAAGAATAAATAAATTATTATAATTATTATAACGCAACCGACCGACGACATCAAATAATTCGCAGGGAGCCGTTGGATACAGACGGCGCAAGTCCATGCAAGAGACCTTTCTCCAGCAATGGTCGTCTATCGGTTGACGAAGAAGAAGATAGTGTAACGGTGTCTGGTATTTTTAACGGCGAAAGAAAACATCTTGTGGAAACCAGCATGCCTGAAAATTCTCTATAATGTTCTCAAATGTGTGTGAAACTTGCCAATCTACACTTGGCTAGCGTGGTGAACTATGGCTCAGTCTCAACTAACTCCTTCTCAATCCGAGAGGAAACCCGTTGGGTCGGCGATGTGTTGAGATGATGAAGATGATGAACATCTAAATATATAAAAAGGAAAAGGTGACTGACTGACAGACTGATTTATCAACGCACAGCTCCAACCACTGGACGGATTGGGCTGCGCAAACAGATAGCTATTATAACTTAAGCATGCGTTAGGAAAGGATTTATGAAAATTCAATCCCTAAAAGGATAAAATTAGGCGTTTGAAAAATCGAACTTAACGTCAGTGAAGCCGCGGGAAAAAGCTAATAATTAAATATGTCCCACTATTTTTTTTATAAAAGTACGTCTTCAACCATCGAGCTCAACAATGGATTATGGAACTACTTAATCACTTTCAGACAAGCGGATTAGGTCTGACCCTATTTTTCCGCAATAACTCAAACGGCTAAAACTCCTTAACATAAGATTAAAGCATTAAAACGGATTTGAAACAGGTCTTATTTAGAACTGAACTGGGGATAAGGGAACACAATCAGATGGTCAATGATATCCATATAAAAACAAGTACATATATATAACATAAATAGGTACAGAACAAGAACGTAGGATAAATATTATTATTATTAATTATTATTTATATTATTATATAAATATAACTTCTTTTATAAAAACATAGACATCACCCTCAACAATTAGGATTGCTAATTTCTGAGGGTCATAATCACTTTCATTTCAAAGCACGGTGGATTTTTTTTTGAAATAATGTCGATGGTCAAAATTTTGATGGTCGGTTTCCAGAACCTTAACATCTTGAATTATTATCAGGCTTAACTCAGTCCAGCCTGGTTACCAACTTATATAAGCGTTGCCTGTACTTATTAATCAACTGATTTACGCTAGGCCACATCGCCTGCAATATAGTTTTGTTATCTTTATAGAGGGGTAGAGGGGTTCAAATTATAAGGAGAGGCGTCTGTCGCCGCGGACCGCTTGAATGACAGACTCGTGACATTTACAAGGGTTCCGCTTCTGCCCTATAAGTTGAAACGCCCAAACACCCACAGGACAGACAGCCGAAAAAGGTGCGACACTCAGCGATATTAAAAAAGCGTCAATTATTTATTGCTAAAAATCCTCTTTAGTAAAAAGATCATATTAATATCATATTTTGTTCTGACGGCTGAAATAAAAAGATGTTATTCTCCTGAAATACTAAAAACCATCATAATCAACAACATCTCAACAAACCCCGGCCCACTAAGTTCTGAGCTCAGAATGATGCTAAATGCGAATTGGCAGACTTTGCACACCTTTGAAAACATTATGGAGAGCTCTCAGACATGAAGGTTTACCGTTACTATAATACACCAGTATTTTCAAAATTTTGCCTTCACTGTTAAAGCAAGTTACATTTAATAGCTCAAACGCCACATAAGCCCGACAAATTATAGAACCCCGGATCGCCCGAGTAAAATAAGTACAAATGATTTAGTTACACATTAAACTTACATGGTAATTTTGATGGAACGTGATCAGGAAGGGGCCCACCGATCGGTATCTGAAGCGGCGTTATGTCAAAGGCCGTCATGTCGTCTTCACCGCCGCCCTCGTCGTCGTAGTTTATAATATTTTCACGGACGTCATCATCTGGACCGGGATATTTGATGTGGGCCTCGCGACGGCGGTTATACACCACAAACACCAACACAAGAACTGAAACATACGATATTAGTTATTAACCAACTAAGTTCGATTAAACACAATAAAAATATAACAGAAATAAAGGCTTTAAATTGTAATAATTACCGATATAAATGTTACTGCTCTGACTTTTAGTGAGGTCACTGGTAGTCCAAATTCAGAATGGCAACCAAATTATGCCATTGCGTTAAACGCCATTTTGACTGTAGGTGGAAATTGTTTTGCTCGATAACCCGTTATTTTTAACTTTTTAATGAAAAGTAAGACCCCTAAAGGTTAGAGCAATAAATTTACTATTTTTAAGTAATCAATTTAATTTGAAAACACCAAACCGAGCAGAGAACGAGTAGGTAAATTGTTTTCCATATTCTAAACTGCCTGTCAAAATTCGGTGTAACTTTGAATTGAACAATTCCGTTTATTCCCATTGCGAGATAACGATTCCAACTGTATATTTGAGACTGTATTGTACGGCCGTGGCACATTAAACATGCTGTTAAAATAGAGACTAGTGCCAGTGTTCATTTTCCAATGTTGGAAGGTTTATCGGGCGGCTACTATCGAAACTGAAAATTTGATCCCACGAGCGCTCGAGTATGATTTACGTAGCGGTTTATAAGAGGATTTGTTACACAGAATTATATTAACAGTTGGCGTCCCTCCAACTTTATCTAACACAGAGGTCATTTTCAAGTTTTAGCCATGCTAGCCATAAATGGAGTAAGTACGTAGTTCCCACAACTAACATTAGATTTATGTTTTTTTATAATTAAGATGTGGAATTAGTTCACTATTAATTTATTAAGAAATAATAAATTATTTAATAATATTTTAATTAATAATTATCTTAATTACAAAGAAATAGGTACTAATTCCTATATCGTGGTTGTTTTGGAACTTTTGTTTTTGCAAACAGTAAATATTCATAAAGAACTATAGTGATTGTATGACATTTAAAATAACAAATACATGATGGAGACATGCAAAATAATAAAAGTGCTCACCTAGAAGCAAAAACAAACAGACAATGATAGCTATAATGAAATCCCTGGACGGCATGATGATTCCGGAGGCGAGCAGTTCCAGTTCGCAATCGTGACCAGTGTAACCGAAGGAGCAGATGCAGTCGTAGCGGCGGGCGGGCTCGCGGTCCAAACACGTGCCGCCATTGAGGCAAGGGAAGTGCAGGCACTCGTTCACGTTGACGCACGTCCCGGCCGCACGTGTCGATCCACCCGGGCACCTAGACATTGCGCGCTTTACCTTTTGTCCATGAGTGTCGCGCGCACTGAGCCCCCATGAATAATGCATGCACTACACATCTAGTAAAAGTAAATATGATACTTCTATACAATAAGATGAGATAGATAATGAGAGTGCGATTGTGAAGGTGAAGGTGAGGTGTCTAGGAGACACGCGAGGAGCGTGACTAGGCTATGTGCTCACTCATGATAATAAGAAGGCAGACGAGGATGGCCGCGAGCGCGCCCATGCTGAGCTTGAGCGTGCGGCCTTCCTGAACGAGCTCGCAGTTCTCGCCCCAGAAACCTTCGGGGCAGTGGCAGCGATAGCCGGGCTCCCGGTTGACGCATGAGCCGCCGTTGCGACACGGGAAGTAGAGACACTCGTTCTTGTCTACGCAACCCTTTCCGTCCGGTGACAATACCAAACCCTCACCGCAACTAGACAGCATTCCAATATGTTAATAAATACACAAATACCTTTTAAAATATATTGCAATTACAAAATTATTGACTATGTATTATTAGAAATTACACATGAATAGGATTAATATTATGAATACATGTATATTAGTCATACGAAGTATGCAAAAGCGAAGAAGTCAAGAAAGCATTGCATCAATATTGAAAGTTATATAATTATTACAAGTTAAGTAAATAAAATCTTAATAGAATGGTACTTAATATATTATACAAAAAGAATCTCAGTGCGCGCTCAGAATAATAAACAAAATTGAATTTACCGACAGGAAAATTTAATTTGATTAGAACAACGAATAGGTATTTAATTTTAATTTCTTTTAAATCAAACAGAATCTAATAATAATAACAAGGATAACATGAATTTTAAAATAAATACTTACGTGCATTCATATTCGTTCCAGAGGTCGACACATACGAACGGCTCGGTACAATGAACATTGATACAAGGGCTGTTAGAAGGGCAATTTCGATCTAAATTTCTTGCCATAGTCGCTTGGCCCCATTGAGTACCATTCATAGCTGGTGGCAAAGGTAGATGTTTTCCTTCTAGTCGAATGTCATCTAAGCAACCTTTCTGGAAGTCAGCATAAACTTCGAATGTTCTAACACCTGTATATTCAGCTTTGCCTCCTGCATATACACCTTCTTGTTTATCGACTAATAACCACTGATGACCTTCAAAAGTAAATGTTTCGTTATATCTTCTGCCTTCACCACCATCGATTTCCAGTGTGGCTGCACTACCATATCTGCTCACACGTGCTATATGCCACTGGCCATCGTCAACTGCCACAGAATTTAGCCAAACATCACGTTCTTCTGTTCGAAGGGAATTTAAATTAAAGCGAAAGTGTAAGCGGGAATCTTTCACTTCCAAAATTCCATATTCACGATTATGCTGATCACTCACTCTAAACAACTCTCCGTGAGGTTCACGAGTTCTGAATCGTAGCTGGATTTGAGTACTAAATCTATCAGGTTCAAAACTCAAAGCAAATTTTACGTAGCTTTGTGGTCGAAAACTAGTTGGAGTAGTTGGTAGATTACACGAAGGCCCAGTCCAACCCGGCTGGCATTGACATCTTGCTTCAGAAAAACTACCAACACAATTTCCATGTTCCCAGCATCTAGACGTAGTGTCTGCTTGATTACAAATTTCCTCAGTTTGAGGGCATCCAGCTACAGAATTTCGTGATAGTCCAGGATGAGCTAAGTCATATAATTTACTGTTGTGTATTAAATTTCTTATGCATCCATCAAAACCTTTTCCAATAGGCATATACTGCCAATGATAATGCGTTGGATCAAAATGTTCTATGTATAATCCCCCGATTTGCAAAGGTGCATTGACATTCAAATACTCGTTAAATGGAGGTATTGTGCCCGTCGCTTGACACGTTGAATCATCAAACTCCGGTGGTGTACCATCTTCCATTTCTTGAATATCAGCTGATTTGCAGAAGTCCACTATCATTCTTACATTTTCAGTATCCCAAAATATATCTAATCGATGCCATTCACCATCATCTAACGACTTTTTAGTTTTAACTCTAAGCTCTAAAGTGCCGGAACCAAAATCAATTAACAATCGTGGGTTGCCCCTTTCTAATTCAACCGAAATAAAATCTGAAACCACTATTTCTTCTGGTTCTGGTGGTACTATTGGTCCATTGTAAAGTAAAACTCCTTCAGATTTTCTTGTTATAAACTCAAAACTTAAGTGGGAACTGTCACACATCTCTAGAGAAGGATACCAAGCCCATCCAGTGCCTTTAAAGCTTCTAGATGTTTGCTGACATCGAGGTCCTGTATATCCCGGAGGGCATGAACAAGTAAGACCGTATTTACCCTCTATGCACCTTCCTCCATTATAACAAGGAGAATTGCGACACGTTTCTGTCTGAGTAAAGTTTCTAGCACCACATGTGCACTCTGGAATGACGTCGACTCTCACACCAACTAGGGCTGTTTTATTGGCATTTACCATGTAAGGTAAGTTACTTATATCGAGTACATTTGTGCAAGATCCTTCACACATTTGATTTTCATAAAGACACTCGTCAATTCCTACCATAGTAATATTAATTCCTACAGCTCGCTCAATTTCTTCGCGATGCATGAGAACAATGCCATTTAATCGGATTGGTTTATAGTAATGAGCACCATGTGCTGAAAAGCGTATGTCAGTCACAGGTGGGTGTTTCTTCCTTAGTTGAACGCTAAATATATCGATATTTTCTCTTTCAGTATTGAGTAAATCTGCCAATTTATCTTTAAATATATCGAGTTTACTTCTGGACACACTAAGAGTTTTATAATTCCACACTCGAATAAAATCTTCATCTGATATTCCAGATATTCGTATTGAACCAGAACTTATAATTGCTTCGTGTGATATTTCTTTAACATATACAGTTACATTAGCCGGCACATCAGTTTGCGTATGTTTTCTGTCGTATACTTTAAACTTTAGGTGGTACCGACCTTCTCTAGTTTTATGTTTCATTTGTATCATACCAGTTTCTTCATTAAGAGTGAAATTTGGATGTTCTGTGGTTTCCCAGAAAAACTTCTTGTCAGGTAAATCCCAATCATCTAGATCATAGACATAAACTCTTCCGATTTCAGTATCAGGTGCCTGTCCTTGATAATTATATATAAGAATTTCCTTAGATCCTGGCTGCATCTTGTTGTCATTGACATCTCCGATCACAACAGTTAGAGTGCTTGTTCCTGTCATTGCTGGATTACCATGATCTTTAATGATAATAGGAATAAGATATTCTTTTTGTTGTTCTCTGTCAAATGATCGAAGAGATGAAACGATTGCCATTCCATCACCATTAGCACCTTTTGTATCTTGTTCTACTTTAAATGAAGCTCTTATTATATCATCAGCACCTGGATCAAGTCTGAACTGGAATGGAGGACCGTTACTTTTCGATCTATCATCATCGTCGGTAGCTAATATTTCTGCAACTTTCTTGGGTGTTATGTGTTCGGTTAAAACTGGTCTATAATCTTTTAAGAATGTAGGTGCATTGTCGTTTATATCCTGTACTATAACGGTTAAAGTAGCAGTTGCTGTTCTCGGCGGTACACCATCATCAATAGCTAGAATTTTAACTTGATGCCTTGGAGTATCTTCTCTGTCTAAAGATCTTTGAATACTAACAGTTCCCTCTTGATTTATAGAAAATTGCCGTTTTCTATCTGACGATCTATCAATAGCATATGATACTTTGCTTTTACCACCTTGATCTGGATCAGTTGCTTTGAAAGTTTCAAGGCTTTTACCCACTTCTGCATTTTCATAGACCGATACCTCAATGTTTGCCCTTTCAAATTGTGGTTTATTGTCATTTATATCTCTAAGTTTAACTACTACCCAGGAATAAGCTACGTGATATTTATCATTATCGTTGTCTTCACCTTTGTCATTAACTTGTATTCTAAATCTAAAGCCGTTACTTTGAAGCTGGTCCTCATAATCTAAAGGCTGTACAATTTTTAAAGAACCAGTACCATCGTTATTTCTAACCATGGTAAACTTGTCGGCCCCATATCCACTATTTTCTATAACTTTGTACTGGAATTTATTAGTTTCATCTTCATCGTGAACCGTCACTGTAAGAATAGGCATTTCAGGTAAATTAGTACCATCTGTTTCATCAACTTCCGTAAACCATTCATCTTTAGTAAACTGGGGAGGCATATCATTTATATCTTTCACTCTAATAGATGCCGTCCCCGTTCCTTTTAGCCCCCCGCCATCTGATGCTACAATCTGTATTGAATAATCTGGGGTTCTTTCACGATCTAAGCAACAAACAGCTGTTTTAATGACACCAGTTTCAGGCTCTATTTCAAAAATTGGTGATCCTGTTTCTTCTTCTATTACATTTTTTTCAATAGAATACCATAACTTCGCGTTATTACTTTCAGCAGGATCGTCATAGTCTATCGCAGTCATAGTCATAACAACCATGCCCGCCGTTCCATTTTCAGTAACATTGCCAAAATAAACGCCTTGAGGGAAGATTGGAGAATTATCGTTAATATCTTTAAGATTCACTTGCACATCAGCATAGCCTACAAGCCCTTCTCCTCCTTCATCTTGAGCGAACACTGTAAATCTCCATTGCGGTCTTCCATTAGGTTGATCACGATCCAAGGGCTGCAAAAAAAATACGAAATAATATAAAAAAAATTAAAGTGTTGCTACATGTGCAACATTTATTAATTACTTTATTATATTATATCTTGTATAAAGGTTTTTATACTTACTTTTAAAACAAAAATTT
Source organism: Oeneis ivallda (assembly GCA_029955525.1). Classification (NCBI taxonomy): domain Eukaryota; kingdom Metazoa; phylum Arthropoda; class Insecta; order Lepidoptera; family Nymphalidae; genus Oeneis; species Oeneis ivallda. The sequence continues at coordinate 17,885,284 of JARPMR010000002.1, read as the reverse complement.
CTCCTGTTGTACGATTGATATCAAATTTGCTGTTTGAAGGATTGTCAGGGTCAATACCTTGACCAGTTAGGAAATAAACAATGTTCTGTTGTCTATCTTTGTCACCGTCCGTGGCAGTTACCTGTTGTAAGAAAATACCATTAAGATGCTTGAAAATTAAGGACTAGACATTTGACAAAATATAAAGGGTATATTTTCGTTTAGTACCATTTTGTCGTGGTTTTGGTCATAATTCTTTAATTTTAGAAACCACTAAAAATCAAACATGTAATTAAAAAAGAACTGTAAAAAAAGAAGACGCCATATACGTAGTCATATTTATTTATGATAGAAACTTGGCCCTTATTTAGTTTGTTTACGTAATATCATAACCAAAGTTCGATACAGAGAATACAAAGTATCCAATAATTATGTATTTGCAACACAGAAAACTTGTATGGATAAATCAATTGATGGGAATATCGAATAAATAAATGATCTTAATAAAGTAAAAGAATATTATAATTCGCATTCGTTTAATAAATAATAATTAATTGATACTTGATCTGAAGCCGCTTGAGAAGCGAAATTTTAATCTAAGAATATGAATAGTGTGACTTTAAAGCTTTAACTGCTTCAAAAAATTAATTGCTGTTTTAGTCTAAGGTTTCAGTGGAGTGACTTGGCGAAAGTTTGTTGAGTTATGAGCCGCCAACATAGACTGTTTGCATCGGCACACATGCGGCAGACAGCCTTGCCACGGCTGTTCAAAACTTTCCTCTCTTAAACAATCCCGGAAAGAAAATTTCAGTATAACGTTTAATGTGAAAAAAAATGTAAATTAATTTTGCAAAAATGTTGAACGAATTTTATTTTGTTTTTATTTATTCATACAGGAATTTATCCATGAAAGAATTGAAAGTACCTACGGTATTTGTATTCAACTGTTCAAAAGGAAAACATAGTGTTTACAAATAATACTGCCTTTAATATACCTTCTCTAAAGTAATAAATGTAAGAAAGCAGCCTTGGGATACCCTCCTACTTTTGGCTGACTATGCCGATTCTAGAAATGATGAGGGTTGACTTTTATGTAATTATTCGGATCATTTAAAATTTTTGCTCAATTATGAAAAATCCTTATCACAGGGACAATTAAAACATTTTCATTATTTATAACTACGAGTAACAGAGAGCAACGAATGGACTCTGGTTCTCCTACGGATCTCCTCATTTCTGATTCGATCCCGCAGGAACACTCCGAGCATAGCTCTCTCCATCGCCCGCTGAGCGGTCCTGAGCCTACTTATGAGGCCCAATTTATTCCTCGGTAAAAGGTCACTCGACGTTTTGCTGAAATCGGCACTAAGGATAATAGTTTATCTCTTTTCTGACTGAGTAACTAGGTATTCATTTATAAAATAAGTTCACGGGCACGATAAATTAAATAAGTAAGCAAAACGAACAAAGGCCAAGTTTGTAGGAATATTTGGAAGATTTATAATATTTGAAACTTATTTCAATAGATTTTAGCAAGCACTAAGATTAGAATAGAAAATGTGAAAAACTTGCAAAGTTTAAGCTAAATCAAGCGAAAATCCAAACAATATTTTATACGCATTATCTACTTACCTGATGAAGAGGATAACTTGACAAAAACTTTGTCTTAGATTTATTCTAATCGTTGACGGTAAGAAGGAAGGAATAACAAAAATAAATATACAAAAAGAATTATAATCTCTTCGCTATCATTTATTATTTCCAATACATATTATCTACTATTGTACATCAATGCAGGCAAATGAATATGGTAATGTATCGCGATACCATAATATTATGTAGGTATTATAGATTATTTTTTACCTCGAAAAATAAAATAAACCCAAGTAAAGAAAGAAGAGAAATTTAAGTGAAATCGTAAATGAGATAGGAAAAAATAAACAAAAATAAACCTTAATGAGGAAATGAGGGTAGGGACCGGTTTCCTCGAGCGCCTGCGTGACGTAGGCGCTGCGCGTGAACTGAGGCGGAAGGTCATTGATGTCCAAAACGTGGACCACGACGCGCGTCGAGTTCTCGTTGCGCCCGTCTGAGGCAACCAGCGTCAACTCGTACTGCGCACACGCAGGCATTAGCTCATGCTCATGCAACGAAGCTGTTACACGAACAAATCTTAAAGATTGCCAACAAATAAAAGTGAGCAAAAAGACTTTGACATTTTGATCTTACTATTGTTCGTGCAACAACGGTCGGTTGAAATAGCATCTAAAAGAAAATAACTAACAAACAATATAAAAAGGTTGTAGAAAAAAGTTAAAATTAATCCGTAAAACACTAGTCACACCAAAATATCCACGCGGGGCTTTCTTCAATGTTGTAATACACAATATTTAAACACTTCACATCGCGTAAGATATTCTATGTGGCTAATGCTTTAGAAAATTAAACTTATTATAAACTAGAAACTAATAAAACAAGCTGTTTCTGTGGAAGCTAAATTAAATTATGAAATTATAAAATTAAAAGTCGAACAACTTATTTTGCTGTAAAAAGTATTTAAGTACGAATATTTTAGCGAAAAGAAAAAAAAATTCATGGTCGCTTATACCGCTGAAATAACTAATTCATTAATTACAACGAAGGTCACGTTGCAAAAAACTTGGTTTTACGAAGAGTAAAATACCACTGTAGGTAGGTATATTTTTTTCGATATTTTAGAGCCAACTGTGCAATGTTCCATTTTTTACGGCCGATAAGACGCCGCCGTCACAATTTTATATTGTTCGATTCAACGAATGCTGCACGATTTACCATACTATGTAGTCACATATTTTCCGATACAATAACTCTCATGATAGTTAATCAATATTTATGTTTTTATTATGCAAAAACGATACACATATCGTATCACTTGTCTCATGAAAATGTTGGCCAAGCTAATGGAATATAAAACTCAGTTATGAAAAATTTACATTCAATGCTTCACTTTTTCGGAAAAGGATTTTTTTTAATTGAAGAGTAGAAACCGAATAAAAAAAATCAATAAACTACAAAAGTTGTAGAATATATACGCTGGATACGATCCAAATAAAAACAAACTAAAAGTAAATAATCTCATAATAACCAAAAAATGTTTCAATGCTAGCGCTAAAACGACACTAAAACAAAACGGCACAATGAAAAACCCATGCCATGCAAAAAGAAAATAAAAACTCTATGGAACATCAATCTAGAGAAAGGCAAATATCACCCCATGCGAAACTTGAAGCTTAAACCTCAAAGCTGCGGCTGAGGGAACAATAAAGGACGAAATGAGGCGCTTTCGCCTTGAATCGGACCTGTAGCACCCGCTTGGGAAGATTGCGGTCGTCTTCCTCGGTGATTTGGGTTCGATATGTGGGTCTCTCGAACACGGGGGGATTATCGTTCACGTCTTTCACGTGAATCACTACGGTCGTGTAGTTCTCTTTAAGGTTGTCCGATGCAGCCAACTTCAACTCATACTGTTCGCGTTCGATACAAGAAAATATTAAATATGTGTAAAATATATAATATGTGTAAAGAGGTATGTTGACTTAAATGATAAGTAATTATTAATACGTAATTATTGATTAACTAACTTTATTAAAATAAAATTGACTGTTTTTTTTGTAAAATATTACGTTGCAACTACGTGACAAGTGTACATTAAAAATACCACCGTTGACCTCGACTCAATGCTCTATCTATCCCTAACCAATTTGTCTACAAACTAGTTCAGACTAATGTAACCAATACAAACTCGGTGGGCCTAATAGGAAAGTAATATAATGTATGGCTATAACGCCGGCCGGAAAAATACAGATTTTTAATGAACGTAGAATAGAATAGAAATATTTTTTATTCACATATACTTTTTCACAAGTGCTTTTGAATCGTCTGACTCTACGACTGGTTCGGAATGCCCTTCCTGCCGAGAAGAACCAGCAAGGAACTCGGCGGCTGCTCTTTTCAAAACAAGTTTACAATACAATAAATACTATGCTATGTATGCAGTGTTTCCACAATGAGGGAAGTCCCAAAAATGCATACCTACTAACAATGCAATATATCCTATGATGGGCAGACATAAAGTAACGGCCCCGTTCCCGCCGGGGGCACCCGTTCACGAGCATGACGCATGACCAGCCGTTGCCTTGCTCAACCATATTTGAGGGAACGTAACAACCTGCATCACACGACACCCCCACAGAAATGTTTAAAGAGTGCGTGACATACTTATGCCACCCATGTTAAGGCATCGAATTGAATACTACTTAATATTCAAATACTCATTTTAAGACATCACTTAGCTTCACGTAGCTAGGATGAATCCCAGTTAAACCCGCTTTAGAATAACACTAAGAGACAAAGGGCCTCAAAGGGGTCAAAATATCACCCCTCTTTTTCCTACGAGGGCTCAAAAGAAAACTTCTGCCTTAACAGTCATGGTATCAAATGGACGAAAATGATAAGGATGTAAGTAAGCCAGAATGATAAAATCTTATAGCTGCGGCGTTAGCCGTTTAACAATAGGGAGGCGGTATTTGTGGCTGCGACCCGGGAACTTATTGGCGTCATCTGTCCACGTCACTCGGCTATTTCCTCGCCAGAGAGGAAGATGTTTGTTTCAAAAGTCGTTCCGCGCATTTTATGGAACCTAAAGTATTGTAATTTTCTTTGAATTTATATTCAAATGCCATTTTGATTTACAGGGATCGCGAGCTAACACAACTCTATATTGAATCAATTTATTAATATTTATTTTACTTAATACAAGAGTAATCCTAAGTAGATGTATCATAATAATAGGGACTAAAGAATGAAGTTGTCTTAAAGCAAGGTACGAGTTTGTAGCTGACTACAGACAGCAGCAGTCTGTCAGTATTCAGTATTTCGCTATTAAATCGGTGACAAAGCAGTAGCAACAGCTTGAAATCAATGCTGCATTTAGGGAGGGTACGAATAACTAAATAGGTACCCTAATTACTATTTCGCTGTTTAGTTGAAAAATGAAATAGGTACCTATCCAAACGAAATGTTCAGCATGAGGTAAAGATTTTAATAGAACACTAATTATTATTGGTCCTCTTCAAATTAATTATGAAAACTTACAATCCAGTAATCTTAGGTAGAAAGAAAGTATATAGATAAATTAGCCCCATTCGAGCAAGCCTTCAATTAATTTTAATATAGATTGAAGTAAGTTTATAAATAAAAGGTTTACATCCATTTAAGCTCTCCAGAATCTGCAATTTAATAGCAATCCGGCCTTCGGCAGTTCCTACGCCCGGCTTTTTAAGTGGGTATTGAAGATTAAATTATTTATTTCGCAAAAAGTTCGAAGAATGTAGCTCGATATTGCTTTGTTGTCTTTAGCGAAGAACTTAGGCACAAGGCAGCTACATTGTCAAAGACTTCTACCATATTATTTTAAAACAACCTCAGTTCACTGAGATACAATTGGATACAATTTCAATTGTATCCAACTTCTGATCTTTATAATACAACTTAACCCACGTTGTAAATATAACAACTGTTATTTTTAGTTAAACTAATTTTTTATTACTAACTATTGCCAATTTTTTTGACTTATTGGATTTAAGTATGCAATATATATATATAGTATATGTAAGAAAAGTTCATAAATAAAAGGTTTACATCCATAAAACCTATTTTAACCAGTTGGTAGAGCAGTTGCTCTAACGAACACATGGAAACAAAATAAGTCTATTAATAAGCCCTATTCTAGCGAGTATCCATTAATTTTCAAACAGATGAAAGTATCAAAAGTTTATATAAATGAACGGTTTACATCCATAGTTCTACAAGTTAATAGCGATCCGGTTTTTGGCAGTTTCTACGCCCAGCTTTCATAAATGGGAAAAAACATTAATTTTTTTTTTAAAGAATGTCAGCCAAGTTGAAGTTGACTAATATTCTCCTCTCCCTCCAAATAAGCGGAAAGCTTGTGTTAGGAGTGGGTACGACAATAGTGAAACGGGTAGGATTCGAACCTGCGACCTTTCAGTTTTCAGTTCGCATCTTTAACCGTTGGGCTATTGAAGCTTATTTGCTTCGCCAAAAGTTCGACGCCTACTTATAACGATAGCAACAAAGACTTCTATGAATCTCATCACATCAGCCTGCGGAAGTCAAAGTGCGATTTTAATGAAATCATAACCTATTTTGAAATGTGCACGTGGAACCCTTTATTATGATATCCTACTTGAACTAATAGTAGAAGCTGTAATTTAAAATTTTAACCCCTGGATTTAGCTCCTTATGCAATGAAACAAAAAATCATTTTTCAACTCTTTAATTTGCAATAAAATATTGGTACCGCCGGCGGGAATGGGGCTACTTTCTGTCTGCCCGTCTTAACATGAATTGAACTATAGTACGTGTCTTTTCTTGGAACTTCCCCTCATTGTGGAAATATTATATTCTATTCTAACAAAAGATGCATGGGCTAAATCATCCAGCTGCCAATTGCTACTTATTAATATTGTAAAATGATTATTTTGAAAAGAGCAACTGCTGAGTTTCTTGCCGGCTCTTCTCAGCAGAATCCGCTTTCCCAACCGGTGGTAGAGTTATGACGTGACATAAGAGCCACAGGTTGGCCTACGTGAAATAAATAATTTTGAATTTTGAATTTTTTGAATTTTGCTATATAGCATAGACGGACAGGGTCGCACGGGTCCCTAAAATTATAGCTATTACTAGCTGATGCCCGCGACTTTGTCCGCGTGCATTTAGTTTTTAAAATCCCTCGGGAACTCTTTGATTTTCCGGGATAAAAAGTAGCCTATGTCACTCTCCAGGTCCTCAACTATACCCACGCAAAAAATCACGTCGATCCGTAACCCTGTTGCGGCGTGATTGAAGGACAAACCAACAAACAAACACACTTTCGCATTTATAATATTAGTAAGGAAGTAAGGATAGAATGAAACCCATGATATCCATACCTACATGTACGTATCTACCTATATTCTAAAATATAATTCTGTGGTGTCAAGGTCAAAGGGGATGAGTCTAAAAACACAACTTTTCACAAGGGGCTAATAAAGAAAACGCTTATAAATGTTAAAGGGGATGAGTCTAAAAAAATTAAAAAAATATATTCAAAGATGGTTGCGAATTCAGCTAAATTAGCGTGATATATCCATAACTTCTTGATAAGGAAGGGAAATTTGACTCGTAGGTATAACGTATTCACATTATTTCTGAAGGCCTACTGATGGGCATTGGTACAAAATATCGGACGTATAAAGGTTAGATAGCAAGACAGAAAGAATGTTATAAAGCAACTCTATTTTCAGAGTTTTTCATTAGCCATCGTACCCAAAGATTTTGCCCGTAGTAATTTTTCTTACTGGAATATTTACAACGAAAACACTTTTGCGTGTGCGAAACAGATTTCTGCACTGATGCCAACGCCACGGCTATCACGAAAGTCATTTGTGAACGCTGGCCTATGCCCTTGGTCCATTGCGCCAAAATAATGGTATCGGCTCGGGCCAAAGTGTCACGACACAAGCCTTTGCTGTGTAAAGGCTTTGATTTAGTGAGCCAGTCGCGTGTCCCTATCTATCATTTAAACAGATTTTACACTGTAGCGACCTATTTTCCTATAGGATGCCTACAAAATTGAACGTGGTTGGTACTATATTATGGTATAACTAAACTGTACTTATATGACACTATAGTGTCATCATCTAGAATCTATATGATACCAGCGGCTTCGCCCTCGTGGATTAAAGTTTTTTGACTCCAGCGGGATATCAGTAATATTTTCGGGATAAAATGTAGCCTATGTATTAATTCTGGTTATAAACTATCTCTATTCCAAAACTCAGCCAAATCAGTTAAGTCGTCGCGTTGTGGCGTGAAGGAGTAACAAACAACCAAACATCCAAACGTTCACATTATTTTATAATATTAGTAAGGATAAAAAGTTAGTTCTATGGTTCTTTGCCTCAAATATTACCTAAATGAAAGATATAGTAGTAAACAGTAATAAAAATTCCAGCTCCCTTTGATTTATTTATCATTTTAGTGAGTTCGCCGGTGAACTATAACAAAAATAAAGTTTATTTAATGGGGCTTCGGTTGTATTCCTTTTATTTCGTATTTTACTTCAATTGACATTAAAATAGGTAAGTTGTCAAGAATTTAATCAACAAAGTTATTTTCTTTTTAACGCTTCATCGTTCCTGAACTTTTACTAGTAGGTTTAAAGACATTTATTTTCGTAAAGACTTCAGTCACTTACATGAGAACTTAATTTAGAATAATGCAATTACAAGCTTTGCCATTAGGTACACTTACTTTTTTTAACTAAGTTATTTGTATTACTCATAATGTAAGCAGCTAATTCAGTCTTAAATGCATTAAATGAGTGTACATTCTTTATGTGTGCAGGTATTCTGTTGTATAAGTTAGCTCCTTCATGGGTAGGGTTTTTCTGCCGTAGTTTGTTCTAATTTTAGGTAGGGCAAGGAAACTGGCTCGACGAGTTTAGTTTTAATTTTTGTAAACGTTATATTAAGTAGTGTGGATTGTTTTATTTATAGTTTTCCTGATAAAAATACAATATAAATATATATAACTGTCGAACGTTCATAATTTTAGTATCAACATAAAGTTTTTCAGTAGATGTTACTACCTATTTCAACAAAATATAAATGGATTTTGATTTTGTTTTTGAATGTAATATGAGCACAATTGTTCGATGATTCTTATTTAAATAAACAAGCGCTTAGATGCAATTACATCTCATGGTAGGTGATTATTATTAGGCACGCTTACCTAGAAAATAATTATTCCACCTTATTATCTCTTAATTTGAAGTCGGAAGGCCAAATTAAATAGCAATATTAATATTACATTAATATAAATCAGCTTTACATTATAATAATACCTGATAGCAGGATTTATTTCTACATAATACATATTATTATATCAGATAATGACGTGTTTAATATTGTTATCATAGCATCATAACCAATAACGAGTATTATCATCGAATGTGATATCTGATAATACATTATCTGTGAACATCAGATTACAGATGCAATTTTAGATTCAATATAGCTAGAAGACATATTGGTTGCCTAAAGGTGGATACATAGGCAATATCGGCTTGAACGTGTACCAGGAAATCAGTTTTCATACGATATTTTATAATACACGAAAATTAAATTCGAAACATGGACGTAATAAAATTAGAACTTGAAATGCAGCTATTTTAATAAACCTCAATAGATCCAACGGTTTAACCGTTAAAAACTGAAGGGGTGACTGTTTGATCGAGGTAGGACAAACTTTTCGTTTATTTGGAGGAGAGAAGAAATTATTAGTTAAGTTCTGCTTTGCTATTATATTTTTGAAATAAAGAAGAGGCCAGAAGTTGTGGAGTCATCTCTCTCTCTCTTTTGTATGTGTTGTCTCTTTCTCTCCCTCTGTATGAATGTCTTGCTGTGGAACAAATTCTTCAAATTTCAAACAAGAAGAAAGGAGAGAGGATTACCAAGAACAACTGTTAATGTACTTGATGTTAACTTAATAAAGGTTTCTTGAATGTACTTTGTAAATGCATCGACCATATTCAATATATTCGACGACAATATTTGTTTCTGCAGCGAAATATATTATTGTGAAACTGAGTGGAAAGCGTTCACGTGTTCCAATACACTTAAGGATAAAGGTAAGTGCAGACAATAGTTCTGATATAATGTTAAATGTTAAATATACCTGCCAATATTGTTCGTACAGCGGGATATTATATTTTAACGGGCAACGGCAGATAATTTAATCGATGTATTTCCACGTATTAAAAATTATGCATACCCACGGACCATTTTAACTTTTAAAAACCGCAATAATATTAGTTAGTAATAGTAAATTATTATTTTTTGTATCAATGCTTAGTAGCTGTAACACATAAGACGTATGGTATAATGGTATGACAACAGACTAGTCGTATTTCTTCTTAACAATAATAATCGACTTGCTTAAACGACAAGCTCTTTCACTTTTACGCCTTTTAACGCTTAAAAAATTAAATCAAAAATAAACCTATTTCCGCAGAAGCATACTTAGTTACACTTCAAAAATAAAACAAGAGTTAAAAAGTGATGATTATATCATTCCTCCGCCCTTTTGAGTTTTAAATCTCTCCGCGCTTTACACTTTTTAGCGCTGAAGTTTAATTGACATTAGGTTAGGTAGGTAGGTACTTTATAAAATAATCTCTATCATAAGGTTTGCAGGCTTCTGCAGACGTTTTATATTTTTCACATAGGTACACTTAAAAGCATAACCCGTATAGCCGGGTATGAAAAGGGCAAGATTAAATGCAGTAACTTACCCGTTTCCTAGTTTCGTAGTCGAGCGCGCCCGCCACGTAGATGGCGCCAGTCATGTTCTTGACTGCGAAAGCACCCCCTATGTTCCCGCTCGTGATCTCGTATCGAATACGCGATGCTGCAACAATAGAAACCACATAAAGTTCATACACGAGTTCAATACATCACGATGAAATAAAGATAATGTTAAATATGAAAACAATATCATATCGATTTCATGTCAATATCGCCAAGTAAACCTTAGCTGACGAATAAAGACATTTTGACAGATAGCTGATTCAAAAACGTTAATTCGTTGGTAAAGGCTAACTTGGTGATAGTGAAATAGGTCCTTACTAAGTTGTAACTTGTACTAACACGAAGTATTCAAAATACATTTTTCATTCATCGGATTTTGCACATACACAAAATATACCTATAAGTAAAATTTTCCATGTCAAAAGGATAACATCTAAATTAAGGTATGTAGAGCTACCCTATTACACGGTTTGTGTATTCTTCGGTTGCGACAGTAAAATACTTGTATGTGTTCTAAGTATATTGCGAAGTTTTCCAACTCATACAATAAGAACAAATTCGAGTTACACATTTACACCGAGAAAGTTTTTACATGGTGTAGTAAATCTAAAATGAGGCTCGTATAATAAACCGCTCAATAACGCTAAAAGTTCACGCTTCAACTCACAAACGTGAGTGAGAAATATTGTAGCGATTTCTCTAACCCTAAGTACTTCCAAGATTGAGTGGCTAAAGGAAGTATTGGAAATTTTTGTTCAAAATTTATTTTGTATGTGTATATTTATTCGCTACAAAAACTGAAGCTTTAGTAGCCTAAGAAAACGAGTTCAAAGAATACAGCAGCAGTGGAAACGCTCTCGAAAAGTGATTATGAGCCCCTTAGCTTTAAATTATTCAAAAATGACTATTTTTTCTGTGTCCTTCAAATTAAAAAAAAATGTTTTATATACTTACAGATTTTCAAATGTAGACATTTATTAATTTGGAGACTCATTGTTATGAGTTACCCGTTTCTTCTTAAGCTAAGCTGAATATTTTAAGTACCTACCTGTGTCCTGGGATGAAAGTTAACATTTTGGTAGTTAGCTTTATAGATATCTCCATAATAATTAATGAGAGAATAACGAACTGATGAACATTAAAATGTAGTGAATTAGTGAACAGAAAGTTGGAAAAAATTTAGTTGATTGAAATTTAGTATTTAAGTTCTATAGAGACGCTGAGTTCCTGAGTTGTAACTTTTTGTACAAAATATTGTTCACGGCAATATGTACGGCGACAATTTCACGCCTTTTACCACTTCTGTCCCTATTCTGAATTCTGTGATAATACATAATATCTAATGAAGTGGAGAATTTGTAAAAATGCTTGTATTACCTTCAGTTATATTATTTGAAAAACGAGGTCAGGTACCAATTTTGCCTGATTGTGAAGATTTTAAAATTTTCTCCACTGCAACGTAGGATAATAAAAGAAATGGTAGCGCTTCTAGTTATGTAATTGAAAAGTCTTTGCATATTTAAACTTACCTTAGCAGAGAATTCGCTGCGTATGAAGTTCGTGATGCATAATTTATTTATTCATAATTGTATTCAAAGTCATTATTTTATCATCAACTATCTAACGCGTCCCGGACTGCCAGCTAAGCTCGGGCAGGCTTACTTGCTCTACACACTTTACTCGAATGTGTTATTTATATATCAGTATATCAGTAGCCCAATGGTTAAAGGTGCGGACTGAAAACTGAAAGGTCTATCTTTATATTCTAGGTTTGATCCCTATCCATTACACTATTTAATCTTAAAAAAAATATATGAGTGATACTAAAGGAATTTAAGAAGATAAAGTTATGATTAATTAGTTATCTGCATATTCCCTGACTGAGTTCACTTGTAATCTGCATTCTAACGACCTATTTGTTAGAAACGAGAATATTAGGTTCTTCACTGGAATTCATCATTAACTTCGTTAATGATAAGTAAATTAAATTGAAAAAGAAAAAACATCCGCGTGAAATGTTTGATATAATGGTGAAACCCGCTTTAAAATCTACTAAGAACTTTAAACGTTACTAGCTAATCCTCAGGCAAACGCCAATTACGTCTTTATTTTATAACTAGATGATACCCGCGACTTCGTCCGCGTGGATTCGATGCGGCGTTAAAGAGTAATAAACATATATCCATCCATACGTCCGTCCTCACAAACTTGCATTTATAATATTAGTAGGATAGTAGGAAGTAGGCTATAAGATTTTAAAACGCAAAATAACGAAGTAATTATACGTTTTAATCAAAGTAGGGGTATGTACACTACAGTACTGTGGTTAATTATATTTTGATCCACATATGTATGATTTAAATTCGCATAATCACAGTCTCTTATCACGAAGCAACAGGACCCCTAATGTTGCTTACATTGCGGGTTCTCTCGCTTACATTAATAAGACTGACAGAGCTTACGCTAATGATGCTCCCGTTGCGTACGCGCCCTGATCTTTGTACTGCATTGTAAGTGTAATGAATGCGTGCAGTAGGGATTCTATGGTTATTAATGCCTGACTATTGATCTAGTGGTTTTTCGACCCTGAGTCATGAGGTCCAGGATACGGCTCCGGCTCCCAAGTAAAGCAAAGAGCTATTATTGACTATTTTGGTTAACAAGTTCTCATTAGTAGTCCCGAATTTAGGAAGTTGGTGATGTTGCAAAAGAGAGTACCTAACACGACCGGTTTTGTGTCTGTTCCTTATTCTTGAAGTGCTATGTTCTTGTAGTTCTTGGACTATGAGAGTAAGGGAATTAGGCAGAACATTATAAAACCTGAAGCACTCATAAAGCGATAAAAATGTTGTAACAAGGTTGGAATATACATTATTCATCATTCGTTATCGAAATTCATTGATGACATATCGCCTAATCATGTCACTGACCGTTAGATGTAACTCTCTTTCTTTGGCACTAAAAACAGTATCACTCTATATAAATTAATTTCTGACGTCTTTTTACTGAGACTCTTTCTACTTGAAATAAAGCAAGTAATTGTGATAAATTGTATGGCCGTATTTATACTTACATCTAAATGTTCCAAATTTATACTTACATCTAATTGTTTAATGGTACTGAGCGTTAATAAACTCACGATATTGATGATCCAGCCACTTTTATACCTTCGCTTGTTGGCGTAGGTTTTGTATTGAGTGAGTGCACTCTTATGCCCAGACAGCTTAATGACCAGACTAATGGCTGACGATGAGGTCTCCTTTGTTATAGTCCCTTGTCGATCGTCGGCAGTCTCTAATAAACGCCAGTATACGAGCTACTATTAATATGGCAGTTAACTAAATCGTGAAACAAAAGGAAGCATAGTTTAGTCCATTACTCAAGAACAGCACAATCTGGCTTCTTTCAACTCAATTACGGGAGGGTGTGGTGTCTGGCAGTTATAATATGTTCATCGTACCCCCGTAACTGCAAAATTACCTTTATTCTTATTAATTAATTATTATTATTCATTAAATTATGGTCATGTAAAGGTAGAGAAATGGAAAAATCTTCCATCGCGTGCGAGTGACTGAGTCAGGTGACGTACACAAAGATTGAAAGAGAAACATAGACAATAATTATGTATTATTAAAACTACTTCAATGTCTGTTCTTAACATCCCTTTTCTTTCTCTAAAATTAAATAGCAGGCACCTTAACAGTTCTTTTCCGAAGGTAAGCAATGCAATTTCTACATCTTTATAAAGTGCACGCCATCGCGCTGAGATTTCTGAGCGTATGTTTTTTCTTAATTAGGTCAGGACAAACTTATTAATATCCACATAAAACCGCGTGAACGGAGTCATGTGAGTCTTTGTTTTATTTCAAGAGTGGACATTTCTTTTTTCTAATAAAATCTGCCTCCAAGCGTAAATAAAGCAAACTTGATCCCTTTGAAAATGTTTATCTCGTAGAATTTAGGTACTTAATCCATAATTTATAACTTAGGTATAGGCGTTAAAGATAAGACGTTGGTGATAAATTTCACAATACATAATATTTTATTTAAGTAAATACTTACATTTTAGGTGATTAGGTGATTATTAAGATTTTAAAGCTGCTTTTAACGACTTTTTAATAAATTCAGAAAAAAGTTTGTGTAAGTTGTAAGTCATACTTCCTTGCTATTTATTAATGAAAAAGTATGTTTGTTGGTTTGTCTTCAATCACGTAACAACGAAGCAACGGATCGCCGCGAGTTTGTGCATGGTTATATTCAAAGGGTATAGCAGAGAAACCGAAGAGTGATATAGGCAGTAGCCTATGTAAAAAGTATTTTATCCCAATAAAAGAAAGGATTCCCAACAGATTTTAAAAACCTAATTCCATGCGGAAGAAGTCGCGGACAAAGCTTGTCTAAAATATAGAAAGTACGTCAGCAGCAAAATACCCATATATTATGTATTTTGTACTTTAAATGCCTTTCTTAAAGTACCTAATTTGGAAGGCATTCGGTGGAATTAAACACTTCAGGATAAAGGATCTGTAAGAAAAGAGAGCAAGCATTTGGACGTTCTCGTGCAGTCTTTCTCGTCGGTCGGATTTTAATTGCCATTTATAAAAGTGAATGAATGAGATCCATAAAATTCGCAAACGTGTCAAGAAATACGAGATTTCATTCAATGAGCGGACTATTCGATAATGCTACGTCCGCAGTAACTTAAGTATTCAATCGTATTTTTTAGTAACGACTCTTTCCGGAATTATACTTGAAAAAGAATAAGAAGAATTTAACTCGCTTGATTAGTGACCATGAGCCTTCTTACGTTACCCATAAGTCGCAACCATGCTTCGCATCCATATAAGCACTGAACACGATCTGTTCATCTTTAAACATTGAGGGATATTGGACGAGAAGCTATATAGAATCTTCCCAAGGGTCTTTCCGTTGCCGGCAATAGATCTCTTGCTCGAAATTAGACCTTCCTAGCTGGTTTGTGTACTCGTCTACAATTTTGAGTGCCAAGTTCTATTAGAGTGGACAAATGGCATAATATCAAAAATAATATGGAGAAATTAATATTTTCGTTTCAGAACGAACGAATGAAAGAATAAATATTATTTTTAATATTATTAAATATTATCTTTTTATAACACCTCATAAAAAATGTTCGGCTGAATTTAAGCATGCATGCATTTTAACCACTAGCGAGACAGTAACTAGGTACCTACCAGCCAATCAGAGGTGATGGCGATCGTCACAATGTCGCAATAATTTTTATACAATCCACAGCAGATGAAAGGTTTAGATTTGCATAGTCGAGTCAAACAAAAAGAGAAGATAATTAGGATTTCGTAAATAGACAGTTAGACAGTATCTAACTTGATTACAGTTCGTAACGCTATACTAAAGCTTTGCAGTAACTTAGGGTTTAATCCTGCCATGCTGTATTTGAACACGGAAGATATTATTTGGTTGGTAAAGGATACCCGATGCTTTCACAACTCTGAATTATTGCATTTTGATGCTAAAATGGAGCTCGCAGCGGCTAACCTCAAATATAGTAATCCTGAACTACGCATATTTAAACTAAAACTCAATATCGCCCCTTGCTTACGGCGATGAAATAATATTGCAGTACAGAATGGATGGTATAACTTTTAAATTATATTTACCTACTACATGATGCCCGCAACTTCGTCTGGTTTTTAAAAATTTCCATAGGATCTGTTTTAATCTCTCCCGGTAAACAGTGGCTCAGTACCGGGTGTGGATGAAAGTTACTTTTGTGTTGTCAATATTGGTAACGTAACTATAGCATTTATGATTGCTAACCTTCGCTAGGACGATGGCACGCAAGCAGAATACTTTACTCAATTTCTTCATAGCTAGATTGTAGGTACCTATCAACAATTTCATTTTATTGCGGATATCCCTGGGTGCAGCGTATATTTTCTGTATTTTTATGCGCAGACTTTTCTAGAGAAAATATTGTCGACTGCGATATAACAAAAGGATGCAACACGCGAGCCCAACATACGTATTTCACGAGGCGAGTACAAAACGCTTTAAACGAAAACTTCTATTTTTAGGGTTCCGTACCCAAAGGGTACCAACGGGACCCTATTACTAAGCCTACGCGGTCCGTCCGTCCGTCCGTCCGTCTGTCAGCGGGCTGTATCTCGTAAACCGTAATAGATAGACAGATGAAATTTTCACATGTTATGTATTTCTATTGCCGCTATAACAACAAATAATAAAAATTAAATTAAATTAAAAAAATTAAATTAAAATATTTACGTGGGTACATGGAAATATTTTTATTTAATTTTTTTTTAACGGAACCCTAAAAGAGCGACCCTTTTTTAAACTACTCGTACATACAAAACGTTGCGCATTCAGTTAAAACGACTATTTTTCGGATATTGTGTGGGTACAAATCGGAAGAAGAATGAAAATACCATGCTAATTTTTCTTGTTGGTATATGGCTTTTCTTAGGACCAAAGCAAAATGCAATCCATGTTTGCAGGTCGGTATAAATTGGAAGACGAATGAAAATTTAATTATACTTATTGAAAGATGAATAGAGAATTCTGAATATAGAAAGAAAAGAAAGAAACAGAAAGAAGAAGAGATTTTTTTCCTCAGTTTTAACATTACGTGCCTACAGGAGTAAAAATATAATATACTCATAGATAACAAATAATAATGTTAATTTGAAACATAATGTGTTAACTTAATTAAAATTTTTGACGACGATGAGCAATGTGGTATAATTGAGTTTTTTTAAATCTTTATATAAGGAGTTTGTTCCTAATGGACTAAGACACTCCGTATATCTTAACAGTAATCTTCACCGCCAACATGTCTTAGCAGGCACTTCTAAACAGCCGTACAAGTGTGCTAGCCACATCCGGCGACAGAGGTTGGGCCGGAGCACGTTTACAGTCGCCAATCTGCCGGAGTATGGGAAAACAGGCAAGAATATCCCATCTCTCGGCCTCATTAAGGACACATTCGTTTGATTTCCGACAGGGCATTGGGAATTTATAATTTCTGAAATGTCTCTATTCTACGGATTTGGTGCTAGGCTTTGGCCGTGGTTCGTTAACGACCGTCAAAGTCAGCTGTCGAGTGATTTATACTTTTAGTAGGATGGCGTGTAGAAACCGGGTAGGGTTATGGGTATGGGTTAATTATACCATATCCCTTTCCATTTAGCCTACTACCATCTTAGACTACAGCCTCACCTCCATCATCACCATCAAGTGAGATCGCAGTGAAGGACTACCTTGTTGTCGAATAAAAAATATTATTAAATTATATAACACTATTGTACAAGCTCTAGTAGCGTACCTACTCGTATTAAGTGATAGATGTCTCATAAGGGAAACTTTCATGCTTTTATACAAGCTACAATTTATGTAGAAGCAAAATGAAAAAGATTTTTTATTAAATGCAAAAGCAAGGAGTTCTTATAAGCAGTTATGAGTTTTTATAACACTGAAAAATGTTTTCGTGCTAATGTTTGTATGTCTCGCTTATAGTAGCAATTTTTTTGAAACATTATTATTATTCTATTACCATTACCAAAATTTCATATTATGTTTTTATCCTTAAAAAATTCAGACAAAACTCCAAAGTACAGCGTTGCAACAGAAGCTTTATTTTCCTAAAAATATTTTCTTCTTGAAACTTGGCTACTTAATTTGGAATTTATAGCGCTTAAGTCGGGGAGAGAAAACATTGGAATTTTTTCTTAGCTAGTTAATCCTTAAAGGGGCTCAGTTATTGAATGTGGTGATTATTACAATTTTCATAAAAATTACATGTTTACGGTTTTAGTTGGCTAATAAGAAATCTTACATTGTGTTAATAATAGTTCAATGACACATAGTTCGAAGAAACGATGGTTGTTGGTGTTTCAAGGCGCTGTTACTGTTGAGTGACGACCTTTAAAGGGCAGCGACGGCAGACCCTTCACTGCAGTAGGTGGAGTAACGACCTCTGGCTGGATACAGGCGCTGCAAGACCGAGACATGTGGAAGTACATAAAAGATACCAATATCTAACAGTGGACTTCTATCATATTATATAGAACACGAAGACAACAATAGGTTTCAAACCTAATAAAATATTACAATACACAACAACCAAAAATCATTATGGAAGAATAATTTCAGTTCGATCGACGCTCGACTCTGGTCTTATTTCCTTTTCATGTTAATATTAACGAGCACAAAATACCCCCTAAATCAAAATCATGCAGGAAATATCGTCTCCGAGTTGAGGAATGGTAATATTATTTCATATACCTAATATCTGTACTTAATAATTCTGTTTATATGTTTACTGCCGTACAAAATAAATAATAGGCAGGTTCATGTGATTGATTGCCGATTGCTTAGCAAAGACTTATTATATTAATTATTTTTCCGAGATAATATCGTCCAGCGCTTATCCAAAAACTGTTCCCAATTATGTTACTAATATAATAGTTTTCATAATATAGGTATTGAGTGGTTTCAATGAAAGCATTGTGGTAAAAGAAACACCCTCTTCCAATTGTAATGAGCTTCTTTGATCTTCAAAGCCGAAATTAAAACGTGAAAGATCTGAAGGATAAATAAATAATTGGAGAACAGATCGCATAAATACAATGAGGACTATTTAAATGTGTCGGCAATCGTCTTAAATAAAGCAGTATTAGAACATAAAAGATTTTGAAGGACATAAAGGAGAGTGTTTAAGCACAGGGGATGAAGTATAAGTGCTTGTGAAACTAACCGTCGCAATTTAATTGCCATTTACAAAAGTGAATGAATGGGAACCATAAATTTAATCGCAGACATGTCAAAATGTACGAGTTTTCTTTCAGTAAACGGAGCATTCAATAAAGCTGTGAGCATTGGTCGGTCGTAAATCAACGATTACATCGTATATTTAGAGAAGCAAGCCTCAACTTTGCTTTTCCGAGTAGTTATAGTTTAAATTGTTTTAGCAGTTTATTACTTGAGAAAACGAGATGCCGTTTTTTGAACTAAATAAAACGAAGACTCAAAACAACAACAAATTGTGCGTGTGTTCATTAAAGTTCACGATATTGCAAAAGATTTGCAGAAAATTAATTTAAAATGAATCGGGTTTGTCTCGTGCCTAAATCCAAAACATTGTCACATTTGATGAGAGAAATAAAACAGTTTTTGTTCACGACTTCGTTCGTTTAAAGACAGGTTTTTTAAAGTCGCAGAAACCCTTTGTTTTCACGGGATAGAAGTAGCCTATGTCACTCTCACGGTACTCAACAATGCTCATGCGAGAATCAAGAGCATCCGTTTCTTCGTTGCTGCGTGATTGAAGGATAAACCAACAAACATACTTTTGCATTTATAACACCGGTAAGTGGTAGGGATAATTTAATTTTAGTTTTATTTGATCCCGTAGAGCTTACAGGAGCTAACTATAACTACGAGTTATAAAGAAAATTTAAATAATTATAAAGAAAAATCAGATTAAAGCTATCCTTTATTGCAGTGTGTCAATATTTTTTTACATTAACTGACGAATGATGTTGGCAGAAATGAACTAATTAAAAACCAATTTTGCTGCAAAATCAATATTGTTATGTATTTGGAACACCACGAGAAACGAAACAAATCCATTTTGTATTTTCATCACGTGAGAAGTAAAATTCGCAATACAGTATTATGAGTTCTTAATCGAAAACATAAGTATGATAAAAGGGGCTTGTACCTATACAATAACATAAATAAAATAACATGATAACAAAATAACGCTAATATTTTATTTTATTTGTAGAGGCCATTTTAATTTAAAATCTGATAGTAAGCTTTTAGTTTGCTGTAATCCTGCTTAGGACTGTGGTCACCTATTCGGGGGGTGGTCGGTTCGATCCGTAGTACGCACCTCTGACTTTCCGGGGTCAAGTGCGTTTAACCAATTAAATATCACTTGCTTCAATGGTGAAGGAAAACATCGTGAGGAAACCTGCACATTTGAAAGTTCTTCATAATGTTTTCGAGGTGTGTGAAGTCCGCCAATTCGCATTGGGCCAGCGTGGTGGCCTATAACCCTTCCGTGAGTGGAAGTGCTCAGTAGTGAGCCGTTGATAGGTTGCTAATGAAGCTTTTAGTTACCTCCCTACCGTCAAAAACTTTCTGGTAGCGTTCCGGTACGACGGCTTGTGGAAATCGATTAGTAGTATGGGTTGAATGTACAGTTACACTGCTATAACCTTTCCAAGTTAGCCCGCTACCAACTTAGACTGCATCTTCACTTACCATCAGATGAGATCACAGTCAAGGGCTATCTTGTCGACTGTCAGTCACATGGCATACTACTACTTACGTTACGTACTACTTACGTTACGTACGTACTTAATACTATGCATGCAATACTACGTAGTATTACTATGCTCATTTTGAGCTCAAAATGGTCAAAATTACTGCAGTAAGCAGTTTCTTTAAACTCGTACTCTCTTTATACAGTACCATAAATCGGAAGACGAATAAAGTTGGCCTCGAATCTGGAAAAGTCGGAGTATAATCTATCACAATTTATCCTAGTCCTCGCAGACAATGAAAAATTGTCTTGAGTTGTTCATTAGGAAGTATCGATGGCACAACTAACGGTAATAGGTTGACTTCACCTAGGGTTCAACTCAGTTGATAAAATGTAATTTTACATGACAAGTATGTGTCTACCATGGTATATACACATATTTATTCAGGATGGCGCGGTATACAGTCATGACATTGTTGTTTTTTATTCGATGCACGTAAGCCCTTGACAGTAATTTAACTTGGTGGTGTGTTATGTTGTTAAGATGGAAGCGTGCTATCATGAAAAGAGTGCGGCAGTAAGCAGTTTCTATTTCCCCCAACCCGGTTCTACTCGTCGTTAACGTTTTAACGTTAATGCCACGACCGGAGCTAGAATTTCCACAGCAGACTTGATCAGAACTGATTAAATTATTATCTAGGTAACAAAAATATATTATGCATAAGCATTTTTAAATCCAGAGATCAGAGAAGCGACTTTAAAATAAGCTCAATGCTACTAAGTACTAAAATCCTAATCTTAATAAACTAATAATTAACTGTTTGATGTTGTTTTTTGATAATAGACATTAAAAACTTGATTTTCCGTTATTCAGCTTTACTTTCACCAAAACTAAACTGTTCACAGAAATACAGGAACTATGGTTAGTTTTTACTCCTTTTGTTTGTTTTAAAAAAGAGAAACTTATATCTGAACAATGAAATTCTCTATCTGTTAATCTCTGGTATTATTCGTTGGAGCACGGCCAAGAGTTTGTTGCTGAAAAATATACACCACATGTTTTCGCATATTGTATAACTGATGAATTCACGTATACCATTACTTAACTGCCTGAGATAATGTTTTTAGAGCGTCGTAATGTCTTGCTTGCTGCAAAATTAAACTTTAGATTTATCGTGCTTGAAACATAAATCTGCGTTTAAAATAATATTATGTGTAAACTCTAGATCTTTTAAAGTAAAAGCAAGTGAAACGAGGAGCGGAGCTTACAAAATCAGGATCATATTATGGAATTAAGTTAACATGAGGATAAAAATCAACAACTATTAAACTTAGACAATACAAATAAAACTTAGTAGTTTTATTTGTACTTCTACTGAAGTAGGTAGAACTTCTAGTCTGTGTATTATAAAAAAAATATGTTTTAACATAACCCAAACACATCTGTTTAAAAATTTGGTCTGTTTGTTTTGACTAATCTTTGGAATTGCTAAATCTATATACATAAAAGAAAGTGGTGGTTAGTTACACTATTTATAACTCAAGAACGGATGAACCGATTTGGCTGAAAATTGGTGGAGAGGTAGCTTAGAACCAGGAGACGGACATAGGATACTTTTTATCCCGTTCGACCGCGTTTCCGTCAAGTCACTATAAAACGTGGTAAATGACAGCTAAACGTAATTTTGTCTTTGGTTAAGTATGGTAATTTGACAATTATAAAAAGTGTTATAATAAAACACTACTGATATTATAAATGCGAAAGTGTGTTTGTTTGTTTATTGGTTTGTCCTTCAATCACGTCGCAACAGAACAGCGGATTGATGCGATTTTTTTCATGTGTATAGTAATGGATGTATAGTAGTGGTTCCTCAGACCGGGAGAGCTACTATTTATCTCGGATAATGAAAGAGTTCCCGCGGGATTTTTAAAAACTAAATCCAGGCGGACGAAGTCGCGGGTATCAGCTAGTAATTTAATATAAAAATTCTTTTTAAAAAACCGACTTCAAACACCTGCGCCACTACAGAGTATATAATTTATTGTTGATTTTTTAAAAACCGCTCGACCGATTTCGATAAAATTTAAATGGTGGTCCCATTTAAATTTTATCAAAAGAAGTATACCCTGGGAAGTATACCCTTTCAAACAAAAAAGAATTTTCCAAATCGGTTTAGGCGTCTTCCAGTAATCGGTGAACATACATAAAAAAAGATTACGACGAATTGAGAATCTCCTCCTTTTTAAAGTCGGTTAATAAGTTTTAAAAGAACTTTCACAGCCCAAATAGAGGATTATACAAGGCTTCTTATACTGACTAGTCTTATATGTATCTCGGAAATCAAGAGTTCTCACGGGATTCAAATAAACCTCAATCCACGCTGACGAAGTCGCGGGTTTCAGCTAGTTTATAATATTACCAATACAAGCAGCTAATAAGCTAAGTGGAACATTTTAGTCTAAAATAAACATAATATCGTAATTGCTATCAGTGTAGAACTTTTGGTATCAAGCAAAAAGGCCCTAATCTAAAATTTCAATCAGGAAAAATGTTTGGTCACGTTTTTGCGTCCTCTCAATAAAGTCTAGAATTTGTAAGTAAGCTACTTTCATTTCCAACTCGGCCACACTTTAATCACAGTAAAGCATAAAATGTCCTACTCCACAAACTCAATAAAAAAAAACCTACTCTTTATAGATCTATTCAATAAACATTAACCTTGAAATACATTTTTATAGAATTAAAATATTATACGCCGCTTAGAAGTCCGCGCCGCCGCCGCGTAATTCAGAAGTTATAAGGCTCTGACAGACGGACGGACGGACGGACGGACAAGTGCAAATTCACTCAAGTAAACTCAGAGACCTTCGCTTCGCTCGGTCGATAATACATTAATTACAAAATTATTCGAGCAAGTAGGTGAAGCAGCGATTGCCTAGTGGTTAGGACTGTGGTCTCCTATTCGGGGGGGTCGCATGTTCGATCCCGGGTACGCACCTCTGACTTTTCGGAGTCAAGTGCGTTTAAGCAATTAACTATCACTTGCTTCAACGGTGAAGGAAAACATCGTGAGGAAACCTGCTGAAACATCTGAGGAAACATCTGAGAGTTCTTCATAATGTTCTCGTAGGTGTGTGAAGTCCAATAATTCGCATTGGGCCAGCGTGGTGGACCATGGCCTATAACCCTTCTCTGAGAGGAGACCTGCGCTCAGTAGTGAGCCGTTGATGGGTTGCTAATGATGAAATGAGGTATAATCTGTTGCAATAGCTTATATCCTAAAAAAGTAGAAACTGCCGTGATAACGGCAGCTAAAAGGGTAACCACATACGCCGCTTGTGGCGGAGCTTAGCGGCGTCCTACTTTAAAAAATCCGTGATGTGATTTAGCCACGAGGTGCAGAGCAGCATCGCAGTGGGTTCACTGTTGTGTGTGCACGATTTTACACCGAATGTGTGGTAGTCAGACAGAATCACTGCCTCGTCGTGATCCAGTATATTTAGCCATGTATCTACTTCTCAAACAAGGGCGAGTCGCGAGCGAATTGCTCTCTTGAATCTCAAAATACTTGCTGCCATCAAATAAAGCACTTGACGTGAAGACAACCTTTGCCTTTTTACCCCATAAAATATAGGTACCTAACGATCCGCAAATTGGCAACTTCCAGTAATCTAATAAGACAGTATCGAAACAACACTTGAATCTTGTTAAAAACGTAAGACGGTATTAGTGAGTTCCGAGCAAATAGGGATCACGTTCCCGGGTGATCAAATGCCGATGGCGGCTAACGATACATTATGCATGAGGCTCGCTCTCTTCTTACTTTATTACAAAGGAGCTAGTGCACTGTGGCTTCTGAGAGCCTGTTTAATTGAAACTAAAAGTAGTTTGCTCGTTAAGACAGGTGGTGGAATACTTTTACATGTAAGGAAATACATGTATAATAATATATTTAATTCTACCGACTGCACCATTTATATTGAAATAGTAACTCAAGCAATTTTTATAATTTGACGTCGGTGATTTTTTAAAATAATTACTAGCTGACCCAGCGAACTTCGTACCGCCACTACTTATAAATGAAAAATTAGTTGTTTTTTTTTCCAAATTGTGAATCTAAACCATCCTCGAATCCCCTTGAACTCACACAAACAATTTCATCAAAATCGGTCCAGACGTCTAGGAGGAGTTCAGTGACATACACACGCACACAAGAAATATATATATATTAAGATAATATAACTTCTTCTTCTTCTTCTTCTTTATCAACCGATAGACGTCCACTGCTGGACAAAGGTCTCTTGCATGGACTTCCACAGGCCTCGGTCTTGCGCCGCCTGAATCCAGCGGCTCCCTGCGACTCGTTTGATGTCGTCGGTCCACCTGGTGGGGGGTCTGCCAACACTGCGCTTCCCGGTGCGGGGTCGCCACTCCAGCACCTTGGGACCCCAACGACCATCAGCTCTTCGAACTATGTGCCCCGCCCATTTCCACTTCAGTATCGCGACTCGCTTAGCTATGTCGGTGACTCTGGTTCTCCTACGGATCTCCTCATTTCTGATTCGATCCCGCAGGGACACTCCGAGCATAGCTCTCTCCATCGCCCGCTGAGCGGTCCTGAGCCTACTTATGAGGCCCTTAGTTAGCGACCATGTCTCGGATCCGTAAGTCATCACTGGCAACACGCACTGTTCGAAGACTTGAGTCTTCAGGCACTGAGGAATTTTGGACGAGAAGACATCTCGGAGCTTCCCGAACGCAGCCCAGCCGAGTTGGATTCGGCGGCTGATCTCTTTCTCGAAATTGGACCTACCTAGCTGGACTGTGTGTCCCAGGTAAATATACTCGTCGACAATTTCGAGTGCATAGTTCTCAACAATTACTGGGTGGAGCGGTGCATGAGCATTGGACATGATTTTCGTCTTGCTCATGTTCATTTTCAGGCCCACCTGTTGAGAAACCCTGCTGAGATCGTTGAGCATTGTATTGAGGTCTCTCAGAGTCTCTGCCATGACTACTATGTCATCGGCAAATCGCAGGTGAGTGATGTACTCGCCGTTTATGTTGATGCCAAGCCCGTTCCAATCCAGAAGCTTAAAGACGTCCTCCAACGCAGCGGTAAAGAGCTTCGGGGAGATAACGTCTCCCTGTCGCACTCCACGCTGCAAGTGGATTGGCCTCGTAGTCTGGTCCTGTATACGTACTGACATTGTGGCGTTTTCATACAAGCACTTCAACACTTGGATATACCGGTAGTCAATCCGGCATCTCTGCAGCGACCTCAACACAGCCCAAGTTTCCACCGAATCGAAGGCTTTCTCATAGTCCACAAACGCTAAGCAAAGTGGCTGGTTATACTCTTCCGTCTTTTGTACAACCTGCCGCAGCGTATGGATGTGATCTATGGTACCAAAGCCTTTTCGGAATCCGGCTTGTTCGGGAGGCTGGAAGTCGTCGAACCTACGAGCGAGACGATTCGTAATGACTCTCGAGAACAACTTATAAACATGACTCAACAACGAGATGGGTCTATAATTCTTCAACAAGGTATTATCACCCTTTTTGAAGAACAGAACCACCACGCTCCTGTGCCATGCTTCCGGCGTTGTGCCCTCGTGGATGACGGAATTGAACAATCGCTGAAAGATCTTAAGTACCGGTTTTCCACCCGCTTTCAGGAGTTCCGCAGTGATTCCGTCATCACCTGGTGCCTTGTTGTCCTTGAGCTGTTTGAGAGCCATTCTAATCTCGTATAGGCTGACGTCCGGGATATCTTCGGTATAGTGTCGGGTCAGTTTGGCTCTGGGATCTTTCGCCAAATCTTCAACAGGTTTTTGTGTCGTGGTATATAACTGTCCATAGAACTTCTCAACCTCTCCCAAGACCTCAGGTCGAGAAGAGACGAGACGGCCGTCATCAGTTTTCAACCGCGTCAGCTGGCTCTGTCCGATAGACAGATCTCTCGCGAACACTTTTGAGCCTTTGTTCCGCTCAATGGTATCTTTAATACACTTGGTATTAAAGACACGGAGGTCGCGAGTTTGTGCCTTAGAGATCTGCCTATTAATCCGCCGGTAGGCAGCCGCGTCTGCCGATGACTGCAGCCTCATCTCTTGTCTCTCCTTCATTAGCTTGAGAGTATGGTCAGAGAACTTTTCGGTTCTTTTCCTGCGATGTGTCTTAAAGAATTTAGACCCCACAGTATGGACAGTTTCCACGAACCTGTTGTTTAGATCGTCCACAGAAACGCAGTCTGCTAGGCACTCGAATCGGTTCTGCAGTTCGAGTTGGAAGTTTTCGGGATTTTGGATATGAGCACGAGAAGGTCGGAGAGTGGACTTCACCAGTCTGGCCCTTTCCAGCTTTACATTAATATTCAACGTGCCTCTTACCATCCGGTGATCGCTACCGGTTTTCACCCTATTGATCACAGAGACATCATTGAATATATGCCGCTTGGTCGACATAATGAAGTCGATCTCATTTCTCGTGGAACCATCGGGACTCAACCATGTCCATTTTCTGTGTGGCCGCTTCCTGAAGAAGGAGTTCATCATAAAGAGGCCCTCCTTCTCCATGAAGTCGGCCAACATTTGGCCCCTTTGGTTCCTTCGCCCATACCCAAAATGCCCCACTCTCGTCTCTGCACCGCTTCGTTCGCCCAGCCTTGCATTGAAATCTCCCATCACAACACTGTAATGAGTGGTAGAGGCGTGTATGGCTTTTGATATATCCTCATACAGCGCCTCTACCTCCTCGTCAGAATGTGTCGATGTCGGTGCGTAGACCTGTATAACCTTCAGCGAATACCGTTTGGTGATTCTGAGTATAAGGTACGCTACCCTACTCGACACACTCTTGACTTGTACAATGTTGTTGACGAGGGACTTGTGGACGATGAACCCGACACCACCCTGGGACTGTTGATCGCCCTCCCGGTAGTAAAACAAGTTGCCGGAATTGAGGATTATCGAGTCCTCCCCCTCTCTACGGACTTCAGACAATCCTATAATATTCCAGCGCAACTTGCTCACTGCTTCTTCCAGCTCGATGATCTTTTCGTCGGTCCTCAAAGTGCGTGCGTTATATGTCACCAGGTCCAGTCGTCGGGGTTGGCAGCGGAATCTCGTCCGGAGATTCTTAGCACCCCCTGCCCCGCCATTACCGTGACCGCTGCCAGGGTCAGGAATAGCGAGGCCGCCGGGAACTAGGGGCCATGGTCTTGTGCAAGTATCCATTACAAGGTTTTGCCCATAATGACCACGCTGGGCAGGCGTGTTGGTCATCGCAGGGCTAAACTGATCGCACCCGTGTCGCTGCTGCCCAACACAAGCCTGTGCCATTTGCTCAGTTTAGCCAGTATGAAATGGTTATACCGCCATTTGTCGGTCGTCATAGCCTCGTCAGTAGACTAGCAGGGGGCACCGCGGGCAGGTGAGGTTGACGTTTGGAGCGCTAGATGGAGGTGCGCTCCCTTACCCCCCACATATAATAATATAACTAACTACAAAATACTTTGCAAATAATACAACACTTAGGGCCTGTTTCACCACTTGCTGATAAAGTGCCTGATAGACTATCCACAACTAATCTGACAGATAACGTTTAAATTTCTGTTTCACAGGTGTCTGTTAAGACAACCTAGCAGATAAACTCGCTGATTATCAAACAGATTTATCTGACAGATATTTTATCTGTAAGATATATATTACAGACACTTTAACGGATAGCGCTGAAACAGGCCCTTACAGTAATAAAGAAAAGTGTGGCACTCGGGGACTGCCGCGGTAAAGCTATTGCATAGCATTTGGTAGTCGCACGCACACAAACACCGTGCCGAAGTCTACAGAAACGACCGACGGGGTGTTAGGTTTATTTTCGTTACGGAATTTCTTGATTCGGTCGCCGCGCTCAAAGCCCGCGATAAAAGCTATGCAATAGCTTAAAAGCTTGCGGCTTTTGTTTGAATGTGCGCTTAGCTTGAGATTTACATTTGTAGAGACGGCTATAAAATTAATCAAGTTATTTTCAAGATAATCATCATAATAATCAAGATATTTATTAAGTAGTTAGTCTTTTAACTATAAATTGGATTGTTTCTCTTTAAGTAAATGGTGGACATAAGGAATGCATTAGAAGTTTTTTTATACTGATGTTTTTTTGTGCTTTAGCTTTTGAGAATTCACGCGGCACACCCTATGTAAATATAATTCGCTGCTTTAAAACAAAAGTGCCACAAATCGGAAAAAATGAAAATCGTTTTTATTTCAAAAATGCAACGTTAAAAGGTTAAATTTTTATATTTAAAAGAGACACCCGCTGATTTCGCATTTTAAGATACGGAAACGATACTAGCGCCTTTTTTGTATTTTTGAGTTTCGCGGGTAAAATTTGATCAAAATCGCCATTTTGTCAGTTGCAACCCGATAATCGAAGCGAACACACGTTTCTTTTGTGCTAAAGTGCCATATTGCCAAAAAGTCTTTCTTTTCGTCGATAGTTTTATACACAAAAGCGCCAGATTGTGAAATACATCAGCTTTGCATCAAATAATCCATGTAAGTATGATCATACTTTTAAAACAAAAGTGCCATAATTAAAAAAACTCCTATTTTGTATTAAAGATTTACGGAAGTATGAGGTGTTTATTAAATGAGAGGGGTCGTATTCAGGATAACGTCCGTCTTGCTTAAACTATTTGAAAAATATACGGAACATATTTTGGAATGTGCTACTTTTGAATTATTTTTATATAGGTACATAAAATCATAAAGTCTTAAATCAAAATGAAAACTTAAATAAATATTGAGTATGATATTAATTATCATTAGATGACGCCCGCGCCTACGTCCGAGTGGATTGAGGTTTTTTAATTCCAGACAAAATGTAGCCTTTTTGTTAATCCTGGGTGAACTATCTCCATTCCAAATTTCAGCCAAATCCAATAGGATGCATACGAATATGTATTATAAATGAGAAATTGTGTCTGTCTGCCAGCCTGATTTGCTTTAAGGGCCCATCTTTTCAAGCGATTTTGGTGAAAAGACTGACGAGAGCATATCAGACAGATACACAGAAACAATAACAGAGAGATAGATTTCTAGCTTATTATTTACGCGATTTAAAATGAATTATACGGGTCTGCCCGCGAAATTCAAATGTTATCTGGTTTTTCGCAATTTGAAAACTAATACGACAAATTAGGTATGGCATTCTAATTGCGATAATGCAGTATCTATCATCCTCACAGGTTTATATAAAAATCTTTACTTGAAAGTGTCCAGTTTAAGAAAGTAGTCCGAGTAACCAGTTTGACATGAGTTACTCACAAAGTAGTCGATATTCTGACTAATTTCTTAAATTTCTTAACACTTTCAAGTGAAGATTATTATATAAACTTGTGAAGATGATACTGCCATCGATCGTCGCAATTAGAATGCCATAAGCCTACTTTGTCGTATTAGTTTACAAATTGCGAAAAACCAAATTAAATTTGAATTAATCAACCTTAACATAACAACTTGTTTTTTTAAAGAATGAGTAGTAGAGTACGCAAAATTCTCAAAATGTTTAAGTATCCGTTTAAGGACGAGGAAATTAATTAGCTGAATTTGAAGCAATGGCAGATAGCTGATTCCTATGAAACTACTTCAAAGAAAGTCGATCCCCAAATTAAAAATTACATTTTAAAAGTATTATAAGCTCAAGAATGTTTGTGATGTCTTAATGTTTCTAATTGCATTTATAATGTACGTTAACGTTTTATATTCTAGTATATTACCTCAATAGTAGTTTAAAAGTAATAAATAATAGATTAAGTTGAGTATGATACATCGACACGAGAACAACATTTTTATGTGAAAATTTAGGTCCTAAAGTTTTTAATAATATTTAATTTTTAATAATATTTAATTTTTAATAATATTTTAATTTTTTTTTCTTTTTTTGTTTGACATAGTTAATCTTATTATTTTAATATTTTATTGATATTAACTTTTAACTTTTACTTTATTTTAATATTTTAATATTTTATGTCATGTCATGTGTATAATATGTAAAAAGAAAAACTATGGGTCCTGTAACCTGATAATAAAACATTTATTATTATTATTTTGCTATAAATTTTGACTCTCACACCCGCGTACAAAATAAATACATATAAAACCAAAGAGAGATATAATAAACATAAATATATATACATATAATAAACTTACATATAGATTACATAAATAAATACTTGTAGCGGGCGGAGGATTACGCCCCGGCAGGGGAGACCAGACGGCCGGGGGTCAGGGCGACAGGCTGAGAAACCGACGGACTATCCTAGCCGAGTCTAGCAACACCGCTTTCTGCATCTTGGCCGCGAGCGAACTGCCACGGAACCCCAGTCGCCTCAGATGGTGAGCGAGGCTGACTGGGATCAACCCATTCGCAGAAATGACGATTGGGATGGTTTCAGTGGACTCCACATGCCACATGCCAGTAACCTCGTGAGCCAGATCTAGATACTTTCGTTTTTTCTCTGTCTCCGCTCTCACGAGGTTCCCGTCATGTGGGATGGTGATGTCCACTAAAAACACCCTCGACTGTGCCCGGTCCATCAGCACGATGTCAGGCTTATTCGCCAGAATCGTCCTGTCCGTGATGATGGACCGGTCCCAATAGAGCCGGACTCTGTCACGCTCAAGTACCGGCACCGGTGTGTACCTATAGTACGGCACTCTCTCATCCAGGAGACCGTACTTCAGAGCAAGCTCTTGGTGAAGGATTTTGGCCGCTTGGTTGTGTCTGTGCAGATACTCAGTGTTAGCAAGAGCGGAACATCCCGAGAGCACATGCCTGAGTGACTCACCGGGATGGCGACACGCTCGACAGATGTCGTGAGTGCCATCCTTCAGGATGTACTTTCGGTAGTTCCGCGTCTTAACCACCTGATCTTGTATTGCACACACAAAACCTTCGGTTTCCCCAAAGAGGTCACCGAAGCGCAGCCATTGCACGGACGCTTTTTTATCTACGTGAGGCTCATTAAGAGCTTTAAAAAAGCGTCCATGCAACTCCCTCTCCTTCCATACGGTCTCCCGGTCAGAGGTGCTTAGTACCACCGGTTTCTGCCACTCGAGTTTGGCCAAAGATAGGGGAGTGAGTCCTTTATCACATTCTATGACATCTCTATGCATTGGATACTCCCTCTTCGTCTCAAAGTAGGTTCTGAGGCTGGATATCTCCCGATTATGCATGGTCTTGACGCTTAATACGCCTCGACCACCACATTTTCGGGGTATATACAACCTCATAACAGACGATTTGGGGTGGTGCATGCGGTAGAGAGTCATAGTCGTGCGGACTTTTCTATCCAGTGCGTCTAGTTCGGTCTGAGTCCATCTGAGTACGCCAAAGGTGTACATGAGAACGGGCATGACCCAGCCGTTATATGCTCGGACCTTATTGGCGCCCGACAAATAGCTTTTACAAACTTTTGTCAGGCGGCCAAAAAAGACCTCGCAAACTGACTGTTTCACGTCCGCCTCCTTCACCCCCACGGATTGTGACATACCCAGATACCGGTATGACTCAGTTTCAGAGAGGGTCCTGATGTTGGATGGCTCGAGATTGATCTCGGCCGAATGAGTAACCTGTCCCCTCTCCACATGTAAGACCGCACACTTGTCTAGTCCAAGCTCCATCCTGATGGAGTTGCTAAACTCAGTGGTGATATTCAGCAACTCCCTCAGGCGGGTGGCATTGGGTGCTAGCAGCTTGAGGTCATCCATGTAGAGAAGGTGAGGCACTTTTGTTCCTCCTCTCCGAAACTGAAAGCCTGTCCCTGAACTCTCCAGCAAAGAGCTGAGAGGGTTCAGGGACAGACAAAACCATAATGGACTCAGACAATCGCCCTGGAAGATAACCCGCCGTATCTTGATCCGGTCACCCGCAGCCGCCAACCGCTCGCCATGGAGACAAAGGATCGTACTCCATTGCCCCATACACTCTCCGAGGAAGTCTCGAACTGTACTATCGACTTTGTACAGCTCAAGGACCCTCAAGAGCCATGAATGGGGCACCGAGTCGAATGCCTTTTTATAGTCAATCCAGGCGGCAGAGAAATTCCGGCGATTGCGTTTGACCAGTTGGCCCGCGACGGAGTCGATGAGAAGGAGCTCCTTAGTACCACGACCACCGCCCCGACATCCGTTCTGAGCCCCAGACATGATGTTGTTCTCGTCTACGTGACGGGAAATCTTAAGGCTCAGAACGGATGTCAATGTCTTATAGATGGTAGTAAGACATGTGATGGGGCGGTACTTAGCTGGGTCAGCAGTATCGGTTGACTTAGGAGCTAAATGAGTGATCCCGGTGGTGAAAAGGCTCGGGAGTGCCCTTTGCTCGAGAGCATCTTGGAATTGTCGAGCCAAAGTAGCATGGCAGAGCGAAAAACCCTTCAACCAGTAGTGATGCAGCCCATCGGGTCCCGGACTTTTCCAGTTCGGGGCCCGGCGCACCGCACCAGCTACATCCTCCGAAGAGATGGCAACGGGGTTCATCGGCTCTATTGAGGCACATGCTTCCTCAACCGCCGCAATCCAAGGGCCCTCCTCATGCTCCACCTCTCTTGACCATACATTTCGCCAAAAGGCGACGAGGTCAGCCGGGCTCGGCCGCTGAGAGGTAGAACAGACTGCTGGGCACTCCAGTTTTTTATAGAACCTTTTCTGATCACTCAAGAAGAGGCGATTTTGCTGAAAGCGCTCGACTCTTTCCGAGTATCGTCGAATGCGGTTCCCCCATGCAGCGATTTTCTGCTTCAGATCGTCGATGCGCTCCGTTAGTTTTTGGGCTATATCGGGCTGATCTAGCCGCACCCCGAGCCCATTAAAGGCTATTCTAACGGAGCGCACAATCCTTGGCCTAGTGTTGCCCGATCTGAAACTCTGCAGTCTGCCAATGAGAGCTCTGGCCAGGGTGATACGGTGTTCTATTCTCCTTTTCCAGGCTGGTTCCGTGCTGCGCCTTAGAGTAGCGCGTCCACGTTCCTGGGTCTTGACACCCATGAAACGGTGAACAGCTAAGGCCGCACCAAAGAGAATAGAAGCCGTATCATCCAGGCCAGTGCTGCGCTCAAGGTATTGAGGCAGCATTTGGTTTATGGCCTCAATGACATCCCGCGTCGCTACATTTAATGTGAGTCGGGAGAGCCGCGGACGGTTCTCTAGAGGAGCACTGCGGATCTCAGAAATCGATTATTATTATTATTATTATCATCTTTATTTACTTTTACTCATATTATTTACATTTTTAAATATTTCATTATAAAACAAAAATAAAAAAAAATATTTAAAAATATAAAAAATAGCGGTCCACCGGTCTCGGGAACAGGGTCCAAGCAACCGGCGGTCAGGGCCCCAGAGAGAGGAACCTCCTGACGATGCGAGCCGTGTCCAGGAGTACAGCCTTCTGGATCTGGCCCTTGACCCAGCTACCCAACGAGAGCCTCGAAAGATGTTGGTCGAGGCTCTTGGCTATAAGACCATTAGCGGTTATCACTATCGGTACAATGATTGCTGAGTCTACATTCCACATGGCGACAACCTCGTGCGCTAAGTCGAGATACTTGGTGAGTTTCTCTTTCTCGGCTTTCACGAGGTTTTCGTCATGCGGGACAGCAACATCAACAATCATTGCACGGCGCTCTGATCGATCTATCACCACTATGTCAGGCTTATTGGCTACAATAGTCCTGTCTGTAATGATAGATCGATCCCAGTACAGTGTGATATGACCATTTTCAAGAACTGGGTCGGGCACATACTTGTAGTACGGTACCTCCGATTCCACAAGATTGTATTTCAAGGCAAGTTGCTGGTGGATAATCCTGGCCACTTGGTTATGTCTGTGTAAGTATTCGCCGTTAGCTAGATGAGAACAACCAGAAACAATGTGACGGATAGTTTCTCCAGGACGGCGACATGCCCGACATATGTCTACCGTTCCATCCTTCACTATGTATTTTCTGTAATTGTTCGTCATCATGACCTCGTCCATAATTGCACACACAAACCCTTCGGTTTCCCCAAAGAGGTCACCAAAGCGCAGCCAGGCCACGGACGCTTCAAAGTCAACATCAAGCCCGTGGAGGGCCCGATAAAAGCGTCCGTGAAGCTCCTTACCTTGCCATACAACCCTGCGGTCATTGGTACTGAGCACCACAGGTATGCGCCAGTTCTCTTTAGCCAAGGAGAGCGGCGTCAGACCCCTGTCCACTGCGACCACATCGCGGTGCATCTCCGTCTCGGCGTGGAGAAAGTACTCCCTGAGACTGCACACCTCGCGGTTGTGGAGGGTTTTGGCATTCAAAAGGCCTCTTCCCCCACACTTCCGCGGGATGTACAGCCTCATCACCGAGGAGCGCGGGTGATGCATCCGATATGCGGTCAGCAGCGCACGAACTTGTCTGTCCAGGGCGTCAAGCTCAGTCTGAGTCCACCTGAGTATGCCGAAGGAATACATCAAGACCGGCATGACCCAACCGTTGAAGGCGCGCACCTTATTGCCGCCCGACAAAAGGCTTTTCAGCACTTTCTTCAGACGGCCAAGGAAACTATTATTATTATTTTGCTATAAATTTTGACTCTCACACCCGCGTACAAAATAAATACATATAAAACCAAAGAGAGATATAATAAACATAAATATATATACATATAATAAACTTACATATAGATTACATAAATAAATACTTGTAGCGGGCGGAGGATTACGCCCAGGCAGGGGAGACCATACGGCCGGGGGTCAGGGCGACAGGCTGAGAAACCGACGGACTATCCTAGCCGAGTCTAGCAACACCGCTTTCTGCATCTTGGCCGCGAGCGAACTGCCACGGAATCCCAGTCGCCTCAGATGGTGAGCGAGGCTGACTGGGATCAACCCATTCGCAGAAATGACGATTGGGATGGTTTCAGTGGACTCCACATGCCACATGCCAGTAACCTCGTGAGCCAGATCTAGATACTTTCGTTTTTTCTCTGTCTCCGCTCTCACGAGGTTCTCGTCATGTGGGATGGTGATGTCCACTAAAAACACCCTCGACTGTGCCCGGTCCATCAGCACGATGTCAGGCTTATTCGCCAGAATCGTCCTGTCCGTGATGATGGACCGGTCCCAATAGAGCCGGACTCCGTCACGCTCAAGTACCGGCACCGGTGTGTACCTATAGTACGGCACTCTCTCATCCAGGAGACCGTACTTCAGAGCAAGCTCTTGGTGAAGGATTTTGGCCGCTTGGTTGTGTCTGTGCAGATACTCAGTGTTAGCAAGAGCCGAACATCCCGAGAGCACATGCCTGAGTGACTCACCGGGATGGCGACACGCTCGACAGATGTCGTGAGTGCCATCCTTCAGGATGTACTTTCGGTAGTTCCGCGTCTTAACCACCTGATCTTGTATTGCACACACAAAACCTTCGGTTTCCCCAAAGAGGTCACCAAAGCGCAGCCATTGCACGGACGCTTTTTTATCTACGTGAGGCTCATTAAGAGCTTTAAAAAAGCGTCCATGCAACTCCTTCTCCTTCCATACGGTCTCCCGGTCAGAGGTGCTTAGTACCACCGGTTTCTGCCACCCGAGTTTGGCCAAAGATAGGGGAGTGAGTCCTTTATCACATTCTATGGCGTCTCTATGCATTGGACACTCCCTTTTCGTCTCAAAGTAGGTTCTGAGGCTGGATATCTCCCGATTATGCATGGTCTTGACGCTTAATACGCCTCGACCACCACATTTTCGGGGTACATACAACCTCATAACAGACGATTTGGGGTGGTGCATGCGGTAGAGAGTCATAGTCGTGCGGACTTTTCTATCCAGTGCGTCTAGTTCGGTCTGAGTCCATCTGAGTACGCCAAAGGTGTACATGAGAACGGGCATGACCCAGCCGTTATATGCTCGGACCTTATTGGCGCCCGACAAATAGCTTTTACAAACTTTTGTCAGGCGACCAAAAAAGACCTCGCAAACTGACTGTTTCACGTCCGCCTCCTTTACCCCCACGGATTGTGACATACCCAGATACCGGTATGACTCAGCTTCAGAGAGGGTCCTGATGTTGGATGGCTCGAGATTGATCTCGGCCGAATGAGTAACCTGTCCCCTCTCCACATGTAAGACCGCACACTTGTCTAGTCCAAGCTCCATCCTGATGGAGTTACTGAACTCAGTGGTGATATTCAGCAACTCCCTCAGGCGGGTGGCATTGGGTGCTAGCAGCTTGAGGTCATCCATGTAGAGAAGGTGAGGCACTTTTGTCCCTCCTCTCCGAAACTGGAAGCCTGTCCCTGATCTCTCCAGCAAAGAGCTAAGAGGGTTCAGCGACAGACAAAACCATAATGGACTCAGATAATCGCCCTGGAAGATACCCCGCCGTATCTTGATCCGGTCACCCGCAGCCGCCAACCGCTCGCCATGGAGACAAAGAATCGTACTCCATTGCCCCATACACTCTCCGAGGAAGTCTCGAACTGTAATATCGACTTTGTACAGCTCAAGGACCCTCAAGAGCCATGAATGGGGCACCGAGTCGAATGCCTTCTTATAGTCAATCCAAGCGGCAGAGAAATTCCGGCGATTGCGTTTGACCAGTTGGCCCGCGACAGAGTCGATGAGAAGGAGCTCCTTAGTACCACGACCACCGCCCCGACATCCGTTCTGAGCCCGAGACATGATGTTGTTCTCGTCTACGTGACGGGAAATCTTAAGGCTCAGAACGGATGTCAATGTCTTATAGATGGTAGTAAGACATGTGATGGGGCGGTACTTAGCTGGGTCAGCGGTATCGGTTGACTTAGGAGCTAAATGAGTGATCCCGGTGGTGAAAAGGCTCGGGAGTGCCCTTTGCTCGAGAGCATCTTGGAATTGTCGAGCCAAAGTAGCATGGCAGAGCGAAAAACCCTTCAACCAGTAGTGATGCAGCCCATCGGGTCCCGGACTTTTCCAGTTCGGGGCCCGGCGCACCGCACCAGCTACATCCTCTGAAGAGATGGCGACGGGGTTCATCGGCTCTATTGAGGCACATGCTTCCTCAACCGCCGCAATCCAAGGGCCCTCCTCATGCTCCACCTCTCTTGACCATACATTTCGCCAAAAGGCGACGAGGTCAGCCGGGCTCGGCCGCTGAGAGGTAGAACAGACTGCTGGGCACTCCAGTTTTTTATAGAACCTTTTCTGATCACTCGAGAAGAGGCGATTTTGCTGAAAACGCTCAACTCTTTCCGAGTATCGTCGAATGCGGTTCCCCCATGCAGCGATTTTCTGCTTCAGGTCGTCGATGCGCTCCGTTAGTTTTTGGGCTATATCGGGCTGATCTAGCCGCACCCCAAGCCCATTAAAGGCTATTCTAACGGAGCGCACAATCCTTGGCCTAGTGTTGCCCGACCTGAAACTCTGCAGTCTGCCAATGAGAGCTCTGGCCAGGGTGATACGGTGTTCTATTCTCCTTTTCCAGGCTGGCTCCGTGCTGCGCCTTAGAGTAGTGCGTCCACGTTCTTGGGTCTTGACACCCATGAAACGATGAACAGCTAAGGCCGCACCAAAGAGAACAGAAGCCGTATCATCCAGGCCAGTGCTGCGCTCAAGGTATTGAGGCAGCATTTGGTTTATGGCCTCAATGACATCCCGCGTCGCTACATTTAATGTGAGTCGGGAGAGCCGCGGACGATTCTCTAGAGGAGCACTCCGGATCTCCGAAATCGCCTCTTCTAAAATCCTTCCCATCCGCTCTATATCAAGGGAAACTGTTTCCTCCGTGTCTTCCTCCACAGGCAAATCTTGCGCGTTAGCGTCGGTCTCTTCGCGGACGGGTTCCGCCAGAGAGACAATTTGCTCTGTGGTTGGGGTTGTCACCTCGGGAACAGCCTCACGTCGCAACCGTTCGAGCTCGGTAGCGCTAAAGATGTTCGAGCGCTGAATATACCGAGCCCGGTCTGCCAGGTTTTGCTCCGTGACAGTTAAATTCGGCTCAAGCAGCAAGAACTCGCGGTACATTGCCGCTCGGTAGCCAGTCCGTCCGGTTTCCCCTCCCGTCGCCCTGTAGTACGCACGCATGACATTCTCGTTCATTTGAGATGTCCATCTCATGCGGCGTACTCCACCAGCGGCGGGCTCCGAAGATTGGGTCCTTGAGGACCCTGTCGGTGCCAAGCCCTCTGGTGGGGATGATGGATTGGCCAGCCGCCGGGATGGTAGTGGCGGCCGGCTGGTGTGACTGGCGGTCCGCATGCTGTCACGTCCAGCGCCAGTCCCAGACGCGCCCTGGCGCCCCCCAGGCAGCGGCCCTGTTCGCGCATTCTCTTTAACTTTGTCCATCATCATAAAGGGGGGTGGGGGGTGAGTGGCAGTTACGTCACTCGGGGTCCACTCAGGTCCCCAAGGAGGCTGTTTTAGAGCCAGCTCGCTCGGTTTAGGGGAACCTAGATGTTATTTGGTTCCCCAATTCCCTTAGTCGCCTCTTACGACACCCACGGGATAGGAAGGGGTGGCAACATTCTGTTCTGCCGGTGCCACACGGCGTGCACCGTGCGTTATTATTATTATTATTATTATTTCATTTATTTCATTTATATCATATAATTTACATTTTTAAATATTTGATTATAAAAAAAACATTTAAAAATATAAAAAATAGCGGTCCACCGGCCTCGGGAACAGGGTCTAAACAACCGGCGGTCAGGGCCCCAGAGAGAGGAACCTCCTGACGATGCGAGCCGTGTCCAGGAGTACAGCTTTCTGGATCTGGCCCTTGACCCAGCTACCCAACGAGAGCCTCGAAAGATGTTGGTCGAGGCTCTTGGCTATAAGACCATTAGCGGTGACGACTATCGGTACAATGATTGCTGAGTCTACATTCCACATGGCGACAACCTCGTGCGCCAAGTCGAGATACTTGGTGAGTTTCTCTTTCTCGGCTTTCACGAGGTTCTCGTCATGCGGGACAGCAACATCAACAATCATTGCACGGCGCTCTGATCGATCTATCACCACTATGTCAGGCTTATTGGCTACAATAGTCCTGTCTGTAATGATAGATCAATCCCAGTACAGTGTGATATGACCATTTTCAAGAACTGGGTCGGGCACATATTTGTAGTACGGTACCTCCGATTCCACAAGATTGTATTTCAAGGCAAGTTGCTGGTGGATAATCCTGGCCACTTGGTTATGTCTGTGTAAGTATTCGCCGTTAGCCAGATGAGAACAACCAGAGACAATGTGACGGATAGTTTCTCCAGGACGGCGACATGCCCGACATATGTCTACCGTTCCATCCTTCACTATGTATTTTCTGTAATTGTTCGTCATCATGACCTCGTCCATAATTGCACACACAAACCCTTCGGTTTCCCCAAAGAGGTCACCAAAGCGCAGCCAGGCCACGGACGCTTCAAAGTCAACATCAGGCCCATGGAGGGCCCGATAAAAGCGTCCGTGAAGCTCCTTACCTTGCCATACAACCCTGCGGTCATTGGTACTGAGCACCACAGGTATGCGCCAGTTCTCTTTAGCCAAGGAGAGCGGCGTCAGACCCCTGTCCACTGCGACCACATCGCGGTGCATCTCCGTCTCGGCTTGGAGAAAGTACTCCCTGAGACTGCACACCTCGCGGTTGTGGAGGGTTTTGGAATTCAAAAGGCCTCTTCCCCCACACTTCCGCGGGATGTACAGCCTCATCACCGAGGAGCGCGGGTGATGCATCCGATATGTGGTCAGCAGTGCACGAACTTGTCTGTCCAGGGCGTCAAGCTCAGTCTGAGTCTACCTGAGTATGCCGAAGGAATACATCAAGACCGGCATGACCCAACCGTTGAAGGCGCGCACCTTATTGCCGCCCGACAAAAGGCTTTTCAGCACTTTCTTCAGGCGGCCAAGGAAACGCTCCCTCACCGACTGCCTCATGTCGGCCTCTCTGATACCTAACGCCTCCGCCATGCCCAGGTATT
This sequence comes from Oeneis ivallda, assembly GCA_029955525.1. NCBI lineage: Eukaryota > Metazoa > Arthropoda > Insecta > Lepidoptera > Nymphalidae > Oeneis > Oeneis ivallda. The sequence goes on along the minus strand of JARPMR010000002.1, from coordinate 17,844,622 downwards.
TGTAGGTTTCAGTTGGGGAGAGCGATCTGAGGTATATGGAATCCGAAAGCTCAACCCCCTCAGATTCCACAATCCTCCCTCGCTTTACATGCATGACCGCACATTTGTCCACACCAAATTCCATCCTAATGGAATCACTAAAGGTTTTAGTTACCTTTAGTAACTCTAGTAGATGTGATTTGTTGGGGGCAATGAGTTTTAGGTCATCCATGTAAAGGAGGTGTGATATAACCTGACCATCTCTCCTCAACCAGTAACCTAGCCCTGAATTCTCCAAGAGAGTACTCAGAGGATTCAGAGCCAGGCAAAACCACAAAGGACTGAGGCTATCGCCCTGGAATATGCCTCGCTCAATCCTTATAGGCTCCGCGCTCCCCAGGGTCCGGCGACACCCTGGATAGTGAAGGACTGTCCTCCACTGCCCCATACACGTCTGTAGGAAGGCGCGTAGTACTGTGTTTACTTTGTACAGTTCCAGCACCTTCATGAGCCATGTATGGGGCACAGAGTCGTAGGCCTTCTTATAGTCTATCCAACATGTCGACAGATCCCTTCGGGAGCGCCGAACCTGTTGACAAATGGCCATATCAATGAGGAGAAGCTCCTTAGTACCACGGGAGCCATTCCTACATCCGTTCTGAGAAATAGACATGATAGATTTTGTATCGATGTGATCGTTAATTTTCGTTCTCAGAATGGATGTAAGAAGTTTATACAATGTTGGTAGGCACGTAATCGGCCTATAATTTTTTGGCTCCGTGGTACTACCTGACTTATGGAGCAGGAGGGTAATACCTGTTGTCAGAAACTGGGGTAGCGACTCTGACTCTAGAGATGATTGGAATTGGGATGCCAAACGAGCGTGCGAGCTGCGTAGCCACTTTATCCAAAAGTTGTGCAGCCCGTCCGGCCCAGGGGATTTCCAATTGGGCAGGGGACGGGCTGCAGTGGCCACGTCTTCAGGGGTGATAGTAACTAGGTCCATTTCTGGAATTTGATCGCACGCTCTTTCTACATCCCACATCCAACCACCCTCAGTGTGAGCGACAGGCGCCGACCAGATGTTGCGCCAGAATGAAGTCATGGCTTCATCATCCGGTAGGCGCGCATCGGTGACACCTTGGTCAGGGTGTTCCCAACCTCGGTATACCCGCCTCTGATCGCTTTGGAAAGTGCGATTCAGGGTATATCTCTCGACCCGGCACTTGTATCTGCGAATACGGCTAGCCCATGCCGAGACCTTCTGTTTCAGGAAGTCAATGCGCTCAGTGACGCGCGCCATATAATCTTGAGGGCTGATATCAGTCCCCAAGAAAGCGCGCCTCACAAAGCGCATGACTCTAGGGCGAGTGTTGCCCTCCCTGAAGCAGAGTAGTTTGCCAATGAGTGCCCTAGCCCCATCAATACGACGTTCGATCCTGCACTGCCAGGCTGGTGCGGCAGGCTTCGGACGTGTTGCTGTATCATTATTAATAAACTTTACATTAGCAACACGACATGCCGCAACAGCCGCGCAGTACAGAATCGAATGTGTGTCGGAAAGGTCTTCGCTGCTGTCAAAATAACTCGGCAGCAGCGAATCTAGGGCACCCATTAGCGCTTTGTTCTTATTTTTCATGGGCAACCGAGGTAATCGCGGTCTAAACTCGGGTGGTGAAGATCTATATTCCCGAATAGCACTCTCCAAAGCACTCCTCAATTGTTCACTACACTGGGTACTTACATGTGCAGCCCCGTTATCCTGTCCCTGACCAGCCTGAGTGGGCTGCAGCGAAATCGCATGAGCAGTTTGCGATTGTGCTGGAGCTTGCGGTGAGGGGGGGGTAGCGCGGTTACATTGCAGTTCAGAGCGAAGCCGATCAAGCACGGCGTTGTCCAGCAAGTGATTACGCTGAATAACCCGCACCTGGTCCGACAGTCGCTGAGCCGACACATTGAGAGCTGGTTCAAGGACCTGAAACAAAGCATGCATCCTAGCACGGTACGCGGTCATGTTGGTTCCACCCTCAGTAGCCCCTAAGTATGCGCGCATGACATTTTCATTAATGGATGTTGTCCACCTCATGCGCGACACACTACCGCCGGAAGCGGGGACCCTTCCAGAAGCCGGTGGGCCTCGGGATCCCAAGCAAGTCGGCGGCCGGCCTCTCCCACGACGATGTACTGGTGGTGGCGACGTCGGCGGGGAGAAAAACTCGTCGCTCGAACTCGACGCAACTGCAGCATTGGGCGTGGTCCCGGGTGGCTGCGAGGCGGAACTGAGCGACGAGTCCGGGGGTGGTGTTTGTGCGTTCCGTGCTCTGGATCGTGTCAGCATTCTACATTATTAATTCTTCTAATTTCTTTTGTATTTTATCAGGCATCTATTGACAGGTTGTGTCAGTTATATTTCGGATTGTTTTGATTTTCTTTGTTTGTTCTTTCATGGTTTGTTTTTCTAATTAGTTTTTACTGTGGTAAATTTATTGAATTAAATCGAAAATTCTGTTGAGATCCTTTTTATAATATTTATTTCGGCAAAAATGTAACGGTGAAAAAATATGATGTATGCTGACATTCAGGGTTGCCAGGTTATTGTTATTATTATTAAATTATTATTATTATTATTATGAGACTGATATTAAACTATGAACATTTTATTGTATACTTTTAATATGGCTACGTTAGTTTTGAAGTGTATAACATTACCAGAACACTGTGATGTATTAAGGTTTTTATAATGTGTTAATTAAGTAAAATTTTCATTTTTGGAATTTTTTTTAAACTAGGCAGAGCTTTAGACTTTTTTTTCAATAATTTTGCAGGGCGAAGATTTTATTTTTTGTTTGTTTCTAATAGATTTCACTTTATTTTCACTTTTAGAAATTATTTTAGTTATTTTTATAAGGCATGACCATCTGTATTTTATTATGTTATTATTTATCTAGATAATTAAATTAAGGGTGATAATACCTTGCTGAAGAATTATAGACCCATCTCGCTGCTGAGTCATGTTTACAAGTTGTTCTCGAGAGTCATTACGAATCGTCTCGCTCGTAGGTTTGACGACTTCCAGCCTCCCGAACAAGCCGGATTCCGAAAAGGCTTTGGTACCATAGATCACATTCATACGCTGCGGCAGGTTATACAAAAGACTGAAGAGTATAACCAGCCACTTTGCTTAGCGTTTGTGGACTATGAGAAAGCCTTTGATTCGGTGGAAACTTGGGCTGTATTGAGGTCGCTGCAGAGATGCCGGATCGACTACCGGTATATCCAAGTGTTGAAGTGCTTGTACGAAAACGCCACTATGTCAGTACGTATACATGACCAGACTACGAGACCAATCCACTTGCAGCGTGGAGTGCGACAGGGAGATGTAATCTCCCCGAAGCTATTTACCGCTGCGTTGGAGGACGTCTTTAAGCTTCTGGATTGGAACGGACTTGGCATCAACATAAACGGCGAGTACATCACTCACCTGCGATTTGCCGATGACATAGTAGTCATGGCAGAGACTCTGAGAGATCTCAATACAATGCTCAATGATCTCAGCAGGGTTTCTCAACAGGTGGGCCTGAAAATGAACATGAGCAAGACGAAAATCATGTCCAATGCTCATGCTCCGCTCCACCCAGTAATCGTTGAGAACTCTGCGCTCGAAATTGTAGACGAGTATATATACCTGGGACATACAGTCCAGCTAGGTAGGTCCAATTTCGAGAAAGAGATTAACCGCCGAATCCAACTCGGCTGGGCAGCGTTCGGGAAGCTCCGAGATGTCTTCTCGTCCCAAATCCCTCAGTGCCTGAAGACTCAAGTCTTCGAACAGTGCGTGTTGCCAGTGATGACTTACGGATCCGAGACATGGTCGCTAACTATGGGCCTCATAAGAAGGCTCAGGGTCACCCAGCGAGCGATGGAGAGAGCTATGCTCGGTATATCCCTGCGAGATCAAATCAGAAATGAGGAGATTCGTAGGAGAACCAAAGTCACCGACATAGCTCAGCGTGTCGCGAAACTGAAGTGGAAATGGGCGGGGCACATAGTTCGAAGAGCTGATGGTCGTTGGGGTCCCAAGGTGTTGGAGTGGCGACCCCGCACCGGGAAACGCAGTGTTGGCAGGCCCCCCACCAGGTGGACCGACGACATCAAACGAGTCGCAGGGAGCCGCTGGATCCAAGCGGCGCAAGACCGAAGCCTGTGGAAGTCCATGCAGGAGACCTTTGTCCAGCAGTGGACGTCTATAGGTTGATAAAGAAGAAGAAGAAGAAGAAGATAATTAAAGTTGGTGGTACAAAATTTTTATTTAAACATTTCTTTTTTTGAATTATGTCTTATTATTCAAATATTTACATTAAAACAATCGATTTTATTTTAGTACAAAACCGACTTATCTGCTTATATAACGTTAACGACAATACTTATAATGTATTTCAATACATCATTAAACGCGCCTTTAAAATACGCTTTTAATGATATATAACATGCATATATTTGGTGAAAAAAACACATAGCTTTAGACGAAAATTAATTTCAAAACTTTGAATGGCTCTCTTGTAAAATTGTGTTGTTCCGGTTTGTGGCACTTTTGTTTTAAAGCAGCGAATTGGTAGCTACAAAATTGAAATATAATTTAGAGAATAAAAGATACGCTGTAGATTATTTTTTAGACATGATTAATATTCCTCTATTCCCATCCAATTAAGCTTCGCGCTATTGCCCTCGTTCGAAGAGTAGGAACGATAATAAATCATGGGGTTTAGGCTTGAACCTTTTGAGTCGTGATTCGTGCCTCTTACTATGCCCGTTATTATATATATGTAAGTATACAAGGAAAAGTATCCATGTTAAAAAAACATTGCAAAGTCCATAAACGCGTACGCTGTGGAAAATATTGACAATAGAGCAAAGTGAGGTACTACAGTTTCATAGAAGACATCAATATCTACAAAAAAGTCCGCAATACCTTATGTCTAACTATTACAGATATGTCACAATAACTACTTTTCCATGTTAAAATATGCAATTGTAACGCCGAAAAATTCTTATATAAGGATTTTTTTGGTATTTTTTTCACGCTTTGGGTTAAATTATCGAAGTTTTCATACGGGTCTCTAACTTTTTTGACAATATTCTATAGCCTATGTTCATCAGGGATAATGTAAGATTCTGATGGTGAAAGAATTTTTCAAATCGGTCCAGTAGTTTCGGTGCCTATTCAAACAAACAAAAAAATATTTCCTCTTTATAATTTTAGCGTAGAAAACAGCAAGCGCTTCTAAGGTTAAAAATATTAATTAATGTTCCTTAAATGCATACCATCTTCAATATTCTAATTGATTGGGAAACAGTATGTATCCATCTATTTGTTACTTATTTACGTTTTAAACACCGAAACAATCTTGACTAAAGACACAGAGATAACTTGCATTCAGTAGGCGGATATAGAATATTTTTATTTCAGAAAATCAAAGAGTAACGAGGAGATTAAAAAAAAAAAAGAAATCACAAGGTAATAAATTGGAATGTGTCTCTCTGTAGTTATTATTAAGAATAGTATGGATTACCGGCATCAGCTCTACAAGTTGTGAAACATAATCACTTTAATTAACGTTGGATTTTGTTTCATTTATAGTGTTGTTTGCAAGTATCTTAATTTAAGACATAAACGTCGTATTGGGGGAATTTATCGCAGGCGTAATCCAAGGATTTCCATGTAAATCTCCACAGGTTCTGTGAAAGCTTTTAATAGCACTCTAAACATTTCAGCCGAGGTGGCAAACCTGGCTTAAAGGTAATTAATTTAGTACTTTTTACTTTACTTACTGGCAATTGAGATAGGCCTGTAAGTGATTTTTTTCAACCTTTTTAACTTTAACTACCTCTTTGCTGTAGTGGTGAGCTTATTCGGATCATAAAGTTCATGAGGGATAAGAGAGTGCCTGTGTTTGAAAACACTTATTATGCGTTGTAATAATATCTCCTGTGTTTGGTTGCCATGGCTGATACTCGGTCACGAGAACTGTTTTCGACCGAGCGAAGCGAAGGTCTCTGAGTTTACTAGAGCGATTTGCACTTGTCCGTCCGTCCGTCTGTCACAGCCTTATAACTTCTGAATTACTGAACGTAATTACTTCAATTTTAGATATGATATGTAAACCGATGGCCTCCAGCCGAAAATGGCTTAAAAAGTTATAAAAATCTTTATTTCAGGGGGGCTCCCATACGAAATGGGGGGCTTTCAAAGTGGAGATTGTATTCGAGGCTAGATTTCTAAAACCACTTTGTTTTAAAACTTGAAACTTACACATAATTTGAGTTATATTCTGTACTTGAACAACAAATACTAAGATTAGATAAATATTATAAAGAAACGAAATTATTTGAGTTTTAATGGGCATCAATGTTTTGAACAAAACTTCACTATACTGTTACTAGATGGCGCTGTCTTTAATATTGTAAATATGCATCCCATCCACGAAAGCAGATGACGATTGACGTCATCAGATTCGGCGCGTTTTAATTACAATATAATATAGTTAAAACTACCTTATGGGAATTATGGGATACCGCGAGGTCTCAGTTCGGGGCGAACCACTAGTATTATATAATTTTCACCCTTTTTTTTTAATTTTTCCTTCATTTGTGCTGTAAGACCTTGCTTTTTTCCAAATTTTGTGATTCTAGGTCAACGGAAACTACCATAATAGATTTTCGATCCAAAACCTATAGGGTACTTCCGGTTGACCTGGAATTGTCAATTTTGCTTAAAAGCAAGTTCTTACAGCACAAATAAAGGGAAAATTCCGAAAAATAAAAAAGTTGAAAATTAAGGTTGACCAAGGATGGTACCAGGTATCTGGTATAAATTTCAACTTGCTAGGTCCACCCGTTCCTGAGAAAATTGGTGGTGACACACGGACAGACGGACAGACGGACAAGAGAGTGATCTAACCCTACCCTAAAAAGAAGCCTAAAAGGAACCCTAAAAAGGAGTGTAAGTTTCTCAGGGTATGTACTATTTAAGTTTCTTTATTCCGAATATTCTTTTCTTTATTCTTTATTCTTATGCTGAATAACTAGATTAGCATGTATGAGATAGCGTTAAACTCTTACATCATTCCAAGTGTCACTGGCTATAAATATTTTGAAAAATATTAAATAATTTCGTATGTTTGGCGCCATTTTCAATTATAAAATAAAAATTCGTCAATTAGGTATTGAATTTGCAATTGATATTTCTTTAACGTAGTTGGGGTTTAATTTTATTTAAAATTTGCGTGTTGCAAGATAAACTTGCGTTTACCATAAATCATGCCAGTTAGAAAGTAATGATAAGGTCTACTGAGGTAATTCTTCTTCTTTTTTTTCTAAAGTACCTTGACTTGGATAAGTTTTACAGCAGGAAAAACGGACGCACGGAGGGCGTTCCACACTTACGCGGCTTGTATCAGAAATGTTGAACGAAAACAAATGGTGTAAACATTTAACTGTTATGGGACTGTATGGGAAAAGGAAGTAGCGATGCAGATGTTTACGCAATTGCGTTTCCACGTATAGATACACGGTACACACGGAATACAACACGTTAACCTGAAAGTGATAAAGGGCAGTTGCTAATGGTTTTTTCCTTCCGTAAATCTATCCTTGCCAACAGCTTATAAAATAATATAGGTATATGATATTAAAAAGAAATCAAATCGAGAAAACTAAATGTTATTGGTAAAACTTAAACTTTAAAGTTATACTTAAGGCTGCAGTTTAAACATCAAACGAAGACGAAGTCGGCTAATCGGTTTGTTGTTTCTCTTCTCTTTAATTTTTAAACTATAGTTGCCAAATAAATAGCATATTTCGCTTTAGCAACGAGCAACGAAGTCTCTAGACACTAAAACGCCGCGCGAAAGTCCAAAGGAAACCTCCAAAAATGCTTTCAATAATATGACAGCGAATACATAAAAAACTAAGAACTTCAAATAATAAATCAAGGGAGCTAGTGCATAAAGGCCTATTTAAATTCAAGCAAGAAGTGCGAAGAAAGGCCGAAGTAATTTATGCGGGCTTTGGGTGCTACGTTATTCCAAAAGTTTAAATATGAGTCGAAGAGCTGACGGGTCGTAACGTCTGGACGCGGCCGGCTACGGCCGGCGCGGCGGCGCGGCGGGGCGGGTCGGCCTAATGAGCCGTATGGTGCCGATCTGCCGCCGCGCGACGTAGAGGCTTCCGAACTTTAGTTTTATAACGAATATCACGCATATCGTCATATTTTTATCAAGTCGTTAAGATGTGGTGTAGGTATGCGCGTAATTTTTTTTATCATCGACAATTTTTAGGGTTCCTTACCAAAATGGTCAAAATGGAACGCTTATGACTTTGATATTTTTTTGACTTTCTCCGTCCGTCCGTCTGTCACAGTCGATTATTTTAGTAACTATTAAAGCTATCGACATTTTTGGAATAGTTATAATATATAATAGTGTAATTATTTTTTTATTTTATTATAATTATATTTATGAAAAAAATACTATGAATAAACAAATTAATATTATTATAATAATGTCATTTTATATAGTTATTACAATAGTAGTAGTTACAATAGTAAGTATGCCAATATATTATCTTCTAATTCTCACTCTTTGAGTACTTTTTTATGGAAATCTGTTTTAAATACGTAAATAATTTGATAAAATACCTACAATGTCCAGCTGAAAATATTTCAGAAGTGGACTATTAAAATGGTTCTATATTAACCATCAAGTATCAAGTAGGCATCAAGTAGTCTATGATGCCTTTGACGTAGGTTACATTTTTATCAATTTTGCTTTTAAATAAAGTTTCAGGCGATCACTGGACCTTTTCGATGTTACTACCTATTCATATAACGTCGGTACGGGACAAATGTACTTTCTGATGAAATACATAAGTTCCCGCAGCTTAGTGAAGTTATTACAAAGGGAGAGTTATTTTGAATGGAAGCTTAAAAGCTCATTTCATTTATACGTCTGGTTAAACTTAATATTAAAATAACTTTTTCGGTACCTAAGGCTTTGTTAAATTTAATTTTGTACTAGATGATGCCCGCAACTTCGTCCGCGTGGATTAAGGTTTATGTTTCCCGCGGCCACTCTTTAATTTTCTGGGATAAAATGTAGTCTATGTGCTAATCCTGGGTATGAGCTATCTCCTTTCCAAATTTCAGCCAAATTGGTTCATTCGTTGTGGCGTTAAAGAGTAACAAACTTCCATCCATCCATCCATACATCCATACTCACTAACTTTCACATTAATAATATTAGTAGGAAGTAGGTTTTCTGAAACATCGATCATCTTAGGTACGAGTACGTAGATTCGAAAAAAGTTATGACTTAAAAATGAGCAAAGAAAAAATGAAATATGTGAGCAACTAAAAACAGTGCACGAAAGTCTAAAAAGATGGAGATACAGAGAGTTCACTCATTCACCTCAACCCATCGGCGGCCAACTACTGGGCACAGATCTTAAGGGTTTAGGCCTCAGCCTTAGACTACCATGCACCATGTCAGGCGGTGTAAAGTCACTTTTGATATAGTTACGGATAACTCTCAGGCTTGCAGGTTTCCTCACGATGTTTTCCTTCACCGTTAAAATAAGTTATATTAAATTGTTTAAAACGCAGATAACTAAGAAAAGTCAAAGATGGTGCCTGGAATCAAATCCTGGATCCCCCGAAATGGAGACCTAAGTCTTAACCACTAGGGCTAGGCTATCACCGCTTTACAGATACACACAGTAGGTGTAAACAATTTCAAATCTATATACAATCCGAATATTGGGGTGAAGTGTACGCGAAACTGGTACCTCTGAATTATTCAAGAATTTCAAAGTGTTAAGGCGTGTGCACAAACAACGTAATATTCGTTTAATATTTATACTATGAGTGAGTCCGCAAAAGCAATCCCGGTAAATATAAACATTCCCTTGCAAATGAAGTTGAAGAAAACTTTCTTGCTACATAACCCACTACCCTGATTACATTGCTTAGTACCGTGAAATTATACAAGACAACCCTTCAATGAAAATATACTAACAAAGGCATTTTAGTTGAATACGAGAGATTCACTTAAATAAATATTACGTATACATGGTTTCACATGGAAATTATAAAAGCTGAATGATGATTTTCTTAAGTTAAAAAATAAGTGTTACTCAGTAAAAATCTATTCCTAATCCAGCTCTTTATAACTATCAGTCAGCTCCTAAAATATGCTAAAATAATAAATGCAAATAATTTTTTTTTTAAAAGAAAACTGGCCTCCGCTTTGCGTCTATTTTATTAAATTTTAGTTTGTTAGTACATTTTAAACTGCAAAAAAAATTAAAGTGCAAAGTTTTCTATGAAGAGATTTGTGTTAATAACGTGCTAAACTGTTACACAAGATAAAGAGGTTTCGTGAAACTAGTCTTACTTAATTACAAAGCTTTAGAACCGTATGTAGGTATACAATTTACTTACTTATTTATGAAGAAACGTATATAAAACAAAGGTAGTTAATCTATTTTACTAAGAATAAAATTTGAAATCGTTTAAGGACGTCTGTTTGTAAAGGATAAGTGCAAATTCATCCAAGTAGACCTCGCTTCGCTCTTTCTTTGATTTTTTACTCCATTCAAATAATTCTTTGGCAGCCGTTTTTTCAGGGCATATCATTATATGACATGATTTCCGAAGAATTCAAATGGGATATTATATAATACTAGCTAATGCCCGCGACTTCGTCCGCGTGGATAGAATTTTCTTTGCTATAAACCTCACGGAGCCCGAGACCTTTCCAACGAATGCAAAACCGTGGAAATCGGTTCTTGCGTTCTGGAGTTATAGCGTCAGGAAGGAAAACCCGACTTATTTTTATATAGTAGATAATTGGTTTGATATAGCTTTTATTTAATTGATTATGTTCAAATGATTCTCATTTGATAAATCCTACTTCCTACAAATCCTGCTAATATTATAAATGCGAAAGTTTGTGAGGATGTATGGATGGATGGATGGATGTTTGTTACTCTTTCATGCTACAACGAATAAATCGATTTGTCTGGATTTACACATAGGCTACAATTTATCCCGGAAAATGAAGAGTTCCCTCGGGAATTAAAAAACCTTAACCCACGCGGACGAAATCGCGGGCATCATCTAGTCATCTAGTCTAGTATTATAAATGCGAAAGTTTGTGAGGATAGATGGATGTTTGTTACTCTTTCACGCTACAACGAATAAACCGGTTTGTCTGAAATTTGGAATAGTGATAGCTCATACCCAGGGATAACACATAGGCTACATTTTATCCCGGAAAATTAAGGATTTCCCTCGGAAATTAATAACCTTAATCCACGCAGACGAAGTTACGGGCACCATCTAGTAACGTATAAAAAAACAAAATTATCAAATAATAGATGGTAGTACCGTACCATCTATTATTTTATTATTTAAATCTTTTAAAATTATAAATTAAACTAAGCTTCAGATATTGGCTGCCTATGACTCTGCATCAAAGAGCTTTTGCTAAAGCACTCGTGTATGTGGTATGACGAAACAAAATACGATTAAATGCAATGCCCTATTAGTCGCGATTTATGCCTATCGCACAGAATCGGCCGTGGAAATAATCATCGCATCGCGACCTCGAATTATCTCCCGACCGATTCCCAAATTGCCATTCCGGAAAATCGCATGATATGAGCATGCCTACGGCGTTACGAATCATGGCCGTTTTGCTTCTACCAAAATAATTAATAACATCGTTCACGAACAGATTAATAATCATGTTAACATACTTTTACTCACTGAAGAGCATCAAGTCGCTCATGTTTTCATACAAAGGTGATACATTACATACGCTTTATACATATCTATTAAGTAAGTAATTATTGCACTATTTAACATTATACAGCAAAAATTAAGTAAGATATCAATAATTGTCGTTAGTTAATAGAACAAAAAAAAACTATTGATTTGGATTCAGTAATATGCAAAGGTAATTTATTGAAAAGAAGAATTAATTGCCTTTTTAGCTTTAGTAGGAAGTGTTCTAACAAAAAATCATTGAATATTTTAAATTTTACCGTGGCCTCAGGTTTCTGATTTCTTTTATTATTATAGGACTTTAAATTTCATCTTTCATTAAACGTTAAACGACATCAATGATGGAACTTAAAAGAAAAATTTGCAAAGTAAACTTCCCAAACAAAGCTAATAAAACAATAAAGAAACGAAGTCAATTTGTAAGGGACAAAGGCGAAGGATTTTCGGCGGTAACCGGTTTTTTTTGGGGAGCAACTTTGAGGTGATCGCGTCAATGTGATAAAAACTCTTATTTCTGTTTTGTATGTTTCAGAAAAAAGACCAAAATCTCAATAAAATTCCAGTACCTAGAAAACAGTAGTACTCGTAAAAACATGAAATATTTCAGTAGGTAAGTTTCTCTCTCAATAAGGGGATTATTATTTTGGAATGGCGACTTCGAACGGAAAGCACAGTTGTTGGCAGGATGAACCCACCTGTTTAGGTGGACCGACACCAGACGATTCACACAGAGCCACTGGACTGGATACAGCCGACACAAGACTGAGGTATGTGGAAGTGCTTACGTGTCACTGGTGGGCACAATATATTTTTTAACAACGACCTTAAGAAGTGGATACCGTTTTTTTATTCTAGTGTTCAGCTATAGTATTATATTTTTGCTCAGGTATATTGATTTATGATTTGTTGTAAAAACAGACTTTATTGTTTAATTTTACAGCCATTCGAATTTACTTCCTGTTTCCGTGTAACAATTTCATGCTGAAAGCCTGCAACTAACTCGTAAATTGAATGACGACACAATATTTATTTTGCAAAAAAATTCATTCTAACTTTAACGTTTATGTGACCAAAAATAAAATTATTGTATGTTTTCTATTCAAGTGCATAGCAAATGCATTTTAAATAAACTGCACAACATAACACGTGAAAAATTGCTTCGGGAGGTTTCTTGAGTAAAATTTTCAATAAAAGAAATCTAGAGTAAATCTCAATCAACATTTTATTGCCTTATAAAACTGGAGGAAAATACTCAGGAAATAATAATAAATAAAATTAATAGGAAGTACAAGAGCTACTAGAATCAACACAGGCTTGTATTTTATATAACGGGAGCTGGTAACACTTAAAGACCCGTCATGTGGATTCGAAAATTTTGTATTCGAATTGATAGATATTATTCGTATATAATAAGCTCGGTATGCTTAATTTGAAAAGCCGAAACAATGTTAAATTTTTTTTTTCAAAAATCAAAAATGATTTATGACAGTGAACGTGGCTTGCGTAATTTTTTTTCTGAAAGAGTAAAAAAATTTCAATCAAATGCACTGCAAAAAATCAACATCTGCGAAGACGGTAAAACATTTTGTTTTTTTTTTATTTCTTTTAACACTGTTTCGGCTTTTCAAATTAACGCATATCGAGCTTATTATAAACGTACATAATATTTAAATCAATTCGAATACAAAATTTTCGAATCTGCTATGAGGGGACTTTCAATGTTACCTGCCGGCTCCCGGACCATTTGTACTAAAAATTTAAGTGACGTAAGTAGTATCGGGCGCGCTGTATTAAGATCATCAGCTTTTTATCGATTCGCCTGATGCGTCCGTATCCATCAAACTTAAACTTTACCTTTCTCTTTCATTAATTCATCCCTTTCTTATATTAAATAATGTCTTACAAGTCTTACAAGTCTTGGATGTACCTGTCAGTCACTCAGTCAGGCAGAATACTGTTTTATAGTGCAGGTTTTATCAGTTTACCTTACCTAAGTAAAGATCATTTTATCAATACAGCCGAAATTTATTCATTGCATTCATTAAAAAGGTGTGGTTTACCTGAATACTTCGCTTGAAATTCGGGAAAAGTCTAATGTCCCGTCAAGATTTGTGGGTTTTAGGAGTAATTTTGTACTTAGTGAAATTTTAAAAAGGAAAAACTCTTGCTTTCATTTTCCTACACGGAATCCTGCAAAATGGTACTTAGTTTAAGGTTTCCCACCAAGAGGGGTATTAACGAACTCGTACTTGAAGATAATAATGTAGGTCTGTAAGATAAACGTTCATGGAGGGAAATATTATAAATATATCCGTGCTTTCAAGAGAATTAGTAAATCTTCTTCTTCTTTTTATCAACCGATAGACATCCACTGATGGACATAGGTCTCTTGCATAGACTTCCACATGCCATAGTCTTGCGCTACCTGTATCCAGCGGCTAACTGCGACTAGTCTGATAATTACTAGGGATAATTTTTAATCTGGTAAAACTTTAAAATACCTACTGTAGAAACAGTTCTGCTTTAATTGGTCTACTTCACGAATGATAAAAGTCATTAAAGGCGAAGTTAAAGTTCATATCTACGAAATAAATAATCCATAGGTTTAATCCCAGAAATTAAATGCCAATGAGATATATGTACTTATCTGTATCTTATTAAATGTAGAAAGTTTTTACTATTTTGATGTTTCTAATTTGCTTAAGACTTACGCATTTACCACTAGGACAAACTCAACATTTTAACTTGCAAGGGAACAAATTTATTGAAGTCCTTTTATTAGCAGCATTTCAAACGTTCGATTGAAATAGTTGGTAGCTTACACTGCTATTTATTCAGCACCGAACAACGTAGAACGACTACTGCGAGTAACGAGCGTGACACTCGGATTTAATCGACTTTGATGTATGGACTTTTCACTCTGAATAAATCGATTATATAATTATTATCATTGTCAATCGTTTCGAACATTGTGATGTAGGTAATTACGAAAAAAATAATTCTTGAACGTGTTCAAAAAACTGGCACTAGTTGTAGTTATACCCCCACTTGTAATGTAGGACTAAAATAAATGTTGTGTTTTCCAACGGTAAATTAGGAGACGGCTGAAACTGTAATCTTATTGTAAAAAAATAAATAATTAAAAAAATTAAAAAATACGACTGCCCTGAAAACAAACGAACTAAAAAGTTAAAAACAAGTTTATTAGTTAGTGTGTATATATAGAAGCGAAAAGTCACTTATTTACGCGTTAACTAAACAAATAAAAAAATTGTCATCGCAGTCGGAGGACTTCAAAATTTAAAATGTGTTCCACAGAGCCTCCCCGCGAGCGAGCGAGCGTTAATTATTTATTGTATTTTTTATTTAAAACCTTTTAGTGACGATACTTATCTATTAAATTAGCAAAGCCAATAAACAATTATCCCAACTTACCAAATACTTATAAAAAATTTTAGCCCCATATCCTTGAGAAATCTTATGTTTTATCGGGATAAATACTATCTTATATGTTGACCCGGAGTATCAGCTACTAGTATCTTCTTCTTCTTCTTTATCAACCTATAGACGTCCACTGCTGGACAAAGGTCTCCTGCATGGACTTCCACAGGCTTCGGTCTTGCGCCGCTTGAATCCAGCGGCTCCCTGCGACTCGTTTGATGTCGTCGGTCCACCTGGTGGGGGGTCTGCCAACACTGCGCTTCCCGGTGCGGGGTCGCCACTCCAACACCTTGGGACCCCAACGACCATCAGTTCTTCGAACTATGTGCCCCGCCCATTTCCACTTCAGTTTCGCGACACGCTGAGCTATGTCGGTGACTTTGGTTCTCCTACGAATCTCCTCATTTCTGATTTGATCTCGCAGAGATATACCGAGCATTGCTCTCTCCATCGCTCGCTGGGTGACCCTGAGCCTTCTTATGAGGCCCATAGTTAGCGACCATGTCTCGGATCCGTAAGTCATCACTGGCAACACGCACTGTTCGAAGACTTGAGTCTTCAGGCACTGAGGGATTTTGGACGAGAAGACATCTCGGAGCTTCCCGAACGCTGCCCAGCCGAGTTGGATTCGGCGGTTAATCTCTTTCTCGAAATTGGACCTACCTAGCTGGACTGTATGTCCCAGGTATATATACTCGTCTCGAGCGCAGAGTTCTCAACGATTACTGGGTGGAGCGGAGCATGAGCATTGGACATGATTTTCGTCTTGCTCATGTTCATTTTCAGGCCCACCTGTTGAGAAACCCTGCTGAGATCATTGAGCATTGTATTGAGATCTCTCAGAGTCTCTGCCATGACTACTATGTCATCGGCAAATCGCAGGTGAGTGATGTACTCGCCGTTTATGTTGATGCCAAGTCCGTTCCAATCCAGAAGCTTAAAGACGTCCTCCAACGCAGCGGTAAATAGCTTCGGGGATATTACATCTCCCTGTCGCACTCCACGCTGCAAGTGGATTGGTCTCGTAGTCTGGTCCTGTATACGTACTGACATAGTGGCGTTTTCATACAAGCACTTCAACACTTGGATATACCGGTAGTCAATCCGGCATCTCTGCAGCGACCTCAACACAGCCCAAGTTTCCACCGAATCAAAGGCTTTCTCATAGTCCACAAACGCTAAGCAAAGTGGCCGGTTATACTCTTCCGTCTTCTGTATAACCTGCCGCAGCGTATGAATGTGATCTATGGTACCAAAGCCTTTTCGGAATCCGGCTTGTTCGGGAGGCTGGAAGTCGTCAAACCTACGAGCGAGACGATTCGTAATGACTCTCGAGAACAACTTGTAAACATGACTCAGCAGCGAGATGGGTCTATAATTCTTCAGCAAGGTATTATCACCCTTTTTGAAGAACAGGACCACCACGCTCCTGTGCCATGCTTCCGGCGTTATACCCTCGTGAATGACGGAATTGAACAATCGCTGAAAGATCTTAAGTACCGGTTTTCCACCCGCTTTCAGGAGTTCCGCAGTGATTCCGTCATCACCTGGCGCCTTGTTGTTCTTGAGCTGTTTAAGAGCCATTCTAATCTCGTATAGGCTGACGTCCGGGATATCTTCGGTATAGTGTCGGGTCAGTTTGGCTCTGGGATCTTTGGCCAAATCCTCAACAGGTTTTTGTGTCGTGGTATATAAATGCCCATAGAACTTCTCGACCTCTCCCAAAATCTCAGGTCGAGAAGAGACGAGACGACCGTCATCAGTTTTAAGCCGCGTCAGCTGGCTCTGTCCGATAGACAGATCTCTCGCGAACACTTTTGAGCCTTTGTTCCGCTCGATGGTATCTTTAATACACTTGGTATTAAAGACCCGAAGGTCGCGAGTTTGTGCCTTAGAGATCTGCCTATTAATCCGCCGGTAGGCAGCCGCGTCTACCGATGACTGCAGTCTCATCTCTTGTCTTTCCTCCATGAGCTTGAGAGTATGGTCCGAGAACTTTTCGGTTCTTTTCCTGCGATGGGTCTTAAAGAACTTAGACCCCACCGTATGGACAGTTTCCACGAACCTGTTGTTTAGATCGTCCACAGAAACACAGTCTGCTAGGCAATCGAATCGGTTCTGCAGTTCGAGTTGGAAGTTTTCGGGGTTTTGGATATGAGCGCGAGAGGGTCGGAGAGTTGACTTCACCAGTCTAGCCCTTTCCAGCTTCACATTAATATTCAATGTGCCTCTTACCATACGGTGATCGCTCCCGGTTTTCACCCTGTTGATCACAGAGACATCATTGAATATATGGCGCTTGGTCGACATAATGAAGTCAATCTCACTTCTCGTAGAACCATCGGGGCTCAACCAAGTCCATTTTCTGTGTGGCCGCTTCCTGAAGAAGGAGTTCATCATAAAGAGGCCCTCCTTCTCCATGAAGTCGGCCAGCATTTGACCCCTCTGGTTCCTTCGCCCATAACCAAATCGCCCAACCCTCGTCTCTGCACCGCTTCGTTCACCCAGCCTCGCGTTGAAATCCCCCATCACAACATTGTAGTGAGTGGTAGAGGCGTGTATGGCTTTTGATATATCCTCATACAGCGCCTCCACCTCCTCGTCATGATGTGTCGAAGTCGGTGCGTAAACCTGTATAACCTTCAACGAATACCGATTGGTGATTCTGAGTATAAGGTACGCTACCCTACTCGACACACTTTTGACCTCGACGATGTTGTTGACGAGGGACTTGTGGACGATGAACCCGACACCACCCTGGGACTGTTGATCGCCCTCCCGGTAGTAGAACAAGTTGCCGGAATTGAGGATTATCGAGTCCTCCCCCTCTCTTCGGACTTCAGACAATCCTATAACATTCCAGCGCAACTTGCTCACTGCTTCTTCCAGCTCGATGATCTTCTCGTCAGTCCTCAACGTGCGTGCGTTATATGTCGCCAGGTCCAGTCGTCGGGGTTGGCAGCGGAATCTCATCCGGAGATTCTTAGCACCCCCTGCCCCGCCATTACCGTGACCGCTGCCAGGGTCAGGCACAGCGAGGCCGCCGGGAACTAGGGGCCTTGGCCTTGTGACATTTTCCATATCGGGTTTTGCCCATAATGACCACGCTGGGCAGGCGTGTTGGTCATCGCAGGGCTAGACTGATCGCGCCGATGTCGCTGCTGCCCGACACCGGCCTGTGCCATTTGTTCAGTCTAGCTAGTATGAGATGGTTATACCGCCATCTGTCGGTCGCCATAGCCTCGTCAGTAAACCAGCAGGGGGCACCGCGGGCAGGTGAGGTTGACTGTTGGAGCGCTAGATGAAGGTGCGCTCCCTTACCCCCCTATAGCTACTAGTATACAAAATTTCATTTAAATCTCAAACTACCTGTCGACTGGACAATTGGAATCTTATCACTTTAAAACGATATTTTGTGTGAATGGATGGATATTGAACTACAGTATTATACATTTTTGAATCTACTCATCATTTTCTAGATGATGATTAGATACTTAATCTTGTTTTCGAAAAATTTTTTTCAACTTTAGGCTTTATTTTGAGACTATGGTCACCCTATCAATTTTTTTTTAAATTTTACTAGCCTATGTCACCCGGAATAAGCTAAGGATTCTAACGATACCTCATTCATCAAAATCGGTTCAGGCGTATAGAAGTTATGGTGGAATATAGAAACTCACATACATACATACATGAACCCTGAAAACAATATACTCCTTTTTTCAGGCAGTCGTATAAAAAGATAATTCTTTTATGTATGTATGACTTGGAACTGTGACTTTAAATAGTTGTAATTTTTTTAAAAAAATCAAAAAAATCTTAAAAAATCAGGGATGGCTTCTTTAAACGTTATCAATAGTTAGGTATACTATGGATACATTAATTTTTATTTAATTAATGTATTTAGTAAAATTACAATTAAATGTTGGTAAGACATAATATTATACAACAAACGGTTGTGCAAGAGATTTCTTATAGAAGCCCATAAAATGCTTCATATTTTTAATTAAAGAAAAAAGAAAAAAAGCTGAGTAGGTACTGGAAAAAAACTATGGGAAAAAGAAATACAAACAATTTCGCCATCATTGAATAACGTTTAACCGGCGAATAAAGACATTAAACGTCGGTGATGGTGAAATTGGAACTAAGTAATCGAAATAAATAATAATGTACAGACTTTATACAGTAAAAGTATGGATTAACTAAAAACTTATTATTCAGAATCCAATGATTGTGGTAGTCCAGTCGTACCTCAAACAAATAGTGATGTTTCAAAACACATCTCAATGTGTATGTGCAAATAATATTCTAATACTTTAACGCCTGAACTCGTATTTAATTCTAGGCGCATCGAACTGAATGCACAACATTGATTATTAAATCAATTAATTATGTTCTGTTCTATGTTTGATAAGACCTCGGAAACTAATATCGTTATTAAATACTACTCATCATTGTAAAATGATTACTAATCCTTGAATTAAAGTAAGGTAGTTCCTACTTCAAAAACGTATAATATAAATCAATGAACTAATTCGTTATTAGATAGATAAATAGATAATATTTTTTATTTTATACTATGTTATGATAATTATTATAATTATAATTACTAGTAGCGCTAACATAGACTAGTGTTTTTTCCTGAGACCACCTGCCCTTCTCTAGAGATTTTGTGTGAATAGGCAACTTTTAGGCAAGTGCTCTTAGTGCTTCTTAGGCTGAATCTTCACTTACCATGAGGTGAGATTGTAGTCAAACGCTAGTCTTTATATTTAAAAAGTCTTTCGAAAGGCGTTTGTATATAATATCAAGCGAATACGTCCGTGTGGAGTTAGTTTTTTAAAAATTTCGCGGGAACCCCCTCTTTTTCTGGGATAAAATGGGTAGTCTATGTTACTCTCCAAGACCTCAACTAATACGATGCAAAAAATCACGTCTTTTCGTTGCTGCGTGATTGAAGGTCAAACCAGCAAACAAACACACTTATAAAATCATACTAGCAAAAAGCTGAGCTTTGTGAGGGCTCGCGCAGTCTTTCTAACGGGTAATAAGTTAATGGTTATAAAATTATATATTTTTTGACAGATAACACATCTAGATATGAAGTTAAATTCCTATGTCAAAGCAAAAATCTATAGGCGTGTTAGTTTTTCAGTAAAGTGTACCACAAAATGCTCAGGTTGTGGGATAGTGTTAGGGCGAGCGAAGCGAGCCCTAATTAAGGATACATTACTATTATCGACCGAGCGAAGCGAAGGTCTTTGAGTTAACTAGGGCGATTTGCACTTGTCCGTCCGTCCGTCCGTCCGTCCGTCCGTCTGTCAGAGCCTTATAACTTTTGAATTACTGAACGTAATTACTTCAAATTTAGATATAATATGTAAACCGATGGCCTCCAGCCGAAAATGGCTTAAAAAGTTATAAAAATCTTTATTTCAGGGGGGCTCTCATAGAAGCGAATGCGAAGTAAAAAAAAAAATATCGCGTTACATAAAATTGTTACGTATCATTTTAAAGATAATTTTGAACTGAGTACAAAAATAATTTTTTTTTAATTTTTCCCTTAAAATTGACGAAATGGGGGGCTTTCAAAGTGGCGATTTTATACGCTCGCTTGAAGACGCTCTCTAGAAAAATCCGCTATGGATTTTCAAACTGATTTTATGTTTTTAGGTCACTTATATCCTGTACTTGAACAACAAATACTAAAATTATATGAATATTATAAAGAAACGAGATTATTTAATTTTTAATGGGCGTCAGTAATTCATATAGCATCAACATAGCTTCACAATAATGCTAATAGATGGCGCAGTCAGTAACTATTCCCATGGAACTACGAGTTAAATTCAATGTTTGATAAATAATTCAATGTTTTCACTAACGTTCCCTAACCTTTACGGGCTACCTATAAGTTAGGTGATTGATGTTTTCTGTCAACTTATTTATCACGATCCTGTACGGGACACCTAAAAGGATATTGGGACGGATGTTAGGACTTAGGATTGTATTTAGGAGCTACCTACGTTAAGAGACTCCTACTTAGGGGATGATTTAGGTATGTTTGGTAAAAACGGGCATAATAATAATGTCAGTTTTGGTTATCATGTATCGATTGAATGAATAATCATGGGATACCGTTACCGCGAGGTCTCAGTTCGGGGCGAACCACTAGTTTTATAGAAAGCAGAGAAATAGGTCGGATAGTCTAAATCGCTTGGAACTTATGAAACCACATTAGTACCTATCTACATTGCAGCCGTGCGAAGCCGGAGCGCTACTAGTTCAGAATAGAATAGAATAGTATAGAAATATTTTTTATTCAAATAAACTTTTACACGTACTTTTGAATAGTCGATGAATCTACCACTGGTTCGTTAGTTTATATTTTACTACTAGGTACTTATTTTATAGGTAATTATTTCAAAATGTAATTTAATTTACCTTCACGTATAGCAAAAGCAACACGCTAGGTTATGAATTAACACTGATACTCAAAAGTTTCTGTTGCACAGTTGAAAATAGAAATACATTAGTACTTCTGCGAAATACAACAAATTGGATAATAAACTGATGCTCAATAATATTATGATGCGGAACATTATAATAATGAAGTTTTTTGTTTAGGAATATTAATTATTTAAATTTTAAACCATTTCTACATGCACTTTTGGGTATTGTTAAAATGAACTAACTTTTTTTTAAATACGGATATAATTTAATAAGGACATAATTTGCTGAGCTTGTCTATAAATTTATTACCTTGGACAGTAAATATAATAACTAGGAGCACGCTGGAGTAAAGAGAAAACTGAAACTGTTTAGTAATTCTCCATTAAGGTACGTTAATGGGGTGCTAAGTAAGACCGTCATAGTAGAGCGTCCAGGATAACATTGTGTCATGGACATTTAGTGCAGTAATGGATAAATTATGTGAGGATATTGTGACCTAATTGCGATATTGCTTGCATTAGTTAAGAAACCGATGCTGAGTGTATTTTATAACTATCAACCACTACACAGTGTGTCACCCCTGTCTCGGAGAGCACGTAGGAGATCTGTCTCCGGTTGTGTCGGATTTCCATCCCATCGGGCTATGAGATTTTTCAACCAAGAGTGCTTTCTCTATTCCCATTTCCCACAAAATAGACACAAAATTGTGCACTATAATTCTGTTTCTCTCTATCTGTTTCCTATTATAAAGTAAAGTATAAATTAAATTCTTTAAGCTTTGAATAATTATTATTCAAAGCTTATAGAATTTAAAGCAAATTTTTCAATTTGATTTGATTAAATTCCTGAGCGTTCTGTTGCGTGATTTATTCGTTCTAAGAAAAATTGCTGTAAGGAATTTACTTAGGTACCTACTACTAGTTTTTGTTACCTAATACCGTAGTCATTGAGATTGCTTCTTATGCTTCTATAAATCAAACAGTGAGGAAACGAAACCTTTGGAAATAACAATTTCCATATTTCAGTAATGAAACCAAACATCAAAGATAAAACGCCCAAAGGAAGTCAAACCGTCTAATTTCAGCACAATGCTTTTATAACAATAAAGAAACGAAGCAAGGGACAAAGCGTCAGTATTTCTGATTTCTATAAACAGCTACTGAAAATTTTACAACGAATTTCATTGGTTTGTGTATCAATATAAAAATATGAATCTAATTATTTTTCAAATGTTTTTGGCCACTATTCCACTTCTTCTTATTCTTCTTTATCAACCGATAGACGTCCACTGCTGGAGAAAGGTCTCTTGCATGGACTTCCACAGGCCTCGGTCTTGCGCCGCCTGAATCCAGCGGCTCTCTGCGACCTGTTTGATGTCGTCGGTCTACCTGGTGGGGGTCTGCCAAAACTGCGATTCCTGGTGCGGGGTCGCCACTTCTTTTTAGCGTACCTGCATAAAATTCAATGCAGCAAACAAATGATTAAATATTCACGAACTCGCGTTCCGATATATTAAGGATAGTTCGAGAAACTTATGTCTCCGTTATAATATAGCTTTGATTACATTCTCAAGTTCAATACATAGGTATTATATGGAGTATGAAACACACTTATACGGCACTGGATCTGAGCGAATAGAACTGATTGCACAACGTTGGGAATTAAATGGATTAGTTTGTATCTACCTTAGGGTTACCTACTCTAACACCTTAAGTAAACAAGAGTATCAAGGAATGTGATCTCTATCTATCCTATTTTTAAATAAGAAAATATCTACAAGGTACATCATAGACCTGGTGTCTATGTCTACAACAAAACTGATTTTATGTAAAAATGTTAGAGGGATAGGTTTATTTTCAGTTGCACCACGAAAGAGAAAATCAGCACCAAAGTTATTTTACCGTTTGAGCACGTAAAGGCGTGGTCTGACCTCTCTCCGGTCGTGTCAAATTTTCCTTCCCATCGAACTATGAGAATGAGGGACTGGAGAGTGGGTGCACCTGTGTTTGCGCACACACTTGTACACTATAATATTTCCCACGCAGATGGCTTATTTCTGAGGAGACTGGCTGATGCCGTGACTAGATTCAGTCGGGAGGATGATTTTTATTACCTACTAGCTGACACGGCGAACATCGTACCGCCAACTTATCTATTATAATTTTAATTTTTTTTTTGTGTGGGTTTTTTTTAAAACCTTCCGTGGACCTTAAGGAACGTACAAAAATAAATTAACCGAATTGGTCCATCCATTCTTGAGTTATGCGCTTACCAACATTTATTTTTATTTATATAGAAGAAGATAGAAGATAGATTATAGATTACTAGCTGATGCCCGCGACTTCGTCCGCGTGGATTACATTTTTAAAATCCCGCGGGAACTCTTTGATTTTTCCGGATAAAACTTAGCCTTTGTCACCCTCCAGGTTCTCAACTATACTCATGCAAAAAATCACGTCGATCCGTAGCTTTTTTGCTACTTGATTGAAAAACAAACCAACATACAATTCGCATTTATAATATTAAAAAGTATCCTATGTCCGTCTCCTGGTTCTAAGCTACCTCCACACCAATTTTCAGCCAAATCGGTTCATCCGTTCTTGAGTTATAAATAGTGTAACTAACACCACTTTCTTTTATATATATAGACTAGCTGATGCCCGCGACTTCGTCCGCATGGAATAAGTTTTTAAAAATCCCGCGGGAACTCTTTCATTATCCGAGATAAAAAGTAGCTCTCCCAGTCTGAGGAACCACTACTACATCCATTACTATACCCATGCAAAAAATCGCATCAATCCGCTGTTCTGTTTTTTTTTTTAAAGTATCCTATGTCCGTCTCCTGGTTCTAAGCTACCTCTCCACCAATTTTCAGCCAAATCAGTTTATCCGTTCTTGAGCTATAAATAGTGTAACTAACACCACTTTCTTTTATATATATAGATTTTGCCGCACCGTAATGACAAATTGAAATACATAATGACAGTTTTGAATAAACAATGTTAATAGTACAGTAATACTAACAGTAACAGGGAAAATTCACAGTAAGTATTAAAAATACTCAAATATTAAATACTGCCACTTTTACTACTTGGTACTGTAGAAAAATTCTAATGTGAAAATTATTTTCAATATTTATATTTCAATATTTTTTTTATATTCAATAGCGAATTTGGTGGACACTGCAACAAAAACATCGACGGCGTAACATAAATCTAACCTAATGTTAAGTATGTCAGTAGAGTTCAGTCACTGTGCATTGTATATACTATTGATATTTACAACAAACAAAATACGATATGTGATACATATTACTTTCTAATTTGAATGCACTGAGACTGCATTTTAAACAGCAAGATAGATGCTCGAAATTGCTTTAAAGGATTTCTTTAGCGAAATATTTCAGCAGTAAATCCAGCATTTGTTATGTGATTCTCTCGCCAAATGTGCACGAATGGCGCAGATATACGCGACTATTACGTAGAATATATTTTAAAGTATAGTCAGTTAAAATAAGAGGAGTACGTACTTAAAGCGAATGCTCTTTCTAGTTGTGAATGTCAGTGCATTATATTCTGAACACATGTACATTAATGCACAGGGTCCTTCGCTAGTTTCACTTTAACTCTTTTGTAGTCGGCAAACTTAAATGTGCTTAAATGTTGCGTTGGCACATGAAACTTGAAACTAATGAACGATATATTAAATTTTTTTGAGTATAAAGATCTACATAATAATAATACTATTTTTTATGATCATAATATATTTATGACATAACAAGTAACAGTCCTTCGACAGCCAAAAGGAGCTTAAGGTACCTATATGTATACAAAATAATATAGTAGTATAATATAACATTACTGAGCTAAGATAACTGTATGTAGCCATAACAGGCATCTCGTAAGATTAAATAGGGAGAAATTAAAAATATTTTTGAAGAAAGCTTATCGCACACTGGTGCTAGCAATTTGTAAACGTCGCCACTGACTCAAGCTTCAAGCGATTCTTCCTACAAACTAGTTGATAAGTCTATTATTAACCGACTTCAAAAAAGGAGGAGGTTATCAATTCAACGCGTATTTATTTTAATTTTTTTTGGCGATGTAACTCCATATAAACTCCGTGAAATCTGAACCGATTAAAATTTTTTTTTATTTGAAAGGTCATATTATCAGGTTGGTCCCATTTAAATTTGCTGAAGATTTGATGAATATCTTCGGTGATGGAGGATGGAACTCTTCAATGATTAAGAGCAAATCGCTCGCGAATCGAGAATATGAAGATTGATCCTATGAAGCTATACTAAAAAACTTAAAATAATATAATAAATAAAGATTATTAAAAAAAAAATCTACTTCAAACGCCACTACAAATATTATTAAATAATAATTTTAGTTTGTATCACAGTCCTCGGTAGTATAGTGAAGTATCCAAGCCTGTCACGCGGGAGACCGGGGTTCGATTCCCCACCGAGGACGACTTTTGTTTTCGTTAATAATGTATTTTCTTTTTGTAAATTTTATGGCACGGGTATGGTTGTACAGGTATGTTGAAGTCGGCCTAGAGTTGCGGTTCATTGTTTCTATTGAGTTTGTAGTGGCGTTTGAAGTCGTTTTTTTTAAATTATAATAATTATTATGTATTATTATTTTTGTTCTAAATCTCAAACTTAGCATTATTTGTTTCTTCATTGCTCATACCTTACTATAAACAAAATAGTATAAAACTATAATTTTGTCTTGAAGTCGTGACCCTTCAAATATCTCTATTGCAATTGATGCTTTTAAGCTTTTAAGGAAACTTTTTGTTACTGCGAGATAGGCATGATGCGCTTGACGAAAATCACGATGGAAAGTACTGATGAGGCCTAGGTTGGGGCGCGCTAGTCTAGGAGATGCCTTGAAATTCATTGCGTCGTCAAATCATCGCGCATCTCGCTCTTGAGTAAGTCCCTCTCACGAGTCGCACCATAGTCCCACCCATAAACTATACCTAGTATTACTTACTACCGTAAGATACCACCCGTAAATATAGATTGAAGTTCATTATCATATTACTAGCTGATGCCCACGACTTCGTCCGCATGGATTTAGTTTTTAAAAATCCCGCGGGAACTATAAAAGTAGCTCTCCCGGTCTGAGGAACCACTACTACATCCATTACTATACCCATGCAAAAAATCGCATCAATCCGCTGTTCTGTTGCCAACGTGATTGAAGGACAAACCAACAAACAAACACACTTTCGCATTTATAATATCAGTAATGCTTTATTATAACACTTTTTATAATTGTCAAATTTTTTACCATACCTAACCAAAGACAAAATTACGTTTAGCTGCCATTTACGTTTTGTTATTCCACTGTCATTTGCGTTTTGTTATTCTATGTCAGATGCGTTTTTGTTATACCACGTTTTATAGTGACTTGACGGAAACGCGGTCGAACGGGATAAAAAGTATCCTATGTCCGTCTCCTGGTACTAAGCTACCTCTCCACCAATTTTCAGCCAAATCGGTTCATCCGTTCTTGAGTTATAAATAGTGTAACTAACACCACTTTCTTTTATATATATATATATATATAGATAGATATAGATTAATAATCACGCAATACAGGAAAAGAGCAATCATAATAATAATTGAATTCACATCATTCGCTGGGCAGTCTGAACATAATAATATTATTAGAAGTGAGCGAGACAGAGAACAAGAGGTAGAATATAAATAAATAACACAAAGCTTCGCCTTTGTTGGTTTTTCTAAGATACCTTACCATGACTTTTTTATAGCGTTTAGAGCCCTTTTTACCTTACCAATTTCAGTGATGCATGAAAATAGCATCTTATCAAAACTGACGAAATTTATTCATTGCGACCCTAACTTTCGCATGAATAAAAATAAGAACTAGGTGTGCGAAACATTGTTAACCTGGATACATTATTCGGAATTCAAATAAAGCTGTTAAGTACCTCAAGCTAAGATTTGAGGGAGGGTGGTCTTTGAAGATAAAATAAGTGTACGGAGAATTACCTTGAGTAGATCTAAAGGACATATGTGAAGCAGTTTGTAAAGAAAAAATGAAGCATAAATATCATATTAAGAGTTTGTGAGAAAAACGTTGAGTTTATACATTCAGGTTTACCATAATATTTCAGAATCAAAAAGGTGAAGGAATATATGGAAGTTTACGGTCTATAGCATTGTTGCCTTGTATTACTTTTAAATATTCACTTCCATTGTATTTTATGGGAAATAATCTCAATACATTGCCATTTACTTTGGGAAATTTGATGCATGGCTGGAAATACTTATATTGTTTAAAAAAAAGAGCTTCGCAAATTGACTTTTCGTATTTGCTTTACAAGTATACCTTCGTATATTTACAAAGTAACTTTATTGTATGAATACCAAGACTTTCGATCCCGTTAACAAAGCAATTACATAATTATATTGTGTACTTTAAAATATTATGTAATACGTAGATATGGGTAACATTTAGTTTATTTTTCATGATGATTTACCTAATAATTAGGTAAATCATCATGAAAATATTACCTAATAATTAGGTAAATCTAAAATAATTGTCTTAAGGTAAAGTATATTTAAGTTAAATAAATTTTATTGACATTTTAATATTATGTAGTGAATCGAATATAATTTTAATACATAAAATACTATAAGTCAGAAATGGCCAAATGCATAGGTATAAATGTTACTTGTCTAAACCTATTGTGTACAAGTTTTCGTGCAAAATAAAGGACTGGTTGATTGATTTATGTTTGGCTAGCACTATAACTGATGCATGGTGCTAATGATGAATGATCTTTGAAAATATATATAGATTGCACACATATAGAATATACCAGTTCTAAATAGAACTGTGCTCTATTAGCATTTATTATTTAATATTATTATTATTTAATAGCTCTATTAAATTAACGAATTAAGATTGCTCGGAGCCATCTCCGTTATAAAGTTTCAGAGATTTCTTCTCACTTTTTACTAAGATCGGGAGGAAGTTGCTAGAGTCCTTACCGAGCTGTCGATATGTCATACGAAAAGATTAATTACTTACCTTGAGATTTTTACAACACTATTAAGCAGTTCTGTCTCAACATTTTTTAAGGTAAGAAAAGAAAATTGCCAGACTAAATGAATTCAGTTTTATGGGCTCGGTAGTGCAAGTGTGATTTTTTGCACAGAATACATTTATCTCGTACAAAATAATATTTTCTTTGTAAATAATAAATTGTAAACCTATATATTATTTACAAAAATTGTTTACAATAATTATTTTGTCTTTGGTATAAAGCTGTTATAAACCAAGTCATGTCTTTTTTAAGTTATGCTTTTTGGAATAATAGTGATCTACAACTTTTCTCAACATAGAGCTTTTTTTAATAGCTAGTTTAACACGTAAATTATAGTTTAAAAACGTAAAGAAACACTCTTTTGTAGATAACCGAATTGTCGTCGTTCTTTGATAAGTGTGCAAAATCAAATCAATCCGACGTTTTGAAGGGGATGCAATGCGAAAAAACCCCACATTATAGCGTCCAAAATCCGACATTTAGAATTTTTCAAATTTGTCTGTTCTCAATGACACTCGCGCTGGCATGGTGAATCTAACGACGTACACTTATCAAAATCAGCCCACGCGTTTGGTCTCTATTGTAGAGTGCCACAAAGGAACAAACATGTACATTGTACACATACATAGACTGATGAACACATAACCCTGTGCGCTCCGCAGTCGGGTAATAAAACTTACTATATTATGTATGTTTTCCCTAACCTTACTGTATCAATACTAATACCTACTAATCATCATACTAAATCACGCCACAACAGAGCTAGGGATCAACCTGATTTTTGCATGGGTATAGTTGAGGACCTGGCCAGTGACAGGCTACTTTTTATCCCAGAAAATCAAAGAGTTCCCGAGGGATTTTAAAAACTAAATCCACGCGGACGAAGTCGCGGGCATCAGCTTGTATTAAATAAATGCGAAAGTGTGTTTGTTTGTTAGTTGTTGGTTTGTCCTTCAATCACGCTACAACAGACTTGCGGATCGACGTGATTTTTTGCATGGGTAAAGTTGAGGACCTGGCGAGTGACATAGGCTCCTTTGATAGGAAAATCAAAGAGTTCCCGCGGGATTTTAAATCTTACATCTAACTCTACGACTAAATCTAAATCCATACGAACGAAGTCGCGCGCATCAGCTAGTTGCAAATAAATAAAATTAAGTTATTGTACTGTCTACTTTCACCGATGAAACTTCTGAAAGAAACGTTTTATTTATAGACCGAAAAAAAAATCAATAACGTTTTTAATTTAGTAGAGAAAACAAAACAGACAGGGTAGAGTACATTTGAATAGCTATATTCAAACACTAAAAAACCTGAAGTAGCACTGCAGCTTTGCAAAGTAATACATCCAACAAAACACGAATATTGAAATCACTGAACTACCCTTTTGTTTATGTTGACACAGCGTACTCAATAAAAATTCGGTGGGCCGCTTAATATTGACCTATGATAGTGAAAATTCCGATGTGTGAAATAGTCACGGTATTTTGTATTTGGACTTGGTAGGAATATTTTATTAGAGAACATCGCCGGCGGGCCGTTACATCCCAACTAGCGTCCCAAAATCGTTATGCAATTTTATTTGCCTTTAATTTTTTCATAGTTGTTTATAAATCGAGCTTTATATTCCATAATAAATCATTATGGAGGTGAGATAGGAAACAATTTATTCGCTTGATTTTGAATCAAAATACACTCCATGAAATACAAGCTAACTATAACAATAAAATGTATAAATTAGGAATAGAAAATACAACCACAATACATTAGGTTTCGTGAAAATAGCATGTACATTATGATCCCTGAAACTATTTGATTTTAACAAATAACGGCTGTATTAATTAAAATTCAGAACTAATTTCGTCAATTTTGATTCTATCCAATTTGTTTACACACCTAAACACCGAAGGTAAACATTTACTTAACTAACTAAAATAATATTTTGGTAAGTAGGGTACATACATATTATGTACCTACTGGTATCAAGACGTGATTTTTTTATTTATAAACTGAATATAAAAACACATTGTAACTTTATTACATAATCAACTTAAACTTGCTCCAACAAGAACCGATGACTTTTTAATTGACACAAAATTGGTACCTACCCAAGAAGTGCCCTGATACCACGCAGCTTTAATCGAAGAAAATTAACGAATAAAAAATCCGATCAAGTGCGATTCATACTCGCGCACTGAAGGTTCTGTACTTGGCGAGGATTATATTAATAACTAGATCAGCTCAGTGGCGTTTTGTAATATATTACTTACTATAGAGACGTGACATAAATGAAACTTTTGTATGAAAATACGCTTTGAATAGCATAACTTTTTATTCAGTTCAAATAGAAACTTGAAATTTTTACAGCATTAAGAGACTATTGATATTTGTTTCAACTTAGAAAAAGGGCTTTGACACACAGACAGACGCGTAAAAAGTCCTATAGTTCAGTCTTTTTGGAACCCTCAAAAAACATGTAAAAGGATGAAGCTGTCACGTCAAAATTTGCTCACGAAACGTGTGATACCACTAGTTAACACAGAAGAAACAAAAATGAACTGTTGTCGGATCAGGATGCAAATTAATACGCGTCTCTGGACCGAGCACATGAATATGCATGGACGGTTCCTGGCCCCGAATAATATCAAAATCGCGCGTCCGACGTGCGGCTCTACGCTTGTCAGCAAGTGCGCGGACCGTGTCCACTCGTTACAATAAAAACCATTTTTCCCCCTACATCACGTACGAACAACAAAACCGACATGGTGTCAGTCAGCTTCATTGATTTTATCGAACAATTTATTTTTGCCATTTATTTTCTGTTATAATTTAATATAAAAAATTCATTTTAAACAACCGACGTCAAACTCCCGCTTCACTACATTACACACACACTATACAAAGTATTTAACTTATTGTTGATATTTTAAAAACTATATAACGATAAAGTTCATATGGGACCACCTGGGTAAATTAAGTAAATTTTTTTCCTGGTGTCGAATCGATGAAGAATTTTCACATTTCATTTATAATAGTGTTTTGAACAATCCTACCAATTTTCAGCCAAGTGTGAATTATTGTACTGAGCCCATAGTTCACAATACATATTATGATTTATGACGATTACAACTCTTTCAAATTTTTGAATCGTTATATCTCAAAAACGGTGGCTCTTAGGAAAAAAAGTATTAAAACATTTTTTATAGATAATCATCTGATCTACAATTTCTGTCAAGGCTAATTTTATGATAAAACTTACCGTTTTGCTGAAAATCGCGAAAAACCGGTTTTTGTGATCTTTGACCCTGACATTTCATTTTGACATTTCATTTATAATAGTGTTTTGAACAATCCTACCAATTTTCAGCCAAGTGGGAATTATTGTAACCTCACCCCTATTTTTGGTCTAATTTGACCGGGCTAATATTATTACGCGACGATTTTAGGTTTGATTCGCTCTCATGTACAACTACAAAATACCCATGCAAAAAAAACGTCAATCTGTAGCTCTTATGACGTAGTTGAAGGACAAATCAACAAACACTTCCGCAGTACACTAGCGGCACGCTATGATGGCCGGTTTGACACATTACAATAGTGATGTGGAATGTCAATTTATTCTCGAACAAAAAACAATTAAGTTTTGTTTTTGTACCTGATTAAATAGGTTTAATAAAACAAAAATGTATATGTTTATTTAATTTATTTGAACGAACTGAATATTTGAATGAAAATGAATATACATACTTTATATGCACACAAGAAACATATGAATACAAAAGATACCAAAAAAGGTGCCACAAAAGGCCATAATTAATCAGATTCGTCCATACTACTATTTTCACTGTCGTCACTGCTATCATCACCTACATTAATAATTATATGTTCGTTTTCTATAATATTATCTATTTTCACATCTCTTTCATAATCTTCCCTTATTAATTTAACAGTTCTATTCACAACCTTTTCCCAGTCTCCTTTAGTCACATGTTCACAAGCTTCTTCTAATAATGTTAGCATTTTTTTTGTGGTAAATGGGGGTTCTGTATTGTGTCTTGCAGCATATCCCTTAATTTGAGCCCACACCAACTCAATCGCATTATACTCACAATGGTAAGGCGGTAACCGTATAACTCTGTGCCCATGTTCTAATGCTATTTCGTCAATGACGTATCGGATCTTGGTTGGTTTGTTTTCTTTTAAAAGACGTACTAATTCCGCTTTTAACATATTCATGTTTGCATCTACGCCATTTTTAACGTATTTCACGCCATAACCAAATGCCGAGTTGTGGTATATATCATATAAAAATAAAAATTTTACCTTTTGTATGAAACAGCTGATATTTTTTTGCGATTTCAGAGGTTTGTCCACATAGTGAAAATTGTTCATATTCACAAGTACATTCACCCCTTAAATGGTGTAAACTGATTTTTCTACACTTGTATACATTTTAGAAATCAATTTAATAAATAAATTTTGAGTCCTAAACCTAAAACTACATTCGATAAAATTTATGAATCTCTGCACATCACTATCGTCAATAAAGTAATACAATTATTTCCTTCAAAGTCGTTATCAATTAATACGGAACTTCATGAGCGGACAAACGTCAAACCGGCCTTCATAGCGTGCCGCTAGTTTAAAGATAATAATTGAAGTGCAAGTCACAACACGCATATGGTAGAAGTGATAATAAGAAAAGATTTATTATTAATGAAAAGCAAGAATTGAAGGAAAAATAGAATTTATATGAAAAATTTTGGTTTCAATGTTTGGCTACACGCCTTTGAAGCGATACTTATAACTGCCAAATTACACTTTACAGTTTTAATAGTTGCTGTATAAAATGGCTGTGACACACAGACATAACTCTACGAAATTATAAGAGTTCCCTTGTTTTATTACGAAACCCTAAAGGCGAGTAAACTTACCGCTTCCAATTCAAAATGGCTTTGTTTGAATTTATTACAATAATTTCGAAATTGCTGAGAGCCCTGAGACCTGTATAACTGTAATAAAACATAGGACAATAGGCAGTAGTAGCCTATGTATGCGAAGGGAATCTACGGTCAACACTGCTAATGAGAAAGGATTATAATTATTATATAAAATATTTTACCAAGTTTACCAACCAGCCTTATAACCTTATATAAGGTAATATTATATAACTAGCTGATGCCCGCGACTTCGTCTGCGTGGATTTAGTTCATAACATCCCGCGGGAAATCTTTGTCACCCTCCAGGTTCTCAACTATACCTATCCAATAAATCACGTCAATCAGTAGCTTTGTAGCAGGAAACATTTGATCGTCTTGCTCGCGGCATTTGTAATGATGATTCAAAGAGAAAACATATTACTGATGATATCAAATACGTTAAACTATCATTTTTATAATTGTCAAATTTTTTACCATAATTAACCAAAGACAAAATTACGTTTAGCTGTCATTTACGTTTTGTTATTCCACTGTCATTTGCGTTTTGTTATTCCATGTCAGATGCGTTTTTGTTATACCACGTTTTATAGTGACTTGACGGAAACGCGGTCGAACGGGATAAAAAGTATTCTATGTCCGTCTCCTGGTTCTAAGCTACCTCTCCACCAATTTTCAGCCAAATCGGTTCATCCGTTCTTGAGTTATAAATAGTGTAACTAACACCACTTTCTTTTACCCATGCAAAAAATCGCATCAATCCGCTGTTCTGTTCCGACGTGATTGAAGGACAAACCAACAAAAAAACACACTTTCGCATTTATAATATCAGTAATGCTTTATTATAACTACTTTTTATATAAGTATGTCAAATTTTTTACCATACTTAACCAAAGACAAAATTACGTTTAGCTGTCATTTACGTTTTGTTATTGTGGAATAACAAAACGTAAATGACAGCTAAACGTAACTGACAGTGGTGTCATTTGCGTTTTATTATTCCATGTCAGATGCGTTTTTGTTATACCACGTTTTATAGTGACTTGACGGAAACGCGGTCGAACGGGATAAAAAGTATCCTATGTCCGTCTCCTGGTTCTAAGCTACCTCTCCACCAATTTTCAGCCAAATCGGTTCATCCGTTCTTGAGTTATAAATAGTGTAACTAACACCACTTTCTTTTATATATATAGATAGATATTATAACCTTTCATTATCGTGCATAGCCTTATTTTACTCAACATGTGCTACTGCGCTACTTTTAGGGAGACATAATATAACGAAAAACAAAGTACATAGTACCTACTACAAAGAAAATTCAAAGGTCAACAAACAAAAGTTATAATTTCATAAAAGTTATAATGTAGCAAGAAAAAATCCACAAAAATTTCTCACTCTCTAAATCTGTAACAAACTACATGAACGAAAATGTGCTGAGTTGGAAAGATTTAACTACATTTACATTTTAGAACGTTGGTATTATCATGTTTTAAGTGGAAAGCTCTAGCACATTAATGAGTGTACTATACATATTATTATAATTTTCTGGCTGTTTTACGAACGGCTTGATCACGTAGTATGAATAAGACAAATTTTAAAAACGAGTTTATTGGAGGACATCCTAATTTCCTCCAGTAAACTCGTTTTGCCATAGGAAAGTTACTTCGTTCTATTAACGTGTTTTATTATTAAAGTGAACGATAATGCAATAGGAAAGTTTTCTAGATCTTGTATGTAAAAAGTATGTGACCAGGCTCTATCGACAAAGAGCTGTCTTATTAATTAGTTTATCGCGTTTTCTGCTTGGCGGTGTTATTGAATCCAATTAAAATTTTAAAGTTCCACTTTGAATTTACTAATTTCTTAAACGACTGAAGTTTTGCTCACGTAATTGTTCAATAGCAGGTATATTTTTGTGTTGTAAAACAAACTTTCATTTTATCATTAAAAGTTCATACAGTCGTCATAAAGTTTTGCTTTGGACGTTTATTAGGGAACTGTCTCTGTTAATCGTTAATTTTATTCCAATGATTAAACTTTAACATTAAAATAATTTTATACGCTAAAAACAACAGTCTAATTAAAAAATTCGTTTAAAAGTTGGAAATAAACTTTCTTCTGTGTAAACTGATTTGATTATAAGTTACTAATCAGATAAGCAGTGACAGTCTAGTGATTAGGACTGCAGTGTCCTATTCGGGGGATCGCAGGTTCGATCTCGGCCACGCACCTCTGACTTTTCGGAGTTACGTGCTATATAGCACATGCTTAAATGGTGAAGGTAAACGTCGCGTCGGGAGGAAACCTGAGAGCTCTCCATAATGTTCTCAAAGGTGTGTGAAGTCTACCAATTTGTATTGGGCCAGCGTGGTGGACTATGATCTTATAACCTTTCTAAGACTTGTGTTGCCTGAATAAAGGCTACAACTGTATTAATATTGGTGTCAAATATGGACACGGATTTGGACGTGATTATGATGGAATCAATCATTGGTGGAATCATGTTAAATATGCAGAGTGTTGCTGATTACAAAATAAATTTAAAAAGGCAAAATCGTGTAACTAAGGAATTTACGTAAGTAATATTTTAATGTAAGAAATTCTTTTTAACCGACTTTCAAAAAGGAGGAGGTTCTCAATTCGGCCGGTATTTTTTTTTTCTATGTATGTCCACCGATTTCTCCGGGATTACTGGACCGATTCGCGTGATTTTTTTTTTTAATCGACAGAGGATGTTTGCGAAATGGTCCCATAAAAATATTAACCTTCAACTCCTCAAGCCTGATGCTGCAGGGATATTGCTCACCTAAAATAAAGAGATTTAGGAAATGTCGATTACGAATTATTATTGTAGGTAACAAGTATGGACTATATCATGGAGTTCCAGGTCCTAGCTCCTCAATCCTGATGCAGCAGGGTACTGCCTACCTAAAACTATGGCGATTTAGGATATTTCGATTACGAATTGATATTGTAGGTAACAAGTATGGACATTATGGAGCTCTAGGTCCAGTAGGGCGGGGGGCGGAGGGGGCTGCCCGCCCCGGGCCTCTGGTCCAGGGGGCCCCCAAATGCTTCCATGTTCCCTTGATCAAATCCTATACAAGGCTTTAAAATTTATTCTTTGTAGGTACCTATCTAAGAGGTGATTTGGATCTTATGAATATACTACACTTAAAAGCTTAAAATAAAAATTCTTTTCAAAAAAACCGACTTCTAACGCCACTACAAAGTATAGATAAAAATACTTCTACAAACGAGTCTCTCATATTGTGTAGTGTCGCGCATCGGTTTCATAGTTTGTATTTACGCCCGCCCGACTTCAAAAAACGTGGACAAACTAAAATTATTTTTATACTTTGTAGTGGCGTTAGAAGTCGGTTTTTGAAAAGAATTTTTTTAAACAACCGACTGCAAACTCCCGCTTTACTACATTACACACACACTATACAAAGTATAAGTATAATTTATTGTTGATATTTTAAAAACCGTTCAACCGATTTCGATAAAATTTCAATGGGACTACCTGGAAAGTATACCCTTTCAAACAAAAAAAGAATTTCCCAAATCGGTTCAGGTGTCTTTGAGTAATCGGTGGACATACATAAAAAAATCGGCCAAGTGCGAGTCGGGCCTCGCTCTTTTAGGGTTCCGTTAAAAAAAATTAAATTAAAAGATTTCCATCTACCCACCTACCCATTTT
This sequence comes from Oeneis ivallda, assembly GCA_029955525.1. NCBI lineage: Eukaryota > Metazoa > Arthropoda > Insecta > Lepidoptera > Nymphalidae > Oeneis > Oeneis ivallda. Next base: position 17,807,175 of record JARPMR010000002.1, on the reverse strand, counting down.
AATTTAATTTTTTTAATTTAATTTAATTTTTATTATTTGTTGTTATAGCGGCAATAAAAATACATAATATGTGAAAATTTCATCTGTTTATCTATTACGGTTTACGAGATACAGCCCGCTGACAGACGGACGGACGGACGGACGGACGGACGGACGGACGGACAGCGTAGGCTTAGTAATAGGGTCCCGTTGGTACCCTTTGGGTACGGAACCCTAAAAAAGATTCCGACGAATTGATAACTTCCTCCTTTTTTGAAGTCGGTTAAAATACGTATCAGCATAATATACCGTATCAGTATAATAATAATTGTATAGGTACAGTGTAAAGCAATATTATAAAACACAATCTATATCTATACTTATACTTATTACTTATATTACTTACAATATTATAAAGAGGAAATATTTTTTTGTTTGTTTGTTTGTTTGTACCGAATACTGAATAGGCTCTGTAAATACTGGACCAATTTTTACAATTTTTTCACCAATAGAAAGCTAAGTTATCAGGAAGTAACATAGGCTATAATGTATTTAAAAAAAAATTAGAGATCCTTAAGTAAATTGCAATAATGTAACCTAAAGTAGCAAAATTTTGCCTATAAAATGCATTATTTGGCGATTCCTGAGAAAACTATTGATGATACAGAAAAATTATGTACTACATGATTAAAGTACTCATTAATCTCTACAAAAAAGTCCCGGAGGGAATATATCTACCTATCATATTTAAGTAACAATAGTAGCTTTCGTGTTCTAAAATTTTTAATTAGTTCGCCTTTATTATCGTAAGTAGTAATTTTTCCTTACTAATACATGTTATAAATGCGAAAGTGTGTTTGTTTGTTGGTTTGTCCGTCAATCACGCTGCAACAAAGCTACGGATGGACGTGATTTTTTGGATAGGTATAGTTGAGAACCTGGAGGGTGACTATAGACATCCCGGAAAATCAAATAGTTCCCGCGGGATTTTAAAAACTAAATCCACGCGGACGAAGTCGCGGGCATCAGCCAATACAATATAAAGATAATCGTACTTTCTAATTTAATTATATTAAACATTAAAACTTTCGATACGATGTTTGAACTTGTGTATCTAATAATCTTTCATTACGTTTAAGAGCTATAAAAACAGAAAAATTGGAAAAGTAACAGTACACTTCAGTTGTAACCTTATATAAACGAGTACCTACTAAATAAAGTGAGTAAAAAATAAAGTGTCTGCGATTTCAACATTTCGACTTTTATTAGATAGCCACTTGCAAAATAGTCAGCGTCGATTCGGCTTTTTTAAAAATCTTGTGGGAATTCTTTGGTAGGTACCGGATTAAAATATTTCATGACTGTCTCCAGAATGTAAATGATCTTTGTGCCCCTCAAAATCAATTTAAGATATTTTTAAAGTTATATCCATGTAACTTTGATTTTTGGGCGTTCGATAAAAAATAAAAAATACGTGTTTCGCAAATTTTGAAAATGCAAAAAATCACGTTGATCCGTAGCTCTGTTACGGCGTGATTGAAAGACAAACCAACAAACAAACACACTTTCGCATTTATAATATTAGTACGATAGTATGGATGAAATAATGTGAAATTAGGAAAGATTTATACGACAGTAGTTCAAGAGTTCAAGTACGAGTAGATTTTAAAGCGGTGAGGTTTAAATTAAAATCTCGTTCGCAGATCACATCGCTTTAATTAAAGCTGTTTTTATCAGCCGCCGTCGGTTGTCTCCCCTTCCCCACTATTCATTACACCTCCATGCTACAAATGCCGATGTTGGGTTTAATTAGTTTCTGTTCTTCGATTCCTTCGAAGTCCTTCGATTGCCTGCTTGCTTACACTTGCTTTAATATAGGATAAGCTCAATCTTTTTCTAAGACACAGTTAACCTGGATATTAATTTTCGAGATATTTCTTATACCCGTGAGTAATTTTTAAGAAAATTTTAATGGTTTGAAATTGATACTATTTTAATTAGCAAGAAAAGGTTAGAATTTTTTGCTTAAAATCCACCAACAGAAAAATCTGTATGGTCAAACATTCAGTTCCAAGCTTAGCACAAGCTGTGCTTCCCAACCAAGCAAAAAAGCCAACTTCCCAAGCAAGCAATGCCACCACCACTCACATGTACCACCACACAAAACTTTTACACTACTCTCGATGCACGTTTCGCCCCGACACCGGAGCATCAACTTTATAATGCAATATTCAACATTAACTGCATGTGTGACCATACAGATTTTTCTGTTGGCGGATTATAGCAAAATAATTCTAACCATTTCTTGTTAATCGTGAACTTACGCATAGTAACGCCTGCTTTTATGCAATACTATTTTAATTAACTACTAGGATTCAAGATATAGATCAGTAAAATCCTTTAAGTTGAATGTTTGGTTTTATTTTTCCTGTTAAATATACATAAACCTTACCATAGACCATAATTATTTCTGATTTTTAGATTGGTAAACTTCGGAGATAGATACCCCACTAAGTATAGTTATCTTACTTTGAAATTTCAAACCTTTTTAATAAAACTAAAAATAATTTTCGCTTTTTTTTCGCAAGTATTCCAAATTTCATGTCGATAGCTTTAATAGTTACTAAAATAATCGACTGTGACTGACGGACGGACGGACGGACGGAGAAAGTCTCACCATAAGGGTTCCATTTTTACCATTTTCGTACGGAACCCTAAAAAGTAATCCGCATTTGCAAAATGATTTGATCTAGGTAGATGTATGAATTACTCAGAAGTGGGATGAAAAGAATAGAAGGCATTTACTCCGCATAAAATGTAATAATTAGCAAGATTAAGCCATCTGGCGGGGTGCAAAATAATTTATCAGCTAATCTTCATCGGCTTTTGTTGGTAAGCACCAGTGATTTGTCACAGCAGGCGATGTATATTCTAACGAGGAGATTTTATTATTGCAACCACATAAATCTCTGACAAAAGGCGCGATGGTAATGACGATGGTAATTCATTAGTGCATTGGCACGGTGTTGGACGGTAACGTAAAGCTAATGGGCGTTGATTCATATTAATTCAAACAAATATTTTTTTTTAATGTGCCGATACGGCTACGGCCATAGTATGGACTGTTGTAGTGGGCTGATAACTTTTGATGTCGATAACTTCGCTTTTATTAGGTACTAGCTGATGCCCGCGACTACGTCCGCATGGATTTAGTTTTTAAAAATCCCGCGGGAACTCTTTCATTATCGGAGATAAAAAGTAGCTCTCCCGGTCTGAGGAACCACTACTACATCCAGTACTATACCCATGCAAAAAATCGCATCAATCCTCTGTTCTGTTGCGACGTGATTGAAGGACAAACCAACAAACAAACACACTTTCGCATTTATTATATCAGTAATGCTTTATTATAACACTTTTTATAATTGTAAAATTTTTTACCATACTTAACCAAAAACAAAATTACGTTTAGCTGTCATTTACGTTTTGTTATTCCACTGTCATTTGCGTTTTGTTATTCCATGTCAGATGCGTTTTTGTTATACCACGTTTTATAGTGACTTGACGGAAACGCGGTCGAACGGGATAAAAAGTATCCTATGTCCGTCTCCTGGTTCTAAGCTACCTCTCCACCAATTTTCAGCCAAATCGGTTCATCCGTTCTTGAGTTATAAATAGTGTAACTAACACCACTTTATTTTATATATAGATATTAATCTGCACAAGAACTGATACGATTACTATTAACATTCATATAACATTATAATTATTATAATATATATAGCTCGATTACCACTCACTGATTCACTCACTCACTCACTGATTGACAGGGTTGTTCTCCTAGAAAGAGACGGAAAACGATACAATGATGTAGGGGACATATGTTCGGGTGGGGGATTCGAGTGGGGAAAAATTATGACATTTCGGAAAAACAAGATGGCGGCCGACGTGAATCTTGCAACTCTTTTGTTTTCCAACCGATTTCTTTGAAATTTTGGATTATTGTAGAAATTAGTAAACGATTAACAGAAAAAGTGAAAAAAATTAAAAAAACAAGATGGCGGCCGAGCTGTGACGTCTCAAATTTCCACCCCTCTCCTGTAAAATTTTGTATGAAAAAAATTTTTTTCACCCATGGTGTCGTATAGAGCTCAAAGAATGTGACTCGGAGAAAGGTGGAGAGAGCTGACGAGTGAGGAGTTCGGAGACGGGCGAGGGGCACGGCCAGGGTATAGAAGATAGGTGGAGGGTGCTCGACCAAATGTCATTCGAAACCTCGAGCAGTTGCCAGTGAGTTGAAAAAAAAATCCAAAATGGCGGAAAAAAAATGGCGGCAAATTTTGTCCGTCTCTCGCTCGGAGACTATAAGAGATGGAGGAGCGGTTTCTCGACACAAGATGATCAAAACCCGGAGGTCTACCTGGTGAGTAGGAAAAAAATTCAAGATGGCGGATTTTTTTTTTCCATACAAAATGTATATGGGGAATATTGAAGGGACTAGAAGTTGGGAACTATGCAAGACATTGATTTTGATAGGTTCATAGGGCTCTTTTTCTTTTTCTTTTTTTTCATTTTACATTTGTTTTTTTTTCATTTTTTTTTCTTTTTTTTTCTTTTTCTTTTGTGAATGAGGAGCACGGCCAGGTTATTGCAGATAGGTGGGGTGTGCTCGAACAAATTTTTTGGCAAAGATGACCAGAATCCGAAGGTCTACTTGATGAGTAAAAAAATCGCGGTCCGCCTTAGCGGGCCGCGCACCCACGCGCCCTACTTGTAGTAATAACACTTCCCGCGAGCTGCTTTAGCAGCTCGCGCACCGAGCGAAATAAATAAAGCCGAACAATCGCGGTCCGCTTTAGCGGGCCGCGCACCCACGCGCCCTACTTGTAGCAATAACACTTCCCGCGAGCTGCTTTAGCAGCTCGCGCACCGAGCAAACGCTAGTTATAATATATATAGCTCGATTACCACTGACTGACTGATTCACTGATTGACATAATTGTTCTCCTAGAAAGAGACAAAAAACGATAAAATGATGTACGGGAGATATGTTCGGGTGGGGGATTCGAGTGGGGAAAAATTATGACATTTCGGAAAAACAAGATGGCGGCCGACGTGAATCTTGCAACTCTTTTGTTTTCCAACCGATTTCTTTGAAATTTTGGATTATTGTAGAAATTTGTAAACGATTAACAGAAAAAGTGAAAAAAATTAAAAAAACAAGATGGCGGCCGAGCTGTGACGTCTCAAATTTCCACCCCTCTCCTGTAAAATTTTGTATGAAAAAAATTTTTTTCACCCATGGTGTCGTATAGAGCTCAAAGAATGTGACTCGGAGAAAGGTGGAGAGAGCTGATGAGTGAGGAGTTCGGAGACGGGCGAGGGGCACGGCCAGGGTATAGAAGATAGGTGGAGGGTGCTCGACCAAATGTCATTCAAAACCTCGAGCAGTTGCCAGTGAGTTGAAAAAAAATTCCAAAATGGCGGAAAAAAAATGGCGGCAAATTTTGTCCGTCTCTCTCTCGGAGACTATAAAAGATGGAGGAGCGGTTTCTCGACAAAAGATGATCACAACCCGGAGGTCTACCTGGTGAGTAGGAAAAAAATTCAAGATGGCGGATTTTTTTTTCCCCCATACAAAATGTATGGGGAATATTGAAGGGACTAGAAGTTGGGAACTATGCAAGACATTGATCTTGATAGGTTCATAGGGCTTTTTTTCTTTTTCTTTTTTTTCATTTTTCATTTTTTTTTTTTTTCTTTTTTTTCATTTTTTTTTCTTTTTCTTTTGTGAATGAGGAGCACGGCCAGGTTATTGCAGATAGGTGGGGTGTGCTCGAACAAATTTTTTGGCAAAAGATGACCAGAATCCGAAGGGCTACTGGATGAGTAAAAAAATCGCGGTCCGCTTTAGCGGGCCGCGCACCCACGCGCCCTACTTGTAGTAATAACACATCCCGCGAGCTGCTTTAGCAGCTCGCGCACCGAGCGAAATAAATAAAGCCGAACAATCGCGGTCCGCTTTAGCGGGCCGCGCACCCACGCGCCCTACTTGTAGCAATAACACTTCCCGCGAGCTGCTTTAGCAGCTCGCGCACCGAGCGAAATAAATAAAGCCGAACAATCGCGGACCGCTTTAGCGGGCCGCGCACCCACGCGCCCTACTTGTAGCAATAACACTTCCCGCGAGCTGCTTTAGCAGCTCGCGCACCGAGCAAACGCTAGTTAATATATATATAGCTGCTCGTGCTGATTCACTGACTCATTGATCACCTCTCCTGTAAAATTTTGTATGAAAAATTTTTTTTTCACTAATGGCTTCGTATAGAGGACAAAAATTCATTCGGAGGAAAAATATGGAGAGAGCTGATGATTGAGGATTTCGGAGACGGGTGAGGAGCACGGCCAGGTTATTAAAGATAGGTGGGGGGTGCTCGAACAAATGTCATTCGAAACCTCATCCAATTGGCAGCGAGCTGAAAAAAAATTCAAAATGGCGGAAAAAAGATGGCGGCCATACAAATTTCGTCGGTGTCTATCTCGGAGAGTATAAAAGATGGAAGAGTGGTTTCCTGGCAAAAGCTGACCAGGATCCAAAAGTCTACTTAATGAACAGAAAAAAAAATCAAGATGGCGGATTTTTTTTTCTCCATACAAAATATAATATGGCGAATATTAAATAGACTAGAAGCTAAGAACTATGCAAGACTTTGATACGGTTCCTTTTCAAAATTTGTTTTTATAAAAGAAATCTCAATCTGACAAATGATGAGATATATATGTTGATCGAGGGTTTGGAAGGTGGGTGAGGAGCACGGCCAGGGTATTAAAGATAGGCGGGGGCTGCTAAAAGAAAAAAAACTCGAAACCTCATCCAATTGGCAGTGAGCTGAAAAAAAATCCAAAATGGCGGATTCAAGATGGCGGCCATACAAACTTCAACGGTGTCTATCTCGGAGAGTATTAAAGATGGAAGAGTGGTTTTTTGATAGAAAATGATCAAGACCTAAAAGTCTACTTGCTGAGTAGAAAAACCGCGGTCCGCTTGCGGGCCGCGCACCCACGCGCCCTACTAGTAATATATATAGCTCGATTACCACTGACTGACTGATTCACTGATTGACATAATTGTTCTCCTAGAAAGAGACAAAAAACGATAAAATGATGTACGGGAGATATGTTCGGGTGGGGGATTCGAGTGGGGAAAAATTATGACATTTCGGAAAAACAAGATGGCGGCCGACGTGAATCTTGCAACTCTTTTGTTTTCCAACCGATTTCTTTGAAATTTTGGATTATTGTAGAAATTTGTAAACGATTAACAGAAAAAGTGAAAAAAATTAAAAAAACAAGATGGCGGCCGAGCTGTGACGTCTCAAATTTCCACCCCTCTCCTGTAAAATTTTGTATGAAAAAAATTTTTTTCACCCATGGTGTCGTATAGAGCTCAAAGAATGTGACTCGGAGAAAGGTGGAGAGAGCTGATGAGTGAGGAGTTCGGAGACGGGCGAGGGGCACGGCCAGGGTATAGAAGATAGGTGGAGGGTGCTCGACCAAATGTCATTCAAAACCTCGAGCAGTTGCCAGTGAGTTGAAAAAAAATTCCAAAATGGCGGAAAAAAAATGGCGGCAAATTTTGTCCGTCTCTCTCTCGGAGACTATAAAAGATGGAGGAGCGGTTTCTCGACAAAAGATGATCACAACCCGGAGGTCTACCTGGTGAGTAGGAAAAAAATTCAAGATGGCGGATTTTTTTTTCCCCCATACAAAATGTATGGGGAATATTGAAGGGACTAGAAGTTGGGAACTATGCAAGACATTGATCTTGATAGGTTCATAGGGCTTTTTTTCTTTTTCTTTTTTTTCATTTTTCATTTTTTTTTTTTTCTTTTTTTTCATTTTTTTTTCTTTTTCTTTTGTGAATGAGGAGCACGGCCAGGTTATTGCAGATAGGTGGGGTGTGCTCGAACAAATTTTTTGGCAAAAGATGACCAGAATCCGAAGGGCTACTGGATGAGTAAAAAAATCGCGGTCCGCTTTAGCGGGCCGCGCACCCACGCGCCCTACTTGTAGTAATAACACATCCCGCGAGCTGCTTTAGCAGCTCGCGCACCGAGCGAAATAAATAAAGCCGAACAATCGCGGTCCGCTTTAGCGGGCCGCGCACCCACGCGCCCTACTTGTAGCAATAACACTTCCCGCGAGCTGCTTTAGCAGCTCGCGCACCGAGCGAAATAAATAAAGCCGAACAATCGCGGTCCGCTTTAGCGGGCCGCGCACCCACGCACCCTACTTGTAGCAATAACACTTCCCGCGAGCTGCTTTAGCAGCTCGCGCACCGAGCAAACGCTAGTTAATATATATATAGCTGCTCGTGCTGATTCACTGATTCACTGACTGATTGATCACCTCTCCTGTAAAATTTTGTATGAAAAATTTTTTTTCCACCGATGGTTTCGTATAGAGGACAAAAATTCATTCGGAGGAAAATTATGGAGAGAGCTGATGATTGAGGATTTCGGAGACGGATGAGGAGCACGGCCAGGGTATTGAAGATAGGTGGGGGGTGCTCGAACAAATGTCACTCGAAACCTCATCCAATTCGCAGTGAGCTGAAGAAAAATTCAAAATGGCGGAAAAAAGATGGCGGCCATACAAATTTCGTCGGTGTCTATCTCGGAGAGTATAAAAGATAGAAGAGTGGTTTCCTGGCAAAAGCTGATCAAGACCCTAAGGTCTACTTGACGAACAGAAAAAAAATTCAAGATGGCGGAATTTTTTTTTTCTTCATACAAAAATATATGGCGAATATTGAAGAGACTAGAAGCCGGGAATCATGCACGACTTTGATACAATTCCTTTTCAAGATTTTTTTTTATTGAAGAATTTTCATTATGACAAATGATGACATATGATGATCGAGGGTTTGGAAGGTGGGTGAGGAGCACGGCCATGGTAATGTAGATAGGTGGGGGTGCTCGAACAAAAGTCACTCGAAATCTCATCCAATTGGCAGTGAGCTGAAAAAAATCCAAAATGGCGGATTCAAGATGGCGGCCATACAAACTTCAACGGTGTCTATCTCGGAGAGTATAAAAGATGGAAGAGTGGTTTTGTGATAGAAAATGATCAGGAGCTGAAAGTCTACTAGACGAGTAGAAAAACCGCGGTCCGCTTGCGGGCCGCGCACCCACGCGCCCTACTAGTATATTATGTACCTACTTAATACTTACTCATATTTTTAATTAATAGTATGTATACCTACTATATGTATGTAAGTCAAGATAGCAAATTTGATAATTTCATATACAAGTCAATATTCTTGCCTTTTAACATGAAATATTTTATTTCATAATATTCTTCATTATCATTAATTTTATCATAATATTATATAAATTTTTGAAAGTCCCAAAGCTATAAAACTTAGAAGTTGCACACCAACCGTAAAGTTGTATTAGGTATAGTGGAATTCACAAGCTCAACTAAAACAATTTAAATACGATATGAAATCCATATTATTAAGTTGGGGATAGGAGATAGGGAGATAATAATAATTATTCGGCTGATCGTCTGTGATAAAGTTGAACGGTGACTATTATGGACCTACCATGAAACCTCAAAGAGGAATGAGATCACTACTAAGCGACAATGTTTACAGTGGTAGACTCATTGACGATTCAAAAGTACTTGTAAAAGTTTATTTGAATAAAAAACATTTCTATTCTATTCTATTCTATTGGTGTCTTACTCGTATGTAGGTAAGTAGGTAGGTACTCCATGTATTTAAATCTTCTTTTCTTTGTTCTTGTTTGTGCTATGTGAATAAATAGTATTCTCTCGTATTTATCTACCATATTTAGTAAGTTACGGACAATATTTCAATCACCCGACGTCTCATTCATAAATTGCTGAGGGTCGTAGCCTATTTTCATTTATTTCGTCTGTAGGGATTTCTTGGGATATTAATGCTGTGTGCTTTAAGATCTTTCCACACACTAGCTTTAAATTAAATTGTCAGATGTAAGCATAGACTTATTATATTTACTACCGTAAGGATGTAAGTAATAATATCTGGAAATGACGATTTAATTTGCTTGCGCCACGAAAGAAGGCATATTTTAGTTTGTCAGTTGTAGAGGTATTATACTATTATATACCGTCGCAACTATTACGTTTGTCTTACGAGTACGTTATCTATTTCTATACCTATGCTGATAGAAAAAGTTATATATTTGGGAGGAAATATTTTAGTGTACTAGTAGGGAGTAAATGTTTTTAAAACCTAAAACCAGGCGGATCAAGTCTTAGTGATAATAAGCTACTAATAAACATACATAACGGATCAAAAATAAGTGACTGGGAAATATTAAATGAATTTTATTAAAACATAATCTCATAATATTATCTGTGGTTCTAAGTAACCACACGTAATATAGTCGTCACTACGAAAAAACTGCGTCTTCAGTTGTGTTTCAGGGCGAATAATACCTATCTTGTGCCACAACTCGACACCATTCCTCTATTGTTTGATACTCTTAACTGCTCGCAAGAAGCTCTTCTACCATACAGTGGTAGACACATACATATAATTGACGTGACATCTCTAATTCAGAAATTATAAGTGTGGGGTATCATGATTTCTGATCCTAAAATATAATAACAACCGCAAATCGCAGATCTGCTTAATACGGAAAGAATCAAAACTTATTAGATACTTATGTAGTTATGTAGTTAATTGGAAGTATCTTGCATACTATTATATACCTAGTTATATTATATCCTTTGCACAGTTTATTTTACTTATATGTATTTGTTTTTGTGAATTAGATTATTTCTAGTTGTTGATATAAAGTTGTAATCTAACTAGATAGATAGATTTAATCTATTTATCTAGATACTTTAAATATAAAATTCTCATGTCACTGCAGTGTTTGTAACCGTATTTTTTTGTGTATATTTGGTAGGTCTGAGAATAGATCGTAAAGTATTTTTATACTCCTAAATAATTGTAGTAATAGTTGTAGTAGTGTTTGTAGTAGTTGTAGTCGTTGTAGTAGTAGTAATAATAGTAGGTTTTATCGACCGAGCGAAGCGAAGGTCTCTGAGTTTACTTGAGTGAATTTGCACTTGTCCGTCCGTCCGTCTGTCCGTCCGTCCATCCGTCTGTTAGAGCCTTATAACTTCTGAATTACTAAACGTAATTACTTCAATTTTAGATATGATATGTAAACCGATGGCCTCCAGCCGAAAATGGCTTAAGAAGTTATACAAATCTTTATTTCAGGGGGCTCTCATAGAAGCGAATGCGAAGTAAAATATATTTTTTTGCGTTTCATAGGGTTGCAGTACCTCATTTTAAAGATAATTTGGAACAGAGTACAAAAGTATTTTTTTTAATTTTTTTTCCTAAAATTGACGAAATGGGGGGCTTTCAAAGTGGAGATTAAATTCGAGGCTAGATCTCTAAAACCACTTTATTTTAAAACTTGAAACTTACACATAATTTGCGTTATATTCTGTACTTGAATAACAAATACTAAGATTAGATAAATATTATAAAGAAACGAAATTATTTAATTTTTAATGGGCATCAATGTTTTTAACAAAACTTCACTATACTGTTAATAGATAGCGCTGTCTTTATTATTGTAAATACAGTTTTGCGTCAGCTATTTTTATTTTGTCTATTAAGACTAATTATGTTATCCAATTAGCAAATAATTATCAATAAAACTATCACGTTGTTCTTGCAAATGTAAATCCATTTCTATTTACAATAATTAGAAGTTACCACCATCTTACGTGGGGTAAAAAATATTCTACTGATGGCAGAGACATGTTATATTTATTACCGTATGATGGTACTGTGTCTATGAATGTAAAGATGAGCGCGCATCTAGACATGCTCGCCGCAGAAGCCGCAAGCGCGTAGTTATCGCATTTTATATTTTTTTTAATTATGAAATCGTATACTACGTAACACCCGTTCACCGAACCAGCTGAATTTTAGTAAAATACTTTAGGCATACGCATGCCATCCACGAAAGCAGATGACGATTGACGTCATCAGATTCGGCGCGTTTTAATTACAATATATAGTTAAAACTACCTTATGGGAATTATGGGATACCGCGAGGTCTCAGTTCGGGGCGAACCACTAGTTTATATAGATAAGTTGGCGGTACGAAGTTCGTAGGGTTAGCTAGTAGATATATAGATAGATCAAATCTTTAGTATTTGGAATAGATACCTATTCCAGATCAAAGGCATTACGAGCCAACTCTCGATTCTGACAGCGCGGAACATGTTCACTAATAACCTTGTTGTTTCATTACGGATAATCCAGATTACACAGCGATGAGATGCCTGTTTCTCGGTAACATAATAAATATATTATAACACGAAAACATTCTGAATGTCACTTTTATAGAAAAGTACATAATATTGCTTTATTCTATTCTCGATAAAGGATAATATTTCTCTTTGTCAGCACAATGTAATGCATACTGCCAATACCAATGACAAGTAAAATAGAGTAGATGCATTCGATGCAAAAGAATATTACTTTCGCGTTGAAATCGTTGTTTATCACACACATAAATAGTATGTATAGGTATAATTCTTTTATTTTTATATGACTTTGTCTAGGTTCTAAATCCCGCGGAGACCCTCTGTTTTTCCGGAATTAGATGCCTATGTCACTCTCTAAGTCCTCAAATACCTATACACATGCAAAAAATTACGTCGATCCGTTGCTCCTTCGCTGCATGATTGAAAGACAAAGCAACAACGAAAACACACTTTCGCATTTATAATACACACATCAAAAGTGTCTAGGGATCAACATATATTTTTGCAATAACTTTTCTCCTGATTGATATTAATTAAAATTTTCTTTAAGGATTCATCAAATAAAGTGTTTTCGTTTGTCACAGTAACGATAAACCAAGTCACCTTTGCATTAATAAAGAAATTTGCCATTTTCCTAATAAAGGGATTTTTGACATTTGAACCACTAACATTAAAGTTCGAAAAAAAGACTGAAATAACAGTTTTCTTTAAAATTTTATTGGGTAACTTAAACAATTAATAATCCGTGTTTCTACCGCGAACACTAACAACACAAGAACATCGGTTTGGCATACTCAAAATGAGTTCATCCAAATCACGCTGTGGAATGGCCGCCCATGTTCGTTGCAACAACAAAAAAAGGTCTTCTTGCCACTGGATACCCTCCATATTCGGCAGAGCTCTTCTCTGTAGCATATCCCATGCATGCTCAATCGGGTTCAAGTCTGGCGACTGAGCAGGCCAGGGCAGGACATTGATGTTAGCTGCGGCGAGAGTCTGTCTTACAACTCTTGCGGTGTGCGGTCGTGCATTATCATGCATTAACTGAAATAAGGGACCGATTTGCACTTGTAGAGGAACGATGACGTCTGATACAATCGTCTCAGCATAAATTTGAGCGTTGAGGTTGCCTCTGATCCAAATCAACTCAGTTCTTCCGCCGATCCAAATACCCGCCCATACCATGATGGTTCCACCACTATAAGGATGGACTTCCTGGCAGGATTTTAATCGCTGTTGGCGTCCAGGGGTTCTCCAGTGTCGTATACGTCTTGTATCCGGTCTCATACCAAAACGAGACTCATCAGAAAGCACACGAAACGCCATTGTTCTTCTGCCCAATTTCTGTGTTCAAGAGCCCATTGATATCGAATCCTACGATTGTGCATTGCTATAGGTGGTACCCGTAGCGGTCTTCGGGAATGAAGGTTCACTTCATGCAAGCGGTTTCTGACTGTTTGGTCGCTAATTAAGTTCCCTGAAGAGTGATGAAGCCTCACGGCTAACATCATGGCGGTTATTGTTTGAGCTCTTCGAGTTAAGATTTGAATGTATCGGTCTTGTCTCCGTGTGGTGCAGCGATACCGTCCTCCATGGCGCTCAGCCACGGTACCAGTGCTTCGGTAACGTGTCCAAAGTCGACTGATAACACTCTGACTTGTATTCAGAGCTAAAGCCACAGTACGTTGCCGGGAACCAGCTTCTATCATTCCCACGGCTCTGAGCATTTCTTCCCTGCTTAAATGACGTCGCCGCTCCATAATAACGTTGGTTTTAATCAGTAGTAGGGAAACAGTAGCACTAATAATGTCTTCAATGCGTTGTATGTTTTTATAGGGAAAATATTGACAGCTGATTTTCATCTTTTACTCGAATTTGATTGACAGTTCCTGATTCAAATTATGAAATGCACCAAAAAGGATCCATATAAATTTATAAAATCATAAATTTATTACAAAGCCACATCTCAATCTCAAGAAATCCGCATAAAAATGCTTGATCCCTAGACACTTTTGATGTGTGTATTAGCAAGGATAAGTGACACAATACTACATAAGTTTATTACCACATTTAGGCCAGGCGCTCATTGTAACTTTCTGTCGCCGTGACTTATTGTCGCCATGTGGAGTGCTATGAATATAATTATAAAAAACTTGAGAGGTGTCAAGGGACACCCGGATAGAACGTAGTTCCTTTCGATTAATTAATTTGGCATTCTGTTCGGTATTTTCGCGGTACAATAATGGGTCTCCGTAGCCTTGTGGCTTCTGCAGTCACCTAACAGCCAAAGGTCGATGGTTCGAATCCCAGCTCGCCAGACCGAATTTTCCATTTTCAATTTTATTTTAAACAATTTCTACATATGTGGAACCTTTCCCTAATTTTTGGAGTTTACTCCTTAAGAATCGATTTTAGCAGCCCGGTATGAGAAAAATCCGGACAGTAAAATCAATTTATCAATGACCTCGTTACGTTTTTTCTGTCACGTTTTTCACAACGTTGAAATTTCTACCCTAACATTGAGTAAATAAGGTTGGTTTTCCGTGACACAATTTGTACCTCAAGTACGTAAGTATAACTTACGTACTTGAGGTACAAATACTACACAACTTCACAACGATGCAAATTTCTACCCTAACGTTGAGTAAACAAGGTTGGTTGTACTCCGTACAACACCGTGGCAGTTTCGAAATAGTTTACACATAAGCCGAAAGATGGCGCTGATATACATGTGAACGAAAACCAACCTTGTTTACTCAACGTTGGGTGGAGATTTGCATCGTTGTGAAGTTGTGTTATAACTTAGGTACTTGAGGTACAAATTGTGTCAC
Organism: Oeneis ivallda; assembly: GCA_029955525.1. Lineage (NCBI taxonomy): Eukaryota > Metazoa > Arthropoda > Insecta > Lepidoptera > Nymphalidae > Oeneis > Oeneis ivallda. The sequence goes on along the minus strand of JARPMR010000002.1, from coordinate 17,792,014 downwards.
GGAAAACCAACCTTATTTACTCAACGTTAGGGTAGAAATTTCAACGTTGAGTATAAAGTAAACTCCAGTCGTGAGTCGTAGCTGACACACACAAATTTTTTTTATAACTTATAAGTAATAAAAATTTAGGGAAAAATTCCACATGTAGAAATTATTTAAAATAAAATTGAAAATAGAAAATTCAGTCTGTCGAGCTGGGATTCGAACCATCGACTTTTAACTGTTAGGCGACTGCAGAAGCCACAAGGCTACGGAGACCCAATATTGTACCGCGAAAATACCGAACACAATGACTTCAAAAAAGTGTCGATCCGTCTAGCGCGATAAGGAACTACGTTCCAATTATATGGAAGAGCGCGCACTGTAGAGACGAGACAATACGGCGACAAATAGTTCCAGCAGCTGACGACACATGAAATCCATTTCAAGAATGAGCGCGTTTTGTCGCCCAGCGACATGCGGCTGGCCTAAAACAGTGGGCGCATCGTGGCGACAGTAGGAGACAGCGACAATAAGTCACGGCGACAAAAAGTTACATGAGCGCCTGGCCAAATAATATAAATTTATCACAACTTAAATTACAACATTAATTTATGAAACACTCAAATTTATTAACTATTTGATTAAAAGGTTAATCAAAACGATATTAATTTTATTGCTTCGTATCATTAAGGCTTAATTGTTATCAGAGAATCATTTAAAATATCCTTTGTAAATTAATCGCCGATATGTCGCCGTAGTTAAGAGTATAATTGGATAGTTTTGCAAAATAATTATTTGTTTATGGAACAGGTAACAGGTAACAACTACCTATACAAAATCTATCGAAATATTTATGTACAAAAGGAAAAGGTGACTGACTGACCTATCAACGCACAACTCAAACCACAGGACGGATCGGGTTGAAATTTCGCGTCATCCGCTAAGAAAGGATTTTTGAAAATTCAACCCCTAAGGGTACGTTTATGCACACGCGGGGCTATGCGCAGCGCGTGGTGCGTCGTGTCGCGCGGTAAATTCAAACATATTACGGCCAAGTATGAGAGCGTTCGCACCGAGGTCACGCGGCGCGTTGCGCATCGCATGGTGCGTCGCGCCGTGCGGTTAACTAAAACATATCGACACTGTCGTAGAACAAAGTTGCTTCTACAAAATTGCTACTTTACAGGAGAGCAGTTTAAAGTTTTGAACTTGGTTTTTCGGCATTCCGTAGAACAATGTTGGTTCATATTATACGACATTACGGACATACGGTTTTTGAGTATTTCTTAATTATAATTAAAATTAAAACATGAAATACGATGGCTTTTCAACAAACAACATGGCAAGTGACAATCAACTGGCGGCCGCCGGTATTTGACAAGTAAGCGACAGCAGCGCTTCTTTACAAGCTACGTTTTTTTTCGGAATGAGTTTCAGATACGACTTTGTCCGATTGAATATCTCCAAAAATACTGAATATTATTTTTTCTGATGCTGAGGTGTTAAGCATTGTTTATAAAAGCCTTTAGTGTCAAAATCAAATTTCGCGCAACGCTGTCAGCGTTCATGCAGAAGCGTTTGCGTTGAACGCGGTGGCGCACGCGGCGGCGCATGCGGGAGTCTCCGCGGCGGGCACCGCGACGGGTGCCGCGACGGGCGCCGCACAACGCGCCACGTGTGCATAAACGTACCCTTAGGGGGTAAAATAGGGGTTTGAAAAATCGAACTTATCGTGAAATTCCCAATCATCATTTCAACCCATCGCCTGTCCACCTGGGCCATGTGAGGATTTACAGAATGTATGTTTAAGAAAATTATTTAATCAAATAACTAATACGTAATTAAAAAGCCAAGAAACTATTTTCTTGAGTTCTTAACGTAACGTTAAACGTGTAAATATACTTAGTTCGTGATTTTGTATACTAGGTACTTTTATACTGCGAGTACGTAGTCAAGTTTATGTTACGTGCGACAGTTAATTAAGTTGGTTTTAATAAAAAATGGCACAGTTAAGACTAAATTGGCTGGACTATAAAGCCAGCCACGATTTACATTTTTCGCTCCTTAAAGAAGCCAAATTTTATAGGCATTTGTGCTTGTGTAATGAGTGATAACAGTGAGGGAGATAAAAGCAAAGAAACGAAAATGTTCAGACAACGCTAGTGAAGCCGTTGTTGGATAAGGATGCAAATTAATACGCGCTTCTGGATCGAGCACATGAATATGCATGGACGGTTCCCGGCCCGGAATGATAGCAGAGTAGCGAACGACGTCCGATCATCAGCTGCGGACGAAACGTGTCCAACTGTACACTTGCTCCGATGGCGCAGTGCTACGGTTTTAAGTTGGGAGGTCTCGGGTTTGATTCTCGGCGGGGATAGTTTGGAAATTTACAATTTCTGAATTGTCTCTGGTCTGGTCTGTCGGGAGACTTTGGTCGTGGCTAGTTACCTGTCGTTTAAGTCGAGCAGCCAAGCGATTTAACGCTCCGACATGGTGCCGTGCAGAAACCGATTAGGGATATGGGTTTAATTAAAACAGCCATATGCCCTTCCAAGTTAGCCCGCTACCATCTTAAACTGCATCGTCAATTAACATCAGGTGAGGCCGCAATCAAGCTATAATTTAGGAAAAATTAAACCGACTTCAATAATCCATATCTTGAAAACTACAGAACCGTTTTTTATGAAACCTTTACTATTCCCTAGTTAAAGTTATAAACAACAATCAAATAACAACGAATGATCTCAATCCGATTTGAATAATCGGGCTTGGTAGAAATGCGTGGGCAAACATACATACATACATACATAATATACAATTATACACCTATTCAATTTTGTATAATATTTGTTTGAAAGCCCTAATAGATCCTTCAATTACGCCGCAACAGAGCTACGGATTGTCGTGATTTTTTGCATGGGTATAATTGAGAACCGAGAGTGACATATAGGCTTATACTTTTTATCCCGGAAAATCAAAGTTCCCGAGGGATTTTAAAAACTATATCCATGCGGACGAAGTTGCAGGCATCAGCTAGTTAGTAGTTTATCATAATATGTGTATATTTTGCAGTTCCAATAATTTACAGTTGTATTTCCAGTTACTTACACACGTGTCGAATTGATATCTCCCTTTTTTGAAGTCGGTTAAAAATACTAGAATTATCGATTGAGAAGTTGCTTTCCTGCACGTATAAAATGGCAGTGAAAAAGCTTCATTAAATTATTTGAAAGTAAACACTATAACTGCACTTCAGAAGCACGTTTACAAAGTAAAATGTACTTTTACCAAATGGGTTGGCCATATTCTGCCTAGTTACTCGATTTCAAAATACATATTATATTTAATTAGTTGAAAGTAAACAATATACCGCACTTCGGTAGCACAAGTTTATAAAGTTAGACAGTAATTAGAAATAATTTTCGTAATAAGTTTTCCGCTTAATTAGCGGAATGTGAGCGTTATCACACAATCTACAGTCTACACTCGCAAACAGTGTGGTTAGTCAGAGTCCTAATTCGTTTGATCGTAATAGTAAAAAAATCAGAATATTATATAATAATTAGAAAAAAAATCCACATGTTGACCTGGAGTATCGGCTACCAAATTTACCAAACCAAATTTAATTCAAATCCATCCAGTAGTTTTAGCGTGATGCGTGAAGACACAGACAGTCAAAAATTAAATAAAAATCTGTTTATATTATCAGTATCGATAATAAAGCGTCCCCAAGTTAAAATTTTCTAAATATATTAAATGTACAGAAATCTTCCAGTTACAGATAGTAAGTAGATGTTCCACCGTGACGCCTAAACTGGCCTCAAGTCTGCTATTTTACATGAATTGTCATTATAGAACAATGCAATTTTAATTCAATTACCATTGGTCCAAAATTTCGTAGTCTACTAAATTTACAATGGTCGATCAATGGTATTGTCATTGGATTGTAATTGAATTGTAGTAGAAAGGGAATCGGTATTGCCAAATGCTCAAAAAGCGTTCGCCGAAGTGAATTTAAATAATAATACTACTTATTAAAAATGTTTATTTAGGCTAGGTTCGATTAAAATGTTATCAATTTATGTTTTTAACCGACTTTAAAAAGGAGGAGGTTCTCAATCTGTCGGAATCTTTTTTTTTATGTATGTTCACCGATTACTCAAAGACGCCTGAACCGATTTGGAAAATTCTTATTTATTTTGAAAGGGTATACTCCCCTATGGCAGTGAGCCGTTGATGGGTTGCTGATGATGATGATGATGACGATGATGACGATGACGATGATGATGATGATGATGAAATTGAATTAGTTTTCCAACCTTCGTCTCCGCCGACAATGACAAACACAATAACAATCACATTCACTCACAATGACAGTGACAATGACAATCACAATGACAATGTCAATGACAATCACTATGACAATGACAATGACGATGACAATGACAATGACTATGACAGTAACAATGACAATCACTATGACAATCACTATGAAAATGATACAGACAATGACGATGACAATGACAATGACTATGACAGTAACAATAACAATGACATCACAATGACAATCACTATGGCAATGATACAGACAATGATAATGACAATAACAATGACAATGACAATCACAATGACAAATACTATGACAATGATACAAACAGTGACAATAACAATGACAATGACAATCACAATGACAATCACTATCAAAATGACAATCACTATGACAATCACTATGACAATCACTATGACAATCACTATGACAATCACTATGCCAATGATAATGACAATGACAGTGACAATCAATGACAATGCTCAGAGATTAACCATCTGCGCGGGAGATATTATAGTGCACAAGTGTGTGCGCAAACACAGGTGCACTCTCTATTCCCTCACTCTCATAGTCCGATGGGATGGAAAAACCGACACGACCAGAGAGAGATCAGGCGCAGGACCGACAGCTTTGCGTGCTCTCCGAGGCACGGGGGTGACTCACCGCCATCTTCCTAACTCCGGGCTAGTACTGAGAATTTCTTGACAGAAAAACCCAATACATTTTTTGGCCTGACCCGAGAATCGAACCCGGAACCTCGTCATCCGTAGTCGAATATGCTAACCACTAGACCAACGAGGCAGTTTACAAAATCTGAACGTAGTAGGAAGAATATTGTCAAACAAACACCGGCTTCTAAGCAATGATTGCACAATGGCGCATCAATGATAGTTCAGTGGCGTTCCAGTGGTCATAAGAACTTTCAAAATATTAACAGACTACGCATACATTCGATCATTGACTTGTCATTATGTACGGGACTACCAACTATTTACAATTGTGTCATTGGAGTGTCAGTGGTACACCATCGGAAAACCATTGAATTAGTAGACTACCAAAATTGCAAAAAGTAGCAATTACGATGTCATTGATAGACAGCTGTGACACCATTGCAATAGCAGACTTGAGGCCATTTGGTGAATGGTTGTCAATCGATTCGTAATTATAGTTCGGGTGACATAGGCTACATTTTACATGAACAAAATCAGTAAGACAGATGTTATATCCAAATTTCCGTAGACGAGTTACAGTTTTCAAACTATTTTCTTGTTCTCGCTGCGCACTTGCGGCAAGTTCGCTACGCACACGCAACGTCTACATTAATCGATCGCCTTACTGGAAACAACATGTTTGTAAATCGCCAGTGTGATAAGAACTTAAGATGTAAAAGTTAAGAAGTGTTTCTAATATTGGTATGATATAATAATAGCTGTGCTTAACATATATTTACCATATTATACTTCATTGTTCTTATATAAATACCGCAGCATCATACTCAATGCGTAATTAGTTTATTTTGGGTTCAATAAAACAAACTTTGCAAGCATAATCTACAATGGTTTCATGTTTTCCAATTGTGTTTTGTGGTAAATTGTTAATTGGATTACTATTTTAGCCATAATTATGTTATTCTGTATGGTTTTTCTTCAAAATTATAATCTTTATAAATCTGCCCTAGTTAGGGTATCCTAACCGTATTTCTTGGCGTCTCTAACTTTCTACACAATAATGTTACTTTCACAGAGCGCCATAGGGTGCCTACGGGACCCTATTACTAAGCCTCCCCTGTCCGTCTGTCCGAAACTTGTCCGAACGGTCCGTCTGTCAGCGGGATGTATCTCATAAACCGTAATAGGTAGGTACTAGGTAAACAGTTGAAATTTTCAATAAAAATTAAAAAATAATAATTTAAAAAGGAGTGTAAAATCTTGTACGATGTTACGGAACTCTACTTGTAAGAGTCCGACTCGCACTTGGCCGGTTTTATTGAATTTATTTTTTTATTTAGGCTAGCACACACTAAAAAAAATAGCAAAAAAAGAGAAATCATTCAAATATGTTCCGGAGTAAGGGAAAGTTTCACTTGGCAAGTGGCGAAAGGAAGTTCTGTTTTCTTTTTCTTTGCATCATGTATAAGTATAACGAGTGTCTATTTTTCTACATCAAATCTTCCTATTACTGAGTTTAGGGTATCGTCCTAATATTTCTTCCATTCTATTCATTTATACCTAACAATATAATACTTTTCATACTGCTATGTTGAAGGATTTCTCCAGATCCCTTCGCATAAATTAAGCCGTGAAAGCTTAAGAAAAAATAAATAATTAGGGTGAGCGAAGCGAGCCCTAACACTATCCCACAACCTGAGCATTTTTGTGGTACATTAACTGAAAAACTATCACGCCTATAGATTTGTGCTATAATATAGTAATTTAACTTCATATCCAGATGTGTTATGTGTCAAAAAAAATATAATTTTATAACCATTAAAAAAATGAACGTTAACAATTTTGTATTCCTTGGATGTTATTGTATTACTAACGCCATCTGTTAGAAAACCAAAGAGTTAACATCGCTGCAACAGAACTTATTACCCGTTAGAAAAACTACGCGAGCCCTCACAAAGCTCTCTTTGCTAGTAATAAGTAGTAAAAATAAATAAATAAATAAATAATACGCCAGAATATAATAGCAAACTCCTAATTGGCTTCTAGATAAATGGCATCGTATTTAAACACTAAGTCGGTAGGCTGTACCGCACGGGGCGGTATTAGCCAACGATAATTTATGATATTCTTAGATCATAGACATGTCTCTAAAATGATATTATTATGTTACTGTAATATCTGCTATCTCGCTTTAAATTGGTTCGGTTTAAAAAGCAATGTTAGGCTTTAAAAAAAATCAGTTTTGAAATATAACTACTATGCAAGAGTAGTACGCCTTAGGCCACGTTGCTAATCACCCTTATTATTATATATTATTATTATATTATATACTTTATATTATATATATATATATATATATATATATATACTTATTATATACCGTCAAAGACGTAACGCCAAGCGATTAAGCGCTCCAATACGATGGCTTGTAGAAAATTATTGGGCGTATGTCTTTCATGTACACTGTCATACCCCTTTCAAGTTAGCCTATTACTTTAGCATGTCTACAATGTACTCTTTTTTGTATAAGTTATTGATGACAAGCGAACTTGTAAATTGTATAGGACTTATCGACAGATTGCAGATATATTGAATCTAGAACCGAGCATTAGACAGTATCGTCACAATACCATCAGGTATGATCGCAATAAAAAGAGTACAATGTAGACATGCTGTAATGTACCAGTTGCTATCCTGTAGTTTAAGATAAGCATAATATTTGAGAGTGCAGAAGAATATCTTTCATGTCATGATCTCATAAGAGTTGCTCCTACGTGACCTGGTTTCTATTCGTTTGAAACTGCTGTTGTACAATCAAGCGTTCGCCATTTAGTAACGCGGACTTAGACATCGTGACTGTAATAAAACGTTGTATTTAAGCTGCTGATTTGTACTTGCTCATACTCATAAATATTTGTTACAATGTATACAATAGCCCACTCAACGAAGCAAAAATAGGGGAAATAATTCGTGTAAAAGCGATTTTTGGCATAGTTGTAGGGAATGGTGTCTGAAGCAACATACTCAAAGTACTGATGGATGGGGGTGAAGCTAACGGGGAGGGGGGGGGGGGGGGGGGTGTAAAGGTCCCTTTTTTAGGTTTTTCTTGAATAACTCGTAAACGGTGGCTTATAGCAAAAAAATTTCTTTTATTCAAGTAATCTACATAAAATTCTCTATAAAAAAGGTTCTATACACTTTTTCGCTGGGATCAATATTTAATGGGATATGAAGGAAAGAAGATGGACAATAATAAAATAAACTTATATTTTTTTAAGTAGGTAGGTATGGCATGTATTAAAAAAAATCTAAGAATCTTCTAAATCTAAAATATCATCATCAACATCATCGTCGACGGTGTTTTCGATGGGGGCTCCGTTAGTGCATGAGCCGGAGCATACACCGCAGACACTGGAGCAGGCAATTCCTGCTTTCCGGCAGCCGCAACGCACCCACACCCAGTCGTGCATCGGCAAAATATGGTGTTGAGAATGGAGTCAGGTGCCACTGGATCATTGGTTGTCACCGGCTTTAGGATGCCATCGTCTCCTCTTACCCAGCCCCATTGAGTAGGTGGTAGGAGGTTGCCGAGCCATGTTTGTATCTGTCAAAGAAGTTATAAGATCAACGTAAGTATTTAGCTCAAATATATATTTACATTACAGTATTTGACATTGATTAATGATACCTGTAGGTACACTCTCAACGAGTGCTGCTTCGAAGCTCCTCTAGTAGGAGGAAGAGTGGCCAGATCTGATTTCGGCTTCATCGATGCTCTCAGAAAAGCTGAGTAGCGGTATTTATTGAGATTTTGTTCCTGGGCAGGCGCTTGGTAAATTGCCAGAAACAGTTTCTCGCCGGCCTGTTTAATACTCTCAGGTGATGTTGAAAGCTCACTGAAAATGTCTGAGATGTTTTGGGTCAGGTCTGGTTCAGCCGTGAACAGCTTAGCAATTCCCACTTTGCTCTTTCCATGGATCGCAGAGGTGGTGTCGCATCCGGAGAAGCTGTGGAGAAGGAAGTGTGTGTGTTGAAGTTGTCGCACTGAAAACAATTTGGTCTCCACCTTTCCACGCCCCGGTTTCATAAAGAACACGTTGATATTTGATGGAGCCAATCCCATGAGGAGGACTATCAAGTCGACATCCTCCCCAACAACTACAACAGTTTGATGAACGGCAGCCTTATCCAACCCGCACCTGACAATAGTACCATCAGCATCTCCTATTGCAACATTTGATTCAATCCCTGCTGCTGTCATTTTCTCGGTGAGGAACTGAATCAGCCTCGTTTTATTATTTTCATTGGCGAGGAAATGCTCCTGTTGAACAGTGATGATCGTATTTTCGTTACAGTTAATGTCAACCGACATTTTAGTCAGACCTCGTCGCTTCTGCTCTGCTCGTTTTGTGCTGTTGATATCACTGTAACCATCAAAAACCACCATACAATTTGGACCGTAATGTTTCTGTACGTAAGTAATGTACTGATGGCAAATCGAAGAAACGTTGGAGGACGATTTCCATTTCATACGGTGTAGTAGAAAACCACCATCTGTGGTGGTTTGGTTGAGAACGAGAGCTGCGTTTTTCTCTACTGGCAAAACATCGTAGAGAGATGACTTCTTCCCTTTTCGCATTACACCCTCGTGGAACAGAGCCATAGGGAATGGGGTAAGTTCATAAGTCAAAAGCTCTGCAACATCTTCTTCGTTCTTTTTTGCTATGACAGTTCTTTGGGAAATTGTCAAAGGGTTAACAGTAACTGTCTCACCATTGATTTTAATGGTACTGCTCATACTGGCTAGTGACAAAACCACATTCTTCTTAGACTGCTTCATGTCACTGAATTTGCTGCCAATAAAACTTTCCATCGTTTTGGTGCCAATATCTAGGGCTTGGTGGCAGTTTACTTTGGAATTTCCCAGGATGCCCGTTGATAGGGATATTAGCGAATTCAATTTTGGAAATAGAGGATGTTCACTGAACCATTCTCGAATCTTAGCTCGATCTCGTGAATCTCTCTGTTGCCGTGACAGCCGGAAATCAACGTGCTGTTCTCCACTAGCAAAAACCACTTCGCCACGCCACAGGAGCCACAGGAGCGCGCCGTGCGCGCCATTAGTTTGAACGCCTCAGCGTTAAAACGCGAGAATTGATCATAATTAACTTTTCTGCTTTAATATCTCGTTAAATATTGATCCCAGCGAAAAAGTGTATAGAACCTTTTTTATAGAGAATTTTATGTAGATTACTTGAATAAAAGAATTTTTTTTACTATAAGCCACCGTTTACGAGTTATTCAAGAAAAACCTAAAAAAGGGACCTTTACACCCCCCCCTCCCCGTTAGCTTCACCCCCATCCATCAGTACTTTGAGTATGTTGCTTCAGACACCATTCCCTACAACTATGCCAAAAATCGCTTTTACACGAATTATTTCCCCTATTAGGCAGTTTTTGGTCTTCATTGAGTGGACTACAAGAGTATCTTCGCTATTAATAGTAACTTTATAGTGGATAACCTCCTAAAGCTTCGTATCTCAGCCTCGATATGAGGCAGTAAACTGAGGCTACATAAACGGATACGAACATACGAAGCTTACTTAAGAGAAGTCTCTCTCGAGGCACAGAATACTAATACTAGGTAAAGAAGCGACACTCAGGGTAAGATCTATAGATGGCACTCTCGCTCAGCTCAGACTCAAAACTGAGTTAAAACGAGACAGATTTATGTCGGAACATATTTGTGTTTCATTTGAGCCAAAGTACGATCTATAGATCTCAGCCTCACTGTCTTTGACTGAGCTCACTGCACCCCGTCAATTTATCATCGCCCGCAACGTATCAAGTTTGAGAATGCAGAGCAGACTATATGTGCATTGATTGGCTCTATAGATTGAATTACCTATAGAGCCACTCAATGCACGGATGTTAGACACACAAAACGCATGTGATAGGCCAGTGTAATATAAAGGTTATATTTCGCTTGTATGGAGCTCCTGCCTCGGTTGAGGTAGTGTCTCCACTTAGGCTGCTTTAGGTAAATACGGAGTTTAATACTAGGTAGGTACTATCGTACTACTCTGCTATTATAATATTATACCTACATAAATATTAATGTCAAGGAATATTCAAACAAAATACCTAAATGTATAAGTTAAACCCGCGTTGACGCGGTTGAAAATAATTATATAATATTAGCGTTATAATCAGCTAATGTTCGCTGGCTTTTGGCGGCGAGCGACAGCAATTTGTCACAGCCGGCGATGTTTATTCAAACGAGGAGATTTTATTGCAACGACATAAATCTCCGAGAAAAGATGTGATGCGAAGTGACGCGGATGGTAATTGTACAACAATGTTTCTTTCTCCGCTTTTCTTTTCAAAATAAAAATATGGTTAATTATCATTTTTCAGCTCCTTGAAAGAAGCAAGTAATAAAGTACCGAGTTATTTTGTACTTAGAATCTACAAGCTGAAATATGCATCTTTCTTGAAGATACTTTCCAAAAAACTTTTATAATAATAGACCGGTAACGAAAATTAAATAATTAAGTATTCTAAAATGTTACCATTTTTTCAAATATTATGGAAATTTTAAATTAATTGCATTGTTGTATTTTTATCATTTAAATGTAAATTTTAGAGAACAGAATTGCATTAGGTCATTAACGTTAATAATTTTGAACTACTCGTCACACAGAGGTTTACAACAACTATTATAATTAAAATGTCAATTGAAATCCATGTTAACTCCGGCAAAGCTATAAGCGAGTTACTAATTCGGCTGACCGTACTAATCCTATTGGGTTGGGATGACCGCGTAATATGAAGTTATCATTTCAAATATAATTATTTAAACTAACGGGTATAATTAACAACATTAACAAATATGTATTATAAATGTAAAAGTTTGTGAGGATGGATGGATGAATGCATGTTTGTTACTCCTTCACGCTACAACAAATGGATCGATTTGGCTGAGATTTGAAATGGAGATAACTCATACCCAGGATTAACACATAGGCTAGATTTATCCCTGAAAATAAAGAGTTCCCGCCGGTATGGGAAAGTCTTAATCTTCGCGGACGAAGCCGTGGGCATCGTCTCGTAGCAAATAAAAAAAAAGAAATTGGCAGTCATAGGGACTTCCGATAGAAGTGAAAACTAGATTTGTTTATAATTAAAAACAAATATAAAAAAAATATATAAAAATAAATAAATATAAAAATGAATAAAAATAATTATAAAAAAAGCGCACTGTCACGTGTCGTGAGTGAGATTCGAACCTGCGACATCATACATTAAACGGTAAGGAAGGCGGCTGCTTGTCGACTGCGCTGTACAAGGTTGCTTGAGAACCTCTAAAATGTCGAACGCTTACTGAAATCTCCAGGTGACGGTGACGATGGTGACGGTGACGATTTCGCGAAATCCATGTTTTTTGCCCACCCAAAAAAGTGCTCAACGTGCCTAAAGAAGTTTTCACTTCAAAAATATTTAAAAGCTTTTATCAATACTGCTAAGCGAACTCCAACAACAAATCCGCATTCCTTAGCAGCTTTACTGAAACGACCTATTTAAATAAGGAATTTTCTTTAACTACTCTTGAACGTCTTTTTGCTTAAGTATCAGTTGACCAGTTGTGGTGGAAAGTTATTTCTCTTGGATGTGAACTCACTGAGTACGTCACTTATCAGACCTCACATGTGGCACCAGTTGGCTCGTACTTTTACAAAAACTCACTAGTAACATCGACGCGACACTAATACCTACGCTTTGAGATAGAAATATCTTTTGTATGACTTTTCGTCTCCGGAAACCATACGAATATTAGCGAAAGCACTTTCTCTTACGTTCTTTTATATTCATAAAATAATGCGTTATAAAATAACTTTACGATAAAACGAAATAAGTAGAGCTATTAAGTACGAATATATTACTCTGTGGCTCATAATTATACGCAAAGCTACAGCGCATAGTTAAAAATATCAAGTAGAAAAGTTTGCTCCGTATTGATTGGATCTGCATTATTTGTGAGTCAATGACCAAATCATTAAAAATGTTCAAACATGACAAATAATAAACATAAAACTAAGCAGTGTCTTTACTAAAATCTTGTGCTAGATTTTTAATTGCCAAATTGAAAGTCGGGCCAGTAAATGGTCGATTTAGGTAACCGTCAAAACTTTGGCCAAAGCTTTGACACGATAGAACTAAAACTATTTTATACATTGTAACTTCTGCATATACAGTATAACTTCATATTCGCGTAGTCTTGTGCAACGAGGTTATACAGAAGTTACACTGTATGAGATATATACAGGAGTTTTGCACTTCATAATATTATTATGAACTGCAAGCTACAAGAAAAATAAATAATTTTACTATTTTGGGTGAAGTTGGAAATACTTTAAACGGTTTATGGCAGTCACCCTGTAAAATCTCAGAAAACTCAGTACGCGTACGAATATACGATGATATTGCCACTATCATAGTAGGTAGGTACTTACTTCGCAATATTTAAAACATAATATTAAATGGTCACATAATATGTTGTGCACACATTATGTGACCAAACACATGTGAATTTTGTAATTTTTGATTACATAATATTCAACATTGACTGACAAGATGATAACTCTTAGCGATTAATAATTTAATAAAAAAAATCTTTTTATGAAAAACGGACTTCAAACGCTCTCGCCAGTACAAAGTATATAATTTATTGTAGATATTTTAAAAACCGCTCGACCGATCTCGATAAAATTTAAATGGGATCACCTCGAAGGTATCTTTGAAATAAAAAAGAATTTTCCAAATCGGTTCAGGCGTCTTCGAGTAATCGGTGAACAAACATAAAACAAGATTCCGACGAATTGAGAACCTCCTCCTTTTTGAAGTCGGTTAAAAATGGCATCTATTTGATCGTCATTTTAAATTCAGAATATCTAGAGGGTCTAAAGGTTCATGGAACTACGAATTACGACTAATGTAAAGGTTAGAGCAATAAAGTTCGTATCGATACTTTTTGCAATTTAATGGACTTTATTTTGATCAACTTAACCGGACTAATGCATAAGCTAGCTTGTTAGGTTACATCAAAGGCATTATTCTGCTATTGAACAGAGTACACTGTGCTCTTAATAACCTTGCTGTCTCATCTGTGATTGAGTAAGGGATAATCCAGATTACACACTAATACAACCAGATAATAAATAATTATAATTTTATAAGCTTCTTAACCTAAAATGACTATTGTACGAGTATCATGTATACCTAATACCCGATAATCTACTCGAAGGACGTTAAGCATCAATAGCTTCAAACTATAAAGAAATAATAGCTGATGTCTAGCCCACAGCTTCATACGCATCGATTTCAAAAAATCCCGTGGGATATTCAAGACAACAAGCGTAAATTTAAAATTTAAAACACCCCCGACATGTGAATCTATGGCCGCACTATGTATGATTCTGGTTGCAGCATCAGCTTAGTTATCAATTAATTGTCATTTAACGATTATATTGAGTAATCATACGCCAAAAATGGCTTACATCATTTTGGAAAAGAGCTGATGCTCTTACACTGCTGGACCGATATTAACCAAACATACCGACCAAACAAACAAACCAAACGAACCACCGCAAGGAAACTGGCTTACAAATGAAAAAAACCGCATCGAAATCGGTCCATCCGTTTGAGAGCTACGATGCCATAGACAGACAGACACACACACACACACACAGACAGACAACAGACAGACATCGACGTCAAACTTATAACACCCCTCTTTTTGCGTCGGGGGTTAAAAATAGCCCATGTCCCTCTCCAGGCTGCAAACTATATGTTGTATGCCTTTCAAAATTACTTCTGCAATATAAAGTTTGAAAACGAATAGTTTTAGAAAGCTCAAAGATAAAACTACTACATAGCTTTAAGTGTTTAGAAAAACAAACTGTCATCGCAAATTAATATTCACATTTTTCCTGCGGAGGAAAATATTTTATAGCCACTATTTGCACAGTGAAAACTGCTCTCTGCAAACGTGCAGTCGTACAACCACGGGTTAAGTTTCAATACGCCCAACTTGACTGCCGCAGCCATATCGATAAATGGAACATTTGGCAAGTGAGCAGAACTGTGAAAGTGTAATGCGAATAATTTAGAACTTTCACATAATTGACGTTAATCAACACCAGCAACCTCCGAGTTCTTCGATGCTCAATGTCGGGTAAACATAAATTTTAAAGCTAATTGTCATAAAAGTCTTCGTCTGTGGGGATTTAAATTTTTTTAATCCTTCGGGATTTCTTTGTTTCCGTGGTATAAAGTATTCCATGTTCTCCTAAGGTAAGGATGCAAGCTATATACCTCCTTGCTAAATTTTGTCAAAATCAGTTCAGTGGCTTAGATTTTTTTAGTACATATAATAGCCCTTGCCTGTGATCACAATTCGGATTTAAAGTTACCTAATTTATAGTTAGTAGGAAAAACAAAAGCCGGAGAGACGTTCCAAATTTTGGCAGCGCGACTAGGTTTCAGCCATAGCGACTTTTTTGACAGTATAACTGAAGCGCCAATAGCTATGGCTAATAGTTAATTTTATTTGAGACTGCATTTCTAGCCAGATGAAATCGCATATTGTACGTGAAAATACCATAATCCCATAACCCATCAATAAAAAAATAAAATTTAGAAGCTCAATTTTTCTCATAACTTTTATATAAGCTTTTACGATGTGGCATTTTACTCGAGATTCATGGCGTACGTAACATAATACATTCGCTACATTTTCACCAAAAATGTTCTCAGTATAGAACATTATGAGGTTTTCACGCCTCTTTAAAAGTTAATATTATCTTTATAACGGAAAAGGGATGTACTCATATAGTACAGCTATTCGTGTGATTTTATAACAATAATGTCATTTTAGCCGATTGATATTTATAACTATGCTTAAGAGAACTGCGACGGAAAAGTTAATAAACACAAAAACCAAACATTTTCACCTGGAATCCCTTAGCAGATACGTTGTCTAATGTAACTAGAGATATGACTAAAAAATAAATAATATCTAAAATACATTAATTATACTGCTTTACACATGAATAAGGCAATGTACCATGTAGTTCATAGTACTCGTAGATACTATACCCAATTAAAAAGCCTCAATAGCCCAAGTGTAATGAGTGTGGACTGAAAACTGAAAGGTCGACAGTTTGATCGTTGCACTATTGTCGTGCCCACTCCTGTCCGCTTATTTGGAGGGGAAAATATTAGAGTAACATTGTTTTGATGACCATAAATTAAGTATTAAGAAAAATATATTCACTACCTTCACAATAGCCAGAAGGAAGTTTTGAATCTGGTCCTCGACAATAATGAATATGAGAAAGAACTGGATAAGATTGGGTAAAACAATATTCATTTTCTTTTATTTCCTTCACAAAAGCTAGCCGTTCTCGGGCCGTGTTTGAACAATTCTTATTCTATGAAATACTTTTTTATTATAGTAAAAGTGGGAATTTAAAAAGTGTATATTTTTCACTGCGATATAGTCTAGCCGAGACACACAATATTAAGAAGCCGGTAAACAACTTAATATCAGTTAATATTTGACAACACACTCGGCCCAGTGGGTGGTTCTGGGTTTGATTCCCATTAGGGGCATTTTTCAGATTTAAATTGACAAATTAACTCTGGTCGCTCTGAGGGGAGCTTTTGGCTGTGGCGAGTTACCACTCTATCAGCTAAGCGGTGCCAGAAATTAATTTAACGTTCAGGTATGATACGGGTTAAAAACCATTAAGGGCAATAAAAAGTGCCATACCCTTTTCAGGTTACCCTGCTAATAAAATGCATCGTCACTCACCAAGTCACGACTAAGTGAGATGGAAGTCAAGGCCAAACTTGTACAGAAACAAAAAGAAGTATACGTACGCCTAAGAAAATATACTTCTGAGACGCTTTTTTTTGTTTATTGAGATCTGTTACTAAATAATTCTAACATAATATCCTAAGTAATAAATAAATAAAAAGGTAACCTTCCATTATGTAAATTAAAGCAACTACTCTTGATACATAACGCAAGACAATTTAAGTTAGTAATGAAGATTCACATACAAAAGCAAATTAAAGTTCTTTCTAGAAATAAAAGGAACTCGTTCCGAGCATGTTCTTTCATAAGTTAATAACGAAAGTTCACGTAATAGCAAACACAATTAAGTTAAGAAACGGGTTATTTTGTTAGCATATCAAGCTGCGTATGTCACATTTGGTTGCTGTTAAGGCGCAGTCAATTCATAAAAGCGTAGGTACGTAAAAAGCTTTACGTAGCCTTTGATTGCTAAATATAATTCAAATAAAAGAGATGCATAAAAATCTTGAAACATACCAGCAGTTCAGCTTTAAAAGCAATATTTCTCCTTATTGCAAATTCACACTGAAATTATATCACAAAATTTCTAAATGCATATTTGATTGATTAATTTCATTGAACATTAATACAAATTCTTTTTCAAATTTTTACATTTTTACGAGACACATACTAGCATTTTTCTTTGATTTCACCGCCGCCTGCGTCGCACCAGTGTCGAACTGTCGAACTCGATCAGAACGTTACCAGATACCTGTGTAGCTTTTGTCTGCTGCGTTCTGTCTCTGCCCTACAATAATTTTATGAAGAGTATTGATACCCGGAATGGATGCGGATTGCGGATGTGAGGGGTGAGCAGAGCAAAACTTTCGATTTATGTCTTGTTGTTGTATTTCGTGATCTGACAGCGTTTTAATACTCTAATAACAAAATCGCAACGTAATTTATCGAACGTTAAAAGGCCCTGGGTGCTTACTTAGCGGGAATAATATGATCAGTCTCTTCATTAGAGGCATTGGAAAGGTGTTCCATTTCCTCTTCGATTTTTTTTTATTTTTTTTCCTATCTATGGCTAAGCCAAAAAGAAGATTTTAGCAGTTTTAGCAGCAATGTGTATATATGACGGACGTAATATCCAATTTTTCTTAGTCGTCAGTTTTAAATCTATTACATCCACGTATGAATAAACTTGATATTTAAATCTTTTGTAGTATTTGATTTGATTTGTAAAATATTATGAAAATACAATCTACCGGTATCATTTAATAATCTCACATACGTCATACAGTATGAAAGCTGGATTTTACCAAAAAATCTACGGCTATTAAAACTCCATTAGATGCTCACGTATGAACTTCCACGATAATGATTTCTGAAGATTCTGTAAAAGGAGAACGTTTATCAATGTCAGAGATTTAGTCTTACACTCATCAAGATTACATAAATATGTATAACTTTCAAGTTCCTTACCTAAATGTTCAGAACTAAAGTTCTAATTATGTAGGGTTATGCCAATACACCTGATACATCTTTAGTAGTTTCAGCAATAAATTTAACATTATGTTTAGCTAACAATGAGTAAATATAAATGCTTTAGTCAAAACTATATCCAATTATCTCAATATTATTATTGTTATAAAGTAGGTAATAATACTGAAGTAATCTCTAAGTATGTAACTAGCTAACTCCTAGTAAGTTAGTGTTTTTTTAGAAAACAATGATAAAACTCCTAAATCCTAGAAATTGCATTTGAAAATTTGATAATTACTCTTTTTAAACTTCAAAGACATTACCTTGTAACATAAGTACAGGTAGAAAAGCTTTATCTTTTAATGCTAAAAGGATTCGTTGTAAATTGGAAAACTATCCCGTAATTTGTTCCTGTACTATTCTGTATGTTGTTGTATGTTGTTCCTGTATTAGCACAAGTCTGGGTGGTCAAACTACCTTCTCACTTTGGTAACGAAACTTTATAATAAGGTACCTACTAACAATAACGTATAAAGAAACAAAAGTATTTGTTCGTTTAATTTGTTACACAAGAACATTTATTTAGTTTCCTCTCAAAGTAATTTCTAATTCTTTGTAACTTCGAAGCTATCCCTTTCTGGCTGACTTCACCGACTTACGTATTATTTGTAAGAGTGTATCCACACGGACATTGGGGTTCGGAGACCCGCGCTCGAGAGGTAGCCAAATAAGAGCCTACAATTTGGAAGGAACGTTTGACCAACATCATCGATAAATCAGAACCTACGGTAGAAAAACCAAGGGACACGAAGCGAAATGATTGGACCGAAACCAAAATAGGTACTTACTTTGTGATTCGTAGACGAAAAAAATAGTCCGATTGAAATAAAATTAGAGAATTATGTTGAACGGTTACTTACTTAGAAGCCTGTTGAGTAAGGTATAAATGCAAAAATAATCTATAGTAAAAAAAAGGTTGTCGAATTGTCAAAATGAAATATCATATATATAAAAACCCATAACCAGCAAGAAAAGTCCGGAAAAGGGCTTTACCGGTCACGCCTCGCTCAAAACAGTGTACTGTAGATAGAAGATGTAGACACGCTTTATACACAGGAAATTTATGAGTTTATTACAATCCTCTCTAAGCCCGAGCAGCATATTAATCAAGGAGACCCTTTCTTGCTATTTTACGTTATTTGCATTATTGAGTGGTGTTTTCTCGCTCGCGGCCTGCTGGACGTTAGGGCGATCGCAGACGGCTTTTGCGTCGCAAGCGACGCGTAATTATTGTATTAGCCAGATTAAAGTGACATTTGGCAGTTTACCGTGTGGAATACCATGGGACCACGGAATTAAAAAGTACATACTTATTAAGTACTTGCTCTCAGGCGTCGGTTTTTTCTGTGTAAGAGGCCAGAGCGACGCAAAGCAACACAGCAAAGTCGTAACAAGTCACGGTGCCGCAGCGCATCGATATCGAATTTTTAGCCGGACCTCTTGAGGAGGCGATGGAGAAATCACTGGAACGTGATTTTACCATTGCCTTTACAGCGTCTTGCCCTTCCATACAAACAAATTATTACTGGCGTGCCGCATCGCATCAATTGGCTGTGACACACTGCGGATTTATTACGTAGGACGCCACAGCGGCGCCACATCGGCGTCGCAGAAGCAGAAGCGCATATAATATCGCATACTGCGGATTTTTCTATGCATGCCATTCTATGGGAAGCGCAGAAACAAAAAAGCGGTGACGCCAACGGTGTTATATCTACTGTATTGTCTATGGTGGCCTATAAAAAACTAAATTAGACATCGTAATTTTTAATTTTACGAGTGCTTTATAAGTCATTACTTCTGTCAGCAATCTCTATTTATGACGGTCACAAATTCGCAGGCTGAGAAGTATATTAATCTTACAACCTCGTGCTGTTTATAGCCTCAAACCTCAATGGTAAAGGCACGGTTCAAATTCAACCCGTTGCACTTTAACTTATGCGGAAAGGGCAATATTTATGTTATAATCATGGTTTATACTACACTAGCTGATGCTCGCGACTTAGTTTTCGTAGTCCGCGTGGACTTGGTTTTTAAAATCCCTCATAAACTGCAAAAAATCATACCGATCCGTAGCTCTGTTGCAACGTGATTGAAGGAAAAACCAACTTTAAAACAAACAAACACTCTTTCGTATTTATAATATATAAGTAAGGATTCACACATGGACACATGGACAAATATTATTTATTTAGCTATGACTACGGAGTGACATTTTCGGTAGCAGGATGAGTCAGCGATCATGATTGCCACAAATATTGAACAGGACCATCAGTTAGTGCTTTCGATGTGGCAAAGGTCGGACCCTCGATATTAAAAATGCTGCGACGTTATGGATTCTTATTCCATCTTATATATCTAACCACAATCTTTTTATATATTTCAAGTAAAGGAGAGATATTGGACGTCCACTGCTGGATTAACCTTTGTCTGTGTGTCTAACCACCAGTTTTTCTACCTAATGGGGATTACCAATGCTGTGCTTTCTCTTGCAGGGTCGCTATGTAAGCACCTTGGGAAACAATAACAATATTAGCTCATCTTGGTGACCGAAAATTAACTATCGCACCTCTTCAAACTCGTAAAAATATCACTTTTAAGATTTAAACAACATTAAAAGAAAATCGACCAAGGTCGAAAACAGATTTAGGTTTTCATCATGGACGAATCTCAAAGTGCGATTTCTTTTCATGGAGTTTTGGAACGTAGTTCCTTATCGCGCGGTGCGAAACGGGGCTAGACGGAAAAAATTAAGACTAAATTGAACCGACACTTTTTTGAATGTGAATTTGGCATTGTGTTCAATATTTTCACACTACAATATTAGATCTCCGTAGCCTTGTGGTTTCTACAGTCGCTAAACAGTTAAAGGTCGATGGTTCGAATCCCAGCTCGACAGACTGAATTTTCTATTTTCAATTTTATTTTAAATAATTAATTCTACATGTGGAATTTTTCCCTAATTTTTTATATTAGGGAAAAATTCCACATGTAGAAATTTTTATTTCAGGCATTAAAAGCTGATACAGGTTAGCTTAAACAAAAGTTTATTGTATGGAGACCTCCATTTTTGTTTAAGCTGATTCTGAAGCTCGCTAATATTTTTAATTTTATATTATTAATGTTGTTATAGCAGTAATAGATATACATATTCTGTGAAAATTTCAAGTATCTACCTATTACGGTTCATAAGATACATTCTATGCTGACGGACGAGCAGCGGAGGCTTAGTGATAGAGTCCCGTTAGCACCCTTTGGGTACGGAACCCTAGAAAGCATATTTTCTTTTATTTTAAAATTGTTTTTAATTTTTATGACATAATAATAATTATTATTATTATCTAGTGCGTAGAACATGGGTGTCGTAGTGCGTCGTAGCGCGTCGTATCGCGTCGTATCGAATTAGTGAAACAATTACTCGGCGTAGCGCCGGACAGATCTCATCTCTCATGCAATTAGCCATAAACTCTTCACTTGAGTGCTCTCGCTTCGGAATGGTTAGGTATACATTATATTATGTCGTATGATGTACCCATCGTAATTAATTAGATATTCTCATTACGAGTAGTGACGACAAAATCAAGTTCACCATGGCAGTAGACAGTAGTATCTATCATTCATTCATATCATTTTATCTATCATTTTGATGTAGCAGATTTATTTACCTTAAGACATTAAATATTTTTGTATTATTAACTAAGTTTTTACAAGTTAAGCCTAGTACATCATTAGACAATAATAATTCTAAATCAACGATCTCTGTATACATATATTATAAAAGCGTATTCGCTTACTATTTAAATGTAGTACGAAAATATATAGCTTTAAGATTTTATAAATAGCCATTCTATTTTTTTAGCTTTAATTATTAGACTGATATTTAAAATTGGTCTTTAATGAAGGTACTTATTTCATTCATTTAATTTGATATAGCTCTATCACTATCTAAAATTTTCAGCTTAGATTCTTGAGTGAGCTTTGCTGGCTCGAGTGATCTGGCAAGCTTTACCAGTGGACAAAGGACATCCCTACTTGCAGAAACAATTCCTTGGAAGTAAAGGTGAAGATGATACACACACCGTCAGCGATTCATAACAATGGATGATCCTTGGATGGTCAACTATATTTTACCTACCTATTGGTTACACAACTTGATTTGATACACCTCTTGAGACTTATAAAGCTTTGAAGTTCCTCTATATCCCAATATTATGTTAATACACTTTCCTGACTTCATGCGACACAGTCATCATATTATTTGCATAGTATTAGCTACTTAGAAAGTGGTACAAAGGGTATTGTTACAAAGTATTATATAAACAAAAAATTAAATTTCATTATGTTTTAGATTCTTAGAGAGGTTTTAGTATTAAAACGTGTGTCACTTGTTTAATTTGCTTGAAAGATTAAAGATTTAAGATTTGTACCTATTTATTGAAAATTGTGTCCATTGAAAATTAAAGAGTGGGGCAAGCTTTTCTTATTATAACACTTCTCTATCATTAGCAAGAAAAGGTTAGAATTATTTTGCTGTAATCCGCCAACAGAAAAAATCTGTATAACTTTTACACTACTGTCGGTCTCGACGCACGTTTCGCCCCGACACCGGAGCATCCTCAGGAGATGTCGACTTCACAATGATGTATTGTCTAGTGACGCTCGTGTCAATTGCGCGGTTATTATACCGTATTCCTACCCCCACTACTGTTGCCCCGAACACTACCCCCCGGACTCCCCCCTTCAAACAAACGAAGCAGTGGTGAACTTGAGACGTTCACTTGTTCATTAAGTAATTTAAACTGAGTATTATTATTAGGATGAAGCGGGTATGGTTGTGTCTGTATGTGGGTTTCCGGAAAATTCCAAACTGATGTTTATTATTAGCACGAGTTATAGTTAGATCGAGGAAGCTTATGGAGTTATCTTGTTCTAATTCTGATTTGAATTTAATTTTTGGGTGTATATTGTTTAGATTTTTGACAAAAGTGTCAAGTTGTCTGTCTGTCCCAGTCCAACATATAATTATATCATCTACATATCTATAGTAATACAGAATTTTGTTATTTTTGACAATATGTTTATTTTCAAAATCATCCATGAAGATATCAGCCATTAGGGGACTTAGTGGTGAGCCCATAGCTAATCTCTCTTTTTGTTGATAAAATTCGTCATTGAATTTGAAGTAGTTCTGTTTCATGCATATTTTGGTTGATTCTATTAATTCTGTTATTTCGTTGACATTTGTATTATTATTTTCCAACAATTTGGTTAAGATGTTTAGGGTTTCGTTAACTGGGACATTGGTGAACAGACTGTCCACATCTAATGATATTAATTTACAATGGTCCGGTAATATCAAATCTTCGTATTCTCGTACGTCGAGAGTAGTGTAAAAGTTATACAGATTTTTTCTGTTGGCGGATTATAGCAAAATAATTCTAACCTTTTCTTGCTAATCATGGACTTCCGCAAAGTAACGCCTGCTTCTATCCAATACTTCTCCATCACTTATTTTATTATTATGATTAATCAAATTTTACTTGCTTAATGCTTAAGAGTGAAATTGTATGTTAATCGAACACAAAAATTACCATTCGTAGCAGAGTCGAAACTTTATGATCCGCTGCGCCGTTCATTGTGCTTTAAGAGTAAGGTCTCGGGTCACTTGTTTCATTTCTGGGTTTGTTGTTGATTGTATCGGCCATTGTCTTTCATTTTTGTATTCGTGGATTGTTTCGCTGTCTTTTATCACATTTATTCGATGCGGAAAAGAGCAGGAAAACAATGAAAGGGAAATCTTGGGCTATTTGTTTATATCTCTTCGCAACAGCTGAATACCAGACATCATCAATGGTCACAAGTAACAAAGACGCAATAGCGTAACATATAACGCCGCTGACTTTGATGACTTTACCAAAATTCGGGCACTCGAAATATAATTTACAAAGGCTCTATACCTTCCTGCCTATTTGGGTGTCCTTCCTTTTCTAACTAACTGACTTTTCCTCGACACTCAAATGAGGGTGAATAACCAAGAACCCCCCTACAACTTATAATGTACAAGTATAAATTGAGGTTTACCTTCTTCTTCTTCAACTAAGCGTTTTCCCACTAGGTGGGGTCCACTTTCCGGCATGCTCTAGCCCACTTTGCCCGATCTTCTGCATTCGATTTTCGTAATTTATTGGCTCATAAATCAGCACTCACAATATCCAGCCAGCGCTTTTTTGGAAATTGAGATTTACCTGCTTTATCAAATTAGAGTATTATTAACATACTTATAATTTTCAGCTTCGCATCCCCGTAAAAATATTTTTGATATTATTTTGATGATTGTAACATTAATTTAAGTATTAATAAGATCAGTCTTGTTTGAGGATAAGAAACAAATCTTATTTGCGACATTTGAAACGGTGAGTAATCTCAATTCGTTAGTCTAATGGGCCCTAGTGTAATGTTCGCGAAGTAGCCTGCTTTGTTACCCAAGAACATGTTAAGCCTTATTGTTAATGCAATAAGGATTACGGGTTTAGAGTTACTGGGTAAGGTAATACCGAGTATGTGTAGTGTGTACCTGTTTGAGGACGACATCGGCACTTAACCCAAGTCTCCTGTTAAATGGAGCCCTTCATACACACTTAATTACGTATTCAATGGACATAATTATTTAAGGTGATTTTTGATGAGAAAATATATCCAATTATTTATTATTTCATAATAATATCATGTTACTAGTTGACCCGCGGCGGGTCACTTAGTAATATAAAATAACAATCCACGTTTAATTTTAGTTTTTATTGTATGAACATACATAGCGACCCTAGATATGAATACTTTGAATTACGTAGATAGCATTAGAATAATAATTTCGTGTTTAATAAAGTTCAGTGACTTTGATAATGACCAGGCGGTCGGACGACCTCAGAAGATTAAACAAGCTGCCAAAGTATTTTTAATTATGCCGTCTTTTAGACTCGTTTTACGTTAAATTAACGAAATAGGTCCAGAGAACTTAATATATTTAATTTAAAGTCATTATAATTCCGTTTATATAAATCTACCTAATCGTATACAAAAGAACATGAAACATGAAATAGGTTTTTGTGACGTGGACGTAGTTTCGACCCCCTAGCGACGGATTTTTAGAAATTCCACCGCTAAGGGACGGAATGAAAATTTGTATTAATGTACTTAATTTTTCAAGACATTATATCAGTGAAAATTAGTATTTACTGTCAATTAACACAATATAAACTTAGTACGTGGATCGTGAAGGAACTCACGATTTGGAAGAAAATATTTTCCATCTATACATCTAGCGCGCAAAGGCAAATCCATTCAAAGCACTCAGCGGTCACAATGTCAAGGGCTATGTAGGCGTAGTTAAAAGAAAACACATAGTTACAAGTACTTACTTATCTATTTAGTTCTGAAAACCGTTTCTATTATCAGGGAAATAGAACAAACTAAAGCACCATACGTGAGTCGTGAGGTTAAGAACTATAAGAACTTGTAGAGTGTGGTTAACGGCGCGAGCGACCTAAGCGTCCTACGCAGTGGAGTTAGGCGAAGAGTGTAATAGTTCAGCAAGTTTACGATGGGCGTTGTTCAAATAGTTCTCCGTGTAATTTACTGCATTGGATCAACAATACGTTTCAAGCTAAAGGGAATTCGTCAACCTAATTTGAAACAGTGAGATGATTGGGTTTTTGATGGAATACTTGTTTGATAGAGTTCAACTTTGCGCTCAGACGTGCACTATAATATCTCTTGCGTATTAATTTTTACGTTTTCATTACTAACAATAATTGTAATCTTTTTGACCAATCATTGAACGAATGAATGGACGCATATTATTTTGTTATTGCACACTTCATTAAACAGTACAGAGTATAGAAATTTGTGCTCTGTCCTCTGCAAAATAATAATGTCCTCATAATAGATAGGTTCTCAATATGTCAATGGTTCTCAAAGAAAATTTTGGCTGTCTACAGGTTCTTGAATACAATAGAGCAAAGTAACGTGTCAGACGTGGAGCTAAACGTCAGACCTAACCTGTGTTACTGTAGCGTGATTGAAGACAAACCGACTAACAAACACACTTTTGCATTTATAATACATATTAGTTAGGATAATAATTTAATTTTCTTTGTATGTTATGTATACTGTTCCCTAGTAGCAATTTGCGTAGGCTGTTAGTTGGGCCTTTGTCCCAAGTTTGGTTGGCCAACAGTAAGATTTGTCATCCCTAAAAAGTCGTGGTGCCACCTGTAGAAAACCGGGATGTGGCTGGCCTTACGAAGGGGCAGTCGGCATCACCACTACCATCTTCCAACCGTTGGCTACCGTTGGCTACAAAACCCCAACGGAAATTGCTACTATAGGGTGTGCTAATTTTTAAATACAGTGACTTATTTATTGTCTGAATCATTAAATAGCTTCGTAGCGTAGTTAATATAAACCGACAAGTGAGACAGGTTCAAAGAAAGCGTTCATCGAAGAGTAAAAAGTTAATAAATTTAAGAGTTTCCACTACGAAGCTAAACTTTTATGGATGTATTATAATTTACTTAGGTAGGTAGGTACTTCGAATATTAATACCTTAAGCAATTATACTCAGATTTTACTATCGAATTACCTCATTTCAATTAGATACTGTCCTTACTGCAAAAACCAAGCATTTAATATTGTCATCTATAATATAATAAAACTGTAACAGGTCCAATTCTGTACATTGAAGATATTTTGAAAATTTTTGTTTGAGGGCACTCTATAATCGATACTGAAGCCAAAACAATTTTTTTTTAATTTTTTGTCTGTCTGTCTGTCTGTCTGTCTGTCTGTCTGTCTGTCTGTCTGTATCTTGGCCGCGCATCACGCCGAAACTACTGGACGGATTTAAATGAAACTTGGCACGATTTAAGTTAATACTACGAGGTATAATATAGAATACTTTTTATCCCGAAATTTAGCACGGTTCCCCTGGGAGAGGGGATGAAAGTCAAAATGTGTATTTCGCTGTAATTCATTAAGGCGTATTCCGATTTAAGCCATTCTTTTTTTGTTAGAAAGCAGGTTCTTTAGAGATTGTCCTGTAATTATTTCAAGGTCGTCAATTTCGTAGTTCAGAAATTATAGACATCACAATCTTCAGTATAGGTCCAAATAACTTGAACCCCGGAATCTACAGGATACTTTGAATGAACAGCTCATCTTAAGCTGGCATGTGTAATTTATCGTATATAGCCATCGTGGATACTATTTTGTCAAAGTCAAACTACTCCAAAAGCGTCAGATTTTGCCAAACGATCATTATACCTACATACTACATAGTAGGTATGGATGTAATACATCGTATGGACGTAATATTACAGTGTTTTCCTATGTAATTTAATTTCTAATCATACTTACTAATATTATAAATACGAAAGTGTGTTTGTTTGTTGGTTTGTCCTTCAATCACGCCGCAACAGAGCCACGGATCTACGTGATTTTTTGCACGGGTACTATAGTTGAGGACATAGGCTACTTTTTATCCCGGAAAATCACAGTGTTCACGAGGGATTTTAAAAACTAAATCCACGCGGACGAAGTCGCGGGCATTAGCTAGTGATTTTATAAAAATGACGATGTAAAATGAATTCGGAATTAATTTATCCATCCATCCATCCATCAGCCTGTATTCGTTCACAGCTGGACATAGGCCTTTCCGAGAGCGCGCCACCAAACACAGTCCTCTGCCTTCCACATCCAACCGCTTCCCGCCACCTCCTTAAGGTCATCGGTCCAGCGAGCTCGAGGTCGTCCTACACTGCGCTTGCCGGTACGCGGTCTCCACTCCAGAACACGTCTGCCCCATCGGCCATCGGATCTGCGACAGATATGACCTGCTCACTGCCACTTCAGCTTGCTAATCCTCAGAGCTATGTCGGTCACTTTTGTTCTTCTACGAATTTCCTCGTTCCGGATTTTATCCCTGAGAGAGATTTCCAACATAGCTCGCTCTATAGCGCGCTGAGCGACTTTTAATTTGTGAACGAGGCCCACTGTCATTGTCCACGTTTCCGCTCCATACGACATTACCGGTAGGACACACTCATTGAAAACCTTTGTCTCACACTCATTGAAAGGCTTTGCGGTATCGTCGAATCGATTAATCTCTTAATTTATAGGATCAGTTAATTATCAAAAATAATAAATATTAAGTATAGAAACAATTTTAATTATTGGCCTGGCAATATTTAAAGGCTGATCACACCAAACGGAATGTACGGTGGCAGGGAATTTGTACACGTGACCAGAATACCAGTACCGCTCAATAATAAGAATTAGGCAGGCAGACCAACAGCAGAGTATATTGTTATAAGCATTGGTTAGTGAAATATCTTCATTATATGTACATTGTAGGTACAACTACGTGTACGTAGGTACTCTATAGAAAGAATAAGTTGTAGAGAGATCTGTTTTTGCTATTTTAAAAGTTGTATCTGAGAGTTTCGCCCAGCCATTGAGAAACATAAAAAGTAAGAAATTTTAAGAGAGCTTTCAAAATGGTACGCAAATATTCGTCGAGACTAAAAGTAGGTGAAAATATTCGTAATAAGACTACAAAAGTTCCGTTCGACAGTCGGAGCAAGAGCTTTTGAATCTACGTAAGAAAATGTTTGTTAGTTTTCAGTGCGCCTACAAATTAGGAGCCTCAATTCATAAGAAGTAATAATTTATTCAAAATGCTTGCCATACGTAATTGACGGACAGAAACTTTTTATTTATTTATATTTAGACATCACAATAACGTACAATTTATTAAACACTTATGACAAACTACAGCACCGCTTGGAGACCTATAAATATAAAGAACCTGCTTGTTCTAATGCTAAAATCCATATCATAACCGACCTAGTTCTTTTCCGGGAAAATGATAGCAAAACCAACACACAATCTCTTACGCCAAAAACATAATATCGTCTCCATTCGATATCGTCCTGGGTAATATTAAAAAAATCGGCCAAGTGCGAGTCGGGCCTCGCTCTTATAGGGTTCCGTACATATGACCAAATCACTTTTTTAAAAACTAGATACATAATAGACTTATTATTAGATATCTTAGTTAAGAACTAAGATACTACTAAATTAGCATATAGGTATGGGGAAAAAAATGCTCGTTTTTTTGGTCACAAATTTGATGGTCCTCCATTTCTTCATTTTTAAAGCTAAAAAATAATAAAAAATATATTTGAACTCCACTTAATATGTTCTAGACAATGACACCTCACATGCCAAAGTAAAAAAATAAAATTTTATTTCGACTCCTTTTTCATGTATTTCATATTTCATGTATTCCCTTTATTTTTTAATTTAATTTTATTTTTATTATTTGTTGTTATAGCGGCGATAGAAATACACACTCTGTGAAAATTTCAACTGTCTACCTAGGTTTAGGTTTACCTATTACGGTTTACGAGATAAAGCCCGCTGACAGACGGACGGACGGATGGACGGACGGACGGACGGACGGACGGACGGCGGAGGCTTAGTAATAGGGTCCCGTTGGCACCCTTGGGGTACAGAACCCTAAAAACGTAATGAAAAGAAAGCGCAGAAGGGACTGCCTCAAGGGTCACGACGCTTGTCAATTCAATTTTTAGGTTATTATCTTCAAGTCTCAACGAAATCTGCAAGTACTTAGAATTGTTCTCTCGTAGCTCCATATTTTTTTTATATTAATTTGATGAAGTAAAGCTTTTTTTAAAGGAAATATAGATAACTAGATGATGCCCGCGACTTCATCCGCGTGGATTAATGTTTTTTAATTCCCGCGGGACCTCTGTAATTTGTCGGGATAAAAAGTAACCGATGTTAATCCTGGGTATGAGCTATCTCCATTCCAAATTTCAGCCAAATTGGTTAATTTGTTGTGGCGTTAAAGAGTAACAAACAACCATCCAGACATCCATCCTCACAAACTTTGGCATTTATATTTTTTTTTTTTAAACACTTTATTGCACAAAAAAGTACAAAAGGCGGACTTAATGCTAAAGCATTTTCTACCAGTCAATACTAGTGGTTCGCCCCGAACTGAGACCTCGCGGTAACGGTATCCCATGATTATTCATTCAATCGATACATGATAACCAAAACTGACATTATTATTATGCCCGTTTTCACCAAACATACCTAAATCATCCCCTAAGTAGGAGTCTCTTAACGTAGGTAGCTCCTAAATACAATCCTAAGTCCTAACATCCGTCCCAATATCCTTTTAGGTGTCCCGTACAGGATCGTGATAAATAAGTTGACAGAAAACATCAATCACCTAACTTATAGGTAGCCCGTAAAGGTTAGGGAACGTTAGTGAAAACATTGAATTATTATGTAGGTACTAACGAGTGAAACCGGGTTACGGGCATCTGTACAAATCGTCATCTATCGACGCGAATAGAAAATATACAATATTTAACTAAAATTTAACTAAAAAATAATTTTAATTGAATAATATGGTACAAAAAAAATTACAATACAATTATTGTATTATAATAAGTAACTAAATAATAATGGTCGACGCAAAACTGTTTTTGGGATAGGTCGTAGTCGTAACTCGTAGTTCCATGGGAATAGTTACTGACTGCGCCATCTATTAGCATTATTGTGAAGCTATGTTGATGCTATATGAATTACTGGTGCCCATTAAAAATTAAATAATCTCGTTTCTTTATAATATTCATATAATTTTAGTATTTGTTGTTCAAGTACAGGATATAAGTGACCTAAAAAAATAAAATCAGTTTGAAAATCCATAGCGGATTTTCCTAGAGAGCGTCTTCAAGCGAGCGTATAAAATCGCCACTTTGAAAGCCCCCCATTTCGTCAATTTTAAGGGAAAAATTAAAAAGAAATATTTTTGTACTCAGTTCAAAATTATCTTTAAAATGATACGTAACAATTTTATGTAACGCGATATTTTTTTTTTTACTTCGCATTCGCTTCTATGAGAGCCCCCCTGAAATAAAGATTTTTATAACTTTTTAAGCCATTTTCGGCTGGAGGCCATCGGTTTACATATTATATCTAAATTTGAAGTAATTACGTTCAGTAATTCAAAAATTATAAGGCTCTGACAGACGGACGGACGGACGGACGGACGGACGGACGGACAAGTGCAAATCGCTCTAGTTAACTCAGAGACCTCGCTTCGCTCGGTCAATTATATTTACATTTATAGTTATATTATTAGTAGCTTAGACTAATGATTAGTAGGATGAAAACTGTAGTCGTGTTATTCACTGTAAAAACGTTTACATATTAATAGCCATTGCTACCATTGTAACTTTTAATTTGGGCGTGTGTTGTTTTAAATTAAAACAATTAAACTCAAATATACCAAGATAAACAAGGCGGCCTAAGGGATATAAGGTTTTCCACTGGCATTATCCGTCACGATCCCTTTCTGAAATGCCACGTACAATTTACATACCATAAGTATTGTGAATGTACAAATTACATTCCGTGAACAAATACCCAAATATCCAGTAGAATGACATACGATTGTCTTTAAGATTACCAGTGAACGAGGCCCTTCGTTAAAACACGTTCCCATGTTTTCTTTACTCGAGATAGTATGTTATCTTTGATTTTACGTACCTAATTGCAATAATATTAACATATGAGATCGTAACGTGAGTAATATTGAAATCAAATCACAGTATCTATTCAGGTTGAGTCGATCAAGAACGAGGCAAATTGTTTGATAACATAATAAAAGTCTTAGATTATGTAGGTGATTATAACGATTAGGTATAATTTTTATTTTAAAAATAAAAATCGAAGTATTAGAAGTTAGACCCCATTTTATTAAGCCGAAAACAAGCGGCCGGAAATTATCGATGAGACGAAAAGATTTACGATGTTGTAAGAGAAAATTTACTATACTTACCTACTTCCAATTTCGTCAATGCCTTCCGGAATGGATCCCAGGGGGGATTTCACTAGCTCGGTGCGAGATAAAATTTGTACAGTCATCGAAATTGTCGCTTACAGATGTAACGACTGGTTATATTATTATTTTAAACTGTAAATTCTGGCATTTTTTATAATCAGTGAAATGTTACTTTTCTTTTTTTCTTTTTACTTTTTTACTTTTAGTTTAAATGAAAATTTGGCGACAGGGATTTGAGATAAAAAAAATCGGCCAAGTGCGAGTCGGGCCTCGCTCTTTTAGGGTTCCGTTAAAAAAAATTAAATAAAAACATTTCCATGTACCCATGGAAATATTTTAATTTAATTTTTTTATTTAATTTAATTTTTATTATTTGGTGTTATAGCGGCAATAGAAATACATAATATGTGAAAATTTCATCTGTCTATCTATTACGGTTTACGAGATACAGCCCGCTGACAGACGGACGGACGGACGGACGGACGGACAGCGTAGGCTTAGTAATAGGGTCCCGTTGGTACCCTTTGGGTACGGAACCCTAAAAAGCTACTAAACAAATATTTCTATTTCATAACAATAACATTTAGATTTTATTATGATTAAACTGAGCTGACAATTAAGAACTATTAATATTACCAGCGTCTTTGGTGAGTTACAATAAAGTTAAAAGCATCACTCGCAGCAATTAGAGTTAGTAATATCTTTATCACAATTTATATAAAAGTAGAGGCAGCATGAAAGCGTAATTCTTTAACTATTCTTGTAGCTTGTTATAGAACAAATCGTAGCAACTGTGCGACTCATCGATCAAACACGTTACTAATACCTACTTAGTACAAAATATATCAAAGAAATAGCTTCTTACCACCATTATGCTTAGTCCAAGTTTTAATTCGTTTAATCGTATGAGAATCGTATACAATTTGGTGTATTATGGTGGTATAAATTAAAATCGGTTGTACTGAATTTGTGACTTTAAATCAATACTGTTATGTTTCATTTTACTTTGATACTAATGTCATCGTATTCTTATACGATCAAACAAATTAAAACTTGGGCTAAGCATGCAGATCTCACAGAAGTTTTCATAAAGCCATCCTAACATTGAAATTGAGAACTCGTATTTGAAAAGGAGTATCTATAAAGAGTTGTCTGCCTAGAAGATGCTTCACTCACTCACATTCACTCTTGCCTTGAAGGTACTCAAGTTATACGTGGCAGGAATCACGAGCGCTAAAAGAGCGTTCCACACCTTAGCGATTCGTTTCAGAAACCTTATACTGTAGCGTATAAGTAAGTGCAAGTAGATTGGATTTCAACCTCATGAGGCTGTAAAATATTTGAGGGAACTGACTATAAAAGATCTATTCAGTAATATAAAAATACTTCTCAAATGGTCTCTATCTCCATTTCGTATTTTATGGCCGCCATTTTGGTTTTATGAAAATATAATGCATAAGCACGTATAAGTATTAAGAGGAGTGTCTAGTTGAAAATTTTCATACAAAAAGCGATAACGTTTTGCTACCCGTAAATGTTGTCCAATGTTCATAATTTTTTGAAATGTTGCAGATAGGTACAATGAAAAACTATGCCCGTACGTTTTAATTTTAAAGAAATATTGCTTATGTTAAAAGTTATTAGTGACTAAATATCCATATTTTTGACTAAAAAACTTCCTCGGCTAATTTTATTTTTTTAAATTTAACTAAACTGAAATACTAAAAAATTGAAACGTACGAGCCTAGATTAAGGTGTACTGAATCTAATGAGACCAAAATTGACTAATTTTGTAAACGTTTAGGGGGGTAAAAACGTTATGACCCGAAACAATATTTCAAGAATAAAATTTAGGCAAATAACTCCTGGACTTGCAACTCTCTCTATCGCACGATGCGAGTCGGGCAGCGAAGCGTTGTGAAACAGATAGCATTTTGGAAAATACCTACTCGCGTCGTGTTTCGTCACTAGACACTACTCTTAAGCATAGCGCGTCTCTTTTTCAGGTTTTTCAAGTAGCGTGCGTGGGAAAAATAGAAGTGACGATTTTATAAGTTATATATGCGTGCATTGCATTATAGTATATTCTGCTTATGCATGCACGTTTTCAGTTTCCCTTGTAATTATTTAATTGCGAGGAGCTTGCCAAACTGGCTCTCATGCTACGAGCGATGACATTTTGCCAGCGACATTCATATTATGAATTGACTCCCAATGTACCAATAACGGCCATGATATACGGTTACTGTTGCAATGATTTTGAACTCCACATATTCTGTTGTAACTAAAATCTACACTAACTTAGTCCATTATATCGTTAGCCACAATAGTCAACGATGCACCAAAATCAATTAGTTAAGTAAGACACGCTATGAAATTTAAAAAATGCATAGTTGCTCTCCTTAAGCGCTCCCCCTACATAAGAAGTTCGATACTTACTCAATCAAAGCACTTTTTTGTGGGTAAGCTCAAAATGTATAATAATTTATTTAATATCTATGATAAAATAAAAGTTATATTATGACTGCGGTTTGTCCCATATCCGTAAAATATGTATTTTGAATGTTATAGGTACATTATATTTTTTTTAGGTCAAATAACACATACTTATTATTACTATACTTACTACTATACTAACTATACTTCGTTTGTATAGATAGCTTTAAAGAAAAGCTCCTCTTAAAAAATCAGTTTGAAGGTATACTAAATACTAAAATAATAATTTAAAAGTTGTGATCATTTGGACTATTAGAGAGAGGAGATAAAAAACCTTGCATGTTAGCAATAACGAAAGCTAATCAACTTTTATAACCGAAAAAATGGTCCTATAAACTAATAACTATATACCTAGAACAAGTTGCAATAATAATTGAAAATGTTCCATCATAGTCAAGTATGAAATTTTATCTACACTAATGTTATAACATTCTACTTATGTTTCCAATACTTGACATATAATTACTACTGTTATAGCGCAGATAACAAAACACTCAATTTAAGCAGTTTCACATGATGGTATAATATCCACATCGATATCGTAAAATCTCATTATAACATCAATAAAACGCGACCAATTAACCTGGCGAGCCTTATGTCAAAATCCTCATACAAGTTGTATGAAATTTTGATATTAGGCTGGCTTTTGAAAACAGTTGGGTTATACGTGAAAACTTCGTCGAAACTACTAAACTTACATACACAAAACTCTTTGGTAAGATCTTTTGGCAATATTATAAAAAGTCACCGCCATATTGAAATTCTTTGTTATTGGACCGATTTCGTTCAAAATCGATATTTGGGCTTCCCTGGGGTCAAATAAGAGGAAATGATTGGCAAAATTATAAAAAGTGACCGCCATATTGAAATTCTTTGTTATTGGACCGATTTCGTTCAAAATGGATATTTGGGCTTCCCTGGGGTCAAATAAGAGGAAATGATTGGCAAAATTATAAAAAGTGACCGCCATATTGAAATTCTTTGTTATTGGACCGATTTCGTTCAAAATCGATATTTGGGCTTCCCTGGGGTCAAATAAGAGGAAATGATTGGCAAAATTATAAAAAGTGACCGCCATATTGAAATTCTTTGTTATTGGACCGATTTCGTTCAAAATCGATATTTGGGCTTACCTGGGGTCAAATAAGAGGAAATGATTGGCAAAATTATAAAAAGTGACCGCCATATTGAAATTCTTTGTTATTGGACCGATTTCGTTCAAAATCGATATTTGGGCTTCCCTGGGGTCAAATAAGAGGAAATGATTGGCAATATTATAAAAAGTCACCGCCATATTGAAATTCTTTGTTATTGGACCGATTGTTACTCTTGTTGTTTGATAAATTGCATTAGTGAAGATAAAGTAGTGTATGCAACTGCATATAACACGGGTATTAAAACACTCGTTACTATTATGAAACTCGCTGCGCTCGTTTCATAAACTCACACTCGTGTTTTAATACCCTTCATTATATGACAGTTGCATAAACTACTATTAATCTAAATTGAAGTCACTACGCGTGACATCATAAGATAGTGCTGTAAGCCGCGATGAATATTTTACAAAGAAAGCATTTTAATATTTCAGCACGTAAGTATTTCGTTTCGACATACGAGTATTTACAAGTGGGTACAAGTCACTTGCGTGACCTTAATCCTCTTTGTCAGTAGTAATATGGACTTTATATTCAAGCTTTGTATATAACTATGTATTATGTATGAAGAACTTTCAAAGCGAAAGCCTGCTTGCAAGAGAGCCCGAATGAGATTTTTGGAGTTTACTCCTTTAGAATCGATTTTAGGCGCCCGGTATGAGAAAAATTTGAGCAGTGAAATCTGTTTTGAATGACCTCGTTACGTTTTTCACAACGATGCAAATTTCTACCCTAACGTTGAGTAAATAAGGTTGGTTTTCGCTTGAGTTGTCGAATGCCCTTGTTACGTTTTTCACAACGATGCAAATTTCTACCCTAAGGTTGAGTAAATAAGGTTGGTTTTCGCTTGAGTTGTCGAATGCGAAAGCGCTTTCGCTTCGGGAAGCCGAGCGCGTGATCGGGTCGGAGCGGCGCCGCGAATGCATTACGTTTAAAGTAGTAGGTAAACTCCAGTCGTGCGTCGGAGCTGACACACACACTTTTTTTTATCCCACCTATTTTTGCAACTTCATGTTTTCCCACTGGAGTCCCAACAGCATGTTTACTTTAACATTGTTCAGAAAAATATATAATTATAAATAAATAAAACATCTCTCTAAAAAGCATCCATATAATCTCACCTATAGTATTTTCAATAGTCCAATGATTAAAGGAAACAAGTGTAAATTAAAAAAAAAAATATTCTAAAACAAGCTTTTAGTAGTTGGCTATATGGCTACATCTGATACCCTCGATATCATCTAGGACCAGAGTACTTGTCAAGACGAATCAAACGAGCTAAATCGTTTTATTATAGTTTTCATAGCCACCTTCTGGCTTCATCATTAGAACCTGAATATCATCTAGGACTAGAGTAATTTTCGAGACGAATCAAACGACCTCAAACTCAATGGTGTTACGTCGATTAATTACAGAGTTCCCATAGCCACCTTACAGTCATATCAGAACGTAGATATCATCTAGATCCAGAGTACGAAAACGAATCAAACGAGCTTAAACTTGATGGGCTTACGTAGATTTATTACAGAGTTGCTAAAACCACCTTCATCATTAGATCCTGGATATCATGTAAGACCAGAATAGTTGTCAAGAAGAATCAAAAGAGCTCAAATTCGATGGGGTTACGTCGTTTAACTATAGAGTTCCGATAGCCATCCCCCAGCTCCATCATCAGATCAGCTCCATGTTACAATAATATTGCATTGCATCAAATTTACATTTACCTACATGCAAAATATCGGCTCAATCGGAAACCGGGGAGTGGTTCTAATTCATCTTGCAAGATTTGACCTAAACACACATACATACTTACAATGTAAGTTAAATAAAAGCTTTTAAAAAATGATTAAATAGAAACATAATTTTATATCGTCGCTGGAGTTAGAAAATTAAATATCCATAAAACCAATATCGCGAGTAAAATGCGATTGTTTTTTGCGTCAAAAATGGTGATAACTTTGTTTTCATAAACAATTTATACGTCCATGTTTTTATAATTAACTATTAAAATATGGTTAAAGGACTGAAAACTCGTGAAAGGACTGAGGTCGACGGCTCGATCTCCAGCCGTTGTATTATTATTGTACCCAACTTCTCATACAAGCATTCTGTCCATATAAAAAAAAATTTTACTTCGCATTCGCTTCTATGAGAGCCCCCCTGAAATAAAGATTTTTATATCTTTTTAAGCCATTTTCGGCTGGAGGCCATCGGTTTACATATTATATCTAAATTTGAAGTAATTACGTTCAGTAATTCAAAAGTTATAAGGCTCTGACAGACGGACGGACGGACGGACAAGTGCAAATCGCTCTAGTAAACTCAGAGACCTCGCTTCGCTCGGTCAATCATGGGATACCGTTACCGCGAGGTCTCAGTTCGGGGCGAACCACTAGTATAAAAACAATTATCGTGGTACGTACTCGTATAATACATTATAATTATGTCATTTATAGAAGTAAGTCTAAAATCTTCCAAAACTAGTTCCAAAAGGATTTTATACGTGCTCGAACTTTATAGTTACTACAACGAAGATAAGACAGTGATCTTTAACATTCTGATTTGCGTCGAGATGATGAAGGCCTTCAGCTAGTATTGAACAATTTCTAAGCTTATACGAACTGAACAGCTCCCACTTATATTGAATTAGGTATTTTGTATATCAATGAAAATTTAATCCGTCCCGAGACAGATTGGAATTGAAACGAACAAAAGCATTGAAGAAATACAAAACGTAGATATTTGTACCCTTACAAAGGCCCGTGATTAAAGCGTATTTAAATACCAATATCAATATACAGATTATAATAATGAAAATAATGTTGGTTTTTTTTTTTCAAAATAAAAACACATTTTGCAAAATATTTTTTACTAAAATATATAACACGCATGTAAAATTATATTAATGCTGTATAAGCTTTACACGAATTTTATAATTAAATTTTGATACAGTAGTTTATATGCGGTGAGCAAAATAAAATGCAATTTGATAAATTTTAAATGAGATTTAAAGTTATTCATTACATATCTGGTCAGCGCTCAGGCTGATAACTATTTTATTTTTTACAACAGTTTTTTAAAAATATTTAAGTAATCTTTGCAAAAAAAGGGATTCTATACCTATGCTAAACAAAGGTATAGAACCTGAAAAAAACTAGTACTTTTTAATGGCTCTATTTTATAGCACTGTTCAATAACTGTGATTGAAACTGAATGGCACTCACTTAGTTTAGTGCTCGTCAATTAGCTAGTAATTGAGAATGTAGTCGTTAAAGTCACGTGGTATAGCCGATCGCTTGAAAGCACTCGTTAAAAATACTTTTTAGTGAAGCAAAATATTCTTGGATATTTTATATCTTACACTGCATAAAACATAGCGTTTTATGCATTTTAAAAGATTATAATAATAGCTTTTTTGGTGGATCTAATATTTTGTTGAAACCTCCTGGCTTTGGCTGGAATAAAGCTGAAATACAAATGAAAAAGAAATAAGGTCCACTCAGACATTTAACTAGCTTTTTATTATTATGTACTTACCTCAATCCCTTCAAAGAGATTTTGTACTCCAAAGGTCGTACCTATTGGCTTACTTAATATACAAAAAAAAAAAACAGGTTTCAAAGAGATTGTAGTACCGTCCAACAGTAAGGACAAGGACAATAATTATTCAGTCAAGTGGTTAAGCTTTATTCAGACTTGTTTTTTCACAAAGAACTATAATAATTTAACTTTAGGGATACTAAACTTTTGTCTTAAAATCCATTTATTAGCAATCACTAATCTCTAACTTAAAAAAAAAAACCTATTTTTCTTATCTATTTAAATCTTGAGATATTCCAAGTCCGTCTGAATTTCAAATAGAGGACCCAAATTCCGGACATGTGTAACATGTAAAATTCCTGTGTATGGTTTCAATTTCCTATCTCATGTCTATGAGTTAGGAATGAGTTTAATTATCACAGGGATATTCTATAAGTATATATGAAGATTTCAAGATGGTGCGATTTTCTGTGAAACAATTTTTCATTTATATATTAGTTTTTAAATGATAGGTCATTTTGTACTTTTTAAGGTTCCGTAGTAAAACTAGAAGGAACCTTTATAGTTTCGCCAAGTCCGTCTGTCTGTCCGTGGACTGGCGCAGGGACTATCAGTGCTAGAGCTGTAATTCGGCAAGGTTATGCATATTAATTACGCCAACAAAGTTGTACAATAAAATCTTGAAAAAAGCTATTATTTTGGGTACCTCCCCTACACTTAAAGGAGGGATGATATATTTTTACTAGGTTATTCCATTACGTGGGGTGTTGTTGGATAGGTCTTTCAAAATTAATTGAGGTATGTCATGAACATTTTTTCGACTGAGGGATCCGTTTGTAAAATATTAAGCTTTAAAGTGAAATTTTTTGTTAGAATAGGCGTCCTTCCTCTAAAAACTAAACTATTGATTTTAGATAGGTATGTGAAAGTAATCACCATAGTAGTATATAAATATAACGAATTTTAAAGGAAAACTATCACAGCTTTATATGTTAACGAGTTTTAATCGATTTACTTTTAAAAGTAAAACTTCCATAGTAAATGACTAGACGGGTACTTGTGTCATGAGTAGAAACATTCTTTACTTTGCGGAATTCTATGATAAATAATCAAGGACAAACTGCAATAATAAGGCGCATTTTTTCTCTGTAGTGTTATTTTAAAATTTTAAAAAAGCGTGATTGTCGTGGAACACTGGGTTGGAACTAAGTTCCTTTTAATAATAAATTAGTAATAAAAATAAATATAATAAAAAATAATAATCTGAAGTCAGGATTCGAACCCCCGAACCGATAGTTCTACTCCTTCGTTTAGCCGCTACGGCACCAAAGCTATGACGGAACGTGTGTAATAAACGAAAGCAACACACAAAGGTCGTGACGAAAACTTCTTACACTTGTTTTTCGGCTAGCCCCCATCCGCCAAGTCCGTACCGTGCGATTCGTTCCAAAAACATTTTATGATTAAAATTACATTTTATGAACAGTGTACACTGTAAGTGTATACCCTTCTAAGTAGGTACGCATAATATTGTAACGGGCAACTAACGGAACTCTACACTGCGCGTGGCCTGACACGCAAGTGGTCGTTTATTTATTTCACTGATTTGATAGGTATTTATTCATTCCGTGATTTATTTAATAGAAGTGCGAATAATGAAGCAATGTTCTTTGCATTATAATTAATTAATAATTAATGGTATGTTTAGCGCTACAAAAGTAACGAACCATTAATTAACAAAATTAATTTTTGAAAATTCTTAACGCAGTCAATTGTCACAGTATGACAGTACACTATAAAAATCTATAGTTTTTGTTATTGGCTAGGTACTCACATTCGTCGTGATCTTTGGCGGTGACTGTGAGGACGGTGTGCTGGATGTCTTCATTTTCGTCAACTTCCGCCTCGTATAGCTCCTTGTCAAAGTACGGCGGGTTGTCATTCTTGTCTGCGATGCCAATACGGATGAACTTTGTCACTGAAAATAAACCAAACAGTTACAATTAATAAAATAAAATAAGTATCTCTGTTTAATGCTAATACCTATCAATATGGAAGAGTGGTGTTAGGCATAAGTACATAGACCACCATCCATATTTCTATATCACATCACTATACATTTTAATACAATGTCATTCCGCCGAGTTTTTCAATCTATGCTGGTTAATTGCGAGAGTCAAAAACTAATATTGATGTATAACTGATACTAGATGTATTGTGCTAAATGGATAGAAAATAAAATGTTTAAAACTTTAGTTCAAATTGGTCAAACAATGATGATTATCGCAAACAGAACGACTTCTAGCAGAATCAAGCTGTCCATTAGTGAAAGCAGAATAAAAATTTCTACAGTGCTTTTAGAGATTATGGCGAAACGCCCTCCCATGCGAAGCCGGGACATATCAGCGGGGTAGGTTAAAGCCTTCATTATATTCAAGAATAACACTAATATCATGAAATACGAAGGCACAAAAGCCTAAATAAAATAAAATATATACCTAATTGATTAAAGTTCAGGTAGTTTAGATACTGTACTCTATTAAATATCAAAAATAAATACGAGTTATAAATCATTTCAATGGAAGACACCGACCACATTCGTGAATACTCTTTATATGTATAGTCTGCCAAAACAGTTGTGACAGACAATCCAATATTCGTGACCAAAACTTTTCGCATGTTACGTACAACATTAAAGTTTCGTTAATTTAGGGAGGTTGCACCTCTCCGCTGGGAAGCCAGTGGAACGAAAGGGAAAGAAATGTCTGCTATAGAACAAGTAGTTTCGCTATTGATTCACTCCTGTTTGATAGAAGTTAAAATCTGTGTTCCAACCTAGAGACTTGACTAATACACGTATCCCTTTCGCGGCAATGTGCTTTGGTCTCTATGCGAAGAAAACCTTCGGAAAATAAAGTACCTACTCTTTGCGTTATTGTTGAAGGTCGTGCGAAAGCAGCTTTCATTAATGAATTAATGGTAGAGGTTTTCTTTGGATGATTATATGGTGACCCGTTGGCTCATTAATATACTTGCATTTTATTTCATAACATATCCAACCTGCTACAGTCTTCTCCCCAGGTTTTTAAGTAAAAGCTATATTCTAAAATACTGATGTAATGTGAATTTACAATAGGTAGACACAAGATTTCTATTATGTTTTCAAAACTGTTACAATAATCTAGGATCCAGGTTATTAGCAGCTATGAGCCTATGACCTACTTTTACAAATCCAAACTGCTTTTCTTTTTTTCAGCTCTATACTCTGTTTCTTACAATGAACATTTCCTTCCTGTCCTCAGTTTATTCTCTACTAGCCAATGCTAGGCTAGTACTACAAAATATATCACTACATATTATAAAACAAAGTCCCTCGTCGCGTCTGTCTGTCTGTCTGTTTGTTCGCGATAAACTCAAAAACTACTGAACAGATTTTCATGCGGTTTTCACCAATAGATAGGGCGATTCATGAGGAAGGCCATAGTGTATAATTTGTTAAATTTTTGTGTAAATTGGTTGAAATATGCCGATAATTGTTGACCATGTAGGAAAAATTCAATCCGCCCGGGAGCTTTCATTGAAAACGCTGCCTACTCCCTTTGAGATATAACAAAACAATGTATGGTGGTGGTATGATGGGATAACTCTCTACAGAAAAGTCTGCGGTGGCATATATCTATCTTTTAAGGATAGCTTACTATGTCCATTTTGACTTCTAAAAAATGGTCTTACCATGAGAGAATTGGAAATCTATTTAGACAGATACAGTATTAATCCTTATCAACTTATAATATACGTATACTTATATACGTATATTTACCTTATGCATTTCATGCACAATATGATAATCCTTTACACTATATAATTTAAATGAATATCTTAGGAGTTATCGCAAAATAAAAACGATCGCGCGTCAAATAAATTCAAGCGCGTGCCGCGGGTTATGTAAGCCGAGTGCTTCCGAGCGATAGGTACTTCCTTTATAAGCCTACGTACTGTTTAATATGCTGTTCAAGGTATAACTTACGGAACATTCCAAGGAGTTTGCAAAGCATAGGCGTAATATACTCTACTACCCGTGCGAAGCCGTGGCGGGTCGCTAGTATTATACAAAATGTAGCTAGCTTTTGCCCGGGTCTTTGACGGCGTGGAGTAAGGTTTATAAAATCCCACGGAAAACTTATTTTTCTGGGATAAAAAGTAGCCAGGACCTCAAATATACATATACCAAAAATTACGCTTCGTTGCTGCGTG
Source organism: Oeneis ivallda (assembly GCA_029955525.1). Lineage (NCBI taxonomy): Eukaryota > Metazoa > Arthropoda > Insecta > Lepidoptera > Nymphalidae > Oeneis > Oeneis ivallda. The sequence goes on along the minus strand of JARPMR010000002.1, from coordinate 17,748,246 downwards.
ATTTACGGACAAACAAACACTTTCGCACTTCAGATATTATACTTTAACATTTATAATATTACTAGATGATGCCCGCGACTTCGTCTATTAAGGTTTTTAATCCCCGCGGGAGCTCTGTAATATTCCGGGATAAAATGTAGCCTATGTGTTAATCCTGGGTATGAGCTATCTCCATTCCAAATTTCAGCCAAATTGGTTCATTCGTTGTGGCGTGAAAGAGTAACAAACATCCATCCATACATCCTCACAAACTTTCACATTTATAATATTAGTAGGATGTATTAGTAAGGATAGTTAGGATGTCCTTTTTAGGATTCATTATGTTATCAAAATCGATTCAACGTTATGTGCGTGTTAAGGTAACAAGCAGACAGACAAACGAACAGAGTAGCTTTCGTATTCAATATCTTTACACAGATTACACAGACACAATCTTCTCGTTGTCGACTATTTACATTAATTACTAGATACAGTTAATAGCTTTTCAAGAACAACTAGATTTACTAACTTAAATCAACAAATCGCGAGAATCCCTGAGGTAAATAAACTTTGTTAGTACTAGCACCAGATTCGACGTTGCAAGGTTGTATATATTATACAAATTAAATTTGGACTACGAAAGCTATTAAATATTTGAAATATTGCCTCAATATTTGCAATTCTTAATATATATATTTCTTGTGTGCGTGTGTATGTCACTGAACTCCTCCTAGACGGGTGGATAGATTTTGATGAAATTTTTTGTGTGAGTTCAAGGGGATTCGAGGATGGTTTAGATTCACAAAAAAAATGAAAAAAATAATGTTCATTTAACTAATTTTTCATTTATAAGTAGTGGCGGTACGAAGTTCGCTGGGTCAGCTAGTAATATATATATATATATGTGTGTTAAGTAAATACATACTATTGGCAATTAGTCTCATGTAAGTCAAAGTAATTGTTCTGGGCCGATTTCACCAATGTAAAATAAGTCTAATCCGAGCATAAAGCTATTTTGATAGATATTTCAATACAAAAACTGTCAGAACGCCCAATTTATTAAAGTGAAACTTTTATTACATCGTCTCAAACTTTTTCGTCTGTGTGTTGCATGTCGCGTGACGGTCGGAGTTAAATGTCTATAATGTGAAAAAAAGTTTCGCTTTTACCGTGGTTTCATAAATCCACACAATCCTTTTTCTTGGATTAAACGTCACTCGACGTCGGTGAAAGCGGCAAAGTATTTTTAGAGTTAATCTCGAGAATAACTATACCAGGAATTATTGAAACGTAGTTCCTTATCGCGCGGTACGGAAGGGGGCTAGACGGAAAAAATTAAGGAACCGACACTCGACACGTTTTTGAAACCGACACTTTTTTGTTGAATGTGAATTTTGCATTGTATTCGGTATTTTCGCCATACATCACGGCGTCTGCATGGCCTAGTGGATCGGGCAGTCGTCTATAAGTTCAACGCCGATGGTTCGAATCCCAGCTCGACAGACTGAATTTTTTATTTTCAATTTTATTTTAAATAATTTCTACATGTGGAATTTTTCCCAAATTTTTTATTGTATAAATTAGATAAAATATTATTGTACTACTAACGCCATCTGTTAAAAAACCAGAGTAACTCTTTGGTTTTGTAACAGAGCTGCAATAGAAATAAACTACATAAATAATAAATAAATATAATAATAAGTAAATATAATTTCGTCATCATCGTAGTTAATCAATTTAATACTAGATGACACCACTAGTTTATTACAATTCCTTCACTAAAATTAATCGAAAGGAACTACGTTCAATCCGGGTGTCCCTTGACACCTCTCAAGTTTTTTTAAATATACTAAGGGCCGAGTTCACCAACGTATTTAAAGTCTCATCTTAAAAAAAAAAAGCTCGAGAATAACTATACCAGGAATTATTTAAATATACTAAGGGCCGAGTTCACCAACGTATTTAAAGTCTCATCCGAGCGTAAATATATTTTGACAGAGTTTTCAATACAAAAACTGTCAGAATGCCTAATTTATCTCTCGGTTAAACGTAACTTGACTTTGGTGAAATCGGCACTAAATATTATTCCATTTTGGTGAAATTGAGCTTAAAAGTAGCATTTTGTAAATGTTGAACCTTAAATTAGATAATAAATAAAAGTGGGTGAATAAGTCTTAAATTAAATAGCAATATTTTTCAAGTAACACGTTGTAAAAGTTCATAATCTCTAGTAAATGTTGAACAGATGGAAGTAACGACTTCAACCTACATTTGTCTACATTTTTATGAGGCAGTCTAATGAATACTCCAAATGAACCTTAATCTGAATTACAAGCTCGTGAGTGAATGAAACTTAGAGGAGAAATTGCTACCGCTTGAGGTTCACGTTAGCAAAGATAAATTAGGGACGTTTGTTGAAATGTCCGGTTGCATTATTTGGCGACGCACAGTTACTGCGACGGACACTTGCCGTTATCTGGAACACATGGGCAGAACATAAACTTGCACATGCATAACTGGTCATTGTATAAAAAAACTACACAAAGCATGTGCTACACTTAGTAAGTTTGTGGCTTGATTGATAAAAATACAATAATAATTTAGTAAGTACAAAGCTTCCAAGAATAAAAAGCTGTCTAAATAATTGTTTTTTTTCTTATTACTTTAACAGCTTTTATCGGTATTAATTATGAATAATGGAAACATTATTTAGACAGTCTCTAAGGGCTTAGTGCTAACGAATAAAATGAAGACTATATTTTTAGCACGGCAAAGATATTATTTATAAAAAAACAAACTAGCTCGGGATAAATCTATGTTCATCTCCAGGATACAAGTTGCATCTATGACAAACGTCGTGATGGGTAACGACTCGGTAGAATTGAATATATTATCAGCTTTAGCTGAAAGGAAAATACATAAATTATAACAATTTATCGTCTTGTTTTATTTTAATGGTTCCGCTGTTAAAATGTATTCTGTGCTACAAAATGATTTAATTATTAACGTATATTTAGTACAAATTACATTTTGGAGACCCGCAGCTGTGTTCATGTATTGCGTTACAATCTGAATCTAATTATAATTTTATGTATAAAATGCTTATTAATAGTGTGATGCTAAGGACCTTACTACTGCACTTATGCCCGTTTTTACCAACCTTACCTAAATCCTGCCCTAAGTAGGAGTCTCTTTACGTAGGTAGCCCCTAAATAAAATCTCTCACCCAATTTCATTTTCAACATTAGGTGTTCTAGGTGTTCGTGAAACGAAATCGACAGAAAGCGTCACCTGACTTAGCTTGGGTATCTCGTAAAAGTTGAGTTAGTTAAAGGAAACGTCAGTAAAACGGGCACAGAGTTGCTAATTGTAACCTCAAAATTTCCTAAAGGCAACCCCTCACAGGGAGCTTCGCCTATAATGTAACAGTTCAGTTTCGAGCATTACATCAGTGAGTGAGAAGAACTGAACTTTACAGTGCGCAACGTGTGCGCGTGGTAAGTACAATTTGTAATAACCGCGATACAATGTGCATCACCTACAGGCGAATGCTCGTCAGGCAGTAAGAGTATTGCAACGTAATGCTCAAAATCTAATCTTAGATTGTTAATTGCAGGCAAATGATCCCGGTGAAGGATCAACTTTATAAATAACTAGTAGGGCGCGTGGGTGCGCGGCCCGCAAGCGGACTGCGGTTTTTCTACTCGGCAAGTAGATTTTTAGGTCCTGATCATTTTCTATCAAAAAACCACTCTTCCATCTTTTATACTCTCCGAGATAGACACCGTTGAAGTTTTTATGGCCGCCATCTTGAATCCGCCATTTTGGATTTTTTTTCAGCTCACTGCCAATTTTCGAGGTTTCGAGTGACTTTTGTTCGAGCACCCCCACCTATCTTCATTACCATGGCCGTGCTCTTCACCCACCTTCCAAACCCTCGATCATCATATGTCATCATTTGTCATAATGAAAATTCTTCAATAAAAACAAATCTTGAAAAGGAACCGTATCAAAGTCTTGCATGATTCCCGGCTTCTAGTCTCTTCAATAGTCGCCATATATTTTGTATGAAGAAAAAAAAATCCGCCATCTTGGATTTTTTTTCTATTCATCAAATAGACCTTTGAGTCCTGATCATCTTTTTCCAAAAAACCAATCTTCCATCTTTTATACTCCCCGAGAGAGACACCGACGAAATTTGTATGGCGGCCATCTTTTTTCCGCCATTTTGAATTTATTTTCAGCTCACTGTCAATTGGATGTGGTTTTGAGTGACATTTGTTCGAGCACACCCCACCTATCTTCAATACCCTGGCCGAGCTCTTCACCCGTCTCCGAAATCTTCAATCATCAGCTCTCTCCATAATTTTCCTCTGAATGAATTTTTGTCTTCTATACGAAACCATTGGTGTAAAAAAAATTTTTCATACAAAATTTTACAGGAGAGGTGATCAATCAGTGAGTGAGTCAATCAATCAGTCAATCAGTGAATCAGCACGAGCAGCTATATATATATTAACTAGCGTTTGCTCGGTGCGCGAGCTGCTAAAGCAGCTCGCGGGAAGTGTTCTTACTACAAGTAGGGCGCGTGGGTGCGCGGCCCGCTAAAGCGGACCGCGATTGTTCGGCTTTATTTAATTCGCTCGGTGCGCGAGCTGCTAAAGCAGCTCGCGGGAAGGGTTATTACTACAAGTAAGGCGCGTGGGTGCGCGGCCCGCTAAAGCGGACCGCGATTTTTTTTACTCATCAAGTAGACCTTCGGATTCTGGTCATCTTTTGCCAAAAAATTTGTTCGAGCCCACCCCACCTATCTGCAATAACCTGGCCGTGCTCCTCATTCACAAAAGAAAAAGAAAAAAAAGAAAAAAAAAATGAAAAAAAAAAACAAAAAAAAACAAATGTAAAATGAAAAAAAGAAAAAGAAAAAAAGCCCTATGAACCTATCAAAATCAATGTCTTGCATAGTTCCCAACTTCTAGTCCCTTCAATATTCCCCATACATTTAGTATGGAAAAAAAAAATCCGCCATCTTGAATTTTTTTCCTACTCACCAGGTAGACCTCCGGGTTTTGATCATCTTTTGTCGAGAAACCGCTCCTCCATCTCTTATAGTCTCCGAGAGAGAGACGGACAAAATTTGCCGCCATTTTTTTTCCGCCATTTTGGAATTTTTTTTTAACTCACTGGCAACTGCTCGAGGTTTCGAATGACATTTGGTCGAGCACCCTCCACCTATCTTCTATACCCTGGCCGTGCCCCTCGCCCGTCTCCGAACTCCTCACTCATCAGCTCTCTCCACCTTTCTCCGAGTCACATTCTTTGAGCTCTATACGACACCATGGGTGAAAAAAATTTTTTTCATACAAAATTTTACAGGAGAGGGGTCGGAAATTTGAGACGTCACAGCTCGGCCGCCATCTTGTTTTTTTAATTTTTTTCACTTTTTCTGTTAATCGTTTACTAATTTCTACAATAATCCAAAATTTCAAAGAAATCGGTTGGAAAATAAAAGAGTTGCAAGATTCACGTCGGCCGCCATCTTGTTTTTCCGAAATGTCATAATTTTTCCGCTAAAGCGGACCGCGATTGTTCGGCTTTATTTAATTCGCTCGGTGCGCGAGCTGCTAAAGCAGCTCGCGGGAAGGGTTATTACTACAAGTAAGGCGCGTGGGTGCGCGGCCCGCTAAAGCGGACCGCGATTTTTTTTACTCATCAAGTAGACCTTCGGATTCTGGTCATCTTTTGCCAAAAAATTTGTTCGAGCCCACCCCACCTATCTGCAATAACCTGGCCGTGCTCCTCATTCACAAAAGAAAAAGAAAAAAAAGAAAAAAAAAATGAAAAAAAAAAACAAAAAAAAACAAATGTAAAATGAAAAAAAGAAAAAGAAAAAAAGCCCTATGAACCTATCAAAATCAATGTCTTGCATAGTTCCCAACTTCTAGTCCCTTCAATATTCCCCATACATTTAGTATGGAAAAAAAAAATCCGCCATCTTGAATTTTTTTCCTACTCACCAGGTAGACCTCCGGGTTTTGATCATCTTTTGTCGAGAAACCGCTCCTCCATCTCTTATAGTCTCCGAGAGAGAGACGGACAAAATTTGCCGCCATTTTTTTTCCGCCATTTTGGAATTTTTTTTTAACTCACTGGCAACTGCTCGAGGTTTCGAATGACATTTGGTCGAGCACCCTCCACCTATCTTCTATACCCTGGCCGTGCCCCTCGCCCGTCTCCGAACTCCTCACTCATCAGCTCTCTCCACCTTTCTCCGAGTCACATTCTTTGAGCTCTATACGACACCATGGGTGAAAAAAATTTTTTTCATACAAAATTTTACAGGAGAGGGGTCGGAAATTTGAGACGTCACAGCTCGGCCGCCATCTTGTTTTTTTAATTTTTTTCACTTTTTCTGTTAATCGTTTACTAATTTCTACAATAATCCAAAATTTCAAAGAAATCGATTGGAAAACAAAAGAGTTGCAAGATTCACGTCGGCCGCCATCTTGTTTTTCCGAAATGTCATAATTTTCCCCAACTCGAATCCCCCCCCCAAACACATCTCCCGAACATCATTATATCGATTTCCGTCTCCTTCTAGGAGAACAACCCTGTCAATGAGTGAGTGAGTGAGTGAGTGAGTGTGTCAGTCAGTGGTAATCGAGCTATATATATTATAACTAGTAGGGCGCGTGGGTGCGCGGCCCGCAAGCGGACCGCGGTTTTTCTACTCGTCTAGTAGACTTTCAGCTCCTGATCATTTTCTATCACAAAACCACTCTTCCATCTTTTATACTCTCCGAGATAGACACCGTTGAAGTTTGTATGGCCGCCATCTTGAATCCGCCATTTTGGATTTTTTTCAGCTCACTGCCAATTGGATGAGATTTCGAGTGACTTTTGTTCGAGCACCCCCACCTATCTACATTACCATGGCCGTGCTCCTCACCCACCTTCCAAACCCTCGATCATCATATGTCATCATTTGTCATAATGAAAATTCTTCAATAAAAAAAATCTTGAAAAGGAATTGTATCAAAGTCGTGCATGATTCCCGGCTTCTAGTCTCTTCAATATTCGCCATATATTTTTGTATGAAGAAAAAAAAAATTACGCCATCTTGAATTTTTTTTCTGTTCGTCAAGTAGACCTTAGGGTCTTGATCAGCTTTTGCCAGGAAACCACTCTTCTATCTTTTATACTCTCCGAGATAGACACCGACGAAGTTTGTATGGCCGCCATCTTTTTTCCGCCATTTTGAATTTTTTTTCAGCTCACTGCGAATTGGATGAGGTTTCGAGTGACATTTGTTCGAGCACGCCCCACCTATCTTCAATACCCTGGCCGTGCTCCTCATCCGTCTCCGAAATCCTCAATCATCAGCTCTCTCCATAATTTTCCTCCGAATGAATTTTTGTCCTCTATACGAAACCATCGGTGGAAAAAAAATTTTTCATACAAAATTTTACAGGAGAGGTGATCAATCAGTCAGTGAATCAGTGAATCAGCACGAGCAGCTATATATATATACTAGCGTTTGATCGGTGCGCGAGCTGCTAAAGCAGCTCGCGGGAAGTGTTATAACTAAAAGTAAGGCGCGTGGGTGCGCGGCCCGCTAAAGCGGACCGCGATTGTTCGGCTTTATTTATTTCGCTCGGTGCGCGAGCTGCTAAAGCAGCTCGCGGGAAGTGTTATTGCTACAAGTAGGGCGCGTGGGTGCGCGGCCCGCTAAAGCGGACCGCGATTGTTCGGCTTTATTTATTTCGCTCGGTGCGCGAGCTGCTAAAGCAGCTCGCGGGAAGTGTTATTACTACAAGTAGGGCGCGTGGGTGCGCCCGCTAAAGCGGACCGCGATTTTTTTATTCATCAAGTAGACCTTCGGATTCTGGTCATCTTTTGCCAAAAAATTTGTTCGAGCACACCCCACCTATCTGCAATAACCTGGCCGTGCTCCTCATTCACAAAAGAAAAAGAAAAAAAAATGAAAAAAAAATGAAAAAAAAGAAAAAAAAAAAACAAATGTAAAATGAAAAAAATGAAAAAGAAAAAAGCCCTATGAACCTATCGAAATCAATGTCTTGCATAGTTCCCAACTTCTAGTCCCTTCAATATTCCCCATACATTTAGTGTGGAAAAAAAAAAAATCCGCCATCTTGAATTTTTTCCTACTCACCAGGTAGACCTCCGGGTTTTGATCATCTTTTGTCGAGAAACCGCTCCTCCATCTTTTATAGTCTCCGAGAGAGAGAGCTGCTAAAGCAGCTCGCGGGAAGTGTTATTACTACAAGTAAGGCGCGTGGGTGCGCGACCCGCTAAAGCGGACCGCGATTGTTCGGCTTTATTTATTTCGCTCGGTGCGCGAGCTGCTAAAGCAGCTCGCGGGAAGTGTTATTACTACAAGTAGGGCGCGTGGGTGCGCGGCCCGCTAAAGCGGACCGCGATTTTTTTACTCATCAAGTAGACCTTCGGATTCTGCTCATCTTTTGCCAAAAAATTTGTTCGAGCACACCCCACCTATCTGCAATAACCTGGCCGTGCTCCTCATTCACAAATGAAAAAGAAAAAAAAAGAAAAAAAAAAAAAGAAAAAAAAGAAAAAAAGCAAATGTAAAATGTAAAAAAAGAAAAAGAAAAAAGCCCTATGAACCTATCAAACTCATTGTCTTGCATAGTTCCCAACTTCTAGTCCCTTCAATATTCCCCATATAAATTTTGTATGGAAAAAAAAATCCGCCATCTTGAATTTTTTTCCAACTCACCAGGTAGACCTCCGGGTTTTGATCATCTTTTGTCGAGAAACCGCTCCTCCATCTCTTATAGTCTCCGAGAGAGCGACGGACAAAATTTGCCGCCATTTTTTTTCCGCCATTTTGGAATTTTTTTTCGACTCACTGGCAACTGCTCGAGGTTTCAAATGACATTTGGTCGAGCACCCTCCACCTATCTTCTATACCCTGGCCGTGCCCCTCGCCCGTCTCCGAACTCCTCACTCATCAGCTCTCGCCACCTTTCTCCGAGTCACATTGTTTGAGCTCTATACGACACCATGGGTGAAAAAAATTTTTTTCATACAAAATTTTACAGCAGAGGGGTGGAAATTTGAGACGTCACAGCTCGGCCGCCATCTTGTTTTTTTAATTTTTTTCACTTTTTCTGTTAATCGTTTACTAATTTCTACAATAATCCAAAATTTCAAAGAAATCGGTTGGAAAACAAAAGAGTTGCAAGATTCACGTCGGCCGCCATCTTGTTTTTCCAAAATGTCATAATTTTTCCCCACTCGAATCCCCCACTTGAACATATCTCCCGTACATCATTTTATCGTTTTTTGTCTCTTTCTAGGAGAACAATTATGTCAATCAGTCAGTGAGTGAGTGAGTGAGTGGTAATCGAGCTATATATATTATAACTAGCATTTGCTCGGTGCGCGAGCTGCTAAAGCAGCTCGCGGGAAGTGTTTTACTAAAAGTAAGGCGCGTGGGTGCGCGGCCCGCTAAAGCGGACCGCGATTGTTCGGCTTTATTTATTTCGCTCGGTGCGCGAGCTGCTAAAGCAGCTCGCGGGAAGTGTTATTGCTACAAGTAGGGCGCGTGGGTGCGCGGCCCGCTAAAGCGGACCGCGATTGTTCGGCTTTATTTATTTCGCTCGGTGCGCGAGCTGCTAAAGCAGCTCGCGGGAAGTGTTATTACTACAAGTAGGGCGCGTGGGTGCGCGGCCCGCTAAAGCGGACCGCGATATTTTTACTCATCAAGTAGACCTTCGGATTCTGGTCATCTTTTGCCAAAAAATTTGTTCGAGCACACCCCACCTATCTGCAATAACCTGGCCGTGCTCCTCATTCACAAAAGAAAAAGAAAAAAAAAGAAAAAAAAAAGAAAAAAAAGAAAAAAAGCAAATGTAAAATGAAAAAAAAAGAAAAAGAAAAAAAGCCCTATGAACCTATCGAAATCAATGTCTTGCATAGTTCCCAACTTCTAGTCCCTTCAATATTCCCCATATACATTTTGTATGGAAAAAAAAAGAAAAAATAGAAAAATGAAGAAAAGGAAAAAAAAGAAAAAAGAAACAAAAAGAAGAAAAAAAAAAGAAAAATCATTATTCGTCATATATTTCGCATGGAAAAAAAATCCGCCATCTTGTTTGTTTTCCTGATCATCAAGCAGACCTTTGGGTCTTGATCATCTGTTGCCAAGAAACTACTCTTCCATCTTTTATACTCTCCGAGATAGACACCAGAGAAAGTTTCTATGGCCGCCATCTTGAATCCGCCATTTTGGAGTTTTTTTTTCGACTCCCTGCTAATTGGAAGTGGTTTCGAGTAATTTTTGTTGGAGCACACCCCACCTAGTTGGTCGCGTGGATAGTTGGCAAAAAAACCACTCTTTCACCTTTTTTAACCCATTTTCAAAAAGGAGGAGGTTCTCAATTCGGCCAGTATATTTTTCTTTTTTAATTCTCCGAGATCTAAGACACCTATGAACCTATAAAAATCAATGTCTTGCATAGTTCCCAACTTCTAGTCCTTCAATATTCCCCATACATTTTATATGGAAAAAAAAATCCGCCATCTTGAATTTTTTTCCTACTCACCAGGTAGACCTCCGGGTTTTGATCATCTTTTGTCGAGAAACCGCTCCTCCATCTTTTATAGTCTCCGAGAGAGAGACGGACAAAATTTGCCGCCATTTTTTTTCCGCCATTTTGGAATTTTTTTTCAACTAAAAACGCTTGTACATAACTTTTCATGCTTCCTTGGAAGCTACCTGTATTTTAAGGCCAATAAAAATTTAAATATAAACGGTCTGAATAAATACAACTGCAAAACCCGAATATTCGACTATCTAACAGAACTAGACTACGATGAAACGGAAAAATTCATTAGGATCCAAAAATAAAACAGTCACACACACACACACACACACACACACACACACACACACACACACACACACACACAAACACAAACACACTCACACACACACATACATACATACTTACTCAATAGATAAATAAATTAACTACCTATCTACAAACTTGTATAACATGTACTTTTTACCTTTTTTTTTTTAAATTAAGTATGTCAAAATAATATAACTTTAGGAGTATTGTATCCCTGGAAGGAACTACCCTCTGCAACACAGGTTTTCCTAGTGCAGAGGGTATGGACTATTTGTATTTTTGTAAAAATTTATGGATCAATAAATAAATTATTATTATTATTACTCACTGGCAACTGCTCGAGGTTTCGAATGACATTTGGTCGAGCACCCTCCACCTATCTTCTATACCCTGGCCGTGCCCCTCGCCCGTCTCCGAACTCCTCACTCATCAGCTCTCTCCACCTTTCTCCGAGTCATATTCTTTGAGCTCTATACGACACCATGGGTGAAAAAAATTTTTTTCATACAAAATTTTACAGGAGAGGGGTCGGAAATTTGAGACGTCACAGCTCGGCCGCCATCTTGTTTTTTTAATTCTTTTCACTTTTTCTGTTAATCGTTTACTAATTTCTACAATAATCCAAAATTTCAAAGAAATCGGTTGGAAAACAAAAGAGTTGCAAGAATCACGTTGGCCGCCATCTTGTTTTTCCGAAATGTCATAATTTTTCCCCACTCGAATCCCCCACCCGAACATATCTCCCGTACATCATTGTATCGTTTTTTGTCTCTTTCTAGGAGAACAATTATGTCAATCAGTCAGTGAGTCAGTGGTAATCGAGCTATATATATTACTAGCGTTTGCTCGGTGCGCGAGCTGCTAAAGCAGCTCGCGGGAAGTGTTATTACTAAAAGTAGGGCGCGTGCGTGCGCGGCCCGCTAAAGCGGACCGCGATTTTTTTACTCATCAAGTAGACCTTCGGATTCTGGTCATCTTTTGCCAAAAAATTTGTTCGAGCACACCCCCCCTATCTGCAATAACCTGGCCGTGCTCCTCATTCACAAAAGAAAAAGAAAAAAAAGAAAAAGAGAAAAAAAGAAAATGAAAATGAAAAAAAGAAAAAGAATAAAAAAAAAGGAAAAAAGAAAAAAAAATGAAAAAAAAAGAAAAACAAAAAAAAAGAAAAAAAGAGAAGAAAGAAAAAAGAAAGAAAAAAGAGAAAAAATAAAAGAAAAAAGAAGAATCAATATTCGGAAAAAAATTCGCCATCTTGATTTTTTTTCCTGTTCATCAAGTAGACCTTTGGGTCTTGATCATCTTTTGCCCAGAAACTACTCTTCTATCTTGTATACTCTCCGAGATAGACACCAGAGAAAGTTTCTATGGCCGCCATCTTGAATCCGCCATTTTGGAGTTTTTTTTTCAACTCCCTGCTAATTATCTATTACGTACAATGTTTCTTGCAAATAAATACATTTCATTTCATTTCATTTCATTTCATTTCATTTCATTTCATTTCATTTCATTTCATTTCATTTCATTTCATTTCATTTCATTTCATTTCATTTCATTTCATTTCATTTCATTTCATTTCATTTCATTTCATTTCATTTCATTTCATTTCATTTCATTTCATTTCATTTCATTTCATTTCATTTCATTTCATTTCATTTCATTTCATTTCATTCATTTGGATGTGGTTTCGAGTAATTTTTGTTGGAGCACACGCCACCTAGTTGGTCGCGTGGATAGTTGGCAAAAAACCACTATTTCACCTTTTTTAACCCATTTCCAAAAAGGAGGAGGTTCTCAATTCGGCCAGTATATTTTTCTTTTTTAATTCTCCGAGATCTAAGACACCTATGAACCTATCAAAATCAATGTCTTGCATAGTTCCCAACTTCTAGTCCCTTCAATATTCCCCATACATTTTGTATGGAAAAAGAAAATCCGCCATCTTGAATTTTTTTCCTACTCACCAGGTAGACCTCCGGGTTTTGATCATCTTTTGTCGAGAAACCGCTCCTCCATCTTTTATAGTCTCCGAGAGAGAGACGGACAAAATTTGCCGCCATTTTTTTTCCGCCATTTTGGAATTTTTTTTCAACTCACTGGCAACTGCTCGAGGTTTCGAATGACATTTGGTCGAGCACCCTCCACCTATCTTCTATACCCTGGCCGTGCCCCTCGCCCGTCTCCGAACTCCTCACTCATCGGCTCTCTCCACCTTTCTCCGAGTCACATTCTTTGAGCTCTATACGACACCATGGGTGAAAAAAATTTTTTTGATACAAAATTTTACAGGAGAGGGGTCGGAAATTTGAGACGTCACAGCTCGGCCGCCATCTTGTTTTTTTAATTTTTTTCACTTTTTCTGTTAATCGTTTACTAATTTCTACAATAATCCAAAATTTCAAAGAAATCGGTTGGAAAACAAAAGAGTTGCAAGATTCACGTCGGCCGCCATCTTGTTTTTCCGAAATGTCATAATTTTTCCCCACTCGAATCCTCCACTCGAACATATCTCCCATACATCATTCTATCGTTTTTTGTCTCTTTCTAGGAGAACAATTATGTCAATCAGTGAGTGGTAATCGAGCTATATATATTACTAGCGTTTGCTCGGTGCGCGAGCTGCTAAAGCAGCTCGCGGGAAGTGTTATTACTAAAAGTAAGGCGCGTGGGTGCGCGGCCCGCTAAAGCGGACCGCGATTTTTTTCCTCATCAATTAGACCTTCGGATTCTGGTCATCTTTTGCCAAAAAATTTGTTCGAGCACACTCCACCTATCTGCAATAACCTGGCCGTGCTCCTCATTCACAAAAGAAAAAAAAAAGAAAAGAAAAAAAGAAGAAAGAAAAAAAGAAAATGAATAATAAAAAAAAGAAAAATAATAAAAAAAAGGAAAAAAGAAAAGAAAAAAGAATAAAAAAAGAAAATGAAAAAAAAGGAAAAGAAAAAGAAAAAAGGAAAAACGAAAAAGAAAAGAAAAAAGTAAAAGCAAAAGAAAAAGAAAAAAAAGAAAAGAGAAAAAAAAGAAAAAAAAAAAGAAAAATGAAGAAAAAGAAAAAAAAGAAACAAAAAGAAGAAAAAAAAGAAAAATCAATATTCGCCATATATTTCGCATGGAAAAAAAATCCGCCATCTTGTTTTTTTTCCTGATCATCAAGTTGACCTTTGGGTCTTGATCATCTGTTGCCAAGAAACTACTCTTCTATCTTTTATACTCTCCGAGATAGACACCAGAGAAAGTTTCTATGGCCGCCATCTTGAATCCGCCATTTTGGAGTTTTTTTTTCAACTCCCTGCTAATTGGATGTGGTTTCGAGTAATTTTTGTTGGGGCACACCCCACCTAGTTGGACGCGTGGATACTTGGCAAAAAAACCACTCTTTCACCTTTTTTAACCCATTTCCAAAAAGGAGGAGGTTCTCAATTCGGCCAGTATATTTTTCTTTTTTAATTCTCCGAGATCTAAGACACCTATGAACCTATCAAAATCAATGTCTTGCATAGTTCCCAACTTCTAGTCCCTTCAATATTCCCTATACATTTTGTATGGAAAAAAAAAATCCGCCATCTTGAATTTTTTTCCTACTCACCAGGTAGACCTCCGGGTTTTGATCATCTTTTGTCGAGAAACCGCTTCTCCATCTTTTATAGTTTCCGAGAGAGAGACGGACAAAATTTGCCGCCATTTTTTTTCCGCCATTTTGGAATTTTTTTTCAACGCACTGGCAACTGCTCGAGTTTTCGAATGACATTTGGTGGAGCACCCTCCACCTATCTTCTATACCCTGGCCGTGCCCCTCGCCCGTCTCCGAACTCCTCACTCATCAACTCTCTCCACCTTTCTCCGAGTCACACTCTTTGAGCTCTATACGACACCATGGGTGAAAAAAATTTTTTTCATACAAAATTTTACAGGAGAGGGGTCGGAAATTTGGGACGTCACAGCTCGGCCGCCATCTTGTTTTTTGAATTTTTTTCACTTTTTCTGTTAATCGTTTACTAATTTCTACAATAATCCAAAATTTCAAAGAAATCGGTTGGAAAACAAAAGAGTTGCAAGATTCACGTCGGCCGCCATCTTGTTTTTCCGAAATGTCATAATTTTTCCCCACTCGAATCCCCCACCCGGACATATCTCCCCTACATCATAGTATCATTTTCCGTCTCTTTCTAGGAGAACAATCGTGTCAATCAGTCAGTGTGTCAGTCAGTCAGTGGTAATCGAGCTATATATATTATAACTAGTATTTCGCTCGGTGCGCGAGCTGCTAAAGCAGCTCGCGGGAAGTGTTTTACTAAAAGTAAGGCGCGTGGGTGCGCGGCCCGCTAAAGCGGACCGCGATTGTTCGGCTTTATTTATTTCGCTCGGTGCGCGAGCTGCTAAAGCAGCTCGCGGGAAGTGTTATTACTACAAGTAGGGCGCGTGGGTGCGCGGCCCGCTAAAGCGGACCGCGATTGTTCAGCTTTATTTATTTCGCTCGGTGCGCGAGCTGCTAAAGCAGCTCGCGGGAAGTGTTATTACTACAAGTAGGGCGCGTGGGTGCGCGGCCCGCTAAAGCGGACCGCGATTTTTTTACTCGTCAAGTAGCCCTTCGGATTCTGGTCATCTTTTGCCAAAAAATTTGTTCGAGCACACCCCACCTATCTGCAATAACCTGGCCGTGCTCCTCATTCACAAAAGAAAAAGAAAAAAAAAACAAAAAAAAAGAAAAAAAAGAAAAAAAAAACAAATGTAAAATGAAAAAAAAGAAAAAGAAAAAAAGCCCTATGAACCTATCAAAATCAATGTCTTGCATAGTTCCAACTTCTAGTCCCTTCAATATTCCCCATACATTTAGTATGGAAAAAAAAAAATCCGCCATCTTGAATTTTTTTCCTACTCAACAGGTAGACCTCCGGGTTTTGATCATCTTTTGTCGAGAAACCGCTCCTCTATCTTTTATAGTCTCCGAGAGAGAGACGGACAAAATTTGCCGCCATTTTTTTTCCGCCATTTTGGATTTTTTTTTCAACTCACTGGCAACTGCTCGAGGTTTCGAATGACATTTGGTCGAGCACCCTCCACCTATCTTCTATACCCTGGCCGTGCCCCTCGCCCGTCTCCGAACTCCTCACTCATCAGCTCTCTCCACCTTTCTCCGAAGCAAATTCTTTGAGCTCTATACGACACCATGGGTGACAAAAATTTTTTTCATACAAAATTTTACAGGAGAGGGGTCGGAAATTTGAGACGTCACAGCTCGGCCGCCATCTTGTTTTTTTAATTTTTTTCACTTTTTCTGTTAATCGTTTACTAATTCCTACAATAATCCAAAATTTCAAAGAAATCGGTTGGAAAACAAAAGAGTTGCAAGATTCACGTCGGCCGCCATCTTGTTTTTCCGAAATATCATAATTTTCCCCAACTCGAATCCCCCACCCCAACATATCTCCCGAACATGATTATATCGATTTCCGTCTCCTTCTAGGAGAACAACCCTGTCAATGAGTGAGTGAGTGAATCAGTGAGTGAGTGGTAATCGAGCTATATATATTATAATAACTAGCATTTGCTCGGTGCGCGAGCTGCTAAAGCAGCTCGCGGGAAGTGTTGTTACTACAAGTAGGGCGCGTGGGTGCGCGGCCCGCTAAAGCGGACCGCGATTGTTCGGCTTTATTTATTTCGCTCGGTGCGCGAGCTGCTAAAGCAGCTCGCGGGAAGTGTTATTACTACAAGTAGGGCGCGTGGGTGCGCGGCCCGCTAAAGCGGACCGCGATTTTTTTACTCATCAAGTAGACCTTCGGATTCTGGTCATCTTTTGCCAAAAAATTTGTTCGAGCACACCCCACCTATCTGCAATAACCTGGCCGTGCTCCTCATTTACAAAAGAAAAAGAAAAAAAAAGAAAAAAACAAAAAAAAAGAAAAAAAAAAGAAATGTAAAATGAAAAAAAAGAAAAAGAAAAAAGCCCTATGAACCTATCAAAATCAATGTCTTGCATAGTTCCCAACTTCTAGTCCCTTCAATATTCCCCATACATTTTGTATGGGAAAAAAAAAATCCGCCATCTTGAATTTTTTTCCTACTCACCAGGTAGACCTCCGGGTTTTGATCATCTTTTGTCGAGAAACCGCTCCTCCATCTTTTATAGTCTCCGAGAGAGAGACGGACAAAATTTGCCGCCATTTTTTTTCCGCCATTTTGGATTTTTTTTTCAACTCTCTGGCAACTGCTCGAGGTTTCGAATGACATTTGGTCGAGCACCCTCCACCTATCTTCTATACCCTGGCCGTGCCGCTCGCCCGTCTCCGAACTCCTCACTCATCAGCTCTCACCACCTTTCTCCGAGTCACATTCTTTGAGCTCTATACGACACCATGGGTGAAAAAAATTTTTTTCATACAAAATTTTACAGGAGAGGGGTCGGAAATTTGAGTCGTCACAGCTCGGCCGCCATCTTGTTTTTTAATTTTTTTCAATTTTTCTGTTAATCGTTTACTAATTTCTACAATAATCCAAAATTTCAAAGAAATCGGTTGGAAAACAAAAGAGCTGCAAGATTCACGTCGGCCGCCATCTTGTTTTTCCGAAATGTCATAATTTTCCCCAACTCGAATCCCCCCCCCGAACACATCTCCCGAACATCATTATATCGATTTCCGTCTCCTTCTAGGAGAACAACCCTGTCAATCAGTCAGTGAGTGAATCAGTCAGTGGTAATTGAGCTATATATATTATAATAACTAGCGTTTGCTCGGTGCGCGAGCTGCTAAAGCAGCTCGCGGGAAGTGTTTTACTAAAAGTAAGGCGCGTGGGTGCGCGGCCCGCTAAAGCGGACCGCGATTGTTCGGCTTTATTTATTTCGCTCGGTGCGCGAGCTGCTAAAGCAGCTCGCGGGAAGTGTTATTACTACAAGTAGGGCGCGTGGGTGCGCGGCCCACGTGTCGGCGTACCTCTATGGTGACTACTTTAGAGGTACGCCGTCTACTTTAGAGGTACGCCGTCTACTTTAGAGGTACGCAGCCTACTTTGGAGGTACGCCCACTACTTTAGAGGTACGCAGGCTACTTTTAAGGTACGCAGGCTACTTTGGAGGTACGCAGGCTACTTTGGAGGTACGCAGGCTACTTTGGTGGTACGCAGACTACCTGCGTACCTCTAAAGTAGTCGGCGTACCTCTAAAGTAGCCGGCGTACCTTAAAAGTAGCCTGCGTACCTCTAAAGTAGTGGGCGTACCTCCAAAGTAGGCTGCGTACCTCTAAAGTAGACGGCGTACCTCTAAAGTAGACGGCGTACCTCTAAAGTAGTCACCATAGAGGTACGCCGACTACTTTAGAGGTACGCAGACTACTTTTAAGGTACGACAGCTACTTTAGAGGTACGCCGTCTACTTTAGAGGTACGCAGCCTACTTTGGAGGTACGCCCACTACTTTAGAGGTACGCAGGCTACTTTTAAGGTACGCAGGCTACTTTGGAGGTACGCAGGCTACTTTGGAGGTACGCAGGCTACTTTGGTGGTACGCAGACTACCTTCGTACCTCTAAAGTAGACGGCGTACCTCTAAAGTAGACGGCGTACCTCTAAAGTAGCCGGCGTACCTCTAAAGTAGCTGTCGTACCTTAAAAGTAGCCTGCGTACTTCTAAAGTAGTGGGCGTACCTCTATGGTGACTACTTTAGAGGTGCGCAGGCTACTTTTAAGGTACGCCGGCTACTTTAGAGGTACGCCGACTACTTTAGAGGTACGCAGGTAGTCTGCGTACCACCAAAGTAGCCTGCGTACCTCCAAAGTAGCCTGCGTACCTCCAAAGTAGCCTGCGTACCTTAAAAGTAGCCTGCGTACCTCTAAAGTAGTGGGCGTAGCTCCAAAGTAGGCTGCGTACCTCTAAAGTAGACGGCGTACCTCTAAAGTAGCTGTCGTACCTTAAAAGTAGTCTGCGTACCTCTAAAGTAGTCGGCGTACCTCTATGGTGACTACTTTAGAGGTACGCCGTCTACTTTAGAGGTACGCAGCCTACTTTGGAGGTACGCAGGCTACTTTTAAGGTACGCCGGCTACTTTAGAGGTACGCCGACTACTTTAGAGGTACGCAGGTAGTCTGCGTACCACCAAAGTAGCCTGCGTACCTCCAAAGTAGCCTGCGTACCTCCAAAGTAGCCTGCGTACCTTAAAAGTAGCCTGCGTACCTCTAAAGTAGTGGGCGTACCTCCAAAGTAGGCTGCGTACCTCTAAAGTAGACGGCGTACCTCTAAAGTAGACGGCGTACCTCTAAAGTAGTCACCATAGAGGTACGCCGACTACTTTAGAGGTACGCAGACTACTTTTAAGGTACGACAGCTACTTTAGAAGTACGCCGTCTACTTTAGAGGTACGCCGACTACTTTAGAGGTACGCAGGTAGTCTGCGTACCACCAAAGTAGCCTGCGTACCTCCAAAGTAGCCTGCGTACCTCCAAAGTAGCCTGCGTACCTTAAAAGTAGCCTGCGTACCTCTAAAGTAGTGGGCGTACCTCCAAAGTAGGCTGCGTACCTCTAAAGTAGACGGCGTACCTCTAAAGTAGCCTGCGTACCTCTAAAGTAGTCGGCGTACCTCTATGGTGACTACTTTACAGGTACGCAGGTAGTCTGCGTACCACCAAAGTAGCCTGCGTACCTCCAAAGTAGCCTGCGTACCTCCAAAGTAGCCTGCGTACCTTAAAAGTAGCCTGCGTACCACCAAAGTAGCCTGCGTACCTCCAAAGTAGTTTGCGTACCTCCAAAGTAGCCTGCGTACGTTAAAAGTAGCCTGCGTACCACCAAAGTAGCCTGCGTACCTCCAAAGTAGTTGGTCGCGTGGATAGTTGGCAAAAAAACCACTCTTTCACCTTTTTTAACCCTTTCTAAAAAGGAGGAGGTTCTCAATTCGGCCAGTATATTTTTCTTTTTTAATTCTCCGAGATTTAAGACACCTATGAACCTATCAAAATCAATGTCTTGCATAGTTCCCAACTTCTAGTCCCTTCAATATTCCCGAAAAAAAAAATCCGCCATCTTGAATTTTTTTCCTACTCACCAGGTAGACCTCCGGGTTTTGATCATCTTTTGTCGAGAAACCGCTCCTCCATCTTTTATAGTCTCCGAGAGAGAGACGGACAAAATTTGTCGCCATTTTTTTTCCGCCATTTTGGAATTTTTTTTCAACTCACTGGCAACTGCTCGAGGTTTCGAATGACATTTGGTCGAGCACCCTCCACCTATCTACTATACCCTGGCCGTGCCCCTCGCCCGTCTCCGAACTCCTCACTCATCAGCTCTCTCCACCTTTCTCCGAGTCACATTCTTTGAGCTCTATACGACACCATGGGTGAAAAAAATTTTTTTCATAGAAAATTTTACAGGAGAGGGGTCGGAAATTTGAGGCGTCACAGCTCGGCCGCCATCTTGTTTTTTTAATTTTTTTCACTTTTTCTGTTAATCGTTTACTAATTTCTACAATAATCCAAAATTTCAAAGAAATCGGTTGGAAAACAAAAGAGTTTCAAGAATCACGTCGGCCGCCATCTTGTTTTTCCGAAATGTCATAATTTTTCCCCACTCGAATCCCCCACCCGGACATATCTCCCCTACATCATTGTATCGTTTTCTGTCTCTTTCTAGGAGAACAATCGTGTCAATCAGTGAGTGAGTCAGTGAGTCAGTCAGTCAGTCAGTCAGTGGTAATTGCCGCGTGGGTGCGCGGCCCGCTAAAGCGGACCGCGATTTTTTTACTCATCAAGTAGACCTTCGGATTCTGGTCATCTTTTGCCAAAAAATTTGTTCGAGCACACCCCACCTATCTGCAATAACCTGGCCGTGCTCCTCATTCACAAAAGAAAAAGAAAAAAAAGAAAAAAATGTAATAAAACAAAAAAAACAAATGTAAAATGAAAAAAAAGAAAAAGAAAAAAAGCCCTATGAACCTATCAAAATCAATGTCTTGCATAGTTCCCAACTTCTAGTCCCTTCAATATTCCCCATACATTTTGTATAGAAAAAAAAAATCCGCCATCTTGAATTTTTTTCCTACTCACCAGGTAGACCTCCGGGTTTTGATCATCTTTTGTCGAGAAACCGCTCCTCCATCTTTTATAGTCTCCGAGAGAGAGACGGACAAAATTTACCGCCATTTTTTTTCCGCCATTTTGGAATTTTTTTTCAACGCACTGGCAACTGCTCGAGGTTTCGAATGACATTTGGTCGAGCACCCTCCACCTATCTTCTATACCCTGGCCGTGCCCCTCGCCCGTCTCCGAACTCCTCACTCATCAGCTCTCTCCACCTTTCTCCGAGTCACATTCTTTGAGCTATATACGACACCATGGGTGAAAAAAATTTTTTTCATACAAAATTTTACAGGAGAGGGGTCGGAAATTTGAGACGTCACAGCTCGGCCGCCATCTTGTTTTTTTAATTTTTTTCACTTTTTCTGTTAATCGTTTACTAATTCCTACAATAATCCAAAATTTCAAAGAAATCGGTTGGAAAACAAAAGAGTTGCAAGATTCACGTCGGCCGCCATCTTGTTTTTCCGAAATGTCATAATTTTCCCCAACTCGAATCCCCCACCCCAACATATCTCCCCTACATCATTGTATCGATTTCCGTCTCCTTCTAGGAGAACAACCCTGTCAATGAGTCAGTCAGTGAATCAGTCAGTCAGTGGTAATCGAGCTATATATATTATAATAACTAGCGTTTGCTCGGTGCGCGAGCTGCTAAAGCAGCTCGCGGGAAATGTTATTACTAAAAGTAAGGCGCGTGGGTGCGCAGCCCGCTAAAGCGGACCGCGATTGTTCGGCTTTATTTATTTCGCTCGGTGCGCGAGCTGCTAAAGCAGCTCGCGGGAAGTGTTATTGCTACAAGTAGGGCGCGTGGGTGCACGGCCCGCTAAAGCGGACCGCGATTGTTCGGCTTTATTTATTTCGCTCGGTGCGCGAGCTGCTAAAGCAGTTCGCGGGAAGTGTTATTACTACAAGTAGGGCGCGTGGGTGCGCGGCCCGCTAAAGCGGACCGCGATTTTTTTACTCATCAAGTAGACCTTCGGATTCTGGTCATCTTTTGCCAAAAAATTTGTTCGAGCACACCCCACCTATCTGCAATAACCTGGCCGTGCTCCTCATTCACAAAAGAAAAAGAAAAAAAAAGAAAAAAAAAAGAAAAAAAAGAAAAAAAAAATGAAAAAAAAGAAAAAAAAACAAATGTAAAATGAAAAAAAAGAAAAAAAACAAATGTAAAATGAAAAAAAGAAAAAGAAAAAAAGCCCTATGAACCTATCAAAATCAATGTCTTGCATAGTTCCCAACTTCTAGTCCCTTCAATATTCCCCATACATTTTGTATGGGAAAAAAAAATCCGCCATCTTGAATTTTTTTCCTACTCACCAGGTAGACCTCCGGGTTTTGATCATCTTTTGTCGAGAAACCGCTCCTCCATCTTTTATAGTTTCCGAGAGAGAGACGGACAAAATTTGCCGCCATTTTTTTTCCGCCATTTTGGAATTTTTTTTCAACTCACTGGCAATTGCTCGAGGTTTCGAATGACATTTGGTCGAGCACCCTCCACCTATCTTCTATACCCTGGCCGTGCCCCTCGCCCGTCTCCGAACTCCTCACTCATCAGCTCTCTCCACCTTTCTCCGAGTCACATTCTTTGAGCTCTATACGACACCATGGGTGAAAAAAATTTTTTTCATACAAAATTTTACAGGAGAGGGGTCGGAAATTTGAGACGTCACAGCTCGGCCGCCATCTTGTTTTTTTAATTTTTTTCACTTTTTCTGTTAATCGTTTACTAATTTCTACAATAATCCAAAATTTCAAAGAAATCGGTTGGAAAACAAAAGAGTTGCAAGAATCACGTCGGCCGCCATCTTGTTTTTCCGAAATGTCATAATTTTCCCCAACTCGAATCCCCCACCCGGACATATCTCCCCTACATCATTATATCGATTTCTGTCTCCTTCTAGGAGAACAACCCTGTCAATGAGTGAGTGAGTGTGTCAGTGAGTGAGTGGTAATCGAGCTATATATATTATAACTAGCGTTTGCTCGGTGCGCGAGCTGCTAAAGCAGCTCGCGGGAAGTGTTATTGCTACAAGTAGGGCGCGTGGGTGCGCGGCCCGCTAAAGCGGACCGCGATTGTTCGGCTTTATTTATTTCGCTCGGTGCGCGAGCTGCTAAAGCAGCTCGCGTGAAGTGTTATTACTACAAGTAGGGCGCGTGGGTGCGCGACCCGCTAAAGCGGACCGCGATTTTTTTACTCATCAAGTAGACCTTCGGATTCTGGTCATCTTTTGCCAAAAAATTTGTTCGAGCACACCCCACCTATCTGCAATAACCTGGCCGTGCTCCTCATTCACAAAAGAAAAAGAAAAAAAAAGAAAAAAAATGACAAAAAAATGAAAAAAAAACAAAAAAAAAAAAACAAATGTAAAATGAAAAAAAAGAAAAAAAAGCCCTATGAACCTATCAAAATCAATGTCTTGCATAGTTCCCAACTTCTAGTCCCTTCAATATTCCCCATACATTTAGTATGGAAAAAAAAAATCCGCCATCTTGAATTTTTTTCCTACTCACCAGGTAGACCTCCGTGTTTTGATCATCTTTTGTCGAGAAACCGCTCCTCCATCTTTTATAGTCTCCGAGAGAGAGACGGACAAAATTTGCCGCCATTTTTTTTCCGCCATTTTGGAATTTTTTTTCAACTCACTGGCAACTGCTCGAGGTTTCAAATGACATTTGGTCGAGCACCCTCCACCTATCTTCTATACCCTGGCCGTGCCCCTCGCCCGTCTCCGAACTCCTCACTCATCAGCTCTCTCCACCTTTCTCCGAGTCACATTCTTTGAGCTCTATACGACACCATGGGTGAAAAAAATTTTTTTCATACAAAATTTTACAGGAGAGGGGTCGGAAATTTGAGACGTCACAGCTCGGCCGCCATCTTGTTTTTTTAATCTTTTTCACTTTTTCTGTTAATCGTTTACTAACTTCTACAATAATCCAAAATTTCAAAGAAATCGGTCGGAAAACAAAAGAGTTGCAAGATTCACGTCGGCCGCCATCTTGTTTTTCCGAAATGTCATAATTTTCCCCAACTCGAATCCCCCCCCCAAACACATCTCCCGAACATCATTATATCGATTTCCGTCTCCTTCTAGGAGAACAACCCTGTCAATGAGTGAATCAGTCAGTGAGTGAATCAGTGGTAATCGAGCTATATATATTATAACTAGCATTTGCTCGGTGCGCGAGCTGCTAAAGCAGCTCGCGGGAAGTGTTATTGCTACAAGTAGGGCGCGTGGGTGCGCGGCCCGCTAAAGCGGACCGCGATTGTTCGGCTTTATTTATTTCGCTCGGTGCGCGAGCTGCTAAAGCAGCTCGCGGGAAGTGTTGTTACTACAAGTAGGGCGCGTGGGTGCGCGGCCCGCTAAAGCGGACCGCGATTTTTTTACTCATCAAGTAGACCTTCGGATTCTGGCCATCTTTTGCCAAAAAATTTGTTCGAGCACACCCCACCTATCTGCAATAACCTGGCCGTGCTCCTCATTCACAAAAGAAAAAGAAAAAAAAGGAAAAAAAAGAAAAAAGGCAAATGTAAAATGAAAAAAAAGAAAAAGAAAAAAAGCCCTATGAACCTATCAAAATCAATGTCTTGCATAGTTCCCAACTTCTAGTCCCTTCAATATTCCCCATACATTTTGTATGGGGGGAAAAAAAATCCGCCATCTTGAATTTTTTTCCTACTCACCAGGTAGACCTCCGGGTTGTGATCATCTTTTGTCGAGAAACCGCTCCTCCATCTTTTATAGTCTCCGAGAGAGAGATGGACAAAATTTGCCGCCATTTTTTTTCCGCCATTTTGGAATTTTTTTTCAACTCACTGGCAACTGCTCGAGGTTTCGAATGACATTTGGTCGAGCACCCTCCACCTATCTTCTATACCCTGGCCGTGCCCCTCGCCCGTCTCCGAACTCCTAACTCATCAGCTCTCTCCATCTTTCTCCGAGTCACATTCTTTGAGTTCTATACGACACCATGGGTGAAAAAAATTTTTTCATACAAAATTTTACAGGAGAGGGGTGGAAATTTGAGACGTCACAGCTCGGCCGCCATCTTGTTTTTTTTAATTTTTTTCACTTTTTCTGTTAATCGTTTACTAATTTCTACAATAATCCAATCCTCAATCCAAATCCTCTTTTGTTTTCCAACCGATTTCAAAGAAATCGGTTGGAAAACAAAAGAGTTGCAAGATTCACGTCGGCCGCTATCTTGTTTTTCCGAAATGTCATAATTTTTCCCCACTCGAATCCCCCACCCGAACATATCTCCCGAACATCATTATATCGATTTCCGTCTCCTTCTAGGAGAACAATTATGTCAATCAGTGAGTCAGTGAGTGGTAATCGAGCTATATATATTATAACTAGTATTTCGCTCGGTGCGCGAGCTGCTAAAGCAGCTCGCGGGAAGTGTTTTACTAAAAGTAAGGCGCGTGGGTGCGCGGCCCGCTAAAGCGGACCGCGATTGTTCGGCTTTATTTATTTCGCTCGGTGCGCGAGCTGCTAAAGCAGCTCGCGGGAAGTGTTATTACTACAAGTAGGGCACGTGGGTGCGCGGCCCGCTAAAGCGGACCGCGATTTTTTTTCCTCATCAAGTAGCCCTTCGGATTCTGGTCATCTTTTGCCAAAAAATTTGTTCGAGCACACCCCACCTATCTGCAATAACCTGGCCGTGCTCCTCATTCACAAAAGAAAAAGAAAAAAAAAAGAAAAAAAAAAAGAAAAAAAGCAAATGTAAAATGAAAAAAAAGAAAAAGAAAAAAAGCCCTATGAACCTATCAAAATCAATGTCTTGCATAGTTCCCAACTTCTAGTCCCTTCAATATTCCCCATACATTTTGTATGTAAAAAAAAAATCCGCCATCTTGAATTTTTTTCCTACTCACCAGGTAGACCTCCGGGTTGTGATCATCTTTTGTCGAGAAACCGCTCCTCCATCTTTCATAGTCTCCGAGAGAGAGACGGACAAAATTTGCCGCCATTTTTTTTCCGCCATTTTGGAATTTTTTTTCAACTCACTGGCAACTGCTCGAGGTTTCGAATGACATTTGGTCGAGCACCCTCCACCTATCTTGTATACCCTGGCCGTGCCCCTCGCCCGTCTCCGAACTCCTCACTCATCAGCTCTCTCCACCTTTCTCCGAGTCACATTCTTTGAGTTCTATACGACACCATGGGTGAAAAAAATTTTTTTCATACAAAATTTTACAGGAGAGGGGTGGAAATTTGAGACGTCATAACTCGGCCGCCATCTTGTTTTTTTAATTTTTTTCACTTTTTCTGTTAATCGTTTACTAATTTCTACAATAATCCAAAATTTCAAAGAAATCGGTTGGAAAACAAAAGAGTTGCAAGATTCACGTCGGCCGCCATCTTGTTTTTCCGAAATGTCATAATTTTTCCCCACTCGAATCCCCCACCCGAACATATCTCTCGTACATCATTTTATCGTTTTTTGTCTCTTTCTAGGAGAACAATTATGTCAATCAGTCAGTGAATCAGTCAGTCAGTGGTAATCGAGCTATATATATTATAACTAGCGTTTGCTCGGTGCGCGAGCTGCTAAAGCAGCTCGCGGGAAGTGTTATTGCTCCAAGTAGGGCGCGTGGGTGCGCGGCCCGCTAAAGCGGACCGCGATTGTTCGGCTTTATTTATTTCGCTCGGTGCGCGAGCTGCTAAAGCAGCTCGCGGGAAGTGTTATTACTACAAGTAGGGCGCGTGGGTGCGCGGCCCGCTAAAGCGGACCGCGATTTTTTTACTCATCAAGTAGCCCTTCGGATTCTGGTCATCTTTTGCCAAAAAATTTGTTCGAGCACACCCCACCTATCTGCAATAACCTGGCCGTGCTCCTCATTCACAAAAGAAAAAGAAAAAAAACAAATGTAAAATGAAAAAATAATAAAAAGAAAAAAAGCCCTATGAACCTATCAAAATCAATGTCTTGCATAGTTCCCAACTTCTAGTCCCTTCAATATTCCCCATACATTTTGTATGTAAAAAAAAAATCCGCCATCTTGAATTTTTTTCCTACTCACCAGGTAGACCTCCGGGTTGTGATCATCTTTTGTCGAGAAACCGCTCCTCCATCTTTTATAGTCTCCGAGAGAGAGACGGACAAAATTTGCCGCCATTTTTTTTCCGCCATTTTGGATTTTTTTTTCAACTCACTGGCAACTGCTCGAGGTTTCGAATGACATTTGGTCGAGCACCCTCCACCTATCTTCTATACCCTGGCCGTGCCCCTCGCCCGTCTCCGAACTCCTCACTCATCAGCTCTCTCCACCTTTCTCCGAGTCACATTCTTTGAGCTCTATACGACACCATGGGTGAAAAAAATTTTTTTCATACAAAATTTTACAGGAGAGCGGTGGAAATTTGAGACGTCACAGCTCGGCCGCCATCTTGTTTTTTTAATTTTTTTCACTTTTTCTGTTAATCGTTTACTAATTTCTACAATAATCCAAAATTTCAAAGAAATCGGTTGGAAAACAAAAGAGTTGCAAGATTCACGTCGGCCGCCATCTTGTTTTTCCGAAATGTCATAATTTTTCCCCACTCGAATCCCCCACCCGAACATATCTCCCCTACATCATTTTATCTTTTTTTGTCTCTTTCTAGGAGAACAATTATGTCAATCAGTGAGTGAGTGGTAATCGAGCTATATATATTACTAGTACTAGCGTTTGCTCGGTGCGCGAGCTGCTAAAGCAGCTCGCGGGAAGTGTTATTGCTCCAAGTAGGGCGCGTGGGTGCGCGGCCCGCTAAAGCGGACCGCGATTGTTCGGCTTCATGTATTTCGCTCGGTGCGCGAGCTGCTAAAGCAGCTCGCGGGAAGTGTTATTGCTACAAGTAGGGCGCGTGGGTGCGCGGCCCGCTAAAGCGGACCGCGATTGTTCGGCTTTATTTAATTCGCTCGGTGCGCGAGCTGCTAAAGCAGCTCGCGGGAAGGGTTATTACTACAAGTAAGGCGCGTGGGTGCGCGGCCCGCTAAAGCGGACCGCGATTTTTTTTACTCATCAAGTAGACCTTCGGATTCTGGTCATCTTTTGCCAAAAAATTTGTTCGAGCACACCCCACCTATCTGCAATAACCTGGCCGTGCTCCTCATTCACAAAAGAAAAAGAAAAAAAAAGAAAAAAAAATGAAAAAAAAGAAAAAAATAAAAATGAAAAATGAAAAAAAAGAAAAAGAAAAAAAGCCCTATGAACCTATCAAAATCAATGTCTTGCATAGTTCCCAACTTCTAGTCCCTTCAATATTCCCCGTACATTTTGTATGAAAAAAAAAAAATCCGCCATCTTGAATTTTTTTCCTACTCAGCAGGTAGACCTCCGGGTTTTGATCATCTTTTGTCGAGAAACCGCTCCTCCATCTCTTATAGTCTCCGAGAGGGAGACGGACAAAATTTGCCGCCATTTTTTTTCCGCCATTTTGGAATTTTTTTTCAACGCACTGGCAACTGCTCGAGGTTTCGAATGACATTTGGTCGAGCACCCTCCACCTATCTTCTATACCCTGGCCGCGCCCCTCGCCCGTCTCCGAACTCCTCACTCATCAGCTCTCGCCACCTTTCTCCGAGTCACATTCTTTGAGCTCTATACGACACCATGGGTGAAAAAAATTTTTTTCATACAAAATTTTACAGGAGAGGGGTCTGAAATTTGAGACGTCACAGCTCGGCCGCCATCTTGTTTTTTTAATTTTTTTCACTTTTTCTGTTAATCGTTTACTAATTTCTACAATAATCCAAAATTTCAAAGAAATCGGTTGGAAAACAAAAGAGTTGCAAGATTCACGTCGGCCGCCATCTTGTTTTTCCGATATGTCATAATTTTTCCCCACTCGAATCCCCCACCCGGACATATCTCCCCTACATCATTGTATCGTTTTCCGTCTCCTTCTAGGAGAACAATCGTGTCAATCAGTCAGTGAGTGAGTGAGTGGTAATCGAGCTATATATATTATAAAACTAGTATTTCGCTCGGTGCGCGAGCTGCTAAAGCAGCTCGCGGGAAGTGTTTTACTAAAAGTAAGGCGCGTGGGTGCGCGGCCCGCTAAAGCGGACCGCGATTGTTCGGCTTTATTTATTTCGCTCGGTGCGCGAGCTGCTAAAGCAGCTCGCGGGAAGTTTTATTACTACAAGTAGGGCGCGTGGGTGCGCGGCCCGCTAAAGCGGACCGCGATTTTTTTACTCATCAAGTAGCCCTTCGGATTCTGGTCATCTTTTGCCAAAAAATTTGTTCGAGCACACCCCACCTATCTGTAATAACCTGGCCGTGCTCCTCATTCACAAAAGAAAAAGAAAAAAAAAAGAAAAAAAATGAAAAAAAAGAAAAAAAAAAAACAAATGTAAAATGAAAAAAAAGAAAAAGAAAAAAAGCCCTATGAACCTATCAAAACCAATGTCTTGCATAGTTCCCAACTTCTAGTCCCTTCAATATTCCCCATACATTTAGTATGGAAAAAAAAAGTCCGCCATCTTGAATTTTTTTCCTACTCACCAGGTAGACCTCCGGGTTTCGATCATCTTTTGTCGAGAAACCGCTCCTCCATCTTTTATAGTCTCCGAGAGAGAGACGGACAAAATTTGCCGCCATTTTTTTTCCGCCATTTTGGAATTTTTTTTCAACTCACTGGCAACTGCTCGAGATTTCGAATGACATTTGGTCGAGAACCCTCCACCTATCTACTATACCCTGGCCGTGCCCCTCGCCCGTCTCCGAACTCCTCACTCATCAGCTCTCGCCACCTTTCTCCGAGTCACATTCTTTGAGCTCTATACGACACCATGGGTGAAAAAAATTTTTTTCATACAAAATTTTACAGGAGAGGGGTCTGAAATTTGAGACGTCACAGCTCGGCCGCCATCTAGTTTTTTTAATTTTTTTCACTTTTTCTGTTAATCGTTTACTAATTTCTACAATAATCCAAAATTTCAAAGAAATCGGTTGGAAAACAAAAGAGTTGCAAGATTCACGTCGGCCGCCATCTTGTTTTTCCGAAATGTCATAATTTTCCCCAACTCGAATCCCCCACCTGGACATATCTCCCCTACATCATTATATCGATTTCCGTCTCCTTCTAGGAGAACAACCCTGTCAATGAGTGAGTGAGTGAGTGAGAGAGTGTGTCAGTCAGTGGTAATCGAGCTATATATATTATAATAATAATAGCTCGATTAGCTATATATACTATATATATATATATACTATATAGCTATATATACACTGCTAAAGCAGCTCGCGGGAAGTGTTATTGCTACAAGTAGGGCGCGTGGGTGCGCGGCCCGCTAAAGCGGACCGCGATTGTTCGGCTTTATTTGTTTCGCTCGGTGCGCGAGCTGCTAAAGCAGCTCGCGGGAAGTGTTATTACTACAAGTAGGGCGCGTGGGTGCGCGGCCCGCTAAAGCGGACCGCGATTTTTTTACTCATCAAGTAGCCCTTCGGATTCTGGTCATCTTTTGCCAAAAAATTTGTTCGAGCACACCCCACCTATCTGTAATAACCTGGCCGTGCTCCTCATTCACAAAAGAAAAAGAAAAAAAAAAGAAAAAAAATGAAAAAAAAGAAAAAAAAAACAAATGTAAAATGAAAAAAAAGAAAAAGAAAAAAAGCCCTATGAACCTATCAAAACCAATGTCTTGCATAGTTCCCAACTTCTAGTCCCTTCAATATTCCCCATACATTTAGTATGGAAAAAAAAAGTCCGCCATCTTGAATTTTTTTCCTACTCACCAGGTAGACCTCCGGGTTTCGATCATCTTTTGTCGAGAAACCGCTCCTCCATCTTTTATAGTCTCCGAGAGAGAGACGGACAAAATTTGCCGCCATTTTTTTTCCGCCATTTTGGAATTTTTTTTCAACTCACTGGCAACTGCTCGAGATTTCGAATGACATTTGGTCGAGAACCCTCCACCTATCTACTATACCCTGGCCGTGCCCCTCGCCCGTCTCCGAACTCCTCACTCATCAGCTCTCGCCACCTTTCTCCGAGTCACATTCTTTGAGCTCTATACGACACCATGGGTGAAAAAAATTTTTTTCATACAAAATTTTACAGGAGAGGGGTCTGAAATTTGAGACGTCACAGCTCGGCCGCCATCTTGTTTTTTTAATTTTTTTCACTTTTTCTGTTAATCGTTTACTAATTTCTACAATAATCCAAAATTTCAAAGAAATCGGTTGGAAAACAAAAGAGTTGCAAGATTCACGTCGGCCGCCATCTTGTTTTTCCGAAATGTCATAATTTTCCCCAACTCGAATCCCCCACCTGGACATATCTCCCCTACATCATTATATCGATTTCCGTCTCCTTCTAGGAGAACAACCCTGTCAATGAGTGAGTGAGTGAGTGAGTGAGTGTGTCAGTCAGTGGTAATCGAGCTATATATATTATAATAACTAGTATTTCGCTCGGTGCGCGAGCTGCTAAAGCAGCTCGCGGGAAGTTTTTTACTAAAAGTAAGGCGCGTGGGTGCGCGGCCCGCTAAAGCGGACCGCGATTGTTCGGCTTTATTTATTTCGCTCGGTGCGCGAGCTGCTAAAGCAGCTCGCGGGAAGTGTTATTACTACAAGTAGGGCGCGTGGGTGCGCGGCCCGCTAAAGCGGACCGCGATTTTTTTACTCATCAAGTAGCCCTTCGGATTCTGGTCATCTTTTGCCAAAAAATTTGTTCGAGCACACCCCACCTATCTGTAATAACCTGGCCGTGCTCCTCATTCACAAAAGAAAAAGAAAAAAAAAGAAAAAAAATGAAAAAAAAGAAAAAAAAAAAACAAATGTAAAATGAAAAAAAAGAAAAAGAAAAATGCCCTATGAACCTATCAAAATCAATGTCTTGCATAGTTCCCAACTTCTAGTCCCTTCAATATTCCCCATACATTTAGTATGGAAAAAAAAAATCCGCCATCTTGAATTTTTTTCCTACTCACCAGGTAGACCTCCGGGTTTCGATCATCTTTTGTCGAGAAACCGCTCCTCCATCTTTTATAGTCTCCGAGAGAGAGACGGACAAAATTTGCCGCCATTTTTTTTCCGCCATTTTGGAATTTTTTTCCAACTCACTGGCAACTGCTCGAGATTTCGAATGACATTTGGTCGAGCACCCTCCACCTATCTACTATACCCTGGCCGTGCCCCTCGCCCGTCTCCGAACTCCTCACTCATCAGCTCTCCCCACCTTTCTCCGAGTCACATTCTTTGAGCTCTATACGACACCATGGGTGAAAAAAATTTTTTTCATACAAAATTTTACAGGAGAGGGGTCTGAAATTTGAGACGTCACAGCTCGGCCGCCATCTTGTTTTTTTAATTTTTTTCACTTTTTCTGTTAATCGTTTACTAATTTCTACAATAATCCAAAATTTCAAAGAAATCGGTTGGAAAACAAAAGAGTTGCAAGATTCACGTCGGCCGCCATCTTGTTTTTCCGAAATGTCATAATTTTCCCCAACTCGAATCCCCCACCTGGACATATCTCCCCTACATCATTATATCGATTTCCGTCTCCTTCTAGGAGAACAACCCTGTCAATGAGTGAGTGAGTGAGTGAGTGAGTGTGTCAGTCAGTGGTAATCGAGCTATATATATTATAACTAGCGTTTGCTCGGTGCGCGAGCTGCTAAAGCAGCTCGCGGGAAGTGTGATTACTAAAAGTAAGGCGCGTGGGTGCGCGGCCCGCTAAAGCGGACCGCGATTGTTCGGCTTTATTTATTTCGCTCGGTGCGCGAGCTGCTAAAGCAGCTCGCGGGAAGTGTTATTACTGCAAGTAGGGCGCGTGGGTGCGCGGCCCGCTAAAGCGGACCGCGATTGTTCGGCTTTATTTATTTCGCTCGGTGCGCCAGCTGCTAAAGCAGCTCGCGGGAAGTGTTATTACTACAAGTAGGGCGCGTGGGTGCGCGGCCCGCTAAAGCGGACCGCGATTTTTTTACTCATCAAGTAGACCTTCGGATTCTGGTCATCTTTTGCCAAAAAATTTGTTCGAGCACACCCCACCTATCTGCAATAACCTGGCCGTGCTCCTCATTCACAAAAGAAAAAGAAAAAAAATGAAAAAAAATGAAAAAAAAGAAAAAAAAGCAAATGTAAAATGAAAAAAAAAGAAAAAGAAAAAAGCCCTATGAACCTATCAAAATCAATGTCTTGCATAGTTCCCAACTTCTAGTCTCTTCAATATTCCCCATACATTTTGTATGGAAAAAAAATCCGCCATCTTGAATTTTTTTCCTACTCACCAGGTAGACCTCCGGGTTGCGATCATCTTTTGTCGAGAAACCGCTCCTCCATCTTTTATAGTCTCCGAGAGAGAGACGGACAAAATTTGCCGCCATTTTTTTTGCGCCATTTTGGAATTTTTTTTCAACTCACTGGCAACTGCTCGAGGTTTAGAATGACATTTGGTCGAGCACCCTCCACCTATCTTCTATACCCTGGCCGTGCCCCTCGCCCGTCTCCAAACTCCTCACTCATCAGCTCTCTCCACCTTTCTCCGAGTCACATTCTTTGAGCGCTATACGACACCATGGGTGAAAAAAATTTTTTTCATACAAAATTTTACAGGAGAGGGGTCGGAAATTTGAGACGTCACAGCTCGGCCGCCATCTTGTTTTTTTAATTTTTTTCACTTTTTCTGTTAATCATTTACTAATTTCCACAATAATCCAAAATTTCAAAGAAATCGGTTGGAAAACAAAAGAGTTGCAAGATTCACGTCGGCCGCCATCTTGTTTTTCCGAAATGTCATAATTTTTCCCCACTCGAATCCCCCACCCGAACATATCTCCCGTACATCATTCCATCGTTTTTTGTCTCTTTCTAGGAGAACAATTATGTCAATCAGTCAGTGAGTGAGTGGTAATCGAGCTATATATATTACTACTAGTAGGGCGCGTGCGTGCGCGGCCCGCAAGCGGACCGCGTATTTTCTACTCGTCAAGTAGACTTTCAGGTCCTGATCATTTCTATCAAAAAACCACTCTTCCATCTTCTATATTCTCTGAGAAAGACACCTTTGAAATTTGTATAGCCGCCATCTTGAATCCGCCATTTTGAATTTTTTTCATTTCACTGCCAATTGGATGAGGTTTCGTGTATTTTTTGTTTGAGCAGCCCCCACCGATCTTGAATACCCTGGCCATGCTCCTCACCCATCTTCCAAATCCTCGATCAGCATTACTTTCCATATTTTTTCTCCGAATCATTAGTCAGGATGAGAATTCTTCTATAAAAACTTTTGAAAAGCAACCTTCGTCTTGCATAGTTTGTATGGAAATAAAATTCCGCCATCTTGATTTTTTTCCATTCATCAAATAGACCTTCGGGTCCTGATCATCTTTTGCTAAGAAACCACTCTTCCATCTTTTATACTCCCCGAGATAGACACCAACGAAATTTGTATGGCCGCCATCTTGAATCCGCCATTTTGGAACTTTTTTAGCTCACTGGCAATTGAATGAGGTTTTGAGTATATTTTGTTTGAGCACCTCCCACCTATCTTCAATACCCTGGCCGTGCTCCTCACCCACCTTCCAAACCCTCGATCATCATATCTCATCATTTGTCAGTATAAGGATTCTTCTATAAAAAAAAATTTCGAAATGAAACCGTATCAATAGTTCCCAACTTCTAGTCTCTTCAATATTCGCCATATTATATTTTGTATGGAGAAAAAACATTCCGCCATCTTGGATTTTTTTCTATTCATCAAATAGACCTTTGGGCCCTGATCATCTTTTGCCAAGAAACCTCTCTTCCATCTTTTATACTCCCCGAGATAGACACCGAAGAAATTTGTATGGCGGCCATCTTTTTTCCGCCATTTTGAATTTTTTTCAGCTCACTGCGAATTGGATGAGGTTTCGAGTGACATTTGTTCGAGCACCCCCCACCTATCTTCGATACCCTGGCCGTGCTCTTCACCCGTCTCCGAAATCCTCAATCATCAGCTCTCTCCATATTTTTCCTCCGAATGAATTTTTTTCCTCTATACGAAACCATCAGTGAAAAAAAAATTTTTCATACAAAATTTTACAGGAGAGGTGATCAATGAGTCAGTCAGTGAATCAGTCAATCAGCCCCAGCAGCTATATATATATTAACTAGCGTTTGCTCGGTGCGCGAGCTGCTAAAGCAGCTCGCGGGAAGTGTTATTACTAAAAGTAAGGCGCGTGGGTGCGCGGCCCGCTAAAGCGGACCGCGATTTTTTTGCTCATCTAGTAGACCTTCGGATTCTGGTCATCTTTTGCCTAAAAATTTGTTCGAGCACACCCCACCTATCTGCAATAACCTGGCCGTGCTCCTCATTCACAAAAGAAAAAGAAAAAAAAAGAAAAAGACAAAAAAAGAAAAGAAAAAAGAAGAATAAAAGAAAATGAAAAAAAAGAAATGTAATAAAAAAAAGGAAAAAAGAAAGAAAAAAAGAAAAAAAAGAAAAAAGAAAGAAAAAGAAAAAAACCAAATAAATGAAAAATAAAAAAAAATAAAAAAAAGGAAAAAAGAAAAAAAAGAAAATGAAAAATGAAAAAAAGAAAAAGAAAAATGGAAAAACGAAAAAGAAAAGAAAAAAGTAAAAGCAAAAGAAAAAGAAAAAGAGAAAAGAGAAAAAAAAGAAAAAAAAGAACAATGAACAAAAAGAAAAAAAAAGAAGAAAGAAACAAAAAGAAGAAAAAAAAAGAAAAATCAATATTCGCCATATATTTCGCATGGGAAAAAAATCCGCCATCTTGTTTTTTTTCCTTATCATCAAGTAGACCTTTGGGTCTTGATCATCTGTTGCCAAGAAACTACTCTTCCATCTTTTATACTC
Organism: Oeneis ivallda; assembly: GCA_029955525.1. NCBI lineage: Eukaryota > Metazoa > Arthropoda > Insecta > Lepidoptera > Nymphalidae > Oeneis > Oeneis ivallda. Next base: position 17,712,518 of record JARPMR010000002.1, on the reverse strand, counting down.
TCCGAGATAGACACCAGAGAAAGTTTCTATGGCCGCCATCTTGAATCCGCCATTTTGGAGTTTTTTTTTTCAACTCCCTGCTAATTGGATGTGGTTTCGAGTAATTTTTGTTGGAGCACACCCCACCTAGTTGGTCGCGTGGATAGTTGGCAAAAAACCACTCTTTCACCTTTTTTAACCCATTTCCAAAAAGGAGGAGGTATATTTTTCTTTTTTAATTCTCCGAGATCTAAAACACCTATGAACCTATCAAAATCAATGTCTTGCATAGTTCCCAATTTCTAGTCCCTTCAATATTCCCCATACATTCTGTATGGAAAAAAAAAATCCGCCATCTTGAATTTTTTTCCTACTCACCAGGTAGACCTCCGGGTTGTGATCATCTTTTGTCGAGAAACCGCTCCTCCATCTTTTATAGTCTCCGAGAGAGAGACGGACATAATTTGCCGCCATTTTTTTTCCGCCATTTTGGAATTTTTTTTTAACTCACTGGCAACTGCTCGAGGTTTCGAATGACATTTGGTCGAGCACCCTCCACCTATCTTCTATACCCTGGCCGTGCCCCTCGCCCGTCTCCGAAATCCTCAATCATCAGCTCTCTCCACCTTTCTCCGAGTCATATTCTTTGAGCTATATACGACACCATGGGTGAAAAAAATTTTTTTCATTCAAAATTTTACAGGAGAGGGGTCGGAAATTTGAGACGTCACAGCTCGGCCGCCATCTTGTTTTTTTAATTTTTTTCACTTTTTCTGTTAATCGTTTACTAATTTCTACAATAATCCAAAATTTCAAAGAAATCGGTTGGAAAACAAAAGAGTTGCAAGAATCACGTCGGCCGCCATCTTGTTTTTCCGAAATGTCATAATTTTTCCCCACTCGAATCCCCCACCCGGACATATCTCCCATACATCATCATATCGTTTTCCGTCTCTTTCTAGGAGAACAATCGTGTCAATGAGTCAGTCAGTCAGTCAGTCAGTGGTAATCGAGCTATATATATTATAACTAGCATTTGCTCGGTGCGCGAGCTGCTAAAGCAGCTCGCGGGAAGTGTTATTGCTACAAGTAGGGCGCGTGGTTGCGCGGCCCGCTAAAGCGGACCGCGATTGTTGGGCTTTATTTATTTCGCTCGGTGCGCGAGCTGCTAAAGCAGCTAAAGCGGACCGCGATTTTTTACTCATCAAGTAGACCTTCGGATTCTGGTCATCTTTTGCCAAAAAATTTGTTCGAGCACGTAAACTAAAAGTAAAAGTCGTTTTACTAAAAGTAAGGCGCGTGGGTGCGCGGCCCGCTAAAGCGGACCGCGATTGTTCGGCTTTATTTATTTCGCTCGGTGCGCGAGCTGCTAAAGCAGCTCGCGGGAAGTGTTATTGCTACAAGTAGGGCGCGTGGGTGCGCGGCCCGCTAAAGCGGACCGCGATTTTTTTCCTCATCAAGTAGACCTTCGGATTCTGGTCATCTTTTGCCAAAAAATTTGTTCGAGCACACCCCACCTATCTGCAATAACCTGGCCGTGCTCCTCATTCATAAAAGAAAAAGAAAAAAAAATAGAAAAAAGAAAAAAAAGAAAATGAAACTTGAAAAAAAGAAAAAGAATAAAAAAAAGGAATAAATATTAATTTATTAATCCTTGCTAATAATATTATACTTAAATGAAAAAGTGTTTTTTTTTAAACGTCTAAAGGCCGATTTCACCAACGTGAAATAAGTCTTATCCCAGCATAAATTGATATTTTGACAGTATTTTCAATACACAAACTGTCAGAACGCCCAATTTATTCATCGGTAAACTGTAAAGCATCACTCGACGTTAGTGAATTCGGCACTAAATCACACTCATGAAGTTCCGTCCCAATACCCAGGAAACACACATTATAACCCAAGAGGTCTGTGGGTACTAGTGAGTACGAGTCAAGTAATTTTCAACGGGCTTTACGAGCACTTATGATCAAATCGCAAAAGGAAGAGACACTGCTTTACTACCCGTGCTCGAGCAAACGGGACATTTTATGAGATTTGTTTTTTAACTACCAAGCTAATTAGCGGTATTAACTTTTTATAATTGTCTAATAATGATGAGTTTCTATGTAAAGTATTGATTGAAAACTTTCTAGAGTATTTATAATTGAAAACAATTATGAAACTTCTCGAAGAGCGTTCCAAACACTACAGTGACTATTTTTTGTTTGTTTTACAGAGAAAATGTTAGAAATCGGAGACAGGCCTATTTCACAATTAAGCAAGTCAAGATCTGCCAATACAAAAACTGTCAAAACGTGAAAAGGTATAGTATCGGTATATAGTAAAGGTATCGCAGGATAATACTTGACGGTGATGAAATATGTAGGAATAGTGCTCAATACGTCAATAGAAAGCCTTTTGATTAATTTTGTTAAATAAATAAATAAAATAAATACTCTTTTATTCAGGAATAAAACAGCCATATACATACTTATTTACTTAACACAAAACAATAGCGCATTCGTAACTTAAAAACTACGGGTGGGTCCCCACGGTTCAAGATGTACAAAAGGTTATATTTATAAGGTTCATAAACAGAGTAGGTATAAATTGATTTTCAACCGCCGAGATTATTATATAAATCATACAACATCGTATTATTTTATCATACAACGTAACGGTATGAATAATATATTACAATTAAAGGTAGTTAGACAAAACTGCGTTGCGTTATGACCAAATATTATATTGAAACTTTGTCGAAACAATTTTACAGTACCCAGGTATTATCGTAAAAACAAATAGCATGGACAGCATATTATATCCAACATTTCGCGGAATTGTGGAAGAATTAGTGGAATTTGTTACAACCTCAGCGGTGAAAGCAAAAGAAATCTACAAAGAGAAAAATTCCTTCAAACTCTTTCATATCTAACTTAAAATACAGTTGCATACTTCAGCACTAAAATGCAAACTTTACCGTTTTATTAAGAATAGAGAGTCAGAACTCGAAATTAACATGACGTAAACAACATTGGACTTTCTTCATTATCCGCCATTTGTAATGGGCATGTATTCGGTATACCCGAATACCATATGTAACGACCCTAGTCCTTCGTACAAAGGAATTTTTCATGTTTGATAGTACTAAAAATTGTTGATTAAATTTTATCAAAATCGGTACAGTAGTTAAGTTACGAGATGTACTTTCACATGAGATCATAAAAATAATAATTTTAGGAACTTCAATTTTCATGTCATATAATATCAATTTGACGTTGACGCTATTCTGTAGAACGGTATACTGTAAGGGAAGGCAGCGACGACCGCAGCGTCGTGACGCGCGGATCGTCTATATGAAAGAACATTGTCCGTGTTTGGGGCATATGTTCAGTGACAAACATGCACATACTGTATTATGAGAAATGTGAAGTGGTATGTAGTGACATACTTTATATCAATTATTATTGATCAAGTACAAGGGGCGATACACGAAATCTATTATGAGTGATACCTAATCTGACGTTGGAAGCTGCTTAATGGATGGGGAGCTCTAGCACCTTGGTGCTTTATGAACCTGTCTTTGGGCTTGCGACCGACGATCTCATATGAAGATTGATCTATATCGCGATGCTCTATGCTGAGTGTTGTGTCAATCTGTAGGTTGGATGCCGGGATAGGATAAGCTTAGGATGGGCTAATACACTTGCCAGTCTGGGCTGTCTGGTCCAGGTGTCTGATACTACTTTCGAACTTGCTCTGACGTTAAGTTGGAGCCTATCACCACTTCGTGGTGACAACCAACTGTTGGATGCTGAGATAGGATGAAGCTAATGATGGCAATTGCTATTATGGTTTTGTCTGGTCCAGGCGTCCGACACCAACCTCGAACTAGACTCTAACGTTGGTAGAGTCCTTCACCACTCCGTGGTGACTTCACGCAGTATAACTATTAACATCACGCAGTATAACTATTAACCAACAACCAACTATACATGAGAGGAGCTCACCTCTATAAAAAGTCTCAGTGGATCACACCACTATAAAAAAGTCTTGTGGAAACACACCACGGTTAAAAAAGTGTCTTCAGTGGATCACACCACTTTAAAAAAGTCTTGTGGAGCAAACCACGGTTAAAAAAGCCTCGCACATTCGTGTGTGAGTGAATGATGACAGTGTGGGGGGGGGGGGGGCTCATGGTTTGATGGTATTTCAGGGACTTGTAAACATTCCTGATTATTGACAAATAATTACCCAAAGTAATATATTATGTATGTTTAAGAAATTATAGCTGCGATCTCATTGCGTCAATTATTATAATAATACATTATTGTTTTAATGGACGCAACTGAGTGGTCCTTGATGTACCACAAAAGGTAGGAGCTCACCATCGTTTGGCGTGCAGGGAGCCAACGATCATCATTTTATTTTTTTTACAATAAAATGATGCCATCTAAAGTTTGAACGTTGCCTATGGACTCAAAGAACTTGAAACAACGATGTGTAGTGTAGACGTTCAACGTGATGTTGAATGTCGAGGTGCATAAGTTGTGATGTAGGTTCTTTTGATGTTTACCCATAGAAATAATTGTGTCTCTCGACATCAGTGTTGAGTCTCGTGATAATGGAGCAAACTGGTATCATTCATACTGGATTTTAAACATTCTTTAATATAAACCAATTCGGGAACCGACCACAAGCTAATATTCGAGCTCTCGCATAGGTCGACTGGGCATTGTGAACTCATCACTTCTGACGCTCTAAAAGTTCTTGGGTTAATACGATCACAACATTATAAAGGGTTCTACCACTACACTAGCGGCACGCTATGATGGCCGGTTTGACACATTACAATAGTGATGTGGAATGTCAATTTATTCTCGAACAAAAAACAATTAAGTTTTGTTTTTGTACCTGATTAAATAGGTTTACAGTTCTCTGCGTACGTTCGGTCATATCGACGAAATCCACAACAAAGGGCTTGAACAGAGTCCAAATTAACGAGCAAGGGTCAACAGTAATGCAGTATCAATATTTGAAATCCAAAGCCAGGTCAAAACTATATCACAATCGCATTGCACTGACAGTTTATACTTTTCGAAGCAACGTCAATTCGAAACTGCTTTGTTTTGCATTGAGCATTGACGCGAGTTTGCCGGAGGTAGTAGTTGTGCTAGCCAGCGATCCTATGTGACGATCGTATTAGATTCCATTTTTAAAAATTTTCAATTTAGAAAACCAAATGCCGAGTTGTGGTATATATCATATAAAAATAAAAATTTTACCTTTTGTATGAAACAGCTGATATTTTTTTGCGATTTCAGAGGTTTGTCCACATAGTGAAAATTGTTCATATTCACAAGTACATTCACCCCTTAAATGGTGCAAACTGATTTTTCTACACTTGTATACATTTTAGAAATCAATTTAATAAATAAATTTTGAGTCCTAAACCTAAAACTACATTCGATAAAATTTATGAATCTCTGCACATCACTATGGTCAATAAAGTAATACAATTATTTCCTTCAAAGTCGTTATCAATTAATACGGAACTTCATGAGCGGACAAACGTCAAACCGGCCATCATAGCGTGCCGCTAGTTTAGTGATTCACGTGCCACTCTAAAGAAATAATTTAAAAATAGAAAGATTAATAGGAATTATAGGGTAGAGATTTTCGTAGGATATTTAGTTCAGTTACACATAATATACTATAATATACTATCTCATAAGGTGAGATGGAAAGGTACTAGGTAGGTATACAATTATCATTAAGTACACTGCGAGAGATTATTTTTGTACGTAAAAAGGAAAGTTGGTACGTAGATTCTTCACATGAAGTAAAATATTATATTAGTAATGATAATGTGTAATAAAATAAGTTAAGTGTGAGTTGGATTGGCACTCAAAGGGTTCCGTGCCCCATAAAAGTTGTAAACTTTTCTAGTTACTAGCTGATGCCCGCGACTTTGTCCGCGTGGATTTAGTTTTTAAAGTCCCTCGGGAACTCCTTGATTTTCCAGGATAAAAAGTAGCCTAGATGTTGACCCGAGTAATAAGCTACCACGGTATACAATTTTTTAGAAATCTGTGCGGTAGTTTTTAGGTGAAAGAAGGACAAACAAACAGAACAGACAAAAATAAAAGCTTCTGTTTTGATATCTGTATCATGAACACAATTAGTAGCAAAAACCCTTTTTTGAATCTATTTCATGTACAGAATTGGTTTCATTTCTGTTTTATTATATCTAGTTATACATAGTTAACAATAATACGAGTACATGCCATAACAACAAGGTGATGAACGGACACCTTTTGTACCTACTCTGATAAGAAGGCATTTAAATAGAGTTCAATACAAATACTCATACGCCACGAACAACATCATGAACTTACGAAATATCGTAATATAGGACGAACGTAGAAAGCGGCGGTGATGTGGACATTTACTGTGCCCGTAAGGAACAAAGCAATAAGTCCTAGATATAAACAACGATTTTGTTAAAGGGTAACGTTGTAAAAATATATTGTACAACATTAAATAAAGATAGGGAAAATTAACATAAAAATGTTTATTTTTCCTTCTTATCAAATCATTTCATATGTTTTGTCCCAACTTGTTTGTATATTGGAACACAAACTCAGATGATAAGTTATCAGGTTTACTTGGTCCTTTGAATATAGTTTGAATTCCATTTGACTTTTAGCATTTAAGAGCAAGAAAAAATATTTTATCTTTGATAAAAAATATGATAAAAGATATGAATAGTCTATTAATGCTATGAAGCAAAAATCGAAATTTGATGAACAAAATGAAATAAAAATAGTAAGATGTATAATATTATATCAAAATAATATTATTGTAAAAATTCAACATAAAATATGAAACTATAAAAACAAACTTACCTACAGTTTTATAGGTCATACTAATAATAAAGTCTGAAATTAATGTCTTATAACAATAACATCTCTAGCTTTTTATATTCGTAATATTATTTAAAAAGTGAAAAATCTAACTTTTGCTGCAGCACAGTTATAGCATCTGCTAACCGAAAGATTTGAAAGCTTAACTATTATCCTGAAACTACTGCGGATTGGCAAAATACCAGAGCTGCTCGTACTGCTGAGAGCGTGCAGATTTTCGTAGAATTTATCGTAATGTGCGCGCAGTCACTTTACTTAAGAGTTTTATATACAAAACCTTTTTTTGATATTTTTTGATAACCATTTAACAAACATCGGAATTTTGGTATTACGTATAGTTTATCGGTAGTTTATGTTTCATTGTATTGGAACGCTAAATCACTTGGCGGCACGTCTTTGGCGGTATAGCTAGTAACTAAATACGGCAAAAAGCTCTCACTATACCAGAGAAAATTCAGAAAAATTGAAATCCCCAGATTGCCCCTGTCTGCTGACATCAAACCCGAGCTCTCCCCCTAATAAGACCACTGCACCAGAGAGGTCGTCTTTATCCCTGTTCGGTTTCCTCTAGAGTAGTTTGCTAAGTTCACGACGAAGCCTGGATCAATATTCTCTCAATATTTCTTGAGAGAAGATTGCACCTGGTTCATAGAATGTACGAAGAAAGCCAAAGCTCCATCGTCTGGTATGATCATAGAAAAAACGTAAAGCGCTAAAGGTAACAGTGTGGGAGTGTGAGTGTTAAAAGGCATAAGTTATGTAGTTAATTGGCTAAATAATAACGTGCTCACATTAAATATATCTAAAACCAAATTTATGACCTTTTCGATTAGAACTCCAACACAACCTCCTGCTGACTTTACTATAAAATGTCATTTCTGTCGCTATTACCTAGACGACTTCTGTGATTGTCCTAACATTAATAAAGTGACAGAGTATAAATACTTAGGAGTGATAATAGATCAACATCTAAATTGGTATAAACAAATAAATAGCCTAATGAACAGAACTAGAAATCTTATATGGATCTTTAAAAAACTTCGCCACGTTGTACCATCTGCATTATTAAAAGCTATATATATCGCACTAGGACAGTCAAATTTGATGTATTGCATTCCTGCATGGGGTGCTGCATGTAAGACACAACTTATACAGTTAAGAGCTCAAAGGTCCCTTCTGAAGGTAATGTATTTCAGACCGTACAGATACCCAACACATAGTTTATACACTACAGCTAAAATACTAACTATAAGACAACTATACATTTTGCAAACAATAGTTCGGGTGCACCGTACGACACCATACAACAGATCGCTTCAAAATAAGCGACGTGACTATGCGGTCATAAAGACATTCCCCTGTAATACTAAATTTGCAAGCAGACAGTTCAAGACTAAAGCGCCCTATTTATATAATAAGTTAAGTAAAATTCTTAATATACATAACATGAAGTTTTTCGAATGTAAACAAAAATTGATTAAATGGTTAAATAACTTAAACTATAATGAAACAGAAAACCTTTTACAATTGCAATATTAAATAATTGCTTTTAATTCTACACTTTTTTAACTTACCCTCATGTAGTGCCTACATTACATTATTTCAAACACACTCACACGCGCACGCACACTCACCCACACACACACACACACACACACACACACACATACACACACACACACACACACACACACACACACACACACACGCACACACACACACGAACCTTACTACCTAAATTTTTGTATTGTTTTAATTTTTCTTTACTATTTCGTTACCTATATAATAACGTAATAACGTAAGCGACGGAGGAAGAGCAGGAATCCCGAGCCACAGGTTTAATTTAACTAAAATCGGGACTCCTGATACTATTGTATACAGAATTTAGTTTTGAAATAAATCATTTTCATTTTTTCATTTTCATTTTCTTCGTCTGTAAAGACTGAAATGCCAGTGACGATTAAAATATCGTGACGCTGTACTCCATTATAGAGTGCAAACAAGTCCTATTTTAGAACCTAACTTAGCTCAATCTAGGAATAACGGCACGGCTTAACTGCGGCGAGTTAACAGCTTCACTCACTAAACCGTAGCCCAAAGGAGATTTAGCATGTCAATTAATAGGATTTGGGGTCTGAACTCGAACTTCTTACCTTGCCCATGTATTTACTAGATGTACTATCAGTATATCACGGGCCACAAATAAAACTGGCCAAGTGCAAGTCGGACCCACACATGAAGCTGGTTCCGTAAAATTGTTCAAGATTTCAAACCAGTTATTATTAAAGACGAGCTTTTGCCCGCGGCTTCGCTCACGTTAAGTTCGATTTTTAAAACCCTGATTTTAGCCCCTTAGGGGTTGAATTTTCAAAAATCTTTTCTTAGCGAATGCCTATACGTAATAATAGCTATCTGTGTGCCAAATTTCAGCCCGATCCGTCCAGCGGTTTGAGCTGTGCGTTGATAGATCAGTCAGTCAGTCACCTTTTCTTTTTATATATTTAGAAGAAGATAAAGCAAAAACAAATTGTATGGAGGTCTCCATAATTCTCTTTAATTTTTAACTCTATTTATTTTCTATTGTTTTTTGTTAGAGCTGCAATAAAAATACACAATTCTGCGAAAATTTCTACCTACTTATTATGGTTCATGAGATACAGCCCGCTGACAGACGAACGGATGGTCGGGCGGACAGCAGGGCTTAGTAATAGGGTCCCAGTAGCACCCTTTGGGTACGAAACCCTAAAAATTAGTACCGGTATTAATACATGTACAGGACCAGCAGTAAGATGGAAAGTTATTTTTACCCATTTTACTTAATATCATGAAAAATATTATATAATAACAGGCTACAAGGTCAATACGAATATAATATATCACTGTAAGAGAATTCGTTATGTACCGCCGCCTACTATAAACTACCCGCCTGATAGTGGGAAATTCCCCAGCGTAGTATCTCTCATAAAGGTCATTGGGTAAATTGAAGTTATAAGCGCACATTAACGTGATAATTCGGATACCACTCATTGTTAACCACATGCCTGTTTTTAGGGTTCCGTACCCAAAGGGTACCAACGGGACCCTATTACTAAGCCTACGCTGTCCGTCCGTCCGTCTGTCAGAGGGCTGTATCTCGTAAACCGTAATAGATAGACAGATGAAATTTTCACATATTATGTATTTCTATTGCCGCTATAACAACAAATAATAAAAATTAAATTTAATTAAAAAAATTAAATTAAAATGGGTAGGTGGGTAGATGGAAATTTTTTAATTTAATTTTTTTAACGGAACCCTAAAAGAGCGAGGCCCGACTCGCACTTGGCCGATTTTTTTATTTATCAAAAATATATTTCCATTTTCAGTAATCATTAGTTTACCGTTTACTAATTGAAGCCATAATTTATGAATTTTAATTCATCAAATCGAGTGTAACAAAGTGAACTTCCGTTTACGTAGTTTTTCTGTAAAGAGAAACTAAAACTAACCGGTTCCCTAATTTGAAGGTATTCAACTATTTTGTACATAGTTTTGAGCAAGAAAAGAAATCTGTTTAATCGTAGTAGATACAATTCAAAACAAACAGCATTTAAATCTTGTTTAAATTTTTCATGGAAGACGAAGACGTGCTTAGTTTAGGAAATTAGTAAATAAAGCTTGTTTTAGGAGCATTTTAATAGTTACGACTTTCTCAAAGAATTTTTTTTAATCGAGGGGCTCCGCAGTTTTTTTCTTTCTTTTTATGTTCGGGGTTTTTTTTTCAACTTTTGAGTATTCTGCAGCTGTGGTTGCAATTTACATATTATTTTCCAGCTTTACAGCTTTAATAGTTTCTGAAATGGCCGGAACATACTGATAGATAGACAAAATATAGTCTCTTTTTTAGTATTCCTTGTTTTGCTACGAATCTCTAAAATTGAATATAGTTTGAATTTACACGAGTTTTTCCGACCGTAGTCAAAGGTCTAGGTCATAAGCCAAGTAATAAGTAGGCTGCTCTGTGACCCAATAATCTATTTTCTAGTTTTCTTGTAAAATGAACTAACCAACTTGTACTCTTTAAGTACTTTGTCCTCATTACATGACACTTTGGTTTTCAAAGAAAAGGACCATGCAAAAAATTGTAAGACTAAGAAATATCCATTTTTTTTAATAATACGAAAGAATGTACGTACGCTGAAGTACGCGTGCATGCACAGGCGACCGGGAGGTGGTCAGTGGGAGCGCGCGCAGCGCACGTCGTGGTCTTTTATCGGCGTATCAGAAACGCGTCTGCGTCCACGATAGCTTTTTTTCTAGTTGGTTAATGCTCCTGTATGTTCGTTTTAAAACTGTTAACTGCTTATTTGGTATCCAAAACAATTCACTGAAAAATAATTAATTCAAATTCGATTTGCATGAAAACCCCAAATCCACGGCGGGTGTCTTCATAGTAAAAAATTAAAAAATCATCAGGCATTTGAAATCTGTTAGTGGATGAGGACGATTTGGTCATTCATCACATCATTGATGGTTATTGTATAGAAGCAGGCGTTACTTTGCGGAAGTTCATGATTAGCAAGAAAGGTTAGAATTATTTTGCTATAATCCGCCAACAGAAAAAAAATCTGTATGGTCAAACATGCAGTTACAAGCTAAGCACCGCTTACCTTCCCAACCAAGCAAGAAAGCCAAGTTCTCAGCAAGCAATGCCCAACCCAAGACTTCTTTCTTGCTTGGTTGGGTTCTTCTTTGATCAGCAATATGCCAAGGCATATTGTTGATCAATTAAGAACATGGAAACGTTTTTCTAGAAAATTATTAAAGAACCAAATAATTACAGTCTACAATTTATTACTCAAATATTATTGAAGTTACAAACATCTTATTACCTTTCCTCGAAATATTACTCGATTACAATAACACCTAATTATAATATTCTGGCAATAAATTATACCACGTAAAAACTTTTATAGAGCCGTTTTTATTATTAAAACCCAAAGGCAAAGTATTAGTTAAAGAAAAAAGTAATAAAGTAAGAGTTTGTAGTTTTAAGACCACAAAAATAAACGTAGCGCGGTCCCCTTTGTTTATCTCGCCCATATTACGTAAAGCGGGATTTACACTGTAGGTATCATTATTATTGATGTACATTCAAAGTGAACTATCCAAAATTAATAATCCTTATTTCCATATTTTCATCCAGTTTTGTGGTTTCATCTAAATTCTAAACCGTCAATAAAAATTTTCACCCAACTTCTATTTTCACCCAACTACGGCGAAGCCAAATTAATGAAAAGTTGTGATTTTAGCACTCTATGTAGGTGTACCTAATCTATTTTTCCTTAGCTGCCTTAAACGGTAAACAAGTTTTTTCTAGGACTTCGCATAGGACGCTATTAAAGCACACTGACTATGTAATCGTGCTAGAAGTGAAAAAGCAAACTTAAGAACGTCCTAAGCAACTGGCTACATTCGTCGGTTACACGTTTCTCCGAAACATTTAGGCGCCATCTCCACGGGCGAGGGAATCGCGACGAGTCAGTCCTACTATCGTCGGATAGTACCAGTCGTATCGCCGCGATAGTATCGCCCTGTGGAGATAGGCCCACAGAGTTTGTATCGAATTGGTGGCACGCCGAGACTATCCCCGCGATAGTCTCGCCCGTGGAGATGGCGCCTTACTGCGATTTATTTAATTTTTAGTAAGTACAGCTAAACAAAAATAGACTATAGAATATGTATGTATGTTCGCTTTTACGTATTTTAATTGGTGTCAATCGATTCACAAAGGCTACATTTTATACGAACAAATCAATGTGACGCATGTAACATCCAATTTTTCGTTGTCGGTTTACAGTTTTGAAAGAAAGAAAGAAAACTATTTTATTTGATCAACAATAATTTAAAATTTAAACAAATTAAAAGAAAAAGAAATAAAAAAGCATAACTAAATATTCTAAAATAAAAAAAAAATAACAATTTAGAATGATCAAATATAGGTCTCCCACTCAGCATCGTGCTGCAGCAAGCTGCAGCGCTGGTTTTTAAACTTTTATCCTTGTTATAATTATTGTGTAATGTGTATTTATCTTCACTCTGGATAAACTATCACTTCGATACACGATACTTTCATCAAAAGTTGTTAGGGGTTCTATGTTTCATCTTTCATTTACATAATCATACTTACCTAGTGTTCAATTTGGATAAAAGAAAAATATCAGAGTCATCTACTTGGATGAATAATTCAAGTTGAAAATTAAGTGATATATTGTGTAAGTTCACCTTTAGCTAAGTTCAACGGGAGAATTTCTCGTTAATAAAAACAAATCAGCAAAGGAAAGCGGCCTTACGACGCCACTGACGACACTTTGAAAAACCACGGCTCTGTTTGCGTGGGACTATAAAGAATAATTTTATTAGAAAACTGCGTCGGTGGTCGTCAAAATTGAAGCGTACTGTGCTCGTTGAATATTCAACCGCGATTTAGCATATACATATATACGAATGAAATGGTTCCAATGATCTATTAATTATTCCAGAAATCTGCGCATAGCGTTCAAAGTAATAATGAACAAAGAAGCACTTTTGAAACGAAAATCTTGTTACGAATTCGAGACAAGACATTTTTCATAATTTATTTACAGCGGATAGTTGTAAAGTTTATGTTAATTAACTAATGGTACTTATACTAAGCTCTATAATTTCACATCACTAACTTTCGAGGGAAGTTGGAATAAATGTCCATTTAGGTAGAAAATGAGGCTTCACCTTTATCCACTTCAATTAATAATATTGGGTTTGATACTGATAACGATTTGTAACACGAGTAATATCGGCAATAATGAGCATATTTTTACGAGTATCCAATATATGATTTAATTCGGTTTCTTCGATATCTTATTGTGTGTGGAATTCCAAGATGGAACAGGTATGACAAATTGTAACGATTGTATTGTTACCGTTAATCGATATCTGCACGTGTGCATTCCTTTGTACTTCTCGTGCATTATATATTTTCATCGAAGATTCAGCAGAAATAAAAAGTGATAAGTAAAAAGAAGGGCAAAGGAGATTGGACATTTTTGTATGGACTTTGGTCCAAGAGGCATCGGTTGATACGACCTGCTTTATTTATTCGATAATTTAATACTGTTACAGCACGTAAATCGACACATGGAGAAAAAACTTATTGACACTAGTATCACGCGCGCGCAGAAGGTTTGCTGATGGCTGCCCCTGCCCAGCCTACGCCGGTAGGGGCAGCGATCTATGGTATGGAGGGAGGGGATCAATGGTTGCTTATGGTTGCTATTAAAGTTGAGATTTGCATTGGTGCCACAGTCGTCAAATATTTTGGGTCTGTTCGTTAAGATGTAGTTTTTAGATGTTTGGAACTACATCATAATCTACGCCAAACTGTTATAACTTATCACCCATGTTTATGCAAATAAATTTCATTTCATCTCATTTCTATACCGACCATCTGGCGATATCCATGTCCATCTATTGGAAGCTCTCTTCTTGAATTGACTATTTAGTATTTTCATGTTGTTTTCAAACGCCATTTCTATTAGTTTTTGTCCATTTCTTGTTCTTTTTCCGCTACTATATGGGCCAGGACGATTTCTTCTCCGTTAAACTAATCACTAATGTCACCTTAATATTCGGATAATCTATAGGCACATAATGTGCCTATAGATTAATGAGCTGTGATAGCGACAAAGATTCCGGCCACATTTTCGATAGTCCGGGTTTCGAAATCCCTGGCACGTACCTCTTACTTTTCGGAGTTATGTGCGTTGTAAGCAATTAAAATAATATATCGCTTGCTTTAAAGATAAAGATAAACACATAGTTGGGAACTAGCATACCTGAGAATTATTCTCCATAATATTCTTAGGCCCGCTTGCAGAGATGCCGTGTTAGGTTTAACCCAGGAATAAATTTGTAATTTTGACAAAAGCTTTACGAAATCTGTCAAAGCAGCAGCTAACTCTGGGTTAAAAGGATAACAAGGATAACTCGGCGTTTCTGCAAGCGGGCCTTAAGGGTTAACACACCCTGTCAATCTGCCAAACCGCACTTGTGTAAGTACACATTATAATGTTAGTAAAAGGTTAATAAATAAAATTATTATTAGCTAGTACTTATAACATTAATATATTATTATTATCAATTACGTTGTCTCGTGGAGGTATCTTCACCAATATGACTTGGACATTAAATTATATTGATAGTTTGTACCTACTCGTACTGGCAAGTGACTAGGAATATTTTCCCGTCAGGTCGACATCCAACACTCTTGTTTAATATCAATTTCACAAAACAATACAATAAATAGGGTTATTTATGAAAATCGTTTACTTTTCATCTCTACCATTCCACATAAAAATATGTAATAATTATTATGCTCACAATAAATCAGTTTAGCGTGTACGCACGCATAAAAAGCGGGTAACTGTTCAAAGTTGACATAAATACACGTAATTTATTATCCTCGTTAGTCATACACTGCATTTTAATAAGCAAAGTATAGTGAAATATATAGAGCACAGCGTTGATCAAAATAAAATCACTGTTTCTTGATTAGTTTATCGACAAAATTGTCTTTCTATCTTCCACAGTGTATGCGATGAAAATCCCCATGGGAACATGACACTGCCCTCTAAAGGTTCTCTTGTGGCTCGAACAATAGCTATATGTTTATGAGGGTTGTTTCTCAAGTTGATAACCCAATTCCGCTATTAACCTTTTCAATGTGCTAAATTTAAGGGCCATATTGATTAAATAACCTACAACAATTACCAAAGACGTTTATTTTGAGTAAAATTAACACGCAATAAGTTTTTTCTAATATCATCGCTTAAGAGAATGAAACAAAAAAAACAAAACAACATACTTTTATGAAAACAAAATTCAATCGAAAAATAAGCGTGATTTAGTATTCAATCAATTAATTGAATCAACGGATGTGAAGAAGTAATCTGTACTACATTGAATTAATACTAGGTACCTAGTAAAAATGAATAACTCATTTTCAATTATTTTTTACTTCCTAAAAATCAAAGGAATGTAATATACTGTCGTTTACCAAAATATGACGAAAAAATATTCTATTCATTTTATTTATCTCAAATAAGACATCTTTACAGGAAAAATCGAGGGTCCATTTCCGTATTGAACAAAAAGAATAAATAATCGATGATAACAAATTATACCTACCACAAAAATGAACAAAGTATAAAAAAGAACCCCCCACAAAACTTTTTTACGCTCATTCAAGGATGGATTGAACTGTAAATGGCGCTCATTTGGCTTCCTTCCAAGAAATTTCCGAAAAGAATATTGAGCGATAATTTACTACAAACTCATGAATCTATTATACATAACAAAAATGTTAAATTAATTGATGGAAGAACTTTTTTTTAATACAATACCCTACCCATGATAAAGGGTCTTTGATTATTCCATTTAACTTCTTCTAATACTTGAAGGATATAGTTTTATTTTTGTATCTTTTTCTGCCCTGTATATTCTCCCAGTTTGTATGAATATTAAAAATTGAATTGAATTGTAATTGTTTTTTTTAATACTCAAAGTTTTTTGCTGTTCACGTCCTCATACATAAATAAGCGAAACCGAGAACCTAGTTCTATATGTAAGTGGTTAGATTAAAATAAAACAAAATAATTATGTCATAGTAAAGGGTGAAATTTTCCTTGACCTTCGTATTCTAGAGGTGCGTGGGATTGTTTTCTATCCCTGAAGGGGTGAAAAGGGGTAGTAGTAGTATTAACTTTTTATCCCGATATTCCCACGGAATCCAAATTTACGCGGGTGAACTAGTATATCATAAGATGGTTGCTCGGCAGCTCGGCCAACATTAGTATATGTATTATGTAGTCTAATTTTTGTAGCGGTATCTAATTGCCACGTCATTTTCCGGGTGTGCAAGCTCTGATGTAAGTGTTGCTTGAAAAAGCTCTTAAATCACTTGCAATCGGTACAAGTTTTTACCACACTAAGTAGCAGGCTCAAAATCTCAACTGCTACTATACCCAACTGCGAATTGGCACGCTCCCAGGCTCTTCTTACGTAAATCATATATACAACTTTTTAAAGATTAATTGTTGATACTTATATTTATAAGCAAATGTAAACCTTAAGCAAAAATTTGGAATAGGAATTAAGGCGCAGTAAGCTCTATCGACATTATGAATGACGAAGCAGTGATGAATCATAACTGCCACAAAAAACCCACATGTGTAATAGCTATTTATGCAACTGCATCGTAATGAGGGTCATTTTAATTCGAGTGCTGTTTTTTGATACGAGGCTTGCCGAGTATCAAAATAGGATAGTACGAGAATTAAAATGACTGATTACGTACAGTTGCATACAAGATTTTATCTACGACAAGGAAAACAAAATCATTACCAAATACGCCGTAGGCTCAATATAGTAACAAAAAGTAACTCCGTAAGCCGCCACCAGCCGCCTGTGGCGCTTCTGTCGTATGAACGGTACAAAAGTGCCAGAACTCGGAGCCTTAGCTTTAGGTATCCTATTTTAAGAAGATAACCATTTCGATTCAGCTCCCATACAACGAGCTGCATCGAAATGAGAAGCAAAACCAAAAGAGGGTTCATTTCATTTCGATTCAGCTGTCAAATTCGAAATTGGAACTTTTCGATGCTGAAGTAGATAAAAGATATTTTTAGTAGGTAAAGTATAACGTCGTGATTTACAAATATGAATTACACATATGAATGACACAGATTAATTAAAAAAAAACTGGAAAAACAGCCAAGGGATTCCCATTAGAAGCGAAGCCGTCCACCTACTCATTTATGGGCAACAATACGCACTTCTGTTTTTAGGGTTCCGTACCCAAAGGGTACCAACGGGACCCTATTACTAAGCCTACGCTGTCCGTCCGTCCGTCCGTCCGTCCGTCCATCCGTCCGTCCGTCCGTCCGTCTGTCAGCGGGCTGTATCTCGTAAACCGTAATAGATAGACAGATGAAATTTTCACATATTATGTATTTCTATTACCGCTATAACAACAAATAATAAAAATTAAATTAAATTAAAAAAATTAAATTAAAATGGTTAGGTGGGTAGATGGAAATCTTTTAATTTAATTTTTTTTAACGGAACCCTAAAAGAGCGAGGTCCGACTCGCACTTGGCCGATTTTTGCTAACATTGTGAATAAATTTATTATTGATGGGTATAGATTTTGATAATGACTCCAGATGTCATTCATATCACAATGTCGACACATGCAAAATGCATCAAAAGGACTGAAAGGTAAATACAATAATGTCGAAAGGGTAGGGTATTCAATTACGTCCACAGTCTTGTAGCGCTGGGTAGGTAAATAGTTTAGTTAGTGCGCGCAAATTAGATAAACAAAGCTAAAAGCAGTTCCGGACTATCACACAGCACACAAGTGGAAAAAGTTATAAGTAGTAGCAGTAATAATCTTCTTGTCCTTCTTTATAAACCGATAGACGTCCACAGCTGAACAAGTCTCTTGTATCCAGCGGCTCCCTGCGACTCGTTTGATGGCGTAGGTCCACCGAGTGGGGGGGTCTGCCAATACTGTTGCTACTCCAGCACCTTGGGATCCCAACGACCATCAGCTCATCGAACTACGTTTCAGTTAACAGTTTCGCGACTCGCTGAGCTATGTCGATGACTTTGGTTCTCCTGTGTCCGTGAACTTAGCAGAGCAAGTGCCAGCAGATCAAAAATAAAATGGAGTTCTGTTCGCATGCAGATGAGTTCTATAGTTCCTGATACATTTTAGAGATAGTTCTGGCGAGATAACCGAAAAAACGTCTGTTAAAAAAATGATCTGCTAACTTCCGGTAGCAGATCATTTTCCAGAAAATCAAAAATTAAAGTGTGTTCTGTACGCATCTGGCTGAGTTCTAGAGTTCCCTATACTTTTCAGAGATAGTTCTAGCATTTTTACCTAAAAAAAGTCGGTTAAAAAAAATAATCTGCTACGGGAAGTTAGCAGAGCATCTGGCAGAAAATAAAATAAAATTCACAGAAACGAGTACTTTCTCTAACGAGGCTAAACTCTGCGTCTTAAGATAGAACAGTAATAAAACTATCACATCTAGCAAATAATTGATCTGAAACTCTCGTAAAACTTCCAGCAGAGCATAGCAGAAGATGACCATGAATCGTCGAAATGAAATAATAACTATAATTAAAAAATTCACTTACAACAGAACTCTCACCCTAGAGACTAGAACTCTTTGGAACTATTTAGACGAGTGACAGGTCTATAGTTTCCATCACAAATCTAAACTAGAACTCTCTTAAAACTTCCAGCAGAGCATAGCAGAAGATGACCATGAATCGTCGACATGAAATAATAACTATAATTAAAAAATTCACTTACAACAGAACTCTCACCCTAGAGACTAGAACTCTTTGGAACTATTTAGACGAGTGACAGGTCTATAGTTTCCATCACAAATCTAAACTAGAACTCTCTTAAAACTTCCAGCAGAGCATAGCAGAAGATGACCATGAATCGTCGAAATGAAATAATAACTATAATTAAAAAAATCACTTACAACAGAACTCTCACCCTAGAGACTAGAACTCTTTGGAACTATTTAAACGAGTGACAGATCTATAGTTTCCATCACAAATCTAAACTAGAACTCTCTTAAAACTTCCAGCAGAGCATAGCAGAAGATGACCATGAATCGTCGAAATGAAATAATAACTATAATTAAAAAATTCACTTACAACAGAACTCTCACTCTAGAGACTAGAACTCTTTGGAACTATTTAGACGAGTGACAGGTCTATAGTTTCCATCACAAATCTAAACTAGAACTCTCTTAAAACTTCCAGCAGAGCATAGCAGAAGATGACCATGAATCGTCGAAATGAAATAATAACTATAATTAAAAAATTCACTTACAACAGAACTCTCACCCTAGAGACTAGAACTCTTTGGAAATATTTAGAGGAGTGACAGGTCTATAGTTTCCATCACAAATCTAAACTAGAACTCTCTTAAAACTTCCAGCAGAGTATAGCAGAAGATGACCATGAATCGTCGAAATGAAATAATAACTATAATAAAAAAAATCACTTACAACAGAACTCTCACCCTAGAGACCTCTTTGGAACTATTTAGACGAGTGACAGGTCTATAGTTTCCATCACAAATCTAAACTAGAACTCTCTTAAAACTTCCAGCAGAGCATAGCAGAAGATGACCATGAATCGTCGAAATGAAATAATAACTATAATTAAAAAATTCACTTACAACAGAACTCTCACCTTAGAGACTAGAACTCTTTGGAACTATTTAGACGAGTGACAGGTCTATAGTTTCCATCACAAATCTAAACTAGAACTCTCTTAAAACTTCCAGCAGAGCATAGCAGAAGATGACCATGAATCGTCGAAATGAAATAATAACTATAATTAAAAAATTCACTTACAACAGAACTCTCACCCTAGAGACTAGAACTCTTTGGAAATATTTAGAGGAGTGACAGGTCTATAGTTTCCATCACAAATCTAAACTAGAACTCTCTTAAAACTTCCAGCAGAGCATAGCAGAAGATGACCATGAATCGTCGAAATGAAATAATAACTATAATTAAAAAAATCACTTACAACAGAACTCTCACCCTAGAGACCAGAACTCTTTGGAACTATTTAGACGAGTAACAGGTCTTTAGTATCCACCACAAATCTTGACTAGAACTGTCTTAAAACTTCCAGCAGAGCATAGCAGAATATGACCATGAATCATCGAAATGAAATAATAACTACAATTTAAAAATTCACTTACACCATAACTCTCGCTCTAGAAGCTAATCGTCTAAATAGTTCCAAAGAGTTCTAGTCTCTAGGGTGAGAGTTCTGTTGTAAGTGATTTTTTTAATTATAGTTATTATTTCATTTCGACGATTCATAGTCATCTTATGCTATGCTCTGCTGGAAGTTTTAAGAGAGTTCTAGTTTAGATTTGTGATGGAAACTATAGACCTGTCACTCTTCTAAATAGTTCCAAAGAGTTCTAGTCTCTAGGGTGAGAGTTCTGTTGTAAGTGAATTTTTTAATTATAGTTATTATTTCATTTCGACGATTCATGGTCATCTTCTGCTATGCTCTGCTGGAAGTTTTAAGAGAGTTCTAGTTTAGATTTGTGATGGAAACTATAGATCTGTCACTCGTCTAAATATTTCCAAAGAGTTCTAGTCTCTAGGGTGAGAGTTCTGTTGTAAGTGAATTTTTTAATTATAGTTATTATTTCATTTCGACGATTCATGGTCATCTTCTGCTATGCTCTGCTGGAAGTTTTAAGAGAGTTCTAGTTTAGATTTGTGATGGAAACTATAGACCTGTCACTCGTCTAAATAGTTCCAAAGAGTTCTATTCTCTAGGGTGAGAGTTCTGTTGTAAGTGAATTTTTTAATTATAGTTATTATTTCATTTCGACGATTCATGGTCATCTTCTGCTATGCTCTGCTGGAAGTTTTAAGAGAGTTCTAGTTTAGATTTGTGATGGAAACTATAGACCTGTCACTCGTCTAAATAGTTCCAAAGAGTTCTAGTCTCTAGGGTGAGAGTTCTGTTGTAAGTGATTTTTTTAATTATAGTTATTATTTCATTTCGACGATTCATAGTCATCTTCTGCTATGGTCTGCTGGAAGTTTTCAGAGAGTTCTAGTTTAGATTTGTGATGCAAACTATAGACCTGTCACTCGTCTAAATAGTTTCAAAGAGTTCTAGTCTCTAGGGTTAGAGTTCTGTTGTAAGTGATTTTTTTAATTATAGTTATTATTTCATTTCGACGATTCATAGTCATCTTCTGCTATGGTCTGCTGGAAGTTTTCAGAGAGTTCTAGTTTAGATTTGTGATGAAAACTATAGACCTGTCACTCGTCTAAATAGTTCCAAAGAGTTCTAGTCTCTAGGGTGAGAGTTCTAGTGTCAGCGAAATTTTTAAATTGTAGTTATTATTTCATTTCGACGATTCATGGTCATCTTCTGCTATGCTCTGCTGGAAGTTTTAAGAGAGTTCTAGTTTAGATTTGTGATGGAAAGTATAGACCTGTCACTCGTCTAAATAGTTCCAAAGAGTTCTAGTCTCTAGGGTGAGAGTTCTGGTGTCAGCGAAATTTTTAAATTGTAGTTATTATTTCATTTCGACGATTCATGGTCATCTTCTGCTATGCTCTGCTGGAAGTTTTAAGAGAGTTCTAGTTTAGATTTATGATGGAAAGTATAGACCTGTCACTCGGCTAAATAGTTCCAAAGAGTTCTAGTCTCTAGGGTGAGAGTTCTGTTGTAAGTGAATTTTTTAATTATAGTTATTATTTCATGTCGACGATTCATGGTCATCTTCTGCTATGCTCTGCTGGAAGTTTTAAGAGAGTTCTAGTTTAGATTTGTGATGGAAAGTATAGACCTGTCACTCGTCTAAATAGTTCCAAAGAGTTCTAGTCTCTAGGGTGAGAGTTCTGTTGTAAGTGAATTTTTTAATTATAGTTATTATTTCATGTCGACGATTCATGGTCATCTTCTGCTATGCTCTGCTGGAAGTTTTAAGAGAGTTTCAGATCAATTATTTGCTAGATGTGATAGTTTTATTACTGTTCTATCTTAAGACGCAGAGTTTGAGCCTCGTTAGAGAAAGTACTCGTTTCTGTAAATTTTATTTTATTTTCTGCCAGATGCTCTGCTAACTTCCCGTAGCAGATCATTTTTTTTTAACCGACTTTTTTTTAGGTAAAAATGCTAGAACTATCTCTGAAAAGTATAGGGAACTCTAGAACTCAGCCAGATGCGTACAGAACACACTTTAATTTTTGATTTTCTGGAAAATGATCTGCTACCGGAAGTTAGCAGATCATTTTTTTAACAGACGTTTTTTCGGTTATCTCGCCAGAACTATCTCTAAAATGTATCAGGAACTATAGAACTCATCTGCATGCGAACAGAACTCAATTTTATTTTTGATCTGCTGGCACTTGCTCTGCTAAGTTCACGGACACGGTTCTCCTACGGATCTCTTCATTTTAGATTTGTTCTTGCGAGTACTAATAATAATAGATTGTATTTTGTGTGTTGTTTTTACTGCTTTTCTAGTGGCGGGAGAGCTAGTGTTGTGAGATACCATGTATCATATAGATTCCTCGTTTGGTCGATGAAGTTATTCATTAAAGTCAAACAATTTAGTTTATAGATTCACGTCACAAACAAAATAAGCAACGGGAAGACGATGAAAGCCGTAAGGGATTATACTTACTTCCTAATTAAATTTTTAAAAGACCTTAAAATTGTAAACCAGTAGCATCAAAATTATCACAAACTTTACTAAATAGCTTATCTGAGGTTCTACAAAGAGAGGGAATAAATTATACTGTCCACTTCCCTTCGTGAGAATCACTATATTCCTTCGCACTTCTTATAGAAGTTGTGTCTTGAACAGTAGTTATCTTGTTTTGATACGCTATAAACAAAATAGTTCACTGAATGGGAGGAGTATCATTATTCTAAAATATGCTTTTTATTTTGTCATTTCGATTGTCCACAAGACAAAGGCTGGTCATAGTTCACTATTATAGGTCGCTCTATTTTCCAGGTACCTAGTTGTTTAACGGCATGCAACTAGTTTCATTTTTATGCACAGAGCAGTGAACTCACTGTTAAAATCGCCGCCCTACTTTACATAAACATGTGGGTTGACTTTACAATCAAACCAAACTTTTCAAATACTGACATAAATATGTGTAGGTAAAAGAAATAGCGAAAATAAAGACTATCATACTACAGAATACAGATGTTAGTGATGTTAGTATCTATGAGGGGGTTTATGAAGGTTTATAGAACTTGAAAATTCACGGCATAAGAAAATATTTCAGCATTTGATGATTATCACTATATTAAGACAAATTGTCTTCAGTAGACAATGCAATGACAATTTGACTGACTGAATGTGATAACTGATATCTCATAAAGGTATGTATAATAATATACGCCAACGCTCAAAATATAGTAAAATTTTGTTTTAATTTTATATTGTGTAGGGCCGAAACCATGTTAACATTTCATATCACATCACACAACGTACATATAAGACGTAGGTACATGAAAAAATGATATTACATATCTAAGAGTACCTTCTGTAGAAATGAGCACGGCATTGAAATACTCGACGTGTTATATGATAAAAGATGTGACGTATTCCCACACCAACACTAATAGAAAACTACTTAATGCCACATTTTCCATTGTAGCAATGTAATAATACGGTATATTCGACATGAGGAATTTTCCACTCGACTTCACAATTATGTGAGGTCATGGCCTCGACTCTGTTCCGAATTTCAGGGCTTTACGGGTCAGCACTGAACAAAGTCGAAAAGTAAATAGGTGACCAGCCTCAATTAATCTTACATAAGATATTCCATATCCATAGCCTAGTAGTTAAGACATCGGTCTCCTTTCCAGCGGATCCAAATTTCTCTGACTTTTCGGACTTGTGAGTGGTGTGCATTTTATGCAGTTAAATATCAGTACCTGGGTGGGTGGTTATTTTTTTGGTAAATCGTGTTTTTTTGAAAATTATATATTTAGAAAAAAAAACAATAAATAAGTAATAATAATAAAATTCATAAGGGAACTAATAATCGTCTGGACTCGAACCAGGGTCTTCTAGTTTCGGGACCGCCGATTTCCTAACTGAGCTACTGGGACTTTATAGTTAATGGCGAAAACCTTCGTATTCTAATAATATTGTAGGGGGTTTTTCATTGCCTGAAAACATGGATAGAACGAAGTTTTCTAAAAATGAAACCTTGCTAGATCGATTATCGCCCCTGAAACCCCTTGCATAATTAATTTCATGAAAATCGTTGGAGCCGTTTCCGAGATTGAGATTATATATATATATATATATATATATATATATATATACAAGAATTGCTCGTTTAAAGGTATTAGATAGATAGATTAGATAGATTTGCTTTAACGGTGAAGAAAACAGCGCTAGGAACCGCGCATGTCTGATTGTCTCCTTAACGTTTTCAAAGATGTTTGAAGTCTGCTTATCCTCAATTGGCCAGCGAGGTAGACTATGACCTAACCTCTCAGTCCCCTTTGAATTCGAAAGCGCCCGTGCCCAGTAGTAGGCCAATGAAGGAAATATCATATCCTTGAAACTATTATAATACATTGTGACGTCGCTCCTAACGATCAAATCTCTTAAGATTAGAGCCGTCCAATCACTCAATCTAATTAATCCCCAAGCATAAGTATTAAGTTATAGTAGTAAAATAAAACTTGAAAAGTTATTTTAAAATGACATGACACTAACGAAATACCCAATGGGGTAATCAACATAATTTTAGATTCTGAATTTGTTATGACAGGCGTTGTTAGCGCGAGTGGTTGAATTTAAGTAATCGGTGAAATTTTGTTATACGTACTCGTTGGAGTAAAATGATGATCAGCGCAACGCTACGCCATGAATTAATTTTGGAATGTGAATTTATTAACCTCTTAAACCCTCTAAGGAATATGAGTATTATTACAATGTTAAACAATGAAAAGGATAATTTGCTCCTACATTATTTCGACTGTAATTGGATACTGCAGTCAATTATTATTTAATTTCTTTTAGTAGTACCTATTTTTAACCGACTTCAAAAAAGGAGGAGGTTCTCAATTCGTCGGATTCTTTTGACGTGATAACGATGAACACCGGCTGCACGCACGAAAAAGTGTCACGTTCCGCCTAGCCTGAGCGTGCAAGCGAGAGCGCGGAACAAGCGCTAGAGAGGCACGATCGGCCCAAGCGTTGGCTTAGAGAGCGCCCGCCTGCCAGTCATCGCGTGCGCGCTGTGGTTAGCGGTCATCAATGTTTCTTTAAGACGTGATCACGTAAAACTATATATAGTCCGTAAACAGACTTTACAACAAATTTTTTTTATTTAATATTTTTATGTATGGTCGGTTTTTTAAAAAGATTTTTTTATATTATTACTAGCTGATGCCCACGACTTTGTCCGCGTGGATTTAGTTTTTAAAGTCCCTCGGGAACTCCTTGATTTTCCGGGATAAAAAGTAGCCTAGATGTTGACCCGAGCAATAAGCTACCACGGTATACAATTTTGTAGAAAACTGTGCGGTAGTTTTTACGTGAAAGAAGGACAAACAAACAGACAAACAGACAAAAAAAAATTTTGCTTCTGTTTTGATATCTGTATCTTGAACACAATTAGAAACAAAAACCCTTTCTTGAATCTATTTCATGTACAGAATTCGTTTCGTTTCTGTTTTATCTAATATATATATAAATTTCGTGTCACGTTGTTTGTCCGCGATGGACTCCTAAACTACTTAACCGATTTTGATCACACTTCGTAACTATCTGTAATTTGGTCCAACTTGAATGATAGGATAGTTTTTTTTGGATTAGGATAGTTTATTTGTTTTATTCATATAGATAAGTTGGCGGTACAAAGTTCGCCGGGTCAGCTAGTTATATTATGTATAGATTATTGAACTTGATTACGTACGAGTAATTTTAAAACTTCTATAATTTGATAGTCCGCATGGACTGCCATACCCCTTCCGAGTGAGCACGCTATCGTCTTAGGCTGCTACAGTTGGTCAGTGGCTGTTTACTCATCTAATTAAAAAAAATAAAAGCCGGCCAAGTGCGAGTCAGACTCGCGCACCGAGGGTTCCATACTCCAAAAGTAAAAGTAAAACGATAATATTATATTAATTTGCATAATTATCGTTAACTTTGTTTGTAGAGGTTTATTGTTAATATAAAAAAAAACTATGCTAGTTAGAGCGTTGGTTTGATTTTTCCTGTAAAATATACATAAACCTCTATTGAACATAATTATTTCAGATTTTTCGATTGGTAAACTTCGGAGATAAGGGGGGGGGAACGGTATTTTTTTCGACATTTTGGCCGATTACTCAAAAGCTATTATACATAGAAATAAATAAAAAACTGTTTTAGAATGCACAAGTAAAGGCCTTTCATATGATACCCCACTCGGTATAATTATCTTACTTTGAAATTTCAAACCCCTGATTTCCCCCCTTTTTTAATTAAACTAAAATAATTTTCGCGTTGATTTTATTTTTCATGTAAAATATACATAAACCTCTATTGACCATAATTATTTCAGATTTTTCGATTGGTAAACTTCGGAGATAAGGGGGGGGGGAACGGTATTTTTTTTGACATTTTGGCCGAATAATCAAAAACTATTATATCTAGAAATAAATAAAAAGCTGTTTTAGAATGCACAAATAAAGGCCTTTCATATGATACCCCACTCGGTATAGTTATCATACTTTGAAATTTCAAACCCCCGATTTTCCCCCTTTTTAATCAAACTAAAATAATTTTTTCGTACCACTTGCTCAAAAAAGTGACATTCTGTGCCACAAAAAGCGAACATAACAATAGTCATTTTTAATCTGTTAAAAACAGGGAAAGAAAATTGTACTGAATTTCATTCATCCTCTAGGGGGAGAATGTGATTTAAATTTGGAATACTTACCGAAATTTATACTGAACTACATCTGTGTTTACACCATTGAGTTTGTATATAAAGCATTATACATCTTTTTGAAAAAGGAATACGCATTTATTATGCAGTTATGATTATTAAATAAAATTACGAAAACCGACGAGGCCGTATGAGCTTGATGCCTTTGCTTTTCCGACAAAAAAATATTAGTCTAGGAATTTGCCGCGTTTTTGTTTTCTTCAAATACATAAACGTTAAGTTTATTTTAATTTATTTTTATAAATAAGTAAATACGTTACGATGTTAAATCAAAGCGACAGTGACAGTGAATTGTCGGATTCCATCAGTGCAAATGCTCAGACGCAAGAACAGAGAAATACTCAAATCAACTCATCAACAATAAAATATGTACCAAACAAAAATGTAACTCTCTCTATCAATAATAATTGGACCAATGTTTCGAATGTTAACTTTTACTTTTAATTGTCATTATTTTTAATAAATGCTTATCTCATATTATTATTGTGTTAATTTTTTCGCAAATGGTACGAAAAGTAGAGTATTTTCCTCGGTGATAAAGCTGTCTTAGTCTTGGGTGAACTTAAATCCCTCGCTACACTCAGGACTCGTCTTAAATCCCTCGCTTCGCTCGTGATTTAAGTTTTTAACACCCTCGCTACGCTCGGGAGTAAACCTCGAGTCCTTCGTTACGCTCGCGATTTAAATCGTCACCCGCGACAGAAGACACTGCTTTATCCCCTTGGTTAATAATCTACTATTGCGTTGCTTTTATTTTTCCTGTAAAATATACATAAACCTCTATTGACCATAATTATTTCAGATTTTTCGATTGGTAAACTTCGGAGATAAGGGGGGGGGGACGGTATTTTTTTCGTCATTTTGGCCGATTATTCATAAACTATTATATATAGAAATAAATAAAAAACTGTTTTAGAATGCACAAGTAAAGGCCTTTCATATGATACCCCACTCGATATAGTTATTTTACTTTGAAATTTCAAACCCCCGATTTTCCCCCCTTTTTTAATAAAACTAAAAATAATTTTCGACTTTTCTTTATTTCAATGCTTTTGGGCCACTATTATACACAACAATGCCAAATTTCATGTCGATAGCTTTTATAGTTACTGAAATAATCGACTGTGACAGACGGACGGACAGACGGACGGAGAAAGTCTCACCATAAGGGTTCCATTTTTACCATTTTGGTATGGAACCCTAAAAAGAATTGAAAAGATTTAAGTATCAATGTAAAAGTATACGGAATAATGAATAAAAGAAGTTACGATTGTTATCAAGAGACTGATGAAATGAGAAATGGGATCTCAGCTTTGGCCTCGTAAAATATATTCTTATTATGATCTGGATCAGAAACCTATTGAGAGTGAAGCTTTTAATCAATCCTTATTTAAACTCGAGTAACTACGATTGATTCCTTCATACCGCAACTTTGTATATCTACAGAATTATACTGAAGTTTATATTAAATAAACTTATTGTTAGAAACTTGAAATATTATTATCAGCAATTTCAATTTTAGAATTGGGACAAGAAGTTTGTAGAAAATTTCTTAAAAAATCTTAAGAAGAATATAGCATTTTTTCGGGATAAAAGTATCATATGACTCTGACTTCAGGCCAAATCCTTCAGGCCCAGCATAGGCTTAAATAGGCCCAGTTAGGTGGGTTTAACGCGAAAAGCTAACAAAAAAACAGACAGAAACAGTTTTATATATTATAATAACCTTACTAAGTATAGATGACAGTAACATTTAATTTAGAAAATTAAGCATGAAGTAAAATACAATATTCTCACTTTTTTAATAATATAAGACAAACACAGTAGTTGTAGCTTTCGTAGATTTATGTAATCAGATAATGTACGAGGGCGAGCAGTGAGTACAGGACGAGCGGCTGCCAGGTATAGACACGTGCAAAACTAATATTCCCAAAAAAATACTACAGTTTTATTTGTAGCAGTCTCGTTCCCTTCAGATACTAATAATTCAAGAGACAAATCAAACTCTTTTAAATAAGGTCATCAATATTCAGAAATCGTATTTGAGTTGCCTTTACGTGATCCTTATGTCTAATACTTGGACACATACATCGGTGGCCCGAGATTGAGTTATTGTCTCATCTGGAGACTGCGGCGGATGCTGTGCCGCCAATCTGTCTGGGACCCAGGTGCTCGCTTTACAAGATATTGCTTGAGATTGAATATTTATCATATTATCGCGGGTCCTAGTGAGTTTATCACAATTTATATAGTTTGAGTAAGGCTTTTCCAGCGCTGCATCCGATTCGAATCCGAGAATTTCAGATTTGGATAGGATGTAGTGCGGATAGAGCCTAAGGTCTCAAGTATTATGCGGGGTACCTACATGTTTTTTTACGGTCTCATAAGCTTATTTAGTATGTACAATTTCCTACAGCGTTTTAAAATCATAGTATATTTAGGCATTTCTGTAGAGATTTCTGGTTTTCTCCTAATTTAGAATCAGTCTATACCTATATAATGTTTATTATGTAATAATGTATTGTTATTCGTTAGTATAGTTATATTAAATATATTTATATTATTTATAAAACAATATCAACACATATTTATTACTACACAACACATATGTATTTGTTGGGCAGAAAAAACGATTCAAATACACATTACTTTTTACCCACCAAATTTATGTATTATGCTAATAACATGCTATTACAACAACATTCCCCTAATATTGTGTAGAATTGCTTAGACTCAAAAGAAATAAATTTACATCTGACGAAGAAAAAAGAAATATGTTTGTTAATAAATTAAAGACGACTTTTTCTTATCATCTCTATCTCATGGATAGTAGGAACGAAACACCAGATATATCTCTATTTTCTTTCATCTTAGGCGATGATAGGTACCATTCAAGCTTAAGATAAAATCTTAAAAGTGAATCCGATTCTCACTGCTTTCTCGTGATTTTTCTTTTTTTCGTTCATACTTTTTATTTATAGTTTAATTATCGACCGAGCGAAGCGAAGGTCTTTGAGTCTACTTGAGTGAATTTGCACTTGTCCGTCCGTCCGTCCGTCCGTCCGTCCGTCTGTCAGAGCCTTATAACTTCTAAATTACTGAACGTAATTACTTCAATTTGAGATATAATATGTAAACCGATGGCCTCCAGCCGAAAATGGCTTAAAAAGTTATAAAAATCTTTATTTCAGGGGGGCTCTCATAGAAGCGAATGCGAAACAAAAAAAAAATTTTTGCATTTCATAGAGTTACAGTACCTCATTTTAAAGATAATTTGGAACAGAGTACAAAAGTATTTTTTTTTTAATTTTTTTCCTAAAATTGACGAAATGGGGGGCTTTCAAAGTGGAGATTATATTTGACCTCACAACGGAATAACCATTGAGAGCTGTTCCTTGAAAGTTTTATAATTTTAGCGTAATATCATGTACTTGAACAACAAATACTAAAATTAGATAAATGTAATAAGGAAACTAAATTATTTAACTTTTAATGAGCAGCAACAACAGAACTTCACAATGATGTCAATAGATGGCGCTCTCATCTCATTTAAAGCAAATGCAGCTATATGTAACATATTATCATTCAATTAAAATTATTATTTAGTCATTTAGCAAACATCAATAAAACTTCACGTTGCAGTTTGTTTTTACATGTTTTCTGATCGTGTCGATAGTTGACGCTGTGTACAAGTAATTTAATTTGAATGTTCCAAAAAACTATACCTAAGTTTGATTGAGGCCTTGAGGATTTCACTATAACAGTTCCCTAACCTTTACGGGCTACCTATGTTAAGTTAGTTGACACTTTCTGTCAACTTCGTTATTACGAACCTCTACGGGACAACTAAAGGTGAAAATGACATTGGGATGTTAGGATTGTATTTAGGGGCTACAAAGGGGATGATTTAGGTATGGTTGGTGAAAACGGGCATAATAATAATGTCAATTTTGATCGTCATGTATCTATTGAATGAATAAGTAATAATGGGAAACCGTTACCGCGAGGTCTCAGTTCGGGGCGAACCACTAGTTTATTAAAGGCAGTCGCTACGTGCAGAAAACTTCTCCCTACGTGTCATAGTAGCCGCTACTACTATGACACGTAGGGAGAAGTTACCATAGCAATTAGCATATACTCGTATTTCTTTCCGCAAATATAAATCATTTCAATAACTCGTAATAATTTCAATAATTTCAATCAGCAATATTTGCACGTAGGTGACGTAGGGTTAAGTCCATAGTCTAGCACTCCACTACTTTTTAGTATACAGGGTGGGCCAAACCAGGTGGATATAAATTTTTTTTTAGATTTTTCACTTAGGGGCCTACCAGGACCCGGAAGGAAAAAAATCGGTTCCCACCGATACTCTCATAGCCCTATAAGACGGAAAATTCGACATGACCGGAGAGAGATTAGGCGCAGGACCAACGGCTTTACGTGCTCTCCAAGGTACGGGGGTGAAACAACGCCAACTTCCTAACTCCGGGCTAGTACTGAGAATTTCTTACGGAAATCCCCAATACTTGATATGGTCCGACCCGGGACTCCAACCCGGGACCTCGTCGGCCGCAGTCAAACACGAGACCAACGAGGCAGTTAAAATTAAAGGACATACTGCAGTCTCCACAAACAATTAACATTTTTTTCAATAAGGTCGTTATTTACACGAATGAGGAACGAAGACTTTTGAAAAATCATAACTTTTTATCCGGCACATTGACATACAATTTTTCTTGTGGCAATCAAAAGAACATAAGTTGCTACAGTTTTAAAAAAATCACCAGTGCTACGAACATCTTTTTTTATTTTTAATGGAATTTTAAAGTTTTCTGTAGATTTTGGATGAACTTAATTTTCTTGAAATAATTTAAAATTTAATGCTCTTAAAACCAGTTAACCAGACTGAAATTTTTTCTAAGAGAGTACAGTTATTAGGTAAAGATATTCCATAAAAAAATTACGGAAATTGTCACTAGAAAAATTAAAAAAAAATTAAAAGTTCGTCAAAGCAATGATATTCCAAAATTTTAAATAAATTTTTTTATCTCGTAATCGGGTGGGAACCGATTTTTTTCCTTCCGGTTCCTGGTAGGCCCCTAAGTGAACAATCTAAAAAAAATTTTATATCCACCTGGTTTGGCCCACCCTGTATAAGTCCAATGTAAAAATGTAAATTATGCCACTTGTCATTCTACTGCCATATTTACAGTACTCAACAAGTCTGTGTTTCTCTACCTCTTCCTTCGACGTCTCTCTACAAGAACACGCCAGTTGTACCGCTATATAACGCAACAGCTACCTATAAATCTTGTTTTTTTTTTGGTTATGATAAAATCAGATTCAGATTCATTAAAGATCTGCTGTGTTTTTTACGTTAATTCTTCTGTATAGTATATAGAATAGAATAGAATAGAAATGTTTTTATTCAAATAAACTTTTTTACAAGTGCTTTTGAATCGTCGATGAGTCTACCACTGGTTCGGAATGCCATTCCCTCAATATAGTTTCATACTAAATTGCAGCGGAACGTGATAAGCTATGGAGGCAATATAATATCTAGGCACAGGTGCTCGTCTTATTCAATAGCAATTTTGACCACACGAGACTGAATATACATGGCAACATTTAGTGGGTCCATTCAATAAAAGTATCAGCTCTGAATACTAGATGCAATTCTGTGGGACGATTAATTGAGCCCACACATTGATTGGTTCAGACGGAGTTATTGTCTCAGCTGCAGAATAGATTTATACCTACTGACGATTTATGTCTAATGGCTCGATATAGTCGAGTTATATTATAATCAGTATACAATAAGTTAGATGACATTTTGAAAAAGCTTACTTTTAGTTATCCTTGCGCCTTCACCTCTCTCTGCATTGTAAGCTCTTCTATATAATCAAATAACTTTTGCCCGCAACTTTATCCGCACAGAGTTAGGTTTTAAAATTCATTTCAAAATGATCATTGAAAATGAATAAAATGTAGCTTAAAATATCACTTTCCAAGTTCTTAACTATACCCATGCACAGAATCACGTAAATCTATAATTGCTCCGTTGCTGCGTGATTAAAGCACAAACCAAGAAACACACATTAATTATAATATTAATCGTCAAAAATTTTTAAATTCTCTCTTTTTTTATAGAATGTTATAAAATACCGTGAAAAGCTCATTTTTCACACTTAGTAATGTTTGTGGTGCAATTTTGTTTTTATTGATATTGCAGGTAGAGAGCCGTTTATGTGCAATTTTAAGATCTCTACATTTTAAGATTTTCTACAGGAATCGGCAAGGAAAATCAAGTAAGTGTCGGAGCGCTAAACCCAAATAATACAAAGGCGCTCGTTAGGTATCGCCACACGTGCTTAGTATTTTTTGGATCAATTATCTATAAGTACATGATTCATGTACCTTACGTTTGTGTAATTTTTTCGCGTAGATTTATCTATATATATAAATCTCGTGTCACGATGTATGTTCGGGATAAACTCGAAAACTACTGAACCGATTTTGATCAAACTTTGTAACTATTTGTAATTTGGTCAAACTTAAAAGATATTAGATAGCATATTGCAAATTAAAATATGTTACACTAGCGGCACGCTATGATGGCCGGTTTGACGTTTGTCCGCTCATGAAGTTCCGTATTAATTGATAACGACTTTGAAGGAAATAATTGTATTACTTTATTGACGATAGTGATGTGCAGAGATTCATAAATTTTATCGAATGTAGTTTTAGGTTTAGGACTCAAAATTTATTTATTAAATTGATTTCTAAAATGTATACAAGTGTAGAAAAATCAGTTTGCACCATTTAAGGGGTGAATGTACTTGTGAATATGAACAATTTTCACTATGTGGACAAACCTCTGAAATCGCAAAAAAATATCAGCTGTTTCATACAAAAGGTAAAATTTTTATTTTTATATGATATATACCACAACTCGGCATTTGGTTTTCTAAATTGAAAATTTTTAAAAATGGAATCTAATACGATCGTCACATAGGATCGCTGGCTAGCACAACTACTACCTCCGGCAAACTCGCGTCAATGCTCAATGCAAAACAAAGCAGTTTCGAATTGACGTTGCTTCGAAAAGTATAAACTGTCAGTGCAATGCGATTGTGATATAGTTTTGACCTGGCTTTGGATTTCAAATATTGATACTGCATTACTGTTGACCCTTGCTCGTTAATTTGGACTCTGTTCAAGCCCTTTGTTGTGGATTTCGTCGATATGACCGAACGTACGCAGAGAACTGTTCTAAATAGTCAGACACGTGAGTTCGTAATACGCCTTCGTAACTATTTCGATCGTGAAGCTCAAAATGGAGGGCCAATTTTACCTATAACGTCAGTGGTTGAACGCGTAGCTGATGCGCTTAATATTGGACAACGAACTGTTAGACGGATAACTAAAAAAAAATATGGCGAGACTGGCACAGAAGAAAATAAACTTCACACACCAAAAAAGAGAAAACGAGCAAAACCAGTCGTAGGCATCGATAGCTTTGATGCCGATGCTATCCGAAGACATGTTTACGGCTACTATTTACAGAAGGAGTATCCAACAAGAAAAAAGTTGGTGCGTTCAAATAAATTAAATAAACATATACATTTTTGTTTTATTAAACCTATTTAATCAGGTACAAAAACAAAACTTAATTGTTTTTTGTTCGAGAATAAATTGACATTCCACATCACTATTGTAATGTGTCAAACCGGCCATCATAGCGTGCCGCTAAACTAATTACACGACAGTCATAAAAACAGTTCGAGATTTCGGTTGCTAGGCAATCTAGCAACCTAAATTTCCAACGATGTTAGATTGCGAGATATTCCTAACCCGAATAGAATACTTAGCTTACTAATCCTTACTAATATTATAAATGCGAAAGTGTGTTTGTTTGTTGGTTTGTCCTTCAATCACGTCGCAACTGAACAACGGATTGAATTGATTTTTGCATGGGTAAGTATAGTTGAGGACCTGGAGAGTGACATAGGCTACGTTTCATCCCGGAAAATCAAGGAGTTCTCGAGGGAATTTAAAAACTACATCCACGCGGGCGTAGTCGCGGGCATCAGCTAGTATATACATTTTGTAATACAAATTATGTTAATCCAGTTCATGGTTTATACATGAATCAAATTTTATTCAAATGCTTAACGGTTTTTGCGTAATTTATGATCAAGAAGCAATTCAAATATGTAAAAATCTTTACAAATCTACCTATGTTTTTAACCATTATTCTTTTGCTAGATGGCGCTTACAACTTCTTCCATGTGGTTATAGATTTTTTCTTATATTCAGGAATAAAAGTTGATACTTTTATGCCCCAAAAGATGCCCTGTGCCTAATATTATAGGTAAAAAGGTAACAAACAACTGACATCGAGATTTACTTACGCCTTTTAATATAAATATGAAGTATACTTAAGTATATTATATAATACTAGCTTTTGCCCACGGCTTCGCTCACGTTGAGTTCAATTTTTCAAACCCTTTTTTAACCCTTTAGTTAGGTTGAATTTTCAAAAATCCTTTCTTAGCGGATGCCTACGTCATAATAACTATCTGTATGCCAAATTTCAGCCCGATTTGTCCAGTAGTTGAGCTGTGCGTTGATAGATCAGTCAGTCACTCAGTCATTCAGTCACCTTTTCTTTTTATATATTTAGATTAGATAAACTTCAGATTCGAAAACTTTTAGCTATGCATTTCATAAAATTCAAAAATATTTATTTTATATAGGCCAACTTGTGGTTCTTATGACAAGCCAAGACTCTATCGCCGGTGCAAATCGTACAGTTGAACGGATTAGTCACAAATAGTAATAAGTATAAAAAAAA
The DNA here is from genome assembly GCA_029955525.1 of Oeneis ivallda. Classification (NCBI taxonomy): domain Eukaryota; kingdom Metazoa; phylum Arthropoda; class Insecta; order Lepidoptera; family Nymphalidae; genus Oeneis; species Oeneis ivallda. The sequence continues at coordinate 17,676,196 of JARPMR010000002.1, read as the reverse complement.
TGGGTATTTACGACACCTGCCCAGCTAACATCTAAATTTTTCACGCTAAAGTTACCTAACTACAACTGTCGACTAGCACGCAATTGTATCGCTAAATCGCAATGCAAAAGAAAATAGGTAGTTTGAATCCGATACATTGAGCCGATTTATATATATAAAAGCCTCCATTCGAAAGTTGCGATGCCAACAATACCCTCGTCACCGATGTGTCTGAAATTTGTTTTTGTATTTTCTTCTGTGCAAGTTCTGCTAAATGAAATTCCAGACAAATGATTCGAAGTACTGTCAGAAGTAAATCTTCTATTATTATTTATAAAAGTTGCACGGCTTCATCCGCGCTCAATATGAATATTATGTTTTAAATATCCTGAATGCTTTAAAATCCACTTAGACGTTTGTAGGTTATCCTACTTAATATTATAAATGCTAAAGTATGTGAGGATGGATGGATGGATGTTTGTTACTCTATAACGCCACAATGAATGAACAGATTTGGTTTAAGTTTGGAATAGAGATAGCTCATAGGCTACATTTTATCCCAGAAAATTAAAGAGTTCCCACGGGAATAAAAACCCTAAACCACGCGGACGAAGTCGCGGGCGTCATCTAGTATGGGAATATACGAGTATTAAAATTTCTCTCGAACATGAAAGTGTAAGTTAATGAGGCTTCACGAGCAGTTTTCTAGAAAAAAAAAAACTACCGTTAACACAATATGTCGTCCTATATCCTAAACTATTTTAATGTCAAATATACTAAAATACAAAACTGTAAGAAGTTCTAGTCAAACTTTAATAAAAAGTTCCAAGCTTTCAACGCGTCAACTACGGCATTATATTGGACGATTATAACACTTTTAATAAATTTTATCTTACGATAGTCGTTACAGTTTTCATTATCATATTTTTAAACTATGCGCCTGGTTAGACTAGAACTTTGCTTAGGAGGACATAATTATTGTGTTAACAGCTATTTTTTTTTCTAGAAAACTACTCGTTCACCTGCTGGTGCTTCACCTGATGACTTTGAGTATTTTTAAACCAACTGATAGTAAGTGACGATGTAGTCTAAGATAGTAGCGGGTTAAATTGGAAGGTGGTGCCTATGCCAGTGGAGTAGGTACTGAAATAGTGCAACGGGTGGGGATCGAACCTGCGAACTTCCAGTTTTCAGTCCGCACCATTAACCGTTGAGCTATTATAGTTTTTACAACCATGACAACCTCTCAAACTTATACGTATTCTTACATGCATTTGCTAAATATTTATCTATCTAATCTATCTCGTAAACAACGATTTTCATGAAATTTAGTATGCAGGGGCTTTTGGGGGCGATAAATCGATCTAACTAGGTTTCATTTTTAGAAAACGTCGTTTTATCCGTTTTTCAGGCAGTGAAAAGCCCTACAATATCATTAGAATACGAAGGTAAATTTCGCCACCATCTTCAAGGTTAGCATAGCTAGCTCAGGCGGGAAACCGGGCGGTTCCAAAACCAGAAGACCCCGGTTCGAGTCCAGATGATTATTCGGTCAACCAGGTACTACTATTTAAGGGAAGAGATAACTCATAATGGACAAGTAAACTTTCGTGTTGGGTACGTATGTATAGTTTAATTAAAACCCAATATTATTCCATTACTAGAATGAACATTGTTTTGCTCAACATACAGTCCTGTTTCTTACGAAGTAAGATTTATAATGAGAGGTGTCTCGATATCTTGTAGGAACCCAGAAGTAAACAATGAACTATCTAAAACAATTGCTTAATATCAGCAACTATGTAATAATCAATAAAATTTATTGTTTTTAGGGACCATAATAAACTTATTTTAACTAAAAAGTTATTGACACCACATCAAACATTTTAAAGGGGAAAACATTAGATGTAGAGTCGTTGACAAAGTACCTTACTTTGTAAAAATAGCTTTAAAGGAAAACCGCAAACCCGTTAATTTTGTACATTTATGTCACGAAATTTATAAGTGCTTTTACTAAAATTCCATAAATGAAATAAGATTACGAAATTTTTATTATAATACTAGCTGATGCCCGCGACTTTGTCCGCGTGGATTTAGTTTTTAAAGTCCCTCGGGAACTCCTTGATTTTCCGGGATAAAAAGTAGCCTAGATGTTGACCCGAGTAATAAGCTACCACGGTATAAAATTTTGTAGAAATCTGTGCGGTAGTTTTTACGTGAAAGAAGGACAAACAAACAGACAAAAATTAAATAAAACTCTGTTTTGGGCTCAGTATCGATAGTAAAGCATCCCCCAATTAAAATTTTCAAAATATATTAAACTAGCTGATGCCCGCGACTTCGTCCGCATGGATTTAGTTTTTAAAAATCCCGCGGGAACTCTTTCATTATCCGAGATAAAAAGTAGCTCTTCCAGTCTGAGGAACCACTACTACATCCATTACTATACCCATGCAAAAAATTGCATCAATCCGCTGTTCTGTTGCGACGTGATTGAAGGACAAACCAACAAACAAACACACTTTCGCATTTATAATATCAGTATAGCTATTTATGCAACTGCATCGTAATGAGGGTCATTTTAATTCGAGTGCTGTTTTTTGATACGAGGCTTGCCGAGTATCAAAATAGGATAGTACGAGAATTAAAATGACTAATTACGTTCAGTTGCATACAAGATTTTATCTGCGACAAGGAAAATAAAATCATTAACAAAATACGCCGCAGGCTCAATAAAGTAACAAAAAGTAACTCCGTAAGCCGCCACCAGCTGCCTGTGGCGCCTCTGTCAACAAAAAGTAGCTCCGTAAGCCGCCACCAGCCGCCTGTGGCGCCTCTGTCATATGAACGGTACAAAAGTGCCAGAACTCAGAGCCTTAGCTTTAGGTATCCTATTTTAAGAAGATAACCATTTCGATTCAGCTCCCATACAACGAGCTGCATCGAAATGAGAAGCAAAACCGAAAGAGGGTTCATTTCGATTCAGCTGTCAAATTCGAAATTGGAACTTTTCGATGCTGGAGTAGATAAATGCTTTTATCTACTCCAGCATCGAAAAGTTCCAATTTCGAATTTGACAGCTGAATCGAAATGAACCCTCTTTCGGTTTTGCTTCTCATTTCGATGCAGCTCGTTTTATGGGAGCTGAATCGAAATGGTTATCTTCTTAAAATAGGATACCTAAAGCTAAGGCTCTGAGTTCTGGCACTTGTGTACCTTTTCATACAACAGAGGCGCCACAGGCGGCTGGTGGCGGCTTACGGAGTTACTTTTTGTTGACAGAGGCGCCACAGGCGGCTGGTGGCGGCTTACGGAGTTATTTTTTGTTACTTTATTGAGCCTACGGCGTATTTTATTAATGATTTTATTTTCCTTGTCGTAGATAAAATCTTGTATGCAACTGAACGTAATTAGTCATTTTAATTCTCGTACTATACTATTTTGATACTCGGCAAGCCTCGTATCAAAAAACAGCACTCGAATTAAAATGACCCTCATTACGATGCAGTTGCATAAATAGCTATATTATAACACTTTTTATAAAGAAAACCATTTACCAAAGACAAAATTACGTTTAGCTGTCATTTACGTTTTGTTATTCCACTGTCATTTGCGTTTTGTCATTACATGTCAGATGCGTTTTTGTTATACCACGTTTTATAGTGACATGACGGAAACGCGGTCGAACGGGATAAAAAGTATCCTATGTCCGTCTCCTGGTTCTAAGCTACCTCTCCACCAATTTTCAGCCAAATCGGTTCATCCGTTCTTGAGTTATAAATAGTGTAACTAACACCACTTTCTTTTATATATATAGATTGATCTTTTTATTAAAATGAGAAATACTTTGCAGAGTAAAAGATTTACTCGGAACCCAAGATTTATTTATCGCAGGCGAGATGTCTGCCCTTTATTACTAGTACTTAGAATCAGATCATACGAGGTCATTAACCGACTTAAGAAGAAAGAAAGAGGGTCTCAATTCGACGCTATTGATCTTGGCACTGTATACTCCATAATTACTCCTTCAAAATTTTTATTTGAAAGAAAGAACAGAATTTTATTGTTTTTAACATCGGTACTGTCAACATTTTACAACCATAAAAAAATCTGGAAAATGAGGAAGGTAGGTAATGGTGATAACTTTTTATGAAAACTTTAAACTAAAGCAAGTTAATGCTCAAGTTTGGTTATAATTACAAAACACATTATAACAAGATCCCATTTAAAAGGGAATATTCGATCTTCGAATCTTCGAGGAAGCAAGACGAGCACCTGAACAGATAGTATTGATTAAATCGCTCACGATCAATGTAAAATAATAATAGTGCCAACTAAACTGTAGTCTTTATGAATGTATTACATATTATTGTAGCAACATACAGTCGGTTTTTTTTTTGATCCAGGATATTATCAACCAGGACTTAGTTTGAGATGTTTGTCAGTACGGTACAAGTTTTCCTATTCAACTAAAATTAAATGTTAAAAGCAGATAGCACTCTTTTCACCCTAATATGCTAGGCGCGGTTTGCTTTTATTCATAACTATCTTTTGCCCGCGACTTGGTCCGCGTCTTAGGTTTTTAAAAATCTCACACCTCTCTCGCCTTTTTTGCCCGGGATAAAAGTCTAAATGTTACTCTCTAGGTCATTAAGTATCAAGTTTCGGTCGGTCGCAGGCTGCAGCATTATTGGAGGAGAAACCAAAAAGCAAAAACACTTTCGTATTAATAATATATGGTATGGTTCAACACACACAACAGTGAGGGACCAACACATTCCATTGAATGAAGAAATTAAAATTGGCACGAAAACCTTTGCTACAGTTAGAGACTTCATATACGAGTAGGTATCTCGGCTCCCTCGTCACATCTGAGAACGAAGTCTCAATAGAAATTCAAAGGAGAATTACTTCGGCAAACAAATGTTATTTTGGTCTGCTACGCTACCTCCGATCTAAGATTCTGCAAAGACATCTTAAAATACTCCTATACAAAACCTTACTTAGGCCAATTCTTACTTACGGGCTGAATGCTGGATTCTAAGTAAGAAGGATGAAAACAGCCTGCTAATTTTTGGAGTTGGAGAGAGGCCGCTAATGATCGCCTCCGATGGAGAAATTTGCTTGACCAAGCCAAGGCTCACCCAGGGCTTTAGCGCTTTGATAACTATGGTTCAACACAAGGTACAGCATGCCTACATTAAAAACCACGATATATTGAAAATACAAAGTACCTAAATATCGCAATACAAAATATTACGGAGTTCAACGTAAGTAATTCTTAGCAAGAATGAATCGGCTACTTTTGCATTCTTTTCATGTCGAGGGAGGAATATAGGTTACGTGTAGACTCGTAAAATATAGCTCTATGCGAATATTTCAGATTCTTACCTGCTTAGATTTAAAATTACAGAAATAATTTAACGGATCATTTTGTTTGCAAAAAATAATATGCAAGAGATAGAAATTGGAGTTAGATATGTTGTTGATTGATGATGTCTGGCATGAACCGTATCATTTTATTTTTTCAAATTTTTATTTTATCTCGTTCAATCAATAATCCACTTTAGGAACAATATTATGATCCAATTAATAATAATACATAATTACTTCATCAAAATTTTCTAGTAAATCGAAACCGGAATCGAGCCCAAGTAAGTTTATATTTTTATAAGGTTTACAGAGTACCGATTTTAACAAATAAGACCCTTTGTTAAAGCTTTTTTTGAAAAGAAAATTAAGTAGGTACATAATTTTACCAAGTAACCCATTTCAAAGATCCTATCCTATCCTATCCTTTCACAGAAATATCAAGAACAAAATCTGAAAGCTTTTTATAATTACCAAACTTTTCTGATCAATAACAATTTAAGTACACTTAAAATGAAATCTATGATTAAATAATAATAATTTGTTTCGAAAATGTGAATACTTAAAAAAATTCTTCGAAATATTTTGCTTAAAAATTCACATCTCTTTCAGAATTCAATCATTGTTCCGTAAGTGCATAAAATAAACGCTGGGTCTACTCTGGGCCCAAATTAAATTTTCAAACATAATAAATCCGCATAAAACAGATTCAAAACGCGATTGAATCAAAATCATAACATAATTAATTATAATGAACATATTATTTGAAACTGAAGCATATATTGAATGAAATACTACGCTCCATAGTAACGAGAAACTTCTCTAAAAACAAAATATTTATTTAGAAAAAATAATAAGTTAGAGGCAGAGCACACCGGCTTCGTTTGCAGCACGTATTCGTACACACGCGCGTAGAGTCGCGCGTGAACCCCTGACAGACCAGCCCCTGTAGCCAAGTAACACTTCGTTATGTCTATTCTCTTTCTAAGATAGTTGTCACTTGAAGTTTTCTAATCTAGCTCTAGCCAAAACTTCAAGTGACAACTATCGTAGAAAGAGAAACGATACAACAAAGTGTAACTTGGCTAGAGGGGCGGCTTACGCATAATACGGTTACGCGCAACCCGTCCGTTGCGTACCCAGCCGCTGCGCCAATTTTTTGCCATTATAAAGTTTTATATTATGACACATTTTTGTAATCCTTATTTTAAGTATTGTAGAGACAGCGCATTAACTCAATTAGTTTTTCTTTAATATCGTTATTAATTATCGGCACTGTCACGCGCGTAGTTACGCACAGCTCTGTGCTGTGCGTTTTCGAACTTGTTTTTGACGTCCAATAGGTAAGGACACTGGGTACAACGTCATCAACTCATCACTGCACGCGATAATGCGACATTGCCGTTCCGCTCTGCGTAGGGTACGCAGACTGTTTGTTTCTTGGGAGCTGCAATGAGTGCAGACACGCATTAGGTCTACGTGCACGTGCACATCACACAAGCGGTGTGCCATGTCTCATACAGTTCCAAACATTACAACGCACGCCGTGATACGTGCTCGGGCGTCGTGCGCGTGCACGTCCACACATACGCAGCCGTTGTGCTCTGCTCATAAATGAAACCGCTCTATACCTACCACCTTGATGGAAAATATGAGTAATAAATATATATACATACAATTGTATGTCTTGAAAAATATCGGAACTATTTCGTATAATGACAAACGCAATGTGATTTTGAGATATTGTTATTATTAAACCATGTTAAACAAATATTTCCAGCATCGCACATGCTTCATATCGCATAAAACTTACTTATATGTATTCACTTTTATTTTCTGCTCTTTTCGTATACTTAAATTGGTGGTAGGTACTACTACTAAGTACCTATAAGCTTACATCATAGTAACAATGTATTAGTATTTTTCATTAAAAATATCCAAAAATAAAAAGTTGCGATACGATAATAGGTCGATGTAAATAAAAATAATAAGCAACAACAAAAACTTTTATGACTTTCCTACGTCTTAACATGTTATATTACTGTTATAAATTTCGCGCTTCAAGTAAAATGATAAAGGACAGAAAAGACAACCCAGACATTAAAAAAATTGTGTAACTAAAATAAGCGTAAGCAAAAGACGGTAATTTTTCGTGACAAATTAGAATTAGAAGAATTTTTAATACTGTCCTTTAGCGCGAAAAGACGGTAAATTTTTCCTTCAATTATTAAAACAAGGACATAAAATGGCGGAGCATTGTCATTTACGCACGTCCATTTACATGCTCCAGCTCATGTTTTACGAATAGACATAAATATTTGATACATAAATAAATGGATAAATTATATATTTTTTTCATTTTGTATTTTTCAGTGTAACTGACCTGTTCAAAGTTAAATGCGACCTGAAATCTACGCATAAACACGTAGTGAGCATTAACTTCAGCTTCGCCTCTATTCCAAGACTTCTTACAACGACGTCGTCAAGGTAAATTATGGGTGAACTTTCTTTCCTGTTATTTCGTTTGTGCTATGTGAACGCATAATGAACATTTACCCCGAATTAACCTCCCGAGTGAACCTTATGATCCCGCATTTAACGTCTGTAAAGCGACAGACCACGTAGCAACTTCAGAAATCTAAAAATATCTCTTACGAGGAAAATGTTATATGGATAGCAACCAGGAAAGAAGGCTTCACTCCCTGACCTCGTTATAATCCTACAAAGATTTATGCTTTCATTCAAAACCATAAACATTAAGTATTACTTAGTCTCAAGACATTATCAGCGTTGCTTGACCCGTTCAATTCTTTATTTCATTATAATTATAAGTTATTTTATTAGGACGAATATACGTAGTTCCTCAAAATAATTGGAATGTTTAATTTAATAAACCGAAGTAAATAAACTTTTATTAATAATAACGTAAAAACAGCGTAGAGAAAAAAAACGGCGATACGATCAAAACTACACGACCTAGACATACAAATATTTGACCCCTCGTAACTTGAATTATATACTTATCTATACTATTTTCATTTTAATTTTAGTAATATTATAAAGAGGAAAGATTTCTTTGTTTGTTTGTTGTTTGTTTGTACCGAATAGGCTCTGTAACTACTGGACCGATTTTAACAATTTTTCACCAATAAAAGCTAAGGTATCAGGAAGTAACATTAATATAAATTATTTAAAAATATAATTTATTTAAAAAAAATTAGAGATCCTTAAGAAAATTGCAATAATGTAACCCAAAGTAGCAAAATGTTGCCTATAAAATGCATTATTTGGCGTGTGCTGAGAAAACTATTGATGATACAGAAAAATTATGTACTACTTGATTAAAGTACTCATTATTCTCTACAAAAAAGTCCCGGAGGGAATATATCTAACTATCATTTTTAAATCACAAAAGTAGTTTTTGTGTTCTAAAATTTAATTAGATCGCCTTTATTATCGTAGTATTAATTTTTCCTTACTAATACATATTATAAATGCGAAAGTGTGTTTGTTTGGTATAGTTGTGAACCTGGAGGGTGAAATAGGCATCCCGGAAAATCAAAGAGTTCCACGCGGACGAAGTCGCAGGCATCAGCTAGTTATAACTTATTTTTACGGAAATCTGACAAACCACAGTCATACATTAATTGATTTTTTTAATATTAAATCCACTTTCGTTTTGTATGCGGCGCGCTGGAGAGATCTCAAAGATGTAAAAATTTAGTTTCAAAATAGATAAAGTTTATTTACTTGCGCTGTTTTTAATTAACAAATTGATTTCCCAAAAAAGTTTATTAAAAACCCTTATAATATTATTATACAAAAAAAAACAGTATGAAACGATCACGAATGTTAGTCGTTATTAATCAGCGTCTCTTAGAGTGTAGAGTTCTGCGAAAGGATGGTGATTTAAAGCGTTATGATCAGCTGCTCTATCTCGCTCCATTTAATAATAATAATAATTTTTTCGTTACAAAATATCCAATTATGACCTTGCCGCCAAAGGAACAGAGCAAATCATTTCTATCATGCAGAAGCAGTAGCAATTTGAATTTGAAAGCGACTTAATTAGAGACCCTCGGCGAGTGGGTTCGAGTTTTGTTTGTTTGAAATTCAATGGTGTATGATGTCGCAGGTTCGAATCTCACTCGCGAAGTAGTGACAGTGCGCTTTACTTGTTTGTTTGTTTTTAATTTTTTTTTTTGCATAATTTTTATTAGACAAAAAAAATATTGCATAAATATTATAATTGCATAAGTTGATAAAAATGCCATGCAATAGCTTTACCGCGGCAGTCCCCGAGTGCCACTTAATTTTTGTTATTTTTTAATTTTATTCTTTAACACACCTAGTAGGTACCTAATTTTTGTGACTTCAAATTTATTTTATTTATTTGTGCTAGATTTAATATTTTTGTAGATTTTGTAATTTAAATATTTAAATGATGTAACATTTTTGACATTCGTAAGCGCTTTTGTAAGCCTCAATGGAAGAAATAAATAATACAATACAATACAATATCATACTATGCTAATATTATAAATGTGAAAGTGTGTTTGTTGGTTTGTTCGTTTGTCCTTCAATCACGCCACAACAGAGCCACGGATCGACGTGATTTTTTGCATGGGTATAGTTGAGGACCTGGAGAGTGACATAGGCTACTTTTTATCTCGGAAAATCAAAGAGCTCCCGAGGGACGTTAAAAACTAAATCCATGCGGATGAAGTCGCGGGCATCAGTTAGTTTCTCATATGAAAAAAGATATCCCCTGAAAATGTTAGCAGGTTATATTAACCAAATTAGTTGCTAATTAGTTACGTACCTAATTAATAGTTTGTGGATGTTAAATAATTATTACCTACCTAGAAAATGAAATCTAGATTTTCATATAATTAGTATTTATGTTCGTTATTAGCACTGTGAAATACAAATTATGATAAAATCTACGACTCGACTAACTTTCAATTTAGATTTTTAGTCCAGATTTTTCAACAGAAAACTGACAATAGATCAGCTATTGTTTGCTTATTGCAGCGACCAAAGAAAGTGCTTCACTTAGAATCTAGACCTTGATCAAATCGGCTCATTAAGAGCTTAAGGCTTTATCTTCCAACAATGTCCGCAGTAAGTATTCAGATTCAAAAGTTTCTATAAGGTTCATGATCAAATAAATTTTTAGGTTCATTCAAATGTACTTAGTAAATAACCTACAAGTGCGCCCAAAACACAATTAAATTAACACCATGAATGAAGTATTCATTTCCTTATATTTCATAAATATATTTCATAAATTATTATAATTAATTCATTTCCTTTAGTAGAGCTTCTTGTAGAGGCACCGTCATAAATTCAGAACTTTAAAATTAGTATCTACACTCAAAGGAAAACAGAATTAATTGCAATGGCAACTTCGATACATATTATTAATTGAAATGAAATTCATGTTTGACTCTCACCGCACTCAGAGTCGTTTAATTGACACTTCACGGACTTCTTAGTATACTCGTAGATTAGAAAACTTCACTCTCAGAGTTGATCAACGCTTCATCAGCACCTATACTAATTGACAGCTCATTAGCACCAACTCAGAGATTTAATGATAATAATTAAGTTACTAATACATAATTTTAACTATGTTTCTGAGTGCGGCAGTATGTTGGTATTTCTTAAACTTTACCTTGAAAAGCCAGTAAACTCAATCTGCCGCGCTCATTACAATATTTACAACTAGATGATGCCCGCGACTTCTTCCGCGTGGATTAAGGTTTTTTGATTCCCGCGGGAACTTTGTACCTAATTTTTACGGTAAGAAAGGTTTATTTGTTGTGGCGTGCAAGAGTAACAAACATCCATCCAAACATCCATCCATATATCCTCACAAACTTTCACATTTAAAATATTAGTGGGAAGTAGGATAAGTCATTAACTGATTATTATTTATAATTCTGTTGATATCACATAAAATATGTAAGTAATAACGAATCGTTAATAGACGCTGAGCAGAGTTAAGTGTTTTAAATCCTTGAGAGATCGCTGAGTGAGACTTTAAGTGCGGCAGTAAAACGTAAAATATGCACGAAATTAATCAGTCTTGGTAGTATGATACGCATAAAAAATTATGACGTTGAAAAAGGGAAATCAAATCACCGCAGATTTTCCCCCTAAAAGAGTTTTTCCCATGCGGCTCTGTTCATAAAGAATGATTCATTCCTTTTCACTATTTTCGTTTCAATAAAAACTGCGGGCGAAGTTCGGAGATGTGTGAAACTCTTAGTGCACTCTACATTGTGGAATGGAGCGTAAAAACAGATAAATAACGTGAAGTCGTGAATAAATAGGGTTTTATGCTCTTCATTGAAGCACTTTTTATTGCTTGAACTTACGAGTACATATTACTGTGAATACAATAAGCAGATGGCTACATCTAGTCTATATTTTGAAAGTACCTATTTTGTGTAATAAAGAACAAAACATTACCATTGTCTATGACATAGTACATTAAGTGTTACTCATATACAATCAGACATGATTTTTTCTTACAACGCCCTTTCAAATGAATTTCTTACAACAAAGAGTTAACGGTAACGGTAGTTAATATTTTAGTTTCAGTTTTATTTTTGCAGTTGCAGTGCAGTATTATTACTCGTAAGTACCTACCTATAACATAAAAAAATCTAGAGTTTTTATAGAAAATAGATTTCTAAAAACTAGTTTCCTCAAACGATTATTTATTCATAGAAAAGCTAGCAAAGCACTTTATATTTTTGGTTATTACACAAAGCCGTATAAACAGACAAATTAATTTAATTCGGACGTGTTTTTGTGTCGGTAAAATTAATTAAAGCACGTTTTATTTCAATGGCATTATTATTAAGTACCTAGATAGGTGCTGTTCGTTAACACCCAAAAAATTTTCAGAGGATCCACCATATCCGCGCGTGCTGGGGGTACCCGGCGGCGCCTCAATGCATGGTGCACCCAGTGTCAACGCACACACACCGCTCGCATCACATCAAACAGCATTCCTCTGTATCACAGCACAGCACTTTATTTATACTCCATTTTTATACGCGGTACATTCGTTTTAATGAGCGTAAGGGTGGCGCGCAAAGCGAGCGACCGTGGTACGAACGGGAGCCGACTGCCGTAGCCGCGTCGCTTAGCCCGCCCCAACTACCCCGCCTTGTCGCCATTCGTTGTGGAAAACGAGCAACATTTCCAAACACAAAAAACACGTCCTAATAACCAATTAATGTTTCTGAATAATTTGGAGCCCAGCATAGCTTTTAAGAGGAATAATAAATAATGTTTTCCTACATTTTTCTTACGGTGGATTGAAATTGATATTACTTTATTGTTAAGCTCCTACTGCTTTATTTATTTAGCACATGTACTATACATTATATATAAGAAAAAAAAAAGTTTACCTGGCATATTAAAGAAGAAATTAGCGTAGAGAGGAAAGATAATGCTGCTTCAGTTTCGCCTTAAAAACCTTTTTTTAATAGCTTTTAATGAGTATGTTTATATCATTATTTATATTTATTCAGGGGATGCAAGAATATAAATTAGGTTTCACTTCTTATGTAGTATTGAGTAGTATTATTCTCTAGTCTTACTATTGAGTGGTAAGAAATAATATGTACGTATAGCTATTATTATTACAAAAACTGGATGCTATAAATATTGAGATTGAATTTATTGGAAACTAGCTGATGCCGGCGATTTTTTTGTGTGGATTTATTTTAACGAAAATGCCTGTTTATATTTTCTTATGTCTGTATGTTTATTCGGGGTTGGTACTTCTTAGAATGACTGAACCGATTTTGACGGGACTTACACAACTGACTGGACTGCTAGTTTTTCAAGGACTGATTTAAGCTACGTCTTATTCAAGCGATTTTAAGACCATTCCTAGAAAACAAAAATTGTTTATTTAAGTTTTGGACGGACACACAGATAGTTTTTACCCAGATGATAATTTTGTAATACGCTACTTACCCAAGCTATACAAAAGAAACACTTTATTTTTCTTCTAACACCCCTCTTTTTTTGTCGGGGGTTAAAAAAGCTTAACTGGTTGTACTACCACACAATATTTCAATTCAATTTTCCAGTATCGTTCAGAATACACGTATTCACAGATTAAGTGCTACTGAAACCGTACTCGTGTAAAAATGAAAAGAAAAACGAAATTGCGAACTTCAGAATACATGTATCAAGACATATTTTACAGCATATTTTTTGGTGACCTCCATGATACAGGTTGACCGCTATGTTCTTAAAGTGGGAAGTCTCGAGTTCGATTTCCGGTGGAGACAGTGTGGTAATGTAAGACGTAGTCGTAATTCCTAGTTCCATGTAGAAAACGAATAGTGGTATGGATAAAACCTAAAATTGCCATACACCTTTTAAAATTTGCCCAATACCATCTTTCTGGATCGTCACTTACAGATTAGATTTCAGTCAAGGGCTAGACAATCAACATCCTTACTAATATTATAAATGCGAAAGTCTGTTTGTTTGTTGGTTTGTCCTTCAATCACGCCGCAACAGGGCTACAGATCGACTTGATTTTTTGCATGGGTATAATAGAGGACCTGGAGAGTGACATAAGCTACTTTTTATCCCGGAAAATCAAAGAGTTCCCGAGGGATTTTAAAAACTAAATCCACGCGGACGAAGTCGCAGGCATCAGCTAGTAGAATATAAAATTTAATATTTAAAAGTTTTGACTTAAGAAAATTTCATATATACAATACTATATTAAACCTAAATTTAATTCTAAAATTAAAACTAAAACTAGTGGTTCGCCCCGAACTGAGACCTCGCGGTAACGGTATCCCATGATTATTCATTCAATCGATACATGATAACCAAAACTGACATTATTATTATGCCCGTTTTCACCAAACATACCTAAATCATCCCCTAAGTAGGAGTCTCTTAACGTAGGTAGCTCCTAAATACAATCCTAAGTCCTAACATCCGTCCCAATATCCTTTTAGGTGTCCCGTACAGGATCGTGATAAATAAGTTGACAGAAAACATCAATCACCTAACTTATAGGTAGCCCGTAAAGGTTAGGGAACGTTAGTGAAAACATTGAATTATTTATCAAACATTGAATTTAACTCGTAGTTCCATGGGAATAGTTACTGACTGCGCCATCTATTAGCATTATTGTGAAGCTATGTTGATGCTATATGAATTACTGACGCCCATTAAAAATTAAATAATCTCGTTTCTTTATAATATTCATATAATTTTAGTATTTGTTGTTCAAGTACAGGATATAAGTGACCTAAAAACATAAAATCAGTTTGAAAATCCATAGCGGATTTTTCTAGAGAGCGTCTTCAAGCGAGCGTATAAAATCGCCACTTTGAAAGCCCCCCATTTCGTCAATTTTAAGGGAAAAATTAAAAAAAAAATATTTTTGTACTCAGTTCAAAATTATCTTTAAAATGATACGTAACAATTTTATGTAACGCGATTTTTTTTTTTTTACTTCGCATTCGCTTCTATGAGAGCCCCCCTGAAATAAAGATTTTTATAACTTTTTAAGCCATTTTCGGCTGGAGGCCATCGGTTTACATATTATATCTAAATTTGAAGTAATTACGTTCAGTAATTCAAAAGTTATAAGGCTCTGACAGACGGACGGACGGACGGACGGACGGACGGACAAGTGCAAATCGCCCTAGTTAACTCAAAGACCTTCGCTTCGCTCGGTCGATAAAAACTAATTAAAATCTAAAACCCCATCCAAGCCACCGCAGTGTGGCATAGTACCCAAGATGCTGGCAGCATTACCTCTTTGGATGGCCAAGCTAATCCTTTGGCCAAGGTAGCTGCCAGCTCTTGGATCCCCGGTAGACTCGATCACTCTTTTCTCTAAAAAAAGTGCGCGGGCCTCCGGGCCCCACGGCCCCAGGGTCTCTACACCAAAAGGCGCAAATATGAAACCACTGTCAAGTTTTCCATATTTGCGCCTCTTAGCCTAATATAAAATAACATTTTTTTGGCAATTTGTTTGTAAGATATCTATATTGATTACCTAATGGTTAAGATCTCTCCTGCTTCTTGTGTTTGTATTTTCGGAATAAAGCATAATATGATAATATTATTATGTAACTAATAAATCATGGGAATTCAACATTTCAATCATGCATTCACGCACATAAACTATAAGAACCAAAACACGAGGAAGGCCATTCTGGCAATCAGACTCGCATTTAACTTATAATAAAAACCCGCATTTTCATTGAGATTTAAAAAGCAAGTCGAATATAATCACTTAAATTTCAAATTGAGCGTAAACTGAGCGCATTGAACCAATTCAAAGGAGTGGAAAATTATTAAATCACGTTTGAATTGGTAGGAATCGTTGATTGACAGTTTTCAACAGATTTTAATGCAACATAACATTAGTATTATCCACGGAAGTAGTAGTAGGCATTATCACTATTTTGTTTTCTTTCGAAACCCAAGTCATTCAAGGGGAAATACCAGTAGAGCGTAGGAAGGTAGGTGGTAAGTTGAGAAAATTTTGTGTCATGGTAGGTTTTATTCGATCCAGAGCTGCTATATAGGTATACAGGTGTGAAAGAAGAAAATTGTTTACACAGCGTCTACAAGACAGCACGAGCCTGTCAGTTATGCTTTAGATATTCATTGGATTGGGTAAATCTACCTTTATTGTAATTCTATCGAAAAAGTTATGACTTATATGTGAAAACGATAGTTTAATGCTTTTGTATCTTATTTGTTTTATTTGTCCGATTTATTTTTTTGAGCAATAGTACTACTTTATGTTATATAAATGCAAATTGGGTTTGTTTGTTGGTTTGTCCTTCAATCACGCCGCAGCAGAGTTACGGATAGATGTGATTTTTTGCATGGGTATAGTTGAGGACCTGTCAGTGTCAGTGCTACTTTTATTCCTGAAAAACAGAGGATTCCAGCAGGATCTTCAAAACCTAACTCTTACGTCTTTTTCAACGCTTTGATACCAGTTACTTCGTTTTGGAGTGATTGAAAGCAAAACGAAAAACAAAAATAAAAAATACACTCGCATATTTTATAATAATGGATTAATTAATTATTATAGGAACTTAGAGGTCGGGTACCTCACGCAGAGTGTATTTTGTGTTACTAGTTTACAAATAAGTCCTCAATCTGATTTATGTACCTAATATGTTGGCGTACAAGGAATTAATTTGAAATAGTTATAAAGTTATCGATTTTAGCTAGAGTCTACGCATTAATATATAAGTGAAGAAAATCACATCACACTAATATTATAAAGGCGAAAGTTTGTGTATCTGTGTGTATGTTTGTTACTCTTTCACGCAAAAACTACTGGTCGGATTTCGCTGAAATTTGGAACGGAGCTGGCTCATACCCAGGATTAACACATAGGCTACAATTTATCCCGGAAAAGTAAAGATTTCCCGGGGGAATCAAAAAAACCTTAATCCACGCGGACGAAGTCGCGGGCTTCGTCTAGTATTTCAATAAACGTGAATGAGAGCATATGAATGATGATTATTATTGCCTTTCAAAAATAAATCAACTCCACACATAAAGCGAATATACTGACTCGGTAGAGTAATGTACTATAAGGACAGAAAAGAGAGTCTTCTTTTATGACAGAAAGTCCATAAGAGGGAATTTTTCACTTAGAAATGACTCCATTATTATTACATGGGTACCTAAAAAGGGTGTGACAAAATGGGCTAAGTGATATCAATCTTCTTGTAACAATTACTCGCATGGTTTACAATAGGCATAATGACAGTAACCAAGAATCAATGCAATTATGAATTTATCTAAAGAAATAAAATTCATGGATTATAAAAAAGTATTTATTTTTCTATTTTGTACGAGATTGATATTTATTTTGATAAAATAAAATACAGCAATTCGCCATATTGGATTGAACACAAATCAGGGCGATACTTTACATCTATGTTCAAAGTTTGACAAACTACTACGAAAAACATAGAGATGACGTCAAGAACGATGCCATGACACCTTCGAGCATTTTTGCGTGAATTTTAAAACCTAAAATTGAAATTGCAATTTTATCTTTGAACCCTTTTTTTTTGCTGAAATAAGATTTTTTTTCGAAATAGATACTTCTAAATATCATCCAACAGTTTTTCAAAATCGGTCACCATGCTTACTTACATGGGATGCACTAAAAGGATGGTAGGATTTATTTACATACTAAGAAGACCCGAGTCATCAAAACACCAAAATGAAGGCACCAATACTTTCTTACTCTCGATAATAACTATATCTACCAGGAATTTAATTTGACTTTCCATGTTATTTACCTACTCCTCGATCGCTTAAATAGCGTTCTAAAACTTCGACATCAAATCGTAAGCGCTTGTCAAAATTGCACTAAATATGGCGAATTCTGAATCAGATGATCCAAGACAGAAGTGTATTGATAATATTTCGCGGCATTTTATATTATAAATGTTTTTTCAGTATTTAAAATGCACAAATTATTCACTGTAGTGTCCAATTAAAATGCGCTCTATAGTAAATTAGATAATTTTATTATTTACACACTTGTTCTAGTTTCAAAATGGCAAACTAGATGGCGCTGTAGCCGTAGCCAAACCTTCAAGCGATAACGATCATAGAAAGAGAATAAATATAACGGAGTGTAACTTGGCTAAGGCCCCTGGACAGCAGTAACCATTTACTCTAAGTACCGATTTTCATCCCAGATTAGGCTTGGTGAAATGTAGATATAGTTTATATTCTTTGAATAATTGCTAATTTATTCTCAAACAAGACTTATTCGAATCGTGAAAGTGGTATAAGTCTTATTGGATACGAAAATCTCACTTTCAAATTCCAATTTCACTAATTGGGTCTTTAACATTATTATAAAATAAAGATTCTATTTCTTGAATGGAATGTAGCTATAAAACCTTTTCGCTACTAATTTGCCATCGCAACTTCGTGTATACTTATTAATTTTATAAATGCAAACGTGTGTTCGTTTGTCCTTGAATCACGCAGCAATGGAGCAATGCATCAACTCGTTTTTTGCATGAGTATAGTTAAAGCCAGACAGATTGACATAGGACCCTATTTCCAGGAAAAACAAAGAGATCACGCGATATTTAAATAAAATCCACATGGGCGATGTCGCCTGCAAAAGCTATAGAGTTCCGCATACATTTTACATTACTTTACTGCGAATACATTCATCTTCATTCTTTTTGTTTCAAACTACGCTTAACATAAATAACTAGGTCCTAAAATGGCAAAAAAATTAGAAGATCCTTCCTCAACTTTTTTCGCTGTAAAAGTAATCCTGTTTCATATGCATCCGTAGTCCGTACATACAGTGTACACAGGGAACTTTAAACATATATAAGGCCCTTACATATGAAATTGGCGTTTTGTCGTACTGGCCACTTTGGTCTCAAATATAATATCCTCTTTGGTTAGGAATTCGAATTGCAATTAAATAAATATATTATATTATTTAAAAAAAAGCCGGCCAAGTGCGAGCCGGACTCGCGCACCGAGGGTTCCGTACTCCAAAAGTAAAAGTAAAACGATAATATTATATTAATTTGCTTATTTATCGTTAACTTTGTTTGTAGAGGTTTATTGTTAATATAAAAAAACTATGCTAGTTAAGGCGTTGGTTTTATTTTTCCTGTAAAATATACATAAACTTGTATTGATCATAATTATTTCAGATTTTTCGATTGGTAAACTTCGGAGATAAGGGGGGGGGGGGGGGGCGGTATTTTTTTCGACATTTTGGCCGATTAATCAAAAACTATTATATATAGAAATAAATAAAAAACTGTTTTAGAATGCACAAGTAATTTTCAAAGCCTTTCATATGATAACCCACTCGGTATAGTTATTTTACTTTGAAATTTCAAACCCCCGATTTTCCCCCTTTTTTAATAAAACTAAAAATAATTTTCGATTTT
Organism: Oeneis ivallda; assembly: GCA_029955525.1. Lineage (NCBI taxonomy): Eukaryota > Metazoa > Arthropoda > Insecta > Lepidoptera > Nymphalidae > Oeneis > Oeneis ivallda. The sequence continues at coordinate 17,656,865 of JARPMR010000002.1, read as the reverse complement.
TCTTTATTCCAATAATGTTGGGCCACTATTATACACAACTATGCCAAATTTCATGTCGATAGCTTTAATAGTTACTGAAATAATCGACTGTGACGGACGGACGGACGGACGGACGGACGGAGAAAGTCTCACCATAAGGGTTCCATTTTTACCATTTTGGTACGGAACCCTAAAAATCGACTTTGTATTCCTCCCTTACAAAACGCCAATTTCATATGTAAGGACCTAATAAAGGTAAAGCAGGTAAAGCGCGCCCCATGCCCTTAGCTACAATTATTATGCCTGACATTGCTCTACAATGTACGTAAGTGATAAAACCTTTTATAGTATGATACTAGTTTTTGCCCATGACTTCGTCCCCGTGGAGCTATTAGGTTCAAAAATTCCGCGGGAATCCTCTTTTTTTGGGATAAAAGGTAGCCTTCGTCACTCGTCAAGTCTTCAAAAATGCCCATGCAAAATAAAAAAAAAAATCACGTCAATCTTTTGCTCTAATGCGACGTGAAGGACAAACCAACCATCCAACAAATAAATACATACAGACATCCGTGGTCACCTTTTCGGAGGAGTCTGGGGTTTGAATCCCAAACACGCACCTCTAACTTTTCAGAGCCATGTGCTTTTAAGCAATAATCACTTGCTTTAACGTCGAAGGCAAACGTGAGGAAACCAGCATGCCAAAAAGAAGGTGTGAAGGTGGTCTGCTAATCCACACTTGACCAGCATTCTGAGTGGAGACCTGTGCCTATAGAGGAGAGCCCAAGATGAGTTGAGATAAAGGAAGTGCATACAGAAGACTTTGACAACATTTCGTAAACATGTAAAAACTTTTCGTGTTTTTCTTTGTCTATGTACATCGCATTGCATCTGTATAGCTAATCAAGCAGACTCCATCGCTTGTTTGTAATAAATCTCCAAAAAGGAGGACGTTCTCAAATCAGCGCGTATCTTTTTTTGCTGACTGACTTTCATTGACAGCCTTTATTATAACGAAACATTTTTGAATATTAGGTACCTTCAAAAATACTACCTTTAGTAAGTATAGTAAGTAACTATCCACCTAGGAACAAAATAATAACAATTAATTACATAATGCTCACTGTTGTATTAGGTCACAATATGTTATTATATTTTTAAAAAACCGGTCTAGTGCGAGTCGAACTCGTGCGCCCAGGGTTCCGTACCTATCCATTATACCGCCATTTTATTATTATCTATATATACCTAAAAGAAAGTGGTGTTAGTTACACTATTTATAACTCAAGAACGGATGAACCGATTTGGTTGAAAATTTTTTGGAATTTTTCCTTTATTTGTGCTGTAAGACTGCTTTTTGCCAAATTTCGTGATTCTAGGTCAATGGGAACTACCATATAGGATTTCGACCCAAAACCTATAGGGTACTTCCATTTAATTAATTAATTAATTTAATTTTGGTTAAAAGCAAGGTCTTAAAGCACAAGTAAAGGGAAAATTCTGAAAAATAAAAAAAGTTGAAAGTTAAGGTAAATTTTGGTACTAACAAGTTTTCGCGAAAACCTAAATTTGCCCATATCTTTTTATCCTGTTGACTCAGGATCTTGATTTTTATACTCCTAATAGAGACTTTTTATAGTCCCTATTAGGAGTATAAAAATCAAATTTTAATTTATACCAGATACTGTGGTCTATAATAGACCACAGAATCTGGTATAAATTTCAACTTGCTAGGTCCATCCGTTCCTGAGAAAATCGGTGGTGACACACGGACAGACGGACAATAGAGTGATCTTATAAGGGTTCCTTTTTTACCTTTTGAAGTACGGAACCCTAAAAAGAATAACAGCCAAGCTGAACTTGCGTAATATTCTCCTCTCCCTTCTAAACAAGCAGAAATTTTGCGCTAGGAGTGGGTACGACAATAATGCAACGGGTGGGATCGAACCTGCGACCTTTCCGTTTTCAGTTTTTAGCCATTTATTATTTAAAGAAATCACTGAAAAATATTATTCAAGCATAATCGTGTAAACACGCGTTGCGTGGCATGGGTGCAGGAGTGACGTTTTGCAAATGTGCATCTACCACTTTGTAAATGTGCCCTGACCTCGATTCAGTGGAACAGTTTAGTGTGAATAGATATTCGTACGTAGAGTTAGTACTACCAGTAGGTACTTTCAATGTATATATAAGTCGCACATAGTTATCAGTAATTAAAAGTTTATGAAAAGTTATTTTAGAGCAGTACGTGTAGGTATAACTGCTTAATTTGTGTTATAACAACTTTCAAAAAATAATAATATGACAGTGATCAATTACATAATTTAAAGACTAGGGTCGGAAGTAAATAATACCTTTAAGAGAGTTTTCGAATTGCGATCACAAATAAGAAAACATGAAGATAACAATCTCAACAAAGTTTTGAAACTTTCTTGCTGCAAATCTCTTTCACCCTCTCCGAATACCCTTTCTATTTCTAAATGATCATTTTGCAGCTACAACGACGAAGTTTAGTAAAACTCATAAGAAGTTGAAAATTAAAGAACTCCTGCAGTTGATGAAACATGTGCTTGTGTAGCGACAAGCTCTGTTCTGTTATTTAAATAATATGGATACAATGTCTTGGTGTGGTGTGTGTTATGTAGGTAGCTAGAAGGCAGGGAATGTTGTACACTTACACTCACTATACAGCGACACTTTTTACCCTTGCAGTAGGTATACTGCATGGTGTCAGCTATCTAAAACCGTTGCGAATCGTTTAGTGCGTTGTAATGATTAAATATCTATACGATAATTTTTTCATATTTTATGATAATTATCGTAGTGTTTACATTGATATTATATACAGGGTGGGCCAGACCAGGTGGATATAAAATTTTTTTTAGATTGTTCACTTAGGGGCCTACCAGGACCCGGAAGGAAAAAAATCAGTTCCCACCCGATTACGAGAAAAAATTTTTTATTTAAATTTTGGGAAATCATTGCTTTGACGAACTTTTAATTTTTTTTTAATTTTTCCAGTAACAATTTCCGCAATTTTTTTATGGAATATCTTTACCTAATAACTGTACTCTCTTAGAAAAAAATTCAAGTCTGGTTAGCTGGTTTTAAGAGCATTAAATTTTAAATTATATCAAGAAAATTAAGTTCATCCAAAATCTACAGAAAACTTTAAAATTCCATTAAAAATAAAAATCTCCAGCGCTATGCACTGGTGATTTTTTAAAAACTGTAGCAACTTATGTTCTTTTGATTGCCAAAAGAAAATTGTATGTCAATGTGCCGGATATAAAGTTATGATTTTTCAAAAGTCTTCGTTCCTCATTCGTGTAAATAACGACCTTATTGAAAAAAATGTTAATTGTTTGTGGAGACTGCAGTATGTCCTTTAATTTTAACTGCCTCGTTGGTCTCGTGTTTGACTGCGGCCGACGAGGTCCCGGGTTCGAGTCCCGGGTCGAACCATATCAAGTATTGGGGTTTTCCGTAAGAAATTCTCAGTACTAGCCCGGAGTTAGGAAGTTGGCGTTGTTTCACCCCCGTACCTTGGAGAGCACGTAAAGCCGTTGGTCCTGCGCCTAATCTCTCTCCGCCTGCGCCTAATCTCTCTCCGGTTGTGTCAAATTTTCCGTCCTATCGGGCTATGAGAGTAAAGAAACAGAGAGTGCACCTGTGTTGGCGCACACACTTGTGCACTTTAATATCTCCCGCACAGATGGTAAATGTCCAGCAGTGGATAAATACAGGCTGATGGATGGATGGATGGATGGATGGATATTCAAAATGAATTTTACTTAAAAGTAAAATTAAAGCATAATGTTAATGCTTGACTAAGTATATTAATAATAATAAATAATGTTACTTAAATGTTTAGCAGTGACGTAATCTTGTAACACTTCTTAGCAAAGCGTGTATTGGCCTTTATAGCGAGGTAGGTACGAGTATGCATAATTTGATCAATCTAAAAATAATAATTCAATTATTCACCACAGCCACCAGTCATCTTATCAAGGATGTCGTTGATATATTTAAAATGTCTTGTTTTAAAAATTTAAAAGGGTCTGTTTCACCACCTTCAAGAAAATTTCCTTCAGTACTTGGTAACGAAAAAAAGTTACCAACGTGGACTGAAGGGTAAATTTTATCCAACAAATAAATTCGACATTTTGACAGATAGCCCATACAAAACCTATCAAAACGTCAACTTTATTTTATGAATTAAATTTACTTGAAGGTGGTGAAACAGGCCGTATGTGTTTGATAAGTAAAGCATCGTAACTTTAGCTATTATATTACAAAGCCATTAATATAATAAGGGAGCAGAAAATGTGGTAAGTATATTTGCGAGGAAATATCATGTTTGCACAGAGCAGTTATTTTTTCCTAGTGCAAATAATGCCTTTTTCACCAATAGGCATTATTTACTCATGCCTATTGTGTTACACTACAGTTTTTATGAAATTGAAGTTGGGCGCCTTCGAGTCCTCAAAGTCGCGCCGCGCAGTATGTCGCCAGGCCACGCGCACTATATAATACCTATAGTTATAAGTATAAAGCCACAAGAACTCGGAGGACTCGATTTGTTGGGCTAATTCAATGGAGTAACGTAGTCCGATGGGATAAGAGTTACGCGATAGCAAGAGAGGCAACTTCTAGGCTAGGTGAATATAACTGTAGGTAATATAGCGCTGTGCGACCTGAATTACACTTAATTGTGTGGTAGTAAGAGTCACTATTTATTCAAATGATTTTGAGGAGTGAATCTTATGTATCTACTATTATTGTTAGTGTCTGACCGAAACTTCAGCTTCGGCTTCGACCACCTTCCGTCAAAAAATGTCACCTACGGCCAAAAATTCGGCTTCTGCCAAAATGGCCCGAAGTTTTGGCTGAAGCCGAAGTTCTCTAACATGCGCCGAAATTGAACGAGCTGTTACGAATGTGAGACGGCGGCGATGGATCACCGCCCGCCGGTAAATAACTAAATCAAAATAAAGGCATTATTTCAATTTATTATTTTTGACAAGTTGATGCAAACTAATTCTTATAATTCGTTAAGTTGATTACATGCAATCAACATAAACTTAAAAAAATTATATAAGTATAACCTATGTAGGACGGAATTTCTCAGGGTTATTAGTATTAAACCTTCGGCTTTGGCTTTGGTTGCGGCTTCGGCCAGAAATCGACCTTTCATTCAGAATCGAGAAAACGGACACTAACTTATGTACCTATTCTGTGGTGTCGCGTCGTGTCGTGTTACAATATAGCCTGAATCGCCCCTACTGAACAAACGTGCCGACTTCACGTCTCCGATTACATGAGAATCCGACAGACTGGACGATTCGCGTTTTCGTCAACCTGACATCAGTGCAAACGGACCTCTTTACACAATATATTATATTTTAATAGCCTTTTTTTTATTTTCCCGCAACTTCGTCCGCTTCGAGCTAGGTTCTTAAAATCTCGCGCGAATTATATTTTGTTTTTCCGGAATAAAAAATAGCCTATATCTCTCTCTAGGTCCTCAACATATACTCATGCCGTCAATCCGTAGCAATTTTGCTGCTTGAAAGAAGGACAAACCAATAAACGAACTCACTTTCACATTAATCCTACTAATATTGTAAATGCGAAAGTTTGTGAGGACGAGGATGTATGGATGGATGTTTGTTACTCTTAAACGCCACAACGAATGAACCGATTTGGCTGAAAATCGGAACTGAGAAAGCTCATACCCAGGATTAACACATAGGCTACATTTTGTCTCGGAAAATTAAGGAGTCCCCGCGGGAATGAAAAAACCTTAATCCACACGCACGAAGTCGTGGGCATCAGCTAGTAAGTACCTAATTAATTTTTACGATTTAATAAATTCCTACTACCAGAATCTCCTGTGTAATTGTTGTTTCTCTATGCTGGCTTAATACCAATCTGATTCATTTCACCATTACATATCTCAGGATAATTGATAATGAAATAATGAGTGATTCGTAATTAATCCGCGTGCAATTGGCGTGCAGTTCTATTAAATCGGACTACGCAGTTAAGATACAATTATGTTAACTGCAATAGAATTGCTGCCAAGCTGCCATTTTGCCAGCCGGTGTACAGTTAAATTGCAGCCTGTTTGTCTAGGGTCAAATAGTGTGTGAAATTGTGAAACGAATCTTATTCTTTGCGGATTATCTAATTTTGTCATGTCATGCAAGAAAGCTCACGTGCCGCTCTATCCGCGGTCTATATCATGACTACCTCCATTACACAGTGGTGCTTGTATTTTATGTGTTTCTGTGTTTTGCTTCTACCCACTACTTATGTTCATATGAACACACAGTGTCTACTGTCTAATGTCTATACAAATGTTGAAATATGCTTCAGCCTCTAGCAACTTCTGTTTGAACCGAGCCTTGGTACAAACAAGGTATATTATTTACATAGACCCAAAAGTTAGACTGACAACCGTACATCTACCGTCGTTAGATTCTTGGTCTATGTAGAACAAGCGCCGTAACAATATGCTTCAGCTCCTCGCAAATTCTATATGAACCACGCCTTGCTACATATTTCAAGGCTTATTATTTACACAGACCAGAAAGTTAGACTGACATTTCTAAATCTACCTTCGTCACGAGCTTTTAAATTGAAATAGTTTCAGTTGAAAAATAACATTTAACTGTAGGTAAACGAAAATGATTGAACTGAAATATTTAAATTGGTAATAGTGGCTCGTTAACAAGTTTGTATTGTGTTACAATATTAGCATTTTTTATTGTTTTTTGACAATACGAATAACTTCGTCCACCCTATTTGTCACACTACTGACACAATTTTGATAAAATACCTAGCCAAGTTTAATGCTTGTTTTGCTTTATTTTGTTTCAACTCTACAGGGCCTATACTGCTTTAAGCGATGGTAGTATAGGGCCCAGGGCCTATTTCACAATCGTTAAATAGTGTTTGACCGAGGAATAAAGTTGACACAATCTTTTATTCGTCGGTTTATATTTATTTGAAGAAGTTGAAAGAGGTCCTTAACTGAATAATTATGTACCTACGTATACCTATCTTAATATATATATAAATTACGTGTCACGTTGTTTGTCCGCGATGGACTCCTAAACTACTTAACCGATTTTGATCAAACTTCGTAACTATCTGTAATTTGGTCCAACTTGAAAGATAGGATAGTTTTAGTAGTTATTTGTTTTATTTATATAGGTAAGTTGGCGGTACGAAGTTCGCCGAGTCAGCTAGTGTAAATATACTTAATAATATATTGAGTGAACCTGTATCGTAAATATTTTACTAATTAATACGTTGAAACGATACTTATAAGTTAAAATTTTGTTGTTGATAGCTTTGAAACGGTGCTTTACTATCAACTCTGTTGCCATTTAGATATCTTTAAGTATACTGACTATTAACTTGATTAATTTTGTCAGTCATTTTAATTAATTTAATTAATTTCCTACGTCAATCTAAAAGTCATCCAATTACTCCATTCAGATTGCAGTGAACGATCCTGCTATTACAGTAATTAATTTACACCTTCCAATCTCGTAGTCCTGCCGATTAGGTTGAAAGGGCTTACGTAGAATCCGATAATATTACAACAAATTAATCTCGTAATGAGTTTCGTTAAATGTATCTCCATTTGCCTATAATATACTTAATTGGCAATTATCAGACGCTTTTACGCGCATATTAGCTATGAAATCGGTATAGGTATATTATTATACGCTTCACCCAAGCATGTTTTCAGTAGGTCATTAACAAGGTTTCTATTTTACTAGCTGATGCTCGCGACTTCATCCGCGTGGATTTAATTACTAAAATCATTCGGGAACTCTTTGATGTTCGGGGATAAAAAGTAGCCTATGTCACTCTCCAGGTACTCAATTATAGCCATGCGAAAAATCACGTCGATCCGTAGTTCTGTTGCGGCGTGATTGCGCGACAAACCAACAAACAAACACAATACCATTTATAACAACGGCGTGATTAGTTTGATTACATTTGCTCGTAAAAGGGATCTTACTACATCGCTGTCAAATATGTACATTGGACTTTTACCGCACATGTTCGTTTTACAGGCCTATTACTATACCACCTTATATCACGATTCGGCAACAGCAAAAGCGGTAAAGATCGCGAAGACATAATTATGCTCGTGGACGGCGACTTTTTATAGGTGAAGCATGTGATTGCCGTGACCACTTCCCATTTCTCGTGAGATAATAAATCGATATGCGTTTGTAGATGAACGATACGATACGATATAATAAATCAATACTAATTACAAACTAATCGTAGACATGACGTCCACAACGATACATTATCATTATGTATTCGATCATTAGATCGGTATAAATCATTATTAGTGTGACAACTATCTTAAGCTTATGAACGCTGGGGAATATTAATATAGGTATTTATTGGCATGCGATGAACCACTAGTAAGACTAAAACTATCCAGTTTACAGTTCTAAATGTTTTACTGTTTTATAAAGACAGTAACTCCAAAATTTTACTATGAGAGGTTATTATTTGGACACGATGAATTTGCTAAAATGAGGAGTTGTTTTATTTTGTTTTAATACACTAACACGCGCGTAACTTCGGGGAACACGACGTCAACTTCAATCAAGCTCCTGAAATCTAAACAGGGTGAGCCTAGGGCTCGTTTCTGGAGACGCGGCGCGTTGCCCGTCGCGTGGTGCGTCGCGTCGCACTGTTAACTAAAACATATGGCCAAGTATGAGAGCGTTCTTGTAGAAGCATCTGCTTGTTAACTGGCGTAGTATCTACGCGGCGACACACCGCGCGACGCGACACACCACGCGACGCGCAATGCGCTGCGTCTCCAGAAACGAGCCTTTACTCTGCGGAATTACATTATTCACAGGGGAGATTTTATTTAATGCTATAATCCGCCAAACGCCCAAACCAGGGAAAATTATTGTATGGAACAACGTACGCTCGCGCTGATCACCGATGCTTGCTTTTCTAATAGTAGAACAAATACAGGAACAACGCCAACACGCAAAACCTCACTATCCTTCCCAAATACACAGTATAATGATAATATTATATTCAGTATATCATAAAATACGTATATTAGTAGGTGTGTGGGTGAGGATAAATAAAAAAAAAAGTTGAACAAAATGTGTAATGTAACTTTGTAGGCGGATAAATTTTGATTCTGAAAGTAAATTAAGCTCGCTGTTTATTTTTCGCGTTTAGGAAGTGTTGTTGATCCTGGTAATTAATCGTTTTGTATGCGCGGCAGTGCTTGCTTCTAAAATGAAGATTTTTTATTAAAATAATAGCTTGTTCAGATTCGCGTTTATTTATGGTAGACTTAGGGATCTCGTGACCAGTCCACGATATGTCGTGGTCTTGTTCGCAAGCGCAGCCACTCATATTATGATCAAGAGGATTTTCCAAACTAACTATTTCATATGTCGCAACGAATAGTCACGACACGCCGGCCGTACGGTCAAGTATGCGAATACTTTAACGTACATAAAACTTGTAGAATACAGTCTTCATATTTACCTATACTGAAAAACTTCCTCCATTTTCCTTTTTTTCCCCATTTATGATTAGGTATACATTCAGCTCAACGTAGAATATTACCATTTCTCATTCGAAAATATTTTCATGAAAACTTGAACGTTTTTAATTAAGTAGCGATCAATTTCAACCAAACCACCACGTAAGAAAACTGCTTATGATAGTTCCGTATCTAAATATAATATAAAAAAATAAAAAACTTGAGAGGTGTCAAGGGACGCCCGGATGGAACGTAGTTCTTTTCGATTAATTAATTTGGCATTGTGTTCGGTATTTTCGCGGTACAATAATGGGTCTCCGTAGCCTTGTGGCTTCTGCAGTCGCCTAACAGCCAAAGGTCGATGGTTGGAATCCCAGCTCGACAGACTGAATTTTCTATTTAGATTTTATTTTAAATAATTTCTACATGTGGAATTTTTCCCTAATTTTTTATAACTTATAAGTTAACTTATAAGGTAAGGCTACGGAGACCCAATATTTTACCGCGAAAATACCGAACACAATGCCTTCAAAAAAGTGTCGGTTTCAAAAAAGTGTCGATCCGTCTAGCCCCCTTCTGAGTTCCGCATCGCGCGATAAGGAACTACGTTCCAATAAATATAATAGACTAGATAGACACTCTTTATTTGCATACCACAAAAGATGAACATAGAGAAGAAGAGTGACACAAATAGAATATGTAGGATAAGTCGGCCTCATCGGTAGTGGCAAAAGTGTAAAGAACAAAGTGAAGAAATCACTGGCTACAATTTCATTTGCAGTTCTTTCTTTAATCAAGGGAGGATTTAATCACATATAGAAGCTAATATTGAAAACGTAGGTAAATGATTCTCATAAAATTCCACAAAACAGTGTTTGAACATTGCCGTTACGCCGCCGCGCCGATAATATTCGGAGTAAACACCCGTGGGGATGAAAACACATGAAATATTTATTTTAAGTCATTTTAAACTTAATAAAATGATAATTGCATTTCAAAGGTAGTGAATTACAAAAAGAACACCAATGCTTGCCAAAAGCAAACAATGTTTCGGTAAATATAATTCATCATCATCATCATCATCTCAGCCTGCGGACGTCCACTGCTGAACATAGGCCTTTCCCAGAGAACGCCACCACACCCGGTCCTCAGCCTTCCTCATCCAGCCACTTCCCGCCACCCGCTTTATATCGTCGGTCCGACGTGCTGGATGAAGGGTGCCCCACACTACTCTTACTAGTTCGCGTTCGACCGAACCGACACAAGTTGGTTTCCAACAGCTCGAACCGAAACTAATTAATAAACAATTAAAAACCGAATTTAGTGGTCAATGAGAAAAAACTATTATTAATAGATATTAACAAAACTATTTTTAATTTCGCTCCGATACGTCTACGCAGTCGCTGCTTACGTGCCGAGTGCCGACTGAACTGATGCCATACACCATACACCATCCGTTCAGTCCATACGGTCAGGCCGATGTGATAGATTGGTTCAGTCACTCCAGCCGCCGTATGCGCGCAACTCTTGAGGTAAGAATATCCAAACACGGTACGGATTTAAATCAGTTCAGACGAAATTGAAGATATAAATCCTCATGTATATTATGTAGGCTTTAATAAATGAACCATGCGTTGTATCGAGTGCTTGGATAACTTTACGAAAACAGGTATAAGACGTCCTGACAAACTTTTGAGTTCAACGCTCAGGAGTCTATTGTACAACTCTAAAGTTAGCGTTAAGTATAAGCACCACCCAAGTTTAAGTTAATTAATATGGTTAGACACGGATGCCGCGAGGGTTTAGAGTGGGGCAAAGCTGGTTTACGATAGACAGACTTGTCTTCAAGAAACATAATTATTAAAAGTTGGGAGCCTACGAGTTTATCGAAAGTATCCATAGGCAGGTAACATGAGTCCTTAATCTGCTCTTTTTTGTAACTTACTAACGCTTTTATAATTCTATGCCTGTTTTGTAACGACACGAGTAAAGACGTATTGGGTTTAACGTGGAATCATAAAAAGAATAGAAAAGTAATAATTTATTACACCTATTTTAGCTACCTACAGAATAATATTAGATAACAATTTGTTTTGAAAACAGTGAAACACGCTTAGTTTGCACCCCAAGCTATACTATGTTTAAGCAGGCTACTAAAAATAAAAGACGAATACACAGTAGGTATGCACAGAAAGTCACTAGAAACTACTACGTTTTCATATTAACCCACAGTTTGTAGCGCAGTTTCAATAAATATTAGAAACAGTAACGTTATTACATGCGAATGAACTCGATATTAAAGTGGGAATTTACAAACCTAATATAAGTAATGTACTATAGTATGGGCAAGTGCTGTATAGTTCTTGCAATTCACGAGGGCGACTAGCTTATGGTTGTGTGTGTGTATAAGTGTGAGCGAGCGCAATGCTCGCGCCTGCCCGCTCCCACCTAGGCTTTGGCAGGCACGCAAACTTATACAGCAATATGCAATGTACACGAAGTAACCACAAGTAAAGCTCACTCGCCTTCGTGAATTGCAAAAACTGTACCTAAGGACGCTTGTAACTGTAGACACAATCGACTCCGTCGAAACTAGCAACCCTAAAATTCAAATTTAAAGGCGAAGGTAAAGCTTTGTCTATGGTTGACAGTTCGCGTGTGTTCATAGGTACAGCACTTGCTAGACGTCTTAATTCCTAGTTCTATGACTTGCCCCTACAGTCGGGACAGGTATAAGAAAATAATTATTACTGTATCGAGTTATGAATACTAATGTCATTAGACAACAATAACTAGTGGTTCGCCCCGAACTGAGACCTCGCGGTAACGGTATCCCATGATTATTCATTCAATCGATACATGATAACCAAAACTGACATTATTATTATGCCCGTTTTCACCAAACATACCTAAATCATCCCCTAAGTAGGAGTCTCTTAACGTAGGTAGCTCCTAAATACAATCCTAAGTCCTAACATCCGTCCCAATATCCTTTTAGGTGTCCCGTACAGGATCGTGATAAATAAGTTGACAGAAAACATCAATCACCTAACTTATAGGTAGCCCGTAAAGGTTAGGGAACGTTAGTGAAAACATTGAATTATTTATCAAACATTGAATTTAACTCGTAGTTCCATGGGAATAGTTACTGACTGCGCCATCTATTAGCATTATTGTGAAGCTATGTTGATGCTATATGAATTACTGACGCCCATTAAAAATTAAATAATCTCGTTTCTTTATAATATTCATATAATTTTAGTATTTGTTGTTCAAGTACAGGATATAAGTGACCTAAAAACATAAAATCAGTTTGAAAATCCATAGCGGATTTTTCTAGAGAGCGTCTTCAAGCGAGCGTATAAAATCGCCACTTTGAAAGCCCCCCATTTCGTCAATTTTAAGGGAAAAATTAAAAAAAAAATATTTTTGTACTCAGTTCAAAATTATCTTTAAAATGATACGTAACAATTTTATGTAACGCGATTTTTTTTTTTTTACTTCGCATTCGCTTCTATGAGAGCCCCCCTGAAATAAAGATTTTTATAACTTTTTAAGCCATTTTCGGCTGGAGGCCATCGGTTTACATATTATATCTAAATTTGAAGTAATTACGTTCAGTAATTCAAAAGTTATAAGGCTCTGACAGACGGACGGACGGACGGACGGACGGACGGACAAGTGCAAATCGCCCTAGTTAACTCAAAGACCTTCGCTTCGCTCGGTCGATAAGCCAGCTGGCGGCATATTGCGGGCCGCAAACTGCTATAATGCTCGACAAACAAGCTACTTAATGAGATACAATTGTCTTCTGTGGAATTTAATTTAATTTTTTAGTTTAAAGCTACTCGTAACTCTTATACGCTACGTTTCCTTGATATTAATCATAATAAGACACACAATTAAATAGTTTTAAGACAAAACTGCAACACCTCCTGGTATTCACTAATCTTAAACCATATTCAAGTAACTGCTCTAATATGTTACCTGTGTAATGCAAAAAACAACATCAAAATCGGTCGTGTACTTTTTTTTATAAATAAATCATAAATTAAGAAGTCAAAAACACAGGTACCCAGTGTGAGAATTGGCTTATGCCGACCGCATACGTTATAATATTATAACGTCTCAGTATAATCGCGGAGACGATAATTCTTTTATCACGCTTCATTAGTAGAATGTAGAGAAGGACATCCTAAAGATATGCTGCACCGTAGTCAACAAAACAATCCATAAACTCTCCTACAAATGGGTTGAGTACATAGAAAGTTATTGAACAATGTATATTAATTTCATATATCTATCGTAGTACTCACTCTAATAATTATCTTTCGCTTGTCACAAAGGTCATACACAGCTTGATATCAATATTTCATAGCCCGACATATTAACCTGTCATAACATTATCACAGGCGTTGGCATTCTATTATCGAGTGCACGTTGCACGTAATAACGTTTTCATTTGTCCAACATCTCTATTAATAGCCTTGTGACATGCTTTAAATATAAATTAAAATGATCCGGTGTTTGCTTTTCAATTAAGAGAAAATCTTTTAATTTTGATTATAATATTCTTATTATATTGATAGTTGAAAATGTAAAAAAATTTCATGAGTGTCGTGCTCGTGGAACACTCGGCTGGAACAAAGTTCAGAGCCAACGCCATCTCTCGCCACATGTTAGAATCATCTCGTAAAAAACAGACATTAAAGCAAGTTCAAACAATTTCACGCTGCCCACAATAGATGGCGTTAGTAAATGCCGCAAATATTTTGTTCGGAATTTCTCTTCTTTATAACTTCGTCCCAAAAATTGCCGTGATAGAAAATTCTTACGCCTAGCAACAGGGGACATGACGAAAAATTATTACACATTTTTTCGTCTAGCCGCCAAACCATCTGAAATGGAACTTCGTTCTAAAAATAATGATATAAAGCACTTAGAATAAATATAAATACACTATGAAAACCGCCTACGAGTGCAACGAGTTTCTGCATTTCGAATCGATTTCGAGCATCGAAACACTCCAACGTCAAAGACAATGCCTAGTCTTACAGACAAAAGTTCGTCTTAACGAAATAAAAATCGGTAGTACTGCATGCATGATTTGACAAGAACTTTCTGATCCACTTCATGGGTAACGTTATTGTATCGATGTTCGAAATCAGTCAAATTAACAAAATTGACATTTGCAAATTCGTACTAAGATTACTTGAAATACATTTTTCTCAGTTTACTGCGTTGTACGTGCGTTAATAGCACAATAGTGTGTACAAATGTATATTTGCAGGGGCATATGTTTGAACAGAACCTTTTTCGATCTGCTTTGTTCAAATAAATCCATCGCTTTATTGCTGGTACTGGGTTTTACTGTGTGACAATGTGAATGAGAAAAATCTAGGCGGACGACCGCTAAACCCGAAAATAACTTTTTGATAAGCTATAGCTATTGGCATCAGTGTTAACTCTTATAAAACTAAATTTTTGTTAGTTTATACTTATGGATATGGGTGTATTAAAAACACTTCGGATAAATTTTAAATAACCGTTTAATAAAATTATCATTTACGTACGTACTATTATTAGGTAGGTACCTATATTTATATTTCTTCCGGAACGTACCTATATTTATATTCAGAGGTACATACCATAGATTTAGGATTCCTACAAACCATAGCTCTTTAGATGTGACAACTTTGAAAACGTCAAACATTGCTTGCTACGAGACTATGTAGGTATGCCAGTTCAGGCGTACCTACTATGAATTGCCACAATTTACTAGTACGCCGACGGTATCTAGTAGGTGCGAAGCGACTACCAATCCTAAATCTATGACCACTACATATTGTATACTTAAGGTAATAGGTATATGCGTGCGTAATTTATAGACTCTCCAAACAATGCAGAGAACTCCCATTTAATACTTAACTCACTCGAGCCTTCACAGCAACGTGTCTCATCATATTAATTAGCGTAAGTTGTGACGGAAACCTACTCGTCTCCAACTTCAGGGTAGAGTAATAAACGTCTGAGAGTGCAACTCAAAAGTTGGCCAATCTGTAAACCTATTTCCTTACTTTAACACTTGGCACTCTCCGTAACCTAATATCTGCATACGTCATGTAGGAATACCTATAGAACTACTAAATAATAAATAATAACCTATGACAGCTTTAAGTTTATAAAATTGTATTGTATAGCTTTGTTTAACTAAACAAGTAGTACTTACTTATATAACTTTTTAAAATATCCTTTAGTTAATATAATCTCCGGCAAACATACTGTGACTCCCCACTAGGTGGACCGACGACATCAAAAGTGTGGCAGGGAGACGCTGGATGCAGGCGGCGTAAGACAGAGACATGTATTCTATGGGCCATAATATACTAGAGGCCAGGATTGCAAGAGACCTTTGTTCAACAATGGACGTCTATTGGTTGATAAAGAAGAAGAAGAAGAATAATAATAATTATCCTAGTTTGCAATTTTCATTTGATACATTAATCCATTACTAAATATATTATTTTTATTATATGAGAGGGGCATCTCTTTATTTAAGATATAAATCCATCTTTAAACATAAGCATAACGATGATTGGCTCGTTATAAGAACAAAGTAAAGCGACAAAAAAACGACAATCCCCGATTTTGTTTTTAATTTAAGCATTTTAGCAACTGGGCGTATCTGATAAGTTAAAAAGTTGTATAGAGTTACAACTTACAATAATATTGCTTCTACATACGTGGATGTGAATTTTGGCATAATATTATGGCAGGCACAACTAAAACACTTAGCGTTAAATACGAAAGTTTTAATTGAATTGCTAACCGTGGTGTGTCAAATGTTTATTTGTTCTAATTTCAGATAACCGCTTAGTTACTTTTGAAATTTAATCCATTTCATTGTTCGGTTTAATAGATTTTGCAATATTTTTAGGTGTAGCCTAAAATACATTATAATACGCCTTAGAGGGAACTCATTTTCATTAATACCGAGAATTTAAAATGTTGCGAATAAAGTAACAACAATTAATACTTTTTTATCTTAAATATATATATATATATATATAGAAGATTTGTTCAGTAATAATAAACATGTCACCCTCATAGGGCCGCTTCACGGAGCTACTGCCTGCGTCTTACATAAAATAATTTTACATCTCGTACAGTGTTCTAGCCTCCTTCGATAACGGGCAGGTTAGTACAATGTTACAAGCACCTATTTCCCGTAAATCAAAATTAATAGGCAACAAACAATTACATCAATAAGAAATACCTACATCAAAATAAAGTAGCAAAGATGTTGTCTTTGCTATTGTCGGTTATTGTAATCGACACACGAGGGCCTGATTAGCAGGTCCTCAAGAAATGTAGGTCCGAAGAAATGAAACAGCTGCTTACAGTGTAGTCCAGCGAAGTACTGGTTATATTTCGAATTTACATAGGTAATTCTTTGACAGTGACAACTTGACGATTGAAGTATGGTTAAAATTTGGTATTGGCACTGTCATTACATTAAAAATAACAGATTAAATAAAACGGAGTGGTTTGGCGCAGACAGCTATATTACATTAGATAATTTAGATTAATGTAGTAATGATAATTACTTCTTTCTTTCACCGTTAAAACAAGATATATTTAATAGCTTAAATCGCATTTAAATCTGAAAAAGAGGAATTCGAACACCAGATCTGCGAAAAGGAAGCCTAACGAAGCCTTAACCTGACGCCGTCACTAAGATACATTAATCTATTAGCCAGCAATAAATGTATATCTACATCGACATTCAAAAGCTCTCAGGTTTATGTTGTTAACTTGCTAATGATGATTAATAATATAATATAGTTGAACACATTGATAGTATATTGAGCGATGTTTATGTAACTAATCCAAATGAAATAAACAGTAACCACAATATAATAATATGAGGGAACAACCAGCAACAACACAGTAGAATAATAAGGGTATCTATTCCAGATGATATACATTAAGTTGCATCAGTAAAATTTTAATATAATGACAATGATGCCAAATATGATAAACATGATCTGGACAGGAGTTTCTTTGTTACGTTGTGTTGTCTACGAATTTTGATGATGAAAACGAGACTTTCTATTTAAATAATAATTTATTGTAACGGAGACTTAATTTTTTTTTATAATAGGTACCTAGCTATTATAAAAAAAATTAATTCATTCAAATTATCGGATAATTTAGATAGGTTAGCTTTAATGATAAGTAAATCAAAGAGCTAATCTTTTGGGTGTAATAAAATGGCTTGCGTAACCCATAATACTATCGTAATTCCTAAAATATGTCCCTAATTCAAGCTGCGGTTCGGTTTGGTTTACTTGAATGAGCTATATTTCCTTACAAAGACGCTATGTCACGGTGAGTGCCAAGTACTAAAGCAAGGAAGAATGTTTAGGAGCTCCACTGACCACATCTTGAGTTAAGTTCCCATGCTAAAGCTGGTAAAACGATAAACTGCTGTTATAATATACACCAATGAAGAAAACAATGTTATACCTACCTATAGTAAACACTGATTTTAATATAAAAACCATAATCATTCGTTTAATAAATTGAGTAAAACGATCAATTATTTATTTTTTTATTCTCAATGCTAATGGAGAAAATTGGGCTTATAGTTAAAAACAAAAAGGGTTAAAAACTTTCAACGTTTTTGTTATTTATTTTACATTAAATTAATTGGCGAATAATTAAAAGATCCCCCGGTAGGCAGTCGAAGTAATTCTTATTGTTTTACGCTCGAATAAAGCTGCGGTATTTCATTTGATAATTTTGGTGTTATTTAAAACGAAAAAAAAGTAAAATATCCGATTAATAATAATTAACATAAAAGTGATAAAGTTCTCAAGTACATCCTTGTATAAAAAGAGGTCTAACAGTAATTTAAAAAACTGAGGATGTTATCTAAAGCTTCGTTTGCTTGTAGGTATAGTAAATATAGTAATAGTACCATATTTTCAAGTGCAGGGTTTTCAACGATTATTGGGTGGAGCGGAGCATGAGCGCTAGACATGATTTTCGTATTCCTAATGTTCATTTTTAGGCACTCCTGCTTCCTCTTGAGGAACCCTGCCGAGGTTCTTCAGAGTCTGCCGTAACGACTATCTCATCAGGTGATAATATACTCGCCGTTGATGGTGATGCCAAGTCCATTCCAATCCAGAAGCTTAAAGACGTCATCCAACGCAGCAGTAAAGAGCTTTGGGGAGATTATGTCTCCCTGTTACACTCCGCGCTGCAATTGCACAATGGCCTCGTAGTCTTATCCTGTATACATACTGATACAGTAGCGTTTCCTTAACACTTGGATACCTACACCGGTAGTCGATCTGGCATCTCTGTAGCAACCTAGTTTTCACCGTATCGAAGGCTTCAAGGAAATTATACTCTTCTCTCTTTTGTATAACCTGCCGCAACATATTAAAATTGGGCATTTGACTGAATTTTTTTTTAAATTTAAAATAACCTTTTTTTAATATTATAACACAATGCCATTTTTCTTTTTTAAATATCTCAATACCTTTTTAGACAAAGAGAGCGCTATGTGTTGTGACGTATTTGAAACTCTTCATAGAAAATTTCGTTTTAGAAAGAGACAGATACAGTCGTAGTAAAACCATGGTAAAACAGCTTATAACTTATTTTTTTTGACCGATTATTTTCTGTTTTTAATGTTATTCTTACATGTTACATTTTCGATTATCGACCGAGCGAAGCGAAGGTCTCTGAGTTTACTAGAGCGATTTGCACTTGTCCGTCCGTCCGTCTGTCACAGCCTTATAACTTCTGAATTACTGAACGTAATTACTTCAATTTTAGATATGATATGTAAACCGATGGCCTCCAGCCGAAAATGGCTTAAAAAGTTATAAAAATCTTTATTTCAGGGGGGCTCCCATACGAAATGGGGGGCTTTCAAAGTGGAGATTGTATTCGAGGCTAGATTTCTAAAACCACTTTGTTTTAAAACTTGAAACTTACACATAATTTGAGTTATATTCTGTACTTGAACAACAAATACTAAGATTAGATAAATATTATAAAGAAACGAAATTATTTGAGTTTTAATGGGCATCAATGTTTTTAACAAAACTTCACTATACTGTTACTAGATGGCGCTGTCTTTAATATTGTAAATATGCATCCCATCCACGAAAGCAGATGACGATTGACGTCATCAGATTCGGCGCGTTTTAATTACAATATAATATAGTTAAAACTACCTTATGGGAATTATGGGATACCGCGAGGTCTCAGTTCGGGGCGAACCACTAGTAAATAATAAATATCAACATTTTGATAACAGTCAAATACCCAATTAGCGAGCAAATTCGTTCCAGGTATAGAATAGATTACTTAAATTTAGTCTATTCGGCTTAATACGTACATTTTACACCTACCAACGCAAAAAATAGAAACCGGTATTCGACCGAGCGAAGCGAAGGTCTCTGAGTTTACTAGAGCGATTTGCACTTGTCCGTCCGTCCGTCTGTCAGAGCCTTATAACTTCTGAATTACTGAACGTAATTACTTCAATTTTAGATATGATATGTAAACTAATGGCCTCCAGCCGAAAATGGTTTAAAAAGTTATAAAAATCTTTATTTCAGGGGGGCTCTCATAGAAGCAAATGCGAAGTAAAATAAAATGTTTTGCATTTCATAGGGTTGCAGTACCTCATTTTAAAGATAATTTGGAACAGAGTACAAAAGTATTTTTTTTTAATTTTTTTTCCTAAAATTGACGAAATGGGGGGCTTTCAAAGTGGAGATTTTATTCAAGGCTAGATCTCTAAAACCACTTTATTTTAAAAATTGAAACTTACACATAATTTGAGTTATATTCTGTACTTGAACAACAAATACTAAGATTAGATAAATATTATAAAGAAACGAAATTATTTAAGTTTTAATGGGCATCAATGTTTTTAACAAAACTTCACTATACTGTTAATAGATGGCGCTGTCTTTAATATTGTAAATACGCATCCCATCCACGAAAGCAGATGACGATTGACGTCATCAGATTCGGCGCGTTTTAATTACAATATAATATAGTTAACAGTACCTTATGGGAATTATGGGATACCGCGAGGTCTCAGTTCGGGGCGAACCACTAGTTTAGTAAAAAAAGGAAATAAAATTATATCGAATGTTCTAATACCTTTAGATGTTGACCCGCATATGAATCAGGCAATAAATGCTGTTCGGTCCAACAAAAACAAATTGTCGAAAAACTATTTCTATAGCTATAAAAAACGAATACTTACAAAGCTATTTTTTAACAAATATCTCTATCGTTCTATGTTAATAATCTTTCCTCTATTATTTCATTTTCAACTTACCTACTCTTATTATTTGTATAATATGACAATTTAAAATTAAAAATTCTTTAAAAAAAAGATTCTGAAGAATTGAGAA
This sequence comes from Oeneis ivallda, assembly GCA_029955525.1. Taxonomy (NCBI): domain Eukaryota; kingdom Metazoa; phylum Arthropoda; class Insecta; order Lepidoptera; family Nymphalidae; genus Oeneis; species Oeneis ivallda. Next base: position 17,635,877 of record JARPMR010000002.1, on the reverse strand, counting down.
CCTCCTCCTTTTTTGAAATCGGTTAAAAATGGCTTATATTTCAGACATGAGTCCAGTGATTTGAGCTGTGCGTTTATAGATCATGAAGTCAGTCAGTCAGTCACCTTTTCCTTTTATATATTTAGATAATCTATAATAATAAAAAAAATTGGCAGTAGGGCAATAGGGACTGCCGATAGAAGTGAAAACTAGATTTGCTAATAATTAAAAACAAATAAGAAAAGCACACTGTCACGATTTCGTGAGTGAGATTCGAACCTGCGACATCATACTTTAAACGGTAAGGAAGGCGGCTGCTTGCCCGCTGCGCTGTACAAGGTTGCTTGGGAACTTCTAAAATGTTGAACGCTTACTGAAATCTCCAGTTGACGATTGTGAAGGTGACGATGACGCGAAATCTATGTTTTTTGCTCACTCAAAAAAAAAAATGCTAAACGCTAAAGAAGTTTTCACTTGAAAAAGAATTGAGAACCTCCTCCTTTTTGGAAGTCGGTTAATGATAGGTAGTATCATGTTTCTAACGTATAAAACACCAACACTTAAGCATACCCTAACCTTGTAATATAAATGGATCTGAATCAACGTACCTATTTATCACTTGGAATTCATTAAAATAATTGCAAACAGTGTAAATTACAAGTAACTTGAAAGCGATAAGGATCCATCAAAATCCTATTGAAAAAGGCACAATGAATGTTAGCTTCATCTTTGTTATTTCTTGCGATGTTCGGGGGCCAGAGCACTTGAATAAAAGATTCGTATATTATCCCGGGCTCGACTCGAGTACAATGGCACAGCGACAACGCACCCAGTGTAATCCAGTGAGCCTGGCGGCCGCATTGTATAATGGGAGGTCACACTCTCGCTGGAGCGTTCCAAGGCAGCTCAACAATATTATGGTGTTTTATCCAACTTACCTTCTATTTTATTGCCTCGTAGCTGGAACCCATTAACGCGGGAAGCTATCTGAATGATACTTAAATTTGATCTGATCTATATCTGATGATAATAAAAAACTATACTGACCCTATAAAAATGAAATTTATTGCCTCCCAAGCTAGAGATTTAAGAAACGCAAGCTGAGAAGCTATTGCTCTATTTCCGGATGTCCAGAAGAAGTAGAGCCAAAGTGTAATCCTCATGTAAACGGCTAAGGGCACGCGTCACTGACCTGACATTATTTGTCAGCGTGGATCGAAAAGCAATCTCTCCTAACTCGAGTCTATTTGTCACACATATAACGTGATATATGGCTTACTTCCGTCCATTTATATCCACGTGGCGTAACACTTCTCGATACGACCAGTTTTCAACAGTAAGTGTAGAGTAAAATAAATTTAAAATAGATAGAACTAAGAGCATTTTTAGTATGTTCCTGATAACTGAAATAAATACTGTTCATACCTTAAAATCAAAAATGCTTGGCCAATTTTTAAATTGTTTAATATTCGAAGCTGCTCTAATCCGGATAGACTTAAAAGCTCGGTTAGATCCCAAAAATAAAACTGTTCCATTGGAATAAAAAAATAACTCACGGGTGCAACGCTGCAGTGTTGCTGCAATTCTCCATAAATTGTGTATACAGCAGATGCAATGTCAGCTGATATCATACCAGGTTGTTTGAGATACGAGTACAGTGTTCTTCAGTGAACCGGCCTATGCTTTGATAGGGTATACAAGGTCTTATATCGACTAAGTTGCTAAAGGGAAATAGGATTGTGCTTTGTTTCTATGCAACATCCAGAAGTTAGCATCGAAAACTTCTCAACGGCGGCAGCGGTTCCAATGCCGCGTGGTCAGGTTTGCGAGTGACCGCTAATGCTAAGTTGTTAATTGTGTCAACAAATTCGGCTGGGAAATGTTGAAACTTTAAAAGGTGAACAGAACATTTCTGCCAAGAGATTTTTACTCCTATAACGTGATTTTAAAGTTCATATACGCGGCTGGTGTTTTTCACATGCTGCATTTAGCGGTGTTAAGTTTTAGTGGAAATCTGTTTGTATTTTTTTTAAATAACATCAGTTTTTACAAGCTTAGTCATAAGCGAAGCTTAGGCTTCATGAGAGAGTTGATCTATATTGGACGAAGTATTCACCAACCGTTTGTCGGCGTTTGTCCTTCAATACATCAATATGTAACACTGAACGATTATCCGCGGTGAGTGCGGGATTATTTAATTGCTGATTTCACGAATTTCGAGTGACGCTTAACCGAAGATAAAGTTGTTCTGACAGTTTTAGTATTGAAAATCTGCCAAAACAACAAAACGCTCGGGTAATACTTATTTTACGTTGGTGAAATAGGCTCTTATTTGGGCTATAGAGTGGAGTGTTTGGATATGATTGTTATAACTTATAATCTTACTTCTTACTAATATTATAAAAGCGACAGTGTGTTTGTTTGTTGGTTTGTCCTTCAATCACGCTGCAACAGAGCTACGAATCGACATAATTTTTTGCATTAGTATAGTTAAAGACCTGTAGAGTGACAAAGGCTAGGCTTTTTATCCCCGAAAATCAAAGTTTCCGCGGGATTTAGAAACGAATTCTACACGGACGAAGTCGCGGGCATCAGCTAGTTATGTATAATTTACGTGACTGATATAATATTATTAAGTAACAACACAGAGTCCTGCTCTACAAAGTGCCGATTTCACCGTCGAATGACGTTTAACCGAGGAATAAATTGGGCGTTTTGACAGTTTTTGTATTGAAAATACTGTCAAAATATCAAATTTATGCTCGGATAAGACTTATTTTACGTTGTTGAAATCGGCCCTACACTAGCGGCACGCTATGATGGCCGGTTTGACACATTACAATAGTGATGTGGAATGTCAATTTATTCTCGAACAAAAAACAATTAAGTTTTGTTTTTGTACCTGATTAAATAGGTTTAATAAAACAAAAATGTATATGTTTATTTAATTTATTTGAACGAACTGAGTATTTGAATGAAAATGAATATACATACTTTATATGCACACAAGAAACATATGAATACAAAATATACCAAAAAAATGTGCCACAAAAGGCCATAATTAATCAGATTCGTCCATACTACTATTTTCACTGTCGTCACTGCTATCATCACCTACATTAATAATTATATGTTCGTTTTCTATAATATTATCTATTTTCACATCTCTTTCATAATCTTCCCTTATTAATTTAACAGTTCTATTCACAACCTTTTCCCAGTCTCCTTTAGTCACATGTTCACAAGCTTCTTCTAATAATTTTAGCATTTTTTTTGTGGTAAATGGGGGTTCTGTATTGTGTCTTGCAGCATATCCCTTAATTTGAGCCCACACCAACTCAATCGCATTATACTCACAATGGTAAGGCGGTAACCGTATAACTCTGTGCCCATGTTCTAATGCTATTTCGTCAATGACGTATCGGATCTTGGTTGGTTTGTTTTCTTTTAAAAGACGTACTATTTCCGCTTTTAACATATTCATGTTTGCATCTACGCCATTTTTACGAAGCCATGCGACGATATCAGCTTTCTTTTGGGATTGGGCAGGTGGCTTGTCAATTTGCATCGAGTGGTATGGGGCGTTGTCCATAATTATAATAGATGGTTCAGGGAGGCTACACAACATTGAGGTAAACCATTCAGTAAACTTTTCTCCATTCATGTCTTCATGATAGTCTCCAGTGGTTTTTGACGCAAAAGCCATGAGAGAACCTTCGACAAACCCGTTGATGGTTCCGGCGTGACAAATTATAAGTCGCGATCCTTTTCCTACAGGAACTTTGGAAGTAGATGCTGCTGTGTCATCGTTCCAAGAACGGCCTACAGTATGGTTAGCATTAAGCCATGTTTCATCCAAGAACACAACATTTTGCCAATTTTTGATTTCTTTCACTTGCCGTAAAAAAGTATACCTTGCCATCGCTATATCAAATCTTTCCATCAATATTTTGCGTTTGTTACATTTTTTGTATCGAAATCCAATGGTCTTCAAAATCTTCGTTAAAGAACTTTCCCCACCGAAGAATAATCCAGCTTCCTTCAGTGAATGCACCAACTTTTTTCTTGTTGGATACTCCTTCTGTAAATAGTAGCCGTAAACATGTCTTCGGATAGCATCGGCATCAAAGCTATCGATGCCTACGACTGGTTTTGCTCGTTTTCTCTTTTTTGGTGTGTGAAGTTTATTTTCTTCTGTGCCAGTCTCGCCATATTTTTTTTTAGTTATCCGTCTAACAGTTCGTTGTCCAATATTAAGCGCATCAGCTACGCGTTCAACCACTGACGTTATAGGTAAAATTGGCCCTCCATTTTGAGCTTCACGATCGAAATAGTTACGAAGGCGTATTACGAACTCACGTGTCTGACTATTTAGAACAGTTCTCTGCGTACGTTCGGTCATATCGACGAAATCCACAACAAAGGGCTTGAACAGAGTCCAAATTAACGAGCAAGGGTCAACAGTAATGCAGTATCAATATTTCAAATCCAAAGCCAGGTCAAAACTATATCACAATCGCATTGCACTGACAGTTTATACTTTTCGAAGCAACGTCAATTCGAAACTGCTTTGTTTTGCATTGAGCATTGACGCGAGTTTGCCGGAGGTAGTAGTTGTGCTAGCCAGCGATCCTATGTGACGATCGTATTAGATTCCATTTTTAAAAATTTTCAATTTAGAAAACCAAATGCCGAGTTGTGGTATATATCATATAAAAATAAAAATTTTACCTTTTGTATGAAACAGCTGATATTTTTTTGCGATTTCAGAGGTTTGTCCACATAGTGAAAATTGTTCATATTCACAAGTACATTCACCCCTTAAATGGTGCAAACTGATTTTTCTACACTTGTATACATTTTAGAAATCAATTTAATAAATAAATTTTGAGTCCTAAACCTAAAACTACATTCGATAAAATTTATGAATCTCTGCACATCACTATCGTCAATAAAGTAATACAATTATTTCCTTCAAAGTCGTTATCAATTAATACGGAACTTAATGAGCGGACAAACGTCAAACCGGCCATCATAGCGTGCCGCTAGTGTAAATAGTTTAATATTTTATTTAATAACAGAGGTTGAAACACGCTGTACAAGTAATAATTTAATATAATATGGGATATGGGTAGAAGGCAGCATCAGGTGCCGGAAACGGATATTGCGATCCGCGCATCATTGCTCTTGCATAACGATACATGGGCCTAAAAGTTAAATAATTATATCGTTAAACCTTTTTTCTTTGATATTTTTCTAATAAACTAGCTGATGCCCAAGATCCCTCCGCGTAGATTTAGTTTTTAAAATCCCTCGGGAAATCTTTGATTTTCCGGGAGAAAAAGTAGCCTATGTCACTCTCCAGGTCCTCAACTATACCCATGCAAAAAATCACGTCGATCCGTAGCTCTGTTGCGGCGTGATCGAAGGACAAACCAACAAACACACTTTCTATAATAGTAACTAAGTAACGTTTCAATAGTAACTAAGTTCAAATTTAATTTTTAATTTCCTTTCGATCTCGCGTAATCATAAGCTTTGTGCTTACAGAAAGTGTTATATAATTAACAAAGGCCACTTTTTTCTCGTAAAATCAGATTTCCAATACAATTATTAAAAAACTAAGAATATGTATCTTCTGGGCAAGCATGATCCAACCTAGAGCTCATCAATGCTTTCCATCATTGATTAGCGCCAAGCACAGGCCTACCTTGCAATAAAAAAAATCTATACAAATAAATAAAATTGAAGTGACAGTTTGTAATATCAAAATAACATTTTTATACTAAATGCATATGAAAATATCTATGGTACTTATAACGAAAACAATACTTTTTCATCTGTCTGTCTGTCTTTCCGTTTGTTTGTTCCGGCTAATCTCGAGAACGGCTAGACCGATTTTGATGGGACTTTCACTGGCAGATAGCTGATGTTATAAGGAGTAACTTAGGCTAGGCTACGGATTTAGTGACTGCCGATTTTGAATAGATATTGTAGGTACCAAGTAAAGACTAATCACGTCGATCGGTTGCTTTGTGATTGACGGACAAACCAACAAACAAAAATACACTTTCACACCCACTAACTCAACGAGAACTAAGTCGCGGGCATCAGCTCGCGGGAAGAAACAATGCCTAATGATTTAAGTTGTTTTATATAAGGTTTTTGTCATTAACTCATTACTTAAACGGAAAACCCAATCTCTGCGAACCTGCGATGGTTGTTCCGCTAGGTTGGTTGTTTTTACGAAGTTAGGTACCTAATTACTGTGTAAGAGGAGTAAGGAGCTAATGGAGATTCTTCTAGTAATACAAAATATGTTCGAGATTTAGGTAAAAATGCGCTCGAAAAAACTAAAGCTTTCTACTTTCTATTAAAAAGTTCTTTCGATTGTAATTATTCCGGCAGATGAAAAACTGATTTCAATATTTACGTTCTAATACGAGTGTAAGAGTTATTGGGTAACAAATTAACTAGTACTCGTAGGTAATGCATTACTTCGTCGGCTGACAAGGCTGACAATCGAGTATCGACATTCAGTAGATGGGGCTTGGAACTTCCTACGTCATATTAATAAAGTTTCTAAACTTACTCCCGAGAAGAGTAGTTTTAGGCTGAGAACTATAGACCGTACTCTGGCTCTACTCAAGGCTCAAGATAGATTATATGTCCTGACATGTGTAGTTGTGTACTCTTCGACGACTTCCCTAGCGCAGTGTCGAGCGCTATGGTCTTACAAGTCAGAGCCCAGAGGTCTGGTTCGATTCTCGGCGGGGGCAATTCGGGAATTTATAATTTCTGAATTTTCTCTGGCCGTAGCTTTGGCCGTAGCTAATTTCTACGTTATTTGTTCTGGTATCTTGCATGCATTGTGCTTACGAAATACCAGAAGATGGCATGTTTTACATGCCTCCGATTAGGGGTGTTTTTATTTTTGCACGTCATGTATTAGAGTTTAATTTACACTGCCAAACCAAAGTTAGCCCGCTATTATCCCAGAATTTACGAGTATCATCACTTACCATCAGGTGAGATCGCAGTCAAGGTCTGCCATGTCATAGAATATAATAGCTATTTATGCAACTGCATCGTAATGAGGGTCATTTTAATTCGAGTGCTGTTTTTTGATACGAGGCTTGCCGAGTATCAAAATAGGATAGTACGAGAATTAAAATGACTAATTACGTTCAGTTGCATACAAGATTTTATCTACGACAAGGAAGTAAAATCATTAACAAAATACGCCGTAGGCTCAATAAAGTAACAAAAAGTAACTCCGTAAGCCGCCACCAGCCGCCTGTGGCGCCTCTGTCAACAAAAAGTAACTCCGTAAACCGCCACCAGCCGCCTGTGGCGCCTCTGTCATATGAACGGTACAAAAGTGTCAGAACTCAGAGCCTTAGCTTTAGGTATCCTATTTTAAGAAGATAACCATTTCGATTCAGCTCCCATACAACGAGCTGCATCGAAATGAGAAGCAAAACCGAAAGAGGGTTCATTTCGATTCAGCTGTCAAACTCGAAATTGGAACTTTTCGATGCTGGAGTAGATAAATAAAATATTATTCGGTCTTTGATCCTAATAGTTAAGGTAATATATTATTATGTGTTAACCTTAAACTCCTACAATTACCAACACCTTTATCTACCCTGTATTCAAATGGTGTGTCATACGGCTTTCATAAGTTTTACTCGTAGCTATGTAGCGCGCTCCAACCTAGACCTCATGGCCTACGCCTATCTATCTACATATCAATTGCTGTTCGTTAGTCTGGCTAAAACTCAAAAACGGCTTGACCGATTTGAATAATTGTTTTTTGTTTTCTTTGCCATAATTCAAAATAGTGGTTTAAAAATAAAAAATAAAATAGGTAAAATTAACCCAAAACAAGAGCTGAAAAATCCAAATAGGTAATTTTGTATAGGACTCACCACTTCGGGTACTTTTAATAGATGGCGGAAGAGAAGTCGCGCGTAAAAGCTAGTCTCGCACTATCCGTAACAATCTTTGTAACAATGGACCGGACCCAATTAAATCTTACACGGTTCCGATCAAAATACCGACAACGCTGTGCGCAGATAATAATAGGTACAACCTCTCGTGAAAACCGTACTTCAGCAAGCCTTTGATTGTATTATTAACTAGCAATTGTCCGCGGCTTCAGCCGTTTCAAGATGCTTCTTATGTTGATGTTTCTGTTTGTATGTTGATAGTATTTTCGACCCCAAAGACTCAAATTCGGTTTTTACAACAAGCATTGATGTAAATAAGCATAATAAGAGTATAAAAAGTCACATATTAGGTAAACTAGCGGCACGTTATGATGGCCGGTTTGACACATTACAATAGTGATGTGGAATGTCAATTTATTCTCGAACAAAAAACAATTAAGTTTTGTTTTTGTACCTGATTAAATAGGTTTAATAAAACAAAAATGTATATGTTTATTTAATTTATTTGAACGAACTGAATATTTGAATGAAAATGAATATACATACTTTATATGCACACAAGAAACATATGAATACAAAAGATACCAAAAAAGGTGCCACAAAAGGCCATAATTAATCAGATTCGTCCATACTACTATTTTCACTGTCGTCACTGCTATCATCACCTACATTAATAATTATATGTTCGTTTTCTATAATATTATCTATTTTCACATCTCTTTCATAATCTTCCCTTATTAATTTAACAGTTCTATTCACAACCTTTTCCCAGTCTCCTTTAGTCACATGTTCACAAGCTTCTTCTAATAATTTTAGCATTTTTTTTGTGGTAAATGGGGGTTCTGTATTGTGTCTTGCAGCATATCCCTTAATTTGAGCCCACACCAACTCAATCGCATTATACTCACAATGGTAAGGCGGTAACCGTATAACTCTGTGCCCATGTTCTAATGCTATTTCGTCAATGACGTATTGGATCTTGGTTGGTTTGTTTTCTTTTAAAAGACGTACTAATTCCGCTTTTAACATATTCATGTTTGCATCTACGCCATTTTTACGAAGCCATGCGACGATATCAGCTTTCTTTTGGGATTGGGCAGGTGGCTTGTCAATTTGCATCGAGTGGTATGGGGCGTTGTCCATAATTATAATAGATGGTTCAGGGAGGCTACACAACATTTAGGTAAACCATTCAGTAAACTTTTCTCCATTCATGTCTTCATGATAGTCTCCAGTGGTTTTTGACGCAAAAGCCATGAGAGAACCTTCGACAAACCCGTTGATGGTTCCGGCGTGACAAATTATAAGTCGCGATCCTTTTCGTACAGGAACTTTGGAAGTAGATGCTGCTGTGTCATCGTTCCAAGAACGGCCTACAGTATGGTTAGCATTAAGCCATGTTTCAACCAAGAACACAACATTTTGCCAATTTTTGATTTCTTTCACTTGCCGTAAAAAAGTATACCTTGCCATCGCTATATCAAATCTTTCCATCAATATTTTGCGTTTGTTACATTTTTTGTATCGAAATCCAATGGTCTTCAAAATCTTCGTTAAAGAACTTTCCCCACCGAAGAATAATCCAGCTTCCTTCAGTGAATGCACCAACTTTTTTCTTGTTGGATACTCCTTCTGTAAATAGTAGCCGTAAACATGTCTTCGGATAGCATCGGCATCAAAGCTATCGATGCCTACGACTGGTTTTGCTCGTTTTCTCTTTTTTGGTGTGTGAAGTTTATTTTCTTCTGTGCCAGTCTCGCCATATTTTTTTTTAGTTATCCGTCTAACAGTTCGTTGTCCAATATTAAGCGCATCAGCTACGCGTTCAACCACTGACGTTATAGGTAAAATTGGCCCTCCATTTTGAGCTTCACGATCGAAATAGTTACGAAGGCGTATTACGAACTCACGTGTCTGACTATTTAGAACAGTTCTCTGCGTACGTTCGGTCATATCGACGAAATCCACAACAAAGGGCTTGAACAGAGTCCAAATTAACGAGCAAGGGTCAACAGTAATGCAGTATCAATATTTCAAATCCAAAGCCAGGTCAAAACTATATCACAATCGCATTGCACTGACAGTTTATACTTTTCGAAGCAACGTCAATTCGAAACTGCTTTGTTTTGCATTGAGCATTGACGCGAGTTTGCCGGAGGTAGTAGTTGTGCTAGCCAGCGATCCTATGTGACGATCGTATTAGATTCCATTTTTAAAAATTTTCAATTTAGAAAACCAAATGCCGAGTTGTGGTATATATCATATAAAAATAAAAATTTTACCTTTTGTATGAAACAGCTGATATTTTTTTGCGATTTCAGAGGTTTGTCCACATAGTGAAAATTGTTCATATTCACAAGTACATTCACCCCTTAAATGGTGCAAACTGATTTTTCTACACTTGTATACATTTTAGAAATCAATTTAATAAATAAATTTTGAGTCCTAAACCTAAAACTACATTCGATAAAATTTATGAATCTCTGCACATCACTATCGTCAATAAAGTAATACAATTATTTCCTTCAAAGTCGTTATCAATTAATACGGAACTTCATGAGCGGACAAACGTCAAACCGGCCATCATAGCGTGCCGCTAATTTAGGTACTCGTATATAACTATAGAAAGAGACAAAGTTCATTGTAGAATCCAGCTCCAAATTACACTTCGCTGAATAAAGAAATTTCAACAATGACGTTATTTTTTGGGTCACTCGTAAAATAATGCTTGCGGTCGGTATGAAATAACAAGATTTTGAAAATAATACACAAAATGAATACTTAATCGAAGATAAACTTGGAATTTCGAAAACATATACCTACTAAACAATATTCCAATACGAGCAGCTTGGTATAAAATATGCTTCAGCGAAGATTGATTAAAATAAAAATGATTCAGACACGAGAACAGCTCGGGACAATGGCAACAGATGGATTTACATCCAAGTATTTACATGTTATATGAATCGAAATATTTAGTGGGAACATAAAGTATTATTAAGATCTTGATGTACCTAGCTACAGTTTTAAAAATAACACTATTCAAACACCCATTTATCAGTGAATCACTGAAGGAATAGCAATAATTATTATTATATTATGTTTATTTATCTAGATTTTGGCGGCAATATTTGCTTTAACTTGCTTTCTTTATGTTTTTTTTTTAATATTTTCTTTAAATATATATAATAAATATATATTTGCACATAATATCTTTTTAATAATTTGATGCAAATTCAGTATTAATGCTTATTCCATATGAATACAAATAACCAAGCACTAAAATATTTAAAGAACCAGTTATTTACTGATTAATTAATGTAGGGTAAACTTGGGAGAGATGCCTATGGATTTGACAAAAAAACATAATTTTACTGAGAATACTGTGAGAACAGTTTCTTTCCCACTACTGTTTTTTTTTTTTGTAAACTTTCTACATGTACCATTAGACTTCTCAGGTCAAGATGTTATATTTCAGTGGAAAATATGAAAATATTACAAATTCATAAAACCCGAGGTTGCTACTCAAGTTAAGGGGTGGACGTGCCTGAGTGAGCGGCTCGTTTCTTCGCGATATCGTCGCGCCACACAAATCGCTGTTTGGAACTGAGAGCTACACATAAGCATCTGCGACGGGAAACACTTAGTGTTATCGTTTGGGGCGTTTGCGTCGTTGAAACTATAAGTTGTGTGGGCAGCCAAGAAAGTACGCGGAATGAATAATTGATATTCAGTAAAATCTATTTTGTTTTTGAAACAGCGTATTCCAATGTCCACCCACGAAGTTTGCTTAGGTACTCGTATTCCTACACATATTTAGCAGACTGTCTTTGTACATGATTTTTATAAAAGACAACAAGGTAAATGGACCAAGTGTCAGTGATCCAAACTCAAGATTCCTTCATTTTTCATAGTTCTCAATTTAATATCACAATATAAATCTTTACTCTGTGATAATATCCTGCATATAGGCAGCAAAAGTTAAAGCTGCGATGAAGAATAGACAAAAGTTAATGCTCGTACAAAGATTTAGTAAGCTAAAAAATTCTTTAATATTTTGACATAACTTAACCTGTTTTAAAAGTCCGGCTGAGTAATTTCAGAGTATAAATAAAACAATCACTCGTAAATTAATTATAATTCCTACAGCGGCGTTCAGAGCGAAAGTTACACAAAGGGCGGCCTAAATTCTCTAATCATCAGTTTCAGCTATTTATTAGGCTTCATACCTACTTAGCTTTCAGTTTCAGCCTAGAATAATTTTTTGATAAAATCTCAACCAATTTTTTTACAATATTTCGTAAGAATATACTCTTTTTATTCATTAATCTCATTTTTAAAAAAATATGCCTCCGTTCTCTACGAATAACTAATAAATTACGTTACAACATAAGGTGGTATCATAACATACAAGTTTTGCTGTAACCAGTTTGTAACTGCATAAACTGTCTAGTGATTGATTGATGTTCGACTTCGGATAACGAGATCCTTGGTTCTATTCCCGGATTGGGCCAAAAATGTTACTATATTAGATTTTTCTGTTCAGACATTCTCAGTACTAGCCCGGAGTTAGGAAATAGGCGGTGTGTCACCTCCGTGTCACGGAGAGCACTATAAAGCCGTCGGTCCTGCACCTGATCTCTTGCCCTTCGTGGCGGATTCCGTCCCATCGTACTATGATATATGAGATATCTGCATTTGCGCATACACATGTGCACTATAATATCTCCGATGCAGATGGCTAACCTCTGTAGTGATTGGTCACTGTGGCCCGATTCTTCAGAATCACAATAATAATTATACTGACAAGTGTTCCGAAGCAAGAGAGCTTACTTCGCTCAGCAAATAATATCTTTAGTAAGTTCCATACATTTCTTTAATGTTTCACTTGCAAACAACTCTAGTAAATATAACCCAACCGCTCACAACCAATATTATCTCGGATTTGTCTAAAGTTTCGCAAACTCAATATTATGATTACTATTTGGATAAAACGTACAGGTACGGTTGAGTGTAATCAGCACTAGGCACCCATATTGAACACATATTAATTACCTTATGAAGCAAAATATTAATTACCCAAAATTATACCTAATACTTAAGCGAGGCACGAAAAGAAGGCTTGAAGTTGTGTAGGTATAATTCATAATTAATTTATTCAGAACGCTGCAAGCAAAAGACAAAATAATAATAAAAAAACCGGTCAAGTGCGAGTCGGACTCGCGCACCGAGGGTTCCATACTCCAAAAGTAAAAGTAAAACGATAATATTATATTAATTTGCATAATTATTAGTCTAGGCAATGAAGCTAGTGGACCCCAACAGCAATTCTTCAGGCGACGAAACTTTACAGAATGATAAAGTATCAGTAGGTAAACGTATTTTATAAATATCCAAAAAAAATTTGAACGGAAGTTAGGTATTTTTACCTAAACTCTTTTATGCTTAATATCTCAGTTCGACAAAATGCTCGGTCAAAACTTTCTTCACCTGAAACATTCATGTAAAGTCTAGAAACAAAATATAAAATATCCAAAATATACTCCTAGTTGAAACCACCAAATTTTGAAAAATAAGTTTTTTTCATGTAACTTGCAGCGAAAAATTGCTCTGTGAATTTTTTTCACTGGAATGTCCTTTTATAGCCGTTTTGTACCTACAACTTGAAAATCCAAACAATATACCAAGAGACTATATTTTTTTCAAAAACTACCCTTTTACTCACAGTGCAAAATTTCTCCATCCATTTTTTTAATTGATATGATTACAATAATTTTTTTTGTATCAAGTATCAAAATATCCAAAAAAATAATCAAGCGCATTAAAAACTATAAAAATTTTAGAAAGAAATATTTAATATTTAATCCATCAAGGGAAGCAGGAGCGTGGTGAGTTGACGTAATGGTCCGGGAGCCAGTGACAGATTTTCATGACCAAGTCCCTCCCAATTAAAACTTCGTGAAATGCATTAGGGATTTATATTATGAATATTCGCGACCGTCAGCTGCGACTCCGTGGGTGGGGCGGGCAGTGGCAGCCTCCAACGTATGGAGAAAAAAAAAGTTTTTTAGTCATTTCCTCCCATTTGAAAATTTGTCAGATATATAGAAAAGAAATAAAGTCAGCTAACCATAACATGGTCCACCATGTTATGGTCAGCTGACTTTAGTTTTCCTTCAAAATATTAGGTAAACTATAATCTGTCAAATTTTCAAATGGGAGGAAATGACTAAAAAACTTTTTTTTTTCTCCATGCGTTGGAGGCTGCCACTGCCCGCCCCACCCACGGAGTCGCAGCTGACGGTCGCGAATATTCATAAAATAAATCCCTAATGCGTTTCACGAAGTTTCGCTCGAGAGGAAATAATTGACCGAATTTGTACCTGGCTCCCGGACTATAACGAGACTTTATCTATTCAGTGACGAGACTGACATTAGTATCTGCCTTTTGTGACGCGAGCCAGTACTCGATAATCGAATGTATGTCGTTGAGTCGACAGTTCAATTTTCAATCAAAAATTTTTGGCAACTACAGTGACTGTGTCGGTCGGTCAAATGGTTCTGAACTATATTGTCATGGTATTAAAGCGAAAAATCGCACACAGATCTAAAACTAGTTTAAATGCTGAGACAAAAACTGCTTTAAGAGTGTATAATAATATGCAATTTTGTATTTTAAGTAACTTGTAATTAGGTAAAAAATAGTACGTCGTCGTCAAAAGTACGTCGCGCGTCTATCACTCTATTTCTCACTCACGAGAAAACGATAATTTGCCATCCCGCTCGAAAAGGGGCACGAAATCCATATCATAGCGACATTACTGCACAATTTTAAGGGCGCTAATGCAAATCCGTTAAACTATTGGAGTTTTCGGATCATTTTGTAACTAATTCGAACAAAATACAATGGAACTAAAAACTACTACACAGAGATTGGTCCTTTATCTCCAATTTTTGGTTTTGGTTTGGTGAAAAATCTTTCTTTTTAGTACTATAAAAATGCTGGGAGGGGGGTCCATAGTTTGATGGTATTTCAGGGATTTGTTCACATTAATTATGATAAAACTTATAGCTGAACTACTATACAAATCATGCCCGCGTGGAATGGTGCCCAGAATACTGGGTGTATTTCCACGTTGGACAGCCAGGCTGTTCCTTTGTGCACAAAATGAGCCAGCACTTCTGTTTTTTTTCCACATATATTTTTACATTTACATTTCTGATTTATACATTCGTTAAGTCGAGGTAATTACAAAGTTAGTGAATTTCGTGCGTCAATGCGTCAATTATTATAATAATACATTATTACTTTAATGGAGCTCAACATCGTTGGCGTGTAGGGAGCCAATGATCATCATTTCATTTTTCACAATGAAGGGATGCCACCTTGAGCCTTCAGTGTTGGTTCTCGTGATAATAAAGCAAACTGGTATCGCTCATTCCGGATTTTAAATATTCTTCAATGTCTAAACAAATATTATTGTATACTTTATTAAGTATAGTTCAATTTTGAAAAGTAATAATTTATTACAGAACCTTAATAATGATGTAAAAATTCTGTTCGAAAAATCGACTTCCAAAGTCACTGTAAAGTAATAGTACATTATGGTACAAGTGTGTAATGTTAGTGATTGCCGCTGCCGCTAATCGTTAACTTTGTTTGTAGAGGTTTATTGTTAATATAAAAAAAAACTATGCTAGTTAGAGCGTTGGTTTTATTTTTCCTGTAAAATATACATAAACCTCTATTGAACATAATTATTTCAGATTTTTCGATTGGTAAACTTCGGAGATAGGGGGGGGGGGGGGGGGGGGAACGGTATTTTTTTCGACATTTTGGCCGATTACTCAAAAGCTATTATATATAGAAATAAATAAAAAACTGCTTTAGAATGCACAAGTAAAGGCCTTTCATATGATACCCCACTCGGTATAATTATCTTACTTTGAAATTTCAAACCCCTGATTTTCCCCCTTTTTTAATTACACTAATGATACCCCACTCGGTATAGTTATCTTACTTTGAAATTTCAAAGCCCCGATTTTCCCCCTTTTTTAATCAAACTAAAATAATTTTCGCGTTGCTTTTATTTTTCCTGTAAAATATACATAAACATCTATTGACCATAATTATTTCAGATTTTTCGATGGGTAAACTTCGGAGATAAGGGGGGGGGGGGGGGGACGGTATTTTTTTCGACATTTTGGCCGATTATTCAAAAACTATTATATATAGAAATAAATAAAAATCTGTTTTAGAATGCACAAGTAAAGGCCTTTCATATGATACCCCACTCGATATAGTTATTTTACTTTTAAATTTCAAACCCCCGATTTTCCCCCTTTTTTTAATAAACTAAAAATAATTTTCGACTTTTCTTTATTTCAATGCTTTTGGGCCACTATTATTCACAACTATGCCAAATTTCATGTCGATAGCTTTAATAGTTACTGAAATAATCGACTGTGACAGACGGACGGACAGACGGACGGAGAAAGTCTCACCATAAGGGTTCCATTTTTACCATTTTGGTATGGAACCCTAAGAACAATAGAAATAACGAGGTTACTATCACCATAATATGAACACTTGTACACTTTTTCGTACACACGTAATCGTAGTTCTAATTTTACTACTACGAGTAGGTATAGCTATCACTGTGATTTTTATAATTGAGTCTAAAAAGCAGTAAGTTAGCCTTTGCAACTATACGAAAAATACTAAGAGTTAGTTACGATAAATTGTAATTGTTGTATATGAAGCAATGACTGACTAACGCAAAATCGCAACGCTTCAACGAAACGATATAAAAGCATGCATAGAGTTAATCAGAACAAATGTAACATCAGGATCAAACACAAAAGCTAAAGTTTCACATACCTATTACCAGCAATTGCCAGAGGATAATACTTTTGCACAATCTATATTGTTAAAAGGACGCGTGTGAGCCTTTTAACAATATAGATTGTGCAAAAGTATTATCCTCGGGCAATTAGAAAGGACGTGTTCAACGGATATCGCGCTTCAAATACTATTGTGTTCTAAAATACGTCTCGTAAAGCACGTAGTGGGCAGTCTGGGCAAAGCATGATCCACATTTTAATAAGCAAATCAATATCAATAGCTTCATATAGTTCTGGTACTGGCTTGGTGCTTCAGGCTGGTTAACTTCACATTAGGTATAATCCAAGGACGATTGATGATTTTCGCAGAAATTAATTCACTTTACCGTGCGCTAATTAAAAATAACTCTTAAAAATGAACCATATACGTATATTAACACACCATTTTCAAAGACACAACGGTTAAAGGTGCGGACTGAAAAAACTATAAGCACTATTGTCATACCCAACCCTAACACAAGT
This sequence comes from Oeneis ivallda, assembly GCA_029955525.1. Classification (NCBI taxonomy): domain Eukaryota; kingdom Metazoa; phylum Arthropoda; class Insecta; order Lepidoptera; family Nymphalidae; genus Oeneis; species Oeneis ivallda. Next base: position 17,618,580 of record JARPMR010000002.1, on the reverse strand, counting down.
TTTTCGCTTATTTGAAAGGATGAGGAAAATATTAGTCAAGTTCAGCGGCACAACTGGCGGTCTACCTATAAAGCTAGTTATTTTGCAATATTATTATAGCATCGCATAATGAGAGTTAATTTTTAAAGCGACTGAACTGCTTCGAGGCAAATGGGAGCAGGCCGTGACTTATTGACGTTAAGAAAGCGACATCAGTCGATGTTGATATAATCGTACTTCCTTGTGATTCTAACTCGATCCAACTTGGCGCGATCGGACCGTCTTGCTCCCGCTTTAAATAATTAGCTTTGTCAAACTGAATTCCAAGTAATGGTAATTAAGAGTTTGTATTTTGATCTCTTGTTTCAAAGAAAAATAATATGTTTATTTTATTTTAAAAGTTAAATTGGCTGTTCAACTTTGTATAATTACATTTGTTTTGTATATGTGTTTGTGTAGTTCATTCCCTTTGTCTGGCGTCGATGTAAAATGTTCGTGGTCAGTATGTTGGAATGATAATAAATATCCTCATCATTTTTTCGAACATTTGTGTCGTTAAAACTTGCCATTGAGTTGCTTACATTATCCCATTGTATAAATCGTTAAACGTAAAGTGTCAACGTTAAATTCTGTAAGCATCGGCGACCGCTGAAACAACGTCATCTTTTAAAAAAAACCGGCCAAGTGCGTGTCGGGCCACGCGCAGTGTATGGTTCCGTAGCTGAAAGTCTCAAATATTATTGCTGACCTAGGATAGTGCTTTTGTTTTATTTATGAATATTGAATAAATTTTGAGTTCCATGGTTTAAATACTATAATATTCTACAAAATATGCAACTTACACTACGTGTAATACCTAACTTGGAAAAACAGATATAACTCCTTAACTAATGAACCCTACTTAGCCGTGATAGTTTTCCTTTAAAATTCATTATATATACTACAGCTGTGAATTTTTTTTTGTATCCTATATATAACCATTTAGCTGGCAGAGGGGGGGGGACACTTGACTCTAATAAAATTTAGCACTTTAAAATATCATATTTCACAAACGGATCCCTAAAACAATACTGAAATAAAAATAGTTTCGATAAAATACTCGCCTTATAGTAAATAATAATGTATACTAAGCTAACCTAATTACTTTGTAAATGTAACTTTGCAATGCCCTGACGGGGCCTCATGTAATCTAACTACATATATAATTAAGTGTAAGTGGATACATGAATGCAAATAAATAAATAAATAAATAAATTGAAAAATGGTGTTCCCACACCCACAATATTTTTGAAAGACCTGTTCAACGACACCCCACACTATGGGAAAGACGAGAAAAAAAAAATCATCCCCACTTTACATGTAGGGGAGGTACCCTAAAAAAAATTATTTTCACAATTTTATTTCACGACTTTGTCGGCGTGATTGATATTTATACCCTTGTCAAATTACAAATTTCTAGTACCAATAGTCTCTGAGCTAAACCGCGGACGGACAGACGGACAGACGGACGGACATGGCGAAACTATAAGGGTTCCTTGTTTACTACGGAGCCCTAAAAAACTGTAAAAGAAACTTGTGAAATATAGGTATATGTGTAATAAGTGAAATATGTAAATTAATACAAGATCTCAAAGAAAGGTCATCCTTCACCCATCTGTTTACCATATGAAAAGCATTTTTTTAGGAAAATTTGCATGTTCCTTAAGTTATTTAATTCTAATTTCTTTTAAGTTCGTACGGTAAACAATAGAGTGAAACGCGGACAAAAATTTTAGTCATAGTGTTAGTCATGCTAATGATTATATTGGAACGTAGTTCCTTATCGCGCGGTGCGGAAGCGGGCTAGACGGATCGACACTTTTTAGGGTTCCGTACCCAAAGGGTGTCAACGGGACCCTATAACTAAGCCTCCGCTGTCCGTCCGTCCGTCCGTCCGTCCGTCTGTCAGCGGGCTGTATCTCGTCAACCTTAATAGATAGAAAGTTGAAATTTTCACATATTGTGTATTTCTATTGCCGCTATAACAACAAATAGTAAAAATAAAATTAATTTGAAAAATAAAGGGGGCTCCCATACATGGAAAAGGAGTCGAAATAAAATTTTATTTTTTACCCCGACATGTGGGGTGTCATCGTCTAGAGCTCATTAAGTGGAGTACAAATATATATATTTTTATTTTTTAGCTACAAAAATGAAGAAATGGGGAGCTGTCAAAGTTTTCGGTTTTAGACCAATTTTGTTAGGGGTCTATCTCAAAAACTAAACTAGTTAGGGATTTGAAATTTTGGTATATTATGTACTATATAGTTTACTTAAATAACCAATACTGAAAATACAGATTTATAATGCGGTTGGTAAGTTTTGACCGAAACAAACGAGCATTTTCTCCCCATATACTAATTTAGTACTTTCTAAGAACTAAGATATCTAAATAAATGTATCTAGTTTAAAAAAAATGATTTGGTCTTAAGTACGGAACCCTAAAAGAGCGAGGTCCAACTCGCACTTGGCCGAATTTTTGAAACCGACACTTTTTTGAATGTGAACTTATAAGTTATAAAAAATTTGGGAAAAATTCCACATGTAGAAATTATTTAAAATAAAATTGAAAATAGAAAATTCAGTCTGTCGAGCTGGGATTCGAAAAATCGACTTTTAACTGTTCGACTCGACTGCAGAAACCCCAAGGCTATGGAGACCCAATATTGTACCGTGAAAATACCGAACACAATGCCAAATCAATTAATCGAAAGGAACTTCGTTCCATCCGGGTGTCCCTTGACACCTCTCAAGTTTTTTTAATATGGATCTCGGATGAATTTAAGAATAGTCGGCATACTCCAGCCTAAATCCACGTGAGAATAACAGTTTCAATTTAAATTCAATTAAAGCCTCAATAGCGGTTAAGTAACGTTCAGCAAGGTTAATTAGTTATTTTATATAAAAAAGATGTATTCATTACGTTATAAAGATTTAATACAGATAGATTAAGAAGATATTATTATAAAGATGTTATTCTACTTACTTACATACTAGAATTATATTTTTTAGAATTATATTTCGTTATTAGCTTGGTACGGAAAAGTTTAAAGAAAGAGCATAATCTAATTTCTACGTCATTTATTACTCAATTTCAGTACAGCTTGCTTAAGCAATTTAAGGATGGCTGTACGTGCCTAAGTGAGCGTCTTGTTTTCTTAGTATCATTAGGCCATACAATTCGTTGCTTGGCCCTGAAGATCAAATTGAAGAATTGAAATTTTATTAGTAATACCTGTTATTAGGTATTTACTATTTTTTTATATGCCGAGAGTTATTAACACGGTCATTTACTTTTTTCATTAATGGGTAACTTTTTAATCTCATATTTTGTAACTTTTTATAGTTTGTAATTCTTGTTTCAAATGAAACACTCATACTTTCTGAATCCGCTTTGCAGTTACAATGCTAAATATGAAATATAATTTACATTCCAAAGACCAAGTGAAAGGTAAACTTAGACCTTGTATAATATTTCGTGTTAATTAAGATCCATTCACTTATTCAAACAGCTTGTGAACAGTTTTTAGCTAACGAAATAAAATGAACTTTTAAACCTACATCAGTTAAAAAACATGTCTACTGAATAAACCTTATACGACCTTAATACGACCTTATCGCTAAGAAGTTAAGATTAAGCTAAAAAAAGTTTCATTCATAGTGCCTACGTAAGTGATAATGCGATCTAAAGAGCCGCGTACATTAGGGCGAGCCGAATTGCAACGCAAAAATCCTTCTGCTTTATTTTTATACCTTTATATGAACCATATTATAGCTACTTTGGTATATCTGTCAGACTGTCAGTGCCTGCTACAGGCTCCTGCTCGTATACCTTCTGATGGTATACTAGCAGTAACTAGTAGCAGATATTCTGCTATAAGGCTGTGGTAGATGTGGTATACTACTGGTACGTGCTTGTTGGTATACCAGCAGGGATCAGTGGGACAGTTGCATAACTTGCATATCAGGCAGTTTTTAGGTTAACATAAGAGTTTTTGACTACATAAAACTAAGTGGTTGGAGTGAGGAGAGTCGTTAGTTCAGGTCAAAATGAAAAATATGTATGTTATATATCACTGTTTTTTTGGTCAAAATATACGATAAGATAAATAACTAGGAAAAAAATATTCCCTACATTTCTAAAACAAAGCTTAAGCCTCTCAGTTGTAGGCAAAGTATTCGACACCGTCTTAAGACTATAAGTAATAAATGTAAAATAAAAATAAAGTATATTTAAAAGTGAATTTATTAAAGCAGCTCCGTACAAAGACTTGAACGGAACCTGGCAAGAAAGACATATGCGGGTGAGGCGACAAACGCAAGGAAATTGCCCGCCCCAAGAGGAAATTGAGACGGTTCTCGTAAAGTCGATCTTCCCCCCACTAAAAGTAGTCTATATGCAATCAAGTACGGATCGGGATATAATTTATGGATAAGCTTCTGAATTTCCCACCTCCGCGTATGATCGTAAAATATTGTGAACGAGGAATTAAGTAGGTACCTAGAGTCGCTGACACAGAAGATTTCTTTTTGTATTTTTACGCGTCCGCATTTCCATGATAACCACAATCTAGAAGGCGTAACATGGACTATACGCGCCAGAGAGAGGTATAGAATTGATGCGATCGAAATGTGGTGCTGGAGGCAAATGTTGCGGATACCGTGGACTGCGAAGCGCACAAACGTGTCAATCCTCTCACAACTCAAGATCAAAACGCGTCTTTCCACCACCTGGCTTCAGCGCATCCTTAGCTATTTTGGTCATATCTCACGCCACGGGGACGAAAGTTTTGAGAAATTGATAGTTGTTGGGAACGTAGAGGGGAGAAGGCCAAGAGGTAGTTCTCCAACCTGGTGGTCTGACCAAGTCAAAAAAGTCGGTGCGCTCTACGACACTCTCCGTATGCCCAGCGATAGGACTAGGTGGAGGCAGTTCATACATAATAACCTTACTCTCAGTAATGGTGATCACGATCCTCAGTCATGAGCGACCGACTAGAGGGAGAGAGAAGGCGTAAGGGTCCTTCCAGACGTCACGATAATCATACCACACTGGCGGAAATGTTGCGTGGCCATAAAATTGTATAAAAAGCACGTGATTTCCGTAAATTTTGCGCATCGGGTCCCAAATATAGCCCGAGTCTCAGCTACGTAGAGCATCGTCATATTAGGTTTTATGACTATGGGTAAGATCTATAGATGTCACTCTTACTCAGGTGAGACTCAAGACTGAGTTAAAATGAGACAGATTACTGTCGGAACATACCTATTTGTGTCTCATTTTAACTCTATCTCGAGCCTTGAGCAGAGCCAGAGACCAGAGTACGATCTGTAGATCTCAGCCTATGACTTCATGTGAGAAACTCTTTCCAAAGCTAGATGTGCAATATTTACATCCAAGCACTATACTACGATTTGTCGTCAGCTGTCACAAACGTGTGGTCAATAACGACCACATCGCGCCCAAGACACAACAACTGGCGTTATTCGTACGCAAGCGCCCGACCAAATCGCGATCACCCATGTAGCGGTGGTTGTGCTGTGGTCCGTCTGAGTAGATACTCGAACTATAAAAAGTGATCCTGAAAGCGATAATTTAATATACTTACTACTTTCAAGTAATAATATGATTTCAATTTATGTAAAACTATTAAAATCACTGGTTATTAATGTTTGGATCAATCGTAATACGTATTCCAAAAGAACTACTTCTGCGCTTCATTAATAAAATTCCATTTCCAAGCAATAAAGAAATTACAAGAGTATAATTTCAAAAGTTTGAAATCTCGTATCGTCAAAACAAAATTCAACTGTGAGCTGTGAGCTCAAAAAGTTGTGATCTCATCTTCATATTTATACGATCCCTTTTCGTGATTCACCGTCTTCCTTTTAAAAACGAAACTTTAGAAACTACTCCAAAAGGTAGAAGATATCGAAGAATCACAATCAATTGAGCCTACAGTTCCAAAATTGTTAACACGAAAGCGAACGAGCAGTCAGTAAATAAAACTGTTTATTATATATGATTTGTATACTCTAATAAAATGAAGTATTATTCTAACTTATTACAAAATCAGACTAGAAGAAAATAATTATTATCAGACTACGGGAAGGCAAAAGTGTTATAATTTTAGCAGTCTATGTGTGTATGTATACAGGTATTACAAAAATAGCTAAAGATATGTTATTTTTACTAAGGACAAAATAAACCCAATTAAAGCTCGTAAATAAATTGCTATAAGAAAACCGTACCGCGAAGTTAAAATGAGGATTGCAGCGTGATTTGCGTCATCAGATACCGCGAGAGTTGACTGTAACGGAATTTAAAACTGTCACTGATAAGCACACTAACTCATCATAATGGGTTCAAGCTGGCGTACTGCGCCGCAATGGCCGCTGCCACGTCGCGGCTGCTAACAGTAATATATCTCAGTGGCCACAGAGATGGCCGGTTGTACACTGTACAGTCCACTATAAAATTAAATAATTAAAATATTAAAACCAAAGAGCAACTTAATTAAAGCTTTAGTGAAGTGTCACAAATATCTTGATCGGTCTTTATGAGCATTATAAATATTATGCTCTCAAGTAAAAATCTATAATGGGCAGGGTATAAGTTCAAAGAACTGTTGGGGTTCCATGGTGTTGGGCTGGAGTAGCATACTTGCGCCAGAACGTGCAGTGCTGGCAGACCCTAGATGCTAGACCCAGACTAGGTGGACCGACAATATCAGACGAGACGCCCAATAAATGCTGCGCACGACCGACGCAGGTGCACGTCTATCGATTGGCTAAGAAGAAGAAGCTTTTCTTAAGCTTGAGTATTTTTCTTGTAACATCTCATTATGCTTGTGTTTTCTACTCATTAAGGTTTATATTTAATTATTCACCGCGATCTAACTTTTGTAAAGTGACAATTTAGTCTGATGACTCTTGCCTAGGAGATACCGACACTGAAACGATTAAAGCGACTTCACAAGAGTAAAGACTCTTTCGAAGTTTCGTATTAAATATATCTATTACACTTCGATAAAGCTAGGCTTGTGAAATATTTGAAATATATACTTAAACTAGATGATGCCCGCGACTTTGTCTGCGTGGATTAAGGTTTTTTAATTCCCGCGGGAACTCTGCAATTTTCCGGGATAAAAAGTAGCCTATGTGTGAGTCCTGGGCTATCTCCATTCCAAATTTCAGCCAAATCGGTTCATTCGTTGTGGCGTGAAAGAGTAACAAACATCCATCCATACATCCTCACAAACTTTTACATCTATATATATAAAAGAAAGTGGTGTTAGTTACACTATTTATAACTCAAGAACGGATGAACCGATTTGGCTCAAATTTGGTGGAGAGGTAGCTTAGAACCAGGAGACGGACATAGGATACTTTTTATCCCGTTCGACCGCGTTTCCGTCAAATCAATATAAAATCTGGTATAACAAAAATGCATCTGACATGGAATAAAAAAACGAAAATGACAGTGAAAGAACAAAACGTAAATGACAGCTAAACGTAATTTTGTATTTGGTTAATTATGGTAAAAACAATTATAAAAATTATAGTTTAACGTAATTGATAATATCAGTAATATGTTTTCTCTTTGAATCATCATTAACAATGCCGCGAGCAAGACGATCAAATGTTTCCTGCTACAAAGCTACGGATTGACGTGATTTATTGGATAGGTATAGTTGAGAACCTGGAGGGTGACAAAGATTTCCCGCGGGATGTTATGAACTAAATCCACGCAGACGAAGTCGCGGGCATCAGCTAGTCTTATATATATAAAAGAAAGTGGTGTTAGTTACACTATTTATAACTCAAGAACGGATGAACCGATTTGGCTGAAAATTGGTGGAGAGGTAGCTTAGAACCAGGAGACGGACATAGGATACTTTTTATCCCGTTCGACCGCGTTTCCGTCAAGTCACTATAAAACGAGGTATAACAAAAACGCATCTGACATGGAATAACAAAACGCAAATGACAGTGGAATAACAAAACGTAAATGACAGCTAAACGTAATTTTGTCTTTGGATACGTATGGTAAAAAAATTTACAATTATAAAAATGATAGCTAAACGTAATTGATAATATCATCAGTAATATGTTCTCTCTTTGAATCATCATTAACAATGCCGCGAACAAGACGATCAAATGTTTCCTGCTACAAAGCTACGGATTAACGTGATTTATTGGATAGGTATAGTTGAGAACCTGGAGGGTGACAAAGATTTCCCGCGGGATGCTATGAACTAAATCCACGCAGACGAAGTCGCGGGCATCAGCTAGTTTATAATATTAGTAGGATATTAGTAGGATATAAAAAAAATACAATAAAGTATTCAATAATGCAGAGAAATCGAATATGGTCTGGCAATAAGATGTACAGTGATTACTAATGATAAGATGTACAGTGATTACTAATGATTTAGGGGCAGCTGTTTTTATTATCATATTATTTTTATTAATGTAAGAAGTTAAGAAACCACTGACATAGTACGGACATAAACAAAAGCCTGGAACACTAAATTCCTTATTTTAGTGATTTTCTGGCACGCAATCCTATGATTTAATCTTTTCTGCCTTCCACTACCTATCTATTACGTACGAATCTCGTACGAGTATGGGTATCTATATATCTAATAATACTTGATAATGTGTTAGAAGATTCGTTAGGATATTATGTTCGGATATAACGTAAAATAATGACCTGTCAAGTTCACGAAAACAAACAGGAAAACATTTATTTGCGCTTCTCTTATTACTGCACTCACACTCGAGAACATAACCCACCCCCTGCCCTCCCTTTTGAGCCCACATTAAAAATCGCGTTCAACTACATTTTTCGTCGCAAGAGAAGAGCGTAAACATTTTTTTACGTTGACCTTAAAAGACAGTTAATATTGATTCTTCGGTTTTATCGTACTTTGGATTCATCATTAATTTCTTTTTCAACTGTACCTACTAAAATGTTACTTTGCCGACCAAATGATGCTAAAACCTAGTTAAAACATAACGTTAAAAAATACAGCCATTCATAATTTTACATTAAAGTACAAGTATAGTCTGATTTCTCTTAGGTTTACCCGATTTGCAGCGTAAATAATATTATGCCTTTTTACAAATTTTGTTCTTCGCATGCTTTGTTCATCGGTGAGGTAGTAGATTCAGTTTTTAGTGTACCACCTTTTTAATAAAATTCAGAATAGTAATAGCTATTTTAAATGACACGCAATTTCGGAAATTTTCGAATTAAAATAAACCATTAGGACCGCATATCACAAAATAACGACATTAGATTACAGTGGTAGAGTTAATGATCCTTAAAGTTACCAATTTTGAATACATAATTCTAAATTTATGTGAAACGCATTTAGTTTGATTTGTTTTATATTCAACCAATTCAAAAAGGGTCAATGGACTCGTATTTAAAATGGCCGCTTTTGGACGTATAACTGAATTTACTTCAAATAAATTCGGATTATGTAAAATTTTACATCCACACAGGAAGAGACTTTATTGTGACTTTATTGAGGGTGATGCGACCTATTTTCGAAATTGAACGATTGAGAGATTAAGCAACGACAACAGCTTTAACAAAAACTTCGGTAAATTAGATTGATGACCAAACTTAACACTGTAACACCTACCCATACTATTATCAGTATTTATAGATTTATGCTACCTATCGCTTTTATTAATAGAGATTTAATTTTCAATTGAGGGTCATATTAAGCCTATAGGTATTATGTAGCAATCCGCAATATTAATGGCAACACAAAAGTGTTAATTGCTACTTCGCAACATGTTATTATATTATAATCTTCTATACTTATAAAAAGACTTTTCCTCGACTGACTGATCTATCAACGCACAACCTAAACCACTGAAGTTAGAAACTTGAAATTTTGACAGTAGGTTCCTTTTATGACGTGGGCGAGCACTAAGGAAGGATTTCTTGAAATTCCACCCCCAAGGGGGTTAAATGGGGGGTTAAATTTTTAATGAAAGTCCGTCATTTTTCAAGTTATACTCATGAAGCTCGGTATTTGGGCTTTGCATTAAAAACAAAAAGTACGTGTTTCACAGTTTTTGAAAATTCCTCCCCCAAAGGGGTTAAATAGGGGTTGAATGTTTATATGATAGTCCTTCATTTTTCAAGATATTTTTTAAGTTATATTTATAAAACTTGCTATTTTAGCTCTGGATCAAAAATAAAGAAGTACGTATTTTACATTTTTTGAAAATTCTTCCCAAGAAGGGGTAAACTAGGAGTTGATAGTTAGTGTGAAAGTCCGTCATTCTTAAGTTCTATCTATGAAACTTTGTATTTGGGCTATCGATTAAAAACAAAGAAGTAAAGGGGTTAAATAGGGGTTGAATATTTGTATGATTGTCCTTCATTTTTCAAGTTATTTTTCAAGTTATGTTTATGAAACTTGGTGGTTTGGTTCTTGATTAAAAATAAAAAGTACGTATTTCATAGTTTTTGAAAATTCAACCCCCAATATATATAAATAGGGGGTTGAATATTTGTATGAAAGTCCATAATTTTTCGATTCTTTAATGGGTATGGTTGCATACCTGCAGAGTTACAGGTTACTTTTATCCCGATAAAACCAGAAGTTCCCACGGGATTTTCAAAGAACCTAATTCTACGCGGACGAAGTTGCGAGGGCAACAGCTAGTTTAATATAACAATTTCTTTTAAAAAACCGACTTCAAACACCCGCACACCCGCCCTTGAGACCTCTCGAGCTAGCGAAAACATACGAAGATTGATTGTAATTGATGAAGTTTATGAACACTTTCTCGTAACTATGTCTGTCTGTGGTTTTCCTTTCCTAAAAACCAAAACTTTTCAAGATTTTATTTTCAACTTAAGTAGACGTGATTAATATGACGTATACCTATAACCATGCCAAATTACAGAATTTTAGGTACCAATAGTCTCGGAGTTAAGCCGCGGGCAGAAGACAACGAAGTTGGCTAAAGAATAAGGGTTCCTTGTTTTACTAAAAATATGTAGTTTTAAATTTACATACAATTGGGCTCAAAGATTTTTGTGTAAATCTTTCAGTCCATGTAACTTCGAAACTACATATCAGCAGGTATAACAGAAACCTGAGAAACTACAGGTACGAATATCATCATCTAGAGTGGTGATAGAAAGTTTCATTGAGTTTAATTGGCTAATATTTAAATAAGAATCCAATCTAGTGTGTATAGATTGATAAATAAAGAGAGAGAAAATCTTATTTTTTTACTTTGAATAACTTGGAGTATTTAGTTGGTTAAATACGCTAAAATATTAAGTATATTATTTGAATGTAGGTGTATATACTTGTTAAGTTTTGAATAATAGCTTTATTTCCAGCGCTTTTACGTTGCTTTACTTAAGCGCAAATTACAGCGCTAAGCGGTGAACATGCCGCGGTCGACTCACACAATGCATTCCTGTAATTATTCGAAAAAGACGGTGAATGCCGAATACACTAGGTAAGTGCCGAATACAATCGTACATGTATGGCAGCAACATCAAGGCCTAAGTGTAAGCCTAAGTGCGATACCACACCGGGCGTTGCGGTGTTGCGATTCTTTTACGGCGCCGCTGCGGCATCTTGAATAGAAAAGTCCATGGTATGCTACACAAAGTGTTATGGTCGATATAACTCTGGCGAAGGACACTGCCAAACATCATTTGTCACAATACAATTATTTATAATTACTTGTAACGCTTAAGGTAATTGTTATAACAAAGGCTAGTTAATAATGTAATGATTTATGGGTGAGTGTGCCAGGAGGCAACACATTGTCGGATGGCCGAATGTCATGATTTTAATTTATTAATAAGATATTGTTTTGATTTTTGTTGATTGAGTGTCATGATTTTCAATTAAATAAGATATTATTTTGACTTGAATGATTTATCGTTTGAGTCAAAACACAATCTTTATTGAAAAACGTGACGTTCCAAGCAGCTGACTAGTTTTAAGTTAGTTCTCGTTGAGCGTTGGAGCCAGTTGAGTATTTTCAAGTGTTTATAGAATTGTGCTTGTGCTCTATGTGTGCAAATTATAAAGTCATATAGATACTAATGAAGTAGTTTTCTTTACAAAGACTTTAAAACCATTCCTATAAAGCTTCAGGTCAGGTCAGGTTTTGCATGGCCAATATTGTCTAAAACAAACCGACAAAATATATACTATAGTTTCTCTTTTTGAAGTGACTAAAGTCAAACAATATCCCAAATTACAACTACGTTTATCTCAGCGATGTTTATAGATCAATTAGCTCGGTTATGCAACTACGTTGTATTTGCATGTACTCGTACATATATTATCAACACCGCATTGAGTTGCCGATACTAATAATAATTACATAATTAATTTGATACCGAAAGCAAATCTAATCTACACGAATTACCCTTTTTTCTTTCATTCAATAAAGCGGAAGTCAAACATCACTCGTTTCTTAAAAGCTACATTTAAAAAAACAAAGCAGGCTTAGATCGGATGTTTAATTACCAAGAAACGCTGACTCAAAGAATGTAAACGATATTTAAATTCCCTTCAAATGCTGGGAAATGACAACAAATTAATTAAGCGACATTAATACATTCATTCTAGCTCGTACACATAATCTAGTGCCCGCATAACATTGACCGCTTCAGAGGCAAAGAGCAAATTAAACTTGTGTTGGTAACGGGCACACGTTGCCTTGGATTTGCAATGAGTCTGCTTTCAGAAGCCACTAAATGGTCGTAACGTATTAAAAGCTGAGTACCGACGTTTGCCAAAACGGACTACTAAATGTAGAGCATTAGCCGGAAAGCGGAGAAACATCGCAATCAACAAAGATATTGATTTACTATCGTCCTACATATTACACGTCGCAAGACTTAAGATTAATCGTACATTTATTCCATTTACGATTAAAGTAACATAAATTGGTGAAAATTTCACCAATGTTCACTGAGTAACGTTTAACTGTTTCATGAAATGAAAACATGAAATATTTATCCATTATCCATGGATATATTTCATGTTTTAACAGATTTTTAATACATAAACTGTGGGAACATCAGCTTTCTTCTTTGTCAACCGATAGACTTCCACTGCTGGACAAAGGTCTCTTGCATGGACTTCCACAGGTCTCGGTCTTGCGCCACCTGAATCCAGCGGCTCCCTGCGACTCGTTTGATGTCGTCGGTCCACCAACTGGGGGTCTGCCAACACTGCGCTTATCGGTTCAGGGTTGCCACTCCAGCACCTTAGGACTCAGCTCATCTCAACGATCAAATTAGCCCATGGAACTATGTGGTCTGCCCATTTCCCCAGTTTTGCGACTCGCTGAGCTATGTCGGTAACTTTGGTTCTCCTCATTTCTGAATTGATCTCGCAGGGATACTCCGAGCATAGCTCTTTGCTTCATCTACATCAGCTTTACTCCATGGTTAATCGTTACTCGCACCATGCGATAATGCGCAACGCGCCGCATGACCTCGGTGCCCGCCGCGTGCGCCGCCGCTTCTGCATGAACGCTCTCATATTTGGCCATATGTTTGAGTTTACCGCGCGACACGACGCACCACGCGCCGCGCAACGCCCCGCGTGTGCATAAACATACCCTTAAGGTGCGGGAGAGAGGCTACATTTCATACGAACAAAATCAATTTTTGACGAATATTATATTATGATGAGCTTTTGCCCACGGCTACTGTCACGTTAAGTTCGGTTTTCAAACCCCTATTGTGGGTAAAATAGGGGTTGGGGGTTAAGGGGGTCCTTAGGGGTTGAATTTTCAAAAATCCTTTCTTAGCGGATGCCTAGTCATAATAGCTATCTGTATGCCAAATTTCAGCCCGATCCGTTCAGTGGTTTGAGCTGTGCGTTGATAGTTCAGTCAGTCAGTTAGTCAGTAAGTCACCTTTTCCTGTTATATATTTAGATTTTCCACATTCAGGTTACAGACTTTGATTTTTAGGGTTTCGTACTAAAATGGTAAAAATGGAACTCTTATGGTGAGACTTTCTCCGTCCGTCCGTCCGTCTGTCACAGTCGATTATTTCAGTAACTATTAAAGCTATCGACATGAAATTTGGCATAGTTGTGTATAATAGTGGCCAAACATCATTGGAATAAAGAAAAATCGAAAATTATTTTTAGTTTTATTAAAAGGGGGAAAATCGGGGGTTTGTAATTTCAAAGTAAAATAACTATACTGATTTATTTTTATCTATAATAATTTTTGATTAATTGGGCAAAATGTCGAAAATAATACCGTTCCCCCCCCCCCCCCCTTATCTCCGAAGTTTACCAATCGAAAAATCAGACATAATTATGATCAATAGAAGTTTATGTATATTTTACAGGAAAAATCAAAGCAACGCTCTAACTAGCATAGTTTTTTTTATATTAACAATATACCTCTACAAACAAAGTTAACGATAAATAAGCAAATTAATATAATATTATCGTTTTACTTTTACTTTTGGAGTACGGAACCCTCGGTGCGCGAGTCCGACTCGCACTTGGCCGGCTTTATTTTAGTTGTTGTAGTATTAGCTAAACAGCCAATTTATGAGAACATTCCAAATTAATAAAATATAGCCAAATTTCGTATTCAGCAGGTATTACCTCAGGAATTTAACTTAATAGACTTGAAATAGTTTTCTAACTTTCACCAAATTGGTGAAGGTGACTCGGAATCTTTCCCCTAGTCATCAATCGTCACATAGGTACATCCACATCGAAATCTGGAACGCTCGTCACGTTTTGACTTTGAAACCTTTAATAAAAACTTAAGCGTAGCAAAGCCATTACATTGGCAGCGAAAAAAGGTTCGCGAAAGATTTCAAATTAGAATAGCTATCAAATGATTAGAACTAAAGGCCATTTATGTTCCTAATTAAAAATGTTAAATTTTTGACATTTTGTCTTCATGATAACACCCCTGCACCCCCCACCCTCCATTAGATCACCGACACATTTCATACAAAATGCCGTACCAAATCATATACGCCTTATGGATCGTCACGTGTGCCGAGTAGGACGCCTGGTAACCAGTCGCGGAATACTGTGCACGGACCGAACTTACCACTCGAAATCTGATGCGTTTCTGATAGCAAACGATACCAGATTTCGGCCCGTATTGCACGGTCGCGTTCGCGATCGCGGTACGGTGGGGACCATCTACCCCCGTACGAGCGCCCGGCCTTACGTAGGCTGACGGTCGCACGACGGCACATGCTCGCCGCCGAGCATGGACCAGGACCCGGGTCCTGAGCGCCAGCGAGGCCCGCCTGCCTCCGCAGCTGCTCGCTCCATGGAGCGCCAGCGATCACGATCAACATCTTCCGATGCGAGCCGCGATCGCCAACGCCGTGGAGAAGAGAAAGGAACGTCGCGCGAGAGTGAGAGGCGAGATGCGCCTCACCGCACGCCGCGTCCCCCGACCGCTGCCACCCCCCAACCCGCGCGCCCCGCTCCCCGCGAGAGCGAGACGCCCACTACCACCCCGCAACCCGCGCGACCCGCTCCCCGCGAGAGCGAGACGCGAAGACCACCCATCGAAGTAAGCCGTAGCGACACCCCGTATCGCACCGCACGGCCTGCACTGGCGGTTGCTCCCGCTAGCGGACCGGCGACGGCTACCGACGAACGCCTTTCAACACCTGCTCAACCGCTGTCTGTCCAGCATCCCGCTACTAGACCGAGCAGATCCCCCAAGTCTGACTTGGAGTCGGACTTTATTGTCGTGGCTAGGATCGCCGAACCACTCCAGCAGCGCGACCCCCGACTCCGTTCCCGTGCCGCAACGCGCATAGTGGCCATGGACACGGAAGAAAAAGAAGCCCAAAGCCCTTCCGCCGCCCCCCGCACTGCACCCCCTCAAGGAAACGCTAGAGATTACCAACAGCCGTCGACCTCCTTTGCGGACGCCGCGCGTGTCCCGCGCCAGCCCGCCGCCGCACAGCCCGCCGCCGCACAGCCCGCGGCCGCGCAGCCCGCAACAGAAACAGCGGCCCCAGGCCAAATAAATAAGGCCGGCCAACCAAAGACCGACAAACCCAAGACACCACGATACCTCCCACTTATAGTGGAATCGCTACCCAACTGGGCTCACCACCTGAAGCAGCTCAAGGGGAAGCTCGGACGAACACCAAATGCCCGCCCCTTCGGGAAAGGGATTAAATTCTCGCCCACGGAGGACCAGGAGTACCGACTCATTCAGCGGTACCTAACTGAGTTGGAGAAATCGGAGCAAATATCCTGGTTCTCCTACTCATTACCACAAGAGAGAAGCCTCAAGGTGGCAATCCGCGGTGTCCCGGTGGACACAGCACCAGAAGATATCGCCGAAGATCTGCGGAACCAGGGGTTCGAGCCAGAACTTGTGCGCCCCATTAAAGCGCGCAAGGGCCGCCCTGGATGCATTTACTTCGCGATACTCAAACGTACCGAAGCCCTCGTCCCCGCCATTTACAAGGTCACCGAGCTCATGTGCATGCCGGGAGTGCGCATAGAAGCATGGAAAGGCAAGAAAGGACCGGCGCTGTGCCAAAGATGCCAACTCTTCAGGCATTCTAGTCACAATTGCCACAGAAAACAAGCCTGTGTGCGCTGTGGGGGGGAGCACAGCGCCCACGAATGTCCACGACCCAGAGAAGAGCCCGCCACCTGCGCAAACTGTGGTGGCCCACATCCTGCAAACCTAACATCCTGCCCAGTGTTCCGCCGCGAAGCACGGAACAAACGCGCGGGCACCGTGGCACCCAAACAGACGAGCGGCTCCAATATTAGAACCCCCGCCAACGACCCGACTCCCAGAACTGAAGGTCTTAAAAAGAAAAAGAAAAAGAAGCCTCGAAAGAAATCAAAACAACCGAGCGCGCCCAGTGCTACCCCGGCTGCCCCCCCTCCCACCGCCCCAAAAGAGCGAAAAGAGGACAGGAAACAGGACACACCAGCACCAAAGACGTCAGACGGACGAATGGCAGTAGTCGAGGCCGCCATTCAAGTCCTATCCGACGTCCTACAAGCCCTGCGTGCGGGCGATGACCCCGCATCAGTGGTTCTCAGAGGGATGAGCGTACTCCTCAACATACGCTAGTCCCCTGAGAACCATCTACTGGAACGCCTGCGGCCTCCGCCCCAAAATGACACTCTTCCGCGCCCTACTCAAGGAGCAAGACGTGGACATAGCTCTGGTCTCAGAGACATATTTACTCCCGAAGAACACTGTGAACTTCCCGGGGTATCACACATACCGCCTGGACGACCCCATCGTGGACAGCCTGGCGAAGAGAGGCCTAGTGGTACTGGTACGTCGCCGAATTGTACACCAAGTACTTCCTCCGCTGAACTCCAAATCTTTACAAGCACTTGGCGTCGAGCTGCTGATCGGCGACAAGCCGCACCGCCTCTTCGCTATCTACCGACCCCCAACCGAGAAACTGATACCCTCGGAACTGCACCAACTACTGGACACAGACATCCCTACGGCGTTGGCAGGAGACTGGAACGCGAAGGATCCCGCGTGGCACTCCAGCCGGACTTGCCCCACGGGGAGACTACTCCTGCACGTCGCCGACGCTCAAGGATATTCTATCACTGGACCTGACACCCCAACGCACTACCCCTTCCAGGACGGCTATCAACCGGACGTCTTAGACATTGTCGTCTCAAAGGGCCTACGCTCATTACCCGCGCTAGAGGTCCTTTGCGACGCCATGGGATCCGACCACGTCCCCGTTCTGGCTATACTCCAAAAAGAAGCCAGAGGCCCCCCAAAGTACAGACACCGATGACTTATCAACTGGGAAGTCTTCGAGGGCCAACTTCAAAAGACTAGAATTCATAGACCCACCTCAAACCCGGACCAGGTGGAAACATACGCCGAGGAAATCTCTGCGGTGATCGGCACGGCACTGACAGAGGCAACAAAAGAACTCCCTCCGAACAAAAAGCCTCCTCTATCAAGGGAATGCCGGGACCTGCTAGAACAAAAAAGGAAGATCCGACGCCAGTGGCAACAGACCCGCTGCCCAGTCCTCAAATCCCAACTAAATAGGTTGACCGCCAAATTAAAAAGAGCGCTCAGCGACAAAGCGGCTGAGGACTGGGACTACACCATTGATTCCGCGGCGGATAACACAACAACGCTGCACAAACTCTGCAGACATTTTACGGGAGCACCAGAACACATAAGACCGCTGAGACATCCGGACGGTAACCTACGATACCGCGAAAAGGACAGAGCAGGGATCCTGGCGGATCACCTCGAACAGCAATTCCAGCCGTTCCCGTCCCAGGACGTCTCCCACACTGCGATGGTCGAAAGACAAGTGGAAGAGTACTTCACCTCGGCCGTAACAGATGAAGAAACGCCTATCTTCTTCTCCCCGGGTGCGGTGATACAAGCCATCCGAAGACTAAAGCCTAAGAAAGCCCCCGGAGTTGACGGCGTCACCAATGCCGCCCTCCGCCACCTCCCGCGACCCATAATAGTCGCAATCACAAATCTTTTTAATGGAGTCCTGAGAACAGGGCGCTTTCCCAGTGCCTGGAAGACAGGCATTGTCATAATGATTCCCAAACCCGGGAAGAACATTCTAAAGCCAGAAAGTTATAGGCCAATAACCACCATATCTGCTTCCCACCATATCGAAGCTCTTCGAGACGCTGTTCCTGAAGGAACTCACTCCCTACTTAACGCTCCGCCCGGAACAGTTCGGCTTTCGAGCCGAACACAGTACGACTCACCAACTGGCCAGGATGCTGCATATCATCACAGCAGCATTCAACAAAAAAGAGAAGACCGTAGCAGTTTTTCTAGACATGGAGAAGGCGTTCGATCGTGTGTGGCACAGCGGCCTGCTCTATAAGATCACCACCACATCGACGCCTTACTCCCTCGCCCGGATCATAAAGTCCTTCCTCGAGGGCAGGAGCTTCAGAGTAAGGGTGGGCTCTGAACTCTCCCCAGAGAAACCCATTGCAGCGGGCGTACCACAAGGCAGCTGCCTATCGCCAGTGCTGTACGCCCACTTCACGGATGATATCCCGGCCCCAGAAAATGTCACCTTAGCCCTCTACGCCGACGACGCGGCATACGTGGCTACGTCACTGAACCGCGTCCATGCGGCCAAGAAAATCCAGCGGACATTGGATCTACTTCCACACTGGCTCCATAAGTGGAGACTGCGAGCTAATCCGAAAAAGACCCAGGCCATTTACTTTGGTCGCAGCATCCAGACAATCCCACCGAATCTCACCCTTCTTGGAGAGACCATACCATGGACCAAGACGGTGAAGTACCTGGGTTTGACCATTGACAATAACCTATCGATGCGCCAACACGCCAAGAAGATAGCTGCCCAAACTCGGGCTACCACTCACGCTCTCCGCCCAGTGCTCTCCTCCCGGCTCCCGCTACGCACGAAGCTCGGCGTGTACAAATCTTATATACGCACCCGACTCACATACGCCGCACCTGCATGGTATGCGTTAGCGAGCGAGCCGACACGAAAAACCATTCGCGCCCAGCAATCTATTGCTCTTAGAAGACTGACGAACGCCCCTCGATACGTGAGGAACTCCACTATATCGAGGGACTTACGTGTCGAGGGTATAGACGAGTTCGTCGCCCGGCAAGCGGAACGGCTCTTTGCGCGGGCAGAGGGCTCGACACATGCCCACATAAAAGAGATAGCCCCGTGGCACGCCCGTCCCCCGGACCAAAAAGCTTTCCCCCGGGACCTCCTCCCAAGGAGAGACTCCGAAGACACCGACGAGGAAGATTGACTTAAATAATCCAAGAAGGACATTAAATGGCCCCCCATAGGGGCCTAGCCAAGGACCACGCTGTCTTCACAGCGTGCGATCGAAACCATCCGCATGGGGCTCGTCCGCCCCGAACGGATATCCCCACTCTCCGTGAGGAAGTGTGAGAAGACCGAAGCAGCTATACGCCTTATTCCTACGGTGTTAATCGTTTCGAAACATAGACGAATGATATTTTTTCGAAACAACATGCGAATGCATCAGTGCGTAAATTATTTTCAATAAAAGAACGCTCTGAGTATAAGGTACATTCGGTCGTGAGAGATTTAAGTGCTTTTAGCATTTTAAAAAGTATTTGGCATAAAGAATACGAGTTATTTCACTTTCATTAAGTGAAAGAAGTTAAGTAGGCATAGAATAAAAATACTTGATACTTATATACTTGATATTATAATATCAAATTCATTTTACCTATAATTTCTGTCGATGTCAAAGGAAAGGAATTGATATTCATTTCTTTTCAGATAAAACCACAAAGATGTACTCGTACAGTAGCTCGTACCAAATAATTCCACAGCATCGCATATTCGAAGCCATTTTATGCAAAAGGATTTCTCGAAATGCCCTGCAGTACCTATTCTTCTGAGTTTATTTTTTAGTTAAAATATAGACATAATATTAAGGATAATATATTCTATTGATAGCGTTTCTTACGCTTAAGACAAAAGAAAAAGATTTAAAACTCCTATGTCGTAGTATTTTCAGTATATATGTGAAATTAGTCAAAACCTTAGCGTGCGGTACCACTAAATAGTATTTGATTTATTTTCTGCTATTGTCTTTCCCCGGCAAGTTCTTGGTGACGCTTGCGTAATATTGAACACGCAATGTTTCACCAAGCAACTCAATAGAAAAATCCACTGATTAATATATTGTAGAAGCATTTTCAGCACATTCCTAACTAGTCTCCCGATTCTTCGTACGTGGTCACAACAATTACTAGATTAAATGCCCGATAACGGGTCACGTTGTACGCTCGGCGAATGAATAGTGGCCATTGGAACGTGGACACGGAAATGGTAGCTGCGTCCGGCCGCAACAATCGATGCCGCTCACCCATGCTCGCCGATTTGCGACCACCGTCACCGATATTGATACATTAAAGACCAGGTTTAACCTGATTAGCTCATGGAGTTTCATTTACCCTACACTAAAACTGATCGTTACGTTTAATTTATTATTCTGAAGCGGTTATTACTAGCCTAGTGGTTAAGACTTCTACCAACTTTTCGGACGTCTGGGGATCGAATCCTTAGCACAAAATTTCATTTTCGAAGTTATTTGCACCTAGAACAATCAAATATCGGTTTATCGTTTTAAAGGTAAATGATAACATCGTGAAAAAACCTGTATACATGTAAAACTCTTCTTCTTTTTGATCAACCAGACAAAGGTGCTTGGACTGTCACAGGCCTCGCCTCGTTCTTGCGCCACCTGAATCCAGCGGCCCATTGCCATTCGTTTCATGTCGTCGGTCCACCTAGTGAGGGGGTCTGCCAATACTGCGCTTTCTGGTGCGAGGTCGCCACTCCAGCACCTTAGGACTCAGCTCAACTCAACGACCATTAGCCCTTCGAACTATGTGCTCCGCCCATTTCCACTTCAGTTTCGCGACTCGCTGAGCTATGTCGGTGATTTTGGTTCTCCTACGGATCTTCTCATTTCTGATTTGATCCCGCAGGGAAAATCCGAGCTCAAGCATAGCTCTCTTCATTGCCCGCTGAGTGACCCTCAGCTTAGAACTCTCAGTGCTCGCTAATGATCTCAAAGGTGTGTGAAACTACCACAACTCATTGGACCAGCGTTGTAGACTATCTTTGGCCTAAATCCCTCTTATTCTGAGAGGAGACCCATGCCCAGCAGTGCACTGGTGATGGGTTGAGATGGTGGTAGTGCTAATAATTTTTCTACACGTTCGCTGTTATCTCAACAGACGTTGTAATGATGCGTGCTAGGATGGAAGCCAATAGTTTCGTTTGTGCTACGTCTCGGAATGCTAAAACTTTAGCAGTTCCTTGCACGACCCGGCTCCTTATTTATCCTAACAGTACAGAAAATAGGTATACTTACCTACATTTTCACTTCTGTGAACTAATGTAATAAACTATGTGCAATATCACGGTGCTAAATATGAATTTAGTGCTAAAACACATATTTTATAGCTACTGTATTTTAATTACCATTTACCAAGCAGACAAATAAGTATTGATTTATAGCGGGAGTAGATAGTGCATTTACCAAAATAGTTATATTTCAGCTAACTAGGCAGGTATATTAAATCTTACTAAGTTTACTGTGACGTATCAGGCAGGCATATAAGGTATTTTTACCAAACTACGGCAAAGTCAAAAGGAAAGGTTGTGGTTTTAGCCATCTCCATGTTTAAGTATGTGTCTATTTACGTATGTTCCACCGTAGCTCCTAAACTACAGAGCCTACTTTGAATAATGAGAACAAGCAATTCGTTATTCTTATTATGGTCCTGGTAACATTTTATACGAACAACATTAATATGACGGATCACGGATGTTATTGTCAATTTCCCGGTAAATCTTTAATTTTCAAACTTTTTTCTTGTGTTTTTTTAGTCGTTAAAAGATACTTATAGCGTAAATAAAATGTATTAAGTTCACACTTCATACTCAAAATTAATGACGAAACTGTTCTGGCGCCTCATTCAATTACAAGCGCATAATAACTTAGGGTCATAATTTACCAAACTCGCTAAACTCAAGTGAAAACTAAGTTGTTGTAACGTATTTTCAGCCAAATTAGTTTCGTTTACAATATTCTTGTTCTATATGTAATAAGTTTTTTAAAGGTTTCATATTTACTACGTTATCTATTAATCCTTATATTTATTTATCCATATTATAAATACGAAAATGTGTTTGTTTGTAGGTATGTCCTTCAGTCATAGAGAAAAGGCTTAACATGATTATTTGCATGGATATAGTTGAGGACCTAGAAATTGACATAGAGATTAATTTATACAAACAAAAAACAATAATAAAACAAAGGATCTACACGGTCGAAATTGCGGGCAAAAGCTAGTTTAAGTTAAAGTTATAATTGTCTTCTTTAAAGTTTTCATGAAAACAGAGAGTAACCTTTTCTTTGATAATAATAAAACAGGGTTCGCTGTCAAAAGCAGACAGTTTGTGGTAATAATTTAACTTTCCTAATTTAATTGTCTCTGAAGTCTAAATACAAGTTTAGATACGCTAGAACATTATTTGAATGCCCGTTTTAGCATGCAAGTATGTAGTAATATTATCAAGTCTGCTAGGGATAATACCGTTGTATATACCTAATGCATTATAAATGCTACGTGCTTATTACACTGTCCAAATAGTAGGTACGCCATCATCGTGCGAAACATGAGCGGAATGTAAATTGTTCTGTTTACTTATTTAGGGATTGCAAAATTGCAAGGAAATAAAGGTTTTTTAGGATATTGTCTAGAAAGGCTTACCCATAAATTTTATAAAATTGTAATATTTTAAAGTATTCTGGTTTCAAAATGTTTGAACCGGAATACTTATTTGGAACCGGACACTATAAATTATTATTATAGAGTTATTTAAGAGTTGAGATTGAATCTGATAGATCGAACTCTCATTCTGCTCAGACTCCAATTACACGAGTTAAAATGACTGTCTGTCTCGTTTCTGTCTGTCAACTCCTTGAGCATTTAACCAACGTGAACTCAACATAGAATAATTATAATGTTGAGTTGATGTTTGATTTTGTCACATATATTTTGTGTTTCCTATTGACCCTGTTTCAAGTCTAACTCTTTTTCGATCACCACCACCGACGGCGTGCTTCGTCCAGAAATAGACACGCATGAATCCTTAGTAAAACAGTTGTGATAATCTTATATCTCGATATTATACTTATATAGTCTCACCTTTGTTTCGAAGACATGGCTAATAAATGTTGTTCCAATATAACCGAAGGGATGAAGGGAAAAGATTCGCTTACCTGAAACAAATAACCATATAAATTGATTGACTTCACTGACAAACTTGGAAAAGGCTTTGATCCTTTGAAAAGGACAATCCCCTCGAATTCTGTTGAATAGCGACAGGCAAAGCATATCTAAAGAGTAATCTTTGAATTGAAATGTTTGCTGAAGCTATTAACAGACTTTAGAAAATGGATCATCCATATATTTTGTCTTTGATTAGCAGATAGGGTAAGGATATAGAATTTTGACAAAAAAGTATCATAAAGTTACCCTACGTGTACCTACCTATATTTTTGTAGTAAGAAATATCTATAATTTTAATTACCATGTATTCAAACTCTCAAACCCGCGTACAAAATAAATACATTAATGCCAAAGAGAAATATAATAAACATAGATATATACACAGATAAATAAACTTGCACTGCTTATACACATACGTTACACAAATGAATATTTGTACCGGGTGGAGGTTTACGCCCCGGCAGGGGAGACCAGACGGCCGGGGGTCAGGGCGACAGGCTGAGAAACCGACGGACTATCCTAGCCGAGTCTAGCAACACCGCTTTCTACATCTTGGCTGCGAGCGAGCTGCCACGGAACCCCAGCCGCCTCAGCTTAATTACCATTATTATTATAATATTACTAAGTAAAATATTAAAGGATATTTAAACCACATTAATGATTATCAGTACCTATTTTCCTACTTGCTACTATCCTATCCTATCCTACTAATCCTACTTCCTACTAATATTATAAAAGCGAAAGTTTGTAAGGATGTGAGGATGGATGGATGGATGGATGGACGGATGGACGGATGGACGGATGGACGGATGGACGGATGGACGGATGGACGGATGGACGGATGGACGGATGGACGGATGGACGGATGGACGGATGGACGGATGGCCGGATGGACGGATGGACGGATGGACGGATGGACGGATGGACGGATGGACGGATGGACGGATGGACGGATGGACGAATGGACTGATGGACGGATGGACGGACGAATGGATGGATGGACGGGCGGACGGACGGATGGATGGATGGATGGATGGATGGATGGATGGATGGATTACTCTTTCAGGCGAAGTCACGGGCAGTGTTATATAAAATTTATGTGAACAACATCGTCAAAAATAAAAAAAATATGTCAAAAGACCACCTCTGGTCGCACCTGGGCCAAGGGTGGCCATCGAGCTCGCAGCATTGCTGCGTTGTATTGCGATGGACAATTTTATTATTAAAGGTCAAGGTATCAGGTAGGCCCCCGAGTGAGGAACGCAGCCCCTTCCCCTTTGTATAATAAGTACAATAATATATTATGTATTATGCGTAAATAAGTACCAGTATATCCATTATTCACTACCTACTCATCTCGTTTAAACTTTGTTTTTACATGTATATTGACGTCATTTTATAGCTTGAATTGCCTGAAACTTGTCCTGAAACACTTAAGAGTGGGTATATGTGGACGCTACACATTACTTTTACATAATATTATCTCACATACCAAACTTTACTTACTCATTAGTTCAGGAATTAACAACAAAACAACTAAAGCTTAAGTAAATTAAATAGTTATTTAAGTTATTTGGAGCATTTATGCGACATCGCTCAACGCAAATCAACTAACTGGTTTGCTGTTTGATGCAGCGATAAGTACCCGAATATAATATTATACTTACACAATAATGCACTCTAATTCTCTAATAATTTATCTAGGTACTACTATTTCGATTAGAATCTCTTTGAAAAGATACTGATCTCTAGTGCTTTGGACTGGCTATTGACAAAGTTAATCATCTTGATTATCGTCACATCGGCGCTGAATACCTACTACTTAACAAAAGTGAGAGAATAGCTGCTCTAAAACATTGTTAATTGTAATGTTAATTGTAAACATAGTTCCTAGGACCTTTATTAAGGCATTTTTATCGGCACATTGATCAGCTTTCATTTAGTATACCTAATCACAACCTGTCCAGCGCTAAAGTCCAAGCTTATTGTTATTTGTTATGGGTCAGTGGAAAACGCATAGTCTTTTGATTTATAAAAACACTGGTGACATCTGTGGAAAATTTGGTAAGTTAAAGCCCAGGTTGTGTATCAGTGCCACCAAGGTGCCTTACCCTACCGTACATTTCGGTCCCTTACTTTTATTAAAGCCATCTAGCGGAGGGTTGTGAAAGTATAAAGCTAGTCTATGCTTCAAAAACCACTCAGAGGGCAGCACTGACAACAAAATATGGGCTAAAACATGTAGATGGCGCTATTATGAAACATATTGAAAACATTGGGTTACTTCTTGAGCTAATTCAATGTAAGTATCAGACAAAACCGCCACCAGGTGGACCGACGACATCATACGAGTCGCAAGGAGCCGCTAAATTCAGGCGGCGCGGCGCCTGACCGAAGTATGTGGTAGCCCATGCAGGAGACCTTTGTCCAGCAGTGGACGTCTATCGGTTGATAAAGAAGAATAAGAAGATCAGACAAAATAATTTTAAAACTAAATGGTAAGTAATAAAAAATTGGTATTTAAGAAACGATCCAACCTCTTTAAACCGCCTTATTTTAAAATAACAAAGAACCAAAATGTGAAAATTGAAGGTGTCACAATAACTAAAATGAATTAGGCTATAAGGCTGACCCTGGCTGGACTGGTACTCACAAGAACGTTGGAAACTATTTAAAAGAAAGAAAATACTTCATAATTAATGACTTAATTGGCAATTTTCAGAAGACATAAAACCATAACTACTTTGAAATTAAACGGTCGGAATATTAAACTTTTGGTTGATAGGTTCAATTTTACCATAAATTTATTGAAGCATTCGAGGATTTGTTATCGAATCTATTTGTAAATGAGAAATTCAAATTAGGGAACTATCGAAATAATTGGTAAGTATTGGTTTTAAAGTGAGTGACTAATCTCTTTCCAATTATAAATAGAATTACGTACGACACGTCCAATCAGATACACCAGGAACTACGGCTTTTCTTACTCTTCAAAGCACGGAAATGGGTTTTACATTGACAACGATTCTCTTGCGGTAGTAAATACAGGGTGGGCCAGACCAGGTGGATATCAATTTTTTTTTAGATTGTTGACTTAGGGGCCTACCAGGACCCGCAAAGAAAAAAATCGGTTCCCACCCGATTACGAGAAAAAAATTTTTATTTGAAATTTTGGAATATACATCCAATGACAATTTTCGCAATTTTTTTATGGAATATCTTTATCTAATAACTGTGCTCTCTTAGGAAAAAATTCCAGTCTGATTAGCTGGTTTTAAGAGCATTAATTTTTAAATTATTTCAAGAAAATTATGTTCATCCAAAATCTACAGAAAACTTTAAAATTCCATTATAAATAAAAGAAGAGGTTCATAGCACTGGTGATTTTTTAAAAACTGTAGCAACTTATGTTCTTTCGATTGCCAAAAGAAAAATTGTATGTCAATGTGCCGGATAAAAAGTTATGATTTTTCAAAAGTCTTCGTTCCTCATTCGTGTAAATAACGAACTTATTGAAAAAAATGAGACTGCAGTATGTCCTTTAATTTTAACTGCCTCGTAGTTCTAGTGATAAGCGTGTTCGACTGCGGCCGACGAGGTCCCGGGTTTGAGTCTCGGGTCGGACCATACCAAGTATTGGGGTTTTCCGATAAGAAATTCTCAGTACTAGCCCGGAGTTAGGAAGTTGGCGTTGTTTCACCCCGTGCCATGGAGAGCACGTAAGGCTGTTGGTCCTGCGCTTAATCTCTCTCCGGTCGTGTCGAATTTTCTGTCCCATCGGGCTATGAGAGTAAAGAAACAGAGAGTTCACCTGTGTTCGCGCACACACTTGTGCACTTTAATATCTCCCGCATAGATGGCTAATCTTTCTGCAGATAGGCTTCCGCTGTGGCCGTAATTCGGAAAAATAAAACATTGTTTTATTTTTCTTTCTCTTAAAAAGTAGATACAGTCATTCATCATTAAAGGATTAATGTCCTCCCTACCAAATTTCGGCCACGGCAGCAGCCTATCTCCAGAAAGATTAGCCATCTGTGTGGGAGATATTAAAGTGCACAAGTGTGTGCGCGAACACAGGTGCACTCTCTGTTTCATTACTCTCATAGCCCGATGGGACGGAAAATTCGACACGACCGGAGAGAAATTAGGCACAGGACCAACGGCTTTACGTGCTCTCCAAGGCACGGGGTGAAACAACGCCAACTTTCAAACTCCGGGCTAGTACTGAGAATTTCTTTTCGGAAAACCCCAATACTTGGTTTGGTCCGACCCGAGACTCAAACCCGGGACCTCCTCAGCCGCAGTCGAACACGCTTATCACTAGAACTACGAGGCAGTTAAAATTAAAGGACATACTGCAGTCTCCACAAACAATTAACATTTTTTTCAATAAGTTCGTTATTTACACGAATGAGGAACGAAGACTTTTGAAAAATCATAACTTTTTATCCGGCACATTGACATACAATTTTTCTTTTGGCAATCGAAAGAACATAAGTTGCTGCAGTTTTTAAAAAATCACCAGTGCTATGAACCTCTTCTTTTGTTTTTAATGGAATTTTAAAGTTTTCTGTAGATTTTGGATGAACGTAATTTTCTTGAAATAATTTAAAAATTAATGCTCTTAAGACCAGCTAATCAGACTGGAATTTTTTCCTAAGAGAGCACAGTTATTAGATAAAGATATTCCATAAAAAAATTGCGAAAATTGTCACTGGAAAAATTAAAAAAAAATTAAAAGTTCGTCAAGGTAATGATATTCCAAAATTTCAAATAAATTTTTTTTTCGCGTAATCGGGTGGGAACCGATTTTTTTCCTTGCGGGTCCTGGTAGGCCCCTAAGTCAACAATCTAAAAAAAATTTTATATCCATCTGGTCTGGCCCACCCTGTATAATAAGTCTATGTTCTCAAATTTCCAAGTGCTACTAAGAATCTCTCAACTCAAAATACCGACTTACTTTTTTTTCAAAAATTTACTGAGTCAGCAGAGTAGGTAAATCGGTAAAAATGAAGACGAGGTGATCAGAAAAAATATAAATATAAAAGGCTGATGTCCATATTCTACTAGGTCATGATCATAGCATCCCTACAATGTACGCTGAACGCTCGTTTATGGTTGGGACTAATAAATACCTATTGCTGCTCTAATGTAGTAATTAATATGAAATAGCTGACCACATACATGCAGAGTTATCGTCTACAAGTCAGCCTGAATGGATGGATGATATGAGTCTACTAATGTCGGGCGTTCGTTGCAGTTCTACGCGAGTTTAAAATGCACAGTTTAAAAATTTTTATTTTTAAATAGGGCAGTGTGCGGTTAGTGATGAGCAGTAGCTCAGTTTAATACTTAATTTAATACAATCATTTAGGTAAGTGGTATTTCAGTCGCAGGCAAAATCTGGAACATTAGTTTAGAAACAACAAGAGCGGTTAAGATAAGAAGATTTCGAATTCTGAATTTCACTTAAGACTACGCTAAAGGCAAGAGTCGCAAGAAGCGCGGGAATCTCATTTTGTAGTACTGAAAACGCGTGTGACGTCAGCAGTGTTTATTTATCACTACTGACGTCACACACATTTTCAACTAGAATAAAAAGTAGCCTATGTCAGTCTCCGGGATGCAAGCTACCTATCTCTGTGCAAATTTCGTCATAATCGATTCAGCGGTTGGGCCGTGAAAATATTATCTTGATTCATAAGTCTTATCATATTACCCCTGATAAAATTTTTATTTTTACGCAGATAACCAAAATATTACCGGGATGATAAGTCTAAATCACTTTCTGTACTCTACTTCTCTGAGAAAGTCCCTTTTGAATCAATTAGGCCGATCTGAAGAACCTGTATAACAAACAGGTACAGGAAAATTATTGAACGTGTGTTTGGGTTCATATTTTTTCGATCAAACGATGACCACAATAAAAATTCGTATGACCTTATAAAGAGACAGTTATTTGGAAATCGCAGACATACACTTGCAAATATGAGCCTCTTTCACAGTTGCGATCGTTTTGAAAAAGTAAGTACCTACTTGGTTATTAAACCAAAAATTAGAGATCGTGTTCCAAAAATATTTTGTAAGATGTCACCAGGAAAGGCCGAGTATCAAAAGCAGTGGTGCGGTAATTATTGGCTAGAAATACGGAAGGCTGGCGCGGACAGGTGGACAGGAGGTGTCCACCGCAGCCCGCACGCCACACGCCCGTTGCGGTCGGGCTCGCTGCTCCGAATTGGTAATTAATATGAAATATGCAAACAACTACTACGACGTTTGTTAGCGATAGCTCCTGTACTATCGAAAACGACACTTTGAAATCGGAATGGTTATCACCTTTGTCTATAGGAAAAGCGTACACAGGAATTGTATTACAGAGCAACTGTAATACAATTCTGGTAACTATATAGCACATCGTTTCTATTTCTGTAAAATTGAAGCGTCTGTCGAGAAAAACATAGATTAGGTATATAAATAGATGAAATCGCAGACTTGAATATACGCCACAGTATCAATATTAATTAACAACTTAGACTTTTCGGGATATCCTTTAAGTAGTTGAAACTTGAAATTGGTTCAGCGACAGTTAGAGAATTCATAAATTCTAAATCGATGGATTTCTAACTTTCAATATTTGAAATTAAAGCTATCTTATTATTAAATTTATCTTAATTAAAACTTAAGCGTCACCAACATTTGGCTGTTATGTTCATATTAAAATAAAATCCGTCATGTGCAATTGGATCCTTGTTTCGTTCAATGATATAAAATTACAAAAAGAAAGTTATTTATACAACAAAACAAAGTTATTCTACATATTATTATTCTATCTTCATCTCCTGAAACATTCGAAACCTGATAAGAATTTTGAAACGATCCGTGAAGTTAAACTATTTTATTTATTGTAGGAAATTTAGCATTGTTATGCAACAATAGAATACCGAAAACTCACAAGCATTTTATTATTATAAAGACATACGAACTTTCTCTGTAATTCTATTCTCGAAGCATCAGGAATAGTTATTTGTCGTTAACAAACACAATCTCAGTTGTACCTTATGAAAATGTGACTGCTTAAAAATCTTTAATTAAGTTACACATGTTACTACTACAACTGAATACTAGAAACTTTGTGTAAGAAGATAGAAGTTTTCTAAATAATAGAATAATGTTGAAAATTTCGTAGATTCAGCGTGACAAGAACGCGACTGTAGAGGCTATATAGCCAAAGAGCTTGTTAAACATGGATGCTAAAACACATTAAATTTATTTTTCAAAATTCATGTACAAATTGTTGGCGGAAGAACAGGCCTTTGAATAACATCTTGGCTAAAAAACTTGTGCCAATAGTACGGCAAAAGTCATCATCATCATGCGAAACCCATTAACGTCTTACTACTGAGTACAGGTCTCAGGGAAGCGTTATAGGCCATAGCCCACCACTCTGGCCAATGCGAATTGTTAGACTTCACACACCCTCAGATGTGCAGATTTCCTCACGATGTTTTCCTTCACCGTTGAAGCATGTGATATTTATTTGCTTAAACGCACATAACTCAGATAAGTCAAAGGTGCAAGCACGGGATCAAGAGACCGCACTCCTAACCACTAGGCTATCACTGCTGCAAATGTACCCGATCCTTAGTCCGTGTAGCAGCGCCCGAATTCGCTCTGTGTTACAATTCAGGTAACCTTAATCATTGACAAAACCTCCGCTACAGATGCCACTGCAAGATGTTGCAGCACAGGTTGAACTAATTCGATAATCATTATTTATCATGCACTGATGATGTAATAGGTACCTTAATGTGTGTCCGCTGAAGATCTTGCGATAGATCAGTTATTATCGTGTTCCACGCAAGTTCGAGTTAAATAGGAAGACCCTTTGACCTCACTGCGTTTTCTGCTTTGTTTTCCCACTTCAAACCACATTTTTGCGTTAGCGCACTCACTTTTTCTATTTTCGATTATGCAGGCGCGAGCTGTTTTAATTTAAGCTTGAGCGACTCAAAACTTGCTATTCAGTTCGTATATTTTTGCCTTCGCAAATATGACCACGTATCTGAAATCCACCGTAAGCTCAAGTGGCTCTCTATTCACTGTCACCGGGATTTACAACTACCTACTAGTATTTTCACTTCGGTAGGTACTGATGCCAGAAGGATAAGTTTCAATTTTATGGAGTGCATTGCCAAATCAAACGTGACACACAAAGTAACAGAAGATATTAATATTATTAATATTATAGAATTTAATCTGGAACGTGTATTTTTTTTTTTGCTTTTTAGGTATGGTTATTGTATTTTACTAACTATATCCGGGCGTGTATATTTTTTGTATTATTATGTGTGTAATGTTTTTTGCTTAGAATGTAGGTATTTAAACCTATGTTGATAATAATACACCGCTAGCAATGTTTTCCCGATTTCTGGTTGCCTGGCAGAGATCACTACTAAGCAATAAGGCC
This sequence comes from Oeneis ivallda, assembly GCA_029955525.1. Classification (NCBI taxonomy): domain Eukaryota; kingdom Metazoa; phylum Arthropoda; class Insecta; order Lepidoptera; family Nymphalidae; genus Oeneis; species Oeneis ivallda. The sequence goes on along the minus strand of JARPMR010000002.1, from coordinate 17,586,245 downwards.
GCCTTTTGTATTTTTCTTTGTTCTCGTTTCTTTTATTTATAATAAGTTTTCGTTTATCTATGTCATGCCTTTGCGTTGTGTGAAACTAGTGTTTAATAATAATTACCACCTAACACAGATCCTTCCAGAATCTTTCATAATATATAAATATTTCTTTTTGTCAATAAAGTTACTGAAACACTAATATTTTCATTCATTCGATCCTTTTTAATATTTGGAAACTTTAAATGTTCGAAGCTACTTTTGCTAGCTCGTTAGTCGCACAAAAATATATTCTAATTAAGGCCCATTGCGGGTGCTCTAATAATAATAGCCGCCGTATCGAGAGTTTTAAGGGCACGGTAAGTAACAAAAAATAAAGCATGATACACACCAAAGCTGACGTAGGCCTCATGACTAGGCGCTCCGCCCACGAACGACAATCCGTGACCGATTTTTTGTCGGCAAAATATGAAACATACTGATTGCAATATTAAAACGCACACGTCCTACAAAAAGTAGGTCAAAATCACATAAAAATCTGTGATAAAAGTCACCGAAATTATCGGCCGATTTACCTTTATTAGGTTCGATAATCGGCCGATAATTTCGGGATAATTTAAAGTCTGGCGTGGGCGGTGACAGTAAAGTGAATTAGTTTTTTTTATTATTAGTTTTTCACTTGACAATGCGTCAAATTACACGCTGCCGTTGCTTATACCACTAAACCTTGGCCCTGTTTATACCCTTTAATAAAAGGGGATGACACAAATCGTACAATGATTTTCGTACAATCGTAGCCAACTTTCAATTTTACGATCTGAAATCGGTTCCAAACAATTTACGTATGCAAATATAATCCTGGATATAAAATATTCTTTTCAATTTATTTCTCTCTTTTTAATGTAAAATGTATTTCTAGTTCCAACAGACGACAAAATAAAAAGAAACAAACAGCACTTTCAAGCGATTTTCCAAATCATGTAGACGCTTGACTTCCGCGAGAATAAATCTCCGGGAGGGATAAGTTATACGGACAATATTTTATAGTAGTGCCTCGCAGGGGAGAGAAGTTTTGTTTAAGGGTAATACAAAAGATCGCATCAAAATTCTGCGAGTGGTCTACACGGCTGGGCGATTCTCATTAAATATCGTCTATTAGGTATCGTCTGAGATAGAACATTTGGCCTGTGAAATCTTTTGTGGAATCGATTGCAGATGCGGTATACAGCGCTCTCAGTGCCGACCACAAAGGACTAAGGAGCCAAATTACCTACAGAGCTACCGACACCCCGTTTTGATGCTCCCAAATCCTTTGTGTCATCGTCCTACCCAAGCGCTGGGTAGGTAGGACGTAAGGCGATAGCTATAATATATATAACTCATTTTTTTCTTTGTCAATTTCATCAACCTTCGTGTGTCTCTAATAAAAATTTTGTTATTTAAAACCTAAGGACATGTTAATAATAATAATAAAATAATAATCATAAATAGCAGAATAGTCACACAAATAATTAAGATTTTTTTTCCACATTAATACATTCATTTTCTCATTTTTACATTCAATTATTTGTTATCTAATACCTTCAAACGAGCAATTCTTGTGTATAATTATTGGTCCAAGATCCCAGTGCCGCCAGACCTAAGTTATTTTCTCAGCAATTATTTGTGTACGATAGAGTACTGTTCTAATGTCCTTTCAGTATATGCGTACCAGCTAGATTGTGCCGACGGCCATTTTCCAGATACCAGGTGCTAAAGGTAGGTAAAAACTAGAATAACTTATCTTAAATTCTCAGGGCTGATTTTCATATATGTTTTAAAGAATATTGTAAAAATTAATAAATTAATACTGCCAGACGCTTACCGCCGGCGGTTACTTTAGCCAGACGCTTTGAAGCTCCCAAAAAAATATATAATTTAAGTTAACTTATATTCTCAGTTCTGATTTTTATACATGATACTCAGGGAACTATTGCGATATTATCTGTAAGCTGCCAGACCTATTGGAAGGGTCAAACATCCCCCCAGACACACATTATGCGTCCCCATATGTATGAGCGCTAGAACATGATTCACTTGTTTAAGTGTGTGAGAGATAATATCATCATACTATAATATTATAAATGGGAAAGTGTGTTTGTTGGTTTGTCCTTCAATTACTCTGCAACAGAGCTACGGATCGACGTCATTTTTTGCCTGGGTATAGCTTGCAGAAGATATTGCAATAGTTCTCTCTCTCTAGATCCTGAGCTATACCCAGGCAAAAAATCACGTCGATCCATAGCTCTGTTGCAGAGTGATTGAAGGACAAACCAACAAACACACTTTCGCATTTATAATATTATAGTATGATGATATTATCTCTCACACACTTAAACAAGTGAATCATGTTCTAGCGCTCATACATATGGGGACGCATAATGTGTGTCTGGGGGGATGTTTGACCCTTCCAATAGGTCTGGCAGCTTACAGATAATATCGCAATAGTTCCCTGAGTATCATGTATAAAAATCAGAACTGAGAATATAAGTTAACTTAAATTATATATTTTTTTGGGAGCTTCAAAGCGTCTGGCTAAAGTAACCGCCGGCGGTAAGCGTCTGGCAGTATTAATTTATTAATTTTTACAATATTCTTTAAAACATATATGAAAATCAGCCCTGAGAATTTAAGATAAGTTATTCTAGTTTTTACCTACCTTTTGCACCTGGTATCTGGAAATTGGCCGTAGGCACAATCTAGCTGGTACGCATATACTGAAAGAACATTCGAACAGTACTCTATCGTACACAAATAATTGCTGAGAAAATAACTTAGGTCTGGCGGCACTGGGATCTTGCTCTATATGGATTTTCGTGAAATTTAGTATGCAGGGGGTTTCGGGGGCGATAAATCGATATAGCTAGGTTTCATTTTTAGAAAACGTAGTTTTATCCGTGTTTTCAGGCAATGAAAAACCCCTTACAATATCATTAGAATACGAAGGTAAATTTCGCCACCATCTGCAAGGTTATAATAGCTCAGGTGGGATATAGGGCGGTCCCGAAACCAGAATACCCCGGTTCGAGTCCAGATGATTATTTTTCCCCTTTTTTTAGTTATCTAGTTATAATAAAATGTTAAACTAATTGCACTCGTGATTTTTTATTTAAATAGCCAGTTCATATTTTCTTATTATTATGTCAGTAGGATCGAAAAATATCATTCATATTTCATCAGTAAGTAATTTGTATCTAAATATAATTTCCAAAACACACCACCCAAAAAAAAACCAAGCAAAGCTCGGTCATGCAGGTACTTCAGAGTACTTCAGACTAATATCTATTTTTTCATACATAGCCCATGATGCTACACCACTGGGGACGGGGTCCATACTTATCCCATTGTTCTTTAACTAAATAGATACAAAGATATGGATATACTGACATATACTTACAGTATTGGTTTGTCAGTTACTGAGGTTTACACGTTTTTCTATGAATAAATTGAAATATATTATATATTTCAATTTATTCATAGAAAAACGTGTTCATACACATGTACACATTAATCTGTATTGTAAAATTGAATTAGGTAACCCAATTAAAAATTATACGCAGGTAATGGTATATCTGTTGAATTGTTTTGTTACGGCTTTTGTTTTTTTGTTGGAACGGTCTCCGGCTATATTCGGAGCTTTTACTACGGTTGAGTGGAAGTCAGATACTGTTACTGAAAGCCGGAATCTTCGCGCTGAGGTCGAATGTATAGTTTATGTTGCTTTATTTGAATTGGAGCCCACATTGTGTCGTGGTTTATTTATTTTTAGGTTTAGGTCCCTCAGAATGATACGTAATTTGTAATTTTATTGTCCATTTATCGTTCCAGCAAGACCGTTTTTATGACGAAAGTCTAGACTATAAACTCAATTTGTGTGTCTCATATTTTTTTTTCGTGGACTTAATTTTTTTATCAGAATTTAAGATTGAAATGATCATACACGATCACATATAATATAATCAAATATTGCGATACATAGTCCATACATAATTGTATGTACTATGTATATTGATGTATAGTACATACAGCCGACGATACATAGGTACAATCGCTACAGCCTATACCTACGCTTACACCAAAAATCGACATCGGTTCAGTTGTTAACCAGTAAAATGTAATGGTGTGGTGTAATGTAATGGTGACCGATAGATAGAGACAAATAGGTAGGACAACTCTTTCACATTAATAATATTCACATTAATTTCACATATATAAAATTTGCATTCCCATTTGTAAAATACATTTGCGATGACAAGCCTTCCTTGCTTTGAAAAGGTTTTAATACAAAGCCTTGACCCGAACGGCTTCGCACGGTAAGTCTATATTATCTATACTTTATTATTATAATCTTACAAAATTACGTGTCACGTTGTTTGTCCGCGATGGACTCCTAAACTACTGAACCAATTTTGATCAAACTTCGTAACTATCTGTAATTTGGTCCAACTTGAAAGATAGGATAGTTTTTTTTGATTAGGATCTTAATATATATAAACTAGCTGATGCCCGCGACTTCGTCTGCGTGGATTTAGTTCATAACATCCCGCGGGAAATCTTTGTCACCCTCCAGGTTCTCAACTATACCTATCCAATAAATCACGTCAATCCGTAGCTTTGTAGCAGGAAACATTTGATCGTCTTGCTCGCGGCAATGTTAATGATGATTCAAAGAGAAAACATATTACTGATGATATTATCAATTAGGTAAGTACGTTAAACTATAATTTTTATAATTGTTTTTACCATAATTAACCAAATACAAAATTACTTACGTTTAGCTGTCATTTACGTTTTGTTCTTCCACTGTCATTTTCGTTTTTTTATTCCATGTCAGATGCATTTTTGTTATACCAGGTTTTATATTGACTTGACGGAAACGCGGTCGAACGGGATAAAAAGTATCCTATGTCCGTCTCCTGGTTCTAAGCTACCTCTCCACCAATTTTGAGCCAAATCGGTTCATCCGTTCTTGAGTTATAAATAGTGTAACTAACACCACTTTCTTTTATATATATAGATTACGTGTTACGTTGTTTGTCCGCGATGGACTCCTTAACTACTGAACCAATTTTGATCAAACTTCGTAACTATCTGTAATTTGGTCCAACTTGAAAGATAGGATAGTTTTTTTGATTGGATAGTTTATTTGTTTTATTTATATAGATAAGTTGGCGGTACGAAGTTCGCCGAAAACACTAGCTATGTTTTATAAATATTTCTTAAATAAACCTTCTTCGTAAAATGTTCTAAGCCATCTTATAACCCATATTAAGTTCCAGTAAGACGGTGAGCAATTTTAATATCAAAACGTACTAGAATAACATAAATTATTAATCATTTTGATATTGTAGTGTAACACTATAATGAGGTTCGTTAATTACCTGAACCTCATTAGTCATTATCCAAACTAAAAATATATTTTAAATCGAATATTGAAAATACCCTTCGTATTTAAAACTGTGTAATTATACAGCAGTATGTAACTATAATGCCCACGCGAAAATCGACAGTTTTGAAAATATCAATTCGATCTATTCGAAAATATCATACGAATTTTGTTTTAAGTTTTTTTAAATAGAGACCTAACTCTAGTTTTCGATCCACTATAATTTATTAGAAAGGATGACTTTAATCTTAATATATATACATTAATTCTCGGAGTAACAAGTACTTACAGAGATTTTGCATGCAATTACGTAAGTAATTATATAAGTATACTTTATTTTTTAAACCATTTAAATTAAGAAGTTTTATTTGAGTAATCTTTTTATCTCAAAATATAATATGATAATACAGTCTAACTAGAGCGGAGAGAATTTTAATTTAAAGGTAATAGTGAAGATAGTAGTTGTAGTGATCAATAATTACGTCCATTATTTTTCTGGCTGGTGCACTTCTCACAAATGACGTCCCGACTCTTAGCGTGGTTTAATGAAAGCCACTGTAGGGTTTCAAAAAGTTTAAAGTCGGTCTCAGGTAGCTGGCGGGTCGAGGGCGCGTCTCAACCTCTTGACCCGCCGCGAAACGTCGTTGCAACTGCGATTGCGACTTTGCACGTGGAAAGCTATTTCTCATATTATTGGAATTCAGTATGTAAGAAAGAAAAGGGAAGGTTAATACATCGTTTATTTGACCAGCTCACATTAAGCCACTAGTGCTGAGAGCCTAACCAACGCCTTTCCAATGTAGTACTCATCGTGTATTACATTTTTTGTTCTGTTTGCCGTGGCGAACTGGGGTTATGGCCGCCTCTTTAGTTAAAAAAATCTGCTTTTTTAGGGTTCCGTAGTAAAAAAGGAACCCTTATAGTTTCGCCATGTCCGTCCGTCCGTCTGTCTGTCTGTCTGTCCGCGGTATAGCTCAGAGACTAATGGTACTAGAAATCTGTAATTTGACAAGGGTATAAATATCAATCACGCCGACAAAGTGATGAAATAAAAATTTGAAAAATAATTTTTTTTAGGGTACCTCCCATACATGTAAAGTGGAGATGAATTTTTTTTTCTCGACTATCCCATAGTGTGGGGTGTTGTTGAATAGGTCTTTCAAAAATATTGTGGGTGTGGGAACATCATTTTTCAATTCAGGGATCCGTTTGTGAAATATGATATTTTAAAGTTCTAAATTTTATTAGAGTCAAGTGTCCCCCCCTCCCCCTCTGCCAGCTAAATGGTTGTATATAGGATACAAGAAAAAATTCACAGCAGTAGCATATATATAATGAATTTTAAACGAAAACTATCACGGCTAAGTAGGGTTCATTAGTTAAGGAGTTATATCTGTTTTTTCTAAGTTAGGTATTACACGTAGTGTAAGTTGCATATTTTGTAGAATAATATAGTATTTAAACCATGGAACTTAAAATTTATTCAATATTCATAAATAAAACAAAAGCATACTATCCTAGGTCAGCAATAATATTTGAGACTTTCATTTACGGAACCCTACACTGCGCGTGGCCCGACACGCACTTGGCCAGTTTTTATTTTTCAATTAATCCACCAGCCTCTAGGTATTTCTCATCTCTACGACCGCCCGTTGTTGTCCAAAGTGCAGCTTTGTCGGGGCTCCTGTACCGTCCATGCATTGTACACATCTTGCCTACCGGTAGGTACTTTTGCCAATGATTCTGGCAACATTGGGTTCTTCAACTTGTGTCGGGTTAGTGTCATTAATTGAAAATTAATTAATTATTACTGATAATTATTATTAATACTTACCAACATACTAGTGTGACAAAATTGTATTGACCGGTGATTATTATCAATAAATAATTTTCAACCTTGCCTGGCAAATATATACGATTCTAAACAAATAATCGCTAACCGATATTATTAACGATAACCGCATTTACTACTCCTACCAAATATAATAAATAAATAAATAATAATAAAAGGACAGATTTGAAAGATTTCGTATAAAGCTTCTGTCAAAATTACAAATTTATACCTGGGTTAACTAATCCGGCGTCTCTGCAAGCGGGCCTTAGTTTTATAATTTTATTGGAATATTTTGAACTTTCGGATTCTAAAACACAATCAGTTGTTTCAATTAAATTTTTCCGGTAAAGCCGTCAACGGTAATAAAGAATTGCCTGTCAAAGAGAATATCTGAGGGTCTAGATTATTCACATCGCTACGCGATGCGTTGCAAGCGACAGATCACGTCGCAAAAGCGCGCAACCTTTATAAATATTCAATACGCATCGCAGATTGTGCGAATATGCTATGAATTCATATTTTAAATTCACCCCGACTATAAGTGATATTTCAGATGAAATGTTTTATTCTTATTCCCTAACTTTTTGTTCAGTGTTGAATTCTATTATTATAAAAAAAATTATACTTACTTCGTAATATATTTTTTTCCGACATAAAATGTTATCTTACAAACAATTTTTTTCTTAATAGTTGCCATAGAAATGAAGATAGAGAGTGATATTAATTAACCCAGATAGAGCATACTGTAATATAAATGTATTTTCAATATCAAGTCTTCGTTAAAGAGTCCTAATATGAATGACATCTTTCAGGGAAGCACGACGTCAAAACAAAGCGTTAAAACGCCCGGCACTTTTGCTACAAGCACAAACTCGTGATGGCTTACACGTCCAATGCGATTTCACTTTGTAGCCCTGTAAGAGAGTTCACACGATGCGTTGCGGCAGCGGCGTAGCGCCTGAGAGGCCGCTGCGACGTTCTACAATTCCATGGTAAGCCACTCGGTGCACTCTGGCGCCGCACCGCACGCATTTCGAACGAGCCAGCAGCTCCGCCCGAATTTTATATAAAAAAAACTGTACTTTGTTTGCAATACAAGTTCGTCAATCCTTTGTCGTTGCCAGTCCGGCGGCGCCGTAGCAATGTTGCGACAGCGGCGCACCGCCCGTGTGTCGATCAATGCGGCGTATTTGCAGTGCGGCTTCGCAACGCATCGTGTGGAGCGCCCCTTACGTCTCGGTTTCACGCTCGTTCGCTCGTGATGCTTTCCAGACATCCTACTTTTATGAAGCTCGTTTTTTATTATTTTTCTTAGGTACAAAGCAGCGGCTCAGTGCTGTCATGACCAACGGCACAGATATTAATTATTGTGCCTATCGAAGTTGGTAATTAACTTTAAACTTACTTGTGTGCTGAGTTTGCCACTTGACGTTACCTTATGAACTAAATTTACAGCACCAATTATCTAGAGCACACGGTGGTTTGTAGGTTTCCGGGCAATAAACTGTGTTCACAGGTTCTACAGCTCGTAAACAACGGTAATATTAGTTCCAACAAGCCTTCCTTTTTGCACTAGTGCACAATAAATGTTTCCCTATTGCAAACAAAAATCTTGGTTTCGTGATTGTAAATGAGGCAATTGTTTTTAGATAAAGATTGCAATATAAAAAAAAAGTAAATTATTAATATTGAATGAGATATACTAAAATTTACAGGAGCTGAGACATTTGGTGAATGCCTTTCCTTTTCCCTTTCACCATACCTAGTTTCGATATTTTTTATTTATATATTTTTATTATTGTAACCTAAATTCGACAAGTTAGGTAGATACTAATATTTATACCTACGCCACGATTGTTATCGCTTGTATCGGCAAAAAAAATTGAGCATTTTTGTTAGTGCGAGTGCTACCTTTAACCACATCCAATAATACTGTAGAGTTATATTCAATACCACATTATATACAAAAATTGGTCATTGCAGTAATGAACGCTCTGACGTGTAATTATTTATCGGATTAAAAGTGTTTCACATTTATTTGGCAATGCGAAATGATTACGCAATTTTAACAAGTAGACGATTGCTGCTCGTCACGTCAACAACAACGCTACAGTTCGGGATAAAACTTTAATTAATTAGCTAATTATCTATTCAATCCATATCTATACTTAATATTATAAAGAGGAAAGATTTTTTTGTTATACTAGTTATTTATATAAGATATACGGAAGTTTGATCAAAATCGGTTAAGTAGTTTAGGAGTCCATCGCGGACAAACAACGTGACACGTAATTTATATATATTAAGATTTTGTTTGTTTGTACCGAATAGGCTCTGTGACTACTGGACCGATTTTAACCATTTTTTCACCTATAGAAAGCTAAGTTATCAGGAAGTAACATAGGCTATAATTTATTGTCAAAAAGTTAGAGATCCTTAAGAAAATTGCAATAATGTAAACCAAAGTAGCAAAATTTTGCCTATAAAATGCATTATTTGGTGTTTGCTGAGAAAACTATTGATGATGCATAAAAATTATGTACCACATGATTAAAGTACTCATTAATCTCTACAAAAAAGTTCCCGAGGGAATATATCTAACTATCATATTTAAGTCACAATAGTAGCTTTCATGTTCCAAAATTTAATTAGATCGCCTTTATTATCGTAGTATTAATTTTTCCTTACTAAAATTCCTTTTAATATACATATCATAAATGCGAAAGTGTGTTTGTTTGTTAGTTTTTACGTCAATCACGCTGCAACAAAGCTAGGAATTGACGTGATTTTTTGGATAGGTATAGTTGAGAACCTGGAAGGTGATAGGCATCCCGGAAAATCAAAGAGTTCCCGTGGGATTTTAAAAACTCCACGCGGCCGAAGTCGCGTGCCTCAGCTAGTTAGTTATAAAGTTAAAAAATGTATTCAGTAAGACGAATCTACCACTGTTTTGGAATGGTTTTAATAAAAAAAACTGGTAGGTATTGTAAACTATAATGTGGTTATGAAATCAATCTTAATACCTACCTACCCATGTTGAAAATGATAACCAAGCTTAATTAATAAAAAGCAATGGTTTTTGGGACTTTTTGTAAGTATTTACATCGATATACCAGAAAAGGCCTCAAAAATGTGGCCCTTGTTTGAATATAATAATTATGTATTATAAATAGTACGACAGTATAATTAAAAGCCACGTTTAAACTTACTGAAGCTTTAATATGCTCAGTACGAAGTAAACAACTACAATAAATACACGTTCCATTTTATCGAAGAATTTCGATGAATCAATTTTCGGTTCGTCAAAATTGATTCAGAATGCAATAAAGAGATTCATTTCAGCCATCGGAAGCAATATTAATTCACTGAACACCGTTGCAAGGAACAACAGAAAATTTTATTGTGGTAAAAATATACCAACAGGTTGGAAATAAGGTGCTCAGACAATTAATAATTATTTTCTCATCATAAGAGGTATCCAAAATTCTAATACCGATATTAAAACTATGTTGCCCTATTTAAAAGAGAATTGTCTAAACACACCTTGTTGTACATAGTACCCTACACATTTCCATTCTGAATATTGCTGAAAAAAATAATCTTAACGTGTATCTAAAATATAACTAATACGTGTGAACTCGAAGTAAATTAACGGCAGGGTTTTTAAAATTCCAAATTCAAAATAATACTGCCACTACATTTTACTTTGAAACCTATATTTGTATTGGTTCTAAACGAAATTATCACTACATTTTTGTACGACTCAACATATATAGGTAATCACTCACAAAGGATGATTGAATTATATAATGAAGTATGAAGATTGAGAAGACATTAAATTAGAAGTTTTTTAATTCTCATCGCGAAGTTATGTAAGAAGCAATATAAAGAAAGAATATTAAAGAGCCCGCTTGTTCTAACAGCCGAGTATTAGTGGAACGTTATGTTCATGTAGGCAAATTAAACATAAATATAGAGCTCGCAGAAGCGGAGGTTCAAGCATTTGTAAAGTGTGCACATCAGACGACGCATTAGGAAGATTAAAACTAGTAAGTAATAGTAAGCAGAGGAGCTACCGATGTCGCCACCTCTTTACACCTGCAAACATGAAACGTGAGCGTCCCAAAGCAACAGCTTTAGTGAAACCAACCGAAAACGATGAACAAATTGCTACATCTAACCAATTTTCTTTTTGAGCTATTTTCCCAAAGTTGATTATTTGATATTTCCAATTCTCTCTTTGATTGTATTGAAAAACAATTTTCCCCAAAGTTTTGATATTATTTGTACAACAATCTGAACCCTGATTTTCAGCCATATCAGCATTTATGATGGTTATAACCATTCATTATAATAATAATAATTCTTTTTATATCGTAACGGAAATAACAGCTATTAGGTAGGTATTTATCGATATTATAACGTGTCAATATAAAAAATCTCTCTGGTATTATATTAATTTTATTTGCTGAAAGTTTTTCATAAAGTTACAGAACATGTTGTTAAAAGTATTCTGTGGTGAAATAAGATTTTTTTTATTTGATTTTTTAGTCTACGTTTTTAGCTGTAGATTAATAAGGAGTAGCAACTGTAAATATAATAATAATATATAGATACTTTTAATGTTAGGTATAGTTTGTTGATATTTTTTCAATTGCTTGAATAAATGTTTTGGATAAATTAAATTATTAGTGTCAATTTTATCTAAAAAAAACATTCAAAGAAATGACGCTTGATCATTGAAGAATAACTTATAAAATTACTCTAAAATAAGAATCATAATTATAACTCTCCGCATCGCATTCCTCATGCTGAAGGTGGGGACCCCTTTACATTATTCATAGTATTATAATGGTAGGAGTTTTCTTGGAGAGTCAATGATTTCAGGTGTTCTTTTGTAAAAGTTAGCACAATGCAACTGAACTGAATTAAAACATTTAAACTCACCGATGATGAGCCGGAGGAGGCTGGCAGCAAGCAGACCCACGTCCGGCGAGTTAGCCATGGGTCACTCTACCGCGCGTCGTACGATCACCGGCCATCACACTAACCGCACACGGCGACACCAACTCAACTCAAACTGTTCCACGTCCTGAATTCCTGGTACTCCACTTTCTTAAATTTGATCTCACTCACGGTTTTTTTTACGAAATCAAACCATTCTGGTGTGAAGTGTGCATAAAAACGAATTTAATTAGACGCAGTAGTATGATTTGATTTCCTGCATTTACGATTAGCTTTTAAGAATTAGGCTAGATTACAAGGTTTGGATAAGCCATGCCTAGATGACCCATAGAACCATCCATCAGCACAATATAGCTATTCGCTTTCTTTGCGCTATCTATACTACCAAGCCCAACCAGCCACCACTAGGTACACCTAGAATTGTTATTTTTTACGACTAGATACCTGCGCTGCATACTTAAATGTTTTCTGTTGAGCAACCAAACGGTTATCCTTAAAACAAAAAATCGATATAAACACATAATACAATATGAATAGCTTTTTGACGGATAAAATAGGCCAATAATAGAAAGGTAAATCAATGTCTGTCCGATATTTGATCAAATCAACCAGCAATCAAAATTGGCGAACGAGCGGACAAAATATAGTAACGTCGATGTTATTCCCTAGAAAGTGCCGGAACTGTGCACAATAACTCACTGAAAATTGGTGTAAGTAACTTTTTTAATTTAAGCTTTGTAATAAATGCAGGATTAAAGTTTGTGATTTATTCGAGATAATGCTCATGATTTTGGAAATAGTGACAATATAATATGAATATTGTCGTTGTATATAACCAATAACTATTACGAATCCATCACGTTATTTTTTAAGTTATTCGGTTTTTAACGATTAAAGCTTTTTTACTGCTATACTTACTTGTCTTTCGAAACGAACGACGAACTACCCACAATTTGCAATTTGGTCAGATTTTTTTTTATATCAGTTACCGAAACCAGTAATTTGAAATACCTACTAAAATTTTGGAACGAAGTTCCTTATCGCGCGTTGCGAAAGGGGGCTAGACGGAAAAACGGTTTCTCTGTCTATCTCTCTCTCTCTCTCTCTCTCTCTCTCTCTCTCTCTCTCATAGAAAGCAAGCCATTTATTTTCGTTTCGTCTTTCTATTATTTATTTTATTTTTTTATTAATTTATAATTTTATAATTTATAATATTTGAAAATTTAAAACAAATTACACTTGTTATTATTTATTTTTATAAATCATTGTAAACAAAATAATTTTATTTTTATCGCTAAAAAACCATGATAAAAAATGTATACCCGAATAATTATTTTCTTTATACCTCGAATAGAACTTGAAATTAATATTTTTATAATAAGGAACTTCGTTCCTATCTGGTGTCCCACGACACCACACGACTTTTTTACTACAAAATAATTCATAATAAATAAATCAAAAATTGTACTGCAAACAGCACTTTACTTACTACTGACCCAAAAAAATTTTGGACGTAAATTTTTGAATTTTTGGTGCAGCTAATGAATAGGTACATCCATATTAGTCCGAACAAAGTTTACACAGCCGACTTTCTAGTTTATTCAGCAATAAAAAACGTACCAACTCTTAGTGATGCAATTATGAAAAAGGCAACTAATATGATTATTATGAAATTCGAACACCAAGGAATGCATTCTTTGAAAAAACAAAAAAGAATACTAGGATTATATGGAAGCCTTAAAAATTGGTGTTGATAAGACTTTAAAGAACGATACCTACGTGCTTATTTAAGTAGCGAACTTATCGCGAAGAGGAAAAGTTAAAGCTTTCTTGTCACAAAAAGAAATATATCCTTAATAAGAATCTTGATCTGTCTGAGTTTAAAAGAAATGCGTAAAAGAAGAATTATATAACCTCTTGGTCAGGCAGAACCAGTATCGTTTGTTTAAAATGCAAATAGTCTTCTTTTGTTTGCGCAGGTCGATCGACAGCTCAAAGCGAGATGTCGCACAGCAAAAATGCTAAACGCACATTTGCAAACCAAGCTGGCACACGTATATCTCGTTTTAGCATATTCAAAAGTCGCAGCAGCCGCCAGCTCTGTATAATTACTTTCTGTCACATTATCCTTTTAGCTAACCAACGGCTGTATATCATTGGATTGAGTGCTACTTAGCCAAGTTAGTAAATTCATAACTCTAGGCTTGAGATTTCTTTGTTAAAATTTCATGAAAGTTTGAGCTGAGGTTCAGTATTAATTAAATGACGTGATATTCTCAATGAGCAATGCCTATGTAACCGTTCGTGGAGCTTGCGAAACGTTTCAGCAGAAATTTTTCTGAATAATTGGTATTTAGTTTAAAAAGTAGGGCTTTACTTTGAACTGTAGTAAAAAAAAATTTATAGCATTAGGTATTATTTCCAAATAAATACTTCAACTTAATTTATCTTTTGAAAACTGTGCTACTTTATTTTTGTACCCCTAATAAAATGTTTTATTATTTAATATTCATTTCAAAGCAAAAACAGACATTTATTTCTCTTTCAGGTTAAATTCAATTCACAAAATTACCTATATAAAATGAAAAACGGATTCATAAGGGATCTTATAAAAATTGTGAAAAGGTCCATGCCGTCAATTATTTCATCCTCGTGAGTTCATATTTTATAAAAAATTTAATTCCATATGAACCTACTTACGTACCTAAGTGATGGATCAATATATAAGTACTCACAATTCACATGTGCGTATAATTTTCATACGAGACTTAAAATTAATATCGACACGTATTTGTAGCTATGTCTACTCATCATTTGTGCCCCCAGACTGGGGAATTCAGGGGGAAAAAGACAGTCTGGTCTGGTGGTGGTGGTGGTGGACCACTAAGATGTTTAATTGCGGAAATCTTAAAGGTTTTGATGATCGTGGTTTTTAGGGTTCCGTACCCAAAGGGTGCCAACGGGACCCTGTTACTGAGCTTCCGCTGTCAGTCCGTCCGCCTGTCAGCGGCCTGTATCTCGTAAACCGTAATAGATAGACAGTTGAAATTTTCACCTATTTTGTATTTCTATTGCCTCTATAACAACAGATAATAAAAATTAATTTAAATTAAAAAAATTAAATTAAAATATTTCCATGGGTACATGGAAATATTTTAATTTAATTTTTTTTAACGGTACCCTAAAAGATCGAGGCCCGACTCGCACTTGGCCGATTTTTTTAGTAAATTTCTGATTTGAATATCTTATAAAACATCATCTACTAAATTAGTTAACGCTAAGTTACATTAATATATATATATAGCTGCTCGTGCTGATTCACTGATTCACTGACTGATTGATCACCTCTCCTGTAAAATTTTGTATGAAAAATTTTTTTTTCACTAATGGTTTCGTATAGAAGACAAAAATTCATTCGGAGGAAAATTATGGAGAGAGCTGATGATTGAGGATTTTGGAGACGGGTGAAGAGCACGGCCAGGGTATTGAAGATAGGTGGGGTGTGCTCGAACAAATGTCACTCGAAACCTCATCCAATTCGCAGTGAGCTGAAAATAAATTCAAAATGGCGGAAAAAAGATGGCCGCCATACAAATTTCGTCGGTGTCTATCTCGGGGAGTATAAAAGATGGAAGAGTGGTTTCTTGACAAATGATGATCAGGACCCAAAGGTCTATTTGATGAATAGAAAAAAAATCCAATATGGCGGATTTTTTTTTCTTCATACAAAATATATGGCGAATATTGAAGAGACTAGAAGTTGGGAACTATACAAGACTTTGATACGGTTCCTTTTGAAAATTTGTTTTTATAAAAGAAATCTCATTCTGAGAAATGGTGAGATATGATGATCGAGGGCTTGGAAGGTGGGTGAGGGGCACGGCCAGGGTATTGAAGATAGGTGGGAGGTGCTCAAACAAAAAATACTCGAAACCTCATCCAATTGGCAGTGAGCTGAAAAAAATTTCAAAATGGCGGATTCAAGATGGCGGATACCAATTTCATAGGCATCTATCTCGGAGAGTATAAAAGATGGAAGAGTGGTTATTTGATAGAAAATGATCAGGACCTGAAAGTCCACTTGACGATAGAAAAACCGCGGTCCGCTTGCGGGCCGCGCACCCACGCGCCCTACTAGTTATAATATATATAGCTCGATTACCACTGATTCACTCACTGACTGATTCACTCATTGACAGGGTTGTTCTCCTAGAAAGAGACAAAAAACGATACAATGATGTAGGGGAGATATGTCCGGGTGAGGGATTCGAGTGGGGAAAAATTATGACATTTCGGAAAAACAAGATGGCGGCCGACGTGATTCTTGCAACTCTTTTGTTTTCCAACCGATTTCTTTGAAATTTTGGATTATTGTAGAAATTAGTAAACGATTAACAGAAAAAGTGAAAAAAATTAAAAAAACAAGATGGCGGCCGAGCTGTGACGTCTCAAATTTCCGACCCCTCTCCTGTAAAATTTTGTATGAAAAAAATTTTTTTCACCCATGGTGTCGTATAGAGCTCAAACAATGTGACTCGGAGAAAGGTGGAGAGAGCTGATGAGTGAGGAGTTCGGAGACGGGCGAGGGGCACGGCCAGGGTATAGAAGATAGGTGGAGGGTGCTCGACCAAATGTCATTCGAAACCTCGAGCAGTTGCCAGTGAGTTGAAAAAAAATTCCAAAATGGCGAAAAAAAAATGGCGGCAAATTTTGTCCGTCTCTCTCTCGGAGACTATAAAAGATGGAGGAGCGGTTTCTCGACAAAAGATGATCACAACCCGGAGGTCTACCTGGTGAGTAGGAAAAAAATTCAAGATGGCGGATTTTTTTTCCCCCCCATACAAAATGTATGGGGAATATTGAAGGGACTAGTAGTTGGGAACTATGCAAGACATTGATTTTGATAGGTTCATAGGGCTTTTTTCTTTTTCTTTTTTTTCATTTTACATTTGCTTTTTTTCTTTTTTTTTCTTTTTTTTTTTCTTTTTTTTTCTTTTTCTTTTGTGAATGAGGAGCACGGCCAGGTTATTGCAGATAGGTGGGGTGTGCTCGAACAAATTTTTTGGCAAAAGATGACCAGAATCCGAAGGTCTACTTGTTGAGTAAAAAAATCGCGGTCCGCTTTAGCGGGCCGCGCAACCACGCGCCCTACTTGTAGTAATAACCCTTCCCGCGAGCTGCTTTAGCAGCTCGCGCACCGAGCGAAATAAATAAAGCCGAACAATCGCGGTCCGCTTTAGCGGGCCGCGCACCCACGCGCCCTACTTGTAGCAATAACACTTCCCGCGAGCTGCTTTAGCAGCTCGCGCACCGAGCGAAATAAATAAAGCCGAACAATCGCGGTCCGCTTTAGCGGGCCGCGCACCCAAGCGCCTTACTTTTAGTAAAACACTTCCCGCGAGCTGCTTTAGCAGCTCGCGCACCGAGCAAACGCTAGTTAATATATATATAGCTGCTGGGGCTGATTGACTGATTCACTGATTCACTCACTGATTGATCACCTCTCCTGTAAAATTTTGTATGAAAAATTTTTTTTACATAGATGGTTTCGTATAGAGGACAAAAATTCATTCGGAGGAAAAATATGGAGAGAGCTGATGATTGAGGATTTCGGAGACGGGTGAGGAGCACGGCCAGGGTATTGAAGATAGGTGGGGTGTGCTGGAACAAAAGTCACTCGAAACCTCATCCAATTGCCAGTGGGTAGAAAAAAAATTCCAAAATGGCGGATTCAAGATGGCGGCCATACAAATTTCGTCGGTGTCTATCTCGGGGAGTATAAAAGATGGAAGAGTGGGTTCTTGGCAAAAGATGATCAAGACCCGAAGGTCTACTTGATGAACAGAAAAAAAATCAAGATGGCGGAATTTTTTTTTTCTCCATACAAAATATATGGCGAATATTGAATAGACTAGAAGCTGAGAACTATGCAAGACTTTGATACGGTTCCTTTTCAAAATTTGTTTTTATAAAAGAATTCTCATTCTGACAAATGATGAGATATGACGATCGAGGGTTTGGAAGGTGGGTGAGGAGCACGGGCAGGGTATTGAAGATAGGTGGGAGGTGTTCAAACAAAAAATACTCGAAACCTCATCCAATTGGCAATGAGCTGAAAAAAATTCAAAATGGCGGATTCAAGATGGCGGCCATACCAATTTCATCGGCATCTATCTCGGAGAGTATAAAAGATGGAAGAGTGGTTATGTGATAGAAAATGAATAATGACAGGACCTGAAAGTCCACTTGACGATAGAAAAACCGCGGTCCGCTTGCGGGCCGCGCACCCACGCGCCCTACTAGTAATATATAAAGGTGTATATAAATTAAAGATGTGTATAGTAATAAATAAAGATTTACTTCCATTAAAACATGATTTAAACTTTAGGCACTATTTAAACTAACAGTGAATGCTGAATATTATAATATTCAGCAATATATTATTCGCAATAACAAGTAAGCCATTTGCCACATCTGCACGTAAAATAATATATTCGAAAAGTTCGTGAACAAAATACAAATAATATGGTGGGTAGTCTGTAGTGACTCAACGTGAAAGGCTCTCGAACATAACGGAGGCTCGTGACGAACATTTTGTCAGAAGTAGGTACCTACTACTTTTGATTTCATTTTACCCATTACACTGACCCTTTCGTCCTTTCTTGTTTTTCGTAAATAGGTCTGGAAAACTAAGGTTGCATCTACACTTGGCGTACCGAGCACGAACGGAGCATGTAACGAACAAAATTCACGTGAACGAGTTAAGAGGCGCGAACGACCACGTTTAGACTGAGTTCTACAGACCTTAAAGTATGCGTTCCAGCATCAAATAACTGAACACCGATCATATTTACCAGTATTTACCATTCCGAAAGCGAATAGTTTAATGACTTCCATTTAAAACAGTGAACAGAAATTGCGAAGATCCAGCGTAACAGACGACTGCGAAATCTTATTAGGATAATCTAGTTACACAACAAGTCGTCTGAAGTCTCCTCCTTTAAGTGGCGGCTACGGCAAACCTCCAAAATAGATGTTGGGCGTTTAGCAAAAGTGTGAATAATAAATGGAAAGATATTATAATTTTCGAAATTTCTTGAAAGATATTTATCTGGCATCATGAATACTGAGGGAACGAACACTGCCCTACAAATTTTTACCCAAATCGAACCCTTTATTATGGCTGTGGGCGTTTGATAACAATCCCTAAAGATGATTTAATTGGCTTTTGTAAAATACTGACTATTAAAGGGAAATTGTAGGTTCTACTAATCCCCTTTCTTTTCCCCTTAGAGCATAAAAATGCTCTAAGGCTTTCCCTTTCATTCTCCCCCTTCCTCTTTGACAGCAGTATTTTGAGAAATAAGTTTAAAAACTATAACCCGACTACGGAATATCGGGTATTAACATCCATCATACTGATTTTGTTAATATAAAATGTAGCTTATAAAAGCTGGTCCAAACTCAAACCATTCTCAAAATCGGCTCAGTAGTTTAGGCCATAAGGTGGAGCATACGTAAATATTAACATACCTACATACATAGATTGCTAAAATTATAACCCTTCCTTTTGGCTTTGCCATCTTAGATTAAAAAAATAATATCTGCGTGATTTTTTTTTGGTAAATCGTGTTTTTTGGAAATTATATATTTCGAAAAAAAAATTATAATAATAAAATTCTCTCGAACCGGACTCGAACCGGAACTCGAGCTATGTGAACTATATATACAAGACGGCGAAATTTACCTTCGTATTCCCCCCCCCCCCCCCCCCCCTCGTTTAAAGGTATTAGATTAATATTCTTTGTTATAGTCCGCGAAACAGAATTAATCTTTTAACACACGTGACACGACGTATGTTTCGCTCCGACACGTAACGTACGTCGAGTGTTAAAAGATTTATTCTGTTTCGCGGACTATAACAAATTAACAAATAATATATATTAATTTTTCTTTAAATATCATGGAATTCCGCAAAATAACGCCTGATTCTGTTCAATATTTGCTGAGTTGGGTCAAAATAATCATAAACATTACAGTAAATATCGCAAAAATTTGCAATAACAACCAATCTATAATTTAATTCACTGAATATTTTTAAACAATAGCTGAGATAAAATAGGTCAAATACAGATTATTATTTTGCAATTGCATGTCCTAGTCAACGCAGGCTTATTAATTTAAATCCGAGTAACATTTTTGATACTAATGAAATATGGTTTGCCGATAATATTTTAATAACGTTAATGAACATTACAGCGATTTAAATGCTAAATCCATTCATGAAGCTAAACTAACAGTAAAATTGACAATATTAATAATTGCAGGTGTGAAACACAAAGCAAGGTTGTATACAAAGCTGTTTTTCAATAACAATGTTATTTCGTTAAAAAGACAAAGGCAATAAAGTTATAAGAATAATATTATATGATATTAATATAATATTTTATTCATAATTTACTGATAAAATTATTTAGTATACCAAGATACTATTAATTAACTATTACTATACATATTATATACTAGTTGACCAGTCCCGGCTTCGCACGTGTAAACTACAAAACAAACGCAACGGTGCAAACAGCTGGAGCCTTGAGTTCAATGTTATAATATATTTGGTACCTACAATATCAATTAATAAATTACCCACAGTCTCTGAATCCCGACAGTTTAGATGAGCATTGAGCAGTACCCAGTAGTATAAGGATTGAGGAGCTGTATTAGTCCAGAGTATCAGCTACAATCATACCAAATTACATTCAAATCCGTTCAGAGCAGAGCGACAAAAAAAATAAAAAAAAAATTGTTTTGGGCGTCCTCCAATTAAAATTTTCAAAATATATATTTTAATATACGGAATTTGTCCAAAATTACAGTTTTATTATATTATAGAATAGATAATATTATATTATCTCTATCATCTAATACAAATAAATAAAATTTAAGTCCAGACACTTATACTGTGATTTCGAAATAACTGACTCTTTTAATGTAATATGTATACCTCTACAACTGATAGCTAGTTTTTGAGAACCCTTGGGGTAGGTACATAAGTAAATGTTCCACCTTAATAACGTTAATTTTTTTTTCTGAAATAAGACTTGCTAGCCTCTATAAAAAAGCAAATTCAAAAAAGATTGACCAAAAACCCCTGACAAAAATGTTCGGAAGAGCTGATTCAAAATGAGCAAAATGTTTGTATGTCTATACATAAAATAATTCGTCTCTATAGACGAATTATTTTTGGTTTGGGAGCCATCTATGATCATTGGTTTTCGGAAGATTTCACTTCGACTGATAGTTTTCAAGAACCCTAGGATACTCCTGTATTTTGTTATTAAAAAAAGAAAAGAGTTCTATGTATCTGTGCCAAAAATTTAAAAAACCCAATACAAAATTTTTTAGGAGTAGGTAGTCAGTGAGGCGAATAACTTAAATAATGTCACCTATTTCTTTTGGTTTCATTTTTAATATAATTTATCCTGAAACGTACGTAGGTACACTAAAGAAAAAGCTGGGGCCTGGGAACCATACCACAAAGAATAATACGAATGTAGCACAAATTTTTATTACGAGCTTTCACAACTTGTTGAGAAAACAAAGCGAGGAATGTTGGCGAAAGCAAACAATGCGAACAAAACGCGATAATGCAACTATAGCGTTATCAAATTGTGACATATTTGCAGCGGGGTTGGAAGAAAGTTATAAAGTTAAGAAAAGTGACATGGGCTGGCTTTGAGTTATATCTGTCATTTTATTCTTGTATAGATAGCCCAAGGAAGTAGGAGTAGTAGTTAGATAGCCTTGATATGAAAACTACGTAGGTACATTCGGCAGATAAACCTAACTTCACTGTCATGTTACGTATTAAACTTGAACTTACTTTTGTATAGGGAACACTAAAATTATTTTTAGTCTTTATAATTAGCTAGGTATGTGTGGACAGCATATTACTATCATCATTATTTCAAATTGGGGACATTATTCATATATGAATAAATGAATAATTTGTTTAAGAATTTTTTTCCCAAAACAATAATTTGTTATTTGCTTACTAACATGAATAAAAGAAGGTAGTTGTTTGTTGTGACGCAATATAACATCGAAAATCCCATATGAGGGAAAACCAGAAACGTATTACGATTTTTTTTTGTGCGAGAGCATAATACCCTTTATGCCATTCAAACATGTAATAAAAACAAAATACACGTACAATATTGTGTTTAAAATACACTTCGTTCATGATCATGATCATGACTCAAAACTTTTTTATATTATGGTACATATAAACCTAAAACAACTATGGTAAATAAAATTTTAGCTTTCAACCCTTATGCGAAAATCAAGCCAACTTTTCACGGTAACACAAGCTTTACACTAACAATGTGAGTAGTATTACAATGAGTGTTCCGAAATCGCCAATACCACGATTCAGGGTTTTCCGTAGATATCGTAAAGCTAAAGCTGACCGCGACGAAACGACGAATTTCGTCGGTACACATTTTCTTTTTTTGTGCTAAGAATTGAATTTTTGCTCGAAGAACCAACGGGCGTTGGGGTCCAGTGCAGCGTTGGTGGAGCCGCCCACTAGGTGGACGGACGATCTCAGGAGGGCCGTTTGCAGCCGATGGATGCAAGGGGCTTAGGATCGTGTTCTGTGATGATAGTTTCAAGTAACTTATGTCCAGCAGTGTACGCCTAGCGGTTGAGATAACGATAATGATGATGCTGATGCTAAGAATTTATAAAAAATGCTTGAATGAACATACAAGAAGAGTGTAGACGCATAAGACTACAATACATTATTTTCATATTATTTTATCTAAATGTTTTTTTTTGAAGGGGGAAAATCCTCATCAGCTGGCATAGCCGATTCCACTGCTGGTGGTGCCCAGTGGATGTTATCTAACTTAAAAATCTATTCATGCACTCCAATCTCGAATCGCAATTTAGTCCTTATATTTACCGGTCTCTCGAGATTCAAGCATTGAAAAGATCTCTATAAACATTCATTTATTTCTTAATCTACTAGATCGATAAAGATAAAGATTGTAACCGATTTAGATAAACTTGCGATTTAGATAAAAGAAGCGAAATTTAAAATATCTATATTGAACGGAATGTGTATAAACAAACCGCCAACTCTTTCACGAAATAATTTGAAAACAAAATGGGCTTTGATACTAGACTCTGATAATAATAGACTTGTTTTTCGGAACGCAGTTTAAACTACCTCGAATTGTTTTCGAAACTCAATATACAGGAGCTCATAATTTAAGAGAATCGGTATGAAACAGTTCAACATGGAGTTCAACAGTTTCATTCCGAGAGTGACAAGCTCTCCGCTTTGTGATAAATGTTAAATTTAATTTTGTTTTGTACGGGATCTCGTATACAACAGAAAGGAGTGATAATTATAATAATATTATGATTTGATCGCCACAAGTCGATAAAATCAAAACTATGTCCTATTGTTGGTTATGCTTGTTTTATGTATATTACCATTTAACACCTTCTCTGTTTCCTTATAAATGCTTAACGAGAAAAATGTTATGTTTTTAAAATTAGTTGAAATAAAAGTAATAATAAAGTTTAAAGCTTACCTCATAAATAGACATTTCATAGAAAATAATTATGTTTCCAAAAGACAAATCTTCATTCTGTCTTCTAGTCGATTTTGGTAGTTTGTGTTGAAACAATTCTTTGATCAATATTTTGGACTTGGTAGGAATTTTAATTATTCAGATTACGTTCTCTATTCATTACGAAACAGAATATACTCAGAATTATCGGCTTATTTACTCTACCTTAATATCAGAGTATTACTATACCTACCTGAAACTTATGGATAGATTAAAGGTAATTAAAATATTATTATTATATAATAGAGTGATTAATTTTCTACCTAATTGCTCAAAACAAATTAATGTTTCTCAATGGTCAGGATAGTAATTGTGTCGCAGTTCATGATAATTTAAGAATAATACTTGCTAAATTGATTTGCATTGAACTGAATGTGTATTGTTATAGATGAAAAATATAATATCGGACACCATGACGCTACTTTAACTTACCTCATGTTCAACACATTCATGGAATCATAATTAAACATGACCTTAAACGTATTAATTATATTGCTTACATAGGCGTGACCGACTATATTATTAAAGTTATTTGTGTCAGTTATTTGGGTTACCTCAGTGATGGGGGCAGTTGTGATTGTTTTACTACATACATCGCTGAAATATAATTTAAATGTATAATTGTTATAAATGTTGATTTTTATGAATATTCTGGCATTAGAAAATTTAACTATGAAACCGAACGATTCGTAATAACAATCGATTCAGAAAACTGTTAAGTAAAATTATAGTTGTGAGTAAGAACGGACATAATTTATGTCAAATAATTTTGCCTGTAAGCAAGTTCAAAGTCTCTTTAAACAGCTGAAATATATGTAAAATAAAATGTAGCCCACAAACGCATTTTCGTACAAGTTTTCGACAAAACATTTTTGAGCTACAACATTTTAACGTGTAATCCTATTTTTCATGCACGAGCTTGAGGTTTACTCTGAAAGGATTTGGAAGATTATCACATACACTTGTGTACCTTGGTATATAGGTACAAATATGTAGGTTGTAAAATAAAGAAGTCACGTGCTACATATTATCTGAAATATAAACAACTGTTATCGTTTGTGTATTATTATTTGTCTGGCTCAAAGCAGGTGTACGCTTCTGTACATTCGCTGTAGCTGGGTTGGTTGGGTAGCAAGGAAAACTCTCGAAGAACTTTTCTTCCTTTATTGGGTACCGTTACCGCTTGCCAGTGGGAACTGTGCCGGCGTACAATTCAGCCCGGTATTTATACAAATTTGGCCGAAAAAATGTAGGCCCTCTGATTGGTGAAATTTTGCTATTGATCAGTGCACCAATCAGAGCGCGTTATTTTAAACCAATCACAATTTAGTAATAATACCTATTATTATTACATAATCAGGTATCTTTACCACTATGAGCTGTACCGTAGGGAAAGCCGCGGCATTTCTTGGAATTAGAGTGGTATCTTTATGGTTCCTAGCTGTACCGTTGGGAGAGCCGCGGTCTATTTCTAGGAATTAACGAGGTATCTTTTCGGCTCGTAGCTGTACCGTAAGGAGAGCCGCGGCCTATTTCCCTATGGGTTTTCTATTTTAATCTTTATTTATTACTAGCTGATGCCCGCGACTTCGTCTGCGTGAATTTAGTTTTTAAAATGCCTCGGGATCTCTTTGATTTTGCGGGATAAAAAGTAGCTTGTCACTCTCCAGGTCAACTATAGGTATCCTTGCAAAAAATCACGTCGATCCGTAGCTCTGTTCGGGCGTGATTGAAGGAGAAACCATCACACTATATACAATATTTCTATAATATATATATATTATTTATTATTTAATATATATATTATTTTACACAGGTAATGTTGAGGACCTGGAAAATAACACAGGCTACTTTTTGTCGTTTAAATGTTTGTCCCGGGAACATACATTTAAACGACCGCGCCACTACAAAGTATATAATTTATTGTTGATTTTCGATAAAATTTAAATGGGACCACCTGGGACCCTTTGAAACAAAAAATAATTTTCCAAATCGGTTCAGGTGTTGTCGAGTAATCGGTGAACATAAAAAAGATTCCGTTAAATTGAGATCCTCCTCCTTTTTTGAAGTCGGTTAAATAATAATAAAAATTAGTTAAATTTGAACGAAGTTATGGAGTAAAACAGTCAAAATAGTTCAACCCCTATCTCAGAGAATATACATCCATCCATCCATACATCCCTATACTACATCTACACAAACATACATCCGTATACAATATACATCATCCTCACAAACTTAACACTTACTTAAATAATATTAGTGGGATAAGTAGGATCGAATATAGTTAATTTAGTTATTGGAGGGGGAGGATACAAACATACATACATACATACATACATACATACATACATGCATACACACAGATATGTAGGTACATACATGCATGCGTACATACATACATACATACAATATACATACACACACACACACACACACACACACACACACACACACACACACACACACACACACACACACACACATACATACATGCATGCATACATATTACATACATACACGCATACATACATACAAACATGCATACTTGCATACATACATGCATACATACATACATGTATGCATGCATGCATATTACCGCATAATTTAAGGATAAATATGTGAAAAGTAGGGAGCGGGTATCCCGCGGGAACTGTTTGTTTTCCCGGGATAAAAAGTAGCCGTTGTTACTTTTCAGTTCCTCAACTATGCCTATCCCAATAATCACGTCAATATGTAACTCCCTTGGCACATAATTGAAGTATAAAAATGTGAAAGTACCATACGAATATCCCGCGGGAACTGTTTCTTTTCCCGGGATAAAAAGTAGCCTTTTCACTTTTCAGGTCCTCAACTATGCCTATCAAAAAAACCATGTCAATCTGTAACTCCGTTGGCGCATAATTGAAGGATAAATATGTGAAAAGTAACAAACGAATAACCTGCGGGAACTGTTTGTTTTCCCGGAATAAAAAGTAGCCTTTTCACTTTTCAGGTCCTCAACTATGCCTATTCAAAAAACCACGACAATCTGTAACTCCGTTGGCGCATATTGAAGGATTAATATGTGAAAAGTTGCATACGAATATCCTGCGGGAATTGTTTGTTTTCCCGGGATAAAAGTAGCCTTTTCTCTTTTCAGGTCCTCAAATACCCATACAAAAAACCACGTCAATCTGTAACTCCGTTGGCGCATAATTGAAGGAGAAATATGTGAAAAGTAGCATACTAATATCCCGCGGGAACTGTTTGTTTTCCCGGGTTTAAAAGTAGCCTTTGTCACTATTCAAGTCCTCAACTATGCCTATCCAATAAACCACGTCAATCTGTAACTCCGTTGGCGCATAATTGAAGGATAAATATGTGAAAAGTAGAATACTAATATCCTGCAGGAACTGTTCATGGTTCTGTGTGTGGATCTACATGTGTAGATCCTATCCTATCATTCAGATCAGTCATTATAATATCTAGCAATGTACTAACTATGACTGGACAAATCGATACCTTGTACTGTTTGTATAATTTATTTCGTAATCCATCCCTAATCCCTAAGAAATTTTCTATTGATAATGAAAAACTTCAATAACTGTGTTTATCCTACTTGATTGTTGAATTGGAATTTTTTACTTATTCTCGATGCTGCGGATAATGTAAGCGTGATTTAAGTACAATCAGCGCCATCTATCAGTTGTTTTTCAAAATTCCGCGGGAACCTTGGACTTTTCCGGGATAATTTGTAGCCTATGTGTTATTCCAGGGTATAATCTATCTCCATTCCAAATTTCAGCCAAATCCATCCAGTAGTTTTTGCGTGAAGGAGGAACAAACATACACACAAACTTTCGCCTTTATAATATTAGTAGGATTTTCCCTATTTAT
Organism: Oeneis ivallda; assembly: GCA_029955525.1. Classification (NCBI taxonomy): domain Eukaryota; kingdom Metazoa; phylum Arthropoda; class Insecta; order Lepidoptera; family Nymphalidae; genus Oeneis; species Oeneis ivallda. The sequence goes on along the minus strand of JARPMR010000002.1, from coordinate 17,558,518 downwards.
GTGAAACTTATGTACTTAAAACTACAAACAATTGCTAAACTATACATGACACAATAATTAAAAATTAATTAAACTATTAGATCAGTCCACTATTATGCTGTCTCTTTCTTACACGTACACTTTTACTTTATCGCACTATATCGTCCCGCACAGTAGGTAACTAATATAGGTACACTAAAGCTTATATATGTAGGTATATTAAAACCTACAAGTACAAACAGGAGTTTGGGGTGACTAAGTCTATGCTCCAGTTTGTATTGAATAACACAAAAACTGAATGCAATCAATAATAATATGAACTGTGATAATAGTTAAGGTTATACCTCCTTGCACATAGATATCCACACTTTAATATTATAAATCCGCAAGTGTGTCTTTTGATCGTTCCTTTTTAACACCTAACTACACGACCTATTTTTGGTACAAAGCCTTCTTCAGGCAAATCTTACAGGATTTTAAGAATACTTAAATCCACGCTAACGCCGACAATCAAAGCAAAGCAAGATAAGATGCCTATTGTGATGCCTAGTGATGACGTTTGAGTTTTTTCCTCCAACCTATATTGATATTACTAGTGGTTCGCCCCGAACTGAGACCTCGCGGTAACGGTTTCCCATAATTGACGATCAAAATTGACATTATTATTATGCCCGTTTTCACCAACCATACCTAAATCATCCCATTAGTAGAAGTCTCTTTACATAGGTAGCCCCTAAATACAATTCTAACATCCCAATGTCATTTTCACCTTTAGTTGTCCCGTAGAGGTTCGTAATAACAAAGTTGACAGAAAGTGTCAACTAACTTAACATAGGTAGCCCGTAAAGGTTAGGGAACTGTTATAGTGAAATCCTCAAGGCCTCAATCAAACTTAGGTATAGTTTTTTGGAACATTCAAATTAAATTACTTGTACACAGCGTCAACTATTGACACGATCAGAAATATGTAAAAACAAACTGCAACGTGAAGTTTTATTGATGTTTGCTAAATGACTAAATAATAATCTTAATTGAATAATAGGTATGTTACATAAAGCTGCATTTGCTATATGAGATGAGAGCGCCATCTATTGACATCATTGTGAAGTTCTGTTGTTGCTGCTCATTAAAAGTTAAATAATTTAGTTTCCTAATTAAATTTATCTAATTTTAGTATTTGTTGTTCAAGTACATGATATTACGCTAAAATTGTAAAACTTTCAAGCCCCAGCTTTCAATGGTTATTCCGTTCTGAGGTCAAATATAATCTCCACTTTGAAAGCCCCCCATTTCGTCAATTTTAGGAAAAAAATTTAAAAAAAATACTTTTGTACTCTGTTCTAAACTAGTGGTTCGCCCCGAACTGAGACCTCGCGGTAACGGTATCCCATGATTATTCATTCAATCGATACATGATAACCAAAACTGACATTATTATTATGCCCGTTTTCACCAAACATACCTAAATCATCCCCTAAGTAGGAGTCTCTTAACGTAGGTAGCTCCTAAATACAATCCTAAGTCCTAACATCCGTCCCAATATCCTTTTAGGTGTCCCGTACAGGATCGTGATAAATAAGTTGACAGAAAACATCAATCACCTAACTTATAGGTAGCCCGTAAAGGTTAGGGAACGTTAGTGAAAACATTGAATTATTTATCAAACATTGAATTTAACTCGTAGTTTCATGGGAATAGTTACTGACTGCGCCATCTATTAGCATTATTGTGAAGCTATGTTGATGCTATATGAATTACTGACGCCCATTAAAAATTAAATAATCTCGTTTCTTTATAATATTCATATAATTTTAGTATTTGTTGTTCAAGAACAGGATATAAGTGACCTAAAAACATAAAATCAGTTTGAAAATCCATAGCGGATTTTTCTAGAGAGCGTCTTCAAGCGAGCGTATAAAATCGCCACTTTGAAAGCCCCCCATTTCGTCAATTTTAAGGGAAAAATTAAAAAAAAATGATTTTTGTACTCAGTTCAAAATTATCTTTAAAATGATACGTAACAATTTTATGTAACGCGATATTTTTTTTTTTACTTCGCATTCGCTTCTATGAGAGCCCCCCTGAAATAAAGATTTTTATAACTTTTTAAGCCATTTTCGGCTGGAGGCCATCGGTTTACATATTATATCTAAATTTGAAGTAATTACGTTCAGTAATTCAAAAGTTATAAGGCTCTGACAGACGGACGGACGGACGGACGGACGGACGGACAAGTGCAAATCGCCCTAGTTAACTCAAAGACCTTCGCTTCGCTCGGTCGATTATCTTTAAAATGAGGTACTGTAAACCTATGAAACGCAAAATTTTTTTTTTTCTTCGCATTCGCTTCTATGAGAGCCCCCCTGAAATAAAGATTTTTATAACTTTTTAAGCCATTTTCGGCTGGAGGCCATCGGTTTACATATTATATCTAAAATTGAAGTAATTTCGTTCAGTAATTCAGAAGTTATAAGGCTCTGACAGACGGACGGACGGACGGACGGACGGACGGACGGACAAGTGCAAATTCACTCAAGTAGACTCAAAGACCTTCGCTTCGCTCGGTCGATAATCTTTACTAATATAAGTTAGTCCTTCAATCACGCAACAATGGAACAACGGATCGACCCGGAGAGAAATATAGGGTACTTTTATCCTGGAAAACCCAAGGACGCCTGCAGTATTTTTCACAAAATCGCGGGTAATTGCTTGGTTTAATTGCTTGGTAAATCACAAATCTTACCCAAAAATGTTGGTGAGGCCACCAATAGTCCAATAGTCTTTATATAGGATATGCAATATACATAGCTACTCGGAATTGCCAGTGGCTTTGCATACAAAAGCAACCAATCACGACAAGACCGCACCTCATTACTCTCATTGCTTAATCTTAAAGCCCCCCAAAAACAGACGAAAAGCCAGATTAATTACAGCTAAGCTATCACTTTTCTTCGCAAATGGATACAAAAAACATCATTGCCACATTATCTCCAAGCAAATTGTCTGAAGATTTTAGATAATCCCAATTGAGAAAAAAATATTTATCTTGTTTTATTTGAACTGGTTTTCATCAATTGAAAAGTGCTATTGCATTCTACCTTCTTCTTCTACTCGTAGGTATAATAATAATATATGTGTTATAAGGAATAATTATTTATTATATTATATATAAAAATTATATGGTAGGCGATAAATTACCAGGTATGTTAGGTATGTGTTTAAGTGCCGATTTCACCAATGTCGAGAAACGTTTATCAAAGGGATAAATTGGGCGTTTTGACAGTTTTTGTATTGAAAACTCTGTCAAAATATAAAATTTACTCTCGGTTAAGACTTATTTTACGTTGGTGAAAAAGGTCCTAAGGATATGAAACATAGCTTATACTTTGTATATAAATGACATTTGTTATTTTTTTCAGTATTATAGGGCTCTATTTATTATAATCTAAATTTTATGTTTATCCCTAAGTTGAGCTCAATAAAAATTTATCCGTCCCTCGTCATTTCCTTGGGTTTGGGGATTGTGGCTGTTTTGCGATAACACTTTTTAACGATGTTACAAATTTTTTTAATATTTCTACCCGGATTAATGCTAGAGCTACCAAATATTATATTCTCACAGAGAATTTTTAAAAGTTCAGCCTTTGATATATTTTCTGAATATTCACATAAAAATAATAATAATATTGATTAGAGTAGATGTGTAAAATTTAACGAAATCAAAAAAATAATGATCTATATATATTTTCCTCAAAGTTAATTTTGTTTCAACAAACGAATATTTTCATAGATACTAGTACATCTAAATAATATTATAGAAGATAAGGAGGTTTCTATACCTAATTTAAAATTCCGCCTCTTGTACTCTTAAAATAAGGAAGACTTGGTAAATTTCAAAAACACCCGCATCGAATTGAAACTTGGCTTCCACTTCTCTCTGGTTAATTTTCTTAAAAACGAAATGTCTTAAAACAAAACTTTAGGTAACATAAAATGTTGCAACCACCAGTCATTAATAAATCATTAAGACTCTTGTGGTCCAAATTTGGAACAGTAGTAATGCCGCTTCTGACATTCATTCATTATATCTTATGCTTGTGATTCATGGCCATTTTTACAAGATTTATTTAATAACTTGCAATGTTTGTATGCATGTTCGAGTATATTTACCTCAAATCTTGTATGATGAATTCGAACCACGTCCCGGTTTCCGATTGTGCTGAAATTTTGCATGTACATATGTAAGTCTGATGACAATGCGATATTATTGTGACATGGAGCTGATCTGATGATGGAGCCGGAAGATGGCTATCGGAACTCTGTAATAAAACGACTTAACCCAATCAAATTTGGACTCTTTTGATTCGTATTGAGAAGTATTCTGGTCCTAGATGATATCCAGGTTCTGATGATGGAACTGGAACGTGGCTTTGGGAACTCTGTAATAAAACGGCGTAACTACATTGAGTTTGGGCTCGTTTGATTCGTATTGATAACTATTCCAGTCCTAGATAATATTCAAGGTCAGATGCCAGCTACTAAAAGCTTGTATTTTAGAAATATTTTTTTGGAACGATATTCCTTATGGGGCGTTGCGGAGGGGTAACCTAGCCGGCAAAAATTTTTCGTCACAGTCCTTGTTTTATTATTATCTTCGTTTATTTTACACATTCTATCAATGCTTCGATGGCGCAGGGGTAAAAAGAAGGAGTGATACTATCGGTTTAGAGCAGTAATTCCCAAAGTGGTCCAGGTGGACCCCCAGGGGTCCACGGGAGACTCGACGGGGGTCTACGTTGGCGTGACAGAAAAATGGGGGTTCACAATTCGTAAGCGGGGGTCGATAGTGAAGCCGCCGCCGACGCGCCGTCTGCAACGCTTGTTCAGACGTGCAAAGGGACCAAATACGACTTGTGGGTGGTGTGTGTGCTTGCAATCTTGCATGAACTTGTTTGATTCTTCACCAATATAAATACGAATGCCAAGAATAAACGTTACTCATTTGTTCCCGGAATTTCGGAGAGAAAAGTACCTAAAGTGAATCGATCTTAGTGATTGCCAGCGACGGAAAAAGTAAGTAGGCTGCCTTTTGCTATACATACTTTTATTTTATTTATTACTTATTTATTTATTTAGAACAGAAATCCGAGAAAGGTAGAACTTTTTGTCCCTAATTTATTAGTAATTGTTTATTTCCCGACTGTGTGGTGTTTCACTAATATAAGTCATCTTTATTATCAACCCAGCGAGGTCTCCTCTAAGAGAAGGGTTACAGGCCATAGTCCACCATGCTGGCCCAATGCGAATTGGTGGACTTCACACACCTTCGAGAACATTATGGAGAACTCTCAGGTGTTACGTGTACGTTATTAATGTTTAATTTTGATTGCAGGTACAATTATATTTTGATTTACTATACTTACTTAATATAATATTGTAAAATATGATAACAATAATAATAATTAATAGTTACTTACATAGTATTTGAATAAATACAACACAAGAAAATATACTATTTTTTTATTTTTACCACTCCGAGTTTTCTAAATAAAATAAGTGAGAATTGATTGGTTTTTGTGCTGTGAGTAGATGTCAAAAATGTAAGCTTGAGATGGAATCACTTCTTTTTGAATGGTCAACTTTACTTTTGACATCCACTCACAGCACAATCAATTAATTAATTTACCAATCAATTCTCTTTTTTTTTCAAAGAATGTTGTTTTCGTGGTTGGAACTCACTCGCAACGCCAATTTTCATAATTTATCTTCACATTTTTTGTCGACTGGAAATATGATAGAAATTTAGCTGCAGGGGGTCCACCGGAACCAGCAAACTTTTGAAAGGGGTCTATGAGCAAAAAAAGTTTGGGAACCTCTGGTTTAGAGGTTCGAATCCTGACTTCAGATAATTATTATTTATTTTATTTTTATTATTAATTTATTATTATTTATAATTTTATAATTTATAATATTTAGTAAAAAATTAAAAACAAATTACACTTGTTATTATATATTTTTATAAATCATTGTAAACAAAATAAAGGTGTTAAGATAATTTTGTATAGTAGTTTTTTGATTTTTATCGATAAAAAAATCATGATAAAAAATGTAAACCCGAATAATTATTTTCTTCATACCTCGAATAGAACTTGAAATTAATATTTTTATAATAAGGAACTTCGTTCCTATCTGGTGTCCCACGACACCACACGACTTTATCATAATTATGGACATCAATATTTGTTATTGCAAATTAAAATATTAATTACACGACAGTCACCTTTGGTTATATACTCAAAGACAGTCACACATACAGTTGGAGATTTAGGTTGCTTAGGCAACCTAGGAACCTAATTCTCGAACGATGTTTGATTGCGGTTGTCTAGATTGTGCTAGTATTATTTTGCATTACTGATATTATAAATGCGAAAGTGTGTTTGTTTGTTGGTTTGTCCTTCAATTACGTCGCAACAGAGCAACGGATTGATGCGATTTGTTGCATGGGTATAGTAATGGGTGTAGTAGTGGGTCCTCAGACCGAGAGAGCTACTTTTTATCTAGGATAATCGAAAGAGTTCCCGCGGGATTTTTAAAAACTAAATCCATGTGGACGAAGTCGCGGGCATCAGCTAGTATTTAATTGAAATCTCTTTTACATACTTTAATTTTTACCTAATATTAGGTAAAGCAGTGATAACCTAGTGGTTAGGACTGTGGTCTCCTATTCGGGGGCCGCAGGTTCGATCCCGGGTACGCACCTCTGACTTTTCGGAGTCAAGTGCGTTTAAGCAATGAACTATCACTTGCTTCAACGGTGAAGGAAAACATCGTGAGGAAACCTGCACATCTGAGAGTTCTTCATAATGCTCTCGAAGGCGTGTGAAGTCCACCAATTCGCATTGGGCCAGCGTGGTGGACTATGGCCTATAACCCTTCTCTGAGAGGAGACCTGCGCTCAGTAGTGAGCCGTTGATGGGTTGCTAATGATGAATGAATGATGATTTAGGTAAAGGTCAGATAGATGCTGAAATATTTCTTGATTGTTCAGACCAAAAAAAATATTTTCGCACTGAGCTGAGTGTGGGATGGCGCAGTGTCAGAAATGATGAATGAGAAGTCCTATTCAGGCTGCAAAAGAATATTTCTGGAATATATAAATAGCCGATAGGCGTAGTAGCGTTTAACAAGCAAATATATTATTATGGAACCGACCTCCCTAAATTGAATTTAACAGTGCCGAATCCCTTCAAGATTATATTTACTGTACTTTACTATTTCAATATACCTATTGATATTTAGGAGTAAAAATATACATAACGTGAAACGCTTTCTTATTTCCTATAATACGAACAAAGAATACGATATTGCTCAAAACTCTTCTCAGAGTTCTAAAATATTATTATGCGTTTATTTTTATTAAAGCAATGTGTTATCTCATAACACATTGCACAAACACAACACAAACACAAAAATAAACGCATATAAAATGCATCGTGACAAAAAATCAAAACTATCAAAACTCTACTTCTACCTTCAGCAATTGGGTATTTAATTGTAGTCAAAATGTTGATATTCATTATTTATAATCAAAAATGTAACATGTAAGAATAACATTTGTAAAAACAGAAAATAAATCGGTCCAAAAACAAATAAGTTATAGTAGACTAGCTGATGTCCACGACTTTGTCCGCGTGGATTTAGTTTTTAAAGTTAGTCCAGTAGACAGGTAGCTTCAGATGGAAAATGGTCAGAAGTTAATGAAGCTTTGGGCTGTTGTTAAGGGATGGCTAAATAACATTTTCTCTAGTTTTGAACCTCGAATGACTTTTTTCCTTACGTCCTACGGCAAAAGCATTTCTATACTTTTTTGTATAGATCCCTGAACAATATCCCAAAGTTTCATAGACATCCAACCTTTTTCCACCTATCCCCACTTTTTCCTACCTGTCGACTGGACTATTTTTTCAAAGAACCATATCTCGGTAACGAATTAACATACAAACTTTTTTATATGGTCAAAATTGTAGGAAATATAACGCTCTATAAAACCGTATAGAAATACTTCTGTCGTAAGGAAAAAGTTATTGAGGAAAAATCGGCGGAAGGTCGGAAATTTTGCAGTAGATCCGTAGCTCGGTGGCGGCGTGATTGAAGGACAAATCAACAAACACACTTTCGCATTTATAATATTTTATAGTATATAGTATGATAGAGAGAGCGCTAGTGAAGTGTGATGTCACAATTCAGCAACTCCATAAACGCTCCATAGAAAATTTCGTTTTAGAAAACGGCTTAATATTGCTACTATTCTTATCACTTTAACCAAAATATTTGCGAGGAAAACTATTTGAAGTGTTCATCACTTCAAATAGTTCATTTCAGAAATTTTACGATTTCATTTTCCAAAAAGCTTCTCCATTACAATAACAGTACTTCAGTACTTTATTATTAGTGAAATATTTTAATAATCTAAAACAAATATTAATTATTATTTATTAACATTTAAAGCAACCAAATGAAAACCATTAGTACTTAACTAATAGTAATAATGAGCTTATGATCTTGTTCATGATTTTCTTCACGTACCTACTTGTTCTTATCGAAATATTACTCGTACTATGTCTTTCTTCACATATTTACTCCGCCAAACTTTAATGCTTGTTAGTAGGAAACTTACAACTCAAACAATAAACAAGCATTTAATGTTACTTAAGCAACAATACTATCATGAAATTAAAATTGACACACAGACTATTTTATGACCTTTATAGACCTTCTTCTAAATTTAAAATTTTCAGTAGGTGCCTTTTCCTTTTTCCTGCAACTTCGTTTATTTTTTTAAGGTTCCGTACCAAATTGGTAAAAATGGAACCCTTATGGTGCGACTTTCTCCGTCCGTCCGTCCGTCTGTCACAATCGATTATTTCAGTAACTATTAAATTTATAGACTTGAAATTTGGAATAGTTGTATAATAGTGGCTCCACATCATTGAAATAAAAAAAAACGGAAATTATATTTAGTTTAATTAAAAAAGGGGGAAATCGGGAGTTTGAAATTTCAAAGTAAGATAACTAAAGAAATCGTGCAAAATATTGTAAATAATACCATTCCCCGTTTATTTCCGAAGTTTACCAATCAAAAAATCAGAAATAATTATAGTCAATAGAGGTTTAAGTATATTTTACAGGAAAAATAAAACTAACCCTCTAACTATTTTAAGTTTAATTAAAAAAGGGGAAATTTCAAAGTAAGATAACTATACAGAGTATCTTATGAAAGGGCTTTACTTGTACATTCTAAAACAGATTTTTATATAATTTTGTCCATAATAGTTTTCGATTAATCGTGCGAATAAATTATGGTCAGTAGAGGGTTTTGTATATTTTACAGGAAAAATAAAACCAATACTCAAACTAGCATATATATATATATATATATATATATATATTATATTAACAGAAAACCTCTACAAACAAAGTTAAGTTAACGATATTAAAAACAAAAAAATATGAATAAGCAAATTAATATAATACTATCGTTTTACCTGAATACTTTTAATTCTGGAATACGGAACCCTCGGTGCGCGAGTCCGACTCGCACTTGGCCGGTTTTTTATTTTATTCTGCAGAAATCTGTTTGCCAAAGACAAAGAATATACCTGCTTTATAGCTTGCTGAAATTGGTTAAATAGCTGAGGCAGATATTATTTATATATTTTTTCATTCATTGCATGATTGTATTTTGTACGATCATTAAAGTTGTTTTCAAAAGTAAGTATAGTATGTTACAACAATAAAATGGCGTACAAACTTTGGAATTATAATGATCTAGTATGGATAAATATAATATAATTATTATTATAGATCAATAAATGATGAGATTGAAATTGCATACGTATTAATCCGGACTGCTTTATACAATATTTAAAGATTCAAACAAAGGTTTCAATCCATTTGGAAATGTATCGGTCATGTATCATAAAATAATATAATATTGTAAACACAAAAACAATATTAAGGAACACATAAAATACTTCTCGTACGTGTAGGCATATAAATACTCAGTATAAAGCAATATACTCACGTATTTGTACCGCAATGCTGTACCGTATTTTTCGTATCATATTATACGAGTATTAAGAAAGATAAAATGATATCAATCCAAGTAAAGATGCTTTGTTTTTTATATGTCGCAGTAAGATAGTTGAAGCCGTGTTATAGCTATAAGCCTAGGTTTATAGCTATATGCCGGAATATAGCTATACGAAAGCGATTCATAGCTATCTTACTAGGAATATAGCTATAATACGAACAGGATCTAGTAATATTACTAGATCGCGTTCTTTCAAACAGGAGCTGACGTGATCGAGATCGATCTTAGCTATAATTTATGAAGATCTGTTCAGGCGTTTGCAGATCATCAGCTCAAGTTGCTTGAATCTTGCCTAACAAGTCCTGCGTTTGCCAAAATCTAAAGTTAGGTTAGGTTGGGGCTCGACAGGAACAGTTAGGTGGAACAGGAACACTTTAGATTTTGGCAAACATAGCACTTCTATAACCATTTTACTAGATTAGTCTAGTCAGATAGCTATATTACTAGATCGCATTCGTTTTATAGCTATATTCCTAGTAAGATAGCTATGAATCACTTTCGTATAGCTATATTCCGGCATATAGCTATAAATCTAGGTTTATAGCTATAACTCGGCTTCAACTATCTTACTGCGACATATACACAATTTTTACAAAAGTAGAACGAGCTTGGTGATACTCAATGGGTCGATTTTAATTGGAAGTTTATTTTTAACCGACTTCAAAAAAGGAGGAGGTAATCTATTCGTCGGAATCTTCTTTTTTATGTATGTTGACCGATTACTCGAAGACGCCAGTACCGATTTGGAAAATTCTTTTTTTTTTGAAAGGTCATACTTCTCAGGTGGTCCCATCAAAATTTTATCGAAATCGGTCGAGCGGTTTAAAAAATCAACAATAAATTATATATTTTGTACTGGTGCGGGTGTTTGAAGTCGGTTGTTTAAAAATATTTTTTTACGTTAGATTATATATTATAGGAGATAAAGGAGGGTACCAAAAAAAAAATTAATCCGAGCGCGCGCACGACCAACGCCGAGCCGATCTACGAGTCGGGAGAGGCGACGATGGAGCGATCGTCGGCCTTATAAGCGCAGCGTGCTATTTGTTCGCTCTCTTTTATTGGGACGAGCGTACCGTCAACATCTCTTAATCGTGATGGGGATCACGCCTGAGTCATAATAATTGTCCATTGGTTGATTTGTGCATTTTGATAGTTACCCTCACGTTCAGATGGTGGTTTGTCTGTCGTGCTGTGGTTATTAGCTGAGTGGAAAGGGGCCGTTATTGGGGATGGTGGAGACGGCTTATGTAGGGTTTCAGCGTTTTAAGAGATGCGTTCTCTTATAGCCTGATTAGTTTTTGAGGAATAAATCCGCTTCTGATAACTTTTAAATAAATCCGCTTCTGATAGCCTATAATATTATAATGATTCTTGATTTTTAATATAATTGCACATGCTTGTCTAGCACTTATACGTTAAATTGTTATGCTACATACCTACCTACTTACTCATAATATTGTTATATTAGATTTCTGATGTCCGCGTGATTTTAGGATGATGAAAATTTCATGGGAGGTCTGATTTTCGGGATTCTTCTGATAATCCTTACCAACGGATCTTGAGAAACGTCAAGATCAGATCAGACTTCAGTGGTTAGTAGTTTAAAGCAAAAACCCGCTTTAAGTATAATATTATTCTACCTAATTGTTGTGAGCAACCCATTAACGTCTCACTACTGAGCGCAGATCTCCTCTCAGAGAAGGGTTATTATAGGCTATATAGTCTACCACGCTGGCCCAATGCGAATTGGTAGACTTCACACATCTTGAGAACATTATGGTGAACTCTCAGGCGTGCAGGTTTCCTCACGATGTTTTCCTTCACCGTTGAAGCATGTGATATTTAATTGCTTAAACGCACTTAACTCCGAAAAGTCAGAGGTGCGTGCCGGGCTCGAACCTGCGACCCCCCCGAATAGGAGACCGCAGTCCTAACCACTGGGCTATATCACTGCTTCTTTCTTCTACCTAATTCTACCTAATTACAGCGGTTTTAATTTTTGACCCAGCAAACTTAAGGGTCACAAAAAAGCAAACCAAGATTAGGTTTTCGTTAAACAGGGAACAGAAGTAAAATCCAAAAAAAAAAAACTGTTAGTGCAATTTGGTGCAATTTGGTGCAAACAGGCGCAAACCCATTAAAAATCGTTTCGTTTCGACGTGTTCAAAAGACCTACTTTCGTCCTACTTAATAGAACAAAGGAACCCACGTACGTACATAAGTATACCTGCACTAATTAGCGCTACAGCTTACGCTCACGAATAGGAGGGAAAAGAAAACGACGCGCCACCATGATACCTCAAGGCAGTGTATGCATTTTCTTTGGTGTTTTTCTAATATAAACCAACAATGCGTATACCTCGGCAGACTGGGCGTTAAAATGTTTATGTTGGATTATATACTTTTTAGAATTATTCTTTTACAAAATAAACAAAAACGTATTAAACTTAATATTAAAGGAAGTGAACAACTGGACAAGCGGTGAAAAAATTAATGAGATAATTTATGGTGAAATTGTTTAAATCCGAAAGCAACATTTTTCATGCATTTGTCATTATTTTGTGTGTATTAGAAGTGACTATAAAAGGAATTTGAAAAGTCAAACCTCACAAGCATCATAAAGAACGTCTGTATTAAATAAGAACTCGATAACAGCCGCTCTACTTTCCTTCAAAGAGTTTTTCAGATCGTACGTTATATAACTCTTAAGTTAAACCGAGGTCGTTAATAAACCATCAATTTTGGTTGTTGCGATTAAGAGTAGAGCGATAACTGCTTCTGACAACCGTTTAAATGTTCACGACTTCACGACAATGTTACGATGATATGACAAATCAGATCAGTGAAGGCATTAGATCGTCCTCATAGTTTAATTAACTTGATCTTAGACCAAAGGCGGTTTACGTAAAGTCAATAATTTGCCGTAGGTACGGCAATCGAAACCAGAACATCGTTGTCTTACATGATCAACAGGCGCTCTGGAGACATCGTTTTTTACTTCATAAGAAATATAATATTATCGTGGTAAAATCGAGCGGTTCCTTCAAGAACATTTAAAATACTAATACGTACATAGATGGTATCCATCTATGTACGTATTGTGACGATGGTATGTATCTATGTACGTACGAGGAGGATTTTCTCCCAGGCTATCGCCTGGGAGAAAATCCTCGTCTAAAGTAGGCATATGGAAAATTTCAACATTCGAGACTGCTTTCTTAAATCATGATAAACTTTCTATCCTGAGATACGACGATAAAGAATAGGTATGTCTTTTCTCAAATGAGATTTCATTTCTCATTTATAAAATACTAGCTGATGCCCGCGACTTCGTCTGCGTGGATTTAGTTCATAACATCCCGCGGGAAATCTTTGTCACCCTCCAGGTTCTCAACTATACCTATCCAATAAATCACGTCAATCCGTAGCTTTGTAGCAGGAAACATTTGATCGTCTTGCTCGCGGCATTGTTAATGATGATTCAAACGAAAACATATTACTGATGATATTATCTATCAATTACGTTAAACTATAATTTTTATAATTGTTTTTACCATAATTAACCAAATACAAAATTACGTTTAGCTGTCATCTACGTTTTGTTCTTCCACTGTCATTTTCGTTTTTTTATTCCATGTCAGATGCATTTTTGTAATACCAGGTTTTATATTGACTTGACGGAAACGCGGTCGAACGGGATAAAAAGTATCCTATGTCCGTCTCCTGGTTCTAAGCTACCTCTCCACCAATTTTGAGCCAAATCGGTTCATCCGTTCTTGAGTTATAAATAGTGTAACTAACACCACTTTCTTTTATATATATAGATTATTAAAGAAGTTAATAAGCGTGAGCGTGCTCACCGCTACACCACGGATCCCAATCCTCCGTTTGTGATATATATTTTGATTTTGAAAATTTTAGCCGCTGGTACTGACATGTAATATGTCAAAAAAGTGGCTAAAATTTTGCAGCCATAACACCGCAGTAACGATCTACTTTCAAAGGCTAAAAAATGGTTACTTACATTGAAACTCTTTTAAATGAGAGATGTCATTTAGCTTTTACTCATCAATATTTTTACTAAAATGACTACCTCAATAAACTTAGCTCGCGGTTATTGCGCCTACAACATTCAACAAGACTACAAGGTGCTACGAGCGTGTCTTCCATGGCTGTTTGCTATCGACACCAGATTTTTTTATTTTCCTTCTAACAACTTACTACTGCAATAAGTAGCAAAGGTAATTAAAATATTATACGCGTATTCCTACTGGCAGTAGGAATGGGAGTATCATGGGCAACAAACGGACATTAAAACTTTCTGTTTCCACGAAACGTAAACATTATGCGGTTTTATAACAATACATACATGCAGCGAGAGTAGTTACAGACCGAATTTTTTAACATCATGCTATGAACGAAACTTAACTATGGTGTGACATCATTGGTATCATAACTAAAAATAAGAAATAGCTTTGTTCTAAGCGATACAAAATTTATCATCTCCGTAAACATAATATATATAATGTTTATGAAACATCTCATGGGCGGGGGAAGCCGTGATGAATGGAGTCGCGTCGCGCGCGAGGCAAGACAGGAGAATTGAAGAGATATATTAATATACCTACCTTATAAGGTCGATCTATTAGATTTACATACGCGTAGGTATTACTAATACATTACAGAAATAGAATCTACTTTATAATTATACATTGCAATCATGCAGTCATGCACAGACTATCTATCAGACTATTTATTATAAGAATTTAAGAAAAACAACGAAAAATAACTTACCTACCATTAAATCGCAAAAGGTAACGAAAGCAGGTAGGTATAACGAACGTTAAGATTTATATGTAAATCTTGAGCCAGTGAAACTTTGGAACTACTTATTGTTACGGAAATCTGACAAATTGCAGACATAATACTTTCTGAATGTTTACATTTGGTACAATAACAACTAACGACTTTTATTGGTTAACATAATAAGAAACAGATTTCGTTTATATAGAACGCGCTCTAGGGGACGCTCAAGAATGACTTCTCGAAGTTAGCTATTATATTTAGGTATCAAAAGGTGTAAAATAAAAATGTTTTTCAAGACCCCCAAACTTTTTGCTTTTTATTCATAGCGCTATAAATAAAAAGCAATCGTAAAAGGTAAATGGTTGCTTTTCTTCAAAATTAAATATATTAAAAGGTCGGCTTTTACAAAATCAGTTAGCAGAAAGTATTCGCATTTAGATTTAGTACTCTCAAATATTCAAAGTCATCTTTCATTATTCGTTTTGTTAATTTACTACACAATTTTTACGAAGAGTTCTTCCTTTTACCTCGGAAAGCCACTTTTATTGGTTATTTCTTTTTGAACAGAATAGAATAGAACTTTATATTGGGTTTTTATTTGGTCTTTCGTAAAATTTTAATTTTGAAACGTAGAGATATTTTAGTATCACACTAGTCACACTAGTATTATAAAATCGAAATTATGTGTGTGTGTGTATGTTTGTTACACTTTCACGCATTAACTTCTGGACGGATTTGGCTGAAATTTGGAACGGAGACAGCTCATACCCTGGATTAACA
Organism: Oeneis ivallda; assembly: GCA_029955525.1. Taxonomy (NCBI): domain Eukaryota; kingdom Metazoa; phylum Arthropoda; class Insecta; order Lepidoptera; family Nymphalidae; genus Oeneis; species Oeneis ivallda. The sequence continues at coordinate 17,542,797 of JARPMR010000002.1, read as the reverse complement.
CAATAGGCTACATTTTATCCCGTAAAATTAAAAAGTTCCCGAGGGAATTCAAAGTCTTAATCCACGCGGACGACGTCGCGGGCATAGTCTAGTTATCTCAAATTTGAAAACCACTAATTAGGAATCTAAAGATCTACTTTGAAAACTTGCTTTGATGAATTTATATATTACATTTTTACCACTTGTTAATTTTTATTTCATCATTATATTTTAATATATTCGAGAAGAGAACTATGCTCGCTGTAGTGGGCAAAAGTCTCCTCTGCTGGCCTTGTGCGGATTGGCAAACTTCACCAAATTTTGAGATAGAGAATTCTCAGTCATGTTAGTTTCCTTAAAACGTTTTCTTATCTTTGAAAATTTAATGGTTGTCTGCTTGAAATCAGACCCTCCAAAAAGGAAGCCGATCTTAAACACTAGGATATCATTAGAACTGGAATTAGTTATCAGTAACAACCCATCAACGGCTCGACACTACTGAGCGCAGGTCTCTTCTCAGGGAAGGGTTTAAGGCCAAAGTCCACCATGCTGGCCCAACACAAATGGCAAACTTGTTACAATATTATTTATTTATTATTATTAACTTATTACACCAAAATGGAAATCTCTGGGATTTATTATCATCATTCACTTACTGGTTCTAAAATAAATATGGTTCAGTATCAGTTCTATCATATAGAAATGGTACGTGAAAAGGTCTATTCATGTTCACAAGCGACTGGATTCGCCGATAACCTTCCCTCTGAATTGTGTTTAGTTTCTATCCCGAGGGTGAAGTAACGTTCGAATCACGTTTACGGCAACAAAAAGTAAAACAGATAAATCTTTAAATCTCGAACACAAAAGCCGGTCTCGAAAAACCTGTCTCCAACCTTACTTTTTATAATAATGACACATCGGTAACTGATGAATGTTAACGATCTACTCAAAAACTCCGCATATACATTGAAAACAAAATCTAAGGAAATTGTCGCATTAACTTCATAAAAATTCTAAATTATTTCAAGTGGGCCCTTATGATAAGTCAAAGATTAAGCACCGGTTAGGAAGCAGATTCTGCTAACATAAAACTAAACAAATAAATGCTAAAACGCATAAGTCAAATAACGTGTACGTCAGTATTTCATCACATTCAACCATTAATTGGGCAAAAGTAGTTTTACAGTTACTTGTAGTATTAATTATAGTAGAAATTAAGAACGTAAGCAGATATTAATATTTAACTAACACTATTGTACTACTCAATCTGTGCAAATAAATAATTAAAAAAAAAAAAAAAAACTCTAAAAAACCGGTCAAGTGCGAGTCGAACTCGTGCGCCGTGGGTTCCGTACCTACCGCCCATTATACCGCCATTATATTACTATTATTTTTATTATTATATATAATTTTCTACTTTTTATTTTTTGGAATTTTTCCTTTATAAGTACTTTATGCTGTAAGACCTTGCTTTTTGCCAAATTTCGTAATTCAACGGTAACTACCATACCTATAGGTTTTCGACCCAAAACCTGTAGGGTACTTCCGGTTGATCTACAATTGTCAATTTTGGTTACAAGCAAGGTACAAGTAAAGGCAAAATTTCGAAAAATAAAAAAAGTTGAAAATTAAGGTAAATTTTGGTACTTACAAGTTTTCGCGAAAATCTAAATTTGCCCATATCTTTTTATCGTGTTGACTCAGGACCTTGATTTTTATACACCTATTAGGGACTATAGACCTCAGTATCTGGTATGAATTTAAACTTACTAGGTCCACCCTTTACTGAGAAAATCGGTGGTGACACACGGACAGACAGACGGACAGACGGACGGTGTTCTTATAAGGGTTCCCTTTTTACCTTTTGAGGTACGGAACCCTAAAAGCAATCCCACGACTGAAAAGACCGATTGAAAGAACATAAATTCGCAGGCAACTGCTAGTTTATAATATATCTACTAGCTTTAGCCCGTTACTTCATCCGCGTAGAGTTAGGTTTATACAAATCTCGCGAGAACACTTTCTTTTTCCGGGATATAACCTTTGGATTGTGACCTGGGCTACCTAGACAATGCTCTGTTGCTGTGTGATTGAAACCAACAAACTCAGAAAATGGGTTTGTTTGTTGGTTTGTCCCTCAATCACGCTGCAATAGAGCTACGGATCGACGTGATTTTTTGGATGGGTATAGTTGAGGACCTGGAGAGTAACATAGGCTAACATCTTTTCATCCCGGAAAATTAAAGAATTCCCGAGGGATTTTAAAACTAAATCCACGCGGACGAAGTCGCGGGCATCAGCTAGTTTATAATATTAGTAAGAATTATGATAGAAATAGATCAAAACAGAGCCACATGTGTTTTAATTTACGATTTTAAATTAAGTGAAATCATTAAAAGCGTTCAATCAATAGCTCAAATGCGGTTAATAGGTTGAAGAGGAGGAAAGTAGGCAAAATGCATCGGAGAACATGAAAATATGTACAAAATGAGGGCACACGCCTGAGAAACAATTGGCGCACGGCGCAATATGTTGGTCCCCGAAACAAATGTACAGACAACATAAGATTTATATAGGTATATGTACTATCAGGAAATTGTAACAGTCGGTGTCTTATAAAATAGAAAATTCTCCCCTTCAATATTTGTTTGTTTTCTATAGAACGGCAGCAGTACAATTTTTGATTTAACTATACTCTAAGCTTTAATAATACTAGGAAATCAGACGCGGAAAATAATAAGAAACAGGTTCAAAACAAATTGAACTAATTTACTTTCAAATTAACTTCACTTTACACAATAATCGAATAGCGCCGGTACCGACGTTTGGCGGGTGAGCCAGGAATCGAGGAATCGCACGTATGCGGCTGAGGGCTCGCTTTTGTACTTAGTTTTGGTCGGTACCGCCAATCGCCATTCTTACAATCAATCATTTTGAAATTCTGCTAACAATAGTATAACAAGACCGTGGCCGTAGTGTAAGCTGGTCAACACACTCAGGCGCGATTCCCGGCAGATGTCTGTGCAATACCCGCTCACCCCGCTATGTTTGATATGTGTTTAATTAAGGTTTAATTCGTGTATTATTTCCTTTACGTGGAAAAAAAGCGAAAAATCAATTACAGAGTCGCGAAGCAAAAGATGCACCTAATCGTAGGTGTACCAGTAGATGAAGTTGGGTATAAATAATATAAAGATATTTTTATAAATTCTTACTGCCATTTGGACTCCAGAGACTCACTCATAAATACGTCAAAATAAAATAGAAATAAATAGAGACTCAGGGCCTATTTTACTATGACACAGTAAGCTTTAGCCAACAAATTGATGTTTTGACATATATCCAATACAAAAACTGTCAAAACATCATTAGTATTCGACGATTAAACGTTACTCATACTGCACTCCCCATAACTTGAGAAATTACAACACAAGGATTATAAACAAGTGTAAAATAAAAAAATATATTTTTAAAATACAAGTTTTTAGTAACTACTTACATCGCCAGTTCCTGGATATCATCTAGGACTAGAGTACTTGTCAAGATGAATCAAACGAGCCCAAACTCGATGGGGTGACGTCGTTTTATTACAGAGTCCCCTTAACCACCTTTCAGCTCCATCATCAGGCTCTGGATATCACCTAGGGCCAGAGTACTTGCCAAGACGAATCAAACGAGTTCAAATTCGTGGGCTTACGTCGTTTTATTACAGAGTTCCCATAGCCATCTTTCAGCTCCATCATCAGACCAGCTCTATGTCACAATAATATTGCATCGTCATCCATTAACATGTACATGCAAAATTTCAGCTCAATCGGAAACCGGGAAGTGTTTCTAATTAATCTTGCAAGATTTTACCTAAACATACATACCTACATACATTGCAAGTTAAATAAAAGCTTGTAAAAAATACAGATAAGTACAAAGTAACTCAACAGACAAATGCGAAATTCTGAGCTAACGCTGATAACCAATATGTGTCCGTCAACGGCAGGCTTTAGAAGTTGACAAGCGGCATCCGATTTTACACCTATTCAAACGTTTACGCTTGAATAGGTGCAAACTGGCTGGTTGTGTAGGTGTAACCATAGACTATGGTGTAACTGTACGCATTCACTTAGACAAGGATAGAGCATAAAATGCTCTATTCTTATCTCAGTCAAAATCGGATTGAGACTGATTCTTGTAGGACCGTTATTTTTAACGGGACGTCTGCGTCAAAGTATTAAAAAAAGTCGTGTGCTGTCGTGGGACACCAGATAGGAACGAAGTTATTATTATAAAAATACTAGCTGACCCAGCGAACTACGTACCACCAAAAAAAATATTTAGTGGTTGGTCACCCTTATCATTTAAGGGTATGAAAAATAGATGTTGGCCGATTCTCAGACCTACCCGATATGCACACAAAATTTCATAAAAATCGGTCCACCCGTTTCGGAGGAGTAAGGTAACTAACATTGTGACACGAGAATTTTATATATTAGATTAATTTCAAGTTCTATTCGAGGTATAAAGAAAATAATTATTCGGGTATACATTTTTTATCATGATTTTTTTATCGATAAAAATCGAAATGACCCCAGGGAAGCCTAAATATCGATTTTATAAAATATTTAAAAAAAAAATTATAAAAAAAAATGAAAATAGGAAAAGAAAATAGGGCGCGCAAGCCCCCGGGTGGGCTCGAACCACCAGTCTTTCGGTTGGCGGCCGCGCGCGGGCCAATTGAGCTACGGGAGCGATGCACAACTTGTTGAAATTATTTTATAAGATATTTTTAGGCCATCAAAAAGTGTCGAAAGTGTCGGTCCAACTTTTGGTCTTAATTTCCGTGTAGCCCCCTTTCGCAACGCGCCATAAGGAATTTCGTTCCAATATTGTGTATTCAAAAACAGATTCCAACTTCTTTCGGCCCTACAAATATCAATCGTCGACGTTAATACCTTAATGTGATAAAGTTGTTTGGGAAGCCCATTAGTGTGACGTGTCTAAAGGTCAACACCTTTGAAGGTTCTATCTCAAAGCTAAAAGCCCCGACGTTTCAACGGAGGTTCATTCAACAACGAAGATTTGAACATTATTATTTTCAAACTGGTCCAACATTGTCCTAATTAACATTTAAAATTCATCAGCAGCAATAAATTTGCACAATGCCAAAAGGTAAACAGTAACTAACTGGCACTTCATCATTTGAATTAACATTAATGATGCAATTACTAGCGGCTGAACAATACATTACGGCTAAAGAGTGGTTTTTTGATCAAAAAAAGCAATAGCTGCAAGCGCCTAAAATAAACACATTATGTCGGTGCTGTCAGTCGTGGCCAAGCGCCGTAGAGATATTTCCCGGAGCGCATTTTCGCCCGCGAGTCGGTTTTTCAATTTATTTCCCTGTTTTAGCCGAGTGAAGCCATAATTACGACAGCACGCGCGGTACGCCGCAAATTTCACATAGCTACTCAAATTTTTTGTTAATTTATAAAATATAATTAAGTAACGTAAAAATCTACCGCAATAGTTATTAACCATAATAAAATATTGCGGTCAAAAAGTTTTTATTTAATAATATCTTCAACAACTATATTATTCTTGTAAATATTTTCGGCTCACAACTAAGCGCAGGTATCCTCATGGAGAAGGGTTATATTATAGGTTATAGGCCATAGACCACCACGCTGGCCCAATTCAAATTGGCAAACTTCACACGCCTTTGAAAACATTATGGGACCAGAATACCTGCCACAGACAACCACTAGGATATCACTCTTCTTAAATTATCTCATACATATTACTTAATACTTATATGTGAACGGTTTTGCTATCTCGTCTCGTCAACTCAAAGACAAATGAACTAGGATATCGTTGAAAGAATGACAACAATATAGGAACGCAGGGAAGTTTTATAATTTTACGGTAGAGTTGGCGCTCGCTGAGAGCCTCTGGGATACGAGGCGGCGTTCAATTCTCTCCGCTATAAAAGAGATTGAACTTACTTCGCCCGTAATAAGTACACCCTACTCCTCAAAGCATTTCAGACAGGCGCCGTTTCAATCAAAAAATATACTATACCCAAACAAAAAGAGCTCTACGGTCATGAATCACTCTATCAAATGACTTGTTGAATAACGAACAAAATCATAACACTCCTCTTTATTTTCCGTCAAGATATAAGTATAAAAAGTCAGGCGCCAGAAAAGGGGTGGCATTTGGTGATTGTCAGAGTGCTTTCGCTACAGCAAACTGAGATATTGTAGTATATTGGATTCTTTGTATAAAGGGGCCTGCGGTATCTTATGAAAGTTATCACATTTCGTCGTAAAAGCGTTTTTATTTCAGAGATAGAAAAATACAAATACCAATACAAGTTAACGGTTTAATCAAATGTTAATAAATAAAAAATTCTTATTCAGAAAAATATTTACGCTACTACGTATAACATTTTTAAAATTAATTAACCTGAACCATTTTATTATCAAAATATTTGCGAAACTCTTCCGTAGAAATGAATTTCAAATAGTTCGATTTATGAAATTCCTTCAATAACCGTTCATTTATGGATGGCAAATATATATCTTTTGTTCTGAATAATAATGTTTATAATGGACAACAATTATACTACATTGGTTATAAAACATAAACAAACTTTTTTCTTCAAAATCTATCATTTTAATTTTTTATAACTCACCTCTATGATTCTATCATTTCATTACAGTGAGTGAAAATAAGGTTGAAAAAAGAGCGAATAAGGTATATAAATAAAATTATTTCAGGTATGGCCATTCTAATGTCAGGTTGTTCTATTGGCAGCACTTCAAGATTACTAATAAAGGAAACTTAATTTTACACCAGCCATCCATTAGTGTGCAGAAATACAGAAAATGAATGTTCGTCTTCCTACAAAAATAATTCCCACTAGGGTCAATTCAACGCATCTTTATCTTCATTTAGACAAAAACAATGACCGCAGCTAGTAGTCCATTACTGAAAATGGCAAGACATAAGTAGTGATCAATAAAGACGCTTTAGTGGGTTGAGAGGTCAGCTGAAATCTAAGGGATGATGCGAACTTACGCGGGTATAATATTAATAGTTGGCTAATGGATGAAAGACATATTATGGTTACATAAAATTATGTAAATTACTTATAATATCTGCCTCGAAATGAAGAGTTGGGTCATATTGAAATTTGGTTAGGTGTCGTGGTAAAGTCAAGGTTATAATTTTTGGTGTAAGTGATAAAATGAAGTTTTGCCAAATGATAGATAGCATTTTTTTATTAATTCTTTGCAGCTTTGTGCGGAAACGTGATACTTGACTAAAAACGTGTTACGTGATACGTGAAAATTGGGATGAGATTTTATATAGAACATACTTTAATTTTACTCAAACTTGAGACAGTTAGTCTCTTTTTAACTAATTCTTGAGTCTGAGCTGATCTATAGATTTCAGAAAAATAATTGGTAGATAAATAATAATTGGCTGTTTTTATTGTAAAACAGAGCTTCTTGTGGTTATGATTAGGTCTGAATTCCTCACATACGTCAGCTGCGAATGCGATACGATAACGTACAGACGTTTGCTAACAGTTTCGCAGTGCCTACAAATGGTCGTTTTTCCACTACGGCGGTACGGCAACGGCACGCTGACAGCGCCCGCAACGGCGCGGCAGCCGAGGAAACATAAATGTATGAAATTGTATGGCATGTTTTCCCACTTACTGGCGACGGCGACGGCACCGGCTTCATACATTTATCTTCCCCGGCTGCCACGCCGTTGCCGGCGCCGTCGCCGTGCCCTTGCCGTGCCAGCTAGTGGAAACACGCCCAATAGGAGGCACGACTGAATACGATTCTATGCCAAAATTAGCGTAACAGATGACATGAGTTCCCAGTTCCTACTATTTTAAACGAAGGCTCATTGATTAATAAATAATTATTATTGCCTTAGGAAAAGCAACTTGAAGAAAACAAATTCTAATAAAATTAATTCTTTAAAAACCAGAAATTGCCTAGATGTAAAATCGCTCTCGAATTTTCACCAAAAAATTAAACTCAAACAAGAATGTTTCTCAAATGGGTGACACAGCGGTGTGTCCCTAGCGGCACATTTTTGTCATGAAAACGCTAACATATACTATGGGTATTCATCACAATATATTATAAATGTTCGTTTGTATGAAAAACTCCAACCGCACGAAGTGCATGCAGAGCAAAATAGCAACATATTATATTTCCGGGGTACCTTGGCAGAGAGGAGCCTACGGTTCCGTATTGGTTGAACAAATGGGTAAAAGACGTGTGGAAAAACAAGATCGCATTTCGATTCAAATCTATTTTAGAAACCAATTTAACAATAGAAAACTCTAGTCTCATAGTTCCACTGCCGTCGCAATAAAAGGAACTATAAATTCAATCGAATTCTTCGCCACTTTGACGTCTATTCCCACATTGAAACATGGCAAGAGTGTGCCGCTATAAATCTAATTTAGAAAACGTGGCGCTTTAGCGTAATAAATTCGGATTTAAGATTCAAAATGAAGTCCTATCAGTAACGAAATCGCAAATTTAGGCGCACTAGCCTGAACGCAATTACCATAGAACACGGTCTACGAATTGAAATCACGTAAACGTTTCAGTTTCCATATATTTTACGATAATGCTTATATTTTATTCAGGTGTAAAAAATATCAAATTGTTATTATTTTAATTAATTTTTCAAACCGTTACCGATACTTATTAACAGATATTAATAGATAGTAATAGTAACTCGTTATTGATATATTATATAAATATATGGAATAAGGAATGTTATAGTATAATAAAAAAGCATTAAATTAAACATAAACTACATTTATATAAATAAAATTGTATAAGAAGAAAAATAATGACGCGCAACCATAATAATTATGCGAAATTATCATCATTAAGGGTAGGCAAAGTTTTTAAGGAAGTTTTAATTTGAAAGCACGAGTATTAGAACGTGAAAACTGGAGTAAAAGAGGATGATAAAAACGTAATATCATTTTCAGTGGTCCAATCCGGTACCCAATATTTTTGAAAAAGATATAACTAACTTCATAAATTCAGGTTTCACAGACAGAAAATAAAAATATTTTATGAGAAACAAAATATTATCGTGAGTCAATCGTGGCAAAGATATCAAAGATAACACTATAATAAATAAAGATAAATACTGTAATATTCTAAATCCACCCATTAAATACAGTTGAAGCAGTCTGTGAAAATTCAAGTCTGAGATTATGAAAACCAGCCGCCTTTCTTTTTAAAAGAAAAAAACCGGCCAAGTGCGTGTCGGGCCACGCGCAGTGTGGGTTCCGTAGTTTGAAAGTCTCAAATATTATTGCTGACCTAGGATAGTGCTTTTGTTTTATTTATGAATATTGAATAAATTTTGAGTTCCTTGGTTTAAATACTATAATATTCTACAAAATATGCAACTTACACTACGTGTAATGTATGTAACTTAGAAAAAACAGATATAACTCCTTAACTAATGAACCCTACTTAGCCGTGATAGTTTTCCTTTAAAATTCATTATATATACTACTGCTGTGAATTTTTTCTTGTATCCTATATACAACCATTTAGCTGGCAGTGGGGGGGGGGGACACTTGACTCTAATAAAATTTAGCACTTTAAAATATCATATTTCACAAACGGATCCCTGAATTGAAAAATGATGTTCCCACACCCACAATATTTTTGAAAGACCTATTCAACGACACCCCACACTATGGGATAGACGAGAAAAAAAAAATTTATCCCCACTTTACATGTAGGGGAGGTACCCTAAAAAAAAATATTTTTCACAATTTTATTTCACGACTTTGTCGGCGTGATTGATATTTATACCCTTGTCAAATTACAGATTTCTAGTACCAATAGTCTCTGAGCTAAACCACGGACAGACAGACAGACAGACGGACGGACATGGCGAAACGATAAGGGTTCCTTGTTTACTACGGAACCCTAAAAATCGGCCAAGTGCGAGTCGGGCCTCGCTCTTTTAGGGTTCCGTTAAAAAAATTAATTTTATTTTTATTATTTGTTGTTATAGCGGCAATAGAAATACACAATATGTGAAAATTTCAACTGTCTATCTATTACGGTTGACGAGATATAGCCCGCTGACAGACGGACGGACGGACGGACGGACGGACGGACGGACGGACGGACGGACAGCGTAGGCTTAGTAATAGGGTCCCGTTGGTACCCTTTGGGTACGGAACCCTAAAAACGCTGTACGTAAAACTTTACATACAACATATCGTATACAAATATTTCAAGTGCATTTCGTGTACCAAAGTGCTCAAGCATCCGTCTTAATATTGTACGTAGAGTAACCAGAAGTTTCCATCGTCGAGTTTACATCATATTATGGGAAAGGTACAGTGGATTCGTAACTACCTTTAGAGTTTTCAACTCACGGTTCAGTAACTCGGATCGCTGATGCAATCACTGCGTTATTGGATAAACCAATTTCGCACAATCCAAATCTATTAAATTTTCGGTACAAAAGGAAATCAATTGGGAATTGATTTTAAATAATACGAGTACACTACCAAATAATGCAAACATAATGCAAATACTTCTTATAACGATAAATTCGTGTCAAGAAATGTGACTCACTAGGATACTCTTAGGTTGAATTTCCTTTCCTCTTTTGCTCGTATACAATACCTTTTGAACTTCGTCTCTAAGTATGTTGTAGAGAACTTTTCATAAGACGACAAAATATGAAAGTACGAAAAGCTTTGAGGTGAAGCATTCGCAATAGAACATTTTTACGATTAAGTACAGTGTGCAATAGATGTTTTTTTTTATGCAATATTTTTTTAATAAAGACCGTGTAACTAAGCTGTGAGCTTCTAACTATCAAAAATCGTAACAACTTTCCAGAAGAGAACCATTTCCTCTCTTATATATCTTAATATATATAAATTACGTGTCACGTTGTTTGTCCGCGATGGACTCCTAAACTACTTAACCGATTTTGATCAAACTTCGTAACTATCTGCAATTAGGTCCAACTTGAAAGATAGGATAGATTTTTTACTAGGATAGTTTATTTGTTTTATTTATGTAGATAAGTTGGCGGTACGCAGTTCGCCGGGTCAGCTAGTAATTATATAAATTAGACAGTCAGTGAAAGAAATAGTCCTAATGATTGGAATGGATGAATTGGAATACCTATCTCTGAGATCAGATCTCCGGATCAGATTAATCAGGATATAAATCAGATTGATCAGGATATAAAGGAGATCTCTTAAAAAACTAGAGTTAGATTCTTGCAATGCAAGAGACCTATGCGCTGTCCCAGCAATGCACTCAGCCCACCATTTTAAAAGACGATCACGATGATGAAAAAAGTAATCACGCACGTTTGCTTCACATCAGATAATAATATGTTTGGTACCATTTTTGGCTTGGTATAAACCGCACATAATTATATATTTACTTCAACGTCTGTAACAGTTTGGAAGTAAATGCCAAGTAGTTAGCAAGTTGATCGTGAATGTGGTTAGACATAGAGTTCCGTGCACCATCGCATCGTATGAGTTGAAGCAGAAAACAAGTCAAGTTTCAATAGCTCATGTTAGTCATAGAATTCTAATAACTTTTAATAATGGGCAGTTACTACTACGCAATGGTATTATAATTACGTCACTAGCAGTCAACCGCGACTTCGTTAATTTTGCATTTATTTTATTGTCAATCTTTTTTTCCTGAGGGGCTACTCCCACGATTCAAACCCCACCCGTTGCACAAAAATTGTCGGTCGCACTCCTAACACAAGCTTTACGGTTGGAGAGGAAAGGAGAATGTTTGTCACGTTCAGCATGGTTAATAATATATTCTCTCTAAAAATTAATACGGACAGGTTCTATTCCTACTAATGATGCTTATGAAGCTGTGTGCTATAATAAGTATAAAAGAATAGCATAGGGTAGTCAGAACTATGCTCTGGTCTAATTACGCCGATATTTTGTATCTGATCAGAGTAATTAACCAAATTATTAATAACTAGTGGTTCGCCCCGAACTGAGACCTCGCGGTAACGGTTTCCCATAATTGACGATCAAAATTGACATTATTATTATGCCCGTTTTCACCAACCATACCTAAATCATCCCATTTGTAGAAGTCTCTTTACATAGGTAGCCCCTAAATACAATTCTAACATCCCAATGTCATTTTCACCTTTAGTTGTCCCGTAGAGGTTCGTAATAACAAAGTTGACAGAAAGTGTCAACTAACTTAACATAGGTAGCCCGTAAAGGTTAGGGAACTGTTATAGTGAAATCCTCAAGGCCTCAATCAAACTTAGGTATAGTTTTTTGGAACATTCAAATTAAATTACTTGTACACAGCGTCAACTATTGACACGATCAGAAATATGTAAAAACAAACTGCAACGTGAAGTTTTATTGATGTTTGCTAAATGACTAAATAATAATCTTAATTGAATAATAGGTATGTTACATAAAGCTGCATTTGCTATATGAGATGAGAGCGCCATCTATTGACATCATTGTGAAGTTCTGTTGTTGCTGCTCATTAAAAGTTAAATAATTTAGTTTCCTTATTACATTTATCTAATTTTAGTATTTGTTGTTCAAGTACATGATATTACGCTAAAATTGTAAAACTTTCAAGCCCCAGCTTTCAATGGTTATTCCGTTCTGAGGTCAAATATAATCTCCACTTTGAAAGCCCCCCATTTCGTCAATTTTAGGAAAAAAATTTAAAAAAAAATACTTTTGTACTCTGTTCCAAATTATCTTTAAAATGAGGTACTGTAAACCTATGAAACGCAAAATTTTTTTTTTTTCTTCGCATTCGCTTCTATGAGAGCCCCCCTGAAATAAAGATTTTTATAACTTTTTAAGCCATTTTCGGCTGGAGGCCATCGGTTTACATATTATATCTAAAATTGAAGTAATTTCGTTCAGTAATTCAGAAGTTATAAGGCTCTGACAGACGGACGGACGGACGGACGGACGGACGGACAAGTGCAAATTCACTCAAGTAGACTCAAAGACCTTCGCTTCGCTCGGTCGACTATCAAAATAGAATAATATCAACTAAATGCAATCTCTATAATAAAAGGCACATTTACATAATAAAGGTAATTAAAGCAATGCGCAATAAATACGTTCATGGGAATGTTTTCCACAAACAATTTTTAAATGATTTTAACAAGCAACATTAATGATGTGGAATGTGTGCTATCAATATTATAAATTACTTACGTGACGAACACACGAATTCGAGCTAACAACGGAGAAGAAAAACAGCTATAATAAAACACCCACTTCATAACATTGCAATCAAAAATATCATCATTTATGGAATCGTAATTTTTTAGAATAAAACACACCGGTTCAGGTCGAACCTGTGACCTTTCAATAATCAATTTTCAGTCTGCATCTTCAATCAACGTTGGGCTTTTAATTAAATGAAGCACACTCTGCACAGACTGTTTACATCCACAACATCACAACGTAACAAATAGTCAAAGTTTCTGACACGTGTGTGCACGATAAATAACTTTCTCAATTTCGATTCAACATAAACTCTGGTCTTAAATAATGGTCAGACTCAGGGTGAGATCTATAGATGGCACTCTCACTCAGCTCAGACTCAAGACCGAGTTAAAACGAGACAGATTTATATGAGGACATATTTGTGTCACATTTTAACTCTATCTTGAGTCTTGAGCAGAGTCAGAGTACGATCTATAGATCTCAGCCTCATACATACACAAGCAATTGTAACTTTTATTTTTACGATTTTTGCACCTGAATCATGTACCTGATTAAGGTAAGGTGTCCATACTAATATTATGAATGCGAAATTGAATAGATTTGTTTGGTTTTTTTGGAATCAAAATACCATTACCAACATCACTGGTATCCGAAATATAAAATTCTCTTTCGAGAAATAACGCTTTAGTTCGTCTACCGTAGTTTTTGTAATTTTATATCCCCTTTGGTTATGGTTTGGTAATGTATGATATGTAATATGTATTTATGACCAAACACACTCTCTTTTCTGATAAAAAGGAGTATTGTCCAAGTTCATTAGCAATGCACCGTGAACGAAGATAAAGCACCACCCTGTAGCTGTAGCTTACTAGATATACGTGGCAATAAATAATTGTCTACGAAACTACGTAGCACATCCTTTCAGGATAAATAAACCTATAAAAAAAATCTTCCAAATAGCACCAGGAATATATTATACTGCTATCAAAGCGAAAAGAAAATACAGTTAAACTTATTTTTATTTGAGTTAATTTCAAACGATAAATGTTTTTCAACTCAACATTTTAGAAAATTTATTAAAGCTTGTCAAAAGCTATAGGAACCTCATACTTCTGCACAAATAACTTTGCGAGAGTATTATATTGAAAGATGCTATTGGAACTCCGTTTCGGAGGAAATCAGATTTTTCAATAATTTTGAAACAAATTTTTCGCTGTCACTGAAATTCAGACTTCAAAGATGAAAATATATTATATTTATAAGGTATAATTTCCCAGACCTCAATTAAATTGCTTTCGATGCAAAGTTAAAAATTATTTATTTTATTTTTAAAATAAGAAAAAGGGAGTAAACATTTCCGCTTCGGAGCCTCGTTAGTCAGAATTATTTATTTTATTAAAAAAAAATATACCTAGGAAACCCAGAGCAAAAAACCTATTATTTTTTGTTTTCTTTCACTAAGTACGATCTTTTCAGTTAATAGTTGAAAAAGATTACTTTGCAGATGGCAGATTAATCGATTGGCTTGTTTTTTTTTTATTTAAGGAAAAAGATTATAAAGATCATTCAAAAAATCAAGAAATCATCGTTTATGTACAACTTAAGAAAATAGCTATATTATTTTCTTCTAAAAAAAAGGTGACTGACTGACTGATCCTTCAACACATCAAACCACTGGACGGATCGAGCAGAAATATTGGCATATAAATAGTTATAGTGACGTAGGCATCCGCTAAGAAAGGGTTTTTGAAAATTCAACCCCTAAGGGGGTAAAACAGGGATTCGAAAAGTCGAACTTAACGTGAGCGAAGCCGCGAGCAAAAGGTACTGTAAATAAAGGTGTGGAAAGGCTCTTCCGAGTTCCGGCAACCGCGTTTCCTGATACGTACTTAGAGTAATTATAGTATTTTCAAGGCAAAAGTGAATAGGCCTCTTCTAGACAAGCGCGCTCCAATCTAGACCTCGTCAGTGCTTTCCATCAGTGATTTATCGTCAAGCACAAAAAAATATTATGTTTTAGGTATTAAAGGAGCAGTTCGATACAATATAACACAAGCGACCGTAAACTTGAGTCGGACGCCTGACGTAAACTCCGAACGCGGTCCTACTTGGCTCCAGCAGAGCAGAACAAATTCGTATCATTTGTTTTTAGCGTAAGCGTAGCGTGTTTTAAACAACTTACGAGTAAACTATATTAAAAAGATATAAAATATCGTGAGAAAATACTAAAATGTTGATACT
This sequence comes from Oeneis ivallda, assembly GCA_029955525.1. NCBI lineage: Eukaryota > Metazoa > Arthropoda > Insecta > Lepidoptera > Nymphalidae > Oeneis > Oeneis ivallda. The sequence continues at coordinate 17,527,286 of JARPMR010000002.1, read as the reverse complement.
AAGCAACAGTAGCGAAGAGTTCACGATTCCCATCGGCTTCCCCTTAAGAAATGCCTTCCATGATTTTAGTGAGGTAAATGATCTATCTTTTACTCACTATAGGCATTCTTACAGTAGCTTCACAATATATGTATTTACAACAATATAATATTTGTCAGACAAAACAGTGACGTTTTATAATAAAATTCCACAGTCGATCTTAGACTTGCCTTTACACAAGTTTAAGAAATCAGTTAAAACTAATCTCATGAAAAAAGCATATTATGCAATTGAAGACTATTTAGATGATAAAAAAGCGTGGACATAATTCGTTCCAGCGATTCATGAGACAGCAGGTGGTAATTGAACTGTATAAGTATTCTATTGAATTGTAAACTTATTTTGAACAGAGCAACTGCCGAGTTTCTTGCTGGTTCTTCTCGGCAGGAACGGCATTCCGAACCAGTGGTAGACTCATCGACGATTCAAAAGCACTTGTAAAAAAGTTTATTTGAATAAAAAACATTTCTATTCTATTCTATTCTATTCTATTCTATAATATCTTTAGTTATTTATTTTTAAACTGTGAGTTAAAAGTGCTACATGTGAACATAAAATAGTATCAAAACAACAACGACAACAAGTTTACAACGTCAACCCAATCGATCGCGCTAGCACAAGCTACGGTTTAACGATAATTTATATTGTAATATCAAATGAAAATGTCAATAATCACACACACATGACACGGAGAGTAGGAACAAAGTACCTATCTACTCTCCGTGTCAGAGAAAACGAAAATGGCAAACTCATTAATTCGCCATACCATACCATACTGTTAAGGGATTCATGCCCTACAATACTTACTTATAGAGAGAAGCCTTTTTGTATTAAGTACCTATTATGCATGACAGAAAAACAAATCCATCTTTCTTTATTAACCTAAGGGTAGGTAACTTAACTTTACCTTAAGCTTAAGGTTGTACACATTGGTAATCTGTCAAAAAAACATGTAGGTAAGGTTGAAAAGTACAGAGTTGAATAATACTCTACTCGTTTAAAACATTCTTATTCCAAGCTCTTAAAAGAATTGTGCAATAAGTAGAATTAAATTTAATAATAATCAAGTCAAAGGACAGGAACTACGAAGTTGAAAAAGTTCATCAGTATAAAGCGAATTGCTCGAGAGTTAATTATCCAAATAGTTTCATAACGAGATCAGCAACCAAGTTTTAGTTACGGAAATTTAACAATGTTGCGATGGCAAACACAAATTACTGCCCGAAACTAATCTCACGAACATAATGACCCACACGACGAAGTGTGTGCGTTTCATGAGGAAGTAAGGAAGATCATTAAACTAGCGGCACGCTATGATGGCCGGTTTGACGTTTGTCCGCTCATGAAGTTCCGTATTAATTGATAACGACTTTGAAGGAAATAATTGTATTACTTTATTGACGATAGTGATGTGCAGAGATTCATAAATTTTATCGAATGTAGTTTTAGGTTTAGGACTCAAAATTTATTTATTAAATTGATTTCTAAAATGTATACAAGTGTAGAAAAATCAGTTTGCACCATTTAAGGGGTGAATGTACTTGTGAATATGAACAATTTTCACTATGTGGACAAACCTCTGAAATCGCAAAAAAATATCAGCTGTTTCATACAAAAGGTAAAATTTTTATTTTTATATGATATATACCACAACTCGGCATTTGGTTTTCTAAATTGAAAATTTTTAAAAATGGAATCTAATACGATCGTCACATAGGATCGCTGGCTAGCACAACTACTACCTCCGGCAAACTCGCGTCAATGCTCAATGCAAAACAAAGCAGTTTCGAATTGACGTTGCTTCGAAAAGTATAAACTGTCAGTGCAATGCGATTGTGATATAGTTTTGACCTGGCTTTGGATTTCAAATATTGATACTGCATTACTGTTGACCCTTGCTCGTTAATTTGGACTCTGTTCAAGCCCTTTGTTGTGGATTTCGTCGATATGACCGAACGTACGCAGAGAACTGTTCTAAATAGTCAGACACGTGAGTTCGTAATACGCCTTCGTAACTATTTCGATCGTGAAGCTCAAAATGGAGGGCCAATTTTACCTATAACGTCAGTGGTTGAACGCGTAGCTGATGCGCTTAATATTGGACAACGAACTGTTAGACGGATAACTAAAAAAAAATATGGCGAGACTGGCACAGAAGAAAATAAACTTCACACACCAAAAAAGAGAAAACGAGCAAAACCAGTCGTAGGCATCGATAGCTTTGATGCCGATGCTATCCGAAGACATGTTTACGGCTACTATTTACAGAAGGAGTATCCAACAAGAAAAAAGTTGGTGCATTCACTGAAGGAAGCTGGATTATTCTTCGGTGGGGAAAGTTCTTTAACGAAGATTTTGAAGACCATTGGATTTCGATACAAAAAATGTAACAAACGCAAAATATTGATGGAAAGATTTGATATAGCGATGGCAAGGTATACTTTTTTACGGCAAGTGAAAGAAATCAAAAATTGGCAAAATGTTGTGTTCTTGGATGAAACATGGCTTAATGCTAACCATACTGTAGGCCGTTCTTGGAACGATGACACAGCAGCATCTACTTCCAAAGTTCCTGTAGGAAAAGGATCGCGACTTATAATTTGTCACGCCGGAACCATCAACGGGTTTGTCGAAGGTTCTCTCATGGCTTTTGCGTCAAAAACCACTGGAGACTATCATGAAGACATGAATGGAGAAAAGTTTACTGAATGGTTTACCTCAATGTTGTGTAGCCTCCCTGAACCATCTATTATAATTATGGACAACGCCCCATACCACTCGATGCAAATTGACAAGCCACCTGCCCAATCCCAAAAGAAAGCTGATATCGTCGCATGGCTTCGTAAAAATGGCGTAGATGCAAACATGAATATGTTAAAAGCGGAATTAGTACGTCTTTTAAAAGAAAACAAACCAACCAAGATCCGATACGTCATTGACGAAATAGCATTAGAACATGGGCACAGAGTTATACGGTTACCGCCTTACCATTGTGAGTATAATGCGATTGAGTTGGTGTGGGCTCAAATTAAGGGATATGCTGCAAGACACAATACAGAACCCCCATTTACCACAAAAAAAATGCTAAAATTATTAGAAGAAGCTTGTGAACATGTGACTAAAGGAGACTGGGAAAAGGTTGTGAATAGAACTGTTAAATTAATAAGGGAAGATTATGAAAGAGATGTGAAAATAGATAATATTATAGAAAACGAACATATAATTATTAATGTAGGTGATGATAGCAGTGACGACAGTGAAAATAGTAGTATGGACGAATCTGATTAATTATGGCCTTTTGTGGCACCTTTTTTGGTATCTTTTGTATTCATATGTTTCTTGTGTGCATATAAAGTATGTATATTCATTTTCATTCAAATATTCAGTTCGTTCAAATAAATTAAATAAACATATACATTTTTGTTTTATTAAACCTATTTAATCAGGTACAAAAACAAAACTTAATTGTTTTTTGTTCGAGAATAAATTGACATTCCACATCACTATTGTAATGTGTCAAACCGGCCATCATAGCGTGCCGCTAGTGTAGGTAAAATAGCATGTAAAAAGATATGTGATGTTGTCTTCAGTGCTTTGAGTACTAAACCAATACTCAAAGCTTCAGTGTCATCAATCAGACGGAATCATTAATGGGCGAAACGCATTTTTAACGTATCTACACTAATGTGTGCATACCCTAAAGTATAATCTAGTGCTAAACCTAGATTATACTTTAGGGCCCTATCTCATTGTGATGCCATGGCAGTGACGCTGGCAGCGCCGCCTGTCAAATTGATCGGCGACGCCAAGCCGTCGCCAAGCGAGGTAGGGTTAGGAACGTTGTAATACAATTTGACACGTTTTACTGGCGGCGCTGCCGGCGTTGCTTCCATGGCATCCAATGGACATCCTAATGAAATAGGGCCCTAAGACAACGTAAATACAAATTGGTAAGGCAGTTGTGCATATTTTAAATTCCGTGTTTAGCCAAACATTACACATTTACTTCACGATATAGCCGAAATGTTGGTTAATATTTGTATTGGCACATAGTCGTAATCATCGTCTCAACCGAAAGACGTCCTGCACGGCTGGACAGACATATCTCTCTCAAGAATCACGGGTCTGTATTCTTGCCCTGCATTCACCAACCAGACTACCCAGCGACCAGCGTGTCGATCAAGGGCATAATATCCTTGCATAATATGGTTTTAGATTCTAATAAATCTCATCTCAATTTCTTTTCAGCAAATCCGTAATCAAAAGTAAGTTCAATCATAAATTATTCCCGTTTTATTTGCTGCCCATGTGCCAGATGGACAATAAACATTTTTATTACAAAATGAGAGACGTCCCTACAGATAAAAAGTGACTACATTTTTGCGGCAATTTAATATAAGACGGCCAGTCCTATGAAATCGTTTTCGAACTCCAAATAATTCTAAATTAAGTCTTCCGAGTTCAAGGCGAAACAATTTTGTACATAGGTAGGTGTATTTTTTCTTTTTCAGTGACAATTTTCAAGGAAGTTCGTTCTTGTTCTGTGAGAGTTCTTTACACAGAGTACATTATTATATTGGTTCTTTAACTGAGTATATATTATGTGTCGCCGCAAAACTTACCTAATCTTATCAGCGCTTTTGATCTGTAGGTACCTTTGTAGGTTCACGTTTTTTCCGTACCCATTACCATTGCCGCCTATGTTTTTCTAATTAGATTACGGGAACGTCAGGGTAGGTATCAGATACATCATATTAATATCATCCATTAAAATAAAATAGGTGCTATTTGCACCAATGAGGGATCAATAGCTCAATAAATTCCAAAAACACAAGCGCCGTTCTTTGACAAAAAGTTTTTTTTTTACTAAATACCTACTTCAATTTTTGGCTTCACTTCACTCACTTGTTTAGCATTACCTTACCAAAAAATTATTTAACTGTACACCTACTTTATTTCTAAGATAACGAGTATATTAGACTTAATAGAAGTGATATATTATAATCATATTATCAAAACGCGCCGGTTTGAATAACGTAGTTTCAAAGCAAAACTGGTAGTTTTCATCACACTGCACTGTAGCGTTGAAAGCGACATTAATGTCCTTCGGGCATGAAATATTAATAATGCACGATGCAGTTTTTCTCTCGATAAAATGTTTGTACATTTTCTTTTATACGAGGCTAATATTTTGTCTAATGGCGTCATCGTATTTTTATTTTTTATTAGAAATCTGAAACAGCGTTTAATAGATAATGATTCTCCTTAGGTTTTTATTTCTTATCTGGTGTTTATTAGGATTTGATAAAGTATAGTGTTTAAAACTGTAAGTATATGACCCTGTACCCCATTCCCCGGCACGCATCAGTGACTTTATTTTAAACTATTAAATATCACTTGCTTTAATGATCTAAATTCTAGACTCATAAAAAATAAAATTAAAATATTCACATTCACATGATACAAACAATTAGTAGTCTACGTATGTATGAATAAATGGATTTTTGTATTTATAAATGTTTGTCCACGCATTTCTACGAAACTATTAATCGGATTGTGATCATTCTTTTTTATTTTATTACATTAACTTCAACTTAGGGAACAGTAACGATTTCATCAAAATCGGCTCAGTAGTTTTCACGATATGGATTCACTTTCCATTTTCAGCTATTCTTTATTTCGGCATATTGTCACTTTAATTTTTCCTAAATTATAGCTTGTATTTATTCATGGTTACGTGGGCAAGTCAAAATCAATAAGTAATTCAAATACCATAGGATTAAAACACTATACAATAAAGTAAATAGGTTAGCTAAAACATTGTTTTAACTTTTAGCTAACGTTTTCATTGATACCAGCACTTTATACTTTGAACTGTATTGTTATTGTTATATCTATGTACTCTACTCGTTTATGTGGCTGTTTTGAGTACATTACCATAAAACTGGGATGTGTATGTAGTGTCAAACATTGAAATCACTATTTATGCACGTTATTTTTTCAGGGCTTAGTTTTATCTGCAATGAGCTCTTATATCAATAACAACAATAAAAAGCATAGCACCAACAAATAGTAGAAATTAACATGATATTGTGTCCCAAACTACCAATAGCGAACGTTAATATTTTTGCGCCTACTGAAATATTTACATCTACGAGTAAGTAGGTTTGTATTTCCGCCCAACTACAAATTGGTTACCTTGAAATCAAGATTGAATAGGCACTTTATATGCAAGAGCGCTGCATCCGCACCTTCACTTGCTATCAGGTGTAATCGCAGTCAAACGCTAGTCTATATATTTAAAAAATCTTCTTAACTTTCGACCTTCTATAAAGCTACGAGTAAAGTAGTCAGCATCAACAAACATTAATGTCATCTTGTTTGGTGGTTTGCAGAAAAAGAGAATTCATATTTCAAGACATTAAAACATTTCTCTTTCATTGAAGAAGGCCCAGAAAAGTTTCATCAGCCCTACCCTGTAGACCAATAAAGGCATTGCTTTTACACGAAGAATAGAATTTTATTTTTATGCGAAGCTTATTCACAACAACTTTTATGCTAACTTAAAGCTAGAGCTTTACTTTATGTATGAACTAGTGATGCCCGCGACTTCGTCCGCGTGGATTTAGTTTTTAAAATCCCGCGGGAACTCTTTGATTTTCCGGGATCTCACCGTCCAGGTTCTGAACTATAGCTATCCAAAAAATCCGTATCCATCAATCCGTAGCTTTGTTGCAACGTGATTGACGGACAAACAAACACACTTTCGCATTTATGTATTAGTAAGGAAGAATTAATATTATACGATAATAAAGGCGATCTAATTAAATTTTAGAACATAAAAGCTACTATTGTGACTTAAATATGATAGTTAGATATATTCCCTCACGGACGTTTTTGTAGAGAATAATGAGTACTTTAATCATGTAGTACATAATATTTATGTATCATCAATAGTTTTCTCAACACACGCCAAATAATTACTTGGCGTGTGTTAAGAAAATTATAAAATTAATTATAATTACAATTAATTTTATAGGCAAAACTTTGCTACTTCGGGTTACTATTTATATTGGTTGTTGTTACTATACTATTTATATGGGTTGTTATTATTGCAATTTTCTTAAGGATCTCTAATTTTTTGAAAATAAATTATAGCCTATGTTGCTTCCTGATAACTTAGCTTTCTATTGGTGAAAAAGGGTTAAAATCGGTCCAGTAATTACAGAGCCTATTCGGCACAAACAAACAAACAAACAAACAAAAAATCTTTCCTCTTTATAATATTAGTATAGATATACGTTTACTATGTTAAATAAGACCGAGCAATGTACACAAGGTATTTTATTTAAGCCTTAATAGCGTAATAGTTAAAGGTGCGGATTGAAAACGAAAACGTCTACGGTTCAAACCTCTGACCTCTATAATTAATCTATGACTAACACTGGACAGGCTGTCGTCATATTTTTTGACCTACTTCATTGACGCCATTTTGGCGCTATAAACAGTAACTTATTACTTAGCCCTTACTAAAATTAGTAAGGGCACTAAAACTAATAGTTGATACTTTTGGACACTTTCTGCATCTCTATATTATTATCATTCCAATTAAAACGTGGCGCTTCAAATTGATCAATTTAATCTATTATTTGTAAAGGGAAAGCAAGTCCAGTGTTAATCATCTATATATATAAAAGAAAGTGGTGTTAGTTACACTATTTATAACTCAAGAACGGATGAACCGATTTGGCTCAAAATTGGTGGAGAGGTAGCTTAGAACCAGGAGACGGACATAGGATACTTTTTATCCCGTTCGACCGCGTTTCCGTCAAGTCAATATAAAACCTGGTATAACAAAAATGCATCTGACATGGAATAAAAAAACGAAAATGACAGTGGAAGAACAAAACGTAAATGACAGCTAAACGTAATTTTGTATTTGGTTAATTATGGTAAAAACAATTATAAAAATTATAGTTTAACGTAATTGATAATATCATCAGTAATATGTTTTCTCTTTGAATCATCATTAACAATGCCGCGAGCAAGACGATCAAATGTTTCCTGCTACAAAGCTACGGATTGACGTGATTTATTGGATAGGTATAGTTGAGAACCTGGAGGGTGACAAAGATTTCCCGCGGGATGTTATGAACTAAATCCACGCAGACGAAGTCGCGGGCATCAGCTAGTAGATTAATAAATAATTATAGAGGTCAGTGTAGCCCCCACGGGTAGCACTATCGTCGTACCTAGGTACTCCTAGCAGAAACTTTACTCTTATTTGAAGTGGAAAGAGAAATATCAGTCGTGTTCAGCATATATTTTATTCAAAAAAAATTTTTTTTTTATGTGAAAAGAACCTTTACATTATCTCATTACCACAAATTCGAAAATCACCACTATCACACAGACTATACATATAACTTAGTATGCACTGATATAAAAGTAGTACCTACTAGATGACGTGTTCCGAACAGTTACCATCTTCAACTGAGTTGTACCTAATGCCGAACAATAATGTTAGTGTGGTCGACGGCACTCGCGACGTACGGCCGCGGGCACTATTTATGCAATACAACTTTCTAGCTACCTAATTTTGAATTGAAAAGCCAACAATGCTTATATTCAAGTAAGTAATAAAAAGTATAGTTATTTTAGCGAATAATTAGATAATTATCATCGTAATTCGTAACACTAGTACACACTCTCTACCTCAGCCCGCGCCATTGAAATTGTACACAGTTCTTATTCCGAATTGCCGCTCTATACGTAGAACTCTTTGTTAGTATGACATACAATGATGTAATTATGAATTTTAGATTCGCATTATTCAAAATAATACATTACATCAGTAACAAATACAATATTTTTTTAATACTTGTCCTAATCAGGTTTACTAGTTATTCCAATATTTGATATGAAGATCCTTCGGATAAAAGTTCCTTTTCAGCAGACGTTTTAAAGGCATTTTTAATAATATTACTAGTGCCTAATTCAAAATCAAAGCACGCTCCAATTATTGAACTACCTGAAATGATAGAAAAGCTTTCTAGAAAGATGTGTAAACAACATTTTTGGTCCAGTAACTGTTAAAGCGACCCTTCTCAACGTGATGCCACGTTAACGCCACCAGAGACAATAGCAGCTATGGTTTCGCTCATTGATCTCACGGTTGCCTTATTATTTTTAACCGACTTCAAAAAAAAAAGGAGGAGGTTATTAATTCGACGCGTATTTTTTTTGTCGATTTTACTCCATAACTCCGTCAAATCTGAGCCGATTTCAATATTATTTTTTTATTTGAAAGGAAATATAGTAACTGGTCCCAATTTTTGGTGAAGATCTGGTAAATATCTTCGGTGATAGAGGACGGAACTCCTCAATGAATAAGAGCAAATCACCCGCGATGAAAGCATGTGAAGATTGATCCTATGAAGCTGCCACCGAAAAGTATTAAAATAATAATTAATTTATAAAAATTCTTAAAAAACCGACTTCAAACGCCACTACAAAGTATAGCGTTGCACATCGATTTCATAGTTTCTATTTAGGCCCGCCCGACATCAACGTACCTGCACAAACTAAAATTATTTTATACTTTGTTATAGTATCGTTTGGAGTCGATTTTTTTTTAAGAATTTTTATATATTATAATAGCTTTTAGTCATGCCTTCGTCTACGTGGAGTAAGGTTTTAAAAATCCCGCGGGAATTTTCTATTTTTCCGGGATAAAAGGCCTACGTCACTCTCCAAACGCTCAACTATACCCATGGAGTAAAACAGCCGATCTGTAGCTCTGTTGCACCGTGATTGAAGGACAAGCCAACAAACCAACAAACAAACACACTTTCGCATTAATAATATTAGTAAGGACACAACGGTTAAGATTGCGGGCTGAAAACTGAAAGGTTGACGATTCAATGCCTACCTGTTGCACTATTATCGTACCTACACAAGCTTTACGCTTATTTGGAGGGCATAGGGAGACAGGATTAAATATGGCTCATATTAAAAAAAAAACACAATTTTTAAGCCATTTCCCTTACTTAAGACCGTCTTCAATATCCCGTCGCGTCTCAATTCGACGAGCCATCATTACTTCCAGTGCAGCTGTTACAATTTACGATGAAACTTAAATACCGGGCCAGAATCATTCTAAACTTCTGTAATATTACCCTTGTTATGTTTTAGGAGCTCATCTTTCATTTTTTGGTGGATCATCTTTCGTTATTCTAATTAATTTGGCATTAACTCATTTATAAAATGAAAAATATTTTTCCGTATTATTTTACGTTCTAATGATGTGCTGTACGTAAAACTACAGAACAATGTTGCGCCATTTTTGGAACGAAGTTCGTTTTCGGACGTTTTGGCAGATGGGGGCTAGACGAAAAAATGGGTAAGAATTTCGAGAGATGGTGTTGATTTTGAACTTCGTTCCAGCCGAGTGTTCCACGATACTCAAATTTTTTTAATTCGGAAGCTAAACTATCTTTTATGATTTAAGCAAAATAACATCTATTTTTAACACATGAGTAGATTGAATTAGTATATAATTATGTTGTAAGTCAAACAGCTTACTTTATAATTAACATTTACTTGGATTCTGCAATGAGCTCGGCTGACTAGAGTGATGGGGTGGGGAGCTGCACCAGGATGTTTTATAATCACTTTATTGGACGACCCTTAGACGAAGACAATAGACAATAGACAAATTACTACATAGACATGACATAGACCATCTTAAGACTAGTACAGACGATATGATTTTGTAATGACATGTTTAGACGATTAGATATTATAACATCTCCCTTTTTTGACAAAGAAATTTACATGTAAAATGGAAATTACAAATTAAATTTTTAGTTGACATACATAAGAAAATAAAAATTAATAGAAAACAAGATGTGAGTTGGACAATGACTTACTTAACAATAGACATTAAATTTTACACTTAATCAATTCGTTTAGGCAATTGAACTTCTCTTCCAGACCTTGTTACATACTTGTAATATTCTTGTTCGTTACTAAATGAATCCATCAATGAATCTCTGTTTGCCTCCATCTGTCTGTCAACTCTTGTTTCATTTTCCCTTTGGACTGGACTTTGGGCTTTTGGAGAACCATTGGATTGCACCTCATCAAACTTATTACAACTTTCGTTTGACAAAAACCTTAAATGAATTCTATTCCTTCTATATCTATTTCCCTTACTATCCTCAATTATGTATGACCTTTGACATTTTAATCTTTCTTTGACAACAGCTGGAAACCAGTCTGAATTAGGCATTTTTTTAAAACTAACAAAATCACCAGGATGTAAAAGTGGTAAAGGTTTTTTATTCCTATTATAATAATATTTACTTTGTGCCTTATCTTTTTCAAAACTTTTCTTGTATTCACTGAAAGTAACTACTTTAGGTTTCAACTTTTTATTAGTAACTGGTATATGCATTCTCAAATTTCTTGACATTAACAACTGAGCTGGAGACGGAAAATTAGCTTTAGGTGTGTTTGTAATATAATTTTTTAAAGATTGAAAACTTTTTTCACAATTTTCATCCCAGACCCATACTGAGTCTTTTTTTAGAAGATTTCTCAAAATTTTAGTTTTTTCTGACATATTTTGAATAAAAGGACCTAAATAGTTTATCATACCTAAGACTCTTTGTAGTTCTTTGACATTTGTTGGCGATGGCATATTGACAATTGCCTTGACTTTTTCCTGATCAACCTTAGCACCTTCTTTACTAAAGACATAACCTAAAAAACATACTTCTTTGACTGAAAATTTGCATTTTTCTTTGTTTAATTTTAAATTGACTTCTCTTGCTCTCTGCATGACTTTATACAACCTTTCATTGTGAATTTCTTCTGTCTCTCCGTATACTAAAATATCATCGACAAAAACTAGCACTCCTTCAATATCAGCAAAAATATCGGTCATTACTCTATGAAAAATCTCTGACGCAGCATTAATACCGTAAGGCAATCTTAAATAACGATAGCGACCAAAAGGAGTTTGAAATGTGCACAGATCTGAACTAGCACTATCTAATTTCAACATCCAAAAACCAGAAAAAGCATCCAGATGTGAAAAGTAAGACGCACCTTTTAATATTGACCTAATCTCATCTATACTTTTTAGAGGATAATGCTCTCTGATTATATATTTATTAAGATTCCTAGGATCAAGACAAATTCTTAACTGACCTGACTTTTTGACAGTGACAACAACTGAATTTACCCACTCGGTAGGATATGTGACTTTTTCTATGACGTTCATCTCTGACATGCGATCCAATTCTTCTTTTAATTTATTATACAATCCAAATGGAACTTTTCTAGGTGGATCAACACATGGTACTGCATTTTGCTGAAGCTTCAAGTGACAGACAGGTGGTAGACATCCGAGACCCTGGAAAACATCATTAAATTCTTTTAAAATCTCACATTGAGACATGTTTTTGTTGCTCATTGCAAACACTCTTTTTAAGACACCTATGCTAATACATGTAGGTAGACCTAGGACTGTAGCACATTGAATATCTGCAATATAAAATGTTATATACTTTTGACAGTTATTGAAATGACAAATTAAATCACATTGACCTAATATTTTGATTGTTGAGCCATCAAAACTTTTAACCTGGGCTTGACATTTTTTAATTAATGACTGAGACAAGTTTAATTTATTAAATGTAACATATGACATAATATTAATATCAGCACCCGAATCTAAGATGCATTTCACTTCGACACTGTTTATGTACATACTAAGATGCCAAGACGTTTCACTGTTTGAAGAATTATTGTTAAGTTTCACCATTCCTATGAATTGATTTTGTGTATCGGATGTCTGCTCCTCCGAATTGACTGTTGACTCTAAATTTCTGACATTGTTTTTATTAAGAAAGCAAAATTTGGAAAAATGATTATAGCGATGACATAAGTTACACTTAACTCCCTGTGCTGGACATTTGAAACGATGACGCTGACCACACCGACCACAGGTTTTATTGTTGACATTCCGTTGACTGAATGGACTCTGACTGCGTTGACTTGAACTTTGACGTTGTGACATACTTTTACTGACTGGACCTCTGGACCTTGACCTTTGTACATACATTATATTATCTTGACTCTGTGTATTGTCCATTTTTTGTGCGTTTTCTTGCGCCATGATGACTGTCTTTGCGAGAGAAATTGTCCTTTCCAAAGAAGGGTTATTTTCTTGAAGCAATCTTTGCTTGACATTTGTAAACTTTGAACTCATATTTGCGATGAATATATCCCTTATCAGTGAGTCTTTAAGCGATCCAAACTCGCATTTATTTGATAAATTTTGCAAGTCGGTAATGAAGTTGTCCAATGTTTCATCGGGTTTCATACCTCTAGTGAAAAATGAATGACGTAACATTGTTAAACTTTTTTGAGGCTCAAAATAATTGTCAAATTTTATCTTTAACTCGTTCAATGTTATTTTTTCAAGTTCAATAGAAAACGAGTTGAAAATTTCGACGCCATTTTCTCCCACCGTGTTCAAAAATATCGCGACTTTGCGTTTTTCCGACGCGTTCTCGAGGTCTGTGGCCAAAAGAAAAACTTGAAAACTCTGCCACCACTTCTTCCAGGCTGCAGCATTGCCAAGACTATCAGCTTTTGATATGTTCAGCACGGGAATTCTGTTGAATGAGCACGTTTCTGTTTCCGGCTTGACCTTTTTTTCTTGATACGACATGACGATAAATTATGTAAATATTGTATTTATTTGCTGACGTGACTATTATATTTTAATATTTTAGAATTTATATGACTTTATGAAGACTGATTATAATTATTAATTTCACTTAAACTTCTGACACCATGTTTTATAATCACTTTATTGGACGACCCTTAGACGAAGACAATAGACAATAGACAAATTACTACATAGACATGACATAGACCATCTTAAGACTAGTACAGACGATATGATTTTGTAATGACATGTTTAGACGATTAGATATTATAACACAGGAAACTCACGCAAAACGGGAGGACATTCGCCTACTTACGGAAACCAATCCCGGGAAGAAGAAGAATATTTACATATCAGCTTATAATAATTGTAATGTAATTTGATCGTCATGATATCAGGAGATATTACATACAATATAGAGATTCGAGAAACAAAAATATGGGCAAAGAAAATGCCATTGGGTTAAAAAAGGCAGTTTAAAAAGAGAGAGCCAAGGCTGCACAGTGCTTCCTAAAATCGAAAGACGACTCATTTTGTGGAAATGTCATATTCTATTCTAACAAACATGCACGGGTCAGAATCAGCTTGGCATCCAGCTGCCCACAAGATAGTATAAAACTTATTACAATGTAATAGCTACTTATTAATATTGTAAAATGATTATTTTGAAAAGAGCAACTGCTGAGTTTCTTGCCGGCTCTTCTCAGCAGAATCCGCTTTCCAAACCGGTGGTAGAATCTTGACGTGTCATAAGAGCCACAGGTTGGCCTACATGAAATAAATAATTTTGAATTTTTTACGATAATATAAAAAACAACAAAGTTTAACGTGTTTTATACACTCAGTGAGCACACTGCATTACTTACAGCACACTGGTCTAGATGTATGTAAAAGTAAACAAACAACCTTTTCATTTCATTCCCTTGCTACAAATTGTACGACAATGTTAGATCTATGATTTTTTAGTAAATCACGAATTTCTAAACAAATATTGGTTGAACGTGAGACGAATAACTTCATTGAATTGGTACTTTAACAACAAAACCTTTTTGTAATAATTGGGATACAAAATTAACTTTTCTTATCATTACAGGCAAATAATAATGATACTAATATATCTAAGTAAATTTGTTTAATTTTTTGTTTGGGTTTTATACAAATACGATAAGGAAACCTTTTTATGTCAAAATCCTCCACCCTGAAACGAGATTTCGCATTTATGTGTATAACAATGCCTTTTGTTTCCTTTGACTCTTTAATTCAGTAACGCTATATTATTTACATTATATTATACTATAATATATTTTTGCTAACAACGGTTCATCAACATTATTCTCTTACAATCAGATCGGATCATGTTAATAACCAAATACCTAGTCCAGGTATATTTTTTAATCTGTTCATTTACTATCGTTGAATTATTTTGAAAAAACAAAAAATATTATTTCATACAATATGTTTAACATACTTTGCTTGTAGACAAGCCTACTTATCCAAATCTCTTGGAATAAGTTATGACGCCCTAAACTCCACGTTAACATCCTATCTAGAGAAAGTCTGTCCACGCATCAAAACGGTTTAATAGGGTCACACACTTAACGAATGTAGGAAGTGAGTACTTCTCTGGGATGTTCAAAGAGACTTAAACAACCAAGGAAAATGTTTTTTTTCCTATTGGAGTCACTAAAAAACGTAGATAATTAATGTTACGATAGTGGGAAAAAACTGCACTTCACATGGTAATCGGTTTTTCAATAAATAAAAGAGTATCCGGTGAAATAGATGTCAAATTGGATTTAAGTTCTGAAACACCACACCAGAAAACAATTTTCAAACATACAACAAATAGTACATTACACATCTAGGGCAGTAAAATAAGAAATGTCTCAGATCACATGTAATTGTTGTCCGAGGCGAAGCCGAGGTCAATAAACATGTGATCTGAGGCTTTCTTATTTACTGCCCGTGGTGTGTATACTATTTTTCTCCTCGACGGAGGCGGAAAGCGACATTTTCGTTTAGCGCAGCGGGAGGAAAATTGACGCTTTCCGCCCGGAGGTGAGAAAAAGAAATTTGCAGGTGATTTACATGCTATTACTAATAATATGCACACATCAAAAGTGTCTAGGGATCAACATATATTTTTGCAATAACTTTTCTCCTGATTGATATTAATTAAAATTTTCTTTAAGGATTCATCAAATAAAATGTTTTCGTTTGTCACAGTAACGATAAACCAAGTCACCTTTGCATTAATAAAGAAATTTGCCATTTTCCTAATAAAGGGATTTTTGACATTTGAACCACTAACATTAAAGTTCGAAAAAAAGACTGAAATAACAGTTTTCTTTAAAATTTTATTGGGTAACTTAAACAATTAATAATCCGTGTTTCTACCGCAAACACTAACAACACAAGAACATCGGTTTGGCATACTCCAAATGAGTCCATCCAAATCACGCTGTGGAATGGCCGCCCATGTTCGTTGCAACAACAAAACAAGGCCTTCTTGCCACTGGATACCCTCCATATTCGGCAGAGCTCTTCTCTGTAGCATATCCCATGCATGCTCAATCGGGTTCAAGTCTGGCGACTGAGCAGGCCAGGGCAGGACATTGATGTTAGCTGCGGCGAGAGTCTGTCTTACAACTCTTGCGGTGTGCGGTCGTGCATTATCATGCATTAACTGAAATAAGGGACCGATTTGCACTTGTAGAGGAACGATGACGTCTGATACAATCGTCTCAGCATAAATTTGAGCGTTGAGGTTGCCTCTGATCCAAATCAACTCAGTTCTTCCGCCGATCCAAATACCCGCCCATACCATGATGGTTCCACCACTATAAGGATGGACTTCCTGGCAGGATTTTAATCGCTGTTGGCGTCCAGGGGTTCTCCAGTGTCGTATACGTCTTGTATCCGGTCTCATACCAAAACGAGACTCATCAGAAAAGCACACGAAACGCCATTGTTCTTCTGCCCAATTTCTGTGTTCAAGAGCCCATTGATATCGAATCCTACGATTGTGCATTGCTATAGGTGGTACCCGTAGCGGTCTTCGGGAATGAAGGTTCACTTCATGCAAGCGGTTTCTGACTGTTTGGTCGCTAATTAAGTTCCCTGAAGAGTGATGAAGCCTCACGGCTAACATCATGGCGGTTATTGTTGGAGCTCTTCGAGTTAAGATTTGAATGTATCGGTCTTGTCTCCGTGTGGTGCAGCGATACCGTCCTCCATGGCGCTCAGCCACGGTACCAGTGCTTCGGTAACGTGTCCAAAGTCGACTGATAACACTCTGACTTGTATTCAGAGCTGCCGTTGCCGGGAACCAGCTTCTACCATTCCCACGGCTCTGAGCATTTCTTCCCTGCTTAAATGACTTCGCCGCTCCATAATAACGTTGGTTTTAATCAGTAGTAGGGAAACAGTAGCACTAATAATGTCTTCAATGCGTTGTATGTTTTTATAGGGAAAATATTGACAGCTGATTTTCATCTTTTACTCGAATTTGATTGACAGTTCCTGATTCAAATTATGAAATGCACCAAAAAGGATCCATATAAATTTATAAAATCATAAATTTATTACAAAGCCACATCTCAATCTCAAGAAATCCGCATAAAAATGCTTGATCCCTATTCGGAGAACAGGTGCACAAAGTTTTCGTAAATGTAGACAATTTTTACAACTTTAATTCATTATATTGTTATACTTTAATTCATTATATTGTTAAGCTTAAGTTGTAATCTGAAAAATAAACTTCTTTATTTATAAACATAAATTAAAATAAAAAATAAAAAATTAAAAATAATAATTATTGAAAATGCGGAAGTTGTTTGTTCTTCAATCACATTGCAACAGAGCTACGACGATCGACGTGATTTTTTGCATTGGTATTGTTGAAGATCTGGAGAGTGACATAGGCTCTATTTATCCCAGAAAATTAAAGTTCCAACGGGATTTTTAAAATTAGGAAAACCCACACGGCAGAAGTCGCGGGCATCAGTTAGTTGTTATTAAATGTGAAATTGCTATGTTAAAAGTGATGGATAATGCAAACCCAAGGCATTTTCTGTTCGCACATATTGTAATAAAAATGTAAAATATGTGAGAATTGCCTTGAATCGTCCGAAAAACAATAATAAATCAAATTATAATGGCCAAGGCGGAAATTTGGACATCAGAAATTGGATGAATAAGGATGTGTAAATACGTTTATTAATAAAATTCTCCGCGTAATTTTCATTTTATTTTTGTAATTCTGATAAAATTAAATAACCTCCCTGGCGCTGTGGCTTAAGTGGTAATCGCTGCGGTTTTATAAGTGGAGGTTTCAGATTCGACTTCCAGCTGAGACAATTCTGGAATATATAATTTCTGAATTTACTCTAGTCTATGGTCCGGTTGGCAGGCTTTGGCCGTGGCTAGTTACCACCCTACCGTCAAAGACATGCTTTCGTTATGATAAAACAACAGTTCTGGTACGATTGCGTGTAGAAACTGATTAGGGGTAGGTATGGGTTTAATTTACACTGGCATACCCCTTCCAAGTAAGCCAACTGCCTTCTAGACTGCATTGTTACTTTCCATCAGGTGAGATTGCAGTCAAGAGTCAAGGGCTATCTTATAATCGAAAAAAGAAGTTTAATTTGAGCATCGTTGAAAACGGCCATTTAGCGTTTCGCTCTATGAATTTCTCGTTTCATATTACTTAAGCTTTTACGTGGATTTATCGCCATCAAACCTTCAGGCTTAATAGCCTGAGTCGATGGCTTACCGTGCACCTCGGGAAATTGAGCGAAAGTATTTTAATATTCCCGAGATACTCAGCGCTCTATTAATGGCTAGCATCAGATCACACTTACGTTAACAGTGACTAAAAAGATTTATTTTTTCTATCATCATTTCTCTGTTGACTAAATAGGCAAATATTACAAAAATACAAAAACAAAAAATTAAGATTATGCTCCTAGAAAGCTCCTAGTCCCAACCAGTCTAAATTCGGCCATACTTTTATTTGTCTAGGACAACATGCTTTGTTCTAGGAATTATGCATTTTTTTATCAAGGTTTTTATTTAAAAATCAAGATATAGGTATTTGAAGCCATTACAAACTTAAACTGTAGCCTCTACCTACCTAATAATATAATTAAAGATAGTAAGCCCAAGAAATTGGACAGAATTAGAATACTATCTTTTATCCTCAGGCAACATTGTGAAAAGGGTAGCACGATTAGACCTCTGAATCGAGTTTATAAATTAAAGATTTTGTTTATCAATTAAGTGCCATTGACTGATTAAAAAAAGCTAGGTTTAACAATTTTACCTATAGTACCGGTGCTAGTACGATCGAATTCGATGATCGTGCCCAAGTCATAAGTGGAATAATAGAAAATTATGTATTAACGTTTAAATACATCGAACAAATAAATAATATTCCTTCAGAGATTTTGGGGCACTAAACAAAAAAATATCTACACAACGCGACGCCTAAAACAAATTGTTAAACACTTCAAACACGAAATCAACAAATTGTTTAAATCAATATATGTATACGGATCAAAGTGGATTACCAATCAATTCTTTCTGTATAAAAAGGTAAATGGATTAATTCTAGCCTCTCTGATACGAGTATGTAGGCGATTGTTTACTTTGCCTCTCTAATATTGTTTTTATTTTTGCTAGATATTTGTAACATAATATATATGTTATTATTCTTAAATTATAATTATTATTAGACATAGTTTCAGAAGTAGGAACTATTACTCTCATATTAATAATGACCTACGAAAACGCATCTTATAAAACGCTAAAAACTCTTATCAAACGTCGCCTTCAGCAGTACACCTCATAGCAAGCCGATCCCTTTCCACAAAGCTTTCCACACATCTAAATTATCAAACCTCAGACTGACAGAGAAACGCCATCCGTACCGACAGCCGCGGATAGATTTATCAAAAACATCAAACTAAACGTCGTTGAAGGATAACGTCAAAGCACGCGTATTTATTCTCTTAATAATTCAACATGGCGTGACGTGCAAAATAGCGCGCTCACGCTATCAAAAGCGTCAAATGTCAATCTAATTCTTGAACGAGATAAGATCTAATTAAACTAATTTCAATAAATATGTGTTTAATTAATTTTTAGGACGTAAATAATTTTAAATATGAATCCGACAATCGATGAAAACCTTATTAGTGGTATAAATGTAGTTGTATGTAACGTAGAATTCATTCCAAATTTACAAGTAGAAAATGCTCTACTTGATTGCACAATATTGCACGCATTATTATTCATAAGGGACTTAAACGCTTCCACGGACATGACATATCTCATTTTGGATAGTACGCTATAACGCGACGCATCTAAATTGTTTACCTGTGACCGTAGTAGTTAGTACCTTAAACATAAGCGCTATAATGCATAAAGCGTTTCACAAAGCGTGTTTTATACTTATTAAGAATGCATGGGCGGATTGACAGATTCATTAACTTATTATAATGGGTATATATGCTGCGGGTATGTGTAATGAACGTCGCGAAAGACCTGAAATAATAATTTGTATACAAAAACCATTTACTATTTAAGTATGTAGCAATCTGTTTTCTAGTAAAATGATTTACAACCTTCATGTAGATTTCAAAAAAATCTTTATTTTGTATTGTACACAAAATTCCATATTTTATTATTAATTAGTTTATTTATTTTTATTTACCTACATCAAAATATATTTTGAAAAAAAAACAATGGTAACTCTATAATTAAATTATGCATGTCCCGAAGCGGTTTAAGTACCGAAGTAAATCATTTTCAAAAAATTTATCGCAATAATCAACTCTGTAAACAATGGACAACGGTTAAGTCACTAACACTAGTCAAAGGCCTAGTAGCATTATATTAATCGAGACGGCACGAGAGTTCAACAAGCCCACTTACATTTGCTTCGTTGATTTCTCGAAGGCGTTTGACTCTGTAAAATGGCCTAAGCTATGGAATGTTTTGCTAGACATGGGTACACCAAAACACTTAGTTCATGTTCTCAGACGCCTCTATGAAGATGGAACTGCATCTGTGCGGACGGTTCGCCAAGGTTGCATAATATCACCGCTTCTGTTCAATGCTTACATACAACTCATAATGCGTATTACTCTCGAGGACTGGACGGACGGTGTTACTATTGGTGGCTACAAAATATCAAACTTGCGCTACGCCGACGATACTACTATGTTTGCGACCAGTGTTCGCCATATGGAGGAACTGCTTCTCAAAATGGAACGCGTGAGTCTAGAGTTTGGATTAAAGATTAATCGCAGTAAAACCAAGATGATGATTGTAGATCGAGCCAACAATAACTCGCCCGAGGTCACGCAGATTGTGAACTGCGAGGTCGTGCAATCTTATATATATATATATATATCTTGGTGCTTCAATCTCAAACAATGGAGGGTGCGTAGAGGAAGTAAAGCGCCGTATGGCGATAGCAAGAACTGCGATGGACAAACTTAAAAAAATATGGAAGAACAGAAACATAACAAAAGCTACGAAGATCCGGCTCGTCCAAACGCTTGTTTTCCCCATATTTTGGATACTGCTGAGACGTGGACTTTGCGACAAGTCAAGAAAAAGAAAATTGATGCTCTGGAGATGTGGTGCTGGAGTCGAATGCTGGGAGTGTCGTGGACCGAGTTTCGCACCAACGTCTCCATTCTCCAAGAACTCGGCATAAAACAACGCATCTCGGCCTCTGTACAGAGTCGCATACTTAAGTTCTTCGGACACGTCTCCCGGCGTGGGAGGGAGTCCATCGAGCGCCTTGTCGTGCAGGGCAAAGTGGAGGGCACCAGAGGGTGAGGAAAGTCGCCCATGCGATGGACCGACCAAATTAAGTCTGCTGTGGGCGGTCCATTGCACGAGTTTACCAGGCTGTCGGCCAGCAGGGAGAAGTGGCGAATGCTCATGAGTCGAATCACATCTGCCGCTAAAGACGTCACTTCGCGATGACCACGACCGCTCTGCCAAGAGTGTCACGAAGAAGAAGAAGAAGATCAGTCAGTATCATTAAATCTCGTGCATGAATACCTACTGAGATTCAAAAATAGTTCTTACTATTCCCGATACTAATCCTTTTCCAAAAAATAAAACAGCATTACAATCACCATCATACCATTGGGCCGCATTACATCATACATGGCAGTACTATTTGAATAACACATTAGGTAGGTATACATGTTTTAACATTTAAAAGTTCTCTTTGGTATATTCAGACAATAATCTTGAGTGCCTAAATTAAGATATCATTTTAAAAAAGTATAAATTATGATATCATTTAATATAATAATATAATTTATAATTTGCCTTAAAAATTTTAATGGAAACATAGCCTCATTTTTAACAATTTACTATTGAATATCTATTTTTTCCCTGCTTTATTTGATTGACTTTGATTAACTTGTTTGTTAGTCTGGTTTACAAGAACAAGAATCAGAAGTTTGATTCGTGAACGTGGGTCTCAAATCTGGGTCAGAAACTCTATGGGAGCTCGCCAATCTCCTTTGTGAACCAATAATACCAATAAATCTGTGTAGTGTAGTCTAAAGTATTTTGAAAGTATCATTTCCTCGCATCCTTGAATAAGTATGAAATACGAGCATATAGCCAATGAGCAGAATAGTTAAAGTGATTACGTCATCACATATCAATCATGAGCTGACGCTTGACAAATAGCTATTAATGTCCCCGGGCGGATCAACGAGCCATACGAGTGGGGCGTTGCATGAATATGCCAATCAGTTGTTTATTAGCGGACCAATTAGCTTCAGACAAACTTGCGACATATTAATTTAAATTCAATAATGACGTCTTTTATATCCAAGTAAATAAATAGTCATAATCATGCACCAATATAATTTCAATATTATGCGGCTTTTCTATTTGAATTTGAATATAGAGTAGAGCATGAGATAACGTTAGCCGGCCGCATCTGCAATAGTGATAAACGAATTTAATTTAAGAGTAGTCTCTTCGTAACTCCCGCCCTACCCACAAACTTTGATTGTTATTTGAATATCTTCTATCTCTAGTCCATTAGATTTTTTAGATATGCTCAAAAACTAACATCTATATCTGTCGTAAGTCAGTTCTCTGCAAAAATATTTATTTTCAATTTCAAACTTGAAAACTTATATCTATTGTAAAAAGTGGCCACACTTTAAAACGGCAACGTCATACTTTAACCAATATCATTTTTAAAATATAATTCGTACTTGGCCGTAAGAAAATTATATTTCATTTTAAGATCTGTAAAGCGGTCTACACACCAAAGCCGCTGACCCGGCGGCACAGCCCGGCGGCTTAGTGCCGGCGGGTTAACCCGGCGGCTTCAGAATGTCCAAGCCGAACGACTTTGCCGGCGGCAATACCGGCGGCACGACAGCCGCGGCATGTGGTGTTCTAGTAATTGCCAAATAGTCGTAGAGATTGGACGTGTGTGTTGCGAATAATTCAGAAGTAGTATTTTCAGATTGACATGGAGGAGGACGATAACAGTGATTTAATAATAGCAGTTTGTGGAGTTATTATCGGTGGATCCCTCAACACACGAAAGTGTTGGGTTAGGCCAAGTTTAATGAGTCGCAATAAATACAGTACTTGTCAAAGATTAAGTGATTTAAGGGAAGACGACTTGGTTCTATACAAACCCATTTCTTTTAAGACTTTCCTGTCATTAACCAGTACCGACTTTGAATATTTACTGAATATTGTTGGACACACAATAGCTAAACAAGACACAAATTACAGAAAAGCAGTTTCACCAGTAGAAAGATTGTCAATAACGTTAAAATACCTAAGCTCAGGAAATTCTTTTAGTAGCCTGTGCGACGTCTTTAAAGTATCTCCTCAACTAATTTCAAGCATTATTCCTGAAGTATGTGATGCTTTAGTTGAAGGACTTTCAGATTATGTGAAAATTCCAAGGAGTCAGGAAGGATGGAGAGAAATTGCAGATGAATATTTAAAAAGATGGCAAATACCCAATTGTCTTGGGTCAATGGATGGGAAACACATAAAACTTCAATGTCCCCCAAAAAGTGGAAGTGATTATATAAACTATAAAAAATATTTCAGTATTGTGCTCTTTGCTTTGGTAGATGCTGATTACAACTTTTTGTACGCTAATGTGGGATGTCAGGGTCGGATTTCAGATGGTGGGGTTTTTAATAATTCAGCATTATGTCGATTGTTAAATGATAATGAATTGAATATACCACATAAAACCCCTTTACCCGGAAGGAATCTACCAGTACCGTATTTTTTTTTGGGTGATGACGCGTTTCCTCTGCAACCCCATATTATAAAGGCTTATGATGGTAATCACACAATGGGATCATCTAAGAGGGTTTTTAACTATCGCGTATGTCGAGGGCGAAGAGTAGTTGAAAACGTGTTTGGGCAGTTAACACACAAATTTAAGATTTTTCATAGACCTATTCAGCTAATCCCAGAAAAAGCTACTACTGTAACTTTGGCGTGTATACATTTATTTAATTATATCAAACGAACCGCTGCAACTCAGCAAAATGAATACGATACTGAAAATAATCAAGGAGAAATCTTTCCCGGTGAATGGCGTAGACATCTTGAAAACGACAGTTGCTTAGATAATATGTCAGGAGAAGACAATCAAACCTCGGATACTACAGTGACCGCTGAGGATACAAGAGTGGAGTTGACTCATTATTTTCTTTCTAGTGTCGGAGGATTAGAATGGCAATATAACCAATAACTCAACTCATATAATCAATATTATTTTTAATCATTAAAGTAGTTCCATGTATTATCCATTAAATCTAAAATCGTAAATTACACAGTGAGATACACTTTTATTGTGATTCGTATAATAAAATTTTAAACAAAATAAGAAATGTGTTTTTGTAAACCAATAACATGATATTAACTATTGGTAGAAGTGTCACTAAACTAAAATTAAAACCTTGCTATTCCTTACGCACATATGTCAAGCTCTACTCGTGTGAAGGGAATAGTCAACACTAATTTTAAATTTAACTTTAATGGGGCTACCTATAGCTACCTTTATTATACCAAAAAGAAAATTAAATATTTATAACATATTTTGAAGATTACTTTATAACACTATCAGAAGGATTTAGAGCTAGGTATTCTTCAGCAAATGTTTCTAGTGACGAAGGTTGAATTGTTTGTGGATCTGAGTTTGTTTGGGCAGAGTATTCAGAAGAAGTTAAGTTATTTGTAGAAGGGCTTACAACTGTCTGTTGAAGTGAAGATGCTGTATAGTATCCTGGATGACTGTGTGAACTAGAAACACTACTTGGTCTTGCAAAATCCGTAAATGTTTCGGATCTATATCCAGTTTCGGCTTCAAATATTATATTGTTGATCCGATGTCTCACAATAGCTTTCATTTGTCGATCCATTTGTCTTAACTGACCCGCAATATAATCTCCAAATAAACCATCCTCATCTTTTGGCACATTTGGTCGTTGGGAGACATTCTTCATAATATTCAATGCTTCGGATATCAACTCTTTATTAGGGTTGATTTTAGGACGTTTATTTCGTTGCCAAGTTGTATTTTCTGGCGACATCTGTGGTAAATCATTATGATTTGATTGTGAATCTCCTGGTGACATCTGTGGTAAATCATTTTGATTTGATTGTGATTCTCGTCTCGATTGTGAATCGTGGCTCGTCGACGGTGTGTCCTGCGAAAAAAGACGAAAAAGACTGCCCGTTTAGCCGTTTTACTTTAATTTAATAAAAAATAAATAAGTATCTCTAGTCAAAATCAACATTTATTGTGTATTTTTTTATTATGGATTTTATTAAAGGCACTGAATAAGTCTTCAACATTTCAATTACTTTTTTTTCAAACACATTTTTTTACCTGAGTGGCAACTATTTTGCCAATGCCCGGGAAAGGGTTAAAATGTAAATACAAAGATACACTAATAAATAAACTAATATTATAATTATATGTCTATGGGGCCCTAGTTGCCTGATTATAAATAAAAAAAAATATATATCTTTACTTACAGTATCGGTGGTTCCAGTAGGCACATTTTTGTTCCGCAGAAAATTTAGTGATTTGTAGGCAAACCATTTACTATGATAAATATCATCAGTACCCGCACCAGACTTATTTGAATTATCTTCTTTTTTTTTCTCTCGGTAATAATGACTAGTTAAATTTTTTATCTTTCTCTCGATTTCCGGAACATCAGTAGCAAATTCACTGGCAATTTCATTAAATGCGTCGTAACGCTTTGGCCGGCTTTTGTAGTCACGGTTTTTTGGGTTCCATAATATTTCTTTTAAATGATAGAGGTCTATTAGTTTTATAACTGTTGCATCGTCCCACTCCATATTGGTTAGTTGATAAAAATAAAAGTGCCGACACTTCACAACAACAGAGAATGAATAAGTGATACGTCACTACTCTATGAAAGCCGGCGGGCAACTGACTGAGTGAGTGGAGAGGGATGCCGTCGGCATCGGCATGCTGCCCCGCCGGCTTGCCCGCGCGGGCGCAAGCCGGCGGCATGATTGTACAAAATAAGGCCGGCGGGTTGGGCCGGCGATCCGTGCCGCCGGGTCAGCGGCTTTGGTGTGTAGGTACCTTAAGATTGGCAACATAATTATCTTGTGTTCATAAACTCTCTCGATATTCTCTAACCGTCAGGTCTCGACTCTCCTACGTAATGGATGGTATTCATTTCATTATTATCCGACTCATCATCATCATCATCATCATCTCAAACCCTTTGGCTATTAATGGACACGGGTCTTCTGTTAGAATGAGAAGGGTATAGGACATAGTCTACCACGCTGGCCAAGGGCAGATTTCCCAAACATCTTTGAGAACATTATGGAGAACTCTCAGGCATACACGTTTCCTAACGATGGTTTTTCTTCCTCTTTAAAGTAATATTGTGTTTTTTTTACTCTCAATTTTTTAAGGGTCTTTGAACCTCTTACATGAGATTATGCTAGACCCATAAAAGATGATATTGCTTAAAACTCCGAAAAGTTAGAGAAGCGATCCTGAGAGTTGAGCCCCGGATCTCAGAAAAGTCCACTAAGCTAACCTAACCACCAGGATATCACTCATGTGCATATAGCGTTGTGTATCCGAGTTTTATGCGGCTAGTAATATATTTTAATAAATTCTAAGTTCCAAGAAGTATCTAAAGTAGCTTCCAAGTAAGGCACAACAGTGAAAAACCCCACCTTTTCGCTAACACGTATTTTCGTCAACATTTTTCACAATGCTAAGTATAACAATTTAAAACACGCACAAACGCCTTTTGGTCCACGAACAACTAAGTGAGAGATAAAATAAAAAAAAGTGTGTGTGTCAGCTCCGACGCACGACTGGAGTTTACTACTTAAAACGTCGTAATGCATTCGCGGCGCCGCTCCGACCCGATCGGTACGCGCTCGGCTTCCCGAAGCGAAAGCGCTTTCGCATTCGACAACTCAAGCGAAAACCAACCTTATTTACTCAACCTTAGGGTAGAAATTTGCATCGTTGTGAAAAACGTAACAAGGGCATTCGACAACTCAAGCGAAAACCAACCTTATTTACTCAACGTTAGGGTAGAAATTTGCATCGTTGTGAAAAACGTAACGAGGTCATTCAAAACAGATTTCACTGCTAAAATTATTCTCATACCGGGCGCCTAAAATCGATTTTAAAGGAGTAAACTCCAAAAACTTATCAAGAACCTAATTCCTAATTTTCTATTCAAAATAATTGCTCATGAAACCTTTCATTAATTGCTATAATCATACAGAGGGAATATTTTGTTTCCTAAAAGGATAAAATAATCTTTCAAGGTTTTATACTAGATTAAATTTT
This sequence comes from Oeneis ivallda, assembly GCA_029955525.1. NCBI lineage: Eukaryota > Metazoa > Arthropoda > Insecta > Lepidoptera > Nymphalidae > Oeneis > Oeneis ivallda. The sequence continues at coordinate 17,499,603 of JARPMR010000002.1, read as the reverse complement.
TTAAGTCGATTAATTGCTCTGTTGTTGAAGCGTAGTTGAAGGATAAAATAACAAACAAATACCTTTGCATTTAATATAATCTATGATTGAAAGCAATTGAATGCGAAGGGAAGACATGATCTGTCATCCCGAGCTACAAAGTTTTTTTTATATAGGACGGAAGCCGCGTATTGTGTCCGACATTTTACTGGCTTTTATTTTTTAAATCATTTCGTTCCAAACTAGTCTCTCCTCTAGTTTCATCTCGCTGCAAAATCTGCACTAACATTTTATGACACATGCACAAATAACAAAAACACTGTACATTTTTTACCCTTTCAATGCGCAACACATGTGTGTTCTCTTTGTAGGTGGAACAAAACTAATGCTTTTAAAAAATTTATAAACTGGTTTGGTTCATACAATTTTAAAACATTTAAAATGATTTGAAATAAACCTATGTCTAGTAGAAAATGAAAGTGTCTATTTGATTCATTTGGATATTAATTATAAGCTTGTTTGCAGCTTGGTACCGCTTGAACGGATAAGATATAATATTGCATGTGGGTTTTAGAAACCTCTCTAAAAAGGATTTTCAGAAATTAAAAGAGTAAACAGTTTTATCATAAAGAGCTTCAACCTAAAAAAAATCGGCCAAGTGCGAGTTGGGCCTCGCTCTTTTAGGGTTCCGTTAAAAAAAATTAAATAAAAATATTTCCATGTACCCATGGAAATATTATAATTTATTTTTTTTAATTTAATTTAATTTTTATTATTTGTTGTTATAGCGGCAATAGAAATACATAATATGTGAAAATTTCAGCTGTCTATCTATTACGGTTTACGAGATACAGCCCGCTGACAGACGGACGGACGGACGGACGGACGGACGGACGGACAGCGTAGGCTTAGTAATAGGGTCCCGTTGGTACCCTTTGGGTACGGAACCCTAAAAATATGTAAGCAAAAGAAAAAGTACAATCTTCATTTCATTATAAATAGTAAACGAAATGACTATGCAAAAAATCTCCACCCACCGTACGTACTCTTATGTCGGTTAACACATCATGACAGCCTGATGGTTGTTCTGACATCCGCCGTAGACTTGGGATTTTCATGCAAATCGAATTTAAATTATTTATTTATTTATTTTTCAGTGAAATTTTTGGATACCAATTTAGTAGTTTACAACTATAAAATGAACATACAAGAGCATTAACCAACTAGAAAAAAAGCTATTGTGGACGCAAACGCGTTTCTGAGACGCAGAAAAAACCGCGCGCAAAAACATACGTAAAATTATACACATATATGTTAGTACTAGCTTTTGCCCCCGGCCCCGGGATGTGCTTGAATAGATCAGTCAGTCAGTCAGAGAGTCAGTCAGTCAAGTCAAGTTTTTTATTAAGTATAGATAGAAGATATAATAAAAGTAGAAAATGAATAAATACTTTGCATGGCTGCTAAATCATATGAATTATGTCTGGCGCATCACATAAAAGCCTCGTTACGGATATTCCATTTAAATAATATATCCACGTCTTTCAAGGCACATAAGAAGACGACTGTATACATAATCTTAACTACTCAGTTTCTCCGTATAATCTAGCCATTATGTTGGAGGCTTAAGATGGGATTGAAGCGTGCATCTGTAACAAGTCAGATTCCCGAATATAGACTACAGTCCTTGCACGTTACTGTAGAAATGTACGACTAAAAAGAATAGGTACAGTGAACCTAAAAAATTATTCAATTTAAAGCAATTTTCATTTGAGCGAAAAGCCCTGTTTGGTATGTAAAAATTGCATACTTATTTAAATAGTTAAGAGCAAACATTAAGCAGTGGATTCGTGATTATGCTTCGAGTTTCTACAAACTTTTCAGCTGCATTAGCATTTTCAGGTGATATATCTTTCCATTATATTCGCTATTCATATACTCAGGCGTCATCTGTGCTCAACTGTGAAATATGTACCTGGTGGAAATATGGCGCTATGCATCTCAAAAGTATGCGCTTTGTTAGCATAAAAGTTTCAATCGTTTTGGACGCCAAGTCACCGACGCGTATTTTATTGGAACTTTGCAAGTGAGAACTTTGAATTGTGATATTTTCTTAAACGATAAAATTTCACTCGGTAAAAAGAATGAGTTCCTAAAATGGTGTTAAATAGTATTATTTATATTGAAGAATTTGTATAGGCGGCTTATAAAAACATAATACGTATTTATACGAAGAGCGAACAGTGGCGAGGAGAAAAGAGGTCTTCTTATAGTACAGTTGGTGATCGTCTATAGGTAGTCTATGAAAAATACGCGCGTGTATGTGCGTGTGTGTGTATCATCCGAGTCACTACTCACTTCATTCGCAACTTGTGCATCAAGGCGAAGCTTAGATAATTGTTATGTTTCCCAAACAAATGAATATAAAATGTACCTATATATTTTCGCGTGGGTGTTTTGTCTTCCATTTGATTTTTTAGATTATCTTCGGTAAGTAATGGACGGTCTCCTTTGTTATATTTTAAGCTAACAATAGTCTACTCTGAATGGGTGGAAAAATTGGGTATTTTCTGTTTTATTTACATTCCAATTTATATACATAATTTTATATTATAATGAATACGCGCTCGATAACAGATTACATTTTTGATATGATCCCATTCATCTAAGCAATGCTTTGTTATTTGGTTTCACAAAATAATTAAAAATCATACCTTACTTATCAAGCATATTATGATAAATAAGAATGACTTTAGTCCGAATAAATTCTTTCGAAAACTGATGAATTGGTTTAATCCATCGTAGTTTTTTATCGTTAACTTTGCATCAGTCAGTTAAAGATACTAGTAGTACTAGTAATCCTAATCACATAGAATAATTTGTTAATATAAATCATAATATTATTATGTAGTATGAATTGGTATTTGTTTTTAAAGTTTTAACTATATTTCATGGGAGTATTGTCAGCACTGTTTATTATCACCATCACCTATACTTTCGATCACAAAACATACGAGTACAAAATACAAAACACCTAGATTATATAATATTTATAGCATATAATATAAGCCATATTTAAGAAGTATATTTTTATAAGTAAGGATACTGTAGTAAGCTACGCCTTAATTTCAATTGAAAAATAACCATTCACAAATTAAAATAAAATTATTCTAATGACTCTTAATAAAAACATAGCGTAACTGCTTAAAATTAAGCAAGCATAAAATGAAACGACCCCTTTACGGCTATATTAGTGGCGTAGCTGCACTGCAACTATCTGTTTAATTTTTTTAATAACGCTAAATAGATTTTTCTGCCATATTGTTTCATTAATTTTTCTACTATATTAATGTACAAATATTGCATTCTTGTTTCATTGAAAAAATCTTGATCGAGTTTATTAAAACGATATTCATGTATTATTCAAGAGTTTAAGAAACGTCACTGCCTCAGGAATAAGCTCCATCCGCAAACTTGAACTTTATCTTTGATTTATCTTACTGTGCCGCTTTGCTTTGTATACTTTAATAAAGAATGAAGAATACAGTACCTAGATATAACTGTCTACGATACAGGTAAGTAAGTATAGGTAAGTTTTCTATCATAAAAGTATACGTAGTTTTGCCGAACAGTTCTCATTATCAGTGTATTTTGCTCATTTAGTAATGAATCATCCATCATCATTCATTTCGTAGTCGAAATGGATGAGATAAATTCCGCACAAAAGCCATAATTGAGGGTGAATGCAAAATTTAACCCAAAAATGAGTTACGAATCAAATTCTGCTTAATAAATATTTATAGTTTCCACCCGTTATCTCAATACCGATACAGATTTTAATCTGCATAATTATCCCGTACGTACTTTTAGATATATTCCACAGAACGATCACATTAACTGACACAGTTGGAAATGTTATTCACAAAACAACAGTGCGCCGATATCCTTTCGAATCTCAGTGGGTCCAGTGAACTCGCGGGCGGTTAAAGTTGCGGTGCGGGTCGGCACGCGTATTCGCGCTGCAGGCCGGCGTACGACTGGCCGCCCGCCCCGCCCGAGCGGCAGCCGCCCGCCCAAACGCGCAATGACCCTTGACGCACCACATCTAAGCCTACACTATCATTTCCTTCCTAAATGGAATATAGCCAAAAAATAATAACCAAATCCTACCGTATAGTGAATAAAAAGGTTATAGTAAAATAACCTCATCCTAAAGGTGCAGACAGAAAACTGAGAGGTCGACGGTTCGATCCTCACCCTTTGCACTATTGTCGTACCCACTCGTAACACAAGCTTTACGCTTATTTGGAGAGGAGAGGAGAATAATAATATCCAGGTGCACACAAAAAAATATTTGACTAAAATGCGTGAATTTTTCTTAGACACAACTGCAGCAATGCTACGTAGCAGTACGTATCAGTGCCAGTACGTCCTGGCAAACTATGGTATGGCTAACCCGCTGTGTTCCCTCAAAACTACAATAAGGGGCTTTTGAGAAGTTTATCTGTAGCACAATAGGATAGGTTGTTATATTTTGATTATTTAGAAATCAGTCAATGGAATTTTTTAGACACGTCTTAGAAACTTTATTTGGGTTTCTTGTTCATAAGCCTTTTCTTATCCATTGTTCGATATGGGTATAAAGCTATTCTATAATATAATAATAGACACCTCTATGCTGATCAATTCTTAAACTTGTTTTAATAACAGTTTTAAAGTTTTGTCTGCATATTCGTCTTTGGAAAGGCTGGACCAATTTCAACAAGGCCTTAGAAGATTATACAAAGAGTTATGTTTTTATTCCTCCAAAGAGTTCCTACGGGATTTTTAGAAAACCTTAATCCACGCGAAAAAATTATTTGACGGCAAATTTCATAAACTTATCGCGTTTGTGCAAGCGAGTCCCAAGGGACACAAAATTAAGGACGTTTTAAATAAACCATATACGAGTACGAACTGAGTTTGCATTTTCACGTTAACCCTGTATTTTTGCCTCACAGCCATATTGGAAAAAGCAACGGGTAAGAAATATGAGTTCACGTTTCATTAAACACGAGTTGGCTAAAGCGTCAAGTAGGTATACACATTTTGGTGTTTCCTTCATAAGCAAGCGCGATCCGATAAAAAGTTGACACTATATTACAAAGTAATGCATTTCTGGATCTTTTCAAAATTCATCAGTGAGAGAACTATTTTCATCAAGTTATGGGCAGTTTATGTTCGGGGAACGTTTGCTAAGTTTCATTGAAAGATTGGCGATTTCAATGTTTTAAATGTAAACAAATTACAACGAGATCTTCGTAAATGATTGTATTATAATTAAACAGTATTTTTCGTATCTTTTATTAATTCAGTGTCACTTAGCTCAGACTTTAATTAGCATACAAATGGGTTCTCAGAATATGATCTCGTTTTTTAATTAGGGAACGCTTGTCACGGGTTATTGTTTAAATATAAATGAGTGCGCGTTGCAATAAAAGAGCATTTTCAGATTTCACAGCTATTATACGGCAGCAGCAGTGGGTAAATTTATTTTATGAAAATGGTTGTTACAGTTGAGTATTAAATAGCGTTACTTTAGATTCAACAAGCCCCTGAGATTCGGGACTGCTATCTAACAGAGACTGCAAAGTTAAAATAGACCTTAGCATAATGGATAAATTAATCCATGACTTTATTATTAATCATTAATTCTTTTAATATAATAAATGCGAAAGTCTGTTGGTTTATTTTTTTGTTATCTTGTCGTTCTATTGCTTAGCAACGGAGCAATTGATCGACGTTTTTAGGGTTCCGTACCAAAATGGTAAAAATGGAACCCTTATGGTGAGACTTTCTCCGTCCGTCCGTCCGTCCGTCCGTCTGTCACAGTCGATTATTTCAGTAACTATTAAAGCTATCGACATGAAATTTGGCATAGTTGTGTATGATAGTGGACCAACATCATTGGAATAAAGAAAAATCGAAAATTATTTTTAGTTTTATTAAAAAAGGGGGAAAATCGGGGGTTTGAAATTTCAAAGTAAAATAACTATACCGAGTGGGGTATCATATGAAAGGCCTTTACTTATGCATTCTAAAACAGTTTTTTATTTATTTCTTTAAATAATAGTTTTTGACTAATCGGCCAAAATGTCGAAAAAAATACCGTTCCCCCCCCCCTCCTTATCTCCGAAGTTTACCAATCGAAAAATCTGAAATAATTATGGTCAATAGAGGTTTATGTATATTTTACAGGAAAAATAAAAGCAACTCTCTAACTAGCATAGTTTTTTTATATTAACAATAAACCTCTACAAACAAAGTTAACGATAAATAAGCAAATTAATATAATATTATCGTTTTACTTTTACTTTTGGAGTACGGAACCCTCGGTGCGTGAGTCCGACTCGCACTTGGCCGGCTTTTTTGCATAGGTATAGTTGAGGACCTGTAGAGCGATATTGGTTACTTTTTATCCTGGAATAAATAACAAAATTTTCCCCGTGTTGTTTGGTTGTACACAATCACTAACACAACGCAACTATTACTGGACCTGTCAATTTAGTTATGAGATTGTGCAGAATTAGTATTCAGAAAGTAACAAAAGAAGAACATTTGCGATGACAAATGAAATAATAATACCACCCAAATTCTCCTCATTTATTATATTTCGATACGAGAATATTCCTTCTCACGAATTGGATGTAGCAAAAGTAACTTTCAAGTACCTACCTTCGTTAAGCGCTCTTAAAAGCGCTGAAGACTCATTGAAATGATAGCGTATCCTTTTTTTACTCACACGCGCATCTTTAGGTGTAAAAATACATTGTTTAGTGACACAACACACGGTTTATAGTATTGTAGAAACAGTCATATTTTCGCACTAATTCAATTAGTTTTTCTTTAATATCGTTAATCATTATCGGCATACTTGTAAACAAATTCAACTGTCACGCGCGTAGTTACGCACAAGATAGTGCTGTGCGTATTCGAACATGTTTGGTTTGACGTCCAATAGGGAATTACATTGAATAAAACGTCATCACTGCACGCGGTAATGCGACGATACCGTTGCGCTCTGCGTAGGGTACGCAGCCAGTTTGTCTTTTGGGAGCTGCAATGCGTGCAGACATGCATTACGTCTACGTGCATGTGCACGTTACGCAAGAAGCGGTGTGCCATGTCTCATACAGTTCCATACATTATAACGCAGTGATACGTGCTCAGCCTTTAAGCATGAGCGTGGATGTATATGTAACCCGGTGTGTCAGGTGTACACGAGCGACATTACACGCGTGGATGTATTCTTATGTGTTCTTAAAAGTATTATTCTTTATGCAACAGTTAAAAGCGTGTAATCAAATCAGAGGCAATTGTGATCATCTCACTGTCAACAATTGAAATTGTAGTAATGAAATAATCAATCAATAGTTAAGTGGATTGTTGTTGTGGATTAAAATAAAGCTTGATAAGAATTAAGTTCGTGGAATAAAATAACCTTACTTGCAAACCAGTTATTATTTATCACCTATGTATATTAATATAGTTAGACGGTTCATCTGTGGGTGCATAACGCAAAATCATAGCTAGCTTGTTACGGACTCTTTGCACTAAAGCAATATCATCATCATGAGCAACCTATTAATATCTCACTACTGAGCATAGGTCTTTCTCTCAAAGAAGGGTTATAGGCCATAGTCTACCACGCTGGCGCAATGCGAATTGGTAAACTTTACTCACCTTTGAGAACATTATTAAGAACACTCAGATGTGCAAGTTTACTGACGATGTTTTCCTTCACCGTTAAAACATGTGATATTTAATTGCTTAAAATTCCATAACTCCGAAAAGCCCAGGATTGAACCTGCGACCACCCGAACAGGAGACCACAGGCTAGGTTCAGCACTAGGTTATCACTGCAATAATATAGGTCAATACATAGCATAGGTATATAAAGCAATATTGTTCAATGTTAAATACTGCTCTAACTTTTGATCGACATCGGACAGCTTTACTCCATACAGCCTGATCGGACTTTCACTAGTTAAGCAACGTTGACCTTGGTCGGTAACTAGATGGGTAACCGACATTGGGTGTCCCAATTTGATCTTTTCGATCTCTGTTGAAAGAACTTACATCTGATAATAAACCTTAAAACCTTTAGTCGAATTCTCTTGGTCGAGTCGTATGCAGAAAGATCTGGGAAATTAATAACCCAAGAAAACTCCTACAATTTTAATTACGAATAATGGAAAGGACCACGACCCCAGCAATGAGGAATGCGACGCAGACAGAGAATAATAATATTATTATGGGCAGCACCACTTAAACATATTATATTTTGTGAATTAATTACGCTAATATAAGAAGTCATGGCCAAGATACTACGATACACTCCTAATGATGCTATTACCAAAGAGTTCTATGGCTATTGCGAAATTCGTCCAGGCAAATTGTGTACACGAGATAAAATAAACATGAAAGATAATAATTTACAGTCGGTTGTAATAGCAACGCCATTATATCTACGAGTTTATATTTTTCGTGTTTCGAGAAGAAACCTTGTAGCGGTAAGCAAAAACTTATGTTTTCGAGACCTCGTAACGCAAACGTTTACTCAGGCATAACATTTTACAAACACAGCCTCCACGACTCTAAGGCCAAGGACAACGTAAAGATTAAAGGATTTGCACGATAAGGTTGAGGTACACGCGACTGCTCTACAACTACAACAACAAGAATGTTCGCTTATTTTGGAAAAAATGGTTAAAAGCGCTATATTTTATTTTTGGTCTGGTGTAAAAAATATCAAAAGTATACTTCTGTATCGTCCTTGTATATAACCGTAATAACAAAGGTAATAACGGTTTATCGCAGACCCATGCTCTAAATAACAGCTGTTTTCTAGGCGTCATAGATCTGGAGATTTTCTGATCAAGTACCAAAGGGCCGAAATGGACGTTTTGCCCTCTTTTTTACCTATACCTACCTACCCTACCTATAATTACTATTACATTACCCAGTACTTGAAACTTGGCATAGTAAATGCGCTAAAAATTATTAATTTTTTTGTAATCCATCAAACATCTCTTAAATGGGCCAAAAGGGCTCAAAAATACTTATAGCTACTGTCATAATTATGCACTTCTGAAACTTTCTATTGAGAACTTTTTAAAATATAATTCTGTGGGTTAATTCATGGGATTAAAGGTACGAGTTCGCAGCCAACTACAGACAGCAGCAGCAGGCGACGCGTCGCCACGAAACTACTGCTTTGTATGCACTTGTATTATACAGACGTGTCGCTAGCTACAGAAGGTATATCATAGAAATATGTACGTAGAAATCAGTAGTGTTTTGGCGACACGTCGCCTGCTGCTGTTATCTGCGGTCGGCTACGAACTCGTACTTAACCCACGCCCGATGTTTGCCTGAGTACAGCTACAGACGTTCAGACGCAGAGTATGTAGTAGTAGTAGTAGTAGAAGTAGTTCTATTTTTTTTTTTTTTTTAATTTTTAAAAATAAGTTATTAATTTTATCCATAATAATAATTTCAATGAAGTAACGTGTTATTATTTATTTTAAACTAGCTGATGCCCGCGACTTCGTCCGCATGGATTTAGTTTTTAAAAATCCCGCGGGAACTCTTTCATTATCCGAGATAAAAAGTAGCTCTCCCGGTCTGAGGAACCACTACTACATCCATTACTATACCCATGCAAAAAATCGCATCAATCCGCTGTTCTGTTGCGACGTGATTGAAGGACAAACCAACAAACAAACACACTTTCGCATTTATAATATCAGTAATGCTTTATTAAAACACTTTTATAATTGTCAAATTTTTTACAACCAAAGACAAAATTACGTTTAGCTGTCATTTACGTTTTGTTATTCCACTGTCATTTGCGTTTTTTTATTCCATGTCAGATGTGTTTTTGTTATACCACGTTTTATAGTGATTAGTGACTTGACGGAAACGCGGTCGAACGGGATAAAAAGTATCCTATGTCCGTTTCCTGGTTCTAAGTTACCTCTCCACCAATTTCCAACCAAATCGGTTCATCCGTTCTTGAGTTATAAATAGTGTAACTAGCACCACTTTCTTTTATATATATAGATTATTGACATTACTAGATTTGATAAACAATTGACATATTAATTATTATTATATTATTTTATTATCGATATAATTAAATGTATACTGTGAACTATCCAATTTTTAAATTTAATTGTATAATTTTCTATTGTTATTGCACACCATTAGATTGGTAATACACTACGGCCAACAATCTATTGTACCTACCATCTCTTGTATACTACTAGTGTATAATGCAATAAATAAATTCTGATTCTGATTCTGATTCTGATATGCCTGGGATGTTCGGGTTGTTTATGAATGCGACCAATAGCCAAGAACCCCAGAATATCCTCAGAATATATCGATATTTTTAAGCCTTATGCTCCTTTTTTAAAATAAATAACATCGTAAGTGTCGAACTAAAAATTCGTAGAAACGAGAAATATTTGCTGGCAGTAATCTCTTTTTAAAACAAAATAACAGGAAAACTGTTTTCATTTAGAAAATATTATACGGTTACTGTTGACAGTGCGAAAATTATCGGCAATGCATGCACTAAATTTTTATTGTGCCGTTCACATTTCGCATATAGTCAATAAAGACACTTGCAATCGCAACCACGAATGATGACACAATTGAATATGATTTATAAAAAATAATAACAATACGTTCATTATTATTAATCAGATTTAGGATAATTATTATTTTTTGTGTACCTAAACATTTCAACATAAAATTATTCACTTTATCTTATTTATGATTTTATGGATAAGAATTTTAATTCATACAACTGGTTACACAAAAATTTAACTACGAGTACTTTAAAGGGGAAACAGCATATTATCGTTAAAATATTTTCACAGTCTCTTCCACCAAAAGAAATCTCGATTCTCGAGTTAAGATTATTATTTATTCAGTCGCCTACTGCCGGCTTTGTAATATTGTAGCGCAATATTTTCCCCAAAGTTAATGTTGTATAAGCAAATTATTCTCCCCAAAGGATTTAACCAAGTTTAAAAAAAAGAATCAAGAAACATTAAACACATTTATCTAAGTAAGTACAGATTCTTCTTTTTTGACAACAAAGTGACGTCCAAACTGGACTAAGGTCTCTGGTGTGGAACCATTGAACCCAGATCAGCATGAGACCAAAGTTGTTTGGAACCACATTCATGTTCTTTTGTATATAAATGATTACTACGATAAAAAATATTATATGAGTGAGATGATATTATTATGATTATTTTGTTAAGGGCAATGGAGATAATTATAAAAATATTGTATTAAGCACTACTTATCCCTCTACACGACTTATCCCCCGATGGATTAGTCTTCGAAACTCGTCATAAATTCCAAAGCTTATGAGCTTAAAATTTCGTGAGAGGATTTCTGAGTTATCAAAGCTGTCCCCATTACGGATCCCTGAGCTAATAGTGCGTATACGAAACCCACATGGCCGAGTTTAATTTTGTATTCCTAAGAGGACGCGAATATAATCAGCCTGACAAATAAATATAATTAGGTAATTTATTTTGCATTTGGCAGCAGTGATAGCCTAGTGGTTAGGACTGCAGTCTAATTTTCAGGACCCTGCACCCCTGAGAGTTCTCCTTATTGTTCTCAAAGGTGTGTGAAGTCTACCAATTCGCATTGGGCCAGCGTGGTGGACTATAGCCCTTCTCGGAGAGGACACCAGCCCGCCTAGCATGCACGTCGACGTGATATTATCTCGCGCGAAGAGAGAGAGAGAGATATTGTCGATGTAGACTAATTTCTCGTTCGACGTATCCATGTGTGCAACCATGTTAGTGTCGATAGAGATATAGAGCTAATACGAGAAAAGGCGTCGACAAAATTTTCTCGCGCGTGCGTGTTAGGCGTGCTGCGCTCAGTAGTGAGTCGTTAATGGGTTGTTCACAACTTTGAGTATTAAACCAAGGTTCACTTGATGACGATGAATTTATTTTGCTTCAAAAGGTTTTAAAGTTACGGTTAAACTTTAGTTTAGGTGACGCAACGGAGGGGGGAGGGAGGGGGGTCGGAGGTCGGGGGTGAAGGGGTGACCCCCCCCCCTGCAAGGGAAATCCGTCGAAACCTGATAGTTTTCGAAATATATTTTTTTTAATATTGTAATTTTTTAGGTTAGTCTAGCCTAAATTCGAGCTAAACTTTGCTTAGTGAAGGAGTGAAGGTAAAAAATCGGCCAAGTGGAGTCGGGCCTCGCTCTTTAAGGGTTCCGTTAAAAAAATATTTCCATGTACCCATGGAAATATTTTAATTTAATTTTTTTAATTTTATTTAATTTTTATTATTTGTTGTTATAGCGGCAATAGAAATACATAATATGCTAAAATTTCATCTGTCTATCTATTACGGTTTACGAGATACAGCCCGCTGACAGACGGACGGACGGACGGACGGACGGACGGACGGACAGCGTAGGCTTAGTAATAGGGTCCCGTTAGTACCCTTTGGGTACGGAACCCTAAAAAAGAGTGGGAGAGCGGGGAAAAGGAGTAGAGGGAGCTTAGAAACCCCTCCAATTTAATTTTTCATTTCAAACCAATAGAACCTAAGTGCCCAAGAATATTTATGTTCTAACCCAAGCTAACCTAACTTTAGATTTTCCATAGTCTAGTGGTTCTTTTATCTACTATAGGTAAAATAAACTGCCTTTTATTTAACTTTTAATTTACTTACTTTATTTTAAAATACGTGTTACCAACAGAACAAACATTTGGACTATAAAAGCAATCGATTCAACTAAATATGGCTGATAAGCTGAGTTAATTAAATCGAGAGACATGGGTGTTCCTTTATAAAAACTTCTTATATTTGCCATGTACACTTGTTAGCACAGTGAAAGTCCGGTCCAGAATAAACAGCGCTCCATTAGACCCAACCATCGGCTGTCACAGCTGAACGTGAAACAATGCGCTTTACTCTGTTTGCAGCAACGGACACTACTTGCTTCAAAGGTAGAATGAAACGCAATGATAATACCAGCCGAAGTGCTATTTTCACTATGGAAATAATAGTTTTCAATATAAAGCAACATGCCTACTGAAGTCGCCTTTCCACATTATTTGACTGCGCGTGGAATCTTTTCTGATTTTTTTTGAGATCTTTTCGCCTCTCACTGACACAATTGTACTCTTATGTACCTACACTGAAAGAATTCTAAAATGACTACGAAAATTCACGCACAATTAATTAAATTCATGATCATTCATTGATAAATTCAAGAAAATAATGCACATAGTTAGGGCCAGATATCTAATAAAAGAAATAACAAATTAACAACCAACTAGAATTATAATAGTTCCCAGATATTACCTTATTTTAATAAGAAAAAGGTGGGTACCAGGATAAATTGTAATTTTCACTCAACAAACTCAAGACGACGATTGATTTATAAAAATCGTTCCTCGAAGAAAAGCAGATGTTATTATATATTCTGCCTTAATAAATCTCTTAATTAGATTAACAAGTTTTCGAACTTTGCCTGGCACGAACTTTATATCTTCAAAAAAATAACAAAGGTTTTAATTTTTGGAAAAAGCTGATAGAGACGCTGGAAAATGTCATCCAGTATATTATATTATAACAAGTATAAATTGAAAATTTAAAACACCCCCGACATGTGAGTCTATGGCCGGACTATGTATGATATACCTGACATCCTGTTACCCAGTTTTCTGTTCCATCAACTTCAATCAAATTCAATCTTACACTGCTGGACCGATATTAATCAAACATAGCTAAGAACCACCGCAAGGAAACTGGGTTTCAAATGAAAAAAAGCCGCATCGAAATCGGTCCATCCGTTTGAGCACTACGATGCCACAGACAGACACACACACACACACACACACAGACAAACAGACAGATAGACAGACAGACATCGACATCAAACTTATAATACCCAACTTTTTGCGTCTCTGTTCGTTAGGCTGGCTAAAACTCAAAAACGGCTTGAGCCATTTGATTGTTTTTTTTGTACGCTCTAATATTACTACGCCTGCCTAACGTAAACTACCTCTGTGTAGTTTAAAAATACAAAATCAGGAAAACCAAAGGAATAGCTGAAAAATTGAAAAAATGAAAATTGTTAATTTTGTATAGGAATCAACACTTCGATTGCTTTTAATAGATGGCGGGAGCGGAGCCGAAAAGAAAAGCTAGTCAAAAATAAATAAATCCTACGAACGAAAGTAATTTTTAATCTTACTATTTTAAATTAATATTTATCCAAAAATATTAAGTGCTTGCATAATAAACTCGAATTAAAAATATAAATTAAATTCATATTATTTCGAAATATTCAATTAGGTATTATCGGTGTACCTCAAACTTGTACATCTCTATACCTAGTATACAGCTTGCAGAATGGTCAGAAAAAGCTTTTTCATGAGCTGAAAAATTTAGCGGTTAAGAGTGGGTGTGCGTTCGATAACAGTAAACAGATTTGATTTTTACAGTAGTAGATCAAGTTTCAACTATCCGAAAAAAAACACGCAAAAATTACATCATACTGCCAAGGGACGTGCTTGGGCAAAAACATAAAATGATGAAATTTGTTCGATAATAAAAAATCGCGAAGTTAGGTCTAATTTTTAACCAATATTCATTTATTTTCAATGTGTTGCATATTACAGAGCCAAAATTTTCACATTAAATTCCGATTGATATTATCAAGAGAGTAGCCTAGTGAATTGAAAAGAAAATGAATATTTTACGAGTTACAAAGTATTTGGCGCTTACTACACTCCTATTCCACGCAAAACGCTTTCTTTTGTCGCGCCTCACATGAGGTTACGGCTATGTTTTATTTCATCGCGAAATCTGATGTTTTTTGGTATTATACGCGTTCTTAACATAAAACAGAAAATTTACATAACTTTTACTTTTATTATTTAATACCATTTATTAACAAATTATTATATATTTTTTTAGCTTGAAATAAAAATGTAGCCTGTGGTTGTTTTTAGTAGGTTTATTTAAAAAACAGATTTTTATCTTATTTCAGATTAATGAATTAAATTCTTTTAGAGGCGAACAAGTTCATAGTGAATAAATTCTCTCGAATTCTACCGTGAATCTGCAAATTCCACCCTAATGGGGGTTAATTTTGCTAACCCTAAAATTATTTCCAATCCTCTTAACTTACAATAAAAATCAGCCAAGTGCGAGTCGGGCCTCGCTCTTTTAGGGTTCCGTATATATGACCAAATCCCTTTTTTAAAACTACCTAGAATCTAGATACATATTTAGATATCTTAGTTCTTAGATAGTACTAAATTAGCATACCTATGGGGAAAAAATGCTCGTTTGTTTTGGTCGCAACTTTAAAGGCCCCCATTCCTTCATTTTTGAAGCTAAAAAGTAATAAAAATATAAATTTGAACTCCACCTAATGAGCTCTAGAGTCTAGACAATGACATCCCACATGTCAGGGTAAAAAAATAAAATTTTATTTCAATTAATTTTAATATTTTATTTTTATTATTTGTTGTTATAGCGGCAATAGAAATACACACTCTGTGAAAATTTCAACTGTCTAACTATTTACGGTTTACGAGATACAGCCCGCTGACAGACGGACGGACGGACAGACGGACAGCGGAGGCTTAGTAATAGGGTCCCATTGGCACCCTTTGGCTACGGAACCCTAAAAACGAAGCAACGTAAATACAAAAAAAAAGAAAAAACAACGAGTTGCCACTGCTCACATTCTGTGTAATCAGGATTAACAAGTTGATGCCTTATCTGCGCTGAACAATGTGAACGCTGTCTCCACGTTTCATTTCTATGAAACATTTTTCTAAAAAACTTACCTTATAAATCCTGTAGTTTACGGAACAAGCTTTACTTTCAGTTTTCATTTTATTTTTCCTTACCTGTAACAATACAAAATCCAGTTATTTTATCTCTTAATAAAATCAACACGTTCGTTAAGGTCGCAAAATGTTTCATAATATTTTCACGAAGCCTATCAGGTTGCAGATTTCAATAATAATAATTCGGCACATCATACAACGTGATTAAAATTAATTGGAGCATAGGTACAAATCGAGCTTCTTACCTGGTATCTATATCGTATACGCTCAAGATACTACATTATTACAAGTAGGTACATAATTATTTGCTCATTTAAGACTTCGATATACACGAACTGTTCAGTGAAATTAGTTGTATCTTTGGAATATAGCCTCAATAGCCTAATAGTAGGGACTGAAAACTGAAAGATCGACGATTCGATCCTCACCCGTTGAACTATTGTCGTACGTGTGTACGTCAAGACTGTTCCTAATACAAGCTTTGTGCTTATTCTGAGGGGAGTGGGGATTATTAATATAATTCGGAGGGTTGTGCACATTCTGTTTTATTTTACAGGTAACAAGTAGTTAAAAAAAGCGAACATTCGCCATGCTGAACTTATAACACACTTACCATAAACACACCTTATTTCACAACTTTAAATTGAAGTGCCAATCATCGGAACACAGATAAAATCGAAACTACTCTAGAACTTCTTTTAACTAAAACTTCTTTATAGTAGGATCAATAAATAAGTTCAGTAATCAAGTCCCACTGAGAACCGTTTTCTTATGCACTGCTTAATCCTGAAACAAACACTGCACTCACAGCTGAACGTCACACTGCACGCGCCAGTACTTGTGTACATTTTGTAATACAAGGGAATGTATGTTAACAAGGACTGCAAAAGGGCAGCTTCTGGGAACTTCTAGGAACAACTTCTAAGAAATTCTTCTTTGTGTGTAAATAAAGGAGTGTATTTTTAAAGTAGCTTTCTTATCTATCAGATATCAGATATAAACTAAATATTTTCCTCATAATATATGTTAGATTTTAGATAGGAATAATACAAAAGTTTTAATTTAAAATAAAGTAATACCAAGCGCTTTCGGATCGTCAAGTGAAACTACCGCTTGGTTCATATCACTAACAAAATAATGTAATGTTTTTAAAAACTCACGCAATTTAATGAATATACACTATCGAGAAATTGACTGGTTTCAGAACCATTGTATTGCAATGTACGCCTATATCGAAGGAATTGTTAAAAAAAAGTCATGTTCCCATTGCGCCTGGCTGCCTTAGAATTAGCTAAGAGTATGTTTCAATCCTTATTTAATTCCATTTTAAATTTTTAGCTTCTATTTTGGATAAATTCGTAACTGAAAGCCGATCGTTATTCTGTCGATATAGTTCTAGCAACAAAAACCCTTGCTTTTTGTTACTATGATTTTAGGTTTAGTAAAAGTACTTTTGAATAGCAAAACAATATTGAATTTTGTTTCCATTGTTTTGTTTCAATGATTTTACGTTTGAATATTATCTTAGTAGTGGCAAATAAAAATGTAGTCTAATATTCATTTTTCATGTTGCTTTACTTGTGTAAATCACAAAAATGTAAAGCCGGTGCGAATGTAATGGAATGTGACCTGTGAGGATTTATTTTACATCAGGCCTGTGCCCGGACGGAATACGGTTCAAATAATAATTATTATTATATGATATTCTATGAAGTAATGAATGCTAGACCGTACCGAACCCTTGCCCCATCCGGTCCCGAACATATTAAAATTGATTGGTCGAGAAAAGTTCCTGACTGTGCACGGCGTAAAATAAATCGGGCCTAAGAAATATTTATCTGTGTTCATCAGCAGAGTAATGAGGAAATAATCTTGCAAGTGACAGCAAAGTGAATACCTACATCTAATATTTGGAAGTACTACATCATTATTTCTGGTGAAGACAAAATAAAAGGAGCTACCGTGAAACGATTGACCTCTGTCTGGAGATATACTGTCATGTATATCTCCAGACAACTTGATTCAATACTACCAAACATATTTTGACAACTGGAAAGAGATACAATCAGGATAAATGCTTGCAGTGAGAAATAAGAGTACTTGGTTCGAACGCACACGTAATTGAACTTTTTAAAATCTAAAATTATATAACCAACAAAGATAGACATATTGTCCATTAGACCATTTAATGGACTTTTAACGCTTAACCAATATTGACATTATTTGGCTCTGAGGTTACTCACATCTATGTTATGGATATAAAATATATAGATTATATTATTATACACACATCAAAAGTGTCTAGGGATCAAGCATTTTTATGCGGATTTCTTGAGATTGAGATGTGGCTTTGTAATAAATTTATGATTTTATAAATTTATATGGATCCTTTTTGGTGCATTTCATAATTTGAATCAGGAACTGTCAATCAAATTCGAGTAAAAGATGAAAATCAGCTGTCAATATTTTCCCTATAAAAACATACAACGCATTGAAGACATTATTAAACTAGCGGCACGCTATGATGGCCGGTTTGACACATTACAATAGTGATGTGGAATGTCAATTTATTCTCGAACAAAAAACAATTAAGTTTTGTTTTTGTACCTGATTAAATAGGTTTAATAAAACAAAAATGTATATGTTTATTTAATTTATTTGAACGAACTGAATATTTGAATGAAAATGAATATACATACTTTATATGCACACAAGAAACATATGAATACAAAAGATACCAAAAAAGGTGCCACAAAAGGCCATAATTAATCAGATTCGTCCATACTACTATTTTCACTGTCGGCCCTGCTATCATCACCTACATTAATAATTATATGTTCGTTTTCTATAATATTATCTATTTTCACATCTCTTTCATAATCTTCCCTTATTAATTTAACAGTTCTATTCACAACCTTTTCCCAGTCTCCTTTAGTCACATGTTCACAAGCTTCTTCTAATAATTTTAGCATTTTTTTTGTGGTAAATGGGGGTTCTGTATTGTGTCTTGCAGCATATCCCTTAATTTGAGCCCACACCAACTCAATCGCATTATACTCACAATGGTAAGGCGGTAACCGTATAACTCTGTGCCCATGTTCTAATGCTATTTCGTCAATGACGTATCGGATCTTGGTTGGTTTGTTTTCTTTTAAAAGACGTACTAATTCCGCTTTTAACATATTCATGTTTGCATCTACGCCATTTTTACGAAGCCATGCGACGATATCAGCTTTCTTTTGGGATTGGGCAGGTGGCTTGTCAATTTGCATCGAGTGGTATGGGGCGTTGTCCATAATTATAATAGATGGTTCAGGGAGGCTACACAACATTGAGGTAAACCATTCAGTAAACTTTTCTCCATTCATGTCTTCATGATAGTCTCCAGTGGTTTTTGACGCAAAAGCCATGAGAGAACCTTCGACAAACCCGTTGATGGTTCCGGCGTGACAAATTATAAGTCGCGATCCTTTTCCTACAGGAACTTTGGAAGTAGATGCTGCTGTGTCATCGTTCCAAGAACGGCCTACAGTATGGTTAGCATTAAGCCATGTTTCATCCAAGAACACAACATTTTGCCAATTTTTGATTTCTTTCACTTGCCGTAAAAAAGTATACCTTGCCATCGCTATATCAAATCTTTCCATCAATATTTTGCGTTTGTTACATTTTTTGTATCGAAATCCAATGGTCTTCAAAATCTTCGTTAAAGAACTTTCCCCACCGAAGAATAATCCAGCTTCCTTCAGTGAATGCACCAACTTTTTTCTTGTTGGATACTCCTTCTGTAAATAGTAGCCGTAAACATGTCTTCGGATAGCATCGGCATCAAAGCTATCGATGCCTACGACTGGTTTTGCTCGTTTTCTCTTTTTTGGTGTGTGAAGTTTATTTTCTTCTGTGCCAGTCTCGCCATATTTTTTTTTAGTTATCCGTCTAACAGTTCGTTGTCCAATATTAAGCGCATCAGCTACGCGTTCAACCACTGACGTTATAGGTAAAATTGGCCCTCCATTTTGAGCTTCACGATCGAAATAGTTACGAAGGCGTATTACGAACTCACGTGTCTGACTATTTAGAACAGTTCTCTGCGTACGTTCGGTCATATCGACGAAATCCACAACAAAGGGCTTGAACAGAGTCCAAATTAACGAGCAAGGGTCAACAGTAATGCAGTATCAATATTTGAAATCCAAAGCCAGGTCAAAACTATATCACAATCGCATTGCACTGACAGTTTATACTTTTCGAAGCAACGTCAATTCGAAACTGCTTTGTTTTGCATTGAGCATTGACGCGAGTTTGCCGGAGGTAGTAGTTGTGCTAGCCAGCGATCCTATGTGACGATCGTATTAGATTCCATTTTTAAAAATTTTCAATTTAGAAAACCAAATGCCGAGTTGTGGTATATATCATATAAAAATAAAAATTTTACCTTTTGTATGAAACAGCTGATATTTTTTTGCGATTTCAGAGGTTTGTCCACATAGTGAAAATTGTTCATATTCACAAGTACATTCACCCCTTAAATGGTGCAAACTGATTTTTCTACACTTGTATACATTTTAGAAATCAATTTAATAAATAAATTTTGAGTCCTAAACCTAAAACTACATTCGATAAAATTTATGAATCTCTGCACATCACTATCGTCAATAAAGTAATACAATTATTTCCTTCAAAGTCGTTATCAATTAATACGGAACTTCATGAGCGGACAAACGTCAAACCGGCCATCATAGCGTGCCGCTAGTGTAGTGCTACTGTTTCCCTACTACTGATTAAAACCAACGTTATTATGGAGCGGCGACGTCATTTAAGCAGGGAAGAAATGCTCAGAGCCGTGGGAATTATAGAAGCTGGTTCCCGGCAACGTACTGTGGCTTTAGCTCTGAATACAAGTCAGAGTGTTATCAGTCGACTTTGGACACGTTACCGAAGCACTGGTACCGTGGCTGAGCGCCATGGAGGACGGTATCGCTGCACCACACGGAGACAAGACCGATACATTCAAATCTTAACTCGAAGAGCTCCAACAATAACCGCCATGATGTTAGCCGTGAGGCTTCATCACTCTTCAGGGAACTTAATTAGCGACCAAACAGTCAGAAACCGCTTGCATGAAGTGAACCTTCATTCCCGAAGACCGCTACGGGTACCACCTATAGCAATGCACAATCGTAGGATTCGATATCAATGGGCTCTTGAACACAGAAATTGGGCAGAAGAACAATGGCGTTTCGTGTGCTTTTCTGATGAGTCTCGTTTTGGTATGAGACCGGATACAAGACGTATACGACACTGGAGAACCCCTGGACGCCAACAGCGATTAAAATCCTGCCAGGAAGTCCATCCTTATAGTGGTGGAACCATCATGGTATGGGCGGGTATTTGGATCGGCGGAAGAACTGAGTTGATTTGGATCAGAGGCAACCTCAACGCTCAAATTTATGCTGAGACGATTGTATCAGACGTCATCGTTCCTCTACAAGTGCAAATCGGTCCCTTATTTCAGTTAATGCATGATAATGCACGACCGCACACCGCAAGAGTTGTAAGACAGACTCTCGCCGCAGCTAACATCAATGTCCTGCCCTGGCCTGCTCAGTCGCCAGACTTGAACCCGATTGAGCATGCATGGGATATGCTACAGAGAAGAGCTCTGCCGAATATGGAGGGTATCCAGTGGCAAGAAGACCTTTTTTTGTTGTTGCAACGAACATGGGCGGCCATTCCACAGCGTGATTTGGATGAACTCATTTTGAGTATGCCAAACCGATGTTCTTGTGTTGTTAGTGTTCGCGGTAGAAACACGGATTATTAATTGTTTAAGTTACCCAATAAAATTTTAAAGAAAACTGTTATTTCAGTATTTTTTTCGAACTTTAATGTTAGTGGTTCAAATGTCAAAAATCCCTTTATTAGGAAAATGGCAAATTTCTTTATTAATGCAAAGGTGACTTGGTTTATCGTTACTGTGACAAACGAAAACACTTTATTTGATGAATCCTTAAAGAAAATTTTAATTAATATCAATCAGGAGAAAAGTTATTGCAAAAATATATGTTGATCCCTAGACACTTTTGATGTGTGTATATTAAGTATATTATAGCTAAGAATATTAAAATCCACGTTTCAATTGAGCACAATGCAGAAACAAATTCTCTGAATTCTAACAAAGTCACAATGATTTGCTAGTGTTACATAAATCTACATAACGACCTTCATAACCTTCAACGTAATATTATTCTGCATGGGATAATTTGGGATCGCCGACCCTCAATATTCATTTGAAATGATAATAATAATTAGCCCCTTATTTACTCCCTCGTATCAATTTTCAGAGCTTTAAAGAAATTAAAGAGCACTTAGAGTTTCACGTCATTTTTAGGGTTCCGTACCCAAAGGGTACCAACGGGACCCTATTACTAAGCCTACGCTGTTCGTCCGTCCGTCCGTCCGTCCGTCTGTCAGCGGGCTGTATCTCGTAAACCGTAATAGATAGACAGATGAAATTTTCACATATTATGTATTTCTATTGCCGCTATAACAACAAATAATAAAAATCGGCCAAGTGCGAGTCGGGCCTCGCTCTTTTAGGGTTCCGTTAAAAAAAATTAATAAAAATATTTCCATGTACCCATGGAAATATTTTAATTTAATTTTTTTAATTTAATTTAATTTTTATTATTTGTTGTTATAGCGGCAATAGAAATACATAATATGTGAAAATTTCATCTGTCTATCTATTACGGTTTACGAGATACAGCCCGCTGACAGACGGACGGACGGACGGACGGACGGACGGACGGACGGACGGACGGACAGCGTAGGCTTAGTAATAGGGTCCCGTTGGTACCCTTTGGGTACGGAACCCTAAAAATCAAATTATATTAAAAAAATTAAATTAAAATATTACCATGGGTACATGAAAATATTTTAATATTTTTTTTAACGGAACCCTAAAAGAGCGAGGCCCGACTCGCACTTGGCCGATTTTTTGTCAAGAGCAGTCTGAGAACTCACTACGAACAAAATAAGTTGATTTTGAAGAATTGACCTTTTACTAGAACTATCTTAGAATGATAACTATTTTAAATACATAATAATGTCTCTGACCGAATTTTTCTAGAGCTGGTAGCAGTAGTCTCAACAGAAACTCACATAGTTCGATGTAACGGCAATCCGACAGGACTCTGTGTTTTCCGAGGTACGGGGTGTGATACCGTCAACTTCCCCACTAAGGTACTGGGATTTTTTTAAGACGAACTCAATTTAAGCTTTTTGGGTGAATCTAAAACTTAAACCAATGATCCTGAAAAGTACATGAGTCCGTCTATGTTTCAATATTCAATTAAAATATAGGCATAAAGGGCTCGTGTGGGTATATGATAAGCATACGAGTCTCTATAAAAAGTACGAAATAAATTTATCCATTATGATGCTGCACAGTTTTCCCAATTCAATTTTATTTTGTTGTAAGTATATAGCAATGAAAGTAGCAAAACTAATTAGGTACATAAAGTGTAAAGAAAGGTACCTATAAATAGTAATAGTACAAAACATTAACTTATCAAATACAAAAGCTAATGAGTTATTTCCCAAACATAAATCCCCAAGAGATGTTTCAAAATATTACATTCTCCAATATCACAAAGAAACAACATTCCAAACCGGTGCGGTGGTGGATTGTTACAAACGATTCAAAAGAGCTTTTACAAGAAAAGCCCTATTTTGAATTTAATTAAAAATTCAGTTCTAGGTATTCGAACAGTTTGAATAAAAGCTTTTCATTCATTTATATAAGACGGGAAATATTTGTCTATATAATTTACTGCCTCGACATTGAATTGTAAGGCATTAACTTCGTTATGTAGAAGATGGTAGTTTCCATCGCTGTGCGACGTCAGGGTGCGGTTTAACAGGACTAACGCAATCAAGCCGCCGATAGAAACCAAACTCTAAGTACTTCCAACGATAAAATGAAGTTAACAACGAAATTATTGGAGCTTAATTTACTAGCAGGTTGTTTAACATCATTTGTAGTCTGAACTCTGAATATGTCATGGATGTCAGAATGTTAGAAACTCAAGATAAAACAGACATCCACTGGGTTCTTGATATGGGTCAAAAAGCATATAAGACATGCAATACGGAAGATCTCGTAACTAAGCCACAATGATAGTCCACTTATACCCTCTGAAGCTGATAAATAGTTCCTCCATCTTTCATTTAAACACATTTTAGGCATTTAGTAAGCCAGGCTCATCATACCGAATGATTCAGCCATTTTTTTGTAGTAAAATAATAAAATCTTTTGCTCCGAATAAAAATGAAACCGCGACATTAATAACGTCTCTTCATAATAGGGAAATAGTAATGATGAAATAGTAGATTATTAACCAAGGGGATAAAGCAGTGTCTTCTGTCGCGGGTGACGATTTAAATCGCGAGCGTAACGAAGGACTCGAGGTTTACTCCCGAGCGTAGCGAGGGTGTTAAAAACTTAAATCACGAGCGAAGCGAGGGATTTAAGACGAGTCCTGAGTGTAGCTAGGGATTTAAGTTCACCCAAGACTAAGACAGCTTTATCACCGAGGAAAATACTCTACTTTTCGTACCATTTGCGAAAAAATTAACACAGTAATAATATGAGATAAGCATTTATTAAAAATAATGACAATTAAAAGTAAAAGTTAACATTCGAAACATTGGTCCAATTATTGATACAGAGAGTTACATTTTTGTTTGGTACATTTATTGTTGATGAGTTGATTTGAGTATTTCTCTGTTCTTGAGTCTGAGCATTTGCACTGATGGAATCCGACAATTCACTGTCACTGTCGCTTTGATTTAACATCGTAACGTATTTTTAGAACATTAACTTATTTATAAAAATAAATTAAAATAAACTTAACGTTTATGTATTTGAAGAAAACAAAAACGCGGCAAATTCCTAGACTAATATTTTTTTGTCGGAAAAGCAAAGGCATCAAGCTCATACGGCCTCGTCGGTTTTCGTAATTTTATTTAATAATCATAACTGCATAATAAATGCGTATTCCTTTTTCAAAAAGATGTATAATGCTTTATATACAAACTCAATGGTGTAAACACAGATGTAGTTCAGTATAAATTTCGGTATGTATTCCAAATTTAAATCACATTCTCCCCCTAGAGGATGAATGAAATTCAGTACAATTTTCTTTCCCTGTTTTTAACAGATTAAAAATGACTATTGTTATGTTCGCTTTTTGTGGCACAGAATGTCACTTTTTTGAGCAAGTGGTACGAAAAATTATTTATACTACACCTGCTCGGAAAGTACCTTCTGATTTGTGTCAAATCGAGAAAAAGCGAGAAAGAAAATACGTCTTTACATGGAGACAAATATGCGGGCTGAAAAAATGTATAAATTTTCATTACTTACGTGCTTTTGCGGGCTGAAAAGTTGTATGAAAATCCATTACATACGTGGTTGTTTTTTTTTTAATTTTTGACAAAATTAGTTCAGTAATACAAATACTCAAAAATATGGTGGTAAGCAAGCTACTTTTAAGGTACGCCAGCTACTTTAGAGGTACTCCGTCTACTTTAGAGGTACGCAGGCTACTTTGGTGGTACGCAGGCTACTTTGCAGGTACGCAGGCTACTTTGGTGGTACGCATGCTACCTGCGTACCTCTAAAGTAGCCGGCGTACCTCGAAAGTAGCCTGCGTACCTTAAAAGTAGCCTGCGTACCTCTAAAGTTGTCACCGTAGAGGTACGCCGACTACTTTAGAGGTACGCAGGCTACTTTTAAGGTACGACAGCTACTTTAGAGGTACGCCGTCTACTTTAGAGGTACGCAGGCTACTTTGGTTTTACGCAGGCTACTTTGCAGGTACGCAGGCTACTTTGGTGGTACGCAGGCTACCTGCGTACCTCTAAAGTAGTCGGCGTATCTCTAAAGTAGCCAGCGTACCTCTAAAGTAGGTGTCGTACCTTGAAAGTAGCCTGCGTACCTCTAAAGTAGTGGGCGTACCTCTATATGGTGACTATTTTGGAGGTACGCAGGCTATTTTAGAGGTACGCAGGCTACTTTTAAGGTACGCCAGCTACTTTAGAGGTACTCCGTCTACTTTAGAGGTACGCAGGCTACTTTGGTGGTACGCAGGCTACTTTGCAGGTACGCAGGCTACTTTGGTGGTACGCAGGCTACTTTGGTGGTACGCAGGCTACTTTGGAGGTACGCAGGCTACTTTGGTGGTACGCAGGCTACTTTGGTGGTACGCAGGCTACCTGCGTACCTCTAAAGTAATCGGCGTACCTCTAAAGTAGCCGGCGTACCTCGAAAGTAGCCTGCGTACCTTAAAAGTAGCCTGCGTACCTCTAAAGTAGTCACCGTAGAGGTACGCCGACTACTTTAGAGGTACGCTGGCTACTTTTAAGGTACGACAGCTACTTTAGATATACGCCGTCTACTTTAGAGATACGCAGGCTACTTTGGTTTTACGCAGGCTACTTTGGAGGTACGCAGGCTACTTTGGTGGTACGCAGGCTACCTGGGTACCTCTAAAGTAGTCGGCGTATCTCTAAAGTAGCCGGCGTACCTCTAAAGTAGGTGTCGTACCTTAAAAGTAGCCTGCGTACCTCTAAAGTAGTGGGCGTACCTCAAATTAAAGTAACCTGCGTACCTCTAAAGTAGTCGGCGTACCTCTAAAGTAGCCGGCGTACCTCTAAAGTAGCCGGCGTACCTCAAGTAGCTGCCGTACCTTAAAAGTAGCCTGCGTACCTCTAAAGTAGACGGCGTACCTCTAAAGTAAACTTCAATAATTAAAAAATGTGTCTGTTATTTTCCTCGTAGGTGTAGTATAAAGCACTATGTATCACTCGGGAGAAAGTGAGATTCCTAACTCAGGCGTATCGATACACTCGGCTTCGCCTCGTGTCTCAAATGACGCCCTCGTAAGTAATGGGTCACTTTCACCCCTCGTAGAACAATGTACTATTTTTTCTGTGTAACTAGAGGGAACATTTTTTAGTACCCAAGGCACTAATTTGAAAACTTTTCAAATTAACAAGTTGATAATTAAAAATGTGGAAACAAGTGAAATTAGACGCGCACGTTTTACAGTTTACAATGCTCGCAAACTTTATTTAAACGCATCGGCAATAGTGCCAAGTCTGTAATTCGAAAAGGCACCCGCTGAGACAGAAACGACCAAACTTTTGAAAACCCCTCAAATCAATGAGAAAACATGAGAGAAGTTTCTGACAAAAAATATATTATACAGGACAGCTATTCACCTTAAGCTACATTTTGCATAGAGAAATAGAGAGATATTTAGTTATGTAAATTAAGTTAAGTTTGATTCGGAGGAATCACCAAAATAATCAACTAATATTATTAGGTAAAAGTAAAAATTATAAATTCAAAAGTCTATCTTGTTCAACTGTATGTCTGTTGCCTTTTCACGCCAGACAAGAAGCTTAAATACTTGACGCCAGACCAGAAAAATGATTTTGACAAAAGAGGCTTTATTTAAGAGGCTTAATTAAATCTACGAGTAAGCTAGTGATTAATATAATGATTATTATGCTAAGATTTGTGAATATATTGCAGAACATAAAAATAATATGTCACCCGACTTATCGAACAATCGTCGCTCAAAACAAAAGACAGAGTGAGGCTCTCGCAGGAAAGTTATTGTAACTTTTCAACGAAAGGAAAATAAAAAGCGGATATTGTCTACAAACAATACTTACTCAAAGACATTGATATCACAATAGTGAAAAAGGGGTAGTTGTGTAAAACGACGCTAATGGATCACAGGCAGAATGTTTAGGCAACTTTTTAATCAATGTTAAATATACTTAAATAAAGCGACTGTCAAAATCTCATGAATAGAATAGAATAGAATAGAAATGTTTTTTATTCAAATAAACTTTTACAAAGTACTTTTGAATCGTCAATGAGTCTAGCACTGGTTCGGAATGCCGTTCTTGCCGAGAAGAACCAGCAAGAAACTCGGCAGTTGCTCTTTTCAAAATACTTTTACAATATACTTAATAGATATTATTCTATGTATGCAGAGTTTCCACAATGAGGGGAAGTTCCACAGAAGCATAGGTAATTATTTCTAAATTATAATTCAACACATGTTAAGACGGGCAGACAGAAAGTAGCCCCATTGCCGCTGGTGGCACCCGTTCACGAGCATGACGCATGACCCAGCCATTGCTTCGCTCAACCATATTTGAGGGAACGTAACAACCCGCACCACACGACACCACCGCAGAAATGTTCTGACTTATTCTATCTGCTATTACTACTACTACCTATAATAAATGCAATAGTGGGTTTGTTTTTTGGTCTCGTGATCGTTTGGTCCTTCACTCACGCAACAGCATGTAAAGAGATAGGCTTCTACTTTTCCCGGAAAATTAAACCCAACTCATATTAGTCGAAAACACGTTTACAAGACGAATTTCATGGGGTTTTCTCAGGTAACTTAAGATAGTCTAGCGCCAAAATTTCAGAGGAAAGAGATAAATTCATATCTGAATCGCTGCATTAGAAAAAGCAGTACCGCTTCCGTTTCATACGCCGCCCCGGAGGTTGAGCGGTTTCACTAAAACGGTTTGTTGGTGAAGAAGTCCTAAAAGCGTAAAACCTCGTTAACATTTGCCGCTTCGTGTAAGTAGGTAATTCTTAAGTACCTGCTTAAAAATGTATTCAACAAAGAGAAAGATAACATTTCCGACAAACCGCTTAATAAGCGCAAAGGAAATAAGCTTAAGTAAAAGGCTAGAATATGAAACATGTTTCACACTCGCAGCTGCAATAAGCGGCGCTAAACTCGCCCATAAATAAAAGGGGAAGGCGGAACAGGCGCTCCCGGCACGTCATAGCCAGCTGTCGCTCCGGTGAATTTTGACGAGATCCGTTCCCCACCGATAAAAATATCAATCTCGACCTACAACATCTTTCTCGAAAACGGTCCCTAATTAATCACTAGCGAGTGTATCGAGTGAACACCGCGTATCATTTCCTTTAGAAAATGATGTAAAAGAAGGCCATATAACGCAGTGACACTGGTGATATGGAGTGATTTAAGGGCATTGAGTATCAGGAGGCTCAGCCATGTGAGCCGAACTGAGACTAATTTTACTACCAGAAATGCATGTCACAGAAGTGGTTCCATCAGTATGATCAAACTAAAATATAAATTTTTCACTGGTGGATAAAGCCAGCACAGATTGGCGCTAAGAGCGCTTGCTGGTATAGACAAACTTGAGTCTTAAAATAAGGCTTCACTTGCACTTACTAAGCTATTTTGTATTACCTCCATGACACCGGTGATTGAGTAAATGCGTATCTAGCTAGAAGTCTAGCGATCGTGCGTGCGATTTTCTTTAGAATTTCTTGGACTGTTTTATTACGGCTGGTTTCATTAACTTTACTTATCTAAATAAGTAAAGTGACACAGCTTTTTTACCAATTGGTTAACATTGATGAATAAATGGTGTCACAAGCCAACGCTTGGCCAATCGTGCCTCTCTATCGCTTGTTCCACGCTCTCGCTTGCATGCTGAGGCTCAGGCGGAACGTGACACTATTTCGTGCGTGCAGCCGGTGTTCATCGATTTATAAGACGTTATTATCACGTCAAAATAATAATGCAAAAGAAATAATTTCCAACGTTACAACAGTTCTTCATATTAATAGGTTTCGTAATTTGATTATATAAAATACAAGGGGATTTCTAGATATTATCTGAGTATTAATAACATATTTTCGTATTTCATATATTCATAATACTTGCGATTTTTCAAAGGAATGTGTCAAAGGATAAAAATTTCTACTGGGTAGAGTTCAGATACATTTACTTACATATTATTAGATAAAAATAAGTGGGTTTTATAATTTTTTTTCTTCTATGGCAGTCAACTTTGAGATTTAAGTATTGCTTGCTCTATTTTATACGGTGCTGTCAGTATAAGTTAACTGACCGAGCGAAGCGAAGGTCTCTGAGTCTACTTGAGTGAATTTGCACTTGTCCGTCCGTCCGTCCGTCCCTGTGTCAGAGCCCTATAAGTTAACTTCAAATTTAAACATAATATGTAAAAGTTATAAAAAATCTTTATTTGAGGGGGCTCTGGTAGAAGCTAATGCGAAGTAAAATATTTTTATAGCGTTACATAAGGTTGCGGTATATCATTTTAAAGATAATTTGGAACAGAGTAAAAAAATATTTTTTTTTTAATTTTTCTCTTTAAATTGACGAAATGGAGGGCTTTCAAAGTGGAGATTTAATACGCTCTCTTGAAGACGCTCTCTGCCAAAATCGGCTATGTACTTTGAAGCTGAACCTATTTTTTTATTTCACTTATATCCTTTACTTGAACAACAAATACTAAAATTATATGAATATTATAAAGAAACGAAATTATTTAATTTTTAATGGGCATCAGTAATTTTCAACATAGCTTCACAATAATGTTAATAGATTGGATGTCATTGTCTATCCCAAAAACAGTTTTGCGTCGACTATTATTATTTTGTATAACAAGGATTAATAGATACATATGATAACATAATATTATTCAATTAAAATTATTCTTTAGTTAAATATCAAACTTCAATAAACTATTAATTACTACATTTTTTATATTTTCTATTCGTGTCGATAGATGACGCTTTGTACAGATGCCCGTTTTCACTCGTTAGTACATAATTCAATGTTTTTACTGACGTTCTCTAACCTTTACGGGCTACCTATGTTAAGTTAGGTGATGCTTTCTGTCAACTTCGTTATCAAGAACCTGTACGGGACACCTAAAAGGACATTGGGACGGATGTTAGGACTTAGGATTGTATTTAGGGGCTACCTGGGTAAAGAGACTCCTACTTAAGGGATGATTTAGGTATGTTCGGTGAAAACGGGCATAATAATAATGTCAGTTTTGGTCGTCATGTATCGATTGAATGAATAATTATGAGATACCGTTACCGCGAGGTCTCAGTTCGGGGCGAACCACTAGTATTTATTTATTGAATTATTTCTAATATTTATTTCTGAATACCATAGCGTAGTAAATTAAATTCTTTTTATTAAAATAACAGTAGGTTTATAATATACATATTTTGTTGTAACATACATTTTCGATAATATGTTAATGTTTGAAGTATTAAAGTGACCGGCTTTTGGGTCTTCATAAATATTAAAAGAAAGGCCTACGAAAAAACTTTCGCTTGGGAAATATGAAACAAATTAGATATGTATGTAAATTGTGTTCTTATAAAACTCATCCTAAAAAAATCATTTTAATTACAATCGTTTTGAACCGCCGACAAAAAAAGAAGGGTGTTATACTTATAAGTTTGACGTGTGTATCTGTATATCTGTGTGTCTGTTTGTTCCCTCGTAGCTCCCTAACGAATCAAAATAACGTTTGAAAGCTAACGTAATCGAGGTGGATCTTAGCTATAACTGATGAAGATCTGCTCAAGAAATTTGAAGATCATCAGCTTATTTCCTACTTGAATAAAGGGTCTTATAAACTTTCACTGGTGCGATTGACTTGAAATTTGGTCTACTGTTACTTCGAATTATTTCCAAGGCATGGTAACCTTGAGCCAATGCTGCAGCATCAAGTAGTCTGCGGGATACCCAACTTCTCAGCTACTTGCAGCTGATATAGTGTGTTTGGGCTAATTAGAATGGTTTCAATGAGTAAGTGTTATATATATGATGATCGAGGATCTAAGAAGAGGATCGATTGATGGAGCAGAATACTGGGTAACAAGATGTCAGGTAGGTATATTATATCGTACATAGTCCGGCAATAGATTCATGTCAGGGATGTTTTAAATTTTTAATTTACACTTGAATACTAAATTTATACTAATAATTTTATAAAAAATGGATGAAGATATTATTGTTTTTTATTTTGCAAATAATAATTTTATATCGTCCCGAGTGAACTTTTGTGAAGATTAGCCATCATTGTGGTAAATATTCCCATCATGGTGAGCAAATCGGCCCGACCTCGAAATAGAACCCAGGGCTTTGTCATCTGCAACTGAACATGTAACTAAATCAATGAAGCAGCCAAGAGGTTGTTGAAATTCAGTGAGGAGACATCACATACAAGATTTACCGAAAATTATGCGGCTTTTACGAATCCTGTTTGTTTTGAGAGTCTTGCATACGTGAGAGATTTCCTTTATTTTTTTATCATAGGAACATACAAGAAGATACAAGAGCTATCTTATTAAAAGTAAAAAATTAAAATACATAAAACAGAGCTACATTTGTCTTATAATATTCCATCTGGAATGTCAAGTTTATACCTATTAAGTCTGTTTGTATTAATTGATTTAGGCCGTGATGTTCCAGAATAGAGCAAAGGTGTCGGCCTTCACAGCCTGTGTAATATTCTCGAAGTCTCCCAAGGCCAGTTATAATAGTTAATTAAGTCGAGCGAAGACCCTTGTTGGTAACGAAATCTTAAATGATAACAACGCATGTTAGTCCGGCAACTGTTTTGACTTGATTAATGGAAGCAAAATTATACTAGAGTTTCGAGCAGACAGTCACGCCAACATAAATCAAGTATAATCTAAGAGGTAAAAGGATTTTCAGATACCGCTTGTCTTTCATATCAGTAACATCTTCCGGCAAAGTTTCTAAACTGCTGCCCGAGATAATCTGTTCTGAATTTCATCGATAAAATCTCTTTGAACAATGAGATCAACTAGAAGATAAATAATGGTTTTGGTAAACGTACAACGCAGCGGTGGATACTGTTGCGTATAGAAATTATTTTACAAGAATTAATGTTATTCTATCGCCATTACTCGCCATTATTTATTAAATTAGAAATAAAGCGTGGCCGCCAAGGGACAGCCGGCAGGTGAAACAAGTGATCACATCACATGTTTTACCTGCATTATTGAAAAAGCATGACGACATAAGAAAGCCTTCGTTTGCCGTGACGGCATTCGAGTCGGTGTTACCTCCAAGGTGCGCCAATAAATGTTTCACAGCTAAACGCTTGATGATTCCATCAACCCACAATGCAACCCGCAAAGCAAAACTGGGGCAAACAATGCACGGCAGGAGGTCTGATCTAAAGTCGATAGCATCTAACGTCTCAGCAGCAAATTCTGTGAAGAGTCTACAACTGAGAAGCATCATCATCATCAGCATGACAAAAAGCAAACTACATTACCGATTATAATTTAAACAATTAATTTTATTTGAAATATAACGAAATGCATTTTAACAAATAAATATAACTTATGATTATTTACCTGATTAAAAGATACTTAAAGATAACCAAGCAGGCATTGTATAAGTATAACGAAAACAACTTATTACTCTCCAACTCATAAGAAATCTCTTTGATACGGTGAATTGCAATAAATGTCTTTATCTATTGCGATACACAATAAGACATTTATTTAGGGAATCCAAAGACTTATAAATAAAATATTGCGCTTGGCATTACCGTTAATTCTTATAACCGTTACGGATTTTCATTTGAGTATTCAAAATTCTCTATGCAATTTTCAGTCTAGTCTCTAGAAGTCTAGAGCCTTGTTAGCTATTTTAAACGATAACTTGCATATAATTAGGAACATTTTCGTATGTAGCTATCCATTGCTAGCTAACAAGGTTTTACAAGAATCTCGATTAGACTAATTACATCGTACTTAATACCACTTCGATACTCTTAAATATAATTACACTTTGTAAAAGATGGCTTAAATTTTATTTATCGATTGCTTAAGACAAGTGCCACTTAAAATTAGGGTTCGCTCTTGAAAATCGGCAGCGGTGATCTTAATTAATGAACAGTAAACAATAGATCGTGCACGACTCTCTTTACGTAAGTGGCTGTTTAGGCAATATCACGTTTCATATTTTGCAAATTGCAGTTTAAGTTCGGTGCGATAGCGGGTCTGGTGAGGGGATCCACGCTCCCTCCCTTATCGCTGGCACGTCGTGTGGCTTTAATTGATATTGTTCAAACGAAGACGCAGTAATTGTAACAATATCAATACGCCGAACTACAGGACCTCCTAAGAGATTAGGTAATTGTTATCGAGAACGATGTTAACACTAACACAGACAACATTTACGGTTTTGAATATTAAATTGTAACACTGTCTCCTCTCTCTTTAATTTTGCCTTAGTTTCATTGTAAGGAGTAAGGGCTTGTCTCACCACTTGCGGATTTGACGGATAGCGTTTTTTCTGTTTCATAAGTATCTGATAAGTCAATCTAGCAGTTAAACTCAAAAATGTATCACGCAGATTTATCTAGAAGATATTTCATCTGTTAGTTTGTTAGTTATATCAGACACTTTATCAGCAAGTGGTGAAACAGGCCATAAGAATTATAAATTAATTTGATTTAATCCATATGTATAATCTGATATCTGTCACTCCGTCCGCGTGGATTTTGGATTTAAAATCCCTTTGAACCTTTTTTAATTTTCCGGCATAAAATATCAAAGAATTTGCATTGGATAATATAATATTTAATATTCTTTTATAATATTTAGTGATATTATTAAACTTCAACACGAGGAAGGCACATGATGATGATGATGATATCAGTCACCTTTCGCATCCTTTCTTTGGGTTGAATTTATGTAATTTTTAATATCTTTTTACCCGATGATTACCTTCCACCAGTTTTTCTGATAATCGTACATTTTTGAGCTACGAGATTCAATGAAACCATTGAAAGCGAATTTGAATGCCAATAAACGCTAACTTATGTGCCCTTTGCTGCGGATATTTGTTGCATTTAATGGTGCCAAAAAATTAAAATAAATATTTAAATTTATATTATAATTTAAACACACACAGCAAGACAGAATAAATGGCACGTTAATTAATATTAGTGAGAACTGAGAAGTGAAATTCATATTCTGATATCACATTATATTAGCTTTCTCTTAAAACAATGCCATTTCGTGGATTCGGGAATCTATTATCCTATTGCGGCTTTCATCATATCAGTAACGAGACATTCCACTTCCGTGATCAAAGCGAATTTTAATTAAAATATCACATTGGCGGCTTGTCTAAATTCGAAGCAGAGCGAACTTTCTTCTTTCAAAAAGAAAGCCTTAATGAAATCTCGTTCGTTTAGGTATGTTTTATACATTGTACCATAATGTTTCCATGATCGTTAGGATATTCTACGGTTCATTTGAATTCTCCGCGTTTTGTCATAAAAACTCAGATTGATTTTATGAATACGAGAACATTTTTGACGGCATAGATGCGCAAAACGTGTTAAGAAAGTGGTTTATTGCTTTTTATAGCTATAACCCAACATGCCATGTTCACGTTACTGTTCACAAATCTATATATATAAAATAAAGTGGTGTTAGTTACACTATTTATAACTCAAGAACGGATGAACCGATTTGGCTCAAAATTGGTGGAGAGGTAGCTTAGAACCAGGAGACGGACATAGGATACTTTTTATCCCGTCCGACCGCGTTTCCGTCAAGTCAATATAAAACCTGTTATAACAAAAATGCATCTGACATGGAATAAAAAAACGAAAATGACAGTGGAAGAACAAAACGTAAATGACAGCTAAACGTAATTTTGTATTTGGTTAATTATGGTAAAAAATTTGACAATTATAAAAAGTGTTAATAAATTATAATAAAGCATTACTGATATTATAAATGCGAAAGTGTGTTTGTTTGTTGGTTTGTCCTTCAATCACGTCGTAATAGAACAGCGGATTGATGCGATTTTTTGCATGGGTTTAGTAATGGATGTAGTAGTGGTTCCTCAGACCGGGAGAGCTAATTTTATCTCGGAAAATGAAAGAGTTCCCGCGGGATTTTTAAAAACTAAATCCATGCGGACGAAGTCGCGGGCATCAGCTAGTATTATCTATATATATAAAAGAAAGTGGTGTTAGTTACACTATTTATAACTCAAGAACGGATGAACCGATTTGGCTGAAAATTGGTGGAGAGGTAGCTTAGCACCAGGAGACGGACATAGGATACTTTAAAAAAAAAAAAACAGAACAGCGGATTGATGCGATTTTTTGCATGGGTATAGTAATGGATGTAGTAGTGGTTCCTCAGACTGGGAGAGCTACTTTTTATCTCGGATAATGAAAGAGTTCCCGCGGGAGTTTTAAAAACTAAATCCATGCGGACGAAGTCGCGGGCATCAGCTAGTTATAAATAAATAATTAATTATACTATAAGTAATTATCACTACATATTATTATAAAACAAAGTCTCCCGCCGCGTCTGTCTATCTATCTGTCTTTCTGTCTATTCGCGATAAACTCAAAACTACCGAATGGATTTTCTTGCGGTTTTCACCAATAGATAGGATGTTTCATGAGTAAGGTTTTAGTGTATAATTTGTTAAGGTTTTGTGTAAACTGGTGGAAATATGTTGATAATTGTTGACAACCGGAAAAACTCAAGCTGCTTGGGAGCTTTCATCGAAAATGCTGCCTAATCCCTTTGAGTTATAACAAAAGAATGTATGGTGGTGGTATGGTGGGATGTCTTTACAGAAAAGTGCGCGATGGATGAATGGATTTTAACTTCTAAAAAAATGATCACGTAGCATGCGGTAATTGGAAATATATTTAGACGGATACAATACTGTATCATAGTCAACTTAAATACACCAATTAATGTAATAAACCAGTTAATGACCATAAGCATTTCATGCCCATTATGATAATCCTTTACACAAAATAATTTAATTAAATTTCTTAGGAGTTATCGCAAAATAAAAACGAACGCGCGCCAAAATAAATACGCGGGTTTCAATCCGATGTACGCGATGGCGATGACGAGACTCGCTCGCGTGATGCGACCAGTGCACAGTGAACACCCCCGCGCCGCCACGCTGTTGCTAAATTATTATAAGCCAAGAGACTTCTTTTATAAGCCTGATGGCACCCCTCTCGCCGAGCGTCTAATAAAGGCAATCACACACTATCTCAGAACAGAACATCATTCTCAACAATCATCTTCTCTCAATGATAATACCTATCCACAAAAGAGGGTACATTGTAATCGTTACATAACAAGTATGGAACCCAACATTTCTATGTCTAACTAGACAGACCCGGATAGGTGCAGCCTCCACCACCCCCTGACAGCTGCCCGTCTTCACCAAGAGAAGACCCTAGCAAATCTCCTTTCTAACTCACTCATGGCCCATCACTAGGCAAAGAAACACTAACACGGTAACATCGCATATACATTGCAACAAACTCACCAAATAACCAATTCAGTAACACTCACTCCACAACGACTGATCAATCTTTCCGCAGCATCACCAGTTACACAATTAATCACTCCAGATCCCAAATCCATCGCACCATGACAAAAGCACACGATCATGACAGCTATCCTAGCAACTATTACGTAATCTCCTAACCAGAAACTCTCCGACAATTACATAATCACTCTACACCAACACATATTATCACAATCAAATCACTAATCCTATAATAATCCTCAATCCAACCAGATAATGACGAAACCGCTGCAACCCAAAACGAACCGAACAATATTAACAACTCTATCTGACTGCGTCGCAGAATTCCGAATAGCCCATGAACACTAGAATAATCTAAATGCTACCATAGACTACAAACATTAGGGAATGCGACTTGATACAACCATCCACAGAGCAATCGATAGCACATGGAACTAGGAATTACGACTAGTTAACAGATTGCGCCCCACAAATATCCTAAAAGCCTATGTTTTGTTCAATATGCTGCAAGGTATAACTAATGGAACAATCCAAGGAAGGATTTTGCAAATCATAGGCGTGCCCGTGCGAAGCCGGGGCGGGTCGCCAGTAGAGTATAATTGTATATATCTTGTAACATTAAAGCTAAATAATCTAACTTGTTTTTTTTATGATGAGTCAAGGCTCTATTATCTCTACTATAATACCTTTCAAGAAAACTTTCATTCATAGATTTTAAATTTAACATTGTCTAATCTTCGGTTTTTTTAAGTACTTAGTAAGTACCAACAACCAGTACAGTAAGTAGATGTCTTCTCATCCAAAATTCCTCAGTGCCTGAAGACTCAAGTCTTCGAACAGTGCGTGTTGCCAGTGATGACTTACGGATCCGAGACATGGTCGCTAACTAAGGGCCTCATAAGTAGGCTCAGGACCGCTCAGCGGGCGATGGAGAGAGCTATGCTCGGAGTGTCCCTGCGGGATCGAATCAGAAATGAGGAGATCCGTAGGAGAACCAGAGTCACCGACATAGTTAAGCGAGTCGCGATACTGAAGTGGAAATGGGCGGGGCACATAGTTCGAAGAGCTGATGGTCGTTGGGGTCCCAAGGTGCTGGAGTGGCGACCCCGCACCGGGAAGCGCAGTGTTGGCAGACCCCCCACCAGGTGGACCGACGACATCAAACGAGTCGCAGGGAGCCGCTGGATTCAGGCGGCGCAAGACCGAGGCCTGTGGAAGTCCATGCAAGAGACCTTTGTCCAGCAGTGGTCTATCGGTTGATAAAGAAGAAGAAGAAGAAGAAGAAGTAAGTACCTACCAGATATTCTTCATTTTATTAACCGACTTCAAAAGAGGAGGAGGTTCTCAATTCGTCGTTATATTTTTTTATGTATGTTCACCGATTACTAGAAGACGTGTCGACCGAATTGGAAAATTATTTTTTTGTTTCAAAGGGCATACTTCATAGGTCTCATATAAATTTTATAGAAATCGGTCGAGCGGTTTTTAAAATACCAACAATAAATTAAATACTTTGTATTAATAGTGTGTGTAATATAGTAAAGCGGGAGTTTGAAGGCGGTTGTTTAAAAATATTTTTTTATATTAAATTACTTACTTTGATTTTCATTAAGTTGGTAGAAATAAATCTTCAACCAACATCAGTAATGCTATAGAATCGAATTCATCATACAATTAATCACAATAACTCAATTCGCATATAAAAAATACAATTAAAATAAACAAGTACCTCGTAAATTGTTTGACGGGATCCATAGCACTCATTAAAATAATTCAAGTCGAAGTAGGAGAGAGCGGATAGTATATTATGTAACCTTTTACGAGAGCGCGTAGGTACGACCTATATTACCTTTACTTAATTCAACCACATTGTTACCTAAATAACAAACTTTATAATTATTGCGGTTCGCAGGTTCAATACTGTTTTCGTGTCTTATATTCAGTTAATTAAAGTGAAGTTTTGATGGCAGAAAGTTACCTACTTCCATTATACATAGGAGGTATCGGTATTTCGAAGCAATTTGTTGTTTAGAATTATGTTTGTGAGATTAGGTAGGTAAACGTAAAGTTTGATTTTAAATACCTTTTTACCTTTTCTATTGATAACTGATTTAAGCGGAAAAGAAAACAAATCCGAGTTAAAATATGGAGCAATGTGCCTTTTCATTTGTTTTAAGACAAAGCTGCGGCATACATCGATTGTTATTTTTCGGAGCATCATAAAGTTATATTTCTTTGATATGTGAGTGGGGTAGATTTATTTCCTGTTCCAGAGAAAAATATTATGGAGCTATTGTGATTGTCTTGATAAATAATAAAAAAAACTTCTTTTATTTTTCAAATAAAACTATAAAAATCAACAAAACTTCGTGACGAAAGGATGTTTCTTAATAGATAGATTGATTTTTAGTATTTTTCTAATTAATCATGATTAAATAAAAGTAGGTACCTAGTTGATTTTCTTTATACTCATCATTTTCTTGTTACTATTCCGAACGTAACGTATCATACCATGAATCTAATAAATTCTCAATATCGTCCCCTTATGAGGATTGTCTAGTTTCATACAAAAAGCGATAACGTTTTGCTACCCGTAAATGTTGTCCAATGTTCATAATTTTTTGAAATGTTTCAGATACAATGAAAAACTATGCCTGTACGTTTTAATTTTAAAGAAATATTGCTTATGTTAAAAGTTATTAGTGACTAAATATCCATATTTTTGACTTAAAAACTTCCTCGACTAATTTTATTTTTTTTAATTTAAGCCGCCTAAGGTGTACTGAATCTAATGAGACCAAAATTGTCTAATTTTGTAAACGTTTAGGGGGGTAAAAACGTTATGACCCGAAACAATATATTTTCAAGAATAAAATTTAGGCAAATAACTCCTGGACTTGCAACTCTCTCTATCGCACGATGCGGGTCGGGCAGCGAAGCGTTGTGAAACAGATAGCATTTTGGAAAATACCTACTCGCGTCGCGTTTCGTTTCGTATCTAGAAGTACTTTAAGGTAAGTGATCACCATCGCCGAGATAGAACTACAATTATACTACACTAAAGAAGCAACGAATCACTCTTAAATAAAATGCAATCTTAATTTAATAGGGTAGGTACTCGTACCAGGATCTCAATTTTTATACATTTCTTGAAAAAATCTATTCGAATTCACGATATCCAAGCTCTGAGCAAGTTCAGTGTTAATTAAAATTGGAAGAGAAAATAAACCGTACTTTACGGGACATAATTAAACTGGCAACTGTGGTTCAAAATCAATTTCCAGTCTAATTATTCAAAGTATGCTTCGCACTTTGTTTGCGTGATTATCCTGTGCTCAATGGGCGTTATTGTTTACGAGCATGTGACAACAAGGTACCTACATGTTTATTTTGTACTTGCCATGTGAACTTGATTGTATTGTTAACTATCACTTGAAGAAAATTTTCGAATAATTTTTAATTACAAATAATATTATTTTAAAAGTCTGAGTGTCGTGCAACACTCAGCTGGAACGAAGTTCAGAATCAACGCCATCTCTCGACACATGTTAGAACCATCTCGAAAAAAGAAAGTTCAAGCAAGTTCACGCTGCCCACAATAGATGGCGTTAGTAAATTTTTCCGCAAATTATTTGTTCGAAATTTCTCTTCTATAAAAATTCGTTACAAAAATTATAAAAAAGAACAAAGACATGATCTGAAGTCAGGATTCGAACCCCCGAACCCATAGTTTCACTCCTTCATTTAACTGCTATACACGTGTATAATAAACGAAGGCAACAAAGGGTCATGACAGAAAATTCTTACACATTTCTTCGTCTAACTCCCATCCGCCAAACCATCCGAAAAGGAACTTAGTTCAAAAATCGCTGAAACGGAATTTTCAACGACCAAAGAGTACAAAAATTTTGTTATTTTATCCGCAAGATCCTTCGTGCCA
This sequence comes from Oeneis ivallda, assembly GCA_029955525.1. Classification (NCBI taxonomy): domain Eukaryota; kingdom Metazoa; phylum Arthropoda; class Insecta; order Lepidoptera; family Nymphalidae; genus Oeneis; species Oeneis ivallda. The sequence continues at coordinate 17,458,495 of JARPMR010000002.1, read as the reverse complement.
AAAGAGATTTTAGGTTACAGGAAGTACTCTATAGATTTTAATGAACAGTCTGCGAGTGACAAACACGTTTGTGAGGGTTGTACCCTTTTACAGTAAATGCCTTTAAATAGTAGTAGGTACTTATAGATTTAAATACTTTTTTTTATTTAATTTTTTTATTTTAATAATAATAATATATTTAAAGCTGAAGAGTTTTTTGTTTGTCTGTTTACTTGAACGCGCTAATCTCAGGAACTACTGGTCCGATTTGAAAAAATTTTTCTTTCAGTGTTAGATAGCCCATTTATCGAGGAAGGCTATAGGCTAAATATCATCACGCTAAGACCAATAGGAGCGGAGCACCAATGAAGAACGTTTCTAAATCCGGGTTTTTGGAACGTAGTTCCTTATCGCGCGGTACGGAAGGGGGCTAGACGGAAAAAATTAAGGAACCGACACTCGACACATTTTTGAAACCGACACTTTTTTGTTGAATGTGAATTTTGCATTGTATTCGGTATTTTCGGCATACAACACGGCGTCTGCATGGCCTAGTGGATCGGGCAGTCGTCTAAATGTTCAACGCCGATGGTTCGAATCCCAGCTCGACAGACTGAATTTTCTATTTTCTATTTTATTTTAAATAATTTCTACATGTGGAATTTTTCCCTAATTTTTTATTGTATAAATTGGATAAAATGTTATTTTACTACTAACGCCATCTGTTAAAAAATCAGAGTAACTCTTTGGTTTTGTAACAGAGCTGCAATAGAAATAAACTAAATATAATTTCGTCATCATCGTAGTTAATCAATTCAATACTAGATGACACCACTAGTTTATTACAATTCCTTCACTAAAATTAATCGAAAGGAACTACGTTCAATCCGGGTGTCCCTTGACACCTCTCAAGTTTTTTTTTCTTTTTGAGAGCTTCCGCTGCGTGCGCTGCGTACTTAAACAGAGTTTCGCAAAAATCATGTATGAGTATGACAGAATTGTTCCCCTTTAAAAGTTCTAAAAAAAGTCCGCGACAGCATATCTATCTATCTTTTAAGGTTGGCTCACTATAACCTTTTTTATGCTAACCAAAGTTCTAAAATAATGCATTATTTGCGAAGGTGTTTTAAGGTGGTGAAGGTGAAGCTAAAACTATTCCACGCGGACGAAGTCGCGGGCAGAAGCTAGTATCCGTTATATTCTGCTAGTCATCTCAAGAAAAGGACCTCGAGAGTGATACACTGACTGTCAAACAGCAATGTGATCCCATGAGGTTACCGTTTCTTTTTTTGCGAGGTTGTTGTGACCAAAACCCATATAATAGCATAAAGTAGATAAAAATAAGAATAAAAACATTTATTATTCTTGGATATACTGCAAAACACTCGGATAAGACTACACTTAAAACTATTCTATGTTAGTGAAATCGGGCCTTAATGTAATAAAAAAATACTTTTGATAAACCACAAACTCAGCTTTAACAAACCCATAAGTTTATGATCACAGGAAAAAATACCTCCTGGCATGAAACGCTACATATGGTTATGCGTGTATCCGTATAATTTGTTTGCGATGAGACCCCGTGCCAACAGCCATCAATTGTTCACAAGCTGGAGGCACTAGAGGCGTAAACAACTTGCCATCCTATACTAGCATGTAATGTCCACTCTAGAGTCTAGACGCACGTCCAAGCGATAAAATACCACTTAAGTTTATAAAACAATTGCATTAGATCCTCCCAGCGTCGTAAACTATTCGCATTTGTCCGATAAAGCGAAAAATCACATTTATTTCTTCTATATTATTTAAAAGTTTGCCGTGACCTAGAAAAATTTCGTTATTCTTGTACCGCTGCAGTTGGTTATTCAACTATGAAGAAAATATTTCAACAAAAGCAATTTCTTAGAGTATATGCAGCTTGCTTTTGGCATCTTATTGCTCAATTCAGCATATTAGAGCTAAATATCGTTCAACACTACCTTGAAAATATATTTTCCCTTATATTTATCAGTCTCTCTTAATCTCCCCTAATTTTAATCATCCCTAGCATCGACAGTTTTTATCTCAATTATTTACGGGATAAAAAGTGGAATAAATCATCTTTGTTTAGTCTTGCCGGCTTGCGAATTTGAAGATATGCCTGGAAAAACAAATAGATCGTCAAACATTTTAAAAGCTTATATTTGGTTTAAATATACTGTACATCCAAATAATAATCATATAATTATGCGCTCGCTACGTCGTAATCTCAAATTTTAAACACTTTCATTTTATTTATTTGTATAGATTCCCTACATTAATTACCAAAAATGTGAAACGTGAGTCGATAATAAAAGCTAAATATAGGCTTAATAGGTACACCACTTACGCCCACTTTATTATTTATTTATAACACAAACTACACGCCCACAACTTCAAGAGTATAGGCTTACATTGAAAGCTGATCAATAATAAATAATTATAGTTTGCAGTACTCTTAATCAAAACAAGTTTAGGCTGAAATCGTTTCGCATGACTACGAATGGCTATAGGATAGGGTATATATTAACGATGGGATTCCATGCCAACGGCCGTCATTATTTTGTTCAGAAGCTGGCGGCACTAGCGCGGTGTGAACAACGCAATTTTATCCTAAACTGCCAAGCACTGAATTCGTTCGTAACTGGCTAAAATATCATATCAGTTTATATACAACTAGTAGGGCGCGTGGGTGCGCGGCCCGCAAGCGGACCGCGGTTTTTCTACTCGGCAAGTAGACTTTTAGGTCTTGATCATTTTCTATCAAAAAACCACTCTTCCATCTTTTATACTCTCCGAGATAGACACCGTTGAAGTTTGTATGGCCACCATCTTGAATCCGCCATTTTGGATTTTTTTTCAGCTCACTGCCAATTGGATGAGGTTTCGAGTGACTTTTGTTCGAACACCCCCCCACCTATCTTCGATACCCTTGCCGTGCTGTTTACCCGTTTTCCAAACCCTCGATCATCAGCTCTCTCCACATTTTTTTCTCCAAATCATTTGTTAGAATGAGAATTCTTCTATAAAAAAATATTTTAAAAAGGATACTTCAAACTCTTCAATATTCGCCATATATTTTGTATGGAGAAAAAAAATTTCCGCCATCTTGATTTTTTTTCTGTTCGTCAAATAGACCTTCAGGTCCTGATCATCTTTTGCCAAGAAACCACTCTTCCATCTCTTATACTCCCTGAGATAGACACCGACGAAATTTGTATGGCGGCTATCTTTTTTCCGCCATTTTGAATTTTTTTTCAGCTCACTGCGAATTGGATGAGGTTTCGAGTGACTTCTGTTCGAGCACACCCCACCTATCTTCAATACCCTGGCCGTGCTCTTCACCCGTCTCCGAAATCCTCAATCATCAGCTCTCTCCATATTTTTCCTCCGAATGAATTTTTGTCCTCTATACGAAACCATCGGTGAAAAAAAAAAATTTCATACAAAATTTTACAGGAGAGGTGATCAATGAGTGAGTGAATCAGTGAATCAGTGAATCAGTGAATCAGTGAATCAGCCCCAGCAGCTATATATATATTAATATACATATTGGATTACAGAGATGTATTTCTATGACGAAGTCATCAATTTATGCCCATGAATGTTGATCTTCGGATGAAAATGAAGCAAGTAAGGAATATATTCTCTATTTTATAATAATTGCTTTTTAATAAAGCACTATGTAAATTTAACTAAATTTCTTATTTCATTATCGATTCACTGTATCGAAATATTTTTACATTTAATTCCTACCTTAACGCAGTGGGTGTACGGGTAAATACGAATTCCCCGTGCACCCACTGGTGGGAGAAGCCGGTGGGTGCACGGACCATAAAAATGAACACTTCAATGCTGCAAACGTCAGTATCTTGACAAAATTAAATTGCTTTATTTTCAGTTATACATATATGAATGTAATTATAGGAAAAAATATTTTCAATTCTTGTCGTAAGTGACGATGCAGTCTAGGGTAGTGACAGACTAACTTGGAAATAGTACGGAAAGTATTTTAAACCTAAATCCGTTATCAGTTTCAGCACGGTATCGTACCATAACACAAATAAATTAAAAACCGGCCAAGTGCGTGTTGGGCCACGCGCAGTGTAGGGTTCCGTAGTTGCAAGTCACAAATATTATTGCTAACCTAGGATAGTGCTTTTATTTTATTTATAAATATTGAATATATTTTGAGTTCCATGGTTTAAATTCTATAATATACTACCAAATATGCAAACTTACACTACGTGTAATACCTAAACTAGAAAAAACAGATATAACTCCTTAACTTATGAACCCTACTTAGCCGTGATAGTTTTCCTATAAAAATTCTTTATATATACTAAAGCTGTAAAATTTTTCATGTATCCTATAAACAACCATTTAGCTGGCAGAGTGGGGGGACACTTGACTCTAATAAAATTAAGCACTTTAAAATATAATTTTTCACAAACGGATCCCTGAATCGAAAAATGTCTTCCCACACCCACCCACAATACTTTTGTAAGACCTATTCAACGACACCCCACACTATGGGATAGACGAGAAAAAAAAATTCATCCCCACTTTACATGCAGGGGAGGTAAAAAAAATATTTTTCACAATTTTATTTCACCACTTTGTTGGCGTGATTAATATTTATACCCTTGTAAAATTAAAATTTTCTAGTACCAATAGTCTCTGAGTTAAACCGCGGACTGACGGACGGACGGACGGACGGACGGACGGACGGACAGACAGACGGACGGACATGGCGAAACTATAAGGGCTCCTTATTTACTACGGAACCCTAAAAAGCTTGGCTTTTGGACCGTCCTTGCCGTTAGGATGGTGCCACGGCTGTAACTTCCCACCAGACCAAAATTATAAATTACCTATATGTATAGTCAATATTCCCCATATTGCCCACTATAAATCCCATTTCTAAGCCTGCAATGGTCACCACTTAACCATTGAGGTTATCGAAATCGTTCCTCGATCGCAGGAAAATTGCTAATAGTGCTAGTTTTAATATAACAAGCGACCAAACGATAAATAATTAATGCTTATCGTGCTCTGTAAGCGACTGAACTATTCTCATAAAAATATTCTGACTATGCATAATATTAAATACATAATTATACTGAGATAATATTGTTCAATTTTAAACGTCGTTTTAAAAATATGCAAATTATATTACTGCTACGATGCACTCTATAATCTAAGAAACTACTGCAAACAAATTTAAATAAAAAGGAAGTTAGCCAGTCCACACAAAATAAATTTAAAACCTCTTCAAAGTTTAATGGTTTGTAGTCAAGAATTTAAAGTTTTGTCATCAGCTAAGTAAACAATTTATCGCATGTTTATTATTTTGGTCATATTAACTGTAGCTGTACGTTAACAATAACGAGCCAAAAAATTAAGCGTCCCCCATCAATGCCGAGTAAAACCAATTAAGGTATAGTTTCAACAAACTTAAAGTCCGCTTCCAACTTTCATAATTCATAGTTTAAAATAAAAATAACTCAATTATCACCAGGTTAGATTGCAGTCAAGGGTTAATTTGTTATAGAATAAAAAAACTCATAATTATGTACATTAAGACATCTCAGTGTACTTGTTAAAATCACACCATTTAATTTATAAAAACCTAAAATAAAAGTTATGGTTATAGATTAAATGGTACCTACATTCTAAAAAAATTGATGTACCTATCCTACCAATAAAGTACCAACTCGATGCAATAGGCTCTTCTTAGCAGAATTTGATTTCCGAGATGGTAGAGTCTTAGGTGTCATAAAAGCCACAGGCCTAAATGAAATAAAGATTTTCAATTTTTTGAATCAATAGATCGCCGCGTTTTTCAGTATTATAAGTGAGTCAGCCTTTAGTATTATAACTACGCAATGTCACATTTCTTATTTGGTGCGCTTAGGAACTTCACCTTTGTTCCTCATACAATTCTTCCACAGAACTGCGAGAAGTCATTCATATATGGTTGAAATCTAACAAACTTGCACGAAATGCGTTCAACGTTCCTGTGAAACGAACCGCAAATGTGAAGAACGCATAGGGTCTGTGTTTCCTGCAACCCTATAACTAATTCTTCCAAGGTACGTAGGTAGGTAGGTAGGTAGGTAGTCACAAGGTTTCAATATTCATCTTTTAGGCAAGCGCACTTCAACCTAGACATCATTGTTTTCTATCAGGTATAATAATTGTTGTCAATCGCAAACCTATCCTACAATGAAATAGAAAAGAATGCACGTACGTACTTACATAATTTATACCAAGGTACCCAATTTAGAGACGTCTATTGGAATTAACAATGAAACGTTCTTCATATACCTTGTCGTGCATAAATACAAAGAAAACGAATAGCACAAATAGCAAGTAGGTGAGTTTAAATTAAAACAGCACTCGAAGTTATGCAAAATACGGAAAGGTAAAAATTTTCGTTCAACACGCTATTCATTTTTCTCTTTTCAACTTTATAAAGGTGAGAGACAGACAAAAAGTCAAACTTTCTTTTGTCTTTTTCACAGTTCTAGAAACTTGAACGTTCGCTATCGCAGGAATTTTAAAATCCAATAACTGGATGTTTTATAATTATTTAACCAAACTGTTTCATACGATTTAATTCGACGCTTACGAATGAAATTGGGGAATGCTCGTTATCGAACCTCCTCGGTTAAAAATTGAAAATCAAGAGGAAAAACGTGACTCTTAAATAAAAGAGAATAGGAGAAATGACGTGCGAATAATATCCGCAAATGATAAGCTTCCACTAAAGCATTAAAAAATGCGGCACGTAGTACTGTGCTGGTACTCCCGCGGCTTAATCAATTTACGTGGGATGGAGCCGTGTGCACAAGTTAATATTACGAACGCCGTCGCGTCGCGTTGCTGCAACTCTGTAACTTCATATTACGAAATCATTTTTTCCCCTCGACCTGTTCGAGAAGCACTTTATTAGTAAAGTTTCATATAACGCTAAGATGTAGGTTATGTTGAAGTCAGTCACGATAGTTGACGCAGGCATTTTACAAGAGCTACAAATAAAAGGAAGTTCGACATATAAAACTAGTAAGTAATTTTCAGAAAGTGGAGGTAGATGAACGTGCTGATGGGCTTTAGGCACTTTTAGTGGCAACAAACATAATAGCCTCGCATTATACGTTTTGCAAATGCACGGAATTTCCAACACAGGAGCTTTGACATTTTCTAAGCAAACTGAAACAGCCTAAACGCGTTAATCTAAAACTAGACCGGCTAATGAGGTCCCTTCACGCAACAATAATTCGCCAAACTGTTTATGTTGAAAGAAGACATGTAACAAAGGCATCCGAAGTACATAAAATGGTTATTTTAAGGAGTGATTATAAAATTGCCTAAAACTGCTCAGATCGCATATTTCTTTATTTGCTATTTACGTTTAATTTAGAAAGAGTTTTAGTTACTCACAAAACATAAATATACAACTTTATTTTTTATTAGCGATACCTACAAAATATTTTCATTTAAATATTTGTCAGTTCGCACATTTTATTTTTGAAAACAAAAATATGTTTTACGTTACGTACGTTTTATGTCCAGGTTTAGGAAAAACAGTTCAATAAAATACTTTTTAAGTCGATTTATTTGCACGTTATTTATCATTTTTATTTTGAGTGATTCTACAGAAGCTATAACATGTAACAGACAATGACGTAACTATTATACATAGAATAAAATCATCGGTCCACCAATGCAGATACTCGTACGATGCAACCATGAATGTTAACTCCCGAACACTGCTCTATGCATCACCGGTTCAATATAAACAGAAAGTCCCTACCCTACACAACTATAATATAGCCGAATCAATAATGATGTGAATGTTTTCGTCAAATTGGGTATTTGACTGATGTTATTTTCGACCGAGCGAAGCGAAGGTCTTTGAGTCTACTTGAGTGAATTTGCACTTGTCCGTCCGTCCGTCCGTCCGTCCGTCCGTCCGTCTGTCAGAGCCTTATAACTTCTGAATTACTGAACGAAATTACTTCAATTTTAGATATAATATGTAAACCGATGGCCTCCAGCCGAAAATGGCTTAAAAAGTTATAAAAATCTTTATTTCAGGGGGGCTCTCATAGAAGCGAATGCGAAGAAAAAAAAAAATTTTGCGTTTCATAGGTTTACAGTACCTCATTTTAAAGATAATTTGGAACAGAGTACAAAAGTATTTTTTTTTTAATTTTTTTCCTAAAATTGACGAAATGGGGGGCTTTCAAAGTGGAGATTATATTTGACCTCAGAACGGAATAACCATTGAAAGCTGGGGCTTGAAAGTTTTACAATTTTAGCGTAATATCATGTACTTGAACAACAAATACTAAAATTAGATAAATGTAATAAGGAAACTAAATTATTTAACTTTTAATGAGCAGCAACAACAGAACTTCACAATGATGTCAATAGATGGCGCTCTCATCTCATATAGCAAATGCAGCTTTATGTAACATACCTATTATTCAATTAAGATTATTATTTAGTCATTTAGCAAACATCAATAAAACTTCACGTTGCAGTTTGTTTTTACATATTTCTGATCGTGTCAATAGTTGACGCTGTGTACAAGTAATTTAATTTGAATGTTCCAAAAAACTATACCTAAGTTTGATTGAGGCCTTGAGGATTTCACTATAACAGTTCCCTAACCTTTACGGGCTACCTATGTTAAGTTAGTTGACACTTTCTGTCAACTTTGTTATTACGAACCTCTACGGGACAACTAAAGGTGAAAATGACATTGGGATGTTAGAATTGTATTTAGGGGCTACCTATGTAAAGAGACTTCTACAAATGGGATGATTTAGGTATGGTTGGTGAAAACGGGCATAATAATAATGTCAATTTTGATCGTCAATTATGGGAAACCGTTACCGCGAGGTCTCAGTTCGGGGCGAACCACTAGTTATTTTTAAAATAACGTTTTTAAATATTATAACACAATGCCATTTTTCTTTTTTAAATATCTGAACTAGCCTCGCATATATAGAGCTTTAAAATTACCTTTTAGACAAAGAGAGGGTCCCAAGGTGCTGGAGTGGCGACCCCGCACCGGGAAGCGCAGTGTTGGCAGACCCCCCACCAGGTGGACCGACGACATCAAGCGAGTCGCAGGGAGCCGCTGGATTCAGGCGGCGCAAGACCGAGGTCTGTGGAAGTCCATGCAAGAGACCTTTGTCCAGCAGTGGACGTCTATCGGTTGATAAAGAAGAAGAAGAAGAAGACAAAGAGAGCCTTATTGAGGTATGATGTCACAACTCAAAAGCTCCATGCACTCTTCATAGAAAATTTTGTTTTAGAAAGAGACAGTCGTAATAAAACAGCTTATAACTTATTTGTTTTTTGACCGATTTATTTTCTGTTTTTACAAATGTTATTCTTATATGTTACATTTTCGTTTATATAAATAATTAATTTTAATAATTAATTTCGTTTATATAAATAAATAATTAATATATAACATTTTGATAACAGTCAAATACCCAATTGTTTATTCAAAAGTACAGTACTTACAACTAGAACACAACAACTTCTTCTACGTCGATTTTGGATTTTTTGGCCTTGAGAAAGCTTCCGGTTTTCCGGCATCATAAAATGTACTCAATGTTTAAGTAGGATGAAGCTATCTCCCTTCCAAATGTCAAATTAAGTTCAAAGGTGTAAGCGTGAGTAGGTAACAGACAGAGTTTCGTATTCATAATATACTAGCTTACGCCCGCGACTTCGTTCGCGTTGAGTTAGGTTTTAAAAATGACACGGGAACCGTCCATTTTTCTGAGATAAAAACCGGCCAAGTGCGTGTCGGGCCACGCGCAGTGTAGGGTTCCGTAGCTGAAAGTCTCAAATATTATTGCTGACCTAGGATAGTGCTTTTGTTTTATTTATGAATATTGAATAAATTTTGAGTTCCATGGTTTAAATACTATAATATTCTACAAAATATGCAACTTACACTACGTGTAATACCTAACTTGGTAAAAACAGATATAACTCCTTAACTAATGAACCCTACTTAGCCGTGATAGTTTTCCTTTAAAATTCATTATATATACTACTGCTGTGAATTTTTTCTTGTATCCTATATACAACCATTTAGCTGGCAGAGGGGGGGGGGGGGGGGGGACACTTGACTCTAATAAAATTTAGCACTTTAAAATATCATATTTCACAAACGGATCCCTGAATTGAAAAATGATGTTCCCACACCCACAATATTTTTGAAAGACCTTTTCAACAACACCCCACACTATGGGATAGACGTGAAAAAAAAATCATCCCCACTTTACATGTAGGGGAGGTACCCTAAAACGACTAAAATCACGACTTTGTCGGCGTGATTGATATTTATACCCTTGTCAAATTACAGATTTCTCGTACCAATAGTCTCTGAGCTAAAGCGCGGACGGACGGACAGACGGACAGACGGATAGGCGGACGGACATGGCGAAACTGTAAGGGTTCCTTGTTTACTACGGAACCCTAAAAAGTAGCCTATATATCACTTTCAAGTCCTCAACTATACCCATGCAAAACATCACGGCAACCCGTTGCTCCGTTGCTGCGTAATTGAAGGAAAAACCAACACGCACATTTTCACATTTATAAACTTAGGAAGGATTAGTATGGATTTGTATTGTTAATATGTGAATACCTATTTACACTAACCCACGTTTAAATATTAATTAAATGCACTAGGCATTTGAAATCCGAGAAAACTTCCTCAGAAGCGCCAGATGCTGGCGGTTGTAAGAGCTTTAATGAATTCTCATTTCTCTTATGGTGAATATTGAATAGGTACTTAAAAAGTACACGTCTTTATTATAATTAAACTAGTTAAAGATATTTTGTAATATAAAATAGCGAAAATTGACTGGCAAAAAAAGCAACAAAACATCATATCTAAGCTTTTGAGTTATTCGCTAAATAAAATTATATTTAACTAGCCAATGCCCGTGGCTTTGGCCATTTGAATTTAGATTTTTCTAATGAAAAATATAAAAGATCGAGATGAAAAGTACACTGCGTCTGTTTCCAGGATGCAAGTTATTTTTGTACCAATTTTCGTCTTTTCTTTCAAATCTTTTCAGCATTAAGAGGTAACTTTCGGAGAGCACATAAAGCTTTACGCCTGATCTACCTCGGTTCGTTGTGATGACAGTGATGGAATAGAAGAAATAATATTTGCGCACGCACTTCTGTACATTAATATCTCCTGTGTCATTTTCTTATATCTCCGAAGACCGAATCAGTCAGAAGAGTATTAATATTTATTTATCTATATAAACTCTATACTAATATTATAAAGAGGAAAGATTTTTTGTTTGTTTGTTTGTTTGTACCGAATAGGCTCTGAAAATACTGGACCGATTTCAAATTTTTTTTTTTCACCAATAGTAATCTAAATTACCAGTAAGTAACATAGGCTATAATTTATTTTCAAAACAATTAGAGATCCTTAAGAAAATTGCAATAATGTAACCCAAAGTAGCAAAATTTTGCCTATTAATTCATTATTTGGCGTGCGCTGAGAAAACTATTGATGACACAAAAAATATGTACTACATGATTAAAGTACTCATTATTACCTACAAAAAAATTCTGCGAGGGAATATGTCTAACTATATCATAGTTACTCGTAAGTCACAATAGTAGCTTTTGTTTTTTAAAATTTAATTAAATCGCCGGTAGAAACAAAAGTTGGCTACATTCGTATCTTAGTATTAATTTTTATTCAAATAAATAGTTTTATCATCAAGGGTATTTATGTAGCAGTAAAATACTTTTTAATTCATTCGAATCGGACATTTAATTTCGAAGTTATCATGAGTATAAAAAATTTTTGTAAAAAATTGTGTTAGTAACTATGTAGAGGTACATAATAATTATGATTGTTACTTCTTCACGCAAAAACTAATGAACCGATTGCGATGAAACTTGATAGGTATATAGCTGTTACTTTTTATCCCGATTTTTCTACGGAATCGAAACTTACGCGGGTGAAACCGCGGGGCACAGCTAGTATGTAATACATTACCTACACCATTTGTGCTATTATTTTAAACTTCAATTTGACACGTTTAAACGATTACACAGAGCGTTAGCCGGTTAATCCAAGCCCCCCAGGCCATTAGGGACGCACGTACACCGCATTGTCCAAGTAATTTTCCACCTAGGCTTTTAAATTAACTGTTATATTTATTATCAGTTGATAATAACAGAGACTCACTCTACGAGACGCGAACTATGACATTTTGACAAAAACTTGTGACCAACGATAATACGGACTGACGACTTCATTATGGTAAAAACTGTAGCCGACGAAGTTTTTCCAACGGTATTAGTCCCGTTAAAAGGTAATACGAGTCCTAAGTTTATGATAAAAATCTATACACCGAATTCAGAAAATCTCGTGAAAGTACCTAGGTACTTCTTATAGTACTTATAGTACCTACATACATCCAATACCATCAATATCATATTATTAAGTAGTTTGTTCTTGACGTCTTAAAACAGTTAAAATATAGGTTTTATATTTAACTGTTCTATCTCTAAGCAATTAAAAATACACCCACACACAGTACAAATAATAACAATCTATTATTATATTTTGCTGTGGAGACCCTCGGGCCATGGAGTCAAAGTGCAAAAAAATTTTTACGAGACATTTCACAGCGGTTAATTGCCTCATCTGGTGACAGAAGGGCTGGCTCATTTATTGCGCAAAGGATCAGCCTGGCTGTCCAGCGCGGAAATGCAGCCAGTATTCTTGGCACCATTCCACGCGGGCATGATTTGTATAGTAATTAGATTAGTCTAGCTATAAGTTTTTTGTAACATTTTAATCTATTTATTTTGAATTATATTATATTATGAAGCAGTGATAGGAATAGGATAGTGAAGGAAAACATCGTGAGGAAACCTGCACACTGAGAGTTCTCTATAATGTTCTCGAAGGTGTGTGAAATTCGCCAATTCGCATTGGGCCAGCGTGGTGGACTATGATCTAGTTACTCTAGTATGTAGTACCCTTCTCTCAGAGGAGACCTGCGCTCAGTAATGCGCCGTTAATGGATTGCTAACATAGACTTATTATATTTACTACCGGTTGCTAATGATGATGATGATGATTATATTTTGAAGACAAAGAATAGAAGTTCTGCCAATCTGCACTTGGCCAATATGGTGAACTATGGTCTAAACCCTTTTCATTCTAAGAGACATTTTGAAATGATGAGTAGAGATTATAAACTGCCTCTAGGCTGTTATGCTCTTGTGATTATAAGTTCACCGTACGTTACCTATAGAAAATTTTGAGATACATTATTATCTTTACAAGTACGTAGGTCTTATGGTTTATTAACAGACGCATACAAACTCGACATAAGTAAATATGCAATCCAGTCTATGTGTGCATGTGTGTCTTACGTAAGTTACTTAGCTCATTTCGTATCAGGATTGTGGATTTGGAAGCACAAACAAGCAGGGTATTGTACTTCTGTTACGCATATATAATTTGGTTTTCTGTGACGGCAGCTCATGGAAATCTCGCAAATTGAGCGAATCCGAGTAGTCTCCGCTTGCGCTTTAGTTTATACTGCAGTACGATATAACCCAATCATACTGTTCCGTACAATCCAAACGCGCTTAATTAATTTAAGGCGGCGTTTATCTTAATTATTACTTATACACTGCTCCGTAGGTATTGCCATCGTCGTTATATTGTTATGTATCTTTTTTTACTTTAGAAAAATCTTTGTATTTATTCTATTTTTCTGGTCAGTTGGTCAGTTACATTAATGTATACCCAAACTCTATCAATTTATTAATCATCTTATCGTTCATTAAATATGTTATCAATACCTCTTTCGGGCTATAAGCCTCAATAGTCTAATGGTTAAAGTTGCAGATCAAAAGCTGAAAAAGTCGCTGCTTCAACCCACATCCATTACAGCCACACACATAAGCCAAGCTAAACTTGAAAAATATTCTCCTTTCCCCTCCAAATAAGCGGAAAGCTTGTGTTAGGAGTAGATGCAACAATAATGCGATCGAACCTTTAAGGGCACGTTTCTGCAAACGCGGTGCGTTGCACGGCGCGGGGTGCATCGCGTCGTGCGGTAAACTGAAACATATGGCCAAGTATAAGAGCGTTCATGCAGAAGCGTTTGCGCTGAATGCGGCGGTACACGCGGCGGGCGCCGCAGATATATTTGAATGAACCGCGCGACGCGACGCGACGCAGCGTGCGACGCGCAAAGTGCCGCGTGACCTCCGTGCCCACCGCGACGCCCGGCCCGCCGCGTGTGCCGCCGCGTTCAGCGCAAACGCTTCTGCATGAACGCTCTCATACTCTCATACTCTTATAAATGTTAAGAGTTTACCGCGCGACGCGACGCACCATGCGCCGTGTGTGCAGAAACGTGCCTAACCGTTGGGATATTGAGGTTAATTAAGATAGTTATTACGAGTTCATATACAGACATTATTTATTTTTATACGATACATATAGATAATTTGGTCCGAACGAATTCGCCAAAGGAAGGTAGCGCGGTCCGAGGAGAGTTGCAGCAATCATCTGCTCGGCTGCATTAGCGATAGCTCACTGCCCGGCCTTTGTGTACTCATTCGAATGCCGCTCATATCGTTGTAGCAACCGCTACGTATCCAATGGCGTAACAATTCTCCATATTAAAGGCCCAAATTGCAGTTTAATTTATTCCAAGCGTGTCTCGCCCACAGACCTGCAATAACTGCCCGAAACTATACCATCACTTCTTAAAAACTGTACTACGTCCTCGTCTACGGCGTGTATATGTTACGGTAAATGTGATTAATTGAAAATTATTAATAATTACCGATCATTATTAATCATTCTCAAGATTGATGGTAAAAGTAATAAATTATTCACTTTTTCGTTGATTATTATTAATAATTACACCTTACTCTTGGTAAATTTAATAAATTTTTAAAAATAACATTCGCTTAAAGGTAAACCCCCGTAAACTTGGCCCTCGCGATGGTCTAATAGGGCTTGGGGCGGGTGATGTGTTCGGGTATACATGATGCGACGGAATTACCGACTTAAGATCGAATACATACATGATATTTTTTAAACTAATGCATTATTTTATTCTATTAGAACTAAATAAATGTATTAAAACTTAACCAACTTAACCAAGTATTATTTTCTAATAGTGATCTTATGAACAAACTAAAATATATTTAAACAAGGGTCTTAATATTTTTTATTTATTATTCGCATACATGATTGAAAGCAGGCAATACAAAAACACACATTAACATTAATCTAAACTTTCTGTATTATCAGAACATTCTTTATTCGAACATTCCTATGATGTGTCATGCGATTGTTTAATATTAAAATACCATGTTCAGCTGTCGCTAGGAAAATATCACAATTCAGTCACTGCCAGCGGACAGCGGCAGAATCGCTCTCGCCCCGCGTTCCGCAGATCATCAGGAAAGCCAAGTTTATAGTGGTTTACTTATACTTAGCTTAGCATTATTTTATTTAGATAAACAGAGGCGGGAAGGGGTTGTGAGATTCATTTGTTTTGAAAGCACGTGTGCAAAGTGGTGTTGTTTCCGTGAATAAAACTTGTGGATTTGTGATAACCTAGAGCTCCATGATGTATTCTATGCTTAGTGGCAACAATATCAATTCGTAATCGACAATTCGTAAATCCCCGCAGTGTGGGTGGGCAGTACCCTGCAGCATCAGGATTGAGGAGCTATAACAAGAGTTCCATGATGTAGTTTATGATTAGTGGCTCGGTCCCTATCCGAAATATCACTGGTATTTTCTAATAGGTGTAGGTACGAGGAGTCAAAATATTGCCTTTGGGCGGCACCATTAGGACCACCCGTAATACTTGCATCCGAAATCCTTACTGTTGGCTCGGTTTTCCACTTTTATAACCACCCAGAAATGCTTTTACCCGGAAATCCTTACTGTTGGTGAGGTTGAAGGTGGCTGGAGAAAGGAGTCGGGTGGGGTTTAGAGGGGTTGTCGGACTGTTTCTCGTTTGTTTTATCACTTTTACCAAAGACAACAGTGAATTATTAATAATTACCGATAAAAGTGATGAAATTCATAGTATTTATCAAATTTACCAAATGGTGAGGTAATTATTAATAATTACCGAAAATTATTAATAAAATTATCACATTTATCACATTTACCGTAACATATATACATATATATATAGATAAACGTATGTACATATATTTAAGTATGTATATATATGTATATATATAGTATACTAGATGATGCCCGCGACTTTCCGCGTGAATTCCGGGATAAACTGTAGCCTATGTGTTAGAGCTGGGTACGAGCTGGTTAAGGCTTGGCACCGGAGGCTAAGCGGAGAAAACAGGTTTGCTAGATGGTTTAGGTATTTACTATTAAATAACGGACTTACAAAAAATATATGATATACCTTAAGATATTGTCTAAAGAATGTACTAATTCGATACACGATACGATGTACTTCACTCGATCAAATAAAATCTTGAAAAAGGCTAAAATAAAATTCTAAAACGAATTGTTTAAATATATAATTTCTGAATTTGCACATAATTTTTATATAGAGATATTTCCCTTTAAGTACTACAGAGAACCTGCTAAATTTTGGTTTCAACTAAAGTTCTATATTTATTAAATTCAAATTTAACCCAGAACTTGAACGTTGCCCAACGTTTTCAGAACACGCCACGCTGCCCGCTACCCCGCCAGTCTCAAACGAGCGCTTGCCGAGGTTGGGTCTGTGACAAAATTTCTCCGTCCAATCTTACGTTTGCGCATCGCTAAAATGGCTAATAAAAAAACAAAATTAGGAAGAAATCAGTGGTTAGATCTAAAAGAAGGACAGGAAAAGAGAACTACATGAAAAGATATGTAAATTACTCTCTTTTATGCCTAGTATAATTATGTACATTTAATTTTTATTTGATTTCGCAATTACTTGACACAGAATAAATAATATTACAGTATGACAAAAATTTCACTTCACTTGGTATAATAGTTTATTTATTTATTTACTATGTAATATTATAACTTAACTGCCTCTGGTCTAGTGGTGAGCACGTTCGACTACGGATGACGAGGTCCCGGGTTCGATTCCCGGGTAGGGCCAAAAAAAAAAGTATTGGGTTTTCCTGTCAAGAAATTCTCATTACTAGGCCGAAGTTAGGAAGTTGGCGGTGAGTCACCCCCGTGCCTCGGAGAGCACGTAAAGCCGTCGGTCCTGCGCTTGATCTCTCTCCGGTCGTGTCGGATTTTCCGTCCCATCGGACTATGAGAGTGAGGGAATAGAGAGTGCACCTGTGTCTGCGCACACACTTGTGCACTATAATATCTCCCGCGCAGATGGCTAATCTCTGAGCAGGTTGGCCGCCGTGATCGGATTCGGTCGGGAGGACATTATTATAAGTGATCAAACGAACTTACCTGAAGTGAAGTTCGATCATTATTATATGAGTTGCTTCATCCGAAGATATAATATATACAAAGGTAGTTACATTTCCAGTTACCAGATAACACGCACGTTTCATAGATATACCCTATTTTTAAAATAAATCACCTTCGCGGTACCATCCTAAGTTTGCTCATTCTTTTTAGAGATGTATACGGTTCAAAACTTTTTTATTTGGGCAGAGTCAGGGAGGGTGGGTAATTATATCTTCGGATGAAGCAACTCATATAATAATGATCGAACTTCACTTCAGGTAAGTTCGTTTGATCACTTATTATATTTCTTTGCTTCATCCTTCGATATAATATATACAAAGGTAGTTGTTTAGAGTAAAAAGTTTTGATAAACATGTACGCAATACAGATGTTGTAAATCGTGTATTTTTAATCACTTTCTTAATATAAATAATAATGAATTTGCTTAAACAAGCAAATTCATCTTTAACAATTAATATTTATTTATTATTTAATACTACAAATTAGAATATATTTATTTTTATGATTAAGTATAATTCATAAATTGATTCAATATTAGATGTTCAGTCCAGCCTGCCGTTTTCCTAATTGCCTCAACGCTGTCGGCTGAGCGTGAGATGCTGTGCGCGGGAAACACGCTTAATTATGTCCACGCTGCTCCCTGATAACGTTTATTTGATTCACCTGCTGATCTGAGGTGCGGCCTTTTTGTAAGGCTTCTTGTAAGTAAATAGCCGGTTATTTGTCCCCTCAAATCTTATATGTTTAGTTCTAGACATATAATATGTAGAGGACTGTAGCGGGGCAGATGCTGAGATTTCCTTGAAAGTAAGGTAAGAATCTTGCTTGGTATCTGCCCGCAGCGGGTGTTTTTTTTTTTTTTTTTTTAAATATAAATTAAATATCCGATATTCTTATTTTAACCCCAAATTAAATTTCGAAAGTATTAATATTTTCCAGTTTAATTGATGGAAGAGTTTGTAGTCTATGAGCAGTGCAAATTGCTAGTATAATGAAGAGTTTCTTAGTATTTTTTTTTTTCTAAAGATAAGTGACTATAATAACCAATTTTTTATTTTGTTTAAAACAGATCGAGGGACCCAAGTACGGAAGTAGACGTTTTACGCTCGCTCCAGAAACAATGTTGTTTCTTAGCGTAAATGATATTGCAGATCGATGAGGGTTCAAACCCCCATAAAAATCACCATTATTAAAATGCGCTGTAAGAAAATATACCTAATACTGGCCTTTGATGGTTCAAATACATTTATATTATTTGATTTACATTAACTGCCACCGAAGCTTGAGTGTGGTATTACATTGTTTTAAAATACTGTCAGAGAACGATGCTAACATTAGTGACGCCGAATTTGGGTCGGCGCCTTGTTTTAAGGGAGAAAGAGAAAAAGAGAGTCTGGAGAGTCTCGCGACACCTAGGGTAAGTTTCTTGTCCAGGGAATGATGAGATGAGATTGCAATAATTATTTATGAGTATTAAAATAAAGTGTATTCAAAAACTACCGAGCTTTATTATAGGAGATAGCCGCTTGTGATAGCCAGTTTGAAAAAGGAAAATTCCGTTTGACTCGTTATCAATGATTTTCCTCAGACACTTTAAAAATAAAAGAAAAAAGAGGAAAATACATAGAAGGGCGTGAAAGTCCAACATAGCGTAAATGCTTCGTCAGCTAAAGCGTCCAGATCTTGTTGCCAAGTCACGGATGTTTTACATTTAATGTTGTCATTCAAATAAAACACGGACTTAAAGCCCCGGTATCTCAATGTTATAACTTCTTATATGACCTTGGTTCAAACACCAGGAGTCACAGATGCACGGCGTAAAATTAGGTTTCGGCATCAAGAAAATTAAACTCGGAACTAGTAGCTTTTATTTGTTATAAATTATTATTAACACACATATTATTAGCACACATATTAAGTTGGTAAGCTCTTGTCCTGTGGTGCAGTGTTTCCGCGCCCCCCCCAGTTCGTGACGAGTACCGATGAGGCGCTGGCCAGTTTTCCTAGTTGCCGGCTGGTCGAGTACAGTAAGGTAACGTATTAACGTTAGTATTGTCTCGCAGACAATAATTTGTAGTTAATGTACGAGTACATATATATTCAAGATTACACATTTTCTATATAATTGTCATAAGGATATGGCTCATAACTAGCTCGCAGCTAGTTAGGTTATCACATTTTTTTTTTCTGGAGTCACAGCTTTAGGATGTGACTTATGAGTAGCTCGCCGCTAGAAATGCTATCGCAATTGACTCGCAGTCAATCCAGATTTGTTTGTGGAGTTACGGCTTTAGGGTATAATATAATAATAATAATAAAATAATTCGTTTATTTCAGGTGATAAAAGTACCCATAATATTACCCATAACATGATATGAATCATAAGTAGCTCGCAGTTAGTTATGTTATCGCAATTGATTCGCAGTCAATCCCGATTTGTTTGTGAAGTTACAGCTTTAGGATATGAACCATAAGTAGCTCGCAGCTAATTATGCTATCGCAATTGACTCGCAGTCAATCCCGATTTGTTTGTGAAGTCACAGCTTTAGGATGTGAACCATAAGTAGCTCGCAGCTAATTATGCTATCGCAATTGACTCGCAGTCAATCCCGATTTGTTTGTGAAGTCACAGCTTTAAGATGTCAACCATGAGTAGCTCGCAGCTAATTATGCTATCGCAATTGACTCGCAGTCAATCCGATTTGTTTGTGAAGTCACAGCTTTAGGATGTGAACCATAAGTAGCTCGCAGCTAATTATGCTATCGCAATTGACTCGCAGTCAATCCCGATTTGTTTGTGACGTCACAGCTTTAAGATGTCAACCATGAGTAGCTCGCAGCTAATTATGCTATCGCAATTGACTCGCAGTCAATCCCGATTTGTTTGTGAAGTCACAGCTTTAGGATGTCAACCATGAGTAGCTCGCAGCTAATTATGCTATCGCAATTGACTGGCAGTCAATCCCGCTTTGTTTGTTGTGTTTTAGTTTCTCCGATAAGGCCAATCCAAATAAAGTTTTGTCTCTTTCCGAATCTTATAGTATGGAAGCACGTCTTGTTAAGTTGAAGCATTAATAGTTTAAATGTTGCTTTGAATGATTCCGAAATGCGAGTCACATAGGATCCTGCAGCCATTGCTGAGGTGTTTCTTGGCTTGCACCCTGTTTTCACTCCCTTTTAATAGTAGGTCCGTTCCGTTATTGACGGCCGTGATACGCCGGTCGAGTTGTTGTCACCTTTGGGCATCCCCTTTTTGGTATGGGCAGCCATATGGTTGGCATGGATATTTTCACCATACTCCGGGGCGTCATGCGTCGATTTTCCAAGCATCGAGTGTAATTCTGGGTCAATTTCAGGTTGACCGACATTTTATACAATAATTTGTTTGAAAATGACCATGCAGTATCTGGATTAACTCTTCTAGACTCGGCGTATGCTGATTTTCTTTGGTGTTTACGTATGACGCAAAAAAAAAAGAAACAAAGCTCGCATTGATAACACCAATGGCAAATGGTTTTAGTTAACGTATTTAAGTGAAGGTATTGAATGCCTCCCAATCGATTAATGTAAGTTATTGCCGTCGTATTGTCGACACGAAACATTGCACAGTTATTTAAATTACGAGCAAGACTTTAAAACCCAGAAAAGCGGCCATTACTTGAAAATAATTAACAATATGGATGCTACTTTCTCTGCTTCTCAGCGGTATGTAAAAATTATAACCACTGGTAGATGGTTTTAACTTTTACATACCGCTCCTCCTCGAATAAACTAATCGAATAACCTCGAAGTTTATAATTTGAGTGTTTCATAAAATTTATTGATGCATTAATGTTGGATAGCCAACAGTTTCGGTTTTCTAATATTATCGTGGGTAATTTTATTTTTGTTTCATAACAATTAATGTTTTCAGACAAAGCAAATAAAAGGTGGGTAGTTCCCTTACGCTTCGCTTGGCCCGTCGTGGCGGGGACACCACCGTCCCCCCAGACAAATATGTTTTTGCTATACAAGTACTCGAATATAATTAACGGCTGGGCTAGCCACTAAAACTCCGTTGAGCGAATTCGTAAATAGTATTTTTCATTGAACAACGTTTCGGTAACTTTGCCATTTTATTACATTTCTCGAATGCATAATACTTATGATATGTAGAGTTAATAATGACAAATGTGTCCCAACATAAATAAATCCGAGACACTTGGAAGTTTGTCGGGTAGGCACTAAGTTAGATTAATCGTAACTGATGGCATGTTGTAACAACCTTAGGCTCCAATAGCACTACCATAACAATCGTTATAGTTGTGTTTTACATTCCATTAACTTTCATAATAAAAAACACTTCCGCAAATATTTGCAGAGCAACGTAATATCTAATTCAGAATATTTACGTTTTCACTGACGGTAGACCTCGATACGAAAAGTGTACGGTCCTTACGTTAATGCAAAACATTATAGTATACCATATGGCGGCGCGTAAGCGCAAAAAAGCGATCGTAATAGTAAAAAAAAATAAGTCCTCGTACCTTCTTCCTTGGACGATAATGATTTCAGCCGACGAACAATCCTACGATCACACAATCCTACAATAACACTCAATCTTCTTCACTTCTGGTTAAACTATTAAGCGCGTCGCGCCGAGCGCGTGCGTTCGTTATCTCGCACGAAAAAAATAATGAGCAAACTTAGGATGGTACCGCGAAGGTGATTTATTTTAAAAATAGGGTATATCTATGAAACGTGCGTGTTATCTGGTAACTGGAAATGTAACTACCTTTGTATATATTATATCGAAGGATGAAGCAAAGAAATATAATTAATATTATAAAGAGGAAACATTTGTTTGTTTGTTTGAATTTAATAGACCTCAATAGCCCAACGGTTAAAGGTGCGGACTGAAAATTGAAAGGTCGCAGGTTCGAATCCCACCCGTTGCACTATTGTCGTACCCACTCCTAACACAAGCTTTCCGCTTATTTGGAGGGGACAGGAGGATATTAGTAAACTCCAATTTGACTAATATTCTTTTTTTTTAAATCTGCGATCATAATGTTAACATTATAATCATGTTAACATTATAATATTCTCCCTATAGTGAATAAGAATATTATGCTAGTGTCCGTGTAGTTCTCTGTTCCCTTGTAGCTCCCTAACGAATACACCGATTTTGATGCGGTTTATTTATATTTGAAAGACGTGATCGAGATGGATCTTAGCTATGATTTACGAAGAGCTGCTTAGGCGTTTGAAGAAGATGAAGCTCATTTGAAACTTGTCGCCGCCATATTGAAATTCTTTGTTATTGGACCGATTTCGTTCAAAATCGATATTTAGGCTTCTCTGGGGTCAAGATAGAGGAAATGGTTGCCAAAATTTTAAAAAGTCCCGGCCATATTGAAATTCTATTTTATTGGACCGATTTCGTTCAAAATCGATATTTAGGCTTCTTTGGGGTCAAAAAAGAGGAAATGGTTGCCAAAATTTTAAAAAGTCCCCGCCATATTGAAATTATATTTTATTGGACTGATTTCGTTCAAAATCGATATCTAAGGTGCCCTGGGGTCAAGAAAGAGGAAATGGTTGCCAAAATTTCAAAAAGTCCCCGCCATATTGAAATTATATTTTATTGGACCGATTTCGTTCAAAATCGATATCTAAGGTGCCCTGGGGTCAAGAAATTGGAAATGGTTGCCAAAATTGTAAAAAGTCCCAGCCATATTGAAATTCTATATTATTGGACCGATTACGTTAAAAATCGATATCTTAGATGCCCTAGGGTCAAGAAAGAGGAAATAGTTGCTAAAATTTGAAAAAATCCTCGCCATATTGAAATTCTGTGTCATTGGACCGATTTCGTTCAAAATCGATATTTAGGCTTCTTTGGGGTCAAGAAAGAGGAAATTGTTGCCAAAATTTTAAAAAGTCCCCGCCATATTGAAATTCTATGTTATTGGACCGATTTCGTTCAAAATCGATATTTAGGCTTCTCTGGGGTCAAGAAAGAAGAAATAGTTGCCAAAATTTTAAAAATACCCCGCCATATTGAAATTCCACGTTATTGGACCGATTTCGTTCAAAATCGACATCTAAGGTGCCCTAGGGTCAAAAAAGAGGAAATGGATGCCAAAATTTTGAAAGGTCCCCGCCATATTGAAATTGTTGGTTATTCGACCGATTTCGTTGAAAATCGATATTTAGATTTCTCTGGGGTCAAGAAAGAGGAAATGGTACTTAAAATTTTAAAAATCCCCGCCATATTGAAATTCTTTGTTGTTGGACCGATTTCGCTTAAAATCTATATTTAAGGTTCCCTAGGGTCAAGAAAGAGGAAATGGTTGCCAAAATTTTCAAAAGTCCCCGCCATATTGAAATTATATTTTATTGGACTGATTTCGTTCAAAATCTATAGTTAGGCTTCCCTGGGGTCAAGAAAGAGGAAATAGATGCCTTTTTTAAATTTTTCCAACCATTTCCTCTTTCTTGACCCCAAAGAAGCCTAAATATCGATTTTGAACGAAATCGGTCCAATGACACAGAATTTCAATATGGCGAGGATTTTTTCAAATTTTAGCAACTATTTCCTCTTTCTTGACCCTAGGGCATCTAAGATATCGATTTTTAACGTAATCGGTCCAATAATATAGAATTTCAATATGGCTGGGACTTTTTACAATTTTGGCAACCATTTCCAATTTCTTGACCCCAGGGCACCTTAGATATCGATTTTGAACGAAATCGGTCCAATAAAATATAATTTCAATATGGCGGGGACTTTTTGAAATTTTGGCAACCATTTCCTCTTTCTTGACCCCAGGGCACCTTAGATATCGATTTTGAACGAAATCAGTCCAATAAAATATAATTTCAATATGGCGGGGACTTTTTAAAATTTTGGCAACCATTTCCTCTTTTTTGACCCCAAAGAAGCCTAAATATCGATATTGAACGAAATCGGTCCAATAAAATAGAATTTCAATATGGCCGGGACTTTTTAAAATTTTGGCAACTATTTCCTCTTTCTTGACCCCCAGAGAAGCCTAAATATCGATTTTGATCGAAATCGGTCCAATAACAAAGAATTTCAATATGACGGAGACTTTTTAATATTTTGACAACTATTTCCTCTTTCTTGACCCTAGGGCACCTTAGATATCGATTTAGAAAGTAATCGGTCCAATAATATAGAATTTCAATATGGCCGGGACTTTTTACAATTTTGGCAACCACTTCCTCTTTCTTGACCCCAGGGCACCTTAGATATCGATTTTGAACGAAATCAGTCCAATAAAATATAATTTCAATATGGCGGGGACTTTTGAAAATTTTGGCAACCATTTCCTCTTTCTTGACCCCAAAGAAGCCTAAATATCGATTTTGAACGAAATCGGTCCAATAAAATAGAATTTCAATATGGCCGGGACTTTTTAAAATTTTGGCAACTATTTCCTCTTTCTTGACCCCCAGAGAAGCCTAAATATCGATTTTGATCGAAATCGGTCCAATAACAAAGAATTTCAATATGACGGAGACTTTTTAATATTTTGACAACTATTTCCTCTTTCTTGACCCTAGGGCACCTTAGATATCGATTTAGAAAGTAATCGGTCCGATAATATAGAATTTCAATATGGCCGGGACTTGTTACAATTTTGGCAACCATTTCCAATTTCTTGACCCCAGGGCACCTTAGATATCGATTTTGAACGAAATCGGTCCAATAACATAGAATTTCAATATGGCGGGGACTTTTTAAAATATTGGCAACCATTTCCTCTATCTTGACCCCAGAGAAGCCTAAATATCGATTTTGAACGAAATCGGTCCAATGACATTGAATTTCTATATGGCGGGGACTTTTTAAAATTTTGGCAACCATTTCCTCTTTCTTGACCCCACGGAACCTTAAATATCGATTTTGAAAGAAATCGGTCCAATAACATAGAATTTCAATATGGCGGAGACTTTTTAATATTTTGACAACTATTTCCTCTTTCTTGACCCTACACCTTAGATATCGATTTAGAAAGTAATCGGTCCAATAATATAGAATTTCAATATGGCCGGGACTTTTTACAATTTTGGCAACCATTTCCAATTTCTTGACCCCAGGGCACCTTAGATATCGATTTTGAACGAAATCGGTCCAATAACATAGAATTTCAATATGGCGGGGACTTTTTAAAATATTGGCAACCATTTCCTCTATCTTGACCCCAGAGAAGCCTAAATATCGATTTTGAATGAAATCGGTCCAATAACATAGAATTTCAATATGGCGTGGACTTTTTAAAATTTTGGCAACCATTTCCTCTTTTTTGACCCCAAAGAAGCCTAAATATCGATTTTGAACGAAATCGGTCCAATAAAATAGAATTTCAATATGGCCGGGACTTTTTACAATTTTGGCAACCATTTCCTCTTTCTTGACCCCAGAGAAGCCTAAATATCGATTTTGAATGAAATCGGTCCAATAACATAGAATTTCAATATGGCGTGGACTTTTTAAAATTTTGGCAACCATTTCCTCTTTTTTGACCCCAAAGAAGCCTAAATATCGATTTTGAACGAAATCGGTCCAATAAAATAGAATTTCAATATGGCCGGGACTTTTTACAATTTTGGCAACCATTTCCTCTTTCTTGACCCTAGAGAAGCCTAAAATCGATTTTGAACGAGATCGGTCCAATAACAAAGAATTCCAATATGGCGGTGACTTTTTAGGGTTCCGTACCCAAAGGGTACCAACGGGACCCTATTACTAAGCCTACGCTGTCCGTCCGTCCGTCCGTCCATCCGTCCGTCCGTCCGTCCGTCTGTCAGCGGGCTGTATCTCGTAAACCGTAATAGATAGACAGATGAAATTTTACATATTATGTATTTCTATTGCCGCTTTAACAACAAATAATAAAAATTAAATTTAATTGAAAAAATTAAATTAAAATATTTCCATGGGTACATGAAAATATTTTAATTTAATTTTTTTTAACGGATTACGGAACCCTAAAAGAGCGAGGCCCGACTCGCACTTGGCCGATTTTTTAAATTTTGGCATCAATTTCCTCTTTCTTGCTTATTCGATACGATCGCTACGATCCCTGTGTCGTATCGTATGGTTGTGATCCGATCCGAATCATTATAAATGCGAAAGTGTGTTCATTGGTTTGTCCTTCAATCACGCCGCAACAGAGCTACGGATCGACGTGATTTTTTTGCATGGGTTTATTTGAAGACCTGGAGAGTGATAGGCTACTTTTTATCCCCGAACATCAAAGAGTTCCCGAGGGATTTTAAAAACTAAATCTACGCAGACGAAGTCGCAGGCATCAGCTAGTCGATCTATAAAAAATGATAGTGTAGACTGGCATTCAAATTCACTCACGGAACGCCGAAAACGCAACTCGATCGCAGCGTTCGATCGCGGCATCGCGCAGCAGACTCTTGAACAGAGCTACTACTAAATAGAAACGATCAAACCGATTCACGATACTCGCTCGACATCAACAAACGAGTGTCTCATATTATGTCATCATCGTCGCGCATCGGTTTCGTCGTTTCTATTTAGGCCCACCCGACTACAGAAACGTGTACCAACGAAAATTATTTTTAATCGACTTCAAAAAAGGAGGAGATTCTCCATTCATCGGAATCTTTTTTTATGTATGTTTTACTACTATACATACATAAATATATTATGCTCATGAAACTGAACCTTGCACACAAGAAATTTATGTGCTGAAACGAAAAGAATTTGGACCATACTACCGTCAGCTAATTGCGCATTTTTATATTGGAACTTGAGAGTTAATTTTTTTTTTCGTTTTGTACAAAGTTCTTGTGGAAAGTCCTTTAGTTTTATGGTTGGAACGCATCTTTAAAATATGAATGGTGATTCAAAAATAACCCATGATAAATAAAAGTACATAATTAGGTAGGTAAGTTTATCCTACTATCCTACTTCCTACTAATATTATAAAGGCGAAAGTTTGTGTGTATGTTTGTTCCTCCTTCACGCAAAAACTACTGGATGGATTTGGCTGAAATTTGGAATGGAGATAGATTATACCCTGGAATAACACATAGGCTACAAATTATCCCGGAAAAATCCAAGGTTCCCGCGGAATTTTGAAAAACCACTGATAGATGGCGCTGATTGTACTTAAATTGCGCTTACATTATCCGCAGCATCGAGAATAAGTAAAAAATTCTAATTCAACAATCAAGTAGGATAAACACAGTTATTGAAGTTTTTCATTATCAATAGAAAATTTCTTAGGGATCAGGGATGGATTACGAAATAAATTATACAAATAGTACAAGTTATCGATTTGTCCAGTCATAGTGAGTACATTGCTAGATATTATAATGACTGATCATGTGTAGATCCTATCCTATCCTATTATTCCTATTAATATTATAAATGCGAAAGTTTTTGAGGATGGATGTTTGGATCGATGGATGGATGGATGGATGGATGTTTGTTACTCTTTAACGCGACAACGAATGAACCGATTTTGCTGAAATTTGGCACAGACATAGAATATAGTCTGGAATAGCACATAGGCTACTTTTTATCCCGGAAAAGCAAACAGTTCCTGCGGGATAGCATCGCTATTTTTTACGCATTTGTCCTTCAAAATACGCGCAATGGAGTTTTAGATTAACGTGATTTTTTTGCACAGGTAAAGTTAAGAGCCTGAAAAATGACAAAGGCTACTTTTTATCTCGGGAAAACAAACGGTTCCTGCGGCATATTAGTATACTACTTTTCACACATTTATCTTTCAATTATGCGCCAATGGAGTAACAGATTGACGTGGCTTTTTGGATTGGCATAGTTGAGGACTTGAAAAGTGGCAAAGGCTACTTTTAATCCCAGGAAAACAAACAGTTCCCGCGGGATATTCGTATGCTACTTTTCACATATTAATCCTTCAATTATGCGCCAACGAAGTTACAGATTGACGTGGTTTTTTTGATAGGCATAGTTGAAGACCTGAAAAGTGAAAAGGCTACTTTTTATCCCGGGAAAACAAACAGTTGCCGCGGGATATTCGTATGTTACTTTCCTTCAATTATGCGCCAACGGAGTTTTAGATTGAAGTTTTAGATTATTTTTTAGCGCAGGTAAAGTTAAGGGCCTGAAAAGTGACATAAATACACAGATATTGTAGTAGTAGGTATGTATGAATGTATGTATGTATGTATGTATGTATGTATGTATGAATGTATGTATGTATGTATGTGTGTATGTATGGAATGCATGTATGCATGTATGTATGCATGTATACATGTGTGCATGTTTGCATGTATGCATCTATGAATGTATGTATGTAGGCATGCATGTATGCGAACATACATACACAAATATCTACTACTACTGTAGGTGTGTATGCATGTATTTATGTATGTTTGTATCCTCCTCCTACTAACAATAAATACTTTAATTATATCCTATCCTACTTATCATTACTCATATTATCCCACTAATATTATTAATGTGAAAGTTTGTGATGGATGTATACGGATGTATGTTTGTATAGATGTCGTATACGGATGGATGGATGTATGTTCTCTGAGATAGGGGTTGAACTATTTAGACTGTTATACTCCATAACTTCGTTAAATTTGAACTAATTTTTATTATTACTTTAACCGACTTCAAAAAAGGGAGGAGGATCTCAATTCAACGGAAACTTTTTTATGTATGTTCACCGATTACTCGAAGACGCCTGAACCGATTTGGAAAATTCTTTTTTTGTTTCAAAGGGTGGTTTCACTTCCCAAGTGGTCCCATTTAAATTTTATAGAAATCAGTCGAGCGTTTTTAAAAAAATCTACAATAAATTATATACTTTGTAGTGGCGCGGGCGTGACACAGGCTACTTTTTGTCCCGGGAGCATACATTTAAATGCTCCCGGGACAAAAAGTAGCCTGTGTTATTTTCCAGGTCGTCAACTTTACCTGTGTAAAAAAAAATCACGTTAATCTAAAACTCCATTGCGCGTATTTTGAAGGACAAATGCGTAAAAAATAGCGATGCTATCCCGCAGGAACTGTTTGATTTTCCGGGATAAAAAGTAGCCTATGTGCTATTCCAGACTATATTCTATGCCATAATATAAAATCAAAAATATAAAATCAGCCAATTGCGAGTCGGTCCTCGCTCTTTTAGGGTTCCGTTAAATAAAATTAAAATATTTCCATGGGTACATATTTTAATTTAATTTTATTTTTTTAATTTAATTTAGTTTTTATTATTTGTTGTTATAGCGGCAATAGAAATACAAAATATGTGAAAATTTCAACTGTCTATTACGGTTTACGAGATACAGGCCGCTGACAGACGGACGGACGGACAGCGGAGGCTTAGTAATAGAGTCCCGTTGGAACCCTAAAAACCACGTTGACTATATGCACTTACACTTTATATGGTGAAATATTAAAACTGCGAAAGTGCGTTGGTTTGTCCTTCAATCACGCCTCAACAGAGCTACGGATCGACGTGATTTTTTGCAGTGTACCTATAGTTGAGGACGGAGAGTGACAGGCTACTTTTTATCCCGCAAAGTCAGAGTTCCCAAGGCATTTTAAAGGCTAAGTTCACGCAGACGAAGTCGCGGGCATCAGCTAGTCTCTAAATAAAGTAATGAATACTTACTCTACTTATTTTTTATATTTATAATCTGAAAAATAAAATTACTTTATGCATTTTATACGTAATATAAGTAATCTATTGATCTTGGTCTACTGAAATATTTCATACTGCGGCGTAGCGCTGAGGTCTCGAGAATAGAATAGTGCAGCGCGCGGAGCGAGACGCGTGAGGCGCGCGCGGGCGGCACCCCACACCTCACCTCCTAAAATCGTGCCTCGCGTTGAAATGTATCGCCTTAAGAGACCGCTGTGCGGGCCCGCGAGCGAGCCGATCCGGCTCGGAGACGTGGACGTCGGAGTGGTAGGGAGCACCGCCCCGAGCCGTCTGTCTAATAGCCCCTGGGGAAGGGACCACAGGGTACCACGTACGGTTAGAGTGGGGGCTCTAGTCGTGCACTTGACAATCTGACCCTGGGAAAGTGGCAGCTTGATGTGGCCAACAAGCAGCCATACCTTGTTAGAGGTTTGAGTAAAGAGGGGACTTCTCCAGTTGTCCGGGATGAGCCCAATTGGCGTCGCACAAGGGGGGCACCGATGCGTTCGTAAGAGATCTCGGAGCCTTCCCAACATGTGCTAGGTCGGCCACCGGGGGGGTTTTAGTAGGTAAATATCCTTTTTTTTTTTTTTGTTGACGGGGGGGAAATCTCCTTGAGATACCCGATTTTTGGGAGAAAATCGGGTATCTCAAGGAGATTTCCCCCCCGTCAACAAAAAAAAGGGTACGAGCTATCTCCATTCCCAGTTCATTCGTTGTGTAGTGAAAGAGTAACAAACACCCATCCATCCATCCATAAATCCATCCTCACAAACTTTCGAATTTATAATATTAGTAGGATAGGATATTAGTAGGATATGCCAAGCTGAACTTGACTAACATCCTCCTCTCCCCTTTAAATAAAAGCTTGTGTTAAGAGTGGGTACGACAATAATGCTACTGGTGGGGTGCTAAGTATTGAGGCTCTTTTTTAACTGACTTCAAAAATAGAAGTGACTCCATAAATCCATCAAATCTAAACGGATTCCAATCATCATTTTTATATTTGAAAGGATATAGCCTCAGGTGGATTCTATTCAAAAGTGAATATTTGGTTATTATCCTCTGAGATGGAGAACAGAACTCATGAAAGATAAGAAGAATACGAGCAATTTGCTTGATTAGTGCATTCGTTTAGGGAACAGTAGATTTTTGTCTATAAATATGTATGTACCTACTGTTGGTCGTTGAGGTCCTAAATTGTTGGAGTGGCGACCTCGCACCTGGAAGCGCAGTGTCGGCAGACCCCCTACTAGGTAGACCTACGACGTCGATCGAGTCGCAGGGAGCCGCTGGGTACAAGCGGTCCAAGATTAAAGCATGTAGTCTATACAAGAGACCAATGTCAGAAGACGTACACAAATTGAGTCAGTTTTGTTCTTTCAAAAATCCATAGGTATTGAAGTTCTTTCATTTTATAGCATGGTTTCATTACTTAAACATTATGCTGAGGGGGT
Source organism: Oeneis ivallda (assembly GCA_029955525.1). Classification (NCBI taxonomy): domain Eukaryota; kingdom Metazoa; phylum Arthropoda; class Insecta; order Lepidoptera; family Nymphalidae; genus Oeneis; species Oeneis ivallda. Next base: position 17,426,828 of record JARPMR010000002.1, on the reverse strand, counting down.
GGGTGGTGTTTCGTGGTGTTGGTAAATATACATCAAGGAAATAGGAACTGTATATTATGACGTGTTCAATTTTAGGACACCGAAAGTCATTAAAAAAATGTAGTGACTGTGTACTAAAAAAATCCTTCTAATAAACCACGGATGAAAATCCCTCAGAGATGGAACTTAAGTAGGTACATGAGTTTACTTCGGAAGTGAGATAATTAATTCTAACATCGCTACGTACATCAAATCAGTCCTCCCAAGGGTCACTGGATATAGGATTACCTGCAGGCTAGGCAAGAGGCAACAGGCCACGTCTTAATGAATAACTAAACTACAACTAAAGACAGAAGTCTTAAAGACAGAAAGAAAGTTTTAGAAATTACTACGACATAATATGAGATGATATGGGACTTTGTTAGCCGTAATGTATCATTTATACTAAGCACAAGCAGCGTGGTTTGTTTGTTTGGCGTCATTTTGTAATTCCGCTAGCAGCTCATCTTACAGCTACTTGAATGACCAGGGCTTTAGATTTTTAATGACTTTACTTAATTTCATAAATGCCAAAGTGTTTGTTTGTTTTTATCCTTGAACAATGCAACATAAGGTAAAGTTTATAGTTGAGAACCGACAAAGTAACATAGACCGGAAAAGCTAAGGGTTTACAAAACTTTATTTCCCGCGGACGAAGTAGAGGGTAAAAGCTAGTCTATACTTATGTAAAGACTTGTCCTGACTGACTGACAGCCTAACCACTGAAGTTAGAAACTTGAAATTTTGACATTTTATGACGTAGGCGCGCACTACGAATGGGTTTTTTGAAATTCCACCCCTAAGGGATCAATGGGGTGTAGTTTGTATGAAAGTCCGTAATTTTTCAAGTTATACCCATGAAACTTGGTATCTGGACTTTAAATTAAAATCAAAGAATTACCTACGTGTTTCACAGCTTTTGAAAATTTTACCCCCAAAGGTAGGTATAAAATAGGTGATGAAAATTTTTATGACAGTCCTTTATTATTCGAGTTATTTTTTAAGTTATGTTTGTGAAACTTGGTATTTTGGCTTTGATAAAATATAAATAATTACGTGTTTCACACATTTTGTAAATTCTACTCACAAAGGGGTTAAAAATGGATGGTCATATTTCAAGTTATATTCACAAAACTTATATATTATATATTTTTTCCTTTAATTAAAAATGAAAAGGTACATAAATATTTCACAGTTTTTGGAAATTCTAACCCCAAAACGGTAAAATAGGGGATGGAAGTTTGTATTAAAGTCCATTTTTCAAGTTTTGTATGTGAAACTTGGTATTTTGGCTCATGATTATCTTAATATATATAAATTACGTGTCACGTTGTTTGTCCGCGATGGACTCCTAAACTACTTAACCGATTTTGATGAAACTTCATAACTATATGCAATTTGGTCCAACTTGAAAGATAGGATAGTTTTTTTGGATTAGGATAGTTTATTTGTTTTATTTATATAGATAAGTTGGCGGAACGAAGTTCGCCGGGTCAGCTAGTATATTATAAAGACTTACATGTTTCACAGATTGTGTTGATTCAAGCCTGAAAGGGGATAGGGATGGAAGTTTTTATGAAAATCCGTAATTTTTCAAGTTATATTCACGAAACTTAGTATTTTGGCTCTTGATTAAAAACAAAGAAGTACGTATTTCACAGTTTTGAAAATTCTACCCTCAAAGGGGTAAAACCGCCCTAGGTTGAATGTTTGTCTGAAAGTCCATAATTTTTCAAGTTAGTTACATCTAGCAACGGATCTACGGTGATTCTTTGATGGATATGGTTGCGGACCTGTAGACTGTAGTGTTGCAGATTACTTTTATCCCGATAAAATCAGGAGTTACCACGGGATTTTCAGAGAACCTAATTCCACGCAGACGAAGTTGGGGTGGCAAAAGCTACTATATATGTAAGTATCTTCTTCAATACCATCAAAATAACGAGACTCGCAATCAACACACAGCATAAACCAGTGGGCCTATACTACAGAAATTAGAAAGTCTTGTATAACAAATAATACTAATTATTGAGACCAGGGAATTGAAAAATGATATAGTACATGAATAATACAGCAGGTAGTTGAAAAGACACTTCTAATTTTGGTTGAACTTTGAAGTTTTCAACCAAATTTTTCATTTTCTGTTGAATGCTGCATTACAGTTCTGGAAATGAAATAGGTTTCGCCATAACTGGTCTGAACAAAGACAAAGACAGTCAGCGCGGTCCACAGAGACTTGCTCCAATCATCTGCTCAGCTGCATTACCGAATGCCCACTTACCCTTTGTTTCGCACTCATTCGTACCGCTCATATGGACGCACCAGCCACTGCCTATCCGATGGCGTAACAACACTCCATATTAAATGCTCCAAATTGCACTTTAATTTATTCCAAACGTGTCCCGGCAACGGAATTGCAATAACTGGAAACATTACCATCGCTTATTAGGAGCAGTTTCATTGCATCCGCCATACTTTATTTCGACTGTTTAGTAAAACAAAGAAAGGATGTTTTGAGTGTTAATTTTACATAGCACTCCATCAAAGAGAAAACATTCCTATCAGGATTATAAAGAAAATTCAGTATTTCCAAAAACGTTTTTATTTTTAATAAAACAAAAAGACTAAGTTGGGTGCAGGCTATCCGTTATAACGTCAACGTATCCCATTCCACTGATTGATGTCCCGGTACTATTATCATAATTTAATTCAACCGTAATACACCTAAACTGGAATATAAAAAACTTGAGAGGTGTCAAGGGACACCCGGATGGAACGAAGTTCCTTTCGATTAATTAATTTGGCATTGTGTTCAACATTTTCACACTACAATATTAGATCTCCGTAGCCTTGTGGTTTCCACAGTCGCCAAACAGCCAAAGGTCGATGGTTCGAATCCCAGCTCGACAGACCGAATTTTCCATTTTCAATTTTATTTTAAACAATTTCTACATGTGGAACCTTTCCCTAATAAAATAAAATTGAAAATAGAAAATTCAGTCTGTCGAGCTGGGATTCGAACCATCGACTTTTAACTGTTTAGCGACTGCAGAAACCACAAGGCTACGGAGACCCAATACTGTACCGCGAAAATACCGAACACAATGCCAAATTCACATTCAAAAAGTGTCGGTTTCAAAAAAGTGTCTTCCGCACCGCGCGATAAGGAACTATGTTCCAATATTATTTTATCTCCGCAATGAAATAAAAATATCAGTCATTTGTAGTACAAATCAATTCAGACAACCTTTTATGTGTTCAGTGCAATTTGTATGAACATATTGGCTACTACAATAGGAAATGTCATAAACAATGGCCGAAACAATAGGATTGAATTTTATTCATCTATTTTTCGTCGCTCAGCAGTATAGGTACACTGTGAAATTAAAGCGACCACGCCAGAGCTATTTCAACTAGCAAAGTGAAATAAATTGGATACCTTTTCAGTCCCCTGGCTACGTACGCTGCATACTTTTCTGACAAATTCTGGTTTTAATTATTATTTGCCTGACGCTGTAATCACGGCTTTATAAACCCAGATAAATAAAATTTAAGTTCTAAGAGAAATTGAAACAAATTCCCGCTTCCCTTCAAGGTAAAATTACCTTCTTGAAAGAGGGTAGTTGTGGTGATATGACCATTCAGCATGGAAGGGAGTGGTTTTGGTACTTAACTTACTTAACTTTCACCAGGTGGGTTTCATATGAAAGTTGCAGCTGACAAAAGTACGAATTATAAGACAGTGAAGCGTGGAAATCCATTAAAGAGATATTATTTTTCCAGCAGCAGTGTAGACGATGATCTAAGTATTTCTTTCCACAAGATCCCGAAGGGTTTATCATATTACGTGAATATATAGTGAGAAGACTCCCTTTATTTATTTCGGCCGCTGTGGCCATACTCTTTGATAGATTTGCAGGCGTCTCAGGCAGACGTTTCCGTTAGGTGTTCAAATTAAGAAAATTAAGCTATAAATAGTATTGTATGTAACTTTATATCCATACGTAAGTTTTAAACTTAAAATGTGTCCCAAAAAATCTTAGGTATAGATTAGTAAGGACTTCCTCCTTACTACACAGAATTCTAAGTAAGGAAATAATTAATAGTTACTTCTTTTATATACCGAGACAACTTTTTTTGATTGATTTTCATTGAATCACACCGACACAAATAATTCGAAATTTTTCAAGTTATACCCATGAAATGACTAATTATTTATTAATTGTTAAAAGTACTAATTGTTATTTGATGTGTTTGTTAGAAGTTAGAATTAACTGAGCGAGTTCTTTAATTAGTTTGATTGGTATTTTCTTTTTCTTTCTTTTGGTTAATTGCTTTTCTTAGTGCCAAGGTTTTCTTTATGTCAAAATCAATTTGAGTTTAGAAATATATTTGAATAGTAAATTGTGCAGTGGTACTCAAAATTGTTGTTTTCTTAAACCAATTTCACTTCCAGTTGCTAAATACACATAATTATGCAGATACGCATAATTATGTGTGTACGGGAGGTCTTTGACCATCGCGACACCAGTCAGGTTAACATGATATCCTGCAACGTAAATAGGTAAAGCCGGTCGTATTTTTATTTTTAATAGCGATCCTGAAATCTGACTCTACAATCTCACATAGCTAATTGTAGGTATGGTTCCTTTGAATGAGCAATCTCGGGCAGTAGGGTATATGATGTAGCACTCTGTAGGTAGATGCTACGTGAACGCGTAGTATTTTTACTACAAAGTATTTTGTTACAGAACAAGTTCATAGTAGATATAATACATAATTATTACATGTAGACTTGTAGGTATACATTTTACAAGGACTTATGAGGTACCTACTCAGATACTTAATAGGTACCTCATACTCATGCATTCATATAGATAACACACGTGCTTCATTTCGTGCATGCACTTCGCTCACGTGCCGCTCTGTCCCACGACTACCTCCACTACACAGTATTGATGTATGAATACAGGTGCCTGTATTTATGTATTTCTATGTTTTGCTTCTACCCACCACTTAATCTTAATATGGACACATAGTGTCTACTGTCACTACACTACACTTGTGTTACAATTTTATATTTCCGAATAGCTGCTAGAACTCAAAAATAAGTCTTCAAACCATCGAATTCTTGGAAAGGAATCGGCAGAGTTATCTTAAAAATAATTTGATTCAATACAAAACGATTTTTAAATCGGAGACAGAAACATTCCTATACAACAACAAACTCGTAGTTATGACGGAAGCAACCCTGAAAGCAATTCATGCAGTCATAATATCTGCGCGATATTTGTATTGTCACTGACAAAAACTCGACTAAATAAAAATAAATCCTTCGTCTATACGAGTACTGATATTATAGAGAGATTATATGACTTTGTTTGTTTGGTTTTACCAGCACCATACGAGTACCTATGTAGGTATACTCTTGGAAACTGGTGCAATCTGTAGCATTCGAAAACCCATTTCGTACTTACGCGTATATAATACGCTTAATGTACGTTTATTGTATTGAATTTACGACATATTAGTATTTAATGCGACTAGGTATTATTTAGCTACGTGTGTTCTTTCCAAGAAAAATTAAGCTATAAATAGTATTGTATGTAACTTTATATCCATACGTAAGTTTTAAACTTAAAATGTGTCCCAAAAAATCTTAGGTATAGATTAGTAAGGACTTCTACACAGAATTCTAAGTAAGGAAATAATTAATAGTTACTTCTTTTATATACCGAGACAACTTTTTTTGATTGATTTTCATTGAATCACACCGACACAAATAATTCGAAAGTGCATATTATATCTCTAACTTTAATGTATTTTTTTAGAAGTACATAATATGTAATGGTATGCGAAATACGATTTTTATTATTTTTTTTTATATGCTATGCTGAACTTGACTAATATTTTCCACTCCCCTCCAAATAAGCGTAACGCTTGTCTTAGAAGTGGAGGTGGGGATTTAACCGTCGACCTTTCAATTTCAGTTCGCACCTTTAACCGTTGGACTATTGAGACTCAACGCCTTAATAACGCGCAACGCGTTCTGATGTTTCAAATCACTTCCAAGCTCCTATACTACTTCAAACGCACAGAATTTTGTTGAATGAAAAAGTATATTAAAACTTTTTCCTACTACGTTACTTACTACGGAGCAAAAGGTGTGTTCGCATCCTGGATATTAACCTTTCACGACTTCACTGTTTGACACCTTAATCCACTTAACCTTCAGTTTGCGCTTGGGACAAAATAAAACAACCTCCGAAAAAGCTTTACCTTTCCAACCAAAAGGTGTAATTTATCATGCTCCTGTGAAGATAATTCTGAGAGTTTAAACGAATCGATCGTGATACATCGCATTATAAGTTACGACGCCGATTTATATTATCTTCTACAGCGAAAGATAAACTACCAATACACCGTACGCCTTTAAAATGTATCTCACATACAGCACAGCTGGCGGAAAACTTCAAGTGCACAACCAAGACGCATCTAGAATATTTTTCAGTTGATGCATAACGTGTATGTATGCTGCCATAGTTTAGGAACTATGTCAAGCAAAAGCTGACTTGTCTTTTGCTATAACTGTGGTTAAGACCTCAATAGCTCAACGCGCATCGTTGCGCAATGGGGTTCGAAATCCACCCGTTGCAGTATTTTTCGTGTTCACTCCTATCACAAGCTCTACGCTTCATTTAGAGGACAAAGGGAAATATTAGACATGGTAACCATGGCAAATATTCTTTTGAAACAAATGTTTGGTTACTGTATTTTGGCGTCTGTTTGTTAACTTTTACAATCCAATCGCAAACTAGCTTGCAGGTTCATAATAAAAAATTTAAAAGTTTTATGTTCACGCAGTCGAAGTCGCAGACGAATTAGAAATCTTGTCTCTCTCTAATTAGTATAAAATACTTGCAACTTGTTGCAACTTGGTTTGCTTGTCTATTCGCTGGGGTACAACTTCTGAACGTCTTAATAGATTTCATTCATTGCGGTTTTCAGCATGATTAAGAACATTTATAAGGAGAAAGATTTATTTACTTTGGGGCTACAGAATAGCTGATAAGCCCACCCTTGCGTGGCCGGGTGAGTTACTTATTAATAAATGAATCTGAAATGACACTCAGTAAAAATCTGAGCAGGCCAGGGAGAAAAGTATGTAAACGAATTTTTTGTAATCTCATTTAGTTTGTAAAACTAAAATACAACAGTGAAACCTAACAAATGTGGAACGATTTTAATCTGCTTGTAAAAGTTCTATTAAGGCCAAAGTATAAGTTCAAATAAGCTGGGATCACGGTGGAGTTATCTGGAGCGAGCGTGACGGCCGCTTGACATTTTGCGGCGAACGCTAAAGTTTGCCACACATCTGCATCATTTAACAGAAACATTTTTATTTAGAGTTTTCGCCTTCTTTGCAGACGATTAAACATAATTAAAGTTGCAAAGAAGCCTGTCGCTCAAAATATGCATTTTATTGGAAGGTAAAACGCTGCTATTTCCAGCTTTCGTCTTCTTTACAGCCAACCTTAAATATGTTTAATCGGCTGCAGAGAAGCCTGTCGCAAAAAATATTTTTTTTTAGCTTTAGCCTAAGGTAAAATGCTGCAAATTCGATCAAGTTAAGAGGTGATTATTGACCATCTCTTAACTTGATTATAAAATTATTCTAATTTTAATTAATAATTAAAATTAGCGGGCGGTAATTTGATAACTCCATATTATAACATTAAGACGTAACTAGATGCGTTAATTACTTTTCAAAGAACTCGGGGCTCAGTAAGTAGGTACACGCTATTAGCTTAAAGAGATTTATATAACGTACAGGTTTGGTCTGAAAAGAATTCCAGGAAAACACAATACCTCCACGTACCTATACATTTATATGTAGGTACGTTTAAAGTCTTCCTATGCTACTCTTACCACATTTATCGCACCCTCACACCCAAATCGGTCTACGTGAGTCACGTAGATGGAAGATAAGTACCGTGCTATAAAATAAGAACTTCTTCCGTGAAATTTTTCTTTCAAAGCCGCTCTGAAAAAATTAACCCAAATAAAATATTAAAATATAATACAGAGACGATTAATTTTGTGCGCATAATTATTTTTCAATTCTTGCTTGAATCATTTCAGGTACTAGACCGCTAGACGGTAAAAGTTAAGTTGGTACATTTTTCGTCAATTACTCTACTTACTGGGCTTTTACAGCCACAAGAGTTAAAGCGGTTTATTTAAATGTAACATCAGAAAGCAAAAAGAAACGACTGTACTCCGACGGAAAATATTTTTTTATCGTGGTTGCTCGGTAGAATTGTGTGCGCTGGTCCTTAATGAACGTTCCGAGCCTTCGTTTTAGCTGTCCCGCTAAACTAAAACTTACTCGCTATTGTTTCTTCCAACTATCTTCCCGTATATTCCGCACTATGTATACAGTATACATACTTTGCAATGTCGCACGGAGTATTTTACACGGTTCTGAACTTATATTAGAACTGTTAAACTTTTAGTACTTTGCGAGGTAATTTTCCCACAACATTTACTGAAATTAGCACGCATTTGTGCAATGAACAATGTTTCAGTGATAAGACTATTTTGTAGGTAGGTAGGTACATGATATAATTAACAATGATTTCTATCTTTAATAGATTGTATCTGTATAATCTAGAGTTCTCTGGAACTTAAACTCTAGAGACCTGGACGTTATCTGACATCCATATAAATAAATGGAAGAACTGTACCCAAATATTAAAAGATATAACCATTCGTAATAGCGACATCCTAAGTACAATCAGTTAGCCAACGCTTTCTCTATGCTTCTGCAAATGGACAAACCATTCATAAGCCGCGGGAAAGCGTTGACGCTCTGATTTTTGCTTGCACTGCTAAAGATTAATGTAGCTACTTTAAAATTCAATGTCTAGATTCTAGGTGAATATAAAAACATTAAGATACTACATCGTCCTATAGCCAGAATAAATGCAAGTTTAAAAGAATTAAGAGATCTCGCGACTACCGATTTATCTTCTTAACGACTTCCGCAATGTGACACGTAGGGCGCGGCGCGGGCGCGCGGGCGGCCGGCTGCAATCGCTCTCGATGTATCCCTATCTATCCACACACACTAACTATCGCGTTTGTCGTCATTTTTCATCTCGACATGCATATTCAACGCAACGATAAATCATCCCGAGCCATCCCAGCGCCAAACGAAATAACCTACTGTCCACACGCTAACTGGCGAAAATATCGCGCATAAATGTACGCAAACAAACGTAGCCCGGAATAATATCGCGTTAATAATTACCCACCCCATCGGGATGGTGATAAATGGCGCTATTATCATGAACGGACTGTTGAAAAATTATTTCTTTTGATATTTACTCAACTTTTCCCTGTCATAATCCCTACATGTATACATGCCTTTCAAATACATGAATAGCAAACGAGCAGGCGGGTCACCTGATGTTTAGTGATTATCACCGTTCATTTTTTAAAGAGTATCAGCCATTTTGTCATATCAGCGGAAGGTCTTGAGTTCAATTTATCGGCGAAGGCGATTTGGGAATTTATAATTTCCTATATACTCGTATATTATAAGGCCAGGTCTGGTCTGGTTTTTCCGTGGCAAATTACCACCTTACCGTCAAGGACGGTCATGCCCTAGAACGAACCAACACACTTTCTCATTTTTAGTATTTCTATAGTAGGGTATTTATATAGTTTTGATGTATTTTATCAATATAAAAAGAAAAACAAGTAAGTACCTAGCTCATGAATATTTGCACTTACTTTTAGAATGCTCTTGCATTTTTGCTTTTATCTCGGAGATTGCTCCTTCATTCGCAAGCCACCGTCATGAAATCCTTTTATTACGTAATCGCTTACCTAGCCACGTAGACTGCTGATTAAGATAAAATTATTTTATGTTCTTTCCACTTTAAAACGTTTTGCCGGCCATTTTAAGAAGTCAGGCATTAAGGTTTTACCTTTTTGTGACTGATTTTAACGTTATCTTAAATAATAAATGTTTTACGGGTTTGATATACTTACACTGCGAATAGGTATTTCTTACTTTCCTAATAACTTCAAGTTTTCAAATCAAGATTTAATGGTATTATTATAACGAAAGATGATATTGCTTAACTTTTTCGCTATAACTTAATTAAAATGAACTGAAAGATCGCACACGCGAGAGTGACACAAATGTCGATAAACGAGCGTGATTCACAGCCAGTTTCAATAACCTATCTTTTTTTTATTCGATGACAAGATAAACCTTTACTCCTCATCTGATGTTAAGTGACGATGCAGTATAAGATGGAAGCGGTCTAACTTGAAAAGGATATAGCAATGTAAATTAAACCCATACCCCTAATCGGTTAATACGACATCGTACCAGAATGCTAAATCACTTGGCAACACGTCTTTAACGGCACCTTTACCGCTACTAGCATAGACTTTTAATAGCCACAGCCAAATCCTTTGTGGGGTTGAGCGTACGCTTATATAATCTGATTCCGAAGGAATTGCTAGATTTGCCACTGCACAAATTTAAAGAATGCGTAAAAACTCACTTACTGAGTCGCGGTTATTACAAAGTTAATGACTTTCTTAATGATAAAGTTGCATGGGATCTTGAAAAGAGTATTTGAATAGTAATAGTACTGTATTAGATTAGATAAATTCGATGTCTTGACATGGGTAGTCGAGTATGTCACACTCTCTTTAACGTTTCTGTAGGTGGTGTCGTGTGGTGCGGGTTGTTACGTTCCCTCAAATATGGTTGAGCGAAGCAATGGCTGGATCGTGCGTCATGCTCGTGAACGGGTGCCACCGTCGGAAGCGGGGCTGCTGGTCTGCCAGTCTTGACATGTATTGAATATTGTACTTATGTATTTTTGGAGTTGTTCTATAAAATATATTATATCATCGTATTGTTGGAAATATTCTATTCTAACAAGTTGCATGGGGTAAATCGGCATGGCATCCAGCTGCCCACAAGATATTATAAAAAGTTATTAAAATGTAAATACATATTACCTACAAAAAATATTGTAAAATGTGTAATTTTGAAAAGAGCAACTGCTGAGTTTCTTGCCGGTTCTTCTCAGCAGAATCCGCTTTCCGAACCGGTGGTAGAGTCATGACTTGTCATAAGCGCCACAGGTTGGCCTACATGAAATAAATGATTTTGAATTTGAATTTGAAAGCTCTCCACTGGAAAGCCAATCCAAATTCTAATACTTTAAATTCGCGTAATTTTATCCAAACATTTTAATAACCAATTCACGTAAAAATTGCATTCTGCTTTAGCAAGTGATAAACCATTTACATAATACTACATTTATTTGGATTAAAAATCCACTATGCTCTTGATTTTTAACCACCGACGCAACGACGTCTGTCTGTTTGTCTGTCTGTGTGTGTGTGTGTGTGTGTGTCTGTTTGTGGCATCGTAGCTCTCAAACGGATGGACCGATTTCGATGCGGATTAATTCTTTTGAAAGCCAGTTTCCTTGCGGTAGTTCTTAGCTATGTTTGGTTAATATCGGTCCAGCAGTGTAAGAGTATCAGCTCTTTTCCAAAATGGTGTAAGGCATTATTGGCGTATGATTACTCGATTAAGTGCTTCACACGTGCCAGTATAATCGTTAAATGACAATTAATTGATAACTTCGACCTGATGCTGCAACTAGAATGGTCTCTAGAGAACCCGACTCTTCGAAAACTCACAGCAGACATATCGTATTTGGGTTCAATAGATTAGTTTCAATGAGTGTACCTGATGTGTGTGATGAGTAACCTTGCAGGTTATGATCTTGCAATACTAGACAGAGATCTTGTTGCAGAGAGTACGAAAGTGCACAGTTACTCAAAAGTTAGAAGAAAAAAGCTCAAGTACCTGGGAGTAGAATCATAATACGTAACCCCACATAACTATCACGTACTACAATTCATTATAAAAGAGAATTTAAAAGAGAATTTTAACATAAACCCCAAATCACTATTCCAAACAGCAGTGAATTACAATATTAAGTGCAACTATACTTACCAACACCCGACAAATTTTATTATTAGTCCGTTTTCGACTTCAGCCAATTTCATAGAAGTTGATTCATTAGTTTAGTAGCGAATATAAACAAGCAGCAGTAGGTTATAATAGTTCATAAACTGAATAACTTACCTAAGTTAACGGAAGCGCAATCTACAAATACGAGACTAAGATTAATATGCCAACCACAAGGAGCATGCCTCGAGAAATTAATATTAATAGCATAGTAGGTAGCTACTGCAGTCATTAGATGGCATGTACATTGTTCATGGCATGAAGTTGTTTATGACGGTATCCTACGTCCGAACAGTAATCCAATTTGCACCATGTGTGCTTCATCACGATATGTGCTACCTAAGAATATCACAAAAATAATAATCTTTATGTATTCTTCTGTAATAAATAATAATTATTACAGAAGAATACATAATTGTGACTCATCAATCAATCTATCTAAAAATACGTAAGTCGTATTCCTGATTATGTGATTGATTTTCATCAATCACATGATAATTATGCGTTTTTCGGGATATTAAAATTCAGTAAGTTCTCAGATCCATCCGCAAGACTAAATTAAAAGTATAAGTAAACCAAAATTTTTTGTGCCCAAGAAGTAATCTAAATATATAAAAGGAAAAGGTGACTGACTGATTGACTGACTGATCTATCAACGCACAGCTCAAACCACTAGATGGATCGGGCTGAAATTTGGCATGGCCTATTATGACTTAGGCATCCGCTAAGAAAGGATTTTTGAAAATTCAACCACTAAGGGGGTGAAATACGTGTTTGAAAAATCGAACTTAACGTGAGCGAAGCCGAGTGCAAAAGCTAGTATTTGATAAATACGGAAGAGTTCATAGAGAAGTTGAGATTTTTGCCTTCAATGTGGAACATGGAGAGTTCCGAATACTTTACCAAAATTTTGTGCGTTCTCTTAAAAAAAGAATGCATAAAAATGTGTTTTATTTTTCTTTTTGAAAACATGATATTATATGTTACTTCTTTGACGTAAATTTTGAAAATGAGCTGTTTGTTTGTAGAATATAGGCGCGGGCGCAGTCGCTCAAAATCTAGCTGCAATGGCTGCGCTGCAGTGGCGTAATACAAACCTGCTGGCCGATATTGTAAGAGTTGCTTTAATCGCACTCTTTCTGTTGTTGCAATGCATTTTAGCCAATAGCGAGTGAGTATCAGCCAATCAGAGGCATACTGTAGCAATCATTTTTAGAGAATCGCACCACAGCTGTAAATCATTTATTCGCATATGTACACTAGGCTTAAATTGTAACGTATTGTGTTTGGTCGTAAAATCTCCGCGTTACAGGAGGTGACGTTCAATCGACGTGCGCACTGCGCATCCCTGAACGAGCTATTTACATAATTATCGTTGGGTGCACCCGTAACGCTGGACTACAAGCCTGGACTAATTTCACTAATCATTGTTTTAGTCACGACCCATGCACCATTGTAATTAATGGTAATTTGTCAACTGAAATTGCATGACGCTGTGGGAAAATTTGACAGTTGCATTTTATGGTAGCAAATATTAACAACAGATTCTGTTAGAATTCTGTCGAATATCCATGCTTACAGTAGTTTGTTAAAAATAAAAAGAGCATATAGCTTGCTGCATGTCTATAAGCGGGAAGGCGGGCGGTATGCGACATGCTGCACGTTCGTTACATACAAGCAAAATAAGTTTGTTGTTGCTTATGTTGCATAAGATTTATTGATTTAAATCGGTAAACAAAATAAAATAAATAGATGTGTAAGTAAAATATCAGCTTTCTATGGATTAATAATAATAGAGAATACCTACATGTCTGTTGTTTTTCGCAAACAAACAAAAAAAACTCAATTTAGTGACTTAATAAGTTCCAAATACAGTTTCAAAGATAAATTCACTGTAGTAGACTATTTCAGCTACTATTCAGCAAAGATAAAACACATTTATTTATGTAGGTACAAAAGCCGAGTCGGTTCTTTGAATTGTACTTTGAGCCGACACTAAATACCTACTTATCAAATTACAGTAACAGAAACTTCATTAAAACTTTAAAATTGAATACGGTTAGAAGTTGGACGTCGCAATGTGTTACTTCCCCAAAACTTATAAGTCATTAATATAAGTGAAGAGTGATTTAGCAAATGTATAATCTTAAAGCAACTGGCCGTGACATTACCTCTGTATGATTAAGGGGATTCGATATAATAACATGGGTTAACCTTTAGAATAATTCACGCCTTTTGAATCTAACTCGCCCATTCGATACCAAAATATTATAAAAGTAGAGGCTTCATGTTAACTCTGTTGTTTACACTATATTATTCTTTTACAAAGATCACTTATTTTAACAGATATCCGTTTCATTGCTGATAATGATCATTACAAGAGACCTATGTCCAGCAGTGGACATCTATCGTATCGGTTGAGATGTAGATGATAAGCATTATTTTCGATTTAAAAAACAATCAAATTCGCTCCCTACCACACTATCTGAGAAGAACTATCAGAAACACTGAAGTAAAACAGTTGTAGCAGTAAAAATACGACGAAACTTTAATTTCATTTGGTAGTACGTCTATAAGACCTACTATAAAATGTAACCCAAAACAAAGTAGAAAATAGAAGGAAACTCCAAATTATCTGAAATTGGGGAAGAGGCATTTATAGCAGTAGTTTGCACAAAAAGGGAATAGGGACAACCGTAGCGCTTTCAAGTTAAGATGGACTGACACAAACATTTAAATTAACTTGAACAGTTTTAATTGAAGCAGCCTCGTGTTACTAAGGGCGTCACTCGTGTCTATCCGAGCGGTAACAGCGAAACTGCCATCTTGGGCTCCCCTAACTCAAATAGATCGGGCTTACCACCATCCAGAAGATTCATAAAGAAATCTCCTAACGGCCATCGAGTTACGTACGCTTAGGCCGATTGCCGCAGGAAATTAGCAAAAGAATTAAAATTAAAGCTTTTACGGTCCTTAAGTTCTCGTTTCAGCGCAAATTACATCTTACGGACGATTGTTATTACAAAACCGCTACCTCTCGTAAGGGTACAATGATCTCACAAGTGCGGTCTTAATAACTTGTTAACATTGGATATAAAATATGACGAGATGATGCCCGCAACTTTTTCCGCGTAGATATAGGTTTTTTTAAACCCCATCGGAAATCTTGGTTATTCCGAGATATAAATTATATTAATATTTTTATCTACTCCAGCATCGAAAGGTTCCAATTTCGAGTTTGACAGCTGAATCGAAATGAACCCTCTTTCGGTTTTGCTTCTCATTTCGATGCAGCTCGTTGTATGGGAGCTGAATCGAAATGGTTATCTTCTTAAAATAGGATACCTAAAGCTAAGGCTCTGAGTTCTGGCACTTTTGTACCGTTCATATGACAGAGGCGCCACAGGCGGCTGGTGGCGGCTTACGGAGTTACTTTTTGTTACTTTATTGAGCCTACGGCGTATTTTGTTAATGATTTTACTTCCTTGTCGTAGATAAAATCTTGTATGCAACTGAACGTAATTAGTCATTTTAATTCTCGTACTATTCTATTTTGATACTCGGCAAGCCTCGTATCAAAAAACAGCACTCGAATTAAAATGACCCTCATTACGATGCAGTTGCATAAATAGCTATTTTAGTTTTATTACTACTTTGCACATAGGTAGGTATGCTAAAGTCAGGCGAGCGTTGCGGCGGTATAAACATTTCTTTTTCTTGTTTAATGCTTTTCAGCATCGGGGTTGAGGAGTTAGAAGTCTGCTTCTAACTCCTTCACTTTTGTTTCTAGAAGTTTTAATGGGAACATCTTGAAACCTTTCTCTGTTGATTAAAAAATAAGTAAATCTGTTTTAAACTTTCGGACATATCGATTTATGTGTGTTGATAGCACCACACATCCTCCTCTTTAATAAACTTACTTTTAAATGACTTCAAAAAAGGAGGAGGTTCTCAATTCGTCGGAATCTTTTTTTTATGTATGTAAACTGATTACACTAAGACGCCTGAACCGATTTGGAAAATTCTTTGTGTTGAAGGGTATACTTCCCAGGTGGTCCCATTGAAATTTTATCGAAATCGGTTGAGCGGTTTTTAAAATATCAACTATAAATAATATACTTTTTACTGACGCGGGGGATTGAAGTCGGTTTTGTAAAAAATTTTTTTATATTAAATTATGAAAGTTGCTATCTTATGAACTTCTACCTGCATGTGAGTCCTTTCAAAATCGGTGCAGCCATTCCTAAGATTAGTCCGTACAAAAATTTTAAAAATTGATTTTTTATTATGATTTGTTCAAATATAGCCCAATAAGAGGCAGTCATTTCAATATCACAGTCTAGACACTTCGGATCGACATCTTTTTTACACGTATTTTTAATAATGAATATAATTTATTGCCTTTGCATGATAACTGTGCTGATACATTCTCGTTTTCAAGTCTCTAGTATTGTCTCTAGTATTTCTTGTATGCAATTCAAACAGAAAAATAAAATAAAATGTCTTTCCGTAATCACAGCAATGTAACAATTGTATAAAAATCCTTTATTGCCTTCTATTTAAAGTTAAACTACAAGCAGATAGTACTTACCTAAGTACTTTAAGTGAAACCGCACTAAACTGGAAGGCAAAATATTAGCTTCACAACTTAGCTTTTCCGCCAGTATGAAAAGTTTAATACGGAGATATTTCTGTTGTGTGAAGGTATGTATATTCCTCTAAGGCCTTGTGCATATGATATATGAGTACTAACTGCGCTGCAGTAATAAATCCTCCAACAGATATCAAGATGAATTCACTCATTCATGAACTTCCCGCTCTTATCGTGCCTCTAGCCTAAATTTGAAGCAAGAAAAGCATTTTTTCTATGATCTCTTTTTTGTTTTTGAACATGGGTTCAAATATAATTTTTATTTTACTATATTATCTTTTTTTTTGTGACGAACTTCTTAAAACATTGTGGTTACTTGTAATTAATGCATAAGTCTTATATTAGGTATATGAACGTATTAGATGTTAATGGCAGTAAATGAACCATGTAAATAAAACAAAAATTATGATTAAACTAATGCAATGGAACAATATTATAATACAGTGTACTCTATTTCTAACGGTAGTTGCATTAAACTTATGAGTAAAACAAAATGTCAATGTCAACTATTTTTAGGGTTCCGTACCAAAATGGTAAAAATGGAACCCTTATGGTGAGACTTTCTCCGTCCGTCTGTCCGTCCGTCTGTCACAGTCGATTATTTCAGTAACTATTAAAGCTATCGACATGAAATATGGCATAGATGTGTATAATAGTGCCCCAACATCATTGAAATAAAGAAAAATCGAAAATTATTTTTAGTTTTATTAAAAAAGGGGGAAAATCGGAGGTTTGAAATTTCAAAGTAAAACAACTATACCAAGTGGAGTATCATATGAAAGGCCTTTACTTGTGCATTCTAAAACAGTTTTTTATTTATTTCTATATACAATAGTTTTTGAGTAATCGGCCGAAATGTCGAAAAAAATACCGTTCCCCCCCCCCCTTATCTCCGAAGTTTACCAATCGAAAAATCTGAAATAATTATGGCCAATAGAGGTTTATGTATATTTTACAGGAAAAATAAAATCAACGCGAAAATTGTTTTAGTTTAATTAAAAAAGGGGGAAAATCAGGGGTATGAAATTTCAAAGTAAGATAATTATAACGAATGGGGTATCATATGAAAGGCCTTGTGCATTCTAAAACAGTTTTTTATTTATTTCTATATATAATAGTTTTTGAGTAATCGGCCAAAATGTCGAAAAAAATACCGTTCCCCCCCCTTATCTCCGAAGTATACCAATCGAAAAATCTGAAATAATTATGGTCAATAGAAGTTTATGTATATTTTACAGGAAAAATAAAACCAATGCTCTAACTAGCATAGTTTTTTTTTATATTAACAATAAACCTCTACGAACAAAGTTAACGATAAATAAGCAAATTAATATAATATTATCGTTTTACTTTTACTTTTGGAGTACGGAACCCTCGGTGCGCGAGTCCGACTCGCACTTGGCCGGTTTTTTTTAGATTTCTTAACTTTGGAGGTAGCGGTTCCACAGCTCTACATTCACACGGTCACTCGCAGTTTTTACTACGGAGTTTATATTTTTAAAACATTTTAGGAAAAAACCCGTGAGGTTTTCAGACAAAGCTCTTTGCTAAGTGAACTAAAACAAAGACTTGATAGTCGTTTTAGGTCGGCCGCCATTTTAACCAAGGTAAATGTACGTAGCCCCAAGTGAAATTTTTTCAGAAAGAAAATATTAAAAAAACAGCTAAGTGTCAAACAATGAACACCTAATGGACCTAGAGAATTGAATAGGAATTTTCTTTGAAAATCAAGGTGCAGTAGTGTTTTTTGAAATTGCATTCATGAAGGGATGAATTTAAAATACTTAAATTCACGCGGACAAAGTCGCACGCATTAGCTGGCATGTTTAAAAAATATTTTCTCAATACGACTAACACTTATGTATATTATTACGTATTTATAATTGACAATAATAAAAAATTGTGATTTATATTGTATACCTAGTTTTCTAGCATATTTACGTAATGGTATAACCATTTTTATTAAAAGTTAGGTAAAGGTAGGTAGGGAAGTAAGGTAGAAAGCAAAATAGGTAAAGCCCTCTTGAGTAATAAACAACTTGCGATTGCCCAAGTAATTTATTATTTTAAATCTTACGTTACGTTCCCTTCGCTTTCCCTGGGGCACACTGTTGACTTTAAAACTGTTTTCACGGTAAATAATTGAACAGCACTACATAAATTTCCTTTCTTTATCATGACAAACAGGTAGGTTGTTACGAAAGTTAATGACTCTCTTGTAATTAGAAAATATTTAAATTATAATTAACATAATTTCAGAAGCTATAAACCTAGTGTATCTTTTTCTTCTTTTAGTGCCAACTTATAACGGAGTTTGGCAACTACTATGGTTAGTTTTGGCTCTATTATGTAAGTTCATATATAGGATAGGTATCTATGTAATAGCTCCCTCAAATTATCAACGACTCGTAATTTATGTTGCGTGCAAGAAACTTATAAATACATAAGGTTCTGTGCTAACAACCAAATAATACAGAAAAATCTCTTATAATTACATAAGAGCATGCAAAATACATATTACATCATCTTCACGCAAAATGTATATAATACGCAAAATGTTCATAGGTAGTATCTGATTTTTGATATTTTGTCCATACATCGAATTAAAACTACAATAGTACAACTATAATTAGGTACCACCCAGGTGGGTAGCGTTTGGACTTTGGGCCGCTCTCAGTTGCTAAGAAAACTTTCAGTATATGGCCGTATGCCACACAAGAAACCTTATGCATTAGAGAATAGTTGATGTGCCAACCTACAGCCATTGTATTTCAGATGTCCGATTCTACACAGCAAGGCAGAACTTTAGAAGCTTCTCTATCAATAAACCAAAATAGCTTTTGTGGTTGAGTATGTTTGACTGTCCCTTACTACTGTAAGGGACAGTCAAACATAGCATAGTATAGCATTATACTGTCCCAGAGCATTGCGAATAAATGCAGGCAAACCAGATAGTACGAAAGTTTATCATCTGCTCATTGTAATACTTTCGATATGCGTAATTGCCACACCTCTAATCTCTACACTAGCGGCACGCTATGATGGCCGGTTTGACGTTTGTCCGCTCATGAAGTTCCGTATTAATTGATAACGACTTTGAAGGAAATAATTGTATTACTTTATTGACGATAGTGATGTGCAGAGATTCATAAATTTTATCGAATGTAGTTTTAGGTTTAGGACTCAAAATTTATTTATTAAATTGATTTCTAAAATGTATACAAGTGTAGAAAAATCAGTTTGCACCATTTAAGGGGTGAATGTACTTGTGAATATGAACAATTTTCACTATGTGGACAAACCTCTGAAATCGCAAAAAAATATCAGCTGTTTCATACAAAAGGTAAAATTTTTATTTTTATATGATATATACCACAACTCGGCATTTGGTTTTCTAAATTGAAAATTTTTAAAAATGGAATCTAATACGATCGTCACATAGGATCGCTGGCTAACCATACTGTAGGCCGTTCTTGGAACGATGACACAGCAGCATCTACTTCCAAAGTTCCTGTAGGAAAAGGATCGCGACTTATAATTTGTCACGCCGGAACCATCAACGGGTTTGTCGAAGGTTCTCTCATGGCTTTTGCGTCAAAAACCACTGGAGACTATCATGAAGACATGAATGGAGAAAAGTTTACTGAATGGTTTACCTCAATGTTGTGTAGCCTCCCTGAACCATCTATTATAATTATGGACAACGCCCCATACCACTCGATGCAAATTGACAAGCCACCTGCCCAATCCCAAAAGAAAGCTGATATCGTGGCATGGCTTCGTAAAAATGGCGTAGATGCAAACATGAATATGTTAAAAGCGGAATTAGTACGTCTTTTAAAAGAAAACAAACCAACCAAGATCCGATACGTCATTGACGAAATAGCATTAGAACATGGGCACAGAGTTATACGGTTACCGCCTTACCATTGTGAGTATAATGCGATTGAGTTGGTGTGGGCTCAAATTAAGGGATATGCTGCAAGACACAATACAGAACCCCCATTTACCACAAAAAAATGCTAAAATTATTAGAAGAAGCTTGTGAACATGTGATTAAAGGAGAGTGGGAAAAGGTTGTGAATAGAACTGTTAAATTAATAAGGGAAGATTATGAAAGAGATGTGAAAATAGATAATATTATAGAAAACGAACATATAATTATTAATGTAGGTGATGATAGCAGTGACGACAGTGAAAATAGTAGTATGGACGAATCTGATTAATTATGGCCTTTTGTGGCACCTTTTTTGGTATCTTTTGTATTCATATGTTTCTTGTGTGCATATAAAGTATGTATATTCATTTTCATTCAAATATTCAGTTCGTTCAAATAAATTAAATAAACATATACATTTTTGTTTTATTAAACCTATTTAATCAGGTACAAAAACAAAACTTAATTGTTTTTTGTTCGAGAATAAATTGACATTCCACATCACTATTGTAATGTGTCAAACCGGCCATCATAGCGTGCCGCTAGTGTAATTTATTGAGCGCTTATTGTCAAAATAAAAATAGAATTTCGAATCGCGTAACGTAAAATAGAATACGAATATTCTGAATATCCTGTACGTACAGAGCACATATTCATGGATTACAATACAATAGTTCCCGTAAAATATAATTACGTGAATGTATAGGTCCTTTACGGTGTTGGATCGGGAATGGGAATTATTCCGGAATTCTCGAGGCTAACACCGGAATGCCTTCTAAATTGAGGTGACCAATCAAGGCTCTATTGTAGATATTGATCTTTCCACGTTACAGTTATGTAAAATTACTTATTATTGACAGATGGTAGCTATTCTTTAAACATTAGGTATGTTGAAAGTGAAAAATAAGTAGGTAGGAACCTAATAATTAAGTAAAATAATGTCTTAGGCAACTATTATTTTTTCGCTAGCAATGCAAGAAGACGAAATAACAATGATTAAAACAGCCAATTCTTTGTTCTCTACAAAATATCGTAACTGTATTTAAGTCACTACATCAGCAATTTTTCATCCGAAATGAACATAGTTCATCATAACATTTGGCGCAATCAAGAAAGGTCGAACGGTACACTTAGGTAGGCCAGATTGCGGCAATCAAAACAACGTTAAATCGATAAAAGGAGGCAAACACTCGAAAAAGGTAAACTACGATATTTATTTGGGGCAGAAGAGTCGCTAGGGTATACACTTCACTCACAATCCTAATTATATACCGAACTACCGAACTACTAGGTATACCTATGTAGTCATAATGCTTTAGGCTAATTAGCGAAGTTACAACATCGTGTACCACTTGATCGTATACTTATGAAAAAAGTGTATTATATACTAGTACTTATATGATAATACAACCAGAGTTGGTTCCAGAAGTTTTAATGAGAAAGTCTATATTTTTTGTGCCCACATCTCTATCCACAGAACTCGGCCTTACAGGAAAACATCGTGAATTTTCTGACTGTCCATGAGTTTCTGTAGCAAAATGGTAAAAAAAGAATCCTTTTGGTGCGACTTCGTCGATCAGTCTGTCTGTCACAGTTAATTGGTTATTTTTATGGCTACTATTGTTAGACTAGTATTACCTACTATTACTACATGGACTTGCTATTTGGAGTTTTTTGTCAATAAACCAACTTCCCATACCTCTTTTTATATTTTTATAAGTATCAGCTATTAAAATAAATGTGTTCTACTAGTGTAAAAATCAGCTTTGATGCTGATTATAGTCACTTACTTTACAATTAAGCTGTCAAGAGATCTTTAAATAGGATTTTGGTAAGTAACTCGATTGTTACTAAATATTGAAACCAAGTCTTGTATGAGAAAGGTTAGTTATAGAATCAAGAGTCTGCCTGCTCTCAACATTGCTCAACTAATTCGATCTCATAAAGCTCGATCAATCATATATAAGCGGTATGAGAATGCGGGCGCGTTGCCACTACGACACCGCCATTCATCACACTTCAAGCGCTTTAAGTGCTGTAGCGGTACTTCGTGATAAAACTCCTTATCCAAAACAAACAATAGCCCGGAAAATTGATTGTATAAAAATTCAATCAATATCGTACCTATACTATTTTATTCGTCATTATTTTTGCTCTTTTGTTGTTACACTGAAATCTATCTCTACTAATATTATAAATAGGCGAAAGAATGTTTGTTGCTTGGTTTATCTTACAACTCCCCAGAATGGAGACACTTATCGACAACTAACCCCATGATAAAAATAAAATCGATCCGAATCCGTTGCTCCGTGATTGAAGGACACACCAATAAACAAAATCAGTTTTACATTTATAATATTAGTAAGGATTTAATAGGATACGACAAGATATAAATGGGAAGTAAGTATTAAAATAATTACAGTACCTATAGACTTAGTTAAGATATAGTTTATCAACTCTAAAGTTTATTAATTGATTATTTAAATAATATCCCAGTAATAACCGTGAACTTACTTAGAAATTAAGAATGAAACGATAGCTGAAGTAGATAAGGTTAACCTAATTGAGGTGTAAATCTTCTGAATTTGTAGGTGTTCCGTGCTACCTTCGATGTTAACTTCGTTATCCCTAGAAAACTTTATGACTTAGATACCTGACCAAAAGTAGGAGGTTCCAGTATGAATGTAAACTAAGATAATGAGATAATAATATGTATGATGCCAAAATAATTCCATCATTTCTAAGACTTATATGAAATAAAAACCTTATACAATAGGTAGGTAATATTACTAATGAGTTTCATGTACCGATTGTACCGTATGCAATTAATATACCGACATAGCTCATCGAGTTGTGAAGCTAAACTGGCCGGGCGAGGATTATATCCTTCGAAGAACGGATGGTTATTGGGGTCCCAAGGCGAGGGATTGGCGACCTCGCACCCAGAACTAGGTGGACCGACGACCACTGAATACAAGCGTAGCGAGACCTTTGTCCAGCAATGAACGCCTACCGATTAATAAAGAATATGATAATTAATTTGGTTTCTGGTCAGGATACATAATATTAAATTGAAGGAATATAGATCTAAAAGCCAAACTCAGGTAGTTATTACACGTGAAATCGGATGAAAATTTACATGCAAATTGATATCAAAGCCTTTATTAAACGAAGACGCATCGTATTAAATAAACTTCCCCACACTATCCATATGAATAGAGAAATTGCGGTGAGAATATGACGGGTATCCTTCGGTGCCGACAGCGGTCGGAAACGAAGGCAAGGCATATTAGAGCCTCACATTCATCCAGCCCGTCTTCAAGCGCGTCTTTATTAAACCGTTAGTAAATTCGGCAGCGGCATGTGAATAACACCCTAAATCGATTTCATCCAGCCTTGTTTATTCACCAACTATAACTTTGCAAGCACTCAAAAGGCTACCTACCCTAAAAAATGGGTTAGAAATACAAAACTGAACCCGTACGTGCTCCTAAAGTTATGCCTCCCCATTCCACATAACAAAAGGGATCGACCTCCAAAACGAACCATTCCAAATAATGCGTATATAATAGTTTGATGGAATTTCAAGGACTTGTTCGCATTTTTAATCTAATTAGATAGGTAAAGAGTAGGTATATCATTAGAAACAGAACAATCTCATTGCATCAATTCAATAATAGGTAAGTATATTACTATTGTTGTTTTAATCGATGCAATGGTCCTTGATGTACCACGACGGCAGGTGTCTCTATTAATAAAACCCAAAAGAAAAGCTAAAAAATCTAAAAAATTAAAATTGGTAATTTTTATAGGAAACATCACTTTGGACTAATTTTAATAGATAGGGTTCGTGGCGGTCCTATCTTCTAACAGCGGTTTGTTGGTTTATCCCTTCCACGCGCATGAAGTCGTGGGCATTAGCTAGTAGGGTATAAATTTTCATATGGTCATTCATTCAAGCTTCACTAAACTCGCGTAAATTCTCAACATTAATTCTCAATATCACCGTAACAACGCGTTTTGCTTCTGGTAAGGACTGACCAACCTGACCGATCGTTATCGGCGTGTTCTCCGGCGGCGGTGTTTCCGGACGCAATATGTTCAATCGCCTCGCGTTGTACCATATTGTTATCGAGATGCTCTGACATCCTTTGTGTGCACACATCAGTACCTATATTTGGCTTAACTTATTCATACTTTCCCGACAAAGCGAATTCAATAAAAAGATCAAATTGTACACCTACCTAGATTTAACGTTAGATCGTATGATAAGGAAAAGGTTAGCGTCTTTGAACCAAGGCGTTTAAAATTAAAAGTTAAGTAAAAACTACACTGATAATATTTTATCTTCTCCCCACAAAATAAAAATAAGAAATCCAGCATCATTTCATGAACTCTGTAAAGATCTACTTAGCTGGAAGGAATAGCTGAGGATCTCGCTCGATTTTAAAAAATTATGCACGTGGCCGAATAAGTGAGCAAAAAACAGGTGTTTTTTACAAATAAATCTTTTTCATAGTGATAGATAAAGTGCCTGCACTTGATAATGCAGAATTTATACTTCACAAGCAAATGCAGCGGGGTCAAACGTGCAACTGTGTCAATGTGATAAATTCGATGCGACAAAATTGAAATTTTCGCCTAGATTTTGAACCGTTTATGAATGTTTTAATCCTTAAGTAAAATTCTCGTAGCAGCCGGTTCGCAAGTTCATTTAATTGCAATTTAGAGTAAGCCCAGTGATCGCCGCATAAGCCTTCGAACAGAGAGGTCGGGAGTCCGTGGGATGAATTAGAAATACCTACCCCCTGGCCAAGTGCAGTCTACAATATTTGGTTTCATGCCACAACTTTGCAATTTCTAACAGTTACCACGGTACTGTGTCGTTTGCTTTTGTTGTCTTACTTGCTTGAACGTTGAACTAAGATTTTAATCTAAAATGTTGTTGCATCGTGCCACATTAAACATTTCCAAGCTTAATATTGAAATAGAATAATGAAATTTTTTTTTGCTTCGATGACAAAATTGCCCTTGACTGCTATGTCACCTGATGGTAAGGGGAGACGTAGACTATGATGGTACAGGGCTAACTTGGAAGGGTTATGACAATGTACATTAGAATAGAACAGATAAGTTTTTATTCAAATAAACTTTTACAAAGTGTTTTTGAATCGTCAAGGCCCATATCCATAGCCGCTTTCTACACGTCATCGCACCGGAACGCTAATTCGCTTAACAATAGGTATGGTCATTGACGAAAGGGTCTCGGCCAAATCCTGGGAGGCTGGGAAGCCAGACAATTTTTTCTTATTTTCATTTTAGAAAAAAGAAACACGTAAGTAAACCTTTAAGATAAACTCGAAATAAATATTCACATTTGCGTAGATACATACGTAAGGTAGGTAGGTATGTATTTTAAAATAACAAGCAATAAAAATATTGCAATCGACACTTGAAAGGTAACGCGGAAAAGAATAGTTGAAGGCACAGGTGGCAGTTAATGAGGGAATGCATTAAGCTATCCACGGAGTTCGCTGCGGAAATGATCGCTGCTGAAATAGAATGCACTAATGACATCGCTTTTGCATCGCTCAGTGATTCTACTTCAAGGTCACTCCTTATTAATCTATTTTAAGGTAAGGAGAGACAAACTGCAATACATATTTATTATTATTCACTAGCTGATGCCCGCCACTTCGTCCGCGTGGATTTAGTTTTTAAAATCCCTCGTGAACACTGATTTTCCGGGATAAAAAGTAGCCTATGTCACTCTTCAGGTCCTCAACTATAGTACCCATGCAAAAAATCACGTCGATCCGTGGCTCTGTTGTGGCGTGATTGAAGGACAAACCAACAAACAAACACACTTTCGCATTTATAATATTAGTATGATTAGAATATTAAATTGCATAGGAAAACACTGTAACATTACGTCCATACGATGTATTACATCCATACCTACTATGGAGTATGTAGGTATAATGATCGTTTGGCAAAATCTGACGCCTTTGGAGTAGTTTGACTTTGACAAAATAGGGCTATCCACGATGGCTATATACGATAAAGTATGAATGCCAGCTTAAGATGAGCCGTACATTCAAAGTATCCTGTAGATTCCGGAGTTCAAGTTATTTGGACCTTATATTGAAGATTGCGATGTCTATAATTTCTGAACTACTGAATTGACGACCTTGAAATAATTACAGGACAATCTCTAAAGTACCTGCTTTCTAACAAAAAAAGAATGAATGAAATCGGAATACGCGTTAATGAATTACAGCTAAATACACATTTTGACATTTGGACATTTGTTTGGACATTTGTCAACAACAAATGTCCAAACATACTATAACTACTTGGTAGAAGCCATCCGACGGAGTTTGAAGACAAAGAACTACACTCAAACGAAAGGTCATAAAATATTTAGCATAACCACTGAAAATCTAATAAAAAAACGAACAGAATTGATCCAGACAAAAAACAAAGATAGAAATATGAAAAAAGAACTGAGTGAAATATTCAAAAAAACTAACAAATCAATCCGCGATGACTATACTAATCATAGAAGAACTGTTATAACAACTAATCTCAATAAATTCAGAAGTACTAAAAAAGCTTTTAAAGAACTAAAACTCAAAAAAACATGGATACATAAACTGAAACGACAAATGGAAGAGACAACAAACCGGAAAGATTTTTTAGGCTTCGCAACACAGTTCTATACGGAGCTGTACAAAAAAAGAGATACGGATAACAACACGATCGAACTACCAAACGTTGAAAATTCTCCAGAATCAATCAAACCAATAGACGAAATAGAAATATATGAACAAATAAAACAGCTGAAAGCTGAAAAATCTCCAGGTCCAGATGGAATCACCAACGAAATTCTAAAACTAGGCGCACCTGTATTACTGATGCATTTAACTCAACTATTTAACATGGTTCTAGAAACAGAAACTGTACCGTCGCAATGGTGCACATCTGATATAATATTGCTATACAAAAAGGGTGACCCACTGGACATCGGAAATTATAGACCAATCAGCTTATTAGCTAGTATATATAAACTCTTTGCGTCTATAATATTAAAAAGAATAAATTCGAAGATTGACGAATTTCAAACAATTGAACAGGCAGGCTTCCGGTCAAGTTTCAGTACCACAGATCACATCCAGACGTTAGAACAGTTGATCGAAAAATACAAGGAGTTTAACAGACCTCTGTATTTATGCTTTATTGACTACAGCAAAGCTTTCGACAGTATCAGCCATAAATCAATCTGGACAGCATTGAAATTGTCTAACGTAGAACAAAAATACATTAACATCTTGAAATACATATACGAAAAATAGCACTAGCAATGTCAAACTTGAAACTAGAGGTGACCGTATCAAAATAGAAAGAGGAGTCAGACAAGGCGACCCTTTGTCCCCAAAAATCTTCATCGCGGTGTTAGAAAATATATTCCGTAACTTAAACTGGACACAAAAAGGCATCAAGATTTTTGGTACTTACCTTAACCATCTTAAATTCGCGGACGACATTGTCCTATTATCCGAAACAGCTCAAGAACTCGAAGAAATGATCCACTCATTGGACCAAGAAAGCTCAAAAGTAGGTTTAGTAATGAATGAAACAAAAACAAAAATAATGACCAACAGCCACAAAATACCAATTGTCCTAAATGAGAATAACATAGATTACGTAGACAGTTACATTTATCTAGGGAAACAAGTATCATTCAAGAAGTCAAGTAACGAGGAAGAAATAGAAAGAAGAATGAACTTAACATGGAAAAAATTTTGGGCACTTAAAGAGATTCTTAAAGGAAATTACAGTATGAACCTGAAGAAAATAGTGATTGATACCTGCCTCCTACCATGTCTACTCTACGGTTGCCAAACTTGGATACTTACAAATAAAGTAAAACGAAGAATAAGAACCACACAACGAGCAATAGAAAGGAGCATACTTAAAATAAGGAGAACACACAGGGTGAGAGCTGATAAAATGCGACAAAAAACGAAGATAACTGACGCATTAAAACAGGCTCTGTCCATGAAGTGGCAATGGGCAGGGCACATATCGCGATACACAGACGAACGGTGGACAATCCAGGCTACGCGTTGGAGGGGACCCGAGGGCAAAAGGGTTGTCGGAAGACCATTTAAACGGTGGGCTGATGACATCTTAAAAACAGTGGGGAAAAACTGGACAAAACTAGGAAAAGATAGGGAAAAGTGGAAGAGGTTGGGGGAGGCCTTTACCCGAGAAGGGGCCCATATCTCTTAAAAATTCTAATTAGTTAGTAGTAACTAGTAATTTTAATAGTAGTATTAGTAAATAATTAATAATTTAGTAGCAAATAGTAATTAGTAATTTTAAATTAGTTAATACATGTAAATTAAGATAAGGAAATGATATGGGAATAAACGGCTTTTTTATTTATTTATTTTATTTACACATTTTGACTTTCATCCCCTCTACCAAGGGAACCGTGCTGAATTTCGGGATAAAAAGTATCCTATATTATACCTCGTAGTATGAACTTAAATCATGCCAAGTTTCATTTAAATCCGTCCGGTAGTTTCGGCGTGATGCGCGGCCAAGATACAGACAGACAGACAGACAGACAAAAAATTAAAAAAAAAATGTTTTGGCTTCAGTATAGATTATAGAGTGCCCTCAAACAAAAATTTTCAAAATATCATCAATGTACAGAATTGGACCTGTTAGAATACAGTTTTACTATATCTACTTATCTACTTATATATATAAAAGAAAGTGGTGTTAGTTACACTATTTATAACTCAAGAACGGATGAACCGATTTGGCTGAAAATTGGTGGAGAGGTAGCTTAGAACCAGGAGACGGACATAGGATACTTTTTATCCCGTTCGACCGCGTTCCCGTCAAGTCACTATAAAACGTGGTATAACAAAAACGCATCTGACATGAAATAACAAAACGCAAATGACAGTGGAATAACAAAACGTAAATAGCAGCTAAACGTAATTTTGTCTTTGGTTAAGTATGGTAAAAAATTTGACAATTATAAAAAGTGTTATAATAAAGCATTACTGATATTATAAATGCGAAAGTGTGTATGTTTGTTGGTTTGTCCTTCAATCACGTAGGCAACAGAACAGCGGATTGATGCGATTTTTTGCATGGGTATAGTAATGGATGTAGTAGTGGTTCCTCAGACCGTGAGATCTACTTTTATCTCGGATAATGAAAGAGTTCCCGCGGGATTTTTAAAAACTAAATCCATGCGGACGAAGTCGCGGGCATCAGCTAGTTATACATAGATAGATAGATTATTATTTAGCACTTTATTTGTAGACCACGTCACAAAGTTAAGAATACACATACATACTTAATAGAAGAAAGAAGTAGAATACAAAATATAAAAGAACTGCGTCTTGTTGGGCCTTCAGATTTTGAGGATTTCGTTCAATAGCAATAAACGAGCTGAAAAACTGGCCAATAGAGGCACCGGAGCACGTTATGTTTTATCTGACCACGTGGGAAGTCATATTTCTCTACCGACTGTGACTGCCGCAGTAGTAGGCGACAATAGAGCATGGAGGGCAATGGCGTAACTTTTTGTCAAACTATAATGATAGGGGTATCTTAGAAGATTTTACCCCGTTAACAAAAATTAAAGTCTGGAGTGATAAACCTTATACCCAAAAAAGTATCTCCTGCCTACCTACTCAGATTAAGTACCAAGGATAATTATTTGTAAATCACTTTACTATTATAATTCAAATAAGTACTACTATTTAGCCGATTTTCAATTCAATAGCCTACAAAGTCTAATTCAAAAAGGCAAAATTTTAATTTTCTTTTTTTTGCATTAGTTGTTGAACAGTTGAAAGATGATTGAAATAAGTAAATTAATAACAGATATTTAAATTAAATCGGAATAACCTTGGTGATAACAAGGTTTGATTGCCTTTTCAATACAAAATTGAAATCATTTACATTATAAAATATTATCCAGCGAACAAATAACAGGAAATTAACTTTTTCGGTGTGACAAAAAAAGTGTTTACGATCAAATCACTGTTTCTGATTTTAATCTAATACAAATCCTGCCAATTGGTTTTTGATGCACAACACGATTGGCAGTGGAAAGTCCGATTGGTTCCTATTGTATTCAATATTCATAAATTGGTTGAAAAAAAATGAATTGGATTGTATTCATCGTGTATTTAGTTATTTCAGTTTCTATAGACGTTATGAATGAAACGTACAATAGAAATCTCGTTAGTCAACAATTTAGCCCATTTCGATTGAATTTATATATGTACCTCTGCTCTTGTAACTCTGATATCATAAAAATTATTATTACATCTTTTGCATTTGTATTACAGGGTCCCTATAAAGTGGTCTTTTTAAAATACGAAATCTGCAAAGGGCCGAAAAGAGTAGAATGTGGAACTGTGCGTATTGATAACATTCGTAACATGTCCGACATCCCGTTTATTTTGGACTTTCCAAAAGATTGTCCGATAAAAAACGTAAGTATGTACTGTATTATATAAATACTTTCTTTTTTAGACTATCACAATATACATATTTTATTCTTTGTTTGTTTAAAAATAGGTATAAGCACTCAACTAATAAATTCCTTGTGCAACATCTTATATTAGCGCGAGTGCCGTGACGGCAAACGGCATGAAGTCCTATTGCCGTCATGCCCTTATTACAATAACAATCAATTTTGATGTTTCACTAGGTCGTGTCGTGACGGTCACACGTTTTTTAAAGAAGATTAATTTAGACTTAATTTTATAATTAATCTCTATATATATATAAAAATCAATTGCTGTTCGTTAGTCTCGCTAAAACTCGAGAACGGCTGGGCCGATTTAGCTGATTTTTGTTTTGAAATGATTGTCGTAGTCCAGGGAAGGTTTAAACGGTGAGAAAATATGGAAAAATTGCGAGGAAGATAGTAAAAACAACAATTTCATTTTCCCATATAAAGTGTTCTACCTACTTTCCTGTCAAACATTTGAAGTTCGTCTCTTAGCTTCGGTACGGTAGACTCGGGTCCACTCGGGTCGGGTCATTGTTTGTTCGTTCAGAAATATATTATATTGTAATAAAATAAAATCAGTAATCATACTATCATACTAATATTATAAATGCGAAAGAGGTTTGTTGGTTTGTCCTTTAAAACAGATACGGATCGACTTGATTTTTTGCATGGGTATAGTTGAGGACCTGGAGGGTGACATAGGCTACTTTTCATCCCAGAAAACCAAAGAGTTCCAAAGGGAGTTCAAAAACTAAATCCACGCGGACGAAGTCGCGGGCATCAGCTAGTTTTATAAATAATTCTTTCAGGCAAGAGTCACAATTGGGACCATTCATAATAGTAACAACACGAAGAGACTCTGGAATTATCAACTGAACAAACCCTGCCAACATTTTGTGCTCGGTCCATTGATAAACAAATCATTTAACTTAACTAATAGTTGTAAAGTATTACAGGTAAGACCTCCTTGAATAACAATTTAAATAAAATTCGGCCAATTGCGAGTCGGGCCTCACTCTTTTAGGGATCCGTACAATATGACCAAATCACTTTTTTAAACTAGCTATAGATATCTTAGTTTTTAGATAGCAATAAATTTTTAATAAAATAAATAATTTTCGTCACAACTTATAAACCGAATTATAAATCGGTGTTTTCAGCATTTTTTGTTTAAATACACTATATAGTACATAATACGAGATACAGCCCGCTGAAAGACGGACAGACGGACGGGCGGGCGGTCGGACAGCGGAGGCTTAGTAATAGGGTCCCATTGGCACCATTATGGTACGGAACCTTAAAAACGTTCACTCGCGCACCGAGTGAACGAGGATTCCGTGCCATGGAAGAAGAAAAATATAAACAGTTATTTGGTAAATGCGACCGCCTAAATGAAAAATCTCTTTTTTTTGGGACCGCATAGCGATAGGTAAGTTTGCATGTAAAGGATTTTCGCTTCATTCAATCTGATGCCCAAAATCGGGAAAAGAAAAAGATTGCTCATTCCTAAAACTTTTTTAAATTTAAAAATATTTAAACAACTCTAAAAATCTATTTTAGTATATGAATATAAAATCTTTCCATATGATGAAGGAGGTTCCTTGAACCAGTAACCCCACAAAAAAGACATTCGTTATATGTTAAAATAGGAATAGAGATATAGTAGTCACCAAATGACTGTACTACCATTCCTATTAGTCCAGTCATTTGGTAGTTTTACCTGAAAGTTTTCCGGGAGTTTTGAAAATTGCTGATTTTATAGATTTCGACGTGCTCTTTTTGAATTTTCACTTTGACACCTCGTATCTTTGCCGCTCGCACCGCCATATTGCAAAAATGGCGCCCAAAAACAGTTTTTTGACAACAACTTCTCTCCGACTCATTTTATGATGAAAATACTTGATACCTCAACGCGTTCCTGAGAAAAAGGGTATTGCTTGACAGACGGACAACGAAGTTATCCTATAAAGGTTCCTTTTTTAGTACGGAGTACGGAACCCTAAAAAAGAGATAAAGGTCAGGTAAAACTACCAAATGTCTGGACCAATAGGAATGGACGCGTTAGGTAATTTAAAACAATTTTGTTAACAGGGCCACTACGAAGTACACATAAATATGAATGATTTGACCAAAAAGTTTCTAGGATCTAATTTCTTTTATGATACTTTCTACTTCAAAACAACAGCATACAACAGCGTCAGTAATTTTTTCTGCGTTTATACAGCGATTGAAATCTCAAAACTATGATTTATCTTCAACAAACGAAAATAGTAAGTACGTTTTAGAAGCACGCTGCGCATTATAAAAGTAAAGTATACGTTAAAAATTGTAAATAACTAATCATATCATAATCCTGACCGATTACTGACCACTACTGGACAGTACTGGACACGGGTTTCTTCTCAGAATAAGAAGTTCACCACGTTGGCCAAGGTTTGATGGCAGACTTCACGCATTTTTTATATAATGGAGAATAATATAATGGTTTCTTCAAGATGTTGTCCGACACCGTTGAAGCCTTTGAGTATTAAGTTGGGTTAATACTCAAAGGTTGAAGCATGTCATATTTTAATGGAACCGTGACAACTACGTTAAGTACATATAACAAGTTCCAAACGAGAAGGCTGATCGCAAAACTCAATTGAAAATCGAGCAGTAATTCGTTCGCAGCGCTGATCCCAAATAAGAATATTCCCAAGATACGTTTCTCAATTCCCTTACCAAGTTTCTTTATACATTGTAGAGCTCATGTTTTAAACAAATATCGAAGATTGTACGTGCTCAAAAGATTAATATAATAATATATAATGTGAGTCGATCTTGTTTTTTTATTTATCGTTGTCACCATGATATGTATGAAAGAGCGTGATTTACTGAGAATACGTACCTAGCATCCACGGAACGGGGTGAATAATAAAATAAAACTACTGCTTTAGTAATCTTTTCGTATCCACCTACCCTTATATCGCACTTTTAAAATTTCCACAAAGCTACAAATCTTAGTTTAATAAGTAGATCACAATTACATAACTTAAACCTCATATACCAAATGTTAAATTGCATCTAACCATTTACATACACTAACATACATCGGCAGTAGAAAACAGAAGTAGACGTGTATTTTCTGCACCTGTTAACAAAGCATTATTTTCCTGTACGCAAACGTGAGATACGCCAGCTTCGCACAGATTAAAATTAGAGTACATAGAGCTTAATACATTTTTAATGTGCACGACAATTACACAAAAGATTACCCGGTCTTAGTTAAAGTCCGTGTTCCGCAGACTAAATCCCGTGGTAATGGCCGAGGGCGCCACCTGGGCTGCTGTGGGCTCGCTAATTTCGCAAAGCATAATATAAATTACCGCCCCAAACAATGACGCTCCAGCCAAATTATGTAGTCGCATGCTAATGCACGTTAAAAGGATTTTATCTATTCTGCGTAACGTTTCGAATTAATTAAACGCATTAAAAAAATCTTGTGAATTTTATAAAAGACAACTTACGATCTATCTATCTCTTACTCGTAGCACAGAAATAAAACTGCTTCTCAAACTAAAAGTTTCAGTTTAATTAAATGAAAATACGCAACACACATTACTAGTATTATAAATGCAAAAGTTTGTCTGAAAGTTGTCTGAGCAATGAAAAAAAGAAATAATTTTTTTCACTGCTCAGCCACTGAAATTTAATTGACGGTTCTACGAGTACCTAGATAAACCACAACCATATTAGGATAGTTTGCAATAATTAGCGACTAAGTATACGGGATAAAAGTGATGGATTTATGAAGCTTTTATGCGGAAAAATCGAAGAATATTTACGAGACTTTTAAAACACCTAAGCCAATGCGATAATCTTGTTCTTCTTCTTATTATATTATAATTAAAAGATGACTGACTGACTGACTGACTGACTGACCTATCAACGCACAGCTCAAACCACTGGATGGATCGGGCTTAAATTTGCCATACAGACGTAAGCATCAGCTAAGAAAGGATTTTTGAAAATTCAACCCCTATGGGGTTACCCCCTTAGGCAGGGGTAGAGGATTGAAAAATCGAATTTTACGTGAGCAAAACCGCGGGCAAAAGCTAGTATATTACATAATATAACGAGCATGACATAGTTGTTACTAAATAAATTATTAGGTTAGAATCGGATGCTTCCTCTTGATAGATTATAAAATTATTTTCGCTCTAATCGACCGAGCGAAGCGAAGGTCTCTGAGTTTACTTGAGTGTATTTGCACTTGTCCGTCGGCCCGTCCGTCCGTCCGTCCGTCCGTCCGTCCATCCGTCCGTCCGTCCGTCTGTCAGAGCCTTATAACTTTTGAATTACTGAACGTAATTACTTCAAATTTAGATATAATAAGTAAACTGATGGCCTTCAGCCGAATATTGGATAAATAATTATAAAAACCTTTATTTCAGGGGGGCTCTCATAGAAGTGAATGCGAACTAAAAAAAATTTTATCGCGTTACATAAAATTGTTACAAATCATTTTAAAGATAATTTTGAACCGAGTACAAAAATATTTTTTTTTAATTTTTCCCTTAAAATTGACGAAATGGGGGCTTTCAAAGTGGCGATTTTATACGCTCGCTTGAAGACGCTCTCTAAGAAAATCATGTATTTTCAAGCTGATTATATTTTTTAAGGTCACTTATATCCTGTACTTGAACAACAAATACTAAAATTATATGAATATTATAAAGAAACGAGATTATTTAATTTTTAATGGGCATCAGTAATTCATATAGCATCAACATAGCTTCACAATAATGCTAATAGATGGCGCAGTCAGTAACTATTCCATGGAACTACGAGTTACGACTACGACCTATCCCAAAAACAGTTTTGCGTCGACCATTATTATTTAGTTACATAATATGTATAATACAATAATTGTATTGTAATTTTTTTGTACCATATTATTCAATTAAAATTATTTTTTAGTTAAATTTTAGTTAAATATTGTATATTTTCTATTCGCGTCGATAGATGACGATTTGTACAGATGCCCGTAACCCGGTTTCACTCGTTAGTACCTACATAATAATTCAATGTTTTCACTAACGTTCCCTATTCTTTACGGGCTACCTATGATAAGTTAGGTGATGTTTTCTGTCAACTTATTTATCACGATCCTGTACGGGACACCTAAAAGGACATTGGGACGGATGTTAGGACTTAGGATTGTATTTAGGAGCTACCTACGTTAAGAGACTCCTACTTAGGGGATGATTTAGGTATGTTTGGTGAAAACGGGCATAATAATAATGTCAGTTTTGGTTATCATGTATCGATTGAATGAATAATCATGGGATACCGTTACCGCGAGGTCTCAGTTCGGGGCGAACCACTAGTAAGTATTTTAAGCTATTAGGTTAATGTTCATACGATTTATGTATTATACTATAATCCTAAGAACAAAATTAGCGATATGATTCCATTGGGATCATTAATCTCTGGGTCTAAACTAAAAGTTCTTCCATGAGCGATACTACTACATTTTATGCTGGTATGATGATACCAAAAGACTATATTTTTTATATAGATTATTATAAAGACAGTAGGTATAATAGCTAAAAGCTGTAGAAACTTCATATAATGTCGAGTCAGGCGGTTAATTATTTTCAGCAGACAATGAATTGCATAAAACCAGGCGACGGACTTGAAAATTTTCATGGAACTGCCTTCTTATCAACCTGGGGTAGGATATCTACATCATCCTCCACAAAACAAACAGTTTTATCCTAACTTTTACTACTTATGAGTTTATGACAATATATGTACATATACTTAGTGGGTAATTCGCTTGAAGGGACTTTATGGATTTTATGAAGTTTTATGTACCTGCTAACCAGAGTGAATATTTTGAAAGGCGCTCTTATGACATTATGTGCTTACGTAATCAGGTTTAGTTATTTACGAGGCCTCGTCGTAGAGAAGACTATATAGTCAAAAACACTAAGTTACAGGATATTAGATAGCTATAAGTCCTATATGCATAGCATATATGCATGGTGTAATGCAATCTCCTTTAGTATAGGAGATACAATTACACCATGCATCAGGTGTATGATAATTGATAAGCCTCATGCACTTTCAGTCTTATCAATATGTGCGCTAGTCCAAAGACTTTCCGCGACTCGCTTGAATTCTTCCTTCTACTGTGTTGTTATTCCCTTATGTGCTGCAAAGGCAGGGTCGCCATTTCCATCTTGGTATGCAAACGTTAATCATCTCCACAAACTATATTATGCCTGGTCTTGTACTACGGTTCTCCTCATTTCTAATTTGACACGCATAACGAACAGATTCTGTGAATATACTCGTAGTTTAATCCGCTCAATTACTCTTGAGCCTATTAAGAACTCAAAATTCTTTTTAAAAAACCGACTTCAAACATCCTCGCCACTACAAAGTATATAATTTATTGTTGAATTTTTAAAAACCGCACGACCCAGTTCGAAAAAATTTAAATGAGACCACTTGGAAAGCATACCCTTTCAAACAAAAAAGAATTTTCCAAATCGGTTCAGGCGTCTTCGAGTAATCGGTGAACATACATAAAAAAAAGATTCCGACGAATTGAGAACCTCCTCCTTTTTTGAAGTCGGTTAAAAAGAACATTTTAAAAATCAAGACAACCTTGCTTTAACCAAGTAACTCTACTAAAATAATTAGGTACAAGTTATAAACAGGAATCACTAACCTCTCCATTGTTACGTTATTCTTCAGGTGATTAATTGCGATATGATTAAATTACACTTTCTTATTCAAAGTGAGTATACCTATTTATTTATCAGTGTATTAACATTTAACATCATGTTTCCGTCCTCTCATTACGCACTTTGGTACGCTCTTTCTCCAAATCACTCATATAATGTCTCAGGTATGTTTGTTTGTCAATTTCAATTTGTGCGCTCTCAGAAATTACTAGAGCACAACGTTAGTACCATATATGAAATATTATGTAACCGTTTTTTCATTTCGCAAAGTAATGTTCCACGTTTAACATTAAGAGCACATTCCACAACATGATGCTGCACAGCAATAAAAGAATCTAACGTTAAAAATGCAACGTGAAGTAGTTATGTACAGTATGGTAGCGCATGATATGTATCCGCATCACCTGTTTTAAATTGCTTTAACGTCTGAAAAGGAAAACCCCTTGCAGTCTACTCGCAATCCATTTTCTAATTTACACGTACTCGTACTTATTAAGTCAAGTCTCATTTTTATTTGAATGGAAATAGAAATAGATTAAGAGAATGTGGATAGGTATTATTTGTGTATATTCAATTTAATCTGTGAGTTACCCTATGTGAATACAAAAACCAACGCTGACAATTATAATTATCGCAATTTGCGCTAACGTAGTTTAAATACCTACCTTATTGCGAAGCTCCTGAATATATATAATAATATCTGCAGAATTGCAATAACAGTATTTTTACACACAGAAAATATATTATCAGCCGCCCCCGTTTATTTAACGTAATAAAAACTGCTACAGGAGGCCGTGTTCAATTCAAATTGTAAGTGAAATAAATTTTTTTTGGTGCTCAATTCGATTACAATCTAGCCTAACTTAGTTGGCTAATGAGTAATTTTAATTTAACCTAAACTTATAAATTATTATCTTATATACTAAGAGATTGTCCAATGACACATCTTAGTTTTTCTTGATAATAGTTTTTAGAGACACTTTGTTCATGTGTTCTTTCAGGCAGCACTAACACTACACTATCACTATTTCATTATTCACTATTTAATTTAACTGTACACCAAATCAAAAGGCTTTGTTCGTTTTAATCGTCTCACTAGCTCTGTTACGTCAAGCAGCTGGATTGCTTCAACGTTAACATGATGGTGAAGCCGTTTATCGTGGGCTTCGGCAAAGCTTGGTAAGTGAAATAATGAAAATTAATTTCAGGTGAAAAAAGATTTTAGACTTATTTCGTTATTCGACGACATAAAACCATGACTTCATCGTCTTTTCAAAGGAACGCCACTTAATGTTCGACGAACTTAAGTCACTAACCTAAACCTGCAGTCCCGTCCTGACCATACGGTTCATGCAACTGGATGGAAATATCGACAGTTTCAACTAAAACACTTTATTGCGGTACCTACCTGTATATCCTTACTAATCCTACTAATATTATAAATGCGAGTTTGTGAGGATGTATGGATGTTTGGATGGATGGATGGATGTTTGTTACTCTTTAACGCGACAACGAATGAACCGATTTTGCTGAAATTTGGCACAGACATAGATTATAGTCTGGAATAGCACATAGGCTACTTTTTATCCCGGAAAAGCAAACAGTTCCTGCGGGATAGCATCGCTATTTTTTCCGCATTTGTCCTTCAAAATACGCGCAATGGAGTTTTAGATTTACGTGATTTTTTGCACAGGTGAAGTTAAGGGCCTCAAAAATGACAAAGGCTACTTTTTATCCCTGGAAAACAAACGGTTCCTGCGGGATATTAGTATGCTACTTTTCACATATTTATCTATTAATTACGCGGCATTTATGTATGTATGTATGTATGTATGTATGTACGTATGTATGTATGTATGTATGTATGTATGTATGTATGTTAGTATGTATGAATGTATGTATGTATGTATGTATGTATGTATGTATATTCCTACTACCTATCCGACTACCCTACTTCCTCCTACTTATATATTATAAATGCGAAAGTTTGTGAGAATATATATTATAAATGCGAAAGTTTGTGAGAATGGATATATTGATGGATGGATGGATGTTTGTTACTCTTTAACGCGACAACGAATGAACCGATTTTGCTGAAATTTGGCACAGACATAGATTATAGTCTGGAATAGCACATAGGCTACTTTTTATCCCGGAAAAGCAAACATTTCCTGCGGGATAGCATCGCTATTTTTTACGCATTTGTCCTTCAAAATACGCGAAATGGAGTTTTAGATTGACGTGATTTTTTTGCACAGGTAAAGTTAAGGGCCTGAAAAATGACACTGGCTACTTTTTATCCCGGGAAAACAAACGGTTCCTGCAGGATATTAGTATACTACTTTTCACACATTTATCTTTCAATTATGCGCCAACGGAGTTACATATTGACGTGGTTTTTTGGAGAGGCATAGTTGATGACTTGAAAAGTGACAAAGGCTACTTTTTATCCTGGGAAAGCAAACAATTC
Source organism: Oeneis ivallda (assembly GCA_029955525.1). Classification (NCBI taxonomy): domain Eukaryota; kingdom Metazoa; phylum Arthropoda; class Insecta; order Lepidoptera; family Nymphalidae; genus Oeneis; species Oeneis ivallda. The sequence goes on along the minus strand of JARPMR010000002.1, from coordinate 17,386,384 downwards.
CCGCGGGATATTCGTATGCTACTTTTCACATATTAATCCTTCAATTATGCGCCAACGAAGTTACAGATTGACGTGGTTTTTTTTGATAGGCATAGTTGAGGACCTGAAAAGCGACAACAGCTACTTTTTATCCCGGAAAAGCAAACAGTTCCTGCGGGATAGCATCGCTATTTTATTACGCATTTGTCCTTCAAAATACGCGCAATGGAGTTTTAGATTTACGTGATTTTTTGCACAGGTGAAGTTAAGGGCCTGAAAAATGACAAAGGCTACTTTTTATCCCAGGGAAACAAACGGTTCCTGTGGGATATTAGTATGCTACTTTTCACATATTTATCTTTTAATTACGCGGCATTTATGTATGTATGTATGTATGTATGTATGTATGTATGTATGTATGTATGTATGTATGTATGTTTGTTTGTTAGTATGTATGTATGTATGTATGTATGTATGTATGTATATTCCTACTACCTATCCGAATACCCTACTAAAAAGTAGCCTTTGTCATTTTTCGGGCCCTTAACTTCACCTCTCCAAAAAACCACGTCAATCTGTAACTCCGCTGGCGCATAATTGAAAGATAAATGTGTGAAAGTAGTTTACTATTATCCTGCAGGAACCGTTTGTTTTCCCGGGATAAAAGTAGCCTATGTGCTATTCCAGACTATAATCTATGTCTGTATGTATGTATGTATGTATGTATGTGTGTATGTATATATGCATGTATTTATGTATGTTGATTATTAATGTGAACTAATAATATTATTAATTAATTATACAATAATATTATTAATGTGAAAGTAGATGGATGTATACGGATGTATGTTTGTATAGATGTAGTATACGGATGGATGGATGTATGTTCTCTGAGATAGGGGTTGAACTATTTTGACTGTTTTACTCCTTATCTTCGTTACATTTAAACTAATTATAATTATTATTTTAACCGACTTCAAAAAAGGAGGAGGATCTCAATTCAACGGAATCTTTTTCTATTCATGTTCACCGATTACTCGAAGACGCCTAAACCGATCTGTTTTTAAAAAAAATCTACAATAAATTATATACTTCGTAGTGGCGCGGGCGTTTAAATGTATGCTCCCGGGACAAAAAGTAGCCTGTGTTATTTTCCAGGTCTAAAACTTTACCTGTGTAAAAAACCACGTCGACTATATGCACTTGCACTTTATATGGTGAAATATTATAACTGCGAAAGTGCCTTGCTTTGTCCTTCAATCACGCCCCAACAGAGCTACGGATCGACGTGATTTTTTGCAGGGGTACCTATAGTTGAGGACTTGGAGAGTGACAGGCTACATTTTATCCCGCAAAGTCAAAGAGTTCCCGAGGCATTTTAAAGGCTAAGTTCACGCAGACGAAGTCGCGGGCATCAGCTAGTATTATTATAAATGCGAAAGTGTGTTTGTTTGTTGGTTTATCGGTTTGTTGGTTTGTCCTTCAATCACGCCGCAACAGGGCTACGGGTCGACGTGATTTTTTTGCATGGGTATAGTTGAGGACCTGGAGAGTGACATAGGCTACTTTATATCCCGGAAAATCAAAGAGTTCCCGAGGGGTTTTAAAAAACTAAATCCACGCGTACGAAGTCGCGGGCATCAGCTAGTCACATTATAATTCATGTGAATAATACATATTCGATAAGTGATAGGATCAGAATCAGGCTATTTAAATTCGTGACCCGTCATTAGGAACACGTCAAGAGGACCCGACTCGCTCGAGTACGCTCTTGATGGCTTCGCATAATCGACCTGTTAACGGCCCCACCTACATACATACAGTTTTCCATTGTATATTTGGACCCTTTACGATTTCTATTCGTGCTTAAAGAGTGAAAGGCTAAAATGTAATACGAGAAATCAAATCTAACTGCGCTCGAAATTGGACTCAGACCTACACACCATTCGAAATGGGAATTAAGGATAAAACCACTCTCACCTGCGTAAGATACTTTGGTAATAACATATATAGAGAGTAGAGATGGCTCATCCGTCGGTGCATGGCCGCCTAGTGTTGATATCCTTAATTGATGCGATGCGTTCTTTGAACCGAAACAAGTCAGGCATCACCGTGGTAAGCTGAACTTAAAAATACCCTTAATATTCATAATTGGGGTCTTAATATTTATAATTGGGGTCCCAAGGTGCTGGAGTGGCGACCCCGCACCGGGAAGCGCAGTGTTGGCAGACCCCCCACCAGGTGGACCGACGACATCAAACGAGTCGCAGGGAGCCGCTGGATTCAGGCGGCGCAAGACCGAGGCCTGTGGAAGTCCATGCAAGAGACCTTTGTCCAGCAGTGGACGTCTATCGGTTGATAAAGAAGAAAGAAGAAGAAGAAGATTCATAATTGATTACTGTATAATAAATAATTAAGTAATACTGTATAATTAAATATTAATTTAAAGATCAGAGACAAAAATGGAAGAAATTCTAGAATGTTTAAGAAAAATACAAGAGGACTTGAACGAAACTAAAAACAGTGTCAAAAACAGCGAAATAAATTTACTCAACAAAATCAACGAGAAATTCGACGATGTCCAAAAAAAACTTCAATGCCTCGAGGTCACTGTCAGCACACAAGAAAAGAGAATAGACCATCTTGAGAAACAAATTAGAGAGAGAAATATAATTATTTTCGGTGTAGAGGAAACCGAACAAAATTACGACGATCTGCACGACAAGGTCCTTGCAATATTCAACGATATTATGAAGACAGATTGTTCTAGTTTGGAAATACAATCTCTGAGAAGACTTGGCAGAAAAAGCGAAAAATCCAGACCGATAATAGTAACATTCTCTACATTAAAAAGAAAAATCGAAATATTACGAAATAAAAAATCGCTAGAAGAACAACTGAACTGCTATATAAAAGAGGATTACCCACCAAAAAATTTTACAAAAACGAAAAGAACTCCAAGAAAAAGCGAAAGAAGAGAGGGAAAAGGGGAAAAAAGTAGTAATCAAGTACGATAAACTAATTGTTATTCCACAAAAAGAGACATACGACAACATAAACCGAGGAAATAAACGCAATCTGTCAGAAACCCCACCCGAAAATCATAATAGAACTACAAAGAAAACCAATGAGACGACTCAAACACAGAAAAAGAACACTATAACATCTTACTGGACCAACAAACAACCCTCAAGCTACAACAGAAACGAAAAACATGTAATTTCAAAGTCCAACACAGCAGCAACAAAATAGCAATTACCAATACCATTGAAGGACCCTCCCCCTCCTCCAACACGGTTGGTCGCCGTGGAGGAGTATGACTATAACCCCCCAGTTTCAAATACATTATCATACGAAACGAAAAAAACAATCAAAATTTGCACATACAATGTTAGATCCCTTGCTTCTCCAGAGAGACTTTTAGAACTGAAACATGCTTTACATAAAATTAACTATGACATAATAGGCCTCGCTGAAGTAAGACGAGAAGGATGTCATATAGAGGAACATACAGACTTCATTTTATTCTATAAAGGAGAGAATCCAGGACTACACGGAGTAGGATTTATAGTAAAAAAAGAGTACAAGAATAATATAATTAGTTTTTCAGGGCTCTCAGAAAGAGTTGCACTCCTGCAATTAAAATTCAATTGTCTAGCTATTTCTATAATACAAGTATACGCACCAACAGATTCATCAACTGAAGAAGACATACTCCACTTCTACAAAACTTTAGAGAAAGCACATGAAATAGCGGATAAGAACGTTATTGTTATTGGCGATTTTAATGCAAAAATTGGGCAACCAAAAAGCAACGAAAGACTTATAATGGGCAGATATGGCTATGGATCAAGAAATAAAAAAGGAGAAATCTTAATATCATATGCATACGAATACAACCTAGCTATTATTAACACTTATTTCAGAAAAAAAGCTAGTAGGAGATGGACCTGGATCTCACCCGACCGAAAAACTAAAAACGAAATAGACTTTGTTTTGACAAACTTACTTAAATACGTCACAAATATAGAGGTAATTAATAAATTTGAATTTCCATCTGATCATCGCCTAGTTAGAGCCACTGTAGAAATAAAACATCTGAAAAAAAGCAGGAATACTTATAAATCTTCTCCACATATACCAAAGAGTGAATTGGAAATCAAATCATATATGAAAAACCTAGAAACAAATCTTATGGATTTACATACATACAAAAACACAAATGAACAAACCTCTATCCAAAACTACTATAACTTACTAGAAGCTTCAATTAAAAATAGCTTGAAAACAAACTTCAACCAAAATAAAAATAAAGACCATAATATTTTAAGCAATGAAACCAAAAATCTTATAAAACAACGCACTGAGCTAATACAAACTGCTAATAAAAATAGAGATTCAAAACGTCAACTAAGCGAACTATTTAAAAAGACAAGTAAAGCAATACGAAAGGACTATGAACAGTACAGACATTTAACAATAGAAAAGAATATAAATAAATTCAGAAGTAGTAAAAGAGCTTTCAAGGAATTAAATACTCATAAAGATTGGATTCAGACTTTGAATGCAGGAAACAGAAAAACAAGGACAAGGAAAGACTTAATAGACTGTGCTACCGAATTTTACCGACAGCTATACAAGAAAATACCCGAAAAGACAAATGAAGAATTAGATAATACAGGAAGAGATTATAGAGAAGAAAATAATTGGAAGCCAATAGATGAAATCGAAATATTAAAAGGTATTAAAACTTTGAAGACAGAAAAAAGTACAGGACCAGACAATATACCTAATGAACTATTAAAAATTGCAGCCCACAAATTAGCAACACCTATGGCCAATTTATTTAATATGGTTTTAAATAGCGGATCAGTGCCCAAGCAATGGACTTCCTCAGATATCACACTACTGTATAAAAAAGGCGATGCTCTAGACATATCTAATTATCGACCAATTAGTCTCCTTTCGAGCATTTATAAACTATTTACTGTTGTTCTGTTGGACAGAATTGGCCCACAAATCGATAAGTACCAACCAATTGAACAAGCTGGATTCCGTACAGGCTTCAGTACAATGGACCACATACACACAATGGAACAAGTCATCGAAAAATATAAAGAATTTAATAAATCGCTCTATATTGCCTTTATCGATTATACAAAAGCATTCGACAGTATCTCTCATGAGGCAATCTGGAAAGCATTAAAAGAATGTCATATAAATAGAAAATACATAGAGATTCTTAAAACAATTTACAATAACAGTACAAGTAGGATCAAGTTAGAGACCAGAGGTGATTTAATACAAATCGAAAGAGGAGTCAGGCAAGGAGATCCGCTCTCTCCTAAGCTGTTCATTGCAGTACTCGAAGACATATTCAAAAAATTAGACTGGACGCAAGAGGGCATTAAGATCTCAAAACAAAACTTAAGTCATCTCCGATTTGCAGATGATATTGCTCTTTTTGCTGAGAACGGAAACAGTCTGGAAAGAATGATACAATCCCTAGACACAGAAAGTAAAAAAGTCGGCCTTTCTATGAATATAAGTAAAACTAAAATAATAACCAATAGTTTCCCCAAGCAAATATATATAAATAACAAACAAATCGAATATGTAAACTCCTACATATACTTGGGAAAACAAGTCTCGTTTAGTGAATTACATACAGAAGAAGAAGTTGACAGAAGAATTACATTAAGCTGGAACAAGTACTGGGCACATAAAGAAATTATGAAAGGAAACTATAGTATGAATATAAAAAAGATGCTAATGGACACTTGTATACTTCCTACTTTAACTTACGCTAGTCAAACTTGGGTTTATACAAATAAAATAAAGAATAAGATAAATGTCTGCCAAAGAGCAATGGAGAGAAGTATCTTAAAACTACGCCGGATATACAAAGTTACAAACGAAGAAATAAGAAAAAAGACGAAACTGACGGACGCTTTACAACGAGCATTACAACTAAAATGGAGATGGGCAGGACATGTCGCTAGAATGAACGACGAGAGATGGACACGCGCAGTAACTATATGGTCTGGCCCTATAGGGAAGAGACGAGTCGGTAGACCAAACTCACGCTGGCGTGATGACTTAATACCCATAGCTGGAAAACAATGGTTAGAGTCTGCAAAGGATAGACCAAAATGGCAGAAACTGGGGGAGGCCTATACCCAATTAGAGGGATCCTTATAAAAAAAAAAAAAAAAAAAAACAGAGTTACATAATAGTTCGTAAATAATCAATAATATTATGTACTAACATTAGGTTAAGCGATTAAATATGTAACTGTTACTAACATTAGATTTAGAATTTAACTGTAATTAGTGAAATAAGGAAATAAAGGCTAATAATAAAAAAAAAAAATAATAAATAAATAAATAAATAAATAAATAAATAAATAAATGAGTACCACTCCCGATAGTTTATCTAAGATTCTATTTTAACAATTACAGTAGAAACTCGATTATCCGGCCCTCAGTTATACGGATTCGCGATTATCCGGACTACCAACCGCAACCAATCTTCTGACTGACTGTCTGACTGAATGATCTATCAACGCACAGTCTAAGCCACTGAAGCTAGAAAATAGAAATTTTGACAGTAGGTTCCTTTTATTACGTAGGCGAGCACTAAAAAGGATTTTTTGAAATTCCATCCCCAAGGGGGTTAAATGGGGGTTCAAATTTTGTATGAAAGTTCGTCATTTTTCAAGTTATACCCATGAAACTCGGTATTTGGGCCTTAAAATAAAAATAAAGAATCACGTGTTTCACAATTTTTGAAAATTCTACCCCCAAAGGGGTTAAATAGGGGTTGAATGTTTGTACGATAGTCTTTCATTTTTCAAGTTATATCCACGAAACTTGGTATTTTTGGCTCTTGATTAAAAATAGAGAAGTACGTATTTTTTATTTAATCAAAATTCTACCCCCGAAGTGGTAAAATAGAGATTGATAGTTTGTATGAAATTCCGTCATTTTTTTAGTTTCATCTATGAAACTTTGTACTTGGGCTTTCAATTAAAAACAAAGAAGTATGACTTTCACAGTTTTTGAAAAGTCAACCCCCAAAGGGGTTAAATATTTGTATTATAGTCCTTCATTTTTCAAGTTACAAGTCATGTTTATGAAACTTGGTATTTTTGCTCTTGATTAAAAATAAAGAAGTATGTACCTATTTTACCTGTTGGAAAATGTAGCCATCTCTTAATAATTTCTTAATAAACATTGATTTTTACAAGCTTTCTCTATACTTCACGGCGAATTTATTTATTTAAAAAATGTGCAAATCTTGCAATCGATTTTTCGACGACTTCCCAAAGTTGGATCAAGCTCAGATTGAGCATGGAGCCGTATTCCCGGTGACAATAGGTTCTATCAGGAGTTGGTATTGATCTGATGATGCAAACTGAAGATATTCCACCAGGTTCAAGGATAGTCAGTTGTTTTGATAGGTATCTAGTAATCGCTAATTTTGTCATATCGTTTAATGTAGTGATAGCGTAGTGGTCAGTGTGACTGCTTTTCTTTGCTACTTTGTGATCCGAGAGTCGTGAGTTCGAATCTCTCTTGGGGCATATTTTTTTTTCTTACATATTTTTTTAACCTTTTTTAAAAAATTATTATTTATGTTACAAAATATATATAAAAATACATATTAATAAAAAATATATACATAAAAAGTGAAAACTAATAAGTATGCGATATTGCCTCGACCACATTATTTAATTTGGGACTTTGTGCTACCGCCATCTTCAATCTTCTATAATATAATAAAACTGTAACAGGTCCAATTCTGTACATTGAAGATATTTTGAAAATTTTTGTTTGAGGGCACTCTACAATCGATACTGAAGCCAAAACAATTTTTTTTTAATTTTTTGTCTGTCTGTCTGTCTGTCTGTCTGTCTGTCTGTCTGTATCTTGGCCGCGCATCACGCCGAAACTACTGAACGGATTTAAATGAAACTAGGCACGATTTAAGTTAGTACTACGAGGTATAATATAGGATACTTTTTATCCCGAAATTCAGCACGGTTCCCTTGGGAGAGGGGATGAAAGTCAAAATGTGTATTTCGCTGTAATTCATTAAGGCGTATTCCGTTTTAATCCATTCTTTTTTTTGTTAGAAAGCAGGTTCTTTAGAGATTGTCCTGTAATTATTTCAAGGTCGTCAATTTCGTAGTTCAGAAATTATAGACATCACAATCTTCTGTATAGGTCCAAATAACTTGAACCCCGGAATCTACAGGATACTTTGAATGAACGGCTCATCTTAAGCTGGCATGCGTAATTTATCGTATGTAGCCATCGTGGATACTATTTTGTCAAAGTCAAACTACTCCGAAGGCGTCAGATTTTGCCAAACGATCATTATACCTACATACTACATAGTAGGTATGGATGTAATACATCGTATGAACGTAATATTACAGTGTTTTCCTATGTAATTTAATATTCTAATCATACTTACTAATACTATAAATGCGAAAGTGTGTTTGATTGTTGGTTTGTCCTTCAATCACGCCGCAACAGAGCCACGGATCTACGTTATTTTTTGCATGGGTATAATTGAGGACCTGGAGAGTGACATAGGCTACTTTTATCCCGGAAAATTAAAGTGTTCCCGAGGGATTTTAAAAACTAAATCCACGCGGACGAAGTTGCGGGCATCAGCTAGTATTTTAATAAAACTAATACAATGTTTGTAGCAATGTTTAGGTAGAAAAACTAGAAACACTAGTTTTGCTATGAGTTTTATTAAAATATTGAAGATGGCGGTAAATGAAAGATTATTTAATTAGTATTAAAGTAATCTCGTATTACCTGTTAAACTACACAGACATATAAAAACGCGCTGTAGAGCTGTAGAGCTGTCCGTGCTCCCCTAATCTTGCAATAAATATAACATCAATGGTAAAATTTATTATTAGGTATGTTGATATACTACCGATGTATAATAATAGGTAATAACTCTAATCGTCAGGAATTTAAGAGATGGAATTATTTTGGATATCGCTTCGAATAAAAAATTCGAAAGCTTTTAGTAGTAAAGAAAAAGACTAAAAATGACAAAATAAAATTAAATAAAAAAAAATTTTTAGGTTACAAGCTTTCATGAACTAAAAAGTATAAAACAAGAAAGGATTAGTAGGTACATAAACGCGAGGAAGTGGGAGTAGAGTCAGTGATTATAAATAGGCAATTTGTTTTCATTGTGAGTCGTTTTGGTACCTAGATGTCTACCTACTTGAAAGCTTGTCGCTAACCTACCCACCATTTAGGTATCAAGCAAGTACTTATAATCCACAGCATGATCTGGCTGGCTTATATTGTCGCTAACCTACCCACCATTTAGGTATCAAGCAAGTACTTATAATCCACAGCATGATCTGGCTGGCTTACCATCTACTAACTAGCAATGAATGCTTTTTGCTATCATACAGCGACAAGCTTTCAAGTAGGTAGACATCTAGGTACCAAAACGACTCACAATGAAAACAAATTGCCTATTTATAATCACTGACTCTACTCCCACTTCCTCGCGTTTATGTACCTACTAATCCTTTCTTGTTTTATACTTTTTAGTTCATGAAAGCTTGTAACCTAAAAATTTTTTTTTATTTAATTTTATTGTGGATATGTAGTTGTTGCTTTTAATAAACATTTATCATTATGTATGTAGTACATATGCACGAAACCCGCTTTTCTTCATACATTCGACTATCCGGATTTTCGATTATCCGAATCCCTAACAACAACAATTAGTCCGGTTAGTCGAGTTTCCACTGTACATAGTTTTGAAATACTAGCTGATGCCCGCGACTTCGTCTGCGTGAACTTAGCCTTTAAAATGCCTCGGGAACTCTTTGACTTTGCGGGATAAAATGTAGCCTGTCACTCTCCAGGTCCTCAACTATAGGTACCCCTGCAAAAAATCACGTCGATCCGTAGCTCTGTTGGAGCGTGATTGAAGGACAAACCAACGCACTTTCGCAGTAATAATATTTCACCATATTAAGTGCAAGTGCATTTAGTCGACTTGGTTTTTTACACAGGTAAAGTTGAGGACCTGGAAAATCACACAGGCTACTTTTTGTCCCGGGAGCATACATTTAAACGCCCGCGCCACTACAAAGTATATAATTTATTGTAGATATTTTTTAAAACGCTCGACTGCTTTCGATAAAATTTAAATGGGACCACCTGGGAAGTATACCCTTTGAAACAAAAAAGAATTTTCCAAATCGGTTCAGGCGTCTTCGAGTAATCGGTGAACATACATAAAAAAGATTCCGTTGAATTGAGATCCTCCTCCTTTTTTGAAATTGGTTAAAATAATAATAAAAATTAGTTTAAATTTAATGAAGTTATGGAGTTAAACAGTCAAAATAGTTCAACCCCTATCTCAGAGAACATACATCCCTCCATCCGTATACTACATCTATTATAGATATATCTAGTATACGGATGGAGGGATGTATGTTCTCTGAGATAGGGGTTGAACTATTTTGACTGTTTAACTCCATAACTTCATTAAATTTAAACTATGTTTGTATAGATATATATATATTGGATAGAAGCAGACGTTACTTTGCGGAAGTTCATGATTAGCAAGAAAAGGTTAGAATTATTTTGCTATAATCCGCCAACAGAAAAAATCTGTATGGTCAAACATGCAATTAAAAGCTAAGCACCACTCACCTACCCCGCCAAGCAAAAAAGCCAAGTTCCCAAGCAAGCAATGCCACCACCACTCACATGCACCACCACACAAGATTTTTACACTACTCTCGACGCACGTTTCGCCCCGACACCGGAGCATCCTCAGGAGATGTCGACTTTACAATGCTGTATTGACAATACAGCATTGTAAAGTCGACATCTCCTGAGGATGCTCCGGTGTCGGGGCGAAACGTGCGTCGAGAGTAGTGTAAAAATCTTGTGTGGTGGTGCATGTGAGTGGTGGTGGCATTGCTTGCTTGGGAACTTGGCTTTTTTGCTTGGCGGGGTAGGTGAGTGGTGCTTAGCTTTTAATTGCATGTTTGACCATACAGATTTTTTCTGTTGGCGGATTATAGCAAAATAATTCTAACCTTTTCTTGCTAGATATATATATCTTTACAAACATACATCCGTATACATCCATTTCCACAAACTTTCACATTCACATTAATAATATTAGTGGGATAATATGAGAAATAATAAGAAGGATAGGATATAGTTAATGTATTTATAGTTAGTAGGAGGAGGTTACAAACATACATAAATACATGCATACACACATACATATAAACATACATGCATGCATGTATGTATGTACTTATGTATGTATATACATAAGTACATACGTATGTGGCCTATGTGCTATTCCAGACTATAATCTATGTCTGTGCCAAATTTCAGCAAAATCGGTTCATTCGTTGTCGCGTTAAAGAGTAACAAACATCCATCCATCCATCCATCCATCCATCCATCCAAACATCCTCACAAACTTTCGCATTTATAATATTAATAGGATGTTTGGATGATTTGTAAATTTATGAAGATGATATCTTCATGTTCAAAAGAATATTTTCTAAACATTCGTGTACATACTTGTTTATTATATTTTTCGTGCAGCATATCACACTTCAACAAATCAAACTTACATTCCAAGTTATAAATGTCTAATAATAATAATAGCTTAATAGGATTTGATACAGAAGAAATACTGGTACGTTAAAGCTCTTTAACTGCCGATCTAGAGTCATAAAAACTAATTAGTCTCCACTTAGTGGGTCTAATGAAAGTCAACTTTGATGATATTCAACTTATATAATATCCAATATGGACGGTGTTCAGTAAACCAAAGTACGCTCAAATCTGCAATTGGCAATACTGGGTCACTCCTGCTGTGCCGTAACACGATTGGCCAATGCCGGCAACATTATACGCCGCTAGCGCCACCAAACGAAAAAAAACTAGCTGATGAGATGCAAGAAAAAAGCCGTTCGTTACGTGTGTTCTGATTGTGTGCTCCACGCCGTGCGTGAATCCAGAAATTTACAAAAGGACTGCTTAGTTGTGCCGTGTACAACCCTAATCCTTCCGGAGAACAGTTTTTGTGCCGTGTCTCATAGCTGTGCCTTCGAGGAACCTGGCCGAACCGAAGCGGTAAGTGGTCCCTTTATTGCAGATTGACGATTTTGAGTGTACTCTGGATAACAGGACACATCCAGAGCAGGAATCGTATTCCAGAAAGGTCCTTCGCAGCAACATTTCTGGCCTTCGAGCCGTATTATAATATATTTTTTCAAAAAAAACCAGTGCTAACCTATATATTTTATCTTAATTTATTTATAATTTACATAAACATACGTATTTGTATCTTATATTATTATTATTTATATGTATTTTATGTATATTTCAGTATAACATTGCGATAGTTCGTAATTATTGCAATAAGTTGATTCTTTTGTTGCGTGACGTGGTCGCTGTTAGTGTTAAGAAAACATGGCGGAACCTACACTCACGGAAAAATTAGAGTTAAAGCTTAAGGCTTTGCATTTTAAAAGAGATTATCTCTTTACAAAAGCGCAGAAACTGTATGATTCTGCGAAGTCGGTGAAAGATGATTCCAATAAAATGCAAGGTTTTATCGCCCAATTTGCCGAATTAGATAATGTTCGAACAAAATTTGAAAATACCATCATGGAGATTTTGGAAATAGAAATGCAATTAAAACCCGGTGTCAAATTATCTACATCGCAATTAGATGCTTTTGAGGCGTTGTATGATCAATGTAGTTGGCTCGCGCGTAAATATCAAACACGCGGTAATTCTGAAAAAAGTAGATCGAGCGAGTTACCAAAACCGTCGCTTCCAAAGTTAACTTTGTTTGAATTTGATGGTGAGTTGGAGAATTGGACTACATTTTATGATACGTTTACTTCACTTGTGCATAGCAGAGACTTTACAGACATCGATAAGTTTCATTATTTGATTTCGTGTGTAAAGGGCAGTGCGCTTAATCTTGTTAAGAAATTACCTATTACCGCTGCTAATTATCCATTAGTGTGGCAAAGTTTATTAGAGAAATATCAAGATAATAGGGCACTTGCAAGTAGGTATCTCGATAAAATGTTAAATTTTACTCCGTTGAGTAAGGATACAAGTTCAAATCTTACGTTGTTTGTTGAAACGTTTGATCATTCACTTAAAGCGATTCAAGCGCTTCGTATTGAAAACCTAGACGACTATTTAATGTGTCACCTAGCTTTGCGTGGCCTTGACCCTCATACTAAGAAGTTATTTGAAGAAAGTAGGGATCAGAAAACAATTCCAAAATTTAACGAATTAATTGCCTTCGTTAATAAACAAATTAAAGTGCTAGAACATGTTTTTCCGACTACCTCTTCCGAAAATAAAAATATGCCATCTAAAGTTAAGCAAGGATTGAACAGAGGCCATCAAACCAAGTCATCAAAATCGGTTCTCACTTCATCCCGAGTGAATAAGTCGGAATACAATAAAAATAAGTTAGCGTGTCCACATTGTGGTCAAGGTCACATGATTTATAGGTGTGAAGTTTTTAGAAATTTGCCAGTCGAGGCGCGAATTGACCGTGTCAAAGCCTTAAGACTTTGTGTAAATTGCCTAAAGTCTCACGAAAACGGGTGCAGCAGTACCCTGAAATGTGGGGTAGCTGGGTGTGCATTGCCCCACCATTATCTCCTCCATAGGGACCAGGGTCGCGGGAACTCTGCGAGCACTTCGGCCGTGCCGTCACGCTCCCCCGCGCAGCCCGGCTCATCGTATGAGCAGCACGCACTAGTGTCGTCTCACTCCGTGAGTGGCGCGGCGCCGGTGCAAGATGCACTGTATTCTTTCAGCGATTACGGTGTAGTATTGGGAACTACGCGGACACACATTCTCGATTTTAGCGGACAATTTCAAGACTGCAGGGGTGTCATAGACTCCGGGGCGCAGACGTCTTTCATTACCGCAGAATGTGCTCAACGTTTGGGACTTCCGCGTAAAAAATGTCCTTTCTCGATCTCCGGCCTTGGCGGAGAATATATAAAAAACCAGGGTATGGTAACGTGTACCATAAAACCGCGGTACCAGGACGGTCCGACGTTTTCTTTAGATATGGTCGTCGTAACAAAGGTAGCCGGTGAAATGCCTAACGTCAACTTCTCGCGCGAAGTGATTAGCCAGTATAATCGATTCAGTTTAGCGGATCCTGAATTTTATAAACGAGCGCGAGTCGATGTACTTTTAGGAAATGACATAGTATCACAAATTATAACGAGTAAACCGTTGCTAATCAATTCGGATATTCCTAGCGTAATTGATACTGTGTTCGGAGCAGTGATTAGTGGTAAACTAATCCTCGATAATAAAGATCAAGGGCAAGGTTCAACTCAAAATTATTTTTTGTCTGTTTCGGAAGGTGAATCTTTAGACCAAGCGTTGCGTGCGTTCTGGACCATCGAGGAAGTGCCGTGCACCCCCTCTGTTGATCCTCTCGATGAATAGCCGAGAGCATCTTTGTCAAAGAACACACGCGGGAATCAAACGGGCGATACGTAGTGCCGCTGCCTCGCGTGCCTGATCACCCGCCGCTCGGTGAGTCACGCACCGCGGCCGAGCGGCGATTGTTGTACTCGGAACGTAAGCTCGCGCGCACACCTGCCATGCAGCTAGCGTACGCGGAGTTTATGCGTGAATACGAAGCCTTAGATCACATGGAGCTATATGTGGGAGCGTCTCCTAGTAAATATATAATTCCTCATCATTGTATCTTGAGACCTAATTCCACATCGACCCCTCTTAGAGTGGTATTCGATGGGTCTTGCCGAACCAGTAATAATAATTTATCGCTTAACGACATCTTATTAACTGGGCCGAAACTGTATCGTGATATTTCGGCTATTATTTTAAATTTTCGACTTTTTAATTATTGTCTCGTGTGCGACGTGTGTAAAATGTACCGAGCTATAAAATTAAGGGATAGTGATCGGTGCTATCAACACATTTTATATCGAGCGTCGCCCACTGAGTCTATACGAACATATGAACTCAAAACTGTCACCTACGGACTTAGTTGTTCCCCTTTTCTTGCGATACGCACTTTATTGCAGTTAGCTAGCGACGAAGAGGAACGTTTCCCGCTCGCCGCGCAGGTTATTAGAGAAGGTGTTTACATGGATGACGTTTTGTATTCTTGTAATACTTATGAGGATGCCTGCCAGGTTCAGGACCAACTCATTGGTATGTTTGCAAGTGGCCAGTTTCTTTTAAAAAAGTGGGCGAGTAATAATTCAGAATTGCTGAATCGAATTCCTTCGGATCATAGGGAATGCCCTTTGACCTTTATGAAAGACGGCAACGAATGTACTATTAAGGTGCTCGGTTTAACATATACGCCTCTGTCTGATAACTTCGTATTCGCCATAAACAAAACAGACCCAGACCACACGAAACGCTCAGTACTAAAATTATTAGCGTCTATTTATGACCCCGTGGGGTTCATCGCACCTTGTACTTTCATTGCGAAATTAATTATGCAGGATTTATGGAAGTTAGGAATCGGGTGGGATGCACAACTACCGTGCGAAGTAGGTAACCGATGGTCAGCTTTTATAGAGGAGCTGCCGCTCTTAGCGGATATACCTATCGAGCGACACATACTGTTGCCCGGACAGACTGAATGCGAGTTAGTCGGATTCTGCGATGCGTCATCGCGCGGGTACGCTGCATGCGTGTACGTCATATCAGCTGATGGGCGCGGGAGCGTGAAGGTTCGGTTGGTGACTGCGAAGTCTAAGGTTGCGCCGGTCAAGTCTATGACTATCCCCCGTTTAGAACTTATGGGAGCTGTGCTGCTCAGCAAATTGTTAACTTTCGTGCGTGATAATCTTAAACGCGTTAAAATTAGTCGAATCACGTGTCTAACAGACTCGACAATCGTATTGTGGTGGCTTCATACGGAAGCATATAAATTAAAAACATTTGTTTGTAACCGTGTTACGCAAATTACGGAGGTCGTACCTTCTCATCTGTGGCGTCATGTACACAGCGAGAATAACTTAGCAGATTGTTGTTCGCGCGGTGTTTCGCCGTCGCAGCTAGTCGCCGAACGCACTCGGTGGCTACAGGGCGCTGACTGGTTATACCAGCCCTCTGCGGAATGGCCTGTGTCAGTTTTCATTCAGGAGAAAGAACCTGAACCACCTGAATTGAAACCTTCCCAGAGCTTATTTGTGGAACAATTAACTGACATCGCGGAAACAAGACAGGAGTTCTGTGAGCGTTTATTGAATCGATTTTCGTCATATTCAAAATTACAAAGATCTGTCGCGTGGATTCTAAGATGGCGAAATAAACGACGCGATTCTATTCAGTCTAAATGTTTGAATACTGAAGAACTAAATGCAGCTCAGGAATTGCTGATCCGATTAGTACAAGAGGTTCACTTTGAGAAAGAAATCGAGAGTTTAGCAAAAAATGTTAAAGTTATACCATCTCTTAAAAAATTATCACCATTTCTTGATGATAGGGGCTTTCTCAGGGTAGGGGGTCGCATTGCCTATGCTGAGTTACCTTTTAACGCTAAACATCCTCGACTTTTACCAAAAAATAGCTTGTTTACTAAATTGCTAATCGAATATTATCACAAAAAATATTTGCATGTCGGTCCACGCGCTCTTCAAAGTATAATATCTGAAAATTTTTGGATATTATCGGCTCGTAGCTTAATTAGATCAATCTTATCTAAATGCAAAGCGTGTTTTAAAAATAAGCCACCTCTATTACAACCGGAGATGGCTCCGTTGCCTCCAACTAGACTAGTCCCACATAAGGTTTTCGAAAATGTAGGGGTAGATATCGGGGGTCCTTTTTACATTAAGGAAAGCTTACGGCGAAATGCAAAAGTAACAAAAGCTTATCTGGCATTGTTTATATGTTACTCTACGAAAGCGGTTCATTTAGAGCTCTTATCCTCACTGTCAGCTGATTGCTTCTTGGCCAGTCTAGATAGAATGAGCTCGCGACGAGGACTTTGTTCTGTGCTGAACTCCGATCAAGGTTCGAACTTCTGTGCCGCCAGCAAACATTTAACAGAGGTACAAAGGTTCTTGCGCGATAACGAAGAAATCACGGCGGGGTGTGCACAGAGACAAATCTTATGGAAATTTAATGTACCTAGTGCGCCTCATATGGGAGGCCTATGGGAAGCAGGAATAAAATCTGCAAAATACCACCTAGTCCGTAGTGTAGGGGACAAGGCCCTGACGTTTGAAGAGCTGGCGACGGTGTTCTGTAAAGTCGAAGCTGTACTTAATTCGCGACCTTTATGTCCCTTGCCGTCAAGTGACAATCCGGATGAGTTTAATGTGTTGACACCGGGACATTTTCTGATTGGCAAAAGCCTTACGGCCGTGCCGGAATATCCACTTGAGGAAGAACCGATCAGTAGATTGTCTCGCTGGCAATACCTTCAAAAGAGTTCACAATTATTTTGGAAGCGATGGAGTCGCGAATATCTTAACACGCTGCAACAGCGAGCTAAATGGTTCACGTCCACGGTTAACCTTAACGTAGGTGATCTCGCTCTCATCAAAACCGATAACGCGCCTCCATGCAATTGGCCTATGGGCAGAATAGAATGCCTACATCCCGGTCCCGATGGCATTGTTCGTTGTGTAACGTTACGCACGCAAAAGAGTCGATTACAAAGACCGGTCAATAAGTTAAGTCCTTTACCTTATGCTAATTAATTCTTAATTTTTTAACATAATCTTTTAGTTTTTGTATATCGAAGGACTTAACATAGTATTTATTTTATTTATTTTATATATTTTTGTATATATATTTTTTTCCTCACTGGTAGGAAACCATTATTATGGTTTCGGTAGGGGGTGTGTTCAGTAAACCAAAGTACGCTCAAATCTGCAATTGGCAATACTGGGTCACTCCTGCTGTGCCGTAACACGATTGGCCAATGCCGGCAACATTATACGCCGCTAGCGCCACCAAACGAAAAAAAACTAGCTGATGAGATGCAAGAAAAAAGCCGTTCGTTACGTGTGTTCTGATTGTGTGCTCCACGCCGTGCGTGAATCCAGAAATTTACAAAAGGACTGCTTAGTTGTGCCGTGTACAACCCTAATCCTTCCGGAGAACAGTTTTTGTGCCGTGTCTCATAGCTGTGCCTTCGAGGAACCTGGCCGAACCGAAGCGGTAAGTGGTCCCTTTATTGCAGATTGACGATTTTGAGTGTACTCTGGATAACAGGACACATCCAGAGCAGGAATCGTATTCCAGAAAGGTCCTTCGCAGCAACAGACGGTGAGCATTAAAACTGGGCGTACGTACGTACGTAAAACGTATTTAAGGCGTAAAGCCCTATTCATTTAATTTAATATTATGTACTTACTGCTTTTGCTCACTTCACTGGCCTTACCTGAAAATAATAAATTAAAACATTACATAAAGGGTTATTGTTATTTTAGGTTTCTAGGGTAGATACCTCATAATAGAAAAATGGAACCCTCATAGGATCACTCGATTGTCCGTCCATCTATCTGTTTGTCCTTATGTAAGGGCATTTTCTCAGAAACGACTTGAGGTATCAAATTGCAATGTAATCAAATCAAATGCTAAGGTAACGGTCTTTCAAAAATGTCTTTAAAAATTTAAAGTTCCTAGTTCCGTTCAGTAATAAAAATTTACAAACTTTTCAAATCGTAAATCCATACAATGGACGCGTCATGAAAACCTACAGAGCACTTTCCGGTAAATTACAATCTTGAAATTTGGCATGAAGATAGGTCTTGTGGTACATAACATAAAGAGAAAATTTTTGAATGAATTTCATAATATAGCGCCGAAATATTACGTAAAAACCTTAAATTAATTAGTTGAGACGAATTTCCCTAAAGTCACCAGTTACTTCGTATCTATCTATCTAATCTATCTATCTATCTATCTATCTAATATCTTTAAACGAGCAATTCTTGTATATATATAATCTGAATCTCGGAAACGGCTCCAACGATTTTCATGAAATTTGGTATGCAGGGGGTTTCGGGGGCGATAAATCTATCTAGCTAGGTTTCATTTTTAAAAAAGGTCGTTTTATCCGTGTTTTCAGGCAATGAAAAACCCCTTACAATATCATTAGAATACGAAGGTAAATTTCGCCATCATTTATAAACCGATAGCTCGACGGTAAGTCGGGCGGTCCCGAAACCAGAAGACTCGGTTCGAGTCCAAGACGATTATTATATTTTCCCCTATGAATTTTATTATTATTTATTTATTTATTATTATTTTTTTAATATATAATTTCCAAAAAACACGATTTACCAAAAAAAAAATAACCGAGCACCACCAGATATTTTGATTTAATTTAGTAATTTTAACGCATTTTTAGTGTAAATGAAAGCGTTTACTTAATTACGCCATATGAAGCGGTTTTAAGCTCAGCGTGGTTAGAGAATGATATAGGTTCCACGTCCTATCCTGGGGACCTCTGCCAGAACCGACCACTTCCAAAGTGTAAGCCGACCACGCTTTATCCCTGAAGGTTCCAGTCAAGAGTCTCTTTCAAATGTTGTTTAGTACAATTATTTGGGGTGGAAATTAGAATAAGCTAAATTTAAAAAGTCCATAATATGGACTTTTATATTTAGTTTAGAGTTAGAGCTGTCTAAAAATTGCATAAATTCTGAATGTTTGTTTTTACCATTAGTTTTTCTAGACTGTTTTATTAAAAATTCCTTTCTACATTATCCGGCAACATAAAAACCAGCACACTCCAACAAAGCACCACCATATTTAGCAAAAGTTTTATTCATTTCGCTCAATTTGTTTAAAAATCCTCCGCTCAAGATAATCGGAAATTGTAAAGGAAAATTTCTAGCTCACTTCAATATTACCGATGCAATTGCGTAAGTTTCTATCTAGCGAAGGATTATATATAAATTGAAATCGCTGAGCTCTGTAGATTGAAGTCATTTTTTAATAATTTTCCTGAACTGTAGTCCTGATTTGCGAATTGTTAAATTCGGATTAAACGGTTCAGAAGTCGGATTTACCCAAACTAAATGGGCAAAATATGATTCCTTTGTGCTACTTACTCCGTACCTACTGGCCAGCAGCCTCAAAGGTTCGTCAAAGCTTTAACATAAATTGCCTTCACTGTCCACAGATAAATAATTTCTAGAATAGAATAGAAATGTTTTTTATTCAAATAAACTTTTTTTACAAGTGCTTTTGAATCTTCGATGAGTCTACCACTGGTTCGGAATGCCCTTCTTGCCGAAAAGAACCAGCAAAAACTAAAGATGTTAAGGCTGAGTTAGGTATCTCGAAAATGGTGGCAGATTTTGAGTGTCGAACCATTATAACATCAAAGTCAAATGGACCTAAAGCCATACATTCTATACTACCTATTTCTAGTTTGCAGCTTTCGCTTGGAGCACTAGCAGTTTGTATTCATGTTCATTCATTCATTCATATCAACCCATCGCCGGCCCACAACAGGGCACAGGTTTTCTCTTGAATAACAAGGAGTTAGTTCACAGTCCACTACGCTGGCCAAATGCAGATTGGCAGACTTCATACACCTTTGAGAACATTATGAAGAACGTGATACAATTGCTTTGAACACACGTAACTCCGCAGTCCCAAGTGACTGCCTCGGAGCGAACTCTGGTCTCCCCGAAAAGGAGGCACAAGTCTTAACCACTAGGCTATAACCTCTTGCAGACATTGTAGATGTATAAAATAACTTTTTAAAACAAAACACTTTAGATCATTTACTTAGACGTTATTGTGTTTCGATACACGAAAATTGATCAACGTCGTCAACGTCGTCAAGCTGTGCAAACTTTAAGTATCCAACAGGTTTATTGGCTGCAGCTGATCACGCTTTACGCTAAATGATGACGCAACCTAGTGTAATACCTTTATTTATGCCTATATTATAAGAAAAACGGAAGCCCAAAGGGCATTCCATACCCTAGCGGCAAATTGAGGCGCCGAATAGCTTTGAAGGCTTTTGATGAGTCCCTGGAATGTCGAATACGAAAGGGTTCAAACCCTGACGATGCTTTGCAGTCCAACGATTGAAAGATGAGATGATAAATAAATATTAACAGTAGTTTTTTATGATTAAGTTTGGAACTTAAAAACAATAACTCAATAAGATCCATTTTACGAGCAAATGCATTGAAAATAAATACGCTTCATTGGTTTTGATCTTATAGTTGTACGTACGTTGCTACTTTATTTAAACGATATCACTGAATATAAAATCGGCCAAGTGCGAGTTGGGCCTCACTTTTAGGGTTCCGTAAATATGACCAAATCATTTTTTTTAAACTAGATACATATTTAGATATCTTAGTTCTTAGAAAGTACTAAATTAGCATATGGGGGAAAATGCTCGTATGTTTTGGTCACAACTTACAAACCGCATTATAAATCGGTGTTTTCAGTATTTGTTGTTTAAATACACTATATAGTCCATAATATACCAAAATTTCAAATTCCTAACTACACACATCAAAAGTGTCTAGGGATCAACATATATTTTTGCAATAACTTTTCTCCTGATTGATATTAATTAAAATTTTCTTTAAGGATTCATCAAATAAAGTGTTTTCGTTTGTCACAGTAACGATAAACCAAGTCACCTTTGCATTAATAAAGAAATTTGCCATTTTCCTAATAAAGGGATTGTTCGCGCCATGTACCTGTCCAGAATTCCTTGTTCCATGGTCGTGGCGCTGGCAATCTTTTTAGCCCGCAATGAAGTTGACAGATTCTTAGTTTTAAACTTGCCGCCGTTTTTGGGCGTGGTTTTTGCAAGTTCCTTTTTTGACAGCTAACACGTACACGAAAAAATCCAAGTCGCCTCGCGCACCGTTTTGCTGTTTAAGTGTCTAGATTTAGTTTATTTTACGGTTTAGTTGTGCCGTCAAGCGGTCTATGTGTCGACCTAGCTATAAGCAGAATTACAGACTGTTATTTGTAACAAAAGGCGACTCCTAACAAGCGGTTATTGCTCGCCACGCTAAGTGTGAACCAGTGACTTTGACCACCTCTAGTTGGTCTTACTAGTGACAAGCCAAGTGTACAGTGCTCCGTCAGCCCAACGTCTCCAGCGGGCCATAACTGGCTGCCTGCCTGCTGCTGCTAGTGGCCTGAGAAGTTCACCTTACACTTAACCTCACAATACACCCACATATCACCACTATCATACTCTCTCAGGCCGTACAAGGATTGACTGCTGCAAGGAAGGTCAGTGCAACCCTACCATCATTAAGTCACCACTACGTTGAGAACAGATCTGACCGCGGTGAAAGGCCGCTTTGGGCAGCGACTCTGGACTCAGGTTCAGCTGATGGGCCCCTGAACCTAGTGATCCAGGTGTTGACTCGTTGGCCAAGCCGTTGGCCTCAACATTTGGTAACCAGACCAGCGTGGTTTAATTGATTCCGCGGACAGATTTGGCATTACTGTGACTTAACTTTGCCGTTCTAGGGTTAACTCATTAATTGTAAACTTATTAATTTATAACTTATTAATACACAGGCTTATTGAGTTACTAGTACATAGCCTACCTTGTCACATGTAGGCCTGTATAATGATTGCAATTATTGAGATTTTGTTTTGTTAATTTTTGTTGATTAATAATTAATAGTATCTAATTGTTGTTTGTGGCCCGTAACTGGCCAACAGTTAGATGTAGATTGTAATAAATAAACTTAATATTAATATAATTTGATAATTGTAGGTTCTTACCAAGCCAATTTGTAATTTGCAGTGCCTGGTATGAGTCTAGTGGCTTAGTACGGGTAATTAAAAACTTAATTTTTCTTTTATCTTAATTTATGTTATTGATTGACTTAACATAAATTATTGATAGCTTAATTTGTATCTTTTGGAACTTTTAACCAACAAATACTTTGTTTGTTTACTAGAACCCCTCGTGGTTAGGTAACAGAGTAGTTTGTTTGATGTATTTAAAATAAATAATTCTTGTTTCAAAGTAAATAATTCTAATTAATAAATAGTATTTAAGTAGTAATTTGTTTGTGTTTAAAGTGGGTAATTCTTGTTTGATTATTAATTTGTTTGGTTGAAGTTGAAACATAACTTGTAACAAATAACTTTGTTTTGATTTTGTTATCTAGTTGTTGTAACTACCTTTATTTAAGTTGTTTTGTACCTACCTAAGATGTCAGCCCACAAAAAATTGAGCGTGCAAATTCAATCAGAGCTGCGTTGGGCTGCTACAGCCAACGCCTTGGTAGGCCGGGTGGACCGGGCATCCGCACTGCTCCAGCGGTGCGAGCAGGTGCGGACCAGGCAGGCGGTCGTCGAAGAGGCCTTCCGAGACCTCATGGCATTGGAACTACCTCCGGAATCGCTGGAGTCCTCAGTGCGGGACTACGAACAGTTTTTTGAGCTGACAGACGGTCTGGTGGAGGAGGCCGCGAGGCTCAAGAAGGAGGCGAGAATGAGCTCTATTCTTGAGTCTCCCACCAGACCCACCACGCAGCCTGCGTTACAGGGCAAGTTGCCAACAATAAACTTGCCCCACTTTTCTGGCAACCTGAGCGAGTGGCTAGGCTTTCTCAGCCTCTTTGATAGCCTGGTGGACGCGAGAAGGGACCTGTCTCCCTGCCAGAAACTGGCCTATCTACTCTCTTCCCTGCAGGGAGAGGCTCTGGGTTTAGTTAGCCACCTAGACCTCTCCGAGGAGAGTTATACCACCGCGCGGGAACTACTGACTCGGCGGTATGCCAACGTACGCCGGTTAGCAGACACACACGTGGCACAAATTCTAGCGCTGCCACGTGTCTATGGGGTGTCCCATTTAAGAGAATCACTCTTAAATCCACTGATTGTAGCCTGCAACGCTCTTAAGCGTTTAGAGCTTCCCGTGGACCAGTGGTCCTTCCTTTTATTACACATTGTGTTGTCCCGCCTACCTCCCGAGTTGAAACTGCGTTTTGAGCAAAGGTAGGGTGAGGACGGGGCCAGCTACCTGCCCCCCTTTTCGGACCTTTTAAAGTTCCTTGAGGAAGAGTGCCGGCAGGCTGATAACTCTGGTATTGCTGGTCCTTCAAGGACCCCAGAGCGGCCTGCCCAGCTGATGAAGGAAAAGGGTCACACTGGCGTCCCTGGTAAAAGGGCCTCCGACCGGAGACCAATGCCCGTTTACACTGGACTTGCTGCCACTGAGCCCGCCCCCTGTAACTATTGCAGGCGTCCAGGCCACCGGGTGCTTTCTTGCCCCCAGTTTCTCTCTAAGCGGATCAAGGATCGGAGGGGCATTGCAAGAGACCGCCACTGGTGCTATAGCTGTCTGGAAGCTCACATGCAACGGGACTGCCAACAGCAACGGCCATGCCCAATTTGTAGGGGTAACCACCTGGAGATTTTGTGCGCCAACAAGAATGGTGTTGGCCGCCGGGTGGAGAGTGAGGGCGCGCCCCGCACGGGCGGGGGCGCTCTTACCGATCGCTCCCCGGATTACTTGCGTCGGTCTCCTGATCAGGGCCATGAATCCCGACGCGTCCGGATTTCGACCCCGCCTATGGGGGCTTCACCCCCCCGTGAGGGGGGCGCCAACCCACCTCGACGTTCTGATGGGAGATTTGTGGCGGCTCCGTCTACGGTTCAGTCTGCCCGCTATTCACCTCCGCTTCATGAGTGGCCACGCCTCGAACGCCGCCCACCTCGAGCGGGTCGACAGCCCGTATGACTAGGCCCGTGCTGCTGCCACGAGATGACGCATGGGTTTACCCAAATGGAGGTCCGTCCCACTCACCTTTGGAGGTCCCCCCTGAGTCTCAATATGAGATTCCCCGGTTAGAGGACCGGTTTGATGAGGACGACCACCAATAGGTAGTTGCCGCCCTAGCCCCCACCACAGCAACTTCTCCTGAGACCTTGAATCTCCGGCAGTCAGTCTGTCAGACCATTCTTTTGCCGACTGTCTCAGTGAAGGTATTCAACCCGAAGGGTGAATTTTTAATCGTTCGCGCCCTTTTGGATTCGGGTTCACAGCGCTGTATTGCTTCTTCTCGTTTGGTGGGTGAGCTAGGGCTCCCTTGGAGTCCTCGAACAGGACGGGTGATAGGTATCGGGGGTATAGAGCCCTCGACTCCTAACGGGGAAGCGGAATTAATGTTTGGCCCCGTTACGGGCAATCTTAGGGTCTTGGTCAAGGTGTCAGTCCTTGACAATATCTTAGGCCCCCTACCGCAGGTCCGAATAGCTGACGCTGCGGTGTCCTGTGCATCAGGCCTAAACCCAGCTGACCCCCACTGGACTGAACCCGGTCCTATGGACCTTTTGTTGGGTTAAGATGTGTTGGGCCTGGTCTTGTCAGGGGAAATTAGGGTTTTGCAGAAGGACGGCCTATGTGCCATGTCCACTATATTCGGCTCTAGCTTTTTTGGACCCGTGCTACGGTCTTCGGACCTACCGGGGCTGGACCAATTGCAAGCAGCCGGCTTGACGCTGTCGGACGTGGTCCAGCGCTTTTGGGAAGTTGAGGAGCCGCCGCATGCCGCACGAGTTGACCCTCTTGACCTTGAATGTGAGTTGTTTTATCAAAACAACACAGGCCGCCGTGTTGATGGGCGATTTGTAACTCGCTTGCCCTTTCTCGCTTCTCGCCCCCCGCTTGGTCAATCGCGGGCCTTGGCGGAAAAGAGGCTCTTGTCTATGGAACGGCGCATGCGGCGCGACTCCACCTTCCGCTCCAAGTACGTTGAATTTATGCGCGAGTACGAGGGCCTGGGGCATATGTCACCATCCAATTTTGATTGGCGCGCACACGAGCACTACTTCTTACCCCACCATGCCGTCTTGAAGACCCCTGGGGGGAAGATTCGAGTGGTTTTTGACGGCTCCGCGGCCACATCCAACGGGGTGACATTGAACCAATGCTTGCACTCCGGTCCTAAGCTGATCAAGGATATCTCCGATATCCTCACGCATTTCCGCCGGCATCAAATTGTTTTCGTAGCTGACATCAAGATGATGTTTAGACAGTCGATGGTACATCGCGATGATCGGAGATACCAAATGATTCTGTGGCGCGAAAATCCTAATGAGCCAATGCGTGTCTTTGAATTGAACACCACGACCTATGGACTCAAGTCAAGCCCCTATATTGCTATCAGGACCTTGTTAGAACTAGCTAACCGGGAGCGACTGAATTACCCTCGCGCATCAGCCACCTTGGAATCGTCAGTCTATATGGACGATATTTGCACGGGAGCCTCGAGCGTTGAGGAAGCTCTGACTCTTCGCGATGAATTGATTGCAATACTGAAGTCCGGAGGTTATGAGTTGGGCAAGTGGCTGTCCAACTCCCCTCACGTCTTGAAGGATCTTCCGGGAAAGGATCAGCAGGATCCTCATATTTTTGAAAATCCCGACAATCCCAATTTGCTGACGGTCCTTGGAATACAGTACCAGCCCGTCCAAGACGTTTTCACCTACCGGGTCAAATTAGACCCACCTCCTAAGGTCTGGACTAAGCGTTCCGTATTGTCTACGGTTGCTCGCACCTTCGATCCCAATGGATGGATCACTCCCGTAATATTTTTGGCTAAATGTTTCCTCCAGAAGCTTTGGATTGCTGAACTCGGTTGGGACGAACCACTCCCTGGGAAGTTATTGAAGGAGTGGAACTCCCTTGTGTCTTCACTTCCTGAAGTTAACCGAATTTCCATGCCTCGACGCTTCCTACCAACAGGAAGGTGTCATGCCAGTCTCCACGGGTTTTGCGACGCCTCCGAACGAGGATACGCCGCCGTGGTATATTTGAGGACTGTCGATGTCGCCGGTGAGGTCGCGACGCATCTCGTCTTGGCAAAAAGCAAGGTGGCCCCTATTCGGTCACGGTTAACTATCCCGAAATTAGAATTGTCTGGCGCCGCCCTTCTGGTACGCCTCTTGAACCACGTCCGCTCCTCTTTGGCATCTGCGGTCGATCTGACCGACGTTTATGCTTGGACGGACAGTGAGATTGTCCTTTGCTGGCTACGAGCCGCGCCTCACAACTTAGAGGTCTTTGTTGCTTGTCAAATTCAGAGCTCTGCAGTACCGGTGATTTGGAGACACGTACCCGGAGAACTGAACCCGGCCGATTGCGCCTCCCGCGGCTGTGAGGCCTCTTCACTGGTCCACCATCACCTTTGGTGGGATCCAAGTTGGCTATCCCAATCCGAGACGACTTGGCCTCAAAATAGGTTTTCCGCTCCCGAAGTATTGCCGGGCTTAAGAGTCGGAGTGGTTGAGGATAAACAGATCCCCGACTTGAACTTTCTTTTGAACCGTTACAGTTCCCTTGATAAACTAATTGGTGTTACCGGTTGGATTCGACGTTTTATCCATAATGGGCGGAATTCAGAAAATAAAAATTTGAGTCCTGTGCTTTCCCCTCTTGAACGCCAAGACGCCCGGAACTACTGGGTGCGTGTGGTTCAGGTGGAGCATTTTTCATCCGTGATTGACACCCTAAAGAGAGGCTTAGTTTTGAAGGGCCCCCTTGCTCGCCTAAGCCCTTTTTTGGACAATAACGGAATGCTACGCGTTGGAGGACGCCTCAAGAATTCCAATCTGCCCTATGGTGCTCGCCACCCCCTTTTGCTACCTAAGGACGGCACCTTTGTCAAATTGCTAGTGACACACTACCATCTTGAAAATGCCCACGCTGGTTGTAATGCACTCTCGGCTATTTTACAGCGCGAGTTTTGGATTCTGGCAGGGAGACGCACCATCCGGAACGTCACTTTCAGATGCATTCCGTGTTACCGCTTGAAGGCTAATACTTCACAGCCGATGATGGGTGATCTGCCCTCCGACCGCGTTCTAGCCACTCGACCCTTTGCTGGGGTTGGCACTGATTTTGCTGGCCCGTTTGCCATCAAGAGCTCTAACCTCCGCAACGCCAAATCGCTCAAGGCCTACCTCTGCGTTTTTGTATGTCTCGCTACCAAGGCGGTACATTTAGAACTTGTGAGTGCCTTAAGCACTGAAGCTTTTGTAGCCACGCTAGGTAGATTTGTCTCTCGTCGAGGATTGCCTGACCTGATTCGCACTGATTGCGGCACCAATTATAAGGGCACTGATAGATATTTAAAAGAAATTGTCGAATTCCTGTCTAGCAATAAGATTAGATTAAGTACAGCATTGTCCAAGATGGGGGTAACCTGGAAGTTTGACCCCCCAGCTTGCCCTCATTGGGTGGAATATTCGAAGCCGTGGTTAAGGTGGCCAAGACTCATCTCCGGCGCGTTATAGGCGAAACTGTTTTAACCTTTGAAGAACTCGCCACCGTGTTTTGCAAAATTGAGGCTGTACTCAATTCTCGGCCACTCTGTCCCCTCTCATCTGACCCAAATGACCTGGAGGTCTTAACTCCCGGTCATTTTCTGATTGGTCAGCCCCTTAACGCTCTACCCGAATACCCCTTCAGGGACGTGAAGGTCTCACGTTTGTCCCGGTTTGAGCTGCTGCAACAGATGACTCAGAGTTTTTGGCACCGTTGGTCACTAGAGTATTTGCATCTTTTGCAGCAGCGGGTTAAGTGGGCTGACAAATCTGATCCACCCAAAGTTGGTGACCTAGTGCTGATTAAGGAACCTAATTTGTTGCCTTTATACTGGCGCCGTGGGCGCATTCTTAAGCTGATCTACGGGTCTGATGGGGTTCCCAGGGTTGCCGAGGTAATGGTCGGAGACTCTGTCTTGCAGCGAGCCGTTTGCTCCTTATCACGTTTACCCATTTACTAGTAAGTGGACGTAAATCCTTACGACCACAGGCGGGGGGGTTGTTCGCGCCATGTACCTGTCCAGAATTCCTTGTTCCATGGTCGTGGCGCTGGCAATCTTTTTAGCCCGCAATGAAGTTGACAGATTCTTAGTTTTAAACTTGCCGCCGTTTTTGGGCGTGGTTTTTGCAAGTTCCTTTTTTGACAGCTAACACGTACACGAAAAAATCCAAGTCGCCTCGCGCACCGTTTTGCTGTTTAAGTGTCTAGATTTAGTTTATTTTACGGTTTAGTTGTGCCGTCAAGCGGTCTATGTGTCGACCTAGCTATAAGCAGAATTACAGACTGTTATTTGTAACAAAAGGCGACTCCTAACAAGCGGTTATTGCTCGCCACGCTAAGTGTGAACCAGTGACTTTGACCACCTCTAGTTGGTCTTACTAGTGACAAGCCAAGTGTACAGTGCTCCGTCAGCCCAACGTCTCCAGCGGGCCATAACTGGCTGCCTGCCTGCTGCTGCTAGTGACCTGAGAAGTTCACCTTACACTTAACCTCACAATACACCCACATATCACCACTATCATACTCTCTCAGGCCGTACAAGGATTGACTGCTGCAAGGAAGGTCAGTGCAACCCTACCATCATTAAGTCACCACTACGTTGAGAACAGATCTGACCGCGGTGAAAGGCCGCTTTGGGCAGCGACTCTGGACTCAGGTTCAGCTGATGGGCCCCTGAACCTAGTGATCCAGGTGTTGACTCGTTGGCCAAGCCGTTGGCCTCAACAGGGATTTTTGACATTTGAACCACTAACATTAAAGTTCGAAAAAAAGACTGAAATAACAGTTTTCTTTAAAATTTTATTGGGTAACTTAAGCAATTAATAATCCGTGTTTCTACCGCGAACACTAACAACACAAGAACATCGGTTTGGCATACTCAAAATGAGTTCATCCAAATCACGCTGTGGAATGGCCGCCCATGTTCGTTGCAACAACAAAAAAAGGTCTTCTTGCCACTGGATACCCTCCATATTCGGCAGAGCTCTTCTCTGTAGCATATCCCATGCATGCTCAATCGGGTTCAAGTCTGGCGACTGAGCAGGCCAGGGCAGGACATTGATGTTAGCTGCGGCGAGAAACTGTCTTACAACTCTTGCGGTGTGCGGTCGTGCATTATCATGCATTAACTGAAATAAGGGACCGATTTGCACTTGTAGAGGAACGATGACGTCTGATACAATCGTCTCAGCATAAATTTGAGCGTTGAGGTTGCCTCTGATCCAAATCAACTCAGTTCTTCCGCCGATCCAAATATCCGCCCATACCATGATGGTTCCACCACTATAAGGATGGACTTCCTGGCAGGATTTTAATCGCTGTTGACGTCCAGGGGTTCTCCAGTGTCGTATACGTCTTGTATCCGGTCTCATACCAAAACGAGACTCATCAGAAAAGCACACGAAACGCCATTGTTCTTCTGCCCAATTTCTGTGTTCAAGAGCCCATTGATATCGAATCCTACGATTGTGCATTGCTATAGGTGGTACCCGTAGCGGTCTTCGGGAATGAAGGTTCACTTCATGCAAGCGGTTTCTGTCTGTTTGGTCGCTAATTAAGTTCCCTGAAGAGTGATGAAGCCTCACGGCTAACATCATGGCGGTTATTGTTGGAGCTCTTCGAGTTAAGATTTGAATGTATCGGTCTTGTCTCCGTGTAGTGCAGCGATACCGTCCTCCATGGCGCTCAGCCACGGTACCAGTGCTTCGGTAACGTGTCCAAAGTCGACTGATAACACTCTGACTTGTATTCAGAGCTAAAGCCACAGTACGTTGCCGGGAACCAGCTTCTATCATTCCCACAGCTCTGAGCATTTCTTCCCTGCTTAAATGACGTCGCCGCTCCATAATAACGTTGGTTTTAATCAGTAGTAGGGAAACAGTAGCACTAATAATGTCTTCAATGCGTTGTATGTTTTTATAGGGAAAATATTGACAGCTGATTTTCATCTTTTACTCGAATTTGATTGACAGTTCCTGATTCAAATTATGAAATGCACCAAAAAGGATCCATATAAATTTATAAAATCATAAATTTATTACAAAGCCACATCTCAATCTCAAGAAATCCGCATAAAAATGCTTGATCCCTAGACACTTTTGATGTGTGTAGTTTAGTTTTTTGAGATAGACCCCCTAACAAAATTGGTCCAAAACCGACAACTTTGATGGCCCCCCATTTCTTCATTTTTGTAGCTAAAAATTAAAAAAATATATATTTAAACTCCACTTAAAGAGCTCTAGACAATGACACCCCACATGCCAGGGTAAAAAAATAAAATTTTATTTCGACTCCTTTTCCATGTAGGTATGGGAGCCCCCTTTATTTTTTAATTTAATTTAATTTTTATTATTTGTTGTTATAGCGGCAATAAAAATACACAATCTGTGAAAATTTCAACTGTCTATCTATTACGGTTTACGTGATACAGCCCGCTGACAGACGGACGGACGAACGGACGGACAGCGGAGGCTTAGTAATAGGGTCCCGTTGGCACCCTTTGGGTACGGAACCCTAATAATAGTACTACGTAACGATATGCCTTAATTTGAGTAGAGCGTAAACATAATTATTTAATTACTAGCTTTTGTCCCCGCGACTTAGTCCGCGTAGAATTAGGTTTTGGGTTGGAATTTTCAGGCTGTGAAACACGGTCTTTTTAATTTTTAATCGAAAGGCAAAATACCAAGTTTCATTGATATAACTTGAAAAATGATGGACTTTCATGCAAAAATTCACCCCCTGTACCCTTTGGAAGTGGAGTTTTTAAAAACTATGTTTTAAAAACTGTGAAACACTTATTCTTTCATTTTGAATGAAAAGCCCCAATACAAAGTTTCAAGGATATAACTTGAAACATGACGGACTTTCATACAAACTTTCACCCTCTATTTCATTAAGGAGTGGATTTCAAAAAATCTCTTGTTATTGGGTGCCTATTTATGGATCGTATTAAAACATGCGAATTCAAAGTCAAAATAATGGGTAATAAAAAATCGAATAACAACTTCTGAATTAATAAATGCGCGAAAGTGCGTGAGCAACTACAAATATTTAAAACGGTAAACTTGAAAATACTTTGAGTTACTAGCTATTCAAAATGATAAGTTTAATAATTCTTAAGCGAAGTCTCAGCTCTCACGAGGTTCTCGTCATAGGGATTAGGGAATACTGATTCCCTATTATTATTGATGTTATTATCGGATAGAACCAATCGTGCAGTGGCTACAGAAAAAGCCGAATTGGTTTACTAGATTTTATTTATTTTTTTTATTTTTTTTTATTTTTTTCCCGTTGCTTAGTTAAAAAATTAGAAGTTAGGATCCCCCAAGCAACGTCCCCCCCCCCCCCTCATATTTGTACCAGCCGACCTAATATCATCTGCTGTTTTTAAAAGAATAATATGCTTAAATAGAAAAAAAATCTCAAGTAATATAACAGTACTTAACAATATTAATACCGCAGCTCGTTTAAAAGCAATTAAGGTATTTACTCAATCCGATTATATAGTCGATTATATAATATAATAGTCGCTCACTCATTACTTTTTTCGTTCGATTTAAAATATTCCCTTAATAAAAGGAACGAAAGGAAGGCATTTTTATTATTAAGATCATACGTCGGAGGCTTATTACAAAATATCATACTCGTAGCTAACATTAGAAGGAGTACTTAGTCGTATGCTTTTAATTATTATTTAGCTATTTATTATTTTTCTTTTTAAGATCATTTCTGTTAATTAGGTATACATTGTTCCTGCTCTAAGAAGAGCAACATTTAATGGGGCGTCGTTTATGATTCTCTTATCCGTAGTTTAAGAATGTTGCACGGATATAAAAGCTTTCCATCGAAAGACTCTATTACTAGTATAGATTAAAGATGCAAAACCATTATATAAAATGTCTGCAACGCAAGGGGCACTGTTTCTCTTGGGAAAACCACCCACGAAAATATTCGCGTCTAACACTTCAGAGACTCGTCTTTCGTTGTTCACTTTATCTCCGCGGAATAATTTATGCTAAGTTAGCACTTGATCTTTAGCAGATTCACGACCGTCCTAACTTGACCTCCAAAACACAAACTTGTTTAGTATCTAATCGGTCGCTACTTTTATAGTTGTTTCGTGGATGTGTTTATTTGTTTACTGTAAATAAAATTAACGCATGCAATTTAATATAAGATATAACCTTAGAAAAAATACATAAGTAGGAGTAGGTATGTTGTGTTTAATTGATAGAAACTATATATAAAAGTTTAAGTTATCGTCGCCAAAGGGAATTTTTAGTCTAAATCCGTCGCTCAATATTTTATAATCCTATCCTGCTTTTATTATAAATGCGAAAGTTTGTGAGGATGTATGTGTGGATGGATGTATGTATGTATGGATGGATGGATGGGTGGATGGATGGATGGATGGATGGATGCTGAATGATGGAGAGCTTCTAATAAACTAACTCGGCTTTTCTGTAGCCACTGCACGATCGGTATATTTACCAAAATCTTAGGTTAGGTTGGGGTTCTACATAAATATTCACTTAGGTTCTATGGGTTAATATACCTAACTTAAATTAAAAAAAATAATAATAATAGGGAATCACTCTTCCTAATCCCTAAGACGAGAACCTAGGGAGAGCTGAGATTACGTTTAACAATAATATACCTACTGATTGTTTTGAATAGCTAGTTACTCAAAGTATTTTCAAGTTTACCGTTTTTAAGATTTGTAGTCACTCACGCATCGTCGCTCATTTATTAATTCAGAAGTTGTTATTCGATTTTTTTGAAACCTTTAATTTGACTTTGAACTCGCACGTTTAAATACGATACTTTTAAAATTTTGTAAAAGATACTCTCACATTGCTTGATTGTCCAATATTTGTCACGTCCGTCAGCAACAAATGAAAACAAAAGAAAAACAAAGCAGCATTTCTAGTGTAAACTATTCATGCAGGAGTACATGCGGAGTCAACCGAGGTACCACAATAATGTCATATTATTTCTTTGGAGTCATTGTTTCGCAGTCACGTGCACATTGGCTGCGCGCCACACCTGTCGACTGCAGTTGCCACACGGGACCTCTTTTAAAACTATTGCTTTGTATTTTCACACAATTTTATTTCATTTTTCACTTCATCTGCCAATTGTAGCGAAACTCTTTCCTATCGACCCACGATGAAGGCCCAAAATAAATAAGTTTTCAAGTATCGGAGGTCCCAATGTAATTACGGCGATGACTTTGTTCAAAGTTTCGGCTACATGTAAGCGACAAGGGTAAGTACTCACACGCGCTTAGCATAATAGCTTCCTTTGAAATGGTATTATCTAAAACCAGCTCCATTTATGATAAGCACGGATTATAAGTTCATAACTTTTGAGTTGGTTACAAAACATGTTAAGATTCTTGTTTTTAGCTCGTAGCCTCGTAGCTAATGTTTGTGGTGTACCTACCTTAAAATACTTTTAATGCATTTCTACATTTCTCTAATAATTTCTAATGTTACATTCTCTTATAAACTTATAAGTTACAATAATTCGGTTTAGGTATATGCTCATATAAACAGGTATACTGCGAAACCTGCATACACGTGTTTAGTGTCCGACCGAACCTTCGGCTTCTGCCAAAATGAGCCAAAGTTTTTGGCCGAAGGCGCCGAAGCCGAAGGTTTCTAGCATGCGCCAAAAATGAACAAACTGTTACGAATGTAAGAGGGCGCTGCTGGAAGAGGCAACGCACGGGGGGCAGGGGATCGCTAGTAAATAACCAAATCAAAACAAAGACATTATTTTTAAGTGTTAATATTTTTTTTCACTTTTAGCAGACTTGGAACAGAATCACTTAGGATAGAATAGAATAGAATAGAATAGAATAGAATAGAAATGTTTTTATTCAAATAAACTTTTTTACAAGTGCTTTTGAATCGTCGATGAGTCTACCACTGGTTCGGAATGCCGTTCCTGCCGAGAAGAACCAGCAAGAAACTCGGCAGTTGCGCTTTTCAAAACAAGTTTACATTGTAGTAAGTAGATATTATGTTATGTATGCAGTGTTTCCACAATGAGGAAAAAGAGAATTTACAGGTTAATCATTACCTACTGTCTCATGAATCGCTGGAACGAATTATATCCACGCTTTTTAGGGTTCCATACCAAAATGGTAAAAATGGAACCCTTATGGTGAGACTTTCTCCGTGCGTCCGTCCGTCTGTCACAGTCGATTATTTCAGTTAACTATTAAAGCTATCGACATGAAATTTGGCATAGTTGTGTATAATAGTGGCCCAAAATCATTGGAATAAAGAAAAATCGAAAATTATTTTTAGTTTTATTAAAAAAAGGGGGAAAATCGGGGGTTTGAAATTTCAAAGTAAAATAACTATATCGAGTAGGGTATCATATGAAAGGCCTTTACTTGTGCATTCTAAAACAGTTTTTTATTTATTTCTATATATAATAGTTTTTGATTAATCGGCCAAAATGTCGAAAAAAATACCGTTCCCCCCCCCCCCTTATCTCCGAAGTTTACCAATCGAAAAATCTGAAATAATTATGGTCAATAGAGGTTTGTGTATATTTTACAGGTAAAATAAAAGCAACGCGAAAATTATTTTAGTTTGATTAAAAAAGGAGGAAAATCGGGGGTTTGAAATTTCAAAGTAAGATAATTATACCGAGTGGGGTATCATATGAAAGGCCTTTACTTGTACATTCTAAAACAATTTTTTATTTATTTCTAGATATAATAGTTTCTGATTAATCGGCCAAAATGTCGAAAAAAATACCGTTCCCCCCCCCCTTATCTCCGAAGTTTACCAATCGAAAAATCTGAAATAATTATGGTCAATAGAGGTTTATGTATATTTTACAGGAAAAATAAAATCAACGCGAAAATTATTTTAGTTTGATTAAAAAAGGAGGAAAATCGGGGGTTTGAAATTTCAAAGTAAGATAATTATACCGAGTGGGGTATCATATGAAAGGCCTTTACTTGTGCATTGTAAAACAGTTTTTTATTTATTTCTATATATAACAGTTTTTGAGTAATCGGCCAAAATGTCGAGAAAAATACCGTTCCCCCCCCCCCCTTATCTCCGAAGTTTAGCAATCGAAAAATCTGAAATAATTATGTCCAATAGAGGTTTATGTATATTTTACAGGAAAAATAAAACCAACGCTCTAACTAGCATAGTTTTTAGGGTTCCGTACCCAAAGGGTACCAACGGGACCCTATTACTAAGCCTACGCTGTCCGTCCGTCCGTCCGTCCGTCCGTCCGTCTGTCAGCGGGCTGTATCTCGTAAACCGTAATAGATAGACATATGAAATTTTCACATATTATGTATTTCTATTGCCGCTATAACAACAAATAATAAAAATTAAATTAAATTAAAATGGGTAGGTGGGTAGATGGAAATCTTTTAATTTAATTTTTTTTAACGGAACCCTAAAAGAGCGAGGCCCGACTCGCACGTGGCCGATTTTTTTTTATATTAACAATATACCTCTACAAACAAAGTTAACGATAAATAAGCAAATTAATATAATATTATCGTTTTACTTTTACTTTTGGAGTATGGAACCCTCGGTGCGCGAGTCCGACTCGCACTTGGCCGGCTTTTTTTATTTGTCATTTATATAGTCTTCAATTGTATAATATGCTTTTTTCATGAGATTAGTTTTAACCGATTTCATAAACTTGTGTAAAGTAATTGATGATTGATGAGTAAATGATAATTAAACCTTCGGCTTCGGCTTCGGCCGAAGGTTGCCAATTAATCGATGAAACTTCTTTGACAGACAGATTGTCGGACACCAAGATGATCCTATGTCGGCTATTGTTTCGCGAATTTTCTCGAATCACAATTTTTTTTACTGATCTTTGCACGAACTATAATAATTCAGGTTAGAGTCCATTAAACTCAACGCAGTTGTGTGAAATTCAGTATATGAGAATTTTTTTTTACGATAAGGAGATTTCCGATTCTTTAGCGGGCATCAGAAGTGAACGCAAGAAAATGCGCTCAATAGGCGCAGGATTAAGGCTGGTTTAAGATTTGGAAACGGCAACGTGCAGCTACTAAGACGTCGCACACAGCTATTTTTGTATAGTTTATTCGTAACAGGATATACGAGATTTAGCAGTCAGAAAATATACGAGACTCGAATTCAACAATTTCGACGCTTTCATACCTAAGTAACAGTATTACCGTGAATGTAAAAGACGTGGAGCTACCTCTGAATTACGGATTTTTATTCATACACACCTTTTTTAGGTTGTAGTTACATTTCACGTAGGAACATACATATATCTGAATGAGAGCCAGGATAATTTAAGGCCTTTATGTTTCAGCCTTTTCATTGAATTAACGTCCAAGTTGTGGACACTGTGAAAGATAAATTATAAAGAAACTCACATAGGTAAAACTGTTTATTTTCAGCATCTCTACAAATATTTATTTTATTCAGATACAATATAAAACATTCAAACGGTACTCTACTGAATTCTCAAGTACTCGGAAGAACGAAATTTTCAAGTTCATAAAAAGACTAGAAAATGAAAAATCCCATTCTTCAATCTTCATTATATAATTCGATCAGACTTTTAATTTTTTCTTACATTCATGTTTTTGGAACAAAGTTCAATATCGGATGGACTTGGCGGATGGGGGTTAGGCGAAAAAAAGTGTCAGAATTTTCCGTCACGAGTAGTGTAGACTGTTATCCATAGCGCGTATGTTATATTACGAGATGGCTCTAACATGTGGCGAGAGATGGCGTTGATTCTAATAAGAATTTTCCCAAGTAGTGTAGACGGTTATCCAAAGCGCGTATGCTGTTGGCTCCTGATACTTGATCGCCACTTGTTGCGATCTTGAGTCATTGCTGGGGTTAGGCCGAGCATCGTCATGTCTTTGGAGATGGTTCTAGTCCAGGTAGTTGGTGGGCGACCTCTGCTTCTCTTGCCTTCATCTATATCCATCACTCGTCTTGTCATGTGGTGTTCATCCCTGCGCATTACATGACCATACCAGCGTAAACGGCCTTCCCGCATCTTAGCACGAATATCAGCAACTTTAAAAGTGCCTCGGATGAGCTTATTCCGAATTTTGTCTGATCGAGTAACACCTCCAGACCGACGCAACATTTTCATTTCAGTGACATGTAATTTCTGTTCGTCACACTTTCTCATTCCCCAACATTCGGATCCGTAGAGCAAAGCCGGTCTTACAGCTCGTTTGTACACGGTGCCTTTGGTTTTAATTGGCATTTTTGCATCACAAAGAACACCTGTAAGAGATCTCCACTTAAGCCTTCCTGTTTTTATTCTGTTTTGAATATCGCTTTTAAAATTTACTTTTATGGTTCAAATTATCATATTATAAGCTTAATAAGAGCCAATTTCAAGTATTTGGCAATTATAGACACACACTTCAGTTTTATTTATTTATGTAGATTTGAATCAATCTTTCAAATAGGCCGCTACAGCAAAAAAATAAAACGTAAGTAATAAACACAATCATAAATATTCAATGCCTTACCATATTCACGACAATAAGTAACCATAAAGACGGTATTTCATGCAAGCAAAGTGCCTTGCTGTTACGAGTTGGAGGACGTGAGCTGAAAGAAGCTCCCGACTGCGTTATGAGAACACCTGCTTACATGCTACATTACGAGCAATTTCAAAGGTATAAACAGAAATACAGTCTGAAAAGCCGCTTTATTTGCAAAATAAACGCAATTAGTTCCGTACTCCGGCGCTTTTTGAAATAAGCCGATTCAATAACCCATTTTGTAAGCCAATTTTACGCCCATAATAAAAGTAATACTAGTGGTTCGCCCCGAACTGAGACTCACGGTATCCCATAATTCCCATAAGGTAGTTTTAACTATATTATATTGTAATTAAAATTGAATCTGATGACGTAAATCGTCATCTGCTTTCATGGATGGGATGCGTATGCCTACAGTATTTTACTAAAATTCAGCTGGTTCGCTGAACGGGTGTTGCTTAGTATACGATTTCATAATAAAAAAAATTATAAACTGCCATGACTGCGCGCTTGCGGCTTCTGCGGCGAGCATATCTAGATGCGCGCTCATCTTTACATTCATAGACAGTACCATCATACGGTAGTAAATAGGTGCTAACGTCTAATTATTGTAAATAGAAACGGATTTACTTTTGCAAAAACAACGTGATACTTTTATTGATAATAATTTGCTAATTGAATAACATAATTAGTAATAGACAAAATAAGAATAGCTGACGCAAAACTGTATTTACAATATTAAAGACAGCGCCATTTATTAACAGTATAGTGAAGTTTTGTTAAAAAGATTGATGCGCATTAAAACTTAAATAATTTAGTTTCTTTATAATATTTATCTAATGTTAGTATTTGTTTTTCAAGTACAGAATATAACTCAAATTATGTGTAAGTTTCAATTTTTAAAATAAAATGGTTTTAGAGATCTAGCCTCGAATAAAATCTTCACTTTGAAAGCCCCCCATTTCGTCAATTTTAGGAAAAAAATTAAAAAAAATACTTTTGTATTCTGTTCCAAATTATTATCTTTAAAATGAGGTACTGCAACCCTATGAAATGCAAAAAAATATATTTTACTTCGCATTCGCTTCTATGAGAGCCCCCCTGAAATAAAGATTTTTATAACTTTTTAAGCCATTTTCGGCTGGAGGCCATCGGTTTACATATCATATCTAAAATCGAAGTAATTACGCTCAGTAATTCAGAAGTTGTAAGGCTCTGACAGACGGACGGACGGACGGTGCAAATTCACTCAAGTAAACTCGGAGACCTTCGCTCGGTCGAATATGTACTTTATTTTGTACAATAATTATAATGCTTTTTCTTTTATGTTTGCAAGTCGCTGATGCAAAAAATTTCGGTATGTTTGTAAATCGCTCATTTGTATATTTGGTGTATTATTTTTTGGTTCCAGCTCCATAAATAGGTAATATCCAATACCAAAAATTAAACCACTCGAATAAAATAATTTATTCGTCATTCGAATAATTTTTCTTTGAATAAATGAAGTTATCTATTATTCGAA
The DNA here is from genome assembly GCA_029955525.1 of Oeneis ivallda. Taxonomy (NCBI): domain Eukaryota; kingdom Metazoa; phylum Arthropoda; class Insecta; order Lepidoptera; family Nymphalidae; genus Oeneis; species Oeneis ivallda. The sequence continues at coordinate 17,346,467 of JARPMR010000002.1, read as the reverse complement.
TAATAAATAAAATTAATTTATTTACTCGTTATTCGTCATTCGAATAAATTTTGCCCAACTCATTAACTTATGATATTTAACCTTTACCTATTTCAAACAAATAGCAAAATCTAAATAGTTTAAACATGGAATTCTGGTAATTTTAAAGCAGTCTATTTATTATCATACGAACGTAAATTTATTAATATCATGAGGAAATAACATATATTATAATTACCAGAGACAGTTACAAATAAAGCCTCATAATAACGATGTTATTTAATTAGGAGATAATATTGTATCATTTTGATAATTATAATGTTCTGTCCGAATTTCAGCCACGGCGACAAATCTCATCGGAAAATAGATACTATGCTGGAGATTTTATAGTGCAAAGGCTGCGTAAACGCAGTTTCACTTTTTATAATTTATATTCCTTCAGTCAGATAGTCTGTTGCGACGGCAATGCAATAGGAGCGGAGAAAGATAAGGCGAGGACCGATGGCAGGTGGGTGTAACACTGCAAACTTTTCAACTTACCGCTTCTTTATAATTTAATGGTAGTTCTTACAATTACAATTTCTAGGAACCGAGTTCAACTCGTTACCGTCGCGCATTGCATCTGTGCACGTCTTTAATGAAAGTAAAATAGTTGATTTTCCTATGCCTATACTGATATTATAAATACGTTTCGTTGGTTTGGCCGTAAGTGTGTTTGTTTCGTTGGTTTGGCCTTCAATCACGCCGCAATAGAACTAGGTAAGGTACGTATCGACATGATTTTTGCATGGGTGTAGTTGAGGACCTGGAGAATGACATATTATACTTTTAATCCCGGAAAATAAAAACCAAATCCACGCGAACAAAGTCACGGATATCAGCTTGTGTACTAAATTTCAATTCTCAATGGTATTTTTTAAATAATAAATTAATTTTATACACTGTTAATTACTATTTACACCCTATAATTATGCCGTTAAATCAGGTAAACTAAATGTATACGCCAATTGAAACGTCTCGCCTGAACGAATACCTACCATAAATAAGCGGTTATGTATAATTAATTTCGTATACGTAGGTACTATGTACGCGGAGGAAACGCTTAATCGATTAATTTTTCACTTCAGTTAACTTTAATAGGATATACCTATTGGTAGGATTTAATAAAGCTTAAAGTATACGTACCTACTTACGTAATTTAAGTAGATTACTGTATTCACTCGTGATTATTCTAAACTAAACGCTGGTTCACAACTGGATACAGTCTTCTCTCTCGAATGAAAAGGTTTTGGGCCATAGTCCACCACACTAGTAAGGTGCTGGTTTGCATTCTATAACAATTTGTCATGTTTGCATTAAAATCTCTTAAAAAGTGAAAAATCGGCCAATGCGAGTCGGACCTCACTCTTTTAGGGTTCCGTACATATGACCAAATCACTTTTTTTAAACCAGATTCATATTTAGATATCTTAGTTTTTAGATAGTACAAATTAGCATAATATGTGGGGAAAATGCTCGTTTGTTTTGGTCACAACTAACAAACACATCATGTTTAACATTAAAACCACTAAAAATTAAATTCATAGAGATCACTCAACTTTGCCATTGCGTACTAATTCTCAATCGGAGCTTTAAGCTATGACTATAAAAAAACGTCACCTTAATGACTTCTAGTTACTTTTTCGTCTCTACCGCCATTTTGTATTTTAGGGTCGCAATTTTGGTTTAATACTCCATCTATCTCAATTACCCGGACTATTGGGTAGCTTCGAGGGTTAAGATAGACGTGCAAAGCGTAACCGTTTTTTTAGTCGGTAATTTATTAGAATATGAAATTCCACTCGCGCGAAGTCGGCACGAGTCAAGCTCACAATACCATCGTAAGTCGTAACATTAGCAAATATTAAATAACTAAATTCACATGTTTTTAACTCGACTAAATCTCGCCGAATGATACACGAGTATAATTATAATGAAGTTACAGGTTGATTTATAGAAACAACTAAGTTTAACACTTTCATCCTTCCTTACAAGCCATTACGGCCTCAGCTGTCACGACGAAGCCGACAAGCTCAATAATTAACCAAACCTTGAAACTTTTAAGCATTAGCTAATTTGAGAGTTCTACCCTCTCATTCGTTGAATACAAGTGGATTGAACATCGATTTATGGATTTTTTATTGATTTTAATAATTCTTTTTTTATTTAAAAGTGAATCACTATCAGACAGGATTTGCCTAATTCTGATTAATCTGATCTGATTAATATTAGAGACGACTATCTAATACATCCATATCCTATTTATGACATGCATTACAATACAAATAGACTAAGTCCAGCCCCCAGACGTTTGCACCGCTTGGTTTTGTATTGTAGCCTACCCGTGCGAAGCCGGGACGGGTCAACTAGTTTTATGTAAATTCATAAAAGATTCAAACTAAATACACACATAGTATATATTAGAGTAGATATTAGATCAGAGTACATAAGTCTGAACTGCGTCATATATGACGTGTAACCTGATGATCTGATATTTGCAGACTTAAGTCTTAAATATTCACGAAAGGCTCATTCAGGTTATAAAGGTGACTGAATAGAAGCAATTATATATTGACTATTGCTATCAATCACATGTTACATTAGGGCCAAGATTGAATCTGTTCATTAGGTACTGTAATTGGATAATTACCGACATTGCAATTAGACATCGCTGAATGTACTCGTAACATGTGTTACACACCCGATTGTGTTGTACAAACGAAGAATTTTTGCCTTAAATTCTGTTTATCGAATCTAATAAGAATGCGAAAGTGTGTTGGTTTGTTGACTTGACCCACAATAACAAAGCAAAGGAGCAACGAATCGACGTGATTTTTGAGTTGAAGATGAAGACTGCTCGCGGGTTTTACAAAAACCTAAGTCTACGCGGATGAAGTAGCGAGCAAAATCTAATCCTACTAATATTAGATATAAATGCGAAACTTTGTGAGGAGCTATGTTTGTTACTCTTCACGCCATAACGAATGAACCGATTTAGCTGTGGAATGGAGATAGCTGATACCCAGGTTTATTAACACATAGGCTACATTTTATTTTATCCCGAAAAAGTAGAGTACCCGTGGGAATCAAAAGACTTTAATCCATTAATCCACGCAGAAGAAGTCGCGGGCATCTTCTAGTACTTAATAAAAATCTCTCGGAATATCAAGGAATTTTCACGGAAATTTTGAAAAACCTAAAATCCACGAGGAAGGAGTCGCAAACAACAACTACGTATTATACGAGTAGTATCTTATTTTTGATTTGTGAGACTTTTCTCGCTTAGGTTCTGATACAATTTTCTTGCCAAGAAAACTTATCAATTTTAGAAAATACATTACGCGAAACGTAATACCAATCTCGCTGTGACACATGAGTGTTTGTTCCCAAGGACATGCTGCAAAATAATACTTGTATCCAATATATTTGTTAATGTTACAAAGGGTCACTGTTTTTACTGCGTGGAACGTTATCAATCATACCATTCCGTGACATAAGTGGACCCTCCTCACGAGGGCTCACAGTTCCATTACTCACAAAGCCACGCCCAGGACTGATTCGCTCCTTCAGGCTCTCTGACGATAAAGTAACGATATACGGCTCTCTAAGAACATCATAAAATTTTATTTGTTTCAAATAGATGGCGTGAGGCCACAAAGAAGCGTCTTGGATGTAGAATAGCATCCTCTATTAGCCTCGCAATCCAGCTGAGTCAGACTCAAATAAATTCAATAGTATGAAATATTCACCACTTGCAAAAATGCAAACTACAGCGAGCATAAATAAAAGCGCCCAAGTGCGATGATTGCGATTCACAACATAAGGGCTCCGTATCTTGGAAGGGAAAATGTATATTATATACTCATACTTTTTCGGTTAAATTATGTATTATTAACCTCAAAAATAAAATTAATAATAATAATTACAGAAATAATTTTCTTTTTCACAAACAGCTTTATTTGAAAAAACATGCGGACTTTCGCATTACAAATCTAGGAGATATAGACATTTGATTCCAAAACTATGCGACTTAAGAGACAATGAAAAACTATTTTAGAATTTCAGACGAAGCCCTTTCACTATACCCCACTTGATTTAACAGCCCCACTTCAAAGTTTCGCCCCCCATTTTGACCTAAATAGTTATTGAAATAAACAGCTAGGCAGAAGGGACAGACGGGTAGATGGACGTTGTCTCATCACAAGTGTCCTTTTTTACCAGTATGTTACGGAAACCTGAAAAGAGAATGGAAAAAGCGTTTGAAAATTCAGGAAATCATTTTCCCATATTGTCATAATACCTGATATCCATTTAAAATCATTTCCATGGGTATATTAATCAGACGTACCTACAGCGGCTCTTGTTCTTATAGAGCAAAAAAATTGGTTTTGAAATGCTAAATCCAAACTAAAATAACACAACAAAACTATATTTTGAAAACCGATTTGTTCTTCGACAATTCAGAATATTTGAACGAAGCTTATTTTGACTTGAATTGAGCAATCATACGGTTCGAAAAGTAACGATGTAGAAGAAGAATTGAAACGCGCTTGTCATATTTCTATTCACTGTTACCTAAAAGGTGTTTGATAAATAGGTATTCAGGACCGAGGCACTGAATTTAAAACCAAATGCAGTGCATCTATGCGCAACTATCTGTCTGTTGTGGGCTTCTTAATCCCCGACAAAAAAGAGGGGTATAAAGGAGGTTGGCGAATTTTGACCCAGCATTTTTAAAAACCGTTCCGATTCAGAAATCATTTAATTTTAATTAATATTATTTTTTTTAGATTTAGATTTAGATTTTTAGATTTTTTTTAGAAGCTGGGGATCAAAAATATAACTATTCACAAGTACACATTATAAATAACCGTTACATGGCAATACAAGTGAATATCTTTTTTCTACCAACTTTATTTGATAGACTTTGAAGAACTTTCTTGTTAGATTGGTTTACTAGAACAAGCATGAGAAGTTTGATTCGTGAACGTGGGCTTGAGGCCCATGGTTCAGTTCGTCTGGGTCAGAAACTTTATGGAATCTCTCTTTATGAAGTCTCCTCTCGAATGAGAATACTAGTAAAAGTAAATAATATAATACGCCATTTATAGAAATATTTTATATCAGATTACTGAACATAAAAAAATCCGAAGGCTCATTCCATTGAGAAGAATTCTAGTAAGAATCTACCACCACAATGGATACGGAATAATAAAAGAAATGAGTATTTCCCAGCAATGCTATCTAATTAAACCCGGAAAATTAACCGCATCTGCTTGGAGAGGTCGCCCATGAAAATAGAATCCATACTCCATAGAATTATTCCTTGAAATGATGTAAAATATTTAAGAAAAGTGATTAGATTTATATAAGGGGCATAACACACCCTCAAAAGGGACTTTTTAAAGCTATCGGCATGCAATTTGGAATAGTTGTGTATAATAGTGGCCCAAAATCAATGGAATAAAAAAAAATCAAAAATGATTATATACAAATATAATATAAAAATACCCCCCCCCCCCCCCTTATCTCCGAAGTTTACCAATCTAAAAATCAGAAACAATAGAGGTTTACGTATTATTTTACAGGAAAAATAAAACCAACGCTCTAACTAGCATAGTTTTTTTATATTAACAATAAACCTCTACAAAGTTAACGATTAATAAGCAAATTAATATAATATTATCGTTTTACTTTTAGAGTACGGAACCCTCGGTACACGAGTCCGATTCGCACTTGGCCGTTTTTTTTAAATTACATTTATTTTTTGTCATTGCAATCATTGTTACGATTTCACTTAGATTTTTTTTAATATTTCTGGGATAAAAATAACATTGATCAGTCATTGTATGATGCTTTATAACTGCCAGTGAAAAATCGGTTTAGCCATTCCAAATATTATCCCAAACAAACAACAGACAGACAAAAATTACAGAACTTATGTTTGGGTTATGCTATCCTTTATGTGTGAACAAACTTATGTTATTTCAAAACTACATATAAACACTTGAATTTTTACATAATATTTTGAATATTAATATGTATGTAAGTATTGTATGTAAAGATAAAATATGACTTTTTAATTTGGTACAAAAAATTCTCAAAACAGCTAGTAAGGTCGAAAAGTGTCCTTATAACGGAGAGAAAACAAGGCGATTGTGACGTAAGCAATGTTGTTACAAACTAATTGTTATTAGCTTTTTAATTAGAGTCCCTTTATTGAACTGTCGACGAGCAGAGGTGAACGGATCTATATCGACCCCTGCCTACCAACGGACGATGTTCTGTTTTAATTAAACTCCAGAGCACAGGCCTCTTCTCTTTTTTTAATGTTCAATCATACTTATATTATAAATTCGAAAAGTGAGGATGTATGGATGGATGTATGGATGGATGTTTGGATGGATGTTTGTTAGTCTTTCACGGCACGACGAATGAACCGATTTGGCTGAAATTTGGAATGGAGATAGCTCATATCCGGGATTAACACATAGGCTAGTTATTATCCCTGAAAATTACAGAGTTCCCGCGGAACTTAAAAACTTTAATCCACGCGGACGAAGTCGCGGGCATCATCTATTAGTTTATGAACCTTCAAACCTGTTTACCCGTACCTCTATACAACTGTATATGTCGGTTAACTTAAGATCTTTGAGTAATGGTGCAAAATAATTAAGCCCATTAGGCCCGCTTGCAGAAACGCCGGGTTATCCTTAGCTGCTGCTTTGACAGATTTCACATGAAGCTTCTGTCAAAATTACAAAGGAGGTTGGCAAATTTTGAACCAGTATTTTTAAAAACCGTTCAGATCCAGAGATCATTTAATTTTAATTAATATTTTTCAGAGTATTTTTCTGTGTAAACCCGATATTTTTAGAAGATGGGGATCAAAAATATAATTATTCACAAGTACACATTATAAATAACCGTTACATGGCAATACAAGTGAATATCTTTTTTCTCCCAACTTAATTTGATAGACTTTGACGAACTTTCTTGTTAGACTGGTTTACTAGAACAAGCATGAGAAGTTTGATTCGTGAACGTGGGCTTGCGGCCCACGGTTCAGATCGTCTGGGTCAGAAACTCTATGGAATTCGCCTTTATTCCTGGGTTAAACCTTACCCGGCGTCTCTGCAAGCGTGCCTTAGTATCCAAACATCAATGATCTTTACTATGGCGTAGTGCACGTATATAAAAAGTTTAGTAATTTTTCTGGCTCCTTCTATATTGAAGCATCATTATCTAATTAATAATATAGATGAAGAAGAATATTAACCTTAAATTTAATTTCTAGAACCACAAATAATGACGCCTTTATAAACCTTTATAAATCTTAAGGAACTAAAGGTTTTTGTGATGAAACCCCACATTTTTATGCCTCAGTTTACATATTATATTGAAATTTTTGTGACCAAATACGAGTACATTACGAGTGTTTCTTACGATTGGATCAAGTGCAAATAAGGTTTTAAAGGCGGGTTGTTAGGTGATTTTTATAGCGGCCGAGGCGGACGGTCCTGGACGTTATAGCGCCTATAAACGCTGGTGTTGAGTTGACGTTTTAAGAAAATTCTGCCCCTCACAGAAGCTATTTGCCTCCCGCGGGAGCTTTGCCTTAGAAGCTTTCAAATTACCAGGATTCATTTAGTGAATAGCCGACTTAATGACAAGTAAAATCCTCTGCAAAAGTAACTGCGCGATAAACCAAATTATCAATCAAAGCAGCAACGACGCTTTAGGAATTCTCGATTAAAGATTATTTATTTATGTACACAAAATGTAAATAAAATCCTACTCAATTTCAAATATCAGGTAAACCATATTATATAATAGTTAATCTTCCATATTATATAATAGTACTATTTCGAAATATGTACAATCTAATTTAGCAAAATACTAACGACTCAGTATCAAGTGAAAATACAAAAAATATGAACAGCTCTCATCTTTCGTATAGGCAATTATGATATTACGAGTACGAAATTAATTACTTTAGTGATTACATTATTAAATAGTTATTATTTCAGAAAATGTAATTGTTTACCTTGTTTTAAACCAAAGGCATCACGAACGCCAAACACCGGTACCCAATTACTGTCCTGTTTAGACATCAAGACTCTAGATGCCTAGCTATTCGATGAAACTTTCTGCAATGTGACAATAACAGCGACTCTCCCAGTTGAACGGTTAGCTAATTATTTGCTTTCCAATTGTTTCCCTTGTATAGTGAGAATTAATTGCAAAACTTGTTTTAAGGGCCATGCAGATGACGCCTTAATATGTACCTACCTACCTACCTAGTACCTTATATTAGTTATTACACGTGGAGATAGGTTCTTAACATGCCGCGGCAACTCTTTGTATTTCCGGAATAAAAAGTAGCCTAAGTCACTCTCCAGCTATATGATAATCTTAATATATATAAATTACGTGTCACGTTGTTTGTCCGCGATGGACTCCTAAACTACTGAACCGATTTTTATCAAACTTCGTAACTATCTGTAATTTGGTCCAACTTAAAAGATAGGATAGTTTTTTTTGGATTGGGATAGTTTATTTGTTTTATTTATATAGATAAGTTGGCGGTACGAAGTTCGCTGGGTCAGCTAGTTTAATATAATTTTTTTTAAACTGACTTTAAACGCCCGCGCCTGTACAAAGTATATAATTTATTGCTGAAATTTTAAAAACCGCTTGACAGATTTCGATAAAATTTCAATGGGACCACCTGGGTGGGTTTTCACTTCAAAAAAGATTCCGACGAATTGAGAGCCTCCTCCTTTTTTGAAGTCGGTTAAAAATGACGTCGATCTGTTGCTTCATTGATACGCGATTGAAGGATAAACTAACATACAAACACACTTTCGCATTTATAATATTAGTGGGGATAGTAATGATATAACAATTATTAGGTAGATATGTAGCACAGTTATTTCGCAGTGGTATTTGTATGGCACATGAACCAAGCTATGATTGAGAATTAGCTTGCTACACTAGCGGCACGCTATGATGGCCGGTTTGACACATTACAATAGTGATGTGGAATGTCAATTTATTCTCGAACAAAAAACAATTAAGTTTTGTTTTTGTACCTGATTAAATAGGTTTAATAAAACAAAAATGTATATGTTTATTTAATTTATTTGAACGAACTGAATATTTGAATGAAAATGAATATACATACTTTATATGCACACAAGAAACATATGAATACAAAAGATACCAAAAAAGGTGCCACAAAAGGCCATAATTAATCAGATTCGTCCATACTACTATTTTCACTGTCGTCACTGCTATCATCACCTACATTAATAATTATATGTTCGTTTTCTATAATATTATCTAGTTTCACATCTCTTTCATAATCTTCCCTTATTAATTTAACAGTTCTATTCACAACCTTTTCCCAGTCTCCTTTAGTCACATGTTCACAAGCTTCTTCTAATAATTTTAGCATTTTTTTTGTGGTAAATGGGGGTTCTGTATTGTGTCTTGCAGCATATCCCTTAATTTGAGCCCACACCAACTCAATCGCATTATACTCACAATGGTAAGGCGGTAACCGTATAACTCTGTGCCCATGTTCTAATGCTATTTCGTCAATGACGTATCGGATCTTGGTTGGTTTGTTTTCTTTTAAAAGACGTACTAATTCCGCTTTTAATATATTCATGTTTGCATCTACGCCATTTTTACGAAGCCATGCGACGATATCAGCTTTCTTTTGGGATTGGGCAGGTGGCTTGTCAATTTGCATCGAGTGGTATGGGGCGTTGTCCATAATTATAATAGATGGTTCAGGGAGGCTACACAACATTGAGGTAAACCATTCAGTAAACTTTTCTCCATTCATGTCTTCATGATAGTCTCCAGTGGTTTTTGACGCAAAAGCCATGAGAGAACCTTCGACAAACCCGTTGATGGTTCCGGCGTGACAAATTATAAGTCGCGATCCTTTTCCTACAGGAACTTTGGAAGTAGATGCTGCTGTGTCATCGTTCCAAGAACGGCCTACAGTATGGTTAGCATTAAGCCATGTTTCATCCAAGAACACAACATTTTGCCAATTTTTGATTTCTTTCACTTGCCGTAAAAAAGTATACCTTGCCATCGCTATATCAAATCTTTCCATCAATATTTTGCGTTTGTTACATTTTTTGTATCGAAATCCAATGGTCTTCAAAATCTTCGTTAAAGAACTTTCCCCACCGAAGAATAATCCAGCTTCCTTCAGTGAATGCACCAACTTTTTTCTTGTTGGATACTCCTTCTGTAAATAGTAGCCGTAAACATGTCTTCGGATAGCATCGGCATCAAAGCTATCGATGCCTACGACTGGTTTTGCTCGTTTTCTCTGTTTTGGTGTGTGAAGTTTATTTTCTTCTGTGCCAGTCTCGCCATATTTTTTTTTAGTTATCCGTCTAACAGTTCGTTGTCCAATATTAAGCGCATCAGCTACGCGTTCAACCACTGACGTTATAGGTAAAATTGGCCCTCCATTTTGAGCTTCACGATCGAAATAGTTACGAAGGCGTATTACGAACTCACGTGTCTGACTATTTAGAACAGTTCTCTGCGTACGTTCGGTCATATCGACGAAATCCACAACAAAGGGCTTGAACAGAGTCCAAATTAACGAGCAAGGGTCAACAGTAATGCAGTATCAATATTTGAAATCCAAAGCCAGGTCAAAACTATATCACAATCGCATTGCACTGACAGTTTATACTTTTCGAAGCAACGTCAATTCGAAACTGCTTTGTTTTGCATTGAGCATTGACGCGAGTTTGCCGGAGGTAGTAGTTGTGCTAGCCAGCGATCCTATGTGACGATCGTATTAGATTCCATTTTTAAAAATTTTCAATTTAGAAAACCAAATGCCGAGTTGTGGTATATATCATATAAAAATAAAAATTTTACCTTTTGTATGAAACAGCTGATATTTTTTTGCGATTTCAGAGGTTTGTCCACATAGTGAAAATTGTTCATATTCACAAGTACATTCACCCCTTAAATGGTGCAAACTGATTTTTCTACACTTGTATACATTTTAGAAATCAATTTAATAAATAAATTTTGAGTCCTAAACCTAAAACTACATTCGATAAAATTTATGAATCTCTGCACATCACTATCGTCAATAAAGTAATACAATTATTTCCTTCAAAGTCGTTATCAATTAATACGGAACTTCATGAGCGGACAAACGTCAAACCGGCCATCATAGCGTGCCGCTAGTTTAATTGCTATTCTTTGATGTAATGATGTGATTTTAATAACTCGATTCTGAAATAATAATTATTGCACAAACAATGTACAAAAGACACATATTTTAGTAGGTATTATCTAGTCAGTGAATTTGTTAAAGACAAAGTTGCATGGAAGCAATCGGCTTTGCTAGAGATGTCCACAGGATAGATAAGCTACACAATGAAACTTTTGTTTTGAAAAGAGCAACTGCTGAGTTTCTGGCCGAATCTGCAGAATCTGCTTTCCGAACCGGTGGTAGAGTTTTGACTTTTCATAAAAACCACAAGTTGGCCTACATGATTTTGAATTTTGAATGCTACACTACAACAGAAAAGCTGTTGGATGTTCTTAAATTGAGTGCTACTGTGTGACGCACGCAAACACCACTGATTTTGCAGCAAGAATGCTATAAATTCAGACAATCACCACAACTGAAACTGTAGCAATGATTCATGCAGCTTCACTACAATCGACAGTTCGCAAACTTAGATAAAGCGCAGTTTGATCGTGATTCGGAAAAGTCTAAGTCAGAGCAGAACTTAGTAATTGGAGCTTAGACAACAAACAGCAATATTTAGTAGCTCGTGACAGTAATCCCCGGCAAGCAGTGCACTCGAGCGCGTCCTCATCACGGATTCTCGAGGGCGCGCTAAATGTAGGCCACGAAGTTCCTCCCGCCGCCCGCCGCCCGCCGCGGGAATATTGCTTTGTCACTCGGCGACGCCGACGTCGTACTTCCCTAAGCCCAAGTAATTGGAAATAGTTGAAATAACTCCAACAATATAGCTTTATTTTGCGTTGTGCCTGTATTGTGTGTCACCGTTGGATTTCTGTTTTTCTAACGAGTAAGTAGATTGATTGACAAGTATTGCCAATATTTCTGAGAGTGTTTGCTGTACTTATACTGCAAACAAGACTAGCAGTATTCAGTGGCTACGTTTGCGTTGAATTTATATAATTTTCGATCTTTCCTTTTACAGGTGGGGATTAGTCGTTTCGGGACTAACCCCTAAAGTTAAACATCTGAAAACCGTACATTTTTATGCCAAGATTCAAAAGTGCATTGTTTGCCTCCATAGCGCCAAGCGGGCTGATAAGGATAGGATTAGGATATTATGTTAGGATTTCTAAAATATTTGATAAAAATAAATATGCATCTGAATGAAATTATCCTATCTTTATCAAGTCACTTAAAAAGGAAAAGCCAATTTAAAGTAATCATTCATTATTATAATCTATCTACAAAACTAAATCAAAATACAGTGGTATCTTTACTCCGCATCGTAATAGCAGCTATCAAACGAAAATTCATTTCATAACATGAAAACTTTACCATAAACTGGTTACGAATCAAACAATAAATATAGCAGCTCAATAAATCGACTACATAAGCTCGCTTGAGAACTATTATGTTTTATGGCTGCAAAAATGAATTAATTTGTTCATAACGGAACGCTAACTATGCTAAATCAATCGACCGAATAATCGTCTAAAAAATAACAGCTACGAATATAGGTAACATATATACGAGTATACACGTAAATCTCTTTTCGTATGATTTTAAAAATATAATCCTAACAAATGGACCTCACCTTCAACCTTCTATATCTATGCTAAGCTCGAGATATAATGCTCCACATAAATATTTAATACCTGTGCTACGATTGCGGAGCAATACCTACTGGTATTAATTTGGAATATCGCAAATTCGCCACTCCACTTTATTGAGAATGGCTGCGCGGCGCGGCGTACCCAGGGGACCCCTCTCGATTAATTATTCAACATCTGGGGACACGGGAGTGTCCCGCCGAGACAAGCCAAGCGAAGCGCAAGGGACTACAGTACCCGGCGATATAATATATTGCACATCGGCCTTTGGAATAAAACGCTATTCTATTCTATTCACAGTTCGACAGCATTTTTTTTTATATATGTTACGTGATGTGCTCGCCGATTGTGAAGAGATTTCAGTAATTACTACGTGAATTTCTGGCTAGCTTTCCTTGCAATAGAATAGAAATAGCCTTTTATTCCAAAGGCCGATGTGCAATATATATCGCCAGGTACTGTACTTACCTTTTCTCGAAACGCTTCGTCGTTTTTTTGAACCCTCATAAGCATAACCTGGGTTTGGATATAACCTGAGTTTGGTATATATAATCATACGAATATATATTATATTGGTATGATTATATATTATTTGGATATCCAGATAAACAAAATTCTCGGGATATGATGTCAATAGTGGACTTATTAAACAAAAGTATAAAGTTTCAATTGCATAGCTCTCTCTCTTTCATACTTTAGATTAAATTGATATCTAAAAACCCCCGATTGCGTCACTGACTGATTCACTGATGATCACCAAAATTCTTAGGGTACTTCCTGAAATTCTAGAAAGCTGAAATATGGTTTGTAAGCTAGTATTAGCACACAAACAACAAAAAATCCTAAAACTTGGAACTTTTACCCTCAACCTCTTAAACTAGGCGATGGAAGTTTTATGAAACTTCCGCAAATTTTGATGCTAGAGGTCTGAAAATTGATATAGGGACTCCTTATCTTCTATAATACTAGTGGTTCGCCCCGAACTGAGACCTCGCGGTAACGGTATCCCATGATTATTCATTCAATCGATACATGATAACCAAAACTGACATTATTATTATGCCCGTTTTCACCAAACATACCTAAATCATCCCCTAAGTAGGAGTCTCTTAACGTAGGTAGCTCCTAAATACAATCCTAAGTCCTAACATCCGTCCCAATATCCTTTTAGGTGTCCCGTACAGGATCGTGATAAATAAGTTGACAGAAAACATCAATCACCTAACTTATAGGTAGCCCGTAAAGGTTAGGGAACGTTAGTGAAAACATTGAATTATTTATCAAACATTGAATTTAACTCGTAGTTCCATGGGAATAGTTACTGACTGCGCCATCTATTAGCATTATTGTGAAGCTATGTTGATGCTATATGAATTACTGACGCCCATTAAAAATTAAATAATCTCGTTTCTTTATAATATTCATATAATTTTAGTATTTGTTGTTCAAGTACAGGATATAAGTGACCTAAAAACATAAAATCAGTTTGAAAATCCATAGCGGATTTTTCTAGAGAGCGTCTTCAAGCGAGCGTATAAAATCGCCACTTTGAAAGCCCCCCATTTCGTCAATTTTAAGGGAAAAATTTAAAAAAAAATATTTTTGTACTCAGTTCAAAATTATCTTTAAAATGATACGTAACAATTTTATGTAACGCGATTTTTTTTTTTTTACTTCGCATTCGCTTCTATGAGAGCCCCCCTGAAATAAAGATTTTTATAACTTTTTAAGCCATTTTCGGCTGGAGGCCATCAGTTTACATATTATATCTAAATTTGAAGTAATTACGTTCAGTAATTCAAAAGTTATAAGGCTCTGACAGACGGACGGACGGACGGACGGACGGACGGACAAGTGCAAATCGCCCTAGTTAACTCAAAGACCTTCGCTTCGCTCGGTCGATAATAAAACTGTAACAGGTCCAAATCTGTACATTGAAGATATTTTGAAAATTTTTGTTTGAGGGCACTCTATAATCGATATTGAAGCCAAAACAATTTTTTTTTAATTTTTTGTCTGTCTATCTGTCTGTCTGTCTGTCTGTCTGTCTGTCTGTATCTTGGCCGCGCATCACGCCGAAACTACTGGACGGATTTAAATGAAACTTGGCACGATTTAAGTTAATACTACGAGGTATAATATAGGATACTTTTTATCCCGAAATTCAGCACGGTTCTTTTGGGAGAGGGGATGAAAGTCAAAATGTGTATTTCGCTGTAATTCATTAAGGCATATTCCGATTTAATCCATTCTTTTTTTGTTAGAAAGCAGGTTCTTTAGAGATTGTCCTGTAATTATTTCAAGGTCGTCAATTTCGTAGTTCAGAAATTATAGACATCACAATCTTCAGTATAGGTCCAAATAACTTGAACCCCGGAATCTACAGGATACTTTGAATGAACGGCTCATCTTAAGCTGGCATGCGTAATTTATCGTATATAGCCATCGTGGATACTACTTTGTCAAAGTCAAACTACTCCAAAGGCGTCAGATTTTGCCAAACGATCATTATACCTACATACTACATAGTAGATATGGATGTAATACATCGTATGGGCGTAATATTACAGTGTTTTCCTATGTAATTTAATATCCTAATCATACTTACTAATATTATAAATGCGAAAGTGTGTTTGTTTGTTGGTTTGTCCTTCAATCACGCCGCAACAGAGCTACGGATCTGCATGATTTTTTTACATGGGCATAATTGAGGACCTGGAGAGTGACATAGGCTACTTTTATCCCGGAAAATCAAAGTGTTCCCGAGGGATTTTAAAAACTAAATCCACGCGGACGAAGTCGCGGGCATCAGCTAGTTATAAATAATAAACAAAATTAAAAATGTTGTCATAAGCAACTTACAAAAAGAAGTGAAATCCCAACAAAAACATTTTCATGTAAAATGTTGCCGAGACCAACAGACTAACTTTTAACTTTTTGAAAGTGCGAGCCATAGAGCACTGTCAAAAAGTTATCAGATCTCATGTAGAGTCAAGCTTCTAACTCTACAAGCAATAACTTCACAAACTCTACACCTTAGTCAAAATATGTAGCTTGGCCGTTTCGTTACTACAAGAACTATATTGTATAACAGAAAAGTAATGAACAGTGAATAAATTTTACATCACCTTATGCCCATGTGAATGTAGCGAATCGGCCAAGCCACATATTTTGACTAAGGTGTACAGTTTGTGAAGTTAGGGCTTGTAGAGTTAGAAGCTTGGCTCTACATGAGATCTGATAATTTTTTGCCAGTGCGAGCCATAATATTATGGTCTCGGCAACATTTTACATGAAAATGTTTTTGGTAGGATCACAATATTTATGGATGCGTACCCTGAGGCACGAGCTTTTATTTATTAGAAAATATCTTGTTCGACAAACCAATTAGAATAAAGTTGTTAAAACGGCACTCGAGCGCGTGGGTCGAATGAAAATAGGTACCGCAAAGGACGCAAAAAAGGAGCTGACGCAATAAAAAAGGACCGGGAAATTTCGTAGAACAGTCGTAGACGTTAAACGTAGCCTTGTACCTAGGGTGAACCGGTCCACAATTGCCCTTCAATTACACTAATATTCGATTCAATGTGTATTAGGTCTTTACCTATGAAATTGCCTTTCTTCAGTACTGGTCATTTCAAATAAAAAAAAGTTTGTAATGGCTCTGTATTCTAAATTCAAATTAATTTTGTTTTAAAACCATGACATTCTCCTATTTACAAACTCAGTCTTTTGTTTTTTGATTAGCGTTGTATTTTCATTACATTTGAACATTTCTCGTCATAATGGATACTTTAAAAATTCGTGTAATTATGGAATATGAGTTCCGTCGTGGCACCAACGCGACACAAACGGCCCGTAACATCAAAAACGTTTACGGAGAGAACTGTACAAACGATCGCACAACCCGTTATTGGTTTTCCCGGTTTCGTTCTGGAAATGTTGACTTGAAAAATGAAGCTCGTGGTCGTCCGGAGACTTTGGTTAACAATAATGAATTAAAGGCGATTGTGGAAGCTGACGAAACTCAATCTACAGCTGAGCTAGCAGCAGCTTTTGATGTAAGCATCAAAACAATATTGATCCATTCGCGACAAATTGGCAAGGTAAAAAAGCTTGATAGATGGGTGCCCCACGACCTTAACGATCGCCAGCGCAACGTACGCGTCGAGACCTGCCTTACGCTGCTCAACAGGCAAAGAAATGAAGGAATTTTGAAACGAATTGTTACGTGCGACGAAAAATGGATTCTGTTCGACAATCGAAAGCGCTCAGCAAGTTGGTTAGACCCTGGTTCAGCACCAAAGCAATGCCCTAAACCAAAAATGACCCCTAAAAAGGTGATGGTCACTGTTTGGTGGTCTAGTGCGGGTGTGATTCACCACAGCTTTTTACAAAACGGCATGAGCATTAATGCAGATGTGTACTGTGAAGAACTGGAGAGAATGATGGAGAAGCTTGCACATCTGCAACCAGCTTTGATCAATCGGTCGTCCCCACTGCTCCTTCACGACAACGCGCGACCCCATACTGCGCAACAGACAGTCTCCAAGCTGCAAGAGCTGGGGTTGGAAGCTCTCCCTCATCCGCCATACTCACCAGACCTTGCACCTACCGACTATTACTTTTTCCAAAATTTAGACAACTTTTTAGTGGGTAAAAAATTCAATTCCCGAGAGGCAGTACAAAATGCCTTTGAAGAGTTTGTTGCCTCCCGTCCAGCTGATTTTTACAAGAAGGGCATCAATAAACTGCCAATGCGTTGGCAAAGATGCGTTGATTGCATGGGTGATTACTTCGAATAACAGAAATAAAAAAGTTTGAAAAAATAAGTAGTTTCACTTATTGCATACAAAACGGCAATCTCATAGGTAAAGACCTATTATTTTGGACCAAAATTCGATTAAAGGACCACGCAAAAAATTGTATGGGCTCTGTCCCCACCCACCAACAGACATGGCAATATTTTTATTGATATTGTGACGTCCCATAAAGAGGACTTATAACCAATTTTAATCCAAAAATCGCTAGGGTTTTTTTTTAATACGAAAGAATTACAAGCGCGACGCAGGCGACAGGCGACGCGGACGCAAGGGTCCGCCCGGAAGTGGTCAGAGGGAGCGCGGGCAGCGCGCGGCGCGGTTTATTCTCTGCGTCTCAGAAACGCATCTGCATCTTACAATAGCTTTATTTCTAATTGGTTGATGCTCCTGTATGTTCTTTTTATAATGTTGATTATATTCTAATAATCTTTTTGTAATATTCTACTAAACTGTAATACATAACAATTCACTGAAAAATGAATAAATAAATAATTCTAACTCCATTTGCATGAAAACCCCAATCCTACGACGGATGTCGTCATAGTAAAAAATCATCGTGATCGTGTTGTATTAACTGATATACGTTTGAAATCTGTTGGTGGGTGGGGACGATTTATTGCATAGTCATTTGAAATGCTTGTACTCATTTTGTTGTTTGCGACCTATTAGTATGTAAAAAATAGAACGTTTATAAGAATAATAACTGCTTTATGTAGGTAAGTAAGTATTTTATAATATTTATTACACGATTTTTGGTGCGTTTATAAAAAAAGCTTTCTCAATTAATAATCGAGATTAAGTATAGATACAACAACTAAGTTTAGTGAACTAAAGAGATAACTCTACTTTGAACTCTACTCTCGCTCGTCATGGTTAGAGTTCTCTACATTTACATGATTTATCTTTGGCGGGTTTAGATGAAAACTTTGAGTATCAACCTAACTTATGTTAACAAAGCAGGACAGTGTAAAGTGTATTCAATCAGCCCATTGAATTTGAAATTAATTGGTGTATGCATATACCTAGTTACATATTCCGTATATTCCAACACATCTGTGTCCAGTATTCTGTTAATAGGCACATACTGGTCTTTGTCTCAAGATGGAGTCAACAGATATACACATGTTGGATAAGCAGATTACTTAACCGAAACGACGTTATTGCCTTGACTCCCCCACAATAGGATGTAAGAGAGAATAAATGAAAAATAACCACAAGATAACGTGACAACTTGCACCCTTGAATTGACATTCCAAGGATATATCATCGTTGTTGTTTAGGAAGTTCGTTTCTAATATATAATAATAACTAGCCGATGCCCGCGACTTCGTCCGCGTGGATTTAGTTTTTAACATCCCGCGGGAACTCTTTATCACCCTCCAGGCTCTGAACTATACCTATCTAAAAATCACGTCAATCCGTAGCTTTGTTACAGCGTGATTGACGGACAAACCAACAAACAAACACACTTTCACATTTATAATATGTATTAGGAAGAATTAATAATACGATAATAAAAGCAATCTAATTAAATTTTAGAACACAAAAGCTACGATTGTGACTTAAATATGTTAGGTAGATGTTTTCCCTTGGGGACTTTTTTTGTAGAAAATAATGAGTACATAATTTTTATGTACTATCAATAGTTTTCCCAGCACACACCAAATAATGCATTTGATAGGCAACATTTTGCTACTTTGGGTTACATTATTGCAATTTTCTTAAGGATCGCTAATATTTTTTAAAATAAATTATAGCCTATGCTACTTCCTGATAACTTAGATTTCTATTGGTGAAAAAATAGTTAAAATCAGCCCAGTAGTTACAGAGTCTATTCGGTACAAACAAAAAAAAAATCCTCTTTATAATAATATATATGTAATTTAATTTAATATTTAATCATAATAAACACTGAAGTATCATCAAGTGACCGTACCGTACCGTACCGTAAATTCTTTATTTTTTAAATTACTTGTTCATTCGTCGTTAATACCGATTTCACCAAAGTCGAGTGACGTTTATCCTAGTGATAAATTGGGCGTTCTGACAGTTTTTGTATTGAAAACTCTGTCAAAATATAACGCTCGGATAAGAATTGATAAGACTTATTTTTTGTTGGTGAATTTGTATTATTTAAAACCATAAATGTATTATTATGAGTCGTAGCATCTAAATGTCAAGCATTTTGACAATAAATCAATTATTTTTCGCACAAATAAACACTTCCAGAAAATAACAAACATGGATAGTACCAACGATGCCTGTACGCCAGCCGTAAACAAAGATAACGGGTACGGTTTTACGATCCAAACGTAGTTAGGTTGACGTTTTATTGAGTCGTATAGATTCTATGTATTTATGATACATTAAGGAAATTGTATACTGCTTGAAACTAAGCAAGCATTGAGCTGATCCAAAGCTAGCTATTGTGCACGTGAGACAGATACAGGGTTGGAAAGGCTTAACAGGATTATCTTCAGGCGGTGGTTGATTATATTCCTGCTTGATTTACGGCGACGCGATACGGCTAAGCGGCGTCGACTTGCCTACCTAATGAAGGATTTCCCGTGAAATCGGGGAATTGAGTCCCACGTACCAATGCAATCGATATACTACTGAGAACACAGTGAAAATAATATATTAGGACCCTTATCTGTCAACATTCGAATAAGGGTCGAGGAAGTTGTTGAACAAGGCCTCTGAAAAATTCGACATAAAAAGAACCTTTCGCTTGGAACGTTTTCCAGGGAAAACGGCCATTGAAATTCCGATCACAGCAGTGATTAGCCCCAGCCCTGTGTGCTGGTTACTGACACCTCTTAGCCTCCAATGGATTTCTTTTCAAAGACCGCTCTCAAAGTATCTATTTTCCCTGTCACCGGTCGGACCCTAACGTAAATTAATCTAATTATCGCCGTTTACCTTTCGTTCATTGTTTATAAAAGCTTTTGTGAGCAACAGTCTACGTAGCTTGTTGTTAAGCTAAAAAAACCTCTTTTCAATATGGTTTACAAAGTTAATGGTTTCCAAAGTTGTTGTTTTATTTCATCTGCTTTGTAGTTTTAATTAGTCTTTTTTAAGTTGATTAAAATATATAAAAAGTACAACATTGTTATTGCTATTGATGACCACCACCTACCATCAAAACGTGCCGTAAAGAGATTCAGCGTTCCAGCACGATAAAAACCGGTAAATTAAAATTTTCATATCCCCTTCCAATGTAGTCGGCTACCATATTAGAGTGCATTATCATTGTATAGTTCGAAGAGCTGATTGTCGTTGGGGTCCCAAGGTGTTGGAGTGGCGACCCCGCACCGGAAAACGCAGTGTTGGCAGGCCCCCCACCAGGTGGACCGACGACATCAAACGAGTCGCAGGGAGCCGCTGGATTCAAGCGGCGCAAGACCGAAGCCTGTGGAAGTCCATGCAGGAGACCTTTGTCCAGCAGTGGACGTCTATAGGTTGATAAAGAAGAAGAAGAAGAAGATCATTGTATAAGTGCATCAGGTGAGATCACGGTCACAGGCTATCTTGTCCTGAATTAAAGGAAGCCCCTGAAGATTCAAGAGGTGAGACGGAAATGTCATTAAAATCTCTATTTTGGAATACATTTATACAGGGTACATACCTGAATTTGGCTGGTTGTCGGAATTCGGTCGCGCCGACGGGGCTCCATCCCTGGCCTCCACCTCCAACGCGTAGGCTCCTTGCTTCTCTCGATCGAAGACCACCTTCGTGAAGATCTCGCCCGTCTGCATGCTGATCTCGAAGAAATCCTTGCCCTCGTTCCGCGGCGAGTCCACGATGTAGTAATACACCTGAACAAAATATAACAAAACTTGTTATAAAAATCCCACCTGAACCTAGTTTATATTATTACTATCAGATTTTTTTAAAGGAATGCTCAATATTCCGCTTTCCCCTCAAACTAAACGTAAATCTTGTCATTAGAGAGAGTATGACAATAGAGCAACGGGTGGCATCAGAACGAGCGACCCTTTCGATTTTAAGTTTGGGCCTTGAACCGCGCTATTGAGGCTTAAATAAATCATTTTTGAAATGGTCCGACAACATAGCAACCCACAAGCTTACGATACAACTTCTATGTAACCGCAGTTTTCGCCACGATTTTTAAGATCCACAATTTTTATACTTGATCATCTTTCATGCTTTGCATCGTACATGCGGCAATGGCTATATTTTGTCACTGTCATTTGCGATTGCAGTTAAAGTCTAAGAACATCTCTATCATCATCATCACATATATAAGACATAAGTCTCTTAAAATGATCACAACAAAACAAGATCCTACACCGCCTGCATCCGGAGGCTCCTAGCGACTCGCCTGAGATCGTCCTTCCACCTAGTGGGAGCACCTATCAACGCTGCGCCTCCCGTTGCGAGTCGCCATTTCAGCACCTTGGGACCCCAACGCCCATCTGTCCTTCGAGCCATGTGCTCCGCCCACGCCAACCCTTGCAATCAGCCTTGCAACTCGATAAGCTACTTATGTCGGTAAATCTGATTCTTCTACGGATCTCTCATTTCTGAATTTATCCTGCAGGGATAAACGGAGAATAGCTCTACGTGGGATAGGTGGGCGACCCTGAGCTAACAGGTTTATGTCTAATATTATTCGAGGTTTTATATTTACTCATAATTCACATACTCAATAGACTTATTCACATAACATACTTTGTAAAATATACATGTGCATTAATATATAATTCTACCACAATACGCTGTATGATTGTGGATACCACAACGTTTCGGTCAGTCGGTTAACAAATATTGTCCTGCAATCAGATTGCGAGCCATGCAGTGTTATATCCAAACAGATATAATCATGTTAACCAAGATATGTAAACGACAAACTAGATACATATGTTACCTAGAAGCCGACTTAAAATTAACTATTCACGATGCCCCAGAATCAACGCTTTTGCTATGTAAATATATGGCGTATTGTGATTCCTCATCTTGAGTATGCCAGTTAATCGCGCCAGTTTATCCTTACTATCCTTACCAACAAAATATTTTAAATGCGAAAGCGTGTTTGTTGGTTTAATGAATTTTCCTTCAATCATGCAGCATTGGGGCATCAGATCGACATGATTTTTGGCATGGTTTAAGGACCTGGAGAGTGACATCTAGGATAATTTTTATCCCGGAAAAACGAAGGGTTGCCGTGGGATTTTGAAAACCTAACCCCACGCAGACGAAGTCGCGAGCAAAAGCTAGTTAAAAGTAGGAGTATGATATTAATGAAATACAAAGAACTGATTGTAATTAAACACATAACACAAGATTCAGCGCGGATGAGCAGCTGAACCGTGGTGACCGATCAACACACTCAGGGGTCAGGACGTGATAACCAAGAGATGCAGCTTCGATCAATACCAGGAAATTCTCAATTATGTCGTGAAAATAAATGATAATAAATTAAAAATACCCGGTTGATATTGTCGTGGCTTCTCCGCAAACCAGGGCAAGTTTGGAATCAACGTAGTAAATAATAATTACTCTACAATCTGACTTACTTTTAAACTGACTTCATAAAAAGGAGGAGGTTCACAAATAGTAGTGTTTTTTTTGTGAGTACCTACCAATGTTATTCGGTTTGTACATTCTACACCAGTGGTGAACCGATTAATTTTTTATTAAATATCCAAAATGGACAAGGTGATGGATGGATGGATGAAGAACTAATATTATTTTATGCTTCTCTAAATAGCACTAATTACGTGGCCAAAAGTCTTAAGTTAGCAATACTGAAGACGGAATTGTTAGTCTGATTCCGGATGTATAAGGCTGGCTGTATTATGTATTTTTTATCTATATTAATTATTCAATTTCAATTTGTTTCATCACTAACCACAACAAGATAAAATGTTTGACACAATATTATGGTATCGCACGTTAATGGATAATTTACCACTAAGTTTGCACAGTTTGTGGACATGAGCAGCCAATTATTTCCAAGCGCAATCACGACAGGTATTAGGTACATTATATTGGTGTACCTACCTGCAAAGGGTACTGCAGAGAATAATATAATGAATATTATGTATCGTAATTATGATGATATTGACATTGCGAATAGGCATAACGGTAATTAAGAGACCAACAAACATGTACATATGTGGTGAATTGGTGAATAACACCACATAAAAATACTTTCCAAACAAAATGTACTTACAAGGAATTTATGTGTTAATATAAAGGTTAACATGATTTACCAGACCAGACCAGACCTTACCAGACCTTGGTCACTTTTTATGAACCTTCGATCACGGAAAAAAAACTATGAATCCACTCATCATCGAAAACAAACCAATGCGCTGAAACACGGCATATCAGTAGTAAGTTGTTGAAGAGTTGGATAGTCTGAAGACTGCGCTGGTCGCAGCATCAAGTCAAGGTTTAGTATTGCAGTACCATCGGGTAGGCATAAGTAGTATTTCCAAGTCTATTAGAAATCTTAAGAAATCAGTTATGAGTGTGATTCTTACACTGACTGGCTGAAATAAGAACTATATACTTAAAAAGCTGAACATATTTTTTTCAAACATAACTATGAAAAATCACAACTTAACCCGCCTTCGAATAAAAAAATTGCATTCAAGTAGTACACCTATACCTCCGTTTGAAGTTTTGAACGTTGGGATGACACACAGAGAGACTGTGACAGAATGCGGTCAAACTTGTATAAGTACACCCCTCGTTTATCGACAGAGGTCTAAAACTGAAGCTATGATGAGGCCAGGGTCAGGGTAAGTCACGCTCAGGTCCGATAAGAAGCAAAGAACAAAGTCAGCCGGCTGATCGGTTGCGGAAAAGCTACATCATTGCTACTGTCTCTATTGTGATTATTTGCTGAGTTTATGTTATTCTTGCTGCATGTGCAATGTACTTAAGCCAATCGGAAAAGAGCGATGACAAATCACAGGTGATTGTGATCCTCATTTTCTAGCAATCGTTTTTAGGGTTTCGTACCAAAATGGTAAAAATGAAACCCTGGTGAGACTTTCTCCGTCCCTCCGTCCATCCGTCCATCCGTCTGTCCGTCTGTCACAGTAGATTATTTTAGTGATCGACATGAAATTTGGAATAGTTGTGTATACTAGTGCCCAACATTATTGGAATTTAAAAAAAATCTAAAATTGTTTTTAGTTTTATTAAAAACTAGCTGACACGGCGAACTTCGTACCGCCAACTTATCTATTATAATTGTTTTTTTTTATTTTATTTTTTTAAAAACCTTCCATGGACCTTGAGGAATATACAGAAAAATAAATTAACCGAATTGGTCCATCCATTCTTGAGTTATGCGCTTACCAACATTCATTTTTATTGACCGAGCGAAGCGAGGTCTCTGAGTTAACTAGAGCGATTTGCACTTGTCCGTCCGTCCGTCCGTCCGTCTGTCAGAGCCTTATAACTTTTGAATTACTGAACGTAATTACTTCAAATTTAGATATAATATGTAAACCGATGGCCTCCAGCCGAAAATGGCTTAAAAAGTTATAAAAATCTTTATTTCAGGGGGGCTCTCATAGAAGCGAATGCGAAGTAAAAAAAAAAATATCGCGTTACATAAAATTGTTACGTATCATTTTAAAGATAATTTTGAACTGAGTACAAAAATATTTTTTTTTAAATTTTTCCCTTAAAATTGACGAAATGGGGGGCTTTCAAAGTGGCGATTTTATACGCTCGCTTGAAGACGCTCTCTAGGAAAATCCGCTATGGATTTTCAAACTGATTTTATGTTTTTAGGTCACTTATATCCTGTACTTGAACAACAAATACTAAAATTATATGAATATTATAAAGAAACGAGATTATTTAATTTTTAATGGGCGTCAGTAATTCATATAGCATCAACATAGCTTCACAATAATGCTAATAGATGGCGCAGTCAGTAACTATTCCCATGGAACTACGAGTTACGACTAACGACCTATCCCAAAAACAGTTTTGCGTCGACCATTATTATTTAGTTACTTATTATAATACAATAATTGTATTGTAATTTTTTTTGTACCATATTATTCAATTAAAATTATTTTTTAGTTAAATTTTAGTTAAATATTGTATATTTTCTATTCGCGTCGATAGATGACGATTTGTACAGATGCCCGTAACCCGGTTTCACTCGTTAGTACCTACATAATAATTCAATGTTTTCACTAACGTTCCCTAACCTTTACGGGCTACCTATAAGTTAGGTGATTGATGTTTTCTGTCAACTTATTTATCACGATCCTGTACGGGACACCTAAAAGGATATTGGGACGGATGTTAGGACTTAGGATTGTATTTAGGAGCTACCTACGTTAAGAGACTCCTACTTAGGGGATGATTTAGGTATGTTTGGTGAAAACGGGCATAATAATAATGTCAGTTTTGGTTATCATGTATCGATTGAATGAATAATCATGGGATACCGTTACCGCGAGGTCTCAGTTCGGGGCGAACCACTAGTTTATATAGAAGGGGGAAAATCGGGGGTTTGAAATTTCAAAGTAAGATAACTATACCGAGTGGGGTATCATATGAAATCGTATCATGAGTAATCGTGCCAAAATGTCGAAAAAATCGCCCCACCCCCCTATCTCCGAAGTTTACCAATATAAAAATAAGAAATAATTATGGTCAATAGAGGTTTATGTTGTATGTAAAACTAACGCTCTAACGCGCGTTTTTAGGGTTCCGTACCAAAATGGTAAAAATGGAACCCTTATGGTGATACTTTCTCCGTCCGTCCGTCCGTCCGTCTGTCACAGTCGATTATTTCAGTAACTATTAAAGCTATCGACATGAAATTTGGCATAGTTGTGTATAATAGTGGCCCAACATCATTGGAATAAAGAAAAATCGAAAATTATTTTCAGTTTTATTAAAAAAGGGGGAAAATCGGGGGTTTGAAATTTCAAAGTAAGATAACTATATCGAGTGGGGTATCATATGAAAGACCTTTACTTATGCATTCTAAAACAGTTTTTTATTTATTTCTATATATAATAGTTTTTGAGTAATCGGCCAAAATGTCGAAAAATATACCGTTCCCCCCCCCCCCCCTTATCTCCGAAGTTTACCAATCTAAAAATCTGAAATAATTATTGTCAATAGAGGTTTATGTATATTTTACAGGAAAAATAAAATCAACGCGAAAATTATTTTAGTTTAATTAAAAAAGGGGGAAAATCAGGGGTTTGAAATTTCAAAGTAAGATAATTATACCGAGTCGGGTATCATATGAAAGGCCTTTACTTGTGCATTCTAAAACAGTTTTTTATTTATTTCTATATATAATAGTTTTTGATTAATCGGCCAAAATATCGAAAAAAAAATTGATTGTCTGTAAAGTCGGTTTACTGACGATAGTTGAACGTGACAACGTCGTAATTATCGTTGCTATAAACAATTGACACCACATTCACTTTTCACTGCACTTGATACTCGATCAAAACATGTAAATGTACTATAGTATAGCAGCTGTCCACGCAGACGCATCGCTCACTCAAGTAGGAGAGAGACGGATGTCGAACGCTGCCGAACGCAAAGGCCTCTTTGTCGCTCGTTCCGCGCTCTCGTCTTGCACTTCAAGCCTTACATGGAACGCCTCAGAGCGAGGTAACGCCGCATGAGTCATGTTTTTTCGTGCGTGCAGTCGGCTCTATCAAATTATAAGACGTTGTCACGTCAAAATACCGTTCCCCCCCCCCTTATCTCCGAAGTTTACCAATCGAAAAATCTGAAATAATTATGGTCAATAGAGGTTTATGTATATTTTACAGGAAAAATAAAACCAACGCTCTAACTAGCATAGTTTTTTTTTATATTAACAATAAACCTCTACAAACAAAGTTAACGATAAATAAGCAAATTAATATTATTATCGTTTTACTTTTACTTTTGGAGTACGGAACCCTCGGTGCGCGAGTCCGACTCGCACTTGGCCGGCTTTGTTTAGATATTAACAATAAACCTCTACAAACAAAGTTAACGATTAATAAGCAAATTAATATAATAAATATTATCCTTTTACTTTTATTTTTATTTTTTATTAAAGTGGTAACCTACACATAAGGAAATATCAGAATAAATTTATAAACACGTATCAAAAATTCCGAGGCCAGCGGGATTCTAATCCACATCTCTTGGGAATCGCGCCCGAGTGTGTTAGCTTT
Source organism: Oeneis ivallda (assembly GCA_029955525.1). Taxonomy (NCBI): domain Eukaryota; kingdom Metazoa; phylum Arthropoda; class Insecta; order Lepidoptera; family Nymphalidae; genus Oeneis; species Oeneis ivallda. Next base: position 17,318,569 of record JARPMR010000002.1, on the reverse strand, counting down.
ACACCTTAGCCGCAGTCGAACTACACGTCAGCATCGAAATTAGTGATATGTGTCATGATTTTATAAAAATGACGTTAAATGAATTTTTCAAGTGGCAATTCTTTCAGTGTGGCAACACTTGTTTTATGTTGGTAATTATCGACCGAGCGAAGCGAAGGTCTTTGAGTTAACTAGGGCGATTTGCACTTGTCCGTCCGTCCGTCCGTCCGTCCGTCCGTCTGTCAGAGCCTTATAACTTTTGAATTACTGAACGTAATTACTTTAAATTTAGATATAATATGTAAACCGATGGCCTCCAGCCGAAAATGGCTTAAAAAGTTATAAAAATCTTTATTTCAGGGGGGCTCTCATAGAAGCGAATGCGAAGTAAAAAAAAAAATATCGCGTTACATAAAATTGTTACGTATCATTTTAAAGATAATTTTGAACTGAGTACAAAAATATTTTTTTTTTAATTTTTCCCTTAAAATTGACGAAATGGGGGGCTTTCAAAGTGGCGATTTTATACGCTCGCTTGAAGACGCTCTCTAGAAAAATCCGCTATGGATTTTCAAACTGATTTTATGTTTTTAGGTCACTTATATCCTGTACTTGAACAACAAATACTAAAATTATATGAATATTATAAAGAAACGAGATTATTTAATTTTTAATGGGCGTCAGTAATTCATATAGCATCAACATAGCTTCACAATAATGCTAATAGATGGCGCAGTCAGTAACTATTCCCATGGAACTACGAGTTAAATTCAATGTTTGATAAATAATTCAATGTTTTCACTAACGTTCCCTAACCTTTACGGGCTACCTATAAGTTAGGTGATTGATGTTTTCTGTCAACTTATTTATCACGATCCTGTACGGGACACCTAAAAGGATATTGGGACGGATGTTAGGACTTAGGATTGTATTTAGGAGCTACCTACGTTAAGAGACTCCTACTTAGGGGATGATTTAGGTATGTTTGGTGAAAACGGGCATAATAATAATGTCAGTTTTGGTTATCATGTATCGATTGAATGAATAATCATGGGATACCGTTACCGCGAGGTCTCAGTTCGGGGCGAACCACTAGTTAGTTGTTGGCAAACATGGTTGCGTTGGCCAGTCAGGAATAAGCGCGCGAAGCCCCAACAAAATGACGCAAAGAGTGGGAGAAATGGGGGGTAGTTAAGCCACGGCCGGACGGTCGAGAGTTCAGTTAGTGTTCGAATTTTGAATGGCTCGGTTATAAAGTGTAAATTATCGCTGTTTGTGACATATGTATCTACTTCTTTCAATCAGTTTAAGCAACTGTTAGCGACATCTAGTAGCAACACGTTACAGTTGTTGTTCTACTTTTTCCAAGATCCTATATTCCAATGGAGCTCTTTAGGAACTGGAGATGCCACATTAATTTTTATTATTTTTATTTTTTATTAAAGTGTTAACCTACACTTAAGGAAATATCAGAATAAATTTATAAACACATATCAAAAATTCAGAGGCCAGCGGGATTCGAACCCACATCTCTTGGGAATCGTGCGCGTTTTACTTTTACTTCTGGAGTACGGAAGCCTCGGTGCGCGAGTCCGACTCGCACTTGACCGGTTTTTTTAACAATCCCACACCGCAGGTATAGCAATTAACAACCCACAAGGCGCAAAATAATATCAACTCTACATCCAAGCATTTTCAATTCAAACAATACAAGAGCGTTAATTAAGAATACTTGGAACTGAAACAATTATTATTCCGACATGTTTTCTAATGTTTATTTGAGCGTGCAAAAGCCTTTTGATTTCCCGTTCAATCATATTCGATGAAGGCTTTTCATGCAAATCTGTGGGCCGCATTTATTTTACGCAACGTGTTCATAATATACAAATAATTACAATTTAATAGGGAACTGTACATATTTTATCGAAACAAAATTATATTTTCTTTTGCAAATATTTGTTATTAATTCATTGTAATACCTATTACGAAAATGATTATGGTGGCGTAGTAAGCAGCCGAGATCGACATCAACTACCAGGAAAACAACTAAAACTAATTGTAATGTTTTAGTGCTGTTTCTTTTAACAAGCATCTGTCCTCCATTAATGCGGCATGGCATAATAATACGAGTAGATATATTATGATCGATATGCTTATGCCGAATACTTTAGTGCAAAACAATCTCTTAGGAATTGAAGGAACATATTATTAAGAAAAATTAGAATTAAGAAAGAATAAAGAATATCTGGAAAAAATCTCGATAGAAAGTTGTTCCAAACACGTATTTTCCAAAATCCTTTCTTAGTCTTAATTGGGAATGGTAATTAATTTTTCTGTTAATTGTATTTATTTAAGCAAATACCTGTGTTTCTGAAAGTCATTTTTTGTATATTCTTTAAGCGATATAATTTGTTTTCTGCTCACCTATCTCTGAAAACCGCCCGATTATAGGCTTGCCTACCCAGCAAAATCAGTAAGGTATACTACTTGCAGTACTTGGATTGTGAAGAAGCAGAAGAATTTTTATATCCTATCTTTTCATCAATTATTCTTTCATTTAGGCAACTATAAGGTAGCGTTAACTTTGCCTATCCTTGACTTTTTGTACTTTCCGGATCATCATCATCATCATCATCATTATCAATATGAGCAACCCAGAGAAGGGTTATGCTATAGTCCACCACGCTGGACTGGACTTCACACACCTTTAAGAACATTATGGAGAACTCTCAGGCATGCAGGTTTCCTCGCAATGTTTTCCTTCACCGTTGAAGCGTGTGATATTTAATTGCTTAAACTCATATAACTCTGAAAAGTCAAAGGTGCGTGTTCGGGATAGAACCCGCGACCTCCCGAATAGGAGACTGCAGTCCTAACCACTAAGCTATCACTTTCCGTATACCGGATATTATTGCTCCACCCATTCGGGGGCACCCTAAACCCTGTTTATAGCGGTCTACACTCGAGGACTTACAACTCTAAAGGGCTTCCCACAAACGTTTCTGCTTCAATATTACGTGGAAATGGCAGCACGCTGATCACTAGGTTCGAGAGCTACATCGTATGTTTACGGTAAACATGGTAAGTGGTACATTTACTTACTTGATTATTGGGGAACGTCCCATCTTTGTCGATAGCGTTGACCTGCGTCACTTTGGTGCCGATAGGTTCACCTTCCAACACGGTTTCTTGTTCTCGTTCAGTGAAGAGTGGTATCTCGTCGTTTACGTCCTCCAGCATGATGTAGACTGTGGCTTCTGAAGCCAACTGCTGAGCTCCGTTATTCTGCGCAAGAATAATTTTCAGTACTCTCTTGTCTCTTTTTAACCGGAGGTCTGGTTACAAGGAATAACAAACTTCCCTACTAATATTACAAATGCCAGAATGTGTTTGTTGCTTTGCCCTTCAATAATGCAGCAACAAAGCAACAGATCGACGTAATTTTTTGGAAGAGTGCAGTTGATAGGCATGCCTACTTTTCATCCCGGAAAAAATAATGTTTCCTGTGGGATATTTAAAACCTAACTCCACGCGGACGAAGTCGCGAACCAAAGTATTAGAAGATAGTATTTCTATAATTCTCCTAAATAGAAAACAATTCGCACCACCACTACGTTACATCACATTAGAATAGTAATACCTAGAAATAAAAATCAAATAAACTTTTACAAAGTGCTTTCGAATCGTCAAGTGAATCAACGTCTGGTTAGAAATGCCGTTCATATTAACCGTGTAGAACTTAGCGTAGTGTGTTTAAATAAACGATGTGTGTGGTATCACATTGTGCTGGTGCGTACATCTTGCTTGGTTGATGCGTTTCCTGCATTAATAGTATCAATCATGGTGGATAAGGCATGCTGCACATTATACCACGCAGATTTTTGTAGTTTATGGGATTGTGGTAAAATGAGTTTGTTGTTCGTTGTATATCATGGATTTCTACAAAATAACGTCTGTTGCTATACAATATTGTATGGTCTTAGACAACAAACAATCTTACCATATCTAATCTAAGAATCTATCTTAATTATCTTGTGAAGCTCCCAAAAATACATGTACAAAGAGCCCTGAAAGCACGTAGGAAATATTGAGGGAGATGTTTGACTAAAGCTCAATTAGACCTGCCCAGAAATCAGCGGTAGGTTGGTGATATATTGAATTGACCGTGGAACTGCTAATTATTTCCTGTCGCCTAAATCGTCTGTCATCAAACACGTCAAACATCCTTAAAATTTCCTGCAGGCTGACAGGCCTAACCCCGCAAATCAGAAATTAATACATTACCTCTACTCGAATCGTAAGATTGTATTCTTTAATACTTTCATAATCCAATGGATGATTGACTTTAATATCAGCCCAAGTGAATCCATTATCAGCTCTTTGTTGCAAGTAGAAAGTGTGGAACTTATTCGTCTGAGCCGTTGAGCCAGGCATTAGCCGGTAAAATACCGTCGGATTGTTCTCAATTCCGGAGCTGAAACCCCCAGAAACTTTATAGATGTTGTTCATAAAATAATTACTTATTATTATTAAACTAAAATCATCTACTTGGACATTACGACATCAAATGCGAAGATGCATTAACCAAAATGTTTTTATAATAATAAGGGCAAAGGCGTAATTAAGAATAGCGTGTTGCTACTTGCGATAGACATTTTGACGCAGTATTTAAATAAGATAGCATTTTAGACCTGGCAATTTACTTTAAAGATTGTGTACAACACGTGTAAAACAGAATTAGGGTCTGTTTATCATTCGCTTTATCAAGATAATAATATTTCCAATCATCCAAAGATTCGCAAAAAATATTGGACAATAATTTACTAAATTAATTTAATAAGTGGAGAATAAAAGGTATTACGCATAATTTCTTAAGCCATAACTCTATCTAAGGGAAACGAGCCATCTTGTATTGATGAACCTAATTACGCCTATGCGGAAAAGGAGATGGACATATGGGTACTAATTTGTCTATGATCAATTTTCAATATGAATATTAAACGATACGGAAAAATTAAATTGACAACTACTTGAACATTCAGTGATCAGTATGCATTTTAAAATGATATGAAACTAAACTATTATCCTTTTAAACATTCATACTTTAAAATGTATCCCATTTAAAAGTTCGATGATAAAATTAGTCTATTTATTATGACTCAGAAAAACGTTTAAAAGATTTAAATTTCTCGAAAATTTATTTGAATAGCCGCAATAAATAGACTAAGTTTTAAATATGTACTTAATAGACATTTAATAATATTTCATAATTTAGTAAATCTCGACAATACTGATTGATTTGTTTCTTAAAAACGTTACCTATGTGACTTAATCTTCATGTACAGAAATTAACTAAATTGGCAGATCTAAGTCTAGTGCTATCTCTTTCATCTCCCTGCGGAATAAGATAACATTAGATTTAGACCTGTAAAGTAAGTTTAGAGATAGTGTACAACCGAATATTAGTCACATATTAGCTAAAACCGTAAACGTTTATAATATATCTTGTTACATGTTAGTTATCTTTTTAACAAGGTAGGTCGCCTGTCAAGATTTAATAATTTACTAATTCAATAATGATAATGTAGGGTTAAAAATAAAGTGAGTTAGTATGGTTTCCTCTTTCCACAATCATGTGAGTTTGAAATGTGTGGTTTAGGACGAACAGATAGACAATAGAGAAATGTGAACCATCGACCAAAAGTCCACGTGACAGGTGATGCAACATGTGGCCCGTTGTAAAGTGATGCACATACATGAACTACCATAATAGTTATGGTAATGGGTTATTATAATTTTTTTCATCTACTTACCGATATTTGAAAAACTATCTTGGAATCTAACTTAATATTCCCTGTACAAGGGTCTGCATAGTTATTGAGAGCCTAGGCTAAAGAATAAAGTAATAACACGAAAGATTTTTTAAATAAAATAGACATAACTTTCAGGTTTTTCCAGCGAGATGGTGTACTTTTTCAGAATTGTCTCGGCACCAAATCGACAGCTTTTGTTTACATCCAAAACTTACGTACTTTTTAGCAATTTTTTTAACTAATTAATACCTATTATCTATACCTATTTTTTTTGTTAATTTTGACGGCTAAAGCTTTTTCTAGTTCTGTAAAAATATATCCACTTTTATATTTTTGAAGACTATCCTCAAACAATCACTAACTAACTATATTTACTGCAAACTTAGTTTCTTATGTAGAGCTTTTTAGCTCACTAATAACAATTTAAACCAAACCTCTGTACCTATTTCAAGCACTAGAAAAAAGTTAAAGTAAAATGAAACACCTATAATAATAATAGTATCTACTGTACGATTATAATATTTTCATGCTTACACTTATCTCGTAGTTGTGAAATCTAAGACTTCGATTTAAGTTAGAAACTTGAGAACGATCCATAATGCATTTATGCCTACATGCAAAAATATAATGGACATAGAGTTTTATTTTAACTTTACCTACCATTCGATTTCATAATAATTTCATTATTTACTCAAAAATATCTACAAATCTAAGTTCATTTATTATTAAAATTTTTAAAACTACATAATAGTTAAGTGATGTAAGTAAATATTTTTGAATAAATAACCATCTATTTCACCCTGTGATCCCATTCCACGTAAGCAGTGAGCCCACTAAATGCACGCTTGTGATTTTCAAAAGTCCGTGTGTGTACGTGGCAATGCGATTGCAGTTTACGGACATAAACATAACATCGTACTGATATCACCATGTGTGAGGCAAATAATAACGATGGTTGAAGACGCTCGCGGCACTCGTACCCTGACCATACTTGCCGACTTATTGTCAATATCGACACCTTGTCCCTTATTTAAATGACTTCTTTTTGAGCAAAAATAAAAGATAATTCTTTTGTTTCCGCGGTTTCCGTGTGGTTTTTCCTGAGAGAAGCCGTCGGTGTCGGAGTCGACAGTGACAAGAAGCAGCGCGGCAGGCGGGCGAGGCCGCGGCACACTGCGTGCAGGGGGCTGCGTGCGGTGCCCGTGCCGAACAGTTACACACGCACCTTGCTTTAACGGACACCACTTTGGCACCCACGGGCAAATTCTCTCGAATGTAGATCGGGCCATACACCGTGTGGTCCCACACGGGGGGATTGTTCGCGCGATCCACTACGTCTATCTGGACCTCCACGGTTCGGGACAAGGGCGGGAAGCCCTTGTCTTGAGCCATAGCCTCCAACTTGTACGTTTCTCGCTAGCGGGGAAAGAGTCGATGGAAAAAGACAAAACCACGTCGTTAGTAGTGTTAAGGAGTAGGGGCGGCGGGCCCGGGAGCCCGCTGCGCCTTATACCAACCTGGCTTTCACACTGGTCACTACGGTACCCACTGTGACATTCTCTTTGATGTGAACGGGGCCATACGTGGTCATGTCCCAGATGGGAGGCTTATTGTTCCTGTCTACCACGTCTAACTCAACGTCCACGTCTGCGGAGGAGGGCGGGGCGCCTCGGTCGGAGGCGCGCACGCGCAGGCGATACCTGTCCCGCTACAGATACACGGGTCAGAGGTCAGCGGGGACAAAACAAACATAACACAACTCAAATATAAACATATAAGTACTCATTGCTAATAAATAATCAAAACAATTAAAAAATAAATCGAATCATAGACCACTCTCATAATATCTATTATATGAATCGCTATTATGTTGAATATAATTCATCGAATATGGCTCTCATTCGTCCCGCACGCATTCATTAAGCCGAACTAAAACAAGAAGAAATTGTTCACTAATAAATTGAAATCCACTCACGACGTCCGCTTCCACGCAGAGGCACATTCGCGCTCACTTACAATACTTTGCTCGTCGCAGCCGATGTAAAAGGGTGCAAGAAAATAAATTGGAAATAATACGTTTTCGGTATTATACATTTCCGGTCTGTACAATAGGGAAAAATACAAACTGTACATTATTTATACTTTTTACAATAAATTAACTAAACTAATTTTAAAAATTAAAGTAAATTAACAAAAAGCAGGCAAATGCATGCAGCTCTGCATACAAGACATGGCGGAAAGGTCAGGTTGTCGTAAGAAGTTTTTAGTGACCTCGTAATGACTACAAATAAACGACACTCATTGTAATGAATAATTATATTACAAACGATGGACGTTACGGTTTTCTGTACAAATTGGATTTGAGAACGTTGCCCCTTTCACAGAAGGAATAATGTCACAACTGGTCAGATGGCCAAATTGCCTCGCCGGCAATCTAACCATCTCAGTTAACAACTATTTTTAACAAAATCGAATATAAGTACTTGCATCCTGTAAAAAATTTATAATTATGGTGATTATACTAGTAAATGATAAATCGTGTAGCATGAGTAGTCGTCTGCAGCTGCCGAGAACGGGAACGGGCCGGAGTCGAACCGCCCGGGAGTGACGTCCCTCCGCAAATAATATCGAGATTAGTAACAAAACATGTACATACATAATACAATACTGATAGGTATGTTTAAAAGCGTAAGCTTCTCAAATCAACCGATTAAATTACAATAAAATAAATTTTAAAACTAGTCAGTGCTAAATATACAGAAGTGCTGTTACGGAAACTGTACATGTTTTAGAACTAAACATACTTCTCAACGGTGAAATATTTACAGCAGTATCACTTCGGTCATAGGTAATATACACAGGTTGTATTATCGGTAAGATAGTCAATGCAAGACGGTGCTGCGGAAATAAATGTTAACGAAGATTGAGTGCTGAGTCGGCGCTGGCGGCAACTGAAAGTAATCGTGCTGAAGAAGAACAAGCGCCGGCGCCGCCCGCCCGCCCGTTCGATGGACAACTACTCCTCACAGCCAGGATTACCCTCTCCTCCACAGCAATTTACAGCAGCGAGTAATTTGGAACTATTTACAGTAAACAAACTTAAAGTAGGTGCCAATTGAATCCTAAGGCCTGTAGGTAGCACTCATCCACCAAACTTCATAGTATAGTTGATCCCTTTCACACATCGCTCTTCGCACAGTTCACTCTTGTTATAGTTTAAAACAGGTTAAAAAGCATACTTACGTCTAGAGGTTTCTTTAAAACGATCCAGCCTGATTCAGGTTGGATTTCAAAGTATTCTATATCGGCTGGATTGTAGGGCGCGCTTAATGTGTAAACTATGGCCCCATTATTATCGGCATCCTCGTCAGATGCCGACACTCTCAGTATGTTTGTGCCTATACTGGCGTCTTGTTTAACATTCTCCACATATTTCTGTAAGACACGGGAACTTATATAGCTCTCTGTAGGGGTAGTATTATCATGCTTTTTATTTGAAACATGCACATTTACGCTAAGCTACTATTTACAGACTCACTTACTTGTCTATCAAAGAGTGGGGGATTGTCATTGACATCGGTGATTTCAACTGTGAAAGAACATACTCCCTCTAGCGATGGCTCTCCTTGATCAGTAGCTTTTACGGTAACGGACACAAATTTTCCATCATCGCCCTCTCTGTCGAACACTTTATTTGTCGATACTTCTCCAGTCTCTTCATCTACTGTGAACTTCGTACCTTTCTGATTGGGTTGCTGTACTATCGAATATTTGACTTGCCCGTTTACACCTTTATCTTCATCTGTAGCGTGGACTTTAATAACAGGACTACCATTTGGAGCTCCCTCTTCAACTTTTGGAAAATATGTAGGACAGTCTTTAAATATTGGTTTGTTATCATTAACGTCAGTGATGAAAACTACAACTACAGCTGTTGAAGTATGTATAGTGGCATCTCCGTTAACACAACAAGCACCGTCATCTAACGCAGTTACATTTAATTCGTATTTATCTCTATCTAATGATATTGCTTTATTATGCAATCGTATGACACCAGTTATTTCCTCAATAACGAATTGTCCTGAACTGGTGCCTCCTCCCACGAAACCAAAGCGGACATTATCACCATCTTTATCGGATGCCACTACTGTTGTGACTAGCGTGTTCGGACCAGCATTTTCGTCAACATTAGGTGTATAAACTTGTTGAGAAAATTTAGGTTCTTCGTCATTCTTGTTTTTTGTATATACTCTTACTGTAGCGGTTCCTGTTTTAGCTGGTTCGCCCTTGTCCTTAGCAGTAACAACGAACTCGTAATAAGCGTTATTATTGTCGGCGTCTAGCTGTTTGTTATTCGTGATGATGCCGTTGGAGTCTACACTGAAGTGGTCATCTGAAATATACGTAAGTACCATATTAGAATTGTTTGAATTATTGATCTGATACATTTTATTTTTTCTAAGATACACTGCACTGTCTGCAAGTGATATGACAGAATAATAATGAAAAGAAATTCATTCAAATAAACTTTTATAAGGCGTTATGCCGGAATTCCGGTCCAACTGAGAAGTGGACCGGAAAGTAGTGAGAAATCGGCGGTGGCTTTTAGAATAATATTATTATTTTGTGTAGTTAATTAATTGCCGTCTTGCGCATTGCTAGAACCGCTTTAAGTCAGCAGCTTTTTAAACTTGTTTAAACGCTAGTCTTAAATTGACTGTGGGATTTAGTATAGAATGTCCATTCCTTCGACCTTCCTTGAAGCGTAGTTGAGAAATCACGAACTTTTTTAAAATTTTAGTACTTATTTGAATTAAACAGTGAATGTAGTCAGTTTTAAGAATCCTCATGAAATTTAGTAAAGGTAGTAGTATTCTTAGTATTTCGAATATTTTATTTGAAAAAGAGTGTTCAGCGTTTACCTGAAACTAAATATTCAATTTCAGCGTTCTTCCCAGAGTCTGCATCCATGGCCTTCACTTTGAGGATACTGGTGCCCAGCGGGATGTCCTCGTCGACGTTGTGAGCTTGATAGTCCGGCAGCTCAAACTTGGGCGCGTTGTCATTCACGTCCGTCACTCGAATAGTTAGCTGAAATAAGAAAATATTCGATTGTAAAAGCTATTGTTTCTTGGCTTGACCCGGCCAACCCAACCCAATCCCAAACCTAGCCACTACACCAACAAGGCAGTTATGAATGTTCTGTATATACGATACATACCGACTTCGGTATCTACTGACCTATTAAGTCCACGTAGTAACTAGTTAACATCATAATCTCTGGGTTTGAGTTCCAGATCGGGAGAAAAGAAAATATTGCCAAAAAGCCAAACTTTCAGTGGCCGCCCGAAGTTGAAATGTTGGAGGTGTTGTACCCTATGTTTATGGTTGTACCCCTGTGTGTTGGAGAGCACGTAAAGCTAACAGACACATAGTTACTACTAGATGATGCCCGCGACTTCGTCCACGTGGATTAAGATTTTTAATTCCCGCGGGATCTCTGTAATTTTCCGAAATAAAAAGTAGCCCATGAGTTAATCCTGGGTATGAGCTACCTCCATTCCAAACACCCAAATCAGACCATTCGTTGTAGCGTGCAAGAGTAACAAACATCCATCCATCCATCCTCACAAACTTTCACATTTGTAATATTAGTAGGATTATATTATTAATATGCATTATCATATTATTGGAAAATATAACCAAGTAAACAAGTTAACTTACTTCAACAGACGTAGAGAATCCTCCAGAGTCTTCGGTAGCTGTCACAACCAAGGAGTATACGTGTGGTTGGCGCAAGTCTTCGAAATCCAACTCCTTAGCCAACTTCACTATTCCCGATGTCGGTCCAATGTTGAAGGTGCCTGCTCCCTGACCTTGCGCTTTCAGAGTGTACCGGATCTCGCGGTCAGCAAAAGATTTGGCTTTCACAGAAATTATGCTGAAACGATAGAATATTTTGGCTTAATATTTACATTACTGGATCTCCTTCAGCAAAACAAAAAACATTTTTGTTTTTCACTATAATGCACAAACACAAAAGGCGGACTGAATGCTAAAACATTTTTTCTCAGTCTACCTTTCGGACTTATGACTTCACCTATATTTATGATATTACATTTTCTTCTTACTCACCTGGAGTAAGAAGAAAATATTATAATATTACAAAACCAAAGATGAAATCTTGGATTTTACAAACGCCTAGGTAATACATAAAGTCTGTTAATATATAGGTAGTTGCCTACCTATTTGCTTTTCATTCATCTGATCAGATTTAATGTAGGTACGTGAAAGTATTTGAACATGCAAATTGATATCACACAAACTTTTCGTTCTAAACGAACTCAATTGTTTGCGTCTCTCAGTAATTCGCTGAATAAATTTACGAGGTCGCTAAAGAGATGGTATGTGCGTTCATCACATCTGATCATTTAGGTCGCATAACTCATTTCTAGCCGCACCGCGTAGTGAATAAAATGTACTAGTTGCTTGCTTTTCAATAATGGGAATGTTGGATTTGAATTCGAATGATCTAGACCTATTGTAAAAGCAATTATCAAACATTTTGGCTTACACACAATAAATTATATTATGATCAATTTACTATCGGACCATACCAGGGCTTTGACTCTGTTTAGTTTCTTTATCAGATTGAGTACTGCTCGCTCAAAACCTGCGACCTTTTACGAGTGTCACTTATCCCAATCGGAAACTAATGTGATTGTAAGGGGATGACTCAAACGCGAGATTCCCTATAGTAGGTCTAGGTAGGACTAGGTAGGATTCTCTATACTTTATAATAGGTCTACAAAAAAGGTCAAAAAAGGAATAAGCTGATATTGTACACTATGGATAAATTTGATTGCTCAGATAACAGTATGATGGTGATAGATGACAGTAATTTGCCACGGTAATTGTTTTGGACTGAGATTGAGTAGTAGGTTGCTACACGTCATGTCAGAGCGATGCGCAACTCCCGTTGACACGGTGTATTGCTTCGAAAGCCGCCGTGACATCCCACATACTCAAATTCATCGTATGCCACACGGTACACTGCTACAAAATATTCGTACGGAAGCACACGAGGCTGCAGCAATCCAAAAAAATCACAATGTTGCAGAGAAGCGCGACGTTAGGCATGGCATTGATTTTAGAGCCAGGGCAGACACGACGCTTTAAGCAGCATCAAGCTTCCAAAAAGCGACTAGAAATCGCAAAAATGCTGATCGCCGCTGCTAAAAGCATCGTGTCTGACCTGGCCCTCATTGTCACGGAAAAATAACTTACTCGGAATCTTTCTTCTGATTTTCAGCGATCTCCGCCTCATAGCTGGGCAGGTAGAACTGTGGAGCTCGTTTTCCACCCACTATACTAAGTCTTTCTTCAGGAGTCGACTGGAATCTTCTCTCGTCTACACGACCACTCTGAAATGTGATAAGCAGCATTAAAAAAAAATAGGTAAGTACTAAGTAGTTATATTCTCTTACCTGTAAATCAGCTGAAAACAAAAACAAATCAAAATTCAAAATTATTTATTTCACGTAGGCCAACCCGTGGCTCTTATAACACGTCATGACTCTACCACCGGTTCGGAAAGCAGATTCGATTCAGATTCCAAAAAGATTGTTTCAGTTAGCCAACCCAACGGTACGGACTGAAAATGATCAACTGTTGCACTATTATCGTACCCGCTTCTAAATACAGGGAGTATTAATCAAGTACAGCGTGGCTTGTATTATATAATAAGAAAGTCCTTTAATTTAGTTAAGAGACTTGTGCACAACTAAATTATGTAGCACAATTGTGCTGAGTTCAGTACCTACAGTAGTATTCACAGTAAAATGTTATACTCAAGAATTATAATTACCTGGTCTTCAGCTTTAACGTAGAGCACGTATTCCATGTCCAATTGAAATGGATCGGTGCCCCTTGTACGGACAACGCCCGATCGCTCATCCACCTCGAACCTGCCCCCGGTTCTGTCTCGCACAATGAAGTAGTGTATATTATGGTCCGTGTCAGGATCTCTGGCTTGGAGAGTGAAGACTGGCGTGTTGGGCGCTGCGTTCAATTGAACTACCGTTTGCATCGGCAGGGGGCGGTTGATGAAGTACGGAGGCTCGTCGTTTACGTCCTTCACGTGGATGATCACTCGTTGGTTGTCGGTATCTGTAAATTATACAGTAGGCTAATTAGTCGCTATACCTAGCCTCTTTATTGAGTCTATTTTCTTTTATTGACTTTTCACTTACGTAAACAAAGAAACTCTCTGTTAGGTACTTACACCTATTGTGTAAACTAAAAGTAAAATTCAAACAAATAGAATTCAAAAATAGGTATCTAACCCTTTGGAGAACGTGACCAAAATGACCTACGCGTATATTCTCCACCAACTACTTATTTGACTATACATATGCCAGGGAATATTCACTGACGCATAGTCATCCAATATTCCCTGTCATGTGCGACCACTTACTTCATAGTATTATAGATAACTATTATGAGATGAATAAAACAAGTTCATCATTCGTAATACGTAGGTTCGATTCCCACCCGTTGCATTATTGTCGTGCCCACTACTAAAACAAGCTTTACCAATTACTTGGCTACTATTCTTTTTTATAAAAAAAACAGAAGGCGGTATGCCTGCTTGCTTTTTACTAGAAGACCAAGAGGTGGTCTAGAATAAGCTTTTATTATGGAGTAAAAAGTAAAAAGGCACCAACATAATATTATTGGTCATGTTGCTCTGATATAATGATAATAAATATCATTATACCAGAGCAACATGACCAATAGCATTTTAATTTTAAATTTTCCCATACAATGAAGATATTATATTATAATAAAAATATCTCCATTTTCTAGAAAAAAATGGCACGTTCCCACTTAAGTTCTAAACCTTTTAGCTGTACGTGAATGAGGACCCACAATACAGTGGCACACGATCCGGGGTATTTGCTGTATTCCCGCCTGTCTCGGTCCAAATGCCCGCCCTCGCATGTCCTAGTTTGTTATTAAACTCTTACTTTGCTACAAGCCTTTCTGAGAATCATTAACTACGAGCACGAAAAATCTCTTTATAAAAAGGACGTTTGTATAGTATTTTCTGTCCAAGAATTTGTATCATTATTTTATTTATTTAAGATTTTTAACGATTCACCTCAGTGCTAATTTGTCGGTCTATCTGTCACAGATATTTTATTCAGGAAAAATGATAATTACTGTCTTATACAGGGCGACCTGTAGTTCGATGCAATACTTCAAAACCTTAATTTAACCTAGTCAAATAGGAGTTTAAAGAAAAAGTTAAGTCTTTTTTTTTAATCTTTCGATTCGATATCCTACTAGCAAACAATTCAAATGAAACTTTTTAGGATTAATAGCTAACATCTGAATAATAGCTAATTTGTTCCTATGGCCTCTAGGATAGCCACTTATTTCAATGAATTAATTGCTCCAACATAATATATGTTATACTACGCGTGTCACGTTTCTCCCTTCTTACTCATAAACTACACTTTTGAAGAATCCCAAAATTCTACAGCGCTAGCACATAATTATACGGAATTTTATAAATCAGGAAAGCTTTATCCGCTCCAGAGGTTTAACCTCTGCTTTAGCCGAAGCGTTTCTCTTTGCATTTTTTTGGTAAAAAGGCGTTGAATTTAAAACAGATTTTCCGATCGCTTTACGTGTCAAACTCCAGTAAATAAAGCTCGTAAAGTAAGATTCAATTATCGATAAAAACATCAGAAAAGCGATAATGATACCTACTATTTAATGAACATTGAATGGAACTGTTTCTTATTTCACGGGAGAATATAAAAACAAAGGCACAAACACAACGTAAGCATATTACAAAAAAAAGCACTAAGTATACTTACATTTGAGAGCAACTGTTGGGTAAGCATGAAATCACGAAAGATAAATTAGTTATTAATGAGTTAGTTAACATTTTTATAAAATAAATTTCTTAGTAATTCCAATCCAATCCAATTCACCAGCCTGTATTCATCTACTGCTGGACATAGGCCTTTTCGAGAGCGCGCCACCAAACACTTATACCTATTATATCTTAGTAATTATTTATACCAAAATAATAATAGAACTCCGTCTGTTTTTCCGTCTGTTTGTTTACTTTTCACGATGCTGAACTTATTTTGACGACATTTGGGTCAGGCGGAAAATCAAAGAGTTCCCACGCCAGTTTCAAAATCTTAATCCAAGTGGACAAATTCGTTGGCATTAGCTAGTATTAATATCTTCTTCTTCTTCTTTATCAACCGATAGACGTCCACTGTTGGACAAAGGTCTCTTGCATGGACTTCCACAGGCCTCGATCAGGCTCCCTGCGATTCGTTTGATGTCGTCGGTCCACCAGTATTAATATAGTTTATGTAAATTATGAAACAACAGATCACACACCAGAGAAATCGCCACAATGAAATATAAAATAAAATAATAATATTTGTGTCAAGTAAGTATGAGTACGTATGCATAAGTTACAAGTCGCAAACATGGCTGTTTTTGTCAGAATCTGTAATATGTGGTATCCCTCGTCCCACGGGATTTACTTATATCCGTAATAAATCCGATGTTTGCTGTAATCCTACTCGCCGGATTCAGTTTCAGGGCGTTATTTCACGGACAAATGAACATAAGGACCTAACCAGTGTACTCGCAATGCTATATGCCGTTATCGCAATTCTTGTGTTGGATATTGATATTATAGCAATAATATTAATCTTATCCGCTATCAACCAGATGATATAATATTTCATTATTTAAACATTTAAAAATCCCCCAACGGAAAAAAGGAAATACAATGTGTATTTACTGAAACAGCTGAACCAATTTTGATAAAACATGTCTATTGACCACCGCTAGAAAAGCTTATTTAAAATTTAAAAAAACGCACCCAAGTCGGTTCTCCCGTTTAAGAGCTACGGTGCCACAGTCAGACATACATGGCGGTCAAACTTATAACACCCCTCTTTTTACGCCGAGGGTTAAAAATAGTAATTTTAGAATTTAGCTACTTTTTACACAGTTTGTGGGAACCTACACCTACATGCTTTCTTGCTATCTTTTATTTAATTTGTCATCTTGATTATGAATAGGTCCTCATTCCAGGTCCTGAGTTCGAGTGGGCTTTCTTCCATCTTTCTTATTTCGACAACTTAATCTTTAGACAAAATACTACTTGTACAATATTTATAAGTACCTGGATGACCGAGCTTTTCTCGTTTTTTTGGTACATTGTGTATTTTGGAAATTATATTTAGATACGAAGTACTTACTGATGAAATACGAATAATATTTTTCGATCTTGACATAATAATAAGAAAATATGAACTGGTTATTTAAATAAAAAAATCACGAGTGCAATTAGTTTAACATTTTATTAGAAACAAGTACTTGGCCCCCAGTAATAGTTTTTCTCACAAAAGAAAGGGAAAATAATAATCATCTGGACTCGAACCGGGGTCTTTCCGTTTCGGGACCGTCTGATTTCCCACCTGAGCTATTATAACCTTGTAGATGGTTGCGAAAAACTTCGTATTCTAATGATATTGTAGCAGTTTTTCATTGCCTGAAAACACGGATAAACGACGTTTTCTAAAAATGAAACCTAGATCGATTTATCGCCCCCGAAACCCCCTGCATACTAAATTTCATCGAAAAATCGTTGGAGCCGTTTCCGAGATTCAGATTATATGTATATTATGTATATAACATAATATATACAAGAATTGCTCGTTTAAAGGTATTAGATATAGCGTAGTCTGAACTGCGATTAAAATCAATATTTCTTACAAAGCAAACCTAGTTGACAAAAATAACGAAATCGGCTTACATTCAGACGCTACTTTTTGGGGGAATGCCAAATTTTTAACCCAATGTACATTTGTGCTTGTTTTTACTATTATAATACTGTGTAAATATTATGAAATGTTCATTTTATTTTCGGGCGCTGCTCCGCAAATCTTTCGATTAGGTACTCGTACATACTTATCAAACGTGCCCAGAATATCTGCCGAACAATGGATAGCATGTATAGAATTGTAAGTGTGGGTTTAATGGTATATTTTTCCGAATTACAAAGATAACTGTTTCATTTATTGGGTACGTGATTGGTAATCATAAACTTGTATTATATCCATATTATCTAAGATCTAAAGGACCACCCTAAGCTTTGTGCCTATCCATAAATATACGATACAAACCATGAAAAATTTAAAGAAGATATTCATACAAACTATTATTAATAATTATAATAAAACTGGCCTAGTTCGAGTCTAAGTCACACACGAAGGGTCCATAGGTAAGTACCACCAGGCAATAAATAAAGACTTAAGATGCCAAAGCCAAAGATGCGACAAAATGGTAGCTTGACTAACAATAATTTGGTATTGGCACCCTCTGAGTACGCAAACCTAATTTTAATAGTAAATTTATTTCTTTACTATGGAGTTGGTATGTACAACAATCTGACCAAATAAGAAACTTTTGTATGTAATATACTCGTTCTTAAGACGTTGAAATAAAATGAAGTCGATCTTTTTAATTTAATATTTTTTGCCGTGTTAATAAACGCCATAGTTACAGAGTACTGTCATACTGCCTACCTAATACGTCTGAAGCTGTAGAGTGTAGACCCCTACGACAGACGGATAAACATCGGAATCTTGACCGTTTGGCACCCTTTGGCTATGGAACTCTAATGGAACCCTAAATTGGAACTACTTACCCTACTATTGTTATACTTGTTATTGACTTATTGGGCAGGGCGTTATCAAGATTAGACGATAATAATATCTATCGAGGTCGATTTCCATTTTTTAACTGCATTAGTTATCTATTTACGCCAACTGCCGGCTGGTAGATATCTCCACCCCGAAGCAAGTTCCAATACTCGTCTTGACCATAAGCCAACGCCCATTGATAATATTTCGCGTAGACGAGATAAAAATCGCCTACTCTGTAAACTACTCGTGATAACAGCTTCCAAGCATTAGTAAGACTGATTTTATTAATAACGGAATACTCTGCATTTTAGAGGTGTAATAGAGGGTGTTATGGAATTTTAAATTTAAAGCGGTTATGCTCGATTTTGAGACATTTAGACTTTTGTTTATGTTTATCCCACACAAAATTAATTCTAATTTATTTTGAATTCTGACCTAGACTACCCTTAGAGGCTAAGACTAGTTATTTGGGTTATATAATAGGACGGCTTAAAGTTACCCTGACGCTAAGATTCATGATCATTAAATATAAAAGAACCTAGTTATTTTCAATTTTCATGTGAGTAATAATAAATATTTTTATTATGTTACTTTCTCTAAAAAATTGTTTACAAAAAGCAAAAAGTCAAATCCCTTGGCAAAGTACCACTCTGATTTTATCGCTCACTAGTCACTACAAGATTTTATTTCAAATTAGTACCTAACCTTTGTATGTCAATAAATCCTTACTAATAATCTCATTAATATTATAAATGCGAAACTGTGTTTGTTTGTTGGTTTGTCCTTCAATCACGCCGCAACATAACTACGGATTGACGTGATTTTTGCATGGTTATAGTTGAGGAACTGGAGAGTGACGTAGGCTATTTTTTATCCTGGAAAATCAAAGAGTTCCCGCGGGATTTTAAAAATTTAAATCTACGCGGACGAAGTCGCAAACATAATACAGGATAAACTAAAAATATAATCGTCACTGATAAATCGTCAAATATCTTTGAAAGATTTGATTAATGCTTCTATTAATAAAAGGGAATTATTAACACTTCAGATTCCATTCAGGGATCTTCCATTTCAATGAAATATTCGTTTTCGCTCTGCCGAATCATAAATTCAATTTTGATTGTCTAAGGAACAGAGGCGCAAATGGCACTTGAGTTCCGTGAAATACAAGGCAGGTTTTAAAATGATCCTGTGGGGTAGGAGCAGTCTGGATAGGTGAACTTGTGGGTGGACGGGTGGACCCCCTTTAAACTTCCCTCCCACACTCCTTGGGCGCGGATTCATTCTGCGCATGCGTACACTACCAGCCTCGTGCTCTCCTCGTGGCTTACGAGTCGGCCATAACGAATGAATCTGAACTTGCATTCGTTTTCGTAGGAACAGCTATGATCTATAGTGCCCACATGAGCCCTTGTTTACTCTCCCATATTAGGTACTTAATTAATGTTTACATTTGAAACTTATGCTTATAAACGAGTTTTGCGGTTCTACGTTCCTCCAACTAGGTAAATTGCGTTGTTTTCCGTGTCGATACAATAATAATATGTAAGTAATCCTAACTAATATTATAAATGCGAAATTGATTTTATTTCTTGGTTTGTCCATCAATCACGCAGCAACGAATTTTCTGCAAGGTTATAATGGAGGACTTGGAGAATGACATAGGCTACCCGCTAGGCCATGGCATCAAGCTACTTTTACCTAGAAAAAAAAAACAGAGGTTTCCCAAATATTTTTAAAAACCTAATTTCACGCGCACGAAATTGTGAACAAAAGCAAGTAATAGGTAACGATAAGAATAGTTTTTAAGTTGCCATTATTTATAATGATACACTGAACTATTGTAGCGTATTATCTATGTAGCGCACTTATCTTTTAGTACTGTCAGTTTTATGCAAAACTTCTTTCAGCATTAAATTATTCCACAACAGCCGCACTTTAGTCGTAGAGTACCTATATTCAACGTTCACGTATGAGACATGAATAACCTAGTTGTAACACGTTCAATATGAAGCTATCTATACGAGGAGGTACATTCCCATATTATACGTACTGAGTCCTCTGCGGCCGACAATGGAGCGGGGAAGCTTTGATAAGTTGAGGCTAGCCAAGTCTGATCTACGAGTGCAGTGTTAACTAGGTGGGTCTTTTAATATGATTTACAATAGACGTGCCAGCGTATTATACCTACATTCCCATTACCGAATCAGAGCTAGTCGTTCTATTTGAGCCACCTATAGCAGAAAGCACTGTGCTATAACTTTGCATCTAAATCATGAAATAATCTTGTTTACTTACCACTTTCTGGTGTTTTCGAACGGAACCGAGAAACTTTGTTAAAATGTAGCCACAAAGTACCTAAGAGAAGTCCTTATATTACTTTTTAACGTCAATTTTAAATTAGAAGGACTGTGTTTTTGAGCTCTATAGTCTAGGTATTTTAACCAACTATATAATACACAATATCATGAATCTCATTGAATCGTTGCGTAGAGTGTACAACACCGAGTTTGTACTTTGTATATCTCAAACAACTAAAAAGAGCATTTTTCATACTCAAGACATTCCTCGTTCATCATAATATACAGTTTAGTTAGTAATATAATATTTAAAAACATTTTGCTACGCAACTAAGTAAAGCGCAACAGCTACGCTGGTTTACGATGCTACGAACCTTTGCTTCTACGGCTTTTACTAATTTCATTGAAAGTGTAGACTACGATTACTTTACAGCTATAAAACTGACACACGTAAATTTAAGTATGCGTTTCTATTACATGCTTTTTAGGGTTCCGTAGTAAACAAGGAACCCTTATAGTTTCGCCATGTCCGTCCGTTTGTCTGTCTGTCTGTCTGTCTGTCTGTCCGCGGTTTAGCTCAGAGACTATTGGTACTAGAAATCTGTAATTTGAAAAGGGTATAAATATCAATCACGCTGACAAAGTCGTGAAATAAAATTGTGAAAAATAATTTTTTTTAGGGTACCTCCCCTACATGTAAAGTGGGGATGAATTTTTTTTCTCGTCTATCCCATAGTGTGGGGTGTCGTTGAATAGGTCTTTCAAAAATATTGTGGGTGTGGGAACATCATTTTTCAATTCAGGAATCCGTTTGTGAAAAATGATATTTTAAAGTGCTAAATTTTATTAGAGTCAAGTGTCCCCCCCTCTGCCAGCTAAATGGTTGTATATAGGATACAAGAAAAAATTCACAGGAGTAGTATATATAATGAATTTTAAAGGAAAACTATCACGGCTAAGTAGGGTTCATTAGTTAAGCAGTTATATCTGTTTTTCCCATGTTAGGTATTACACGTAGTGTAAGTTGCATATTTTGTAGAATATTATATGTATTTAAACCATGGAACTCAAAATTTATTCAATATTCATGAATAAAACAAAAGCAATATCCTAGGTCAGCAATAATATTTGAGACTTTCAACTACGGAACCCTACACTGCGCGTGGCCCGACACGCACTTGGCCGGTTTTTTACAATATAAAATAACTAGGGAGCTTTCGATCCGCATGGAGTTAGGTTTTTAAAAATTTCGGAGAAACCGTATGTTTTTTCTTGATAAAAGATAGCGTATCTGTCACTTCAAGTCTTCAACTATACCCATGCCAAAAATTCACGTCGATTCGTTGCTCCCTTGCTATGTGATTGAAGGAAACCCAATAAACCAAGAAACAAACACATTCGCGTTTATAGGTAATATTAGTAAGGATTGAGCATATTATTCATGCCCTAACTTCCATAATCCATAGTACAAGAGCATTTCATTCTAAAAACGAATATTAAACAAAGCATTATAACTTCACTGCGCTCCCATCCATATCTATGGGAAAAGTTTTTGCAGTTCCGAGCAAACTAAGTAGCATTTGAGCGGCATCCCTCCAATTCCGCGAGTAATAAATCCTGAAAATCTACCTGCACCACTCGGATAGAATATAATTTGTTACCCAATTCAACCGCATTTTAAAAAGGACATTTATCACATTTGACGCCGCGTGGAATATCGACCCGACCATATTTACACACCGTTAGTTCACATTTTACACCGCTTTTAGTATGCGAGGGATTTATAAAAGGTATCGACCGCATTATCGATCAAATAAAATTGGTTTTTAAAATAATATGTCCATTCTACATAATTATAATGTTCAATTAATTAATGGCGAATCAATTCAGAAAAGTTTCGTAACGTAAAGTAGTGTACTATATGTTTTCATAATATCGAAATGGAAGGAGAAAGGTAGCGATTTCTCTGACTTTTATTACCAACTCCAAGATAAGCACTTCTCTCCTGTTGTTTACCTGCAATAAATAAAAATAAATATATTAATTAAAACATATCGTGAAATAGGCAAGTGTTCGCGTACGTAGGTTATAATTGTAATGTTGCAAGTGTGCTAATAGAAAATTACAACTTAGCGCACTTGTGCGAAAAAATACGAATTTTAATTATGTAAACGGTATATGAAAATTTTAGAATTTTCCATTCTCTGTTCATCTTTTTAGGGATCCGTATCAAAATGGTATGGCGAATGGTGGGACTTTCTCCGTCCGTCCGTCTGTCACAGTCGATTATTTTAGTAACTACTAGGGCTGTACTAGCTCATGCCCGCGACTTCGTCCGCGTGAAGTTAGTTTTTTGTTTTTCTTCCGTGGAACTTAAGGAACATACAAAAAAATAAATTAAGCGAATTGGTCCATCCATTTTTGAGTTATGCGCTTACCAACATTCATTTTTATTTATATAGAGATTATATAGAGATTAAAGCTATCGCCATGAAATTTGGAATGATATGATTGTACATAATAGTGGCCCAATATCATTGGAATAAAGAAAAATCAAAAATCATTTTTAGTTTAATTAAAAAAAGGGGGAAAATCGGGGGTTTGAAATTTCAAAGTAAGATAATTACTATACTTACCGAGACGGATATATTATGAAAGGGCTGTACCTGTACATTCTTAAACAGATTTTTATTAAATTTTATGCATAAGTTTTTGATTAATCGTGCAAAATGTAGAAAAAATACCGCCCCCCCCCCCCTTATCTCCAAAGTTTACACTACATAACATTTTATACTAATCGAAAAATCAGAAATAATTATAGTAAATAGAGGTTTATGCATATTTTACAGGAAAAATAAAACCAACGCTCTGAGTTTTTGATATTAACAATAAACCCCTACAAATTACAATCATAGTTAACGATTAATAAAAACAAAAAAAAATATGAATAAGCAAATGTATTAATTTGCTAAATATTATCGTTTTACTTGAATACTTTTACTTGTGGGTACACCCACGGTGCGCGAGTTCGACTCGCACTTGGCTGGTTTTTTATTTCACAATTATGGGATTAGAAACAGCAGAAATACTATTATGCAGACATTCGAGTTTATTATCATTCGAATATTTTGAAGGTCGAATAAGTCTGCATCTACGTTACATAGTAGGTACATACAAAGTTTTTTAACTGTGGCGGCAGACTATAGTCTATTCCTACTCTATATCTAAAACATATCAAATTAATTCATTTGAACCGAATTTCGCAAACTCCCATTCGTAGTAGAAGTTCTGAATACATTTGCATATTATTTAAATAAATTTAGTCTAAAGATTTAAGGGAATTAAGTTGTAATACCAAGGAACATCTCAAGATAAATTAAGAAAATTCTATTGTTTCACATTTTCGTAGTTAATAATTTCACCACATAATTTTTATTATGTTCAAAGACAATCTAACTCTATTACATTTTTTTTTTGTATTAAAGTATTACTTTTGTGTTAAATTATATTATTTTAATTATTTAGATTTAGAACTTATTTAAATTACTATTTATTTATTTTTTATTAAAATGTTACAATATAACTTATAGCTGAACTAATCTAAGTACCTACTTATAATCGTATTTTGGTACTAGGTACATGTATATATAACTCCAGTACAAGGGCGTAGCCAAGGGGGGGTTTTAGGGGTTCAAACCCCCCCCCCCCCCGAAATATGCAGAATATTGATAAATGTTATGTTGAAAACAGGAGAGACCTGTCACCAATTGTCCGATGGCATATGGTGCCATGACGTATTTGGCAACATTCGTATTCGTTCGTATGTTTTTGTGTAGTACTTCCGAGTCCCGATGGCCGACGCGATGCTCCAGCATGTGGTCTATGCTACTAGGATAGTCGCCAGTCCCAACGGATTACCAAGTGCGTGCGGACTACATTGAGTGAACGAGTTTATTTTGTAATTTGTGTGATTATTGCGCTGTGATTTTACTTCGAGTAACCTACATAACTTATTAATACAGGAGTAAGTAAACAAATACCTTATAGTCAAATTATTTCATTTTTTCCAGATGTGCACGGTTATTTTTAACCGACTTTAAAAAAGGAGAAGGTTATTAATTAGTCGGAATCTTATTTTTTTTATGTATTTCCACCAATTACTCAAAGACGCCTAAACCGATTTGAAAAATTCTTTTTTTGTTTGAAAGCGTATACTTTATCGATTCTAAACAATAGAAAAAATCGGCCAAGTGCGAGTCGGGCCTCGCTCTTTTAGGGTTCCGTTAAAAAAATTAAATAAAAATATTTCCATGTACCCATGGAAAAATTTTAATTTAATTTTTTCAATTTAATTTTATTTTTATTATTTGTTGTTATAGCGGCAATAGAAATACATAATATGTGAAAATTTCAAGTGTCTATCTATTACGGTTGACGAGATATAGCCCGCTGACAGACGGACGGACGGACGGACGGACGGACGGACGGACGGACAGCGTAGGCTTAGTAATAGGGTCCCGTCCCGGGTACGGAACCCTAAAAAGGTCCAGTCCCTTGACCTTTTTCTATTGTTTAGAATCGAATTAGTTAAGAAGTTTTACAAAAATTACCGCTTTCTAATTTACCGCTATTTTAGCCGTTTTTGTTTGTACTCGCTCTTTTATGCATAGTTGTAAGTCTACCCCTTTTGGTTTATTGCGTCTGCCACATGTATTGTGTGCTTATAATATTTTATCTTATACGCACTCTCGACGCGATTACATGCTCACGAGTTCTTTTGCTTTCGTCCGAAACTTCTCTTCAATATTTCTTTGTAAGTGGTAGAAATTAATAAACTATACGCGTCTCCTTCCCGTTTTCTACCGTACATATTGCTGTCCCTTCCTTCCCCTACTTTCGCCTGAAATCGCTACGCCAATTCGCAAGTCAGTGTGTCAACCAACGCCCGCGCCGGAGGCACGCTTCTCACGCGCCTGAAATGTAATGGCCGCCTCGCACAAGTGAAAAAACACGTGAACTTTACAAATATCGCATTTTCTCATTGTTCGCTAACGACTTTATGGTGATTTCGCAAGAATCAGAAAATGGAGTGAAGGTGAAATGCAGTGAAAGAAAGTGCAACTGGATTATTCAGCGATTTTCCTTCAAGTAAGCACATTTTCTCCTTTCTCCCTCCACGCGCTTCCTGTCTGGAACTTTCTACAGTCCTTTTCAGACAGGAATTATCGAAGGATAAAAAAATTTATAAGTTATTTGCCGACGCTCGCTTTAAAACCCACCAGTAAGGTAACCACAACTTTTTTTTTATAGGTACGTGTGTCATTATTGTCGGACGATGGAAAATAAATAAAGAAAAATTGATAAGCTTACGGGTATGGACTACTGGAAAAAGTGGTGCGGCCAAGCGGTTTCCAATAAAGAAGAGGATTTTGCTACCGAACCTACAATTAGCTTGTATGCTGACAAGGTGTCTTTGATGACAAGCAAGCCTTCTACCTCAACTACACTAACGAACATCGAAATCGAGGCGGTGTCACCGGCGCCCTGTTTCATACCTTCGACCACCAAGCCTACGACTAGCGTGGAACAGGTCAGCTTGCCAATCAAAGGATGAAGTAATCTTCATCTTTTGATTGTGCAGCTAAATTGGACGAAAGCTAAATTGAAAATTACTCAAATAAAGACAAAATCATGGATGAATATTTAAAAGTCCAAATTTTAAAAATGCCCTGGACCCCATCCAAAGATTATAAGTTTCCCATTTCCACAAAACGAAATTTGCGCTTTCAACTGAAATGGATAGAGAGATTCTCCTGGTTGTCATACTCTGAATATATAAGTGGAGCATACTGTCGAGTTTGCGAAGTAATGGGACGTTCACTTAACGAAGGCAAAGGCAGCCATCAGCGAATCGGCCAGCTCGTAACTGAGCCTTTCTGTAAGTGGAAAAATGTTTTTGGAAATATTTGAAATTCATGCAAAATCAGGATACCACAAGCGTAATTCAGAGTTGGCAGATAACTTTCTTAAAGTAATGTCTTCACGTGCGTCAGTAACTGAACAGTTGTCTTCTGAAAGAAAGAAACAACAACTGGAAAGCCGAAAAAAACTTATTCGAATTGTAAAAGCAATAACTTTTTGCGGTAAACAAGGTATCTCCTTAAGAGGTAAAATTGACTCAGGTCGAGTCCACATTACACCAGAAATTGAACAACCACTGCAGAATGATGGTAATTTTTGGGCTCTGTTGCGGTATGCGGCTGAGTCTGGTGATAAAGATCTCGATGAGCATTTGGCTACTTCTCAGAAAAATGCCCTTTATACAAGCCCTCAGATCCAAAACGAATTAATACACATTTGTGGTGATATAATTCAACATAAGATAATTGATGATGTAAAGAAAGGCAAATTTTTTGCTATTCTTGCTGACGAAACCACCGATATATGCAAATGCTCTCGAAAATCTCCAATCTAGTCATAATAAAGAAACATCGCAACAAGCTGTCCAAATGCTTAACACGTTTCGATCTTCGGATTTTGTAATGTGCTTGGTGATCCTTCAAAAAATTATGAGCTATACATTGTCGCTATCAAGACAATTGCAAATCATTAACACCGACCTCATCACAGCATTCAACCACGTGGACGATGTTATTAATGCCTTACAACTCTTGAAAAGTAAAGCCGACGACGAATATCTCTATCTCTATGAAGAAGCAAAGATTTTACTCGAAGAAAATGGTGGTGTACTGAGAATGCCACGCATCGTCGGAAGACAATTAAACCGATCTAACATTCCTGCATCGGACATATGCACTTATTACAAAATAAATTTATTCATCCTATTCCTTGACCATACAATTCAACAATTGGTTGAAAGGTTTACGAAACACCGTAAAATAGTAACAGTTATCTGGTGTGTTACCTTCAATTTTCGCGGCCAGTTCTGAAATTGATGAAGCAATTAGTATGTACTTGTCAGTGCTTCCCGAAAGTAATACATCTGTGATTAAAGCAGAACTTGAAGTGTGGAAAGCAGTGATGACGAAAACCTCCCCTACCCCAAAATCTACTTTGGAATGCCTAGATAAATGCGATCAAAACCTGTATCCAAATGTTTATATATTGCTACAAATTTTGGCTAACATACCAGTTTCTACTGCTTCTCCAGAAAGGACTTTCTCAAGCCTAAGGAGACTGAAAAACTATCTGCGCAACACTACGAGTGAAAACAGACTGAACGGTTTGGCTCTCATGAATATTCACTATGGGATTGAAATTGATGCGGATGAAGTAGTTGATATATTCAAAAAAAAACAGAAGATTAATTCTGTAATGTGTTTAGGTTTAAGAATTAATGTTTTTATTACAGACGTTTGGTTAGCATTTTTGTAAACATTTGTATGTACTTACCTGTTATTTTTTGTTATTATTTTTCACTTTTCTTTTCAAATAAATATAAATGACATTTCATGTAGGTACATTTTATTTTTTTCAAACCCCCCCCGACACTAAATCCTGGCTACGCCCATGCTCCAGTATTTTTGAAATTGCCAGTGGTTGCACTCGATATAACTCCAAATACAAAATTACGGTGCGACTCGTTAGCAGTTGCTGTGAAATTGCACTTTATACGGTCACTGAGCGAAAATATTATACCCACCACGACGTCGATATTAACAGTTCAGTTACAGTTTTAATCTATAGGTACGTTACTGTAACGTTTTGGTATAAAAGGTACTGTGCAAACAAGTTTATTATATGAAAATAACATCGTATAATTCAATTAATTATATTATGTAACTCTATCAATTCGTCTTTGGAAAAAGTCATGAACATTGTATATCCTGTCCGTAATTCAGCATGTTCATAAACATACTAGTGGTTCGCCCCGAACTGAGACCTCGCGGTAACGGTATCCCATGATTATTCATTCAATCGATACATGACGACCAAAACTGACATTATTATTATGCCCGTTTTCACCAAACATACCTAAATCATCCCCTATGTAGGAGTCTCTTTACGTAGGTAGCTCCAAAAAACAATCCTAAGTCCTAACATCCGTCCCAATGTCCTTTTAGGTGTCCCGTACAGGATCGTGATAAAGAAGTTGACAGTAATCATCACCTTACTTATCATAGGTAGCCCGTCAAGGTTAGGGAACGTCAGTGAAAACATTGAATTATTATGTAGGTACTAACGAGTGAAAACGGGTTAGGGGCATCTGTACAAATCGTCATCTATCGACTCGAATAGAAAATATACAAAATGCTGCAATTAATAGGTAGTTTATTGAAGTTTGATATTTAACTAAAGAATAATTTTAATTGAATAATATGTTATTATATTATGTACCTAAATAATAATGCTCGACGCAAAACTGTTTTTGGGATAGATCGTAGTCGTAACTCCTACTGACTGCGCCATCTATTAGCATTATTGTGAAGCTATGTGAAATTTACTGATGCTCATTAAAAATTAAATAATCTCGTTTCTTTATAATATTCATATAATTTTAGTATTTGTTGTTCAAGTACAGGATACAAGTGAAGTAAGAAAATAAGTACAACTTGAAAATATAAAGCCAATTTTCCAGAGAACGTCTTCAAGCGAGCGTATTAAATCGCCACTTTGAAAGCCCCCCATTTCGTCAATTTTAGGAAAAAAATTAAAAAAAAATACGTTTGTACTCTGTTCCAAATTGTCTTTAAAATGATACACAGCAAAACCTATGAATCGCAAAAAAAAAAATTTACTTCGCATTCGCTTCTATGAGAGCCCCCCTGAAATAAAGATTTTTATAACTTTTTAAGCCATTTTCGGCTGGAGGCCATCGGTTTACATATTATATCTAAATTTGAAGTAATTACGTTCAGTAATTCAAAAGTTATAAGGCTCTGACAGACGGACGGACGGACGGACGGACGGACGGACGGACGGACAAGTGCAAATCGCTCTAGTAAACTCAGAGACCTCGCTTCGCTCGGTCAATAATCAATATAAATGTGTACATAGTTACATTGAAATAAAATAAACTAAAATATAAATTAAAACTTAAATAAATGTAAAACCACATCGATACCAATGTAGCGTAGCATAGTAAACAAAACTGCGGGCAGCACGGCCCTTTTTCATTGACTAATTCTTTGGCGAAGGTAGATAATTTTATTAGTACTACTAGCTGACCCCGCGAACTTCGTACCGCCAGCAAAAATATTTAGTGGTTGGTCACCCTTATCATTTAGGGGTATGAAAAATAGATGTTGGCCGATTCTCATACCTACCCGATATGCACACAAAATTTCATAATAATCGGTCCAGCCGTTTCGGAGGAGTACGGGAACGAACATTGTGACACGAGAATTTTATATATTAGATTAGAAGAAGATTATAGAAAATATTTTAATCAAACTCTTCAAAAGTATGCCGTATACCGCATTCAACCTCACTTCAAGATGATGCATCAATTCAGGTTCTAAAAATACCAAATAAACCCTTTGATATTAATTATAATTTGAAGTAGAGAGTGCCGTTTATTCTTCTCCGGAATGTAAACAATCTCTATGCTAAATGCTGTCTCTATGAGGATTGCGACTTTGTGTCTATTTATGGGCATTAACAATTAAATGCAGAAATGCAACTAAAATAGAGTGTAGACTGTTAACTGTAGGTATGCTTTTAATTTAGTAGACCGCATTTGACTCACTATTTTTATGAGAATGGCCTATAATATTGCAAGCAACGAGACCACATCTATTTATTTTCATGCTAAATTATAGAACAACATATTTTGCAATTAACATTCGTGGCCATATAATATTGATGAACGAAAAAAAAATAACGCTCTCATTTGTAGTTTTATTTGGCCGTAGTGAAACTTCTTTTAAATTACTTTTAGTTGCTTATTAGTTAGTAAAATAATACTAATTAACATTATATTAACTGATTTTCCTTTCAGAAAATTTTCGCTTGGTTACAGCTCGGCTGGAGATGTATGGAATAACTCAAACCACTTGGTGGCTTATAAACGCATATTGTTATTAAACGAAAGTCGAAATATGGATTTATCCAGTGTTCTTGTTTCGATAGAGGTCAGTGATGATACCTGAATGTCATTTTACAATACAATCACATCAAATAATTATATTATGGTAAAGTACGGGTAAAGTTAACATCGCGTGTCGCGGTCAATTTGTCGGGTCATTTGACGCTAAGTCCGCATACGGGTGCGATGTGCCGGGGGGCAATTAAAACACGGCTTCATCACCCATGGCGCCGGCCCCTAGAGCCTTACGACAACCATTATACATATTGATTTCCAGTAAAACAAACATTAGTGATTACATTCTGTGGTTATTTTAATCTTGGCGTTTATTAGGTCATTAGCTTTTGCCCGCGATTTCATTCGTTGACTTACGACGAGTAAGTTTATAAAAATCCGGCGGGAAACCTTTGTTTTTCTTAATAACAAGTAGACTATGTTACTCTCCAGGTACTCAACTATTACCCGTAAAAAATCTAGTCCATTGATTGAAGGAAAAACCAACAAAAAAGATCTCATTTATATTATATGTAAGGATTAATTATGTTAAAACGTCTTTATTTCTTTGTATCTACTCCCCAGTTATATTCGCGTTGATTCTTACATTTGAGCGCTGATTAAATTCGTGTATGTCTAGTAGGTAAGAAAACAAAGGAAATGTTATATTAATATGTACGCATTGGGTTCACCTCGGTAGAGCGTCTTCTTAAAGTACGAAACGAAGAAGGAGACGACGATCAGCTGTCGAGGCTAGTATACGCAAAATGGTCAGTACCGTAGTGACGTAGAACTTTGACCCTTTGATCTCATACAAGCATGCTAGGAGCTTGAACCAGAGGCATGTGCAACATTTTCAGCTTGATGGTTTGTACCACTAATTTCCAACCTTTCAGATTTCTACTCCATAACCGATATGTTCATAGCTAAGTACATAACAATAAATAAATTAGTTTTATGGTAAAAATATCTAAGCTTTTACTGTAACATTTATAAAGTTTATAAACTTTTCAATTGCTTGCTTTGTAAATTGAACATGTTTTAGACCGTACGACAGCAAAAGTTTAAGGAAAAATTGTTAAACGAGCGAGCAAAACTTTTGTTTTACGTGTTACTTTAATACAAGCTCGCTGAAAGGTTTATTTTTAATCCCCAGAATAGAAGCAAGTTAAGGTTACTGAATATTATAAAGCTTCATTTTAGAATACCTATGCCGGTCTGCGAATTCGACCTTCAGAGTAATAAGTAACGACTGAATAGGAAGGGAAATAAATTGCGCACCTATTTGATTTCAGATTTTTTGATAATTTTTTTTTACTTTACTGATGTTTAATTCCAAAGTGTATTTGTTGGTTTGTCTATCAATCACGCAGCAACAGAGCAATAGTTCCTGGATCCTGGGACCTGGGAGAGTGACATAGGCTATACTTATTATCGCTTAAAACAAAAGGTTCCCGCGGCATTTATAAAACTAACTTCACGTGGCCGAAGTCGCGTGCAAAATGACAGGACAGTGACAAAATGAAGACAAATGACAGTTTAACCAATTTAATCTGGCTAGACTGGCCATAAATGGCACAGTGCATAAACTACCAACGCTTAAAGCAATAGCATACTGGCATACCCTTACAGCAAATGTTCGTATTCTGTAGTGATCCTAGCACGAGACCTATGTGGACATCTGTGGGTTAAATGAGATGATAAAAAAGTCCATACAAAGTTCATAACAACAGAAGGTAGGTATCAAGATTATATAAAACCATAAAAGTTCCGGTTCATTAACATTGCAGTATGTAAATGAATATGGAATGAGGAGGGAATCCTTTTTCTATAATGAGCGAGAATCAACCATACGACTAAGCTGCTCCACTTCACAATGAAAATATTACGATGCAAATGGAAGATATGAAGAATCATTTTGAAAATAATACTGTATTAACCTATATTTCAATTTTCCAGGAAGTATTTATTTTAAAAACCTTGTGCCAGATCATTTGTCACACATATACGCAAAATTGTTGACCTTTGGCGGTAAACTTATGTACTTATGGGGTTATTTTAGGGGATGATTAAAAAATGCCTCAAGAGCCGGCAAAGCATTAGGGTTTCTTCTGCTAATAGGTACTGCCAAGTGCCAATGTTCATGAACGGCGGGAATTAAAAAGAAACATTAAGGGCCGATTTCATCAACGTAAAATAAGTCTTATCCAGGCATAAGTTTGATATTTTGATTTTTGGCATTATTTTTTGAGAACGCTTCCTGTGGTTAAAGTAGGAATATTTCTGTTTCAAATCTTCACGTCATTTTTACTGCACACCTAAACTAGCGGCACGCTATGATGGCCGGTTTGACGTTTGTCCGCTCATGAAGTTCCGTATTAATTGATAACGACTTTGAAGGAAATAATTGTATTACTTTATTGACGATAGTGATGTGCAGAGATTCATAAATTTTATCGAATGTAGTTTTAGGTTTAGGACTCAAAATTTATTTATTAAATTGATTTCTAAAATGTATACAAGTGTAGAAAAATCAGTTTGCACCATTTAAGGGGTGAATGTACTTGTGAATATGAACAATTTTCACTATGTGGACAAACCTCTGAAATCGCAAAAAAATATCAGCTGTTTCATACAAAAGGTAAAATTTTTATTTTTATATGATATATACCACAACTCGGCATTTGGTTTTCTAAATTGAAAATTTTTAAAAATGGAATCTAATACGATCGTCACATAGGATCGCTGGCTAGCACAACTACTACCTCCGGCAAACTCGCGTCAATGCTCAATGCAAAACAAAGCAGTTTCGAATTGACGTTGCTTCGAAAAGTATAAACTGTCAGTGCAATGCGATTGTGATATAGTTTTGACCTGGCTTTGGATTTCAAATATTGATACTGCATTACTGTTGACCCTTGCTCGTTAATTTGGACTCTGTTCAAGCCCTTTGTTGTGGATTTCGTCGATATGACCGAACGTACGCAGAGAACTGTTCTAAATAGTCAGACACGTGAGTTCGTAATACGCCTTCGTAACTATTTCGATCGTGAAGCTCAAAATGGAGGGCCAATTTTACCTATAACGTCAGTGGTTGAACGCGTAGCTGATGCGCTTAATATTGGACAACGAACTGTTAGACGGATAACTAAAAAAAAATATGGCGAGACTGGCACAGAAGAAAATAAACTTCACACACCAAAAAAGAGAAAACGAGCAAAACCAGTCGTAGGCATCGATAGCTTTGATGCCGATGCTATCCGAAGACATGTTTACGGCTACTATTTACAGAAGGAGTATCCAACAAGAAAAAAGTTGGTGCATTCACTGAAGGAAGCTGGATTATTCTTCGGTGGGGAAAGTTCTTTAACGAAGATTTTGAAGACCATTGGATTTCGATACAAAAAATGTAACAAACGCAAAATATTGATGGAAAGATTTGATATAGCGATGGCAAGGTATACTTTTTTACGGCAAGTGAAAGAAATCAAAAATTGGCAAAATGTTGTGTTCTTGGATGAAACATGGCTTAATGCTAACCATACTGTAGGCCGTTCTTGGAACGATGACACAGCAGCATCTACTTCCAAAGTTCCTGTAGGAAAAGGATCGCGACTTATAATTTGTCACGCCGGAACCATCAACGGGTTTGTCGAAGGTTCTCTCATGGCTTTTGCGTCAAAAACCACTGGAGACTATCATGAAGACATGAATGGAGAAAAGTTTACTGAATGGTTTACCTCAATGTTGTGTAGCCTCCCTGAACCATCTATTATAATTATGGACAACGCCCCATACCACTCGATGCAAATTGACAAGCCACCTGCCCAATCCCAAAAGAAAGCTGATATCGTCGCATGGCTTCGTAAAAATGGCGTAGATGCAAACATGAATATGTTAAAAGCGGAATTAGTACGTCTTTTAAAAGAAAACAAACCAACCAAGATCCGATACGTCATTGACGAAATAGCATTAGAACATGGGCACAGAGTTATACGGTTACCGCCTTACCATTGTGAGTATAATGCGATTGAGTTGGTGTGGGCTCAAATTAAGGGATATGCTGCAAGACACAATACAGAACCCCCATTTACCACAAAAAAAATGCTAAAATTATTAGAAGAAGCTTGTGAACATGTGACTAAAGGAGACTGGGAAAAGGTTGTGAATAGAACTGTTAAATTAATAAGGGAAGATTATGAAAGAGATGTGAAAATAGATAATATTATAGAAAACGAACATATAATTATTAATGTAGGTGATGATAGCAGTGACGACAGTGAAAATAGTAGTATGGACGAATCTGATTAATTATGGCCTTTTGTGGCACCTTTTTTGGTATCTTTTGTATTCATATGTTTCTTGTGTGCATATAAAGTATGTATATTCATTTTCATTCAAATATTCAGTTCGTTCAAATAAATTAAATAAACATATACATTTTTGTTTTATTAAACCTATTTAATCAGGTACAAAAACAAAACTTAATTGTTTTTTGTTCGAGAATAAATTGACATTCCACATCACTATTGTAATGTGTCAAACCGGCCATCATAGCGTGCCGCTAGTGTAGTCTATTCTCACTATCCTTATCCTTACTAATATTATAAAATGCGAAAGTGTATTTGTTTGTTGGTTTGTCCCTCACGAGGGATTTTAAAAACTAAATCCACGCGGAGGAAGTCGCGGCCATCAGCTAGTAAACAATATTTCGAATCCGAAATGGGCGCGGTGATCTACCAACAGTTGACGAGGATTATAGATATAAATAATTAGATATAGTAAATAATTATATTATATATTCCTATCTCATTGAAAGTTGTTAAATGCTCATACTGACTCGGAAGCCAGAGTATAATTTCCTGTTACAGGTAACTTCCCTTCCTGTCAACCCGCTATATTCTGAATAACACTTAAATGTTAAGCAAGTTTAACTTTGTCGTCTAAACGTTATGTTCGTAGGATAATGGCCGGCTTAACTTGCTAATGGATTTTATCAACCAGCATTTTATCTTATCCATCGCATAATGTACACGATAAAATTCAAGAACTAAAAATGTATTACTCTAATTATTTTCGGAATTTACAAAATTAACAGTTCTGTATCAAAGTAACTTGGGTGACTACTTACCTTGCTTACCGGGTGGGTACTTATTTTATTGAAGATCGAACTCAATATTACATGAACTTTATATTTTTGCTTGAATTGAATTAGTCATGACGTCATATAACATAATTTGACACTGGGACCACTAACCAACGATACCTTATTGTTCTAAACCTCTTAAAGATTACCTTTACTGATCTGATGGAGTATGATAATTCTGTTTTTTTATAAAGTAAATAAGTGTAATATGAAATGATAATAATTTGAATAGTGAAAATTTAAATAATGATTCAGATGGGTGGGTAGTTCTACCTACTTTATTCTAAAAGGCAGGAAAAATTAATAATTACGTCACTGTAACAGATGACAAATACTTAGAATTCATCAATACGCCCGCGAGCTTACAATTTCGGCCGATTATAAAGAATTATTAAGGCAGATATTAAAATAATAAATAGTATTACTAGCGAAAACGTAGAGGTTTAACTGAGCAAAAATATTTACAGAAAGCCTGCCTTCTGAAAAGTCTGTGCTTTAACATTGTTGTTAAAGTAAGGAACCTAAGCTACGTCTCTTACAAACCGACAATCATAAAAATAACACATTTTGTTACATAGCTGTACAAAACGAGATAAACGTGTTAGTTGCAAGTCAGGTGAATAACTTAATAAGTTTTATTAACCGTGGAGGTTAAAAACAAGCAAAGTGTGTTAAATAAGTCAGAACTCAGGATTAATTCTTCCTAAGTTGAAAGTGAAATTTTCGTATAAAAATAAAGAACCCTGATTTCATCCAAAATAACTTTTTCGTATTAAAATTTAACCTTAACCTAACCGCCTCACATGCGACCCACGTCAATAGCTTATTGAATTTGTAATAGAAAGGTTAACGTCTAAGTACTGAGAAGCCAATATCGAATCGAATTTCGCTCAGGGAAATTGGTTTAATTGTGAAAACTCGAACGCGCCAGGCTAGGACATTTTCATTACGACGCGCGGTGTCCGGCGCAACGCGGTTCAATGTCCACTCCGGTCTATATTTAACACTCCAGCCACGCCGGCCGTAAACTGCATGTGCGATACGAACAATCCACCAAAACGATCGAAGTTAGGTACACAAATACAGTTATACTATTTACTTTACCTGGAAATTTTCAGATATTATTACTCGCTTTATTGATAAAGGAAAGTGAGGATACCTGTAGACATCCTTGGGAGATCGCAATTTGTGAAGTTTGCCAGTCCGCACGTCTAAACCAGAATTGTACTGACCATGTCCTTCTGAGAGGAGACCCCCGTGCCCAGTAGAAAGCAGGCTATGAGTTGAGATGATAATAACACTAAAATACTTGAGGTGGTAATAACACTAAAATCTAAGGGCCTGTTTCACCACTTGCTGATAAAGGTCTGATAACCTATCCACAACTTATCTGACGGAAAGCGTTTAAATTTCTGTTTTATAAGTATCTGATATGTCAATCTGGCAGTTTAACTCAAAAAGATATCACACAGATTTATCCAAGAAATATTGTACCTGTTAGATACATATCAGGCACTTTATCAGCAAGTGGTGAAACAGGCTATAAAGCTCGTAATTTAAAATGGCAAATAAACCTATTGTTGAACTTATCACTTCTATAATCTGTGTTATAAAGAGATTCACGGAAGAACCGAGGTCATCGACATAGCCCAAAGTATGTTAAATTGGCAGCGGGAAAGCCATACCTACTTACCATACGATTAATGAACAAAGGTCGTAGTACGTAATTAGTCCTAGAGCTTAAAATAGGTACCGGCCTAGAGTGGAGATTGCCCACTACGTACCCTACCGTACCTGCCTACAGTAAAACTGAGATGATTCCTAAAGTAGCGACGTGGTGCGCGAGGGCTGGAAGAGTGTCAGTTGACGTATCTAAC
Organism: Oeneis ivallda; assembly: GCA_029955525.1. Lineage (NCBI taxonomy): Eukaryota > Metazoa > Arthropoda > Insecta > Lepidoptera > Nymphalidae > Oeneis > Oeneis ivallda. Next base: position 17,280,660 of record JARPMR010000002.1, on the reverse strand, counting down.
AGTTGATTCTCTTTGATTTGATTCTGTCCCGCTCCCTCTATACAGCTAAGTAAGTATCTAACGAACCGTTTCATTTCAAAAGTAGCGTATAGATAAGTTAGCATGGGGCACCTTCAAACATATGGAGGACTGTGTGCTTAGAAAGTTAGAACTCATTAGTGAAGTCTGAGTCTGGAAGTTGACGCATGCCGATATCACGATGACGACCAATTCTGTTAGCTAATTAATAAGAATCAACATATAAAAGTAGGCATAGTCCTAATTACATGAAAAAAGAGGAGACCAAAGTTTGCGTGCCTGGTCGCTGCGCTGAAATCAATAATTTCGTCTCACTCCCGCGCGACGAGACTTCTTTGCCAATGTAAAATTTTATTTTGTAAATAGCTAATTAACGAGAAAATACTGCCAAGCGATCAGCGAAGCATGCACGTGAACGTTTGTGTACATACTGTCGGTAGTAGGTACAGTAAACATAAAGGCGTTCTCTTGAATTTTAGCCTGTAAATTGGCACCAGTATTGACATAAAAACGTAGCTAAAGGTATTAATTAATCAGAATATCAGGGTAGAGGTAGGGCAATATCAGTAGAGAAAGGCCTTCTTACTTCATATTTTATACCCATATCTTTCCCTCGTTCAATATAATAATATAACACTTCCCGAACGGCAGCGATACGTAGTCACGTCCTCGGGAGACGCTAACAAAGTTCCTGCATTCAACATGACACAGAATGGAGAGATAATATTTCTCGTTTCAATGTGTTATATTTTGTTCTATCTAATAAACTTTTGATGAGGCTATATTAAAGTTAAAACTACTATTTATATGGACGAGAAGTTATCGACTAAAGCAATAGCCAATAAGCTATAACGATAACTATGTCGAGTAGGTATTTCATAAAGCAATATCGGGCTTTGCGAAAGGTATCAAAAGCGTATAAAGACCAAGTTCTTTTAGTACGTGCCAGCTTTAGCAACACAACCGCACAGCGGAAAAGAAAGCAATTTACACACGGGGGCAGAACTTCCTAAACTCATCAGTAGAAGCGGGAGCACGCCCGGTAACGTTACTTGTGAAGAAACTTACTGTTACCGTGCTTACATACGGTACAAGTTTTTATTTTATTTTTATTTTAGTCAATAACAAGATAGCCATTCGATTAGTCACGATATTCAGTCTATGCAAGTGGACTAACTTGGATGGGTAGGGGGAGGTATGGGAGTTTTTAATTAAACCTATACCTACCCCAAATCTGTTTCTATGCGTCGTCACACAAAATCACTAGGCGGCACGTCTTTGTCGCTAGAGGGGCAACTAGCTACGACCAGACCAGAGACATTTCGGAAATTATAAATTACCAAATTTTCCCCGCCGGAAATTGAACCCGAGACCTCCCACTATAAGACGACAGCGCTCACCACTACGCCAGGAAGGTCATCAGAACGAAACATGATGTCAGTGTTAGTGTTACCCACAAGCCTCTTTCATTATACATGAGATTCTCAGACACTTCGAAATGCAACTCTATTCTTAATAAGAGTGCGAAATTTTAACAAACTTTCAGAGGCACGGAGGAAACAAAAAAGCCATATTTGCATCTCTAGTCAGTCAAAATTCAAAATTTAAAATTATGTATTTCACTTAGGCCATCCTGTGCCTCTTAATTATTTATTATGACACTTCATGACTCTACTACCGGTTTGGAAAGCAGATTCTGTTGAGAAGAGTCATTGATTTAGTTCCTGACTTGGGTCTATGTCGGTTTACCAGAGCAGCCGACTGATTGCAATGCGCTGCGGTCGTTGTTCTAGAACAATATTATTGAAGACTAAAACGTATAGCACGAAACACCAATCCTCTGGAAATGGTTTGTATACACTATACTGTCGACTATCGGTGCATCGCCCGCATTCAGACTATGGTATACATAGCTGCATACTGCTTCATAAGCATAGAAAGCCAATACAAAATTACCATAATAAAGCTTTGTGAACGTATCCAGTACAGTATAAACCTAAGTTTATCATATCTGAAGACATAATAAATCTGCACTAATTTAATATTGCCTAAATTAGGCTCAGCTTTGATTAATAAATTCAATCAGTCAATAGACGCGGTACTTCAGTTACAAGGATAACAGGAAAGTGGATCTCATTTAAGCAGATATTATTCAGTGGATGGCGACAACATTAATTAAGATTGTAAAGACCAACGAGAACTGTCGCGGTTTCATCCAATTAATTAATATCCCTTGTTACAATTTTCATTTGAAAAATCGTGCAAGAAAATTTGGGACAGGTTTAACTGTCTATTTAGTACATTTGACTATGGACCCGAACTTTTAATTATTTAAGTAAAATAAAAAAGAATGTAATTCAAAATACAAGCAAGAAAAAGCCGCCTAAGTGAAATTGGGTCGATGGTGAAATTGGTATTTAGGACTACCCTAACCTAACTTAACCGAGGAATAAAGATGTTTTGGCAGATTACTCGGCGTTAATGTAAATGGCAGTTAATTGCAACAATTAGACAACCGGCAATCAGTCGGGACCTGTTTCGAAAAACATGGTTTCTGTGATTCATACCTAAGTATATGACGTTTTGTCGCTTCATGCGACAGAGGCGACGGTCTACGAAACCAGAGGCTGGTCTAACCAATGTGTTAATTTAACTGCCGAAGACTGTACTAGGTATGTTTGACCTTATCCCATTCTCAAAAGAAGAAATGTGTCTCACATCGCTCAGAACAAATACGAATAATACTAGAGTACTTGAATCTGCACTCAGTGCTCAGACACTGCACAATCGTCTGTTTAAGCATATTTATATTTCACCACATTGGGACCTACGGGATGTAAGACGGGATGTGAATAAAAACATTTTTTCTATGAAACAGTGAATAGGAACAGAAATAATGGGACTACACTTACTTTGTATAGTAAAGTTCTTATGTTATTATTATAATCTGTTAAATTTTACTGAGAGCCCTAGATTTTTTATTTCATAAATAGCAAGGGTGGTTAAACCCTTTGAAATAACGTACCTACTGTAGTTTTCGAAGAACATCTTGTGAAATTGTTTCCACAGTTAACATAATCGAATAGGCTACTTTTGCCCACAAATATCTAATGTATCTGATTTTTTACAGTAAGATTTTATGTAAATCGGATCCTTACTAATATTATAAATGCGAAAGTATGTAAGTTAGTAAGTACTTTGTTGCTTTGTTGGTTTGTCCTATACCAACAGCTGAGCTTTAATCCAGAAAAAACAAAAAATTCCCGCGGGATTTTTAAAACCTCCAAACGGTCGAGGTCACGGGCAAAAGATAATATAAAAAAATACATAGATCTCTAGGAGACGAGTATTGAAACCTAACAATTAAAAATCTAACACCATTGAGAAAATTGCGATGCGTGTACCTTTATCCGAATAAAATGTAATAGGTATTTTAACAAGCCCGATTCCCTTGCAGACGTCTCAATGGGGTGTTTACGTAGACAATGAATGTGCACTAACGTCGAAGGGTACAGATTGCGAGAACCCTTCTTTACTGGAAAATCTCTCCCCGTTTTCATATATCCATACAATGATAGTCTACTATATAAGATTATACTTATGTGAATGACAAAATGCTCGCTTTTTTGCGGGTCTATATAACTGAAAAATAACAAAACGAAATAAATATTCAGTATTTATAAATGTAAAAACCTAAGTAGTATCAACAATTAATTTTACAGTGTACAACAATATATTTATGTTTGTGAGGTGATAATAATTCTAGAGATTAGAGAACTTTTTAAAGCTACGTAGGTAGCATTAGTTTTAAGTTCGTTACTAAATAATAATAATTATTAAGGTAATCACAATCAATTAATTGGCACTAAATTTGAAATGTGTTATAAAAACTATACTTAATATTAGTCTATCTTCATACGAAATGACAAGTTACATAAAATATTATTATATTATAATTTAATAAACTTCATTTAAATAATATAAATAAAACAAAGAGCTTCTCGTTTGGACTTCTGAAAAATGATAAATAAGCAATATAATGAGAAGAGCAAAGGGAAATGCATTTTCACATTACGCGGAAGATGAGAGCAATTTTCTCGGAAAGGATTTTACATGGGCCACAGAACAAGGACAAAGCGGATGTAATAAACCTTGTTTCAACCCGAGTAACATAAACAAAACCACACATCTATGTACACCCGCGAACACAAATAGAACATTCAAACTTACAAGTTGCGCGTGTAACTTAGCTTAGTCTAAGTTCAAACACTTCCATACCACTGATCCTAAGTTATTAGAATTTAGAATAATTTATTTCAAACATTTTTACACACAATTTAAAAATAATAGATTATTGAGAAACATTACTACAAACATTACGAAAAAAATAAGTGTTTTTAGAAACAGTTAATATCGATAAAACTGCATTAGTGAAACACTGTTTCGCAGATTTATAAAAAAACGGATACCTATGTATCGGAAGAGACTTATTAAGTTTATAAATCCTTTTTCATTGTTAAATAGAAAATGTACCTATAAAATGTCCTTCCTTATTATCAGATTAATATTTGGTCAGATGCCAGCTGGGCGTACACGCTAGAGAAAATTAAATAAAATTTCCAAACGGTTAAACCCAGACTTCATTTTGGAATGGAAGTAAAATGGGCATGTTCAAAGTTTGTATGTTACATCATCTAACCATCCCTCGCTTACAATGTTATCTGACAAATGATGCTGCAGAGGGGTTAAGCGAGTGACAAATAACAGATCGCACCGTATTTGACGCGTATGCTCTACAAATTTTAAAAGGAGATGCTTTCTAGTGCGCCCCATCCCGTCATCCAAACGAAGTTTGTTTCTTATTCGAATATTATACTGAGGTTTAACTAATAGGCTATTCGAATACATAATACCCAATAGGTATGTTTATAAAACGTTGCAGTCACGCTTGTTAAAAACTAATGAGTGTCAGTATGTATTTGGTTTGTCAGATTTTTATATAAGAATCAAATTTTCTTTTTATGGAGCCCGCTGGAGGTAAATTCCTCTTAGGCTTGAAATTTTTTCTTATTACTTGAACAGATGTTCATTTAAAATAGCGGAAAGGTAACCAATTCGGAACACAAATAAAGAAATCATCAGACGTTATTAATGGTACTGTGAATATTCAAGCATTTAAGTAATAAGTTCATGAAACCCAAAATCAACACACACACCTATTCCACTCATTGAATACATACGTAAAAGAGACCTTTCTTTTATTGAGATCTTAAAATATATGTAGTTTCAGTGCTGTCCAAGACAAGAAAAGATTCTTTTGATAAACAGGTAGGGTAGGGCGGGGCAAAAAGGTCCAATTTCACTTTTAGCAATTATATTGTGAAAACCAAACCTACTAAATCAAAACAAACAACATATATGAAACAAACAATTATCGAACTATGGCTCAATTCTTGGTTGATTCATCATTATAGAAATATATCTTTTTACTGTTTTTCTAGACATTGTCATCTGTCTCTTTTTGCCCCATAGTAGGGGTAAAAAGGGACAGCAAGGAGGCAAAAAGGTCCAATATTTCATTCTTAATTTTAAAGGGTTTCATGAACTACAAATGTTTTAATGGAAATCAAAAGAATATTTGTTTTTCAAAAAACAAACAATAACAAATACGGTTATCATTATTATAGAAAAAAATATATTCTCTTCATTGAAGTATAATTAAATTTAATTAGTCTTAATCAAATAACAATATATTTTTTGGAAACATATAAAGTTATATTGATAATTTCTAACTATCTTAACCCTTTAATTAATAATCAGTCTCAGTTGAAGAACAAAATTAAACAAATCAGCACTTAAAATTTTAGAATATTATATAATATATAATAACCAATATGTAAATGATGTGGGGTAAAAAGGACCAACTGGACCTTTTTACCCAAACCACGTGTGAGTATTTATAGAAGTTATACAAAAAAAACATTCAGTCTAACTTAAAAATGACAATACACTTTAGAAAACAATTAAATAACGTATACTTAAAAACTATGTTCAGGGATCGTTAACTTAAAAACAGTCCTTGACACCAAAAATACTAACAACGGAAAAAAATACATACGTTAAAATTTGGACACACGACCGTGTATCTCCCGCAAGCAACGTCGCCCAATTGTCGGCGATGGCGCGTTACTCTCCTCGCGCTCGCTTCTTTACACTCGTATCGTTAGCAACAACGATTTGTCACTTGTTTTTGAGATATTTGTGGTGGACCTTTTTACCCGCGGACCTTTAAGCCCCACCCTACCCTAGTACTTTAAGCGAATACTCGAAATTAAAACTTAGATACAAAAGATTGTCGAATACTTTTATAAATAAACTATCCCACTGGGATCTTATATTAAATCGAGTAAGAAAATCGCTCTTCCGTTCAACTATCAATTAAGTATTGATCACGAACCGTCTCACGGGTTATTCATTCCATTTCATCTCAAGTTGAAGCTTATTGCCAAATTTAAATTATAAAGGAGCAATAAAGGAACTATAAAAATGCTTACAGCAAAGTTCTGTTAAAGAAAACACTTGATAGTTTTCTAGTAAAATATTCGCAATCGCAAGCATAGCCGCTCCGAATTACTCTACCTTTTTCATGATGACGTAACAACATAGGTCGGTAGCATTTATTCAAACTTCTCTTTTTCTCTTTCTGAATGGAAATCGCAATCAAAGAAAAAGGGTACTCCATAGTATTTTTTTTCTCTTTCTCATAGAGAATTTTACCATGGAATAATCATTAATCACACTTCTCGTTATATTGAACGAAATCCCTACACTTAGAATATTTTTTATTCGATGACAAGATAGCCCTTGACTACTATCTCACCTGATGGTAAGTGATGACTGACGATGCAGTCTCTCTGGTTTATAGTGTATTATCTATGATGCACTTGGAAGGGATACGGCAGTGTACATTCGACCCATACACCTAATCTGTTTCTAGAAGCTTTCGTGCCGGAACGCTAAATCGGTTGGCGGCATGTCTTTGACGGTAGGGTGGTAACTTGCTACGGACAATTAAGAAATCATAAATTCCCAAATTGCACCCGCCGGGAATCGAGCACGTGACCTCCTAGCGCTCACCACTACGCCAGGGAGGTCGTCGAATTACCTATTGATATCCACATCGAGATGCGGTAACAATCTAGCCAAAACAATAATGGTCCAAAATGGAATGCATTTTTTTTAATTCGATGACAAGCTAGTCCTTGACTGCGATCTCACCTGATGGTAAGTGACGATGCAGTCTAAGATGGTAGCGGGCTAACTTGGAAAGGGTATGGCAGTGAACATTCAACCCATACTCCTAATTGGTTTCTACACGCCATCGTGCCGGAACGCTAAATCGCTTGGCGGCACGTCTTTTGACGGTAGGGTAGTAACTAGCCACGGCCAAAGTCTCCCACCAGACCAGACCAGAGACAATTCAGAAATTATAAATTCCCAAATTGACCCCGCCGGGAATCGAACCCGAGACCTCCCAGTTGTAAGAGAAAAGCGCTCACCACTGAGCCAAGGAGGTCGTCAAATTGCAAAGTGCATTGACGAAACTGAGTGTTGCGATAATAATAGACTTATTCAATACGAACTGGATTATAGAATTTAGAACTAAAACCATAACCCAAAATACAGTAAATGAAGCAAGGGTCGTATTTACCAATAATAAAATCGTTATTATTGATTTCGCTGTCAAGAACAATCAATCCGAAAGTAACGGCGTCACAGCTAAATCGGCGACATCCGCCCGTCTCCCCTTGTGTCTATAGAGATTTTAACGTATAGTCTATCTATAAATTGCTATATATTACGACATACGCCTAATACTATCAATAGGGCTACAGCACAAATACTACAGCAATACGATTTTGGTATCTAACATAATATTACAACAAAATTAATGGATTAAATCAATTGAACACTTAGGAATCAAAGAAAGAAATTACTTGCATGCTAGACAAAATAAGGATGGGCGAAGAACATATTCTGCTTTTTGAATTCTCCTGCTGCACACATGTGCAACTTATTAAGCTATTGCATAGCTTTTATCGCGGGCTTTGAACTAGGACAAACAGTTTGAGCGCGGAGACCGAATCAAGAAATTCCGTAACGAAAAATACCTAACACCGTCGTTCAGTAAGCGTTCAACATTTTAGAGGTTCTCAAGTAGCTCTATTTGGCGCAGTAGGCGAGCGACCGCTTTCTTTACCGTATGTCGCAGGTTCAAATCTCACTCGCGAAGTAGTGACAGTTCGCTTTTCTTGTTTGTTTGTTTTTTAATTTTAATGCAAAAAAAATATTGCATAAATTGAAATTATTGCAATAATTGCATAAGTTGATAAAAATGCTATGCAATAGCTTTACCGCGGCAGTCCCCGAGTGCCACTTAATTTTATTATGTTAACTGACAGACTATAATGAGTCAATACAACTGCATATAAAAACAATTCACTCAAGCTTCAATAAATTCATGATCATTGATTAATGTCCGCCAGAATTTGTTTTAAGTTAAGGACAAATCGTAAACATTTTATATAATTCCTTTTTTTGCGGTATACGCTTATTTGTAAATAATACTATGTTTATGGGTATATGTACGTGCTACCCTTTGAGTATATAAGCAACACGTGCTACCCCATGCAATTCAAAACTGTAACAATTTGAATATAAAATCATATTCAGCAAACCACGTCTATTTTGTATTTGAACGCATCATTTCAGATTTCTACTACATAATATCAGAATGAAAGGCAAAACAAAAAGTCTTACTCAAAAAATTTTATTATATTATTATGTAAATAATAATAGAAAACGAGGAAAGGTCATCGCTCGTTGTTCCTGTAACAAAGCTATCACGTACATTAAATTAAAGGAAACCGTATTAACTGTTACGGGTGATTCTAAGCTGATAGCACATGGCTAGGGTTGCAGTTTGTATTTACTTTGACCGGCGACGCGCCACTATGGCTCATTTTACCCCATGCACCACTGCAATGCGGAACCATAACTCTATATCCTTTCTTTTTTTTCACATCTCTCCCACTATCAATACACTGAATCATTATTGAACAGAAAGTATATATGTAGTTTATATTTATAAATACACTGGCGACGCGCCCCAGCTTCGCACTAATGTGGTGTCATAAGTTTGTGAGTGATTTAGACACATGTACTAATTCAATTTCTCTAGGTAGGTATACATTCTACTTTCTATAAACATAATATTCATTATACTCTTTTGATAGTGAAACCCGTATTGACGTTGCGTAGCTTTGCGAGTTGGTTAGAACTAACCCTCTAACAGGCAGACGTGACTATAGTGACTTTGTTTCATACTAAATATGTAGGGAACAGAAGAGATTTAAGAGATTTAAGTTTACAATCGGTAAACGACGATATAGCTAAAGCTGTCAAAACTGCCTAGTGCAGTGAACAGAGTGAAGGTGAAGTGGCTGCAAGAACAACTGTAGGTATAGGTAGGTATTACCAAGCCAATTCTGCTGTCACCAATATAACGTTACTTCTACAATTTACAGGTCACTTATTTTATGTTGATTTGAAACAAGGTATAGTAGCAGTGCTGATGAGTTTATTCCGGGCACTCAAATTCGCACAAAATATGTCGCGGACCCACAAGACGTGTAACACGATATATATTCAGAATTCACAAATGAATATTTTATTGATTTGTTTCGATGGACGTTGGGGTCCGAAATACTCCGAAGATGCTGGAGGGGCGACCCCACATCAGAAGGCGCAACGTTGTAAGGCCCCCAACTAGATGGACGGATGATCTCAACTCAAGCCGCTGGATACAGGAACACAAGATCGTGTTCTATAGTGATCATATTCAGCAGTGACGATGACAAATAAAATAATATTTAATGTCCATGATTCAGAAAATCACAAATAGAACCGAAATATTCTTGAACAAGTGTGGGAAGAAGTAAGAACATAATATGAGTATGCGAACAAGTTTATCTAGAACCAGACAACTTGTCAAGACGAATCAAACGAGCCCAAACTCGATGGGGTTACGTCGTTTTATTACAGAGTTGCCAAAACCACTTCTCGGCTTCATCATGAGACCATGAATATCATCTAGGACCAGACTACTTGTCAACACTAATCAAACGAGTCCAAACTCGATGGTATTACGTCATTTTATTACAGAGTTACCAAAACCACCTTCCGGTTTCATCATCAGACCCTGATCAGATCACACCCTAGTAACCATCTAAAAATAAAGTACTCGTCAAGATGAATCAAACGAGCCGAAACTCGATGGGGTTGCGTCGTTTCATTGCGAAGTTCCTATGGCCACCTTCCAGCTCCATAATCAGATCAGCACATGGTGCTGATCTGATTGTGGATCATCATAATATTGCATCGTCATGCGATTTACACATGTATGCAAAATTTCCGGGAAAAACCGGGAAGTGGATCAAATTTAATTTGCAAGATTTGATGACAAACATCGGATGACAAGACTGATCGGGACAGGTGAAACTAGAATAGAATGGAAATGTTTTTTATTCAAATAAACTTTTTTACAAGTGCTTTTGAATCGTCGATGAGTCTACCACTGGTTCGGAATGCCGTTCCGAAACCGTCCGTCCGTACTAAAAAAATACGTGTGGCACTCGGGGACTGCCGCGGTAAAGCTATTGCATAGCATTTTCTAGTCGCACGCACACAAACACCGTGCCAAAGTCTGCTGAACTGAAACGACGGGGTGTTAGGTTTATTTTCGTTACGGAATTACACGATTCGGTCACCGCGCTCAAAACCCGCGATAAAAGCTATGCAATAGTTTAATAAAAGCTTATAATAACACTGAATATTAGCTAAAGGCCCATCACACGCACGCACTGTGCACGAAACTTTTCCGCACATGTGAGAGACCGTGCTAAGCCGATAGTGCACGCGCCTACGTACAGACTAGAGTCGGTACTTGTGACCGGCGACGCGCTGTGGTGGCTCACGCTACCCCATGCACCACTGCATTGCGGACCGAGAACTATAATTCATTTTTAGAATGCGAAACACTCCCATTGTATCACGTCTATTGTACAAAAGGTATTTTATAACGCGATTAACGGAGCGTGCCGTGGGATCCCAGATTATGGTAAAATATTATTATTATATTATACAAGTAGGAGGTACTGTTTTGTGACACTGACAAATTAATTTAGGACACGTCTACTTCGCTGAGCTTTAATCAATATACAAAATAACATTATAATTAAATAACAGGTGTCTACCCTTACATCAAGTTATCAAAAGTAGAAAAGGATTTTTAAAGAGGATTTTTTTATTCATGATAGAAAAAACCGGCCAAGTGCGTGTCGGGCCACGCGCAGTGTAGGGTTCCGTAGTTGAAAGTCTCAAATATTATTGCTGACCTAGGATAGTGCTTTTATTTTATTTATGAATATTGAATACATTTAGAGTTCCATGGTTTAAATACTATAATAAACCACAAAATATGCAACTTACACTACGTGTAATACCTAACTTAGAAAAAACAGATATAACTCCTTAACTAATGAACCCTACTTAGCCGTGATAGTTTTCCTTTAAAATTCATACTACTTGTATCCAATATACTACCATTTAACTGGCAGAGGGGGGGGGGGGGGGGGCTCTAATAAAATTTAGCACTTTAAAATATTATATTTCACAAACGGATCCCTGAATTGAAAAATGGTGTTCCCACACCCACAATATTTTTTAAAGAACTATTCAACTACACCCCACACTATGGGATAGTCGAGAAAAAAAATTCATCCCCACTTTACATGTAGGGGAGGTACCCTAAAAAAAATATTTTTCAAAATTTTATTTCACCACTTTGTCGGCGTGATTGATATATATACCCTTATCATATAACAGATTTCTAGTACCAATAGTCTCTGAGCTAAACCGCGGACGGACGGACATGGCGAAACTATAAGGGTTCCTTGTTAACTACGGAACCCTAAAAATTTAAATAATCTGATTCCACTGAAATATAACCATTGACCACCAAAGTCAAGAGAATTACAATTCAAATTAAACACAGGAAATCATAAAAGTCAATGCCAGAGAGTTGATACGTACTTAGAGCCTTCTTAGAGCATTTATTTAACTAATTTTATCCACGATGTCTGAAATGTTTATTCTAAAAAGTGAAAGGAAGTATCAGATTTTATAATATGTACGATGAATTGTCTTTGAAGATGTTGGCAAAAAATAATATCGGTCGGTAAATATCAAGATATTATATTACCTATACAACGCATTTTAAGAAATTCAAGAAATAAATCAAGTCTACGAAACTTTGGATCTGGCAGCCTCTCTCTGCATGACTAGAAAAAATAACATTTTCTTATTTATTTGAGTGGATTTCCGTCCCCCGTATATACGAAGCATGTTTTACGAATGGTGTGCGTGCGATATTTTTCAAAGAAAACGGCGATTTATCACAGCACCCCTCGATAACATGTTTCCGAGTTTCCGCCGACTAGGCGACCGATTACAGAGTACTAATACCCCATCCCAGCCCAGTGGTCAGACGAGATATTGGATAAGAAATGGTCTAACATCAAGTATCAGGATTTGTACAAGACAAATGTTACACCGATTTTTATTTATCCACGTTATAATATACATATTATACTAGTCATCTCATAAATTTCTGATTAAAGAAGCCTCTATATTTAAGGAAGAAGCTTTAAATTATAGTCTAGTTACATATGGTATGGGTATGGTGTATCTACGACGGTCCTTACACAGACATACAAATTAATGGTCACAGAATTATATTGACTACTTTTTTTAATTTCTGTGTCCTAAGTAGGGTAATAGTATCTAATAGCTTATGAAAACTCATGAAAGCATTCCTTTACATAAAACAAACTGAAAATAAAATGATTAAAGGCTCTAGGGCCTATGCCTTCAATATCAATTATTTCAGATTGAATAATAATCCGCCAACTAAAAATTTAATTTTGAGTTAGATAACTAAAGTAAGTAGGTATCTACCTAACTAAATAACTCATTATCAAGTATAATATTTTAAATCACAACTTAACTGCGTTTATATCTATTCTTTATTACATTGTTAAAGCTATGACTTAATTTACCACACAAAATAGCCTCACCACAATTAAGGGAAATAAAAAATACATCAAATTAGAAACGGCATCAAAACAATCAATCAATGGCATAAAGTTGTCGAGCAACCTTAATAAAGACTGAACGTGATAAAGGATATTAAAGTCTTTGTATGTGTCTTAAAGGTCTTATTATCTTATCGTAAGAGGGATACTTTGGCGTAGTAGAAGCCAGCCCACCCTATAGATCGTCCCCTCTTGGCAGTGAGGGTGAGGGGTGCGGGGTTCGAACCCGCGGCCGTTGACACGAATCCCCGGCATTCTGTTTATCCCAACGGATTTTTTCCATATGCATGTTGCGTTGCCCGTGAACAGTATGCTCACGAATGGTTTTGTTTTAAGATTAGAAATAGACGATCGGATACATTTCTCATTCTTAAACAAATTCTAGTTTGAAAAAGAAACATTGTGTTTCTTATATTCTCACTGATATCCTTATAAACTTATCCATCTGATATATTGCATTGTTAGTAGGTATGCATTTTTAATTTAAATGCGAAAGTTTGCTTGTTTAAACTTCAATCACGCAGCAACGGAGCAACGGATGGAGGTTACTTTTTCATGTGTATAGTTGAGGACCTAGACAGTGGTATGTCACTCTTTTATCCCGGAAAAACGAAGCATATTTTTAAAACACCTACATTAATGCGAATAAAGTTTCAATGCAAAAGCTATTTATTGTAACACATATTTAAACTATTACAGCACTAGTGTTTTCGAATGCGGTGTGACTATGTTTAGACTTCAACAAAATCATCATGATCGTATTTGCTTCTGCTGGACATAGGCCTTTCCACAGTCGTTCCACCGGTCATCATTACACTCTGGCTTTCTCACCACCTCCGAGTCTTCGGTTTAGCAAGCTGAATCTTCCGTCTTGATATACGAGTAGCAGAATCAAATGTAATAACAGTAAACTTACTACTAAAATATAAATGTATTTATATGCTAATGCCATGTACAAGTTAGTACTCAAGTACAAGTTAGTAAGTACTCAAGTCTCAAAGAACTAGAAAAAAATTGTACCTTATATTTTTTTTCTATAAGTAACTAATTGATACATAATGTTAAATCTACTCTCTAAAGAATATTTAATTTATGCATATCAATGCCCAGCAACACATTAATTAGCTTCTGATTGCGAAGTATCAAACGGCTTACTTATAATTTATAAACATTAAAATTTGCAGATGGTAGGCAAATGGTAAGCCAAACAATCTGCCAATTAATACATCCGAATAAATTCGCAGTAATCATCTTTCGTGTAAATAATTATTATATTATTCTCGTCAACAACTCTTGACTGTCGATTCTAAGCTAGCCCGCACTGCGAAAAACGTCCGCTCGATTTTTTTCGAGCGATTTATATTCCGCGTAAGGAATTTCACCTAACATGCGGTCGCGACTTTAGTCAATTTTTATGGAGTTCTCGGTATAGTACAGTTTAAATACACGCACGTCTCAACTCTCAATACGACACAAAATATTTGCGCGAATTTAATCCGCACCGCACCTCGTGTAAGTATCAAACCACAGATTTTTTTATATCTCGAATTTTAAATCGCAGTCCAATACAGAGAATATTGCGAAAAAAATCCCGCGATTTTTTTTCACAGTGCGGGCTAGCTCTTATAATACTTGTTACACACTTATCTACAGGTGACATCATGCATTGATTTAGTTAATGGAGTACTAAATCAATGCAAATATTTCACCAGGCATCAATATGAAGCGTACAAATCTAATCTAGTTCAAGGGTAAGTCAGTGTTTTGGTAGCCCAAAGGTAAACGTGATTTTTACGCTATATTTTCGTCATTTAATTGCAAATAAAAGCCGGCCAAGTGCGAGTCGGACTCGCGCACCGAGGGTTCCGTACTCCAAAAGTAAAAGTAAAACGATACTATTATATTAATTTGCTTATTTATCGTTAACTTTGTTTGTAGAGGTTTATTGTTAATATAAAAAAAAACTATGCTAGTTAGAGCGTTGGTTTTATTTTTCCTGTAAAATATACATAAACCTCTATTGACCATAATTATTTCAGATTTTTCGATTGGTAAACTTCGGAGATAAGGGAGGGGGGAACGGTATTTTTTTCGACATTTTGGCCGATTACTCAAAAACTTTTATATTTAGAAATAAATAAAAAACTGTTTTAGAATGCACAAGTAAAGGCCTTCCATATGATACCCCACTTGGTATAGTTATCTTACTTTGAAATTTCAAACCCCCGATTTTCCCCCTTTTTTAATCAAACCAAAATAATTTTCGCGTTGCTTTTATTTTTCCTGTAAAATATACATAAATCTCTATTGACCATAATTATTTCAGATTTTTCGATTGGTAAACTTCGGAGATAAGGGGGGGGGAACGGTATTTTTTTCGACATTTTTGCGGATTAATCAAAAACTATTATATATAGAAATAAATAAAAAAACTGTTTTAGAATGCTCAAGTAAAGACCTTTCCCCACTCGATATAGTTATTTTACTTTGAAATTTCAAACCTCCGATTTTCCCCCTTTTTTAATAAAACTAAAAATAATTTTCGATTTTTCTTTATTCCAATGATGTTGGGCCACTATAAGGGTTCCATTTTTACCATTTTGGTACGGAACCCTAAAAATATGCTGGAGCTTGTATAATAATTACGTGTGGTTAGATGTTTCACTTGATGGACAGACGATAATAACGAACCGCGGTGAGCAACTAGAGAATACATTTAAAGCGGGATGGATCTGTGGACTGTGGAGTAAGAAAGATGATGTAGGACCAAAGTGGATGTCCTATGTCCAGCATTTCACAACTTGAGTTTTTATTTCATGTTGGCCAACTTTAGGCTATGATGACAAGTCAAGACTCTACCACCGGTTTGGAAAGCAAATTCTGCTAGGTACATATATACATCGGTGGCTATTGCAACGAACAGAACATATCCAGCGGTATTCCAGCCTCAATACAGATTTTGGTTAATTAGGAATCAAGTCTTTTATTTCATCTCTCGAGTGCGACCCATACAAACGAAATGAAACGCGCTCTAGAAACTAAGATTTTGATGATACTTTAAGAACCTGTCTTACTTTGAATCTACGTATTTTTAACATAAACTTTGATAAACTTAAAATCGTAATAATTGTTATGGTAGGTTTGTCTAGAAAACATTAAGTATATTATAGTAAATAAAATAATTAATTTTATACTTATTAAAGAAAAATTAAACTTAATTTGCCCTTAAACTTAAATTAAAATAAAAGACGCGCGTAAAGTATATTCGCCTTGAACGGATAAAGAACTAAGAGATCAGACACTGGTTTCTTTGTCAAGCGATTCAAGTTTAGATTCGACGACCCGTACTAAACGGCTTTGCATCTCCGCTCTTCACACCTCGTAGCACTGATAGTATCAACTTGTTACTGCCTGGAAACGAGCTTAGTGGTTAAGCTACCTTAAACGACATGATATTTAATCACTTACGTAACAACAAACACAGCACGTTACTAACGTTAACACGATTTAATTTGATAACAAGTAACCACAGACGAATGTAATTAGACTAGCTGATGCCCGCGTCATCATCCGCTAGGATTCAGTTTTTTTAGGGAACTCCTTGATATTCCGGAGTAAAAAGTATCCCTTGTCGATCTCAAGATGCAAGCATTTAAGCATTTCGGTGGGCGTAAGAGGGAGACAGATAAACAGCGTTACTTTCGCTTTAAAAATATTAGATGATATGTATCATCATGGGCAACCCATTAAACGTTAACGGCTTAACGGCTCACTGCTGAGCGCAAGTTTTCTCTCAGAGTAGGGTTATACGACATAGTCTACCACGCTGGCCCAATGCGAATTGGTAGTTGTTACGTATAATAAACCATCAAAATATTTGCAGGCATTGAATTTTTTTATTATATTTTTTAAGCTATTGCATAGCTTTTATCGTGGGCTTTGAACTAGGACAAACAGTTTGAGCGCGGCGACCGAATCAAGAAATTCCGTAACGAAAATAAACCTAATACCTTCGTTCAGTAAGCGTTCAACATTTAAGAGGTTCACAAGTAGCTCTGGCGCAGTGGGCGAGCGGCCGCTTTCTTTACCGTATGGTGTATGATGTCTCAGGTTCGAATCTCACTCGCGAAGTAGTGACAGTGCGCTTTTCTTGTTTGTTTTTTTTTTAATTATTTTTTTGCATAATTTTTATTATGCAAAAAAAAATATTGCATAAATATTATAATTGAATAAGCTGATAAAAAATGCTATGCAATAGCTTTACCGCGGCAGTCCCCGAGTGCCACTTAATTTTTTTTATTAAGTATATAGTTTTTCGTCATTAGCGTGAGAAGCAGTAGGTACCTACCCAATAAACGTACAAGAACAAAGGCGTAAAATATTTCTAATCTAAATAATATTTAAAAGGGAAAGGTGACTGACTGACTGACTGATATATCAACACACAATCCAAACCACCGAACGGATCGGGCTGAGATTAGGTACCTACAGATTGCTGTTATGACGTAGGCATCCGCTAATAAAGGATTTTTGAAAATTCAACCCCTAAGGGGTAAAATAGGGGTTTGAAAATCGAACCTAATGTGAGCGAAACCGCGGGTATAATCTAGTATTTTATAATTATTGTGCTCTAAAGAGGTCAAGGGTGGACTCTTTTGATAACTTGGAAGTTTGTTAACATAACGTCATAATTTTGTAACTATAATTCTAATATCCATACCTACTCCACAGCATCGCTTAAACTGTTTTATCTCACATCTGGTGATTAAAAGTGTGGCTTATCATAATCATTTTATGTTTGTATATAGTTAGTTTTATAATCGGATTAAACCAGTATTCAGACCACCCGCATCACCTAAATCAAGACAAGAGTTTAGCTTGTATTAATGATGTAAGGCATTTTTGGCGTATGATTACTCCATTTTGTGCTTCACGCGTGCCAGTATAATCGTGATAACTTCGACAGCCAAAGATTCTCATGTCGGGGGTGTTTTAAATTTTCAATTTACACATGTTTTATAACAAGGTAAAAGTAAAGATAGCAAAACAAGAGCATAGTAGTTCCAGCAAGTACACAGTCTTCGTAAGAATTAACTTCCTCACGACGTAACCTCGTCCCTAGTGATTGGCGGATACAGTGCTTAAGCACTATATCTTCGCTCCTGATCGCCGGAGCGGTCACGATCTCCACTATTGTAGCAACAACAAGATGTTATCTCAGTGGAAATGTAACATAAACCCGCTTAGATTAATCTTTAACACGACTCAACACTAATGTGGTTACTGAAAATAGATCAAATAGTAATGCCGCGTTGGTTCACTCATATCTTCTCTTACAAATGCTTTCTTTATTCATAAAAAGATAGCCCTTGACTGCGATTTCACGTGATGACAAGTGACGAACGAAGTTCATATAGGCCAACTTGTGGCTCTTAAGACAAGTCAAGAATCTACCACCCGGTTCGGAAAGCTGATTCTGCTGAGGAGAGCCGGCAAGAAACTCAGCAGTTGCTCTTTTCAAAACAAAGCCGATTAAAACAGAATAGAAATATTTTTATTCAAATAAACTTTTACAAGTGCTTTCAAATCGTCAAATGAATCTACCACTGATTCGGAATGGTATACAATTCAATACATGTTAAGATGGGCAGACCGAAAGTAGCCCCATTCCCGCCGTTGGCACCCGTTCACGAAGCATGACGCATAATCCAGTTGTTGCTTCGTTCAACCATATTTGCATTTATAAAATTAGTATGATGTCTATAATAGGTGAGACCACCCGTGCGAAGCCGTGGCGTGTCAGCAAAATCATTCATTTGAGTTTTAATCGATAGCAAACTTTGTAGAACAAGTCCATTAGGATTCGAATGCACACATGAAACAGGAAACGGAACGTGCAGGGCCATTAAGGGGGGTGCTCACTGTTCATAGCAAAGCTCAAGCTCATACTACCCACTAGGTCAACATCGTGCATAAATAATTCTAAAAAGCTCTTTCTTGTTGGATTATAACAACTAAGTATAAGATTTTTTTCAATCTATTATATTAAGCTAATCTAGCTTTTATCGAGGAATTGGAGCGCGGCGACCGAATCAAGAAATTCCGTAACGAAAATAAACCTAACACCCCGTCATTTCAGTTCAGCAGACTTCGGCACGGTGTTTGTGTGCGTGCGACTAGAAAATGCTATGCAATAGCTTTACCGCGGCAGTCCCCGAGTGCCACACGTATTTTTTTTAAGAATATTGGCCGAGCTAACTTGACTAATATTCTCCTCTCGCCTCCGAATAAGCAGAAAGATATGAGTTTGTACGATAATAGAGCAACAGTTGGGGATTGAACCATCGACCTTTCAGTTTTCAGTTCGCATCATTCGATTTAGTTTTTAAAATCCCTCGAGAACTCTTTGATTTTCCGAGATAAAAAGAAGCCTATTTCACTCTTCAGTCTCTCAACTATAACCATGCAAAAAATCACGTCGATCCGTGGCTCTGTTGCGGCGTGATTGAAGGACAAACCAACACACTTTCACATTTATAATATTCTAGTATGATACAGTCGTATAAGTAGCTATTATACAGCAACATATCCTTTGGTTATTGAACCGTACAGGCAAAGTAGAAATTTCCTTAGTTTTCGCAGTAAACAAAATGTTTGTTTGCGTAAAGCTGGGTAGATAGGTTGGCGCATCATTATTATTATCGATCCGTTTACTTTCAGGCTTTCAGTAGGTACTTTCAGGTGACTACGGCCCACAACTTTTTATAAGCTTTTATTTAACATGCAATGTATGTATGTATGTTATGTACATACATATCATGTACTGGTCATGGCTTAATCTATACTAATATTATAAAGTGGAAAGATTTTTTTGTTTGTTTGTTTGTTTGTACCGAATAGGCTCTGTAACTACTGGACCGATTTTAAAAAAAATTTCACCAATAGAAAGCTAAATTATCAGGAAGTAACATAGGCTATAATTTATTTTCAAAAATTAGAGATCCTTAAGAAAATTGCAATAATGTAACCCAAAGTAGCAAAATTTTGTCTATATAAAATGCATTATTTGGCGTGTTTTGAGAAAACTATTGACGATGCGTAAAAATTATGTACTAGATGATTAAAGTACTCATTATTTTCTACAAAAAAGTCCGCGAGGGAATATATCTAACCATCATATTTAAGTCACAACAGTAGCTTTTGTGTTCAAAAATTTAATTAGATCGCCTTTATTATCGCAGTATTAATTCTTTTTTATGTTTGTTGGTTTGTTGGTTTATCCGTCAATCACGCTGCAACACAGCTATGGATTGACGTGATTTTTTGCATCCCAGAAAATCAAGGAGTTCCCGCGGGATTTTAAAACTAAATCCACGCGGACGAAGTCGCGGGCATCTGCTAGTAATACTAATATAAAATAGCAAATTGCAAAACAGAGCGAACCTTGCATAAAAAACAATATCAAAACGGTTATTGTTATGGGTTAAAGGAAGTCTCCTAATATACCCATACAATAACCGTCTGTTCCACCTAGAACCCTATGCTCAACAATCGCTTTGCTGTCTACAGTACTGCACTTAGCACTAGCTATTTGTAATTTTTAAAATATTTTTAGAAATATTTTGGAAAATTGCTATATTTTTATACCCAAAATATTCGACCGAGCGAAGCGAAGGTCTTTGAGTCTACTTGAGTGAATTTGCACTTGTCCGTCCGTCCGTCCGTCCGTCCGTCCGTCCGTCTGTCAGAGCCTTATAACTTCTGAATTACTGAACGTAATTACTTCAATTTTAGATATAATATGTAAACCGATGGCCTCCAGCCGAAAATGGCTTAAAAAGTTATAAAAATCTTTATTTCAGGGGGGCTCTCATAGAAGCGAATGCGAAGAAAAAAAAATTTTTTTGCGTTTCATAGGGTTACAGTACCTCATTTTAAAGATAATTTGGAACAGAGTACAAAAGTATTTTTTTTTTAATTTTTTTCCTAAAATTGACGAAATGGGGGGCTTTCAAAGTGGAGATTATATTTGACCTCACAACGGAATAACCATTGAAAGCTGGGGCTTGAAAGTTTTATAATTTTAGCATAGTATCATGTACTTGAACAACAAATACTAAAATTAGATAAATGTAATAAGGAAACTAAATTATTTAACTTTTAATGAGCAGCAACAACAGAACTTCACAATGATGTCAATAGATGGCGCTCTCATCTCATATAGCAAATGCAGCTATATGTAACATAAATTATTCAATTAAAATTATTATTTAGTCATTTAGCAAACATCAATAAAACTTCACGTTGCAGTTTGTTTTTACATGTTTTCTGATCGTGTCGATAGTTGACGCTGTGTACAAGTAATTTAATTTGAATGTTCCAAAAAACTATACCTAAGTTTGATTGAGGCCTTGAGGATTTCACTATAACAGTTCCCTAACCTTTACGGGCTACCTATGTTAAGTTAGTTGACACTTTCTGTCAACTTTGTTATTACGAACCTCTACGGGACAACTAAAGGTGAAAATGACATTGGGATGTTAGGATTGTATTTAGGGGCTACCTACGTAAAGAGACTTCTACAAAGAGGATGATTTAGGTATGGTTGTTGAAAACGGGCATAATAATAATGTCAATTTTGATCGTCATGTATCTATTGAATGAATAAGTAATTATGGGAAAAAGTTACCGCGAGGTCTCAGTTCGGGGCGAACCACTAGTTTTAGCCGACTTCAAAAAAGGAGGAGGTTCGCAATTCGTTGGAACCTTTTTTTTAACCCCCGACGCAAAAAGAGAGGGGTGTTATAAGTTTAACGTGTCTGTGTATCTGTGTATCTGTCTGTGGTAGCGTAGCCGCCAAACGGATGTACCGATTTTCGTTTAGTTTTTTTTGTGTCATAGATAATTTTATCCCGAGTGTTCTTAGCCATGTTTCATGAAAATCTGTTCAGCCGTTTGAAGATTATCAGCTCTTTTCTAGTTGATTAGGGGATCTGACTAACTTCCTTATGTCCGATCGATTCGAAATTTGGTACCGTGTTACTTCAATGACTTTGAAAGTATATGGTAAGGTAACCATGACCTGATCAGCCGTTTGAAGATCATCAACTCTTTAATAGTTGATGAGGGGATCTGACTACCTTTCATATGTCCTATCGATTCGAAATTTGGTACCGTGTTACTTCAATGATATTGAAAGTATATGGTAAGGTAACCATGACCTGATCAGCCGTTTGAAGATCATCAACTCTTTAATAGTTGATGAGGGGATCTGACTACCTTCCATATGTCCTGTCGATTCGAAATTTGGTACCTTGTTACTTCAATGATATTGAAAGTATATGGTAAGGTAACCATGACCTGATCAGCCCTTTGAACATCATCAGCTCTTTAATAGTTGATGAGGGGATCTGACTACCTTCCATATGTCCTATCGATTCGAAATTTGGTACCGTGTTACTTCAATGATATTGAAAGTATATGGTAAGGTAACCATGACCTGATCAGCCGTTTGAAGATCATCAGCTCTTTAATCGACCGAGCGAAGCGAAGGTCTTTGAGTTAACTAGGGCGATTTGCACTTGTCCGTCCGTCCGTCCGTCCGTCCGTCCGTCTGTCAGAGCCTTATAACTTTTGAATTACTGAACGTAATTACTTCAAATTTAGATATAATATGTAAACCGATGGCCTCCAGCCGAAAATGGCTTAAAAAGTTATAAAAATCTTTATTTCAGGGGGGCTCTCATAGAAGCGAATGCGAAGTAAAAAAAAAAATATCGCGTTACATAAAATTGTTACGTATCATTTTAAAGATAATTTTGAACTGAGTACAAAAATATTTTTTTTTTAATTTTTCCCTTAAAATTGACGAAATGGGGGGCTTTCAAAGTGGCGATTTTATACGCTCGCTTGAAGACGCTCTCTAGAAAAATCCGCTATGGATTTTCAAACTGATTTTATGTTTTTAGGTCACTTATATCCTGTACTTGAACAACAAATACTAAAATTATATGAATATTATAAAGAAACGAGATTATTTAATTTTTAATGGGCGTCAGTAATTCATATAGCATCAACATAGCTTCACAATAATGCTAATAGATGGCGCAGTCAGTAACTATTCCCATGGAACTACGAGTTAAATTCAATGTTTGATAAATAATTCAATGTTTTCACTAACGTTCCCTAACCTTTACGGGCTACCTATAAGTTAGGTGATTGATGTTTTCTGTCAACTTATTTATCACGATCCTGTACGGGACACCTAAAAGGATATTGGGACGGATGTTAGGACTTAGGATTGTATTTAGGAGCTACCTACGTTAAGAGACTCCTACTTAGGGGATGATTTAGGTATGTTTGGTGAAAACGGGCATAATAATAATGTCAGTTTTGGTTATCATGTATCGATTGAATGAATAATCATGGGATACCGTTACCGCGAGGTCTCAGTTCGGGGCGAACCACTAGTAGTTGATGAGGGGATCTGACTACCTTCCATATGTCCTATCGATTCGAAAGGTACCGTATAAAACTAAACTAAACCGTATAAACTCGGCATTGATACTGGCTGGGATACTCCCCTTGGATCTTAGGATCCGAGAGGCCTCGGCATTGTACGAGGCCAAAAGGGGAGTGTCTCAGCGAGTACTCCTTGATAGGGAGATGGAGGGGAAGGTACCATATTGTGGGCGACCACACCCGGCGGAACAGACGTGCCTGCGGTTTACCAGCCTGGTGGACCGAGAAGACCTTGAGAACAACAACACTCAAGCAGTGCGCATCTTTACTGATGGCAGTAAAATTGACGGCAAGGTGGGGGCCTCGCTTTCCATATGGAATCACGAGGCCGAAACCAAAGCCGTCAAGCTAAAGTTAAGTGCGCACTGTTCGGTCTACCAGGCTGAGCTCCTTGCCCTGGATAGAGCTGCCTCTCTCGCGACGAAGCGCTCGGAAGCTTCCATCGGCATATACACCGACTCAAGATCATCTCTTGAGTCGGTGGTCGGGCGCAAATCCCTCCACCCATTAGTCGCACGACAATTTAAAAATATGTCGCACTCAGAACAAGGAAGTTTCCTTGTTCTGGGTGAAAGCGCATGCGGGGTTGGAGGGAAATGAAAGAGCCGATGAGCTCGCGAAAGAGGCGGCTCTAGGCTTAAGGAGGAAACCAGACTATGACCGGTGCCCGGTTTCGTTCGTCAAGCGACTGCTCCGTGAGGAGTCGCTTGAAGAGTGGAACCGGAGGTATACGTCCGAAGAAACCGCGGGCACCACAAAGGTCTTTCTGCCGGATGTGCTTTTTGCACATCGCGTGGTCAAAAAGATCGACCACAATATGGTGCTTTCCCAGGTGTTGACTGGTCATGGAGGGTTTGCGGAGTACCTGCATAGGTTCAAACGCAAGGACCACCCGGGTTGCGTGTGCGACGACATCGATCAGAATCGATGCAATCGATCAAAATATTTTAACCGACTTCAAAAAAGGAGGAGGTTCGCAATTCGTCGGAACCTTTTTAGGGTTCCGTACCAAAATGGTAAAAATGGAACCCTTATGGTGAGACTTTCTCCGTCCTTCCGTCCGTCCGTCCGTCCGTCTGTCACAGTCGATTATTTCAGTAACTATTAAAGCTATCGACATGAAATTTGGCACAGTTGTGTAAAATAGTGGCCCAACATCATTGGAATAAAGAAAAATCGAAAATTATTTTTAGTTTTATTAAAAAAGGGGGAAAATCGGGGGTTTGAAATTTCAAAGTAAAATAACTATACCGAGTGGGGTGTCATATGAAAGGCCTTTACTTGTGCATTCTAAAACAGTTTTTTATTTATTTCTATATATAATAGTTTTTGAGTAATCGGCCAAAATGTCGAAAAAATACCGTTCCCCCCCTTATCTCCGAAGTTTACCAATCGAAAAATCTGAAATAATAATGATCAATAGAGGTTTATGTATATTTTACAGGAAAAATAAAAGCAACGCGAAAATTATTTTAGTTTGAATAAAAAAGGAGGAAAATCGGGGGTTTGAAATTTCAAAGTAAGATAACTATACCGAGTGGGGTATCATATGAAAGGCCTTTACTTGTGCATTCTAAAACAGTTTTTTATTTATTTCTATATATAATAGTTTTTGAGTAATCGGCCAAAATGTCGAAAAAAATACCGTCCCCCCCCCCCCTTATCTCCGAAGTTTACTTTAATTATGGTCAATAGAAGTTTATGTATATTTTACAGGAAAAATAAAAGCAACGCGAAAATTATTTTAGTTTGATTAAAAAAGGGGGAAAATCGGGGGTTTGAAATTTCAAAGTAAGATAACTATACCGAGTGGGGTATCATATGAATGGCTTTTACTTGTGCATTCTAAAACAGTTTTTTATTTATTTATATATTAGTTTTTGATTAATCGGCCAAAATGTCGAAAAAAATACCGTTCCCCCCCCCCCTTATCTCCGAAGTTTACCAATCGAAAAATCTGAAATAATTATGGTCAATAGAGGTTTATGTATATTTTACAGGAAAAATAAAACCAACGCTCTAACTAGCATAGTTTTTTTTTTATATTAACAATAAACCTCTACAAACAAAGTTAACGATAAATAAGCAAATTAATATAATATTATCGTTTTACTTTTACTTTTGGAGTACGGAACCCTCGGTGCGCGAGTCCGACTCGCACTTGGCTGGCTTTTTTTTATGTATGTTCACCGACTACTCAAAGACGCCTGAACCGATTTGGAAAATTCTTTTTGTTTGAAAGGGTATACTTCCCAGGTGGTCCCATTTAAATTTTATCGAAATCGGTCAAACGGTTTTTATAAAATCAACAATCTTCTAAAGGTACTTATAAAAAGACTTGTCCTGACTGACTGACTGACTGATCTATCAACGCAAAGCCTAAAGCACTGAAGCTAGAAACTTGAAACGAGCACTAAGAGAGGATTTTTTTGAAATTCAACCCCCAAAGGGGGGTTTAAAGTTTGTATGAAAGTCCGTCACTTCAATTTATACCCATGAAACTCGAAATTTGGACTTGAAATTAAAAATAAAGAATGAAGTGTTTCACAGTTTTTGAAAATTCTACCCCGGAATGGGTTAAATAGGGGTTGAATGTTTGATTGTATGATAGTCTTTTATATTTCAAGTTATATCCACGAAACCTGGTATTTTGGCTCTTGATTAAAAATAGAGAAGTACGTATTTTACATTTTTTGAATATTCTACTTCCCCTGAAGGGGTAAAATAGGGGTTGATAGTTTGTATGAAAGTCCGTCATTTTCAAGTAATGTTTATGAAACTTGGTATTTTGGCTTTTGATTAAAAACAATAAGGTACGTATTTCACAGTTTTTAAAAATTCTATCCTCAAAGGGGTTAAATAGGGGTTGATAGTTTGTATGAAAGTCCGTTATTTTTCAAGTTATGTATATGACTTAAACTTGGTATTTTGGCTCTAAATTAAAAATAAAGAAGTACGTATTGCACGAGTTTGAAAATTCTACCCTCAAAGGCATAAAATAGGGGATGAAAGTTTTTATGACAGTCCTTTCTTCTTTGAGTTATTTTTCAAATTATGTATGAGAAACTTGGTATTTTGGCTCTTGATTAAAACAAAGTAGTACGCATTTCACAGTTTTTGAAAATTCTACCTCTAAAGGGATTAAATAGAGGTTGAATGTTTGTATAAAAGTCCGTCATTATTCAAATTATGTCCATAAAACTTGGTGTTTAGGCTATTGATTAAAAACAAAGAAGTACGTATTTCAGTTTCTAAAAACTTTACCCCCAAATTGGTTAAACAGGGGGTTGAATGTTTGTATGAAAGTCAATAATTTTTCAAGCTAGTTATATCGAGCAACGAATCAACGTGATTTTTTGATGGGCATGGTTGCAGATCTGCGGAGTGCAGTGCTACAGGTTAATATTATCTCGATAAAGCCAGGAGTTCCTACGGGGTTTTCAAAGAATCTGATTCCACGCGGACGAAATTGCGAGGGCAAAAGCTAGTAAATTATAATATACTTTGTAGTGGCGCGGGTGCTTGAAGAATTGAAGTCAGTTTTTTAAAAAGAATTTTTTATATTAAATTATTATAATCAAGTTAACGGAGCCTGATAATTTTATGTAACACTAGTGGACCCGCCCCGGCTTCGCACGGGTAGGCTACAAAACAAACACAATGGTATAATCATCTAGGGCCTGGAGGTTAATGATAAAGTCTATGTCTATGGCTAAAACCCTCATATAAATATGGAATGCTCAATGCATGTATTCGATCGTTGTCCTATATGTGAGTGACTTTTGCTGCTACCCGTGAAGCATTATGTCCTCTATCTCCTATAATATTCATCAGATCTTCATCAAAATTAAAACAAACTATGCCTGATATTATACACTTTTAAATAAAAAAAGAATAATTAAAATCGGTTTAAATTTGACGGAATTATGAAGTAAAACCGATAAAAACTTTCATCCCCTATCCTGGAGGAACCTTATTGTTTATCAGGATAAAAACTATCCTATATGTTGACCCGGAGTATCACCTACTACTATACAAACTTTCATACAATTCCGTTCAGTAGTTTTTGCGTGATGCCCGGACAGACAGACAGACAGACAGACACAGACAGACAGACAGACAGACAGACAGACAGACAGACAGACAGACAGACAGACAGACAGATGTACAGACAGACAGACAAAAATTAAATAAAAATCTGTTTTGGGATCAGTATTGATAATACTGATCCCTATATAAGCATATAATACCATATAATAAGCATCCCCCGGTTAAAATTTTCAAAATAGATTAAGTGCCTGTTTCACCGCCTTCAAGTAAACTTTAACTGACAAATAAATTTGACGTTTTGACAGATTCTCATACAAAAACTGCCAAAA
Organism: Oeneis ivallda; assembly: GCA_029955525.1. NCBI lineage: Eukaryota > Metazoa > Arthropoda > Insecta > Lepidoptera > Nymphalidae > Oeneis > Oeneis ivallda. The sequence goes on along the minus strand of JARPMR010000002.1, from coordinate 17,252,528 downwards.
CGTCAACTTTATTCTTCGGTTATAGTTTACTTGAAGGTGGTGAAACAGGCCCTAAATGTACAGAAATCGTCCAGTTACAGTTTTATTATAAGTATAGATGACAGCGTATTTTTCACGTCCACTGACCTAATAATATACGAGTAATTCGTAGATCGAACAATTTTTTTCCTATAAAATGAATTTAAAAAAAATTATAAATAATAAAAATATCGAGATTACTTTCGCGAAAAATGAGCCTGGAATATCTGACATATCTAATGCAACGTTACAATATTACAATCTTCGCGAGGGTATCTCAACCCCACGTATCGTATTGGATAAGTATAGGCATTAATCGTACCTTCTCGATTAATGCCACACGGTTCAACGTCCCTACCTTCTACTAGTCTATCATTCTACATATTATTAAGCCTACATACGTTACAATAATATCTAATCCTACCAAATCAAATTAATTTTAGTCTTTAAGATGGTATAAGGCACATCAGCGCCAATAGATGGTGTTAATTTTGTAATTTGACTTATCATATTGTTATTGTTGTTGCTGTTGCTGCTGCTGCTGCTGCTGCTGCTGCTGCTGCTGTTGCTGCTGCTGCTGCTGTTGCTGCTGCTGCTGCTGTTGTTGTTGTTATTGTTGTCGTTGTTCTAAAAGAATGTGGGTTTAAAAGCGTTGTCTGATTACCTCTTTATTAACGACTTTAAACTTATTGTTAACCGTTTATGTTTACCTAAACATTTTATATTTCTGGTCTTTTCTTGTCAATTCTGAAATGAACTATCTAAATATAAAATCAACAGTGTACACGTTCGGGCTTACGTGTAGTAGGTATACTGTTTGATTTTACATACTTCGCCTAACGGTTAGGCAAAGTGTGACTTTCAGCGAATTTTTACCCGCATCTTAATCCGAGCATCGGGCTTTGTAGGAGATTAAATGGAAACTTTGGGTTTACTTAAGCATTCTGCCATTGTGTTCAAAGTTAACATCCGTTCAATTTCACATGTTACAGCGGGTATCGCATAACAGCCGGTGCGGGTCGACTGTCTCGATCGATTCTGACCCCGCCACACAACACTTGCCTTTAGCCTATAAGGTCAAGACATTTTTAGCATTTTATTAGACAAGTTATTTTTTCATCTACAATCTACATGTTGAATTGTTGGACGAAGGTTGGTTGGTTGAAGACTTAAGAGTTAGGTAGCTAAAAATAGGTAACTAAAAGTTTTCATCGACCGTTTATCTGTCTTCAGAGGATCCTCGTATATTCGAGCCACATTGCCGGAAAGGGTAGGTACATGCATCTGCCAAGTGCCAACTAAAGCAGACTAAAGCATAAACTTATTTCATACAATATATTAGTGGCAGGTACTTAGTATATTATAGTAAGTAGGTAGTATTGGTAGTAAGTAGTTATATGTACGAAGTTATATAAGTATATTATACTGTATATTAAGTCTATGAACAAATGCGTGTTGCTCTATGACAAGCTATTGGAGATAGCCATTGATTTGCTAAATGGAGATAGCACAGCAATGCAATGTGACTATTGCTGCGCAATCTTAAATACTTACTTTGGCCCTATGTCCAATTTCAAGTCATAAATATAAGCAGTAAAAGGTGTAGATTCTATAATATGCCTTCAGAGGATCCTCGTATATTTTAGCCACATTGCCGGAAAGGGTGCATGCATCTGCCAAGTGCCAACTAAATACTCGTAATTCCTAGTTCCATGACTAAAGCAAACTAAAGCATAAACTTATTTCATACTAGCTGATGCCCGCGAATTCGTCCGCGTGGATTTAGTTTTTAATATCCCGCGGGAACTCTTTGATTTCTGGGATGCCCATGTCACCCTCCAGGTCCTCAACTGTACCTATTCAAAAAATCACATCAATCCGTAGCATTGTTGCAGCGTGATTGACGGACAAACCAACAAACCAACATACAAACACACTTTCGCATTTATAATATGTATTGGTAAGAAAGAATAAATACTACGATGATAAAGGCAATCTATTTAAATTTTAGAACACAAAAGCTACTATTGTGATTTTAGTTAGATATATCTCGTCCCTCGGGGACTTTTTTGTAAAGAATAATGAGTACTTTAATCATGTAGTACACAATTTTTATGTATCATCAATAGTTTTCTCAGCACACGCCAAATAATGCACTTTATAGGCAAAATTTTGCTACTTTGGGTTACATGATACATCATTGCAATTTTCTTAAGGATCTCTAATTTTTTTGAAAATAAATTATAGCCTATGTTACTTCCCGATATCTTAGCTTTCTATTGGTGAATAAATGGTTAAAATCGGTCCAGTAGTTACAGAGCCTATTCGGTACAAACAAACAAACAAACAAACAAATAAACAAACAAACAAACAAACAAAAAATCTTTCCTCTTTATAATATTAGTATAGACAATATTATAATATTAAACTTGTCAAACATTTTTAAGTAATAGCAGTTATAGAAATTTCAAACATAATAATTTTTCATCTAAATTCTAAAGTGCTTCAACTTATGTAGACAAAATTCAATATTCCTAAACGTCGACGCTAAATAATATTTATCCGTGTACCAGCTATTCAAATGTAATCATGTTTCGGAGCCGCTTCGAACTCATTTAAAATTCCAATTACAAAAACCAATATTGAACTAGGTAATACTTACCCATAAGAAAAGTATGGGAGGGCATTGGTGTTTAAGTTCTTAAATCGTAATATTATATGTGGGTAGGTACTAATTGCAGTTCACATAATATATAACCTACCGTAAGGTTTTTGAAAAATAATATATAAAAAATCATTTTAAAAAAAGCGACTTCAAACGCCACTGAAAAGTATAAAATAATTTCAGTTTGTACACGTATGTCGGGCGGGCCTAAACTACGGCCGTTCAGAGAATGCGTTCCTGACACGTCGCGATTGAACTGACGACGTAACTTTGTAATGGCGTTGCAGTTACGATAAAAATATTATAGCTGGTTGTTTACCGTTTTAACAATTGATGAGCATTAAAACAACATTATTATATCAATAATCAATTACTGTTATAATTTTGTGCCAAACTGAGTGTCAAATAACTTAACAATGAGTGGTAAACAATATTAACTGATAGGTGTCAGGAACGCATTCTCTGAACGGCCGAACTTTAAACAGAAACGATGAAACGAATAGCGCTAGCCAGAATATTGCTTTGTAGGTCCAGTCACAGAATATGTACCTACTTGGTACAGGTACATTGAAGTCGGGCGAGCGTTGCAGTTTCATAGTTCTATTGAGGCCCGCCCGACTTCAACATACGTGTACAAACTGAAATTATTTTATACTTTTCAGTGGCGTTTGAAGTCAGTTTTTTTTAAAAGATTTTTTATATATTATTTTAAGCTTTTTAGAGTAGCTTTATAGGATAAATCTACACATTCTCTGATCGCGAGCGATTTGTTTCTATTTATTGATCAAAACTAATCCAAACACTTCATAGCTGCTATTATTATTTTAAAAGTAAACTAGTGTGCTAGATATCCTGGCTGCAGCATCAGCTTATCGTGTTGCCACCATTGCATTCTATGTAGAATCAAGTACTGATTAAAACGAATCAAAACACGACATATGTGCTATTTTTTTTAAGACTGTACTAGTGTGTTGCATATCCTGGCTGCAGTTTCAGCTCCATCATCAGAGCCATTCCAATTATATCATTTAAGGCTACTTATCAATACAATTGAAACTAGCCCAAACTAAATATGGTTACGTAGTTTCATTACAGAGTGCTCATAACCATCGTTCAGCTTCATCATCAGACCCTGGATATTATGTAGGACCAGAGTACTTCTTAACACGAATTAAACGAGTCTGAACTCCATGGTGTTACATCGTTTTACTACAGAATTTCTATAGCCATCTTCCACCTCCATCATCAGATCAGCTCCATGTTAAAATAATATTGCATTGTAATCCGATTTACATGTACATGCACATTTTCAGCTCAATCGGAAACCATTCCCGGTTTCCGATTCTAATACACCTTGCAAGACTTAATCTAAATATACATTGCAAGACAAATAAAAGCTTGTAAAAATAAGATGATAAATAGAAATTTAGCTAATGTATGTATGTTATGTAGTAGGCATGGTTAAAAGTCTACACATAATTCCTCCCTCCTCTAATTCATTGAGGAGTTCCGTCCTCCATCTCCGAAGATATTCATCAGATCTTTACCAAATTTAAATGGGACCTACCTGCAGATACGCCCTTTCAAATAAAAAAAAATTATCGAAATCGGTTAAGATTTGAGGGAGATATGGAGTAACATCGCCAAAAAAAATAAAAAAAATACGCGTCGAATTGAGAACCTCCTCTTTTTTGTATTTTTTGAAGTCGGTTAATAAATAATAGCTGTATAGTTTACTAACTAGGTACATTGCTTGGTTTGGTAGAATGCTTTTTTACTTTTCTTTATTAAGCTTTTTACAATTTAAGTACATTAACCGTAAAATTTTATTTGATGAACTAAATAAAGTTGACTGGACTAAAACCAATAACATGAGCTCCCCAAACCAGATTTACGATTTTATTAAGAATCCACACAGTAAAGCATGCAATATGGCTAGTAATAATTATACCTACCAACGCAGCACCCGGCAATTTCGAGTCCCATGGATAGATAGTAATATTATTAGACTTTGTAATGAAAGGGATAAATTATTTAGTCTATGGAAGAAAGAGCCTAATGACGCTAAATTAAGATTAGCTTACGTTAAATCACGTAATAAAGCTTGTAAAGTTCTTGATGAAAGGAGGAACTCATTAATATATATATAGCTGCTCGTGCTGATTCACTGACTCATTGATCACCTCTCCTGTAAAATTTTGTATGAAAAATTTTTTTTTCACTGATGGTTTCGTATAGAGGAAAAAAATTCATTCGGAGGAAAAATATGAAGAGAGCTGATGATTAAGGATTTCGGAGACGGGTGAAGAGCACGGCCAGGGTATCGAAGATAGGTGGGGGGTGCTCCAACAAATGTCACTCGAAACCTCATCCAATTTGCAGTGAGCTGAAAAAAAATTCAAAATGGCGGAAAAAAGATGGCCGCCATACAAATTTCTTCGGTGTCTATCTCGGGGAGTATAAAAGATGGAAGAGTGGTTTCTTGGCAAAAGATGATCAGGACTCAAAGGTCTATTTGATGAATAGAAAAAAATCCAAGATGGCGGAATGTTTTTTCTCCATACAAAATATAATACGGCGAATATTGAAGAGACTAGAAGTTGGGAACTATTGATACGGTTTCATTTCGAAATTTGTTTTTATAGAAGAATCCTTAAACTGACAAATGATGAGATATGATGATCGAGGGTTTGGAAGGTGGGTGAGGAGCATGGCCAGGGTATTCAAGATAGGTGGGGGCTGCTCAAACAAAAAATACTCGAAACCTCATCCAATTGGCAGTGAAATGAAAAAACTTCAAAATGGCGGATTCAAGATGGCGGCTATACAAATTTCAAAGGTGTCTTTCTCAGAGAATATAAAAGATGGAAGAGTGTTTTTTTGATAGAAATGATCAGGACCTGAAAGTCTACTTGACGAGTAGAAAATACGCGGTCCGCTTGCGGGCCGCGCACCCACGCGCCCTACTAGTTAATATATATATAGCTGTTCGTGCTGATTCACTGATTCACTGACTGATTGATCACCTCTCCTGTAAAATTTTGTATGAAAAATTTTTTTTTCACTTATGGTTTCGTATAGAAGACAAAAATTCATTCGGAGGAAAATTATGGAGAGAGCTGATGATTGAGGATTTCGGAGACGGGTGAAGAGCACGGTCAGGGTATCGAAGATAGGTGGAGGGTGCTCGAACAAATGTCACTCGAAACCTCATCCAATTCGCAATGAGCTGAAAAAAAATTCAAAATGGCGGAAAAAAGATGGCCGCCATACAAATTTCGTCAGTATCTATCTCGGCGAGTATAAAAGATGGAAGAGTGGTTTCGTGGCAAAAGATGATCAGGACCCAAAGATCTATTTGATGAATAGAAAAAAATCCAACATGGCGGAATTTTTTTTTCTCCATACAAAATATATGGCGAATATTGAATAGACTTGAAGCTGAGAACTATGCAAGACTTTGATACGGTTTCTTTTCAAAATTTGTTTTTATAAAAGAATTCTCATTCTGACAAATGATGAGATATGATGATCGAGGGTTTGGAAGGTGGGTGAGGAGCACGGCCATGGTAATGACGATAGGTGGGGGTGCTCGAACAAAAGTCACTCGAAACCTCATCCAATTGGCAGTGAGCTGAAAAAAATCCTAAATGGCGGATTCAAGATGGCGGCCATACAAACTTCAACGGTGTCTATCTCGGAGAGTATAAAAGATAGAAGAGTGGTTTTTTGATAGAAAATGATCAAGACCTGAAAGTCCACTTGACGATAGAAAAACCGCGGTCCGCTTGCGGGCCGCGCACCCACGCGCCCTACTAGCTATATATATATATATATATATATATATACTATACAGTTATATATATATATAACTGATGGTTTCGTATAGAGGAAAAAAATTCATTCGGAGGAAAAATATGGAGAGAGCTGATGATTGAGGATTTCGGAGACGGGTGAAGAGCATGGCCAGGGTATCGAAGATAGGTGGCGGGTGCTCGAACAAATCTCACTCGAAACCTCATCCAATTCGCAGTGAGCTGAAAAAAAATTCAAAATGGCGGAAAAAAGATGGCCGCCATACAAATTTCGTCGGTGTCTATCTCGGGGAGTATAAAAGATGGAAGAGTGGTTTCTTGGCAAAAGATGATCAGGACCCAAAGGTCTATTTGATGAATAGAAAAAAATCCAAGATGGCGGAATATTTTTTCTCCATACAAAATATATGGCGAATATTGAATAGACTAGAAGCTGAGAACTACGCAAGACTGATAAGGTTCCTTTTCAAAATTTGTTTTCATAAAATAATTCTCATTCTGACACACATTCACATGATGAGATATGATGATCGAGGGTTTGGAAGGTGGGTGAGGAGCACGGGCAGGGTATTGAAGATAGGTGGGAGGTGCTCAAACAAAAAATACTCGAAACTTCATCCAATTGGCTATGAGCTGAAAAAAAATTCAAAATGGCGGATTCAAGATGGCGGCCATACCAATTTCATAGGCATCTATCTCGGAGAGTATAAAAGATGGAAGAGTGGTTGTTTGATAGAAAATGATCAGGACCTGAAAGTCCACTTGGCGATAGAAAAACCGCGGTCCGCTTGCGGGCCGCGCACCCACGCGCCCTACTAGTATTACCTAAAACACATTGAGGCCAATTTCAGTAACTCTTAAGAAAATATATAAAATAATTAATGAGATGCTAGGTCGTGTTATGCCATCTATCGATGATGCAATTCTAAAAGCTTTTGAGTCGCAGGGATTGTCAAATAAGACCATCGCAGATAGCTTTGCAAGCGGATTCGATGAAGCAATTAAATCCATTATCCCGACCTGTACCACTAAACTGCTAGACATGAGTTCATATACAAAACCTGTGAACTCGAGTATATTTTTCCAGAAGGCATCCAGTAGTAAGATGTTTAGAATTATAAAGAATCTGAACTCCAGCAAAGCGCCAGGGGCAGATAATATTAAAGTAAGCCATATTAAAATGATTGGGAAAAAAAATTCTGAGGCCATAGCAAATTTAATAAATTGTAGTATTACAAGTGGTATTTACCCTGACAGTTTAAAAAAAGGCTGCGTCAGACCAATCTTTAAAAAAGGGAAACGCAATGACGTCTTTAACTATCGGCCTATTACGCTACTGTCATCGATAGATAAAATAGTTGAGAAGTATGTTTGCGAACAAATCCACGCATTTTATAGAAAGAACGACGTAATTTACCACAATCAATTTGGGTTCCAACAAGGGAAAGGTACAACTAATCTTCTTTCTAAATTTTCTGACGAAATCAATGGATATCTAAATAAAAAAAAACATGTACTAGCACTTTTTATTGACTTCTCGCGCGCTTTCGATACATTAAATCACACCCAACTGCAAAATAAGTTAGATACCTGTGGAATACGTGGACCCTTGCTCGCCTGGTGTGCAGACTATCTTTGCAATCGCACATTTCAAGTAAGAATTGGTAATACTAACAGCGAAACCGTAGTAGCTAATGAAGGTACAGCCCAGGGTTCCGTCCTCGGCCCGTTGCACTTCTTATCTTACGTCAACGACATGAGTAATTGTATCGAGTAATGTACGTGTTATCAGTTTGCGGACGATACGTGTATCATGTTTGCGGATCGCGATATTAATAAGATATGTGATGCAATACAGTCTGACTTCAACACGCTGACCATGTGGTGTCACGATGTAGGTTTAGTATTGAACGCCAAAAAAACAAAACTAATTCATATAAGATCACCCTACTTAAAATATCCACCATTCAAAACAATAACTGCCCACAATCACGTATGCTTGCACACTCCGAACCGCAACGTGTGCAACTGTCCGTCGATTGAATTGGTTGATAGTTATACTTATCTCGGACTAACCATAGACAGCAAATTTAACTGGAGTCTACATATCGACTACGTTTGCAACAGGCTGAGACAATTCCTTGCTAATATAACAATTTTAAACCGACGCATACCTTATAAAGTAAAATTAATGTTGTATAACTCTTTCGCACATTCCTATGTACAATACGGTCTCAGTAGCTACGGTCGTACCTATAATTCTTACCTCAATAGTATATATAAATTACAATTAAAAATTCTAAAAACAATCGTCTCGGATCCAGTTAAGCAAAAATACAACGGCAACGAGCTGGGGCTATTTAAACACTGCAAAACTTTACTTGTACAAATACAATTTAAATACACACTAATCAAAGAAGAATTCTTCAATGATAAGCTACAACGGAAAATAGAACACCCTGTACAGACACGGGCGATGTCAGCTAACCGGTTGCAGGTCATATGGCGAGAGAACAACGGGCTATCTAGTTCCACGCTTTATTAATGAACTACCTACTACCTTGGTACAAAAAATAAATAACAAGAATATTAAGCGGAAACTAAAAGATTACTTCTTAACAAAATTAGATGGTTGATTGATGCTCATTATTTACTTATGTTTTGTACGTACTTGCCTAATTCCCATAAACCCATCTCTTTATATACCTACCTACTCATATTTATTAACCTGTCTCTTAACTTCTTCTAATGTAATGAAAAGTATTAGCAAATGTTTAATACCTACCTATTTTAATGAATGAGACCGTTGTGTAGTTATATATTGTTTTGCACATACTCACTTTAAATGCTATGTTGCAGAGTGGCATCGAGGGCAAACCTCTGTGGTTTTTTCGATGTGCAATTATTATGTAAATGTGTTTAACAAATTTGTAAATGGTAAATAAATAAATAAATAAATTTCGAATTGGCCCACAATAGATCTCTACGAATTATTATTTTTGAATGTAAAGTAAAAATGTTTAGTATTTCAACACACATAATATGGATCAATCAGATGGAAAAAGTAGGGGTACAGAAACACCCAGTAGACTAGGAAGCTTTACTTCAATATTTCAAATTTATATAAAATCTATAAGGAGTTATAGTCTACATTTTAACCCGGGAAAAAGAGTTCTTATAGAGTTATATATATTATACCTAAATACGCGCGAAGTCGCGGTCACCATCAGTTCAGCGGCTGGCATGGCAGTTAGACTTACAAAAACATAAAATATTAGATTCTTGATAGAGCATGTGGTAAGGCTTGTTTTTAGTTAGTGCGTTCATTAAGGTGAACCACCACCACCACCACCGTTTACTCTAATGATTAGGGTCAGTGCTAATGATGAGTATTCAAATGCCCTAAGCACACGCAGTGTTTTGTCCTGTTGTCACATGCTCTGTCAGGGGACACTCACTGTCGCTCGCTTCGTTCTGATAACAACCTAGTCCTAAAAATACCTTCACATAATACTTCCTTCTATTCTAAATCTTTTACTATCGAAGCTTCTCGGCTTTGTAACTCTCTACCGCTTCCTATTAAGCATGCGCAGTCACATGCAATATTTAAGAGGCAAGTCAAAGCGCACTTCTTTCCTCCCTGAATTCTAAGTCATCCCATCCCTACTTTAGTATTGAATCTTGGCTTTTATTTTATTTTATTTTATTGTATTTTCTCCTAGTCTTGTGTATAATATATTAAATGTTGTGTAAGTTTGTATCTATATATATATATATATATTTATTTATGTATGTATGAAGATATATAATTTATATATTATGTATATATGTAGGTAGTTATGTATGGTATGTATGCATATGTTAAGTATGTGTTTATATTCATTATTTGTGTATTTTAGGTATCCGAATGTTGTTTTTTTTTTCTCTCTTTTTTTTACTCATAAACTTGCGTGCACCCTCACTTTATATTTGATCATTATATCCTTTGCAACGTGGTTGCCTGGTAGAGATTGCTTTTTAGCGATAAGGTCGCCATTTGTACTACCATGTGTTATTATTTATTTTTAAGTTTATTTTTAGTTTTTGTTTATTTTTAATGTGGTGTGCAATAAAGTGTTTTTCATTTTCATTCATTTCTGTCCGCATTATAAAGAGGTAAAGATTGTGAGTTTGTTTGTTTGCTTGGGGTAATTTAAAATTCGGCTCAGTAGATCTGGATCTACTTAAAATTACCTTAAAATTAATATTATTATTATTTAAATTACGAATTAAAAATCTTCCTCTGGTAGCTACTGTATTTTTGTGATTATTTTAATTTTGTCAAAATTTACTAGGTAAGTACGTGATTTAAGGACAAACCAAAACACTTTCGAATGAATAATAATATAAAAGATATCAGTTATCTTCGAATCCGTCCAATAACTATCTATTCAGTAGTACAGACCTACAATGATATACCTACTTACCTATTCTAGTAAAAAACTCTGAACTAATAAAATAGAAAGTATTATCGGTAGGTATTAATAGAGAGTTATGCTAAATATATTCACAATAGAAGAAACGCACCGTAACCATTTTGTTTATTCAATTCGTCCACTAATCTGTGCGGAGAGCACGTGTGGCGCGCACATGCGCCGACGCAGCGGCTGCGTTCCAACGTTCTCATTGTTTGGAATTTCATGTTCAATATGGGGCGTAAATATTTCGACAAAGTTAAAGGGCGAGCCCATAAAAGAACAACAGATCCGTTAATAGACGCCGCGTTCTATGAACAAGTGAGGATACCAATCTAAGTATTTCTATTACATTCGGTCGATCTCAGATATGATCGAATGGTATGGTGATATAAAGAAGTTGGTTATGGTTGTTTTGTGGCGGAGATGTGTGCATTCCGAGCTCCCGTTTAATTGACGGACTGCAATAAAAAGCCGGCAAAGTAGAGGGAGCTGGATTGTCGCACACGTGCATCCGCCTGCCACTTCGCGAAGTTATTTTTAAGGAGCACATTTCTTAACTATGGCATTAAGATCGCTGAACGAGGACGCATGCTATATTTACGATTATAATATTTGCGCTGACACTGATTCGTCTATTTTTGATTTCCTATTCTTATTATTAAACAGAAGAGAAATAAATGTAACTTCAAATATAAAGCGTTAATTATGTAAAATATGGGATAGGATTTTGGAAAATGGATTTTTGTGACTACATATTTTGATATCTCCAAACTAAATGCTTGATTTATGCACAGTTAACATTTAACGTTTAAGAAATAATGAACTAGAGCTATTGAATTATTTATTAAGACAACTAGCTAATGTAGTAGATATGGACGGAATTTATAAAAATCCCTTCGCCGTACAGAAAAAATAAAATCGTAAATCTCTAGGTCTACTCATACTGTCTGTCTTTAGATAGCCAGTATGTGTAGACCTAGAGATTGCACCGGCTTTGCGTTGTCTGTCAGTCAGTAGTCATAACTGTTTTAAGGTTTTATATGTAAATTTATGATTATGATACAGATTTTAAATTACAGGTACACAGGTCACAGATACATAATTTTCAGTTACTTTAATAACATAGACAACTAAATAATTTAAAAAATAAACTTTATTTATAACTATGTATGATTATTATTATAAAATTAGTTGTACAAAAATTAACTGCCTATAATATCCAAGAACACAAAATAGGGCTAAAGGGCTGTTAAATACCATCCTCATTTATAGTTGAAAGATAAACATTATCCTAAGCCGCCCGCGCTGTAGTAAGACTTAATTATGATATCAAAAGCTGCATCGTCACAACTCACCCATCACGTAGGTAGTTAGGTAGAGGTAGGTACATTCATATATTTCTTTCTAAACGCGGGATGAATGCATCGCATCGCTACAACGGTTATTAGACACGATCCTATGCATGCTCTCGTATTTTTATTTTGTAAACCATTCTCTCTTGACGGTGAGAACTTTATAAATGATCCAACTACAATAATTATTTTAATTCGGCTATTAGGTATCTAACAGACACGTGAGAGAGGCGATGACAACACAAAAAACTGACATTGTATAGCGGTATATAGCCTATCGATCTCATAAAGTATGTCTAAAAAAATAAATTCTAATTAGTATTAAGTACTAATAAGTGAAATACACCCAAAACTGGATCTCACAGCGGTTAAGACTTCGATTTCCTTTTCACATAGTCCCTGGTTCGTATCCCAGACCTCTAACTTTTCGGAGTTACGTGCTTTTTGAGCATCTGCATTTTAAGCTTTTACGGTGAAGGAAAACATCGTGACGCCCTGCATGCCTAAGAGTTCTCCATTATGTTCTGCAAGGTATGTGAAACATTCAATCAATCAATTTGCACTTGACCAGCACGGTGGACCATAGTCTAAAGTTAAGGTCCAGGACCAATCCCATTATGAGAGTAGATCCGCACCCAATAGTGTAGGATTGGGTTAGTAGTAGTAGTAGGGTAGGGTTAGTAAAAGTAAAATATGTACAACCATAAATGGAACTTAGGTACAGCTCTATAACGCAAACACTCTCTCAGATGAATAATATTGAAATCTCAAATGTGTTGAAACTTTATTACATTTCAATAACGATCTATCAATAAAGTTCTGAATTTAGAATCTGAATCAATTCACAAGTTACGCTTGTTCGCATGCATTGCTGGATTTACATTACGGGAATAACTAAATCTTTAATTAAGATAAGTGATGTGATATTGTATCTGAATGAAGATATCATTCTCAGCATATTCAGAGATGACTAAACATTTTATCAGTATGGTATTCAACTTTGCTTTTACCTGTGGACACTACACACTTACACTTTAGATTATACCTTTGTTATGCAGACGAAAAACTGGCAGGCAATTTTGCAAAACATCTTAGTGAAATGATAGATTCTTGTAGAGAAAACAAGCAAGACAACTAGTTCAATAGATTCAACCAAACAAGTTATCGATCGATTTGTCGACCTCAAAGTCAGAATGTAAGTAGTTACCTACCTTAATAATACAAAATCTTCTGTTTCACTATACCCTACTGGGTATAGTGAATACATTTAGATCTACAAGTATCATTTATTAGAGAATAAACTATTGAAGCTGTACAGCCATCTAGACTCCAAATCAAATAACTGTCAACTTTGTCGGCTTGTTAGGTATAACAAACAAAGTTTCAGTTTAAGCCAATTATATATCTCAAACTTTCAACTAAACAAGCGAACAGATATGGCAATGTGTTTATTACTATTTGTCCCAAAATTAATTCAGTTTAACCTTCTTTAACTTACTCTTCTATAAAATTACTGACTGTCACGACTTGATGATTTATGATTATGTTGATTATGATTTATCATTACTCTAAAAGCCTCAACAACAAATAAATCATTTGAATATGAATTTGAATTTGAACTTACAGCAGATATTATGATGTATCGTGTAACGTGTTAGGGCTCTTTTATTTCATCTTGATGTGTCTTATCAATCTTAGTAACCAGAATGATGAAACAGGTCACCGAAATCAGCTCTTTTAAACGTAGGTCTATCGAGTTTGTACTCATTGGGTTGGTATTGACTAATATTTGGTAGACAACTTGGCTAATAGTCTGATGTGATGATGGAGTAGGAAGGATATCGGGTAGGTTTTGAATTCCATGCATGACAGAAGCTTAGACTATTGTTGAATGATTATAAAGTCAAAAGTGATTTTAATTTACACTTGCGATATACTTTTATCAAACTCAATCACATGAACAATAAGTGCTTAAATTATAAATAGTTCATGGTACTTAATTTTAAATGGAAAATCCCTTCCTTCTCTATGATTCAGCGTGAAGATCACAAACCGTGACGAGTTCTCATCAGCTTTCGCCACCAGATTTGTAAAATAATTGTATCGAGCACGATGCTGCCAAATAGTTGATGCACGACAAAAATATCAAATCCCGTTTTGCTTTTAAACTCATCTCAGCTTAAGAGATAATGGTTGATCATTAAATCCGGTAACCTACTTAAACAATAAATGACCACATAACAGGAATTTATAAGAATGAACTATTTAATATTTAAAAAGAAGAAGGCAAGTAGTAGGTACACCAAACGATACTATAAAATAGATTCCTACGACATGACAATTGACAATCATTAACTTCTAAGGGTTTTTCTTGACAATTGAGTTCGCCAGTTAACGTCAAAAATCAGGCGAATAATAAAGTCTTTGAGTATGAATCCAACTTAATACTCAAAGAATGAAGTAGATAATGCAACATGTAATGTAGATAACAACAAACATAATAAACAGATCACATATTATGTTTATTGTTAGATTATTTAAGACATTCTGGCTCAAATATCTAAACTGTCCATCCTTTTGTTGGGGATGTTAATTGGATAGAATTACGTCCAGGCGTGCCATTACAGCAATAGTTTTAGAACCCCCAACATATTTCCCAAGGGTGCAAAACCTAACAATTGCACCTTTCCCCAAAGCTGCAATAAATCTCAATGAAACGGTGAACATTTTCCTCGTAATTCTGCATTCTCATGCCAATAAATTACACACGAAAAGCAATACACGTTGCCTATGCAATACTGCATGCTATGTCTCTTGATACAATAATTTGGGGTAAGCACTAGGAAATTCTGGTGATGAGTAGTGCCGGCCACGGGTCACTTGCCAGAGTCCAGATAAGAGGTTATTTATGATGATTTTCTTCTGAAATGTAGAACACCAATGTGACCGAACAGTTTTGTGTTGCCACGAAGCGTTTTTCACGTTTTACTTTTTTACCGACTTAAAAAATAACAATAAGAGGAGGTTTTCAATTCAACGCGTATATTTTTTTTGTCGATGTTACTCCATATTTAGGTAATCAGTAATTGGTTTGGTAAGTTTCAGTCGTAAAGATTATAATCAAAATAAGAACTTATTACACTCAAGATATAAATGATAAGACTCAAAAACTTAAAAACATCAAAAGTCTGTCATTATTTTGTCATCCACGACTTGTTAAACTCACATTAAGAATCAAGATTATAATCATCTAAAAACACAGTTATCAAAAGTAATTTCTTTATGCTCTACCATGACTTTTGTAGAGAACAAGAAAAAAGTGTAAAAACTGTAACCTGACTAGAGAAAATTGGTTGTACCGTACCCATAGACGTGTAATGGGTCACAGCCGGAGACAAGGTAAACACGATGTTATTACAGACTTAGCATTTATTATATGAAGAAAAAATATATAGAGGAGAGATTCACAAAGTACTTATAGCTATTAAACCTATTTGGTAATGCACTTGTTAAGACTCGTGGAACACTCTGAAGTACACTTTGATATGGGCTCAATATATATGAAAGAAATATAATTAATAATCAATTATTACGAAATTAAGAGGTATTTGGTTACTATCTAAACTTGATAACATGGAATGTTGGAATGTGACCGCTAATATAACATTAATATGATATTAATGACGATTCAATAAGGAAACAATTTGGAAAGTTTCGTAAGACTACGTAGTTATGATACAAATAATGGTTAGGTACATTACACCTTCCCCCTAAGAAAAAGAAATGATTGAAAATCATTTCGACTTAAATTAATTCATAATAAAACTTATATAATGAAATATAACATTTTGAGTTTTAGATTAATAACAATGATTAAGTTTTTAACTTAGACAATCTAGCACTCCTTCGTAGTGGTGTTTCACTATTACAATTAATAACTATAGGAGTTTTTTCCATTAAATTCTGCATTTCGAGATCTTCTATGGGTGCTGTAGGAGCATTAGAGTACATTGGGGAATTTGGAGAATTCCTTTCTCTATTTCTATTTCTAACATTGAATGTAATACAGTTAGTTATACTACTACAACAATCATTATTGATATGCCGATGTACTTCAGGTCCATATTTGTATAATAACCATAAATATTTGAAGAATCTATAAACAGCATATACAGTTAAAATTTGAATAATTGTGAATACATGAGGAAGAAAACTATTCCCTGTCATTTGATTAAATATAGAGTTATCATTTTCATATTCTTCAGTTAGTTTTTCAATTTCATCTAATTTATGACTTGTTAATTTAATTGAATCATGATCTAATTTATGGAATTAAATCTAGTTTTGTAAAATTTAACTTATTTATCTTTATACAATCATTAATATCAAAAGTGGGAAAAATCTTTATATCTACTGAATTTTCATTATGAGTACTAAAAGTAGTTAACACAGAGTTAGTAGTGAAAATCTTACAATTCTTATTAGAACTTAAAATTCCTTTTTCTTCTAACATAATATCTTTAGGTTGCATTGTTTCGCATTTTACAGTAGCAATAATTGGCTTTGGTGCGACATATAACCATTGATTTAATTTATTCAGTTTGTAAAATAGCTCGTGAGAAAGTTTTGTGATTCTTATATTACAATTGTCTGGATTTTTTACATTATTTAACAAAATTTCACTTTCACAACTAGGTCTAGAGTGAGTTGAATACATTGGTACCTTATTATAACAAATTCTTAAATCATCTGACAATAATTTACATTCTGACAAATCCTTAAGAGTTACATAGTACATTCTATTTTCTGAAATTGACAAGTATTGACTATTTTCATCAGGTAATATAAAAGAATAAAAATCGTCGTTTCTGTGAATGGGTAAACTTATAAGTTTATATGCATCAAACTTTTTATTAAATATTAATGGAACTGAGATAACAAATATTAGTTTATTATTATACAGAAATAAATTTAGTTTCAGTACTGATTCTAGTTTATAAACTTCATTTCTAGTTAGATCGACTGGAAATTTGGTATTAGTAGGTAAGTAAGGAATAACTTTTTGAAGTTCATTTATTAAAACTGAGGGTGAAATTATACTTGGATGCAATGTTTCAGTTTTAGCAAACAAAATAGCATTAATAATAATAGAATATTCTTTATCTACTTCAGAAATTATTAGATATAGCAATTCTAAATGGTCTTGCATGCTTTGTTGTTTTTGTAAAGAAGTTATAGTATCGACAGTTGTTTTAGTAAAATTCTCTAGTTTTCTCAAATTGGTATTGAATGTGTTTAAATTGCGTTCATAGTTTGTGATTGAGGAATTAAAATTCATTATTGTATTTTGAACAACTTGAGTCTGTTGTTTTAAGATTTTGACAAATTCATTTTTATCTTTATTAATTCGATCGAATGCATTTTCGAAATGTTCGCCATCATCAGCGTCTAAAGTGCCAAAAACTGTTTTGAATAGGTGTCCGAAGCCGTCAAACCAACCTCGTTTTTCTCTATGATGATCATCAGTTTTATAATAGTTATATGAAGAATCCTTTTTATTTGATGTGTGTCCTATCATGTCTTTTAATGATTCATCTTTTGCTTTTAAAACAGGAATAAGTTTATCAATTATATTCAAAGAAGTGTTGCATACAGAGAAGTTTGAAAACGTCTTGTCATTGCATAAAATTTTTGTATCGCTGTATGTTACTTCGATTAGTTCAATCTTGTTTTCTAATTCAGTTATATCAATTTTCGTGATTAATTTCCATGTATTTTCAAAAAATTCAATTTTTCCTATTTGATCATAATATAATCCAGTATTAATTTTTAAAGGGTATACTTGTATCAAGTTACTATTGATGTCGCAATTGATTGTCAATATTTGCATAAGCAGGATCCAGAAGGTTGTCCAAGCCATTCTGTAAGCAAATTATATGATTTGCATCAGTATGCTAATTTTAATCTATTATTATGAACTAACTTTTTCTTATTTTTTATAATAATAGTGGAGTTACAACTAGAATTGATTTCAACTATTTCATAAGGACCTTCGTAATTACTTCTAAGCTTTTTGCATTTGCCTTTAGAAGTGTTTTCATTTAACAAAAATACTTTATCTCCTACTTTAAACGATATAGGATTATTTTTCTGATCATAATACTTTTTATTAACTTCTTTTGATTTCTGTATGTGGTTTCTTGCTATTTCGTTACTTTTTTGTAATCTCATTTTTAATTCACTAAGATAATCATCATAAGTGTATTTGAATTCAGGTGTAGAAGTGAGACTAGATGGGATGTTTGGTTTTACACCAAAAACTAATTCAAATGGCATGAATTTTGTTGAAGTATGGACGGATGTATTATAGGAAAACATCGCAAAATCAATCCATTTGTCCCAGTCTGTCTGTTTTTCATTAACATAATGTTTTAAATAATCAGCTAACGTGTGATGAGATCTTTCAAGAGCACCGTTAGTTTGTGGGTGATAGGCTGTGCAATTAATTTGTTTTATCTTAAATAGTTTTGAAATATTTTTTAAAAGAGATGACGTGAAGTCAGCGCCTTGATCAGTAAGTATCGACTTAGGTATACCAAATTTACATATAAATTGTGTGACAAAAATATTTGCAATTGTTAAAGCTTCATGATTAGGAACAGCATAAGCTTGTGAAAATTTAGTAAGATCATCTTGGAGTGTTAATATGAATTTATTACCATCTTCTGACAGAGGTAAGGGTCCTACGATGTCTAAGGCAATACGCTCAAAAGGCGTTGAAGATGTGGTGGTAAGTTCCATGGGAAGTTTATGTTTCTTTCGTATTAACTTATTTTTTTGACATGATTCACAGGTTTTAATATAATTTTTAATATCAAGTTTCATATTTTTCCATTTATATTTATCTTTGATTCTTTTATATGTTTTATGGAAACCAGAATGTCCAGCTGTTGGATTTACATGGCATTCTTCTAAAATTTGTTTAATTTGATCTTTATTTGGTATAATTTTTTCATTGTGGAAAATGATAATTTTAATTTTTGTATCTTTGAAAATATATCTTAACATAGTTCGCAATTTAGACCAACTTAGTTTATCATATTTATCTCCTAATTTGGGAATTTTTAAAGTACATTCTCCCCCATTAGTTTTAAGTAAGTGCTCCCGCACTTTCGTTATTGTGTCAAAGAAATCTTGATAGTCTGCCCTATTCCAATAATATTGTTTAGTACAAAGGTAATAAATGAAATGATCATTATGTTTTTTAATGACAATATTACCAACATCGACGTCTTGTGGTTTGATATCGTTAAAATGATTTAATTTATTTTTAATGTCTCTATGGAAATCTTCAGTACATTCCAGATCGCATGAGATTGGAATACAGACGTTACTGTCTAATTTATCACATATATTTCCATTAACTTCTTCGATATTATCATTTAAAATCAATTTGTGTTGAAAATCGTTTAAAAATTGTTGATATTGAGAACGATTTACCGTTTGAATTCGACTTAACGCGTCGGCATTATGATTTAATCTACCTTCTTTATAAATTATTTCGTAGTCATAGTCTTCTAATAAAAGTCTCCATCGGACTAAGCGAGAACTTGGATCCTTTGCATTAAATAACCAAGTTAAAGGTTTGTGATCTGTGTAAATTTTAAACTTCCTTCCGTAAAGGTAAGGACGAAAGTGTTTTATACTCCATACAATAGCTAATAACTCTCTTTCTGTTGTTGAGTAATTAGATTCAGCATGATTTAAAGTTCTACTTGCATAAGCAATAGGAAGATCATTAGGTGGTGAACCTTGAGAAAGTACAGAACCTATCGCATAGGCACTGGCATCTGTGGTAAGTATAAATTCCTTTTCAAAATTAGGATATTGTAAAATTGGTTCACAACTTAAAGCGTTTTTTAATTTTTCGAATGAATCTTGTTGGCTACTTGTCCAAATAAAATCAGTATCTTTCTTTAATAACATGGTTAAAGGACGTGATAATTTAGAAAAATCTTTTATAAATCTTCTATAATATCCAGCGAAGCCAAGAAATGCTTTAATGTCTTTCTGACATTTAGGAATTGGATAGTTAATTATAGCTTCAATTTTCTTTGGATCAGGCTTAATTCCTTCATTAGTAATGAGATGGCCCAAGTACATAACTTGTTTATGCATAAATTCACATTTATCAGGTTGAATTTTTAAATTAAATTTATCCAAGCGTTGAAAAACTTCGATTAGACGTTTATTATGTTCTTGAAGAGAGTCTGCGTGAATTACGATATCATCCAAATAGACAAAACATCTATAATTTTGGATTCCAGCAAGTACAGTATTCATTAACCTTTGAAACGTAGCTGGTGCATTCTTTAAACCGAATGGCATTCTATTGTATTGGTAATGTCCTGAAGGGACAGAGAAGGCTGTTTTTTCAGCGTCTTCAGGCGACATTTTAATTTGGTGAAAACCTGAAGTTAAATCAAGGGTTGTGAAATATTTAGAATGACCTAATTGATCTAAAATGTCTGTTATATTAGGCAAGGGATAACTATCTCCTATTGTAGCTTCATTTAATTTTCTGTAATCGATTACTAAACGCCATTTTCTTTCACCAGAAGCATCAAGTTTTTTCGGAACGACCCATACAGGTGAATTCCAAGGAGATGTAGATGGTTCAATAATACCTTGTTCTAACATTTTTTTAATTTGTTTATCAACTTCTTCTTTATGAATTTGAGGATATCTATAGGTTTTAACATTAATCGGTGGGGTATTTGATTTAGTTGGAATAGTATGTTTGAGAACATCAGTACTAGATAATTTATCACCTTCTAAATAAAATATATGATGGTAATCCATACAAATTTTTTCTAAAGACTCTTTTTCTTCTTTATTAAGGTGACTGGTACGAAGATTGGATTTAATCTTTTCAAATCTTTCTGGAAATTGTAATTCAGCTTTCTGATAAAAATTTCTGACTTGACCAATATTATCGATATTAGAATTTTCATTATTTTCTAAACATTTTTTGAAATCTTCCGAAATATATTCAATTTCTATTTTCAAATTATTAATTTCAATAACTTTATCATTTGTATTTAAAATAGAAGTAATAACTTTTCCATTTGTAACTTTTACAAGACTATCCGCGATAAAAATACCATTTTCAATTTCCTTTTTATTTATTATTCCTAGCTCGGAATCAAAATTTAAAATATCAAATTCAACAACTTGTTCACAACGCGGTTTTAAAATAGTTTTATTTTTTATAATACTTGGAATATTTTGTCTTGAAAGTTTATTTAAATTCGTTTGAAGACCAGTTTCAGAGATCTGATCTGTTTTATTAGAATCCTCGAAGGGAATATAATCAAATAATTGTTTTAGACAAATATAAGAATCCTCAATGGGAATATTAGAATCCTCGATGGGAATATTAGAATCCTCGATGGGAATATTAGAATAATCGATTTCGACTATTTTCTTGTCAGTACAAGAATCAAAGGGAATATCTACCCTATTAGAATCATTTAATTCATCAGCACGGGACCATGGTGCTTTATTGTTTTCAGGAGGGGCAGTAAGCGTTTCAATTACCATGATTTCAATTTCATTTTCATCTATCTTCAAAATATTTCTTTCAAAATCGAGAGAAGCGTTCAAATTTTTTAAAATATCGTTCCCTAAAATTCCATCAAAATCAATTGGAAAATCTTTCGAAATAACGTGGAAAAGAGTTTCGTATTTAAAGTTATTAAGACAAAAATCAAGGTATGTATAGGCGAGTGTCTTATTTAAATTTTTTGATTCGACTTTATCTATGCCTTTTAAATAAATTGGGTAATCTGTATAGCAAATTGTTTCATAATTTAATTTATCAACTTTAATTAGGGAAATAGTAGCACCAGTGTCTAAAAGTAGTCGAACTGGTTCGCTAGTTTGGTTAAATTGAATAATTACATATGACGTAATTGCATTGCAATTTACTGCATGGATCCGGCTTGGATCTATCGGGTTTCCCTCTGCACAGCCGGCTGCGGAGGACCCTGCCTGTTTAAAGACGAAGGTCCAGCCTGCTGTGAGGAATTCCCTCTAAACTGACTGTTATTTTGATGTGAATTATTCGTATGTCTATTGTGATAATTTTTATGGTGATTATTTCGATTATTATAATGGTTGGTGTTGTTATTATTATTAGGATTGCGATTTTTTAATTTAAAACATTTATCGATGGTGTGGTTCGTTTTTTTACAATATTTACAAAATTGGTGAGATACTGTTTGAAATATTTTATTTTGACTATAATTTGGTTTTTGGTTATTATGGAAACGTTGCATTTCAAATTTACTTTTTAATTGTTGCTCCTCATTGAGTGCGACAGCAACTGCGCTTTCTAAGGTGTCAGGCCTTTGCGACTTGACTAAAATTGTTAAGTCTCTGTTTAACCCATTCAGAAAAACGCTCAGAGCTTCATTTTTTATTAAGTTAACACATGCTTCCCTACTAATTTTATCTAAACTATTATCTAATGAATTAATGACTTTAATGTAACAGCTTTCGACTCTGTTTGCGAAGCTCATAACAGATTCCTTATAATCTTGTTTACACGCATTTAATTCTAGCTGCCATTGCCCTATGGTCCTTTTTTCCGAGTACGCGTCCAGAAGATGCGTTTTCAGGGCGTCCCAAGATGGGAACTCTCGGTTTCTTACGACGGCACGCGCATTATCCGTGATCTTGGTTTCAATTAATTTGAATAATATTTCTTTATATATTGGATCGACGAGAGTCATCGCTTTATCACAATTGTCCAAGAACTCGTACAGTTTGCTTTTATTCCCGTCAAATTTAATAAGCATACGCTCCGCCATTTCTAGGCTAATTGTAGGAGCCATTTTTTCTTCAAATAAGGAAGCCAAGTTGTACATATAAAAGAATGCTTACTTGCGGCTGCTTTGACCTTATGGTGAGCACGATGTGGGGCTGCTGGTGTACTCCTCGTAGACCTCCGAAGCAGGTAGGCAGTAACTCGTACAGCGTTTCCTCACCGTGGTTCTGGATTCGTTAAGCTTTTATGCTTCTAGAACGATTCTACCGTAACTGCGCCAAAAATGTAATGGGTCACAGCCGGAGACAAGGTAAACACGATGTTATTACAGACTTAGCATTTATTATATGAAGAAAAAATATATAGAGGAGAGATTCACAAAGTACTTATAGCTATTAAACCTATTTGGTAATGCACTTGTTAAGACTCGTGGAACACTCTGAAGTACACTTTGATATGGGCTCAATATATATGAAAGAAATATAATTAATAATCAATTATTACGAAATTAAGAGGTATTTGGTTACTATCTAAACTTGATAACATGGAATGTTGGAATGTGACCGCTAATATAACATTAATATGATATTAATGACGATTCAATAAGGAAACAATTTGGAAAGTTTCGTAAGACTACGTAGTTATGATACAAATAATGGTTAGGTACATTACAGACGAATTATATTTACTGCCTTAACATCAGTCATATTGATTTGATAAAAAAAAATATATACGCGACGACTTGACCTCTTCTGCTACACTATAATATAATATTATTATTATACTACTATAAAGAAGAAAGATTTGTTTGTTTGTTTGTTTGAATTGAATAGGTCCCGAAAGTACTGGACCCATTTGAAAAATTCTTTCACCATTAGAATCCTACATTATCTCTGATGAACCCAAGTAATGTAACCCAAGGTGTGAAAAAAAACCAAAAAAACCCTTTCCAAAATGTGTACTTATAGACTTTGTAATTCATAAACACGTAGTCCGATTTCATTCAATCTTTTTTTGTTAGAAAGGACGTACTTTAAAGATTGGTCCCGTAAATTTAACCCTGATGATGCAGGGTACTGCCCTACTTGATTGATTCACACCGTATTCATTAATTAATATCTGCTCCCTCTAAACCACTACTGGCTACTGGGGCGCCTAAATTACTGTTGGCTAGGTGCATTACAGATACATACATTCATAACTGCTAAAACCATAACCCTCCCTTTTGCCGTAGTCGGGTTAAAATTGTACGTACCAACAATTAATAATATACTGGCTATAGGTACATGGAAACTATTGAGCGTTATTCGAATACTTCTACGGCAATTAGGCAGTCTTGAGTTTGATTTAGCACTTTCTCGTAATACCTAGCATGCAGGGAATTCAGACGTGGGGAGAACTTATGCGTGTACTGTGAATGCCAATTGAGCTCTAAGGGCCCTCGAGTAGCTTTCCTGAGTGAACAATGAGTTTGAAGTACAGCACATTTAAGACCACAACACATAGCTTGCAGAATGGAACTCACTTATTGACTGGTACCCATTATATGGGTTGGTAATGGGTATGCACCTTGATTATTACAAAAGTCAAAACCGAGTCAAATAACTTTTTATAAATGCTACGTAGTTAATAGTTTAATGAGTTATTTTAGAGTTAATAGTTTATGTTATCGTGTACCTTTGTAATTTTGTAAAGAGAAAACTAAAAAAAATTGATTCTATAAATTCGAGATTCGGAATTTGGCTTCTTCCCTTCTTCGTTTATATGCTGCGTTGTTAATAGTTTAGGTATGTTAGCTACCTTCTCGGACCTTTGTAATTTTGTAAATAGAAAATTCTACCACTAAAAAAGATTGTTTCGAGATTCGGAATTGGGCTTATTCATTTCTTTGTTTCCTCCGTGCCTCGGAAAAACTTGGCGACATTTTATTTCGGAAATATTTAGGGACAACTGATATTAGGGGATATAGATACAGTATAACCGCTGAACCACAATGATGAAAGGTATGAAGATAAGTAGCTTTTATATATTCCTGAGATGGACAACACTACTTATTTATTAGTAGTTCCCGGGAAATCAAAGTTCTCACGTAGGTATACCTAAATCCCGTGAGAAGGGACGTAGTTGAGGGCATCAACTAGTATTATAGAAAAGTACTTACAAACAGATCACATTCGACAAGAAACAAAAAGAAAATAACTTTAGCAATATCAGTAGTAAAAACTTGCGTGTAAAGGCCAACCAAATAACAGTTACGCTTCTCCGTTTAGGAACTTTGGGAAAACAAGCAAATGACTGCAATCAAATCACAATCAGAGTGAAAGCCTATAGATGCATCGGAGGCTGGATCGACGTTCACGCTCTGTTGCGTGCACTATTTACATTACTACGAGTTAGATCTAATTATATAAGATGCTCTCGCTTCACGCATAAGTCACGACTACCATATTGTTTCGCCGCAAGCTTTCATCTTAGATTCGTTCGTTCTACTTCACGATTTTATTTATCCACGATCTATCAATCACTACAAATTATACTCGTAGGCACACGTATTATTATCTCGCATTCAGACCTTACAGCTTTTACGTTTTAAGTAGTGTGGGTAATAAGTCAATAGAGTGTAACTTATTGTGTACCATACTGTCACAATCTTAAAAGGTTCAATTCTCATCATTATTTTATTGAGACTATTCTTTTTCGGAAACTCGGTTTTCGTAATGTTAACCCTGATTTGTCAACCTAAGTACTTTATAACTAGTGGTTCGCCCCGAACTGAGACCTCGCGGTATCCCATAATTCCCATAAGGTAGTTTTAACTATATTATATTGTAATTAAAACGCGCCGAATCTGATGACGCCAATCGTCATCTGCTTTCGTGGATGGGATGCGTATTTACAATATTAAAGACAGCGCCATCTAGTAACAGTATAGTGAAGTTTTGTTAAAAACATTGATGCCCATTAAAACTCAAATAATTTCGTTTCTTTACAATATTTATCTAATCTTAGTATTTGTTGTTCAAGTACAGAATATAACTCAAATTATGTGTAAGTTTCAAGTTTTAAAACAAAGTGGTTTTAGAGATCTAGCCTCGAATACAATCTCCACTTTGAAAGCCCCCCATTTCGTATGGGAGCCCTCCTGAAATAAAGATTTTTATAACTTTTTAAGCCATTTTCGGCTGGAGGCCATCGGTTTACATATCATATCTAAAATTGAAGTAATTACGTTCAGTAATTCAGAAGTTATAAGGCTCTGACAGACGGACGGACGGACAAGTGCAAATCGCTCTAGTAAACTCAGAGACCTTCGCTTCGCTCGGTCGATAAAAAAATGATTATTTTTCTCTTCGTAGTTAAAACGTAGTTGAATAAAATAAGAATTAAGTAAGTAATTACCGTTTCTGGTTGCTTAAACTAACAGCTCATTATGCAAGGGTAAATAAGAGGCAAACGAAGCCTTGTCGAAGAAGAATATCCTGGATTATAACCTTTTGCCAGTAATTTAACATGAGCTCCAGGTCACAGTGACTAAAGTGTAACTAATTTTAATAGTTGCAAAACTCCAGTAGCGGATGGCACAAGAAGAAGCTTGCTTAAAGTTCAATTTTTTAGAGTAATTGTTAAAATTACTTGAAATAACACGGCCTACAAAATTTGACCTCACGCTTTCCCGTGCCCTTTGTAGATACAAAACATGTTGAACAAAAACACACAGTACAATGCCGTACTTCAACTATCGAACAATTTACAAGTGCTCAGTAAACACTCATGTCTTGACCTATTCGTAGGGACCAAACAACGGGCCGACATTCGCATTCGAAAAACTCCAATAGCTGATGTTTGCTGAGGGAAAAAAATCTTCTACCATGTTATACAACGGTACAAGACTATACCTAAATAAGTAAATATTACATTGGAAACTATTCTAACATTATTTTTTAGGACAAGTTAAAAAACCCGGCCAAGTGCGAGTCGGACTCGCGCACCGAGGGTTCCGTACTCCAAAAGTAAAAGTAAAACGATAAATAATATATTATATTAACTTGCTTATTCATCGTTAACTTTGTTTGTAGAGGTTTATTGTTAATATCAAAAAAACTATGCTAGTTAGAGCATTGGTTTTATTTTTCCTGTTAAATATACATAAACTTCTATTGACCATAATTATTTCTGATTTTTCGATTCGTAAACTTTGGAGATAATGGGGGTATTTTTTTCGATTTTTGATCAAACTAAAATAATTTTCGCGTTGCTTTTATTTTTCCTGTAAAATATACATAAACCTTTATTGACCATAATTATTTCAGATTTTTCGCCTTTTGGCCGATTACTTAAAAACTATTATATATAGAAATAAATAAAAAACTGTTTTAGAATGCACAAGTAAAGGCCTTTCATATGATACCCCACTCGGTTTTAATAAACTAAAATAATTTTCGCGTTGCTTTTATTTTTCCTGTAAAATATACGTAAACCTCTATTGACCATAATCAAATCCAAATTTCATGTAGTTAGCTTTATTAGTTACTAAAATAATCGACTGTGAATACATAATAGGAATGTTAAACCGCCATTTTCTATTTCAGTCTTTCTCACGTGGGTCTTACACTGAGCAGGACGGAAATAAAAATGGCGTTATTATTCCTACTCTGTCACCATTGTGTTATAGATTTACATGTTATATAAATAACGAATAAAAAGAAAGTAAGAAGTAAACTACCAAATAATAATAAACATATTAGATATATCCGTCAAATGATTAAAATAAAAAATGGGCTAGCAGATGTGCCCAGATCATGTGTGACTCGTGGGGTCGCTCATAGGAAGTAGCTTATGTAATTGTGGCGAGTGGACACAATGAGGGGAATTGGCCAGTGCGCCGATTGTTGTGCGACCGACGCCCGCACCCATTGCCATTGATTGAATGAATGCGTGACTTTAACAAACAAACGCTGACCAAACGGAGCGTAAATGTTTCGCGAGGCCCAGTCCGTTGCTCCTCATTCACAGTTCACTATTATCTGAGCAATGTTCATCAATGGAAGTTCATATTATTTATACATTTTTAAATATGTAGGGTGATCGTACCGGTTCTTGCTCGCAGACCAGTTGGCTGTCCACCTTGCGGATCACTCTTAAACGCTTATAAAAATATAATTAGTATTAGAACACTAATATAAAGAAAATGTATTTATATCCCAACTTAAACGTGTTATCGGTACATAGAGGACTAAAAACAAAAAATTATGTTATAAATCCGGCAAAGCAGAAATATCTGTATGGTACAACATGCTGCTCGTTGCTTGTGCTGCCGCTCTACAAATATTTTCAAGGCAATTCTGTCCATTTTGTAGGGTAAGTAGGTAAAGTAATACAAAAGTCACTAGAAAACAATGCGATAGAATTTTTACTTTGTAAGTAACGAGCTTACACGTATCGTGTGCGGCAAAAAGAAATACAGTCAGTTACTTGCAGTTTTCATCAAACGCTTCGTCAAAACTAAGTTCAAGATCTCAGGCGAAGTATCAGATTCGTAACATATATGTAGCTTACCTACTACCTGCCCAAGGTATATCACACATAAAACTGGGAAATATATTTATCCGGTGCGCAGCTAACGAAGGCTTGAAATATTTTAAAATCCACTTTTACATTGACGATCTCCATGAAATCTACTCGTAGTTACTAGTTACCTCACTGGTTAGGTAGGTAATTACCTACCTAGTTTAAATGTACCTAGTTTGTAAATACCAATTCCTTTCAGTTGAGTTTCATACAACAAACGTGTGTTTGTCACCTAATCATGAATCGAGACACGGATATTTCAATTGCAATCTGACAACATGACGGGCCGCGGATGCTCCTCGAGCTAGAAACAATCTTACTCTAGGTACCCGGTTACAAACATCGATTTTCAGGTGTGTGTGTTCTAAAACCAAGCCGCTAAACACGATCTCCATTTCATTTTACAACACATAATGAAGGGCGAATGGATTTAAAATTTAAATCCTCTTTCCTTCACCAACTCTTACTGCAAACCCACTGCAGATTTTCTCAAGCAACCTAAAAGCATTACGATTAAAGCAAAAACTGCCTTGCTCCTAATTTTTGCATTATCACATTATTTCATTTACTCTGCTGATAGAAGCGCAACTACTATCTAATCTAATAACTTCATCTTAGGTAGAGCTAAGTTATAGATCTTCCCTAGCATCAGTATTTCCAAAGTAAAAAAGCCTTCAGGAAGAGTTTTGATTTCATCTATGTTGCAGTCTACGTATTTATATATGCATTTACGTTAATCCGCCGTAGCGCCTAAACCACTGAGCCAATTTTGATGAATGATGACATCAATCGATTTGTTAATATGGTCCGGATGACATATAGGCTACATACTATAGGTACGAGAAAAATCAAAGTGAAGGATGTTAGGATGGGGGGTAAGGGAGTGCACCACCACCTTAGTGCTCCAAATGTCAACCTCACCTGCCCGTGGTGCCCCCTGCTGATTAACGAACGAGGCTCTGACGACCGAATAATGGCGGTATAACCATTCAAATGAGCTGGACTGGAATAAATTACGCAGACCGGTGTCGGGCAGCAGCGACATCGGTGCAAGCAGTCTGGCCCTGCGATGGCCAACACGCCTGCCCAGCGTGGCCATTATGGGCATATCTTCCCATGATTAGCGTCACAACACAACGGCCCCTAGTCCCCGGCAGCCCTACTATTCCCGTTCACGGTAGCGGACGTGGTCACGGTAGAGCAGGGGGTGCAAAGAATCACCGGGTTTCGGACAGCTACCATAAACATCGAATGTATTTGGCAACTTATAATACACGGACATTGAGAGCGGACGAACACCTCGCTGAAATCGAAGTAGAGCTGAGCAGAATTAAATGGCATGTTTTGGGGCTATCAGAAGTCCGAAGAGAGGGGGAGGACATGATAACCCTGGAATCGGGCAATATGCTCTATTATCGACAAGGCGACCAGGCTTCACAAGGAGGTATTGGATTTTTGGTCAATAGAGTCCTCACAAATAACGTACTGGAGATCAGTAGTGTGTCGTCGAGGGTGGCATATGTTATACTCAAGCTGAATAAGAGGTACTCCCTTAAGATAGTACAAGTCTATGCGCCCACGTCGACACACGCTGATGACGAAGTTGAGGCCTTATACGAAGACATTGCAAAGGCGCTTGATAACACCACCAAAACTCACTTCAATGTCGTTATGGGGGACTTTAATGCTAAGGTGGGAGTACAGGAACATGGCGAGTTAAATTTAGGACCACACGGATTTGGTCACAGAAATCACAGGGGGCAGATGCTTGTTCACTTCTTGGAGCGGAAAGGGCTATTCCTGATGAATTCTTTCTTCAAGAAAAAGCCCTCTAGAAAGTGGACATGGCATAGTCCGGATAATGTGACTAAAAATGAGATTGACTTTATAATGACGGATCGCAGATATATATTTGAAGATGTCTCAGTGATCAATAGGTTTGATACCGGCAGCGATCACAGGCTTGTGCGTGGTATCTTAAATATAGATCTGCAATTAGAGAGACAACGTCTGATGAAGTCAACTCTCCGACCAAAACCGTTGCAAAGTGTAAGCTCCGAACAATTCCAAATTGAGCTCAAGAACCGGTTCGAGCTGCTGGAAACCAACTTGGACATTGACCAACGATTCACCAATTTCGTAGATGTCGTTCGTGAAGTGGGACGCAAATACTGTCAGAACGATCATAAAAGGGTGTCAAAGATATCCGAAGATACCCGTAAACTTATGGAGCAGAGACGGGAGACTTCCTCAGCATTGCCTGAGTGGCATACTTTGAACAAGCGCGTCAAGAAGCGAATAAGATTCGACCTCCGGCGCTCCAACACCCGCAATATACAAAATGCGATCGAGCAAAACCGAGGTTCGAAAGTGTTCGCTAAGCGACTTGAGAGGAGCCACTTAACAAAGTTGAGAAACCCCGTCGGTAAAATCGTAACGTCTCAAGCAGAGGTCCTAGAGGAGATCGAACGATTTTACTCTCAACTATACTCCTCCAAAGCTCCAAAAGCGGCTCAAGACACGAACGACAAACGTGCGACATTGACCCGCCACTACACCGAAGACATCCCAGACGTTGACCTTGGCGAGATGCGAATAGCCCTCAATCAACTTAAAAACAACAGGGCACCTGGCGATGACGGCATCACATCAGAGCTTCTACGTGCAGGAGGTACTCCGATCCTGAAAGAGCTAGCAGAGCTCTTTAATGACGTCATTGCAAACGGAACAACGCCAAAAGCATGGAGCAAGAGTGTGGTAATTCTTTTCTTTAAGAAGGGTGACAAGGAGCTTCTGAAGAACTATCGGCCGATATCACTCTTGAGCCATGTTTATAAGTTGTTTTCGAGGGTGATCACAAATCGCCTCGCCCGAAGGCTTGACGATTTTCAACCTCCGGAGCAGGCTGGGTTTCGAAAAGGCTACAGCACCGTAGACCACATCCACACCTTGAGGCAGATTATACAGAAGGCCGAAGAGTATAATCTACCACTCTGCCTTGCTTTTGTGGACTACGAGAAAGCCTTCGACTCTATCGAAACTTGGGCTGTTCTGGAGTCACTGCAGAGATGCCAAGTCGATTGGCGTTATATCGAGGTGCTGCGATGTATTTACGATACTGCGTCAATGACCGTCCAAGTACAGTCTCAGCAAACAAAACCAATCAACTTGAGAAGGGGGGTTAGACAGGGGGATGTAATATCCCCAAAACTGTTTAATAGTGCACTAGAAGACCTCTTCAAAACGCTGGACTGGACAGGACGAGGATTTAATATAAATGGCGAATACATCTCACACCTGCGGTTCGCCGACGATGTGGTTATCCTTGCAGAGACTCCAGAAGATCTGGAGCAGATGCTGAGTAGTCTAAGCCGCTCTTCCAGACGAGTTGGTCTCGGGATAAACATGGACAAAACCAAGGTTATGTTCAATCAACATGTTGTCCCGATACCCGTGAACGTCGAAAATGTTGGAATCGAAATTGTTTCAGAGTACAACTACCTTGGCCAGACCATACAATTGGGTAGAAACAATTTCGACGAAGAAGCCAACAGAAGGATACGGCTGGGCTGGGCGGCATTTGGAAAATTAAGTCAGGTCTTCTCATCGTCAATACCTCAATGCCTGAAGACGAAAGTCTTCAATCAATGTGTCCTTCCCGTCCTCACTTATGGCGCTGAAACGTGGACACTAACAAAAGGCTTGATCCACAAATTTAAAGTCACTCAGAGAGCTATGGAGAGGGCTATGTTAGGAGTTTCTCTTAAGGACAGGATTCGAAATGAAGAGATCCGTAAGAGAACCAAGGTCGCCGACATAGCTCAAACCATTAGCAAGCTGAAATGGCAGTGGGCAGGCCATGCTTGTCGCAGAAGCGATGGCCGTTGGGGCCGAAAAGTCCTAGAGTGGAGACCGCGAACAAGTAAGCGTAGTGTGGGGCGCCCTCCAGCACGTTGGACTGACGATATAAAGCGGGTGGCGGGAAGTGGCTGGATGAGGAAGGCTGAGGACCGGGTGTGGTGGCGTTCTCTGGGAAAGGCCTATGTTCAGCAGTGGACGTCCGCAGGCTGAGATGATGATGAGATGATGATGTTAGTATCCAATTTTCCGTAATCGGGTTTCAGTTTTTTAATTATCCTTGTTCATCTTTTATAGCAATACAAAACAACGAGATAAACTTGGAGGAATAAGATTGGAGTCTCAGCGTGATTATCACGGCGCGGGCGTGTAGAATCGAATAGATAGACGCGGCCCGAGGCCGTGCGACAGGTCCCCGATTATCAACGCATTCTGCACGGTGGTGGAACCCTGCCTCATCTTTCACGCAATTCTACGTTTTTGCTTGCAACAAATGGGGATTCCACGCGCACCTGTGTTTTGTCTCGTGCTACGATCCCAGGCTAAAGGACACGATCATTATGCGATGAGACTGGCTAATTCGGACCATAAAATCTCGGATAGAGCAGACTATGACGATTAGGTAAAAAGAGCATTTTTATGGGTGCTGTAAACTATGAAGTTAAGACAAACTTTTATAATTTTTGCTAATTCTTTTTTATCATTACAACTGAATTGTCTAAAAGTCTGAGGAGTTTTTTTTTTTTTGATTTGTTTGCTGCGATTTATCAATTATTGAAATGCCTACAAATACTCATGTTGAAAAGCTTGTTTAGATTGCCTTATAATAAAATTTTATACATTTACGTTTACATTTTTGGTAAAAGAACTACTTATAAAACTTCGCACAATATAAAAATCATAACATATTCCTACTGTGAAAAGAAATATTGGAAAATATAGTTACTGAGTTAAATTCTCAATACTCTTCCTTAAACTCTATCGTCAATAGAAACTTTATCCTATTCTTCAAAAGTTATAATGGCACATTGAAATCTCTTGATACAGATATAAGTATAGTTGTTTTGAATTTCAAGCTAAATGCAGTCTTGTTAAAATAGTGGGTACCTTCTGATACATAATATTTAGGTCATATTTTTATTTACTGACTTAATTTTAATATCATAAGAATTATTAAAAACAATAAGTAATAACATTATTAAGTAAGACTGTTTTAAAATATTTATTTTCTACTAGATACTATTTTTCAAAATATTATATTTCGGTATGCTAATCGCTTTCTAATCAATCGTGTATTTCATGGCATCAAATAAAATAAGAATGAAATGCATTTCAATTTGTTTGTGTTAGAATTAGATGCTATGCTATTAAATGCTCTAAGAAATGCTATGTCGCATGTCGTAATGGGAATAAAAACAAGTGTAGGAGACCTGTCGATACAACGTTATGCCTCAATGCGGCATTCGACACGACAGGTGCAGGCTATGCATGCACTGCCACTTTTTGATACAACATTGTCAACTTGTCTAAACCGGCGTTGACCTTAAGCAGGCATTACGTGTAACCTTTAGATTATTATTGCACCATAATACTATACATTGATACAATATATGAGTTTTATAGAAATTTAAAATACATAATAAGTATAGGGTAACGTTATTTATTTGTTATAAAGTACCTACGTTACTAACTAGAAAAATTTTATTCAAAATATGAATGAACGTTAAACAGAAAACATATTTTATATTTAAGTAGGTGCCCAGGCAAGTTATAAATAAGATTTAGGTAAGTACTTAAAAAAAATACATTTACGTCAGAATACTGGAACGAAACCTGGTGTTTTTTGAACATTTATTCTATGGACAAAATGAAAAAAATCAGATATTTGATATGTCTAGGGTTATCTGATCTGAGGTTCTAGCGGATCGTACTCTCACTCTGCTCAGGACTCAAGAATGAGTTGACACGAGATAGATTTATGTCAGGATATATTATTTGTGTCTCGTTCAAATCTGTTTTCAGTCCGATCCAAGTCAGAAGAAGCTCTGTAGATCTCAGCCTACGTTAAGTGTTAGTATTCAACCGTAAGACTATTAATTATGACTTACCTCCATTTCCAGCGTTTGTTATAGTAACCCAGAAGTCGATTGTCTTCTCTGGCCCTAACTCCTCATAGTCCCACTTCTTTTTAACTTTCACCACACCACTTGGTTCAACTGTAACCCACGGATTTTCATCTCGGATCTTAAAAGTTTCTCGATCAGTCTCTTTTTCGAGTGTAAACACAGCACGTCCTTCAACTTCCCCGTCAGCCTCAGTAAATTCAATGCGTTTTGTAGGGCGAACCGCGCGTGTTACTCTTCTCTTTTCACGATGGAGAATTGGTAACTGTTTTGGTTCTCTGATAACAAACTCGATGAATACTTGAGCAAGACGACTTTTTCGCGGAGGAATTCCAGTGTCGTGCGCCAAAACTTGTAATTCCGCTTCATGACTGTCTGGTTCGCCAGCAAGAATTAGTTCTCCTGTTTGCGGCACTACGACAGCAAGATTCGTAGGCGTCTTGATAGAATAGTATATGCGATCTCCGTCAGCATCAACAGCATGCACTTTACCAATATTTGAAAATCTTTGCCAATGTGCTGTCCCATTACGGCAGTTATTGTCACAAGTACCGTTCACAGTAAAATAGTATATTTCCTGTTCAAACATGGGTTCATGGTCATTCTCGTTAGTGACAGTGATTCTAACTGGCAGGCTCGTCTTACTTGCACCATGCAAATCTGTCGCCTGAATTACTAGATCGTAAATATTTTTAGATTCGGCATCCAAAGGTTGCGTAGCAATTATTTCTACATCGCCCTCCGTTATTACTGATCTCAAGTCTGAGTTGCTGTTCTGAGCTTTATCGCGAAGTGCGAAAAGAGATTGTTCGTTACCTTTTACAATTTTATAAGCTATAGGACCCACGTTGACAATAGCAGTAGCTCTTATAGGTGGGAAGTCTACGACAGACCCAGCCGGAGCATTTTCGGAAATCTCTCCATGTAAACCATTTGTTTCGGCAAAATGAAGGATTTTTCGACGATCCATTACTAAAAGATGTATAGAATGAGCCGAACTGCTAAACGGTGTTTGCTCCAATATAGCGAGATTGAGAGGCTGGTTTAGCAGTGGTGCAAGGTCAGCTGTTGTCATGAGAAGACCATCATCCAGAAGTGTGAAGTACGGGGCATATTCAGGGTCGAGTAGCGTGTATCGAGAATGATTTCCGACGAAATGGCGGACGGCGTGACCAGGGCGAACGTCGTGAGGCAAGAGGATAAGTGCGCTCGTCTCAAGCGCTATAGTTAGGACGTAGAGCAATGCTCCTCCCGCCATCACAATGCGCGCCATAGCTCTTTTGAAGTATGTTTTCAATCACCCCGACATTTCCATCTGCAAAGAAGGAACATCTATAGAAACTTTTAGTACTACTTATTAGGTAATAGGCCGACACTAGTTGTTCATTCCATTCCGAAATTTTTTATTTTAATTCTACCTTTGATTCAGGTGGTTATTGATAGAATGAGAGTGAATCTTATGTAGGTACTCACTTGACGAACTTCCCTAAAATAACAAATTATCATTCAGGTATAATTCAGGTACAATAATTAATAAATAAGTATGACTACTTTATGCCAAGCATGTGACGTCGTCGACAATGACTGCATTACAAAATCTAAGCACCCTGCACGAGTGCATGTACAGGGTGCTTAGATTTTGCCTGTGGACAAATCGAATACCTACCTAATCGTTATTCGTTGCACCTAATTATTAATAATAATTATTTAAGGCTTTTGAATTCATTGCAAAAGTAAGGAGAGCTCATGAGCATAGAATAACATTTGAAGATTGATTTGAAGGTAGGCTACTAGTATTGAATTTGGATGTGTGTGGATGGTAGCGACGCGTGGACTGTGGTCTATGGCAAGGCAGATTGTCACAGGCATTTAGCATTATAATTACTCCAACATATAGGTACAGACCTGGCGATCTGATAAATTAAATAGGTACCTACAGTCCTGCATCTGCAAAGCCGCAGAATTGGATGTAGGTAGATGTAGGTATTGGTCGGGGTCGCTATTTCTGTAATTCGGTAAGTATGTTGGTAGGTACCTAACTACCTATTTTAGGTACCTACTTACCTACTCTTTTCAATTCAAATGTTATAGATGACCGATAAAGGTAGACTATTGAGAGTTGACTCTGTGTGAGTAGGAATCACATTCACAACTCTTTCAGCCTGATTACAGCTCAGTGCCTTACGGCCTTAGTGCTTTCAAATAATAGTATCATCTGAGGCAGCATGTAAGCGCAAGGCGCGCGGCGCGTAGTCGCCCGTCGGCGGCGACGGCATCGACTCAGGGCGGCGCGGGGCAGTTAGCACACATGCAGAGTTTTATTTAGGCGGCAGGCGGCAACGCCAGCGTCTCACGACCCGCCGCCGCCGCCGATCAATACCCCCTTTGCGCCGCCGCGCTCGTTTCGCGAGCGAATCTAGACTGTATGCGCTCCAGTTCACGTCACACCATCAAATATTCACACACTTATTAAAGTGAATAGAAATCCACGCTATTTCAGCGAACTTCACAAATATTCAGCGATTGCAGTAAGTATTACAGATGAGGAATCAACACTATAATACCTAACTCTCGTATCGCTTGATCAGTAACTGAACTGAACTGAACATTTTTGACACTACTCTAATACCTACAAGAACATTATCACTTGCTTATAACCAACACTTTACTCTTATCAACTTGTTACAAATAATCATTTTCATTGCTATTAATTAAAACACTCCAAACATGTGGGAAAGATGTAAACAAATTGAGAAACTTCTGGGAATTTTATGTTTTAAAAATCATTATGCACAATTTTACGATGAACCGGCACACCTGTGTGATAACAATAATACTTTATCATATAATACGTACTTATTAAAGATGCGGATAAAATAACGAATTCGTGCGTTCTGCGAATGCCTCCTTTCATACGTCACAAACCGTACGCAAGCGGCTTCAAAACGCGACTGGAGACGAAATCAGAAATCTGCAGCGCGCGCGCGTATCGAACGTAGACGGTCGGCCCCGCCACCCCCGCTTTTGCCGCCCTGCCTGCTACGCTACGTACGGTAGCATCGGCCTTCCCCCTGATTTCAATGCATAAACTACATTCTCCCCTCGCTCGCCCAGCGCCCTATACATCGATGAGCCTGTGTCATAATAGGTAGGTTTTAAGAATTAGCAAAAAATATATATTTTTATTAGAGAAGGAATAAATGATAATAGAAGTAGGTAGTTATCTAATCAATAATCCTCTATCAAACATTTACTTACGCAATCTAAACTAAGATAACAAGTGTCAATTAAAAATCTAAGTTAAAAATTTTATTTTTATTAAAAAACAAGCTTTTAGTAGCTACTAGCTGGTTACATCATCAGACCCTGGATATCATCTAGGACCAGAATACTTGTCAAGACGAATCCAACGAGCCCGAACTCGATGGGGTTACGTCGATTTATTACAGAGTTTCCATAGCCACCTTCCGGCTACATCATCAGACTTGGATATCATCTAGAATCAGAGTATATACCTACCTACTTGTCAAGACGAATCAAACGAGCCCAAACTCAATTGGGCAGTACCTACGTAGTTTTATTACAGAGTTCTGATAGATAGTAGATAATAAGTATTATAATAAGTAATTCATAATATTATGTAGAGGCCTATATTTGACTAAACTTAATAATATTAATTAAATTTAAGTACTGAAGAGATGAGCCGCAACGTAAATCCTAAAATCATTGTCATTTTTGGCCAAAATAGATTGTCTATCTAATAACTAGTTATATGGTAAACTGTATGATGAAATATATGATCAGCTGATTACCTATCTAAATGTATAACTTCCATGTCGGTTGACATCGAGGAAAGCTAAAGGAATAGACAAGGTAGGTATCTACTCAACTACATAGGTGCCCTTATCCTTCAGGAGTACACGAGAAGGTAGGTATAAGGTACGGTGTAAATAGGTAACTGGGGGTCTATCGCGTAATTTTATTTCAGTCCCTAAAGGACTGCATCAATGTCAAAATATGATTTTGGGCTTCTCTTATTGGCCAAAACCATGTTTTGACATTGAAATAGTCCTTTAAGGACAGCGATAAAAGTTACGCGATCGCCAGGCTGATTGATGAGTTTGACAGCAATTAACAATTTTCCAATGTCTAAACTAGCGGCACGCTATGATGGCCGGTTTGACACATTACAATAGTGATGTGGAATGTCAATTTATTCTCGAACAAAAAACAATTAAGTTTTGTTTTTGTACCTGATTAAATAGGTTTAATAAAACAAAAATGTATATGTTTATTTAATTTATTTGAACGAACTGAATATTTGAATGAAAATGAATATACATACTTTATATGCACACAAGAAACATATGAATACAAAAGATACCAAAAAAGGTGCCACAAAAGGCCATAATTAATCAGATTCGTCCATACTACTATTTTCACTGTCGTCACTGCTATCATCACCTACATTAAACTAGCGGCACGCTATGATGGCCGGTTTGACACATTACAATAGTGATGTGGAATGTCAATTTATTCTCGAACAAAAAACAATTAAGTTTTGTTTTTGTACCTGATTAAATAGGTTTAATAAAACAAAAATGTATATGTTTATTTAATTTATTTGAACGAACTGAATATTTGAATGAAAATGAATATACATACTTTATATGCACACAAGAAACATATGAATACAAAAGATACCAAAAAAGGTGCCACAAAAGGCCATAATTAATCAGATTCGTCCATACTACTATTTTCACTGTCGTCACTGCTATCATCACCATTGCACTGACAGTTTATACTTTTCGAAGCAACGTCAATTCGAAACTGCTTTGTTTTGCATTGAGCATTGACGCGAGTTTGCCGGAGGTAGTAGTTGTGCTAGCCAGCGATCCTATGTGACGATCGTATTAGATTCCATTTTTAAAAATTTTCAATTTAGAAAACCAAATGCCGAGTTGTGGTATATATCATATAAAAATAAAAATTTTACCTTTTGTATGAAACAGCTGATATTTTTTTGCGATTTCAGAGGTTTGTCCACATAGTGAAAATTGTTCATATTCACAAGTACATTCACCCCTTAAATGGTGCAAACTGATTTTTCTACACTTGTATACATTTTAGAAATCAATTTAATAAATAAATTTTGGGTCCTTAACCTAAAACTACATTCGATAAAATTTATGAATCTCTGCACATCACTATCGTCAATAAAGTAATACAATTATTTCCTTCAAAGTCGTTATCAATTAATACGGAACTTCATGAGCGGACAAACGTCAAACCGGCCTTCATAGCGTGCCGCTAGCATAGTCTAACAACTTTCCAATGTTTTCCATAGCCACTTAGATAGAGAATAGCCCTCATTCCAGATAGAGTTAAGTTAAAGAGAGACAGATTGATGTCCTGTGACTGTGACACACCATGGGAATACCTTGGTAGGGACCAGTGGAACAAGCGGAGAAAACTGGTAACTACATATATAGGTATAGTTTAGTGTTTCAAGAAAAATTGAAAAATTTCCCTATACTGATATTCTGGCGGCAAAAGAACATCAATTGGACTTATAGAATTTAAAAAAAAACTAAGAAAATCGACCCGGTGCGATTTATTTGAAACTTACCGTAGGTACTAGTGCGATAAAGTTTACTTTCAAGCCATGTTTACTACCCTTGTATAATTAATTAATTAGGTAGGTACATATTATCCTTGTATGGGAACT
This sequence comes from Oeneis ivallda, assembly GCA_029955525.1. Taxonomy (NCBI): domain Eukaryota; kingdom Metazoa; phylum Arthropoda; class Insecta; order Lepidoptera; family Nymphalidae; genus Oeneis; species Oeneis ivallda. The sequence continues at coordinate 17,212,113 of JARPMR010000002.1, read as the reverse complement.
TGAGTAAATTCACAGGAGATTCTTATCTAAGCTCGTGGATTCGTTAGGTATAGGCAGTGTTTACCTGGTTTTCGTACAACATACCTAATATGCAATTCAAATCTTAAACGCGAAAATTTTGGTTTTGTAGGAAGCTTTAGACCGTGGTTGGTGGAACCCTTTTAAGTACAAACAAGGAACTGTTTAGGTTTCGTCCATTCTAATTGTATTTGGCCTCAGTATGTCACACACATTTCTTTTTTTTACTATGAGCGGAAAGTTATCAAATATTATATGCTCGTTTTACCACCCTTAAAAAACTTGTGTATGAACTGGAAATAAAAATAAAAACCTGTAAAAAATTGTATATAAACAGTTTATTATAACAATAATTTTATAGACTAGTATAAAAATAGCCAAAGCTACACAACTGAGCAAATATCTTTTTGTGACTTTTGAAAGAACGAAATAAATATATACATATGTTGATACAGTGCGACCACTTTTATAATTTACCTATACTTGCGCAGATATATTGTGTATATTTTTAGGTAAGTAGGTGCGAAAAAACGTTTTCATTTGCTATTGGCTATTCAGTATGAGGTACGCCGATGAGTAAAATAGCATGAGTCTCTTGTTGTATTTCAAAACTATTTGACAATATTTCTTATAATATTGTCTACAACATATAAGTTATTTTAGTGGTCTTACTGTTTTTACATTTAATATAATGTCCTTTAAACAGTACAATATCAACAGCTCATCATATAATATGTAAAACATTGTAGTTTATATACCTACAGAACACAACACAACTGTAGTCTAAAGTGCAAACCACACTGCATATTAACTTATAGATCACTTAGGGCCGGTTGATTCAAACCATGGACGTACGAACTTTAACGTCTGTTAATTTAGCGCGAACGTATACCTTATTACTGTGGTTGCGCTAAAAGATAGTGAATCCATGATTTCTTTGACTAACGTTCGTTACCGCCATATTTAAAGGTTACGCGTCTGTCAAAATTTGTTGATGCAACCGACCCTTAGTATAGCTTCAGTATCTTTTCATAAATCAGAAAATCTTTTACATTGGGTACAGCGAGCTAACGTAATTTAAGGTCAATTTCACCAAAATAAACTTTGCCGCACTTCTATCTCCTTGCACAACCGCGCTGCGTACGTACCTATATCCTCGCAGCCTGTCACTACATCTTTTAGTTTTCAGTCTGTAACTAAGCTAATGAGCTAAGCTCGTATAGTTCACATTGTGGCTTCATGTTCTTTTAGTAAGAGGGCACTCTGACTACTTTTAGCAGCAGCGATCGCGCGTTTTTGTGGCTTTTAGCTATTTTATGGCCTTTTGCGACTGCATCACGATTCGCGGGATTTCACGATTGAATCGCAGAAATCAGCGATCAATCGCAGAATCGCGAATCGCGCAGTCGCAAAAGGCCATAAGATCGCTAAAAGCCATAAAAGCGCGCAATCGCTGCCGCTAAAAGTAGCCAGTGTGCCCTCTCCCTTAGACAGGGGTGCTGGCTGTCCTCAAACAATGAAGTGCAAGTATATCAACATTTTGAGATGTTTAAAATTTTAAATGAATACATTTTTATTGAGACAGTTGTTGATTACTATCTTACTTAAGGTCAGTTTCAATAACCTATCTAATCCAAAATCTAAAAATTTAAAGTTGAATCCTACTAATATTATAAATGTCAAATGTGAGTATGTTTGTTACTCTTTCACGCAAAAAATACTGGACGGATTTTGATGAAACTTCACAATGCATAGCTTATGCATCAGAATTATTTACTTACATTTACATTTTATCCTGGAAAATTAAGGAGCTCGCGCGGGTATCAAAAACCTTAATCAACTTGAACAAAGTCGCTGGCATCATCTAGTATTCAATATTTCAATAGTAATGAATTCACCATTGTATAAAGCAAAATGCAATCTCATTATGTGGATTTATCAAGATCATTGACACATTTTACTAAGGCAACCAATCTGGTAAGTTCAAAAGAAGCCAAAACTCGAAACTAGTTCCTATAATATATTTCTGTATATTTTTTTATATTAATATTCTTGCTCTTTTGTTACTTTAACATAATATGATTAATCTGATATATTCTAGATCACAGACTGAACATCTAATTCTTAAAAAACATCAATGATATAAAACAGTTTTTTTTTTCCTTCACACTTTCTTTCATTTATAAGTTATATGTGTTCTGCTTGTATTACATACAATAATATCAGGTAAAATAAAATCACATTAGTCAAAATATTAAGCTGCATTCGCATTTACAATTGGCAAACCAATCACAAATAGAGCATGTAATGCACAAAATTTTGTGAAGTGAAAGTAGCTTAGGAGCCTAGAACAAGCATGCTTTCAGCATATTTGAAGATCCTAAGCCTGACTACATGCAAATTTTGATTATTGCATGCTCTGTACATACTCATTACTCAGTTTGCCAAGTGTATATGCAGCTTTACAAATCTTTTCCATTACAGGATCAAGATTTTTACTAAAACAAAAAATATATTTTGCACTATGTGCTGCTTTTGTATGGTAACTTTTGTTACCAATAATTTTAAACTAGATATTGTGAGTAAATGGCTTAGGCGGTAAACTGTCACTGTTGTTCTTATACCTAATCTCCTTTATAGTTAACTGTTTCCCCTGGTGGATCCTTTGCAAATGACTACGCATGTCATAAGAACGTGAAAATGACCGGTGGCATACTGGACACTGGGTTTTCCCTGCATGGGAGTCTTTATGCAATGTTAAAGATGTGGGATGTTTGAATCCTTTGGGACACAGTTGACATCTAAACTTGGCCAAATCTGATTCTGAAAACAGTAAATTTCTTGATAAGACAAAAAATATTTACATTAGGATTTACATTTACATAACCTAACATATTATTTACATAACCTAACCTAACCTAACTAAAGTAGAGTTAAAATTACTATGAGAATAGCACATGACTTACAGAAAGATACAGATTTGTCTCATTCTTAGATAGTACTGTAATATTTCCGGCTTTAATATATACTGATTTTTGACAATTTTTCCATTCAAATAAGTAAAAAACAGCCATTTAACATTTGGAACATTCTTAAGGGGAGCTAAAATAAAGCTTACCCCATATAAATAAAGTTTAATTTTTATTTAAATACTGATCCATATAAGCTGTTAATGAAATTTTGTGCACACTAGATACTACTGTATAAGTATGTAGTTCAAGTTCTTTAAAACTATGTAGTACTTTCAATTAGGCAGTGTCCCTATTAGGCGAGCAGTGAGCAGCTGTTTGCTTCCTTAGAATTTTTAAAAGGAGTTTCCGTGAAGCGCATAATATACACAGTTTGCGGTGTTCCGCTTGCCAACTCGTTCAGTGAGCGGCTGATACACAGCAAACCGTTTACCTTCCCTCCCAAGAGTTCGCCAGATCGCCGCTAACTCGGCATTGACTTATCGACCAATACGCCACTCAGGATCAGCAAGCAGACAGTCAGCCACTCACTGTTCCTCCAATGAGGACATACACTTACAGACAAGTCTCACAAAAGCTATTCCTAATATAACCTTAATTACACTTATCAACATCAAGTTTACCTGGCTTATGAACAACCAAAAACTTATTAAAACAACAGTGATAAACAACTTACCTGAACTACTTTTGTCAGATAGATCTTCTGCTGTGGTTGATTGTGTGTCAATTTGCATTTCTTCACTTGTAGATGTGGTCGGTTTTTGTCTTGTAGTACCATTGTCTACTACTACTACTCTTGATGTTTCAGGTTGGGGTTCTAGGACTTCACTCTCATTGTCTTGGGAAGCTACAGAAGTGTCCTGTGGAATGCTCTCACCTCTACTCCAAGGTAGGGTTGTTAAGTTTACAGGTTCCTCAGTGAGGACTGGCATGGTAATATCATTAAGTCTATTAGATTTAGAACTTAAGTCTAAAGAATTATTGTCACTGACTCTTAATGGGTTATTCGACGACTCTTCCTCCAAGTTGTCAGTCAAACCTTTAACTTCTAATAGCTCTGCAGTTATTAGAAAGGATTCCAACTGCTCCTGAAATATGTTCACCTCACCGTGATACATAAAATTGATAATTGCATTGAGATCTTCAAACTTGAAGTTTCTAAATATGATTACAGGATGCTGGCAGGGGTTTTCCTTAAAAATTTGTCTAAAATAACTGCTGCACGCAGATAGTAACATCTTGTGCGCTCTTATTTTGCCACCATCGCAACACAGGGTCACGTCGACCAAGTCATTTTCAAATCGCAGTGCATTAAAGGCCTCCGTAACGTGAGTAACGTAATTATTCCACCGTAAAGAAAACTGAGGTGCGTTATTCATTTTTCACATTAAGTTTGGTTGCTGTATGAATAGAACTTTTTAATTTGTCGTGAAAAAAATATAAATTCTAATCAAAGCCCCAAACATCACAGACAGATGCGACAGTGACTTTTTCTACCCGCCCTAGGTATTTATTTACTCTTTGCTACCCAGTTTCCGAATGTTCCGTTTTGGCGCTGCTGTAGCGTTGCCGCTCAGTTGACAGTATAGGGCTTACCCAAGTCGACAACTCGTTATCGATACTTTAGTGATGTACTTCTATCGACAACCAAATAATGTAGGGATTTCCTAAATACTTAAAATTAAAAAATAAAAATCAAAAAAGATAAATTTAAAACTTATTTATTTAAAACTTTTTCCTTAATTTAAAACACTTATATTTTACACAAGCTATTTCTTGAATATCAGCCATTTCTGATACGTATTTTTCTTCCATGTCCCCTTTTAATATTTTATTTAACATATTGCACCAATTGTGCCTTTGAGTAATAAACCAACACAGGAGAAGAATTGACGCGCGTACCCCTCTGTAAGTTGGGTATGAGCAGTGCTCATACTCGTTATATAAAACTGTTTGACTCCAGTCACGCGCCTGTCAACTACGTATGGTTAGCGGGGAATGAGCTCCGCTATAAATGCCGAATATGAGAGTATTTTCTTCTAAAAAAAATATTTAAAACATCCAGTTTACTAAAGGATAACATTTATTTACTTCTGATGTATTATTTTATCCAAATAATGCAATACTTATGCAGAAAACTTAAGAAAACTGTCGATCTGAAAATGTTGCTACTTAAACGTACATGAAATAATTTGGGGAAAATATTGAAAATTAATCTTCCTACTTACTATTCGTTTAGAGACCTTTTTCATGAACTGCATTATAAATTGATCCCATAGAATTAAAATCACGATAGAATAGGAAGGGGTGAACGACTAATTTATAAGCTTTAAGTAAAATATGACTAGATATATAAATACGAACTTTGATCGTCTGTGGGATTATCAAATAATGATAAAAAATTCTTTCTATAAAACCGACTTTAAACGCCACTACAAAGTATAAAACAATTTTAATTTGTACATGTATGTTGAAGTCGGGCGGGCCTAAATATAAATGATGAAACTAATGCGCGACGCTAGCCCAACTTTGCCCGATCGGCGTATGAAGTCGGTTTTTTAAAGATATTTTTTTTACATTATTATTTTAAGCTTTTTTGTGTATATCTCTGATTGCGAGCAATTTGCTCTTAATCATTGAGTTCCTTCCTCCATCACCGAAGATATGAATCATCTTCTCTTCACCTTTTAAATAGGCCCAACCTTATTATGCGTTCTTTCAAAAAAAATTGAAATCGGTTCAGATTTGACGTAGTTATGGAGTAACATCTAACATTATATCAACAAAAATTTATATGGGAACCACCTCTGAAGTATGCCCTACTAAACAAAAAAAATTATCAAATTCCATTCATTATTTGGCGGAATAATTGGATAACAAATATACAAAAAATTCAAATTGAGAACCTCCTCCTTTTTTGAAGTCGGTTAAAATGATTGTATTATTATAACGATCGCAATGGTGTCTGATTGGCTGGTACTCTCCCACTATTGTTTAAAATGCATTGATGCAGCTAGAGCTCCATAAACTCAGCGAATTCATAAAATTAGTTTTTTTACTCAATTATTTCAAAAGTTATAGGTATATATTTCCATATAACCAGTGTATAAAGAGCCTCAATAGCCCAACGGTTAAAGGTGCGGACTGAAAACTGAAAGGTCGCAGGTTCGAATCCCACCCGTTGCACTATTGTCGTACCCACTCCTAGCACAAGCTTTCCGCTTAGTTGGAGGGGATAGGAAGGATATTAGTCAACTTCAATTTGACTAATATTCTTTTTAAAAAAAAAAAAAAAAGTGTGATATGATTTTCTAAATATATAAAATGAAAAGGTGACTGACTGACTGATCTATCAACGCACATCTACTATGACGTAGGCATCCGCTAAGAAAGGATTTTTACAAATATAATACAAAAAATAATGAAAACGAGACTAAAAAATTGTTTAATAATAATGATAAGTTCTACGTAAGTCTTTCTTACTCGAAAATTAGGACTTTAATTTTATGAAGTCGGCCACACCGCAATAAAATTAGGGCTGGACAGCAAGATTTCATATGTCGATATTGGTGGGGGGATTGTATAAATTATTTATACCGAGATATTTTTATCGTCTTACTAATGGTTCATTGACGAAAAAAATATTTAAATTCTATACATATTTGGTTCATTAAAACTTGGCAATTGAATTAAAGTACCCATACTTCTTATTCATCCCGCTAGGTTTACCGGAAAGCTAAATAGCTTGGCGGTGTTTTATTACAGATGGGGTGGCCACTATAGCCATGGCGGCAACCTAGCATTACAAACAAATATACACTTCGTTCAGATGAAGTAGATGAAAAAAATAAGCCTTCCAAGTAAAGTATGTAGGTACAAGTTTTAACTTACCAATCATAACTTTAAATACATTTTTTTTTAGGGTTTAGTTTTTACTTTTTATGTTTCCTCCATACTGGACTGAGAGAATATTATTCAACGCTGGAAAACGATCTTGTAAATCGAAAAAGTGAACTTTAAACCAGAGCCAATAACGTTTTAAAAAATCATAACAGCTCATAATAAGCTATCAGGAGCAGATTTTTTTCAAAAAGCATATTTTTTAAAGTAACACATCAGATGATACTAATTATATGATTCTAAAGTAGAATTACTTTAGTTTTATACATTAGTTTTATATCAATTTCGACTAATAGTTTTTCAATTTTAAGAAGCAATGTTGCTGTGACTTGGTATTTGAAACATATGAAACCACGAAATAACTCTAAACTCTGAAATGCTAATTATGCTGTATTTATTTTTAAGGAAACATGATGTAGTCCTAACAGTTTGTACTTAATATACTTTTTAGAAATAGATACATCGTAAATTTCGCTTTAAACATAAATAAAACAAATGATGTTTCATTAAAAATGCTGTATGTTTATTTAAACAAGATTACTTAAAAAATCAATGTGTTCAATATTAATACCCACTACGTATTCAAATAAAAATTAAATGTCTCTCAACTTAATAAACAATATTATTAAAAACCTATGACAAAGTACAGCACTCCCTGGTGGCTTATAACCTTAAATCATAACTAAACAGCTGCTCTAAGGTGATATACTGTGGTACCTACAGCATGCTTTCAGCATGAGATTGAGAGTATAGTGACGGAGTAAATACCTTGGTATCTACAAAATCTGTTAATAATCAGATAATCCTAAGTCCTTACAGTAGGTTCGCCTAAGTGCACTGCACTGCTAAAAAGTATTGATAACTTTTTTGAAGTATCTGTATAATATTGAAAAATAGATGGTGTGGTGTGGTGTAGAATAACAAAAAATATATAATATAAACATGCAGAGAAGGTCAACATAGTATCTTAGAAAAATAATGTCATAGGAAAACGAAAATCCGACAATCCGACGCAGTATCTTTTTCTTCCAAATATATAAAAAAGTCATTTTGTTATTTTTCGAAATAAGCTAGATCAGATCGCTTTCCAGCGTCAATATAGTCCAAAGTTTCTAGCTGTATCTTTACGCAAGTACTAAAAGCCTACAAAGAGTCAATCTAATAGCAAAGGCATATTATGACTAAAATAACGGCAAGAGTCTCGTTTCCTAGCGCTTCTATATACCTACCATGTGAGTCGACTATTATCAAAGGCGGCTATCTCATTGTTTTGACCAAAATGAGTTTTGAATGTGGCAACACTCAATTTTTAAAATAAAATCGGACAGCGTTGACAGTTATTATCAAAGCCGGCTATTTCATAAACAAAAACGAGGTCAAACTTGAGGTATAGAAACAAAGCCGACCATCTGTGACAGTTTAGCTTCAAACTCGGCCATCTTACTCTTCTGACCAATCACGGCCCTGCATTAGGTCGGCCATTTTGATCAACTTCTTATGGAAAGTTTGTTGTTCTCGCTCGTGAGTTTTTCGCAATTTATTGGAGTTTAATGCGTTAAAAGTAAATAATTTTGGTGAAATTAAATGCAATGGAGGTATCTCCAAGTATAGTGCACAATAACTTCGCAAGAAAGCGCAAAAGGGAGCCAGAAAAGTGGAAGCAAAATGTTGCGAAGAAACTGAGGCAAGTAGTATTCCATAGGGTTGGCAATTCAACCATTCCATTTTATTTTCAACAATATCTGGGTGACCTCTGGGTTTTACTCTAATTCACTCCATTCTATTCTAATCCACTCTAATCTACCCTAACCTTCAATTCGTTCTACCAATTCTACCTTAATCCACTCTGTTTTTCCATATTCTACCCATTTTAACCTAATTCACTAAATTAATATCAGTGATTGTACCCACGCACGGCCCAACACTGCTCTGGAAGATAAGAGATTTTTAATATAAATTAGTTGTATTAACAGTTCCTTTATTTGTCAACCCTAAAATCTGTTCAGGATCAAAGATGGCTATTCCTAAATTATTAGAATCAAAAACGGTCATCTAGTACATGGTTAAACTAGCGGCACGCTATGATGGCCGGTTTGACACATTACAATAGTGATGTGGAATGTCAATTTATTCTCGAACAAAAAACAATTAAGTTTTGTTTTTGTACCTGATTAAATAGGTTTAATAAAACAAAAATGTATATGTTTATTTAATTTATTTGAACGAACTGAATATTTGAATGAAAATGAATATACATACTTTATATGCACACAAGAAACATATGAATACAAAAGATACCAAAAAAGGTGCCACAAAAGGCCATAATTAATCAGATTCGTCCATACTACTATTTTCACTGTCGTCACTGCTATCATCACCTACATTAATAATTATATGTTCGTTTTCTATAATATTATCTATTTTCACATCTCTTTCATAATCTTCCCTTATTAATTTAACAGTTCTATTCACAACCTTTTCCCAGTCTCCTTTAGTCACATGTTCACAAGCTTCTTCTAATAATTTTAGCATTTTTTTTGTGGTAAATGGGGGTTCTGTATTGTGTCTTGCAGCATATCCCTTAATTTGAGCCCACACCAACTCAATCGCATTATACTCACAATGGTAAGGCGGTAACCGTATAACTCTGTGCCCATGTTCTAATGCTATTTCGTCAATGACGTATCGGATCTTGGTTGGTTTGTTTTCTTTTAAAAGACGTACTAATTCCGCTTTTAACATATTCATGTTTGCATCTACGCCATTTTTACGAAGCCATGCGACGATATCAGCTTTCTTTTGGGATTGGGCAGGTGGCTTGTCAATTTGCATCGAGTGGTATGGGGCGTTGTCCATAATTATAATAGATGGTTCAGGGAGGCTACACAACATTGAGGTAAACCATTCAGTAAACTTTTCTCCATTCATGTCTTCATGATAGTCTCCAGTGGTTTTTGACGCAAAAGCCATGAGAGAACCTTCGACAAACCCGTTGATGGTTCCGGCGTGACAAATTATAAGTCGCGATCCTTTTCCTACAGGAACTTTGGAAGTAGATGCTGCTGTGTCATCGTTCCAAGAACGGCCTACAGTATGGTTAGCATTAAGCCATGTTTCATCCAAGAACACAACATTTTGCCAATTTTTGATTTCTTTCACTTGCCGTAAAAAAGTATACCTTGCCATCGCTATATCAAATCTTTCCATCAATATTTTGCGTTTGTTACATTTTTTGTATCGAAATCCAATGGTCTTCAAAATCTTCGTTAAAGAACTTTCCCCACCGAAGAATAATCCAGCTTCCTTCAGTGAATGCACCAACTTTTTTCTTGTTGGATACTCCTTCTGTAAATAGTAGCCGTAAACATGTCTTCGGATAGCATCGACATCAAAGCTATCGATGCCTACGACTGGTTTTGCTCGTTTTCTCTTTTTTGGTGTGTGAAGTTTATTTTCTTCTGTGCCAGTCTCGCCATATTTTTTTTTAGTTATCCGTCTAACAGTTCGTTGTCCAATATTAAGCGCATCAGCTACGCGTTCAACCACTGACGTTATAGGTAAAATTGGCCCTCCATTTTGAGCTTCACGATCGAAATAGTTACGAAGGCGTATTACGAACTCACGTGTCTGACTATTTAGAACAGTTCTCTGCGTACGTTCGGTCATATCGACGAAATCCACAACAAAGGGCTTGAACAGAGTCCAAATTAACGAGCAAGGGTCAACAGTAATGCAGTATCAATATTTGAAATCCAAAGCCAGGTCAAAACTATATCACAATCGCATTGCACTGACAGTTTATACTTTTCGAAGCAACGTCAATTCGAAACTGCTTTGTTTTGCATTGAGCATTGACGCGAGTTTGCCGGAGGTAGTAGTTGTGCTAGCCAGCGATCCTATGTGACAATCGTATTAGATTCCATTTTTAAAAATTTTCAATTTAGAAAACCAAATGCCGAGTTGTGGTATATATCATATAAAAATTAAAATTTTACCTTTTGTATGAAACAGCTGATATTTTTTTGCGATTTCAGAGGTTTGTCCACATAGTGAAAATTGTTCATATTCACAAGTACATTCACCCCTTAAATGGTGCAAACTGATTTTTCTACACTTGTATACATTTTAGAAATCAATTTAATAAATAAATTTTGAGTCCTAAACCTAAAACTACATTCGATAAAATTTATGAATCTCTGCACATCACTATCGTCAATAAAGTAATACAATTATTTCCTTCAAAGTCGTTATCAATTAATACGGAACTTCATGAGCGGACAAACGTCAAACCGGCCATCATAACGTGCCGCTAGTTTAGTAACAAACTCGGCTTTCTACCAGCTTTGCTATCAAATCCGGCTATCTGAAAAAAACAATTGTAAATTGTAGCTATACTGATAACTTTTCAACAACTGTTGAATTTAAAACGAATCTCTAGTATTGCCAAGGTATATTTAAAAATAATATTTCATTTATAGATATTCTATGATAATGAATAATCGTTTTTTCGAGCTGGCCACAAATTCGTCAAAAGTGATATAGCCCATAGACCACGAACACTAGATATAGCCGCCTTTGTTATTAGTCGACTCATGTTAAAGATCTCGAACAAAAAAATTTACTCTCGAATAAAGTAACTCTGTTGTAAATAATGTAACGTAGTAGGTTACTTAACTACCTACACAAACAGAATTTCTCATTAAAATCATCTTTGGAAGGTTTCGATCAGTTAAATACCTATAACATACCTACCTACTAAATTCAAAATTAATAAACATTATTAGACAACTTGACGCGTGACCTTGAGTAACATTAGGTGATTCTCGCGTTGAGCGTTCCCTTTCCCCCGCGTCCCGCGCCTGGGCCGGTTTCTTTTGTATGAGCTGGCAGTCGCGTAGGCCTCCGCAGCGGCCGTGGCCATTTACGTCGTTCTTACATCGGAAAGCAATAGCGTGTCACTTGCGATGCCGAGCCGGCATATATTGTGTTCCTTGAGCCGTCCGCATTCCTGAAAACGTCTTTTTACTGCGTAGAACCCCGAATATCGGGTAAGTGTTGCGTACACCTACTATAGTTTTATTCGTTTTGTTTAATGTAAACTCCGTCTGATTGTGACCAGCGCCGCCATCTTCTACTATGTACCCACCCGTAGCTTATTGCGTGGTCACAATCAAGCGTGAGGATGTAGGACGGTGCCTTATTGCCAGGGCGTTGATTCCAGGGTTCTGGGTACGAGTTCTGGGTACGAGTTCTGGGTACGAGTTCACGGTACGAGTACTCGTAGGAACCGGACGAACCACTTCACGCTCCCTGCCAGCGCAACACCACGCACACCACTTCTGTGTGTCGTGGACGTCGTGTCGCCCCTGGTTGTCGCTGAGGCTACGGGTGCCGTTCGCCGCGCCCTCTTCTGGCCTGCTTACCTACCTCGCTGAGCATCCTTCGCTTGCGGCCTACTCCAGCAACCAAGCCAGGGCAGTACATGGTCCACTGCGGTCAGGAAGCAAAATAATTGAAGGCCCCTAAAACCCACGTCCCTACTTGTTGTGTATTAGCTACTAATATACCTCTAAAAATTTGTGATAACGTTTTTTTTAATTCCCACCTACAAGTTAAAACGTTACAATGGCGCCCAACGTGGGGCTTTCATTATTTTGCTTCTTCATTCGTAGTGGTAAGTTTGGTGTGTGCTTGTTTTAGTTGTAAAACGTTGATTTTATTTTGGTTGCTAGCAACTAAAGTGTCCGAGGTACGTACCTACTGTATTACTTGTAACTTGCTAAGGCGCGGTCACCTTGTTTTGACCTAGTCCACGCCTTACCTACCTCACTTATAAAAAATAACTCACCTAAACTTATAAAAATTCTAATTTTGTTTATTGTTCCTTTGTGATTATTAGTATTATCTGTGTATTATTATCGGTTCTAAAACTAATAATGTACCGTTAGCAAAAAAAAAAAAAAAAAATTTTTTTGTTGTAAATTTGTTTTGCATATTCGTACCCGTACACATTAGTTGCAATAATTATTTATTGATTTTATTTGCTTATTTCATTTTATTTTGGTAGATTTTTTATTTCTGTTGCAAGTATTCAACAATCATTCAATCAATCATTCAATTAATCATCCATTTATTTTATTCGCTGATTTCATTTTATCATTTCACGCTTTTAAAGATAAACAACCGAAACGTTGTTAATTATTCTTTTAATTTGTAACAGACGGAGTGTTTAGTTTTTTTTTCATTTCTCATACATTTGCACTTTAATTTTTTTTTGTAATTAATTATTGTTATCATTTAAAAATATGTCTTACGAGATAAAATTCATGTCCTTGCAAAAAGGAGAACTGGAGTATGAGGTAGCTATTCGTGGTGAAACTCCCGGTTCTACAGTTCAGGAGCTAAGAAAACAGATTGCAAAATGTAGTCCCTCATATCCCTCTGAGGATATTCTAACAAGCCCTTTCGAACCTTCGGTTGACATCCTTGGTGTTTTTGAAGCTCTCGACAAAGTCAGCTCAGTAATTTCTGCCCCTGCTGATAAGAGTGCACTTTTACGATCTCAAAATTTGCTGAACCATATTTATCACCGGCTTCACCGGATATCACGCACGGATAAAATTCAGGAGGATTATGACGAGTGTGTTGGTCTATACAAAGATTATAGATCCACACTCAATAAACTTCTTGATACAGCGACTGATCCATTAGCAACCACGAGTAGCGAATCTCATGCTACATCTAGTACCTCAACTACACCTCTTACTATTAATGTCACATGCGAAGGCAATAATTTAAATTTATTTTCTAAAATTAAATTCGATGGAAAAACCTGCGTTAGAGCTTTTATTCAACGTATAAATGAATTTTGTCTCGCTAAGAATATTAAATCTGAAACAGTTTTAAGGAATGCAACGGAAATTTTTCAAGGCGACGCGATTCACTGGTATCGTAGTGTCAAGGATACTGTTAATACTTGGGATGAGCTCGCGATTCTCTTGAGGCGGGATTTCAGTCGGCCGGATTATGATTATACACTTAGTTCAGAAATCAGATCTCGTACGCAAGGCGAAAAAGAAAATATTGCTATTTACCTTTCGATTATGTCTGGTCTTTTTTCGCGTCTATCGAAACAACCTTCAGAAGATGAAAAATTAGAAATTCTCTTACATAATATTCGGCCATGTTACGCTAGTACTTTATCATCAGTTTCAACAATAAAGTCCATTGATGAGTTAAGAAACTTATGCCGTAACTACGAGGATATTCAATCTCGCCTTTCGCATTTTAAGGAACCACCGAAAGCTACAGCTGATACTTTAGCACCTGATTTTGCTTACGCTAGTAGTTCAAGTAGCAAACAGAATTCGAATTTTTCTCAAAAATTTAATTATAACTATAAATTTAAAAATACTACTACTGACAATAATAAATCTAATTCTAATAAACCTCAACATTCTAGCAATAAAACTACAAACTCACACAGTAACTATGTTCACGCAGTCAGTGCCCCTGAAAATAATAAACGACCTCGTTACTGTATTCGTTGTCGCACTGATACGCACAGCACTAGAGGATGTACTGCTGACCGCAGTGAAATTTTCTGTTTCGGCTGTAGACGTAAAAATGTAAAATTCCCAGATTGCCCAGACTGCGCTAGAAATAATAAACGTCCTGATACAAAAAACTAGATTCAGAGAATTGTGTGGATACCAAATTTGATAGAAATGATTGGCAAAATTGGCTGGATACAGTAAACTTATATTTTAAAACCTATAGAATCCACACAATTCTCCATAAAAACTATAACTATGATAGTAGGCCTCACGCATCAGTGCAAGTTTGTGGTCACAACTTTTTAGGTCTTTTGGACTCAGGTTCTGGTGTTACGATCTTAGGTAACAGTATCCACTCCACTTTCGAAAGCCTTGGTCTACCTCTAATTAGGGAGAACTGCGTCGCTGTTATTACGGCCGGTGGACAACGTTTGCAAAGTCTCGGATACATTAACTTACCTATAGAATTCGAGGGACAATTTCACATTTTGCAAGCTTTTGTTGTTCCGGAGATAACACCTGACATAATTCTCGGCATTGACTTTTGGCGTAAGTTTCAACTTTGTCCAAAATACGTAAATAGTGTTCGTACGGTTAGCAGCGAAATTAATAATACTATACTTGGTACTTTTATACAACCTTACACTAATTTATCAGAGACTGAAAAACAGCTAGCTGATAATGTCATTAAACTTTATAATGACATTTCATTCGAACAGAAGGGTCTCGGTATTACCAATCTTACTACTCATAACATTGATACTGGAGACGCTGAACCGATTCGTCAACGGTATTACCGAATGTCACCCGATAAACAAAAAATCTTGATTGAGGAGTTAGATCAAATGCTTAAACTCGGAGTCGTAGAACCTTGCGAGAGCCCTTGGTCTTCTCCCGTTCTACTTACCCCAAAAAAGGATGGAAGACTCAGGTTTTGCTTAGACAGCCGAAAGCTCAATGCTGTTACACGTAAAGATGCGTACAGATTACCTTACGTTTCGGAAATTTTAGATAACCTTAAAAACGCTAAGTACTTATCTAGCATCGACTTGTCTAAAGCTTTCTGGCAAATACCGATTACGGAGAAAGATCGCGATAAAACGGCTTTTTACATCCCTGGTCGTGGCACTTATCGATTTGTAACTATGCCTTTTGGGTTGACAAACGCGCCAGCAACTCAGCAACGATTAGTTGATCTTTTATTTTATGGTCCCGAATTCGAAAATTCCGTATTCGTTTTCGTGGATGACATTATAATAATTTCGTCAGACTTTGATACTCACATATCCTTATTAATAAAAGTATATAAAAAATTACAATCGGCTAATCTAACTATAAATTTGTCTAAATCTGTTTTCTTTCGCGATGAATTGAAATATCTTGGGTACGTTGTTAATTCTAAAGGTTTGCACGTCGATCCTGGAAAAGTCGAGGCTATTCTCAATTTCCCTACTCCTACTAACAAGAAAGAGGTGAAAAGATTCATCGGAACAGCTTCTTGGTACAGAAGGTTTGTACCAAATTTTAGTACAATTGCAGGTCCTTTAAATCAATTAACATCCGGTGGTAAAAAGGCTAAACCTTTCGTTTGGACTAAAGAAGCCGAGGAATCTTTTAACAAACTTAAAGAATGTTTAATCTCAGCTCCCATATTATCTTGCCCAGACTATAATCTTCCATTCGAGGTACATACTGACGCTAGCAACTTCGGGATTGGCGCTCTTCTAACTCAGACTATTGATAAGGTTGAACATCCTATAGCCTATATGAGTAGATCGCTAACAGCTAGTGAGCGTAATTACAGTGTGACTGAACGCGAGACACTTGCGGTTCTCGTAGCGCTGGAGCATTGGAGATGTTATCTTGACAACGGTCAACGATTTACTGTCCATACCGATCACTCGGCCCTTAAATGGTTTCTTAATTTGAATAACCCTACTGGCCGTCTCGCTCGCTGGGGTGTTAGACTCTCGTGTTTCAATTTTGAAATCAAACATCGCCGAGGAGTTGATAATATCATCCCAGATGCTCTTTCGCGTGCTTGCCCGGTATCATCCTTAACTACAACTCAAATTGCGGATCCGTGGTATCTTAATATTTTCAATGGTTGCCAAAATTCTCCCACATCTTTTCCAAACTTCATAGTTAAAAACAACCAGCTTTATCGTTACATGCAATCTAAATGCACTCTTAATAAGGAATTCGAATGGAAGGAAGTCGTACCAGAGGAGCGACGTCAGCAAATTATGGCTGACTGTCATTCCGAACCTACTGCTGGTCATCTCGGAATTTTTAAAACTTATAAGCGTCTTTCACTTCGTTTCTATTGGCCAGGCATGTATGCAGACGTCGCTAACTTTGTTTCTCGTTGCGTTAAATGCCAAACTTATAAACAGTCTACACATGGTACTTTAGGAACTATGGGTAGACCGAAACAAGTCTCTCGCCCCTTCCAAATGATTTCGATTGATCTAATGGGCCCTCTTCCCATTACCAGGTCGCGTAATAGTTATATCCTTGTGGTAACATGCTGTTTTTCAAAATTTTGCTTGATTTTTCCAATAAAGAAGGCTACTGCGGAAATTGTAACAAAAATACTAGAAGATTCAGTAATATTAGTGCACGGCGTGCCACAAACTGTTCTGATAGATAATGCTAGTATTTTTTGCGGAAAAGTGGCGGATTCCTTCTTTAAAAAATATAGAATCCCCAAAATTTATTATACCCCTAAGTACACTCCTCAAGTCAACTTAGTCGAGCGGTATAATAAAACTATAATTACGTGTATCTCCATGTATGTTGACGATGATCATAGGTCATGGGACGTACTTATTCCCAAAATTCAATTCGCAATTAATAACTCAGTAAACGAGTCAACAGGATTTACTCCTTCATTTTTAGTTTACGGTCGCGAACTTGTTCCTTGTGGATCACACTACGTTGATAATGATCACGGCGATGAAATATTATTTTTGCCTCGCGAAATCTATGCGGAAAATATAGGTCATTTAGCTTCAATATTTGATACAGTTCAGTCTAGACTTTGGCAGGCTCACGTAAAAAATACCTCTCACTATAACCTTCGCCGAAAATTCGCAGAATTCAACGTAGGTGACGTAGTCATGAAGCGTGCTTACTTCTTAAGTAATAAGGAAAATCAATTTTCACGGAAATTGGCTCCTAAATTTATTAAGGCTAGAATAACAGGTAAAAAGTCTCCTTTAGTCTATGTTTTGCAAGACATGACTGGGAAAGACCTAGGTACCTGGCATATAAAAGACCTAAAATCAATAGGCAACTAATAAAGCCAAGTCTTGAATACATATATTCTTTATATAACTATATATTTTATTGTTGTTACTTTCCCCATATTTAACATCGTTTATGCTTAGTTTGTACAAGAGTTTTTGGTTTTTTATAATACCGTTAACTTTGTCGTGATAGGATGCGTCAGTATTTTGAATAAATACCTACGTACTGTTGCTTTTATAGTTGCGTGAAGTATGAAAGATTATGAAAGGCTAGGTTGAATGGATAATGTACTTACGTCTCCTTGGCAGTTTAATTTAGTGGATTTTCTTTTGAGCAGAATAAAATCCTTTCATAGGAGAGGGGGATATGTAACGTAGTAGGTTACTTAACTACCTACACAAACAGAATTTCTCATTAAAATCATCTTTGGAAGGTTTCGATCAGTTAAATACCTATAACATACCTACCTACTAAATTCAAAATTAATAAACATTATTAGACAACTTGACGCGTGACCTTGAGTAACATTAGGTGATTCTCGCGTTGAGCGTTCCCTTTCCCCCGCGTCCCGCGCCTGGGCCGGTTTCTTTTGTATGAGCTGGCAGTCGCGTAGGCCTCCGCAGCGGCCGTGGCCATTTACGTCGTTCTTACATCGGAAAGCAATAGCGTGTCACTTGCGATGCCGAGCCGGCATATATTGTGTTCCTTGAGCCGTCCGCATTCCTGAAAACGTCTTTTTACTGCGTAGAACCCCGAATATCGGGTAAGTGTTGCGTACACCTACTATAGTTTTATTCGTTTTGTTTAATGTAAACTCCGTCTGATTGTGACCAGCGCCGCCATCTTCTACTATGTACCCACCCGTAGCTTATTGCGTGGTCACAATCAAGCGTGAGGATGTAGGACGGTGCCTTATTGCCAGGGCGTTGATTCCAGGGTTCTGGGTACGAGTTCTGGGTACGAGTTCACGGTACGAGTACTCGTAGGAACCGGACGAACCACTTCACGCTCCCTGCCAGCGCAACACCACGCACACCACTTCTGTGTGTCGTGGACGTCGTGTCGCCCCTGGTTGTCGCTGAGGCTACGGGTGCCGTTCGCCGCGCCCTCTTCTGGCCTGCTTACCTACCTCGCTGAGCATCCTTCGCTTGCGGCCTACTCCAGCAACCAAGCCAGGGCAGTACATGGTCCACTGCGGTCAGGAAGCAAAATAATTGAAGGCCCCTAAAACCCACGTCCCTACTTGTTGTGTATTAGCTACTAATATACCTCTAAAAATTTGTGATAACGTTTTTTTTAATTCCCACCTACAAGTTAAAACGTTACAATAATTATTAGAAAAACTTATCGAAAGTCGATAATCGATAGTGTCAAATCCCTAAAATGTTTACACAAATGATGCGATTGTTTCATGTAATGATAGAGCGTCCCTGTGTGTGAATGTGATAGTGTGCATATACTTTAAGGTAGTGTTTGCTAATTATATTGTGTGCGTGCATAGCGACGTGATGGAAAAATGCAACTGTAGTAAGCAAGTTTTCATGTGTGCTACCTCGCCCCCCACCGTAATTGACAGACTTTTTTGCGAATAAATTAGGGGTCAAGTCCTCTCCATTGCTGGTTTATTACTCAAAGAATTGTGCACATGTAATCTTATAACATGTTTTAAAAATATATTTTTTAATAATTCTGTATGTGTGGAACAACACCCCAACCAGAAAAACCTCAAAGAATGTTTAATGCAACCTATTTTATATTTCTAGCAATATTTTTTTTATGCCCATTCTCATTTAAATAATTATTTATACAATATACATAATTATATGTACTCGCATCCCTGTACAGAATTACAAAATGTTCACTAGGATATGCTAAATTATCAATTTTTAACATTTTATATTCTCTGTTCTTTAAGAGTCTAATAAACAATTTAGATAGTAAAGTAAGATTACAATTTACTGAAAATAATTTAAAACGTAAAATAAAATCATATTTTTTGGATAAGTTGGTTTGTTAATGTTATTATAGGTATTTGTGTTTAACAGAATCGGCTTATAGCTCACAATTTAAACCTAAGTGGTTTTCGTGTGCTAATAAGAACATTTTTGTATATTCCTCTTATTTGATAATAAAAAAAAGTATGAATATATATTTTCATCCGTAGAGCTGCTTGTGTAAGTTTATAAGCAACCTTTACACTGGATTTTTTTGTCATTTTACGACATATGAAGCCAGCAGTATATGCTGAGCATTTCACTTTAATTTTCTCTAATATAATTTGATCTCTCGATATAGACTCACTTGAACTACTTGGAAAATCTCGTTCTTTTCCTGTGAAGTGGATGGGATTTGATTACAATCATTAACATTTTTTTCATTATCATCTAATTCATCTTGAAATGAAAAAATTCCATCTAATAATGTATCACCATTATCCACTTCACAGTTTGCAAATTTTGAATGAGGGCACAAAAAAAATTTGATAAAATTAATGACTTAAATGAATAAAGTAATGTGTCGATATGTGGATTAATATTCAATAATTTAGAGCCCTTATCCTTCCAAAAAAAATTTCTAATCGGTCATGATAAATAAATCTTGGATAAAAATACTCTATGCTGTACTTTTTTAATAATAATTTGGATATCATTATGAATCTCTAAGGTTGTGATCCAACCTTCTAGGGATGAAACATGCACAAGTCGAGGTTTTCCTGATTGTATAGCAAGTTTGCTAGTACTGTCTTCAAATTTTAAATCTTTAATTTTTTATAGCTTCTGTCCAAAATGTTTTGTGTGGGGAATTAATTTTAACTACTTTCCGCAGTTTTCCTTTGGCTGCACCACCTTGATATCAATTGACACTGTCAAATAGTTTATCGAAAAATTCGACAACTTCTGCCGTTGTCTCCATAGTACTTGTCTTTCCAGTGTGAAAGTTATCTGAAAAATTAAAAATATACATAGGTAAGTATAGTATGTAGGTCGATGGTACATGTAAATTTTTATTATTAGAACACTAACTTTAAAACATGGTTGATTTGAGACTAATATTCTTGTAAATTATTGTCTTTACATAGAAATAGAGACAGTTAATTTATTAATTAGAATAATTTTTATGGGCATTAGCACTCTTATAATAATTCTATGCTAGTTAAGTCATACTAATATTAATATACTAAATGCGAAATTGTGTTTGTTCGTTTGTCCTTCGATCACGCCAAAACAGAGCTATGGTACGACGTGATTTTTGCATGGGTATAGTTGGACCTGGATAGTGACATAGGCTACTTTTTATCCTGTAAAATCAAAGAGTTCCAGAAGGATTATAAAAACTAAATCCACGCGGATGAAGTCGCGGGCATCAGCTAGTAATTTATTTATATACTTACTGAGTGCATTGGTGTATCTATCATTGCAGCAGTTCGAGCACTAAACAAGCCTTTCATTTTCTTTATCATTTAAATGATCCCATGACGATCGATTCGCGTATCGCATCATGTTCCTGGTCTGTGTATCGCATCACAATCCTAAAAGCTGCACGCTATTAAAGATTATCGCATCAAACCACAGCATCAAATAACGGAGGAGAATTTGGAAATTAACCCAGCAAATGCGAGGAAATACACAAGACACTAAACTCGGCAGTCAGATATCAAGTGTATATTATGTGATCCGTGGTTTTGATTTTGTTGATAATATCAACAAAATCAGAACCACGGATCAAAACAAAAATGGCGACTAGCGACAAGTTAGCGAGTCCCTTAGGTGTGTATTCTGTGGCCCAAGATGGCGATTGCAGCGCCAAAACGGCACATTTGGAACTAAGCTGTCATAGCCCTGTCACAGACACAGACACAGATCACAGATTAGAATTAGTGATGTGAACCGGTTTTAAAAAACCTAAAAAATACCGGTTTTCGTAAAAACCGATAAACACCGGTTTTCGTTTACTGAAACCGAATATTTTTTTCTCTCTACTTTGATCTCGCGGGGATGCTCGCACTGTTCGAAGACGGATTTTGGACGAGAAGACATCTCGGAGCTTCCCGAACGCTGCCCAGCCGAGTTGGATTCGAAGGTTGATCACTTTCTCGAAATTGAACCTACCTAGCGTGCAGAGTTGTACAAAACAGTTTAAGAAATGTACTAAAATACAAAATGCAAATACTTTTTCGATCGACCTATTTCAAATGCAAAATACCAAATAGTGTTTTGTATTTCGGCTGGCTCGGCTCGGCTCGGCTCGGCTCGGCTCGGCTAGGCTCGGCTTGGCTCGGCACGGCTCAGCTCGGCTCGGCTCGTCACGACTCGGCTCGGCTCGGCTCGGCTCAGCTCGGCTCGGCTCGGCTCGGCTCGGCTCGGCTAGGCTCGGCTCGGCTTGGCTCGGCTCGGCTCGCCTGGCTCGGTTCGGCTAGGCTCGGCACGACTCGTCTCGTCTCGTCTTAACTTGTCTTGTTGTTGTATTGTGTTGCATTGATTACAAGGATACTTTGGTATAAATACGGGTAGTATGTCTTGCGTTTCATTCTCGCTCGAGACGTCGGACCGTTCGGAGCTCGGCTCGGCACGGCTCGGATCGGCTCGGCTCGGATCGGATCGGCTCAGCTCGGCTCGTCTCGTATTAACTTGTCTTGTTGTATATCATGTTGCATTGATTACAAGCATGCTTTGGTATAAATACGGGTGGCTGACGCCTTGCGTGTCATTCTCGCTCGAGACGTTGGACCGTTCGGAGGTCAGCTCGGCACGGCTCGGCTCGGCTCGGCTCGGTTCGGATCGGCTCGGCTCGGATCGGATCGGCTCGGCTCGGCTTGTCTCGTCTTGTTGTATATTATGTTGCATTGATTACAAGCATGCTTTGGTATAAATACGGGTGGCTGATGCCTTGAGTGTCATTCTCGCTCGAGACGTTGGACCGTTCGGAGGTCGGCTCAGCACGGCTCGGCTGCCGCTGCTCTGCCGTGCACGTCGGAGCCTGTCGCAGCGCACGCCACGGCGCGTCTGCGCCTCACCTGCTGGTGCGCTGCCATGCATGTCGCATCGTCAGCCACGGCACGTCTGCGTCTCATCTGCCGGTGCACTGCCGGGCACGCAGGGGCTTGTCGCAGCGCTGGCCACGGCGTCTGCGCCTCACCTGTTGATGCGCTGCCGAGCGCGTTGTTGCACAGCGTCGGCCATGGCGCGTCTGCGGCTGAGCGCGTCGTTGCACAGCGCCGGTCACGATGCATCTGCACCTCACATGCCGGTGCGCTGCAGTGCGCAATGGAGCGTGTCGCAACGCTGGCCACGGCACGTCTGCGCCTCACCTGCTGGTGCGCTGTCGAACACGCAGTGGCGCGTAGTAGCGCCGGCCACGGCGCGTCTGCGCCTCACCTGCTGGTGCGCTGCTGAACGCGTTCTTGCACAGCGCCGGTCACGATGCATCTGCGCCTCACAGCCGGTGCGCTGTAGTGCACAATTGAGCGTGTCGCAGCGCTGGCCACGGCGCGTCCGCGCCTCACCTGCTGGTGCGTTGCCGAGCGTATGGGAGCGCAGCGCCGACAACGGCTCGTGTGCGCCTCACTTGCCGGTGTGCTGCCGAGCGCGTTGGAGCACTTCGCAGCGCCGGCCACGGCACGTCCGCGCCTCACCTGCTCGTGCGCTGCTGAGCGCATCGAAGCGCAGCGCCGCCCACTGTGCGTCTACGCCTCACCTACCGGTGCGTTACTGAGCACGCAGAGGACCGTCGCAACGCTGGCCATGGCGCGTCTGCGCCTCACCTGCTGGTGCGCTGTCGAACACGCGGGGGCGCGTAGTAGCGCCGCCCACGGTGCGTCTGCGCCTCACCTGCTGGTGCTCCACTGGGCACGGCTCGGCTCGGCTTTGTCTTGTCTTGTTTTTGTATTGTAGTGCATTATTATGTAGTTGTATTGTTGCATTGATTACAAACATGCTTTGGTTTAAATACGGGTGGCTGATGCCTTGCGTCTGCGTGTCATTCTTGCTCTAGATGGTGGACCGTTCGCAGCTCGGCTCAGCACGGCTCATCTGCCGGTGCGCTGCCGAGCAGGTCGGAGCTTGTCGCAGCGCTGGCCACGCCGCGTCTGCGCCTCACCTGTTGATGCGCTGCCGAGCGCGTCGTTGCACAGCGTCGGCCACGGCGCGTCTGCGCCTCACCTGCTGGTGCGCTGCTGAGCGCGTCGTTGCACAGCGCCGGTCACGATGCATCTGCGCCTCACATGCCGGTGCGCTGCAGTGTGCAATGGAGCGTGTCGCAACGCTGGCCACGGCACGTCTGCGCCTCACCAGCCGATGCGCTGCCGAGCACGCAGGGGCGTGTCGCAGCGTCGGCCACGGCGCGTCTGCGCCTCACCTGCTGGTGCGCTGCTGAACGCGTTGTTGCACAGCGCCGGCCACGATGCATCTGCGCCTCACAGCCGGTGCGCAATTGAGCGTTTCGCAGCGCTGGCCACGGCACGTCTGCGCCTCACCTGCCAGTGAGCTGCCGTGCGCGTTGGAGTGTGTCGCAGTGCTGGCCACGGCGAGTATGCGCCTCACCTGCTGATGCGCTGCCGACCGCGTCGTTGCACAGCGCCGGCCACGATGCATCTGCGCCTCACATGCTGGTGCACTGCAGGTCGCAATTGAGAGTGTCGCAGCGCTGGCCACGGCGCGTCTGCGCCTGACCTGCTGGTGCGTTACCGAGCGTATGGGAGCGCAGCGCCGACAACGGCTCGTGTGCGCCTCACTTGCCGGTGTGCTGCCGAGCGCGTTGGAGCACTTCGCAGCGCCGGCCACGGCACGTCTGCGCCTCACCTGCTCGTGCGCTGCTGAGCGCATCGAAGCGCAGCGCCGCCCACTGTGCGTCTACGCTTCACCTACCGGTGCGTTACTGAGCACGCAGAGGACCGTCGCAACGCTGGCCATGGCGCGTCTGCGCCTCACCTGCTGGTGCGCTGTCGAACACGCGGGGGCGCGTAGTAGCGCCGCCCACGGTGCGTCTGCGCCTCACCTGCTGGTGCTCTACTGGGCACGGCTCGGCTCGGTTTGTCTTGTCTTGTTGTTGTATTGTAGTGCATTATCTTGTAGTAGTATTGTTGCATTGATTACACAGCATGCTTTGGTTTAAATACGGGTGGCTGATGCCTTGCGTCTGTGTGTCATTCTTGCTCTAGATGGTGGAACGTTCGCAGCTCGGCTCAGCACGGCTCATCTGCCGGTGCGCTGCCGAGCAGGTCGGAGCTTGTCGCAGCGCTGGCCACGGCGCGTCTGCGCCTCACCTGCTGGTGCGCTGCTGAGCGCGTCGTTGCACAGCGCCGGCCACTATGCATCTGCGCCTTACAGCCGGTGCGCAATTGAGCGTGTCGCAGCGCTGGCCACGGCACGTCTGCGCCTCACCTGCCAGTGAGCTGCCGTGCGCGTTGGAGCGTGTCGCAGTGCTGGCCACGGCGAGTCTGCGCCTCACCTGCTGATGCGCGGCCAAGCACGTCGTTGCACAGCGCCGGCCACGATGCATCTGCGCCTCACATGCTGGTGCACTGCAGTGCGCAATTGAGAGTGTCGCAGCGCTGGCCACGGCGCGTCTGCGCCTCACCTGCTGGTGCGTTACCGAGCGTATGGGAGCGCAGCGCCGACAACGGCTCGTGTGCGCCTCACTTGCCGGTGTGCTGCCGAGCGCGTTGGAGCACTTCGCAGCGCCGGCAACGGCACGTCTGCGCCTCACCTGCTCGTGCGCTGCTGAGCGCATCGAAGCGCAGCGCCGCCCACTGTGCGTCTACGCCTCACCTACCGGTGCGTTACTGAGCACGCAGAGGACCGTCGCAACGCTGGCCATGGCGCGTCTGCGCCTCACCTGCTGGTGCGCTGTCGAACACGCGGGGGCGCGTAGTAGCGCCGCCCACGGTGCGTCTGCGCCTCACCTGCTGGTGCTCTACTGGGCATGGCTCGGCTCGGCTTTTTCTTGTCTTGTTGTTGTATTGTAGTGCATTATCTTGTAGTTGTATTGTTGCATTGATTACACAGCATGCTTTGGTTTAAATACGGGTGGCTGATGCCTTGCGTCTGTGTGTCATTCTTGCTCTAGATGGTGGAACGTTCGCAGCTCGGCTCAGCACGGCTCATCTGCCGGTGCGCTGCCGAGCAGGTCGGAGCTTGTCGCAGCGCTGGCCACGGCGCGTCTGCGCCTCACCTGCTGGTGCGCTGCTGAGCGCATCGTTGCACAGCGACGGTCACGATGCATCTGCGCCTCACATGCCGGTGCGCTGCAGTGCGCAATGGAGCGTGTCGCAACGCTGGCCACGGCACGTCTGCGCCTCACCAGCCGATGCGCTGCTGAGCACGCAGGGGCGTGTCGCAGCGTCGGCCACGGCGCGTCTGCGCCTCACCTGCTGGTGCGCTGCTGAACGCGTTGTTGCACAGCGCCGGCCACGATGCATCTGCGCCTCACAGCCGGTGCGCTGTAGTGCACAATTGATCGTGTCGCAGCGCTGGCTACGGCGCGTCTGCGCCTCACCAGCCGATGCGCTGCTGAGCACGCAGGGGCGTGTCGCAGCGTCAGCCACGGCGCGTCTGCGCCTCACCTGCTGGTGCGCTGCTGAACGCGTTGTTGCACAGCGCCGGCCACGATGCATCTGCGCCTCACAGCCAGTGCGCTGTAGTGCACAATTGAGCGTGTCGCAGCGCTGGCCACGGCGCGTCTGCGCCTTACCTGCTGGTGCTTTGCTGAGCGTATTGGAGCGCAGCGCCGACAACGGCTCGTGTGCGCCTCACCTGCTGGTGTGCTGCCGAGCGCGTTGGAGCACCTCGCAGCGCCGGCCACAGCACGTCTGCGCCTCACCTGCTCGTGCGTTGCCGAGCGTATTGGAGCGCAGCGCCGACAACGGCTCGTGTGCGCCTCACCTGCTGGTGTGCTGCCGAGCGCGTTGGAGCACCTCGCAGCGCCGGCCACGGCACGTCTGCGCCTCACCTGCTCGTGCGCTGCTGAGCGCATCGAAGCGCAGCGCCGGCCACTGTGCGTTTACGTCTCGCCTACTGGTGTGTTACTAAGCACGCAGAGGCGTGTCGCAACGCCGGCCACGGCGCGTCTGCGCATCACCTGCTGGTGCGCTGTCGAACACACAGGGGCGCGTAGTAGCGCCGGCCACGGTGCGTCTGCGCCTCACCTGCTGGTGCTCTACTGGGCACGGCTCGGCTCGGCTTTGCTCATCTAGTCTTGTCTTTTCTTGTCTTGTCTTGTTGTTGTATTGTGGTGCATTATCTTGTAGTTGTATTGTTGCATTGATTACAAGCATTCTTTGGTATAAATACGGGTGGCTGATGCCTTGCGTCTGCGTGTCATTCTCGCTCTAGATGGTGGACCGTTCGCAGCTCGGCTCAGCACGGCTCATCTGCCGGTGTGCTGCCGAGCAGGTCGGAGCTTGTCGCAGTGCCAGCCACGGCGCGTCTGCGCCTCACCTGCTGGTGCGCTGTCGAACACGCAGAGGTGTGTCGCAGTGCCGGCCACGGCACGTCTACGACTCACCTGCCAGTGAGCTGCCGTGCGCGTTGGAAAGCGTCGCAGCGCTGGCCACGGCATGTCTGCGCCTCTGCGCCTCACCTGCTGATGCGCTGCCGAGCACGTCGTTGCACAGCGCCGGCCACGCTTATCACGCTTATCACGCTTATCATTATTAGCGATAAGATAAGTAATTATTGATAAGCGATAAGATAAGTAATTAGTGATAAGCGATAAGATAAAAAATTAGTGATATGTAATTAGTGATAAGCGATAAGATAAGTAATTAGTGATAAGCGATAAGATGTGAGATTAAAGATAAACGATAAGATAAAAAATTAGTGATAAGCGATAAGGGATAAGATAAGAAATTAGTTATAAACGATTAGTGATAAGCGATAAGATAAGAAATTAGTGATAAGCGATAAGATAAGTAATTAGTGATAAGCGATAAGATAAGAAATTATTGATTAGCGATAAGATAAGAAATTAGTGATAAACGGTAGGATAAGTAATTAGTGATAAACGGTAGGATAAGTAAGTAGTGATAAGCGATAAGATAAGTAATTAGTGATAAGCGATAAGATAAAAAATTAGTGATTAGATATGCTATTAGTAAATAGCGATTAGTTAAGTTATTAGTAATAAGAGATAAGATAAGTTATTAGTGATAAGCGATAAGATAAGAAATTAGTGATAAACGATAAGATAAGTAATAAGTGATAAGATATATAGTTAGTCATTAGTAATTAGCGATAAGCTATAAGATAAGTAACTAGTGATAAGCGATAAGATAAGTAATTAGTGATGAGCGATAAGATAAGAAATTATTGATTAGCGATAAGATAAGAAATTATTGATTAGCGATAAGATAAGAAATTAGTGATAAACGATAGGATAAGTAATTAGTGATAAGCGATAAGATAAGTAATTAGTGATAAGATATGTTATTAGTAATTAGCGATTAGTAAAATAATTAGTGATAAGCGATAAGATAAGTAATAAGCGATAAGTAAATAGTGATAAGCGTTAAGATAAGAAATTAGTGATAAACGATAGGATTAGTGATAAGCGATAAGATAAGAAATTATTGATTAGCGATAAAATAAGAAATTAGTGATAAACGATAAGATAAGAAATTAGTGATAAACGATAGGATAAGTAATTAGTGATAAGCGATAAGATAAGTAATTAGTGATAAGCGATAAGATAAGTAATTAGTGATAAGCGATAAGATAAGTAATTAGTGATAAGATATATAGTTAGTCATTAGTAATAAGCGATAAGCTATAAGATAAGTAACTAGTGATAAGCGATAAGATAAGTAATTAGTGATAAGCGATAAGATAAGAAATTATTGATTAGCGATAAGATAAGAAATTAGTGATAAACGATAGGATAAGTAATTAGTGATAAGCGATAAGATAAGTAATTAGTGATAAGATATGTTATTAGTAATTAGCGATTAGTAAAATAATTAGTGATAAGCGATAAGATAAGTAATAAGCGATAAGTAAATAGTGATAAGCGTTAAGATAAGAAATTAGTGATAAACGATAGGATTAGTGATAAGCGATAAGATAAGTAATTAGTGATAAGATATGTTATTAGTAATTAGCGATTAGTAAAATAATTAGTGATAAGCGATAAGATAAGTAATAAGCGGTAAAATAATTAGTGATAAGCGATAAGATAAGTAATAAGCGATAAGTAATTAGTGATAAGCGATAAGATAAGAAATTATTGATTAGCGATAAGATAAGAAATTAGTGATAAACGATAGGATAAGTAATTAGTGATAAGCGATAAGATAAGTAATTAGTGATAAGCGATAAGATAAGTAATTAGTGATAAGCGATAAGATAAGTAATTAGTGATAAGCGATAAGATGTGAGATTAAAGATAAACGATAAGATAAAAAATTAGTGATAAGCGATAAGGGATAAGATAAGAAATTAGTGATAAACGATTAGTGATAAGCGATAAGATAAGAAATTAGTGATAAGCGATAAGATAAGTAATTAGTGATAAGCGATAAGATAAGAAATTATTGATTAGCGATAAGATAAGAAATTAGTGATAAACGGTAGGATAAGTAATTAGTGATAAGCGATAAGATAAGTAATTAGTAATAAGAGATAAGATAAGTTATTAGTGATAAGCGATAAGATAAGAAATTAGTGATAAACGATAAGATAAGTAATAAGTGATAAGATATATAGTTAGTCATTAGTAATTAGCGATAAGCTATAAGATAAGTAACAAGTGATAAGCGATAAGATAAGTAATTTGTGATAAGCGATAAGATAAGGAATTAGTTATAAGCGATAAGATAAGGAATTAGTTATAAGCTATAAGATAAGTAACCAGTGATAAGCGATAAGATAAGTCATTAGTAATAAGCGATAAGATGTGATTAGCGATAAGTAATTAGTGATAAGCGATAAGATAAGTAATTATTGATTAGCGATAAGATAAGAAATTAGTGAAAAACGATAAGTAATTATTGACTCGCGATAAGATAAGTAAATAGTGAGTAGCGACAATTCACTATCACTACAAATATTTTGACACGCATAAGTCATAATAATTGTCAATTAATTTGTGCATTTTGATATATGTGAGACAAATTCAATCTTGCAATCTTCCTACTAATTATAAGTTAATTATAAACACAATTATTGAAGTTTTTCATTAGCAATGGAAAATTTCTTAGGGATTAGGGATTGATTACGAAATAAATAATACAAATAGTACAAGGTTTCGATTTGTCCAGTCATAGTGAGTATACATTGCTCGATATTATAATGACTGGTCATGTGTAGATAATGTGATAAATTATTCATTTTCTCTAGATATTAATCATAATAGCTGGTCAAAGGCACCCAAAGTAATAAATACGGCCCCACTTCCCCTCCCGCGCCTTATTCCGTTGCCGCACGATCGATATATTTACCAAAATCTTAGGTTAGGTCAGGGTTGTACAGAAATTCTGTTCTATTGGTTTGAAATGAAACATTAAAATAATGAAAATTGTAATAATAATAATATTAATAATACAAAAGTAATGAGTAAAGGACCATCGTAATCGGCATCTGCATCGTACGTATTCGACCCATCACACAATACAAGAATTTAAAAATTCATGGTCAACATAGTTGTAGATTTAGAGTTCACGTTTTAACGGGTTGCCGCTCGAAAAAAATAGACTAGATAAAAATTTATATTTTCTTTTTTGTTAAGCAATATATCTATCGAAATTAATGCAATTAAATACGGTGACTTAAAAATGTTAAAATAACATTAAATTATAAGTGTTTCAACTGAGTTTCTTTGAGCCAAAATTTTCGATCAAACACATTTTTTTAGGCTGGCAAGAGAAAGAACGAGACACACGGCCTCCGTTGTTACTATCTCTCTCGGCTCGGATTAGCCTCTGTGTAATGCGCAACAGGAAATATACTTTATCTACTTGTTATAAGGTTCATTTTCGTAAATACAAATTTTCCGAGTGATCAGTTCTGTTTGTATATTAAGTTCATGGCAGGAACAAGCAGACTACAGAGTACACTCTTTTAAAAAAGGTTCTGTGGATATATCTGGTGTTATAATATCTTAGGTAGGTACTAATCTGTGGAGTGGACCAAGAGTGATGAAAAATCGATAAATAATCGACTTGTCTCAATAAAACACAAACAAACCTTTATGTATGTTTATGCATTAAAAATGGATTTAGAAATAATCGATTTTTGAAAAAGTCATCGATATTTTTCTGTAATAATCGACCTAACCTACAGGTCGATTATTAACCTTTTATTATTAATTACACATATACTTATATTATTAACATATTATTAACCTTTCTATTTTGTAACTACTTAGAACCGTCCTAAAGACTAATACGTATTAACAATTTATTTGAATATAAATAAAATAAATTAAAACTAAAAGACAAAATACATCTCTCTTTCAACATTCAACTTATTTTTAAAAGAAGGAAAATAAAATAAAAAAACGTTTAGAAAATAAAACAACAACCTTCTGTACCAAATTTTTTCTTGTTCTTTGAGTTGAAAATAATGTAGTTCTTCTGTCACATATTTATTCGTTATCTGTTAAAAAACACTGAGGGTCTATCGCGTAATTTTTTCTCAGCCCCTAAAGGACTGCATCAATGTCAAAATATAATTTTGGTCTTTTCCTATTGGCCAAAACCATGTTTTGACATTGAAAAAAAGACGTGAGTGTGTCAGCTCCGACGCACGACTGGAGTTTACGCACGACTCGAGTCGCGCGTAAACTCCAGTAGGCGCTCGGCTTCCCGAAGCGAAAGCTCTTTCGCACGAAAACCAACCTTATTTACTCAACGTTACCTGGTAGAAATTTGCATCGTTGTGAAAAACGTAAGGAGGTCATTGATAAGTTGATTTTACTGCTCGGATTTTTCTCATACTGGGCGCCTAAAATCGATTCTTAAGGAGTAAACTCCAATAGTCCTATAAGGACAGCGATAAAAGTTACGCGATCGCCAGGCTGGTGTACTATTGAAAAGATTCCTACGAAACTTTGCAGGTACTAATTGACAATAGTCAGTCCTTCGCAGATGATACATTCAACTCGAACGCATATATTGGGTTGAATACTTATATTAAACTGTAAATAATTAATCTATAAAAATACAACAATAGCAATATCACGTCGAGGTCACCAGATATGGCAAATCTTGACCATAAGCAGGGTCACGCATGGGGTTACACCTTAATTTACCTGAATCTAAGGGTTCCATATTAGCAAAACTAGGAAACATAATATGTAGTACATATTATACCCTCAGCAGTTAATTCCTGGTTATTTAGGTAAATAATCACCAATTCCGAGAAATTTCTAAAACACCAAATCACTTTGAAGACGCGTTAATTATCTAATTACTGGTTGCACAAGATGTGTTCACTTCGTAGGTCAAAATATTAATGTTATCGTGCAATCCAATCCGGGTTCATCACTTCGTAGGTCAAAATATTAATGTTATCGTGCAATCCAATCCGGGTTCATCCTCGTAGGCCCTCACGAGCCTCGGGGTAACCGCTCGAGGCGATGGCCCCTTTCGGTGGTAGCGACGCTGACTGCAACGACAGGCGGGGCGCTGGGTGGACACGGTTGGTCCGTGGTGTGTCAAATCAGGTGGAATCCTGCTGCAGTGCGATCAAGCCCGCGGAGTAAATTGCGGGCGATCCGCGGGCTGCGTCAGGATAGTAAATCCGTGGATGGGCTTCGCGCCGCTCAGCGAGGTCGAGCCCACCTGTAGTGTACCGGTGAGCGCCCGTCAGCCAGCGGCGAGGTAGCAGTCGTGTCCAAGTAAACGGTCTCAGACATAGCCCATAGGTCTTGCAGATCTCCATTATATAGCCCAGGATCAACGGGATTGGATCTCGCTGATCTTGGATGGCCATCAGCACCTGGTTCAGTGTGCTGATGACCTTGGTCAGTCTGGGGTCAAGTGTCGTAGGCTTGGGCTTCACTGAGCTGTTAGGTTGCGGCGCAGTCAGCAGATGCGCAGTAGGCGGCGCAGTGGGTTGCACGTCACGGCGCGCTTCAGCGCGCTTGCCGCGCTTGCTACGGCGTGGGCCCGACCGCTGCTGTGGCTGTTTGGTAGCAGCCATGAGCGATCCGGGCACGTCAGCCTCCATTGCGGGCGCGGTAACGGGGTGCGCACGCGTGGTTGCAGCTGTGCGCGCAGTGGTGCCCGCCCGGTGGTTTCGTGACTCCTTACGAAACACCGGGCAGATGGTTTTGTTGGCCATGTGCGCGCCGCTGCAGTTGGCGCACGTCGGTGGTTCCTCCCGGGGACGCTGGCACTCCCTGGCCGGGTGATTCCCCCGCACACCGCACACAGGCTATAGGTAATTACTGGCACCGGTGACATTGCGTGGGCCCCTTTCTGCCGCGTCACCCCTCGATGATGATGCCGGGCATACAGAGGAGCTCGCGCACCTCATATATGCCCGGGATAAAGTCTGGTGTCCGCTGCAGCTGCGCGAACATGAGGCAGCCCGGTCTGCCCAGGCGAGCGGGGATCGCGCGCATATGCTCCGGGACATAACCGAGCTCGCACAGCTCCGTCTCCACTAATGCCGGCTCGGTGTTGGCCGGCAGGCCTCGAATCGCCAACTTGACGCTCCGTTCGGCGGGCAACGAGAAACAGAACCAGGAGATTCTCGCCTCGCTCTCCAGCTGCGTGAGGTAGCGCTGGATGAGGCGAAACTCCTGGTCCGACTTTGGGATGAAACGGATACGGAAGTGGGTCGGCCAGTCGGGCAACACCTACACAATGAGCGGAGGGTAGCGGGCAACCTTGGTCGGGGTAGCAGTGGCAGCGGTGGTCGCAACGGTGGTAGCGGTGGTGGTGACGGCAGGGGCGGAGGAGTCAGCGCCAGCGTACGGCCGCCAGGAAGAAGCCGTATTTGGCTTCTACCTGGCGGCCGTATCCGCATAGGTGGGGCTTGCTGACGTGATCTCCATCGGAGTCTCCTGGTGAGAGCCCAGTGAGAGCGTCGGCATACTCGGCGGTATAAACACCGCCGGTGTTTTGCTCCCTCTCAGCCGCGGCAGGGACGGGAAACGACCCACAGCGATGTTCGGCGGTGGAGCAGGTAAACGTGGCGTGCGTGGCGAAGGGGTCAGCGCGGTACGGTTCGGTACGGCGGGTGGTGTTGCCGTGCGTGCGGCTGGGTTTAGCGCGGTAGCGACTGGCGTTGCTCAGTATCTAAATGTGGTTGGTGAACGTGAACTTATGTTTTATATACACTGGACAGCAAATAAACTGAGCCACTCGCTACCTTGCTACTCTGATTCGATTTTCTCAAAAAGTATAAAACTTACAACTATCAAAATTATACCTACAGAAAGTGCGTTTCATGTTGTTAAAAATGATTATAAAATTCTAAAGTACTGTCAACTCACATCGTAATCAAGCAACAAACACAATGCCATCGATTTGCTCTATTTTGACTAGAGTTCGCGATTAGCGTTCTTTTTTTCTACAACGAGTGTAGTCGGATATTTCTTATCATTTCTTTAGTTTTTATCCATCGTTTGCTCAGACGCGTGTATTTTGCTACATTTTTGACGTGACAACGTCTTATAATTCGATAGAGCCGGCTGCACGCACGAAAAAACATGACTCATGCGGCGTTACCTCGCTCTGAGGCGTTCCATGTAAGGCTTGAAGTGCAAGCGAGAGCGCGGAACGAGCGACAAAGAGGCACAATCGGCCTTTGCGTTGGGCAGCGTTCGACATCCGTCTCTCTCCTACTTGAGTGAGCGATGCGTCTGCGTGGACAGCTGCTATACTATAGTACATTTACATGTTTTGAACGAGTATCAAGTGCAGTGAAAAGTGAATGTGGTGTCAATTGTTTATAGCAACGATAATTACGACGTTGTCACGTTGAACTATCGTCAGTAAACCGACTTTACAGACAACCAATTTTTTTTTCGGTGATTATTGGATACGACACCTCAAGAAGCAGCTCAAGCTGTAGCGCTACTTCAAGCAGGCGTTTCGCTACGTGAGGTCGCTCGAAGACTTCGAATCAGCAGATCTTCGGTGCAACGAGTTTATAAACGATACCTAGAGACTGGATCATTCGATCGCCGTTCAGGTACGAACAGACGTAGGGCTACATCAGCAGCAGATGATCGTTATATTCAACTTACTTTTCTGCGAAATCACCACCTCAACGCAGTTCAAGTCCAACAAACAGTGCGTGACGAACGCCAAATGGTGATAAGTTCAGATACCGTCAGAAGGAGACTTGCTGAACGGAACCTGACTCCAAAGAGAGCTGAAACAGGCCCAGCATTAACGGTAGCCCACCGTCGAGCACGACTTGAATTTGCACGAGAGCTTAGGGATTGGACGTTAGAGAAGTGGTGTAATGTACTCTTCACTGATGAGGCCAGGGTAAGGCTGTGGAAAGTAATCGACGTCAGAGAGTTTATCGTCGCCCTGGAGTACGTTCTTTTCAGTGTTGCATCGAGGAAACTTGCTTATGGAGCAGGACCTGTAATGGTCTCGGGCGGCATCTCGTTAATCGCTTATACAGCGTTAGTTTTCATTGAACCGACAAACTTACCGGGGCGTAAACGTGGACTGACTTCTCATCGCTACATTACTGAAATCCTCATTATTAAAGATACCACATCTTACGCAGGATATATCGGGCAGGATATGCAGTTGTTGCATGATAATGCATGTCCTCATGCTGCCCATGGGGGGGTAAGGGAGCGCACCTTCATCTAGCGCTCCAACAGTCAACCTCACCTGCCCGCGGTGCCCCCTGCTGGTTTACTGACGAGGCTATGGCGACCGACAGATGGCGGTATAACCATCTCATACTAGCTAGACTGAACAAATGGCACAGGCCGGTGTCGGGCAGCAGCGACATCGGCGCGATCAGTCTAGCCCTGCGATGACCAACACGCCTGCCCAGCGTGGTCATTATGGGCAAAACCCGTTATGGAAACTGTCACAAGGCCAAGGCCCCTAGTTCCCGGCGGCCTCGCTGTGCCTGACCCTGGCAGCGGTCACGGTAATGGCGGGGCAGGGGGTGCTAAGAATCTCCGGATGAGATTCCGCTGCCAACCCCGACGACTGGACCTGGCGATATATAACGCACGCACGTTGAGGACTGACGAGAAGATCATCGAGCTGGAAGAAGCAGTGAGCAAGTTGCGCTGGAATGTTATAGGATTGTCTGAAGTCCGAAGAGAGGGGGAGGACTCGATAATCCTCAATTCCGGCAACTTGTTCTACTACCAGGAGGGCGATCAACAGTCCCAGGGTGGTGTCGGGTTCATCGTCCACAAGTCTCTCGTCAACAACATCGTCGAAGTCAAAAGTGTGTCGAGTAGGGTAGCGTGCCTTATACTCAGAATCACCAATCGGTATTCGTTGAAGGTTATACAGGTTTACGCACCGACTTCGGCACATCATGACGAGGAGGTGGAGGTGCTGTATGAGGATATATCAAAAGCCATACACGCCTCTACCACTCACTACAATGTTGTGATGGAGGATTTCAACGCGAGGCTGGGTGAACGAAGCGGTGCAGAGACGAGGGTTGGGCGATTTGGTTATGGGCGAAGGAACCAGAGGGGTCAAATGCTGGCCGATTTCATGGAGAAGGAGGCGGCACACAGAAAATGGACTTGGATGAGCCCCGATGGTTTTACGAGAAGTGAGATTGACTTCATTATGTCGACCAAGCGCCATATATTCAATGATGTCTCTGTGATCAACAGGGTGAAAACCGGGAGCGATCACCGTATGGTAAGAGGCACATTGAATATTAATGTGAAGCTGGAAAGGGCTAGACTGGTGAAGTCAACTCTCCGACCCTCTCGTGCTCATATCCAAAACCCCGAAAACTTCCAACTCGAACTGCAGAACCGATTCGATTGCCTAGCAGACTGTGTTTCTGTGGACGATCTAAACAACAGGTGCGTGGAAACTGTCCATACTGTGGGGTCTAAGTTCTTTAAGACCCATCGCAGGAAAAGAATCGAAAAGTTCTCTGACCATACTCTCAAGCTCATGGAGGATAGACAAGAGATGAGGCTGCAGTCATTGGTATACGCGGCTGCCTACCGGCGGATTAATAGGCAGATCTCTAAGGCACAAGCTCGCGACCTTCGGGTCTTTAATACCAAGTGTATTAAAGATACCATCGAGCGGAACAAAGGCTCAAAAGTGTTCGCGAGAGATCTGTCTATCGGACAGAGCCAGCTGACGCGGCTTAAAACTGATGACGGTCGTCTCGTCTCTTCTCGACCTGAGATTTTGGGAGAGGTCGAGAAGTTCTATGGGCAGTTATATACCACGACACAAAAACCTATTGAGGATTTGGCCAAAGATCCCAGAGCCAAACTGACCCGACACTATACCGAAGATATCCCGGTCGTCAGCCTATACGAGATTAGAATGGCTCTTAAACAGCTCAAGAACAACAAGGCGCCAGGTGATGACGGAATCACTGCGGAACTCCTGAAAGCGGGTGGAAAACCGGTACTTAAGATCTTTCAGCGATTGTTCAATTCCGTCATTCACGAGGGTATAACGCCGGAAGCATGGCACAGGAGCGTGGTGGTCCTGTTCTTCAAAAAGGGTGATAATAGATTGCTGAAGAAATAAAGACCCATCTCGCTGCTGAGCCATGTTTACAAGTTGTTCTCGAGAGTCATTACGAATCGTCTCGCTCGTAGGTTTGACGACTTCCAGCCTCCCGAACAAGCCGGATTCCGAAATGGCTTTGGTAGCATAGATCACATTCATACGCTGCGGCAGGTTATACAGAAGACGGAAGAGTATAACCGGCCACTTTGCTTAGCATTTGTGGACTATGAGAAAGCCTTTGATTCGGTGGAAACTTGGGCTGTATTGAGGTCGCTGCAGAGATGCCGGATTGACTACCGGTATATCCAAGTGTTGAAGTGCTTGTACGAAAATGCCACTATGTCAGTACGTATACAGGACCAGACTACGAGACCACTTGCAGCGTGGAGTGCGACAGGGAGATGTAATCTCCCCGAAGCTATTTACCGCTGCGTTGGAAGACGTCTTTAAGCTTCTGGATTGGAACGGACTTGGCATCAACATAAACGGCGAGTACATCACTCACCTGCGATTTGCCGATGACATAGTAGTCATGGCAGCAGAGACTCTGAGAGATCTCAATATTACAATGCTCAATGATCTCAGCAGGGTTTCTCAACAGGTGGGCCTGAAAATGAACATGAGCAAGACGAAAATCATGTCCAATGCTCATGCTCCGCTCCACCCAGTAATCGTTGAGAACTCTGCGCTCGAAATTGTAGACGAGTATATATACCTGGGACATACAGTCCAGCTAGGTAGGTCCAATTTCGAGAAAGAGATTAACCGCCGAATCCAACTCGGCTGGGCAGCGTTCGGGAAGCTCCGAGATGTCTTCTCGTCCAAAATCCCTCAGTGCCTGAAGACTCAAGTCTTCGAACAGTGCGTGTTGCCAGTGATGACTTACGGATCCGAGACATGGTCGCTAACTATGGGCCTCATAAGAAGGCTCAGGGTCACCCAGCGAGCGATGGAGAGAGCAATACTCGGTATATCTCTGCGAGATCAAATCAGAAATGAGGAGATACGTAGGAGAACCAAAGTCACCGACATAGCTCAGCGTGTCGCGAAACTGAAGTGGAAATGGGCGGGGCACATAGTTCGAAGAACTGATGGTCGTTGGGGTCCCAAGGTGTTGGAGTGGCGACCCCGCACCGGGAAACGCAGTGTTGGCAGACCCCCCACCAGGTGGACCGACGACATCAAACGAGTCGCAGGGAGCCGCTGGATTCAAGCGGCGCAAGACCGAAGCCTGTGGAAGTCCATGCAGGAGACCTTTGTCCAGCAGTGGACGTCTATAGGTTGATAAAGAAGAAGAAGAAGAAGATGCTGCCCATGTGGTGACCCCGTATCTACGCAACGTCGGCATTCGTAAGATGGACTGGCCAGCTCGAAGCCCGGACTTTAATCCGATAGAAAACTTATGGGATGAAATGAAATGTCGGGTTCGAGCCCGGGTACCTGCTTCAACATGGCTTCCAGAGCTTCGAATCGCAATTGAAGAGGAGTGGAATGCAATTCCTCAAGATTACATCGTCAGGCTGGTGAGATCAATGAATATGAGGAAGCTGGCAGTTATCCGAGCAAGAGGAGAGAATACTGAATACTGACCAAAATTTTCTTTGAATTTTTTATTATTATATAGGTATTATATATTTTTTTTTTCATTTTATGATTACTAACGATTGACACGACTGAAAAACGACTCTTCTTTGAAAAATCCATAATAAACACTTAATAAATTGATGAATCCCAATGAACTTCCATTCATTTTAATCATCATGAAACGTACTTTCTGTGGATATAACTTTGATAGTTGTAAGTTTTATACTTTTTGAGAAAATCGAATCAGAGTTCCAAAGTAGCGGGTGGCCCGGTTTATTTGCTGTCCAGTGTATTTACAGTTTTGTATTGTTTGGGAACAAGAGAGTGATTTAACAAGCAGAATTGTTAATAAGTTGAGGTCAATATTTCTGACTTATGACCTATGGGCAGACCAGCGTGCAATGATGTGCATTGATTCTCCGCTTCCTTTAAAGTACTAATCTTCTTAAATGATATACAATTTTCCTCATCACAGCGACGAAGGTCGCAGCTACATCTCAGCCAGTGAACCATGGATATTTCAACCTGAAGATGTGTTATTATATATTTTCTTAAATTATATAATTTAAATAATCGAATTATTTTAAAAACAATTGTTATTGTTAGTAAAATCGATTGAGTTTAAAATCGATTATTTTTGTGGACTCCACATGGAACTAGGAAGACTTCCTAGTTCCATGGGACCAACCATACAAGATCTATGGGTCTGTCATCTGTGACAATGACGCTATTTAACCTAGTATTCGTCTGTGGTGTTCGTGGTCTAGTATGGCATAGGTCTATGGTCTATGGCGGA
Source organism: Oeneis ivallda (assembly GCA_029955525.1). Taxonomy (NCBI): domain Eukaryota; kingdom Metazoa; phylum Arthropoda; class Insecta; order Lepidoptera; family Nymphalidae; genus Oeneis; species Oeneis ivallda. The sequence goes on along the minus strand of JARPMR010000002.1, from coordinate 17,172,390 downwards.
GCTAGCCCAAGACAAATAACCATTACGTTTAGCTAGCTTTAAAATCCTTTGTTTCTATCCTAGTGTTCGTTATCCTAGTGTTCGTGGTCTATGGTGTTCGTGGTCTATGCTTTGTTTCGGTCTTGGCGTGCTTTAAAATTAAATCTTTATCTGTAAGTCTAGACTGCTTCATTTATTTTTAAAAAGTTCAAAGGTAAAAATACTACGGAAACATTGTTTTTAAAACTTTGTAGGAAGGGCGGTATCTATCTAGTAGCAACTATTATACCAATCCTAAATCTATGCCTGTAACTATTATTTTAAAGTGGATAATTATCATTTTAATTCTAGCTTGGGATTCCTTCCTCAGTACCAAGTGTCCAATACTAGAAAGGCAAAGGCTACATCTAAACATAAAATGGTAACAATTTCTTACTAATTTTTTGTTATTATACTGGTTATATTGGACTTCTTTGACCTATAATAATTTTATAGCACGGCAGAATTAAAGTTCGAACAACTGAAGAAGAAAAGGCTAGAAAAGAAAAAGAAAGGCAAGAGAATCTGAAAATCTTTAAACATGCTATGCAGAAGATTATCAATAAGGTATAACTTAATCTTGTTCCTGATTTTCTTTTGTAAATCAAATAAATGGTTCATTACAATGAGCAAAATATTTTCCTACTCCAAAATAAATTTATGAAATGTTTTGAAAATTTTTATTACTTTTAATGTGAAATTAATACAAGTAGGTTCTAAAATTTTGCTATCACCAAGTATTTTGAATTTTATAGGGCTATTTATTTATACACTAATTTATGGAATTTCAGAGAAAAGAAGGTGAACAAGATGAAGAACAACTGGATATTACTGGAAAGGTGCTATCTTCTAATCCAGATATTTATACACTGTGGAATATAAGACGAGAAATTTTAATTGGTTTCAGGTATAAATCAATTTACATTTAATTATTAACTAATGAAAGTGTAATAGTTGAAAAATGTTACTATTCAATACTTATAGTTATATATCGTCGGATTGCAAGAACTCATTATTTGACATAATATACTTGAGTATAATATGAAAATTTTGAGTAGTAAACAACGAATTAGTTTAGTTGTATTGATTGCCTTTGATACCATTTAAAATTATAATAATAGATAATATAAGGCAATTAATACAACTAAAACTTCGTTGTTTACTACTCAAAATTTTCGTATACTCATATTTATGTCCCACTAGTTGATGCCTGCGACTTCGTCAGGGTAGATTTAATTTTCAGAATCCTTCAGGAACTCTTTGATTTTCTGGGATAAAAAGTAGCCTATGGCATTCTCCAGGTCCTCAACTATACCCATGCAAAAAATTACATAGATCCGTAGCTCTGTTGTGGCATGATGGAAGGACAAACCAACAAACAAACACTTTCGCATTCATAATAGTATGATAATGAGTTTGTCTGCTAAATAGACATCTCACAATAATGAGAATACAAGAAGACCCATCCTGTCCAGAGTGCGGTGAGGAAGAGACCAGCTTCCACTTTATAGCTGAGTGCCCTATGTACTCATTCGTAAGATGGGAACTACAAGGTAAGGATAGATTAAGTGAAGAAGACCTAACAAACCTTTCAATAGGAGACATCGTTAGGTTTACGAAAGCTACAGGTAGGTTTGACGGGGGTAGGCTGCCTGGGCACCAGTAACCTGTGTCCAAACACGGGGAATTGGGTGGAATAGTTCCGACACAGGACTGATCACCCGCCTGGCGTTAGCAGGCGTCCCCTCCACAAATACAATACAATACAATGATAATGAGTTCTTGCGGTAAGCTGAAGATATTAATTAATCTTTATTGAGAGCATTATCAACTCTGTATTACATGATTTCAACCATTATATTTCTTCTTAAAGAGTGATACAGAGAATAACAATGTATGATTTAAGGTTAAAGGTAAACCAAGCCAGTAGCAACTCAAGTTATTCTTATGCTATAAGGAAATTAGGTACTTGTAAAGTTCATTCAGTAAGATAACGGAAGATTGAATAGAAGTAACCACTGTTTATCATTTCAGTAAAACTAAATCTGAAGAGGAAATGTCAAAAATGTACGACACAGAGTTGAGCTTAACCGAGTACTGTCTAAAAATTAACCCAAAGTCTTACTGTGCATGGCATCAAAGGGAATGGGTGTTATCTGCAAGACCTAATCCAAATTGGAAGAAAGAACTCGAATTGTGTAACACATATCTCAAGTATGATGAAAGAAATTGTATGTCTTCATTTTTATAGTATTACCCAAAAATATATTGATTTATAGATAGATTGTATATACAGTGTGTCCAGACACGAACTAGCCATATTTTAAACACTTATACTAGTGGTTCGCCCCGAACTGAGACCTCGCGGTAACGGTATCCCATGATTATTCATTCAATCGATACATGATAACCAAAACTGACATTATTATTATGCTCGTTTTCACCAAACATACCTAAATCATCCCCTAAGTAGGAGTCTCTTAACGTAGGTAGCTCCTAAATACAATCCTAAGTCCTAACATCCGTCCCAATATCCTTTTAGGTGTCCCGTACAGGATCGTGATAAATAAGTTGACAGAAAACATCAATCACCTAACTTATAGTAAAGGTTAGGGAACGTTAGTGAAAACATTGAATTATTTATTAAACATTGAATTATTTATTTATTATGTAGGTACTAAGGAGTGAAACCGGGTTACGGGCATCTGTACAAATCGTCATCTATCGACGCGAATAGAAAATATACAATATTTAACTAAAATTTAACTAAAAAATAATTTTAATTGAATAATATGGTACAAAAAAAATTACAATACAATTATTGTATTAAAATAAGTAACTAAATAATAATGGTCGTAGTCGTAACTCGTAGTTCCATGGGAATAGTTACTGACTGCGCCATCTATTAGCATTATTGTGAAGCTATGTTGATGCTATATGAATTACTGATGTACATTAAAAATTAAATAATCTCGTTTCTTTATAATATTCATATAATTTTAGTATTTGTTGTTCAAGTACAGGATATAAGTGACCTAAAAACATAAAATCAGTTTGAAAATCCATAGCGGATTTTTCTAGAGAGCGTCTTCAAGCGAGCGTATAAAATCGCCACTTTGAAAGCCCCCCATTTCGTCAATTTTAAGGGAAAAATTAAAAAAAAAATATTTTTGTACTCAGTTCAAAATTATCTTTAAAATGATACGTAACAATTTTATGTAACGCGATATTTTTTTTTTTTACTTCGCATTCGCTTCTATGAGAGCCCCCCTGAAATAAAGATTTTTATAACTTTTTAAGCCATTTTCGGCTGGAGGCCATCGGTTTACATATTATATCTAAATTTGAAGTAATTACGTTCAGTAATTCAAAAGTTATAAGGCTCTGACAGACGGACGGACGGACGGACGGACGGACGGACAAGTGCAAATCGCTCTAGTTAACTCAGAGACCTTCGCTTCGCTCGGTCGATAACAACTATTTTTAAGTACAAATACACTCTAAACTTGGGCCCAATCCACTTCCCCTCTATGTGGCAGCCATTTTGTTTTTTTGTTGAAATATTCTCTAAGCGTGTACAAAAAAATCATATCTCTCAAAGTTTTGGTCTCAAAGTTTAATTTATAACTGTATGTCTAATATTTTAAGAGTTATTGTTGTTTGAACATAGCGCATACGCAAGCACAAAAGGCCTTTGTCGGAACCCGAAACAGGAAATCATTAAAAACACATAACATTCATGCGTATGCGCTATGTTCAAACAACAATAACTCTGAAAGTATTAGACATACTTCGCTCGGTCAATTAGACATACAGTTATAACTTAAATGTTGTATTATAGCTTAGCTCAAAATCTCTCGATCTAATAAAACAATTAATAGGGTTGTCGGGGTGTTTTTGCAGTTATTTACAATAATTTGTTGATTTGCATGATTTTACGATTATGTTTTTCGGGTTTCATATTTTTTTCAAAGGTTATGGAAATGTGAACACTTTGTTTTGTAATGTAGATGGTAGGACAGTATTTTTGCCCTTCGAATAAGCCCATTTTTATCTTAGTAAGACCAAAACTTTGAGAGATATGATTTTTTTTGTACACGCTTAGAGAATATTTCAACAAAAAAACAAAATGGCTGCCACATAGAGGGGAAGTGGATTGGGCCCAAGTTTAGAGTGTATTTGTACTTAAAAATAGTTGTTATATAAGTGTTTAAAATATCGCTAGTTCGTGTCCGGACACACTGTATAAACAAAAATGATAGAAGTAGGATACAAAAGGCAGCCTTATAACTTAGTAGCAATCTCTACAAGGCAAACTTAAAATTAGGAAATACAAGAAGGAGATCTATTTTGATAAAAAAGATGGTGGGACCATCTTTTAAACCATCATTGTAAACTAAAAATATTTTAAACTAAACATAAAATATTTTGCTATAACTAGATAGAATTAAGAAGAGAGCTATGGAGAGGGCTATGTTAGGAGATTCTCTTAAGGAAAAGATTCAGAATGAAGAGATCCATAAGTAGAACCAAGGTCACTGACATAGCCCAAACCATTACCAAGGTGAAGTGGCAGTGGGCAGGCCATGCTTGTCGCGGGAGCGATGGCCGTTGGGGCCAGAAAGTTTTAGAGTGGAGACAGCATACAATAAGTGTAGTGTGGGGCGCCCTCCAGCACGTTGGACTGACGACATAGAGTGGCGGGAAGTGGCTTGATGAGGAAGGCTGAGGACCGGGTGTGGTGGTATTCTCTAGGAAAGGCCTATGTTCAGCAGTGGACGTCCGTAGACTGAGACAATGATGAGATAGAACTAATACCAATATAAACAAAAACATATATCATATAAAAATTATTATCAGTTCTATGTATTAATTTTAATTTATCTTCTTTATTTTAAGTTCACACTTGGGATTACCGCCGATTTGTGGTCAGCCGATGCAAACCGCCACTTCAAGAGGAATTTGATTTCACCACAGAAAAACTTTATGACAACTTCTCAAATTATTCAGCTTGGCATTACAGAAGCAAAATGCTAGTTGAGTTATATCCTGATGTAAAAGGTTGGCTACTATATTACCTGAGAACCCTTTAATTTGAATACATTTTTAACGGACTTCAAAAAAGCAGGTTATCAATTTGTCGGAATCTTTTTTTTATGTATGTTCACCGATTACTCAAAGACGCCTGAACAGATTTGGAAAATTATTATTTTTTCAAGGGGTATACTTCCCCAAGTGGTCCCATTGCAATTTTATCGAAATCGGTCAAGCAGTTTTTAAAATATCTACAATAAATTATATACTTTGTAGTGGCACGGGCGTTAGAAGTTGGTTTTTAAAAAATAATTTTTATATTAAAATATTTTTTTCTTATGGTGCCTCATCTAATGAAGTTTAACAATCTTTGTGGATAGCTGAACTTCTGCCCTCTATTTTGTACACGCTGAAGCAGATCATACTTAGGACCACCAAGTATGACTCAGATGCTCTAAGTTTCTCTTTTTCGGAAGAATCTCTGTTTTTTCCCAACAATACTGTTTATTTTAGGTAAAGGCTAAAGCTACCTTCCTAAGTAAGTAATACTAAATGTCACACAGTACCTAAGTCAGTAATACTAAAAACTGCTTCGAGAAAAGGATGGCACGGCCGTGCCGCTTTTTTGCTCAACTTGATGGGGGCTCTGCAATACGCAAGTAATACTATATGTAAATTTTCAGGAGGCAGACCAATTCAAGATAATCATCACAAACATGAACTGAAAATGGTTCAAAGTGCCGCATTTACAGACCCTGATGATACAAGTGCTTGGTTTTATCAAAGATGGTTACTAGGTTAGTAAAAAAAATTTCACACTAAGATGCAAATTTATTGAGCTAATACAACTGAAACGGTCAGAGAAATTGAAGTCATAAGTTAAAATGTGACTACCAGACATGTAGCTCTATCACAAACAAGTGGTTGATATTTTTTTATTATAATGATGATAAGCCTAAAATGTAGCGCGTTTGCCTTGAAAATGCCTATTCACTCTTGCTTTGAAGGTACCCATATTGTAGTTGAAAAAATGAAAGCCTGAAGAGCATTCCTAATATTAGCAGCAGCAGGAATGAGAAAAGTAAATTCCGAGGGATGTCAACCATGTAGCAGTGCCAACCTATTTGATTCCCTGCAGTTCAATAGTGGAATGGCAGTGCTGTGTAGTGTTGCTACTTTGCTGGCTTTTATAAAATAGTACATTATACATAATAAATAATTTGAATTTGAATTATCTTTTTACAGGTGCAGTTAAAGTCACAATTCAACTTGTTTGTTGCACTGTGACTCCGTCAAAGACAACACTCGCTTGGAGTAAAAGAGTTTCTAATGATTATATAAATAGCACAGTTAAGCTATACTTCAACAACCAAGCTGTTGCTGGCAAGTGGATTTCTTGCACTGGCCTTGAATATGATGATTTATGGATTCTTGAACATAATGAAGATGTTACTGATAATTTGGATATTAAGGTAAACAATGAAACAGACTTTACACTACCACACAATTTAATTACCTTTTATCGAAGAGAGGTAAAGATTGATGGAATGACAAAAAGTGATAGGATTATACAACGTGTACTGAAAGTCCGAAAAATGACTGCAGGGTACATGTGTGTAGCTAATAAAGAATCATCTATAAAATATTGAATTGAAATAAGCACATTTTTTACCATACCAACTTATTCAAATTGATATTAATGCGTTTATTTGTGACAACCCCATGATTAACCGTGAATAGGCTACAACGCGCGTGGCGCATGGGAGTAGTATATAATAGTACCGACGCGTTATGTTTTCTAGTGTTGTGCTAAGATTGTTATTGGTGAAAACTCAGTGTGGTTTACTCAAAAACTTTAGGGGCTTCAAGTCCAGTGCTTGTGCTGAAGAGTTCTATATGAAAGGTACAAAGGTACTCTACAGTAGTTTTTCGGACTTTCAGACAGGCGTTGTATTCATACTTCAAGGTACTTGTACACTTTGTGCAGTAGCATGGTGTGGCATAGACAATTATGGCGCTGGTGAAATTAGATGAACCATTCCTTTTCACTTGTGTGATCGTGTCCATTGCCGTGATTGACAATTTTACTTCAGTAATATTTGCAGTTAGTTGCACCCTAAATATCAGTCTTAAATGACGGAATGAGTAATAACTAGTAAATGACCACCACCATCATTGTTTAATGTATATGCTGCACCATGGTACACTGCACAGTAGTAGTGTATCTGTATACTACAAGTATGCGGCGCCTGTGTGCGTGTACACTTACGTGTTGTCGCGTGCAAGCTGAGAGTAGATGAACTGATTTATGTTAGATCAGAAGTGCGATTGTGTAATAATTGCCGATCAAATCGTCAAAGTTCGGCGTCAAAGTAAAATAAACCAAAACAGCATTTTATTAGAGCTCAATTTCGTGTATCCATTCTCAACCGTTTAGGATATCGTACATACCTAAACGTATGAGAATAGATACACGAATTTGAGCTCTAATTCAATGCTGTTATGGTTTATTTTACTTTGACGCCAAACTTTGACGTTTTGATCGTCAACTTTTAGACAATAGGGGGGCAGATCAGCCAGTAGACAATCTCGAGGTCTGTGCTACATGTGTTGTATTGTTTTTCACCACTTTTAAAAATTCCATTTTATTTTAGAACTAGCCTATGCTTATATATTTATGCCTAAGGTGTCAAGTATACATGATGATTTTTTAGTTAAAGATAGTATTCTGTCAAAATATTTTGCTTTTTAAATCTTATTATCCTCCTGTAAAGTAACTTGTTAAGTAATTATTTTTGCCCGGTCTTTGGAAGCTTTTCCTCTGTTCGGTTATTTACTTAATATTAAGTATATAATTATGTACTTAATTTAAATTTTCAGGTAGAACATGCTCTTAGTGATGAAAAACAGATTATTAATTGTGTAAAATATCAACCTTGTACATATGTGGGAAAGAATAAAATATGTTTCAAAAACCAATACTCTGAACCTGTAATAGAAGAGCTAAATGAGCAACTAGATTCATGTCGACAATTACTAGCCTTAGAACCAGATAATAAATGTAAGTTACTTAATCCCTGTTGATACAGACCCTATTTATGAATTTGGTAACAATCCATACATAGGTGACAATATAATGTCTGTTTGGATTTCTAAATACGTAACTGCATATTATAATTATCTTATTAAGCTTGTTTGATTATTAATTATTAGTTAATGTTATCTGTTTGTTTCTACAGGCTAATCTTCAGAACAGTTAAACCTATTTTGACAGTATTTTCACAGCAGGCAGAGGATTATATTATTATTACTAGCTGACCCAGCGAACTTCGTACCGCCACTACTTATAAATGAAAAATTAGAATTTTTTTTTCCAAATTGTGAATCTAAACCATCCTCGAATCCCCTTGAACTCACGCAAAAAATTTCATCAAAATCGGTCCAGCCGTCTAGGAGGAGTTCAGTGACATACACACGCACACAAGAAATATATATATTAAGATTAAAAGCAGTAATTTGGGCTTCTTTTTACCCGGAAATAATTAGGATGTATCCAGCAATTGTTTGGTTTTGTGCAATGGCTTAATTTTTCAACTGTTTCAGGGACATTATTAACCACAACATTCTTCTTGTATTGTATTGATGCAAGCCTATATCATAAAGAAATCGTGACAAATCTAGAGACATTGAAGGATTTAGACTCTCAGAGGGCTGGATACTATAGTGATTTAATATCAAAATGGAGTATTGAACAACAGTTACCGAAAGATTATGAGACTAATGGTACAAGTTTACAATATAAAGTAGATTTTAGTGAAAAGATAACAAGGCTACCTCATATACAGTATTACAGTTTTTGTCAAATTGTTGATCTATCCCATCAGAATTTGACGTCAAGAATTTTACCAACTTTAATCAAACTGCAGCATTGTAAGGTAAATAATATAACCATTTGTACCATACTGATAATTTTCTAAATGCTAAAGTGTGTTTGTCCTTCATTCTCGACACAACTGAGCAATACTAAAGCTGAGATATACTTAAATTTTTTTTACTTATGGAATGAATATGGATAAAGACAGATTTAAATTTTTCTGCACGCGTACGATCGCGAGTCGCGATCAAAAGATTTTTTTATGTTATTTCTACCCTAAAGGATATAATATGGCCTAGTGCACACTTCCTTTTTATTTGCGTGATAATTTTGGCGCAGAGATGTTACACACTACTTTACTCTAAGGGTGAGATCTTAAGACAGCACTCTCATTCAGCTCAGACTCAAGACTGAGTTAAAACAAGACAGATTTACCTCAGGACATATTTGTGTCTCATTTTAACTTTTCTCTTGAGTCTTGAGCAGAGCCGAAATACAATCTATAGATCTCAGCATAAAATATTTTTTACTAACTTTAATAAGTATTTATGTATTAATATGTATACTGAGAATATACTGCAAAAATTGCAGCGATTTTTAAATTCGATGTGTCAGATTATAAGCTTGTAAAAAGGCTATTGAGTAATATTTACAGAACAATTCTAAGATAGGTATAAGCCCTGCCACCTGCACAAAAAATAAAATCGTAATCGCAAAGCGAACAATATTTTTGCACATGATGTGAATCTTTTATGAAGGGTGTACAGTGGAATTCATTTATTTAATTTCTATGATTTTACAGGTACTGAATCTATCAAGCAACAAAATAAACTCAATTGAAAATTTTCCTGGTTTAGTAGAATTGGAAGAGTTGAATTTAGAAGATAACTTAGAATTAAATATAGCAGAGGTTGAAATATTTAAAGGCAAACACAATTCAATGAAAATATATTTTTAATTCTAGTTTGATTTCTAGGCAGTACATATTTTTCTTAAACAATATTATTTACTTTTACAAGTTTTTCAACATATTAATAAATCTACACATAAGTACTTACTTTAATTGAAAAAGCAATTTCGAAAAGAGTTTATTACATTTTATGTCGTATATTTTGGCAGCACTGTTTCTATTCATACAATTTTTCATATTCATAATCCATAAAGAGCTGTGAATTTTTCGAAATTAATTGCTTTACATACCATTATGCTGTGTGGCAATTTTAACAGAAGGTTAGATATGTATTTTATTTGAAATAAAGTAGGTGCGGTAGGTTAATCACATTATTTTACGAAAAAAGCAGTGTTATTAAAAATAACTGTCTTTGAAATTGCCTATTCAATTATTTTAAAAGCAAAACTGTTGGGTCTATTTATATTTACTTAACCTTTGGCACAGAGATAGCTTGGATTTTGGAAAAAAAGCTTATCAATGGGACACAGTTATTGAATATGAGGCTTCTATAAATCATACTATACTAAAATAAACACTATGGGCAGTGGGCTGCATCAACTGTAACTTGATACCACTGCCACACATGTTACCTATGGATTATAATATATAAATACAGTACACAGTAAAACAAGTATCTGTCTGTCTTTTTATTTTAATGGTGCTTCAGAATAATGAAATTTTCATTTATTTTAGGTGTTTAATAAAAACTGATAGTTTGTAAGCTGAGTCCAGTCATTTGAGAAATGTTCAAGAATAGCAAACTAAACCTGCTGGCCAGAAAGTGTATCATTTTAGATATATCAAAGTTTTTTAGCCTCAAAAGCTTGTTTTCATGCCATGTATGGCGTTTGGCAGGGGACAGGGGTAATCAATTGCTGGAAGTTAAAAGGTTTATTTTGTTACACTCAGAACCACTTAAGTATTTGAAATTCCTGATGAACCCACTGTTGGGACCAACAGTCTGAAACGAGTCTGCTTACACCCAGCTTTTATTATTGACATCTTGAAATTTTCATTAAGCTCTCTGGACAGTGTCTCTTTCTTTTATTAACTTGATGGTTTTTACAGACCGTTCACTATACCCTTGCGCCATTTGGTGGCACTTTTTGGCAACCATTTGCACCATTGCTTCACACAATGAAAACCCTAACAGCTGTGAAAATTATTATGCAAAAGTGGACCAATTAATGGTTAAACTTATGAAATATGTAAACTTGTAAAGTAGGAAAAACATTGTTTACATTAACATAATATAACTACTTGTAATAATTATAAACGCTTATTACTTTATTGCTACCAGATGAGTTTGTACCTTTTCAACTTTATATTATTTTATGAAAAGCCTTACTAAAATAATAATTATTAAATGTGAAAGTGTATGTTTGTTGATTTGTCTGGCAATCATGCAACAATGAAGGATCAGATCAACTTTATTTTTGGCATGGTAATTAAAGATCTAGGGAGTGACATAGGGGGGTACTTTTTATTTCAGGGAAACAAGGGTTCCCCATAGGAATTTTAAAAATTAACTCAACATGGACAAATTTATGGGCAAAAGCTTGTCTATAAAACTACAAGTGGTGTGATTAATTCTTTCACAGATTGAAGTAAAGGTTCTTCATCCCAATATAATTTACCACAGATTTCACAAAGTGTTGCTGGTTTACAGGATACTGATAGTCTGGGGACATCACTGATATCAACTATTGCTCCCTTGCTAGTTACACATGTTTCAGTTGAAACTTTACTATTAGTTGCTTTTGCTGTCGTTACAGGTTGGCTTAAATACAAATCATCTCCATCAGAATCACTTAAGAAATTGTCATAATATGCATCTTCATCTTCATTGTCACTCAAATGTCTTCTGCTGCTGGTTTTACAGTTGCTGTCAGCTTCATATATTTTATTGCATAACTCTTTAACTTCATTAGGAGTCATTCTCTTCAAATCCTTACCATTGCAATGTAAACATCTGTTTAAAAGATCGCTTTGCTTAACAATAATATTAAAATTAGATAATACTTTTTGCAACTGATCTTTCACACTTGTTTTATTAACATCCAAAATAAAATTTTGTGAGAATTTTGACGTAGGCGACAACTTCAACTTTGCTGTTAAAATTAATCTATTTTCTGACAATGCTAAATTAACTATGTCATGCCAAAACATTGCTGGTGAAGTAACTGTTGTGTCAATGTCACAGTACCTTAAGTACACCACCAAGTGTGACAATTCATGTTCAACCAGTATGTTTACATCTCTACTGCATCTTCGGAAATTTTCAGTTGATGCATTAATGTTATCAGCAACTGTAGTCTTTTTTGCAGTCTTCATTTTTTTCTCTAACATAACATAGTTACAAATTTCTTCAAAATTTATTTGCTGTTCCACACATCTTTTTTGGAGATAGCTATAAATTTCGAGTAACACATATGCATCAAGAGCAGCATATTTTATCTGAGTTTTTCTCAATGGTCTTAATTCCCAGTTAGAACACTGCTCCGCTTTGTCTAAGGGGAACCCAAAGCAAGCTTGTACTAAGGAGCTCAAACTGTTTCCTCCATTATCACTAGGCACTGAGAGGCCAAGATTAATAACACTTTTCCATAATAAACTTAAATCTAATAAGCCTTCACCTTTTATTTTAATACTACTCAGACCATTAACTGATGCTTTTATTTCTTTCAGATCTTGTTCAAGTCCAAAACCTAATTTTATTATTTCGGCATTATCCAAAACTGATTTATTAAATCTATACCAGAAGCTTGAATATTGCTTACTATTCAAAATTAATGTATCAATCAAATAAATGAAGTCAAAAGTAGCAACTTGTATGAGGGCAACTTGTGACTGCACTGCCCCAAAGGATGGTTTCCATTCACAGTCAATACTCACTATGCTGCAATTAACTAAAGTTGAAACAACGTCATAGAATTTTTCAGCAGTATCAATGATAATTATATTATTTTCAGGCAAGGGAAGTTTGTAGAAGTTCTGAGTTACATTTTGGTCTTCATCCCATTTTTCTTCTTCTTTAGGTACTTCTTGTAGAGACATATTTTTCAATGCCACTGGCAAACTGCTCTCTGGTATTTCAAAATATGATGCCCATTTAAGAGCCTCATTAGTGTCATAATCTACTAGCATATCAATGAATTCTTGAGCACATCCACTCTGACGAAGTGAGTCTTTGACTAGATCATCCCAAACTGAAGAACTCACATTATTTTCAACATATTTCTGATGAATCAAATATCTCAGGCCTCCTGTCGTACGATTCTTACTTAGATTTTTGCAGGTCTCTATTGGAACATTGAATTTGGTACATAACCTTGCAACTAATTTGCCAAGAGGTTTGTAATGAACTTTTTCATATTTTACATGACACACTTTATTTTCTTCTATATATTGTTGTGTATAATCTTTAATACTAAAACTCTTATCCAATAATCTGTCTAGAAATAGTAAAAGTGGTCTCACTTGATTTGGACACTCTGATAAATATTCGTCAATCATGTTGGCTTTGTCTTGAAGAATTAATGGAAATAGTAACTCTTCTACTGGGATATCATCATACAACTCCATGGCTATTACTATCTGTGAAGCCTGTTTACAGTTGTCATTTCTTATCATTTCTTTTATCAAAGGCAAAATAGTTTCCTTAATAGTGTATACATGGTATGTTCTTATCACTAATTTAAGAAAATGCTGGTTCCTCTGACTTATAGCAATTTGAAATGCTGGATGCTTTATTGAATCTGTTGGTGTTCTGCCATTTAGCTGGGACCATTCACTTAGAGACTCTATGATATAATAGGGCAAAGACTTGGGCTTACTATCTTTAAATTCCTCACATTTGACACTGCATACCAAAGCAACTGTGTATGGATCTGTTGTGAAATGGCACAATTTGTTGAAGTGGCTATCGGTGGCAGGGCATTTTTTCCACGTTTTCCACTGGAGTTTAAGATGATTGAGCCACAACTGAATCCTTTCATCGAGATCCGTGTTCACACCTAATTTTTGAAGAGTTTCTTCAACCGACGGAACAATTTTGATCGTTTGATCTTTGTGCACAAGTTGATTTAAATCGATTTCCATTTTATCTGGGATATTAGGTACTCTTTAACAGTGATATACCTACCTTTACCAGGCCACTTATTTTTATCATAATATTATTAATTCCCGTAATCGATTGAGAGGATTTTAGAATGTTTTTCTTTCTAGTTTCTTGCACATTTATTTTCTAGTTTCTGCTCTAGTCGCAACTTTTTTTGAAATGACCACAGAATGCACAGAATACAGATCACTATGAAATTACCATGAGTTAATTATGTTATTCTCTGTGGTCATGGACCATGACCACAGAATAATATAAACTATTCATCGTCACAGACCGAGTCTTTAGCACCACATCTCAAAAACAGTGGTTACATTCTCTTTGCCACATCTATTCCGATGTCCATACAAAACTGTCATTTTTCATAGCGTCGTGTGTACGCATAGCATTAGGCATAGCAAATAAGCCGGTAGTTTAAAAATATTATTCGTCTATGTAGCAAATACAATATGAACATTGCTGTAGACATGGAACTATAACTATAACTATAACAAAGCGAAGTTTCAGACAAAATTGATGAATTTACATTCTCCGCAATACGAAGACTTGTTCATCAGTTCTTTTACCGAAATGAACCTCCAACGATTGCAAAGGTTAGTCAATCAGTCAGACAGTATTATTCTATACCTACATCTTTTATATATATAAGTAATGATTCCAAACTATTATAAAATTTACTATTTTAGATTTTACAAGTGATGACTGATGAACGATGATCCAGAAATGCCCAAGGTTTCCAAAGACACCCTGAGAAAAATTTTGAAGCATCTTAATTTTAAAGGGGAATGCCCACTGTCCATACAACTTTGGGCCCATCGCGGACATGCAAAGATATAATAATGCATTATTTATTTACAGTCTATTTGGGGAGAGGTTACCATTATACGTAAACAATTATGGCGTCAGATCACGTGATTATATTTTCACTGTACTAGTGATGCAAAACATTGGCAGACAAGTTGAGAATGAACGATTGATTGAATGAATACATTCTTAAATCGATTATCAATACTATTTAATATGATATTCTTCTGAATTGTGATGTTGGAAACGATATTATTAAGACCTTTCAATACGGATCCTATAATTTTAAATATTCAAATTTGTAGCTAACTGTAAATGTTACATAAAATATTATGTTTGAATTAATTTTAATTTATTACATATTAAATTTATAAATGGTTTGTCCCTACAATATTTTATTTTTATTATTATTTATATTATACTATTATTTTTATTATATTTGTTATTACAATCCTTTTCCTATTATGATTGTCGAATTATTCGACTTTATAAATCATTCGAACTGATCGAATGATTTACCATGATTAGTAACTACTTTAAACTACTTGACAATTTTGAAATAGATTTATAAACTTAAAGAATCAGGCTAACATTCCAATCGTACAATTGAAACCATTAGTTAGTCTCCACTTCTTTTCCGAGAATCCGAGTCGTGAATAATGTAGTAGGCATGTAGGCATTTCGACTAGCCTGAACTGACATTTCGCGCTGAACAACTTTTTTTTTTTTTTATTCGATGACAAGCTAGTCCTTGACTGCGATCTAACCTGATGGTACGATGCAGTCTAAGATGGTAGCAGGCTAACTTGGAAGGGGTATGGCAGTGAACATTTAACCCATACCCTTAATTGGTTTCTACACGCCATCGTGCCGGAACGCTAAATCGCTTGGTGGCACGTCTTTGACGGTAGGGTGGTAACTAGCCACGGCCAAAGCCTCCCACCAGACCAGAACAGAGACATACAATTCAGAAATTATAAATTCCCAAATTGACCCCGCCGGGAATCGAACCCGGGACCTCCCAGTTATAAGACAACAGCGCTCACCACTGAGCCAGGGAGGTCTTCAACGCAGTCGAAACATGATGAGTAATTAAAATACTAACAAGTAGTCGTCATTCGATTATGAGCATTAATATAATACTAATGTTCAATTCGAAAATGTGTACATTAGTAGTTGTAGATTATTCGAATAGTCAGATCATTCGCAGTCACGCATCGCTAACCGGTTGCCATTTGCCTTAATACACGGATCTACGAGCGTAATAAATACGACTTCCGATTTTACAATCGACTAAGCTCGTTCTTATCATTCACTCTATGGTTCACGTTTTATTTCCAGCACTAGGGATTTGTTCTATTTCATATGTCAAACACAAACTAGGCTATTAGTCTGTGTTTTTTTTTTCCGATGGTGACTAGATTAATGCTAAAATAATATCGTAAACTGCATAGTTTGAAGTACATTTGTGTTTAATATAAACTTAAAAATGTTTTGCTTCGGGAAATAAAACGTTTGTGAGTGATTTATAGCGCGAACAGTGAAAATAGTGTTACCAAAACTGAAATGTCCTGTCCGGTATGTTTTGTTTACATATAATGGTAACCTCTCTCCAAATAGACTGTAGGCTATTTAGTGTATCTTTAATATAAAATCTGGTTCAGGTGGCCGCCAGACTAATGATATGAGAAATAAAGCGTATTTTTGTAACCATTTTGGGGTTATGTTTTTGACAGAGAGCTTAATTATTGTCAGTATTTTTACACTTTCTCTAACTTGTTCCCAGGGGTGGGACACTTTCCTTTAGTACGATGATTTACAAAGATAAATCTGCCATCTGTTTTACGGGGTAAAAAACTTTTTGGCAAACAGTATGCAAGAGCCTCAACAGATGGCACTTTATTTCAGATTCAATTAAGTATTCCCATACCAATAAATAACTACCATTTAGGTACAATTTTATGGTTCTAAAGTTTAAAATAAAATACTTATTTTGAGAATAAGTATTTTTCCATTCAATATTAGTTAAAAAAACATTATATTTTTTCATAGTAAGCCAAAAATTAAGATAATTTGACCATAATGTAAAAGTCTTGTTTATTTTTCCTCAAAGTTTTTAGTAGTATTATCAATTAAAAAGTCAAAACTGGCAACCCTGACACGTTACTGGCTTCTGTCAAATCAGTTGGCTGTTGGTTTTTAAAATTATTATTTTTTTAAATTCCGTTTGCCGTGGTAATTTATTTTGCCATATAATCAATATAATTTTCGTTTTGCGTTGAGTTGAGTTGTTTCTCCTCCGTATTGCCGAAATTTATTGTGATTTGCGCTTCATTTTCCTTCTGCATCTACGTTGAGTTGAGTTTTGTCTCCTCCGTATTTACTGGAAGTTTAGTGCTTCATTTTGAGATAGGACTCTAGAATTGCGAAAAAGACGCTTGTTTTATTGTGATAAAGTTTGCGAAGGAACGCTCATTCGTGTTCGATACTAAGTGTGCCTGATATTGCAAGAATGCCGTGCTCCTGCGCTTTTGGGTGCAAACCTACAGCCGGTAAGCTTTCATAGTAAATTAATAATTAATATAGGTACTAAATTCTTAAGAAATACTTTAAATACACACATTTAAAGTATATACCAACTATTTATAAACTTCAAACCACGAACCAGTAGTTTAAGAATTATAACTACATAGTCAAAGTTTCTTAATTTTGTTACTCACTGACTGAGCGATTATCAAAACTCTAAGGCACTTCTAGCAGACATAGAAGCTTCAGATTTAGAACACAATTAGTGTTGTGTATAAATCAAGGAAATACTAAAATATTTTGCAATTTTGGTCCAGTTTTCTAGATACATCAACTGCATAAATAACTTTGTAATCCGATATAAATATATAGGATTACAAAGTTACATTTGCAGTTAATGAATCAGTGTACCTGTATATGTATAATATAATGGAATAATAAGTGTAGATAGGTACCTAGATATAATTATATTCAAAGGTAACTTGTAAAATGGTCAACGGAATGAAAAAGAAGAAGAAGGTACTGGAAAGGAGGTACCGGTACCACCTTTTTACGGTAGAAGAACTGAGTAGCGAGACTTGGTTTTTTTTACAATTATTTTATATTTTTCATGGCATAGCTTCTTTTCTTAGCTATTAACGTACTCAAAGTTTTGTAAACTTAAGTTAAAAAGAAAGAAGAATGAATTAAATAAGAACGAAATACAAATTTAATAAACATTTGACACCAGTAACCTGTGTCTAAAAACAATTTAGTGTAATAGTCCTGATATAGGACTGATCAACCACCTGACGATAGCAGATGTCTCCTCATCAAATACAATACAATGGATAAACCACACACACTTAAAATTCAGCACACACATTTTTTTTCAGGTGTCGCAATGCACAGATTCCCCAATCAAGAAAAGTTTCCTGAGCGCTTTAAGACTTGGGTTACTCTTTGCGGAGGAAAACTAGAAACATCTGCTGACTATTATAAGTATAAGGAGAAAAGAGTTTGTGACAGGCATTTTGTGGAAAAAGATCACAATCGTAACAAAAGACTCAATGCTTTAGCAGTTCCTTCAATTTATTTGGCAGGTAAGAATTATTATCTGTTTTAATTCTTTTAGCTATATTTATTATGATAATACTGTACTATCTGACTCACCCTGGGTTTTAGTCAGGTAAATAACTACTAAAGAGATGGGTGATCCACATACTACCAATTTTAAATGCATGCTGGCTGATCCTTTTAAGATGCTTTATACTTTTGATTGGAGGTGATTGCCAGTGGGTCTTATGTGGTTGGTGAACTTGTTATTGGGATAGGTTATTTGTTTATCTGTCTTGCTTATATTTACTTAAGTACTTGTTTGTTTTGTTTTTGTTTAGGTTTAATTTTAAAAAAAACAACAGAAATATTATTGCGAGTGATAAAGATTGATTGATACATACAATAGTTATAATCAGTACATTGCAGATGGTTTTTACATTTGAAACACATAGTAAATAACATAACCCCTGTAGCATCACTAATTTTCACTCTGTCCTATTCTATTCATCAGCAACAGTAAATAACATAGCCCCCATATCATCACAGATTGTTACTATGTCCTATTCTATTCATCAGCAATCCATCAATGGCTCACTAAAGAATGCAGGTCTCCTCTCAGAGAAGGATTGTAGAGCATAGTACACAACTCTGGTCCAAAGTAAATTAGCAGACTTCACACACCTTTGCGAACATTTGTGTTTTTCTTCGCCATTGAGCATAGGATATTTAATCACTTTAACACACAACTTAGTAAATTGCGAGGTGCAGGTCAAGGATCAAACCTGTGGCCCTCCGAATAGAAGACTGCAGTCCTAGCGACTATCTATGACTGCTTAAATTCTATTCATGCTTTCTATGTATTCCGATGTGCTGGCATTGATTTATTATGTATGTGCTAGTATTATAATATAACTAGCTGACCCAAACTTTTACAAGTGCTTTTGAATAGTCAATGAATCTACCACTGGTTCGGAATGCCTTTCCTGCCGAGAAGAACCAGCAAGAAACTCAGCGGTTGCTCTTTTCAAAACAAATTTACAATACAGTAAATACTATGCTATATATGCAGTGTTTCCACAATGAGGAAAGTTCCAAAAATACGTACCGACTAACTTCTATCCCAAGATGGGCAGACATAAAGTAGCCCCATTCCCGCCGGTGGCACCCGTTCACGAGCATGACGCATGACCCAGCCATTGCTTCGCTCAACCATATTTGAGGGAACGTAACAACCCGCATCACACGACACCACCACAGAAATGTTTAAAGAGTGCGTGACATACTTATACTATATATATAATAATGTACTATACTTATACTATATATATAATAATGTAATTAATATAATTATTATAAATTTTCAGGCATACCACAGTGTACAGACAGGGGCAGCTTTTCTCAAACTTCTACATCTCCTCAAACAAACACTGGTATGTTATGTTCTTTGACTTATTGAAAGATATTTTATTTACATTTACACAATTTTACATCTTTAAAATAATCTATAATAGTTCTAAAATAGTCTATATATGATAACTAGTAGGGCGCGTGGGTGCGCGGCCCGCAAGCGGACCGCGGTTTTTCTACATAATGAAAATTCTTCAATAAAAACAAATTTTGAAAAGGAACCGTATCAAAGTCTTGCATAGTTCTCAGCTTCTAGTCTCTTTAATATTCGCCATATATTTTGTATGGAAAAAAAAATTCCGCCATTTTGATTTTTTTCTGTTCATCAAGTAGATATTCGGGTCCTGATTATCTTTTGTCAAGAAACCACTCTTCCATATTTTATCCTCTCCGAGATATTTGATATTTTATAATTATTATTATAAATTTTCAGGCATACCACAGTGTACAGACAGGGGCAGCTTCTCTCAAACTTCTACATCTCTTCAAACAAACACTGGTATGTTATCTTCTTTGACTTATTAAAAGGTGCATATTTTACATCTTTAAAATAATCATAATAGTTCTAAAATAGTCTATATATTATAATCATCATCATCATTAGCAACCCATCAACGGCTCACTACTGAGCGCAGGTCTCCTCTCAGAGAAGGGTTATAGGCCATAGTCCACCACGCTGGCCCACTGCGAATTGGTGGACTTCACACACCTTCAAGAACATTATGAAGAACTCTCAGGTGTGCAGGTTTCCTCACGATGTTCTCCTTCACCGTTGAAGCATGTGATATTAAATTGCTTAAACGCACTTGACTCCGAAAAGTCAGAGGTGCGGGATCGAACCTGCGACCCCCCGAAAAGGAGACCACAGTCCTCACCACTAGGCTATCACTGCTTCTAGGTTATCACTGCTTCTAGGCTATCACTGCTTCTAGGCTATCACTGCTTCTATATTATAATATGTTTTGATAAAATATGTGATGCGGTTTGCCATACAGCATTTTTTCTTGTTTGATGAATTATTGTAACAAATAATTTTTCAACCAACTTCAAAAAAGGAGGAGGTTATCAATTCGTCGGAAAATTGGCAGACTTCACAGTTCACATGCCTTTCAGAACATTATGGAGAACTCTCATGCGTGCAGGTTTCCTCACGAATAATCACGATGTTTTCCTTCACCGTTGAAGCAAGTGATATTAAAATGCTTAAACATACATATAGCTTCGAAAATTCAGAGATGCCCGAGGTGCCCGGTGCCAGAGAGCGTGCCCGGGATCGAACCTGCGATCAATGTTTGTATGTTATAAACATTGATTTTTATTTCTAAAGATTTCACATAGAAGCAAATTGTCGCTACGTATGTGAAAATCGGAGCACTTAAACGTGGTTTCTATTCCATTTTAGGTTAAATTAAAATTCACTGAAATACGGCGTAGTAGGTATCGAATTTGAAATATAAACGAAGCAAATATAAAGCGACCTAAAGTGAAGTTATTCAAAAACTATGATAACTTAGACAGAAATGTAATAAATATGTTTTAATTGTTTTTATTTCTCTACTTACAGAAATTCCATTGTTCCAAGCACTTGAGCCTGAAATGAAAAACCTTGCAAGATCATCACCAAAATCAATAAATACAGGTAAAGGATACTATATACCTACTTACTATGCATTAAAAAAGCATTGAAATTGTTTTCTTTTTGGTTTTATGTTTATTTACAATTTAATTTGCATAGATTATTAACTCTTTAGGTCAATGAAAATGGTCTTTGCATATTATAATATTATTTATTTCATTTTCTATAATGGTTTGTGATATTTTTAGGAAATAATTTCATCATTGGAAGCAAAGCATGTTCTATTTTTTTCAAATATCATTAAAAATATACAGCTCATATGCATAATCTAAAATTATTGGAATTTCAGGCAAAACTTCTGGTACTGCAGACACAGTATTGCTTCATATATTGGAAGAACACAATTACTTTGCTGCTAACAGAAAAAGACGACTAGCTTCTAAAAAACGTAGGTGTAATTTTATTTCTCTACTATATATCTTGGTCAATTACTCTTTTTTTATTTTTTTATTCGATGACAATATAGTCCTTGACTGCGATCTCACCTGATGGTAAGTGACGATGCAGTCTAAGATGGTAGCGGGCTAGCTTGTAAGGGGTATGGCAGTGAACATTCAACCCATAACCCTAATCGGTTTCTACACGCCATCGTGCCGGAACGCTAAATCGCTTGGCGGCACGCTTTTGATGGTAGGGTGGTAACTAGCCACGGCCAAAGCCCACCACCAGACCAGACCAGAGACAATTCGGAAATTATAAATTCCCAAATTGACCCCGCCGGGAATCGAACCCGAGACCTCCCAGTTATAAGCTCACAGCGCTCACCACTGCGCCAGGGAGTTCATCATAACTCCTGACTCTCTTTACAGTTTTCAAGTGATTTAATTTAATTATTATTTTTAGGTCCCAAGAAAACACTGGGGTTCAATTGCGCTCAAGTCAGCAATATGCGTACTGAAATAAAGCAGCTACGTAGCGAAATTTGTCGTTTGAAGAGGAATGGAAGTTTCATCTCAAGATTGAAGAATGCACAAAAAGTCTCTGAAAGTGTGGCATTTAAACAAGTTTTGAATAGGATGACAAAGCCATCGCAATTATTTTTAAACATGCAATTACAAAGTGTAAAAAAATCTAAAGGCAGACGTTTTACAACTCCAGAAAAAATATTGTGTTTATCAATATATAAAAAAAGTCCGAAGTGCTATGCATTTCTTCAAAGAACATTCACACTGCCATCAGCAAAAGCTATGAAAAGATTATTAAGCAAAATAAAGTTGTGTCCTGGCATAAACCTAGTCATATTTGAGAAAATTAAAAAGACTGGCAGAAAAGTGCACGGCTGACAAACTATGTAGTTTGTCATTTGACGAAATGTCTATAAGTCCACAAATAAATTACAATAACCAAAAAGATATTTTTGAAGGTTTTGCGCATAATAATCACCATCAGTTTGCTGACCGTGCTCTTGTTTTTATGGTTAAAGGGGTCAAACAAAATTTCAAGCAACCGATTGCATATTATTTTACTAGTTGTTTAAAAAAGATAGAATTAAAAAATATAATAAAAACAGTCATCCGCCACGCTCAGGACTCTGGTTTAATAATAATAAACACAGTGTGTGACCAAAGCACTGTAAATGTCAGTGCTATAAACGAACTGATAGATGAAACGAAAGCAACTTATTTGAGAAAAGGAGTTGAGTGGCGGTATGACTGCTTTTCTATTAAAGGTCGTAAAATCATTCCTCTGTTTGATACTCCCCATTTAATAAAAGGCATCAGAAATAATTTGCTTACCAAAGATTTAGTTTATACAACAAAAAATAAAGAAAAAGTTGTTAAGTGGGAGTATTATCAAAAGGTTTATGGAGCTGATAAATCATATGGGGAGCTTAAGTTACTGCATAAAATTACTGAGGAGCATATTGATCCTGAAAAAATTAATAAAATGCGAGTGAAGACTGCAACACAGATTTTTAGCCACAGTGTTGCAGTTGTTACTGACCATCTAACTGCAAGGGGAGATCTGCCAGAGGAATGTCTGCAACTGGTAGATATTACGCTTCTGCTTGACAATTTGTTTGACTCTTTAAATGTAAGTACTTTAAGTATACCAGATGGAAAAATTTTTAAGGGAGCAGTCAAATATAATACGCCCCACCATGAGCTATGGAGAGAAAGTAAAAAAGTTTTGAAAACTGTAAAATTTGTGCAAAAAAGAGTTTCAGGGAATAAAATTCGATTAATTGAAGCAACTGTACCATCAATTACAAATCTCATCAGAACCATAGAGGGTGTGGAAGCAATTTGGCAAGTTTTGTTTAAAAAGTACGGTCTAGACGCAATGTTGACAAGAAATTTCAATCAGGACCCTGTTGAAAATTTTTTTGGGAATATTAGAAGTTATGGAGCAAGGAATAATGCCCCTAACACAATTTGTTTTGAAGGTGCATTTAAAGCGTTGCTTTTAAACAATTATAGTGCTCCTCATTCGAGGAGGGCTAATTGTGAAGAGGATGGCAATGAATGTTTGCAAAATTTAGACTTTTTTTAAGAGAAAATTGCAACACCTCCTCTAATCCAGAAGAAAAATCTGATATTCCCGAACAAATACATTTTAATGAAGATTTGTGTGTTGAAATGCAACCCCAAGAAGATGCAGGACAGGGAAATTATGTTTGTGGATGGGTCTTAACAAAATGTTTAAAAAAAGTCAGTAAATCTTGTCAACAGTGCCGACAAACTTTACTTAACACAGCCAACCAAAAAAATAAATATATAAGAGCAAAAGAATATTGCAATAAAGGTTGGCTGTGTTATCCAAGCGAAGATGCTGAAAAATGCTTTCATAATATTCAAAATATTACAAATTCATTTTTAAAAAAGAATGTGCCCCAAAAAGATTTAAAGAAAAGTATTATCGCACTTTGTGATGTGTTGGTAGAATACCCATTTGATTGTGTAATCCACAAAGAAAAGCTAAAAGCATGTTTTTTAGATTTCACAATTAATATTATTTTGTACAGTTGGTGCAGAAACATTAATCGAATTTTGTCCGGCAAAATCACATATGAAGGTGAAGACGAATTGAAGAAAAACGCTGCTATTTATTACAATAAATATAAACATTATAAAAATAAAAAATAGTTTGAAAATTAAACTTCTCTTATTTTAGCTATAAATTCCTACCCTTCTGTACGTTCAGAGAATACCATCCTAGTAAGATATATAATTATATTATTTAAGTGGTAAGCCAATAATAAGTATATATTATATTTTATTCAGTTTATTTATTGATATAGAAAAAAAGTTCCTTTACCACAATAATATTAATAGCACACTGGAACATTATTGTAGTTTATTTTTTTGATATCTGAAAGCTATAATTATTCTGCCGTGTAAGCTCTGTTCACAGGAAATCAATATTTTGGCGCCAAACTATGAGTTCTTCGTTGAGGAATATTATGGATATCCTGATTCCTGACTTTCTGTGAATATTACTTGGCTTAACTGTTTGAAAGTTTATATATAATAAACGCAGAAAGTCGGAATAACACAATGTGTAACACGTGTTATCCATTATATTCCTAAACAAAGAACTTATAGTTTGGCGCCAAAATATTGAATTCCTGTGAATAGCATGGTAGAACATTCTATAGATAGCTATACGTAAGTATATATATCAATTAGTGTTGGTACCAAAAACCAGATGGCGCATCAAAATGAATTGGCATAAAATGCCGTGAGAGGGCTCTCTTTCTCCGTATATATTACGTATATATTATTATACTCTTTGCTTGTTCCTGTTTCAAAATATCACTGTTTAATACTTTAGAACATTAAAATCTACGATTGAAACAACAAATAAGCATTTCGCAAGATGACAGACAATAGACATATCAGCCCATTCGTAATTCCTAGTTCCATGTATCAGCCAGAGACACCATTGGACACCATCTTCAAAAACAGAGTGAAAGGAAATGTCATCTGATGTCAAAAAATGAATGTTGCCATTTACCATTTCACTCGTGAGTGAAAATATTTATAATCGATTCTTGAATAATACTCGAACACAATCGGTACTGCAGAGTCACTAAAAACATATGAGAGCCGTCGGTATTGTAAAGACGTAATCATGCTGTGTATCGCCTTTTCATATCATATTTTGATGTCTTATGTCTCCAATCATGATGACGTAACCTCGCCTCTCTCGAAACATTATACATAACTAGCGACCCGCCCCAGCTTCGCACGGGTATCAGAGCATATTACGCCTATACTTTGCAATCTCCTTGAAATGTTCCCTAAGTTATATTGAACAGCATATTGAACAGTACGTAGGCTTATGAAAGAGGTATCGCTCGGCTTATAATATAGCAATGTCAACGCGGCACTGGGGTGGTCACTGGTCGCATCACGTGAGCGAGTCCCGTCATCGCCATCGGGTTGAAATCCTCGTATTTATTTTGGTGCGCCTCCGTTTTTATTTTACGATAGCTCTTAAGATATTCATTTAAATTGTATGGTGTAACGCATTATCATAATGTGACTAACGTATCATAATGTGACGTAACGTACGTACGTACCGTAACGTAACGTAACTTATGGTAACTAACGTATTTAAGTTAATAAGGATTAATACTGTATCCGTCTAAATAGATTTTCAATAACCGCATGGTATGTGACCATTTTTTTTTAAGTTAAAACGGGTATAGTAAGCTATCCTTAAAAGATAGATATATATGCCATCGCGGACTTTTCTGTAAAGACTTATTGGGATGGTATGGTGGGCCATACCACCACCATAAACTGTTTTGTTATATCTGAAAGAGATTAGGCACCGTTAACGATGAAAGCTCCCAAGCAGCTTG
Source organism: Oeneis ivallda (assembly GCA_029955525.1). Taxonomy (NCBI): domain Eukaryota; kingdom Metazoa; phylum Arthropoda; class Insecta; order Lepidoptera; family Nymphalidae; genus Oeneis; species Oeneis ivallda. The sequence goes on along the minus strand of JARPMR010000002.1, from coordinate 17,146,171 downwards.
AATTTTTCCGACATTGTCAACAATTACCGTCATATTTCAACTAATTTACACAAAACCTTGATACACTAAAACCTTCCTCATGAATCACTCTATCTATTGGTAAAAACCACATGAAAATCCGTTCGGTAGTTTTTGAGTTTATCGCGAACAGACAGACAGATAGACGCGGCGGGGGACTTTGTTTTATAATAATATGTAGTGATAAGAATTATGAATACACTTCAAGAAATGAACTAAAGGTCTTTATTGTAGTCTATACTTTTAAAATATAAATATACACACACCCATTAAATGCTACACAAATCTGATAATAATCGAAAAAAATCGACAGTATCGATTAGTATCATGGTTAATGCTGGCAACATTTTAAAGAAAATGGCTACAACTTGGATCACAGACTATAGATTCAGCTTAGTCGAGTCAATATAAATACTTTTAATTTATGAAAATTACTGATAATAGTGGCGGGTTTCATAATATTATGATAATTCGTATTTATTTATTTTAAAATGGTTCTGTAAATTGGATAAATTCTATCGTGCTGTCCGCGGAGGGCCCAAAAGTGGGCATTCCCCTTTGTTGCACGGTCACGCAAGAGCACACTTATTGATCGAAATGATATAATAACATGGCGCCAGCGTTACTTGCGATCTATATGTCAGTTTCGACGAGAAGGGAGACATATATATTATCAAGATGAAACTTGGGTTAACGCAGGTAAGGCTAACATTTTGAATTTATATACATTTTACATTAAATTTAATATTAATATTGAATGTTAATGTACTATATTTATTTTTAGGTCATACTGTAAAAAAAACTTGGGTGGACAAGAAAGTCACATCATCTCAGCAAGCGTTTTTGGAGGGACTGACCAGTGGATTAAAAAATCCATCTGGAAAAGGCAAACGTCTCATAATTAGCCATATAGGTAGTGAAGAAGGCTTCCTGGAAAAGGGGCTCATGATTTTTGAAGCAAAGAAAAGTTGTGAAGATTACCATGATGAGATGAACGCAGTTTGTTTTGAGGAGTGGTTCGCTGGAGTCTTACCAAAATTAAGACCAAACTCAATTGTGGTGATGGATAATGCACCTTACCACTCCCGAAAATTGGAAACGGCACCAAAAATGAGCTGGAAAAAAGCTGCCATTCAAGACTGGCTTTTAAATAAAAATATTCATTACGAACCAGATATGGTTAAAGCTACGCTTTTAGAACTGATTCCACATAACGAGTCTTTTAATAAGTACGCTGTAGACGAAATGGCAGCACAACATGGGATCACGGTTTTAAGACTGCCCCCTTACCATTGCGAGCTGAACCCTATCGAATTGATATGGGCGCAGGTAAAGGGGCATGTAGCTCAAAATAATAAAACCTTCAAATTGACAGACGTGAGAAATTTATTTGAGGAAGGCATTCAAAAAATTACAGCTACCGAATGGTCTAAATGCGTATCCCATGTTGTCAAAGAAGAGGAAAAAATGAGTAGGCTAGATATTTTAATTGACAATATCACAGACACATTTATAATACATGTTACAGAAAGTGACAGCGATAGCGAAGACTACGATTTATAAAATAAAATATTACCATAATACATCTATTTGTTTTATTTCTCATGTTCCTTCATGATCACATGTTTTTATTTATTTCACACACAATTATTAAAGAAAACTCTCAGATCCTTAATAAAATTAATCGTCATAACTAAATCATCCGTTCAGAAATATTTAATTTCCTGATATACTTAGTTTCTATTAAAGTAGTAGTTGTTTAGATATACTACTATAAACGAGAGGAATCGATTCGGAAATATTCCATTTCCGTATCGAATAATTTCGTAACGTCACTATTTAGTACTTGTCTTAACGTTGCAACACTGAAATTGTCAAATCTGGAATCGAATTAAAATTCCGACTATAGAAATTCGACTACGATATCTGTACATGATTAAGCACCCTATACATTGTCCATCTTGCTGTACGTCCCGCCAAGGACGCGGTGCTGGACAGTAGCATACGCACTATCGTGCATGACAGATGCAATGAAACTTTAGTAGCGAACGCACGCAATTTTTTTGTAATGCCACCGCCCACAAATGTTGTCAAGATGTCAAAAGATGGGAATTCTTGTGTTATCTTTAGAACAAAAAAAAAAGGAAAAGGTTCTGGATCAAAACAATCTATAAAAAACGAGCCCAGTGCTTTTTTGTTTGTTCATGTAAAATATTCCACAAACAGGTGTGGAATTTGTGTTTTTCAATAAATCGCAATATAATTTCGGGATCTGCCATTTTTAGGGTCCCGTACCAAATTCTAAAAATGGAACCTTTATGGTGAGACTTTCTCCGTCCGTCCATCCATCCGTCCGTCCGTCTGTCACAGTCGATTATTTCAGTAACTATTAAAGCTATCGACTAGCCCAACATCATTGGAATAAAAAAATAAACGAAAATTATTTTTAGTTTTATTAAAAAAGGGGGAAAATCAGGGATTTGAAATTTCAAAAGTAAAATAACTATACCGAGTGGGGTACCATATGAAAGGCCTTTACATTTACAAAGGTATTTACATACCTGTACATTCTAAAACAGATTTTTATTTATTTTATCTGTAAGTTTTTGATTAATTGGGCAAAATGTCGAAAATAATACCGCCCCCCCCCTCCCCCTCTTATCTCCGAAGATTACCAATCGAAAAATCAGAAATAATTATGGTCAATAGAGGTTTATGAATATTTTACAGGAAAAATAAAACCAACGCTCTAACTAGCATAGTTTTTTTTTATTATTAACAATAAACATCTACAAGCAAAGTTATATTATAAGATGAATAAGCAAATTAATATAATAATTGCCGCCGTAATATTGTATAATAATAGGTGCCGCCAAGCGATTTAGCGTTCCGGCACGATGGCGTGTAGAAACCGATTAGGGGTATGGGTTGAATTTTCACTCCCATACCCCTTCCAAGTTAGTCCGCTACCATCTTAGACTGCATCGTCACTTACCATCAGGTGAGATCGCAGTCAAGGACTATCTTGTCAACGAATAAAAAAAAAATTATTACTATCGTTTTACTTTGACTTTTGGGATGCGGAACCCACGGTACGCGAGTCCGACTCGTATTTGGCCGGTTTTTTCGATTTTGCCACAGAATCACTCACAAGGAGCATTTTTCCGTGCACATAATCTGTGGTGCACACTTCTCTCGGCCACAGATTAACCCCGGCGGGCGGCCAAATTCTGTGGGCTGAATGACGACTCTGCTGTACAGCAAGTCTCCACACCATCTAGCATACACGATGCACGACCGTCTTGACGTACGTCAAAGCTATTCACTATACATCGGCGACGTACGTCGCGACTTAGTAAGTGGTGGGGGAAATCTGCTGGATGGAAAACGGCTCGTGCACGTCGAGCAAACTGTTAATAATAATTATTGACGTACGTCAAGCCTATTCACTGTCGTTTTTGATCGTGCATCGTGCATGACCTTGGCGGGACGTACAGCAAGATGGACAATGTATAGGGTGCTTAAGAAAAGTGACAGTTTTGGACAAAATGCGAATCGATGCCAATGCCAATGCCGATGCGCAAGACTTTAAGTTACACTATTTGGAACACAGGCACACCAAGAAGCTTAAATACCTACTTTTAAAAGCTTCTTGAGGCACACTATTTTCTTTGAAGGCTTAAAAGGGGCTAGTACCAAGAACTCAGAGCTGTAAAACCAGTTATTAAAAAAAAAAACTTTGTCGCGGTCTTTTTGTCAAGTCATTCTCTGTCATTCTCATTCAGCCCTTCAGCCCGTTTGTTTCCTGGTCGGTGGCCCAGCCATTCTCAGCAATCAGCATCAATCAGCATTCTATTTCTGTAATCTGTAAATGTATGTGTGAAAACCGATCAAATAAAATAAAATACAAAATAAAACCTAGTCGCCGAAATAAACGATAGTATAAACATAAAGCTATTTTCGTTTCAAGAAGTTTTACGTTGATTCTGATTTTATACTAAAGATCTTAATAATGGAGCTTTCAGCGGAAGGAACAACTCCGGAATACATGGCATTAGCTGGTATAAAGTTTAAATTATCCCTCCCGCAATTTAAAGACAATCCGCAACTTAAAGAGCAGTTACTCCAAGGCATAAAGACAGGTAATATGGCTCCATACTACAAAGAAGTTTGTACTGATCTTGGGTGGCACTTTGACCAGAAGCTGTATGATACAATGGCTGAAGAAAACCAAGACAGACTATCGAAGTTCCAAGAAGATGATTCTGAAACTCCAGTCTGGCAGGATCGGTATGTATATATATCCTTACTAATCTTTTTAATATTAAAAATGTGAGTGTGTTTGTTTGTTGGTTTGCCAGTTTGTCCTTCAATCACACAGCAACCGATCGACGTGATTTTTTGCATAGGTATAGTTGAGGACCTGGAGATTGACATAGGCTTATTATTTATCCCAGAAAAATAAAGTGTATAAATAGTTCCCAAGGGATTTTAAGAACCTATCTCCATCACACATCTTGTGAAGTCGCTGGCAAGAGGTATTAAAGGTAAAGCTATAATTTAATTATGATGCTTTTTTCCCCAGCAATATGTGAAGTTGCATGCTTTGCATTATTTTTTGTAGCAGGTCTGGAAAATAAAATATGTCCCACTAATTGAACTTTCATTTTTTATCGTAGAAAGAACTCGCGCTTACCACCAGATTTTTTTGAACAGGATCAGTACAATTTTTATGAGATTTTTTTTTAAACAGGATCAGAACAATTTTCAGGTACATACAGTCTCTACAACGAAATATACTATATTTTGGCAGTGGTTTTGTCTTTTTAACTAGCATAGTGGCACTTGGTTTGGGGCCATGAGCTAATTAACACTATTCCAAAAGGAGGTCTAATATTGTACAAAAATATGAAAGTCCTTCAGTTTCATTTTATTTTTAGTTATTAATATTAATTGCAGATTGGACTACTTATGCTCCATTGGTGACAAAGAGGCTGCTACCGCTCTGGCTACTACCAAGTATGAAGATTCAACTCTAACTACAAATAGAAGGCTGGATGCTGTGTTTGCTTTATTTAGGATTGCATACTTCCATGGATGCAATGTTAAAGATATGGGCAAAACAATTAATAAGGTAATAAATTATTTTCTCAATAATTAAATCATTTTAGTTAATATCAATAGTTACAAAAAATACACTAAATGCATAGAAATATCTGCTTCAACAAAAAACTTCCTTTGACTTCAAAATGCACATTTTCAAAATCAACAGAAAAAATCGGCCAAGTGCGAGTCGGGCCTCGCTCTTTTAGGGTTCCGTGAAAAAAAATTAAATAAAAATATTTCCATGTACCCATGGAAATATTTTAATTTAATTTTTTTAATTTAATTTAATTTTTATTATTTGTTGTTATAGCGGCAATAGAAATACATAATATGTGAAAATTTCATCTGTCTATCTATTACGGTTTACGAGATACAGCCCGCTGACAGACGGACGGACGGACGGATGGACAGACGGACGGACGGACAGCGTAGGCTTAGTAATAGGGTCCCGTTGATACCCTTTGGGTACGGAACCCTAAAAAAACAGAAAATTTAACAAAGTTTAAACAGAAGTGTTGTAGCGTTTTATTATTATGAATTGCAATACCACAAATTTTTAAATGGAACCAATACAACTAAATGTTATTTATCTTGTAAGAAAGTTTTTACTGGTGTGGACAACATTAACAAATTGTAACAAAATATGTAGCAAAACTTATGAGAATATTATCATTTTATATGACTGCTATGAAGGAGCAGCATATAGGTCTTCCAGGCTAAAAGGAATAGGAGATTCTTTGATGCAATGTCAAAATACAAAAAATTAAATAAAAATAGCTATATTATACTCTTACAATTATTATTCTTAATACTAGTTTTCCTACTTACTACATTTTAAGGTTTTAGTACAAATACAAAAGTTTTGTAGTGTAATAGGTAGGTATGTATTATTATATATTGTGTTTTGGATGCTGTAGTATGTGTAAATATGTGACCTACCTATGTCAAAGTACAAGTAAAGGTTATTTTGTCTTAGGCCCATGAATTAGTAGACAAAGGTGGTGATTGGAGATCCAGGAACAAACTGAAGGCATATGAAGCAATATATTGCCTTGCAGTGAGAGATTACAACCATGCTGCAGAACTCTTCATTGATTGTGTTTCAACCTTTGAGTCTTACGAACTTGTTGATTTTGGTAAGTTCCTCTTTAATCCTACTTCCTACTCCTACTAATATTATAAATGTGAACGTTTGTGAGGATGGATGTATGGATGTTCGTTACTCTTTAACGCCACTATGAATGAACCAATTTGGCTGAAATTTGGTACAGACGTAGATTATAGTCTGAAATAGCATATAGGCTACTTTTTTATCCTGGAGTTCTCGCTGGAATTAAAAAACTTTAATCCACACGGATGAAGTCGCATCCTCTAGTAGTGTCATATGAGTATATGACACTCACACTGACAAGAATAAGCAAACAATACCTTGTTTATAAAATAACTAGCTGATGCCCGCGACTTTGTCCGCGTGGATTTAGTTTTTAAAGTCCCTCGGGAACTCCTTGATTTTCCGGGATAAAAAGTAGCCTAGATGTTGACCCGAGTAATAAGCTACAACGGTATAAAATTTTGTAGAAATCTGTGCGGTAGTTTTTACGTGAAAGAAAGACAAACAAACAGACAGACAAACAGACAAAAAAAAATTTAGCTTCTGTTTTGATATCTGTATCTTGAACACAATTAGAAGCAAAAACCCTTTTTTGAATCTATTTCATGTACAGAATTGGTTTCGTTTCTGTTTTATTATATGTATAGATGTGCAATATAAAGTAGTGTTGCAATTAACCAATACAAAAACAAACAAACACATGGACTAGATCTAGAATCTAGATAAGATACCTACACAACAAACTATACAAAACACTATAATATCAATCTACACTCAAGTAAAAAGAAGAAAGAATAAGCAAGACAATGAATCCATAATATCATTGTTCGGACAGTTTTTGTACTGAAAATCTGTTAAACATCTTTATTCATGGGTTATTATTTTTACAGGTACAATAATCCAGTATTGTGTATTGGCATGCGCGCTGGCTCTAGAGCGGCATGCTCTGCAAGCGGCGCTTCGGAGACAGGGCGCCGCAGTGCAGGCTCTACGCTCGCGCTTCCCAGAACTACGAGAACTGGTTGAATCACTACACGAGTGCCGATATGCTGACTTTATGAAGAGTCTTGCTTGGGTAAGAAATATGCATACCACAGAGTACCATAAGAGGTGACTATGGAGGGATTTTATAAAAGTTGATCCCTAAATAGTAGGGTATAGTTCATATGTAGACAAGTTATTATAAACCTAAATCTGCGAATGGATGAATTCTCATTTATGTTCTCTGTTGTAGATCTCATGTAGCTTGCTAACACTAGCTCTCAGCATCACACTTTGACAATTATTACTATTTGTTTGTTGGTACTTCAATCACGCAGCAACAGAGTTACGGCCTAAGGACCTATTTCACCATTGTCAAGTATACTTTAACCGACAAATAAATATAAAAATTAAAACAAATACTCAAAATGTTTCTTCTTTCGCCGGTTAAATACTATTTGGCGATTGTGCAACAATAATCATATAACAATAATGCTGCATAGATCCCTCGTATAACCACAATAACTTAATGTTTCAGGTAGAAACGCAAATCTGTGTAGATCCAGTGTTCAGACCACACTACCAACATTACGTGCGCGAGGCCCGCATCAAAGCGTACGTGCAGCTGCTTCGCGCGTATCGCTCGCTCAGTCTCGACAACATCGCGGACACCTTCGGCGTGACGCGGGAATTCATTGAGGAGGAAATTTCTACGTGAGTTCTTAAGCTGTTTAAGCTATTTAAGCAAGAGACATGGTCGCTTACTATGTATTTTAGAGAATATTTACGAATTCTAAAACATTGATTTTATCGAGTTTGACGTGAATTACTCACAAATTAGTCGATACTCAGACTAATTTGTTAAACTGGACACTTTCAAGTAAAGATTTTTATATAAACCTGTGAAGATGATACTGCCATTGGCGCAATTAGAATGCCATAAGCCTACTTTGTCGTATTAGTTTACAAATTGCGAAAAAACAAATTAAAGAACATTGGCAGGGGTTCATATATTACTTTACCTGAAATCTATTTGAAGCATCTAACATGAAAAATTTTTAAAACCGTAGAGGTTCCATTACTAAATCATAATCACTGAGATTTTTCGTTTGAGGAACTCACAAAAAAAAGATATTAACAACTTCATTTCAATTTTGAGGTTATAAAAATATGTACATACGTATAAAGACGTAGTCGTAATTCCTACTTCCATGTTATTTTAAGTTCTAATTTGACATTGGGATGTGTTACTTAGTAGTCTATAGAACTCTACATAGACAAACTCTTAAATTTCCGGACGAGCAATGTCATCGAAAAACGATCTAAACCAATCCAAACTCAAAGCGCGATATGAATTAGTCAGATAATGGTTCATTATTTTATAATTATTAAACCAAGGCAAAAGATGTAAAACTAATTTCATATAAAAACGAACTAATTTAAATACTTTGTTTTGTATAAATCATATTCGTAGACGCCTCCTAAAACATTCAGGTCGAATTCTGCCATTATTCTTTGTATTTCGCGGGCAGACCCGTTTAGTGCGCCTAAGGGTGGAACCACATTTGTGAGGATCGATTCGGATTTCGCCTATACAAAACTGTCATTTTCCATACATTCGTGTACGCATCGAAAAGCCGATTTGATCCGTACACGTTTCTATGGAATTTGACAGTTTTGTATGGGCGAAATCCGAAACGATCCTCACAAATGTGGTTCATCCTTAATGACAGAACTTTGCTGTAGCACACTCACGCCTCCCTGTCAATGTCATCGAACTGCCAACAGATCCTTGTCGTACTGTACATGGAAGTAGGAAGACTATAGTCGTAATTCCTAGTTCCCTGGTACTGTAGTTCCGTTTCCAAGCTATTTTGCCAAGCTGTAGTCCATGTTGCAGGTTCACGGCGGCGGGTCGGCTGCAGTGCCGCATCGACGCGGTGGCGGGCTGCGTGGTGACGGGCGCGGGGCGCGGCGCCGACGCCGACCGCTCGCAGCTGTACCAGGCCACCATACGCGAGGGGGACCTGTTGCTCAACCGCGTCAAGAAGCTCGCCAGCGTCATTAACTTCTGAACTTTCATCATGTCCTGGTACTAGACTACTACTTTGTCTTTACTATAAATAATTATTAATTAATCATTTAACCGGAAATAAATTTAAAATACTGTATTTTATGGTATTATTTTACTACCTTCTGAGCTTTCATCAAGTCCTGGTATTAGAATACTACAAATAAATTTAAATTTATACTGTACATATTTTATGGTATTTAATTTTATTACCTTCTGAACTTTCATCATGTCCTGGTACTAGACTACTACTTTGTCTTTACTAAATAATTATTAATTAACATTTAACCAGAAATAAATTTTAATTTATACTGTATTTTATGGTATTAATTTTATTACCTTCTGAGCTTTCATCATAGCCTGGTATTAAGTAGTAGTTTTCAAAAGTTAAGCGGAAATTAATTTCGCCTATTGTATAGTTCTTAATTATTATATCTATAATAAACTATTTAAGACGACACAAGATCGTATTCTATGGCGATCATTTCAAGAGACCTATACCAGGAGTGGACTTCTGTCGGTTGAGATGATTATGATGAAACTATTTTTAAATAGATCACAACATAATTATATGCACTGTGAAATACCAATTGCACTTCATTTAGTAGATGTAAGGTTTACGTTAAAGAGTATTCCGTAACATAGGGTTCCGTTTTTCAGTATGAGGCACGGAACCTTAAAAATAGCATAGTCTGAACTGTGCTTGTCACTTGCCTTTGTTGAATGAGCCGAATAATTCAAAGTAGTATAAACAAAAAGAAGGACGGGTGAAGGACAACAAAAGAGAAAAGAATGATTAGTATAATAGTTTTTTTTTAAATAATTTGAATACTTTTTGGACATTTACATAAACATTTAATAATTTACAATGATTATTTATACTGACATGGACATGACACATCATATTCATGGCTAACACTACTCTAGAACTATTTGCAATTTGAAAATAATTATAACTTGTAAGTGCAATGAGAATTTACTCTAAACAACTAAACCGATCGGAGGCCTAACGCCTCGCAAGCGTCACTTTAATACTAAGAGTGTATGCATGATTTATTTTATAAATAATTTAGCAGGACATTTATACACAGATACTAAGAGCCAGGGCAGATACGATGCTTTTAGCAGCGGCGATTGGCGTTTTTAAAAAGCTCGATGCCGCGTCTCTCAAAAGCATCGTATCTGCCCTGGCCGTAAAGTGAGATAAAAAACATACATTGTCCTTTAACAGCGAACAAAATTGTGTGTACAACGACTCCATCTATCACCGTCTAATCGTAAGCATCGGAAAATGCATATTTGGAAAGAATAGTTTCACTGGAAACAGTTTATGGCTCAGTCTGCTCAGTAGTACTGACAAATGTAAAGTATTACGAATTCATATTTCAACCGCCCGTCGATCACACTTTACAAAGATATGTCGAAGTATTCTAAAGCAATATAATAGCTATGACTCTAAACACTTAAATCTATATAGACCTCAAATGCAAATACTTTTTAATTTACATGATATGAATATGTCATTAACCTCTATTATAATAATAAAATATAGAGATTAGAGTACCCAGAGTGGCAATTTCGGTTGTACATCTGTCGTAAACATTTGATTCTTTCGAGTGTGGGAAATTTCTTAGTACCAGGAGACTCGAGACCGATTTCAGTTTGCGCCCGAGATCGGTGACACATAGGTAGCATTGGATAACTAACTACACCACGACCTACGTTTTATAGATAAAACTATACTTTCTAAAGAATCTCCGTACTTTGGAATGTGTCTTAAGTGAAAATCATGCATATCACACTCCAGTTACAGGTATAGATAAATATAGTTTAATTAATTTAACTTTATGCCATAATTTTTAACTATTCATTCATTAGGTACTATATTATATCATACAATTTTATATACAGTTAGATATAGATTTATGAATTTAATTAATTTTTGGGATAATTTATGATAATTTTTGATGTCATAGCACATTAGGCCGCGTCCTCACACAGATGTGGAAATACGGAGTGTTCCGAATGTCGCCCGGAACTAAGGACGCGGCCCGTGACCGTGCACTATCACAGAGTAATGACGTTACGCGGAACTCCGTCGAGTCCCCGATTGCCCCAGGCCCGTACTCTTGCATATAAGTTTTCTACATAATACTAGGCGTAACATTAAGTCGATACACAGCGCTACATTCAACACGAATTAAACGATATCAAACGAAACACTTTCGATCGATCCGTTATTTGTTCATTATATGTATGTATATTATGTCCATCATTTTTTCGAACCGTGCATTTTTTGTACAAGATTATGATAGGATGATTTTTTAAAGTTCATAACACCGATAATAACTAGCACAATATCAGCCGCTGCCGAGTCTTGATCGGAGTTTTCTGGAATGTGTTCGGATGCTCCAATTCGCGTCGCGTGCCCATTATACGGTGAGGCCTTCGGTCCGCGCGGGCGGCGGCAGCGAGGCGAGCGGGTGCGGCGCGGGCGGCGACGCTTGCGCGGGGTTGGGGGCGAGCGCGGGGTGTCCGCCCGCGGCTCTGTAATGCTCCCTTTCGCTCTCCTCCCGCATTTGCCGACTCCTCTCGGCGAGTTCGCGCCCTCTCTCGGCCAGTTCCCGCATCGCCGCTTGCCGCTCGTCTCCGCCTTCCAGCGACGGCGGCCTCTCGAGCGGGGACGCGGCTCCCGGCCTGCCCGCCCCGAATGCTCCGAAGCCAAGTAGCCCGGGGAACTTCCCGGCGACACCGTTCTGTCCGGCGTTCTGCTGTATCACCGATATCTCGTTCAGCTGTTGGAGACAAAGCGATTTCTTTGGTTAGTCTCACTTATCGCAAACAAATAACGTCGTCCGTCACTCAAAACCGCGAATGTGAAAAACGTACGGACGGACAGCGGAGGCTGCGTAATAAATAGATTCCCGTTGGCACCCTTTGGGTACGGAGCCCTAAAAAAAACAAAGTATAAATCACCTTCTGTTGCATGCCGTTGAGGAAGGGCGCGGGCAGGTAGGGGTAGAAGAGGTCGGGGCGGCGCAGCAGCTCGTGCGGCTCGTGCAGCGGCCGCGGCGGCAGCTCCAGCGACATGCGCCGCCCGCGCCGCGACGCGCCGCCGCTCCACATGTGCGTGCCCATGTGCACCTGCAACACATGCACCCACATTAATGTCCTGCACAATTATAAAAGGCTGATGCCCGTTTTCATAAACCATACCTAAATCATCCCATAAGCAGGAGTCTCTACGTAAGTAGCCCCTTAGTAGAATCCCTTTCCCCCAAAATATCATTTTCACTTTTAGGTGAAAACTCCCATCCCGCCCTGACTATGGTTCATGGATCGAAATAACGACAGTTCCAACTAATTTTAAACGTTATCACATACACACGTAGATAATTAATTCATTGGCCATGAAATAAATCTAAAATATCACTTCGCTCCGTCAAAAGGAGATTGGCGAATTCCATAGAGATTCTGAGCCAGACGAACTGAACTGAACACTGAACGCCCACGTTCACGAATCAAACTTCTCATACTTGTTCTAGTAAACCAGACTAACAAAAAATTAATCAAAGTCTATCAAATAAAGTTGGGAGAAAAAAGATATTCACTTGTATTGCCATGTAACGGTTATTTATAATGTGTACTAGTGATTAATTATATTTTTGATCCCCCATCTTCTAAAAATATGGGGTTTACACAGAAAAATACTCTGAAAAATATTAATTAAAATTAAATGTTTTCTGAATCTGAACGGTTTCTAAAAATGCTGGTCCAAAATTCGCCAACCTCCTTTCTTTTATTAATTGACAAGATACTTTGCCTGCGATCTCAGAGTTCACCTAATGATAATTGAAGTTATAGTCCAACTTGGAAGGAGTAGGTATAGAAATGCAAATAAACCCATACATCTAATCGGTTCCTACACGTCATCATGCGCTTGGCGGCACGCCTTTGACAGTAGGGTAGTAACTCTCCCACCAGACAAATATTCTGTAAGTACATATTATTACATAGTATTGAACAGTCTTCGGCGCGAACTCCACTCAGCCTCGGCTGTGCAAGCTCTACAATGAGCGAAGCCGGTCTGTTTATATAAATGCGAATTCGCTCAGTGTTTTTCGAAGGTTGGTGATGAGCGATCTGCTCAATTCCCAACAAATTAGATTTTAATAAGGTTAAGTTCAGTACTAGTCTCTTAAATTATTGATCATTAAGAAATCAGGAAAGTAGGAATCATTGCTGTAATTAGTTAGTTATTTTTAATTCATATTTTATTATATACCTCTCTTATATATTATGTTAAAAATTATGTACCTAAGTATTTTAATACTAACTTTAATTCATAAATTTTGTTATTAACTCGCTATTGCAATGTACCTTATACCTACTGCATGTAGTGTTTACTTTAAGACGATTTTACAAACAATTGTAAATCATTGTAAAAATCACTAGTAAACCTATTAAAAAAAATAAAAACAAAAATAAGTAGGTGTCAAATGTTCACCTTGAGGTTGCCTTTGGTGGTGAACGCCTTCTGGCAGACGGCGCAGCGGAAGGGCTTGTCGCCCGTGTGCGTGCGCATGTGGATCTGCAGCGCGGACGACGACGAGAAGTTCTTCCGGCACACGCCGCACAGGTGCTTCGACGACGCCGACGGCGGCGGGTGGCTCGGCACGCTCGGGACTGCAAAGGCCCGTGTTCATCAGTTATTTGCAATAGGAATGTTGCAAACTAAACAAATCAGCAACTCTTTATCAAACGTCAATACGCGCGTTTAGTAGGTTGAAGCCTATATAGGAAATTTCTTCCTCTTTATGGATCTTTTTTCAAATTTCGAAAATTTTGAATACTTTTTGAGATATTCGCAAAAAACAAAACCACCCTTTTTTTTTACTAAATTGTTTATAACTTTTGTAATTTTTGCAATCAAAACTCCAATTTTTTCAAAAAGTTTCTAAATGCGATGACGAATCGAATGACACCTCGATCATAATTTTCCGAGGCGAGCTAAAAATTTAGACCTAAAAGGCACATGTTGACTAGACTACTTGTAGACTTAGGCCGACTTAGTTAAATTTTATAATGGTGTCACTTTTTGACAGTACTATTTGAGTTGACATGAGCAATACCTAAAGATAGAAAAGGAAAGCGAATTTGATATCGCTATGACCAGATTTCAAAGACAATTTGCACTTATTGATAAATCAAAATCGGTTAGGTACCTACGCGTTTTGCGGCTGTCAGGTAGGTACTTAGTAATCGGTAGATAAATACGGTACGGTAGTAAATATTAAATGAAGTATAGGGACTTTATGGTTGAAGCTACTATCGAAACAGTTGAACACTATTTGAATGCAATAGTGAACTGTGACGTCACAGACATTTGACGTACTCTTTCTTATCATTCATCCCTTACCAACCCACTACTGGACACGGGTCTCCTCTCAAGTGAGAAGTGTTTCAGGGCCTAGTCCACCACGCTGGCCAAGTTCAGATTGGCAGACAACTTTTTATCGTAGCTAAGTATATAAGTAATTCGATGTTTTTGGTGCAGGTATAAACAATAATTGAAAATTGTTATAAAACTCAGGATTACCTGAATAGGCGGAATTTATGATAAAGTAGGTAAGTAATTCGGATGATCTAGGGCAGTGGTACTCAACCTTTTTTTCATAGGGGCCACAAAGACATGTTAGTCGTGGTGTCGCGGGCCGCAAAAAATAATAATAATTTGCCGTACATAGCACTGCCGCGACGCGGTAGTGCTATGTAGAACCTATTTACTCGGCACTATCTAATTTTTTCAAAATAGTTAACACCATATGGGCCACAAACCAACCAACCACAAAGGCCTGACGGCCCGCGGACCGCAGGTTAAGTATATAGTCCAGTAAATAAAGCATTAACCCCTCACTAAATTTCCGATCCAATTTTAATTTTTTTTTAGATTAAGGGTCACTTACTGACCACAAAAACACAAAATGCTGACAGATCCAGGTGGAGCTTCGATCGCAATCTTTTTCGTTTCGTTTCGGAACACACACACACACACACACACACACACGAAAAACTGGTTCATTAAATGGGCCATAAATCGTAAACGGTAAGTTTTACAAAAAAGTTTACAGGAAATAAAAGATGCAAAATTTTATTCTCTACAAAAAAGGTCTGAATAACTTTTGCCCTAAAGTGGATAGTTTCCGAGATATCGGTCAAAAACTTTTCTTTAAGATTGCGATCGAAGCTCCACCTGGATCTGTCAGCATTTTGTGTTTTTATGGTCAGTAAGTAACCCTTAACCTAAAAAAAAAATTAAAATTAGATCGGAAATTTAGTGCAAGGTTGACCAAAAAAAAAAACGGCTTTATTTACTGGCCTAATAGCTGATCTAGGGGGATCATCAAAAAAATTAGAAAGCTTCTGCTTAAGGTATGTGTGCATTCGTTACATAGGAGCATACCCGTTGAGATGTGTAACGTGGATTGTTGGTATGATGAACAAAAAAAAGGACTAATATCTTACCGGTAGGTCTTTTGGGTAGCGGTGGCATGTCAATGGGAGGTGGATGTGACAATGGGGGCGGAGGAAGCGCCGGCGGCGACCTCTTCAGGTCCATTTTTTCGGGGGAAGAGCGTCTGTCCGGACTGGTGTCCCGACCTTCCTCGCTGGGCGGCCCTGAAGGACCACTCGCCCCTTTGTCGAAGCCAGGCGGCATGTCCCTTATCTTGTGAGTTAGCATATGCTGCTTCATGTTGCCCTGGTAAGTAAAAACATAGTTTAGTGTGACCGTCTTTAGATTTAGATTATACCTACTTATTATAAAGCGTTAAGTAATTCCATTTTAAATTAATTATCGTATTATTAAGTACCTATATGCAACTAATTCTATAATTATAATTATTATACGAGTAGGTACGTATCACGATAACTGCAACGTATGCAACTGTCGATCCAGTTGCAATGGTAACGACGGGACTGACCAGCCAAACAATTCGTTAGAAATATCGACAGCTCCAACAAAAACATTTATTGTGGAACAAACTCTACTTGTATAGTACACAATAGATCAATAAACCACGAAATAAGTCTAAAATCAATAAATTCTAGTTTATCACCACGTTTAGTTTATTATCTATGCAAGCAGGCAAGTTGATTTCAATTAGCTACCTCTAGTAGTCCTACTCGTATTTATTGTAATTTATTTGTTGGCTTTATCACGTTGTACCTAAGCTAAAATAAATAGCATTAATATTAATTGATCTGTTACTTGGAGCAATATTAATAGAGTCGTATTATATTTAACGTCTGAGACCTATTGAAAATTAGTTGTAGATACCTACTGTATAAGTTTGAATTGATAGATAACAATTGAGGCATGTGCAAAAATTTCAAACTCTACAGTAAGATATTTTAAATAGACAAAAATGATGTAGTTAGGTATCTTTTCAATTCTTAGCGTAGGTAAGATTGATATGCTTTTTTTCATTATTTGAGCTGACTTTTATAAAGACTAAGTAAAAAATTAATTTACAATGGCGTTTTTCATGCAAGCGAACGGCAGATTCGGGAAGTTACCTACTTATGAAGCAATAATTATTAGTTAGGCACTAGACTAGGTGCGACACTTTACAACGTTTTGTTTCGAGATCATAATATTATCAATAAATAAAACGACTATCCGTAGAAATAGATACTATACGCATGTCAAATACACTTTCTTTCAAATCTAGGTACATTATGGTTTCAATGAGGGTTCAAATAAAAAAAATGAGTTCGAAACAAAAGGTTAGAGAGGGTCGTTATGGGTCGTACACGCCTGTAACACGCCGCTCCACAGTTGCCGACGTCAAATCAAGTCTTATAAGAAAGTTCTGAAAATAGCTACGTTTCAATGAGCAAACAAGTATCATTGGGAACCGGGAAGAAGCCCTTCGCGCGCGCACTGTACTAGATAGGTATAATCAAGCGAGTTCGCGCATTGTTCCGGTGGGTCTCGCCGCGTGATTCAGAGCATTCAAAAATATTGGCGCGGGGTATAAGGGGTATAATTGAAAAAAATAATGCAATGTGATTTGACTTAACTTTTCGTCCAACGATTTGCCGGCCGTGGTGAGGTGGCTATAGGGGTAAACAAACTGGTATTGTGGTGTGTCGTGATGCGACAGAAGGCACTCACGTCTGTTAGACAGTCGTGAGTCGTGAAGCTTTGATGCGCTCCGATTTTTTACCAGACTATGGAAAACCAAAAGGAAGGGATGATTTTAGTTATGTTCCATAGTCGGGTTACGGTTTACAAACTATTTTTTGTTCCGATTTGCTCATCACGTCTCGCGTCTGAATGCATTACGACACTATGTCTTATAGTGTGGCTAAAAAGAGAATGCGTTTTTGACAGTTCTTACTTAATCAAAGTAGGTAATTTAAACCGATGAGAAAATGTTTTTTTATTGTTTATTATATTGCACTACTGACACAAAGACTAAATTATTTTTTTTATTTTCATGTCAACTTGGAATAAACTTTATAGTTTATCGCTACATTCAAGGTAGGTATAATATCATAGTATGTACATATCATATAGAATTATAGAATATTATCTATTCTATTCTATTCTAATATTTTGTTTTTTATGGCAAACTGACAGCTGCTTTAAACGCATTCTCTCGGTGGCCAATGGTCATACTATACCTACACAGTAGTTTATTTGCAATTTACAAATGTGTACGGCCCATTATACATATAAGTATTATAGGAGAAGTAGAGTCCACGCTCAGGCGTCACTCACGCATACCGGGTAGACGAAGGCGTTCCAGAGGTCCAAAGCAGTGGCGTGCGGCGGGCGGGGTGCGCGCGCGCGCCTTCCGCACCGGCAACCGCCGCCACTGCTCTGGAACCACAAATACACACACATTTACGCACACGCATACACAATAAAAAGGGACAAATGGGGAAGTAACGTACGATTCACATTAGGCGCGGCGCGTCGTCGTGACGCAGCGACCAATCAATAAGGCCTTTATTAATATTATTATTAATTATAGATTGCCATAATATATTTACAGGCTATAATAGCACATCACTGTCGCGAAACCCTAACAGAAAACGAAAGTTATAGATGCATGTTTAAGTGTGCATTAAAACCGGCAATTTCGCAATTGTTTCTCTTCTGTTTGACAGCAGCGTAACCATTTTAGCGGTGACAACTGCCGGTTCTGATGCAAACATACCTATATTATGACCAGGTATGCATCTATCCCTGTCATAATTTATTTGCCAATCAAAGCGCGGATTTAAGACAAGGATCCATCGATTTTCTTATAAATTGCAACTCTGAACTTTAAATGACATATTAGTTACCTATTATACGTTAAAATTTTACTTATCCCACTGCGTTTTGACGTGCTACGTCTTATGTGAATTCTACTTAAATAAATAATGTTTAAGAGAAAAATAAAACCGGAAAATATATAACATCATTTAAATTATTATGTTTGGGAAAAGGCTAGATAATCTGCCAAATGCGCAAAATTTACCTATCTAGTGCCTATTGGTTAGATACCTTTGTACCTACATGAAAACACATCATACTAATATTATCTAAAACAGTTAACTAGGTAGGTACCTAGAGCCTGCATGAAACAAAACATGATAAAGTGGAAGAGTAGGTAGCTATTCATTTATTATTAGATATATCTAGTGTAGTGGTAAAATAATTAGGTAGGTAAGTATTGTGTATTTAGTTGCCAACATGTCAATTAAACCTACCATATTTATATTAGGTAAGTACCTATGTTAGATTTGCCTATAGATACAACGTGGTTACAACTTAAAGTGTGATATTTTGAAAACTGTCACTGTGGTGATTTAAATTAGGGATTTAAAAGGACATCGATAATAATAATAGAGGAATCATGTCGACCCGTGTAAAACATTTTTTTAATGTTCAAAAGTAGTTCTCATGTTCTCTAAAATCGACGCCATGGTTGTAAAGACCAAACTCTATTCCTTAACCTACTAGCGGATCTCAGAATAACACCCTGTATACCTCTTATGCTAATAAAGGAACCCGGATATCTTCATAATACTATTAAGTATATTGTTAAAATAGGTACCTACAAAATAATGTAAGCGATTTTTAAGTTTAGTCGAGCTGAGGTCAATTATATTTAAATTATTTCTTTTTTATAAAATATATTTTAATATGATATTCACAATGCCTGATTATAATTTCAAAACATTAATTGTCGCGTTCGTAATAGTGCTGCTTCATGTTGTTTTTATATTTGGTTCGTCATAAAATCAATTATTTATTCGATAGATGCTATGAACATTTCATCTGCTTTTATATTATTTTTATCTCGTCTTCCACGTAACTACTTATTCAACCGAAATATTACTTACTTACCTATTTTACTTTAAAAAGAGCTCTATTTTTAGGTTCAATGTTTTTAGCTATATAAGCATAAAAACCCTGTAGACGTTATTTTGCTGGTTTGCAATTACCGTCAGATGATACTTATACAATTGACCAACGGATTTAAATACCTAGTCATTTTAAGTCCACTTTCATATCTATATCTATCTATCTATACTTTAATATTATAGAGGAAATATTTGTTTGTTTGTACCGAATAGGCTCTGAAACTACTGGACCGATTTAACCATTTTTTTCACCAATAGAAAGCTAAATTATCTTGAAGTAACATATAGGCTATAATTTATTTTCAAGAAAATTTTGCAATAATGTAAGTAACCCAAAGTAGCAAAATTTTGCCTACAAAATTCACTATTTGGCGTGTGCTGAAAAAACTATTGATGATAAGTACATAAAAATTATGTACTACATTATTAAAGTACTCATACTCTACAAAAAAGTCTGCAAGGGTATAATATATCTAACTATCATCGTTAAGACGCTAAACGGAAAATAAATTGTTTCGAATTTGGAGAGTACTTTATAAAAATAGGCGGGGCCAAAACCCATCCGCAGGGCGCACCCCCTTCACGTACTAAGAGGTCACGTAGATAAAATAGATGGCGCTGGTAAAAATAAATAACTTCCATTTTTATGTTTAATAATATTTGATATAGAAAAGCACTATTTTGTTTAAAAATATTTTTAATACATACCTACAAAATATATAAATATTATAACTATTTAAAAATACTCAATTTTTATCGTATACAGGAGACGGTTTATTAAAGGTAGGTATAATATTATTCTATTTGAAAATTTAAAGGTATAGCGTAATACACAATCTGGAAGATGAGAAATCTAAAGAATAACATAAGGTCACAAGTAAATTGGTTAACAATTACTATACCTACTTAATAAAATGAAGAGATCCGTAGGAGAACCAAAGTCACCGACATAGCTCAGCGAGTCACGAAACCATGCGAAACTGAAGTGGAAATGGGCAGGGCACATAGTTCGAAGAGCTGTTAGTCGTTGGGGTCCCAAGGTGCTGGAGTGGGGTGGAAACTCAGTGTTGGCAGACCCCCACTAGGTGGACCGACGACATCAAGCGAGTCGCAGGGAGCCGCTGGATTCAAGCGGCGCAAGACCGAAGACTGTGGAAGTCCATGCCGTATTAGCCTTTATAGTCGTTTAAAAACATCTATAAAGAAATATCTTAAAATCGATTCTCGCAAACAAATCGATTCATTCACGAGTTTTATTTTTATTTTTACTGTAGGTACGATCAAAACGCGACGCTTCGCGAGAAGGATGCGTCTTTGCACACGCGAGGCGTTGCGCGGCGCGTGTCGCGCGAAAAACTCAAACATAATATTATGGAAAAGTATGAGAACGAGAGAGAGCAGCATCAGGATTGAGGAGTTGGAACCCGTAATTTTTATAGGACCATCTCACAAACCATTTCGCAGTGAATTAAAAAAGGTTGGAAATCTCGGAGATATCGATGTTCGTAGGTAGAAAACACAATTCCTCCTTTATTGAAAGTCGGTAAAAAGTAGCCTTATAACCGTTGCGTATCAAATCAAAGTTTATAATATCAGCTATCTACCAGAGAAAGTCTCGTCAAAATCAGCCCAGCCATTCCCGAGATAAGCCGGAACAAACAGACAGACAGACATACAAAAAAATTTGTTGTGTTTTGTTAAAAGTACCGCAATAGATATACAAGATGGAGTCTCAAACCTGTGAACGCGTCAAAAATCGCAGAGGTGAATATTGCGAGCCAATATTTTGTTTTTGACGTGATAACGTCTTATAAATCGATGAACACCGGCTGTACGCACGAAAAAGTGACACGGTCCGCCGGACACGTGCAAGCGAGAGCGTGGAACAAGCGATAGAGAGGCACGATCGGCCCAAGCGTTGGCTTATTTCATGAATGTTTCTTTTTAAAATGGCGATTTTTGTGGTTAAAATGTGAAAACACTAAAAATGACGGTCTAAAACAATCAATAACATCACCTGTCCTGCAAAATAATAAATTGAAATTTTTAGAAAATAATCAAATTAGAGTTCGCCATTTGCTCTGTGTGGCCAGTTTACGAACCCAAAATTTCCCTAATACTATACCGATAATATTCGAAAGGCGATTGCGGATAATGTCACTTTTAAATTTCCTTCCCAAGACAGTCCTTGATCTACGATCTCAACTGATGGTAAGTGACGATGCGGTTTGGATGGTAACGGGCTAACTTGGAAGGGGATAAGCTTGGATTTATTACATTTTTACACGTTATCGTGCCGGAACGCTAAATTGTTTAGCGATCTTTGATGGTAGAATGGTAACTAGCCACGGCCGAAGCCTCCCACCAGACCAGATTTGAGATATTTCAGAAATTATAAATTTCGAAATTTTCCCCATCGTTATTCAGACTCAAGAACAAGGCAGTTCTTATTTTTTTTGATTTTTTTCACTTTTTCGTTTTTTTATTTTCCTTTTATTCGTTTTTATTTTAATATTTATTTTTTATACGAATATTTTACCGGGAGAAAGTAGACAGGCTACTTTTAGCGACAGCGATTGGCGATTGACTTTTAGCGATTTAGCGATTAATCAATAGAGTTGGGAATAGGGTTTAGGGTTCCCTCGGATCAAAAATAGGAAATGGTTACCAAAATTTTAAAAATTTAGCGCCATATTGAAATTCTTTGTTATTGCACCGATGTCGTTCAAAATCGATATTTAGGGTCCCCTAGCGTCAAAAAAGACGAAATGGTTGCCAAAATTTAAAAAAGTCAGTGCCATATTGAAATTCTTTGTTATTGCACCGATGTCGTTTAAAATCGATATTTAGGGTCCCCTAGCGTCAAAAGAGAGTAAACGGTTGCCAAAATTTTTAAAATTCAGCACCATGTGAATAAAGTCCCGATGGAATTCCAGCAATAGTTTTGCGGAATTGTGCTACTAAATTATCCCCTGTTCTGACCCGCCTGTATCGTCTCTCTCTCAGTAAAGCTCAAGTTCCTGAATCCTGGAAGCTGGCAAATGTACAGCCTGTTGCTAACAAAGGTATTCGTGCCGACCCGGCGAACTATATACCCATCGCTATCACCTCCTTACTATGTAAGTCCATGGAGCCCATATTAAACACCAAGCTCCTGGCATACCTGGAGTCTAATGATCTTCTTTCAGACAATATGGTTTCCGTCAAAAACAGTCTGTGGAGATCTACTCGTGTATTTCACACACATTTGGGGTGAAGCTGTGGAGAAACACGGAGAGGCCCTCGCTGTCTCTCTTGATATATCTAAAGCTTTCGATCGGGTCTGGCATGACAGCCTTCTTAGTAAGCTGCCGGCTTACGGTCTTCCAGGTAGCTTATGCGACTGGATATCTGACTTCTTGAGTGAGCGGTCCTTCCGAGTAGTCTTCGATGGCTGCTCTTCGGATCTTATGGCTATTAATGCCGGAGTTCCTCAGGGGTCGGTTCTCTCCGCTACACTCTTTTTGCTGCACATCAATGATTTGCTGATATCCGGCATCCTGGGGTATGCAGATGACAGCACTGTAACGGAGAGATATATGTCCAGTCTACGCACAAACAGCACTGAGATTAATGCACTCAGAGAGGCGATGGTAGAACGCTTAAGCGTTCTACCATCGCCTCTCTGAGTGTTTAAACTCTAGAGTTTAAACTCAAAGAAGTCTCTGATTGGGGTGTCGCCAATCTGGTGGAGTTTAATGCTAAAAAAACACAGGCGTGCCTGCTCTCAGCTAAACGGAGCGCTTTCACCTTGGCTCCCACTTTCAGGAATATATCCATACCAATCACCGACCACATTGATTTCCTTGGTCTCGACATCTCGGCTACTATAAACTTTGGAAGAGCCATTGAAGCTAAGGCCAAGATTGCCGCCAAAAAACTAGGCATCCTTAATAAGGTGAAGCGGTACTTCACGGCCACAACAACTGCTTACATTATATCAAGCCCAGATCTCATATCAAGATCTTATATCAAGTCTTTATTTCTGATTCGCATGGCTAGGGTCTGGAACGCTCTTCCGAGATCTGTGTTTCCTAACACATTCAATTTGGGTATCATTAAAGCAAGAGTGAATAGGCATCTTCTAGGCAAACGCGTTCCACCTTAGGCCACATCATCACTTTCCATCAGGTGTGATAGTGGTCAAGCGTGTGCCTATAATAATGTATAAAAAAATAAATAAAAAAAAAAGCCATACTGAAATTCTTTTTTATTGCATCGATGTAATTCAAAATCGATATTTAGGGTCCCCTAGCGTCAAAAAAGACGAAGTGGTTGCCAAAATTTTAAAAAGTCAGCAAAGAATTTCAATACCGCGCTGACTTAAAAATTTTGGCAACCACTTCATCTTTTTGACGCTAGGGGGACCCTAAATATCGATTTTAAACGACATCGGTGCAATAACGAAAAATTTCAATATAGCGCTGACTTTTTAAAATGTTGGCAACCATTTCCTCTTTTTTGACGCTAGAGGACCCTAAATATCGATTTTGAACGACATCGGTGCAATAACAAAGAATTTCAATATAACGCTGACTTTTTAAAATTTTGGCAACCATTTCCTCTCTTTTGACGCTAGGGAACCCAAAATATCGATTTTGAACGGCGTCGATGCAATAACAAAGAATTTCAATATGGCACTGACTTTTAAAAATTTTGGCAACCATTTCGTCTTTTTTGACGCTAGGGGACACTAAATATTTATTATATATTACGGACTTTGAACGACATCGGTGCAATAACAATTTCAATATGGCGCTGACTTTTTAAAATTTTGGAAACCATTTCCTCTCTTTTGACGCTAGGGAACCCAAAATATCGATTCTGAACGACATCGATGCAATAACCAAGAATTTCAATATAGCGCTGACTTTTTAAAATTTTGGCAACCATTTCGTCTTTTTATACGCTAGGGGACCCTAAATATCTATTCTGAACGACATCGGTGCAATAACAAAGAATTTCAATATGGCGCCGACTTTTTAAAATTTTGGCAAGCATTTCCTCTCTTTTGACGCTAGGGAACCCAAAATATCGATTTTGAACGACATCGGTGCAATCTATATAAATAAAAGAAAGTGGTGTTAGTTACACTATTTATAACTCAAGAACGGATGAACCGATTTGGCTGAAAATTGGTGGAGAGGTAGCTTAGATTCAGGAGACGGACATAGGATACTTTTTATCCCGTTCGACCGCGTTTCCGTCATGTCACTATAAAACGTGGTATAACAAAAACGCATCTGACAAAACGCAAATGACAGTGGAATAACAAAACGTAAATTGCAGCTAAACGTAATTTTGTCTTTGGTTAGGTATGGTAAAAATGACAATTATAAAAATGATAGCTAAACGTAATTGATAATATCATCAGTAATATGGTTTCTCTTTGAATCATCATTAACAATGCTGCGAGTAATATTATAAATGCGAAAGTGTGTTTGTTTGTTGGTTTGTCCGTCAATCACGCTGCAACAAAGCTACGGATTGATGTGATTTTTTGGATAGGTATAGTTGAGAATGGAGGGTGACAGGCATCCCGGAAAATCAAAGAGTTCCCGCCTGATTTTAAAAACTAAATCCACGCGAACGAAGTCGCGGGCATCAGCTAGTAACAAATAAATTCAATATGGTGCTGATTTTTTAAAATTTTGGAAACCTAATACAAAACCCTAATTACCTTATACAAAATATTATATACTATGAGTCATTAGAGTCAATATTATTAATAAAATTATTGTTTTATGATAATAAATAAAAAAGTATTAATTTTATTTTTATATAATATTTAAAAAAAAATTTATGACATAATTGTCCCCATTTTATTGGAACTACTTGTACCTGGTATTATTACGCACGCTCAGTAATCCACGCCGCGCATGCGCGGCACTCATGTCACGCACACTGGCATATTTTCATTGGCCTGTTTTTAGGGTTCCGTACCCAAAGGGTGCCAACGGGACCCTATTACTAAGCCTCTGCTGTCCGTCCGTCTGTCAGCGGCCTGTATTTCGTAAACCGTAATAGATAGACAGTTGAAATTTTCACATATTTTGTATTTCTATTGCCGCTATAACAACAAATAATAAAAATTAAATTAAATTAAAAAAATTAAGTTAAAATATTTCCATCATGGAAATATTTTAATTTAATTTTTTTAACGGAACCCTAAAAGAGCGAGGCCCGACTCGCACTTGGCCGATTTTTTTCGTTCTTTAGTAGCGCGACACACCTAGACTAAGTATTCACATAGAGTACCATATTTACTTTCATAATATGCATTTAGTTATATAAACCTGTTATCTTGACATTACAAGCAGAAACTTCAATTTTATTTTATCATGGTAAATAAAAAAAACAAACAAAGACATAATCTGAAGTCGGAATTCGAACCCTGAACAATTGGATTCACTTCGTCACCCTCGCCACCACACTAGACACTCTACGGAGAAGTCTGTGAAATAACAAACCAATTTTATATCATGTTGCTTAGTCGTTTAGTCAATGACCAATAGATGGCGTTTTTTTTTGCGTAAAGTTTTACGATAAAAGCCTCGTATTTTATTTTTTGGTCGCCGAGTAGTTACAACCTGCTATTTTCAAGCGCCATCAAGGCATTTTTAATTTTTTCCTAACCGAAAAAAAATACATATTATCCTGGCGGATCCGGACACACGTCCAACGCTGGCAATAGCCTTCAGTTAACTGGTTAAAAATGGGCGGGTTGTACGATAGTGATGGGACTATATACTTTGCAGTGCTAGGAAAGAGATGGAAGTTATAGATTCAGGGGGCGGGAAATGAAAAAATCTTTAATAAGTGTTAAATTGATTAAAAAAAATTATGAATGCTAATAATCAAAGAATATTTCAAACCGCTTTTAGTAAATATTTATATCAACACAAATAAAAAAAATAGCAGGAAAAAAACCTACCGTTTCCGATTAAAACGAAAAAAAAGGAGATTATTGGAGCAAAGTTTGGGAAAACTTTCTATCGAGAATTTTTTTTCCAATCGTGTTTCTACCTCAAAGTAAATTTAGATAAGAGACCCAAATTACATATTACTTTGAAATTATTCAAATTGAACTTATAGTTTTCCTCACAAAGCTCACCGAAAATCGCCTGTCGCATGCTTTTACCACCTTAAGTTACAATACTAGGTACTTTAGAGCTTTAGATCGTTATCTTTATTTATTCTTTACTAGCTGATGCCCGCGACTTCGTCTGCGTGAACTTAGCCTTTAAAATGCCTTGGGAACTCTGACTTTGCGGGATAAAAAGTAGCCTGTCACTCTCCAGGTCCTCAACTATAGGTACACTGCAAAAAATCACGTCGATCCGTAGCTCTGTTGGGGCGTGATTGAAGGACAAACCAACGCACTTTCGCAGTTCTAGGTAATATTTCACCATATAAAGTGTAAGTGCATATAGTCAACGTGATTTTTAGGGTTCCGTACCCAAAGGGTGCCAACGGGACCCTATTACTAAGCCTCCGCTGTCCGTCCGTCCGTCTGTCAGCGGCCTGTATCTCGTAAACCGTAATAGATAGACTGTTGAAATTTTCACGTATTTTGTATTTCTATTGCCGCTATAACAACAAATAATAAAAATTAAATTAAATTAAAAAAAAAAATTAAAAAAAATTAAAATATTTCCATCTACCCATGGAAATATTTTAATTTTTTTTAACGGAAACCTAAAAGAGTGAGGACCGACTCGCACTTGGCCGATTTTTTTTTACACAGGTAAAGTTGAGGACCTGGAAAATAACACAGGCTACTTTTTGTCCCGGGAGCATAACGCCCGCGCCACTACAAAGTATATAATTTATTGTAGATTTTTAAAAAAATGCTCGACTGATTACTATAAAATTTAAATGGGACCACCTGGGAAGTATACCCTTTGAAACAAAAAAGAATTTTCCAAATCGGTTCAGGCGTCTTCGAGTAATCGGCGAACATACATAAAAAAAGGTTCCGTTGAATTGAGATCCTCCTCCTTTTTTGAAGTCGGTTAAAGTAATAAAAAAAAATAGTTCAAATTTAACGAAGTTATTGAGTATAACAGTCAAAATAGTTCAACCCCTATCTCAGAGAACATACATCCATCCATCCGTATACGACATCTATACAAACATACATCCGTATACATCCATCCTCACAAACTTTCACATTAATAATATTAGTGGGATAATATGAGTAATAATTAGTTGGATAGGATATAGTTAATGTATTTATTGTTAGTAGGAGGAGGATACAAACATACATAAATACATGCATACACACATACATACATATATACATACATACATACATACATACATTATGCATGCATGCATGCATATTGGTGCATAATAGAAGGATAAATATTATGTGAAAAGAAGCATACTAATATCCCGCAAGAACCGTTTGTTTTCCAGGGAAAAAGAAAGTAGTCTTTGTCACTTTTCAGCCCTTAACTTTACCTGTGCTAAAAAATAATCTCAAACTTCAATCTAAAACTCCGTTGGCGCATAATTGAAGGATAAGCATGTGAAAAGTAACATACGAATATCCCGCGGGAACTGTTTGTTTTCCCGGGATAAAAAGTAGCCTTTTCACTTTTCAGGTCCTCAACTATGCCTATCAAAAAAAACACGTCAATCTGTAACTTCGTTGGCGCATAATTGAAGGATTTATATATGAAAAGTAGCATACGAATATCCCGCGGGAACTGTTTGTTTTCCTGGGATTAAAAGTAGCCTTTGTCACTTTTCAAGTCCTCAACTATGCCTATCCAATAAACCACGTCAATCTGTAACTCCGTTGGCGCCTAATTTAGGGATAAATATGTGAAAAGTAGAACACTAATATCCCGCGGGAACTGTTTGCTTTCCCAGAGTAAAAAGTAGCCTTTGTCACTTTTCAAGTGATCAGCTATGCCTATCCAAAAAACCACGTCAATCTGTAACTCCGTTGGCGCATAATTGAAAGATAAATGTGTGAAAAGTAGTATACTAAGTAATATCCCGCAGGAACCGTTTGTTTTCCCGAGATAAAAAGTAGCCTTTGTCATTTTTCAGGCTCTTAACTTTACGTGTGCAAAAAAATCACGTTAATCTAAAACTCCATTGCGCGTATTTTCAAGGACAAATGCGTAAAAAATAGCGATGCTATCCCGCAGGAACTGTTTGCTTTTCCGGGATAAAAAGTAGCCTATGTGCTATTCCAGACTATATTCTATGTCTGTGCCAAATTTCAGCAAAATCGGTTCATTCGTTGACGCGTTAAAGTGTAACAAACATCCATCCATCCATCCATCCATCCATCCATCCATCCTCACAAACTTTCGCATTTATAATATTATAATAGGATAGGATCTACACATGACCAGTCATTATAATATCTAGCAATGTACTCACTATGATTGGACAAATCGATACCTTGTACTAATTGTATTATTTATTTCGTAATCCATCCCTAATCCCTAAGAAATTTTCTATTGCTAATGAAAAACTTCAATAACTGTATTTATCCTACTTGATTGTTGAATTGGAATTTTTTACTTATTCTCGATACTGCGGATAATGTAAGCGTGATTTAAGTACAATCAGCGCCATCTATCAGTGGTTTTTGAAAATCCCGCGGGAACCTTGGATTTTTCCGGGATAATTTGTAGCCTATGTGTTATTCCAGGGTATAATCTATCTCCATTCCAAATTTCAGCCAAATCCATCCAGTAGTTTTTGCGTTAAAGAGGAACAAACATACACACAAACTTTCGCCTTTATAATATTAGTAGGATTATCTTAGATCGCCGCCGGTAGAAACAAAGGTAGATATTGGTTACCTTCATATCGTGTATTAATTCTTCCTTACTAATATTATAAATGCGAAAGTGTGTTTGTTTGTTGGTTTGTCCTTCAATCACGAAGCAACAAAGCTACGGATCGACGTGATATTTTGCATGGGTATAGTTGAGAACCTGGAGGGTGACATAGGCTACGGCATTTTATCCGGGAAAATCAAAGAGTTCCCGCGGGATTTTAAAAACTAAATCCACGCGGACGTAGTCGCGGGCATCAGCTAGTTATTAAATAAAAATGATTGTAATTTTATTACTAGGCAGGCAGGTATATCTACCTACTTTAGATTGAGTTTTTCATGATATCACAGAATATATTATAATAGTACCTACTAATGATATCTACAGGCTATCGATAGGTTTAGTAGTAGAGTATAAGTAAGTATAGGTCGTCAAAGTCAGTGAAATTAAATTCTCTACGATTGAGCATTTGTAATCAGTGAGAAAGCTACATGTTACCTATACAATAGAACTGCATAATCTTTTAATTATTTATTGATCAAAGGTATAATTATAGATTTCTAGGTATATAGTTATATACCTACCTAGCATTAGGTAACCTACATGGTAAGTTTAAAAAATAACGAACAAATAGATATTTTATACATATACTTACCTACCTACTTAGGTGAAGCATTTATCAGCTCATAAACTCTGTCTGGTTGTAGGCCTATTAACAATTATAATTTTTCTTTCATCTTTGTTTCAATATTAACAGATAAGTATCTACTTATAAATAATTAGGGTAGGTAAAAGATTATTGGCAGTTTCTCAGTGGTTGGAGGCATCGACCTGGCCAATTCTACGAAAAACATAGGTATAACTGAATTGATCAATTCGAACACATCCGTATCTTTAAATGAATAGGATAGATACCATAAATGTTTGATTTTGATTATTATTTTTATTAACTAACTATTAAATAAATGCGAAAGTTTGTGAGGATGGATGTTTGGATGGATGGAGGGATGGATGGATGGATGGATGGATGGATGGATGTTTGTTACTCTTTAACACGACAACGAATGAACCGATTTTGCTGAAATTTGGCACAGACATAGAATATAGTCTGGAATAGCACATAGGCTACTTTTTATCCCGGAAAAGCAAACAGTTCCTGCGGGATAGCATCGCTATTTTTTAGGATATAGCTATCCTACTAATTATTACTCATATTATCCCACTAATATTATTAATGTGAAAGTTAGCTAATAAAATTTAGCTAATACATTTAAAATCAATAAAAGCGGCATCAAAATTACCCATTTTTTTATTTAGCAGGTAATATTTCAAATGAAGTCATGGCATATGTACGTCCATCTCTTTTTTGCCTTTTAAAAAATAACCCTAGTATTAAAAGTATTTGAAAGCGGATTCACAAATTATTTCGATC
Source organism: Oeneis ivallda (assembly GCA_029955525.1). Lineage (NCBI taxonomy): Eukaryota > Metazoa > Arthropoda > Insecta > Lepidoptera > Nymphalidae > Oeneis > Oeneis ivallda. The sequence goes on along the minus strand of JARPMR010000002.1, from coordinate 17,115,182 downwards.
TATTTTAGATATAGAGTAAAGTATTGCCTGAGTAACCTTTAATATAAAAAAACTATGCCGAAAAAATACCTATGAAGTCATCTTCTCTGTTGTACAAAAACTATATAAGTAAATGAAAACGTTGTTGCAAATCCTGCTGACTAGCAAATTATGGTGTATTAGCCGGCTACCGATGCGTTGCAAATCAGTTGTAGCGTGAACCAGAGAACAAGGTGCGCACTGCGCAGCCTTATCTAATAGAACCTTACAAGCGCATTTAAAATTCCAATAAGAGTCACTGCTCGCCCGCGCCGAAAGTTCACGCTGCGAACTGTAGGTATCGATTATTCCAATCTATGTCGACGACGTTCTATTGAATCAAAGTTTTGCCTAGGTAGATAGATAACTATGTATTTGCATCATCTTTGGATAGTAGCCGGCGTTACTTTGCGAAAGTTCATAATTAGCAAGAAAAGGTTAGAATTATTTTGCTATAATCCGCCAACAGAAAAAAATCTATATTATATGGTCAAACATGCAGTGACAAGCTAAGCACCGCTCACTTTCCCAAGCAAGCAAGAAAGCCAAGTTCCCAAGCAAGCAATGTCACCACCACTCACATGCACCACCACACAGTGCAGTATTGACTAGACAATACTGAATTGTAAAGTCGACATCTCCTGAGGATGCTCCGGTGTCGGGGCGAAACGTTCGTCGAGAGTAGTGTATAAGTCTTCTGTGGTGGTGCATGTGAGTGGTGGTGGCATTGCTTGCTTGGGAACTTTGCTTTCTTGCTTGCGTGGGAATGTGAGCGGCGCGGCTTAGCTTGTCACTGTATATTTGACCATACAGATTTTTTTTCTGTTGGCGGATTATAGCAAAATAATTCTAACCTTTTCTTGCTTGCATATCTTTGTCAGGTCTTCGAATCATAATAATGGACCTACATGATATGCATTCCCATACAAATTCTAATTGAGGTACTTGTAAGGTAAAAATAATGTACTAGATAGAAGTCGGTTAAAATACATTGTATAAAATTAATAAATAACTAAATTGACAAATTCGCATGTCTAAATCTTACACTATTCCTTTCATAATGCTTCCTGTGGAAAAGGGTATCACTAAGAACCTATAGATTTAAATCTTTCAGTTTAGTTTAAGAGTTACCGAAAGAATTATATTTTTAAAAACATCAAGTTCTCAAATGTGTCATAAATCCTGGAGTCCTACTTTGCTCGATTGCATAAAACCATCAACTAACTAGGTATTTATTTAATAGCCAAAATAAAATCATAGCCTGGAAATTAGTATCACCTCCTGCCGAGTAATTTAATTGGAATTTTTTTATTCATTAACTAATACTTAACTATAGAAATATACCTACTTATACCTACCTATCTAAACTAATCTACCTACTTGCCTGCCTAGACTAGCATACATTAATTATACTTAGTACTTATACCTTTTTATTATTATACATACATATAAGTAAGCATATCAGTTTATTTCTCCGTAATGGTTTAAAGCATGGCTTTCAAAGTTTAATTGTTATCTAATTGAAAATGATAGAATCATAAATTAAATTCCGCTGTTGAGGAACAAAAAACTGATAGGCACCTAATATGGTACTCGTGCCACAAGACCTACCTATTTATAAGTTTGAGGTATCTACCACCGTGTTCCGTAGGGGTTTTCACTTAAATAAAACTCACTTCGAAAGCGAACTCACTTGTCAATTATGCCAAATATGGGATAATTTGACTTAATTGATAACACAGAATTAGATGATAGAGAATTACATAGATAGGCATTCGCCTCTATTTTGTAACTATTAGTTCATAACCGTTCTATACTTTTTTAGGGTTCCGTAGTAAACAAGGAACCCTTATAGTTTCGCCATGTTCGTCCGTCTGTCCGTCCGTCTGTCCGCGGTTTAGCTCAGAGACTATTGGTACTAGAAATCTGTAATTTGATAAGGGTATAAATATCAATCACGCCGACAAAGTGGTGAAATAAAATTTTGAAAAATAAATTTTTTAGGGTACCTCCCCTACATGTAAAGTGGGGATGATTTTTTTTTCTCGACTATCCCTTAGTGTGGGGTATCGTTGAATAGGTCTTTCAAAAATATTGTGGGTGTGGGAACACCATTTTTCAATTCAGGGATCCGTTTGTGAAATATGATATTTTAAAGTGCTAAATTTTATAAGAGTCAAGTGTCCCCCCCCCCCCCCCCCCCCTCTGCCAGCTAAATGGTAGTATATAGTATAGGACACAAGAAAAAATTCACAGCAGTGGTATAAATAATAATGGATTTTAAAAGAAAATTATCACGGCTAAGGGTTCATTAGTTAAGGAGTTATATCTGTTTTTTCTAAGTTAGGTATTACACGTAGTGTAAGTACCATATTTTGTAGTATATTATAGTATTTAAACCATGGAACTCAAAATGTATTCAATATTCATAAATAAAATAAAAGCACTATCCTAGGTCAGCAATAATATTTGAGACTTTCAACTACGGAACCCTACACTGCGCGTGGCCCGACACGCACTTGGCCGGTTTTTACATATAACTCGAGTGGTGAAGTGAGTTTGTTTTCGAAGTGAGTTTGTATTTTACTGAGTAGTACCTACCTACCTACGGCTGAACAGGGATAAAAAACTAGATCGCTCAACTGGTTTACAATTCGTATCAACTTATTATTCAATAAAATTATTTATTGGCATTACTTAGCAAGTAGATATTTCCTGATGATATTATAATAAATCGTTTTAAGTAGACATAACCATAAAATAAGTTCAATCCACGTGTTCCCGCCCCTCTTTTTTTCATGGTTTCATTAATCATGGTGTTCGTCAGCCCACATCATTGCTAATAAAACATTCTCAAAACTCACACACTCAAAATGTATTTAAATCAATGCAGTCATTTGGTAGGTACCTAAGTAATACATAAATCTTTCTCAAGTGAAAGTCATATTTTCATTCAATTTGATGAAAATTTATTTTTCGAGTCCCATGGTTTCAAATGGCTATTCTAGGCCTTTTATGATTATAAGAAGGTTGGCAGGTAGGTACACTGAGATTTGAATGTCCATTATAGGCATAATTTATGAATTGTACAATATCAATATTTATTCCCACTAAGGACTTAATTGATGCTATAGCAGTGGGTAATATACCATTTAAATATAATTGCGGCGCCGCTATAAATAACTTATATTTTATTGATAAGAGACCCGCGTGGTCACTTTCAGAAAGTTACGAAAAATGTTATTTTATCAAGCATAAATAATCTTTTTATGACGAGAAGCGTAGGTAAAGGCTCAAGGATTTATAAGCAATAAATATTTTACGACATGAATTAATATTCCGATCGTTTTCCGTGACGTTGTTTTTATGAGTTATCATTTTTGTGGCGACGATGCGATCTAAAAGACCTAAGAAGCGAAAAGTGCTCTTCGAGTCCTCACATTAGAAAATATTATTATGAAATGACCGAAATAACTAATTATTATTATTATAAACTGGAATTTCTTTAAGTAGGAAGAGGATCCCCATCTAAACAAAGAAAAAAAAAATGTTCTTTTTTACGTACTTATTGAATAAAATATTGAATTATTTATTTAAAGTAAGTAGACCTCAAGTTGTTTTATTATTTAAATATATTTGATCATAAGTAGACAGGAGCTTTGTTGCTGGATTTCTTTTATAATACCGCCCGCCGTTTGATTTGAAAGGATTTGGGGAGCCTTTAAGATCAGCTGTCATCCAACGAAATCTCGCAACGGGATAAATATGGCGGAATTGATGATATAGATTTGTGATTTATTATAGGTTTATGGTATTTAATGTAGGTAACTAGATACATACCTAATCTAGATTTTATTGAGCAAGGCTATTTATTTTTTATACAATGTCGCGTAGAATAGAATAGAATAGAAATATTTTTTATTCAAATAAATTTTTTACAAGTGCTTTTGAATCGTCTAGTGCACTGGTTCTGAATGCCCTTCCTGCCGAGAAGAACCAGCAAGAAACTCGGCGGTTGCTCTTTTCAAAACAAGTTTACAATAAGTACAATAGATACTATGTAGTATGTATGCAGTGTTTCCACAGTGAAGGGAAGTTCCAAAAATGCATACCTAGTAACAAGGCAATATATTTTAAGATGGGCAGACTTAAAGTAGGGGTATAATACACCGGGCATTTATGTGAAGAAAGATAGCTGGTAACTACACTATTATGCAATTCTTTTAAGTAAATTCATTTTCATGTAGGTGTAAGTGGTACCTAAGTATGTTTCTAATGATTTTTTGCGAGCTCTGTTAAAGGGTTTGTAAAGAATCTAAAGTAGAATCTTACTAGGAGGTCTGAGTATAACTAAGTACCTACCTACTTAGAATTGAAATTGAAATCCTTTCCTACTTAATTGGTTAATTAATGAAAACGTATATCTACTTAGAGTGGAGAGAGTTAAGAGACAATGTTTCATACGTAATTATACGAATTGGGATGTTGCCTACATTAAAAGTACTAAATTATAGCGATTCTTGTTAGATACTTATTGATTGAGTAAAAAGAGGGAGGGAGCGTTTTCCAAAATAAATACACTACCTACTGTTAATACTACCTACTGTTAATTATTTAAACTATTTTAAACTATTTGTAATTGTATAAAAAGTGCGTCAAAAAATGTTTATGACGTCATAATTCAGTATTTCATACAAGCTGTGACTGCGTTTTGACGTTTGATAAAGAGTTGCTTTTCATTTCTAAGGTCTAACCGCATCAAGGTAACGTCACAGAATATATAATAGTACTACATAGTAATGTGTTGGACACACACATCGGAAAATCAGCGAAAGCGCAACGGCCGGCAAGTAGTTGTTTGTTACCTAAGACTTAAATAGACATTAAAGAAAGTCGCTTAAAGGACTTAACCGCCTTTTAAGGTTAATGTGAGGGATATGTAGACTGGGTGACAGACGTCTGCAAAGGTAGGTAATTGTACCTACTTAGGTAGATAGAGATTAGAGATAGGTAAGTACATTAACATTTACCTACCTGAGTACTTCTTAAAATATTACTAGTGGTTTGCCCCGAACTAAGACCTGGCATCCTAAGTATAAGTTCGAAGATGTACAATGTACATACCTTCAGTCACATATTTTATTTTTCTATACCTGTAAACAATACTTATTGGCTATTGCCAGACGAGATTCAATAACAAACAGCGCCAATAAGAAATTAAAAATCACTCCATTCGACATTCAAGACGTCATTGCCATGAAAAACATTGCCAGAAAAGAAAACTTCCGTCACAGTCGTGTTTACAGTAAAAAAAATATGTAGGTACAATAATTTTTTTTGTCCACGGTACCAGTATGACGTCATTTTGTAAGGGTCGACAACGGTCAGCTTGAATTGATCAGCTTGAAGGTAGGCAGTGCAGGTGTTCATGTGAACATGGCGCAAATTAATATTGAATACTGAGAGGAACCAGCAAGAAATCTGTGTTTGCTGATTGCAAAAATTTATATTAGAAACACTCGTAGGTATTACCTAGTTATTTTTACATACCTAGTATGAATGATGATGTGATTATTATTGAAACAAAGAAGCTATAGGTACATAATATGTAGTTTGTAGAGTTGGTCGTCACTTAGGTACGTAGGTACCTAGTTGCCAAGTCGGCCGCGCGCGGCGGCTCGGGTGCACGGAAAGACAACGGCTAAAACTAATGTGAACTAGAGGCGTTGGGTAGGGACTTGTAATTACGGCTTGCAAAATTAATGCACAGAAACTTAGATGAAATGAAACCGGAGCATAAAGTTCTTCGGAGCGCACGAGCAACTTGCTTTTCGATGTTGCGGCCAACTTGCGAGTAAAGCTCGAATAGTTTACGTGTTTTTACTAAATTATTCCCTGTAGGTGCCTGGATAGCTGATACTACCGACTCACATTTTACTACAATATTATAGCTATTTAAATATAACGATAGCGGTCTTTTAAAGTTTTGTTATTAAGTTTTGTTACTCGTGTTCAATATGTGGTGAAAATTAGAGGAAATGTAAAAGCTCAGATTTGTGTAGCTATTTGTGTACCCGTAACAATAAAGTATAAGCTGGCTCCGAGCCAGAAGCATTCGATCGGAGCTCATACTTCGAAACATGACTGTTGCACGATTAACATTTTACTGGTAAGTAGTAGGCAGGTACATAGTGTATGAATAGTACACAGGAATATAAAATTACTTTTTCAGGTAGGTACAGGTATCTAGTATAAGATTTATGGACTAAGTATCTAATGCTTAGGTAGGTTCTATTTAAATAACAAAAATGTCTTACCTTTGTAGAGAATCCTCTATCACAGACGGTGCACTTGAATGGGCGTTCCTTGGTGTGACTTCGGTAATGGATCTCCAGGGCCGAGTTGCAGGCGAATGTCTTGTAGCAGATGGTACACGTTGTGTTCCCGCGCACTGCATTCAAATAAATAGACTGTCCATTACATACCACCATTAAACTCTGAATACAAATACGTATCATCAATGTTTAGGTTAATTCCAGGATTTAGTTATTTTAAAGTTTAGAATTCAGCGCCCGGTGCAGGGGTATTATTGTATAAAATAATATTAGGACAGCATGAAGGAGTGGAAATGCGGACGACCGGGGCGGACATAAAAGAAAAGAGCCCGCTTTCGCATACCTGCGGGAGGAAAGGCAAGTCCGAGCGGGCTGAAGGGCGATCCACCGAGAGCGCCGAGCGCGGCGAGGGGCGTCGGCGGCGACGGCAGCGGCGAGTGGTGCGGCAGCCGCGGCGGCGTGGACAGCGCCGACGGCGATGGCGACGGTGACGGCGGCGACGCCCGTGCACTCCGCCCGCTCTCCGAACCTGTCGCCGATGGGAGGGAAGCCGTTGTGGTGATGGTTTTAACTTCAAATTCGGACGCCGAGGCGCAGACGGAGAGCGGTGAAGTTCGACGATCTTTATTATCTGGTTCGTCGTCGAACTCCCGAGTAGCGGGCTCGCGCTCGTCTCGGCCGCTCTCGTCGTCGTCGGTACCGCGGGAGTCCGCCCTTCGGTCGCCGGGAGTGGAAGGAGTTGGAAAAATTGGAGGCGGGATGGGACGGTAAGAATTATATTCACTCATGTCTGACCCGGTTAATGACTGGCAATTATTTATTTCACTATCGCGAACTTGATCGAAATACATATTGCATCTTTCACCCGTGTGAAGACGAATATGTTGATGTAACATGGTTGGGTCCGAAAATTTCTTATGGCACACGGGGCACTGATGTAATAACTGCGAAGGAGGTTTTATACGATGCACGCCCATGTGAGTTTTCAAATTCCCTTTGGTGGTAAAAGCACGGCCACATAATTTGCATCGAAACGGTCGTTCACCGGTATGAGTTCGATAGTGCATCTGTAATGCACTCTTACAAGATAAAACGCGATGGCAAACAATACATTCATTCGGATCAGACACTTTGTTATCAATATTATCTACTAATTGTTGTAATTTTGTGGTTTCTGATGTTTTTGTAATTTCAATTAGGCTTTCCCAAGAGTTATCGTTGCTACCGGGACGCGGTAAAATTGCATTGTAAAACATGGGGTCACGGCTGAAGTCACTGTCCATTGTACTATTGGGGTAGTTGTGGAATGGTGTGAGGCTACCTGAAGAAACACTGCTGGGTGGGGAGTGCGGAAACAGGGGGAATGAAGGGAAAGTACGAAGTCCCGTTGCTATTGAAATCGGTCCAGATATCGATGATGTCTTACTTGAGAGATTTTCCGGTTGATCTGGATCGGGCTTCACGTGTGGACTATCTCTGCCGATTTGATCCTCGTTGCTGTATTTGGAATCCATGCTGCAGTCGTCATACGGTGATGTCGATGGGTATCGATCTTGCTCTGCATCATGTCCTATGTCATTGTCTTCAATTTCTCTCTTAGGTGATATACGATCAGTCTCTTCAAAGCTAGAATCCCGCTGACTCTCTTCATCGTGTGGTTCAGACTTAAAAATATCAGATGCGGGTCGAGGAGGGCTAGGTGCGGAAGGTTTGCTGAGATCAGCTGGCGCGTCTTGTTCTTCCCGCATAGCAAAAAGTGGGTGATGTGAAAGTGGCTTATCACCCAGAGGGCGCGGAGGCAGTAAATCATGATGTGGTGGCCGGTATAGTGGCAATGTTGGGGGAAATGGAGCTGGTGCTCCCGGAGGAAACTGAAGTGGATGCGGTGGCATTCCTGGTATGGGGCCCGGTGACAATTGCGCTAATAATGGCGGATGGTATTTATCCAAATGTTCCGGAACAGGATTGGGGTTCATTTTGACGTGTGGGAATTTTGAAGTATGCCTTTGGAAATGAACTTTAAGATTTCCTTTGGTGGTGAATCGAGAGCCACATACATTACATTTGAACGGCCTTTCCCCTGTATGAGAACGGATGTGAATTTGAAGTGCAGAGTCGCTGCCAAATACTTTTCCACAATATCTGCAACGATGTTTGAAAAATGGTTCGTTACGGCCACCGCTTTTTCCATCGTAAGGTGACATTTTCCCGGATTTTCGAAAAGCTAGTTCATCGGCGAGATTATTTGCTAACAGGCCTTGTGATGCGTTATCGAGTACTTCCTGTGCCCGTTTTTGAAGCATTTCAAGCGTATTTGGTTCATTTAGGGACGGCGGAGGATCATTGTTTGTTATAATTGATGATGCTAATGATGAAGAAATGGAACTATAAGGTGGATGGGACATCATAGGTGGCGATGAGGTTGGAATTTTAGGAATAGAAATAGGTTCCGTTTTAGGTGTAAGATGTAAATGAGTTGACGGCAAATTTTGGCTAGTAGGAGGAGAGGGAACAACAGGAGATGGCTCCCGTGGCGGACGCGGCGGTGACGGTGATCGAGCCGGCGTTGATGGAGCGTTATGGTCCGGTTCACTTGGCGGTGGGCTTTGGTGATCATCCTCTTTCCGTCGTGTTAACGACAACTGATTTTGAAGTTGACGTATTAACTGGAGTTGGAATACTTGTTGTGATTGTAGAGTGTAAAGCGTATTGTGTAGCACTTGTAGTTCTTGTATGGCAGCTTCGTTGTTAGCATTATTGGCCATCGCCGTTGCAGCGAATTGTGCAACAGCTACTCTTGTATTCTGCAGAGCCTCAAGAGTTACGTGTCCTGCCAAAGGAAAGGGGAGGCCCACGGGTGGAACGTCTGCTTCCGGTATCTCTCCCTCGCCATCTTCGAGACTATTATTGTTTTCTGCATCTTGTCGATGCCTCCTGACTTGTTCTAATCTCTTATTAGGACCATCCATTTCCTCATCTCCTGAAACTACCATATCCTCAGGATCAGAGTGCATCCTCTCTTCACCCATTTGCATTGCTTTTTCATCGCAAAGTCGCTTATGATATAAAAAGTCGTGAAGATTTTCGAACTGTTCCTGACAGCGTGGACACATGTGTGCCTCTGAACGATCTCTTGCTTCGTCTGGCAAGGCATTATTAATATCTTCCTCCGAACAGGATCCCGTCGAGCTTTCACCTGAAACAAAAGAAAGTTTTATGAATGCAGATGTACATTAAGTATTTATAAATACCTAGTAGGTAATGTGTATGTGTGTGTGTGTGTGTGTTTCTAATCGGCTGTTATAAAAAACAACACCTACTTTAATCACTACTACATTTAGCGAAAATTTTTACAATATTATAACTATTTATAACTTATAAAAACAGCAATAAATCGAAGAACCTAAAATTTTATTTAAGCAGGTCAAACTTCCAAACACGGCCTGGTGGTCTGAAAAGAGCCCACAAAAATCTCAAGCAGGTAGGTACTCATTCTTTTTGTTACATATCAGGTAGGTACTATTAGAGCAAATCAAAATAAATATTCATTTTAACACTCTCACCGCCACGTGGGCTGCCGGCGGCCCACAAAAATTCGAGCCTAGCAGGCCACTATCGGTTTTTTGAATTTTAACTGGCAGGCCATGTGGGCGGCTGGCATACCACAACTATCGCGCCAAATAGAATAAATCGCGCGAGCGTGGCGTGAGCTGAAAGAAATCGCATGGCCCGCGCGCCGCCCACATGGCCTGCTGCACTGTAAAACCTTATATACGTATGGCGGTGAGAGTGTTAAATTAGTTTTTCGGTTTCTTAATCGTATTTGGCAGAATACGAATAATATTTTATGTAACCGTATTTAAATAATCATTAGCACCCCCTGCTTATCAAAAGCAATCAAAAGTACAGAAATTTTGGTCGTCGTATTTAGAAGTAAATAGTTCGGTACGTCTACTCATCGCTAGATGGCACCGCTAGTCGCGAACGTGAGAAAGGATGCTGATCTTCTGTGCGTTTAAAGAACGTTATTTTTATTTCTAAATTCATAATTTAGTCTTAATATTGCAATTTACGACGGCGGTTGCTCTTTTTCAATATAGTTCACAATAGATAGGTAAGTACTATGCTATGTATGCAGTGTTTCCACAATGAGGGGACGTTCCAAAAAATGCATATTTACGATTCAATACATGTTAAGACGGGCAGGCAGAAAGTAGCCCCATTCCCGCCGGTGGCACCCGTTTACGAGCATGACGCATGATCCAGCCGTTGCTTCGCTCAACCTAATTTGAGGGAATTCAACAACCCGCACCACACGATACCACTAGGGGAAGGCCGGGCAAAGTGGATACCTTAAGGTATTTAAGGTTATAGCAGAAAAGGTATACAATACAAAAACAAAATAATTATCACAAACCAGTCTTTATTTATTGCTCTTACAAATACGAACATCAGTTACCAATAATATTTAAACAATAATCAACTGCAATTAAAATTTAAAATAGTACGAAATTATTCGCTTTGCCCGGTACCCCGGGTAAAGCGAACACAGTACTTGGGCAAAGTGAATACCCATATTCAATCTCTGAAAACATAAAAATAACTTTGATAAACTGAAAAAAAAACTTAAGTTGACCATAAAATTAGAAAATTAAGATTGGCAATTGTCACAGGTATACCCTTGAGTGCCATCAAAAGCAGAACAATCTTCGTGACACCATTGTTGACAAATGCCACATTGAATCCAATTTTCAATTGGTTTACCGTCTTCTTCTATATATATTTCACCGCAAAAAAAGCATGCACCGCAAAAGCAAGCAAAAATATCCTTAAATTCTTTCATATTATGGCTGTTTAACTTTTTTAGCAGTTTTTTGTCTTTGTCAGTCTTTGTATTAGTCTTCTTAGGAACATATTTTTTTGGCTTATCATTCAGTCTTTTAGTAACATTTTTAACTTTATTTTTCTCATATTTCTGCTTTTGATCTTCCTTGATCGGGTTAATATTTCAGATTTTTGTAATTTACGTTTACGCGTGGTCATTGGTTTGGCAGGATTTGGAATAGGTCTCAACGCCAAGGGACTGCAGTGGGAGGCTGAGCATCCCGGTTTCGGATCAGGTGAGTCGTCACGGCTAGTATTTTGTCGAATATTTACTTCAGTCTCTGGGACCACTGTGTCACCTCTCTGAGCAGCTATATCTGGCCCAAGATCGGAGACAATTCGGGAACATCCAGGTTCTGGTTCAGGTGTACATCCTGAACACCAATACATTGATGGAATCTGTTCTTGAAAAAGTGAAGGCGAAGGAGTTGAAGAAGTTTCTGCAAAAGGTCTGGGAATATCGATCGTTTCTAGTGAGTTTCTACTTTCTGTGCCAATATTCATACTAGACGTGCCTGCAATCACAGCGGCTGGTTCGTAATCTTCGTCACCAAAAGCATATTTATTCACTGGCCAAATACCCTCTTCTTCTTTCAAATCCATGAACTGCATTTTCAGCTTCTGCACTTTTCAGAAAAGCTGGTGATAACAGCCTGGCTACATCGTATTGATTTATAATGCGTCCTGGGTGCGATTTTTGGAAGAAATTTACCTCCCTTTCAAAGTAAGTTTTCAGTGGACCGTAAACCGCTACATCATCCATGGGCTGCATTTTATGAGTTGTGTGTGGGGCCAAGGACAAAATTACGACATTGTTCTTGCTGGCGTAATCTATAGCTGGGTAATACTTATGGCTCTCGTGGTTATCCAATATTAGAAGTACTTTTTTTTCAGGGGTAGGTCGAACTTTTTCCACCAAAAAATGCATCCAATCAAAGAACACCTCACCTGAAGTACAACCATTTGGAGTACAGGTTCCTTGAGTGGCGGGAGGTGCACCATCAAGTAGTCTGGGTTGCATCTTTTTTCTGGCGAAAATTACGAATGGTGGGAGAAATGAACCAGCGGCATTACAACAACCTATTACAGTAGTTAATTGACCACGTTCTGCACTGGCGATTATGCCCACTTGTTTTTTTCCTTTCGTTGATAGCACTTTAGGCGGCTTATTTGTGGTTGCAGATATACCAGTTTCATCCATGTTGTATAATCTAGATGCATCAATATCATATTTTACTATTAAAGCTTCAAGGTTTTCATAAAAACGTCCAACTTCGTGCCTGTTAAATCCTTTTGCCCTAGCAACCGATGTTGCCTCTGGAGTCCTGAGGGATATTTGATCGTGACGAGACAAAAATGACGATAGCCAATCATCTCCAGCTTTTTCGTACTTGTTCCAGTTATTCGGGTAGTTCAAATTATTTTTCTTGGCGTAGATGAACGCTAAATTTTTGAATTCATCTCGAGTCAAGCCACAAAATACAGAATCCATATCTTTGAGATATGTCACCAACTCTATTTCCTGATCTTCAGTAAAAACAGGACGGAATCGACCAAGTTTTGAAGTAGCGATGCCGGTTTGTACATGCCTATACAAAGTTGCATAAGCCAAACCATACTTTTTAGCTGTGCTTTTTACTGATTCTCCAGCTTTGCACAAATTAATAGCCGTTTGCATAGCATTTTCATCCCACGTCCCTTGCTTAGTTTTTTTTTTATATTTATTCACCATCTGAAACAAATAAGTCATTTTTAGATGATCAATCACCAATGAGAAATGGCGGGCAAAGTGGATACCATATCCACTTTGCCCTATTCACTTTGCCCGACTAGGTAAGTTTTGATTTTAACACATTTCATACAAAAACTAATAATTCTGACTTTCTGTTAAATATACCATAAAAACCTACTTTGATATGCTACCGAATTAAGACATTTCTAAAAATCAAGAACTAGTAATATAGAAGAATTGATCAATGTACTTACCGCGTAAAATCAATCTTTTATTTACGAAAACACAAATCTCGACTCGGCGGACGGGACGCAACGCGGCTCCTCGCTTCGATGTTTGCCACGTACTAAACCAAGATGGCCGAACCCAACAGTGGTGGCGTGTTGAATAAAAAACTAATAATTTAGGAGTAGTGGGGAGTATTCGCTTTGCCCGGGGTATTCACTTTGCCCGGCCTTCCCAGAAATGTTTAGAGAGAGTATGACATAGGTACTTAGGCTATTCATTTTATGGCATCGAATTGAAATAATATACTCATTATATGACATGACTTAGACAGAAATAAAGTGGAAACACTGTAGAATAGAATAGAATCATGTTGTTACACAGGTATAGTTATTACTGTCTCATGAAGTTCTGATCGAGTTATATCCACGTTTTGTTATCATTTATATTTATAATCATCAATTGTGTAATATGCTTTTTTAGCCTAAGTACGGTATAAGAGTTCTAGCTAATTGAGTCTATAGGTAATTCTCATCCCTAACAGCTTCAGGTTAACTTTATGCAGAAATGTGCGACGTTTATGGAACGTGATGTCACGATAGTCATGTAGGTGATAGGTGTTGTAATTACGAGTAAAAAACTTTTCGTAATTATTCAAATATCGAAATACTTAAGTCATCTCAAACCATCCCCGCCAACAACCGGGCACGGGTCTTAGAATGAGAAGGATTATGGCCAAAGTCCATCACGCTGGCGAAGTGAGGATAAGGTACCTACTTAGGCCGACTTCACACTCTCTTGAGAACAACTCCTTGGAGAACTACTTGGAGAACTCTTATGGATGCACGATGTTTCTCTTCACCACCTACTTATATGATATTTAACTACGTTTATTAAAGTTTAATACAAGTAGATACCTAGATAGGTAGGTCTAATCACTCATTATAATATCTATCTACATAGTACCTAAATGATTTCCTATCTAAAGGCCTTTTAAAACGCTCCTTCCCTAAAACTACTATGGCTCGCATCATTTTTTTTACAAAACATTAGCCATGTTGTTAGTTGGATTATATTTTCCTTCCCCTTGAATTAGGCAAGTACCTATTTCTTAGGTACTTAGAGTACCTTACCTAGGTGCCTATTATATTCTCTGCCAGATATTTTTAGTTAGGTACATACTAAATATTTCGCAAAACATGGGAAATATTTCAATCATCAGTTACGAATGATGACGGCACAAAACAAATTTTTGAAAGGATCTCAAGAAAAATTAAGGGATTTTAACCGGAAAAAATCCCACACCAGAAGAGACGGGTCTGTACTTACTAAGTAGTGCCTATATTTACTAATAAGTAATTCACACTAATACTAAGTAGTAATTCACACTTTGACAAGAGATCAACGCTCTTGAATAATCGGTTTCGGATGGAATCAACATGAATTCATCTCAATTTTCCTTTCTTTTCTGAAACTTTGTTAAATTCTGTGACCATTGCATAAGAGTCCTCCAGAGTCTCTACCATAATCACTATGTCATCAGCAAACGGAAGATGAGTTAATTGCCGTTGATGTTAATTCCACGTCTTCCAACACAACTGTAGAGTTACGTGAAAGTTTGCCTGTCGCACTCCTCACTGCAATTGGATTAGGCTCATTCTGGTCCTATTTGGTGTAGCATCACACTCACACTTACCTATCTATATTTTACTAGTAGCAACTCAGCAAGTAGGTATATTAGCTGACCTTAATGCCCACCCAGATTCCACTAATCGAGGGCTGGAAGTCTACTATTTCCTCAACTTTTAAATTTGTTGTTTACATCTGTTAAGGCGTTTCGTCCTTCATTTCCTAAAACCTTTGGGTAGGTATAATTATATATCTTGGACTACATAGTGACAGGTATAACTTTTTTAAATTCATTCTAATCTCCACTTTTAAAATGATGAAGTTGAAAAGGACGTACTTATGGATAATCATACTAATATTATAAATGCGAAAGTGTGTTTGTTTGTTGGTTTGTCCTTTAATCACGCCACAACAGAGCTACGGATCGACGTGATTTTTGTATAGGTATAGTTAAGGCCCTGGAGAGTGACACCAGGCTATTTTTTATCCCGGAAAATCAAAGAGTTCCCGAGGGGTTTAAAAACTAAATTTACGCGGATGAAGTCGCGGGCATCAGATAGTTGCTAAAATAAATCAAAATATGAGATAACGTTCATAAGTAGATAATATATCAATATCCGTAATACCAGAGCGATGCTTTAAACCCTAAGTTAAGAAAAGCATAGCGCTTGATAAAAGCTAACCAGGACATGCTACCTAGGTATACTAGGAATGATGGAACTGGAAGTATTTAGGAAGTTGAAGGAGGCCTATATCAATAGAACTTAGGTAGGCTGTAGGTAATGTAGATATTGATGGATTAGTAAAGCTAAGAAAATATTCAAGTTATTTATGGCGATGAGTTTATATAAAATCAATATAGCTTATTGATTACGCTATGGGCGGCCATTAATATGACCACACTCGGAGAGCGTAACTAATTTAGTTAATACCTTTTACAGCTCGCAGTAGGACATGCAAAAAAGCAGTATCTAGTCTTATGTAAATCACTGGTAAGTAAATACATCGGACTGGATTTTTTTTCACCTTATTTATACCTAATCTTGCATTTACAAATTAGTATTTTCTAGTGCATAGCTCGTGCGCTTATATTATGAAAAGGCGAGGACGCAATTAAATCTTAATAAGGCGTTTGTTTACATTATAACTGTTGATTATGAAATTTTACTTCGATCAATAAAATGTACTTACAAGATAAGTGGTCGGTCGTCAACGTCGATTTATGGTCGTCAAAAACTGAGCGTGCAACATTAGCTCTCACCTTTTTCCTTGTTCGCTACTTCGCTAGTATGAAAACCAACGGGTAGTGTACTCAAGGTAGTCTTTAAAAAAATTAAATTTGTAATATATACTTAAGTTATAAACACAAGTAGGTACCTACATATTTTAAGTTTTAAGAAGTTTCAAGAAAAATGTACCCAAGTTGTTGTTTAAATTGTCTGCATTTCACGTCACTACCTCTTTCGACATATAAATTGATTTCAATAATAAAAAGGTGTATATCTATCTGGCACATTACTGATCGTTGTAATGAGGCCGTTATTAATGTGGGTACAGTTGTAGATAAGAGTAAGTACATGTGATATAGAGAATAACAGAGATACTTAAGTGAATCTTGAAGCATTTGGAAAAGGCAGTAAGTAGGTAAACTGACTTGGACGTTTGTGGGAAAAGCATTCTCGTGGTTTCACAATTTGCATACTTACTTAGAAGAAAATATGATCTGGCAAAGGTTGATAGAAGGCACTCCGATAATATAAAGGCTATACACGCAAATACAACCGCTTTCTTAGCGGTGCAGTGTTCTGAACTGTCTAATGTGTTGGTAAGTTTGGGATTATCTTTGTATCACATATCCTAAACAGCGAAGGTTGAATCTAAGTCACACAAAGGATAATAATGTATGTACTTATTAGGTATACCTAATATCATTACTTAGGCTATGCTTACCTGCCTTTGTCCAATATAATAAACCTATATTTAATTTTTTTAATGGCAATGAAATAATATTCGCGAATCGCGTGATATTAATAAATATGACTACCCACATTTGCAATAATAAATTGCAGTGATATCGGTGGGGAACCTAATACCTTACAGTTCGTAAAAGAAAACGGTCGAAACAAAAAGGGTCAGTGATGATCGAGCAGTGGACGTCGCCATTATGATTTTAGCCAAGGTATTTAAAACAAAATTTATGAATAAATGACAAGTGTATAAAAGCAAAGTGGATATATTATGTGGGTACCTATTTACCTAATATTGTAGTTCAAGATGAAAGTGTGCATCTACCTACAGAATAAAAGTAGGTACCTAATAGGTACCTATCCACAATTTAATTAATGAATAGAAAGCTCAAACATTTATTACCTTGTGGCAATGTGGTATTTAAGTTTTGCCTGCTTTATTTAGGCATTTTAACTATCTTTTTCATTATGTTAACGTTTTTTTTATAGGTCATTAATGATACGCGTTTTTGGAAAAAATATAAATAGCATTATTTATAGTAAGCGAAATGTGGTATTGTTATGGTAATGACGATAAGGCATGCCAATAATCAACACATGAACGTAACCACAGAATAAGCCACCTTCGATATATGTAGTATAACATACCTAGTCATGTAGGTAATCGAATAATATTTCACAATGTTATCTAAACAGTGGGAATTCGTGTGAAATCGTTTATTGAAATTTTCACTTATATTGCCAGGCTCCACCGACGTTCGTGTCTGTTCTTTTCCAACGTCTGCGGTTTGCTATTGTAGCTGCCATTCATATATTTCTATAGGACGGGAGGTGCATGACAATAACTACTTAGTTAACTTCTTTTATAATGCTTCTTCTCAATCTGTGTTCAGCAATCGTCCTGAGTTAACTTTGTTTATTAATAGTCGTACGAGGATAAAATATCGCTTATCTTCTTTTATTTTAGAATTTAGATTTTAGACAAATTAAACTAATATTAACTAACTTGGGTGTGGGCCTTATTATAATAAAAAGTTAAGTAGGGTTAGTAAGCCGGTTCGCCGGCCACCTTCGGTTTGCGGCCTTTACGCGTACACCATGCCGTAAAATTGAGAGAATATCGCTTAGAAATACTATTTCCAAACGAAATCTTTATTCAGTCATTTGAAAATGTTTGCTTTGTATATGACAATATTTTTGTTCAGATAACATCTTCGAGTAATTTTAGTGAATTTGTTCAAATCGGCGGCGGCCGTCGGAGGTAACGCAACCTGCGGAAATTATAAAAAAAATAGTGCCGCGCGTTTCACTACAAGGTAATCGTTGGGTTGTTTTTCTAAATAAATGATATTAATAGGCAAGTAAAACACTTCAAAAATAACTTTTTAACATGCTGCTAATATGATTTCTAGAATATTTTAAACAGAACAACAATAATTATGGGGACCGCGATCTAAGATTAAATTTTAAAACTTTGTTTTTCGGCCTAGTGGCCGATATGTAGTAGGTATATCAAGTCTTCCAGACTTTCATTTCTTTTATTCAAATGGTGAAATAATATATCTCATGACTCTTACCTCTTCTTTTATTATTGTAGGTACCTGATGCAAAGATCCTCGCCATTAGTTTTCGGCCGTCAATTTATGTGGTAATTGTTAAGAATATGGATTAATAGTGAAGATCATTTTGGGGCTGGCCGTAAACCACAACTTAGATGTAACGGCACCTCAGTTTTCGGCATGACTTAAAATGTATGGAAAGCATGTGGCCGAAAATTGAAATATATCACTGGGATGTTTCAATTCTCGGCCACTAGGTAAACTGCAAAGTTTAAATTTGTAAAAATTTTAATTTTAATTATTTAAAAAATAATAAAATTAAACATAAAAAGAACGCATTAGATAGTTTAAATAAAGGCGTTGTAGTTAGTGAGTGACAAAATTTTCTTAGTTTTTTATTTATTGAATTTTCTTGAATTATGTCGATTGTGATTTTTAATAACATTGGGATACAAGGGCGTCGCCAGCCGATGGCCAAGGGGTTCGATACCGGGTACGCACCCACCTCTGACATTTCTGAGTTATATATGTGTTTAAGCAATTAAATATCACTTGCTTCAACGGTGATGATGATGATTGAATAAATAACAAGTGTGAATTAAAAAAATATTTTTAAAAAACAAGCTTTTAGTAGCTGGCTACATCGTCAGACCCTGGCTATCATCTAGAACCTGACTACTTGTCAAGACGAATCAAACGAGCCGAAACTAGATGGGGTTGCGACGTTTCATCATTGCGTAGAGTTCCTATGGCCCCCACTACCTTCATCATCAGACCCTGGTTACCATTGAAAGACAAACTACTCGTCTAAACGATTCAAAGTAGCTCAAACTCGATGAGGTTGTTTCGTTTCATTGCGAAGTTCCTATGGCCACCTTCCAGCTCCATCATCAGATCAGCACCATGTCATTATAATATTGCATTGTCACGTTACGTTGTTACGTTACGTTGTCACGTTGTTACGTAAATAAAAGCTTGTAAAAGTACATACTTAGGTTCTACTGTTAAATCTTTTAAGATGGTACGCCGTACGGTACCCTTCTTGGGTGAGTCCAACTAGCACTTGGCTGGTTTTTTAAGCTACTTAATGCTCATAATTTGCGATTCCGCTAATATAAATGCCTTATCCCTGCAGCAGCCTAAGCCCTAAAAGGCGACCCAGTCGCCTTTCAGACTTTTTCGTCGCGGATTCTCAACTCTCGTCCTTAGTAGACTAAAAATGGTGAAAAATATGACTGACGCGAGTGAGAGATTTTGCCTTTCCCTCCCGTTCCGCTTTAACACTAAAGAATAAAGCCACAGATTTAAAACTATTGCAGCGCGGTCGGAAAACTTGGAATGGATTAACATTCGACATGGGTTAGGTTTAACCCTGGAATAAATTTGTAATTTTGACAAAAATCTGTCGAAGCAGCAGCTAACTCTGGGTTAAAAGGATAACTCGGCGTTTCTTGCAAGCCAGCCTAATTGTAGGTAGGTAGGTACTCGTAGCGTCTGATAATACTCTACTATGTACCTACTGATAATCTTCAAATTATCACCTCCTTTATCGAGAAGCGCGGCCAAGTTTAAAAGAAAATGCCTAGCGCATGCAGTGTGTTTCTTTACATAAAACATTTCTCGCTGTTTTACCCCCCTCCTCTCCTTTCATTATTAGGAACCTACGACGAGTAGGTACCTACTACGATTGTGTTGCAAGATTGATTTTATCTACCACAAACGAAATTTCGTCTATTTAAAGTAAATAATTACTTATTTAGTTATTTACGATACCTATCTTATATATCATGTTACACGTCACTATACTTATATTGGAAATTCATGCTACCTATACCTACCTATTATCAAGTATATTATATTCAATGTAAGTGAAATCTATTTAACCTTTGGTATTGGGACATCACTAATCATCCATTGTTATAATTCATATGTGGATACGTGTAAAATATAGTTTTAGGTTTTTTATATACCTACTTACCTAAGTAGTTAATTATTTAGATAGTTTTATATAAGTACTAGCTGACCTAGCGAACTACGTACCGCCATCAAAAATATTTAGTGGTTGGTCACCCTTATCATTTAGGGGTATGAAAAATAGATGTTGGCCGATTCTCAGACTTACCCGATATGCACACAAAATTTCATAAAAATCCACCTGTTTCGGAGGAGTAAGGTAACTAACATTGTGTTGTAGATAGATCAGCAGTGAAGCAAAACATTGTCAGGAAACCTGCACTTCTGATGTGAAGTCTGCCAATCGCGACGTGGACTAAGTATAGCCAATCTTCTTCAGTCTTCATTCGAGAGGAGACTTATGCCCAATTATTATGAAAATATTTAATTAATCTTCCATATCTATACCTACTCATGATAAGTTTACGTAAATATACCTATCTAAAATATGGGAGCATCATTTATGTCTTTGAACTAAGGTTGTCATTTTAAAAACTTCAACCTACATATAGGTAGGTACCTAGTAATATTATTTTAATCAGCTACCTATTTAAAAAAATACCAGCTTCATAAATATAAGCAGAATTATCGTCGTGTTCGGAAGCCATTAACGTCTCCGAGCATTTCATAATGGTATAAAAGTATTGCTTTTTATTAAAAATCGTCCACGGGTTTAAGCATAAATTTGCTTATCACATATTGATTTTTCAACTTTCTCCATAAAATTTTTAATGCCATAGCCTCGCTCTATCTTTATATGGTACACAAAAACATTCGGCTGTCGCATTTAAAAGTAAAATTTCAAAAATAAACGATTTCAAGATGCCCTTCTCTAACGCACCGGTCGGAAATCGGAATGTTTATTTACATCGAAATGCAAGCGAAAAGTGAGCACCCACACAAAACATTCATAATAATCCCGGATAATCTTGCGGTAAGGGCTTAAATGTCTCATTTGTAGCGAGATACCGGTGCGGTTAATGCTTAGTTTGTAAGAAGGAGGATTAGAGGTGTCTGTTTGTCGCAATTATTTGGCTTTGAGCTTTGTGCTTGTGAAGGCGACGCGGCGCGCTCAAAGTCGCCCGGACCGCCACTCGCGGCGTGCGTCTACGCAGAAACACACAAAAACGCTATTGCGTCCATTCTCGGCGATCGACGATCGGAACGGCTCATCTCGTCTCTCGATTCAATGCAAGAGATTATTCCTAGTTTCTAAGATTCTAAGCGACAAAAACACGTTCTATGATTTGACTTTAATATTTGATCGCAGGACCAATCCGACCAAACCTTACGGACTGCATTAAATATTATTATACCTAATGTCGGTTTCTGGGTTTATACTTAAGGCTCAGTTACACAAGGAGAGTTTCTCGAATGCGAGCGACATTTTCGACACTCGCTTTCGAGTATCGCTTCACTGATACGAGCTTTTTTCATGTTTATTAATCTAATTTATCTAAGTATCTATAAATAATCGCGGGATAGAATTGTATGGAGAGCTATCGCACGCATAGGATATTTGTATTTGATTTCTTGCCGCTCGAATTTAAGAAACTCTTCTTGTGTAATAGTAAATTTGTAAAGGTCAAATATACCTACCTAAGTACAAGTAGGATAGTTTGTTCTCTGCTGGGTGAAAAATTTCGATATTTTAGTGCTTTTTTTAAGTAGCTTAAGTAAATAATAATATAACTATTTTCAATACGTTTTAATTAGGCTTTTCATATCGCACCTACGTTGTACCTACCTATTCCATAAAGTAGGTATCTAATTACCTACTTATAATATGATTTGTTCTGTAAACGAGAATTTAACTACCTACCTACTTAGGGTATACCTAATTGCCACTTAACATTATCAATATCTTACATCTTAGAATATTTATATGATCTAAGTCTTACATAGTGTAGAATAAGTAGAGTTGCTATAAGTAATGCAACTTTGTCGTAAGTAAAAAATAAGTAAACGATAAAACAGTTTAGGTAAGGGTAGCCTGTGTACTATTACAATGTCATATTGTAAAACTTTTAGAAATAAATTGTAATTTCATTTCACCTATCCAACTTTTCAATTGTCTTAATTATTTATTAAATGAAGCAAGGCAAAAAAACTCTATCCTAGGTCAGCAATAATATTTGTGAATTGCAACTACGGAACCCTACACTGCGCGTGGCCCGACACGCACTTGGCCGGTTTTTCCGGAATACTTAGTTGGAAAAACCGGCCAAGTGCGTGTCGGGCCACGCGCAGTGTAGGGTTCCGTAGTTGCAATTCACAAATATTATTGCTGACCTAGGATAGAGTTTTTTTTTATTTATGAATATTGAATATATTTTGAGTTCATGGTTTAAATACTATAATATACGTCAAAATATGCAACTCACACTACGTGTAATGCCTAACCTAGAAAAAACAGATATACTTAACTCCTTAACTTATGAACCCTACATAGCCGTGATAGTTTTCCTATAAAATTCATTATAATATACCCTAAAAAAACTATTTTTCACAATTTTATTTCACCACTTTGTTCACAATATTAATATTTATACCCTTGTCAAATTACAGTTTTCTAGTACCAATAATCTCTGAGCTAAACCGCGGACGGACAGACAGACGGACGGACATGGCGAAACTATAAGGGTTCCTTGTTTACTACGGAACCCGAAAAAGGAAATTAGCATTAAATAGCCCAATAATGAATAGGTAGGTATACAGAATTATATATTTATAGGTCTACATATTTTATTTATCTATAGGTATACAATAGTATTAAAAGGAATATATGATACAAGGACCCTCGCAGGAGTAGATATATCTAGTAGGTATCTGCCAATCATCTACCAATAGCTTAAGTACCTACATACCTGGCTACTATTAGTAGGTACGAGTATCAATTTACCTTCATTACAAACTGTCCACTTGATCGGGTCATAGGTAGGCCATCATATACCTACTTATCTATTGTTTGTCGATTTCGATAAATACCTTATATGTGACTGATTAGCATTCAAATTTGTGCGCTTTAGAATTTAAATTAGAAGTTACCTTATTAAGTTTTAATCTACTTAAATAAAAAACATATTCTTTAAATAATGGCACATAGTTACGGTCTACGTTAATAGTCATCATTATTCCTCATTTAGGGTAAATACATGTAGTGCATGTAATCTATATCTAATGTACTATTTTTCAATCTCGGTATTTCGGTATTTCGATACCAAGTTCTCTATTTATACTTGAATATTTTAAATGAAAACATGTTTTTAAAGGATTTTCAATCTTCTTCTTCTTTATCTACCGATATAGGCGTCCAATCTGCGCTACCCACTGTGTGGGGTGTGGGGTCACCACTCCGGCACCTTGGGACCCCTACGACCATCAGCTCTTCGGATTATGTGCCTCACCCATTTCCACTTCAGTGTCACGACTCACTGAGCTATGTCGGTGACTTTGGATCTCCTACGGCTCTCCTCATTTCTGATATTTTGATCTTGCAGTGATACCAAGCATAGCTCTCTCCATCGCCCGTTGAGTGACCCTGAGCCTTCTTATGAGGCCCATAGTTAACGGAAATGCACTGTTTGAACACGTTATTCTTGAGGCACTGAGGGATTTTGGACCAGAAACATCTCAAAGCTTCCCGAACAGCCGAGTTGGATTCGGCGGTTGATCTCTTTCTCGAAATTGGACTTGCCTAGCTGGACTGTGTGTCCCAGATATATATACTTGTTCATAATTTCAAGTGCAGAGTTCTCATCGATTACTGTGTCGAGCGAAGCATGAGCATTGGACATGATTTTCGTCTGCCTCATGTTCATTTTCAGATCCAGCTGTCGAGAAACCCTGTTGAGATCGTTGAGCATTGTTTTAAGGTTTCAGCCATAACGACTGTGTCGTCGGCAAATTGCAGGTGAGTGATTTACTCGCGATTTGATGCCAAGTCCGTTCCAATCCAGAAGTTTAAAGACTTCCTCCAACGCAGTGGTAAAGAGCTTCAGGGAAATTGCGTCTCCATGTCACACTTCGCGCTGCAAGTGGATTGACCTAGTAGTCTGGTCCTGTATACGTACTGACATAGTGGCGTTTTCATACACGTACTTCAACACTTTTATATACCGGTAGTCGATCCGGCATGTCTGCACCAACCTCAATACTGCTCAAGTTTCCAACATAGTACATACATAGGTACTTAAATAATAAACAATAACTTTAACTAACTTTTAAGAACACAATTCAACAAAATAATATGTACTATTTTGTTGAATTGTGTTCTTAAAAGTAAAAGTTCTTAAAAATTTCACCGCGCCCCATAAGTAGGTACGTTCATGGGCCATGGCCTAGGCCATAGTGGCTTGGATCTCTAAGGACAAAGCACGGGAAAGACCGCGGGTTCATATTTCGGTTACCTACTTAGTAGTCAAATATTTTTTCTGTTTCTTTCAATTTCTTTAACTGTTTTACAAGCTTTTTATTTACTTACTTGCTTTTTGAAAATCTATTCAGTAGTTTTTGATTTTATCGCGAACAGACAGACAGACGCGGCGGGGGACTTTGTTTTATGATATTAATATTATGTAGGTATAGCTAGTGATATTAGTATTTTATTTTATAACTTGCAAGTTGCAATGTAGGTTATATTATTATGTTCGTTTAGGTTCAAATTTGCAAGCTGAATAGAACATTATTGTGACATAGAGCTGATCTGATGATGGAGTCGCAAGGTGGCTATGGGAACACTGTAAAAAACTATGTAACCCCGTCGAGTTTAGGCTCGTTTGATTCGTCTGGTCCTAGATGATATCCATAGTTTGATGATGGAACCGGAAGGTGGTTATAGGAATCCTGCAATAAAACTGCAAACTTAAGCTGATAATCTGGTAGGTACCTAATGTATACCTAACTTACTAATATAATCCTCACAAGGTTCGGAACTCTCAGTGCGCGAGTGTGACTCGCACTTGTCCGGTTTTGTCTGTCTGATAGGTAAAGGTAGGTACTTACTTATCAGGGAGTTAGCTAGTTCCAAATATCTACGAATAGCGTGTATCGACAAAGATTTCAATTGAACATTGTAGTACCTATCTACTTATTTATTTATCTCACCGTAGCCGGTCTCTACCAGAAATGTTCGTAGCACTTCCAAATTAAAATACCTATTTAATACATACTTTGAGTATTAAATACTCAAAGAATACATAATATAATTTAATCCATATTTTTTTGTTTTGTTCGCTCTAATACAGGGACGGTTAGAAAAAAAAGAAAAATAGGGAAAACCCAAAAGAACAACTGAAAAATCGAAAAAATCCAAATTGGTGACTTGTATAGGAATCATCACTTTGGATTACCTACTTTAATAGGTAGGTAAATGGCGGGGTCGAAGCCGCGGGTAAGAGCTAGTACATTATCATATACCTACCCATCACCTACCTATTATAATCAACGAGCTTTTGCCCGCGGCTTCACTCACGTTAAGTTCGATTTTTCAAACCCCTATTTTATTCCCTTGGGGTTGAATTTTCAAAAATGCTTTCATACTTATGCCTACGCCATATTAGAGCTATCGTATGCCAAATTTCAGCCCGATCCGTCCATGTAGGTAGTGGTTTGAGCTGTGCGTTGATAAAATTAAAAAAAAAATTCAAAACTCAAAACTAAATTTCATGTAGGCCAACATGTGGCACTTATGACACGTCATGACTCTACCACTGGTTCGGAAAGCGGATTCTGTTGAGAAGAGTTGACAAGAAAGTCAGCAGTTAATAGATCTGTCAGTCACGTTTTCCTTTGATATATTTAGAAGATTAAAGATTAATGTCGTCCACGATTACCTAACACTACAATCATTTTCGTTTATGCCTACATACCTACTACAAGAAAAATTGCTGTGCGCGCGTGCCTTGCTCGCGCTGTTTGGTATTTAATTTGTGATGTATAATGAAAGCCAAAATTTTCCTCTCGAAAATTTTTTCTCACGAAAAAGTCGTTAAAAATGTTTCATAATAATTCGGAAATCAATCAATTAATTGAAGGTGAATGACATTCGAACTTTTTGAACGGAAACTTATTTAGGTAGGCAAATGGTAGCTTAACTATAGGTACTTAGATTTAGGCATGTGGTGCGAATAAAGTCATACCTGCTGCGATAAAACTTAAGTCTACTTAATATGTCTTTACAAATAACATAGCTTGTCTTAATCGTTAATAGATAAAAACTTTTCTAAATAATTTATAGAGCGGTCATAAAAGAGTGTAGCGGTCAGATTAATAAAATTTGACAGCTTGTCATTCTACTAATATAGAGCCACTTAAGGCTTTTATCAGTAGGTATGTGTTTTGAACTGTAACTGGCAATCTGTGTTTTATCTATTTAAAAATTAAGCTTATATTTGATTACTGGTAATTCATAGGCAAATGTCTCCTTGATATTTGAAATAAATGTTAAGTAAATATGAGGTATTTACGACGTGATCTTTACTATTTATAGCCCATTTTGATTTAAGAAGCTTGCCAATAGATATGTCACCGTAAGATTGTGAAAATCGTTAGTTTATAAACAAACTAGTAAGAAGCTAGTCAGATTGTAAACTGGCGCAAGATTGTGAACTGTATATCTAAGCTCGGGTGTCCATGCTATGAGTTCTGGACTGCGATGATATTGCCCGAGCATAAGGTAGACATACCTACATAATGTCTATCACCTATTGGGTAGAATAATAATAAGATACTTAAAATCATAATTTCGAATATTAACTAGAAACAAATTCAACTCAGTCTTGTCTGCCCTACCCCTGGAGTGTTTTTTAAAGCGCGGAGCCAGATGAGGTGAAGCTGAATGAAGGGGCGACGGAGCGAGACTTCTGGCGTAGCCCATTTGATCTGTAAATAACTGTACATATTTGTAATGCAACACAGTACTAGTAATGTACAGTACAAATCAAATGGGCTACGCCAGAACACTCGCTTCTGGCTCCGCGCTTTAAAAAGCACTCCAGGGGTAGGGCAGACAAGAGTGCGTGGACTCGGGGCGATAGCATTTCGTTTTTAGGAAACAAACACATGATTACCAAATAACATTAATAATGTTAATATTTTAGATTACTTAAAAAACAATTTCTAATGTCAGTTATTTCATCTTTTTGTCACATGATCAGTGGTCACCCTATTGTACCTACTTTACAATTTTACGTACATTAAATTATAAACTAACTCTTGCGCCAGTTTACAATCTGACTAGTTCGTTTATAAACTAACAATTTATACAATCTTACGGTGCCAGATATATATATATATATATATATATATATATATATATACCTACTTATTTGATCCTAAATTGCTTTTAAAACAAAATATTCTTTGATATGAAAATGAGCTTTCCTATTTATTTCAATTAGGTAAGTATGTTACTTCAAAATTTTTTATGTAGGTATATTTACCTACCTCATTTTTAGGGTTCCGTACCCAAAGGATGCCAACGGGACCATTACTAAGCCTCCGCAGCCATCCATCTGTCCACGCACCTCTGACTTTTCGAAGTTAAGTGCATTAAAGAAATTAAATATCACATGCTTTAACGGTGATGGAAAACATCGTGAGGAAACCTGCATGCCTGAGAGTTCTCCATAATGTTCTCGAAGGTGTGCGAAGTCCGCCAATTCGCATTGGGCCAGCGTGGTGGACTATGGCCTATTGACTATGAGCCTTCTCTGTGAGGAGACCTCGCTCAACATTGAGCCGATGAATGGGTTGATAATGTTGATGATGTGTATTTCTATTGCCGCTATGAAAAAAATTATATTAAAAAATAAAGGGCTCTCATACATGAAAAAGGAGTCGAAATAAATTTTTTTTTCCTATCATGTGGGCTGTCATAGTCTAGAGCACATTAAGTATAGGTAGAGGTCAAATTTATTCTTTATTATTTTTAGCTACAAACATGAAGAAATGGGGGGCCGTCAAAGTTAGTCCATTCTTGTTACGAGGTCTCCTTATCTCAAAAATTTAACTTGTTAGGAATTTGAAATTCCTGTATATTATGTACCATTTAGGTTATTTAAACAATAAATACTGAAACCACCGATTTATAATGCGGTTTGTAAGTGGTGACCAAAACAAACGAGCCTTTTTCCCCCATAGGTAAATGTTAATTAGATACTATCTAAGAACTAACAACAAGACTGACGAAAAAATCTTACGATTTTATTTTTTAACGTTACGGACGTTGTTTGAGGGCTAGGGTACCCCTCCGCAACGCCCCATAAGGAACTTCGTTCCAATAATATCTTAATATTATTGGAACGAAGTTCCTATGGGTTCCTTAAGGCAAAAAACGTCCGTAACGTTACAAAATAAAATCGTAAGATTTTTGGAGTTTATATTCCTTAAGAATCGATTTTAGGCGCCCGGTATGAGAAAAATTCGAGGAGTAAAATCTACTTATGAATGACCTCGTTACGTTTTTCACAACGATGCAAATTTCTACCCTAACGTTGAGTAAATAAGGTTGGTTTTCGCTTGAGTTGTCGAATGCCCGCGTTACGTTTTTCTCAACGATGCAAATTTCTACCCTAACGCTGAGTAAATAAGGTTGGTTTTCGCTTGAGTTACTATACTATACTATATACTTATTTTTATAAATCATTGTAAAACAAATAAAGGTGTTAAGATAATTGTGTAAAGTAGTTTTTTTGATTTTTATCGATAAAAAAATCATGATAAAAATGTATACCCGAATCATTATTTTCTTTATTCCTCGAATAGAACTTGAAATTAATATTTTTATAATAAGGAACTTCGTTCCTAAGTATCTGGTGTCCCACGACACCACACGACTTTTTCTAAATACTTATCTAGTTTTAAAAAAGTGATTTGGTAATACCTATGTATGGAACCCTAAAAAAGCGAGGCCCGACTCGCACTTGGCCGATCTTTAATATAGGTAAAGACTAACGATAGGTATATCAATCTAATGAAAAGTTACACTTACATAGGTAAGTAATTGAGTGGAATATAAAGTAAATAAAATATAAAAGTTACACTTACATAGGTAAGTAATTGAGTGGAATAAAACATCCTTACTAATATTATAAATGCAAAAGTGTGTTTGTAGGTACATTGGTTTGGTGTTTGGTAACAGAGCTACGGATCGTCGGAATTTTTTGCTAATGGGCGTAGTGGAGGACCTGGAGACTGGCAGGCAATTTTTTGCTAATGGGTGTAGTTGAGGACCTGGCGACTACAGCCTATTTTTTGCTAATGGGTGTAGTTGAGGACCTGGAGAGTGACAGGCTATTTTTTGCTAATGGGCGTAGTTGAGGACCTGGAGACTGACAGGCTATTTTTTGCTAATAGGTGTAGTTGTGGACCTGGAGACTGACAGGCTATTTTGTGCTAATGTGTGTATTTGAGGACCTGGAGACTGACAGGCTATTTTTTGCTAATGGGCGTAGTTGAGGACCTGGAGACTGACAGGCTATTTTTTGCTAATGGGTGTAGTTGTGGACCTGAAAACTGACAGGCTTTTTTGGGCTAATGGGTGTAGTTGAGGACCTGGAGACTGACAGGCTATTTTTGTTACTGGGCGTAGTTGAGGACCTGGAGACTGACAGGCTATTTTTTGCTAATGGGTGTAGTTGTGGACCTGAGAACTGACAGGCTTTTTTGGGCTAATGGGTGTAGTTGAGAACCTGGAGACTGACAGGCTATTTTTTGTTACTGGGCGTAGTTGAGGACCTGGAGACTGACAGACTATTTTTATCCCGGAAAATTAAAGAGTTCCCATGGGATTGGATGGGAATAAACTGAATCCACGCAGACCAAGTCACGGGTAAGTAGGTACTTATCAGGTAGTACAATAATAAATCTATTAGGTAGGTACATTTATATATTGATAGATTCTGTTTTAATGAGAAATAAAGAAAAAATAATCACTATTAATTCATGACTCCAAACATTTTGAAAGACTACAAAGACCTGGCCCAGGCTCCATATACCTACTTATATTTGAAACAACCCCTTTTTAAGGCAAAAGAAGGTTCTAAGTAACTATCTACCTAATAAGCATAGGTACCTACTTAATAATTTATAGGTAGGTACTTTTATTCTGGAGTTGGAGTGTTGGTTGGTCCTTCAATTACACCGCAACAGAGCTACGGATCAAAGGTAGACATAAAAGAGGATCTGGATAATTACATATGCTGCTTCTTTTTCCAGGAAAACAAACAATTTTAAAAGTCCTACCTAGGTAAGTAGTACCTACCCATAGATAAATTATTTTATTTATGGTAGTAGTTCTACCACCTAAAAAACCCTGAGGAAAATACTTAAGTACCTCAGTATTTTCCTTGGGTTGTTGTAATAGGTACAACAGCATTATTAAAATGTGCAGGGGAAAGACCTCGATGTTTGTTAATCATCAATTTTGAAGGTTAAAAAATATATCAACATACATAAATAAATAAATAATGAATAATGGTAAGGCATTCCAATGCTAAGTGCACTCTTGTGTTCATTAACATGCAATCAATACGTATAAAAATAAATGCGTTCTATCTTCCTATAAATTAGGTAGGCAACTTATTGATGTCAGCTACAAAGCCTATTTAACCTAATATAGGCACGAGTAGGTACCTAGGTAGTCTACCAAAGCTATAATTATTTCTATCGTAGGTACATAATAATTAAGTACTTTCTGTACTTCTTAGCTGCTTTGCAATTACCTACTGTAGAAATCCACCCTTACCATTTCTAAGTTTTAACATCACAAGCTCAACGCTTACCTACCTATTTAGGAGGGGGAAAGGAAATACCTAAGTACTATGTATTTCCGTTTCATTGTTTAAAATATTTTTTTTTTCCTTTTATTTTAAGGCTTATTTTACCTATCAGGTATGTCAGCCTAATCATACCCTAAGTACCCTAAGTAAATAAGTATTTTTTGTTTTTAAAATATGTACCTAGTTACCTACCCTAGACCCAGGGGCGAAGTCGTGCATTGAAGTATTATGTACCTACTAAAGCACAAGTCGTGGGCAATATAGTTACATAGAAAGTAACTAAAAAGTTCAATTTTTGAAGAAAGAAAATTAAGAAGAAAGAAAGAAAATTACCTACTTGAATATAGGTAAATATTCTACCAATGTATCTAATAATAAATTATTGAACCAACTGAACAGCTAAAGCTGATGCCCACGACTTCGTCCGCGTAGATTTAGTTTATGAAAATCCCGCGGGTCTTTGATTTTCCGCCTTAAATGGCAGCTTATGTCACCACTTTCCAGGTCCTCAACACACTTATAGGAACACTATATTATATGCCTACCTATTCGTTTAACGTTAATCCGTTGCTGCGTAATTGAAGGAGAAACCAACAAACAAACACACTAAGTAGGTACCTATCGCATTTATAATATTAGTTGGATAATATAGATAGGTTTCTGTACTTACCTATCTTTAATATCTACATGAGTAGGTAGGTAGGTACCTACTTAAGAAAAAGTTAAATGGCGGTTTATATAAGATAGTCCTAAAACCCTGTAGAGAGAAGATAAACAGCAATCAAAACCAACTGAAAATAATAGGTAGGTAGGTACTTAAGTAATAGGCGATATTGAAATATTTTAGAAATAACAATCTGATCTATTCTCACTGAGTTGTTCAAATCAGTCACTACAAATCAGTTATTTAAATCTATTCACCTACCTATCTGACCAGGGCCCAGGCCCCTCTATCCATTGAGCACTCTAAGCAAGTGCCCAGGGCACAGTAATCACTGGGGCCCCGGCTTGCCCTCAAAAAAATCATTCTTTGCAGCCGCCGTTCCATTCTACGCAATTAGTACCTCTACCTAGCCTATTCAATGATTATTAATATACTTATAATTATATAATAATTGATTTAAGTGCGAATACTTACCTAATTGGTTTGCAGTAAACTAGCCCCAAACTTATATTTACTTATTTCGTATCTTATTATTATGTTTCTTTCTTTTTTGATTATCAAAATCAAAATACAAAAATCAAAATGGGACGAAATGTGGCAATGATCATGGCTAAAATACAACCTTCCAATTAAGTTGAAATACCTACCTATCAGTGTAACTAAATGCTAGTACTTTATGCATAATATTTTACTACTCTACTCTTATTTCCACTTCTCTGTGATCCCTGTAGGTACCTACTGTTCACTGTACCTACAGGGCCTCTAATAGGTTGAAGACGGCCCTGTATTTGACAACTCTAATCAGGAGACAGGAGTCCTGAGTAGTCTTAGACTTGAAGTCTTGGAAGAAGAGACGTAAACAATGTCACAGTCCGCGGAAATATTTTCCACCCGCGAATGTTCTGTTATTTACAATTAAAATTTTCGGCACCTATGTACCTACCTATATTTAATCATATCTAATATTATAATCATTTAATGTGCCTACGTACTTACCTAAGGCTTACTTTTATTTTGGTTAAAATATGTCCCTATCTAGGTAGGTATGCTCATTATTATTTTTATTTATTAGAAACAATTTAATGTTGATAGTAAAATGTAATTTTTATATCCATGTGACTGTTACAGTAAGACCTACCTATTGTTTAATTAATAATCAGTTACGAATACGTAGCTGTACTGATGGTACTTAGGTAAAAAAATTAAATAAATTGAGTAATACAATTATTATGTAGATAGGAAAATAACGTGTATTTTTATTGTAATTGTTACGAATGACACTTTGCAATTGAAAGGTAGGTCAAAAGGTCGACCTAATATACCTACCTAGACAGGAAATATCAGCAATTTTTATTTTTTCTGTAAGTTTACTTTCAGGTACTCGACTGTAATTTATCAAAGTCTATCTTTTAGAAGATGAGAAGATAAAGCTCTGTAAGCTCTTATGTAGTAAAAACTCTTACCCACATTTTGTTATTTTGCATCTACCAAGACGCACGCAGGCAAAATCATTTCAATTTATTCAAAACGGTTCACCACAAATCTTATTGCATCCCTAACCGTCGCTCACTACACCGAGGTAGTTGGCACCTACGGGCGCACATTTTCCTCCTAAAGCTCGGCCGGCTCGAGGCGTATCACTGCACTGTTTTATGTTTACTCACCGGGAGCGAAATGTAGAGCTCACTTTTTATTTGACATAATATTATTATAACGCTAACCGAACCATTTCCGTCGCGATTTTCCCGATGAGCGAAAAAATAAACGGGGCTAACGACACGGTCGACGAGTTTTCCTAAGTTTTTCACAGTCGTCGTCGTGTGGTGTGATGTGCTGTGGGGTGGTCGTGAGAGGCAGAGAGGCAGTAAGTACCGATGGAGACGCGGCGGACGCAGGCGGGCTTGACGCGCGGCATGGTGCGGCAGCGGCAGCGGGGTCAGGGCCGGCGCATGGCAGGCCCGGGCTCTGTACTCGCGCGGGGTCGGCGTGCGGAGTCGGAATGCGTGCGTGCTGGCGGTGCGGCGGTGCGGCGGTGCGGCGGGCGCACCTCTCGCCATCTGACGCGGGACTGAGCGCGAGGCGGCGCGGCGGCGGCGGGCGGCGCGCGGGTGTCGCGCGCGCGCACCAGGTACACGGTTATGACAGGGAGGCGGGGCCGCGCCCGGCTCATAAATCAAACTTCGCCCATTCGCACGCGCCGCACTCCGCTCCCTCCTCCATATTCCATATTCGGGGCGGGGCATATTTTCATAATCATAACGCCTCATATTCATAAGTGACATGTGTCCGCGGCGCGCGGCGCGAGGCCGAGCCGAGGCGGGGGGCGGCGCCGACGCCCGCTAGATGGCGGTGGCCGCGCGCCCCGCGAAGCCTCCCACAGTCACTAATTGAAGCTACACTTTGTGAGTTATAATCCTTTGTTTATCAATTACTACATTGGTTTCATATTAGATGTTTCATGTTGTTGATGTTGCATTATTATTTCTGCTCTCGTTTACGTATCTTGTCTACTTTAAATTTGACATGAACTTTTCAATAAACTTTAAAGCTGATTAATGACTTTTAGCTATTAGATTAGGTATAAATAATAATTAATCATGTGACATCAAAAGTAGGCAAAACTTCTATTTTGATACTTCAAAAATTAAGCTTAGGCATTATTTTAATTTTCCAATTACGGATATAAAATTTCAAGTTTATACCTACCTACTTATGAATAAGTATGCTTCCCATAAGAAAATAGGCAGGTAGGTACCTACCCACCTACCTACTAACAAAAAATCTAATTTAAGTAAAATAAATTAAAAGCACAATATGAATAAATGTAGGTAGGCACATCTATTTGATTAATGACCAATATCCCTCGATATTTCCCTGACTCATCATCACCACTCGATAACAAAAAGAGCTGTAACGAATCCTTCGACATTGACATCCGTAACTAGATGCCACAGTGCATTCGAGCTACCGATTTAATTTTTAAAACTGCGCGGCCTCGAGTGACGTCCACACACAGGTCGGGGCGCGGCGAGAGCTTTGTGCGTTCAATTAAATAGGAGCAGGTCGGAACCAGGGGGGGCTGTTACACTTATGCAATTTATTAATAATAGATATTATAAGGTTAAAGAAAAATTTGATAAGTATCTACCTACCTAGAACTACTTACCTAGATATATATTTGGTAAATTGTTAGATTTAAGTGTCTTTTAGGTACTTAGGTACCTCTATAAGTACCTACTAGGCACTTTGTATTGTGTTTATGGAGGGGACGCCTGCTAACGCCAGGCGGGTGATCAGTCCTGTGTCGGAACTATATTCCACCCAATTCCCCGTGTGTACTAGGCACTTGGTAACATATAAAAATTACTTACCCTAAATAAGTACTTACTCATAAGTATCACTATAGTTTGATTACCTAAGTAGGTATAGTTAATTATAGAAGAACTTAAAGTTAAAGGTAAAACTAAATCTATGAGTTACATTGAGTGACCTAAGTACCTACCTACTCAAATTGTTTTCTCGACACTCCATGTAGGAACGAATATTTTACTGGCTCCGTCCCCAGTTGAGTGATAGGTGGGTAGGAAGGTCCTTAGGTAGATAAGGCGCGATGAACGGAGTCTGATATGACCGTGATCGGTAATTCAGAGCATTCTGCCAGTCAGCGCGTCCTGGTCTGTGGCCGGCCGGTAGCTCCACTCCCTGGCGGTGTTACCCACCTATCGTTTGATCTTGCCGATCCAAAAGAAGCAAAGTGGGTTTCACTAGTCAATGTGGATTTCATAAGTCAACATTTAGCTAGACGTTCATATAAAACTAGCTTTTTCCAGCGGCTTCGATCACGTTTAATTCGATTTCTCAAACCGCTATTTCATCCCTTTAGGGGTTGAATTTTCAAAAATCCTTTCTTAGCGGATGCTTAGGTTATAACTTATAATAGCTATCTGTATAGCAATTTTCAGCTCGATCCGTCCATTAGTTCAAGCTGTGCGTTGATAGATTAGTCAGACAGTCAGCGACTTTTTCTTTTTATACCCTATAAGTACATATTTAGAAGATGTCTAATCCAATCCAATCGCCTACCTACCTTACCTTAATTGTAAAGAAAGCATTAAGTCGGTTACGTAGTCACAAATCACAATACCTATACCCAGTTATCCAATAATAATTAGGTAAGCAGATCTAGGAGGACATAGGAGTAGGGAATCTAATTCAAAAGTGTAGGTAACCAAGTTACCTCATTCATCAAAAAAAAGTGTGTGTCAGCTCCGGCCTCCGACGCACGACTGGAGTTTACGCGCGACTCGGGTCCGAGCGCGCCCCGACCGACTTTCGCACGAAAACCAACCTTATTTACTCAACGTTAGGGTAGAAATTTGCATCGTTGAGAAAAACGTAACAGATATACGTAACGAGGTCATTGATAAATTGATTTTACTGCTCGGATTTTTCTCATACCGGGCGCCTAAAATCGATTCTTAAGGAGTAAACTCCAATAAAATAAATAAATTCCAAAAATTATTCTTCCTATGTAGGAACCTAAATACCTATAGGTATGTAGGTACCTAGAGATTTTTAAAATAATCCATCCCAAGGAGGTAGGTAATTAGGCAGCGCCATATTGTTGTTTTTAACCTCAGTTGACTAAATAATTCCTGTTTATGATGACACCTAATCCCATATGAATTAATGCGAGTTCCCTGAACGGGCGGTATCGGGAGGTGTTATTTCAGATCCGTCAGGCGGCTGTTAAACAGAAATAGCTCAGTAACACAAGTCACATTCGATTTAAATACACAAATTTTTGAAAACGTTGTTTGCTTAAGCTAAAGCACGCGTCGCTCGCCGGCTTCTGTACCTATAGTGTGAACCCTGTTTCTTCTATTAATTTTATTTATTTCCACGTTAGCGTTACATAATATAAAATATGTATAGTTCGAAGAACTTGGAGTTGACTGAATTCCAAAATGATTAACAAGTGTAGGTACCTACTTGTTAATTGAAAATTTAAAACGCCCCCGACATGTGAATCCATGGCCGGACTATGTACGACATAGGGTAAAATGCCCAATGTCCGGCCTCTGCTAACTTAATTCATTCATAACTAAGCTCTACAGGGGATTCAGTGTACAAGTTTTTTTTTTTAAGTCGTGAATATACTCAAAAATATATTAAAATTTATTTGAAATATTAGGTATATCTATGCTGTCAATTTTTATACAATAGGTAAATGTTTTTTGTACAAAGTATGTTTTCTCCAGTGTCCGTCCGTCCCAAGACGGCCGTCTGGCCGTTCACTGGTGGGGGCCGGTACACTGGACAGGGTACCCTACCTAGACCTACCTGACATCCTGTTACCTACTCAGTTTTCTGCTTTATCATCAAATCCTCCTCCTCGATCCTCGATTATCATAATACTTATCTAATGAGTAAGTTCATTGAGACCATTAGGTTATTGAGTCGAAACACACTATAGATATATATACTTACCTACCTGCTGTAGGTAGGTAAGTTGCTGAGGAGTCGGCTATCCCACAGACTTCTTGATGCTGTAGCATCAGCTACAGGTTACCTTGGAAATAATCCGAACAGTATTAGGTACACCAAATTTTAAATCAATCGCACCGGTGAAAGTTTGTAAGATCCTTAATCCTTTAATCAAATAGGAAATGAACTGATGATCTTCAAACGCTTGAGCAGATCTTCATATACTAAGTATAGCAAACATCTACCAACGTTAGCTTTCAAACAGAAAAACCACATCAAAATCGGTCCATTTGTTAGGGAGCTACGAGCCTACGAGGTAATCAGATACCTACACAGATTCACAGATACACAGCCACGCACGTCAAACTTATTTAACACCCCTCTTTTTTGTCGGGGGTTAACTAGCAATTTTTATGTCTCTTGCAAGCGAACACTAGAGTCGAGTCAGTCGTGTAGCGCCAGACTGCACATGCTGAAGTGTGTTTGGGTTTCATCATCATCATTAGCAACCCATCAACGGCTCACTACTGAGCGCAGGTCTCCTCTCAGAGAATGGTTTTAGGCCATAGTCCACCACGCTGGCCCAATGCGAATTGGCGGACTTCACACACCTTCGAGAACATTATGAAGAACTCTCAGATGTGCAGGTTTCCTCACGATGTTTTCCTTCACCGTTGAAGCAAGTGATATTTAATTGCTTAAACGCACTTGACTCCGAAAAGTCAGAGGTGCGTACCCGGATGTTTGGATATGAGTGAGTGAAAATACAATTGGTGTAAAAAACAGTGGTTTTAATTCAGCAACCCACATAGCGGGCTCAACAAGCTGATAACTGTCGTTGGGGTCCCAAGGTGCTGGAGTAGCGACCGGCACCGGAAAGGGTAGACCTAAAGACTACAGGAGACTAGGTGGACCGACATCAGACGAGACGCAGGGAACCGCTGGATATAAGCTGCGTAAGACCGAGACCTGTGGAAGTCCATGCAAGAGAGCTTTAACTGTCTCTGAAATCTTTGTCTTTTGAAGTTTGAAGTACCTACTTACCATAGAATAATGAGTATTTAATCTATGCTACCTATGTATTTTTTCCCACAAGTGGAACTAAGTTGCCACGGACACTTTTGAAATTAGAGTTTGTAAGAAAGATTTTTGATCAAAGACCTAAGTAGGAACATTGAACCAAACACATTTGATCTGAAAACAACTCCATAAGCTGTGTCTACAGAAAAGTTATCATTTATTTCAGGCATGAGGCAGATAGAGATCGATGTATAAGTAGGTAGGTAACCTACGTATCATCAAATGGAAAATACGATTAGGTATACGGGCTGAGTATTCGGTAGGTATGGGAAAGCGAGGGTAGTATTTTTTTTAAATTGATCGTCAAATTTATTATGGCGTTCGCATGAAATGACCGGTGGGCCGGCACTCCGCAGCGAGCGGCCGGCCGAGCAGTGCGTTCATAAATTTGAATATGGAAGTGAGTTCTAATGGCGTCGCTGTTTATTTTTACTGCACCCCCAGAGCTGTACGGGCGAATGCGACGCCGAATTTATTTCCATGCATTTTAATATCTCCCTCTGAATAGCTATTGCCATTTTCGCGCCGTTTTATTGTGGCTTCTATATCTATCTTGTACGGATACATTGCTCTGTAGGCTTTACGATCGGACGCGATGAACAATATTGGTAGACGAAGCCTCGTAAGGTCGGAATATCGAGTGTAATTAGTGCCGAGTCGACGAAGACGGGGCGATTATTGACGCAACAGTAATGAGAGGGTTAGTGCGTTGTGCGCACGGCAATCATGTAATTTTTCTGCTTTATGAAGCGGTTCATGTAGAGGAATGTGAGGGCGAAGGATGTCAAAATTAAGTCATTAAACTCGGACGTTGATCGACATCCAAGAAGCTTGCGTAGAGCACGCACCGCGGAAATGCACGCAGAAACGGCGTTCACACGAAAATACGACGCGCGGCGCGTCGGGGCGAGCCGAGCTCTGCGGGCTTCCCTCCACATTGACATAGCTTAGCGCCTTGTTACTACGAGTATTTGTTCGCTCGACCTCTAAAGGGTTATTGTCGTCGCTTTGCAATCAAAATCGATAAGGTACAGTTTCGTAGATTTTTACGCGGCGACGACGGAACGGAGACGGCATCGGCATTTGTGTTTGGGAATGATTGTTAGTGTGTGTACAAGGCTGTCATGTTATATGTCACTTACCACTTTCCTGGTAAAGTAGGTACTGGGTCGATTTTAGTTCAGTTTTTTGAATTAAATATACCTACCTACCTACGCACAACTACTAAACAGGTTCTTAGTTAGAGTACTTAGGTATTTAATAAAACACCTATATATGTTTTAAGGCTACTTACCTACCTTATTACTTACTATTTTCCTGAAAAACGGGGCCGATTTTTGATTCGATTCAGAATGTTTTTAAGTTATAAGACTTATGAGTCAAGAGGATGCTGAAGAAGTAGGTATGTCGTGGGTTTTAAAATTTTTAAATTTTTCGTCTTTCTGCGTTTAATCTTCATTGAATCTAGTTCACTTCTCATTATCTTGTTTTGAATTGATACTTTTATGGTCATTTACATTTATTATTAGATATAAAAACTTAATCAGTGTTCATTTCTAAGTAGGTAGGTAGGTACTAGGTAGGTCAGTAAGTATAGGTTACTTACATCTATCTAATTCTATACTGTTAAGTACATGTCAATTTACTTTGATGCTACTTTTACTATTTCAGTATAATTATCTATCAAATCTTGTACTAAGCGTACCTACTGGTGGCTAGGTGCATATCGCTGATCTCTAGGTACAATTAATCAATGATTAACATTAGATTGGCTACAAAATATGACAGCTTAATTATGGATCAATAATTTATATGCGTCACATTTGACATTTAAGTACCTACTTACCAGTGTCTCTGGAACTAATAATAGATAGGTAGTAGGTAAGTACTTATTGCAAATGGCGCACCGACCTCTACAATTATTACCTAATCTATGAAATCATAGATTAATTTCTAGAGGTCAGTGTGCCATTTGCAATGTTATTAGTGCCAGAGACACACGTATCTCATATCTGCTTACAGCGCCAAAATGGGGTCAATCAAGTAGTTCCAAAAAAATATGACACCAGCCAGTTAAACTAGCGGCACGCTATGATGGCCGGTTTGACACATTACAATAGTGATGTGGAATGTCAATTTATTCTCGAACAAAAAACAATTAAGTTTTGTTTTTGTACCTGATTAAATAGGTTTAATAAAACAAAAATGTATATGTTTATTTAATTTATTTGAACGAACTGAATATTTGAATGAAAATGAATATACATACTTTATATGCACACAAGAAACATATGAATACAAAAGATACCAAAAAAGGTGCCACAAAAGGCCATAATTAATCAGATTCGTCCATACTACTATTTTCACTGTCGTCACTGCTATCATCACCTACATTAATAATTATATGTTCGTTTTCTATAATATTATCTATTTTCACATCTCTTTCATAATCTTCCCTTATTAATTTAACAGTTCTATTCACAACCTTTTCCCAGTCTCCTTTAGTCACATGTTCACAAGCTTCTTCTAATAATTTTAGCATTTTTTTTGTGGTAAATGGGGGTTCTGTATTGTGTCTTGCAGCATATCCCTTAATTTGAGCCCACACCAACTCAATCGCATTATACTCACAATGGTAAGGCGGTAACCGTATAACTCTGTGCCCATGTTCTAATGCTATTTCGTCAATGACGTATCGGATCTTGGTTGGTTTGTTTTCTTTTAAAAGACGTACTAATTCCGCTTTTAACATATTCATGTTTGCATCTACGCCATTTTTACGAAGCCATGCGACGATATCAGCTTT
Organism: Oeneis ivallda; assembly: GCA_029955525.1. Taxonomy (NCBI): domain Eukaryota; kingdom Metazoa; phylum Arthropoda; class Insecta; order Lepidoptera; family Nymphalidae; genus Oeneis; species Oeneis ivallda. The sequence goes on along the minus strand of JARPMR010000002.1, from coordinate 17,074,062 downwards.
CTTTTGGGATTGGGCAGGTGGCTTGTCAATTTGCATCGAGTGGTATGGGGCGTTGTCCATAATTATAATAGATGGTTCAGGGAGGCTACACAACATTGAGGTAAACCATTCAGTAAACTTTTCTCCATTCATGTCTTCATGATAGTCTCCAGTGGTTTTTGACGCAAAAGCCATGAGAGAACCTTCGACAAACCCGTTGATGGTTCCGGCGTGACAAATTATAAGTCGCGATCCTTTTCCTACAGGAACTTTGGAAGTAGATGCTGCTGTGTCATCGTTCCAAGAACGGCCTACAGTATGGTTAGCATTAAGCCATGTTTCATCCAAGAACACAACATTTTGCCAATTTTTGATTTCTTTCACTTGCCGTAAAAAAGTATACCTTGCCATCGCTATATCAAATCTTTCCATCAATATTTTGCGTTTGTTACATTTTTTGTATCGAAATCCAATGGTCTTCAAAATCTTCGTTAAAGAACTTTCCCCACCGAAGAATAATCCAGCTTCCTTCAGTGAATGCACCAACTTTTTTCTTGTTGGATACTCCTTCTGTAAATAGTAGCCGTAAACATGTCTTCGGATAGCATCGGCATCAAAGCTATCGATGCCTACGACTGGTTTTGCTCGTTTTCTCTTTTTTGGTGTGTGAAGTTTATTTTCTTCTGTGCCAGTCTCGCCATATTTTTTTTTAGTTATCCGTCTAACAGTTCGTTGTCCAATATTAAGCGCATCAGCTACGCGTTCAACCACTGACGTTATAGGTAAAATTGGCCCTCCATTTTGAGCTTCACGATCGAAATAGTTACGAAGGCGTATTACGAACTCACGTGTCTGACTATTTAGAACAGTTCTCTGCGTACGTTCGGTCATATCGACGAAATCCACAACAAAGGGCTTGAACAGAGTCCAAATTAACGAGCAAGGGTCAACAGTAATGCAGTATCAATATTTGAAATCAAAAGCCAGGTCAAAACTATATCACAATCGCATTGCACTGACAGTTTATACTTTTCGAAGCAACGTCAATTCGAAACTGCTTTGTTTTGCATTGAGCATTGACGCGAGTTTGCCGGAGGTAGTAGTTGTGCTAGCCAGCGATCCTATGTGACGATCGTATTAGATTCCATTTTTAAAAATTTTCAATTTAGAAAACCAAATGCCGAGTTGTGGTATATATCATATAAAAATAAAAATTTTACCTTTTGTATGAAACAGCTGATATTTTTTTGCGATTTCAGAGGTTTGTCCACATAGTGAAAATTGTTCATATTCACAAGTACATTCACCCCTTAAATGGTGCAAACTGATTTTTCTACACTTGTATACATTTTAGAAATCAATTTAATAAATAAATTTTGAGTCCTAAACCTAAAACTACATTCGATAAAATTTATGAATCACGCACAATCAACAACAAGCACATCACTATCGTCAATAAAGTAATACAATTATTTCCTTCAAAGTCGTTATCAATTAATACGGAACTTCATGAGCGGACAAACGTCAAACCGGCCATCATAGCGTGCCGCTAGTGTAATCCATGATTATTATCAAACTATAGACCTGTGATATAGGTAGATACATTTTACAATTTTCCGCATAGGTATTAATAGATATTATGTACCTATTGGACAGGAATAGGAGTACCTACAGAATAAAGCAATATCTACCCCGGCTAACGGGGCACCAGAAGCGACTGATCGACGATTAGGTATAGGTACACGCGGTTAGACCGTACATAAACGTCGATACAAATGTATGAAAAATTTCGTCTTCAACTTATTTTGACCACTACCACTACTGGTCTCGGTCGATAGAACAGTGTGTGGTCGGTATAAATGTGAAAAATAAATCATGGCTTTTGTAGCAAGTATAGGTAGGTACTTGGGTAAAGTTGTTTGGCTGTTGAAATATAAAAGTGTCCGGGGGCACTCAGCGGCCGGACGCTCATATTTTGTTATTTTATTTATATTAAAAGTAATGGTTGGCGCTCGCTATAATGCTCCGGACGGTTTTTGCGCATTTTTCTCTTTTCCCTGTGTCGTATATTTTCACTTAAATGATAAAGTAACGCGACCCTCCGCTCCTTTGTTATCTACTCGCATAATACTTTTATAGTAATTTTAGGCACGCTGACAAAGATTTACCTAACTGTTCTTATTAATACATCAGGTATCTACCTAGTGGTGTTCTCTTAAATTACTAACTTACAACAGTTGCTTATATAAACTTGAATAAAACATTGAAATGACGATCGTCTTCAAAAGCTCTTTATTCCATTATCTACTAATTAGGTAAATATCTAGTACTTACCTAGAAATCTATATGTAGCTACGGATTCTCGTAGCTTAGATAATATAATTAAGTATGTAACGAACTTCGTGTTAGAACGTAAATTATAATTTAGGTAGGTACCTACTTCTCTATCTTATTAAATAAATATCTTAATATGTATTAGGTAAATATTCTCAAAACGTTTTCATTATAGTAATAACCGCCAAAATTATGATAAATGTAACGAAACATAGGAAAACAATTTTATTAAGTAAGTAGTCGAGTTCGAGTCTGACCAGATCAAATTACTCACTGGCCTTCCACTTACAACCGCAGTTAGAAGACCGGTCAGAGGGGAAGGCTACATAAGCCTGTGAAGATGATGCTGACATTGGCGCAATTAGAATGCCATAAGCCTACTTTGTCGTATTAGTTTACAAATTGCGTAAAACCAAATTAAATTTGAATTTCGCAGGCAGAACCGTTTAGTGCGCCTTAAGAGTGGGTGTACGTTCGTTAACAGTAAACAGATTTGATTTTTACAGTAGTAGAAAAAACACGCAAAAATTACATCATACTGCCAAGGGACGTGATTGGGCAAAAACATAAGTTCAATAATAAAAAATCGCGAAGTCTAATTTTTAACCAATATTCATTTATTTTCAATGTGTTGCATATTACAGAGCCAAAATTTTTACATTAAATTCCGATTGATATTATCAAGAGAGTAGCCTAGTGAATTGAAAAGAAAATGAATATTTTACGAGTTACAAAGTATTTGGCGCTTACTACACGCCTATTCCGCGCAAAACGCTTTCTTTTGTCGCACCTCACATGAGGTTGCGGCTATGTTTTATTTCATCGCGAAATCTGTTTTTTTTTGGTGTTATACGCGTTCTCCTTGATCATTATCGTTTCACAATCAATAGAATAGAATAGAATGGAATAGAATAGAAATGTTGTTTCAATGTCAGATGCCAGTATCTATACCTATCTTTAGCAGTCTGCCGATATTGAAATGTCTATGAATTATGAATTAAGATGTCGCTTGGTGCATGATAGTCAGTGCGATAGTCTTGTATGTTGACTATTGAGACGCAGCGAAGGCAATGGAGAACCAGGTCGTTAGTTTAGGAGTCTATACTGAAACACATGTCAACAACGTTGATAGATTTCGTGCATTGAAACACAGTATGTTAAAGTTGAATGTACATATCCTAGAAGGTACATAAAGATCTTTAATGAAAAGTTTGCAATCTGTAGTAAAACATGCCTACTTATTTTTTTTTCATTTTCGTAAAGTTTTCGCTTGGAGCGACGCGATGACTGAAGATGAATTGGACAAACTCGAAAAATCGGCCAAGCGCGAGTCGGGCCTCGCTCTTTTAGGGTTCCGTACATATGACCAAATAATTTTTTTAAAACTAGATAGGTACATTATTTAGATAATATCTTAGTTCTTAGAAAGTACTAAATTAGCATAATATGGGGAAAAATACTCGTTTGTTTTGGTCACAACTTACCAACCGCATTATAAATCGGTGTTTTCAGTAGGTATTTGTTGTTTAAATACACTATATTTTAGTACATAATATACCAAAATTTCAAATTCCTAACTAGTTTAGTTTTTGAGATAGACCCCCTAACAAAATTGGGCTAAAACCGACAACTTTGACGGCCCCCCATTTCTTCATTTTTGTAACTAAAAAATAAAAAAATATATTTGAACTCTACTTAATGAGCAGACAATGTGACCCCACATGCCAGGGTAAAAAAATAAAATTTTATTTCGACTCCTTTTCCATGTAGGTATGGGAGCCCCCTTTATTTTTTAATTTAATTTAATTTTTATTATTTGTTGTTATAGCGGCAATAGAAATACACAACAATATGTGAAAATTTCAACTGTCAATCTATTAGGTACGGTTTACGAGATACAGCCCGCTGACAGATGGACGGACGGACGGACGGACAGCGGAGGCTTAGTAATAGGGTCCCGTTGGCACCCTTTGGGAACCCTAAAAAAACAAGCCTATTATGGTCCATTTTACTCATATTCTTTTCGATAGGACTCGAAATCTACCAACGAGATAAACTCATACTTACTCTACTAGAAACAAGGAAATAGGCTTATTATATAATTAACTTTTATTATTTTATTTAAAATATGAAATATCTCGGAACCTCTGTTGTTTCAGATATATTCGGATAACTATTCTATTGAATTGTAAACTTATTTTGAAAAGAGCAACTGCCGAGTTTCTTGCTGGTTCTTCTCGGCAGGAACGGCATTCCGAACCAGTGGTAGACTCATCGACGATTCAAAAGCACTTGTAAAAAAGTTTATTTGAATAAAAAACATTTCTATTCTATTCTATTCGGGATAAAAAGTAGCCATTTGTGTCACTTTCCAGTACCTACTCATGTAAAAATCACGTCCATCCGTTGCTCCGTTGCTACGTGATTGAAGGACAAATTAACAAAGAAAAATACTCTCGCATACTATAAGGATCAATGAATTTCTTATCATAACGTCGTGCCGCTGTTCGAGCGGGATGGTTTTATTTGTAATTATTATTTTCTCGTGAATGAGAAATACAAAGTTTCAAAGAAACAGTTGTTAGATACTAATTTAGCTACAGATTTTATACCTAACTCTAGGTATGAGTTTTGAAAAGAGCAAGCGCTGAGTGTTTATATGTAGGCATAATCGGCTCTTAGCATAATCTGCTTTCAGAACGATTCGATTGAATAGCGTTGACTTTGAATTGGAATAATTTTGCAAGTGGATGTTTTGATGTTAATAATAACTTGTGGTGCGGCGGCGGTCGGTGGCGCGGTGGCGCGAGGCTGGAGGGCAGTGTTCCGAGGTGTGCACTGTGTAGTGTGTACTGTGTACTGTGTACCGTGTGGCCGCGCTGCACGGCCGGGCGGTAGAGCGGCGAGTCTTCCGGGGAAGGCACTATCTCGGGTGCAGCCACCCCCTCATAAATAACGCGCGCTGGCGAGCCGGCGAAGCGCCCGTGCCAGATTCTACAGCTAGAAACAGTTAAACGCTCATAATTTCGTGCTGGTTAAGCTTATCTTTGTCTCGTACGAGTTTCGCTCTGCCGTCCCCTCCGCGCGTTTTCGTGGACATATTTTATTTGTTGCAGTGGAACGTTGTGTCGCGTCCGGGGCCAAAGTTATAATTGTCGTTCGACATACCTACCGCCGCAGCTTCTGCATAAACTTACCCGACGACGTTTACATTGTTCAAATAACTTTGTCTGGTTAATGTTTCAAGTTCCAACTTCCTTATGTGATTTTTAATAAGAATTTCGGCTCATTTCGATTAGGTGTACTTACAGTTCCTGCATACCTGCATAGGTATCATTTACTTATTATCTGTGGTCCTGCCACAAAGCGATGCAATAGGTAGGTAAGTATACCGAGTATACCGATAGGCGATAACTAATGCGTTGTGCAGTTGTCCAAGCGATAATATTAGTAGGTGTAAGTATAGGAATGTACCTAAAATAACTAGGTATTTTACATAGGTAAAGTCGTATGGTTGGAAAACAGTTCAAATAATAGGTAAGTACGAGTATACATAGGTACAATACACAAAACATATTTGAAACTTATGCATAAACCTCAGACGCAACTTTTCATGTAGATATACGCTGAAAAGGCATTCGCGTAGCGCTAGCGTGCGATAGTGGGGGTGGCTGGGGGATGCTAAGCCGGTATCATCCCGCCTTATCGCGGTGGCGCGGTTTTATAATAATTTTAATACCGGGTTCCGTACACTTCTATAAGCGAGTTTTCGTATCTCGGCGATGGCTGTCGCCCTCGCGTCAATCTGAACCGGGGTTTGCTTGAAGACGCCCTCGAGACTGCGGATTTATTCCAAACTTTTATTCAGTTTTGTAGACACATTTACCTACCGCTATTCGTTGGAGTTTGTATTTTTACGGCTGTTTTCAATACCGGTGCTATAGTGAATCGTCTGATAGAAAGTTTTTTGTAAACTATTTTTAATGTAGAGACTTGTGCTGATAAGATTATAAGTACCTACTTATCTATTAGAGGTTTCTATATATATTTTGTTATAACAAGGACACTATGTTAGGAACCGTATTTAGAAAAGCCGAGGAACGGACAAAGTGGAAGGTTTAGTTACCAACGAAGGCACTTTCATATGGACACTACCTCCAGCAATTATAAGTGTGCGACCAAGAAGATGGAACCGGGATTGTACTAGATTTCTTTGAAATAGGTCATTAATGAGTGGTCAGAATTTTTCTTAAAAATATAAAATCCATAGGAAATCGAGAAGCATACCTACTAGTACCTACAAAATAATTTTAAATATAGCATCTTTAGCAGATAGGTAGGTAGGATATTTTTAAAGTATATATATACCTATACCTACCTATATCTTCGATTGAAGCGGCTCGAAACTGAAGTTCTCTTGATCACATAAATATATAATTTGTTGTAGGTATATAAGATGTGAAATGTGAAAAGCGGATTATTCAAATAGCTCTACTTTTAGTCTGCATTTTGTAGTGTCACTTTATTTAATACAAAGGAGAGCGCCGTCGCCTGTCGCCTATTAGGTTTATTACAGTACAAGGTTTGTTTGTATTTATAGGGACAAACGCGTTTTCACCTGCACTCACTCATTAAAAGACTATGTTTTCTCTGTTTAACTTATGCAGATATTGCGTTTTGTCCCTAACAGAAATAAAGTCTTGCTACTTCTATACCTTATCATTAGCCACTAATGAAGAACATTATACCAGATCAGGTAATTCGCGAAAATGGATATAATAAATGACAGGCGTAATAGAGGCACTTGAGTGGAACATTAATAGAGACGGTGGGGGTAGTCGACAGGGGGAGGGGGCCGGGGAAGGCTAACGAGCGTTTTTATCCAGGGCGGGCGGATGATGGATGAACCCGCTTCCGTCGCGGCCGCAATACCTTTGTATTTATGAACAATGCTGAATTTGTTTTTATTAATTTCTTACCAACGCTGGAATGGAGACGATAATAATGACGTACTTAACTACGTTTAGTGTAGTGTTGGCTAGTGTTTGTTATTATGATAAAATTTTTCTAAACATCTAATGAGTCGATTTTGATGACACTTGCACAGATATCACCGAGCTACATACATATAGGCAATAGATATACGGAGAGCTGCATTTCACCGTGGGTTTGATTTTTTTTAATGTCCTGTTCCTGTTGGGTATAGGTAAGTAGATAATTAATGAAATAGCTAGGTTTCTTTAAATATTTGAATCCTCCCAAAGATTGACGGCCCAGAAAATCCGAAAGTTCAAAGGTTCGATTTGCACCAGTTGTTTCCTTCTTATCTACTAAACCTGGTCATCAGTATTGCACCTTCTCCTAGATTTATACTTACTTTAAATTAGTCACGTTTAGAAAAAAAACTTTGAAATCTTCTACATATTTACAAGGCCTTTGGTTCCATTTTGGTAATTTTTTCAGGTAGGACTTAGCTATATACGTTATATTTCTGTATAATTCGAGCATTTTTCTCTAAACAACACTAAACGTGATATAATTGAGAGCCAACAGGCTTCACTAAAAAGGAGCTAACTGTTAGAATAATGCGACTCTAATGATGACCGACACTGGACAAGTCTAATAATAATGTGAGGGGTCGCGCTCGCGCCCTGCTCTCATTCCATATTGATATTAATATAACTACCACCTTTCTTAACGCAGTTTAGTATATTTATGCAGGAAGATTTCTGATTCTTTTTAGATTAGTGAGAATTTTGCATAGGATTCTACGAGAGATACATAAGTTGTTTTTCGTCTACGAACGTATAGCGTAGGTGTTAGGAACCTACCTAAGTTGTATTGTAGATATCTAGGGTTGAGATAAAAATATTAAGAAAAATCAAAATTATTCTTTTCACGTAGGCCAACCTGTGGCTCTTATGATGTATTTACGTCATGAGTCATGACTAGGTATACGACCGATTTGATAGACTTTGATATTTCCACCCAGACATGATTTACAAGTAGGTAATGGGTATCTCTGGCCTGCCCAGCAGCCTAGTAGGTACGTGTTAAATCAATTATTGAGGATAAATGGAACATATTTCCTCATATAATCCAATTTTTAGGAACAACGTAGCATTTAGCTACGATTTCGTTAATCAGTCATATTTTTTTCTTTTATCCCTGGTCATACTTTAAAATATGTATTTGATATGTAATAAAACAAAAATGCAAATACATGCTTTCCCTATGACAGCACATAAATATTGTGGTAGGGTATATGCAAATCAGAGTTCGCTCACGACTGCAAGGAACTAAGTAGTACTTTGAAACAGTAGGCGCGTAGTACGCGAGGCAAAACTGCTAATTACAACATATATTAAACCCTCTATCGCGAATTTGATCACTAATATATTAAGATACGCCGGACATTCGCTTGTAATATTCTGATTTCTGACGCACGGCACAACTAACTCTACGGAGACTGCGGTTAAGTTCGATACGCTTAATTGAATTTATATTCACGTCGTCAAATGAATATGAGTGGAAGGCTCACTGTTTCATGCTTAATGATCCTCTATTAAGTATTCATTGCGCCTATGTCGAACGGTGAGAACCTCGTAACATAAATTTTGCGTATTATTTACGTTGACAAGCGTGCATTATGAAATTATAATGGCTCGATTGATATGCGGGCGACGCGTCCGCGACTCCGGGACGTGGTCATCGCGGCGGACACGTAAAATGACATTGTAAACACGATTCGAGCAGTGCGGAGACACGGTTCCCATGCCTGAAGTAGGTTGCGGGAAGGCTGACATTCCACCTACGCGGATACTTGGGGGAATTGTTTGAGCCGCAATCTTGTAAATTCTCAATTTAATCTTAGATGTAATTATAACTCTCGAACACCATTGTCTCGTATATACGACTACATTACGTAATTGGTTAATGGTTAGGGAATCTGCGGGTAAACTAGTTGATACTTAGGTAGGTATAGGTAGGTACATGGAAATATTGTGTAGATTAATTTTGTGCAAGTGACGTGAAATACCACTGAAACAAATTAATTGTACGGCAGACTTGAGTAGACGATGCAATTTAACTAGAGTTTGGGTAATAAATTGTATAGCACCGGTACGCTAGCATCGTTGAAGATAGGTAATACCTGCATGGAATATACAGGTAAATCAACCGGTTTATTTATAATATTGTGTTGTTATATGAACCATGTAAGGTTGTTTTTTGTGCAGTGTCGCGTGATGAGCTAGTTTAGTGGATAGATTCGCACTAGTCGAAATAAAGCGAGCCAATCAATATTAACACGCCGCAAACAGCGTAAATTGTTGCCTAATGCCGCACACGCACACATGCTCAGCGGTACGTCGATGTACACGTTCGATAGCAAGGGTGCTCTCCTTTCGCTTCAAGACCTGCATGAAATAAAAACTTTACTACTATTACTGAAACTATTGTTCGTATAAATAATTGATTGAATGTAATAATAGTATAATACACTATCTTTCAATGTATATTTTTTGCAACTACTAGAAATAATTTCCAACGTCATCGTTAAATTTTACTTTTTAAGATTTCAGATGATTGCAAACATTATCTTCTATGGAGGAGTTTCAATAAGAATTACTGAAGTTTTTGTAGGTACTGCAATTTCATAGGTAACTGAACTTTAGAAGAAAAATGCTTGAATTTGGAAGATGGATTGGATGGACTTACGTTACAGTGTATTTTTAGCGACAACATTTTGTAATAAGACAAATATTTTTCTAATAGTTAGTAAAAGTGCGACACCTGTGAATGTACCTACCCGTAATTTTTTACATTTTTGGTGCTTCCAACGTGATTTTGGGCAAAGAAGGTTACTTAGTTATTAAACTGGATCTGCCTGTATGTTCCTGTATTACACTGATACAAGAAGTACACGCTCACAAGCACACGCATCCTAGCTACACGCACGCACACTATTCGCCGCGCCCGGCCTGTAATAACTCGGAACCACAATAAATCAATGTGATTAATGTCATTAAGCACTGTGTGCCGGCCTCTCTATATTCCGTCAATATGCACTGTTTTACGACATGCCGCGCCACGATAGGTAATTAGTCAGCTTTGTTAGGGCGCATCATGAATATTGTTTAAATCGTAAGTTATTTACACGAAAATTAGAACGATAAAAGTGTAATGTCAGCAACCCGCGATCACTGAACGACTTTATTTCTAGTCGTAAAAAATCGGGTGAAAAACGAGCGTGACAAATTAGTTGCGATCAAAGAGATATAACGGCGTGTTCATAAACACGTCAATTGTGCAAAAATGATCCCTGCTATTTCTCAAACTATATTTCCTCTGATTGCTGTTGGCGTGTTGAAACTCCGAGTCAGAGATTGACGTAGATCAGCGAGAGATTACTGAACGAGTATTAGGTATACCTACGTTAAAAATACAGTGAGAGATATATTCATAAGAGTTCGTAAGTACCTAATGGTAGTTATATATAGGTAATTCATATCTAATATTATATTCATTTACGTAATACTCATTTTTTTTCATCGCCGGCCCACTACTGGGCACAAGTATTCTCTCTCTCCTCGGATTTAGGCTTGATTTAGTTTTAGGCCATAGTCCACCGCGCTGGCCAAGCGCGGATTGGCAGGCTTCACACACCTTTGAGAACATTACGCAAAACTCTCAGGCACACAGGTTTTTTTAAATTCACTTAGGTATAAAAAATTAAAAAAAAGAACGATTGTGAAAAATGGTCTTTCTCTGCATACTAGAACCAATTCGGATTTTGACAAGGACGATAGTACCGTTGCTTCTTAATAGCTAGTAGTCAAAGCACATTTCCTTGGAATGTACCTATTGCAATATCCATCATTGGAGGTAGTGATCGTTGTCGATCACCGATCCCTGGTCAAATTCTGATGCACGTTTATCATACGTCTGTTTGATGGATAGGAGGTAATTATAACGATTAGAACAGCATCGCAAATCATGGGAACGGCGAGGACATCGGCTGCGCTAGTTGACATCGTTATCGTCGCCACGCATCTCGATTGTTGGCCCGGCTCGGGAGTCGGGCGCCATACGGTTGTGTTCGCAGCGAGCCGACCGTTTCATACTTTATTTCATCCATCGCGGCGAATGCTTCATGCACGAGGCGTAGTTACAGCGTTACGAATGTATTGAGTATTGATTCCGTGGCCCATTTAGATCGCCGATACGACAACGGTTTGATGGACAAGGCTCGCGCGTTCGTTGTGTTCTGTTTAAACTGTGCTATGGTAGCCATTTCGAATTTGAATAAAAGAAAACGTCCCATGTAAGAAAAACGAGCCAACAAAAAAATCGGAGATTATTTTAACGGAAAATAATAATAATAATCCTCGAATTAACTAAATAACGATTATAATATTACGTAGACTTTAATAAAGATATATACCTCTTGATATTAAATCCATACTTGAAAAGGGTACCAGTAAGAGTGCCAACAACATAGTGGATTTTAAGACAAGATCTTTCTAAAAATCCTTGTCATCTTTTTAACCGGGACGTGTCCTAAATAAACAAGTCGCTTGGCAGTCCTAATTTAAACGAGTGTTCCTTGTGAAGGATACTAAATATTCTAATATAATTATGCCAGCTTGTTTACTTTGAAAACTAATAGTAGTTAGGTACTCTGCGAGATCAAATCAGAAATGAGGAGATTCGTAGGAGAACCAAAGTCACCGACATAGCTCAGCGTGTCGCGAAACTGAAGTGGAAATGGGCGGGGCACATATTTCGAAGAACTGATGGTCGTTGGGGTCCCAAGGTGTTGGAGTGGCGACCCCGCACCGGGAAACGCAGTGTTGGCAGACCCCCCACCAGGTGGACCGACGACATCAAACGAGACGCAGGGAGCCGCTGGATTCAAGCGGCGCAAGACCGAAGCCTGTGGAAGTCCATGCAGGAGACCTTTGTCCAGCAGTGGACGTCTATAGGTTGATAAAGAAGAAGAAGAAGTTAGGTAGTATGTTTGAAGTTTGAAATTTTTTTATCGTAGACTTTTTTTACATCGTCTACCCGCATGTTGGCGCGACGTTAATGTCATACGAAATTTTGAGACATCAATTATTATTATTTTAGTTCCAACTAGCGTTTCATTGCGGTTTCACTGGCCTGAATTTCGAGTTATTATTGAAACCATACCTGCTCTATTTTGAACAAGAGTTGAGGTTTGTATTAAACGAATACATTTACTTACGCACGCACAGTTGCTGATACTATTTAAACTGCATTTGGCTGCATCATATTCATAACTCTTCTCAAATTTTTACCAAGAAGTATCTAATTTAAATTGTTAGTTTCGCACGTCACTTACGTGTTAGCTACATTTTAACTAAAAGCGTGTTTTCGGAAAAAAGGCATGTTATAGGTACCAGAATCCCAAGTATTTTTCGTTAATTCAGTAGGTAACTGCTATATTTTGCATTGGGTAGGTAGGTATCTACTATCTAAATAATGCTGGAGCACTAAAAAGAATTAGGTATAGTCCAAAATATAGAATGAAACCTGTAGCTCTTATGACAAGTCAAGACTCTACCATCGGTTCAGAAAGCAGATTCTGCTGACAAGGGCCAGCCAGAAACAGTATATAGTAAAACTGTATCGTCCGAACTGGTTGCGATTAACCTTGGCAACAACCTTGGCAGTGAAAGTTCCATGAAAATAGGCCAGCCCAATCGATTTAACGTTGAAGCGCAAGCAAATGCGATAATTTTGCTAAAAAAACTTCATGAAAATTGACACAAACCTTGGTTGAATACGTTAATTTAGAAAAATACGAGTTTTAGTAGTTCAAGAGTAATGGTAGATACGTAAATAAAGAGTAATGGTAATGGTACAATTACGATTACCTATTATCTACATTAAAAAAAAATTTCATAAGCATGTTAACTGGCTATTCAAAATTCGTCATGAAATTCATTTAGGTAAGTAACTTAAATAGGTGAAGTTGATAATATTATGCAATTAATTGTGCCCACGACTGCGTCCACTGAGTTTTGTTTTTTTTTAAGTCTTAAGGGAACTCTTTGTTTTCTTGGGATAGGTATACTTATACATATTTTGCGTCTTCATCGAGTGTAGCTAATAGCAAACTACCTTTACTCTCACCTAACAGTGTGTGTCCGAGCTATGCTCGCAATATCGCTGCGAGATCAAATCAGGAATCAAGAGATCTGTAGCAGAACCAGAGTTACTGACAGAGCTCATCAAGCTGCAGGGGAAATGGGCGGGGCATGGGTATAATTCGAAGAAATGATGGTTGTTGGGGTTCTATTAGGTGTTCGAGAGGCGACCTCGCACCGGAATGCTCAGTATTAGCAGACCCCACTAGGTGGACCGATGACATCAATCGACTCGCAAGGAGCCACTGGATACAGGCGGCGCAAGACCGAGACAAGTGGAAGTCTATGCAAGAGACCATGTGGATGTCTATTGGTGGACAAAGAAGAAGAAGATATATCTAGACATAAATAGCGCAGATGTCTAATTCCCGCAGAAAATAAGCCAGCGTCCATTGTGGGCTGTGGTGGTCGCGGGGATGCCGATGACCATTTCGGTTGCACGGCAGCGCCGCAAACTTCGCAATCAAATAAATATTTCGGCACAATTAAGAAAACGCCACAGAGTGTAGCACTCGTGACACTGTGACAATAGTATTCCGTGGAGTGGCCGTGTATTAGAAAGTTTAGAAGATAAAATATATATATATATATATTTTTTTTCAATCAATTAATGATAAAACGCAGCAATTATTTTAACGTTTGCTTTTTCACGAAATATTATACTCGTATAAAAACGAAAGTGTGTTTGTTTGTAGGTTTCCTTCTCGCAGGAGAAACGGATCGAAGTAATTTTTTGGGTAGCTATACTTACCTTATAGGTAGTTGAGGACCTGGAAAGTGACGCTACTTTTCACCCAAAAAACGAAGAGTTCCCGCGGGATTCTTAAAAATCTAACACTTGGATGAAGTCACGTGGATAAGCTACTTTTTAACCGAAAAATGTAAAAAAGGAGGAGGAGTAATGAGGTTATCAATTCGTCGAAATCTTTTTTCTTTTACTCAAAGACGCCTGAATCGATTTGAAAATTTTTTTTTGTTTGAAACGGTATATACTCCCCAGATGGTCCCATATAAATTTTATCGAAATCGGTCGAGCGGTTTTTAAAATATGAACAATAAATTAAATACTTTGTATAGTGTGTGTGTAATGTAGTAAAGCGGGAGTTTGAAGGCGCTTGTTAAGAATTTTTTATATCAAATTTTTTTATGAATAAATTTTTACTATTCAATTGTTTATCAATACTATTACTCAGTACCTTGCTAATTTTCAAAGACATTACAGACGATCTCAAGTGAGTCACTGGCAGACTCTGGAAACTAACGGCAAGAGATCGTCTTCTGTAACTATTCTTGGAAATGACCTATATCCAGCCGTGGACGTTTAGGTTGAGATCACGACAACGCTTAGTAATAAGATAAACAACTGATAAAAAAAAATGTATAATGTATATGTATAAAATGTATATCGTGCAGCAGAAATACACTTTTGGAATTAATAATAATATATGTTAAAACTTTATTATTCAAGTCAATTTATCCAATACATAGTATAAAACCTATACGAGTTTGAACATAGTAAAATAAGAAATACGAAACATGTAGCGCAAATAGCTTGAGAATAATAATTGTAATAACTCAAGCGCAAACCTCTCCACGGACGCCGCTGCGCGCTCCGCGCTCGCCGCGCTCAGCCCACATCCGCTGAAGTATTTTGTTTATTGCTAATGCGATTTTATTTTTTATTGCTTTTTATTTATCTTTATTCAGCGATTGCGGTTTATTGTATTAAAATAAATAAGAATTCTTGACTTTTTAATTTTATTCGAGCCGATGTACAAGACAGCGCCGCGAGGAGAGAAAGAAATAAATTTTAATAAGCGTTTCTTTTTTAAGGCGTGATTCTTCAGTTAAAGCGATTTATTTTTTATATAAACTTGAAAGATAAACCGTATTCATTAGAGATCGGCTGGAAGGGGACGAATATAAAAATAAACGTCTGCAAGTTAGTGTCGTCGAGTTATTGTGGTTGATCTGTTTCACTGAGATTGGGCCTTTGGTCGGCTGACTCGTCATCGTTGTTTCATTAATAATAGTAATAAAACATTTTTAATTAGTATACCTAAGCTATAAAAAGGGAAATAGACAATTTTCCTCTTTCCGCTTAAACTATTAAGAACTAGCTGCCCGGATAGACTTCGTTCTGTCAAAAGTTAAAAGTAAAAATTATTTTTTTTTTTTTATAAAAACCTTCCGTGGACCTTAAGAAACATACAAAAAAATAAATTAACCGAATTGGTCCATCCATTCTTGAGTTATGCGCTTACCAACATTCATTTTTATAAATATTAAGAATATAAAGATACAAACTACTATCTACCTATTCCTAGAGTTAAGTATATCGACGCTGACATATTCGTCAATTACTATCAGCTGAGATTGCAGTCAGGTAAGAGCTATCTTAACATCAAATAAAAAAGTACTATGATATTTGCATATTATTCTTATCAGATGTACTATAATAATATACTTGTAGCCTACACGTTTTTACAATTCATCTGAACGTTAGTTTATGAAGATCCCTGCATGCCAGAACGCAACCTCTACAGCTGCTGTTTGTAATTCGTTAGAGGTTCGTTTTTCTCATAAAAGTAATCAATTATTTTCTGCATGATCTTGGAAAGTAGGCATAGAGGCGACTCTTTTCACATCAGTATGTAAATAATATGTGTCATAAGCGTGAGTGGTGTCTATTTATGTTGGCATGTGGGTCGCCATCGCGCTGGTTCATTTGAATTCAATGAGCGATCGCAGGTAGGTTATTACTTGGGACGCGTACAAACGTGTGTAACTTACGGTGGGACATCTTTTTCCCATATTAGGAGGTCGAAGATGTTAAAGTTATGGGAATTATGTTCTTTATGATTATTGCAAGATGGTAGGGCCAAATACTAACAGCCAGTTGCACACCACTATAACACCACCACCACCACCATATAAGACCACCATATAGCTATAAAATTAAACTTTGGAAAAATTACTTACAAAATTTGATGAATTAGCGGGCGCAGTAGTGTGTGCTGTTGTCTTATGAAGGAACTTAATTAGAGAATTTATCCTTACAAGTTATATATGAAATGCAAAAGCGTGTTGTTTTTTCCTTCAATCACGCCGCATTAAAAACTAAATCCATGCCGATGAAGTCGCGGGCATCAGCTAGTATCTTTATAATAATGTTAAATAAGTACAATCAACTCTCTTTTTCGTTAAAGATTAATTTTCGGAATTTACTCACGTCGACGGAATCCAATCGCATCGCATCCAGCGGAAGTACATAAATAATGTTTATCGATCGATCATCGCCAAGGAACAGTGACGCAGACGTTAGATTTATACACGGTAATATTATCTTTATACTACCTTCATTGTCAGCCGTAAACTAGATCTCCATAAAAAGGAACATTTCCTATTTAAAATTTATATAAAAGACAATAGTGGACAAAAACTCGGCGCCCGCTCGCGAAGCGGCCGGCGACTATGGCGCCAACTGCCAAATCTCTATCGGCCGCGCGTAAATTACGCCTTTTTACCTGGATTCCTGTTTTGACATATTTAAGGCATTAGTAATAATTATGAGTGCTCCAACCGACCCAGTAAGTGAGCGCCAGTGAGTTTTGACACTATCTTAATGACGAACGTCGAGTGACAATAAATATTGAAACCTTATCGGAACCTATTCGTATTGCGTCAGTCGGGCTAGTATTCTAAAATAGACCCCCCAAATTGATACTTCCACTGATTGTTTCATGTACTTAAATTCTATATTTTTCTAAATCGTAGCTTTATGGGCAGTACCTACCTACACAATCTGGGCATAAGCCACGCGAGTCATCGACGATATTATAGTTACACTAGCGGCACGCTATGATGGCCGGTTTGACACATTACAATAGTGATGTGGAATGTCAATTTATTCTCGAACAAAAAACAATTAAGTTTTGTTTTTGTACCTGATTAAATAGGTTTAATAAAACAAAAATGTATATGTTTATTTAATTTATTTGAACGAACTGAATATTTGAATGAAAATGAATATACATACTTTATATGCACACAAGAAACATATGAATACAAAAGATACCAAAAAAGGTGCCACAAAAGGCCATAATTAATCAGATTCGTCCATACTACTATTTTCACTGTCGTCACTGCTATCATCACCTACATTAATAATTATATGTTCGTTTTCTATAATATTATCTATTTTCACATCTCTTTCATAATCTTCCCTTATTAATTTAACAGTATTCTATTCACAACCTTTTCCCAGTCTCCTTTAGTCACATGTTCACAAGCTTCTTCTAATAATTTTAGCATTTTTTTTGTGGTAAATGGGGGTTCTGTATTGTGTCTTGCAGCATATCCCTTAATTTGAGCCCACACCAACTCAATCGCATTATACTCACAATGGTAAGGCGGTAACCGTATAACTCTGTGCCCATGTTCTAATGCTATTTCGTCAATGACGTATCGGATCTTGGTTGGTTTGTTTTCTTTTAAAAGACGTACTAATTCCGCTTTTAACATATTCATGTTTGCATCTACGCCATTTTTACGAAGCCATGCGACGATATCAGCTTTCTTTTGGGATTTGGCAGGTGGCTTGTCAATTTGCATCGAGTGGTATGGGGCGTTGTCCATAATTATAATAGATGGTTCAGGGAGGCTACACAACATTGAGGTAAACCATTCAGTAAACTTTTCTCCATTCATGTCTTCATGATAGTCTCCAGTGGTTTTTGACGCAAAAGCCATGAGAGAACCTTCGACAAACCCGTTGATGGTTCCGGCGTGACAAATTATAAGTCGCGATCCTTTTCCTACAGGAACTTTGGAAGTAGATGCTGCTGTGTCATCGTTCCAAGAACGGCCTACAGTATGGTTAGCATTAAGCCATGTTTCATCCAAGAACACAACATTTTGCCAATTTTTGATTTCTTTCACTTGCCGTAAAAAAGTATACCTTGCCATCGCTATATCAAATCTTTCCATCAATATTTTGCGTTTGTTACATTTTTTGTATCGAAATCCAATGGTCTTCAAAATCTTCGTTAAAGAACTTTCCCCACCGAAGAATAATCCAGCTTCCTTCAGTGAATGCACCAACTTTTTTCTTGTTGGATACTCCTTCTGTAAATAGTAGCCGTAAACATGTCTTCGGATAGCATCGGCATCAAAGCTATCGATGCCTACGACTGGTTTTGCTCGTTTTCTCTTTTTTGGTGTGTGAAGTTTATTTTCTTCTGTGCCAGTCTCGCCATATTTTTTTTTAGTTATCCGTCTAGCAGTTCGTTGTCCAATATTAAGCGCATCAGCTACGCGTTCAACCACTGACGTTATAGGTAAAATTGGCCCTCCATTTTGAGCTTCACGATCGAAATAGTTACGAAGGCGTATTACGAACTCACGTGTCTGACTATTTAGAACAGTTCTCTGCGTACGTTCGGTCATATCGACGAAATCCACAACAAAGGGCTTGAACAGAGTCCAAATTAACGAGCAAGGGTCAACAGTAATGCAGTATCAATATTTGAAATCCAAAGCCAGGTCAAAACTATATCACAATCGCATTGCACTGACAGTTTATACTTTTCGAAGCAACGTCAATTCGAAACTGCTTTGTTTTGCATTGAGCATTGACGCGAGTTTGCCGGAGGTAGTAGTTGTGCTAGCCAGCGATCCTATGTGACGATCGTATTAGATTCCATTTTTAAAAATTTTCAATTTAGAAAACCAAATGCCGAGTTGTGGTATATATCATATAAAAATAAAAATTTTACCTTTTGTATGAAACAGCTGATATTTTTTTGCGATTTCAGAGGTTTGTCCACATAGTGAAAATTGTTCATATTCACAAGTACATTCACCCCTTAAATGGTGCAAACTGATTTTTCTACACTTGTATACATTTTAGAAATCAATTTAATAAATAAATTTTGAGTCCTAAACCTAAAACTACATTCGATAAAATTTATGAATCTCTGCACATCACTATCGTCAATAAAGTAATACAATTATTTCCTTCAAAGTCGTTATCAATTAATACGGAACTTCATGAGCGGACAAACGTCAAACCGGCCATCATAGCGTGCCGCTAGTTTAGTCTTAACTGACTTCCTTAATACGAAATGTAATAAATGCAAAAGCGTGTTTGTTTTCGACTGTTTTTTCACCTCGCGGGCAATTTACCCTTTTCTTTTTGTGCTAAAATAACAAAAATCAAGGTTGAAGATAGTTTAAAGTCTTTTAAATACTTAATTAGATATATTATATTCATTTCTCACAATAATTATAAACTTCAAAGTCACAATATTCAACCCAAAAGGATCATCAAAATTCGCTTATTTGTATGTTATGAAGTTTCTATTTATTCCATAAAAAGTTCAAAATTTGTGACTTACGTAGGTTTCAAATGAGCGATTCAATTCTACTTTAAATGAAATGAATAATTTCAGCGTCTGTGAAATAAAAACAAATGAATCGTATTGAGGTATAAGAATGTTAGTAGCTTATAGCGAATATTGGGGTGAGCGTGAAGGTCGCACCGGGAGGGTCGCCCATCTGCTGCAGTCGTCCACCCACACGTAGTTTAGTTAACAAGTTGCAATAGTTTTAATTGCGACCCGATATTTGTACCTACCTATACATCATTGTCGCCATTTCTGCATCATTGTAGTGAATGTTGAGTTACCCAATCAAGTACAATTATTGTACCTAGGTACCTAAATAGCTACATAACTAAATGCAAAGCCATAATCTCAACCCAACGCTACCCAACCTCAGACTATTAGTCTTTAGGCAATAGTTTATCACGCTGGCCAAGTTCCGATTGGCAGACTTCACACACCCTTGAGAACATTACAAACTTACAGGCATACAGGTTTCCTCATGATGTTTTCCTTCACCGATAAAGCATTTTATAGCTATGTATTTAATTTCTTCAAACGTAACGCCGATAAGTTAGAGTGCGTGCCTAGGATTCGAACCCCGGACCCACGAAAAGTTGGACGAAGCCTTAATCACTAGGCTATTACGGCTGTGTTGGCTTACATTAGGTTTGGAAAATATTATACTAGCCAGTTTACTCTTACGTGTTTTTCTCAGAATTTTTTACTGCGGAAAATGTCCCTTTTAATTTGATGATTTTTAAGAGTTTTTAAAATAGAATTAATGCCTGGTTAGGTAAGTCGATTTGAATGTGTTCCCTTCAAATTTAAAAAAAACATTGATTAAAGTAAAATTAATTTACAATACGGAAGGTCAAAGTTCAAATAAAGCAATTTACGTAAGAATCTACTTAAAACCCAAATATTTAAAGCTTACACCTTTTAAATATTTAATTTGAATAGTAGAACTCCAAGCAAAACAATAAATGGCATTCAATTTTATTATAAGCTAAAAGGTACGAATGAAGCTTTATTAAAAATGTAACGCTTCGTTCCGTACACAATTAATATTCGCGTCAATTAAACATTGCGGCAGTAGCGGCGGAATAAAATAAAAAAATAACAAAATACCCGATATCCGAAAAACCGATCATGTGTTTCGGGTGGTATGAATAAATCAGATATAGCGACGACGCGAGTGGCGTAGGCGCCTGGGGACGAGGGGGCGAGGCATTAAACCTTTTCAAAGAGTCAACTGAAAGAGTCGCGTAAATATTATAAGGTTTTACGACGTCTCATTCAGTCATTAGCTTTAGACTTCGCCTTTTGTTTATAACCGTTCGTTCGTAGAGTTGTCACGAGCTCGCGATAACATCGGTCCCGGCGTCTCCTCATTATTTATGTGAATTTTGACAGAACCACATAGAGTATTGGGTTGCAGCGAAACTAGATAATTTATGGCAAGTGCACAGCGCACAAGGTCATAAATAACCGGTCATCAAATTAAGACAAAAGCTAGAGTCGATAAGCCATGCGATTAGGGCACGCCTCGTTGTTGTTGCCACTGCACTATTTGACGTGGATAATATTTTTCCAACTTTTACGACTTCATTTTCTGATTGGCTTTTACTAATTTAAGTATACGTGACGTAGGTATGTTATAAAACCCATGTATTTTATTATTGAAAGTTTTTCCAGCTGCTGACTTGATTACCCATTTCAAGCGGTTTGACATATTTCCCGTTACTCTCAAATGTTGCTAACAACGAAGTTGTGTGTGAAGCTAGCAGAAAACTGCGCCTGTTAGCGTTTGAAAAAGCTAACATGGAAACTAATTTTTAGTACATATCTGAATTTTAACACTCAAAAACAAATGCCATTAAATATGTGTGTTGCCATTAAGTGTTTGTTAAAGTTTATCCAAACTTTAACAAACACTTGTTAAAGATACTTAGGTAGGTACATACCTACCTAATAATATCAGTTTCAGAATCCTGTTGATAGCCTAGAAGGTAGATACCTACTACATAGTAGGCGAACTTTTGGGTCTCTTCTTATTAATAGTGTTTCTATCGTCGTCGTCATCGTCTGGACAGGTCTCTTGAAAGGTCGTCCACAAGTCGATGTCTTGTGGAGCTTGTATTCAGCGGCTCCCTGCTACTTGAATGTTTATTTATTTAACTAATATAAATGTGTCGTATCATATATCTAGGGATATAAGCAAATAGCCGTAAGATATTAACTACACACAGCGGAAATAAAATTTATACCGCTTAATAGGCTTCGGACAAGGGTGAATGAAATACGGTTAATGATAAATCCACAAATGAGATTTGCGGACGCCTGGCCACTCAAAACCAATACTCTATTGTCACTGGACACTCACCTTATATTAACACGGATCATCGGAATATTGGGCTGTACAGGGTGATATCTTGCTGCTAGCATTAGCGACAAAAACAAAATCTAATAATATGCTGCTCTATCTTTTGAGTTACTATGATGTAATCGGTGAGATTATCATTAATCTTACCGATTGGCGAACTGTCATTCACTTTTGGCCAGTCTGTAAAAAGATGCCAAATAAAACCGATATGGGATAGTAGATATGATGTTTTTCTATTCCTTTTTTCTTGCCGGCTCTTCTGAACAGAATCTACCTGTGGTAGAGTCATGACGTGTCATAAGAACCACAGGTTGACCTACGTGAAACAAATAATTTGAATTTAGCTTTTATCTTACCTCTCACTCTGTTCACACTCTAGACTTGGACTCATCTACATATTTTGCTATCAGATGCAATTGCAGTCGCGGATCGTCATAATTGTTTTCGAAGAAAAATAATTATTTAGTGCGGTTATTTCTTCTCGATACCATTGCAATTACATTGTCAACTGACCAATTGACTGACTGACATCTATGAAATAGTAGCTTTTTTGATTAATTGAATTAACTATTTGACTTAACTAGGACCAACTAGTTCAACTATACCTACTTTATGTGTGCCTGTGTGTAGAGATCATCGACGATGGACGCAGAACTGAACTTAAGAATTCTAGACAATTGCGTTGAAACTTGACAGTTGACAGTATGGGTACCTACCTATATAGGTGTACCTACTCGTTAATGCGATCACCCTGTAGATGTCCCGGTGTAGGTGGTGATGCTCCAGATGGACGTGGGTCAGCAGCTGCGTGGTAATTAAGAGGTGGCTGAGAGTGGCATGCGCCGGAGCACAATGCGGTTCAATTGAATGAGAATAATCTTTGCACCCACGCCGGTCGCCGCGTGCGTGGGTGGACCGCTGACCAGGGCCGCACGACTGAAAGTGGCTTCACTTGTAGATATAATTTTAACAACTCAATTTGGTTCCAATGAGGTTTAGCTGAATTGTGAGTAGGTCTTACTAGGTCTATAACGAGCTACCCAAACTAAATTGGAACTTTAGTTTAGTTTTGGTTTTACGTCGTGATTTAATTATCACCATTACTAACTTCTATAATAAGTACTTATTACCCATAATACCTATTGTAAAATTAATTTTATCAGAAATAAACTACAAGGGCTGAATAAGCACTTCTCGTCAGATGTTTGTTGGGAATGTTAGTTTTTTAACCTAATGTTGTAGGGATTTGATGAATGTTTGTTTGTGTACTTACATCTTTGATGATTACGAGTAATTGCTACCCTAATCAACTCCGCTAACCTTTACCGCAACAAGTTGAGCCTTAAAATAAATTAATAAATTATGTCGCTCTCAGCTATCTCTAATCATAGATAATAAATAATCTATGAATAAAATAACGTTTTAATTACATAATTAACGATGTACAACATAAAGTTATAAGTATTTTTTCAATAAATATAGGTAAGTATATTGTGTTACTCTACGTAGGTATAGGAATATGTGACCACCATACACTTTTAGGTTAGATTTGTTGGTGTAGAGCATATTCCAGTTCACAGAACAAGCACAAAAGCAAACAATTACTTTAAAAATTGCCTTAATGATAAATTGGTGACCGTTTCTAATGGCTACTGGGGCAAGAGTGATCCGACCCGGAATGCCCGCGCAGTCATAACGTCCTTCATGTACAATGCCGCTCTCTCTATGATTTATGTCTTAATTGTGCGATTCTTCTTACCTTCTAGGGAGTTTTTGTATTTATTGTCATCATAATACTTTCATATTTCATTTCATTCCAATATTATCGAGAATATAATCTGCTCTACAAGTTACAACTAGGTGACTATCTAGGTATTCGTACTTTATTTAATAGACTAAATAACGCTTAACTAAAGTATGTAATTATTAAATAATCACGAAAGATAAATGAATAGGTACAATTGGAATCTTTTTACATAACAGAAAAATTATATATTATTATACATAATATGGACATGAAACATGGAAATTTTTGTTGATACTCGGTAAGTAATGGGAACATGTCTAACCTATAGGAATAAATTCTCGAGATATCTTGAATGAGAATTTTAAACACAAAAGTAAGCCTGGAATTGAATTGAATCCTATTTCCGTCGGAATTTCCGTACACCTGTTGTATACAGTAGGTATATCTCAATAGTAAACAAACAACGGAGAAAGCAGGTAGGCGCTGCGTGCCGGGATACGGTACCATCATACCATGTCGCGGATGACGCGAGGACGCCACTATTGTCAATACTGCTTGCAAAGAAAACTAATAGAGGTTTCCTTGTCGAAACGACTGTTTTACCGTTTTTATGAGAATGCATCTACCGACAACATTCGGTTCATTTTTCGAAATAATATTTCTAATGTATTTTTTAAACCTCATTTTGAATTACGTAAGAGACTAAGGCGTTAACTAGTTTTAAACTACATATATTACTTAAAATTAGTCATTTAAAAACTTGTAGGTATTATTATAAACCTCCTTATCAAATAATTTATAAGTCTCAGGCCTATTTCACAATCTTCGTACCTACTATAGTGTTTGGTTTTGTCAGTTTTTGTGTTTGCTATCTGTCAAAACGTCAAACTTATTCGTTGTGTAAAGGTTACTTGGCGATGGTGAACTAGGCCTTTATATGTAAATTATAAAAAAAATCTGTTTGTCACTTTTCAAATAATTCCATAATCAATTTTTTTAAATAGCTCTTGGGTAAACCAGAATGATACCTACATAGGTTTTTATTAAAGAACTGCAAAATTGGGTGATGACCGTAATTTAACACTTCAGTAGTTTATAGGTCATTTTCCTTACCAGATAAAATACTTTTTACCCAAAGCGCATAATATTAGGTACCATCTCCAAGCCGTTGTGGATAAAATATTTTTACAAGCATAGTAGAAAGGTGCGAGACATCTGAAACCGCCGCGGGCGTATAGGTTTGTCGTAGCTCCATTGATATCAATATGGGGGAGGACTTTAATATTGAAGTTATTTATTGTAAATCGCTTCCTTGCCCTTTTGTAATAAAATAATATTATCTGTCTTTCTACGCAGTTTGTCATTGCTCGTAGGTAACAAACAAGATCCTCTAACTTGGATGAATCATTTCAACCCTTTGCTCTACGTAGACAAATATATTATAACGAAACTTCGTAGTCCATTGTAATTTCTACTTCTAGAGAATTCAAAATCCAGGAAAAGTTACGTGACAAACTTTTTTAGGTTTAGGTTCAAATCTCATAAAAGCCTTTTTTATATCTTTGATTCAAATCAAAATATTTAATACGATCACGCTACGTACGCACGCAGAGTACGCTATTCATTTTTGAAAGTTAGTTGTGATGGATTTTTTGGTGTCCTCAGCTACATCGACGTCACAACATTCTTTTTCCGAGTCAGCAATAGGTATCAAGTCTGTTAAGTTACATTTACGTGTTTCCATCGGCACATAAATTAAATAAAATATTACCGTGATTTTTCTCAACGCATGCCTCTGTGGGCTGTGGCGTCCCCGCAAACAGTAATAGCAAATTATTAGTACTGAAATGATATTAAACAGGGAATTATAAGCATAGAGACAGCGAGCAGACGTTACGCGCGGTGACAATGCAAACGCGAGGGGTCCCTGCTTGAAGCGCGGAATGAATAAAGATATTCCCGTTATTTGTACTACAGATGTCATGTAATTTCATTGTGTCGCGAAATATTTAGAGTAAACAAACGGGGAGATGCCGTCCGGACTCGATAAGATCTGACTACTTTCTATACACGTATCCACTGCTTAATAGTACATTTTCATAGCACAACAAAAAAATCTACGCGATAATAAGGGATTTGTATTTTTTGCGGTTGCCAAAAGAGATTAGTCGCTCTGACTATAAAAACGTTAATGATAAATTTTATCGTGGTGACCCTAAAGTGTATGGCGTAATATAAAAATTCTGATATAGGAATCATTTTTGGGCTAAAAAGTTTGGATTATAATCTAGATAGAATCTCAGCTTTGAAAACATACAAAAAGTGTAGAGCTACGGTTGAGCGCTTGTTACTAAGCTACGCGTAGCAACGCGACGTGAAAAAAATCTCGTTATTGTAAGTATATTAACATCTATTGCTTGGGTAAAATTCTATTTCAAATATTAAGTATTTTCTTAGATGACCGTGAGATATCCTTGGATGTAATAATTTCTTCTGGGTGTTCATAAAACATGTTTTTCTGATTGCCAACTTCTTGAAACGTTTATAGCGAGTACCAATTTGGGAAATGGGTTCTTAATGCGTAATCTATTGACGCTATGAATATTTGCATTTGGTAAAATTATTCAGTTCGCATCAATACATCTATATTATGTTTAATAAAATCATGTCAGTCATAGGGAATCGAGACAAGCCCAACGAACATGAGCCCTCCATTAAATGATAATCCCTCCAATTTATCGGCAAAGCAAAAAATATACGGCATTGTGTCGTGAGTTGTCGAACATGAAAATTATTTTATATAAACACATTGAATATTCTCGGGTCGCGACCTCCCCGGCTCGCAGATTATTCCCGCTCTTCCCCAGTCGTCATCGGTTGACATATTTTTTAAAATGGGGCGACGGCTAATGGAATAATAATAAACTGGGATTTACTTTTTGGTCATCAGAGTGAATCAAAAACAGAAAGGGGTGTGAACATATTGGTTTTTGTTATACGTTTCTCATTGTCGGCCAACGGACCAATACTGTGTAATCAAAGGATGGAATGAAACCGAGTTCAGTCTCGAGCTATTTATCGCATGTTTGACAGCAATAACAGGGTTTGCTACGCATTAAGGCCGCCATATGTCGCTCATATCAAATTTATTTCTATTATTTTATTGGTTCGCCCGCCGATGATTGCCTTCATTACCTTTATAGATTGTCGCGGAGGATTCAAATTTATAGTCACCGATAGTCTGATGACTATAACGAAGTGAATAAAGTAATAATGGTAATAAATTGTAGCACGCTATCGCTACAACCTATCATTGTTAATATCAATTGTGCTTCAAGTCTTCCGAGTGTGGAGGCACTTCTCTTGATTAATTCTATGGGAATAATAATGTTGTACCAATACGTGAAGTTATAAATAACGTCGAAGGAGCGCTAAACGTGTAATGTTGCTACATTTGTACACGTATTAGACGACGACAATAGCCGCATGGGCAGAATGGGCTTAAAATCATCCATTTAAATAACGTTTTTAAATAAATACCGTGTAGATAATACGAACAATGCAATATTTTGTCAACTGCCTACTCCGGCCGCGGAGAGTGCAGTACCGCGTGAAGCGGAAAATCCTCGGAACATTCGAGGACATTTTTTGTGGGTTAATATCCGCACGACATTGTCAACCGGCCATTTAATACATCATGTAACACAATACTTTAAATACGACTAGATTTGTGCAAAATTTAAAATTTTTCCGCTCACTGAACTTGTATAAATCTATTGGATTAATCTGTTCTATTATTGCGTTGCATTTTTGAGTTAGGTAAAGGTTATATTGTGCTCTGTTCTGAATAAATGAAATTTTTTTTTAATTACTTATCAATTCATTTTTATTTAAGTAAAATCTTCTAAAAGACCATAATTTTGTCCTATGTTGGTAGAGCAAGCCGGGAAAAGAAACCTTTGCTAGTACAAAATTGCTTTTTCATTGAGATTATGTTTTTTTTTTCAAAAATTATTATTTTATTCATATTTTCTTTATCGTTTTGGTACGAAACCAGATAGAATCAGATTTGGCATTAATACAACTACTATTCCTTTCAGGTAAGCCTGTTTCCATCAAGACTGCAACGTCACTTACCACCAGGTGAGATCGCAAGCAATGTACCTAACCTAGGGATTATGTACGGTTAGAAGAATAAAAACCTTCTTTACAAAGTAGAATGACGGAAGCTGCTGGCAAAGCTCTTATATAAATATTTTATGATAATTATTTTTTTATATTGAGATATTTCCAGTCTACCCTCTTGTGTGCACCGCATTACATTGAATAGCTTTTCTGAACACCGACGCCCGTAATTCTCTATTCAAAAGCAATAAAACAAGATATGACAAAATATAAGGTTTCATAAAGCTTTGGTTTCATGACATATAATATTATATTTAAAGGACATTATTATGGTTCTTTGTCTGTCATTTTAAGTATTATGCCGTTTACGTCGTCGCATGCCTCACCACGTTTCTCATCTTACAACTAATTATATTCCTGGTACAAACCTTATCTTGGTTGTATTAAGACTTTACGTTACGGTACGGTATATAATCGGAGTGACTAGTTGTACGGGTACTGGACGAATAAATTATATTTATTCGTACAGTTCTTCAATTTTTTTTGAAGGCATTGTGTTCGTTGCGTAGCCTAGTGGCTTATGCAGTCGCCTAATAGTTAACAGTCGATGGTTGGAATCCCGGCTCGACAGACAGAATTTTCTATTTTCATTTTTATTTTTATTTTTTCTATTTTCATTATTATTTTTTAAATTCCACATGTAGAATTTTTTTTTAAATTAAGAATGAATTGGATGATTAGCTTGTTTTTATTTGACAATTTTTTTTAAATTAGTTACACTGTAACACCATGGGAGAACCACCAGACTGTGCAAAAACTAAAGTTAGGTTAGGTTAGGTTAGAACATAAAAGATTCCGGTGCCCGGCCGCAGGCCGGGTACTTAGGTTCTATTGGTTTGAAATCTAAAATTAATTTGGAGGGGTTTCGCAGCTTCCTCTACTCCTTTTCCCCTCTCCCACTATTTTTTTACCTTCACTCCTTCACTAAGCGAATTATGGCAACATTAAAGGGGGGGCCCCTCCCTCCCTCCCCCCTCCCCTCCCCCAAATTCAGGTAGCACGATTCAAATATTTGACCAAAATGATTCGTCCGACTTCTGTACGAATAATTATAAATTGTTCGTACGGTAACCGTATTAATAATTATAAATTGTTCGTACAGTACCCGTATTAATAGATTCAGCCTTATATAATTGTGTACGGTTTAAAAAGATAAACACACATTATGCATAAAATCGATTAGAATTATTGAATTACTTTGAGGTTTCATTATACCAAAAATTATTTTATTCACTAACTTTATTCTTTCATGGGTTAGGTAGGTACCCACTTGATAGGCACATCTAGAAATATATTTCCATTAACCAATAAAAGAACATATATAGTTCTTTGGCCACAACACAAACATAAAGCTATTTTCCATTAGAGGAAGAGGGGGGGGGGGGGACGTGAGGCATGACGTGGTCACGCCAATGCTTGATCGAGGTCACCGCGAGAGATCAGAGAATCAGTGAGCGAGAGTGCATGGGTTTTTTTAAAAGTATGGTAAATTGAAGTTAGATTAATAAGATATTGTACCATAAATTACAAAGACAAGAAACGTAATGATTATGCTGTATTTTTGGTATTTCCCTTAGCTACCCTATCATCCCCCCCCCCCCCCCCCCCTTGTGCTTAGATTGCACAGATTTTGTAGATCTACATTTTCCACCACACACCACACATTTTTGACAAACCATTGTTATTCAGCAGACTGCTTGCCTTAAATAAAGAGAAAATTATATGACAAAGCGACAGTTAAATTAAAGAGGCATTACATGACGTTGGTATATGTTTTTGTATACGTGCGTCTATCAAGTACTAAATTCTAAAGGTTTTTATTAAAATGAACAATACAAGCTGCACGTGACATTTTTTATTACCATTCATGTCTACATAAAGTTTTTGTAGTGATTGAAAATAATTTAATAACCCGTTCTATAAAAAAAACAAGCTGTTGGTTAGTTTTCCTAAAAGTCTTTTTTTTTTAATCTTTTGTGACTTATTTTTTTTTTGTTTTTAATTACCCTAAGAAAAGCCTTACTTAGCCTTAGTTACTTTTTAGTATGGTATGTAAATACCTATACAATAAATGTCTTTTAAATTTGTTAAAAGTTACCTACCTACCATTTATTACAACAGTAAGATTATCGCTAACTCAATTAGCTTTTTTATTGTTCTCGATTTTATATCTAAAGTTTATAGGAGGCTCATCCGGAATCAAAAACTTTATTATTACAGCCAACATGAATTCATTTGCATTAGCCGCTCTGAATTTTTTTCGTACTTTCGACGCACAGGTAGACCATAACCACAGAATATATAATAGATAACTGTCATACCACACAGTGCAGTGCGGCGCGGCGTCGCAATGAAGTGATTTTTATCAACAAAATAGTTAGGGTTGTGGCGCGGCAAATTGTTTGGCAAGATCAGCTAGCTAGCTAGCTTTTTGCTAGCAGCCATCGCGTGGATACTGGATAGCGAGCGGTCACTTCGATTTGAGACGGAGCCATGCGAGTGCTGTGTGGGAGCTGTGACGTATAGTGATTAGTGAGCTATAACCTAAATCTCTGTGTGAACCTGGTAAGTGGTCTCAATCCAATAACCAAGCTAGTCCATCGGTCATTTATTAGCCCTCATCAATAAAATAATTACAAGCCTATTTCGGCGTGTAATAAAATACTTGCATGCTACCTTCACTAATGTCAGAAGCGAGATATTGCAGTTGGCTTGTTAGTTGGCTTACAACTTGTTATAAGGTCGTTGTAAACACGCGTGACGGCGCGATATCACGTCATCGCGCACGCGAGCGCCGATGAGCTCCCTATACCTGTAATAATAAATCTGCCATCGGACACTCACTCGGACAACTTTCAAGCGTGGATGCCAATTTATTAACGATCTTTGACATCTCAGTTTTGCCAGCCAAATTTAATTTACCGCCAGCAATATTTGCATAACTGCTCTAAATGCTTTAACTTTATTGGATTTTTATATTTAACTTGCAATGTAAGTATGTACGCAAGTACGTGCCTATGTGTGTTTAGGTCAAATCTTGCAAGAAGAATTAGAACCAATTCCCGGTTTCCGATTGAGCTGAAATTTTGCATGTACCTATATGTAAATCGGATGACAATGCAATATTTTTGCGACAAGGGACTGATCTGATGATGGAGCTGAAAGATGGCTATGCAAACTCTGTAATAAAACGACGTAATTCCATCGAATTTGGGCTCGTTTGATACGTCTTGACAAGTACTCTGGTCCTAGATGATATCCAGTGTCTGATGATGGAGCTGAAAGGTACTTAAGGGAACTCTGTAATGAAAATACGTAACCCTATCGAGTTTGGGCTCGTTTGATTCGCCTTGAGAAGTACTCTGGCCCTAGATGATATCCAGGGTCTGATGTTGGAGCTGAAATGTTGGTAAGGGAACTCTGTAATGAAAAGGTAAATAAAAGCTTGTAAAAAGACAAAATAAGTTTCGCAGTTGATTTTTCTCGGATTGTTTATACTTACTACATTGCCCGCTACAGCGTCATCGAGGGGTTGGACGAGCGCAGAAGCTTTGCGAGGACGTGAATGTCCATCAGCTATGCATAGCCCACCACGTTCAGAAATTAATAGAAGTTCAGAAGTTATTTACAATATAGTAAGCGAGTGAGTTGCGTGCGGAGGCTGCGTGCGGCGGGCACATTCGCCTCTCCCCACATCGCACCCTAATTAATATAAGATCTCAATTAAATTGCGACACATAACGACCAGGAATTTTTATATTCAATTCAAATAAAATAAATATACACCGCGTGCTAACACGTGCAATTATTCAGCGACAAATCGCGTGTACTTGTTCGGTTTCTCTGTACTTTGTTTTAGGCAACTAAAGTTATATATGTAGTTTAGACGACCTGTCTTGTGCAATGGTGTCTTATGAGTGGGAGGTCGCAGGTTCGATTCCCGGCCGTAGCAATTTGAGGATTTATAATTTTTCATGGTCAGGTCGGGTGGGACTTGGGAAGTTTTGGCCGTGGGCCGGGCTAGCTAAGGATCACCCTTAAAAGACGCTGGCAAGCGACTTAGCGTTTCGGTACGATGGCGTGTAGAAAAGATTAGGGGTAGGTATCGGTTAAAAATGTATACTGCCATATCCCTTCCAAGTTAGCCTGCTCAAATCTTAGACTCCATCGTTACTTGCCATTAGTAGAGCTCTACCATCAGAACGAATACCAACGAATTAAAAAAAATTATAACACAGCTATGGCCAATGTGTAACCTCAAGACGATGGCTTGAATGTCCACATCCGAAATTTTATTTTGTTAAATGTGTACCTATCTTTTTCTTTTGATGAAATTGCGATAATACGAGCAGGAATAGGTACAAAATTATTAACGTGATAGATAAAATAATAATTAGCTTGATTTTAACTAAATATAATGTATAACGATAAATACGTAAATCTCGCTACAATAAACCCGCGACGTTTATCAACCTTCGATAAATCAATACTGCATTCAGAATGTTCGGCCACAAAACCCCGGTCCCTTAGATTATGATACCTCGTCCGATACAAAAAAGAAACATTAATTTTCAACTCGCTTAATTGACATCGGTTTATTATGACTAAACAAATAAAGTATTTCGGAGTCGGGGTTATAAATGGCCACTTTTCCGTTTAATGGTGCCCAAAGTTACTATATTCTGTAGGTAGGTATATAAGGACTTGACCAAGTTTTGAATCGTAATATTTTGGGTTCTGATTACCGCACCGATAACGTTTCATCTCACCTTTTGTCAGGGCTGGAGTCTACTGGCTACGAAATAAATTAAATTGTTACATTCAATTTAATATACTTAAATGAAACATTGCGGCAAATTCTGTGTTTGTCGATGAAATCGGTCCTTAGACTCTCAATTTAGTTAAGAGATTATGCAATCTCTAAACTAAATTGAGAGTAAGGGCCGATTTCACCAACGTAAAATAAATATTATCTTATCCGAGCGTCAATTTTATGTTTTGACAGACTTTTCAATACAAAAACTATCAGAACGCCCAATTTATTTCTTGGATAAACGTCACTAAAAAACGTCGTTTTAGACGTTTGTGAAATCGGCACTAAGTCTAAATCTTATGCTATCCCTTTCATAATGTTCCCTGCGGAAAGGGATAACACTTGATGTAGAACTGTCAATTTAGTTTAGGTTAGAGATTGTGTACAACGGAATTGGCCACATTTTCATTTTAAAAATAAACCTTATAAGATTACCTATTCCATACAATTCTATCTATCTAAAATATAGAAACTACTCGTAAATTAGCTTTTAAACTCCTAGGTATAATAGTCGAAAGTCGGAAAAGAAAATAAAGAGTATAAATTACAATTATTCAAATAACCATAAGCATAATATGCAAATTCATTTATATCTCACTAGCTGATGCCCGCGACTTCGTCTGCGTGGATTTAGTTCATAACATCCCGCGGTAAATCTTTGTCACCCTCCAGGTTCTCAACTATACCTATCCAATAAATCACGTCAATCCGTAGCTTTGTAGCAGGAAACATTTGATCGTCTTGCTCGCGGCATTGTTACAAAGAGAAAACATATTACTGATGATATTGTCAATTACGTTAAACTATAATTTTTATAATTGTTTTTACCATAATTTTCTACCATAATTAACCAAATACAAAATTACGTTTAGCTGTCATTCATCTACGTTTTGTTCTTCCACTGTCATTTTCGTTTTTTTATTCCATGTTAGATGCATTTTTGTTATACCAGGTTTTATATTGACTTGACGGAAACGCGGTCGAACGGGATAAAAAGTATCCTATGTCCGTCTCCTGGTTCTAAGCTACCTCTCCACCAATTTTGAGCCAAATCGGTTCATCCGTTCTTGAGTTATAAATAGTGTAACTAACACCACTTTCTTTTTATATATATAAGATATCTACTTAACTAGTTCACGTGTTGGCAATAAACTGAACTGTGTATTTAAATAAAAAAATATACTCATTTAATATTGAATAGTAGGATTTATTACAAAAGGTCGCCGATACTTTTAATCTAAGTACATAATAATATTTTAAATAAGATTTCGTCTATATGTTAGATATACAGCTACCTCTAACTAACGGCTCAATGGCTTAACCAATCTTAGCGAAAATTGACATATTTAGATATGGTTGCGTTTTCAAGACGTACCTTCTGGGATATCTGGGGGTTTCTGATATAAAGGCTGCCCTGGTCTTTATCCAGAAAAACCAAGTCTTCTAGAATTTTTTTTAAACCTAAATCCACGAACAAAATCACAAGCAACACCAGTTTTATGTACGAGTAAACATAGAATCGGTTACTTTTTATTTCATACTGATTAAGTAAGGTATTTGAATAGACTTTCCAAGGTTGCCAGTCCGTCTCTGTCGGGACAATTATAAGGCCACACGCGGTCGGGCCGGAGCGGCAGGGGAGGGTCGGGGGATTTCATTCATGTTGTTAGATCGGACCGCTCATAACTTAACTTTTAATTTATTCCTCTCGACTCCAAATCCAGTTTCCTTGCAGCCTTCCCTAACACCTTGGACATCCGTAATTATACACAATTTAAGAAAAATATTTAAATTTATCTTTATTAACAGCTCACGATCAAGTTAGAGCAGAGAAGTAATAAGAGATAAGTAGTCGTGGACGGTTTTAGTTTTAATTTTAAGTGGTTTATGGTTATGGATCGGTACATCTTGAACCATCGCAGGACCACTTTTGGGCACAGCGTAAGGTAGGACACCTGTGCCATGGGCCACGAATGAAAAAGTTTAAGCCATAGTCCACTACGCTAAAGAGCTGTATAGTTAGCTTCAATTCAATAGATAATGATAACATTATCCTATTCCATCCATACATCCATCCTCACAAACTTTCGCATTCATAATATTAGTAGGATAGTAGGATGTACAAAATCAGAATTAAAAACCTTTCAAAGGAGAACGCGATTTTACTAAGTAGATACATACAATAGCCTAAAATAGACATAGGAGAGGATTGAAATAAACGTGACTCACTTTAAATTACTATTGTGTGCATAGGCATATAAGTTCCATTCAAGTTTTTAGACAATAAAACCATTCTATAGTATCTTTAATGTGACAAAGCGAAGCGACGCCTACGTTTCATTTAAAAATATCGAATTTCACTCGGACCATCAATCGAAATGGTGTGAAAGGGTAAATGTTGAATCAATTTTGTCCTCTCTCCTATATTTTAATTTATAGCCACTAACCATCAGACAGGTATCTGGAGGATGTTGATCCTTATTCAGATAGCCGGCTCCTATCTTTCAGTTTTCTTGTGATAAGTAAATGCTTCGCGGCTTCCCACGCGTGGAGTTATGAGAAAGTATTACCTAACTTATTAAAAAAAACGCTTATTAAAAATTATCTAAATTATATATGAAGTTATATGAGCATACATTTTTGATGATCTGGTCTGGGGATTTGATTTTCTCTTCCCTGGCGCAATGGCGAGCGCTGACGGTCTTATAAGTTCCCACTTCTCGGGTTCTATTCCTGGCGGGAGCAATTTGCAACCGATCGTTATCGATAAGAGCGTAGAGCGATTTAGAGTTTCGGTACGATGATGCGTAAAACCGGAAAACTGTCATGCCCACTTGCCCAGTACCTACTTATCTGCTCATTCCAAGTTAGCCCTTTTCCATTTTAAGACTGCATCGTCACATAATTATGTAGTACAATTATATTTTTTGTGACAATATCTAAGTAAGTATCAGATGAGATTAAATCAAAGGATCAAAGGCTAGTTTATCATCGAATGAAAAAACAGAGAGAAAAGAAACCATAAAGAAACGAAGACGAGATACTGTCTGTGAAAGAGAAGAAGAGATACTGTCTTTCTTCATGTTATAGATCCCACAACAAGACTTCCCACATGCAGACTTTTGATGATTTAAGAAAGGATGTGAAGCCCATTTGAATAAAGCTAGAGATTGAATGAGTACTTAGGTATAAAAGGGTCATTGTTTCAAAACTTTTTTCTCTCTTAGAATATTTTATGTTTGTCTTTAATTTTTACTCCATCGCCGCTGTCCATTTAATATTGGACACGGGGTCTCGTTAACGATCAGTATATAAAATTTTATTTCAACGCATCTTGAGCTCCTCTTTTTGTAGTCAACACGTCGTTGGCTTTACTTTTTATTAATCACGACTTTTGGTGTAAAGTATTGTATGTATGTTTACTTTTAATTATGATACTTTTATCATACCTTGTTCTATATGCGATTAAATAATTATTATTTATTTTTAAAGAAATACTTAATAGAATTTATTAGAGAGAAGAATTAGAGACGTGCCCTCTGCAGAGGGTGGGTGATGGGTTCAGATGAATGAATGAAATAAAATAAGCTTTAATTAATGGCTGACATAAGGAAGAACTGTGATCAGCAGCCTAACTGCTGAAAGTAAAGTGAAGGTTTCACGTTCTTATTCGATAATTAATATCTATCTAGTATACCTACCTACCTCCTAATAATAATATTACAATTATGTAAATGCGAAAGTAATTCTGTAAGGCTGTGTACCTATTTTTTATCTCTTTACGCCCTCAGACCTGAACCGTTTTTCACTGAAGGTAATGAAATAGCTTACATTTTGAAGAAGAACATAGGGGTAACTTTTACCACGAAAAATCAATGCGTTCACTTCCGGCGAGATCTAAGTTTAAAAAAACGTACCTAAATAGGTACCTACACGGAGACGAAGGCTAGGTATTAGCTATTACGAAATAAATATTATCTCGATTTATTAATTATATTTCTTTGCTTCATCCTTCAATATAATTATTACAAAGGTAGTCACTCCAGTCGCCAGAGATAAGTCCGCGTATTTTACAGTTATACCCTATATTAAAAATAAATCACCTTGGCAGCACCGTCTTAAGTTTGCTCATTACTTTTTCGCGCGAGATAAGGACCGCACGCGCTCAGCGCGCCGCACTTAATAATTTAACCAGAAGTGCAGAAGATCGAGTGATATTGTAGGATAGTGTGATTGCAGTATTGTTCATCGGCTGAAATCATCATCATCATCATCATCATCGAAGGAAAAAGGTACGAGCTCTTTTCTGTTTTCAAACGATCTCTTGTTTGCGCTTACGTACCGCCACATAGCCTACTATATTATTGTTTTTGCATTAACATAAAGACGGTACACTTTTCGTATCGAGGTTTACTGTGAGTCTTCATCGATTACGAGGTATCAGAGAAAACGTAAATATTCTGATAAATATTACGTTACCTACTCTGCAAATACTTGCGGAAGTGTTTTATTATGAAAATTAATAAAAATTAAAACACAACTATAACGATTATTATGGTAACACTATTGTTACAACTTGTCATCAATCACGATTGAATTAACTTAGTACCTACCCCCCAAGTGTCTCGGATTTATTTAGGTAATTTATCATTATTATTTCTACATGTCATATTATACATTCGAAAAATGTAATAAAATTCACGAATTCACTCAACTATGCTCGTAAAATTCGCTCAACGGGGCTTTAGTAGCTTGCCCAGCCGTTAACTATATTCGAGTACCTACTTGTAAACAAAAACTACCCACCTTTCCTTCGATTTATCTGAAAACACTAATTGTTACGAAACACGTAAAATTAAAAGCAATGGTAGATGAACAAGCAGAGCAAGTAGATGAACAAGCAGAGCAAGTAGCATATTATTAGATATTATAGAAGATATTAAATATTTGGAAGTAATAATGGCCATTTTCCTCGGTTTGAAAGTCTTGCTCGTAACTTAAACAACTGTGCAATGTTCGTGCCGACACTACGACGGTAATGAGTTATATTAATTGAAAGAGAGGCATTCAATACCCTCACTTAAATAAGTTAACTAGAACCAGTTGGCATTGGTGTGAACAATGTGAGCTTTGTTTTTTTTTGCGTCATACGTAAACACCGAAGAAAATCAAGCCGACGCCGAGTCTAGTACAGTTAATCCAGATACTGAATGGTCATTTTGACAAAGGGTTCAAAGTTACTTTATAAAAGGTCGGTCAACTCGAAATTGACTCAAAATTACACTCGGCGCTTGGGAAATCGACGCATGTTTCCCCGAAGTATGGTGAAAATATTCATGCCAACCATATGGCTCTTTATATTAAAAAAGGGGATGCGACAAAGACTACTCGTCCTGAGTATCACGGCCGTTAGTAAAGGAATGGGTCTACTATTAAAAGAGAGTGAAAACAGGGTGCAGGCCATGAAACACCTAAGCAGGAAGATGGCTGCAGGATCCTATGTGATTCAAACTTCGGAATCACTCAAAGCAGCATTAAACTCTTAATGCCTCAACTCAACAAGAAGTGCTATAAGATTCGGAAGGAGACAAAACTTTATTTGGAGTGGCTTTATCCGAGAAACTAAAAAACAACAAACAGGGATTGACTGCGAACCAATTGCAATAACATGATTAACTGCGAGCTAATCATCAGTCATATACTAAAGCCATGACTCCATAAACAAATTGGAATTGGCTGCGAGTCAATTGCGATAATATAACTAGCTGCGAGCCACTCATGAGTCATATTCTAAAGCTGTGACTCCACAAACAAATCAGGATTGACTGCGAGTCAATTACGATAGCATAAATAGCTGCGAGCGAGCTACTCATGAGTCAAATCCTAAAGCTGTGACTCCACAAAAAAAATCGGGATTGACTGCGAGTCAATTGCGATAACATAACTAGCTACGACCTACTTATTGTTCATATCCTAAAGATGTGACTTCCTAACTGCGAGCTACTCATGAGTCAAATCCTACAGCTGTGACTCCACAAACAAATCGGGGTTGACTGCGAGTCAATTGCGATAACATAACTAGCTGCGAGCTACTTATGGTTCATATCCTAAAGATGTGACTTCCTAGCTGCGAGCTACTCATGAGTCAAATCCTACAGCTGTGACTCCTCAAACAAATCGGGATTGACTGCGAGTCAATTGCGATAACATAACTAGCTGCGAGCTACTTATGGTTCATATCCTAAAGATGTGACTTCTTAGCTGCGAGCTACTCATGAGTCAAATCCTAAAGCTGTAACACCACAATAAAAAGGGATTAACTGCGAATCAATTGCGATTACATAACTAGCTGCGAGCTACTCATGAGACATATCCTAAAGCTGCTAAAGCTGTGACTCCACAAAAGGAAATTGGTAATTGTGATAACCTTACTAGCTGCGAGCTAGTTAAGAGCCATATCCTTATGACAATTGTGTAGAAAATGTGTAATCGTGAATATATATGTACATTAGCTACAAATTATTGTCTGCGAGACAATATACGTTATGTTCTTACCAAACTATATACGGGTACTTGACCAGCCGGCAACCAGGAAAACTGGCGAGCGCTCGTCGGTACTCGTCATAAACTGGGGATAACAGCTTACCAACTTAATATGTGGGTTGTTATTAATAATAATTTATTACAAATAGGAGCTATTAGTTCCGAGTTTTATTTTCTTGATGCCTAAACCTAATGTTAGGCTGTTCGTCTTATCAGTGACTCCAGGTGTTTTAATCATGGTCATAAAAGAAGTTATAACCTATTTGAGATACCTAGGCTTTAAGTACGTTTTTGCTTGAATAACAACACTAATCTTTTAAAGATTTAAAAAATCCGTGCCTTGACAACAAGATCCGAACGCTTTATCTGTCGATGCATTTACGCTATGTGGGGCTTTTATATTTTTCTATGATTTTTGTTTCCTCCTTTTTCTTTAATTTTAAAGTGTCTGAGGAAAATCATTGATAACGAGGCAAACGGAATCCT
Source organism: Oeneis ivallda (assembly GCA_029955525.1). Lineage (NCBI taxonomy): Eukaryota > Metazoa > Arthropoda > Insecta > Lepidoptera > Nymphalidae > Oeneis > Oeneis ivallda. The sequence goes on along the minus strand of JARPMR010000002.1, from coordinate 17,034,032 downwards.
AGTATTTTCAAATTGGTTACCACAAGCGTGGTACTCTCTCCTACAAAGCTTGGTAGTTTCGGATATTACTTAATATTAATCCTCATTAATACTCATTGCAATCTCATTTCACCATTCCTTGCACAAGTAACTTACCCTGGGTGTCGCGAGACTCTCCGGACTCTCTCTCTCTCTCTCTCCCTTAAAACAAGGTGCCGACCCAGACTCAGCGTCACTAATGTTAACATCATTCTCTGACAGTATTTTAAAACAATATAATACCACACTCAAGTTTCGGTGGCAGTTGTGTAAATTAAATAATAAAAATGTATTTAAACCGTCAAAGACCAGCATTAGGTATCTTCTCTTACAGCGTTTGTTACGGAGTTTGAACCCTTATCGAATTGCAATATAATTTATGCTAAGAAACAGCATTGTTTCTGGAGCGAGCGTAAAACGTCTCCTCAAAGGTGTCTATAAGTTAAGATCAACCAAACCCTATTACTCCCGTACTTGGGTCCCTCAACTTGTTTTAAACTATATTAAAAATTGGTTCCCTTATAGTCACTGATCTTTAGAAAAAATCACTAAGAAACTTTTCAGTATACTAGCAATTTGCACTGCTCATAGACTATAAACTCTTCCATCAATTAAATTGGAAAGCAATATTACTTTCGAAATCGGGGTTTAAATTAGAATAACGGTAAATTAAAAAAAAAAAAAAAAAACGCTGCGACAGATACCAAGCCTATTCTCTCTCTCTCTTCCTACCTTACTTTCAAGAAAATCTGAGCATCTGCCCTGCTACACCCCTCCACACACTATATTTCCAGAACTAAAAATATAAGATCTGAGGGGACAAATAACCTGCTATTTACCTACAAGAAGCCTTACAAAAAGGCCGAACCTCAATCGATCAGCAGGTGGATCAAGTAAACGCTATCAGGGAGCAGCGTTGACACAAGCGCACAGCACCTCACGCTCAGGCGAGCGTTGAGGCAATTAGAAAAACGGCAGGCTGGACTAACACATCGAACTCATTCTTTCGCTGCTTAGATGTTAGATCCATGGCGGATGAGGGAGATTATGCCAGACCCTGCCAAGACAGGTCTTAATAATAATTGCGTTAACACATCTAATAGTGAATCAATTTATGAATTATACCTAATCATAAAAATAAATATATTCTAATTTATAGTCTTAAATAATATTATAATAAAAGTGTATGCAAGCAAATTCATTAGTATTTCCGTAAGAAAGTGATTAAAAATACACGATTTACAAAATCTGTATTGCGTACATGTTTATCAAAACTTTTTACTCTAAACAACTACCTTTGTAATAGTTATATTGAAGGATGAAGCAAAGAAATATAATAAGTGATCAAACGAACTTACCTGAAGTGAAGTTCGATCATTATTATATGAGTTGCTTCATCCGAAGATATAATTACCCACCCTCCCTGACTGCCCAAATAAAAAAGTTTTGAACCGTATACATCTCTAAAAATAATGAGCAAACTTAAGACGGTGCTGCCAAGGTGATTTATTTTTAATATAGGGTATAACTGTAAAATACGCGGACTTATCTCTGGCGACTGGAGTGACTACCTTTGTAATAATTATATTGAAGGATGAAGCAACTCATATAATAATGATCGAACTTCACTTCAGGTAAGTTCGTTTGATCACTTATTATTGAATTTCACTAAAGTGCAACTTTTTTATAATTTCATGTAATAATAAATAAAACAAATAGAATAAAACAAATTTTTGTTGAGTGATTTTTGTACTGTGTTTTATTTTATTTATTTATTCAAAGTTTAAAAACTGTGGTTTATCAAAATTAATAATAACAAGTATCTAATAATATTGGAAAATATTCCAATTTCCACGCGTAATGTTTGTGTAATAAACTCCCCGTGAAGCCTGCGTTAACATAATATTTTCTTCACTGTACCTACTTATTTGTTGTTTGCTTCAAAAATAAATTTAATCAAGGAATGTGATTGAAATGCTTAACTTTATCGGCGCTCGGAATAAACTGGTTCTGGAGTTTGGAGTAAATTGCGCTTTAATAAATAGGTAATCAAACAAGTTATTAATTGAAAATAATAATAAGTATGTGTAATTCTATCATATTATATTGGTTGAGGTCTATGTAGAGGTATCAGGAAAAATACCAAATTATATCTAAGTACCTACCTTAATTATAGAAATGACAATCTTCATAATTAAGTACATAGATATCTAATAATTACAATTCGATTATTTTAATAAAGTTTTAGGTATTTATGTAGGTAGCTACTAGATAGTTATGTTTTTAGCCACAAGCCTGTAACATAATTTTATAATGCGATTAAAAAAATTAGGGCAGCTTGCCCTATGCATTTTTGGAGTGACACTTTACAATTTTATGCTTTTGAGGTACCTACCTACCTATGAAGCTATTATGTAGGTAAAGTTTTGCTTGTATTTACTCATACTCATAATACTTCTCGAACGCACATATTAATCAGTTACATTGCACGTACTACTGATGCACAGTAAAGCACTGCAATGTAAAATGAAGTGGCGACAAAGGTCGAAAGATTCGCGCGCTATCTCCGGCGAGCAGGCATTCATGTAGGCTGAGATAGGCCGCGGTCATCGTGCATCGCTCGCCGCTCGGCCACCGCCGCGCCGCCATCGCGCCGAGCGAGCCAGGTCCACCTCTGTCCTCTACACACATTAAATATATCCTTTTAATGATTACAATTTCTCGTTATAATTTATTTAGGACGAAGCATAACAAGTTTTCGAATCAAATGTGTCGCCCATAAAGATGCTGTCTCGAGGGTTGGATCCCGATCCCTTAATTCGATATACGGCCTTTGTACCGACCCGTCTCGGCCGCTAAATGGTCCCTCGCAACGAAGCCATAAGAATTAAAACTGGTTGCTTACACTAAGTTTACACTGATCGTTTCGGAACTAGTCAATGGTGGTTCGCGGGAAGCTAAAGGGTTTCATGAACGGATCGAGATGAGAAATGAAATATTTCTTCCACGGAATAAATTAAAGTCTATTATCCAATTTCGGAAGATCGCCGCGAAAGTCTATCTCGTTCGCTTCTTAGAAGGGAACGGATAGATCGAAATCTGCTGGAGAGTGTGAATGAGAGCATTACAATCGTAGAGGGTTCGGGGCGGGGGAGGCTGTTGTCGTTGCTGGATAATTCTTTAATCTTTATGAATATGTGAGCTCGTTATCTCTGGGCTGACGTGGCTCGAGACATTCGCGCGGGAGGCTGTGTGCGTGCGTGAGGACGGGCGCACACCGCACACTGCAGCGCGCCGTGTCGCGCCGCACTCACTCTATGGCGGTACTAAATAATACATAGGAATCGACAGGCTCGTCTGCAAAGAGCGGCGGGTACACGACCGGATCAACATACGGCATCGACGGCAGATTGAACGATAGTTCCCGAGGAACTGGTTATCGTTATGGGGCGACTGGATGAAATTTATTGGCAGCGCGCTGGAGAAATGTTGCGAGCGGAAGGGGCTTGCGATTTTAATTAGGTAATGAATGTCGATGTTGATCTGCATATCGCTTGAACGACTAGATTTATCAATTCGCTCGCTGTCTCAGTTTGGGATATTAGGCGAACTTCTGATTTATTGATTTCAAGCACGCAGGGGCTAAACTCACCTATACGGCTGTAAGGGTGGATACTGGATACTCTTACATACTTAATATGAAACAAATAATAGAGCCAGATTAGTAAGTAATAATGTAGAGAACCCGCTTGAAGAAGCCATAGGTTTGTGTATTCAATTCAAAGTTTACCTCATCTCCACTCAGGTATCCAGGTATCACTTTTATAACAACGAATAATTTCTATTCGGACCTAAAATGAGAATAAGGTGGTGACAAAGTGCACTGTATTTTTAAAAGAGTCATATAATATTTTTTAGTATCGTTACTGTACGCTTAAATTATAAAAATAATTTGAAAAGAGATCCTTTAGACGGCACATTTCTCTTCAAAATTGACGTTTTTCAGAAGCGGCGGGTTTTTAACATTTTAATTAGGGGCGCGCATTACGCCGCGCGCGGGCCCGTCGCCCCTCGCTCTTTGCCTCACATTTTTGTATATTTCCGTCTATTTGGGGAAAATTTTATTTTTCGACAAATGTGTGTGCTATTTTTGAGTCGCGTGCAGCCGGCAACGTCTCGATGCTAAATCTCTGTGGGAAACACGTTTTACCACAGTCTCTACATTCATTCTATTTATTTTTTAGCCACAAGCCTGTAACATAATTTTATAATGCGATTAAAAAAATTAGGGCAGCTTGCCCTATGCATTTTTGGAGTGACACTTTACAATTTTATGCTTTTGAGGTACCTACCTACCTATGAAGCTATTATGTAGGTAAAGTTTTGCTTGTATTTACTCATACTCATAATACTTCTCGAACGCACATATTAATCAGTTACATTGCACGTACTACTGATGCACAGTAAAGCACTGCAATGTAAAATGAAGTGGCGACAAAGGTCGAAAGATTCGCGCGCTATCTCCGGCGAGCAGGCATTCATGTAGGCTGAGATAGGCCGCGGTCATCGTGCATCGCTCGCCGCTCGGCCACCGCCGCGCCGCCATCGCGCCGAGCGAGCCAGGTCCACCTCTGTCCTCTACACACATTAAATATATCCTTTTAATGATTACAATTTCTCGTTATAATTTATTTAGGACGAAGCATAACAAGTTTTCGAATCAAATGTGTCGCCCATAAAGATGCTGTCTCGAGGGTTGGATCCCGATCCCTTAATTCGATATACGGCCTTTGTACCGACCCGTCTCGGCCGCTAAATGGTCCCTCGCAACGAAGCCATAAGAATTAAAACTGGTTGCTTACACTAAGTTTACACTGATCGTTTCGGAACTAGTCAATGGTGGTTCGCGGGAAGCTAAAGGGTTTCATGAACGGATCGAGATGAGAAATGAAATATTTCTTCCACGGAATAAATTAAAGTCTATTATCCAATTTCGGAAGATCGCCGCGAAAGTCTATCTCGTTCGCTTCTTAGAAGGGAACGGATAGATCGAAATCTGCTGGAGAGTGTGAATGAGAGCATTACAATCGTAGAGGGTTCGGGGCGGGGGAGGCTGTTGTCGTTGCTGGATAATTCTTTAATCTTTATGAATATGTGAGCTCGTTATCTCTGGGCTGACGTGGCTCGAGACATTCGCGCGGGAGGCTGTGTGCGTGCGTGAGGACGGGCGCACACCGCACACTGCAGCGCGCCGTGTCGCGCCGCACTCACTCTATGGCGGTACTAAATAATACATAGGAATCGACAGGCTCGTCTGCAAAGAGCGGCGGGTACACGACCGGATCAACATACGGCATCGACGGCAGATTGAACGATAGTTCCCGAGGAACTGGTTATCGTTATGGGGCGACTGGATGAAATTTATTGGCAGCGCGCTGGAGAAATGTTGCGAGCGGAAGGGGCTTGCGATTTTAATTAGGTAATGAATGTCGATGTTGATCTGCATATCGCTTGAACGACTAGATTTATCAATTCGCTCGCTGTCTCAGTTTGGGATATTAGGCGAACTTCTGATTTATTGATTTCAAGCACGCAGGGGCTAAACTCACCTATACGGCTGTAAGGGTGGATACTGGATACTCTTACATACTTAATATGAAACAAATAATAGAGCCAGATTAGTAAGTAATAATGTAGAGAACCCGCTTGAAGAAGCCATAGGTTTGTGTATTCAATTCAAAGTTTACCTCATCTCCACTCAGGTATCCAGGTATCACTTTTATAACAACGAATAATTTCTATTCGGACCTAAAATGAGAATAAGGTGGTGACAAAGTGCACTGTATTTTTAAAAGAGTCATATAATATTTTTTAGTATCGTTACTGTACGCTTAAATTATAAAAATAATTTGAAAAGAGATCCTTTAGACGGCACATTTCTCTTCAAAATTGACGTTTTTCAGAAGCGGCGGGTTTTTAACATTTTAATTAGGGGCGCGCATTACGCCGCGCGCGGGCCCGTCGCCCCTCGCTCTTTGCCTCACATTTTTGTATATTTCCGTCTATTTGGGGAAAATTTTATTTTTCGACAAATGTGTGTGCTATTTTTGAGTCGCGTGCAGCCGGCAACGTCTCGATGCTAAATCTCTGTGGGAAACACGTTTTACCACAGTCTCTACATTCATTCTATTTATATTATTTAGCTTGCGATTTATTGAATGAACGAATATAAACCACGAACTTGTCACTGTTTCTATAAGATAGTTCGGCGTTGATATATGTGTTGTTTCCGATTTAGCGATAAAAAAGCTCTTGTTCGGTGTAGGTACTGTTTTAAAACGTAATTTATTTGTCACGAGCAAAAGGAAACGAATAGCGTGATGGATAGTGGCGAAGATTGACACTTTCCTTTTGTTGGTAAAAATATGCATCGTTCCTCAATTCTTACACACCTGTCATCGGGTATACGCTTCGTGTGGCATTACATGGCCCTATTTAAGTGTGCTTTAAATTCTTTGTTTATTATAAATGCGATGTTGGTTTGTACTCATCAGGCCACAAATTCCACAGAGGTACGGATCGCAGTGGTTTTTTGCATGGGCAGGCTAAGTAGATACAGTTGAGGATGTGGAAAGTGTCATAGAAACTTTTCATCCCGGAAAAATAATAAAATGCGTGGGGTTTTCTTTAATAGGTACTTACTTTGTATGATGTCGATGATGATCTACCATAGGACTGCAAATCACCTATTTTTAAACACAAATCACGATGTGAAATACAAAAATTGTGTAATTGATATAAATAAAACAGGCAATTTAGCGTCGGAGAGGAGTGACGCGGCACTATTCTGAGTCGCGTCACGTCACGTCATTTGTCGTCGTTAGCGATGACGCATGGCGCCGCTGACCCCGGCTGTGACCCGCTCCATCGCTCTTCGATCAACACTAGGATTATGTATCTTCCTTTATCTATTTAACTGCCTCATGGGTCTAGTGGTCCCGGATTCGAACCTGGGTCGGGCCAAAAATGTTATTGGGCTTTTCTGTTAAGAAATTCTCAGTAGGTAAGTAAGGAGTTAGAATTTAGGAATTAGATTTTGTGTCCCTGTACCGAGAGCGCGTAAAGCCATCAGTCCTGCGCCTAATCTCTCTCCGGTTGGGTCTAAGATGATAAGATAACTATACCGAGTAAGGTATCATATGAAAGGAATTTACCTACCTGTACCTGTGACCTGTACATTCTAAAATGATTTTTAATTATTTTTAGTTTTTTGATATTACCAACAAACCTCTACAAATAAAGTTAACGATTAATAAAAACAACAAAAAAATATGAATAAGCAAATTAATACTATTTTATCGTTTACTTGAATACTTTTACTTCTGGAGTGCGGAAACCTCGGTGCACGAGTCCGACTCGCACTTTTTTTTAATTATTCAATGATAATTTAGCTAACCCTTGACTGCAATCTCATCTGGTGATAATTATCAGTCAATGATAAGCGGACTAACCTAGCTCACTAGGTGTATGTATGGAAGTATAATCAAGCCCACTTAGCGTACTATGATCAAAATACAAAATGTGCCACAAATAGACAGTAACGTTAATAACTTGACGTATAACATCAGGACATGCTATGAACAAGCATGCCCTATATTAAGACGGAAAACAAAACAAACACCGAAACATAGTTGGTGGGGCCCTGATCTTGAAAAGAAAAGGCAAAGGTTAAGGCACCAACAACAGAGCTATGAACACCAGACAAGAAGAAGATTGGGATAATTACAAGATAGCGCAATCCCAATACAAGAAACTTGTAAGGAAAAAAGACAGCCAATCATGGCAACGTTTCTGTACAAACATAGAAACGTATGACACGGCCACCAGGATCCGGAAGATCCTAGCCCAGGACAATAGCCACACACTTGGCTCACTGAAGAAAGCCGATGGTAGCTTCACTTCTGATGACAAAGAGGTCAGCCAAACACTCATAGAAACACACTTCCCAGGATGCAGGATTCTGAACACAGATATAACTGTATGGACAGAAGAACCTCGTGGGTTACCCACAGAGGCCGACTGGGAGATAGCCAACAAAATAGTTACACATGAGAAGGTTCAATGGGCCATCGACACCTTCCAACCCTTCAAATCAGCGGGGACAGACAATATTTTTCCTGCACTCCTACAATGGGGAGCAGCAAAAATAATACCATGGCTAGTAAAGATTTACTCAGCTTGTATAGCCCATGGGTACATACCCCTAATATGGAGAGAAGTTAAGGTAGTCTTCCTACCAAAACCTGGTAAGAATGACTACACACAGCCGAAATCATTTCGACCTATCAGTCTCACATCTTTTCTGCTGAAAACATTAGAAAGACTCGGCGACCGCTTCCTTAGAGATGGAGCCCTGAGACACATACCAATACATCGAAACCAACACGCATACAGCACGGGTAAATGCACGGAAACAGCGCTCCACTCTGTAGTATGCAAAATAGAACATGATCTGAACAACAAACTGTCAACCTTAGGAGCCTTTATATTAGCCTTTTTTTTCTATTTAGCCTTTTTTTATTGAAGGTGCCTTTGACAAGACAACGTTTAACAGCATTGATAATGCGCTCGACAGATACGTAGTACCAAAAACACTACGCAAATGGATAAGAGCCCTACTCGAAAAGAGGGCCATCCAACTAGACATAAACGGCACAACAGCTAGAGGCATAGTAGCCAGGGGCTGTCCACAAGGTGGAGTATTATCCCCAATCTTGTGGAACCTCGTAGTAGATGACCTGATAACAGTGGTTTTTTCAAAGTTTTTTTTTAAGCGGAAAACATGAAAACACGCTAAGTGCGATAATACAAAAGGCGCTAAGACTCGTAGAGAAATGGTGCAAAGAAAACGATCTTACGGTTAACCCTAAAAAGACGGAGTTAATTCTGTTTACAAACAAAAGAAAACCTGACATCCCCAAGATGCCTATACTGTTTAGTACAAGTCTGGCATTATCAAAAGAAGTAAAATATCTGGGAGTAATACTAGACAGCAAACTAAACTGGAAGACACACATAGACACAAAAATACAAAAAGCAACAATCATCCTAAATCAATGCAAACGCATGATTGGGAAAACCTGGGGTCTCAAGCCACGAATAATGAAGTGGCTCTACGAATCAGTCGTAAGAAGCTCATTGACATACGCGTCACTAGTATGGTGGCCAAGAACGCTTCTTACGACAACCCAACAGGAACTACAAAAATTTCAAAGACCAGCGTGCCTGGCGATCACAAGCTGTATGAGCACCACACCATCAAACGCGCTAGAGATAATACTGGGCATACCGCCTCTTCACCTACACATAAGGGAAGAAGCCACCCTTGCAGCACTCAGGTTAAAAACCTACGGGCTGTGGAGAGAAACAATCACACCGCATACCCGGATACTATCACGCGAACAAATGAAGTGTCCACAACTGGGATGGATTTGTGATAAAACACAAAAAGTACATGTAATAGAAAAAGATTACAAGATCAACACGGAAGACTTTTCGACTACCACGTCTACCATAGATAGCATCGAGGTATACACAGATGGGTCCAAAACAAACACGGGAACAGGAGCTGGAGTCTACTGCCCCGAACTAAATATACACATTGTCTATACCCTTGGTAAGAACAATTCAGTCTTCCAAGCAGAGTGTGTCGGCATCACAGCAGCAGCCATCGCCATGGCCAGCAGACAGGTAAAAAATTTTAACATCAACATTAACACAGACAGCCAAGCAGTACTGAGAGCCCTAGCTAAAAATACGACCTCCTCAAAACTTGTACTGGACTGTCACAATGCATTACAAACCATAACAAAATCAAACAACGTCACACTGCGCTGGGTAAAAGGTCACAGTGACAATATTGGTAACGATGCAGCCGATGAGTTAGCTCGGCGCGCTTCAGCCCTGAAGGTTATGGGACCGGAACCGATCAGATCAAACAGTAAGTACACAAACCGAACTTTGGGCAAACACCACAGACTGTAGACAAACAAAAGAGGCTTTTCCATGCCTCAATCGACGCCTTACAACAAAACTACTACAACTAAACCGAATAAAATTAAGGACAGTTGTAGGCACGATCACAGGACACTGTTCGCTCAACAAACACCTTTACATTCTAGGCATCACCGACAGCCCTCTGTGCAGAGCATGCATGGAGGGTGACGAGACACCGGAACACGTACTGCTTAAATGCAGAGGTGTATCCGACCAACGTCATAAATACATTGGCTCTCCAGCTACACTTCCGGAAGTCCTCGCCGACCTGGGTGGCCTGCTCGGATTCTGGAAGGAGCTCGGCTGGCTGGAGTGATCCGGCGGGGAGCCGCACCAGAGGAATCACGCAAAACGGGCGAACATCGCCTACTTGCGGAGACAATTCCCAGGAAGAAGAGAAGAGAAGAGAAGAGAGAGCGTACTATGATGCAAAATCGCTTAGTGTCACATCTTTCTTGATAAGATGGTTCTTAGCCATGGCCAAAGCTTCCCACAGTAAAACCGGCCAAGTGCGTGTCGGGCCACGCGCAGTGTAGGGTTCCGTAGTTGAAAGTCTCAAATATTATTGCTGACCTAGGATACTGTTTTTATTTTATTTATGAATGTTGAATACAATTTGAATTCCATGCTTTAATACTATAATATACCACAAAATATGCAACTTACACTACGTGTAATACCTAACTTAGAATAAACAGATATAACTCCTTAACTAATGAACCCTTCTTAGCCGTGATAGTTTTCCTTTAAAATTCATTATATATACTACTGCTGTGAATTTTTTCTTGTATCCTTTATACAACCATTTAGCTGGCAGAGGGGGGGGGACACTTGACTCTAATAAAATTTAGCACTTTAAAATATCATATTTCACAAACGAATCCCTGAATTGAAAAATGGTGTTCCCACACCCACAATATTTTTGAAAGACCTATTCAACGACACCCCACACTATGGGATAGACGAGAAAAAAAATTCATCCCCACTTTACATGTAGGGGAGGTACCCTAAAAAAAATTCTTTTTCACAATTTTATTTCACCACTTTGTCGGCTTGATTGATATTTATACCATTGTCAAATTACAGATTTCTAGTACCAATAGTCTCTGAGCTAAACCGCGGACGGACAGACATACAGACAGACGGACGGACACATTGAATTATTATGTACTAAATGGACGGACATGGCAAAACTATAAGGGTTCCTTGTTTACTACGTAACCCTAAAAAATAAAGGTCAATCAATACTAATTGTATTACAGACTCTTATCATTCATGCTAATAGATATTATGAAAGCTTCAACCAATCCCATAAATTATATTTAAAAGCTACAAAACGACAATATATCAAAAGCAGGTGACGCACAAATGTGCTGCTATTTCTACTTACGAGTATATAATAATAATCAACTTTCTTTTCGCAGAACCATTTTGCTTTGCGAAAAATTTTTACAAAATAATAATAGACAGTTTTTTCGCACCACCCACAATGAGCTGTGGTACGTGCACAAATAACTAAAATCTATATTTGTGTAATGATCTTGCATTGAGGCTACGACTCCCATTCACGTGCTGTTCTTCTAAAGGTGATTTACGAGAATATGCAACTAAACAATGCAGCCGTTTTGACTTATGATGGGCACGGAGTTAAGTTTCAATGTCTACCCTTTGAGCGTCTCGAAACAAACCCTTTGGAACGGGGTAATAAAATTTTATTATTATATTTGCAAAACCCAACATAACAATTACGTCCCGCACCCCGGAGAGGCTTCACCGTAGCAGCGCCAATTAGTCATGACTGTTTCGGGCGACAAGAAAAAATGGATTTATTGGAAATATGCTTAAAAAAACAGAAATTGTCTGTTTGAGAAATGGAGATTTATGACTTTACCGATGACCACTTATGTTATATTTTTGCTGTTTGTCGTTTGAAAGTTCATAAAGTTTTAACACTTCTGTTGCAGCCATCTACTGTTTTCATTATGTAAATTTTAAAATTGTGAACCATTTAATTTGCCTATTTAAAATCTCTAATATATAATACCTTTAGTATGTATTTTATTTTTTAAAAGCAATAAGCAGTGATAGCCTAGTGGTTAGGACTGTGGTCTCCTATTCGGGGGGCCGCTGGTTCGATCCCGGGTACGCACCTCTGACTTTTCGGAGTCAAGTGCGTTTAAGCAATTAAATATCATTTGCTTCAACGGTGATGGAAAACATCGTGAGGAAACCTGCACATCTGAGAGTTCTTCATAGTTCTTAAAGGTGTGTGAAGTCCGCCAATTCGCATTGGACCAGCGTAGTGGACTATGGCCTATAACCCTTCTCTGAGAGGAGACCTGCGCTCAGTAGTGAGCCGTTGATAGGTTGCTAATGATGATGATGATGATGATTTTATTTTTAAGCTAAAAAGTGAAGAAATAGTAAAATATTAAATGTCTGAAAGGTTGATAAGCACTGTTGACCTAATGAACACATAACGCACAATCTAAACCTGTGGATCTAGAGATTTGGAATTTGAAGAAAATTCTTGAATCAACATCTCTAAAATGCTAACTCAATTCCTTAGATTTTATCCATCCCTTTGGGGTTGAAGTGGGGTGGTTAATTTGTGTGAAGAAAAGCCTATTTACACGCGGACGAAGTCTTGGAATCTATTTAGCAATAACTTAAAGCATCGTGTATGTAAAGCATCATGTCATCGGTTCCACGTCTGCCTCAGATTCCTGTAGGTAATCAGAATCCAGAAAAACTTTCCCCAATTCCAACTGTAGCTGTGTAGATTCTACCGTCATAGTGTTGTTTGTGTGTGGCAGGTACTTAGCATGAGGACGCCACTGTATTGACGCGCAGGGGGCGGCGTAACGTGGCACGCGTCTTCAGACATCTGATATGACATTATACTATTTCTGTTGTCGAGATGCGGTGGGATGCGGCGGGATGCGACGCGTTGCGCTCGGGTGCATGCAAATGGTGCGTGGAGATGTGTGACGTAGAGCTCGCTCGTCTGCCGCCCTTGTTACCGTCACATCGTCACGCGTAGAGTCGAATAGTTCTCGTTATGATTATCAAATTTTGACGTGATAACGTCTTATAAATCGATGAACACCGGCTGCACGCACGAAAAAATGTCACGTTTCGCCTAAGCCTGTGCGTGCAAGCGAAAGCGCGGAACAAGCGATAGAGAGGCACGATCGGCCCAAAACGTTGGCTTGTGAGGACAATAGAGAGCGCCCGCCGCCGCTGGCCAGTCATCGTCAATGTTTCTTTATGACGTTATCTACTAAACTATCGTCCGTAAACCGACTTTACAGACAACCAATTGTTAGTAATACCTAAAGACTATCTTTGCTCTCTGCTTCTATTTGGATCTATCTGTAAGTCTAAGCAGATATCACGGTTTCTAGAGCACTAATTTAGAGCAAAGATGGAGTAAGTAGTACTATTTGAGTCTCACAAAATTTATGCTGCAGAAATTTTGTCTTAATGATCAATCGATCAATGTTTTTGAGATATCAAATCACACAAATCACACAAACAAATAGGTAAATAATTAGTACTCGCATAAAAACTGTTTCAATTTCATAATGTACCTAGGTAAGTATTCCTCTGTAGGCTAATGCGCCTTGACAGAAAGATTAAGCAAAAGGATATGAAAAGGCGCAAAAGCAAAGCAGAAGCATTTTATTATACCTCCTTAGTCAAAAAAGTGACCGCATTCTTTCAAAACCTTTTTTCAAAACCGAAAATTTACAAGACGTTTCCCAGCGATTCTAAATCTAAAAGATTGCTAAAGATAAGTTTCCTAAAGATTCTATTCTTCCTATTAACTTAAGGCAAAACTTTTTGATCGCGTGAAATGAATTAAAAAATTTATTTGCATCTTTAATAATTTAATAAGTAGGTTTCTGAAGAACTTTAAACTATGGTAGAGTCTCCATAGATTCTCAGTCCACCCGTTTACTGAAACTAAAAATCTTTTAATTTTCCGCCGCATGCAAACTACGACATTCCTTCCATTATTCTCCAGTTTCGATTTCATGTCCGAGAGGGATAAGTTTTTGCCTCCTCACGACGCGGACGTGCCTCGGTGGCTCTTGTCGTTATACACCTACTGTGCCGCTGCGGCTGTGAACGATTTCCATATCGTCTCGTGAACGTTTAGTTTCGTTCAATAATAATTTTGGTCGCAGCGCAATGTGGACCTGATAAGTGAAAGTGACAATTTGTTGGACACAATTGCTTTGTCATTTTAAATCACCATGTTTGTTATGGTAATGCGAGTCGTTTTTACAGCTTTTCTGCAAAGGGCTGACTGGGAATCTTGTTCAATAGCAAAGTGTCATAAACATTTGCATGTGAGACATTCCGGGAAGCTCGGATTTTTTAGTTATTATTAGGTAGGTAGATGGAGGGAATTCAGTGTGACAAAAAATTGTTACAATCGTCCCAAAATACATTCCTACTTACTTACCCATTGTAAAATAAACATTATCAGTAGGTATTATAACTGTGTTTTACGATGATTATGATGATGATGATGTTACGAACTCTTGTACGTACTATATTGAATTTCTAGGTATACAAAACGACGAATGTATTAAGTATAATGATCATTTTAATAAAATAAACTAATTTATATACATAACTAAATTCGACTAGCTTTCGACTGCGATTATCCGCGTGGCCTTCTGATGTTCCTGGGTAAAAGGAAACCTGGGTAACCTGTGTCACTTTTCAAGTTCTCAACTATACCCGTAAAAAAATTGGCAGTCATAGGGACTGGCGACAGAAGTAAAAAATAGATTTGCTAGTAATTAAAAACAGATATTAAAAAAAAAATAGGTATATAAAAATAAATAAAAATAATTAAAACAAAATTAAGTGGCACTTGGGGATTGCCGCGGTAAAGCTATTGCATAGCATTTTTTATCAACTTATGCAATTATAATATTTATGCAATATTTTTTTTCCATAGTAAAAATTATGCAAAAAAAAAAATTAAAAAGCTATGCAATAGCTTAAAAATAAAGCGCACTGTCACGTTTCGTGAGTGAGATTTGAACCTGCGACATCATACATTAAACGGTAAGGAAGGCGGCTGCTTGCCGACTGTGCTGTACAAGGTTGCTTGAGAACTTCTAAAATGTTGAACGCTTACTGAAAAATCCAGGTGACGAGTGTGAAGGTGACGATGACGCGAAATCCATGTTTTTTGCTCAACCAAATGCCTAAATAGAATAATGTAGACAGTAACCTAATTGTTAGAAAATACACTTTATAACTGGGTTCTCGTAGGTGCGAACGGCGCGGACAGTGCGGCGCGGCGCGCGGGTGCTACTCGCCACTCGCCGCCGCCCTTCTAATGAGCACCCGTGTTCTTCTCAATTGCACACAGCACTCTTATTCACCGGCAATTTATTTCATTTTTGCCTGTGATCGCGCCTTATTGAGCGTCTTTTTATCTTATTGCCTTCGTGGGTCTATAATACCCGTCCTGTTACTTGCAAATGAGACGCACGGGAACGTGTTGGGTTCGCTCGGTCATGACATACATAGGAATAATTAAAATTTTTGCCTCGAACAAAGTTTATTTTTATTTATTTTGTAATTAAAACTGCGGAGCTGTAGCGAGGAGGCTGTTTTATTAAACCATTAACGAGACGTATCCCGAGCCCGACCGATTTATACTTCGGTATGCCTTCTCGTAGTCTCATATCAACGGTTTCTAGCTCCTATTTTGCAGTTCATAACGCGCCCGATACAAACGAAGTTTGATTCTTATTGGAGTAGTCTTCTTCGTCTTCTAGTGCCATCACCTAGCTGTGGTAGGCAACCATTAAACATTATGCTTGCAAGTTGGTCCGCATGGATTTAGGTTGCCTAAAATCCCGTGGGAACTCCTTGATTTTTCAAGACAAAAGTATCCTGTGTCCGTTTCTGAGATGCAAATTATCTCTCCAAGATCATGATGCTCCATCAAGATCGATAGAGTGGCAGAGATGTGAAAAGATTACAAACACGCAGACAGAGTTACATTCGCATTTAGTAAATGTTAGTAAGTATGGATGTTACCATTTCGTGACGTCTTTGTTTGTAAAGGCTGGAAGTTTTTCCGTCTGCCTCGGAGTATAAATCAAAGAATTCATTGGGTGCTATGTTGAATCAGATTTGACATTTATGTTCCGAGGAGTTATGGCCTATCGAGGATATGAAGACATGTGCCAAAGCAATTGTATTATGAGTAGGAGCGTCATTATAAAAACCATAGAGTTATGGGTCATAGAGATGTAATATTCAAGGGTACCTCAGGAGTCAAAAACCTTCTATTCAAAGCGCAGTTCAGACTACACTATTATGCGGCAAGCCTACTGCGTCATACCTAAGCATAGGAAGCGCTCAATTTTTAGGGTTCCATACCAAAATGGTAAAAATGGAACCCTTATGGTGAGACTTTCTCCGTCCGTCTGTCCGTCCGTCTGTCACAGTCGATTATTTCAGTAACTATTAAAGATATCGACATGAAATTTGGCATAGTTGTGTATAATAGTGGCCCAAAATCATTGGAATAAAGAAAAATCGAAAATTATTTTTAGTTTTAATAAAAAAAGGGGGAAAATCGGGGGTTTGAAATTTCAAAGTAAAATAACTATACCGAGTGGGGTATCATATGAAAGGCCTTTACTTGTGCATTCTAAAACAGTTTTTTATTTATTTCTATATATAATAGTTTTTGATTAATCGGCCAAAATGTCGAGAAAAATACCGTTCCCCCCCCCCCCCCTTATCTCCGAAGTTTACCAATCGAAAAATCTGAAATAATTATGGTCAATAGAAATTTATGTATATTTTACAGGAAAAATAAAAGCAACGCGAAAATTATTTTAGTTTGATTAAAAAAGGGGGAAAATCGGGGGTTTGAAATTTCAAAGTAAGATAACTATACCGAATGGGGTATCATATGAAAGGCCTTCACTTGTGCATTCTAAAACAGTTTTTTATTTATTTCTAGATATAATAGTTTCTGAGTAATCGGCCAAAATGTCGAAAAAAATACCGTTCCCCCCCCCTTATCTCCGAAGTTTACCGATTGAAAAATCTGAAATAATTATGGTCAATAGAGGTTTATGTATATTTTACAGGAAAAATAAAACCAATGCTCTAACTAGCATAGTTTTTTTTATATTAACAATAAACCTCTACAAACAAAGTTAACGATAAATAAGCAAATTAATATAATATTATCGTTTTACTTTTACTTTTGGAGTATGGAACCCTCGGTGCGCGAGTCCGACTCGCACTTGGCCGGTTTTTTTCATTTACAAAGAAACAGACGAAGACGTCATATAAGCGCGTGCAGAAGCATTTAATGTGAGAGATGGAAGCAACAGAGGCGAGAGAGAGTAGCCATTCTTAATTATTAAGTACTTTAAGTTTAAAATATTATTGACAGATAGAGAAAAAGCGTAAATTAATTTATTGAACAAACGAAACGACTGTTCCTCTCGTACATCAGTCAGACTGAGGTCTGTTTACGGGACATTACCACTTCTAGTATATGACAACTCTCTGGTCATAACAATCTTTGATTTCTTGCCAAATTGCCGTCAGATAAGACGCAGTGGGCATTGGGCAAAGCGAAGACTCGTTGCAGCAATAAATAATCGCACTTTAAATATTATGATGGTATTTTCGCATATATCCTCGAGTGTAGATATGTAGTTAGGCACTATGTACCTACATCTCATATAAAGATAGCTAAAATTGTTATTGTTTAAGATGAAAACGTTTCATTTACCAATGTAAATTACCAGCCTATTCTTTGTCCTCATTATACTATAGTTTTGACGATTACAAGTCGCGTAACCCTGAAACGTCATGTTTTGTATTAGATTGAGTAAAATGATTTAATTTGGAGTCAGGCACAGTAAAATCCAGATTGATAAGGGCCGATTTCACAAACGTAAAATAAGTTATCCGAGGTAAAGTAGTACTGATCCCATTAAAATAATTCATTAGAAATATTATTAAGATAATTTAATTTATATGCTTTGAACGTCATAAAATAGAAAAAATAAGCCGCTGCTATAACGTTGTAGTCATTTTTGCTTGTTTTTTGTCAGATTTTATTACGTTCAGAACACTGGGGTAGAATCGTAAATTAAATAAAAGATCCATCAGTTCGGGAAGGAGTAAATCAAGGCGGACGGATTGCCCCTAATAAAAATTATAAGAGGCACAATGGCTCGAATGTGCGCCGAGGCCGGCAGGAGCTGTAAACTCTTGCTATGTTTGTTTATGATGCACTAAAATATGTTATAAACTTATAAACTAGATAAGTATAATCTAAATAAAGCAACGCATAATTACTAGCTTATATGGCCGTTTATTTCTTTTATGTTATTCGAAAAACTATCATTAGGTACTAATCATTTATCACGTAGGAGTCACTATTCAATTAGTTCAATATTGTCTTTAGTTTTGGATATACCTACTAGGTAATAGAATTAAAGCTGCCCACAATTATTGCAATATGTAGCTATACATTGATATTGCAATATTTTGTTTTGAAAAGAGCAACAGCTGAGTTTTTAGGTCAACCTGTGGTTCTTGAGAAGACCCGGGGTCTTCTCAAGAACCACAGTTTGACCTACTGAAATAAATAATTTTGAATTTTGAATTTGAATTTAATTATTATAAATGCAAAAGCGCGTTTCCTTGTTGGTTTGTCCTTGAATTACGGCAACAGAGCGACAGATTGATGTATTTTTTGCATGAGTATAGGTGGGAAAATCAAAAATATCGGATATATAGGATTTATAAAAACTAGTTAAGTACTCCACACGACAAGTCGCAGGCACAAAGCTAGTAGTTCATAAACGAAATGTATGCAATTGAATCAATCTGCAGTATATCTTATTGTTTCCAAAATGAGAAAGTAAAATAATTTGGCTTCGGCGAGCAGTTATAACGTGCGGCGATATTTCTTTGTTCGCGCAGCCAATGGAGCGCGGCCGACGTTGACGTGTCTTGCTGAGCTTTTTGTGTTTCTCTTATTATATTTTTTTGGAGGCATTTTTTGGATGATCTTATTTGTTGGTTCAATACCTGGGTCGTAAATCTGGAGAGGGGTATGAGAACGAATATGTGCAGGTGCGTCAACCCTTTCTTTCGATTCATAGGTATATACATGCTTATACTCCAATCTACACTATGTGTAAAGTTATAGGTAACAATTTCAATTGACAATTGTTTGCATCTTCGTTGCTACTTAGTTTATTTTTTGTATTCAAGCTAGTTTTTCAGCTACACTTTTGATTAGAATTAATGTAAATAAAATTATGGTTTGATAAACATTTACATCGACTTTTTCATCAATCTTATCTGTACCTGTGATAATATTTAATAACATCAGTAAAACTATTAAAAACATTTTACATAGGTTTGAGGTTCAGATAATATTATTCAGTATTCCATATAATAGATGGTAAAACATTATTCAAAAGTTTTTAGCAAATAAACAATATCAGTCAGTTGCAGACTTAAACTGTGATGCAAACTTTAACTTTGCAGACTTTGCACAAACATTAGTCGATAGCTTATTTAGATGACGAATTTATTCATTCATAAACTGTTCAGATCTGTTACTGTTCTAAATGAATCAGTAGAGATAGGCTCAAACAAACCTGCAATCTATTTCCATCTCAAATTAATTTTGTATTGGGAGTATGCCCCATTTATTACATTCACAAATGTAAATGAACGCTTTGAGTTACTCGTTTACGTGAGAATATTTGTATTTATTTTATTTATGGAGAGAAGAGCCGCGAGAGGGCGATGTGTTTAAATATCTTTAGATTTAAATGCGAGTTCACTTCAAGTAGCTCGGAATCCATTAGGAAGATATTGGTTATCTTTTGTATAGCAAGTATCATGGGATCTCAAGTTTACTTAATTAATTTGTCAAGTCTAATTACCATTTATTTTAGTACCTACTTGTACTTATATTACATTGAGGTTTTAAGTTATTTGTAAAAAAATCGTAGTCGTAATTCCTAGTTCCATGCAAGAAAACAATTTTTCTACAAAGATTTCTTCTTATAGATACTAATGAGATAGGATGTATCTATATGCAACAAGGTCTACATATGGCACATGACATAATAGATACACTGCAGATATTAATAAGAGTCCTAGCACACAGCAAATACTAGTAGGTACCTACTCTGTACCTACATATTATATCTTTATTATACACGGATTTTCAATGCTAATATTAAAGGTGACTTAGTATTAAAATAAAATAGATTTTAAGTCTAAAGATCTTTCTATACATAGTTGTAGTTCGAGGGAGAGCTATAAAAACTAAATTGAAGTTTAGATGAAACAAAGTTTATTTATTTACCTTGAAATGCCTCCTTGGTTTGTATAAACCATACAGCTCAATCTGTTAATCTCAAATAAGATTTGATCGGTACAAACATCTTCGCTAAAACAAAGGTAAACCTAGATTAAAAATAAAATTTTGAAGAGTGTGCAACATCGCACTGATTTCAAAATATGTAGGTATATATAGGTACACGTGTGCCTAATAAATACGTAAAAGCTTGTATGACACATTCCTAAGAAGGAGTCGTTTCAAATGAAGCTGAATTATAGCTTTATAAGATGTTCTTTCTGATGTCAACTTTAAAATTTAATGCTGTAAATTATTGTTTGTATATTCGTGACGATTACATACTCGCTAACGAATTTATGTCTCACTTGTCTTTCATGTAGGACTTCGCAAAGATCATAATGTCTGAAGTCCGTATTTTTGGATCTTTATTGGATTTGTAAAGAACTGCGAACATTGTGAAAGAGTATTTGGTCAGGTTTATAAGGTGTAATCCCAGAAGAATAATGTCATGTCAGAACTTTTTACCTCCATGCATGTGACATGAGGTCAAATCCAAATGAACAGCTGGCCATTTGAGTATTTTAGGTCACGTCGCACGTGGGTTTGGTGAGATGTAGAAAATGAGTGTTTGTTACTTTTTGTTTCGATTCTAGTAGGTAATTATTTAAAATGATTCCTTCTGGGTGTTGGAAGTAAATAAATTTGATGGAAGTAAAGTTTCTGATGTTCGTACGTCAACAGATGAGTCTGACTCGTCTGCCACTTCGTAAAACATAAATATTATCGTTTGGAAGGCCGTTCTCGATCGAACTTATTTTTCCGACTGCCGACAGTTATTTCATATAAATTAATGGCGCGAGTCGTCACGGCGCAGACGCCGACTTCTATTTATAATCTGACGAATGAGACGCGCCGAGCGCTCGCGCACGCGTCCCGTCATATTCCAATTACAAATAGCTGTCATCGTCTCTACATACCCCACATGTTCTGTTTCTCGTGTTTCGGGTAAACATTGTCTTAATTCTGTTATTTTACCAATTAGATCAAGATTCGGTAGAGAGAACATCATCTCCTCACGCGTATACAAGGTTACTGGCGGCAAGTGCGAATGAAATGAAAGTTTTTCAACGGACGTATGGTAAACGTGTTTTAAGAAATAAAATTATGAATTATGATCGAGTGGGTGTCAGCGATCGTCTCTGTTCCACTCGGGAAGATAACCGGCGAGCGAATGAGACGCAGGGCGGCGCGCCGCGTCGCGCCGGCTTCGGAAGGGTTATTATATATGAATTATGATGACGCCGCAGCACCGTCGGCGGTAATATCGTTATGAATATGCTGAGCTCTACTCGCCCATTGGTGGAAAGCACATCCGCCTCGACTGCGGGGAACGCCTCCGATGGCCTTTTTATTCCTTTATTGACATTCAGATATGCACGTTCTGAGTGGCAATGCACTAAATGTAATATTTCGCCTGGAGGAGACATAAGTCGGACCAACGGGCGGCCGCATCGAGCATTTGGGATGCAAATACAGCAGACTGTCGTATGTAAACGAACTTATGCTACTCATGCGGTAGTCGATACAGCCGCCCGCTATGAGACCTACTCAGACGTTTCCTGCATTAATATATCAATTTGCATTTCGGTGGGGTTGACTAGGTAGGTATTTACATATAGCATATTGCTCAAAAGTTACTGTACCTATCTTGCCTCTTCTAGCTAACTAATAACAGCGAAATTTCAATATTTCAGACTTAAGACAAATAAAACAAGACGGTATCTAAGTGTGCAACAAACATCTTTATCAGATTTAAGTACCTATAAGTATTTCTTTTTCTAGCTAAAGAGTTTAAAAATTAATTTTAGTAAACAAGACCGCTTAATATTTTTTTATCATCAAAAGTATAATATGTACCTATCTATTAGTATATGCTTGCATCAAATTGACCCAATATTTAAGTGTAGGTACCTAAGCAGTACGAAGGAACGGATTTCTTATTGGAACTAGGTAAAATATGTAGATTTGTACCTAGTAGCAAAAAAGGTTACTTTTCCACTAAGATTATTTTGTAATAAGTACCATGTTTGATATGTAAAGGCCCACATAGTAGTTAAAACATGATAATATTCTATAATCCGTGATTTTAACTAAACATTTTTTGTCATATTTATATTTGTTTATTTTACCTTAGCCGACATCTAAACTCTTATTGAATAGGTATCCGCATTAGTTTTAAATTCCTTTTAAGTATAGCTGTAGGTTAGTACATTAGTCTTTTATCTACTTCAATCGCAAAGAAAAACTTAAATCTTCAATTTATTTCATTTTATTATTTGAGGGAAGTTCCAATTGCTTTAGTGATTTTATGCAAAAGTTATCAAAGCTATATGATAAAAGATCAATAAGTACTTAATTGTATGTCGGTCATTGTTATTATGCGACAATATGGTTGATTTTTTTTATTTTGTCCGACATGGTTTTGTTTATTCACCTTTTTACCATCTTACCATTTCACAAAACATTCATTGAAATTATCGATATTGAGGTCTGTTTGGTCAGCTTTTAAATGAATAAAATATAAGTACTGATTCTAGCCTGGTATTATACCTACCTTAACTGTGAGTCCCTTATGGAGTTAATTTTAACGTTATAGCGTAAACCTATGGGGTAGAGTAAAGTGTGAGTGTATCTATCTCCCGTGGTATTCACCTTGTTGGAACTGAGCCAGTCATATCATTGCTCTAAACTCGTATACATCAACAATCAACAAGACATCAACTGAAAAAAAATCTGCATAGGTTTAATAAAGATAAACAGGTAGGTATAGGTACAAATATAAAAGAAAATTAGGTAAGTACGAAGAGTTTCCAGGTCAAAGTAGAGATGGGCAGGGCATGTATGTACAACAACAGATAGCCTTTGTATGAACTCGCTTGGTTCTTGAATGGAGACCACATACTTATCGAAAATAGAAGAGAATCTGGGAAGGTAAACATTTGCTGTTCCGATGATATCATCAAACTTGTTAGGTAGACTAGGATGAGACTGGCACAATATCGAAAGAAATGGCTAGCAAAGCTGAAAAGAAATGAAGCGCTGTAGTCAGTGGCAACAGCGCTTCAATTATTTATTAATTATGATTATATTATTAGAGTGGCTACAGATCTAGGTAGAGCTAAGGGTGAGATCTATAGATGGCATTCTTACTCAGCTCCGACTCAAGACTGAGTTAAAACAGGACAGTTTTATGTCAGGACATATTTGTGTCTCATTTTAACTCTATCTTGAGCAGAGCCAGAGTAGTATAGATCTCGGCCTAAGACTCAAAATTCCTTACACTATATCTAACGGCTGAAAATCAAAAAATAGTGAGTCTAACAATAAAATAAAATATCTTACATCTTCTTCTTTATCTTCTTACATAATAGATAAATGCGAAATAGTATTTGTTTGTTGGTTTGTCCTTTAATCACGTAGCAACAGTTCAACGTGATTTTTGTATCAATTGGTTAAGTGGTTATAACTGTTAGGTATATATATTTTAAATAACCTAATTCTATACGAACGAAGTTGCGGGCAAAAGATATTTAAAATATAAAATATAAGTGTTATTCAAAATATAAAAATCATAAGGCACGAATGTGTTTCCTTGTATTGGGTAAAGTGGATCGCGTTCGGTGCGTGACTCTCGTGGCATTCACCTTGTTGGCGCCGCGCCAGCCCTAGCGGGTTGCGTCAAACTAAAACCCCTTAGGACTCTGCTCCATCAACAGACACAACAAGTTTTAATACCGGCGATATGTAAAACATGAGTTGTGTGTCTTATATTGGGAAAAGAGGAATGAGTTTACACTTCTCGTGGCATTCACCTTGTTGGCTTTTTGCCAGCCCTAGTGGGTCACGTCAATTTAAAGCTTATCTAATTAAATTAGCCCAAATATAATTAGGGACGAATTGCCTTACCCAGATGGTATCTTTGAATCATATAAACCAAAATCGGTATCTGCATCTGTTTGTTTGCACTTGGTTGTTCTAAGCAACGCAATGGATTTTAATTCTGTTTTCACTAAAATTCTTCCCGAGGGTAGGTACGTACTACGTATATATATATACCTAATACATGCATGCATGTGTGTTATATTAACAGGAAGTAAATAAGTCGAGTCTTTATAATCAAATAGATTTTTTTAATGTGAGATAGGCTTGCGTTTGATGACAATCAATGATGGAAAGTGCTTACTGATTACGTTAATTAATTATTTTAAAACTGAAAGCGTTACCTATAAGGTACCTTACATGTTTTGGGTTGGGTGTATTCTTGGTGTATTATGTAGTAAAATAGAGTAGATGATAATTTGAAATGTTAGTGGTGAAGTAGCCTAACATTGTATTGAATGCGGACATTCTTTCACAATTTATCAAAATTACGATGCTATTGTATTTATGTAAATGGAACACTGCTTTATATCGCTGCTAAATTTACTGTTGATGTTTCTGCAGATAACTGGTCTTATGTATAAACCTGTGCAATTGTGAAGGACTTGTTGTTGCAAAATTATTCATATTAATTATTATAACTAGTAATAGGTGCTAGTTGTTGACGGCGAATTCATCTGCCTGTGTTATTAAGATTTACAAACATGGGACGTTCATACAATCGGACATACTCCATTTCATCCCCTTAGGAGTTTGATTTTCGTTCTTTTTTAGTTAGGAAAACTTACCATCACATTTTCAAGCTCGTATGGATATTGCATTTCTTGAGATTTCTTTCTTGGTTGATGACTATAGTTTGCCTGTAAATTCAAGGGGACTAACCTATTGAGGATTCAAGTACTTTTTATATTCTTGACTTTCTTAATGTACCATTCCGGGACTTCATTGTATCTTGTATTTCTGCCATTTTTCAAGTTAAACGATATTTTAATCTTATCCTTTTCATAGTTTCATGCCTGAGAGTTCTCAATGTTTTCTAAACTGAGTGAAGATAGTTTGAGATGATTGTTAAAGTTTCCAAAGGTAGAGTTCTTTCTTGTAACTTCAGATATAGGTAAATTGATTGAAAAATAATTTTACTAAGTTCTAATTTGAATAACTCACTTTTGTTACATACGTTGATAAAAATGAAATAAAATGACGCCTCTCATTATCATAAAAATGAACATTAATAATGTATGACCATGTAAATGCAGTTTGCAAATGGCTACACGATATGTGATAAAAAGAAACAATTACAAGGCTGCATGCGCAATCGTCATTACCAATATAATGCTCAGTTGCCTTCGCATCTTAATTTGATAACTACCATTGCCGATACGCCTGTTTGCCCGCGTAAAACATTTACAAAACCTTTTATTACCGAGCACATATTCATTACTGTATCAGTATTCGTAACATACGAGATGATAAAGTCTTTTTGTAACCATTTTGATGCAGAATCGAGCGGTCTAGCTGTTGAGAGTTTCAA
The DNA here is from genome assembly GCA_029955525.1 of Oeneis ivallda. Lineage (NCBI taxonomy): Eukaryota > Metazoa > Arthropoda > Insecta > Lepidoptera > Nymphalidae > Oeneis > Oeneis ivallda. The sequence goes on along the minus strand of JARPMR010000002.1, from coordinate 17,008,089 downwards.
ATGGTCAAGCAATGAATAGCTGAGGTAATTTTTATACTAAAATCAGGCAATAGATACAATTTCTATGTATAATATAACTAGCTGATGCCCGCGACTTCGTCCGCATGGATTTAGTTTTTAAAAATCTCGCGGGAACTTTCATTATCCGAGATAAAAAGTAGGGGAGAGCGGGGCTAAAAGTTACCGAGGTAAGTTGTTCCGATGGAAATAACTCTGCGAGAAAAAGTGATAATAATATTAAGTAAACACGTTGTGAAATGAAATGCCACAGCGCACCGACGGCAGCCGTCTTAAGTACGCCAGCGGCACCCGAAACATCAGAACGACAGTACGTGTGTCGCTGGGTCATGAAAGTAAATATTTTCGTGTTTGGTATTTTTGGTCTATCTCATAAATTTCAACAATTAGCCTTTAGTGTTTTAGTGTTTTTATGTAAGGATTTATTTACTATTTTAATACACTACGCGTAAATTACGTATGTTTCGTAACCTAAACTATATCTTGTTTTTTTTTAACACGTGTGATTGGGGCTAGATGTTCCTTTTTTCGGGGGCAAGTTGTTCCGAGGTCGAACTTGCCCCAATTCATTTCTACCTACAATAGAATACATGTTTTTATCTTTTGTAGAATGCGGACTTATATTCGAAAATAAACAAGGTTCTGTGTCACAGGAGTTGATGCAAAAAGCAGTAGATGCAGTTATCAAAGATGGAAGGAAAATAAAAACCGTTGCCAAAGAGTTAGAAATTTGTCATTCTGACTTTGTACAGATTTGTTAAAAAGATAAGGTCTGGAGTAGAAAGTATCGCGGTTAGCTACAAAAAAGTAAGATTGGTCTTTACTAAAGAACAGGAAGATAAATTAGCAGAATATTTGTCAAAGTGAGCATTAACAATGAAGAAGAGAGAAAAGGTAAAGTAAAAGGGAAGGGTAAAACAAAGCAAGGAAATGGAAAAGCAAAGGCAAAGGAAAGGAGAAGTCTGTGAAACGGCATATTTTACAAATGATTAGTGCAAGTTCTGACTGTGAAGAAGACAGTTTAGAGTATTATTGTCTAGTGTGCTGTGAGTTGTGACATTTACTCTAATTCAGGTACTGGAGAAGAATGGGTTCAATGTCAAGTATGTAAGAACTGGGCCCAATCCAGATGTAGGCAGAATCAAAACTTAACCTACCTATGCCCGAATAGGTATATCTTCTGATGATTGATTAATTATTATCGGTACCTATATATTTTTTCCGCCTATGACGGCAATGTTTTCAGCTTGAGATAAGGCAATATTATAGAAGACTGAATTAATTATCAAGGCTGATCAGCTGTAAGTTATTTGATAAGCTATAAATTGCTCAATGGTCAAAAATATTTAGTACAAATTATAGTTACTTGATAAAACATATAAAAATGTTTACCTGATGATTTGTAAGATTTGTTGATTATTGCTTTAATAAAGACACTTGGTTTAATGATTTTTGATTTTTTGTTTTTTTTATTTCTCAAATAATAGCTTTAACGGACGTGATAACAACTTACCCCGGCTTGATAACAACTTGCCCCAAGTCGGGGTATGTTGTTACTTTCTGACTTTACGCATTAAAAAATTAATGATAAAAAAATCTCGCAAAAAATGACCCAAGTAACTGCCTTAATATCAAAGTAACATATGTAAGTTTATTTTGATCGCATTGTATGAATTCTAAAATAAAGTTTTCGTAACAAATTTTGAGGTAACTAAAAATCGGAACGTTTAGCCCCGCTCTCCCTAGCTCTCCCGGTCTGAGGAACCACTACTACATCCATTACTATACCCATGCAAAAAATCGCATCAATCCGCTGTTCTGTTGCGACGTGATTGAAGGACAACCCAACAAACAAACACACTTTCGCATTTATAATATCAGTAATGCTTTATTATAACACTTTTTATAATTGTCAAATTTTTTTACCAAAGACAAAATTACGTTTAGCTGTCATTTGCGTTTTGTTATTCCATGTCAGATGCATTTTTGTGATACCACGTTTTATAGTGACTTGACGGAAACGCGGTCGAACGGGATAAAAAGTATCCTATGTCTGTCTTCTGGTTCTAAGCTAACTCTCCACCAATTTTCAGCTAAATCGGTTCATCCGTTCTTGAGTTATAAATAGTGTAACTAACACCACTTTCTTTTATTATTAAGAGATTTAAAACTGGTCGGTACTGGTTATGTTGGGTAAACATATACCTACTTAGTTTCTAAATTAAAGAAAAATCGGCCAAGTGCGAGTCGGGCCTCGCTCTTTTAGGGTTCCGTTAAAAAAATTAAATTAAAAAATTTCCATCTACCCACCTACCCATTTTAATTTAATTTTTTTAATTTAATTTAATTTTTATTATTTGTTGTTATAGCGGCAATAGAAATACATAATATGTGAAAATTTCATCTGTCTATCTATTACGGTTTACGAGATACAGCCCGCTGACAGACGGACGGACGGATCATCTGTCTATCTATTACGGTTTACGAGATACAGCCCGCTGACAGACGGACGGACGGACGGACGGACGGACGGACGGACGGACGGACGGACAGCGTAGGCTTAGTAATAGGGTCCCGTTGGTACCCTTTGGGTACGGAACCCTAAAAAGTACTTTTCCATGGAAACTCAGTTTTTCGAGTTTACGGGAGACTGAAAATTTTGAGTTCTACAATTATTTATTAGTATCTAAGGAGTTTCGACAGAACCATGTGACCTACACGGCTGTCTTAGAAAGCTGTGAATTCATCAGAATTAAAATACAAAGGCCTCGAAAGTCCGTGTAATGTGATTAATAAAAAGCATTCAGGGATATAATAGGCTATTTGACTACTTTTAGAAAATCATCTTAAATTGTTAATAATGCTATGCTGAAGCTAACGAAACATATATTTCGGCATAATTTTCATTATTTTTCATAAAAATCGAGAAATAAATTCAAAAAAATAAATTGCCGCCGAAACGTTCCATTTGCTCTCATGATGTAACAGTTCACATTTCAAACAATGACAATTTTTTAATATGTGTTTAGGCCGCGTGTCGCATACTATTTGGTATTTAATAACATAGTAACGATGAAAAACAGACGAAATTAGCCTATTACGCCGCACAAACACGTCGAAATGTATTGACAAAATGAGAATTCCATAGGTGGTGTGGACTGTGACGTCATTCGAGATCACGGAACGTTTTCGATCACGTGACCATGGCCAGAATTATAGCAATTTTATTTAATGTTTTCTAATTAAATAAAGCTTTATTTTTTAGTTTTGTCGTATGGAATAATGTTTTTAGATAATAATCTTTTAGGATGACACCAGTTGAAAAGATATTTTTATTATAGTCAAATACCCTATTGGGCATTGTTGGCAGTAGGTATACCAACGGAATCGCGAGTCTCTTCCATGGAGAATTTAGTTTACGTATGACTACGTGTTTTTTTTTTACAAGGAAGTATTAGTTTGTATCTATATACGTATCTATATACGTATCTATATACGTATCTATATACGTATCTATACGTAGATGCAAACTAATATTAACTTGTAATAAAATTAATAAATTTCACGTAAGTACCTAGTACCTATGACTGATGGCATAAATAAATGATAAGGAAAGAAATATAATATTAAGGTAAAAAAGTTGACAGCGAAAAGTTAAATGGGTATTTATTCTAATAAGTTAAAGATACCTATTAGAAAGATATTTTATTTTATTATTTGAGGCTCGCGCACTTTTTTTAGAGATATCAAAAAAGTGATCGAGTCTACCGGGGATCCAAGAGCTGGCAGCTACCTTGGCCAAAGGATTAGCTTGGCTATCCAAAGAGGTAGGTAATGCTGCCAGCATCTTGGGTACTATGCCACACTGCGGTGGCTTGGATGGGGTTTTAGATTTTAATTAGTTTTTATTTTAGTTTTAATTTTAGAATTAAATTTAGGTTTAATATAGTATTGTATATATGAAATTTTCTTAAGGATCCAATAAAAACTTATACATTAAAAAATAAAATAATTGTATTGTTTTATGCTTGCTAAGTGAAATTTATCTTATTTGTTTATTTATTTATATTGGTAGAATTAAATTAAATTTAGAAATCTTAGCAAAAATAAGATTTTTATTAAATTGTCGTGTATGGAACCACATAACACATGTATTAAGGAAGGAGGCGTGCGGCCTTGCAACGCAGCTATGGTAGGCGCTCACAAATCTACCTCGTTGCACGTCGTACATGGGCGTCGCCAGGGGGGGGCAGGTAGGGGCAGCTGCCCCCCTCTAGAGATTTCAAAAAATTGAAAAATATAGCCATGCAACCAGTCTCTCATTTGATTTGCTTAACCGATAATTCCCGCATGTCGAATGTGAATCCATTCCAAGTTTTCCGACCCCGCTATAGTTTTAAATCTGTGGCTTTATTGCTATAGTTTTAAATCTGCGGTTTTATTATTTAGTGATAAAGCGGAACGGGAGGGAAAGGCCAAATCTCTCACCACAGATTAGGTACTAGTTACTGTCTCTCACTCGCGTCAGTCATATTTTTCACCATTTAGGCTACTAAGGACGAGAGTCGAGAATCCGCGACGAAAAAGTCTAAAAGGCGACTAGGTCGCCTTTTAGGGCTTAGGCTGCTGCAGGAATAAGGCATTTATATTAGCGGAATCGCAAGTTATGAGCATTAGCTTAAAAAAACCAGCCAAGTGCTAGTTGGACTCACCCAAGAAGGGTACCGAACCATCTTAAAAGATTGAACAGTAGAACCTATGTACTTTTACAAGCTTTTATTTAGTTTCACCTGTCCCGATGTTTGTCAACACTGATGTTTAATCATCAAATCTTGCAAATTGATCCACTTCCCGGTTACCGATTGAGCTAAAATTTGCATATCTACATGTTTAAATCGCGTGACAATACAATATTGTGATGACATGGTGCTGACCTGATGATGGAGCTGGAAGGTGGCCATAGGAACTTCGCAATGAAACGAAACAATCTCATCGAGTTTGAGCTCGTTTGATTCGTCTTGACAAGTAGTTTGGTTCTAGATGATAGCCAGGGTCTGACGATATAGCCAGCTACTAAAAGCTTGTTTTTTAAAAAAAAAATTAATTTACACTTGTTTAGTTTCACCTGTCCCGATGTTTGTCATCAACGATGTTTGTTATCAAATCTTGCAAATTAAATTTGATCCACTTCCCGGTTACCGATTGAGCTGAAATTTTGCAAACATGTGTAAATCGCGTGACAATGCAATACTATGATGACAATATGGTGCTGATGTGATGATGGAGCTGTGAGGTTCCCAGCTTCGCAATGAAACGACATAACCTCATCGAGTTTGGGCTCGTTTGAATCGTTTTGACGAGTAGTTTGCCTTTCAATGGTAACCAGGGTCTGATGATGGAGCTGCAAGGTTGTCATAGGAACTCTGTAATGAAACGACACAACCCCATCGAGTTTCGGCTTGTTTGTATCGTCTTGACGAGTACTTTGTTTTTAGATGGTTCCAGGGTCTGATCTGAACAGGGGCTGATGATGAAACCGGAAGGTGATTTTGGTAACTCTGTAATAAAATGACGTAGTACCTACCATCGAGTTTCAATTATTTTGATTAGTGTTGACAAGTAGCCTGGTCCTAGCTGATATTCAGGGTCTCATGATGAAGCCGGAAGGTGGTTTTGGCAACTCTGTAATAAAACGACGTACCTAACTCCATCGAATTTGGGCTCGTTTGATTCGTCTTGACAAGTAGTCTTGTTCTAGATGATAGCCAGGGTCTGAACATGTAGCCAGCTTGTAAAAGCTTTTTTTTTTTTTAAATATTCTTTTAATTTACGCTTGTTCATCATCATCACCGTTGAAGCAAGTGATATTTAATTGCTTAAACACATATGACTCAGAAATGTCAGAGGTGCGTGCGTACCCGGGATCGAACCTGCGACCTCCCGAATAGAAGATCACAGTCCTAACCACTAGGCTATCACTGCTTCACCTACCTACCTACCTACAATTCAAACTTTTTCCATCCTCCCATTATACCTATATCAACTTGACGCCCTTGACGTCGTACATTGCTTTCGGGCTTGTAAGCAGTCTACCTAAAAGTTAACTACCTCTATACTTTATCGAAGATGTAAACTTAGATGTAGATTTAAACTTTTATTGATGACGATCGTCTAAAGTAAAAGTCAAAATAACCCTCAACTCAAGTCTGGTTACAAAGGCGGTTTCAGAAGAATCATAAGTTAGTAAGTACATTAAAAATATCTAACTATAAAAAATAAAGAAATATTAAAGAGTTAACAAGAAATGTACAATGTAGGTAACATGTACCTAAGCAATTCTGTAAATCAAAAAAGGATACAAATTCAGCCCAGTAATGTATGAAACAAAGGATCGGAAAAACTAAAATGTTTCACAAAAAGCGGAAAGATGCTCAAAAAGCGCATTCTTCGACCAACATTGTGTTAAAGAAGCCGCCAAAATTCGATTCATGTCGTACGAGTGATTACAAATTCCTGTAGTTCAAATTGGAACCGAAATGATACTTGCTGTAAAAACGTGGTTATGATAATAATATGCATAGGTGTATTGGTCTTCATTCAAAACGGTAACACATCCTCTGACAGCAGTACTCAAACTACCTAATACGGTAAAGGGTATACGGTAAAGGGACTATTCACTATTAGTGCTTTCTATAGGCCTAGATAGTAAAACCATCGATTAGTTAAAGTTGTGGTTTTTATTTTTCTCAAGAATTCGTAGGTATTGATTGCTAACGTCAGTCTTTACAACAAATGTAAAAGCTCGTGTAAGTTAATCTAGTTATGTCTTTCAGATGTTACACTATCAACCGAAGCAAGGAAATAAAATTACACTTAAACATAAACTTTAAAATTTGCTATTTTTGTATTTAGATCCTAGAAATAAATTAATAATTTGAACTAGAACATTAAAATTCAATATCTCAACAGTATCTAAAATGTTATTTTTTTATCCTAGTAGCGCCATCTATGATTGCTTTTAGCATTATATTTTGATTTATACAAAGAGTTTGCAATCCATTTCTTGATACTAATATAATTTTAACATTTATTAAAATTAAGTACCTAATAGTAAATTAAGACACTGTAATACATACTGTAGTACATAAGTACGTATTTATCTACAACAAACAGCGCTAGAACTGACAAAAAGCTAGGTATTTTATTTTATGAGGTCTATCGTCAAAGTATTGTGAGTTACAACATGTTTTGTAAGTAGATACTGGTACAGACAATTGGGATTTTCCTTTGTGAATAGCTAGGTAGGTGAATAATTTTATGTGGCAAGTGTTCGGAACGATTTCAACTAGGGCGATGTTCTGTCGGAAGTTAGCAAATTATCACTGGCTCGTAAAATTAACGCTTCTTATCGATCCAGAAATAATTTCAACGTGAGAACCCACATACGAAATTGTACATTTCGATTCGAGAACAGAGATCAAAGTTGTTTGACGAGCGCAGCCGACAGCGCGAAACTTATTTAAAACCTAACAAAATGTTTTCAATTTTATTGCTGATTTTATGTTGAATTCTTTAAACGTGTACGGGCGAGTGCGTGTATATTTGACGTTTGTGTTCATACACACACTAATCCTGCTAGCTGAGCTGCAGCCGGTAACGGTCCATGGGTCGAAGGCGGTAAAGTGCAAAATTGGGGGCAATGCACAGGGAATCAGAAATTTGCCTGCTGGAAGTGGCAGTTCCAAGATAAGATCTCACGATGCCGCAATAAAAAGCGCTCGTAGCTCGTCCGTTGTGTAATGTGCATTCAAATTGCATTGTGCGAGAACTAATTCGCTTTAGGCCGATTCGGATGTTGCGATAAACACATGTTTCGATTAGCGCCGGGTAACGCCTGTCTCGCTTGCTGCTTGTGCACTTTGACTGAATAGTTTCCGTGCTTTTACTTCTACAGCGGCAAATAATAATCCCATGATAAGTTCAAGTTGTGTTGTTTTACTTATTAACATCATAAATGCGAAATTTTGTTACCGATTCCAGTTTACATCCTATAAGGGCTGGACATACGATAATGACGTTTCATTTTGTTATATCAATGACTAGCTGATGCTCACGACTTTTTAAAATCCCTCGGGAACTCTTAGATTTTCCGGGCTATTTCACTCTTCAGGTCCTCAACTATACCCATGCAAAAAATTCACGTCGATCCGTAGCTCTGTTGCGGCGTGATTGAAGGACAAACCAAAAAACAAAAAACAAACACATTTTCGCATTTATATTATTAGTACATAATATAGTAAGTATAGTATAATTTCATACAAGATTTAAAAAAAAATCTTTAAAAAATAAGTTAGTTATAATAATATAATTTGAACATTAAAGGCCTGATAAAATCTTCATTTTATTAAGGCATTCAAAGAATAAATTGCGAATTAAGGTTAATCAAGCTATACCAGTAGCTTGAAAATCTTAGGTAGGTAGGATACCTAAAGTTTGATTAACTTGAATTCTCAAAAATACTATTTAACCGTGAGAAATTAAGTCTATATTCTCTGATAGAATTAAGTGATAATTAAATTAAGGTGAATAACTTCAAATGTGTGGTGAATAATAACGATGAATTGTTAGAAAATCCGAAGAAATCAAAATTAATGTCATGCGAATCTTCTGAAGACGGCCTTTGAAGAGAGACAATCGTTCCATACGAGATAAGGATATGACAAAAGCTATTGTTCTATAGACCAATTACTCGTGGCTCGCGAATTACCTAAGCCTCATAATATAAATTAGCTGACGGCAAACAGCGGAAAGATTTCTCTAGTTATACGCCAACACAACAATTATTCGTAAATCACTTTACTATATGTTGAAATTTACGATACCCCGCTCGTCGAGGCGCCGACCCGTACTCTAAAAGTTCTTCGCGTACCGAGGGATTTCTAACTGATGGTTCTACGTCATAAGGTTCACAGTCTTACTAAATCCGCCATGCTCGTAGGGAACACAAAATTTCGTAGCAAAAGAGAATATGCATGGCGATTTCGTGATGAATATTCATTTCCTACGGGGCATGAAATTTATTGTGTTTTACATTTATATTCAACTCAGCTGTCTTATGTAACGGTAGCAGTGCGGGATTAGCGAATTGTGAACGTTCATATTACGACTCGTTCGGAGTCTCTCTTCTTTGATCTTCTTCCTTTGTTACATAGATGTATATTTTAGTTCCTATTTTATTAATTCGTTCTTTTTAATATGTATTATAATAATCTGTATGAATGGTAGGTATGTCAGTTAATAGATAGCCGGAAAACAAATCTATCCTATTAAGGGTAAGTAAGTAGACAAATGCAGCGTCTTTCTAGACGACACCATAGAGCTCATTATTTAACCCATCGCCGGTCTACTGGCACTGTGGGCACAGGTCTCCTCCTAAATGATAAGGCTTTAAGTCATAGTCCACACACCTTTGAGAACATTATGGACTGACACATTGACAAGATTGGACAGCACATTGAAAAGTCAGAGATGCGTGTTTGAGTTCAAACTCCGGATGCCTAGAAAAGGAAGCCGAAGTCTTCAATCAAGGCCATCACCGCGTTTCCTTTAAATTTGTTTGTTTTTTAACTTGTGTTGTGGTTGTACCGCCCGCTTTTACCTCATCATGGATTTTGGATGCAAAAGCTTTCGTAAACTATCATAATCAAACAATATAATCTATGTAACGGTGATGTTATAAGATTTTTTTAAATTTATTTCTTAGTGTCTATGGTCAGTGGTTTATAGTTCCTCTGCAGTCTGCACCATTGTGTTCAGCGTACTGCGGCATTGCACTCAATTGTATATTAGCTGCCAAGCGTGAAGCGCTGGGCGCAGGGCAGAGGCTCAAATTATTTGACATTTGAATATCATTTGGGGCATTGTTAGTCATCGAACTCTGCGATTGACACACTTGGCACCTGTCGAATATTGGACGTATGAATCCATAGCGCCGGTTCGATAGAGCTTGATGGAATCTGAGCTATATTTAATTAACGCAAGCCGCGACGCCGCCGCATTGTTTTCTTGATTGCTTTGATGATTGATGGGTAAACATAATGTACAAAGGTACCTATCATATAGAGAAAGTTTTTGTTTAGCTATCGGAAATTTGATTTTGCAGCATATAAAGTATGTAGGATACTTTCATCCATAACGTCGCCAATATGTATTGGATGGCCTGGTGGGCTATGTATGGCCTTTACTCTTCTCGGCCAGCTGGAGCGGTTTATGGGTTGCTTATGATGATGGTCATGACTCATAAAAGTATCCTTTGTCTGTTTATTGGAAGTGAGATTTCTCTGTGCTAATTGGCATACAGATATGTGGCTTAATTCAGCATCGCCAAGCCTAATCGTAAACTGATGATTAAAAAACTGGCAAAACATCAACTCTATTCGTCGCTTAAAGCCCTTATTCGGATCATCATCATCATCATAATCATTAGCAACCCATCAACGGCTCACTACTGAGCGCAGGTCTCCTCTCAGAGAAGGGTTATAGGCCATAGTCCACCACGCTGGCCCAATGCGAATTGATGGACTTTACACACCTTCGAGAACATTATGAAGAACTCTCAGATGTGCAGGTTTCCTCACAATGTTTTCCATCACCGTTGAAGCAAGTGATAGTTAATTGCTTAAACGCACTTGACTCCGAAGAGTCAGAGGTGCGTACCCGGGATCAAACCTGCGACCCCACGAATAGGAGACCACATGTCCTAACCACTAGGCTATCACTGCTTCTATTATTCGGATTCATCTTATTCGGATGATTAGTATTATTATCTAATTGCTAAGATAGTGGAAAAAATTTTGATATCTTTTTAAGTTTAGTTACTAAACAGCATTAATATTACCTGGATTGATAGAAATTAATTTATTGTTTAAATGCAACGTACGTAATCAGTGAAATCGGCATAATTTTTGGGCGGGCGCGAGCGGCGCGGGCGGGCGGCGGCGTGCGGCGTGTGATTGCAGCGGCCGCGTCAAACAATTGATTAGTCGCATAAACTCGGTTTGGCGCGCTCTAACGATGTATCAACCCGACTGATAATTAAATTGTAAATTAGCTAAGCCGATGCTAGCTCGCTGCCACTGCCCGCCGTGATCACAGTCGCCGATTCCGATTGTCGCGGTTTTATGTTAGGTAAATTTCATTTGGACAATTTGGATGAATAATTATATTTATTGTAATGTTATTGTTTGCATAAAATTGAAAAGCTTTATAAAAATCATTTATTTAATCTGAAAAAAAAAAACTCATAAAAATACAAGTTTACGTCTTTAGCACGATTTAGGTTTTCGTACCTTCGACATTAGTTAGTAAGTTTCTTGGTCAGAGTTTCGTACGCGGCGGTGTAGGCGAGATCATCAACATTAAAGGCATAAAGGCGTTAATCGTTTTGTTACCGCATGTGGAAATGGCAATATTTTAGTGCCAATTTCACCATCGTCAAGTAACGTTGACAGAATTTCAATACAAATGCTGTTAGAACGTCTCAACTCCTCGGGTAAAAGTTTCTCTGCGCGATGGTGAAATTGGCTCTTAAACATTAGAAATTCGATTTATATGATTCGCGTATTTTGTTTTGGGATTGAAAAATGTAAATGGAGAAATTGAAACTAAAATCATAAAATATAGCCAAGACTGATCTACTAACCAAATGGTCTTTTAAACTAGATATTATTTATTGTATTAGTGTGTAAGTAAGTGTACATGTAACGATTTGTTATGTTTTTTGTGGCTATGTAGGAAACGGTTAGGCTGAACGCCTATTGGATATTGTACCCAAGTATCTATCATTCGAGAGGTCACTCGTTTAGCAGCCGGGCGGGCTAAGCTGAAGCTAGTTGTGTCACGTGTGTCCGAACGTTGGACGCTGCCACTGTGTTCCGTGAAACAGGCTAGATGATAGTAGTCCAATGTGCGCTCAGCCTAGGTGTAGGATAAAATTACATAAGTTCGTTTCGACAAGCCCCGCTTTTGCTGATTGCGAAAAATTCAATCTTGTTTCATGGAAATTTAATTTAACATACAAAATGAAAAGCTGCCGTCGCTCGATATGAATCGATGCTGGGAGCCCGGGAGGGCCCGCGCTGTTTGTGGACGGATAGCTTTGTGTGCATATTGTAATCAATTGTCGAATTGTATCAATTTGTACTTTCAGTTTGCAATTTTGACGTGAATTCATTAATTTGTTAGGACTGTTAATGCAATCATGCTCGTTATACCGTATAGGTTGGCATGTAGCTCGTTAGCGTATTCGGGCTATTTTTGCATTTCGCGGTAGTTGTGAACGCAGGTTCCGACTAAATTACACATGATATTATAGAATAACTACCTATCTTTTTAAAAATCTCACTGGAACCCTTTTTTAGACCGTAATAAAAGTAAAAAGTAGCATATCTATAGTGATATTAAGGATATTACCTACCTATATGATAGCCATGCCTACCTATATGATTGATTTTTTGCATGAATACAGTTGAGGATTTGAAGAGAGGTTCAAATATATAGACTAAAGATACAGTCGAGGATTCGAATCTCTCTTCAAATAAAGGTAACCATGCAAAAACCAAGTACACTTGGAAAACACAAATAAAGCATTGAAAAAAATCCCCGTTTGTCACACTCGCTCGTCACACTCCACACCCTGCCTCTCATGTCGTATTCGCACATAAAATATATTAATAGCAGTTCGACGCACTCGCACCTACCGTGAGGAGGATTCGCGTGCCGATGCCTTGTCAATAATCACTAATAGATATTTCAGAAGACAATGCAATCGGCTAAGTATAGCCCGTAGTGACTAACGTCCCGTCTGTCGCGGCGGCCCGCGTCCACGCACGCCGATCCTGTTGGTCTTATTATATTCATGAGATTTATCTCCAATGAACCCTGTTTGACGTGCCGTTGCTAGTAATTTTCAAATACTCTTGTAAATAAGATATCTCTATTCTCTACTCGGCGAGCTGGCGTGGTCGATAAATCTTAGACCTTTTCAGTTTGCTATATTTCAAACTTAGTCTAGTCTAGCTTATATCTGCGAATGTCTCTAAGTTTTTAAGAATCCCGTAGGAGTTCTTTGATTTTTTTTAAATAGCCTCAGTATCAAAATCAGTTCAGGGGTAATGACATGAAAAGGTTACCTTCGGTACTTATAGATGCTTTTAAATTATAGTAACTACGGCAATACTGCCTTGGATGTAATACATTACAATACTATCTACAGATGGTAATAATAACAATGTTGGTGTAGGAGAATTTTAATGTGGAATGCCAATTAACATAATTTTAGTCCTTGCGTCGATAAAAACACAAACTTTATGATAATTCATCCCAAGTTGGGAGATAAGAATGCCAAGGTAAGGGAATACGATTGCAGTGTTAGAAAAAATTGCCATTCCATATGTTAGCAGGCGTCGGAAGTCGTAACTCACTGTTATGAAGCGGACGACACCAGTTTCATAAACATTGTTTTTCTTCGTTTCGCCCCTAATATTTATATTTATCAATCCATCTACACATTTATTTATAGTTCAAAATAGCGAGCTTCCGAGGGCGCCCAAGGGGCGCGTTGTCATTACGATTTATTGTTTTCTTTGGCCATAGTTTGGCCCCCGAAACTGCTCTCTTAAGTAAGATATTGGGTCTTAAATTTATTGACCACATCCCTTTTAGTTCGGAATTAGTATTTTACAAAATAATTACAAAATAAACTGCATAATAGCTGTTGTAAATTATTTACTGTAAAGCAGTATACTTAACGCTGCTCCGTGCCACGATCGAGCCGTTTTTTAAGAATAATAAATTCTGCACTGAGTATAGACACTGAGGGGGTTATACACTGGCCGGCGAGTTGCTTGTATTTTGTGTTCGGCTACGGCATGAAGCCGGTTCAGGCCCGCATGCGGTGTAATGACGGATTTGTTTACATCAGTCCCGTTCCCGAAAATGGGTTAAATAGTTATTCATATTCTATTCATGTTACAATATGCCACACCAGTGCCCCGTCAAGCTCATCCGCACATGAATCCATAAAATATGGTCTTACAAGTTACCCCGTCCGGGATACGACCCGGCTCGAGCAAGGTGTGGTACGTTTCATCTTAGAGCTCTCTTTTTGCAATAACCACCTTGAGTGTCCCATAGAGTTTTCTATTTATCTTTTTGTTTTGATCAACCAGTGATCAAGAAATTAAAAAAATAATAATAAGTACAGTTGATGTTAGATTTGTCTTAAAGCTTCTTATTACCTAAGTATCTAATATTAGGTATGAATGCGAGAGTATGTTTGTTTATTGGTTTGTCCGTCAATCACGCTGCAACAAAGCTATGGATTGACGTGATTTTTTTAGATAGTTATAGTTGAGAACCTGGAGGGTAACATAGGCATCCCGGAAAATCAAAGAGTTCCCGCGGGATTTTAAAAAATAAATCCACGCGGACGAAGTCACGGGCATCAGCTAGTTATACCTAAGTATTGACGTAAAATATCTGTCGCAACTCACAACACACAAATCAATGTAAAAAATTAATGATTTAAAAGGCAGTTAGTATAAAATTAATCAGTCACAAGTTTTACGAGCTTTTATTTCGGTGAGATGTTATTTTTGGAGTTCGCGCACATGGCGGTAATCGCGCGCGCTCCGCGGCTTATTTCGTTGCTATTTTATTTTTGTGTTACCTACATTAATTGAACATTGATCTTTTGGGAAATTAGTAGGTATATTACCTGTCTTCACTTTGTCAAAAAAATAAGTAAGTAAAAAATTAAACACGTAACAGCAAAGCATAGGAATATAATGACGTCGATTGTAATTTTTTTCTCTAATCTAAATTAAGTGTCGCGAAACTGAAGTGGAAATGGGTGGGGCACATAGTTCGAAGACCTGATGGTCGTTGGGGTCCCAAGGTGCTGGAGTGGCGACCCCGTACCGGAAAACGCAGTGTTGGCAGACCTCCCACTAGGTGGACCGACGACATCAAACGAGTAGCAGGGAGCCGCTGCAAGCAAGCAGCGCAAGACCGAAGCCTGTGGAAGTCCATGCAGGAGACCTTTGTCCAGCAGTGGACGTCTATAGGTTGATAAAGAAGAAGAAATTAAGAGTCTATTTGCACCTTTTACTTCGTAACATTGAATTGTTAGTAAGATTTTTATTTATTCGATGACAATAAACGATGACTGTAAACTGTGATCCTTACCTGATGGTAAGAGATATGTAAGAGATAATGCAGTCTAAGAAGCGTATAAATTCCCAAATTTCCCCCGCCGGGAATCAAACCCGGGGCTTTTATAAGACAACATCACTTACAACTACGCCAGGGAGTTCAATTTCAATTCAATTCTGCAATTGAATTGAATTTCAATTCAATGTTGATGTTCATTTCAATTCTGATGTTTTTTCTTGGATTACCTAAATGGTCAGATATAGGTAATTGAACTTGTGACCGTCGAAGTTACTTAGTTGTTCATGAGCTTTGTTCCGCTGGAGAAGATATGAACGAATTCCCAAATACTTATATCATGAAATCATAGTCAACAAAATAATATAATAAAAGCGGCACTAATACTTGACATATTTATGTACACAGTAGGTGCAACGCACGGGGACATATGGCGAGGCAATTTATGAAGTCGGGTGCCCATTACCATTTTAAATATTATTTTTAGGGAATTTCGTGTCAGATCTCACTCGTCGTCTGCCCGTATATTAAGAGATGTGATCCTCTGATTAAGTCGCCCCCGATGTTTGTGACTGCTTTAGTTGTTCTGTTAATTAAGTTTTCTTATTTATTCTTTTAGTTAGCCGTGGCGTTCAGTTAGGCCACCTGGAATCATTGAATTATAATAAAAAAAATGTTCCTTGTTTTAATAATGATGAGTCCAAAAATTTAATTTATCCTACGTACTTATCTATCTATTCATAATATAATGCGATCAAGATAACAATATTAATGGTCAACCAAAATTCTCTATTTCTAGAAATAGAAATGATGGATTAAAATTCGGATAAGTATGTAGTGCTTTGGTGTCAAGTCTGTGGCGGGGCCAAACGGCACAAGTATACCTACGTCACTAACTGTAGAAATAGATATTTAAATGATATTAGTCTATTAAAATTAAAGCTTATTTATTAGACACAGATAAAATAAATGAGGTATATGAACCCATCCCCTTTTGTGTCAAACCTAGATAAGCGGTATTGCTTATTCTATTTGACTCAAAAGGTAGAGAACCTATGTGTATTCTTAGATTTGATGATTAAATGATGAATCCAACTGAGGCTCGAACATGTTATAAAATCATCAACTGGGATTGTACTCCTAACGGCGCTTCTTTAAACAACGGACGAGCAGTAATTGCTAAGCAATTAATAGTTAACCAGAACGGCTATGAACGGTACAGTTGTGAACTCGACTAAAGCAAACAAAGCTGGGTCAACCACGCCATTAAATTTTATGAAACGGAAGCCGTCAACTCTGCCATGTGCGGCCGTCCTTCGATTTGTCAATAACACCCGATCTGGGCCGTCCACCGGCGCGTGCGCCGACCCGCCGTCTCGCTGCAGCGCGTTGCGCTCGCGTTTCACCCTCATGACTTTAACACTAAAATTTAATTTTGAATGATTGTTTACATCCTCACTAATATAATAGGAAAGCGCAGTGTTGGCAGGTGGACCAACATCATCAGACGAGTCGCAGGGAGCCGCTGGATACGGATTTCGCAAGTCTGAGGCAAGAGACCTTTGTTCAGCAGCGGACATCTATCATTAGATAAAGAAGCAGAATGTTAATTTGTTTGTTGATTTGTAATTTAATCACACAGCAAAAGAGAAATTAATTGTTTGACGTGATTTTTGCATAGCATGCGTGCATAGGTATAGTTGCGGATCTGTAGAGTGGCATAGTTTACTTCCTACAAGAAAAACAAATATTTTCGTCAGACATCAGCAAGAACGCTACTTGAACTTTTTTGTCTTTTTATATTATCATGATTTCACTGAGCATTTATTACACTTTCAATTTGTTATGGCAGTACAAGTGAAGTTAAGATATTGGTGTTTAGTGAGGTGCAGTGGGTCGTGACGGAAGCCGCCGGACATTGTGGCAGGCGCTGATACCGGCTCATCAGAGTACAGTCAACAAAGTAATAATATGTTACATGAAAATATCAATGAATAAAAGAAAGAGCAACTGCTGAGTTTCTTGCCGGCTCTTCTAAGCAGAATCAGCATTCCGAACCGGTGGTGGTAGATTCCTGAGTTGTCATAAGAGACACAAGTTGGCCTACATGAAATAAATGATTTTGAATTTGTATAATTCTGAATTTGAATTTAATCTTCTTCTTTATTGTCAACCGATAGACGTCCACTGCTAGACAAAGGTCTCCGGCATGGACTTCCACAGGCCTCGGTTTTGCGCCGCCTGAATCAAGCGCGACTCCCTGCGACTCGTTTGATGTCGTCGGTCCACCTAGTGGGAGGTCTGCCAACACTGCGCTTCTCTGTGCGGGGTCGCCACTCCAACACCTTGGCACCCCAACGACCATCAGCTCGAACTATGTGCACGGCCATTTCCATTTCAGTTTCGCGACTCGCTGAGCTATGTCGGTGACTTTGGTTCTCCTACGGATCTCCTCATTTTTCATGAATAATCTAGTCCACATAAAGATAAATCATCTTAAATTTTTTTTGAACTGTCGTCATCGTCGCTATCTTAACCGATAGACGTCCATTGTTCCACTTAGTTGATATTGCAAGCATTAACACAAAGCACTATCTTGTGTCGCTTGTGTCTTGTAGCGTTTCCCCCTGGATCACTTATAGAGGAAAATCCCTACCCGGACTATGGTCCGAGTTGGTCGTGCGTTGTGGATCCAGTGGGAGTGCTAACAGAAGTTCTGTGACTGTGTGACTAGGGATGTGTGAATAAAAATCTTTCCCTAACAAGTTATCTTTGTTTATTCAGGCATAGGTAACACACTAGGTTATTAAAAATTTAGAAATTAAACACAGCTTAGAATAACTATATCACCGACTAATATTTGACCCACCAATACCTACCCGTCAACTCATATCATGGGCTAACTCCGGCTGGCGGAAACCTCAGGGGTGTGTCCGAATGGACAACGCACTAGGAATGTGTTGACGGATAAGCAGGTTGAGACAATGATTTAAACTCATTAAACTAAATAATTAGATTTAATTGAACTAAAAAGAAAATTTCATTTACAAAGGAGGTTATGTCTTTGTGTTCACCATATGTTAACAACTAATCGTGTCATGCTATTTTATTAAACTCATAGATAATAATAAGGTTTCTATTTAGAATTATACTTCCATAAAAAAAACAAAAAATGAAAGAAAAGAAACGGGTCCACCTGGTAAGAGTGCTGTCGGCTCGAAGCGAAGACCATGTCGTGGCCGAAATATGCCCTCCGAGGGACGGCACGCCCCTCGTTGTCGACAATGCACCACCGAATCCCGCTTACAAGCGAGGATGCGCAGGATAGGCCCGGATGTAAAGGTGTGACGTCACGGATGAAACCACGCCATCATCACCAACAAAACTTTCACTAAATTTCCGACGAATTGCGTCGGAATATGAAATCCCACGCTCGCTGCAAGGAGAAATAAAACAAATTTCAACAATTTGTATCACAGCGACACGTGTATCTCTCACAAGGAAAAAACCACATAAGAACTAACCTGCCTTTTCGCAGTCTGCGTTTCCCCACCCAAACACCAAAATTAGGTCAAACGTTAGGCTGGAAAGATTGGAAAACGCACTTTAGTATCGCGGACTCACAAAAGAAAATACGAACACGCCAAAATTTATACTCACTATTCATTTACAATAAAATTTTCACTCCAACAAGGTATGTCCGGCCATGTTGTACAACTCAATGCTTTCTTAACCTCTGTGTGGCATGTCTGCCCTCCACGGTGGTCAACCAACGAAAAGACAAAACTCAGAAATCAATTTCGGGTCGAACACCGAATGGGTTCTCCCGAACTTGATTAAATGTTAACTCGCGTAAATGCCTTCTAACCTCTTCCCAAGGCGAAGGCTGTCAACTGTCCTTGATTAACTGCAGATCAATGTCAACTTATGTTGGTGACATCTGTTTCGTACCATGTTTTTAAAACAGCGCCCTCTTTCGGCGCTGTGGCAGATTACGAGACTTCAGACGTCTCGACAGGAGCTTACGCCCCCGTGGTCCCACAGATGGAGTTAGCAGTCTCACTTTATACATAAAATAATTGATTGGTTTTTTACGAAAATCTTAAACGAACTGATATTGAAAATATCATGTTGCAATACCTCTCCTCCCGGAAGAAAACGAAAAGCCCAGCCGCGAAAAGGAAGGTATACTGCTTCACTTGTAAAACACCAGGTTTTACAAAGTTAACCTGCCCAAATTGTAAAAAGAATAAGGCTAATTCAAAAAACTAGTTAGCTCGAACTGCGGCAACTTAAATAATAATATTTCAAAATTCAATACTTTTGGCTCCTTAGCTACAGTTCGATTCGCACCTCAAAAAGATGACATTAGGCCATATTTAAAAATTAATATTGCTAACTTAGAAGTCTACGGATTACTCGACTCAGGAGCGTGTATGTCTATTTTAGGCAACAATGCCCATGAACATTTTGTACAACTGGGTTATACATTCAATCCTTTCTTTGACAGTTCATGTACAGTGGCAAATGGAGTTCAACTTCAATCACTAGGTCATATTTATTTACCTGTATCTTTTAATAACATTACCTGTGCCATAAAGTTTTATGTAGTTCCTGCCATAGTCTCGGATATGATTCTAGGATGCGATTTCTGGAAGGCGTTTGGTGTAGCCCCAGAAATATTTGAAAGAATAGATTACCGATGTTCACCTTTAAGTTTTTGTGATGCTTTAACTACCAAGAATGTCCACGCTATCCAGCCGTTCGACAATTTGTCCTCCGATCAACGAGAAATAGCCAAAGCCATAATAGAAAAATATAACGATATTTCGTTTGAGAAAAAAGGGTTAGGTAGAACCTCGTTAATGGAGCATGTGATCGACACTAGAGATGCTGAACCGATTAGGGTGAAACAATATCCATTGTCTCCAGAGAAAAAGTTAGCTCTTCAAGCGGAATTAGACAGGATGTTAGCCTTAGACGTTGTTGCTCCTAGTGAAAGTCCATGGAATAATCCGGCTATTCTGGTGAAAAAATCAAACGGCGATTGGAGATTCTGCTTAGATTGTAGGAAGCTGAACGCTGTTACAAAAGGGGACTCTTATGCAATTCCTTATATTCCACAGATCTTGGACAGTTTGAAGGAAGCTAAGTTTTTATCAACAATAGATCTATCATCCTCATTTTGGCAGATTCCTCTGTCAGAGAGTTCTCAAGAGAAAACTAGCTTCACGGTGCCAGGTCGGGGTTTATTTCATTTCAAGGTGATGCCTTTTGGTTTATGCAACGCACCAGCTCGTCAGCAACGACTTATGGACATGCTGATTAATCAGAACTTTAGCAGTGACGTTGAAAATGGATTCGTATTTTGTTATATTGACGATATAGTCATATGTTCGTCTGATTTTTCAACGCACCTGTTATTATTAAACCGAGTACTTGATAAATTGAAATCGGCAAATCTTACAGTGTCGTTTGATAAATGCAAATTCTTTAGGGAATCCATTAAGTATCTCGGGTATATCGTTGACGAGTATGGTCTACGTACGGACCCTGACAAGATTTCAGCGATTTTAAATTTTCCGACTCCAACCACAGCTCATGAAGTAAAAGTGTTTCTAGGAACTTGTTCATGGTACAGGCGTTTTATTCGAAATTTCTCAACTATTGCAGCCCCGTTGAATAAGCTCACCAGTAAAGGGAAGAACGCGCCGAAGTTCCAGTGGAACGACGCAGCAGAGGAAGCTTTCACGGTGCTGAAGAACGCGCTCGTATCTGCACCTGTACTTGCAGTTCCCGACTTCGAGAAACCATTTATCGTTCACTGCGATGCTTCATCGTATGGTCTAGGAGGTATGTTGTCGCAAATCGTTGACGGGGTGGAACATCCGATCGCGTACGTCAGCAGATCCTTGAATAAAAGTGAGAGGAATTATAGTGCTACTGAGAGGGAGGCATTAGCCGTAATCTTCTCAGTAGAGAAATTTCAAGCATATCTAGGATCTAGAAAATTCAAAATCGTCACTGACCATTCATCACTAAAATGGTTCTTAAACTTAGAAAACCCGTCTGGTAGATTAGCTAGGTGGGGTTGCCGATTGTCTCAGTTTAACTTCGAAATCGAACACCGGAAGGGCACGGACAATGTGGTCCCAGATGCCTTGTCTCGGTTAATGAAAGTAGAGGCGATTCAGTCAACTCCTTCAACGCCTACATCCAGTACGAATGATGAGTGGTATGACAGATTATTTAATGGTTGCAGATCATATCCAACAAATTTTCCAAATTTTATGATTAAAAATAACATTCTTTTCCGTTTTAGTAAAAGTAAGTATAACCTCACCAGTGAGTTTGATTGGAAAGAGGTTATACCTAAAAATAAGAGATCTGCAATCATCCGAGAAAATCACTGTGAAGCAACTGCAGGACACCTCGGTATTTTTAAAACCCACAGACGGTTATGTCAGAGGTACTATTGGCCAGGAATGTATAAGGATGTATTAGAATTTGTGAATGCTTGTGAAGTATGCAAGGCGTATAAACACTCGACTCAAGCAACACCAGGATTGATGGGTAAACCGAAGGTTTGTTGTCGACCGTTTCAGGTAGTGTCAGTGGATTTGGTTGGTCCGCTGCCACGATCCAGATCTGGCTACACTTTCCTTCTGGTTGTTACGTGTTGTTTCTCAAAATACACCCTTCTTTTCCCTTTGCGTCGTGCAACATCAGCTCAGGTGGTTAAACACTTGGAGAATGGTCTCATATTAGTTCAGGGGGTGCCAGAGAGGGTTATCCTCGATAACTCCTCGATACTGACTAGTTCAGAGTTCAAAAAGGCCCTCCAGAAATACAATGTGCCACGATTGGACTATACTCCAAAGTATACACCACAGGTAAACCTAGTAGAACGTTACAACAAAACTGTTATGACCGCGGTCGCGTCTTACGTTGAAGACAACCACCGCAGTTGGGATGAGAACCTCAGTAAGATTCAGTTTGCAATAAATAGTGCGGTGAACGAATCCACTGGATTCTCTCCATTTTTCTTGGTTCATGCCCGCCAACCAGTAGTAAATGGTAACTTCTACATGGATACAAACAACGAGTATACAGTAGGTATGCCACGAGAGGAGTATGCAGGGAACTTTGGTTGTTTGCAAGAGATCTTTGACAAAGTGCGCGAAAAGCTACTCCAAGCACACGCTAAAAACGCCAAACATTATAACCTTAGGCGTAGAAATGCAAAATTCTCGGTTGGAGATTGGGTATGGAGGTCTTCCTACACTCAAAGTGACGCCAGTAAATTTAAAATGGCAAAGCTCGCTCCAAAATATGAGAAATGTAGGGTAACCAAAGTACTATCCCCACTTGTGTACGAGTTAGAGAGGATGGATGGTACGAAGATTGGTTCCTGGCACATTAAAGATTTAAAGGCTTAGATTGTTACTCAGTTCAAATCCAGTTCCGAATCAGTGTCTGAATACGATACAGTATTCACACACAGATGTATTAGGGTGTGGTACACTTAAATTGTAAGTTACTACCTAGGTATAAGCGTGAAGTATGAAAGTTGTATGTGAGAGATGTAGATACGTTGATGGAATTGTTGAATCACATGTGAGCTGAGACAATCGCGTTACCATTTTTCAACCATAGCACTTATATTTGGGTGCACATTTATTGTGAAAGGCGAATTGGATTCGCATTTTCTTCGCTGTGCTACGCACAGAGACTTCTTTATGCGAAATTTAGTTTCGCATTGTATCTTGCTGCGCTTTGCGCAGAGACAACTATCGCAGTGTTCATTTAGCTCTTTAGATGCTAGGAACTAGTTCCATGACACTTTGGATAGACGGTTATTGTTAACCGAATACTTTGAGAAGCTTTTGCTCTCTATTTTATAACAGTTAAACTGTTGTATATTGTATATTGAGACAAGTTCTCTTTCATTTCACAGCTAGGCTGTTGATATAAAAATAGGATTTAGCTGCAAGAGTCGTAGGCATTGATTCATTGACAAGTGCTAGTTCATTTCAGGTAGTGACGCCGAGACATCAAGCAACTTTAAATCATTCAAACAATGAATGGTGTCATTGTAAATATGTTTATTTTTGTGTTTTGTATATAGGACAAAGGTTAGGTATATCATGAAATTCACTTCCATAGGTTAAGTCAGTTAGGCTAAGTTGTAACTTATTTAAATCTTTGTTTGTTTAGGGATAAGTATATGTTTGTCGAGTATAATGGTAGAATTTTTTTTGTTACAAATAGTTTCTTGGTTTTTTTGTCTTTTGGGTGCAGAACGCTGAGGGCAGCGAACGGTTCCCCTTCGTCGAACCTTCTTCCGGAGGAGGAGAGGTATTGTAACATGATATTTTCAATATCAGTTCGTTTAAGATTTTCGTAAAAAACCAATCAATTATTTTATGTATAAAGTGAGACTGCTAACTCCATCTGTGGGACCACGGGGGCGTAAGCTCCTGTCGAGACGTCTGAAGTCTCGTAATCTGCCACAGCGCCGAAAGAGGGCGCTGTTTTAAAAACATGGTACGAAACAGATGTCACCAACATAAGTTGACATTGATCTGCAGTTAATCAAGGACAGTTGACAGCCTTCGCCTTGGGAAGAGGTTAGAAGGCATTTACGCGAGTTAACATTTAATCAAGTTCGGGAGAACCCATTCGGTGTTCGACCCGAAATTGATTTCTGAGTTTTGTCTTTTCGTTGGTTGACCACCGTGGAGGGCAGACATGCCACACAGAGGTTAAGAAAGCATTGAGTTGTACAACATGGCCGGACATACCTTGTTGGAGTGAAAATTTTATTGTAAATGAATAGTGAGTATAAATTTTGGCGTGTTCGTATTTTCTTTTGTGAGTCCGCGATACTAAAGTGCGTTTTCCAATCTTTCCAGCCTAACGTTTGACCTAATTTTGGTGTTTGGGTGGGGAAACGCAGACTGCGAAAAGGCAGGTTAGTTCTTATGTGGTTTTTTCCTTGTGAGAGATACACGTGTCGCTGTGATACAAATTGTTGAAATTTGTTTTATTTCTCCTTGCAGCGAGCGTGGGATTTCATATTCCGACGCAATTCGTCGGAAATTTAGTGAAAGTTTTGTTGGTGATGATGGCGTGGTTTCATCCGTGACGTCACACCTTTACATCCGGGCCTATCCTGCGCATCCTCGCTTGTAAGCGGGATTCGGTGGTGCATTGTCGACAACGAGGGGCGTGCCGTCCCTCGGAGGGCATATTTCGGCCACGACATGGTCTTCGCTTCGAGCCGACAGCACTCTTACCAGGTGGACCCGTTTCTTTTCTTTCATTTTTTGTTTTTTTTATGGAAGTATAATTCTAAATAGAAACCTTATTATTATCTATGAGTTTAATAAAATAGCATGACACGATTAGTTGTTAACATATGGTGAACACAAAGACATAACCTCCTTTGTAAATGAAATTTTCTTTTTAGTTCAATTAAATCTAATTATTTAGTTTAATGAGTTTAAATCATTGTCTCAACCTGCTTATCCGTCAACACATTCCTAGTGCGTTGTCCATTCGGACACACCCCTGAGGTTTCCGCCAGCCGGAGTTAGCCCATGATATGAGTTGACGGGTAGGTATTGGTGGGTCAAATATTAGTCGGTGATATAGTTATTCTAAGCTGTGTTTAATTTCTAAATTTTTAATAACCTAGTGTGTTACCTATGCCTGAATAAACAAAGATAACTTGTTAGGGAAAGATTTTTATTCACACATCCCTAGTCACACAGTCACAGAACTTCTGTTAGCATTCCCACTGGATCCACAACGCACGACCAACTCGGACCATAGTCCGGGTAGGGATTTTCCTCTATAAGTGATCCAGGGGGAAACGCTACAGTCTAGCAACTTCCAACACTTGCTTATGATTACGTCTAATAATCCAGTAGAGGAACTTCCAAAGCTGCATTACTTTATTTAAGGTAACAAGTAACTTAACTAACTGAAGTATATAACTAACTAAAGAACATAACCTGTAGGTAGGAGGTATGTTGTTAAACAATTCCATTAAAGAACAAGCGGTGAGTATATCTAATGTCATTTTACGACGCTTACGGTCGTAATCTAGGTTAATTGAATCTGAATAAGCACCTTACACGCCACGTAGTACTATCGAAAATAAGTAAATTACCACGGGTTGTCCTACGATTATATTACCGTCGCCATCCAATCGCGTAAATTCAGCTCGTATAATTTAACAATAGCATGTCAGTACAATAATTTTCTGATTAGAAAACGCGACATCCGTTTAGTTTACGAGCACCAATGATGTCAGCTCTATGACAATTGTTTACTGCACTAGGTTTAGGTAAATTAACAGCTTATCGTGGAAGAAGGTTATCTTGCGAAATAACTATTACTCTCGAGTCTCGCTATCTTTACTTACCAACAGTACACTGAAAAAATCTAAGTACGTGTAAAGGTTACCGAATCTTAATCGAAAAGTCTTTATGTCTTTGATAGCCTACTAGTTTTAGCAACAAGTTGTTTTTATTAAATGCCAAGTTCATTTGCAAGCCAAATATTAATAATTTATAATGCCCTTAACCGAGCCAAAAGTTACTTTGCTAATAATTTTTATTTCCGCATTCTATTATAGATTTTTGTAGTATATCAGTCATTAAACGAGTGTAACCAGACTATTTTGAAGCATGTAACAGTTTTGTTTACGATTGTACTAAACGATACAGCTAATATCAAACGGAAATATCGGGTTCTTCAACGCTATTATATTCATACAACAAAGGTTAAATGGATTATTTTATTCAAGGAAGTTTCATTAATTCGAACGCTGGTATTAGGTACTGAATGTGTTTTGGTTAATACCTACTAGATAAGAGAAGCACTGATGCGGAATTGGTTCCAAAAATAACTGACGCAGCAGTGGGGAAATATAGGTACGAAAATCGCGAATCAGTTTCTGGTCCAACAAAATCAAGGCTTTATACAAAAGACTTTTCTGTATTGTTTTGAAAATCTATCTTTCGATGTAGCACTTTCCCAGTGAGTACAAAAAATTTACACAAAAGACGATTAGGTGTAATAAGTTCTGAGTTCTGACAAACAAAAAATTGTAGCAATTTCTTTTTTTTCTATAGAAACAATTTTTTTTAATAATAGTAAGCGAAGAAGCAGGTGGTTTGCACTTAATGTCAGCCATCCCCCATGAACATTAATTGCAGCACAAGAAGAACTGCCATTGCAGAAAAAAGCTAGAAATTGAGCTTTGAGACACAAGTGGAAATTAATTTCAAAATATTTGAGAGTAGAGTATTAGTATACGAGGCAGAAATAATCAGAAATAATGTGACACAAACACACACACACACACACACATACACACACACACACACACACACAGGTCACAGTATCACACAGGTGTGTGTACATCCAGATGAGTATAGAGTATTAGGTGAGTATCTTTGTATTATGAAGTTAAAATTTCAATTTCAAACCCTCATCTCTATAAAACATGTTGGTCACACTTGGCCGGGTACAAATCAGAAATTCAAAAATTCTCCTTGATAAAAGTCGTCCAAATCAAAGGAAATATAAATGCTGTCCAAAGGCGAGTATGCGGCAATCCCTCACACAAGTGGGTAAGACGCTTTGAATTTTTAATGTTACACTCAGACCGTTGCAAACCGTAACAGTTTTCTTGTCATTGGTAGAGTGGAGATGTGTGATAAATTTTGCAGAGTAGCCCCATCT
Source organism: Oeneis ivallda (assembly GCA_029955525.1). Lineage (NCBI taxonomy): Eukaryota > Metazoa > Arthropoda > Insecta > Lepidoptera > Nymphalidae > Oeneis > Oeneis ivallda. The sequence goes on along the minus strand of JARPMR010000002.1, from coordinate 16,981,086 downwards.
TTTCGTTTGACATTAATTTTTAATGCGTACACGCGGCAGTACATCATATGTAGCGTGTCTAATAGCTTTTCTGTACAACCACCTCAAAAAAAGGATCAAGCTTAGGCATCTACATCATGACCTAAATGGTAATTTAGCTTTATGACATAGATACGAGTAAGTATGGCATTTTATTATGGCGTTTTGGTAGTTTCAAAGCCACTTAAGTTAAAACTTAAGTATACCATGCAATGTGTAATAAAACGGCAAATAGACATTTAACGCAGAAATTAAGTACTGTTCACCTTGAAGTACAATAGACTTCCTCATAGTCATTGATAATAATGACGAGTTTAAGACAATAATGTTTTAGCTATTAGTTTTTATTTTTCGCTGCAATCGAAGGCCGCTTAACAATACACAAAACAAAGTTGACGCGATTCGCTTCGCCATATAATTTCAGTTAATCAAACGCTACGTCATCGCGAGGCCCAGAATCGATTAAAGCGTTCCATTTCCGATGTTTTTGTAGAGGATTATATTATTGATAAATAAAAAGTGCGATGGGTATCTAACACATGGTTTCTCTTTCCTTTTGCTAGATTTCTATAGATTGTTTGAAGGGTCATGAATGTAGAGAAGGTATTGTTTCGTGGAAATCTACCTAGTTAAATATAAGCAGTATCATATAATTAAAAAGTTAGGTAGGTATTCTAAATTAGTGAATGGGTGTCGCCGGCGGGAATGGTGCTACTTTCTATCTGCCCGTCTTAACATGAATTGAATTGTAGTACGCTTTTTAGGAACTTCCCCACATTGTGGAAATATTATATTCTATTCTAACAAAGTTCATGGGTTAAATCAGCTTGGCATCCAGCTGCCCACAAGATAGTATAAAAAACTTATTACAATGCTACATAATAATATTGTAAAATGATTATTTTTAAAAGAGCAACTGCTGAGTTTCTTGCCGGCTCTTCTCAGCAGCATCCGCTTTCCGAACCGGTGGTAGAGTCATGACGTGTCATAAGAGCCACAGGTTGGCCTACGTGAAATAAATAATTTTGAATTTTTTGAATTTTAAATGAAGACTAATAAATATAGAAAGTTGAAGAATATAGTCAAAGAAAATTTTTGATATTTATTTAAAGGAACGCCAAGCTTCACTGTTAAAAATCAATTAAAATACTTATTTATAATAGCCTACCTAGCTTTTGCTCGTGATTTGTTAGATTTTTGATTTTTTTTTGGATTTCCGGGATAAAAGTAGCCCATGTATCTCTTCAGGTCCTCATCTAAATTATGTTGACCCGATGTTCCATAGCTGCGTGTTTGAAGGAAAAACCAACACAAATAAACATACTTTCGCATTTATAAAATTTGTAGAGATATTAGATCTAATTGAAACCCGATTTTTGTATGTATAGTTCTTCCTAATATCGATTTCCTCCTTCTAGCTATATGTTATACCTAATATTATTTTAGGGCAACCTTATTTGTCCTTATCTCCATTATTATTACTTTTAATACTTTCACATTAATACTTTTTGCCGGTCATGTTAATAAAGTTTTTATAATTTGTACAAATTACCTACTTTATCAATACAGGTTTGAATATTACAACTGGTGTTATACATCTTATTATATGTTTTAAATGCTCTACAAAGTATAATGTTCCAAAAAACTATATTCATTGGTTTTGTATTTCTTAGGATCTCTTTGATAGTTTAGATGATCTGTAGAGACAGCCAACTGTAACTTCCGTGATAAATCTTTATTTCTTATCGGATAAATAATTAGTTTTTATGTCCGATGTGATGGCTCTGTTGGTTTTTTGGTCGTCACTCCACGTCATGCTCTTGTTGGCGTTTACTGAGCTGCAGCTGCCGACTGTCTCGATGAAAGCATTGCTTCAAATTATAAACTATCTTTTGCCTCATTTTTAGAGTTCCGTAACTGAGCCTGTAGTATTTGTTTTCAACTAAGCACCGTTACTTTACTTTGGATATTGGGTTAAAATTATTATTAATGAATTAGACAACTTCATATAAGGCAAATCCGGTGTTATGTTGATTTAGTAGCTTGAGCACATAGGTATGATTATTATGAACTTATTAAGAAGCATTGTGAATCATTTGTGAATCGTGATTTCGAGCACAGAATTTTTATTTATTTTGCAGTGTTGTTTATTTTTGATAACGACACTCAAATTATTATTAGCAAAGGACATGGACCGAAAATTGTATGAAGGTCTGCCCCAGAATGTCCAGAGATGAAATCTATGTTATTAAATAGTACACTTATAGATTATGAAAGTTACCTGTAGGCTATGCAGTCGTGGATTAAAATTATGAAGGTTAAAAAAGTTCATTTTTTTGCTCAGTTGTTGCCATGATAATATACTTTTCTCTATAAACTTATAATATTATAGTTAGTGAAGCACTCACGAGAAGCTACGACACTAGAAAATATTTCTAATTGTTTGTATTAATGTGATTTTACACAAATAATTGCATAAAACATTATAGCCACTTTAAAGTAAGTGGGTAAATAACCTACTAAAAACATTTAATAAATAGATACGTCATCATTTTTAAGTTTAAATACGAATTAATACATCATAAGTAAAACATTAAATACTTACCTTTGAATAAAACGCAAAACTATAAATTATAATGCTGATGACAAAAAAAATCATGTCATGTAGAAATAGAATACCTGTTTGATTATGTTTGTTTCCAAAAAAAGTTACGTGGTAAGTTAGCTTTAATTTGAAAGAAAAGAAGCCTTTCTGTGTGGCAGAAAAGCAGATTCAGCAGTAGATACAATTGTATTTTAGCATCCTTGGAAGTTCCTAATTATCCTAAGCATTTTGGAGAGCCTAAGAGCTTGGTAATTTTCAGTTCTCTTTGCCGTTGAAGGAATATTTAGCCGATGCAGAACCCTTATACGTATAAGTCTTACTTATACTTGGTCGGTATTATTTTCTCAATTGGGAAGTAGATCACCTCGTTGATTACGAGTGTCTTTTTATCATAGTTTTTAAGCTTCAGGCATTCAGTGAAGCGAGGAGAAATTTTTTGAGCCCATTATTTATGACAGTCATCAAATACAATAGTGTTGTATGCATTGTGAAATATCACTGTTCCAATTTTGTCGTTTTTCGATATTTTGACAAAATATTTACATAACGTTTGTATGTTTTCATCAAAAATTTACATAATGATCATAAAGATTTATCGTCACGGTGTCTGGGAGTCGCAAGCAATGCGAGACGCTTGAGTTGCTTACGTGGCGTAAATCAAGATGTTCTTCAATGGACTATTAAGCTTGTGTAAAATTCTAAATGATTTATTATATCCAGGCCAACTTGTGGCTCATCATAAGTCAAGATTCCGGTTCGGAAAGCAGATTATGCTGAGAAGAGTCGGCAAGAAATCCATAGTTGAATTTTTTTAAACAAAAAATTGCAATATGAAGTTAAATCAATGCCTACTTATATTAAATTTTAACACATAGGCACCTTAGTCATATCTTGTACGCCGAACTTTACTTAATGACGATTTATTCCAGACAACTTTGTCGTTAAAAAATTCGTCGTTTAATTTTGGATACACGTGTCACAGTTGTTAGAAGGAATGCGTGATGTGACGAGTTATTAATATTTTTATGATTCGATCCAATCCAGTTCAACGGCCACTTTCCGGTTTTGGCGAAATCTTTTAGTGTATAATTATTATTTATAAAAATGATGATGGAAGTAGTAAAGAATTTGTTGACCGATCGCACCGATAAGTCATATAATATTTTGTTTTCGCGAATTAATTTTATTTCACTGCTAAGACTTTATGTCACATCGATTATAATAAATCACATAAAAGTTTTTTTTATGCATTTATGACGTTTGTAGCATGAAAAAAATTTGCTGTTGGATTTCTATTTCTATACATTACCTATAGAAGTATTTGTAGCAGAAAAAAAAATCTAACACAAAGAAAACCCGTAGAAGAAGCGTTTGTAAAATGCGGTGGCGGAAGGTCTTAGAACCTTTGTACTTGACCACATCAACTTAGGAAGATCATAATAATTAAATTCTTTTCGGCCTCGAGCAAAGTGATATGTAATATGTATACCTATATGTGTAATAAACCGGTAACATTAGCGTCGCTAATGAGAAAATTTATTTTATTTTAGCACTAGATGGCAATATTCACGAGTCAAGTTATAAATTATATTATTATGGATCGTATATTTGTGAGATAAAAGCTCAATAAATTATAAAGATATAAAAATTATATTTTATAGAAACTTGATATTAACGATTTAATGTATCTAAATATCTACATGACATCTCTAAAAATGGATTTTGTTGCTATTATAAATATTCTAAATAGCAACCCATCTAAAGATCTAAATCTAAATTGATGCTTCTGCCAACCTATATGTAATATATTATAAAACCATAACACATAAACTCCAAAACCGCGACCTCCCAGTAGATACAAGTATCTTAATCTGTTGTCATGCTAGGGTTACATGTTTTAACACTTGCTCATTTTCATACATGTTCTGTCAAACTTATCCCTACGTCAAGGGTTGACAGCGGTTCGTGCCATCCGCTTTACCTGCGGATGAACCATTTATAATCACATCATTCATATTTTACACACGAAAGTAACTTTAAATGACTGAGCCGTTTTGTACTTTATTCAACACAGCTTTATGTTGAGACATATTACATTTTCGAAATCAAATTATCTTCTATCGAATCTTTTACAATTTATCGTTGCTACAAATTTCGATCTTATGGTTTTGTGTTACGTTTATTTTTCGTTTAAATTTCTTTAAACTTCTAAAACGGAAGGAATAGCTTCGTGTGTGGCTGCACATTTGTGTTATTAAATGATTTATGAAGAAGGATCACTGGGAGACGGAAAGGTGTTTCAAACTTGGAGGTTGCTGTTATCAACATTAGAGTCATATTGGCTTGAGGCAAAGATGCGTTAAATCATGCACGGTAGTCGCGTGTTGATCTCGATGTAATTGAGTTAACTGACGCACTGATGACTTATTTGACGTCTGTTTTACTATTCCATATCAACGTTGATGTCTTCCGTTATGGGTGGTGTCAAAATATTTGTAGAGTGTTAATGTCTTATAATTTAATATTCCAATCTATTTTTTGTCTCGCTGAACAGTCTTTTATGAAAATCGTGGGTTACGCGATCTATTTGTTTATTCACGTCTACGATCAGACAGGTTTATGATTAGAGTCATTACGTTAATTTGAGTAATTAATTACAAATATGTAATATGACATATTTACTGCAAGTTGCAACTCAATAAACAATGCAAAATAAAAGACAGACAGAAGGCCTGGTCGATTAAGAACACCCTAAATTAAAAATCTTCGCCAGTGGTTCAACATGAGCTCTAGGTCACTGTTCAGAGTCGTAGTTAACAAAATACAACTAGAACTTATGGATGCCAACTGCTAATCTCCGCTAGGTGGCATTAGAAGACGAAGAATAATTTGGGACATGCACTGGTCGAAAAAATCTATAGGATTTCATGTACACAAACTATCATAATCATAAGGTGAAATAAAATTTGGAAAGCGTGGATTCGCCAAATCAAAATACAGAAGCGTAACATCTGAGTCGGCATTTCATCGATCGCACATCCATCGTTGGCGCATTATTTTCCCAGATCGAGATATCAAATTGATAAGTGAGGCACATTCGAGTCGGGCGGCGGGCGAGGCATTATGAAATTGGCCGTACGTTAGACGCCGTTACTTCCGATAAAATATAACCGCCGGCTCCGCTCATATCTGTCGAACTAACCTCAGAGCGGTTCCCAGTAACCGACTCACGTCTCCGCTGCGCCCATCATTTTATCTATGGGGCAATCAATAATTTTATATGGCCCCATTAGCCTGCGATGAAATGTTTAATGTATAAAAATGCAAGATTTCCAATTCAATCAGAATTTATGGTGTGTAAAATTATACATGCAAACGGCAGGTTGAAGTAGGTATGTACCTACGTTATGGTTTAGATATGGTAATACTATTTGAACACTTTTTCACTGGCATAAAAATGTGTCGTATTAAATGACGAAAGACTGTTTGATTGATTAATTTAATTCATCATTCATCATTATCAACCTTTAGATGTCCACTGCTGGACATAGGTCTCCTGCATGGACCTCCACAGGCTTCGGTCTTGCGCCGCCTGAATCCAGCGGCTCCCTGCGACTCGTTTGATGTCGTCGGTCCACCTAGTGGGGGGTCTGCCAACATTGCGTTTACCGGTGCGGGGTCGCCACTCCAACACCTTGGGACCCCAACGACCATCAGCTCTCCGAACTATGTGCCCCGCCCATTTCCACTTCAGTTTCGCGACTCGCTGAGCTATGTCGGTGACTTTAGTTCTCCTGCGGATCTCTTCATTTCTGATTTGATCTCGCAGGGATACCCCAAGCATAGCTCTCTCCATCGCTCGCTGAGTGACTCTGAGCCTTCTTATGAGGCCCACAGTTAGCGACCATGTCTCGGATCCATAAGTCATCACTGGCAACACGCACTGTTCGAAGACTTTAGTCTTCAGGCACTGAGGTATTTTGGACGAGAAGACATCTCGAAGCTTCCCGAACGCTGCCCAGCCGAGTTGGATTCGGCGGTTGATCTCTTTCTCGAAATTAGACCTACCTAGTTGGACTGTGTGTCCCAGGTATATATACTCGTCCACAATTTCGAGCGCAGAGTTCTCAACGATTACCGGGTGGAGCGGAGAATGAGCATTGGACATGATTTTCGTCTTGCTCATGTTCATTTTCAGGCCCACCTGTTGAGAAACCCTGCTGAGATCATTGAGCATTGTATTGAGGTCTTTCAGAGTCTCTGCCATGACTACTATGTCATCGGCAAATCGCAGGTGAGTGATGTACTCGCCGTTTATGTTGATGCCAAGTCCGTTCCAATCCAGAAGCTTAAAGACGTCCTCCAACGCAGCGGTAAATAGCTTCGGGGAGATTACATCTCCCTGTCGCACTCCACGCTGCAAGTGGAAGTCTGGTCCTGTATCCGTACTGACATAGTGGCGTTTTCGTACAAGCACTTCAACACTTGGATATACCGGTAGTCAATCCGGCATCTCTGCAGCGACCTCAATACAGCCCAAGTTTCCACCGAATCAAAGGCTTTCTCATAGTCCACAAACGCTAAGCAAAGTGGCTGGTTATACTCTTCCGTCTTTTGTATAACCTGCCGCAGCGTATGAATGTGATCTATGGTACCAAAGCCTTTTCGGAATCCGGCTTGTTCGGGAATTATTGCTAAAAACAATAATTGTATAAATAAATTTTATTTTTAAAAGCTTTTCGTAGTTATCTATAAAGAACTCAAAAATAAAAATAAAAACTCGATGGGGCTGAGTCGTTTTATTACAAAGTTCCCATAGCCGACTTCCACCTTCTAGCTACATATTCAGACTCTGGATATCATGTTGGACCAGAGTAATTGTTATGAGGAAGCAAACGAGCCTAAACTCAATAGGGTTTAAATTACAGTTCCCATCATATACTTATATTATCATCTAGGATTAGAGTACTTGTCAAGATTAATCAAAGAATAGCAAACTTGATGAGGTTACCTCGTTTTATTGCAGAGTTCCCAAAGCCATCATCCGGCTTCATCATGAAACCCTCGATATCATCTAGGACCAAGGAGGAGTGCTTGTCAAGACTCAAGACGAATCAAGTGAGCCCAAATTCTAAGGGGTTTATTACGTCGTTTTATTACATTTTCCAGCTCGATTTAACAGATCAGCTCTATGTCACAATAATATTGCATTGTCATCCGATTAACATTTACATGCAAAATTTCAGCTCAATCAGAAATCGGGAAGTGGTTTAAGTTCAGCTTCCAAGTTTTGACCTTAAAATACATAGTTACATACATTGAAAGTTAAATGAAAGCTTGTAATAAAGATTATCAATCGAAAGTTGTAAAGTTATGTGATTGTTCTTTTTACCCCTAAATTACTGAAGTGAAGTGCGTGCTAATGAAGAGCCAAGCCAAGCCAAGGGATAGCAACCGATGATGATGATGATGATGGTGATATTTAATTAGTTTCAATATTAACTTCAATTCAAAATTAAAATCAATGCACATTATTAGGAAGACCCTAGAAAACAAAAGTTCATGCAAATATAGACTTGAAATCTTAAAACGATCATAATAATAATAATATAGTAAAAATGCCAAGGACAAGAAAAAAATTATATAAAAGTATATGCACATCATAGACAAACTAAGATTTATATATATCTACCTATTACTTATATACAATGTTTGGAAAATAAAATATTTTAGGAAGTTATTACAAGAACTCCCTGAAACACATTGGTAATGGAGTTTAAATGTAATGAATAAGCTTCAAGTGTATGGCCAGTGCCGTTTCTCAGAGCATTTGATGTGCTCATCGCGAGGAATGGGCGTGGTGGCCCGAGAGCCTGTAGGAAATCTGGAGGAAGTGCTTGACAAAAGCTGAAAATTTTTAAGGCTGGCATTAATATATGCAAAAAATTCCAAAATTTTAATTTTTTGTTAGGAATAGAAATGTAAATAAAAGTAAAAGTCAAAATTCACAAAAGGATGAGTGCAAATTTTCGACTAAGTATAATTATTTATTAGTAATGCCTTCAATAGCGCAGCAATGGTGCTAAGAGTAAACCTGACTTTTTGCATGGGTATTGTGTCTATGTAGAACTATGGTACTATTTTATTCCTACTACTAGTACACGTACTTTTATCCGAAAAAACAATGACTTCCTTCGGGATTTTTAAGAAACCTAACTACGCGGACGAAGTCGCGGGAAGAACCATGTATTTAAATAAATATGAAAACTTTGAACTTGGTAAACTAAGTAAGTAACAAGCGATTATGCCGAGGTGGTTTAAAAAGTAAGAATCCATCACTGCGCTCTAAGTTTTACATAATCTGGCAAGCCAGGACAACTTCTAGCACTAGGTATACCAACATACAGATGTTATGAAACACTAAATTTTCTACGAGCTCTCAGGACATGGGTAGTGAGTAGCGGGCAGAGAGGCAGACGGCGTAACTTCAGAGATTTATGTTCGCATAACGTTCGCTCAGCTCGCTATGCCATCAACTTATCGATTTCATTTCGACATTCATTTTTAAGCAACCACTGAGCACGATTATGGAAAACTATCCATACTTCTTCGGTACTCGCTCTTTGGTTCCTTCACGTTAGTTCTAAGCTCTATATTATGCCGGTTTGACGGTTTTGTGTTTAGAAATTATTTCTAAAAATTGAGTTTTTAAAGATCGCGCGGGAACAATTAGTTTTTGAGGTGGCCTACGCCACTCTCCAAGTCCTTAACTTAAATATAACGATGAAAAAAAACTCACTTCGATCCGTTACTCCGTTGCTGCGTAATTGTAGGACAAACCAATAAACAAACACTTTCACATTTGTAATATCATATGAACGTTATATTACATGATTATATGAACCTTAATATTATAAGTAGGTAATAAATTTTTAATACGGGCATTTGATTTTTTGTAGAAGAATGTCTAATTTGTTTTGTAAAGCACTCTCCAAGACCTACATACCTATTCCTCTTACGACTATGAAGAATTTATTATTTTTAGTAGAATAAAAGTATAGCTCCTATCACACACGTATATACATACGTACTCATTTAGCTTAGTTTGTATTCGATATGTTCGATGAATAAATTAACTATATGGTAATAGATAGCTACAACTTATCGAAACATGATTTATTCAACTCCTTGCTGATAGCTACTGACAACTTTCAATTAATTTTCATTAACTTGCAAAAATAAGAAAGCCTACTAATAGCACAGAGTAAGGAAACTTTGTTCAATATTTTAGTCTGATATCAAGTCAATTCTTCTTAGGATAGGTGTTTCACCCAAAGCGTTTATTAGTCTGAGTAGAAAACAGGGTGATAAAAACCTTATACTTATTTTCCGCCAATTTATTGATTGTAATAGAATATAATGTAGTGATAGTATTTATGTCTGACTTGACTTCAGTAAGTTATAGCGTGGGAAATAAGATTTAAATGACCATGCAAAAAATCGTCCCCACACACCAACAGATTTCAAACGTATATCAATTCATACATCACGGTAGCCTGATGATTTATAATAATGTCGACATCCGCCGTAGAATTGGGGTTTTCATGCAAATCGAGTTAGAATTATTTATTTATTCATTTTCTGTGAAGTGTTTTGGCTACCAGTTTAGTAAATTACAACTATAAAAAGAACATACAGGAGCATTAACCAACTAAAAAAAAGCTATTGTAAGATGCAGATGCGTTTCTGAGAAGCAGAGAAAAAATCGCGCCGCGCGCTGCCCGCGCTCCCTCTGACCACCTCCGGGCGGACCCTTGCGTCGCCTGTCGCGTACTTCAGCGTGCGTACTTCTTTCGTATTTAAAAAAAACCCCCAATATAATTTTTGGATTGAAAATGGCTATAAGTATTTTTATGAGACGTTACAATAATATTAAAAATAGTGCCACGTCTGTTGGGGGGTGGGGACAGTGCCCATACAATTTTTTGCATAGTCCTTTCCTATTATATTTTGAAAAATAAATGATAAGTCTTACCACCCACACACTTTTCTTTAGATTAAAAGAAAAGTGGTCGTTAAGAATGTGTGAGCAATGAAGCAAGCTTCGGTTTTAATCCGATAGCCCATACATGTGTTCGAAACGTTTTGTTTCGGACTGCACTGGCTATCGCGAGTAACTAAAAAGGTGTCGTTAGTAATGGTTTTTGAAACATCATAAAGATGTCAAGAAGGCTGTTACCTGATTGTGCTTATCGGCGTGTAATAGAGCGCAACTAAAGCCGCCCGCGTACCGTGCACCTAGCAATTTTTATCCAAGTAGCAAGTACTCTTGGAATTCTTCACAACCGATGGGTTTTCTTTGCTCGAAATTACAATAGATCTCTTCTCTTAAGGATTTTCAGACTCAATAGCTTGATTTGATGACTGCGAGGTCTCATAGAAAACAAAGAATCAAAAAAAGTTGAATAATATGGCGATAAAGGTTTGCCTTGCTTTAGGTGACTTTAGTAGGTAGGTAATGGAAATTTTTATTAGATTCAAAAATGAGAGGTTCATAGGAGCCAATAGTGCAGGCAATAATGCGGGATATAGGTATATATCATCCTATGAACAATACCTAAAAAAAGATTTTGTCCCAAAAATCTTAAAGTAGAGTTTAAGATGAATAGTTTCTTATTTGCTGACCGTCCCTTCTTTTAATCACTTCATAAGTCACCAGAGCAGCATTGTCAGGGCTTATCTTGTAATTTTTGATAGCCAACGGTCACTTAACACTTCAAATTGTTTCGGATAGTTGTTTATTTATTTTAATGGCGCCTTTTCCCTTAAAGAGCATTCCACTAATCAGCCAAGTGCACTGTCAAATGAATATGACGATATAAATAAAGTGAGTGCGTTGAATATGTGGGTACTATGTATTAATTAAAATTTTAAATAAAGTTAACTGTATTCATATAATATTTACATACTTAAATAAATAATTTGAATTAAAATGTAGTAAAATGGTTTGCAAAAACTGAAAAAAAAAATGTATTACGTAAGTAGGCTACTACTTATGTCATAAATTTTTTTTCATTGAATATTAGGATTTTATTTCACCGCTCATAAACATTATCTTATCAATACATTTAAGTGAATATTTCTCTGATATTATTTTTATGATATCGGCTGAATATTAATGTAACCTACCTACCGAATTTAATGTCTTCTAGGAAATTAATGCGAAATCAACCAAAAACTTGTTACCATGAGATATATTACCTATATTTTAATGATGAGGAAGTTCTTTTATGATAAGTGATAATTCTATCAGCCTTATTAAATATTAAATGTTAATTCAGTTATTTACCAATGTATTTGTTACGGTAAATGTGATAAATGTGATGGTTATTAATAATTTTCGGTAATTATTAATAATTACCTCACCATTTGGTAAATTTGATAAATACTATGAAATTCATCACTTTTATCGGTTATTATTAATAATTAAATGTTGTCTTTGGTAAAAGTGATAAAACAAACGAGAAACAGTCTGTCTGACAACCCCTCTAAACCCCACCCGACTCCTTTCTCCAGCCACGTTTAACCTCACCAACAGTAAGGATTTTTGGGTGCAAGTTTTCCTACATTGTCATAAAAAAAAATAACAACGAAAGCTGTGATGAACCTAACCATCAGTAAGGATTTCCGGGTAAAAGCATTTCTGGGTGATTATAAAAGTGGCCAACCCAGCCAACAGTAAGGATTTCCAGATGCAAGTATATACGGGTGGTCCTAATGGTGCCTCCCAAAGGCAATATTTTGATTCCTCGTACCAAGACCTATTAGAAAATACCAGCGATATTTCGGATAGGGACCGAGCCACTAAGCATAAACTACATCATGGAGCTCTAGGTAATAGCTCCCCAATCCTGATGCTGCAGGGTACTGCCCACCCAAACTACGAGGATTTAGGAATTGTCGATTACGAATTGATATTTTTGGTACTAAGCATAGACTACATCATGGAGCCCTAGGTTATAGCTCCTCAATCCTGATGCTGCAGGGTACTGCTCACCCGAACTGCGTGGATTTAGGAATTGTCGATTACGAATTGATTTTGTTGCCACTAAGCATAGACTACATCATGGAGCTCTAGGTTATCACAAATCCACAAGTTTTATTCACGGAAACAACACCACTTTGCACACGTGCTTTCATAACAAATGACGCGTTAATATTGAACAATCGCATGATACATCATACGAATGTTCGAATAAAGAATGTTCTGATAATACGATTAATGTTAATGTGTGTTTTTGTATTGCCTGCTTTCAATTATGTATGCGTATAATAAATAAAAAAATAATAAAGACCCTTGTTTAAATTTATTTTAGTTTGTTCATTACATCACTATTAGAATATAATACTCGGTTAAGTTGTAATACATATATTTAGTTCTAATAGAATAAAATAATGCATTTGTTTAAAAAATATCATATATGTATTCGATCTTAAGTCGGTAATTCCGTCGCATCGTGTATACCCGAACACATCACCCGCCCCAAGCCCTATTAGACCATTCCGATGGCCAAGTTTACGACGGTTTACCTTAAAGCGAATGTTATTTTTAAAAATTTATTAAATTCACCAAGAGTAAGGTGTAATTATTAATAATCACCGAAAAAAGTGAATAATTTATTACTTTTACCATCAATCTTGGTAATTATTAATAATGATCGGTAATTATTAATAATTTTCAATTAATCACATTTACCGTAACATATTCATTATTATTGACGCTCTATTACATTGTATTTTGACTAATATTTTTGATGGTGTCAACTGTATTTTTGTTTTGTGATTTTTAATATTATAGTATGTAGCTGGCAGCTATCTTGGCCAAAGACTTAGTTTCGTCATCCAAAGTAGCCATGCTGTCAGCATTTTGGGTTCTATGCCGCGCTGCGTTGACTTAGATGACGTTTAAATTAATTTCATTCAAGTTTAAAGAGAAGTAATAAATTATATTAATTGTTTCGTGTACTGTTGAATAATTATATTAAACATTTAGTACTTAAATTGAGCAGTGATAGCCTAGTGGTTAGGACTGTGGTCTCCTATTCGGGGGGTCGCAGGTTCGATCCCGGGTACCTACGCACCTCTGACTTTTCGAAGTCAAGTGCGTTTAAGCAATTAAATATCACTTGAACGGTGAAGGAAAACATCGTGAGGAAACCTGCACATCTGAGAGTTCTTCATAATGTTCTCGAAGGTGTGTGAAGTCCGCCAATTCGCATTGGGCCAGCGTGGTGGACTATGGCCTATAACCCTTCTCTGAGAGGAGACCTGCGCTCAGTATTGAGCCGTTGATGGGTTGCTAATGACTTAAATTACTTTAATTCGTGAATAAGTAGCTAAGTATAAAAAGTTGAGAAAGGTCGATGGTTCGAATCCCAGCTCGACAGACTGAATTTTCTATTTTCAATTTTATTTTAAATAATTTCTACATGTGGAATTTTTCCCTAATTTTTTCATTATTAATTTATTAAATAATAAATTAATAATAAAAATAAAATTGTTTTTATTATTAATTTATAAAATAAAATTGTTTTTATTATTAATTTATTATTTAAAATAAAAAAAAAACTAGGGAAAAATTCCACATCTAGAAATTATTTAAAATAAAATTGAAAATAGACAATTCAGTCTGTCGAGCTGGGATTCGAACCATCAACCCTTATCAACCTTTATGCGACTGTAGAAACCACAAGGCTACGGAGATCTAATATTGTACTGTGAAAATATTGAACACAATGCCAAATTCACATTCAAAAAAGTGTCGGTTCAATTTTGTCTTAATTTTTTCCTTCTAGCCCCCTACCGCACCGCGCGATAAGGAACTACGTTCCAAAAATTACACAAAAAATTATGAAGCTTCATACTTATTAATCCTTTTATTTATCGTCAATATAGATTGAAATATCGGTCGGGATGTCGGTGTTCCCCTAATAATATTTCTGCTTGATTTGCCACCGCCATCGGTAAGCGGAAATTTTAATTTATGCGCTTGAAATTGTTTGTTTTTATGAGAACATTGTTTTTGTACCTCTATAGAAAAAAGTTGATTTCACTCGAACGAGGAAGTTACAGCAAACATTTTTTCGTAGCAATATTTTTATATTGTGACAAGATTGTAGGTCACTTCTTGCTAGCAAATCATTGACTAGTCACACTGATATAATAATAAGCATTCGATTGTAGATACCTAGTAACTATAGCATTAGACAATCCTATTCCTATTAATATTATAAATGCGAAAGTTTGTGAGGATGGATGTTTGGATGTTTGGATGGATGGATGGATGGATGGATGGATGGATGTTTGTTACTCTTTAACGCGACTTTGCTGAAATTTGGCACAGACATAGATTATAATCTGGAATAGCACATAGGCTACTTTTTATCCCGGAAAAGCAAACAGGTCCTGCGGGATAGCTTCGCTATTTTTTACGCATTTGTCCTTCCAAATTCGTGCAATGGGGTTTTAGATCAACGTGGTTTTATTGTACAAGGTAAAGTTAAGGACCTGAAAAATGACAAAGGCTACTTTTTATCCCGGGAAAATAAACGGTCCTTGCGGGATATTAGTATTCTACTTTTCACATATTTATCCATCAAGTATGCGCCAACGGAGTTACAGATTGACGTGGTTTATTGGATAGGCATAGTTGAGGACTTGAAAAGTGACAAAGTCTACTTGTAAACCCGGGAAAACAAACAGTTCCCGCGGGATATTGGTATGCTACTTTTCACATATTTATCCATCAATTATGCGCCAACGGAGTTACAGATTGACGTGTTTTTTTTTAATAGGCATAGTTGAGGACCTGAAAAGTGAAAAGGCTACTTTTTATTCCGGGAAAACAAACAGTTCCCGCAGGATATTCATTTGTTACTCTTCACATATTAATCCTTCATTATGCGCCAACGGAGTTATAGATTGACGTGTTTTTTTTAATAGGCATAGTTGAGGACCTGAAAAGTGAAAAGGCTACTTTTTATTCCGGGAAAACAAACGGTTCCTGCGGGATATTAGTATGCTACTTTTCACATAGGTATTTATCCTTCAATTATGCGCCAAGGGAGTTAGATATTGACATGGTTTTTTGGACAGGCATAGTTGGGGACCTGAAAAGTAACAACAGCTACTGTTTATCCCGGGAAAACAAACAGTTCCCGCGGGATATTCGTATGCTACTTTTCACATATTAATCCTTAAATTATTCGCCAATATGTATGCATGCATGCATGTATGAATTTATGCATGTATGTATGCATGCATGCATGCCGGTATGTATGTATGTATGTATGTATGTATGTATGCATGTATGTATGTATGTATGTTTGTATTTCTGATTGTTTGTATCCTCCTTTTCCTAACTATTACTACATTACCTATATCCTATCCTACTAATCCTACTAATATTATTAATGTTAAAGTTTGTGAGGATGGATTTATGGATAGATGTAGTATACGGATGGATGGATGGATGGATGTATGGATGGTTGGATGTATGTTCTCTGAGATCTCTCATGATGATATGAGATGCGTATGTTGGTTTCTCCTTCAATCACGTCCGAACAGAGCTACGGATCGTAGAAAAATTAGTTTAAATTTAACGAATTTATGGAGTAAAACAGTCAAAATAGTTCAAACCCTATCTCAGACAACATTCATCCATCCATCCATAAGTATACTACATCTACACAAACATACATCCGTATACATCCATCCTCACAAAGTTAACATTAACTTAACAACATCCTACTAATATTATAAAGGCGAAAGTTTGTGTGTATGTTTGTTCCTCTTTAACGCAAAAACTACTGGATGGATTTGGCTGAAATTTGGAATGGAGATAGATTATGCCCTGGAATAACACATAGGCTAAATTATCCCGGAAAAATCCAAAGTTCCCGCGGGTGAAAAACCACCGATAGATGGCGCTGATTGTACTTAAATCACTCTTACATTATCCGCAGTATCGAGAATAATTAAAAAATTCCAATTCAACAATCAAGTAGGATAAACACAGTTATTGAAGTTTTTCATTAGCAATAGAAAATTTCTTAGGGATTAGGGATGGATTACGAAATAAACAATACAATTAGTACAAGGTATCGATTTGCCCAGTCATAGCGAGTACATTGCTAGATATTATAATGACTGGTCATGTGTAGATCCTATCCTATTATAATATTATAAATGCGAAAGTTTGTGAGGATGGATGTTTGGATGGATGGATGGATGCATATTGCATGGATGGATGGATGGATGTTTGTTACTCTTTAATGCGACAACGAATGAACCGATTTTGCTGAAATTTGGCACAGACATAGAATATAGTCTGGAATAGCACATAGGCTACTTTTTATCCCGGAAATGCAAACAATTCCTGCGGGATAGCATCGCTATTTTTTACGCATTTGTCCTTCAAAATACGCGCAATGGAGTTTTACACTAACGTGATTTTTTTGCACGGGTAAAGTTAAGAGCCTGAAAAATGACAAAGGCTACTTTTTATCTCGGGAAAACAAACGGTTCCTGCGGGATATTAGTATACTACTTTTCACACATTCATCTTTCAATTATGCGCCAACGGAGTTACAGATTGACGTGGTTTTTTGAATAGGCATAGTTGATGACTTGAAAAGTGACAAAGGCTACTTTTTATCCTGGGAAAGCAAACAGTTCCCACGGGATATTAGTGTTCTACTTTTCACATATTTATCCTTAAACTAGGCGCCAACGGAGTTACAGATTGACGTGGTTTATTGGATAGGCATAGTTGAGGACTTGAAAAGTGACAAAGGCTACTTTTAATCCCAGGAAAACAAACAGTTCCCGCGGGATATTCGTATGCTACTTTTCACATATTAATCCTTCAATTATGCGCCAACGAAGTTACAGATTGACGTGTTTTTTTTGATAGGCATAGTTGAGGACCTGAAAAGTGACAAAGACTACTTTTCATCCCTGGAAAACAAACGGTTCCTGCGGGATATTAGTATGCTTCTTTTCACATATTTATTCTTCTATTATGCGCCAATATGCATGCATGTAAGTATGTATATATGTATGTGTGTATGCATGTATTTATGTATATATATTATTTAAATTTGAACTAATTTTTATTATTACTTTAACCGACTTCAAAAAAGGAGGAGGATCTCAATTCTACGGAATCTTTTTTTATGTATGTTCACCGATTACTCGAAGACGCCTGAACCGATTTGGAAAATTCTTTTTTGTTTCAAAGGGTATACTTCCCAGGTGGTCCCATTTAAATTTTATAGAAATCAGTCGAGCGTTTTTAAAAAAAATCTACAATAAATTATATACTTTGTAGTGGCGCGGGCGTTTAAATGTATGCTCCCGGGACAAAAAGTAGCCTGTGTTATTTTCCAGGTCCTCAACTTTACCTGTGTAAAACAAAATCGGCCAAGTGCGAGTCGGTCCTCGCTCTTTTAGGTTTCCGTTAAAAAAAATTAAATTAAAATATTTCCATGGGTACATGGAAATATTTTAATTTAATTTTTTTTAATTTAATTTATTTTTTATTATTTGTTGTTATAGCGGCAATAGAAATACAAAATATGTGAAAATTTCAACAGTCTATCTATTACGGTTTACGAGATACAGGCCGCTGACTGACGGACGGACGGACAGCGGAGGCTTAGTAATAGGGTCCCGTTGGCACCCTTTGGGTACGGAACCCTAAAAATCACGTTGACTATATGCACTTACACTTTATATGGTGAAATATTATTACTGCGAAAGTGCGTTGGTTTGTCCTTCAATCACGCCCCAACAGAGCTACGGATCGACGTGATTTTTTGCAGTGTACCTATAGTTGAGGACCTGGAGAGTGACAGGCTACTTTTTATCCCGCAAAGTCAGAGTTCCCAAGGCATTTTAAAGGCTAAGTTCACGCAGACGAAGTCGCGGGCATCAGCTAGTATTATTATAATTATTGATGTAGGTAAAATTGCGTTGGTAAAGCTAGGTACATATTGGGGACTCAGTACGATTTCTTTATTAATTTGAGTGATTAATTTCTCTACGATTCAATAGTTATAAATTGCCCCTTAAACATACAACTAAATATTATCTTGAGCTGTATTCTAATTTCTTGTCTTACAAATTATAAGTTATTAGGTACTTTTCAATTTTATATAGAAAAACGAATTCAAAAACTGCTGCTCCTTTCCGACAGATATATTTTTCTACAGACTGGTTTATCTAATAAAGACAGCATTTCTTTACTAAAAATCGTGTTGTAATATGCAAATCTGATCTTTTTATTACAAGGTTAAGTTACATTTTATGACGATAATACATAGACATAATGTCCATTTCAAATGTATATTGACTAATATCAGATGCATATAGTCGCTTAGTAAGTACGCAACTCGAATATATCTTGGGTAAAATCAGTATTTTATTCGTTCATAACAAGTTACACCAAACAAGATAGAGTTATGTCAATATAATTACTATTTCTTGTTTCACGAGGTTTGATGAAAATTGCAATAGATTTTTTTTTTTACAATTTTGGTTTTGGTGGAAGTGTGGAAGGCTTCAGTTTCAGTTCAATAACAATTTACTGCATTAACCAGAAAAATGTACTCTATCCGCTGAGCTACCGAAGGTTATAACACCAAACTCTGTAAGATGTCTGATGTACATAGTTGTAGTAAATATTTCGGGATAGGTACCCCGTGGAAACCGAATAGAGAATAAGATAGTAAAACTGCTATTCTTTTGTATCCACCAATCTTAATTACCTACTCAATCAATAAATTAATTGACAATAAGCAAAAAAGTCACAAATTTTAATTACCAAGTTATATAATTTTGGTAGTTATAACAAAAATCCATTAATTGAACCAATATCTGGAACCAATAATGCCCATAACAATTGGTTACGCTTGAACAGTTCTAATCTACGAACAGTGACATGGCAAAAACTATGAATCCACCGCAAGCTGGCTGGTTTCATCCAATTAATTAAAATCATTTATCTTTCGCATGATTATTGATACCTTTTAAAAACCTTTCAAATTGCTACCGTCGTGACATTGATAAATAATTTAATTAGGTAAGTATTCAATAAAAAAGTACAAAGCTCACATACTAAAGTTAAATCAAAACGTTTTCATTTGGAAGGACTTTTTTGATTATACTAGTAAAATGCTTAATCAAAGATTACATTACCCTTACGTGGTATATAAATTTAATACAAAAACATCTTATAATAGTATTTAAATATCCCTATTTATTTTCCTATTTACCTAATTAAAAATGCTAATAGAGCAGTGAACAGAGTCCTATTGAACATAATATAAGCGCTGTCTTATAACACATCTCGATACGTAGCGAAATAAGAAGAGAACAAGCGTGTCGTACAGCACTTATCTAGATCTGAACATTCTCAGAACAGAGGGCTCTGCTACCAAATATCATGACTACCGTCTTACAAATGAGAAAATTTCGCTCTAATTATTTATGAATGTGTTATCGTCATATCTTGGGAGCTCACGACCCGGCGTCTGTGCACGACACGAGCAAAACCGACGGTAATTAGCAAATGTGGCTTTCTTTGTTCTCCTGGCACGTTTTGCATTGGTTTGCCATCTATTACTATATGCTAATGAATGTGTATGCGCAAGAAGAGTTGTCGATATATCGTTAATAAACCTCCATTACTTTCATTAAGGCTATCTGCGAACAGTGGCCGTATCGCGACGTCGGCCGTCATGCTATCCACATAATGATATTAACCTCGATGACGCTATCAAAGGCCGAACTGAAGAATGCGCACCGCTGACCCGTACGTAGCCACTATGAGCGTCTTTCGCTTAATTGCAAAATGAGAACAAACATCGATATAATACGTCCCGATCAATGCACACCGGACCGAGCCCGAGATCATTCTTCGTAATCCTAAATCTTGTTATGGAAATGTCTGGAATACCTAAGCATCTATAATAAATTACGTTGCAGATTATCGTATGATCCAATCGTAAATTAAGACAAGATACATAATTAAGGCGAATAAATAAAATGGTTGGCATTTCGACGGGAGCACGTTCGATTCTGCCGAGCGATATATTTACTCTCCATTTTGAGCTATCAGCCCTCTTTAATAAAGTGTAGTTTGATTCGTTACATTTAATTGCGATTCAATCGCCAACAATATTGAAGGAGGCAGAAGAGTGCGGAGGTGGGACGGGGCTCTGAATGTCACGACAAGATTTTTAATTACGGCCGAGATATCATCTAAGAACCGCACTCACCACTAGGTATAAGTTCACGACACATTGTACAATTCAATAATTATTTCTTGAAAGGTTTCTAATGAACTATTTGTAATTTCATCCTATTTAATCGTGGTTTTAAATGATTATAAATATTGACGGATTTGTGTTAAGATGAAATGCACTAACAAGTTATGGTAGATGTTAGGTCCTATCGTAGGTTGACAACTACATGTTATTGACAAACCTATAGCTACCATAGCTACCATAACCGAATCTTTTATTACCTTTAACCGTTTGACTTCAACAGCAAAAGATTGAGCTCAACGTCTGTCAGTCTAAAAATCCACTGAATTTTCTGCGATTTGTGAGGCCCCGCAACACTTACCAATATAACATAAAGTTTACATTTAAATATGCTTAGGGCTGATTTTACCAATGTAAAAAAAGTCTTATCCGAGAGTAAATTTGACATTTTGACGGTTACTGTATTGAAATTCTGCCACAATATCAAATTAACGCCCGGATAAGACGTCTTATTTAAAACTAGCTGATGCCCGCGACTTTGTCCGCGTGGATTTAGTTTTTAAAGTCCCTCGGGAACTCCTTGATTTTCCGGGATAAAAAGTAGCCTAGATGTTGACCCGAGTAATAAGCTACCACGGTATAAAGTTTTGTAGAAATCTGTGCGGTAGTTTTTACGTGAAAGAAGGACAAACAAACAGACAAAAATTTTAAAAAAATCTGTTTTGGGCTCAGTATCGATAGTAAAGCATCCCCCAATTAAAATTTTCAAAATATATTAAATGTACAGAAATCTTCCAGTTACAGTTTTATTATATGTATAGATAGATTGGTGAAATCCGCCCTTAACGCTACATATTGAGAATTTTGGCTAAAAGATAATATGAGTAACCTGGTTGGCTCATATTTTTCCAAAAAATCTCTAAGATAAACTAATAATAATAAGTGGATAATGCGGCGCAATGGGGATCCGGCGGCGGCGCGCGGCGAGTGTCGAATATGATCCAGTTTATTTTCGTTCTTCTAATGCGTCTTCGCTGTCCGGACGACAATTAAAAATACAAAAAGTGAAACGTTTGTTTCAGACGTTCATTGTCTCCGTTATTAATAAATTCATTTTACTGAGTTGAAGTGGACGTGTATTTTATTCGCTTTAAGTGGTTTCACATTGTTTTATATTTATGTGCGGTTATTTTCGGCGAAGACATTATAATGCAGTTTGTGGGGGAAGATGGAGATGTGAAACGGCTCACTCTTGCTCCATTAGAGATATTTGAAACCTCGGGAGTGCACTCATAAATTCACTTTTGTAGTAATAATACACTTTCTAAGAATATCCATTGTTGAATTGTTAGTTTACAGGCGTGTGTCACTCTTTTCATTCCTTTATAACTAAAATTAGATAACTAAAATATGCTGTTGATATAACCAAATGTGGTAAAGTAATGCTTTTGATAACCAGTTTTTTTTTAATTCTTTTAGAATTTATTAATCTCTTTATTTCTGATAGTCTTGATTAATTGCAGTCCACTGTAAGATTAAGACCTGGGTTGCATTAAGGCGACGGCGACGTGATAGTGATTTCGTTAACACAAACTCTATACACAATTAATATGGCTGTGGCCGCAAATCGTTCATTTTACTCTTGAATTGTAGTCAATTTTAATAAGCCTAAGAGTCTGCACTGTAGAAAACTTGCTATTTCAATCTTTCGCCACTGAAATACGATTATAGCGTTAGCGTCGCTCTCGTATCGCAATCGCCTTACCAATTAAGTAGCTTCTTCACTAGCACGCCATTTACCTCTGTTCTTGGGTCTTTGAATCCAATTCAATCATACTGTCTTTTCGATGTGTTGCGCCATCGTGAATTCGACAGTAGCTATGTTGCGGCGTGATTGAGGAACAAACCAACAAACACACAATTTAGCATTTATAATATTAGTCAGGTATATCTATGACTAATTGTATACATAAGTTGAAGACATTTGCTGGTATTTAGTAACTGCTAAGTACCTATGTAGGTACATAATATGTAGGTACAGAATTATGAGGCAGTAATCCTTGGTCTGTTAGTAATGGAACTAGCGGCACGTCCCGCGGCTCCAGCACTGCATTTACTTTACTGCTCTGATATTTCACAGGTAGAGCTCTTAACTTCCATATGTCCGCTTTTATAGTCTGCTTCACTCGTTATGGCCTGATGTCACGTGATACTCAGATTTCAGGCGCTTTCGTCTGTGTTGGTTTTACTTTATACGTAACAAAAAGTACTTACTTTATGCCCTGTAAATACTTTAGTTTCATATAATTATGTTCAAAAATGGTAATACATATTACGATCTACGATAAAGCGAATAGGTTATGCAATTATTCATTGTGATAAAATAAGTCCACACGTAAAATTGAAACTATCAGTATTCTCGTCAGTTTTACTAGCTATTAAGGCAAAAATTTTGTCTGTATAAGCACCAAAGAATGAAGAAATAGAAGAAAAAAAGGTGGAAAAGGGAAAACCTATACTTCTCTCCATAAGAAATTTTTATGAGTAAACATTAAGAGTGAAGAATAAGGAATTTCTATTCATACATCAACTATAATACACAAACGTATATGTAATAGCTACTTATGCAACTGCATCGTAATGAGGGTCATTTTAATTCGAGTGCTGTTTTTTGATACGAGGCTTGCCGAGTATCAAAATAGGATAGTACGAGAATTAAAATGACTAATTACGTTCAGTTGCATACAAGATTTTATCTACAACAAGGAAAATAAAATCATTAACAAAAAACGCCGTAGGCTCAATAAAGTAACAAAAAGTAACTCCGTAAGCCGCCACCAGCCGCCTGTGGCGCCTCTGTCGTGTGAACGGAACAAAAGTGCCAGAACTCAGAGCCTTAGCTTTAGGTATCCTATTTTAAGAAGATAACCATTTCGATTCAGCTCCCATACAACGAGCTGCATCGAAATGAGAAGCAAAACCGAAAGAGGGTTCATTTCGATTCAGCTGTCAAATTCGAAATTGGAACTTTTCGATGCTGGAGTAGATAATTTTTTTTTTAACTTCACCGTCATCTCAAGCCATCACGCGCACACTGGGCACGATCTTCTCCCACAATGAGAAGGGCTACCACGCTGGCCAAGTGCTTATTTGCAGGCTTCACACACCTTTGAGAACATTAATAGAGAACTGTGTGACATGCAGATTTTCTAATGATGTTTTCCTTCAACGTTAAAGCAATTGATATTTAGCAGAAACATAGAGGTAGCTACGTGTACTGTTATTTGAATCTCCTACCCACCGAATAGGAGGCCAAAGTTGTAACCTCTAGGCTATCACAGCTTGCAATATTTTTATGTAATATATTAAAAATAACCCAAGAGGGCAAAAACGAGAACATTAATTTACGTTTTATAAAAAGATAGAAGAGGCTCCGCAACAAAGTGAAACAAGATCCACTCTACTAATCCGACAAAAGCGAGCCTTGTTACCCTTCAAATTTATTTATAAGAAAACTCTCGGACAAGTCGTTAATACCTATAAAGTAGGGGCGAGAGAGGCGCGAGCGAGTTTATAACTCACGTACCGAACTTTACTCGCCGACACATAAAATAATAGGTGTAAAAACTTACACGGGAATGTACTCAGTGAGCGAGATGCTGTGAGATGGACGGCGAGACTCGAGAGGCGCCGGGGCCCGCGGCACCGCCTCGCCGCGCTGCCTAGAACATCCCGTGGTGGTCGGCTGTCTGACTTACGAGTGCCCAACTGCCCATGTCTGCTCAACTCAACCCTACTCGCAAATTATTACTATCGGCTTTGGCTTTGAGTATGAAAACGTTAGCAAAGATGAGTGTACATTTATGTTGCTCCATTGTTCGTCGTTTAGTAAAGGATTTTTTGACGTGATAACGTCTCATAAATCGATGAACACTGGCTGCACGCACGAAAAAGTGTCACGTTCCGCCTGAGCCTGAGCGTGCAAGCAAGAGCGCGGAACAAGGGATAGAGAGGCACGATCGGGCCGCCGCCCGCCAGTCATCGCGTGCGTTCTGTGGTTAGCGGATGTTTCATTATGACGTTATCACGTAAAACTATCGTCCGTAAACAGACTTTACAGACAACCAATTTTTTTTAAGTGCTGGTGAATTAATGTTGGTTTTGTTAATCTCTTATCTTAATATGGTAGGTATCTTAGCGAGGTTACTACACAATCAAAAATATATAAAAATATGATAAAATCTGATGCTGCCAGACTACTACTCCTATGAGTTCGAATATTTTTTGCCAATAGGTGAACCGAAGACTAGATGAATCACAGGTTGCCGCTGGATACAAGAGATCACAGCGTTTAGAAGTTCATACTTACTTTAAGGGACTTAGGTACATCCAGCAGTCTATCGGTTGATTTCCATGTTGGCGAAGAAAAAATCAACATTGGGATCCAGGGGCTTGTCATTTTTGTCGATGGGGCAATGACACGTTGGTAACTACAACACAAAAACTCTTATCAGTAGACGCAGAGGGAGCAGCACAAAAAATACTATCTTGCATAAATCATGGTAATGAACACCTTTCCAACGCTTTATATCGTTTAATTCAGATATCACTGCGGAAACAAACGTCGGTTTATCCCGCCATCTGTGGCGAAGCGCGCACCGGTAATCGTTAACCCCGAGGTGATATTATTTTGAATATCAATTTCCTTTATCATTATTATTCAAAGGATCCTTACGCGAGGGTCCTAGAGTTCATTTACGTTTAATTTGTTTGTAAAACGTGAAGATGTATGACACCAATTCGAATTCGGAGCAGAAATGCGTACGAGTGGCTGCCTCGGGCGCAGGGCACGTGCGCAGGCGCACCTTGCACCGCGTTCTGGTCTGAGCACAAAATTAATGTCTATTTTATTTAAAGTGCATTGTCCGTTTACGTTTCTATTGTAAAATAACATCGAGTCCACCATATTTATCGGGACAAGTGTGTTTGGTCCAATTTTATTTCTGCTATTGGAACTTTTATCGACACCAATTGGTACATTAATAACTTTAACGTATTAGCAGTCTGCTGGAAGCACGATTAAACTCGAGTTTTCATACAACAGTAGTTTGGCTTTAATTTACAAAACTTCATTTTGAATTGATACCAAACTTTAATACATAATGAGATGACAATTAATAATTATAGAGGTTTGAAATTGGTTTTTGGATGCAAAAAAAACGATTATTCTTATCAACAGAAACCGCTCTATTACGGCAGATAGGTAGAGTGAAGAGCTGTGAATAAAGAAAATATTAATTGCAATCGAGTATCATATCTCGGAATGCTCTCATCAAAGAAGTCATCAGATTCAAGTAGATACCTATCCGCTGTTTGTAAATTGTAAAACAACGAACAAGGGACTTTTCGGCGAAACAATTTGATCGGTCCCGCGAATCCGCAGTCCCGCGCAGAGTATAATACCGGG
Source organism: Oeneis ivallda (assembly GCA_029955525.1). Classification (NCBI taxonomy): domain Eukaryota; kingdom Metazoa; phylum Arthropoda; class Insecta; order Lepidoptera; family Nymphalidae; genus Oeneis; species Oeneis ivallda. The sequence goes on along the minus strand of JARPMR010000002.1, from coordinate 16,954,667 downwards.
GACCGGGACGCCATGATACCGGCTCATATTTGCATGCTGGCATCCTGTTATCCTTCCATTGACCGAGGTCAATCAGCCTCTATGCTCCAACTATAAATTTCTTTTAATAAGACACAAATACAACTTTGTGCTCGTTTTTGGTACGCGAGCCAAAGAAATTTAAATAAAACACTTTTATCAGATTCGACAGGTGGAGCAGTGGAGTTGTTCCTGCTCGTTTTTGCTTCGCTGTAGGTTACGGATTAGCGGCAACTAATCGATTCCCGATACGGAAGGGGAAGAGCTTTATTAGTTTCATAGTTCTACTCTGTATACGCTCGCTCATTAATTACGAAACGCTTATTTTATCGACGTCGTTCCTATGCCAAAATAGAGTGTTTCTGTTCAAAAAGATTTACTTGGAAATAAAGTCTCTGAGTAATCTTTGTATCGAAATTAAATAATAATATAAATTGGTTAGAATTCTTAGTAATTGCATGAATTTTTTTCTCTGCTACGTTATACATAATCATCATCATTATCAAATTGTGGACACCCACTGCAGTCCTCAAATCACCTTGTATGCTGGTCCGTTCCAAATGTCATAATAAAAGACATGAAGCGTAAAACTTGTAAAGCTACACTAGGGCAATATTATAAGCACCAATAGGACTGAGTGCATACTCAGTATTAGCGTAGGGTTGCTTTGAAATAAAGAATATTCAATACAATACCGGGTGAAATTAAAAGAAACCTCTAAGTTTCTATTACAATAGAGCATAAAGAAAGTGGAGTTAAAATCAATATTCATCAATGAGTTAATCAGTCCCTGCAGCCCACCCACGTCCGGGATACTTACCGTTTTCTTCACCATCAGTGTAGTCATCGTCATACTAATTTAGTTCAACTCCGTTACCAACCAATAGGCTATGTGCAATAAATATTTAAGATTAATCTGATTGGGACCCGCAGCTAGTTAGTTTGCAGAATACTAACGATCACTAAAGACTCGGTTCTGTTCGATTATAAAACAGGTAGCGGGATATTTGTTTTGTTTGGCAATACTAGTTTTGTTTTCTGTTTATTTTAGTTGGCCAAATTAATGGAGTATTGGCGATGTAAACATAATTTATTTCAATTTCGATGCAAACAAATTAATTTATAGAGTGATTTTCAAAATTATTCATAGCTCTCGTAGTATTTATCCGGGATCCATATTATTATGATAACAATAAAGGGTGAAGTTAAAAATGTTTTTTATTCGATGACTAGATATCTCTTAACTGCGATATCACTTGATGGTAAGTTACAATGCAGTCTAAGCTGGTAACGGGCTAACTTCGAAGGGCAGTGTAAATTAAATGGTTTCTACGAAGTTTTCTTTTCTACACATCATTGCAGTAAATCGCTAAATCGCTTGGCGGCACGTCTTTCACGGTAGGGTGGTAACTAGCCAGGGTCAGTCTCCCATCAGACCAGACCAGAGACAATTATAAAAATATTCTAATCTAGAATCTAAGCTGAGACTTCCTCTGAAGACTCAGCAGTCACCACTGCGCCAGGGAGGTCTTCAAATTCAGAATCCTCTTCTGTATCAACCGATAGACGTCCATTGCTGGACAAAGGTCTCTTGCATCAACATGCCTCGGTCTTGCACCGCCTGTATCCAGCGACTCCATGTGACTTGCCTCGAGTCCTCAGTCACCCTAGTGTACCAGATACTGTATATATATATAAAAATCAATTGCTGTTCGTTTGTCTCGCTAAAACTCGAGAATGGCTGGACCGATTTAGCTGATTTTGGTTTTGGTTTGTCGTAGTCCAGGGAAGGTTTAAAGGGTGAGAAAATATGGAAAAATTGCGAGGAAGATAGTAAATACGACAATTTCATTTTCCCATATAAACTGTTCTACCTACTTTCCTGTCAAACATTTGACGTTGCTTCGGCTTCGGTACGGTAGACTCGGGTCCACTCGAATTGAAGCACGTATTAAGTTGAATCGACAACATAATATATCAATATTACTCATATTATTGCATATTTAAACTTTAATATTTTGATGGTTGTCATTGCTGGTTCGTTCAGAAATTTTTGTCATTTAATAAAATAAAATAAAATTAGTAATCATATACTGTCATACTTCATACCAATATTATAAATGCGAAAGTGTGTTTGTTTATTGGTTTGTCCTTCAATCACGCCACAACAGATACGGATCGACGTCATTTTTTGCATGGGTGTAGTTGAGGACCTGGAGTATGACATAGGCCACTATTTAAACCAGAAAATCAAAGAGTTCCCAAGGGAATTCAAGAACTAAATCCACGCGGACGAAGTCGCGGGCATCAGCTAGTTATGACATAAAGATTTTATTAATATTATTAAAAAGGTCGAATAAGGATGGTTTTGACTTACACGGACCGAGTGAATACTCATGCCATAACGAAGACAACCCTAAATACCAGAAATATCGTCGCAGTTTAAGTAATGTCGACGCTCACGCGACATGCCTAATAATATTATGACTGTGGGTGTAAGTTAACGAAGCAGTGATAGCTTAGTGGTTAGTACTGCGGTCTCCTATTCGGAGGGTCGCAGGTTCGATCCTGCGTTTAAGAAATTATATATCACAAGCTTCAACGGTGAAGGAAAACAAATGTGAGGAAACCTGCACACTTGAGAGTTCTTCATAATGTTCTCAAAGGTGTTTGAAGTCTGCCAATTTGCATTCAGGCCAGTATGGTGGACTATGGCTTATTACCCTTCTCTGAGAGGAGACATGCGCTCAGTAGTGAGCCGTTGATAGGTTACTGCTGATGATGATGATGATGATGGGTGTAAGTTTTATCATTAAATGCACTCATATTTCTTAAAAAATACCTAAGTAGGTACGATTCTCTTAGTTTTGGGAACAGAATAAATTCGGTAAGGGTCGGGGGGTAAGGGAGCGCACCTTCCACCTTAGTGCTCCAACTGCCAACCTCACCTGCCCGTGGTGCCCCCTGCTGGCTGACGAACGAGGAAATGGCGACCGACCAATGGCGGTATAACCATTACAAAAATAACTAGCTAGTCTTAAATGACAAGGCTCAGTGTCGGGCAGCAGCGACACTGGTGCAAAAAAGGCTAGCCCTGCGATCGCCAACCCGCCTGCCCAGCGTGGCGATTAGGGCATTAATCCTTATGAGTAGTGCAACAACTAAACGGCCCCTAGTTCCCGGCGGCTCCACTTCTCCTGACTCTGGTAGCGGTCAAAGGGATAGTGGGGCAGGGGGTGCCAAGAATCTCCGGGTGACGGTGGGCTACCAAAAACAACTGACTCTGGCGACGTATAACGGACGGACATTAAGGCTCAATGAAAGTATTACAGAACTCGAGGTAGAGTTGGAAAACATAAGGTGGCATATTCTGGGCTTGAGTGAAGTCCGAAGAGAGGGGGAGGACACTACAATCCTAGAATCAGGCCACCTTCTCTACCATCGGCAAGGAGACAGCCTATCGCAAGGTGGCGTCGGATTCCTCGTCAATAAGGTCCTCACTGATAACGTTGTGGAGATATCCAGCGTATCATCACGAGTAGCGTATCTTATAATTAAATTGACTAAGAGGTACTCTCTGAAGGTCATCCAAGTATACGCACCAACTTCAACATACTCAGATTCTGACGTTGAAATTATGTATGATGACATTAATAAAGCCTTAAATGACACCTCTAAGGCCCACTACAACGTTATCATGGGGGACTTCAATGCGAAGGTAGGGACGCAGAGCGGTTCCGAGTCTGTACTGGGACAGCATGGGTATGGGAGCAGGAACCACAGGGGCCAAATGCTGGTCAACTTTCTCGAAATGAAGGGATTTTTCTTGATGAACTCGTTCTTCAAGAAACGTCCCCACAGAAAGTGGACCTGGCAAAGCCCCGACAATGTGACGAAAAATGAGATAGACTTCATCATAACAGACAAACGCTATATATTTAGAGATGTCTCGGTGATCAGCAGGTTTAACACAGGTAGCGATCACAGACTTGTTAGAGGCACTCTGAGTATCAACTGTAAGCTGGAAAGAATTCGTATGATGAAGTCTACGCTCCGGCCTACAATGCTTCAGACTCAAGCTGGCTCAGAACGATTCCAGTTGGAACTCAAAAACAGATTCGGTGCTCTAGAACAAACCATCGATATTGACGAGGATTTCGAAACTGTGGCAAATATCATCCGGGAAGAAGGCCATAGGTTCTGTGGAACAAAGCGTTCGGACCGGAAGTCCAAATTCTCAGATGAGACTATACAGCTCATGAAGGAAAGGCGCGAGAATGTACAATTCACTCCAGCGGATCATCAAGCTCTCAATAGAAAGGTCAAAAGATCAATTCGCCGAGACCTCCGGCGTCTAAATGCCGAAAATATAAAAAAAGCTATAGAAGAAAACCGGGGGTCAAAGGTATTTACTCAGAGGCTTGGCCGATGCCAAATGACGAAACTTAAGACCTCAAGTGGTTGTACCGTTAGTGCCAAGCCAGACATACTCTCTGAGATTGAGGACTTCTATGGTAACTTATATAAGACTCATGTCCCACAGCCTAAGACCTGTGATCAGGATCCCAGAGCCCAGCTAACACGCCACTTTACCGATGATCTTCCGGATGTTAGCATAGATGAGATCGTGTTGGCCCTTGAACAACAGAAAAATGGGAAAGCCCCTGGAGAAGACGGAATCACCTCCGAACTCCTAAAGGCAGGGGGCGCGCCCTTACTTAGGGAGTTACGGAGGATTTTTGATCTTGTAATTCAGAACGGGAGAACTCCGAAGGCGTGGAATAGGAGCATAGTAGTTTTATTCTTTAAAAAGGGTGATAAAACACTACTGAAAAACTACCGACCTATCTCGCTCCTGAGTCACATTTATAAGCTGTTTTCAAGGGTCATCACGAACCGTTTATCAAAAAGACTCGACGATTTCCAGCCACCGGAGCAGGCCGGGTTTCGCAGTGGTTACGGCACCATAGACCACATACACACATTGAGGCAGGTCATACAGAAGTCCTATGAGTATAATCAGCCTCTGTGTCTCGCATTTGTGGACTATGAGAAAGCTTTTGACTCCATCGAGACCTGGGCTGTTCTGGAATCCTTGCAGCGATCTCAAGTAGATTGGCGGTATATCGAAGTGTTGAGATGCTTATACAGCTCAGCATCTATGTCTGTCCAAGTACAAGGTGCGTCGACAAGACCTATCCAACTGCATCGTGGTGTGAGACAGGGGGATGTATTGTCCCCGAAACTGTTTTCTAATGCTTTGGAAGATGTCTTTAAGACGCTTGATTGGAAAGGCCATGGCATCAACATAAACGGAGAGTACATTTCACACCTTCGTTTTGCTGATGATATTGTCATCGTCGCGAGTTCGCTGCAGGAGCTCCAAGAAATGCTTGATACCCTCCACGCTGCCTCCCGACATGTTGGTCTCCGGATGAACCTAGACAAGACCAAGGTAATGTTTAGCGACCTGGTCGCTCCGGGATCGATTATTGTCGATGGATCTATTCTTGAAGCTGTTCAAGAATATACATACCTTGGGCAAATTCTGCAGTTGGGTAGAAACAGCTTTGAGAAGGAGATTGACAGGAGGATACAGTTAGGTTGGGCAGCATTTGGGAAACTTCGTCGAGTCTTTTCGTCGCAAATACCACAATGCCTAAAGACAAAAGTCTTTAATCAGTGCGTCCTACCAGTGATGACTTACGGTGCTGAAACGTGGACACTGACAGTGAGGCTAGTCCACAAACTTCAAGTTGCTCAGCGTGCTATGGAGAGAGCCATGCTCGGAATTTCTTTGAGGGATAAAATCCGAAACGAAGTAATTCGCCAAAGAACAAAAGTGACCGACGTAGCTCTTAGGGCGAGCACGCTGAAGTGGCAGTGGGCTGGTCACATTTGTCGGAGGACCGATGGCCGCTGGGGTCGTAAGGTCCTCGAGTGGAGACCACGTCTCGGCAAACGGAGTGTAGGGCGCCCCCCGGCTAGATGGAGCGATGACATCCGGAAAGTGGCCGGCATCGATTGGATGCGAAAGGCCGAGGATAGGCAACGGTGGCGCTACTTAAAAGAGGCCTATGTCCAACAGTGGATGCACTCTGGCTGATGATGATGATGATGATGAATAAATTCGAGTTCGATTAAACTGATTTCTAAAATAATTTTCAAAAGTTTGTTTCCTTTACAATTTTAGACATGTATTATTTTAAAGTCCTTGCTCGCTGTCTTTTTGTATATTGTAATTTTCAAACACATAACCTAGCTGCGGCTGAATAATGTAAGTTTGAAATATCTTGAAAACATATCTATGTAAATTTTCCCGGCTGCATTAACCAATGCGGGTATCGCTTATATTCAACACCATCCATTTACATACAAGATTTTATTTTACCAAATATTTAATATCAAAATAGTATTGTATCTAAGATACTGAGCATACGAGACTGTAATACCAACTAGTGCCACACATAAACGAAGAAATCTTAAATCTAAAACTTGTTAAAAAAGTCTTTAAATTTTCTGTAACTTTTCCTGCGACTTCGTACACTTTTTGGCACAGGTCTTCTCTCGAATGAGAAGGGATGAGGCCATAGTCCCTAGCCAAGTAAGAGCTGGCAGACTTTACATACCTTTGAGAACATAGGGGGTTCTCAGGTATACAGGTTAACTTACGAAGTTTTTCTGCATCTTTAAAGCAAGTAATAGGTATTTTATCATTAGAAGGGTTATAATTTTAGTAGTTTATGTATCTACGACATGTATGACGTATGTATGTGACTACTCACGAATGTTTCACGATAGTGCCTAAACTACTGAGCTGATTTTGATGAATGAGGTGTCCAATCGATTTGATATTATCATTCGGGTGACGTAGGCTACATTTTATACGAAGAAAATCTATATGAGGGATGTTACATCCAACTTTCCGTAGTCAGGTTACAGTTTTTAAACTTTGTATTTGCGTGCCTGGGGTTGAACCCTGGAAACCCCGAAACCTCGCGAAAAGAGGTAAGTAATTAATAGTATTTGTTTGTGAGCTACCCATTAACGTCTCACTACTGAGCGCATGTCTCCTATCAGAGAAGGTTTATGGCGGTAGTTTACCACGCTGCTGGCCAAATGCGAATTGGTAGACTTCCCACACCTTTGAGAACATTATGGTGATCTCTCAGGTGTGCCAGTTTCCTCACCATGTTTTCCTGCACCGTCGAAGCATGTGATATTTAATTGCTTAATCGCACTGAACTCCGAAAAGTCAGAGGTGCATGCCCGGTATCGAACCTGCGACCCCCCGAATAGGAGACCGCAGTCCTAACCACTGGGCTATCACTGCTTATTATTGCATGCTCTTTTGTAATTAGTATTATCATACGACAAAAGATTCTCTTATTATAGGCCTACAATAAGATAATCTTATTGTAGGCCTAATAATAGCGAACACTTACATTATCTACGAGTAGCGAGTAGGCAGTTGTTAGTAGCATCTGATTTGTTAGGCTTTGGGTACCTATCAAGTTACAAATTGTATATCTGAGATCGATACGGGCGTAATGAAGAGGGCTCAGCATTTAAATACATTTGCATATTAGAATGCGTTCGCTCTATCGCCACTAGGGGCTGAGCCAGTACGTATCTACGCCATTGCCTGTTTGATACTGCAGTATGGCCGTTCAAGTATCCCAGTAAATCGTAAGCAAATATCTAACTCGTTTAACTTGCCTGATTGTGCTATGATAATTTATTTCAAATACCGATACAATTTCATCTAAGGTAGCAATTTATAGCTTATCAGTTGAGACCACAGATTAGGAACAAGGGACAATATTGGTTAGATTTATAGTCAGTATAACTTATCTACTGGCTTTCACCCATGACTTCGTCCTTCTTCGGAAATCTTTGTTTTCTAGAATAAAAACTCTTTATCATCATCATCATTTACCCGTCAAAGGCCCACAACTAGGTACACGTCTCGTATCAGAAAGAGAAAGGTCCACCAAGCTGGCCAAGGTCGAATTGACTGACTTCACACACCTTTGATACTAAGTACATTACATGAAGATCTCTCAAGCAGGTTTCCTCATGATGTTTTCGTTCACTGCTAAAGCAAGTGATATTTGATTGCTTAAAACCCTCATTTCTCCGAAAAGTTAGAGGTGCCTGGGATATGAACCCCAGACTCTCGAAATCCTTAGTCTTAACCATTAGGCTATCACCTCTGTTATAATATTTTTAATAGGTACCTATAGTATAAATACCTATAAGTACATCCTTTAAGATCAATTTGTTATAATTATTCAAAGTATGATCTTATCGCGTCATATGGCACATTGACTTCATTATGCCTTCACAGTATGGAAGTGAAGCCGATGAAGTTATTTACGCCATTGCGTGCATTTGCATTTTATATTGCATTAATAACACGATTACCAACGTTTTAAATAGGACTTAATTAACTTAAGTCGTATCGGTTAGTGTTTTTACTACCTTTATGTATAACTTCTGTGAGTTTTGATCACAACACTCGATACAGTATGCACATGTAATTTACGACTATACTTACTACATAATCTGCCACCCATGTATTCGTAGCATAGCTGTCTATATACTTCTTCAGCAGAAGGGATGTTCTCCGCTTGGCCTTGGTCAAGTTATGAGGTCAAGAAGAGCCTCGAGGCATGACCTCCTTATCCGGGTGAGGTGCGTGAAAGAACACTGCCGCTGATGAACTTTACGCCATATGTACGGCCTGCCTTCTTGGGTAAGGGTCTCGTGGTCCTGGTCTGGTACCAAGTCTATAGTCCCCGCGCTGAGATTAACGGGCCTGCTAATGCGTGGGGGTGTTGTCAATTAAGTCCGGCAATGCTCACGTCACATCGTTCTTTTCATCACAATCTCCTCCTGCCAGTAGCGTAGGCTGATCTTGAGTACATTGGTGCTTTCCCACGGGGGTGTATGCTCGATCATACTTACATTGTTTAAAGACTTCACCTTCTTCGTCATATTCGAGGGCTTCAGGAATAAATGTCTTCCTTAGAGATAAGCTGTCCTTGTGCACGTCCTTTATATGTTTACTTTTTATATGACTGGTAGGTACTAAATAAATAAATAATAATATTCTCATGGCTGAACTTCGCGTCGCTAGCTTATATGAAAATTTTTTTTCAGGACTTTATGTCCATTTAAATAATATATTAAGTCATAACACACCTACGAACGCCATAGTGATGTACCGTGTGAAATTAGCTACGTAGGGTATATGGATGGACATGTAGGAACGTATACCTAAGCTAGGTCGGCGAAGCGCTCGATAGCAACACCAATTAATATGCAATGTCGCAGCACTCGTAAACTAGTCACGAACATATGCCAATATGTTGTTACCGTTAGTGCGAGGCCATTTGTACGATTCTGATGAATTGCCGAGCTGAGATGTTCCTGCTTTCTTATATAAATAATGCAAATCCTATTTTCGATTGCTGTTCTTGTGATGTATAATTAAAGTTCTTAGCTTTTACATTTTCACGTAGAAAACAGTTACCACTTTAATCTTAATCATAATCACATTTAAAAAAATATTTATAAGGCTTCAGAGGACTTATACCTATAGGTACTTAAACTGCGTCATAGAACGTTAACTGAAAGTTAGATTAGATGAGATGTCTTTTCGTTCATAATCCACCAGACTAAACTCTTCAAACAATGTATGTTGCCAGAACATTGCATTAGGCTTCGAGACTTAAACTATGGGCCACATAAGAAAGATCAGATTCATTCAGCGGGTGATGGAGTGAGCTAGTGCTAGCTAGCGTGAGTTGAGTTTCGTGACCGAAGCAAAAATGAGGAAATAAAAACGTAGAAGAACCAGTGGGCCGTGGAAATAAAATGGGTACGTAGTTAGAAAACCCGTTAGACGATGGGGTTCCAAATTGGTGTTAGAATGACAATGTCATACATGAAAATGCAGCATTGGTTGCCCTTCCTCTCCTCTCCTCATACTTCTTGACAGGTTAAAGCACTGTTAACATTAACATGATAAGTTAGATGAGCCTGCGATGTGATTGCAGTTATGCGTAAAGCTTTATAATATTCGGTACCTCTTTTGTACCTACCTAGATATCGGTTATTTTACAATAAATTTTACATTGCAACTTGCACCTACATGTGTTATGTTAAACCGCGCAATCTCTTCAGTAATAAACAGCAGTATGGAACACTGGTAATAGTTAATCAGAGATAATGAGAGCGGTGCGAACAATATGGTAATGCGGTGGTATCACCCATCGGCGGGCGTCGGGCCACCTCTATCGGCGACATCGGCCCGGCGCCAACATTGTCTTGCACTGCTTCTTTATTCTGCACACCGGAAAATTATAACTATGATAGTTTTTAATAAGAAATAGTAAAAGGTGTCGGTGTCTTTTACATTCTGAGCATCTATATTGTATCTTTGCAGTGGCAGCCGCCAAGGTCAACTTGCGTTTTTGCATCAGTTCCAAGGACGGAAATCGCATCGCAGCAGTCTAAAGCTCCATATTTAAGCATTGTCTGAGAGTTATGGAATATGATAGGACAGCATTAGGTATGTAAAGTAGCGTAAGTATATACAGAAGTCCGCCTACTATCGTCATCGTCTATTTCGATACACGTCCACTAGAATAAGATCTCTTGCAACAGCTTGCAACCATCTTCGGCTTCTTATGACTAGAGAATGCCAGTCTCACTTGGATAATTCTTCCATCTAGTGGGGCTCTTCCAACACTACGTTTTCAGTTTGAACCTTTGAATACCAACGAAATCAGTTTCTCAAGCTTTTTTTCAATGAATGAATGAATGAATTAATTAATTAATACACTTTTTGTACACCCCAAAATTAAAATGTCTTCATTTTAATTTTAAAAAACATACAAAATAAGATAAAAAACATAACTTGTATACAATTTGGCTGCCATAACGCTACTTAGCGATCTCTTTCAGGCCAATGTGCAAGGAGTGCTTCAATACTACAAATTAATCATTCGCTAAAGTAGTTTATTGAATTTATTTTATTCAAATATATTCTGTACCGACTACTGTAATACCCGTGTACAATTGTAATAATACTTTTATTCAACACGCGAAACTTTGTAAGTGATTGCTGATAAAGGAAACCGCTCATGTTACGCCCGTGTAGATTGATGACCTACCGCAAAGTCGAGGCAAGAACACGCGGGTAGGTATGGGTGTAGCTGACGTTAAGGCTCGCAACGCACAGCATAATAATTAGTCATTAGAAAGTAGGCAGCGAGGGAGAGGGGTGGTGGGTGGGAGGGGGCGGTGCTCGTCTGTTTCAGCTTATCTGAAATTACATCTTTTATGGGTATCCGCGATTATTCCGCGCTGCAGCGGCTTGCGGCACGTTAGTGCTGGGAAACAACTTGACGTTGACGCTGCTCTGCATAATCCTTACTATTGCTTTTTATGTGAATGTTTCTGCTTTTGTTCCTCGCATGTCTTCTTCGCTACCTATTACGTTGTTCCCTCGTTTAATGCCACCTAATTGTCTTGGTGATGTTAGGTAGTAGGTAAGTATGTTAATTTTTAAAACGTTAAATGTGTATCATCACTAATTTTTTTAACTACCGCTTGACTGCGACCACACATCACACCTGATAGTACCTTTAAGTGAAGATGTAGCCAGATAGAGCGGTCTTGCCGAGATGTATTTTCTCTCATGACTTAAAGGTAGAGTATCTAAGTTAAAGTTGATTGGAAAAACGAAAAGTTCCAAATTTTTATTAACTTGTAGAAGTGTGTTAAATGAAAGCGTTTCGCGGATCTCAATTCTCAAGGTATAAATTCAAAATGTAAACCTACCTATGTATAAATATAAGACCGAATTTATACCTAAATGCCTCCGTAATGGCTCTGGGAAGACGAAGTGGATAAAATCAAATATCTTTGTTTTGTTACACAAAAGCGCTGTTTACAACAACAAACGAATAATTCAGCGGAGTTGAATTCATAATCAAGTAATTTATGTGCACGGCGAATAAATTAGCCGCTCCAGCCCGCGCGCCACCCATAACTTACCCCAATAAATTGCCCAAAGCGGGCCAACTTCATTTTATCTCCAAATACTAATAAGTACTGATACCTACGTATACGGTAACTCGCTTTTTATTTCCAATTTATTTTTAGTGGTTTCGTAAATTTCCACCATAATATGACCGCTTTATGATGGCGTTACGCGATAAGTGACTGATAACAATTGGAACGAGCACGCCCGTTGGCGAGGCTTAACGAAAATGTGACGTATTAACACACCACAAATTAATTATTACAGTGGCACTAGACTTTATACATGATTTTATTCGTTCAGAAATGTAGTGATTGGTCATTCTAACCTTTTCGAGTTAATCAACTCTATTAAACATGAAATAAAAGGCGCATTAAGTTCCGATTTTGGTTAACGATTTTATACGAACTTACTACCTTTTAAATTGCCGAGAACCCGAGTATCAGGTAGCACCTGCTTTGCATAAGGCGTCATGGCGAGAACCCTACGTTCAAAGTGTAAATTTTGCGATTAAATGCATAAAATCGAGCATAAATACAGGAAACAAAACGCCGTTGATAAGAATAATAAGTGTACCACATAATATGTCGCAGGAAGGTCGAACGAAGGTGTCCTTACTCCTTGCTTACGATAAGAATTTTAAATGTAATAGTAGGTACAATACTTACAAAAAATAATCATGCATCATCATTATGATTATCAAGAGGTTTTTCCATTAAAAACAACTGAAACAGATGTGAACACTGTTCACGTATTCGAGAATTACAGCGTAACTGCAGGAATTTTGTGAGCAACTGGGATTATGGGATGTTTTCATTATTTATTGCACTTTGTATTTATTACAATTATTGCACTCAAAAGATTCTTCAATAATTAACGACTTTATTAAAACTGTCATTTAATCTAAAATCTAATGAATAAGTACGAATTTATAAAATAAACTAAAATATGAATTCAATAGTTACTAATATTTACAAAAAAAAATATCCTATTTCACTGACACGTTTCTTTTAAGATATTACAACGTACTTATCATCGTGTGTATTTATTTAGCTGTTGTGTGTTCTTGAATTTTTCACCTAAACTTGCGTACATACACCCTTATCTTTTCTCTCAGATCATCTTAATATCCTTTGCAACATGGTGGTCTGGTACAGATCACTTGCAAGCCTAAGGTCGCCAGTTATGGCTTTTTATTTTTAAGTTTGTTTTGTTGTTTTATAATTTTGTGTACAAATAAAGTCTTAATAAACACTTTATTAAGACTTTTATTAAGACTTTATTTGTACACACACATTCATTTCATTTTTCTTTTTTCATTTTAATTTACCTATTAATGAGGGTTTTCAACTGTTTGTTTACGTTATCATTCTTTTTGGTTCATATTAATCGTTTACATATCCCGGCGACAGTTGTGTAGCGTCCTCCGTCAACAAAGACGAGCCGCTACGGAAGGTGCTATTCACGCATACCAGCCAAAAAAATTTTGAATGCATTATAATTTCAACACAACAAAGGGCCTACTTAGCGGGAAAAATATACAATTTGTGTACATTTTATTTTTAGTGTGTTATCCTACCCTCAAAAGAAATTTTATTGCCTATCAAATATTAGGCATGTAATATTAATTTCGCCTAAAGCCGATCTCACATTTCCACAAGAGCCGTACGTATTTTTCTGAAATTGAAAATGAGTGCTCATTCGACGTTAACTGCAGGAGTCGACCGCACTGAACAAGAATTGCTAGAGTAGCTATACTCCCTCTAGAGTAGCCGTACTCTATTTCTAGTGTAGCCGTTTCTAGAAGTATCCGCGGTTGACTCGTACCTATTGCTTACGTAGTCTACTTTTTCAGTTAAATCTCTTACGCTTTAAACGGTTATGGCACCTCGTTCAGGACGTGCGCATCTTGCGGCTCATTCAGCAGTAGGTATGTATTAGGTGGTATTACGCAGGTATATGTTTTCAGTAGCGCTTATTTATGCCTTTATTATGGTTGATACAGTTCCTAAATTGTCCATTTTAGGTAAATACAAAATTACCATACACCATTCAGGCATCATTTTGACTCCATAGGACTCGGGAAGTGTAGCGTAATTTGTAAGCTTTGGGAGTTGAGACCCAAATAAGGCAGATTAGCGGTCACTTTATTTCTACTTCATAGCTATTTAACGCGATGTGGCAGCAGTTGGACATCGTCTACACACATCGCTTCATAAGTGTTAAAGAAATTACGTCCAAAGAAGGCGTACTCATAAGTGCTACTGCTGGGCCGATGAGGTCGACTGACGTATTTTGTAAGCATAGCAGTGAATTCATGTCGTGCGGCTCTTGTAGCAGTGAGCAATTAACCTTATACCTCTATATATAAACAACCCTTACCAAGGTTGTCACGGTGTCCAAATTGTCCAATCGAGGCAACTATAAAATTACCATACGCCGTATCATTGTCACTGCACAGGAAGTGTCGCGTAATTTGTAAGCTTTGTGATTAATAAAGTGTACTAAGTTGACCCGAATAGGACAGATTAGCGGACACTTTATCACTTCAATACCGAGTTAACGTCGCGTGACGGATCTCGTTTGAAAGTCATAAAGAGTCCAAAGCAAAATACACTCGTAGATAACACTTGCTTTACGTCTTTGGGCCTTCCACTTGCCAAGTTTAGACCGAGTCACGCGGAGGCAACTTTAACAAGTTTATTTCTCGTTAATCCAACATTATTTATAATTAGATTTGAATTGGGTTAAACTATCTGTTTCATATAAGGTTTTTCAGAGAAAGCGACTGGAAAGCAGACGATTCGTCATCTTTACATAAAACTTTAGATTTAATTATTTTAGAGATTAGTTGATTTAAATAGCTGCTTTAAGTAGATAAAATTTATTTTCATCGTCAACCAATGGACGTCCACTTCTGGACTCTCTGGATACCTCTTTTGTTAACTTCCAAACAGCACAGTCCAGTGCTGCCTGTAGGTCTATTCAGCGGCTCCCTGCGATTCGTTTGATGTTGTCAGTCCAGTGTCCACTACAAAACACACACCAGTCACCAGATAAATTCATGGCT
This sequence comes from Oeneis ivallda, assembly GCA_029955525.1. Taxonomy (NCBI): domain Eukaryota; kingdom Metazoa; phylum Arthropoda; class Insecta; order Lepidoptera; family Nymphalidae; genus Oeneis; species Oeneis ivallda. The sequence goes on along the minus strand of JARPMR010000002.1, from coordinate 16,939,524 downwards.
TGTTGCTTTACGTTTAGTAAGTATAATCTAAACAGCAACAGAAAGAGACACTATGTTACGAGTATCTTCCACGATAACACGTGCGGGATATGCAATAGTGGAAGATAATTTCGCGCCTACCAAAGAAATTGCATCCTCGCAAGTGCCTACATCCTTGCTTAATATTATAAATGCGAAATTTTTGTTTGTTGATTTGTTTTTGAAAAAATATTTCTATTCTATTCTATTTTAATCATGCTGAAATAGAGTTATGCGGATCGACGTGATATTTTGCATAGGTAGTAATTGAGGACCTGGAGAGTGAGACTGTCTATGTTTTGCGGAAAAACAATGATTTTTAAAAGCTAACTGCACGTGCATGAATTCGCGGGCAAAAAACGTTTGGAATTCGGAATTTCCCTATTAAAGTCATACTTAATCATGAAACCGCTAATACGTTATATAGTTTAGTTTAGACGCAGCATTGTCTTATCTGCTCGGATAACTCACGCTTCTGCCATTATGCCGCCACAGGCTCACATTATGAAGGTGTTCGCCCAGGATTATAGGCACTTTGAATTTACATAACATTTTCTGTCATTTGCTTATCTCGCACATGACAAGACTTGCGCATTATACATGAATATATTTGACAAATTTTAGTGGAAGCGTCGTGCGAAGTGTTCAGGAATGTCTGCGCGAAAGCCGGGTATAAGCCGAGCCGACGGCGCGGGGCTATGAGCATTTGAATAATCGCAGTGCGCTCAAAGCCGGGTATTATATGATAATAATTTCACGCGCGAGCGCTTCCCGGCGGCGGGTGCGGGCGGGGGCTCGCCTCGCCGCATCGCCTTCGAGGTATGTGTGAAAAAATGTAACCGCACTCGTGATAATAACCGAGTATTATTCATCCCCCATTCGACTCGCCGCCGCTTTGACGTAACGCATTTCACGCCGCTATCGACGTCGTGCTTTATCTACCTACCTGCAACTATTCAGTGGCTCCCCCATAATTTTCTTTAATTAATTGATACTACAAACGTTAAAAATCGGTGAGGTGTAAAACACGCCATAGAGGGTTCCTGAAATAGAGTCGGTAAAGTCAAATGGGGAAGGTTTTAGGAATAACTTTCCGGATTTATCACCATATTCATCGAAAACGCGATACAAATAGTAGTAGGTATAGGTACGGATCTACTTTTTTTCATCGTCGACCGATAAACGTAGAGGTGCTAAACGTAGCTATTTTTTTTTACTTCTACCTACACATCTCGGGCTTGTGGCACTTGACTCCAGCGACTCTATGCGACTCGCTTGATATCGTTCCCAAGACTACGGCCCAGTCAGTGTCATTCGTTTCGCGACTGGTTGACCTATTATGGTCCAAGATCCCAGTGCCGCCAGACCTAAGTTATTTTCTCAGCAATTATTTGTGTACGATAGAGTACTGTTCGAATGTCCGTTCAGTATATGCGTACCAGTTAGATTGTGCCGACGGCCAATTTCCAGATACCAGGTGCTAAAGGTAGGTAAAAACTAGAATAACTTATCTTAAATTCTCAGGGCTGATTTTCATATATGTTTTAAAGAATATTGTAAAAATTAATAAATTAATACTGCCAGACGCTTACCACCGGCGGTTACTTTAGCCAGACGCTTTGAAGCTCCCAAAAAATATATAATTTAAGTTAACTTATATTCTCAGTTCTGATTTTTATACATGATACTCAGGGAACTATTGCGATATTATCTGTAAGCTGCCAGACCTATTGGAAGGGTCAAACATCCCCCCAGACACACATTATGCGTCCCCATATGTATGAGCGCTAGAACATGATTCACTTGTTTAAGTGTGTGAGAGATAATATCATCATACTATAATATTATAAATGCGAAAGTGTGTTTGTTGGTTTGTCCTTCAATCACTCTGCAACAGAGCTATGGATCGACGTGATTTTTTGTCTGGGTATAGCTTAGGATCTAGAGAGAGAGAACTATTGCAATATCTTCTGCAAGCTATACCCAGGCAAAAAATCATGTCGATCCGTAGCTCTGTTGCAGAGTGATTGAAGGATAAACCAACAAACACACTTTCGCATTTATAATATTATAGTATGATGATATTATCTCTCACACACTTAAACAAGTGAATCATGTTCTAGCGCTCATACATATGGGACGCATAATGTGTGTCTGGGGGGATGTTAGACCCTTCCAATAGGTCTGGCAGCTTACAGATAATATCGCAATAGTTCCCTGAGTATCATGTATAAAAATCAGAACTGAGAATATAAGTTAACTTAAATTATATATTTTTTTGGGAGCTTCAAAGCGTCTGGCTAAAGTAACCGCCGGCGCGGTAAGCGTCTGGCAGTATTAATTTATTAATTTTTACAATATTCTTTAAAACATATATGAAAATCAGCCCTGAGAATTTAAGATAAGTTATTCTAGTTTTTACCTACCTGGTACCTGGTATCTGGAAATTGGCCGTCGGCACAATCTAACTGGTACGCATATACTGAAAGGACATTCGAACAGTACTCTATCGTACACAAATAATTGCTGAGAAAATAACTTAGGTCTGGCGGCACTGGGATCTTGCTCTATTATGTGATATGTCAGTTAGGTTCTCTACGGAACTCCTCATTTTTGATTTCTTACTTTCTAATATATTGATATTATGCCATAATTATGAGTAAACAAAAACTTAACACATAATGATCAATGGTACCTAATACTTATACCATCCCTAATCCGTTTAAATTTTTTTGGTGCGAAAGTGTGTTGCGGAAGGGTATCTGCGGAGTTTTTAAGAAACGTACGTCCACGCGGACGAAATCACGGGTCAGATGCTAGTCAAATGATATATATAAATTATATCCTTATTAATAACTAGTAGGGCGCGTGTGTGCGCGGCCCGCAAGCGGACCGCGTATTTTCTACTCGTCAAGTAGACTTTCAGGTCCTGATCATTTCTATCAAAAAAACCACTCTTCCATCTTTTATATTCTCTGAGAAAGACACCTTTGAAATTTGTATAGCCGCCATCTAGTATCCGCCATTTTGAATTTTTTTTCATTTCACTGCCAATTGGATGAGGTTTCGAGTATTTTTTGTTTGAGCAGCCCCCACCTATCTCGAATACCCTGGCCATGCTCCTCACCGATCTTCCAAATCCTCGATCAGCATTACTTTCCATATTTTTTCTCCGAATCATTAGTCAGGATGAGAATTCTTCTATAAAAACTTTTGAAAAGCAACCTTCGTCTTGCATGGTTTGTATGGAAATAAAATTCCGCCATCTTGATTTTTTTCCATTCATAAACCTTCGGGTCCTGATCATCTTTTGCTAAGAAACCACTCTTCCATCTTTTATACTCCCCGAGATAGACACCAACGAAATTTGTATGGCCGCCATCTTGAATCCGCCATTTTGGATTTTTTTTAGCTCACTGGCATTTGAATGAGGTTTTGAGTATATTTTGTTTGAGCACCTCCCACCTATCTTCAATACCCTGGCCGTGCTCCTCACCCACCTTCCAAACCCTCGATCATCATATCTCATCATTTGTCAGTATAAGGATTCTTTTATAAAAACAAATTTCGAAATGAAACCGTATCAATAGTTCCCAACTTCTAGTCTCTTCAATATTCGCCATATATTTTGTATGAAGAAAAAAAAATTCCGCCATCTTGGATTTTTTTTCTATTCATCAAATAGACCTTCGGGTCCTGATCATCTTTTGCCCAGAAACCACTCTTCCATCTTTTATACTCCCCGAGATAGACACCGACGAAATTTGTATGGCGGCCATCTTTTTTCCGCCATTTTGAATATTTTTTCAGCTCACTGCGAATTGGATGAGGTTTCGAGTGACATTTGTTCGAGCACCCCCCACCTATCTTTGATACCCTGGCCGTGCTCTTCACCCGTCTCCGAAATCCTCAATCATCAGCTCTCTCCATATTTTTCCTCTGAATGAATTTTTTTCCTCTATACGAAACCATCGGTGAAAAAAAAATTTTTCATACAAAATTTTACAGGAGAGGTGATCAATGAGTGAGTGAATCAGTCAGTGAATCAGTGAATCAGCCCCAACAGCTATATATATATTAACTAGTAGGGCGCGTGGGTGCGCGGCCCACTAAAGTGGACCGCGGTTTTTCTGTTCATCAATTAGAGTTTCAGGTCTTGATCATTTTGTACCCAAACACCACTCTTTCATCTTCTATACTCTCCGAGATACCTATGAGATTTGTAAAGCCGCCATCTTGAATCCGCCATCTTGGTTTTTTTTCGGCTCACTGCCAATTGGATGAGGTTTCCAGTATTTTTTCTTTTAGCGGCCCTCGTCTATCTTTAATAACCTGGCTGTGCTCCTCACCCACCTTCCAAATCTTCGATCAGCATTACTTTCCATATTTTTTCTCCGAATCATTTGTCAGGATGAGAATTCTTCCATAAAAACAAATTTTGAAAAGAAACCATATCAAAGTCTTGCATAGTTTGTATGGAAAAATAAATTCCGCCATCTTGAATTTTTTTTCTATTCACCAAGACGTAGACCTTCGGGTTTTGATCATCTTTTTCCAAGAAACCACTCTTCCATCTTTTATACTATCCGAGATAGATGCCGATGAAATTGGTATGGCCGCCATCTTGAATCCGCCATTTTGAATTTTTTTCAACTCACTGCCAATTGGATGAGATTTCGAGTATTTTTTGTTTGAGCACCTCCCGCCTATCTTCAATACCCTGGCCATGCTCCTCACCCACCTTCCAAACCCTCGATCATCATATCTCATCATTTTTCAGAATGAGAATTCTTCTATAAAAACAAATTTTGAAAAGGAACCGTATCAAAGTCTTGCATAGTTCTCAGCTTCTAGTCTCTTCAATATTCGCCATATATTTTGTATGAAGAAAAAAAAATCCGCCATCTTGGATTTTTTTCTATTCATCAAATAGACCTTTGGGTCCTGATCATCTTTTGCCAAGAAACCACTCTTCCATCTTTTATACTCCCCGAGATAGACACCGACGAAATTTGTATGGCGGCCATCTTTTTTCCGCCATTTTGGATTTTTTTTCAGCTCACTGCCAATTGGATGAGGTTTCGAATGACATTTGTTCGAGCACCCCCCACCTATCTACAATACCCTGGCCGTGCTCCTCACCCGTCTCCGACATCCTCAATCATCAGCTCTCTCCATAATTTTCCTCCGAATGAATTTTTGTCTTCTATACGAAACCATTAGTGAAAAAAAAATTTTTCATACAAAATTTTACAGGAGAGGTGATCAATCAGTGAGTGAATGAGTGAGTGAATCAGTGAATCAGCACGAACAGCTATATATATATTAAATTAATATTAAGAATGTGAAAGTGTGTTTGTCGGTTTATCCTTCAATTACGCCTCAAAGGAGCTAAGTACTACTATTAATCCCAGAATAACAAAGTGACTTCGCGGGGACAAAGTCGCGGGAAAAAGCTAGTATTTAAACCAAAACCTGGTAAAACTAGTAGCATTTTTAAAATGTATCAGAAAAAACTTTATTATTTCAAACCATGAAAAGATAGCGTGTATTAGAGTTAATGTGTGAAGTAGTTAAATTAGCATATCATAAGGTTATAGCGTATAATCGCCGGTGTAAAACTGTAATCATAAAATTAATAATTAATAGGTTTGTTGTTTTTAGATGGCATATCAGTAATGGGAGCTTTGTTAAGTGGCGGTTGTAATTATTAATTTGTTCATAAAGTAAACTGACACCACGGTGTGTGAGCACGCATGCCTTTCCGTGATAATTAGCTGTAACACGAGTAACGACTTATTAGTTATTACATTACAAATTATTCTATTAATTAATTATTATGTTATGATGGTGTAACAGCACTTTTTATTTTATTTTTATCTATTTATTTGGAAGCAATAGCATTATAATATCATTAGGTATTATACCTACAAGGTTATCTTAACTTATCCACCACTGTACTTTACACGCATTAGCTGTAACACGTGTATTACAAAAATTATTTTAGTTAGCACGGTGTAACAAAACTTTTTACACTTTTTATTTTATTTTTATCTATTGCTCGGGGCGACTTCGCACGGATACAATTATTTATTAATGTAGAAAATGAGAAGTGCCATTTTTATACAAAAAATACCTACTACCCAATTTTCAGAGTTTTCCGGTGGATTTTCCAATTTTTTTTTCATACTTAAAACTTGTCCTGACAATTAAGTACGAACACAAAAAAAATTGGCAGGGGCTGCCGATAGAAATGAAAACTAAGTAACTTGTTTTGTGATGAATTAAAATATCAATTTCTCACACCTGAGCCTTTGTTTGTAATGAGTAGAGACTAGAGTATGTGAACCAAACTTTAAAACTGTGCCTGTGCCTGTGCCTGTGCCTGTGCAACAAAACATGACCCTGTTTTTTCACATGAGTCCCTCGTACAAGACAAGTTTGTATACTAATAACGCACGGAGGGATATCTATGTACATATATACACAGTATACTTTGAGCTCACGGAAAGCGTGACGGTGACGGTGACGATGACGCGAAATCCATGATTTTTGCTCACCCAAAAAAGTGCTCAACGCGCCTAAAGAAGTTTCACTTAAAAAAAAACAGCAAAATCGGTCGAGCCGTTCTCATGTGATGATCTTTCATGTTTGAATGTGAGGCCTTATAATAGCCACTCAATAAAGACTGAGATAGGTACTCCATGGGTATAATTGGTAATTAATAATTTTTTTTCTGCATAATTAGATTATAATATTATAACAAATTGTATTTGTACAAGATATTTCACGTTGCAGAATAATGTAATGAACTTAATACGTGTAATTTAAAAATAATGTTAGGTACTCTAATGCACTTAACGTATGTAGGGTTTCGTGATTGTCATACATAAATGCAAGGTAAAGCTATAATAATATTATTGATGCGGATTTTTCTCTGTAAATGTTTTTATTCATTATGTAACGATGTACTTTATACCCAAATCTGGGAATCGGATTGGTATCTCAATTCTATCTCGTCGGCTACAATTGCAATAGGTATATATTTGTATACTTACATACTAGTACGTACTGTCAATACATTGTCATAGTTAATGCAAAGAGAAAACTGTTGATATACTAACAGAATCTTTTTATGAGACTTTGATTTCCAAACCACCCTTATAACCTGTTAGAAGTTTCATAAGCAACTATAAATTACTAATTATTAGACTTTTGTGAAATATGAAGACATATTGTGAACTTTTGTGAAATGACTAGGTAGATTGACCCGCGAATACGTGCTCGTGGAGTATGGTTTTTAAAGTCAAGCCCTTTTTTTTACCGGGACAAAAAACTCCTTCTTCTGCTCTTCTTCCTGGGAATTTTCTCGGCAAGAAGGCATGTCCGCCCGTTTTGCGTGGTTCCACCGGTGCGGCTCTCTGCCGGATCGTTCCATTAAAAAAATCTCCTATGTCACTCTTAAGGTCTTTAACTGTACATGGGAAAAGCAATCCGTTGCTCCGTTGCTGCGTGATTGAAGAAGGACAAAACAAAAACAACACCAACACACTTTTAGTTTTTTTATTTAGGTGTAACGGGCTAAATACGTCCGAAATAAATAAGTTTCTTGACCTTGAATTTTCCATCTGCATGGGCAGACCAGAACTGCTGACAAATCAAATAGTGATTTGATTTGTCAGCAGTTCTGGTCAGCAGTTCTGGTCTGGTAGCATAGCATGATAGCTCATGAAATAAATTTATTGAATATAATTTGTTATAATATGCAAATTAAAGCATCTACAAATAAATTTTACGCTTCATAGATATGCATACCCATTTAAACAATGATAAATGTTTTGATACGTCCACCGATATGACCGAACAAAGTATAAATAAAATAAATGCACTTCCTTCCAACCTGATAATGGTTACCCTTTGTACTACTTATACTCATTTGAAAATTTGAATAGCTATAAACATATAATTAACTATAAACTTCATGCACCAGTAAATGTAGACATTAATTTCCACACTAGTTTATCTATTTGGGCGCACCAACCGCCTTTATCTGTCATCGTTCTTTACTTTTCTTGCGATAAACGAGAACATGATTAGATTGTCCACATTGCAATGAAAGCTGTATATTGAGAACCTTAAAATCTGTTTTTAAATGGCGTGAGTAGCGCATACCCCGTTTTTAAATCGCCTTATGCGGGTGGAAGGCGACTCTACGTATTGCGTTTACTTGAAATTATTTTAATATGCAAATAAGAAAATGTGAAGGAGAATTGTGTTTTGGGAGACGTCGGTGGAATAGGTTACGCAGACGTATTCTTTAAATTAATAGCTGAGCGAGATTAGAGTACTGTTAACTGCTTTACATTGGGCTTGCGGAGGTTGGCTGGTTCGTACTGAGAAACAGACAAATGAAAGCACATAATTACTGGGGCCCGTTCTAAATGCAACAAGGATTAGAATTTACATGGCAGCGTTAACAAGCACGCGTATGGCATTTATGACTATTATTTAAATATCTTTCCCTTTTATACAGGCAACAGGATGTTTGCCGTGCACGAACTGAAAGAGTACGTACCTATACACCTACCCACAATATGAGCAGTGGATGACGGCGTTTTCCAACGCCGCGTTGTTTGATAAAACTATTACTTTCACAATATATGATCATATTATTTTATTAGAACCTTGAATTAGAGCATTGAAAACAAAGGGATCACTCATGGATCAGGGGCATATACTTCAAGGATTAATTAATGTTCTATTAGTTACAATTACCATCAATTAATGTAACTCTTGTATTCTTGGTTTGTAGAAAATTACTATGCATTCTGTTGAATATAATTTAATTATGAACTTAATATAATTAGTTAGTCAGAGTCTAACTGTTAGACTATTGACATATACCTACCTTTATTAACTCAGTAGGTAATTTATAATCAAGCACTAAGAAAAGCTAGTAACCAAAAGAAAAGAGAGATTATTTACATGGGTAACTATTGGCCTGAAATAAAACTATAATAAATAAAATTATAAATCACTTTTAAGGATTAGTTATAATGGAACTTTTGAATACCTAATTTGGTTGTCATCATCATCATTAGCAACCCATCAACGGCTCACTACTGAGCGCAGGTCTCCTCTCAGAGAAGGGTTATAGGCCATAGTCCACCACGCTGGCCCAGTGCGAATTGGCGGACTTCACACACCTTCAAGAACATTATGAAGAACTCTCAGGTGTGCAGGTTTCCTCACGATGTTTTCCATCACCGTTGAAGCAAGTGATAGTTAATTGCTTAAACGCACTTGACTCCGAAAAGTCAGAGGTGCGTACCATCAATTAATGTAACTCTTGTATTCTTGGTTTGTAGAAAATTACTATGCATTCTGTTGAATATAATTTAATTATGAACTTAATATAATTAGTTAGTCAGAGTCTAACTGTTAGACTATTGACATATACCTACCTTTATTAACTCAGTATAGGTAATTTGTAATCAAGCACTAAGAAAAGCTACTAACCAAAAGAAAAGAGAGATTATTTACATGGGTAACTATTGGCCTGAAATAAAACTATAATAAATAAAATTATAAATCACTTTTAAGGATTAGTTATAATGGAACTTTTGAATACCTAATTTGGTTGTCATCATCATCATTAGCAACCCATCAACGGCTCACTACTGAGCGCAGGTCTCCTCTCAGAGAAGGGTTATAGGCCATAGTCCACCACGCTGGCCCAGTGCGAATTGGCGGACTTCACACACCTTCAAGAACATTATGAAGAACTCTCAGGTGTGCAGGTTTCCTCACGATGTTTTCCATCACCGTTGAAGCAAGTGATAGTTAATTGCTTAAACGCACGTGACTCCGAAAAGTCAGAGGTGCGTACCCGGGATCGAACCTGCGACCCCCCGAATAGGAGACCACAGTCCTAACCACGAGGATATCACTGCTTCTAATTTCTAATTTGATTGTATTGAGGATTATTTAATTAATACATTTATTTGAAAATAACAGTAGGTATACATATTATCTGCAGTATCTTGACGTTAGATTGAAACAACAATCTAATATTGCTGACTATGGTTAATGAATATTAATGTGATATTAATTTAGATTGTAATACCTGTATTTATTAAGTTTTGTTCGCGTGGAATTAGAAACTACGGCAATTTCGTTTCTAGGTAGGTACATAGTCTTAAGTGATTATATTTACCTTTCTGTAGAAGTCTGATAATAAATGATTATAGTTACAGAAACAAGCTTCAAATTAAAGCAAACATACAAAATCCCCTTTATTCTCCATCCCGTAGGAATGTCGAAAAATCCGACCTTACTATCTACTTTATAAAGGGAACTGCTGTGTAAAATCCAGCTGTCTAGGTCTAAGGGTTAGGCCTGGTCGTTAATAAGTCGGTCGGTCAGTGAGTCAGGACTTCTTTATATATATTAATTTAGATCATTGATTTATTTTTAAAAGCTTTATCAAGTCAAGTCGTAATAGCCACTTAACTTAATTTCAATAAGAAGCGAAGGAAATTATTATAAGGATCCTTAAGTCGCCAACACAGCATTTTGCTGCGCAGATTCGTCAAAGGCAAAGGCTTCGCTGAAAGAAGAATAACATAGCATATAGGCAAATATAGGGTAAAACCGGGATAGATGCCGCACTTTTTGAAATTACTTTTTATTTCTTAGTAAAAAACGCAAAATACTGTAATTGTAAAACGGTTAAGTATTTTGGTATATTATATTCAAATTTATGAAAGTAAAAAACATTATATTATTCGATATTTCCAGAGTATTGGCGATTTTTGCGGACTTTTAAATTTTGGGACAACTATCCCATATAGGGGATGGTTGCCTAATCCATAAAAATTACATTTAGTATAGATGCCCCGCAGAGAAATGGGTTTACCCCGCAAAAACTTTGATCGCACCTTGCCTCTCCATGTAATCGCACTGAGACATGCAGCACGGCCAACTTAGTGGTAGTGATAGATTCTTTCGATAAATAAATAAAATAACTTGTGATTCTTCTGGGAAACTAGAGTAATTACAATCGAGGCTACTATATCACTGAGGCTACTATCCTGGTTTTACCCTATATACTTATAATAATAAGACGTATTGATTCTATTGCAGAGTGTCCTCTATCATATTTCTTCTGCAATTGCTTGTAGAAGTCAAATCAGACTAAACTAAGACTTGCGGAAAATGTCTTGATATGAGTAAATTCAATTTCAAATATAAAATCAGAGTGAAGCAGCACTATCTTTCTTTATTAAATTATAGCCTTTCTTTAGATATTGTATAGAATACTGTAAATTTTTATATATCTATATATATATGTAGATTATAACTTATGTAGTATAATTGTTTAAGACGTAAGTACTTTTAAACTTTACGTACCATCATATAAATTCGCTTTGAAGCTGGAAGAAATTTTTATTAAGAGAATATAAGCTTCACCGTAGCTCATTTCATTTATTTTTCATTTATTCAGTTGAATATCTTTGTGTACAAGACTAATTAAAACAAAATATGCACCGTGCAAGTGACATGCCAAAGCTGACTCTGCAAGTGTTGTTGCAATGGACACATCGCTTAACGTTGCACGTATTTTTTGTGGTACTTAGCTAAGTACGCTTGAGGTGAATATGATGTGATGGATGAATGTGAGTGCTGTTTAACATACAATGGGCAAAATAATAAAAAGTACAAAAGCCTTGTTTCCATGTTAATTAAACTGCTACGGTTTGCCGCGTTGTGTAACATCTCAATTTATGCGGGAATCGCTTAGAAATTCTACCAACGTTATTTATATGACTTAATTATCAAATTTTCGAGAGAACGTGTATGTACTTAACAAGATTATTGCTCTAACTTTGTTTCATGTGTATATTGTTCCGTTTTGCATGTACATACATACACAATGAAGCAACGTAAGTACATTTAAAAACATTTTCCTCGTTATTAGACATTTTCCGAGCATGAAATGTCTAATAAAATCTAATATGGCTTTCTCGCCGCCCGCCCGATAATTTAATGATAATTCTTTTACTGCTGTATAATTTTGCTTATAATAACTTTTTAAATATTAACTAAAGAAATACCTATACTGAATACGAGCTCTTGTGTGTTAGATGTAATTTATTTTTTCTTTTACTGATATTGCCATAAATCACCAAAAAAATATGGGAATATTCGCAACTTCGGATTTTTATATTCATATATAATACATATAGGATTTGTTATGCTTTTAAGCAACGCGTATAATCTATGTCATGTTATTTAGCCGACCCTAGATGATAAATTTTGCTAATTTAATAAAAATGTTTTAATTCAATACAAATAACTCCATGCATTCCCGAACATGCGGTACTCCAATGCGCTTGAGTCGGTGCAACATTATAAGCGTTATGCGAACCTCCACGAAATGTGCGAGCTTCAGCGTTTTTCTCGTCAGATATCGAAGCGTAATTATAGGCAGAGTCGCGATTAACATCTGTCGACTATTAAATAAACTCAGATTATAAGGGTTCAATTGTGAGTAATTATTCTTATCCGTCGGATGTTCTCAAAGAGCTGCCTGCCTCGAACTGGACGTGTGCTCAGGCATAATTTTCTCATGATTCGCAAGCAAATCAAACCTGCCCTACCCTTTTATTAAGCAGTCACATTGACTTGACTGCCTAATGTTCCCATCTATCTACTTGTTCGCATTGTATAATTGTTTAATCGCCATCGTACGTACCTACAGGGTATACTTATAGGTATACGTATATAATATAGATGGAGATACAATATGCAAAGATCGACTGCGTTAATGGGGCGATTGCGTTTGAGACTACCGCGTTCATCGGAAAATGAAAAGTCGTGTCTAGTGCAGGTACCTATCTGGTAACATAAAGAGGTGGGGTTTATTTTGCCTAAACGCCAAAATCTAGGTAGTAAAAGTATTTAAGTTAATAATATTCAAATAAGAATCACATGTCATTATATTATGCAGTATATTGAAGCAAGCCCCCTTAATCACTACGTATATAATGCACTCATTCATACTAAAGGAACTGACTGAAACCTAGGCTCGATTCATAGACCACCCCGCTCTTTAATAGTTAAAACTAACAAAGCCACATTAAATAATAGAAATTAATCGCATCCTAGAACGGATCCAATCATGTCAGTCAATCCGCCTCAACTGTAATGGGGTGTTACAGCATGGCCGCGGAGCGATCAAAACGCGCCGCGTCGGCGCAAGAGCTCTTGTAAAAACACTGTTGCTAACAGAACGATTATAATATATTAGTTGGTCTTTAATTGCGTCGATATAATTACGTCGGTAGCCATGGTAGCTGCGCATACGTGACGATATCCCGGCCGCTCCGGCTCTGCCCACGCCGCGGCCTCCGCTGATATTAAGAGAAATAACTCGAGCTAACCGATCGAATGTTTTGCGATAATGAGCGGCGGCTAAGATCGAAGTGTCATTAGGAAGTCGTAACTGACGATACGCACCTTAAGTAATCTCTCCTGTCGCTCGGAAATTTATCCGATTATAGTACATTGCCTGATGATTGACTGCGTGCGGATAAAGGTTTTCATACGTACCTACCTGTAACACGAGAAGGAAGGTGAAGATTTACTTACCACGAATATTATGAGAACAATAAATAAATTGATTTTTAAACTTTTAAACAAAGTTGCTGACATTGTACTATCATACCTACACTAGCGGCACGCTATGATGGCCGGTTTGACGTTTGTCCGCTCATGAAGTTCCGTATTAATTGATAACGACTTTGAAGGAAATAATTGTATTACTTTATTGACGATAGTGATGTGTAGAGATTCATAAATTTTATCGAATGTAGTTTTAGGTTTAGGACTCAAAATTTATTTATTAAATTGATTTCTAAAATGTATACAAGTGTAGAAAAATCAGTTTGCACCATTTAAGGGGTGAATGTACTTGTGAATATGAACAATTTTCACTATGTGGACAAACCTCTGAAATCGCAAAAAAATATCAGCTGTTTCATTCAAAAGGTAAAATTTTTATTTTTATATGATATATACCACAACTCGGCATTTGGTTTTCTAAATTGAAAATTTTTAAAAATGGAATCTAATACGATCGTCACATAGGATCGCTGGCTAGCACAACTACTACCTCCGGCAAACTCGCGTCAATGCTCAATGCAAAACAAAGCAGTTTCGAATTGACGTTGCTTCGAAAAGTATAAACTGTCAGTGCAATGCGATTGTGATATAGTTTTGACCTGGCTTTGGATTTCAAATATTGATACTGCATTACTGTTGACCCTTGCTCGTTAATTTGGACTCTGTTCAAGCCCTTTGTTGTGGATTTCGTCGATATGACCGAACGTACGCAGAGAACTGTTCTAAATAGTCAGACACGTGAGTTCGTAATACGCCTTCGTAACTATTTCGATCGTGAAGCTCAAAATGGAGGGCCAATTTTACCTATAACGTCAGTGGTTGAACGCGTAGCTGATGCGCTTAATATTGGACAACGAACTGTTAGACGGATAACTAAAAAAAAATATGGCGAGACTGGCACAGAAGAAAATAAACTTCACACACCAAAAAAGAGAAAACGAGCAAAACCAGTCGTAGGCATCGATAGCTTTGATGCCGATGCTATCCGAAGACATGTTTACGGCTACTATTTACAGAAGGAGTATCCAACAAGAAAAAAGTTGGTGCATTCACTGAAGGAAGCTGGATTATTCTTCGGTGGGGAAAGTTCTTTAACGAAGATTTTGAAGACCATTGGATTTCGATACAAAAAATGTAACAAACGCAAAATATTGATGGAAAGATTTGATATAGCGATGGCAAGGTATACTTTTTTACGGCAAGTGAAAGAAATCAAAAATTGGCAAAATGTTGTGTTCTTGGATGAAACATGGCTTAATGCTAACCATACTGTAGGCCGTTCTTGGAACGATGACACAGCAGCATCTACTTCCAAAGTTCCTGTAGGAAAAGGATCGCGACTTATAATTTGTCACGCCGGAACCATCAACGGGTTTGTCGAAGGTTCTCTCATGGCTTTTGCGTCAAAAACCACTGGAGACTATCATGAAGACATGAATGGAGAAAAGTTTACTGAATGGTTTACCTCAATGTTGTATAGCCTCCCTGAACCATCTATTATAATTATGGACAACGCCCCATACCACTCGATGCAAATTGACAAGCCACCTGCCCAATCCCAAAAGAAAGCTGATATCGTCGCATGGCTTCGTAAAAATGGCGTAGATGCAAACATGAATATGTTAAAAGCGGAATTAGTACGTCTTTTAAAAGAAAACAAACCAACCAAGATCCGATACGTCATTGACGAAATAGCATTAGAACATGGGCACAGAGTTATACGGTTACCGCCTTACCATTGTGAGTATAATGCGATTGAGTTGGTGTGGGCTCAAATTAAGGGATATGCTGCAAGACACAATACAGAACCCCCATTTACCACAAAAAAAAATGCTAAAATTATTAGAAGAAGCTTGTGAACATGTGACTAAAGGAGACTGGGAAAAGGTTGTGAATAGAACTGTTAAATTAATAAGGGAAGATTATGAAAGAGATGTGAAAATAGATAATATTATAGAAAACGAACATATAATTATTAATGTAGGTGATGATAGCAGTGACGACAGTGAAAATAGTAGTATGGACGAATCTGATTAATTATGGCCTTTTGTGGCACCTTTTTTGGTATCTTTTGTATTCATATGTTTCTTGTGTGCATATAAAGTATGTATATTCATTTTCATTCAAATATTCAGTTCGTTCAAATAAATTAAATAAACATATACATTTTTGTTTTATTAAACCTATTTAATCAGGTACAAAAACAAAACTTAATTGTTTTTTGTTCGAGAATAAATTGACATTCCACATCACTATTGTAATGTGTCAAACCGGCCATCATAGCGTGCCGCTAGTGTACATGACAATTATTATGCAAGTGATAGCCGATAGGTATGATATAATGGTGATAGTTTTACTAACCAAGTTAAAATAACATCTACGAGGGTTCTACGAAACCATAGTACATCTTCATCTTTGTCAACTGATGGTAGTCCACTATTGGACATAGGTCTCTTTTACGATTTCTATTTTCTACATAGCGGCTCCCTACGACTCGTTTGATGTCGTCTGTCCACTTAATAGTACGCTATACATATTACATGGGTCTGCCTATACGTACTGCCGTACTTACTTATTAGAATCTGTAAGGATTAATCTTTACAGATAAACTTAATTTTTTGCATGGGTATAGTTCAGGACCTGAAAATGTATAATGGTATAGGCAACTTTTTATCTCGGGAAAATCTTTATTTTTCCCGAGATAAAAAGGAGGTTTTTCACTTTTCAGGTTCCCGTGGGATTTTCAAAAAAGCCATTTCCACGCGGACAAAGTCGCGGGCAAAAGCTAGTTACTAATTTATTTTAGAGTTAAACGAATAACGTGTCCCACTGATAGAGTCAGCTTATATAATTCGAATCGCTATTGGTGAAATAACATTTCCTACTAACATCTCGTGGGCTTAGTTGTATATTAAAGAAACATCGAAGCTGTAATTGTGTGTATGGGACTCGCTTTTGAGACATTTATGTCGGAGGTCTAGACGTTAAAGGCGATCAGTCGGCGAGGCGAGTAAACGGGGCAATTTCCTAATGGTTCAATGAGGTGATAGTTAACCATCGTGGGAATCAAGCCAATACTTGGGAAGGTTTGTGTTAAATTGCTAATGTTTCCAACCCAATGTCTTTGCAGTTTCTCTATCCAGAGACAGATATATTAATACTTACTAGCTAATACCGGCGATTTAATCCCGAGGGAACTGTTTGTTTTTTCCGGTATAAAAACTTAAAACATATGACAATCTGTTACTCTATTGCGACGTGATTGCAGGAAAGACCAACAAACAAACACACTTTGGGATTATAATATTAGCAGGAAAATAACGGTTTTTTAGTGAATTCAAAGCCAGTGAATTTCAATGAGGATAATATAGGTATCAGTTCTTATTATTATCCTCACTTATGGCGCTGAAACGTGGACACTTGGCTTGATCCACCAAAAAGTCGCTTAGAGAGCTACGGAGAGGGCTATGTTAGGAGTTTCTTTTAAAGACAGGATTCGGAAAGAAGAGATCCGTAAGAGAACCAAGGTCACTTATGTAGCCCAAACCATTAGCAAGCTGAAGTGGCAGTGAGCAGGCCATGCTTGTCGCAGGAGCGAAGGCCGTTGGGGCCGTACCGGAAAGTTCTGGAGTGGAGAACGCGTACCAGGTAAGCGTAGTGTGGGGCACCCTCCAGCACGTTGGACCGACGATATAAGAGTGGCGGAAAGTGGCTTGATAGGAAAGGTTGAGGACCGGTTCTCTGGGAAAGACTATGTTCAGCAGTGGACGTCCGCAAGCTGATATGATGATGATGATGAATATATAAGTAGGTACAGTTTTAAAATTAAGAATTCTCGGCTAAGAATAGTGAATATATAGGTATCTACACATAAAATTTATGAGGCAAATAGAACCTGAGCATTAAAAAACCTTACTAATATTATAAATGCAAAAGTGTCGTCGTTTGTTGGTTTGTTCTTCCATCACGTAGCAACGGGGCAAAAAATAAGCAACGGGGATTCTAAAACTTAGCTCCACGCAAACAAAGTCGTGTTAAAACCTAGTTCATTATAAACAAATACCTAGTTGAAATAATAGGAAAAGAAGTAAATGAATATTGAAGAAGCCAACAAGGATAAAAATTATGAATTAATTCCGATAGGGCGGCACCTCTCAGACGCGCGACATACTTCGTCCAGATAAGGGAAAAGCGTCGCTGGCTTATAAATGACTCTTTATTAAACGTGAAAGCAGCGACGTCGGCTAATGGGCCGATCATGCGCTCCCATTAAAGATTATTTAATATTCAAAAGCGGCCGGCGATAAATCACGATCGCCCGCCATGCTTCTTTGACTGCACTGCACTTTTGTCCAAATACCTACTGCATATGACTTATTTTGAAAACGCCTTGTTTTTATTATCCTTATGTGGGTAGGTATCTTTATCAGTTTTAACAAATACCTATAGCAAATACTTACTCTTCTGTGCGTTCGAGTTATAAAAAACTTTATTAAGATTATGCACCTACCTATACCTTACCCTTAATATAACAATAGCTATTAGTATATTGTTTATTGTTGTTTAAATTAGTAATGCGAAAAGTTTGCATTATTGGTTTGTCCTTTAATCACGCAGCAACATGGTAACGGAGCGACGTGATTTTTTTACATGGGTCGGATAGGTTGGATATTTGAGGATCTGAAGCGCGTGACTTTTCCACCGGAATAACCAGATCTAAAAGAAAATCCTAACACTATACGGGCGAAGTTGCAGGCAAATGCTAGTTTAGGATATTTAACTGTCGCTAAGCAACTATTACTTGAGCTGTTATTATGCAGAACAGTGCTGCCATAATGAGTAAGTTCTTTATCTTGAACCAAGCGTTGACCAATAGTTGAGTTAAAACGTTTTTGTGGTACCGAGATTGCGCAAACTTTTTTGATGCATAGAATATATCGATAAAGCTCTCAGATTTTTGCAACAAATGGCAAAACAATAATTCGTACCCTTACGCGACTGAGCTAATAACAATAAAATAGAGAGGCGATCACGGGCAGGGCGGCGACTGGTTCAATCAACGCGAGCCAGATTTATTTTTATGAAAATTGGCATAAAATCGGGCGGGTCAGCGCAGTGGCCCCGCGAGACCGCACGCCCGAGCGTTTACTGCATATCGTTTCTTTGCCGAGATCAGCCGCCTCTCGGAAATATTGCCAGAGGTCATAACTTTTTATATGCAGCGATGACATTGCAGAAAGTGTCGGTTACCTTGTGGAATTCATAGAGTGGTGTACAGTAAAAGTAGAGCTAAATAATCTAGTAATATTGGTTCATTCATTAAGTTAGCCTATTAGATACCCAATTTCCCCCGTCCCCCTTGAATCAGTCACTAGACTATAAGAAGATGAGTAGGTAATTTTTACTTTGAAATAATTTTGGCGGCCATGGGAGCCACAGCTCGAATGTTCTTCTTTATCAAGCAAATCAGCTCGTTTCAGTCTTTTGATCCTTGGGGCTACAAATACTCGGTATATTTTTTAGTATTTATTAACAAAAAATTGGTTGTCTGTAAAGTCGGTTTACGGACGATAGTTTTACGTGATAAGGTCATAAGTAAACATTGACGACGACTGGCGGGCGACACAAGCCAACGCATGGGCCGATCGTGCCTCTCTATCGCTTGTTCCGCGCTCTCGCTTGCACCCTCAGGCTCAGGCGAAACGTGACACTTTTTCGTGCGTGCAGCCAGTGTTCATCGATTTATAAGACGTTATCACGTCAGAAATAGTTAAACAATGACATTTCGGTTTAGTAATAGGTACCTATTCGTAAATAAACTCATTCAAGTTATTCCGTACACCATTGTCGAACTTTCGTAAAGGAGTTATAAATTACAGCGGATAGTTAACCACTAGCCAAAGACTCATACATTCTGTAGTTACATTGGAGTCTAAGACCATACACTTACTTGGTTTTAATATTACAAGTTTATACAGGTATTCTTACCATTATTTGATATTGATAACTTCGTAACGTTAATTGATTTAACACAATTTAATTTTCTTTAAGAAACTGTTTGGATGTTTTATTAATGATTGTGTAACTTAGCACCAGCCAAAAAAACAACAATCGTTGATGTCTTCGAAAAATAATAATAAAGTTAACGCATTTGATCTGTTAAGGGAAAGATCCAATTCTTTTTCATCTTGTACATCAATTCGTAAACAATAACAATTAGAAATCGGTAAACAGGAAAAACAACTATCTGATAGAACAGAACGTAAACAAAGTATAAAACAGCAACCTCCCCCAATCCGACTGGTCATCGAGGGGGAAAATGACCACCACCCTCCAAGGATAAGTAAAAACTATAAAGATAAAAACACATATAAATATAAAGATAAAAACACAAATAAACATATAAGTAAAGATTTAAATATTTACATATCCACACTCAACTGTCGATCACTAAGAAATGAGGAGAAACTCCAAGAATTAGAAATAGCGTTAGAAGAAGTTAAATGGGATATATTGGGAATAAGCGAGATGAGAAGACTAGGGGAAGGCATAGAGGATTATGGAAAATATATAATGCATCATATTGGAGAGACACCTGGGCAATATGGAGTTGGATTCATGATTAAAAAGAATCTTGATAAATACATAGAAGAAATCAGAGGAGTATCAGAACGGATTGCAGTTCTCAATATAAAACTACCCATGCATAGAGAGAAAGACCAAGTTTGGACTATAATACAGGCATATTCACCTACGGAATCAAACAAGAAGGAAGATGTAATAAAAATTGAAAATTTCTATGAAGAACTGAGAACTACAATTGAAAACGCACACAAAAACATTATAGTTATGGGTGACTTTAATGGACAAATCGGAACACAGAACAGAGGAGAAGAATATATTATAGGGAAACATGGACTAGGCACAAGAAGTAAAAATGGTACAAGACTAGTAAACTTTGCATTGGAAAATAAACTTAGTATTCTGAACAGTTTTTACAAGAAGAAACCAACAAGAAAATGGACATGGATCTCTCCAAATAGACTTTATACAAATGAAATTGATTATATCTTATCCAACAACAAAAAAGTTTTTACAGATGTTTCAGTTATAAATAACTTTAATTTCAATACAGACCATAGAATGGTTAGAGCAACATTGACAGGGATACATTGTAAAAAACCAAGAAAATTCCATAATCAAATTATGCAAACAGGTATAGAGTGCACTGGCAACATCGACTTACTCCTTAATAATCTCAGCTTAGCGTTAAAAAGGGATAAAAGAAAATGTATATCAATTCAAGAGAAATACGACAGGTTACTGAATCAACTAAAAACTGAAACAAAAAGAATAAATACAAACAACAAAGGAAAAATTTCACTTCAAAGTAGACAGTTATTACAAAAAAGGAAAGAACTCTTGCGGGATAAAGTAAATAGCAAGGATAAGCGCATAATGATTGCAGAAATCAGCAAAAACATTTATGAACAACTAAGGAAAGATAGAAAGAAAAACAGGTTTGATACGCTAAAAAAACACATAGAAAGAACTGGAGGAATAAAAAAGG
The DNA here is from genome assembly GCA_029955525.1 of Oeneis ivallda. Classification (NCBI taxonomy): domain Eukaryota; kingdom Metazoa; phylum Arthropoda; class Insecta; order Lepidoptera; family Nymphalidae; genus Oeneis; species Oeneis ivallda. The sequence goes on along the minus strand of JARPMR010000002.1, from coordinate 16,918,250 downwards.
CGATAAAAGAGTTAAAATGTAAAAAAGAATGGATACCAAATATGATAAATAAAGAGGGTAAAACCACGGCTAAAAGACCAGATATACTTAAAATTGCAACTGATTATTATCGAGATTTATACAAAGGCAAGAATGTGGATTTAGAGTTAAAAGAGTATACACGAGCAGAGACAGAAATGATACCCACGATACTACAGGCAGAAACAATAAAAGCAATTCACACACAAAAATTGGACAAGGCGCCTGGGTCAGATCTTGTGACAAATGAATTATTAAAAAGTACAGTACCTGTTCTCGCCCCGAAACTCACGGAGTTATTCAACGACATTATAAAAACAGAAGTGATTCCCGAAGACTGGACCAAATCAACAATCATTCTGCTACATAAAAAAGGTGACAAGGGAGATATAGCAAACTATAGACCCATTAGTTTAATGTCAAATATTTACAAAATATTTTCAAAAATTATACTATCTAGAATCACTAATATACTCGAAGAAAACCAGCCGAAGGAACAAGCTGGATTTCGTAGCAATTTCTCTACAATAGATCACATCCACACGCTACAACAAGTAATCCAAAAATACAAAGAGTATAATAAAATATATTATCTAGCATTTGTTGATTTTAACAAAGCTTTTGATACGTTAGATCATGGGTACATATGGAACGCTTTAGAAACACAAGGGGTACCAAATAAATATATAACATTACTAAAAAATGTATATACAAAAAGTACAGCGCATGTAAAGCTGGAATATTCAGGACAGGAATTTCCCATCGAAAGAGGTGTACGCCAGGGAGATCCTATTTCGCCTAAGCTGTTTTCGGCGGTCCTGGAGATGATATTCAGGAATCTAGAATGGACTCAGTTTGGATTGAATATAAATGGGGAAACCCTTAATCACCTACGCTTTGCTGACGACCTGATCCTATTCTCTGACTCCCCAAAAACTTTAGAGTTAATGTTACAACAATTAGCTAACGAAAGTGCCAAGGCAGGCCTTACAATGAACTCCAGTAAAACCAAGATAATGACTAACTCCTTGCAAACATATACTATAATGGTAAATAATGAAAAGATTGAATATGTACAAGAGTATATTTATTTAGGACAACTTATATCCACTGAGGATTGCATGCACAAAGAAATCACGAGAAGAATAAATAACACCTGGAAAAGATTCTGGTCTCTTAGCGAGATAATGAAAAACAAAGACATGCCTATGAAAGAAAAAAGGAAGGTTTTCAATGTGTGCATTCTTCCGTGCTTATTATATGGTTGCCAGGCTTGGGTATTGACAGATCAGCTCGCACACAAAATAAAGGTCTTCCAGAACGGTATAGAAAGGAGTGTAACAGGAGTAAAAAGAAGAGACAGAGTAAAATTAGAGGAAATAAAAAGAAAAACAAAATTTAAAAATGCACACACAATATATAAACAACTAAAATGGCGTTGGACAGGACACATGATGAGAGAGAAGAAAGAGAAATGGACCGCACAAATAACAGAATGGTATCCACGGGATGGGAAAAGGAACCGAGGTAGACAATATAAGAGATGGGACGACGAAATTAAAAAAGTAGCCGGTCCACTATGGACTCGGACTGCAAAAGATAGAAGCAAATGGAAATCCTTGGAGGAGGCCTTTGTCAGAGGACAAGCTGTTACATGATAAATACTAATAAGATAACCGTTTACCGATGTAATTAATATATATAACCACCCTATTTCTAAATATAAACTTCCTAACAAAAAAATAAAAAAAAATAATAAAAAAAAAATAATTTCAAATAATTATTTTCCATTAAAAGTTTTTATGTTTTAAAGTTAGAATGTAAGTTAAAAATATATTAAATTTAGAATGTAAGTTAAAAATGTATTAGGTAATAGGTATCAGATTTCAACCAATGTACATAAATTAACAGCAATAAAGGCTTATTTTATTTTATTTTATTTTATTTTATTTTATTTTATTTTATTTATTTATTAACTTAGCACCTAGATAATATAGCGACGCTACGTATATATCGGAACTAGTCACACTAGTGTTATAAAACGACACACTCTAACATCTCTATAAAGTAAGCGTTCAGTGTGATGTTGTGTTGATGTGTCGACTGTGAACGTTCAGCACCACACTCGTAAAGACGTTCCTCTATTATTGTCCATCCCAAGCCTTTGCTACCTTAGCTTTACCCCTGAGGCTGAGATCTATATAGATCATACTCTGGCTCTGCTCAAGACTCAAGATAAAGTTAAAATGAGACACAAATATGTTTCGACATAAATCTGCCTCGTTTAAACTCAGTCTTGAGTCTGAGCTGAGTGAGAGTACCATCTATAGATCTCACTCTAAGACTTCTACGCTTTTATTTTTACATTTTTATCTTTATTTCATAGATCATGTTATTTATTTTGTACTCACTTTAGCTTAGATTTTTAGTGTAGTCTTAGATCATGTAAATAACCACAATAGTGACGATGACATTCTCTCTAGATTAACCCTATGCAATAAAAGCTTGATTCCTATTTTTATCTGATGGCAGGCTTTGACCGTGGCTATAGTTATCGTCAAAAACGTACCTTCAAGCGAATTAGCGTTCCTGCACGATTAGGATGTGATTAAAATTGGCATTGTATACATGTGTGCTCATACTTTATCTGCTCGACGACTGCATGCCAACTGCACGCCAAAAGTCCAATAGCCAATGCGTTTGCGCTGATATTATACTCTGTCACCACAGAAATGTATAAAAACTTGTATTCATAAGTTTGAGATAGGGAAACAAAAGGGCGAAATAAAGTTTTACGTGTAACATAAATCTGGGAGTTATTCTCGTGGGATGTCGGGCGGGGGAGCGGCGCAAACCTTTGGCCTACCGAGTACCGACTTCTGATGTCGCATTCGATACTTTTTCTATTTGCCGAGGTTTGCAGCTTATCTATGAAAGTTTATACTTACGTATTGTTGAAAATTTCATGTCATAATTTTGGTTTGTTACGTCTAATGGTTATTGGGTGGTACCTACATAAGTATAGTCGTAGTGTGCTTAAGTAAGCAGTAAGATTTGAGCTAATTTGGGAAATATATAATAGGTAGTAAAGTAGATCCTGCTTTTACTTCAGAACCATAAAATAACCTGAAATGAGAATCTTAGGTGAAATGTTAGGTATATCTTTAGAAGACGTCATTTAGAATACTGCGGCAGGATGTGTAGAACGTGATACAAAAGATCTAAATTTCGCACTATAAATATTCAGACCTCACTATAACAAAACAGTGCAAATTATTATCTTCCACAAAATCGCCTTAGCATTCAATAACACTACTCCGTCCCCGCGGCTAAACCCAAATTTTCAATCTTGACAGTTATCATTTTACCAAAGCAAACTCCCATAATATTTGCTCGCTCGAGAAGTCTTCGAATTTCATATTTATTCGCGGGAGCAAACAGCGCGCACCCACGCCGGAACTGATATTATTGTGCATTCCGTATAATATTGTTTGCTATTTGGCACATTCTCTGTTTGTTTTCGTCTTTCATATGAAAGGGGAGCCATAGACGCGCAAACAGATGGGTGTGAAGTTTCGTACTCGAGTTTGTATCGGAAAATGCTATTAGCTTATAACGGGTGCAAATTTTATTCATGCACGTTTGCTTAGAGGTATAGATATATAATTATAGTCGATGAAAAATATCAAGGTACACAATATTATAAGGTCTGTAATAGACCTCCGCTACAAATATAATTATTTTGAACCTGAGATAGGTTATGAGATTAAATTTTAATTTAATATTAATTAATAGACTATTGGAACAGCTGTAGGGCTTTTGAGGAATAATGTCGGCGTAAGTCAAGTTATTGACAATCATAGAAGCGCAAACATTGTTGGAAAATATCAAAGCAATCCATTAAATGTGAGTGGAAAGTGAATGCGGCGTAGTTGGGACTCGGAACGGAATCCGGACGACTCCGCGTCTGTACTGTACCTACCCTTACTAGTACGAGTTTGTACATCTCACCATTGTTGAAAGATTGCAACCATCGAAACAACAATACATCAAAGTAAAATGGATCTAAGCAGCCTGTTTACAAAGCCATGTATTTGTTGTCATCTGAACCGATAGACGTCCACAAGTCACAACTACATATGGGTCTCTAGCAAAGATTGCCACATACCGCAATCTTCAGTCGCTTGTAGTTATCCAGCTGCTCCCTGTTACTCCGTATCAGTGAAAGCGTATTTTATGTAGTCAGTAGGTACTACAGATTTTATTATTTTGGAACTTTTCCTTACTTTTTCCTTGCTTTTGCTTTCTGGAAGATACATGGAGGAAGTTGTTATACAAAGCAATTTTGGTCCATTTGACTGTGACGTTATAGTATTTTGGTTCTCGAAATCTATCAATGTCGTCGAAATGTATGGACTCGTACTAACTCTACTGATAACCCATAATACGCGGATATTTTTGCGTTGCTCATATGTCGGAAGTAATGGTTCGTGCCCTCCGTCGTGTTGGAAACTTGAGGACATTTTCGTGTTCTTTCTTAAATATTTCAATAGTTACTGGATTAATTTTTTATAACGTACTCCAAAGACTCCAATTCATTTATTCATAAAAGAATATTAGCCATATTAAACATAAGTTATCACTCTGATAACTTCTAAGCGTACCTACGCTTGTCATTAGTGTAACGAGTGGGGCTTTCAGTTGCACCTTGGCAATTATGTTATGAAGGCAGTATAATGCTTAGATTGGATAAAAAATGAGTATAATATTATGTGGTAATATTGTCAATGATTTTGAAATATAAAACGAAAAATTCAAAGATAAGCAATAAGAGAAGAAGAGTTAAAGCATGTCCATTATAAGCTTTCGTGAGAAATGTAAACCATAATATATTATATTTGGCATATAAAAGGCTCGCTTATCTAAGGGGTTTGACTGGAAACGAACATAAAGGGTGATCCTCTGTGACAAATACCGTGATATACAGAGCGACAGTCGTAAGGGAAATATTTTTATAAGATGAAACATTATTATTTTTGGGGGCGACGGGATCAGACGTTCGTGTTATGAGTTTTCTGATATCATTCCTAAGCTTATTTTAGCTGACTATTAGCAGTAAACGTGGAATGAATTGTGAATTTTTATTTTCATTTTTAGAATCAATAACTTACACAGAATCATGGACTTTCATGGCGATGGCTTCACAATAAATTAAGCAAAAATAGCAGACAATAGAAATGGCACGGAGAAGCGGACAGGAAACGGGTAAACGATAAACTGTTAATAAAACAAATGAATGCACGTTAACCCTAAAATTGGACAAGTTCAATGCAGAGGTCGTTACCACTATAGGAAATAACCCGTTCGTGTATTAACATTGAAATCTGTTCGTTGTATTCGGTGTCATTAAATCCGGGCGGGAGATAGAACGGGATAATGAGTTTTATTGTCAGATGCAATAGATCTTATTCGAGTTGCGCGCCGCAGCAGCAGCCAATCAAAACATACAAGGAGCATATTGATTCCGAGAAGTGTCGCTGTTAACGTGGAGGCTGAAGTTGAATACATTAGCCAGCGGCGTAATGAAGTCTCGATGCTTGTAAACAAACATCGGGGTGCGGGGCGGCGCTGGCGAGGCGGTGGCTTCATGGCCCAGGGCGCGCGCGCACCCTCGCTTACAGGAATTCTATTTCCACGACAGGCGTCATGTGTTAATTAACTCGCACCTACGATATTGAGATATCGCCGGAGATGGTACTGTTGTTATTAGCTGACGAGAAGGCTTATTGCTTAGTTCCTCGTTGCATACGCTCCCTCGTCTCTGTTTACATCTACATTGCTTCAAGTAAACACTAGTTTACATTACAAGTAGGATGCGTGCTGTTACAGGAATAGTAGGTAGGTATACCTATTGTTATATTCGTATCTCTCAAACTCTCTCAAATTGTAGTAAAAACGAAGTATAGGCATACATTATATATACTTACCAGTAGCTGATACCTACCAGTGACTTCGTCAGCGTGGATTTACTTTTTTAATTATCCCGTGAGAACTCCATGATACCCATATTCCGAGGCATAAGTGTGGAAAGTTAACAGCAAGCACAGCTACATTAGTATGGCACGTACGGGAAGTGACCATAGGCGCCTCATAGCGTATTTAATTCCGCGATAATAAACCTTGTAATTTATTTCAACAAACTTATAATAATATTAATCAGCAACTTTTGCACGTACGTAATATCTAAGCACAAACTTCTCCCACCTTTTATTCATAATTTTATTAGTATATAAGACCATTGTACCTAAATACGTTAATATATGCCACTTGCTCACTACATCAAGTCTGTGTTTCTATACCTCATCCCTCTGCAAGAACACGCTGTTACACTGCAGCCGTGGTGTAACGCAACAATTAGCATTCATAAATATAATATGTGTGGATATCTATATATTACTAGCTGACCCAGCGAACTTCGTACCGCCACTACTTATAAATGAAAAATTAGTTAAATAAACATTTTCCAGTGGAAAAAATTGTGAATCTAAACCATCCTCAAATCCCCTTGAACTCACACAAAAAATTTCATCAAAATCGGTCCAGCCGTCTAGGAGGAGTTCAGTGACATACACACGCACACAAAAAATATATATATTATATTAAGATATAAAAATCTCGTGTCACGAATGATGGATGTTCGGGATAAACTCGAAAACTACTGAACCGATTTTGATCAAACTTCGTAATTATCTGTAATTTGGTCCAACTTAAGAGATAGGATAGTTTTATCTTAATTATTGACATCAATATTTGTTATTGCAAATTAAAATATGTCAATTACACGACAGTCATATTATATATCTACCTACAAATCGAGATTTAGGTTGTAGTAAATCTCAAACGATGTTATTACGAGTATTATTATGTTGCTAGTCAACCTAAATCTCGAACGACGTTAGATTGCGAGATAGTCTTAACTCAAATGGTCTAGTAGTTCGAGATTTAGGTTGCTAGGCAACCTAGCAACCTAAATCTCGAACGATGTTATTATGAGTATTATTATGTTGCTAGGCAACCGAAATCTCGAACGATGTTAGATTGCGAGATAGTCTTTACTCAAATAGTCTACACTTATCTAACTAATCCTTACTAATATTATAAATGCGAAAGTGTGTTTGTTGGTTTGTCCTTCAATCACGCCGTAACAGAGCATCGGTATAGTTGAGGACCAGGAGAGTGATATGATAGAGGCTATTTTTATCCCGGAAAATCAAAGAGTTCCCGAGGGAGTTTAAAAACTAAATCCACGCGGACGAAGTAGTGTTATTATTATTATAATTTATATCACAACAATATCCCATAGCATTCATTTGTATGGATATGTTCACACTTGGATGTACTATTATAGCATTGCCATTCTATACTTCTGAGTTATGCTATAATGTATTATTTAGCAGAAGAGTATAGCGTAGTCAACGCTTCATAGTAATAAGCTATGCGTATATTAATTGATGCGTAAGTCCGCTGGATTTAAAAATAAGTTGCCGAAGGGATTAAAAATAACAATGTAACGGGCTCTCAGTGAATGACACACGTTAATAGGCATCTTTATATGATGGGTGTTCCACTTTAGAAGATAAACAAGATTATTAAAGAGAAGCCGTTCGGAAACCACATAAAGTGAGCGCCAGCTGCCGTACACCGCGCCTTTATGATGAAAGAGGTGATCTTTAATACCCGTCGGCCACTGTATCACGTTTCCTGTTATGACTTCAGTTTTTGATGGGCTTTTGTTAAAACTCCTTTATTATATCGAAGCATTAAGAGATCTAAATGCGTACTGGAAAGAGGTTTATAAGTGTATACTTAATTTGTTTGAACGTCTTCCCCGTTGCTTTTGAGCAAAGGTTTAAAAAGGGAACCATAGATGGATATACCGTACCTATCCATAGCTAGCTTATAGCTGCTATCAAAATGAAACACTGTTAGTATTATTATTATTTATTTGGCTGAAAGTTATTTACTAAAAATACTACTTGCTGTCTATAGTTTCAGAATACTTACGTAATAGTAGGTAGAGCTATAGATCTTAAAATACAGGAGGGTCTTGTCCTGTATTCAACAATAATAATATTATTGTTGTGGTAGACTCATCGATGATTCAAAAGCACTTGTAAAAAAGTTTATTTCAATAAAAAACATTTCTGTTCTATTCTATTATGTTAAAATAAAACTTACGGAAAATCTTACATAAATGGCGCCGTGCCGCTAAATCATGCCGCGTGGTTTGGACTTGTCCTGGCTGCATTTCCCCCTTCTCAGCCAGTTGATTCTTTTCATAAAAAATAAGCCAGCCCATTTGTAATCAAATAAGACAATTATTATTAGCATCGGTAAAATATCTCGTACTTAGCACTAAGACTTACGAGTACTTATCCAAGGGTCATTTTTCAAATTAACAAACGTGACATTTCCATTGGCGTTAATCTATCATTTGTTAACATCGAAATTTGACATACTCTTATAGTACTATTCTTTAAGAGGAGTCGAGAGAAACTCCTCTTAAATAGGAAAATTTCAATTCCGCGATAGGTAAAATAAAACGCAGATAATCTTATTGGAAGAGCCTGTATTAAAATGTATGTCATCATCATCATCATCAGCAATCTATCAACGGCTCACTACAGAGTGCAGGTCTCCTCTCAGAGAAGGTTTATAGGCCATAGATGATAGACAACTACGCTGGCCCAATGCGAATTGGCGGACTTCACACACCTTCGGGAACATTAAGGAGAACTCTCAGGTGTGAAGGTTTGAAAAATGAATTTATCTAACATGAATTTATATACGAAATCAATCATAACGAATAAGTACCAAAAAATAGTAAGTACCATTCGGCTGGGTCATCGATTTACTGTCTATAACACTAAGTACCTACCTGTACCTAGGTACGATTTAAAAATAATTGTAAGCTGGATATCGTATCATAACATGACAGTCGTATCATGCAAATGGAAAACCGCGACGAATGGCTCGTAAAATACGCCATTTCTTCTGTTTACGATAACCATGGTTTTATAAAATTTTATTACACGATGCTGGAATGTGGTGCTAGTATTTCGTTTTCATTGTGTTATTAAAATGCAGAATAGATTGTATTTTAACTCTAAAATTTACGACTCTCTTATCTGAAATTTTACGCTTAAGTACCTACCTACGGGAGATTATAATAATAATTATAAAAAGTATAATATACATAATACCTTCCTATGCATACAAGAGAATTTACAATGTGTAAAATTTTAAATAATAGAGTCATTTCAGCTTTAAAACACAATTTATTCTGCCATTTAACACTCTCACCGCCATACGTATATAAGGTTTTTACAGTGCAGCAGGCCATGTGGGTGGCCGGCGGGACACGTCGTTATCTTTACCGGCAGGCCATGAGGTCCGCTGTGATCCCACAAATTCATATAATTTTATAGAGCTTGGCTTGCTAGATAAAGATTCGAAAATTATTGCTTCGATTAGTTTAGTCAAAACGCTACCCATAAAAAAAAGTTTGATGAAAATTGGACTATATTTAAAGAACTATAGGGGTGAAAACTGAGTAAGTAAAACTAGTACCAAAAAGCATAATATTTATTTTTATTTCTTTAAAAACCAATTAAAATCAAAAATCTTAATGGTAATATTTATTAGAAAAAATAAGGTTTAATTTGAACATGGATTTCTGCGTAACATTGGCCACAAACACTAGATTGAGTTGGGCATTTCAGGCATACAGTGTTTACTTTTTTGTTCGATCCCTGGCTTGTTTTAGCTGACAGTCCACCATTTTTATTGTTTTCATAACAATGTATACATTTTTGGCGAATAAGTCTTCCTCTATGATCAAATTGTGATGATTTTGTGAAAAATTTATGAAAAAATTCTTTCCCAACAGGCCACGTGGGCGGCGCGCGGCCAACTGACCTAATTATTCTGATGGCCTGCCAGTTAAAATTCAAAAAACCGATAGTGGCCTGCTAGGATAGAATTTTTTGTGGGCCGCCGGCAGCCCACGTGGCGGTGAGAGTGTTAATAATATAATGCTAATTTATCTCGCGAAGCTCGAAAAGAAATTTATATTACGTTGGTAAGTATAAATGAAAATTCGTAAAATTTGAAAGTCAAAAGCTGAAAGGTCGTGTAAATATAATCCAATTTGGAATAAATGTATATGAAAATTGTTAAACTTTTCAAAGTGCTTTTGAATCATCATGTGAATCTACTGCACTGGTTCGCGTTCCAACCGAGAAGAGTGCGATAATCATGACGGACGGTTTTCAACCTCAACTCAACTCAAACACCTTACTGGGGCCTTACGACAGACCTGTAAATGGGAGGTCAATTATTGGATTCCCAGCACAGGTAATTCTAATTTTTTAATTGATTCTAGGCTATTCGGGTTCTAACGACAAAGGCGTGATCGGCTTAGTTAAAACTGTTATACCCCTTCCAGGTTAACCCGCTTTCACATTATTTTAAACTGACCAGCCAGTGTATTGACACTGGCTGGTCATATCACAGCTCTCACAGTTCATCTGAAGAGCTGAGACTGTTATAGATTGCTATAACAGTCTCAGCTCTTCAGATGAACTGTGAGAGCGTGGCCTATTAAGAAAAACTCACAGGCTAAAATCTGCCGGCGGATTGTTATGCACCCTTAAATATTCACGTGCACTGATGACTAGAAAATCGAGATATTTTTATATACCAACGATATTTATTACAGACTAGCTGATGCCCGCGACTTCGTCCGCGTGGATTTAGTTTTTAAAATCCCTCGTGAACACTGATTTTCCGGGATAAAAAGTAGTCTATGTCACTCTACAGGTCCTCAACTATAGTACCCATGCAAAAAATCACGTCGATCTGTGGCTCTGTTGTGGCGTGATTGAAGGACAAACCAAGAGACAAACACACTTTCGCATTTATAATATTAATATGATTAGAATATTAAATTGTATAGGAAAACACTGTAATATTACGTCCATACGATGTATTACATCCACACCTACTATGTAGTATGTAGGTATAATGATCGTTTGGCAAAATCTGACGCCTTTGGAGTAGTTTGAGTTTTGACTTTGACAAAATAGGGCTATCCACGATGGCTATGTACGATAAAGTACGCACGCCAGCTTAAGATGAACCGTACATTCAAACTATCCTGTAGATTCCAGGATTCAAGTTATTTGGACCTTATACTTTCTTATAATTTCTGAACTACTAAATTGACGACCTTGAAATAATTACTGGACAATCTCTAAAGTATCTTTCTGACAAAAAAAGAATGAATGAAATCGAAATACGCCTTAATGAATTACAGCTAAATACACATTTTGACTTTCATCCCCTCTCCCAAGGGAACCGTGCTGAATTTCGGGATAAAAAGTATCCTATATTATACCTCGTAGTATGAGCTTAAATCATGCCAAGTTTCATTTAAATCCGTCCAGTAGTTTCGGCGTGATGCGCGGCCAAGATACAGACAGACAGACAGACAGACAGACAGACAGACAGACAAAAAATTAAAAAAAAATTGTTTTGGCTTCAGTATCGATTATAGAGTGCCCTCAAACAAAAATTTTCAAAATATCTTCAATGTACAGAATTGGACCTGTTACAGTTTTATTATATTATAGATAGATAGATTATAGTTAAATTTCAAATTTCTGAAAGTTTTATGTGAATATTATGTGAGCGCAATAAAAAAAACAAAAGAAATTCTAATGGATGTTGGCAATACTTTACGGCGATCCCATTAATAACATTAATAGTACGACCTTCCTGAACTGTGCGAATGACGGGCTGTTACCGCGAATTAGTCATTTTGGCATCGAGTCCAACGAGTCAAATTAAATTACTTATAGCTAAGTCTTTGAAATTTTAGCTATTGTTTAAAGAGCTCACCATGAAATATCTACACGTATGACGATCACAGTCACCGATTGCTGACTGGGGAAATCCGTTTGGTAGTTTTTGAGTTTATCGCAAACAGACAGACAGACGCGGCGGGGGGCTTTGTTTTATAATAATTATGTTAGTAATTATATTAATATTTATATTTCAGACAAAAGGTTCAATCTTATTTCTAGGTAGGTATGTATTATATTTTTATGATTAACCCCACTCTTGCGTCGGGGTTTCAAAAATTCTAACATTAAATGTGTGGACATAAATATAGGTCTGCGCTAGTTTACTACAATAATAATAATCATTAAAGATTTTCATCTTCAGTAATTTGTTGAGATTAACATTACGTTGAAAAATATCATGTTATTAACATTCCGGTCTGGATGAGGTTGGATGTTGGCACTGAAAAAAATATAAAGTGAGGCGATTTCATAGTCGTCAAGACAAAAGTTGTATGACAGTGTGTAATTGATTAGTGGGGCAGCTGCCGTGGGTGAACCAGCCACCGATTAGAGATTCTAGAAAATTAATAGGAAAAACTATTTATATTCAGAATTTAATGAATTGCTTTTTGTAGACCTTTTAAACTTTAATGTTCATGTTTAGCTAGTGGTTTTGATGATATCGTTATAAATTAGATTAAGGTGCAAACAAACATGTTTTCATATACTGCTTCAAACTTGGCGGCCGTTTCAAATAATATAGAATCGTTTAAGAGTAGGTCTATACCTATAGAGCTTTGCTCGGATTGTATCTGAGGATATCCATAGGAGAACCAGAACGCTTATAGGGATTCGCAACCACACAGTGGTCCCAATAGGTGGAGGGACGAATTCAGACTTCAGGCGAGTCGCTGGCAGCCACTGGATGCAGGCCGCATATAATCGAGTTCGAAAATCATAAAGTATCAGTTAGTAGTTTGTCTAAACTATTTCTATCTACCTCAATGTTTTTACCATGATGAAACTGAAAGAAATGAAGAGATCCGTAGGAGAACCAAAGTCATCGACATAGCTCAGCGAGTTGTAGAACTGAAGTGGAAATAGGCGGGGCACTTTGTTCAAAGAGCTGATGGTTGTTGGGGTCTCAAGGTGCTGGAGTGGCGACCCCGTACCGGGAAGCGCAGTGTTGGCAGACCCACCACTAGGTGAACCGACGACATTAAACGAGTCGCAGGAAACCACTGGATTCAGGCGGTGCAAGACCGACGTCTGTGGAAGTCCATGCCAGAGACCTTTGTTAAGCAGTGGACGTCTATCGGTTGACAAAGAAGAAGACGTTTCCTGATGCCCGCGATATGTCTGATTGCACTTATTATGTAGATACATAGAAAATTTATTATGCCTTTCTTTTCACCCCTTTTAGGGTGGAATTTGAGAAAACTCCTTTCGCCTCTACGACAAGGGGCTTACTTCAAATTTCAATTCTCTAGCTCTACTTGTTTAGGCTGTGCAATGTGCATTGTCTATCAGTCAGTGTGTGTTGGAAATGTTTCATTGGTATTTGTACTTATTATATTATTATTCATTATTAACTATTTTTATAAAGTTACACAGCTAAAAGCAACCCGTTTTATGTTCAATCAATACAATTTATGTGCAAAATTGTAATAGAATACAAAAAAATCGGACAAGTGCGAGTCGGGCCTCGCTCTTTTAGGGTTCCGTTAAAAAAAAATTAAATAAAAATATTTCCATGTACCCATGGAAATATTTTAATTTATTTTTTTTAATTTAATTTAATTTTTTTATTTGTTGTTATAGCGGCAATAGAAATACATAATATGTGAAAATTTCATCTGTCTATCTATTACGGTTTACGAGATACAGCCCGCTGACAGACGGACGGACGGACGGACGGACGGACGGACGGACAGCGTAGGCTTAGTAATAGGGTCCCGTTGGTACCCTTTGGGTACGGAACCCTAAAAATCGATTGTCATGCAAATAATAATAGACGTAGAAGTTAGAAGCGAATAAATGAATCGGAAAAAGCGAATGGGTAAAGTTTACGTCTAAATTGTAATTACGATATTTTTATGCGAAATAAAAAAAAACAAATTGCTTATAACTTTTTTCCAGTTGATATACGTCTTAACTCTCTAGTAATGTTAATAGACGTTATAACTGTGGAAAAAAGTTACGTTGGAATTTCTTTGGACTTTCAGGTTTTCTTCTTCGTCAACCGCTAGACGTCCACTGCCTTACAAAGGTCTCTTGCATGGACTTCCACAGAACTCGGTCTTGCACCGCCTGAATCCAGCGGCTTCCTACGACTCGTTTGATGTCGTCGGTCCACCTAGTGGTGGGTCTGCCAACACTGCGCTTCCCGGTGCGGTGTTGCCACTCCTGCACCTTGGGACCCCAACAAACATCAGTTCTTCGATCTATGTGCCCCGTCCATTTCCGCTTCAGCCTCGCTACTCGCTGAACTATGTCGGTAACTTTGGTTCTCCTATGAATCTTCTCATTTTTGATTCGATCTCGCGGGGAGACTTATACTGCGACTGAGCCTTCTTATGAGACTCATAACTACGGAAATTATGGATCCGAAATATGGTCGCTAACTAGCAATGATACATCATCGGCAACACGCACTGTTCAAAGACTTTTTAGGCACTGAGGGATTTTGAGCGAGAAGACATCTCGAAGCTTCTCGAACGCTACCGAGTCGAATGAATGTGGATTAGTCTAAATAAAAACACCTTTTCTCAAATCAAATACGTTTGGATGATGGGCGTTTGTCATACTATTACCACTTACGAGATCAAGGAGCATGGAGTCTTATGAACGGAAGACTTGTACTTGCGCGTGTTCGGATAATAAACACGTCCTAAATCTCCGTTGAATGGTGGGCTATTAAAATAAAGATTTAAATTATGGAACGTCACATTTTATTTACGTCGCAACAATTTATAGTGCATGGATGCGTGACGCGGCGGCACCGGGGCGGGCCTGTGGCTGCGCGGGCGCATCATCGACACGCATATGACAGTGCGTTGATAGTTATATTTTCCACACGATTTATTATATTATAAGAGCACAGAGCGTGCCGTTAATACGCTTCCAGATTCATAAATAGTAGTGATTTTATTTTGATGTCGTACAAGACATGTGACGACGTGTATAATTGTTCAAAGGTGCCTCTAACATCATAAGCTATTCCAGTCAAAACTCAAAAGATTTCAACGTTTTGTTAATTTGTTAGAAGCAAGGGCAAGTATGGTGACAATTTAATTATTTTACTACCTACTTCAAGACGCTTCTAGTCAAATACGATTTTTTTTTACCAAATTATACTTAAAGATGAATCTAATTTGATTAAAGCTGTTTTACAACACTGGTAATAAAGAAACATCCTACAAACACACCAACTCAATGACACATTTATTTATTTTATAATGAAAAATAATATTTATTATTTAACGTCGCTTCTTAAATCGAATTCCATTTCAAAGTCAACTTGAAAAATGATTTTCTTGAATTAAATGAAACTATATTGGCACGAAGGTGAACTCAAAATGGGATGTCATTGGGTTCATTGCACATTATTTTCTCGATATAACCGTCGACGTTTCATTGTTTTGAGTTTTTCCGGCGCGCAAATCACAATCTTACCTAATATAATATCACTTCAGTGGTCACATAAACACAATAAACCGATTCGTGAACAAAAGCCAAATGCTGAGTTGAAAGCCGAAATAATTATAATGAAAGAAACATTATAGCACTTATTTTAAGACGACTCTGGCGCTTTATATGTAACGAGGTCATTGATATTCTCATGAATCCAGTATTGGTCACACACCTGGAATATTAAAGTGTTTCAATATTTATAAACTAAGTAAATTTCCACCATAACTTAACTAAGATGGAACAATTTTGATGTTTTTTTGGGAAGTAGAGCACACTGCAATCATCACAGATTAATTTCATGTGTCTAACGGTACCTATCAAGTGTTAATAAATATTTACTAATTTTATTTAAATCTAGTATGCTGTTATCGTTTATTTAACTCATTTGAGGGTAACTACATCATCATCACCAGAAACCCTTAAATGACTCTTTACTCAGTTACTCATATGAGGGTAAATTCATCATCATCATTAGCAACCCATAAAGGACTCACTACTGAAATAGGACTTCTATCAAAAAGGATATAGATAGGCCATAGTCCGCCATGCCAGCCCAATGCAAATAGACAGACTAGGAAGGTAACTTACGATAAAGAAAATATCATGGAAATCTTAGAAAAGAGAACGATGTGTACGAGACACCGTGGCATATTTCATATCGCGTAATGGAGAATTTACAAGCTGTCGGAGCGAAATGACTCCCAGAGGTGGCCGCGACTCCTTGCCGTTACACTGCTAGGAAAACACGGAAACTGCAAAACAACTATAAAATCCTCTTCCACAAACCCGTCATATATTTAATTAGGTAATATATATAATAAACTTATCAAAATGTGACAACATCACAAAATGTACCTAAACCATGTTAAGCATAATAATAATCTTGGTGTAAGTCACTTTTAGACGAAAGCCATTAAATTTTTACAATGTACTTGAGAATAACGTCTGGAATGAGGAGATCCGCAGGACTGATATAGTATTATACAGAAAGGTGACTGATAATTATAGTACAACAAACCATTAGTAAACTTAAGTGGTATTGGGCAGGCCATGCTTATTTTAGAATTTTGTGGCCATTGAATCCAAGAAGTCCAAGAGTAAACACTACGTTCAAGCAAGTGCAACGTGGGTAGCCCACCAGCATGCTGGGCCGATGATTTAAAGAGGGTAGCGGGTAGCGCTCATTAGGGAAGGTGTATGTCTAAAACTGGATGACTATAGACTGATTTAATAAAAAAAAAGTGTGTGTCAGCTCCGACGCACGACTGGAGTTTACGCGCGACGCTATATCCTTCTCTATGCGCGCGACTCGGGTCCGAGCGCGCCCCGACCGACTTTCGCTTCGGGGACCCGATCGCTACGCGCTCGGCTACCCGAAGCGAAAGCTCTTTCGCACGAAAACCAACCTTATTTACTCAACGTTAGGGTAGTATCAACTCAATTTCAACGTTGTGAAAAACGTAACAGAAAAACGTAACGAGGTCATTGATAAATTGATTTCACTGCCCGGATTTTTCTCATACCGGGCTGCTAAAATCGATTCTTAAGGAGTAAACTCCAAAAATATTTTCTTCTATGTGCTATGAAAATAATATAATAAGTTTTAATTTCAGACAAATGCAAATGAAAATTAGAAAATAATAAGTATTAAAAACAAAAATTTTAATACTTATCTAAAATACCAAGGGAGCTCCTCATGTGCTGAAGTGTGCACCGTTTCAGCATCTCCATAGAAGGTCATCCAGCTTACAAACAAATGAGCTGAGGAAGTCTGCTGATCATAGACGCCGCACGTTTGCGCGTGATCGTGTAGAAATCATTAACACGAGCATCCGCAAAAATTGACGACACGCTGCAGTGTCGCAAGGCTTCCTCAACACCGTCCTCAACACATTGTTGTATTGAACATTTAAGGAAATAGTCGCGAATATGTATTAATGCTATGGATACAGATTGCTGATTTTTATTGCAAATTTTTGATTAAATATAAGTTTGTAATTGATTACCTGTTTCTGTAATAACAGTTTACAGTTACGTATCTATCCCCGCAACGCGTGCGACGCAAAATGTTCCCCGAGCGTCCAGCGCGACGCGTAGCCAACATTATTATTTATGTGCTGGAGAAAGTACATTTATAACAATATTACGGCTGACCGCGCCCGCCCTCCAAAATGATTTTCCTATTTCCCGAAGATTGCAGGTGTATTATATTTCATGATCGTTATTTATGGCCAGACTTTTATTACAAATGCGTGCAATGTCTCTATTCCCTTTTTTATTGCCATAAAATTATTTGATTCGTGATATTTTGTCGCTAATATCTGCATAAATTCATATTAGAAGTAATGACTTTTGATGTTTATTTTTTTCTATTTTAATAAGGTCTTTCATATTATACCTACTTGAAGTTTGAATACACTTACCCAAGTACAGATTTAATTATATTCATCGGTTAAACGTTAATCTGCAAAGCCGAAAAAGTCTTTGTTCTATTAGTATAATATATTATACACACATGATTACTATTTGAGCCATACGAGCATAAATCTTTGTTAAAACAACTCCTCATTGTGGTGGTTTGGCGATAGAATTCTGTGTTTTCTCTTTAATTTGAACAATAATATGTTTTTCTTTGAGAAATAAATCTTTAAACCGAAATGTTTTGGGTAGTCTAGCAAATTTTCAGAATATTTCCTTATGTTAGGCGGTACTCAGATTCTCGTGCAAATTTTCGCCGCATTTGGTAAGGCCTTTATCAAAACGTAAGCATTTTCAAAGATAGCCCAGCGATATATAATTTGGATAGCGGACTATTCCCCGATGATAGATATATCGTTCAGTCGAGCGAGAGTAGAGAGTGTCCGTCTTACGAGGCACGCGGGAGCGCCCGTCGCTCAATTCCATAACCAATAACCATAAATTATTCTATCAAAGGACAACGATAATAAAACGATACCTATGTTTCAATGTTTGGACATTGTTTGGGTTGAATTCTGATTTCGGACCTGCTCATGATCGTTTCTAGGATATTCATTACTACCTATCAACGTAGTCTATTTATCTATTTAGATGAAACTTTGCATGATAAATTTTAGCTTATTTTTATGTAGTAAACCTTTCGACGTATCATTGATATGTATATTTGGATTATTAAGTGATTGGTATGATTACTGCAAGTCAATTTTGCACTAATGCAGTTTTGACGGCGTAGGTAACTTCTGTTGTATAGTAAGTACATCATGTTTATTTTGAATGGTGGGATATGATTTAAATAAAAGGTCTAGCTGTAATTCCGTAAGAAGTACGGCTACACCCTTTGCTAGATTCACTACAAGTGGGCTCCCCGCTCCTCTATCCATCACTGAATTCATTCATTCTACATCCTTCCTTTATTCAGCAGCAAAACACTCGTTCGATAGAACATAAATAAAGTGTTTAGCATTTTTAAAGCGTAGGTATACACACATATAGGTTTGAAAGGCACTGTTTTAGTTTTTGTGCTTTCACTGGAATTCAAGACTTCATTAACTGTACCAACTACAATTTTAAACTACATAATGTCCGCGACTTCAGCCCGTGGAAATCTTTTCCAGGATACGAGTCTGTGCCAAGTTTCATCGCATTAAGATAAGAGGTAAAGGAATGCATACGGGATAACAATGAAAAAATATTTTTAACATTATGTTATTGGAATATACAAAAATTAATATTGCAATATTCAAGTGTACGAAACTCATAATTTCCTTGAGCCAATTTCAACAATACCCTGCGAATATTTAAAATTCATGAAAATATTATGTTTATTATGTTAACTGACTCAGTAGAATACTTTCTTGAAGCAAAATATCTCAAAGCATCGTTCGAATGTCGTTTATTTTTACCTGAAGCCCGCGATCCCGCACATCTCTCCCTATTAAATTTTGTTTGCATTTATTTTAAAGGTGCGACGCTCGAGAAGATGTGGTATGTGAAAAATTACACCTCAGCCCAATATTTATGGGTGATATTCGGCAGCGGTTCCTTTGTGAGATGAGGGTGTATAAATAACATCTCTTATCGCGTGGGAGCTTACCCTTAAATTGGATTTATTTTAATTATTTATTGACACAATTATATACCTTTATTATTTTAAGAAATTCGATATTTTATTATTCCGAAGACCATGATTGTATGTATCATATTATATTATACACTGAGAATCTTTATGAAATTAATATATAAGTAAAAATGTAACTTATAGGGGTTACACAATGTAAATTTTATACACATATTTTATTTACAAAGGTATACATAAATTTGCTACTTAGAATTTAAGACCAGAATCACGCAATTCGTACATAAAATATGTTTCGGAGAAATTGTTTAATTAGTACGATTAATTTACTCGAGAATTAACTTTATTAAGCCACAAATATGCAATTTATTGTAGTTATACATACCTACCACATTCTTTACAACAAATTATATTATGCTCTATCCAACAGAAAAGTACCTACTCCATTTGACTGTAATGTAGTAAGGTAGAAAAAACTAACTTAATCTACAATAAATAAATCTATCATAGATACTCGACATAAATTAAATAAAGCCAATTTACAAGTCAGAGCTTCTTTTAATGAGAGCGTACGATACAAACAGTTTTTTTTATTTATCCATCTACCCTTTGCTACGGCCGTATAATCTCTATTTCTTTAACCTACCATCATAAACACTTTAGTTTTATCTGTGCGTTTACCTTTACGTTCAAATAAGTAAATGATGGTCGGTAACGTTGGTTATTTTTATCTATAATCGCGGAGTATGACCATAAATTAGTTCTATATTTAAAGGCGCGTTGTTTTGCACAGACAAGCCGTCTGCACATGCGTGCGACATCAATCTCAATTCTGAAATATTTTTCCGTCTGCGACGATCCGTAGCGCGAAGACTGTGTCCTCATCTGATTTTTTTAGCCGACTATGGCAAAGCCAAAAGGAAGGGTTATTATTTTAGCAGTCTATGTATGTATATATGTGTCAATCTATTTACAGTTCCATCGTAGCGCCTATATTACTGAGTCGATTTTGATAAATGAACTCTCGATTCGTTATTATAGTCGGGGTAACACAGGTGATAATTTATACGAACAAAATCAATATTACATCCAATTTTTAACCGACATCAAAAAGGAGGAGGTTCTCAATTCGTCGGAATCTTTTTTTTATGTATGTTCCCCGATTACTCAAAGACGCCGGAACCGAATTGGAAAACTCTTTTTTGTTTGAAAGGGAATACTTTCCAGGTGGTCCCATTGAAGTTTTATCGAAATTGGTCGAGCGGTTTTTAAAATATCAACAATAAATTATATACTTTGTAGTGGCGCGCCAAGCAGGCGTTTGTAGTCGGTTTTTTGAAAAGAATTTTTTATATTAAACTTTTATAAGGTCAAGGGGAGTAAGAGAAACGGTGGCGTAAGAGAAACACAAAGCTTTATCTAGCAAACTATGCAGTTTATCGAAATTTGCTATCAGTCGATAAAACAGTATTGTCGATCTGGTTTAAATTTTTTTAAAGAGATGTCGCTGCGATAATTCTTCAAGTTTATATTAAAGAAAGAAATTTGCCATTTTTCAAAACTCAAAACACGAGTTAGACACGGTTGTATTTATTGCTTGTTTTAAAGTGATTTTATAGAGTTTTCAACAGCTTTTTGTGGTAAGTACTTAGAGTAATGTATAGATTTAATGTTCCAATTGTTTTCTGTCTTAAACGTTCAGTTAATTAATTTAAGACATGTTAAAGATTCTAGTCACTAAGGGAAAGTGAAACAGAGATGAGCGGGGAAGAGAAACATATGTTTCACTTCCCCCATTTTCAGAGATTACCAACCTTCTTTAAATTATATGTTATTAAAAAAAACTAATATTTGATTATAGGTCATCTTGTGTCTGCCACACCAAATTTATTAATTTTTTTGGTGAAAGCAAGAATAGAGAAAGACCTAAAAATATTGTAAACACGGTGTTGTTATGTTATTGAATGTATGAAACAGCTATGTTATTGAACTAAAAAATTAATAAATTTAGAACTTACTCAAAATTTGTTTTGGTTTACTACCCCTGACTTGGCGACTTTGTTTCACTTACCCCATTTTCAGTTTTTTCCATTTATTTAAGAAATTAGACCATACAGCCATGCACTGAGACTCGTTATCGATTGAGGCAATTAAAGATGCCATTTTAGTTGTTGAAATAGTTCTATAGGCCTCATATTTATAGAGTTCTGATCATAGTTTCACTTACCCCATTTCGGGGGTAAGTGAAACAAAACCATAGTCTACTTTTAATGAATAATTTCGTCGTTTTTTGCACAACTAGAGGGCTTGAAGATCATGTCATAAGAAAGCCGATTTAATGAAGAGTATATAGCATTTATTGTTATTCAAATTTACAATCTTTTTACTGGCTTACAGGTCATTTTCTAGAAAAAACAGTAAAGTATGTTTCACTTACTCCCCCTGACCTTACTGTTGTTAGTTTTTGGTGCTATTTCACCATCGCTGAGTAAAATTAAACAGAGGAATAAAAGACGATCTCACAGTGTTTGTATTGAAAATCTGTCAAACGTAAAAATATAATCGAGGTTAAAGTTCCTTGAAGATGATGAAAATAAATAGACCTTCAAGGGCCCTAGAAGGCCTATTTCATAGTAATATTAATTGACCGACGAATAAAGAGGTTTGACAGATTTTCAATACAAAAATTGTCGGAACGTGATTGTTGGTCTAACTAGGTAAGCGATGTAGAATGTTTTGGTCACT
The DNA here is from genome assembly GCA_029955525.1 of Oeneis ivallda. NCBI lineage: Eukaryota > Metazoa > Arthropoda > Insecta > Lepidoptera > Nymphalidae > Oeneis > Oeneis ivallda. The sequence continues at coordinate 16,895,834 of JARPMR010000002.1, read as the reverse complement.
ATAGCTGATGGTCTAAGTGTCTAAGTGAAAGGTGAAAGCTTATTTTCACTACCACCAATACTGATGAATGTATGAATATTTCGAATTTACGAGTTTGAAACACCTTGCACAATTCAATAGTATATAATTTTCGCATTTTAAGGACGATACTCTCTCACTCGTTAAACTCTAGCAAATTTTAATCTGGGCTATTTAATTCTTGCTGCAACAATGCATTTTAGGCACTAATCTCTGTAATCTCTGTAATAATTAATCTATGCTTAACACTGAATTGGCTGCATAATTATGGATCAATTCTTAGCGCCACATTTGACATACGAGTCTCCTCCTTATAAAAAAAGATTGCTCGATTTCTGAAAAATGCTGGAAAAGCATTTTACCCTCCATCGGCACTCAGGTAAAAGGAAAAATCTAGGCAACCGTGCTTGTCCCTTGCATCGCACCAAACATTGGCTTTATATTGAAGGGGAAAATGATTGACGGCGTCAAGAAATTTCATTTTGCGGCTTGTTGAGGAGTCGAGGACATGTCGATAACGCGTCGTGGCTTCAGTATGGTCCTCGATTGAACCCTCAAGGGTGTTCTATTGTGACTCTTATGATACGCTTCATTTCACGTGTTTCCCTTATTGAGGCACAGTTCACTACGTAATCAAGAGTCATTCATACATTTTCATTTAATTTACCAATTGAATTCCAAAATTACCTAAGTGCTTACAATTAAAATAATCCAAAGTAGACATCCATCAGACAGATTTTACAAGCTTTACGGTTCTAATATATGTTTTATGTTGTAGGTGAATATTATTGCAAGTAAAGACTATAAAGGTAATTAATAAATAATTAGACTTACTATAGTAACATGGTTGGACGATTGCAGGAATGATCACGCGTGTAAGGATATTGTAGAGCAACTATAATTATGTAGGTTCTGTTGATTAATAATAATTTAATGACCACATTTTTATTACGCTCAAAAGAAAACAGCCAGAAATCAAAGCAAGGACAAATCACAATAAGACATTTTTATGCTTATTCAAATGTCATATAATTTTGCATACAATATTTTGTAGGGGGAAATGAAACAGTCGTTGACAGCGGAATTTAATAATGACAAAATAATACAAGGCAAGTTTAAGGGCAGCCCTTTCTGCTGTCCGTCATACGGCGCTCTATTCATGCACATAATATTTCTGAGATACTCGTATTCGCCGACCGCCTAACGACTGACTAATTTATTCGCGTGTGGTGGGCAAGAATGTTATCCGATGACAAAACGTCCTCTATCATTTTGTAAATTAAAAAAAAATATTCCACGCAATGCCGGCCCGTTTTTAATACATTACTAAGTACTGACTCTATAAAAAAGTAAAATAATTCTAGTCATTATGTAACTTCTTATACACATAATTATATTCGCTTTTATAAAGTGCGTAAGTAGGTTGTAGTTAATTAACAATAAACTATTTGAGGTGGGTAATTAAATATGTTGTCGTTTTTTTATTGTTTCAACGTGATGTTATTTTAATAGCGTCTAGAATGAAAATATAATGGGCAGGTATAGTTAGAACGTAAAAAGGTATCTTCTAGAATGAAAGTATAATAGGTACTTACGTACCTACGTATTTTTTAATTGGACGGTAACTTTAGTCGCCATTACAGATGCGCCGCAAACAAGTTCATCTGATGTGCCATGTTTTGACGCCAATACTATGCCAATATCCTAGTTGGTTCAATAACGCCGCAACAGAGCTACGGATCGACTTGATTTGCGTGTGATATTTGAGGAATTCGAATAGGATTACTTTTTATTCAAGAAAAACCAAGGATTCCCGTGGGATTATCAAAAACTCAAAGTGGAGAAAGTTGCGGACGAAAGTATGTTTATTAAAATACTAGCTGATGCCCACGAATTCGTCTGCGTGGATTTAGTTTTTAAATTCCTTCAAAAGCCCTCCCTTTCCCTAAAAAGTAGCCTATGTCATTCTCCAGGTCCTCAACTATACCCATGCAAAAATGAATTCAATCTGTTGCTCTGTTGCGGCGTGATTGAAGGACAAACCAACTAACAAACACACCTTTCGCATTTATAATTTTAGTGAGGATTAGTAAGATCTCGCAATCTAACATCGGTCAGTGTTTGATGATCAGTAGTTTGATCAAAATCGGTTCAGTAGTTTTCGAGTTATCCCGAACATACATCGTGAGACGAGTTATATATATTTATATATATATATATAGATTTGGTAACTTTCCCAACTTTTTGATAAATTTTTCATCAGGGCACATAATAAAGCCATCATAATTTTATTCAATTGATACGATTCGATACAATGTCCCGCGGGTAATCGCAGTCACGATGACAAATGCATATCGCTTCATCTTGAGTGCAGAGATTAATGTGCGAGAGCCGATGCGTAGACAAAACCGCCTGTGCGTACGTAACCAAAGAATAACGATACACTGATACAACCCATGACAGCGACGTAAACGTTCAAGCGACATTCATACTCCTCTCTTACCAGTGCTTATTATTTATCACTCGCAACTCTTACAAATTAAACCGCTAGTATGTACACTACGCTTGACGATGAAATAACGATCGACTCACATCAGCGTTTACGGTTCAACCTTCCATGATGTGGTAACATATCTTAGGACATCCATATTCTGTTCTCATACACAACAGAGACAATGACATGATCTAAATGTAAGAACTATAGTTTGATCTAAAATTAAGTTAGATGAAAGAGAATATTAGTGTGATACAAAAAATATTATCAAAGTATATGCATTGTTCGACGGCGGTGCTTTGTGTGGACACAATTACTGTGTTAACATGAGAGCATTCCGCTCGATTAGAGTCAAAACGAGAGAAATGTCGGATCAAAAGAATAGCAGGTGTGCCCTATTATTATAATTTGTCATTTGCTCTCATTCCGCTTTGTCCTTTTGTCATATTATTCATGGCGGCGCGGCGGGCTTATTAAGCGATACGATCTTACGTTTTGATGAGCTCTCACCACAAAAATAAAGATTAATTAGATAAACTGTGTCATTTGTAACAACTTTTACCTTCGATCAAGACATACAAAAGTGTACAGAACCAAAAACATGTGAAAAATGAATTTTCATCTAGAAAAATATGAAAAAATTGTTCAGTGTCAGTATTTCATAATAAATTTTCAAAATTAAAACAGATTTACAAAATTAAAAATAAAGTGCAGCACCGTGAGACGTTTCAGCTCTCTGAAAATAAGTTCGCATTCGTAAATAAGAATTTATTTCTAACGAACACTTTTTGATGACCCTTTGAGTAATAAACCAACACCCCACAGCATATACAATTGAAATTACAATGTAACGTGGACTTGGCTTAAATATGTGGAAAGTAGAAAAAACACTACCGTAGTCCTAACTTGTAAATAGTCCATGCATGTAAACAAAACTAACAGAACTGTATTCGGCGCTTAAAAAAGAATAGACATATCATAAACTATTTTCTAATATGGAGAGACAGGTTTACAAACAGTGTAATGCAAGTATTTTAAGTGTTGTACTTATCTATGTTATGCAATAAATACGCGCTAACAAAGTTAATATATCATAGAAATGTCACTATAACTAGACAAAAGACGAAATAAACTTGAATTTATATTTGAGTCACATAATATTTTAAAACGCTTGAAAACTTAGATACAAAATACCTACGTTTATAAAATCTTGTTATGCAACCATAAAATAAAGGAAAAGAAGTTGATAAAAAAGGATGCAAAAAGGATTAAGTACATTTGCCACAGTAAAATACTTTTTGTTAATGCATTACTTTTGTTGCACTTAACCAAACCGATCGAATGTATTCACCGCATACTTCATAAACGATGAGCGTATAGTCAATAAATTGCTGCATGATTGTATCCCAATTCCCAATTGATACAAACATTACTGATTGTTGGTAGAATAACAATGACCGGGCATAATCCAAATCTAAACGCTAACAAACTTGACGGAATATAAATGTCTTGATCCTGGTGCCTTGTGAACCGTGGACGTGATGCGTCGTTATTAACAGGCCTGCATTAATGATACATAAATACTTAAACGCTCTCCGTACTCAAATACGTTTAGGTACTTTCACGTACGTCTCTACTCGACGACGAACTCACTTAGCTCCCAAAGCTGTCATCGACTCCGTTAACCGAGACCTCGACACGATCACGTATTCGCAATACGCTGGATATCTGTATGTTGGATTAGTATGAGTTCATAGATCTCGAAAACATTCGACTATCAAAATACAGTAACGGCAAAGATAAATGGGTCTGATATAGTTAGATTAAGGCTCAAGTTCGTCCATAGGATAGCCTAATTTACAGACAGCGCGAGCGCCTCCCTCAAGCGGAAGTTTTGCGTACTAAAAATAGTAGTAGGCACAGCTTTATGACTGTCTAAAAAGGATTGCTACAGTGTGACGCTCGCAATCACTCCTGATTGGCTGAACTTATCACGTACTTGCTGCATCAATGTATTTTTGCCAATAGCGAAAGAGTGTTGGCAAATTAGAGGCGATCGTCACACTGTAGCAATCATTTTTAGACAATCCCACAGCTGAAGGGACGACTTTAAAACAAGAACTTCAAGGTCCATTTCACTCTGATGTTGTTACGTTTAAATGCTTGAAATCTATCAACGTCGTTGGCGAGATGTGGGAACTTGTACTAATGGTATGAAACGCATAATTCGTTTTACATCTTTTACATTTTTATGGACGAGCACGTAACAAGTATTCAAGAGAGTCGCAGCGGTGGTTATGCCTTATTAGTGACAGGTACCGACTGAAATTATACAATTTCATCTGTATGGCGTATGTTTTATTGAAAACCCAGATAATTAATCGACAATTACGATGCTGGATGTTATAATACGAGGCATACCGCTGTGAGCGCCGGCCTCCGCCGCTGCTTAGGACCTAAATGTCGCTTATAAATTGAGGAGTGAGCTCCCCGCGGCCGCGACTCGCCGGATAAATATTGACATTTATGCACATATTGCTCCATATACGTTTTTTATGGTTGTAAAATATGAAGCTAGAGCGGTACCTCTGTACGGCTTTTAAAGCCCATACTCTCTGTAAGTAGCCATAAAAATTAGCATAATTGAATGTTTCTCGTTGTTAATACATATAATTCGGTCATATAAGTCCAAAACGTCTTTGTTTATGTTTCTTAATCAATAGGGTGTACGTAAAAGGTGTACGAATAAAAATTCAATTTGAATATTGTGTAGGAGACAGTAATGAAAATTAAAGTTTATTATGACTCCTTGTACCCAATTGTCTTGAAAACTACTGAGGTAATGTTAATTAATAGTCGAAGCTAACAAAGAAGTATTTTTATTATTATTGGGACATTACCCAAAAACCTTGGGTAATACTAAGTAAACCCGGGTAAACCTAAGTTTATTTCAACTTCCAACCTTACCCGTAACATATACATAAATTTAAAAAGATAGGTTACACCTACGTAATTGTTATCGTCATATTAGAAGTTGGCTGCTGCACATAAATCTCTAAAAATAATCACAGAACTGTATCCTAGCGGTTGCATACTTCTCACTTGATAATGTCCGTCCTTATAGTGGTGGGACTTCCAATGGGTAGCCTATTGCCTAAGTATGTCACAATCACGCACTCCTTAAACATTTCTGTGGTGGTGTCGTGTGATGCGGGTTGTTACGTTCCTTCAAATATGGTTCAGCGAAGCAGCGGCTGGGTCATGTGTCATGCTCGTAAACTGGTGCCGCTGGCGAGAATGGGGCTACTTTCTGTCTGCCCATCTTAATACTTATTGAATAATTGTAAGTATTATGCATTTTTGGAACTTCCCTTCATTGTGGAAATACTGGATACATAGCATTATATCTATTGTATTATAAACTTGTTTTAAAAAGAGCAGCCGCCGAGTTTCTTGCTGGCTCTTCTCGGCAGGAAGGGCATTCCGAACCAGAGGTAGACTCATCGACGATTCAAAAGCACTTGTAAAAAAGTTTATTTGAATAAAAAATATTTCTATTCTATTCTATTCTATTGTAAATTCTGCGCTTTTCTCCCGCTGCAGGAACATGCATTTTCGGACCCCAACGTCCAACGTTTTTACAGGCCATGTTCTATTTCTAAAAGAAAAAATATACCTACATACTTTAATTGTTGATGCGCTCATCAACGAACAATATTTCGCAACAAAATTTGAGAGCTTTTCTCATCCCTTAAACTTTTCCGCCCTAGGTTTCTAAATCCTTCGCGACATAATATACTTATACCTACCTATTTATCGCATAGTGGGCGGTTGTGGCGACGGCGACACGTTGATCTGATAACATGTCCTTACAACATCCAGGAGTTATCTCAAGACGTGAAATCAATTGATCTCGCGGAATTATCGCATTACGATGCCCCAGCTTTGCCTAATTGGACACTTCCTTCCATGTTCAAGAATACAGTATCTTGAAGCCTAAGCTTATCCGCACCCTGTTATATAAGTAGGTATACTCTGTTCGCCCGAGAAATATTTATAACGATCTTAAAATATGCCTAATGTCAACCGTATGGAAACATTTTTGTGTCGCGTCTATAAAATGATGCGACAGAGAATAACAACAGAAATATAAAGGTCTTTATATCACAATTAATCACCACTTTACAGAAGCTGAAACTTTTTTTCTGAATATCATCTATTTTAAACTTTATTACAATGAAACACGGTACTGTTTCGTTTTTTATTACCGTTGCTCTTGCGGTAGCAGGAAATGCCGCTGGGGCGTCGTGTCAACAAAAGTCTAAAAACACGCATTATGTTGTTAACTGCGATTTAACTCATTTCATATTTAAAACGACTCCTGTTGTCAGATGCCACTTAATTTAATTACGTTATTTATGAGATCAGATAAAACCACGTAAAGCTCTTCACAAGTTTATAAAAATTGTTATCAATGTTAAATTAATAATCTGTCTAATTGTTGTCCAACCCAAAGACAAAAATAAAATTCCCTACAGATGGTTTAAGGATATCAAACCATCTGTAGGGAATTTTATTTTTGTCTTTTGGCAGCATACTTCTTCTTAATATAATAAAACTGTAACAGGTCCAATTCTGTACATTGAAGATATTTTGAAAATTTTTGTTTGAGGGCACTCTACAATCGATACTGAAGCCAAAACAATTTTTTTTAAATTTTTTGTCTGTCTGTCTGTCTGTCTGTCTGTCTGTCTGTCTGTCTGTATCTTGGCCGCGCATCACGCCGAAACTACTGAACGGATTTAAATGAAACTAGGCACGATTTAAGTTAGTACTACGAGGTATAATATAGGATACTTTTTATCCCGAAATTCAGCACGGTTCCCTTGGGAGAGGGGATGAAATTCAAAATGTGTATTTCGCTGTAATTCATTAAGGCGTATTCCGTTTTAATCCATTCTTTTTTTGTTAGAAAGCAGGTTCTTTAGAGATTGTCCTGTAATTATTTCAAGGTCGTCAATTTCGTAGTTCAGAAATTATAGACATCACAATCTTCTGTATAGGTCCAAATAACTTGAACCCCGGAATCTACAGGATACTTTGAATGAACGGCTCATCTTAAGCTGGCATGTGTAATTTATCGTATATAGCCATTGTGGATACTATTTTGTCAAAGTCAAACTACTCCAAAGGCGTCAGATTTTGCCAAACGATCATTACCTACATACTACATAGTAGGTATGGATGTAACACATCGTATGGACGTAATATTACAGTGTTTTCCTATGTAATTTAATATTCTCATCATACTTACTAATATTATAAATGCGAAAGTGTGTTTGTTTGTTGGTTTGTCCATCAATCACGCCACAACAGAGCCACGGATCGACGTGATTTTTTGCATGGGTACTATAGTTGAGAACAAAGGCTACTTTTTATCTCGGAAAATCAAAGTGTTCACGAGGGATTTTAAAAACTAAATCCAAGCGGACGAAGTCGCGGGCATCAGCTAGTTTTAAATATGAAAGCGACGTCAAAATTTTCGAAATAACATAATCACTGATCTTTATATTAATAATGGGCCTGTCAGGCTACAGACGCTCGTCAAATTGAAGTATATCGCTATTTTGGCGCTAGTTGCTGAGAGAACAGAAGTAATAATGCACGTAAACGCCACTAATTTGAATTGTACATTATAAAATGTCAAAATTTCCCGGTGCTTACGGGGCAACGCTTTGAATCAGTACAAGAATCAGTTGAATTTTTTGAAACGAAGCCCAGTTATTTGTATTAATAGAGGTCATTGAACTTAAATTTGAATTGAATTCGTACCTACATTTATGTATAGGTAGGTACATTTATATTATGAAATACCTACCTACTTATTGAGAGTGTGAACCCCATTTCCTTATTGAGTTCCAAAGAGGCGGAAAAAACTAATAGGTACATTGTATATGTAGTCATTTATTGTGTTGCCGTAAAATTAAGAGTTGCGGTTATCCTAAAATTTACCAGTAGCACTTATCTAAACCACATTTAATTTTAACACTACCTACGTATAATTGTATCCAAACTAATTGACGTTGACCATAATAATATCCTATCTTTAATTCTTTACGTACATAAATTACATTTTCATTGCGTCGGAGCTGATATAAATGTTGAAAAAGAAAAGTACTAGGTACGCCAGGAAAACGGTTCCTTTATTCGACTGCACCTACTCGATGATCGGTACGCTATGGATGTCAGTTTCTTGCATCGCTCGGCACATCACCCATTCTTTCCACTCGTACTTCTAGGGCCGCTCCATTCACGACCTTGTTCACAAGACTTCACACACTAGCTAGAAAAAAATCCATCACTTCACTTAACGTAATTTCAGCTTATCTTCACGTGGACCAACCACGACTAATTCTCGTCTCAGAATTAGATAAGGTTTAGGCCAAAGCCGGTCACACTGACTGACCGAAATGTGAACTGGCACACTTCACAGATATTTAAGAACTTTTCTCTCTTGCTAAATATTATTTCTCATCGCATCGTAAGATTTTCTAGCGGCAAAATCCCACGAAAATCAGTGTAAGTACCTATTTCATATAGATTCTAAAATTTCTATACACTACAACATGTTAGTGTAACTTGGGTACCTAATCTAACCTACCAGTTAATTGCAGGATTTACTAATGTTCAAGCTTTTACAGTAACATGTAAATTGTACACTGACCGCTCGTGGCATTAGCCATTTAGTACCTTTGACATTATGAAATCAACTCATATCAAAAACACTTTATATAACCAGGTCACAAGCCGCAGAAATTAAAACACAAAAAAACTGATTTTTGAATACTGATGTTTACAAAGGAAAATTATGGTTTGCAATTTGCGAGCACAAAAATTTGAATTTTTACCCTAGTAAAGGTAATCGTCCACTGTTATGTATCGCACATATCGAACGGATTTCATGAACAGGATTTAAGTATTTTTATGGTTAGTCATGTGCCTACACTGATTCGCACCTGACTCTGTTGATCCGATACTTGCGATGCGGAGCTGTGGATGCTTACCTTTAATGAATTGTATGCCACAAAAGCAGAACTTATACCTATAATTATAATAATTATGCTCCTTAAACGGCATCTTACCGGGTTGAAAAGGTAAAATGACTACGTGCTTGATCGCGAAATATTCATTTATATTCCTTAATCATATTAACTTAAGAAATAGGCAAAATTCCTAAATCGTTACAATCATCATTGTTAGCCCACTTCTGGACATGGGTTTCTTAGAATGAGAAGGGTTAATAAAGTCTGCGATAGTCCACCGCGCATATTTTGAATTTTAAGTGCTGATTGGTAGACTTCACACACCTTTAGGAACATTACGGAGAACTCCCAGATAGGTATGCAAATGTTTTCCTTCATCGTTTAAAGTTCACTATACTAATTTCATTGCTTTCATAACTCTATTGAAAAATTATAGGTAGTTACTTGAAAGTTACCAACACATGACCCTAAACCCCTATCACCCTAAACTTATAATGCTTCTATTAATAAAATTAATAGACAAATAATAAAATATATAACAAATCAACTTGTGTATACCGAATGAAAGTTTGGCTGAAATTCCATCTATTTTCCACAGTGCAATACGCCGCGGCGCAAACATGACTAGTGTCTCTAATGATGATAAATTATAATGTATTAAAACTGAGCAATCCCGAGTGTCTCTATAAATTGCTGGACCTGTCAGAATATAGTGAAACGGCAATTAAATGGTCGAACAGAATTACCACACAATGCGCCGTGTATATCATCAGATGACATCTGTCTGCCACTCCGAAAATGCCGGCCTAACCACCCATCATACACCGCAATATTACACAGAGTCGCCCATTCAGCACTAGCGCACGCCCGCGCCCGTGACTTAGTTTGCGCAATGGAATATTATTGGAAAGTGCTTGAACTCTTACTAACCCTTTAGCACCTTTGGTAGAAATACCAGACCTCCCTGGCGTAGAGTTGGTAACACAAGATCGTGTTCTATGGCGATCCTTGTAAGACACCCATGGCCAGCACTTAACATCTATTGGTTCAGAGTTAAGACGACGACATCTATTCTACGAAAAAATATGTTGAGTAAAGATTATTTGCGTATTAAGTGTAATAAATGTTGTATTTTACATTGGACAACCTCATCATTACTATTAGTACTATTATTAGTACTATTATATATTCTGTGCCGTAAGTGTATTGAGTCCACAATATACAGTACGTAATAGCTCATAAGTACAATGTACGTAATAGCTCACAAGTCCGAAGGACCATTAAGTTCATTAACCGTTCGTGCATGGTGTTGCACATTTCGGAATTTCATTCACTTCCCTCGTTTGCTATGAAAAAGAAAGCACGCAAATTAATTAGCATGAAAATGTTCAAGCCGTGATCTATTATAACAAAATGATCGTGTTTATGCAACAGTCCTATGAAAGCGTTACGTTCAAACGACCGTTCTGAAGTGGCAGCGTATTTAGTGGAATGTACTTAATGAGCCTTCCGATAACTTATACACTACACGTTCATTTACACTTTTTGGAATTTCATTCACTCCCCTCATTTGCTGCGAAAAATAAAACATATTAATTAGCATGAAAATGTTCAAGCCGTGATCTATAACACAAGAGAGATTTATAACACCTGAAAAGATTTTGAATTATTGCCATATCTCTTTGAATGGTTTTAAGCTGTTATAGGTGCTAGGGCTGTCAATCTAGCGAAGCGAGCCAATTCTAATTAAAAAAATTATTCATAAAGTTTTATAATTACATTAAATATATCTTTAATTCTGATTTCACTCTCTGCGAGAGACATGCACGTACAATCGTACATACGATCACTAATCCAAATTTTGATAATAATTAATGAATAAAAAGTAATAAAATAAGTAATAATAAGTAAGCAAAAATAAGTAATAGAATATTTTCTTAGAAGTCAATATCAATAATATTCAACAAGTCATAAGATTAAATCAAAACTTTGTTTCACTTACCAATTACAAACCGATGCAGATGTCCAGACTTGAAAATTACTGTCGTTATTTGTTAGAAGAAAACGCAGAGCCCATCTCGGAAATATTAGTATTTTTGCTTTCGGAGTATTTTTGCTCTTCGATATCTGAGTGCAAAAGCCGTTTTTATCCGCTAGAGGATAAAGTACCTAAATTGAATTTAGAACATCGTGTGCACTAAGTTTGTGAATTCAAATCATCATTAAACCTATTTACTTCTACCTACATAATGCCGAATTTATCATACAACCTTTTTTAATTTGTTAAAAACTCAGACTTGGAACCTTCTTGGTTTACTTTTTTTAATTTGCTTTGCGCGCGCCATTTTTTTGCATTTAGTTATTTCCTCGCTGAGGTGGGATGAAAAGTTACGTTATGCACTCGAGTTTGTGTTGTGTGTTGCAAAGATTTTTCACCTCGTGCTCTTTTGATTCCCTCGCTGACGCTCAGGATTCTAATTTTTGAATCACTCGCTGCGCTCGTGATTCAATGTTAGAATCCTTCACTTGCTCGGTCATCAAAATTGAGCACGCGGTTAAGAAGCAACTTTGCACTCTTGTATAACAAATAACTATTATCGCAGCGGTTACAGAATTATAATAAAATGACGTCCATAAATTTGTAAAATAATGGCGTGATATTATTTCAAGATTTCACGTGGCGCGCAACGTAGCCCGGGGGCTCGTTGTGAATTCATATATTCATATTATTAGTCAATTTTAAAATTCATTAGTCTATCCCCAAGTTTATTCATGAAGTTGTATTTCGTAACACTTCTTTCAATATTTAAAGACTCGTTAGAGTAACTTCACATTGTCAGCATATTTTTCATCTCAATCCATCGCCGGCCCACTACTACAGCTTACATATTTGCTCCTTTAAAAAAAATGACATATTATGGGTCAATGCTGCAGTCCACCCACAGCTCTGATCAATGTTCGATTGGCATAAATCAAAATTATGTATTTTACATTCCAATATTCATACATAATAATCTTATTTCCGTCAGTTGTCACACTACTAATCACATCACATCACACTAATATTGTAAAGGCGAAAGTTTGTATGTGTGTGTGTGTGTGTGTGTGTGTGTGTGTGTGTGTGTGTGTGTGTGTGTGTGTGTGTGTGTGTGTGTGTGTGTGTGTGTGTGTGTGTGTGTGTGTGTGTGTGTGTGTGTGTGTGTGTGTGTGTGTGTGTGTGTGTGTGTGTGTGTGTGTGTGTGTGTGTGTGTGTGTGTGTGTGTGTGTGTTTTTGTTACTCTTTGACGCAAAAACTACTGGACGGATTTGGCTATAATTTGGAATGGAATGGAGATAGATTATAACCTGGATTAACTTTTGGAAAATTAAAGGATTCCCATGGGAATCAAAAACCCCTTAATTCACGCGGACGAAGTCGAAAAAGAAGGGCATAATCTAGTCTTTTATAAGTGGGCAAAGTAAAAAAAACATTATTTAAATGAATTTTCATCTTTTTAAGATAATATTCAGTCAATTTATAGTTTATACTCTCGATCCATATAAAAAAAATTTGGCAGTGTCTTTTTTCATTTGATATCATTTGTAAATCTGCATTAGACGATAGTTCCTGTAAATACAATAGTTACGAAACTTAAGACATGCCATTATAAAATCCTGTGTTAGAAAGTAATTTATGTTGTTTGTAAGAAAATATTTGCTTGTCAGTGCATTAATCAAAGTGGAACGTCAAATCGAACGTTTAAAATAGAAAACTTATTACAGTGACTTAATCCAAGATGTGAATCTTCTGATGAAGCAAAAAATAAATAAAACCGTTTCATGATAGTGTGAAGCGCTTTGCTTGAACAAGTTATCCTACAAGTTGTTATCCTACAAATTTTAAATTCAGCTTCATATCTGACCCATTTGAATCCATCTTTCTAAAGGTCTTTGCAACTGAAACGTCAGAAAAATGGATCTTTCGAGAACTCATCTAAATTTTCCTGTTTAAAGCTGCGTTCTGTATTCTCGATCAGTGTAGAACCATACCATAATTCCTTTTCGTCAATATGATTTCAGCCATTAAATATACGTAAACTAACTGATTTCAGCGACTTTAGAGAGAACTCTATGTCACGCAGGTTTCCTCATGATTTTTTTCTTCACCATTAAAGCAAGTGATATTATATTGAAGTGCGTATATTTAGAATCCTGCAAACCCCCCTCCCCCCTCCAACCCCGAAGTTTTAGCCACGTAAAGTCATATAGAAATGATAACTTAACCTTCACTGGGCCAGTTATTAAGAGAAAATTTCTTTTAAAACATTCGAAGAGCTTTCTATAAACGATATTCGGGGCAAAATAGTTTCCATAGAAAATGAACAAATACCAAGATGACATAATGAGGTGCTTACCATTCGTCAGACATAGCTAGAGTGGGTAAATTGCGACATTTTTAGGCTGGTTGATATCAAAACATCGATTTCATCAAGTACACTTACGGTACACGTCGTTGCCCGCAGCGCACGTACGTCCATCTACGTTTAGAATGTTAATTTCATATGTAGTTACGTTACGGTTGGCTTAGCGATATCGACGAACGCATCCACGGGTGTAATATAACTTTTAAGTGGACCTCCCCTGCTTCTCTCCTGCTTTCTTTCATGACTAGAGAATGATATTATTGTAAGAAGAGTTAGAGGTCTCCTCAAACTGGATGTGCCATTCGTAGGCTTGCGACCGAGTTTACTCGACACGCACTAGTTTTATTACCCTCATGTTTCTAAATGGCCCTCATTTCGTTCCAACCAAATTATTTATATTTTACAACATGGGCAGATCGTTTCCCAATCGCCTGTTGACCTAAAAAACATTTGTAACGCAGTCAAGCGTTGACATAATAATACTGATGATGGCATCGTGAATGCAAATTTTCAATAGTCACCGATGTAGTTTATTGTAATATTGGCATGTGTTTTATTATAGAAAACACATAAAATTTTTACTCGCAAGATTCGTTTGTACAAGCGCTTTTAACAATTTATAGGACAAAACCTGAAATTTGTTAGCGATGATAACCGTTGCTATACCAACAGATGATCTCGAAACTAATGGTTAGTATGTTCGACTGTGAATAATGATGTCCTGAGTTTGATTCCTAGGTCCAATTAATTAATTACCAATTTCTCTGTTCAGTTATTCTCGGTACTAGCCGGGTGTTAGGAAGTGGGCAGCGTGTCACCATCGTGGCCCAGTGAATAGTAGAAAGCCTTCGGTCCTGCACCTATCTCTCTCCGGTCTTGTTGGATTTCCGTCCCATCAGATTTTGAGAGTGAGGGAATAGACAGTTCACTTATGTTTGAGCACACACTTGTGCACTTAATATTTCCCACTCAGATAACTTATCTCTGTGTTAGACTGGCCATCAGGACCAAATTTATTATTATTATTAAAATTTCTATCTATTCCTGTAGTAAAATATGCATAATTAAATGGGGGCGCAAGGTCGAAGCTGTAACATAAAAAATAACCTTGCCAATATCATACCACTTAGAATAGCAAATTAATTATGTTATCGTATTCCACTATTGCCAATTAATTGCCGCATTTACACAATGATTAATTTTGTAGTGTTAACTTGCAAAAAAATTTGCTCGCTGAAGACTCAGACTTCATTCTTGTTTTAATAAAGCATTAGATTAGCGCGATGGTACTTACTTGCCTGAATATTATTGATTTGAGACAAAATATTGCTACTGAAACTAAAATTTCCACGACAATAATTATTTGTGTAAACTAAATATAATGAAGCTTTTCTGAAACTTTTATAATTCGAAATAACTACCTTTGCTTAAGATTCTATGCATAGATTTAAGATTGGTAAGGTGGGAAGCGACCAATCCTAAAATCTATGCTTCTATGTGCACACGTTATTGAAGGCCAAACTAAACTTCATGGACTATATTTCTGTCTCATGGTTTGCCTGCCCCTTTACGGGTCGGCAGAAGGCCAGCAGCAATTAGCAGTGTTATACCAGCTGATCTAGGCTCTTGGCTATTTCCTTACGAGAAATTAGTAGTTATCTACCTACGTCCGACACAAAGGAAATTGTTCGTAAGCATTTTATTTTTGATAAAATTGAAGGATCATAAGTTCTTAACCCTGCTCTGAGAGGAGACTTGCACTCAGTAGTGACACGTTAAAAGGTTGCTCATGATGATGATAGAATATAGATAGTGGAAAGATAAATCTATATCAGGCTCAGTTTAAGATCTATATAAGTAAAAAATATGCTTATCAACGTAATGCGTTTCTATAAAAAAAACTTGCAAGTAGTGTGGCTTTAATCATTCAAATTTTAAAGATAGCATGAGAACGTATTCATTTACGTTGTAACAGAAGAGAATAGGATTTAAATTACTTACATGACAATTTCTTAATATATCTTGGCTTAAATGGTACCGCAGCCGACAAGCCAAGAGGCTCATTTATATCAATTAAATAAGTGAAACGGTTATAAAATTCCAATGACAATAAATATCCACTATTACGGATCGTACCGTAATTCAAGCCTAATTGATTGTTTACTTAAATCGATCCAAAACTTACAACAATAAAGTGAATCATCTATGCGTAGGGTGACCACCATTCTAGATTCTAATTAAAAAATTTAAACACTAACAAAAAAAATTGGATAGCGTTCAAAATTTCTGATGAATACCTAAGGACAAAATTAATCCTATGAATGAAATAAATACCGTTTATTTATATATTTATGTAGATACCTACAAAACAATTAAATGAAAAACTTATAAAATAAACGTACGTACACAAAGGATTAGCTTATCTCTGGGTAGGTACAGCATGATTTATGTCAGCTTTACCAGCGGCTATCTTTTAACTCGAAAATATGAGAGAGTTTTTAGAAAAAGCTGATGAACAAAATTGGTAATTATAGGATTTTTGTATTTAATATTGGTATTAACCAATGCAATAAACCTGCGTATAGGATTTAATAAAAGTTTTATGCAGACGGTCTGCATTAGGATTGCAAACGAACTCCAAATTTCAGCATGGTAGGTATGTGTTTTTGCAGTTAACATATTATAACTGAATCAAAACTACGAAGTGTGCAGTTTGCTAACCGCTTTCTGTGCAAAGACCACAGCCAAATGTAGTATTATAATATAACTGATTTGCGAAGCAAAATACCTCCATTGTAATTTGTTTGCAAATCCGCATTGACCTTTAACATTTTTCTTCAATAACTTTTTATGCATATGCCTTTTTTAACATTTGAAATTCAAAAAATTAGGAAAGTCCTAGTTTAAATAATAAAAGTAATCAATAGATTTTAATTTTGACAAATTTCGTCTGTTTCACGCATGATGGGTTTGCTCTTCCCGCAGCTGTTTAGATGTTGATTTACGTCGGTACAGAGCGCGGCCAATTATCTTATTAGTGGCCGATTCATCGTTCGTCACATTAACATAAGGATAGCATAGTGTCATAGTGAAGCGATTCTTTTTTTTAATATTGGCATGCACACAAATTTCACAGAAAATTGATTAGTTAAATGATTAAATGACTACAAAGATACACATAAGTAAAGTAATTGAATCTATTAAAGCTCATATGAACTGTGGTAGAGTCACTTTATGTTCAAAATCTCCTCACCTCGTCGTCCTAATCGATAGACGTACCTACTTATACTGTTGGACATAGGTCTCATGCAAGAATCGCCACAGAACATTATCTTATGCCAGTTGTGTCCAGCGATTAGTTTGAGACCGTCCATTCACCTACCGGTTTCTTGAACTAGGTAATTATGCCTACTCGTCTCCACATCAGCTTTGCTACTTGATGACATAGTAGTAGTAGTTATGACAGTAAATCTGAATCTCCTCACCTGTAATTTTATCGTGGAGGAATCCTAAGGCATATTTGAAATAAATATGTTATTTTTTTTAAGAATAGGTACTCGTAAGATTAGTAAGGTAGAAACTTTTAAATTCAAAGAAATCATTTCAGTCATTCAGTTCATATCAATTATATATACATACTTATTGAAACATTTGGGTGGCTCAGTCTCGCTTGCGCCGTCACTAATAATTCGCTTATTCCACTATCTGCGGGTCAATATTTTCTCATGAAGCTCGACGTTTTGTCACACAAAATAACGTGTTTTATCGCCGTACGCTGCTCGCTAAATGTTTTACGGCAATAACAATAAAGAAAAACAAAAGCATATTGTCTTCTGACTTCTCTTCCCGTGCTTATTTTCTCACGAAAAAAGAAAGACAATCGCGTCGTTTTAGTAATATTTATCACTTGTGGCCAAAATAACCGATGACCTCGCGTATTTAGGTGTAACGGGATAACCATAAGTACTTGTATACCCTACTTGGCAGTATTATGCAAAATAATTAAAATTAAATAAGCCAATAATGGAGTTTGCTCAACATAATAATGTTAAGTACTTTGAGAACGCTTCTGTAGAAAATGCCTATTCACTCTTGATTTGAAGGAACTTAAGTTGTTATTATTATTATTAAGATAGTAGGAAAAATGGAAGCCGGAAGTGTATTTAAAATAGCTCTTCGTATCAAAATTGAGTTAGCAAAGCGATTAGTGCAACTTCGTGGGATGTCAACCACGTAGCGGTGCAGAATGCAGATCCATTCGATGCCTTGCAGTTCTATGAGTTCTATGACAGAAATGCGACGGTGGAACTAAGTCGAATATTTCCTGTGTACAGTCTTCAATCTCTTAAATAATAACATAATATATATAGACTAGTGCAGAACCTTTGAAAATGGTAAAAAGTGAAAAAAAATAATAGTAGGATGAAACCCATTGGAAAAGGAAGAGAATATAACAAAAATGAAAGGAAAATAATTTACGGGCGATCTGAGGTCGGAAGGGGGGTTACGGGTAAAAAACGGTTTATCTCGAGCTAGATCTTTTATTACCTACAACTTTGCCATTTAACTTTTTTCCACAGGACTTTGCCGGAAATCGAGATAAACCGTTTTTTTTTACCCTTAACTCCCCCCCCCCCCCCCACTTCCCGACCTCAGATTGCCCGTAAGTTAGTTTTCCTTTCATTTTTGTTATATTCTCTTCCTTTTCCAATGGGTTTCACCTACTATTATTTTTTTTGGTTTCAAAAATTAGGGTAAATCAGGGTAGATCCCTGGTCTATTATTTTATAGAATGCCAAAGGGCAACCTTGCAACCATGCTCGAAACTTAGATGTCCTTGCAATTGCGATTATTAGAGGATGTCCTTTTCAGAACTCGATTATAATTCCCACCCGGCGAAGCTTGCAATAACATGTGTTTTAAATAATATTTTCATAAAAGCAGCCGCACAGCCGCCGTTCGACGTCCATGACTGATTCACGAACAAATAGCTCTCTGTGTAGTTCTGTGAACTTTACGATGGCATCGCAACCACAATCCACTGATGTTGTATTCACATAAATCGATAAATGATCACATATTATCCATCTTGCATTAATTTTACGCTTAAGATAAATGGAAAATTTTTACCCACGGAGACGGAATAATTTAGAGTTTATGTTTGTGCGTTTTTTTACCATTTTATTGAAAAAGAATATTGCATTAGATAGGTACGTGTTACTTCTGGACAGGTTCTTAGATATTTTTTACGGCTGTAGGCTACGAAAGGGAGCTGCAATCATAGTTTGAATTTTTTACTGATATTATTTAGGTGTTTGTATGATTACTGGGCCCTTAATGGATTATTTGCAAGGTATGGGTATCACATCAGAGCAGGTTCTTAGAAATATTTTAGGTATCGTTTAATAGCACCAGGCGACACTGCAGTTCAGAGAGTTTTTAATTTTATTTTATCATGCGTACTAATTTATTATGACTAGCAGTAAAGAATAAAATTTAATGTATGCATGCATTTAAAAGTATATAACCGCAATAAAGTATAAATATTACTATAAAAGTGTATAGTTTGTTTTTTACAAAGATTAATATCTTAAAACCCCGACTCATACCAAATTAACGTATTTGTGTTAGCATACAATACACGTCCGCGTAGTAAAATGTAAAGGAAGAATATCATAACTGTTCCAATGAAATATTACCGAAATATGTTTGATATTCAAATAGCAGAGGGGACTTCCGCTGGGAACGCAGTCGCATCGTCGAATCTCTCAGGCACAAACACTCTTATTTTACTGCTACAACCGATCTGAATAATAACACGCTACATTAGTTTCCCATTATGCCTCCGAGACAATAAAATTTGCCCAATTTTACGATCGCATTAATAATTTTATGAATGGAAGCAATCGTTTTCAATCCTTAAATTTTAGCGATGTGCGTTGAAATAACTGAGCTTTTGTTTAAAGCAGTTTTTAACAGAAAAAATTCAACTGTTTTCCGTTGCTAAATGCTTTCAAAAAATCTTGCAGTGGGCACGTTCCTCCCAGGTCCCAGTGCTAAAGAGCGACAATTTCAGCCACAGGTCACGGTTAAACACCTGATACCAAGGCCTGAGCCGGTGGATATTTTCAAGAGCCTGAAGAGCAAACTCCGCCAATAGAGTAGATGCATCAACCCTGGGTGGTGTTTTAAATCAACAAATCTCTCCTTAAAAAATAACATTGACAAATAAACTTGAATATGATTCGATAAACAACAACAGGTTTTCAGTAGACTGAATGTTTTCAAAAACCTGTTAAAAACCGCAGTGTTCTAACCAGTTATTTATTTGAAAAAGCTGTTACCTTACATAACAACTAAACCGTTAATGTCCCATCTCTACCTCAAAAGCGTTGAAATGAATAAAACGTCGAAAGGGCGATTGGGGTCATTCTGACGCGAAGACAAGGTGTAAAAGTAATGAGATGCGTTTTCATCGGGCGTGTGTCCGCGACAGAGTTACGCAGCGGCGATGCAGTGAGTGCATCGCCATTGCAGCGGAAGACACTTGATTCCCAGGGTATCACTTGCAACTACGCCGGATGCATACAACCCCAGATGTAATTCATGATTCGATTTCAATAATAATATCGATAAGTGCAGGAAAAATATGACTTGTTATCGTACCTATATTGAGAGTATTTTTTTTAAACTGACTCGTGCACTCGATTCCACAAAGCTTGGAAGAAAATGCTCAGGTAGGTAGTTATATTAAGTTCTAAAACGATTCATAGAGGTCTTTCAAAATTATTGGAGGTGTGTCATGACCATTTTATCTGTTGAGGGACCCGTATGCGAAATTAGCTTTAAAGTGAAAATATTTGTTAGAGTAGGGCGTAAAAAAAACATTTTGAGAAAAACAACATGACATTTTATGATCAAAACAACATGACATTTCATGATCAAAATTACTTATGCACACCCTTCTAAGTACGTATAATATTGTGACGGGCAACTACGGAACCCTAGTATGCACGTGACCTGACACGCAATTAGCCGTTTATTATAATATCAGTAATTTTAGTTACTACAATTGGAAACTATATGTATGACAGAAGCCTAGCTAGCCTAAGGGTTCTTTTATTGGCATTTTGGTTTTTAAAATATATTTTATTATCATTTTTAATCAAACAATTTTATAGCTAAGCAGCTTTGCCTGCTAACAGATTCACAAGAAACTTTATGTTTCAATCCTAAATTTCCACAGATACGTAGTCATAAATCTACCTTAATAAAATGTCGGTGTTTTAATGTCGAGCGGTAAAACTTATCTTCATCTAGAAGGTGCGAGTAGGTAGCTTCAATAAATGTAAATAATTTTAAGCTATTGCATAGCTTTTATCGCGGGCTTTGAACTAGGACAAACAGTTTGAGCGCGGCGACCGAATCAAGAAATTCCGTAACGAAAATAAACCTAACACCGTCGCGTTCAACATTTTAGAGGTTCACAAGTAGCTCTGTTTGGCGCAGTGGGCGAGCGGCCGCTTTCTTTACCGTATGGTGTATGATGTCGCAGGTTCGAATCTCACTCGCGAAGTAGAGACAGAGCGCTTTTCCTGTTTGTTTGTTTTTTAATTATTTTTTGCATAATTTTTACTATGCAAAAAAAATATTGCATAAATATTATAATTGCACAAGTTGATAAAAACTGCTATGCAATAGCTTTACCGCGGCAGTCCCCGAGTGCCACTTAATTTTTTTTAATACGTTTAATCGATAAAAGCGGACCCATCACTGGCTCATTGTTATTAAGTTCAAGGATGTGCAAGTAGGCCTGTATCTATCGGGTTACGCAAAATGAAACCGCAGGATCGGCGTCGGCCACAAAACAGCGGAAGCCGGGGACCCCGATCTCACGCACTGTGACTTATTGAGACACCATGTAAATATTATCACGTAAAACCGCCGATCCTATTCCTGCGCCTGACCTCTTTCCGATCGTATCGGATTGCCGTCGACTATGAGTTGCACTATTCCCTCACTCTTATAGAACTAACAGTGTGAATGGTGGAGTGCACCTGTTATTATGCACGTATTTATGCACTATAATATTATATTCGTGTAAAAACGAACAAAATTAAGTTTAAGTTCTTTTAGAAATACCAAAGACAGTAGGTAACATCTATTGCGATAATATGGGGTATAATATGGGGTATCCATAATAGTAAAAACATAGCAAAATCCATCGCAAATGTACCAAATCTACTTTTGCATAAAACAAATACTTAATTTAGAATCTCGAGCCAAATTGCAGTCATAAAGTGGAGACCATTTATGGCATTATTCAGTGGCATATCGAATCTGATGCTTTCTGTGTAGGGTACACTGCGGTGCAAATACTTCATGTTCCTCAAAGTACGGGCTTAAATATTAATTTCATAATTTATGTTTTAGTTTTTACTCTTGTGTATTAGTGTTCTAAACTGAGATTTGGAGAGGCTTTAAACGTAAAGATTTTTTTGTTAATATTATACAGATTTAATAAATCACTAATAAATAATTCAAAATAGGTACTACATACATGTATTTATTTAGTACATTTTTTACTTGCCTAAAATAAAAAATTAAATAAGATTGTGAGTTTTTTTATTGAAAACTAATGTCCTATACGAAATGTACCACTACCTTCCACACTGATGATAACCTACCTTATCATTAGTGTGGTTTCCTGGCTGGGTATAAAATCAACGAAATTATTATACAAGAATGTATAACACCTGATTGCATTCTTTGAATGATGTATAACAAATCCATAATCTTATGATATCTAATATATAAAATTCTCGTGTCACAATGTTCGTTCCCGTACTCCTCCGAAACGGCTGGACCGATTATTATGAAATTTTGTGTGCATATCGGGTAGATATGAGAATCGGCCAACATCTATTTTTCATACCCCTAAATGATAAGGGTGACCAACCACTAAATATTTTTGCTGGCGGTACGAAGTTCGCGGGGTCAGCTAGTTATTTATATAGTAACACATGTTGGAATGGCATTAAGAACCAGTGGTAAGTAGATTCACTTGACGATTCGAAAGCATTTAGTAAAAGTTTATTTGAATAAAATACTATTCCATTCTATTCTATTCATGACTACAGTTACAGTAAACTCAGTCCATATTATACCTACATACACACATAGATATACACACATAAATTATCATTGTATATTAAAAACTGAAGCAACATTGTACATTGACAGAAACATTGTACAGAAACATTGTATATTAAGAAGCAGTGATAGCCTAGTGGTTAGGACTGTGGTCTCCTATTCGGGGGGTCACAGGTTCGATCCCGGGTACGCACCTCTGACTTTTCGGAGTCAAGTGCGTTTAAGCAATTAAAAATATCACTTGCTTCAACGGTGAAGGAAAACATCGTGAGGAAACCTGCACATTTGAGAGTTCTTCATAATGTTCTCGAAGATGTGTGAAGTCCGCCAATTCGCATTGGGCCAGCGTGGTGGACTATGGCCTATATCCCTTCTCTGAAAGGAGACCTACGCTCAGTAGTGAGCCGTTGATGGGTTGTTAATGGTGGTGGTGGATTAAAAACTGAAACTGAATAATTCAGATGCACTTAGGTAGGTACGCTAGAAAAAATGATAGAGGGAATAAATATCTATTTTTAATATTGTTCCATTTATTTGGCGCGGAGTGTACATGAGGAGTTATAGGTTTCATTTGCGGGCGATAGACGACAATTTTCAATTTTCTTGCGCGTGCGTCCCATTTGAATATTTTAATTTGGGGGGCGGCGAGACTATTTCAATTTATTTTATGAGTCCGGGCACAGAAGGGGTTCGCGCGACGCTCTCACCGTTCCAGATTAGTAAATATTTGATAGCTTTATGGCTCAATGCGATACACGGCTTTGAAACGATTGAAATTTGCCCGATAACACCGACATGGTTGGTACACCTTGATGATTTTCTGTACTCAAGTGTATATGGTAGATACATTTAGCAGGATTCTATTAGGTAGGTTTATGTTTCTCTTACATATAATAAGTATTATATTTTATTTTAATGAGAACTTATAATACATATTATTATATCTTCTTATAAAACAGTACCGTGACTGAATACCTGGCTGACCGACTGACTACGTACAGAAAACTGATACACCTAGTAATTTGAAATTTGGAAGAATTACTAGAAGTGCACAGGGATTTGTGCTGAAATATAAGGTCCACCACGACATCAATCGTATCGCAGGAGGCCGATCTATGCAAGCTTACCACAAGTCCGTGAAGTGTGAAAATACACCAAGGTCCAAGATACCAAGAAAGAACTATCGGTTGAGATACTGATATACTGATATATTGATTATTTATTTAAGTTACTGAGTACATATAATATTTCCAAGCAAAGAACAAGTAATGTCTCAAAATTCAAATTTCATTAGGTATAGCAGTTTTAAAAGTTAAGCGACACGGTTAGGTAAATGCGTCAATAACTACCTAAAATACCTAATTCATTACTGTGATAACAATACGTACGACGACGTACTAGGAAGAACACTCAATGGTATACGAGTACATTAACGATACATTGTGCAAAATACCTCCCATAAACATCCTTTATTTTGTAAGAAGTCTTTATTTTATTTTAAATACGTGTAATTATCAATTTAAATTTCCGTTTTCATATTGCAATGGAACTTAAAACGACATCAATGTGTTGTAGGTACTTACGTCTCAAGGTCGAATACTGAGTAACTCAGGAAGAGTTCTAGTACCCGTTTTCACCAACGTTCTCTACATTTTAGGGTCTACACTCTACCTTAAGCTTAATTAGCTAACCCTTACTAACAATTACATTTACACCAAACTTTAGCGAACACATTAAGGTGAAAGTGACATTAGATAAGAAGTTGCGTAGTATGCTATCTACTACATCTACGTAAGTAACGTAGGTAATGTTCGAGACTTCTACTTAGGGGGTGGTTTTGGTTTGGTTGCTGGTTGATGAAAACGTGCAGATGTGTATAAGTATCATACGTGACTACTTTTTCACATTCTTTCAATGTAGGTATGGATAAAATATCTAAAGCAGCCCGCACACAGTCAATAATATTGACGAAAATATTGACGAAAATATTGACAATATTTTCGTCAATATTTAGACCCCGCACACTACGCAAATAATATTGTCAATATTTCTAACAAAAAGTGATTCAGTAAGGCGTAGAAGCTTGATTTGCATGCACGTGTGCTAAAATGGATACAAAGAAAAAAACCATTGCATTGGTTATTGCATTAACTTTATTGAATAAAAAAAGAAAGAAACGATGGCTTAAATACTGGATGACAAAAAAATTTTCGCATTGATTTTATTTTTCCTGTAAAATATACATAAACCTCTATTGACCATAATTATTTCAGATTTTTCGATTGGTAAACTTCGGAGATAAGGGGGTAACGGTATTTTTTCGACATTTTGGCCGATCTATCAAAAACTATTATATATAGAAATAAATAAAAAACTGTTTTGAAATGCACAAGTAAAGGCCTTTCATATGATACCCCACTCGGTATAGTTATCTTACTTTGAAATTTCAAACCCCCGATTTTCCCCCTTTTTTAATCAAACTAAAATAATTTTCGCGTTGCTTTTATTTTTCCTGTAAAATATACATAAACCTCTATTGACCCCCGATTTTCCCCCTTTTTTAATAAAACCAACCAAACCAAAATAATAAAACCAAAATTGAAAATTTTTAGGGTTCCGTACCCAAAGGGTACCAACGGGACCCTATTACTAAGCCTACGCTGTCCGTCCGTCCGTCCGTCCGTCCGTCCGTCCGTCCGTCCGTCTGTCAGAGGGCTATATCTCGTAAACCGTAATAGATAGACAGATGAAATTTTCACATATTATGTGTTTCTATTGCCGCTATAACAACAAATAATAAAAATTAAATTTAATTAAAAAAATTAAATTAAAATGGGTAGGTGGGTAGATGGAAATTTTTTAATTTATTTTTTTTAACGGAACCCTAAAAGAGCGAGGCCCGACTCGCACTTGGCCGATTTTTAATAAAACCAAAATTGGCCAAGTGCGAGTTGGGCCTCGCTCTTTTAGGGTTCCGTTTAAAAAAATTAAATTATTATATTTCCATGGGTACATGGAAATATAATAATTTAATTTTTTTAATTTAATTTAATTTTCATTATTTGTTGTTATAGCGGCAATAGTAAATTTCATCTGTCTATCTATTACGGTTTACGAGATACAGCCCGCTGACAGACGGACGGACGGACAGCGTAGGCTTAGTAATAGGGTTCCGTTGGTACCCTTTGGGTACGGAACCCTAAAAATAATTTTCGATTTTTCTTTAATCCAATGATGTTGGGCCACTATTATACATTATTTTAAATTATATATTATTATATACAATGCCCAATATATTATATATTTTATATTATATATTATTATATACAATGCCCAATTTCATGTCCATAGCTTTAATAGTTACTGAAATAATCGACTGTGACAGACGGACGGACGGACGGACGGACGGAGAAAGTCTCACCATAAGGGTTCCATTTTTACCATTTTGGTACGGAACCCTAAAAAAGAAAGAAACGATGCCTTTTATATGGATGACAAAGTGGAAAAGTGGAATTAAATCATTTAAATCTAATAAAAGAACTTCGAAGTACAGAAAAAGATGATTTTAAAAGTAGTAGCTTTAAAAAAATACTATCTTTAGTAACCCCTTACTTAAAAAAACAAGATATACTGATGCGAAAATCGTTACGTCTCCCACATTCTAATAAATTCTATTAAATATTCTTTTTCATTGCTTGTAGCACTGGGGATGTCCTCCATGTTTGGTTGCGAGCGCACGTCCTCCTGCCTTGAAATCTTTTTTCAACTAAAATATTGACGCGCGCCCGCACACTGTCAATATTTTTGTCAATATCCCTGCCTCCCCCCGATATTGACGAAATTTCCGGACTTCGACAATAATATTGATGAAACCCCGCACACAGTCAATAATATTGTCAATATTCGTAAATATTGACAATAATATTGACTGTGTGCGGGGTGCCAAAGACCTTACACTAAATCGCAAAACCTAGTACACTTCCAACACGACATAAATAATACCTACGAAACCGGTGAAGCTCCGAATATCTTTTCCGATTGAAGTGAAAACACCAACGCCATTCGCGAAGATGTGACTGGCGTTTGAGTACAGCACCGAAATCGCGTGGGATAGGTTAGGCGTAATCAAAACTCTGCTTTATTGAACAGGGAGTTTCACTTTATGTCTCGCAGGGCATGTCATGCAGGAGCTTCAACGCTGCCACCCGTAACAAGTAGAGGAGCGTCGCGTGGTAAGTAACGTTTTTGGAACGTAAGTTCTTTATCGCGCGGTACAGAAGGGGGCTAGACGGAAAAAATTAAGGAACCGACACTCGACACATTTTTGAAACCGACACTTTTTTGTTTAATGTGAATTTTGCATTGTGTTCGGTATTTTCGCGATACAACATTGAGTCTCCGTAGCCTAGTGGCTCCGGCAGTCGCCTAACAGTTCAAAGTCGATGGTTCGAATCCCAGCTCGACAGACCGAATTTTCCATTTTCAATTTTATTTTATTTTATTAGCGACTGCCGGTTGCTGACTGACTTGACTTGACTTGACTGCTGTTGTACCGCGAAAATACCGAACACAATGTAATCAAAAGGAACTACGTTCCATCCGGGTGTCCCTTGACACCTCTCAAGTTTTTTAAAGTAAGCAGGTTCTTTTTATTGCGAGATAGGCTTGCACTTGACGACAATCAATGATAGAAAGCACTGATGAGATCTAGGGTGGAGCGCGCATAATTGCCTATTCACTTTTGTCTTGAACCTTCAATTCACTTTTAAATGCGTAATGAAATTATACGTGGCAGCAGCAAACACGGTTACTGGAACGACGTCCCACGTATCGGTTCGTTTCAGAAACGTTGAACTAAAGTAGATTTGTTGAGTAGGATTGTAAGTATCAACGACACCGACGACGAAGAGGTTACATCATCCCAGCAGTCGTACGGTTTTTTTCTACGTTAAGTGCCTGGAAGAGATCGCTTCGCATAGGTAGTGCTTAGTAGGTCTAGACATAATAGGTCACCTATTATGTCTAGTACCTGGATGATTTTTGGTAAATCATGTTTTTTGGAAATTATGGTTTCGGGATCGCCTGATTTCCCACCTGAGCTATTTATAACCTTGTAGATGGTGGCGAAATTTACCGTCGTATTCTAATGATATTGTAGCAGTTTTTCATTGCCTGAAAACACGGATAAAATGACTTTTAGCTAAATCGATTTATCGCCCCCGAAACCCCCTGCATACTAAATTTCATGAAAATTGTTGGAGCCGTTTCCAAGATTCAGATTATATATTTATACAGGAATTGCTCGTCTAAAGGTATTAGATTCTTTTTATTGTTTACCTTTTATTTGTTTTTTTATTTTATTTTATACACAATAATTCAAGAATAATTCATAAATTCGATTATTTTTATTCATTCATTCACTGCATTTAATCATTCATATATTTATATTTATAATTTATAAATAAATTAAATTGTAAGATTTGATGCGCGAATCGCGAGGGCCGTTGCAGCGAGCGCCGCTCCGTGTTTAACCTCACATAGCTGTTCCATCTAATAGAATTGCGAGCTCGTTATCTGCTCAGATTAAAATATTCAGTATTTGAGTGATTTCACGAACGAGTGAGCGGCAAAGGGTTGACTAGTCGTTTCGCCCGCTTTGAACACTTGTGGGGAGACGAGCTTTGAGTTAGGTCCCTACCTATTTTACATGTACAGGGAAATGACGGCAGGAATCAAATGAGTTATTATAATTTTAAACCTTTTACGCACTTCTTACAAAGCTAGGATGCTGTGAATAAATAATTGCACATTAATAAATCCTTTCTAATATTGTTCCTAAATACGAAAATTGTTGGTTCATATCGATGTTATTTTTGCATGGGTAGGTAGATGATACCTACCGATTGATATATCCGTAGGTAGGTAGAGGTACTGAGAATGAATGGTGTAGTGAATGATACACAACATCCTAATTTGTTGAACCTACACATTTGAAAGGATGAAATAGTTCTTGAGGTACCATCTCATCACTCATAAGAAAATATCTCTTAAAATAGAAGTGTGAAAACGGTTAGTCATTTTCTTAATCTGCGTGAAGTCGTGGGCATTATCTAATGTAGGTATAATAAGTAATAAATGTAGTAAAGTAAAGTGATAATACTTATTGTACCTTACTGTTCATAAAAATCATAATATTGTTACCCGTTTCCAAAAACCACAGCGTTCGCAGAAGCAAATGAATTGTCGAATTTAACTGCGTTTTTCCGACATCTGGCTCCATGAATAATTCCATTTATATAATGGCGTCGACCACATCAAATATTTTATTCCGAGTTCTGCATATTTAAGAGTGACAAAAACAATGTTCGAGAATATTTAACGGCCAGCTCCAATGCGGCAGTCAATTATTTTCATAATTGATTGATTCGGAATATTGTGTTCGAGTGTGGGCATACTATTTAGTATTTATCTATATATAAATAAAAATCAATTGCTGTTCGTTTGTCTCGCTAAAAGTCGAGAACGGCTGGGCCGATTTAGCTGATTTTGGCTATGAATATACTTATATTATGTCTAGAAGGAGTGTCGCGCTACTAAAGAACGAAAAAAAACAGGCCAATGAGAATATACTAGTATGCGTGACGTGAGTGCCGCGCATGCGCGGCGTGTGTAATAGTTACCGAACTTATTCGATTATCGATTAATATTTCCATAGAACTTAGAATCGATAGTAGCATGGATATTGGATATTATGTTGTATAGTCAGATAATAATACAAATCAAACTATTTTATTCTATTAAATTAATATAATTTATTAATTAATATGACTATAAAAGTCCTCCCACAACGACGATTTCGATTCGTGCGTATTTTTGTTTCATCAGTCAACCTTGTAGCGCGGAATACGCGTAAGTCGAAATTGTTGCTGTGAGAGGGCCTTTAGGGTGAAATGAAATAAGGAATAAATATTTAAGGCTATTTAATACTAGTACAACGGTGCACAACCTAAACAATGTTTATCGATTTATTTCATTTCAAAATCGATTTTGTATTGTCTGTGGTTGTTCGAGAGGTATGGCACTTTACTAAGTGGGCGGCACCCATCAATGAAGTACGAAATTAACTGTAGTACATCTACCGAACAAAAAAATACGAAACTTCATGTGCGTGATCTGCCAAAATTATCATCCTAAATTTGACAAAGCTAATTTAATTATTTTTGAAAAATTTCAATTTCTTATTTTGCAGGAACTGATGTGAATTAATGTTATTTACTTATGGTAGGTGATGTTATTGGTTATTTTAGATCGTCCTGTTTAGTTTTTTCACATTTTATTTACCAAAACCGCCATTTAAAAAAACAAAATATTGGCTCGCGAGCTCCATATCTGGTGATGACCTAATTCAAACTGAGCGCGGGAAAAGGGCGTGTGCCACAGGTGGCAGCACAAATTTTCGACGCGTTCACAGCCTTTAGACTCCATCTTGTATATCTTTGGATTTTGGTTTTAAAATGTTTGCCGTAGTCCAGAGAAGGGGTAAACGGTGAAAAAAGAGGTAAAAAAAGAAAAATGACCTATGCCGCAAGATAGAGCTTCGGATTGATTTTCGATTTTCGATCGACCTGGAAAGTGACTTATGCTACTTTTTATCCCGGAAAAACAAAGAGTTCCCGAGGCAATGGATTTTGAAAAACTAAATCCACGCGGACGAAGTCGCGGGCATCAGCTAGTCTACAATATTGACGCGATAGATTACTTCACATCATATCGAATAGATAAGTACTTACTTTATATGTACTGCGTCCGCAATAAATAAATTTTAGAGAATTAGTTTCGACTACAATAGGCCGCAATGCGCGCTCAGCGCTTATTCAATATGATGTGAAGTAATCTGTCACGGCGATATTGTACATAAATAGACGGATGTTGTCGACGGATAAATATTGCACTCCACCCATGAAGAGCTAATTTTACGAGTGAAATTAGTTATTCACCTGTTGTTGCCATTTATTTATAGTGAGTACAATGAGACCGGCAGCGAAGCGCTCAGCCGCACCTACCTATTATTTGCGGACACATCAAAACCAATTTGTTGATTTCATATTTAGTGCGAATCGTGTATCAGCACTCTATTAATATGGGTACTATAATATTAATAACAGTCCACGAGAAACAGTGGTACATGTGTTTTCCTATCGCAGTGCCTTGTCAATTCAATTCAATTTCATTTATTCGTGATTTTTATTCGAGAGTAGGTTTAATAAGAAGGTTCTTAGCTATGTTTGATTAAATCTCTTCAGCTGTAGGTAGTATGGTGCCCTAAAAATATGATACCTAACTATGCGAACGTGTGTTTGTTTGATGGTTTGTTAGTTTACTTCAAAAACGGAGCAACAGATCGACGTGATTTTTTAGTTTAGGGTTTAGCTGACGACTTGGAAAGTAACATAGGCTACCTTTTATCCCGGAAAAACAGAGGGTTCTAGACGAAGTTGCATACAAAAGCCACCACCAATACTATAGAAATAAAATATATATTATTTAATTATTTAATTTATATATATTAAGTAGGTATTTGTATTGCTTAAGCTAGGAGTAGCTTCAAATATAAACATAGCCGTATAATTAGCTGCATCGCACCGATATCAGTGGCTGCATTGTATAAAGTCTTTATCTTGATCGCATCGATACACACCGATTAAAATACAGTGTAAAAAAGCAGTTATCACGTCTTTGGCTACGGACATTCGCTTTACCGTAGATGGATCACTTTATACAATTTTTACTGATCGCTCGTCCGGTCCATATAATTCGTGAAGTACGTGAGCATGACTTTTTGTGTAAAATGACGCGGGACGAGTGGATCCGGAGCGTGATGATATTCCCATTAAACAGGTGTTCCTTAAATATAAATTTTATCTATACAATATAATACAATTTATATGTATGTATTATAAATTGTATTATAGTGTGATTGAAAAAGTATTCATTAATTTATTTGCTTATTAACAATGTAGCGAATAAGGTCAGTGAGGGAGTCCTTAAGAAGAGGTTAAAGGGACATTCACGAGTTAAGAGTGAGATATTTTAGTAGGTACACTTTTTGTATTATATTTATGATTAAAGGCCGATTTCACCAACGTAAAATAAATCTTATCCGAGCATAAATTTGATGCTTTGACTTTATTTTCAATACAAAAACTGTCAGAACGCCCAATTTATTCCGAAGATAAATGTCACTCGACGTTGGTGAAATCAGCCATAAATAAATTTGAAAAAAAAAACTCTTGTAGTGACAATATGAATAAGTAGTCGCTACCGTGGTAAGTCACTATACGCCTAATAACAAGCTGAAATAGTGACATAATTATGAAGAACTAGCTGATGCCCGCGACTTCGTTCGCGTGAATTTAGTTTTTGTTTTTTTTTTTTTTGTATTAAAAACTTCCGTGGAACTTAAGGAACATGCAAAAAAATAAATTAACCGAATTGGTCCATCCATTCTTGAGTTATGCGCTTACCAACATTCATTTTTATTTGAATCATCAAATTTGAAAATATATGATGAATTAGCCCTTTCGATTGGAATGTCCCTATTATAACGTTTATTGGCAATATAAGGCGAATGTACATAATTGTTGTAAAGTGAAACTATTCAATATCTTATTAGCGTAGTTGACAGTAACAGTGTCTCAGAAAAGATAATTTTGCGATACATAGATGACAAATTAGATAACTCTATCGGTGCCTTAACAGGCAGGCACGTAAGAATATAACTATGTCGGTCGGTAGATTAATAACTATTTTTTCAAAGTTACGACAACGTTCCGTAAAAGTTGAATGCCAATTCAATAACATAAACCCATAACAGGAAACGCATGCCATTTTTTCATAGAAAGAACATTGTCCTTATGTCTATATAATATTATTATTATTACAAGCCTCAAAACAACGCAACGGTCGCGCGGCTTAGTCGGAGTTAAAGGGAATATTACCACTACGAGTAATATTATTCCTAACTATCATTCCTTTTTGCTAATGGGAATAGTTCGTAGATCAAAGTTAGCTATGCTATTTTTATTCAATGACAAGTCCTTGACTGCGAAGTGCGATCTATTCTGATAGTAAGCGACGATGCTACAGCTATTATGGTAGCGGGCTAACTTAGAAGGGATGTGGCAGTATAAATTAAACCCCTGTGTTTTTCATTATGTTTCCACAAAACCCGATAATTTACTAGATTAATAGATAAATAGTTACAATAATACAATAGAAATATGACTGCTTGCGATTTCTTGCAGGTACGTAATTTAAATAAAGCATAGATATAAATATACCGATTGGTAATTGGTTACTATATAATAGGTACAAAGAAATTATTGAAATCGTTGGCTCAGGTACGATATATCAAATCAATGAGTTCGATATGCAATTTGATAATAGCAAATTCTTTGATGATGAATCGTTCTTACAATAGATTATGAAAATTATTATGAAATTATGAAAATTCAATAAACTAGAATGATTCAAAATGCGCTTTTCAGTATCCGTTGGATATTTTTAATGTTATGAAATATCTTTTCACTCTAATTAATTTAGTATTTTTATACATCTTGTACCTATGTATTTTGAAGTTTAAGATAAGGTACCCTTTTTAGTAGCATTTCCAGATATTTGGTCATTTTACTTTTGTTTAGGTAATTTAAATGTTAGTAACTTAACCTAATTGAAATTAATAGCAGTCATAATTTTTTTAAACACAGCTATGAAAAGCCACTGCAGCCTGCTACATTCATCCAAAACGAATTGATTATAGCGCGCTACCGGCGAATGTATCTTTTAAGGTATTTTATTAACAAACACTTTTAATTCATATTAGCTCATAAATAGAGTTCATATTTAGTTGTCTCGCAGTTAATTGTGAATATTTAAGGGCATAATGATGAAGCACTTTCGTTGAATTATCATCATAACACGCAATGGAATCTTCTCATTAACGCAACGTTTTATTACCTCGCCTATATGAAATGTCTGGTTCTTTATATCACATTGTTAGTTCTTTATTTTTTTTATTAAAATGGTACAAAAAAACTTATAGCTAAACTAATCTAATTACTATACAAATCATGCCCGCGTGGAATGGTGCCAGAATACTGGCTGCATACCCGCGCTGGACAGCCAGGCTGATCCTTTGCGCAAAAAAGTCTTTTTCTCACCTCCGGGCGGAAAGCGTCAATTTTCCTCCCGCTGTGCTAAACGAAAATGTCGCTTTCCGCCTCCGTCGAGGAGAAAAATAGTATACACACCACGGGCAGTAAATAAGAAAGCCTCAGATCACATGTTTATTGACCTCGGCTTCGCCTCGGACAACAATTACATGTGATCTGAGACATTTCTTATTTTACTGCCCTAGATGTGTAATATACTATATTTCTTGTAAATTACTTGCAAACACTTCGAACATACATAGGTACGCATATGCATACGCATTTGCAAGTTGTTAATAAATTGCTTCTTATTTCTTTTTCAATAGGATATTCTCAAAGTCAAAAATTTGTGCCCGTGTTACTTCGACTTTGATCATGATGATTAGACACAAGACACATTTAAAAAATAAAAGATGTTAGTTTATAGAACGTGAAATAGTATTCATTTATTTTACGACTTGGTACTGAATTGCTTAATTTTTATCAATGATTACCTAATTTTTTTTTTATTAACTTATAATCTACGTTATACTGTAAAACCTAATTATTGTATTGTACCTGCTATGTATATCGACCTATGCCTAAATCGAAGAATAAACATACAATAAACATAAATAAGGGGCTACAAAGTTTCATTTTTAGTCAAATGAGAACAAAGCTTAATTTACATTTTAAGATTAACTGAAGAGCTGGACCGATTTCCAGAAACAAAATTTTACATCCTAAGGAAGGGCTTTTTACCGCGGAATATAAAGGAGTGCCTACGAGATTTTCAAAAAATCTAAATCTGCGCGAACGGCATCAGCTAATGACTCATATAATAGTCCATCAAACATAGGTAGGTACGTTGCCGCTGCAACAGCACAGTAAAATAAGCATCTGAGGCAAACAAAATATGAATCAAAGTAGGTGGTACTATTTAGTTTCAAGGAACCGAATTCAAATAAAAATTAGGGAATATTTTGTTGAAGATAAGAAAAAGTTCCTAAACCACTGCAGACTTGTAAACCGAAAAAAAGCACCCTATTTATACCTTTTATATCTAGGAAAACAATCAACATTCCTCGTCCAAAGTTATTAGTTGTAATATTTTATTAATATCTAATATCTTTATGTCTATGAGAAGTAAAAAGTTCAACAAAACATTTTGTTACGGTTGAAAGTAAGGACTCGGAGCATCTCGCCGAGTCATTTTATCGACACGGATCAAACGCTGTTAATCAAAAATTTTAATGACCATAGTTCAGAAAATAATACTTTCTTTGGCTACCAATACAAAGTGTGCCTGCATAGTTTTGATAGTTGATTACTGACAATCACATATGAATTCACTTTTAGTGACCTTGTTAATATTGTATATGGACCGCAGCCAACAATTCAACAGAAAAAACAAAGCAATTAGATTGAAAACTTATGTACAATAATTATACTTTTTAAAGATTATGAAAAAGCAGTAATTACAATAATTATATTCCTTCGGTAATTTGTAAAACAAGATAAAATAATGAACTAATAAAAAGCGAAACCTGTAAAAAACCGGAGATTGGCTTATTTAGAAGAAGATTATAGTATAAATTGAATTAGTGATGCCATTATACTGCTAGGCTTAACATTGATTAGTACCATGAAATATTTTTTTTAATACGATAATCGTTATTTGTTCTGGCTTACATAACAACAAAATGAAGTTGTTGAATATTTAACTGGGTGTCTGGTCTGGCAGCTAAAATTTTCGTCGATTTTAATTTCGAAAAAGTTGGAATCGAGTTTTACATGGATTTTATTTTTTTTATTTGTTTAAGTTTCGTGGTAGCCTGGATAAATACGAGATACCTTACTTTTAAAACTTTTGTTGAAATTATGAAGATGTAAAATTTTGTGTTTTCTATACTTAAAAGTAGGTAGGTATGATGTAGGTATTTTAGAAGTAACTGTGGTACTATCGTAACTATTTTTAGTTTATTGTAGGTTGTTAACCATTCTCTGAGAGGAGACCCGTGCTCAGTACCTAGTGAGCCGTTGATGGGTTGCTAATGATGATGATGATGATAGGTTTTTGGTTTTATTTTTGGACAAAAGTATCAAAATGAGTCGGTCTTAGGTTTCCGAGCCTGGTGTAGCGCGAGACAGTTTGGCATTTAGGCTCATTGTGATGATGTTATTGACTCCTTTCGATCCGTCCATCATCGCTACGTGCTTCTGTTTGTCACGAGGCGATAATCATCGTTAAATTATGTTTCTGACAAGCATATGCCCTGCCCGCGGCTTCATCCACGAAAAGCAGATATGTAAGTATTTCCCACCAGGTCTGGGAAATCGGGATAAAAATACCATACATGTTTTATTTTTGTTGAGTAGTCCTTCAATCAAGCAGCGAAGGTTCAACGGATCGACTTTATTTTGCACGGGTGTAAGCTGTAATACTATGATAGGTACCTACCTACTCTAAGGTGATATAGGATATTTGCTAAATACTTTTTAGCCCAAGAAAACAAAGGATAACAAAATGTAAAAAGAAACACCTAACTCAACGTGGACGAAGTCGCTTCGAAAACTAGTTTGCTCATAAATTAAAATAAAAGTGAGTCCTTGTGTTTGATGGATGGAGATTGCAGAGTTCTAAAAAGTAGAGCAACGATATCACGAGAGCACACATAAAAGTTGCCGTGGACATACACAGAGCCATTGTCTTCCGGGGCACAATCGCAGCCCCACCTCGATCGCAGGCCGGTATAGAAACTAGCCATTCGTCATCCATTATTCACGGCTTAAATTGCACAACTTTAGAGCGCCATTTCTAAATGACATCTAAATCTGTTAGTGTATTAACATTGTGAATAAAATTCATACAATCAATCTACATAAATGTCCGTGAGCGTCCGTCCATTAGTCAGCCGGAGCACAAAGGGCACACGCTCATCTCGTAAATCAGTCGTATGTACTTGTATTGAGTTGGTTTGCCCAAATCGTGCTCAATAACCAACGTGCGTCGACGCCCGCGTCGTCTAGCTTCGGTTTCCAGCCATTAACGACCCCTTCTGACATATTTTTCATGAAAAGTTAGCAAGTAAATCTTAAGATAATTCACAGATCCCAGATTTCCTGCGTTGGGCAAGTAACTTCTTTCTTATACGAGAAAAGTGGGTGCATTGGACTACAGAACTCAAGAGTCATCTTCATCATCATTGCAACCTGTGATATGATTTGGAAAGCAATTAATAATTGATGAATTGATGAAGTTGAACCCATTTCTAGCCCACTACAGGGCAATAGTGTCCTCCCAGAATGTGAAGGGAGATTCAATGTGAAGGGAGTTCCAAGGCTACCAATAGGCTATCAATGGGATTACCAAATTGGCATATTCGACTACTGAACTAAAATGAGAAAATAATATTAAGTTTTATAGTAAGGGCGCGGACTGAAACTGAAAGGTCGACGCAAGGTTTACATAAACCCTCCCTACCTTTGCACTACTGATGCAATTGCTGCTACGACAAGCTTTACGCTTAGTTGACGGAGAATGGGAAAAGTCATAATATTTCACATGGCTAATATTTTTTTTCAAAAAAAGAAAACATAATTTCCGTCAGCGTCTAGGTAACTTATTATTATTTTAATAACATTATTGCCAGTACACAATTTTGAGCATTAACAAGCGTGTCTAAATACAAATTAGATAATCAGTGAGTCGTTTTGTCAGACATAAATTGGATAATTATTCAAAGTGTTGCCTAAACACTCCCTAAACAGTTATTAAGATATTAAAATA
Source organism: Oeneis ivallda (assembly GCA_029955525.1). Classification (NCBI taxonomy): domain Eukaryota; kingdom Metazoa; phylum Arthropoda; class Insecta; order Lepidoptera; family Nymphalidae; genus Oeneis; species Oeneis ivallda. The sequence continues at coordinate 16,857,744 of JARPMR010000002.1, read as the reverse complement.
TGAGCTGGTGGCGTGGAGCGGTGTTGCGTCGCAGGCGGCGCGCGGCGGGGCGCCCAGCGGGCGGTGCTACTGCCTCGGCCGTTGAGTCGCGACTCGCAGGCCGTCGACATGCGGACGACTGTCTGCCGATTTTGACGTGATAACGTCTTATAGTGTAAGTACGTATTAAGTGTCACGTTCCGCTTGAGCCTGCGCGTGCAAGCGAGAGCGCGGAACAAGCGATAGAGAGGCACGATCGGCCCAAGCGTTGGCTTGTGACTAGAGAAAATTGTAATTTTCAATTAACTCCTTCTTTGTATTAAATAATGATAATTCAGTGATAATAATTGAATTCAATTCATAAAAGTATGCAATTTTTCATCAATGTTTCTTTATGACATCACGTAAAACTATCGTCCGTAAACTGACTTTTTTGCACGACACAATTTTATTGCACATCTTCTTCTTCCTCTTCTTATAAATATATAAAAGGAAAAGGTGACTGATTGGCTGATCTATCAACGCACATATCAAACCACTGCAACTGCACGAATCGTGCTGAAATTAAACATACCTACAGATAGCTTTTGTGAAGTAGCCATCCGCTAAGAAAGGATTTTTAAAAATTAAATCCCTAAGGGAGTAAAATAGCGGTATATAGCAAAGCCGCTGTCAAAAGTTAGTCCTTAATACCACTATAAACTAGGTTTTATTCGAGACTTTGTCCGTGTGAAGTTAAATTTTTAAAATCCCTTCGTTAACCTTTTGGGATTGATCCTTTTATTCTGGAAAGCTTTTCAACTTAGCTTCATCATCACCATTTATGGCATCAAGTAGGTCTGCACTGCTACGTGGTTGGTATTGGTCATGCACTAAGCGCTTTGCTTCCTCGTTCCTGATACGCACCGCTAAAAGGAATGCCCTTCCAGCTTCCGTTTTTCCAAGTAACTACAATTACCTAGTATCTTCAGATCAAGAGTGAATAGGTATTTTCTAGGCAAGCGCGCTCCATCTTAGGCTGCTTCTTCTCTTATTATCAGGCGTGATCGCAATCAAGCGACTTTCTATTTAGAAAAAAGATCGATGGAAAAAAGCTTTTCCAAGATAAAAGGTACACTATGTCACTCTCCAAGTCCTAGACCCTATTCTTTAAACACTAAACAGTAATAATTACTTAGGATACTTAATTATTTAGGATGAGGCAAATGACGAGAGTCAAAAATTACGTGTTATAAGGATAAACAGATTTACGACTACGAGTATGTTAGTAATTTTTGTTAATGTCTGAAACCATATTAATATTTATACGGTCTACAATATTATGTAATATATATTAAATTATAGACACGAAAGACGATTGTTTGTTTTCGCCCTAATTGTTCAAGTTTTTCTAAAATACATACTAGTAGGCATGAGACTGTAATGAGTTTCGTGTTAAAACTTAGAAGGTACCTATTGTAAGTTACTTTAATTTGTATTTTCTACGTTTACGTTTTACGTTTAGCCTATAATTTTTAATGTTTCATGAATGATTTATAAAATTCATTAATTGAAATTAACAAGAGAATTAAATATTTAGTTATTATCTACATTTGTATAGTTTCAATGTTTTTAATTGCTAAATTCTTTTTTAAGGATCTGTCATCCCATCCACTGGTGACCGAAGGACTGGTTAAGTCACTTTGGCTAACATTGTGTTTGTTTTTGTTCGTTTGACCATTCAGCGATAACGCAGCCAGTGTTCTGGGCCTATTTCCTACATTACAGCGGTTAGGGTGATTTTTTTTTTATGTTTAGATTATAATTTTAAATGATTAAACTTTTGTTTTTATTTGGATTTTAGATGATTTTACTAATATTCATCTGATCTTACAAGGTAATAAATATAAGTTTTTAACGAGATGAATAATTATGGAACCCTCGTAATATAAAAGTTGATTTACAAAGTCATCTTACCTGTGCGTGAAGTGAGGACATAAAAAAAACTAAGATTTATCGCATCCCAAAACAACGTACCTACTCGTTTAGAGCATTCAGTGTCATAAATATAACAGATTCAGTAAAGAATCGAGTTACATCAAATGGCTTTAAAGAGACCTTATCTTCCTATCTCTTGAAAATTGTCGCCACATCTCAAAGCGGTTAACACGAAGGTATAAGTTAGGTGACGAAGCCAGCTTCGGACCCGAACATATTAAAATAACGACAGAATAAAAAGGAGTAAGTACTTATATATGCATAATAATGATTTTGGGTGAATAAATATGAGGGGATCACTATGAATATCCAAATAAAAAAGTGGGAAACATGCTAAGGCTCGCGGGCCGGCCGAGCGGCTGGCGCGCGGCTCGCGGCCCGCGTCTAGCGTGAGATGCCGCGCGCAGATAGAGCCCAGTTGGGTCCTGCTATCATTTATATCATTTCATTGCGGCTGTTTACATTTCATTCATAATACCAACTGCAATATTTATTCCTGTACTAGATTTTGCCCGCGATTTCGTCCGTGTGGAGTTAGGTTTTCGAAAATAGCGCGGGAACACTTTGGTTTTTTTGAATAAAAAATAAAGATATAATTATAACTTATATCAATCTCCAGGTCCTAAACTATGTACCGATGTAAAAAACGATGGATGAAACATTGAAATTACTGCATTGCAATTGCAGTAGTAAGCTTAAAAGAATAAAACAAAGGATTTACAAATTGATTTTAGGATTAAACTTAGTGTTCTAAATATCCCTAAAACTCAGAATATCTGAGAAGGCAATATTTGAGATATTTTCTTTATTTATTTAGGGGCTTTTATACCTTGGCACACGTCAGCCTCATTTTAATCTGAATTCAAATTCTATCCCTGAAACTGTGATAAAGGATGATAGGACAAAGTACCTAGGTGTGTATAATTTTTTTAAAACCTTAACTCATGTAGACGAAGTCTTAGGCATCAGTAAAGTATAAATCATCAAGAAATAAAATTATATTTGTTACCCAGAAACAGTTTATGAATAAAACCGACCGGAGGTAATATTATAAGCCGCGATCGTATTCGTTTTGTTTTAATAAGCCCTCGGCATGTATGTGTCGCCGAAGCTCGCACGTTGCTCCTTATTTATTGACCTATTAGAGATAACATTAAGATCAAGATGCACGGCCAAGGACCTTTTGTTATAAAAATGTCTACCTCATTATTCTTAAAAAATTAAAGGCGGCTTAATATGGATCTAACCGGCTCGGACTATCTATTTATAAGCCTTTAACAGCTTAATAGGTTCATTTAATAATCGATATGCTAACATCTATCGTGTATTTACATTTTATGAGGAGTTACAATAAACTTTATTGTCGTCTTAATGGGTTGATGGCTACTAATATTACAATGTGTGTAGATTTTTAATATATTGTAGATCAGGTCACAAAAAGTTAAAATTAGTGTCTATTACGAATACTTATCTCACGAATGAATGATTTTTCTACGCGCTATAACAGGTGTCAAGTTGTTAAATCGTTTAGTTCCAATTTCACCATCGCATAGTGTAACGTTTAAATTTATGATGAACAAATACTATTATATGACAGATTTTCAATACAAAAACTTGGTGAAATTGGGCCACAATGGTAAAGAATTAATTTAATCATTAATAAATAAGCATATCCATATAATGCTGACTTGGTCAATCCTATGGCGGCATCCTGTCGTTATAATTTTTCCCAGATTTTTAATCTAACCAATTTAAATCAATACTCATTATAGGTTTCAAGGGACACTCATCTCGAATTTTTAACACAGCGACACAAACTTGTTTAATGATTATTATTAAAGGCATTTTAGGTTTATGACTTTTGGCTCTTGATAAATGATTTAACCTGTGAGCTTGATTAACACGTTGAATTGGCTGTTAAATTGAGTGGATATATTACATCTTGAGCTCTAGATGAAAATTTCAAGCAGTTTATTGTAGGTACTCGTATTGTGTTCTTGATCGAAGATTTCATGCAGTGACTTACCTACTGTGTATTCTGCTTGTGTGAAGTGATCTTGGCTTTTCTTTCTGGCTCGAAAAGAGTAGCCTTCCCTATTGATTTAGGGTCAGTAAGGATCTTGTGTGGTATGGGGGTGGGACCAAAAAGAGTTGGTTTGCAAGAATTGAAAATGCAGAATTAACATGATTAATTTATTATTTTTAATTACCAAAAGCTTAATTTAAAAAAATTTGAAAGAGGTATTCTGACGAATAAAAAATCATCATGATCATCATCATCATTAGCAACCCATCAACAGCTCACTACTGAGCGCAGGTCTCCTCTCAGAGAAGGGTTATAGAGGCCATAGTCCACCACGCTGGCCGAATGCGAATTGGCGGACTTCACGGAAGAACTCTCAGGTGTGCAGGTTTCCTCACGATGTTTTCCTTCACCGTTGAAGCAAGAATAAAAAATAAGTAGTTAGTAGTAGTAGTAGTAGTTTGAGAGACTCTTCAAAAAAGAGAGGTCATCAAAACGATTTTTATTCGCGTTTCAACTGTCGGGATAAAAGTTTATTAGTATCATGTGCAAAACTAAACCGGTCCTATACTACAACATTTTTAATTGCGGGAACAAATAGTTTTTGTGGCGCAAAGTATAAAGGAACACAATTAATTTTTCGGCCCCTTTATAAGCATTGTCCGCTTTCAATTAGCAATTCCGCTACTACATTATGTATGATTTTTGTAATTTTAATTAATTGGCTCTGGACCTCTAATGAATACTATTAACCAACTACAACATGACGAAGAATATTTTTTAAACTAAGTAACAAACCATAATAATTTTAAAAATATTGAATTTTTTAAATTATTTAAAAATACCTTCTGACAAAGTTGCTTGTTCAAATTCAAATTCAAAAATATTTCTTTCATATAGGCTAATTTATGGGTCTTATGACAAGTCAAGGGTCTACCACCGGTTCGGACAGCAGATTCTGCTGAGGAGATCTGACAAGAAACTCGGCAAGAATTTTGTGACAAGTTCTTACAACATATGTTTAGATTTTTTTAACAGCTAGAGACAATACTGAGCAGGTAAATAAGATAACCTTTACAATCCAACAAAAAAGAAATCGGCTGAATTGAGAAACTCCCCCTTTTTGGTAGTCGGTTAAAAATGATAATTGTCCAAGGTCAAGGAAAATTTTACTTATTTTAGTGTTTCTTTAGGTAATTTTACTAACAGCTTCAAAATAAAAATAAAATAAAATAGGTAGGTACTTAGATGAAAACGAAAAAATAAGGATTCGAAAACAAATCATTCATGCAATCTTTAGAAGTCCAATCAGTAGAGAGTTCTTTCTCCTTTTGAATTCACTCCTGTAAAATAAGTAGCCTAATAAATATTCCAGAAAGTTGTTTTAATTTCTTCTTTACACAGCGAAGATTACCAGACGCGATCGGAAAAACTTCCTTGTTTTTAATTTTCTTTTAAACATTAATTTTGTTCTTTTTCTACATTTTATTTCAGCGAATAGTCTGAAGGCTTTCTTAACTTCAAAACGCTTATCTCTTTAGAAGAATATATGCTACAGTTAATTGTTTTTACTATTATTAACTTTATCACAACGCCTCAAGATTCATTATTTGATAATAAACGAAGTTTATTTTGAACTTTTTAATTGCTTCGTAGAGACCTTACTTTACCGGGCATTTCATTTGTATTTTTCTTTGTTTAAGAATACGATTATCCAGTTATACACTGTGTAAGTAGGAAACTGTAGTTATTTATATCTAATTTATGTAATTATTTATCTCATTTTATATTTATCTATTATTGAAATTGAAATAAAATACATAAGTACAAGAACATTGATATACCTATTATCTAACTACGTTGCTTTTGTTAACTGCTTAAAGCAGGGAATACTTTAAGTTTCTGTCTTCAAACAGTAATAAGTAGTACTGTTTACTGATTGAATGCCTGACAGACATCACACAGCTTATCCATAATCAAGATTTTTCAATACCATCGTTAAGGAAAATTGAAATTGCAAATTTTCCAGTGGAAATATTTTTCGAGTAGGTGTTGTCTGTGCTCTGCTATAATATGTGCCTTATTTGTGCACTAAGGAGGGTGAAATCCACGCGGATGAAGTCGTGAGCATCAGCTAGTGTAGGTACCTGTCTATTGCAATGCAGATAGTAAAGTGATACTGCCTTTATAACCGCTCTTCCATGAAGATATTTGTTAGGAAATTGCGACTGCGTACAGCGAGGTACAACAATAGTGATAAAGTTGACTGATCGCTGCATGCGAGAGACAATGCATTCATATCGAAGGCACGGGCTCGCGATCATGGGAAAATGACCGGTCCACCGACAATCACGGAGACGAACCGAGCGCTGCGGGCGCACCTTATCACTGCAGAGTGCAGAGTGCAGCCTAGTGTTGCACGCAATGGTATATTGATAGACAATCGATACTATCGTAATCTTGAAAAAATGGTAAGAATATCGATAGCCCTCCTATCGGTAGCATTGATATAGGTACCTAATCGAAACTATTGATAGGGTCGATAGTCAATAGTTTGGGATGCTATTAATATAAGACAAATCAATTGATAGTATCGATAGCCCTATACTAATATTATAAATGCGAAAGTTTGTTAGGATGGATGGATGGATAGATGATTGTTGCTCTTTCACGCAAAAGCTACTGGACGGATTTTGATGCAACTCCACAAAGCTTATACCTACTACATTACGTTCCCTCAAATATGGTTGAGCGAAGCAATGGCTGGGTCATGCGTCATGCTCGTGAACGGGTGCCACCGGCGGGAATGGAGCTACTTTATGTCTGCCCATCTTAAGATAGAAGTTAGTCGGTATGCATTTTTGGAACTTCCCTCATTGTGGAAACACTGCATATATAGCATAGTATTTACTGTATTGTAAATTCGTTTTGAAAAGAGCAACCGCCGAGTTTCTTGCTGGTTCTTCTCGGCAGAAAAGGCATTCCGAACCAGTGGTAGATTCATCGACTATTCAAAAGCACTTGTAAAAGTTTATTTGAATAAAAAATATTTCTATTCTATTCTATTCTATTAGATGACATTTTATCCCGGAAAATTAAAGAGTTGCCGCGGGAATTAAAAACCTTAATCTTTAATAAATTAGGTATAAATACCTACTTACTATCGATATTTTAAACAATACTGCTTATTATAGATACTATCTCTACTATTAATACAACTTTTATGAATAACTGTCGATAATATCAATAGTAAAATTACCTACTATCGATAGTATTGTATCTATTAGCGACATCTGTATCTATCTCTCTCGCTCTCTGTCTACCTCTAGCTATCGATAGTGAAACTATCGATAGCCATGCAACGCTACTGCAGGCCATTGTGCCTCGTATCATACAGACATAACTACATCGGATTATTCCCCACATTCGCAATATTCCATACCGCTCGACAAATACTTGCCAGATTATAACCCTGATTAGAATGTTTAGTGGCCCACCGACTCGTATCCATATTCACATGCGTTCCATACTTCGGGCTAAGTGTCCGTTCTGACACACGATTTTCCGTAACTTTTTGAACTCATACTGCGTGTTACTATTCATCATCATCATCACTACATCATCATCATGAGCAACTCATTAATGAGTCTCTAGTCTATGCCCCTCTCCAGTCCTTATCTATACCCATAACACAGAATATAATATAATAGTACTAAAATCACGTCGACCCGTTGCTCCATTGCTGCGTAATTGAAGGACAAGGCAAACCAACAAACAAACACGTTCGCATTTAGTATTTAAACATTAGGTAACTAGTAAGCATGAGCTTAATAATAGGTATGTATATGAAGCATATTAATTCATAGTCTAAAGATCTTGAGCTTAATTTCTGAGTTGGGTCAATAAAAAGTTATTTGGGTTTTATGACAAGAAATTCTCTATTGCAGTATGGAGTTTTTTTTCTGCGCCAATTTCCATTCCATCGGACCATGTTTGCTTACATACTAAGTAATTGTGCACTCACATATTAGGTATATCATTAGTCGATGACCAGTCTGCTTTTGAAATCGCCGTGGCCGGGTCGTGAGGATATTATTGTTATTGCCATATTTCATGCGGCGACTCAAAGGAAATTTAATTTATAAAAAGCAATGACGGACAGGCGATTCATCATCTCAGCGAGTTATGACACTAATATAAAAAATAGCTATAAATGTGTGTGCCCTGTTCAGATTGTCCGGAATGCATCATCTGCAGACCTATAAAAACTGAACCCGATACAGTTCGCGAAGGCAATTAAGTAATAAAACTAGAGGTTCACTGTCTTAATAAAATATCACGCTTTTTATTACAATAATATATTTACCTAGGGTAAAATGCCCAGTCTCCGGCCACTTAAGGTATCTGCTAACTTAATTCATTCATAACTAAGCTCTACAGAGGAATTAGTGCACAAGTTTTTTTTTAAGTCGTGAATATATTCAGCCTGGCTGTCCAGCGCGGAAATGCAGCCAGTATTCTTGGCACCATTCCACGCGGGAATGATTTGTATAGTAATAGATTAGTTTAGCTGTAAGTTTTTTTGTAACATTAAAAAAAAAGCAAACCAAAAAAAAAATCGGCCAAGTGCGAGTCGGGCCTCGCTCTTTTAGGGTTCCGTTAAAAAAATTAAATTAAAAGATTTCCATCTACCCACCTACCCATTTTAATTTAATTTTTTTAATTTAATTTAATTTTTATTATTTGTTGTTATAGCGGCAATAGAAATACATAATATGTGAAAATTTCATCCGTCTATCTATTACGGTTTACGAGATACAGCCCGCTGACAGACGGACGGACGGACGGACGGACGGACGGACAGCGTAGGCTTAGTAATAGGGTCCCGTTGGTACCCTTTGGGTACGGAACCCTAAAAAGGAACCGGAACCCTAATATTTTAATTAAATTTTTTTAACGGAACCCTAAAAGAGCGAGGCCCGACTCGCACTTGGCCGATTTTTTTTAAAATAATGATTAATAAAACTAGAACTCGCCACTTAGAATCACTTCTCCACTAATTTTTTTCTTAATGGAACATGGCGGTCAACACGCATGCTCTCACCTCTGCTTTGAAATTGGAACTAAAACTCAAATGTTTACTAGCGTCACATATCTTTGCGTCTATGTTGTAGATAATTGAAAACAGTTTTTAAATATATCGCTTATTGGCTCGTAAGAGCATTCCTATTTTATTTAAAAATGATGTCGTCTGGCCGCACACTGGTGGGGGCCGGTAAACTGGGCAAGTTACCCTATTATGCGATACAACTTTATAAGTAACTAATTGTGAATTGAAAAGAAAAGAATAGAATAGGATAGAACTGAATATAACAGAACAGAACAGAACAGAACAGTACAGAACAGAACAGAATAGAATAGAATAGAAATATTATTTATTCAAATAAACTTTTTACAAGTGCTTTTGAATCGTCTGGCGCTACCATCACTGGTTCGGAATGCCCTTCCTGCCGAGAAGATCCAGCAAGAAACTCGGCGGTTGCTCTTTTCAAAACAAGTTTACAAAAAAATAAAATATACTACCTATGCTATGTATGCAGTGTTTCCACAATGAGGGAATTTCCAAAAATGCATACCTACTTACAATGCAATATATTATCATATGATGGGCAGACATAAAGTAGCCCCATTCCCGCCAGTGGAACCCGTTCACAAGCATGACGCATGACCCAGCCGTTGATTCGCTCAACCATATTTGAGGGAACGTAACAATAACAACCCGCATCACACGACACCACCACAGAAATGTTTAAAGAGTGCGTGACATACTTAATACTTATGCTAACCCATGTTAAGGCATCGAATTGAATACTAATATTCAAATACTCATTTTAAGACATCACTTAGCCAACAATACCTATATTCAAGTAACAAAAAGTATAGCTATTATAGTAAATAATTGAATAATTAGACATCGTAATACGTAACACTAGGATACGAAATACAAATTATTTCTTGATTTTTTTAAATACTTTTATAATACGAAGGATCGAGTGATAGGATAGGATATTTTCCAGGATGCCTCCCGCACCCCGTACACCTTTCACGCCTCTGGGACCCGCCGCCGCGTGATTCAATGACGATTTGCAACCTTATTCACCATGCCGGCTCCCCTCTCTAACTCAGCCCACGCAATCCAAGACTGCGACACAGTTCTTATGCCGAATTGCCGGTCTATACATAGAGGTCTTTGTGCAGAATCAAGTCGATACGTATAACGTATCCCCGTTGAGGCATGATTGAAGGACAAACCTACAAAAATAGGTATAAGTATTAGTAGGAATTAAGAAAGGATGAGAAATATCAGATTCAATTAATATGTAAGTACATGTTTTACCTTTGTTTACAACGAATACGCAGTAGGTACCTACCTGCCTAGGTACTGCCTAATAAGTTTCTATTGATTCTATACTTAATTTATTATTTCTAATATAAAATTAATAAAACCCATTCGTTGCGTTATTATGTTATTAAATAATAATGCAATTATGAAGGTTAAGGCTATCCTCAATTTGGTCTCAATATAATCTAAGGTTCGAATTATGGATTGTTAAGTCATAACTGAGCTTATCATAAATTCCAAGAGAAACTCTGCTATTGACGCAATAAAATAATGATAAGCATAATATTATACCAATTAAAAACCTTGAGAGCGAATTATACCAAATGTCGTCAGGGTGGTCTACTCACTACCGTCATTATTTCATAATAAACGACATGAGAGTTTTAATCGATGTAATTGCTTTTATTTTATAGAACCAATACAGCTTTTCAAGTCGCGAATACAACGAAAGAACATGATTCCTACTAATTAATGTAAGCACCGAGGAGTAAATTAATTGTCGGCCGTTCGTGTAGAGGGAATGAAATATTTATAAAATTCATAACAGAGCTAATTATGAAACATCGACGCTCTCGCCCGCGCCACCCGCAGTTCGCCCGCGCAAAGACCCAGCTTCAGAAAAACCTAATAATTCCCTGCCGGCCTCACTTGCGAACCTTTTTCTCTCGTACTCACAACCTGACAGCGCACCGCAATCATAAACTGTTTTTGTTTAAATGACCAAACGCGGCGACAACTATGTAGTCGGTAATTGTAGTGGATCGTAGAATAGACGCAAGTAGTCATTTACAGGAGATACCTGTGCGATATAGGAGCAATAAATCTCGTTACCTGCGATCGAAACCTGCGTAAGTCTATCTTCATTCACGGGGAAAACTTACGATTGGGAAGAAAATGAACACCGGTTCATACGATACTGGTCGTATTGCTCGAACCATAAAATTGTGTTATTGTCAAACAAGAAGTAACGTGCCATCTGCAGGAGCAAAACGTATATGGCGACCGCTAAATATTTATCAGTAAATTAGTATGCCTAAACTAACGAAATCAATTAACTTTGCTTTTTGTTGATAACAGGTTTCGCACAACGACATTCCGGTATTTCGCAACATGGATGTTGCCGAACAATCCCTTCGCCATGACAAAGTAATGTTTTCCGCACATATCTGGTCATCGTTCGGCTTTTTGTGTAACATCGATAGCTTCAGATTTTAAATTCCACACAAATTCGTGTTGTATACGCCCTTCGGGCCTCGTAAGTAAACAGAGCAAGAAAAATTTAATTGGAAAGTATGAGAAAGTGTCAGTGCCTAATATGTCCTCAGAAGTCTGAAGAAATCAGATGTTCCATTTCAAAGATACGATGAGATAAGATTTTTTTAATTCTTCTTATTCTGGAAAATGAATTGTCAGATTAAATTCATAAACAGTTTGAACATCAGTTATAAGCATTTGCCCCAAACTTAATCTGAATGTATTTTAGTTATTCAAAAATTTCGTAGACTTCTTCGTAATGTTGGTTTAATTGGCCAGAGTTCAAGCCCCCTCGAACCACGTGTTAATAATAACCTGCTACGGCCTTGCCTACGAAACAACGAAAACGAGAAATATTTAAAATTTTAATTTGCATTAATTTCTGAGTATCTGAAACCACACAAACCGGTACCAAAAACAAAATAAACACCAAAAAGGCATGCCATTAACCACATCCGGCACAACTTGAAACAAGCACTCGTAGCGTTCGAAACTTAAACCCACGTGAGCAATACAGAACTGCAGATTCGGAACTTAAACGGTCGAACTTGTGACCCCCGTAGCGAATAGCGATATTGAAGGAACAAGACAAGTTTTGCATAGAGCGGAGCGGAGTAGCCGTACATCAAAACAACTGGTGTCGTGGCGATGAGGCGAGGTGGCGGCGCGGCGCGGGGTGGGGCCGTGGGGCGGATCGGGGCGTGCAGCTGCAGCCTGCAGCGGTGCCTCGGTGCCTCCCGGCTCGCGGCTGCACTCAGGACGACGCATCGGGCGATGCACTACGTACCCGCACCCGCACGACGACCGCCGCCTTCACCCGCCGCTCGACTCGGCGGCCGACGGCCGATTTCTTAACGGATCTCTATGCTGCTGTCGAATGCTTCATGATTATTATCAGTGCATTAAAAATAATACTAATACTAATAATAATAATATTACTAACCCTTTTACCCTACTACGTTTTTATTCGGAAACGAATCTTTCAAGGTCCAAAATCTAGTGCGTTTTTCTCAGGAAAAATTTGTGATTATGTTAACTACTTCTGATCTGTCGATTTATAAAGAGTTCCTTTACTACTGATTTAGCAGCATCTGTAGGTATTATGTGTAATTATATTATCACTATCAATAAAATTAATCACAATATAAAATGTGGTGACTATGAAAATGCTGTTGTAGCTTTACGTTATCTACCAACAATTTTATTGTTGTAACCTGAAACGGTCACTTTGTTGTGAAACAACTGACGCCATCTATTGACCGATAGCGAAACTATACCGGTAACAGAACCTTACAGTTTTTTTATGTAATTTAAATTTCCTTCTTTTGTAACACATACCTTTAGATATAAAAGTTCCCAGCAGGGATAGTTTGGGAATGTATGTTAATTATAACTAATTGTCTCTGGTCTAGTGGGAGGTTTCAGCCGTGCCTCCAAGCGATTTAAGTGTGCCGGTACAATGTCGCGCAGAAACCGATTAGGGGTGAAAGGGTTTAATAAAAAACGGCATATGGATAAGGAAGGCAAATGGCCCTATGTGGTGGAAAGGCTTATGTCCAGAAGTGTCCAAAGATCGGCTGATGATCGTGATGTTGAATATTTCAACTTCTATTACTAAAACACCGAAGTTAAAGGAATCGGCACGGAATTGAGAAGCTCCTACCTTATTGAAGTCAGCTAATTAGGACATTACGATTCTAAAACACTATAGTTAAATATTATTTGACTTGTAAAACCTCATCCTACCGCCGAATGTTAAGATGTGACCTTATCGATAATAAACATAAAAAGGCATAGAGGTGTCATAAACTAGAGATGAAGACTTCCACAAAATGGCCACCACCTGACTGTTGACCAAGACGATCAGTTGAACTTACTTTTTGTCAATCAGTACATTAGCACTCTCAATAATGTCACTGTTTTTTTACAATAGATGATAATAATCTGTCACGCAAATTTTATATGGTACCTACTTGTTATAAAAAGAACAAAAGTCTGCTTCCCAGGGGGAAGCTGAGAGCTTTTCTCGCTATATTGTAGGATTGCTTTCGAAGAGTGTGGTCAATCACCAAATTTGCGACGTTTGATCTGCTCGTCTATTGGCGATTTGTTACACGGTATCGGTAGATACAATATGTTGTACTTACCGTGTAGTGAATCGCCAATAGACTTTTGCTATAGCACGGTCGATGCTTCTGATCTTCTTAGCTATGGCATGGTCGATGCTTCTGATTTTCTTAGGCAGAAAATGCGGCGGAGTATAATATGGACTTGATGTTTCATCGGAAAATTTTGAGTTTAAAAGTTTTTGTCAGTTTTTATAATTAGGTGAGCCGCAATCTTATTTACACCTGCTTTTATATGTAGGTATCAAGTTTTGCATCTCTATAGTCTTTAGCTCAATGTAAAAAGGAAATTTTATCGAAAACTGGTACAATGTTATGTGCCCATCAAACGTCCTGCATTTTATAACTGTGACGATGCACATTACAATTTGTAATGGTAACATCCGCGGATACGGACTTAATTTACATGCAAATACATCGGCATTATTACAAAAATGAGCATCCTGTCGCATTGCGATCGATTTGCATATTTTTTAATAAAATATCAGGAAAAATAACAAAGGCATTCGTTTATAAAATGGACGTACAATAGTTGGCGTTTCCGGTGAATTATTCATAAAATTAAATCAAAGCATCATCATAATCTGCGTTAGACAATTATGTAGTTGTTTATTACGCAATGAGTGCGCGGAAGCCGGAGGTGTACATAAATTATAATTATTATAATACTAGCTGATGCCCGCGACTTCGTTTGCATGGATTTAGGTTATTTAAAACTAGCTTTTGAAATGTTTCTAGGTCGGAGTCGCCCTGGAAGCTAGCTAGGTGTACCTAATTATGTCCCGAATTTCATATGAATCGGTTCAATATTGATTCGAGGCAGATAATATTACCCAGTTTTATATTTATTAATTTATTATAAGTATATATTATTGTATATACCTAAGTAGATATTAGCATAGCAGCAGAGTAAGGATAGCCTTATATACTGCGGTATTAGTGTGTATTATTCGAGATATGTTGGTGTAATATGGTGTAGGAATTTTTAGGAATACATTATAATTTAATTATACTACGGAAAATTACAAAATATGGTTTTATTTTGATGATCACTCAACTTAAACTTTTTTAGAATTATATTTAAAAACAAAAACCAAATCACATTTATAAGTCACAGTAACAACTTGTAGTGACTCTACAATCGCATCGGTTTGGATATTCTACATAAAAGAAGCCCTTGATAGTAAACGTTCTTTCAGTCAAGTTTTTACTACTTAGTTATTGACTCAATTTATACAAAAATACGAACACGCTGAATAAAGATTAAAGTAAATTATTGAAAGTACATTTGAATAACAAAAACTATTATTACTGCCATCAATGACATCACGTCATGATCATTGACTGTTAAATTAATATACGAATAGATTATGCCTGTTAGAGCCCATTTACATGTAGGACTTACCTAACTTCTGAAACTAGGGACTACTTAACGCATCTTCTTATTCAGCCCTGATTTTCCGACTACCAAAAGAGGGTAATATTTTTTAATGACTTATCATTTATGACTAGGTATATCACGCGTTATGGATTTTAACATAATAATCCCACCAAAAACATTTTCATGTAAAATGGCTCGCACTGTCAAAAAGTTACCTGATCTCATGCAGAGCCAAGCGTCTAACTCCACACGCCTTAAATCTACAAGTCCTAACTTCACAAACTCTACACCTTAGTCAAAATACGTGGCTTGGCCATTTCGCTACATTCACATGGGCTAAGGTGAAAAATTTATTCACTGTTCATTACTTTGCTGTTATACAATAGTTCTTGTAGTACTGAAGCGTTTTTGTTGTTTGTGTATAGTAAACTAGCTTACATACCAAATTTGAGCCTTCTAGGACTTCAGGAAGTATCCTAAGAATTTTGTTAATCTTCATTGAGTCAGTCAGTGACGAAATCGGGGTTTTTAGATATCAATAAAATCTAAAGTACCTATGCAATTGAAACTTTATAAGTTAATAAGTCCACTATTTACATCATGTCCCAAGAATTTTGTTTATCTGGTATAATCCAAACCCAAGTTATAAGGATTCAAAAAACGTCGAAGCGCTTCGAGAAAAGGTAGCTAGTGCTTTTGCGTTTCGCTTGGCTCGTCTTGAGCGGGGACACTACCGGGTCCAGAATCCAGATATGAGATGTAATTAGATTCGTCTTTGGTTTCTTGTAGGAGTATGTGTGAGTTGTGGGAGTAGTGTGGTATAGTGTACAAAATTTTAAACATGGTGTCCGCGGAAAAATACTTACCAAACCTATTTGAATTTTCAGTTAATATTTTTAACGCAGTCAATTTTTTAAATAATATTATGCTTGTAATAAAAAATATTTTGTCAATATATTTTACACCATTGAAAAAGTATCGCATTAAATTTAGAACAGTCGATTTAGTTTAGTTTGTGTTATCTATGTGGTACTTTTATACTTACGTTTTCATTACAGTATTCCAGTCATATAAAAAATCGTATTATTATTACAGAATACTGAACAATGGATCGATACCAGTTGATTGAAACACTGAGCTTCAAGCAACAAGTAAAATTAGTTCATCGAAATTAATGTAAAAGGCCCTTTACTTTATTTACGCTTCGAATCGATGCGTGCGTTTTGTTGTAATTTACATAAGAATACGACACAACCGGCACCGGCGTTTTTTGTTGTCCATTCTATGAATTTGTTGTCATTATCTAATCATAGAATGCATAAACATTTCTTTTGTTTTAATGCGTTCATAAAATTTATACATTTTATTATAGATAAAATTGGATCCATTTAAAAGGTTTATAAAATAAAATTAGGCAGTCGGTAAATTATTGATAAAAATGTATTTTTCGTTTTTAGCAGTTTTCGTGAGCGGAATAAGTAATAACATACTCGTAATTTGTTGATAAGGACAATTATTTATTTATTTGACGTGAAACCTAACTAACTTATCTTCACAATTTATATTTTCCCCTATACCTTGGGACCATTATTATAACGCTTCTTATCATGTGGGTTTATATGTATGTACTTATCTTTTAACATTTTTGAGCCTTATCAAGTTAAGTAAACACTTTTCCCCACCTTTGGAAATTATGTAGAGAATGATAAATTAGTTATAACATTAACTATAACACGAAAATAAACAAGTGAAAAATAGTTGGAACGGCCAGATACTATCTCTAGTCACCTGAACGGAAGCGCGACACAAAAACTGCATTAGTTCGAGTAGGTAGGAAGTTAATTATAAGTGTAGCATACCCCGCTCTATAGCTTTATAAATAACAACATAAAAGATAAGGATCGAATACATTAAAGATTATTTAAAAACCTACATTATATTAGGCTCAAAGTTTACTTTACAACCCAGAGGATCGCAATACCTTGCACTCCGTTAATACCTAATTTAAAATGAAGAATATCTATTGACCATTCCCTTCATGGTCACATTCATCATATTCATATTCAACACTTAAATCGCCAAATGGGCCGAGTCCATCATTAAAGGCACTTCGCCTAACGACGACTTTCGTTCTTGTTCAAATATATTGGCTTTAAGTTGCGGGCGTTGGCAATTAGGTGCACAAAAACGTGACGTTCTAGTGCCATAGCGAGAACTTGAACGTTTGCTGGTACTTAGGCAGCTTTGGCTGCATTTTTATGGGTGCATTTTTTGATATAACCACTCGCGCATTTTTTTGTCAATTTCAAGACTTTGGTAGATTCTATGGCGCATTGGTAGGTAGATATAGGATTTTATGGCCGACGACCCGTGCACCCACCGGCTTCTCCCACCAGTGGGTGCAAGGGGAATTCGTATTTACCCGTACACCCACTGCGTTAGGGTAGGTAGTAGGTAATTAAATATAAAAATATGTCGATATATCGTATCGATAATCAAGTACAAAATAGAAATTTACAGTGTTTTATTAAAAAATAATTATTATAAAATAGAGAATATATCCTTCCTTGCTTGGCATGCATTCTCAATAAATTAATCAAGAAGTGCTTTAGTTAACTATGTAAGTATATAAAATAATAACGAATATCATTTCTTCATTTTTAAAAACTATATTTTCTATTCCTTTTTTTACAAGTATACTCGTCTGATTTTGAAAATAATGATGAAAAAATTAAAGGTACAAGCATACCGATAGGTACAAGCATGAAATCAGACTTCGTGATGACGTATCGAATGTAATCAATTTCAAAAGAACAACCAGCAAGCGATGAAGAGTAATGAATAGGCAGGCCTCTACCAGATGTTTAAACGAAAATTATCTGTATAGCAGTAAATCTAATTTGAAATAAAGTATACATGTATTATAAACATCTGAATCCGAATAAACATACAACCAGGTAAATCAGAATGGCGAATGAGTAAGTGTAGTATAAATATCAGAAATAGGTAAACCGCACTCTGGAATCAAACAATCTTTCAGCCGCTTCTACTAACCGTAGAGCATTTTAAAATTAATCCGATAAAGATCGTAAAATATTTGATAAACAGGGCGGGTAGATATGTTTGCTTTCGCCAACTTTAACATTGCTATTAAACAGTCGTGAAATGAACAGAAATAATCGGGTCGATCCGTTATATCGCGTCATTCGTATTATGTCTGCGTCCGCATACATTGCGAGCGCACTCACGGCCTATTGCCATGCTAGTCTCCTTTCGGAGTTTTCCTACCTCCATTCACTCGATCGTTAATTCATTTACCATTACTTCATTACATTTGGCAAAATGGTGGGTTAAATCAATTACCATATCGATGAATATGAGCGTTCGGCCGTGCGTTAGTCATGCATATTGCAAAGCGCATACAACGTAGCAGGTAGGTCACGGAGTTTGCGAGCTTCTCAAGTCAAAGGGTGGATACTCACTGAGAGCAATAATGTGTAACATAAACATTGCAACAATGTTTAACATTGTGTAACATTACTTTAGTTTGAGTTTCGTAACCAACGAACAACGTTCGTAGCTGTATTAAGTTAATCGGCACGATTACCTGCTACGATCAAATATATATAACTGTCAACATTGTTATGTTAAACTGGGAGCATTAGTATATTATGTATCACATTAATTCATAAGGAGTTACAGCCGCAAAAACGACTTAGGTACCTTCTTAACCAGTGCGCTCTGTAATACCTACTTAATAAAACACATTTGGAGAGTGTTTGGAAGTTTATCATAATATTATCATATAGTAAGTTTCCGATGGTTTATCTACTAGCTATTTTTGAAGACCTGGAAAGTAATCTAGCAAGGTGTACTTTCCTCTTAGACCTCAGTTTAAGCAAGCTACTAGGTATGCCTATTTAAAAAGCTTCGACATGTCACATGAGCCTTTGGGGAGGCTATGAGGCAATCTCGTCAAACATAATACCTATTCATGTATTCATATTTATATGTTTGATGAGATTAGTTTTTAGTTTAGCTGGAAGACAGCCGACAGACTGACATGATCAGGTGTTTAGTGATTAGTGATTACTCAGCGTCAGAAACATGCTAGACAATATACATGCTATGGCGTCGCTATTAACAATCATAACATCAAAAAAGGCCTTGGCCTTTGTCAAAATCTAGCTGTCACATTACACATGAATGTTCCCAGTGGGCATCCACCTTAGCGCTACACAGGGCCAGTGAGCGAGGCACACACACGCTCGCTCGTCCGAGCACCAGACGAGTGTTTTTGCGAGTCGCGTCGCGCGCCGCGTCTCTTCGCCGCCGTTCCTCAAATCCGCTCAAACAATACTCGGAACTAGGACATTTACTCTGCATTGCATTACGCTTAAAACATTCTAAATTTATTTTCACTCTTGAGTTTAGTTTTTAGAGTTCTGTGGTCATAAATGTACTAAAGCGAAACCCGTTACCCGTTATTATTATCCACGATTGACAATCACGATGATAATATTTTCTCATAAACACAAGATAGGTACCTATGCCACCTATACTTACTTAGCTGAGGTGAAGTTGAGGAAGAAATAGGAATTTTTAATTGAAATTTATATTGAAAATAGCTGATGCCCGCGACTTTGTCCGCGTGGATTTAGTTTTTAAAGTCCCTCGGGAACTCCTTGATTTTCCGGGATAAAAAGTAGCCTAGATGTTGACCCGAGTAATAAGCTACCACGGTATAAAATTTTGTAGAAATCTGTGCGGTAGTTTTTACGTGAAAGAAGGACAAACAAACAGACAAAAATTAAATAAAAATCTGTTTTGGGCTCAGTATCGATAGTAAAGCATCCCCCAATTAAAATTTTCAAAATATATTAAATGTACAGAAATCTTCCAGTTACACTTTTATTATATGTATAGATAATATAATTGTATTTCTTAATATTATTATAATTCCCTTTAGGTACCTAATGAATAGGTAAGATACATCATAGGATCCTACTGAAAACGCCCTCTGCTTTAGGTACTTGTGTGTGGGTATGGGCAGTTTCGCACAGGTAGGTACCATCAGAGTAACCTGATCGAATATGTAAACATTGTATAACGTGTTTACTTCATCAATTCACAGTAGCTTTAATTCGAGAAGTCCGGGGCAGCAAGTAGCAACACAAGGCGCGGAACGGCCGGCGGCGGGCGGCGCGGACGCAGCGCTCCGCTGCGCCACACAGCCTCCCGCGGAGCGACTCCGGCCCCGCCACTTTTTACCCGCGCATGCTTGGCTCGTGTCTTTTTCGCTCTTCTCGATCGGAATTCGTTGAGAGATCGCCGCTGCCGGTGGCAGACGTCTTGTGACATGTCACCGACGGTACGTGCGTTGCGTACGCACTAATTAAACAGTCAGCTCACTCCAATGCACCACTTGCCCGGAATCTCCCCTTTACGAGCTTTCAATTCGGACGAGCCTCGTCCCTATTCAAGGAAGAACCGTGAAAATACTTTTGCGCCGAACGTGTAAACTGCACTCGTTATTGCCATTTTGAGGTTTGACGTGGTTGTAAATTGGTTTGTCTCTTGAATGGGCTTCATCAAAGATTTCACTGCCTTAATTAGTATTTAATTACTAAACAAAAAATGTTTTTTACATTGATATTTGACACCCACGACTTACACACACACACACACACACACACACACACACACACACACACACACACCTAAGAACTTTCGTCTTTATAATATTAGTGTGATTTTATTATATCGTTTTAAGTTATGTAATGTCATACATTAAATATAAGTATCTAGCTATTATGTACATCCGAATCTACACTATCGGGCGCACTCACAAAATAATCGATAGTAAGTACTAAGTATATACTGCTGATGGTTCGTTAGGGTAGCAAGTATTAGTAGCACCTTCATGTGATATTCCTCCACTTTCGACGGCTGAGGTCGATTCTGAAACACATGAAATTTCACCGCCGTTATCTTTGTCCTTACTTTCAGTAAATCTGTAAATTGAGTAGGTTTATGGTTAATGTTTGCTGCCAGGCCCTGTACCATTAATTGATGTCTTCATTGCGTCCACTGGGAAAGATTGTCATCAAACGCAAGCCTATCAAGAAATAAAAAGTACCTATACTTAAGATATACATATATTATGTATGTTTGGGGACATTGCAATCCGCCCAAACTTTACTGAAAATACAATTGGTGGAAAATATTATTTTTTAACAGTGAACTTCTCTGCATTGAACTAAGTACTTGTAAATCTAGAGTCAAATAACGAAGCGCTGAAAGTACTAAGTGAAAGTGTCAGATAAATGGAGAAAACACAAATCTTGGGAGCGAAATATCCAAATCTACAAAGTAAGTAGGTACCTAAGTATTTTGGTGTACTTTACAAAAAATAAACATCTAATTATAATAAATTAAGGATGCTTGTACACAGCAGTAGCCTTACAAGACATTGTTTGAATAACGAAACATATTATAAACCTTTTAATTAATTCTGATCTCATTCAATTATAAGTAAAAAATTAGCTTTGTGAACAAGCAGCTCCCAAATAAATTGCAGACCCTGAAAGTTAAATAAGTCATTATGCAAAACAAGTAGGCACTACTTTATTAAGGAGCTTGATTTAATGTAGCCTACCCGAATTTTCTCACGTAGGATACCAAAATAAGTATGGAAATGGAATAAGATGGTGTAAAACGAGTGGTACATTGTGGCAATTATGGGAAAGGCGAAGGTGTCGTGGAGCAGGCTACACGTGTTAGTGACCAGTTGCATAATTTTACTCTAGGGCTACGCTTCTGTTTGCTCACAGTAAAGGATTAAAGTAAAGTTACTAAGAGTGAACACAACGTTACAGTAGGTATGTATCTACCTACTCGTACCAGCGATCACTTGTTTTAACGAAGTTTCATAATCTTAATATATATATTTCTTGTGTGCGTGTGTATGTCACTGAACTCCTCCTAGACGGGTGGATAGATTATGATGAAATTTTTTGTGTGAGTTCAAGGGGATTCGAGGATGGTTTAGATTCACAATTTGGTCCACTGGAAAATGTTTATTTAACTAATTTTTCATTTATAAGTAGTGGCGGTACGAAGTTCGCTGGGTCAGCTAGTAATATGTATAATGATGAAATAAAATTTATATCAAATCAAAAATTTTAAAAGTTAAGGCATGACTGATTTTTTTTAACATTATTATATATTCTCAGCCCATTAGAAGTTTTTTGCATATAATGGCCGTGCAGCTGTCATGTGATGAAAGGCAGCCATTTTCACGACTGCTGAGCATCCCGCTTAGGCCTATAACTTTTTTGATGAGATCATTACTAATATTACAAATGCGAAGGTGTATTTTTTGATGGTTTGTCCTTCAATCACGCAGCTACGGAGCAATAGGTCGACGTCATTTTTGTTTTTTTTGCATTGGTATAGGTGAGGACCTGGAGAATGACATATCCCGGAAAAACAGGACTTTCCGCCTATCATAGGCAAAATAACGTCAGCACTTTAATAAGGAGGACAAATACTTACACAAAAATATGTTAAGTACAAGAGAATTTAGCAAAAAAAAGGATGTGACTTGAACAAAAAATGAATGGATCTTCCTTTGGTTTTAAAAGCTATTTTAAAAGAGCTTACTTTGTCGAGTTTGAGCTTCTTCTAGTTCTAGGTAGGTACAGCTAAAGGTAAATAGGAAACTGTATACAAAGCTGTCGCTAAAGCGAATATTATGTTGAGGCAATTATGGGAAAAACAAAGGTGTCGGGATGCTGCCGACTACACGTGTTAGCGACCACTTGTATAATGCTGGTTCAGGGCTAGGTATAACAAATTGCTCAAGATAAAGTACCTATTTACTACATTTACGTGTATACCTGACTACGCATGGGAGTTTTGTTTAGCAGTCTGGGATGAATGTATTTGTAGGTGCATGAATTCCCTTATAATTGCTCATTCAGAGGTTAAAACTCAGTTAAATGAATTCAGAAATTAAAGATTTTCCATATCTATAATTATTAATAAAGTGCTTTGGAGAGTAGGGTTATTTATGGGATGAAGATAGTTAAATTTTTTTATTGTTTTCCAAATATAGGTATAATTTTTGGTTTATACCTGCCTAATCATCAACTAATTTTTGTACACAGCTAATGAACTAAAACTGATATGTATTACTGTCCATAATCTATGGAAACGTTGCAAAAAAAAAATGCCTACCTACTTAAATTTATTTACTGAACAAAAACCAAACTCAACTTTATACGATCATTAGTATTTATATATGAACGAACTGTTTAAAAAGCAAAATATGATAGAACATTTTAGCAGTCAACGTATAATATGGCCATAAATTTTTGTAAAATATTAAAAATAAACAATGTGTGGCAGCGAATGCCCCGGTGGCAGCCCTTTGCAATCACAGAAAGAGGAGCCGCTTGCCCTTCCATTGAATCAAATTCATATATTTTGAGATTCAGTCGCCAATTTTATCTGTAGCGTCAGCACATAAAAGCATTTAAAAAATGGTTGCAATAGAATAGGTAATAGGTTCGAACCTTAAATGTTAAAGTTTATTTGTATAATTGATATCATCCCTGATTTTCTAAGGCTGAGCTATAATAATAGGTACTATTGCCTGAACGATCGCTTCGTTTCAGCAGATAGTTATAGCCGCAGCTTAGAAAAATAAAGAGCCCTATATTCAGCTGAAGACGTCTGTCGTCTGACGTTGAAACTTAAAGGTTCAGCTCTTTCTTTAGACTAAAATGTCTTCTTAAGGCACTAGACAGAAGATATAAGCAACTATCCACATAGTCTTAGAGCCTATTTACTATCCCCAAGGAAATTTAACCGACTAATAAATTAGACGTCTTGACAATACAAAAATTGTCGAAACGTCAAATTTACTCTTAAAGTTTACTTGAGTTGATATTAGAGTAGTTACTTACGAGTACGATCCTAATAAGTTTAAAACATTTCAAGAAACAGGAAAGATACTTGTATTTTTATATCATTTACTTTAACATAATTGATGCATCATCTTTGATAGATCTGCAGCGACAAATGTCTACGGAATATTAATGGATATAATTAATTACCTCATGCACTTACATGGGCATAGTTGTGTATAAAATATATCGTGCTTATTATTTAAGCGTTGTTTTTACTTGCATTAAATTAACTCTACAGAATACAAATGAAAGTTAAGAAAAGTTCCGCGACTTCAAATTGGCTTACAATGTTAAAGTAATAAAGGTGCAAAAAGATGAGTATTTTCAAAATCTACGGATTATTATCAAGGAATTTGTCGAGAAATTTGTATTTAAATTAATATTATTACAAAGACATTTCTAAACAAAGTTATTATAACCTTAGAGAAATAAAATAGAAGTAATCAATGAATATTGACCATTTTGAATAGTGCCATAACGAAGGAAGGGGACAGTAACGTAGTCTTTCAGCTTCAGAAAAGACAGTTTCACTATGGTTTCCTAGGGTTTTTATGCTGTCAAAAACATGTGAAATTATAGCGAATGCCAAATCTGCATATCCTCACACAAACATTTGAATATGGATCTAACACACTTTTTCATCTTAATTTCTTATTAATTTTATACTTGTAAATGTAAAAGTGTGCTACAGTTGAGGACTCGGAGAGTGACCTTTCTCTATCTCGGATTAATAGCGGATTTCCGCGGGATTTTTAAAACTCCACGCGGACGAAGTCGAGGGTAAAAGCTAGTATATAATATAAGAAAGGATTATTTAAATTGTGGTGTAATACAAACTTTGCTGTAATAGATACACAATATCATCCTGACCGTACCTACATTCCGGGAATCGTTTTATTGGATTATGCAGCGAGGACGCGAAGCAGCTATAACTATTCAGTGTCGTCTTTTGTGTTATGGAAAAACTTGTTCTTGAACCCATGTAGTGTGAAAGTGTCGTTTATTTTTGCAGTTTAATGTTACATATGTACACATATTATCATCGCTTGCGCAGCGCAACTGTCATCGCATCGCACGCCGCGCCGCTCTTGTTAGCGGACAATGAGGTCTGTTTACTGCAATATTTGCTATTTTATTGTCACCTTTTTTAACGTTTGCTACTGTTGTATGATATCGGAATGATTTGTTGAGGGCGTTTTTCTTTTAACGATCTAGATATGCCTCAAAGCTCAAGGTAAGTAAAGCTTTAGACTGGAAATGCAGAAGAATCTTTGATAGGACATAAGCGTGAATTAGTTTGTAAGTAGCAAGCTCAAGAATCGTTTAAGTTTAGGGGGAAGTGGAAAACTTATCTATTATCATGTTTAATTTTTTCGGTGATGTGTGTAATATAAAGTACCTATAAGAGTTTCGAGTATAATATAAAGTAAGAGATATAATTCTCAGACTATTTAACAGAACCCTAAGACTTCCACAACCAGTTGGAGACTAATGTTTATTTGGACATATTTATGGCTATAGTTCTGCTTTTTGTGCAGATGGAAATATGTGTGGCGGATCGCACGTCTGCGTGAGATTTCGGACACCTCTCCGCTTACTAAATTTAATATCGTCGGCCTTTACGGCGAGGGCGAAACAAAAAAAACACGAAATCGCCATTGTGTCGGCGACGAGAACGGCACTTCGCGCCTACCGCCACTCATGAAAATCATTTTGTTTTTATATCAAAATGTATGTTTATGATAACACCTGTTTCGCCGATGCCTCCACGATCGGTGTCAGTGGAAGCTTGTCGCTATTTTTTGCCAATTTGAGGACTATAAAGACGCCCGCATCGCGCGCTAATTTAACCACTGTTCACCGAATTACGCATTCATTCGTCCTCGCGCTCTTGTCAAAAGTGTGTATCCCACCCTCCTGAATTTTTAGCAGTGTCAAATTTAGGAGAGCAAGAAAATGTGGTGGTGTGGTGTGGATGTGCCTCCACAGCGCAACGGTTAAGGTGCGGGCTGAAAACCGAAAGGTCGACGGTTCAATCCTCACCCGTTACACTCTTTTCGTACTCACTCCTAACACAAGCTAACACTTATTTGGAGAGGAGGAGAGGGGAAAATTAGTCATGTTCAAAATGGCTACGTATGGGGTTGACATGCCAGGTGGTAAAAAACCCCAAAAAAATATAGATTTAAAAAAATGGCTACGTTTGTTTTCAGAAAACAAAAAACAAAATATGGTACTGTGTAGCTTACATGAGGCTAATCAGAGTAGGCACATTAATTCCCACAAGAGTGAGACTATATCTTCAAATCTAGAAAATATCGAGCCCTAGAACATGGAATATACGGATCGAACTCGGGTAGTCTAGTCTATAGAGATTTCGCAAGGCGATCGAATCGAAGAAGTCGATTAAACGTAATATTATAACTCATACTGTCATTTAGGTAGCACGAACGATCACTATTTAAATTCAAATTGATTTACTTATTTGTATATTGATTTATTTCTTCAACGATTACTATTATATCAAGGCAAGCGGAATATTTCATATTTACCTTCTAATAAATCAATCGTATAAATCTTAGTTTATGTCAACTATAATGATGCGGTTGTCAAAGGAGGCCCGCCGCGGCCACGGTCCAGCTTTTTGCATAATTACGCCGATGGAATGTCGTCCCTTCAATATGATAACAAAGAAAGATGACCGACTGTATGATTGTTAAAATTTATAGCCGTCTGAAGACGAGGCCTGGGATCCATGAGAATCGTAACAGTTTCAGAATTTAAACAAAAATTTTTACAAAACACGTACTTTGCCTCGATTTCGTCTCTTCATACAAATTCTGTCCCTCTCCATCATAATCCAACGCGAAAAGTATTTACAATTTTTCGTTAAGTAAATGTCTTAGTAGGGTGTAGGTACGTAAAGTCCTCCATAATTAGTATTTAAGTTATCATAGATACTGAGAAGAAAATAAGAATTAATTCGTAAGCAATAAATGTCATTAATTCAATTATTGCAAGTTTTTGTAGCTTAATAAGTATGGGAATCACAACACAATCTCTCTCGTAAAACAGCGCTAACACAGACTGCAGGTAAACAAATATGTCTATGGAGGTGTTCAAATTGATAAACCACATGAAATTGCAGATAGTGGGGCCCTCCTTAGCGAATCCACGATTTATATTTTATCGTAACACAATCCATAAGAAAGCACTACAATAATCGTACATTTCTCTTGACAATGTTCCTTTGAATATAGAGAGTTAAGGCGAACAGATACAATGTCGAAGATTTGTTTACTCAGCACTATAAGTCCAGTATTGCGTGATTACCGGCTCGCCACGACCGCTTGAAAAATAGACCTTCTGCCAAAGATATATAAGAGGTAATTTCCTTCCGAGTATTTCGATACCGTATCTACTTCTAGATAGCGCAATGACTCGCGGACGCTCTGGCAAGCTAAATTAGTATGTACACAAATTTCATCGCTCACTATAAATAATATCGCAATCAAAATCGACGTGGGAAATATACTCGTTTGTGACTGAAGCCGTGCAACCTGTATCAATAAATTTTACAATGAATTTATAGAGCACGTTAGCTGGGTTTCATTATTGCATAATTCAATCATATCCTGAATGTATGAGTGTTTTATAATAGATACCGCGGTACCATTAATTTATGAACGCGGTTGTGTCGATGCTGTGTCAATTGGTTTTGTATTTTGGGCTTTGATTACAAATACCTACTATAGAAAAATAAACAAGATCAATAATCGTGAAAGCCTCAAATCCTGTAGAAAAATATGTTAGTTAAAAAGATGTTAGAATGCGAATAATTACTGGACATGACGCAGCTGTGTCGATGCTACTACGTCAATCAAATTTGTTTTACATTTTGGGATTTCATTATAAATACTATAAAAAAACAAGAAACAAGACCAATATTCGCGGGACAAATTAATTACTATAAAATACCAAAATCCTGTAGAAGAACCTATGCTTGTAATTAAAAGATGAATATAAATAATATATGCGAATAACTGCACATTACGAAGCCAACGAGATGTTAAGATGCAGTGTCCGGGTACGCATACATACATACGGGATGTGAACGGTATGGCAAGCGGCAGCTTCCTGTTTTAATTCCCACTTTTTGCAAAATGCGTGAGGTCGGATGCATTACGGATATCAGCTATTTCTTGGAACAAGCTCGTACGTACATTTAAATCAAAACATTTTATCTTTTTATTCATCAATGATTATTTTGATTACTATCAACATCTTTTGATCTCGTGCGGCGTTAAAATATTATCTACATATACCTCTTTATTAAATTCTAATTATATTACCTATCTTTTTTGTCCTTCATGCTCACGAAGGTAGGTATAAGGTTTAAAAAGTACCTCTTAAACTTAGCAATCGTTCATCCATTTGTCAATTTTAGTCACGGTTGCTGACCTAAGTCTTTGCTGTAGGGATTAAGTCATTTTGCACTCAGTAAGTTCACTTGTATTTACGTTAGCTTTGTATTTAATTCCGTAGCATGAGCAAAATGCCAGACACAATCGACAACCTGTTGAGGTGGGCTCGCTCGTCAGCTTTAAAATGTAAATCCTGCCCCCAGATAAAATGGAGAAACAAAACTATCATTTTTAATAAGACAAAATGATGAACGAATAAATCTTCATCGTTTCCTTAACGATTGTATCAGAACAGAAAAGGGATATATATTTCACGTCGTACTGAGCTAAGCAAATATACGGTTCGTATAGTATAATATATTCGTTATTATGCGCCCAGAACAGACTATATTAAAAGTCAGTGGGATCAGGATTGTATTTTATTATAAAGTGCCTGCACATTGCTTGCAAAATTGACATCCAAATCAGATTAATCCAATCAATGGAAATTTATGAAGCACCCGAGAGCGCTCCGTACTATTGAGAGACGAAACCTTCGCTAATCAGCTCTCAACCGCATCCTGTCCACTATAATATGTTATTTATTTTTTATTCATTTTTAAATTAGTGTCTCCAAAGCCTAAATGTAATGATTAAAGTGCGTTTTGCAATCAAGAATTGTAGTTCTTATCAGGCTGGGTTGCTTATAATAGTAATAACTCAAAACCTACCTATTCAAAATAATAATTCTTCATCTTAAAGGTCTTACAAACTTTAGTTGTCATTAGTAACTCCGGTAGTATCCTACATGTATGTTTTAATTTATTTAATTATTATCTTTTGTAGTATATTATTTTATCATCATCATCATCATCATCATTAGCAACCCATCAACGGCTCACTACAGTGAGCGCAGGTCTCCTCTCAGAGAAGGGTTATAGGCCATAGTCCACCACGCTGGCCCAATGCGAATTGACGGACTTCACACACCTTCGAGAACATTATGAAGAACTCTCAGGTGTGCAGGTTTCCTCACGATGTTTTCCTTCACCGTTGAAGCAAGTGATATTTAATTGCTTAAACGCACTTGACTCCGAAAAGTCGGAGGTGCGTACCCGAGATCGAACCTGCGACCCCCCGAACAGGAGACCACAGTCCTAACCACGAGGCTATCACTGCTTCTAGTATATTATATTAATTATTATTTATTTTAGGATATCCGTCCTCTGTGTCGACGACAAAGCTGCATTTGAAATAATTTATTTGTATAACACACTTCAATTGACTGTCGTGTACTTTTACACATTGAAGTCAATGGATTCGTATTCAACAAGCAAAGCATTGTATAACACCAGAGGTACGATACTCTGGAATTATTCCGAAATTTGCCAACGTCTTTAAAATCGCACAAGTCAGGTTTTTGCGGCAATTATTGCGACGTGCGGAGCGGTCGCCTTCCGCTTAAACATTCTTTGATTTATAATAGGTATGTCTGCTTTCGGTTTTAGCGATATCAGCCGACTCATCGAATATGCAGACTTTTTAGGACAACGAAGCCACTATCCATGCTTAAATATACCATGTAAATTTGAATATAGTTCCATAAATATAGTTCATGTTCCATACCTTCATAGCAAATGCATAGCAAATGCTAGGTACCTCTAAACGTATTTCAATCTATTTTCGGTTATTAGCTTACACAGTTACTGCACTAATACAATCTTGATAGTACACTTTACTGATATTTTTACTAGTAAATAAATACTAGGCTCAAAGAGTAGGTACCTAATTCGTTAACAATTAGGTATGTTATATAGATATTATAATGCAGAGTATGTAAACAATAAATTACCTAACTAAAACAAGTTAAGAAAAGTTTAAAAGCACGTAGAAATTCTTATATTATTATATTTCTCATAGGTCATTATGAGTTAAGAAATATGTATATGTATTTTATGATTTAAAATATTAAAGTATCAAGATCAATCAAAAATACCAAATATAAGATCAGCTATAATTCATCTTGACATGTTGTCACATGATCTTCACGAAGATACATAAATTATTTAATTGTATAAAAATTATTTTTATTGGATCCTTAAGAAAATTTCATATATACAATACTATATTAAACCTAAATTTAATTCTAAAATTAAAACTAAAATAAAAACTAATTAAAATCTAAAACCCCATCCAAGCCACCGCAGTGTGGCATACCTAGTACCCAAGATGCTGGCAGCATTACCTCTTTGGATAGCCAAGCTAATCCTTTGGCCAAGGTAGCTGCCAGCTCTTGGATCCCCGGTAGACTCGATCACTTTTTTTGATATCTCTAAAAAAAGTGCGCGAGCCTCCGGGCCCCACGGCCCCAGGGTCTCTACACCAAAAGGCGCAAATATGAAACCACTGTCAAGTTTTTCATATTTGCGCCTCTTAGCCTGTTCGGCGCTAGTAGCCGCTGCAGCCTGCAACCGCCACAGAGGAGGTCGCATGGATGTGGGAAGCAGCTAGAGCAGTGGTCGTCACACTTTTTTTTTCAAGGGCCACAAAGGACAATGTGAGATAGTACTGAGGGCCGCTTACATATGAATTATTATATGTGAAAACTACAAACGCGGATGCAAGTGAATGTTAAAAATTAAAAAAAAAATTTGAGATTTTTTTATTACGAAGAAATACCAAGGTACTTAAGTAAAAAAAAAGTCTTATTAATTTGTGTTAGGAACCCTAAAAAGTTAACAATTATGATGTTGCAGTTTTTTTACTATATCTGCTATATTCGCGTCTTTGGGACTGCATGAAATCCTCATAGTGTCTTCTAAATGACTGGAAAGGCGATTGCGATATTTATTTTTTAAAAACGTCATTTTCGAAAATGAAAAAAAATTTCGACGGCGCGGCGCGGTTGGTAGCGGGCAGAGGGTGGTGGGGGCACTGCCGCCGCCTCAACTCACTTCCCGCTACGTCCGCACTGTCTTTGCCGTTTAGACTTGATATTTACTTAGGTAGGTATATTTACTCTGTGCCATTGCTCTGAATAGTTATAATTCATAGTTAATTGTAGGTATAATTTATATTTTTTGTAAAATTAGTTGGTTTTATCGTGGGCCGCACAAATACCATCGGCGGGCCGCAAGCGGCCCGGGGGCCGCAGTTTGACGACCACGGAGCTAGAGTATCTACACAGGTGGCATCCCACACAAGCGACCTCCCTGTCCTCCAAGGAACAAGCGTCATACCATCAGGTCTCTTGCCCTCACTACGTGCCAAACCAATAGGTTCTAATACAGCTGGCACGTGAGCAGTAGCAAGAGACCTGCGGATGATGTCGTTGAGGGCATTGTGGCGGGAGAAACGACCAGCGCTCTTCGAACAGGAGAGCCCGTGATGACCGTAAGCGTCGACGTGGTCACCGCAGTGGCAACGGTGAGGCTGGGTTATTTTGGCGCCAAGCCTAAGACCAACTATCACTGCAAGAGTGGCGTGGTTTAAAAGAGTGCCCAGATTAGCAGAAGGGATAGCATGGAGCCAGTGTCCGGATTCTTTCGCAGAGACAGCGAGAAGACGAGCACGGTCTTTAGAATTTGCTTGCATTAACATTGCGTCAAAAGTTTTTTTACAAATAATGTCATCCCACTGTCTCTGGGAAGGAAGAGAAACCGGCAATTGATTTGGGCTAATCGCTGACCAACCATTTCTTGCCTCTGCCAAGTACGACACCTCAATTGATCCCAAAGACTGGGATATAATTTTTTCAAAGAGAGTGTGTGTACTATAAGCAGAGGAAAGAAAAGCTGGTAGAGAGACACTAGAAATTTTGCGGAAAAAATTTTGTATAAAATAAAAGGACCTTTAAAAGCAAGACCGTTATTACGAAATACCTACTTTATGAAGATTTTTTTAATCTTATAGAAATATAATTAATAATATGTAGAAATTTTCTTAAAGTAAATAATTAAATAGGCTACATACCTACCTAGGTACTCATTTTGGAAATATTAAGGACAACCAATATTCATGAAATACCTATGGCTAGGACACGGATATAGTATTTACTCTATTTAATTAAAGCGATCTCACAGGATTTTAAGAGAACAACATCAGCGCGGACGCATTCGCGGACATCATCGGCTAAGTGCATCCTTAAAATTATAAATCATTAGGTAAATCGTAAATGCAACTCTGGGTAAATCATACCTACTCTTGCCATCTACTTATCTATTCTATAGAGCGAGAGTTTGCTTAAAAAATCGGCCAAGTGCGAGTCGGGCCTCGCTCTTTTAGGGTTCCGTACATATGACTAAATCATTTTTAAAACTAGATACATATTTAGACAATAAATATCTTAGTTCATAGAAAGTACTAAATTAGCTTAAGGGGAAAAATGTTCGATTGTTTTGGTCACAACTTACAAACCGCATTATAAATCGGTGTTTTTAGTATTTGTTCTTTAAATACACTATATAGAACATAATATACCAAAATTTCAAATTCCTAACTAGTTTAGTTTTTGAGATAGACCCCCTAACAAAATTGGTCTAAAACCGAAAACTTTGACGGCCCCCCATTTCTTCATTTTTGTAGCTAAAAAATAAAAAAATATATATTTGAACTCCGCTTAATGAGCTCTAGACAATGACACCCCACATGCCAGGTTAAAAAAATAAAATTTTATTTCGACTCATTTTCCATGTATTTCCTTTATTTTCGAATTTAATTTAATTTTTATTATTTGTTGTTATAGCGGCAATAGAAATACACAATATGTGAAACTATCTATCTATTACGGTTTATGAGATACAGTCCGCTGACAGACGGACGGACGGACGGACGGACGGACGGACAGCGGAGGCTTAGTAATAGGCTTTAGGAGAAGAATTGACGCGCGTACCCCTCTGTAAGTTGGGTATGAGCAGTGGTCCTACTCGTTATATAAAACTGTTTGACTCGAGTCACGCGCCTGTCAACTACGTATGGTTAGCGGGGAATGAGCTCCGCTATAAATGCCGAATATGAGAGTATTTTCTTCCAAAAAAATATTTAAAACATCCAGTTTACTAAAGGATAACATTTATTTACTTCTGATGTAATATTTTATCCAAATAATGCAATACTTATGCAGAAAACTTAAGAAAACTGTCGATCTGAAAATGTTGCTACTTAATCGTAAATGAAATAATTTGGGGAAAATATTGAAAATTAATCTTCCTACTTACTATTCGTTTAGAGACCTTTATCTTGAACTGCATTATAAATTGATCCCATAGAATTAAAATCACGATAGAATAGGAAGGGGTGAACGACTAATTTATAAGCTTTAAGTAAAATATGACTAGATATATAAATACGAACTTTGATCGTCTGTGGGATTATCAAATAATGATAAAAAATTCTTTCTATAAAACCGACTTTAAACGCCACTACAAAGTATAAAACAATTTTAATTTGTACATGTATGTTGAAGTCGGGCGGGCCTAAATATAAATGATGAAACTAATGCGCGACGCTAGCCCAACTTTGCCCGATCGGCGTATGAAGTCGGTTTTTTAAAGATATTTTTTTTACATTATTATTTTAAGCTTTTTTGTGTATATCTCTGATTCATTGAGTTCCTTCCTCCATCACCGAAGATATGAATCATCTTCTCTTCACCTTTTAAATAGGCCCAACCTTATTATGCTTTCTTTCAAAAAAAATTGAAATCGGTTCAGATTTGACGTAGTTATGGAGTAACATCTAACATTATATCAACAAAAATTTATATGGGAACCACCTCTGAAGTATGCCCTACTAAACAAAAAAAAATTATCAAATTCCATTCATTATTTGGCGGAATAATTGGGTAACAAATATACAAAAATTCAAATTGAGAACCTCCTCCTTTTTTGAAGTCGGTTAAAATGATTGCATTAATAGAACGATCGCAATGGTGTCTGATTGGCTGGTACTCTCCCACTATTGTTTAAAATGCATTGATGCAGCTAGAGCTCCATAAACTCAGCGAATTCATAAAATTAGTTTTTTTACTCAATTATTTCAAAATTTATAGGTATATATTTCCATATAGCCAGTGTGATATGATTTTCTAAATATATAAAATGAAAAGGTGACTGACTCACTGATTTATCAACGCATATCTACTATGACGTAGGCATCCGCTAAGAAAGGACTTTTACAAATATAATACAAAAAATAATGAAAACGAGACTAAAAAATTGTTTAATAATAATGATAAGTTCTACGTAAGTCTTTCTTACTCGAAAATTAGGACTTTAATTTTATGAAGTCGGCCACACCGCAATAAAATTAGGGCTGGACAGCAAGATTTCATATGTCGATATTGGTGGGGGGATTGTATAAATTATTTATACCGAGATATTTTTATCGTCTTACTAATGGTTCATTGACGAAAAAAAATAATTTAAATTCTATACATATTATTTGGTTCATTAAAACTTGGCAATTGAATTAAAGTACCCATACTTCTTATTCATCGCGCTAGGTTTACCGGAAAGCTAAATAGCTTGGCGGTGTTTTATAACAGATGGGGTGGCCACTATAGCCATGGCGGCAGCCTAGCATTACAAACAAATATACACTTCGTTCAGATGAAGTAGATGAAAAAAATAAGCTTTCCAAGTAAAGTGTGTAGGTACAACTTTTAACTTACCAATCATAACTTTAAATAAAATTTTTTTTAGGGTTCAGTTTTTACTTTTTATGTTTCCTCCATGCTGGACTGAGAGAATATTATTCAACGCTGGAAAACGATCTTGTAAATCGAAAAAGTGAACTTTAAACCAGAGCCAATAACGTTTTAAAAAATCATAACAGCTCATAATAAGCTATCAGGAGCAGATTTTTTTCAAAAATCATATTTTTTAATGTAACACATCAGATGATACTAATTATATAATTCTAAAGTAGTAGTTTTTCAATTTCAAGAAGCAATGTTGCTGTAACTTGGTATTTGAAAGATATGAAACCACGAAATAACTCTAAACTCTGAAATGCTGATTATGATGTATCTATTTTTAAGGAAACATGATGTAGTCCTAACAGTTTGTACTTAATATACTTTTTAGTAATAGATACATCGTAAATTTCGCTTTAAACATAAATAAAACAAATGATGTTTCATTAAAAATGCTGTATGTTTATTTAAACAAGATTACTTAAAAAATCAATGTGTTCAATATTAATACCCACTACGTATTCAAATAAAAATTAAATGTCTCTCAACTTAATAAACAATATTATTAAAAATTATAAAAACCTATGACAAAGTACAGCACTCCCTGGTGGCTTATAATCTTAAATCATAACTAAACAGCTTCTCTAAGGTGATATACTATGGTACCTACAGCATGCTCTCAGCATGAGATTGAGAGTATAGTGACGGAGTAAATATCTTGGTATCTACAAAATCTGTTAATAATCAGATAATCCTAAGTCCTTACAGTAAACCTAAGTGCACTGCACTGCTAAAAAGTATTGATAACTTTTTTGAAGTATCTGTATAATATTGAAAAATAGATTGTGTCTTAGTATTTACAGCATTTTTGAGAACGTTTAAAAATATGAATAACAAAAAATATATACTATAAACATGCAGAGAAGGTCAACATAGTATCTTAGAAAAATAATGTCGTAGGAAAACGAAAATCCAACAATCCGACGCAGTATCTTTTTCTTCCAAATATATAAAAAAGTAATTTTGTTATTTTTCGAAATAAGCTAGATCGCTTTCCATCGTCAATATAGGTCAAAGTTTCTAGCTGTATCTTTACGCAAGTACTAAAAGAGTCAATCTAATAGCAAAGGCATATTATGACTAAAATAACGGCAAGAGCCTCGTTTCCTAGCGCTTCTATATAGGTACCTACCATGTTAAAGATCTCGAACAAAAAAATTTACTCTCGAATAAAGTAACTCTGTTGTAAATAATTATTAGAAGAACTTATCGAAAGTCGATAATCGATAGTGTCAAATCCCTAAAATGCTTACACATATGATGCGATTGTTTCATGTAATGATGGAGCGTCCCTGTGTGTGAATGTGATGTGTGCATATAATTTAAGGTAGTGTTTGCTAATTATATTGTGTGCGTGCATAGCGACGTGATGGAAAAATGCACCTGTAGTAAGCAAGTTTTCATGTGTGCTACCTCGCCCCCCACCGTAATTGACAGACTTTTTTGCAAATAAATTAGGCGTCAATTCCTCTCCATTGCTGGTTTATTACTCAAAGCCATTGCTGGTTTATTACTCAAAGGTAATAGGGTCCCGTTAGCACCCTTTGGGTACGGAACCCTAAAAATTATAATTATTGTAATGGGATCAAAAAATATTAAATTATTAACGCTCAAACGTTTTTTAGGGTTCCGTACCCAAAGGCTGCCAACGGGACCTATTACTAAGCCTCCGCTGTCCGTCTGTCCGTCTGTCCGTCCGTCCGTCCGTCCGTCTGTCAGCGGGCTATATCTCGTAAACCTTAATAGGTAGACAGTTTAAATTTTCACAGAGTGTGTATTTCTATTGCCGCTATAACAACTAAAATGGAAAACGAGTCGAAATAAAATTTTATTTTGTACCCTGGCAATGGCATGTGAGGTGTCATTGTCTAGAACTCATTAAGTAGAGTTCAAATATATTTTTTATTATTTTTAGCTACAAAAATGAAGAATGGGGGGCCGTCAAAGTTTTCAGTTTTAGACCACTTTTGTTACGGGGTCTATCTCAAAAACTAAACTACTTAGGAATAAAATACTGAAAACACCGATTTTTGATGCGGTTGACAAGTAATTGTGGCCAAAACAAACGAGCCCTTTTCTCCAATTATGCTAATTTAGTATTAGAACTATCTAAGAACTAAGATATTTAAGTATCTAGTTAGACTAGAAAAGTGATTTGGTCTTATGTACGGAACCCTAAAAGAGCGAGGCCCGACTCGCACTTGGCCGATTTTTTTGTATCATCAGTCTTATATGTATCTTGGATACTTATTGCCACCATTACCATATTTATGAGAACAGCTTGCGTGGCCTAAAATATTAAAATCGTCATTAAGCTATCAAAATACGATAATACTTCAATGACTTCACATTAGGTAGCATACGCTACAAGCACCAATTCGACACTTAAAATGATCACTTATGATATCATGATATTGACAGAATAAATGGCGTTCGACCAATAATTTAACGCAAAAAAAAACAATTTTATACGGCCTTTAAAGATCCTTTACCAATTCAAAAGGTTATAAAAAGTGCAAGTTATTATTGTATAATTTATATAAATAAAATCGCGGCCATATTTGTGTTGGATTAAGGCCAATGGCCAGCGGTTGATACGCGTCAATCCTCGGCCATTTACGCGACTGTCATTGCGACTCCGACGCGTAATTAAAATCAATATTTATGGCCTTATTAGAAGACATAAATAAGAAACGCTGGACATTCTCCGACTGATGCGTGCTGACACTCCTTCACTGACGGATATGTGATCATAAACTTAAAAATAAAATACCTACCCATTGAATTTTTATCGACATGTTGATGTTAGACTTGAACCTATTCTTTAAAAAATCTAATAACACCGCACCCTTATTTCTCGAGAACGGTTAAAGAGCGGTTTTAGCCTAGTGGTTAAAACTTCGGCCTCCGTT
Organism: Oeneis ivallda; assembly: GCA_029955525.1. Lineage (NCBI taxonomy): Eukaryota > Metazoa > Arthropoda > Insecta > Lepidoptera > Nymphalidae > Oeneis > Oeneis ivallda. The sequence continues at coordinate 16,819,557 of JARPMR010000002.1, read as the reverse complement.
TCGGAGGGTCCGAGGTTCGATCCCAGACTTCTCTGACTTTTCGGACTTATGCGCGTTTTAAACAATTAAGTATTACCTAAGTATACTTCCTTTTACGACGAAAGAAAACATCGTGAGGAAACTTAGGCACCTGAAAGTTCTCCATAATGTTTTCAAAGATTAAGACTGCCAATCTGCACTAAGCCAACGTGGTGGACTATAGTCTAAACTCTAACCCCTCCTCATTTGAGAAGAAACCTGTGTTTGGTAGTGGGCTGGTGATAGCTTGAAATGAATGATTGAATGACATTCTCGTTTCTTCATTCATTATTTATTAGTAATATCCGGTATCACTTCATATAATATAGTTAATTTGATGTGCTCGCAATAATTAATGTCAAGTCGAGAACAAGTGCATCACATTAAAAGTAATAAGTAGAAGGCTTAAAACGTATGGCAGTTGTAAATTTCATGTCACTTACTCAATTAAAGAGTCTTAGATTGAATGATATAAAACTCGTAAGAGAGTGCTATAAAGTTGGCAATTACCTGCAGGTCACACATAGCCTCATCAGTCTACCGCGCATATACATGTCTTTAATATAATAGGTACTTTAGGTAGTCTGCTTATGGGCACAATTACATCTTAACGTCAGAACTGCCTCAATGATCTAGCGGTTAGCCTGGACGACTGCAGATGAGGAGGTCTTGGCCCAAAAATGTACGGGCTATTCTGTCAAGAAATTCTCTGTAGAGTTAGGCAGTAGTCGCTGTCGGTGATCCCGTGCCTCGGAAAGCAAACACAATCACTAACATATTATAAAACAAAGTCCCCCTCCGCGTCTTTCTTTCTGTCTGTCTGTCTGTTCGCGATAAACTCAAAACTACTGAATGGATTTTCAAGCGGTTTTCTCCAATAGACAGGGTGATTAATGAGGAAAGTTTATGTGTATAATTTGTGGTTTTGTGTATATTGATTGAAATATGACAATAATTGTTGAAAATGTCGGAAAAAGTCAAGCCACCTGGGAGCTTTCATAGAAAACGCTGCCTAAACCCTTTGAGACACCTATAACAAAACAATGTATGGTGGTTGTTTGGTGGGATAGGTCTAGTATATAGAAAAGTCCGCGATGGCATATATCTATCTTATAAGCAGAATCATTTTAACTTCAAAAAAATGGTCATGTAGGTACGATGGGGTAATTGGAAATCTATTTAGACGGATAAAGTATTAATTATCCTTATTAACTTAAATACGTTAGTTATAATACCATAAGCATTTCATTCACATTATGATAATCCTTTACACCTTACAATTTAAATGAATATCTTAGGAGTTATCGCAAAATAAAATCGAACGTGCGCGAAAATAAATTCAAGTGTAGGCAATTAGGCATAATAAAGGCTCTACGACCCGTGCGAAGCCGTGGCGGGTCGCTAGTTTATAATATTACTAGGGATATTACTACTCCATAGTACAAGTTGTACTGTGAAGCAGCAGCTATATATCACTTTCGAATATGTGATCAACAATAATTTCAGAGACATTAAGTTATGACAATTCCCGGTATCGGTAAAAAGGATCGACCAATGCTCATTATTATCTTTAATTATGACAGTTTACCATATATGAATGCTTTACTCGATTGCGACCGAGCACGGCGCAAAAAGCAGCCGAGTCCTGTAAGGGCTGGCCTATACAAAGCAACTTGATATTTGATGAAAAAGCAACGCATTAGATATTTATGCGAGATGATGTTGTTCAGAGGTCGATCAGTAATAGATTAGTTTAGTAGAAAAAGATTTAATCACAGTGTTAATTAAGTAAAATACAGACAATTAGCGAGACGTTCTTAGTTGCACTTTTGGTGGCGCCAGTGAGAGAGCAGTGTTGCCACAGAGTGCTATTTATATATACCATAAACCATGCGAGTCTATGAAAAGACAATACAATTTCAACACGAGATGTGAGCAGAAAGCGGCGAAAATGTTTTATTATCATACCTACATAGCTCTCTTATCGTTATCACTATCTTCGAATCGTCCACACTGTTTTAATTATCGCCCCGAATATAGCAAGTTTAAGCGTAAACTTTGTATTTAATTCAAAGGTAATTAAAGGTACATTATTTTATAATCAATTATTCTACATAACAATTATTCCGCGGCTACGATGACACAAATTCGTTGAATCGACTTCGATAAATAAAGTAACATCGTTGGGTACCTACGTATATTGGAAATATCATACACCCATCATCCATCCATCAGCCCGTATGCGTATTACGTCCACTGCTGGACATAGGCCTTTTCGAGAGCGCGCCACCAATCACGGTCCTCCGCCTTCCTCATCGGCCCGTTTTCCGCGTCCGCTTCAGTGTAGGATCGGAAAGCGGGTGGATTGTAAATATTATACCTGAAACTAAATTAATATTATTATATTTTTTGTGATTCTGCAAACATAAATAAAAAAAGAACATAAATTATACAAGTATTTATTTTTAAGGTTTATTCAGAAGACATTTCGACACATTTTAAAGGGTATCCTTTCTTGAAACTGAATATAGAGAACAACATTTTTGCAAAAAAATATTATGGAGCATGCATTTTCTAAAGCATTAACAGAATTCATTAATAAATTGATGAACATTTTTTGGGAGCTATTTCACGATAATTATCGAGTGACTTTCGATTCTCGTTTTAATGAAAATGTTATTACCTGACTACCTATACCAACGTCAAAACCAAAAAAAAGGGTTATGATATTTTTAGCATATACGTACCTAGGTATGTATGTATGTGTCTATTTACGTAAGTTCCACCTTAGCGCCCAAACTACTAAGCCGATTTTAATGAATAAGGTGTCAATCGATTCGCTATAATGCGATACATTTTTTAAGAACAAAATGTACATAACGGATGTTACATCCAAAATTCCTTAGTCGGATTACTTTTTCACTTGTTTTTGTAGAGTTTCAGCTGATACGTATCGATTCTTAAGGCAAATGCACTAAGAGGGCCAGAGCCGGACGACGACCATGTTTAATTGTGGCTATTAGAACAGATGGCTTATTCATTTGTAGAGCAGTCGGTCGTTGTGCTCATGTCGTAAACTGGTGATTCGTTCCCGTTCTGATGTTATTGTAGCGTTTTGTCTATGCTCCGCTATTTTATTGAGCCATTTTGTTGTCTCTGCTACGTAGAAGATCTACATATAACTCTACGCTTATTCCTTTGATAAACGCATCCCTGTGAATCAGCAAAAAGATCTTCCATTCATGAGTTGTTTCACTCAACGTTGTGCATTGCAGTGGGATAGTCTAAAAATGGTTGCTATACAGTATGACTTACGGAATCGCCTCTAATTGACTGATTTTATGTAGTAATAGCTTTTGCCCGCGGCTTCACTCACGTAAAGTTCGATTTTTCAAACCCCTATGACCCCTAAGGTTGAATTTTCTTCAAAAATCCTTCCTTAGCGGAGGCCTACGTTATAATAACTGTCTGTACGCCCAGCCCGGTCGTCCTGTGTTTTGAGCTGTTCGTTGATAGATCAGGCAGTCAGTCAGCTTTTCCTTTTAAATATTTAAATTAGACTGATTATTATATGTAGCTCTTGCTGATTCAATCCATTTTAATCAATAGTGAGAGAGTACCAGCCAGTGATTGCGGTCGTTACATTGTAGCAATCATTTTTAGACAATCTAATAGCTGATCGATGCTGTTAAGAAACATCTGAACAAGGAACCCAACTCTAGAAGTGATAGCGAGGCCGGCCATTGGTATCTATTTGAATTCAATTTTGCTCACGTGAGTAGTAAAAATAAATAAACGAGAACGAAGCTATGATACGGGGCGGGTTGCGAGTTATAGGTCCCCTGCGCCTCGGCCGCTCAATTTCTCTAATTAATTAACGATCCCGTAGATAAGACCCGCTGACAACCTTATTTGTGGCGAACAAATCTTTGAGGCATAAATTTTAACGTACATGCTCTAAAGTTGTAAACTCTATGCACGATTACCGGTACAACGATAAATATGGCCCTGAACATATCCTCGCGTATCGTCTGGACGAACCATTAGTACCTAGATAATTGTGAGCGTGCATTTGAACATTTCGAGAATATAATCAAAACTATATGTTTTAATAAATACACACAATAAAGTATTCAAACGGAATTCCCTAAATTATAACTCATAAACCTATAGCAAAACTTTTTTTAAAGAATTTCCTATCGCTCGGTTATAACTAAGAACGTAATAATTAATATGTCTTAACGCTTAAACCCAATAACTTTTTTCTGCAGAACCCTCGTTATCTCTTATGTAGTGGTCTGATTCAGTTGAGGACAACATTTTTTAAAAAGATATTAGTGGATAATTTATTGAAGGCTGCTATCAGCGGCCGCGAGCGAATGGGTCGGTGGCGATGGAATGGCGTGTCATGTCGCGTCGCGTCGGCAGCATCGGCCGCTATCGAGCGTGTATAAGCATTCGGTCAATTTGTCGGTCGCTGTCCCACCTACTATCCTTTATTAACATTTTTGTCTCCCTATTTTCCACTGGAGTAAAGTTATGAGATTTTGAGTGGGCATAGTTTTATTGCAGTAATTAAGATATGAACCTTAAGCCGTGCTTTTAAAGTTGGGGGTGGTGAAATGCGGATAAAAAATATAGTGTCGAGCTTAATTTATGAGTAGGTACCTATCCGAAATTATAAAAACATTGGTTAGGAGTATATCTACTAGAAATAGGTATACAATTGTTTAGTATAGAAAACAGAAATATGTACAAAAAATTATGATCATAATAAATTCTGGTGAAAAGTATGCAGAAGAAACACAAACCTAAAGATCTTTCCCTTACGGAAAATTCTGTAATAAATTGGAAGAAACAGAGCCGAATATGAATTTTGCAATGCATTTTTATACCTGTATTAGGTATATAAACGTGAATTTATTAGATTTAGATAGCTCATGTTGGTGGCGGGGTATTCTCAAAATCAGGCAGAAAATATTTTTCCACCCATACGTCTAGCACAGAATGGCTTTAATCTACGATGTTATAGCATAGGATGCTATTGATGTATTGTCAATGTTGTTTAAATTAATGTACGTAATGCTGTTAATGCTATCAACATACAATCAGTCATGCAACGACTAGCAGCTTTCGATTGCACAGTAAATTACAATATAGGAATTGCAAAACAGTTATACATTCTAATATAGGTAAGGCACACAAAGTCACGAATTCGTATGATTTGTATAACAATTCAATACGAGTAGGTGCCTACATATTTTATAGTCGTGGTTCAGTTCCCATGGTTATTGTGGCCGACGTATAAAAATAACGACGTGACGGCGCAATAGCCACAGTGGACAGGTCATTGCTTAAATAAATCAAGAAGGTAACAACTAATAAAATATTCTTCATACACGGTAACTGTCGTGCAGGACAGATGCCGGCTACCGATTCTGTGAAGTCGTTTGGAAAGCAGGCTGTGATTTGCAAGGTCACGCGTATAACACGGATGTTCCCGATATTGAAATGTACAGACGTGCTTTATTCACCTACTTATCAACATATGCAATTTTAAAAGATCGGAGCCAAGTGGCTGATCTGCGATAAATTTCAACCTTATGTGACCGGTCGAAGCCATCATTTCACTTGGAGAAAACGCCGTGTCTCAGCGTTGCCCAATGCGACAGCAGTATGAGAAACAAATACTCATATTGAATACGAAGCAGACGAACGGTACGACACATCGTATGGTAAATTCCGTATTGCGAATTATTAAATTATTTATGCCACATATCGCCGTGTGCCGCCGATCGCTGAACCACAATATCGGGAATCCCTGTTCGCTACTAATGCAATAATTTGGCGTATTTTGCAATCGCGTATTGAATATTGAATAGTTGGTAAATAGTTTATGTTCTCGTCGTGGATTTCAGAGTACGTGATCCGGCGCGGTTCGGCTCGTTGTGAAATTGGGCGACACACAGATAACATACGTTAACAAGTGGTCGTTTCGAATAAAACTTTATGTTCTAGATGTGCTTGGATTAATATCAGATAACCGTGGATCACTCGATCCATATTTACGTATTGATTAAACTTATTTATAGCCTTAGCTTTCTTGGAACAGGAACCCCAAGCGAGTTCAAGCACTTTTTATTGTGTTATTTTATTTTTACTAATTAGTTTGGAATAGCCATCGACGCAAATATTTACCAAATTAAAATGCCAAATAATATTACGTGACATTTTATTTTTGTAACAATAGTTTGCCATAGTTGCCTACACCTGCAATTTTAAAGGAACTGCTAATGCAAGAGTATGTTTAATTTAGTGGAATATACCTAAGTATTTATGATATTAACCTATACATTATAGAAGCCTTCTAGACATCTTAACATTTTTCACGTAAAGATTACGAATGCAACGCGACAGTTGAAGTGGTTTTTGAAAAAAAAATTTTTTTAGTTTTGCTGACATGCCACGTTTATAATATTGTCGCAGGGTGTGCAGAACAGCAAATAAAATTAGTAATCGAATTAACGTTTATTTGAAATAAAGTAACCACTTCGTAACACATCAACGGCTCACTACTGAGCGCAGGTCTCCTCTCAAAGAAGGGTTATAGGCCATAGTCCACCACGCTGGCCCAATACGAATTGGTGGACTTCACACACCTTCGAGAACATTATGGAGAACTCTCAGATGTGCAGGTTTCCTCACGATGTTTTCCTTCACCGTTGAAGCAAGTGATAGTTAATTGCTTAAACGCACTTCTTGACTCCGAAAAGTCAGAGGACCCGGGATCGAACCTGCGACCCCCCGAATAGGAGACCACAGTCCTAACCATTAGGCTGTCACTGCTTCTGTACAATGCTGCTTCTGTACATTCCAATAAAATAATTTAAAGTTCTGAAAAATATACCGCCATCTGCGTATTTCACAAGAACTTAAATACTCGGTATTCGGAACTTGGCATTCTCGTAAATATTTTTATGTGCTCTGTTTAATTTGAATAATTCCATGTATGTAGTACTTGCGATTCTGCAAAAGAGGATTCTTCATCTGTACCGATCGTGAGGTGCTTTTTAATCACTCATATTGACACGCAACTACAATAAATAAATTTTTCCATTTGCACGAGTCTTATAAAAAACTTCTTTGTCAACAAGAATCCTTACTAATAACAAAAATGTTTTTGTTACTTGGTTTACCTATTTGTTGGTTTTCCTCCAATATAGCTGCTGCAATAGAGCTACGGATCGACATGACTTTTTGCATTGTTATGGTTAAACCATTTTCAGAAAAGTTTTTGGATATCTTATAAATCAAAAAAAAATAATTTCTTGTGCAAACGTTTTTCTATTTAATGACAAGATAAAAGAAAAACATATGTACCTATCCGTAACCGTGGGTTAACCGAAAGTTTATGGATCTATGTTATACTTCTATACAAGTGTAGAAGTCTTATCTGTTGGTATCTGATGTAGTATCCATGTCGTCTAATGACAATGCGTGCATTGCGTGTGCAGTCAATCGCGGACAAAATAGAAATGATTTAATTTGGCCGCTGTGAGGCTCCGAGGGACGACTTACGTGCAGTTAACATAGAGTAAAAGTACCAGCTAACTTGAGTACTGATCAATAGACAAAGTAGGTACACAGTTTTGCTTGCAACTTAGTCCGCATGGAGTTTTGTTTCTCCCGGATAAAAATAAACACATTTTCAAACAGTTTCGGTTAAGTGCGGGTTAAGGACACACATGATAACACTCACAAATTATACTTATTCTTCCCTGCAGTGAAAAGTAGCAAAGGTTAATTTTCTCAGAGCAAGAAAAGGGTTAATACTCTTTGCTTGCAATGCGTATGTAAAGGCGTACGTTATATGAAATTGAGTGTCTTTGTTTGCGTGGATGTGTAAGTATTTGAAATTGATTCATAAAATTATTGTCATAAGAAAGATTTATAAGTTCTCGATCAATTAGTCAAAACAACTAATGTCCAAGCCTGAGTAATGTTTTAACTGACTGTAAAAGTTACCCTGTGTGAATACATTGGCTCCGCTATCGTTCGTCATCGAAGCCGTTGCGTGACCCGCTATAGTGTTGACTTTATGGAGTGCTCGGGAACAAATTCAACACACCTCGTTATGAGGCTCCCTTTTATGAGTTATTTCACGATTCAGTCAAAACAGCGTGTTAACATGAAAGTTATGACTAACAATGAAACATTAGGTACTTTAATACGTGAAAGTCATGTCAGTTGGTTTATTTGTTTCAGCTCGCAACAGACTTGACTTACCTACATGCTGTACTTAGGTTACTTTACTATGTTATATATGCTGTCAACTACTCTGCCTGTTGCAAGCAGTGATAGCCTAGTGGTTAGGACTGTGGTCTCCTATTTGGGGGGTCGCAGGTTCGATCCCGGGTACGCACCACTGACTTCGGAATCAAGTGCGTTTAAGCAATTAAATATCACTTGATTCAACGGTGAAGGAAAACATCGTGAGGAAACCTTGCACATCTGAGAGTTCTTCATAATGTTCTCGAAGATGTGTGAAGTCCGCCAATTTGGATTGGGCCAGCATGGTGGATTATGGCCTATAACCCTTCTCTGAAAGGAGACCTGGCTCAGTAGTGAGTCGTTGATGGGTTGTTAATGATGATGATGACTCTGCCTGTTTGTCTTAAGTTAAAGAGCTATTAAAGATACCTTATTCTAAGGTGTGCATTCCCAGTATCCCAGTGCCCAATCTACCAGTTAGAAACTACTCGCACTTTCTACCCTCAGTGACTACCCTATCTACTCGGTATTTCTTTCGTTGAACTATAAACAATCGTCAAATAAAGACGACGATGAGTAAATGTTCCAAGCAAAACCAAATTGAACAAATTGTTTAATATACATAACTTGAGATAAAAATTGGGCATCGTGGGGTACAGTAAAGCTATCCCCCGGGCGCCGCGCGGCGAGACCGGGGGATCGTAATTGAAAAATAAAAGGCCGTAATAATAGAATTTACATTACGTGCTTTTCAATGACAAAATTTGCTGTCTGTGTTTTTGTCAGGAGATTGAAATTGACTTACATGCATGTACTCGTACCTACCTACAACAGCGATTGTCTAGTACCTACCTACTATCGCGTTATTCAAATTGAAAAATATATTAATTTTCTTTCTTATTCTTCCCCGTAAACCAGACATCTCTTAAGTAATATAGTTTTAATTAAATGCATTAAATATTTCTTTATCATTTGTAATGCCTTAAATATATTTTTCATCATACCTTTTCGAAAAACGAATATTGGCTTCAGAGGATAGCGGGAGCAAAATTTAATTTTAACCCCATGGGACTTTTCATTTCTCTCTTCTGATTGGTCCGCGTTCGTGCTTTAGAATACTAAAGCACTAACGCGGACCAATCAGAAGAGAGAATTCAAAAATGTGTCGAAATTCAAAAATGTTTGAGAAGCTGTTGTCTTCGATAAGTCACGTGATCAAATTTGTCGATTAGATATATCCGCCCATACTATCAACATAAATATTAATGTTTAATTATTTCATAAAAATTTATTTGTGTTTTATTTAAACTTTCAAATACGTATTGGTAATGTCTATACTCTATACATAGTAGGTCGATACTCCTAGCTTTTTCTCATAGGTAATGATGAAAAATAGTGTGTGTCATTCGGGGCCAAAATTTTTTGTTCTCGGGCGGCGTATATTGAATTCCTCGCTACGCTCAGGATTCTACTTTAGAATCCTTCACTTCGCTCTGAATTCAAAATAACGCCCTCGGGGAACAAAAAATTCCTTTGGCCCCATATAACACAAATAACTATTTTTCTTAGTTTAGCTACATATACATATTAGTATTAATCTAAGAAATAGTTACAATTTTGTTCCCTGCGTTATGATTAGGTACCCTGGTACACTGACCTAGCTTTTGACATTGAAATACTGTACTAACTTTTGTCCGCGACTTTGTCCGTGTCGAGTTAGGTTTTAAAAACCCCGCGAGAACGTTCTATATTTCCAGAATAAATTGTAGTCTTTGACACTCTTCAAGCAACGAGAGCTCTCTACAAACAGGCAGAGATAGTTATATAGATCTAGTTATCAGAGTTACATAAAGATAATGCTAAGGCGTTAAAGGCTGCCAAGTACTTATAGGTGAAAATGTGTAACAATGTTCTAACGCGGTAAACATATTAGGGAAGCCAAATGAAGCATAAACATATGCAATGAAATACCGAAGCGGAGCGTCCAAACATTTGTATGCAGATATTACGGTATACAGTAGAATTGTTTCGCGCTCCGACCAACATTTCCGTACAATACGAGAACATTGGTCGAGGCGTGGCCTGTGTTGTTAGCGCGGGTGTAAATATGCGCCGACGCAGGTCCAGAGGTCGCTTAGTGTCTTTACCGCATTGTGCAGTGAAGTACACGTTGTACATTATGCTCATAACCCATAAATATATTTTAATTTAAGCTATTAGTTATGAAATAACTTCGGAAAAATCAAATTAACAGTACACAGTTACAGAAAGTACAGAGTCTACGCGAGGAGCAGCAAAGGAGCATAAGAGGTCTTAAAGCTAGGTATAGTAAAATTCTAGTAAGTATTTGGTAAACTTTTTTTCCACCCATAAAATGTTACAATAACAATAAAAAAGAAAGCAATAAGTAATCGTGGTCCATTATTTCTCTGTCTGATCACAGGGTCGCTTGACTTGAGGTCGTTGGTCGATTGAGGAACCACATTGTCTGGCAGTAAATATTAAACATCACCTAGCTTAAACTTCGTAGAGTGTCGATTCTGTCGCAGAAAGTATGAAAAGGTCACAGGTACCTATGAGTGATAGAGATGCGATGCTCTCGAAGCCGAGCCTGGCCAATTGTCTCTTTCTGTTTACTTTGACCTGACCTGTAAATAAATGCCGATTTAATTAACACTGTTTAAAAACCAAAATACATATGTGGGTCAATTTCAACAAAGTGATTTTTTTTCTTTCATTTCGGTGAACTTTATTATAAGTTTTTTTTTAATTTAAGCTGTAGTATATTATACTTCTTGATATAGGTTATGCTCTTACGTAATGCCATAAAAATATTTCCTATTTAACCTATGTAAATTCGTGTTTGAAATTTGGATGCCACCGAAATGAAACATTCGTTCACCGAAATGAAATAAATAACCACCGAAATGTGTCCACCGAAATTAAAATGCACCGAAATACGTTTTCGGTGCATTTTAATTACAATACAGACAGACAAAATATTACTTTTCTACTGAGCAAACGCTAACCTCAACCATATACCTTACCTAAATTGATAATCTTTTTACTTTCACGGAGTTATGGAGTAAAATAGACAAAAATTTTCATCTCCTATCCCGGAGGAACCTTATTGTTTATGAGGACAAAATCTATTATCTTATATGTTATATGTTGACCCAGAGTATCAGCTACGTACTATACCAAATTGTATTAAAATCCGTTGGGTAGTTTTCACGTAATGCGCGCACAGACAGTCAGACAGACAGACTAAAATAAAAAAAGTTGTTTCACAGTATCGGTAACAAAGCGTCCTCCTATTAAAATTTTCATATAATACATACTATAAAATTAAACAAATATTTTGAAAAATTCACGTGTTGATCCGGATTTTCACCGAAATGAAATAATAATCCACCGAAATGATAAAACAATCCACCGAAATGAAACTATTATACACCGAAATGAGAATTTTTACCATGTCGGTGGGTTTTTATCACTTCGGTGGCCAGTTTAGGCCACTGAATCCACCGAAATGAAAACACCGAAATGAAAACCAAATTTACCAAGGGTAAAAATTAGCATAACTAAAAAAGTATTTATTATAGGATATAAGGAATACTACACAAATAAACATATTACCAATATCTCATTCATTAGTATTTAATTAAGAATACTAGCTCATTGCAAGACAAGTTACCTATACACGGAAATGAAAAGAAATGTGTCACACGTCACCGAAATGACATACAAACGTTTTTTTGGGGAACAAGCTGGCAATCGGCGCACTTCCATACAGGATAAACACCTAGAGGCCACTATTACGTATATTCTAAACGCATAAGGGGGAGCTAGAGTTGTTCTATGCAAAAATATTCTTGATTAACTTTAAGCCACCGAAATGAAAGGACTTTCTGGGACACATACATTTTTACTTGCCAGTTCTTAATCTGGGTAGATATTATTATAAAATTACTTTGTGATAATACTAACACTATTAACGATTTAAATAAAAGTAACCATAAACCAAAACAACCAATAGTTTTTGTTTTATGAGGGAAATTACACTGAAAAATGTTGTGAGGACAACCACCGAAATGAAAAATTAGGGGTTCAAATTTTTTTTTATTCCTAAACGGCAATCTTTATCGAGAAATATTTACTGGCTCCATAAAGATAACATACTCTTCTGCCTAGAAAAAAATATAAGCACTGTACAGTAACGGTCTGCACTACCGATATCATACATGCCGCGTAAATTTTGCTGTTGGGAAATCCATCCATGTATGTAAACTTATGGATCATTTCCGCTATACTTAGCAAATACCATAATACGTAAAAGATAATAATTATGAAAGGGCGTAATAAATTGAATCAAAAGTCAACGTTTCAATTAGCAGACATCAGGCAATTCTATGTGATACAGTGGTAGTAAATTAAGTTGATCGCATACTACCGCATACACGAGTCACCCGGCGCAAGAGGAGCAGGAGCCGCAGAAGCAGCCGGATACTCTTTCAGCAACAATACTAAAATTGCGTCAATAAAACGTGTAATTAGACGTGACATACGCTCTGCGGCTACGGTCACGATTGGTAGTCGTCGTGGTTATAACGTTGATGGCAGCAGCACATACGCTCAAACGATCGTTAATAGTAAAGTATAACCAGGCACGATGCGTATTGGTAATGGAAGTAAACCTATGCAAGAATACTTTTAAAGTACAAGGAAATTATATTTAGTCTATGAATAGAATAGAATAGAATAGAAATGTTTTTTATTCAAATAAACTTTTTTACAAGTGCTTTTGAATCGTCGATGAGTCTAACACTGGTTCGGAATGCCGTTCCTGCCGAGAAGAACCAGCAAGAAAATCGGCAGTTGCTCTTTTCAAAATACCTATAAATACCTATAAATAAATATGACCTATAACCCTTCTCTAAGAGGAGACCTCCGCTCAGTAGTGAGACGTTAATGGATTGCTCATGATGATGATGATACATAATATAACTTCGTTGGTATTGGGTTAACTTTACCTAGACGCTGCAGCCACTAGCTGTGGTCATGGCCACGTAGTGTACGAATTGACAATTTTCAGTACTAAGGCATCTGCTGCGCGTACCTACTTCTTGCGTCCTTTACGCTTCTTGAATTCTATTCGGCTCTTCAAGCTCTGACGATAGTGTGCGAACAACTTTACGCTACACGTTAGTAATATATTCGACTATTGCTGTTAGTTTATGGGGTAATGTACTTCGTGAATAACTGAACCTATGGCGGGTTTTGAAGCAACATTTTACATTGATAGGAGGCTTGCACCTATATTTTAATTCTGCTACAGTTAATTCTAAAAATGTAACATTGCTAGCTAATTTAAGTATTAAAAGGAAGAAAAGGAGAAACGAACGTTGTATTTAACTAGTCTAAACATATTCTATGCAAATAAATACAGTTGAAGTACCACATTTAGGGTAATATTTTAAATACATAAAATTTTGATACAACCTTTAGAGGTTTAAGCCACTTTATTATTAGTATATTTCTGTACTTACACAGATAGAGCAAGATCCCAGTGCCGCCAGACCTAAGTTATTTTCTCAGCCATGATTTGTGTACGATAGAATAGTGTTCGTAAGTCCTTTCAGTGTATGCGTACCTGCTAGCTTGTGCCGACGGCCAATTTCCAGATACCAGGTGCTAAAGGTAGGTAAAAACTAGACTAACTTATCTTAAATTCTCAGGGCTGATTTTCATATATGTTTTAAAGAATATTGTAAAAATTAATAAATTAATACTGCCAGACGCTTACCGCCGGCGGTAACTTTTGCCAGACGCTTTGAAGCTCCCAAAAAAATAATTTAAGTTAACTTATATTCTCAGTTATGATTTTTATACATAATACTCAGAGAACTATTGCAATATCATCTGCAAGCTGCCAGACCTATTGGAGGGGTCAAACATCCCCCCAGACACACATTATGTGTCCCTACGAGTATGAGTGCGAGAGTGATTTGATGGTTTTATAATACATAATATAACTTTATTAAACTTTATAACGGGTATTATAGAAGTCTTAAATAGTAATTAAATAACAGTCTGAACTTTTGATTATTTATTCACATAATAACTATAGAAATTAAAAATATTTAAATTTTTAATGAAATATTTGTACCTTTGTGTATTTTGTAGCCTACCCGTGCGAAGCCGGGTGGGCTACAAAATAGGACTGACAATACCAATTTGCTTCAAATGCGCGTCATTCCATAGATAGCATAGATAACTAGCTGATGTCCGCGACTTCGTTTGCGTGGATTTAGTTTTTTAAATCCCACAGGAACTCTTCAATTTTCCGGGATAAAAAGTAGCCTATTGTCACTCTCCAGGTCCTTAACTATACTCTTGCATAAAATCACGTCAATACGTTGCGGCATGATTGAAGGACAAATCAACAAACACATTAATAATATTCTTATGATTCGTATATGACAGTTATAGCTGATGTGATGCTAAAGCAGTGATAGCCTAGTGGTTCGGACTGTGGTCTCCTATTTGGGTGGCGTAGGTTCGATTCGAGTATAAACGAGTAGTAGAATAAAAACCGGCTAAGTGCGTGTCAGGCCACGCGCAGTGTAGGGTTCCGTAGTTGAAAGTCTCAAATATTATTGCGGACCTAGGATAGTGCTTTTATTTTATTTATGAATATTGAATACATTTTGAGTGACATGGTTTAAACACTATAATATACTACAAAACATGCAACTTACACTACGTGTAATACCTAACTTAGGAAAAATAAATATAACTCCGTAACTAATGAACCCTAATTAGCCGTGATAGTTTTCCTTTAAAATTCATTATATATACTACTGCTGTGAATTTTTACTTGTATCCTATATACTACCATTTAGCTGGCAGAGGGGGGGGGGGACACTTAACTCTAATAAAATTTAGCACTTTAAAATATCATATTTCACAAACGGATCCCTGAATTGAAAAATTTATGTTCCCACAACCACAATATTTTTGAAAGACCTATTCAACGACACCCCACACTATGGGATAGTCGAGAAAAAAAAAATCATCCCCACTTTACATGTAGGGGAGGTACCCTAAAAAAAATATTCGTCAAATTACAGATTTCTAGTTCCAATAGTCCCTGAGCTAAACCGCGGACAGACAGACAGACAGACAGATGGACGGACATGGCGAAACTATAAGGGTTTCTTGTTTACTACGGAACCCTAAAAAGTAGTAGAAGTAAACGAGTGAATCATGTTCTAGCGCTCATACATATGGGGACGCTTAATGTGTGTCTGGGGGCATATTTGACCCCTCCAATAGGTCTGGCAGCTTACAGAAAATATTGCAATAGTTCCCTGAGTATCATGTATAAAAATCGTAACTGAGAATATAAGTTAACTTAAATAATATATTTTTTTGGGAGCTTCAAAGCGTCTGGCAAAAGTTACCGCCAGCGGTAAGCGTCTGGCAGTATTAATTTATCAATTTTTACAATAGTCTTTAAAACATATATGAAAATCAGCCCTGAGAATTTAAGATATAAGTTAGTCTAGTTTTTACCTACCTTTAGCACCGGTATCTGGAAATTGGCCGCCGGCACAAGCTAGCAGGTACGCATACACTGAAAGGAATTACGAACACTTTTCTATAGTACACAAATCATTGCTGAGAAAATAACTTAGGTCTGGCGGCACTGGGATCTTGGACCAAGAAGTCAGAAGGTAGAATTAGATTAGTCTAATTCTATCTTCTGACTTCTGTGTAAGTACAGAAATATACAATGTAATTGCCTAGTGATTATGATATTGCATCTACCTATACATAAGCCTCATTAATAATAACCTTATACTTATTACCTAATATCGACGGACCGAATGGTATACTGAAAAACTCAACACACACCAAACCGAACATAAAATTTCAAACATCATTTTTGTAATATTTTTTTATAATAATAAGAAGTTACGATTGATTTCGAAATACATTTTAATTTCAAAACAAAGAAAAACACTTCAGAATTTAAATTCTCGAATTGACCCAGACGGGAATTGAAGCGGACCTTCTACTTGTAAGTTCGATATGTACCACTTAACTAGGGAGGTTTTTTGAGTTGCTCAAGCGTGGAATAGTTGCTATTTTATAGCAATTTTATTGTAAACAGCTTCGGCAATTTAATATTACGTTCCATAATTGTTCATTAGCATATTTTAATTTTATTCATAGCAACAAAGTACCGTACGTAGGGTTGGCATTAGCACAGTAGAAGTGCATCTATATACTGTGGCATTAGGCATCATTGCGCTACGGCACCTTCTTGGATTTATCCTAGACAAAATAAATAGAATATTATAAAAGATACATTGCTTTATAGTGTACTTAGTACGAGTAGGTATGTATGTATGTCTGTTATAACAAACAATTCTAATTGGATACTGATCCCGAAAAGCACAAGCTGGCCTACAGGTGAAGGCTCAGTCTATCTAGGCTCAGTGTATAATAACTATGATTTGTACTTTTTCCGTTCCAAACAGATGCAGTTTTAAAACTTGTGCTGTTTAGGAGTTTACATTGCGATCTAGAGGAGTGAGCTTTTCGAGTTAACTTTCATGGTAGAGAAGTGTCACGCGCACATAATATCGCGGTCGGTATCTGCTCTTCGGAAGCTGTGTCCTTTATACTTACGCTGAAGATTTTCTTGCTCCGTCGTTTTAATATAAAATAATATAATACTGATACGCTACGGTCTGACTTAATTAAATCAAAGTTAGCAACCCTAGCGGCACATAGATAACAAAGGTGGCGCGGGCGCATACCTTTCTCGATTCTCCAACGCCTTGCCTAATTAAAGCGGGACGTGACATAGCTTCGTTATAAATTTTTAATCTTTTGCCATTTCAAAATAAACAACCAAGAAAGAGAATCCTATTAATTTAAAATATTTTAATGGAAGTTTATCTATTAAACTAGAGATTTCTAGATATAATCTGAAAGAAAAATTTTGCGAAAGAAAAAAGTGTTCAAAATGTAAAATATACTAAGATAATTTACTTTTTCAGTTTCAGCAACGCTTTTTAGGGTTCCGTACCCAAAGGGTACCAACGGGACCCTATTACTAAGCCTACGCTGTCCGTCCGTCCGTCCGTCCGTCCGTCCGTCCGTCCGTCCGTCTGTCAGCGGGCTGTATCTCGTAAACCGTAATAGATAGACAGATGAAATTTTCACATATTATGTATTTCTATTGCCGCTATAACAACAAATAATAAAAATTAAATTAAATTAAAAAAATTAAATTAAAATATTTCCATGGGTACATGGATTTTAATTTTTTTAACGGAACCCTAAAAGAGCGAGGCCCGACTCGCACTTGGCTGATTTTTTACTAATACCCTCCTCTTCCTTCCAAATAAGCGGAAAGCTTGATAAGAGTGGGTACGACAATAGTGCAACGGATGGGGATCGATAGCCGTTGGGCTATTGAGGATTTAATTAGTTAACAGCTATTTTAGTCTTTATTACTTACGGACTAGGTACTCAGTAATAAATTAAACAACGTAATGTAAATAAACTTGTATAATTTAATCGCGAACAGCGGCGGCAGCCAATGGCGGTTAGATTCCTCTTTTATTGACCTCTGGAGTTTAAAAGTATGATAGTGTCGTCTCACCAACGCCACACAACACAATCTTATGCTGCTTGTATCGAGCAGCTCCCAGCGACTCGCTTCAAATTGTCTGTCAGCGTGGGTTTTACCTTCGCTGCGTTTTGCGGGCGTTCGCTATTCGAGCACCTTGGGACTCCCAATGTCCATCGTTCTTTAATCCATCGTTTTTTCAAGCTATGTATCCGCCCCATCAAGCATGATAATATTCTTGCAAAAATTGCAATACAAACCTGACGAATAACATAAACCTGCTAAACTCCCCTTCAAACGTTGGAAATATATTATTATTCTTTTTCAATGAATGATGAAGCAGTTGCCGATCACGGAGCAAAATATAAATCGAAGCGTTATCATCTTCGCAAATCACCGCAGACGATCGCCTCAGTCGAGGCTCGACTCAGTGAATAAATATCGATTTCCATACACAAATGTGTGAACTGTAACCGAACCGTGAGCGGCGACGCGCGTCAACCAACCGCACTGGCAGCCACCGCTGATCTATAACTCCTTATTATTATTTGAATGAGATCTATTGATCGCAAAGGTGTGGAACTCGCGATCCGGATCCTCCGAAGATCATTTTGTTCGTCTGGAGCGACCGCTTTTGAACTAACTTGACGTTACAATGGGGACCGGTGACGGCAATGATTTAAAATCTGTTAACAGGACGCTTCTCTTTTTAACGATTGGTATACAATTTCCATAAATGGGCTCTCCAGATGATCTCAGTATTCGGAATGCATTACATATAATAAGGAATAACACGCTAAAAGCGCTGCATATAATGGCACTGGCCGGTCTATTGGAATACTCCCGATGTGGTCTGAAAGCGAACAATGTTGTGAGGGATTATACGTGATGAAACTGAAATCCCCACCCTAATGAGGTTCCTGTTCATTGCTTCCCGTATTATCTCAAGTAATTATCTACTACTCCCGTCCTATTGTGGACGGTGAAGCATCCAGATGTCAATTAATGTTCAATACTGTTATTAAAACCTCTTGATACTTATCTTTGATTTGTTTATTATTTTGATATAGTAGTTCATTGTTCTTTTATAAACGTAAACAAATTGTTAAATACTATAGAGCATTTTATTATTTGTTATATCAACATATCCTTTCATATATTTCGGAAGTGTCAACCGAGTAGATTAGTTTTGCTTCAGCGTTTCAAGTCGGTTTACCTACTCAAGTAGCTTTCGGGAAGTTTCGAAAAATCTTCTAGTCCAAGATCCCTTAGCGCCTAAAGACCAAAGTTTTCGAACAGTGTGTGTTGGCCAGTAATGGCATACTGCTCTGAGCCGTAGTCGCTATGGGCTTCATAAGAAAGCTCAGTCTTTCAGCAGCAGAAGAACTAGGTATTCTTGAGCTGTCTCTACTTGATCAGATCGGAAGTGAAGAGATCCGTAGAAGAATCAGCTGAATCAAGTCACCAACACAGACCAATAGACTGCAAAGCTAATGCATGCAATTGGACTGTGCACATAAGAACCAATCCCAACTTCCCAAGGTGCTGAAATGGGAATCTCATCTCGCATGCGAACCTCAATGTTGGAAGAACCCCACCAACCGGACAGACGACCTCAAGTTGCTGGACATAAAGCGGCACAAGACTGTGTACTGTAATAGGTACTCCATCAATAGACGATGTGGATTGTGGATGTCTATAGGTTACTAGACGACAACTTGAAAAATTTCATTAGCAGCTCAGTGATGCGATATGTGGGTCGCAGTACCTCTCAAGGAGATCGGTGCCAATCATCGGTGATAAAATAATGACTCCTCCGCAGGAAGCGCAGTTATTCGCAACACCCGCGCCGCCCGCCGCCGCCCGCGCATAGGGGCTTTTAATCAACACTTTATTGTTTAATGACCCCTCGTCCGACTCGTAAATTAAAAGGGTGACGGCTCAAACCCTATTGACGAATGCGTAATATGTGAACGGATTTGTACTGAATATTTGATGATAGATAATAATAGCTGCACAACCATACAAGCGCAACTTGCTATCACTTTTTAATCATTATCTACAAAATGCCATCAGTTTCATCTAAAAACTCTTTCGCGTTATGTTTACTTTTATACCTACATATTCAAAAGAATTTTGCAAAAGTTTGTTCTATTATAAATATTTTATTCTATGTGAGGCGTATTTTACAATCGACATTGTAATGATTAATCCATAAATAAAGCTTACTTTTTGACAGTTTTTGTATTGACAATTTGTTAAAGTTTACTTGGCAATAATAAAGTGATGACCTTTTAAATATTTTTAAAACACACAAATGCGAATACGAACTGCCAGTCAAAAAAACCGCAACGTTTTAAATGACGCTGGAATTTGAGAGGACTATATATGGAAAGATCTTTATAAATAAGTAAGGACATAAAATACATATTATTCCGAATCAAGTGTAAGGAGAATTAATGTCACTAAGCTTGAATAAGTAAATTAATTACCTATTACTGTGAACCAATAAACTTAACTTAATTACTCTAAGAGTTATTTATTTTATTTTAAATATAATCAACTGTTTGCTATTTTCAAACAGCGCCCCGTCCGTAGTTCGAAGTACAACGTTATAAAAGCCTCAAAATAAGGCAAAATAATACTATAGCTCGATATAAATACCTGGAACCCTTTAATTATAGTTGAGTAGCACCGTAGTACAATATTTAAAAAATAAATAGTATTTTAAAATAAAACGGTCTACCTTGTCTATTTTATAAATTAAATAAACCAGAATGTTTTCCTTAACACCTGGTATCCAAATGAAGAAGATCCGGGAAAATTTTTATTTATTTATAGCTAGAGTACCTAGTTGGTATTCTATATTTTATTAATTGAAGTTTTATTAACTTTGAAAACAGACGAAAGTCTTTAAGTATTCATTATAAATACCCTAAGATAATGGTTAACCATACAAGTATTTAAAAATTTTACCAAGATTAAAAATGTGAACTACGAGACTAATGGGCTATTAGAGCAAATTTTTCCGAATTTTGGCCATTATGAATCTTTGACAATTTATGTAATGAAAAAATCCAAAAATTTACGTTCTTGAACTTTGAAATTATTGGTAATAATAAATATACCTTACCTAATATTATTGGGTGAATACGGGTGAGAACATTATTTGGTGTTGTGGCACGGCATTCGATGTAATAATACTAAGTAAAAAAAAACACACGAAAGAAAATTAATTATGAAAGAATATTATAGTATAGGTGCAAAGTTTGTGCAGCTATACTAGTGAGGTGAAAAATTACATGCAAATGCATGTAATTTTCCCTCTCTATAACTAGTGGTTCGCCCCGAACTGAGACCTCGCGGTAACGGTTTCCCATAATTACTTATTCATTCAATAGATACATGACGATCAAAATTGACATTATTATTATGCCCGTTTTCACCAACCATACCTAAATCATCCCCTTTGTAGAAGTCTCTTTACGTAGGTAGCCCCTAAATACAATCCTAACATCCCATATGTCATTTTCACCTTTAGTTGTCCCGTAGAGGTTTGTAATAACAAAGTTGACAGAAAGTGTCAACTAACTTAACATATGTAGCCCGTAAAGGTTAGGGAACTGTTATAGTGAAATCCTCAAGGCCTCAATCAAACTTAGGTATAGTTTTTTGGAACATTCAAATTAAATTACTTGTACACAGCGTCAACTATCGACACGATCAGAAAACATGTAAAAACAAACTGCAACGTGAAGTTTTATTGATGTTTGCTAAATGACTAAATAATAATTTTAATTGAATATATTATGTTACATATAAGCTGCATTTGCTATATGAGATGAGAGCGCCATCTATTGACATCATTGTGAAGTTCTGTTGTTGCTGCTCATTAAAAGTTAAATAATTTAGTTTCCTTATTACATTTATCTAATTTTAGTATTTGTTGTTCAAGTACATGATATTACGCTAAAATTATAAAACTTTCAAGCCCCAGCTCTCAATAGTTATTCCGTTGTGAGGTCAAATATAATCTCCACTTTGAAAGCCCCCCATTTCGTCAATTTTAGGAAAAAAATTAAAAAAAAAATACTTTTGTACTCTGTTTCAAATTATCTTTAAAATGACGTACTGTAACCCTATGAAAAGCAAAAATTTTTTTTTTCGTCGCTTTCGCTTCTATGAGAGCCCCCCTGAAATAAAGATTTTTATAACTTTTTAAGCCATTTTCGGCTGGAGGCCATCGGTTTACATATTATATCTAAAATTGAAGTAATTACGTTCAGTAATTCAGAAGTTATAAGGCTCTGACAGACGGACGGACGGACGGACGGACGGACGGACGGACAAGTGCAAATTCACTCAAGTAGACTCAAAGACCTTCGCTTCGCTCGGTCGATTAACCCTTTGTTTTCCGGGATTAAAAGCCTAAAATACTATAGTCTATATCATACGAGTACCTCAGGTCCTCAACTACGTTGATCTGTTGCTCCGCTGCTGCATGAATAAAAGTAAAGAAAATCGGCCAAGTGCGAGTCGGGCCTCGCTCTTTTAGGGTTATATTTCCATGTACCCATGGAAATATTTTAATTTAATTTTTTTAATTTAATTTAATTTTTATTATTTGTTGTTATAGCGGCAACAGAAATACATAATATGTGAAAATTTCATCTGTCTATCTATTACGGTTTACGAGATACAGCCCGCTGACAGACGGACGGACGGACGGACGGACAGCGTAGGCTTAGTAATAGGCTCCCGTTGGTACCCTTTGGGTACGGAACACTAAAAAACCGACAAGCAAATACATGTTCGCATCAATTATAATATAGTAGGGGTTATAGCTTTATTCGTAGTTAGTTTAATTTAAAGTTTAATTTTGTATTTTTAGCTTTACTTTTTACCTTGTATCGCACTTGTTAGTAAGTGCTATTAGTGAATATGATTGGAGATTACAGTAAGTCGAGTGCGGACGGCGCAGGTAAGCCGTGAGCGTCGCGTGCGCCCCGCTGTGTAAACGCCTTACACTTTGTTATTAAAAAGCCATGGAGCTTACTTACGATTAGTATCTTGTAATGTAATCGGAAAAAATTTAAATGCAAACATAACAGTTTATTATAAAGCTCTTTTCATTCATTCATTGATCTGTATTCATCACCGGCCCACTACTGGGCACAGGTCCTCTCATGCCATAGGCATAGTCTATTACGTTAGCCAAGTGTGGCTTTGCAAACTTTACAAACCTATTGAGAATACTGTGGAGAACTCAGATTTCCTAACAATTTTTTCCTTCTCCATTAAAACAAGTGACATTTAATTATTATTTAACTCCGTGCCTGGAATCGAAACCCGGACCCCCCAAAAAGGAGGCCAAAGTACAAGAACTACCAGGCAGGTATTGTTTAACCACAGAGCATAATATTAAGCGGATTTCAAAGAGAAAAATATTCCTACCACACGTCTGGTGCATCAAATTGACCAACAATTAAAATATAATTAGAGCCCGGCTAAAATAGCGACTCCACAGTTTCGATAGATAGTATTAAAGGCATTTGATCCCTGACTTTTAATGCTTCACCCCCGGCATTAAAATTATGTGTATATTTGTATCATGCTAGCGATTGTAGGGCCTCGAAGAACACACGGTGAAACGAACACCGCGCGTCAAGGTCTTCACTGATACTCATTATACTTTATTATTTTGTGTACTTACATTTATGCCTACTTGGGGAGTAAATGAGGCGAGCAAAATTACATTATGCAGCCATTAGGATTTCTCTTTTTTTTCTTCAGTCCTTCCGTAGACCAAGCAGAATAATCTTATTTTTTTACTATTAAAGCGGTTTGTTGTGCTGCACTGTACACGCGTCGCACAAAAACTAATGCACATATGGAGACAAGTCTCTCTCAGTTAAGAAAGAAAACAATACCTATTATTTTATTGGACAAAAATGCTCACTGAGCCTGTAACAGATTGACCCAAAATTTCAGGCAAATTTTGAGGTTCTCAAATTCGCCTGAAATTTAGTTACTTAAGAGTGGATGAGCGCTCGTTAACAGTAAACAGATTTGATTTTTACAGTAGTAGATCAAGTTTCAAGTATCCGAAAAAAAACACGCAAGAATTACATCATACTGCCAAGGGACGTGTTTGGGCAAAAACATAAAATGATGAAATTTGTTCGATAATAAAAAATCGCGAAGTTAGGTCTAATTTTTAACCAATATTCATTTATTTTCAATGTGTTGCATATTACAGAGCCAAAATTTTTACATTAAATTCCGATTGATATTATCAAGAGAGTAGCCTAGTGAATTGAAAAGAAAATCAATATTTTACGAGTTACAAAGTATTTGGCGCTTACTACACTCCTATTCCGCGCAAAACGCTTTCTTTTGTCGCGCCTCACATGAGGTTGTGGCTATGTTTTATCTCATCGCGAAATCTGATTTTTTTTTGGGGTTACACGCGCTCTTAATACCAGTTCCTTTCAAACTTTTTTAATACTCAAAGCTTTCAAAGGTTAAAATCTTTCTTCGTTTGTCGTTTGTATACGTCTGGATACATCTTTATAAAGTTCGTTTTATTTAAGTCTAAATATACAGATATAAATTCCAACTGTTTCACGAATCACATCATTTTACATACGAATAGTTTTTTTTCCAATTCAACAACTTTTAAACTCTTAAGTAAGCAACAGAAGTAGCACAACTCATACTTATATTATTTTGATAACAAAAATAAGTATTGGCCCCCGGCGATAATTACACGGAACTTGATATCATTCATTAGGAGATCCCTAAATTATTGCGCGAAGCGAAATTCTTAATTATATATCTTAAATTTCTAAGTAAAATATAGCCTAAAGCGCCGCCAGAGCAGCAAAATAATATGTTTGTAAACAACAAAATTTTACCGTTAGCGCTAATTATACTTTGTGATAACATTCTGCCCGAATTCTGATATAGGCTTGATCGGTTAATTTGATATTACTGTCAAAATTATTCAAAGTCTGTATCAATTAAAAATAGGTTTAAACGAGGTAAAACGCTAATAACAGACAGTTTCCTTACGATACCTATATGGAATAACTAAATTACACACTTCCTAAAGCTCAAGTTAAACGTTTAGGTAATGCGCTAAAAGAGGAGCTCATCGCCCTCCCAATTAGGCGGATAATGACGGTGTTCAGTTGGAGTTATTAATTTAATAAATGGGGAAGGTCGTATGACGCGTCAGGTGCACGGGCGCGTGGCGGCGATGACACCGGCAGCTACTGTGTCGCTCTTGTTAATCGGTTAACACAAATACTTAATTATAATCTGTTACATTGTAAAAATGACATGGATTCATTTCGCTCCGTTACATCTTATCAAGGTCCCGTATCAAATTACCTAATGTGAGACTTCTTGATCGTGTTTACATACTAAGTATCTGAACTTCTTATTTCAGAATATTTGAATTGATATTTCGTGTACCAGTAACCGACTGTGCGATTGTGTAAAAAATCGTATTTATTTAACAGCTTACAATATATATTGTTTCAATAATTATTATCAATTCATCTTCTGTGTTTATGTCGCAGGCATTTCGTGTGATTCCGTCGTTTACATTCGGCGTCGTAAGTTTATAAACTCTCGCTGTTATGTAATGCCGCGGCAAATTGAAGTATTTAGTTCTGTTTCTTATGCCTAACTAGTACTATGTTTGCCAAAATCAGGCACAGTCAGGCACTTAGGTTGTATTGGGCTTAACTTAGGTATATTGACCAAATGGAACCTAACTTTAGATTTTGGCAAACATAGTACTTATTAGGCAAGATTTGGTGATCATAGATTCGCAATAACTACACCTAAAACTATAGTGAAATTATTTTAATTATTAAAATTGAAGGAGTTGTCATTTTGCCTTCTGCATAGTACCATGCAGCGAGCGTTTCTAAACTGACGACGCCGTATGTAAACGGCGGAATCACACAAAATGCCTGCGACATATATAAAAAAAAAAACAATGTTTGCATGTTTGTCCTCTATGCGTTCCGAAACCATCGATCAGATTGTGATGAAACTTTGGTAGGGTGATCTGGGGATGCCCGCGAGGGTTCCTGGCCCAAAAAATCTATAAAAAGTATAATTTCTTTATTTTTATGTAGCTTTGTAACGCATGTCGCGTATAGCTAGTAAATTATAATGATGTAACATGTGTTTTAAGCTGACAAATGAATACGACTTTCTTACACAATCACAAGGCTGAAATTAGCTATTACTGTATATAGACAGCTATTGCGGCATTTAATTAATATTTTCACTATCGATGCAAAAGGGGTTGTAAAGTTTCATCGTCATCATCTCGAATCAGAAGGATTTAAGATATAGTCCACCACGCTGGTCCAGTACGGATTGGCAGACTTCACAAACATTTGAAAACATTATGGAGAACTCTCAGGCGTGCGGGTTCCATCATAATGTTTTCGTTTACCGAAATAAAGCATAGGTTCATATCAAAGGGCTTTTATTCAGATTGCAAAATATGACGTACATGTAAAATAGTTTTATTTCCTTGTAATTTGTAAAAATATATAAAATTAAGTGGCACTCGGGGACTGCCGCGGTAAAGCTATTGCATAGCATTTTTTATCAACTTATGCAATTATAACATTTATGCAATATTTTTTTTTGCATAGTAAAAATTATGCAAAAAAATAATTAAAAAACAAACAAACAAGAAAAGCGCACTGTCACTACTTCGCGAGTGAGATTCGTACCTGCGACATCATACACCATACGGTAAAGAAAGCGGCCGCTCGCCCACTGCGCCAAACAGAGCTACTTGTGAACCTCTAAAATGTTGAACGCTTACTGAACGGCGGTGTTAGGTTTATTTTCGTTACGGAATTTCTTGATTCGGTCACTGCGCTCAAACTGTTTGTCCTAGTCCAAAGCCCGCGATAAAAGCTAAAAATAGCACCCTCCTCTTATCACAAAAATCAAAACTAAAAATCGGATATCTTTTTTCCAGTCTGGAGAAAATAAAAAGGAAATAAAATCTTTACGCTTTGATATTGAAGTTAATACTTTTACAAAAAAACATACTCGTAGACAGATAATCTATGGTTCTAACACTTCCTTCAATGAAAGAAAACGCTGCGAATTTCAAAAGGACCACATTTTAGATCCACTAGGTAAGGCACAAAGAATCTCACGCTTCAATTTATATGTCTAGCATGCTTCAGTGAAATTAATGTGGATTTGTAAGAAACAAGCAAGACTTCTTTCATGAAAATTTAATTCTCTAATTCATCCCTACAGCTTGCTCTCCGAGTAATTACAGTAAAAGGTCTTAAGCATGAATGTTATGACGGCGTTTATGAAAAGTATTCCAGAGTAGGTATAACGAACCATTCACGCTTCCTTTTTCGGCATCTGAATGCTCACCACACAATAAATTTTATGTCGAAAAGGTCTTTTATGAATTTTCAGACGCACCGCCGCCTTTGAAAAAACTTAATATTGTTTTTCTCACATAATTAAGATTAATTAATAGCCGTAAGTATCATCATCAAAAATTCCGTTATTTTAAATTATACGGTATAAAATTAAAACATAATATAATTTGTTCACTTGCAGATTCATACTGATTTTTGTCATAATAATGTCGATGAGGTGTGTCGACAATGATAATTATCTTATTTATATAAAAGAAAGTGGTGTTAGTTACACAATTTATAACTCAAGAACGGATGAACCGATTTGGCTGAAAATTGGTGGAGAGGTAGCTTAGAAACAGGAGACGGACATAGGATACTTTTTATCCCGTTCGACCGCGTTTCCGTCAATTCACTATAAAACGTGGTATAACAAAAACGCATCTGACATGGAATAACAAAACGCAAATGACAGTGGAATAACAAAACGTAAATGACAGCTAAACGTAATTTTGTCTTTGGTTAAGTATGGTAAAAAATTTGACAATTATAAAAATGATAGCTAAACGTAATTGATAATAATATCATCAGTAATATGATTTCTCTTTGAATCATCATTTTAACAATGCCGCGAGCAAGACGATCAAATGTTTCCTGCTACAAAGCTACGGATTGACGTGATTTATTGGATAGGTATAGTTGAGAACCTGGAGGGTGACAAAGATTTCCCGCGGGATGCTATGAACTAAATCCACGCAGACGAAGTCGCGGGCATCAGCTAGTGTACTATATAATATAGAAGATCTAGGTATCTTATCTAACGTAAAAATAAAATGACGTGTGTATCTACGTACGTTTTTATCTGTTTATCTGTGTGTCTGTCTGTCCCCCAATGTACCGATTTCGATGCGGCTTTTTTCTGTTTGAAATCTAAGGTAATTGAGGTGGATCTTAACTGGGTATAATTTATGATCATCTGCTCAGGCATTTGAGGTTCATCAGGTCATTTCCTAATTGATTAAAGGGTCTTATAAGATTTCACTCGTGCGATTGATTTGAAATTTGGTGAACTGTTACTTCGGATTATTTACAAGGCATGGTAACCTTGATTATCAGATCATCCTCAGCAGCGGCAGCATCAAGTAGTCTACGGGATACCCAACCCCTCAGCACCTTACAGCAAATGTTGTCTGGTCTTATTAGAATGGTCTCAAAGAGTAAGTGTTAGCTAGTGATGATCAAGGATCGAGGAGGAGGATCTGATGATGGAGTAGAAAACGTAGCAGGATGTCAGGTAAATCGTACATAGGCCGGCCATAGATTCACATGTTTTAAATTTTCAATTTATACTAGTTCCTAGTGAAGATTGAATAAATTCGCATGTGAAGTAAAACAATTTAGAAATAGTAATCAAGACTCGCGTGGCGCTTCTTTGAAGGGTCACCTGTATCGCTGCAAATTAAAAATGGCTGAACAGATGTTTGTGTGGGAAGTTTTTCAGTAAGCGAAATTAATTTGGAATTCAAATTTTTCTTACGATATTTACACACGAAGAATCTTGGCATTTGACATAATGATTCGAAAGGAAGAAGTCGAATTTAATAGCGAGTTAAATGATACGTGCCCTGATTGGAAAATGTATGCGTATTCAGGTCGACGAGACCTCACCCTCCCAGCCTCCACACGGCTGATTTGAAATGAATGGTAATAATGCCCGAGAATCCCGCTCGCATCGTTTTGTATGATTATTCCAGATTAATTATTTGTCGGAATTTCGTTGGCTAATTTTTCGGAATGGGATTTTTCCGCTTTGAGTGACGTTTTAATTCCAACTCGTCATGGGGTGATTAGAATATCTTTTATGTGAACGATACCCCTTTTTCTCTGATTATGATATCATTATTTTACCAGAACTTGTTCAATAAGAACAAGTTGAATGTCATTATGAATTAAAAGGTTATGAATTAATTAATTGGAATATAAAAAGTTTCGAGTCCGAGTAATGGACTAAGCTTTTATATGCACTGCAAATAGAATTCATTTAAACAAAACTGTTTATTTAAGTGTAGCTGGACCTCAAAGTTTCATCCATGGTTTGGATATAACATAGATTTACATTTTACACATTAACTTAATTACATTTTACAGCTTTTTATCTATCAGAGC
Source organism: Oeneis ivallda (assembly GCA_029955525.1). Lineage (NCBI taxonomy): Eukaryota > Metazoa > Arthropoda > Insecta > Lepidoptera > Nymphalidae > Oeneis > Oeneis ivallda. The sequence continues at coordinate 16,790,028 of JARPMR010000002.1, read as the reverse complement.
AGTCTCAGCTTGAGGCAAACTGCGGCTGCACAAATGACTACATATTTTGTAGATTATATCTCCAAACGCATGGTTCGGAGTTCGGACTTGTTCGGTATGAGAGCACTATACTTAAAGAGCAACAAAATATGGCTCAGCATTTGTCTCGTAACACGGCATGCACCATCGTTGAAGCAGCTTCTTCCATTGAACTACCGCGTGTTGAGGAGCTGCCCCTTGAGGATACGAAGCTTCATACATAAATAAGGGCCTGTTTCACCACCTTCTGATAAGCGTCAGATAGCCTAACCATAAATTTTGTTACTTTCGTACTTATGTCAAGTGACAAAGACAAAAGATGCGAATAAGCTATCCGACACTTATCAGAAGGTGGTGAAACAGGCCCTAAGTCTGTTAAAAAATATCTCACTAGGTAACTTTCAAATTTATCTTTACCTATTTCAAGATGTTGTCCATGATCTCTACGGTACATTCATCGTAGTGAACATTAAAGAGGCCGTATGATCGATTCACCCGAGCACTTTTCCCATAACTGAATGCTTGTAAAAAGTCGATAGTAGTTTTGCTTCAGAATCACGTCACAGCGGTCCCGAGGGCCGGCTGATGCGAATATCAAATCGCAGCTACCCTCGCACTCAATAATACTCATCCATTAGACGGGAGGGAAAAGCGACACCTATGTCCATCATGTTTTATAAGCTACTGTCAATACTTATGATTTGTTTTTTCTGTATTTCACTCGTAGATAAAATTTATTGATATTATATTCATCATTTAACAATTCAAAAGAGTAAATAGTTCGTACCTACTTCTTTAATCGTAGTGATATAATCCTTACTAATATTTACAATATAAATGGAAAAGAGTGTTTGTTTGTTGGTTTGTCCTTTAATCACGCAGCAACGGAGCAACGTATCAACGTGATTTCTTACATGGGTATTTGGTATAGTTGAGGACTTGAAGATTCACAATTGTATCCCGGAAAAGCAGAGGGTTCCCGCGAGATTTTCAAAACCTAACTCCTCGCAGGCGAAGTCGCGAGCAAAAGCTAGTATTAGAATAATAGACAACATTGATACTTGATGATTCTAAAACATAGACTAGAAGACACATAAGAGACATTGCAGTACTTAGTATGTTATACATTCGCGATAGCCTCTCGAGTAAGAATGTACATACTTACCCGTTTTCTAGATCTATAGAATATTAGTAACTTTCAAATGCATATAAATATATGTCTCATTAATGGTACTACTTTCTTCATTAACGGAGTATTGTCTTTCACCTCGCTATGATATCTTAAACCCATTTCTAACATAAGTAGTAAGAGGTGGTTTTTGTTTGGCAAATAATCGTTGTTTGTTGGCGAACTGGACTCTCCCAAGGGGCCTGAGCTGGCATTCTGACGACTGAACTAAGTAGAAAGATAGAACAGAATTAAGCGGCCCAATTATCCCGTATTGGATTTATTGGTAATCTCTGCACGAATGGGCGCGAGGGTGCGAACCGAACCAACTTTGGATGATGCCTCCATCGGTATTATGAACAAAGTTGCTGCAATTTTTATGTAGGAGGATTTATTGTTCGCGTTTCTCTTGTTTCGCCCCCGATTGTGTGCGGACAGATAAAAGAAAGTCCAGCATTTCATTACGAATGAATCAATCTCTCATCAAAGTATGCCTCCATCCCAGATTAGCTGTTGTCTCATCTTGGAAAAATAAAGCTACTCATATTTTTTATTTACAGCACATTAATTTATAGATGGAAGTGGAACAACTAATTTAACGAAGCTATGTTTTTATTTTCAGATTGGTTACAACTGAAGCAACAATTGGTAACTATGGGCCTCATAAGAAGGCTCAGGGTCACTCAGCGAGCGATGGAGAGAGCTATGCTCGTAATATCCCTGCGAGATCAAATCAGAAGGAAGTCCATGCAGGAGACCTTTGTCCAGCAGTGGACGTCTATAGGTTGATAAAGAAGAAGAAGAAGAATCAACAATTTATAACTTACTAGCGATCCGCCCCGGCTGCGCACGGGTAGTAGAGACTAGAGCATAATATTAGGCTTATACAAATATGTAGGTATTATTGTTATTTCTGTCGGTCGAAGGGTCGCAATCAGCCTGTTACGTCGAATATATTATGGACTAGCTGATGCCCGTGACGTCGTCCGCGTGTATTTAGTTTTTAATATCCCTTGGGAACTCCTTGATTTTCCGGGATAAAAAGTAGCCTATGTCACTCTCCAGGTCCTCAACTATACCCATGCAAAAATCACGTTGATCCGTAGCTCTGTTGCGGCGTGATTAAAGGACAAACCAACAAACCAACAAACAAATACACTTTCGCATTTATAATATTATTAGTATGATTTATTTCACGTGCGTTCGTTTTTATTTTGCGATAACTCCTAAGATATTCATTTAAATGATATAGTGTACAGAATTATCAAAATGTGTATGAAAATATGTTTATGGTAACTAACGTATTTAAGTTGATAAGGATTAATACCTACTGTATCCGTCTAAATAGATTTCCAATGACCGCATTGTACTTACGTGACCATTTCTTTAGAATTTAAAATGGGCTTATGCCATTGCATATATTGCAATTGCGTATGGGTATAACCTTTCTCTGAGAGGAGACCTGCGCTCAGTAGTGAGCCGTTGATGGGTTGCTTACGATGATGATGATGGTATGCCATTGCGGACTTTTATGTGTATACCTATCCCACCATACCACTACCATACATTGTTTTGATAGATCTCAAAGGGATTAGATGGCATTTTCGATGAAAGCTTCCAGACAGCATGACTTTTCCGACATTTCTAACAGTTATCGTCATACTACATGATGCCCGCGACTTCATCCGCGTGGATAAGGTTTGTTGATTCCTGCGGAAACTTTGTAATTTTCCAGGATAAAATGCCTATGTGCTAATCCTGCGTATGGACTATGTTCATTCCAAATTTCAGCCAAATCGTTACATTCGTTGTAGCGTTAAAGAGTAACAAACATCCATCCATCCATACATCCATCCATCCTCACAAACTTTCGCATTTATAATATTAGTAGGATTTCAACCAATTTACACAAAACTTTAACAAGTTATACACTAAAACCTTCCTCATGAATCACCCTCTCTAATGAGGAAAACCGCATGAAAATTCGTTCAGTAGTTTTTGAGTTTATCGCGAACAGATACACAGACAGACGCGGCGGGCTAATTTATTTTATAATATGTAGTGATAGTGATATTGATGACCAAGTGAAACAAACATCGTAAACGTATCACATATCAATCGATAAAATCAAAATCAGTATACGCTAGATCAAAGGGATAAATTTTGCCCTACAACGATAAATATTTTAGAAAAACGAGGGGTCAATCTTTAATAAATATCGACAATCGAAATTTTATTGCGTCCATTTCGTCCCCGTTGACCTACTATCTTTGTATCGTCGGCTGCCATAAGGGAGGGTCATCGCAAGATTTATGACCCTAGCCCTTGGTGACAAAGAGCCAAAACTATGAAAAGCGACATTCGGCTCAATCCCAAAATATTCCTTTTTATATTGTACCATCGATTCATATAGCTCCTATCAAAATGGGTGTGCTGAAGAAAACCTTGGTGAATTTTATGTATCTATCTATTACGCCTTATAATAACTTACACCTCAAGTGGTGATAGCCTAGTGGTTGAGACTTCGAAATCCATTTCGGGGAATCCAGGGTTCGATCCCTGGCAAGGATCTCTGGATTTTCGTTTTAAGTTTCGTTTCGTTTACTTACTTGATTTCCATTAAAGCAAGTACCTTATATTATTATTTTGAAGGGAACAATCGTGAGGATACCTGAGAGTTATCCATAATATTCTCAAAGGTTTGTAAAGACTATTAATACGCACTTGGCCAGCGTGGTGGATATGTCTTAACCCTTCTAATTCTGAGAGCAGGCCTTATTAGTGCCCAGTCGCCGACCGGCGATGGGTTGAGATGAACGAACGCCTAAATGACATTAGATAAGTATTGATGTGAGTGTGTCTTTTAAGAAATTACATTTCCTTAAGTTGCATGCATGTTAATACACAAATTAACTGATAAAGATAGTTCTCATGATTTGGCTAAGTAAACTTAACATTAAACAGCTGATTATACAACAGTTTTTTTATATTTTAATAATAATATGTTCTTATTACTTATAAACAGTCAGCAAAGGTGTTCTTTTTTAATGCTCCGTTCTGTTCTATTTTATTTCTCTATATTTTTGTCATAAATATAGAAAAGTAAAATGCCACTTATCCGCAAAAATGTTCATAGTAAAATAGTGCGTCAAATGTCGATCGTGACAAAAGAAATTGATATATCGATATAAAAGCATATTTATGTTCACGGTGTATTGGTAAAAAAATCTTAGCGATACGTCATAGCCGTCAATCTTATATCCCGCCTCATGGGTATTGCATAAAAAGTTTTTCTCCCAAACAGGGACCAAGTTGAATTACAGAAAAAAGAAATAATTTTTACATTTTATAAAAGTGTGCCAAATATTAAAAAAAAATATTTTCGACCGAGCGAAGCGAAGGTCTTTGAGTCTACTTGAGTGAATTTGCACTTGTCCGTCGGTCCGTCCGTCCGTCCGTCTGTCAGAGCCTTATAACTTCTGAATTACTGAACGTAATTACTTCAATTTTAGATATAATGTGTAAACCGATGGCCTCCAGCCGAAAATGGCTTAAAAAGTTATAAAAATCTTTATTTCAGGGGGGCTCTCATAGAAGCGAATGCGAAGAAAAAAAAATTTTGCGTTTCATAGGGTTACAGTACCTCATTTTAAAGATAATTTGGAACAGAGTACAAAAGTATTTTTTTTTAATTTTTTTCCTAAAATTGACGAAATGGGGGGCTTTCAAAGTGGAGATTATATTTGACCTCACAACGGAATAACCATTGAAAGCTGGGGCTTGAAAGTTTTATAATTTTAGCGTAATTATCATGTACTTGAACAACAAATACTAAAATTAGATAAATGTAATAAGGAAACTAAATTATTTAACTTTTAATGAGCAGCAACAACAGAACTTCACAATGATGTCAATAGATGGCGCTCTCATCTCATATAGCAAATGCTATATGTAACATATTATTCAATTAAAATTATTATTTAGTCATTTAGCAAACATCAATAAAACTTCACGTTGCAGTTTGTTTTTACATGTTTTCTGATCGTGTCGATAGTTGACGCTCTGTACAAGTAATTTAATTTGGATGTTCCAAAAAACTATACCTAAGTTTGATTGAGGCCTTGAGGATTTCACTATAACAGTTACGGGCTACCAATGTTAAGTTAGTTGACACTTTCTGTCAACTTTGTTATTACGAACCTCTACGGGATAACTAAAGGTGAAAAAGACATTGGGATGTTAGGATTGTAGGGGCTACCTACGTAAAGAGACTTCTACAAAGGGGATGATTTAGGTATGGTTGGTGAAAACGGGCATAATAATAATGTCAATTTTGATCGTCATGTATCTATTGAATTAATAAGTAATTATGGGAAACCGTTACCGCGAGGTCTCAGTTCGGGGCGAACCACTAGTAATATTTTTGAATGCTGTAAATGGGTTAGACTATAGGAACTTAGACTCATATTGAATTATGAAAAAAATTTAATTTGCGTTTTGATTTTTTTTACCTTAGAATATATAGAATACACATGTACACATGTATTCTATAGTACGTAATAGCACACACACACTTCACTTGCGTACTACTCTGTCCGTGGCTTACACACGACTGAGTCCCCCCACCTAGTGGTGCCCGTATTTATGCGCCTCTATGTTTTGCTTCTACCCACTATTTGCTGTATGAGCAATGCAGACATTATGATGTCTACCGCCTATATACTACAGAATATTAGGCTTAAAAAATGCGAAAATGTGTTTTTTGGTTTGTCCTTCAATCACACAGCAAGGAAGCAACGGATCGATGTGATTTTTTGTATTAGTATGTGAACTTGAGGGCTTGGAGAGTGACATAGGCTACCTATCTTTTATTCTGGAGAAACACAGGGTTCCCACGGGATTTTTAAAAACTTACTCCACGCGGATTAAGTCGCGGGCAAAAGCTAGTAAGCAATAATTACTTTGTTGTTATAGTTATTACTTAAGTTACTAGCACTTACAGTGGATAGGTTTTCAATATTTTATGAGGAGGACCAAGGATGGGTTATTTCCGTAATGTTGCCGTTAAGCAAAATATATCGATATAATTATTTCACAGAATTGCCGTGAACATTCCGCTCACGGTCTATGTTTTATGAACAACATTTAGAAAATGGCACTTTCTTTCTTTCTACATACTCGTAGTATCATAATAGCAAACCAACTTTTTACAAAATTGTTTTGAAATTGGTTGTTCAAATAAAAATGTTCAAAACAATTTTTAAAAGGCTGTCATCGCGAGAATAATAATCAATACAATATCGGCATTCGGGGGCATCATGGCGATGACTATACATTTAGATAGCGTAATTTGGATTTTGTACTTATCTATATTTTATCGTCATAGTCATATTTCCTTATTCCTTCTTATTAGTTGTATATCTATAAAAGTACGAGTAATATAAAATAAAATCTTTATAAATTTATTTATGAGGTTAAATTAAAATAAAAAGGTAAATATAGAAATTCAAGAAGTTTATGTTCAAACATAAATTCTAATTGTTAGACTACTCATCTCAAATAAATATTTTTTATTTTTTTCAATTATAAGAGTGACTTTTAAAAACACGCTCAAGTTCTGCTTACGTTTTGAGAAATATTTTTAATTTTTTATATCACTTATAGTTGTATTCTCATCTTCTTTTACACTGGCAGTTGCTATATTCGTAGCAATAATTGTATTTACGCTATCAGTTGAATTTGAAGCATTGGTAGCATTTTGACTTTCACTTATTTTTGTTGCGTCACTATCTATTAGACTACCAGTTTCATTCACAGCAATAATTGTGTTTACGCTATCAGTCAAATTTGCATTACTATCTACCTTTTCAATACTAGTTATATTTGAAGGATTGGTAGCATTTTGACTTTCACTTATATTTGTTGCATCACTATCTATTAGACTACCAGTTGCATTCGTAGCAATTATTGTATTTATGCTATCAGTTGAATCTGCAGTGCTATCTACATTTTCAATAACAGTTTTAGTTGAAGCATTGGCAGCATTTTGACTTTCACTTATTTTTGTTGCATCACTATCTATTACACTACTCGTTGCATTCGTAGCAGTTATTGTATTTACACTATCAGTTAAATCTGCAGTAATATCTACATTATCAATAACAGTTTTAGTTGAAGCATTGGTAGCACTTTGACTTTCACTTATTTTTATTGCATCAATATCTATTAGACTACCAGTTGCATTCGTAGCAATTATTGTATTTACGCTATCAGTTGAATCTGCCGTGTTATCTTCATTTTCAATAACAGTTTTAGTTGAAGCATCAATGGTAGCATTTTGACTTTCACTTATTTTTGTTTCATTACTATCTATTAGACTACTAGTTGTATTCGTCGAAATTATTGTACTCACGCTATCAGTTGAATCTACAGTGATATCTACATTTTCATTTACAGTTTTAGTTGAAGCATCATTTTGAATTTCACTTATTTTTTTTGTATCACTATCTACTAGACTATCAGCTGCATTTGAAGTTTTGTATTCTATAAGACTATTATCCGTTTCATTTGTATCGCTGTTAATATTTTCACTGTCACTTGGGTTTGTAGCATTGTCACTAATGGTTGCATTGTGTTCATTTACAGTTTCAGCTTCGTTATTGACATCGTAAATATTAGTTTCAAGTTTTTTAATTATATCCACAGATTTTGCAGTCATTTTTTGAGCATTATTCTCTAATTTTTGAATCCATGCTGGTTTTGTTGTTTTTGGAGTCCCAAGTTTCCATTTAGTTCTATCAAATTGATGTTCCTTTGTATATTTTGCTTTTTGTTTCTTAACGTAGCAAGTACAAAAACAATATTTATCTGAATATGCTACATCATATCCCTTATCTACGCACTTTTGAATACATATAAATGCCTTTTCATAATTATCACATTCTGAAGTTTGATGAATTCCATATCGTAACGCCAATTTATCGGAACCCGTATCTATGACATAGCAAAAATAATATTGCTTTTGTTTATCAAAGGAATAACTTTAAAAATCTATGTTCATTATCAAAAGCTATATGATTTTCGACCGAGCGAAGCGAAGGTCTTTGAGTCTACTTGAGTGAATTTGCACTTGTCCGTCCGTCCGTCCGTCCGTCCGTCCGTCTATCAGAGCCTTATAACTTCTGAATTACTGAACGAAATTACTTCAATTTTAGATATAATATGTAAACCGATGGCCTCCAGCCGAAAATGGCTTAAAAAGTTATAAAAATCTTTATTTCAGGGGGGCTCTCATAGAAGCGAATGCGAAGAAAAAAAAAAATTTTGCGTTTCATAGGTTTACAGTACCTCATTTTAAAGATAATTTGGAACAGAGTACAAAAGTATTTTTTTTTAATTTTTTTCCTAAAATTGACGAAATGGGGGGCTTTCAAAGTGGAGATTATATTTGACCTCAGAACGGAATAACCATTGAAAGCTGGGGCTTGAAAGTTTTACAATTTTAGCGTAATATCATGTACTTGAACAACAAATACTAAAATTAGATAAATGTAATAAGGAAACTAAATTATTTAACTTTTAATGAGCAGCAACAACAGAACTTCACAATGATGTCAATAGATGGCGCTCTCATCTCATAAAGCAAATGCAGCTTTATGTAACATACCTATTATTCAATTAAGATTATTATTTAGTCATTTAGCAAACATCAATAAAACTTCACGTTGCAGTTTGTTTTTACATATTTCTGATCGTGTCAATAGTTGACGCTGTGTACAAGTAATTTAATTTGAATGTTCCAAAAAACTATACCTAAGTTTGATTGAGGCCTTGAGGATTTCACTATAACAGTTCCCTAACCTTTACGGGCTACCTATGTTAAGTTAGTTGACACTTTCTGTCAACTTTGTTATTACGAACCTCTACGGGACAACTAAAGGTGAAAATGACATTGGGATGTTAGAATTGTATTTAGGGGCTACCTATGTAAAGAGACTTCTACAAATGGGATGATTTAGGTATGGTTGGTGAAAACGGGCATAATAATAATGTCAATTTTGATCGTCAATTATGGGAAACCGTTACCGCGAGGTCTCAGTTCGGGGCGAACCACTAGTTTAGTTTAGTTTAGTTGCGAAAATATACAAAGTACTAAAAAAATATTCCACGTCACTAACTATTTCGTATTAAAAAATGTAATAGGTAATAGGTAAAATCTTTTATGTGTATAGAAAACTTACTATTAGTTATTTTGTCACTGACTAATTCCGATGGCGAAAATACTGAAATGTAAAGAAACGAATATTAAACGTTAACCCATGAGTTGTTATTAAAGTTTTGGTCAATTTACCTATTGTGGAATGCATAATCTGCCCATTATACATATAAAATGCCAGAAAAATACACGATAGTGTTTTAATGGTGTCCATTATTCTAAATGTTTAATTCTGCTCTTGTAACAGAGATCAGAAAAAATTGTATTTTAAATTAGGTAATAAAAAAGTAGTAAATTTTCAATTTTGATAGCGCAATAGTATTAAAATTTATAAGTAGTTACTTAACTAAGATTTCATATCATGTTTAATACTGGTATGTAATGTTGGTGGTATATTAGAATGTCCTGGGTGAACTATAATAAGGAGCTAAATGTAGGGTTTATTTTTTATCTAAAATGATAATATTTAATGAGTCAAAATAATCAACATAAAATTTAATGAGCTGTCAGTTTTATGTAACTACGGAGGAAGTGTAGAACTGACTCTGAGAGTAAACTTTTTAAATCAATACTTAGTAGATCTAAGTAATAAATAGTCAGCTATTCTTAGTATCGATTTCACCAACGTCGAGGGAAGTTTTTCCGAGCAAAAATTAAGCGTTCTGACAGTTTTATATTAAAAATACTAACAGAATATCAAATTTACGCTCGTATAAGACAAATTTTTCTTTGGTGAAATCGGCCCTTAGTGGGACAGTTAAACAAACAGTGTATAGTGAAAATTGAAATGCATGACATTACGTAGACATTTAACTTTCAGAGGGCGCATAAAGCTATATGTTACGGTAAATGTGATAAATGTGATAATTATTAATAATTTTCGGTAATTATTAATAATTACCTCACCATTTGGTAAATTTGATAAATACTATGAAATTCATCACTTTTATCGGTTATTATTAATAATTCACTGTTGTCTTTGGTAAAAGTGATAAAACAACCGAGAAAAAGTCTGACAACCCCTCTAAACCCCACCCGACTCCTTTCTGCAGCCACCCTTAACCTCACCAACAGTAAGGATTTTCGGGTGCAAGTATTCCTACGTTGTCAAAAAAAAATAACAACGAAAGCTGTGATGAACCTAAATAACAGTAAGGATTGCCCGGTAAAAGCATTTCTGGGTGGTTATAAAAGTGGCCAACCCAGCCAACAGTAAAGATTTCTAGATGCAAGTATATACGGGTGGTCCTAATGGTGACGCCCAAAGGCAATATTTTGATTCCTCGTACCTAGACCTATTAGAAAATACCAGCGATATTTCGGATAGGGACCGAGCCACTAAGCATAAACTACATCATGGAGCTCTAGGTTATAGCTCCTCAATCCTGAAGCTGCAGGATACTGCCCACCCAAACTACGGGGATTTAGGAATTGTCGATTACGAATTGATATTGTTGCCACTAAGCATAGACTACATCATGGAGCTCTAGGTTATAGATCCTCAATCCTGATGCTGGAGGGTACTGCCCACCCACACTGCGGGGATTTAGGAGTTGTCGATTACGAATTGACATTGTCGCCACTAAGCATAGACTACATCAAGGAGCTCTAGGTTATAGCTCCTCAATCCCGATGCTGCAGGGTACTACAAACCCACGCTGCGGGGATTTAGGAATTGTCGATTACGAATTGATTTTGTTGCCACTGAGCATAGACTACATCATGGAGCTCTAAGTTATCACAAATCCACAATTTTTATTCACGGAAACAACACCACTTCCCACACGTGCTTTCAAAACAAATGACGCGTTAATATTGAACAATCACATGATACGTCATAGGAATTTTCGAATAAAGAATGTTCTGATAATACAGAAAGTTTAGATTAATGTTAATGTGTGTTTTTGTATTGCTTACTTTCAATAATGTATGCGAATAATAAGTAAAAAATAATGAAGACCCTTGTTTAAATTTATTTTAGTTTGTTCATTAGATCACTATTAGAATATAATACTCGGTTAAGTTTTAATACATATATTTAGTTCTAATAGAATAAAATAATGCAATTATTTAAAAAAAAATATCATGTATGTATTCGATCTTAAGTCGGTAATTCCGTCGCATCGTGTATACCCGAACACATCACCTGCCCCAAGCCCTATTAGACCATCGCGATGGCCAAGTTTACGACGGTTTACCTTTAAGCGAATGTTATTTTTAAAAATTTATTAAATTTACCAAGAGCAAGGTGTAATTATTAATAATCATCGAAAAAAGTGAATAATTTATTACTTTTACCATCAATCTTAGTAATTATTAATAATGATCGGTAATTATTAATAATTTTCAATTAATCACATTTACCGTAACATATACAAAAGATCGAACACTCGTTTGAGGTGCGACAAACGATAGCGTTATTGAAGGAATGTAGTAGGCGCCAAATATATTTTAGTTTAATAACTAGTAAAATATGTTTTTTTTATTTTGGGAAATCCCTATCCATGTCTGTATTGTACATACAGAAATCAAATACAGTGCTATACATAATATATAGTACTTAGGTAGGTGTGCTAATCTGTTTTTAAAGTTGGTTGGTACAATAAAACTTTAAATTTAAAATTATATTTTTTTTACATTTTAAGAAAGCTTAATTTAATACCATTACCATTACCTTTACTACAAGTGAAAATACCTGTTAGGAAAATACTTTTTATTGTCTTTATATTCACGTAGTGCTATTCGTAGATGTTGTGTCAGCGAGATTTTCAGTTGTAGTTACAGAATCAGTTACATTATCTACTGTTTCGTTTTTGCTTATCGTAGTTCCATTGACAGCAGACGTCGTTATGTCAGTTGTATCATTTGTTTCATGTTGAACCGTAGTTGGTTTAGTAATTGTGGAATCATCCGGTTCAATTTTTGAAGATGTAGGAATTTTCGTCTTATTATTATCAGCTGGTGTTGTTGTTGTGGTGTATAACGTTCCCACAATGTGATAGAGCTGTGGACTAAATGTTTTAGGAATTGTCTTTGGAGTTCCATTTGTTCTCCATTTAAAATATGGAACTACAGTGGTGGTTTTCATCTCGTGACAGCTACATTTACACAGACTGTTCAATCTGAACACTTGATAACCTATGCTCTTGCATACACTCAAACATTTGAAGGTCTTTACGTAATCATGACACTGGTTGTGGAAACTTAAGCCATAATGTTTTCTGAAATCTGAAACTGAAAACTGATGTTAATAAAGTCAAAGTCAAAGTCAATTTTTTTTATTCAAAATAGGTAACAATTACACTTAGCAAGTCTTAAGTAAAAGTTAGGTACTGTAGTTTATGTAGATTGACATAATTTATTCAAATCATTTCTACGAACCATCGAGTGAATTTATTGCAGAGCATATTACACATAACAAGAAATAATTATTCATTATGGTTCATAAGCGTAGAAAATATGAATGCAGTATAAAAATACTTTATAGCATATTGTTAATCAGATATTTTATGGGATTAATTAAACTACTGTAGCAGGTATTTAAAAATCGGCCAAGTGCGAGTCGGGCCTCGCTCTTTTAGGGTTCCGTTAAAAAAAATTAAATAAAAATATTTCCATGTACCCATGGAAATATTTTAATTTAATTTTTTTAATTTAATTTAATTTTTATTATTTGTTGTTATAGCGGCAATAGAAATACATAATATGTGAAAATTTCATCTGTCTATCTATTACGGTTTACGAGATACAGCCCGCTGACAGACGGACGGACGGACGGACGGACGGACAGCGTAGGCTTAGTAATAGGGTCCCGTTGGTACCCTTTGGGTACGGAACCCTAAAAATGCAATTTTCAGTGTCATTTCATGTCTTTCATTAAAATCTATTGAATAAATTTAAAATGCGTATTAAAAAGGTAAATTAGTAAAAAATATTTTTTTGATCACTCACTGATACAAAGAGAATAGAAAATGAGGTAAAATTTTATACTAAAGCTACTCGTAGACCCCGGCATTTCTTACAAATATTCATAACGTCCATTCAATTTTGGACCTTTCCGAAAAGTCGTGCACTGTCGTTTTCGGATCTGTAGCTATCTAAGTTCTAATTAATAATACAGGAATGTGATAATGGCCGTGCACATTGGAGTCCGTCTAAAATTCTCAGAAGCGTCCACTCTATGGCCACCCAAATGATGATTTCATTATGTGTATGATTTTGATTGATGTATCAAAAGAACTTTGCTGGCAGCCGAATTCTTTTCATAACGGACATATTTTCTTTGTTTATTACTTGGAACTAATTGATCTGCGGCGCCATAGTTTTTGAGTGCTTTCAAATCCGATTGGGGAATTCAGGGCATAATATTTAGGAATGTGCACAACAGAAAAATGAAGAGACTGTTTCAGTAGAGGTACTTTTAACAACAATGAGTTTGTTACAATATATGTATTAAACCAAGTGAGCTGCTGCATCTAATCCTAAACTATTCTTTAAAGTTATACCACGAAACTTTGGAAAAATACTTAATTTTTGGAACGAAGTTCCATTTCGGACGGTTTGGCGGATGGAGGCTAGGTGATAAAAAGTGTCTTTTACCGTCACGACACTAATAAATAATTGTTGCCTTCGTTTATTACACACGTTGCATCAAAACTTTGGTGGCATAACGGTTCGGGGGCTCGAATCCTGACTTTAGATCATTATTTTTTATTTTATTTATTATTATTATTAATTTATTATTCATCATCATCATTAGCAACTCATCAACGGCCCACTACTCTGAGCGCAGGTCACCTCTCAGAGAAGGGTTATAGGCCATAGTCCACCACACTGGCCCAATGCGAATTGGTGGACTTCACACACCTTCGAGAACATTATGAAAAACTCTCAGATGTGCAGGTTTCCTCACGATGTTTTCCTTCACCGTTGAAGCAAGTGATAGTGCTTAAACGCACTTGACTCCGAAAAGTCAGAGGTGCGTACCCGGGATCGAACCTGCGACCCCCCGAATGGGAGACCACAGTCCTAACCACTAGGCTATCACTGCTTCCTTGCTTTTAATTTATTATTATTTATAATATTATAATAATAATATTTGGTAAAAATTTAAAATAATTTACACTTGTTCACGCACACTTCATGCCGACTAATGTCTTTAGGACAGAAACTATCTATTCGGGGGTTCGAATCCTGATTTTAGATTATTATTTTTTTACTTTTAATTTTATTTATTTTTATTACTAATTCATTAAAAGAAGGAACTTCATTCTAACCGAGTGTTCCACGACACTCAACTTTTTTGGCTAATAAAACTAAACTGTCAAACCCGAGTTGAATTTTATTTAATATATTATAAGGTAGAGACACTCAAAGAATTAATGATATATAACGACTATAATATAACTATTTAATAAAATAATGATTCCTGAAAAGCACACAATATACGCGCCAGTGACAATTCTCTAGGGTTTACGCCAACTACGACACAAATTGCGATATTAAGCACAGGGAGTGATGAAAAAACCCCCGCTGAATATAAATAAGGCAGGAGCGCTATAATCAATATAAACGATGCTAAAGAAGATTAGAAAAATCCTGAACGAAAACAAATTTCACAAGATTGAAATAACTATGGCGAGAAGCAACAGTTGTGGTTTTATAATGACGGGTGAACTCCTCTATATTTGACAACTACAATATAAACTACATAAATAATATCATGTATACAATATTGAATTCTTTCATGAATTTTTTGTAGTACAGCTAGTTACCATAGTGCTAGATAGATGAAAAAAAAACTACAGTTTATATTCTTGATAAATAAAATTTAAAACATTTAACATTGTCCTATCCACAACGCTTTTAACGTCCAGACAGTTAAAGTTACGAACCTAAAAATCAAGTAAAAAAAAATGCAAAGGCGAAATTGAATTTGATTCCGATACATAAATTTTACTTAGACTATTTGTCTCCTTTGGATCAGACGGGAAAATAAGCCATGTTAATTTAATTTGTTCGTCTCAAACAAAATCACCAATTGCTTTTTAATTGTCTTTTTAATTTTCTAAATTTATTTAGAGTTCAATTGCTAGATAATTTTCAACATTACAATGACGGGGAAGAGTATCTTTCTTCTATCTTCTATATGTTCTCATAATATAAAAATAACTTGCTGTTTTTTAGGCTGGCTAAAACTAAAAACAGCTTGACTGATTTGAATGATCAAATACAGGGGCGGTTTAAAAACAACAATTGTAAATTAAAAATTTTATTTTTAAAAAGCAAGCTTTTAGTAGCAGTTCCCATCATCAGACCCTGGATATCATCTAGGACCAGAGAACTTGTCAAGACGAACTCAAACTCAATGACAACAAACGAGCTCAAACGAAATGGGGTTACGTCCTTTTATTACAGAGTTTCCATAGCCAACTTCCGGCTTCATCATCAGTCTCTGGACATGGCAAACTATAAGGGTTCCTTGTCTACTACGGAACTCTAAAAAGGGAAACCCAAAAGAATAGCTGCAAAATAAAAAAAATCAAAATTGGTTATTTTGTATAGGAACACCACTTCGGATTACTTCTAATATATAAAATTCTCATGTCGCGGTGTTTGTTACCAAACTCCTCCGAAACGGCTGGACCGATTTTTATGAAATTTTGTGTGCATATCGGGTAGGTCTGAGAATCGGCCAACATCTATTTTTCATACCTCTAAATGATAAGGGTGACCCACCCCTAAATATTTTTGCTGGCGGTACGAAATTCGCTGGGTCAGCTAGTAATATATAGATAGATGGCGGTAGCAAAGCCGCGGGTGAAAGCATATTTACCAGAGAATATAATATAATAGTACCTTCTAGTAATACATACTTTTAGTTACCAGCTTTCAAGTTACAATTTAAATTGCGTACATTTAATACTGACATGCTAAAAGGCGAATATTGAGACTTTCTCTGCTGCAGCTAACACTTTCCACATATTTTATTTTTTGAAGTGAAAACTGTTCTTCTTTAGGCACGTTGAGCACTTTTTTGGGTGAGCAAAAAACATGGATTTCGCGAAATCGTCAACGTCACCATCATCACCTGGAGATTTCAACATTTCAACATTTTAGAGGTTCTCAAGCAACCTTGTACAGCGCAGTCGGACCTTACCGATTAATGTATGATGTCGCAGGTTCGAATCTCACTCACGAAACGTGACATTGCGCTTTTTTAATTATTTTTATTTATATATTTTTTTTAAGGGGGTAAGGGGGCGCACCAAGATCTAAGCGCCCCAATTGTCAACCTCACCTGCCCGTGGTGCCCCCTGCCAATTAGCGAACGAGGATATGACGACCGAAGAATGGCGGGATAACCATTCCAAACTAATGCTAGGCTTCAAATAGCAGACTGGAGATGGGCAGCAGCGTCTCTGTTGCGAAGAAGCCAAGCCCTGCGCTGACCAACCCGCCTGCCCAGCGTGGTCAGTATGGGCACTACTTTTGATGAGCAGCGCCAACAGACAAAGGCCCCTAGTTCCCGGCAGCCCTGCTATTCCCGACTACGGTAGCGGTCGCGGTCACGGCGGGGCAGGTGGTGCGAAGAATCACCGGGCTACGGATGGCTACCATACCAAGCGACTCTTATTGGCTACGTATAACACCAGGACCCTGAGATCGGATGAAAGCCTAGCCGAACTCGAGGTAGAGTTGGAAAAAATCAAGTGGCACATTCTAGGACTATCAGAAATCCGTAGAGAGGGAGAGGACACGCTGACACTAGAATCGGGCCACGTTCTCTACTATCGTGAAGGCGAGCAGACGTCCCAAGGTGGAGTGGGATTTCTGATCAACAAAGTGCTCGCAAATAACATCGTGGAAATCAGTAGTGTGTCGTCGAGGGTGGCATATGTTGTACTTAAGTTAAACCGGAGGTATTCTCTGAAAGTAGTACAGGTCTATGCGCCCACGTCGTCACACTCTGACGAAGAAGTAGAAGCCTCATACGAAGACGTCGCCAAGGCTATTGATAAAACTACGAAATCCTACTTCACGGTTGTTATGGGAGACTTCAACGCAAAGGTGGGAGTACAAGAACGCAACGAATCAAGAGTTGGGCCTCATGGAGTTGGTAATAGAAATCACAGGGGGCAAATGCTGGTCAACTTTCTTGAACGGAAAAGGCTCTTCCTAATGAACTCTTTTTTCAAGAAGAGTGCCCATAGGAAGTGGACTTGGCAGAGCCCCGATAACGTGACCAGGAATAAGATTGACTTCATCATGACAGATCGCAAGGCTATATTCAGAGACGTCTCTGTGATCAACCGATTTAATACTGGAAGCGATCACCGTCTTGTAAGAGGATCCTTGAATATAGACCTTCAGTTAGAGAGACGACGTCTGATGGAGTCAACTCTTCGCCCAAGACCACACCAACCCATGGCTGTAACAGAAAAGTTCCAACTAGAGCTTAGGAAACGATTCGATTTGCTGGAAACCAGCGACGAGGTTGATCAGAAATATGGCGACTTTCTAAATGTTGTTCGGGAGGTGGGTGGCAAATTTTGCCAAAAAGGAGGCAAAATCCTCACATCCAAGATCACTAGCGAGACCCTGGATTTGATGCAGCAGAGACGGGAAATGCCCTCAGCTTCACCAGACAGGCAGGCTCTAAACAAGCTTATCAAGAAGCGAATACGTTTCGATATGCGCGCTGCCTCGACGCGTAATATACAAGATGCGATAGAACGCAATAGAGGAGCTAAAGTATTCGCTAAAATTCTTGGGAGAAGCCATCTGACAAAGTTGAGAACATCGGACGGTCGGGTTGTTGCTTCAAAGCCAGAGGTGTTAGCTGAGATCGAGCGGTTTTATGGGCAGCTGTACTCTGCTCATGCTCTGAAACCTACACCCATCCAAACTCAAACTGCGAACGACAAAAGAGCAAAACTTGTGCGCCACTATACCGACGACCTCCCGGATATCGACCTAGGCGAGATTAGTATAGCTCTCGGACAGCTGAAAAACAACAAAGCCCCAGGCGATGACGGTATTACTACGGAGCTCCTACGTGCAGGAGGAAAGCCAATTTTGATAAAGCTTAAAGACCTCTTTAATACCGTCATCAAAACTGGCATAACACCGGAACAATGGAGCAGAAGTGTCACAGTTCTCTTTTTTAAAAAAGGCGATAAGAGCGTACTTAAAAACTATAGGCCAATCTCACTTCTGAACCATATCTATAAGCTGTTCTCGCGGGTGATTACGAACCGTCTCGCCCGAAGGCTTGACGAATTTCAGCCGCCAGAGCAGGCCGGATTTCGCAAAGGCTACAGCACCGTGGACCACATTCACACGCTACGGCAGATTATGCAGAAGACCCACGAGTATAATCTGCCCCTCTGTCTGGCCTTTGTGGACTACGAGAAAGCCTTTGATTCTGTCGAGACCTGGGCTGTTCTGGATTCATTGCAGCGATGCCAAGTCGACTGGCACTATATCCAGGTGTTGAGATATTTGTACGAGGCCGCCACTATGACAGTCCAAGTCCAAGACCAACAAACGAATCCGATTCCCATACGGCGGGGGGTAAGACAGGGAGACGTTATATCTCCGAAACTCTTCACTTGCGCCCTAGAAGACGTGTTTAAGTCGAGGCATTAATGTGAATGGCGAATACATCTCACACTTGCGTTTTGCAGACGATATAGTTATACTGTCGGAATCGCTGCAATACCTTGAAGAAATGCTGGCCCAGCTTAGCTGTTCTTCCAGACAAGTGGATCTTAAGATGAACATAGACAAAACGGAAGTCATGTTGAACGAGCACGTTATCTCAAGACCTGTTAACGTCGACAATGTCAGCATCGAAGTTGTTCAGGAATACAACTACCTTGGCCAGATTATACAACTCGGTAGGAACAACTTCGACAAGGAGGCTGACAGAAGAATTCAGCTGGGCTGGGCAGCATTTTTAAAGCTGGGTCAGGTCTTCGACTCGTCGATACCGCAAAGCCTGAAGACAAAGGTTTTCAATGAGTGTGTCCTACCGGTAATGACGTATGGAGCCGAAACGTGGACACTGACGGTGGGCCTCGTTCACAAATTAAAAGTCGCTCAACGCGCTATGGAGCGAGCTATGTTGGGAATCTCTCTCAGGGATAAAATCCGGAACGAGGAGATTCGTAGAAGAACAAAAGTGACTGACATAGCTCTGAGGATTAGCAAGCTGAAGTGGCGGTGGGCAGGTCATATCTGTCGCAGAACCGATGGCCGATGGGGCAGACGTGTTCTGGAGTGGAGACCGCGTACCGACAAGCGCAGTGTAGGATGCCCTCCAGCTCGCTGGACCGATGACCTTAAGAAGGTGGCGGGAAGTGGTTGGATGAGGAAAGCGGAGGACCGTGTTTGGTGGCGCGCTCTCGGAAAGGCCTATGTCCAGCAGTGGATGAATACAGGCTGATGGATGGATGATATATTTTTTTTTACTATTTTTTTTTATTTTATTTTTTTATTTTTTTTTTTGTTTTTAATTATTAGAAAATCTAGTTTTCACTTTTATCAGCAGTCCCTATGACTGCCAATTTTATTTTTTAAGAAATGGTAAGTTATAAATGAGTGCCCATTAAAGGTGCAAATACTATGCCTATGAACTTAGTAATAAAATCTAATCATGGGTACCGGCTGCCTCAAATACAATACAAACAATGCTTCTGATTAATGACTTTCGAAATGACTTAAAACAACAGATATAACGCTTTTTATGTATGTTATGTTTACATAAAGATTCTTTGTGTGGGGTGTTTTATGGTTTTCTGTTCAACCGATTTGTATACGAATGGAAATAGATTATAGCCAGTTTTTCTTGTTATTAGTGGTTATAAATCATTGCACATCCGTGGTTCTTGATCCTTAAATAAGATCTGAAGGAAACAATAAGAACCTTATGAAGCCGATGTCGATCGCTACATTTTTCCAATCATATCAATATCATGTCTTCTTCTTCTTCTTCTTCTTCTTCTGTTGCGCGGCTATCCAGTTACAGAGGCCCTGTAGCACGTCGACCGTTGCCGGTCCATTGTACTCGCCACTATTTACAGTTCCTTTCCAATACTTGTCGCCGCCAGAAACAGCAGCATCTTCTTGGCTGGGATGAGTGTAGCCTCCCTCCTCAGGGTGTACGAGATGTTTCCCTAGAAGAATGCATCGTTTATGCATTAAAGCGGGGCAGTAACAGATAATATGCAACGGCGTTTCCACCGATTCCAGACATAGCCTGCACATATCTAAGCCCAGGAGCATGAGGTTGAACGTGTGTCTGTTTAGTCCACAATGTCCCGTCAAAGCTCGCACTAGAATGCATAGGTTTTTCCTACTAAGCGCGAGTGCCTCAGAGGCAGCCTTCTTATTGAAGGATCTAACTAGCGCTTTGGAGTGATTTAGTCCTGGTAAGTTACGCCACGTTGTGTCATAGTAGCAGTAGGTTAACAGGGTGAGCTGAACCAGGCTTTTAGGAATACCGCAGACAGGTTCGGCCTTGTTTCCGTGATCTGTGTTCGGGCCCTATATGCCGTATCTCCGCGCCAGTTTTTGCAACCCTATCAGCACTCTCATTACCGGCTATGCCCTGGAACCCAGCGAAGAACCACCCTGTTAAATTTTGCCAGGGTGCTCAAAGTATCCATGCAGCTGTCAACCAACTTTGAGTTGACTACCTCCGAGGATAAGGCTAAGAGAGCTGCCTGGCTGTCTGAGTGAATTTAGATTGTTTTCTTAACGTAGTTTCTTTGCAAGTTGGTTTTCGCGCAAATTATTATGGCGTATTTTTCTGCCTGGAAGATGGATGTACGGATGCCCAGGTTGCGATATATTTTGACCCTGGGCTTATCATGTCACTCTCGTTACTACTACCCCACTTCTGCACCAAAGGTGGCTGAATTGTTTTAAGCTATTGCATAGCTTTTATCGCGGGCTTTGAACTAGGACAAACAGTTTGAGCACGGCGACCGAATCAAGAAATTCCGTAATGAAAATAAACCTAAAACCGTCGTTCAGTAAGCGTTCAACATTTTAGAGATTCACAAGTAGCTCTGTTTGGCGCAGTGGGCGAGCGCCCGCTTTCTTTACGGTGTCGCAGGTTCGTGACTCGAAGTAGTGACAGTGCGCTTTTCTTGTTTGTTTGTTTTTTAATTATTTTTTGCATAAATATTATAATTGCATAAGTTGATAAAAATGCTATGCAATAGCTTTACCGCGGCAGTCCCCGAGTGCCACTTATTTTTTTTCTTCCCAAAATGGATGCATTTTAAACATTATACTGAATATATAGTATAATATATATATAATACATATCTATATATATAAAAGAAAGTGGTGTTAGTTACACTATTTATAACTCAAGAACGGATGAACCGATTTGGCTGAAAATTGGTGGAGAGGTAGCTTAGAACCAGGAGACGGACATAGGATACTTTTTATCCCGTTCGACCGCGTTTCCGTCAAGTCACTATAAAACGTGGTATAACAAAAACGCACTGACATGGAATAACAAAACGCAAATGACAGTGGAATAACAAAACGTAAATGACAGCTAAACGTAATTTTGTCTTAAGTATGGTAAAAAATTTGACAATTTTAAAAATGATAGTTAAACTTATTTGATAATATCATCAGTAATATGTTTTCTCTTTGAATCATCATTAACAATGCCGCGAGCAAGACGATCAAATGTTTCCTGCTACAAAGCAACGGATTGACGTGATTTATTGGATAGGTATAGTTGAGAACCTGGAGGGTGACAAAGATTTCCCGCGGGATGTTATGAACTAAATCCACGCAGACGAAGTCGCGGGCATCAGCTAGTCTATATATATAAAAGAAAGTGGTGTTAGTTACACTATTTATAACTCAAGAACGGATGAACCGATTTGGCTGAAAATTGGTGGAGAGGTAGCTTAGAACCAGGAGACGGACATAGGATACTTTTTATCCCGTTCGACCGCGTTTCTGTCAAGTCACTTTAAAACGTGGTATAACAAAAACGCAACTGATATGGAATAACAAAACGCAAATGACAGTGGAATAACAAAACGTAAATGACAGCTAAACGTAATTTTGTCTTTGGTTGTAAAAAATTTGACAATTATAAAAAGTGTTATAATAAAGCATTACTATATTATAAATGCGAAAGTGTGTTTGTTTGTTGGTTTGTCCTTCAATCACTTTGCAACAGAACAGCGGATTTATGCGATTTTTTGCATGGGTATATAGTAATGGATGTAGTAGTGGTTCCTCAGAGCGGGAGAGCTACTTTTTATCTCGGATAATGAAAGAGTTCCCGCGGGATTTTTAAAAACTAAACCCATGCGGACGAAGTCGCGGGCATCAGCTAGTATATTATATATAATTGTGTACGATATTTTCATGTACAACGTCAGCACTATGCAGGATTGTAACTAAGAATGTGAAATATATTGAGAAAGTTAAAAATGCAGATTAGACTGTAGTATATTTGAATTTAAAATTTTATCGAAGTGGATTTTGACTCCAGCACCGCTTGTTTACGCGTCACCTTAGTGCTTGCTGTAGCCCCACTAGTGCTAGCATTGAAACTTTAATTTGCCATCAATTGCATTAAAAAATATTTTGAACGGACTACCCTCATTTTTCAAATTCGAGAACAGCTAAGCCCTTCGTTGCTTTTTTAATGTACTGGCGATGTAGTCAAAAATGGAAGTGGTTATCACGCTTAAGCCAGTTCTGAATCGTAGTGAACTGTTTTGCGTCTCGGCTTTGCTAGAGAAAAGTAACTAGCTACGACCAAAGCCTCCCACCAAACCAGACAAGCGACAATATATTAAAACACAATTTACAGAGTAGTTCCTATTGATCTCGATGAGTGGCACCTGAATACACATAAGTACGCATTAGCAAAGGTGGTTTAAATATGAAACATTCATCACTATGAACAGATTGAATGCTAGCTCTACTCACTACCTCCCTCCTGGATCTACGAATCCAAGTGAGCGCTCTGAATTCAAATCTTCCGTATCGCATTAATCGGGCTGAGGGTCGTGCCGTAATAAATTCCGTATTATACGCACGACACGCGTATTAAAATAAACATATAAACATGTTACACCCCCGCGATGTACAGCTGCAGGAGATATTCGCACTGTGTAGTATTTTCTTTCTTTATAAAACATTACTGTTGGATTTAATTTTAATACCTACTAAATATAATATGAACTAGGTAGGTACACATAAATTCCGAAGGCCGAATGACAATGCCCAATTTATTCCTCAGTTAACCGAGGAATAAATTGATCAACGTCACTCGACAAATCTGGTGAAATCGCCTAAGTAGAAGTATTTAAAGGGAAATTGCCAGAACTATATCTATCCCATAGGTTGACTATGAAACTATGACTATTTCTCACGCGATTCCGGTTGCGACGTTGCTTGCGCCAAGCATACGACTGTGTCTGGCGTACGAGTTTGTGATCGGGTGGAATGCATATTTCTATAGTGGGAAAGAATAAGACTAAAGTAGGTATAGTTTCACCATTGCCCTAAGGCTTGGCCCTTTTTGTGAATTGCCCTTTCACCATTCACCATCAGTTCCAGTTTCACCATTGCCGAGTAAAGTTTAACCGATGCGTTTGATGTTTTGGTAGATTTTCAATGAGTAGAAGTAAAGCGTTTTCCACGAGCCACCGCATGGCACGACAAATTGTGATGATGACTCCGAGCCCCGAGCCGAGCTTGCCTCCTACTCACACATCTGGGAGTGAGCAGACTGGCTCCTTATAGCGGCAGCGATCGGCATTTTTATGGCTTCGCCAATCTCGGCCGCTAAGAGTAGGCAGTCTTCTCTCTCCCAAGCTTAAGCTAGACTAGTTCAAAATTGACAGCTCTATTTTGGTTAGATGTTTTAAAAATAAAGCACGGTTCAGACTATACTATAATAAGGAGAATATAATATTAAATACAACTTTGCTATATTTTACACATTTAGACTACGTTGTACTTTTCTGCAGTAAAATGTATGACGCAGTATATATTACTTTGTCATAAGCATAGAAAACCTATAGTGATAAATATAGTTTAATCCAGACACAGTAGGTACTGAACCCAGACTGAACCCCAAAAAGAGGCAATTGGCCAACCTCGGCTTCATGACGTTGTGACACTTTCCAAAGCTCGATTTGTAATGTTTAATAACCAAAAATTTTAGTATTATTTTGTGGTTTCACAACATATTATATAATTTATTGCATTGATCTGGTATTATAACTATCAGATCTGGCTTCCTGGCTATGGTACCTGGATATGGTACCTGGCTTCAACTGACTTCAACTGACTAAGCATATTATGACCCAGCATTCTATAGGTACCGCGTAATATTATGTTATGGAGCATAATAGTATGACGTTGTCTGAACTGCACATGATAGTATAAATGACTGTGAAGTCCCTGCCACTGTACGCTAATGCTGTGAGATGGCGTTTTATTATAACAATGGTGTCCCAGCGGTATCGACGCCTCCGAGCGCAAGTGTGTAATTTACATGACACATTGTCACAGACTGCACTCGTTCACACTCGCTACATCAATTATTTTTAGTGAATTAAGTGCCAAGATACGCTAGTTAAGGTGAAGGGGAATTTAGATTAACAAATTTACTACATGAAATTTTAGTATAACTTCTAAAGGTTTTTCGGCCTCTACTTGATGTCACTAGTATGCGCTGAGCTTTATGGTACGTTGCCACCGAAATTCTTGCCAACATCAACTGTTTTGGCAACAATTTCAAAGAGTCACCAACTTATGTTTCCATATTTTCTACACTGAATCAATAATAATTAGTATTGTCAACAATTATTTAAGGACGAACTTGATTTCAGTTTACAACTACTTAGATAGAGCCTGTCTCTACCAAGTACAAAAATAAGTATTCTGTTATCTACGCCACCACATATTGAGAAGCAATTTTCGTCGACAACATATTGAGAACATAGCCTTAGAATAATCATACTTTCTTTGCAAATTATACCAACAATACAATATACATCAGAATATCATGTTTAGAAATAAAGTTTCCTTGTTAATTAAACCGTGTTACTTATTTCAAAAGTAGATGAAATAAAGTCAATTTTAGCTTTAATTTATACTGAAATGTAATTATAAAATGTATTTCGCAGTCACCGCTTAGCTAAGAAGCGTTTAATTGCTCTAAATCCCAAATCGCGCTTATAATTTATGATAACAGAGTCGTCCCTTAACGAACGGTCGTTTTGTAGATAGGTATCTATCAAATTACGCGCCTACCCTCTCCCTCCCAACGCTCATTGTTGTCTAACACGGAAAATATTCATTTGAATATTTACTTAACATGGATAATATTTTAATCTTCCCCTTTGAATTATACATTTTCCAACGGAGACAATTTCACGCCCATTTCACTAAAATGACTTAAGTGCTCTTTTTATTGCATTCAACTTGTGTAATTTTAGGATGCAAACATGTGTAACTAGAGGCGAATTTTGCGTGAACTGGTGGGCAATATCAATTTAACAAGATATTCCTTTTGTTAATATTCGCACACGCTTTATCAAATTCTCTAGCGGGGGTGACAATAAGCCGCTGTAAGTACTCTCTCTGACATATGGATAAAAGCTTTCATTTCACTCTTAGCTCTTTCGAGTGTGATATAGAATTAGATAATGGATATTTTATGAAATAATTAAAAGAAATGTAAATAATTTTATTGAAATTGTGTAAATGCCTACCTGAAATGATAAGTACGCCAAGAAATAAAGACTTTGTTAAAATGATTACTTATCACGCTCTTAATTGGACTTGATTGGATGAGAAATCTTCCTTATTAAAATACTCGTAACACTACGATTAGAAATTAATTCTGCAATTTGATTGATCTAATTCATCTATATTACTGCATCTTTTTGATAATGAAATACTCGCAAGCTTTTCTAAGTTTAGGCTTACGGCTATACCCCAAGATCTGTCTAGACCTGAAGTAATTAGCAATTTTTAAAAGAACAAAGCATAATTAAGAATTCATCACTATAAAAGAAATTTTAATTATTATTAGTACTATCATTAGAATAGAATAGAATAGAATAGAATGGAAAGGAATGGAATGGAATGGAATAGAATGGAATAGAATTGAATAGAATGGAATAGAATTGAATAGAATTGAATAGAATTGAATAGAATTGAATAGAATTGAATAGAATGGAATAGAATGGAATAGAATGGAATAAATTGGAATACAATGGAATGGAATAGAATGGAATGGAATGGAATAGAATGGAAGGGAATAGAATGGAGTGGAATGGAATGGAATTTAATGGAATGGAATTGAATGGAATGGAATGGAATAGAATAGAATAGAATAGAATAGAAATGTTATTTATTCAAATAATTTTTTTTACAAGTGCTTTTGAATCGTCGATGAGTCTACCACCGTCCATTGTTCAAGGCTCCCATCCTGCTTTTGTCACCATCCATGTTACCATCCCTTTACCATCATCTCTACCCGAGACAAAAGCACGTATTAAATTCTGTACTGCCGTTTCACACGTGGCGTAGGTAGAGGCGGACTACAGCTGTTGTGAGCCGAAAAATAGGTACTGTTACTAAGTACTTAAACGTGCTGCCCGTGCTGGTTACTGTTCAGACAGTGTTGTTCTGTTGAAGCTCGCGCGTTCAAACTGTAACTAAATCTGAAATGGGCGTTACTCGAATTTAACCATGTTAGAAATTGCACGTTATGAGCTCCACCTTCATGTAATCTACGAGTATATATATAAAAATCTCGTGTCACGATGTATGTTCGGAATAAACTCGAAAACTACTGAACCGATTTTGATCAAACTTCGTAACTATCCGTAATTTGCTCCAACTTAAAAGATAGGATAATTTTCGACCGAGCGAAGCGAAGGTCTTTGAGTTAACTAGAGCGATTTGCACTTGTCCGTCCGTCCGTCCGTCCGTCCGTCCGTCTGTCAGAGCCTTATAACTTTTGAATTACTGAACGTAATTACTTCAAATTTAGATATAATATGTAAACCGATGGCCTCCAGCCGAAAATGGCTTAAAAAGTTATAAAAATCTTTATTTCAGGGGGGCTCTCATAGAAGCGAATGCGAAGTAAAAAAAAAAATATCGCGTTACATAAAATTGTTACGTATCATTTTAAAGATAATTTTGAACTGAGTACAAAAATATATTTTTTTTAATTTTTCCCTTAAAATTGACGAAATGGGGGGCTTTCAAAGTGGCGATTTTATACGCTCGCTTGAAGACGCTCCCTAAGAAAATCCGCTATGGATTTTCAAACTGATTTTATGTTTTTAGGTCACTTATATCCTGTACTTGAACAACAAATACTAAAATTATATGAATATTATAAAGAAACGAGATTATTTAATTTTTAATGTACATCAGTAATTCATATAGCATCAACATAGCTTCACAATAATGCTAATAGATGGCGCAGTCAGTAACTATTCCCATGGAACTACGAGTTACGACTAACGACCTATCCCAAAAACAGTTTTGCGTCGACCATTATTATTTAGTTACTTATTATAATACAATAATTGTATTGTAATTTTTTTTGTACCATATTATTCAATTAAAATTATTTTTTAGTTAAATTTTAGTTAAATATTGTATATTTTCTATTCGCGTCGATAGATGACGATTTGTACAGATGCCCGTAACCCGGTTTCACTCGTTAGTACCTACATAATAATTCAATGTTTTCACTAACGTTCCCTAACCTTTACGGGCTACCTATAAGTTAGGTGATTGATGTTTTCTGTCAACTTATTTATCACGATCCTGTACGGGACACCTAAAAGGATATTGGGACGGATGTTAGGACTTAGGATTGTATTTAGGAGCTACCTACGTTAAGAGACTCCTACTTAGGGGATGATTTAGGTATGTTTGGTGAAAACGGGCATAATAATAATGTCAGTTTTGGTTATCATGTATCGATTGAATGAATAATCATGGGATACCGTTACCGCGAGGTCTCAGTTCGGGGCGAACAACTAGTTATCTTAAGTATTGACATCAATATTTGTTATTGCAAATTAAAATATGTTAATTACACGACAGTCATACAATACAGTTCAAGATTTAGATCTCGATCGATGTTAGATTGCGAGATAGTCTTAACCCAAATAGACTACCTACTTATTAATCCTTAATAATATTATAAATACAAAAGTGTGTTTGTTTGTTGGTTTGTCCTTCAATCACGCCGCAACAGAGCAACGGATTGACTTCATTTTTTGCATGGGTATAGTTGAGGATCTGGAGAGTAACATAAGCTACTTTTTATCCCGGAAAATCCAAGAGTTCCCGAGGGAATTTAAAAACTAAATCCACGCAGACGAAGTCGTGGGCAGCAGCTAGTAATATATATATTATATTTTTAATATAAGCCAAGATGTGCTTAAATATCATTCTCCTCTCCTCTCCAAATAAGCGGAATGCTAGTTGTGTTATTAGTGGGTACGACAATAGTGCAACGGGTGGAGAACGAACCGCCCACCTTTCAGTTTCAGTCCGCACCTTTACCCGAGGCTTTAAATTACTATAAAGGCATTAACTCACCCGCTGTAGACTTCTTGCCAAAACGCCTTTGTTGTGTCAAATTATATCATAATTCTATTGTGAAAACTGTTAACTGTCTCCTCGCCGCCCTCCGGATAAAAAATAACTTGAACGGGGTCCTGCCCTCCGCTGTTTAATAACATAATAGCACAATTCCCTCGCCGCATGATTCAATTTGGATTTCCTCCAGCCTCCCCCGTGCCTAAAAAATGACAACTTCATTATATTCCTCGCGCTCCCGAGGGCGACTTGTTTGTCGCGAGGATTATAATGATTAATTCTCTAAAATATTAATACTCTTACACCCACGACGCACACTTGCTAGCTCCTGAGGCTTAGCAAGTTTTTAGGCGCGTCATTGTTTGCAGGGATTTTTCTGTCCTGCACCTGACTAGTGTGATTGTGATGAATATGTCTAGTTTTTTTGGTATAAAATAAAAAATAAATAAACAGGCTTTTGTCATTATTAACTTCATCATTTGTTCATTGGAGTGAATAAAAAAGGTACATCTGTGAAAAATTATAACATGGCCACTGTCTTCCGGAGCTTTGTCTGCATTGAATAAAAACTTCATTTCTCTCCCCGAGGAATTTAATTTGGAGTTATGGAAGTGTTATATTGACTTAACAGGCCAGAAGCTCCCCTATACAGTTACAGTTATTAAAATGGAGAAATTTATTATTAGCATTTCGCCGTTCCACTATTTACATTTTGAATTTATTTGTTCTGTGATTCCATTAGTCACAATCTGGTGCATTTATACAATAAAGATGGCATAAGGACGAACTTTGGAGAAGTTGAAGGTTAAAACGTAGGCTTGATAATAAATCAATTTGCATTGTAACTTGTAGATTACAACAGAGTAAAGTTAATGTCAACGACTTGGTGATAAAGAAAAGTACCACACATTCTCATACTATATATTTATCTTTCTATTTTTTTTATTAAATTTTTTTAGTGGTTAAGCCTAATCTATACCTATTACCCTTAGTAAGTAGGTACATACCTATTGGCATAAGTTCAACAAGATTTTTTCTATTTAGGAATGAAATGTTTTATAAAATTGCTACCTAGCTAACAACTTTTAACTTTTAGTGACAAAAAATTAAAATTGGTTCAACAATTTCAGAGAGATAGTAGCTTTTTAATAACTAAAAACCTAAAACTAAACTACTTATTATCTTTATTATAAGTACACTAGCAATATGGCTTCATGCCTAGTAAATTTATCAGGTTATTTATCAGGAAGTATACTGAAATAGGTAGCAAGGGGATAATTTTCAAATTCGTGTAACTAGAAATGTGACACGCACTTGCACTGCAGTCTGCAACCCTGAGTATATCATTTATAGTCCTTTTGTCGCCGAAATTATATTTACAGAAGTGAGCAGACAATTTCACGCTCTCTTCCTCGCACCCCATGCTATGGACTCTAATCAACCTGATGAAATATTAGTATGGATATAACGAAAATAATTCTTTTCCAGCTTTTAAAATAAGCAGCCAAATCCGTTCAGTAGTTTGTGTGAAAGAGTAACAAACACACACACATACAAACGCCTTTATAATATTAGTGTAATTGTTAAATATTGAAATTGTTAAAATCTTGAATTTGATAAAGGCTGTTAAGAATAAAGTGTATTTCATAAACCTTGAAAGTAAACTTCACAAAAAATGGCAGTTCTTACTGCCATTTTTGGTATTGACACTTCAACAACGATATTTTCTGAATAAAATATAGGTATAATATGTAACAGATAGAGAGTTCCTAGATGATAAATGTTTCGTTCTTTTATTTTGGAGGCGTAAAATAGATGCATTATTGTATGAGAAAGAAACTGAGAAAAAGATTAAGATTGCATTGTGCTAGCTTGGCACTGAGAAAAGTCACTTACCAAGAAGAGAGAAAGAAGAAAAATTAAGATCCATTCTACGAAGATATGGACATTATACTCGGAGTAACTCATTTGTCAAACACTCATCCACGTTACTATAACGGCTAAGGGTAGATCAATAAAAGGGTGAGCATACAGATGAGCGTGAAAGATTGTCCACATGTTCGCCGGACCCCCGCGATCGGCTCCCGTCTTAGCGGCTATCTGCCGATGCATCAAATTAATAATATCCTTGTCCATTCCGCTACATTATCTCATATGTCAACAGTTTTCACGCTTTCGGTTTATCGTGGCCATATAATAATCTGAAACAAAAATAATTTCTGTAGTTTATTAAAAGTTTTAGAGTATTTCAGTTTGTAGATTAAACAAAATATTGCACGGAATTGTGTTGGGTTGTTAGTTTGCAAAACTGCAACATAAGAATTGACAGATTTGAAGAAAAATTTCGTGGGCAGTCTAATTTATCTATATATATAAAAATGTCGGGTCACGATGTATATTCGGGATAAACTCGAAAACTACTGAACCGATTTTGATCAAACTTCGTAATTATCTGTAATTTGGTCCAACTTAAAATATAGTTTTTATCTTAAATATTGACATCAATATTTGTTTTTGCAAATTAAAATATGTTAATTACAGGACAGTCAGACAGCAATTATATACAGTTCGAGATTTAGGTTGCTAGGCAACCTATATCTCGAACGAGGTTAGTTAACGAGGTTAATCTTAACCCAAACAGACTATTTATCTAACATCCTTACTAATATTATAAATACGAAAGTATGTTTATTTGTTGGTTTGTCCTTCAATCACGCCGCAACAGCAACGGATTGACTTGATTTTTTGCATGGGTACAGTTGAGGACCTGGAGAGTGACATAGGCTTTTTATACTGGAAAATCAAAGAGTTCCCGAGGGAATTTAAAAACTAAATCCACGCGGACGAAGTCGTTGGCATCAGCTAGTATCTTATAATTTTTTTAAAAGTGTCAAGAATGCCAAATTTCGCCAAAGTCGGCAAAGAATTTAAAATGTAAAAAACTTTAAGTACATAGACAGACAAACAGATTGATAGACACCCTTTTGCATGAATATAATATCAAAATAGATTTATGAATACGGATTATTATCAGGGAAAGATAAATATACCATTATTTTCGAGCAATATTTTGTTGTATCTATAAACTGTCTATTTACGGAAGTATGAAGATAATTTCAGCGCGCCCCACTGAGTTAAGTGAAGGCAGCTCGCTCCAGGAAGTGGGCTCGTATGCTGCTATACTTCGCTTCCTCAACTCCTACTTCCGTTTCCGTGCGATCATCTCCCGATACATGATGTACGATCCGCCCCTATAGCTGCGATGTTTTTCTAGTACTGAGCTTTGATCTCGCAATTTATTTGCTTGTCAATTTCAGGAAGAGGACACGCGGCGCTCGTGGTGCCCTCTTATCGCCTCAATAAATCTTAACATTGATACTGGAACTGTAAATAATATTAGCATGATTTGGCAATATTGCTTCTTGAGGGAAATGGGGTGAGAGATTTTATTAACTCATGTGTACAGCTATAGCAAAGGTTTAACGTTACCTACTAGAAACTTAGTTCGTTATAAAATGATAATGCTTGAATGTGAAACTAAAAAAAACTTTTTGGCTCTAATGACTTAAAAATTTTTAATTTCTAAATCGTCTCTTGTCTATAGTCTGGTGCGAGGCTTCGGTTGTAGCCAGTTATCACCCTACCGGCAAAGACGTGTTGTCAAGCGACTTAGTGTTCCTAAATTGCATCGTACTGGAGTACGATGCAGTTTAGGAAACAGATGCCTTAAATTTCTTACAATTATTTTAGATCAATGATTAGCATCAACTATTAGTTCAGATCTATAGAAGTTATAATAAATAAGACTCATTCGATGATAGTAGCCTCAATAGCGTCGGTTCAAGGCGCGAACTGAAAACCGAAAGGGTGACAGTTCAAACCCCACCCATTACACTACTGTCATACCTAGGTATTTCTAGCACAAACTTTATACTCATTTGGAACGGTAAGAGGAATATTAGTCATGTTCAGTATGGCTAATATTCTTTAATAAATTATAATAGTGGATTTAGCTGTTACTTCTAATCTGAAATCGAGCTTAAGTGTGAAGTAAAATAAACTACTAAGCAAACAATACCAATTGATCGATAACAATCTCCACAAGAAATTCCGTTAACAAAACGACTTAAAACCGCAGAAACCGGTACGATAATAAGTGAGGCCTATCAGGAAACACAACTCATTTATGAAGTTAATAGTGAAGCTATTGCGTGTTTGGAAAATTAATTTGTTTTTGTTTGAAGTGGTTATTGTTAGGGTTCTCTGATGTTACGATAACACCCTTTAATATTGGCTCTATAACTTTTATTTTTAAGAACTATGGTAGAATACAGACAAGTTTTGTACAACAATACATCGTACCTATAAGGTCACCGATATAAGGTGCTATTTGACCGCACGTACCAAGACATCACCTTCTTGTCAAAATAATTATTCAAAACGTACATCGAAATACTAACTTCATGTTATCAAATTGTGTGTACTGTGTACCTACTAATATTATTCAAACTAACCATCAATTTAATGCATCAAGCAAGACTATTATTATAAGAAATCCGATTTGCTCTTTAATTTGCACAGATCAGTTTAAAATCTTAAACTGATGGAGTACATTACGTCATAACGAAACATCACACTTAATTTTTTTTATTGGACTTTAGAGTCTTTAGAGGTGGTAAGCAGATTTGGAATCTAAAATTTTTCAAGAAACTGTACTTTATTACAGAAATCACTTATTTATTTATTTATTTACTTAAGCAGAACCCTTGATAATTTTGTGAATTCTATTCTTGAGCTCTTATTTCCGAGTGCACAAACCTGGGTGCCAATTTGTATGTACTGGTACTGTATAAATGACTTCTGTAAAGAGTTTGCCTAACTACCGACGACATGGCCGATCAATTTCCAAACTTGTGAATGATGAATTGGCATATAATTGTAAGGAAATAAATAATATTTCATACACTTTTTCCTTTAAAAAAGCAGTGAAGCCTAGTGTTTAGGACTGCTGTCTCCCTTTTGGGGGGTCGCATATTCGATCCCAGGTATTACTAATTCAGGACTTCTGACTTCTCGGTGTTATGTGCATTTATGCAATTAAATACACATACCACATGCTTTAACGCAAACATCGTGAGGAAACCTGCATGCGTAATGAAATAAATAAAAAATGCAGGCATAATTTGCGGGAAAGAGTAAAAGAGTTTTCTAAAAGCTACTCTTTACAAAATCCTCAGCCTGTACCACTCAGTGGGTATACCTAACTACAGCTTCTGCTTCTACAAAAAATAGGTATAAAATAGTCCACTTTAAAATCTAAGACGTCTCGATCCCTGAGGCTATAATAACAACAATCGTTCGATGCCTAGGCCGAGATTGGAGGGAAGGAGTATAGTACTTACAAATTGTGCAATGAGTGCAATGAGCAGAACTGACGGACATGTGACGGTCGGACGCTGTCCGTCCAGATGTCCATCGCTGGCGGGCTGCATTTATTGCGATTAATGTGTATCTATCACAATCAATACCCAATACTTACAGTATATATGACTTATCGAATAAAGCCTTTCAATGAAAATTGAGGAGCATTTTTAGAAAACGATGTCATGCATAATAATATTATAATTGAAATAAATTTTTTTTTTTCAAATAACGATTCTACTTATTTATACTTATATTAGTTTCTCTGTAAAAACTGGACAACTTTGCATAACAATTTTGATAAGTATAAGTACGAGTATTTACCTATCTCTTACTGAAATTCGTTGATATACCGCCATTTTCAACTATAAAAAGGGTGTCTCAAACAACTAAAAATAATAATATTGGATTTAGTTTTTTTATTGCTTCGTGGAAATGCTTTGTTTTATTTCTACTAGTACCTACTATTATGTATTCTCTGGTTTTAGGTACGAAGCATTCATGAAGTTTATATTTTTCAAAAATTTCTTCTTAATTAGGTATCGTCTACTATTATAATATATTCTGTGGTATCGTGCTGGATTCTTGGCTTATATTCTTTAAGAAAGGTAATTGTTATAACTAGTCTGTTATAATAATTGCCAAATGTAAGACCAACATAATCATACGGTAGAAGTATCTACTATTTTTTATCGTTAGTGAAAGATTTTAATTAGGTACAATATATTGTAGATAACATGATTGATTTACAAATACATTCTTAGAACTATTACAGGCGACCACTTAGAAATACAGTACTTTCCTTTCAATTTGATCTTTAATCTAATCTAATCTAATACCTTTAAACGAGCAATTCTTGTATATATAATATATATCTCTGAATCTTGGAAACGGCTCCATCGATTTTCATGAAATTTAGTATGCAGGGGGTTTCGGGGGCGATAAATCGATCTAGCTAGGTTTTATTTTTAGAAAAGGTCGTTTTATTCGTGTTTTCAGGCAAAACCTCTGTGTTGAAAAACCTCTTACAATATCATTAGAATACGAAGGTAAATTTCGCCATCATCTATAAAATTCCTATAGCTCGGGAAATCGGGCGGTAACGAAACCAGAAGGTTCGAGTCCAGACGATTATATTTTGCCCTATGAATTTTATTTTTATTATTTTTATTTTTTTTAATTATTTTTTTAATATATAATTTCCAAAAAACACGATTTACCAAAAAAAAAAAATTTTTGAAATTTTATCGAAATCGGTCGAGCGGTTTTTAAAATATCAATGATAAATAATATACTTTGTATTGGCGCGGGCGTTTGAAGTCGGTTTTTTAAAAATAATTTTTATACTTATTAAATTATTATAGTATGGAATTTTCGATTTTCGAAACGACTAGTACGCAAGCGAAGTAACGAGCTTCTGCTAGTCTTATTAACATTATTACACACATAATCAACTTTCAATTATTCAGTTAAATTAGAAATCAATTCCTACAATTAGATCGCTTGGAAAGATAAAATCCACACACCTACTGGCTATTATAATTTGAATAATTGTAAATTGAGCATATTGTAATATCATACACTGGTTTATCAATTAGTATAATAACATTTCCGAGAAGTAAAAGTATAAAGACGAAATAAAATTAACTCGCAAGTAATCTAGATTAGTTTAATAGTTTCTAAGAAATTATCAGTACCAACCGCAAGCGCCAACAGCAATATAAAGTTCAAATTGGCTTTTTATTTTCAGTGTAATGGAATTTAAATCGCTGCAAAGGATAGTTTCCTTTGAACAATTCCTGAGTCGTTCGCTGCGAACTCTTTCTTTAGTCACGACGGTTAATTATATTTATACATTATTCGTGGCTCGGCGATCGTTAGATACAAGTGTTTGCAACTGATTATGTTATTTTCAATAAAGTTTAAGTACTGCTCCATTGATAGTAATTGGTATCTAAGGAAGATTTATTCCCTCGTTAGTTTAAGTAAGAATTTTCACAGCATCAAAATATTTTTCTTGTTTAAAAAACCAATTGTGAACTTTAATACAACTGATGGTAAGCGACACGTATTAGGTACTAGAAGAAATATAGATAGGTAGGTGCCTACCCGGTTAATAATAATAACAGACAAGCCAAATTTTTTTTAACTCTAACTCAAACATTCCAAACTGGCATTATAATATAAGAAAATAATTACAATTTGATGAAAAAAAATTACCCGATATCTTTTTGTAGTAGATTCCATTAAAATCGTCATTACCATAATTATTTTGCAAAAAACTTTTCCATACGCAAAGAAGTACCCACGATGCTCACTCTATAAAAGGTGCTGAGAATGTGAATATTATTATTAAAGACATATCACGCTGGCTGTTCTCACAGATTCTGTATGGATATGACAGGTCTAATAATACGTAATCTATGACCAGCAGAATACTTCTTGTTGCCAATATTTTTTATAGGTAGGAACTTGAAATCAAATAAGCACTGTAATTCAATAGGGAGAAAATAATAATAGATCCACCAACTTATCTATTATGACATGTTGACTGAGTCGCTAGTGGAGAGTTTAGTAGTACTTTGAGCCCATTTTCACCAACGTTTCCTAGCTTTTAGGGGCTACCTAAGCTAAGTTAGGTGACGTTTCTGTCAATTTCGGATTCACGATAGGGCCACAAGGCATTAGGAGACACCTAAATGATAATTAATGACATTGGGTAAGTGACTGTATTTATGGGCTACCTACGTAAAGAGACTCCTACTTAGGAGATGATTTAGGTATGGTTGGTGAAAACGGGGATAAAAGTTAACATTTAAAACTACTGACATACAGCTGGACTTTAAAACCAATCATAAAATTTTGAATATTTAAGGAATATTAAAATAAAAACCCTTGGTGAAACCCTAATTAAGAAAGATAATTGAAATTGGTTTCAATGGAGTATAAACATGCTATGCTATTAGCACAAGTGCAGTATCATATTATAAAGTAGCGATGGTGGCTATAGCGGTAACAGTAGTGAGGTGGCAAGGTAAGTTAAGAGGCCTCACACACCAACAATATCTAAACGCCGCGCAGGTGACAAGCTCGCGATACCCCCATCAAAACTGCATTATCACGGAATTATATAAGAGGAAAGAAAAAGAAAGATGTGTTTGTTTGTTGCTTTGTTTTTCAATAATGCAGAAACGGCTTATAGAATAGGGATATAGTTAGCTACAGAGTGACATAGGATACTTTTTAGCTCGGGGAAACAAAAGGGCTCCGATAGGGGCTCTATAACTTTACGCGGATGAAGTACGAGTAAATACTAGTTTTATAGAATTTTAAATGCCAAGTTTTAATGTTTGTCTATTTATTTTCTTTCGTCAGCACCATTCATCGTTGAACAACTTTTATTTTTCTCTTGCTATTTTAATTAACATCTTAATCAAATAATATATTTTTATTATGGCCTCTGTCACTAAAAGTCTGGCCAAAGTCTAAATTGGTCTATTATTTAATTCCTTAACTGACATAGTTGTTATTCCGTAATATGCTACGTTATACGTATCGACCAGCAAGTGAAAGAGCTACACCTGAGTGACCTGCTACAAAAAACGTTTTGTGTGGTAGAGCCCTAACCCGGTGCACGCGCCTCGCAACCCAATGAGTCTGAAACGGGCGAAACATTCAAATTGCACCGCCCGCGCCTGCCCCTATCAAATGTTGTTTTATAGCTAATTCCCAAATTCAGTTATGGCCTATAAACGATCCGCTGGAATA
Organism: Oeneis ivallda; assembly: GCA_029955525.1. Classification (NCBI taxonomy): domain Eukaryota; kingdom Metazoa; phylum Arthropoda; class Insecta; order Lepidoptera; family Nymphalidae; genus Oeneis; species Oeneis ivallda. The sequence continues at coordinate 16,751,797 of JARPMR010000002.1, read as the reverse complement.
ATTTAAATGCGAACCAGCCAGTATAATGTTCGTACTTTACTTGAAATAAGGTATTTGTATGTGAAATGCGTTTTGAAATCGGATTATCCTTCGCCTTTATTTCTCGCGAGGTTTCGGGAAGAAGGAGGGTTCTATTAGTAGGTGTTCATTTTATTGCCTTCTCAGAGGTAACAAAACTTTGTGAATATTCATCCTACTAATATTATAAATGCGAAAGTTTGTGAGGATGGATGTATGGATGTTTGGATGGATGGATGTTTGTTACTCTTTAACGCGACAACGAATGAACCGATTTTGCTGAAATTTGGCACAGACATAGATTATAGTCTGGAATAGCACATAGGCTACTTTTTATCCCGGAAAAGCAAACACTTCCTGCGGGATAGCATCGCTACTTTTTACGTTTTGTCCTTCAAAATACGCGCAATGGAGTTTTAGATTGACGTGATTTTTTTCCACAGGTGAAGTTAAGGGCCTGAAAAATGACAAAGGCTACTTTTTATCCCGGGAAAACAAACGGTTCCTGCGGGATATTAGTATGCTACTTTTCACATAATTATTTATCTTTTAATTACGCGGCATTTATGTATGTATGTATGTATGTATGTATGTTTGTATGTATGTATGTATGTATGTATGTATGTATGTATGTATGTATGTATGTATGTTCCTACTACCTATCCTACTATCCTACTTCCTTCTACTTCCTCTTACTTCCTACTAATATTATAAACGCGAAAGTTTGAGAGGATGGATGTATGGATGTTTGGATGGATGGATGGATGGATGGATGTTTGTTACTCTTTAACGCGACAACGAATGAACCGATTTTGCTGAAATTTGGCACAGACATAGATTATAGTCTGGAATAGCACATAGGCTACTTTTTATCCCGGGAAAACAAACGGTTCCTGCGGGGTATTAGTATGCTACTTTTCACATATTTATCTTTTAATTACGCGGCATTTATGTATGTATGTATGTATGTATGTATGTATGTATGTATGTATGTATTTATGTATGTATGTATGTATGTATGTATGTATGTATGTATGTATGTATGTATGTATGTATGTATGTATGTATGTATGTATGTATGTATGTATGTATGTATGTATGTATGTATGTATGTATGTATGTATGTATGTATGTATGTATGTATGTATGTATGTAGGTATGTATGTATGTATGAATGTATGTATGTATGTATGTATGTATGTATGTATGTATGTATGTATGTATGTATGTATGTATGTTCCTACTACCTATCCTAATATCCTACTTCCTCCTACTTCCTCCTACTTATATTATAAATGCGAAAGTTTGTGAGGATGGATATATGGATGGATGGATGGATGGATGTTTGTTACTCTTTAACGCGACAACGAATGAACCGATTTTGCTGAAGGTTGGCACAGACATAGATTATAGTCTGGAATAGCACATAGGCTACTTTTTATCCCGGAAATATACTTAATAAATGCGAAAGTTTGTGAGGATGGATGTATGGATGGATGGATGTTTGTTACTTTTTAAAGTGACAAAGAATGAACCGATTTTGCTGAAATTTGGCACAGATATATAGATTATAGTCTGGAATAGCACATAGGCTACTTTTCTACTTTTTATCCCGGAAAAGCAAACACTTCCTGCGGGATAGCATCGCTACTTTTTACGCATTTGTCCTTCAAAATACGCGCAATGGAGTTTTAGATTGACGTGATTATTTTGCACAGGTGAAGTAAAGGGCCTGGAAAATGACAAAGGCTACTTTTTATCCCGGGAAAACAAACGGTTCTTACTTTTCACATATTCATCCTTCAAAACGGAGTTACAGATTGACGTGGTTTATTGGATAGGCATAGTTGAGGATCTGAAAGGTGACAAAGTCTACTTATCATCCCGGAAAAACAAACAGTTCCCGCGGGATATTCGTATGCTACTTTTCACATATTAATCCTTCAATTATGCACCAACGAAGTTACAGATTAACATGGTTTTTTGATAGTCATAGTTGAGGACCTGAAAAGTGACAAAGGCTGTTTTATATCCCGGTAAACCAAACAGTTCCTGCGGGATTTCCGCATGCTACTTTACACGTATTTATCTTTTAATTACGCGGCTATTATGTATGTATGTATACATGTATGTATGTATGTATGTATGTATGCATGTATGTATGTATGTATGTATGTCGCTAATATTTACGCATTTGTTGAGTTTAGATTGACGTGGTTTTTTACACAGCTAAAGTTGAGGACCTGGAAAGTGACAAAGGCTACTTTTTATCCCGGGAAAACAAACAGTTCCTGTGGGATATTGGTACTCTACTTTTCACATATATACAGTTACAGATTGACGTGGTTTTTTGCATAGGTAAAGATGAGGACTTGAAAAGTGAAAAAGCTACCTTTAATCCCGGGAAAACAAACAAACATTTATGTATGTATGTATGTATGTATGTATGTTTGTATGTATGTATGTTTGTATGTATGTATGTATGTATGCGTCGCTATTTTTTACGCATTTGTTGAGTTTAGATTGACGTGGTTTTTTACACAGGTAATGTTGAGGACCTGGAAAGTGACAGAGGCTACTTTTGTCTCGGGAACAAACATTTGAAAAGAAATCTATAATAATAAATTCTATTTTTAAAACCGACTTCATACGCCCACGCTAATGCAAAGTATCTAATTTATTGTTATTTTTTAAAAAACCGCTCGACTGATTTCGATAAAATTTAACTGAGACCCGGGCAGTATTCCCTTTGAAACAAAAAGAATTTTCCAAATCGGTTCAGGCGTCTTCGGAGGAGGAGTAATCGGTGAACATACATAAAAAAAGATTCCTACGAATTGGGAACACAACCAAGTTGGGAGTCACAACCAAGTACAAGTCGTAGTAACAACCATACATTCATCCATCCATCCATCCGAACGAAAAAGAATAAAATAATAAACATTAATAAGCCTTAATTAATTATAAATTAAATTAATTAAAACTAATAAGTACATAAATAAAAATAATTATTAACTACATATTATACACAAAAAATATAGTAAAAATAAAACGTTCAAAAAATATATTTAAAGACAATATAAAATATCCGCTATATAATATGCTTTAAAGAATATTGTATAAAAAAATAAATTTAAATATAAAACGTTTAAAACGATATTAAAAAAGATAATATATAAATAACAATAAATTAACTAACAATAAAAAATAATTATGATTAACAAATAAGAATAAAATAATATACATTAGTCTTAATTAATTAATCTTAATTAGTCTTAATTAATTAATTATTAACTACATATTTTAAATAAAAAATAAAGTAAAAAAAACGTTTAATAATATATTTAAAAAAAAAAAACAATGTAAAAACAACAAACAAACAAAATCCTAACTCATCCATCTATCTATACTTATAATAAAACTGTAACTGGACGAATTCTGCTGGTGCTGGGTCCTGCTCACCTAAATGGGTAATGGGTACCAAGTATGAACTACGCAGTGGCAAGCTGCCGTAAAAAAAATTCGAGCTTCCGTTTTGCTTTTACAAAAACTTCGTACAGTAGCTTTGTATTCTTAGATGACATCAATCTATTCACCTAATTTCACAATCGTTCGATTTGGTTTAGGAAGCACCCTCCCCCCATTGTTACACCACTGGGCTACATCATTGAACTCCAAGTACCAATTCCTCATTCTTTATGCTGCTGGGTACCGGCTGAAGAAAATGTCGATTGTGGGTTGCTATTTTAGCTCTATACCACGTAGTACGGACTAGATACTGGCGTAGTGCAACGAAAAAGCAATTTTTAAAAACTTTTTCCACGCGGACGAAGTCGCGGGCATCAGCTAGTAAGAAAATATTGGAAAATACCGTGTGCAGATCATTTGAAAATAATAATAATTTTATACTTGTTATTAGCAGAATGGAATGCCGTACGGCATGAAAAAAGAGCCTTACCTATTTTAAATGAGATGGTTCTTCCTGGCAATAGAGCGCGGAAATGCAGCCAGTGTCTATTCTTGGCACCATTCGATACGGGCGTGATATTTAGTATATCTAGTACATATTTAGATTAGGTTTAGTTATAAGTTTTGTAACATTTAAGAAAAAGTTTTTCAAAAAAGATTTTCTTAAATTTGTTATCATCATAGAGTTAAAGACCATTTTTAAGTGACAAGGTAAATACATTAGTCGCTTGTTAGTATCTGCTTTTAACATTTTAACCGTTAATATATAATAAACGGCAGGCTGCTAAAGGTTTTCTCTTGTTGTAGGGTAATTTCAAGACAGACATTTCCTTTCATTCAATATGAGCGATTGTTTATTGGCGGGTCCGAGACAATTGAACAAAATTACTTACTTTAACGGGTCTACGTGTTTCGCTTCAATGGGAATTACCTGAGTGTTCTTCTGCACTTAGTTCAGAGCTGTGCATTGTACTTTAGTGGCTAAAATGTAAATTATGATTTGAAGTTAACTGCACTAATAAATCAGGATCTAGTTACCGTAATTTTAAATAAATTGCGTGATAATACTTCAGGTAACTTTACCCTTACAAATGTCATCTAGGGTTTTCGTCCCTTCAAGCTTGCCTGGTACTAATCTGATAAATTCCTTTAAAGTGCGCTTACGGCCGCATGACTAGGTAATAAAGCATGGTTTTAACAAGCTTGTTGCAGAAATATTTAATTAGTAGCTTTAGCTGTCGGCTTTATTCAGATTGTTTTATCGCTTTCCTAAATAGCTATAAGTAATTATGTCTTGCGTAGAGATCGTTATATTGTGTATCTAGCGTAGCGGTGATAGCCTAGGGGTTAAGATTTTGTCTCCCTTTTGTCAGGCATCAGGCATCGATCATCAGGCAAGCATCAGGCGATATAGCATCAGGTGATATACAGCATCAAATATCAGGCGGATATCAAATATCTCTAATTTTTTAGCGCTATGTGCGCTAAGCAAATAATAAATATCGCTTCCTTCGACGGTGAAAGAAAACATCGTGAGGAAACTTACATGCCTAAATGTTCTCAAATGTGTGTAAAGTTTGCTAACACTTGGCCACCGTGGTGGTTTATGGCCTAAACCCTTTTCATTAAAGATGAGACCTGTGCCCAGTAGTGGGCCGCCAATGTGTTGATAGAATATAAGTACCTAATAGAATAATTTTTTATTTAAATACATTTACAAGGTCGAATCGTCAAGTGAATCTACCAATGGTTCGGAATGCCGTTCCAACCAAGAAGAACCAGAAAGAAACTCGGCGGTTACTCTTTTTAAAATATCATGTTGTAGGTACACAGGTTAGTTATTACTATCTCATGGATTTGCTGGAGCGAGTTATATCCACGCCTTTTTTATATTTATATTATCTTCAATATAATATGATAATCATAATAATAAGTGCGTAGTGCTAAGATGAGAAGCAAGAGTTAGGTCATAAGAGAATTCGCAATCGCAAACGAAATTCTTTAGAATGTAGATACTACCAACTCTGTGTTTTATTATTGTTAGATGTACATTATCTGGTTATACCTACCTGTCTATCAATAGAAATAACGGTGTCCTAATGGTCGAAATTTAATCACGACAAACCGAATGCCACCCGTTTATGAAGTCGAATGACTAAACACCTTTTTAATACGATTCACACGTTATAGTTAGTTAAGTTTTTGTATCGACACATTTCACGGTGCGATGTATTGAAGTTTTATTATATGAAATGTGATGCCACATACCGCTCGGCGGCCGCTGATGGGATCTATTATTGTTGATCCACGGATGAATATTCAATCATCGTTCTGCTTCGACATGGATTCCGTATAAATAAAAACGACTCGATTTGTTCCACTATTTAGTTCGTATAATAGAATGATAAACTGAATTTGTTAAGCGATGTACTTTATCAATCCAATTTACTAAGTAAGTAGGTAGGGTAAATGGATGCAAGAGTTACCTACAAACTATACTCCTCAAAGGATTATAGAATAAAAAAGGAAGTGAGAGCACCTTAATTATAAGGCACCTTGAATAATCTTCGAGGACAAAAAGCAAAGTACCCGGTAGAGAAGCATGTACCTTCATGAGATCGAGTGAGTGCAAAGTGCATACAAAATCGTGATGTGGCCCTTTAATCGGTTTCACGTCGGTTCCCGCGCTAGTTTTTGTATTCGAATTTCTCCCGGTGCGCCAATCTGAGTTCGCCGGATGGTCGGGACTTCTAGGTTTTGCGTTAAATGAAATTATGCTATAAGGCTGGTTAGTAGAGCTTATATTATGGGACGAAAGACGTTCGGAGTGGCGTAGCTCGCGGCCAATACTGTAGTAATAAGATAAAGAGGCGGACGCATTTTGTTTTGCAGCAAGCTCACTCCAATTTACGCGATGCAGGGGCCATTAGCATAAGTCGGGAGGAAGCGGAGCGTGATGTGCGCGATTCGCCGGCCGCGGCGCCGCCGCTCGGCGTGACGCTCGTCGCCCGCCGCCCGCGCACCTGCCTCGGTGTGATTGCGGCCTCGCGACCAGTATTGCCAACGCAGGCGAATTTTCGTCATTTAGGGAGAGGGCAGACTTAGCGGCAGCGATCGACCTTTCTATAGTTTTGAGTCGCTGTTTGGATGCTCGATTCTGCGTCCAAACACTAACGTGGGCATACAACAACCGCCAGTCGCAGAGATCGAGTTGCGTTATTTAGCATCCGGGGTTCCGCAATTTTTAAACGCTGACCGTCGCTACTTTTAACATCGTATCAATATCAGTCGCAAAAACGCCGATTAAAGTACCCAGTCTGCCCTCTCCCTTAAGCTACTTAGGATGAGATGAGATGATACCTTTTAGGCAACTTCAGGGACAACATATTAATATTTGCCGAATCACAAATGAGCCTTAACTTAAGGAAATAAAACAACGCCCTCACAAATATCCTAAACCTATCGTTTATGGTAGTCTTATTGATGCCTTATCATTACTAGTAGCAGCCGAAGCAGAATCTAGTTAAAATATTAATTTTTGATAAATTAATTTATTTAAATAAATAGTAAGTATGTATAATAATAATAGATATAAATCACCATAGCGATATTGGCTTTTGGGCTTCTTTAGACTACATACCTAAGCTGTAAAAACTGTTTCACATCAGGTCCTGCGTTGCTGGCAACACTGCTCGCGAGCCTCGACACATTTGTTTACTATTGTAAGCCGTGAAGATGCCATCGTGAACCGACACTCCGACTCTCAAATTAGCGCGCTAAACGCTTCCACTATATTCCCGACGACGACGGCGTCCTTGCGCAATCCAGTAGTGATTTAATTTTCTCAAATGGTTTGTAAGTTTTATGTAAGTATGTTTTTATTTAAAAAAAACCTTGGAATTTATTTCAAATCAGCTTATTTCACAAACTTACTGCCGCACTTACTCAGAGTCTCATAGTCGTTACCTAACTTATGAATATCCTTAGCTTATGGATTTCAAAAGTTCACTCACAGACACCCACATGACCAAAGATGAGGAAACAACCCTTCTTCCTCATCTTTCATTAACTAATAATGACAATAATTAGTTAATGAAATAATGACTCATTTTATTAAATTTAAATTAATGTCTCTGAATGCATCAGTTAATCACATACTTACTTTAATTTCGTATGTCATATTGAATAAATGATCAAAATATGTGATTTACTTACCTGAAGTATAAACCAAAATGCACTTAGGTAGATACAATTATTATGAAAGTAGGATCAGGAATGCATAGTATAATAATTTAACAAAAAAGTAAATATCATATTTTAAATGAAAACGAGTTTTCATTTAGACATGAAGATACCTAAGTAGGAGCGCCATACTTATAAGGCCACAAAAAACTAGGGTTGTCACTTAATACTAAAATTTAATGCCCAATATAAAATAAGTAAATATAATGAAATAAGGCCTACAAGTACCTAAATACATAATTCTTAGCTAGACACATAATATCTATTGTTCTGTGTCTTCTCGGTAACCTAACGAAATAAGATAATACGCAATAATATTGGCCTTCTCTTAGATCTTACTTAGGCAACCTACTATAAGTTCAGAAATCTTTAAAAAGCCACGGATCAGTCTCATACGAATTTCATTAATTTCATACCTACGGTCTATCTATGATTTATACATTCGAATGTAAAAAAAGAGGAAGGAGAATAATTAATGGTAATAATACAGATATTAAAACAATGCCTGCTTAAAAACCTAATAAAAGCTTAAAAACCTAATAATATCTAGTTTGAATATTCATTCATTCATCTCAACTAATCGGCGGCGTTGGCCACAACAGGGCACACGTCTCCTCTCTAATGAATTTATTCCTGGATAGTCCCATCCCAGCTAGCCTTGTAATTTTTGATACTTATTTAGAACTAAATAAAAAAATAGCACTATTTCAGGTGTCTCAACCCTATTTCGCCTGAGTAGCGGCGCACGCGCGGGCTTACGAGCTGCCATTTAGAATGTAGCATCTCGAGCGATTTTCCTACTTTAGATAAGGTAATGACAGTAAAAACGCGTAGGAAAAACACACCGCATAAAAATATTGTATCCTTTCTGCCCGCTGCCTATACGCCACAGCCATTTCTGAAAATCATACGGAGCGAATAGCAAAAGCAAGTCGGTGCACATATTTTGCCATACAGAGAGCCTGCTAACGAATGCAGAGAGGATTTTAATGTCACTAATGTGATTCTCGCAATACATACATTAATGTATCGCGTTCGTTTTTGCATAAGTGAGTACGGTATTTTAATAGCAACGCCAATTTAATTTTCGATATTATGGCTGGTTCCATAAGTGAATCTTTGCTTAATATACCGCTGCCACATTTGGTAACATGTATTGGTGGGATTTTTTTTTTTGGGAAATATGCATAAATTATGAGGAAACGCTTGTTAAATTTGCATACAAAAAATATTCTAATAAAAACAGAATTTATTAAGAGTTCTTATTTATTTACTAATCATGCTTACCTAATAATAATAGACACACCGGATTAGAAACTTACCTCTATAACAGAGTTCTCTATAGTAATACTGTAGGTAAAAATAGTAAATATTTAATCAATTTGTAAATGAAAACAGCAAAACAGGGACGAAACTACAAATGTCAGTTATAAAACATAAAAATTAAGTAGATTATAATTGTCATTATTATGAAAGATAGAAATCTGTAAGAATCTCTTAGACCTAAAGTAGTTTCGTATAAAGATAAATGTATTTAATTAAATAAAGCCATTTAAGCACACGTAATCAAGTACAAAATGGAAAACTGGATTCTGGAATGCAATCAGCTCGGTGCGTTGCTTGCGAGAATTATAAAATCGCGTCACATTATTTCATGTTTGTCCCAGAGTTCATGTGACATGCATAGGTAATATTAATCTACGCCTACGATGAATCATAAGAACTATAAATTTCCTGTCATCACCGTTATGTGCCCGTACTGAGTGAAGTAAGAAGAGCAAGAAAAGTGGCAAAAAGTGGTATTCCGAAGTAGAGGCAAAGCGGGATGCGATCATTAGAGGCAGGCCATAACTGCATCCTGAATAAGTACTAGTAGGTGGCGAAGTGTGCGCTCCGAGTTCCTTGTCTTAGTTCATAGGAACTTAGTTCATTCATCTACCTGTAGATTGTATTAGTTAAGCCTATTCATCCATGACTTTTAAGATGTGACAATTTAAGTAAGCAGAATAAGTATTAAATTATTGGCAAGCTGGAAAATGTTTGGTGTAGATTCGCAACATGCTTAGCATAATAGCCAGATTATTCAATAGTCAGCTAACCAACTTTTAGACAGTTGTATTTTTTTATGGTTTGCATAATTTTTCCTTAGTTCCAGACATTGTTAAGTTCAAAGGACAGATAGGCAAAATTAGTTTGTCTCACCTTAAGGCGGCTCAAGCCTCAAATGAATACGAAGCTATAAATATTTTCGTAGCCTCAGGAAATAGGTATATCGGCACCATAATGAAAGAATATGAAAAAAATAATCAACTTTATAATACAGTCACGATGTGCAGCTAACATCAAACATGTGTTAGTTTGTTAAAAGGAAATAATAATTAGGTAAAATGTAAAAGTGGCGTGAGAACGTGCGGGGTGGGCTGCGGTGGCCGGCATACAAATTGAAATTGTCAGATCGGCCGATCGGCTCGACACTCTCACGGAAGCATTTACCCTAAGACAATAGACTACAAGACATGCATCTATTACCCTTTTTCAAGTAACTGACTGCCCTTTAAACAGCGGGCCGTCGTAAATGATATGGTCTGATTGCGATGCTTTCCCTATAATTTCAATCGGTTCTATTGTGGAATTGAGGTTACGTAAATCTTTACGACGGTGGATATTGTTTAAATGTTACTAAATAAATATTCGTACCAACAGGATTATGAAATGAGCATGAATTTATATTAAGTATAGGTATTATTGTTTTCGTATAGAACCTACTTTGGACTTTGTATGATAATTTTCACTCACAGCTAATGCCATGCAAACCCAAATTTTCTTGCAAATCAAACCGTACCATTTATCACCCTTTCGAGTTTATTATGGACAATGTGTACACAATTAAAATATCATTTGATATGCTGTCAAAAATAAGTGCAGTCACGATGCAGCCAAGAGGGAGGGTGTTCCAGACAAACAAATGACGTACAGTGAAATGTACTCGCGCACCCCTTGCCTAAGCCCTATGCAAAATAAAACACGCGATTGACATCTCTTTGAAATTTATTAAAAATTTACTCGGCTTGCACTTTAAATGGGGGGGTTAAACGCTCAAGTGAAAGGATTACCTCAGATCCGAAACGTCGTTGACTTTATCCTTGTTATTTATAAGTGCTAAGATGCTTAAATATATTTTCGAATCTGAATGTTGCTTTACGCCATTGTTATACATAGCTATATGTTATTTTTTTATTTTAAATGACCTGTTTAACAGTAGGTGCACGGGTATCATAATTAACAGATAGATTTAGGTAAAACAATCCTAGATTAGGTTGGTAAACTAGAAAGCCCTAGAGTGTCATTGATCTTTATTAACCTTTAAGTACTGAAATATTCAAGATCTATGAAAATAAAATTAATATCATCCGACCTCAATGTTGTTTAACGATTTTTTGGAATGCGAGTACTGCACCTAATTGCCCCTCATAGCATAAGTGATACTTACTGATAAGTAAATTAGTTCTTCTCTTTATGGTAGGTGGAGCTTTCAATAAGCTGAATAGGCCATATAACACTTGTATTAGAAATTCTAAGTTGCTAAACCCATTTTCACACGCCCTTCAGTCAACTTTAATCCAACATATAAGGTAGCGGGTTATCTGTTTATGATGATTAGGCGGCGGACGGTTGCCCGGCAACGGGGGGGCAGTGGTCAAGCTGGAGGGTGTCGTTCCTCATACTAGAGTCACCCTTCTCAACCCTGGTAATTATTCTCGCAGACCACGTTAAGTTTAATGTAACTTTATTGTTATATATGACTGGGGAAAGAGACTGTGAGCACTTTGCTTAAATTGTTATGAAATCAAATTGTACTATACTGGTTGCCATTGAAATACAGTACCTTGGTCATTTGTCATTAATGTTACTATTTACTTACACCTAATTCTGTATCTTTTTTACACTTTCATAACGTTTACGAATTTGCCTGTGCAAAGGTTGAATAGTGCTTTAAGTAGTACATAATATTATGTACATACCTATGACTATATTCGTAGTAGTCGAGTTCAAGTCACTCGTGAGACTGAATGGAACTTGGACTTCTAAATGTACATATTTTTTTTATGTTAGCAAATTATCTTACGAAAAGGCACTAGGTATGAATAGTTACTTAACTGAAACAATAGTAGTAGATAGGTACGTTACGTAGGTACGTAACGTTATGTAGTTAAAGTAAATTGTTTTCCTTTATACAAGCTATATAAAAAATAAAAGCTACCCTACACATGAGCTCAGGATGCAATGGATTATTCTCATTGAGTTTTTCGTTGGTTTTTACCTCATTTTATACTTAAAACGAACGAGTTCAGTGAGTAGATCTTAATCAGATGCCACAGTTAGGGGTTCATCCGATTCTATTTGGAAGCTAAATAGCTAGAGTTTATTTTGTGGTTTAGAAACGTTTTAAAATTGTTCCCTGATTCTGTGACTTCGAATTATAGAGGTGCAAAATAAAAACATTAGGTAGAGTTTAACAGTAGGAGTTCGCAAAAAAGTAGCACGCCAATAAAGTATTAGGTAGGTATAAAAGTTAAAAGTGTAAAGGTAAAGTTTTTGTTTGCCCGATTTGATTTTTGTATCGCATCCGCAAGTTCATATAAGTGAAGTCAGTTTCCTCGCGGCTTTTTCATTTCGGTACAAAGCTTTTGTAAACCGTGAGCAGTGATATTTAGTAGGCACTTACTTAGATATAAGAAGGATATTGTGTCGTACTGATTATGCTTGAAACTATTGCAGAAAGATTTTTTCTTTTTTATACTGTTATTATTCCAAAATTATAAGTAGGTATGTCCTATTGTGTTATACTTAGGTACTCAAGCCACTATGTCCTAATCTGTGAATATTCTTCTATTTACATTCATACACTACACTACCTATCTACAAATTGGGCGGGTCACAATAAGTAGGCCTAGAGACCATTGTCAAATTAGACTCGCCTCTATTGTTGTAATATATTTTATTGACAAGAAAAGCATTCCAATATAATAACAATGTCTACAATACAATAAACTATCGAACTATCAAGAGTGCGTTCAACTCTAACGCGGTACTATTATTAAACGGAATTCGATTTAAACCGAACCCTCCTCGTCGTTTGTGAAATTGACATTTATTCTTCGTGTTTCATTGTTGCTGCATTCGGATTCGATCTATTGTTAATTAGCTTAAACGGCCCATGAGCTATGCCGTGCCGAACTACAAGATCACACATACTAATATTTGATGATAAGAAATACTAATTATACAATTTTTATGTATTATAGTAAATCTTCAATAACGACTATTTATGTTATAATTTAGTTTATGAATCGCTAATTTTTAAAAACTACACACGATAACACTGACCGCTTGCGGCATTTTATGGAACTGTAAAACTGAAACGATTCTAAACGGGACTTCAAGCGCCATCTATTGACGAATAGTCGGACTATAAAAATTAATTATCTTTAGTGTTTATATTATTTATAGTATTTTAACGCTCATAACAATTACTAATTATTTCTAAAAGATACTTTGGATTAAATAAATTTTATTATTAAATTTCAATGACTTATGTGACTTTTCATTCGACCGTCTCATTTTAATACCTACTAGCTGATGCCCGCGACTTCGTCCGCGTGGATTTAGTTTTTTAAATCCCTCGGGGAACTCTTTTTAATTTTCCGGGATAAAAAGTAGCCTATGTCACTCTCCAGAACCTCAATACCCATGCAAAAAATCACGTTGATCCGTAGCCCCGTTGCGGCGTGATGAAGGACAAACCAACAAACCTACAAACGAACACACTCGCATTTTTAATATTAGTAAGGATTTTATTGTTATTCCAATGATGTTGGACCGACTTAAAGTCAAAATAATCGTACGTAGCTCACAGGAATTCCGGTGAATAACGTTACTCACAGGAACATAGGACGCATTCGGATTTAAACAAAAATGTAATTATTATCGTATATAAATAAAAATGTATATTCCCTATATCCCGTGGTAGAAACATCACGCGTGAACGGCTGGACTGATTTTGACGGGACTTCCAATGACAGATAGCTGATGGTATAAGCCTAGCATAGGCTACTTTTTAACTGATTTTCAAAAAAGGATCAAAAAAGTATTGTGTTTTTTAACCTATAAATATCAATATCTCCATGATTTCTAAACCGATTTGCCTGAATTTTTTTTAATCGATACAGAAACTTTGCGAGATGGTCCCATAAGAGTTGTAGTTGTAGTTGTTCTAGTAGTTATAGTAGTAGTAGTTGTTGAAGTAGTTGTAGTAGTTGTAGTTGTAGTAGTTGTAGTAGTAGTAGTAGTAGTTGTAGAAGTAATTGTAGTAGTTGTAGAAGTAGTTGTAGTAGGTAGGATCTGGGAAGTATACCTTTTATTGAAACATAAAAAGAATTTTCCAAATCGGTTCAGGCGTCTTAGAGTAATCGGTGAACATACATAAAAAAGATTCCGTTGAATTGAGATCCTCCTCCTTTTTTGAAGTCGGTTAAAATAAGAATAAAAATTAGTTTAAATTTGAAGAAGTTATGGAGTAAAACAGTCAAAATAGTTCAACCCCTATCTCATAAGAACATACATCCATCCATACATCCCATCCATCCATCCATCCGTATACTAAGTACATCTATCCATAGATCCATCCTCACAAACTTTCACATTAGTGGGATAAGTAGCATAGGATATAGTTAATGTAGTTAAAGTTAGTAGCAGGAGGATACAAACATAAATACGTACATGCATACACACATATATACATGCATGGATACATATATACACACATGCATTCACGCATGCATACATACATACATACATACATGCACTCATGCATGCATACATACGTACATACATGCATTCATACATGCATGCATACATACATACATGCACACATACATACATACATACATACATACAAACATGCATACGAATATCCCGCGATAACTATCTGTTTTCCCGGGATAAAAAGTAGCTGTTGTTACTTTTCCGGTCCTCAACTATGGCTATCCAAAAAACCACGTCAATATGTAACTCCCTTCGCACATAATTGAAGGATTAAAATATGAAAAGTAGTATACTAATATCGCGCAGGAACCGTTTGTTTTCCCGGGATAAAAAGTAGCCTTTGTCACTTTTCAGGCCCTTAACTTTACCTGTGCTAAAAAACCACTTCAATCTATAACTCCGTTGGCGCATAATTTAAGGATAAATATGTGAAAAGTAGCATACGAATATCCTGTGGGAACTGTTTGATTTCCCGGGATAAAAAGTAGCTGTTGATACTTTTCCGGTCCTCAACTATGCCTATCCAAAAACACCCTTCAATATGTAAGTCCCTTGGCACATAATTGAAGGATGAATATGTGAAGAGGCATACTAATATCCCCCAGGAACCGTTTGTTTTGCCGGGATAAAAAGTAGCCTTTGTCACTTTTCAGGCCCTTAACTTTACCAGTGCTAGGAAAACCACTTCAATCTATACCTACCTCCGTTGGCGCATAACTGAAGGATAAATATGTGAAAAGTAGCGTACAAATATCCCGTGGGAATAATTTGTTTCCCGGGATTAAAAGTAGCCTTTGTCACTTTTCAAGTCCTCAACTATGCCTATCCAATAAAACACGTCAATCTGTAACTCCGTTGGCCCATAATTGAAGGATAAATATGTGAAAAGTAGCACACTAATATTCCGCGGGAAGTGTTTGTAGGAACAGTTACAGATACAGTTTTATTATAAGTATAGATAGATAATAATTAAATTTTATGTAACAATGTCAATTTTTGACGTTCGTAAGCGTTAGGATATGCAGTCGCTTGTGCTTGAAATTTCAAAAACTGATGCTTGCTATGGTTTTTTGAAACCGAAGCTTGCTTGCTTGTTTGCTTGCTTGATTTCTTGCATGCTTGCTTGCAGGATTTAAAAAAACCCGAATTTCGATGAAAAAATCGATGCTGCGGATAATGTAAGCGTGATTTAAGTACAATCAGTGCCATCTATCCGTAGTTTTTCAAAATCCCGCGGGAGCCTTGGATTTTTCCGAGATAATTTATAGCCTATGTGTTATTCCAGGGTATAGCCTATCTCCATTCCAAATTTCAGCCAAATCCATCCAGTAGTTTTTGCGTGAAAGAGGAACAAACATACACACAAACTTTCGCCTTTATAATATTAAGTAGGATTAGGTATTAGATATTTTTCGTAGTCTACTAGCATCAATATTATTAAATTTAATTTTCTACTTAGGGCCGATTTCAACAACGTAAAATACTTTGTAAAATAAGTCTTATCCGAGCATAAAGGAGAATGCCGAAAACCCGGCTATGTTGCGTCACTCAGGGTCTTGACGATGCGACTTGGAAAAATCAACTTTGTGATTATAATTTCATATGTATTTATTTAAAGTCATAAGCGTAACGGCGTTTAAAAGTTATATAAAAAAGTACTGTATTTGATAAGAACTAAACAGAAGCGCCATATTTTGTCCTGGAAAGCACTCTGTGATCAAATGATGCCAGTTTATTATGATTTCCCTTTTTAAAGGGAAAAATGGTGACTAATCATTCAATCATCATCATCATCATCATCAATCATCAATCACATTTACATACACTTGTCAAGATTATTATATTTAAAATCATAATAATAATATATTCTTTTTCCTGATTCCTAAAAATATACTTTACTATTAAGCGTATAATATATTAACGATGTGACGAGTTAGATTTTTTTGAGTAGAGTTACTCTAGTTGATACGGCGACCGACTCGAGTCACAACCCGAGTTGACTCAAATCAGTGCCTAGTAGCATAGAGCGCAGCGCCAGCGCACCAATGCAACCGACTAAGGCAAGGCACCGAATCAAGTCGAGGTGCAAGTCAAATCGAGTCGACAGTGTTTTTGTAGCCGCTACAACAATGTGGCGTATGGTATCGCAGCGGAGTAATTAGAAATGACGAATAAGATACAAGATTACACGTTTATTCATGTAGAATTAAATAATAGAAAACTACAGGTTCACTAAACTGAAGGTAAACTAAAGGTTTATTCGTGTATGTAGGTATTGTTGAGAACAAAATATAGTGAGGTGTTTGTTTTTTTATTAGTTTAGCTATAAGTTTTTTTTTGTAACATTTATTTTTAATTAAAAAAAATCCTAAGAAAAAAGGTGTTTTTAATCAGAAATGTTTATTTATATAAGTACACTTGGTCTTGGAGGTAATAATGGTGTCACTTTTCAGTTTTTAGATAGTAATAATTTTAAAAAACCTATTTGTACTATTTATACTATTTATTATTTGACCTATTTATACCTACATAATTATGTAATTACATGTTTCGGAATGCTTCTTGTCGACCGAGCGAAGCGAAGGTCTTTGAGTTAACTAGGGCGATTTGCACTTGTCCGTCCGTCCGTCCGTCCGTCCGTCCGTCTGTCAGAGCCTTATAACTTTTGAATTACTGAACGTAATTACTTCAAATTTAGATATAATATGTAAACCGATGGCCTCCAGCCGAAAATGGCTTAAAAAGTTATAAAAATCTTTATTTCAGGGGGGCTCTCATAGAAGCGAATGCGAAGTAAAAAAAAAAAAATCGCGTTACATAAAATTGTTACGTATCATTTTAAAGATAATTTTGAACTGAGTACAAAAATATTTTTTTTTTAATTTTTCCCTTAAAATTGACGAAATGGGGGGCTTTCAAAGTGGCGATTTTATACGCTCGCTTGAAGACGCTCTCTAGAAAAATCCGCTATGGATTTTCAAACTGATTTTATGTTTTTAGGTCACTTATATCCTGTACTTGAACAACAAATACTAAAATTATATGAATATTATAAAGAAACGAGATTATTTAATTTTTAATGGGCGTCAGTAATTCATATAGCATCAACATAGCTTCACAATAATGCTAATAGATGGCGCAGTCAGTAACTATTCCCATGGAACTACGAGTTAAATTCAATGTTTGATAAATAATTCAATGTTTTCACTAACGTTCCCTAACCTTTACGGGCTACCTATAAGTTAGGTGATTGATGTTTTCTGTCAACTTATTTATCACGATCCTGTACGGGACACCTAAAAGGATATTGGGACGGATGTTAGGACTTAGGATTGTATTTAGGAGCTACCTACGTTAAGAGACTCCTACTTAGGGGATGATTTAGGTATGTTTGGTGAAAACGGGCATAATAATAATGTCAGTTTTGGTTATCATGTATCGATTGAATGAATAATCATGGGATACCGTTACCGCGAGGTCTCAGTTCGGGGCGAACCACTAGTTTATATTTGATTAAAATAGGTACGTTATTGCAAACTTAAGCTCAAAATATCTGAAACATTAAAAGTGAGATAACTAAAAATTGCCATGGAATATCTTAATAATTTTTTTTTATCGTATAATCCAGAGGTTATTTCCTATGTTTTACTGATAATTTGGTTTAGACGCAAGAATAGCCGAACTCTCATACAAAAATCGGCATTCTCCAATATTTTGGCGTTCAATACAAAAACGATCAGACCACCCAATTTATTTCTCGGTTAAACCACACGTTAAACGTCACTCGACGTTGGTGAAATCGGCACCGAATCGTTAACCTTTTGTAGTTATTCTTTTTTATCCTAGAACACCTTAATATTAATTATGCTACAAAAAAAATTTGTTATGCGTTTTAGTCGTGGAACGCTCGAAATTTTTCATTGTATTTTACTAGATACCTACTTCTTTTCTTGCTCACTCCTGAATAGAGCAATTACATAGGTAGGTATTTTGAATGTACTGAGTAGGTACGTGCTTGGATACAATAATAATAATTACCATAATTCATATAAGAAAGGTAGGTAGGTAGACTTATTGCTTACATTTTTAGGGTTCCGTAGTAAACAAGGAACCCTTATAGTTTCGCCATGTTAGTTAGTTAGTAGTGTAGTTAGTTAGTTCGGACGGACGGACGGACAGTTTGTCCGTCCGTCCGTCCGTCCGCAGTTTTGCTCAGAGACTATTGGTACTGGAAAACTGTAATTTGACAAGAGTATAAAATATATAAATCATGCCAACAAAGTGGTGAAATAAAATTGTGCAAAAATAATTTTTTAGGGTACCTCCCCTACATGTAAAGTGGGGATGAATTTCTTTTTCTCGTCTGTCCCATAGTGTGGGGTGTCGTTGAATAGGTCTTTCAAAAATATTGTGGGTGTGGGAACATCATTTTTCGATTCAGGGATCCGTTTGAGAAATATATTTTAAAGTGCTAAATTTTATTAGAGTCAAAATTCGCAGCAGTAGTATAAGTATAATATAAAGAATTTTATTTTATACGAAAACTATCACGGCTAAGTAGGTTTCATAAGATAATGAGTTATATATTCTGTTTCTTCTAGGTTAGGTATTACACGTACTGTAAGTTGCATATTTTGTAGTATATTATAGTATTTCTCTACTCCCATGCTTTAAATCCTCTATAAAAGATTCTGAAACAGTTAGCTTATTGCCAACATTAAAACACCCAATGCACCCCAATGTCTTAATAACCATAATGTCATCCAAACGGATGATACAATGTTGTACTGAATTTCATAATAACACTCCTTTGTTTTTTTTCGATCCCTTCTGAGCAAAGGTTTACTCCACAGACAGCCACATTCTTACTGTTCGATGCGTGGTATCTAGGAATTTAAAAAAAATCGGCCAAGTGCGAGTCGGGCCTCGCTCTTTTAGGGTTCCGTTAAAAAAATGGTCAGTCACGACTACGATCTATCCCAAAAACAGTTTTGCGTCGAGCATTATTATTTAGGTACATAATATAATAACATATTATTCAATTAAAATTACTCTTTAGTTAAATATCAAACTTCAATAAACTATTAATTGCTGCATTTTGTATATTTTCTATTCGCGTCGATAGATGACGATTTGTTCAGATGCCCCTAATCCGTTTTCACTCGTTAGTACCTACATAATAATTCAATGTTTTCACTGACGTTCCCTAACCTTTACGGGCTACCTATGATAAGTTAGGTGATGATTACTGTCAACTTCTTTATCACGATCCTGTACGGGACACCTAAAAGGACATTGGGACGGATGTTAGGACTTAGGATTGTTTTTTGGAGCTACCTACGTAAAGAGACTCCTACTTAGGGGATGATTTAGGTATGTTTGGTGAACACGGGCATAATAATAATGTCAGTTTTGGTCGTCATGTATCGATTGAATGACTAATCATGGGATACCGTTACCGCGAGGTCTCAGTTCGGGGCGAACCACTAGTATATAAATATTATATTAGATACCTATCTAAACCATATCCAGCACACGAAAATATTGCACAGTCAGTAGCGACGTTATTACATACGAGAGTTATTCCCCCATCGGGCGGCAGTGCCTCGATTAAAGCCGTAAATACTTTGAGATTAATTATCTCGTAAACAGTCGCAGCTTCGTTCCGCGACTAAAATCGCTCACCTACGCCGTGAGCACGATACAAATTCAACTTTTCCAATTAAATTTCGTGAGGCATTAATAATTATTTGGGTACATCAATTTGTTTCGTCGCCGAGCTACCGCTTTCTGAGGATTCAACGATGGTACATGGAACAACAGACTTGGGAGTTTTCTTAAGATATTCATGCTTACAATTTTTCTTTGATAAAAACAAAAAAGCGGTGGTGGTGATACTCGATATAAGTTACTTACCGACTGTATATCCACAACTATACCTACTCATAATATCTATACCTACCTTTATTCATTCCATATGACTGCATATTTTAATCAAGCCAATGAAGAAAATATATCCAAGTAATCATACAATCTCACTAACTTAAAATAATTTAGATCATTAATCAAGAGTTCAAGTCTCAAGATATGTCACAGAAAGTTATACCCTTTGTGCTCTGAAGATTCCTAACTTTGGAATTAATTAAATTAAACTTGGAAATGAAATATTAACACTTTAACGTATAAAATTTAATACCGTTAAGTTATAACGTGATTATTCAACTCCTCGGCAATTTTCAAAAACATCTCGGAAATTAGATTGGTAGAGCGACGCTAGCGCCACCTTTGTGCGCTTTCCGCTTAGCCGGCGCGGCGGCGTCGCGTCGGGGCGCTCGCCACTTGCTACTGTGAAATTAATTTTCTTCGTCTTTATGTAATTTAATTATAAACATTTCAATATGGCGCTCCGGGAATTTGCGCTTGGGAGAAGTTAAATAGAAACGTTTGATACTTATCTCCTAATACACTTCAGAGATGATTTCGCGAAAATTAAATTTTTCAATGGCTTTGAATTTTGTAATTAGGCAATCATTTGACGAAGATGCTTAAAAGAGCTTCACTTCTGGTGCAGAGAAAAATTTGGTTGTACCTACCTGATACAGAAAATAAATATAAAGACGTTTTCGAATGCTTGTATTGCGATTTAATTACTTATCGTTGAGAAGTTTCCTATCAAAGTGACATTATGACATTCCATCTACGAAATTAAAACTATTATTTGTTTGGAGTGTACATTTAGCAGATGCCACTAGAGTTGGCAATTTTGCTCTAAAACGTTCACGCTCCGGCGACGAGAGGCGACATCAAACATAACGCGCTGCTTGCAAACCTTTTGCCAGCTTATCTCCCATTCACAATCTGGATCTTCCCAAAATCCATCTACAGCCCGCCTTATTGTTCGATGTTTATTAAATTTCATTTTACGTTTATACAACAACACTTTTGTCGGTTACTTTTTTGTAGTGCTTTGGGACATTTTACGGGTGGATTAGCTCGTGACGTGTACTTTTAAGTCTTGATGTCTTTTTGTGCGAGTCCGCTATTAGGTGTAGGGTTTTCAACTCTGATATTTTTCTACTTTATCTATTGAAATGGCGGTGAAATATTTCTTAATTATATTTTTTTATATATTAACATAAAGCTTTTATATTTATTTTTGCTGGCCGGGGTTTGAATTTCTGTACATAAGTTCCGAAATCCAAAAGTTCGTCGGAACTTTCGGATTTCAGGCCCGTTTCCTGAGCGTTGTGCTTTTGAGGTCTTCGATTAAAAGTGTAACTTTAGGTACCTACCAGATAATCTGCTGCATACCGGCTATAGTTTTTAAAATTGCCGTGGAAACCCTTTCCTTTTCCGGTAGGTATGAAAAGTAGCCTTCCACTCTCCAGGTACGAAACTCTTCTCATCAAAATCGTCGGTCCGTTGCTCC
Source organism: Oeneis ivallda (assembly GCA_029955525.1). NCBI lineage: Eukaryota > Metazoa > Arthropoda > Insecta > Lepidoptera > Nymphalidae > Oeneis > Oeneis ivallda. The sequence continues at coordinate 16,729,815 of JARPMR010000002.1, read as the reverse complement.
GTTGCTGCGTGATTGTAGGACAAACCAACAAACAACGATACTTTTGACGTGAAGTTATACGAAGGCTTTGTCCGAAGAGATAGCAACTCAGTTATACTATAAGTAGCGATATTTACATTCAGATTTTTCCGAAAGTCCCATCCCTGATTGCAGGCCGCTATTGCGCGTATTATGTCATAACAGACGAGTACTCGAAGCACTTTAGAGTTTTTGTCACGCCATTTTATTCCAAATTGAATTCTGTGTTGACAATGTTGAAAACATCCTGTCTTTTTGTACACGCAGTATTTTTAATAGACTATTATCTAAAATGAGAAGTGCGTATATTTGTAAGCCGGATCAGTGGGCAGGTAGGATGTACCTTGTTCACTTTATCAAGAATCAGAATAAATATGAATTAGATATGCTAACACGTATTCAAATTCAAATTTTTTTATTTCACGTAGGCCAACCTGTGGCTCTTATGACAAGTCATGACTCTACCACCAGTTTGGAAAGCGGATTCTGCTGAGAAGAGTCGGCAAGAAATTCAGCAGTTGCTCTTTTCAAAATAATCATTTTACAATATTATTATGAAGCTATTGCATTGTAATAAGTTTTTGACGTGACAACGTCCTATAAATTGGTTTGCCGGGTGACACTTCAAGAAACTGCGTTACGCTCCGCTCACGTTATGCGCTCACAATGAGAGCGAGTGAGAGGCACGCGTCCCTTCCACTCGGGCATGGTTAGGCACATTAAAATTATTTTACCACTCAAAGTCGTTGTCACGTAAAACTTTCGCCCGTATACCGACTTTACAGGCAACCAAATTTTTTATACTATCTTGTGGGCAGCTGGATGCCAAGCCGATTTGCTGATGCAACTTTGTTAGAATAAAATATAATATTTCCACAATGAAATTCAAAAAAATTCAAAATTATTTATTTCATGTAGGCCAACCTGTGGCTCTTATGACACGTCAAGATTCTACCACCGGTTCGGAAAGCGGATTCTGCTGAGAAGAGCCGGCAAGAAACTCAGCAGTTGCTCTTTTCAAAATAATCATTTTACAATATTAATAAGTAGCTATTACATTGTAATAAGTTTTTTTACTATCTTGTGGGCAGCTGGATGCCAAGCTGATTTAACCCGTGCATCTTTGTTAGAATAGAATATGACATTTCCACAAAACGTACTACAATTCAATTCATGTCAAAGACGGGCAGACAGAAAGTAGCCCCATTCCCGCCGGCGGCACCCGTTGACGAGCATGACGCATGATCCAGCCATTGCTTCGCTCGACCATATTTGATAATGAGGGGAAGTTCCAAAAAAAAGTACCCCCTTTCCCGCCGGCGACATCCGTTTTATATGACGATGGCTTTCTTATTGAAATAGGTACGTAATCGTGTGTGAAAAATTTTTTCATGGGCTCTTTCTGACAATCGACAGCATATTATTATATCTATGTATTATTATTGATGCAAAACTGCGGCGTACATTCATAGTTTTGAAAGATAATGTGGTTTAACCCTTTGTAGATTAATACTAATGTACCAAAGAGGACCTTGGCCTTAGACACTAGAAGCTGCCACTCATGCCTTTGCGGATCTTTTGAGCGTTTTCAAGTCTTTGCACGCTTCGTCTTACCAGCGATACCAGGCTCGTTTTCCTATTGGAGGACCCAGTAGATAAGCTCTTCTTACATTACGATCCTCTCAAATCTTCACTAATTACCCGAGCCAGCAGTCTCGTCTATTTAGTCTTCTTCCATGATATTGAGTTCGGCCACTAGTTCTTTGAAGATTAACGCACATAATAAATATGATGGCGTGGGTTGCATATTGTCCGCACATTAACGACGATTGCTGAGAAGAGGCTGACGCCATATCGAGTCGGTTGCTCGATTACCGATCGTTAAGTAAGGCATCGTAAATCATGGCACAGTCAGATGTAATGGACGGAAGACCCTAATAGAGCTTACATGTCAAATTACCATATAAATTAATGGAATTCATAAAATACAACTTTCGTCACTTTATTTGAATTATGTATGATATAACTAGAAAACTACGTTCGTAATAGATAAGATGATGCTTCGGTATGCATGGTGGAGCTTTTATGAGAATCATTTTTTGAACTTACATATTATATCGGACTTAACGAAAATGTATTCGAAAAATATAACGAAAATTTGGATTGTGACAGCTACTATACCAACGACAATTTTCAACTTACGATAAATAATAGTTACGAATTCCATAAATATTTTAGTAAAATTGTTTGATATTGATAATTTACCTAGTATGGTATACCTATCCACCTATAGTATGTAAGGTTCTTCTGAAAATTACTATTCACAGTGGTATACCTATTATGAGAATTAAATTATGAGCACGCATAGCGGAGCGAAAGCTGACGCCATACGAATATTAACGCATCAAAATAATGTCCTAGAATACCATCGTAAATATTGCAGTCACATAGGACATATTGTGACTATTTTATTGTTGTATTCGTGAAATGTTTAACTAACACAATGTACACCATTTGTCACTGTTGCCTAATTGATTACCATATGAAGTTAAATTTAATCAATTGCTTTATCATGTCTATATTTATCTATAACAGAACCCTGCGGAACTCTGGTGCTACCCAGCGACGCTAAAAGTGTAATTAAACCAAAAACTAAGCTGTAATACGATGTTTTTCTGTGTATTCGTACTGTGCTTTTAAGTAAACGCATATCTTCTAAAAATTCTAAAATGCCTTATTTTAAGTGGATCATAATCATTTTTAAGTACAGCATCATTCAGAATAGAACACTTTATTTTCAATAGGAAGGTTTGTACGAATAACACATAAATGCAATCAACACAGATAATTATAGGTATGTTATCACTAATAGTTTTTACACTCGAAGCCCTAGATTAAGTAATCCTGCCCCGCAATACCAAAAGCAATAAGACTTACAACTCCCCTACCAAAACAATTCTGTATCTGTGTCTTCACTAATGGCGCAAGTTCGACAGTCGAAGTTAGTTGGAGTGTTCTACGGCTGCAATAAAGATAAATCCAGCAATAATATGTTGGGCCTTACGTGGAGGATGGCTTGGGCACGAAATTGAATTTGCATGGAGTCTTAAGTCGGCGTCGATTGAGACGCGTTGCGCATTCAACTGTCTTGGTGGACTATTACCGTGCCACAACAGTTAGTCGGCGATTAGGTTGAGCCTGTTGAGCCGAGACCTATCGCCGTTGGCCCGCTAATTTAAATGTCTAATTTTATCAATCTGTGAAATATTTCTATTTTAAATTACACGGCATCATTACTTGGTATAATAGTGTTTGCCCTTTGATCAGTACCTAGATCAGTATCAGTACCTAGTAGTATTAGATAGAAGCAAGTGTTACTTTGCTGAAGTTCATAATGGATACATTAAAAAACAGCAAAGATATTTTGTATGGTGGATTAAGTAAGTATAGGAAATAGGTTTGTTATTCCATGTGAATACTGTACTAGATATAAAGTGCCTAAGAACTGTAATGAAAAAGTTTCCAAGAAAAATTTATTTGCACTTAGGAGAAACATTACGCTTTGAGTATTTAACCAACACACATTACCCTTCAAACTTTAAAACTTTTTCAATGAGACTTTATGACGGCCGACAGCTTATAGATTACTATAGGTAATGATCGAAAATCATGCAAATATATTTCTAATGTAAAGCTAAGCCGAACTGACCACACCAAAACTTTATACTGAATTCAAAATATCATCAATGATGTCATGAGAACCCATTTCCAATACATGATTGTGGCTCCTCTCATAACGAACTTTAGAAGTCATTTGAGGCATACCCGGTGTCGATTATAATATGGGACGTGAGCAGCAATCTTGCTCCGGAGGTCGGTAATCCGTGCCGGAGGGCCAGCCTGGAAGGACGCTCCTTATCCCTTGATCCCGTTGTTTACCAGACATTAAGCAGATAACAACTCCGCGCTGATACTCTCGCCAGATTAAGCCCTGGCTCCCTTAATCCGAACTTCGATTAATTTCATCCAATACTTACTCACGGGTTGCTTGTTTTGCTAAATATTAGATTAGTAACTTCTTGCTTGCTCTGAGTTCGGTACCGTGAAATCCTCCAACTTTGGACTTTGGGTAACATTGGCCAAAACAAAAAATAACTAAATTAGCTCGTAGTACTGGAATGGTGTAAAACCGGCACATTTTGTAATCTGTGGTAGAAAATAGATTATATTTCTGGCAACATTAAATGACAGTTTGTTTGCTTACGTCATTCAGGTGTCAGTCAGCCGTGGTCAAAGTGACATCAGTGAAGTGCGGACCAATTTTTACTTCGGGATTTTTGACTGATATCCTGTTAAAATGAAGCCTGGGTGAGTAGTTCTTGAATATGTTATGAAATGATATCAGGAGAACTTTTTGATATGCATAATAAGTTACGATCGGTTTTTTTGTTTGAGAAATGATAGCGACCAATGTTACAAACAGATTCTTCGTACCTTGGGTGTAAACATTGGCCGTTGTCAAATAAGCACTAGGGCTGCCATCTACTAGTAAAGAAACGTTATTATGCTATTGAGGTTTTCGCTCTAATTTTTTTTTATCTTTATTAGCTTTACGTTGTATAATGGTGAGTTAGTGAAATACATATTAATTTACATTGTAATTTAAAATTACAATTAGTGATTCGGTACCTAGTATTATATATATACCTAGAATATAATAAAATCAAAAACTCCAAGTTTTTGTTGATTTTACCTTTCCATTACATTTTAAACGCGATTATATTTTCGCAAATAATAAAAACTATACAGGGTAACTACTACATAACTATCTAAACTAAACTAACGCATAACCTTCAAACCAGCACGTCAAAATGAACAATTTTTTCTACGGGACCAATGCTGGAAGCTCGAAAAATAATCGACATTTTAATACAAAAGTGTTTGGCCGGATCAGCAATTTGTATGACAATGCGAAAGATCTTTGAGTTCCCAGCATTGGTCCCGTAGAAAAAGTTGTTCATTTTGACGGGCTGTATTTATGGTTTGAAGGTGATACGTTAGTTACCAATAACCCTGTATAAGTATTTAACATTGGGTTATTTTTTATTAATTTCATTTCGACAGGCCCGTTAGCTCAGTGATAGTGACCCTGCTTTCTGAGCCAAAGGTCGCGGGTTCGATTCCCGCCCTAAACCATCATTTGTGTGCATGAGCATGTCTGTTAGTTTTCATGTCTGGGTGTCATATCTATATGTTTATGTATGTTTATCAGTCGTTTAGTACCCATAGTACAAGCATTGCTTAGTTTGGGGCTAAACGACCGTGTGTGGATTGTCCCGTAATATTATTATTTTTATTATTTCATAAACAATGGAATAGCAAAATCTAGGCTGAAACAAAGAAAAAGACTAATTCCGACTAATTGTATTTATTTTAAATAAAACAATTGTGCAAAAAACCGTGTTGTAATTTGCTTATCTTTACTTGTGTCAACCCTAGTCCCTAAAATTTCTTGTATGGAAATTAGCAAAAATTACCAGGTAACATTGGCCACTGTGATAAAAAGCTAGAATGGCCACTTTTGGAGATTTACTTTATTTTGTTGCCTTCCATGGCCTGAATTTTACCATAGCTCTTAATAAAATGCAAATAGGGCTTATATTTCAGCTTATATAAGCGGTGGATAATGTTGACAGAGAGTGGACCTAACTTTGGCCGCTCTTTTAAGTTACTTTTAAGGTACAAAAATAATTATTTTTTATAGATTTTTTATGCTTAAGTCATAGTAACTCATTTATTCTTTACGTTCAGGTCATAAAATCAATAGTATTTCCTATATTTTTTGGTATGGCAACCAATTTTCTATAAAACATGGCCAAAGTTGGAGGATTTCACGGTACCTTCGTAAATTTAAAAAACATTTTCTCTCACGAAAAAATTTTCAAAGTGGGTATAATAATTATTATTTCATCCTATCTAATAAGAGCAACCAAGAGTACGAATATTCGATAAAATCTAGTAATATTAGATAATATTTCAAGTGATTGTTTGAATAAATACTTGTTTTAATCCCGAGCTCTATCGATTCAGATTTCGGTATTCTGCTATACAGCATACTGCATCGTAAGTGTGAACGTGTCTATACAAATAAGAGCTAAGCGATTTGCAGCTATTATATATTATAATATATAGCTATAGGTATTTACTACATATGTAACGCATTATAGCGTAATTTGAACTGTCCGCAACAAATTCGCATGTTCAAACTTTTGTCACCCAGAACATGTACTTAAGTACGAAAGCATACCAACCTGTGATACGCAATAAGGTAAAGCTTGTTGTTGTGCAGTCATTCGCGAAAAGCTATCACAATAATTTTAATTTTCGTGATGTATATTTCCAATCGGAAATATACATCGGAAATATACATAAACGGAACTAATTTTTCACCACACAAGAACACTCAAAAGTGTGTCAGCTTACTAAAAAAGTGGTTGTGAAAATTAAAAGTAAAGAAAAAGTGAATATTTTAACAATTGTGTACAAGTAATGAACTTAAAATCTATAAACAATCTTTGCGGACAGTTTGCGGGTGATCGGAGAACTTTAGTGAATTACGCTTACATATAGCATAACATTGACGCTTAAGGACGTGTTTACAAAATTAATAGACGTTGGTATCGTGAGGATTAAGTTCAATAATTTTCAACAATACACGTATGGAAGTGATGGACTAGTGGTTAAGCAGTTGGGAACAACTACCTACACCAAAATTATTATTAAATCCTACCCGAGTATCGAAAGACCACTTCTTTTTGTCTTTTTCTTTTTTTATTATTATTTTCATTTTTCCCTTTATTTTATCCCTACTAATATTATAAATAAGAAATATACGAGACAAAAAATAAAAAGAGGAACTACAATATGGATAACTCATCGCACGTCACTTTACGAAAAAAGCCTATGTGGAGATCATACAATAATTTGTCAGACATTCTACAAAGGGACACAAATTTGAACTCAACCATGTTAAGTGACTCTCTGAAAAGTTTACCAAATATTACGGCTGGTGATAACTCCCTTGTACAAGACTTAAAACAACAAATCCATGAACTAGCCTTGCAGTTGGATACTGCTAATGAGGAAATCGAGAAACTCAGTTTGGAAAATATATCTCTGAAAAAGTCTGTTGACAACTATGAAAGGAAAATTAACATTTTTAAAAAAATTGGGGTATCTGATAATTTGATTATGCATATTACATCACCGACTGTAAAGAAAATAAAAAAGTTAGTATCAACAGATTGTAGTAATAATGGAAAGAGCAGTCTTAACAATACTAATTGCACCGATGATGAGGCTATTGATCCACATCTTAGTGCGACAAGCAATAAGACAAAAGGACGGCGTAGCTCTCCTAGTACGCTCCAGGATAAATCACAGATCTTGAAAAATTTGAAAAATAGCACAGAGCACCAAGTTAATGACCAAGCACAAACATCTACTAAGCTCATTAATACTATAAATCGGAAATCTTACTCAAATTCAACCACGGACTCTGCAAAAATAGAGGAAAAGGGATCACGGGAAAAGGGATCGACTATGGACCTTACAAAAATACAGGGAAAGAGATCAGCTACGGATTTTACAAAAATACACAAAAATAGACACACAGACTCTACCAAAATACGGGAAGAGAGACCAACAGCAAACTTATTGAAATCAACCCGAAGTAAGGACGAAGTCTGTAATCGTAAAATTATAATTTTAGGCGATCAGCAAGCCTGTGGACTTGCCGTTGCTCTCTTAGAGTCTCGTAGAACATCTTGGAATAACTTCTATAAAATTTCGGCTATTGTTAAACCGAATGCACTGTCTTGCGAAGTTCTTTCAACTTGCAGTAATCTAGACAAACTGGGTAAAAAGGACAGAGTAGTCTTAGTCATTGGCGCAAATGATACGAATCCATTTAGTGTGATTAACACACTATCTATAAACTTAAACAAGTTGCATAACACAAACGTATTTATTTTACCAGTATTAAACAATCCATCTCTCAATACCGACAGACTAAACAACTACATCAGTTCGATTACTAAACTAATGTCAAACGTTACCTATTTAAAACCAAATCAATCGAAAATATATGACAAAAATAACAATTTGAAATTTTACAGCACTCTTATAAATTATTCAATAGACTATGAAGACTATAAAGACAAATACTTAATTAAAACAGGAACAGCAAAGTATTTGTTACGACCAAAAAATCAAAACAGAGTACAGGGAAATAATGAATGTAAGGAGTATAAAAAGGGGACGATACCGTTTTATTTCAATAAACTGAGAAAGAAATTTGAGTCTCAAAACCAACCTTCTTTATCTGATGCTCCTAAAGGAACAATTCCTTACTATTTTAAAAAGTTACCACAAAGCACACAGCTAACAAGTTTTTTCTTGGTAAATAAAGTAGACGTCACAAATATTACAATATTACACCAAAACATTGCATCCGCCCTCAGTAAACTTGATTCCCTCGAGATCGCATTACAAAAATTAAGGAAACAAAATACAAATGTAGATATTATTTGTCTCAGCGAAACCTTTATAAAAAAGGGATATGAGAACCATTTAAAATTAAAAAACTATAACCTTGCTTCTTGGTTCTCAAGAGAAAATAAAAAAAGGGGTGGCACATGTATATTGATTCGGAAAAATTTAGAATTTAAACCAATGAAAATTGCTGAAGAATTAGCCTCTGATTATGAATTTGAAAGCTGTGGTTTAGAAATTTCATGCTTTAATCTCATAGTATGCTGCATATATAGAATACCAAAATATGATAATATTATAAATTTTTTTGAAAAACTCAAAAAGTTCTTGGAAAAAATATCAATTAATAAAGAGTATCAAGTAGTTATATGTGGTGATTGGAATATTAATACACTAAATGATGATAAATACAGTAAAGAATTAAAAGAAATACTAGATAATTATAATTTAAAATTAAATATTAATACTCCAACGAGGCGACATGCAGTATTGATTTATTTGCGAGTAATATAAGGCCTGCTAAAGGAAATGTTCACCTGCTTGGTTTATCCGATCATGAAACGGCGCAAACACTTTCATTCGCGGCCGTTACTAATCATATAAGTTCGGACTGGTATGAGTTCAGGAGAGATTATTCTAAAGATAATCGCCTTAAATTTATAGACGCCATATCAGCCCTATCTTTTATGGAGGTGTATACTGAATCTCGGCTTGAAGCGGCTTTTGACTCATTTATTAAACTGTTAAAGCTGTTTTATGATTTGTGCTTTCCTCAAATACGTTTCAAAAACGTAACAAAAAAATCAAAAATAGTTTGGTTAACCAAAGGTTTAAAAAGGTCCAGCATAACGAAGAGGCGCCTTTATTTAAAATACTTAAAATCAACATCAAACAAAGTCCACAATAAACAAAGTTACCTGGGTTACAACAAACTCTTGAGAAAATGCATATGCTCATCGCAAAGAATACAAAACGCTGCATTTATTTCTCGTGGGTATAACAAATGTAAGTCGACATGGATGGTCATTAAAAACACAACTACCAATTGCATCCAGAAGTCAGGCTTAGATTATATTAAAAAAGGTAACATACAAATCTCTGATTCGCAACAAATTGCCGAAGAGTTCAATAAGTATTTCATAGAAATTACTAATAAAACGTTGCCAAAAGCTCAAACCAAATCTTACAGCATGATTGATTATAAAAATGCGAGCTTGTTTGTTTCGCCCAGTAATCCACATGAGGTGTATAAGCTCATCATGTCACTTCGTAATTCTAAATCGGTGGGTCACGATAACATAAGAACTGATATTGTTAAGGAAGTAGCGGCACACATTTGTCATCCGCTAAGCTATTTAATTAACTTATCTTTTGAAAATGGCGAATTTCCGCAACAACTAAAGATATCAGTTGTTAATCCTATATTCAAGAAAGGCGATAAAACTTCAATATCAAACTATAGACCTATAACCTTAATAACTATAATTTCAAAGATTTTTGAGAAAGCTATGTATATTAGATTGAACAATTTTATAACTAAAACTAATATTCTAAAAGAGGAACAATTTGGATTTCGGAAAAATAGTTCTACTACGAAAGCATGTTTTAATCTTATTAAACTGATAACTGAAAGTATCAACCAACGTATCCCCATAGTAGCCATTTTCTTTGACATGAGCAAAGCATTTGATTTTGTGTGCCATGACATACTTTTATCTAAATTAGAAAGATATGGAATCCGTGGTATCGCAAATGATTGGTTTAGAAGCTATTTAACTGATAGGGTACAGTGCACACAGATTTCAAAAGTTGTGGACGGCGTAAAACGCACGTACAGATCAACGTTTAGGCATAACAAAAGTGGTGTACCTCAGGGAAGCATTCTAGGACCGATCTTATTCTTACTTTATATAAATGATCTCCCTGATGTAACACAACACAAAACTATTCTTTTTGCTGACGACAGCACTGTTTTAATCAAATGCACTAACGAAAAAACATTTAACTCTGACATAAACATTACTATTACTCATATAATAAACTGGTTAGATAAAAATAACTTAAAACTTAACGTAGAAAAAACAAAAATGGTGGCATTTCAAAGCACTAAAGCTAGAGATATCCCTCTCCATGTACACTATAATAACAATGCTATATGTGAGGTAGAATCGACCAGATTTCTAGGTATAGAACTAGACAGAAACTGCAACTGGAAAAACCATATTGACAATATCTGTGGTAGGATTAATAAGTTTGTGTTTGCATTAAAAAAATTAAAGAAAATAGCTACCAAAGATGCTGTATTGAGCGCGTATCACGGATACGTATCATCTGTGCTTAGCTATGGTATAATAATTTGGGGCAACTCAGTTGACGTAGACAGAGCATTCAAAGTGCAAAAAAAATGCATACGGGCAATATGTGGTGCACATTTTTTGGACAGTTGCAAGCCATTGTTTAAATCGCTTAATATACTCCCTTTACCATGTACTTATATAAAAGAAATGTGCATTTTTGTTGCAAAAAACGCTGATCTCTTCACCACACGTGGAGATTTACGCGGTAAAGGAGTTAGACATGAAGACAAATTGTTAATGCCTAACATAAAATTAATCCTATTTAAAAAAAATTCTTACTGCATGGCAATCAGAATTTTTAATCAACTTCCTCCTCACTTTAAAACAATGTCGCTATCTGCACTTAAACTTACACAAATGGCTTCTAGAGAATTGCTTTTATTCTATTAATGAGTATTTGAATCGCCCAAATTATGTGATGATGTAATAATTCTTAAAAATGTAATACCTAATGTTAAGTATAATTTATTATAATAATGATCTATAATAATAATTTATGATGATAATGTTATAATTTAATTTAATTTAATTCAATGTTTGCACGCCTTGTAAAGGCAATACACTGCCACAAATTGTAATTATGAACATCTTATAATATGTGTATATGCAAATAAAGTATATTCTATTCTATTCTATTCTATTCTATTCTAATCCCTCAAGGCTTTCGAGGTCTTGGAATTTCTCATTGCTCTTTTACCGTTAAGCTATTAAGTTTTTCTTATAATCGGAAGCTGTATATTCATGGATATTCATTATACTTATTATATTAATTTAATTCACGAATAAACCGGTCGCCTGCATACTCTTAAAAATATTTTTTGACAATCTTACTTCTATTTACATATACATTATCTTAATTATGATTTTTATATGTGATACGCCCACTTGTCGGACGGGTTGAACCGTTATATGGGTACTTAAACACACATCAAACTGATTCAATGCGGAAACACTAAGTGTAATGACGTATTTTTTCTTTTTCGCTCTTTTTCGTTATGAAACCAATAAGAAGATATTTTTTGAGTATAAAAGTAATTTTATTAACTACCTACTCAAAACATCTGAAAGCGCTGTACAGCTAACGCATCAACTCTACTCGTATTACTTTCAGCATAGCCAGAGATGCAGTAACTGCATAAATAGGGATGCGCAAACAACGTGGCAAATGATATCCCTTCACCCTAACTAGGTTCAAGAGCACAATATCAAATTAGGGGTATGGGTGTACAAACTGTCGTGTTAGGTTAGTGTTTACTATATTTTGACGTTCGATAAAGAGTTAATAGTTTGATTAACTAATCAACATATGTAACAACAGGAGCACCCACCTATTGTAAGGTTATAGGTTGCACAGAAACTCTGAAGTGGTCTATGAATCAGTTATCGATTTCAACCGAAACACATCATACGAACAAAATAAGCTAGTGAAAACCTATAATTATTATTAATTTACAAAATGATACAACACATCTGTCAGCGACACGTTTATGTTACAATTTCGTTAAATCGGCGATGCGATCTGTTCAAACAAGGATGCGCAAACAAATAGCAAATGATATTCTCTCCCCTTAGGTACATGATATCATCCGCGCAGTTGTCTTAAGGATTGGACAAACCTGACGCTTGGCGGGAATGAGTGCAACTGGAAATTTGTAATAAACCCTAGTTTTACGAATGAATATTGTAATTCTTAGGGCTCGTTTCTGGAGACGCGGCGTGTGGAGCGTCGCGTCGCGAGGGCCGTCACCGCGTACTACGCCAGAACGCTTCTGCAAGTCTCATACTTGGCCATATTATGTTTGAGTTAACCACGCGACGCGACGCACCACGCGCCGCGCAACGCCCCGCGTCTCCAGATACGAGTCCTTAGCGTTAACCTGACAGCATATGAGCCGTGTAGCTGCAGTCAACATTGCGCTTTTATTAAATACAAGCTTTGGCCGCTATTTTGTCCGCATGAAGTTAGATTTTTTTAATTCCACGGGAACCCCTGGACACTTTCCAAGTCTTCCAATATAGGTACCCAAACAGAAGATCACGTCGATCCAATTGCTCCATTGCTACATGTGTTTTTAGGGAGAAACCCACATCAAACACTCTTTCACATTATTGTAACTATTTGAGTAGAGAAGTAGCGATTTGGTAATTTGATAAAGGGGTTTGTGGGCTACATTTTATTTCTATTTTACTAAATGTCATAATTTGCAAGCGCCTGCGACCTATGACGTGAGGTTACCGGCGCGCGGGGCACGGGGAGGTAGACATACCTATCTATGCGCGTGCACAGTGCATCGCGCGCCGCTCGTTTTGTTTCGATGCAATAACGAATAGTCATTGATAAGCACCTTTCGCGCGAACCCGCGTCAGTTTGACGCGTCGCTGGCACTCGTAATTACCGATACGTCGTTGTTATTTTATGTACCTACTAAAGAACTCGTGTTGTGAAACGGAGTCGAAATACAGTGCTTTCGCAGATTATCTTGTTTTCTTTGGAATCTAGTATATACCTACTACCGATACCATAGTGGTGACCCGTTTATAGAAAACAAGTTATACAAGATTAGAAGTTATACAAGATGAGTGACGATAGTGACTCGACTAAGCCGTTTGAAGCGAATATGGACACCGGCCATGTCACCACACGGCGCGCTCGCCACCGAGCGCGCGTTTCTACGGAACGAGAACGGGAACTCGACGTGAAATTGAAAATCAAGGTTCCTCCATTCTCGGCCGAGGACCCTGAACTGTGGTTTGCACTTCTTGAAGGTCAGTTAGAAAGCCATAATATACATGACGACTATGCGAAATTCACTCACGTGACTAACAACTTGGATATCTCGTACGCAAAAACCGTGAAGGATATTATCGTCAACCCTCCGGCGAAAAACAGGTACGATAGAATTAAGTCCGAACTTATCAAGCGTCTTTCGGCCTCCCACGAGAAAAAGGTGAAACAATTACTCACTCACGAGGAGCTCGGGGACCGAAAGCCTTCACAGTTTTTAAGGCATCTACAAGATTTAGCCGGTCCGTCTGTCCCTGAGGACTTCATAAGATCTATATGGAGCAATCGTTTACCGCATGACATCCAGACTGTATTGGCATCTCAACCGACCCATTCCCTAGAGCAGCTCGCGGATCTCGCAGACCGAATTCAAGATCTGACGTCATCAGGTACCGTCGCCGCTGCGACACCACGCAGCACACAAGCGGCCCAGCCATCAGATGAAATCGCGGAACTGAAAAAGATGGTGCAGCAGCTCACGTTGAAGTTGGATGAGCATACCCGGAGATCATGTTGTTCCACTAGCCGTGCCAGATCACACGAACGCCGCCGAACATCATCGCGTCAGAGAAGCCGATCTAACTCTAGTTACAAAAGATATCCGGTATGTTACTACCTTAACAGGTTCGGGGCAGAAGCACGGAGATGCGTGAAGCCTTGCGACAATAAGGCGGAAAACATAACGGGCAGTCGCTGATGGCGACTGACGATTGCCCCACGTCATCAGGTCGCCTCTTTGTCATCGACCGCAACACGAAGACCCAGTTCTTAGTAGACACTGGTAGTGACCTCTGCGTCTACCCTCGTTCTGCGCTTCGTGACCATCGAGCCAAAACAGACTTTGAACTTTGTGCAGCCAATGGAACTATCATTGACACTTTTGGTTTTATAAACCTTAATTTAAACTTAGGCTTAAGGCGCGACTTTCCATGGCGTTTCATTGTGGCTAACGTTACAAAACTTATAATAGGCGTTGATTTTCTTAGCTTCTATAATTTAATAGTAGATTGCCGTAACCAACGTCTTATTGATAGTACCACAACTTTGTTCTCTATTGCGTCTCATGTTCAAGCTGATATTTTTTCTGTTAAGGTCTCGACAGGCGACACACGTTTTCATAATGTACTGAGTAAATTCCCGGAAATTACACGCCCTTCAGGCACACCAATAATTCCAAAGCATAATACAGTGCATCACATTAGAACCACCCCAGGGCCTCCCATATCAACCAACCCTCGTAGGCTAGCACCTGATAAACTCAAAATTGCCAAACAGGAATTTGAAATGATGCTCAAAAACGGTACAGCGCGTCCTTCTGAAAGCTCCTGGGCTTCACCCTTACACTTAGCCCCTAAGAAGGATAACGGCTGGCGACCTTGTGGGGATTATCGCAAGCTTAATGCACGGACGATCCCAGACCGTTATCCTATTAAACACATCCATGATTTTTCCCATAATATTGCCGGTTGCACTGTATTCTCAACAATTGATTTAACGAAGGCGTATAATCAAATCCCAGTTTTTGAAGCGGATATACATAAGACCGCTATTACCACTCCGTTCGGGCTATACAAATTCCCCTTCATGACTTTTGGCTTGCGTAATGCTGGCCAAACATTCCAGAGATTTGTGGATGAGATGACGCGAGGCCTCGAATTTTGCTACGCGTACTTGGACGACTTCCTAGTGTTCTCCAAGGACGAGACAGAGCACGAAGCCCACCTTCACCAACTCTTCACTCGCATGAAGGAATATGGCGTCCTGGTGAACACCTCGAAATGCGTTTTCGGAGTGACCGAGGTAAATTTCTTAGGATATCATATATCCGCATCCGGCACCAGGCCTCTGGAATCCAAGGTTCAGGCTATTAATGACTTTCCTGTACCTAAAACAGTCAAAGAACTCAGGCGATTTCTAGGAATGCTCAACTTTTATAGGCGGTTCTTGCCTCATTCCGCCGCAATACAAGCACCTCTGAACGCCTTGTTGTGTGGCAGTGTTAAGGCTTCTCACCCTGTCAACATGACTGGTGACGCACTGCTAGCATTTACCAAGTGCAAGGAGAGCCTCGCAAACGCCGCATTACTCGCACACCCAGATTGTCACGCTGAACTCGCTCTGGTAACAGATGCGTCTGACCTGGCAATGGGTGCAGTACTGCAGCAGAAAAAGGACGGAGTCTGGCAACCGCTGGCGTTCTTCTCTCAAAAGTTGAGCCCTTCTCAACAAAAATACTCCCCATATGACCGCGAACTCTTAGCCATATACGAAAGCATCAAACACTTTCGTCACATGTTAGAAGCGAGGCATTTTGTGGTGTACACAGATCACAAGCCACTCAGCTACGCTTTCAGTGAAAGGAAAGTTAACTGTTCGCCTCGACAATACCGTCACCTCGATTACATCTCGCAGTTCACGACTGATATTAAACACATATCAGGAAAAGACAATGTCGTTGCTGACCCACTGTCACGTATCGAAGAACTGCAGATGCCAATCGACTTAGACGTGCTGTCTTCGTCACAAGCCACGGATCAAGAGTTGGCTCAACTTCTGAAAGACGAATCATCACTACGCCTGAAAAAGTTGAGAATTGACAACTCTCAAGTTGAACTGTATTGCGACGTCAGCACTTCTTCACCCAGACCTTTTGTCACCAAATCCTTGAGGAGAAAAATCTTCAACAGTCTTCATAGTTTCAGCCACCCAGGAGCCAATGCTACAGCCAAGCTAGTTGCTGAGCGATTTGTCTGGCCTGGTGTGCGCAAAGACTGTCGAGAATGGTCTCGTCAATGTTTGGCTTGTCAACGCGCCAAAGTCAATCGCCACGTGTCTTCACCATTAGGCACATTCGATCTTCCTCGCGCTCGATTTGCCTTTATCCACGTGGACATTATCGGCCCCTTGCCCGTTTCACAGGGCTACCGCTACTGCCTCACTGCTGTGGATCGTTTTACACGCTGGCCTGAAGTCACAACAATGATGGACATGACAGCCGAAACGGTTGGGAAGGCACTGATATCGTTCATATCCAGATTTGGATGTCCTACCGATATTGTCACAGACCGCGGGCGGCAGTTTGAATCGTCACTCTTTCAATATCTCGGAAAAGTGATTGGATTCAAGCACCGCAAAACAACCGCGTACCACCCAGCCTGTAATGGCCTAGTGGAACGATTCCACAGGCAGTTAAAGGCAGCCATAATGTGCCACGCAGACGTCAATTGGGTCGACACGTTGCCCTTGGTACTATTGGGCATCAGGAGCGCTTTCAAAGACGACCTCCAGACATCATCAGCCGAGCTGGTCTATGGTGAGCCGTTACGCTTACCTGGTGAATTCTTCCAGGCAACGACTCCCCACTCCACCGATATATCGGATTTCACTACTCGGTTGCGTCAATTTGCAGCGAAGATAAAACCTTCACCAGCTGCACGCCACACGTTAGTTAAGGGTAAGAGCGCCACTGTATCCATAGACCGCCTCAAACCGGCCTATATACTGGCTGACCCATCTCCCAAACTTATCCCAACACCATCTCCATCTCTCAACCCCACTCCCTGTCCTCCCGATCCTGTCCCTGTAACTCAACAGTCCCAAGCTCAGGACGACGTCAAAAGGACACGCTCGGGCCGTATAGTTCGTTTTCCGGACTTTTATCGCCCTTAACCAGGTCTCTGGGGGGGGGGGGGGGGGGGGAATGATGTGGGCTACATTTTATTTCTATTTTACTAAATGTCATAATTTGCAAGCGCCTGCGACCTATGACGTGAGGTTACCGGCGCGCGGGGCACGGGGAGGTAGACATACCTATCTATGCGCGTGCACAGTGCATCGCGCGCCGCTCGTTTTGTTTCGATGCAATAACGAATAGTCATTGATAAGCACCTTTCGCGCAAACCCGCGTCAGTTTGACGCGTCGCTGGCACTCGTAATTACCGATACGTCGTTGTTATTTTATGTACCTACTAAAGAACTCGTGTTGTGAAACGGAGTCGAAATACAGTGCTTTCGCAGATTATCTTGTTTTCTTTGGAATCTAGTATATACCTACTACCGATACCATAGGTTATTTCAAATAGGTATATATGGAGCCTGGGCCAGGTCTTTGTACAGTCTTTCAAAATGTTTGGGGTCACGAAATAGTGATTATTTTTCTTTGAAAGGTGCTTTTCACGAGGTACAATGCGAAATTATTTTGCAAAATAAAAAACCAGATGGATGCACTTCGGGAGTTGCCATTCTACAGATGTACCCAATCATCAATTTTATATTTGTACCTCTTATTCACTGTAATACTACAAAAAAGCATATTTTATTTCAATTTCTATGATTTAATACTATTTTTTGGTATAGCGTACAAGTACCTGGCCCAAGATGAAACAACCCCTTTGGTACAACTGCGAGAAGATAAATTGCAATAGAATATTACTATCATAATAGTGATCAGCAGCGAGCGCATCATCCTTAATAATATTCTGAACACTTGAAGTCCTCTACAAAAATCTTATAAGTAGCTAATATTGCAGTCTAGCTTTTCCTGTTAGTATAAGCTTTGACTTATTAGTATCGCATGGATCTAATTGGTATGTTGCCTACATAGACGAATGATATTTTGCCTATGTTAAAAATAATTTATTTCTTACTATTAAATGTGAAACCATTTTAAATTAACGATTAAACTACAAAGAGTGCATGAAATATTTATGACGTCACAGTTCACTATTTCATCGCTAAGCATTTACAGCTATCACATAAGCTCCCTTACTATGAGGGCATTTTAACTTTTAATAAGGAATTGCTGGTTTGGCAACATCCCTATTATTCGATAGGATGATATTTTACCGAAACTCAGCAGTTTGTGAATCCAAGTTGGTTCATTGCAAAGTTCATTGCTATTCGGTTTGACTATAGACCGGCCTATCTAATTAGGTGCCCCGACCAGACCAACAAGACATGCTCCAATATTTGAGTACGTCTTAAATCACATTACACAATGTAACAAGGTATGTTTGTCAACTGATAAAATTTAGTTTGGCCCGATCGAATTCAAGTCATGTGTCTCCTACGAACAACGGTAACCACATGCGACTAGTAGGTAGTACATGAAATAGTTACAAACTGAGATTGTTAATACAAATAAAGCTCTAGATAATACGTTCCGGAGAAAAGTGTATTTGTTTGTTGGTTTGTCCTTCAATTATGAACAGAGCTAGGAATCTATGTAATTTTTTTACATGGACCTCTATAGTTGAGTACCTGGTGAGTGATAGGTAGAAATAGGAAAAATAATCAGCACAAATTCCCCCAGGGTTTTTATAATAATACTCAACGATAACGAAGTCACGGGCTAAAGCTAGTATAAACATTATACTAAAAACGTCAAAGTATTCACAAAGAATAATTTGAATAAGTTAATGCTTATGCATTAAGTAAATAATATAATATATAATAATAATATAATATAATAACGATAACTCTACAGCTCAAGTCACAAAGTATACAAATACAAAATTTACTATGATAATAATATGTCTACAGTCTTGTTCATTTAATTCACAGTATCAAACCGAAAACATTATTATTAATGTATAACTTCGAAACCTCAGGAATCTTAATGATAAACTGGAAGCTAAAGTCTCAATCTGCAAACACAAATATAAAGCTAATTAAAAAGTTTCAAACTGAATTATGAGAGGGGCTTCGATGGACTCCGTACCAAGATTGTAGCGAAAATTTAATCAAAGCGGGTGTCATCGCCAACCCCGGAATGTTATACCGGAAAGCCAAGCGAAGTGACTCGCTTGGCTACGAGAGCGCGTTAGTATAACGTGACAAAGTTTCGTGGTAGGATGGCAAATGTTTGCTTCAGACAGTTGCGGCAAACATTGCTCGCACTTGGAGAATTCCAAATTTAGATTACATATTCATAACAGGCGCAGAGGATCTGCTCATTTCGTAAATCCCAACGGAGACCGTTACTGTTTAGAAGCAGGATGTAGCGATGTTGTGGTTGATGATAATATACTCGCACCTAACTACTGTTTAATGTTTATTATGGCTACAGCGAACTATTAATTATATTTAAGTTATGCTTTTTTAACCGACTTCCAAAAAGGAGGAGGTTCTCAATTCGGCCGGTATCTTTTTTTTTTTTTTTCTATGTATGTCCACCGATTTCTCCGGGATTACTGGACCGATTCGCGTGATTTTTTTTTAATCGACAGAGGATGTTTGCGAAATGGTCCCATAAAAATGTTCACCTTCAACTCCTCAAGCCTGATGCTGCAGGGATATTGCTCACCTAAAATAAAGAGATTTAGGAAATATCGATTACGAATTATTATTGTAGGTAACAAGTATGGACAACATCATGGAGCTCCAGGTCCTAGCTCCTCAATCATAGGATACTACACTTAAAAGCTTAAAATAAAAATTCTTTTCAAAAAACCGACTTCTAACGCCACTACAAAGTATAAAAATAATTTTAGTTTGTCCACGTTTGTTGAAGTCGGGCGGGCCTAAAATACAAACTATGAAACCAACTCGCGATGCT
This sequence comes from Oeneis ivallda, assembly GCA_029955525.1. Taxonomy (NCBI): domain Eukaryota; kingdom Metazoa; phylum Arthropoda; class Insecta; order Lepidoptera; family Nymphalidae; genus Oeneis; species Oeneis ivallda. Next base: position 16,709,546 of record JARPMR010000002.1, on the reverse strand, counting down.
CGCTCGACTCCTACAAACAAGTCTCTCATATTGTGTAGCGTCGCGCATCGGTTTCATAGTTTGTATTTAGGCCCGCCCGACTTCAACAAACGTGGACAAACTAAAATTATTTTTATACTTTGTAGTGGCGTTAGAAGTCGGTTTTTTGAAAAGAATTTTTTATCTTACCAAGAAGGTTTGCATTTGTATGAAACAGAGCTCTTGATGCTTTAGACATCTTTACCATTCAAACTGCACGATATACAAAAAAATTATTTATTTGTATTTGTATAAATCTTCTTCATCTAAATCTTAGATCCAAGACCTATGTAAAACAGACCTCCGCCGAGGATTAAATATATTAGCTGCCTATTTAAATAAATAAATAAATAAATAAATAAATAGCCATTCCTCCATAAATAAATAACCTATTTATTTATTCTTAATTTTTATTTTTATAATTTATAATTTCTAAATTGTTTCTGGTCTGGATATTCTGGACTTTGACCGTGGTATGATTCAACGATACGCTACAATATCGCATAGATTAGGGGTATGGTTTTAATTAAAACTGTATCATCCTTACCAATAGGTACAGGTACAGAATTAAAAAAAAGGAACAATAATAAACCTACCTGCACTTCCCATAGGACTATTAATCCAAGTCAGAGCTGAGGCGACAAAGGCGAGTCAGCTCATAAAATTTATAGGCGATCGAATGAGATAATATGGTCGACGTTAAGAACAGCTTAGACAGTTTGAAAATTTAAATGTGAAGTAAGTTTTGCGAGATTGTGCGGTATAAATCAGTGCGGGACGCGGATGGCGGGACGCAGCGGGCGCGGCCTCTACGTCAGCTCGCGGCCATAAATCCGGGACTCCCTCGGGCTTCTTCACCTCGCTCCATCTTCATGTACACGCCTCTCGCTACTCAACTTAGGCCTGCATCCTTGACTTCTAGCTTTGATACACTCACTGTAATATTTAACACAGAAACACAAATAATTACCATAATTTATGTAACACCAAATTACGAATTTAACAGCTGTGTGTGTGTGTGTGTGTGTGTGTGTGTGTGTGTGTGTGTAACACTTAATATTATAATATAATAAATTTTGAAATCGTCTCCATCTTTCAACTTGTAGCGAAAGGTATTTCCCGGCCCCTCCACCCAATTCTTTTTCACGCTACATTTCACGAATCTTATTTTTGTAATTACAAAAATGTCTAGTACGCTGACGTTATCCTTAATTGCTGGACATAAAAATTCCATTTAAATTTCCCTTTTAACGATCAAGGAGTCTGTCTAATTGTTATAATACACTCGTTTACGTATTTTTATTGCCGGTACAATAATTAGAACATAACGGTACGTCGCCGTTTTAAAGTAAGGCCGTAATTAAACTTTTCTTGCAGAAAGTAAAACAATATTGCAGGATACAAGGGTGTCCGGGGTGGACTGGGGTGTGAGTCGGTTATTTAAGAAATGGAAAGAAAAGCAATTTACTGCTTATCAGGAAAAGTAGCGAGCCGTAGCCTGGGGTCACTGCGAATAAAAAAGTTAATAAAAAGCGAACGAGCTACTCGAACAACTTCGGCTATGGGAGCCGTCTTTTGAAATTTTCCTTCACTCCAGCTGTGTAGTGACATCTATTAACTAAGTATTTAAACATTTCAGAATTAATTCAAACAACAAACTGTTTGAAATATTTGAAGTTAGTAGGTAGCTCGTTACATAATGCCGATTTTCTTAAGTTGCCGGTGTGACGGTAGATCTATACATATAACTAGTAGGGCGCGTGGGTGCGCGGCCCGCAAGCGGACCGCGGTTTTTCTACTCGTCTAGTAGACTTTCAGCTCCTGATCATTTTCTATCACAAAACCACTCTTCCATCTTTTATACTCTCCGAGGTAGACACCGTTGAAGTTTGTATGGCCGCCATCTTGAATCCGCCATTTTGGATTTTTTTCAGCTCACTGCCAATTGGATGAGATTTCGAGTGACTTTTGTTCGAGCACCCCCACCTATCTACATTACCATGGCCGTGCTCCTCACCCACCTTCCAAACCCTCGATCATCATATGTCATCATTTGTCATAATGAAAATTCTTCAATAAAAAAAAATCTTGAAAAGGAATTGTATCAAAGTCGTGCATGATTCCCGGCTTCTAGTCTCTTCAATATTCGCCATATATTTTTGTATGAAGAAAAAAAAAATTCCGCCATCTTGAATTTTTTTTCTGTTCGTCAAGTAGACCTTAGGGTCTTGATCAGCTTTTGCCAGGAAACCACTCTTCTATCTTTTATACTCTCCGAGATAGACACCGACGAAATTTGTATGGCCGCCATCTTTTTTCCGCCATTTTGAATTTTTTTTCAGCTCACTGCGAATTGGATGAGGTTTCGAGTGACATTTGTTCGAGCACCCCCCACCTATCTTCAATACCCTGGCCGTGCTCCTCATCCGTCTCCGAAATCCTCAATCATCAGCTCTCTCCATAATTTTCCTCCGAATGAATTTTTGTCCTCTATACGAAACCATCGGTGGAAAAAAAATTTTTCATACAAAATTTTACAGGAGAGGTGATCAATCAGTCAGTGAATCAGTGAATCAGCACGAGCAGCTATATATATATTAATAAAACAGAAACGAAACCAATTCTGTACATGAAATAGATTCAAAAAAGGGTTTTTGCTTCTAATTGTGTTCAAGATACAGATATCAAAACAGAAGCAAAATTTTTTTTGTCTGTTTGTCTGTTTGTTTGTCCTTCTTTCACGTAAAAACTACCGCACAGATTTCTACAAAATTTTATACCGTGGTAGCTTATTACTCGGGTCAAGATCTAGGCTACTTTTTATTCCGGAAAATCAAGGAGTTCCCGAGGGACTTTAAAAACTAAATCCACGCGGACAAAGTCGCGGGCATCAGCTAGTAGTAAATATAATATTAAGTCTATGGTTACACCATGCTTGGGAGAATATTATGCAACCGTCAGTTATGTGCCTAATCTCTTTACAGTCGTGGCGGATCCAGCGGAATATGAGAGTGAGGGAACGAGTGTGTTTGAGCACATACTTGTGCACTATACTAATTGTCGGCAGAACATTATTATTAAATATCACTAGCTGATGCCCGCGATTTCGTCCGCGTGGATTTAGTTTCTAAAATCCCGCGGGAACTCTTTGATTTTCTGGGATAAAATGTAGCCTGTCACCCTCCAGGTTCTCAACTATACCTACCCATGCAAAAAAACACGTCGATCTGTAGCTTTGCTGCAGCGTGGGACAAACCAACAATTCAACAAACAAACTCACTTTCGCATCTAGAAACAGGAAGAATTAATACTACGATACGAATGTAACCAACCTTTGTTTCTACCGGCGATCTGATTAAATTTTAGAACACAAAAACTACTATTGTGACTTAACTATGATAGTTAGTTATATATTCAACGGGGGTGTTTTTTTTTGTAGAGAATAATGAGTACTTTAATCATGTAGCAAATAATTTTTATGTATCATCAATAGTTTTCTCGGCACACGCCAAAATAAAGTGAATTGCTACTTTTGGTTACATTATTGCAGTTTTCTTAAGGATCTCTATTGGAACGTAAGTTCCTTATCGCGCGGTGCGGAAGGGGGCTAGACGGAAAAAATTAAGGGACCGACACTCGACACTTTTTGAAACCGGCACTTTTTTGTTGAATGTGAATTTTGCATTATGTTCGGTATTTTTGCGGTACAATATTGGGTCTCCGTAGCCTAGTCGCTTCGGCAGTCGCTTAACAGTTAAAAGTCGATGGTTCGAATCCCAGCTCGAAAGACTGAATTTTCTATTTTCTATTTTATTTTAAATAATTTCTACATGTGGAATTTTTCCCTAATTTTTTATTGTATAAATTGGATAAAATATTATTGTACTACTAACGCCATCTGTTAAAAAACTAGAGTAACTCTTTGGTTTTGTAACATTGCTGCAATAGAAATAAACTAAATATAATTCATCGTAGTTAATCAATTTAATACTAGATGACACCACTAGTTTATTACAATTCCTTCACTAATTAATCGAAAGGAACTTCGTTCCATCCGGGTGTCCCTTGACACCTCTCAAGTAGTTTTTTTTTTTAACATAAATAATAGCCGATGTTACTTCCTGATAATTTAGCTTTCCATTGGTGAAAAAATGGTTAAAATCAGTCCAGTAGTTTCAGAGCCTATTCGGTATAAACAAACAAAAAAAATATTTCCTCTTTATAATAAGTATAGATATTGCCCTATAGTTAAGTGGGTATACAGAAAGGAGACCCCAAGTTATAGAAATTTTCTTTTTGGTCAAAACGGTACGATAAAGTCGAAAAGGTGCAATATGATAAATCAGTTTTCCGATGAAAATTATCAAAGCAAAGTCTCAGAGTTACCTACCTACTTAAAGTTGCTAGGATGTTGCTTATCTGAGGTGTTGAACCCAAAAATAGATTAATCTGCAAAGTTACTCTATTATAAGTTGTTAGGCGAGTTAAAGTGAAATTGGTTTAAGTCGACAAATTCCGCTCGGAGCTCGACGACGCGAGCTTCAGCTAACTTCAGTAAGACAGTTTCCCATGACAGCTACGAGACTGCTCGTAAATAATACATTAGGTTTATATTCCTATATCCTCGTACCGTACATAAACCTAATGCCCATCCGCACTTGGCCCGAGTGGTGGACTATGGCCAAAACCTTTCTCATTCGAGAATAGAATAGAAATGTTTTTTATTCAAATAAACCTTTTTACAAGTGCTTTTGAATCGTCGATGAGTCTACCACTGCTTCGGAATGGCCTTCCTGCCGACAAGAGCCAGCAAGGAACTCGGCAGTTGCTCTTTTCAAAACAAGTTTACAATACAATAGATACTGTGCTATGTATGCAGTGTTTCCACAACAAGGGGAAGTTCCACAAAAGCATACCTAATTATAATTCAACACGTGTTAAGACGGGCAGACAGAAAGTAGCCCCATTCCCGCCGGTGGAACCCGTTCACGAGCATGACGCATGACCCCAGCCATTGCTTCGCTCAACCATATTTGAGGGAACGTAACAACCCGCATCACACGACACCAACACAGAAATGTTTAAAGAGAGGAGACCTGTGGCCAGTAGAGTACCTAGTGGGTCTGCGATGGGTTGAAATGAATCAAATAGGACACATAGTGTTATTGAAGCACTATTATTTTTTTCCATTACTTAGACTAGCTCCAGAGCCACAAACGATGTAAGAGAAGCTCGTAAGTTCTCAAAATTATTGTGCAATTAATGCTAAATTCGCAGCGAGATTCAGCTCCATGAAAAAGTAGAGATTGGTGTTGATTTGATAAATCACCGATACTTCCGATGCTAACAATCCTATTAAATCCGAAATAGTAGGACAGACTTAAGAGACACGAATTTGACTTTCAATTAATTTTGTAAAATTTTAAGTGAAGCATCCCTTAGAAATACTATAGCTGAAAATGCACCCAACTGCAGTTCGGATACAGCATAAAAGCGCTTATTATATTGACGTCGACGCTAAACTGCGTGGCGAAAAATTGCAATGATGGGATGGGGTGCATTGTGGTACAGCAGCTGGGGTGCTAGGGTCGCGACCCGGGGTCAAATATTTGGGTGTAAGCCCTGCTATCTATTAACACGGTAGTATGAATTAACTGTCTTTATAACCAGTACTGGGAGCACATTTATAGTTGTACTACTGACTGTAGGTACACTCTAACCTCTTGAACAGTCATCGTTTTTTATGAGATGCTTTCAGAATTACCTACACTCGTGCAAAACCGAGCACAGAAGCTAGTAAAGTACTAGAAAAATCTAGAAGATGCTGATCTAGAACAGTCGTTCATAAATTCCTTTCTAAAAGCCTATGTCCAATTTCTATAATGGACTGGGAGACGAGACTGTTCAGACCTTCGTTATTTTATAAAAGCTGAAAGTTTGTTTGCATATGTCCCCGATAGAGATAAGAACGATCCCCGACTATGAAGTTTGGATCATGGTGTGTAAAGAAGTAAGAAGAAGGATTTTGAAAACCCGAAATTCACATATTGCTTATTCACCCCGCAACTAAATAACTGATTTAGCTGAAATTTAGAATGAAGATAGATTATACTCTGGATTAACTTATAACCTACTTTTTATACCGTAAAAATTCATGGTTCCCGCAGGATTTTGAAAAACCGAAATTCACCTATTCCTTCTTCACGCAACAACTAATTAACCGATTTGGCTGAAATTTAGAATGGAGATAGGTTATACCCTAGATTAATTAATATCTCATAAAAATCCATGGTTCTCGCAGGATTTTGTATCTTCACGCCACAACTAATGAACTGATTTAGCTGAAGTTTAAAATGAAGATAGACTATACTCTGCATTAACTTAAAGGCTACTTTTTATTCCGTAAAAAGTCATGGTTTCAGAAATATTTTGAAACCCCGAAATTCACGTATTACGTCTTCACGCCACAACTAATGAACCAATTTGACTGAAATTTAGAATGGATATAGATTATAGCCTGGATTAACACGTAGGTTACTTTTTATTCTGTAAAAAGTCCATGGTTTCATCAAAGTTCGCATACCTACCAACCTACGGCAGTTATTCAAAGTGTCTGACAGGGTGTAAGAACCATCGGAAGTGTCTGACTGCGGAGGAAACATCTTCTGATAGCTCCCAAAGTAACTTCAATAAAACTCAGCTTTTATACAAGACGAAAGTATACTCTGAATTTATATACCTTTACTAGGTACCTGATATCTCCCAAAGCCACCATGATCCAAACTTCATAGTATAAAATGACGAAGGTCTGAACGGTCTCGGCTCCCTCTCTATAAGTATAGTATTGAAAGAATGTTTCAGTCCAATGGCAAAACTTTCAGTTATTTTTCGAAAATGTGTCATGTCAATGAAGGTACATACATTATATTTTTCAATACATAGACCTGCTGGATATAATCCATTCACCCACTGACGATCATTCGACTGATCAAAGCCTAATGTTTATGAATTGTATAAATTACCGCCCAAAATTTACGCTCAATCATTTGTAGCTAATAAAAATTCCTCCAGTGTTCCCCGTAAAACTGCGTCAACCTATCAATCAGTTTAAAAATTCCCTGTTGATCCCCTTAATTTAATCAAAAGATCGCTTAAGCGGGTCATGGGTAAGAAAAAACCGGATGACGTCACTGACGGTAATATAAAATTTTCAACGGCAGGGCAAGCGGCCGGAGGGCGGATCGCACCGTAATACCCTAGTCGAGCTAGTAGCCAATAAAGCAATAAATTACAATTTGACAAAAACAAAACCCCTCTACACGTTGCATTGAATAATTTATTGCAAAGTTTCTATACGTGTGTAATTTACTATGTACAAAAAATTGCGATACTTGTCTGAATCATTTCCTATATCGTCAGAATTCTGTGATGGAATGCAAATAGGTAGCTCGTAGGAAATGATTCACAGTTATCGTAAAAGTTTGATTTTTCAAACCCTTATGAGGGAGGTTACCCCTAAGGGGCATAGGGGTTGAATTTTCTTCAAAAATCCCTTCTTAGCGGAGGCCTAAGTTATAATAATGTATAGCCCCGATCGTCCAGTGGTTTGAGCTGTTCGTTGATAGATCAGGCAGTCAGTCAGCTTTTACTTTTTTTTTTAGATCTAGCTGTGCCCGCGACTTCCTCCACGTGGAATAGTGACTTTCGGCAGCATTTTTAATTTTTTAGGCTAATTATTTTGCAAATAAAACACATCATTAAAATAAGCTATTTACAGTATTTTACTGCAAATAGCTTATTTAAGTACATTTTTATACACGACGTTTTTAGTTTTCTATCTTTTACCAAACGCATTAGAATTGCCCATGGGAAAAACTTTTTTTTTCTAAATGAACACCTGCAACTTTAAGCGTCTGTCCTTGAGCTTTATTTAATGTACCTAATTGCAAATGCTGCTTTCAGGGGAAACTGCACTCTTTTAAACTGAAATGGCAAATCAGTCGGAATTATTGGAATATGGGGAATCAAAAAAATTTCTCCTTTTGCCATTCCAATCATGATTATAGCTTTTATAATATTGTGTCCCAGACATGTAATTTGTAGCCGCCTTGGCGCGTTTAGATTTATCTTTCTTTCTTTCAGACTTTCAGCCTCAACTTATGGGAAGTCACTCCTGATAATTCTAAAGAGTTGAGAAACTCTATAGGGTATGATGTGACTTGTTCAGTGTTTTCTGGGCCGTAAGCTTTTTGCCGTAGTCATCACACAAAAACTTTCATCCCCTATTTTAACCCACTTTAGGGTAAAATTTTTACAAACTTTGAATGTCATATATTTATTTATATCTAATCAAAAGCCTAAAAAATAAGTTTCAAGCGTCTAGCTTCAAAAATGAGGTAATTTCCATACAAACTTTCATCCCCTGTTTCAACCCCTTACAGCCCTTTTTCGCATTAAAAAGTAGCCTATGTCCTTTCTCAGGCTCTAGACTATCTCTGTACCAAATTTTATCTAGGTAAATCGGTTCAGTAGTTTAGTCGTGATTGCGGAACACACAGACAGACAGAGTTACTTTTGCATTAATATTAGTATGGATTACAAACCTATCACTGCCGAATAGGTAGGTGCGATCAAATCACCAATGATCACCAATGTCGATTATAAGAAAATTGACAGCTGCATAAATGACTAAAATATCAACTAGCTATCAACTTTAAAAATGGCAGCTGTTTTGTTTATCAAAGTGCGGTTGCAACCAGTGCAGCGGTAAGTTTGGAGTCGTGGCAAATGGCATTAGGTGATTAATGTACATATTTAATACCAACATTTAGGTACCTAGTAACCAGACTCTCTTCAAACGTACCTACCCAACTAACGATACGTGCATTATTAATAGATACCATTAAATACCAACATTGTATAATAAGCTCCCTTTAACCCCCCCGAGTAAGGATACTACGTGCATAATATTAATACGGTTTAGGTATCGTTGTAAACGTTTTGCTGACAGAATTGTTTTCGTTTACACCGAGTGTATAAAATAAGCAAAGATTGATACTAATTACATTACAGATACGAGTTCAATTGACCCCAATGGGGTGTACGGAGCCCCCCAGGTCCACACCCCGTGGGATGTAATAAAATTTGCATACTTTTAATCAAGGGCCGTGTCGCGGAGAAGTTTGCCAATAACGGACCGCCGTGATCGATCTCGTGTCGGCTTGTCCTCGCATTACAATGCTGTTTGTTGTGCAAACGCCGCACCAGACTGATAATGTCCTGTCATAAAAACGACACTCGCTTTCAATGTACACTGTGAACAGACTGAAACATGGGATCTGCTTTTACATCTACTAATAAACGCGAAAGTGTGTTTGTTTGCTAGTTCTTTGATTTATTTCGCAATCACACAGTACAATGAATCGACGACGACGGCAAAGACGTGATTTTTTTGCGTGGGTATATTTGAGGATCTGGAAGGTATCATAATCTAGGTAAGTACATTTATTAAGCAGTAAGGGTTAAGTAAGGGTTAAGCAGACGTTCCCGCGGCATTCTATAACAACCTGACTCCACGCAGACGATGTCGCAGGCAAAAGCTAGTTAGTAGATAATAGATACCCTATTATGGTATATAACATAATGAAAAGGTAAAGCGGGTAGGTACAGTCCGTGAGGCCTGAGAAGAATGAGCTCAGTCTTCATAAGCATACAATTTTATTTACCAATCATTTGTTTTTTGTGATATTAAATTTGGCTCTTGTCTCTCCAAAGGCTGATTAATAATTAATTATAGGTAGATACCTACTTAAGTCTTAAATTCAGTTGGGTAGAATATTGTGCTTATATACTTACATGTACCTAGATAGATCCCACGAATAAAGTAGCAGAAAATAAAAACATAAATATTGCAGAAGGAATCCTGCGGTGCTATAAATTAGCTGGCATCTAATATAAAACGACAAAACGGCTAGAGAGCAGCATCACTGCCCGCCCCCCGCGCCCCGCGCCCCGCGCCCGCCTGTCCGTCTCCGCTCCGCATTAATCGTGTTTAGTTAGCGGATATCGGCGGCGGAAATTCAAATGCAATCAAATGAAAATAGAATTTGTAAAAAAGCAAAGACAACAAACCGACAGGCGTCAGTCTAGCGGGCGGCGAGCGCCCCGCGCCCCTGCGCCGCACGCTGACCGTACTTACACGATTTTAAATTGTACATATCTGAAATTCCGATCTGTCGCGCACCCACCCTGCGCTATGAAATGAAACGAAATAAAACTAGGACGACACGGCGCGCCGGAAAAAATCAAAATCGAAATTAAAAATAAAAAGGATTTTCCAACGCGAGCGAGGGAGGCGGATGTCGCAATGTTTGCGGCCGTCATTCAATACAGTCCGCAATAAAAACGTGCACTCAGCGTCTAAATATAAATATGTGCGGCGGGATTGATTGGAATTGAATGCGTGGGGTGGGGTGGTGCAGGAATCGAAGGTGAGCGCTAAGACTGTAATCGGTATTGCCCGGGGCGGCCGCTCCGCGCCGCTCACAATTAAACTTTGTTTGTACGTGTGTCGCTGGAGATTAGCCACAATGCTCTTTTTAAGTGGACCGACAACGGTCCCACATGCAATTTAAGAATCTGGAACACAATTTTAACTAAGTATAAACTGAACATTTTGTTAGGAATAAGTTTTGTTTTTGGAAAACCCTAAAAATCATTCTCTTTTTAGAAGAATTTTTGAAATTATAAATATAAAACTACATCAGCTTTTGTGTCTGTAGGTATATTGTAGCAAAGCACAGAGTTTGACCGTGTTTTTTGAAGGCAGATATAAAGCTCACCGAGTTATGTACTAGATACCTAAATAACAACAAGTGTAAATTAAAAATTTTATTTTTAATTGCAAGCTTTTAGTAGCTACATCATTAGACTCTGGATATCATCTAGGATCAGAGTAATTGTTAGGACGAATCAAACGAAACCAAACTCGATGGGGTTACGTCGTTTTATTACAGAGTTCCGATAGCCATCTTCCGTCTCCATCATCAGATCAGCTCCATGTCACAATAATATTGCATTGTCATCCGATTTACACATAAATGCAAAATTTCAGCTCGATCAGAAACCGGGAAGTGGGTCTAATTCATCTTGCAAGATTTGACCCAAACAAACAAATAAATAAATAAACTGGTCAAGCTAAATAAAAGCTTGTAAAAATAGGTAAATACTAAATATAATACATGTAACTATACCTAAAGTTAAGGAAGGATTTGTCCAAATGAAAACCATTTACAACAATAACAATAGTAATGTAAACATAACACACACACATGTAAAAATAACATAAGTAATAGTTTGTTTTTAAAGAAAAACTCTGGAGCTTTAGAAAAATCGCCTGCGCACTCTCATCATCTCACTCTGTATAACTTTAGTTCGACTAATACTCTGTCCATAAATAAAATGAATAATCCCCAAAATCCTCAAATCTGTACAGATAACGATATTACGTACGCTCAAAGATGTAAATGTAGGCAGCCTGAGCCGGGTAGCGGAGCACGTCCATAAATCATCGGGAAGGGGCGCTGATTGCCTGCAATTATGGCATTAGCTTCCATGCCTAATTTTATATTGCAGTTACTTCCCCCAAGAGTGTGGTCAAGTGAACTATGTGTCTTAATATGTGCAAAGAATCGTCACATTTCTAGAGTAATGTGCTCATTCTTTAGGACCACGAAATAGCGCTACAATTCGCAGCACAGTTTCGTGGTCATACCTTATATGAATGCAATACCGCCGCGCTGTAAAATGCGTAATTATTTTAATAATAGTACTTAAATAAAATAAATTAATAAACAAAAAAATTACCTAAGTATTTTTGCCGCTCAAAGCTTACGTTTGCAGCGCAGAGCGAATTCGCTTTAAGCTTTGTACCTCGTGGCTAGGGAATGCAATCTCGTTCTCGCGAGATCTCGTTTTCGCGAGATCTCGGCATTTTTTAAAAGCTTATTAAAGAAAATGATAGACAGATACGTCAAACAATGTTAATTTGTTAAATTCATAAAAGTTTATTGAAAAAAATTCGTAAATATAAATGTTTATTTCATTATACCTAAAATTCTTATTATTTTTTTCATAATTTATTCAAATATTGTGATTATTTGCAAGACTACACACAAAACTGTTAATCTCGTGAGATCTTGGAATTGGCGATATCTCGCGGTATTGTTATTCATAAACTGGCGAGATCTCGCCTGAGCCCCAATCTCGCGAGAAATCAAGGTAACGATTTAATTGTTAAAGAAAGTTGCGTTTAATAACTGCTTGGGCGACAGGTAAACTTGTAATTCGTGTGTTAAAAACATCCTTCATTATGATGAACAATCCAAAGTATCAATGTTTTCATACTCATTTGTTTAAATGATAAAGGGTTATATTATTCTTTTTTAGGGTTCCGTACCCAAAGGGTACCAACGGGACCCTATTACTAAGCCTACGCTGTCCGTCCGTCCGTCTGTCAGCGGGCTGTATCTCGTAAACCGTAATAGATAGACACATGAAATTTTCACATATTATGTATTTCTATTGCCGCTATAACAACAAATAATAAAAATTAAATTAAATTAAAAAAATTAAATTAAAATATTTCCATGGGTACATGAAAATATTTTAATTTAATTTTTTTTAACGGAACCCTAAAAGAGCGAAGCCCGACTCGCACTTGGCGGATTTTTTTCTGCGTACAAAACAATACCCATAGCAACATGAAAGTATAGGTAGGTTTGTATACCTTACGCACGTTAAGCAATCCATCACCCCTGGCATAACAGCTACAAGCATGAAATCTTCGGGGGCAAAGGAACAAAGATAAGTCCCGTTTAACTTCCGTTTCCAACTTATCGAATAATTTAACTGAACATTTATTTTTGCGCGCTCATCAATCAAGCGAACTCGCTCCGCCGATAAGCCTCGCCTCGACGCCGAGAAATGACTAGGCATTACATAAATCCCCTTGGATGATGAAAAGTGAAGTCTAACAGATAAGAACCGACAAAAAGTTCCGATGAGAAATGAATCGCGATTTATATTCGCGGGTGGCGCTCTCGACGCTCGATCCGCAGCCAACCCGGCGCGGCGCTCGCAGCTAACCTAATAGCCAAAATGAAAATATCATCAGTGTGCATATGCCTTAATAAATACGACTAGGTTTTAAGGAAAATATTTAGGTTTTTTTTAATTCTCTAATTTTTTTAATTGTGTGAACGATAACGCCTAAAAATGATGAAAGAAGAGCAACCTATTACGTTTTATTTCCGGAAAACTCTGTTACGGTTACATTGTATTTCTGGACGGATCAGTGAAAAGTTGATTTTTTATACCAACGCAATAAACATAAACGCCTACTAACGGGTTGTTTCGTAAAAAAGCGTAACAAAATCCGGTGTTTAATCGAAACTTTTCTCCCGGCGGCCATTATTAAGATAAACAGTACAATACATAAGCCTATCTCGACATTTATTTTATCACGGGTTCACATCACGCGCCGCTATTCCCTGTTATGATACGGCCCGTACCTGAAGCTGAAAGAAAAGCCATAAACCTGTTCGAAGCGTTTCTTCCGGCGCGCCGGAGCGTCGCGTACGCGCGCCGGATGCCAAGCAGCCGCTCGCCCCGCGCGCCCCCCGCCCCTCTCACCCCCTGAGCACCCCCACATCAGCCGACCATATTTTCCACTTTATGTGTGACAGTTGAGGTAATATCGAGACTCTCTCCGTTCTCTGATTGGACGAAAAATACACATTAAAGGAACCTGCCGGTCTTGTGCGAGCGATTCGAAACTGTATTCCCGTGGAAAATGTCGGAAAATATTGTATTATGGGGGTGGAAAATTGCCACCCTCCCGCCCGCTCGCTCGACTCGGCAAAAACTGTCGAGTATTTGTTTTTGATGAAAACGATTTATTATTCTACGTGGGTTGGAGGCAATAAAGATAAGCCAGCGAGGTGGCGGAGCCTTATTACGGCTAACCCTCGCCTTTGTTTCCTTATAAAGAATAATAAATGAGGCCGCCATGCTTATATACCAGTTCCTTAATTATTTATTTATGTGAAAGCACTGTTAATATTTTGTTACACGGGTTAAGTTTTCCCTAAGTTCATTTTCAAATTAAGTATAGAGAGCTGATTTGAGTAGCATCAAGGTACCTTCTTAAAATGCGATCAAGATATTAAGAATGGGATTGTTAAACATTCTATTGCTGTCTTGTCACACACATCTTACACTAAGCAAGACATAAATAGAAAATGGCGGTTAAATTTTCCAATCTTGATGACTAGATATTATGGTTAGTTGATAGCCAGAGGAATGTAGATATTTGAATACGTAACTCAATGAAACTAAATTACGAGCACATTAATTCTCGTATAGGTATAAGTATAGGTACTAAATACGGTAAAATTGATTCCAGCAGCTATCCGGTAATAAACCAATATGAAATAAGAATAACACTTTCTAAACCGGAGCGATGTTTACAATGTCAATATAATATTGCCTTATAAATATAACAGTTATTTGTATAATTACAGACCCCATGAGGCGTTACATTCGGGACCCCCTGTGGAGCGCACGCGTCGCTTATTTCGCCTCATAATATTTAAGATGCGGACATTGTTGGCAGGTTTTTTGAATGTTTTCATCATCTGCCGCGGTTGATTACGGTTTGTCACGGGGATAAAAACCAATTATAATAAGTACATCATTTTTATTTGTGTAGATTCCCAAAAATATTTATAATACAGCGTGACAGTGTGTGTTTTTGTATAGTCTGTTCAATAAGTCAGTTTACTTACATGGATTACTTTTATGACGGTACAGGTAAAACTAAAGTTTTCGTCAAACATCGTGGTAATGAATGAGTAATATTGAGAAGCAATGAGTTTGCGATTCACTGAAGAATATTTTCAAGGTACGAGTAGGTATCTGAGAGCAACTGCCGAATTTATTATTATCTCTGTATACTTACCTATCACATTAATTATCAAACATTTTCGTCTGCAATGATAAAGGTTAAACTATCACTAACATTAATAATTCACAGCTTGAATAAATAGGCGTCGCAATCAATTGCAACTTACAGTTTTGTCTGACAAATTTGTACAAACAAATTGGTTGCAACGCTCCCGTGTCCCTGTCTGGGCGACGTTTAAAAATTTAAATATCGACAGTCAGCCCCTACTAAATTAAAACGAGCTTGCATCTGAAAAATGTTCACGCGGCCTTCTATACACCAAATTACTTTTTCGAAAATCACTTGCTGCGCTAAGACATTTTTCTGTTGTAATTAAAAACAACTACTTATTGGCAAAATTACACCCCAAAATTTTAGAAGTGTCCTCCTTGCACGCATTCAAACGGAATTTCAATCTTATTTGAACACTACAGGACGTTTGAGGAGTTAGGATTTTAAAAACCCATGTGGTAATTGTTTGTTTCTCCTTAATAAAAAATAGCTATGTCACTCTCTAGGTCCTGAAGTATGTACCAACTCTAAATTACGTCGATCTGGTTCGTACGTGATTGAAGAACGGAAGAACAAATAAATATCAAGCAAATTACTCATATTTGAGGGCCGCACCTCAAAAATATGTAAGGTGCAAGAACTGGCCTTCGAAGCTCGAACCCTAAAACGATGCGCAGCGGATGCGGTACAAGTTAACTGGTACTATTTAACCAACCGTTCATGCAGCCACGATGAAACAACACCCTCGTTATACCAATCTGAAAGAGACACCCAACCACCAACAATGCAGAGGAAAAGGGTGGCAAGATACTCAACAGGGCATAACTCATAAATAAAATACAATATGGTGAGCAAAACATTGAATTATGCCGGTATTATGTCACATTTGGCCTTTGTGAATTAGTCAAAGCATATCGAGGGGAGATATTCGGATATTTGTCACCGTTGTTAGAGAGTGATACGGAGAACTGATTTATTACGGCTGTATTAGTTGCAAAACATTAATGGTAGAAATTAAATGTATGCATAAATAATTTGGTCTCATCACTTACTTGTTTTATTTAGGAACTGGTCAAGTAACTCTCAGCAAATGCATGAAACGCTAAGTCATGCTAGTTTAATCTCCTTCTTCTAAATATATAAAAGGAAAATGTGATTGACTGACTGACTGATCTATCTACGCACAGCTCAAACCACTGGACGGATAAAAAGGAAGAAAGGATTTTTGAAAATTCAACCCTTAAGGGCGTAAAAATAGGGGTTTGAAAAATCGAACTTAACGTCAGCGAAGGCGCGGGCAAAAGCTAAAAGGTATAAAATAATTCTTGTATGAACTAAACGTAAGAATGTATCCCCTTGTGTACCTAACCTCTATCTCTTTGAACGGAAAAAGGAAAATAATTTTCTTCATCATCTGGGCAACATTAATAGAATAAAATAAAACTTCTGATTACGAAAAGATATGTAATTAGTTAAATATGACATTCATGCAAACCTCAAACATCAGAAGACAAAATAATTCATAACTTAATAAATTATAGTTAAAACAAAAGTTGCGCTAATTTCAAATCAAAGTAGACGTGCATCAGCAAGAGCATCTTACTCGAACATATTATATTGAAACACTTCAATTTATAAACAAAACGCTCACTCCGCTTTGCCATCAAGGGGAAACCGACGAGCTCGATTCAGCGAAATCATAGAAAAGCACATAAATTGGCGCGCATTAACATTTCCTTTATCCTACGTGTCGGCGTATGACGGGGGCGCTGCCGCCGCCGCCGGAGCCGCCCAAGACAATAAATTTACATATTTCACCCCTCAAACAGACCTTTTTTGCCATTCCGCAGAATTACGCACATATGGGAATATTCTGTTGAATATATCAGCAGTAAGGAGATATACTCTCGGAATAAAATTATCGCCACCGACACATTTACGGATGAGATGCGTGAATTAAATTGAATTTGAAAAAGAAAATTAATTTTCTGTATAAATATGAGATGGTGTTGAGTAATACTATACCTACCTATATAATAAGATAATTTCAATTTTCTGAATACAATGGCATACCTATATGGCACGATGATATGGAAATAAGTTCTACTGAGTGACATATATTTTGTTCTACAACTTTACCTGCCTGGTATTTTTGTTTCATTATTACAGTAAATATAGACATTTACATGAAATAAGAGACACTTTGTAATTAGTATTCTATTCATATAATATACATGAGCAAATACACAGATGGAAATGTAATTTTGCGGTAGAAGCGAGGGTGCTTCAAAGGGTCAAATCAAAATCATTTTCACAGCCCAGTGGAGCGGTGTACGTACAGTCAGACGCACAGTACCTTATGTCGAATGAATTCCCCATAAGCCCGGTGTTGCATCTCTGATCGTTTGTAACAAAGTACTAGGTATATAACCTAGAGAAGGAGAATGAACTTATAAACTAGCTGATGCCCACAACTTCAACCGCGTGGATTTAGTTTTTAAAGTCCCTCGGGACCTGTTTGATTTTCCGGGTTAAAAAGTAGCCTATGTTACTCTCCAGGTCCTCAACTATACCCATGCAAAAAATAAAGTCAATCTGTTGCTCTGTTGGGGCGCAATTGAAAGACAAACACATTTTCGCATTTACAATATTAGTAAGGATTAGTAAGAAAAGTAGTCTATTTGGGACTTATTTATTAAGACTATCTCGCAATCTAACATTGTTTGAGATTTAGGTTACTAGGCAATCTAGCAACCTAAATCTTGAACTGTATATATGACTGTCGTGTAATTAAAATATTGAAATTTGCAATAACAAGTATTGATGTCAATAATTAAGATAAAAACTATCCTATCTTTTAAGTTGAACCAAATTAAAGATAGTTACGAAGTTTGATCAAAATCGGTTTAGTAGTTTTCGAGTTTATCTCGAACATATACATCGTGACACGAGATTTTTATTTATATAGATAAAGATCAAGCCAAATTAATAAACCAAACTGTCACTTATGCCCAAGAAAATTTCAATTCCCAAGGTTTAAGTTGGATGCAAGAAAGTTTCCAAGAACTAATTTTTTTTTTTTTTTTTTTTTTTTTTCAGTAAAATCTGCAATCAGTCCCAGGACTATAAGCAAATGAGGTGGGCAGTAGCATCTTGTGAAGAGGCCGATCCTCCGTAGGAGTCGGCACTCGTATGTTATAGCCTTGATCAATTAGGCTTGTCCAGGTCTAGTATTCGCTTCTTTTTCAGGCGCCTTGGACAGTCATCGATCAAGAGCTTGCTTGCGAGTGCATTTGGATGGATTTGAAGCCTTTTCTTATAAGCTTGTGCTAGCCCCCGAACTTCCTCCTTTACTGTGAGTATATTCAGGTTCTGGTGGAGTTCTTCATTGGTTATGTACCATGGCGTGTTGGCAATAGAACGTAATATTATATTTTGCATTCTTTGTAGAATGTTTAGACTGGAGTCGCACGCACTACCCCACAGTTGTGCGCCGTAGGCCCAAGTTGGCTTTAGTATTGTTTTATAAATTAACAGCTTATTATCCACTGATAATTTTGAGTTTCTACCCAGTAGCCAATGGAATGTTTTGAACCGGATGTTAAGTTCTTCCCTTTTCGTTTTAATGTGTTTCTTCCATGTCAGCCTTCGGTCAAGGTGTAGCCCCAAATATTTCACATGGTCACTGTGTGGCAAAGTGTTACTACCCAGACTAACTGGTGGACAGTTTCCTTGTCTCAATGCGAATGTCACTTGCACTGATTTATTAGCGCTTGCCTTGATCCTCCAGTTCTGTAGCCAGAGAGCAATCTGATCAAGTCCTTGTTGCAGTAGTGCAGAGGCTGATGCAGCATTTTTGTGACTTGCTAAGATTGCTGTATCATCAGCAAACGTTGCTGTAGTGATATCGGGACTTGTTGTTGGCAGGTCTGATGTATATAAAGTATACAGCGTAGGCCCAAGAACGGATCCTTGAGGTACCCCAGCGTGAATACTGTAGAACTGGGAAGTGGTATCACCATCTTTAATCTGGAAAATTCTTTCAGACAGATAAGAAGCTAAGAGTGGTAAATAACTATGTGGTAGGACTGATTTCAGTTTGCAGAGAAGGCCTTTGTGCCAGACCTTGTCAAATGCTTGCTGTATGTCTAAGAAAGCTGAGGCACAATATTCTCTTTGCTCTAAAGATTTTCTGATTTTATCATAAACTCTATGGACTTGTTCAACCGTAGAGTGATATGGTCTGAAACCAAATTGGTGAGAGGGTATGGTGCTATTTCTACTTAGTATTGGTGTTATTCTATGTAGCAGTGCTTTCTCGAACAGCTTGGACAAAGTTGGTAACAAGCTGATAGGCCTGTAAGATTTAATGTCTTGTGGTGGTTTCCCTGCTTTATGTATCATTAGTATTTGAGATACTTTCCAAAGGCTAGGAAAGTATAGTGTTCTTAATATTCCATTGAACAAGTATGACAAGAAAACTAGTGCCTTTTTTGGTAACTCTTTCAGGACTTCTTTAGTTATTAAGTCAAATCCAGGCGCTTTTTTGTTGTCGAGATCTCTAATTAGTTTTGCTATTTCACGAGGAGATATCGACTTTGGCGGAATGTCTAATTGATATGGAGCATTGATGGTCGCATCACAAGTGGCCTCAAAGTTGTTGTTATTCCCTGCTTCATTGGGTGTGAATACTGTAGCAAGGTGTTCAGCAAAAGCATTCACCTTCTCTTGGCTACTTCTTGCCCAGGTACCATTTATTAACTTTATAGGTGGTTTTGCTTGTATGGGTCTGTTAATAGAGTTTGTCAACTTCCACAGTGAATAATTTGTAGCAACCGTTGGTGTAGCTGTTGCTAGTTTATGCTCTATCGTACTGTCTTGTATCTCTTGTAGCTTCTCCTTTAACTCTTTACACGCTTTATTAAAGGCTGTTTTATCAGTATGATGTCTACTGGTATGCCATACTCGTCGCAAGCGTCGTTTTTCTAGAATTTGCAGTTTAACTTGCATGGGAATATTTTCACAGATGACATCATTGCGCTGACTAGGCGTACTTCTCCAACACGCCTCTTGTATAAGCGTAGTTATATGATGAGTCGCATCATCGATATCTTCTGGTGTTTTCAAAGCTATATTTAGTTTGATGTTTTGTTCCAGGAACTCTCGGAACGAGTCCCAATCTGTATATTTGTTGTACAGGATTTCTGGTTTCTCATTATGTATGATGGTAGTGCTTACAGTTAACAAGACTGGCGTGTGGTCGGAAGAGCTATCATAGCAGGATTCAGCTTTGAAGTAATGTTGGGACAATCCCTTCACAATAAAGAAGTCCAAAAGGTCAGGGGTTTTATTCCTGTCTGTTGGCCAGTATGTTGGTTCAGCTGTGGAGATAGGGATAAGGTGGTTAGAAATTATAGATAGATTTAGTTGCCTGCCCCTTGTTGTCGTAAGTCTTGAGCCCCAATACGTGTGTTTCGAATTCCAGTCCCCACCTGCTACAAAGCGGTTGCCAAGTTTTGTAAAAAGCTCGGTGAACATGGCTTCACTAATGTTATGTTTTGGTGGACAATAGACTGAAGCCATATTGAAGTATCCGCATTTGTCTTTTACAGCTACTAAAGTGGCTTGAATATGACTAGTTTGGAAATCTGGAAGGGAATGATGTTTTATCTGGTTTTTTATTATAATACATGTTCCACCGTGGGCCCTTCCATCAGGGTGATTGGTCAAATAGGTGCTGAACCCATCAAATTTTATAAAACTGTTACTTGTACAATGGGTTTCTGTGACAAGTAGAACGTCAATTTTATGTTCTTTTAAAAGTAGTTCAGCCTCAGCCTTATTAGGGCATAAGCCATTTATGTTCCACGTACCCACTCGTAAACCTATTTTTTAGCTAATTTATCAACGAGGGTTGTAATGAGGCTCATTAGAGTACTCATCTGTTGTAGGATTAAATCGAATTTCTCACTTTGTTTTATAAGTATTTGTTCTAAATTTAAGAGGTTATTTTTTGTTTGAGGTTCTTGAGATCGTGGTTTACTAGATTTGAGGGCCTCTGCATATTCCATCTTATGTTTAGCTGTTGAGTGTTCAGTAGTTGGTTCAAACGGTTTTCTCGTGGTTTGAGGTGGTTTTCTAAACGGTTTAGTAATTTTCCTTGCCAATATTTCTGCATAGACTTCACAGCCTTTATAGTTGGCTGGATGAGGACCCAGGCACAGTGCACATTTCGCCGGAGTATTTCGATCTTTTTTAGGGCATTCAGAAGTTTTATGTGACTGTGCACAT
This sequence comes from Oeneis ivallda, assembly GCA_029955525.1. Classification (NCBI taxonomy): domain Eukaryota; kingdom Metazoa; phylum Arthropoda; class Insecta; order Lepidoptera; family Nymphalidae; genus Oeneis; species Oeneis ivallda. The sequence continues at coordinate 16,688,221 of JARPMR010000002.1, read as the reverse complement.
TTAACACAACGGTAAGGTCTCATGCAGTAATTCTTAGAGTGGCCATACTGCTGGCATCGTTGGCATTGTACTACAGTTTTCTTTTTCCTAGGGTCTTCAATGATTACAGATTGGTGATATATATACTTGATTTCTTTAGCAAGTTTGTTGTTTGTATGAGGAAGAAGATTAACAAAAAATGTAGAAGTTGGTTTCTTTTCGGGGCCATATCTAGCATTAATTATTTCACCAAATACTGTATTTCCAGTTCTTTCAATTTCTTCTTTAATGAACTCAGTAGGTGTGGTGTGATGCAGGTTCCTTATCACCAGTCTGCAACATTTGTTATCCTTACTGTTGAATGTGTGGCCAATTAGTCTTTGTTCCCTAATAATTGATATTAACTTTTTATAGACCTCAACATCATTTGAATTTACTCGCAACTGGTTTTTATTGATAATTTTGTAATAAAACATACTTTTGTCAACAACACTACTTAGAAGCTCTGTTAACTTATTGACGTTGTCTATGCCATAAAGGATGATTGGTGGGGGTTTAGTAAGTTTTGGTGGTTCTTTTTGCTCTTCATTCTCGTCTACCGGGAGATCGCTGTACCTGTTAGCAGTAGGTATTTTATCAGGAGAAGGGCTGGATGTCAATTTTTTCCTCTTAGGGTTTCTCAATGTAGGAATTCTTTGCCATTCTGGTGGCGCTTTGGGTGTAGTTTCATCTGTGTTATCTGGGTTCTCCAGAGTTGCAGGTGTTTGTTTATTGCAGATGTTTGCCTCGACACTAGTGCTTGATGGTTTACTACCCAGTGATGAACTTCTTGGCCGGGTAATAAATAAGCTTGGATGGAAAGCTTGCTGTACCATAGTCTTCTTTCCAGTAGTATTAACTGGCACAGGAGCCTGGTCACTCACTCCAAGAAACTCCAAGAACTAATGACATCAAAGATTGTAACTATGTAACTTTGCTTTTTGTAGATCTTTAATTATCTCATATTTCCTACCTGCCAAAAAAACTTACCTAGCTACCGTACCGTACCGTAATTCAGTTATTTAAATCGAAATTTTATTTTTTCTGTAGTGTCAGAAAAGTACAACAATAGATTTTATTTATTTTTGTGAAACAGAATGGCAAACCAACAGCCAGTGACTCTTTGATGATCCTCTCTTGTCATCATATCACACTAACTATATATCACACTATCATGAACAATATTCTCATTTGAAACACAGAATAGGTGAACAGAATCAGCAGCACTACAGAGCTGAACGGACGACACTAATACTCATTAGAATTACAAGCCGAAACGAAGCGGTTTCAGTCCACCATACCATGCGTCCTGCACGTACTATGGATTTACTAGAATTCTAATACAACGACTGTGCATTTTCGTCTCAAAATTTTGCACTACTGCCAATAAATTGTTTGTCTGTTGCATTTTATTATAATTGCATTTTATTATTATTGTCGAAATGACAATAAATGGAATAATAATAAAATTTCTCCTAATGATAACTTAATAATGGCCGAATAAGTCAATTTAATATCATTTATTGTAAGGACAAAATGTCAAAAATCAATATATTTGAACTATTTTAACGAATCGTGTGACAAAGTTCCATCCTTATAAGCGCATTAAACGTAGGTACAAGTTGTTTCTACACTGCCTACGATAAAAGTGGGATTTCCGTAATAGGTATCACTTCAATATTTCACACTTGACTTGAGTTACACTAGAGCTGAGTAACTATGCAACTTTTGTTTGAATAAACGAATAATTTGCAAGCAAACCAGTGCAAAACGTATGTATTTTATATTGTAAAGTGCACTTCAAAAGCGCCTGATGCCAGCTCAATGGCTGCGGTCGGAGGCGATGTAGATGAGTTTACGCTAGGCGCTCGCTACCATGTCGCTAATCTTTCACCGGTCCGATATACTCGTAGTTGCTCGTTTCAAATTCTCTTCTTGCTACTACAAGTACGTTTTCCAACTAACTTTTCCCATTTCCCTTGTTCTATGTTGGTATATTTTTCAAAATAATTAGTTAGGCTCACCTGAAATCTTCACGTATTTAGTTACACCTAATTCAGAATTATTTATGTTGAAATTAAAAAAAAAACTCCGTCGCACATTTATAAGCTCTTTTGGGTCATCAAAGAATTACAGAAACATATTATTTTACACCCACCCACTTTAAAAATATGACAATAACTACACTCACACACGCACAATCCGACTACAAAATATGACACATTTTCCTTGTTCCTACAAGCAAGTACATTGCAATCAATAGAACATTACTCTACTACTGTGTAGTAAACTAATCGCCAGTGGGTTTAAATAAAGTTCGTATAAAGAAAAAGTACCTCGGTGACCGAGCTTTGCTCGTTTTTTTTTGCTAAATCGTGTTTTTTTTTAATTATATATTTAGAAAAAAAAAAAAAAAATTCATAGGGGAAAAATCATCGTCTGGACTCGAAACGGGGTCTCCTGGTATCGGGACCGCCCGATTTCATAACTGAGCTATAGGAACTTTATAAATGATGGCGAAATTTACTTTCGTATTCTAATGATATTATAGGAGTTTTTCATTGCCTGAAAACATGGATAAAACGACGTTTTCTAAAAATGAAACCTATAGATCGGCTTACCCGAAACCCCCCATACTAAATTTCATGAAAATCGTTGGAGCCGTTTCCGAGATTCAGATTATATATTTATATATTATATACAAGAATTGCTCGTTTAAAGGTATTAGATAGATTAAGTAGGTAGGTATTTTGAGCTCATGAGACACTTTGAGAGCGAATATAAAAACGTATTAGAAAGATTCATCGATAGCTTTTAGTACGAAAAGATTGAAGAATAACATGCTATACCTATGTTAGTGCTGACAAAATTCCGTTTCCGTGGTTTTCCTAAATATCCTGTTAGAATGGAATATCCGAACATAAACCGAAAAGAATGTCTAATATTATTTCCTCCGATTGTATCTTAGCGTGTAGGGAATGCTGGGAAATATCGCATTCTCTGCACGAATTCCACCACAATCGATAAGAGAGATGACCACTAGCCGCGGGAGGGCGGGGGGCAGCGGACGATGGGGAGACTGTTATTTGATTAGTCTTGCTGAGAATGAGCTCGCCTTCACTTAATGGGGTGAGCGCTTGTAACAGGACCATGTATAATTTTCCAAATTCACTAAATATACACCGGGATACCGGGAAAAGAATTATCTGCCTATCCCATAAATGTTTATAAGACTTTTTGGATGATCTCAGGTAGCCTTGTTATGCCTGAGAGCCAGTAGAAAATTTTGTGGAAGTGATAAGAGCCTAGTATTCGTAAGATCAACGTTCTACTTAACGTAACTTCAACGTAAAGTAGACCAGTCAGCTGAACCTGCGATAGTTTCTAGTTAGTCTTATAGATTTAAGATTGGTAGCTTAGTTGTCCGAAGCGACTACCAATCCTAAATCTATGTTTATTTCTTAGTAAATATTGAATTACTGAACTTAAAAGGCAGGTCTCTCCAAACTTGTATTAAAATTAAATCCAGAATTACTTTCAAAGCTTTTAATCGACCGAGCGAAGCGAAGGTCTCTGAGTTTACTAGAGCGATTTGCACTTGTCCGTCCGTCCGTCTGTCCGTCCGTCCGTCTGTCAGAGCCTTATAACTTCTGAATTACTGAACGTAATTACTTCAATTTTAGATATGATATGTGAACCGATGGCCTCCAGCCGAAAATGGCTTAAAAAGTTATAAAAATCTTTATTTCAGGGGGGCTCTCATAGAAGCGAATGCGAAGTAAAATAAAATTTTTTGCATTTCATAGGGTTGCAGTACCTCATTTGAAAGATAATTTGGAACAGAGTACAAAAGTATTTTTTTTTTATTTTTTTTTCCTAAAATTGACGAAATGGGGGGCTTTCAAAGTGGAGATTTTATTCGAGGCTAGATCTCTAAAACCACTTTATTTTAAAAATTGAAACTTACACATAATTTGAGTTATATTCTGTATATTAAATAATATAAATATTATAAAGAAACGAAATTATTTAAGTTTTAATGGGCATCAATGTTTTTAACAAAACTTCACTATACTGTTAATAGATGGCGCTGTCTTTAATATTGTAAATACGCATCCCATCCACGAAAGCAGATGACGATTGACGTCATCAGATTCGGCGCGTTTTAATTACAATATAATATAGTTAAAACTACCTTATGGGAATTATGGGATACCGCGAGGTCTCAGTTCGGGGCGAACCACTAGTTTAAATTAAGTTTAATAAATTTTACAGTACCTGTTTCATGCCATCTATGAGATTTTGCTGCAATGGCGGATAAAGTTTACAGGTTCTGAACCAACCACAGAACAGCAGCTGGCAGGTCTAGACATAATCAGGTAATGCAGTAGAACGACCATACCAACTATTCCAACACCTCCCCAAAAGTTGTTACGAGCTCTCGGGCCATTTTTGTAAAATTAATTTGATTTCTATTCTTTACCGGTGACATTGGTAAGAAATAGAAATCAAATTAATAGACAAAAAACAAAGTTAGGAAGAAAGTTTTGGTATTAAATAGGTAATAGAAGAAACATGAGGATCATTACTGCTTAATAGACACAGATTCCCATATAAGTGAAAATGAGTTTCGTTTTCAAATTAATTAGTTGCACGTTTCCATTATAAGGACAAATGTAAAAGCGACCGCTTAATAGTGCGGTGGAAAACTCGCTAGTTTTAGCTCGCGAGAACAGGGCCGACGAGAAATTGCGGATAGACATAATCAGTCTTCTGGCTTTGAGGCCGCCGCCGCCCTAATGTGCCGCACGCCTCTTCACCTGATGAATACACACGCATTACGATCCGCTGATAGAATTCAATATCAACGTTTCATTTACGCGTAATTGAAATGTTCAATTTTCCGCGTCTATTTTCCTTTTGCAGCTTCATTTTGAGGTAGGTGGAAATCTTAAATATCTTTGATTTTATTTTATGATTTTATTGAACTACCTACATACTTTATGTTATATTAAAAATGTACGTACATATGTATATACCTACTAATTTTAAGTTGACATGAAAACCCAAACCGAACCTTCATTTTTTTAGCTAAGCAAGAATTTACGAAAAACAGGTTGATTTAGAAATACGGTTTTACGTCGCTAAATATTCAAGCGGCACAAGACCGAGGCATCTAGTGAAAAATCCTTACAATACCTATGTCCAGCAGAGGTCGTGTCAACCAGTTCACAATTTTCACTTTTTATAATTTACTAGATGATGCCCGTGACTTCATCCGCGTGAATTAAGGTTTTTTAATTGCCGCGGGAACTCATTAATTTTACGGAATAAAATGTAGCCTAAGTGTTAATCCTGGATATGAGCTATTTCCATTCCAAATTTCGGCCAAATCGGTTCATTCATTGTGGCGTGAAAGAGTAAAGTTCCATTCATCCAACCATACATTCTCACAAACTTTCACATTTATAATATTAATAGGATTATACACATTTTTGCTTCTATTTAGAATTCAGATGAAAATTTCAGTACAATAAAAGGTCAGAGCTCGAGGGTGGCCCGTAATGACTTCGCTCCGATCTTACAAAAGGCAATTACAATAAAGTTCCATTCGCACACGCTCGTTAACTGGACAATATATCTCGGAGTCCTCAGCCAGCGTGCCACTCGCGAGCTGTCCTTACGCGCGCTGTCTGGATACACATTTTATTCATAGAATAATTTACAAAATAATATTATTGTAAATTTTTTAACCAATTTCAAAATAAAAACTTCTTAAATCCCATGTATTTTTAAACTTTGTATTTAATAACATACAAAGCCTCTATTATAACTTTTCCAGCGTTTACTATAACTGTGAGTAATTACCTACCGTTACCGTTTACTAGATATAATATCTGTAATAATTTAATATAAAAAATTATTTTTAAACAACCGCGACTTCAAACTCCCACTTTACTACATTACACACACACACTATACAAAGTATTTAATTTATTGTTGATATTTTAAAAACTGCTCGACTGATTTCGATAAAATTTATATGGAACCACCTGGGGAGCTTACCCTTTCAAACAAAAAAAGAATTTTCTAAATCGGTTCAGACTTCAGGCGTCTTCTAGTAATCGGTGAACATATATTAAAAAAAAAAGATTCCGACGAATTGATAGCCTCCTCCTTTTTTGAAGTCGGTTAACTAGTTTCGCAACTTCGTCCGCGTGGAATTAGGTTTGGGGTGAAATTTTCAAAAACTGTAAAACACGTAATTTCTTTGTTCTTAATCGAAAGCCAAAATACCAAGTATCATAGATATAACTTGAAAGATGACGGACTTTTATACAAACTTTCATCCCTTATTACCCCCTTAGGGGTGGAATTTTAAAAATCCTATCTTAGTGCTCGCTTACCTCATAAAAGAAACCACTACTGACTACTTTCAAAATTTCAAATTTCTAACTTCAGCGGTTTAGGCAGTGCGTTGATAGAACAGTCGGTCTGTTAAGGGCGCTATGACGGAACTGCTACGATTTCCAAGCTCAATAACTTAGAATTCTTAAAGATGGGAGGAAAAAATAATAGACCATTACATAAATCAACTGCTTAGGTATAATTCTTGGGCATAAAAAAAACGTTTTTATGAATAAATACCCAAAAATACAAAGTTTGTCAGACCGTGATTAGACACATTTTCGTAAAAAGGGTTGTGTTTGTAGCTTTATAGCATTTAAAATAAAACGTTTATTTTAAATTTAAAAATCCTAAACGCACTATGCAGTCCTTGTCTTTAAAATTGTATAACAAGTTTTATTCGATTTCGTTCAGGAAGAGGTTAAAAAAAATTACACAAGCGTCACTAAATATTGCCTTATTCTCTGCTGTGCTTAGAGCTCTCTAGCATTAAAAATACAACTTTAATTTTTGATTTAAAAATTTTAAGTGCACAAAGAAGACTTTGTCTTTAAAATTTGTATTAAAGTTTTATCAAATTTTGTGAACAAAGAGCTTAAAAAAATTCACAAGTGTCGCCTAATGTTGTATTTTTCTCTGTCGTGTTTATGGCTCAATAGCATTTCAAATATAATTTTATTTTTTGATTTAATAATCTTAAATACATAAAGCGGTCTTTATCTTTAATCGGTGGGCGTATTTAATAAAAATTTCGTGCACGAATAGCTTAAAAAAATTACCCAACCGTCGCCAAATATTGTCCTTTTCTCTGTTGTGTTTATAGGTCACTAGCATTTAAAATACAACTTTAATTTTTGATAAAAATGTTTTAAATGCACCATGAAGTCTTTGTCTTCAAAATTCATAATAATTTTTATTAAATTTCGTGGCCAAAGAGCTTAAAAAATATTACCAAAGCGTCACCAAATATCGTCTTTTTGCGAATGATCCGACGCTGGCGAAAAACCTTCATTCCGCTCGCAAACGCGGTGTGAGAAGGTTGGGTCACGCTCGTTTGCTCCGCAATTCCCTGAATTTTTTACGTAAATAATTTGTGCTGGAAGATTTGGTAGTAAGTAGTAAACATGTTTGATACTTTTCTATTTATTATTTTAATTAGGTATAATTTTGTTCTCCCGACCTATTTCGGCCTCGGCGCGGGCCAATCTCTACAGATATTAGCCATCTGCGCGGGAGATATTATACTGCAAAAATGTGTGAGCAAAGTTCTTCCCATCTCCGCGCTAGTATTGAGACTTTCTTGACAGAAAACACAATACCTACATTTTTCTAACGCGGCACCTCGTCATCCGCAGTCGAACATGCTAACCACTAGTAGACCAACGAGGCAGTTTTTAATACATAGTAGGTATCAAAAAATTGTATCTTCGCGGTTCTATTTTAGCTAATGCCCGCGACTTCGTCTGCGTGGATTTAGTTATTAAAAATTAGGGGGAAATCTTTTGATTTTGCAAGATAACAAGTAAGGCTATGTTACTCTCCAGATTCTGAACTGTACCCATGCAAAATCACGTCGATCCGTTGCTCCGTGGCTGCGTGATTAAAGGACAAACCAACAAGCCAAAAAACAAACACAGTTTCACATTTATTTAAATTACATATATTAATTACATATATAAGTAAGAGTTATAAGAGTAACTGTAAGAGTAGCCGTCTGTTACTTTTTTTTATTGGAGCTTCAGGGTTTGATGAAGATCAGATAGATATTAACTGGATCTCAGTGACGGCTATCAGCAGGAGCTTCGGATTTGGACGTATATGTCTAGGTTTGTTGGGACGCTCTCACGAACCGAAGCTTGAGGGTCTGATGAAGATCAGATAGATATGAAATGGATCTCAGTGACGGCTATCAGCAGGAGCTTCGGATTTGGACGTATATATCTAGGTTTGTTGGGACGCTCTCACAAACCGAAGCTTGAGGGTCTGATGAAGATCAGATAGATATGAAATGGATCTCAGTGACGGCTATCAGCAGGAGCTTCGGATTTGGACGTATATGTCTAGGTTTGTTGGGACGCTCTCACAAACCGAAGCTTGAGGGTCTGATGAAGATCAGATAGATATGAACTGGATCTCAGTGACGGCTATCAGCAGGAGCTTCGGATTTGGACGTATATGTCTAGGTTTGTTGGGACGCTCTCACAAACCGAAGCTTGAGGGTCTGATGAAGATCAGATAGATATGAACTGGATCTCAGTGACGGCTATCAGCAGGAGCTTCGGATTTGGACGTATATGTCTAGGTTTGTTGGGACGCTCTCACAAACCGAAGCTTGAGGGTCTGATGAAGATCAGATTGATATGAACTGGATCTCAGTGACGGCTATCAGCAGGAGCTTCGGATTTGGACGTATATGTCTAGGTTTGTTGGGACGCTCTCACAAACTGAAGCTTGAGGGTCTGATGAAGATCAGATATATATTAACTGGATCTCAGTGACGGCTATCAGCAGGAGCTTCGGATTTGGACGTATATATCTAGGTTTGTTGGGACGCTCTCACAAACTGAAGCTTGAGGGTCTGATGAAGATCAGATAGATATTAACTTTTTTGGCTATGGGATGCAGCTACAAACGCTTTTGTAGTTAACAAAAATCATAAGTGGTATTATCAAGTCCAGGGGCAATTGCATGTGACAAATAAAACCGTTTGCATATTTGCTATCTGGACCGGTCAACGAAAAATCAAATATGAAATTATTGCTCGTGATGACCAGTTCTGGAAAAATAACATGGAAACCAAATTAATACAATTTTATAACCATTGTCTTCTTCCGACGTTTTTAAGCTACTTGACTGGTCTGACAAGGGAGTGAACATTAATGGAAGAGTGCTGTCGCATCTACGCTTTGCCGATGACATCGTTCTCTTCGCTAGACAACCTGAAGATCTGCGGACAATGCTCGAACAATTGCAGGAGGCTTCGTCTGCTGTCGGACTAAAAATGAATATAGGAAAGACAAAGTTCATGTGTCAAAATACGGATATGGACCACATTGCTATCCAAGGCCAACGGATTGAAAAGGTCGATGAATATGTATACTTAGGACAAATATTGACCTTGGATAAGCAAAGCCAAATGAGAGAAGTAGAACGTCGAATCCAACTCGGATGGGCTGCCTTCAGTAAACTATCCGACGTCCTCAGAAACAAGAAGATCCCCACTTATCTCAAACGTCGAATGTTCGAGCAGTGTGTGCTGCCCGTCATGACCTAGGGTTCGGAAACCTGGACACTGACAAAACAATTAATAACAAAACTACAAGTGGCACAACGGGCAATGGAGCGAGCCATGCTCGGTATATCGCTCATTGACCGTATACCTAATACCACAATCCGTGAAAGAACTGGACTGACAGATATTGTTTTGAAAGTGACTAGGTCAAAGTGGAGATGGGCGGGACATGTGGCCAGAACAACAGACGACCGATGGACCCGCTCGGTGCTTGAGTGGAGACCACGTACCGGCAAGAGAAATGTGGGGAGGCAACCATCGCGCTGGTCTGACGACATCGTCAAGCTTATGGGAAAAACTTGGTTGAGATTGGCACAACATCGAGAAGAATGGCGTGCACATGAGGAGGCCTATGTCCAACGATGGATTACATGAGGCTCAAGAAGAGTCTTCTTCCAGAACTGGTCGATCCTCGGCACACCAGGTCAATGAATCTTCGAAATCATAGTGAACATACAAAGGCTCTGACAAGAAATATTTTAAACCCTAAAAAATAGGATATAATTGTATAGTATATACATATAATATATTTTGTATTATATTTTGTATGGAAAAATAAATTCCGCCATCTTGGATATTTTTTGTTCATCAAGTAGACCTTGTCCTGATCATATTTTGTCAAGAAACCACTCTTCCATCTTTTATACTCTCCGAGCTAGACACCGACGAATTTTGTATGGCGGCCATGTTGAATCCGCCATTTTGGAGTTTTTTTTCAGCTCACGCCCAATTGGATGAGGTTTCGAGTGACATTTGGTGCACCCCCCCATCTACGATACCCTGGCCGTGCCCGTCACCCGTCTCCGAAATCCTCAATCATCAGCTCTCTCCGTATTTTTTCTTCGAATGAATTTTTGTCTTCTATACGAAACCATTAGTGGAAATTCACTTCCCGGACCAGAAAATGTAGGTATTGGGTTTTTCTGTCAAGAAATTCTCAGTAGGTATTAGCCCGGAGTTAAGAAGTAGGGGGTGTCACCCCCATGCCTCGGAAAACCCGTAAAGCCGTAGGTCCAGCGTTTGCGGTCGTGTTGGATTTCCGTCCCATCGGACTATGCGAGTGAAGGAAAGGAGAGTGCACCTGAATTGCGCAGTGCGTGCCCACTTGTGCAATATAATATCTACCGCACAGATTCCCTCACTCACATAATTCCGTGTCACCTGTTCTGGTTATTGCGGATGCTCTGGCTTGAAAACTAAATATTAAGTAATGATATTTTGAATGCTTAATTTCATAGTATCAAAATATGTTAGTCGTACTACAAATACCATTAGAAAATCCGTGCAACCGGGTGCCGGTAACAAAATACCTAAAATTGGCGAACGCCAGAATGTTTGAACGTCCTTAAGACAAGTCTTTTTATAATTAGTAGATTGAGTAGGTATGGAAATGTCAAATTATCTAATTATAATTATTTTGCAACACTCTGATCGAAAAAGACGTCATGATCGCGTGATTGTGATTTTCTTAATCGTGAGCGATTGGGTAGAGCAAAATATTAAGGACTTGTTCGTTGCACTAGGGTTTTTTCACAATTATAATATTTTTAGCGGGATTTCAATTTTCAATTAGGAGTACCGTAATGAATAATGTGTGAAAACAAAGCATCATGCGAGTAGGTAGACGTGTGGCGGGCGCCACCCCGCGCACCTTAACTACCTCCAAGCGCACGCTTTACGACCGGGGGATTAACCCACGTAACGAGATTCATTAATTCTTGTCGTTAAAATTTGTCGTTCTCGATTAATAAGGAAGTCCCGGGCGGTACAACGTTATTATCACTCGACCGCAGCGAACGCCGCCGGAGTCCTGGGACTAAGAAACTTCTCACTCCGGCTGCTTTATTTACACTATCGAGTAAATTAAACTCGCGCTCGAGTGTCGGAGAAAACTTTAACAGAACTTTGTGTGTAATAAGTGGTACAACAACACGAGTAGAAGAGCAAACGTTGGACGCGGTTTACGCTTCGCACTTCGCTCCCACTTAACTCTTTGGGACATATTTATTCGACCCTCCGGCGACCGCTGCGACACTCGCCCGGTACCCCTACAGAATTAACCTAACGAATCAAAGGCGATATTAAATGTACCAAACCGCATTTACGTAATAACACGGCCTACACCAGTCCATTGATTGACTATTCCATGCATTTTTTATTTGTCTCGGAAACGAATGAAACAAAGAAAGCACGAACTTCGTTTGGAAATCTACCTTTCCTCTATGTATTTGTATGTAATTTTTAATGTGGGGTCAATCAGGGAGCTATACCGTATATCTCCGTCGACCGAGCCCGTAACGATAATGAATCGTCGGTGTAAGTACGCCGGACCGCACTCACGAATTATTAACCGATGTGCTTCCGTAATAACAACCCTCTTGCTTGCTGAATAGTATATAATTCTCTTCATTCTCTCTTATAATGCTTTAACTGCAAAGTCTTACAGATTATTTATTTTACCAACATAATCACTAAAATACCATGAGGAAAATAAATTCGAACTTAAATCTGTAGAACTTGGATTACATCAATGATATTCTATATACGCTCGCGATATCCTATTAAATGCAAAATGCACATGCAAATGGAAAGTTTCATAGGAAGTTTTCAATTTGGCCAGATTCAAACCTCTTCTTTTTTCTCATATAAATAAATCATTCCATTACTTTTCAAATCATATCATTTCTCTTGCTTCCAAACTATCGATCCTACCTACATACTTAATAAGTCCCATGTTATTTACGAAAGCGTCGTCGACTTTAATTAATATAAAACATTAATGTCCATTAAATCCGACTGAATATAAAATTAGAGACAATCACTTTGAATGTATAATTTGAGACAGTGGTCATCGTCTTAGTTCAGTTTCAATTAGATTGCATTAGTAATGCACAAAGAACATCTTTTGTCGACCACAACGGGTTTCCTTGTCCTTTAAGAAGGCCCCCCCTTGTGGAGGCGCACCGGTCTTCTAGTCTGTTTGTTTTATCTACCTGTGACCCTCGTACAATTGTCCACTAAGTGTTGATTGCTAGTAAACACCAGCTTCTCTTAAAATATTTGCTTCTAACGAAATCGTATTTATGTAACCTTTACTTGGCTCTTGAATGAAGCGTTTTATGTCCAAAATACCTTTGTATGCTTTGGTTTACACCTTTTATTAATTTTAAACTATGTCAAAAGTAAGGAGCTATTTATGTTTTGCTTTTGAGGTTTGCACTGCTGCAAATACTGATAGTATCGATTACACGTAAAGATGTAATGTAAGTGAACGTTGCGCTTAAACCTAAGGCGTAGTCATATTATGGAAGTGGTGAAGGCAGAGAAGTGGCTTGGACGTAGTCACGTGTCTCTTCCATACACAAAATATGACATGAACCTAGTGAACATACTTATGTATTGTGTATCTTTGATAGACTAATATAGCTATACTTAGTCAAAGTTATTAACAGGGAAGACTACATGATCCATAAAGTAAATGCATTCTATGCTAAACTTAAGGATGCGTAAAAATATTTTGTATCTTTTGAGGTCCCCTCCACTTTCTTATCTTTCGTTCTTATGCATTTAAATAAAAATTAATATTATAATTTAATAAAAATTAGTGTATGTATTTCACTGCGAAGGAATATTAAAACTTCACACACATTTCAATGTAATATACATGATCATTGCTCATGAGCAGGTACGCGCCAGAAGTTCCCGTTGTCTTAGACAAGTCCATTTAAAAAGAACCGGTCTACGACTTCAGTTGTGCAAGAGACGTATACGTATCTACGCGTTACGTCCGCGCCACGTCTAGGTCTCTTATGTATGAACTGCGCCTAAAATAAAAGTTGCGTCATGAGTTTATTGTCAGATTTAACGTCCTATGCGTGGCAGGAATTGATAAGACACACTTGAACCTTTTCGTCTATTGCTCGAAATTTATTACTGTTTTGGGTTTTTATTGTTCCGCTTTACGACCTCCCCGTGTATAAATCGTATAGATAAAAGATGAATTTCGCGACCGCTATAGCTTTTACTTATTTGCTTAACTTGGATTAAGGAGAGGTTTTATTCAAACAAGAAATGTTTTTATTATAATCTTAAACAGTGGAGCGAGTTGGTACGAACAGTTGCTCGTTTGATGTATGTAAATAAGAAAGATGAAATCCAACAGTGTGCTAGTAGCAGTAGCCCATTCAACCAAGAAACCAAGAAAGCCGAACCAAAAAAGATCAGCTCAGAACATTTTATCAAGACAATGCCGTATCTTTCAGACCATCATTAAGTGCGTAATTAAAGAGCAAAAGGCACGTCGGAAAACGGAGAAAATGATGACATTCTATTTACGATATTCCAAGAATGGTAAACTGGTACAAGGGTTTTAGAGGAGATAGCTTCTATGAAGCAGAAATCTGGATTATACCTAGTGGAATGGCATAAGAAGTGGCATTTCTAGTTTTCTTTATTATATCAAAAGCTGAAATGTACATAAAGTGATATTTCTAGATTAATGAAAAGTATGTAGCGTAAATATTATACCCACCCAGAATCCACCCGAACGTAAAATATTTCTCATATACGAGGCCGGACACAGCGACCCTCTATACGATACATCACGGAAAATTATTCTTGGATAAGGTTGCACAAGCGCGACAGAGATGGCGCGAGGCGCTGACCCCTTAGCTCATAATGTTCGGTCCGGTTAGGTACACGACTTACGGAAAATGGTACCTACGTAACACCCGCGCCCGCACCCCGTGCATGAAATGCTTATTATACGCGGCACGTACTGCCACCCCGCGTTTTCCGCCACCGCGTCTCATCTCGCTCGCACCCCCTCAATGACCAACTCGTCAGACTGGGACGTGAGACTGATATTATAGCAAATCGAGGATTGTTATGTCCGGTCCGGCAGAGGTCGGTGTAATATATGACTACGCTATTCCGGGCACATATATTAACAGAGAACTCGCCTCATACGAAAAGATCTTGTGCGATGGAAACAAATGGCAAGGAAAATTTTGTCGGTGAAATTCATTGAGATGGAAGAAACAAAAACGGGACGAAAAATTACCACAATTTTTCTGGTTCATCTGACTTAAGTAGATATTATTCATTTATACGAGGCACAGTTGTCACAACATCATTAAGCTAAATAAAGTTATAAATAAGCTACGCATAAAGTAGGTACGATAAAATTTACTAACACAGAAGGACTTTAAAGAACTTTTTCCAAAATTCTCTACTGCTATACTGATATGAAATAGGCATCTAGTCAAACGCGCTCCAATTTTGGCCTCAGATGGTTTTTAAGCGCCAGCTTATTTTGCTTTAAAAGATTTAGGCTATTAACAAAAGTCCTTTGACAAAGAAAGAAGGAAAAAATTATGTTCCTCTATTGAAAAAAGAGGAATTTAATTTTTTACCTCTGTAACTATCACCAGTTGCCAAAGACGATGCGAGGACAGCTGAAAAGGCCTAATAACTCACAACGTAACATTATCCAAGAACTAAAGTAATAATATAACCTTATATTACTTCAGGTTGGGAATCATCGGCCGGTCATCGGTCAGGCGAATGTCGTACCGGGTACAAATGAAGAATGATCACCGCAGTGGCAAAGCAGACTTTGTGAGGGGAGCGCTTAGAGCAGCGTGCGCCGGTATGACGTCGAGATAAGTGAATGATTACTTGCATGCTACGTAGGTAGATAGAGTCGGACAGTTTGAAAGACATCGAAGTTTCAGTGATTTTTTTTAAGATTTTAAGAACCCAATCTTTCAATTAGAGATTGTGGCTTCATAAAATCTTAAAAAAAAAATATTTCGAAAAAATGTTATTTAACCAATCGATTCCTATTTTTGTACTCGACTCCGAAGTCAAAACGAAGGGATGACTTAAGCAGTGTATGTAAGTACTACCAGTCTACGTATGTTTGTATTTACATACCTATGTTTATTTCACCGTAGAGCCTAAACTGCTGAGCCAGTTTTGATGGATGAGATGTCAATCGATTCGTTATTATGATCCGGGTGACATAGGATACATTGTATATGATTTAAATCCGAAATTTTCCGTAGTTTAGTTACAATTTTTAAACTTTTTATCCCTGTACAAAAACATAATATTATGAACAATGAGTACTGTATCGTTGTAAATGGAACTCAAGATTGCAAAAAATCCTTATGTGTTTTCAAGCATGTACAATAAATATAACAATTTAGGTATAATAACATATTCATAGAAATTAAAAACCTTAGACTGCATAATTTTTTCTGCTTAAAAATACAACCACGCCCCCACGAAACGATAAATGTCTGAAGCGCAGTCACCCGCGCCATCTAAACGAATTTAAATAAAATCGGGTATTAAAATCTCCAGGCGATCTTGCAAAAATATACCTATGTCAGAAGAGATTTCACGAAATAAAAATTCCTCCGGCTCGTCGCATTATCGAGGGGCGGGGGACTCCTGTTTTCTTTTATAGCTGTCGTACGGTATAATCTTCAAGAAAAATGCGATATTTAAATGAAGTGAATTCCAGGATGGGGATTTGCTTGATACCCAAATGTTCGGTTGCCGTTCCATTTATTATTAATTCAATATGGCGCGAATAATCCCATTGAGAGTATTAAAACTCGTCATGTTAAATTTAAATCCCGTATCAAAGACATTTATGAGCTCCCGCGTCATATGATATTCGCTTCAGTATATAGGAAAATGATAGCCTCAGTAGCGCAATGGTCAAGCCAGCGGAGGAAAACCGAAAGCTCAACGGTTCAAACCCCACCCCAACTACCACCTAGCACAAGCTTTATACATAGTCGGAGAGCCAATAGGATAGCACAAGCTTTATACATAGTCGGAGAGCCAATAGGAATGTCAGTCATGCCTAATATTCAGTCAGCATGGCTAATATTGTGGTAATATTCTTTTAAAAAATATAAAATTAAAAATCTTATGTAACCTTAAGGGCCTGTATTACCACCTTCTGATAAGTGTGGGATAGCCTAACCGTAAATTTTGTCATTTTATTTCTTTATGTCAAGTGACAAAGATAAAATATGTGAATAAGCGATCCGACACTTATCAGAAGGTGGTGAAAATGGCCATAAGAGTCCTTTGTATCAACTATATAAACATACGTTGCCGCAGGATATTTTTTATTTAACATATCGCTATCAGAGCGTCACCTCGTGTTACGCGCAGTAAAAACATTGGTTGTAATGAGGGTAGTATGACAGCGTGGACAGGATCTACGCCACGCGGCCGCCACGCGCGACACGTCTCTAATTGCCCTTCCATAGGGATTGTGACAATATTGCACAATCCACTGAAAATAACACGGGACCATTCTGTTTACATTTGAGCCGACTATAATCTCTCATTTTAATAGATAAGTGGAGGCGGAGTTGGGTGATTTGTTTCGTAGGGCGAAGTGATATCACCATTTTATCGTCTCTGAGATTACATTTCGTGAAATATACGAGTGCGCTCCTAATACCCTATACATTTCGAATGTTTAACTTTGATGTTGGAAAAAACCTTTATTTTACAAAGAATAAAAAGGCCGCAACAAACGGCCGCCAAGAGAAATAAAAAGAGCGAAACAAATGAGAAGAACTCATTTAGGCGACCGCTGAATTGTGTTCGGGAGGATAATAAAAAGGGAAGTCATCAGTGACACGCACAATAAGCATCAACCTCAAGAATATCATAGATAACGGCCCGGAGCCGCCTCCGCAGAGACCTCATTAGGAGGCCGTAGGGAAATTAAAAAGAAAGCAAGACCTCGGACTCAATTGCGAGCGGAGAAAAACGACGGCCTTCCTCTCATAACATTACATACAGCTTTGGTCGATTTTCCGGACAATTATTATTTTGTGGTGCGTAAGACAGACCGGGAAAAGTAGTTAATGGCAGAAATAGGGCCACTCTCAGAGAACCATAAATCTGTATTAAACAAAATACATAGGTATCACAATAAAATAATATATCCTTATATTAAACGTTTACATTTTAAATAGACAAATTACTGACAAAATTGGTACCATTACCAAAACCAAAATATATTAGCGAACCTAAATTGATAAAACAAGCCAGCATTTATTTTTTTTAATTCATCTATACTGAGAAAAAATATTAACTTGTGCAATTGTGTACCTACTTAATATATTATGTATACTAGTAAATCACCAATAAAGGTTTACACTTTATATATATTTTTAATTACTTCGATTTCATATTGGCTTTTAAGACAGCAAATTCCCTTAAATAAAAGTATTGAAACTGAAGAGAGACAAGAAACAATTAATTGCCTTATCCAAGAACAAATTTCGAGACTTCGAACTTACTCGATACTAGAAAGAACCTATAGAAATCTTGCATTTATGCAAAACAAAGGCAATCAAGGCCCGGACGAACAGAAGAAATGAGCTTCATTAAACGACGGAATGAAAACTTTAATAATGTAAGATGCAAAAAAGTCGGCAAAAAATGCTCAAGAAAATCTGACAACATAAAGGCTGTTGTAACCGGGGACCCGCCGTAAAATCATTAAGATGCTAATAAAAACTTCCTTTTGTCGCACAGAGACGAAATCGGGGGACGGCGAAAAAAATATTCAAATAAAAACTCAATCGAGAGAGTGGAATAGGAAACGGCGTCCATGATTATTCTTCAAAACATAATGAAGAGAATTAATGTAAATATTCTTTTTGCTCGGAACTTTCCGCCCTCCGAAAAGTTTTATTTTACAGCGTGTCGTTTAACAACCGACCCCACTTATTGACATTCAATTCGGGGGAAATTGATTTATGAAGATTGTTGCCTTAATTGAGAATAGATTTTTATGCGATGGAATACAAGTATTCACCATCAGCTTGACAATTTGATTAATTTTCACGCACTTTTTCGCTCTAAAAGCGATGATGATCTAGGTACCTACCTGTTATTGTTAATTAAATTTCGGGGATCATCACAGAGAGTTACACTACGATCACACCACCTTATTGTAAGCGAAGAAATTGCCTACGATGTAGCGCACTTGCCTATAGGTTTGTCCACTACACCCAAGATTGCCAGCATCAGTATAAATGCAAGACTGAATAACTGAAATCAAGGCCTTGACAATAACGATCCAGCATTGACGAGCCAGCAAGACGATATGAAATCGGTCCGAAATAACTTCGTTTCTCCGTAACGTCAGGTGGAAAATCGCCCTTGAGACATTCTTGTATTCGACCAAGTTCGACAATCGCCAAATATATAGTTTGGCCATTCAAAGAGGCCATTTTGTCAGCGTCTTGGGTTTGGTTTACTTTGCCTTGCTGCGGTGTAATTGATAAGATTTTAGTTTTAATGAAAACCTATTTCGTGTTTTAGCTTTAATTTAGATTTAATTGTTGTTATTTCTCTGGGTGAATCAATGTTTGATTCAAAAGTAAAAATAAATACAATTAAATATTGAATTAAAAGTAAATAAAACTTGAAAGTAATAAAATGATTTAAACTTAAATACTCATACAATTATGCCTGTTATTTAGGTACAAAGGTTTATTGAACAGTTTAATTCAGTCGTTGTACACATGCCATTAAAAATTAATTTATTTAGTCGTGCTTTAGTGCGTCGCACGATTTATATTGCAGTACGTGTCAAGTTATCAAGTAGCAAGAACAATCGGGTGCATTATTAAGTAGCTCATGACGTGCAGCTGCGTATCACGTGGACTAGCGGAACAAATGACAGACATGTTCATTTTATAATCGAACGCGGGGACGTCACCGATTTAATAACATGTGTTTTGTTTAATATTCTGAATCTATTTTTAGGGTTCCGTACCAAAATGGTAAAAATGGAACCCTTATGGTGAGACTTTCTCCGTCCTTCCGTCCGTCCGTCCGTCCGTCCGTCTGTCACAGTCGATTATTTCAGTAACTATTAAATCTATCGACATGAAATTTGGCATAGTTGTGTATAATAGTGGCCCAACATCATTGGAATAAAGAAAAATCGAAAATTATTTTTAGTTTTATTAAAAAAATCGGCCAAATGCGAGTCGGGCCTCGCTCTTTTAGGGTTCCGTTAAAAAAATTAAATTAAAATATTTTCATGTACCCATGGAAGTATTTTAATTTAATTTTTTTAATATAATTTAATTTTTATTATTTGTTGTTATAGCGGCAATAGAAATACATAATATGTGAAAATTTCATCTGTCTATCTATAACGGTTTACGAGATACAGCCCGCTGACAGACGGACGGACGGACAGCGTAGGCTTAGTAATAGGGTCCCGTTGGTACCCTTTGGGTACGGAACCCTAAAAAGGGGGAAAATCGGGGGTTTTAAATTTCAAAGTAAAATAACTATAACGAGTGGGGTATCATATGAAAGGCCTTTACTTGTGCATTCTAAAACAGTTTTTTATTTATTTCTATATATAATAGTTTTTGAGTAATCGGCCAAAATGTCGAAAAAAATACCGTTCCCCCCCCCCTTATCTCCGAAGTTTACCAATCGAAAAATCTGAAATAATTATGGTCAATAGAAGTTTATGTATATTTTACATGAAAAATAAAACCAACGCTTTAACTAGCATAGTTTTTTTATATTAACAATAAACCTCTACAAACAAAGTTAACGATAAATAAGCAAATTAATATAATATTATCGTTTTACTTTTACTTTTGGAGTACGGAACCCTCGGTGCGCGAGTCCGACTCGCACTTGGCCGGTTTTTTTTTTTATTTAAGTAGAAGGCTTATACCCAATGCACCCTGCATTGGGTATACAAGCTTGTGAACAGGTCAATAGTGTGGGTGGAATTAAGTCACATTTTATACTTAACTTTTAAGCTATTGCATAGCTTTTATCGCGAGCTTTGAGCGCGGCGACCGAATCAAGAAATTCCGTAACGAAAATAAACCTTACACCGTCGTTTCAGTTCGGCAGACTTCAGCAATGTGTTTGTGTGCGTGCGACTAGACGTATGCGTGTAGACTGTACGAAGCTCGCACGGATCGAGACGAGCTGCTCGAGTTATTATGCAATATATTTTTTTGCATAATAATTGTTATTATGCAAAAAACAATTGCATAATTTAATTATTTCTTAACATACCTTCTTTTGTCGCGCCTTCATTCACGTACCGTAAGGTTTTCAAAACTGCCGCGGGAACACTTTGTTTTTTTGGAAGAAAAGTACCCTATTTCACTCTACAGGTCCTTAAGAGGCGGTGTGCGCTCGTTAACAGTAAACGATAACGGTAAGATTTGATTTTTACAGTAGTAGATCAAGTTTCAATTATCCGAAAAAAACACGCAAGAATTACATCATACTGCCAAAGGACGTGTTTGGGCAAAAACATAAAATGATGAAATTTGTTCGATAATAAAAAATCGCGTAGTTAGGTCTAATTTTTAACCAATATTCATTTATTTTCAATGTATTGCATATTACAGAGCCAAAATTTTTACATTAAATTCCGATTGGTATTATCAAGAGAGTAGCCTAGCGAATTGAAAAGAAAATGAATATTTTACGAGTTACAAAGTATTTTGGCGCTTACTACACTCCTATTCCGCGTAAAACGCTTTCTTTTGTCGCGCCTCACATGAGGTTGTGGCTATGTTTTATCTCATCGCGAAATCTGATTTTTTTTGGGGTTACACGCGCTCTTAACCTACCTATATCTAGTAAATATAGGTTGTGGGCCTGTATTATCTACCCATTTAAAAAATTACGACAATCCGTTTCTTCGTTACAGCGTGATTGAAGGACAAACCAACCAACAAAAGAACACTTTTGGATTAATTATAATGCTAAATGTTATTCAGTTGTAGGTACAGTCACTAAGCTAAATTAAGTTGACAGGTATTTTTTTTCTTTATATATAGTTATACCGAAAAGAATAGCGTAGCGTAGGAACGTTTTCAAATTAGCACCTTTTTAGCTAAGTTGTTTTTTAACCACTTTAACTTGCAAAGTTAGACATCAAGAATCAAACATCGAATATTCTCTTTTAAATGGACCGTTGAGACGATAAAGAATGCCTGTGTCAATAAAGTATTGAAGTAGGTACTGAACATTTCTTCACAAATCGTACCCGTAAATAAGTAAAAGCTTTTAAATTGCCATTGCACATACAGTATCGACACCAATTGGAATTAACGGAGACAACGCAAACAGACATTAGGCCAAATTATACACATTAAGAGGCCCCGAATCGACTCCTAATATGCAATCACATACTTTATACAAAATTTATCGTACCTATTACAAGATTCGCATTAAACTACCCAGAAAATCTTTAACCTAAGCTTTAAGCTTATAAAAGCTCGGCGCTAATGGCCGGATACCGGAAATTGCGCTCTCATATATCTCCCGACAGATTTATGAAAGTACTCACACATGTGCCCATCGCACTCACACACACACACGCCTCTGTGCCGACTCACACACGCGAGCTGCTGGCCCGATCGTGGCTAAACTTTGACACTTATTAATTTAAAGGGTCATTAATTTTAGAGTATCGACTACCGATAAATTTAAACGAACACTATTAAGCAAAGTTACGCGAAATGTGTTCATGTGTTAGCCACATTCATTACCTGTATGTGTGGTTGGATGATTGTTTTATTACTAAGTTTTGCCGGCGACTTCGTCGGCATGGAGGCCCTCCGTTGTTGCGTGATTGAAGAAATAACCAACAAACAAACACACCTTCGCATTTATAATATTAGTAAGGATTGATTAAAATGCAAAAAGTTAATTGATTTAAGTAAAAAGGACAGTAATAGGACCATCTTC
Organism: Oeneis ivallda; assembly: GCA_029955525.1. Taxonomy (NCBI): domain Eukaryota; kingdom Metazoa; phylum Arthropoda; class Insecta; order Lepidoptera; family Nymphalidae; genus Oeneis; species Oeneis ivallda. The sequence continues at coordinate 16,665,705 of JARPMR010000002.1, read as the reverse complement.
AGATACTAACAGGACAGATTTCATCCCGCTCTGCTAACTTCACTCACAATTTTGTTAGGTGACCAACATTATCAACATTGTGAGTGAAGTTAGTTGTTTATGGTAACATATTATACAGTGCATTGTAATCCTAATAAGACTTTACATTTTCTATTACCTACTAAAACAATGTGCAAAAATGTGTTGGTTCCGGCTTGTCTCGTATGTATCTACAACCAGCTTTACAAAAATAAAAAATATTCTATTGGACAAGACCTGAAAAACATCAAAAGCATTCATGCCCCCTTCATGATTACGATCTAAGTGTAAACGCTACGCCCGTAACGGTAGCGAGAGCTACGGGCTACGGCGTAGCTGATAATCCGCTGGCGGCGCTCTCTCACGCCTTTCGTAGCCGCGATATGACTCTGATGGTCTTTCCCTGTCATGTTTAATGCAACTGTCAGCTCTGCATACAATAATGATGAAGATTTGCACCCCTATCCTGCCTTGTTTTGTTTTGATTTTGATCTCCCAACACATTAAGCTTGTGAACTAAAACGTTTTTCTTGCTTGTACGTATATGTCACTAAAAGATTTTTTTTTTCGATTCAAGAACAATTTTACTAGATACCTACTTAAGGAATTAATTATACAGGCAAAAAAATTAAAGGCACGTTGAAATACGTTTTTTTTAGATTCATAACTACAGAAGAAACAAAATAACTTTTTAAGAGCGTTTCACATTGTTTTACTCGTATATCTTACTTGTTACTTCTTCAGCGAAATGAATTTTAGAGTGGCATACCTATACTTGAGTGGACGATGTTTTTTTAGGATCGTAATCTTTCCCGACTATCCCGCCTTAGTCCCGGCCGACACGTAGCGGCCATTGTGACGTCGAATACGCCTTCCGTGGCGCTTCTTATATGAGCGTTACAAGTGCTTTCTAAATAATCTAAGTCCAGCTGAAGAGAGCGTATTGTATTGACATAGTGGAGTGGTGGCCGGCCGTATAATGCCGTGCGGGTGTGTGCGTCCGTCGCTGCAGCGTGCATGTGTGTGTTCACGCTTGATAGAATAAGCAAGTCGTCCGGCGCCGCGGGGGAGAGGTGGGGAGTGGGGAGACGCCTCGCAAGTATCTTCAAGACTGGACCTCCACCTCCCCAGCCCACTACACGTCTTCTCTGGCACTTCCGTGGCCACACCGCTCTTTAAAGGTCCTTTATGTTGTCGTATGAGGTACTTTGATGTAATTTTAAAGCCGCATTGTCCGACGTAATTACGTTGTACAAGTTTTTCTTTAGAGAATGAATCTGTTTTCTTACTATTGTAATATATAATTGCGAGATATAAATGAATCGAGGTAAATTTTTGCATGAATATAGTTGAGGACCTGGAGAGTGACACTCTCCAGGTCCTTTTAAGCTACTTTTTTCCGGAAAAACAAAGAATTTCCGCGGCATTTATACAAGCTTAATTAGAGCTACTTTATCTATAGAGCAAAACCATAAAGGTTGTATATGGGTGTAGTGTATTGGGGTAATATGTATAAATACTTAATATAGGTCTGTAGTATATTTTTAACCGACTTCAAAAAAAGTGGAAGTTCTCAATTCGTCGGAATGGTCTCTTTTTTTCAATTATCTTTATATAGTGGCGCGGGAGCTTGAAGCCGGATTTTTAAAATGAATTTTTTATGTTAAATTATATAATTGAGAAATGCTTTTGCACCAGAGATGGAGAAAAACAGAAATCGAATCATGATAAAAAACAGTTTTATGAGCTATGTTTTGAAACTATCTTACTCAGATATGCTACAACTTAGTTATAATGAGTTTAGTTATGCAAAAGGATGGTATATTTTTCATAACTTATTTAAAGTAAAAAAGTAAAGGTAGGAAAAGGATGGTAAGGTTGGTAAGGTTGGTTGATATTTTGGTAAGTTCTAGCATCCCTTACTTCGCATCCTCACAAATACCTATCCATTATCATCTGGTGGAAAGAAAGTTTAAATAAACGCCTGAAATAGCAAATCAACAAAATGCATTTTACCTAATTTGCATACCAAAATTAGTTTAAGTATTTTTTGTCTCAAAGTTTAAGCAACGATCAATTTTATCGAGCTGAAACGTACGAGGGAAGTAGGCAGATGCAAATCATATTAACGAGAACATTACGCTCGCATCTAATCCTGCTTCGCTATTGTACTGACGATTTTACACCTCGCTGTCGCTTAAAGCCTGAATCACACCAAATGCGCGACGGAAATGTGTCCAATCCGGTTCCATAACTTGTAATGCTGTAATACTTCTGCGATAAAGACGCGCTTTTGAATTGTCTTTGTTTCAGCCTTAATTATGCATAAAAATAAAACAAAACGTATATATTATGTGATTCTTTATCTAAGTGTGAAGACCTTTATAATATTGAGACGATTGGGTGATAATTTGTAAGAAATTAAGTCCAATATCTCGTCGCGCAAATTATCGATTGTTTCTTATATCTATCTATATATCTATATATATATAAAAGAAAGTGGTGTTAGTTACACTATTTATAACTCAAGAACGGATGAACCGATTTGGCTCAAAATTGGTGGAGAGGTAGCTTAGAACCAGGAGACGGACATAGGATACTTTTTATCCCGTTCGACCGCGTTTCCGTCAAGTCAATATAAAACCTGGTTTAACAAAAATGCATCTGACATGGAATAAAAAAGAAAATGACAGTGGAAGAACAAAACGTAAATGACAGCTAAACGTAATTTTGTATTTGGTTAATTATGGTAAAAACAATTATAAAAATTATAGTTTAACGTAATTGATAATATCATCAGTAATATGTTTTCTCTTTGAATCATCATTAACAATGCCGCGAGCAAGACGATCAAATGTTTCCTGCTACAAAGCTACGGATTGACGTGATTTATTGGATAGGTATAGTTGAGAACCTGGAGGGTGACAAAGATTTCCCGCGGGATGTTATGAACTAAATCCACGCAGACGAAGTCGCGGGCATCAGCTAGTTATTTATAACTACTTAATATGAGAACGATTACGTGATTTATTTCGATGAGCATTTCCAGCAAGCTTTATGAAAACAAGCATAGTTGGGTCCATGCAAACTCTTGTTTTTAGCTTTACGTCTATGAATACATATATGTCTAGAAGGAGTATCGCGCTACTAAAGAACGAAAAAAAACAGGCCAATGAGAATATGCTCGTGTGCGTGACGTGAGTGCCGCGCATGCGCGGCGTGGATTACTGAGCGTGCGTAATGATACCAGGTACGCAGGTGATTCCAATAAAATGGGGAGAATTATGTCATTAAAATTTTTAAACTTTAAAAATAAAATTAATATCTACTTTTTTTTAAATTTTTATCATAAAACAATAATTTTATTAATACCTTTAACTATAGTGAGTTATTGTATTTAGTATTTTGTTTTAGATAAATGGTTTCCAAAATTTTAAAAAGTCAGCTCCATACTGAAATTCTTTGTTATTGCACCGATGTCGTTCAAAATCGATATTTAGGGTCCCCTAGCGTCAAATGAGAGGAAATGGTTGCCAGTATTTTTTTAAAAGTCAGCGCCATATTGAAATTCTTTGTTATTGCACCGATGTCGTTCAAAATCGATATTTAGGGTTCCCTGGGGTCAAGAAAGACGAATTGGTGGCCAAAATTTTAAAAAGTCAGCGCCATATTGAAATTCTTTGTTATTGCACCGATGTCGTTCAAAATCGATATTTAGGGTTCCCTGGGGTCAAGAAAGACGAATTGGTGGCCAAAATTTTAAAAAGTCAGCGCCATATTGAAATTCTTTGTTATTGCACCGATGTCGTTCAAAATCGATATTTAGGGTTCCCTGGGGTCAAGAAAGACGAATTGGTGGCCAAAATTTTAAAAAGTCAGCGCCATATTGAAATTCTTTGTTATTGCACCGATGTCGTTCAAAATCGATATTTAGGGTTCCCTGGGGTCAAGAAAGACGAATTGGTCGCCAAAATTTTAAAAAGTCAGCGCCATATTGAAATTCTTTGTTATTGCACCGATGTCGTTCAAAATCGATATTTAGGGTTCCCTGGGGTCAAGAAAGACGAATTGGTCGCCAAAATTTTAAAAAGTCAGCGCCATATTGAAATTCTTTGTTATTGCACCGATGTCGTTCAAAATCGATATTTAGGGTTCCCTGGGGTCAAAAAAGACGAATTGGTTGCCAAAATTTTAAAAAGTCAGCGCAATACTGATAATCTATATTTAGGGTCCCCAAGCGTCAATAACAAAAAATTTCAACATGGCGCTGACTTTTCAACATTTTGGCAACTATTCCCTCTCTTTTGACGCTAGGGGACCCTAAATATCGATTTTGAACTACATCGGTGCAATAACAAAGAATTTCAATATGGCGCTGACTTTTTAAAATTTTGGCAACGAATTCGTCTCTCTTGACCCCAGTGAACCCTAAATATCGATTTTGAACGACATCGGTGCAATAACAAAGAATTTCAATATGGCGCTGACTTTTTAAAATTTTGGCGACCAATTCGTCTTTCTTGACCCCAGGGAACCCTAAATATCGATTTTGAACGACATCGGTGCAATAACAAAGAATTTCAATATGGCGCTGACTTTTTAAAATTTTGGCCACCAATTCGTCTTTCTTGACCCCAGGGAACCCTAAATATCGATTTTGAACGACATCGGTGCAATAACAAAGAATTTCAATATGGCGCTGACTTTTTAAAATTTTGGCCACCAATTCGTCTTTCTTGACCCCAGGGAACCCTAAATATCGATTTTGAACGACATCGGTGCAATAACAAAGAATTTCAATATGGCGCTGACTTTTTAAAATTTTGGCCACCAATTCGTCTTTCTTGACCCCAGGGAACCCTAAATATCGATTTTGAACGACATCGGTGCAATAACAAAGAATTTCAATATGGCGCTGACTTTTAAAAATTTTGGCAACCATTTCCTATTTTTGATCCAAGGTAACCCTAAACCCTATTTCCAACTCGATCGGTGAATCGCTAAATCGCTAAAGTCATAAAAACTCTCTCCCGGTAAAATATTCGTTTAAAAAAATAAAAAAAAAATTTAAGATGAATATAAGTAAAAGAAAATCAGAAACGAAAAAGTAAAAAAAAATGAGAGGGGAATTCTTGAGTTCGATTATCGATGGAGACAATTTCGAAATTTATAATTTCTGAAATATCTCAGATCTGGTCTGGTGGGAGGCTTCGGCCGTGGCTCGTTACCATTCTACCATCAAAGACGTATCGCTAAGCTATTTAGCGTTCCGGCTCGATAGCGTGTAAAAATTTAATAAATCCTAGCTTATCCCCTTCCAAGTTAGCCCGTTACCATCTAAACTGCATCGTCACTTACCATCAGGTGAGATCGTAGAACAAGGACTGTCTTGGAAAGAAAATTAAAAAATGACATTATCTGCAATCGCTTTTCGAATATTATCGGTATCTACATTCTAAGGTTTCATTATTTATTAGGGAAATTTTGGGTTCGTAAACTGGCAACACACATTAAATGGCGAACTCTAATTTAATTATTTTCTACAAATTTCAATTTCTTATTTTGCAGGAACTGATGTGCTTGAATGTTATTTACTGATGGTAGGTGATGTTATTGGTTATTTTAGATCGTCCTGTTAAGTTTTTTTCACATTTTATTTACCAAAAACCGCCATTTAAAAGAACAAAATATTGGCTCGCGAGCTCCATACCTGGTGATGACCTAATTCAAACTGAGCACGGGAAAAGGGCGTGAACCACATGTGGCAGCACAAATTTTCGACGCATTCACAGCCTTTAGGCTCCATCTTGTAAATCTTTGCTTTACGTCAACAATTTATGATTAGGTACTATTTAGTAGCACATTGATTTATTAACGATAACAAAATCATAACTTTGTAGCTGTCGACGTTAATAAATACTTTGAGTTCTTTTTTTTTTTTTCAAAGGATTATTTAAATAGAAAATAAATGAATTATCCAAAGCATACTTTTTTTATTCTTGACAAAGGTAATCCTTGACTGCGATCTCTCGTCAATCATCTGCCGTCTTTTGACGGCAGGGTGTTAACTAGCCATGGCCTAACTCCTACACTACCAATATAATGCTCCTTTTTTGACCTCGTCCTTTTTTGGAAGTCAGTTAAAAATGAAGTGAAACAAGTAGCTCTATTAAGCCAGCGTCACACCACGTCACGCGCAGCCAAATCATATTAACGAGTACGTCGCACTCGGATCTATCCCTGCCTCACTATTGCACTGGCAATTTTCCACCTCGCACTTGTTAAAGCGTGTACAGAAATAGAGCAGAAGGAATATCGGTCAACTGTTAGTGTTTTGCCGTCTGGGATGCGACACTTTTGTTAGGTCTTTTGTGAGGTAGGTAGGTATTTTAGTTGTAAAAACTATGTGAGAAATCGGGCGACTTGTTTTCTTTATTGTAGTTTGTAAATTTTTCCTCCAATTATTTACAATGGTTAAAATTCCCTGTGCACATTTCAAGCACATACCTACTGTAACGATTATTTCTACTTATTAAATTTTAATACGACCACCATACACCAAATTGCTGTAGATGTTAAATGCTCTTACAAAATTAAATCCTAACTAATATTATTATAAATCAGTGGTTGTAAGCTACTTTGTTTATAGGCCTTTTATCCCAAAAGGTTCACCCGGAATGTAAATATGTATATAAAAGGAAAAGGTGACTGACTGATCTATCAACGCACAGCTCAAACCACTGGACGGATCGGGCTGAAAGGCATGCAGATAGCTATTTGACGTTGGCATCCGCTAAGAAAGAATTTTTCTTTAAGAAAAAATTCAACCCCTAAGGGGGTAAAATAGGGGGTTGAAAAATCGAACTTCACGTGAGCCAAGCCACGGGCTAAAGCTAGTTTTAAAGAAACCCAACTCCACGTGGACGAAATGATGGGCAAGCTAATCCTAAGGAGCTATATCTAACTCCATGTTTGTCATTTTATTACGTATCATTAAATCAATAGAAATCATATTATAGGTACAAAACCATACCATTTATTTAATGAACCGCGCCTGACTCCCAGAAACTACAAAGCTACTTGAAGCTAATTCACAAAGTATGCTGATAAAAAGCATTAACGCAAACATTGCAGAACATTTTAAGCATAGCATACATAAGTGCCGTACATAAAATCACATTAATTTGAACAATGCTAGCCGCAGACGGTACATGGTGCTTGAGGCAGAAGTTATGTTGGAATACTTCTAACAGGCGGGCGCAGGCGGTATGAGTAGATTTACAATAAATACACCAAACAAAGAAAAGAAATCGCTGCGGGAAAACTTCTGCTTTGAGCGCACTCACATTGCTGCACACCACGTGTGAGTGTGTGTGTGTGTGTGTGTGTGTTACTGGATTTCTTTGAACTTGTACTTAAACATGATAATATATTTGCTGTTTTTGTTCTTGATATTATTTATTATTCGTGATTATTCCCTTGTTCTCATTCGCGAGATCTGTGCCGGGTGCCTCACAGTTGGCCGGTGGCGGGTTAAAATCGAATGAATTGTTATTTATTTAGTACTAGCCCGCGACTTTGCTGGCGTTTAGTAAGGTTTTTTAAATCCCGCAGAAGAATCCTTTGTTTTTCTAAGATTAAAAATTCTATGTCAGAATGTCTTCAGATCTTCAACTATTAACACATGGAAAAAATCACATTAATTCGCTACTCTGTTGCTACTTGATTGAAGGACAAATCAACAAACAAACACGCTTATGCTAAACCTGATAACATGGTATCCCTTTCAAATTAGCCCTCTACTATCTTAGACTATATGTGGAGATTATGGTCAAGGGTTACCTTGTCATCAAATAAAAAAAATACATGATTTTGTAAGATATTGTGCTGTAATCTATATTTCTATATTAATGCTAATATGTAATAAATAATAATATACAGAGAGAGCGCGAATTTTGTGAGTTTGTATGTATGTGGAGGGTAATCTTTGGAACCACTTCACCCTACCTACTCGAAAATTCTTTCTCCATTTTAAAGGTACATTATTCCAGATGAACATAGGCTGCTTATTATGTACATATATCTAGTACGGCTGTATATTATGTGCAAGTTAGCTAAAGGTCGAAAAAAATCGTGGAGAGCTTCCACGGCGTGCGTTGCTTTAGGTACCCACCCAATAGTTAAAGTTGCACGAAAATAATGTATGGGTGAATTGTTCCTCTTTAAAAGTTCTAAAAAAGTCAGAATCACAATATCAGAAATATCCGATGCCGACAGAAGTATTCAAAGCAGGCAGGCATACGACTGTGTTGCCCCGGGCTCACCTGCCTGAGTCGGAGCCACCTGATATAATTGGACTTCAAAACTGCGCTCGCAGATCCCCAATCCTTCCGCCTCGCTTCGCACTCCGCCCTCCTATTTATTTTGTCTGTCTTGTCTTCCATTGCTGCTGTCGGCTTGCCTTTTGAACGCTTTTCTATCCTCGAGACGCATTATAGACGGTATCAATTCGTTTCAGATATAGGTACCGATTTGTGAGCGCCTTACTTTGATCTCATGGAACTGTCGTAAACGTAATTGATTCCTGTTCGATTTGATGGAATACAATGATTTGTTATTTTAGAACTTAGTTATACGTATATATACTAACATCATATACTTATTTAGCTATATATTTAAAACTAGCGTTTGCTCGGTGCGCGAGCTGCTAAAGCAGCTCGCGGGAAGTGTTATTACTAAAAGTAAGGCGCGTGGGTGCGCGGCCCGCTAAAGCGGACCGCGATTTTTTTACTCATCAAGTAGACCTTCGGATTCTGGTCATCTTTTGCCAAAAAATTTGTTCGAGCACACCCCACCTATCTGCAATAACCTGGCCGTGCTCCTCATTCACAAAAGAAAACGAAAAAAAAAGAAAAAAAGAAAAGAAAAAAAGAAGAATGAAAAAAAGAAAATGAAAAATGAAAAAAAAGAAAAATAATAAAAAAAAAAGGAAAAAGAAAGAAAAAAAGAAAAAGAAAAAAGCAAATAAATGAAAAATGAAAGAAAAGAAAAAAAAAGATAAAAGAAAAAAAAGAAAAAGAAAATGAAAAATATATAAAAAAATAAAAAAAAGGAAAAAAGAAAAGAAAAAAAAAAGAAAAAAGAAAATGAAAAATGAAAAGAAAGGAAAAGAAAAAGGAAAAGGAAAAACGAAAAAGAAAAGAAAAAGTAAAAGAAAAAGAAAAGAGAAAAAAAGAAAAATGAAGAAAAAGAGAAAAAAAAAGAAAAAAGGAACAAAAAGAAGAAAAAAAAAAGAAAACTCAATATTCGCCATATATTTCGCATGGAAAAAAAATCCGCCATCTTGAGTTTTTTCCTGATCATCAAGTAGACCTTTGGGTCTTGATCATCTGTTGCCAAGAAACTACTCTTCCATCTTTTATACTTTCCGAGATAGACACCAGAGAAAGTTTCTATGGCCGCCATCTTGAATCCGCCATTTTGGATTTTTTTTTTCAACTCCCTGCTAATTGGATGTGGTTTCGAGTAATTTTTGTTGGAGCACACCCTACCTAGTTGGTCGCGTGGATAGTTGGCAAAAAAACCACTCTTTCACCTTTTTTAACCCATTTCCAAAAAGGAGGAGGTTCTCAATTCGGCCAGTATATTTTTCTTTAAGCTGCTAAAGCAGCTCGCGGGAAGTGTTATTGCTACAAGTAGGGCGCGTGGGTGCGCGGCCCGCCAAAGCGGACCGCGATTGTTCGGCTTTATTTATTTCGCTCGGTGCGCGAGCTGCTAAAGCAGCTCGCGGGAAGTGTTATTACTACAAGTAGGGCGCGTGGGTGCGCGGCCCGCTAAAGCGGACCGCGATTTTTTTACTCATCAAGTAGACCTTCGGATTCTGGTCATCTTTTGCCAAAAAATTTGTTCGAGCACACCCCACCTATCTGCAATAACCTGGCCGTGCTCCTCATTCACAAAAGAAAAAGAAAAAAAAAGAAAAAAAAAAAGAAAAAAAAGAAAAAAAGCAAATGTAAAATGAAAAAAAAGATAAAGAAAAAAGCCTTATGAACCTATCAAAATCAATGTCTTGCATAGATCCCAACTTCTAGTCCCTTCAATATTCCCCGTACATTTTGTATGAAAAAAAAAAATCCGCCATCTTGAATTTTTTTCCTACTCACCAGGTAGACCTCCGGGTTTTGATCATTTTTTGTCGAGAAACCGCTCCTCCATCTTTTATAGTCTCCGAGAGAGAGACGGACAAAATTTGCCGCCATTTTTTTTCCGCCATTTTGGAATTTTTTTTCAACTCACTGGCAACTGCTCAAGGTTCCGAATGACATTTGGTCGAGCACCCTCCACCTATCTTCTATACCCTGGCCGTGCCCCTCGCCCGTCTCCGAACTCCTCACTCATCAGCTCTCTCCACCTTTCTCCGAGTCACATTCTTTGAGCTCTATACGACACCATGGGTGAATAAAATTTTTTTCATACAAAATTATACAAGAGAGGGGTGGAAATTTGAGACGTCACAGCTCGGCCGCCATCTTGTTTTTTTAATTTTTTTCACTTTTTCTGTTAATCGTTTACTAATTTTTACAATAATCCAAAATTTCAAAGAAATCCGTTGGAAAACAAAAGAGTTGCAAGATTCACGTCGGCCGCCATCTTGTTTTTCCGAAATGTCATAATTTTTCCCCACTCGAATCCCCCACCCGAACATATCTCCCGTACATCATTTTATCGTTTTTTGTCTCTTTCTAGGAGAACAATTATGTCAATCAGTGAGTGAGTGAGTGAGTCAGTGGTAATCGAGCTATATATATTATAACTAGCGTTTGCTCGGTGCGCGAGCTGCTAAAGCAGCTCGCGGGAAGTGTTATTGCTCCAAGTAGGGCGCGTGGGTGCGCGGCCCGCTAAAGCGGACCGCGATTGTTCGGCTTTATTTATTTCGCTCGGTGCGCGAGCTGCTAAAGCAGCTCGCGGGAAGTGTTATTACTAAAAGTAAGGCGCGTGAGTGCGCGGCCCGCTAAAGCGGACCGCGATTGTTCGGCTTTATTTATTTCGCTCGGTGCGCGAGCTGCTAAAGCAGCTCGCGGGAAGTGTTATTGCTACAAGTAGGGCGCGTGGGTGCGCGGCCCGCTAAAGCGGACCGCGATTGTTCGGCTTTATTTATTTCGCTCGGTGCGCGAGCTGCTAAAGCAGCTCGCGGGAAGTGTTATTACTACAAGTAGGGCGCGTGGGTGCGCGGCCCGCTAAAGCGGACCGCGATTTTTTTTCTCATCAAGTAGACCTTCGGATTCTGGTCATCTTTTGCCAAAAAATTTGTTCGAGCACACCCCACCTATCTGCAATAACCTGGCCGTGCTCCTCATTCACAAAAGAAAAAGAAAAAAAAAGAAAAAAAAAAAAGAAAAAAAAGAAAAAAAGCAAATGTAAAATGAAAAAAAAGAAAAAGAAAAAAAGCCCTATGAACCTATCAAAATCAATGTCTTGCATAGTTCCCAACTTCTAGTCCCTTCAATATTCCCCATACATTTTGTATGGGGGGAAAAAAAAATCCGCCATCTTGAATTTTTTTCCTACTCACCAGGTAGACCTCCGGGTTGTGATCACCTTTTGTCGAGAAACCGCTCCTCCATCTTTCATAGTCTCCGAGAGAGAGACGGACAAAATTTGCCGCCATTTTTTTTCCGCCATTTTGGATTTTTTTTTCAACTCACTGGCAACTGCTCGAGGTTTCGAATGACATTTGGTCGAGCACCCTCCACCTATCTTCTATACCCTGGCCGTGCCCCTCGCCCGTCTCCGAACTCCTCACTCATCAGCTCTCTCCACCTTTCTCCGAGTCACATTCTTTGAGCTCTATACGACACCTTGGGTGAAAAAAATTTTTTTCATACAAAATTTTACAGGAGAGGGGTGGAAGTTTGAGACGTCACAGCTCGGCCGCCATCTTGTTTTTTTAATTTTTTTTACTTTTTCTGTTAATCGTTTACTAATTTCTACAATAATCCAAAATTTCAAAGAAATCGGTCGGAAAACAAAAGAGTTGCAAGATTCACGTCGGCCGCCATCTTGTTTTTCCGAAATGTCATAATTTTCCCCAACTCGAATCCCCCCCCCAAACACATCTCCCGAACATCATTATATCGATTTCCGTCTCCTTCTAGGAGAACAATTATGTCAATGAGTCAGTGAATCAGTCAGTCAGTGGTAATCGAGCTATATATATTATAATAACTAGCGTTTGCTCGGTGCGCGAGCTGCTAAAGCAGCTCGCGGGAAGTGTTATTGCTACAAGTAGGAAGCGTGGATGCGCGGCCCGCTAAAGCGGACCGCGATTGTTCGGCTTTATTTATTTCGCTCGGTGCGCGAGCTGCTAAAGCAGCTCGCGGGAAGTGTTATTACTACAAGTAGGGCGCGTGGGTGCGCGGCCCGCTAAAGCGGACCGCGATTTTTTTACTCATCAAGTAGACCTTCGGATTCTGGTCATCTTTTGCCAAAAAATTTGTTCGAGCACACCCCACCTATCTGCAATAACCTGGCCGTGCTCCTCATTCACAAAAGAAAAAGAAAAAAAAAGAAAAAAAAAAAGAAAAAAAAGAAAAAAAGCAAATGTAAAATGAAAAAAAAGATAAAGAAAAAAGCCTTATGAACCTATCAAAATCAATGTCTTGCATAGATCCCAACTTCTAGTCCCTTCAATATTCCCCGTACATTTTGTATGAAAAAAAAAAATCCGCCATCTTGAATTTTTTTCCTACTCACCAGGTAGACCTCCGGGTTTTGATCATTTTTTGTCGAGAAACCGCTCCTCCATCTTTTATAGTCTCCGAGAGAGAGACGGACAAAATTTGCCGCCATTTTTTTTCCGCCATTTTGGAATTTTTTTTCAACTCACTGGCAACTGCTCAAGGTTCCGAATGACATTTGGTCGAGCACCCTCCACCTATCTTCTATACCCTGGCCGTGCCCCTCGCCCGTCTCCGAACTCCTCACTCATCAGCTCTCTCCACCTTTCTCCGAGTCACATTCTTTGAGCTCTATACGACACCATGGGTGAATAAAATTTTTTTCATACAAAATTATACAAGAGAGGGGTGGAAATTTGAGACGTCACAGCTCGGCCGCCATCTTGTTTTTTTAATTTTTTTCACTTTTTCTGTTAATCGTTTACTAATTTTTACAATAATCCAAAATTTCAAAGAAATCCGTTGGAAAACAAAAGAGTTGCAAGATTCACGTCGGCCGCCATCTTGTTTTTCCGAAATGTCATAATTTTTCCCCACTCGAATCCCCCACCCGAACATATCTCCCGTACATCATTTTATCGTTTTTTGTCTCTTTCTAGGAGAACAATTATGTCAATCAGTGAGTGAGTGAGTGAGTCAGTGGTAATCGAGCTATATATATTATAACTAGCGTTTGCTCGGTGCGCGAGCTGCTAAAGCAGCTCGCGGGAAGTGTTATTGCTCCAAGTAGGGCGCGTGGGTGCGCGGCCCGCTAAAGCGGACCGCGATTGTTCGGCTTTATTTATTTCGCTCGGTGCGCGAGCTGCTAAAGCAGCTCGCGGGAAGTGTTATTACTAAAAGTAAGGCGCGTGAGTGCGCGGCCCGCTAAAGCGGACCGCGATTGTTCGGCTTTATTTATTTCGCTCGGTGCGCGAGCTGCTAAAGCAGCTCGCGGGAAGTGTTATTGCTACAAGTAGGGCGCGTGGGTGCGCGGCCCGCTAAAGCGGACCGCGATTGTTCGGCTTTATTTATTTCGCTCGGTGCGCGAGCTGCTAAAGCAGCTCGCGGGAAGTGTTATTACTACAAGTAGGGCGCGTGGGTGCGCGGCCCGCTAAAGCGGACCGCGATTTTTTTTCTCATCAAGTAGACCTTCGGATTCTGGTCATCTTTTGCCAAAAAATTTGTTCGAGCACACCCCACCTATCTGCAATAACCTGGCCGTGCTCCTCATTCACAAAAGAAAAAGAAAAAAAAAGAAAAAAAAAAAAGAAAAAAAAGAAAAAAAGCAAATGTAAAATGAAAAAAAAGAAAAAGAAAAAAAGCCCTATGAACCTATCAAAATCAATGTCTTGCATAGTTCCCAACTTCTAGTCCCTTCAATATTCCCCATACATTTTGTATGGGGGGAAAAAAAAATCCGCCATCTTGAATTTTTTTCCTACTCACCAGGTAGACCTCCGGGTTGTGATCACCTTTTGTCGAGAAACCGCTCCTCCATCTTTCATAGTCTCCGAGAGAGAGACGGACAAAATTTGCCGCCATTTTTTTTCCGCCATTTTGGATTTTTTTTTCAACTCACTGGCAACTGCTCGAGGTTTCGAATGACATTTGGTCGAGCACCCTCCACCTATCTTCTATACCCTGGCCGTGCCCCTCGCCCGTCTCCGAACTCCTCACTCATCAGCTCTCTCCACCTTTCTCCGAGTCACATTCTTTGAGCTCTATACGACACCTTGGGTGAAAAAAATTTTTTTCATACAAAATTTTACAGGAGAGGGGTGGAAGTTTGAGACGTCACAGCTCGGCCGCCATCTTGTTTTTTTAATTTTTTTTACTTTTTCTGTTAATCGTTTACTAATTTCTACAATAATCCAAAATTTCAAAGAAATCGGTCGGAAAACAAAAGAGTTGCAAGATTCACGTCGGCCGCCATCTTGTTTTTCCGAAATGTCATAATTTTCCCCAACTCGAATCCCCCCCCCAAACACATCTCCCGAACATCATTATATCGATTTCCGTCTCCTTCTAGGAGAACAATTATGTCAATGAGTCAGTGAATCAGTCAGTCAGTGGTAATCGAGCTATATATATTATAATAACTAGCGTTTGCTCGGTGCGCGAGCTGCTAAAGCAGCTCGCGGGAAGTGTTATTGCTACAAGTAGGAAGCGTGGATGCGCGGCCCGCTAAAGCGGACCGCGATTGTTCGGCTTTATTTATTTCGCTCGGTGCGCGAGCTGCTAAAGCAGCTCGCGGGAAGTGTTGTTACTACAAGTAGGGCGCGTGGGTGCGCGGCCCGCTAAAGCGGACCGCGATTTTTTTACTCATCAAGTAAACCTTCGGATTCTGTTCATCTTTGCCAAAAAATTTGTTCGAGCACACCCCACCTATCTGCAATAACCTGGCCGTGCTCCTCATTCACAAATGAAAAAGAAAAAAAAAGAAAAAAAAAAAGAAAAAAAAGAAAAAAAGCAAATGTAAAATGAAAAAAAAGAAAAAGAAAAAAGCCCTATGAACCTATCAAACTCATTGTCTTGCATAGTTCCCAACTTCTAGTCCCTTCAATATTCCCCATACATTTTGTATGAAAAAAAAAAATCCGCCATCTTGAATTTTTTTCCTACTCACCAGGTAGACCTCCGGGTTTTGATCATCTTTTGTCGAGAAACCGCTCCTCCATCTTTTATAGTCTCCGAGAGAGAGACGGACAAAATTTGCCGCCATTTTTTTTCCGCCATTTTGGAATTTTTTTTCAACTCACTGGCAACTGCTCGAGGTTTCGAATGACATTTGGTCGAGCACCCTCCACCTATCTTCTATACCCTGGCCGTGCCCCTCGCCCGTCTCCGAACTCCTCAGTCATCAGCTCTCTCCACCTTTCTCCGAGTCACATTCTTTGAGCTCTATACGACATCATGGGTGAAAAAAATTTTTTTCATACAAAATTATACAGGAGAGGGGTCGGAAATTTGAGACGTCACAGCTCGGCCGCCATCTTGTTTTTTTTAATTTTTTTCACTTTTTCTGTTAATCGTTTACTAATTTCTACAATAATCCAAAATTTCAAAGAAATCGGTTGGAAAACAAAAGAGTTGCAAGATTCACGTCGGCCGCCATCTTGTTTTTCCGAAATGTCATAATTTTTCCCCACTCGAATCCCCCACCCGGACATATCTCCCCTACATCATTGTATCGATTTCCGTCTCCTTCTAGGAGAACAATCGTGTCAATGAGTGAGTGAGTGAATCAGTCAGTGGTAATCGAGCTATATATATTATATAATAACTAGCGTTTGCTCGGTGCGCGAGCTGCTAAAGCAGCTCGCGGGAAGTGTTATTGCTACAAGTAGGTCGCGTGGGTGCGCGGCCCGCTAAAGCGGACCGCGATTGTTCGGCTTTATTTATTTCGCTCGGTGCGCGAGCTGCTAAAGCAGCTCGCGGGAAGTGTTATTACTACAAGTAGGGCGCGTGGGTGCGCGGCCCGCTAAAGCGGACCGCGATTTTTTTACTCATCAAGTAGACCTTCGGATTTTGGTCATCTTTTGCCAAAAAATTTGTTCGAGCACACCCCACCTATCTGCAATAACCTGGCCGTTCTCCTCATTCACAAAAGAAAAAGAAAAAAAAAGAAAAAAAGCAAATGTAAAATGAAAAAAAAGAAAAAGAAAAAAAGCCCTATGAACCTATCAAAATCAATGTCTTGCATAGTTCCCAACTTCTAGTCCCTTCAATATTCCCCATACATTTTGTATGGGGGGAAAAAAAAATCCGCCATCTTGAATTTTTTTCCTACTCACCAGGTAGACCTCCGGGTTGTGATCATCTTTTGTCGAGAAACCGCTCCTCCATCTTTTATAGTCTCCGAGAGAGAGACGGACAAAATTTGCCGCCATTTTTTTTCCGCCATTTTGGAATTTTTTTTCAACTCACTGGCAACTGCTCGAGGTTTCGAATGACATTTGGTCGAGCACCCTCCACCTATCTTCTATACCCTGGCCGTGCCCCTCGCCCGTCTCCGAACTCCTCGCTCATCAGCTCTCTCCACCTCTCTCCGAGTCACATTCTTTGAGCTCTATACGACACCATGGGTGAAAAAAAGTTTTTTCATACAAAATTTTACAGGAGAGGGGTGGAAATTTGAGACGTCACAGCTCGGCCGCCATCTTGTTTTTTTAATTTTTTTCACTTTTTCTGTAAATCGTTTACTAATTTCTACAATAATCCAAAATTTCAAAGAAATCGGTTGGAAAACAAAAGAGTTGCAAGAATCACGTCGGCCGCCATCTTGTTTTTCCGAAATGTCATAATTTTTCCCCACTCGAATCCCCCACCCGGACATATCTCCCCTACATCATTGTATCGTTTTCCGTCTCTTTCTAGGAGAACAATCGTGTCAATCAGTCAGTGAGTCAGTGAGTGAGTGGTAATCGAGCTATATATATTATAAAAATAATACTATTTATGTAAATGAAAATGCGAAAGTTTGTTTTGGAACGTAATATTTTATAACTTAAAAATAAGTTATAAAAAATTAGGGAAAAATTCCACATGTAGAAATTATTTAAAATAAAATTGAAAATAGAAAATTCAGTCTGTCGAGCTGGGATTCGAACCATCGACCTTTAACTGTTTAGCGACTGTAGAAACCACAAGGCTACGGAGATCTAATATTGTAGTGTGAAAATATTGAACACAATGCCAAATTAATTAATCGAAAGGAACTTCGTTCCATCCGGGTGTCCCTTGACACCTCTCAAGTTTTTTTTTGCTTTGTTGGTTAGTGTTTTAATCACGCAGCAACGAAGAAACGGATATTTGACAACCTAGTTGGAAAGTGAGATAAGCTAAATAGGAAAACAAATGCTTCCCACAGGATTTTCAAAAGACCTAATTCCCCGTCGACGAAGCCGCAGGTAAAAGCTAGTAATATGAATTTAATACTACAAATTTTGTCTGTGTATTAACGATAATGTTTTGGTGGGCTCATTTTCTTAGCTGTTTGTTTAGAGTAGATGTGGATGTTATAAAATAAGTCTCATTAAATTTCACTTATCCACACAGCACACTTCATGATACGTGTAGTCAGATTGTCTGTTCAATATAATGTAATAAAATGTTTAGACAACAACGAATTAAAATAAACTGTAAGTCTTGAGAGGAATCCCCAAATACATCTCATGCAAATAGAAGTGTCGTTTTCGGCCACTTGAGAAGCAAATCAAGAAAGAAACTCGGAGCCGCGGCGGTCGAGCGTCGTTCACGCCTCAATCAACTGCCAGTTACGCTCCTTTGTACACCGAGTGCCTTCACTAGCCTCGAATCTTAAACGATTTCAGTGCTACAATGTTTTACACGCGAGGCAAAACTTTACTGTCTCAGAGTCGATGAACCATGTGTTTTCATGCAAGATTTCTTATTGATGCCTCAAAAGATTTCTTATTTGTTAGATTCATATTATTTATTGTACCTACTAATTCTACGATTAATTGTTGATTCCCATTAGTTTTACTTTGAACTATATTTGTATATTGTTTTAATACCTAATAAAATGTATTTTAAATGCGACATTGATCTACCTGTCTGTGTACCTTTTCAGTCTTTTCACGTCTAAACTACAGAATGGATTTTGAAAAAATTTGGTACGGTTTTTGCATCATTGCGAAGGACAGAATATTTTCATCACGAAGTTCCTATTCTTAAAAAAAACCTAAATCAAATTAGAAGAAATCGCAGGCATCAGATACATTATATAATTCCATATCTACTATTCAATTCCATGGAAATGTAATGTAAATGGATTTAGGAGTGGTACTTTATATTGTACCTACCAAAATGATATACTGAGCACTGGTTGCAAATGAAGTTTATCACACCATCTCTCAGACTATTCATGAAGATTGACGTCTTTGCATAAATCGACATTCAAGTAGGAGTAAATAAGCTAAGGTGAACGACTTAAGGGTCATATTGCAAATATGAAAATAAAGAAAATAAGCTCGCCGTGACCGCTCCTCCAATCGCGCAACTCGCTTTTATTACATCCATAAATTCATCATATCGCAACGGCACCGCGGGTCGCCATTGGCCGCGCGAGGGAGAAAGCCAGGGCTTCTCACTCGCACCTCCTTCATATTAATATTGAATTTTTCTCGACCCCCACCCGCCACCCCCGCGGGAGGCTCTACACTCGCTCGCCCCGTATTGTTGTTATCTTTAATGTTGTGGAAAACGCGTTTTCTTGTGTCGTTAACTTTTATATTGCACGAGTGATACTTTTACGAGTTTGATACATAACTTATGCTAGGTCCAAGTAGATAAATGTACTTATCCCATTAAAACACTCGGCTGTATAGTACATAATTACAGTTTTAAAATTTAACGCGTTAACGCCTTTTACCCCCACAAAACTTTTACTATATATACCTACTCAGATCTTTTTACTCGAGAGGCTCTATTATCTCGAAAAAGTTTATAATTACGAAACTCAGAATAAAAGTTAATAATGAGTGAAAAACAGGAATTGGAAACCTTTTTAGTAATCTCTAAGCAGAATCTTCATCGCCAATCATTCGCAGCCGGCAATTCACTCAGCAAAGAGAACATAATTATCGGAAATATCACTACCGAAATGTCATGAAGTGTTTTGAACTCTCTTGGATATGCGCGAGACGTGATACACGAAAATACATCACTCTAAAACTAAAGCAAAACACAAAACATACTCAGTACCGTTTAATTATTTACCCTTTGAATTATAATCCTCCATTATTGTTTTCGTGAAACCAAATCAAAATAGAAACAAAGAACATAATAAATTAATCACTCCCAAAAGGGGTCCGCTATTCTCCCCTTTAATGTTTTCCTTTACGTTTTCCTTTAATGCATTGTCTGCCAACGAAATTAAAAAGAGAGGAAATAACCCGTCTCCGGCATAAAACGACATTGACCTTTCACGAGTTGCTACATTATTATTACAATAATAATAATTTAATTGGGTATAGAATTAAGTTGGAAACTAAATTAGGTATGTCTCTAGATTTTTAATTAAGCAATTTTTTCATACTAGATGATGCCGACGAATTCGTCTGCGTGGATTAAAATTCTTTGATTCCCACGGGAACTCATTGATTTTCCGGGATAAAATTTAGGTATCCTGGGTATAAGCTAATCTCCATTTCAAAGAGCCAAATGGATCCATTCGTTGTCGCGTGAAGGAGTAACAAACATCCATCCATCCATCCATCTATCAATCCTCACCAACTTTCGCATTTATAATATTAGTAGGATAGTATATGAATAAGTTGGTGAAATAAATAAAGAAAACTTGAAATTAGTCCACGTAAATAATCCAGTATTTGATATATATAGCAGAGTTAACATTTAAATATTCCTAAATAAGAACAACCCTCATAAAATATTATAAACCTAACGTTTTCTCTGTGCCGTTTTAACCTACCAGTAAAAATGCAAACATACCATATTGTAAAGAAAATACACGAAATTCTGAAGATTTCCTCCCTTATATTTCAAAGCTCAAAAGAAATCGGTAGCAATATCTGTCTGAAAAATATATCGGATTGCTTTGTCGCAGCTTTCGAAATCGAAATCTATTTTCCTTCAAATCTAAGTGAATCCCGTGCGGATTGGAAATGTACCCTTTACCTACCGCCGGGCGAGGCAATTGATATTCCAACAATACAATGTATGAATAAAATATAAACTGAGTTCCTATCAGGCGTGTTCGGTGCAATCGCCGCTTGGATTTAGGAAATCTCTTGTTATTTCAGGCTTACGTGTAATGTGTTGCTTTAAATAATGTGTCTCATTGTGAATACTTTTTGATTTATTCCTGATAAAGATATTTTTAACTAAGTAGTTCAGTTTAAAAAGTTAGTTAGTAATACCTGAAATTGAATGTTGGAATTTATATTATTCCATTTTGGGCATGGTAATTAAGTTAGTCAATTTATTATATCTCTGGAATCACCATTACCAACAATACCTATTACGAGTATGTTGTCCCTACCTTTTCTACCAAACGTTAAACAGTGTTTACGTAGGTATATATATTACGTAGGTATAGGTTATCAAGTTTTCCTTTACTAACTTTTCAGTACATCAGTGTAGTAGTAAGTCTTTAATTTATTTCTTGCTCAAATTGTAAGGAATATAAACGTATATAATATATATACGTATATAGTATATAATATATTAATATAATATATAAAATATTATAGTATAGTATATAAAATACTAAAAACAATTTAATTTATTAATTTTTTTTGTTGTCACTGCCATCTAACAGAAAGAAGTGAAACCACGTAGTTTCTATTGAAGACCTTCAATACTTGCACAGCAAAAGGTATGCCAAAAGTCTATGTCTTCTCTTTTACTATATACATAATATTTTAATTCAGGAACTATGTTATCAAAAACACTATCCGGACTTTCTCGTAAAACTACTTTCGTGTAATATAATTGAGAAAAGCCACGTTGTTCGCGTCCCCCACTCATTTAGCTGTCGGAGAGATATTTAATACTGCGAGTGACCCCCGTTTTCTGTAAATGTATTGAACACATCTGCCGGACATCGTGGTATAATTTTGCCGTAATAAATTTAACAGTTTAAATGAAATGATTCGTATGTAATATTTTTTACAACTTGTTTTTGCTAATGTACGAGTAACAAGTTACTTAATGATAACTACTTTATTAATGTTATTTCAATTAATAATTAGGTGTACACTTATAAGAATTACCAAACAATGAAATGTAAAATCTTAACAGATTTCGATAAATTGTATCTATTCTTGTACACCTGATACTTATTTCAAATAAATGTTACATCTATAAAATAAAATGTTTGTTTGGTGGTTGTTAGAGTAGTATTGTGTCAGATGTGTTTTTCATTTAGTTGTGTTTTTACTATTCTTTTACGCGTAGGGACTTCTACACCCGTAGCAAATAGCTATCTACGCACTGTCCGTAATCTTCTGCGTCTTAAATAAAATAGTGTAACGTAAGTAGTATATGGCCGGTACCTTATGAATTAAATATGAGCGCTTTATTTGATTCCGAAGTCCCTCGATATCTGATAATAAAAAAGAAATTTATCGCACACATCCAAGCGGGAAGGAGATGCGGAGGCTCATAGTCCGCTATTTTTTACTGGCGTCCGTCGACAATCACTTCATAGCGACCCCTGTCCGAGCGTTCGATGACAGAATTATTTATCAGTTTGAAAAATGACGGGAAATTGAATGTAGTCGCAATGTTTACAACGCATTTTCTGTCCGGTGTCCTCGGGGGCTCCTTCCCCCGCGTTCCGATGTCCACTTTTCAAAGAGGCCGCTCGGACGAGGGTCGAAAAAGTGTCCCCAGAGTAAAAAATAAAAAATAAGCATTCGTATTGTATCTACATTCGGCGATGTAACGCGTACGGTGAATGACAAAGAAAAAGCAGCGCCGAATGCGAGAGGCACCAAGTCGAGACGGGTGATGCTTTATTCATTTAGTGGGTATAATTGTTTCTGCTCTGGGTTGGCATTACGGGCATTACGCTATGACGCAATCTATTTGAGTGACCGGAGCCATGTGTCCGCCCCACGCCTGCGAGCCCAGGGGACGTAATATATATCCACTGCTTCCGACTTCAGATCTCTATTGAATTATCTAACTCTGATAAAGGAAACTTTGAAGGATAACTCGGATACCTACTGTTGCGCTTTACGAGCCAGATGTCTTTGAAACTTACAATAACATGGAAAGCTTAATTTTGTCATTCCTAGAGATTATAGTCCTTAGTAGCCATATAATCGCTAAATCGGCATTCCGAACCAGTGGTAGACTCATTGACGATTCAAAAGTACTTGTAAAAGTTTATTTGAATAAAAAACATTTCTATTCTATTCTATAATCATAGGTACTAAATTTAATCTAGGTATACTTATAAAAAGACTTGTCCTGACTGACTGACTAATCTATCAACGCAGTCACTGGAGTTAGAAACTTGAAATTTTGACAGTAGATTATTTTTATGACATAGGTGCTCACTAAGAAGGATTTTGTGAAATTTTGTTCCAAAGTGGATGAAAGTTTGTATCAAAGTCCGTCATTTTTCAAGTTATCCATAAAACTTGATATTTCAGCTTTCGATTAAAAATAAGCAATACGTGTTTCACAGTTTTTGAAAATTCCCCACCCAAAACCTAATTCCACGCGGAAGAAGTCTGGGGTACAAAGGCTATTTTATAATAAAACTTGACTACTTACTACTAAAAACAGTAATCGTATATTTACTTATACCTAGAATGCAAGCAATGATGATCTGCACATACCTTTTCACTTCAACTTTCTACAACATATTATTCTCCAATGAGCTTTTATAAACTCGGCGGCGGCCTACCTCTACGCCGACTACTTTAGAGGTACGCAGGCTACTTTTAAGGTACGTAGGCTACCTTGGAGGTACGCAGGCTACTTTTGTGGTACGCAGGCTACCTGCGTACCTCTAAAGTAGTCGGCGTACCTCTAAAGTAGCCGGCATACCTCTATAGTAGCTGTCGTACGTTCAAAATAGCCTGCGTACCTCTAAAGTAGTCGGTGTACCTCTAAAGTAGCCGACGTACCTCTAAAGTAGCTGGCGTACCTTAAAAGTAGCCTGCGTACCTCCAAAGTAGCCTGCGAACCTACCTCTAAAGTAGTCATCGTACCTTTAAAGTAGCCGGCGTACGTCTAAAGTAGCTGGCGTACCTTAAAAGTAGCCTGCGTACCTCCAAAGTAGCCTGCGTACATTAAAAGTAGCCTGCGTACCACCAAAGTAACCTGCGTACCTCTAAAGTTGTCGGCGTATCTCTAAAGTATCTGGCGTACCTTAAAAGTAGCCTGCGTACCTCTAAAGTAGTCAGCGTACCTCTAAAGTAGCCGGCGTACGTCTAAAGTAGCTGGCGTACTTAAAAGTAGCCTGCGTACCTCCAAAGTAGCCTGCGTACCTCCAAAGTAGCCTGCGTACATTAAAAGTAGCCTGCGTACCACCAAAGTAGCCTGCGTACCTCTAAAGTAGTTGGCGTACCTCTAAAGTATACGGCGTACCTCTAAAGTAGCTGTCGTACCTTAAAAGTAGCCTGCGTACCTCTAAAGTAGTCGGCGTACCTCTAAAGTAGCCGGTGTACCTCTAAAGTATCTGCAGTACCTTAAAAGTAGCCTGCGTACCACCAAAGTAGCCTGCGTACCACCAACGTAGCCTGCGTACCTCTAAAGTAGAAGGCGTACCTATTAAGTAGCTGGCGTACCTCTAAAGTATGTGGCGTACCTTAAAAGTAGCCTGCGTACCTTCTAAGTAGCCTGCGTACCACCAAAGTAGCCTGCGTACCTCTAAAGTAGACGGTGGACCTCTAATTAGTTGGCGTACCTTAAAAGTAGCCTGCTTACCACCAAAGTAGCCTGCGTATCACCAAAGTTGCCTACGTACCTCTAAAGTAGACGGTGTACCTCTAAAGTAAACTTCAATAATTAAATGTGCCTGTTATTATCCTCTTAGGTGTAAACTAGCGGCACGCTATGATGGCCGGTTTGACACATTACAATAGTGATGTGGAATGTCAATTTATTCTCGAACAAAAAACAATTAAGTTTTGTTTTTGTACCTGATTAAATAGGTTTAATAAAACAAAAATGTATATGTTTATTTAATTTATTTGAACGAACTGAATATTTGAATGAAAATGAATATACATACTTTATATGCACACAAGAAACATATGAATACAAAAGATACCAAAAAAGGTGCCACAAAAGGCCATAATTAATCAGATTCGTCCATACTACTATTTTCACTGTCGTCACTGCTATCATCACCTACATTAATAATTATATGTTCGTTTTCTATAATATTATCTATTTTCACATCATATTTTTTTTCATATTTTTTTTTAGTTATCCGTCTAACAGTTCGTTGTCCAATATTAAGCGCATCAGCTACGCGTTCAACCACTGACATTATAGGTAAAATTGGCCCTCCATTTTGAGCTTCACGATCGAAATAGTTACGAAGGCGTATTACGAACTCACGTGTCTGACTATTTAGAACAGTTCTCTGCGTACGTTCGGTCATATCGACGAAATCCACAACAAAGGGCTTGAACAGAGTCCAAATTAACGAGCAAGGGTCAACAGTAATGCAGTATCAATATTTGAAATCCAAAGCCAGGTCAAAACTATATCACAATCGCATTGCACTGACAGTTTATACTTTTCGAAGCAACGTCAATTCGAAACTGCTTTGTTTTGCATTGAGCATTGACGCGAGTTTGCCGGAGGTAGTAGTTGTGCTAGCCAGCGATCCTATGTGACGATCGTATTAGATTCCATTTTTAAAAATTTTCAATTTAGAAAACCAAATGCCGAGTTGTGGTATATATCATATAAAAATAAAAATTTTACCTTTTGTATGAAACAGCTGATATTTTTTTGCGATTTCAGAGGTTTGTCCACATAGTGAAAATTGTTCATATTCACAAGTACATTCACCCCTTAAATGGTGCAAACTGATTTTTCTACACTTGTATACATTTTAGAAATCAATTTAATAAATAAATTTTGAGTCCTAAACCTAAAACTACATTCGATAAAATTTATGAATCTCTGCACATCACTATCGTCAATAAAGTAATACAATTATTTCCTTCAAAGTCGTTATCAATTAATACGGAACTTCATGAGCGGACAAACGTCAAACCGGCCATCATAGCGTGCCGCTAGTGTAGTTTATATAAAGCACTATGTATATCACTCGGGAGAAAGTGCGATTGTTACTACCATCCCACTGTACAAACATTCTGGCAAATAAATTATTATTATTTTTGGAACGAAGTTCCTTATGGGGCGTTGCGGAAGGGTAAAACGTCCGTAACGTTAAATAAGAGCGTAAGATTTTTCGTCACAGTCTTTGTTGTCTTCGTTTATTTTACACATTCCATCAACGCTTCGATGGCGCAGCGGTAAAAAGAAGCAGTGATACTATCGGTTCAGAGGTTCGATTCCTGACTTCAGATAATTATTATTTATTTTATTTTTATTATTAATTTATTATTATTTATAATTTATAATATTTGGTAAAAAATTAAAAACAAATTACACTTGTTTTTATATATTTTTATAAATCATTGTAAACAAAATAAAGGTGTTCAGATAAATTTGTAAAGTAGTTTTTGATTTTTATCGATAAAAAATCATGATAAAAAATGTACCGAATAATTATTTTCTTTATACCTCGAATAGAACTTGAAATTAATATTTTAATAATAAGGAACTTGGTTCCTATCTGGTGTCCCACGACACCACACGACTTTTTTTAAATATTAATACATGTTTGTTTAGTTAATAGTTGATTAAATGATAATTTTCTTTTACCTTAAAAATGTTTCCAGGCTTAGTATTTAAGTATGTAATTATTCATTTTTAAAAATTAAAAATTGTTTCAACAATCTCTAACAATTTGAAAATAGGCACCTAAAAAACTTATTTTGACATTTTTTGTACCGAAACTCTAAAATTAAAATATTGAGAGATTCTGTTAAATATTTTATTTTGACTTTTTTCATTTTGTTCACCAGGCGATACAGGTAATTTTAATACCAATAATATCAAGTTTTATGATAATATCTCTTATATTGAGAAGATAACTCTGCCTGAGCACACCTAAAGTTACCACCATGTAATATCAGAACAGTTTTATACTTTATTGCCTGTAGTACATAGCTATATAGGTACGTGTCCTATTATAACAGCCATGGCCGCTCGTAAAAATGTTTTATTCACCCCATACGGCGTCGTAAAAGGCGTAATAACGCGAGGAGGCATCGTGGAAGCAATTACCGATCTGTTATAGTTTGTTACAAAGGCGCTGTTTATTATCCTTTTATTATCAACTCATTTCCCGAACAAGGACATCGTTTAATTTCCATGAACGTTATTTTTTAGAAGTAATTAGGTACATGTATCGATTACGTTTTTTTGTGATCTAAATTTGGTCGATTAATTTTCCCAGGATGGAGCGGGGATCTCATTAAGTGTTACTTGACCATTGATTTCCCGATAAGTGCATGCTTAATTAGCTACCGTTCTTTAAATAGACTAAAACAATGTACTATCGAAAAGCTTGGCTTTATGTGGACTCGCGAGCTGGTAAAGACATTTTTTGTCGTCACAATAGCAATTCAATTACAAGTTTTTATGGGCGTAGAGAAATTGTTTATTGAAGCTTTTTGAGAGTTAAGGGAGATGGCACACAGGCTAATTTTAGCTGCAGCGATCGCGCGCATTTATTACCTTTAGCGTTTTTATGACCCTTTGCGTCTGCAGCGCGATTCGCGCGTTTTTATGGCAATTCGCGTTTTTGTGGAATCTTGCGTTTGCTGCGCGATTCGCGCGTTTTAATGGCCATTAGTGTTTTTATGGCCTTTTGCGAGTGCATCGCGTTTTCGTGACTCAAACGCGTTCGCATTTTTATGGCTTTTAGCGTTTTTATGGCTTTTTGCGTTAAATCGCGGAATCGCGCAGCCGACACGAAAGGCCATATCTAAAAACGCTAACGGCAATATAAATTCCTCGATCGCTACCGCTAAAAATCGCAGTTTGCCTGCTCCCTAAGATCATAAGAAGAGAAGAGAAATTTTTGCCTATATAAGAATACATTTTTGACATTTTTCCGAGTGAGATTTTAACTTCAGATTTGTGGATTGCAGTAACAAAAGTTGATTGTACTATTTATATAAGACATTATTTTTTGAACAATTTATATTTTCTGTATGCTTCCAATATTTGAAACCTAGGTAATTGCCAATTGGTGAAATCGGAACACAACCAGTTTTCATAAGATGTGTGAAATCCAAAGTGTGTCCCATCAAAATGAGTTTCGCCATTACAAAGCATGATAAAATTATAGCCTGGACAAACAAAAATAAAGACAGGCAAAAATTACGCATTTTATATCTAACTCATGCCGTATACCTATACCTAGTGCCTTTCCAAGTCGCATGGCCTGTGCACGCCGCTGGTAATTATTTCTCATATGACGTATTAAATCACAACTGCTAATAGGAAGTATTACACTGTAATATGTATACTTTTCTTACGCTTTTACTATGTGAATATCATCGTCGTAAAATGTTTATTTATATCATAACCCAATGAGATTTCTTGCTTATAAGGGCTTATGATTGGAGAAGATAACTCAAACAAGCGTCGCACCCTATTATAATCATAACGAAATATCATAAGCCCGCCCGCCCTACGAGGAAAAACTGAAACTTGCATTCGTTTTCGCCCGCCTACAATATCATAACGCGCTGCTATTGGCCGTTATAAGTTGATATAATATCATAACGGGTCAGGATTGGGCGAGGGCGTAAGGCGCGTCCCCCGCTGCCGTCTCATTAAAGGTTAGTGCACCGCGAGCTGGCCTGTTATAATAACGTACACGTACCAAGTGGGAAAGCGACCCAAGTCAAAAAGGAACATTTGAACCTGAGATTTTTTAGTTTCACAGTATTTGCCAGTAAATATTATAAATCGCCAAATGGTTTACGATTCGTAGAGTTTCGTCGCTGTCGCTTGAACTAGGTATGGCTGGCAGAGACAAGGCTTTATGAAGCCCAGGATGAAAGATTGGGTCTCTGGATTTTTATGGCATATTAGGATATATGTTGGAAAATGTTTTGTAAATATCTTAGTTTGCTGAATTGATTGATAATTGATAAAAATCGATTTATAAATGGTGTTGCTCTGTAACCGAACCTTAAACCGAAATGATTCTGATACCGAGGTTAAATTGTCAAATTTTTTTTCGTTTCTAAGCTCTGGGCATCGAAAGGTCTCTTGAAAGGATCACCACAGTACACAAAATGTCTGTATGCAGCAGAGCTGCCAGCGACTCACTTGAGACTATGCGTACACGCAGTGAAGGGTCTTCCAACGCTACACCTCCCGGTGCGAAGTACCAATTTCAGCACCAGATAGTTACACCACCTGAAGCACATTTATTGTACCTATTACAAAAGTACTATTTAAAAATTATAATTTTTTGAGTTGTGTCACTTTTAGGCTATTGCGAGTATAACTTGTACGGTCATACGTTCCCGCATCGTTCCCTTCCCGCGCGCCTCAATAAATATGTCGGGAGTGGGTCCGCGCCCCCGCCCGCCCGAGTATGAGCGGTAGGAAATGCCGACCGCCGACCGCCCGAGCCGGATCAATAATAATACTCGCCCATATCTGCAGTGGACTGGATCTGCTTGAGAAAGCGACCGGCCGCGCCACCCGCGCCTCCCACCGCCGCTACACAAACAATATAAATCATTTCCCGATCCTGAAGCCGCGGCCACACGAACTGCCGAAACGCTGCACGCTGCGTAGGCCGTAGCTGGTCCGTAGCACCGCACGTACATTTTTTTTGCTAATGGGGGGGGGGGGGGGGTTCTTAAGTTATCCGACATTCTGAGGGAGAATTTGGTTTATGTAGGATTTTTACCAAGGCCCAAGAGGAAAAATAATTGGCCATCAAACATTTGTATCCACTTTTTTCACATGTTTCATTCCACTGTTTTTCCTCTTTATCATCATTATCTCAAGCCATCGCCAGCCCAGTACTTTATTTATCACTCACTGCTACTTACCTACTAGCTACTGGGTACGGCTATGGGGTCGTCTAAAAATGATTGCATCAGAGTGATGATCACAATCACTTCCGATTTTGGTTGATTCTCGCGCTATTGGTTACAATACGTTGATTCAGCAAAAACGCCATTTTAGCCATTCAGAGATGACTGGCGATCATTTTCAGACAATCCCACAGCAGGTTTCCTCTTGAATGGTAAGGGTTTAAGCCATAGTCCACCACGCTGGTCTAATACGGATTGGCAAACTTCACACACCTTTGAGAACATTTTGGAGAACTCTCAGGCATGTAGGTTTCCTCACGATATTTTCCTTCAGCGTTACAGAAAGTGATATTCAATTTCTTAAATCGCACATAACTCCGAAAAGACACAGGTGCGTTCCTGGAATCGAACTCCACGCCCCCGAAAAGAAGGCCTAAGAATTATTAACCACCAGGCTATCACCGCAAAGTGGGTATAATGTGATGATGGCCTTATATTCTTTTGCTCTTTTATTATCGCTTCGTCTTATAGATAAAAAAATTGGTTGTGGGTTTACGGACGATAGTTTTACGTGATAACGTCATAACGAAACATTGACGATGCAAGCCAACGCTTGGGCCGATAGTGCCTCTCTATCGCTTGTTCCGCGCTCTCGTTTAAACGCTGAGGATTAGGAGGAACGTGACACTTTTTCGTGCGTGCAGACGGTGTTCATCGATTTATAAGACGTTATCACGTCAAAATGTTATACTTGATATATCTATTTTCTGAAAGAAGATATTTATAATACCTAAGCATTACCTTTTCATACATAGCTGATACCCCAAAATACAATTTTTAGATTAAAGTATCTTAATAATTATGAAATTATCACCATTACCTTGCTTTCGTAATGTTATATTGTAAGTAGTTATGACAGTCAAAAGCAATTATTAACCAAATAAAATTAATTATAATCAAATAAAGATTCCGCGCGCGCATTCCTGTACAATTTGAAGTACAAAAACTGTATAAAGCTGCATTATATACAGTGCTGCACTGTATGCAGTTTTCAAATAATTATGTTGACACGATCAATACAGTGTTTTCTCTGGTTTTCTAATCTTTCACGCTTTTCATCTAATTTTCGAGAAATAATCACTTATTAGATTACACGGTAGAGCGGGTTAATTTCCGACTATACCCCGTAGGTCATCAGCTTCGAGCAGAGCCACCTTACCCGGCTATTGGCGCGGGGAAGAATGCTGTCCTGGTAACCTTTAAGCGGAAACGTTTCGGATAAGAGGTTGAGAGATCCAGGACCCCTCTCGCTGTGGGCGATTGGCTCACCGCCGACGTGCACAGGGGTATTGTACACTTGTAAACTTGTAAATGTACAGTCCAGTAGTACTCGCGTCGTACACCTCGTCATCCACCTCAACTTCAGACAATACTTATCTGAATTACCTAAATCGCTTTGTATTTATGCCACCAGAAAGCGGTGTTTATTGGTCTTCAATGCTTCTATAGTGAAAAATTGTATTGGAATAGGTAGGTACGAGTATGTTAAATTTTCCTAAAATATCTAACTCCTAAACTCATCGAAAAATATTATTGGTGAATTTCAATTAGACCCCAATACCGTTCATATACCTATAACTAGTGGTTCGCCCCGAACTGAGACCTCGCGGTAACGGTATCCCATGATTATTCATTCAATCGATACATGATAACCAAAACTGACATTATTATTATGCCCGTTTTCACCAAACATACCTAAATCATCCCCTAAGTAGGAGTCTCTTAACGTAGGTAGCTCCTAAATACAATCCTAAGTCCTAACATCCGTCCCAATATCCTTTTAGGTGTCCCGTACAGGATCGTGATAAATAAGTTGACAGAAAACATCAATCACCTAACTTATAGGTAGCCCGTAAAGGTTAGGGAACGTTAGTGAAAACATTGAATTATTATGTAGGTACTAACGAGTGAAACCGGGTTACGGGCATCTGTACAAATCGTCATCTATCGACGCGAATAGAAAATATACAATATTTAACTAAAATTTAACTAAAAAATAATTTTAATTGAATAATATGGTACAAAAAAAATTACAATACAATTATTGTATTATAATAAGTAACTAAATAATAATGGTCGACGCAAAACTGTTTTTGGGATAGGTCGTTAGTCGTAACTCGTAGTTCCATGGGAATAGTTACTGACTGCGCCATCTATTAGCATTATTGTGAAGCTATGTTGATGCTATAATATGAATTACTGATGTACATTAAAAATTAAATAATCTCGTTTCTTTATAATATTCATATAATTTTAGTATTTGTTGTTCAAGTACAGGATATAAGTGACCTAAAAACATAAAATCAGTTTGAAAATCCATAGCGGATTTTCCTAGAGAGCGTCTTCAAGCGAGCGTATAAAATCGCCACTTTGAAAGCCCCCCATTTCGTCAATTTTAAGGGAAAAATTAAAAAAAAAATATTTTTGTACTCAGTTCAAAATTATCTTTAAAATGATACGTAACAATTTTATGTAACGCGATATTTTTTTTTTTTACTTCGCATTCGCTTCTATGAGAGCCCCCCTGAAATAAAGATTTTTATAACTTTTTAAGCCATTTTCGGCTGGAGGCCATCGGTTTACATATTATATCTAAATTTGAAGTAATTACGTTCAGTAATTCAAAAGTTATAAGGCTCTGACAGACGGACGGACGGACGGACGGACAAGTGCAAATCGCTCTAGTTAACTCAAAGACCTTCGCTTCGCTCGGTCGATTAAAGTAATAATTTGTAAAATATGACAGTCATTGTTTTTACGATTTTCTAAAAAAAATTCAAAATCCATCGACCATGTATGAATCATAAATCGAATACAAAGTTTCAGCCAAGTTTTAGCTATAGTCGGAATTTTAATTCGATTCCAGATTTGACAATTTCAGTGTTGCAACGTTATGACAAGTACTAAATAGTGACGTTACGAAATTATTCGATACGGAAATGGAATATTTCCGAATCGATTCCTCTCGTTTATAGTAGTATATCTAAACAACTACTACTTTAATAGAAACTAAGTATATCAGGAAATTAAATATTTCTGAACGGATAATTTAGTTATGACGATTTATTTTATTAAGGATCTGAGAGTTTTCTTTAATAATTGTGTGTGAAATAAATAAAAAAATGTGATCATGAAGGAACATGAGAAATTAAATAAATAGATGTATTATGGTAATATTTTATTTTATAAATCGTCGCCGTCTTCGCTATCGCTATCGCTGTCACTTTCTGTAACATGTATTATAAATGTGTCTGTGATATTGTCAATTAAAATATCTAGCCTACTCATTTTTTCCTCTTCTTTGACAACATGGGATACGCATTTAGACCATTCGGTAGCCGTAATTTTTTGAATGCCTTCCTCAAATAAATTTCTCACGTCTGTCAATTTTAAGGTTTTGTTATTTTGAGCTTCCTGCGCCCATATCAATTCGATAGGGTTCAGCTCGCAATGGTAAGGGGGCAGTCTTAAAACCGTGATCCCATGTTGTGCTGCCATTTCGTCTACAGCGTACTTATTAAAAGACTCGTTATGTGGAATCAGTTCTAAAAGCGTAGCTTTAACCATATCTGGTTCGTAATGAATATTTTTATTTAAAAGCCAGTCTTGAATGGCAGCTTTTTTCCAGCTCATTTTTGGTGCCGTTTCCAATTTTCGGGAGTGGTAAGGTGCATTATCCATCACCACAATTGAGTTTGGTCTTAATTTTGGTAAGACTCCAGCGAACCACTCCTCAAAACAAACTGCGTTCATCTCATCATGGTAATCTTCACAATTTTTCGCAGAAGTTTCATTTTTCACGTACTTGTAGGCATTGCGGATCATTACTTTTTCAGTAACAGTGAAAGCTTTTCGTGGACGTTTTTTTCTTGGGGACAAGAAAACAT
Source organism: Oeneis ivallda (assembly GCA_029955525.1). Classification (NCBI taxonomy): domain Eukaryota; kingdom Metazoa; phylum Arthropoda; class Insecta; order Lepidoptera; family Nymphalidae; genus Oeneis; species Oeneis ivallda. Next base: position 16,632,369 of record JARPMR010000002.1, on the reverse strand, counting down.
CCACGTCTTTTTGTGATGTACTTGGCTGAGGATCCATTTTGATGGAAAACCAAAACAAATAGATTCACTCAAAGTTCACAAAAAACTATAAACGTAACAACAAACACAACGTAATAAAACTTTAACAAAAACCCAACAAAATAACAAAATATCGATTCGCAATGAAACAAGATATTCGTGCAGTCAGACTGGGAGAATGAAGCCGAATGACAAGATAAACAAAATGGCGATAGCTGCACGAGCGCGCACGGGTTGCCAATACAGAAAACTATCTAGGTTCTTTTATTATAAGTTTTGTTTTTAATATAAAAAACAAAAATATTAACTTTTTATAAAATAAAGCAGCGGTTACTAATTAATACTAATAAAGCCTGGAAATTCTAATATTGCACATGCCATTAATGGTTAAGATTAAATTTTGTTTACGTTATGATATAAAAACTAAGTACGTGAGTTACCTATTACTTTTTAATTATTTGTTTATGACATTTTACAATATGACGATTTAGGTTTGACACAATTTTTATTATTTTTTTAATTTTATTCTTTAACATACCTAGTAGGTACCTAATTTTTGTGACTTCTTATTTTATTTATTTGTGCTAGACTGAATATTTTTGTAGATATTGTAATTTAAATATTTAAATGATGTAACATTTTTGACATTCGTAAGCGCTTTTGTAAGCCTAAATCGAAGAAAAATAAACAATACAATACAATACAATAAATAATTATTATGAGTAATTATGTATTTATTTAAATAAAAATCAATAATTTAGTCTTTAATTGGCACACCAATATTATGATTACATAAACATAAATCACGATTGTTTATCGATTTTTGTGTTCATCACTACACTATTATATGTGGTATCATTATTTTACAAAATGACAGTAGCTAATGTCAAACGTGGAATCGAATTATAATTCCGACTATAGTCTTGCCACAATGCGATACTACCTTGATACCTAAATAATTATTTTTCTCTAATTGTCGCATTTATGAAATAAAACGTGCACTTTAATAGGGTAAATGATCCGATCACATTCTTTGTAGCTCGTTACGTTGACCATTACAAGTGAATTGTAATAGATAAAAGTGCATTCGTTTTTAATTTAATTAATTGCTATTCTAAAGAATTTTGTTTTTATATTGTGCTACTTCCAGACATTATCCTACTATCTTCTACTAATATTATAAATGCGAAAGTTTGTGAGGTTAGATGTATGGATGGATGGATGTTTGTTACTCTATAACGCGACAAGGAATGAACCGATTTGGCTGAAATTTGGAACAGAGATAGCTCGTAGGCTTAACTTAGACTTCCTGTCCTGAAAAATTAGAGAGTTCCCGCGGGAATTAAAAATCTTAATCCACGAGATGAAGTCGCGGGCAACATCTAGTTAAAACATAAATGCATTATGCAAATTTTGTGTTTTCCACAATCGGCTATTTCAGGTGACCTCTGCATGAAATTGCATGAAATCTGAACCAGAAATGAGTAAAGTAAATAACTACCAGAAAATTTCATTTATTCATTTATCTCAACCCATCGCCGGTCCGACTAGACACAGTGCACCTCTCGAATGAGAACGATTTAGGATAGGGTACTTATCAAGAAAATTTAATTAAGTACATTTCAATGAAGTACCTATTATGTCGATCGAAGTCATGGCAATACAGAACCGGCAAACTTTGTACAATTTATCAAATTGAGTTACTGAGGGGCAATATCGCAGAGCGAACGCAATATTGCAGCGCGTGACCGCGTCTGCAATACGCGCTCAATACATCGGCCGGCGCCGGGCCCGGCACGTCCGCCGCCCCGCCCGGCGCCCGTCTTCGGCCGCCCGACCCCCGCCCGCCCAACTGACCACCTAGATATTTAGCTAACAATGCCTCGCCGCGAACGCCGGCCACCTAGCCGCTCCGTCCCGCTCCGTCCCGCTCCCGCCCGACAGAGAGCGCCGCGCTCGCCTCCGGTCATTGCTATATTTATTGGCGACGCTCATAAGTACGCGGGTCAGGTTATAAGTTCTACGAAATGAATGGCCGGGCCGCGTAGCGGGCGAGTGCCCGTCGCGCTTAGCAAGAAAGCGCCTCCACAGAACTCGGCGGGGAGGCCACCCCACCCTCAGTAGCATTATAATTAAAAAACAAAAGAATACAGAGGCACTCAGCCTCTTGGCTGCCACTCGTTCGACTTTCATGCGAAAAGTGCAGACACTAAATAAATGGGTATTGATTTTTGTTTACCTTCATTAAGAAAATAAGTTACGTTAAACTGAAGACGAAAGAATTGTATCAAATTAAATGTGTAAAACTTTCCTTTCGGAAGCTTCAAACATGAGCATAGCAGCTGAATTGTTATAATAATAAAAGAAAAGAATGTATTCGATAAGTATATTTCGCTTAGTTGTAGGTACATAGTATATCAATCATAAAGATACCAAGTACTTAAGTAGTGCATTTATGACAATATCAACATATTAATTAGGTAAGCTAAATAAAAATATGTAAGTAACAATACGGAATGGGACCCATGTGTGGGACGCTTACAATTCATCGGAGCGGTTCCTATTACGAACACAATTACGGAGTTCGCAGATGACCGCTCGGTTTTATAATGCGAAGGCACCGTCGAGCAGCCTCCCGCCATCCCTCACCGCTCCCTTGACCATCGACCGACAATTGTAAATGGCACATAAAATAAATGAATGTGCAGCGGGACTCGCCTCTGCAACAGACAATATAAATTACAAACGGACGATTATATTCCGGCGGGAATGAAGCGTTTTCCTTCAGATACACTTTGCATTATACGCCGGTCCGGCGCTGCTCAGGCTCCCTTTCCACGGACGAAGATAATTGAGCGTCCATTTTTAAATGAACTTTTATATTATTTTAATACTAGCTGATACCTGCGTGGATTTAGATTTGTAAAATTCCTGTACTCTTTGATTCTCCGGGATAAAAGTAGTCTATGACACTCCAGATCCTCAACTATACCCATTCAAAAAATCATGTCGATACGTGTCTGTTGCGGTGTGATAAAAGGACAAACCGATAAACCAACAAACAAACACGTTCGCATGTATAATATTAGTAAGTCTTAATCTGCCTATCCATTAGGACAAGAAGAAATGCAATGCTTCAATACTAGGTTTGGTAGGCCGTACCTAAATAACTTTGAAAAACTTAACTATTCAAAAAGATAAATAGTAAGGTAAGTAAGTACTCGTAATTTAGTAATTATGTACCTACTGTCACTAGCTTATGTTGGACAAAAGTGTTGGGACACTTATGTATTAATTGACAGTGTTCAAATAAATTGCAATGTTAACAATAATTTACAGTATCCTTCTAATCTTCGAGATTTCGAGAAGTTACTAAATAAAAAAAGATTTTTATTGAAACTTCCCTCATTGTACAATGTACAACCACAGAGAAACTGAATAGACCAACAGATCTTTGAATGATTTCTGCCTCACGCTTGACGACAACATACTTATCGACTCACGGGTTGTTTTAATAACCATGCACGTATAGAAATTGCATTCTGTTTTACCAATTACCACTATACAAATACCACTATAGCTACCTATCTGGATTAATATTCTAATTTGAATTTTTATAATAATCGATAATAATAGAAGCCATAAGCCATATGTGGCTTTACTTAGCTACTCTAATTTTTAATCTAAAAATTCCTGATAGTACACTAGCGGCACGCTATGATGGCCGGTTTGACGTTTGTCCGCTCATGAAGTTCCGTATTAATTGATAACGACTTTGAAGGAAATAATTGTATTACTTTATTGACGATAGTGATGTGCAGAGATTCATAAATTTTATCGAATGTAGTTTTAGGTTTAGGACTCAAAATTTATTTATTAAATTGATTTCTAAAATGTATACAAGTGTAGAAAAATCAGTTTGCACCATTTAAGGGGTGAATGTACTTGTGAATATGAACAATTTTCACTATGTGGACAAACCTCTGAAATCGCAAAAAAATATCAGCTGTTTCATACAAAAGGTAAAATTTTTATTTTTATATGATATATACCACAACTCGGCATTTGGTTTTCTAAATTGAAAATTTTTAAAAATGGAATCTAATACGATCGTCACATAGGATCGCTGGCTAGCACAACTACTACCTCCGGCAAACTCGCGTCAATGCTCAATGCAAAACAAAGCAGTTTCGAATTGACGTTGCTTCGAAAAGTATAAACTGTCAGTGCAATGCGATTGTGATATAGTTTTGACCTGGCTTTGGATTTCAAATATTGATACTGCATTACTGTTGACCCTTGCTCGTTAATTTGGACTCTGTTCAAGCCCTTTGTTGTGGATTTCGTCGATATGACCGAACGTACGCAGAGAACTGTAAACCTATTTAATCAGGTACAAAAACAAAACTTAATTGTTTTTTGTTCGAGAATAAATTGACATTCCACATCACTATTGTAATGTGTCAAACCGGCCATCATAGCGTGCCGCTAGTGTAGTCATTCATACACTTTGAGCATTCAATATTATATTTTAAGGATATAGCCACTGGTGATAGAGTAGAGAACACAAAAACAATTTAGCACTAATACTAATATAATCTCCGTTATCAAAATGAATGCATATATCCTAAAACCGTTATGGCAAATTTCCAATAGCATGTCACTTTTATTACAAAGAGTAATTTACGAGATAATTAGGGAGGGAGATAGCTCGCCGTGCACACAAGACGGTGCTGTAAATTTGTCTGCCTCCACAAGATACCACCTTGCAATATGTATAGCTATCGGTTTAATAAGAATTATATTTCGTCTGTTGGAAGGATTTGGTCTATAGGAAATATCTCGTTTTTAAATATTAAAGAGCTTGTATGAGAAATAGCTCGTTTTTAAATATTAGTGAATTAATTTACATTTTTTATTTAATATTTTATGAACCCTAAGGAAATTATTATATGTATTATGTTAACCAAACATAGGTCTAATTATTTAGGTAATCTCAATAAAAACTTGAGAGGTGTCAAGGGACACCCGGATGGAACGAAGTTCCTTTCGATTAATTAATTTGGCATTGTTTTCATTATTTTCACAGCACAATATAAGATCTCGGTAGCCTCGTGGTTTCGACAGTCACCCTAATTTCTTATAACTTAAAAATAAGTTATAAAAAAAATCCACATGTAGAAATTATTTAAAATAAAATAGAAAATAGAAAATTCAGTCTGTCGAGCTGGGATTTGAACCATCGACTTTTAACTGTTTAGCGACTGTCGAAACCACAAGGCTACCGAGATCTTATATTGTACTGTGAAAATAATGAACACAATGCCAAATTCACATTCAAAAAAGTGTCGGTTCAATTTTATCTTAATTTTTTCCGTCTAGCCCCCTTCCGCACCGCGCGATAAGGAACTACGTTCCAAAAATAAAATTCGTACCTACGTACCTCTCCTCTTGTAACCTACATCTCTATCTCTCTAGTTTAGTCAAAATTACTTTTGTGCATTTAGAAAATCACAGAGACTAATCACGAACGGAATGAGTCATTCGATATCACAGACCAGTCATTTGGTCAGCGTCGCAAAACTAATGACACATAATGACGGCCGTACTAACGTTCAGAGGGTGGCGACCAACCAGAACAACTCTACACCCTGTTTAAACAATTTTAAGCCTTATCATAAAAACTTAAGGCTTTAAGATGGGTCATGCATCAGTCAAGGTCTGTTAGCTAGCCTCCCAGGGAGGTCTTCGGGGTCCAGTCGCGACCGTCGACGGCCACCTGAACACCCCAGCCGCAGCTAATTGAAGCTGCCCACGGTAATCCGGCAAAATATTCTGAAATGCGTGATCAAGCTCATCTAAATCTTTCGAACTAATCAAAAGTTCGCATTTGCAGAATATAAAGCTTAAATAAATAGCTTATAAAAATATTTTGCCTGCGACTTCTTCCGCGTGGAATTATATTATTTTCTTGAAAATCCCTCGAGAAAACTTCGTTTTCCCATGATGAAAAGAAGCCTGTACCAGTCCATCCTCAAATATATTCATGTTACTTCCTAACAGATGATGATGATTGAAGGAACAACCAAGCTACATACAAACACTCTGCATTTATAATATTAGCTGGGTAGTAGGAATTTGACCGTTGTAGTTTCACCGGTAGTAGTTTTCTAGGTAGTTAGTCCTTCACCGTTAAACAAAAAGCCAGATATGCATCCCTGGGATCGAAGCCTGGACCCCCGAAAGGGAGGGCGAAGTCTTAATCACTAGGCTGGCACGCTTGACTGCGCTGCAATGTGGAAGTAAATAAATTTCATTACACTAATGTAAATCATTGCAAAAACTTACACTTATCAGGTCTCAATAATCGGTTGTGCTCATTGTGGCAGCTAAGTCGCGTATTGATGTTATCTTCAATTAGATACTTACAAAGCAAAAACTCTTCCTGTATGCAATGGAAAATTATATTTATACCTACGATTTTCCGAAAGGTGTTTTACTCATTATGTAGCTAAAAAAAATTTGCTCAAAAGTGTACTTTACCCTTGAAAGCAGAAGCTATGTGTCTACATACGATTTTTATTTTTGTTTATTGTATAAGTTGTACCTGTTCGTTTTGTCGTTCATTTTTAGGTTAGGAAGGTACTTACGAATATTAATAAAAGTTACCGACATAGCTCAGCGACTCGGGAAGCTGAAGTGGAAATGGGCGAGACATATACCTACTTACCTACTTACTTCGAAGAACTGATATTCAGTGGAGTCCCAATGTGCTAGTGTAAGCGAACTCGTACCGGAAAGCGCAGTGTTGGCAGATCCCCGACCGACGACGACATCATACTAGTCGCAGGGAGACAGGCGGCGCAAGAACACTACAATAAAAATATTGGAAAAGAAGATACCAAAATAATTTACTTAAGATGTGGTGTCTCTCATCTGCACGCATGATTGCATATTAGACGGTGATCGAGTGCCCCACTGATCTTGTTACTGTGCGCCCGCGTCGTGCGTGCACTCATAGAAAATAAAAGGCTGATCAAATAAAACGCGAATCGGAAATTGATCCAACGCGTTACATGCAGTAATCTACAAAGATTATACAAGTAAATTTATGAAAGTGTTCGCACTGCAGGTGTTCGTGTGCTTCATATATGTAATCCACCGCTTACTTCGTTGGTAGATACCAACGAATTACGAGGTTCCCCAAAAAGGTACGATTGTACCTTTTTGATTAGTCAGCCTCGATTTAGTAGAGGTTCATCGTTGCTCATAAGTACTTACCTATGTCACATTTTCTCACTTCTTGCGATAGAGATGACGCTCTAAAATTATGCCAGCTGATGTATACCTAATATCTACTGCCGGGTACTGTAATAAGACAATTTTTATTATATTTTCAAGTGGCAAAACCTTGTTGCTTGAAATTTATTTCATTTATTTTAAAATGCACTATATTATTAAAAATTTTGCTACGAGAAATAATTGCTACGGGCAATCAAATGATTTTACTGATGTCAAACTCATACTAAGGTATATTAAAATATAGTTTAAGTGTTTTAAAATCAAACGCTAGATAGCCAGTCTCGTTACTGTATTTTGCATACTTCGCTGAGTAGCGCCGATGTGTAGTGTTTTTTATAACAACTCAAACTCAACTTTATTTAGTTTGGCATGATAGTGGTGGCGTTATATCAATTTAAACCATATACAAACGTAAATAAAGCTGAGTCGGAGCTGAGCATTGGATCCAATAGTTCCAACTTCCATATGAGATAAATCGAACAATATTATTAATGTTCAGTTTTAATATGATGCTCCAGTCGCCACACTTTGTTTCTATCCAGGCCTTTACACACTTCCACCCGTGCCGGCGAAACCGTTAGGATAATAATAATATTATCTATACTTTTTAATCGCCGTTACAATTCAAATACGTATATTCTGTTAAATATTGAAACAATTTTCCCGTATTAGCAATTGAAACTGATGCAACTGTAGGAAATGAAAAACAGAGCCTTTTCAGGTTAGCTTTGGTTAATATTTAATACAGTCTACAGTTTATTAAACAGTATAGGTACGTACCGTACCTATAGGATTTATAATACGTAGGTAGGTAAACGTAACTACAATAAGTAATTATTATTGTATTGTTTTAATACAAGTGAACCAAACATTTAGGCCGTCTTGCACCAAACTGATTATGTTTAATTATGGTCCGAGAGCAAGACGCAAGTAAGAAACGTTGGAAAAACATCAATTTTAGTAAAGCTGGTTCTTTAATATGTCTTTCTCTAGGCTCTTCCGAACAGCATACGGCCCGTCTGGCTGCCGGTATACGTTGCGTTTATTACTGCGCATCACACCTTTGCAGGTAAAAATATTGTGATTTGAAACCATTTTAGGATGCCTGTAATTTTAACATTATTTTCTTTATACATAAATAAGTACAAATTTAATTTGCCAGACATTAATTCGGTTGTTTACTCAATACCCAGACCGATTTAATGCTATAAAAACAGTATGTACGTCGCGTTGTCGCGAAAATGGACGTAGTTATGCAAAAAGCAGCCAAGTAGGGAAAAGTAGTATGCAATATGTATTGTTTATGTCTTTTATCGATTGTTGGTGGAGTAAATTAAATCTAATATAGAATAAGAAAAGGTGACTCACTGACTGATCTATCGACGCACAGCTCAAACCACTGAACGGATCAGGCTGAAATAGAGTTTGGCACTCGGCATCCGCTAAGAAAGGATTCTTGAAAATTCACCCCTAAATAGGGGTTTGAAAAATCGAACTTAACATGAGCGAAGCTGCGGGCAAAGGCTAGTTGATAAATAATAAGTATGAAACTCCGTTACATACCACACTTTGTCACGCTAACGTTTGAGTTCCCCCGAATTCTCGCGATTCAACGAACTATCCGGCTATACTTTTCTTTTCTTTTATTCAGTTAAAATTAGATTTATAAATGATATTAATTAATAAACGAAATTTTTCTGTATTTTAAAAATTATTGTCATCATCGAAGATATAAAAATAAAAAAGTTATTTCGAATACTTTCGATAGTGTAATGTACCTATTCCTGCCCCCGTAGCCATGATACACTAACGATTGTCTATTTCTCTTTCTACGATTGCAAACGCTTGAAGGTTTGGCTAGAGCTAGACTAGATGGCGCAGCAGGTGATCAAAGAGAGAAGTGTATTGTTAATATTTCATTATTTCAAATGTCTTTTTAGCATTTAAAATGCACAAATTATTCACTGTAATGTGCATTTAAAATGCACATTAAAATAATTAGGTAATTTAAGCGCCATCTAGTTAGCAATGTTGAAAGGTTTGAGTTCGAAATCGAAAACTAGATGGCGCTTAAATTACCTAATTATTTTAACGTGCATTTTAAATGGACACTACAGTGAATAATTTGTGCATTTTAAATGCTAAAAAAACATTTGAAATATAAAATGCTGCGAAATATTATCTATACACTTCTGTCTTTGATCACCTGCTGCGCCATCTAGTCTAGCTCTAGCGGCTAGCCAAACCTTCAAGCGTTTGCAATCGTAGAAAGAGAAATAGACAATCGTTAGTGTATCATGGCTACGGGGGCTGTCTCTCTTCCTCATACCTACTTTGCTACTGTCTCTCTAACAACGGGCATAATGCCGCATAATGCGGTATACTACAACAATAAATCGGTCTGGGTATTGAGTAAACAACCGAATTAATGTCTGGCAAATTAAATTTGTACTTATTTATGTATAAAGAAAATAATGTTACAATTAAAATGGTTTCAAATCACAATATTTTTACCTGCAAAGGTGTGATGCGCAGTAATAAACGCAACGTATACCGGCAGCCAAACGGGCCGTATGCTGTTCGGAAGAGCCTAGAGAAAGACATATTAAAGAACCAGCTTTACTAAAATTCTCTCTTGAAAACGTTGCTAGCTCTTATACCATTAAATTTTGTCATGCTGTCACTTTTTGACAATTCTATTTCAGAGTTGACAGGAGGAGAACCAGGTTTAGAAAATTTTACTAAACATGATTAAGCAGTTTGGTGCAAGTCGGCCTTATTCTTATAATAGGAGAGGGAATAAATATCATCCCCTATCCCCTATACCTACATCTTCTTCTTCTTCTTTGTCAACCGATAGACGTCCACTGCTGGACAGAGGTCTCTTGCATGGACTTCCACAAGCCTCGGTCTTGCGCCGCCTGAATCCAGCGGCTCCCTGCAACTCGTTTGATGTCGTCTGTCCACCTAGTGGGGGTCTGCCAACACTGCTTCCCGGTGCGGCAACTCCGGCACCTTGGGACCCTAACTACCATCAGCTTTTGTTATCTACTATGTGCCTCGACCATTTCCACTTCAGTTTAGCGACTCGCTGAACGAGCGATCGAGCGATCTGATGACTTTGGTTCTCCTACGAATCTCCTCATTTCTGATTTGATTTCGCAAGGATACTCCGAGCATAGCTCTCTCCATCGCTGGCTGAGTGACCCTAAGCCTTCTTATGAGGCCCATAATATAGTCAGTGACCATGTCTCGGATCCGTAAGTCATCACTGGCAACACGCACTGTTCGAAGACTTTAGTCTTCAGGCACTGAGGAATTTTGGACGAGAAGATGCCTCGAAGCTTCCTGAACGCTGCCCAGCCGAGTTGGATTAGGCGATTGATCTATTTCTCGAATTGGGACCTACCTACTTGGGCCACAATTTCGAGTGCAGTGTTTTTTTTCTTTCAGTGTTCTTTGTTCTTGTGATTACTGAGTGGAGCGGAGCATGAGTATTGCACATGATATTCGTCTTGCTCATGTTCATTTTCAGGCCCACCTGATGAGAAAACCTGCTGAGATCGTTGTGTATTGTATTTTCATTTCTTTATGTTAAACTGAATAAATATTTACTTATTGAAATATCTCAGAGTCTCTGCCATAACGACTATGTCATCGGCAAATCGCGATGAGTGAAGTACTCGTAGTTTATGTTGATGCCAAGTCCGTTCCAATCCAGGTTCTTAAAGACGTCCTCTAATGCAGTTGGTATAGAGCTACATTAGAGTTGGTATATACATAAACTAGCTTTTATCCAAGGCTTCGCTCACGTTGAGTTCGATTTTTCTTACTTCTATTTTACCATCGTGTATTTTACCCCCAATGGGTTGAATTTTCAAAAATCCTTTCTTAGCGAATGCCTACATCTTAACTCTATGCCAAATTTCAAGATAAAACTGAACTCAAACCTTTTTATTCCGGAAAATTTAAAAGGTTTGCAGATTAAAAAAACTAAATTCTCGTAGAAAAATTCGTAAGCCCAAGTACTATATCTAGCAAATGTATGAAAAAACCACAAAAATATTCCCTCATTATCTAATCTGGCAATCACCTAGTTGAACCACGTTTTATCTGCATTCTAATTTCGGTAAGTACACAAACCGCAGTTACCTCAAGAATCAGGAAATCAGTACAAATTAATTACATGGTTATGCTTCACCCTTGACAGTACTGGTTCTAGGCGTTGCTTATTACCATTTTGTGTAACATTTTGTATATTTGTGTTTTTTTCCACGCACTCCCAAATTGTGGAATCAACTCTCGACGGTGTTTCCACATATTTACCTAATTACAACATGCGGTTATTCAAAGGGCGGAGCAACAAATTCCTGAAAAACCGACAAAGCATTGGTGATGCCTTTGATACTCCAAATGTTGATGGGCGGCGGTAATCATTTAAGATGTTAAGTCCCCTGACTCCGGCGGCTGACTGCAGAAGGATCACCCGATGTGGTGACCCGCCTGCTCGTTTGCTTGCTATTTTTATAAAAACAACCCTTATAGGGACAAGATTACGGAATAATTACTTTGATGAGCCTGAGTTTACCTGAACTAAACTAGCGGCACGCTATGATGGCCGGTTTGACACATTACAATAGTGATGTGGAATGTCAATTTATTCTCGAACAAAAAACAATTAAGTTTTGTTTTTGTACCTGATTAAATAGGTTTAATAAAACAAAAATGTATATGTTTATTTAATTTATTTGAACGAACTGAATATATGAATGAAAATGAATATACATACTTTATATGCACACAAGAAACATATGAATACAAAAGATACCAAAAAAGGTGCCACAAAAGGCCATAATTAATCAGATTCGTCCATACTACTATTTTCACTGTCGTCACTGCTATCATCACCTACATTAATAATTATATGTTCGTTTTCTATAATATTATCTATTTTCACATCTCTTTCATAATCTTCCCTTATTAATTTAACAGTTCTATTCACAACCTTTTCCCAGTCTCCTTTAGTCACATGTTCACAAGCTTCTTCTAATAATTTTAGCATTTTTTTTGTGGTAAATGGGGGTTCTGTATTGTGTCTTGCAGCATATCCCTTAATTTGAGCCCACACCAACTCAATCGCATTATACTCACAATGGTAAGGCGGTAACCGTATAACTCTGTGCCCATGTTCTAATGCTATTTCGTCAATGACGTATCGGATCTTGGTTGGTTTGTTTTCTTTTAAAAGACGTACTAATTCCGCTTTTAACATATTCATGTTTGCATCTACGCCATTTTTACGAAGCCATGCGACGATATCAGCTTTCTTTTGGGATTGGGCAGGTGGCTTGTCAATTTGCATCGAGTGGTATGGGGCGTTGTCCATAATTATAATAGAATGTTCAGGGAGGCTACACAACATTGAGGTAAACCATTCAGTAAACTTTTCTCCATTCATGTCTTCATGATAGTCTCCAGTGGTTTTTGACGCAAAAGCCATGAGAGAACCTTCGACAAACCCGTTGATGGTTCCGGCGTGACAAATTATAAGTCGCGATCCTTTTCCTACAGGAACTTTGGAAGTAGATGCTGCTGTGTCATCGTTCCAAGAACGGCCTACAGTATGGTTAGCATTAAGCCATGTTTCATCCAAGAACACAACATTTTGCCAATTTTTGATTTCTTTCACTTGCCGTAAAAAAGTATACCTTGCCATCGCTATATCAAATCTTTCCATCAATATTTTGCGTTTGTTACATTTTTTTGTATCGAAATCCAATGGTCTTCAAAATCTTCGTTAAAGAACTTTCCCCACCGAAGAATAATCCAGCTTCCTTCAGTGAATGCACCAACTTTTTTCTTGTTGGATACTCCTTCTGTAAATAGTAGCCGTAAACATGTCTTCGGATAGCATCGGCATCAAAGCTATCGATGCCTACGACTGGTTTTGCTCGTTTTCTCTTTTTTGGTGTGTGAAGTTTATTTTCTTCTGTGCCAGTCTCGCCATATTTTTTTTTAGTTATCCGTCTAACAGTTCGTTGTCCAATATTAAGCGCATCAGCTACGCGTTCAACCACTGACGTTATAGGTAAAATTGGCCCTCCATTTTGAGCTTCACGATCGAAATAGTTACGAAGGCGTATTACGAACTCACGTGTCTGACTATTTAGAACAGTTCTCTGCGTACGTTCGGTCATATCGACGAAATCCACAACAAAGGGCTTGAACAGAGTCCAAATTAACGAGCAAGGGTCAACAGTAATGCAGTATCAATATTTGAAATCCAAAGCCAGGTCAAAACTATATCACAATCGCATTGCACTGACAGTTTATACTTTTCGAAGCAACGTCAATTCGAAACTGCTTTGTTTTGCATTGAGCATTGACGCGAGTTTGCCGGAGGTAGTAGTTGTGCTAGCCAGCGATCCTATGTGACGATCGTATTAGATTCCATTTTTAAAAATTTTCAATTTAGAAAACCAAATGCCGAGTTGTGGTATATATCATATAAAAATAAAAATTTTACCTTTTGTATGAAACAGCTGATATTTTTTTGCGATTTCAGAGGTTTGTCCACATAGTGAAAATTGTTCATATTCACAAGTACATTCACCCCTTAAATGGTGCAAACTGATTTTTCTACACTTGTATACATTTTAGAAATCAATTTAATAAATAAATTTTGAGTCCTAAACCTAAAACTACATTCGATAAAATTTATGAATCTCTGCACATCACTATCGTCAATAAAGTAATACAATTATTTCCTTCAAAGTCGTTATCAATTAATACGGAACTTCATGAGCGGACAAACGTCAAACCGGCCATCATAGCGTGCCGCTAGTGTAGGTAATTAATATGAATAATAACGAGTCTAGGCGAGGGCAGGTAAAGCCGTTAGTCCTGCGCTTGATCTCTCTCCGGTCGTATTGAATTTCCGTTCCATCGGACTGTTTAAGGCATTTGCGCACACACTTATACACTATAATACCCCCCACGCAGATGGCTAACTTCTATGAAACTGATGGGCATCCGTGGCCGCACTCGATCGGGAGGATTTATTCTTTATCGCTATCAAACCTTGCAGCTTTCCTATTTTCCTCTGAAGTGAAAATTGGAAAGTAATCACTTATTATTCAATTTGAAATGCACTTTACGGTAATCCTATTTCCATAGACGAGCGTGTGTATGTTCAGTTACTTTCACTGCGTTCTTTTCCAGTAGGAAAAACTCACATTGATGAGATGATAAATCAAATGACGACACTAACGCTTTAATTAGTCACGTTTAATATAATAAATGATTGCGTGTTGTTTTTACTTTTTTTTGCGAATAGGTACTATTATTATTTAATATTATTGTATTTATATTATTGGGGTATTTTTTTATTTTATTCGTTGACAATGATAGTCCTTACTGACTGCGATCTTACCTGATGGTCAGTAACAATGCAGTCTAAGATGGCAAAGCTGGCTAACGTGGAAAGGGAATGGCAGTTTTTATTAAACCCTTAATCGCTTTCCCCGTCATGAAACGCTTAAATCGCTTTGCGGCACGTCTCTGACGTTAGGGTGGTAACTAGCCACGACCAAAGACCGTCGGACCAAACAGAGACACTTCAAAAATTATAAATTTCCAAATTGCCCCGGGAAAAAGGTTAACAAAAGCTACCCTTTGTACGTAGATATACAATCCTCTAATCTACCTGTGAAAATCCCGTCAATATAGAATCGTCTGTTCAAGAGGTTAGTCCATACAAACAGACAGGCAAAAATTTTTAAAACGTCTGTTAGGACTCGTTAAAATAATAATATGAGTACAGAGAGTCGAAATCACATACAGACACTTCCGTTTTATTTATAATAATATGTACTGGAACAACGTACCTAAAGGTACATAGGTATCAAGTGGGTAATATGTACCGCGGGGAGAGCGCGCTGGACATGTGCGGAGATAGAAATGAAATTGATGAACTTTTCTCGCAGCAATAATGGCTTTGGCACGTACCAACATAATTCCCAACAAAACTTCCTCACGGCCCGCCCATGTAGGGCTGAACAAGCCATTTATTTATAGGAAAATTGTTTTTTTTTTTTGTAAATAGGTGCTAGAAAATGTCAAGGTACTTAATTAAAAGAAAAATTTAAGATTATTTGCTACTGTATCTATTGCATTAATGAATATAACAAAAAATTTAGGTATTTATGTTTAGGTAAGTATTGCAATGAATAATAATAGGTACCTAATAGAAGCTTATTCTTACAAATCTTTCCGTAAGTTCATAGGCGTGCAGTTTTATTACAACTGCGCTTTTGCTCACGCAGTTAGATACGATCCAGTTTCGTCAACTGCAGCAACATCCGAACTACAATTTTGCAGTTTTTGCAGTTCAGTCTCGACAATTATGTTCCTATTGCTTCGAAAACTATTTTATTTTCCCTAACCCGTAAAGTATTCGTGAAGTTAAAATATCCGGGAGAGTGATTGATTATTTATAAGAAATTTTTTGATAATAATATTTTACCAAATTGAAACTCTTTACAATTTTTTTCGATGTTACTCCATAATTATATCCGTTAAATCTATATTTACTCTAAAATTAAAACTACCTACTACATTAAAATTAAATTTATTCTAAAATTAAAACTAAAATAAAAATTAAATAAAATCTAAAACCCCATCGAAGTCACTGCAGTGTGGCATGGTACCCAAGATGCTGGCAGCATTACCCCTTTGGATGGCCAAGCTAATCCTTTGGGCAAGGTAGCTGCCAGCTCTTGGATCCCCGGTAGACTCGATCACCTTTTTAGTTAGCTCTACAAAAAGCGCTCGAGCCTCCGGGCCCCACGGCCCCAGGGTCTCTACACCAAAAGGCACAAATATGAAACCACTGTCAAGTTTTTCATATTTGCGCCTCTTAGCCTGTTCGGCGCTAGTAGCCGCTGCACCCGCCACAGAGAAGGTCGCATGGATGTGGGATGCAGCTAGAGTATCTACACAGGTGGCATCCCACACAAGCGACCTCCCTGTCCTCCAAGGAACAAGCGTCATACCATCAGGTCTCCTGCCATCACTACGTGCCAAACCAATAGGTTCTAATACAGCTGGCACGTGAGCAGTAGCAAGAGACCTGCGGATGATGTCGTTGAGGGCATTGTGGCGGGAGAAACGACCAGCGCTCTTCGAACAGGAGAGTCCGTGATGACCGTAAGCGTCGACGTGGTCACCGCAGTGGCAACGGTGAGGCTGGGTTATTTTGGCGCCGAGCCTAAGGCCAACTACCACTGCAAGAGTGGCGTGGTTTAAAAGAGTGCCTAGATTAGCAGAAGGGAGAGCATGGAGCCAGTGGCCGGATTCTTTCGCAGAGACAGCGAGAAGACGAGCACGGTCTTTAGAATTTGCTTCCATTAACATTGCGTCAAAAGTTTTTTTACAAATAATGTCATCCCACTGTCTCTGGGAAGGAAGAGAAACCGGCAATTGATTTGGGCTAATCGCTGACCATTCATTTCTTGCCTCTGCCAAGTACGACACCTCAATTGATCCCAAAGACTGGGATATAATTTTTTCAAAGAGAGTGTGTGTACTATAAACAGAGGAAAGAAATGCTGGCAGTGAGACACTAGAAATTTTGCGGATTCCCAGACCTCCATACCTGATCGGAAGAGAAGCCTGGGCCCATTCTTGATCATCTATCGGACAATTTAAGATGTCAGATAGAATATTTTGTATAAAATTATCCAAATTTTCCAATAAATTATTAAATTTCCAAAGAGGTGAACATCTTAGGAAATAAGTAAATTTTGGAACAAATAAGCAGAATCGAATGATGGTCATTGCCATATGAGGATTAATATCGAAAAGGTGATGGGAAGTGTTTTTGAATTTAGAAATTAAGTCAGTAAAAAATTGAGGAACTGAGGCCTCTAGAACAGGTGCTCCTAGGAGGCGAAGTGACTCATCATTTAAAATTTTAATACCCGGAGCTAAAGTATTGAATTTATTTAATATGTGCAGTTTAGATTCCGCCGAAAAAGAATTAGGAATATAAATTTCACATTTATCAAAGTTAAGTTCCAAGCCAATAGTTTTAAATTTTGATATAATAATTTCTAAATCCTCCAAAACCGAATTCACTTCGCCGCCCAAGGTTCCATCATCCAAATACCAAACATTGAATTTGGAATTTAGAGCCGAAATTATAGGGTGGATGGCCAAACTAAAAATAACTGGTCCAAGCGGATCCCCCTGCTGACAGCCGACAGCGGAGCTCAGAACATTCTTTTTGTGTACGAGCTTTGAAGGTTCCCGGTAGCACTGCGCCAAGTACGGGAAAAACTGTGGAAATTTATTTTTTACTTCTGAGAGGAGGACCCCCCGATCCACTGAATTGAAGGCATTCTTCACATCAATTTTAAGGAGTACCTCCTCCCGGGAGCTAAGGAGGAATGTGCGAGCAGCATGAACAGCTGCTTCAAAGCATAACTGAATTGGGACAAAATTAGAAGATATCATTATAAGAAAGGAATATTTTATTATTTATAAGGAAAGACATAGGACAAAGTATCTACCTAATTACGGGGTTCGAATTAAAATACTAATAATAATATATATTTTTTTTCGTTTTCAGGCAGCCCTGCATCAAAGGACAACGGTCGACGGCGCGGTGGCTGAAGAAGGGAGCGTACATCCAATATAAGAAGAGAACAAAATAGGTTTATGTCGGATACTTTGACCATTCGCCCGTAAAGTAACTTCGCTCCGACTGACGCCCGCAGCCTCATATGCTGTATCCATATTATATACCTTTACGATAAATTATTACATCTTGGGTCCTCTTCCGGGCAATATCGGTATTAAATTCTTATGAGATTACTAAAAGCTTTTAGGCCCTTTGTATACCTACCTAATAGTATAGTGTAATATGCAGGTTTCCATTACAGTAGGTAAGAAAAGCTAGATGATGCATGCGACGTCCGCGTGGATTTAGGTTTTTGAAAATATATACATGCTTCACACACAGACACTTTGGCCATCGCCTGCCTATACTTAGAAGGACACTGGACACAGTATAAGGAGGAGTCCTTACTCTGTGATAAGGATATTGTTTGGCTGGTACTGTCCCGCTATCACCATATCGTCGATTTACGTATTAGTTTCTATAGGTATCCATTGAGTATTATAGTGATCTAATTTGGGAAATACCTACACCATCAAATATTGAAGGTGGCAGTTGATGGACACCTGCATAGAGTAGGCTGGTAGTATCGGCGAATGCATCGAATTCTGCCGGCCTCAAGAGACCTAACACCTACAGCAACGCATAGTTAGATAGGTACATTATAAATTTCTAACGTAAATTATCTAGTAAATTATAGGGGGACAAAATAGATAAAAATATAAATACTTCTCTGTAACGTGAGAAATACTTATGACAAAATGTACATTAGTATTAAATAAACATTAGGTAGGAGCATCCATATTTTGCAGCAAATAAGCTAACTAAAGTAAAGAATGACAACTATGCTATAATTAACTATCTCTTATTTAAGTGTATTTGGTACATGGTTATGTAATTTATTTGGTATGTATTAGGAAAATTTTCTTCTGAAAATGTAAAGAATTTCAACTTACCTACGTAAGTACCTACTTAAGTATTAAGATCCTATAAGAATAGTTGCGAGTGGATAGGTATATAAGCTAAATACTGATTAAACAGGAAATTTTGCTGCTTTGCTGAATTTACTACAAAGTCCCGTGGAAGTAATCAAGTGTAACGTAGCTCCTAAAACAGAAATGAAGCCAACATCACCGGCCACCGCCAGCGCGCCGCTTAATCAGAGCTGGACCGCCCACCCTATATTTGCGTATGCAAAGAGACTAGAGCCGCATTAGCTATGCCATATAGCCAACGTACCGTGCTGCGATTGGGCAAACACATATCTGCATTATAAACAGCGTTCGGGCGCACAAACGTGCAATGTGGTCGGCCTTTACCGGGGCCCGACTAATCAACGGACTGACCTTGCGAAGCCTAGCGCACGCCGCCGGACTGGACCACACTGCGCTGCACTTTATCTGCTCCCTGCCCAGATGATCATCACTCGCCCGCATTTCCTCTTAATAATATGTAGCATCTATTCATAATTACGTAATTAACCTCCGTAGGATTAGAAGAGGTGCTTGCGGTAGGTATAATAATACCTATTATTGTTCAGATTTACTTGTATAGCTACGTTAGGGATATAAGGAGCTAGAAAGGAATCTTAATTGTACCTACTTACTTCAAAGTCGCTGAATATTGCAAAACTTTTAATGATTGTTGAGTAGTAAAATATCAAAAATGTTTAATAAAGTGGAAAAGGAAACCTAGGCATTCAAGCAGTGTCTATGCATACTGCATGCATGTGCAGTGAATCGATTAAAACTTTCTACTTTCCACGTTCATAGCCACTGCACCCACATTAATGGAAAATCTCAACATATTTCTTGACTCATCTCTACTAGAGCGTGTAAAGAAAGCGGATCAGTGCTATTAATTAATTTTTCTCAATAATAAATATCTGCTGATGTTTTACTGTCCTCACATTGCTCTTAAATAAATTATATGATGAACAAAAACATTCACTGGTAATGTGTATGATTTCATACAGGAAAATATGACACTGTAAAAAATAAATAAGAAGACAACACGATTTATAATTATTTTTATTTTCTCTTAAAATAATTTATTTTACAATTAAATATACCTACAACCGTAGTCACGAATAAATAAATAACATTAAATTATTAACTGACGTAGATTCGAGTACGAAGGTGGACATCGGGTTGTTTTAAATAGAATGTCCATCGGGTGGACGGCACTTTGGTTTGAGGTTATTTTGTATGGATTCAACTTTCAGCACTGGGTCGACTGGAGCAGCGAGGTACGTGTGCGCGTGAGGTAGGCGGGGCACCGGCGGCTACGCACTAGCGTCTTCGCGCTCCGCGTAGATGCGGAAAGTGTCAACCGCGCCCGACCTCGCTGGCCTCACCACATATAAGTTTCGCCTTCGAATTAAAGACTAGAATTAAAATATTAGGCATTAAAAACTGAACAGCATCACTCACAAAAGTAGCTAGGTACTGCGGCATAAACTGATTAATCATCTAATAAATTGAGGGTACCTAATTCGTAGCTTTATTTCAGTTTTTTAGTTTTTTTTCGGGGGAGAAAACAAAAACTTTAAACAGTTTTTCAACACATTTTCCGGAAAATATCAAACTTGCTTCCTGGACTTACGATTTCGATTCATATATTTTTCTGAATACTCTCCCCAATAATAAATTTCGTAAGAATTTCGAATTCGGTAAGAATATTCGTGTATTACTATTTTTTCATGGAAAAAATCGAATTGCTCTTACTTGTTATTGGATTAAACTAAACATAAAATTAATTTACCTATGGTGGCCATCTGCGTGAACCTGGAACGTAGTTTCTCCCGTGGCTCCGTCTTGGCTGAACAGTTTCTTCAGGGCGATGATACCAGCGATCGTTAGTGCCACTTTACTTGCTATTAAAGCTTTGCCGGCAATGGCAGCTAAAGTCTTCAGAGCCATCCCTCCAAAAATGCTCATAGTTGTAAAAATACCGAGTAGCATATAAGGCAGGACCTTTTTCCCTGTATGAAATTGAGTTTTATAAGCAAGAAATTCTCATGTAAGATTAATCATAATTTTACTAGATTGTACAACAATCCACCACTACTATCACTTTTACAACTCCATGCACTCACCTTTACCTCTACCTTCGGAAGTGAGATCCATCGCAATAGTGTGCGTATTCAATAATTGCTGGAATCTTGTTTGTAGCATTGTATCGATCTTGTCTTCGGTGGACATCCCGGAGAAGAAACGAGGCTCCGCTACTGCACTCGGCGAATCAGCTTGTTTGACCAACGTCAGACCATCGGCGAGCGGTACGCTCTCCTGCACAACAACAAAACATTAGAATACACAATCTTTATCACTTCACCGTCATCACTGCACTATCACACGCCGTTCACCTGTTCCACTGCCTTCGTCAATGCCGACAGAGCTTTACCCTTAAGGCACAACGATAAATGTTTTTGCGAACTGCAATCGTCGTAAACTTTCTGTAAAATGGCGAACTCTGCTGAAGGCCACCAAGAGCTTTCGTCTGCTCTACCACTGTCGATTTCATTGTGTGAGTAATCTTCCATATCCATTCGCCGGGATCTTCGGGGTCCGCGAACGTTGGCGGAGGCGACAACCACACAGAGAACAGATACGACAGCTATCCGAAATGAGGCGCACATGTTTGATATAATTCTATAACACTAACTAAAAATTAAATTAACGTATGTGAGGGTGGCCAATCGTCGACTGTCGGTCGAGGAAGCCGATCCGAGCTTATAACGGCGAGCCGCTTCACCGGCGAGCACCACCAAACATCCGCTATTCCGCACCAATTCTCCTGCACGCGCACTTACGTAACTGAACTTGAAATGATTGAGAACAATTTTCCAAGCCAATTTCTCCGATAAAATGTACTAGAAAAAGAGAGACGTTATTCTACCATTTTTAATGTGTGTTGTAGGTTTACGTGTGAGTATGAAAAATTATTACTATCGCAGTCGACTTTGCGTGCACCGGGAGGACAATTCGGTCCCACGTTTCACTCACGGATGACCGGTTTCAGTCTAACAGTAACAGTTCCAGCGACTGTAACTGAAGTAATTTTGTCTCTAACACAGTTGTACAGGGTGCAAGGTCGGTTTGCGCGCGAGTCGCTTATGGTCCGCACACGCGTGGCATGGATGAGGATGCGCAACATAAGGAACTGCGGATATTTACGATTAAAGGAAAGTAAGAGTCGTATCGAACCGTATCGAAAGTATCCGTAACCGTTTAATATTGTTACAGTGATACAATTTAATATTAAAAAGCATACTTATGTATGTAAGGTACTACACCTTATAATATTTTCTTCCTGTTACTCGCAGCTAGATAGGGGAAGGGTTGCATGATGGGGTAGCTATGGGAAATACCAAAAATACAGCATAATCTTTACGTTTCTTGTTTTTATTAATTAATGGCACAATATCTTATTAATCTAACCACAATTTACCATATTTTTTAGAAGATCATCTTATCACATATTTTTAAAATAAATGATTTAATAGAAACTTGCGAAAAACCATCTTACCTCATACTGTGGGGTAAGATGGGGTAATGAAAATGGGTTAAGCTAATTACTATCAAAATAAACACAAATGTCAATTTTTCGGCGTTTTCATCATCCACAGTCCACACCAGCACCCATCACCAGAACCCAACGTCCACAAAGCTGACAAAATATCATTGTCAGTCCAAAAAGACGTTCTTCCATATGTTTTAGGTATACTACCATTTTGTCTTCTTTTTTTTGTCTAACTTCAACTAGTTACTGAGGTACTTACTGCGTATCCTTTCCTACTTAAGAATTGAGTATCCTAACAATTAAAGTGGATGGATAGGTATAATATTATATTATATTCTTTAGTGTAATAACATTATTAAAATTGAAAATTTAATAAAACAACCCTGACGTGTGAATCCATGGCCAGACTATACATGATATACCTGACATCCTGGTACCCAGTTTCCTGCTCCACCATCAGATCCTCCTCCTCGATCCATCTATCTAACACCTACTCATTAAGACCATTCTAATGAGCCCAAACACACTATATTATGTGCTGTAAGTTGATTAGGAGTTGGGTAGGTATTCCGCAGACTACTTGATGCTGCAGCATCAGCTGAAGGTTACCATGCCTTGGATGGTGATGCCACCATCGTACTGTAAATAGAATTAAATACCTACTGATCAAAACGAATCCAAACACTACATAATATTATTATCTGCTATTATTTTTACAAGAGTGTCCTGGATATTCTGGCTGCAGCATCAGCTCATCGTGTTGCCAGCATTGCATTCTACGAGTATGTAGGATCAAATAGGTACTGAACAAAACGAATCCAAACACGACATATCTGCTATTATTTTTCAAGAGTGTTCTACAGTGTGCTGGATATCCTGGCTGTAGTATCAGGTCATCGCGTTGCCACCTTTTCATTTTATGTAGAACCAAATACTGTTCAAAACGAACCACGAACGACATATTATTATCTGCTAGACACACACACATAGCGGTCAAACTTATAACACCCCTCTTTTTGCTTTTGCGTAGGGAGGTTAAAAAGGAGCGCTTGGATCCATAATATCTATTCACAGAATTATTCAATTTCCAAAGCGACCAACGGGCGGTCTTCTTTAACAACCGATAGACTTCCACAGCTGGACAAAGGCCACTTGCACAGAATTCAATATGCCTCAGGGTTGCGCCGACCTACCTATTTAAGATTTAGTTTTAATTTTGATTTTAGGTACCGCTCTTAATAAAGCTTTTCACCACTTATATAAATGTAAGTACCTACTGTAGTACCTACTGTAGTACCTACTAGATGACGTGTTGACGAGTTGTACCTAATACCGAACAATACTGTTAATGTGGTCGACGGTACTCGCGACGTATCTACGGACGCGGGCACTATTTATGCGATAAAACTTTCTAGCTACCTAATTGTGAATTGAAAAGCCAACAATGCCTATATTCAAGTAAGTAACAAAAAGTATAGTTATTTTAGTGAATAATTAAATATCAACATTAATTCGTAACACTAGATACGAAATAAAAATTATTTCTTGATTTATTCAAAATGAACGACCAAGCAGTGAGTGGGGCGCGGGGCGCAGCACGCCTCTGCGACCGCTGCGACCGACCGGTCGCGCGAATTGTAACCTTATTTACCATGCCGGCTCCCCTCTCTACCTCAGCCCGCGCGATTGAAACTGTAGTTCTTATTCCGAATTGCCGCTCTATACGTAGAACTCTTTGCTTTTCACCTGTTTTTTATAATTATGTGATAAGAATATTATTTTGAAGTAATGAGGGTAAAATGCCCAGTCTTCGGCCACTTAAGGTATCTGCTGACTTAATTAACTCATAATTAAGCTCTACAGAGGAATCAGTGTACATGTTTTTTTTTAACTCAAGAATACATTTAAAATTTATTTGAAATATTTAGGTTGCCAATTTTTATACAAAAAATGTTTTTCTGAAAAAGTATGCTTTCTCTAGTGTCCGGCCGCCCCAACCTAGTGCCCGGCCACTGCTTGTCTAGTTTCCGGCCGCCTTCATAAAGCTAGCGGCCGATCACTAGATACTAGGCTTTCAGTATATTGAGATAAGAGTTATCTTTGAATGTTGCTTTTTCTACCGATTCTTACCTAGTTACGTTCTATGACTGTACTCAAATGTTTAGTAGCTTATTTTATTTTGAGGCATAATATTAATAAATAAAAAAGAATCATAGAAAACGGTTAACCCAGTATAAAGTTATGCGGAATAGAATCGGTTAACAGGTAGGTAAATCGTGTGTGACTTCCCTTATTTTATCAATTTATTTTTCAAAAAATGGAATCACTTGAGGTAGGCCCTACCCATTAATTAAAGAATCATCAAAATATATATATTCTTCGGCTTTCAATCGGTTTTTATTTGAGAATAGAATTTTCAAAATCACTATCTAAAGCCTATTCAAAGCGCACCTACTAGGTACTAAAAAATCAAGCTAACTAATGTATAGCCATGGACCTAATGGTCCAAGATCCCAGTGCCGCCAGACCTAAGTTATTTTCTCAGCAATTATTTGTGTACGATAGAGTACTGTTCGAATGTCCTTTCAGTATATGCGTACCAGCTAGATTGTGCCGACGGCCAATTTCCAGATACCAGGTGCTAAAGGTAGGTAAAAACTAGAATAACTTATCTTAAATTCTCAGGGCTGATTTTCATATATGTTTTAAAGAATATTGTAAAAATTAATAAATTAATACTGCCAGACGCTTACCGCCGGCGGTTACTTTAGCCAGACGCTTTGAAGCTCCCAAAAATATATATAACTAGCTTCCGCCCGCGGCTTCGCCCGCGTGAAATTAGTTTTTGTCAATCCTGGTCCTTTATGTCTAAGAGACTCTTACAGGGGCCAGCCTCACGTTGTGTACAAAAATATTTTTAAATGACCTAATTTAAAACATTTTTGTACACAACGTTTGCTGTTTTGTTATCATTTGTTAAAATGTGGAGATTGTTTGGACTCGACACTCGCGAGCAGGCCACGTACAGTTGTCCATGCGAAAAACAGTTTTTCTCTAAATGGACACCTGCTACTTTAAGTGTTTGCCCTTGCGCTTTGTTAATGGTCATTGCGAAGGCTGGTTTGAGGGGAAACTGGATTCTTTTAAACTGAAACGGTAAATCTGTAGGGATCATGGGTATGCGTGGAATCAAAACTTCTTCATCTTTAGCTATACCTGTCATTATAATTGCTCCAATAATATTGCGTCCTAGCTGCGTAATTTGCAATCGAGTCCCGTTGCATAGTCTCGGCGCTTCGAGATTTCTCATTAATAAAACTGGAACCCCAACTTTCAGTCTCAGCTTATGAGACGGCACTCCTGACAGCTCTAAAGAGTTTAGAAACTCGGTAGGATAAGACGTCACCTGTTCACTGTCCATGACAATATCTACTGACAAATATTCGACAACATCGCCTTGCACATGTGACATCATTCTTTCATTGATCTTTCCCACGATTTCATTGGTCGGTGCTAATATTGCCCTTTCACACAGCCATTCTCTATTCCTCATGTTATATTCTAAACCGGGATAGACGTTGTTTTTAAGATCTTCCAAGTTTTGGACTGCATTACAAAATTCTTGATTTAATGTAATCATGCCGTTAGCGTCCGTAGTCATTCGACCTTCACCGATTTTCAATAGAGCAGCTGCATATTGCCCCGATTGCGTATCATTATGTAGTTGTACTCGCATGTTTTTAGTGAGACAAAATTTTTTTACATGCACCCATAATGTAGACGCTTTCAAACATGCATTTATCTCATCTGCTGGAGTGCCTCTAGTAATGACAGGTAGTGTCTGTCGAAAATCACCAGCAAGCAGCACTACCATCCCACCCATTAAACTCGGGTTACTTCTGATATCTTTCAGAGTCCGATTGAGCGCCTCGATCGCTTTTTTATGCGACATTGTGCACTCATCCCACACCAACAGCTTGCATTGCTGTAGCATTCGGCCACGATCGCTGTTTTTTGTGATGTTACACACTGGAATTTCCTCATGATGTAAATT
This sequence comes from Oeneis ivallda, assembly GCA_029955525.1. Taxonomy (NCBI): domain Eukaryota; kingdom Metazoa; phylum Arthropoda; class Insecta; order Lepidoptera; family Nymphalidae; genus Oeneis; species Oeneis ivallda. Next base: position 16,605,793 of record JARPMR010000002.1, on the reverse strand, counting down.
TAATGGGAGTTTAAGTACTGAATGTGCCGTGCGGCCACCATCGAGCAGCGTCGCTGCAATTCCAGAGGAAGCTACAGCAACAGCTATTCCTTTGTCTTTGCGAATTTGGGCTAAAAGTAAATTTAATAAAAAAGTTTTTCCAGTGCCTCCTGGCGCATCTAAGAAAAACAATCCACCCTCACCATTATAGATTCTTTGCACAACAATATCAAAGACTAATTTTTGTTCCGTGTTTAATCGAGGAACTGACTCTGATATTTGTTGCTGTAAAGAAGAGACATTGTAGTCCAGTTCTCTTATTAAATCACCACTGACTTCTCCGATTCTTTGTGGCCGGTTCATTCCAAAATCTGATAATGTCTTCCCAGATATAGCCATCACTTGGTCTTCAATCTTAGTTAGCGCCTCGTTATATACTAAATCATTATATGTGATATTGGGATTATTTTGTTGTAGTCTGTGCAAAATATCGTCAGACATATCATTTTGGTACTTTTCCCATAATATCTGAGGATTTGAAAGACCACACGTCGCTATGAGAATGGCAAAAAGATCTCTCACCTTAGCTGCTGATCTACATTGTGCTGCCTCTTCTAATGTCGAGTCCCAATGATTGTCATTCTCTAACAATCCTCTAGTTTCACAGGCTTCTCGGAAGGTAACAAACGTTTGACCGTTGTAGTTCTTGAGATCATTGAACGAAGTTGGCCCACGCACGTGGTGTAGCAGTAGTCTCAAACAAAAGCATTCAATGTTGCTAACGTGGACAGTGTAGACCCGTCCTAATGCATCCCCAGATTTAACGCCAGGCCAATCCAGAACAGCAGATCCTTGAATTCGGCGTTTCCAACATTTTCTACCTGCATCCCACGTGTAATACCGAGGTACTTGAACGTACAAAAGTGTTTTTGCAAATTCATCTGATCTGCAAAGGTCAAAAAAGGCGGTCAAAGTGGTTTTTGGTGGTGTTGTCACTCGCTGGTGAAAATTATTTTCATTAAAATAAATTCGTTCACCATTCTCTAGATGCACACTGAGGTGCGTAACAGTAGGATGCCTTTCATGCAAAGGAAACCCTAACAGGCGCCATACAGCTTCGTTGCTGCTGACATAGCGACCAGACTGAAACGTTTGTACTTCGTCTACTGGGTTTGAGGACTCTGAGCTTCTGAAATTAAAAATAGCTTGATCGCTGCCTTTATTAATATATTTGCAGATGTATTTGATTGCACGTACGGAACCGCAAGCTTCTACATTTATATGGGCGTTAAAAGTTTTTAATAGGACAGGCGAATATGGTACTACCCAACTATTGTCGACAGAAACTTGACTACCATTTCGGAGTTTAACAGATGCCGTCCGGCCTCCGTCTTCTGGTGCTCTTCTACGATACATCGGGTAGCCGTTCTCATTATGGAGAGTCTCTTTCAGTAGGTTGCGAGGAAATTTTTTTGTACATTTACGGTCTTTCATGCACGGGCACTGAGGGTTTTCAGCCCCGCATGGACCATGGATCATGTTTTTCATAACAATATCATAAAGTGCCTTGTCATTGTTAGGATCTGGTATTTCAGCGCTTATAATTTTATCGATTTGGTCAGGTCGCAATTTATCTTTTAACCAAAGCAAAATGTGGGCATGTGGGAGTCCTCGCTTCTGCCACTCAATGGAATACATAAAGCATTGCACTTCTCCAAAAACCCTTCCTTTAGTAATTACAGTCATAAGCTTTTTAACTTTTAACCTAAACACTCTGGCAATGACATCGTGCCTATCGTTGGCGCTTTGACCTGGCATTAATTCGTCAACTATTTCAGACCAAGATGGATTGCAGGTGAAGGTTACAAATAAATCAGGTCGACCATACGTACGCACATAGGCAAATGCGTCTTGAGTATACTCGTGTAAGTATCGGGGACTGTTCACAAACGAAGAGGGCAGAATCACCATTTTACCTATATTATTAGGGTTCACGTTGGCATCATTCGATACAGCATCTTGGAGATGAATATAATTTTCGGCTCTTAGTTTTGTTTGATTTAAAGATATGTATCGCAATCTTTCGCTTTCAACCTTCACGTACATATCAACATAAAACTGGTTAGCGAGCTGTTTGCATCGTTGTATTACGTTAAAATCGTCTTCGCGTATCATCATATGATAGGCATAAAAGTCCATGCTCGATACTTTTTTGTTGGGCAAGGGGAGCTTGGTTACTGGATTGACTTGTGGAATTTGAAAATGGTACCCCTCTTGCCCCTTGCTAAACATAAGCGGGTATTGTAATGCGTCATAAAACTTGTGTGTGTCCGGCACCCTGGTCAATGTATTGTCACGGGTTTGTAAAACAATATCACGCGATGCGAACTGTTCACCACACACCATGGCGGCGACTTCGTTTATTAAGGGTGCATTATAACGTCTTTCATGTTCCCCGCTTGGCGTACGATCTGGGTGTATTACTAATTTGTAATTTTCCCCTGGCATTCTTTCTAAGGCTGTTTTGAAGGTGTTAATGAGGTTATTATGTTCGTGCAACATTCTTTGAATTTTTAAAACAATGTCCCTCTCAACTCCTTCAATATTTTGACATCTGCGGTCAACCTCGCTGTTTTCGTCTCCCATAAAATAAATCTGTAGAAATTTTGGTTGATCATTGTTTGTGGGAAGCAAAGAACCAATCCTATGATAAACTTGCCCTTGTACCGTAAATGTGGGTGAGAATCCAGGCATGATGACCTCATTACCCACACCAAATGATGTCATCTGAAAGCAAGAATTGTACTTTCTTATTCTGTTTAAAAATCGCCGAGATTCATTGCTGTCATATAGAAGTAAGGATTTGAGTGGCTCCTCGGGGTCACCAAGCGTTGGTACTGATACTTTGCCTCCAGAACAGCACATACCTGGGGTCTCTTCCTTCCACTTGAGTGCATCACAGTGTCTGCATTTATTGGCCATTCTACCTATGAGGACTAATCGATGATTAAAGTAATCAATTAACGGATCATAATCAAAAGCAGCATCGGCAAATGCCTCCCACGTATTCATCGTAAACGTACGTCTCCTTTCTGCTTGCCGCTCGGAATTAATTAAACGTCGTCTACGTGTTTCTTCGGAGGTCTCTGCGGCTATGTACGAAGCTTGACGCTCAGCATCTAAGATTTGGCGAGCTTGGGTCTGCTGAGAGGTCTCAGCAGCTCTTTGAGCCGCGTGACGCTCGGCATCAATGACCTGGCGAGCTTGGGTCTGCTGAGAGGTCTCAGCAGCTCTTTGAGCCGCGTGACGCTCGGCATCAATGACTTGGCGAGCTTGGGTCTGCTGAGGGGTCTCTGCAGCCCTTTGTGCAGCATGACGATCAGCGTCTAAATTATGACGGGTCTGCGTGTGCTCAAAAGTTTCAGCAGCCCTTTGAGCTGCGTGACGCTCGGCATCTAAAGTCCGACGGATCTGTGAATCCTCTTCTGATTCCAGTGATCTAGCAAGTTTAGCAGCCCGAGCTCTGCTAGAGCTATTAGCTAAATTGGACTTTCGTTTGCGAGGCATCGTAGAAAAACAAAAATGAAATGAATCGAACAAAACAGATGTACAGATTAAGATTTATTATATTAAAAAAAACCTTTAATAAGCACCTACTCGGTAAAAATGATGCGCTCATCCCACGGCGATGTCAATTAAACACATCGTCCGTCACGTTTAAATGGAAAAAAAGTAACAACCAATGCATAAAAAAGTAGGAGGTTAGTAGCTTAGGTTAGTTTTACACCTACTACGACCTCTTAGATTAATTAAAAAAAGGAAATAAAAGCAAATCGGATTTTTTTAAAGTAACGGAAACTATCTTACCTACTTTTAACTATGAACTAAAAGAAATATCAAGTATGTACAAAATTAATTTACAGGACCTAATTAATAAAAAACACTTAAAAAGTTATACGAAACAAAAAAAATAATTTTACTGGATCGAAAAATGTAATTCTCTATAGCGCAAATTTCTCTAATCGCATGCGTCCGACAACGACGTCTGCCCTCACGTGTCTGCCCGTTCGGGTAGGCATAGTTAGATTCGTGCGCTCCCCCACCACACGACAGCGCCGCGCCGTTGCCTGCCGCAGATGCCGCCACACTTCGGCGAATGTGCGCGACGACGACCGACGGCAGCGGCGGCGATGCAGAGTATTCGTTAAAAGGAATTAAAACTTCAAAAACGAACTTTTTTGTAACTTGATACACCCAAAACTTCTAAATTACATGTTCCTAGGTTCAGTGATTAAGATTTCGTATACAAAAAGTTTGGCTTTGTAGTTCCAGTTCCGAATCCGTTCCGTTCGAATTTCGGGAATTCCGTTTGTAGAAAAATTCTGCACATCCTTTGAGACCTACGTACCAAGATTCATGGTCTTATCTTCAATTCAACCCCTATTTCACCCCCAAACTGGTAAAAATTTCAAAATGCTAGAACAAACGATTTTTTGTTTCTTATGACGTGATATTTGACGAACTTGCATACTAACTTTCAACCCTTATTTCACCCCTTAGCTGGTCGAAATTTCAAAAATGCTAGAACAAATGTTTAATGATTTCTTATCAAGTGCTTAAATATAAAGTTTCATGGTTTTATCTTTTAAAATTAAGAAATCCCATACAAACTTTCAACCTCTATTTCAACCCCTTCATCCCTTTTTTTCGAAATAAAAAGTAGCCTATGTTCTGTCTCAGGGTCTAAAGATTGTCTGTACCAAATTTCATCAAAATCGGTTGCGAGGTTTAAGCGGGAAAGCGTAACAGACAGACAGACAGACAGAGTTACTTTCGCATTTATAATATTAGTTGGGATGGGATTTAAGTTAACTTATATTCTCAGATCTGATTTTTATACATGATACTCAGGGAACTATTGCGATATTATCTGTAAGCTGCCAGACCTATTGGAAGGGTCAAACATCCCCCCAGACACACATTATGCGTCCCCATATGTATGAGCGCTAGAACATGATTCACTTGTTTAAGTGTGTGAGAGATAATATCATCATACTATAATATTATAAATGCGAAAGTGTGTTTGTTGGTTTGTCCTTCAATCACTCTGCAACAGAGCTATGGATCGACGTGATTTTTTGCCTGGGTATAGCTTAGGATCTAGAGAGAGAGAACTATTGCAATATCTTCTGCAAGCTATACCCAGGCAAAAAAATCACGTCGATCCGTAGCTCTGTTGCAGAGTGATTAAAGGACAAACCAACAAACACACTTTCGCATTTATAATATTATAGTATGATGATATTATCTCTCACACACTTAAACAAGTGAATCATGTTCTAGCGCTCATACATATGGGGACGCATAATGTGTGTCTGGGGGGATGTTTGACCCTTCCAATAGGTCTGGCAGCTTACAGATAATATCGCAATAGTTCCCTGAGTATCATGTATAAAAATCAGAACTGAGAATATAAGTTAACTTAAATTATATATTTTTTTGGGACCTTCAAAGCGTCTGGCTAAAGTAACCGCCGGCGGTAAGCGTCTGGCAGTATTAATTTATTAATTTTTACAATATTCTTTAAAACATATATGAAAATCAGCCCTGAGAATTTATTTTTTATTTTTTATTTTATTTTATTTAATAGGTTTACTAGTGATTTTACAATATAGACTTACAATATAGTTACATGCTAATTTTTATACCTACTTATCTTATAGTTTGTAAAATCGTCTTAAAGTAAACACTACATGCAGTATAATGGTACATTGCAATAGCGATAGTTAATAACAAAATTTATGAATTAAAGTTAGTATTAAAATACATAATTTTTTACTTAATATAAGAGAGAAGTATATAATAAAATATGAATTAAAAATAAATAACTACTTACAGCAATGATTCCTACTTTCCTGATTTCATAATGATCAATAATTTAAGTGACTAGTACTGAACTTAACCATATTAGAATCTATTTTGTTGGGAATTAAGCAGATCGCTTATCACCAACCTTCGAAAAACACTGAGCGAATTCGCATTTATATCCACAGACCGGCTTCGCTCATTATAGAGCTTGCACAGCCGAGGCAGAGTGGAGTTGGCGCCGAAGACTGTTCTGCTGCGTGGGGGCACAAGCGGGGTGATAACATTACGAGGGTATCGTCGCGGTACTCTGATATTAATTTTAGCAAGCAGACTCGGACAGTCTATTTTATTGCGTAGCACTTTGTAAAGGAACATAAGGTCTAGCAAATCTCTTCTTTCTTCCAGGGTCATAATTTTAAAGTATTCTAGTCTGTGTTTATAGGATATAACTGTTTTGTGTATTCTTACTGAATACGACAGATGCCACATAAATCTCTTTTGAACCCGCTCCAGTCTTAAGTAGTGGGTAGCATAGTGCGGGCGCCAAACTACACTACAGTATTCGAGATTACTGCGCACAAGACTGTTGTAAAGAATAATTTTCGTTTTGGTTTCTTTGAAGGTTCGACCTTGTCTCATCATAAAACCTAACAATTTTGATGCTTTGTTAATAACGTTTTCAATATGGTTCAGATAAGTCAACTTTTTATCTAGCATAACACCCAAATCCTTTATGGTGTCCACTTCTTTTAATCTATTGCCCTTTAAACTGTATTGCGTTGGTATGATATTTTGCTTGCGCGTGAATTTGATGTGGAGACATTTATTATAGTTGAGCTGCATACCATTAATAGAGCACCAGTCTGTTAGTCTGTTGAGATCATTCTGTAGCAGAAGGGAATCTGCTTGAGAACAATTTTTGTAAATTTTAAGTCGTCTGCGTACAGGTATGGTGTGGAGTGCTCAAAACAGAAGATGATATCGTTAACAAATATATTAAACAAGATCGGTCCAAGGTGTGATCCTTGAGGGATTCCTGAGGTGATAGCATGCGTTGAAGAACTGAATCCGTTAACAACAGTAAAAAAAGAACGACCGTGCAAATATGATGTTAGCCATCGCAGTAATGGATCTGAAAATCCATAATGAGACAGCTTTGCAACTAGGATATCGTGTGGTACTTTGTCAAAAGCCTTTTTGAAGTCTGTGTATATTGTGTCTACTTGTCTTTGCTGGTCAATTGCCTCTGAAACAGAGCTTGTGAAACATACTAAGTTAGTGGACGTGGATCTGCCAGGCAAGAATCCATGCTGATGTTCAGAAACAAAACTTTTGAAATGCATCTGAACTGAGGGACAAACTAAAGATTCGAAGACCTTGGCAAAAACTGATAAGATAGATATTGGTCTATAATTACGAATGTCCTTCTTTTCGTCATTTTTGAATATAGGAACCACTTTCGCTTGCTTCCACGCTGTAGGAAAGATGCCAGAGGTTAAGGAAGCTTTAAAGATTAAGTATAAGGGCAAAGTTAGACAAGCCGCACATCTTTATATTAGTATTGGTGGTATATTATCGGAACCGGCCCCTTTTGTTATATCCAGATTTCTAAGCTTCCTTGAGATGTCGTCCTTTCTTAACTCAATAGTTGCAAGAATATTACTATGGCCTAAATATAGAATTTCTTCCAAGTAGGAAGAGGAACCAGTATTACCGCAGATGTTAGGTCCATCATAGACAGATGCGAAATAATTTGCGAACATGTTGCAGATATCAACTCCGCTAGAGGATGTTTTAACTCCATCAGTCATTGTCGCCGGGTACGAATTCGAGTCTTTACGTTTGCTTTTAAGGAATGTCCAGAATGCTTTAGGATTTTTTTGAATTTGTTTTTCAAGATCATTATTATAAGCATTATAAGCTTCGCGCGTGAGTCTATCACATCTATCACTAAGTACTTTTAATTCAATTGCATCCATTGGATTTTTATACTTTTTGAATCGTTTTAGCATTTTATGTTTTTCTTGTATTCTTCTTGCAACTTTGTTATTGATCCACGCAGGATACTTATTGCTCATTAGTTTTCGCCGTGGGACGTAATTAGATATGACGTTGTTTAACTTTTCATAAAATACCTCAACCATTTCATTTACGTTATCCAAATCTAATAGTTTATGCCAATCTATTTCTTTCAAAACCTCGATAATTGAATTATAATCCGCTTTGTGTAAGTTAAACCGCTCAGTACATGTATTCATCGTCAGTCTGTCAGGTCTTATGTTAGGTATGTTGATATCAAGAGGGGGATGTAGTGGGTCAATGTTACAAATAGAATTATACGAATAGTTTACTGAACATGCAGGTACATCAGCGAGAACTAGATCTAGTATTTTTTCCTTATTGTTAAGCACAGAGTTAAATTGACGTAGTCCATTTTCGGATATAAAATGAAGCAGCGTTTGTGCGGCTTGGACAAGTTTTCCGTCAGAAGGACTTGAAATATCGTTCCAGTTAATGCAACTTAAGTTGAAATCACCGATGATACAGGTTAACATGGTATGTAATTCCGATACTCGGTTACAATTATTCAAAAAGTGATCTATAACGTTTTTATTGACAGGTGGCGGTAGGTAAGCAGCACAAATAGCAAGATGGCTTATACTTTATAATTGAGGTATATCAAGTACTACCCAAATATCTTCACAATTACTTTCCCAACTAGGCATTCTGTTGGAGATTATACTTTTTTTAACAGCAACAAGAACCCCTCCGCCATCCGTCTTAGAGCTTAATTTAGAAGTCTGTCTGTCTCTTCTATAAACGTTATATCGTGCATCAAATAGTTCATTACTAAGTATTGAGTCATTTAACCAGGTTTCAGTCAAAATTATGATGTCATAATTATTAACCACAACACTACGGTAAACATCATGAGTTTTGGTTCTGAGCCCACGCACATTTTGGTATAACACATTTAACGATGTGAATGTGACGGAACATACGACACCAAAATACATGACCTCCACCTTACACACTAATTTAAGTTACTTAAAAAGTCCAAATTTTTGACGATTTTGTATTCGGAACTATCATTTTTACGAATCAGTATACGACCATTGCGGACCCAGACATATTTGTTTCCTTTTTCTTTTGCTTTTAATCTTGTTGCCGCATGCAGAGCTTTGTTTTCGGGTGAAAGGTGTTCAACTACATAGATTGGTTTTTTTTCTCCACCAACTCCGATTCCTACATGAGCAGTGTTCAACTTGTCGTTGGGGTTGCTTCTGTTGAATTTGATGACAGCAGCCATAAAACTATCTTTTGTTAATTGAGAATTAAATTGCACTATGATGGATTTTGGTCTATTGCTCTGACGGTTTACTTTAGCAATTCTAGTAATATTGATAATTTTATCAGACGTAATATCCTGCCCTATAACTCTTCCCAACTGTTCAACGATAGCAACCAGGTTTTCGCTCTTTCTTTCTGGGATACATTGCAATTCCAAATTGTTGGACCTAGATCGTTGTTCTAGATCATTAATACGTGTATTTAGAGTGGTTATAGTTGACTCCAATTTATTATTGCGTTCCTGTAAATTTTTTAATACTAATTCGTTCGCACGGTGCTCTTTAAAAAAATCATCGTATTGGTTGTTTATGAAATTTATAGAGGTTTTCATATCGGCTATTTCTTCTTTAAGAACTTTAAGTTCATTATTCAGTACATTTTTGATCGATGCCGTTAACTGTATAACCATTTCATTCATTTCAGTCTTTAAAATTTCTCTTACCATTTCCTTAAAGTCGGGTTGTTCAGGGGCGCACGCTTGCTCGGCTGGCGAAAGAGCTACCCTTTTATTAGATCTTTTCGTTGAGTTCTGTTCACTAACCGACTTCATATCTTTACTACTACGTACCGGCGTATTCTCATAGTTGCCTTTCGGTCTTTGTGACGTACACGAGGGGCATTTCCAAACAGTAGATGCATCAAGATCTGTAATTAAACCTGATTGTCCGGTCGATAGTAAACATGCGAGGTGATAACCCATATTGCAAGTCGCACAACGAACGTAGTCTTCTTCGTCTCCCTTCACATTGTTACAACAATTCCAGTGTATGTTTGACATATTGTTAATTTTTTAAGTTAGGTGATTGACCTTTCCTCTTTTTGTAGTAAATTCGATTGCAGCAGGCGACGCGTGTAACCAATGTTCAAATAAGTTGCTGTAGTAAGTCGTCAAAATAAGCGATCAGTTCTTTAACAAAACGTTATGTCGTATTTAAGATAAGTTATTCTAGTTTTTACCTACCTTTAGCACCTGGTATCTGGAAATTGGCCGTCGGCACAATCTAGCTGGTACGCATATACTGAAAGGACATTCGAACAGTACTCTATCGTACACAAATAATTGCTGAGAAAATAACTTAGGTCTGGCGGCACTGGGATCTTGCTCTATAATAAACAAACAAAAAAGTGTAGAAATTAATAGGGGCGCCACTGTCGCAAAATTTTCTCAAATCTAGCAACCCGAACTAGCCCGAATAGAACGACAGATTAGTTTTGATACTTAACTACTTAGCTGAAATCAAAGTAAGCAGATTTATTAAATCCAATTTTCTTGTTATATTATTTCTTGACATACGATTTACTAAAAATAATAATAAATAACTTAATTTAAATCCAAAAAGCAACTAAATAATTTATTTGTTTATTATATTATAGATAGAAAATTTCATATATACAATACTATAAACCTAAATTTAATTCTAAAATTAAAACTAAAATAAAAACTAATTAAAATCTAAAACCCCATCCAAGCCACCGCAGTGTGGCATAGTACCCAAGATGCTGGCAGCATTACCTCTTTGGATGGCCAGGCTAATCCTTTGGCCAAGGTAGCTGCCAGCTCTTGGATCCCCGGTAGACTCGATCACCTTTTTTGATATCTCTAAAAAAAGTGCGCGAGCCTCCGGGCCCCACGGCCCCAGGGTCTCTACACCAAAAGGCGCAAATATGAAACCACTGTCAAGTTTCTCATATTTGCGCCTCTTAGCCTGTTCGGCGCTAGTAGCCGCTGCACCCGCCACAGAGGAGGTCGCATGGATTTGGGAAGCAGCTAGAGTATCTACACAGGTGGCATCCCACACAAGCGACCTCCCTGTCCTCCAAGGAACAAGCGTCATACCATCAGGTCTCTTGCCATCACTACGTGCCAAACCAATAGGTTCTAATACAGCTGGCACGTGAGCAGTAGCAAGAGACCTGCGGATGATGTCGTTGAGGGCATTGTGGCGGGAGAAACGACCAGCGCTCTTCGAACAGGAGAGCCCGTGATGACCGTAAGCGTCGACGTGGTCACCGCAGTGGCAACGGTGAGGCTGGGTTATTTTGGCGCCAAGCCTAAGACCAACTACCACTGCAAGAGTGGCGTGGTTTAAAAGAGTGCCCAGATTAGCAGAAGGGATAGCATGGAGCCAGTGTCCGGATTCTTTCGCAGAGACAGCGAGAAGACGAGCACGGTCTTTGGAATTTGCTTGCATTAACATTGCCTCAAAAGTTTTTTTACAAATAATGTCATCCCACTGTCTCTGGGAAGGAAGAGAAACCGGCAATTGATTTGGGCTAATCGCTGACCAACCATTTCTTGCCTCTGCCAAGTACGACACCTCAATTGATCCCAAAGACTGGGATATAATTTTTTCAAAGAGAGTGTGTGTACTATAAACAGAGGAAAGAAATGCTGGCAGTGAGACACTAGAAATTTTGCGGATTCCCAGACCTCCATACCTGATCGGAAGAGAAGCCTGGGCCCATTCTTGATCATCTATCGGACAATTTAAGATGTCAGATAGAATATTTTGTATAAAATTATCCAAATTTTCCAATAAATTATTAAATTTCCAAAGAGGTGAACATCTAACGAAATAAGTAAATTTTGGAACAAATAAGCAGAATCGAATGATGGTCATTGCCATATGAGGATTAATATCTAACAGATGATGGGAAGTGTTTTTGAATTTAGAAATTAAGTCAGTAAAAAATTGAGGAACTGAGGCCTCTAGAACAGGTGCTCCTAGGAGGCGAAGTGACTCATCATTTAAAATTTTAATACCCGGAGCTAAAATATTGATTTTATTTAAAATGTGCAGTTTGGATTCGGCCGAAAAAGAATTTGGAATATAAATTTCACATTTATCAAAATTAAGTTCCAAGCCAATAGTTTTAAATTTTGATATAATTATTTCTAAATCCTTCAAAACCGAACTCACTTCGCCGCCCAAGGTTCCATCATCCAAATACCAAACATTGAATTTGGAATTTAGAACCGAAATTATAGGGTGTATGGCTAAACTAAAAATAACTGGTCCAAGCGGATCCCCCTGCTGACAGCCGACAGCGGAGCTCAGAACATTCTTTTTGTGTACGAGCTTTGAAGGTTCCCGGTAGCACTGCGCCAAGTATGGGAAAAACTGTGGAAATTTATTTTTTACTTCTGAGAGGAGGACCCCCCGATCCACTGAATTGAAGGCATTCTTCACATCAATTTTAAGGAGTACCTCCTCCCGGGAGTTAAGGAGGAATGTGCGAGCAGCGTGAACAGCTGCTTCGCATCCCCCCTTTACCCCAAAGCCTAACTGAATTGGGACAAAATTAGAAGATATAAAAAAAAAAAAAATAATAATTTATAGTAGAAGTTAAAATTCAAACTATATTACTACTAAATTAATCAAAAGTAAATTAAATCTTTGACCGAGCGAAGCGAGTCTAATAGAGCGAATTTGCACTTGTCCGGTCCGTCCGTCCGTCCTTCCGTCTGTCAGAGCCTTATAACTTTTGAATTACTGAACGTAATTACTTCAAATTTAGATATAATATGTAAACTGATGGCCTTCAGCCAAATATTGTATAAAAAATTATAAAAATCTTTATTTCAGGGGGGCTCTGATAGAAGTGAATGCGAAGGAAAATATTCTTTGTTGCCTTTCATAGACTTGCAATATATCTTTTTAAAGACAATTTTGAACAGAGTACAAAAATATATTTTTTTTTAATTTTTCCCTTAAAATTCACGAAATGCGGGGCTTTCAAAGTGGAGATTTAATACGCTCGCTTGAAGACGCTCTCTAGCAAAATCGGCTATGTATTTTCAAGCTGAACTTATTTTTTTATTTCACTTGTATCCTGTACTTGACAACAACAAATACTAAAATTATATGAATATTATAAAGAAACGAGATTATTTAATTTTTAATGGGCATCAGTAATTTTCACATAGCTTCACAATAATGCTAATAGATGGCGCAGTCATTAACTATTCCATGGAACTAGGAGTTACGACTACGATCTATCCCAAAAACAGTTTTGCGTCGACCATTATTATTTAGGTACATAATATAATAACATATTATTCAATTAAAATTATTCTTTATTTAAATATCAAACTTCAATAAACTATTAATTACTACATTTTGTATATTTTCTATTCGCGTCGATAGATGACGATTTGTACAGATGCCCGTAACCCGTTTTCACTCGTGAGTACCTACATAATAATTCAATGTTTTCACTAACGTTCCCTAACCTTTACGGGCTACCTATGATAAGTTAGGTGATGATTTCTGTCAACTTCTTTATCACGATCCTGTACGGGACACCTAAATGGACATTGGGACGGATGTTAGGACTTAGGATTGTATTTAGGAGCTACCTACGTGAAGAGACTCCTACATAGGGGATGATTTAGGTATGTTTGGTGAAAACGGGCATAATAATAATGTCAGTTTTGGTCGTCATGTATCGATTGAATGAATAATCATGGGATACCGTTACCGCGAGGTCACAGTTCGGGGCGAACCACTAGTTATGTGGTTGGCACCACACTCCTATATTATACTAATTGCGCACGGGGCTATTGATTAAAATGCAGTTTAAGTAGTAAGTTTCATTATAATATTTTTTTATTTGATTTAAATAATACAATGAATATCATTCGCCCAAAATGTCGTTTTCCAAATATCCTATTTCCGGTAAATCGACATCCATGACTTGAGTTGAGCTTCCCATATTAACTATAACTCCAATTTCTGATTAAGAAGTTTCTTCTCTTTTACGCAATTATTATGAACTCCTTTCAATATTCTCCATAGTCTCATAGAGTGCCACAAAATTTACCTGAGTAACAAACAAACAAACACAGTAAATAACAATTGAAAAACTTTTAATAAATATTGCTATTTATCAATAAACTATTACTATTTAATTTTTATCAAATATTATTATACTATTAGTTTGCCAAACGTGGTTCAAGTATCAAATTCGTCTGGGTATGCTATAGACCAGTGCAGATACCTTTGAAAATGATGGAAAATTAAAAAAAATTATAGTAGGATGAAATCCATTGGAAAAGGAAGAGAATGTAACAAAAATGAAAGGAAAAATAAATTACGGGCGATCTGAGGTCGGGAAGTGGGGGGAGGGGGGGTTTAAGGGTAAAAAACGGTTTATCTCAGTTTCTGGAAAAACTACAAGTCCTATGGAAAAAAGTTAAATGGCAAAGTTGTAGGTAATAAAAAGATCTACAACTTTTATATTTAGACTTTTTTCACATAACCTCAAAATGTATGTGAAAAATTCAAATAACCAAGTTTTTGGTTTTTTATTTTTATCTTTTACAAAAAAAAAATATTTTTTTCACGAAATTTGGTGAAAACTTACGGTTTTATGTCCCAAACACACTGTAATTTTTCTGATTTAAAATATTTATTTTTTTACCTTTTTTTTGACTTAGTATTGAAAAAGCACCTAATTTTCAATCGAAAATTCTCCCGTCAAAATATCTGCTTTTTTGAAAAAGTCGGTGAGCTTTTTGTTCGTTGAAATCTCTACTTTCTGATGGTGTAAAAAGAAATATACATTACTTTGGTAAATGCTCTCAGAAAATGCAGAAACGAAATACGAAATAACAGGTAGTAAGGCCCAGACCCTCCTAGCCCCTTCCCCACTTCTCTATGAAATACCTTTTGATGGGCTAAAATTTTCCGTAGGTCACTCAGGTATTATAAGCAATATCATCAGTTAGTTATGCATTTTGATAGTTATTTACTGTCAAGTGTGTTCTCCAGAAAGACTGCTATACGCGGGGGTTCTTTGATAATAATGCGCAATAATATTAATTGCAAAGAGCGAAAAGACATTGTTAGTCTTTCTATGGAACGCATTATTGAGCTGTCTTGTGTTGAGCTGGACCGATATATTATAGTCTGCGTGTACCGACCCCCCTCGGGCGATTTTGTTCATTTTGAGAAGGTCATGGAGGACGCCTTAGGGCGGCTATGTAGGACATCAAAAAAAATAGTAATCTGTGGAGATTTCAACATAGATATCCTGCAACACACGCCTTTTACAGGTAGATTACTTAATTTGTTTAAAAGTTTTAACCTGGAAAATGTTTTTGTTGAACCTACGAGAATAACTGCTAATTCAGCTACTTGTATTGATAACATCTTCTGTGATTGTAAAATTATCCAAAAATCGATTATCACTTATTTAAGATCTGATCATTGCGGACAAATGATATCTATTCCGAGCAGTGAGCAAAACACAACAAAAGTATAAAATACAACAAAAGTAGTAAAATATAGGCCAGTTACCACAAAAAAAGTAAGGCAATTTAAACAAAATATCGCAGCTGCATTGCCGACGCTTGATATTGCACAGGGTGGTCCGGATGAAATTTATAGTGAGTTTTTTGATCTTTTAAACTCTCAATTTAACTCTATCTTTAAGGTAATAGACAAAAGATTATTTAAAAATTTAAAATTTAGTGATTGGGCAACTGTTGGCATCTATAAAAGTAGAAATAAGCTGTTTGACTTGTATGCAGAAAAACGATATAATTATACCCCCGCGTTTATAGAATATGTAAGAAATTACTCCAAATTGTTTAGAAACGTGTGCATACAAGCAAAGTCACTTCACATAAAACAAAAAATTGACAATTCAGATAATAAAATAAAAGCAGTATGGGACATTATTGGTGATGAAATGGGTAAGAACAAGATGCATTATAATAAACTGGAGCTTAAACTTAATAACCTTGTAATTGACTCCGATATAGAAATTGCAAATACATTTGAGAACTTTTTCAAAAATATACCAGTAACCACGACCAGTTCTCTAAATTCCTCGCCAACAGAAGCCTGTAATCTTCTAAGAAGCAATGCTCTGAGTGCAATAAACTATTTAGGTTTGAACACGTTACCCCATATGATATTATCAAAACATTTAAATCATTGCAAAATAAAAAAACAGGAGATCTATGGGGAATATCAGTTAAATTAATTCACAATATCATTGATATTATTGCGCCTTATCTTGCTTTAATTTTTAATAAATCTGTAGATACTGGATCTTTTCCAGACCTAATGAAATGTAGCTAATTAATACCTCTTTATAAATCGGGAAGCAAATTTGACCCGAATAACTACAGACCAATTTCAATTTTGCCAACTCTCAGCAAGATTTTCGAAAAAATAATGTTCAACCAACTGCTTCTACACTTTAACTTAAATAAACTTCTTCACCCTGAGCAGTACGGTTTTACTAAGGGTCGATCAACAACCGATGCAGCCGCAACGCTGTTACAACACATTTTCGATGCATGGAATAACTCACAGAATGCCATTGGTATTTTTTGTGATTTATCAAAAGCCTTCGACTGCGTTGATCACAAGACCCTCTTACTTAAACTGAGCCACTATGGTATTAAAGATATTGCACTTAGCCTCATTGCGTCTTATCTAAGGGATCGTGTTCAAAGAGTGTGTGTCAATGATGTAAAATCATCCGGATCAGCCTCAGTAATGGGTGTACCCCAGGGTTCTATTCTAGGTCCATTCATGTTTTTGATTTACATAAACGATTTACCATATTTTGTCCAAAATACTTGCGATATTGTACTATTTGCTGATGATACGTCTTTGATTTTCAAAGTCGATAGGAAAAAAGACAATTTTGACGATGTAAATAATGCATTATCTCAAGTTTCTGAATGGTTTACGGCAAATAATCTACTTTTAAATGCTAAAAAAACAAAGTGTGTTGAGTTTTTATTGCCTAACACCAGAACTGTCAGTAAAAATTTAAAGATAAGTAATGAATCCTTGAAAACAGAGGACTCCACAGTGTTCTTGGGATTAACCCTGGACTCAAAGCTGCAATGGGGCACCCATATAGCAGTACTTGCTGGCAAGCTCAGCTCTGCTGCTTACGCTGTTAGGAAGATTCGACAGATAACTGACATAGAAACTGCAAAAATTGTTTATTTTGCATATTTCCATAGTATTATGTCATACGGAATCTTAGTATGGGGTAAAGCGGCCGATATTGGAAAAATTTTTGTATTGCAGAAGAGGGCGATTCGCGCAATCTATAATTTAAAGCTGCGGGATTCGCTTCGAGAAAAATTTAAAGAAATAGGCATTCTTACAGTAGCTTCACAATATATTTATAACAATATAATATTTGTCAGACAAAACATTGTGAATTACAAAAAAAAGGGTGAATTACGAGATAGGCAGGTTAGAGATCCAAATAGGCTCGTGATTCCTCGACTGCGCCTCAAGAGGGTCCGAAAGACATTTGTGGGAATGGGCGTGACGTTCTATAATAAAATTCCACAGTCGATCTTGGACTTGCCTTTACACAAGTTTAAGAAATCGATTAAAACTACGCTCATGAAAAAAGCATATTATACGATTGAAGACTATATAAATGACAAAAAAGCGTGGATGTAGTTCGTTCCAGCGATTCATGAGACAGTAGGTAATGATTAACCTGTATAATTGTATATCAAAATAATTCTATTCTATTCAGAGTTTCCACTTTATTTGTGTACAAGTCATATTTTAAAATGAGTATTTGATTTGAATATTAGTTTCAATTCGATGCCTTAAGATGGGTAGCCTAAGTATGTCACACTCTCTTTAACATTTCTGCGGTGGTGTCGTGTGATGCGGGTTGTTGCGTTCCCTAAAATATGGTTGAGCGAAGCAATGGCTGGGTCATGCGTCATGCTCGTGAACGGGTGCCACCAGCGGCAATGGGGCTACTTTCTGTCTGCCCGTCTTGACATGTGTTGAATTATAATTAGAAATAATTACGTATGCTTTTGTGGACCTTTCCCTCATTGTGGAAACTCTGCATACATAGAATATCTGTGAAGTATATTGTAAAAGTATTTTGAAAAGAGCAACTGCCGAGTTTCTTGCTGGTTCTTCTCGGCAGGAACGGCATTCCGAACCAGTGGTAGACTCATTGACGATTCAAAAGTACTTGTAAAAGTTTATTTGAATAAAAAACATTTCTATTCTATTCTATTCTATTCTATTCTATTCTATCATAAAATAGCAATAAATAGCCATCTACGCATGTAATTTAAAAGGTATTTCATAGGGCTAGAAGATAGGGGCAGGAAAGAAAAAAATTAGTTCCGTTTCTACTCTTTTTTGCCAGGCTACATAACCAAGAAACCTCGTTTTGGAAATTAAAATGGACAGACTATAATTTTGCGACAGTGGCGTCCTATTATTAATTTCTAGTTTCTACAGACTACAGTCTACTCTTTTTTGCCAGGCTACCAGTAATAAGGACTGTAACGATCAAAGACCTTACACAAGTGTAAGGTCTTTGGTAACGATAACGATCCTTTTGGATGTGAGCTATGAGACAATTCAATAAGTGATCGGTCTATTGTATACATAGACGAATGATATTTATTACCGTAATTCATTTGTCAAAGATTGTATTTATAGAAGATAGAGAGAGACCTGAGAATAATAAAATATACTACTCTCTTACGAGATATAGAGATGCTAGGTGATTCTGATTGGTGACATTCAACAAAAATCACCTCGTGTGTAGGGATGCAAATATCGAAAGCAAAAACATCGATGTATCGATACATCGATGTTTCTGAACAAACATGTACACTAAACATCGCCCATAAAACATCGATGTATCGAAACATCGATTTTTTTTTAATGATCTATCAAAAAGTAAAATTTTGTATCTTCTTTATCAACCTAAAGACGTCCACTGCTGGACAAAGGTCTCCTGCATGGACTTCCACAGGCTTCGGTCTTGCGTCGCTTGAATCCAGCGGCTCCCTTCGACTCGTTTGATATCGTCGGTCCACCTAGTGGGACTGCCAACACTGCGTTTCCCGGTGCGGGGTCGTCACTCCAACACCTTGGGACCCCAACCACCATCAGCTCTTCGAACTATGTGCCCCGCCCATTTCCACTTCAGTTTCGCGACACGCTGAGCTATGTCGGTGACTTTGTATCTCGTACGGATCTCCTCACTTCTTTCTGATTTGATCTCGCAGGGATATACCTAGCATAGCTCTCTCCATCGCTCGCTGAGTGACCCTGAGCCTTCTTATGAGGCCCATAGTTAGCGACCATGTCTCGTAAAATTTTGTATAAAATCTATTATTTATAACATAACAATAGAATAGAATAGAATAGAATAGAAATGTTTTTTATTCAAATAAACTTTTACAAGTACTTTTGAATCGTCAATGAGTCTACCACTGGTTCGGAATGCCGTTCCTGCCGAGAAGAACCAGCAAGAAACTCGGCAGATGCTCTTTTCAAAATACTTTTACAATATACTTAACAGATATTCTATGTATGCAGAGTTTCCACAATGAGGGAAAGGTCCACAAAAGCATACGTAATTATTTCTAATTATAATTCAACACATGTCAAGACGGGCAGACAGAAAGTAGCCCCATTGCCGCTGGTGGCACCCGTTCACGAGCATGACGCATGACCCAGCCATTGCTTCGCTCAACCATATTTTAGGGAACGCAACAACCCGCATCACACGACACCACCGCAGAAATGTTAAAGAGAGTGAATAATATTATCTATTGCTATTGAATAAGTAAGTCTTTAGAATAAGGAAAGTAGAGGAAATAAAATTACATTTAACAGCATTTTTTTTATCGCCGGCTTTATTATTTTTGATGGCCGGCTACATGCATGAAAAAGTGTCGCATTCCGCCTAAGCCGAGCCGAGCTGAGCCAAGTCGAGCCGAGTTTTCTTACGACGTTATCACGTTAAATTATCATCCGTAAACAGACTTTACAGACAACCACTTTTTTCTAAAAAGATTATTAAATAATTACCGAGCGACGTCACGCCACTAGTTACTTTTAGCAAAGCCTGCCTGACTCAGGCAGGCTTTGCTAAAAGTACCAAATATTTCAACTATTTAGATGGCAGGCAAAACATCGATGTAAAAACATCGTATAAGATCGATACATTTTTTTACTGAAACATCGATGTATCGTTTCCATCCCTACTCGTGTGAACGCCGTATTACAAACTGTATCTTCTTAGTTCCTTTCTATCATAGAATTAGAAAGTAAAAACATAACAAAGAGTCTTTATTGAAGTAATATAATATTGTAATTATCAGGTAACAAAACAAAACGGAAACAAAATCTTTTTGTGAATATAAGTTATGATTACTATTACGTTGGTTATTGGTGAAAGACGAAAGTGCTTTACACGGATTTGACCATTTAAATATGGGTAGTGGGTACTCACAAAATAAACCTCAGGCCACCTACTCCTAGAACTAGGTAATTTTATCTAATATCTATTCTGCTGTACTCATTTGTTACTATCAACTTACAAACTGCAAGTGCAAGATTACAGATCCAACTAAAAATGCCAGTGGAAAACGAAGATCTATCATTCAATGGCAACAATCCTGGTGCAGTTAAATTTGGTAACTTTATAAACTATTACTCATTTCATAGTTCAAAGGAAAGAACCAATAATTTAGATCCACAAATGTTTCCCGCTACAGAGAGTGACACTATCGTTTGTTTAGATATAGGTTGCAATACAGGAGAACTTACTAAGGAATTATATTTCTATTTGAAAAATATATATTGTAATTTAAGTATAAAAATATTGGCTATTGATATTGATCCATGTTTAATAGAGAGAGCTAAGGAAGGGAATAATAATATCTGTGACATAACTTTTGTAACCTGCAACATAGTATCGGATGCAGGGCGCAAACTAATACAAGACTATAAAGAGTTACAAAAGAAACAAATGTTTGATGTAATTTTTTGTTTTTCCGTTACAATGTGGATACACATTAATAATGGAGATGATGAACTAATAGCACTTCTAAACTTTCTGAAAAGTAACACAAGGTCATTGATCATAGAGCCGCAACCTTGGAAATGTTATAAAAATGCTCAGAGAAGAATGAAAAGGTCGGGTAAAGACTTTGAAATGTTTGAGTCATTAAAAATAAGAAATAATGTGGATAAGAAAATTGAAGAGATCTTAAGTTATAAAAGTCATGTAAAAGTTCATGAATCTCAATCATCTTCATGGAACAGAAAGATACAGAGCTATCATCTAAAAATGAAATAAAAAACGAAAGAAATAGTACCTACTTATTGTATTTTGATGGTTTTTACACAACACACAATAAAAGAAAATTTCAAACACAAAATGTGAGATTAATATTTATACCAATGTGTTTATGTATTTTCTTAGCTGTCTTAGTGCAGATTGCACCAATGTCAAGTGATGTTTTAACCGAGGAATGAATTGGGCGTTCTGACAGTTTTTGTATTGAAAATCTGCCAAAATATCAAATTTACGCTCAGATAAGATTTATTTTACATTGGTGAAATCAGCCCTTAAAAGGTAAACAGGTTGCAGAAAACATTTCACTGAATTGCTTAACCGACAACCATTGCTTTCACTTATAGGTGTAGCATGGTTTCATTGTTAGTGTGCAGTAAGAACTGCTGTGCTTAGTGTGTCACATGAGCATTTCTGTTTTTCATGAAACTATGAGCAACGATTTTCATGAAATTTAGTATGCATAGGGTTTTGGGGGCAATAAATCAATCTAGCTAGGTTTCATTTTAAGAAAACATCGTTTTATCTGTGTTTTAAGGCAATGAAAAACTGCTACAATATCATAAGAATATAAATTTCGCCTCCATCTTCAAGGTTATAATAGCTCAGGTGGAAAATCGGGCGGTCACGAAACCAGAAGACCCCGATTCGGGTCCAGATGATTATTTTTCCCTTTTTTTTTTCACGTTCCTTCTTTTGTGAGAAAAACTATTATTGGGGGCCTTTTATCAACGAATCTAATTTGTATCTAGGTATATATGAACGAGCTTTAAAAAAAGAATACAGTAGTAATTACATTAGTAAAGAAACCGTCATTGTGCAAATATTTTTATCCTATTGGCGAACTATTTTACTGACACAGCAACACTAAAGCTACTTGACAATAGATGGCATTGTTAAGCAACAATATAATTTCCAAAACACTCAATTTACCAAGGTCATCCAGGTAATTAATATTAAAACTAAAATTACAGCTTACAAATTACAAATTAAGTTACTTATACAATTTTTTGAAATAATAAAATCATTGGTTTTTACTTAGCCTACTAAGTTTACTTAAACTTACAACAGCTTACAGCCTGCTTAAGTTTATTACAAATTCTCAGTATCTTCTTTTCATTTCAACATATTATTTAAAATTATTTAAGTTGTTACTTCTTCTGTACTTGATTCAAATTCCAGCTTGACTTCATTACCAAGTCCTTCTACATCCATTTCAGTTTCAGAAGCATTAAGCATGTTAAGTGTAACCTGAAAGAAAGAAATATATCAATTAAGTATAGTAGATAACATTTAAATTTAAAATATCAACATTATAATTATTGTTATTATTTAGGCAAAGAACAACCCCTTATAATAAAAAATAGTTTTTTTTTAACTTGAATTTGTTGAGTTTTTGTCTGATGGTGGGTTCATTAACTCTAGCACAAACACAACTGTTAAAGATCTATTGACTTGCAGAGTAAGGCCCGTTTGCAGAAATACTGAGCTATCCTTTTAACCCAGAGTTAGCTGCTGCTTTAACAGATTTTGTATATAGCTTCTGTCAAAATTACAAATTAGTTCCTGGGTTAAGCCAACAAGTTAACACAGTGTCTCTGCAAGTGAGCCTTATAAACTTATCCTTCTATCAGGAAATAGTACAAAGGCTTGAATTGAGAATGCCTTGATAGACATGTCAACAAGTGACCTCTCAACCCTGTGCTGTGCTCCTAAATTAAGACAGGGGCAGTCACATCACATTTTCATTGAGGTCTCCTCCTCTCCTTTCTAAACAGAATTTGCAGACGAGCTTTCACATAATATTACAAAATATTTGAGAGTCTTGCAAAGACTTAATGATCTTTTCAGCAATTTTTGAGATAAGCATCTTGTATCAGACTGACAGATGCCCATCATTACAAAATAAGATACTTAAACCTAGCTCAGATATTATAAAAATTGCTGCTTGGCAATCTTTTCCAGTGCTTTGTTTACAGTAAAAACTGTCACCCAATAAAACTCAAGTTGAACAGACGTCTGTCCAGCTGATATTTGTGTTCTGTGCATGAAAAAAACCATTTTAATATTGGAAAAGGTATACTTACAGCATTAATAAAAAATGTACCACTGGCAAAACGGTTACACTAACCTGGCCTGAACTACTGCTGCTTATGGGTACCATTCGGTCCTCTTGGATTTTCCTTTTAACTGGTGTTTTGGATTGAGAACTGAAATAAATTATTAATTTAATATATTATTAATTTTAGGTTTAAGGATAAGGAACCAATCTGATAATTAGTTACAGGTTTAATTGGTTTTATATAATATCTTGTTAAGAAGCAGTGATAGCCTAGTGGTTAGGACTGTGGTCTCCTACTCGGGGGTCGCAGGTTAGATCCTGTGTATGCACCTCTGACTTTTCGGAGTTATGTGCATTTAAGCAATTAAATATCACTTGCTTCAACAGTGACGGAAAACATCGTGAGGAAACCTGCACATCTGAGAGTTCTTTCTAATGTTCTCGAAGGTGTGTGAAGTCTGTCAATTCGCATTGGGCCAGTGAAGGGTATAGCCCTTCTCTGAGAGGAGATCTGCACTCAGTAGTGAGCTGTTGATGGGTTGCTAATGATGATGATGATGAAGAATATCTTGCTAGATAAAATTTAGATTAACATGAATTAATAGGTAGGTATACCCATGTTGGTGTTCCCCCATTGGATGAAGCATCATTGTCATTTCCGCCAATTTATTGAAAGCGGCACCTGCTTCAGTGAATATTTCGCCAACCTGAAAGTTCATAATACTTTGGTTTACATACACTACAGTCACCCGCGTAGTCTAGTCAGTCCGCGTTTCTATAAAACCTATGTAAAACATAGGTTTTACATTATTTTAATGTTTCAAAAAATCGCATTGAAACTTGAAAGCATAATGTAATGGCTTTAAACACGTAAACACCGTATAAATTAGGGGTTATATTTATTATTCACACCTTAAAAGAGGATGGAATGCAAACAATTATAGTGGAGAAACTAATTCAAGTTATCCTTTTCTTCCCAATTAGAAACCCCTGTAGAGTTCCAATATAGTTAATTTATTTATCTATTAAACAAATGTATGTAGGTATGTAGAAATTACCTAAACTAATTAATTTATTTATTTATTTCGAACTACCAACATGAATACATGACAATATTGAGTTATATAAAGTTACTTGCTACTGCTAGAGTGGTGAACAGTCTGTAACCCTGACTTACTGATAATTTCCTACGTAAAAAAATTGCTTACTTTTGCAGCAGAATTGTTCATCGTGCGTACGATTCTGCTCTGCTGACTTCTCTATCGTAAATGATTATTTTAAATCAAACCAAAATGAAACTAACCTCCGCTACACCTACCCACAAAAGATTATATCAGATTATTTATCACGATTATACACAAGGAACTTACTAAACCGACAAGGAACATTGTACCTTAGTACTCTTCTTCTTCGTTTGTTCAGTGGCTCTGCGCATCGAGCGTTTGAGCCATGAGCCATAGTCAAGTTTATTTTTTTTTTTAATGGAGAAACGGGAGAAACTTATTTATAAAATCAAGAGATTGGAGACATGGAATTAATAAGTACATAATAATAATATTTGACTACTTTTAGAAAATCATCTTAAATTGTTAATAATGCTATGCTGAAGCTAACAAAACGTATATTTCGGCATAATTTTTAGTATTTTTCATAAAAATCGAGAAATAAATTCAAAAAAATAAATTGCCGCCGAAACGTTCCATTTGCTCTCATGACGTCACAGTTCACATTTCAAACAATGACAATTCCACAGCCCATAGGTGGTGTGGACTGTGACGTCATTCGAGATCACGGAACGTTTTCGATCACGTGACCATGGCCGCAATTCTAGCAATTTTATTTAATGTTTTCTAATTTAGATAAATAATCTTTTAGGATGACACCAAATGAAACGATATTTTTAATTTCAGTCAAATACCCTATTCCATGATTGGAGATTACACAGATTACAGACCAAAAACCTACCTCACCTGTGTTCATAGATAATACAATATATAGACTAGGCCTGTGCCATAGCTATACAATACGTCTATAATAGTCGTGGTCTATGACTTATGTTATTAGGCTGGAAACACATCTGTGCGCATCTATTCGAATTTTGTCCATACAAAACTGTCATTTTTCATAGAGTAGTGTACGCATCAATTCGGCTTTTCGATGCGTACACGACTGAAAAATGACAGTTTTGTATGGACAAAATGCGAATCGATGCGCACAGATGTGGTTCCAGCCTTTTCAAAGTTCAATTACCTAGTTCAAACCGTTCGTGGTCTATGGTTCAAACTCACAGAACACAATATGCAGAACCATCGTTGTAACTTCTAGTTCCATGTGCAGAATACTCTTAGCGAGCGGAGCCGAGTTCCCAACCCTTTGTTTCGGGTCCGTGCTCCCGACCATAGACCACGAACACTAGGATCGTAGATCATAGACTAGGATATCTTGTTGACTGTTGTTCCTGGTCTATGCGAATACTCGGAGTCTTCATTCAAACTAACCTACAATTTTTAAAATTAGCATCCATCGTATTTCAGTCACGGACCAAACAAACAAAGGGTTCAAACTGCTCTGCCTGCTGCCTGCTCTGCTCTCCATAGAACAGTAAAATCTTTTTCGGAATATTTTATCATTCTTGAAGAATCTCAACATGCAAGGACCAGGTGAAAACTGGAACGTCAGAAGACATGGAGCTACCAGCTACGCAAAATACAACGAAAATATGCAGTGGAATCAAAACTTCCGACCACAAGGACTACACCGAGACAGTATTCATAACTCAGACTACCAGTACTGGTGTGAAACATGCGACAAAGGATTTATGACAGCACATTATCTTGAAAATCATAAAACTCAACATCAGGTGCATGTAATATGTTTAATTAAACTAGTTTACTAACTCCTGCATAGTGTCCATTGCCCCTTTCCAGATCATAGCTAGTCTATAACATGCTTGTGATATCATATAGAAATATGAAGGCTTTTAATTAAAGCCACTGTGGGCAGCATCTCGTCATTGTTAAAAACAAAAACTTCTATGTATTCTACTAGACAGGCTCCGCGGCCTTTTGTAATTTGAGTTACGGTGGAACCACCGCACCTCATGTAGTCCTCTGCAAGCCAGAGAAAAGACCAGTGCTTTGTTTTGTAAACAGTGGATATTGTTTTTGACAAACTATTATTATTCAAAGACTTCTAATGTCTTTTGTTATTATTCATTGTTTGTGTTTGTAGTTCTTCAACATGATTTGAAGTTTATTTCATTTAAGTATGTAATTTATTTCTTATTTTTGTATAAAAATGTATAATATGCCTCCCGCACCCCACCACCATTCACACCTCTGCGACCCGGCGGCCGGGTTATTCAATGATGATTTGCATCATGCAGCAGTCTAAAACAGCTGTGACACAATTCTTGTTCCAAATTGCCGGTCTAGTAGTATACACTACTACTAGAACTGAAGTCTACAGCCAGTAAAAATTATAAACTTTTCTGAGTTACAATAAAAACAATATCAATTTGATTCTGCTAAAATAGCACTCCTCAGAATATAAAGATGAGGGGCAACATCAGACAATCAGCTTTCCAAACTGGTGGTAGAGTCATGATGTGTCATATAAGAGCCAAAGGTAGGCCCACGTGAAATAAATAAATTTGAATTTGATTTGTAAAATTTAATTTCATGAATTTGACTGTCTCTTGATCTATAAAATTCATCAACTGCTGTTTTTTTTTTTTTTCAGAAATGCAGCATAGATGGATGCCAATTTGTTGCTCATCCTAAAATAATTACAAAACATATACAAATGCAGCACTCAACTGGTATATTTAAAAGAATAGCAAAGCTTAATAATCCAGAAGACATTGAGAAATGGAGAGAAGAAAGAAAAAGGAAATATCCAACTATTGAAAACATTAAGAAGAAAGAAGCTGCAACTAAAGAAAAAATAAACAGAGGTGAAAAGATGGGAATGAAATATGAAAGAAGCAAAAGATTTGTTAAAACTGGTATGAAAAGCAATATCTCTATTTTAATTGATAAAATATACTGTTTCTTAATTTCTTTAATTTATTAATACAATTTTGGCTACTATTATACTTACTAAATATTTTTAATTAATTTTTGATTTCTTTCAGAATTTCACCATGAAACCAACCAAAGGCCTTCACAAAGAGGCAGAATTAAACATCCACAAAATAAATATAATAATAATAAAAACATCACAAACAGCAGAAAGAGAGTTGCAACTGATGAAACTAAGAAATTAGAGTTTCCTAAGAAAATATGTAAAGTAGTTCCTTCTATAGAAGAAAGCAGAACTTTAAAACCCTTTGCAGGTATTCAATTGTTACAAATTGATGATTTAGATGAAGAAACTGAGTCAGAAACTCAATTCAGTGTACCTATTGAGGACGATGAGGATTTACAAAACGCTTCTGACACAGTAAAAATAGAAACATCTGTTTTAGAACCAACAGTTTGTAGTGCATTAACATCATTAATGAGCTATTATGAATCATCGGATGAAGATGATGTTGAAACAAACACACAATGTAAAGAAGTAAAGAACCCACTCAATGGAGACAAAACAGAATGTAAAATTGAAAGCAAAGGTAAAAATAATAATAAAATTAATGAAACAAAAAGCAGTGAACATATAAATTGTACAGAAAATATATCTGAAAACATCAATGTTGAATTGCAAGTTTCCAAAGGTATTGTGTCAAATTGTAAAGGTGCTAGTGACGATGAGAGTGGTCCTGAAGAAGTTGAAATCAGCAAAGTAGGTACAAATTTGCCTGTTGATGGTACTAAAATAAAGCCTAAAAAAGAATTATGTGATAAGACAATAAACAGACCATTACCTAAAACATTTGAATTTAGAAAAAGAAATAAATTACCTTCTACTCTTTTGGAGAAATTATTACACAGAGAAATACAACATGAACGAAATGTAATTCTGCAGTGTGTGCGATATGTCGTAAAAAATAAGTATTTTGAAAATAGATAAATCTTTAAATACATTCGTAAAAATAAATGATATTTTTTTTTCTTTTTAGAGTTCCGTACCAAAATGGTAAAATGGAATCCTTATGGTGAGACTTTCTCCGTCCGTCCATCCATCTGTCTGTCACAGTCGATTATTTAAGTAATTATTAAAGCTATCGACATGAAATTTGTAGTTAGTGGCCCAACAACAAAAAATCAAAAATTATTTTTAGTTTAATTAAAAAAGGGGGAAAATCGGGGGGTTTGAAATTTCAAAGTAAGATAACTATACCGAGTGGGGTATCATATGAAAGGGCTTTACCTGTACTTTCTAAAACAGATTTTTATATATTTTTAAATATAATAATTTTTGATTAATCGGGCAAAATGTCGAAAAAATACCGATTCGTTTTATATGATTAATCTCCGAAGATTACCAATCTATAAATCTGAAATAATTATGGTCAATAGAGATTTACGTATATTTTACAGGAAAAATAAAACCAACGCGAAAATTATTTTAGTTTAATTAAAAAAGGGGGAAAATCGGGGGATTGAAATTTCAGTGGGGTATTGTTATCTTACTATCTATCAGCATTAAGTATAAAGGAACACACGTACTACTCTGTACTGAGTATACGACTGGAAGAAATGAGAACCTAAGCTTAAAGCTATCGACGTAGGTCAGTCGCGAAGCTGAAGTGAGGGCGGGCACGTAGTTAGAAGTACTGCAGTTAGTCGGTAGAGACACAAGGTACTGAGACTACCAGCGGCGCAAGACAAGCCGGAGCATTAGAGGGCATTCCTTGCGTGAACGTCACAAACAAGTAGCTCTTGGTAGAATAGTCCGAAAAGTAACTACAATACTACCTACTCTCCTTAGATTTCGTGGTCCATCGTTTTGGAAACATGCCTACCTACAGTGGCGAATCTCACACTGCGACGTGCGGGGACGCGTTAGTGTCAGGGGACCGTAGGTACATGTTTTCTTTACAAACTGAGGTACAACCCGCGTCCCAGCAGCGGCGGCTTTACCTATTGTGCAGGGTGCACGCAGCACGCGGCGCACACGGGCGCAGGGTGGTAGGGGGCGCCGCTCGCGACACCTCCAATTATAGCATGCGTCGCTCTCAAAGACCCTGCGCCCGTGTTACGCCAGGCGCGGTAGCAAAGCAAGGCGCGCCACGAGCGGCTCCTTTCTTCTCAATCGGTCACTCTTGTCAGAGTGGTCGTGGCTGCTAAGATGATGTGACATAAGTTGTTATTCGGCAGTCTCCTTCATTAATTTTGGATCACACCGCCTCCCGCGCGATGCTGCTCCACTTGCGACGGTCAGTTGCGTTGTGGAAGAACTCCACCACAGTTGTCTGGGTCACCACTTTGATCAAGTCCATCCAGTGAGCGTCCTCTCGTTCTTTTCTCTTCCACCTGACCCTGCACCACCAACCGCTCAATTGACCCTTCATTTCTAGAGATGTGCCCGAAGAACTTCAGAATTCGCAGCTGCACAGTCGACGAAAGCCTTTCAAGTTGTTGGTTCTGAAGGCCGTCCAAAGGATCTTCAAAAGGCGCCCCCAGCACCACATCTCTAAGGCATCAATTTTACGGCGGTTCTGCAGTCTAAGGAACCAGGTTTCTGCTCCGTAGAGGAATATTGGGAAGACAATGCACCTCATAAGTCGAACCTTTTGGTGATCCTTCTGTCCTTCCAGATCTTATTGAGCTTCTCCGCCGCAGACCTAGTAATAGCACATCGCCTTCGGATTTCTAGCTCACAACCCCCGGTATTGGAGATAGTAGAACCTAGATAGATGTAAGTTGGCACCACCTCACAGTCGGCAATGCGTCGGATTTCCGTTCTGTTTTGATTCGCGCGATCTACTATCATCATCCTGGTCTTATCCCTGTTGATGGCCAGTCCGAATTCAAGGCTAGTTATCTCCAGACGTGTTAGCAGCTCTTCAATATCCTCTTTTGTTTAAGCAAAGAGTGTAGTATCGTCTGCATATCTGAGATTACACATCTTCCGCCCTCCAATAGATATGCCTTTATCCCAGTCTTCCAGAACAGTCCGCATTATGTGTTCGGTGTAAATGTTGAACAGTAGTGGTGAAAGAATACACCCCTGGTGAACGCCAGCTTCAGTTTTGAAGATTGTAGATTGTTGAGTTGTATTCAATGCAGAGGTACGCCCATTTGTGATAGTACTTGCAAAAGCTTTGTCCATTTAACAGTGTCTAAATGCTTCCGAAAGTCAACAAAGCAGATGTATAGAGGGGTATTGAATTCTCTAGCTTTCTCCATGATTTTGCGTATCCCAAGTATTTGCTCTCGTGTACCCTTTAACGAAACCGGCTTGTTCTGGTGCGATAAATAAGCCTGTAGTCGTGTATTCAAGATGTGAAGTAGTACTTTACTGGCATGGGTTATTATAAGAGAAATCAGCCTAAATAGTTATTGCATTTTTTCGTCGAGCCTTTCTTATGCAACGGAATGAATAAGGAATGTGACCAGTCTTTTGGCCAAAACACCGTGTCCTAAATTTTACAGCAGATGGTGTGTAAGACATCAACGCCTGTTTCTCCCATAGCCCTATCTCTACACTATAACTTTTGCTACAACGTGAAATCTGCCTTAAAATAGCTAATTAAAGATTATATTGGCGTAGTGTCGCATCGCTTTCTCTACCAAAGGCGCGTGCCGGCCATCAATCCACACCTTGGTCCGGTCAAAATAGACATTTACTCTTGCATAAATTCCCAAGAAGCTGAAAATTTACATGAACGCTAGAGATACCATTATAATGAAATTGGGAAAAGTCCCCATCAATCCCATTGTGCAAAAAACTTTATTCAAGCTCAAAGTTTGTAAAATTTACTAGATGAAAGTTGTATTCTTCTTATTATGCATGAACACCATTGGAGGCTCAAACTAACTCGTAATAAAAAACATGTGCAATTAGCTTGTCTTTCTCCAACCTCGGTTTCTGCTCAGCAACATTTTTATCAAGTATATTATCAGGTTCAAGTACGTCTTAGTAATCAACTAGAATTTGAACCTCTTTGGAATTTTTGTCTGAGCTATTTTTATCATGAAACTAACCTTTTCGCTAAAAAGTCCAAAAAATCCATTTTTGCGAACTATGACCTTGAATGAAATTTTTTGCACAATGGGATCGATGGGCCTTTCACAATTTCACTATAATGGTATCCCTAACGTTCATGTAAATTTTCAGCTTCTTGGGAAGTTATGGAAGGGTACCCCTATTTTTCGGGCTAACTTGACCGTTGTTTAGATTCGTTTGAAACCACGCCGAAGATCATTGTGAATTCGGCTGTATTAGAATAGTATAAAATTAAAATTGCCGGGAAGCTTGCGGCATTTTCAAAGGCGCAATTTGTGTTTTACCGTAGTTTTGTGAAATAAGCCTTGACGCAATGGATTAAGGATTATTTTTTTATGTTTGAGTAAACATATAAATCGGTTTTTCTTTTGGTCAAAAATGATAATTATAAAAGTTAAGATTGCTTACTAGCTACCACAATAATTGCGACTTTCACCGCTGTCAGAGCTCATCAAAAATAATAACTAGCGAAATCTAATGCGTCCAGTACTACAAAATGGACGTATTACAAAATGGAGCGTGATAACTTCGCGAACTTTTTATAGACGAGATTGAAAAAAGAGTAGCCATATGGGATATGGATATTTTGACATGGAGTTAAATCTTCTTGAATCCTCTAGTAAATCATAAAACGATGTTACTGACGTTCGAAAGTAGTTGAAAAATTTTTCGCTGTGTTCTCTGAGCTTTGGGTATAATGTTATGAACATACTATGCGTCATTCTGTCACGTAGAAATGGACGCACCTTAAATCGTCGACTTTCTCTTCGTTTACGACGTTTCCATCGACTGAATGCAAGCCACAACACAACCACTGTATCCGAGTCCATGTTTATAACTGAATCCCTCCCAGTGTAGGAACGCGCGTAAAACGTGATATTATCTGGACGCAATATAAATTGAAACGCGAGAGTCCACTCGCGCGTAAAACGCCTCATCTGGACAGGCACACAGGACAGTCTTGATTTTGACCGCGCGCCTACTTGAGGGCGCCAAGTTATTAATTGCACACGGGCGCTACATGGGCTAGAGCCGCCTCTGCGTCCCAGTACGAGATCCGCCTATCAACACTGAGTATAAAGGAACACACGTACTACTCTACTGAGTATACTACTGGAAGAAATGAGACCCAAAGCTATCGACGTAAGTCAGTCGCGAAGCTGAAGTGAGGGCGGGCACGTAGTTAGAAGTACTGCAGTTAGTCGGTAGAGACACAAGGTACTGAGACTACCAGCGGCGCAAGACTGACTAGTGGAAGTCCATGCAAGAGACCCTTTTCCCAGCAGTGGACGTCTCTGTTGATAGGTATTCTTTTTTATTATACCAATAATTTAATTATGACACTAGTTCCTTTGCTTTTGTTTGTTGTTTTGAGTCATAAGTCCCGCTTAGATAGTCTGACAAAGTGTAGTTTATCTATTAACTGGGAATCGACCCACTGCACAGTGAGAAGTTCTAAAAGAAAAGATTTTTTTATTTTTATTTTGTATCAATTTATTCAGGCAATAACAGCTTAGGATTGAGTTGCTGCTGGAGCAGCTGTAGCGGCCGCCTCCTCCCGAATACGATCTTTCTTGAGTGTTCCCATGAACGCGGCCTTATCAGCTGGCGTTTGGAAGCGACCGTGTCCGAATTTGGATGCTGTGTCAATAAACTTGAGATTGATTTTCTCAAGAGCTGCCCTCTTTGTGTGGACTCGCAGGGACTAAAATAAATTAAAAAAAAAAATTAAAATCCATTCTACCCCTTTCCATTAATCACACTGGTAGGAATTTTCTTATAACAGGGCTTCCAGAGCCTATTGAATAAATACAGAAGTTGAAACTTGTAATAATAGTATGAGATATGGGCTTTTCAGTAGAGATACTGATTAACTGTAACTAGGTTTGAAAGCTTAATAAATGTTCTCCCGAGGCAGAGAGCTAGGTAAAGGTAAAATTGAAGTTTCTGTAATTTGAAAATAAAATTGCTTAACAACTTACTTTTCTCAAAGTGATGACACGCTTTTTGGGTCCCATACAGCAACCCTTAATCATGATGAAGTCATTGTTGACTTCTCCATAATGAGGAAAGCCTCCCAGGGGTGTGATTGACTTCTCAGACAAGTCATACTCCGTTGAAGCATTGTTCTTGATGACCTTTCCATCCTTGGTGTGAATTCCTATAATATTAAGGACATTATTAATGACAAAGGGATATTTATTATTTGGATCGCAATGCAGTTCTATTACAGTTGAAATAACCATCTGTTTTACAGTGTCTGACCTGCTAACTAAAAGTATGGAACTCTTGACAGCTTTTCTGATTTTCAACCTTTTAGTTCAGAAAGCCTCTGCCTCTGCTTTCATAACTTACTAATATTATAAATGCGAAAGTGTTTCTTTGTTGGTTTATACTTCATCAGAGCTATGGATTGCATTGCATCAAGCTGCAACAGAGACTGAAGACTTGGAGAGTGACATTCAGCTAGTAATTAATAAAAATTCCATTACAATAAGGCAGTGTATTTCAATCTTCTTGAAAAAGTGACCCCTTTAAAAGTTAAAAATCCTGGCGACCCCCAGGGTCTTACTGTCATTTATTCATAGACCTATATTAAAACGTAAAATCAAGAAAATGGCGAGATCTGTGTAAACAAGTAGGTTTTGCCTTTTGGATAATATTTAATCTCCCCGCGAATAAGTAAATCTTATACATTTAGCATGTGAAGGCATGCTCAAAATGGAGTTTAATTCCTAAGATATTGATGTCTTCTGGATGAAAAGAAAATTGGATTATCCAGAGCTACCAAGCGACGCTTTAAAATTGTTAGTGCTATTCGCCACTTCTTATTTATGCAACTTAATATTTTATAAAATGGTGAACATTTAAACAACATACAAATAAAGAAATAGGCTCCAATTAGAGAATGACTTCATTATTAATGTCCCTAAAATAGGAACCCCCCCTAGGGGTCGCGACTAGGCTTTGCATTCGAATATTCGAATTATTCGAATAATATGCCTTGTCCGAATATTCGAATATTAAATCTGCCATATTCGAATATTCGACCAATTCCTGAAAGCCAAACTCGGAATATTGATGTGCACAAAATATTACTTTTAAAGTTCGCGCGCAACATTATGCTTAGAAGTAGAAGACAATAAGTATGCTTAGAAGAAAGCAAAGATGAGGTCTAGGTTGGAACGCGCTTGCCTAGATTATTCATTCATTCTTGCCTTGAAGGTACTTAAGTTGTACGTGTAAGTGTAAGAATAAGCCAAAGTTAGATGATAAGATTAAAAAGTATTTTTCGTACCACTTGCTCAAAAAAGTGACATTCTGTGCCACAAAAATCGAACATAACAATAGTCATTTTTAATCTGTTAAAAACAGGGAAAGAAAAATTGTACAGAATTTTATTCATCCTCTAGGGGGAGAATGTGATTTAAATTTGGAATACTTACCGAAATTTATACTGAACTACATCTGTGTTTACACCATTGAGTTTGTATATAAAGCATTATACATCTTTTTTGAAAAAGGAATACGCATTTATTATGCAGTTATGATTATTAAATAAAATTACGAAAACCGACGAGGCCGTATGAGCTTGATGCCTTTGCTTTTCCGACAAAAAAATATTAGTCTAGGAATTTGCCGCGTTTTTGTTTTCTTCAAATACATAAACGTTAAGTTTATTTTAATTTATTTTTATAAATAAGTAAATGTTCTAAAAATACGTTACGATGTTAAATCAAAGCGACAGTGACAGTGAATTGTC
This sequence comes from Oeneis ivallda, assembly GCA_029955525.1. Classification (NCBI taxonomy): domain Eukaryota; kingdom Metazoa; phylum Arthropoda; class Insecta; order Lepidoptera; family Nymphalidae; genus Oeneis; species Oeneis ivallda. The sequence goes on along the minus strand of JARPMR010000002.1, from coordinate 16,570,541 downwards.
GGATTCCATCAGTGCAAATGCTCAGACGCAAGAACAGAGAAATACTCAAATCAACTCATCAACAATAAATGTACCACCAAACAAAAATGTAACTCTCTCTATCAATAATTGGACCAATGTTTCGAATGTTAACTTTTACTTTTAATTGTCATTATTTTTAACAAATGCTTAACTCATATTATTATTGTGTTAATTTTTTCGCAAATGGTACGAAAAGTAGAGTATTTTCCTCGGTGATAAAGCTGTCTTAGTCTTGGGTGAACTTAAATCCCTTGCTACACTCAGGACTCGTCTTAAATCCCTCGCTTCGCTCGTGATTTAAGTTTTTAACACCCTCACTACGCTCGGGAGTAAAGCTCGAGTCCTTCGTTACGCTCGCGATTTAAATCGTCACGCGCGACAGAAGACACTGCTTTATCCCCTTGGTTAATAATCTACTATTATTTTTGTGCAATGTAACATTGATCTGATTCTGATCTCATAATTTCTTCTTTGTCAACCGATAGAAATGAAAATGAAATGAAAATATTCTTTATTGTACACCAATTAACATAAAATAAAAGAACATAAAACATACATAATATAAGGATATAAGCTGTACAATAGGCGGCCTTATCGCTAAGAAGCGATCTCTTCCAGGCAACCTAATGACGAAACAGTAATAAGAAATACTGGATGAGGGTGTACACTTAAAATAAATAAATTATGAAAATAAAAATTAGGTGAAATATATATAATATTATAATATATAAATAAATATATATATATATATATATATATATATATATATATATATATATATATATATATATATATATATATATATATATATATATATATATATAAATAAAATATATATATATATAATAAACATACCTACATATACATAAATGTTACATACATTCATAAATACATACATACAATATATACTTAAGTATCATATTATATGATTAGCCATAATAATAAATAAGGAATTTTATCTACTTATAAATATCTACCTATACAAAATTACGGGGGCATAAAATGTTTTTTAAGGACGACGTCACGTCACGAGGATAGACGTCAACTGCTGGACAAAGTTCTCTTGCATGGACCTCCAAAGGCCTTGGTCTTGCGCCACCTGAATCTAGCGGCTCCCTGCGACTCGTTTGATGTCGTCAGTCCACCTAGTGGGGGGTCTGCCAACACTGCGCTTCCCGGTGTGGGGTCGGCACTCCAGCACCTCGGGACCCCAACGACCATCAGCTCTTCGAACTATGTGCTCCGCCCATTTCCACTTCAGTTTCGCAACTCGCTGAGCTATGTCGGTGACTTTTGTTCTCCTACGGATCTCCTCATTTCTGATTTGATCTCGCAGGGATATTCCGAGTATAGCTCTCTCCATTGCCCACGAGTGACCTGAGGCTTCTTATGAGGCCCACAGTTAGCGACCATGTCTCGGATCCGTAAGCCATCACTGGCAACACGCACTATTCGAAGACGTTAGTCTTCAAGCAGTTAGGGATTTTGGACGAGAAGACATTTCGGAGCTTCCCAAATGCTGCCCAGCCGAGTTGGCTTTGGCTGTTGATCTCTTTCTCAAAAACCTGTTGAAGATTTCGCCAAATATCCCAGAGCCAAACTGACCCAACACTATACCGAAGATATCCCGGACGTAAGCCTATACGAGATTAGTATGGCTCTCAAGCAGCTTAAGAACAACAAGGCGCCTGGTGATGTCCGTCATCACCAGGCGCCTTGTTGTTCTTAAGTTGTATCACTGCGGAACTCCTAAAAGCAGGTGGAAAACCGGTAATTAAGTTCTTTAAGCGATTGTTCAATTCCTTCATTCACGAGGGTATACCGCCAGAAGCATGGCACAGGAGCGTGGTGGTTTTGTTCTTCAGAAAGGGTGATAATACCTTGTTGAAGAATTATTATAGACCCATCTCTGCCGCATTAGTCTGGTGGCCAAGGACACTTCTTACAACTGCCCAGCAATATCAACAAAAATTTCAAAGACAAGCCTATCTTTCCATCACAGGCTGCATGAGCATAACGCCAACACAAGCAGTAGAAGTAATATTAGGGATTCCGCCCCTACAACTACACATTAGAGAAGAAGCAACACTTTCTGCCCTGAGGTTGAAAACTTCAGGTCTATGGAAAGAGTACAACACATCACATACCAAAATACTAATACAAGGATTCAAAAAAGAACCACGTCTGGAATGGAAATGTGACAAATCCAGCAAACAAAACACACTTGACAGAAGCTAGAAAATAAATGCTGAAAAACATTTTTCTAAAAGCATCTCAAGATACAATAGAAGTTTACACTGATAGATTGCAAACCAAAATTGGGCACAGGAGCTGGAGCTTACTGCCAAGAACTCAACGTGAAGAAAAGTCACACACTTTGCCGTTGCATGAACTAAAACTCAAAGAGCATTCTCTACTCTGCTCGAATGCAACAGACTGCAAACAGACTAAGGAAGCCTTTCATTATCTAGACAAACAACTAACAAACAGACTACTCCGCCTGGACAGAGGTAAACTCAGGAAGGTGGTGGGAATTATAACGGGGCACAGTCCACTAAGCAAACACCTTTTTACTATGGGTGTCACCGACAGTCCTCACTGCGATGCCTGCATGGGGCAGATGAAACGCCCACGCACGTGCTCTTTCATACATGGGCGTGGAAGAACAACGCAAGAACCATCTCGGATCTCCAACCTCACTTGAAGAAGTTCTTGGCTCGTAGGTTCGACGACTTCCAGCCTCCGGAACAAGCCGGATTCCGAAATAGCTTTGACACCATAGATCACATTCATACGCTGCGGCAGGTTATACAAAAGACGGAAGAGTATAACCGGCCACTTTGCTTAGCGTTTGAGGGGTATGAGAAAGCCTCCGATTTGGTGGAAACTTGGGCTGTATTGAGGTCGCTGCAGAGATGCCGGATTGACTACCGGACTACCGGTATATATCCAAGTGTTGAAGTGCTTGTATGAAAACGCTGTGGCGTTTTCCTGGTCCTGTGTACGTACTGACAAAATGTGTCAGTAAGTATACAGGACCAGACTACGAGGCCAATCCACATGCAGCGTGGAGTGTAGGCCTTGCATTCGAATATTCGAACTATTCGAATACTATGCCTTGTCCGAATATTCGAATATTAAATCTGCTATATTCGAATATTCGACCAATTTTCTGAAAGCCAAACTCGGAATATTAATGTGCATGTCGCAGGCATTTCGTGTGATTCCGCCGTTTACATACGGCGTCGTCAGTTTAGAAACGCTCGCTGTTATGTAATGCCGCGGCAAATTGAAGTATTTAGTTCTGTTTCTTATGCCTAACAAGTACTATGTTTGCCAAAATCTAAAGTTAGGTTAGGTTAGAGTTATACATGAACAGTCAGGTGCCCTTTGGTTGTATTGGGCTTAACTTAGGTAAATTGACCAAATGGAACCTAAGTGCCCGACCTGCGGCCGGGCACCTGACTGTGGCTGTGGCAATCCTGTGACTCCCTGCAACTCGTTTGATGTCGTCAGTCCACCCAGTGGGGTCAGTCTGCCAACAACGCCCTTCCCGATGCGGGGTCGCCACTCCAGCACCTTGGGACCCCAACGACGATCAGCTCTTCGAACTATGTGCCCCAGCCATTTCAACTTCAGTTTCGCGACTCGCTGGGCTATGTCGGTGACTTTGGTTCTCCTTCGGATCTTCCCATTTCTGATTTGATCTCGCAGGGATACTCCAAGCATAGGTCTCTCCATCGCCCACTGAGTGACCCTGAGTCTTCTTATGAGGTCCTCAGTTAGTGACCATGTCTCGGATCCGTAAATCATCACTGGCAGCACGCACTGTTTGAAGACTTTAGTCTTCAGGCACTGAGGGATTTTGGACGAGAGGACATCTCAGAGCTTCCCAAATGCTGCACAGCCGAGTTGGATTCGGATGTTGATCTCTTTCTCAAAAACCTGTTGAAGATTTGGCCAAAGATCCCAGAGCCAAACTGACCCGACACTCTACCGAAGATATCCCCGACGTCAGCCTATAAGAGATTAGTATGGCTCTCAAGCAGCTCAAGAACAACAAGGCCTGGTGATGACGGAATCACTGTGGAACTCCTGAAAGCGGGTGGAAAACCGGTACTTAAGATTTTTCAGCGATTGTTCAATTCCGTCATTCAAGAGGGTATACCGCCCGAAGCAATAAACATCTTTTCACTCTTAAAATCACTTTTAAAACAAAGATGACAGTTTACAGTACATGTGTTCTAATTACACTCTTGTATGGAGCAGAGACGTGGACATCATATGCGAAGCAGGAACGCCGACTTAACGCCTTTCATATGCGCTACTTACGCAAAATCTTGGGCATCACTTGGAGAGATAGGGAAACTAATGAGAACGTCCTGAAACGTACTGAGTCTTTCAGCCTTACTGCATTGTTAAAGCAAAAACGCCTACGTTGGCTGGGACACTTGCATAGAATGGACTCATCTCGCCTGCCCCGGCAAGTACTTCTTGGCGCAGTAGCACATGCGAAGAGAAACGCGGGCAGACCACGGCTGCGCTTTGAAGATTGCGCCAAGAGAGACATGACCGATTTTATCATAAAGCACAAGAATTGGGAGAAGCTGGCGGATGACAGGAACGGTTGGAGGAAAAGCGTGGGTTAGGGATGTAGGGTTCACGACGATGCTTGGTTTAAAGTGTTAGCGCACAGGAGAGCAAGAAGTCGTTCCAGTGCCGGGACTGCGTCTGTGGTCATCGGGTTTTGTTGCAGCAAGTGCAGACGTAACTATCGCTCACGGATCGATCTCCACAGTCACCGGAGAAAATGCCTCCGAGACAATGTTTAAATCATCTAGAACAGACGTAAAGGCCTGAATGACCACCCGAAGCATGGCACAGGAGCGTGGTGGTTCAGTTCTTCAAAAAGGGTGATAATACCTTGTTGAAGAATTATTATAGACCCATCTCGCTGCTGAGTCACGTTTATGAGTTGTTCTCGAGTCATTACGAATCGTCTCGCTCGTCTCGACGACTTCCAGCCCCCCGAACAAGCCGGATTCCAAAAAGGCTTTGGCACCATAGGTCACATTCATACGCTGCGGCAGGTTATACAAAAGATGGAAGGGTATAACCGGCCACTTTGCATAGCGTTTTTGGACTATGAGAAAGCCTGCGATTTGGTGGAAACTTGGGCTGTATTGAGGTCACTGCAGAGATGCCGTATTGACTACCGGTATATCCATATTCACCCCGAAGCTATTTACCGCTGCATTGGAGGACGTCTTTAAGCTTCTGGATTGGAACGGACTTGGCATCAACATAAACGGTGAATAGATTTGCCGATGACATAGTCGTTATGGCAGAGACTCTGAGCGACGTTAATACAGTGCTCAATGATTTTAGCAGGGTTTCTCAGCGTTGGGCCTGAAGATGAACATTAGCAAGATGAAAAAAAAAAGGTGAATATTCGAATACCAAAATTTTCGAATATTTGCAAGCCCTAGTGGAGTGTGACAGGGAGTCGTAATCTCCCGTAAAATCTGTAATATGCGACATTACGAACAACCAAAAATAATGTTAATTTGGTACTTTATTTCTAGTTACATGATAAAAGATTTTAAGCAAGTTGTTTTTGTAATTGATTTTTTGATTTTATTGTTATATAAATATTATTACAATACTCACACTCAGAACTCGATTTATGAGACTGTGCTTGTCTGTCTGTCCAGATAACTGTGGTTGTGTGTGGTGTCTGTTGACTTGTTAAGCAACAACTTTTTTATATTTTTTGGAAGTCTGAATTAGTGCCATAACAGTCAAATTAGAAACAGTTCTTTAATTTTTAAGTAAGATTTTGTTTTGATTCAGAGAAATTAGACTCAAAGTAAGAGATTGGCAATTAAAAACATGATTATTATAACATCATTTGTTTTTTTTTAATTATTCGAATAATTCGAATAATACCCGAAAAAATTCAGATATTCGAATACCAAAAATTTTCAAATATTTGCAAGCCCTAGTCGCGACCCACAGATTGAAAAACACTGCAATAAGGTAACAGAATTTTTGACTACTGAGGTACAAAAATAATGAAATACCTTGTCCAATTCTGTAAATTTTCTTATTCATCTCAGTTCTATGATGGTAGCCCTTTTGACCAGCACGGGCCACGGTGAAGGAAACTCTTGAAGGATGCCATGCCCCAATACAAGCAACTTTGCGCAGACCTTTATGTGTCTTACGTGGAAGTTTCTTGGTGTGCCAGCGAGAAGTCACACCTGTAAATGAAATAACTCTAATAAATAACTTGATAATTTTCAAAGTACTAAACTGTGGCAAAAAGAATATAATCAATATATTTTTATTTTATTTTAAATGTATAATGAATTATCGCTATTGCAATCTATTGTTTTTAACAATTTTTCATACATATATGAAAATATTAATTGTATTACAAGTTTCATGCAAAAATCGCTAGTTAGCCATATAAAAAAAAAATATTGGGTATGTATGATGTCATCATACTAATATTCTAAAATGTGACAAAGTGTTTGGTTTATTGGTGTCCTTCAATCACCACACAACAGAGATACAGATCGTGATTTTCTGCATGGACTTAATTGAGAACCTGGCTACTTTTTATCCCTGAAAATCGAAGAGTTTTCTATCGAAGGATTTTAAAAACTAAATTAATGCACAAATACAAAAAGTTACCTTTGTATCCTTTGCCCTTGGTAACACCAATGCAGTCAATCATTTCATCCTGAGCAAAGACAGAGTCGATAGGAATGGGCTTCTCAAGGTGTTCTCTTGCCCATTTCACCTTGTCCTCTACAGTGCCACCATTAACTTGGATTTCCATGATATGGGCCTTCTTCTGGCGTTGCTTAAGCAGCTTCATTTGAGTGTGAGCAATAACCCTGATGACCGTGCAGTAGCGCACCATCTTTTTGAAGTCTTTTTCAATTGACTTACGTCCAAGCTCATCCTGCCATTTCTTGCTAGTCTTGGTAAAGGCCTTCTTCTTGCACTTATACCTAATTGGATGATATTTAAGCCACTGTAAGAAATAACCTAGCAGCCTCATCGTTGAGCGGAGACCACTTGGTAGCAATACGCTTGCAGCATATTTCGAACAGAACTCTCATCATTGGAGAGGAGAGCTTTAAAAATATTTATTAGTAATTTATTTATACTATATAAAAATAATAACACTAAATTAACATTGAACACAGAACTTAAATAAATCTTAATATATATAAATTACGTGTCACGTTGTTTGTCCGATGGACTCCTAAACTACTTAACCGATTTTAATCAAATTTGCACACTGTGTGCGGTTTGATCCAAATTGAAAGATAGGATAGTTTTTTTGGATTAGGATAGTTTATTTATTTTATTTATATATGTAGATAAGTTGGCAGTACTAAGTTCGCCGGGTCAGCTAGTAAAATATAAATCAATGTGTACAAAAACTTAAGCTCAAGCAGATAAAGAAATCAATCTTAAATCACAGCACTCATGCCATGTATTTTATTGAACTAAAATAGTTTCAGCAGTCAGATGAAATATTTTTATTAATAGTCCAATATTTAGTCCATTATTATGTCATTTGTAAAAGCCTTTTTTTTGTTGTCAATTGTCAAACAATCATTTAACTTAAGGATGATTATGCAGGTCTGCCTGAATTATGTACTAATTTCTGAGTGACTCATGTCCAACTCTGTATTTTGATTAATTTCTTAAACTGGTCACTTTCAAGTAAAGATTTTTATGTAAACCTGTGAAGATGATAATTCTACTGGCGCAATTAGAATGCCATAAGCCTACTTAGTCGTATTAGTTTACGAAATGGGAAAAACCAAATTAAATTTGAATTTCGCAGGCAGACTCGTATAATCCACCTTAAAAACCCACATTTTTCGACAAGTGGGAGTACTGGTATGACAGATTACAGCTTAAGCTACAGATTAAGCTAGCAAGGCCAGCCTCATATTATCGGAAGGAAGGCAATATCTGCAAAACATTTTGACCCTTGCTAGATGTAGTAAACAAAATATTTAATTTTAAATAAGACAGCCTAAAATTGTTTATTCTCACCAGTTCTTGTAGAACCGACGGCGGCAGTCTTCAGACATATGTTCCGCCCAGACGGTCAGCAGGGCACGTAGACCATGGGGAGTCTCAATGTAACCAACCACACCAACACATACCATTGGTGGAGTTTCTATGATAGTCACAGCCTCTACAATTTCCTTCTTGTTGATCTCTGTGTGACAAAAAGTGAATTTTAACCAGCGAATAAAATCATCAAAACATTACTCGCTTATGACACGAAGATTATTTATTAGAAGTTTGAGTTTTAGAACTCTACAACTACCTGCAGTCTAGATTCTAGGTAGATAAAAGTTACATTAGCATACAAGAAGGAAATACTTAAGTATTAAGTACTAACTAAAATGTTAAGTTCTCAAGTTAGTACTTAATACTATAAGTATTAAGTACTAACTTGAGAACTTAACATTAAAATTAAGTAAGAACTCATTTACTCCCCACAATTATTAATTATGCACTAGTTAATAATTTTGCATGAAATTGATTCAACAAAGTAACAAAAACTCACTTGAACCAGGACGGTCAGGTTCACGAACCACGTGGGTCATGCCAGCTTTGTATCCAATGAAGGCCGTAAGGTGCACAGGCTTGCTCGCGTCATCCTTCGGGAACGCCTTCACCTTACCACGGTGACGACGGGACCTCTTCTTAGGGTAGAACCCCATAGACCCATGGCGAGGCGCCGAAAATTTTCTATGCGACTGAAACAAAATATATTAACTATAGTACCTACATGCTGCCACAATGATGAAATATTATTTATAATCAATAGATCAGTCCGCCCTAGTATAAATCTTCACTTAGAATTCAGGTTCTAACCGTTTATAAAAGATACATTTTTCTCATCATTTTCATTTCATCGACGAAATAATATAGGTAGGTATATGAATTAAAAGTTTTATATTACAAGGATCAGTTTATATTTAATAGAATTTATTAAAGATTAATTAAATATTAAAAGATTCCTAAATTAAATTACTAAAACGAGGATGCTCACCATATCGGAAGCCTGTCGCAACAAAAATTAGAGATGAGGCGTATATACTGTAACAGGTTTCAAAACTAGGTTTCACCCAAGACGTATGAGTACAGAGTCTCTCGTCTGCGAACGAAAGCGTTTCGAGTATTTAGAAGTATGTACCTACTGGCTACTACGTGTATGGAAGTCGTGAGGTGCTTGCAAAAACCAAATGAAAATCAACCTTATTACTGAAATGTTAAGGCAGTCTTTAAATCCTCTGCGTACGAAAGCGTTTCGAGTATTTAGAAGTATGTACTAGAAAGTCGTGAGGTGCTTGCAAAAACCAAATGAAAATCAACCTTATTGCTGAACTATTAAGACAGTCTTTAAATCCACTGAACAGTGAACTCTTAATACTCTGTCCCGAACGCGTATCTTGCAATACGCGTTCGAGGAACTCTTTTGACAATTGACAATAGACCTTATTGCTGAGAAATTACGACAGTTTTAATAAATATGATGCTTATAGATAAAACGGGATAGATAGCTAAATTTTTTCTCACTCATTCCAAAGTTTTGCGAATAAGTACGCCGTTCGTATTTTCAAATTTAAATTATTTGACGGTTTTGCGAACGCGGTGCACAATGTTTTTATGTAATAAGTAAGTAATTTAAACTGTTGTGAGTTCAATTAGACTTAATAAATATTAACTTTAGGATATTATGAACGGTGGTGGTGTTTATTAAACAATTTGATGTAATAATAATTCGAGAACTTAAGTTTAGTTGTAATAGAATAACTTTGTATGAATGGTGGTGGTGTATATATAAACAGTTAACGGTTTGACACTGTAAATATTAGTGTTTATTTGTTTTAGGTATATTTTTATTTTAAAATAAACTTTTCTTTTCTTATGGTGGTGACTAATTTGTGAGTAACTCACATCCAACTCGGTATTTTGATTAATTTCTTAAACTGGTCACTTTCAAGTAAAGATTTTTATGTAAACCTGTGATGATAATTCTACTGGCGCAATTAGAATGCTATAAGCCTACTTTGTCGTATTAGTTTACAAAATCGGAAAAACCAAATTAAATTTGAATTTCGCGGGCAGACTCGTATAATCCACCTTCACATTTTATCCCGGAAAATTAAGGAGTTCCCGCGGTAACCTTAAAAAACCTCGTTCCACGCAGATGGAGTCGCGGGCATCAGCTAGTATTGAATAAAATAAGCTGTCAATCCGAAGTCTGTAAATATTGTATGAAAGCAAGTTTCAATTTATTTATATTTTGTTTACATACTCTTTGTGTGACTATAACTCGCTTGCATGTAAGGTTTATTAAATAGAAATAGGAAAGTAGTCGTAGTTTCTAGTTCCACGGTTTATTATGTTCACTGTCTACGCATGGTCTACGTAAAGTTCTTAGTTCGGTGACACAGACGCATACTTCTAAATACTCGTGGAGCTAGTCTTTGGAACAAGTGTATACATGTACTCGTACTCGTAAGACTCAGTACGTGATAAATAGAGTACGACTCATCTCTAACAAAAATGGCCGATGCCCGATTTGAGATTTATTTCTTCTGTCAAGAAGGCATCAAGAGATGGGCGAATATGGCATTCGACTAGCCAAGTCGTCTAGTCGAATGCCATGTTCGCCGACTAATCTATTTACAAATTGCCGAATAGTTGGCAATGCCGATCATTTTAAATACTAGCTGTAGTCTGTACTTTTGCGTTCTTTAGCACTAAACACCTTGTTGACAATTTATTTTATTAATATTGTTAGCGGACTGTCGCCATCTTGGAGCAAAAACGTGCACGAATGAATCCGAGCGCGCGCACGAGTAACACCGAGTCGAGCCGAGTAAGATCGACTCGTAAATCGAGAGGGGCGACGATCTAGCGATCGTCGGCCTTATAAGCGCAGCGTGGTATTTGTTCGCTCACTTTTATTGGGAGGAGCGTACCGTCAACATCTCTTAATCGTGATGGGTTCACGCCTGAGTCATAATAATTGTCCATTGGTTGATTTGCTCATTTTGATAGTTACCCTCACGTTCAGATGGTGGTTTGTCTGTCGTGTTGTGGTTATTAGCTGAGTGGAAAGGGGCCGTTATGGGGATGGTGGAGACGGCTTAGGTAGGGTTTCAGCGTTTTAAGAGATGCGTTCTCTTATAGCCTGATTAGTTTTTGAGTAATAAACCCTCTTCCGATAACTTTTAAATGGATCCGCTTCTGATAGCCAATATCAGAGGTGGGATTCTTAAATAATGCCGCTTCTGTTAGCCAAAATCAGAAGTGGGATTCCTACTTGATGCCCATTAGAGTTCAGGCTATGCCCTGGCAATCATTTTATTTCGATTGGAACAAAATTAATTCTTAACTTTTGATTTTATCGTGTTCTGTGAATATGTCTGATGGACAGGCGTTGTAACCGTGAACAGTGTCGTGATCAAAATCGGAGCAGAGCACGTCGATGTGATACACCAGGGCGTAATCATTGGTCGCGAGATCATACCGGAACCGCGAGTCACTGCCTGCCACGGCCTGTCTGCACCTTACCTACCGGTGCACTGCCAAGCGCGTTGGAACGTGTTGCAACGCCGGCCATGACACGTCTGCGACTCACCTACCGGTGCGCTGTCATGCACAGAGGGGCGTCTCGCAGAGATGGTCACGGCGCGTTTGCGCATCACCGGTACTACTGGATTGTGCGGTGAGTTCAGTGTATCGTTCCAATGCTTAATGCTGTTTTGAAGGGGTCTCTTATCATTTTGTTGTATTGGCCCATACGTGGCGCTTAGTTGTGTGAGTTGTTCAAGAATTAAAAGCTGAAAGCTTTTTAACATTCGATTCAAATCTTTAAAAAGGTTTTTGTTAATTCCGTTTTTAGGGTTCCGTACCCAAAGGGTACCAACGGGACCCTATTACTAAGCCTACGCTGTCCGTCCATCCGTCCGTCCGTCCGTCCGTCCATCCGTCCGTCTGTCAGCGGGCTGTATCTCGTAAACCGTAATAGACAGATGAAATTTTCACATATTATGTATTTCTATTGCCGCTATAACAACAAATAATAAAAATTAAATTAAATTAAAAAAATTAAATTAAAATGGGTAGGTGGGATGGAAATTTTTTAATTTAATTTTTTTAACGGAACCCTAAAAGAGCGAGGCCCGACTCGCACTTGGCCGATTTTTTTCATGTTCTGTTTAGTTCAGTTAGTTAGATTTGATGAAAATTGAACTGACCCGTTCACCCACTGATTAATGCGAAAGTCGGCAGGTACCTTAGTAAACAATGATTTTTATTTACATGTGGGTACTTTGTGCAACTGGATGCCGGCGCGGCGCATCTCCGCGCGTCGCCTGTCGGCGGTGGGTGAGCGCACCGCTTCGTGTCGCGGAGCCGATTACTGCGCCACTGCGTTTGTGTCGCAGCGCTGGTTGCGGCGCCACTGCGCGCCACCTGTTTGAGCTGGCGAGTGCGTCACTTCCTGACGCAGCGCTAGTCGAGGTGCCACTGCGCGTCACCTGTCGACGCACTGGCAAGTGCGTCACCTCCTGACGCGGCGCCAGTCGAGGCGCCACTGCACGTCACCTGTCGGTGCGCTGTCGAGTGCGTCACTTCCTGATGCAGCGCTGGTCGCGGCGCCACTGCACAACACCTGTCGTTGCGCTGGCAATACGCGGCGCCTACCACAAGTGCCAGTCTGCACTTAGCACATTGAGATGTGCACAGATATGTAAAGGATTCGGTCTGTAAGATATTTCATATTTGATTATGAGAGTAGAAAATTAATGTCTGAGCTAGTCTCACTGATACCGTTCCATGTTTGTTAGTTGGGTCGATAATAATGATGCGACCTTTAAAGCAGGTAGTTAAGCAAAACGATATTGCTTTTAGTGATATCATTGCTGATTTCCACACGTGTTACTTGCGCACTCCACAAGTGTAACAAGATGACCCCTAGTCTTTTTGTTGATAAGGTCCGATTCAACAGAATCATGAGACCTTGTGTAAATAAATGTTTACTTGCTGTCGCTGGCTGACTGTTAAGAATCCTGTTTTGGTTTCCGTGCTCGATTTTGAGGTTCTTTCCTTATTTGAATTATTAATTAAGGTCAGGTGAGGCCGAGTCGTCACAAGTTCGAAACATTGGTCAAGTCCTCACCCCCTGCTAACGTCAAAGCCCTGCAACTAATTTTGACTTTTGAACAGGTATCACCTCTGAACCTTCTTATTGGTATTGGTGGCGTAATTCCTGTCACCAGAAGTCTGGTTCACGATGTAGCTGCTGAAAGTGCACAGCCTATTCGAGCAGCATGACGTGCCACCCGGCAGGGTGACTATGCTAATCAGAAGCGTTGTCCGCTTTGTGTGTTTCAGATTGGAGTCATGATATCTGTGATTAAGTATTCCCAGTCGACGGGAAAGCTTGATCCAGGTATCCGGGACCATATAAGGTCCTGGAGACCTTGCCAAGCGGCCGCTACGAACTGTAGCTGTTGAGTGGGTCATATGGCAAGACCACTCAGGCAGCGGCCGAGTATATGGTGCCCTGGCGAGGAAAGTGGTTTCCGGAGGCGTGTGCTGCTTTCTTCGAATTTAATTTCAGTTGGTTGACTACTTTGTTGTGGTAAAGATAAAAGTCGTGGTTTTGTTAGTCATAGTCCCCAGAAAGCCCTCACTGTTCTAATCAATAAGTTTTACCCCCTGACTGACATACACCATCTATTTATTTTCCTTGCCCATTTTTGTGCTATGACTTAACGAATCACGGTAATGCTTTATCCCTCAAGGAAAGTTCAACAGCGACGGGTTGAGATGTAAGCGACTATTGCCTGAAACTGGTAGTCCGTTCTCATGCGTCGGGTTGAGATGTAAGCGACTATTGCCTGAAACTGGTAGTCCGTTCTCATGCGTCGGGTTGAGATGTAAGCGACTATTGCCTGAAACTGGTAGTCCGTTCTCATGCATCGGGTTGAGATGTAAGCGACTATTGCCTGAAACTGGTAGTCCGTTCTCGTGCGTCGGGTTGAGATGTAAGCGACTATTGCCTGAAACTGGTAGTCCGTTCTCATGCGTCGGGTTGAGATGTAAGCGACTATTGCCCGAAACTGGTAGTCCGTTCTCATGCGTCGGGTTGAGATGTAAGCGACTATTGCCTGAAACTGGTAGTCTGTTCTCGTGCGTCGGGTTGAGACAAGTGACTACTGCCTGAAACTGGTAGTCCGTTCTCGTGCGTCGGGTTGAGATGTAAGCGACTATTGCCTGAAACTGGTAGTCCGTTCTCGTGCGTCGGGTTGAGATGTAAGCGACTATTGCCTGAAACTGGTAGTCCGTTCTCGTGCGTCGGGTTGAGATGTAAGTGACCATTGCCTGAAACTGGTAGTCCGTTCTCGTGCGTCGGGTTGAGATGTAAGCGACTATTGCCTGAAACTGGTAGTCCGTTCTCGTGCGTCGGGTTGAGATGTAAGTGACTATTGCCTGAAACTGGTAGTCCGTTCTCATGCGTCGGGTTGAGATGTAAGCGACTATTGCCTGAAACTGGTAGTCCGTTCTCGTGCGTCGGGTTGAGATGTAAGCGACTATTGCCTGAAACTGGTAGTCCGTTCTCGTGCGTCGGGTTGAGATGTAAGTGACCATTGCCTGAAACTGGTAGTCCGTTCTCGTGCGTCGGGTTGAGATGTAAGCGACTATTGCCTGAAACTGGTAGTCCGTTCTCGTGCGTCGGGTTGAGATGTAAGTGACTATTGCCTGAAACTGGTAGTCCGTTCTCATGCGTCGGGTTGAGATGTAAGCGACTATTGCCTGAAACTGGTAGTCCGTTCTCATGCGTCGGGTGTGAGGCAAGTTGCCTTACTGCATGTGGTGCTGCCTGTGGCTGGCGTGGCCAAGCTGCAGCGCGCTCCTGAGGCTTGCGACCAGGAGTGGCTGGTCCAGCACGGCATGTCCTGTGGGTGCGAGTCAATCGCACTCGACGGGCAAGCTGGCTCTGGCTGGCAAGTGGACGCATCTGAGTACATGGTCGCGTGGCACGGGTAGTGGACTCTTGAGGTATCCGTAGTTTGCTGTGATGGTGAGTTGCTGGGCTGGACAGGTTGCAAACTGTTCTTGGGTATGTCGCCAAAAGGAGCGAGCGTCGTGCTTCCTTTTTGGGTGGTCACTTGCTAGGTTGTGTTAAACGTTCTACCTCTGATTTAGTGTAGTGGAGTTGTCTGTTGTCTGTTATGTTAAACGTTCTACCTCTGACTTGTGAGGAAGTTGACAGAGTCTGGATATTAAACGTTCTACCTATGACTTGGGATCTAGTTGAGCCATGACAACGTTTTCGTCTATAGCTTAATTGGTAACCTTGCTGTTTTGCATCTTATCAATATGGCGGACGCCTCTATTATTAGAAGTAAAGCTTCAGTTTGTTTCTTTTTCTGTTGATGTTTTGTTTTTTTAGACTAGAGGAGGCTGGGCCCTCTTCAATACATCAACTGTTTCCAACTACTACACCAGCTAGGTCGTTGCCTGGACTGATTGCTGGATCTTCAGACGATGATGGACCTGGTGAGGACACCAGGGTGTCAGGAGAGGCCGTGTTAGCGGACTGTCGCCATCTTGGAGCAAAAACGTGCACGAATGAATCCGAGCGCGCGCACGAGTAACACCGAGTCGAGCCGAGTAAGATCGACTCGTAAATCGAGAGGGGCGACGATCTAGCGATCGTCGGCCTTATAAGCGCAGCGTGGTATTTGTTCGCTCTTTTATTGGGACGAGCGTACCGTCAACATCTCTTAATCGTGATGGGTTCACGCCTGAGTCATAATAATTGTCCATTGGTTGATTTGCTCATTTTGATAGTTACCCTCACGTTCAGATGGTGGTTTGTCTGTCGTGTTGTGGTTATTAGCTGAGTGGAAAGGGGCCGTTATGGGGATGGTGGAGACGGCTTAGGTAGGGTTTTAGCGTTTTAAGAGATGCGTTCTCTTATAGCCTGATTAGTTTTTGAGTAATAAACCCTCTTCCGATAACTTTTAAATGGATCCGCTTCTGATAGCCAATATCAGAGGTGGGATTCTTAAATAATGCCGCTTCTGTTAGCCAAAAATATTGTATTAGACCATTAGACTATTTTTTTATTTGATTATTGTGGAATTTAATTAATACTTTGGCTCTGTTACTGTGTGAAAATGTTCTATAATTATAGTATGGGAAGATAACTGAAAACTCTTAGAAAGAGGGCGCTGTTAATTTGTTATTACAGTAGGCTTTGATAAAAATAGTGAATTGATTTTAAGTTTTCGACTTGATTAAGTTTTTACAATTAAGAATACAATTCTTGTTGTACAATGAACTCGGCAAATCAAGCAGTTGGAGGAGGAGTTAAAAAACAGAGGAAAAGCTCAAAAAGGATGGAAACTAAAGCTAGTCGAAAGGACCTTTTATTTATCATTCTATCCAGTTTCCTTCAGCTAGTTTTTATGATACTTTTGATAAACAAAATTCTTAGGTTAGAAAACATAAAGTTATTTGAAGTGAAATAATTTTTCTTTAGGTTAGATTACGAAAGAAACTTTAACTGAAACAGTGTCTGTAAAAGTCCTGAATCCTAGATCGAATTGCCGGAAGAGGAAGGTTTGGGGATGTTATTAGCACCACATTATTGCAACCTATAACAAAAGAATTCTTTCGAATTAAATATTAGGTACTTAGGAATTTAGAAACGCCTAGTTCTGTACATCCAAAGACAACAACGACCGATATTTTGTATAAAGCAAGATAATCATAAATTAATGAACGCGTTTTCCCTACCAATAAAACGCTTATTTGAAGCTTAAATAAGCGCTTTGCCGTTTGCGCAAACGTTGCGTTGAAAATCACCAGGCAGTTAAAAGTTAAGCTTCGAATAAGGTAAGTAAATTAATAAGCGCTTTATTGGGAGGTAAAAAGCGTTCATTAATTTGACTGTACCGTTATAAATCAAATCAAATCAAATTTATTTATTTGCCAGATTGAGTACACTTAAGATCTTAACAATTATAATACATTCGCTTCAATCCGTGAGTTCTACTCTGTGAGTAGCATGCAAATATGTAATTAGTTACATAGTTAATAGTTGTCCTTATAAGTAAGTAATATTATTAATTTAAATTACTGAAAAGAAATATACATTTGAACTACTTAATAATAATAATTATAGGTATACATAACTTATAAATACTAAAATGTCAAGATACTAAATTGTCAGGAACCAAAAATTTTGTCATGCTGTAAATATTCTTCTAAAGAGTAAAAGTTTTTTCCCTGTAGCCATTTCTTCAGCTCTTGCGCGAACTGTCTCATTGGAAGTGATTGTATATCATATGGTAATTTATTAAAGATTTTAACTGCCATGGCGTAACAACTCCTGTTATATAGTGCTGTCCGTGGCGCTCTTGTAAGCACCAGTTTATTCGGAAATCTTAAAGATCGAGTTCCAGTTGTTTCGCACATGGCCTGGAAAATATGTTTATTTAATTTGACAAATTTTGAAATTTCTAAGATGTACATGCATGGAAGCGGCAATATTTTAAGTTTTAGAAAGGCCGGCTTACATGAATCATAGGGTGCCATGCTTAGAATTGCTCTAAGACATTTTTTTTGTACAATGAATACTTTATTAACGCTTGTTAAATTTCCCCAAATAACAAGTCCATAGCGGAGTACAGAAGATACATATCCATGGTATGCTGTAAGAGCTGTTTGAGTACTAGTTGTTAGGCTTAATCTGCGTAGTACATACACGAATCTGTAAAAATAAATAAATGATTTTGAACACTTGTACAAATTTTTACAGTCGTTTTGCTCTTGACAGAGCAGTCGCGTGACAACAGCTGTGTGTAATATAATTACACACAGAATTTAGAAGGCACATATTTAAAAAGGTAATTGCATAAAAAATTGAATATATATATATATATATATATATATATATATATATATATATATATATATATATATATATATTGATTGAAATATATCTTATATATATAAAAATCTCGTGTCACGATGTATGTTCAGGATAAACTACTGAACCGATTTTGATAAAACTTCGTAACTATCTGTAATTTGTCCAACCAGCAACGCGTGGCTCGGTCAGCTAGTATATATTATTATTATTACTTATATAAAAGACTTGTCTTGACTGACTCTGACTGACTGATCTATCAACGCACAGCCTAAGCCACTGAAGTTAGAAACTTCAAATTTTGACAGGTTGGTAGGTTTAGTAGGTTCTTTTTATGACGTAGGCGAGCACTAAGAAATAATTTTTTGAAATTCCGCCCCAAGGGTGTTAAATGGGGGGTTAAAATTTGTATGAAAGTCCGTCATTTTTCAAGTTGTACCCATGAAACTCGGTATTTGGACTTTAAATTAAAAACAAAAAGTACATTTTCCGAATTAGCTACTTCATTTACAAGTGTATATGCAAATTTTAAACAACCTCTACTAAGAGGAAATATCATTGAATAGCTAATAAATTACGCTATAATAACTTTGTATTGCAACAAAACAAAGTTTTATAAACATTTAAAGAAAAATAAGATACAGAAAAAAAGTTATTCATGTCATGTGTTCTGTAATTTCCTGCAAGGTATCTTACATAGGTATCCTAAGTCTGAATAGTACTAGCGTTAGAGCAAGCACAACCTTTCACGGCGGGAACCAAAAAGCCAATGATTAAAATGGCGAACACCTAGTGGTTACATTCTCTTTGATGGCGAACACTGCCGATTGCGCTAAGCGCTCGCCCCCACTGCCCGGTGGTGGGATTAGAAAGGGATGGCCATATGATAGAGAGAGAGAAAGATGTTTTAAGGCGAGAAACCTAGCGCCTATCTCAATTATTTAAGCTTTTTTTTATTCGATGACTAGATTCTTAACTCCTCCGAGTCCTCGACTGCGATCTTACCTGATGGTTAGTGACGATACAGTCTAAGAAGGTAGCAGGCTAACTTATAAGGGGTATGGCAGTGAACATTTATACCCATAACCCAAATCGGTTTCTACACGCCATCGTGCCGTAACGCTAAATAGCTTGGCGGCAAGTTATTTGACGTTAGGGTGGTAACTAGCCACGGCCAAAGCCTCCCACCAGACAAAATCGAATAACGGTACAGTCAAATTAATAAACAATTTCTAAAGAGATTGACAGTTTGTATAATTTGTAATAATAATTATATGGGACCCTTTAGGTGGAATTAATTGACAGCAAGAGCGTCGCCAGCCGATGGCTAAGGGGGGTGGGCAAGTTGACAAGGTTGAATTTTTAAAAACCTTACGCCATGCGGATGAAGTCGGGGGCAAAAGCTAGTTAAGGATAAGTTTTTCCCTTACCTTGGAACCCCATACGACCATCAGCTCTTCAAACTATTTGCCCCGTCCACTTCAGTTCAATATTTGCCACTTCAGTTTCGCGACTGGCTAAGCTGTCGGTGACTTTCGTTCTCCTATGTATGGATTTCAATGATGAAGTATCTACTAGTACTTTATTTTTCAAATGTCTAGGGGGGGGGTGGCAGCTGCCCCTACCTACCTCCCCCCCCCCCCTGGCGACGCCCATTATTGACAATATTCTTAATAATAATTAATATAATAGGTAATTGTCAAAAAACAGTTATCTATAATCACATACATTGTATTTCAAAATGTTTCGTCCTGGTATCTTTTACATTACTGAAAAAATATAATAAAAAAACAAGAAAGTAGGTTTTATACCGAAGTTCTGTTTTTTATTATGTTGGTGTAATTTTAATTAATTTGTAATTATTTTGCTGTCTACAAAAGATGATAGTCGGCTTTCCCACTAGTCGGCACATCTCTATTATCAACCCAAGAGATTATCCACTACAGACCTGGGCCCCGATTCTGTAACTAACTCACTTATCAAAAACGTGGGTCCGTGTACCTAAAAAATCCTTATTTCTTTCTGTGAATGTGAATGATAGCCACTGACATTTATTTTTCCATTGAAGGTTTGGAAAATGTTATTATTATTCTCAAACCTTCAAGGGATAAAAATATTTAAATCAGTGGCTGTCTATCATTTTTTGATAGGCACTGAGTTACAGAATCGAGACTATGGAAATTCTCTCTGTATTCTTCATAAAAATTCTCTTGGCGGCCTTCTTCTTCTAGTTCTGTTCTGTGGTCCAATATAGTGTATTGGTGTATAACAGGGATTCCCAAAGTGGTTGATATCGACCCCTTGGGGTCGAAATCGGTTTCCCAGGGGTGGACATAAACGAAAACTGCAGGTCGACCTTGTAACTATTGTCTCACATCTCACATCCAAAAATATCCTTAAGGATCGTTATCGTTACAGTCCTTTTAACCGGTACCGGTACCGCGTAAGCTTTTTCAGGAGTGTATTTTTTTTTATAGCAATAGGTCGCAATCAGGTGACTATCACGTGACTATCGATATTTTAGTGGTGGGTTATACGTATAATCCGACTAATTTGAACATCTATGATAATCTAGCAATCTATACGGCCATAGCAGTCTTCCAAATTTTACTGCGTTATACCAATTGAAATAATTAATAACTGCCATAGTTAATAATAATTGCTTTTGAATTAAATATTTAACATCTGCAAATAATTTTTGCAATATTTAAGTATTTAAATAGGATGGTACTTCTTACACATAAACACATATAAAACTTGGTAGACTCATTGACAATTCAAAAGCACTTGTAAAAAAGTTTAGTTGAATAAAAAACATTTCTATTTCTATTTCGAAAACTAAAACTTATTCGCGCATCACAGACAGAATTTACCCAGGCGCAAATTATTATTGAATATTATGTAGGTACGAGAATATACATAAATCATACGTAATACTTATGTACCTATACTCGGCGCGGCGAACCTTGATCCCTATGACAGTTCGTGTTAGTGATGGGTCGTGTCTTTGGTCGTGTCGATAATTTTTTTTTTACACACCTTGATCCCTATGACAGTTCGTGTTAGTGATGGGTCGTGTCTTTGGTCGTGTCGATAATTTTTTTTTTTAGACACCTTGATCCCTATGACAGTTCGTGTTAGTGATGGGTCGTGTCTTTGGTCGTGTCGATAATTTTTTTTTAGACAAAGGCGTGGCTTGCATTCAGCCACGTTGGTAAACATGTTTTAAAAAATATTATAATGTGCATTTTTAATGTCCATTATGTTGTTGTTGTATTAATTTAAGATTTTTGGCATAGATTAAGTAGGTAAGTAAAACGAAATTTTCCAACCTTGTTATTTTCTAATAATGTTTAATCCCGTAAACACGTTTTTGCTATATAAGTATGTCGGCGAGCGGCGCTGGTGTCAGTTCACACCTCGCCCAAATATCGGTAATGTGAATACAACGGGATCATTGTTTCAATCAGAGCGACGATGACGTGATGATTATGGCATCGTACGTGGCCGAGGGTTGGTTTAGATTCTTAGATGGAAAGGGGAATGCCCACTGTCCATACAACTTTGGGCCCATCGCGGACATGCAAAGATTTATTAACGCATTATTTATTTAGGCTTTTAAGTGTATCTTTAATAATAAAATCTAGTTCAGGTGGCCGCCAGACTAATAATATGAGAAATATAACGTATTTTTGTAACCATTTTGGGGTTATGTTTTTGACAGAGAGCTTAATTGTCTGTATTTTTACACTATCCCTGACTTGTTCCTGTTTCAAAATATCACTGTTTATTACTTTAAAACAATAAAACCTACGATTAAAACAATAAAACGCATTTCGCAAGATGACAGACAATAGACATATCAGACCATTCCTAGTTCCATGTATCAGCCAGAGACACCATCTTCAAAAACATGAGTGAAAGGAAATGTCATCTGATGTCAAAAAATGAATGTTGCCATTTACCATTTCACTCGTGAGTGAAAATATTTATAATCGATTCTTGAATAATACTCGAACACAATCGGTACTGCAGAGTCACTTAAACATATGAGAGCCGTCGGTATTGTTAAGACGTAATCCTGCTGTGTATCGCCTATTCATATCATATTTTGATATTTTATGTCTCCAATCTTGATGACGTAACCTCGCCTCTCTGGACACATTATACATAACTAGTGACCCGCCCCAGCTTCACACGGATAGTAGAGCATATTACGCCTATACTTTGCAATCTCCTTGAAATGTTCCCTAAGTTATATTGAACAGCATATTGAACAGTATGTAGGCTTATAAAAGAAGTATTGCTCGGCTTATAATGTAGCAATGTCAACGCGGCGCTGCGCTGGGGTGGTCACTGGTCGCATCTCGTGAGCGAGTCCCGTCATTGCCATTGGGTTGAAATCCTCGTATTTATTTTTGCGCGCGTTCGTTTTTATTTTGCGATAGCTCCTAAGATATTCATTTAAATTGTATGATGTAACGCATTATCATAATGTACATGAAATGCTTATGGTAACTAACGTATTTAAGTTAATAAGGATTAATACTGTTCCGTCTGAGTAGATTTCGAATAACCGCATGGTATGTGACCATTTTTTTTAAACTTAAAATGGGTATAGTAAGCTATCCTTAAAAGATAGACATATGCCATCGCGGACTTTTCTGTAAAGACTTATCCCACCATACCACCACCATAAATTGTTTTGATAAATCTAAAAGAGATTAGGCAGCGTTTTCGATGAAAGCTCCCACGCGGCTTGAATTTATCCGACATTGTCAACATTATCGTCATATTTCAACTAATTTACACAAAACCTTGATACAATAAAACCTTCCTCATGAATCACCTAAAAAATTAATATATTATTTTAAATTTGAGTTTATCGCGAACAGACAGACAGACAGACGCGGCGGGGGACTTTGTTTTATAATATGTAGTGATAAGAATTATGAATACACTTCAAGAAATGAACTAAAGGGTTTTATACAATATAGTATACTTTTCAAATATAAATATACACACACCCATTAAACGCTACACAAATCTGATAATAATCGAAAAAATCGACAGTATCGATTAGTATCATGGTTGATGCTGGCAACATTTTAAAGAAAATGGCTACAACTTGGATCACAGACTATAGATTCAGCTTACTCGAGTCATTATAAATACTTTTAATTTATGAAAATTACTGATAATAGTGGCGGGCTTCATAATATTATGATAATTCGTATTTATTTATTTTAAAATGGTTCTGTAATTTGGATAAATTCTATCGTGCTGTCCGCGGAGGGCCCAAAAGTTGGCATTCCCCTTTACATTAGAAGAACTTAAGCACGGCAGTCAAATACTTGCCTTCGACGCGACTAAGCGCGACCCACGGACTCGTTATCCGCTCTCTTAATTAAATTTAGACAAAGACTTCAAAACGTAGGTTTTAAGTTGGACAACTCAGTGATTAGTGCGAACAATACTGTTAAACTAGTTCTAGTGATGTCATTATAGTAACTGTATTTGCCTCGCGTGTTTCCATTGCCCACAAAAGCTCAGAACAATAAATGAACTAGGCTTATACTGCCATCCTGATGATTACCTGGAGCCTTGCGCTCCGACAAGTATATATTTTATCATGAAAATGAATGTTCCCCATTTATTAATTATTTTGTCTGAAAAAATTTTGTTACAATAGGTTATAATAATATTATAGGATATTTTTAGATATAGCCACACTATTTGGTCGGTCACTACAACGCGACGCGCGCGATCGCTCGGCGGCCGGCGCCCGGCGCTCGCTTCTTCAGTACGAGTGCTAACGCCTTTTATGCGCCATGTGTTTTTTGTTATCGGAGTGTTACTTGTTATTACTGTTTTCTTGTTATTACTGTGTTTTGTTTTTGTTGCTATTTTGTTATTGCTGCTATTTAAAAATGCCGAAAAGACTACGAAAAACTGTACTCAACAGTGAAACGCGGGAGTTTGTTGTGCGTTTGCGAGATTACTTTGCTCGTGAACAACAAAATGGCGGCCCTTTGTTGCCACTTGACAACGTACGCGACCGTGTTGCTGATGCTCTAGGGATTGGCAAGGCTACCGTTTCCCGAATCACAAAGGAAAAGTTCGGCGAATCATCGATGGAGGAGAACAAACTCACAACTCCAAAGAAAAAAAAATGTAATAGGGTACATCCCGTCACCAGTCCAGATGACTTCGACATGGCTGCGATACGTAACCATATTTACGGCTACTACTTCCGAGGTGAACTGCCGACTTGTAAAAAGTTATTGACGTCGCTGAAATCAACCAGTTTATTTAATGGCAGTATGACTTCGCTCAGAGTAGTCATAAAAAAATGCGGATTTCGGTATGGGAAGTGTGACAAAAGAAAAGTGTTAATGGAGCGTAAGGATATAGCATTGATGAGGTGTGATTTTCTACGAAAAATAAAGAAAATAGAGAATTGGGACAATGTGGTCTATCTGGACGAAACGTGGCTTAACGCCAATCACACAGTCTCCAAAACATGGACAGACGATACAGCGAAATCCTGTATCAAAGCTCCTGAAGGCAAGGGCCAGCGTTTGATTATCTGCCACGCTGGTACAGCCAAAGGTTTTGTGCCTAATTGCTTGTGGGCCTTTAAATCAGTCAAAACTACAGATTATCACGAAGAGATGAATTTTGTCAATTTTAAGCAATGGTTCATAAAACTTTTGGATAATCTGCATGAGCCCCACCATATTTTGATGGACAACGCCCCATACCATTCCGTACAAGTAAACAAACCACCCACCAGCAACAGTAATAAAGGTGAAATACTAGAGTGGCTGCAACGCAATGGTGTGGAGGCTGACAGTCAACTGTTAAAAAAAGAGTTGGTCAGATTATTAAACTTACAAAAACTCCAAACAAAGCGGACATAGTTTTTGGATGAAATGGCAAAATCTAAAGGTCACACAGTGATTCGGTTACCGCCATACCACTGCCAATATAATGCCATTGAGATGATATGGGCGCAAATCAAAGGTGGGTAATTTGTATTTATTTTAACTTTTATGTACAAATTACATATTATGTACTTTTACTTCAGTCTCACTCTTTTACTTTGCATCATACTCAAAATAAATATTGTTTCAGGTTGTGCAGCCAGGCTTAACACCACTCCGCCATTTACAGCCAATAAAATGCTGACATTATTAGAAAAAGCTTGTAGTGAAGTGACTCCGGATAATTGGAGGAAAGTCGACCAAAAAACTTTGCTACGATGATTAGGATCGAGATGTGCGATACGATACTCTTGAAGATCAACCATTATTGATAAATATAGGTAGCTAAGCAGCGAGACACCAAAGAAACTACTCAGCAGTCTTTTATCCCAACCGTTTTATTCCGCTAATGCAAGAAATATACACGAAGAGCGATTTTGTCGAGGCACAAACGGGCGTGTATTCGCCGCGAGATCGAGGTGCGGACTGGCACTCGTGTCCGAACTCCGAGCGGAGGCGGGCAGCGGTTACTAACGGTAAATTCAGCCGGCGGCGTACTGCGTGCCGCGCGTACGCCGATCAACCAAGTTTCAATCTCGCGCGCTACACTCGAACGCCCGGGACTGCTTGCGTCCATTTATGCCTTACATTTTTACGTAAAATTAATGTGTAACTATATTACTCATTGTATTGTATTGTAACTATATTATTATATGTGTACTATTATGTGTAACCTATGCTAGTAAGTGTAATATAGGCTAGTAAGTGTCTACAGGTGGTCCCCATATCACTCCCCCCCGGAGGCCGTACTTACGGACGATAAAAATCCGGGAATTTGACTCGTCTGCCGGATCTTGTTGTTTTAGGCGCCTCCGAGTCGGTGTTTGTGGCTTTGGGAGAGGGGCTGGGTTCTCTGCGTAGGGTGACGTTAGGCGCATCGGTGTTTAATATATAGGCGGGTTTTAGGCGATCTATAGAAACGGTCACCTCTTTGCCATTTATCCTTACCTTGAATACCTTATCGCCTCTTTCAGTCACTTCATGTGGACCGGAATATGCAGGATGGAATGTACTTCTCAGTGCGTCTTCTCTAATAAAAACGTGGCTAGAAGTAGCTAGGTCCTTATAGACAAATGTTTTGCTTTTATTATGGCGTGAAGCGGGGCAAGGTTGGAGTCGTTCGCAAAATGAACGTATTCTGGCGGTGAAGTCTGTAACGTCAGTTGTAGTTTGAGTGTTTGATTCAAAGAACTCCCCTGGAAGTCGTAAAGGCTCACCGTATACGAGTTCTGCTGAAGAACACTGCAGGTCGGCTTTGAAGGCGCTTCGAATGCCTAATAGCACTAGTGATAAGGATTCCGTCCAATTATTATCGGCGTGGCAGGTAATAGCTGTTTTTAGCTGCCGATGGAATCTTTCCACTAGGCCGTTGCAAGCTGGGTGATAAGCCGTGGTTTGGCGGTGTTTGAATCCAGCCATCTTGGACAAGTAGCTGAATAATCCCGACTGGAATTGACCGCCGCGGTCCGTGACGATATCCCGTGGGATTCCGTAGCGACTAAACCAGCCTGACAGCAGTGCCTTGGCTACAGTTTCAGCTGTTATGTCAGCTATAGGAATTACTTCTGGCCATCTTGTAAAACGGTCTATAGCTGTTAAGCAGTAGCGGAAACCATTCGAGTATGGCAGAGGTCCGATGAGGTCGATGTGAACGAAGGAAAACCTGGCTCGAGGTAGTTCGAATGTGCCTAGGGGTGCTGACACATGGCGATGGACCTTGGAGCGCTGGCAAGATAAGCACGTGCGTGACCATTCTCGGCAGTCTTTCCTGATGGCGGGCCATACGAAACGCTGCGCGATGAGTTTAGCAGTGGCATTTGCGCCGGGATGGCTTAAGCCATGAAGACTGTCAAAGACCTGCTTGCGTAAGGGTGTTGGAACGAAGGGTCTAGCGGTGCCAGTACTTACGTCACAAAATAGTTCGACGCCGCTGCTTGGATCCTTCAGTTTAGTGAAGCGAAGTGAGGATTCGTTGCCAAGGAGCTGCAGAAGTTCGGAATCTTTCGATTGAGCTTTAGCGAGTTCTTCGAGTTCAACTGGATTCTGTATTGCGTCTACGCGAGATAACGTATCTGCTACAACGTTATCTTTGCCAGAAATATGACGAATGTCACTCGTAAACTGCGATATATAGTCTAAATATCTAAACTGACGCGGTGAACAGTTACTCTTCTGTGTGCGGAAGGCATAACATAAAGGTTTGTGGTCAGTGTAGACTACGAAGTGTCGAGCTTCAAGCATATAGCGAAAATATTTTATTCCTTCGTATATAGCTAGTAACTCGCGGTCATAGGGCGAGTATTTCTGTTGCGAGGGGCTAAGTTTTCGTGAAAAGAAAGCGAGAGGTTGCCAGGAATTGTCTTTGTATTGCTGTAGCACGGCACCCAATGCTAAGTCGGACGCGTCTGTAATAAGGGCGAGTTTGGCTTGGCAGTCGGGATGTGCTAGTAAGGCGGCATTACAAAGACTGTTCTTGCATTGCTCGAACGCTGTTAGTGCGTCCCCAGTCAAGTCTATTGTTTGTGACGGTTTAACTGAACCAGACAGTAGGGCATTTAAGGGGGCTTGAATTTTCGCGGCATTAGGAATAAATCGCCGATAAAAATTTATCATGCCTAAAAATCGCCTAAGTGACTTAATAGTCTGTGGCTTAGGAAATTCCTTAATAGCTTGGACTTTGGACCCTAGTGGCTTAGTACCTGCGGCTGAGATGTGATAACCTAGGAATTGGACTTCGGACGCGCCAAATACACACTTCGAAGTATTAACTAGAACGCCATATTTTTTCATTCTTTCAAAAAGTAGTTCTAAGTGCGTTTCGTGTTCTGTGGCATCCCTAGAAAATATTAAAAAATCGTCTAGGTAACAATAACAGAAGTTAAGTCCACGAGTCATTTCGTCAACGAATCTTTGGAATGTCTGACCTGCGTTCCGGAGTCCAAAGGTCATATAGGGGAATTCATAAAGCCCGAAAGGTGTCGTGATCGCCGATTTCGGGATGTCTTCTTCAAACACCGGGATCTGGTTATAGGCCTTGACTAGGTCGATTGTAGAAAATATCGTACATCCGGATATACTGTGGGCAAAGTCATGTATATGTTTTATAGGGTACTTATCTGGGATGGTACGTGCGTTGAGCTGCCTGTAGTCCCCGCAAGGCCGCCATCCATTATCTTTCTTGGGGGCTAAGTGCAGGGGCGATGCCCAGGCGCTCTCAGAAGGTCGCGCCGTCCCGTTCTTCAGCATCAGGTCAAACTCTTGTTTTGCTATTTTTAATCTGTCCGGGGCTAACCTGCGGGGAGAACATGATACGGGGGGGCCAGGTGTGGTACGGATGTAGTGTACAGTGTTGTGTACTGTGACGGTAGGTGTGCCGGCCGGTCGAGTTATATCCGGGTATTTAGCCAGCATGGAATGGTACCGTGTGTCGCCAGTCGGGACTTTTACAGAGTTAACATTATTTACATTGTTATTTACAAAAATTATAGTAGAAAGAGATGTGTTATTATCTATTAAGCGCTTATTTTTAACATCAACAATTAAGTTATAGTGGCAAAGAAAGTCTACTCCGATAATCGCTCGAGTCACATCGGCTACTATAAAGTTCCATGGAAAGTCTCGACGTAAATTAATATTTAAGTTAAGTTGCACATACCCGTAAGTTTCTATCACTGTACCGTTTGCCGCAGTTAGTTGAAAATTAGTCTTTACACGTCGCTCATGAAATACGGCTCTCGGAAAAACGCACACATCACTTCCAGTGTCCACAAGAAAATCGATGTTTAATCGTCGATCGGTTACGAACAAGCGACCGGATGAAGATGAGCGGTCGTCGGTCGCCGCTACCGACCGCTCTGCGAGTTTCCCGCGGCGTTGTAATCGCATGGTTTCGAGCATTTTGTTGCCTTGGAGCCGAACTTTGCGTGGTGCCAGCACGTTGGGTACTTTCTATAGCTCGAGCTGGACCGGGACCGTGTACGACGACCGGTAGAACGCTCTCGCGGTCTAGGCTGCCTATCTCGCCTGTTCAGTTGTGTTGTGAGGTTTCTCACCGCTTCCCGGAGTTCGGCTATTTCTAATGCCATGGACTCCATACTAGTAGATGGCGCTGGCGCGGCTGAAGTCGTGGCGGACACCTGAGGAATCGGTGAGATTATGTCGAAGACGCGGTCCGCCAGATCTGCTAGGTCTTCCAGGGGTCCGGCTGGCTGCGATGCGATCAGCGTCTGAATGTTCGCGGGGAGCCTGCTACACCATATGCTTTTAATAAAGTCCGCTGGTACGGAAGACCCTGCCAGTCCTTGCAGATGCCGTAAAAATTGCGATGGCTTCCGTGTCCCTAGCTCTTCATGTTTAAGCAGTTGCTGGATTTTGCGATCCCGCGAAGCAGACAGACGCTTGATAAGCTCCTCCTTGAGTTTGCCGTAGCGATTCGATTCTGGAGGTGACGTGATGAGATCTTTTACCTCTACAGAATACCTGCTGTCTAGGTTGCTAATTATGTGGTAGAACTTGGTATTCTCTGATACCACTCCGGCTATTTCGAACTGACCTTCAATTTGAGCAAACCAAAGTTCCGGGTCCTCCGGCCAGAAAGGTGGTATTCGAATTTTCATGCGTTCCGCCGACGCAGTCACCACTCGTTGGGCGCGTCTCTTATGACGCCGCACTGTAATATGTAACTATATTACTCATTGTATTATATTGTAACTATATTATTATATGTGTACTATTATGTGTAACCTATGCTAGTAAGTGTAATATAGGCTAGTAAGTGTCTACAGGTGGTCCCCATATAAATGTAGGTAACAGCAGTTGCAGTTCAGATTCCGAGTCTGAGACGCAAACACTCATGTCATTATCAGATTCAGAATAAAAAACAGAGTGTAACAAAAGTAAGTGATAATACTTTAGGGTATGTAGTGTCCCTTTATAGAGTTCACTGGCAAAGTAGCAGCGCTAAAAGCAAAAATTTTTTTTGTGATTTGCATGGGGAAGCTCATGTGGCGCTTGCCCATACAAATCAAAAAAAAATTTTTCGCTTTTAGCGCTGAGTACTTTCACTGTAAACTATATAAGGAACACATGCAAACCCTAAAGTATTATGACTTACTTTTGTTACACCCTTGACCCTGTGTATGTAAATAAATAATTGTTAAACATATTTTGTTTCATTTCATTTTGTCCTATAGCTGTTATTTTTTAATTTTCTTGGGTATAATATAATCATGTGTGTATGTATGAATGGTATGATCGTAATATTCTGTTCCATTCCATAATATATGAACTAAAATGTGAGTATGAAAAAAAATTGTGCACTCGTTTCCATTACCGACATTTTTACTTGCCGCCCTAGTCGATAAACGTCACACGACGTAAGTTTTGCAGGACGTAAACGTAAATTCAGATTGAGATAACTTCTTGTAAATGTTAAGAATTGTTAAAAATATCAACGGAATATCATTACTAATGGTATAAAGCTACGTAAAATTTATTAATGGCATTTTTAGACGCCCCCAATATGATCCCAATTTAATGGTGAGTCCACTACAATGTTATATGGTGACATTAGCTGTCAGTGTCATAGGGATCAAGGTTCGCCGCGCCGATTATAACCTTTGCGGCTAGTTCATGGAACTAGGAATTACGACTACGTTAATTAATCCAACAATGATAACAACTGCGAGTTTGATGCCACCCAAACACCAAACTATTTTTATGATTTTAGATTTTTAAACTTTATACTTCGTAACAAACTTTCAGACGGCAAACCAGAGATTACTCTTTAATTAGACGTAGTCGTAATTCTTAATTCCATGCTCTTTAAACTATCCCACTTACGAAAGTGTCAAAAAGTAACCTTTAAATCTAAAAATTATTCTTCAATGATTTTAAAATTAAACATACTTCTTAAAATACTACTAATTGCTTTGCTAATTTGACTAATTATTTAATAAAGCTTTTTAAAACACTTTAACAGAAAATATGAGTAGTAAAACGATTAGTGGACACCTTATGTCACCGATAAGAACACCTCACGACTTGTATCAATGAAAGCCTAGTTTGACGTAACTTTTGTCGTAGTCCATAAACGACATCTTACTTCAAAAGTCTTACGTGAAATCAATTTTCAGCAATGTTCATACAAAAATTGTCTCGATAGTGTACTGCATCAATGTCAAAACATTTTTTGTCCTCAACGATCCTCTAGGGACTATATCAATGATACGTGGAGCCAAAAACCATGTTTTGACATTGATGCTGTCCTTTAATGATTGATATATTTCTTAGCCGGTCGCCCCGCTGATTTTGGGGGTCCATGACGTTTATAAATCGACCCCTATTAATTAACACATGTTCTTAATTGAAACTTTGACGATACTGTATAATATGTTGTGATTTGTGATACCTACATGTACCAACTTGTTAAAAGAATTACTACTAGGAAGTACCTACTATCATTGTTGTACTTTTTACGTAATTTGTATTAATAATTGGAACGTAAGTTCCTTATCGCGCGGTACGGAAGGGGGCTAGACGGAAAACATTAAGGAACTGACACTCGACATATTTTTGAAACCGACACTTTTTTGTTAAATGTGAATTTTGCATTGTGTTCGGTATTTTCGCGATACAACATTAGGTCTCCGTAGCCTAGTGGCTCCGGCAGTCGCCTAAAAGTTCAACGTCGATGGTTCGAATCCCAGCTCGACAGACTGAATTTTCCATTTTCAATTTTATTTTAAATAATTTCTACATGTGGAATTTTTCCCTAATTTTTTATAACTTATAAGTTATAAAAAATTAGGGAAAGGTTCCACATGTATTTTTCCCTAATTTTTTATAACTTATAAGTTATAAAAAAATTGGGAAAGGTTCCACATGTAGAAATTGTTTAAAATAAAATTGAAAATGGAAAATTCGGTCTGTCGAGCTGGGATTCGAACCATCGACGTTGAACTTTTAGGCGACTGCCGGAGCCACTAGGCTACGGAGACTCAATGTTGTACCGCGAAAATACCGAACACAATGTAATCGAGAGGAACTACGTTCCATCCGGGTGTCCCTTGACACCTCTCAAGTTTTTATTATACACTTGATATTTATTGAATTTTAAGTAAGTATATTTATTTAATTTTGATGAGAAAATAATTTCAAGTTTACTCACTTAACGAACCGCAAAGTTTTTAAATTGATAAGTATTTGGCATCAATAGGAAAAAAACTAGTTATAGGATTTTTAATGTAATTTGGCTATGGGGGTCTGAGGTATCAGTTCATTTTGGAAAAGGGGTCTCTTCACTCTTGCCCAAAATAGTTTGGGGATCCCTGGTGTCCTAATGGGAAATTGTAGTGTTCGTGTTCTATGGGTAGTGATTACCACGTGATTACTATGTTATATCCTTTGAGTATTAATTTAATACCTACTCAAAGGTTATATCCTTCTCTATGATTACTAATTACATTCTCTTTTGGTGTATTCCAGCCCCTCCTTTCTCTCTAATAATAATAGTTGGTAGTTATCCAGTTTTCCTGTCCCTATCATACTCATATTGGTGCCAAGCGTTCTCGCTCTATTTCACACTACCAAAAGTTCGCATTTATCGTCATTTCCTGCCTACGTAAAGTTTCCGGTGCTAAGTTTAACATTATCCGTGCCTTTAAATCTTTTAGTTTCTAATATTAAAATTTACTGTATAAAATTAGGAATTGATTACTTATTTAAGGTGTGTATAAATAATGTAGTTTTTAACAAAAGAAATCTCAAGTTAACAATTGATAAAGCTTAATATTTTCTGTACTTTCACTATCGTAAAAGTTATGATTAATGAACGAAAATAATACTATTATCCGTTTTGTAGGTTCTTCCCGGTACTTCCAATTTTATAGCCGTAGGTACATATATTCTTTTCATGTTCTTTTCTATTATGAAAATTCTCGACAAATGGCGGCAGCGGAACGGTGTTTTTTATCAGGATATCATTTTTATTACTTTCTATCCCCTATTTCCATTCTCAATTTTAAGTTCCTTGTGTTTCATCTAGATAGTTATATGGTCTGATTTGTGCTGTGCCTTATCACACGTTATTTTGTGCAAACAAAATGTGCCTTCAGTGCGAGTGCTAAACTTTTTCATCCAGGATGCGGTCATGTTGTGTCCCTAAATGTTATAACAAAGTAAATTTACACAGAATACCGTTTACTTGTCCCGACAGATGGAAGGTATGGTTGGATATTTGCCCATTTTTGAGTAACTTCTCCCGGACGCAATTAGAAAATATTAGAATTTGTCGTAGTCATTTCAAACCAGAGCACATTAATAATAATTTAAGATTAACTTCAGATGCAATTCCTTCATTAAATCTACCTCTAAATGAACAATCACTTCACAATCAATCGTCAAATCTTAAATATCTTGAGATATCTCCGCTTGTTCCCGAGGGCGGTATCTTTAACATCGTTAAAGTTACCAGCCATATCCCAATTGCGTCCAGGCATATAGACCAAATTACACATGGAGATTCATCTTCCTCTTCGGTTTTGACATCTAATGCATCAATCGTCGTTGGGGTCACAAGGTGCGGGAGTGACGACCCCGCACCGAGAAGGGCAGACCCCCAACCAGGTGGACCGACGACATCAAACGAGTCGCAGGGAGCCGCTGGATTCAGGTGGCGCAAGACCGAGACCTGTGGAAGTCCATGCAAGAGACCTTTGTCCAACAGTGGACGTCTATCGGTTGATAAAGAAGAAGAGAAAAATGTAGAACATCTCTCAACAATAGATATCATTCAGACCTCGCAGTCGAGGCTGAACTCATGCAATGCTATGCTCATTGATGATGATATTCCAAGTACATCTTGTAACTTACTACTGAGTCCCACTGATTGTATCCCAAGTACATCTTGTAACTCGCAACAGAGTCCCATTCCATCAAAAACCATACCTTCCAATGAGACATCTTGTTTGGATCAGACCACCCCAAAACGTAAAAGATCATATAGCCATGCTATAAGATCATATAAAAATACAAAAATTCGCGAAATACGAATACGAAAGAAGGCAGAACTAACCCCACGCAAGCAAAAGATGTATCAGCAATGTCAAACATTACGCTTGAAGCTGAAATCATTAAGTACTAGATATAAAAAATTAAAATCAAAGTTTCAGTCTTTTTATTATAAATATAAAATGTTTATTAAAAAGTATCCACTTTTAAGTAATTTTGGCAAATTATTAGTAGATTCACAGTTGAGATTGTCAGGTGTAAAGCCTAAAGGAGTGAGATACACTATTGATGAAAAAGTTTTTGCACTCTCACTGTATAAATTAAGTCCAAAATGTTATAGATTTTTACAGAAGTGTAATGTTAAATTACCAGCTAAATCTACCATATCTTCTATATTAACCAATGTCCCACTAAGACCAGGTATTAATGATTTTATATTCCAACATTTGGCAGATGCTGCGAAGACCAAAAATACTATGGGCTTGCAATGTACGCTACTCTTTGATGAAATGGCCATTAACAAAAACTTGTTTTTCAATTTCCATACTGGTGTTATTGAAGGTTTCGAGGATCTAGGAGGTGGTGAACGCACTCATAATGTTGCTGACAAAGCTTTAGTTTTCATGTTGCGTGGAATATTTTCACCTTGGAAAATACCCATTGCATTTTATTTTGTTCGTGATGGTATTAAAACCATGTCTCTAAAAAAGATACTTAAAGAGATTATTGCTGAAGTTCTTAAAACTGGGTTTGATTTGAGAGTAACTGTGTCTGATCAAGGCTCTGCCAATGTTGCTGCAATAAATTCGTTAATATCTGAGACACGTGAAAATTTACTTAGAACTGGTCATAATGATCCTCACGTTATTCATTATGAAATCAATAATAAGAAAATTTATCATATGTATGATGCACCCCACTTGCTGAAATGTTTTCGAAACAATTTTCAGAAAAAGGATCTGCTCATCGGCAACAAGCGCGCTCAGTGGGATTACGTTGAGAGGCTGTATGCTATTGATGGGATCCACGGTGTTGCCAAGTCTACCAAACTCACCGACAAACACATAAAACCTTCTTCTTATGACAAGATGAAGGTAAGTGTACATTTTATAGAATATAATAATAATATTCTCCCGACTGAATCCAGTCACGGCGGCTAACCTCGCTCAGAGAGTAGCCATATTGTAGGAGTATTATAGTACAAGTGTGTGCACAAAAACAGGCGCACTCTATTCCCTCAGTCTCATAGTCCAATGGGATGGAAAGTCTGAAACAACCAGAGAGATAAGGTGCAGGATTGACGGCTTTACGTGCTGTCTGAGGCACAGAGTGACTCACCGCCAACTTCCTTCCTCCTCCAACTTGGTATTTTGGCTCTTGATTAAAAATAAATAAGTAGGTATATTACATTTTTTGAAAATGTTACCCCCAAAGGGATAAAATAGGGGTTGATAGTTTGTATAAAAGTCCGTCAATTTTTAAGTTCTGCCTATGAAACTTTGTATTTGGGCTTTCGATTAAAAACGTAGAAGTAAATCTTTCACAGTTTCTTAAAATTCTAGCCCAAAAGGGGTTATACAGGGGTTGAATGTTTGTATGATAGTCCTTCATATTCAAGTTATTTTTCAAGCTATGTGTATGAAACTTGGTATTTGGGCTCTTGATTAAAAAAAAAGAAGTAGGTATATTACATTTTTTGAAAATAATACCTCAAAGGGATAAAATAGGGGTTGATAGTTTGTATGAAAGTCTGTCATTTTTTAAGTTCTACCTATGAAAATTTGTATTTGGGCTTTCGATTAAAAACAAAGAAGTAAATCTTTCAAAGTTTCTTTAAATTGTAGCGCAAAAGGGGTTGAATGATTTTATGATAGTCCTTCATATTCAAGTTATGTATATGAAACTTGGTATTTTGGCTCTTGATTAAAAATAAAGAAGTGGGTAATCACATTTTTTGAAAATTTCATCCTCAAAGGGATAGAATAGGGGTTGAAAGTTTTTATGAAAGTTCGTCATTTTTTAAGTTCTATCTATGAAACTTTGTATTTGGGCTTTCGATTAAAAACGTAGAAGTAAATCTTTCACAGTTTCTTAAAATTCTAGCCCAAAAGGGGTTATACAGGGGTTGAATGTTTGTATGATAGTCCTTCATATTCAAGTTATTTTTCAAGCTATGTGTATGAAACTTGGTATTTGGGCTCTTGATTAAAAAAAAAGAAGTAGGTATATTACATTTTTTGAAAATAATACCTCAAAGGGATAAAATAGGGGTTGATAGTTTGTATGAAAGTCTGTCATTTTTTAAGTTCTACCTATGAAAATTTGTATTTGGGCTTTCGATTAAAAACAAAGAAGTAAATCTTTCAAAGTTTCTTTAAATTGTAGCGCAAAAGGGGTTGAATGATTTTATGATAGTCCTTCATATTCAAGTTATGTATATGAAACTTGGTATTTTGGCTCTTGATTAAAAATAAAGAAGTGGGTAATCACATTTTTTGAAAATTTCATCCTCAAAGGGATAGAATAGGGGTTGAAAGTTTTTATGAAAGTTCGTCATTTTTTAAGTTCTATCTATGAAACTTTGTATTTGGGCTTTCGATTAAAAACGAAGAAGTAAATCTTTCACAGTTTCTTAAAATTCTAGCCCAAAAGGGGTTATACAGGGGTTGAATGTTTGTATGATAGTCCTTCATATTCAAGTTATTTTTCAAGCTATGTGTATGAAACTTGGTATTTGGGCTCTTGATTAAAAAAAAAGAAGTAGGTATATTACATTTTTTGAAAATAATACCTCAAAGGGATAAAATAGGGGTTGATAGTTTGTATGAAAGTCTGTCATTTTTTAAGTTCTACCTATGAAAATTTGTATTTGGGCTTTCGATTAAAAACAAAGAAGTAAATCTTTCAAAGTTTCTTTAAATTGTAGCGCAAAAGGGGTTGAATGATTTTATGATAGTCCTTCATATTCAAGTTATGTATATGAAACTTGGTATTTTGGCTCTTGATTAAAAATAAAGAAGTGGGTAATCACATTTTTTGAAAATTTCATCCTCAAAGGGATAGAATAGGGGTTGAAAGTTTTTATGAAAGTTCGTCATTTTTTAAGTTCTATCTATGAAACTTTGTATTTGGGCTTTCGATTAAAAACGAAGAAGTAAATCTTTCACAGTTTCTTAAAATTCTAGCCCAAAAGGGGTTATACAGGGGTCGAATGTTTGTATGATAGTCCTTCATATTCAAGTTATTTTTCAAGCTATGTGTATGAAACTTGGTATTTGGGCTCTTGATTAAAAAAAAAGAAGTAGGTATATTACATTTTTTGAAAATAATACCTCAAAGGGATAAAATAGGGGTTGAT
Source organism: Oeneis ivallda (assembly GCA_029955525.1). Taxonomy (NCBI): domain Eukaryota; kingdom Metazoa; phylum Arthropoda; class Insecta; order Lepidoptera; family Nymphalidae; genus Oeneis; species Oeneis ivallda. The sequence goes on along the minus strand of JARPMR010000002.1, from coordinate 16,533,100 downwards.
AGTTTGTATGAAAGTCTGTCATTTTTTAAGTTCTACCTATGAAAATTTGTATTTGGGCTTTCGATTAAAAACAAAGAAGTAAATCTTTCAAAGTTTCTTTAAATTGTAGCGCAAAAGGGGTTGAATGATTTTATGATAGTCCTTCATATTCAAGTTATGTATATGAAACTTGGTATTTTGGCTCTTGATTAAAAATAAAGAAGTGGGTAATCACATTTTTTGAAAATTTCATCCTCAAAGGGATAGAATAGGGGTTGAAAGTTTTTATGAAAGTTCGTCATTTTTTAAGTTCTATCTATGAAACTTTGTATTTGGGCTTTCGATTAAAAACGAAGAAGTAAATCTTTCACAGTTTCTTAAAATTCTAGCCCAAAAGGGGTTATACAGGGGTTGAATGTTTGTATGATAGTCCTTCATATTCAAGTTATTTTTCAAGCTATGTGTATGAAACTTGGTATTTGGGCTCTTGATTAAAAAAAAAGAAGTAGGTATATTACATTTTTTGAAAATAATACCTCAAAGGGATAAAATAGGGGTTGATAGTTTGTATGAAAGTCTGTCATTTTTTAAGTTCTACCTATGAAAATTTGTATTTGGGCTTTCGATTAAAAACAAAGAAGTAAATCTTTCAAAGTTTCTTTAAATTGTAGCGCAAAAGGGGTTGAATGATTTTATGATAGTCCTTCATATTCAAGTTATGTATATGAAACTTGGTATTTTGGCTCTTGATTAAAAATAAAGAAGTGGGTAATCACATTTTTTGAAAATTTCATCCTCAAAGGGATAGAATAGGGGTTGAAAGTTTTTATGAAAGTTCGTCATTTTTTAAGTTCTACCTATGAAAATTTGTATTTGGGCTTTCGATTAAAAACAAAGAAGTAAATCTTTCAAAGTTTCTTTAAATTGTAGCGCAAAAGGGGTTGAATGATTTTATGATAGTCCTTCATATTCAAGTTATGTATATGAAACTTGGTATTTTGGCTCTTGATTAAAAATAAAGAAGTGGGTAATCACATTTTTTGAAAATTTCATCCTCAAAGGGATAGAATAGGGGTTGAAAGTTTTTATGAAAGTTCGTCATTTTTTAAGTTCTATCTATGAAACTTTGTATTTGGGCTTTCGATTAAAAACGAAGAAGTAAATCTTTCACAGTTTCTTAAAATTCTAGCCCAAAAGGGGTTATACAGGGGTTGAATGTTTGTATGATAGTCCTTCATATTCAAGTTATTTTTCAAGCTATGTGTATGAAACTTGGTATTTGGGCTCTTGATTAAAAAAAAAGAAGTAGGTATATTACATTTTTTGAAAATAATACCTCAAAGGGATAAAATAGGGGTTGATAGTTTGTATGAAAGTCTGTCATTTTTTAAGTTCTACCTATGAAAATTTGTATTTGGGCTTTCGATTAAAAACAAAGAAGTAAATCTTTCAAAGTTTCTTTAAATTGTAGCGCAAAAGGGGTTGAATGATTTTATGATAGTCCTTCATATTCAAGTTATGTATATGAAACTTGGTATTTTGGCTCTTGATTAAAAATAAAGAAGTGGGTAATCACATTTTTTGAAAATTTCATCCTCAAAGGGATAGAATAGGGGTTGAAAGTTTTTATGAAAGTTCGTCATTTTTTAAGTTCTATCTATGAAACTTTGTATTTGGGCTTTCGATTAAAAACGAAGAAGTAAATCTTTCACAGTTTCTTAAAATTCTAGCCCAAAAGGGGTTATACAGGGGTCGAATGTTTGTATGATAGTCCTTCATATTCAAGTTATTTTTCAAGCTATGTGTATGAAACTTGGTATTTGGGCTCTTGATTAAAAAAAAAGAAGTAGGTATATTACATTTTTTGAAAATAATACCTCAAAGGGATAAAATAGGGGTTGATAGTTTGTATGAAAGTCTGTCATTTTTTAAGTTCTACCTATGAAAATTTGTATTTGGGCTTTCGATTAAAAACAAAGAAGTAAATCTTTCAAAGTTTCTTTAAATTGTAGCGCAAAAGGGGTTGAATGATTTTATGATAGTCCTTCATATTCAAGTTATGTATATGAAACTTGGTATTTTGGCTCTTGATTAAAAATAAAGAAGTGGGTAATCACATTTTTTGAAAATTTCATCCTCAAAGGGATAGAATAGGGGTTGAAAGTTTTTATGAAAGTTCGTCATTTTTTAAGTTCTATCTATGAAACTTTGTATTTGGGCTTTCGATTAAAAACGAAGAAGTAAATCTTTCACAGTTTCTTAAAATTCTAGCACAAAAGGGGTTATACAGGGGTTGAATGTTTGTATGACAGTCCTTCATATTCAAGCTATTTTTCAAGCTATGTGTATGAAACTTGGTATTTTGGTATTACATTTGGTATTTACATTTATTCTGTAAAAATGACTAGCAATTTGAATTTTTCAGGTCGTGTATGCTGCGCAAGTTTTCAGCAGGGCGGCTTCGGGAGTTTTACACAACCAGATGAAGACATATGAACATCTTCAAATAGTTCATAATTATAGTGTACCATTTGTGAACATTGATAATGGCTATTTCACTGCCGAGATCCTTATGTTCATTAATGATTTGTTTGACAGCTTGAATTGTTCTGGTCATTCAAGTGTTAATTTACGTAATGCTTTGTCTTTAAATTCAGTCCACTTAGAGTTTTGGAACGAAGCCTTGAAGAAGCTAGAATCAATGAAATTTGCTATGAATACTTATATGTCTAGAAGGAGCATCGCGCTACTAAAGAACGAAAAAAAACAGGCCAATGAAAATATGCTAGTGTGCGTGACGTGTGCCGCGCATGCGCGGCGTGGATTACTGAGCGTGCGTAATGATACCAGGTACGCAGGTGATTCCAATAAAATGGGGAGAATTATGTCATTAAAATTTTTAAACTTTAAAAATAAAATTAATATCTACTTTTTATGATAAACAATAATTTTATTAATACCTTTAACTATAGCGAGTTATTGTATTTAGTATTTTGTATTAGATAAATGGTTTCCTAAATTTTAAACAGTCAGCTCCATACTGAAATTCTTTGTTATTGCACCGATGTCGTTCAAAATCGATATTTAGGGTCCCCTAGCATAGTACAAACAGAATAGTAGGCTAACTAAGGCCGATCGGCGAGTTAATTACCTACTCTTGCGTTGACGCCTAGGGTTGTCACTTTTATTTTTGACTAGCTGATGCCCGCGATTATTAATAGGTAGGTTACTACTTTTATTGAAAAATTAAACAAACAAAAAAGAGCGAGCGTGCGACGTAATACGCAATTGCGCGCGATTAGCACAGCGGCGCGATATAAACAAAAGCACTCTGTGGCGCGCCGCGCGGCCCGTACTGCCGGCCGATTGAGCCGGTTGAGATTTTGCGAATGTGTGCGTGAAACTTCCGTGCGTACACGGCGCCCGCTGCTCACGCATATATTCAAACCGGCAGCGGCCACTTTGTATGAAGTTAGCCTACTATTCTGTTTGTACTATGCCCCTAGCGTCAAATGAGAGGAAATGGTTGCCAGTATTTTTTTAAAAGTCAGCGCCATATTGAAATTCTTTGTTATTGCACCGATGTCGTTCAAAATCGATATTTAGGGTTCCCTGGGGTCAAGAAAGACGAATTGGTGGCCAAAATTTTAAAAAGTCAGCGCCATATTGAAATTCTTTGTTATTGCACCGATGTAGTTCAAAATCGATATTTAGGGTTCACTAGCATCAAAAAAGACGAATTGGTTGCCAAAATTTTAAAAAGTCAGCGCCATATTGAAATTCTTTGTTATTGTACCGATGTCGATCAGAATCGATATTTAGGGTTCCCTGGGGTCAAGAAAGACGAATTGGTCGCTAAAATTTTAAAAAGTCAGGGCCATATTGAAATTCTTTGTTATTGCACCGATGTCGTTCAAAATCGATATTTAGGGTTCCCTGGGATCAAAAAAGACGAATTGGTTGCCAAAATTTTAAAAAGTCAGCGCAATACTGATAATCTATATTTAGGGTCCCCAAGCGTCAATAACCAAAAATTTCAACATGGCGCTGACTTTTAAACATTTTGGCAACTATTCCCTCTTTTTTGACGCTAGGGGACCCTAAATATCGATTTTGAACTACATCGGTGCAATAACAAAGAATTTCAATATGGCGCTGACTTTTTAAAATTTTGGCAACGAATTCGTCTCTCTTGACCCCAGTGAACCCTAAATATCGATTTTGAACGACATCGGTACAATAACAAAGAATTTCAATATGGCGCTGAATTTTAAACATTTTGGCAACTATTCCCTCTCTTTTGACGCTAGGGGACCCTAAATATCGATTTTGAACTACATCGGTGCAATAACAAAGAATTTCAATATGGCGCTGACTTTTTAAAATTTTGGCAACGAATTCGTCTCTCTTGACCCCAGGGAACCCTAAATATCGATTTTGAACGACATCGGTACAATAACAAAGAATTTCAATATGGCGCTGACTTTTTAAAATTTTGGCAACCAATTCGTCTCTTTAGACGCTAGTGAACCCTAAATATCGATTTTGAACGACATCGGTGCAATAACAAAGAATTTCAATATGGCGCTGACTTTTAAAAATTTTGGCAAATATTTCCTATTTTTGATCCAAGGTAACCCTAAACCCTATTTCCAACTCGATCGGTGAATCGCTAAATCGCTAAAGTCATAAAAACTCTCTCCCGGTAAAATATTCGTTTAAAAAAAAAAAAAAATTAAGATGAATATAAATAAAAGAAAATCAGAAACGAAAAAGTTAAAAAAAAATAAGAGGGGAATTCTTGAGTTCGATTATCGATGGAGACAATTTCGAAATTTATAATTTCTGAAATATCTCAGATCTGGTCTGGTGGGAGGCTTCGGCCGTGGCTAGTTACCATTCTACCATCAAAGACGTATCGCTAAGCTATTTAGCGTTCCGGCTCGATAGCGTGTAAAAATTTAATAAATCCTAGCTTCCAAGTTAGCCCGTTACCATCTAAACTGCATCGTCACTTACCATCAGGTGAGATCGTAGAACAAGGACTGTCTTGGAAAGAAAATTAAAAAATGACATTATCTGCAATCGCTTTTCGAATATTATCGGTATCTACATTCTAAGGTTTCATTATTTATTAGGGAAATTTTGGGTTCGTAAACTGGCAACACACATTAAATGGCGAACTCTCATTTAATTATTTTCTACAAATTTCAATTTCTTATTTTGCAGGAACTGATGTGCTTGAATGTTATTTGCTGATGGTAGGTGATGTTATTGGTTATTTTAGATCGTCCTGTTAAGTTTTTTTCACATTTTATTTACCAAAAACCGCCATTTAAAAAAACAAAATATTGGCTCGCGAGCTCCATATCTGGTGATGACCTAATTCAAACTGAGCGCGGGAAAAGGGCGTGAACCACATGTGGCAGCACAAATTTTCGACGCGTTCACAGCCTTTAGACTCCATCTTGTATATCTTTGGAAATTTGATGCTTCAGACTCAAGAGAATGTAAGCCACTGTCGTTACGTAACTTTATTCATGACATTAAAACCATTAAACACCTTTGGTCAGAACTAAGATTGATTCCGGGAGTTAAAAGACATGTCCCAGTTTAGTATGGAGGGTGGTTTTTTATTCTGAGTGTCCATTAACCAGAACCAAACTGTCATTACGTGAAAGAGAAAAAAAAAAAAAAATTAAACGCCATAAAAATAAAAATTTTAGTGTCCTCGGTTTTTTTAAATTAATTATGAAAAATACCGTTTGTAGAAAATATTTTTCAATGGATGGTAACACTAAAAACTTTTATAATCTATAGACTATCAAATCTGGCACCGGTTAATGTCACGTAAATGTCATTTTGAACCAAATACATGTCATTTTGAACCATGGAACTAGGAATCACAGACCAGGAACTAGGAATTACGACTAGGTACTTTTGAACTGCCTATTCGAAAATGAAATTATTTGTTCCTGACAATCATCTGACATTGACAACTTACATAGAATAATATTTTTAGTTTTTTAACGGTGTATAAATCACATGGAACAAGGAATTACGACAAATCACAAGCAAAAAAATTAGTCAAAACAAAAAAATTTTTTTTTTATTATCGGAGGCTTTAAAAAATCTGTAAATTATTTTGATAGAAGCCTTTTGGGATCTTTATCCAACTACATTAAAATCATCCTTGTTAATTAAATTCAAATTTAAAAAACCAATTTTGGACAACTCTTTTTTGAGTTTGAAGCGTTTAAACCAGGATCCCCTCGAAAACTTTTTTGGACAAATTCGAGGACAGGGTGGATGTAGCACACATCCAGACTGTCAACAATTTGTTGCCTTGTATAAGACATTGCTCATTAATGAGATATCAACTGGTAAATCTTTATATGCAAATTGCACCCCTGATGATGATAAAATGCTGGGAACTCTAAAAAATTTAATTATCAAACGAAATCGAAATATCAATGACATTCTCCATAGTTCGGATGCTCAAAATTTTATTTTCATTGAAGAAAGTATTCCATCCGAAAATACTTTCCAAACCCACGCTGTGTCATACATTGCTGGTGCAGTTTGCCGTTATTTACTACCCAGACTAGATTGTGCGCAATGTCAACATTGTAAAAATGCACTGTTATCTAATGAAATTGAACCATTTCATTCTTTAATATCAATTAAAGAATATGATAATAGTAAAAGAAAATTGTATTATCCATCAGGTAATCTGTCGGCTTTAGTATGGCACTACATTTATATTATCGAACGGACCTTGCCAAAACTCTGTAAAGTTTACATCTACACAGATATTATTAAACAATTTGACAATCTCGATACATCTTGGTATACTTGTCGTGAACACAAATCTGATTTTTTGAAGGCGTTTGGATTGTTTGTTACAAGAATGCAAGTTAGACAATGGTGCATTAATTTTAATAGACGAATTCACAATGTAGATTCAAGGAAAAAGGGAGCAGAAATGGAAAATTTGATTGCAACCAAAGTTTCCAAAGGTGGCAGTTATAGATCAGTGCGACGTCAAAGTAGTTAACATTGTTGTAACCTAAAATAGGTAGAAGTAAGAAACATTAATTTTCTTTTTATTAACCGATTTCAAAAAAGGAGGAGGTTCTCAATTCGTCGGAATCTTTTTTTAATTTATTTTATGTACGTAGAGAATTAAGACGCCTGAACCGATTTGAATTTTTTTTTAATAATTTCAAAGGGTATAAATTCCCAGGTTCCCATAAATTTTATCGAAATCGGTCAAGTGGTTTTTAAAAAATCAACAATAAATTATACACCTACTTTGTATAGTGGCGCGAGAGTTTGAGTCGGTTATTTAAAAAGAATTTTTTATAATAAATTATAACCATTGTTTGTGCTTTAATGTTTGCATTTCTGTGCTCATCTCATTTATTTTCACTGTGTAAGAAGTATTGTGTTCTCTGTATCAACATTATATTTGTATTTGTTATATTTAGATAATAACACTACTTGACCCAGCTTTTTCAAAGGTTTTCAAAATCAGTTCTGATTTGACGAAATTACGTGTTACCTACATCGACACAAATTTTCATCCCCTATTGCGCGCGAAACCTACTGTTTTTCAGGATATCAAAGTCAATGTTTAGTTTTAGTCCTCTTTGTCCCGGGGACAAATTATTAGACTTTTTAATTGCAAACAATTTTAACCAAAACTTCACAATTTTGTCGATAGATGGCGCTGTCACCAAAACTTGTCATTAACATTAATTTTATAAAAAAATAAATATGTAGTAGGTAACTTTACTAATCATTAGAAATAAATCCTTAGCATATTTTATTGAAATCGATTCCGTGGTTTTAGACTACGGAGTATCTGACAGCCTGACAGACTTATTCAGTATGAATACCATCCACAATAAAATAGTAGTTTCCAATTTTTAATATTATGTTATCGTAGGGAAATATAAAGTTAATTAATGTAGATACAATTAATGAAGGGTAGGTTTTAAATATACATTTGTATGTCAAAACCCGTTTAAAGTCATTTTATTTTAGTATTTTCTCTTGCGATCAACAATTAGAATGAATTTTATTGATCACTCATGACATTGACACATTGACATTGATTTCAGCAATTGAATCAATAAACAGTACGCAATCTTTTTATTTAATTTGTGCAAAAGTCACAACGGAAATTTATTTCATGAATTTTTCATTAAGTTATAATTACTACGTGTGATACGTTAAATTGTAATTCAGTTAAGTGCTATATTGTATGATACATTGTAATTAGTTGTAAAAAGATTTAGAGAAAACTTTTACGAGTACTTTGCAAAAGGCATGATGACAGAAATATCTATTTCGAAAGAATAAAAAATAATATCTTATATCAGCAAAATAGATAAAATATGTAGTCATAATATTTTATCAAAATTTGAAGATATATTATGTGATGTAACTTTCGCTCTTATCTCTGTTCAATTCAATATGGTGGATTGCTGTATTTTATGGTTTTATTTTATCAAAATAAATATCAATCTCTGTCAAAATAGTCGAATAAATAAATACATTTTTTATATTCCATGAATCCTATTTCCATGGATATAATATTCATAATTTCATTGTTTCTTCGCAACTGTCATCATGCCTATTCATGTTCATGCCTAAATGGACGTAGTTATGCATAAATGTTCCAACCCACAAGTCTGTCGAAATTGAGTTAATAGTACTAAACTGGTTTTATACTAAGAACTTTCCAGTCCTTACATCATTATTCTTTTATTTCCAATGTTCCAACCAACAATGTGTAACACATTTGTAGCAAAAAAAACAATTAAAACTGCATCAATCTGACTGAAAACTTGCTGTGGGTTGGAACATTTTTGCATAACTACGTCCAAATATTATGCTGATTTTTTAATTCAAACAACTGATTTTTACTTAAGTAACTTTTCGTATTTTTATCTTTTTTATGACGTTTAGACCTATTATTTATGTACATATTTAAGACCCACTTATAAATCGCCAAGGGAAATTTAATCAACGAATAAATTTGACGTTTAGACAGATTTTCATTACGAAAAACTGCTAAGCAAAAATCAATGAAGGCAATGGGGCTGTCTTAATTTAAAAAATGCATTTAGTGTAGTATGGATGTATGGATATTGGATTGTGATCGTTATAGTTTATAGAACTGGAAGCACGGGCGCCTTTCCAAAAATATCACGATCGCGATGACTGTCACTATTAGACCATTTCGAGGCGCTAACATAGGATAAACATCTGGAAAACCTATCTATTTGGTATATGTTATATTATGGGCATGGGCGTTTAAATATTTAAAAGGGAAGTCAAATTTATTCCGCGTTTAAATGGAACAACTGCGATGGTGATATTAATATAATGTACTAGACAATATATTTTTAAAAGAGTAACTGTTGAGTTTCTTACCGGATTCTTCTCAACAGAAAACTACATTCCGAACCGGTAGTAGCTTAAAATATGAAAATGAATAAACCAGCTATTCAAAGTAAAAATTTCTTTTATTTTACAACCTTAATTTTTAAATTAGAATTTAGAATCATAGAATACAGAAAAAAAATCGGTAAATATAAAAAAACTGGTACTCGAAAACCGATAAGTACATCACTATAATTATAAACTTACGGTTCACTCCGATGGGCCTATCCCATCCCTAAATAAAATAAAAAGTAACCGCTTCCGGTTCCGCTATGACGTAATTCTGCTTAAGCGATGGACCAATAAGCATCGAGTTCCGCTATTGCTATACATCGTGTTAGAGCAGGACATGCTGGGTTATCAATGAAATTTGCACTAAACATGAATGGATAGAGTCGTTAAATCACGGGAGAGTGAGATGCAAGATAGAAAATGTATAGATGTACCATAGTGAAGGAACACGCACACTAGAATCCTGTTAAGATTCTATTTTAGGCTCTATGGAGTTTGACGTCTATATCCTAGTGTTCGTGGTCTATGGTGTATTCCTTCCGTCTATTGTTCAGTGATACACTGTAGTCTTTGGTTCAGTGTTCACACTTCACAGACCAGTCGTAGTGTCTTGGAGTGGACCCAGCCCAGTGGTACCTAATCATAGACGTGGTTTACGTAGTAACTAGTAACTAATCTGTGGACGTGGTGTGGACGTGGTTTATGTGTATTATCTATGGACGTGGTAATGGTTGTTAAGGGTGGAACCACATCTGTGAGGATCGATTCGCATTTATGCCGATGCTATAAGACACACTTGTAAGGATCGCGGCCTTACGGATCCGTAAGGATGCGTACGCGTCCTTACGGATCCGTCAGGATGCGTACGCATCCTTTCGGATCCGTAAGGAGGCGAAAGCCTATAAACATTGTTGTCTGCGTAGGGATGATCGATGATGGCATCGATATTTTAATTGCTAGCTCAACCGCGATATTAATCTTCTTCTACACAGAGGAAATGGATGCCAAAAATTGAAAAAGTCGCCGCTATATTGAAATTATTTGTTTTTCGACCGATTTCGTTCAAAATCGATATTTAGGCTTCCCTTGGGTCGAGAAAGAGGAAATATATGCCAAAATTTTAAAAAGTCACCGCCATATTGAAATTCTTTGTAAATGGACCGATTTCGATCAAAATCTATATTTGGGCTTCCCTATTGTCAAGAAAGAGGAAATGGTTGACAAAATTTTAAAAAGTCACCGCCATTTTGAAATTCTTTGTTATTGGACCGATTTCGTTCAAAATCGAAATTAAGGCTTCACTGGGGTCAAAAAAGAGGAAATGGTTGCCAAAATTTTAAAAAGTGACCGCCATATTGAAATTCTATGTTATTGGAATAATTTCGTTCAAAATCGATAATAGGGGTTCCCTGGGGTCAAGAAAGAGGAAATATATGCCAAAATTTTAAAAAGTGACCGCCATATTGAAATTCTATGTTATTCGACCGATTTGGTTCAAAATCGATATTTGGGCTTCCCTAGGGGCAAGAAAGAGGAAATAGATGCCAAAATTTAAAAAAGTCGCCGCCATATTGAAATTCTTTGTTTTCGACCGATTTCGTTCAAAATCGATATTTGGGCTTCCCTGGGGTCAAATAAGAGGAAATTATTTGCAAAATTATAAAAAGTCGCCGCCATATTGAAATTCTTTTTTATTGGACCGATTTCGTTCAAAGTCGATATTTAGGCTTCCCTTGGGTCAAGTAAGAGGAAATGGATGCCAAAAATTAAAAAAGGTGCCGCCATATTGAAATTCTTTGTTATTGGACCGATTTCGTTCAAAATCGATATTTAGGCTTCCCTTGGGTCAAGAAAGAGGATATAGATGCCAAAATTTTAAAAAGTGACCGCTATATTGAAATTCTTTGTTATTGGACCGATTTCGTTCAAAATCGATATTTGGGCTTCCTTGGGGTCAAATAAGAGGAAATGATTGGCAAAATTATAAAAAGTCGCCGCCATATTGAAATTCTTTGTTATTAGACTGATTTCGTTCAAAATCGATATTTGGGCTTCCCTGGGGTCAAATAAGAGGAATTGATTGGCAAAATTATAAAAAGTCACCGCCATATTGAAATTCTTTGTTATTGGACCGATTTCGTTCAAAATCGATATTTAGGCTTCTCTTGGGTCAAGAAAGAGGAAATAGATGCCAAAATTTTAAAAAGTCGCCGCCATATTGAAATTCTTTGTTATTGGAACGATTTCGTTCAAAATCGATATTTGGGCTTCACTGGGGTCAAGTAAGAGGATATAGATGCCAAAATTTTAAAAAGTGACCGCTATATTGAAATTCTTTGTTATTGGACCGATTTCGTTCAAAATCGATATTTGGGCTTCCTTGGGGTCAAATAAGAGGAAATGATTGGCAAAATTATAAAAAGTCGCCGCCATATTGAAATTCTTTGTTATTAGACTGATTTCGTTCAAAATCGATATTTGGGCTTCCCTGGGGTCAAATAAGAGGAATTGATTGGCAAAATTATAAAAAGTCACCGCCATATTGAAATTCTTTGTTATTGGACCGATTTCGTTCAAAATCGATATTTAGGCTTCTCTTGGGTCAAGAAAGAGGATATAGATGCCAAAATTTTAAAAAGTGACCGCTATATTGAAATTCTTTGTTATTGGACCGATTTCGTTCAAAATCGATATTTGGGCTTACTTGGGGTCAAATAAGAGGAAATGATTGGCAAAATTATAAAAAGTCGCCGCCATATTGAAATTCTTTGTTATTAGACTGATTTCGTTCAAAATCGATATTTGGGCTTCCCTGGGGTCAAATAAGAGAAATTGATTGGCAAAATTATAAAAAGTCACCGCCATATTGAAATTCTTTGTTATTGGACCGATTTCGTTCAAAATCGATATTTAGGCTTCTCTTGGGTCAAGAAAGAGGAAATAGATGCCAAAATTTTAAAAAGTGACCGCCATATTGAAATTCTTTGTTATTGGAACGATTTCGTTCAAAATCGATATTTGGGCTTCACTGGGGTCAAGTAAGAGGAAATGGATGCCAAAAATTAAAAAAGTCGCCGCCATATTGAAATTCTTTGTTATTGGACCGATTTCGTTCAAAATCGAAATTAAGGCTTCACTGGGGTCAAAAAAGAGGAAATGGTTGCCAAAATTTTAAAAAGTTACCGCCATATTGAAATTCTTTGTTATTGGAACGATTTCGTTCAAAATCGATATTTGGGCTTCACTGGGGTCAAGTAAGAGGAATTGATTGGCAAAATTATAAAAAGTCACCGCCATATTGAAATTCTTTGTTATTGGACCGATTTCGTTCAAAATCGATATTTAGGCTTCCCTTGGGTCAAGAAAGAGGAAATAGATGCCAACATTTTAAAAAGTGACCGCCATATTGAAATTCTTTGTTATTGGAACGATTTCGTTCAAAATCGATATTTGGGCTTCACTGGGGTCAAGTAAGAGGAAATGGATGCCAAAAATTAAAAAAGTAGCCGCCATATTGAAATTCTTTGTTATTGGAACGATTTCGTTCAAAATCGATATTTAGGCTTCCCTTGGGTCGAGAAAGAGGAAATATATGCCAAAATTTTAAAAAGTCACCGCCATATTGAATTTCTTCGTAATGGACCGATTTCATTCAAAATCAATATTTAGGCTTCCCAGAGGTCAAGAAAGAGGAAATTGATGCCAAAATTTTAAAAAGTCACCGCCATATTGAAATTCTTTGTAAATGGACCGATTTCGATCATAATCGATATTTGGGCTTCCCTGGGGTCAAGAAAGAGGAAATCGTTGCCAAAATTATAAAAAGTCACCGCCATATTGAAATTCTTCGTTATTGGACCGATTTCGTTCAAAATCAATATTTAGGCTTCCCAGAGGTTAAGAAAGAGGAAATTGATGCCAAAATATTAAAAAGTCAACGCCATATTGAAATTCTTGGTTATTGGACCGATTTCGTTCAAAATCGATATTTGGGCTTCCCTGGGGTCAAGTAGGAGGAAATTGATGCCAAAAATTAAAAAAGTAACCGCCATATTGAAATTCTTTGTAATTGGACCGATTTCGTTCAAAATCGATATTTGGGCTTCCCTGGGGTCAAATAAGAGGAAATTATTTGCTAAATTATAAAAAGTCGCCGCCATATTGAAATTCTTTTTTTTGGACCGATTTCGTTCAAAGTCGATATTTAGGCTTCCCTTGGGTCAAGAAAGAGGAAATCGTTGCCAAAATTATAAAAAGCCACCGCCATATTGAAATTCTTCGTTATTGGACCGATTTCGTTCAAAATCGATGTTTGGGCTTCCTTGGGATCAAATAAGAGGAAATGAATGGCAAAATTATAAAAAGTCGCTGCCATATTGAAATTCTTTGTTATTGGACTGATTTCGTTCAAAATTTTAAAAAGTGACCGCCATATTTAAATTCTTTGTTATTGAACCGACTTCGTTCAAATCGATATATAGGCTTCCCTTGGGTTAAGAAAACGGAAATAGATGTCAAAATTTTAAAAGTGACCGCCATATCTAATTTTATTGGACCGCTTTCGTTCAAAATCGATATTTGGGCTTCCCTGGGGTCAAGAAAGAGGAAATGAATGCCAAAATTTTAAAAACACCACCATATTGAAATTCTTTGTTATTGGACTCATTTCATTACAGAGCAATATTTAGGCTTCCCTTGGGACAAGAAAGAGAAAATAGATACCAAAATTTTAAAAAGTCACCGCCATATTGAAATTCAAAATCGATATTTAAAATCGATATTTCGGCTCGGCTTCTCAGCTCCCTTGACATGTGGTTTGTCAGTAGTGAACTCCGAAATAAAAACTTTTTGCTTAAGCTGAATAGGCGGGATTTTTCATGCTTTTGAGTGAAAACGTTAAGTAGGGATCATACAGATCATTATAGATCGTTGCAGGTCGGGCTTCAAGACTATGCCTAAAATGCTGCACGCTTTCATAAAATCAAATTTCCTCTTTCTTGACCCAAGGGAAGCCTAAATATCGATTTTGAACGAAATCGGTCCAATAACAAAGAATTTCAATATGGCGGTCACTTTTTAAAATTTTGGCATCTATTTCCTCTTTCTTGACCCAAGGGAAGCCTAAATATCGATTTTGAACCAAATCGGTCCAATAACAAAGAATTTCAATATGGCGGCGATTTTTTTAATTATTGGCATCAATTTCCTCTTACTTGACCCAAGGGAAGCCTAAATATCGATTTTGAACGAAATCGGTCCAATAACAAAGAATTTCAATATGGTGGTCACTTTTTAAAATTTTGGCATCTATTTCCTCTTTCTTGACCCAAGGGAAGCCTAAATATCGATTTTGAAGGAAATCGGTCCAATAACAAATAATTTCAATATGGCGGCGACTTTTTTAATTTTTGGCATCAATTTCCTCTTACTTGACCCAAGGGAAGCCTAAATATCGATTTTTAACGAAATTGGTCCAATAACAAAGAATTTCAATATGGCGGTCACTTTTTATAATTTTGCCAATCATTTCCTCTTATTTAACCCCAGGGAAGCCCAAATATCGATTTTGAACGAAATCGGTCCAATAACAAAGAATTTCAATATGGCGGTGACTTTTTTAATTTTCGGCATCCATTTCCTCTTACTTGACCCAAGGGAAGTCTAAATATCGATTTTGAACGAAATCGGTCCAATAACAAAGAATTTCAATATGGCGGTGACTTTTTTAATTTTTGGCATCCATTTCCTCTTTCTTGACCCAAGGGAAGCCTAAATATCGATTTTGAACGAAATCGGTCCAAAACAAAGAATTTCAATATGGCGGCGACTTTTTTAATTTTTGGCATCAATTTCCTCTTACTTGACCCAAGGGAAGCCTAAATATCGATTTTGAACGAAATCGGTCCAATAACAAAGAATTTCAATATGGCGGTCACTTTTTAAAATTTTGGCATCTATTTCCTCTTTCTTGACCCAAGGGAAGCCTAAATATCGATTTTGAACCAAATCGGTCCAATAACAAAGAATTTCAATATGGCGGCGATTTTTTTAATTATTGGCATCAATTTCCTCTTACTTGACCCAAGGGAAGCCTAAATATCGATTTTGAACGAAATCGGTCCAATAACAAAGAATTTCAATATGGTGGTCACTTTTTAAAATTTTGGCATCTATTTCCTCTTTCTTGACCCAAGGGAAGCCTAAATATCGATTTTGAAGGAAATCGGTCCAATAACAAATAATTTCAATATGGCGGCGACTTTTTTAATTTTTGGCATCAATTTCCTCTTACTTGACCCAAGGGAAGCCTAAATATCGATTTTTAACGAAATTGGTCCAATAACAAAGAATTTCAATATGGCGGTCACTTTTTATAATTTTGCCAATCATTTCCTCTTATTTAACCCCAGGGAAGCCCAAATATCGATTTTGAACGAAATCGGTCCAATAACAAAGAATTTCAATATGGCGGTCACTTTTTAGAATTTTGGCATCTATTTCCTCTTTCTTGACCCAAGGGAAGCCTAAATATCGATTTTGAACGAAATCGGTCCAATACCAAAGAATTTCAATATGGCGGCGACTTTTTTAATTTTTGGCATCCATTTCCTCTTTCTTGACCCAAGGGAAGCCTAAATATCGATTTTGAACGAAATCGGTCCAAAACAAAGAATTTCAATATGGCGGCGACTTTTTTAATTTTTGGCATCAATTTCCTCTTACTTGACCCAAGGGAAGCCTAAATATCGATTTTGAACGAAATCGGTCCAATAACAAAGAATTTCAATATGGCGGTCACTTTTTAAAATTTTGGCATCTATTTCCTCTTTCTTGACCCAAGGGAAGCCTAAATATCGATTTTGAACCAAATCGGTCCAATAACAAAGAATTTCAATATGGCGACGATTTTTTTAATTATTGGCATCAATTTCCTCTTACTTGACCCAAGGGAAGCCTAAATATCGATTTTGAACGAAATCGGTCCAATAACAAAGAATTTCAATATGGTGGTCACTTTTTAAAATTTTGGCATCTATTTCCTCTTTCTTGACCCAAGGGAAGCCTAAATATCGATTTTGAAGGAAATCGGTCCAATAACAAATAATTTCAATATGGCGGCGACTTTTTTAATTTTTGGCATCAATTTCCTCTTACTTGACCCAAGGGAAGCCTAAATATCGATTTTTAACGAAATTGGTCCAATAACAAAGAATTTCAATATGGCGGTCACTTTTTATAATTTTGCCAATCATTTCCTCTTATTTAACCCCAGGGAAGCCCAAATATCGATTTTGAACGAAATCGGTCCAATAACAAAGAATTTCAATATGGCGGTCACTTTTTAGAATTTTGGCATCTATTTCCTCTTTCTTGACCCAAGGGAAGCCTAAATATCGATTTTGAACGAAATCGGTCCAATACCAAAGAATTTCAATATGGCGGCGACTTTTTTAATTTTTGGCATCCATTTCCTCTTTCTTGACCCAAGGGAAGCCTAAATATCGATTTTGAACGAAATCGGTCCAAAACAAAGAATTTCAATATGGCGGCGACTTTTTTAATTTTTGGCATCAATTTCCTCTTACTTGACCCAAGGGAAGCCTAAATATCGATTTTGAACGAAATTGGTCCAATAACAAAGAATTTCAATATCGCGGCGTCTTTTTATAATTTTGCCAATCATTTTCTCTTATTTGACCCCAGGGAAGCCCAAATATCGATTTTGAATGAAATCGGTCCAATAACAAAGAATTTCAATATGGCGGTCACTTTTTAAAATTTTGGCATCTACATCCTCTTTCTTGACCCAAGGGAAGCCTAAATATCGATTTTGAACGAAATCGGTCCAATAACAAAGAATTTCAATATGGCGGTCACTTTTTATAATTTTGCCAATCTTTTCCTCTTACTTGTCCCCAGGGAAGCCTAAATATCGATTTTGAACTAAATCGGTGTAATAACAAAGAATTCCAACATGGCGGAAAAGTGGCACCTGTGTTTGCATACATACTTGAGATAAAAACTAATTTCATCGATATATCGATACTGTTTGGCACTTCATGCATTTCCCTAGTTGCCGAAGACGCTTTCGCACGCGTAAGGATCCTTACGGATCCGTAAGGATCCTTTCGGATCCGTTCGCGTCCGTAAGGATCCGTTCGCATCCTTACGGATCCGTAAGGATGCGAAAGGATCCTTTCGCATGCGAAACGTGAGCTACACTTGTAAGGATTTTAGGCACTTTTAGGTACAAAAAATGCGAAAGCCGAATCGATGCGAAAAGCCGAATTGATCCGTTCACGTTTCTATGGAATTTGACAGTTTTGTATGGGCGAAATCCGAATCGATCCTCACAGATGTGGTTCCACCCTAATAGTGGAGTAATAGTGTTCTGTGGTAATAGTGTTCTGTGGTACCTAATAGTTGCTACTTGCTAATAGTGTTCTGTTCTGTGGTTTTTGTACACAAACACATCTTGTAGTATTCATTATTCATTTTAGCATAAATAATTTGTACTTTGTGAATAATAGTAACAGTTAGTAAAATATAAAATTAGTAGATAGTTATGGCAGGTCCGATGGAACGAATTCAAGTTCTAGATGATATAGAAAAGGATATAATAACATGTTTGCAATGTGCAGGTTAGTATCTTGTAATAAGTCTCATATTTGTGTTAATGAACTGTATATTTTAAATTACCTATCGTTTTTCTACAGCTCAAGCATTGTTAGAGTTGGGGAAAGAAAAATCAAGCCAGAAACAAGCCGAAAGTAATACCTCTCAATTCCTGAGGACTTTGAGCCAAGTTGAATCAAAATTAAGTGACCAAATAAATTATTTAACTCAAGTTTCTACTGGTCAGCCACATGAGGGCTCAGGATACGCATCCCAAAAAGTTCTACAAATGGCTTGGCATAGATTAGAACATGTCAGATCTTGGGTGAATGAGTTAGATAGGCTTAAAGCATCTCATCTGGCTACTGCAAATCGAACAGTTGGTGTTTCAAATGGCAACATGACATCTTCTGGTACCAGTACTCAGTAATATATCAAGAAATATCTATTGTATATTCTGTGAGGTCTAATAAAAATTAAATATTAGTAATTATTATAAGTTTTTCTTTGTCAATACAAATTTCCTAGAGCTATAATAAATGCAAGCAGTGATAGCCTAGTGGTTACGACTGTGGTCTCCTATTCGGGAGGTCGCAGGTTTGATCCCGGGTAAGCACCTCTGACTTTTCGAAGTTAAGTGCATTTAAAAAATTAAATATCACATGCTTTAATGGTGAAGGAAAATATTGTGAGGCAACCTGCACACCTGAGAGTTCTCTATAATGTTCTCGAAGGTGTGTGAAGTCCGCCAATACACATTGGGCCAGCATAGTGGACTATGCCTTTATCCCTTCTCTGAGACGAGACCTCATTCAGTAGTGAGCCGATGATGGGTTGATATTTGATAATGATAATGACGATAATTATTATAAAGAAATTTTTTTTGATTCCTACACCTCAGTAGCTCAATGGGCAAGGAGCAGGGCTCTGAATGACTGCGGGTTCAAACCCCAGTAGGTAATAGGCTTTTAAAACAATTTTTTTCTGCTTTTAATTACCAGCTAATTCATGAATCTTGTCATGTTTAACCTGTTGTTAAGACAGCAGTTATTTGTAACAGCACAAACAGATTGACTTAGAACCAATAGGCAGTTGGCAGGTGTTTTTTTAATATGCAAATTCTGAATTGCATGGATGATATGCAACAATTTAAATTTATTCAGAAATTTCCTTTTTAGGTAGGTAGGTAAAACAGATCCTTTGCAGTCGAGGGATTTTTTAAATATTTGTTGAATATAAATAATTACACAGATGCAAGGAAGCAGATCCGGCTGTGCAATTCTCTAAAAATTATTGCTGCAGTGTGGATCACCTCTAATTGGCTGGTACTCACTTGCTATTGGCTAATGCATTCCAAAAATGCAGAAAGAATTGTGCAGTCCCAATTCTTTCTGCATTTTTGGAATGTTTTACACCAGTTGCTGCAGTCAGCAACTGGTGTAATACACTGGGAGGAAGGATAAATTATTGTTGAATAAATTTTGATAGCCAGTAACAAAAATTTATTGAAGGAAATGATAATGAAATAATATAGTGAGTAATCTTTGCTTTTTTACATTAATACTATTATAATATTGCAGACATCATACATTTATGTTTGTGCTTTACAATAAAACCATTTTAAAGAATAAAACTCTTTCTGAGACATTGCCAAAACATCATTTTTTTGTTTCAAATTTATTTTGAATTCAACTAATTTGATATAATGTTTATACCTTTGTAAAACATAATTTAAGGTGAGAATATTATTAAAACACCACACAGAAGAAAACCACATGAAATGCATTGTTGAGAAAACTATGTTTTCTCTGATTAATGCTTTAACATGACTACATCACTATATAGGTACATGAAAAGAACATATTTTGTTAAACATAATAATTATATTAATTATTTAACTATTAAAAAATTAAATACATTCTTCACTGTAAATACTAAACTTGCTATACTGCTATACTATGGTTTTGATCAATGGTCCAATGGAACTAATGTTTATTCATTATATCAAACAATCCTTATGTAATTAACCAAATATAAAAATACAGTATATTTTATAAACTCATTAACATAAGGAATAAGTCAATAATCAATTAGTAAAACCAATTTATTTAACCTCCATTAGCAAGAGTAATCAGTCCTCCTTTCAGCTTCGTTGGTTAGTATTTACCTTTCTGAATTTATCTATGTCGTCCAATGACCTTTTGGCTTTGGTTGATATATCGTCCATTGATCTGCGGGCAGTGGTTGTGATGTCATCTATAGACTTTTTAGTCTGTGTTAGAAGCTCATCTGTGCTCTTACAAGCTGAATTAGCTAGTTCCTTTATTTCAGAGTCTAGTTTACCTATAACCCATTCAATTGCTTGGCGTCCTTTGCCTGCATTAAGTGATATTTTATTTGCTAATAAATCTTCCATGTAGCTGCTTAGTGGCACTCCCTATAAATAATAATTTTTTATTTTAATAATTATCATTATTAATATAAATAATGGCTAACTACTGGGAATGTTAAGGCATGGCCATCTAAACAAGGCTCATAATGAAATCCTTCCACTGAAGCTTTAGAATGAATCTGAATTCAAGAGATCATTTTAATACATACAGCGTGTGTCTTCTTAGTATGCAATTATTAACATGACGGAAACTATTTATTTAATTTTATCAACAGAAAACATATTTAAAAAATCTTAAATTTTTTTATATTTTTTTATGGATCTTTTAAAATTTCTGTGCCCCTGTGTAAACAAAACAGTGTAACTTTGTAACTATTTTACAATTACGTAGCTAATAAGATCAAGAATAATTTAAAATTTAAATTAATGAGGAAGAAATATATATAATGTGGGTGTTTTATTGAGTTTTACGATTATTGTAAAAATTTATGAAAAAAAAACTGTTTTTGCTAAAAAACAGTTTATTATTATTATTTTTATATTATTATTTTAATACTTGTTATAATGACAACAATAATCAAATCACAAAATAAGTTGTTAGGTGAATAGTATAATAATTTTAAATATTACTAAAATTAAGTAGGTATGTATAGGAAAACTTTTCACGTAAATTTGAGCAAATCAAACGTATGTAGGAAACCTCCAATTAACCGTCTTAACAGAGTTTACAATGACCTCACTAATGTTCAGAAAGATGTCAATATTTTTTGTCAGGGTCCAAATACTTTTAAAAAGGCTATTCTATCAGTGGTTTGCACTTTGAGAGATAACTCGGCCAGCCTTAGTTAGTCTTTCTAGTTTTATAATGGTACATAGTTTTTGAATATTGTTCTTTTTTTATATTATTCAGTTTTCCTTCAATCATGTTTTGAACTATTTTCTATGGCTAATGTAAAAAATATTTATTTAAGCACAATACAAATATTTCTTAAGGCAAGTGTTGTGTATGCCTATAAATCATGTGTCACACCGAATAAGAATTTGTATAATATTAAGTTAGCATAGTTTTATGTACACACTGTTGGCATACCTTAATCGACAGAGCGAAGCGAAGGTCTCTGAGTTTACTAGAGCGATTTGCACTTGTCCATCCGTCCGTCTGTCCCTCCGTCCGTCCGTCTGTCAGAGCCTTATAACTTCTGAATTACTGAACGTAATTACTTCAATTTTAGATATGATATGTAAACCGATGGCCTCCAGCCGAAAATGGCTTAAAAAGTTATAAAAATCTTTATTTCAGGGGGGCTCTCGTAGAAGCGAATGCGAAGTAAAATAAAATTTTTTGCATTTCATAGGGTTGCAGTACCTCATTTTAAAGATAATTTTGAACAGAGTACAAAAGTATTTTTTTTTTATGTTTTTTCCTAAAATTGACGAAATGGGGGGCTTTCAAAGTGGAGATTTTATTCGAGGCTAGATCTCTAAAACCACTTTATTTTAAAAATTGAAACTTACACATAATTTGAGTTATATTCTGTACTTGAACAACAAATACTAAGATTAGATAAATATTATAAAGAAACGAAATTATTTAAGTTTCAATGGGCATCAATGTTTTTAACAAAACTTCACTATACTGTTACTAGATGGCGCTGTCTTTAATATTGTAAATACGCATCCCATCCACAACAGCAGATGACGATTGACGTCATCAGATTCGGCGCGTTTTAATTACAATATAATATAGCTAAAACTACCTTAGGGGATTTATGGGATACCGTGAGGTCTTAGTTCGGGGCGAACCACTAGTTAATAAAATAAATAAATAAACAGTTAAGGTGAAATGTAAAATAAGTGAACCTTTTTTAGGGTTCCGTACCCAAAGGGTACCAACGGGACCCTATTACTAAGCCTACGCTGTCCGTCCGTCCGTCCGTCCGTCCGTCTGTCAGCGGGCTGTATCTCGTAAACCGTAATAGATAGACAGATGAAATTTTCACATAATATGTATTTCTATTGCCGCTATAACAACAAATAATAAAAATTAAATTAAATTAAAAAAATTAAATTAAAATGGGTAGGTGGGTAGATGGAAATCTTTTAATTTAATTTTTTTTAACGGAACCCTAAAAGAGCGAGGCCCGACTCGCACTTGGCCGATTTTTTTTTTCAAGGTTATCAACAATTTTATATTTACAGAATATGTTTGATATCAGTAAAGTTTATACCTAACATATTACATATTATCTTTTAAGATAATGTGTGACAAAATACTGAATGAATACACTGAAATACAATATCAATTTTATCAATTTGTGGATCATTAAGCTGAAAGGTTAAAAATTGTATGTAATGTTAATTTCCAAATTCTTTAAAATGGTTTTGTCTGGAAGGAATTATTACTCAGTAATTGTCACATCATCTTAATATACTTTGTCAATTTTGAATAATTATAAAATATTTTGTTATTCTATCAGATCTAAATGACAATGCAGTCAAATAAAAATAAAAAATAAAATTTTAATGACTGTAATTAATAACTGCCCTCAAAATTAAAACTTTGATGTTATTATTATCTTATGGCTCAACATTGAAATGTCTTCTTCATGATGATGCCCCTCTGAATACAGGGGCATCATGATAATCACTTAAATACTGTTTAACATCAAAGATGAAATGCTTACTTGAACAGTCACCACAGCTTCTTGGGTCAGCAGAGTTTTTGAAGGGTCTACAGGATCTGGAGTATATTTAACAGTTTCATCAACAGCAATATAACGACAAAATGTTAGATTTGTAGTCTTCAGTGTCATTTGACGTTCATTTGGGTTCACTTCAGACTTTTCACTGGCATAGCAAATTTTAGCTGTGCCAATAAGCTGCAATCACATCATAACATTGTAAAATTTATTTTTGGTTGCACCATTATTAAAATAACAATGTAATTAATAAATGTAGTGTATTAATAAAATAGGTAGGTTGAGCCTCGATAGCCCAACGGTTAAAGGTGCGGACTGAAAACTGAAAGGTCTCAGGTTCGAATCTCACCCGTTGCACTATTGTCGTACCCACTCCTAGCACAAGCTTTCCGTTTAGTTGGAGGGGATAGGAGGATATTAGTCTACTTCAATTTGACTAATATTCTTTTTTTTTAAAAAAAAGGTACACTAATTTTGCATTATTATAGAAAAAACTTACTGCTTGCGCCCAGCGTGGAAAGTACCACTTAGAACTGACGAGTCTGTGAGTGTGTAAAACTCCGTTCACCACCTTTCTATCAACCACATCGATCCCGACGACGGAAGGGTTCATGGGATTAGGATATTTCCTCCATGCTGCCTGAGCGACAGTCTCCCAAGGATGGCTGTAATATAAACGTTAATTAATATCGTCAATTACATCTTTTATCATTGTTAATTACGATTGCGTCACAAATACTTACTTAAATGTATGTTCAGATGTCCAAATCTTCATATTATTTAACTAATTCTTGTTCTCTAAATAAAGATGCCGAGATAGGTAAATATACTTATCTCGTTAGTTTTGTGGAATTTGAAGTATTTGTTACATTACGCCGATCGTAAAAGCTAACTTCTCCAATCTCCTCAGACCTCAACCACTCCTCAACACTGACACTCGACAAGAAAAGACAGAAAAAGGGCCTGAAATAGTGGAAAGGAAATGTTATCGTGTACCATAGACGACGAAAGGAACACTTGACTGGTTGACATATTTGACAATGCGTTGTTTGACATCTTATTGTCTTTGTCATGCAAACCGTAACTTGGGGTGACTTTGCACCATTTTATCACCATTGATAGTCATATTTTTCACCATTTAGATTACTCGAGAGTCGAGAATCCGCGACGAAAAAGTCTGACAGACTTTTGACAGACTGAATTTCCCTTTCCCTAATTTTTTATAACTTATAAGTTATAAAAAATTAGGGAAAAATTCCACATGTAGAAATTATTTAAAATAAAATAGAAAATAGAAAATTCAGTCTGTCGAGCTGGGATTCGAACCATCGACTTTGAACTGTTAAGCGACTGCCGGAGCCACTTGGCTACGGAGACCCAATGTTGTACCGCGAAAATACCGAACACAATGTAATCGAAAGGAACTACTTTCCATCCGGCTGTCCCTTGACACCTCTCAAGTTTTTTTTATTTATTCAGTGGTTGGACTCACCCAAGAAGGGTACCGTATCTTAAAATATATAACAGTAGAACCTTTGTACAAGCTAGTTAGTAAGTACTATTTACAAGCTTTTATTTAGTTTCGACTGTCCCGATGTTTGTCATCAAGTCTTGCAAATTTTTGATCCACTTCCCGGTTACCGATTGAGCTGAAATTTTGCAAACATGTGTGAATCGCGTGACAATGTAATATTGTGATGACATGGTGCTGATCTAATGATGGAACTGGAAGGTGGCCATAGGAACTTCGCAATGAAACGACACCTCATCAAGTTTGGGCTCGTTTGAATCGTCTTGACGAGTAGTTTGTCTTTCAATGGTAACCAGGGTCTGATGATGGAGCTGGAAGGTGGTCATAGGAACTCTGTGATGAAACGACGCAACCCCATTGAGTTTCGGCTCGTTTGATTCGTCTTGACGAGTACTTTGTTTTTAGATGGTTACCAGGGTCTGATGATAAAACCGGAAGGTGATTTTGGTAACTGTAATAAAATGACGTAATACCATCGAGTCTAGATTAGTTTGATTAGTGTTGGCAAGTAGTCTGGTCCTAGATGATATTCAGGGTCTCATGATGAAGCCGGAAAGTGGTTTTGGCAACTCTGTAATAAAACGACGTAACCCCATCGAGTTTGGTCTCGTTTGATTCGTCTTGACAAGTAGTCTGGTTCTAGATGATAGCCAGGGTCTGACGATGTAGCCAGCTACTAAAAGCTTGTTTTATAAAAATATTTTTTTAAATTTACACTTGTTAATTATTCAATCATCATCATCATCACCGTTGAAGCAAGTGATATTTAATTGCTTAAACACATATGACTCAGAAATGTCAGAGGTGCGTGCGTACCCGGGATCGAACCTGCGACCTCGGTTAGGAGATCACAGTCCTAACCACTAGGCTATCACTGCTTTACCTACCTACCTACCTACCTACCTACCTGCCTACAATTCAAACTTTTTCCATCCTCCCATAATTTATCAACTTGCCCCCCCTTGGCCATCGCCTGGCGACGCCCTTGTATCACGTCAAAAAAAGTGTTAACCAACTTGGTTCCATTTGGTGGTGTTCGGTACGGTTACGGGTACGGGTACGGTACCTACCACTCAACAGTCATGACAGTCAACTTGGTGTAATGTGCATTTCCTTCATGTTAGTAGGATTAGACGTAGTCGTAATTCCTAGTTCCATGATTTCCTTCCTTCATTTGAGTCAATGGGTCAATGATCAACCGTAGCCCAAAACAAGCTCAAGTGTCAACCGAGTCAAAATCATAGTAGTATTCTGTGGTCAAAATAGAGGTCTTAAACCATATTTGTGATGATCGTTTCCTAATTCGCCCATATAAAACTGTCAAATTCCATAGAAACATGCACGGATCAAATCTTTTTGATGCGTACACGAATGTATTTAAAATGACAGTTTTATATAGGCAAAATTCGAATCGATCCTCACAAATGTGGTTCCACCCTTAAGGTGGAAGACAAGGGTCTGCCCGCGAAATTCAAATTTAATTTGGTTTTTCGCAATTTGTAAACTAATACGACAAAGTAGGCTTATGGCCTTCTAATTGCGCCAGTAGAATTATCATCTTCACAGGTTTACATAAAAATCTTTACTTGAAAGTGACCAGTTTAAGAAATTAATCAAAATACTGAGTTGGACTCACAAATTAGTCGATATTTTGATGAAAGTGAAATAGATAATGTGATAACATTATCTACATATGACCAGTCATTATAATATCTAGCAATGTACTCACTATGACTGTACAAATCGATACCTTGTACTATTTGTATTATTTATTTCGTAATCCATCCCTAATCCCTAAGAAATTTTCCATTGCTAATGAAAAACTTCAATAACTCTGTTTATAATAAACTAATTAGTAGGAAGATTGCAAGATTGAATTTGTCTCACATATCGAAAATCTTATTGTCACCCTGTTAGAAAGGGACACACGGCCTCTGTACTAGCTATCTCGCTCGGCTCGCTTTTCAGCTGCGAGTACTCGGTCCTGTTTGTTAGCTATGTCCATGACTGTGGTGTATACGTACAGTCTATTTGGAGAGCGAGTGCATTATACGTAAACAATTATGGCGTCAGATCACGTGACTATATTTGTCACTGTACTAGTGATGTGAAACATTGGCAGACAAGTTGAGAATGAACGATTAATTAAATGAATACATTCTTA
Organism: Oeneis ivallda; assembly: GCA_029955525.1. Lineage (NCBI taxonomy): Eukaryota > Metazoa > Arthropoda > Insecta > Lepidoptera > Nymphalidae > Oeneis > Oeneis ivallda. The sequence continues at coordinate 16,506,254 of JARPMR010000002.1, read as the reverse complement.
AATCGATTACCAATACTATTTAATAAGATATTCTTCTGAATTGTGATGTTGGAAACGATATTATTAAGACCTTTCAATACGGATCCTATATTTTTAAATATTCAAATTTGTAGCTAACTGTAAATGTTACATAAAATATTGTTTGAATTAATTTTAATTTATTACATATTAAAGGGGAATGCCCACTGTCCATACAACTTTGGGCCCATCGCGGACATGCAAAGATATAATAATGCATTATTTATTTAGGCTATTTAGTGTATCTTTAATAATAAAATCTGGTTCAGGTGGCCGCCAGACTAATAATATGAGAAATATAGCGTATTTTTGTAACCATTTTGGGGTTATGTTTTTGACAGAGAGCATAATTGTCTGTATTTTTACACTTTCCCTGACTTGTTCCTGTTTCAAAATATCACTGTCTATTACTTTAAAACATTAAAACCTACGATTGAAACAACAAATACGCATTTCGCAAGATGACAGACAATAGACATATCAGCCCATTCGTAATTCCTAGTTCCATGTATCAGCCAGAGACACCATCTTCAAAAACATGAGTGAAAGGAAATGTCATCTGATGTCAAAAAATGAATGTTGCCATTTACCATTTCACTCGTGAGTGAAAATATTTATAATCGATTCTTGAATAATACTCGAACACAATCGGTACTGCAGAGTCACTTTAACATATGAGAGCCGTCGGTATTGTTAAGACGTAATCCTGCTGTGTATCGCCTATTCATATCATAACTAGTGATCCGCTCCAGCTTCGCACGGGTAGTAGAGCATATTACGCCTATATTTTGCAATCTCCTGAAATGGTCCCTAAGTTATATTGAACAGCTTATTGAACAGTACGTTGGCTTATAAAAGAGGTATCGCTCGGCTTATAATATAGCAATGACAACGCGGCGCTGGGGTGGTCACTGGTCGCATCACGTGAGCGGGCCCCGTCATCGCCATCGGGTTGAAATCCTCATATTTATTTTGGCGCGCGTTCGCTTTTATTTTGCGATAGCCCCTAAGATATTCATTTAAAGTGTATGGTGTAACGCATTATCATAATGTGACTAATGTATCATAATGTGACGTAGCGTATGTACGTATCGTAAAGTAACGTAACGTAACTTATGGTAACTAACGTATTTAAGTTAATAAGGATTAATACTGTATCCGTCTAAACAGATTTCCAATAACTGCATGGTATGTGACCATTTTTTTTAAAGTTAAAATGGGTATAGTAAGCTATCCTTAAAAGATAGATATATATGCCATCGCGGACTTTTCTGTAAAGACTTATAATTTATAAATTGTTTTGTTATATCCAAAGAGATTACGATTAGGCAGCGTTTTCGATGAAAGCTCCGAAGCAGCTTGAATAATTCTGACATTGTCAACGATTATCGTCTATTCAACTAATTTACACAAAACCTTGATATACTAAAACCTTCCTCATGAATCACCCTATCCATTGGTAAAAACTACATGAAAATCCGTTCGGTAGTTTTTGCGTTTATCGCGAACAGACAGACAGACGCAGCGGGGGACTTTGTTTTATAATATGTAGTGATAATTATGAATACACTTCAAGAAATGAACTAAAGGTCTTTATTATAGTCTATACTTTTAAAATATAAATATACACACACCCATTAAACGCTACACAAATCTGATAATAATCGAAAAAAATCGACAGTATCGATTAGTATCATGGTTAATGCTGGCAACATTTTAAAGAAAATGGCTACAACTTGGATCACAGACTATCAATAGAAGTTGTATGTAAATCCGTGCAGACTATAGATTCAGCTTACTCGAGTCAATATAAATACTTTTAATTTATGAAAATTACTGATAATAGTGGCGGGTTCCATAATATTATGATAATTCGTATTTATTTATTTTAAAATGGTTCTGTAATTTGGATAAATTCTATCGTGCTGTCCGCGGAGGGCCCAAAAGCTGGCATTCCCCTTTCTTTATAAGTGGTTTTTCCTTACAATATTTTATTTTTATTATTATTATTTATATTATACTACTATTTTTATTATATTTGTTATTATAATCCTTCTCCTATTATGATTTTAAGAAAGATGTCAGAGATAAGAGAGGAAAAAACACGTCGTCACGACTTCAATTGCGTATTTCTCAGTTTTTACAATGTCGTGGAACCTATTGCTTTATAATAGGATAAAATTAATGTCTCTTTGTACCTGTTTATATACCTAAGACACATACCAAAGGATATCACTTAATTTAAGCTAGTTTACTTCGACTGATCAAAGAAAGAACCTGAAGAAATGTATATTGAGCAAAACATACTGTACTGTACATAATGTAAAAGTAAGTAGGTAGGTTCATAAACCTACTTACTTACTTTTACATTATTCATTGTGATAAAATGATTTTTATTGTGTAGGTTTAGCATAAAAATATAAATTTATTGATGTGCCAGCAAATCAAAAAAATTGTAAAAACATTATGAAAACTAAAACATGTTCTTTGGTTGAAATTGATTAAATAGTCTTAACTTCCTACGAATATAATGAAAAGGTTGGATATTAATTATGATTTAAATAAAATAATTTATATGCATATAATGTGATGATAATAAATATGTACCTACTTCGTTAGATTCATGGGAACATTTAACTTTATACGGACAGAGTTACCGGAAAAAACAGTTATAATTAAAATCTAATAGCATATTAATAATTATATTAGAAATGTTTAAGATATTAAAAATTGTACGTTTTTCAAATAATTTAAGTTTTATTATAAGCTAATAATATAAAACAAGTTATTTACATTGTCTAAACAAAACAAATGCAGAAAAATCCAAATCTTGCGCAAAAACGAATTCCTTGAAGAATAGCAAATAGTCGTCAGTCCAAGGTTTAACACAGTCCAATCGTAGAGCAAACAAAAATCCGTTAAACAAGTCAAGTCGTCGAAAACAAAAACTAAAGAACACCAGATTTTGAAATAGATTTATATACTTAAAGAATCAGGTTAACATTCCAATCGTACAATTGAAACCATTAGTTAAGGTCTCCACTTCTTTTCCGAGAATCCGAGTCGTGAATAATGTAGTCGAAACTCGTTCTAGTATTAGTATAAATACTAATGAAGGCATTTCGATGATCGACGACTTTCGCCTTAATACACGGTTCTACGACCGTAATAAATACGACTTCCGATTTTACAATCGACTAAGCTCGTTCTTATCATTCACTCTATGGTTCACGTTTTATTTGCAGCACTAGGGATTTGTTCTATTTCATATGTCAAACACAAACTAGGCTATTAGTCTGTGTTTTTTTTTCCGATGGTGACTAGATTATTGCTAAAATAATATCGTAAAATGCATAATCTGAATTACATTTGTGTTCATTATAAACTTAAAAATGTTTTGCTTCGTGAAATAAAACGTTTGTGAGTGATTTATAACGTGAACAGTGAAAATAATATTAGCAAAACTGAAATGTCCTGTCCGGTATGTTTTGTTTACATAAAATGGTAATCTCTCTCCAAATAGACTGTGGTAACTAGTAGGCTCAGAAGGGCTGGAACCCAGAGCCGTAAAGACAGTTAAATAAAAAAAATATGTAGTAACTAGTACCTAATCTGTGGTGTATACTCAATAATCAGTATACTGTTTCTACCAGCGAGGCGACCGGCTGAGAAAGACCCCTTTGCTTAGATAATACACATAAACCAGAGACCCCTTTGTTTCCTGGTCGGTGTTCATGACTTATTCCTATTTCCTTGCCGCGTAACGATACAAAGACTGAGTTTACGTAGTAACTAGTACCTAATCTGTGGACTGAGTTTTGCAATTTGATTTGTGAGCTAAACCATAACACCCACAGAACACTCAAAGAGAATGTAACCACAGATACAGAACCACTATTACTCCTAGGCCCTAGCGGAGATAACACCTAACACCTTTTTAGGGTGGAACCACATCTGTGAGGATCGATTCGCATTTATGCCGATGGTATAAGACACACTTGTAAGGATCGCGTCCTTACGGATCCGAAAGGATGCGTACGCGTCCTTACGGATCCGTAAGGATGCGTACGCGTCCTTACGGATCCGTAAGGATGCGTACGCATCCTTTCGGATCCGTAAGAAGGCGAAAGCCTATAAACATTGTTGTCGATGGTCGATGATGGCATCGATATTTTAATTGCTAGCTCAACCACGATATTAATCTTCTTCTACACAGAGGAAATGGATGCCAAAAATTGAAAAAGTCGCCGCCATATTGAAATTCTTTGTTTTTCGACCGATTTCGTTCAAATTCGATATTTGGGCTTCCCAGTGGTCAAGAAAGAGGAAATGGATTACAAAAATTAAAAAAGTCGCCGCCATATTGAAATTCTTTGTTTTTCGACCGATTTCGTTCAAAATCGATATTTAGGCTTCCCTTGGGTCAAGAAAGAGAAAATAGATGCCAAAATTTTAAAAAGTCACCGCCATATTGAAATTCTTTGTAAATGGACCGATTTCGATCAAAATCGATATTTGGGCTTCCCTGGGGTCAAGAAAGAGGAAATCGTTGCCAAAATTATTAAAAGTCACTGCCATATTGAAATTCTTCGTTATTGGACCAATTTCGTTAAAAATCAATATTTAGGCTTCCCAGAGATCAAGAAAGAGGAAATTGATGCCAAAATATTAAAAAGTCAACGCTTTATTGAAATTCTTTGTTATTGGACCGATTTCGTTCAAAATCGATATTTGGGCTTCCCTGGGGTCAAATAAGAGAAAATGATTGGCAAAATTATAAAAAGTCGGCGCCATATTGAAATTCTTTGTTATTGGACCGATTTCGTTCAAAATCGATATTTAGGCTTCCCTTGGGTCAAGAAAGAGGAAATAGATGCCAAAATTTTAAAAAGTGACCGCCATATTGAAATTCTTTGTTATTGGACCGATTTCATTCAAAATCGATATTTGGGCTTCCCTGGGGTCAAATAAGAGGAAATGATTGGCAAAATTATAAAAAGTCACCGCCATATTGAAATTCTTTGTTATTGGACCGATTTCGTTCAAAATCGATATTTGGGCTTCCCTGGGGTCAAATAAGAGGAAATGATTGGCAAAATTATAAAACGTGACCGCCATATTGAAATTCTTTGTTATTGGACCGATTTCGTTCAAAATCGATATTTGGGCTTCCCTGGGGTCTAGTAGGAGGAAATGGATGCCAAAAATTAAAAAGTAACCGCCATATTGAAATTCTTTGTTCTTGGACCGATTTCGTTCAAATTCGATATTTAGGCTTCGCTTGGGTCAAGAAAGAGGAAATAGATGCCAAAATTTTAAAAAGTCACCGCCATATTGAAATTCTTTGTAAATGGACCGATTTCGATCAAAATCGATATTTGGGCTTCCCTGGGGTCAAGAAAGAGGAAATGATTGGCAAAATTTTAAAAACTCACCACCATATTGATATTCTTTGTTATTGGACTCATTTCATTAAAGAGCAATATTTAGGCTTCCCTTGGGACAAGAAAGAGAAAATAGATGCCAAAATTTTAAAAGTCACCGCCATATTGAAATTCAAAATCGATATTCAAAATCGATATTTCGGCTTCCTGTGGTCAAGAAAGAGGAAATGTTTGCCATAAGTTTTGAAAGTATGACGGCACCCCCCTCATCGCCGAGCGTCTAATAAAAGGAATCACACACAACATCAGAACAGAACATCATTCTCAGCAATCGCCTTCTGTCAATAAAAATAACTACCTACACAAAGGAGGATAATCGTTACGTAACAAGGATGGAACCCAATATTTCCATGTCTAACTAGACAACCCGGCTAACTATCCTAACCTAGGTACGGCCTCCAAAACCACCCCTTTCTAGCCGTCCGTCTCCACCAAGAAGACCCTAGCAAATCTCCTTTCTAACTCGCTTATGGCCTATTATAAGGCAACGAAACACTACACCAAACTAAACCCTAAGACCAACAACGACCAATGAAATCAACGCTTCAAGACTACTGGAACTAGATGGCGCTACCGTCTATTGTCAGTATACAACTGATCGCCGACAAGCACATAAGGACGTGGCTTACCTGTTGAAACGTCACACGTAATTCTAACTCTAGTCCCAGGAATAATGATACGAGTCAACACGAACGATGTTGAATCACCCAGCGTCTTCAATTCTTCATCAGCTGCTTGAGACTTCGCCAGCGCCACCAGAATGTCCTCAAATGTGACGCTCTCAGCACGTGGGAATGTGACAGCGACAGGGTTCTCAGCTCCCTTGACATGTGGTTTGTCAGTATTGAACTCCGAAATAAAAACTTTTTGCTTAAGCTGAATAGGCGGGATTTTTCATCCTTTTGAGTGAAAACGTTAAGTAGGGATCATACAGATCATTATAGATCGTTGCAGGTCGGGCTTCAAAAATATGCCTAAAATGCTGCATCCTTTCATAAATGGCTAATAATTCGTGATAATAAGCCGGCCAAGATGATTGCTTGGTAGTCAGCTTTTTACTGAAAAATGCTATAGGTTGCCAGCCCTGCTTCACTTCTTGTTGATGGCATGCACCGACATGAGAGCTCGATGCATATGTAAATAACCCTTATCTAACATTTAAAACTGGATGAGCTAAAGCTGAACTGATTTGCATTAGCTAAATTTTCTTTGTAAATATTAAAAATACGCTCTAAATCGGGAGTCCCAGTTAAAGGTTTTCACAAAATCGATCACTTTTATCTTGAATTTTTGATAAAGCATCTATTAATGTTGCTTGAAGTCGCGCTATGCTAGGGAGAAATTTTCGATAAAAATTAATCATATCTTCTAATTCCCTGTACTGTTTTAGGTAGAGGAAAATCCTGTAAACTCTTTATGCGGTCAGCAGGAGGGCCAATCCCGGGAGCGCTTATTTTGTATCCAAGGAAACGAACCTCTGGAACATTAAAATGACATTCTTCTCGTTATTAACTATTTATACCGTATCCTTCGAAAACGTTTGAAAAGAATACGTAAATGTTTTGCATGCTGTTCGCTATCTTTTGAAGAAACTAAAATATCATCGACGTACGCGAACTGAAAATCTAAACCACGAACTACTTTGAATCCATATTGAAATAACAAAGAATTTCTATATGGCGGTGACTTTTTACAATTTTGCCAATCATTTCCTCTTAGTTGACCCCAGGGTAGCCCAAATATCGATTTTGAACGAAATCGGTCCAATAACAAAGAATTTCAATATGGCGGTCACTTTTTAAAATTTTGGCATCTATTTCCTCTTTCTTGACCCAAGGGAAGCCTAAATATCGATTTTGAACGAAATCGGTCCAATAACAAAGAATTTCAATATGGCGGCGACTTTTTAAAATTTTGGCATCTATTTCCTCTTTCTTGACCCAAGGGAAGCCTAAACATCGATTTTGAACGAAATCGGTCCAATAACAAAGAATTTCAATATGGCGGTGACTTTTTATAATTTTGCCAATCATTTCCTCTTATTTGACCCCAGGGAAGCCCAAATATCGATTTTGAACGAAATTAGTCCAATAACAAAGACTTTCAATATGGCGGTCACTTTTTAAAATTTTGGCATCTATTTCCTCTTTCTGGACCCCAGGGAATATCGATATCAATATACAATATCGATTTTGAACTAAATCGGTCCAATAACATAAAATTTCAGTATGGCGGGGACTTTTCAAAATTTTGGCAACCATTTCCTGTTTCTCGGCCCCAGGGAATCCTAAATATCGATTTTGAACGAAATCGGTCCAATAAAAAAAAATTTCAATATGGCGGTGACTTTTTATAATGTTGCAAATCATTTCCTCTTGACCCCAGGGAAGCCGAAATATCGATTTTGAACGAAATTTTTTTTTTTTTTTTTTATTGATCAAGCTCTGTAACAAATACATTTTAACATTATATTATCTGTCATCCTCTAAGAAACTTTACGTTTATGTTGAGGATGGCGAGTTCACATTAATATAAAATACTTATATAATACAAAAAACTATTCACTATCTAATACTAGAATAATATATAGGAGCAGCCTAAAAGAAAAGATAAAATGAAAAAGGAACAAAAATCTATCCAACAATGGTTGATCGCGAATTATTTACTAATAGATATCTTTTACATATGTTTATAAAAATATGCTTTTTATCTGTAGCTGTTATACATTGCAAAGACGGTGGTAGATCTTCCAGGATTCCAGGTAATATATATTTATGATTTCTTTTGCCGTGAATATTATTTGTTTTCGGTAGAATAAACTTTTTATAACTGGGCAATTTACGTAGATTATTGCCTCGCTCTTTACGTCTAAGATGTTGAATATTATTAAATTCTTCCTTAATTATGGCTAATATCACTTTACTCTGCACCGGCAAAACTTTACAGTAAGTGAATAATTCATGGTAATCATTTGAATATTTCAGTTTAATTTTTCGAGGAACTATTGTTTTGAGTAATTTTAGTTGTAGTTTATATATGCGTTTAATATATGTTTTAAAAGTTCTCCCGTAACTGCCTAAACCATATTCAATTATTGAGTCCGCCAGAGCCAAATAAAGTAATCTTAACGTCTTATAAGGAAGTTTATATTTTGGTATGTATAATCTACTTAAGATAGATCTCAGCTTTTCACAAATATAGTTTATATGCGGTTGCCAATTAAATCGAAAGTCAATTATGAGACCAATATACATGTGTTCCCTAACCATTGTACAGATGCATTCTTTTATCCTGCCGTGCAGGCAGTCGTGCGCATGTGCAATTATATGGACGCTATGCTCTGATTTGTTATGCGCAGAGTGAATATGCATTGCCTTCGTTTTTTTAGTATTTATAACTAGTCCCACGTCATGGGCCCATTTACATAGGATATCAAAATTGGTTTGCATCATGCGCTCGGCCGCCCTCAGGTCCTTGTCAGCGACAATAATACAAGTATCATCCGCGAATTGGTACACGGATCCCTCCTGGAACAGGTTGCACATGTCATTTACGTACATTAAGTATTCAGTAGGTCCAAGTATAGAGCCTTGAGCTGTTCCTTTAGTCGTTTGTATCTTGTCGCTCATGATGTTATCGATCTTGACACACGTTGATCTATTTTTGTGGTAATCTTTGAGCCATTCCAGGAGAGGTCCCTGTAGTGAGCTTCTGCGTAGTTTTGTATATTAATCTTGTTCACGAACTCCATCTTAAGGTCCCTGTGGAGATCGTGATTTCTGACGTACCAGGGTGCATTAGATATTTCCCTGAGTACTTTGTTCTGGAATCTCTGTATTATTTGGATATTGCTGGGTTTAGTACACCCCCAAAGTTGTATACCATACGTCCATACAGGCATCAGAACTTGCTTATATAGCATAAGCTTATTATGTAATGAGAGCTTAGAATGCCTTCCAAGCAGCCAATGCATTTTTTTATATCGTAATTCTAATTCCTCGCGTTTCTTTTTAACATGAGCTTTCCATCGAAGCTTTGTGTCTAGCGTCATACCCAGGTACTTCGCTGTATTTACGTAGGGAATAAGTTGCCGATTTAGGTAAATCGGGTGATATTGCGGTAGCTTATTGGTGAAATCTATATGCATTGATTTAGACTCGTTAAGTTTAATTCGCCACTTTATAGTCCATTCATTGACTTTGTTTATGGCAACTTGTACTTTTTCCACTGCTTCTTCGTGACTTTGTCCAGTTCCTATTATGGCAGTATCATCAGCAAATGTTGCAATGGTATTATTTTCTAGTGCTGGAATATCATAGGTGTATAATAAGTACAGGACCGGACCTAAAACACTTCCTTGCGGTACCCCAGCTTTAATTTCCTTGAGTTCAGAATATGCATCTTCTTGACGAACTCTAAACCATCTGTTCGAAATATATGACTCCATAATATCGGCAAATGACTTTGGTAGCATAATTCTGAGTTTATAGATAAGCCCTTCGTGCCACACTTTATCGAAAGCTTGCGCTACGTCTAAAAATACAGTAGAACACACTTTCTTATCTTCTAATGATTTCTCTATTATATTAGTAATTCTGTGGACTTGGTCTATTGTTGAGTGTTTTTCTCGGAATCCAAATTGGTGATCTGGTATTAATTTTCTGTCTTCTAGTAGGGGTTTTAGTCTCTTAAGTAACAGTTTTTCAAATAATTTTGAAATTACTGGTAATAAAGAGATCGGTCTATAAGAGGTTGCTTCATGAGGTGGTTTCCCGGGTTTAGCAATCAAGATAACTTCAGCGACTTTCCATAGCTCAGGTACATGTTTCAGTCGAAATGACGCATTTATGAGATTGGTAAGTTTCACTAAAGCTTTTCGAGGTAGATTTCTTAAGATTTCTCCGGTAATAAGATCGTATCCCGGAGATTTCTTTTTGCTTAAGTTGTACATTATTTCTTTAGATACTTCCTTTGGTGTCGCAATTTTTTATAATGTTGCAAATCATTTCCTCTTATTTGACCCCAGGGAAGCCCAAATATCGATTTTGAACGAAATTGGTCCAATAACAAAGAATTTCAATATGGCGGTCACTTTTTATAATTTTGGCATCTATTTCCTCTTTTTTGACCCAAGGGAAGCCTAAATATCGATTTTGAACGAAATCGGTCCAATAACAAAGAATTTCAATATGGCGGTGACTTTTTATAATTTTGCCAATCATTTCCTCTTATTTGACCCAGGGCAGCCCAAATATCGATTTTGAACGAAATCGGTCCAATAACAAAGAATTTCAATATGGCGGTCACTTTTTATAATTTTGCCAATCATTTCCTCTTATTTGACCCCAGGGAAGCCCAAATATCGATTTTGAACGAAATTGGTCCAATAACAAAGAATTTCAATATGGCGGCGACTTTTTAAAATTTTGGCATCTATTTCCTCTTTCTTGACCCAAAGGAAGCCTAAATATCGATTTTGAACGAAATCGGTCCAATAACAAAGAATTTCAATATGGCGGTCACTTTTTATAATTTTGCCAATCATTTCCTCTTATTTGACCCCAGGGAAGCCCAAATATCGATTTTGAACGAAATCGGTCCAATAACAAAGAATTTCAATATGGCGGCGACTTTTTAAAATTTTGGCATCTATTTCCTCTTTCTTGACCCAAGGGAAGCCTAAATATCGATTTTGAACGAAATCGGTCCAATAACAAAGAATTTCAATATGGCGGTGACTTTTTATAATTTTGCCAATCATTTCCTCTTATTTGACCCCAGGGAAGCCCAAATATCGATTTTGAACGAAATCAGTCCAATAACAAAGACTTTCAATATGGCGGTCACTTTTTAAAATTTTGGCATCTATTTCCTCTTTCTTGACCCCAGGGAAGCCCAAATATCGATTTTGAACGAAATCGGTCCAATAACAAAGAATTTCAATATGGCGGTCACTTTTTATAATTTTGCCAATCATTTCCTCTTATTTGACCCCAGGGAAGCCCAAATATCGATTTTGAACGAAATTGGTCCAATAACAAAGAATTTCAATATGGCGGTCACTTTTTAAAATTTTGCCATCTATTTCCTCTTTCTTGACCCAAGGGAAGCCTAAATATCGATTTTGAACGAAATCGGTCCAATAACAAAGAATTTCAATATGGCGGTCACTTTTTATAATTTTGCCAATCATTTCCTCTTATTTGACCCCAGGGAAGCCCAAATATCGATTTTGAACGAAATCGGTCCAATAACAAAGAATTTCAATATGGCGGTCACTTTTTAAAATTTTGGCATCTATTTCCTCTTTCTTGACCCAAGGGAAGCCTAAATATCGATTTTGAACGAAATCGGTCCAATAACAAAGAATTTCAATATGGCGGCGACTTTTTAAAATTTTGGCATCTATTTCCTCTTTCTTGACCCAAGGGAAGCCTAAATATCGATTTTGAACGAAATTGGTCCAATAACAAAGAATTTCAATATGGCGGTCACTTTTTATAATTTTGCCAATCATTTCCTCTTATTTGACCCCAGGGAAGCCCAAATATCGATTTTGAACGAAATCGGTCCAATAACAAAGACTTTCAATATGGCGGTCACTTTTTAAAATTTTGGCATCTATTTCCTCTTTCTTGACCCGAGGGAAGCCCAAATATCGATTTTGAACGAAATCGGTCCAATAACAAAGAATTTCAATATGGCGGTCACTTTTTATAATTTTGCCAATCATTTCCTCTTATTTGACCCCAGGGAAGCCCAAATATCGATTTTGAACGAAATCGGTCCAATAACAAAGAATTTCAATATGGCGGTCACTTTTTAAAATTTTGGCATCTATTTCCTCTTTCTTGACCCAAGGGAAGCCTAAATATCGATTTTGAACGAAATCGGTCCAATAACAAAGAATTTCAATATGGCGGCGACTTTTTAAAATTTTGGCATCTATTTCCTCTTTCTTGACCCAAAGGAAGCCTAAATATCGATTTTGAACGAAATCGGTCCAATAACAAAGAATTTCAATATGGCGGTCACTTTTTATAATTTTGCCAATCATTTCCTCTTATTTGACCCCAGGGAAGCCCAAATATCGATTTTGAACGAAATCGGTCCAATAACAAAGAATTCCAATATGGCGGTCACTTTTTAAAATTTTGGCATCTATTTCCTCTTTCTTGACCCAAGGGAAGCCTAAATATCGATTATGAACGAAATCGGTCCAATAACAAAGAATTTCAATATGGCGGCGACTTTTTTAATTTTTGGCATCCATTTCCTCTTACTTGACCCCAGGGAAGCCCAAATATCGATTTTGAACGAAATCTGTCCAATAACAAATAATTTCAATATGGCGGTCACTTTTTAAAATTTTGGCATCTATTTCCTCTTATTTGACCCCAGGGAAGCCCAAATATCGATTTTGAACGAAATCGGTCCAATAACAAAGAATTTCAATATGGCGGTCACTTTTTAAAATTTTGGCATCTATTTCCTCTTTCTTGACCCAAGGGAAGCCTAAATATCGATTTTGAACGAAATCGGTCCAATAACAAAGAATTTCAATATGGCGGCGACTTTTTAAAATTTTGGCATCTATTTCCTCTTTCTTGACCCAGGGGAAGCCTAAATATCGATTATGAACGAAATCGGTCCAATAACAAAGAATTTCAATATGGCGGCGACTTTTTATAATTTTGCAAATCATTTCCTCTTATTTGACCCCAGGGAAGCCCAAATATCGATTTTGAACGAAATCGGTCCAATAACAAAGAATTTCAATATGGCGGCGACTTTTTTAATTTTTGGCATCCATTTCCTCTTACTTGACCCCAGGGAAGCCCAAATATCGATTTTGAACGAAATCGGTCCAATAACAAATAATTTCAATATGGCGGTCACTTTTTAAAATTTTGGCATCTATTTCCTCTTATTTGACCCCAGGGAAGCCCAAATATCGATTTTGAACGAAATCGGTCCAATAACAAAGAATTTCAATATAGCGGTCACTTTTTATAATTTTGCCAATCATTTCCTCTTATTTGACCCCAGGGAAGCCCAAATATCGATTTTGAACGAAATCGGTCCAATAACAAAGAATTTCAATATGGCGGTCACTTTTTAAAATTTTGGCATCTATTTCCTCTTTCTTGACCCAAGGGAAGCCTAAATATCGATTTTGAACGAAATCGGTCCAATAACAAAGAATTTCAATATGGCGGCGACTTTTTAAAATTTTGGCATCTATTTCCTCTTTCTTGACCCAAGGGAAGCCTAAATATCGATTATGAACGAAATCGGTCCAATAACAAAGAATTTCAATATGGCGGTGACTTTTTATAATTTTGCAAATCATTTCCTCTTATTTGACCCCAGGGAAGCCCAAATATCGATTTTGAACGAAATCGGTCCAATAACAAAGAATTTCAATATGGCGGCGACTTTTTTAATTTTTGGCATCCATTTCCTCTTACTTGACCCCAGGGAAGCCCAAATATCGATTTTGAACGAAATCGGTCCAATAACAAAGAATTTCAATATGGCGGTCACTTTTTAAAATTTTGGCATCTATTTCCTCTTTCTTTACCCAAGGGAAGCCTAAATATCGATTTTGAACGAAATCGGTCCAATAACAAAGAATTCCAACATGGCGGAAAAGTGGCACATGTGTTTGCATACATACTTGAGATAAAAACTAATTTCATCGATATATCGATACTTTTTGGCACTCATGCATTTCCCTAGTTGCCGAAGACGCTTTCGCACGCGTAAGGATCCTTACGGATCCGTAAGGATCCTTTCGGATCCGTTCGCGTCCGTAAGGATCCGTTCGCATCCTTACGGATCCGTAAGGATGCGAAAGGATCCTTTCGCATGCGAAACGTGAGCTACACTTGTAAGGATTTTAGGCACTTTTAGGTACAAAAATGCGAAAGCCGAATCGATGCGAAAAGCCGAATTGATCCGTTCACGTTTCTATGGAATTTGACAGTTTTGTATGGGCGAAATCCGAATCGATCCTCACAGATGTGGTTCCACCCTTACTGTGCTTTTTATTTTGTAGTAATATGTAGGTTGTAATAATTGCACTAAAACGCAAAGACTTCTATGTATACAAAATTACAAAACGGCGATAAGGCGAAGGCGTTCTATCTCTGATAACTATTTTAAGTTTTTATCGTTTCTAATACCTAGGTACCTACGCTTAATTTGCTTGGTTGCAGTCCAGATTTGCGTTAAAAAGATTATATTAAACTATGTCTAGTAAGACTGAAGAAAATGCACTGCGATACCGAAGAGCTCAAAGTGTAACAACAGCTGAAGAAATATCTGAAAAGGAGAAGAAAGCTCGGAAGTCTCAGTTAGATAAACCGTAAGTCGTCACTGAAATAAATTAATTAGTTTTCAAACTCATCTTATACTTACTTTGAGCGTGAGTTAAACTAGCGGCACGCTATGATGGCCGGTTTGACACATTACAATAGTGATGTGGAATGTCAATTTATTCTCGAACAAAAAACAATTAAGTTTTGTTTTTGTACCTGATTAAATAGGTTTAATAAAACAAAAATGTATATGTTTATTTAATTTATTTGAACGAACTGAATATTTGAATGAAAATGAATATACATACTTTATATGCACACAAGAAACATATGAATACAAAAGATACCAAAAAAGGTGCCACAAAAGGCCATAATTAATCAGATTCGTCCATACTACTATTTTCACTGTCGTCACTGCTATCATCACCTACATTAATAATTATATGTTCGTTTTCTATAATATTATCTATTTTCACATCTCTTTCATAATCTTCCCTTATTAATTTAACAGTTCTATTCACAACCTTTTCCCAGTCTCCTTTAGTCACATGTTCACAAGCTTCTTCTAATAATTTTAGCATTTTTTTTGTGGTAAATGGGGGTTCTGTATTGTGTCTTGCAGCATATCCCTTAATTTGAGCCCACACCAACTCAATCGCATTATACTCACAATGGTAAGGCGGTAACCGTATAACTCTGTGCCCATGTTCTAATGCTATTTCGTCAATGACGTATCGGATCTTGGTTGGTTTGTTTTCTTTTAAAAGACGTACTAATTCCGCTTTTAACATATTCATGTTTGCATCTACGCCATTTTTACGAAGCCATGCGACGATATCAGCTTTCTTTTGGGATTGGGCAGGTGGCTTGTCAATTTGCATCGAGTGGTATGGGGCGTTGTCCATAATTATAATAGATGGTTCAGGGAGGCTACACAACATTGAGGTAAACCATTCAGTAAACTTTTCTCCATTCATGTCTTCATGATAGTCTCCAGTGGTTTTTGACGCAAAAGCCATGAGAGAACCTTCGACAAACCCGTTGATGGTTCCGGCGTGACAAATTATAAGTCGCGATCCTTTTCCTACAGGAACTTTGGAAGTAGATGCTGCTGTGTCATCGTTCCAAGAACGGCCTACAGTATGGTTAGCATTAAGCCATGTTTCATCCAAGAACACAACATTTTGCCAATTTTTGATTTCTTTCACTTGCTGTAAAAAAGTATACCTTGCCATCGCTATATCAAATCTTTCCATCAATATTTTGCGTTTGTTACATTTTTTGTATCGAAATCCAATGGTCTTCAAAATCTTCGTTAAAGAACTTTCCCCACCGAAGAATAATCCAGCTTCCTTCAGTGAATGCACCAACTTTTTTCTTGTTGGATACTCCTTCTGTAAATAGTAGCCGTAAACATGTCTTCGGATAGCATCGGCATCAAAGCTATCGATGCCTACGACTGGTTTTGCTCGTTTTCTCTTTTTTGGTGTGTGAAGTTTATTTTCTTCTGTGCCAGTCTCGCCATATTTTTTTTTAGTTATCCGTCTAACAGTTCGTTGTCCAATATTAAGCGCATCAGCTACGCGTTCAACCACTGACGTTATAGGTAAAATTGGCCCTCCATTTTGAGCTTCACGATCGAAATAGTTACGAAGGCGTATTACGAACTCACGTGTCTGACTATTTAGAACAGTTCTCTGCGTACGTTCGGTCATATCGACGAAATCCACAACAAAGGGCTTGAACAGAGTCCAAATTAACGAGCAAGGGTCAACAGTAATGCAGTATCAATATTTGAAATCCAAAGCCAGGTCAAAACTATATCACAATCGCACTGCACTGACAGTTTATACTTTTCGAAGCAACGTCAATTCGAAACTGCTTTGTTTTGCATTGAGCATTGACGCGAGTTTGCCGGAGGTAGTAGTTGTGCTAGCCAGCGATCCTATGTGACGATCGTATTAGATTCCATTTTTAAAAATTTTCAATTTAGAAAACCAAATGCCGAGTTGTGGTATATATCATATAAAAATAAAAATTTTACCTTTTGTATGAAACAGCTGATATTTTTTTGCGATTTCAGAGGTTTGTCCACATAGTGAAAATTGTTCATATTCACAAGTACATTCACCCCTTAAATGGTGCAAACTGATTTTTCTACACTTGTATACATTTTAGAAATCAATTTAATAAATAAATTTTGAGTCCTAAACCTAAAACTACATTCGATAAAATTTATGAATCTCTGCACATCACTATCGTCAATAAAGTAATACAATTATTTCCTTCAAAGTCGTTATCAATTAATACGGAACTTCATGAGCGGACAAACGTCAAACCGGCCTTCATAGCGTGCCGCTAGAATAGTAACATGCTATTTTAATGATCTAAAATCATTGTAGGATACAATACAGCTTGATTGTAGCAACAATAACACATCTATCTATGGGAGTCGGCTTTCCAAGATCAATCTATCAAACATTTGCATATAATATTGTGGTTCAGGTTGACCTCAAAATATTACGGTTTTACATAACAATAAAACCGATATTATGTGCCGAGAGGGAAAACATACAGCATTATTGAAGAAGCTGTTTGTATTTCACCGGATATCCGCGATCGATCTATATACAAAGTAGTTCATCTTACCGGATATAGGGGGCGCTAGTGTCTCACCCAGCAAGGCAGTTGGAAACAGCTGCCATTTTGAGTCATAGTCTTTACCAGGAAGAACTTCCTGCAATGCTGTATGTTTATTGTTATGTAAAACCGTAATATTGATGTGCCTCCGGAAAACATACAGCATTATTGAAGACGTGTTTGTTATCTGCTGGTGAAAAGTATTAAACAACGCTATGATGAATCACAGGGAGTTAATCTGTGAAATAAATTTTCTTTTGATCATGCATATTGCAAATAATGTTATTTTCAACCAAAATTAGTAATTTCATAGTAATGTTTTAAGGTAAATCTTTTTATACTTTTGAAGAGGAAAAACTTAAATAATTAAAAATTAAGTAATTTTTAATTTAATTGTCTTGACAATTAAGGAACTTTAGTATGGATTGAAAATCAAACCGGACTAAATGAATAAATGTATCGGGATATAAGCTTCGGTTATTTGTAGATATCTTAGGACAGTAGTATTAAAATATATATAATATGTCACGATTTTCTGTTATCATGAGATAATAATATTGATGGTCTAATGGTTGGTTATCTGACCATAGTGAAGACTACTGCTGATCTGCAACACCCTGGGTATGCACAACTTTACCGAAGAAAATTAAATTTACTCATGTATTTTGGGAGTCTAATGTTATAAAGGAAAATTTGTTATAGACAATCATAATGATTTCTATATTCAGATCTCTTTGACCTATTTTCCTCTCATGAAACCCTAACTAATGTTACTGATCATAATATCCCAGCGATCGTATTTTATTATTATTTTTAAAGTTTAGATTTCCCCTAAGAGTGATTAGTGTTTGAGTCAAATGCCTGTATCAGATACTAATATATTTTTCCCTATATTACAGGAATAATCATTAGCTTTAGGTCATGACCCCTACGTTCCGAGGCTTATAGAAGCCTTTTTAGGTTTGTCTAGATATTTTATCATTTAATCATTTAGATTGCAAAGTGTGTCTTAAGCACGTATAGGTTAGATGAAAACGATTGTTGTCCTAGGTGGGGACCACAGAAAGCATAGAAACTGCATATTTACTTGTATGTACAAGAATGATTAGGTATGTCAAAAAATTTTCTTTGCAAGAAGAGAAGATTTTGAATTTATTTGGGAAATTTCGCGCCAGTTTAGTCATCTTTTGATGGCTGGTAAGTACAGACAAGTTTGATGGTATATTTTTTTATATTTTCCCAAACTTTCAGTATCAAATTTCTGCACCTGAGGTGAACGCTTTTACATCGTGGCATCTGTCAGAGTCACTGATAGGTTCTGTATTTAATGTGGGTGATCCATTCAGATCTTAACACCAAAAAATAAACGCTCGAGGCCATTTGGGCTTCACCATAAGGTATGCTCCTGTCGCACTGTTTTAATGTGTCAGTTGAGGAAATCCCAAAGCTATGAGGGCATCATTGGCCCTCATAGTCTGCTGAAGGCATCTATATGACTTATTGATTGATTCTTTCAATTTATCGAGACATAGTACTTTACTACACCGGTTTGATGTGTCTCAAACAAGTTAATGTCAAATTGCTCCTTCCCATAAAACAAAATCTGACGTCATTTGAGGGAGAAGATGCCACTCTATGGGAGGTTTTTCTCATGACCATCTGTCCCAACTATGTTGTATCGCCCTGAAAACTATTTGAGCAGATTATAAAAATCCAGTCTGGTGTAGGAATTCGGTCAGAGTTAGTAAAGTCACTACTTTACTCCCATTTCGAATGTACGCAATGAGTGTTGCATTGTTGTCCAATTGAGCCAGGACGTGATTTTCGCAGTTTGTTTTATTTGTGATTACCAATAAAACTTGTTACTGTGCCATCATTTTAGCTGAACGGTCAGTTACTAACATTAGTTTGTCGTCTAAATATTTGCACGAGGACCCGTGTGTTCAACATAGTATGGATGTTGGCTCTCATTGGACATTCTTAGATTTTAGATTTATTGGGCCATGAGGCTCTCGCCACCCTCAATTCCTGTTCCACGCTCCTGGAGCGAGATACAGATGTTTCCTATCGAAACTTTTCTGAATATTTGAGGAATCCCCAGGGAATCACAAAGTCCTCTGAGGGTTGAAGCCTCAGTAGTCCAAAAGGTTAAGGGCGCGGGATAGAAACTGTACTGTACTTAATATACTCGTCATAGACAAGTTTTACGTTTATTTGAAGAGGGGTGGGGGAGAGTTAATAAGGTTCAGCATGGCTAATATTACTTATTACTTAACTGTCCCAGCAACCCTTGCAATTCACAAGAGCTAATGCTACTTTACAGCAATTATTATCTCAAGGACTCGATGAGAATATTTATCCTTTTTAAGGGAAAGGAAATTGAATTTGCTGTAGTTGGCAACGATTACCCCTTCATGGGTGTTATTGATTTAGCAGCTTAGATGTTCCAAGTGTCTCGTGGCTTCCGCAGCCCAAAGACATAACTTGGATTGGTCGTGATTGACCAGAAGGAGATGTTCCAAGTGCCTCTCGGCTTCCGCAGCCTAAAGACTACTTGGATTGGTCGTGATTGACCCGAAGGAAGTCGTCTAGGTTAGACTAGCACTCGACTTACCTTCGCACGGAGGGTTTCCGCAACCCAGCGTGTTACATGAGAAAAAAGGCGCCAGACCAATAGATTAGGCCGTTACTCGATTGATCCTGCTTGGCCAGAAGGAGGTCGTATAGGTAAACTAGCACTAGACATCCCTTCACATAGAAGGTTTACGCAACCCAGTATGTACACCGAAAGGTAGAAAAGAGGCGCCAGACCGAAAGATTAGGCCATCACTCGAGTGATCTTGCTTGGCCAGAAAGAAGTCGTCTAGGTAAACAAGCATTCGACATCCTTTCGCACAGAGGGTTTCCGCAACCCAGTATGTACACCGAAAGGTAGGTCATCTAGTAAGATTGATCTTTGCATTAGATTCTCAGGCATGGTTGATGAGATTTTGTGGTCGAGCTGAGGAAGAATTCTGAGAAAATTCCAGTTTTATCATCCAGTCTCTGGTTATAGAGAGCTGGAAACTGAAATATCAGACGGAACTCTTATTTTCACAAATTCAATTTGTTTTCGAAAGTTGAAAATGGAACGCATATCCATTGTAATATACTGCCGTATACTCGTATATATCGATATCTACTATATGTAGATATCACACACCCACACGCACGCACACACTCACACACATTCCACTGGTGGCCGGCTCGGTAGCCTGTACACGACTGGTGACGCGTGCAGTTGTTTCTTGTATTTATGCCCTGTATGATTTATATGTACTTATTAATGAAACATTATTGGTACCAGAGATTTCTTGTGTGAGGGTAATCGAAATCCCGTTATCATAGATTCACTACAGAAATCTTTTATTAGAAAAGTTTATTCCAAGGAACTTTTACAAAGTGCTTTTGAAACATCAAGTGAATCTCTGGTTCCGAACCAGAGTGCTGTTGGTAACCAAAACTGCCTATATACCAAAATTTCTATATCACTTTTTTGTTCGACTGTTGCAAAGTCAAAACGAAGAACTACACTCTAGAGTGTCCGGGTGACAAGGCTACATTTTACACGATCGATACATACGATGGATGTTACAATATCCAATTTCCGCAGTCAAGTCTCAGTTTCGAAAATACAAACGGACTTAATAAAAGCGGTGAATGTTGCTTTGACAATTAATTCTTTACTGGGAGATACATTGTTTATCAGTAGCTTGAAACTTTATGTGTTGTTAGTTGCTACTGACATTTTAATTCAATAAGTTCAACCCTTTTTAACGAAAACGATTAGTTAAGTTTGTTCTGATAACTATCGTTACACATATTATATGAAATAGACAAAGGCGATTTACCGAAAGCTTCAGTAATTTATTAGAGAGGGTATTTGGAATTCGCTCAGCTTTTTATGTGGGTCGAACCCACTGCAATGCCGAGCCTACCTACCCCTGACGAGAGTGGAGCCAGCCCCGAATATCCCGTCAAGTCGCAAAAATCAGCTTAATATATTCGTCCCGCAGTGTGGGAACTTTCAAATATTACGATAAAAAGAACAGATACTGCACTTTGTTCTTAGGAAAAATTGTCGAGAAGCGATGCAATAAAAATGTGAGAAAACTCACCTGGTGGTAACGTGTCGATCCGAGGATCGACCGTTACCTGTGAACCTTGTTAGAGTTTCTTTCGTCGAAGTCCCTCTCGCTGCTCGAAACCGCTGCTGGAACTTGTCCTCCCGTTCATTGTACCTCTCAGGCACACACAACATCAGATCGATTGACTTTTGAAGCCGAATCGACATTGTTCGTACACGTGGTTTTTACATTACGCGATTTTCCCGATCCGCGATCGGTTCGTACACGTGGTTTTTACATTACGCGATTTTCGCGATCCGCGATCGAAAATATGGATTATAATCACTGTATCACTATATTTAATAACAGCCTTTGATAATATTTTTTTCCAAAGGAAGACGGATTAACGATATAATTTTAGATTCGATGCGCACGCGTCGAAAATACACAACGCTATGACTCAAAATGGCAGCTGTTTCCAACTGCCTTGCTGGGTGAGACACTAGCGCCCCCTATATCCGGTAAGATGAACTACTTTGTATATAGATCGATCGCGGATATCCGGTGAAATACAAACAGCTTCTTCAATAATGCTGTATGTTTTCCGGAGGCACATCAATATAAGTAAATACTAAGGATACAATAATCTACCTTTGATGATACCTTTTGAGATGTATTTTTTTTGTTGCCATCTGCTGTATGTCATGCAACAAGCATGTTTTAAGAATTTTTTCTATACTTATTAGTATATAAGTCATGTAATATGATATAATGATAAATAATAATTATGTTGTAATCTTTTAAATTGCTGTTCATAATTTTCAAATAAAATTGTGTCTGTTGTTTCTTGTTAATTAAGTTATCATTTATTTTCAGAATACACAAACCCAGAGATTCACTATTTTCATGGAGCTCAGAATTTACAAACTTTACAGGATTAGTAAACTGGGGTTTTCTCATGCTCACAGTTGGTGGACTTCGCTTGTGTCTTGAAAATTTCATAAAGTTAGTTTTGGAGTTCAATAGATCAATAATTATTTATTATTAAGACCTGGTGACCAAGATGAGTTAATATAATGAACTGATGCCCGCAACTTCATCCGTGTGGATTTAGTTTTTAAAATCCCTCTAGATCTCTGGGATAGAAAGTAGTCTGTCACTCTCCAGGTCCTCAACTATACCCATGCAAAAAATCATGTCGATCTGTAACTCTGTTGCAGCATGATTGAAAGACAAACCAAGGAACCAATAAACAAACACACTCGCATTTATAATATTGGTATGATTGGAACAATTTTCTAATGTTTTATCTTATAATAATATAATAGCTAGAATAATGCTATTATATTATGATATTTCTCTGCACTGCATTGGCATAGTCCATGTGGTTGTCCATACTATGGTTGTACATCATCTAACAAAATTCTCAATCAATCAATCAATGCTCTGGCTGACAAAGATCATGTTTGGAACTAAATGTATTGATTTTTGTACAACTGCAGTATCACTATCTTCTTCTTCTTCTTTATCAACCTATAGACGTCCACTGCTGGACAAAGGTCTCCTGCATGGACTTCCACAGGCTTCGGTCTTGCGCCGCTTGAATCCAGCGGCTCCCTGCGACTCGTTTGATGTCGTCGGTCCACCTGGTAGGGGGCCTGCCAACACTGCGTTTCCCGGTGCGGGGTCGCCATTCCAACACCTTGGGACCCCAACGACCATCAGCTCTTCGAACTATGTGCCCCGCCCATTTCCACTTCAGCCTCGCGACACGCTGAGCTATGTCGGTGACTTTGGTTCTTCTACGAACCTCCTCATTTCTGATTTGATCTCGCAGGGATACACCGAGCATAGCTCTCTCCATCGCTCGCTGGGCGATCCTGAGCAATATATATGTATCCAAATATAGTGTAGTATCACTATACATGTATCCAAATCCCCCACGGGAATGGTTAATGGATGTAGTGCTATAGAAAGTCAAATAAAGACAAACATGAATCTATGATGTTATCTGCCATACTGCAGGCCCATGAATATATACCTTGTACCCTTAACATGTTGTTTTACATTACAGATATGGTATCCGTGTAAATCCTCTTGAATGGATTATTGTGTTGACTGGCTACAATGAAGGGGAGACTCACCACTATCCCTCTGTAATTTTATTGATTTGTAAGTAATTATCAAATGTTTTGATTGGTTTTGATTCTTTGTGCTCGTAAGTCATTGCCGGTTTGTGCAACAATGTCTTCTTCTTAACTTAGGTCTTAGTAGTAAATTATTGTTTTTTTAGACTAGTCACTTCAATGAAAAAAATAAGTAATATTATAATATACTAAGTTTTTGTATGATGTATTGTAACTTACATGCTAAGCAAGTTTCTCCTAGCATGCTACTAATAATGTAGTAATTTGTATTTTTCGAAAAGTGATCAAAGATACGAGCATAACAGGTATTATACTTACTCAAAGAAAATAAGTGTTTCGATTTTATTCCAGTTAGTGTGGTGCCTGCTGTTATCACTTTATTGATAGAAAAAGCTATTGCTGTGGTGAGTGACATGTTACAACTATGTACTTTATTGAAATACATTTATGAAATTAGCAACATAGCTACATTTCAGTTAAAACTTAAATTCATACAAGTAGAGTGAAAAGGTATACTATAAATTGAAATAATTTAAATTAATATTAGAAGTCTGTTACTAATATTGGTTAGTCCTTAAGGCTTATTTCACCATGGTTGAATAGTTTAACCCAGGATTTTGGTAGCTTTTGTGATGAAAATATGTCAAAATATCTTATTCACCGAGAAATAGACCCTAAGGTAACTAACAACTTTTGCATCTTCAACAATATCACCCACATTAAATACTTTAATTCTTCAAGTTGTAAAGTCATGAACTTGCAGAAAACTTATATATACAGAAGTTTCATGGGCATCTAGAATTGCAAAATACTTCTATTTTACACTTCTATTTAAAATACATTTAAAAAAAATACATTTGCAGGATATCATATCATCGCAAGTCGGTATCGGCCTTCAAGTATTCAATATAGTTGCTGAGATATGTCTTCCTGTGATAATCCTGTATTTTAAAGGACCTGAATTCAGTTTTGGTATGTATAAAAATGTATACCTACTGTTTTTGTAGATGGGTAGACAATTTTTGAAACAAAAAAAATAATAATAGTAGGATGAAACCCTACCAGCTGAAAAAGTATAAATACAAAAGTTGTAGATCTTTTTATCACCTACAATGTTGCTATTTAACTTTTTACCATAGGACTTGTAGTTTTGCCGGAAATCGAGATAAACTGTTTTTTATCCTTAACCACAAATGAATTCTTTGGCCAACGTAGCTGCCAGCTCTTGGACCCCCGGTGGTCTCGATAAGCTCTTCAAAATGAGTATTTATTATAAACAAAAGTTACGTTATGTAATTGTAAAGGTAATCCTTGTCTAAAATATAGCTTTGTTTCTTTCTGATTTCTAACATTGTATAAAAACGTAATATTTGTATTTTGACCCTTGAACGTGACAATGGCAAAACTTAACATGCATGCTATACAATGCTAGACCACATAAATAATAAATATTCTTTTGAATTCATAATCACAAACAAGTAAAGGTCAGAGACATAATACAGTGTGTCCGGACACGAACTAGCGATATTTTAAACACTTATATAACAACTAATTTTAAGTACAAATACACTCTAAACTTGGGCCCAATCCACTTCCCCTCTATGTGGCAGCCATTTTGTTTTTTTGCTGAAATATTCTCTAAGCATGTACAAAAAAAATCATATCTCTCAAAGTTTTGGTCTTACTGAGATAAAAATGGGCTTATTCGAAGCGCAACAATACTGTCCTACCGTCTACATTACAAAACAAAGTGTTCACATTTCCTTAACCTTTGAAAAAAATATGAAACCCGAAAAAAATTATCGTAAAATCATGCAAATCAACAAATTATTGTAAATAACTGCAAAAACACCCCCGACAACCCTTTTTATTTTTTAACTAGATCAAGAGATTTTGAGCTAAGCTATAATACAACATTTAATTTATAACTGTATGTCTAATACTTTCAGAGTTATTGTTGTTGGAACATAGCGCATACGCATGAATGTTATGTGTTTTTAATGATTTCCTGTTTAGGGTTCCGACAAAGGCCTTTTGTGCTTGCGTATGCGCTATGTTCCAACAACAATAACTCTGAAAGTATCAGACATACAGTTATAAATTAAATGTTGTATTATAGCTTAGCTCAAAATCTCTTGATCTAGTAAAAAAATAAAAAGGGTTGTCGGGGGTGTTTTTGCAGTTATTTACAATAATTTGTTGATTTGCATGATTTTACGATAATTTTTTTCGGGTTTCATATTTTTTTCAAAGGTTAAGGAAATGTGAACACTTTGTTTTGTAATGTAGACGGTAGGACAGTATTGTTGCGCTTCGAATAAGCCTATTTTTATCTCAGTAAGACCAAAACTTTGAGAGATATGATTTTTTTTGTACATGCTTAGAGAATATTTCAGCAGAAAAACAAAATGGCTGCCACATAGAGGGGAAGTGGATTTGGCCCAAGTTTAGAGTGTATTTGTACTTAAAATTAGTTGTTATATAAGTGTTTAAAATATC
Organism: Oeneis ivallda; assembly: GCA_029955525.1. Taxonomy (NCBI): domain Eukaryota; kingdom Metazoa; phylum Arthropoda; class Insecta; order Lepidoptera; family Nymphalidae; genus Oeneis; species Oeneis ivallda. Next base: position 16,480,077 of record JARPMR010000002.1, on the reverse strand, counting down.
GCTAGTTCGTGTCCGGACACACTGTATATTTTCCATCATTACTTTGCTGCCATTCTATTCACCTACCTACTGTAAGTCTAAAAAATGTTTGTTTCAAAGACTACTATGTTTATACATTCATTTAGTTTACTGATTCGGCAGTGGCAGGCGTCGCAAAGCGTAATGATTGTCTACGCGAGTCGCCTATGAAATAGAAATATGGAAATATGCAAAAATATATAACTTTCTACACTTTTATTTTTATGCAAATACTCGTAAGTATAGGTAGTTTCATTTTTTATTTTTCAGTGGGAATAACTACTGTATGCATGATTTACTTGGTGCTATTCTTGAAACTTTGGAGCTACGTTCAAACTAACCATTGGTGCAGACAGGGGCTGAAAGGAAAGCAACATAAAAATACTTTACGCCGACAGAGCTTATCAGCGCCTAATTATAGTAAGTTTTATTTCGCAAAAATATGTTTTGGCGATTTCTTTATACAGTGCTAGCTGATGCTCGGGACTTCGTCCGCATGGATTAAGTTTTAAATCCCACAGGAACTCTTTGGTTTTCCGGGATAAAAAGTAGTCCATGTCACTCTCGAGGTCCTCAACTATACCTATGCCAAAAAAATCCTATGCAAAATAACTTGAAAAATTGAAAGTTTCATACAAACTTTCACTCTCATTTAACCCTCTTGGGAGAGGAATTTTCAAAAATCTTTTCTTAGCAGATGCCTACGTCATCATAGCTATCGGTATGCGGTATAATTTCAGCCCGATCCGTCCAGTTCGTCATCGATCGGTTCGGATCAGAAGCTGTGCATAGATAGATCAATCAGTCACCTTTTCCTTTTATATATTTAAACTACTCAAAACAAAATAGGGCCCACTAAGCTTTTTCGCTGTAATTACGAAAATACGTAAAATTTGAATTTTTTCTTGATGTGTATGTTTGAAGAGAGGAATGACAAATTGTTTAAACAAAACCGAGTTTGAAAACTGTTTATATTGTTTACATAAATTAAACACAAACAAAAATAGCGACTTAAACAATAAATATAGAGTACAACTTAATGCTGGTTTTTGTAACTTTTTTTCACTAACTTCAGTAATTGTTTGGAGTTTAATATCGTGTAGGGACTCCTCTACTCCTTATGCATTCTTGGAGCCTGTTGGGGACACTTTCAATTAAATGTGTGATATTTTCTTGTGGTATCTGCTCCCAACAGACTTTAAGTGCCCTTATCAACTCCTGTGGACTATTGATACTGCTGTAGTTCCGTTTAAGGCTTCTCTTCAACCGATCCCATAAATGCTCATGATTGAGGTCAGGACTCATCGCAGGCCAGCGCAAAACCGTAATATTGGCCTCAGAGAGTGCTCTCTGCGTGAGGCGGGCCGTATGTGCGCGTGCATTGTCTTGCATTAAGACAAAAATTTCGCCCACTCTTTGTGAAAAGGGGATGACATGGGGTCTGATTACTCGCTCGATATAACTGGCAGGAGTTATGGTACCCTCGGCCAGAAATACCTGCTCTGTTTTGCCTATTAAGCTTATTCCGCCCCATACCATCACACTGGGCCCCCCCAACGATCTGTTTCGTGGATACACGGTTCTGCAAATCGTTCGCCTTCTCTTCTTCACACGCGCACTCGTCTATCATCACTGTAAAATTTAATTTTACACCCGTCAGTAAACAGCACAGACCTCCAGTTAGTCATGGTCCAGTCTGCATGCTCACGTGCATACCTTAACCTGGCTGCACGATGAGCTCTAGTCAATTTAAGCCGAACAGTGCGCATTCTGGAATGTTGTCCATCCTCATGGAGTCGATTTCGGATCGTTTGGTCACTAACTCGGGTTCCAGTAGATTCCCTCAATCGATTTTGTAAGGTCCGGGCAGTAACGGTACGATCCCGACGTGCAGTTAACCGTATATAACGGTCTTCCTGGGCAGTAGTGGCTCGAACTCATCCTGATCCACGTCTTCTAGACACACTTCTTGTCTCCTGGAAGCGTTCCCATAGGTTTCTGATGGCCCGTCGCGATACACCGAGACGTAGTGCTACAGATCTCTGAGATTGTCCCTCCTGAAGCCAAGCTACTGCTCTTGTGGCGGTTGTCCATGTCCATATGATGACGAGAACCAGACATAGTAATCTAGGCTAGTACCAAAGTGAAATAAAACAACTAAACAAAGTGACTTTCAACTGCAGTGTTCACAATGAGACTAGGAACACAAGTCACCAAGAAACTGTGCAAGGGATGAATTTCAAGCACTTTCATTTTTTTGTCGACCCACTTATGAATAATGTGTAAACTAACGTTAAAAACACTTTTAAGGGTTCATAAACAAGTCTACTTGATATTTAAATGCTTAACTTGGCGAATGATTAACTTATGAAATATTTGTAAACAAAGTTCGAGATTATCTCGAAGTGGGCCCTATTTTGTTTTGAGTAGTTTAGATACACAAGAAATTAAGATATTTTGGTGTGTTCTTAGCTGAAACACATTACAAACATACACATAATAAAATGGTAGCACTTATGGGAGACCCAACGGTTTAATAAAATTAATCAGAGTAGGTGGGTGAGGAAGTGTACAATCCTTCCATCTTTATAGAGCAAGATCCCAGTGCCGCCAGACCTAAGTTATTTTCTCAGCAATTATTTGTGTACGATAGAGTACTGTTCGAATGTCCTTTCAGTATATGCGTACTAGCTAGATTGTGCCGACGGCCAATTTCCAGATACCAGGTGCTAAAGGTAGGTAAAAACTAGAATAACTTATCTTAAATTCTCAGGGCTGATTTTCATATATGTTTTAAAGAATATTGTAAAAATTAATAAATTAATACTGCCAGACGCTTACCGCCGGCGGTTACTTTAGCCAGACGCTTTGAAGCTCCCAAAAATATATATAATTTAAGTTAACTTATATTCTCAGTTCTGATTTTTATACATGATACTCAGGGAACTATTGCGATATTATCTGTAAGCTGCCAGACCTATTGGAAGGGTCAAACATCCCCCCAGACACACATTATGCTTCCCCATATGTATGAGCGCTAGAACATGATTCACTTGTTTAAGTGTGTGAGAGATAATATCATCATACTATAATATTATAAATGCGAAAGTATGTTTGTTGGTTTGTCCTTCAATCACTCTGCAACAGAGCTATGGATCGACGTGATTTTTTGCCTGGGTATAGCTTGCAGAAGATATTGCAATAGTTCTCTCTCTCTAGATCCTAAGCTATACCCAGGCAAAAAATCACGTCGATCCATAGCTCTGTTGCAGAGTGATTGAAGGACAAACCAACAAACACACTTTCGCATTTATAATATTATAGTATGATGATATTATCTCTCACACACTTAAACAAGTGAATCATGTTCTAGCGCTCATACATATGGGGAAGCATAACGTGTGTCTGGGGGGATGTTTGACCCTTCCAATAGGTCTGGCAGCTTACAGATAATATCGCAATAGTTCCCTAAGTATCATGTATAAAAATCAGAACTGAGAATATAAGTTAACTTAAATTATATATATTTTTGGGAGCTTCAAAGCGTCTGGCTAAAGTAACCGCCGGCGGTAAGCGTCTGGCAGTATTAATTTATTAATTTTTACAATATTCTTTAAAACATATATGAAAATCAGCCCTGAGAATTTAAGATAAGTTATTCTAGTTTTTACCTACCTTTAGCACCTGGTATCTGGAAATTGGCCGTCGGCACAATCTAGCTGGCTCAAAATCACCAAGGTGCAGAATTCGCTTTGCGAGCAATTTAATGTCTTAAATCTTGACTTTATTGAGAAAATAAAATTAATAAAATACTAAAACTAACCTGTTTTGTGTGTACATCAAACAATATAATTTAATAATGAAGTAATTTTTAAATTATATCAATATACATGCATAGAAAGTCATTTCGGGAACGCGTCCTAATGTACGATCTTCAAAAACAAGTCCAAAATATTAATGAAAAAATTAAGATATTTAACACCTGTCAATACTTAATATACCGTAAATTTTATACAAAATCTAGTTTTGAAAAGGATACTAAAAGCTTGTTTATTTTTAATTATAAAAATGCAAAAATAGTTTGTCCGATAGCGCACGCGTCATGTCAGTGAACGAATCGATAATCGAACAAAAATAATTTTAAGTGAACGCAGCCATTCGGTGTCAAACGTCAGTAGAGGAAGAAAACAATAACAAAGCCGGCTGTCAGTGTATTTATCGTAAAATAAATTTTAACTAAGTGGCAAGTACCTTTCAATTCATTATTCGTAGAGCGTACATCAATAGTCCGTCAATTCGTGAACGTGTTTATTACATTTAATTATTGATGAAATTCTTTTTTACGACACGAATTATCAAAGTAACGTCAAATATTTTAGTATTGTCAAAGTCAGATCGAATTTAAGATGGCCGCCGTATAATCAAAGCGCGTGCTTATTTGAAATCGTCATTTCGTGAACGGTCATTTCGGGAACGTTCCCGGACATGATACTCAAATTGTAAGAACTGATTAGAACTTTAAGGAGATATAACTATGACTAGAAGTTCCTCTAGGCTGATTTATGAAAGTGTTATAACTTATTTATAATAAGAATGTATTAATAGTAAGTGATTTTTCTTAAGTGCAAACAATATGGCAATATAAATAAATAACTTTGTTATTTAAAACGTTGTTTATAATTATAATATTTCCTAACTTATGCCTTATGATATCAATACCATCACTTCCGTAACATTTTTGTCATTCCGGGAACGGTTGATCGTTTCCGGGAACTAAATTTCAATAAAATACGCATAATTTGATCTATTTTTTTAGAAAAAACATATTTTATTACATTAAAAAACTTTCATTCTGTTCATGTAACGTTAATTCGATTATTAGAGTTTTGAATATTTTGAAATTTCTTAAATTTTGTCCACGATAATAGCAACTTCTTTAATTTTTTGACGTATTTTACTTGTAGAAGATTTTGTATGTTTTGTTTTCATTATTGTTTATATAGTATAAATATATAATATACCCATGTTATTCAACAAAGCTTAAATTATGTACTTTGTTTTCTTCTTCTTCTTCTTGCAGTACCATCTTCTACCGAAGGTTGGCAATCATTAAGGCTAATTGTATCTTGTTTACCACTGCCCTAAACAATGACTTTGAGCTCATGTTAAACCACTGGCGAAGGTTCTTAAGCCAGGATGTTCGTCTTCGGCCAGGTCTTCTTTTGCCCTTTATTTTGCCTTGTATAATGAGTTTGAGCAGGTCATATTTGGAATTTCTCAATATGTGGCCCAGATATTCCAGTTTTCTCCTTTTGACACTTTTGAGTAACTCCATATTCTTTCCCATCCTTTGTAAAACGGTAGCGCTGCGAACATGATCCCTCCATGATATTCGAAGCATCCGCCTGTACACCCACATCTCGAACGCTTCCAGCTTGTTACTCATCGCTTGCGTTAGTGTCCAGGCCTCGACTCCGTACAACAGCACGGAGAAAACATAGCAACGCGCTACCCGCATCCGAAGGGATATTTTTAAATTGCGATTACAGAGCACTCTTTTTAACTTTGTAAAAGCGCTTCTTGCCTGTTCGATACGGCACCGTATTTCCAGACTGTGATCACCGGTTTCCTCTATCATAGTCCCTAAGTATCGATATCGTTGGACCCTTTCCAAGGCATTACGGTTGAGATACAAGAAAGTGTTCTGCACAGGTGTACGGCTGATTGTCATAAATTTCGTCTTTTTGCAGTTGATGTTGATGCCATATCTGTTGCTTGCAGAGGAAACTACATCGACTAAAGACTGCAATCCTTCTATACTATCCGCTATTAAGATGGTATCATCTGCGTAGCGAATATTATTTATAGGTACGCCATTTACCATTATTCCTTCGTCAATGCCGTCAAGTGCTTCGGAGAAAATTGCCTCAGCGTAAATGTTAAATAATAGGGGAGACAATATACAGCCTTGTCGTACCCCACGAAGAATGTCTATATAGGATGATGTATGACCGTCTACTCTTACATTGGCAGTTTGCTCCCAGTATAGGTTCTTTATGAAACGAAAATCTTTGACGTCTAGGCCAGCTGTCTCTAGGACCTCCATAAGTTTGTTATGGCGTACGCGATCAAAGGCCTTTTCGTAGTCTATAAAACAAATATAGAGATCACAATTCATATCTAAACATCTCTGCATTAGCACTTGGAAACCAAATAATGCATCCCTAGTACCAAAACCGTCTCGGAAGCCCAATTGAGTTTTTGACAATAGCCGCTCGCACTTTGGGTATATTCTCTTGTGAATGATTTTCAAAAATATCTTTAAAATATGGCTCATAAGGGATATTGTCCTAAAATCACTGCAAAGTTTCGGGTTTTTAACTTTAGGCAATGTTACAAATGTAGATTTTAACTTTGTTTTGTTTTTGTTAATTTTATCAAATTTAGAAAAACGTTCCCGAAATGACGATTTTCTGTAAGATATTCGCCAAAACGCAATATTACAAAAAAAGTATAGAATTCTGTGCGCTGCCCTGTTAAAATTTATTAATATACAAATTTTGCAACAGTATAAACCAAGAGTCATCATTATAGTTTGCATTTTTTTTTGTCATAAAACCAATCTTGAAATTCGCAACCTTGGTGATTTTGAGCCAGCTAGTACGCATATACTGAAAGGACATTCGAACAGTACTCTATCGTACACAAATAATTGCTGAGAAAATAACTTAGGTCTGGCGGCACTGGGATCTTGGACCATTAGTTCTTTGTTATAAATGTGTTCGTCTTTTTGTTTTCAATACTGGTTTGGTTTTATTTCTAAATACAAGAGTATCTATTTAAATTAAGCTTTATGTTAAATTCAGTAAACGTTATATTTGCAGATAACCTTGTCAACGCCGAACAAGAGCGTAAGTTAAATATAACTCCATTTTTCGCACAGCACTTGTATAATATTTGCACCTGGTTTATTACTATATTCTGTTGTGGCTATGCTATTTGCAATATATTTTTTTGTTCTTTTTTTCCTCGTATTTTGTGTGTTCGCTTTGTAACTAAGCTAATGTTACATACCTACTAAAATTTTTATTTATGAGTTTTATTGAGTATTGAAGTTTTTAGTGATTATAAGTGTGTATTCGTGTTTTTTATAAAACTAACAGTTAAATTCAACAGTTAAAAAGTAAATGCCTACGTCAATTAACAGTTGATTCAATGTAAATAATATCGACCGTATTAAAACCTGCAATAAAACAATTCATGCTTTTGCTTATTGTAGCATTTTTTTATGATTTTTAAAATGTTAAATTTTTTTCCTTGTGAAAAAGCGGATAATTATTTAAGAAGCTAGACAAATTTCCAATAAATATAGTTTAAAAAATTCGCATTAAAATCGGTCCCGCCGTTTAGGAGATATGGTACCACAGTTGACAACATAATATTATTATTATATTATCACTAGTGAGAGGGATTGAGATAGTCACATTGTCCGGAAAGGGGTAGCAATACCATTAGAAGATCTGTCACATTAGAAAGCACCATTGCTTCTGTGGTAGTTTGGTAATAATTATTTATGTTAAAATTATTTATTAGTAAAACTACTATTAAATACACTGTTTTTTGTAAGATTTTTAAAAATATGGTGTGGTGATCTTTATATTTATATTATGAGTTAATCGTTAATTAACCAACTTCATACAAACGATCCCAGCCGCTTGCGCGATGTTGCCCATTTTTAAAATTTTTTTAGCGTCTTGTATATCAATATTGAATTAAAAAAAAATTCGTTTTTACAGTGGTTTTTGTACCGTGATTGTATATTTTTTTAAATGATTTTTTTTGTAATAGGTTTTATATCGAAGGTAGTCGGATTTAAAGAAGAGAATATTCCAGGTACCTATAAAAAAATTAATACTCAGATGAATCCCGTTTAATGCGTTTGAAGTCGGTTTTTTAATTAAAAAGAGATTTTATTTTATTGAATTTTTATTTATTCTTTAGCATCATTTGCTATTTAGTTTTATTTAGCATCATTGGTATACCTAATATGGTTGTCTCCAGAGTCCTTAGAAGACGCGAAAGCCAACGGGATGTCTTCTGGTTTGGTGAAATATCCTGATAATTTGAACCTCAAAGACCTTTTCTACTTCATTCTGGCACCCACCCTTTGCTACGAATTGAATTTCCCGCGCACGACACGGTGAGACATGCATGTATGAGCCTAAGCACGTAACTATAGCAAATACAAATACACTAGTGGTTCGCCCCGAACTGAGACCTCGCGGTAACGATATCCCATGATTATTCATTCAATCGATACATGACGACCAAACCTGACATTATTATTATGCCCGTTTTCACCAAACATATCTAAATCATCAAATTATTGTTTAGTTAAATATCAAACTTCAATAAGTTTGATATTTAACTAAAAAATAATTTTAATTGAATAATATGGTATTATATTATTATGTAAGTAAATAATAATGGTCGACGCAAAACTGTTTTTGGGATAGGTCGTAGTCGTAATCTCCTAGTTCCATGGAATAGTGCCTAATGTAATGACTGCGCCATCTATTAGCATTATTGTGAAGCTATGTTGATGCTATAATTATGAATTACTGATGCCCATTAAAAATTAAATAATCTCGTTTCTTTATAATATTCATATAATTTTAGTATTTGTTGTTCAAGTACAGGATATAAGTGAAATAATAAAAATAAAACAGGTTGAAAATACGTAGCGGATTTTGCTAGAGAGCGTCTTCAAGCGAGCGTATAAAATCGCCACTTTGAAAGCCCCCCATTTCGTCAATTTTAAAGGAAAAAATAAAAAAATAATATTTTTGTACTCGGTTCGAAATTATCTTTAACATGATATGTTACAATTTTATATAACGCGATAATTTTTTTTTTACTTCGCATTCACTTCTATGAGAGCCCCCCTGAAATAAAGGTTTTTATAATTTTTTAAGCAATATTCGGCTGAAGGCCATCAGTTCACATATTATATCTAAATTTGAAGTAATTACGTTCAGTAATTCAAAAGTTATAAGGCTCTGACAGACGGACGGACGGACGGACGGACGGACGGACAAGAGCAAATTCACCTAGTAGACTCAGAGACCTCGCTTCGCTCGGTCAACTACATACTTAAAAATCCTAAATTCAAGCTTTCTCTTTCCATAGAGAACCAGAATGAAAAGGACACCACAGAAATATATTGAGATAGAACGGAAAAGTGAGGCGCGCAGGCGTGCCTTTGTATGAGTGATAAAAATAAAATAAAACTCATAAAAATTCTATATTTCACTATTCCTAACTATAGAAAAAACAGTTAAAAGGTATTTTCACTAAAAAGGCAATTCCTTTCATAAGGAAGTGTTAATTTGAAATGGACGGCGTGGTTTTGTGCACATAAATAAGCACGTGTGAATCTATTCTATTTCGATATATTTTTGTGGATAGTTTTTACCTTTTCTTTATTGCTTTATCACGTCTCATCATACGTTATACGGTTATGGGTATTCTTTACGGACTTCTTTTCGATATGAAAAGTATCCAAGAACCATCTCCAGAATACACGCTTCTTACCATCTTTAACGATACGCGAACGTATGAAAGACGAACAGGCAAACAATAGCTGTTCTTTTCATAAATTTTTGTGGGCTAAGACAGGCATTAGAACAACATAATAGATAGACATAATATAATATGTATATGTACTTTGACTATTGATGCCATTAAGGGGGCCGACTTCACCAACTAAAAACTAAAATAAGTCTTATCCAAGCGAAAATTTGATATTTTTGTAGATTTTCAATACCAAAACTGTCAAAATATCATTTACGCTCAGATAAGACTTATTTTATGTTGGTGAAATCGGCCCATGAGTTAAATAAAATCTGTAAAATAAGTAATCTATAAAAAAATCAAGAGCATGTCTTTGGTAACTGCCTGTTTACTTGATAGCCTGACCCAAATAAACGTTTGTCTGTGTGTGTGTGTGTGTTTGCCAGTTTTTATTGTGACTAGTTTCAAAATCTGTGTGGATCCTCAGTTTTAGGGGTTTTAAAATACTATGAGAACTTTTTATTTTCTATGACAAAAAGTATCCCATATCTGTAGCGACTGGCCAGGATGCGAGCTATTTCTGTGCCTTATTTCATCAAGATCGATATTAAAAGATAACACCCAAACACCTTTCTTCATTTAGGTATAAGCTATCTATCTATAGTATATCAGTTTTAATAATAATAAGTTTTTCATATTATTTGTAATGTTTCAGCATCCGAAAGAGGTTCTTAGTAAAGAGGATAATTGAAGTTGTTTTTGGTGTGAATTTAGTGCTTGCACTATTCCAACAATGGATGATCCCGTCTGTCAAAAATGCAGTAGATCCTTTCTCTGAGATGAGCGTCATCAAGATTACTGAACGATTATTAAAACTTGCCGTAAGTTATACTTGTTCACTTACTACAGCTCAATAAGAGAGCTGAATTCATTGACTCGAACCGCTTGATGGAAAGATATTAACACTAGTATGACAGTACATATTATGTATAATGGCGCTCGATCTTAGTGACGTCACAGCACTTTCTCACTATTCCCCTGTTTTTCGAGATATAATTTTAACTAGTTCGGAAAACATGCACAATCTCATTGTAATAAACATAGATTGTAAACTTAGTCCGCCAATTCGCACTGGGCCAGCGTGGTGGACTATGGCCTATAACTCTTCTCTGAGAAGAGATCTCGCTCAGTAGTGAGCTGATGATGGGTTGCTAATAGCTTTTCCGCAATCTACTATCAGTTTACACCATTTTCCGTATACTATTTCAGGTACCTGATATATGTGATAGTCTAGTGGTTAAGACTGTGGTCTCCTATTCGGGGGGTCGCAGGTTCGATCCCGGGTACTCACCTCTGACTTTTCGGAGTCAAGTGCGTTTAAGCAATTAAATATCACTTGCTTCAACGGTGAAGAAAAACATCGTGAGGAAACCTGCACACCTGAGAGTTCTTCATAATGTTCTTGAAGGTGTGTGAAGTCCGCCAACTCGCATTTAGCCAGCATGGTGGGACTATGGCCTATAACCCTTCTCTGAGAGGAGACCTGCGCTCAGTAGTGAGCCGTTGATGGGTTGTTAATGATGATGATGATGATTTCAGGTACCAAACCACTTCATTTGGCTGTGTCTGTTCTACCTAAGCTTCCACTCATTCCTGAACCTAATGGGCGAGTTGTTGCACTTCGCGGACCGCAACTTCTACAACGACTGGTGGAACGCGAACAACATCGCGGAGTTCTGGAGTTCGTGGAACATGCCCGTGCACATGTGGGCCGTGCGCCACGTGTACATCCCCATCACCCGGCTGGGCTACAGCAAGGCCGCCGCTAGCATTGTGGTCTTCTTTATATCCGCCTTCTTCCACGAATACTTGGTGAGTGTTTCCTTCTTACGATTGAGGGATACTTAAACTAGTGCTATTTTTACACGAAACACAGCACCGCACTACACCGCTCGATAAATTGCGGTAACGACTCCGAGCGCCATATATAGGCCATAGGATATGACGTTCGGAGTCGTCACCGCAATTATCGTGTCGTGCGGTGGCTGGTGCCGTAGAACGCAAAAACCAATCGAACAACCCTAGTTTTGGAGTTCGTGCAACAATGCCTTGTCGTGCGCCACGTGTACATTCTTGTCACGTAGCTGGCCTTACGCCACATTCCTCTATCTCAATATAAGTTTATTTACGTTTCTGTAACACACCTGATAACACCCTGTATGAATAGGGTATTTGACTATATTAAAAATATCGTTTCATTTGGTGTCATCCTAAAAGAAGAAAGTTTTATTTAATTAGAAAACATTAAATAAAATTGCTATAATTCCGGCCATGGTCACGTGATCGAAAACGTTCCGTGATCTCGAATGACGTCACAGTCCACACCACCTATGGGCTGTGGAATTGTCATTGTTTGAAATGTGAACTGTGACGTCATGAGAGCAAATGGAACGTTTCGGCGGCAATTTATTTTTTTGAATTTATTTCTCGATTTTTATGAAAAATACTGAAAATTATGCCGAAATATACGTTTTGTTAGCTTCAGCATAGCATTATTAACAATTTAAGATGATTTTCTAAAAGTAGTCAAATACCCTATTCTCTACCTAAACCTACGTCATAAATTTCAAACGAAAACGGCCTCATGTAGCCGCTTTTCAGTGCTAGACGTGTGGACGCGTGAAGAGAATTTTAGGCCACATTTTGAAGAGTTTAGCGCGTTTGAAGTCTGTTTCCTATACAGAATCTATGACGCTCGATTCCCAGGTAAGCGTGCCGCTGCAGATGTTCCGCATATGGGCGTTCCTCGGCATGATGGCGCAGCCGCCGCTGTCGGTGATCTCGAAGCTGGTGCAGGCGCGGCTGGGCGCGCGCTGGGGCAACATCATCGTGTGGAGCTCGCTCATCCTCGGCCAGCCGCTCGCCATCATGATGTACTACCACGACTACGCTCTCTTGCATTTTACGCCGAAGCAATAGTAGGAGTTTAGCCGCTGCAGGGAAGATGCCTCGAGTTTTTTTTTTTAGTGTTACGTTCACTGTTTCAAATGTTAGACGTCTTAGAATTGGCTGTAGGGGTACTTGTAAAAAGACGAAGAGATGCATGACCGTATTAGTGACGTCAGCGCCGTTTATGTGTGGGAATTTTGTTCGTTTTTCAGTCAACACACCTAGCTAAAACTTTTTTAAATAAAAATCGATATTACATATTGAAGTTTTTAAGACAACGAGCTTTGGGTCTATTTTAGTTTGTCATAACATCGCGAATAATAAAACTTGAAAGCTTTCAAGACAATAACATAAACTTGCACTAGAGGGCATAAATCGAGTTGACTGATTACAAAGTTACAGTCTTTTGCATGTTAGAACTTTTAAGTAATGGAATTTATATTTGAACTAGGCTACTGGTATGTCTTCCTAATTTTAGATTATAATCGGATGGTATTTGTATTCCAAAGAGATTACATGACAAAGATAAATGGCCATAATTTATTTATACTAACTTAAGAAGCAATTATATATTAATTATTATTGCATTTTTAATGAAATAAGATAAATAGTATAATTGTTTATTATTATCTGGAGCTTTGCAATTAAGCAATAATTTTATTTTAAAAGTGAATATTTATAATTTATCATTGTTACAACTTAGGTGAATATAAGCATAATTTTTTAATAGGCTATTTAAATTACTTTTGAGGAGTCTTAAGTAGAAAGACCTAAATAAAAAAACTACATGTAATCTATTTTCTTAGCATGTTAAATATTTATTTACACCACACAATATATCAATATGTTAATTATTATCACTAGAAATCTACGTTGCTCTGAAGAAAGTTTTAATTATGCGAAGGCAATAATTAAGTCTTATCCGAGCGTTTTGAAATTTTGAAAGGTTTTGTATTGAAAATCTGCCACAATATCACGCTCAGATACGACTTTCGTTGGTAAAATCGGCCCTTGATAGATTCCAGTATCTAAACACTATAACTTATAAGTAAAATGGACCTTATTTATTTGATTTATAGCTCAAGTTTGTTCATTTATAATTGCAGTCAGTGCTCTGACTGTACTGAATAGACTTTGAATCAAGCTGTGTAAAGTCCATTTTAGTCCTACTTTATTTTGTTTCGATGCACGAAATCTAGCAACGTTATTAAATGGGCGAACTCATACACAATCTTGATAAGTAAAGATTTTGCTATACATTCCCGTTTTTAAATGGATGATGAATTTTATAATGCATTTGGGTAAGTATATTAAGTTGCCTTTTATTCTTGTTTTTGGTTGAAGCAAAAAGAAATACATTTATATTTTTATATTGTCTACTTAAACTATAAAAATATGTAAGTATATAATTTTATTCACAAATTAATAATATCACATGGATGCATCTGTAGTTAGTAATAAAAACATTCAGGAAATATTATAATGTAAGCGAAAATGTTAAAAGAGAAAATTGTGTTTTTATAAGATTTTTATCGATAATTTATTATTTTTTATACCATAATATTTTAGGGTATTAGTATTTATGATTGCATTTTAACAGTTTTTACTTTAATTCTTTGTTTTGATGATATGCGAAAACAACACGAATTTAATAAAGTTCAAAATACTGTGATATGCATTATCAATTTATGATGTTCAATGTTCAAATTTTTCTTTACATAATAATAATTATTTTGTTATTAATATATTTCCACTGTTACTTTTTTGAATAAAAGCATGTTATAATTTTAAAATATCTTATTTTTTTTAACTAATTTACTCCTATTTTATTTACTGACTGAAAATACCACGGTACGGTAACGGTAACGGCATTACTAAATTAATATAAAATCATGAAAAACAAAAAAAAAAAGGAATGAGCCTAGAGATTAAGAATTCGGCCTCTTGAAAAGGAAGCCGAATTCTTAAGGAAGATATTTCCAGGAGGTCCGGGGTTCGAATCCCAGATCTACTCAACTCAAGCAACTGATATTTAATTAGTTAAAAACGCTTTACGTTAGCAATTAAAAATATCAGTCGCTCTATGAGTGAAGGTAGTGAACATGAGGAAAACTGCATGCCTGAGAGTTTTCCATTAATGTTCTGAAAGTTGTGTAAAGTCTGCCAGTTCGCACTTGGCTAGCATCGATGTATGATTAGAACGTGGTAGACTATGATCTAAAACGTCATTCTGAGAGGAGACGCGTGCTCAGTAGTGGGCCCGCGATGGGTTGCTGGTGATTCAAAGTTTCAACAAATTACTTAATTTAAAATTTTGTTTTTAACGTGTACGACGCGTAGGTAGGTACGTATCAGTCAAAGATATATGTGTATAGATATTATAAATAAAGTGTTATTCTGGAATTACAAAAACATTTAATTGCTTAAGCGTGCAACCTCTGACTTGACAATAAGTCATGTGTACAAGTCAACGAATCATAATCTGATTGAATCGAAGGTCGGTGCATATCACTACAAGATTTCGCTATGTACCTATTACAATGTAAGCGTTTAAAGGAGGAAAGTAAATATAATACGTCTCTGAGGAAAGTGCAGATGTTAATTTTCTAATTTCTTACAAGATCTTTACTTATCTGGTACGCCAATCTCTATCACCAGCTGCTAGGTCTGCGTTGCCATAGATAAAAAAAATTTCTAAGTATTGAAGGGTAGATGGGTACCATACTCATTAAATTGTGAATTTGGCAGGTGATGATGATAACATTGATGACTATGTTAGCTGTTGACAGATTTCACCTGATGATAAGTGAAAATTCGTTCTAAGATGGAATTCTGTTTGCTTAACGGGGTACCTACTTACCTGCCGCAGTTTAAGTGAAACTGGTAAAGTCTACCTACCTGCTTCACATTTATGAAGTTTTGTGAGTGAATGGTAGGTACAGGGTAGTCTCCTTTCGAGATATTTCTGTGTTTAATGATTAAAGGGTTTTATTCTACTTATTTTAATTCCGTAAAGAGGACATACGCCTATATCAGGAGCAGGTCAGGTTAGAAAAACAAAACCAGATAGGATTTGCTAAGTCCTCTACTGAGTTCTGCTTTTTAATCAAGTTTCCGACTGTAAGATAGTACCTACCTATATATGTACATCTGTACATACAAGCGGCGGCGTTAGAACAGACACAGTGTCCGGGTAGGAACTAGGAAGCGAGGGAGGCAGATCAATTGATGAAGAGGCTTCGATAGAGCGCTACGTGTCCCGCCGCCGGGGCCCGCCACTCGACCGCGCTATCGCTCTACCTGCGATGCTTGAGCTATTGTTTGACATCATGAGATACCTACCTACATAAAAAAACGCATTTGGGATTCAAATTTTTTGAAAAAAAAAAAATTTTTAGTAGGTGCCTACTCTTTAAAATAAGAGGTGTATATAGTTCTTGCAATTCACGAGGGCGACTGACTTATGGTTGGTGTGTGTCGTATCTGTATAAGTGTGAGCGAGCGCAATGCTCGCGCCTGCCCGCTCCCACCTAGGCTTTGACAGGCACGCACACTTAGTATGCAATGTGCATGTACACGAAGTAACCACAAGTAAAGCTCACTCGCCTTCGTGAATTGCAAAAACTGTACCTATATTACGTAGTACCTATACGTACCGTCTCTTTAAAAAAACTTGAGAGGTGTCAAGGGATACCCGGATGGAACGTAGTTCCTTTGGATTACATTGTGTTCGGTATTTTCGCGGTACAACATTGAGTCTCCGTAGCCTAGTGGCACATGTAGAAATTGTTTAAAATAAAATTGAAAATGGAAAATTCGGTCTGTCGAGCTGGGATTCGAACCATCGACTTTGAACTGTTAGGTGACTGCCGGAGCCACTAGGCTACGGAGACCCAATGTTGTATCGCAAAAATACCGAACACAATGCAAAATTCACATTCAACAAAAAAGTGTCGGTTTCAAAAATATGTCGAGTGTCGGTTCCTTATTTTTTTCCGTCTAGCCCCTTCCGTACCGCGCGATAAGGAACTTACGTTCCAACAAGAGTTGTATAGGTATGTATATGTTACGTAGTACCTACTCTTTAAAGTAAGAGTTGCATAATGTCATTAGCGCTCAAGCATCAAACTTATCCATTTTAGCCAATAGCGAGTGAGTATCAGCCAATCAGAGGCGATTGCAATCGTCATATTGTAGCACAATAATTAAAAGCCTCAATCAGCCCAGCAGCGTTTATAAAAGCGTACTTTTGTGACTGCTCCGATGCCGCGTGATTCAATCACGCGGCATTGGAGCAGCGGATCGTCTTGATTTTTTGGGTAAATAGTTGAGAACTTGAAGTCAAAAGTTTTATCCCGAAAAAACAGGGGATTCATGCGGGATCTGTTAAAACCTAAGCGAGCGAATGTCGCGGGTAAAATCTAGTTAATTAATAAATTACTGTGAAAAGCGTAGACACTGGACAGAATGCTCGAATCAAGCCCGATTAAAGTAGGATGTCTAGCCCGGTTAAAGTTGCGGACTGAAAACTGAAAGGGTGACGGTGCGATCTCCACCCTTTGCACTATTTTCTTACCCATTCCTAACAAAAGCTCTTCGCTTATTTCAAGGGGGGAGAATATTAGTCAAGTTCAGCTTGGTTAACACTCTTTTTGAAAGAAAAAAAATCTGCCCGGTATTTTTGGCCAGACTGCAGTTTACTCGTTGGTATCACTCGTATAGAAATTCTGAAGTCTGTAATAGAAAGAATTTAGAAAAAATACATAATATTATTATTCTATGTTTTATTGTGAAGAAGGTTTATTATTATCTACTCAATTGTGTTTCTATTTATAGGAGGTCGTAATTTTAAAGTAGGATTACTAAATGTGTATAAACGGGCTTTATTGGCAGATTCTAAAATAGGAATTCATTTTCTTTTAAGCTGCATAGTTTTTCACTAATATTGTCAAGAAAATGGACGAAAAAATATAATTCCCCACGCTAATCGAAAAATCAGAAAGAATAAGTTCATAGACCTTCCTTCAAATCAAATATAACGTGAAAAATAAAACGTTTCTACCGAGTAAGTAGGTACCTACAGTTTAATAAATCAGCCATAATTTTACACAAATTTAGTTATGCAATTTCAAACCAAAGGGGTTTTGAGGCAGTCGAATTATTTATTCAAATAGATAACTACCTATTGTTTTCTTCATCATTACTAACTTTATGTACCGACCAGTTAAGTAAGATCCCGCGATCTGTATCTACCTTATCAGAATGCGGAAATTGAGAGCAAACAGGGAGGTATTCTACGTGTCGATATCGGAGAAGGGCACCGCCTCACCAGTAGGTAATCGTGTAATAACATTTGCGGCAGGCACCCCGCTAACAATGTTGACCGTGGCGAGCAAACAGCGCCGTCAGCCCACGGTCCACCGCACTTGCCGCTGTCGACTGCCGCAGCACCTCCTATAGGTAACTAGGTATAACTAAATCAGGTTAGATTTGGTAGCTAGTAGGTACTTACCTACTACCTACCGACTTCTGTCTTATAGTTTGAAACACTGAACAACAGTCACTGCATCTATCCACAGTCTGTCGATAGATGCAGCCGTTACTTTGTGGAATTTCGGGACATAGTTAATTCAAGGAAAACAAAGTTTTTTTGCTTTAAGTAATCCACCAAGCCAAAATTTCTTTAGCCAATTTTTTTTTATTAGGGTCCCGTAGTAAACAAGGAATTATAGTTTCGCCATGTCCGTCCGTCTGCGGTTTAGCTCAGAGACTATTAGTTTATTATACTTTTATTATATTATTATACTATTAATCACGCCAACAAAGTGGTGAAATAAAATTGTGAAAAATAATTTTTTTCTCGTCTATCCCATAGTGTGGGGTGTCATTGAATAGGTCTTTCAAAAATATCGTGGGTGTGGGAACACCATTTTTCGATCAGGGATCCGTTTGGGAAATATGATATTTTAAAGTGCTAAATTTTATTAGTCAAGTGTCCCCCCCCCCTCCCCCTCTGTCAGCTAAATGGTTGTTTATAGGATACATGAAAAAATTCACATCAGCAGTAGTATATATAAAGACTTTTATAGGAAAACTATCACAGCTAAGTAGGGTTCATAAGTTAAGGAGTTATATCGGTTTTGGCTAGGTATTACACGAAGTGTAAGTTGCATATTTTGTAGTATATTATATGTATTTAAACCATGGACCTCAAAATATATTCAATATCCATAAATAAGATAAAAGCACTATCCTAGGTCAGCAATAATATTTGTGACTTGCAACTACGGAACCCTACACTGCGCGGGGCCCGACACGCACTTGGCCGGTTTTTATTTGATTTTTCCTTGAGTTAGGTATACTGAAACCTGAAACCTGGTACTTGTAAGTAGGTATGTGGGGAAAGTTGTGGTTGTGGATCAGTGGCGTAACTATACCGTTCGAGGCCCGTGGCAAATGAATCGGATGAGGCCATCTCCCACCCATAAATAAAGAAGCTCAACCATCGTTAAAAAAATTGTGAGCCGTCCGCGTCGTGGGACGCCTGGCAGATGTGAAACATCGACATTATTTTGTAAAAGTAATATGCAGAAGAGAACAGATTGTGATAGGAACTAAATATGTCACTAAGTATACATATAACATCGCATGCCGTGGCGAGGCGTCGCCACGCGAGAAATCTGTTTTACGTGCCGCTATAGATGTTTTACATCAAAAATATATCTTACTATGTGCTTCACGGCCCTCTCGGGCCGGGGCCCCTTCCGGCTGCGGGCTGAGGCCCGTGGCATTTTGCCTAAATTCCACCCTGTAGTTACGCCACTGTTGTGGATGTCAAATTCTACTCAACAAGATTTAACTAATTTTAAAATTAGGTATATACTTATTATTACCTACCTATATTTTCTGCCCATCTGACACAGTATCTTGCACACTCACTCACACTCTTTTATTCAGATCATCTACCTACAGATTTTAGCTCTAATTAACTACAATTCATATAGGCTTTTAATTATTACAATAATGGGCGCATCGTTTCAATTATTTGCGAATAATAAGGAAGGGTTAAATGTTTAGAGTGCGCGCAGGTCGGTGATTAAATGTAATTCGGGTTTACGCTGACTTGTTAACCCCTCCGGGATCAGCCACGCGTGAAATCACTTTGTTCTAATGTTAGCCACCTAACTGCCACGGTTTATAATTATTACGAACGGTGATTTATTAAAGTGGCTCTTTATTTTACAAAGAACTTTGTGAGAACTTCTTAAATTTTGTCATTATATTAAGTAGGTTGCTAGGTAGTGTACCTATGTAGTATGCTAAGTACGTTTCCAGCAAATAAATAATTTATATATCTTTCTAATATCTCAATACTTAAATAGGTTAAAGATGGATTAGTTGAACACATTACAACATTAATTAAATACCTAAATCTATGTGCTTTGATCCATCTTGTTCTTACAGGATGCTTCCCATTGGGTCGTACATTTTACATAAAAATAACTTGGGTATAATGTGATACATTGTTACCATTATGTTGAGGCAATAGATACGTAAACTATACACATACTTTAAAAAAGGTACAAGGCAGGTATTTAGCTACTCACCTAAGGGTATAGGTAGTGTTCATTACACACGAAGACGTGGTCGTGGTACTTAGGTACATACTAAGTAACCTACCTATCTCATACATAGGTATATATGCTGACTTGTACCTAAATGTGTGTTGTGTTTATATTGTGATGTCTTGATGTTAGCCAACTTATGCTTGTAATGATAAAGGCTGTAGCGAGCGTTGCGCGCGTCGCATAACGTCATTGGAGTGGAGGGCGGAGTTTCGCGCCGCCCTGCGTCGCGGCGGCAGTCTGTTTCCGGCCGGCGCGCGCCCCGTACGGCTCCATGGTAGAACACACGCTCGTGGACGGCTCTCAGCCTGGTGCCATGCAAACCCTCACGCCTCAGCCGCATCGCGACACGGACGATGATCAGCTCGCCGACGAGTACGTTCAGAACTTTGAGCTGGATCATCTCGAAGATCATAATCTCGTGAAACGCGAGCCTCTGAAGAGCGGTTGGCGCGATCTCGTAGAGTCGCTTCCCGCCTGTGCCCGCGCGTACAGACAATGGCCCGACACCGGCCCGTACCCGCAGCCTCACGTAGCGATCGCAGTAGATCCCAGTACGCCGCCGGAAACGCCGCCCGCGCTCGTGGGACGGAGCCCTTGTCGCGCTCAGCCCGTCGACGACATCGTTTGGCTCCCTCACATGCGAGAACCTCTCGACATGCGCACCGTTCCCTGCGGCAGCTACGAGGACTGGGACAGGCGCGAGTGGAGGGAACAGGATCATCACGTACAACAAGTCGGCATGCGCCCGCCCAGCTCCTGCTCTGCCATATCGCCTCGGGGCGGCGGCCACCTGGCATACCAGTCCTCGTCCTGCGGAGACGACCTCATCAGCGACGACCTGCTCATGACCTTGAGCGTTCGCGAGCTCAACAAGAGACTACACGGGTTCCCCCGCGACGACGTGACACGGCTTAAACAGAAACGGCGAACGTTAAAGAACCGAGGATACGCTCAAAACTGCCGCAGTAAAAGGCTCCTGCAGCGGCAAGAGCTCGAGCTGGCGAACCGATCCCTGCAGAACGAGGTGCACCTGCTGCAGCTGAAGGTGGCGCGCGTGACGCACGAGTGCGACGTGCTGAAGCAGCGGCTGTCGCTGGTGGAGCGCGAGCACGCCGTGCCGCAGCACGCGGGGCACGCGCCGCCCACGCCGCACTCGTCGCCGGAGTTCTTCTCGGAGCTGTGACGGCAGGGCGCGGCGCCGCGGCCCGCCGCCGCCGCCGCTGCCGCCGCCGCGGGCGCGTCCGCCGCGTGCACCTGGCAGCGCTACTGAGCGACTGCGACGCCGGACTGCTCGTGCTTTTGTTAAGTTTGACAAATAATTCATTAATTATTATCATCAGTTCCAGTTTTATAGTTTTTTAATGGTGGAACATTGAAGCCGTGGATTCTCCATCGAGAAGGCATTTCAAACACCGTGTTAAATGTATGGTTGTGTATTCATAGCTTCGTTAAAGTATATTAATATTATGTATTATTAAAAATTATACATAAGTTAAAATGATGCAGCTCATTGATCGAATAATAATAATTGTAAATAGTTACATAAATAATGGCTAACGACTCTATTAACTTAGGACTTTTGTTTTCCTAATAAAATATTCTTAAATAATTCTGTTCTTTTGTTCTTTGTATTTTGCCGCAAATAGGGCTCTCATCACAACGCATTTTTATATAACTTACCAATTTTATACATTTTTTATAACCTT
The DNA here is from genome assembly GCA_029955525.1 of Oeneis ivallda. Lineage (NCBI taxonomy): Eukaryota > Metazoa > Arthropoda > Insecta > Lepidoptera > Nymphalidae > Oeneis > Oeneis ivallda. The sequence goes on along the minus strand of JARPMR010000002.1, from coordinate 16,458,203 downwards.
CGTAAACAATGCTGTACCTTCTATTAGGTAGAGCCTTATCGATGTAATTTGCCTGAAACGCGACGCAATACGCAGCAGATGAAAGCAGCTGTAATTTTGACCAGACTAAACCAAATCAAAAACAAAAAGCTTCCTTCCTGTTCCAGGTTCCTACTTCTCCTGCAATGTTACTAAGTCAACTGAATTATTGGTAAGGTAAATTTACCTCAACTGATTTATTGGTAAAGTAAATCTACCAGTGTTTGATAAAACCTATTGATCTATTTATTGACTTCGTTAGTGAAATTCTACCTACTTTTACTACAGCTGCCAAAACAAGTGTAAATTGAAAATTTAAAACACCCCCGACATGTGAATCTATGGTCGATATACCTGATATCCTGTTATCGAGTTTTCTGGTCCATCCTCCTCCTGGATCCTTGATCATCATTTCTGTATAAGCACTTACTCATTAAGACTATTTTATAAAGCCAAAACACACTATATCTACTGTAAGTTGCTGAAGAGTTGGGTATCCCACAGACTACTTGATGCTGCAACATTAACCCAAGGTTCCATGCCTTCGAAATAATTCGAAGTAACAGTACCTACACCAAAATCAATCGCACCAGTGAAAGTCTGTTGTAAGACCCTTTAATCAGGTAAGAAATGAGCTGATGATCTTTAATTACCAGAGCAGATCTTCATAAATTATAGCTAGGATCCACCTCGAATACGTTAGCTATAAAACAGAAAAAATTGCTTAAAAATCGGTTTATTCGTTAGGGAGATATGAGGGAACAGACAGAAACATAGATACAGACGTCAAACTTATAACCCCTTTTTTCCATCGGGGATTAAAAGTAACAAATATTGGTCAAATGAAAATCGGATATGAAAATTGATAATAATATAAAAAAAAACTTTAAAAAAAACCGACTTCAAACGCCACTGAAAAGTATAAAATAATTTCAGTTTGTACACGTATGTTGAAGTCGGGTGGGCCTAAATAGAAACGATGAAAATAATGCGCCACGCTAGCCAAAATTTTAATTTGTAGGTCCGGCACAGAATATAATAGTATTTGGTACAGGTACGTTGAAGTCGGGCGAGCGTTGCAGTTTCAGAGTTCTATTGAGGCCCGCCCGACTTCAACATACGTGTACAAACTTAAATTATTTTTTTTAATTATTTGAATTGAATTAATTATTTGAAGTCGGTTTTTTTGAAAGAATTTTTATTTATTATTTTAAGCTTTTTAGTGTAGCTTCATAGGATACCTAAATCTGCACATTCTCTGATCGCGAGCGTTTGTTTCTATTCATTGATCAAAACGAATCCAAACAATTCATAGCTGCTATTATTCTTTCAAGAGTGAACTAGAGTGCTAGATATCCTGGCTGCAGCATCAGCTCATCGTGTTGCAACCATTGCATTCTATGTAGAATCAAATACTTATCAAAACGAATCCAAACACGACATATCTGCTATTATTTTTAAAGAGTACTAGTGTGCTAGATATCCTGGCTGCAGTTTCAGCTCCATCATCAGAGCCATTCCATGGATGATATCCAATTATGGATATTATGGATGATTAAGACTACTTATCAATACGAATGAAACGAGCCCAAACTAAATATGGTTACGTAGTTTCAATACAGAGTGCTCATAACCACCGTTCAGCTTCATCATCGGACCCTGGATATTATCTAGGACCAGAGTACTTTTTAAGACGAATCAAACGAGCCCGAATTCCATGGTGTTACATCGTTTTACTACAGAATTCCCATAGCCATCTTCCGCCTCCATCATCAGATCAGCTCCATGTTACAATAATATTGCATTGTAATCCGATTTACATGTACATGCACATTTTCAGCTCAATCGGAAACCGGGAATGGTTCTAATACACCTTGCAAGACTTGACCTAAACATACATTGCAAGATAAATAAAAGCTTGTAAAAATAAGATGATAAATAGAAATTTAGCTTAAGTATGTATGTTATGTACTAGGCATGGTAAAAAGTCTACACATACTACGTACAGAGGTACGCGAGCGATTTCCTCTCATTAATTGAGGAGTTCCGTCCTCCATCTCCGAAGATATTCATGAAATCTTCACCAGATTTAAATGGGATCTACCTGCAGATACGCCCTTTCAAATAAAAAAAAAAATATTGAAATCGGTTAAGATTTGAGGGAGATATGGAGTAACATCGACAAAAAAAAAAATAAAAAAAAAATACGCGTCGAATTAAGAACCTCCTGTTTTTGTATTTTTTGAAGTCAGTTAAAAAAATTTAAAATTTAGAAAAAGCTATGTCACCTGAAAAATATAAGTGTGTTAAAAATATGTAAGTAGGTAGTTCTACTTACTATAATACTACAAATAAAGTTAGTAAATAGCGATACTTACCTAGATTATATTATAAGACCGCTTTAAAATTAAAATTAAAGTTCCCACCAAAAGTCATAATTAGGGTTCCGTACCAAAATGGTAAAAATGGGACCCTTATGGTGAGACTTTCTCCGTCCGTCCGTCCGTCTGTCACAGTCGATTATTTCAGTAAATATTAAAGCTATCGACATGAAATTTGGCATAGTTGTGTATAATAGTGGCCCAACATCATTGGAATATAGAAAAATCGAAAATTATTTTTAGTTTTATTAAAAAGGGGGGAAAATCGGGGGTATGAAATTTCAAAGTAAAATAACTATACCGAGTGGGGTACCATATGAAAGGCCTTTACTTGTGCATTCTAAAACAGTTTTTTATTTATTTCTATATATAATAGTTTTTGAGTAATCGGCCAAAATGTCGAAAAAAATACCGTTCCCCTCCCCTTATCTCCGAAGTTTACCAATCGAAAAATCTGAAATAATTATGGTCAATAGAAATTTATGTATATTTTACGGGAAAAATAAAAGCAATGCGAAAATTATTTTAGTTTGATTAAAAAAGGGGGAAAATCGGGGGGTTTGAAATTTCAAAGTAAGATAACTATACCGAGTGGGGTATCATATGAAAGGCCTTTACTTGTGCATTCTAAAAAAGTTTTTTATTTATTTCTATATATAATAGTTTTTGAGTAATCGTCCAAAATGTCGAAAAAAATACCGTTCCCCCCCTTATCTCCGAAGTTTACCAATCTAAAAATCTAAAATAATTATGGTCAATAAAGGTTTATGTATATTTTACAGGAAAAATAAAATCAACGCGAAAATTATTTTAGTTTAATTAAAAAAGGGGGAAAATCAGGGGTTTGAAATTTCAAAGTAAGATAATTATACCGGGTGGGGTATCATATGAAAGACCTTTACTTGTGCATTCTAAAACAGTTTTTTATTTATTTCTATATATAATAGTTTTTGAGTAATCGGCCAAAATGTCGAAAAAAATACCGTTCCCCCCCCCCCTTATCTCCGAAGTTTACCAATCAAAAAATCTGAAATAATTATGGTCAATAGAAGTTTATGTATATTTTACAGGAAAAATTAAATCTACCTGCAGATACGCCCTTTCAAATAAAAAAAAAAATATTGAAATCGGTTAAGATTTGAGGGAGATATGGAGTAACATCGACAAAAAAAAAATAAAAAAAAAATACGCGTCGAATTAAGAACCTCCTGTTTTTGTATTTTTTGAAGTCAGTTAAAAAAATTTAAAATTTAGAAAAAGCTATGTAACCTGAAAAATATAAGTGTGTTAAAAATATGTAAGTAGGTAGTTCTACTTACTATAATACTACAAATAAAGTTAGTAAATAGCGATACTTACCTAGATTATATTATAAGACCGCTTTAAAATTAAAATTAAAGTTCCCACCAAAAGTCATAATTAGGGTTCCGTACCAAAATGGTAAAAATGGGACCCTTATGGTGAGACTTTCTCCGTCCGTCCGTCCGTCTGTCACAGTCGATTATTTCAGTAAATATTAAAGCTATCGACATGAAATTTGGCATAGTTGTGTATAATAGTGGCCCAACATCATTGGAATATAGAAAAATCGAAAATTATTTTTAGTTTTATTAAAAAGGGGGGAAAATCGGGGGTTTGAAATTTCAAAGTAAAATAACTATACCGAGTGGGGTACCATATGAAAGGCCTTTACTTGTGCATTCTAAAACAGTTTTTTATTTATTTCTATATATAATAGTTTTTGAGTAATCGGCCAAAATGTCGAAAAAAATACCGTTCCCCTCCCCTTATCTCCGAAGTTTACCAATCGAAAAATCTGAAATAATTATGGTCAATAGAAGTTTATGTATATTTTACAGGAAAAATAAAAGCAATGCGAAAATTATTTTAGTTTGATTAAAAAAGGGGGAAAATCGGGGGGTTTGAAATTTCAAAGTAAGATAACTATACCGAGTGGGGTATCATATGAAAGGCCTTTACTTGTGCATTCTAAAAAAGTTTTTTATTTATTTCTATATATAATAGTTTTTGAGTAATCGTCCAAAATGTCGAAAAAAATACCGTTCCCCCCTTATCTCCGAAGTTTACCAATCTAAAAATCTAAAATAATTATGGTCAATAAAGGTTTATGTATATTTTACAGGAAAAATAAAATCAACGCGAAAATTATTTTAGTTTAATTAAAAAAGGGGGAAAATCAGGGGTTTGAAATTTCAAAGTAAGATAATTATACCGGGTGGGGTATCATATGAAAGACCTTTACTTGTGCATTCTAAAACAGTTTTTTATTTATTTCTATATATAATAGTTTTTGAGTAATCGGCCAAAATGTCGAAAAAAATACCGTTCCCCCCCCCCCCCCCTTATCTCCGAAGTTTACCAATCAAAAAATCTGAAATAATTATGGTCAATAGAAGTTTATGTATATTTTACAGGAAAAATAAAATCAACGCGAAAATTATTTTAGTTTAATTAAAAAAGGGGGAAAATCAGGGCTTTGAAATATCAAAGTAAGATAATTATACCGAGTGGGGTATCATATGAAAGGCCTTTACTTGTGCATTCTAAAACAGTTTTTTATTTATTTCTATATATAATAGTTTTTGAGTAATCGGCCAAAATGTCGAAAAAAATACCGTTCCCCCCCCCCCCCCCCCCCCTTATCTCCGAAGTTTACCAATCGAAAAATCTGAAATAATTTTGGTCAATAGAGGTTTATGTATATTTTACAGGAAAAATAAAACCAACGCTCTAACTAGCATAGTTTTTTTTTATATTAACAATAAACCTCTACAAACAAAGTTAATGATAAATAAGCAAATTAATATAATATTATCGTTTTACTTTTACTTTTAGAGTACGGAACCCTCGGTGCGCGAGTCCAACTCGCACTTGGCCGGCTTTTTTATTTCGTTATGTTTGGGACTGCATAACTGCGTATTATAATTTGTAACGCATTATTGCTGATCCTACTCGTAAATTATGAAAGGTCGCTAATAGCTGATATATCATCAAAATTTTAATGATATATATTTTCATAAGTGATATAATATTTAAAGTAAATTAATTTATTTTAAACCACTGTAAAAGTGGTTTAAAATAAATTCCTGAAAGGTATTTAATAAGTAAGTAATAGGGTATTTTACTCAAAAGCTAGTGTTTGTATAGTATATTCCTACTTGTATTTTTAGTTTTTACTTATGTTTAGCCGCAGCGCCTAAACTACTGAGCTGATTTTGATGAATGAGGTGTCAATCGATTAGTTATTACAATCCGGCTACTATATTTATGTGGCCGGGTGACATAAGTAGCTACATTTTATGTATGAACAAAATCAATATAACAGAGTTTACTTACATCCTATTTTCTGTAGTTGGGTTACAGTTTTTAACTTTTATTAGACCTAGTCGTAATTCCTACCTAGTTCCATGCTTTTATCCTTGTTTCAAGATTGTAGGATTTATAGGTCACCTGGCACCTGAGTTACTTTTGATGACCAGTGACCAGTCAGTAGGTGGAACTTTGTATGAAAACTCATTTAAGAAGCCTGAATTTTAAATGCATTTTCGTTCATTATATTGCTTTCATTATTTATCATATATTTATCATATATTTATCATATATTCATCATATTATTCATCATATACTTATAGAAGCAGTGATAGCCTCGTGGTTAGGACTGTGGTCTCCTATTCGGGGGGTTACAGGTTCGATTCCGGGTACGCACCTCTGACTTTTCGGAGTCAAGTGCGTTTAAGCAATTAAATATCACTTGCTTCAACGGTGAAGGAAAACATCGTGAGGAAACCTGCACACCTGAGAGTTCTTTATAATGTTCTTGAAGGTGTGTGAAGCCCGCCAATTCGCATTGGGCCAGCGTGGTGGACTATGGCCTATAACCCTTCTCTGAGAGGAGACCTGCGCTCAGTAGTGAGCCGTTGATGGGTTGCTAATGATGATGATGATTCATCATATATTGCTTGTAACTAGATACATTCTTCTTTGATTCTCTACCTACGTAGAACAGTAGTTTCATCATTCCAATTCAAGATCCCATTTTAAGTTCCGACGCGTTTGGTGGATCCGATCTGTTTCCTCCGTGATTTTTTTAAAAATTTATATTGATGATAGGTAGAGCACATATTTTTTTAAACATCTCTTTGATATCTGAACCACTAAAGTTAAGCATGGTAATTTTATCCGGCTTATTTAAAAAAGGGGTAAAATTGTTACATACCTACGTAAAATAGTGGTAAATGAGACCAATGACTTATTGGAGGTGCGATTGAGCAATATTGCAAGTTGGCGACAAACAGTGATTGCTCAACAGTGCAATTTAATGAGGTCGTGTGTGTCGTATGTTGGTAATTGTACCTAAAGAGCATTGTTTAATATTATATTGGCCAGGTTTATTTTTAGTCCACGAAGCACTTAAAAGTAGTTCTAGAGTAGTTCGTGGTTTGAAGTTAATTTTTAATAAGCATTTATAATTAATCTGTGATTTAGTATGGAGATGTAAAACATGACATTTTCCATACTTTAATTATTTCATAATTGCTATACTCTTACGTTTTTTATAGCCAGCAAACGAGCCGGCGGGACCTGATGTTAAGTGATTAGCGCTGCCCATGAATATTTAGAGCACTAGAGGCACCACCAATATGCGTTGCCGGCTTTTCTGGAGTTTGTTGGTCCACCCCTTGAATAATCCATGTTGAAGTTTAGTAGGAACACCGCCGAAGGCATACTTACTTGCATATATTATTCCTCTCCTTTAACAACCGATAGACGTCCACTGCTGGACAAAGGTCTCTTGCATAGATTTTAACGGGACTCGGACCTGCGCTGCGGCTCCAGCGCGGCGGCTCCCTATACGATTCCTCTGATGTCTTCGGTATCTTTATATGCATATCTTTAGGTATATCTTTGTAGCATAATATAATGTTGGAAAATTCATGTGCCAATTTTGTAACGCCATTAGACTAATCAAAGAAATTCTAGTTAGTTAAAATTAGCGAGTGAACGTCTACGTGGAATTGATTCTAAAAAAAAATACTTATTCCTTGAAGTTATACTTATTACCCTGTTTTCTCCTGATCTGATGATGGAGCAGGAATCTGGGTAACCTCGATCCTCGATCATCCTCTATCTAACACCTACTCATTGAGATCACACTATATTATCTGGTGTAAGTTGCTGAGGAGTTGGGTATCTCGCAGACAACTTGATGCTGCAGCATCAGCTAAAGGTTACCATGAATTGGAAATAATTCGAGGCAGGTACCTATAGTACCTACACCTTTCAAATTAATCGCACTAGTGAAAGTTTGTAAGACCCTGTCAAGTAGGAAATCAGCTGATGATCTTCAAACGGCTGAGCAGACTTTCATAAATTATAGCTACAATACGTTAGCTTTCGAACAGAAAAAACCACATCAAAATCGGTTCATTCGCTAACGAATGAAACGGACCGGAATGATTGGAGCTACGAGAGAACAGACAGACACATATACACAGACATACACTTCAAACTTATAACACCCCTCTTTTTTGTCGGTGGTTAACAAAAACAAAATATATAATGACGAATAACTATAATACTAATACTAAATAGTATAATAGTAATATTATACTCAGCTAACTTGTACCTAAATAATGATAAATAAGTAGGTAGGTATAATAAATAATTATTCTATTGAGATATCAAATTATGATAAACAGTATACTGCATGTGAAAATAAACAGGAAACCAACATTGTTGCTGCAAAGTACCTACCGTACGATTGCAAGTAAGTTCTTACAAATTGTAATCTAATACCTCTTGTTATTAAGAATTGTGGGGAGTCATGTTCTCCGATAATAAATTACTGTTTGGACGACATTTGATAAGTTTAAAGCTGCTTCTAATAATAATATAAGGCAAGATTATAAGTTGATCACAAACTGCTAGTTCTTAGAGCCGAATCGCTAGAAGCCTTAAGATGGATACAAAAGCTGTAAGATTAACTTATCTATATGAAAAAAAGCCGGCCAAGTGCAAGTCGGACTCGCGCACCGAGGGTTCCGTACTCCAAAAGTAAAAGTAAAACGATAATATTATATTAATTTGCTTATTTATTGTTAACTTTGTTTGTAGAGGTTTATTGTTAATATAAAAAAAACTATGCTAGTTAGAGCGTTGGTTTTATTTTTTCTGTAAAATATACATAAACTTCTATTGACCATAATTATTTCAGATTTTTCGATTGGTAAACTTCGGAGATAAGGGGGGGAACGGTATTTTTTTCGACATTTTGGCCGATTACTCAAAAACTATTATATATAGAAATAAATAAAAAACTGTTTTAGAATGCACAAGTAAAGGCCTTTCATAATATGATACCCCACTCGGTATAATTATCTTACTTTGAAATTTCAAACCCCTGATTTTCCCCCTTATTTTCCCCCTCTTTTAATAAAACTAAAAATAATTTTCGATTTTTCTTTATTCCAATGATGCTGGGCCACTATTATACACAAGTACACAACTGTGCCAAATTTCATGTCGGTAACTTTAATAGTTACTGAAATAATCGACTGTGACAGACGGACGGACGGACGGAGAAAGTCTCACCATAAGGGTTCCATTTTAACCATTTTGGTACGGAACCCTAAAAAGTTTTTAAAGGCCCGACTACGGTCAGTTAATGGTGTGGGATCATCTTATAACCAGTTATGTAGTCCGGCTTCTAAGTTTTGCTCCCTAACATTTTGTTTAACGGAATAAATAAAAACAACAAAATAATTTCAGGTAAGTATTTTTCTTCGATAATTTTTAACCAGAATAAATAAATTGTGGATTGTTCAGAGAGGTCCATCTATGTAAAAATTACCTAAGTTGAAATTTATGGGTTGATATCTAATATCTTTGGTCCATCCCAAGTTTGACAGCTTTATTAAAACAACTACAAAAGACAAAAGTACTTCGTTAAACATGAGGTACCTAGTTGTTGTTTAAAAGAAGTCATTGCTAAGGCTAAGTAACGTTTAACTGAGAATTAATAAAATATGACGTTTGATTGACAGTATTTGTACTGAAAATCTGTCAAAACGTCAAATTTTATAAGTCGATTAAAGATTACTTGGCGAATGCGAAATAGGCCTGAAATGAGAAAAATTTGGAACTAATTTATTTTATATGGGTAGATAACTAGTAGATAATAGTAATAGGAAAAAGCTTGTGTTACCAAACAACGAAAGCTCGAAGCCCTTGTCCGCCTCTCAATAACTGCGATATTATCTTTAATTCACCGAAGCTTACAGCCTCCATAATATAGTATGGTATGTCAGTTACATACATTTGTATGTACCATTCTATTCATAGCAATATTGTAAAGAGAAAGGCTGCGGTGGGGGCGACGGGGCGTGCACTCGTGAGCCACGCCCCGCCAGAGCGAGAGGAACTCTACGCCGCCTATTGAATTCTGAACGCAATCGGCTTTTCAGTCTGAAAGAAAATGCGTGTACCGTAACTCCTTCGCTTTAACGTCTAAACTTCTGCATACTCTTACCGAGCGGGTGCATTTTTTGTAAAGCTTTCGGTTCATGTCCATGCTCTCTTCTTATCTATGGAACGCTTATAAGCTGTAGTTGTACGTAAGTGAGGCTGTCATGCAAATGGAAGGCTGTTAATGAAGTCGAGGAGAATTATGGGCGTTGTTACTGCGCGGCGGTCCGGCAGCGGAATGGCCCATTTTGTTGCTATACATCATTTTAATAAATGGCACAATTACTCAATTTTATTGGGCTGAAATGAATGGACATAAAAAATAAAAATTTCTTAATACCCACCAGACCAACTTCATAACTATATAATAACACTAGCTGACCCAGCGAACTTCGTACCCCCAACAAAAATATTTAGGGGTGACATGACACAATTACTCAATTTTATTGGGCTGAAATGAATGGACATAAAAAATAAAAATTTCTTAATACCCACCAGACCAACTTCATAACTATATAATAACACTAGCTGACCCAGCGAACTTCGTACCCCCAACAAAAATATTTAGGGGTGACATGACACAATTACTCAATTTTATTGGGCTGAAATGAATGGACATAAAAAATAAAAATGTCTTAATACCCACCAGACCAACTTCATAACTTTATAATAACACTAGCTGACCCAGCGAACTTCGTACCCCCAACAAAAATATTTAGGGGTGGTATTACCCTTATCAATTAGGGGTATGAAAAACAGATGTTGGCCGATTCCCAGACCTACCCGATATGCACACAAAATTTCATAAAAATCGGTCCTGCCGTTTCAGAGGAGTCTGGTAACAAACACCGCGACATGAGGATTTTATATACCTACTTACCTACCTATTAGATAGTATGAAATTGGTCTGCTATTCTTGGTTATACCTATAGGTGCATGAAAAAATTTTTACGCTTAATTTTCACTTACTAAGTTAAATTGCTTTTTGCAATAAGAACATACCTAAAAAGTAAATCTAATACTTAGTGGGTTCTTAAAAAATCTATACTGTCTCATCTCTACTAGGTCGGTCCTACATATTATTTTAGGAGAATGTGCTAAGACAAAGCGGCCAATCTCAACGAAGACTAGCCAACTAGGTAAGAGATAATATGGTGCACAGGTACACTCACTATTCCCTCATTCTCGTAGTCCGAATGGAACGGTAATCTAATACAAACGACGGCTTCGCTTGCTGTCCGAGGCACGGTATTGTTACTCCACAAACTCAACTTAGGACTGCATCTTTGCAACTTGCAGTAAAACCCAATTACATATTATTTTTGGTCCAGCCCAGGATTCAGACTCGATTTGCAGCCGAATATTCTCTATTTTCCAAGTGAATCTATCATTGGTACGGAATGCCATTCTAACCGAGATGATCCTGTAAGAATCTGGGCTCTCAAAAAGTAGTGAATAACATTATATAACACTACACATTACTATAGGTACAATATATTATAATGATACAAATATAATATAAGATTTACAGTACCACCTGTATAAAAATAGGTAGTTTAGCTGGCTATGAGAAAGCACAAAACAGCAAGCTCAGGTCGCGGAGTCTACACTCGACAGTCGCAGTCGAGTAGAGCGGTGCGCGGCGCCGGCGGGAGCGATGGCCGCGCGTAGTGATGAGCCAGCATCGCGCGGCTGCGGCGACGCGGCACATTTTTCTAGTGGCAAGGTCGGGTTCCCCTGACGTCACCATTTGATTTTACTTTCCATTTCCTATACAAAATAAAAATCTAATCAATTTTTTTATATATTCCCTTGACTATAATCCTATAATCTCACCTGATGCTAAGTGACGATACCTAACGGTAGCGGGCTAACCTAGAAGCGGCTATAGCAGTTTTTTAATTAATCCCCTCACCTGTTTCTACACGTCATCGTGCCGGAACGCTAAATTTCTTGGCGGCACGTCCTTCTTGGTTGGGTGGTAACTAGCCACGGCCAAAGCCTCCCACAACACAAGCAACAGAGGTTCTATACTTTCAATGATTTTCTAAACGACATAGAAAAAGAAATAAATTAACATTAGGCGGGAAAATGATTGAGTTTTTAACTTATTAAACTGGGTGTAGACTGCGATCAGATAAGCAGTGATAGCCTAGTGGTTAGGACTGTGGTCTCCTATTCGGGGGGTCGCAGGTTCGATCCCGGGTACGCACCTCTGACTTTTCAGTAGAGTAAGTGCGTTTAAGAAATTAAATATCACTTGCTTCATCGGTGAAGGAAAACATCGTGAGGAAACGGAGTTCTTCATAATGTTCTCGAAGGTGTGTGAAGTCCACCAATTCGCATTGGGCCAGCGTGGTGGACTATGGCCTATAACCCTTCTCTGAGAGGAGACCTGCGCTCAGTAGTGAGCCGTTGATGGGTTGCTAATGATGATGATGATGAGACTGCGATCAATAATTTTAAATAGTATTCTTAATGTTGACATAACATAAAACAATATTTTTATTGCGTTGCGTAGGAAAGTAGGCTGACAACGAGCAACGTAGCCAGGCCAGCGTTTTGTCCGCTCAGCAGAAACCCGGCCGGTCGATAGACACTTTGCCGTGCGTCGACGTCCACAGAGATACTTTATTCATCTACAAAATAGGATACTAAAAACATAAAAGCTTTATTTTGAGTTATCCAAAGAGCAAACTCTTATTACAAAAACTGCGATCTACGGGTATAATTACCTACGTATATTATTACGGGTACTTAATGATATTTAAACAGAGAAATCCGCCGGAGACTCTTATTAACGATATTTGGACATTAATTCATGTTTTACACAATATCTAAAATTGTAATTTTTACAGGTCTAAAAGTAGTGATATATTTTGTTTTTTACAATGTGAAAATAATATGAAAACCAGTCAATTAAGTTTTTGTAGAGATTGTTAACAACAGAACTCGCCGAATAAAATCATTTTTTTTGCTCCAAGCGTTTGTTTCAGCTAACGCCAGGGTCCACTAAAATCTATTGTAAATAATAGTGTAATCAATATATATGCATGTAGCCAGTTTAGATCGTCTAGATATGAATTACACAAAGACACTCATACTACCTCGCTCATAACAAGGGATGCGTTCGGAACAACTTAGCCGATATCGTACTTCCTCCAGTGGGATTAAGGATATTGTTGAATAGGTATTTTAGTCATCATGACCTTTCTGTTGCGAAATATTGTACACCAAAGTGGCAGTTTAAGGTGAGTTTGGATCCTCATCTGTAACTTCTAAACTACCTTTAAATAATATTGAAATCTTAAAAATTGAAGAATATTCATCGCATGAATATAGAACCATCTGTACCTAAATAAAAAGAAAATCTAGCTTTTAAATTATAGCCTATTTCAAACAAGGAAAATTTACGTTATAGTAGAAGGGCTGCGGGCGGGCGAGCATAGAGCGACGCTCGCGGTGCTGAGGCAGCAATCTGCCAGCTCGCAGGGTCGCGCCGGTCGATACTCCGTACTAGGTCGACCTCCGGCTGCCATACCGGTAATGTTTTTAACATTATTTATTATAATTATAGTTCAAACATAACCGTATTCCAAATGTTAACGTTAAATTGCTGATAATTCCAATACCATAAACGATAAACTCTCGTTTAAAATAAATGAGATGATATGAAAAACTGAAAAGTAAGTTAGTAGGTACTAGATATACAGTGAATTTCTGTCACATAGTTAAAATTAGTTTTATCGTGAAAGAGAATCTAAAATTTCAAATTCAAATTCAAAATTATTTATTTCACGTAGCTAACCTGTGGCTCTTATGACACGTCATGAGTTCATGACTCTACCACCGGCACCGGTTCGGAAAAGCGGATTCTGCTGAGAAGAGAAGTCGGTACTAAACTAATTTCCAATACAATTTTTGTATTGGAAATCGTTCGTAGTGGAATTTAAAATAAACCAGCGTCTTGTTTAATTTTTTGTGGTTAGACCGAAAGGGTTTTTAAATGCAGCTTAGAATAACTTAAATATAATAATTATGAAAACATGCTTTTGTACGTACGTTCACGTCGTAGCAAAAAGAGGATGTGCTACGAATCGTAGCTGAGTCAGCACTCCGCGGTAACGTTGTAGCGGTCAATACTACGAGTAGGTACGATACTTTAGTGATAGTGCGGACCTCATACTAAATGAGTCGAATATTATAATTTACACGAGAAGTTTAGTGTTTACGTGTTTTGTTTATGTGTTTGATATGTACATATCACCATCCATCGGTATACAGGATGTCCAACGTTCAATACATAGCACGATCCATACAGACTTCAAGGGTGGTTGCTTTGTTTTGAATCTACAAAATAGCAAAATACGTTGAGTGGAACTTAAATTACAGTTTTTGGGAACACTCTAAGTTTTGTAAATATATTTAGCTCAGCAAAGCAATAAATTATTATAATTGGTAGTGGTAATCAATAACCACTACCAATAATTACAATTTGTATAGAGAACCAGTTTTTTCGAGCAGTTTTCCGACTCAGAAATTAGCTGCTGGTTACTAGATATAATTATAAGCACCGAGTATACTTGCCTCAATGCAGAACAAAAACAATTTTTGACGAGCACAAATGGAGCAGTGATGAGCGCTATGGTGTTAAAAGAGGAAAGACCCGGATTTAATACAAGGTAGGGGCAATTTAGGAATTTATAATTTCGAAATTGTTTCTGGTCTGCACCAGCTACCATATCGCCAAGCGATTTAGGGTTCCAATTCAATGCCGAATATAAACCCCTTAATAAAAAAAAACGCTAAGTGCGCGTCGGGCCACGCGCAGTGTATGGTTCCGTAGTTGAAAGTCTCAAATATTATTGCTGACCTAGGATAGTGCTTTTATTTTATTTATGAATATTAATTACATTTTGAGTTCCATAGTTTAAATACTATAATATACTACAAAATATGCAACTTACACTACGTGTAATACCTAACTTAGAAAAAACAGATATAACTCCTTAACTAACGAAGCCTACTTAACCGTGATAGTTTTTCTTTAAAATTCATTATATGTATATACTGCTGTGAATTTTTTCATGTATCCTTTATACAACCATTTTGTTGGAGGGGGGGGGGGGGGGGGGGGGACACTTGAACCTTATTAAATTTATCATTTTAAAATAAGTATCATATTTCCCAAACGGATCCCTAAATTGAAAAATGATGTTCCCACACCCACAATATTTTTGAAAGACCTCAACGACACCTCACACTATGGAATAGACGAGAAAAAAAAATTCATCCCCACTTTACATGTAGGGGAGGTACCCTAAAGAAATATATTTTACAATTTTATTTCACCACTTTGTCGGCGTGATTGATATTTATACCCTTGTCAAATTACAGATTTCTAGTACCAATAGTCTGAGCTAAACCGCGGATGGACTGACAGACAGACAGACAGACGGACGGACATGGCGAAACTATAAGGGTTCCTTGTTTACTAAGGAACCCTAAAAACCATTAATGGTACACTTATTTCTTGCAGAAATGTCTGTAAGCCTAAACTTTACATAAAATTCTAACTTTAGTACGTGAGATTTTAGTTTGGAGTGAACCACAAGTAGTACAAAATATGGTACATGTGCTATGTAGTTGGAAATCTCAGGTTTACACGTAGCGGCGGGGGTTGGCGGGGCGCAGGGCGCGCGGGCAGTGCGAGCCGGCCGCGGGAGTGGCACGGAGCCACGGATCGCTAACTAGGCACTATTTCCAATCGATAGGTCGTTACCGAGCACCGGGCGACCCGCGACGGCAATGCGACTCATCACTTTAGACGCTACGTCAGGTTACTCTCCTTTTCTCGATGTCCTTCAAATTAGCTTTGTAGGTCAGGTTTTCGTTGGATTCGGCTCCACGTGGTGTTGTTTGTCCACGGTTGACAACCACCTGCGTGATTCTTTACAACTCTGTATATGTCGAGACTTCTTTATATTCTAATCGTCGCTTAAATATTAATTAGTAAATGTTGATTAAATTATAATTATTTTGCAAAGGTGACTGTTTTTCTATCACTACGCTCTGTTATTATTAAGTAAGGGAAGAATCTACGCTAAATAAGCCGCCATATAATCAAAATGATAGCTGATTCTTACGCCGATGCAAATATCTTAATTAATATTAGCTCTTAATCATTTAATGTCCCTTCACTATCACTTTTATTAGCGATCATGGCCAAAATTGCAATTATTGCCATTATTTTGGTTCATTATCACGATGTCAACAGATAGTCTAGCCGCTAGAGTATATTTTGTAGCTAGGTACTTGTATTAATACACAGAAGTCAAAAGTCAACAAAATAAAGCAAAATAAGTGATAGCCAAAATAGCAGTGGTTAGTACTACGGTCTCCTGTTCGGGGGGTCGCAGGTTCGATCCCGGGCATGCACCTCTGGCTTTTCTAAGTTAAGTGCGTTTAAGAAATTAAATATCACAAGCTTCAACGGTGAAGGAAAACATCGTGAGGAAACCTGCACACTTGAGAGTTCATCTTAATGTTCTCAAAGGTGTGCGAAGTACGCCAATTCGCATTGGGTCAGCTTGGTGGACTATGGCCTATAACCATTCTCTGAGAGGAGACCGCTCAGTAGTGAGCCGTTGATGGGTTGCTGATGATGATTATGATGAATAACTTTTAGAGTTGTATTGTTCAACCTCTTGAAAAAGACATGCCATTGTCTAAAGACTAAAACCATTGAGGGGTTAAATCGCGTCACTAAACACTTAAGTTTCGTGATTGAGTATTGCCGTCTCGTTTACAAGTGTAATCAAGGCAGGTGGTCCTTAACCTCAGAGAGAATTATTATTGTTTTCATTTTCAAACTATTATTTGAATATAAACTACGAAAATAAAAATTCTAATAAGCTACGAAAATATTTTTTTTAAATACACATTCATATTCAAAATCATTTAGGTACTACCTATTTCATGTAGGCCACCTTATGGCTCTTATGACAAGTCAAGAGTCTACCACCGCACCGGTTCGGAAAGCTGATTCTTAAAGAAAAGAAAAGCTGTTTCGGAAAGTGCCGTCAAGAAACTCAGCACTTGCACTTTTCAAAACAAAAATGTTAGAAAATGTTGCTTATATTATATTTTGTGGACAGCTGAAGCAAAGCCAATTAGAAAAGAAATATTTTTTAATCAAATAAACTTTTACAAGTGCTTTCGAATCCTCAAATTAATCTTGACACTGTTTGGAACGGTACTTACAATTCAATACATGTTAAGATGGGCAGACAGAAAGTAGCCCCATTCCCGCCGGTGGAAACAGGCGACTGTTTCTTGTAGGAACCCGATTTTTGACAAAGTGGTGTCTAATTTAATGCCTGTTCAAGGGAAATTTTCGTCTGCAACACTAGTTCACTATTATGTTCTATTCTTCTGTCCGAAAAGAATGGGATCATACTGACGAGAGTTGGTCAAGCTGACCCCCATTTCTAAAGAACTTTTTTGTGGGTCGTCAAAGGTTGTTAGACTTTAATATAAGTTGTATGTGTCGACTTCGTTGGGAGTTAATCCTCCTTACATGGAGTTCAATTAACACAGTTCAAATAAGCGATATACGTAAGTGGTATAGAAGCACTGACGTATATCCTTTCGTATATCGCATCATCGCTTATTAAAAGTTTAACTTTTTATTGTTATGTTGGATGCGACAGACCAAGCCAATGTTGGCGCTAAAAGAGGCCTATGGCCAACAGTGGATGCATATTGAATGATGGTCGACCGAGCGAAGCGAAGGTCTTTGAGTTAACTAGGGCGATTTGCACTTGTCCGTCCGTCCGTCCGTCCGTCCGTCCGTCTGTCAGAGCCTTATAACTTTTGAATTACTGAACGTAATTACTTCAAATTTAGATATAATATGTAAACCGATGGCCTCCAGCCGAAAATGGCTTAAAAAGTTATAAAAATCTTTATTTCAGGGGGGCTCTCATAGAAGCGAATGCGAAGTAAAAAAAAAAAAATCGCGTTACATAAAATTGTTACGTATCATTTTAAAGATAATTTTGAACTGAGTACAAAAATATTTTTTTTTAAATTTTTCCCTTAAAATTGACGAAATGGGGGGCTTTCAAAGTGGCGATTTTATACGCTCGCTTGAAGACGCTCTCTAGAAAAATCCGCTATGGATTTTCAAACTGATTTTATGTTTTTAGGTCACTTATATCCTGTACTTGAACAACAAATACTAAAATTATATGAATATTATAAAGAAACGAGATTATTTAATTTTTAATGGGCGTCAGTAATTCATATAGCATCAACATAGCTTCACAATAATGCTAATAGATGGCGCAGTCAGTAACTATTCCCATGGAACTACGAGTTAAATTCAATGTTTGATAAATAATTCAATGTTTTCACTAACGTTCCCTAACCTTTACGGGCTACCTATAAGTTAGGTGATTGATGTTTTCTGTCAACTTATTTATCACGATCCTGTACGGGACACCTAAAAGGATATTGGGACGGATGTTAGGACTTAGGATTGTATTTAGGAGCTACCTACGTTAAGAGACTCCTACTTAGGGGATGATTTAGGTATGTTTGGTGAAAACGGGCATAATAATAATGTCAGTTTTGGTTATCATGTATCGATTGAATGAATAATCATGGGATACCGTTACCGCGAGGTCTCAGTTCGGGGCGAACCACTAGTATTTTCTACTAGGTACATGATATTCGGGTTACGTGGTCACGAGATACATATTATAATTCGTCAAATCTGTTGATGATTGTTCGCGCAAGGGGTGCTGCCTGTGTTTACCTATGCAAAACTTGAGTACATTTTGCATTCGTCTTCCCGCATGTGTTTTATTCGTTTACTCCAGTCGGCCGAGCCCGTAATCGGCGCCGTGTTTGCGAGGGGAATCTCTGCTGACTGAGCCCTACAAATATATGTCGTAAGATTTAATAGACATGTAATGGATATCTGGATGACGTTTTAAGGATTTGTGCAAACGGAATATGTCATTTCTTTTCCCATAATTGGAATTTTATTTGTGGGATCTTGGATAATACCCGTGCCCTTTCAATTCTTTCAGAGATTGAGCATGTATTTTATTGTTATCGAACCTGTATAAAGTCGCTCTATATGTATAACTAAGGAACAAAGAGGGTCCTCACATTCTTGAAATGTATTATTATACTTTGACACTCATTATCATCTCAACTGATGGATAGGAAATAGGTCTCTTAAAAAGATGGCCACGTAACACGATCTTATGCCGTTTGCATCCAGGGGCTGCCAGCAACTCGATTGAGATCGTCCGTCAATCAATGGTAGATCTTCCAACGCTGCAATTAATAAGGTATAGAAAAAGGATTTGCCATAAGTATATTTCTAAGGTGTACTTATTTATTTTTACTGTGCTTGTGATTTTGTGGACTCTGCTAAAATATTACCTAAGTATTACCTACTTAATAAAAACACTTTTATTACTTGCATGCTAAAGGCAAGACTGTACTTTAAATAAACTGGAAGTAGGACCTAAACCGTATTGGATGAATCGATGAATTTAAGTAAATTATAGAGCATTGGAGCCTTGAAGATATTCTGTTAGTGTCGCCCAGTGCCGTCGGCTTTTGCACTTACCTATCTCGAGAATTCTGCACTGGCTGCATTCTAGATACAATAAATAAGTTAACATTTAAATTGAAAAAATATTATCTAGAAAACAATAGTTATACAATCACGTGCATGATTTTTTATATATTTAGGTACCTACGACAAGTTTCTCATTGTCACTTTTACTTTTATATTCTAAGTTTTAAGCAGTAAAACTTAGCTGTCAATTGAATCATACTATTTTCTTAGGCCACGTTTTCGCATAGGCGTGGCGTTGCGCGTCGCGCGGCGCGTCGCTCGCTCGCTCTCGCTCGCCCTCATACCTTGGCCATATCGCGCGACCGCTCACGCGACTCGACGCGCCGCGCGAAGCGCAACGCCACGCCTATGCGAAAACGTCGCCTTACGCATCGCATACTGGTACTGGATCAATTTCTTATAAATTGATTGTCTCCAACAAATGTAGATATTATTCCAGCATCTTTATTTTACAAGGTTTTCCATTTCTATAAGTTAGTTCCATTCAACATCATCATAATCATCATCACCAACCTATCCATTGATAGGTTGGTGATGATGATCGGTACTCAGAAAAGCCATTGCTTTTCTGAGTACCGATTTCCTTTCAGAGAAGGGCCATAGTCCACCACGCTGGCTTAATGCAAATTGGTAGACTAACACACCTTTGAGAACATTATGAAGAACTCTCAGGCGTGCAGGTTTCCTCAAGACTTTTTTCTACACCGTTGAAGTATGTGATATGTTTTACAATTTTTTATTTGCATAATGTGTGTACTTAAGGTGGTTAATACAATTATTTCACAGTCAAGCACATTATCCGTAGTAGCCGGTGTACAAACATTATTGGAATCTTTGATTATTGTAATTAAGAATACACGGGATACACATTTTTATAAAATAACGTAGGATTTTAGTGATAGTTGCAGCTCTGAGAGCGAAATAGATCGCTCTACTGAATATTCGTAATACGTACTCCATCTCCACCTTACCCGTCGGCGGCGAGTTGTAGATGCGGCGGGTGCGCTCCGCGGGGCGTCGCCGCAAACGCGATTGTCGGCAAACGAACCGGTACATGCTATTACCGCGCCACCTGCCTTGTGCCTTCTGTGGTGCCTGTACGGCCCTACCGTATACCTACCCTATATCGTTTTGAGAATCGCACTAAGAATGTTATAGTTTTTGTGTTTAAAACAAAGATTTTGTGATTAAAATCATGAACGACTCTTGGACTGTGCAGGTCTAATTGTAATTCAAAGTGGTCTCTACAATTATAAAAAGGCAACTTCGAACTTTTAACCCCTAATACCTATATAAATTGAGATAGTAGGTATTTAGGCCACTAAACGTAATTACAGATGAGTAGGTAATATGTCTAAGTCACCTTTCACTTCCACAGCGATGATGATACGTCAACATCATGTTAGCAATCTCAACGACATCCACAAGTCTCTAACGGTAGATTCAATCCGTCCTTTCAATTCTTGAACTAAGGCCATTATTCTTTTGCTGGAGAGAGGCTTTGGCCAAGGCTAGTAAACTGCACCCTACCATTAAAATCGTGCAGCCAAGCGATTTAGCGCTCTGTTGATGGCGTGTATAAACAATTAGGGGTATGGATTGCATATACACTGCCATACCTCTTCCAAGTTAACCCATTAATATTTCAGAGTCGTCACTCCGGATCAGATGAGATCGCAGTCAAAGGCTTGTCAGCGAATAAAAAAACGTTTGTAGAATGTTCTGGTTGCGTAGGTTCTTAAATAGTAACTATTATATTCCAATCTGGTACCTAATAGCTTACAAGCGTGGGCAGGTTACCTGGAAATTTATGGAGGCGCGATAATATACATAGTATTGTTTTGTCTAGCATGTTGCAGACTTGCAGATACCTATTTCGTCTCAACATCCGATCCCTGTCCATGAGAAAAGCTTTAAGCAGGCGCCATGATAAGGAACCTGTATACCTACTACAGTATACCTAATAAAAGTAAATAGGTAGGTATCAAAATCAACTTTAGTTTTCGTCTGAAATCAATAAAATTAATCGACATTTCGTCGTCTCAGACATAGATGCCCACTTCTAGACGAGTTAGAACCTTACCCAAGGTTAGAACCCAAATAGTCTTATTATAATACTAGATGATGCCCGCGAATTCGTCAGCGTGGATTAAGGTTTTTTTAATTCCCGCAGGAACTCTTTAATTTTACGGGATAAAAGCCTGTTAAACCTGTTATTGCTAAATCGGTTCATTTGTTGTGGCGTGAAAGAGTAACAAACATTTATCCATCCATCCATCCATCCATCCATCCCTAAATAGCATACATCCATCCTCACAAACTTTCGCTGTAATGTTAGTAGGATTAAAAAGAAGTAGGATAATATGAATAACCTTTTGAGAGTTCTTCAAAAAAGACTCGATCCTGCGGGCCCGGCTCATTTTATAATTTTAAGGGAAGCGGTGATAGCCTAGTGGTTAAGACTTTGGCCTCCTTTTCAAGAGGGCCAGGGTTCGGTTCAGGCGATTTTGCAGGTACAGTTGCATTTGCGTTTTAATTATCATTTGCTTTAACGGCGACGGAAATCATCGTGAAACCTGCATGCCATGACAGTTCCATAATGTTCTCAAAGATGTGTGAAGTTGCTAATCCGCTTAAATATACTAACTTTAACTCCTCGTTGGTCTAGTGATTAGCAAGTTCGACCCCTGATGACGATGTCCCGGGTTCGATTTCCGAGTCGGGCCAAAAATGTATTGGGATTTTCTGTAAAAAATATTCGCAGTACCAGCCCGGAGTTAGGAAGTTGGCGGTGAGTCACCCCCACCGTGTATCGGAGAGCACGTAAAGCCGTCGATCCTGCGCCTGATCTCTCTCCGGTCGTGTCGGATTTCCGTCCCATCCCAAAGTGCACCTGTGTTTGCGCACACAATTGTGCACTATAATATCTCCCGCGCAGATGACTGATCTCAGAGGAGGTTGGCCGCTGTGACCGAATTCGATCGGGAGGACATTATTAGGTATACCTACTTTTTAAAATTACCTTATTTAAAAACAAAAACCGGCCAAGTGCGTGTCGGGCCACGCGCAGTGTAGGGTTCCGTAGTTGAAAGTCTCAAATATTATTGCTGACCTAGGATAGTGCTTTTATTTAATTTATGAATACTGAATATATTTTGAGTTCCATGGCTTAAATACTATAATAAACTACAAAATATGCAACTTACACTACGTGTAATACCTAACTTAGCAAAAACAGATATATCACTCCTTAACTAATTAATCCCAAGTTAGCCGTGATAGTTTTCCTTTAAAATTCATTATATATTCTATGCTGTGAATTTTTTCTTGTATCCTATATACAACCATTTAGCTAGCAGAGGGGGAGGACACTTGACTCTAATAAAATTTAGCACTTTAAAATATCATATTTCACAAACGGATCCCTGAATTGAAAAATGGTGTTCCAACACCCACAATATTTTTGAAAGACCTATTCAACGACACCCCCCACTAAGGGATAGACGAGAAAAAAAACACATTACAACAATTTCCATGTAGGGGAGGTACCCTAAAAAAAAATATTTTTCACAATTTTATTTCACCACTTTGTCGGCGTGATTGATATTTATACCCTTGTCAAATTACAGATATCTAGTACCAATAGTCTCTGAGCTAAACCGCGGACGGACGGAAGAAAGACAGACAGACAGACGGACGGACATGGCGAAACTATAAGGGTTCCTTGTTTACTACGGAACCCTAAAAATGCGGTGGTCTGCGGGCTTCACATTGCTATAAAATGTGCTTATCATGCAGAATCGTTGTAATGAGAATCTCATTAGGATACCTACCTATTCAATTACGAAATGATACAAAAGGATTCCAATGGCGTCAATGTTATGAAATGCTCACCTTGGGTTTGTGTAACGCGATCGCGCCGCTCGCTACATTGTTTTTGCGAATTTGACTCCGCAAAGATAAAAGCTTTATCGGCAAGGTATTAGGTACTGCTTCTGTGGGACAACATTGTTGCACAATTTATCATCAATTTATTATAACAATCTAGTTTTGTAAGAGCCATGAACTTTTCATTCAACCACGTATTTTAGTACAATACTGAGAAAGAGTGCGACGTCAGAAGGAAGATACGCCTGCATCGGGCCCCTTGGCGGAATGGCAATGATATCAGCCGTGGTTGGTGCTGCCTCGAGCATATCATGTGATGTCATGTTTTTGGTGTGCGGTAGGCTCCCAAATCCTTCCACATACGACTCAAAAAATTGTGACTTAAAATGGAAGCGAAAAAGCAAAAGACCTCCAAAACCGGTAACCCGTGCTAGCTGCATTTAGATGATTAACGTTGCTCACCCAGAGCAGTCGACTATTAGGTATGCGCTGTTACGTACTACCACACAGACCTAACTCCCTCTTTTGAGAACTGTTTAATTACAGGAATGCCTAAGACTTAAATAAAAACACATTTATACTTAGTTGTTTGTGATTATGAATTTAGTTATTTCGTGTACGTGTATAGTTGTAAACGTCAGTTTAAATGTGTTTAAGTTTTAAAATATTTATTATAACATAAATATAAACATGCTTCTTCAAAAACAATGAGTCTTACGCTTGTACGCAATTAGAACACCGAGGCCGCTTCGCCAGGTCGATACGGAAGGTATCAAGAAATAACATCACGATTCACGTCAGATGTGTCTAAAAGTTCTCTAAATGAATAAGAACTCTCTGTAGCGATTTTTCATTTACTTATTTATTGAGGAGAATTTGTAAAAATTCTTCTTCCATTGACTAAGTTATCTATTTAGAACAATTTTAGAGATTTTTAAGAAACTCTTCTCTCTAAATAACAAAAATAATAATTGTAAACTTAGCTTGTTATAACTATTCGAATTTATAGTAAGTAATAAATAAAGTAAATAAAATATTATGTAACTTGTATGCAATTTTTTTAGTTTTAGTTTAAAAACTTACTAAATACAACAATATTCGGGACCGCGGCGGCGGGCGGGCGGTGGTATTTTTAACCGACTTCCAAAAAGGAGGAGGTTCTCAATTCGGCCGGTATTTTTTTTTTCTATGTATGTCCACCGATTTCTCCGGGATTACTGGACCGATTCGCGTGATTTTTTTTTTAATCGGCAGAGGATGTTTGCGAAATGGTCCCATAAAAATGTTAACCTTCAACTCCTCAAGCCTGATGCTGCAGGGATATTGCTCACCTAAAATTATGGGGATTTAGGAAATTTCGATTACGAATTGATATTGTAGGTAACAAGTATGGACTACATCATGGAGCTCCAAGTCTTAGCTCCTCAATCATAGGATACTACACTTAAAAGCTTAAAATAAAAATTCTTTTCAAAAAACCGACTTCTAGCGCCACTACAAAGTATAAAAATAATTTTAGTTTGTCCACGTTTGTTGAAGTCGGGCGGGCCTAAAATACAAACTATGAAACCGACTCGCGATGCTTGCTCGATTTCTACAAACGAGTCTCTCATATTGTGTAGCGTCGCGCATCGGTTTCATAGTTTGTATTCTAGGCCCGCCCGACTTCAACAAACGTGGACAAACTAAAATTATTTTTATACTTTGTAGTGGCGCTAGAAGTCGGTTTTATGAAAAGAATTTTTTTAAACAAATGGATTTCCATTGTAAAGCAGTGATAGCCGAGTGGTTAGGACTGCGGTCTCCTATTCGGGAGGTCGCAAGTTTGATCCCGGGTACGCACCGCTGACTTTTCGAAGTTATGTGCGTTTAAAAAGTTAAATATCACATAAGCTTGAATGGTGAAAGAAAACATCGTGAGGAAACCTGCACACCTGAGAGTTCTCCATAATGTTCTCGAATGTGTGTGAAGTCCGCCAATTCGCATTGGGCCAGCGTGATGGTGGGCTATGTCCTATAACCCTTCTCTCAGAGGAGACCTGTGCTCAGTACTCAGTAGTGAGCCGTTCATGGGTTGATGATGATGATGATGGATTTCCATTTGCCTCGATTCGCTGCTGCCTATGTTCAAAAGTATAGAAGTAGGTACTTATAAATAGTAATATCAAAATATACAATCATCAGTTACGACATGGTTTGAGACTAGATTTAATCACAGCATGTTTTTGTATAACACCAAAACTTGTATGGCGTAGATGTAGATGTAACGATCACCATGGCTTAGTAATGAGAGCTGTGGTCATAATAGTCTCCGGATTTGATTCCCGGTAAGAATGAGTGGGATTATATAATTTCTGAATTATTTTGGTCTGGTCTGATCTGGTGGGAGGTTTCAGCCGAGGCTATAGTCACTACCGTAACGGCAAAGTCTGCCGTTTCCGATAGTTAGATGTCTCGCTGAAACCGATAGGGATATGGGTTGCCAAAAAAAAAGGAAAAGTTGTTGTACCCCTTCCAGGTTAGCCAGCTTCCTTCTTGGATTGTATCGTACCTTACCATCAGCTATTATAACAGTCAAGGGCCAACGAAGAAGAATAAAATAAGTGTAAATTAAAAATTTAAAACACCCCCGACGTGTGAATCTATGGCCGGACTGATGTGTACGATATGTGTCTGACATCCTGTTACCCAGTTTTCTGCTCCATCATCAGATTCTCCTCTTCGATCCTCGATCATCATCTACCTAACTCCTCATTGAGACCATTCTAATGAACCCAAACATATCTGCTGTAAATCGCTGAAGAGTTGGGTATCCTGCTGACTACTTGATGCTGCAGCATCAGCTCAAGGTTACGATGCCTTGGAAATAATCCGAGGTAACAGTACACCAAATTTCAAATCAATCGCACCAGTGAAAGCTTGTAAGACCCTTTTATCAAGTAGGAAATGAGTTGATAATCTTCAAACGATTGAGCAGATCTTCATAAATTATAGCTAAGATCTACCTCGTTGCATTAGCTTTCAAACAGAATAAACTGCATCAAAATCGGTCCATTGGGGAGGCTACTACAAGGGAACAGACAGACATACAGATAGACTCATACACACATTAAACTTATACATAACACCATTATTTTTGCGTCGGGGGTTAAAAATAGATTGAATCATTGTTGTAGGGTAAATGTGGGATAGACGCCTCAGTGGGATAGTTGCCTCAGTAAAAACGTAGCGACATATATAAACATTAGACCCGTTATGTTTTGTTTTAATGTAACCCTACCCCCGCCCGTCCTTCAGTCAGTGCCACGCACTTAACTGGAACGGACGTGTCGCGAGTTGTGAGACAACGAATATTTTTTGCGGCAATTAATTCGTGAATTTGGTGCGTCTCAAATTTTGATGCGCTCGAAACTTTTGATTTTATGAGGTAAGTGACTATATTTTTGTTTTATTTAAGTGTAGATGTATCAAATAAAAGATTTTGTTTATTATTTGTGTATGTTTTAACATATTTACTTCAATATTTTGAGCGGCGTCTATCCCCACGAAAAAGGATAGATGCCTCATTTTTTGTGAGTATAGATGCCTTTAGAGGTATCTATCCCTTATTAAACTTTAATCGATTTTTTTTATTGTAGATATGCCTCGCAAGTACGTGCGCAAAGTAGGGGCAAGCCCTCGGGGCGAATGGACGGAAGATGCGCTACGAGAAGCTTTTGAAGAAATAAGGCAGAATAAGCATGGCTTGAATGAAATATCTCGGCCGCTATTCCAGAAAGTTTCTTTGCAATCTCCGATTTGTCATCAAGCAATCAACTCCGTGATGAGCCACAAGATATCTTACCTGAAAATACGTTAAAATTACCTGGTCCCTCATGTAGCAATCAGTTGTTGCCAGAATCAAACTGCAACGAGGTTTCAGCTTTGGCTGAAACTCAAACTTCTACACTAACAAATGTTGATCAAACACATGATAATTGTGGAAGTCATGATACAACGAGAGAAGATTCTCCATCTCTTCTTTCCCAATCTCATTGTCTGCAGCCAAATGAAGAAGGCGTAAAGGGGACACCTAGCAAGTTTTTGCAAGAATGTTCGCCTGTACCGAAAATTCCGATACCTTTATACAAAAGAGGAAAACAATCAGCTGCAGTATTAAATTCCAAAGAAAACATAGATAATAAGAAAATCAAAGGTAAAGCTACTCCTAACATACCATGCAAAAGTAGTAAAGTAAAAGGACCAAGGAAGATGACAGAAAAAAGGCCAAGAGTAGCTTCAGAAGAGACAGATTCATCTGCCACAAATGATTCTGATGAATTTTTCAAAGAAAATGAATCTCATGTTGACGTAAAACAGAAAAATATGAAGAGAGCTAAGAAAATAAAAATAAAAGAAAGAAATGAAACTTCAAGTGTTAATGTGATTCAACGTCCCATTCGTGCTGTTGAGAAAAAGCAACGAATAATCAAAAACGCTAGTGAACGAAAGGCAATCCCTTGTAGTGAGTCAGACTCTCTTGAAAATTCGTCAAATGTATGTCTGGAATGTTTTGAAAATTATGAGGAAACAAAATCAACGGCAGACTGGATCCAGTGCGTCATGTGTAAAAATTGGCTGCATGAAACTTGATTACTGTAATCCTTGTCAGCGATTAAAATTACGCCATGAAAAAAATATAAAATAGTTTAAAATTTAAATTAGATCAATCGTCTAAAACGTATCAGAAGTTGCCATTTTTAATATTCATAAGGTAAGGGCACCTAATTCCGAGGGATTCTAAAATTGGCACCTAATTCCGATGTATATAGAAAAACAGCTTTTTCTACCCATTACCAAGCTCATATGCACTGCAAGCTATTTTAATCAATTGATAGTTTATCGTTCCGTGATTGATTGACAAAAAGGTTGGTTTTATGTGTGTAAGTTTTAAATTATCCGATAAATTTTGCGGTAGCAGACGGCCCGAACGCACGCTTCATACATTCTGAACCTTGTGCACGTGAGTACCTAAATTTTTTAAATAGTGTTTACTCGTTAATTTTGTACAGTTTTTGTTTTTGTTTAGGTTAAAATATTGGAAGGATTACATTTTTTATCGAAAACGCTTAACTTTTGTAAGATTTTGTAAAGAAATGAAGTTGAAAATGAATATTAAAAATAACACGGCATTAGGTGCCAAATATTTTAGCCGGTTCCTAATGCCGAGGTATACCGCGGAATAGCAATTTCATAGGCCTAAACATTTTTTTAATTCTTAGGGCCGTTTTTATGATAAGCATTTCTTGCTTCGATTTCTAATACTTAAATGGTCAATCAGCATAAGAACACCTTATCCGAGGTACACTTTGGCGTCGAAATCACTAATTATAGCCTATCAAAGATTATCTATTTTGGTAATTCATTAATTGATCGTATGGGAAAGTTAAGAAAGGAAAATTAAGTTCATACGTATTTCGATGCAATGTTGAGAGAGTATAGTATATTTTTGCGAAGATATTCCAATTGAGAAATAATTTATTTATTTACTGTGGAAAAAGCTTTTCTTTTTTAATACTCGGAATTAAGAAACGTTTTTTGTTATAAAACGCTATTCCGATGTATATACATCGGAGTTAGGTTCTATGAGCACCTTATTACGTGGTATAAACAGAAGTTAAATACAGGATGTTCACAATATTACCGCAGTGTGTATGATTTCAGTGTATTATATTTGCCATTTCAAATAACATTCGTAATCTAAAATGTTTATGTAAAATTTGCAAATACAATAATGAAATAAGGGGTACTTACCCGTGGTACTACCGGTGGTACTACTGGTAGTACCACAGGAAATCAGGTCCTACCAGACACGTTGGTATTAACACGTGCAAAAAAATCACCCGTAGTTTTAACTAGTTAATTTTATAAATAAAGTTAAAAGTTTTTATAGAAAACAATTAAACTTAAACGACACCGCATGAAAGTAAAAACTAATTTACACCAATTAAAATTCAAAATTATTTATTTGATGTAGGCCAATCTGTGGCTTTTATGACAAGTTAAGACTACCACCGGCACCTACTTAACGTTTAACAATTAACTGTATTAGCATCCACCTTGTTGGTTTGGAAAACAGGTACCAACATCAACCCTAACGGGAAACTAACGGGAATCAGGTAAACGGACAGGCGCCTTCCCACGTTGACTTATACCGTCATTACTCGCTCGCTTTATAACTTATACTCACGGTAACGGTATTCCATGATTATTCATTCAATCGATACGTAACGACCAAAACTGACATTATTATTATGCCCGTTTTCACTAAACATACCTAAATCATCCCCTAAGTAGGAGTCTCTTGACGTAGGTATCTCCTAAATACAATCCTAAGTCATAACATCCGTCCCAATGTCCTTTTAGGTGTCCCGTACAGGATCGTGATAAAGAAGTTGACAGAAATCATCACCTAACATCATCATCATAGGTAGTCCGTAAAGGTTAGGGAACATTAGTTTAAAAAAATATATATATTTAAAAAAAAATTTAAAAAATATATTTTTGTACTTTGTTCAAAATCGTCGTTAAAAAGATATATCGCGAGCCTATGAAAAGCAACAAAAAATATTTTCCTTCGCATTCACTTCTATGAGAGCCCCCCTGAAATAAAGATTTTTATAATTTTTTATGCATATTCGGCTGAAGTCTAAATTCTAATCGATTCTAAATTAAAGAAATCTAAATTTGAAGTAATTACGTTCAGTAATTCAAAAGTTATAAGGCTCTGACAGACGGACGGTTGGACAAGTGCAAATTCACTCAAGTAGACTCTGAGACCTCGCTTCGCTCGGTCAATAACCGGTCATAAATATTAGTAATTTTTTTTACCGGTATCGATAACATTGGATGTTATTTAGGAGTAATAATTTATTATGGTAATTAATATTACTCACCATAAGAATATTATTAATGGTAGATTGTGATATCCATTTTACTAGCCATCTAAGAAGACAGAGACTAGGCTGATTTAGAAACCAAATTTAATAAATGCAGTTGGCTTTTAAACACCCTGTAGTACTCTTTCTACTCCTTTTCCTTTTGTATTTTGAACACTCGGAATTAGGTACCAAATGCATCGGAATTAGGATTTTTACATCGGAATTAGGTGCTCCGGACTATTTTCATATTTTATTTAATTTTACATATAAATTAAGGTTTAATTATCAAACTTTTAGCTTATTTCAAGAGTAAGTCAAATAACACTTCAGATAAAAATAGCCAGTCCGGTAGAAAGGTATAGTGAATGCTTAATTTTTGATGATTTTTCAAGTTTTGATGAAAATACCGCGGAATTAGGTGCCGTTACCTTACTAATATTGTATTATTAGATACTAAAATAATTGATCTCAGTTTTCAATTAAACCAAAGATGATTGTGTTTATAAATGAAAATGTAACAGTAATTGTTGATTAAAATAAATAAATCCAAAATAATCTTTTATTATATGCATAGGGCATCTATCCCACAAGCCAAATCATCATTATGGCATCTAACCCACACTTTAGGCATCTATCCTCGATTATAAAACTTTCTTTTTTTTTGTACCAAAAAAAATACAACTACTAATGTTAAATTACTTTAATTATTTATTTCATTAATAAGTACACAATACATCACAATCATGTAATTGTTAAGAAAACTCATATTCTATAATTTATTTGCCTATTTCAAAAAGTGCGGCAACTATCCCACATTTACCCTAACATTCAAGACCCTGTAGTTAAAGTATTCGCACGTTAGATCACGTGTTACTATTGCTAATTTTCGTGCCAATAATCTTTTGTAATGTGATTAACACCATATAAGAAGATTAATCAATTAGGTTTCTAAACATTACACGATATAATTACGAGTGGATAATCTTATTAATCTATCATGGGTAATAACAAAAAAATTCTGTGTCTGTTTTTATTCGTTTTGACTTTTTGTTCGGTTCGAAAATCTGTGAAAATTCCTTTAGTCGTCATTTATTCCAGTATTTAAATTCTAGTTTGTAACATTTTTAGAACAATATTATGTAAGATCCTCCACCTGCTGCTACTCTCACCAAAGATTTTCAGTGAGAGGTTGTTCTAAGACGAGAAGAGAAATCTTTAAAGCGTGCTCTACTACTACTTTTACTTTAGACTTTAGAGTCTAAAGTAAAAGTAGCTTAGACTGTAAATAGTTTTAAAAGGATAAACAATTAGGCACTTTAACCATACATTAAAAACCTGTTCAAAAATATCTACAGTCTAAAGAGACCAAATAATTGATTAATGATGTCGTCACAAGTGTTCAATCAGGTTGTGGTCAGGCGGGCGTAGCAGCGCGTAGCAGTAATGGCGGGGAGCTGCCGCCTGTGAATGCCGCCGCTTTGAACAAAACAATTGGGCACTAATGATTTCGTAACACTGTTACACCAACTATGTGAGTTGTGGGGAGGAAGAGCAACATATTAAGCGGAACCATCAACAGATTTAACCAATCGTTGATATTATTGGACGGGCGCCTCGATGGAAATTGAAAAAAAAATCAGTACCGTCATTGCGTAGCAGTTACAACGCGGCTTCATAAGTGCTCACTGCTTCAAATTTTGAGCCGGTGATTGTTTCCTATAAAATCTAGCTATCATAAAACAAACGTGAAGAAAACGAAAAGAAAACGAACAAAAGTATCAGTGATTTTACTTTAAGGAGTATTGGCTAGGTATAGTAACCCATTTCTGAATACTAAAAAAAGCTACTAGATTTTTTAACTCTCTAGATACATTTATTATCATCGTCATCTTTAGCAACCCATCAACGGCTCACTACTGAGCGCAGGTCTCAGAGAAGCGTTATAGGCCATAGTCCACGACGCAGGCCCAATGCGAATTGGCGAACTTCACACACCTTCGAGAACATTATAGAGAGCTCTCAGATGTAAAGGTTTCCTCACGATTTTTTCCTTCACCGTTGAAGGAAATGATATTTAATTGCTTGAACGCACATGACTCTGAAAAGTCACCCGGAATCGAACCTGCGACCCTCCCCCCCCCACCCCAAAAACCCCTAGGCTATCACTGCTTGCATTTATTATAGCTCTAGGAAATTTGTAATGACAAAAGAAAACTTATATATATAAAAGAAAGTGGTGTTAGTTACACTATTTATAACTCAAGAACGGATGAGCCGATTTGGCTGAAAATTGGTGGAGAGGTAGCTTAGAACCAGGAGACGGACATAGGATACTTTTTATCCCGTTCGACCGCGTTTCCGTTAAGTCACTATAAAACGTGGTATAACAAAAACGCAAGACATATAAAAGAAAGTGGTGTTAGTTACATTATTTATAACTCAAGAACGGATGAACCGATTTGGCTGAAAATTGGTGGAGAGGTAGCTTAGAACCAGGAGACGGACATAGGATACTTTTTATCCCGTTCGACCGCGTTTCCTTTAAGTCACTATAAAACGAGGTATAACAAAAACGCATCTGACATGGAATAACAAAACGCAAATGGCAGTGGAATAACAAAACGTAAATGACAGCTAAACGTAATTTTGTCTTTGGTTAAGTATGGTAAAACATTTGACAATTATAAAAGTGTTATAATAAAGCATTACTGATATTATAAATGCGAAAGTGTGTTTGTTTGTTGGTTTGTCCTTCAATCACGTCGCAACAGAACAGCGGATTGATGCGATTTTTTGCATGGGTATAGTAATGGATGTAGTAGTGGTTCCCCAGACCGGGAGACCTACTTTTTATCTCGGATAATGAAAGAGTTCCCGCGGGATTTTTAAAAACTAAATCCATGCGGACGAAGTTGCGGGCATCAGCTAGTTTTTAATATAATAATATTTTACGGTAAATAGCTTGCACATCTTTTTAAATTATCTGATGCAAGCTTTGAATCTGCAATAATTTTGAATATGATTGCAAAATAATAAATATGACAATGATTAAGTTGGTTAATATGTCCAAACGGACATTCACCTCGGTTTGTAAATCACACTTCAACAAAACAACATTACATTTTGTTGAAAATAAACTGCTAAGTTACTATTTCATCGCTTTCGCAAAACTCTGTAGGTATTATAATTTGAAAGAACACACTTTTTCACACATGATATATGTTTTCAAGACAGATACAAGAAGTTGGTATTACTTGAAGATTTAAAAGCAATTGATTAATCTACATCAACATCTACACTAATTATAAAGAGGAAAGATTTGTTTGTTTGAATTGAATAGGCTCCGAAACTACTGGACGGATTTAAATTAAACTTGATGATGATTGCATGATTTAAGTTCATATTACGAGGTAGGACATAGGATACTTTTTATCCCGAAATTTAATTTCCCTTCGAAGAGGGGATGAAAGTCAAAATGTGTAGTTAGTTAGTTTAGTCTTAGTTGTAATTCATTAACGCGTAGTCCGATTTAATTCATTCTTTTTTTGTTAGAAAGGACGTACTTTAAAGATTGGTCCCGTAAATATTTCAAGGTTTAAACCCTGATGATTCATGATACAACACTCCCTAACCATAGGTATTCAGAAACTACTGACTGTGAAATTATATTTTGATTGCCAAGCAAGTATTTAAGATTGAATACCAGGTCCGAACCCTCAACCGTGAAGATGCAGGGTACTGCACTTCTAAGATGTGAGGATTTAAGAATTTTTGATGGTCATTTGATATTGTAGGTACCAAGCAACGACTTCATCATTGTACTCCAAGTCCAACCCTCAACCGACAAAGTCGCGTGAGTGAGCTAGTGATCAACAAGTGTTAATTAAAAAATTTATTTTTAAATGCAAGCTTTTAGTAGCTACATCATTAGACTCTGGATATCATCTAGGATCAGAGTACTTGTTATGACGAATCAAACGAGCCCAAATTCGATGGGGTTACGTCGTTTTATTTTATTACAGATTTCCGATGGCCATCTTCCGTCTCCATCATCAGATCAGCTCCATGACACAATAATATTGCATTGTCATCCGATTTACACATACATGCAAAATTTCAGCTCGATCAGAAACCGGGAAGTGGGTCTAATTCATCTTGCAAGATTTGACCCAAACAAACATTGCAAGTTAATTAAAAGCTTATTGTAATATTTTAAGTTGTAAATAAATCAGTACTGAGAAGGGACGTTTATATGAACAGTGTTTTGAATCACACATCTTACGGTACATATAGGTTTTCTTATTATCCAATTGAATAGTCAAGGAGTCAGTCGAGTCGAACTAGAAGCTTACTCTAATCCGTCACGGACGGTGTCTAATCCATGTAATTGGTATTAGCCTTATTTGTTCAATGGATTTTCTCTTCACTTACAAGCTTAGCTTCGAGGCTACCTTATATACAATAATTATTTTATTGGCAAACTAGTCATTGCCTCTAACTTTGAACGCGGTTGAATGATGACGTTTGTGCCGAATTTTATCAAAATTGGTTCAACGGATTAGTTGTGGAGGTGTTATAAACAGAAATATACGATTTAGCGGGAAGGCTGGTTTCCTTACTTTGTTTTTCTTTACCGTGAAAGCAAGTGATATTTTTGATTGCTTATAAGCTTATAACGCTTAAATCCCTGATAAATCAGAGCTGCGTGGCTAGGATCAAAACACTGACCAACTGAAAAGGAGTCTTAGGGTGAGATCTGTAGATGGCACTCACACCACCTCACACTCAGATCAGACTCAAGACTAAGACAAAACGAAACAGGTTTATGTCACGAACTCACGACATATTTGTGTCTCATTTCAACTCTATCTTGAGTCTTGGGCAGACCCAGAATACGATCTATAGATAGCCTTATATAGCCTTAATCTTAACCAGGCTAACACCTTCGTTGGATAATTAAGGCTTTCTTTTAATAATTTTTTTAATACTGATAAGCTTCGCGATTTTTACAGCTTACTTTAATGCATACCAAATTTGCAAGGTGTACAAAAAAGGGTGTGTCAATCAGTGCTGGAATGCAGGGCAATTCGCAGGATCATCATTTAGTGTGGGGCGGGCGTTAGGGACGTTGACGACTCATTAGAGACTCATTATCACTGAAGGGCGACATTGATCACCTATTCATTAATTGTTTCGATTTCGATGTGAATAGTCAAACCTAGTCGTTAAACCATTTTCATAAGTTTTCTTTATGGGCGACTATGATCAATACTCTGGGATGCATACTGACGAAGTACTAAGGTATAATACTTTTTTTATGTACTTATCACTCTATATAAAAGTAGGTAAATATATTTAAAAGTCAGAAGGCCAATGATTGAGAGTGGGCCAAGATTGCTACCAATTACCATAGTCCGTGTGTTTGTTTTAAAACGTACTATAGGTAATTTGATTTGACAGATTTCCAAACTTTCAAACGTTTCAAATTAAATTCGCAGTTAAACTTAAACTTGTAAAGTCCGCTTGCAGAGACGTCGGATTAGGTGTAACCCAGGAATAAATTTGTAATTTTGACAGAAGCTTTGTATTAAATCTATCAAAGCAGCAGCTAACTCTGGGTTAAAAGGATAGCCCAGCGTTTCTGCAAGCGGGCCTAATCGTAGTAAAATCGGAAACTCTAACCTACAAATAAAGACGTTTTGACAGCTTTTGTATTGGAAATATTATTAAGGTCAAATTAATTCGTCGGTCAAAACTTCGGGATGGCTAAATACCTAGGTATTATAACAAAAAACATTCTAAAAAAGAACTAAATTTTTGATACCTACGAGCAAGTCTGCCAGAAAATATTGTACCTATTTGGCAGACTTTAACTTTGCACACTTCTTACCATCACTAAGATAATATTAGTATAATATGAATATCCTTGCCTCTGATCTGCTACCGCCTGAAGCATAATGCAAGTTGACGGACAAATTGCCTTCGTTTTGAGTCTGCCACCTTTGGCGTGCGGATCAGTGTCAAGAGTGACGAGGATAAGGATCCGCCTAGAATTTTTAACTCTTATTTATTTTTATGCGCTTTAGGTTTCTTTATGAATTATTTTTGTGATATAAGAAATATTATTACAACCAGCGATCAACAGAAAGATCAACAGCGATCAATTTAAATACCCCTCATTCAACATACCTACTTAAATGCAGATAAATTATAAAAACCTATGCAAATAACATTTTATGTTCTTATAGTAGGTACCTACATACCTACTGCGTTTTCTTTTGAGCAGAGTGTAGAATGTTGGACTTAAAAAAAAATTTTCAGACTGTATAAGGTCTAAAAAAAGTTTGGAGAACCTAGTCAAATCAGAGCCATATTTATTAAACAGAGACTATAAAATCTCCTATTTGTAATGCGTCAAAGATGACGAACGCTACATTTGCCTTTAAAACTAATTAATGAGTCTAATCCATTACCAAATTATCTCTAAACGCACTGCAATAAATATCGATATCTGTCCATAAGTATCGATACAGTGAGCGGAGACAATATTTACTGGGCTACTCCCCTGGTCCTGCCGAACGGAAACTTATAGTTTTCTTGAGGCGCCCGCCGAATAAAATACTGCTGTTCGGGTAATAAATCAGATCGTGTCGCGGTCGCAGCCGGCGCGGAGACGCCTCGTCCTCCCGGACATCGCCCGAGCTCCTGGCCCGCTACATTTTAATAACAGAACTCCTCCGCCATAAATGGTCACTGACAGATTTTATTTCAGCTCATATATTATGCCCAGTTGCGCACGTGAACCTTTTATCAATACGGGGTTCAGTTCAAGGAATTTACTTTCACTGAAATCGGATTCATATTGGCTCTCCTCGCATGGTCTTCATAGTCTACGATCAATCACATTCTTACTAAGGTAATTTTTTCTTAATAATTTTTGCTATTTCCTGAGAAAATTCTTCAAGTTTTAATAAATTCAGCGCTATACAGCACAGGCGCCAGCATAGTATGGTTTATGGGCAGTTTTATGGCGACCGCTGTCGAGCTTCCAATAATAGTGACCGCGAGGGTGTCGGGGAACATATCGCAGCTGTTTTTTACACGTTTTCTTATAGCATTTACCTCGACAAATAGGAATTTAGAAAATCTTAAGAGACTTCCATGATATAAAAAATAATTAAGCCTCATATTACCTACTAGTTGTATTAAATGCTTATTACAAGGTTTACGCGTACATGTTATAGACTTGATTGTTGTTGTATATTATTTAAATAAATAAATACATTACCAAACCCAAATGTAATAACTAATAACAGAAGATATTCAAGGTATATTATATAAATCAAGAACCACCTTACAAATCACTACTTATGAGCTACAAAAGTACGATAATTTCTTGGATTTTTTTGGCTAGAGATTTTCTACCCCATTTCTGTTCAGAACTGACCAAAGCCATTACAATAAAAATATTAAAAACCGCATAAGTAAGAGGCAGAGGTCGCCGGCAGTTCGGTGCAAATGTCGCCCCGGACACTTACATTATTCCTGACTGCCCCTGCCCGTGCCCGGGGACTTTCGTGGCGACCCCCGCTCCCATTATCTCAATACTTTAGATAGTCACCGGGACATTCTTCGATTGACGGTCGTTCCGCTAAATGACCGGCCGTTTGACGAGATCCGATTAGTCATGATTGTGTTTGTGTTGTACCTACTATAAAAATATAATCCCCTTCCCCACAAACCTCTCAACATCCGGTTAAATTTGATATTGATACAATTTCTTCAAAAGGATTGAGGACTTATCAAAGACGGTCATTACAAACGGCGCATAGATGCAGACTTTGAATGGATTTTCTTGAAATTTAATCAAACGACGACTAAGATTGTGGAGAATCAATCTTAAAGATTATTTACTTCGATGGTTATGAATTGAATTAGGATTGGAACTATTTTCAATCTGCTTGAAGATGTCTTGGAAAATACGTCTGATAAGTAAAAGTAAAATGTACATATAGCAAACGTACGTATTTTAGAACGAAGTAGTTTAATTACGTACGTAGGATCCACAACTACCTACCTGCACCTAATTAGTTATCGACGTACCTACTCGTATTTATGGAAATTTCCCATCCATGTAGGTATGTTGTCATAGAAAAATAAACTCAATAGCGCAGCAATAAAATATTGATTTGTCTTGTGCTAAAACTATTTACGTAGGTATATCAAAGAGACACAAAGATAGCTTTGTGTATCAGCAATTTGCGAGGTTCTTATTACATTATTTTTTCCTAGTGAACCATTCCATGTCAATAAATGTAGCTGTTATATGTACATAATTTGAAAATTTCTCATTTAATATGAGTAATTTGTTTGTAGAGGTTACCGTGAAGGACAGATGGCATTTGGATTTAGGGGGGGGTTCGAGGCATTATAATTTGATATATTTTTTCCCGTTTTTATCAAACTAACCAAATTTTTCCACACTCTTTGCGAGTCTGCAAGGCCATTGGGCGTTGGCCTTTAAAAATAAATTCTGTCGTTCTAGTCTATGAAATATTAGCATTATGGTTGTAATTTGTAAGTTAATATTCAGGTGCAAAGAAAAGATTAAACCTGCCATTCGATTTACAAAAACCGGCCAAGTGCGTGACGGGCCACGCGCAGTGTAGGGTTCCGTAGTTGAAAGTCTCAAATATTATTGCTGACCTAGGATAGTGCTTTTATTTTATTTATGAACTAGCTGATGCCCGCGACTTCGTCCGCGTGGATGAAGTTTTTAAAATCCCTCAGGAACTCTTTGATTTTCCGGGATAAAAAGGAACCTATGTCACTTTCCAGGTCCTCAACTATACCCATGCAAAAAATCGCAAAAAACGTCGCTCCGTAGCTCTGTTGCGGCGTGATTGAAGGACAAACCAACAAACAAACACTTTCGCATTTATAATATTAGTATGACGTATTAGTAAGGAAGAATTATTAATACTACGATAATAAAGGCGATCTAATTAAATTTTTGAACACCAAAGCTACTATTGTGACTTAAATATGATCGTTAGATATATAATCCCTCGGTGACTTTTTGTAGAGAATAATGAGTACTTTAATCATGTAGTAAATTATTTTTATGTATCATCAATAGTTTTCTCAGCACACGCCAAATAATGCATTTTATAGGCAAAATTTTCCTACTTTGGGTTATATTATTGCAATTTTCTTAAGGATCTCTATTTTTTTTGACAATAAATTATAGCCTATGTTACTTCCTGATAACTTAGCTTTCCATTGGTGAAAAAATTAATTATTAAAAAAAAATCGGTCCATTAGTTACAGAGCCTATTCGGTACAAACAAACAAAAACAAAAAAATCTTTCCTCTTTATAATATTAGTATAGATATTGATTACATTTTGAGTTCCAGGGTTTAAATACTATATAATATACTACAAAATATGCAACTTACACTACTTGTAATACCTAACTTAGAAAAACAGATATAACTCCTTAACTAATGAACCCTACTTAGCCGTGATAGTTTTCCTTTAAAATTCATTATATATACTACTGCTGTGAATTTTTTCTTGTATCCTTTATACAACCATTTAGCTGGCAGAGGGGGGGGACACTTGACTCTAATAAAATTTAGCACTTTAAAATAACATATTTCACAAACGGATCCCTGAATTGAAAAATGGTGTTCCCACACCCACAATATTTTTGAAAGACCTATTCAACGATACCCCATACTATGGGATAGACGAGAAAAAAAAAATTCATCCCCACTTTACATGTAGGGGAGGTACCCTAAAAAAAATTATTATTTACAATTTTATTTCACGACTTTGTCGGCGTGATTGATCTTTATACCCTTGCTAAATTACAGATTTCTAGGACCAATAGTCTCTGCGCTAAACCGCGGACAGACAGACAGACAGACAGACAGACAGACAGACGGACGGACATGGCGAAACTATAAGGGTTCCTTGTTTACTACGGAACCCTAAAAATCAATAATGGCTAACGAAGTCGGGGGAGACAAAATAAAAAACGCAATATTTATGAAGGTAATAAAACTAGCTTCATCTATCGCAGTCATAAAAATTCTATGTATGGTTTCAACATCGATATACTTTGCTATCGGCGGTGTACGGAGCATTTTTTAGATTTAAACAGGAGCGATATTTTCCAGTGACAATCAATAGTGCGATTGATGTGAGTGGGGAAAATCGTTCCGGTCGGTTGTGCTTATCGGATGAG
This sequence comes from Oeneis ivallda, assembly GCA_029955525.1. NCBI lineage: Eukaryota > Metazoa > Arthropoda > Insecta > Lepidoptera > Nymphalidae > Oeneis > Oeneis ivallda. The sequence goes on along the minus strand of JARPMR010000002.1, from coordinate 16,417,597 downwards.
CCTATTGGGGAAGACGTTCTGCTCCATTATACTTCGCAATAATCCTCCAATATAATTCTTGCAGATATAACTCAGACAAGTATTAAACTACGATTACAATATAATACCTAGCAACCTATCGGCATTATACCTCGTGGTTGAGACTTCAGCATCCTTTTCAAGGTGTCCGGGGTTCGAATTAGCCTTTATTTCAGAGTTTTGTGCCTTTTTGGGCAACTAAGTACCTATCTATCACTTTTTTAACATTGAAGGAAAACATCGCGAGGAAACCTGCATGACCGAGAGTTCTTCATTATGATCTCAATCTTGTGTGAAGTCTGCCAATCCACACTTGGCCAACGCGGTGGACTATGGCATGTGACTTAACGTAAAAAATTAAAGTCTCATAGCCCAATGGTTAAAGATGCGGACTGAAACTGAAAGGTCGACAGTTCGATCCCCACCGGTTGCACTATTGTCGTACCCACTCCTAACATTAGCTTTTCACTTATTTGGAGGGTAGAGGAAAATATTAGTTAAGTTCTACTTGGCTAGTATTCTTTAAAAAAAACCGCTTTTCATTCTGAGAGACCTACGACCAGCAGTTTACCGACGATTTGTTAGGTACGTAAGACAGATCGGAATAACGCAGATAATATTGATTTGGTCGAAACTATTTTATTTAAAATAAAATTTAAGTAATCGAGATAAAATGGCAAAAAGAAAGCACTCTTGAATTTTTGAAACCTGCGTTTGTTGGATTATTATTGAAGAGAAATAAACAGGTTTATAAATGCATTAATGTCAAAACAGAAGCGCGCTCTACCAATAGCTCGGAGCGTCTTCCCGGAGAGGCGTCTTCGCTCTGCTGAGCTCTGATCCTATCATAACGCAATCGCATATCAGGCTTACCGTAAACGATATAGTTCAATAGCAAAATTACTTGAAAACACAACCTTACTACATTAACTTTAAGGTTGATCTTAGACATTCTACTCTGTAAGTACTACGTGATAGAAAGCCGCTGGAAATCTACAGATATACTTATCGTTGAAAGCCTCCTAGTAAAGTTAAGTTCATACTAGAAGTCAATCAGTGATTGAATGTCAAGCTTTACATAAGTTCTGCAAAAATATCACCTAACACCACAATAACCATCAGTTCGAACTATGTGCCTTCTGTACTACTGTACATCACTACTGAAAATTTGCCTGAAGCAAAATACTACAAATTTTATAATAGGTATAGGGTTGCTAGCGTAAAATGGAAATAAATAATAATTAGCGCAAATTCAATAGCAGCAACAAAACGAATAAAATTTCCACAAAACCTGTAATATGTCCCCCAAGTTTCCCGCTCGCCGATAATCCCTTTAGCGAGGGAAAAACTTCAAAAGTTAGTGCGGGCGTGGTGAGGGCCTGAATTTTTGATCTCTATTAAATTGTTTCAAATGGTTTAACTTGTCGCGGCTCAATCAGTGCTAGCAAGGGCTGCAGGGGCTGCGAGCGACGACGCGCGCGAGGCGCCACGCGCACCACATTGTTTCACGCTCGCTGCCTCGAATACTGATGCTGCATTTTTGTGCCCAAAGATTTACCAGATTCAAGGAATGCCATACCCTGTATCGGCGTTGTAAGCTATAGATTATATTATAACTATATTCTGTTATATCAGTAGAGGTTGTGGGTAAAAGAGTAATCCATCGACATCTATTTTTAGGGTTCCGTACCAAAATGGTAAAAATGGAACCCTTATGGTGAGACTTTCTCCGTCCGTCCGTCCGTCCGTCTGTCACAGTCGATTATTTCAGTAACTATTAAAGCTATCGACATGAAATTTGGCAGAGTTGTGACAAAAATACCGTTCCCCCCCCCCCCCCCCCCCTTATCTCCGAAGTTTACCAATCGAAAATCTGAAATAATTATGGTCAATAGAGGTTTATGTATATTTTACAGGAAAAATAAAAGCAACGCGAAAATTATTTTAGTTTGATTAAAAAAGGGGGAAAATCGGGGGTTTGAAATTTCAAAGTAAGATAACTATATCGAGTGGGGTATCATATGAAAGGCCTTTACTTGTGCATTCTAAAACAGTTTTTTATTTATTTCTATACATAATAGTTTTTGGGTAATCGGCCAAAATGTCGAAAAAAATACCGTTCCCCCCCCCCCCCCCCCTTATCTCCGAAGTTTACCAATCGAAAAATCTGAAATAATTATGGTCAATAGAGGTTTATGTATATTTTACAGGAAAAATAAAACCAACGCTCTAACTAGCATATTTTTTTTTATATTAACAATAAACCTCTACAAACAAAGTTAACGATAAATAAGCAAATTAATATAATATTATCGTTTTACTTTTACTTTTGGAGTACGGAACCCTCGGTGCGCGAGTCCGACTCGCACTTGGCCGGCTTTTTTACATATAGAATTTCTCTGTCTACGATATAGATAGACTTTCTGCTACAAAGGGCGTAACTTCAAATACGTATGGTTTTGGCAATGATTAAAAAACAATATAAATAAAATATACCTAGCTAAATTAGAAAGTTCTTATTCTGGTTCTTAAGTAGAATGGCCCAGGTAAAAAGTCCCTAAGTCCATAATGGCCCAGTCCAAGGAGTTATGGAAAAATTTACTATAGTGGACTTAGGGACTTCTTAAACTGTGCCATTCATTTCTAAAAAATTCGTATTATACGACTATAATGCTTGCATAGTGTGTCACAGCTACGCTATCTTGCCGGCACTGTTTTGTTCTGTTTTTGTATATGACTGTTTTTAAATCTATCTCTTTTTATGAAAAACCTTAAATTTAGAAATTTTTCTTTGCACTTAAACAATTGCTATTTATGTTTTTTAAATATTATGTAAGTAGTAAAAGTAATCGCTGTTACCCATTATTATAATTATATCTATACTAAATATTATAAAGAGGAAAGATTTTGTGTTTGTTTGTTTGTTTGTTTGTACCGTAATAATAGGCTCTGTAACTACTGGACCGATCTTAACCATTTTTTCACCAATAGAAAGCTTAGTTATTAGGAAGTAACAAAGGCTATAATTTATTTTCAAAAAATTAGAGATCCTTAATAAAATTGCAATAATGTAACCCAAAGTAGCAAAATTTTGCCTGTAAAATGCATTATTTGGCGTGTGCTGAGAAAACTATTGATGATACATAAAAATTATCTTATACATTATTAAAGTACTTATTATTTTCTACAAAAAAAGTTCCTGAGGAAGAATATCTAGCTATCATATTTAAGTCACAATGATAGCTTTTGTGTTCTTAAATTTAATTATCGTAGTATTAGTTCTTCCTTACTAATACATATTAAAAATGCGAAAGTGTGTTTGTTTGTTGGTTTGTCCGTCAATCATGCTGCAACAAAGCTACGGATTGACGTGATTTATTGGATAGGTATAGTTGAGAACCTGGTGGGTGACATAGGCATCCCGCAAAATCAAAGGGTTCCCACGGGATTTGAAAAACTAAATCTACGCGGACGAAGTCGCGGGCTCCAGCTAGTAGGTAATATTTAGGCAAAAGACTGGCTCCCCATATACATACATGTATAATCCATAATTTGAGATTGTATCTGCGACTACTTGAAGAAGATCCACGAATTCAAAACACTAGGAGAATGTACTTACTGATTACTAGTCATTAATTAATATTTTATCTATAACATTATTTTCTATAAACCATAAATCCTTGATAGCTGTAGAAGGTATAGGGTCGACTTGTGCGCATCACAGCAAAACTGATTTATTCACTGGTGATATTTTATGGCGTAGTTTGTTCCGGCCGTTATTGTATTAGGGCGGCTGTTTGTTACCCAGCGCCCTCGAGCACATTTTGAAATTCCTTTTTCTAAAAGATCTTAAGATTCTATCACCTGAAATTTAATACGAAATACCTCATTTTGATGCTGATTTAAAAGATTGAATCGTATTTCTCCCCATATCTCCTCTTGTTTTGTGAGTGGCCATGTCTATCTATACAAAAAAATAAAATAAATCCTCTTGGGATACCCCACGGGTAAAAAGAGTTATTGAAAATTTTAAAAGTATGTTCAACGCAGACGAAGGTCGATATCATAGGCTCAATTTACCGTGTTCGATTTCATGAGCTTCGATGTTGTGCATTTCTATCTATGTGGCGTAGGTAAGTACGGGACCCATATTTTGTGAGTGATCATTGATCAAGTCTACTTTTTATCCAAAAAAAAAAACTAAAAGTATGTACTTAGGTACTCTCGGGATTTCTAAGAACCCAAATCCATGTTATATTGCGACCATCATCTAGTATCTACCTACACATTATCCACTTAGTAAGTTCTTAGATTATTGCTAGCATATCTCAAATCCACCCCTTTAAAACATAACGAGATAGCTGCCTTAATATTCGATTAATAAACTCCATAACCGGCGCTCAATAAAAAATAATATATCCCGCTGCCCCCAATTTTAAAAATTGCGTGAAATTAAATTTAGAATATACTTTTATCCCTCTGGAGTCTGACAAATAAATAGCCGTGAGCGGCGGCGCGATTTAGTCACGCTGTAATTGGTTTTTTAATGCGGTACTCGCGAAGTACCACCTTCCGCTTTATCAAGTGAATACATTATCAAATCGTTAGGTCGCGGTCGACCCGGCCCCGTTCATGAATAAGAATCAAATGCGTTGTCGCTTACGAACCGGCAGCGCACAATCGCTTTGGAGGGTTGCAAATTAGTGATTCCGCAACGATTCCACTTATAGACTGAGAGTTGTACGCGAAGATTTAGATTTGGAAAAATAGTCTTGTCTATTTTTCGTCGATCATCCCGTCGTTAATAAGTCTATTGTCATATCTTGTAAATTGTGTGTGTATTGCGTGTGTGTACAAGCTCTGTGTGATATACTTGTATTACGCAGTGCTACCACATATTTAATTGTTTCATGGTTTGTACTGACTTTGGTCCAATTTTTAGTGTTGTGTTTAGTCAATCTACTCGTAGCCTTATTAGTCTCTCTCTCTCTCTTATACTTAATACTTGATAATTTTTAACTTAAGTAAATTGTTAATAACAAAGTGAAAATTAACAATTTTTTAATTTTCCCAACGGGAATCTTTTCTATAGCCTTTTGTATGATAGCTCCATAAAAGGAAAAAAATCCCAGTTTAATAGTTTAACAACTATCGTACTTTCAATGTTGATGTTCGTGCTACAAAAAATTGTTAATTAATTAATGGATAATTAATTGAAAAATCGCGATAAAAATTTTTGATCGCCGGATTATTGTTCATTGATCTATCTTATAGGTGCCTGAATTTTTTCATTTCTTAATTTTCATATTTAATAAGTTTAAATAATATTTATTCATTAAAGGTCCAAAGTGGGCGGAGCTTACGCAAGCGAGAGTTCCCGTTTTCGGCCGTATTTTCAACCCTCTAGAAAAATTATAAATATTGGTCCTAGAGTTCCGGGAGGTAGGATTTATTTTTAGGAAATTTCTACCTCTTTATGGATCTTTTTTCAAATTTCGAAAATTTTGAATACTTTTTGTGATATTCGCAAAAAACAAAACCACCCTTTTTTTTTTACTAAATTGTGAATAACTTTTGTAATTTTTGCAATCAAAACTCCAAATTTTTCAAAAAGTTTCTAAATGCGATGACGAATCGAATGACACTTCGATCATAATTTTCCGAGGCGAGCTAAAAATTTAGACCTAAAAGGCACATGTTGACTAGACTATATGTCCAGTTTGCCTTTCTAATATCTATATCTCTCTCGTGTCAAATGTAGTCAGGTGATATAGATATCGTCCAGTCTGTGATTCAGTCTATCGTCTTATCTAATCTGTATTATCTCTTTTTGCTTTTAAACCAATTTAATTTTATTAAGTTTAATTTAAAAAAGTTTGGGGTTTTAATATAGAGAAAAAAGTCCACTCAGCTCTTTGACTATAACATTTCACAGGATAATAAATAAAAATTAAAGCGTGATTCTTATTATTAAGGGAGTATACTCCTTACTTTAATTAAACCTTATTTTTATTTTACCTACTTGATAGTTTTTTGATTAGATTTTTTTGTGCGCCTATTATCCGGACAGCTATGCTGTGTAAGTATGACATATATATCTAATAAATAAATAATATTATATATCTAAAACATGACACACTAACATTTTATCACATGTAATGATTTAGATAGTACTACAGCTGATATGATAGTAAACGACGGAGGGTGTAGTAAATTTGACAAGTGCCGATATTCAAAGAACGCATTATGGTTTGTTCGCATTGCAAACTTGAAAACTTAGTTTATGTACCCGGCAGTAAACACTACACATCGGAACTCAGAAAAGGAAAGTTCATAGAGCGTCTACTCTGTCACTCACACCTATGTGTAGTGACTATTCATGCGACAGAGAAGACGCTCTACGAAAGGTCCTGGCCGATAGACTGTCCTTCCTCTGTGCTCGGTGTGATATTTTCTACCGGGTACTGGTATATTGTATAGTGTCAAATAAATCTTTGTAATTACCTACTAATATTTTTCTAATATTTTTGAAACCCAAAGCTTCAGATATCAGTTACGATCACTTTGAACATAGTTTACGTATAGATACGAAAAGAAAAACTATATACCGTCACCAAAATTATACTTTAAGTAGTTTAGATAAACAAACTAATATTTTTTGGGATCTTTGTTTTACTGGCTCTTTTGTTTTAGATGTGGTCTAAGACATAATATATATGTATGATGTATCTATAGTCCGATTCCATCTCAGATTGCATCGTTATACCAATATGCGATATGTGTAATAAAATCGTATTCATTTGAAAGTTTACACAATCGTAGTTGAGAAGGCATTTCACAGACAAGGATAAACTTTTTGTTAAAAAAAATATATATTGTAAAAAGTAAACAATGGAGACGTATTCCGATTTCGCGCGCTTTCTATTCAGCAACCAAGTCACGTTTTACGTTAGGTCCGTTTCGATCCCGTATCGTAGGTACCTGTGTAACAACATCTTTGTCTTCATAGCTTTATATATTGTATTGATACTGACGCGATTGGTTGTTGCAGTATAATCCACACTCGTAAATTTAACGCGTCCATTTTATTACATCGTCAATGGAGTCACAGTTTTATCCTGAATGATAGCCGTGAAAATTATAGTCTTCATAATAGTATTCCATGACTAGCAGTTAAAACTTCAGCCTACATTTTGGGGGAGTCCGAGGTTCGAATCCAAGGCCTGTCGAACTACCTATATCACTTGCTTAAACGGTGAAGGAAAACATCGCGAGGAAACCTGCATTATAGACTTATCGTTTAAGTTTTAAGATAAAGATTCTAGTATCGAGTTTCTGGTAACTTCGAGTTTGCATGCGAATGGAAACTGCGTTAATTTAGCAAGTAGGTACACGTGTGATTCCTAATTCACTTTTCAAATATACTGAGATGAGATGTGTTAGGGTTGAAATTGATTTTTGTGATGAAAAAATAAAACAACAAAAAATAGTACAAGATATTATTAGTCTCCAGTGAGGGACGTCAAAAAAATTAAAACTACAATTGTTCTGTTTTCTTTTCCACCTCATAAACAACCTTCGCAAAGTTTCAATATGAGGCAAACGTATTTGTTAAACTAATACAAACTTGAGTTTATTCGAATTTCCTGGAGATTCTTCATATTATGCTTAGTCGTAGTCCGGAGTCATTTTTGGAAAAAGGCGAAACAAGTAAAAAGCGTGGCTGAACTATTATCATCCTCGTAAAGATGCCTAAAAGAGTTAGTATGGGGTGCGCTCTGTGGTTCACTGGGAGCTTGTCTTCGTGGTTAAGTGGCCCATTCGCGTGCAAACGAGCGTATACTTAAAAAATAAAAACCCTTCTGTCTCTGTGAACAGGGTGTAGAGTGCCGGGTTTGTAAAAGGACTCGTGTTAAGCCGGTGACGCTAATTTGATAGTTTTAAGTTTTTCCGGTTTTTTTAAGTGGTGATAAATTTTTTTTAGTAATGTTTATCCATGGGAAAAAGCGTTACATGGGGGATGTAATGTATGCTGCAAGAGACTGCCTGATATTATGAATTTGGGGTCCCATTAAATAGAAGAACCTGGTAGATGTTTCAAATGGTGGTGGACTACTATCTCAACCCTCATTTGAGAAGAGACCTAGTGGGCCAGCGATGGATTGAAAGAGATGAATGAATGTTTCAAGTGCCTAGTTTTTCATTAAAATCATGTTTCTCTTCGTTATGATTGTTTTTCTCTAATACAAGGTAGCACTTGACAGGAATCTCACTCGGTTTTAAGCGACGAGGACGATGTAGTCTATGTTAACAGTGCTAATGCTTTAGAGATATAAGCTATTATTATTTTTAAGAAAAAATGTACATAAATACTCAATCACCGCGATTAATTGCCTCATCTGGTGACAGAAGGGCTGGCTCATTTTTCGCGCAAAGGATCAGCCTGGCTGTCCAGCGCGGAAATGCAGCCAGTATTCTTGGCACCATTCCACGCGGGCATGATTTGTATAGTAATTAGATTAATTTAGCTATAGCCTATAGGTTTTTTTTTGTAACATTATAATAAAAAAATACATAAATACTTAATAAAAATAAATAAATAAAATAAATGATATTTGTTGGTTGACCAATAAACTTAATTACTTAGTTTCTACGCGGTATCGTACAAGACCAATAAATCAATTATTTAGCGGCATGGCTTTTCTTTTTTCTTAAAATAAGAACATGCTAGATAAGTTACAAATATTTCCCATTCCCCTTCAACTAAGCTAACCTAACCTAGCCGGGGCTAAAGGCTCCCACCAAGACCAGACCAGAGTAAATTTTAAGCTAATAATAATAATAATTAAGCTCTTACTTGGAATCTCCCAGTTACAAGACCAATCAAAAATCTTCTATTGAAACTGAGTAAAATTTCGTAATTTTTCCGTGTTCTCGAATGCAGGTAGCGTGCCCGTGTCAGTGAAGTCTTCGTGGTCCGTGATTGCATTTCCATCGAGGGGAGCTTAGTGTGCACAAGTCATTGGCTGACCAGCGGTGTTCCAGAATAAATACTGCCTAACTAACCGTTATTTGACACCATTTTGCTTTTAAGGAACGTAATTCTGTGTTTTGTACGACTATTTCATATTTATACTCATAAAACTTTACTAATAAAAATATAAATTACACACTCTTTAAGTTTATACATGGTTGCCAATATGCATGCACAACGCACGTGTGTCATGTGTGATATTTAAAAGTATCTAACTTATAATATATAATATTCTCCTGACTACTTATATTTGGCCACAGCGGCTAATTTGAAGGGAGCCAAGTCATCATCATCATCAGTGTGTGAGTAAACACAAGTAGATTCCCACGCTCTTATTAAAGAACAAGGACCGAATTTATCTCTTCGAGGCATGGAAAAATAAAAATATACTGACTTGCAAAAACTCAGAACTTATATGGAATATTACTACTCAATATACCTAGATACCTAGGACAAAAGAACGCTTTTAAATGTGGGTTCAAATAGTGCCTATGTTTTTAGGTTCAGATACTTAAATAAATTCATTCAGACATCGGGAAAAACACCGCCTTTCATCATTAAAATATTTTCACGGTTAAAATTTGAGACGTTAAACATTGTAACACTTCCCACGGGGGCAAACAGAATGAATTCCTTTTTAAAAGAGTCGCTCCCGTATTTCCTTTAGCCGTGTGCGAAGCGTCTATCTAGTTAGCGCGGGCACACGGGGAGAAATGAAATATAGAGGCAATCCAAATAGATTGTTATCTACCCGCGTGTTTACCGGCGGGCGCGAGTTCGGCGCGTCACGTTCGCACTAACGAGACGAGGTCCTGAAACAGACCTGCAGTGACAGGGCAGACCCTTAAAATCTGATTTAACAACAATGCTTGTGACAGGTGTCCAGAAGCTTTTGTAGTTTCACTCGCTTATCAGATTTTTTGCTGTAATCATTTTAGCCGTGAGCAGTAATACTCTAGTGGTTAGGACTGTGCAGGTCTCCTATAAGGGGGTCACAGTTTCAATCCCGGGCACGCATCTCTGATTTTTCAGAGTTATGTGCGTTTAAGCAATAAAGTATCATTTGCTTCAACGGTGAAGGAAAACATCTTGAGAAAACTTTCTGAGAGTACTCCATAATGTTCTCGAAGGTGTGTGTCCACCAATTCCGCGAATTTGCATTAGGCCAGCGTGGTGGACTATGGCATCTCTGAGAGTATATCTGCGCTCAGTAGTGAGCCATTTATGGGTTTCTGATGATTTTGGCCGTGTATTTTCGCAAAATTTTGACAGTGTGTGACTACGAGAATATTATTGTAGGTCTTAATAATTTTTTAATTTACTGTTTCCCTCTCCTATTTTTTTTAGCTACGTGTACTCTCTGACCCGATAGTTTTTTTTTTTTTTTTTTAAGTTGGTCGCGTGGCGATCGCTACTTAGCTTACTTAGATGAAGCCGAGCCGGTTGATAAAGCTGTACGTTTGTTTTGGCGTGACCTAGCACTCAAACCTAGGACATAAGCCAAATCCTAGAACGAAGAGACAATCCCATACCGGATAGTTTACAATAATTTTGTAGTAAATAAGGATTATCAGTTTCATAATATAGATACTGAATGATATTGTCATCTAATCAAACCATCAAAAGTATTTATAAGCCACTTCGTTTTCTATGGACTTGGACGTTCCTACAAGTAGATCCCATAATCGCTAAAATTCTGTGAAGTCCAGCAAATGAAAGTAAATTTCAGTATTTTTAATTTTTTCACTGAGCAAAACTCAATTTCAGTTTACTAAACAATACCAATTCAAATACTGAAGGGGCACGATTAATCTGCTAATGAACACATACAGGTCGTAAAAATTTATACGAGTTATTTCCACAGTATTAATTCGGTGGCCGCAGCTAAAACTATAAACGGTGGGTAATCCCATGTATCATAGCGGGGCGGTCATTGATTCGAGGCTATCAGATGGCCGAGTGACTTACGGCCGGTCCCCTCGCATCTCGCGCCCATTACCTCTGCCCAAAGGCGACTGGCTTCCACCGGCACTGTAACCTCTAATACATCTCATCATTCCTTGCCGTCTCGTTCATTTGCTGGCTAATTGGCCGTAGACGCTTTAGGTTCGTTTATTGGTGAAAGATTTTGCGGTTGAAAGCGATTCCCTTATTTTTAGTAAACCAAGTTCTTTTTAACGAGAAACTCAATGGTATACTTAAGTCGGTATACTTAAAAGTTTTAAACTTACGTTTAAACTTATGTTACTATATGTAATATTTTATTTCCATGTAATGTAACATCGTTTTCGAAATGAACTGAATTGTACCCGGGGTCTAAAGTGAACCTTATTTTGCAGCGGGCAAAAGGACTGGTGTGAAAGACGACGTCGAGGTTTATTGTGAGTAATTTAGGTTTACCGTGTTCTTGGTGGAGCACAAAGAGTGATAAGGGAATTACAATTAACAATTACCATAATCCTAGCGGGCGCAGTATAGATAGCGGTAAGATGCTTAGGTAAATTAACTGGAGGCTCATAAGAAAGAGAGCTACGACTCGTAGCAAGACAGTCTACGATAGTCGTAGCACTTTTCGGTTTTGAATTATTTTATCGATAAGATTTATTTTGTATCCAAATGTTACCTGATGAGTTTTCAATTATATTTTAAGTATTTGGACTTAAATTATGATCTTTTAGTTGGTAATATACCTGTTAATCATTTATTTCGAAAGTTAACAAAAGATGAGTAAAGTAAAAGATCAGGTGGTCTTAGTTTATATCGAAGTATAGAAATAAGGCTATGTAGGCGGGCAAGGAAACCAATAGCCGTGATTGGATTAGGTTCTCCGGCGTTGACGAGCCCCTTGAGAGAGTCCATAGCCCAAAGCGATGCACTGACACGATACGATCACTGCAAAAAGTGCCCTAATAAATGTTATTACACACCTATAGGCATGTAAGATTTGTAGTGTTTTTTGTCCTATAAGCATTATTTGATTTACACTAGCGGCACGCTATGATGGCCGGTTTGACACATTACAATAGTGATGTGGAATGTCAATTTATTCTCGAACAAAAAACAATTAAGTTTTGTTTTTGTACCTGATTAAATAGGTTTAATAAAACAAAAATGTATATGTTTATTTAATTTATTTGAACGAACTGAATATTTGAATGAAAATGAATATACATACTTTATATGCACACAAGAAACATATGAATACAAAAGATACCAAAAAAGGTGCCACAAAAGGCCATAATTAATCAGATTCGTCCATACTACTATTTTCACTGTCGTCACTGCTATCACGAGCAAGGGTCAACAGTAATGCAGTATCAATATTTGAAATCCAAAGCCAGGTCAAAACTATATCACAATCGCATTGCACTGACAGTTTATACTTTTCGAAGCAACGTCAATTCGAAACTGCTTTGTTTTGCATTGAGCATTGACGCGAGTTTGCCGGAGGTAGTAGTTGTGCTAGCCAGCGATCCTATGTGACGATCGTATTAGATTCCATTTTTAAAAATTTTCAATTTAGAAAACCAAATGCCGAGTTGTGGTATATATCATATAAAAATAAAAATTTTACCTTTTGTATGAAACAGCTGATATTTTTTTGCGATTTCAGAGGTTTGTCCACATAGTGAAAATTGTTCATATTCACAAGTACATTCACCCCTTAAATGGTGCAAACTGATTTTTCTACACTTGTATACATTTTAGAAATCAATTTAATAAATAAATTTTGAGTCCTAAACCTAAAACTACATTCGATAAAATTTATGAATCTCTGCACATCACTATCGTCAATAAAGTAATACAATTATTTCCTTCAAAGTCGTTATCAATTAATACGGAACTTCATGAGCGGACAAACGTCAAACCGGCCATCATAGCGTGCCGCTAGTGTAATAGTCTTAAATCAAATATTATAGGTATCTACAAACTTCAATGTTCATATTATGTTTAGCTAACTTGATTATGCCCGCGACTTAGTCCGCGTGGATTTAGTTTTATAAATTCCGTAGGAATTCTTTGATTTTCCGGGATATAAAGTAGTCTATGTCACTCTCCAGGTCCTTAAACTATGTCCATCCAAAAATCAAGTCAATTCGTTGCTCTGTTCCAGCGTGATTGAAAGACAAACCAATAAACAAACACACTTTCGCATTTATAATATTAAGTAAGGATTTGGCTAAAAAATGTTTAATATATATACGCTACGTAGATATAATACGTTTAATATATATACGTTCCGGTGGATTTTCCAAAAATTTTCTTTCATAAAAACTTAGTCTCAAGCCGTTCTCAAGTGATGATCTTTCAAACATGTGGCAAGTTGCTTTTAATTAAATTAAAAATACTGTATGTCTCTATGTTTGTTGGGTGCTTTTAATGTATGATGATTGAATTTGTTTTTTTTTGTTTTAAGAACGACCTAGATCACAGTCTTGCACTTACTATATCATAAAGCGTACTTGGCACCAATTTCTTTTTTTACAAAATATACACGAAAGTACATGACATCATCTTGACATCATTTAGTCGTCAGTGAGCACGAGCATTGAAGCTATTTAAAGAAATTATTACCGTCAATTACGGAACTTGTAGCGCGTGATTGGAATCCAAGACGGGCGTAGGGCGCCTGGCGAGGGTCCGGCGACAAATTCTTACAAATTAATACATCTATTTGGGCGCCGCCTCGCGACCGATCGCGATACGTGCTGAATTCTTTATTACCGCCTTCACAAAGTCCTCTGATACTCCAAATATTGACATTGAGTGCTTTCCTCGAAAGGCACAGAAAATTGATAGAGTTGTATCTCCTTACTCCTTAGTTTGTTTTGTACTATGTGCTTAAATTAATAATTGTTTCAGATTTTTTGAATTTATTTTTAAGTAGCTTTTGCCCGCGGCTGTGTCCTCGCGGAGTTAGCTTTTTAAAAATCACGCGGTAACTTTCTGTTTTTCCAGAATAAAAGGTGGTTATCAATAATCATGTCCTCAACAGCTATACCCATACAAAAAATACGCCAATCCGTTGCTGCGTGATTAAATAACATAACCAACATGTCTGGTGGGAGGCTTTGGCCGTGGCTAGTTACCAACCAGACGTGCCGCCAAGTGATTTACCGTTCCGGCACGATCGTGTGTTGAAACAGATTAGGGAAATGGGTTGAATGCACACTGCCGTACCCCTTTCTAAGTTATTTCGCTACCACCTTAGACTGCATCGTCACTTACGATCAGGCGAGATCGCAGTCAAGGACTATTAGTACCTTGACATTGAAATAAAAAAACAAACAGAAAATAAACACATTTTCGTCAATGTATTTTTGCATGGATAAATTCGAGGACCTGGAGAGTGACATAAGCTACTATTCATGCCGGAAAATCAAAGAGTTCCCACGGGCTCTTAAAACTAAATCCCGTGGACGAGGTCACGGGCATCAACTAGTTTTAAATAATATTAGTAAGCATTGCATATGTATATTATTTCTACTAGTTAGGAGTTTAGGACTATAATAATGCGAATTGATTTGCCAAGATGCACGGGAACGCTTGTTGATAATACACAGCGGGGAATACTGTCTCTAATCTGCTCGTATAATCTGCGACATCAGCGTTGCAACTCGCTTTACACTCGGCGTGTGGAGAGCAATCGAGGCGCCAATAAAAAAGGCGATCGTCCCCCGCGCCCGCGCCGTCCCCGGCACCGACTTATTTACAGAACACCCTGCCATCCCTATTTATTTTATTGACTGCCATTTGCTCTGACTTTTATCGCTACCTATTTTCCGGATAAAAAACAGCAGGTAAAGAAACTGTCCAGTAGCCATAACAAACTAATCTCAAGTGCCCTTCAGAAAATATTTAATTTTAGTAGGCACTGTCTATGCTTCAGCTAAAATTAATCAATCAACTCTCGAGCACCTTAAAGATGAATAAAGTAAGTCTTAAGATTTTTTTTTATTCATGGCAAAATAGCCCTTGACTGCGACAGTTGAGATACCTACGTGATAAGTGACGATGCAGTTTAAAATGAAACTGAAGGAGGGAAGTTTGGCAGTATATAATAAATAATAATTAATTAATTCAGTGGTATGGGTTTAAAAATAATTAAAATTAAACCCGTAACGCAGGCACTAATCGGTGTCTGCACGCTATCGTGCCGGAACGCTTAATTTGGCGGTACGGCTTTGAAAGTAGCGTGGTAATTAGCCACGGCCATAGTGTCCCACCAGATCACCAGATACATTTCCGAAATTAATTGTCTCCACCGGGAATTGAACCTAAGACCCCTCTCACTCAAAGACAACAGCGCTCACACTACGCCACAGAAAGGTCGTCAAAAAGTTATTATCAAAGCACCTGAAACAGCGGTCACATGAAAGAATCTCTTCTTTTAGAAACTGATTAAAACTAGAAAACTCGTAGAAATTAAATTGCCTTCAAGCCTACAACAGTAAGGTAGAACAGGTGAACAAGTCGGCTATGGGGCCAATGCGGCCGGTAGCGATAGCTGTAGGTAGCGGCAGACCCCATTCTCTACACATCATTGCATCGGTCCGCAGATTTATTTGCATGCGGGCCGCTGACCAGGATCCATTATTGCCATTACGGCTATATCAGATCAAGCGGCAAGAGTTATGGCCTCTTTGTTTTTCTAACTACAAAAAATTCCAACAAAGAAAAAACAATATTAGGAAATAGAGGACTGTGGGACGGGTTATGATTTCCGCTATAATTCTTTTTATTTGTTAGCATTGGGATAGCCGATGCATTAGCCGATACAATGAATGGCTATTTTTTATCAGGGGTGGAATAATACAAAGAAATTTTATTTTATGACTGTACTGCAATAATATATTCCTACAGGAAAAAATCAGAAATGACAAGATCCGTAGAAGAAGCTGAAGTAGTATAGGGCGAGGAACCAGTTCGAAGAAACAATTGAATAATGGATGCCGGGACTCCAATACCGGGACCGTACCAGGAAACAAAGCGTTGGAAGACCCACATAAAACCCTGCTCTAGGTGCACCGACGACCTCAAGTAAGTAGCTGACAGCCTATGGATACAACCGGTACAAGATCGTATTCTGTCGTGATTCTTGCAAGTAGCTTAAGGACATCTAACGGTTGAGACAACGACGAAGACAAATGTATTGAAAGTTAGTAACAATTATGCGATATAGAAGAACAAAATAAATAAATATGCAATATCTTTCGAACTTGGCAAAAATCATATTCTCTCCAATTTAGCACATTTATCACTCTAGTGTGAAGTCAAACGGCGCGAAGTTCTGAAACTTATGTCGGAGTGGAGGAAAGTTTCCTTGGCGGGCTACTTATTTATTAGTTGCATTCAGATTTATGCCACGCGTTTGGACGCCATCGCCATGTAGTTCAATACCGATAATGAATGGGGCGGAAACTATAAATCTAGTTAGTAGCAAAAGTTAGGCAATGGAGAATCAAATAAAGTAAAATAGCTATTGTTGTCTATTAGCTCGTTTCCCAGTCGCTATTCATTCGTATTACGTAGCCGGTCTTCCGTGCCATTTGAACCTGCTTAGTGAGGTTTCCGCTTAAGCGTATTAATCTGAAATTAGGTCACAGTTTAACGCCGTAGTGTTAAGTAAGGGTCAGTGCACGCTTTTGTGACGTTTCAATTGTCACGCTAAGAATAATAACTACGGACCATTTTGAGCTGTCTGTATATTACTTCTCTGTGATTTAATTGGCCTAGTTCAACGTCTCTCGCCCACAGAACAGCAAGGAGACATACCACCAGAACTCTTGTTTGGGACGATGTCTCTGATCATCAGTTGAATCGCTTATTGTAGAAAGGGTATTAGTCGAGTCTTATGACAAATCTAAGTTTATTTTATGAAATGTTCCCTACACCTAATTGGTGTTTCGTCCAGAACAGGTATTAGGTAATAGTCCGTAAAATATACCAGAAGCAAACCAATTATACAGATTGCGCGGAAAGGGCTTACAGTTTAGTTTAATGCAGTTTCAAAATTATCATTTGCTTAAGTAAGATCGGACATACCGGACTAGTTATGCGCCTGTCTGTAATATGCGATTCAGTTAATCTAAAGGGGTAGCCTGCCAACCGTTGGAACCAGATAAATCTGTATGGTACAACCTAATATCTACTTAGAAAAGACTTGGAACATGCACTGATGTTCACCATCCGCCCTTGCATTTCTACCGACTAAATGTAATTACGCAGAGAGCTATGAGATGGTCTACAAATGATTGCTTACAGTGTGACGAGCTCATATACCCCTGATTGGCTAAAGTGACATTCTCGCTGCAACAATGCATTTAAACTACTAACTAGCTGATGCCCGCGACTTCGCGTTGATTTGGTTTTTAAAATCCCGAGGGAACTCTTAGGAGTCTTAGGTTTTCCGGTATAAAAAATTGCGTAAGCCACTCTCTATACCCATACAAAAATCAAGTCGATTTCTGGCTCACTTGCAGCGTGATTGAAGGACAAACCAATAAACAAAAATATTTTCGTATTTATAGTATTAGTAAGACTAGCGGAAGTGTACCAGCCAATCAGAGGTGATTGCGATCGTTACACTCTAGCCATCATTTTAAGACCATCCCACAGCAGAAAAAACAAACAATACTCATCACTAAATATGCAACGCCGCACATCCTCTCCCAGATCTCAAACAGAAAAATCTGTAGGCTCAATATAAATAAGTCACACTGGTAAATGTTTTCATGTCACAAAACGAAGTGATTATGCAAGTGGACCTCAATAATAGTTAAAGATATTCTTGACCGTGTGGGGACAACTTTACTGAGCGACGCTTTATTGCTTGGCAATAAACGCCAACATAGTGTTGCCAAACTTATTTTGTCGATAAATCAATTAGGTAGGTACTCATCCAAAAATGGTTTTATCATAATTGGCTTGAAATAGGTTGTACAGTAAATAGATGCATGTAACGCCATACATTATTTTTGTAAAGATTTTTTCATAATACATTTTTTCTTGAGTAGGTAATACCTATTTCTAGAATCTTATATTTTTTGAATAAATAGGTTAACCCCCACTTGGTGGACCGACGACATCAGATGGGTCGCAGCCCGCAGGGAGCCGATGTATACAGACTGTAAATCCCAATTTAGACGGTGCCTCTCGTTCATTTTTCGAGATTTTTCTTTCATTTTCGAGGCTTCATCGATGAGTCATCGAAAATTAACCGTCTAAATTCGCCCTTAGGGTAAAGGACCTTAGGGTGCATATTCTCAAAATATGTTCGCATAAATGAACGATGAGACACCGTCTAAATTGGGCTTAAGTCTATGCAAGAGAACTTTTCGAGCTGTGGACGTCTATTGGTTGATAAAGAAGAAAAATTTTAATATCGATAGAAATGTAGTTTCACTAGAGGTCCATTGGCATAATGTGGACGCGACAAATCAGGCCGCGAGCTGCAATAGGGCGGCCCCGTATCGACAGACCACTGATTTATTGCGGAGTCGCGTTATCGCACCCGTGGCCGTTTATTCTATTCTATACTGAGGGATCACCCCTTAAGAAAATAATTACGTTCTGCTTAAGATTCTTAATAAGAATTTATTTAATCCAAGTAGGCAGGCACCTATAAACCTGTAAGCTAATTAAAGGTAAGCGTGCTGCAATTAGCGCATATTTCGAGGATTATTGGAATTTTAGTTACAAGGAGGTACCTCTATCTTTGCCTATAATAATATTATAATATTATACCTAGCAAAGAAAACGACAGTTATGAGTAACGTGTTAGCAATTTAAAAATATGATTGGTGTTTTTCAGTATACCTCATGAAACAATAAGTGTAACAGTGTCAACATACCTTTGTCAATATACGTTTCATGACGTATATTGACGACATTTGACTTTGACAGCGCGGGCGCGCCATCTTGCGCGCCATCTTGAAATATTTGTATAAAACGGCTGTTTTGACGATACGAATTCAGTGGCGTCTCACCTGCCTCTCCGTACGAAGCTGTGCGTCTACAAGGCGTACGTTCGCACGCGACTCACTTACGCGGCACCCGCGTGGTACGCGCTCACAAGCGAGCAAGACCGCAAGTCGCTGCGAGCACAGCAGTCGCTGTCACTCCGCACCATCTCCGGAGCACCTCGCTTCGTACGGAATCAGGTCATCTCCAGAGACCTGCGCATGGAGAACCTGGACGACTTCATTCGCCGCCTGAGTGCCTCTATGTTTGCACGCGCCGACGGAGCGCGATCCCAGCATCTGCATGGCATCGCGCCATACCATCGACGACCGCCGGACATAAGAGGCCTGCCACGTGACCTAGCTCCATAGGACACGACCACTTCCTCGCCGCTGGCTGATGGGCGCTCACCGGTACGCTACCGGCGGGCTCGACCTCGCTGAGCGGCGGGCGAAGCCCACCACGGACATACCACCCTGCCGCAGTCCGCAGATCGCCCGCGACACTACGCGGGCTCGATCGCACTGCGACAGGATACCACCGGATTGACACCCCGGATTTGACACCATGGACCAACCGGTCCCACCCAGTGCCCCGCCTGTAGTTGCAGGCGGCGTCGACACTACTGAAAGGGGCCATCGCCCCGAACAGTCACCCCGAGGCCTATGAAGGCCTAAGCGGAAGACCCCCGGACGAATTCAGTCTCTGCCCGGAGACTCATCCGACTAGTAGATGCTTTCGTGTCTAGGTCGTTTTGTATTAGATTGAGGGATTCCGATAGCAATCGCACCCTCATCGAATAAATATTGCCTGTACGCTTAGATTAGTGTAATTGATTAATTAATACTTTGATGTTTTGATAGTTACCCTCACGTTCAGATGGTGGTTTGTCTGTCGTGCTGTGGTTATTAGCTGAGTGGAAAGGGGCCGTTATTGGGGATGGTGGAGACGGCTATAGGTAGGGTTTTAGCGTTTTAAGAGATGTATTCTCTTAAGGCGTGATTAGTTTTTGAGTGATAAGTTCCACTTCTGAGTCTATGTCTAACAGACGGGAATTGAACCCCTAATATTGCACTATAATATATCCGTAGAACGAATTGGAACTTATTTTGGGAACTTATACTTTTCTACGCTTACAAATTATGTAATGTTTGTATCATAAAACATTGTTAGTTTGACCTCTATTAGCTTATTAGATAGATACGAGATTATAGGTTCATCTATTTCGATCATCTAGGATTTGTAATCTTATACGGATAGGTTCATTACGGATATTTACTACAGTAATCGTGGTATAAAAAGGTCACCCAAACATTAAAATTAACTTCTCTTTACACAGGGCTGCTAATCGGCTGTTAATGCCGGGTGACCGTGGTAAATCTCTAGTAATCCGGTGCAGAACAAATATAGTTGAGAGGCAGATAAGGTGCGTCCGGCCGCGGGGCTAATGTGCCATTTGTATGGTGATGCGAGCGACCGTCCCTCGGGAGAGCATACACTCGAACTTGCCTAATATCCTTCGATGAAAGTCGGCTCCACTAAATACCGGAGGAACGAAATCTTTAGATCTGATCTTCCTTAGCCATAAAAAAATTTCATAATAATTTTCAGCATTCATATTCTGGTTTATTTGAAGTTTAAAAAAGAGGATTTTGTTTTTATGAAGGTGCCAAGTGTCAACACTTAAAATATACTTCAAGCGATGTAGATTTATTACCTATAAATTTTATTGTTATATGAGAATATAATCATTAAGGGAGAGGGCAGACTGGCTACTTTTAGCGGCAGCGATCGCGCGCTTTTATTGCCTTTAGCGTTTTTATGGCCTTTTACTTGCATCTCGTTTCGAGCGCGCGAAAATCGCGACTCAAACGCGTTCGCGTTTGTTTGGCTTTCGATCGAAGGATCGCGAAATCGCGCGACTCGCGCAAAACGCAATGCACGCAAAAGGCCATACAAACGTTACAGGCAATAAAAGCGCGCGATCGCTGCCGCTAAAAGTAGCCAGTTTGCCCTCTCCCTTAGATCAGTTATGGATTCAGAGATTTTATTTTTAAATATATAGTATACTAAAGTTCGGCCGTTCAGAGAATGCGTTCCTGACACCTGTCAGTTAGTCACGACAACTGTCACAAAATTATAACATTAATTGATTATTGATATATGTTATAAACCATTTGCTAAGCTATGCCATGCGGGACCGTTACATACACGCTACTTCCGGATTATACACCAAATACTTTAATTAGAAATAATAATTAGTAATGAGTAAATCTTATTTTGTTATGAATGGTTAATATCGTAATATTTATTATTTTATGTTTTACGAATATATACATAGTCTATGAATTATCTTTAGTTTGTAAAATAGCACTGATACTGTTATGATTACTTTGTTGGCAGAATTGTTAGACTATTATACTAAATCACAGGTATTTGATTGATATTGAGTTGCCTGAATATTTAATTCTTATTTAAATAATTTACTCAGTTCATTATAATTGTAATTTAATTATTTCGTGCAGCATAATTATTTCTGTTTTGTAAAATAGTATTCGGAACACTAATACTAATAATATTAGTTTGGTTGGCAGTACTGTAAGCCTGTTGTCTGAATCATAATTATGTATAAAAGTGAAGGTACTGGATTAACAGACGTTCATTCTTGTAAAATATTGAAGGTAGAAACTCTGCCCGAAAATATAGTGAAAGTATTTTTAATATCGACTATTATTTCAAGACGCTCCCATGCTCTGTCACACTTCAGAAGTGGTGATGTGTCTCGGAAGTAAGAAGAGAGCGCAGAACAGTGAAGAATGCGGTATTTTTTTTTCTTCTTCCGAAAACTCCACGCCCTTGCCGGAAGACGCAACGCCGCTGCCAATAGAACGACGCCAAGTGACGCATGATGATGCAGAAGTTATTCTCAAATTTGGACCCAGAGATAAAACAAGTACCATAAGCGATTGGTTACGTAAAATTGATCAACTTGATGCAGTCTTTACAGCAGCTTTGTCTACGTGGCTGCGTTCGCCATTGGTACAATTTGGATGACTATAACTTCTATATTATATAAGCCAGTACGTCGCCAGCTACGACGCGAAAGTCAACGTGGAGAAAAGTGTAAGTGATGGCGGGTCTGCAACGTCGTCGCAGTAACCTGGAGTGAAATTGTGCCGTAAAGTTCCAGTGAAGAAATCTGCCGTTCGACTGGATAGTATGCGGGGTACGGGATTGAGGTACTCTTCTACACTTGAAACCTGTCAACGCAGTGGGCATACATCTTACACCAGCTGGTGTACGGCAGGAAGCATCCCCGGTGAGTTCTATGATATACATTCTTATTAATAATTTTCTGAGCATTTGCAAACTCTTCGCGTATGATATTAATATCGATAGTAAATTCAATATACCAACACGAAATAAAGCGAAAATGTTTACCATCGTCCGTTCCAATGAGGCTTTGGAGGTACTCATACGTTATAATCAATGAGAAAATCACGTAAATATAGATAATGGGTGTGTATGTGTGTGTAAGTGGTAACGTAAAGAAAACTGATTACGATAATTCCAACATAGTTCTAATTATTGGGCAGCCGATGATTACTATTGATGATAACGGATTTTATTTCCAAATTGAGCGCCGCGTGCCGGTACCTCAACTAGCGTACAATTACTATGAGGTAGGTATTTTTATTATTAATCGATCAGTTATCCGTTGTATAATCGGCAATCGGTAATCCGATAACGGATTTTATTTCCAAGTTGAGCAATCGAATACGATACCACGGAATATACAGTGGTGCACGATACCGAACGAATTATCGTCTACCCTCATCTAACAAATATAAATCTTTTTAGTTTAGGGCTTTCAACCGTCAGTGCACAAAGGCAACACGATAAGTGTTTCTACAATGTGTTTAGCTAATCTCGGGGACGAAGCCTAAGTATAATTAGTAGATTCAGACTTTAATATGCAATACAAGTCTTCCTTAAAATGTTATGTCTGCAAACCGCTACAAAGCGATAGCGATAGTGTGTCTTGATGTTTAATCCTATGAAAATTTGCACTTTCTGACGAACTCAGTTTATTTGCAATTAGATACATTGTGCTATGCTATCGCTGGCAGAGTCAACTGCATCGAAGGACTCCTAAATATTCAAATGTAGGTGATATAGTAATTTCTTTGCCAGATCATAATTGTTTGCGCGCGTTAATTTATTATTTATTATCCCTAAAAATGTTCAAAATATTGACTCGATTCAGCTATCTAGTCTGCTAGTTTTTCTTTATTATCAGGAATAGGTGAAATAGATATAGCGAAATAAACATTGCATTTTATTCAATAGCTTATTAAATGTTGAAAATATTGTTAGACTCGAAAGAGCTAGGTTTGCACAGACCTGATGGAAATGCACATTCAGAAGACACAACCATTTTGTATATACATACATATATTTTAAACCATCCGTATGGTAGTTTCTTATAGAAAATGAAATTGTCATGCAAACGCTTTAGGACTTGATTGAAGCTGGAATAATAGGAATACGTGAATCTACGTTGGAATACGCGAATCCAGTTATATTAGTGGAAATAAGGGGACTACAGTCTGTGCATAGATAATAGGGCTTTAACCTCACAAAAAATATGTAAGTTGGTATTAGGGCTCAGAATAGGAAAGTGCATTTGAAACTTAAATTAATTGAAAGGAAGTGCTTGATAATTATAATAGTAAAGCTGTTTTGCAATTACACACCGACGCTAGAAAGATAGTGTTAGATGGCATGTTCAAGCAGCCTCCGGCAGACTGTACAATTAAACCCGGTTGCATATTTTATCAGAGTAATGTCTAAAGACGAATCAATCTCTTATCACAGATATGAATTTAAGACTAGCTAGAGTAGGCCGTCGATAAGTAGCTCGAACGTTTTCACATTAATATAATTTCGTTTAAAAGGATCTAATTCCTCGTTTTGCTCAGTGGTGGCTCACTATTCGGGATTTCGATTTGCAAATAAGAGTACAGGTCAGGGCAGCGACAACACGTAGATGCGCTTAGTAATAATAATAATCATTTATTTGCCAGAATGTTATTATAGTGTGATGGTAACAAAAAATACTAAGTCCACAACATTCAACTAACTTAATAGTACCTACCTATGCAAATATTTGGTGCGAAAGGTCATAGGTAGGTAGTATTAAGGAAAATATTAGGATACAAATTAAACAATTTCAAAATATAAACCAATGCAAAGGAAAAAATCAATGTCAAATAAATTAAAAGAAATACAACACAATTAACATAAAAAGCAAAAACAAAATTTTTAGTAAGTATTTAAAATCTAATGATAATAAACAAAGTTATAAATTATTAACCTCATAATAACAATTTTCTAAAAGTACTTTATTCAATCTGCTCCTTAAACACATTTAATGTCAAGTTTTCGAAATCAGTTGGTAACGCATTATACTTATATATTTACAGCGAAAGCATATGGACTTTTCATGTGTGTACTATTAGTAGGAATTAGTAGGAACCCTTTCACAGAACCGATTCTTCAAATTAATGAGTTAAACTGACTGGTTACCCTCAAATTATAAGATCACCTAATTTTCAGCAACCACTAAAGCATTTACAGAAAATTACCATAAATCCAGACTGAATAAATAATTATATAATATATTGGTAAAAATAACATTTTTCACTGTACATGGTGACCGGTTTTGTTATCCCAAACTACATACTACGGTTGTGGAAATGTGAAAAAAAACTATTTCGGTAATATTTGTATTCGTGAGAATAATGAATAGAACAGTGCACTTATGGGAAGTTTGAGTATCGTAGGAAACAAGGGAAACTAAGAATATACAATAGAAAAAGTAAAACACATACATCGGTACATACCTACACACTTTAAACTCTGACAACTTGGATCCTTCAGGAATAAGAATATCTATGTGTTAGTTGCATGATTAGTTGTTATAGATTATTTTATAAAATTCATGTTTGCTAAGGCAGTCGGAAATTGCAATTCATTTGAGACAGTTAGAATTTAAAATAAATAATATTCAATTGGAAAAATGATGATAGGGGAAAAGCTTTCACTATTCGCTATCTTAAACAGATTGCCAAAGAAACTCGACTCAAGATATGTATTGAATGCAGCAAGCCCCAAATCCAACTGCCAGGTTTAGCTAGTAAAATAAAAATAAGAGAAACTCCCTGATGCTGTATGTGGAATAAGATAGCACTATTTACCACACTTTCCCCATTCATTTTATTATTCACTCATGAAAATTCCCGCTTACCAGCTTATCCTTTTAGGTCAACTAATGCAAGACTTTGCTATATAATAATAACTAGGGTTACAAAATAGAATATCGACAGGAGCATAGGGGTAATGAAAAAAAAAACTATTTGACGGTTCATACCGCACACGTTACATAGAAAGGTCCTTACAATTAGTTATGCAAGGCTGAGCCGTACATAGTTTGTACATGATTTGTAGCATCAAGGGACTTTGTCTATTAAAAAAGAAAATGGTTCAGGGTTAATGTGTCGATTCTACAAACTTAGTGTTTCCGATGTAGATAGTTTATCTAATGAAAGGAAGTGGATTGGGATGATCCCATAGATTTGCTCGAATGCTTTTAACTTTCAAAAACATGTTATTTATATAAAATTACACACTTAAAACGAGACAGTAAGATAATAATAAAGTAAAATGTATTATATGAATACATAATAAATATATATTTAATATATGATATTAAAAAAAAAACTAAGTAACTAAATAGTAAAGTAAATAAGACAAATATCTTTATTTTGCTACAACAAACACACATACACAACAAATTCAAAATTTTTCAGTATAATGCCTCTTTTCGGAGTACATTAAATAATAAAGCTCACTGGAATAGTCGAAATATTATGTCTGTGTGATATCTCCAAAATAATGTCTATGTGACCGCTCCAAGATAATGTCTGTGTGACATCTACAAAATAATGTCTGTGTGACATCAATAAAATAATGTCTGTGTGACCTCTACAAAATAATGTCTGTGTGACCACTACAAAATAATGTCTGTGTGACCTCTACAAAATAATGTCTGTGTGACCTCTTCAAAATAATGTCTGTGTGACCACTACAAAATAATGTCTGTGTGACCTCTACAAAATAATGTCTGTGTGACCACTACAAAATAATGTCTGTGTGACTTCTACAAAATAATGTCTGTGTGACTTCTACAAAATAATGTCTGTGTGACCACTACAAAATAATGTCTGTGTGACCTCTACAAAATAATGTCTGTGTGACTTCTACAAAATAATGTCTGTGTGACTTCTACAAAATAATGTCTGTGTGACCACTACAAAATAATGTCTGTGTGACCTCTACAAAATAATGTCTGTGTGACTTCTACAAAATAATGTCTGTGTGACCTCTACAAAATAATGTCTGTGTGACCTCTACAAAATAATGTCTGTGTGACCTCTACAAAATAATGTCTGTGTGACCACTACAAAATAATGTCTGTGTGACCTCTACAAAATAATGTCTGTGTGACCTCTACAAAATAATGTCTGTGTGACATCTATAAAATAACGTCTGTGTGACCTCTACAAAATAATGTCTGTGTGACCACTACAAAATAATGTCTGTGTGACCTCTACAAAATAATGTCTGTGTGACCTCTACAAAATAATGTCTGTGTGACATCTATAAAATAATGTCTGTGTGACCTCTACAAAATTATGTCTGTGTGACCTCTCCAAGATGATGTCTGTGTAACCTCTACAAGATGATGTCTGCGTGGCTTATTGAACTTACCGACTGAGTTACCAATTTTAGTTATTGTCTTTGCAGCATCCATTATCTGTGTGATGTACTGAGTATAAAATCACTACGATGTGATTGATGGAAGCTAGTACTTCCTGGAGAAAAATTAAGCATGGAATGTTTATAGGACAATAAATAAATAAATAAATAGGACAAATATTGCCAATGCAGATTACTGTGCGATTTATTTCTTCTTCCAGGTTACTAATAAAGCGGGGATGACGATGAAAAATCTTGCCTACACCGCGTGGGACACGCACGTTGCAGGATGGCCGAGTGTTATAAACCATTTGCTAAGCTATGCCATGCGGGACCGTTACATACACGCTACTTCCGGATTATACACCAAATACTTTAATTAGAAATAATAATTAGTAATGAGTAAATCTTATTTTGTTATGAATGGTTAATATCGTAATATTTATTATTTTATGTTTTACGAATATATACATAGTCTATGAATTATCTTTAGTTTGTAAAATAGCACTGATACTGTTATGATTACTTTGTTGGCAGAATTGTTAGACTATTATACTAAATCACAGGTATTTGATTGATATTGAGTTGCCTGAATATTTAATTCTTATTTAAATAATTTACTCAGTTCATTATAATTGTAATTTAATTATTTCGTGCAGCATAATTATTTCTGTTTTGTAAAATAGTATTCGGAACACTAATACTAATAATATTAGTTTGGTTGGCAGTACTGTAAGCCTGTTGTCTGAATCATAATTATGTATAAAAGTGAAGGTACTGGATTAACAGACGTTCATTCTTGTAAAATATTGAAGGTAGAAACTCTGCCCGAAAATATAGTGAAAGTATTTTTAATATCGACTATTATTTCAAGACGCTCCCATGCTCTGTCACATATAATAATGTTGTTTTAATGCTCATCAATTGTTAAAACGGTTAACAACCAGCAATAATATTTTTATCGTAACTGCAACGCCATTACAAAGTTACGTCGTCAGTTCAATCGCGACGTGTCAGGAACGCATTCTCTGAACGGCCGTAGTTTAATAGATATATCTATGTAATACAATATTAATTATACAGGTAGGTGCATGAATATTGGTGAAAGAAAAAGTTTACAGAAAAGGGAAAACAAACAAATGTCAACAAACACCATGTCCGAATTCGGGCAGACAGTGCAAACAGCGCGCAGCGGTCACAATATGTGGTGTTTGTGCGAAAAAATGAGCGGTGGCTCTTCATTTGCATTGTAAACGACGCTTAGAATGGAAGGTCACGCGCGTTCGCAAGAACCAGCTGGGCTATTAAAGACACGATTGTGGTACGCGCAGCTATCAAATAAAATATGTACCATGCTCATGGAAATGGGTGATAGCTGATAGACAGGATAGATAGAGTTAGGATATGTGGGCAGTTTTTTAATTATTATACTAAATTATGAAGGTATTTATATTATTATGAAAATGAGGAAGGCGAGGAGTTTATTATGCATGTACCGTTTATACATGTACCGCATTAAAGGTGGTGAAAATTAATAAATCATTAAGCGAGTGGAGCCGGGGGCTGTTGAAGATTTTTCACGCGGAATGAAGTGATAACCGCTAATGACGCGCCCGAAGCGCTAACTCATCCACTGACAACACTTGAACTTTATTAATATACAAGTATTTAAACGTGAAGGTACGCATATCGCATAGGTATAATTATTTCAGTTTAAAACCCATTTTTAGTTACAACGCGTTTTCTATTAGTAGATCATTCCTAAAGACTTCAGTGGCACATAGCTATGGTAATAATATACCTAAATACTTAGGTGTCATTTCAATCCGTTTAAAATAGGGAAAACTGTTTCAACTCCAAAATTTCTCTCTGCGAGATTATTTCATTCCTTTTCCGTCCATACTAATTAGCAGATATACCTACCTATCTATATAACGCACAGTTTTAAAAGTTACACTAGGGCCTCAGCTTTGAAAAGTTATAACTACCACCTACGTACCTACGTAAATATGAAAAGTTACACTTGACCCTGTGGTAGAGTTATCGTACCTACTGTCAGGAAATAATAAAGGCACATAAGCCAGCCCAAAATTCTCTATACGTATTTGCATGTTTGTTAGTATTTTTGAACGGAAAACAGAGATATCGGTGCGTATTTAACTCCCCGGCACTCTGAAGTGCGACTATATTATATAAATAGTACTCTGTGAGTGCGACTGCCGAGTCAGCAGCGAGCGATCGATACCTACTCATCTCCGCCTACAGAGCGGCCTTTTGTTCTTGCAAATTGTAACCTGCTTGGTACCAGACACCCCATTGATTTCGGGTGCACATAGCACACATTGTTCACAAACCATTTACATTTTCTAGACTTCGTTTTGGTAGGATCTGTTTTTTATGTTTCATAACAACATAATTTTTGGTGTTTTCTCTGAATTTCTAAACTTTTACAGCCCATATGGGTATAACGCAGTACAGAATCAACCCACAACTTTCGCCAAATTAAGTTATGCATAGTTCAAAAAGCGTGCTTTATTAATAATACCAGAAATGAGATTGTATGTAGTCCACTCAACGAAGACCAAAAATTGCATAATAGGGGAAATAAGTCGTGTAAAAGCGATTTTTGGCATAGTAGTAGGGAATGGTGTCTGAAGCAACATACTCAGATTACTGATGGATGGGGGTGAAGCTAACGGGGGTTTAAGTTTTTCTTTAAAAAAATTCTTTTACTCAAGTAATCTAAGTACATAAAACAAACTGTAGCAGAAAACGAGCAGAGCAGAAGCGACGAGGTCTGACTAATATGTCGGTTGACATTAACTCTAATAACGAAAATACGATCATCACTTAGTTGACTTGACTAGACAATACAGCATTGTAAAGTTGACATCTCCGGTGTCGGGGCGAAACGTGCGTCGAGAGTAGTGTAATAGTACATTGTTCTACGAGGGGTGAAAGTGACCCATTACTTACGAGGGCGTCATTTGAGACACGAGGCGAAGCCGAGTGTATCAATACGCCCGAGTTAGGAATCGCACTTTCTCCCGAGTGATACATAGTGCTTTATACTACACCTACGAGGAAAATAACAGACACATTTTTTAATTATTGAAGTTTACTTTAGAGGTACGCCGTCTACTTTAGAGGTACGCAGGCTACCTTTAAGGTACGACAGCTACTTTAGAGGTATGCCGGCTACTTTAGTGGTACGCTGACTACTTTAGAGGTACGCAGGCTACATTTAAGGTACGCCAGCTACTTTAGAGGTACGCCGACTACTTTAGATGTACGCATGCTACATTTAAGGTACGCCAGCTACTTTAGAGGTACGCAGGTAGCCTGCGTACCACCAAAGTAGCCTGCGTACCTTTAAAGTAGACAGCGTACCTCTAAAGTAGCCTGCGTACCTCTAAAGTAGCCTGCGTACCTCCAAAGTAGTCACCATAGAGGTACGCCCACTACTTTAGAGGTACGCAGGCTACTTTTAAGGTACGACAGCTACTTTAGAGGTACGCCGGTTATTTTAGAGGTACGCCGACTACTTTAGAGGTACGCAGGTAGCCTGCGTACCACCAAAGTAGCCTGCGTACCTCCAAATTAGGCTGCGTACCTCTAAAGTAGACGGCGTACCTCTAAAGTAGCCGGCGTACCTCTAAAGTAGCTGTCGTACCTTAAAAGTAGCCTGCGTACCTCTAAAGTAGTCGGCGTACCTCTACGTGACTACTTTAGAGGTACGCAGGCTACATTTAAGTCACGCCAGCTACTTTAGAGGTACGCCGACTACTTTAGAGGTACGCAGGTAGCCTGCGTACCACCAAAGTACCTGCGTACCTTTAAAGTAGATAGCGTACCTCTAAAGTAGCCTGCGTACCTCTAAAGTAGCCTGCGTACCTCTAAAGTAGCCTGCGTACCTCCAAAGTAGTCACCATAGAGGTACGCCCACTACTTTAGAGGTACGCAGGCTACTTTTAAGGTACGACAGCTACTTTAGAGGTACGCCGGTTACTTTAGAGGTACGCCGACTACTTTAGAGGTACGCAGGTAGCCTGCGTACCACCAAAGTAGCCTGCGTACCTCCAAATTAGGCTGCGTACCTCTAAAGTAGACGGCGTACCTCTAAAGTAGCCGGCGTACCTCTAAAGTAGCTGTCGTACCTTAAAAGTAGCCTGCGTACCTCTAAAGTAGTCGGCGTACCTCTACGGTGACTACTTTAGAGGTACGCAGGCTACTTTTAAGGTACGCAGGCTACTTTCGAGGTACGCCGGCTACTTTAGAGGTACGCCGACTACTTTAGAGGTACGCAGGTAGTCTGCGTACCACCAAAGTAGCCTGCGTACCTCCAAAGTGGCCTGCGTACCTTAAAAGAAGACTGCGTACCTCGAAAGTAGTCTGCGTACCACCAAAGTAGCCTGCGTACCTCTAAAGTAACTTGCGTACCTCTAAAGTAGACGACGTACCTCTAAACGAGTTGGCGTACCTTAAAAGTAGCCTGCGTACCACCAAAGTAGCCTGCGTACCTCTAAAGTAGACGGCGCACCTCTAAAGTAGACGGCGTACCTCTAAAGTAGCTGGCGTACCTTAAAAGTAGCTGCGTACCTCCAAAGTAGCCTGCGTACCTTAAAAGTAGCCTGCTTACCACCATTTTTTTATGTATTTGTCTTACTTAACTAATTTTGTCAAAAATTAAAAAAAGACAACCACGTATGTAATGGATTTTCATACAACTTTTCAGCCCGCTAAAGCACGTAAGTAATGAAATTTCATACATTTTTTCAGCCCGCAGATTTGTCTCCACGTAAAGACGTATTTTCTTTCTCGCTCTTTCTCGATATGACACAAATCAGAAGGTACTTTCCGAGCAGGTGTAGTATAAAAGTATTGTGTGGTGGTGCATGTGAGTGGTGGTGGCATTGCTTGCTTGGGAACTTGGCTTTCTTGCTCGGTAGGTGAGCGGTGCTTAGCATTTAATTGCATGTTTGACCATACAGATTTTTTTCTGTTGGCGGATTATAGTAAAATAATTCTAACATTTTCTTGACGATCATCACTGTTCAACAGGAGCATTTCCTCGCCGAGAAAATGACAGCAGCAGGGATTGAAACAACTGTTGCAACAGGAGATGCTGATGGTACTATTGTCAGGTGTGGGTTGGATAAGGCTACCGTTCATCCAACTGTTGTAATAGTTGGGGAGGATGTCGACTTGATAGTCCTCCTCATGGGATTGGCTCCACCAAATATCAACGTGTTCTTTATGAAACCGGGGCGTGGAAAGGTGGAGACCCAATTGTTTTCAGTGCGACAGCTTCAACAGCTTCCATTTGTTAAGACAATTCTTCTTCTCCACAGCTTCTCCGGATGCGACACCACCTCCGCGATCCATGGAAAGAGCAAAGCGGGAATTGCTAAGCTGTTCACGGCTAAACCAGACCTGAACCAAAACATCTCAGACATTTTCAGTGAGCTTTAAACATCACCTGAGAGTATTGAGCAGGCCGGCGAGAAACTGTTTCTGGCAATTTACCAAGCGCCTGCTCAGGAACAAAATCTCAATAAATACCGCTACTCAGCTTTTTTGAGAGCATCGATGAAGCCGAAATCAGATCTGGCCACTCTTTCTCCTACTAGAAGAGCTTCGAAGCAGCACTCGTTGAGAGTGTACCTACAGCTATCATTAATCACAGACGTTGTCAAATACTGTAATGTTATGTACAATGTTCAACGAGGGGTGAAAGTGACCGACTACACCCGAGTTAGGAATCGCACTTTCTCCCGAGTGATACATAGTACTTTATACTACACCTACGAGGAAAATAACAGACATTTTTTAATTAAAGTTTATATTGAAATTCGTACAATTATTAAAACTCAGGGTGATGTTTTTGTTCGGTAAATTTGGCGCCAAAAAAATAATAGGTCTTACACTAGCGGCACGCTATGATGGCCGGTTTGACACATTACAATAGTGATGTGGCATGTCAATTTATTCTCGAACAAAAAACAATTAAGTTTTGTTTTTGTACCTGATTAAATAGGTTTAATAAAACAAAAATGTATATGTTTATTTAATTTATTTGAACGAACTG
Source organism: Oeneis ivallda (assembly GCA_029955525.1). NCBI lineage: Eukaryota > Metazoa > Arthropoda > Insecta > Lepidoptera > Nymphalidae > Oeneis > Oeneis ivallda. Next base: position 16,384,673 of record JARPMR010000002.1, on the reverse strand, counting down.
AATATTTGAATGAAAATGAATATACATACTTTATATGCACACAAGAAACATATGAATACAAAAGATACCAAAAAAGGTGCCACAAAAGGCCATAATTAATCAGATTCGTCCATACTACTATTTTCACTGTCGTCACTGCTATCATCACCTACATTAATAATTATATGTTCGTTTTCTATAATATTATCTATTTTCACATCTCTTTCATAATCTTCCCTTATTAATTTAACAGTTCTATTCACAACCTTTTCCCAGTCTCCTTTAGTCACATGTTCACAAGCTTCTTCTAATAATTTTAGCATTTTTTTTGTGGTAAATGGGGGTTCTGTATTGTGTCTTGCAGCATATCCCTTAATTTGAGCCCACACCAACTCAATCGCATTATACTCACAATGGTAAGGCGGTAACCGTATAACTCTGTGCCCATGTTCTAATGCTATTTCGTCAATGACGTATCGGATCTTGGTTGGTTTGTTTTCTTTTAAAAGACGTACTAATTCCGCTTTTAACATATTCATGTTTGCATCTACGCCATTTTTACGAAGCCATGCGACGATATCAGCTTTCTTTTGGGATTGGGCAGGTGGCTTGTCAATTTGCATCGAGTGGTATGGGGCGTTGTCCATAATTATAATAGATGGTTCAGGGAGGCTACACAACATTGAGGTAAACCATTCAGTAAACTTTTCTCCATTCATGTCTTCATGATAGTCTCCAGTGGTTTTTGACGCAAAAGCCATGAGAGAACCTTCGACAAACCCGTTGATGGTTCCGGCGTGACAAATTATAAGTCGCGATCCTTTTCCTACAGGAACTTTGGAAGTAGATGCTGCTGTGTCATCGTTCCAAGAACGGCTTACAGTATGGTTAGCATTAAGCCATGTTTCATCCAAGAACACAACATTTTGCCAATTTTTGATTTCTTTCACTTGCCGTAAAAAAGTATACCTTGCCATCGCTATATCAAATCTTTCCATCAATATTTTGCGTTTGTTACATTTTTTGTATCGAAATCCAATGGTCTGCAAAATCTTCGTTAAAGAACTTTCCCCACCGAAGAATAATCCAGCTTCCTTCAGTGAATGCACCAACTTTTTTCTTGTTGGATACTCCTTCTGTAAATAGTAGCCGTAAACATGTCTTCGGATAGCATCGGCATCAAAGCTATCGATGCCTACGACTGGTTTTGCTCGTTTTCTCTTTTTTGGTGTGTGAAGTTTATTTTCTTCTGTGCCAGTCTCGCCATATTTTTTTTTAGTTATCCGTCTAACAGTTCGTTGTCCAATATTAAGCGCATCAGCTACGCGTTCAACCACTGACGTTATAGGTAAAATTGGCCCTCCATTTTGAGCTTCACGATCGAAATAGTTACGAAGGCGTATCACGAACTCACGTGTCTGACTATTTAGAACAGTTCTCTGCGTACGTTCGGTCATATCGACGAAATCCACAACAAAGGGCTTGAACAGAGTCCAAATTAACGAGCAAGGGTCAACAGTAATGCAGTATCAATATTTGAAATCCAAAGCCAGGTCAAAACTATATCACAATCGCATTGCACTGACAGTTTATACTTTTCGAAGCAACGTCAATTCGAAACTGCTTTGTTTTGCATTGAGCATTGACGCGAGTTTGCCGGAGGTAGTAGTTGTGCTAGCCAGCGATCCTATGTGACGATCGTATTAGATTCCATTTTTAAAAATTTTCAATTTAGAAAACCAAATGCCGAGTTGTGGTATATATCATATAAAAATAAAAATTTTACCTTTTGTATGAAACAGCTGATATTTTTTTGCGATTTCAGAGGTTTGTCCACATAGTGAAAATTGTTCATATTCACAAGTACATTCACCCCTTAAATGGTGCAAACTGATTTTTCTACACTTGTATACATTTTAGAAATCAATTTAATAAATAAATTTTGAGTCCTAAACCTAAAACTACATTCGATAAAATGAATCTCTGCACATCACTATCGTCAATAAAGTAATACAATTATTTCCTTCAAAGTCGTTATCAATTAATACGGAACTTCATGAGCGGACAAACGTCAAACCGGCCATCATAGCGTGCCGCTAGTGTAAATCAGAATTTATTTATATGTACACTAGCGGCACGCTATGATGGCCGGTTTGACACATTACAATAGTGATGTGGAATGTCAATTTATTCTCGAACAAAAAACAATTAAGTTTTGTTTTTGTACCTGATTAAATAGGTTTAATAAAACAAAAATGTATATGTTTATTTAATTTATTTGAACGAACTGAATATTTGAATGAAAATGAATATACATACTTTATATGCACACAAGAAACATATGAATACAAAAGATACCAAAAAAGGTGCCACAAAAGGCCATAATTAATCAGATTCGTCCATACTACTATTTTCACTGTCGTCACTGCTATCATCACCTACATTAATAATTATATGTTCGTTTTCTATAATATTATCTATTTTCACATCTCTTTCATAATCTTCCCTTATTAATTTAACAGTTCTATTCACAACCTTTTCCCAGTCTCCTTTAGTCACATGTTCACAAGCTTCTTCTAATAATTTTAGATTTAAAACTGATTTTTCTACACTTGTATACATTTTAGAAATCAATTTAATAAATAAATTTTGAGTCCTAAACCTAAAACTACATTCGATAAAATTTATGAATCTCTGCACATCACTATCGTCAATAAAGTAATACAATTATTTCCTTCAAAGTCGTTATCAATTAATACGGAACTTCATGAGCGGACAAACGTCAAACCGGCCATCATAGCGTGCCGCTAGTGTAGTGCCAAAAGTGTCACATAGTAGCGCCATCTAGTTGATTATATTAAATTGAACTCTGCTTACCCTATAATTGGAACCATGGAAGTAGAATAGACTACTTCCAAGATTGGAACAGAAAACTTCTTTCTAGCCCACCAAAGTATAGCTTGGCAACAAATAGTAGGAACCGTAAACCACATAGAAACGGAACTAATTTTTTTCTTTCCTGGCAACACACAGTATGGCGTCACCTAAATAGGAAGACTTTAGTCGTAATTCCTAGTTCCATGGGCGCCATTCGTTGTTTTGGAAAAGTTTGGAATTCATAAATAATAATCGACCGAGCGAAGCGAAGGTCTTTGAGTTAACTAGGGCGATTTGCACTTGTCCGTCCGTCCGTCCGTCCGTCCGTCCGTCTGTCAGAGCCTTATAACTTTCGAATTACTGAACGTAATTACTTCAAATTTAGATATAATATGTAAACCGATGGCCTCCAGCCGAAAATGGCTTAAAAAGTTATAAAAATCTTTATTTCAGGGGGGCTCTCATAGAAGCGAATGCGAAGTAAAAAAAAAAAAATCGCGTTACATAAAATTGTTACGTATCATTTTAAAGATAATTTTGAACTGAGTACAAAAATATTTTTTTTTTAATTTTTCCCTTAAAATTGACGAAATGGGGGGCTTTCAAAGTGGCGATTTTATACGCTCGCTTGAAGACGCTCTCTAGAAAAATCCGCTATGGATTTTCAAACTGATTTTATGTTTTTAGGTCACTTATATCCTGTACTTGAACAACAAATACTAAAATTATATGAATATTATAAAGAAACGAGATTATTTAATTTTTAATGGGCGTCAGTAATTCATATAGCATCAACATAGCTTCACAATAATGCTAATAGATGGCGCAGTCAGTAACTATTCCCATGGAACTACGAGTTAAATTCAATGTTTGATAAATAATTCAATGTTTTCACTAACGTTCCCTAACCTTTACGGGCTACCTATAAGTTAGGTGATTGATGTTTTCTGTCAACTTATTTATCACGATCCTGTACGGGACACCTAAAAGGATATTGGGACGGATGTTAGGACTTAGGATTGTATTTAGGAGCTACCTACGTTAAGAGACTCCTACTTAGGGGATGATTTAGGTATGTTTGGTGAAAACGGGCATAATAATAATGTCAGTTTTGGTTATCATGTATCGATTGAATGAATAATCGTGGGATACCGTTACCGCGAGGTCTCAGTTCGGGGCGAACCACTAGTATTAAAATTAATATTAAATTAATTCTGTGTATAGACACAGAGTAACGAAAGTAAGGTTGTATAGAGGCGTTCTCTTGGGAAATATGGAGCGGGAAATATTTTGTTGGAACTTGACAATAATATTTTCCGAAAAATCACCGACATTACAGGTATGTCTATTAATTCAGTGAAATAAATGTTAATAATAACTTAATAAATAAAAATTGGTAATAGGGTATTTGACTATATTAAAAATATCGTTTCATTTGGTGTCATCCTAAAAGATTATTATCTAAAAACATTATTCCATACGACAAAACTAAAAAATAAAGTTTTATTTAATTAGAAAATATTAAATAAAATTGCTATAATTCCGGCCATGGTCACGTGATCGAAAACGTTCCGTGATCTCGAATGACGTCACAGTCCACACCACCTATGGGCTGTGGAATTGTCATTGTTTGAAATGTGAACTGTGACGTCATGAGAGCAAATGGAACGTTTCGGCGGCAATTTATTTTTTTGAATTTATTTCTCGATTTTTATGAAAAATACTGAAAATTATGCCGAAATATACGTTTTGTTAGCTTCAGCATAGCATTATTAACAATTTAAGATGATTTTCTAAAAGTAGTCAAATACCCTATTATATTGTGTTTGTTTTCTAAAAACGAAATGCGAGCGCCCCGACTCCACGCAGTCTTTTTTGCCCTACCCCTTAGATTATCGTATGGTGTTGTGAAATGGCTACACCGGTCTCTCTACATCTAACTGTCACGAGAAAGCCAAGTCGTCGACGAGAAATTAGTCGTTCGTTGCGTGCATGTTAAGGTAAACGAGAAATCAGTCTACGTCGAGAATATCTCTCACTCTCTTCGCGAGATATCACTTCGACGCGTATGCTAGCTCTGCTGGAGTGTTTTTTTAAAGCGCGGAGCCAGAAGCTCGCGAAGGAGATCCTGAATGAAGCGAGCCTACGGGGCTGAGTGGAGCGAAGGTCGAGTAGGTCAAGCTGAATGAAGGGGCGACGCACGGAGCGAGTCTTCTGGTGTAGCTCATTTGATTTGTACTGACGCTACTAGTAGGTACTGTGTTGCATTACAAATACAGTTATTTACAAATCAAATGAGCTATGCCAGGAGACTCACTCCATCACCCCTTCATTCGGTACCCCTTCCAGGGGTAGGGCAGACAAGACTGCGTGGAAATGGAATTCGTTGTTTGGTAACTAATATTCGAAAATATGATTTTTAGTAGTAAAACATACTTACAACATCTATTATTATTCTACACAATACTATACATAATGTAATAATATACATTATGTATACCTAATGCTCGGGCAATATCATCGCAGTCCAGAACTCATGGTCACCCGATCTTAGATACAGTTGACAATCTTGCGCCAGTTTACAATCTGACAAGCTTCTTACCTACCTAAAAATGTTTGTTTACAAACTATACCCTGTCCCACCCCTGTTAAATCGTTTATTTTCTTTTTGACAGCTCAGTCTCAAGACTCAAGACTCAAGACCGTAGCTCAAGACTCAGACTGAGCTGTCGAAAAGAAAATAAACGGTTGGACAAGGTATAACGATTTTCACACTTTTACCACAGTATAACGAAGAGAATCAGTAGTTCGACGCCTTTGATCTCGTCGTAAATGCCGCCAGCGTCTAGACATGCGTCGCGACAGTGTATTTATGGTAGGGTTGTCACAAAGAAACAATTTCTATTAATATTTATAATTTGTACTATATTTCAGATCAACATTACAATAAACAATAATAATTAATCAATAACCAAAAATTAAAAATAAATTAAAATTAAAATATTATTAGTTGAATCAACAACAAATCAGTTTCTTTGCTGGCCGCTTCAGCGGTCGTATGCAAATCAATTCCGCCGCATGCAAACATACTTATAAAAATCGGCCAAGTGCGAGTCGGGCCTCGCTCTTTTAGGGTTCCGTTAAAAAAAATTAAATAAAATATTTCCATGTACCCATGGAAATATTTTAATTTAATTTTTTTAATTTAATTTAATTTTTATTATTTGTTGTTATAGCGGCAATAGAAATACATAATATGTGAAAATTTCATTTGTCTATCTATTAAGGTTTACGAGATACAGCCCGCTGATAGACGGACGGACGGACGGACGGACGGACGGACGGACAGCGTAGGCTTAGTAATAGGGTCCCGTTGGTACCCTTTGGGTACGGAACCCTAAAAACATATTTTAGACTTAAAAGCTATACTTTAAATGATAGTTGTATAGTTAGTTGTACACTTTAGCTGTTGTTAACAGAATGAATATATTGTATCAGCCGTTAATTTATGAAACATTATAAATGAGAGATAAATGTCACATAGACAACATGAAAACAAGAATTTTAAGCACCATCAACATGGGGCCGCGACCCATAGTATCGGAGATATAAGCTTTCAAAAATCTGATCACGTGGTCACATAGACAAAACGAAAACAAGAAGTTTGAGTACCATCTACATGAGGCCGCACCCCATAGTGTCGGAGATTTAAACTTTCAAAAATCTGATGACGTGGTCACATAGACAACACGAAAAAAAAAAGTTTGACTACCATCAACATGTGGCTACACCCCATAGTGTCGGAGATATAAGATTTGAAAAATCTGATCACATGGTCACATAGACAACACGAAAACAAGAAGTTTGAGTACCATCAACATGGGCCCGCGCCCCATAGTGTCGGAGATATAAGCTGTCAAAAATCTGATCACATGGTTACATAAACAACACGAAAACAAGATGTTTGAGTACCATCAGCATGGGGCTGCACCCCATAGTTTCGGAGATATAAGCTTTCGAAAATCTGATCACATGGTCATATAGACAACACGAAAACAAGAAGTTGGAGTACCATCAACATGGGGCCGCCGAACCCGAAGTTTTTAGGGTACCATCTCACAAAATTTCACGCAAATCGGTTTAGAAATCACGGAGATATGCATATCACATGCAGAAAGACACAACTTCGTTTTTGAAAGTCGGTTAAAAAATTAAGTTAGTAAGCCTAAGGTACTTCTTATAACATCAGCTATCTGTCAGTTAAAGTCCGGACAACACCAGTCCAGCCGTTCCCGAGAAAAGTAGGAACAAACAAACAAACAGACACACAGATAGATAGACAGACAGATAGGCAAAAAGTACCGAACCGAATTTAAATTTAGTAAAAAATCTGTTATTTTGACATTACAAACAGATAGCTACTTCAATTTTATTTATTTATATGTATGTCTGTATAGAGTATAAATATACTCGTAGATTTATAGATAATAGGTAATGAAAAAATTAATTTCAATAAATTAACCGTATACCTCCCTGCACGTGTCCCCTGGGTGGTACTAATCGAGCGACGAACTTGCGCGCGAAATAATTGTTTTTTAAACTTACAAACTAATCACAGTCCGAGCGAAATGTCTTCACACGCCAAACACAAAGGCTCTTCTAAGAGCCCTTTGACCAATGATTAAATATTTTACGCAAGCGTAATACGACAACCTTTAAATGTAGCTCCCATCTAAGCCGCGCTTACATGGGAGCTTACCTCGCTCCGCACTTACCGCACCCACCGCACGATTGCCCTGTCAAACCGGTTTCGTCGACACTCTGTATGAAACTATACTATCCTTACTCTGTGCTTTTACGGTGACATAGCCACAGCAAATTCCACACTCACGCCCCCCTGTCAATGTTAACGAACTGCCAATAGATCCTTTCGTAATTCCTAGTTCCATGCTTGTCGTACTGTACTTGATTTTTGTCTTACTTTAATAAGTTTATGGTCTGTGATAATGTGTAGTGTCGTGAGTGAAAACCATGTGAAAACTCCGTCTGTGGGCTTTGTCTGTGAGTGGAATGTCAAATTAAAGTGATGAACTTTAATGTTTGTTTGTGGAAAACTCGTTAGAAAGTATTAGAATGTCATAAAATTAGGGTTTCATTATTATATTGTAAACAAAATCAACATCATTCTTATCATTCCAAAAGTTTCCTGAGTCACTGTGGCACTATCCACATTTTATAGTTGTTAGCCTTGAAGTATATGTCATTTAATAAATGAGTGTTGTTTATTTATCATTTTAGTGATATTAGTCGTAATTTCATGATTATATGGCTCTGACGTTTGACTTATGTTTTGCGACAAACTGGAAGAGGCATGTTTTACCCACGCATTCGGGAGAAAGGTGCAAGTTTAGTAGTTGTCAGCTGGACGTGCTTGGCCGTGTTGTGCGCCGCGTCCACGGCGCCCTGCGACAAGACCCGCAGGGTGTTCACCGAGCCCAGCGGGATCATTACCGATGGACCCAGCAGCTCCAACTACACACAAGTTAGTGACGACTGTAATGAGTATGTTTCCTATCAGAATGTATAGAAGTAACCGCCAAATCTTTTTTAGGACTCCCACTGTGAATGGCTAATCAAAGCAGCAAATAAAAGTCAGTACATAACCTTAAGTTTCCTTCGTATGGGCACAGAATGTTCATACGACTATGTGTTTGTGTATGATGGTGATTCTTTTGATGCACCTCTGTTAGGAAGTTTCAGTGGAAAAACAGAACCACAAAATGTCACAGCCTCTAGTGGATATGTAAGTATACTTTTTGTTTACTTACTACTTCTAAAATTACTTCTTTAAAACCATCTTATAAAGCATTGTCCTTACATTCCATATTGTAATAGGTTCTGATAGTCAAAGGTCAACTATAAAATGGTATATTTTGATAAACTACTTTACTCAAAATCTTTTGTACATGCCAGTAATTGATATTTATTTTATTGTAATTTTATGTATTCTTACTTGTAAGTTTCCTTGTTTTTTATACATATTTTGTGCTTGCATATTGTTAGTTTGTCGAATAAAATAAATAAAGTTATCATTCAGTAAATACATAATCCAGATTTTGTTGTTAACATTTTTAATTTGCAGTGTGTTTTTTTCAGTACATTGTTGCCTTATCTCATACTATTTATGTACCTTGTTATTGTTGGTTCTCTATGGCCCATCATTATTATAATGATCGGTGTGGTCATTTAATTTATATTTATCTAGTCAAACAGTTTCAAGTCATTAATAAATAATATAAGAACTATTTTGTAGTTTTATAAAGACTGCCTCTTTGTAGCAATAACTAACTCTGATTAAAACAGAACATTTATAAATTATTGTCTTATCTGCTACTGTGTTACAAAATTAGAATATCATCATTCATTGTTTAAACAGCAATTCATGTGAAAATATTGAATACAAATATTAAATACAAAATACTTATTGATCAATAGTAATTTGATTTATATTTAAACACACTGTTCTTTACATAGTATGTTACTAATCATTTTATGACCCAAAGATCTACATAAAATAAAGAAAATGTGATGAAACCAGTACCACAGTTGTAACTACCTAGGTACAATCCTGCTTCCACATCTCTATGAATTCACCAGTTTTTGTCAAGTGGCCATTTAATATTGAATTACAGTATGTGTATTTATACCATTGCACAAACACACGCACATTCATATTTTAGTTCAGAAATGTACCATGGAATCTATGCTCACCTAATCTGAAAATTCTGAAAATATTTCCATTTTGTTTTGAGATTTATACTTATATATAATATGTAATAGTTCTAGAAACTTAACGATAAATCCCTTTTCAGATGCTCATATTACTGTATAGTGACACAAACTATGTATTAGACGGGTTCAGAGCAACATATGCGATTCACAATTGCCCAAATAATTGTACTGGACGTGGATTATGTATGTCAAATAAATGTTTCTGTGGAGGCAACTGGGGAGGACCTGACTGTAGTGTGAAACTCTGCCCCAGTGGGTGTTCAGGAAATGGGCAGTGTGCAGGTGACAGGTGTTTGTGTAAGAAGGGGTAAGTCCAGAATATAACATCAGCTTGTCTAATTGGTCTACTTCAAAACATAGAGTACTAAGTAGAGTACTCTAGAGTAGTACATACAGTACTAGAGTAGTAAAGTATGATGAATGCTAGACATGGGTGTACAAAGAATGTTTTCATATTATGGATGTGCAAAAAATGATTTCTATAAAATTTGGAATATTTGGAATACAAAGTAAAAAGGCACAGTCACGCTTTTGTCTATCTTCTATCAAAATATATAAAAGGAAAAGGTGACTGATCTATCAATGCACAGCTCAAACCACTGGATGAATCAGGCTAAAATTTAGCATACAGATAATAGCTATTGCCTATTATGACATGGGCATCTGCTAAGAAAGGATTTTTGTTAATTCAACCCTTAAGAGGGTCAAATAGGGTTTCGAAAAATCGAACTTAACGTGAGCGAAGCCATGGGGCAAAAGCTAGTTAAATTATAATTTTAGTTCACCTAAAGAATTTAATGATTTCAGATATTCAGGAGAGGCATGTTCCTTGAAAAGCAATGATGACAAAGAAGGCAATAGTTGGCATTGGCTCTCTCACACGGAAAGTGGCATGACAAAGCGTGCAGCTCACACAGCTGTATATGTTAACCAAACAGACTCTTTATATGTATTTGGAGGGTATGATCTGAACAGGGTGTTAGGTTTATTGGAGATTTACAAGTAAGTACCTACTTATGTAATAACTAATTTTTGCTTACAATGTTTAAGATAAAAAGAATATTTACAACTCATAATCTTTTCAAAATTTGTATGATAGGTAAATAAATATGTGTAATTTTTGGTTAACAAGTTTCATTTAATGAAAAATAGTTCCTTTTGGTGGAAAAAGTGCCATGATTTTAGTTTGGATTTATTGACTAAAAAATCACAGTAACAATGAGTAACTCACACTAATAATTGTTAGTTACTAAAATATCTACCATAGATGGGTGTGGTGATAGTGCAGTGATGATTTTCATAGTTGAATTCCTTATTTAAAAACAACTTGAAATGAAAATCTTATGCTATTATATATGCGAAATTGTCTTTGTTTGTTGGTTTGTCCTTCAATCATGCTGCAACAGAGCTACAGATTGACATGATTTTTGCATGAGTATAGTTGGAGACCTGGACAGTGACATCTAAGGCTACTTTTTATGTCGGAAAATCAAGAGTAGTAAAAAGTAGTCTATGTCACACTCTAGGTGTGCGTGTGACACACCCATGCAAAAAATTACGTCAATCCGTAGCTCTGTTGCGGCGTGATAAAAACCAACAAACAAACACACTTTCGCATTTATAATATTAGTATGATAAAAGCGTAATGTAATTTTGTATGCGTATAATCGGTTGTATGTCTGCACTCTGAAGTATGTATTTTCATTTAGTAACTTGATTTTACCAAGCAGCGTTTGGACTTTAGTTTACCTACTAATTAGCACAACAATTTTCAATCTTGATATTCTATTACGGACTTCTCCTTCGAGCGCGTAGTGTGTAGAATATGTTTAAATCGTAAGATAAAGTAATTAAATAGCATTAATCAAATAGTTCAATATGGGGTTGAATTAAATGCCGTTTTAATAGTTTCGTAATTAAGAGATTTCCCCAACATTGGCTATTTAATGTTACTTAAGTAAGTTGCTATAGTTCATACTTCCCTATTGTTTTTCCTTTAGTTTTTCAACTAGTCAATGGTGTGACGAAAACGGAAAAGTGCTACGTCGCTATCCTACCAATGAAGAGATTGATAAGTCTCTATTAACACTGTTCACCAAGGTGAGTAGGCATAGCAAATAATGCTGCGTAGCATTTTAGTCATAGGTCTAAGGTTATAGTCATTTATTATATTACAAGACTAGCTGATGCCCGCGACTTCGTCCGCGTGGATTTAGTTTTTAAAATCCCTCGTGAACACTTTGATTTTCCGGGATAAAAAGTAGCCTATGTCCTCAACTATAGTACCCATGCAAAAAATCACGTCGATCCGTGGCTCTGTTGTGGCGTGATTGAAGGACAAACCAACAAACAAACACACTTTCGCATATATTAGTATAATTAGAATATTAAATTGCATAGGAAAACACTGTAGCATTAGGACGATGTATTACATCCATACCTAGTATGTAGTATGTAGGTATAATGATAAATAGTTTGGCAAAATCTAACGCCTTTGGAGTAGTTTGACTTTGACAAAATAGGGCTATCCATGATGGCTATATACGATAAAGTAAGCTTGCCAGCTTAAGATGAGCCGTTCATTCAAAGTATCTTGTAGATTCCGGGGTTCAAGTTATTTGGACCATATACTGAAGATCGTGATGTCTATAATTTCTGAACTACGAAATTGACGACCTTGAAATAATTACAGGACAATCTCTAAAGAACCTGCTTTCTAACAAAAAAAGAATGGATTAAATCGGAATACGCCTTAATGAATTACAGCGAAATACACATTTTGACTTTCATCCCCTCTCCCAAGGGAACCGTACTGAATTTCGGGATAAAAAGTATCCTATATTATACCTCGTAGTATTAACTTAAATCGTGCCAAGTTTCATTTAAATCCGTCCAGTAGTTTCGGCGTGATGCGCGGCCAAGATACAGACAGACAGACAGACAGACAGACAGACAGACAGACAGACAAAAAATTAAAAAAAAATTGTTTTGGCTTCAGTATCGATTATAGAGTGCCCTCAAACAAAAATTTTCAAAATATCTTCAATGTACAGAATTGGACCTGTTACAGTTTTATTATATTATAGATGATGCAAGACTTTGTCCGAGTCGATTTAGGTTTTTTTTAAAATCCCGTAAAATTTTGTCTGTCTGTTTTGCCGAACTAATTTTCGGAACAAATTCAACTGATTTTGATGGGTCTTTCTTTCTTTCTTTGAAGTCTAAGCCATAGTACGTAGTGAGTGAAAGACTGTTTTTGACTGAAGGTTTATGATTTTAGCGGTCCATGTAGGTATGTATGTGACTATGTACGAACATTCCGCCGTAGGGAATAAACTATTGAGCCAATTTTGATGAACGAAGTGTCAATCGATTCTTTATGATGGTCCGGATGACATAGGCTACCATTTCATACGAACAAAATCGTTACGACAGATGTTACATGTATCCAAGTTTCCGTAGTCGGGTGTCGGGTTAGAGTTCTTAAACTTTTAAAACTTTAAGTTCAGTTTTTAAAGTCGGAGTTCAGTTTTTAAACTTATAACTTATTAGCTTGGTCCCCGAAAGCATTTACGAGATTCTTCGTTAAAAAATGATATTAAGGACATTTTCGAGAAAGAACTGCTGAAGTAATCATGATGAATAAACCAGCAAATCAAACAGTTCCTATAGGATTTTTAAAAACCTAAATCGACACTGACTTAGTCATGGACATCATTTAGTAGCGGCTCGTATAACACGTATAGTTGCGATTGTGAGTCAATCATTAATGTCTAGAATCGTCCAAGCATATACGATTAGCTATAGTTAAATAAGATTACGTTCGGAACACGCTTGTGCAAAATACTTGACCAAGCTAACTTTTTATGTAGGTAGTAACACAGGTAATGAATCGGCATTCGAATCGAAGTAGTCGCCAGTTTAGTCATCAAGTAAATTATTTATAACTTTGGAGGATAATAAGACGTAGGTATACGACGTCAGAAATCGCACGCTCCTTTTAAATATTTTTAAATTAATACCATCTGATGCTCCGGAACGGCATATTTTACGCGCGCGTTGATCGTCATCTTAGGGAGAGGGCACACTAGCTACTTTTAGAGGCAGCGATGGCGCGTTTTTATGGCTTTTAGCGATTGTATGGCCTTTTGCGACTGCGTGGCGATTCTGCGATCGATTGCTGATTTCTGCGAGTCAATCGCGAAGTCGCTCGAATCGCGATGCAGTCGCAAAAAGCCATAAAATCGCTAAAAGCCATAAAAACGCGCGATCGCTGCCGATAAAAGTAGCCAGTGTGGCCTCTACCTTACGCATTTGTAACAGGTTAGTAGTAAAAGTACCTATAAATAAGTATGCTTTGCTTCACAGGGTAATATCGACGGAAGCTGGCAGATAGGCAATCGGAGTTCGCTCTTTAATTTACTTCTATCATCATTCTCACACCATGACAGAACCACATTACCTCTCATGTATTCCCACTCTCCCACGCCTTACTCTGAGAGCTATTTACAGTTCACTGATCGACCAGAATTTCTCAGTTCGAATCTCAAGTCTAATAATACTAGCCCGGAGCCGAGGTATGGGCACTCAGCTTGTGCCTTCAATAACGGCTTCATATTATATGGTGGAAAATTATCAGACGGAAGTCTCTCCTCAGAGTTGTGGTATTATGACGCGATCACTAAGATTTGGACGTTACGAGCAGCCAATTCGACCTTCACCCCACCCGGATTGACGCGCCATACACTCACAGCTGTCAAAGATGAATTGTATTTGTTTGGTGGCAGTACTATAGATGGAGAATTTTCTTCAAGGTTAGTTTTTTGTGTAAAAAAATAGATTAAACGCGTTTCTTTCAGCTGTGTCCTGCCCATTAGCCCTATAACTTCGTGACTCGATACGCAAATAATTTTCACAGAAATCTGTTTCAAATGTTTGAAAATATTTTTAAAAAGATTACAAGAATATAACTATAAGGGAATTATAGGAGTTATTTCACTAAAAAAATCTATCTTAATACAAGTAACTAATAGATTAATAAAAAATATATGAACATGACCGAACTCAGGTGAAAATAAGATTAGTTTTTTTCAGCCTGTACAAAATAAAATTGGGTGAGCCCAGTGCCGAGACTTGGGAGAAAGTTCAAGTTCGTGGCGGCAAGGAGTTAGATGTGCGAGTGGTGGCGCACACTGCAGTATATCACGCACATTCCAACTCCATATTAGTCTATGGAGGGGTGGTTGCTAGTGTTGCAAGGTATGTTCAAAATCAACAACTATATTTTGCCTCCGACTTCGTCCGAGTGGATTAAATTTTTTTGCACAGGTACCCTTTGTTTTTCCAGGATAAAAACTTTCCACGTCTTCAACTATACAAATACATACCTTCCCATCACGTCGATCGCTTATCACACCAACTTTTCGCATTTATAATATTAAGTAGGGATAGTAGGGATAATAAGCTGATGCCCGTTAGTTTGTCCACGTAGATTAAGGTTTGCTAATAAGGCCTTGAACTCTGATTTTATTTTTAATTTTTTGGTATGAAAAGTAGCATAGTTACGTAAACCCCAGAACTCCCAGCATCGAACCCCAGAAAGTGACAGTAGGCCTTGATTTTATGGAGTTGTGCCTTTTGCACGCAAAGAACCTCACAAAACCTCAAATAGGTGTGAGTGACGACAAAGACGTCGCTCTTCGAAGCCGTATGCTTGTGCGATATGCCGATGTAAAGTGAGATGTGCTAAGGGCCTTTCAAATTTAAATTGCTAGAAACTAATTTGAAATTTCCCTTTGTTTTTCATGTACAAATTTTTTTTTCGCACTTGAAGGTTTTCGAAGCTGTCAGACAGAATGTTCGCGTTCGACCTAGACTACAAGCACTGGAGTGAAATTCACTATCCTCGAGCTCATTTACGTGACACCTACGTTCCGCGCGAGCGAGCCTTCCACACTGCGACAATCATTGGTAATTAACAAAATACCTAACGTCTTTTTACCCGACTGCACAAAAAGGAGGGTAAGGATGTTGTTAATGCATGTTTGTTTAAGTACCCCCTATAGCCGAAGGGTTGATGTTACAAATATGATGTCGTTAGACTTATCTAATACGGCGTTCCCACGAGGCGAATTTTGTTGAATGTCACTATAGCCGTCTCTGTTTCCGATATTACAGGAGATAGAGATGGCTATGGCTATACATTCGCCGTCTCTATCTCCTGTAATACAGCAGATAGAGGTGGCTACAGTGACATTCAACAAAATTCGCCTCGTCTGAACGCCGTATTAGTTGGGAATCTGTGTGTGTGACGTCACAAAATCACGCTACGCGGACGCTAGCCACCGAAAACAATTTTACGCGCCCTCTGGAATAGGACTTAAAATGAGGTTTTCGTCATGAGGTTTCTATAAAAAAAATTAAAATATTTACGGTTTAAGAAATAATAAAGAAATGAATGAAATGTGCCAGTTCTAATTAAATAAAAAAATCTATTTTATCTGATAAAACATTGATGCTGCGGTTGCGTTGTTACCTTTTGTAACAGACACTTTCGCATTTATAATACTAAGGGCCGGTTTCACCACTTGCTGATGATAAAGTTCTGTTAGCCTATCCACAACTTATCTGACGGATAGCATTTAAATTTCTGTTTCATAAGTATCTGATAAGTCAATCTGGCAGTTAAACTAAAAAAGATATCACACAGATTTATCCAGCAGATATTATATCCGTTAGATATATATCAGGTACTTTATCAGCAAGTGGTGAAACAGGCCATAAAAGTATGAAAGTATTGAATTTCTTTGGGTTAAAGATATTTATTGTCTCAGAAAGAATATTATACATATTCACACGAGACAAGTCTAAAAGGTTTTACAAATTAAAATGAGTGCATTTCGGAGCGTACAAAGAAAAAATAAATTATTTCGGTAAGAGGGTAGGTATTCAAATATTTGGTACCACCAAGTTTCGCAAAATGGGTTTTAAGCAATTTCTTAAAGGAGTTTGGCGAAGCCCCATAGTGTTTGCGACCCAGACTTGTAGCCCGCGTTCACGAATCAAACTTCTGATACTTGTTCTAGTAAACCAGACTAATAAAAAAGTTAATCAAAGTCAATCAAATAAAGTTGGGAGAAAAAAGATATTCAGTAGTAAATTGTTACAAATGAGGTTATGTTTCCATTTCATATATTTAAGGCAAATTACCACTATAGCTTTGAATCAATCATTAATTTGTGCTTTTAATAATCTAATAGGCACAGAATATTACTGTCTGAATATACATATGAGAACACGCTTCCTACCAACCTTACCTAAAATGTGTAATTCGTCGCAATTCCTAGTTCCATGGTAATTCGACTAGTACTGTCATGTAATGCGGCCAATGGTATTATCACGGAACTAGGAATTAATACGTCTAAGGTAGTCCTGATAGTGCATGGAACTAGAAAAACGACTAAGTGATGGTGGTTGTCATGCTGTTCTATTGTCATGTAATGCGGCCAATGGCATGGAATTATTATGTACTTACGTACAACTAATTCCATGGCCAATGGTATTATCACGGAACTAGGAATTAATACGTCTAAGGTAGTCCTGATAGTGCATGGAACTAGAAAAACGACTAAGTGATGGTGGTTGTCATGCTGTTCTATTGTCATGTAATGCGGCCAATGGTATTATCATGGAACTAGGAATTACGACTACGTCTAAGGTAGTCCTGATAGTGCATGGAACTAGGTAAACGACTAAGTGATGGTGGTTGTCATGCTGTTCTATTGCTTGTGATTACTTTAAGTTCAGAAAGAAATGCTGTGTCTTGTCCAAAATCACGCCAATTGGTTAGTATTAATACACAATGCATAAAAAACACAAAACGAACGAAAAATTAAAATAAACGCGCAAATGCCCAATGCAATAAAAATAAATGAAATGACCACGGACAATGAACGTGGAGCTAGGAATTACGACCTTCCTATTTCTATGACCACGAATGACATTTGCATGGAACTAGGACTTAGAAGCAGTGATAGCCTAGTGGTTAGGACTGTGGTCTCCTATTCGGGGGGTCGCAGGTTCAATCCCGGGTACGAACCTCTGACTTTTCGGAATTAAGTGCGTTTAAGCAATTATAATTAAACCTGCACACCTGAGAGTTCTTCGTAATGTTCTCGAAGGTGTATGAAGTCCGCCAATTCGGATTGGGCCAGCGTGGTGGACTATGGCCTATAACCCTTCTCTGAGAGGAGACCTGCGCTCAGTAGTGAGCCGTTAATGGGTGTTATAATGATGATGATGATGATGATGAGGAATTACAACTCATCTTCCTAGTTCCATGGACATTTGAGTGGGTTGACCATGGAACTAGGAATTGCGACTATAGTCTTCCTATTTATAGGGAGTTGACAATTGACATTGACATAAATGATTTGACAAGTTTTTACTCTTTACTCCGTAAAATGGGTATTGCCATTAGAACGGTTAATTATATTGTGTAATTGTGAATAATTATATTTTTGATCCCCAACTTCTAAAAATATGGGGTTTACACAAAAAAATACTTTGAATAATATTAATTAAAATGAAATGATTTCTGAATCTGAACGGTTTTTAAAAGCACTGGGTCCAAATTCGCCATTCTTCTTTGTGTATGCTTTTACATCCTTTTATATTTTTGGGAAGTATTTCTTTAACTATAATCTTTTATTTCTTGGATGGATGGATTTATAGTAGAATCTTATTTCAGGAAACTATTTGGTCGTATTCGGTGGATATTCGCACCGGCATAACCGTGAGGAAATATGCTACGATGGACAAATGTACCTCTACCACCTCGGATGCCACTCCTGGATCCCATTGGATGTTTTGGGGAAAACTCGCAAGTTCTATCCGAAGAAGCAAGGGGTTTTCGCTCACGCCGCATCCTTGAGACCGCCCTCCACTTTACTTATCGCTGGCGGATACCATGGCAATGTGAATGGTGAGACATTGAATTTTTGTACTATATTTTTATACTACTTTTGTATATTACATAGAAATTTAATCAGAAAATCTTATTCGATAACGTTGTTGTGAAAAGCGTTCGATAGAAGAAATCCAACGATATCTGCCGTCTACGTCGGTTCGATTCGATTTCGACAATTTCTCTGTCGATACAAGTATTCTGAATTGAAATTACATCTAATCGTACGATAACAATCGATCGATAATTATGTTATCGTTAGGTTCTTCGGGAGGCAGGTCTACGACTATCCGAAAACCATGCGAAAAATAACGTCGATCCGTAGCTCTGTTGCGGCGTGATTTAAAGATACCTAATCCAACAAACGAAAACACTCGTATTTTTAATATTAAGTATTCTATAGAACATTTAAGGGCCTCTTATTAACTATGGGTCTTATGTCTAATACTGTGGCTAATTCTGTTGTACACTAAACTATCTCTAAACTAAATTGACAAGTTCTTAGTGCTATCCTTTTCTGCAGGAAACATTTTGAAAGGAATAGCATTGGCCACATAATGTACAGGTATAGAAGCTTGTTAAGTGCAGTGCGTTCCATTTGCCACCATCAGATGAGATTATAAAATTATAAAGTCTTTAAAAAAATCTGTTATCATAATACGTTATTATTGAGCCAATAATAACGTATTATGATAACAGATTTTTTACTCTATTACAATGTCACGGCAATGAATTGGTCAAGGCTATCGTTCGAATCGTTTTGAATGGTTGACCTAGGTATTATGTTTTATGTTTATTACACGTATTATGTTTACACGTAACATATAATTTTATATCGTGCTGATACGAGTAGGGTTCCGTGATATTCTCTGTATTTCTGAGTTGTCATCTGCAATTGAGTTGAATGACGGATACCATTTGATAAGATTATATATTATATCATTTGAGAGTAAATATTAAGGTAAAAATAGAATTTTACAAATAAACTTTACAAAGTGCTTTTAAAGGCAACTTTTTACTAGGATTAAAGGCGACTCGGTATGGCTAAACAGATTTTGAAGAGACTTTGGGTCTGATTTTGACAAGGTCTATGTGATCTAGGCTTTTTATTACCCGACCGCCGAATTAAAATTCAAATATAGCGTCCGTGAAAACCAAAACTGTCAAATCTATTTGAATTTTTAGTGGATATTTTTTATTAACATTGGGGGTTTGTTTAACTTTTTAATAATTTGCTTGTTATACCGGAAAATCAAAGAGTTCCACGTGGACATATTCGCGAGCATAAGTCAGTAACTAACTAAAAGCTATCGTTAGTGTAGAATTTCACAAGAACAAGAACAAGAACACGAATGAGGAAAGGATAATTAACATGGCACGTTTGTTTCAAGGTTGGTGTTTACTTTGTAACTTATAGGCCACATTACAAGTAACTTACTAGCAGAAATATACACACAAAGTGTAAATCTAATAACTGTGTATTAACACTGTCGCGGTGGCTATTTCGATAATTCATGTTTTCTTGCATAGCTCGAAAAACCTATGCGAGTTGGGGTCCCACGGTGCTCGAATTGCGACCTCGCAACGGAAAGCGCAGCGTGCAAGAACCCCCATTATTTAAGTTGGGCGGTCGATCTCAAGCAATAGCTGGCAGCAGCTACATACAGGGGGCGCAATATCACGGGCTGTGGCGATCCTTTCAAGTGACCTATATCCACTGTTCAGCAATCCAAGCGGTTGAAATAGTTTTGGTACTTTCTGTCGGCTCCATAGTATTGCATGGCTCTATTTTTTATGGTGCTAGCCTAGTGATTAAGACTTCGACTTCCTTTTTGGGGGTCCAAGGTTCGATCCCAGGCATGCATCGTTTACTTTTCGGAGTTATGCGCGTTTTAAGCAATTAAATATCACTTGCTTTAACGTTGAAAATAACGTAAGGAAACCTGCATGCCTGAGAGTTCTCCATAATGTTTTCAAATGCGTGTGAAGTTCTAATGGCATTCCAATCCAATGATAAATTCATTTGAGAATTCGAAAGCACTTTTTAAAAAATTATTTGAATGCAACATAATATGTTTAAATAAGAATTTTAACCGCAGTTCCGTCGTGACTACAGTCCATGCAATTGAATCGAAATATTGACATTTCCAACTAAAACATTTATCGTGGTCAGTACTCGTAAAATCCATAATAACCTATTAATATTTGGTAGGTGACCTGTTAGCGTATGTGGTACCCAGTTGGCACGCGGGCATCACCAACAAGGACCCGGAGACGGCATGTCCGCGACACCGCACGCAGCCTGAGTGCCTCGCCGACCCCGAGTGCGGGTGGTGCTCTGCTGATGATGTACGTACTACTCCAGATCTTACACTATATAAAAGATCTAGGATAAAAAGTATACACATTCAAAAATCACGTCGATGCGTAGCTCTGTTGCGGCGTGATTAAAGGACGAACCAACAAACTCACTTGCACTTGCTTTAATTCTTTATTAGCTGTCTTAAAAGGTAAACAGATCGACTGCGACTGCAACAACATCCAGTGTGGTCGTGGTCGCCTATTGCGTGACATCCCTATAAAAAAATTTCTTTACGCTAAAGGTAAAAAGTGTGTAACTTTTTACCAAATGTTAATTTTAAGATTTGAAATCATACTAATATTATAAATACGAAGGTGTGTTTGTTTGTTGGTTTGTCGGTTTGTCCTTCAATCACGCCGCAACAGAGCTACGGATCGACGTGGTTTTTTGCATGGGTATAGTTGAGGACCTGGAGACTGATATAGGTTACTTTTTATCCCGGAAAATCAAAGAGAGAAAAAAAAGAGGGATTTTAAAATAAATCCACGCGGATGAAGTCGCGGGCATCAGCTAGTTTAATTAGGTAAAATAATGTGGAGGTAACACTGCCAAATTACTCGGCCAAGGCATGGCATGGCATTGCAAGTTGATTATAGGTAAACCGCCATAAGCTTGACCCTCCTGATGGTCTGCGGGACGCGGGGCGGGAGCGCGCTCAACCAATCAGCTAGTCTGCCGCTGTCCGCCGGCAGTGACTGACGTGGACGCTAGTCTGCGCGTGATATTTTTCCAGAGACGGCTACACACGATAATATTCATCTTGCGACATGAATCAGGATAACCTACCTACTCTGCGTATTAAAAAATTAAATAGACCATTTATTATTGAACTATCGCAAGATACATCATCGGAATCTTCGAATGAAGAAAGTTCATGTGATGAAGAACGTTCTGATTAATGATAATAATTATAAGACTATTGTTTATTAATATTAGTTTAATATTAGTATAAATGTACAATTGACTTTAAAAAATACTTAAACTAAGAATAAATATATTCTGTTAAAAAAATATCATCTTAAGGTTAGTTAAATCTTAAGATACGAGTCGACGACGTCGTATCGTATATAGCCGATCGCATCACCCGCCCCGCGTCCCGCAAACCATCATGAAGGCCAAGCTTACGGCGGTTTACCTATAGTGATTAATGCTTCAATTTTAACCAACATTGCAATAAAAATATTTTTTTTGTATCTTTGTCTTTAATGTGTAGTTAAAACCTATTAGATTTGCATTTGAATCCTTCATGGCGAATGAACGGTATAGACAAACAATTTTTGAAAGTGCTTTTTTTTTCAGATATGCTATGGAAGAACAGGATCTAACTGTACCACAAATTTGCAATCAATCAGATGTGGTGGAATTTGTCCAGCTCTCGGAGACTGTCACTCGTGTCTCATACACGGTCCCCCGCTTGGAAATAATAGTTCCCGTACACCGCTAACTTCAGTCAGCACAAAGTTAGGTCTATATCAGTGCACTTGGTGTGTTCAGAATGCCCGCTGCCACCTTAAAGATGGTACGTGTAACAATTATTTCATTGAGTCTTTCTTTTATGTCCATTGTCCATTGTTTCTTGTCTGGTAAAAATGAGACAATATTAAAATCTTTCGTCATGTTATGTTAGGAAAAAAAGCTAGTGTATTTTTTCCAAATCAGTTCTTATCTTTGATATAATTTTTAAGAGTTATGGTACTTTTTAGACAGTTACGGCGTATGTGGTGAAGATACACCTTCAGAGAATCCCGGTTGGTGGGGCACTACTGGTACCGAAGTGACAATACCAGATGAATGTAAAATGTTGGATAAACGGCCAGGACTGACATTTCTGAGATATCAACAACCAGCGGATTGGAATCATCCAGATGGCGTTTCCGTTGTTAACGCAACGACAGTAGACTGGGGAACCGGCGGAGGCAGTAATCACATATTCAGCGGTGCAAGCGAAGCAAGGCTCAGAGGATGGCTACATATCCCACAGTATTGGAATGGGACAGGAGAAATGTTACACATGTGTGCAGGATACTCCAATTTGTCTCTAAGTCTAGGAGACAGTACTGAACCAATCGCTAATTTGACGGCTCAGCCTTCATCCTGTGCGCCGATAGACTGGCCCGCTCTGCTCCCCGGGCGTCTGGCCGTCGATATGAATGCTAATGATTCGTTACACACGGGCCTGTATCCCTCTCATCACCACGCCAAAATGGAACTTCTTCACAACAAATCACAAGAAAGCGCTAAGGTAACATGACTATTGATATTTCACTCTAATGTGATATTGATATTTCAAGCTAATCTCTGGAAATATTTTTAAATTTAAATGTTCTCTTTCAGGTGTTCACATTCGAATTTTTAGAGCCATATTCAAACGGCCAATGTTCAACCTATGATAATTGTTTATTGTGTCTATCTGATGCGGCATGCGGGTGGTGCGAGTTGACGAATCGCTGCGAACAGAGGGACATAGACGAAAAAACGACATGCGCAGCGGATGGCGAGTGGAGATTCCTCACGCTGCAGCCGGCTGCCTGCCCCAACTGCTCCAATTATATCAGTTGTGAGCGTTGCGTGGCTGGCAACTACTGCGAGTGGTGGGCGGACGAGGCGCGGTGTGCGCGGCGCGGCCGAGCCAGCGGTGCCATCGCCAACGCGACTGCGTGCCCCGCGCCCTGTCGCATGCGTACACATTGTGAAGACTGCCTCGACGAACGCGGCCGCTGCGTTTGGTGCGAGGCAACTCGACAGTGCTTTAGCTTTAGTGTTTACACCAGCGAGTACCAGTTCGGTTTATGCCGCGAATGGCTCGATCGCGCTTCCACACCGGCCGAGGAAGCTACTAGAAAATCCAATCAATGTAAATCTTGTAAAGCGCATACGCAGTGCTCTTCCTGTTTGCGGAGCATGGGCTGTGGCTGGTGCCATTCTCACGAAAACCCAATCAACGGTATGTGCACGGAGGGCGATTTCACGCGATCTCACGTGGACTGCGCCACTCTTTTAAACGTTAGCTCTTCCGACGCTGGGTGGGCGTACCCGCAATGTCCTGATGTTGACGAGTGTGGACTCGGACTGCACGATTGCCACGAGAACGCAATCTGTAACAACACTCACGGGTCGTACACGTGCAAGTGTAAACAGGGTTACATAGGAGATGGCAAAAAGAGCTGCATGCGAACTTGCTATAACAATTGCATTCATGGCTATTGTTTAGGTGCACCGCAATACAAATGCCACTGTGACCTTGGTTGGACTGGAGCGGATTGTTCGATTAATTGCGGCTGTCATAATCACTCGACTTGTAGGACAGGTGTCGGGAGATGTGATGAGTGTCAGGATTGGACGGAGGGAGAGTTTTGCGAGTCTTGCAAGCTCGGCAGCCACGGCAACGCGACCGCGGGGCAGGGTTGTCGACGCTGCGATTGTAACGATCATGGGGATGAAACGCGAGGCGTTTGTGACGTCTCAACAGGCGAATGTATTTGCAAAGATAACACGGAGGGTCAAAACTGCGAACGCTGTAAACCTAAATTTTACGGGGATCCTCGACACGGAGGCAGGTGTTATTATCAATGTGAACCTAGAGGAATGTTAAATGCGACACAGACTGAAGGTATCGGTTCGTATAAAACCGATCCAGACATAAAAAGCATCGGGCCTATTAAGGAGTGCATGTGGATTATTTCCTCAGAAAACGTTAAAGACGCTACAATACAATTCACTGTGAACTCTTCCACTTTCAACGTTCCTTGCGACGAAAATGCCGTTTACGTATACGATGGAATAGGTGGAGTGCCAGATTTAACAAATAACCAACAGAGTCAACTTTTAGGTGTCTTTTGTAACGGTGCCTCCTCAGGTGTTATCGAAGCCCGAAGTGGGAATCTGACTGTTCATTATAAACAAAGTCAACCTGAACAAGGATTCGAAGGAGTGTACAACATTCTTGCCTGTGATGGGTACTGTTCTTCGCCGAGAGTATGTAACAATAGACATTGTGTATGCAAAGAGGGTTATGGGGGATTCGATTGTGCTGTGGAAATTTGCCGAAATAATTGCAGTACGCATCTTATGGGTGGAGTTTGTGATACCAGCTATGGAAGATGTCTCTGTAATGAAGGCTTTGGTGGCGACGACTGTTCTCTTAAACTAGACAAATCGCAACTCGTTTTTACGGAGCTGTTCAATTCAGATTTTCTTTCTGATGATCTCGATCACTTGAGAAAGACCCTGCCTAGGTTTGGGCACAGCCTGGTTGCTGATAGACGTGGTTTGTGGATGTTCGGAGGGTACTCCCTTTCACATGGACCTCTAAATGATATAAGATATTATGACACAAAAAATAATACTTGGATGCCAGTCACTGTAGACGCTACACCTGATCCAAAAATGCCCGAAGGAAGATATTTTCACGCGGCGGAGATATACCACGCTAAACAAAACATCTACATCTACGGTGGCTTAAGTTTGCAAGAAAAAAGTGGGCAAAACAAAACATTAACTGACTTTTGGCAGTTCAGTTTGAAAGAAAAACGTTGGAGTCTCATTAAAAATAAAGAAGAATTCCCGCCTCCTTTAGCTGGACATACATTGACATTTCAAAAATATCAAGATTATGAGAGCTTAGTCCTTATAGGAGGATTTTCTTTAGAGGACGGTTTTATGACAGATGTATGGGAATTCGACTTGGACAATGATAAATGGATTCAGTTAACATGTGGCGGCTCGAGGCCAGTGGGTTTAATTGGTCATAGCACGGTGTATCACGCACCTTCGCAGAGTCTTTACGTATTTGGTGGGGTTTTGTACATGTACAATGGAACAATCATATCTAATAAACTGTTTTCACTCCACTATCCTACTAAAACTTGGAGCGAGCTGCCAACGTTCCCGAGTCTGAACAACGCTCATGACAGCTTACCACGTGCAACGTATCTTCATTCGGCGGTCACAACAAATGATTACATGATAGTATTCGGTGGTCGAACTGTTCCAGACAGAAGATCCAATTCTCTTATCGCGTATGTTTACAGCTGCAATCAATGGGTTAAACTTTCTAAAGGTATATATTATGTAGGTAGATCAATCTCAAACTAAACTAAATTGACAGTAGGGTTAGTATACGATTTAATTCGATTGATCGTATTCGTATTCGATGATATTAGCATTAAAGTAAAACGAACCTTAAGTGTATTGGTTTAAAGTCACAAATTCAGTACAGCCGATTTTAATTTGAAGCGTATCGTATACGTAAACGTATAAGAATGCATACACCAATGAGCTCTAATCCAATGCGTAAATGGTTCATTTTACTTTGACGCTAATGTCATCGAATACGAATACGAACAATCGATTTAAATATCTTAAACTAACCCTACAGATCTTAATATAGTGCTGTCCTTTTCCGCAGGGAAAATTATGAAAGGGATAGCAAGAGACTTTCTATGAAGTTTAGTTTCGAGATTGTGTTTAACAGAATAAGCCTTGTTTTTAAAGTATTATATTATACCTAGTTTAAACTTGCATTATTTTTAGGCGCAAGTGTGCTAGATCATCCTCCACCGCGAACGATAGCCCACGCTATGGCGATAGATATGGAGTCTGAAAACGATTGGAACATTTATATAGTAGGCGGCTGGACTGGCAGTGCCAACTGTCAAGTGACCCGCATCACTTTGCCTGACGATTTGTGTTCGCTTTGGAGTTCAAGTAAAATCGAGTGCAGAAGTCACATGGGCTGTAGTTTCTGCAGCACCGGAGAATATACGAAGTGTTATTCCGTTGATAATCCGGGGTGTGAGGGAAGTGACAGGATCTCGACAAATGCCGGAGCGGCTTGCGATGCGGATTTAGTGGCGAGGCGCCCTTGTGAGAACTTTACCTCATGCACTTCATGCTTGGCTGCATGGCCGCTGTACCCGGAGGAAAAACCCGTTTGCCGATGGTGTGAAACTTGTGCTGCTGGTGTAGGCAAGTAGAAACTTTGGTTGATTATAACAATATTACTTAGTCCATTCTAATACAGGGCGACCCAAATAAATCTATTTTTCAACGCCAACACAACTGAGCGATTGTCTAAAACTTGTTTTATTGCAAGTTGCAACCAGAAATATGACCCAAAGCGATAAGTTGCAATAGTGTAGAAGAATTATTTCCCATGTGAAAATAAGCTTACGGCCGAATACAAGGAAGACTTTTGCATTAATATTAAGTATCCGAATTTTTCATGTTGTTGGTAAGCAAAAAATGTCGAAATGAAATCTGTCTTTTCATACATAACTTAAAAATTAATTCCGCTTTGAATGCAGAGTATTCGAAAACTTATAGTAATCGCTAATATTATTTTTCCGAAATCTGAAAAGCGTTCATCGAAAACGGCTATATTCGCAGCGGCCTATAAGATCGACGAGTACTCTACAATATAATTCTCTTTATCTAATTCCATTGTAACACTTTTAGGTGAATGCGTACCAACAGATGAATCATGTACAAGTATCAAATGCAATGCAGGCACTACGTATATTAGTGATTCGGCCCAGTGTCCAGAATTAAGATGTGTAGCACCTGACTGTGAAAAATGCGCCTCCAATCAGTGTTCATGGACCAGACTCGCTAACAGAGCAGGTGTGTATTTTGAACCAACAGCAAGGTTTGGCACGGGTACCCTCAGAATTGTTATATAGGCTAACTATATTAATGACTAATCTATACTTGTGAATATGACAAAACCTTTGTGACATACGTCATTACATTTTATCAATCTCGAATCACAAATGCCTGTCCTTTACTACATCATTGTCTTATGCTCTTGTCGAGTGTCTATTTAATTATGTCCGAAAACATCCGCTCTTTTAATGAAGAAATCAAAATCTTATAAGAATGATAAGGGTCTAGGCTTCATACACACTATTGAGAAAATTATAGAGAACTCTCAGGCATGTAAATTTCTTTGTGATGTGTTCCTCTTAATTTTGCGAGTGATAATTTGTGGTACTGCTAAGACACCATATTTGAACCGCTTTCGTTTATTATTATTTGTCCCTATACTTATAGTGAAAGACGTCAAGCAGTGCACGTCAATTTGTCATATTTTCTTTAGTCTTTATAATGTATTAATTTAAACTGTTTTATTTCAGCGCAAATTACTAGTATAACGGATGACCCAACAGAGCTCTTTAATTGGACGTGTGCCACAATAGACGAGCCGGGGCGAGCAAGTCTACGAGCTCTTTCACTGAAGCTTGGGCATTCATACTTCGGCATCACTAAAGATGACTGCCCGAGTAGATGTCATCTCTACGACGACTGTCAGTCCTGCCTGAGCTCTGAAGGCGCTGAGGGAGGATTTTCCGAGTGCCACTGGGCTAGTTACCTCGGCACATGTATATCTCCTGCATACCAACCCGTCTATTGCGCTGGAGGAGTTTGCGGATTAGTTTTAACCAAAGCTGACAAGAATAAATGCCCAGCGCCCTGTGGAACCTTCGAACAGTGTACCGAGTGCCTCCACCACTCTCACTGCGGATGGTGCGCTCTCGAAGGTGCGAACGGGGAGGGCGTCTGTACCGAGGGCTCCATAGACTCCCCATTGGAATATTCGACACGCACTACCTGCGCGGCTGTGTATACGAACGTGCATCAGAGCAACAGCACTAATGACACATTCTCGTGGCACTACACCCGTTGTCCACCAGAAAACGAGTGTGAAAATAATCACCATCAATGTAAAGCTGAATCTGAGGTAAGTTTATAACTTTATAGCATACGTGCGTCAAAACGCATTCATAACAAATAGCTTCTTTATTTACATGTGAAGTCAAAGTTTATAAAGATTAGATTTCTTTATATTTCATGAGGATATTCACGATATTCCTTCACATACGTTTTGTTAGCATTCTTGTGAAAATGATTAAAGAAAAAACTGAACTTAAACAGATAATAAAAAATAAAAATTTCAGAAATTAAAAGCAAAGCAAAAAAGGACCCTCTTTATGAAAGGGGACACCCTGCATAATTTAAAAAAAAATGTACACTGCCCTAATCCTTCCATACATACATGTACATACCCCTTCCAAGTTAGACCATTTTAGACTGCACTTACCATCAAGTGAGATCGCAGTCAAGAACTATTTTGTCATTGAATAAAAAAAATATGCGTGAGTGTCGTGGAATACTCGGTTGGAACGAAGTGCCTTTTAATAATAAAAATAAATAAAATAAAAAATAATAACCTGAAGTCAGGATTCGAACCCCCGAACCGATATTTACACTCCGTTTTACTAACTACGCCATCAAAGCTATGATGGAACGTGTGTAATAAACGTAGGCAACAAGTGTCGTGACGGAGAATTCTTACACTTTTTTTTCGCCTAGCCTCCATTCGCCATGCCATGATGCCATGTACTGTACTGTACTGTAGTGAACTCGTGTGCAGGTATGCCGTGACCTGCCGGAGGGGTACGAGTGCACGTGCGGCGCGGGGCACCGGCGCGTGGGCGGCGTGTGCGCGGCCGTGTGCTCGCAGGGCTGCGTGCGCGGCGCGTGCGTGCAGCCCGACCGCTGCCGCTGCGACTTCGGCTACGTGGGCGCCAACTGCACCATCCAGTGCCAGTGCAACGGGCACTCGCACTGCGAGGGGCCCGACAAGCTGGACGTGTGCACCGAGTGCCACAACAACACCATGGTAAATATTAGGCTAGAATTATTACACCGGCAAGCTTTTACGTAAGTAACGTTTAGAAATGATAAAGATATCATTCTTATCCTTACTAATAAATGCGAAAGTGTGTTTGTTTGTTGGTTTGTTGGCCTTCAATCACGTCGCAACAGGGCTACGGATCGACGTGATTTTTTGCATGGGTATAGTTGAGGACCTGGAGAGTGACATAGGCTTCTTTTTATCCCGGAAAATAAAAGAGTTTCCGAAGGATTTTACTAGCAAAAAACTAAATCCACGCGAACGAAGTCGCGGGCATCAGCTAGTATTAATATAAATTAGTTTTGACTTTGTTGACAGAGTGGGAACGTCATCTTGAATTAATTATTAGCAAAAATACGGCTATTTTTAACCCCCGACGCAAAAAGAGGGGTGTTATAAGTTTGACGTCGATGTCTGTCTGTGTGTGCGTGTGTTTGTCTGTGGCATCGTAGCTCTCAAACGGATGGACCGATTTCGATGCGATTTTTTTCATTTGAAAGCCAGTTTCCTTGCGGTGGTTCTTAGCTATATTTGGTTAATATCGGTCCAGCAATGTAAGGGTATCAGCTCTTTTCCAAAATGATGTAAGGCATTTTTGGCGTATGATTACCAGTCTCTGAAGACTCTGCCAGAGACTCATTCGACATTACGTGTTACGGGTTTCAGTTTTTTAACAGATGCACTCTCTAAGGCGTGATTAGTTTTAGAGTAAATACTTCCACTTCTGAAACTATGGCTAATACTAGCTTAAGTAACTAACATTATCAAACGATATGTGACTACAAAACTTTACATTTCGTAAGTTACTCATGTAAGCGACTTACGTAAGTAAAACTAACAAGTGTAATTGCGTCTTTACACTACTCCTATTACCACTACTAATAATCTATAGATCACATAATCTCAGCTCAAGGCGGATATAAAACGAGACAGATTCATGCCAGGAAGAGACAGTCTTGCTTTAATCATCTTAAGCTCGTGCCAATTCAGAGCACATTCAATAGATCTCAGCTCAAAATACTGAACCTTAAAGAAGAACATGTGAAGTGTGACCTAAAATAAAATTAAGTGTCATAACTAACAAACTTATTTTTCCTCTAGTGAAGACTTTTTAAAAAATTTATGAAAATTAAAGATTTCCCGTGGGACTTTCAAAACTACATCCACGTGGACGAAGTCGCGGGCTTCAGCTAGTTTGTCATTATATTTTCTCAGGGCAGCCAGTGCGAGAAATGTAAGCCTAACTTCGTCGGCGATCCGACCGACAACGGGCAGTGTATACCCTGCTCGGTGTACTGCCACGGCCACACCTCCGTGTGCACGAACGAGGCGGACGCGGCGCTCATAGCGCGCGACATCAGCAACGCGGACCTGGAGGAGTACTACCGCGAGGGCGGCGCCAAGGCGCGCTGCGTGCGCTGCGCCAACTACACCGACGGGCCGCGCTGCGAGCGCTGCATCGAGGGGTACTTCCGGGGCTCCGAAGATTTCCGGGATCCCTGCCGACCGTATGTATTTTGATCAACTGCTTTATAGTTGTATAATATAGTAATTATTGTAAGTAAAACTGATACTGATCTATAAGGTTATACATAGGTATAAGTCCACTAGCACAGGTTCAGAAAACTACTGAGAAGAGCCAGCAATAAATTCGATAATTGCTGCCAAGAATTGAAGTCTTTAATTTTTAATCTGTGTAAATAATTTGTGTATAGTTTGTTCACAATAGGAATGTGTGTGGCCAAAGTGTGAATTAACGCTACGATTTTTACATGGCAACCTACACAAGCCACTTGACAACTATCAAACTTAGTAGTGTGTCGATTCTCTAAAAATGACATAGGTACTCACATGTGGCACCATTTTATAGGGGCCTAGTACTCACTTTATATAGCTGCATTATATACTAACTGTTGATATTTATTGATGATCTGTGGGTGCTTTTAAAATAACAAATAATTTTGTTTTCGTTTTACGTAGGTATACGTAATTAGTTAATTACTATTGTGAGTACAAAAACTGATGAGATGATGCATAGTTATTCTTTCATGCAATTAACGACAAAACTATGGACATTTTATTTACAAAATAAGTTTAAAAAAGAATCATCCAGAAATGTTAGTCTCTGCCTAATGTGAATCTTCAAATACACACATCAAAAGTGTCTAGGGATCAAGCATTTTTATGCGGATTTCTTGAGATTGAGATGTGGCTTTGTAATAAATTTATGATTTTATAAATTTATATGGATCCTTTTTGGTGCATTTCATAATTTGAATCAGGAACTGTCAATCAAATTCGAGTAAAAGATGAAAATCAGCTGTCAATATTTTCCCTATAAAAACATACAACGCATTGAAGACATTATTAGTGCTACTGTTTCCCTACTACTGATTAAAACCAACGTTATTATGGAGCGGCGACGTCATTTAAGCAGGGAAGAAATGCTCAGAGCCGTGGGAATGATAGAAGCTGGTTCCCGGCAACGTACTGTGGCTTTAGCTCTGAATACAAGTCAGAGTGTTATCAGTCGACTTTGGACACGTTACCGAAGCACTGGTACCGTGGCTGAGCGCCATGGAGGACGGTATCGCTGCACCACACGGAGACAAGACCGATACATTCAAATCTTAACTCGAAGAGCTCCAACAATAACCGCCATGATGTTAGCCGTGAGGCTTCATCACTCTTCAGGGAACTTAATTAGCGACCAAACAGTCAGAAACCGCTTGCATGAAGTGAACCTTCATTCCCGAAGACCGCTACGGGTACCACCTATAGCAATGCACAATCGTAGGATTCGATATCAATGGGCTCTTGAACACAGAAATTGGGCAGAAGAACAATGGCGTTTCGTGTGCTTTTCTGATGAGTCTCGTTTTGGTATGAGACCGGATACAAGACGTATACGACACTGGAGAACCCCTGGACGCCAACAGCGATTAAAATCCTGCCAGGAAGTCCATCCTTATAGTGGTGGAACCATCATGGTATGGGCGGGTATTTGGATCGGCGGAAGAACTGAGTTGATTTGGATCAGAGGCAACCTCAACGCTCAAATTTATGCTGAGACGATTGTATCAGACGTCATCGTTCCTCTACAAGTGCAAATCGGTCCCTTATTTCAGTTAATGCATGATAATGCACGACCGCACACCGCAAGAGTTGTAAGACAGACTCTCGCCGCAGCTAACATCAATGTCCTGCCCTGGCCTGCTCAGTCGCCAGACTTGAACCCGATTGAGCATGCATGGGATATGCTACAGAGAAGAGCTCTGCCGAATATGGAGGGTATCCAGTGGCAAGAAGACCTTTTTTTGTTGTTGCAACGAACATGGGCGGCCATTCCACAGCGTGATTTGGATGAACTCATTTTGAGTATGCCAAACCGATGTTCTTGTGTTGTTAGTGTTCGCGGTAGAAACACGGATTATTAATTGTTTAAGTTACCCAATAAAATTTTAAAGAAAACTGTTATTTCAGTCTTTTTTTCGAACTTTAATGTTAGTGGTTCAAATGTCAAAAATCCCTTTATTAGGAAAATGGCAAATTTCTTTATTAATGCAAAGGTGACTTGGTTTATCGTTACTGTGACAAACGAAAACACTTTATTTGATGAATCCTTAAAGAAAATTTTAATTAATATCAATCAGGAGAAAAGTTATTGCAAAAATATATGTTGATCCCTAGACACTTTTGATGTGTGTATTTTGTAATATTATTTTGCAAAGTAGACATTACATAAATAAATATGTTTACTTTTTCATGGCATTAATTTCTAGTTTTCTTGTTATTAATCAATACATAATAATAATATGTAATTAAAATACATAATATTATTACTTACAATATTTTAATATTTTTATTTTTATCTGAAATTATGTCTCCATAATCATTTTTAGTTTATAGTAAATAGTAACCAAGTTGGAGACACTGTCAAAGAGCATAGAGGATATATTTAGTATATATCAATAATAATATGGCCTTCTAATATGTGTATTGAAAATTTAGCTTAGTTGATTTAATATTTATTATTCCTGCAAAGAAAACTCGTATTTTTTTCCCTAGCTGAGCATATTTCTTCTTCTATTTCAACACTTAAATCACTTTAATATTGGTACTTATTTTATTCAGATAATTTGTAATTTATCGGATCGCTAATGTCACTTCTTTAACACCTCTTAAGTTAAGTCTCAGTGAAAACCTAGTTTAACTTAATTTTTTCGAGATCCAGAAAGGAAAATCTACTTTATAAAAGTAAAATTAAAAATTTTAAAAACCCCCCGACACAAAAAATAATCTCTAAAAACTAACAAATAATATTTTATACCTATATATAATTATTATCGTCACATATATTATGTAAGTTCAAATATTTTTATTTTCCAAGTGTCGTCGTCGCGTCGCGGGACCGCTGAAGTTTATAAAGTATTTTTCCAACAGCTAATTAATTATTACGAATTACATTTAGGTACGAGCGATCTTAAGTTTCATGCATGTATAGTCTACGCTCTACGTAATGCCGCGCGCGACACAGACGACGTTGACAGTTGTGTCGATTTTGAGTAAATTCTTTTGTTGCAATCTGCGACTACACCTGTTTTTCTCACTTAGCGGTCCCCCGACGCGACGACGACACTTGGAAAATGAAAATATTTGAACTTACATAATATATGTGACGATAATAATTATATATAGGTATAAAATATTATTTGTTAGTTTTTAGAGATTATTTTTTGTGTCGGTGGGTTTTTAAAATTTTTAATTTTACTTTTATTTAGTCCTTTTTAAAGTAGGTATAAATATTAGGAAGGTATTTATAGTGATTTGTTAGCGCAGTGGTAATTGAGCCTAATTGATCCCATTTAATTACCCACCTTCGAAATCTAAACCTTACTCTAACATGTCATATTTAAAGTCATGGTTACCTTACCATGTTCTTTCAATATCATTGAAGTAATACGGTACCTTTCGAATCGATAGGACATATGGAAGGTAGTCAGATCACCTCATCAACTATTAAAGAGCTGATGATCTTCAAACGGCTGATCAGGTCATGGTTACCTTACCATATACTTTCAAAATCATTGAAGTAACACGGTACCAAATTTCGAATCGATAGGACATATGGAAGGTAGTCAGATCCCCTCATCAACTATTAAAGAGCTGATGATGTTCAAAGGTCTGATCAGGTCATGGTTACCTTACCATATACTTTCAATATCATTGAAGTAACAAGGTACCAAATTTCGAATCGACAGGAGGTAGTCAGATCCCCTCATCAACT
The DNA here is from genome assembly GCA_029955525.1 of Oeneis ivallda. Classification (NCBI taxonomy): domain Eukaryota; kingdom Metazoa; phylum Arthropoda; class Insecta; order Lepidoptera; family Nymphalidae; genus Oeneis; species Oeneis ivallda. Next base: position 16,349,716 of record JARPMR010000002.1, on the reverse strand, counting down.
ATTAAAGAGTTGATGATCTTCAAACGGCTGATCAGGTCATGGTTACCTTACCATATACTTTCAATATCATTGAAGTAACACGGTACCAAATTTCGAATCGATAGGACATATGAAAGGTAGTCAGATCCCCTCATCAACTATTAAAGAGTTGATGATCTTCAAACGGCTGATCAGGTCATGGTTACCTTACCATATACTTTCAATGTCATTGAAGTAACACGGTACCAAATTTCAAATCGATCGGACATAAGAAAGTTAGTCAGATCCCCTAATCAACTAGAAAAGAGCTGATAATCTTCAAACGGCTGAACAGATTTTCATGAAACATGGCTAAGAACACTCGGGATAAAATTATCTATGACACAAAAAAAACTAAACGAAAATCGGTTCATCCATTTGGCGGCTACGCTACCACAGACAGATACACAGACACGTTAAACTTATAACACCCCTCTCTTTTTGCGTCGGGGTTAAAAACAAAATCGCATTCACAGCGCATAATTCATACAAAAAGGTTTTTCGATAGTGAGATTGATAGTCCAGTAGATAAAGCATTTAAACTCGCACTAAATTTCCGATCCAATTTTAATTTTTTTTAGGTTAAGGGTTACTTACTGGCCATAACAGATCCAGGTGGAGCTTTGATCGCAATCTTAAAGAAAAGTTTTTGACCGATATCTCGGAAACTATCCACTTTAGGGCAAAAGTTATTCAAATTTTTTTTGTAGAGAGTAAAATTTGCATCTTTTATTTCCTGTAAACTTTTTTGTAAAACTTACCGTTTACGATATATCGCCTGCAAAAGGTTCAAAGGTTGCATGCGAGCGTGTTTGTGTGTGTGTGTGTGTGTGTGTGTGTGTGTGTGTGTGTGTGTGTGTGTGTGTGTGTGTGTGGGGTTCATTAAATGGGCCATAAATCGTAAACGGTAAGTTTTACAAAAAGTTTACAGGAAATATAAGATGCAAAATTTTATTTTCTACAAAAAAGGTCTGAATAACTTTTGCCCTAAAGTGGATAGTTTCCGAGATATCGGTCAGAAACTTTTCTTTAAGATTGCGGTCGAAGCTCCACCTGGATCTGTCAGCATTTTGTGTTTTTATGGTTAGTAAGTAACCCTTAACCTAAAAAAAAAATTAAAATTGGATCGGAAATTTAGTGCGAGGTTGACCCAAAAAACCGGCTTTATTTACTGGCCTATGAACTGTCAAAAATATTTTTGTTTCACATCGATCCCTAATAGATAGTTGCAATGATACGTGCTGCGAAAATCATACTTTCACAATAGATTTAGGATTGGTAGCTTAGTCGCTACTAGATACTGCCAGCGTACTAGGAAATGGCAGCAATTCATAGTACGCCGGAACTGGCGTACCCACATAGTCTCATAGCAACTAATGTTTGTTGTTTTCACACAAACTATGATATTACGATGCATGCCGCATTTATGGAGCTATTGTTTGAAGGAAGGGCGGTATCTAGTAACGAAGATCCTAAATTTATGACTTGGACATTGATGCTGTGATTTGATACCGAAGTTACGGAATCGAGCTGGCTATGGTATTGCCCGCCTAACAAAAGAGGTAAATAAGCACAACAGCGCCCTCCATTTCCAGGCACATAGTTATTGTGAACAGACTATAATGACGTGGAAATTGCAGAATCTTTATATTACTTTTTTTGATAACTTGCGCAACTAACAAAATCAAACATTCCGACACATTTCACTTTATTAAGTTTTAAAAATCTGAATTAGAAAAAATGGACATGGTGAAATATCCGCACGTTTTTGCAATTTGTATGTCATGTTGATTTGGATTATCACACAAGGAAGCGTTACATTTAGCGCTGTAAAAGTTGTTGTACGACGGAATTAGAGGTGCGTGTGCTGCAGATGCGAATGCCACGGGCACGGCGACACGTGCGACCCCGTGACGGGCGAGAAGTGCAACTGCGGCAACAACACGGAGAGCGACCCCTCGTGCCAGACCGCGTCCTCCAGCAAGAACTCGGCGCAGGAGTGCTGGCGCTACCAGTGCGTCAAGTGCCGCGACCTGTACATGGGCGACCCGCGCAACGGCCACCAGTGCTACAAGACTATCAACATCGAGAACAAGCTGTGCTTCGACGGCAAGTCCATAGGTGAGCGACGGGCCCCGCCCGGTAATTGCGTATACCGTGTTCAACATCTGTGTATAAAAATAAAAATAGACGTGTGATGTAGGGCACATAAACATACCCTACTATGGACTCCAAAACGCTTGGATCGATTTTTATGAAATTTTCAGGCAAAATTTTAGATTAGCCCAGTGGGTGATCCTGTGAAGTTTGGTAGCCATCGGATCAACAGAATTAATTTGGCTATAGACACTTAGTGCTACCCGTGCTAAGCCGGGACGGTCGCTAGTAATTTATTACTTTATTAGACATAAACGTTCACATGTTTTAACCTGAGCTAAAATAGAAGGTGGCAGGAAATTATCTCGATGACTTTAAGACATTTATTCACTATACAATAAATGCCGTGTACAACGCTTTTTCTTTCCTCCAAATTCTCATGAACATCCGAAGCAGCAGATAGTGCTGCAGTATAATATATAAGCCGGACTTCTACCCCCTAAAACTTCTACCTCCAATCAGTACCTACTGTTTCGGCAACCTTAGCCTACCAGATACTGCGCCCGACTCGAATTCTTCACTTGCGTTCTTAAACATTACTAGTCATTACGCGTGCAACATGCTCCTTTACGTATGCACGTTATCTACCATGTAGACTGATGCCACGAAACTTTTGGTGTAAAATAAAAACAAGGAGGGTGTCAATTATCTGTCACCCCTTTCAGTTTTTCTTTTAAAACAAATAAAAAAAAATACTTTTAACAAAGTTTAACAAAATTATCTTTCATTCCAGATGAGTGCAAAATCAAACCGCGCCCTCTGTATCCGGGTCAGACCGTATTCGTAGCCGTCAATCCGAGATACATGAATGTGGACATCCGAGTCATAGTGGATGTAACGCAAGGCGCAGTAGACTTATACATGAGCCCTAACGACAGCTCCTTCGTGGTCTCCGTAAATTCCAGCACGGGCTCGCACGCCGTGGAACTGGATCCGACTTACTACAAACACGAGCCTTTCCGGAAAATGCCCACTTTCGAAGACCACATACCAGAGACGCCCGGAAAAATTACTTGGTATTACGACAAGACGGAATACGCTCTCGCCGATTATACAGCCAAAGACCTAGCGACGTACGTGACGGTAGATAAAAGGAATGTGTTGCTTCGGGTGAAGAATCTTCGCAACCGGCTCGTTTTAACTTTACCGCAGAATATTCACGATTTGACCCATACGAAGTTCTATATAATAGTTCGCGCGAGGCACACCGAAGACGGCTCGGCCAGTTTCGGCATCACGTTCTTCCGGCAGGATCAGTTACACATCGATCTGTTCGTGTTTTTCTCGGTGTTCTTTTCGTGCTTTTTCCTGTTTCTGGCGGCATGCGTGGTCGCGTGGAAGGCCAAGCAAGCCGCCGATGTTCGGAGGGCGAGGAGAAGACACGTTGTGGAGGTAAAAAAATGTTCTAAATGTATTTTGCACTTAAATTTTCAAAACTGTCTAGTTTAGAGATTGTGTACAACCGATTTATCGCCAATGTAATGTCTTGTATGTATTTAAGAAGGGGACGCTCGCCGGCCCAGGCGGGTGATCGGCCCTATGTCAAGACCATTTCACCCAATTTCACGTATTTGGATACAGATTACTATTTGTCCAAGGCAGCCTATCCCTCTCAAACCTACCCATGACTTTCGTAAATCTATGCATGCCCCCTATAGAAAGGTTTGTTAGATCTTCATCACTTAGCAAGTAAAGGTTAGTCCGCAAAGTAACGCCTGCTTCTATCCAATACTTCATCACTTATTCTACCCTTACCTTGCAGTTCCAGTCTTACCTATGAGTACATAGGGCACTCAGCTATGAAGTAGAAGCTGGTTTCCTTTTGACCACAATTTGGACAGTATGTCTTCTTTGTTTATGTCATGTTACCAATGTCTTAGTTTAGTTTTTCCTTCTCTTTAACCACCAGATGCTGCACATGGCGAAACGTCCGTTCGCCGCGGTGCGGGTGGTGCTGAACCCGGGCGCGTGGGCGCGGCGCCGGCGCGCGGAGCTGCGGCCCATCGCAATAGAGCCCACGGCCGACACCCGCGCAGCCGTCACCACGCTGCTTGTCAGGTGAGCACTATCCACGGAACCGGTAACACTAAAAGCCCCGTCATGCGGAATCGAAAACTCTTTATGAGAATTAGTATTAAACAATTAGGATACAATTAAATTAAACTTGGTACTTCTACTAAAACTCTCTAAAACTTCTACTTGGTTGTGTTCTTCATTTCTGAAGGTCGTGTCCGTAGTTCAAGTTTTTCGTAACGGTGGTCACACTAAAGCCTTCCACTCCTTTCGGTCCTCAGCCTTCCTTATTGCGGTCGCAAATGGAAGGCCAGAGAGTGTCTTGATCTGGTCCGACCAGCGGCTAGGTGATCGGCCGCGTGGTCTTTTGCCCTCCACCTTGCCTATGACTATCAGTTTGTCTAAATTACTGGGAAGGCATCGGGCAATGTGGCCAAAATAGCCCAAGATCTTTTGATAGCAAATCGGGACAATCTAGTGCCAATTTAAACTTGGTATGCGTTAGTTTAAATAGCCGAAAAAATGTTAATTTTTCTTAATGCAAAAATGTATTACAGTCATCGCGGATATTGATTGTTTGCATTGTATTGAAAATATTCGTACTCTTTCAAAAAAAAAACATTTAGCAAACAACTTTTTTTTGGCCGGACCAATCTTACCTACTTAAAATGTATGATAGGAGATAAAGTTTCTCCGTTCATCTTGTGCATAATAATTTTCTTTACTTTTAGTAACTTTTAGTGTTAACGGCTCCCGGACCAACCGTTCTTAAAGCCGTACCGCTACACGCGCGATTATAGTATTTGAAGGGTTATAGGCCATAGTCCACCACAATGGTCTACATTTCACACACCTTCGAGAGCCACCACACACATTATGAAGAACTCTCAGGCATGCAGGTTTCCTCGCGACGTTTTTCTTCACCGTTGAAACGTGATATTTTATTGCTTAAACGCGCACATCTCCGAAAAGTCAGAGGTGCGTGTGCGGGACCCCCCGACTAGGAGACCGCAGTTCTAAGCACTAGGCTTTAATTATATTTTAATACAAGACATTAAAATGTCGAGCAGGTTACCGGGCGGGTGCCGCGCGCCCGTGCGCATGGCGCTCGCGTCGGCGCTGGTGCTGGTGACGCGCGGCCCGCCCGCGCGCCCGCGCCCGCGCCGCGTCGTGTCCTAGCAGGCCCACTCGCCCGCCCCGAGCATATACGAGTACATGTAAATACTGACCGGTATATGCTAGATTTTGTGAGCTTCACATTACAACTCCCCTTTGTACACTTTACTATGAGCGGGGGAATATGTGTGTGGTTTAAATTGGACTCTTCTGTAATCTTTATCGACACGAAATCGAAACCATCCATTTTATTTAAATGCTCGCCAATCACGATTTATAATTTAAAGATCTAAAAATCAAAATATGCGCGGGATATTCAAATTTCGCAAAACGCACACCATTGGTTAGAACGAAATATGACGTCACAAACCATGTAAACAACACTTGTCAGGCGATCGTATTGGTTAGATTAGAGCACGTGACGTCAGCTACCATGTCTGATAGCACGGCAACATGGCGACGACGTTTAAATCGGCCGAATCAAATGGCAGTTTTAAATAATTATTTTTTTATTAAATTAAACATATTCATTAGTGACACATTTTTTTAAGTAAAATAATTAACTAAAAATTTAAAAAAAATTACGTGCATATTCCCTACCTTAGTCACAACCACTAACAATGATAATAATTGAAGAGTATTTAAACTGTTGTCAAAAAAAACGATGTTACAGGAGGGTCAAAACTGCTATTTCACATCTAATGAGAAGAGTAATTTTTGGTAGAAAAGATATTGACAAAGTTTATATTTAAGAACTCCAACAAGTTTTACAAGAGAGTTTCTCATGACATGGGTTGTGATATGTACTGAATCAAATACCTACAAAATGGCACCATTTTGCATATTATATAATATGAATAAATAGTAATAGTATTGAGGTAATATTGTAAGCCAAACTTCAAGTCACTCCTGTGAATGGTGTCCTCGCCTACAATCAAGACAAAGAACGTGCGCTTCTTCACAAACGTCAAATGCACAAAAGGCAGCTCTACTCTAAGTGTTTCAAAGAACTGCATTCCAACTGTCAGTTTGTAGCTCAATAACAAAGATAAGAAAAGAATCATTTTGTCTTGTAATTAATAAAACTCATAATAAAGTAAAAGGAACATAAAGTAGCTATAAGTCGCAGCAAATATAATAATATGAATCTGATTAAATCTCATACAGATTATAGCTGAAGTTACTACAACTTTACCTAGGATTACCCTCCTTTCGTTTTTTTACAAAACCGACTTAAAACTAGCTTTTGATCGTAACTTCGTCCATGTGGAGTTCTTTGTTTTTCCAGGATAAAAAGTAGCCCAAGCCCGTTTTTACCAATCATACTTAAATCATCCCCTAAGTAGGAGTCTTTTTACGTAGGTAGACCCTAAATACAATGTCCTACCCAATGTCATTTTCACCTTTAGATGTTCCCTAAAGATTCTTGAAAACGAAATTGACAGAAAACGTCACCTAATATACCATAAGAAACCCGTAAAAGTCAAGGAACGTTGGTGAAAACTCCACTCCATGCAAAAAATTAAGTCGATCTGTAGCTCTGTTATGGCGTGATTTCAGGACAAACATACAAACACTCGCATTTATAATATTGGTAGAGATTACATGTTACATAATATTGAACCTGAGATAAAGCACACTAGTCTAGATTCGTTCCTGTATAGAACTGCTATTGTGCTAAATTGTTTAAGGACATTATGAAAAGTAATTTGCCATGAATGCAACCATCCAATTTTAACTTTATTTTTAGCTAATATACCAAGATTTGATCTAGGTTTTCTGTATAACACTCAGTGTGGAGAGGTGAAGGTTAAGTTATAAAAGAAATATTTAATAAATAAACAATAAAGTATCAAAATTATATCTATATTTGGGTGAACATAGTTTTGAATGTGGATTTGTATACTAATGTGTGAATGTTTTGTTTAGTGTTAAAATTGATTAGCATGTCCTTAAGTTAAGCACAACTGTTATGAATTAATGAAATTTATTATATTAAGTAAAAAATTATATGAATACCGTAGTGGTCGGAAAAAGGGTTTTAAACATTTGGATAAGAGATGGAATTTAGTCAAAAAATGTCACCTATTTTTTTATTCGGATTTTTCCCAAATTTTATTTTGGATACAAATATCCAAATATTATTTATACAATATTATGAATATACTATTAAACTCTAGTAGGCAAGTAGCTGTCGAAAAGAAATCAATCAAAAATACATTATGAAAAACAAGAATTAAGTATTTTAATTTTCTGGATCACAGATTTTAATTAACATTAAAAATTAATGGATATATTCTATTTCTCAGTTTTAATAATCATTATGCCTAATACAAAATTTTGTAAACTAATATGCCGGATAAAAATCCGGTTTCAAGAGGTGTGTGTAGTGAAGTGAAGTGTACCTATCCTTTTTCCGAACATTTATACTTATTAAGAAATAAATATTTTTGGCTAGGTGTCATTATATTGCCATTTTATGAATCGCTTATGTTCAAATCTTTTTAAGCTCTAAATATAAATAGATGTAACTATTGTACATTTTTATGGTGTTTAGGTAAAAGTTAAATAATTTAAACTTGTGAAATAGTTTTGTATATCTACTGTAGCATATTGGCTTTATAAAATAACCCATAGATACTATTTAAAATAGTCTAATCCTATTCGTGACTATGCCATATCGATTCGAAAAGAGCCAAAGTAATCAAAATTAGAGTGAATTGAGCGCAGGTTGTGAATAGCCAATAGTCGCAGAAGCTGTTGTGTTATTTATTTCCAAATTTTATTATGTGATGTTGAAAAGCAGAGTTATGTTATGGCTTGTTATTTCTAAATACGTTTAGAGAGTATCTAATCGTTTTTACGAAATTTTATTTAGATAGATAATAATAAATATATTATGTTACTATTGCTTTCAATAGTACTTTTTATTTTTACCGTGATAGTATTTTTCTTGAAAATACTAAATCATAATCTCAAAAAACAGGTCATTCGTGTTGTAATTATTAGTATTGTCAACTATATAATAGTATAATTTGTTGATCTGAATTATCCACAAAATGAATTCTACGCGATATTAAAGCATAGTCTGAACCGCTTTTTAAGTATCTTCTATTGATTCAAAAAGAAAAATAAGTTAATTTTGTATTGTGTATCTAGCATTTGGGAAACACATGATTGATTTAAGTAAAGCTTTCTCATTCTATTTTTTTATAGTTGCAATGCGAATAGTCCAGTTGATCTGAACGCTTATTATTGAATCTCTTCAAAAGTATAATTTATTGTAATTATGTAACAATCATTTATTTGGAAGCTGTATTATATTTGCAGTGGCACATAAAACAAAGCTATTTTTTTCAATTTATTTATCTAGTTTTGTATATTTTATTTATATATACTTAGTTTATATTTAATTTTTTTTACAGTGCGTCACCATTATGGACCATTTCACATAGTACAAAAATCAACCGTTTAACGTTTTCTAGTCCACTTTTACCTGTTTTATTTTACATAACTGCATAATATAATATTATTTATATATTAACAGTTTTATTGAAATAAAAGTTAATAAATGAATTTGACCAGTGAATATAATATCCAATAAGTTTCACATACGCTTCAATAGGTACCATCAGTGATGGAATAGGTCTTTTAGTCACAGTACCAACATGCAGATGTTTGTGAGACAATGTCCTTGCAAGAGATACAGTATGGTGTGCATTATTATCATTTTTATTCCATTTTAGTTCATTGTACAATGTACATACAGTTAACGCCATTCGCCAATATTTTTGAATACGTTTTCAGTTATCAACGAGACAAAGCACCCTAGTTTGAGCTCGTTTATTGGACGACAGAGGTCGCCGCGTGGTAGAGCATTTATAAAATTTGCGAGGTCTGAAGTAAAATTATTTCTTAAAATAGGAATGACGTTTCAATTTTGATTAAAATGGTCCTAAATGGTATTTCGTGGTATTATGGGTTTACCAACTTTAATTAATTGTAGTTTTTAAACCTTTGCACTTGTGAACGATTTATTGATTATTATCACATTAACAGGTTAAAATGCTCAAATTTTTTTTTGCTGATTTCATACATAATACAAGATACTGTTTTCAAAAAGATTTTTAATATAATTACTGAAAATCAACATTGTTGCCAAAATTTTAGGGTGAAATGTTTTAAATAAAGTTAGGAAAGTAAGTATTAAAATAAAGTGTAGGCATTTATTTAATTGGTGTAGCTATAGTAAAATAAATTCTTTTCATTAATTGTTAAATAACTTGGTATTGGTATGAAGTTATTAGATTCTAATTTTTTCGACTGGTAGTGCACAAATTATGAGTAGACAAGAGATGTTTTCTGAGTTCTAAAAGAACATTACCACCAATTTTTATTTGCTATCAACTTGTTAAAAAATTAAAATTAATTTAAGTAAAGTACGGAATATTTAAAATTTGTTTTTTTTCATGTCTTAAACATAACTAAGTATACCTATATACCTATATTCTCAAAACTATGAATTGCTCATTGGTAATCGGCAGTATTGCGTAAATTGATAGTATAATAATCAATTGGTTGGTGTATAAGTAGAAATATGTTATCGTTTAGTTGTAAGAAAAATAAAATACTATTAGATGTAATTATATAAGAGTAAGAGAGTACTGATATTGTTATAAATACCTTATATAAGATATGTGATCAAAATATATACCATGAATGGTATAAATAAGTCCATGAAACATTCCAGATTGTGTATAATATATTGTACATACGAAATTAAATTAAGCATACAAATTATGTATCAAGTGTAAGAGCGTTCTCACACGGTGCGGAGCGGCATAGCTACGTTGCTTCTGCGGCGCCGTAGGGCGTATGCCAAAACTCGCGCAGGCCCACGGAGCCTTAGCACGGAGCGCTCACACGCCCGCGTCAGTAAGCGCTGCTCGTACTATTTTTCAATACAGGCACGCGAGCGTGTACCCACTCGAGTTTTAATGTCCCTACCTACGCCCTTACATAGAAAAACCCGTGGTGTCACAGCCGCACGCGCCGGATGCGGTGTAACAGCTTATTCACACTTGTGGCATACAATCTAAAACGCATTAGGTACGTAGCGGCGCCGATTCGCGTCGTATGGAGTCGCTCTTAGTCGGGCATCTAAGAGCTTTAAGGATGTTACTCTAGGAAAACTGATTGCTCATTATTTCAACTACCTAATTGAATTTCTTTTAAAAATGCATTTATTTATTCTCATTTTACACTAATTGGTGTTGAATTTTTATACTTACATAATTGGTTAGCAGTTTTGTGATTTTTCTCCTGTGATCTCAAACTGGAGATAGGTAGCATAATTATGTATTATAACATTTTAATTTATAATACTGCATGATCAATCTTTGTTGGTGTTTCAATATGGTTTCAAACTTTCAACAGTAGTTTTTCAATCCTAGGCAATTATGTAATCTTGCTCAAATTTTTTTGAACATACTTATGATAGTAGAGAAATATAAAATGTATAATAATAGGATCTGAAAAGTGCCACTTTACTTCTAAAATTGTTTTATTTATATACTTGTAATTATCTTTGGTCTTGCATCATATTATAGAAATATTATAATGCAATATTACAAATAAAAAGCTAGTTGTCTACTTGTAACTTTATATTATGTATTTGTTATAAAAGATCAGTTTTTATCTAATACAAAATATCATAAAGTACATATTTTATAGATGGCCTAGTTGTTTATTGAAATTTATTTTACTTCCAATGAATTATATTAATGATCATAAAGTGCAACTCTCGATTTGTATTTAAAAGCAATAATAGACATTCAATATAGTCCCTAAATCTAAAATAGAGCATAGCATCATGACAGCCAAGTAAATAGGATCTAAAGGCAGTATTATGTGTATGTAAGCAATATATGTATTTTGGTTAATATAAATGTAAATGTTTATAAATAAAATATACTGTTGGTTTAAAGTGAATGATTTTATTTTATCCTTAAAATGACTAATTAAAATTTAAAATAAAAATCAAATATCAGCAAGTGACAAATACACACATTTCAGCTGGGTGATCAGATTAGGTACATAAATAATTACTAGTCTCATCACTCATGTGATTGGCTGAATATAGTATTCTAGTTGTAACAATGCATTATAGCAAGAGACTGTTGGCTGGTCAGAGGTGCATTCATTTATTCATCAATCAATCAAGTCTCATTTGTTCTTTAGAACTTGATGTCATCAGAAAAAATGAGACAATTTTATCCTAATTTGTTCCATAGAACAATTCAGAGAACAAAGTAAACAAACTTTTTGTGTAGACATTCAGAATTCAACATTTTATCATACTGTCCACTAGAAAAGTTTATACCAGCACCATGGAAGCAATAGAATGGAATAATATGATTGAGCTAGCTAGAAGAATGCTTTGTGAATTTTAAATCACATCTTGAAAGTACTCCTGCTCTCTCACTGATCCATGACCATGAACATTCATTTTAGCACAATGAAGTGCCTTTTCTTTTATTACTAATATAATTATTAATATGCTAATTTTAATTGCTTCTCTATAACAAATGGTCAGATCTTTGTGTGGGTTTCGTTTTATGACAAAAAAGAAACCATCAAGTTCTATGAAAGAACAATTTGAAAAACCTGGTTCCCATTTGGTTCTATGACATCAAAGAAAAGCAAGTTTGAGGTGAAATGCTAGTATGTAGTTCTATGGAACAAATTAGGATAAAATTGTCTCATTTTGTCCGATGACATCAAGTTCTATAGAAAAATGGCACATCCATAGAATCTATAAAACAATTTACAGGTTTTTTTGGGTTAGGAGATGTGTTTTAATCTTCTGGAGCAATTCTTTTTTGACTGGATCTGGCACCAAGGCTCTGGCTCGTGGAGTAACTCTCGCCACTAGCATATCGAGAGTTATGTTGTTGGCATCGTGCTCCTTAACAATTTCACGACACACCATCCTGATTTGATCCCTCCATCCACATTCAATTAGCCTTCGTCTCAAAAGTTCTTTGAACCTTTAAAATGTAAAATTTTATATTATACCTAACCACTTTGTTTATGAAATAAAAACATAAAGGTGAAATGTAACTTCTTTAAACGGACAAATAAGAGTTAGGACACACCTTTAGACGTCTTTTAATAATGAAGTGGGACAGACCTAATGCCTCCATACAATGGTTATTTATTAATAAAGTTAATGATTTTTTGTCGAGCAAACAAGCAAATGGCTCGGCTTTTGAAACGTGCCGCCCTGATAGAGCCAAGATGAGTTTATAGGGGCGTCCTAGAGGGTCTTTCGATGCCCCCGAAACAATTTTTTTTTGCCGGACGCGTGTTTTTTTTTTACAAAAGTACGAATAAACTTATATTTTTAGGTTAGAAACGTAAAATAAATGGGTTGGATTTAGAAACGTGTGGCAGTAGGGGGTAGATGGGAGGGGGGTGGGGGAGTGGGGGGAGGTGTCCCCTACCCCCAACACCACTCCCATGGAAAGGTAATGAGAATTTTTTTTTTAATTTTTTTAGGTTAGTCTTGCCGAAATTCGAGCAAAACTTCGCTTAGTGAAGGAGTGAAGGTAAAAAAAGAGTGGGAGGGAGGGGAAAAGGAGTAGAGTAGATGGGAGCTCATGTTTATAAAATATAAAGAAATTATTTTTATATTATACTGTTGTTTTATTTCTGACAATAATATGTACTTACAGCAAAAAAGCTTTTCCACTCTGAAACGACATGGACTGATATAGGTCGAACAGTGTGACAGAACCGAATTGGCCAACCTCGACTCCACGTAGTCTTGTCTGTCCTACCCCTAGAGTGTTTTTATGAAGCGCGAAGCCAGAAGCTCGCGAAGGAGGTCCTGAATGAAGCGAGCCTACGAGGCCGAGTGGAGCGAAGGGGGGAGGTGGCGAGCGAAGCGAGCCGGCGACCTCCGTAGCGAAACGAAGGTCGAGTAGGTGAAGCTGAATGAAGGGGCGACGGAGCGAGTCTTCTGGCGTAGCCCATTTGATTTGTAGCTTGAACAAAACGCAACTCACGCCACAGCCTTCGTGTTTATTATTTTCTACCGCCTAGAAAAACTTGAGCATTGAGTTCTATTGTTTTGAAATGAAAAATTAAATTGGAGGGGCTTCTATGCTTCCTCTAACCACCAGACTATGGAAAATATGAAGTTAGGTTAGGTTGGGTTAGAACATAAATATTGTTGGTGCCCCGCCGCAGGACTGCACCCGTAAATTCTCACTGTTGGTTACTCTCACTCTCCCCCCCTCCTCCCCCACTTACCCCCTATCGGGGCGGCACGTTTCAAAAGAAAACCCAAGCAAATTTTCATTACCTTTCACGATCTCCACTGAGAATCAAACGTTGATGAGCAATAGTATTGTTCACAGTCATATTTTTTTAAACCTAATGTATGTTTTGAAAACTAGCACGTAATTTTGACAGGTTGAATTTAGTTTTGTTTGGCTTGAGCCTTGAAGTTGAAACCGTACCTGTCACTGTCTAGTGTTCGTGGTCTATGGTCACTGTCAGTATAACTAATGTATTTTTTTTTAACTGGCTTTACGGCTCTGGGTTCCAGCCCTTCTGAGCCCTATAACTAATGTACAGTCTATTTGGAGAGAGGTTACGATTATATGTAAACAAAACATACCGGACAGGACATTTCAGTTTTGCTAACACTATTTTCACTGTTCGCGCTATAAATCACTCACAAACGTTTTATTTCCCGAAGCAAAACATTTTTAAGTTTATAATAAACACAAATGTAATTCAAATTATGCAGTTAACGATATTATTTTAGCATAAATCTAGTCACCATCGGAAAAAAAAAACACAGACTAATAGCCTAGTTTGTGTTTGACATATGAAATAGAACAAATCCCTAGTGCTGCAAATAAAACGTGAACCATAGAGTGAATGATAAGAACGAGCTTAGTCGATTGTAAAATCGGAAGTCGTATTTATTACGCTCGTAGATCCGTGTATTAAGGCAAATGGCAACCGGTTAGCGATGCGTGACTGCGAATGATCTGACTATTCGAATAATTTACAACTACTAATGTACACATTTTCGAATTGAACATTAGTATTATATTAATGCTCATAATCGAATGACGACTACTTATTAGTATTTTAATTACTCATCATGTTTCGACTGCGTTGTTCAGCGCGACTGGGAATCTTTCGCCAGGTTTCAGGCTAGTCGAAATGCCTACATGCCTACTACATTATTCACGACTCGGATTCTCGGAAAAGAAGTGGAGACTTTAACTAATGGTTTCAATTGTACGATTGGAATGTTAACCTGATTCTTTAAGTTTATAAATCTATTTCAAAATTGTCAAGTAGTTTAAAGTAGTTACTAATCATGGTAAATCATTCGATCAGTTCGAATATAATTCGACTGGCATCATTCACAGTCGCAAATCGCTGCAACCAGTCGGAAGCCAGCGCCAAAAATCAAATTGTATTCCGTCATTCGTTTCGCTGCTTCTCTTGATGTTTGACGTTTCGGGTGTTCTCTGGTGTTCTTTAGTTTTTGTTTTCGACGACTTGGCTTGTTTAACGGATTTTTGTTTGCTCTACGATTGGACTGTGTTATACCTTGGACTGACGACTATTTGCTATTCTTCAAGGAATTCGTTTTTGCGCAAGATTTGGATTTTTCTGCATTTTTTTTGTTTAGACAAGGTAAGTAACTTGTTTTATATTATTAGCTTATAATAAAACTTAAATTATTTGCAAAACGTACAATTTTTATATCTTAAACATTTCTAATATAATTATTAATATGCTATTAGATTTCAATATAACTGCTTTTTCCGGTAACTCTGTCCGCATAAAGTTAAATGTTCCCATGAATCTAACAAAGTAGGTACATATTTATTACTATCGCATAATATGCATATAAATTATTTTATTTAAATCATAATTAATATTTAACCTTTTCATTATATTCGTAGGAAGTTTAGACTATTTAATCAATTACAACCAAAGAACATGTTTTAGTTTTCATAATGTTTTAACTAATTTGTTGTTTTGCCGGCACATCAAAAAATTATATTTTTATGCTAAACCTACACAATAAAAATCATTTTATCACAATGAATAATGTTAAAGTAAGTAGGTAGGTTCATAGTATGTTTTGCTCAATATACATTTCTTCGGGTTCTTTCTTTGATCAGTCGAAGTAAACTAGCTTAAATTAAGTGATATCCTTTGGTATGTGCCTTAGGTATATAAACAGATACCAACTACAAAGAGACATTAATTTTATCCTATTAAAAAGCAATAGGTTCCACAACATTGTAAAAACTAAGAAATACGCAATTGAAGTTGTTATCTTTGACATCTTTCTTTGTATTTTTATTAGGCTTGTCGAACTTTCAAACAATAGCTTACTGGTTAGATCATTAAAACTAATAAAAGAGACCCAACAACAAATAGGTATGTCATAATTCTTGGTAACTTAATAAATGTTTACCGACTTAAATTTGAATATTTAAAATTATAGGATCCGTATTGAAAGGTCTTAATAATATCGTTTCCAACATCACAATTCAGAAGAATATCATATTAAATAGTATTGGTAATCGATTTAAGAATGTATTCATTCAATCAATCGTTCATTCTCAACTTGTCTGCCAATGTTTCGCATCACTAGTACAGTTAAAATATAATCACATGATCTGACGCCATAATTGTTTACGTAGGTATAATGGTACCTAACCTCTCTCCAAATAGACTGTACTCGTACTCTGTGCACAGAATATAAAATCTCTACACTCATAACGGAGACTCTGTGACCGTACCGTAGAACATCGACCACGAAATGTATAGCATGCACAAAGCATGGAATTATTATGTACTTACGTACAACGTAAGTACATAATAATTCCATGGCACAAAGTACATCATAGATAATACATACTATTGAAGTACCTACATTATACCATGGTACAGTGCGATTTTACCATGAGTGCGACAAGTTTATCTTGGCGCGGCTGTGCGCCACTGTGCTCAACATTAGTGTTGCCATTGTATAGAACATAAGATTTAATTTGGGAAAAAAACATTTTTTAATCAATTATTATTTGCGTAATCGTAGTTTAAATGATAATGTTTTCTTTCATAGTTCATTTCGTTTCTGGATTAGATTAGCCTATAGGAAAATTTTTAAAATAATTCAAGAGTAGGTAGGTATTGAACTATACAAAAATATGGGTCTGTACACCCATATTTTTACTTTCATTAAAATAAAAATAATACAATATTTTACTTTATCTTACTACTTTTATATTATGATCAGTTTCTAGTTCAGCATGAGGATGTTAGGAGATGGAATAATTTTTTTTTTTTTTTTACTTTTATTATAGTTCTTGCAATTCACGAGGGCGACTGACTTAAATGGTTGTTGTGTGTCGTACTGTATAAGTGTGAGCGAGCGCAATGCTCGCTCCCACCTAGGCTTTGACAGGCACGCACACTTATGCAATGTGCATGTAGGTACACGAAGTAACCACAAGTAAAGCTCACTCGCCTACGTGAATTGCAAAAACTGTATTTTTTTATGATGTCAATTTGCTGGATCTTTCTCCGAAGTCCGAACCACACCTAGATCAAAGCTTTCCAAATTACATTTGGCCTCTGATATCTCTCTTTTCTTGCCTGGTGTTACAATTTTTGACGAGGTAACAACGCCTGAAATAGTTAAAAACGTACACATGAAATTAGTACACATTACAGTCTATATATTTCTTATAAAAATATAATAAGCGGCTAGCGTTTTGACTACTATCTGACCATGCCTAATGGTTAAATTGGGTACGGTAAATACATGAAGCTGACAACACTTACCAGTCAGTGCCGCCACTCTCGCATTTATGGATTTTAGTGGTTTAATTCACCGTGTTAACACTCAGTATTAATCTTGTCCAATAGAAAAAAAACCATAAATTTTAGTTACTGCAATTATAACTAGATGGCACCATGATGGCACTTTTCACAGAGTACATTATCACTTTTCACAAAAAATAAATTAAGCTGGTAGCACATTCAGCAACCTTGACATCCATGGAACTAGGAATTACGACTACGCTGACCTCCGTCTGTAGATCTTAGATTATATAATGTGCGTTAGGCTTTAAATTACATTTCGGCTTACGCTGTAATATTAAACGCTCTTTGTTATTGTATCCTTGCATTCTAGGCAGTTATCCTATAATACTTCTGATAATTATAAAAATCAAGGTGCATTTCAATTTAATAACAACATAGATCTGTAGAATGTAGCCTGAGATTAAGATTATATTTTTTTTCAATTATGCAATCAATATTGAATTTGCATGTAATGAAGCGTAGTGGAGACTGAGATTTACGTCAACTGTCCAACAT
Organism: Oeneis ivallda; assembly: GCA_029955525.1. Lineage (NCBI taxonomy): Eukaryota > Metazoa > Arthropoda > Insecta > Lepidoptera > Nymphalidae > Oeneis > Oeneis ivallda. The sequence goes on along the minus strand of JARPMR010000002.1, from coordinate 16,331,983 downwards.
TGACGTTTCAAAAATTCTTTTCTTTTCTTTTTGATCTTTCGTGGTGTTTTCGTCGTTCGTGGCTAGCGGCACGCTATGATGGCCGGTTTGACGTTTGTCCGCTCATGAAGTTCCGTATTAATTGATAACGACTTTGAAGGAAATAATTGTATTACTTTATTGACGATAGTGATGTGCAGAGATTCATAAATTTTATCGAATGTAGTTTTAGGTTTAGGACTCAAAATTTATTTATTAAATTGATTTCTAAAATGTATACAAGTGTAGAAAAATCAGTTTGCACCATTTAAGGGGTGAATGTACTTGTGAATATGAACAATTTTCACTATGTGGACAAACCTCTGAAATCGCAAAAAAATATCAGCTGTTTCATACAAAAGGTAAAATTTTTATTTTTATATGATATATACCACAACTCGGCATTTGGTTTTCTAAATTGAAAATTTTTAAAAATGGAATCTAATACGATCGTCACATAGGATCGCTGGCTAGCACAACTACTACCTCCGGCAAACTCGCGTCAATGCTCAATGCAAAACAAAGCAGTTTCGAATTGACGTTGCTTCGAAAAGTATAAACTGTCAGTGCAATGCGATTGTGATATAGTTTTGACCTGGCTTTGGATTTCAAATATTGATACTGCATTACTGTTGACCCTTGCTCGTTAATTTGGACTCTGTTCAAGCCCTTTGTTGTGGATTTCGTCGATATGACCGAACGTACGCAGAGAACTGTTCTAAATAGTCAGACACGTGAGTTCGTAATACGCCTTCGTAACTATTTCGATCGTGAAGCTCAAAATGGAGGGCCAATTTTACCTATAACGTCAGTGGTTGAACGCGTAGCTGATGCGCTTAATATTGGACAACGAACTGTTAGACGGATAACTAAAAAAAAATATGGCGAGACTGGCACAGAAGAAAATAAACTTCACACACCAAAAAAGAGAAAACGAGCAAAACCAGTCGTAGGCATCGATAGCTTTGATGCCGATGCTATCCGAAGACATGTTTACGGCTACTATTTACAGAAGGAGTATCCAACAAGAAAAAAGTTGGTGCATTCACTGAAGGAAGCTAGATTATTCTTCGGTGGGGAAAGTTCTTTAACGAAGATTTTGAAGACCATTGGATTTCGATACAAAAAATGTAACAAACGCAAAATATTGATGGAAAGATTTGATATAGCGATGGCAAGGTATACTTTTTTACGGCAAGTGAAAGAAATCAAAAATTGGCAAAATGTTGTGTTCTTGGATGAAACATGGCTTAATGCTAACCATACTGTAGGCCGTTCTTGGAACGATGACACAGCAGCATCTACTTCCAAAGTTCCTGTAGGAAAAGGATCGCGACTTATAATTTGTCACGCCGGAACCATCAACGGGTTTGTCGAAGGTTCTCTCATGGCTTTTGCGTCAAAAACCACTGGAGACTATCATGAAGACATGAATGGAGAAAAGTTTACTGAATGGTTTACCTCAATGTTGTGTAGCCTCCCTGAACCATCTATTATAATTATGGACAACGCCCCATACCACTCGATGCAAATTGACAAGCCACCTGCCCAATCCCAAAAGAAAGCTGATATCGTCGCATGGCTTCGTAAAAATGGCGTAGATGCAAACATGAATATGTTAAAAGCGGAATTAGTACGTCTTTTAAAAGAAAACAAACCAACCAAGATCCGATACGTCATTGACGAAATAGCATTAGAACATGGGCACAGAGTTATACGGTTACCGCCTTACCATTGTGAGTATAATGCGATTGAGTTGGTGTGGGCTCAAATTAAGGGATATGCTGCAAGACACAATACAGAACCCCCATTTACCACAAAAAAAATGCTAAAATTATTAGAAGAAGCTTGTGAACATGTGACTAAAGGAGACTGGGAAAAGGTTGTGAATAGAACTGTTAAATTAATAAGGGAAGATTATGAAAGAGATGTGAAAATAGATAATATTATAGAAAACGAACATATAATTATTAATGTAGGTGATGATAGCAGTGACGACAGTGAAAATAGTAGTATGGACGAATCTGATTAATTATGGCCTTTTGTGGCACCTTTTTTGGTATCTTTTGTATTCATATGTTTCTTGTGTGCATATAAAGTATGTATATTCATTTTCATTCAAATATTCAGTTCGTTCAAATAAATTAAATAAACATATACATTTTTGTTTTATTAAACCTATTTAATCAGGTACAAAAACAAAACTTAATTGTTTTTTGTTCGAGAATAAATTGACATTCCACATCACTATTGTAATGTGTCAAACCGGCCATCATAACGTGCCGCTAGTTTTAGTATTTGATTTTATTTACGACCAAGGCTATCCGACTGGACTCTGTTTCGCTTCTTTTTCTACTGGCTATTGGCATTTTATAAACGGACACCGATTTACTTCTGATATGGATTCTGAAAGAACTTGTTGTGTCCCTAGCTGCAAGCGCCCTCGTGAGTACCTACCTATTCTTTTACTTTAGGTACTAATTATTACAATCTATTTTTTCACTTTCGTCATAATACAAATCATACTATGATCTGGAAAATATATCTACGCCACAACGACAGTGACTGCGTACTTATAATAGGTTATAAAATACCTAGCAAACAAAACGTACAATAAGTGCTTCAAATAAAAATTGCTACAATTTTGCCAATGCCACGTTCCTATGTTAGCAAGCGTTTAATAAAGTTCTAAGGCTAAGGTACTATATGAAGTACTTTCTAACACCACCTCAAGTGACACTTATAGAAAACAGCAACATATTGAATTGTTTCTTTTTATTATTTTAGGTTCACCTGGTACCCCACTACATGGCTTTCCAAATCCTGTGTTGGACTCAGACAGATTTCGAACTTGGTTATATGCTATTGGAGGCGACATTTTAGGGTTGGACAATCAATACATATACAAATATCGCAATGTTTGCAGTCATCATTTTAAGCGTTACCATTTTGGTAACAGAAGATTAACAAATGATGCAATACCGACTTTAAATATGCCTGGTAAGACTAACTCAATTTTATACTCTTAGTGCAAATATAACCAACATCAAGTGATGATTAACTGAGGAATAAATTGGGTGTTCTAACAGTGTTTGTATTGAAAATCTGCCAAAATATCAAAGGGTCTAGCTGAAAGCATGGGAAAACTGCACCAGCATGTAATGAAGAGTTCTTACCTGTTAATCTCTTCTAGTTAGTATATAGTAGTTTAGTTTCTAGAGCTGAAAATCAGCATCTGGCATTATGTGTGCATGTGTAGGTATGATGCAGGGCCCAAGGCTGAGTTGTACACCCTTTCTGGGTGGTGCTACAGACAAATATATTTATAGGTGCAGGATGGCCTTCATCATAGGGTATTTTGGCTGAGCGAGGATGTGTGGGCGATGAATAAAACTTGACAACTGAATTCGTCTTTCAAATAAAATCTTCAATCAAGCAAATCAAAGTCAAACACAACATCATAATTCTTTCAATAGTTAGATAACACCACTTTATAAAGCTGTGGCAAACCGTATGTATTCGTTACTGACGTACGAGTATTCAGTCAGACTCGAAATAACGTTTCGTTACTTTCGAATCTATTTCGTTACTCGCATGTTTCGATTTGATTGTACGAACGATGTTATTAACGATTTTTAATTCTATTTGATTAAACTTTATTTGTATCTTTTGTTTTCATTACTTAATCAACACCTAAAATAATAATGTAGGTAAGTATTCTATCCACAAAATAATAATTCGTTTTGTATATTATGTAAGTAGATATGAAATAATATACGATACGAAGTAGATACGATTTGTTCTGGAAACGCACCAGCGCAAAACTCTACAGTCTACACGAGAGTACTCAATACTCAAAGTAACGAAAGTAACGAGTACCGATACGGTTGTAACGAGTACAGTTTTGTTTAGTACCAAATACATGCGGGTATGCATTACATCGGTACTTTTACAGCTCTACCACTTTACAAGGTTTTTTTACCCATAGATGAAACTACACTAGCGGCACGCTATGATGGCCGGTTTGACGTTTGTCCGCTCATGAAGTTCCGTATTAATTGATAACGACTTTGAAGGAAATAATTGTATTACTTTATTGACGATAGTGATGTGCAGAGATTCATAAATTTTATCGAATGTAGTTTTAGGTTTAGGACTCAAAATTTATTTATTAAATTGATTTCTAAAATGTATACAAGTGTAGAAAAATCAGTTTGCACCATTTAAGGGGTGAATGTACTTGTGAATATGAACAATTTTCACTATGTGGACAAACCTCTGAAATCGCATAAAAATATCAGCTGTTTCATACAAAAGGTAAAATTTTTATTTTTATATACCACAACTCGGCATTTGGTTTTCTAAATTGAAAATTTTTAAAAATGGAATCTAATACGATCGTCACATAGGATCGCTGGCTAGCACAACTACTACCTCCGGCAAACTCGCGTCAATGCTCAATGCAAAACAAAGCAGTTTCGAATTGACGTTGCTTCGAAAAGTATAAACTGTCAGTGCAATGCGATTGTGATATAGTTTTGACCTGGCTTTGGATTTCAAATATTGATACTGCATTACTGTTGACCCTTGCTCGTTAATTTGGACTCTGTTCAAGCCCTTTGTTGTGGATTTCGTCGATATGACCGAACGTACGCAGAGAACTGTTCTAAATAGTCAGACACGTGAGTTCGTAATACGCCTTCGTAACTATTTCGATCGTGAAGCTCAAAATGGAGGGCCAATTTTACCTATAACGTCAGTGGTTGAACGCGTAGCTGATGCGCTTAATATTGGACAACGAACTGTTAGACGGATAACTAAAAAAAAATATGGCGAGACTGGCACAGAAGAAAATAAACTTCACACACCAAAAAAGAGAAAACGAGCAAAACCAGTCGTAGGCATCGATAGCTTTGATGCCGATGCTATCCGAAGACATGTTTACGGCTACTATTTACAGAAGGAGTATCCAACAAGAAAAAAGTTGGTGCATTCACTGAAGGAAGCTGGATTATTCTTCGGTGGGGAAAGTTCTTTAACGAAGATTTTGAAGACCATTGGATTTCGATACAAAAAATGTAACAAACGCAAAATATTGATGGAAAGATTTGATATAGCGATGGCAAGGTATACTTTTTTACGGCAAGTGAAAGAAATCAAAAATTGGCAAAATGTTGTGTTCTTGGATGAAACATGGCTTAATGCTAACCATACTGTAGGCCGTTCTTGGAACGATGACACAGCAGCATCTACTTCCAAAGTTCCTGTAGGAAAAGGATCGCGACTTATAATTTGTCACGCCGGAACCATCAACGGGTTTGTCGAAGGTTCTCTCATGGCTTTTGCGTCAAAAACCACTGGAGACTATCATGAAGACATGAATGGAGAAAAGTTTACTGAATGGTTTACCTCAATGTTGTGTAGCCTCCCTGAACCATCTATTATAATTATGGACAACGCCCCATACCACTCGATGCAAATTGACAAGCCACCTGCCCAATCCCAAAAGAAAGCTGATATTGTCGCATGGCTTCGTAAAAATGGCGTAGATGCAAACATGAATTTGTTAAAAGCGGAATTAGTACGTCTTTTAAAAGAAAACAAACCAACCAAGATCCGATACGTCATTGACGAAATAGCATTAGAACATGGGCACAGAGTTATACGGTTACCGCCTTACCATTGTGAGTATAATGCGATTGAGTTGGTGTGGGCTCAAATTAAGGGATATGCTGCAAGACACAATACAGAACCCCCATTTACCACAAAAAAAATGCTAAAATTATTAGAAGAAGCTTGTGAACATGTGACTAAAGGAGACTGGGAAAAGGTTGTGAATAGAACTGTTAAATTAATAAGGGAAGATTATGAAAGCGATGTGAAAATAGATAATATTATAGAAAACGAACATATAATTATTAATGTAGGTGATGATAGCAGTGACGACAGTGAAAATAGTAGTATGGACGAATCTGATTAATTATGGCCTTTTGTGGCACCTTTTTTGGTATCTTTTGTATTCATATGTTTCTTGTGTGCATATAAAGTATGTATATTCATTTTCATTCAAATATTCAGTTCGTTCAAATAAATTAAATAAACATATACATTTTTGTTTTATTAAACCTATTTAATCAGGTACAAAAACAAAACTTAATTGTTTTTTGTTCGAGAATAAATTGACATTCCACATCACTATTGTAATGTGTCAAACCGGCCATCATAGCGTGCCGCTAGTGTAATGTGAATCGGTAGAGTAATAAACCCTATATTAGATAATGAAGTGGGAAAAAAATAGGACGTCAAGTTTTTAAAATATTTACTATATTTGTTTTTAACAATTTTTTATGTGTGACCTACTAAAAAATCAAAAATGACACAGATTACTTCTTCTTTTACACTGATTAGCATCAGTTTCTCTTAATATAGACCAGCAGTAATCACCTAACATATTTTTATCCCAAAAACCTTGGTACCTCTCTTCATAAATCTGTTACTGGGTACCAATTGTTAATAAGATGGCTCCCTCTTCACCATCTATGTGAGGTTCTGCTAGGGGGCCTGCCAGTGCCACTCTTGGTGTAGACTCACTGTCGTATTTTTATGTTTAATTGTATGTGAAATGTTTGTAACACCACTGCTTGAATAAATGTATGTACCTTTTAACTATTAATCTGTGTCTAGTACATATTTATTTTAATTTTCTACACCTCATAGGGAGTATTCAGGGTTTCAACCCTTGATTTTAACCCTTGACGTTCTAGTCCACATGTGAAGTTAATCTAGTTTGTCTGTTTTCTGCCAATCAACTACCGCTTGATAGTACTGTAGCAATTAATGCATACAGGAGAAAACTGCCTCAACATCTTGATAAATCAAAGTATAAAATTAATATTACTTTCAATTTCAGGACTTTTTGGCACTAGATGAGAGCCAATGGTGGACATTACTAGTAGAATGGTGAATGTTGAAGAAAATATTATCAATATGCCTTCAACTTCAAGAGGTAATATTTTCAGTAGCTTTTTAAATCTATATTATACATTTTTATAGTAAAGATAAGCTAGTCAACAAACTTGTTTATAATAATAAAATAATATTTAAACATTTTTTTAAGTGTTTTTTAACCAAAATATAGTTTACTGATCCATATACCAGTATATTATTGTGGCGGATTTAATTGATAATCCAACCACAGTGAGGAGATGCGGTGAGGTGAGGTGAATAAATAAAACACCTTTTCTTCTTAGTAGAGCGGAGATGCGTTCGCTTTCAAGTCAGGGAGTGAAGTGCGTGACTGGTCGTCCGGGGTCTTCCACGTAGGCCTTCACAGGCCTCAGGGTGACTGTTCGGGGCGATGGCCCCCTTCAGTGGTTGAAACCCCGCCTGCAACTACAGGCGGGGCACTGGGTGGGACCGGTTGGTCCATGGTGTCGTCAAGTCCGGTGGTATCCTGTTGCAGTGCGATTGAGCCCGCGTAGTGTCGCGGGCGATCTGCGGATCTTAAGACGTAATTATCTCTATGAGGGGCAAATAAGTTTGACAAAACTCAGCTATTTTGCTTACTTAACTACTTATGGTAACTTATTAATGTTTAACTATTACTTACTAATTATATAAAACAAAATATGATTATATACACCAATGATTTGATACAGTCTGGGAACTAGTCCCGCAAGCGACTAGTTCCCAGACTGTATCAAATCATAGTACGTTGCGAGGTCTAGTCATTTAATGAGGTAATTCAAAAGGAATTGAGAGATTGATTTTTATAGAGTATAAGATCAGTCTTCAGTATTTGGGTCAATCTTCAATAAGTATAATCTTCAGTAATTGCGTCAATCTTCAACAATTATCCATATACCTGTATATTAATAACAACTCAGTAAAAGTAGTAGTACTATTAACAATTTATGAGATCTAATAAATTATTTTTTAATATCCACAGATGTCACAGCACCACAAACACCTCTCACCCAGAATTGTGATTTTCCAAAAACAACATTGAGAGCAGGTAAATATGAACAAAATAATTGGTCAAGATTATAAAGAATTCTATCTTGAGCATTATTACCAACATGTGTCAAAAATGCAAACGGTAGTACTCCATAGTCTGGCTAGTTGTAAAAAAATCGGCCAAGTGTGAGTTGGGCCTCACTCTTTTAGGGTTCCGTACATATGACCAAATCACTTTTCTAGTCTAATCAGATATTTAAATGTCTTAGTTCTTAGATAGTATTAAATTAGCAAATGGGGAAAATGCTCGTTTGTTTTGGCCACAATTAGTTATGTAAATACATAATATGTATACAGAAATTTCAAAGTTTAGTTTTTGAGATAGACCCTGTAACAAAAGTGGTCTAAAACTGAATCAAAAACCCTTAATCCATGCGGGCATCATCTAGTCTTAATATATTATATAAATTACGTGTCACGTTGTTTGTCCGCGATGGACTCTTAAACTACTTAAACGATTTTGATCAAACTTCGTAACTATCTGTAATTTGGTCCAACTTGAAAGATAGTTTTAGTAGTTATTTGTTTTATTTATATAGGTAAGTTGGCGGTACGAAGTTCGCCGAGTCAGCTAGTATAATATTATAAATTTCAATGTCACATCATATAATTGATTTTTAAATACAATTGGACATGGACAATAAGGATTTCTTTTGCTACAGAACACAAAACATGAACTGATATTTTTGAGGCATTTTTCTTAATATACCAATAAAAATTTACTTAATGCTAAACTGTTTCGCTTTCAGGTGTTAAAAATAAACATTCGTTTAAAAATGTTGCGAAGGTTATGGCTCAACAAATTGCCAAATTAAAAAAAGTAAAGGATAGTTACTCCCAAAGACTGAAAAAAGCTTTGAAGCTATCTGAGAACCCAACCTTCCTTAAGACTATAAAAAACTTTAGTACAATGGCTGCAATTTTTACTCTGTTACAATTCAGGGAGATTAATAAACCCAAAATGGGCCGAAGGTTTACTCAGGAAGAAAAAATAATGTCTTTAAGCCTTTATAAACATGGCCCAAAGGCTTATAGATGGATGAGCAAGGTATTCTATTCTATTCTATTCTGCCATCATATATGACACTCAGCCGTTTGATTGCCCGAGCTGCACTAAAACCGGGCATCAATGAAAATATATTTGAAATGCTCAAAAAGGTGACAAGAAAAATGAAAGAGGATAGTAAACTATGTGTTTTACTTTTTGACGAAATTGCATTAAACCCACATTTTGATTATAGCAAGAGGAAAGATAGAATTTCTGGATTTGTGGACAACAGAAAAAAAAATCTACCAATAATAGCAGATCATGCTCTCGTATTCATGATAAGAGGTGTATATAAAAATTATAAGCAGCCAATAAGCTATACATTTTGTTCTGGGAGCACAAAAAAGCACGAGTTAGTGGAACAAATAAAAGAAAATATTTCCCAATTGCAAAGTGGCTTTAAAGTTTTAGCAACTGTTTGTGATCAGGGTGCCTGTAATGTGAGTGCCCTGAATCAATTAATTGAAGAAACTCGAGTAGACTATTTGAGAAAGGAAAAAGAATTTCGATATGAAGTTTTCACAGTAAATGACCAAGAAGTCATTCCATTATATGATGCTCCTCATTTAATAAAAGGAATACGTAATAATCTAATTACCAAACATTTGAAATACAAAATGAATGGGCAAATAAGAATGGCCAAATGGGAGCATCTGAAGCTATTACATGAAGAAAACCCGGCATACAAAGGAATAAGGTTGGTGAAAAATCTATCTGAAGCTCACATCAATCCAGAGAAAATGAATAAGCAGAAAGTAAAATATGCCACGCAAATATTCAGCCAAACAGTAGCATCAAGCATGGGGTACTTAGCTGGTAATTGTTTTATTTCTATTATATTTTGAAAAATGAAAAATAAAGCACAAATCTCTAAAAAACAAAAATATGCTAAAAATATATAAACAGGTGATAATCTACCTCTACCACACACCTCGAGGTCTACCACACTGATTGAGATTACAAGAATCTTGTAATCTGTTTCATACTATAGTATAAAATATAGAGTGTAAACCTGTTATTTAAAAATTCATTTCTTTTTCAGAAAAGGGTGTTCTACCAGAAGAATGCACAGGGACAGCGGATATTCTATTATTTTTGATGAATTGTTTGATTCAATTATAGAATATATATAAGATAATAGTAAAAAAAGAAGTGGTAAGGAATTACTCCGCCAGTTAACTCCGAACTCAAATCATGAGAAGGTATGGAATAATGCCAAAAAAGTTCTTGCTTCAATGAAATTTGTTACAATTGACGGAAGGGAATGTACACCACCTTCAATTACAAATTGGTTAAAAACAATTAATAATTTTCAATATTTAAAAGAAAAATTATTCAATGAATTTCGGTTAAAATCCATATGGCTCAGGCACTTTAACCAGGACCCCCTTGAAAACTTTTTCGGATGCATAAGAAGTCATGGAGCTCAAAATACAAAGCCATCATGTGCAGCATTTGAAGATGCATTTGCCTCACTTTTAATAAATAATTTAAATAGTAGCTATTCTCTGGTTCAAATTGTGAGGAGGATGCTTGTGAAGTATTTAGTAACCTGGGAAATTTACTCTTACAAGATAAAAAAGTTGATAAAGAGACAACTGAAATTAATTTTGACCACATAGACTACAATATTATTGTAGATTTTAATATTAAAAAAGATAACCAAACAATAAACTCAGCACTAAATTATGTAACTGGCTATGTTCTGCGCAAAGTAAGTAAAATTTTTAAAACTTGCACATCATGCAAAGACGAGTTATATGCAACAGATGCTATAGATAGTATAAAAATGAGGGAATATAGTAAAACTGCTAGGTGGTTGACATACCCTTCTAGTCAATTCGTAGAATGTTTTTCAGCAATACAAGATATCACAATAAATATAATAAGAACAGCAAGCAATATCAAAAATATAAGACAATATATAAAAACAGTATTATGTATAACCATTAATATGGATTTCATTAAATGTGAAAAACATAAATCAGAACTATCAAACTATATCTTTGATTTGAGTTCGAAGTTTTTCATTTGCAACTGGTGTCGTGACGTTAATAAATTGTTGAAGGGCACCAGATTGGATTATGATGCAGAGGATGCAATACAAAAATCATGCTATGAATATTATAAGAAAAGGAGAAAATAAAAATTAGTCATATTGTTTGTTTTTTTTGTAATCCCTCAAAAATATTTTAGTACTACAGTACACAAAATAATGTATAATGCGGCCAAACTAAGAATAGGACTGAATTCCCGCCATATTGTGACGTGTAAGTGGGAAATATTATTTTTATTTTTTAACAAATCGAATTTTTCCCGCTAACACATCACAATATGCCGGAAATTCAGTTCTATTCTTAGTTCGGTAGCAATTGGAATAAACCTATAGGTACCTATATGTTCTCGTTATACGTATGTATAGCAAATTTTTAGTTCCTGCAATTAGAAGCAGATGGCGCCATGCTGAAATATTGGCTTTTATCTCTATGTCAGTAATATTATAATGTACTCTGTGGTTTAATTACTTCGTTTCTCTCACATTCTTGAGCACAAAAATAATATATATTTTTAGAACTACTTCTCTAGCACTAATTTTTATCACTTTAGGTTAGAAGGTCATTGACTTTAGGCATGAATATTGTTTAGTATTTTACACATTATACGAAACTGTACACAACGATATCCTTTCAAGATGGCCATGGACAAAGAGTATAAAAATTGGATAACTGAATTAGTTCCTCAAAACGCCACCGCCAACTTATACTTGTGGCACTGTATGTACTACGCGTTCGTTTGAAGTTGAGCCCTGCACCATAGAGTAAAGTAATCGACGTAGTCGTAATTCCTAGTTCCATGCCGACAGTACGGACACAGTATAGGATATTCAGTAGTTTGACACCTTTGATCTAGTGGTACTACGCGTTACAAATTTCCCCTAGCTCTCTCGCGCTTCCCTGCACCGCACCTCAAGTCAGACCCACTTAGTAAACCGCTCGCGAAGCACCGCTTATTAAAAATAAATTTCAAATTCAAATTATTTATTTGCACAGATTGAGTAGTACAATGGTGTTACATTATAATAAAAGTCCTTACAATCTGCCGGATAGGCATGCAAAAATAATATTTAATAATAATTCTTATTCTAAGTTTACGTATTAAAAGTTCAATTTATTAAATTGAATTTTGGATATTAGGAGTTTTGGTAGGTTTGGTTAAAAAAAACTAAGAATGTTGTATATCGTAAAGCATTAGAATAATAAACACTTTTTTTATATATTTTTTTATTATTTATACCAATTCGAATTCAATATTCATAGTTAAGACAGGTCAGCTAGTACTTAATAAATAAAACAATAAACTATTATACTGCATCTTCTTATACTGTGTCTTTACTGTGGGTCTGCTTGAGGTGCGGTGCGGGGAAGCGCGAGGGGTGAAGATTTCTTTACTCTATGGTGCAGGGCTCAACTTGAAACGAACGCGTAGTAGGTATGTATTTCCTACAACTAGAGACTTAGTAGAATGTTGTTAGATCCATGGAATGGTTTGATTCTGTGGTTGAATTTGAAACCACAGAAAAGTTTTGACATAATAATTTGTCATGGAACTAGGAATTACGACTACGGTATTTGTACAATTTTAATTTTCCAAAAAGTAATTACATATTTCACCCCTCTGGTCATAGAATATACAGAGGTCAGTGAATTAATTAATTAATTATGGTACATATATACGGGAGCCGGTAACACTAAATTCCCAAATGGAAGTGATAAAGCATGGAAGTAACTAGTAAGTAACTACTTAAGATAAGATATAAAATAATAAAATAAAATAATAATGTACTTAATAAAATATTTATATAATTATAAAATAATAATATAATAATATAATATAATACAATATACACAGAAAAAAACTCAAAAAGCAGGTGAACATATGTCGCTGATCAAAACTCATTAGGCCCAAATTAGACGGTGCCTTGTTCATCGTTGCGAATTTTTTTTCGAAAATGAACCGTCTTATTCGCCCTAAGGGCGAATTTAGCTTTCGAGATTTTTGCTTTCATTTTCGAGGCTTCATCGAGAGTCATCGAAAATGAAGTCTAAATTTGCCCTTAGGGCAAAACGATGAACGGGGCACCGTCTAATATCGGCCAGGGGATAATCTTGGGATGATAGGTGACTTCGGTCGCTGTGCGCTGCCCAAATCCCATGAGAAAACCAGTGCAATGCAATGCAACATACAGTTTTTATTTTTGATAGTAAGAACATTTTTGAAACCCTTAATATTTTCGCGATATTTAAAGTAAAGCAGAATTAGCTTTATCACTTTTTGTGTAATTATTTCTTTACCTGCCTTTGAAGTTTGAAAATCCCGTCAAAATTGGTCGGTACATTCGAGCGCGGTCAGAGTTCAGACCAACAGACAAACAGACGTAACTTTAAAACGTGTGTTTGAGTTTTCCTTTCGATTCGAAATATGAACTATACTGATGAAATTAGGTAGGTATTTCGAAATCACGATAGGTAGATTCATTTTTTTTCTTCCTGGATCGGTCTTCAGTCTTCACACATAAACCGTACTAAGATATTATGTTGAATTCCTAATAATTACTATCCATTTCAATAAATATTAGCGACCCGCCCAGGCTTCGCACGGGTGCTACCCCGTACCCGTGCTAATTTTATCTAGGTAGGTACTTATTATAGCCAAAAAACATAAAAAAAATTTTCTAATCGCTACTAAACTTCAGAGATCACCCGCTGGGCTAGTCAGAAGATTGCCTGAAAATGTCATCAAAATCTATGTAGCCATTTTGAAGTCCCTAAGGAACATAGACACATTTATTTAATACTAGCTAACTATATCCAGCATGCCAATTGCCATGTGTATAAAGAATTATAGATTCTTTGGGCCATAACATAGTTACTACCAAAGTTTCATCACAATCTGATCAATGGTTTCGGAAGCAGGACAAACATTGTTTTTTATTTATATAAAATAAGATAGAAGATTGGGTAGGTACCAACTATTAACGTACAACGTTTTCTTCGCACTTGGCCTGCTTTACTAAACTAAGGTAGGTACCACCCTTGACTTTGTAAATTGTAATGCACTTATAAGTTTTCACAATCTTTTATCCAATTAACATTCACTCTTACCCATGATGTAGGCACTGGGCATACCTTTCTAAGCGCTTAGTTCGGCTGGGCTCTAAAGTTACTATACTTATTTTTATTGCAATTCATAAAATAACCTACAGCAATTATGAATTTTTTTCTGTTTTTGTCAATTTTTTCTCAGTTTGTTTTAAATATTTCCGTAAGTAATTTTGCAATAGTTTTTAACAAGGTCCTTACATATTATGAAATTGGCGTTTTGTCGTACCTACTGGGCACTTTGATCTCAATTATCTCCTCTTTGGTTAAGAATTCCAATTTCAAATTTATACAGCTATTTACCTATATACTCATGCTTTTGTGTTTTGAAAACCCTAATTCATTTGTTTTTTCCTCTTTTGGTTTTTTCTTTGCGTCACTCAGTTTATAAAATGGAAAACTTGAAATATCGCGTTATTTACGAGTACGAGTTCCATCGTGGCACCAGTGCTGCAGAAACGGCTCGAAGGATTAATGATGTGTATGGCGGTGGTGTCGAAAAGAAAACACAGTGCGTTTTTGGTTCCAACGTTTTCGTTCTGGAAATTTCTACCTGCAGAACAAGCCCCGTGGACGGCCGGAGACCAAAGTTGATAATGAAGAATTGAAGGCTATTGTGAAAGCGGATACATCGCAAACCACGTCCGAGCTAGCTGCAGGCTGCGGTGTTAGTGATAAAACTGTTTTTATCTACTCAAGCATCGAAAAGTTCCAATTTCGAATTTGACAGCTGAATCGAAATGAAGCCTCTTTCGGTTTTGCTTCTCATTTCGATGCAGCTAGTTGTATGGGAGCTGAATCGAAATGGTTATCTTCTTAAAATAGGATACCTAAAGCTAAGGCTCTGAGTTCTGGCACTTTTGTACCGTTCATATGACAGAGGCGCCACAGGCGGCTGGTGGCGGCTTACGGAGTTACTTTTTGTAGACAGAGGCGCCACAGGCATCTGGTGGCGGCTTACGGAGTTACTTTTTGTTACTTTATTGAGCCTACGGCGTATTTTGTTAATGATTTTATTTTCCTTGTCGTAGATAAAATCTTGTATGCAACTGAACGTAATTAGTCATTTTAATTCTCGTACTATCCTATTTTGATACTCGGCAAGCCTCGTATCAAAAAACAGCACTCGAATTAAAATGACCCTCATAACGATGCAGTTGCATAAATAGCTATAATGCACTTGAACCAAAATGGGGAGGTGAAAAAGCTTGAAAGGTGGGTACCTCATGAATTGAGTGCAGCAAACCGACAAACGCGCGTCGACTGTTGCGTTACATTACTCAACCGGCACAATAATGAAGGGATTTTAAATTTTAAATCGAATCATTACCTGTGATGAAAAGTGGATCCTGTACGATAATCGGAAACGCTTATCGCAATGGCTGAACTCTGGCAAACCAGCCAAATCCTGCCCCAAGTGAAAATTGACAAAAAAAATTACTTGTGAGCGTTTGGTGGACTAGTGTCGGTGTCGTTCACTACAGCTTTCTTAAATCTGGCCAGACGATTACGGCGGACGTCTATTGTCAGCAACTGCAAACCATGATGGAAAAGCTAGCTGCTAAACAACCGAGGCTGGTCAATCGCTCTAGGCCACTGCTGCTTCAGGACAACGCTAGACCACACACTGTACAACAGACGGCTACCAAATTAGAGGAGCTTCAATTGGAATGTCTAAGACATCCACCGTACTCCCCGGACCTTGCTCCAACAGATTACAAATTATTTCGAAATTTGGATAACTTTTTGCAAGGGAAAAAATTCAACTCCGATGGGGCAGTCCAAAGCGCCTTCAAAGATTTTATTGATTCCCGTCCGAATGGTTTTTTTAGTAAAGGCATCAATGAAGTACCTATGAGATGGCAAAAGTGCATAGATATCAATGGTACATACTTTGATTAAATAAATATATTACATTTAAAAAAAATCGAATTTATGTTCCTCCCTTACAAAACGCCAATTTCATATGTAAGGACCTAATAAATAATAATACGTCTTTATGTAGTTTGAAGTTGTAGTTTGTTGTCAGTTGTAGTTTGAAAGTCTAGTTAGTGATTGTGTTTGTGTCATGTGTGTTAAATAGTGTTACTATTCTTTTAGTCTATTGTTTGATTATCCGGGATAAAAAGTAACGATAATGGTCCAAGATCCCAGTGCCGCCAGACCTAAGTTATTTTCTCAGCAATTATTATATAATAATTTTTTGCCTGGGTATAGCTTGCAGAAGATATTGCAATAGTTCTCTCTCTCTAGATCCTAAGCTATACCCAGGCAAAAAATCACGTCGAACCATAGCTCTGTTGCAGAGTGATTGAAGGACAAACCAACAAACACACTTTGGCATTTATCGACCGAGCGAAGCGAAGGTCTTTGAGTCTACTTGAGTGAATTTGCACTTGTCCGTCCGTCCGTCCGTCCGTCCGTCCGTCCGTCCGTCCGTCCGTCCGTCTGTCAGAGCCTTATAACTTCTGAATTACTGAACGAAATTACTTCAATTTTAGATATAATATGTAAACCGATGGCCTCCAGCCGAAAATGGCTTAAAAAGTTATAAAAATCTTTATTTCAGGGGGGCTCTCATAGAAGCGAATGCGAAGAAAAAAAAAAAATTTTGCGTTTCATAGGTTTACAGTACCTCATTTTAAAGATAATTTGGAACAGAGTACAAAAGTATTTTTTTTTAATTTTTTTTCCTAAAATTGACGAAATGGGGGGCTTTCAAAGTGGAGATTATATTTGACCTCAGAACGGAATAACCATTGAAAGCTGGGGCTTGAAAGTTTTACAATTTTAGCGTAATATCATGTACTTGAACAACAAATACTAAAATTAGATAAATGTAATAAGGAAACTAAATTATTTAACTTTTAATGAGCAGCAACAACAGAACTTCACAATGATGTCAATAGATGGCGCTCTCATCTCATATAGCAAATGCAGCTTTATGTAACATACCTATTATTCAATTAAGATTATTATTTAGTCATTTAGCAAACATCAATAAAACTTCACGTTGCAGTTTGTTTTTACATATTTCTGATCGTGTCAATAGTTGACGCTGTGTACAAGTAATTTAATTTGAATGTTCCAAAAAACTATACCTAAGTTTGATTGAGGCCTTGAGGATTTCACTATAACAGTTCCCTAACCTTTACGGGCTACCTATGTTAAGTTAGTTGACACTTTCTGTCAACTTTGTTATTACGAACCTCTACGGGACAACTAAAGGTGAAAATGACATTGGGATGTTAGAATTGTATTTAGGGGCTACCTATGTAAAGAGACTTCTACAAATGGGATGATTTAGGTATGGTTGGTGAAAACGGGCATAATAATAATGTCAATTTTGATCGTCAATTATGGGAAACCGTTACCGCGAGGTCTCAGTTCGGGGCGAACCACTAGTAATATTATAGTATGATGATATTATCTCTCACACACTTAAACATGTGAATCATGTTCTAGCGCTCATACATATGGGGACGCATAATGTGTGTCTGGGGGGATGTTTGACCCTTCCAATAGGTCTGGCAGCTTACAGATAATATCGCAATAGTTCCCTGAGTATCATGTATAAAAATCAGAACTGAGAATATAAGTTAACTTAAATTATATATTTTTTTGGGACCTTCAAAGCGTCTGGCTAAAGTAACCGCCGGCGGTAAGCGTCTGGCAGTATTAATTTATTAATTTTTACAATATTCTTTAAAACATATATGAAAATCAGCCCTGAGAATTTAAGATAAGTTATTCTAGTTTTTACCTACCTTTAGCACCTGGTATCTGGAAATTGGCCGTCGGCACAATCTAGCTGGTACGCATATACTGAAAGAACATTCGAACAGTACTCTATCGTACACAAATAATTGCTGAGAAAATAACTTAGGTCTGGCGGCACTGGGATCTTGCTCTATAATGCCCCTCGGATAGGTACCTACAAGCTTTCTTTAGTGTCAAATTTTGTCAAGATCGCTGTAGCAGGTAGGTCCTGACAAGGATTATGTACCTACTTACTAATATTATTTATCCCTAATATCAACGGCATTAATTTTTAGGGTTCCGTACCCAAAGGGTACCAACGGGACCCTATTACTAAGCCTACGCTGTCCGTCCGTCCGTCCGTCCGTCCGTCCGTCCGTCCATCCGTCCGTCCGTCTGTCAGCGGGCTGTATCTCGTAAACCGTAATAGATAGAGAGATGAAATTTTCACATATTATGTATTTCTATTGCCGCTATAACAACAAATAATAAAAATTAAATTAAATAAAAAAAATTACTTAAATAAAAATTTTCCAAGGGTACATGGATTTTTTTTTTCGGAACCCTAAAAGAGCGAGGCCCGACTCGCACTTGGCCGATTTTTACGCAAAGTTTTAGTAAAAAACCGGGCAAGTGCGAGTCGGACCCGCATACGAAGGGTTCCGTACCACTACCAGTACAAGATTACACTAGCTATTATTAAGATTGAGCAGAAAACCCTCTTCAAGTTTTACTTTATTATTTATACCTATTATTATTTATTTCTATATATATATATATATATATATATATATATATATATATATATATATATATATATATATATATATAGTTCTAGCAAACAATAGAAATACAAATTCTGTGTGTTTCAACCAGGAATCCACCTATTACCACACTATACAATATGACGGTACACACGGTTCATGAGATACAGACAGACGGACGGACGGATGGACAGCGGAGGCTTAGTAGTAATAGTCCCGTTGGCACCCTTTGGGTACGGCAACCTAAAAATGAGCTAGTTTACTCCTTGTATATATAATATTATAATAAGTACTTACTACATTCGTTTTGAATATTTACTTTCATACAAAAAGACAGATAGACAAAAAAACATTATGCTCAATAACGCTGTTCAGAAAACATACAGACAGACATAAAATTGTAAATACCTATTCGTAGGTATAGTTATAGCTAAGACTATTGTTTCAGGCGCGTCAACTAAGAGTTACAGATCAAGTGTATTTGGACGTTCATAAACAAGATAAGCCTTTAGGTCGTATTGTTATTGGGCTTTTCGGAGACTTAGCACCGAAAGCAGTGAAAAATTTCAAAATACTAGCTACAAAAGGAATCAAGGGAAAATCATATAAAGGGACTAGATTTAATCGCATAATAAAACGTTTTATGATACAAGGTATAGTGAAACGTTAGAATGCTCTTACTTTTCATGTGCTTAAATCTGTCATTTAGAGTTCTTTATTATCATGTAACGTGACAGGTGTTATTTCGATTAAAAAGAAGTGGACTCAATGGATTCATCCTCATCATCGTTAGCAACCCATCAACGGCTCACTATTGAGCGCAGGTCTCCTCTCAGAGAAGGGTTATAGGCCATAGTCCACCACGCTGGCCCAATGCGAATTGATGGACTTCACACACCTTCGAGAACATTATGAAGAATTCTCAGATGTGCAGGTCTCACGATGTTTTCCTTCCGTTGAAGCAAGTGATAGTTAATTGCAAACGCACTTGACTCCGAAAAGTCAGAGGTGCGTACCCGGGATCGAACCTGCGACCGCCCGAATAGGAGACCACAGTCCTAACTTACAGGCTATCACTGCTTCAATCTCAATGGATTGGTGTCAATCATTTTTTGACGTGATACCTAACATCTTATAAATCGATGAACACCGGCTGCACACACGAAAAAGTTTCAGTTTCCGCCGCTTGAGCGTGCAAGCGAGAGCGCGGAACAAGCGATAGAGAGGCACGATCGGCCCAAGCGTTGGCTTGTGACACATTTATTCATCAATGTTTCTTTAAGACGTTATCACGTAAAACTATCGTCCGTAAACCGACTTTACAGACAACCAATTTTTTTATGTGATCGCTATCGATTTATAAACGATTGCTACTGAAAACACTTGGCAGAATGTCAATCCACCTTAGATATTTTTTTTTGTATTAGATAAAAATATTATTTCTGTGCTGTTTAAGTTATTTTTTGTGAGAAAGAACTATAATAATAATAACACCGCTTCGAGGTGTCTGATGGAGGGGAGTTGACTTGCAGGTGGTGATGTCGTCTCAGACGACGGTACAGGCTCAATCAGTATATATGGACCTACTTTTCCGGATGAGAATTTGGACACGCAGCACAGCAGTGCGGGTTTCGTATCTATGGCTAATAAAGGTGCGTAAAACAAATCATAATTGACCGAGCGAAGCGAGGTCTCTGAGTCTACTAGGTGAATTTGCTCTTGTCCGTCCGTCCGTCCGTCCGTCTGTCAGAGCCTTATAACTTTTGAATTACTGAACGTAATTACTTCACATTTAGATATAATATGTAAACTGATGGCCTTCAGCCGAATATTGCATAAAAAATTATAAAAACCTTTATTTCAGGGGGGCTCTCATAGAAGTGAATGCGAAGTAAAAAATATTTTATCGCGTTATATAAAATTGTAACATATCATGTTAAAGATAATTTCGAACCGAGTACAAAAGTATTTTTTTTAATTTTTCCCTTAAAATTGACGAAATGGGGGGCTTTCAAAATGGAGATTTAATACGCTCTCTTGAAGACGCTCTTTAAGAGAATTGACAATGTATTTTCAAGCTGATTTTAGTTTTTTGTTTCACTTGTATCCTGAAACAAGTACTGTACCCGAAGAAAACTGTTTCTTCGGGTTTTCTGCAGCATCAGCTCAAGTTTATCATGCCTTGGAAATAACCCGAAGAAACAGTTTTCTTCGGGTTATTTCCAAGGCATGATAAACTTGAGCTGATGCTGCAGCACCAATTAGTCGACAGTTGCGGGATACCCAACTCCTCAACAACTTAGATATAATGTGTTTGGGCTAATTAGAATGATCTCAATGAGTAAGTGTTAGATAGACGATGATCGAGGATCGATGACGAGGATCTGATGATAGATTAAATTTTCAATTTACACTTGTACTTATAGTAAAGCACAGGGTGCAATGCGAACGTTAGGTACTCAGCTAAGTTGTGAGTTAGGTATGTTAGCGTGCAGTCAACTATGCAAGCTAATCGAAGCTATGCAAGGTAAAATATTATGTAGGTTTACTGGTGGAGTTCACTTATCCCAACTGAGATCTGAGGGTGGAGCTCTCAGCTCACAGTTAGCTCGCCAGCTCATTGCAAGCCACACTGCAAAGTGCGAACTTAGTTTAACTTTACTGCCTATAATATTATTGTAGGATACAGTAATTGATTATTTGGGATAAGTAGAGATTAATATTAGTAATTAAGATTAATTAGTAATTTAAGTTTCTAATTTCAGGAAAGGATACCAATGGTTGTCAATTTATTATAACCACAAAGGGAACTCCATGGTTGGATGGTTTACATACAGTCATAGGAAAGGTAGGAAATAATCTATGGCATGGTTTTATACAGTGACTATGACGTTGACGGAGACCCTGGCGTGGACACGTGTTTGTTTTGTAGCCTACCCGTGCGAAGCCGGGGCGGGTCAACTAGTAATTCTTTTAATGAACTTTAAATGAATTACAAAAATGCGCCAATGACTTTGAGCGGCAATAAGTAGATATTTGACCATCATCACCAGAGGACGGCCTTTTTTCGGATGGAGTATGCTGTTGGCCCTAATGGCCGCTACAGCGTCACCGGACGTTGGGGCGAGCGCGAAGCGTCGCCAGAGGATTGAGCCCTATGCCTAGGGCTCGAAGATATCGGGGGGCAAGTGGCAACGTCTTCCTGAGGGCGCCTCCTGTGAGGCTCGGACCTCGGCTTAGGATGACGTTGGGAGAGGAGGGCCCTAGCCTCTACCCATTAAATACTGAATCAGCTTTTCTAGGGATAGTTACCAAAAGTTAAAAGTATTTCTTAATCTAAATCTATACCAAAAGACCTCCGCCCCTGTGAGCTGGAAGATTATCGTCAATACAATAATTATTATTAAAATAAATTCATGGAAATTGTAAATGCTGTGTATAAAGTTTGAGTATTTTAAGATTTTTAAGTCTGTAACTCAGAACTCTAATTCATATTAAGCTACATAGTTAATTAATGGTGATATATGGCCTGGGGGGACGGCGCGTACGCAGTCCCCACTACCAAAAATTACGCGTCCGAGTTATCCACATTAGGGATAATCGCAAAGGTCAACCCAGCCGCAGTGCAATGGAAGGGCCTCGCTCTGGGGGAACCGCCTTCTTGATCACGGTGTCCCCTACGCCAGGTAAGTATGCTCAATCCACCGAACCTGGGGGAGGTCATGGCACGCTAAGAAATCTACACAGTGCGATACGAAAACACATCAAAACCGTTTAGCGACATCTAGCGGCAACAGCTTATGTTACATAAAGAAGTATGCATGAACGTGCTTGCAGCTTGGTACAATTGCTAATATAAACTTTAGGTACGAACCTAGTTAGTTGACAGTACATCCGTTAGATGACAGTACATCGTAGTGCTAGCAGCTAGCAATAAACGTAGTATGAGCTGAGCGTTCAATAGGTATAATACTAAGGTAAAGGATTCCGCTATATCTTAGGTATAATATTATTTTCGTACCACTTGCTCAAAAAAGTGGCATTCTGTGCCACAAAAAGCGAACATATCAATAGTCATTTTTAATCTGTTAAAAACAGGGAAAGAAAATTGTACTGAATTTCATTCATCCTCTAGGGGGAGAATGTGATTTAAATTTGGAATACTTACCGAAATTTATACTGAACTAAATCTGTGTTTACACCATTGAGTTTGTATATAAAGCAATAAACATCTTTTTGAAAAAGGAATACGCATTTATTATGCAGTTATGATCTATCTATAATATAATAAAACTGTAACAGGTCCAATTCTGTACATTGAAGATATTTTGAAAATTTTTGTTTGAGGGCACTCTATAATCGATACTGAAGCCAAAACAATTTTTTTTTAATTTTTTGTCTGTCTGTCTGTCTGTCTGTCTGTCTGTCTGTCTGTCTGTCTGTATCTTGGCCGCGCATCACGCCGAAACTACTGGACGGATTTAAATGAAACTTGGCACGATTTAAGATAATACTACGAGGTATAATATAGGATACTTTTTATCCCGAAATTCAGCACGGTTCCCTTGGGAGAGGGGCTGAAAGTCCAAATGGGTATTTCGCTGTAATTCATTAAGGCGTATTCCGATTTAATCCATTCTTTTTTTGTTAGAAAGCAGGTTCTTTAGAGATTGTCCTGTAATTATTTCAAGGTCGTCAATTTCGTAGTTCAGAAATTATAGACATCACGATCTTCAGTATAAGGTCCAAATAACTTGAACCCCGGAATCTACAAGATACTTTGAATGTACGGCTCATCTTAAGCTGGCAAGCGTACTTTATCGTATATAGCCATCGTGGATAGCCCTATTTTGTCAAAGTCAAACTACTCCAAGTCCAAAGGCGTCAGATTTTGCCAAACGATCATTATACCTACATACTACATAGTAGGTATGGATGTAATACATCGTATGGACTTAATGCTACAGTGTTTTCCTATGCAATTTAATATTCTAATCATACTAATATTATAAATGCGAAAGTGTGTTTGTTTGTTGGTTTGTCCTTCAATCAAGCCACAACAGAGCCACGGATCGACGTGATTTTTTGCATGGGTACTATAGTTGAGGACATAGGCTACTTTTTATCTCGGAAAATCAAAGTGTTCACGAGGGATTTTAAAAACTAAATCCACGCGGACGAAGTCGCGGGCATCAGCTAGTTATTAAATAAAATTACGAAAACCGACGAGGCCGTATGAGCTTGATGCCTTTGCTCAAAAAAAATATTAGTCTAGGAATTTGCCGCGTTTTTGTTTTCTTCAAATACATAAACGTTTAGTTTATTTTAATTTATTTTTATAAATAAGTTAATGTTCTAAAAATACGTTAAGATGTTAAATCAAAGCGACAGTGACAGTGAATTGTCGGATTCCATCAGTGCAAATGCTCAGACGCAAGAACAGAGAAATACTCAAATCAACTCATCAACAATAAATGTACCAAACAAAAATGTAACTATCAATAATTGGACCAATGTTTCGAATGTTAACTTTTACTTTTAATTGTCATTATTTTTAATAAATGCTTATCTCATATTAATATTGTGTTAATTTAGTCGCAAATGGTACGAAAAGTAGAGTATTTTCCTCGGTGATAAAGCTGTCTTAGTCTTGGGTGTACTTAAATCCCTCGCTACACTCAGGACTCGTCTTAAATCCCTCGCTTCGCTCGTGATTTAAGTGTTTAACACCCTCGCTACGCTCGGGAGTAAACCTCGAGTCCTTCGTTACGCTCGCGATTTAAATCGTCACCCGCGACAGAAGACACTGCTTTATCCCCTTGGTTAATAATCTACTATTTTTTATTTTTAACCCCCGACGCAAAAAGAGAGGGGTGTTATAAGTTTAACGTGTCTGTCTGTGTATCTGTGTATCTGTCTGTGGTAGCGTAGCTGCCAAACGGATGAACCGACTTTCGTTTAATTTTTTTTGTGTCATAGATAATTTTATCCCGAGTGTTCTTAGCTATGTTTCATGAAAATCTGTTCAGCCGTTTGAAGATTATCAGCTCTTTTCTAGTTGATGAGGGGATCTGACTAACTTCCATATGTCCGATCGATTCGAAATTTGGTACCGTGTTACTTCAATGATATTGAAAGTATATGGTAAGGTAACCATGACTTTAAATATGACATGTATGTAAGGTTTCGATTTCGAAGGTGGGTAATTAAATGGGATCAATTAGGCTCAATTCCCACTGCGCTAACAAATCACTATAAATACCTTCCTAATATTTATACCTACTTTAAAAAGGACTAAATAAAAGTAAAATTGAAAATTTTAAAAAACCCCGACACAAAAAATAAACTCTAAAAACTAACAAATAATATTTTAAACCTATATATAATTTTATAATTATAATTATTATCGTCACATATATTATGTAAGTTCAAATATTTTTATTGTCCAAGCGTCGTCGTCACGTCGGGGGACCGCTAAGTGAGAAAAACAGTTTTAGTCGCAGATTGCAACAAATAAGAATTTACTCCGAAAAATTCGCAAAATCGACACAACCGTCAACGTCGTCTGCCCTCACGTGTCGCGCGCGGCATTACATAGAGCGTAGACTATATGCATCGTACCTAAATGTAATTCGTAATAATTAATTAGCTGTTGGAAAAATACTTTATAAACTTTAGCGGTCCCCCGAGGCGACGACGACGCTTGGAAAATAAAAATATTTGAACTTACATAATATATTATGTGACGATAATAATTATTTAAAGGTATAAAATTATATATAGGTTTAAAATATAATTTGTTAGTTTTTAGAGTTTATTTTTTGTGTCGGGGGTTTTTAAAATTTTTAATTTTACTTTTTTCAGGTAGTGGAGGGTCAAAAATTCGTCCATATTGTGGAGCAAACTCCTACTGACGCGGAGGATCGACCAACGGAACACGTATTCATCTTCAATAGTGGCCTGCTTCCAACGGAACCCTTTTATATTTATGATAATCCTAACAAGTAAGCTCTTATTATTGCTAAAATAACTCGGTAACATTTTTTAGAACCTTTTAGAGTGCCTTCATTCTGATAAAAATGAATTATTAGTGATTCCTCCTTGTTGTTTTGTATGTTATTATTTTCGTTTTTGACTTTCTAACTCAAACTCAATTTTATTCCTCTTCAAAAAAGGTAGTTAAGCATAGTTGCAACGATAGACTTGCGAAAGAATGAATGTTGTATGTACCTACTTATTGGGTCATCTAAACGCCTTAATAAATAACCATTTTCTTTTACAGCTTATGGGGTTGGTTAAGGGCGTCGGCAGTACCACTCACGTTCTCTTTTTCTATTTTGGGATTCTTTCAATGGATGATCGGCAAAATGGAAATTTAAGAAAACACTTTAATAAATATTTCGGTATTTTTTTATTTATTATTACTGTTTATTATACTGATATTTTATGACTAAAGAATGATAATAACAAAATAGCTTAGTTTAATATCGGAGTTTGTGATGTGTTTCTTTGGACAATTTACTAGTAGACGAGAAAACACTATTAGGTAGGTAGGTACATAGTTAATGTACCAAGTTTAAGTTTAGAATAATTATTTTATTTTCATTAATTAGGTAGTTGGTATAACAATATTATGATCAAATCTAAATTCTCTCTGATTACTTACAAAGACAAGACGTATGTTCATTAATATTACTGAGTGGATTATAATTTATAAAATACATAAGTAAATAATATTTGCATAATGATGTAGGTTTACAATTATGTAGTTCATAGTTTAGTTATTCTTTATCGATATTGATTCTTTATAGATGTTGGTTATTCTGAAATGTTTGTAAGAAAAAATAATTTAATTATTTAAATTAACATTAATAATAATTAATTGAAAATCAGTTACAAAGTGGACGTTTTTCTAAGTTCTAAAACATATTGTGTTATCGTAGTAATAATAAGATGACCGTTAAAAGTGTGAATGCAAGCTCTGGAACGGTCGCTGCGTTGGGTGAAGGCGTGGTTGTGGGATTCACTTGCCTTTCTGTTGACCCACATGCGCTCGCACAGGATTCCCACTGCCGACACACGTCGCATGCCGTGCTTTGCGGCACTTGGTAAAATACGCGAGCACGATGGCCTAGAAATAAGATTTTTTTTTCAAGTCTGCCTTAAAATGAACGCATTTTGTACATGCTTTAATTTAAAAGAAGAGTTAAGGCTACTTTTAAAAATAATTGTTACTGCTGTGGAAAGAACGGCCATACGAAAGAAAAGTGTTGATTCTGAAAAAATATGCGGATGAGCTTGTAGGGATTTCAGTGATAGCATTCATGCTTACGCTTACTAATTCAAAAGCTTGAACCAAACTCGCACATAATTAGTGGCAATCTTTTGTAACTAAGACTGTAGTGTAACTAAGAATGACAATGTCCTTACTAGAATCGTAAAGGTCAGTGAGCGTGACCCAGGCGGGACGCTGTCGGGCCACGGGTAAAGCGCGTGGCGCAGCGAGGGTCGCGCATCGCTCGGCAACGCTTGAGCGCAGCCACGCCACCACTCGCGACCCACCTGCCATCACTCTAGCACCCACTACGTGTCGCGCCGCCTGACAGTACACACATAACTTTTTAAAAGACGGCTAAAAATGGTTAATAGGTAGGAATATAATATTAAGTAAGGTAGAATATAAATAATAATGATTCGCAAGTAGATATTTTGTAAGCAACTTTGTTTTTTTTTTGGAATAAAAATAGACATTCTCCGGCCAACTATGCCCACACAATACCACATCGATACTTTATTCCGTAATGTGATTTAAGGTCAAACACACACTAATACACAAGGAAAAAGGGTTATTATTATATTATGACACAGTTACTACCAAACTACGTCACTTCTCTACAGAAATGGCTGGGTTGTTTGTAGTCAATGATATTGGAAGGATTTCCTTCCAATATCATTGTTTGTAGTAATGAAATCGATTGTAATTTGTAGGTGCCGAAACAGGCCCTACGTGTGAAAAATATTATAGCCAAATTCAAATTATGAATCTAGAAGGATACAGGTATTTTATCAATTCGAAAAACACTTACCGTCAACTCAGTAATTGTATTCAGGTCTGCTAAATAGCCCGAGGGTAATTGAACTGTGAGAAGTGATAGTCCACTTTCCGTTTCATTGGCAATGGGAACAAACCTAGGAAAAAAAACTATTAGAAGGTTGTTAAACCCTGCCAGGCTGATATTCCTTCATTAATATCAAAATGTATTACAGATGTCATCAGTGGTCTAAGTTTCATCAGATGGTCAGATCAGATTAGACTAGTGGTCTCTGGACTGAATTTGGATTCTCCAACCGATTAAAAATAATTTTCAATATGGATGCAGTTCTGTTTCAAAACGTAGTAAATGTAACGCCCGTCAACAAAATCTAGAAAAACTGTACAGCGTGAACCATGTGAACTGCATGGAAATGCTGAAATTGCGTAGATGGTTGGCACTACGTTTTAGTTGTCAACAGCAATTGAACTGCATCCAAAGGACAATTTTGCAGTTACCAGTCGCCCAGCAGCTCGTCTGTCTCATCATTTACATAATATTTATCCGTGCTTCCAAAAGTAAATAAAGGAAACGTCTGATTTATTGCTAAGATCATAAAGCCTGAACGAATTATTTATTCTCAGCTGATTGTTGGAAGTCACTCTTAGGAAACCTTCCTCAGTGTGAAGCTTGACATATTAGTCCTAGTTAAGGTTGGAATAGGTTAGGATTGAGACTCACCCGATGCAAATGGAGAGCTGAAGCCGTTCCCTGGTGGAGACCTGGTCAACCCTCGGGTCGAGTGTATACCGCGGCCAGGCGGCCGTCACATTTGTACTGCCCTTTGCCGTCAGCCCGACCATTGCGACACCCCGACCCTCGGTCACTGCACTTGCATTAAGAGCGTTGCGAACCTGTCAACATATTATGCGAAAAGTTGTCTTTTAGGATGTGTTTCTTGTAAAAGTTGCTCATCAGCATGTGACTAATCTTGGAAAGGTTATGACCAAATCCAAAAGCTTTACGTTTGAACATGCCCTTTCCACAGCACTGAATGTGACTTTTCAAGTTAACATTAACTGGGCGTTAATCTGTCATGCCGTATAGAAATTAACTACTTACTATCTAATATATAAAATTCTCATGTCGCGGTGTTTGTTACCAAACTCCTCCAAAACGGCTGGACCGATTTTTATGAAATTTAGTGTGCATATCGGGTAGGTCTGAGAATCGGCCAACATCTATTTTTCATACCACTAAATGATAAGGGTGACCCACCGCTAAATATTTTTGTTGGCGGTACGAAGTTCGCTGGGTCAGCTAGTATTGAATAGATTTTCACTAGACCCTCTGGGATCGATTACCGGTTGTATATTGTTGCTTACAATAATTCGTTTGTTTGAGTCCATTGGAGCATTTACTTTAGCTCTGTTCCCCTCAAAATACCAGCCTTCTTGAAGCTGATGGTTCCAGAGTGGGTTTTCTAAAATTTTAAACAAACTGTTGTCCATATTTACCAATTGCGTTTGTATAATGAGGGCGTTGTCGTTATCAATATTAAATTGTCGTGGTTCTTCGAAACTTGCTACAGTTACTGATATTCTCAGCTTGTTCGTCGTCTTCATCGTTTCCGCGAATTGCGCCAGTGCATCCAACTGAACAGAAATGAAAGATTTTGGATAGACCTATTTTACCTGAAGATAAAAATGAGATAACTACAAAAATGGTTTACCATTTTAAAGGGGTTTTAGTAGCTTTTAAAGGTCGTAATCGGATAACGAAATTGCTCATTACACATTCCTTTACTTTACGGCTGATAGTAGGTACTTTGAAAAGTATTTAACTGATCAAGAAAATTAAAGATCTAGAAATCTGATAAATATCCATTTAAGAGGAAAGATAGGAAAAGTAAATGTTTTTTTTAACTCACTTACCACATCAGGATCTTGATCTTTCGGGCCAAGTGTCTGCAACAGATAACGAGCGACTGGAACAGCTTCTTCCAAAAGGCTGGATGCCAACATTGCACGTAGACCCCACGCTGTAGTAGAAGCTTCAAGACTATTTCCTTTTAGCCATGGGTTTCTCCATTCTGCACCAGGAACTTTACGGGACCAGTACATTGTGGAAGCATCTGAGAAAAAAGTGTTTATTTACTAAGTCAAATCTAATTCTATCAAGCGATTGAGTCATGATTGCTTTAGAATTTTATTCTTGAGATTTGAGAGATTATAAATATTTAGAACTAGTTAGATTTAGTTTTTAAAATCCCTCGTGAACACTTTGATTTTCCGAGATAAAAAGTAGCCTATGTCCTCAACTATAGTACCCATGCAAAAAATCACGTCGATCCGTGGCTCTGTTGTGGCTTGATTGAAGGACAAACCAACAAACAAACACACTTTCGCATTTATAATATTAGTATGATTAGAATATTAAATTGCATAGGAAAACACTGTAGCATTAAGTCCATACGATGTATTACATCCATACCTACTATGTAGTATGTAGGTATAATGATCGTTTGGCAAAATCTGACGCCTTTGGACTTGGAGTAGTTTGACTTTGACAAAATAGGGCTATCCACGATGGCTATATACGATAAAGTACGCTTGCCAGCTTAAGATGAGCCGTACATTCAAAGTATCTTGTAGATTCCGGGGTTCAAGTTATTTGGACCTTATACTGAAGATCGTGATGTCTATAATTTCTGAACTACGAAATTGACGACCTTGAAATAATTACAGGACAATCTCTAAAGAACCTGCTTTCTAACAAAAAAAGAATGGATTAAATCGGAATACGCCTTAATGAATTACAGCGAAATACCCATTTGGACTTTCAGCCCCTCTCCCAAGGGAACCGTGCTGAATTTCGGGATAAAAAGTATCCTATATTATACCTCGTAGTATTATCTTAAATCGTGCCAAGTTTCATTTAAATCCGTCCAGTAGTTTCGGCGTGATGCGCGGCCAAGATACAGACAGACAGACAGACAGACAGACAGACAGACAGACAGACAGACAGACAAAAAATTAAAAAAAAATTGTTTTGGCTTCAGTATCGATTATAGAGTGCCCTCAAACAAAAATTTTCAAAATATCTTCAATGTACAGAATTGGACCTGTTACAGTTTTATTATATTATAGATTGGAAGGGAGCTTATTGTAAACTTTGATTTACATGTTATTTAATTTTTCTTTGTTATTAATCTCAGCTTGTGGCTCACTACTGGTTACAGATTTTCTCCCGAATAAAAAAGGTTTTACTCCCAAGCATACAGATTTCTTCGTGATGTTTCCTTCACCGTCAAGTAAAGTCAATATGACTATTACTAAGTTTACATACCTGAAGTGTTAGCATATTTGTCCATAATCTGCAAGGCTTGCGTGGCCTGCGGATGTCGGGCGGCGGCCAGAGCACTGCTCATCACTGCCAGCGAATATGCATCTAATTCAGGAGACAGATTCTTCGCAAGGAAGTCCAGGGCTTTGTTCATCGCGTTCTTGTATAGGACTTCATTGCTCTGTACGGTCAATTATTTGGTAAGATTTGTGATAATAATTATTTACGACATATAGGAGACATATTTTTTTAGTTCTACTGTAATTTGTTCTTTATTTAAGCTGCATTTTTATAATTTTAACAAAATAAATAACTTCATAGTAGATTTTGATTATTCTTGAAATTCTTGAACCTTTGAGTACTAAACCAACTCAAAGATAAATTAAAACCTATTAGTAATATAAAAGTAACGTTTATAGAGACAAAATATAACGTATGTATCAAGTATCCATAAACTGCAAGCTGATCCAATTTGAAAACGCTCTTACGGTTACAGTTTATTAAATTATTATTACTTTATTACAAAATTATGGGCTGAATGTATTATGCTATACAGTTAAGCTCCTTTACTTTGGTCTCCTGCAAGGCCAGTAAGGCGTAGGCAGTCAACGGAACAACAGTTTGTGCTCTCGGGTCGTTTGTCAGCGTTGGAGGTGGCGGTTGCCAGCTACCGTCGGGTTTCTGACCGTTGACCAACCAACGCGCAGCAGCCATGGTGGCTTCGGGAGATACTTCCACGTACCGAGATGAGCGGCTCAACCATCGTGCTGCTACCGCTGTCATCCTGAAAAATGCAGAAGTTAGATACTCAAGATTTATTTAGGCCTGTAATTATTTCTGTTTTAAGCATCCTCTTGAGATTATAAAATTTTAGAGTTCGCACATTAAATTTTACAACCTAAAATATATTTGTTTTTTAAATTTTCATTTAAAGAGCTGAGTCACTGGAGTGACTAAGTACCTCGCGTAGGTAAACAAACCTAAATGATCATGAGCATATTTAGAAGTGATAAACATTCGAGGCGCAACAATGATATTTTATAATATATAATATCATTGAGGCGCAAAGAAAAAATATCATCTAGGTAGGTACTAAATATTTCTAAACGTAACTGTTATGTGTAACAATCTGGATGTGTTCAAGGCTAAAGTTGCATAATCAATTCAATTTTATCGAGGTAGCTACTACTGAAGTTGCGTTAGAAAGAAACAACCAACTAACCACACATCAGATATAGCTTCGTTGCCGATTTCTGCTGCAAAAGATCCGTCAGGTTTGCGGAAAGCCATGAGTCGTTGATAGCCAGTGGAGGCTAGCACTCGGGCTTCCTTCACTATCGTCACTTCGTCGTCTTGGTCTGTTGCCTAAGAAATATTCATTGGATAAAGTAAAACTAAATCTAACGCGAATTTTGATATATCTAGTAGAACATAAGCGCAACTTAGTACCTATACTTGAACACTTGGAAGAAATGATGTCTAAAATTTTAGGTACACATTGATGTCATAATTATGTAGGTACTTATCAATGAAAGATATCTAATGCAGATTTTTACCTGGAGATAGTCTAATAAAATGCAGGCGCGAGCTAATGGTCGCAAGGCGTACGAGGCATCTGCAGCTACTGTAGATGGTGATTTCATTGCTCTTAAGGCGTTGGCTAACAGATCCCCAGTGGCTTCCAATGAAACGGCTGCAAGCTTAGTGCCTGCTGGAGGCGTTAATGTGACGTTGGCTCGTGCAACTCCTCTCCTACCGTCTAGCAGAGCCCATGACCAAATGTTTTCTATGTAGCCATCCTGTTGAAGTAAGAAAAATCTTAGAAGGGTTGGCTAGATTTATTATATTTCTTTCAAAATGGAAGCCAAGTAGTTCTTTCTTTAACTCGATTAGTAATAAAGAAGTACCTACCTACCGTTAACATACTCATTGTTACAATATCTAGGTTAATTTAAGTCATCGAATCAGAAGTTATGAAATCGATTTATAAATAATGACTTAAGATGATTGTACACATTAGTATAAGTTATTGGGAAATCTGATATGAATAGCAATTAAGAGGTAATTGATGACTTGATGAGATAGTATTGTATTATGCATATAAATACTAAATCAAAGAAACAATATTATACTATCTTGACAAAATAAAAGAAAGACAAATAAAAAATTGGTAGCGGTGGCAGCTAGTGACTACTCGGGCAGAAAGGGCTAACTGGCGGCAATTGTTGATACATAGTGAAGTTTCATATTTGGAGATAATTTAGCCTTAGACAATGCCTTGTTTAGATGATATTTAAAATACAATACGAAAATGATTCAGGCACGAGACACTGATGAGCTTGTTTGTTTGTTTACTATTCTTCTTCTTTATCAACCGATAGACACCCACAGCTGGACAAAGGTCTCTTGCATGGACTTCCACAGGTTTCGGTCTTGCACCGCCTGAATCCAGCGGCTCCCTGCAACTCGTTTGATATCGTTGATCCACCTGGTGGGGGGTCTGCCAACACTGCGCTTCCCGATGCGGGGTCGCTACTCCAGCACCTTGGGACCCCAACGACCATCAGCTCTTCGAAATATGTGCCCCGCCCATTTCCACTTCAGTTTCGCGACTCGCTGAGCTATGTCGGTGACTTTGGTTCTCCTACGGATCTCCCCATTTCTGATTCGATCCCGCAGGGACACTCCGAGCATAGCTCTCTTCATCGCCCGCTGAGTGATCCTGAGCCTACTTATGAGGCCCTTAGTTAGCGACCATGTCTCTGATCCGTAAGTCATCACTGGCAACACGCACTGTTCGAAGACTTTAGTTTTCAGGCACTGAGGGATTTTGGACGAGAAGACATCTCGGAACTTCCCGAACGCTGCCCAGCCGAGTTGGATTCGGCGGTTGATCTTTTTCTCGAAATTGGATCTACCTAGCTGGACTGTATGTCCCAGGTATATATACTCGTCCACAGTTTCGAGTGCAGAGTTCTCAACAATTACTGGGTGGAGCGGAGCATGAGCATTGGACATGATTTTCGTCTTGCTCATGTTCCTTTTCAGGCTCACCTGTTGAGAAACCCTGCTGAGATCGTTAAGCATTGTATTGAGGTCTCTCAGAGTCTCTGCCATAACTACTATGTCATCGGCAAATCGCAGGTGACTCACTGTTTATGTTGATGCCAAGTCCGTTCCAATCCAGAAGCTTAAAGACGTCCTCCAACGCAGCGGTAAAGAGCTTCGGGGAGATTACGTTTTTACTATTTACGTGTTTACTATTACCTTAACATCAATAGTACGGAATAGCGATGCAGAGACGCCATTGCCATTGGCTTCGATAATGATAGGAGCTTCACCACTGCGGATGGTAGTCACCAAGAATGCAGTACTCTTGGAACCTCGAGCTGGCACCGTCACGCGCAATCGACGATACAATTCAATTTCTGGATGAGAATTTTATGTATTTACGAATAAGATTTTTTTTATCTAAGAAATTAATTAGAGCGAGCAAACATTATTTAAAATTAGAAGCATATTCTTATCTGGTCTCAAAGAGCAGAAGTTTGAATAAACTTAATGAAGAAAAAATGTTACTTATAGAAAGTAAATGTAAGATAATATAATACAGATAGGAACGAATGCTAGATACAGAAAAATACAATCTAAACAATAGGGCTTAAATGTTGTACTCACTCTTAGCAGAGTCAACGGTATTTTCCAGAGGTTCAAATTCATAGTACTGATCAGAATTATGGAAAGTGACTTCAATGGCTGTGTCAACCGTGAGGGTGCTTCTCAAAGTAACTATCACAGCTAGGGTTTCTCCTTTCTGCAAGGTTTCTGGTAGTTCTGCGGTAAGGGAGAGAGGAAGAGCTGTGGCGACCTTGCGAGGTTCAGCAATACCCAATCCTAGGGTCGGATGTACTGCAAAAGCTCCTACAGACCATTCACCGGGAGTGACTGGTGACCAACGTTCCCGAGTTCCAATGCCGTCATTTCTAAAATAATTTTAAAAATTGAAATTCATTCGTACAAGTAAACTAAATATTATACCTAAATTTTAAGCTGCATTAAGTCTTCAGCATAAACTAGAAACAGTAAACATGCTAAAGGCCAACCCTGACGCACGCGTTCAAAAGTTGACCCTTGAGGGTTAAATTTTGATTTGATTTTGAAAAATTCAATATCGAATTAATTAACCCAATTATTTTGAACAAGCGACCTATATTTTAAGAACGACTTTGAAAGAGATGCTCAAAAATTTTACAAAATATAACTGTCAACAATTTGTAGATCTGCATTCAAATTTTAGTTAAGCAATGCAATATGCTTTAATACTTATTAAGAATATTAAAATATTAAAATGTATTAATAGCTAGGTCATACCCAATAGTGAGATTGGTGAACATCCAAGTGATGTGCGGCGAAAGAGTTCGTGTGAGATAATAACGCGGCGACGGTGGAGGCGGCACTCGACTGAATGCGTACGGACCCGCCTGGGGCGCTCTAGTGCCTGTCTCTGGCTCTTCTGATGCTTCTGTTCAACACAAATTTTTAAGTATGAACTTTTAAATTCGCATACATGATTGCAAACTTAAATAGAGCAGCTAAAATAACATTACAACAATCATTTAATATAATAATTTAAGTACCTTGATTATTACTTGCAATGACTAGGCCATCAGTCAAAAGAACCATTCCTGCATTCTGAAACAAAAGTAGTTGGTATAATATCCACTTTTATTCAACAACGAGATAATTTTGAGAGGTACCAAAAATGAAGTATTTGCATGGTGTTGTACTCACACTAAAAACATCTGAAGAATTTCGTCCTCCTAAATCCAAACCCAAACTTGGCAAATGGTCTTCGTTTTTGAATAGTGAGTGTTTTAGTCCAGTAAAACTTTCCACTTCTCGTTCGATCTGAAAATATCTTATAACATTAGAGCTGTCCTCTCGTGAAAACTTTGACTTAGTTATTATTATCGATTACTATTACCGTTACCGTTACGCTTACACTGATTGGCTCCTTTACAGAAGTAAAGTTTCTCTGGTTAGATATTGTGAAATCAGAAGGTATCCAACTCACATATCCATGTATACCTAAATGTTAAAACTATATAATTGATATTTAGACTTACCGAGTGCATATCAAGCCCGCTACCTAATCCATTTTCTCTTGTTAGTCCAGTGACAATAGCGTTTTCGTCACCGCCCAATAAAGCAGCTTGTGAACCAGCTTCACCCAAAACACGGAATTCTACTAGACTGTTAGGTCGGAGAAGTTGACCTGATGACGCTGAGGTCACTGATACCTAGCAATCAAAAGAAACAAAAACTTTTTCATTTCATTCAGAGTAGCGCAAATGCAATTTAAACAGGATAGAAATGATTATATTATTATACTTAATATTAACATCCAATATTGTAAACCAGCAAGTCAAAATTAAGAAACAGGTGCATTACCTTGTGTTGAAGCATTTCCTTTTGCGGTGCATATACTGCTGCAGAAATCACTGAATCTCCAGCCAGTCTCGGGTACCAAGCGAGAAGTATGCAACCCGGTGCCATGGCTGCCGTTACAGGCACCGATACGTCCACACTGCGACGAGCTGGACTCAACTAAAAATATTGGATCCTCTTAATATTGCTTCAAAGTGAAGGAAAATCTTATTGCTAGTTTTATATTTTATCTATTATTTTATATTTATCGATTGATAAGCTCTTCTCTCTTGCTTGGATTTACATTTTATTTTTTAGCTCAGCTTGTAGTGTGGTCAATTTTTCATTACAAGCTTAATGACCGAACAGTAAAGAAATAACAACACTCATTAAGAATATAATATCAATAGGGACTTACTTCCAAAGTCTTCACGACAAGGATATCTCCTCTTCCAATCACCACGTAATGAACAAGATCCATCGCCTCGGTTGCAGATATTTGCGCACGCATTTCATCACCTACACCAGTATCATGAGATAGCACTTCTACTGACAAGAATTGGCCACCCTTTTCCATACTTTTTTGCACATTTACAACTCTTTCTGATATTTCTTTATATTTTACCTATTAAAATCAAAAATCCTTATTTCAATACAATATTATTAACACATAGAAATGATTTTTTTTTTGTGTAAGTGGTTAAATTATACTTACGACTAAATTAAGCGTAGAGTTCGTATGTGCCACATCGGGTGTGTATATATATTTTGCGAAGCCTTTATTCAATTTAACAATTGTTGTATTAACAGAAGCTCCGTCATCCCATACCCTTTCTACAACAACATCTCCATCGGTATTTATCGTATGACCAGTGGAGTTTACTAATTCTATCTGAAAGTAAAGTATATAATAATCATATGTAATGTTTTCTGTAAATGTAAAACTTTTAAAATATGTACAAAAGTATATATGTGCAGTGTAGGTATTGTAAAATAATAATATTATGTACCTAGTGCATTTTAATGCTGCTGAAGATTTTAATGAATGCATAAAATTGGACGTAGCTATGCAAAAACAGTACAACCACAGAGTAACGAAGGTAAGGTTCATACAGAGGTTCGACGAAGCCGTCTAGACAGGGCAATCGTGCGGTGGGTGCGGTAAGTGCGGAGCGAGGTACGCTCCCGTGTAAGCCTCAGTTACCTGGGAGCTATAGTAAAGGGTTGACATATTACGCTTGCGTAAAATTTTTGATAATCCTTTCTTACTCTGCCATAATTTTATAGTTAATTAATTGAAATGCACATTATTATGTATTACAATTATATTCAATTTAATTAATTGTTTGTTTGTTTGTACCGAATAGGCTCTAAAACTACTCCACCGATTTTAACCTTTTTTCACCAATAGAAAGCTAAATTATCAGGAAATAACACATATGCTATAATTTATTTTTCAAAATGTTATGAGATCCTTATGAAAATTGCAGTAATGTAATCCCAAAATAGCAAAATTTTGCCTATAAAATTCATTATTCGGCGTGCGCTGAGAAAACATTGATGATACATAAAAATTATGTACTACATGATTAAAATACTCATTATTACCTACCTACAATAAAGTCCGCGAGCTATATAGGTAACTATCATAGTTAAGTCACGTCCTTTCGTCCCTTAAATATACAACTATGTACTTGAACAACAAATACTAAAATTAGAAAAATATTAAACAGGAAATGAAATACCTATTACAACGAAATAATTTAATTTTTAATGGGCATCAGTATTTTTAACTTAACTTCACAATAATGTTAATAGATGGCGCTGTCATGTACTATCGCAAAAACAGTTTTACATCAACATTTTTATCTATCAAGTGATACTTATTATTATTATTCTATTATCAAACATAAATAAAACTATTAATAATTATTAATAGTTTTATTATATTTATAATCAGATATCATTATTAATGTGTTCGTGCTGTGTACAGATAGTAATTACTAGATGACCACGAGATCATATTTTAGAAAGCTTATAATTATTTATCTCCGATACTATGGGGCGCGGTCCCATGTTGATGGTACTCAAACTTCTTGATTTCGTGTTGTCGATGTGACCACGTGATCAGATTTTTGAAAGCTTATATCTCCGACACTATGGGGCACTGTCCCATGTTGATGGTACTCAAACTTCTTGTTTTCGTGTTGTTTATGTGACCACGTGATCAGATTTTTGAAAGCTTATATCTCCGACACTGTGGGGCGCGGCCCCATGTTGATGGAGCTCAAACTTCTTGTTTTCGTGTATAAGTAACTATATAACTATCATAATATAGTATAGCTTTTAAGTCTAAAATATGTTTATAAATGTTTATTTGCATGCGGCGGAGTTTATTTGCATGCGACCGCTGAAGCGGCCAGCAAAGAAACTGGTTTTATTATTGATTCAACTACCTAATAATGTTTTAATTACAAATTAATTTTTAATTTTTGGTTATTGATTAATTAATATTGTTTATTGTTATGTTGATGTGAATTATAGTACAAATTATAAATATTAAGAGAGATTGTTTCCTTGTGACAACCCTAGCATAAATACACTGTCGCGACGCATGTCTAGACGCTGGCGGCATTTACGACGAGATCAAAGGCGTCGACATACTGATCTCTTCCGTATACTGTGGTACAACCCACAAGCCTGTCAAAGTTGAGTTAATAGCAATAGGCTACTCTTATAAAACACCCTTTATCATATTATAGTAAAAAACTTCCAGTCCTTACATCATTATTCTTTTATTTCCAACCCACAATGCTATCACTCTCATAGCTAAAACCAATTAAAAACGCATCCAATCTGTTTGAAAACTTGCTGTGGCTTGGAACATTTTTCATAACTACGTCTAATATACGGCGTTTGCCGGCACAGCTTCTAGATTTGTTATTTTTAAGTCACACATATCTTACCTGGACATTGTAAGGTAAAGTAGGTTTGAATCGGTCTGGGGCTGTAACCTTGAGTCTGTATGGAGTCCGCAAAAGCAGAATTCTTGATGTAATATTCTGTTTTATTAGCGTATTGTTTTCTTCTAATACTGCTTCTAAAACCAAAGGTCTTGCGGCGTCTTCAGCTAGATCCAGGTCTGTTTTGAGATCATATATAACATTTGCCTGCCCGTTAAAGTCTACTACTTTTCGGGCTGGAGTAGAGAATACTGGTTGTAATAGTCCAGAGAAGAATACAGCGTACGCTGAAATGGTCAGCTCACCTTTCACAGGGAGGCCGTTGAAATGTCTGTGAATAGAATTCATTTAATTTATATTTACAGTTAAAAACAGCATGTGTGGACAATTTTAAGTTGATTAAAGGACTAGATCTTACAAAGTAACTAATTCCTATAATTAGTGTTAGATCCAAGAAAAGGGTAAACTTTAGAGATAGGATATTTGCTCATCTGCAGACTCTACAGTGAACTGAAGGCAAAATTGAGTGAAATAAAAAGTCAATTTCACACGCAACATAAGTTATTATGAAATATATAATAACGCAACTTTTCCAATGGAGTAAAAACAATAAGAGAGAATATTCACAAAAGATTCACAATCAAATTATTGACTTGTGTATGATGAGCTGGTAATTACGTTCGACATCTGTATTGAATTAAAATTATAACTTGCTTTGTGTAAGTCCGGGATGCTTTCTCTCAAGAAATTAAGAAATTCTTCGTTGAAAGATTGAATAGGATTCTTTATTTTTTACTAAGCCATTATGGTATTTTTATAAAAATAAAACGTGAATAGAACACGTGAATAAATTCTGTATACATTCTCTTAACTATCAACCATTGGTGTGATTGTCATTGGACACTCCCGAACTACGCAGCCATGAATCATTTCTCGGAGGGCCCATGATAGCGACTGGTTGTCTTTGTGGTTGCAACTTTGGTCACAGAAGCTTATTACGCAACTTTATTCAAGCTGACATTCGTAATAATTATTTCATAGTTACTAGTCATCGCACATTCTTTTCCCAGTTGGTTTGGCAGCCAAGTGTAAGATAAGATATGCCAAGCTTATAGGGATACAACACTTTTACCTGGACACTGCTGATTGGCCACTGGCTAAGTGGACACTTGGGTCATGGCTTGTAGTGCGCGAAGTCCCTTATAATTTTCGAAACGCGGCAAATAGCCAAAGTATAATACTGGCCTTTGTTAGTCCACAATTAAAATCCTAATCTACGTCGGTCGTAACTTAAGTTACGAACTCGATTATAGTCAGATTACATCAGTTTTACATCAACATTTTTATCTAACTTAAAGTTACTATCTGACTATAATCGAGTTCGTAACTTAAGTTACGAACTCGATTATAGTCAGATAGTATCGCGATTTGTAAAGTTAGATAGAATATAACGAAGTAGAGCAGTTATATACCGGGAACTAGAAATATGTACCTAGTTCTAGTTTTTCCGTTACAGATTATTTCTATTTCAGTTAGGTTTTATTCGTGTTCATTTGTTTCAATTCCTTGAATGGGAGTCAGTAAGTAACTCCGTAGGATGAGGAAGGTATATTACCTGGCAGTAACGTTCACGGTAAATCGTCCATCACTGAACAGCATTTCTTTCGGCATCTGAATGTCCATGTCAAACTTTGGTAACACATAATCAGCCACCATTATCTGTCTGGAGTATTTTTGACCACGCGCTTCCACCTAGATTAAAATAAAACAGATGTAGGAAAATTCACGTTATGATTTCTTTGTTCAATCAAAAATGTATCAGTGGAGGGCATCTTGTGCATGCAAACATAATTTTAGAGGTTAAAGGCATCGATCCGGTAAAAAAACCTTTCACATTGTTGGCTTCCATTACGCATTTGGTTTGCGTAACGCTATCTATACCTACCTAGTAGGAAGTTAAATATAACTAGCTTACGGAAAAAGGCACGGAGGTCGATTATAGGATCAGAAGATGTTTGTGTAAAATTCTTATACTTAGGTATGTGTTAAAATTATGAAGTAAGATTTACTTGAATTGTCCATTGTCCGAGGGCGGGTTCATCTGCTAGCAATAGTTCCTCAGTAAAAAGGCCCTTGTCGAGTGTGACGGATGCCCACTGCCGGACCGCAGATCCGCCTGTATCCAAGATGCTTATATCTACCGTCCCTGGTAAAGGTAGCAGGTATCTGCGAGGAAGGTTACCATATTAATAAATAATTAATTACTTTGTTTCATTCATTACACGTGTTACTACCAGTCTTAGTACCAGTAGTACCTACACGGGTAATTTTTTTAAAGTGGATTGAAAGAATAAGTATTCCAAAAATATAAAATTTGTTACGTAATTTAATATTTATCGACTTTTCTTTTCTAAGTTAACTACCGAGAAAGGGAATGAGTAATGACTTCAGATTGGAAACGTATGATGCCGCCGCGTATATAAATACCTAGGTGTACCTACGTCGCGTACCTACTCGCGTCGTAAACGCATACAACTTTTTCAAAAATGTAGGACAAAGAACTCCCATAAACAGAGGATTGATCCTTACTTGTGATTTTACAAAGGTTGTGATTATACAATCTTATCTAAATAAAAATCACGATGTATGCTCGGGATGAACTCTGAAACTACTGAACCGATTTTTATCAAACTTCGTAACTATATGTAATATGGTCCAACTTGAAAGATAGGATAGTTTTTTTGGATTATGATAGTTTATTTGTTTTATATAAATAAATAAATTGGCGGTACGAAGTTCGTCGGGTCCGATAACTGTATTCCTATAAAATAATAATAATAATTATCAGTCTTTGACCGGGAGCATATTGAGTGAAATGGGGTTTGCAGTTTTAAATAATACACTCCAAATAATACACTCCAAATAACTAATAAAAAAAATTTTAGTTTGAAGGAAGTCGGATGAATC
Source organism: Oeneis ivallda (assembly GCA_029955525.1). Lineage (NCBI taxonomy): Eukaryota > Metazoa > Arthropoda > Insecta > Lepidoptera > Nymphalidae > Oeneis > Oeneis ivallda. The sequence continues at coordinate 16,289,485 of JARPMR010000002.1, read as the reverse complement.
AAGAAATGTCACATCTGTGGTGATATAACTTACGAATTTGCAAAAGATGCATTAGAGAGCATTTGTTGTAGATGTGATGAAATGTTAGCCTACCGTAGAATCTGTATAAGTATCTCTTGGAACCTTGCCGCCACGGGTCGTCGACCGTAACATCATCTCACGTAATCTTTGCGTGCGAACACTGTATATACCGCTCGTGGTATTACAATCGAAAGTGTTTACAATGTGTGTTAATGTTCTGAGTATTTTTTATTTCTTTGGGCACGGAAGTTGCTTCTGAGTAAGGCCATGTGGCATGTAGTGATGAATTAACTACTTAGTTTTACAGATTTTATAGTCAATCATTTAAAAAATACGTGTGGCACTTGGGGACTGCCGCGGTAAAGCTATTGCATAGCATTTTCTAGTCGCACGCACACAAACACCGTGCCGAAGTCTGCCGAACTGAAACGACGGGTGTTAGATTTATTTTCGTTAAGTACGGAATTTCTTGATTCGGTCGCCGCGCTCAAAGCCCGCGATAAAAGCTATGCAATAGCTTAAAACTGGTTTTTAGGAAAACATTCCTGTTTTCTAGATGAAATTTTCTCCCGTGAAATAATCATTGTGGGAATGCGTAGGCGATGTTTTTAATATATAAACAATGTGACAGATTTGTTATATGAAAATAATATAATATTCTCAAAAGAAAAAAGTCCTCAGTGAGCGATGCCTCACGTTGTGTTGCGCGAGCGGATCACGGCAGTTGGCAGACCTCCCATTAGGTGGACCGACAACATCAAACGAGTCGCAGGGAGCCGCTGGATTCAGGCGGCGCAAGATCGAGGCCATTGGAAGTTCATATAAGAGACTTATGTCCAGCACAGCAGTAGACGTCTATCGGTTGATAAAGAAGAAGAAGAAGCGGATCACGGATTTTTCAACGCAGCGACAGTGCTGCTGTGCAGTTTGCTGTGAGTCCGTGAATCCATTAATTTATTTTAATAATTCGTTACTATACTTACTTGTCTAAAGCTATCACTCTAAATTTCACAATATCTCTAGGCTGATACACTCGCTTGTCCGTCTGCACAAAAACGCAGAAACTTCTCGGCTGGTAGATCAGAGGTGCTGACGAAGCGAACAGCGGGCCTGACGTAGACCGGGCAACCAGTTTGTATTGACCAGGCCCTGGATCGCCGATCTGTGTTAATAATAATCGTGGAGATTTAGTTTCAGAGAAAAATTAAAAAATACTGAATGAGCAAAAACAAATTTTATAAAAAAATTCAAGTTCGGTGATTCACGATTTTTTTATGAAAAATCAGGTAATGGTATGTACGTGTCTACACTTAATTTTTAGTTTATATGAAACTAGCTTTTGCCCGCGGCTTCGCTCACGTTAAGTTAGATTTTTTCAACCCCCTATTTTACCCCCTTAGGGGTTGAATTTTCAAAAATCCGTTCTTAGCGTATGCCTACGTCTTAACAGCTATCTGTATGCCAAATTTCAGCTCGATCCGTCCAGTGGTTTAAGCTGTGCGTCGATAGATCAGTCAGTCAGTCAGTTAGTCAGTCACCCTTTCCTTTTATATATTTAGACTAGCTTTTGCCCGCGGCTTCGCTCACATTAAGTTCGATGTTTCAAACCCCTATTTTACCCCCTTAGAGGTTGAATTTTCAAAAATGGTTTCTTAGCGGTTGATTAGCTCACGTTTTTATTGGTAATCAAAATCCAACTTAACGCGATTCGTATTTCCGTAAAAAGCCAGTCCGTAAAAAGTAAGATCCGTCCAGTGGTTTAAGCTGTGCGTTGATAGATCAGTGATTCAGTCAGTCAGTCACCTTTGCCTTTTATATATTTAGATGAAAGCTAAAGTACCAAGTTTGATGGATATTACTTGAAAATTAACTTAAAAATCTGGACTTTTATACAAATTTTCATCCCCTATTTAAATTCTTTGGGGGTGGAATTTTCAAAATTTGCGAAACACATATTTCTTAAGTTTTAATCGAAAGCCCAAAAATCCAAGTTTCATGGATATTAAATGAAAAATAACTTGATAAATGACGGACTTTTATACAAACTTTAAACCCCCATTTAACCCTCTTGGGGCTGGAATTTTCAAAAACCCTTTCTTAGCGGACGTCTACGTCATAAATACGCATACGTCACGTGTGCAAAATTTCAGCCCGATCCGTCCAGTGGTTAGACCTGTGCGTTGATAGATCAGTGAGTCAGTCAGTCAGTCAGTCACCTTTGCTTTTTATATATTTAGATGAAAGGACCTACTACTGAATACAAGAAGGATTACAAACAGAGTACCTAGGTACTAATTAAGAAAAATTCGCCGATTTAGTGTAGAGAATATAGAAACTTCGAAAATTAGAGATGTGTAATGTGTAGGTATAGCAAAAAGTCAAGAGAACAGAACGATTTTCATGAATAACATATTGTCATAAAATATATCTTGTTATTAAAATTTAGGTATTATATAAATTTTCATTAGTACTTCCTATATTATTTTCCTCTTATAAAAGACAACTAAGCTCATTTAAAAACTATATAGGTAGGTTCGGTGATTCACTATGGAAATCGTGATTTATGTGTCATACTTATGTTCTCATGTATATAAATACATGTATATAAATGTTTGAGTACTTATGTTATAGCACCATATTGATTGTATATTGTAGGTAACTTGTAGGTAACCTATTGTCGGACAGTCCTGCCTCATTTGAATTTCTAACAGACGTGTGATTGCAGATAATACTAGAATCTATACTTACTTTAGTAATCTATACATTGCATATTAGAACATGAATTATCCAAGAACATAGGTAGATATAAGTTTTTATTTTAATCGCTACGCCGTAAGTAGGTATTCGGAAACCCAAAATGACTTCACGCGAATTCAGTCTCTGATCATTTTATTTTAAAAACTTACAGTCATACCTTGACTAAGATCATAATATATGTTTACACTTGGTCGCTATCCTGAATTCCATAGATATGTAAGCATTGGAATGCTAGAAAGTGTCCAATCTCATGGAGTGATTCTGATCCGTAACTTTTATTTCCTAATTTTGCTTTGTAGAGATTATTACTAAGCTAAAACCTCGCTCTTTGTGTTTATACTTCTTTCTCATTTATTCTTGGGTTATGTTTGCATTGTTTACAAGTATAGTGTTGAGTGCTTCATTAAGTATTTTAACTACTAGAATGTCAAAACAAACTAAACTTACATCGAGGTCTACGAGTCTAGAGGCTGCTGCCGGAACTTGCACGACTCTCCCCTGTGAGAAAGGTTCTCCAGTAGATCTTTTCCCCTCTATGGCTACGTAAAGATTGTGTGCTCGGGATCCTCCTGCGATTGACACTTTATAGTTTCCATATGGCCTCAACAGCTTTGGACCTACTATTGATACACTAAAACAATACAAATAGCATGAATGAATATGTAAAATTCCAACAACGAGTAACGTTTAACCGAGGAATAAATTGGGCGTTTTGACAGTTTTTGTATTATTGAATTTATAGTAATGAAAAATCTGTCAAAATATCAAAGTTACGCTCGTATAAGACTTATTACTTTACGTTGGTGAAATCGGCCCAGTCAACATTGTTTATTTTCAGTTTTCAAATAGGTACAATTTTGTGATCGCACTGGATAGCGTAGTGTTGGCAGACCCCCAATAGGTGGACTATCACCACTCCACCACCACTCTAGTTACAATAAGACAGAGGTAAATGTGGATGTCTATGTCCAGCTATATAGGTCTATCGGTTTATAAAGAAGAAGAAGAACTTTGTGATGCCACACTACTCCTTTTCATCCTATTAATTGTTTCCGCAAGAAGGCAATGTCCGCCCATTTTGCGTGACACTCTTATGAGTGTGTGTGAACATTCATGCACAACAAAAAATAGATGTAAGTATTGTCACTTTTTAAAGGGTGTATCTAGGGTATCCGGTATAACAAACAAATAAAACATTTCCGTTAGCTAGAATATCAGTAAACATACAATGAACACAATGTGGTATTACGAATACGTACTTGCTTACAACAATTACGGTTAGGAATGGTTCTAAGAAGCAACACGTATGCCTGAGTGTGGCATATAAGAAGGTGTGCATCAAATTCAAACTACATATACCTATAATGTGAGTTCTATGTTGACTGTTGAGACTAAACCGGTAAAGTCGGTAGATTATAATCAACCAACTTTTCTTACAGGGTTCCCAAATATTTCGGCTTTATTACCAGAAGGTAGGGGTGATAATCCTCAAAAGGTAGTGGTACTCACATCGTAGAAGGAAAGCAACATCCAGGTTGGAGCACGATGCGTTGTTCTGATCATATCTGCACCACTCTCGATGCCAAAATCCACTAAGTATGACCAAAAGGGCCCTACGTGGATGAGGTCACAACCTTCAGTAATAAGGAATACTATTCACTGAGAGGTCTTTGCGGTAGATTTTCACCAAGCAATAAAACTGATTGCAAGTCTAATGCAAGATTGCAGTTTGGGCATAGTATAATATATTAATTTTATCATTTAAGTAATCATTTTCTGCAATTTGTTTTAAGTTCACAATATTATTATAAATGTAAGGATCTGCATATATAGAGTAGGTATATATCAATAGCCAAATGTTAAACATAATCTCATCAATTTTTGACTTACCTTTTTACAACGCCAGATGCAATAAGAACTGCTAAACAGCATTTTAGTGCTAATTTGTGCATCATTTTACTGAAATTAATAGAGAACTATGTAAAAAAAATACATCAGATAAAACTCGTATTTTTAGTACAATTTTATTTCTGATCTTCATGGTTATCTTAATAGGTTGCTACGAGTATCCCTTAATTCCTTACTAATATTATAAATGCGAAAGTGTATTTGTTTGTTGGTCTGTCTTTCAATCCGTGATTTTTGCATGGATTTATAGGTCGACCGTTTAACTCGCGTATCGCATGCGCGGTAAAAAGGGAGCGGGGGCGGGTAACGCTACACACGGAGTCAATAATCCAAAGATTTATCTCGAGATAGACATTGTTGGTAAAGAATTAAGTATTTATTTTTAAGTTTTAACATCTCTAACATCTCCCTCCACTCCCTTCTTACCGCGCAGGCGATACGCGAGTTAAACGGTCGACCTATAGTTGAGGACCTGGAGAGTGACATAGGCTGACAATTCTTCTTTTTTTTTCTGATTTTAAGAGCTAAATCCACGCGGATTAAGACGCGGGCATCAGCTAGTTGTTTCTGTATTACCTAGTACGTCTTAGATATTTTATAATTAGCTAGGTATTAGGTAAGCATGTGGTTTTTGGACTTGTGTGTATTGATTACCTACTTATCTATGTATTAGGTACGTTCTAGTCTTTTTCATATACTTAAATAATAATTTATTTGGCTTTTCACAACAACGAAACAGACTACAGAGAAAAGACTATATAGTTAGAACAGTACTGCTACTATTTTTATATGTTAGGCAGTGAGAAGATACCCACGAGACTGCGATCTCACACATCCGGTGAGAAGTGAAGATGGTAGTGGGCTAACTTAGAAAGGTTATGGCGGCCTAAAAATATAACCTTCACAGTTCACCCCTATTTGATACTAGCACAATACGTAACATTCATGAATTTCTAGTCTAATTAGTAGGTACTAAATTCATTTCTGGGACAAAATTAGATCATGTTTTGAAAAGATAGATCTAGATTATGGCATAAGTATGTCACGCACTCTTTAAACATTTCTGTGGTGGTGTGATGGTGTCGTGTGATGCGGGTTGTTACGTTCCCTCAAATATGGTTGAGCGAAGCAATGGCTGGGGTCATGCGTCATGCTCGTGAACGGGTGCCACCGGCGGGAATGGGGCTACTTTATGTCTGCCCATCTTAAGATAGAAGTTAGTCGGTATGCATTTTTGGAACTTTCCTCATTGTGGAAACACTGCATATATAGCATAGTATTTACTGTATTGTAAATTTGTTTTGAAAAGAGCAACCGCCGAGTTTCTTGCTGGTTCTTCTCGGCAGGAAAGGCATTCCGAACCAGTGGTAGATTCATCGACTATTCAAAAGCACTTGTAAAAGTTTATTTGTATAAAAAATATTTCTATTCTATTCTATTCTATTATAATAATAATAGGCATCACAATAGGAAAGCTAAGAACAGTCATGACAGGTGTTGTGGGTGAATTATTGTAATGTTGCTATTGAATTCACATGCTAACTGTTTCCACACGCTGATCTCACCGTCCTTGTGTCTCCAGGCTTCTCTGAGACTGACTCACTGTTACAACATTTAGTTCACAGGCATGTATTTGCGTTGGCGGAATTGTTTTTGACCTTATACGGAAAACGTGTTACAATATTTTACTTCGTCATTAATCATCTTATTCATAACATCAGACTTAACATATCTTTCTCTTCAACTAACGCTTTAAAATATTTGTATTTAAATATTTTTAATATTATATCGACCTGTGTATAGTGTAACGAAAATTTCTATTACGGCGGTAGTATTAAAGCTTTTCGTCACTCATCACAAACTTTCTCTATCTACACCACGTTTGTGTATCTAGTCATTAGAACATTGAACAATTGCTGGAATGCGGTCTCGCATTATTACCTTATGCCAATTAGGTAAATAAAAGAAAACTCCTACGGTTACTCTTGAACTTAAGGTCTATGTTGTTCCTGCAGCGCAGTGTAGCGATGTTTACGAGAATTCAACAATGAAACAGATGCGTTAAAAGAAGGCTTACAAATTGTTAGATGCAGTTTTAATATCCGAGAGGTTTCACTTCATAAATGCTTTTCACTTTCAGTAATCGCATGTATCTTAACACTATATCACAGATCGTTTATATCAGATGCACAGTTTTTGAGCGATGGTTTCGGTCCATCGAACGATGTGGCCGCGAGGTACAATGTCGTCGAATGACTGACTTGGTAACTTCGTACACAATAACGCGGCGCCTACGCAGGCCGGCGCGGCGAGGGCGTGGGGCGCCGCGAAGCCTTGCGAAAACACCGCGTCACAGCCTGCGCCCACTACACATCCATGTGAGGTAACATTACCCATTTAACATTGGACAATATTTCCTGTATGGCTACCCAATTAATATAATTTTTGTGATTGTTTCCATATGGACCGAAAATAAATTTCATTTATTTGTAGTTGTACCGTTGCTGTTGTTCTTTTATTCGTCTACCAAAGTACGTCTACAATATTTATTTAACTGACTTCCTTGGTCACCTTCCTTGGCTAAATAAAAGGTCAATGTCAGTACCTATATTATTTATTGGTCTTATGTCTACCTCATTCGTCTGCGGATCATGAGGTTTCGTGTCCTAGTCCTTGGACGCCTAAAGTTAGCTACCTGAATTGCGTTTTTTCAAGAAACAACATGACGGACCTCCTCCGGACGGACAACCTCAGGAGAGTAGGTACCTAGTACCTACGTAAAACCGTTGGTACTGCGCCTGATCTCTCTCCTGTGGTGTCGAATTGCCGTCCCATAGACTACCTATTAGAGTGAGGGAATAGACATTTTATCTAGTACATAAGCGTTATGACCCACGTAAATTACCGAATTTGAGTTAGGATTAAGTGCATTATTGTTATTATTTTGATTTTATACAGGTTCCAGTTAAATAAATGGTTAAAACTATCCTAAATAAACCTAACGCGAAAACCTTTTCACTGTGTGTGACACAATGATGTGCATGACACATTTTTCATGAATCCTACTAATATTATAAATGCGAAAGTTTTTGAGGATGGATGTATGGATGGATGGATGGATAAATGTTTGTTACTCTTTCACGTCACAACTAATGAACCGATTTGGCTGAAAAATGGAGATAATCCAGGATTAGCACAGAGGCTACGTTTTATCCCGGAAAATTACAGAGTACCCGCGGGAATTAAAAACCTTACCTAATCCACGCTGACGAAGTCGCGGGCATCTAGTGTTAAAATATTTTGAAGTTGATTTTTTATGGGAATATAAGTAAATAGTGAATTCTTCTTCGGAATTAAAATATTAAGTATGTCTGAATTATACACTGAATTCTTAAATAATGCAACAAAATATCTTAAGAATTAGTTTCGACGAAATAATTGAACTTGATTGATAAAGTGTTGCAAGAAAAGGTCGTCCACCGGTAGGTTAGGTAGGTAGGTATTTATTTAGTGCGTTCAACGGTACTTTTCTGTAGTCAACTGTATTCCTACTCTTATAACAAAAAATTAATTAGGTACCTATGTAATATTAATTTTATCTAATATTTTGCGAACAAAGTAAACAAACATGGCAGGCATTTCGCGATCCAAAAACCGGATTCGATTGCAAAAAACCAAATAACTTCTAAGATAAGTAGACATCCTACAACCTAACAGGTTCTCCCACGGTATTTTGTCGATTTTTGACCTTTGAAATAATTTGGCGGCAAAAGACGTAGTACTATTATATATTCTGTGGCAAAAGTAATAAAACACTACAACAGTAGGACTACAAAATATACTTTATTAGAAAATATTTTTTAGAATTATTCAGCAAGAAATGAGTCGATTGGACAAATGTTGGTGGAAGTGCTGTAGTCTGGAGTTGGTTCCCTTTCGCAATTGTCATTCTTATGTAACTGGGCGGCTAAATTGGCGTTGTCAGCTAAAGACGCGGCTAATGCTTTTTCCAGCCGCTCCGTTCCAGCTCTTTCAGCTTCTAATGCTGCCTTTACTTCAACGAGGGCTTCAATTTCAGGATCAACTATCTTCTTTGTGTCTTCCTGACATTTGGATAAACGGCATTTTAACTCGGCTATCAGAATTCCCTGTCGCGTTATTTCAGCTAAAAAGAAAGGTAGGTACCTAATTAAATTATTTTTTAAATTAAAAAAAATATCAACCAAGCAGACTGATATCCTCCTATCTCCTCCAAATAAGTGGAAAGCTTGTGTTAGGAGTGGGTACGACAATAGTGCAACGGGTGGAGTTCGAACCTGCGACCTTTTAGTTTTCAGCCCGCACCTTTAACCGTTGGTCTATTGAGGCTTCAGGTTTCAAGTTGGTATTTATTTATTCTTTTCACACCAAAAAGGAAAAAAAAAATTATAATAATGTCCATGCGAATATATGCGGCCGTTAGACTATGTAATATTAAATAAATAAAACCGGCCAAGTGCGATTCGACTAGTCGCACAAGTAGAGTTCCGTACCATCGTATACAAGATCTAACACTATAATATTATACTACTTTATTGTTGTAGGGGCAATAGCAATACACACTGAAAATTTCCACTGTTTACATAATACGTTACGGGTCTTGACTTCTTGAGATAGGTATACAGCTCGCTGACAGACAGACTTATGGACGGGCAGTGACTAACTTCTTAGTAATAGGGTCCCTTTGGCACCCTTTGGATACGGAACCCACAAACACGGTTAATGTTACGGTTACGTACTGTTACGTGCATGTATATCACCATAACATCATACATTATGATAATAATAAATAATGTAACATTTTTTATAAACGGTCTATTATGTCAGTAATCAGAATAGGATGTACGATCCAGCGATAGAGGTGTCATGATGGTTTACGGGGTCTAGACCATTATATGTCTAGACTCTACAAAAAAATACCTACTCCGGCGGGCCGTAATACATAATATAATACATAACTAGTGGTTCGCCCCGAACTGAGACCTCGCGGTAACGGTTTCCCATAATTGACGATCAAAATTGACATTATTATTATGCCCGTTTTCACCAACCATACCTAAATCATCCCATTTGTAGAAGTCTCTTTACATAGGTAGCCCCTAAATACAATTCTAACATCCCAATGTCATTTTCACCTTTAGTTGTCCCGTAGAGGTTCGTAATAACAAAGTTGACAGAAAGTGTCAACTAACTTAACATAGGTAGCCCGTAAAGGTTAGGGAACTGTTATAGTGAAATCCTCAAGGCCTCAATCAAACTTAGGTATAGTTTTTTGGAACATTCAAATTAAATTACTTGTACACAGCGTCAACTATTGACACGATCAGAAATATGTAAAAACAAACTGCAACGTGAAGTTTTATTGATGTTTGCTAAATGACTAAATAATAATCTTAATTGAATAATAGGTATGTTACATAAAGCTGCATTTGCTATATGAGATGAGAGCGCCATCTATTGACATCATTGTGAAGTTCTGTTGTTGCTGCTCATTAAAAGTTAAATAATTTAGTTTCCTTATTACATTTATCTAATTTTAGTATTTGTTGTTCAAGTACATGATATTACGCTACAATTGTAAAACTTTCAAGCCCCAGCTTTCAATGGTTATTCCGTTCTGAGGTCAAATATAATCTCCACTTTGAAAGCCCCCCATTTCGTCAATTTTAGGAAAAAAATTTTAAAAAAAATACTTTTGTACTCTGTTCCAAATTATCTTTAAAATGAGGTACTGTAAACCTATGAAACGCAAAATTTTTTTTTTTCTTCGCATTCGCTTCTATGAGAGCCCCCCTGAAATAAAGATTTTTATAACTTTTTAAGCCATTTTCGGCTGGAGGCCATCGGTTTACATATTATATCTAAAATTGAAGTAATTTCGTTCAGTAATTCAGAAGTTATAAGGCTCTGACAGACGGACGGACGGACGGACGGACGGACGGACAAGTGCAAATTCACTCAAGTAGACTCAAAGACCTTCGCTTCGCTCGGTCGATTATACTTAGGTCACTCTATTTTTGAGATACAGAAAATCTACATTAAATCCATTAAAACTTTTTTCAAAATTTAAGGGAGGGATTCTTTTTTCAAGTGTTCAAAGGAATCTCCTCCCTATCAATTCACATTTGCATTCTAATTTCTTATTTGGGAAGCGCAGTGTTGGCAGACCCTTCACTAGGTGGACCAACGACATCAAACGAGTCGCAAGGAGCCGCTGGATTCAGGCGGCGCAAGACCGAGACCTGTGGACGTCTATCAGTTGACAAAGAAGAAGAAGAAGAAGAGGTAGGCTTTTCCGACAGACGATACGATTTCTGATTATACGGCCGGCCTTAAATACCTACATCATTTCTTTTGCCCCAGAGAAGCTTATGATATTTGTAGGTTCTGTAGGGAAACTCAATAAATTAATTGCTGCAAGTAGCCAAGTACCATTGGCAGCTTGCAGTTCTCGTGCAGTGTGCTGCAATTCGGCACTCGCCAGACGCCGCTCCCGCGCGTGCGCTGCACCGGCCAGTCGCGCGCGCTCCCGCAGCTCGGAGCCTGCGCTGGCACATTTTTCCACTCTTCGTAGCTCGTTTTCAAGTCTGGATACCTCGCTTTCATACAAAATATACATGAAAATTAAAATCTGGGTAAAATCAATGTAGCTCTCCATCCATATTAGGCTAATATCACATCTGTGCGCATCGATTCGCATTTTGCCCATACAATACTGTCATTTTCATAGAGTCGTGTTCGCATCAATTCGGCTTTTCGATGCGTACATGACTGAAAAATAACAGTTTTGTATGGACAAAATGCGAATCGATGCGCACGGATGTGATTCCAGCCTTATACTTACTTCATACGCTATAATATGTAATACATATAACGTGTAGTATTTGTATATCGATATGCTATGAGCCAATTACACCCACACCATGGAAGTAGGAATATAGGTACATACCTACTTCCATGGTGTAGGTGTATGGTGTAAGTAAATAACCAACAAATAAATATTGATCGTTTTGATCGTTTTGATCATTTGCCAATACATAAAGAACTGTCAAAACGTCCACAAAGGAATTTATGATTCCTAAATTGTCTCTGGTTTGGTCTGGTGGTAGATTAGCCGTGGCTAGTTACGTATCACGGTCTACGTGGTTAGAGTCTCGCCAAGCGATTTATTGCCGCACTCAGAGTCACTCATTAAATTAAGATTAATTAATCATTGATTTGTGATTAACTGCCGCACTCAGCCGCATGTATTAAATTATATTATCTAATGATTAATTAATTAATTATCATTAAATCTATTACTGAATTGTCATTAATGTACTAACGAAGCGTTAACTTCTGAGACTGAAACTTTTTAAAATCCAAGATTAAGTCGTTAAGTAACGATTAGCGACTCTGAGTGCGGCAGTAAGTGGTCCAGCACGATGTTGGGTGAGTTGGCGATGGCGCTTAAATAATAAAATAATACACTAGATGGAGTAAACTGATTAGGAGGCTAGGTAAGTATACGTTTTTATAATTTACACTGACAGGTAGGTGCCTCTTCCAAGTTAGCTCGTTGCCATCATAGACTGCATCATCAGGTAACATAAGTTGAGATTGCAGTCAAGGGTTACCTTATCATTGAAAATAATAATATTATTGAATGACACACACCAATAGTTGCTTATTTTACAATAGGTGCCTGCTACTAATATTTTATTATTTACTATAAATAGAATAGAATAGAATAGAATAGAAATGTTTTTTATTCAAATAAACTTTTACAAGTACTTTTGAATCGTCAATGAGTCTACCACTGGTTCGGAATATCGTTCCTGCCGAGAAGAACCAGCAAGAAACTCGGCAGTTGCTCTTTTCAAAATACTTTTACAATATACTTAATAGATATTATTCTATGTATGCAGAGTTTCCACAATGAGGGGAAGTTCCACAAAAGCATACGTAATTATTTCTAATTATAATTCAACACATGTCAAGACGGGCAGACAGAAAGTAGCCCCTTTGCCGCTGGTGGCACCCGTTCACGAGCATGACGCATGACCCAGCCATTGCTTCGCTCAACCATATTTTAGGGAACGTAACAACCCGCATCACAGGACACCACCGCAGAAATGTTAAAGAGGATACCTATACCTATCCATAGGTACCTACTACTACCTATCCATAGGTACTTAGTTGTTTATTAGATGCCTTTTCTATATAAATTCTTTATCCATAAAGAATTTTTGAGCTATATTTGTATTATTAATGCCCGTTTTGTGTACTTTATATTATAACAACGTCAACAAACAAAGAGGGCTGTCTGTACCTCCGCGCCTCGTCAGTGGCGCTGTGCACGCGCTCCTGCAACTCCGTGTATTGTCGCAGTAGGGCGGTGTGCGAAGACTGAAGTGGTCTCAGGCTTTGAAGTTCTCTCTCCAGCAATGTAACCTTATTTATCATCTCGGAATATTTTTCTTCAAAGATACTTCGTTGGCGATCCTGCATTCAGTGTTTCGTTTCATCATTATCATCAGCAAACTATCAACGACTCACTATTGAGCGCAGGGCTCCTGTCGGAGAAAGATTATAGGCCATAGTCCACTACGCTGCAATTGCCAAATGCAAATAGGCAGACTTCACAGACCTTTGGGAACAATATGGAGAACTCTCAGGCGTGCAGGTGATTTCACGATGTTTTACTTCACCGATGAAGAATGTGACATTTAATCACCTACTGAAACGGAACGCCAAAAACAGTAAATTAAGCAGGTACAACGAGCAAAAGTAATAAGCATAAAAGCAACATAAGTATAAAGGAAGATGTCGTATTGGTCTCAACCGATAGACGTCTAATGCTGGACAGTGGACACACTTGTGGCTATCTCGCAAGTATCGCCAAAAACACGATCTTGTGCCGTTTTCATCCAGCGGGCTCACTTGAAATTGTCCGTCCACAGTGGGAGGGGCCCTCAACGCTGCGTTTCCCCGTGCGATGTAGCCATCCGACACCTTGGGATCCCAACGTCTATCGGTTCTTCGCGTTATGTATCCCGCTCCACTCAGGGCCGCTTTAGTTTCGTGACTCGATGAGCTTCGAGCTAGGCTAACTTACAGTGAACTCCAGTTGCATTTTCACTGTAGTCAACTCGTCTTGGACGGCTGCAAGTGTAGTCGCCGCTTGCGTGGCGCCAGCGGACGCGGCCAGGGCGCCTGCTTGCGCGTCCGAGCTTGCTCGCGCGCTTGCATCCCGAGCCGCTTCTGCTGCTTCGGCGCGAGCAGCCTCTGTGCGAAGCGCTTCTCGCAGTTGACTTTCAGATATCTGTTTAGAGTTGAGCCATGTAAATAGTGTTCATATGTGTATATCAACAAACGGCTATTTAACGGATAGAATAGATAAATCGCCACTTTTAAAATGGTTAGCACCACGGATCTCGTAATTTTCGTAATCTGGATCTTGTAATTTTATTAAGTAGGTACTAGCTAATGCCCGCGACTTCGCCCGCGTGGCCAGAACCCTTGTAGCATCAGGATTGAGAAGTTGAGTCCTGGAATTTAACTATGTAGTCTTTGCTTGGTCAGTAGTTAAAACCATTTTTTGCACTTGCACTTTTTTTGTAAAAGTTATTTGTGTATTTATATTTTTCGATAAAATTTTTCTTATTAATAGACAAGTATGTTTATATATATTTGCGTAATATTTAATAATTTGGTTTTTTGTAAAGTTTTTCGGTTGGCGTTAGCTAATGATAATTAAATAGTGCCTTTATCAATTTATTTTGGGCTCTTTGCATTAAATCTAGATTGTTTTTGCAGCTGAATCGGTTTAGAAAATAAAATCGGTTTAGAAATCACGGAAATATCAATATAACATAGGTAGAAAAACAAAACTCCTTTACTGAAAGTCGGTTAAAAAAGTAACCTAATGTTACTCCCTATAACATCAACTATCTGTCAGTGAAAGGAGTGTCAGTTGACGGAAGTCAAAATTGGTCCAGCCATTCCCGAGATTAGCCTAAGCAAACAGACAGACAAAAATTTTAAAAATTAATGTTTTGTTACAAAATAGGTATCTACTACCGAATATATACTTTCATATTAAGCATTTAGTAAAAAAAGCTGTTATTTTGACATTACAAACAGGAACTTCAATTTTATTTATTTGTATAGATCTGGTATATATACCTATTTTAAAGATATTAGTCAAACTTAAGCGATAGATATTGAATAATCGATACATAGTATTAAAACCTTGTATTAACTAAAGAGTTTAATCACTACGTTTATTTATTTATTGATTGATAATTACCTAATGAATGCCCAGAAAATATTATAATCAAAATATTATGTGTATGGGTAAAAGCAGGTTGTTTTGGTTTCTTTTTCGCATGTCAATGTTATTTTGCTGCTTTATATTGGACCTTATTGGACCTTTGTTTTGTATTGAAAATCTATCAAATTGTATGCCTACATACCTGATGCAGTTTAAAATTACGCTTGTTTTTTTTTGTCGTATGACCGTGAGTTAATAATACCGAGAAATTTACGATTTTTGCAGTGTGAAATGTGCCATAAAATTTTAATGGTAGTAATTTTTATGGTTCCGTATTACTTAAACTTATTTTAAGTTGATTAACTTACCGAGAGTGACTGAAATTCGCCAACTAGTTCAATGAATTGTTGTTCAAAGCATTCGAAATCTTTAGTACAGCCCATGGCTGTATTTTTTATATTTAGAAATCTCTAACTCAACTAGCAATAAATAAAAAAAAACACAGAAAAACTAATAAAATTAAGTAGGTATGTCTATCGCGGAGAATTGGCGGGAATAATAAAGTACCTACTGATTTGCTTTCTGTAATTATTATTATTGTTAATTATTTATAGAGGCAAAGGTTTACACTCATACAGCTTAGCGTTCTTTATTTTAATCTGTATAATATTATGACTATCTTTAAATTCAGAATAAATTTTATAAACACATATCAAAAATTCCGAAGCCAGCGGGATTCGAACCCACATCTCTTGGGAAACGCGCCCGAGTGTGTTAGGCCACTTACACTATGGCCACGGTCGAACTACCCGTCAGCATCGAAATTAGTGTGATATGTATCTACTTTCTCAGTTTAAGCAACTGCTAGCGACATCTAGTAGCAACACGTTACAGTTATTGATCTACTTTCCAAGACCCCATATTACAATGGAGCTCGTTAGGAACTAGAGATGCCACATTGCTTTTTACTATTTTTTATTTTTATTAAAGTGTTTTACCTACACTAAAGGAAATATCAGAATAAATTTTATAAACACATATCAAAAATTCCGAAGCCAGCGGGATTCGAACCCACATCTCTTGGGAAACGCGCCCGAGTGTGTTAGGCCACTTACACTATGGCCACGGTCGAACTACCCGTCAGCATCGAAATTAGTGTGATATGTATCTACTTTCTCAGTTTAAGCAACTGCTAGCGACATCTAGTAGCAACACGTTACAGTTATTGATCTACTTTCCAAGACCCCATATTACAATGGAGATCAATAACTGTAACGTGTTGCTACTAGATGTCGCTAGCAGTTGCTTAAACTGAGAAAGTAGATACATATCACACTAATTTCGATGCTGACGGGTAGTTCGACCGTGGCCATAGTGTAAGTGGCCTAACACACTCGGGCGCGTTTCCCAAGAGATGTGGGTTCGAATCCCGCTGGCTTCGGAATTTTTGATATGTGTTTATAAAATTTATTCTGATATTTCCTTTAGTGTAGGTAAAACACTTTAATAAAAATAAAAAATAGTAAAAAGCAATGTGGCATCTCTAGTTCCTAACGAGCTCCATTGTAATATGGGGTCTTGGAAAGTAGATCAATAACTGTAACGTGTTGCTACTAGATGTCGCTAGCAGTTGCTTAAACTGAGAAAGTAGATACATATCACACTAATTTCGATGCTGACGGGTAGTTCGACCGTGGCCATAGTGTAAGTGGCCTAACACACTCGGGCGCGTTTCCCAAGAGATGTGGGTTCGAATCCCGCTGGCTTCGGAATTTTTGATATGTGTTTATAAAATTTATTCTGATATTTCCTTTAGTGTAGGTAAAACACTTTAATAAAAATAAAAAATAGTAAAAAGCAATGTGGCATCTCTAGTTCCTAACGAGCTCCATTGTAATATGGGGTCTTGGAAAGTAGATCAATAACTGTAACGTGTTGCTACTAGATGTCGCTAGCAGTTGCTTAAACTGAGAAAGTAGATACATATCACACTAATTTCGATGCTGACGGGTAGTTCGACCGTGGCCATAGTGTAAGTGGCCTAACACACTCGGGCGCGTTTCCCAAGAGATGTGGGTTCGAATCCCGCTGGCTTCGGAATTTTTGATATGTGTTTATAAAATTTATTCTGATATTTCCTTTAGTGTAGGTAAAACACTTTAATAAAAATAAAAAATAGTAAAAAGCAATGTGGCATCTCTAGTTCCTAACGAGCTCCATTGTAATATGGGGTCTTGGAAAGTAGATCAATAACTGTAACGTGTTGCTACTAGATGTCGCTAGCAGTTGCTTAAACTGAGAAAGTAGATACATATCACACTAATTTCGATGCTGACGGGTAGTTCGACCGTGGCCATAGTGTAAGTGGCCTAACACACTCGGGCGCGTTTCCCAAGAGATGTGGGTTCGAATCCCGCTGGCTTCGGAATTTTTGATATGTGTTTATAAAATTTATTCTGATATTTCCTTTAGTGTAGGTAAAACACTTTAATAAAAATAAAAAATATCTTTAAATTATAATATGTTTTTATAATTTTATTTGTGAAATGCGTTATCAAAAAATTGCTTTTATCTTAATTTATTTATCGATTTATTTATTAGTAATAAATAAAATAAAGTAATAAATAAATAAACAATAATTAATGTGACAAGATTATTTTTGTTCATAAATAAAGCCTTCAATGAAAGTGACTAAAACGTAGGTACATTATTTAAATTTTAAAAAGATAAAGTTTAACAGAAAATTAATAATAAATAATATAATAATATTAGTATAGGCTTGGCAAAAAAGAGTAGAAACAAAGTTTTAAACTATGTTTAAACTGAACTAATTTTTTTTCTCTCCTGGCAACAATTCAAAACGTAATCTAGTATCTATGGAAGTGTAAATAACGCGGCATTTAATTCGTTATTATTAATATTAAGGTAAATTAGCTGTGATACTCGAAAATAAATAGTTTAAAATGAATAAAAAATTGGTTGCCTGTAAAGTCGGTATACGGGCGAAAGTTTTACGTGACAACCGAAATAGAAGCGCAAGACATGAACCGGTGTGTATGCCTATCTCTCTCACTCTCTCTCTCTCGCTCTGTCTCTCTCGCTCTTAGGCGGGCTAACTGTGCTCGAGTGGAAGGGACGCGTGCCTTTCACTTTTTATGTCTGTCTCTCTCGCTCTTAGGCGGGCTAACCATGCCTCTCACTCGCTCTCATTGTGAGCGCATAACGTGAGCGGAGCGTAACGCAGTTTCTTGAAGTGTCACCCGGCAAACCAATTTATAAGACGTTGTCACGTCAAAACAAACAGTTCGACTCGAGAGGCAATTTTTAAAGTTTATAGGCGTTGTCTCGCAGAACAAGAAGCCGGAAATATTATATACGAACTGGACAATGTTTTCCAAAGAACCGCCGACATGACGGGTATGTCTGCTAATTTAATGAAAAAAGTGTTAATATTATCCTATTTAGTTGTTACAAAGTACGTTTTTCAAGATGTGGTGATGATTTTTCAGAAAAACATAAAATAACAAACGTTATGTTGTTGTTTATTTTTCGGAATGCGTATAGCATACCCAAACTGATTTGATACTTGCGCCACGATTGAGAAACTAATAGTAGGTATGTATATATTTGACAAAGTGAATAGTAATAGTAATATAATATTGATGAACAATAATAATAATTTTCAAAAGTTTTCCACTTTTTATTTATTAAATCTTTTAGTTAGTACTATAAGGCGAATTGCAGAAGAAGGAGTAAACAATTATGGTATTTTTTCTACGCCAGGAAAACATAGAAAAGGTCGCCCCAAAAAACAGTTAGGCGATTTTGATTTATGCGCAATTAGGCAAAAAATATTTTTTTTATACTGTGAAGAAACAGGTGCTTATTTATTTTTCGAATTTTTTTTCTGTTTACTTTAAACTTTGTACAGTGTATTTTTATTTCAACACATAATTATATTACATTAACTCTTTTCTAGATTCCAACTCTACGCAAACTACTACCTGTAGTTAGAGAAGATCTAGGGTTTGATGGGAGCCGTGAACATTTACGGTAAATCCTATCATCTCTGGGATTTAAACATAAAAAATGTCAGTCGGAGAGAATTGTTTTGATAGAAATGGCAAACGTTACAGCAAAAAGAGAAGAATACCTTAAAATCATCATCGATAATAGGAATCGAAGAACTAAGAAAAGATGTGATCTACTTTGATGAAAATTATGTACATCAATCCTACAAATTAAAAAAATGTGCCAGCATTTTTTTAATTTGTAGGATCGATGTCAGTGGAGTGAAACATAATGTAGCCAAAGGCAAAAGATACGTTATCAATTATCATACATGCTGGCAGTGAGAACGGCTTTGTCCCAAATGCCTTATTGATTTTTAGTGGAACTAATCAAAAGGATGATTATAAAGGATGATTAGATGAATAAATCAAATTTCAAAAAGTGGGTGAAAGAAAAATTAATTCTCAATTTACCTCATTCATTGGTTATGGATAACGCCTCCTATCACTCAGTGGTATGTACTGAACTAGGCTCCATCATCCACTACAAAGATTAGCGACATTAAGATGTGGTTATCACAAAATTAATATACCATATTATGATGTCACATTAAAGAAGCCACAACTATTGATGCTTGTTAAACAACGCAAGCCAGAGCCTTTATATGAAATCGATGAAATTTTGGGTGCACAAAGCCAAACAGTGGTAATTCTGGTAAGGCTACCGCCCTATCATTGCGACCTTAACCCTATAGAGTTGATTTGAGGAATCGCCAAAGCCAAACACAAAATCGCCTCGTTAAATGTAGGATCGATAGATATAAAGGTAAACAAGTATATTTATTTGTTTTAATTTTATTTATGCCTATTGGTATAATAATATGTCGTCTTTTAAGGAAGCAGCTGAACATGCATTTCGAGATTTTTCTGTGCACGATTGGAAAAACTGTTGCGAGCACGTCAAAAAAATTGAAACGCAGTATTATGAGAGGGGAATTACTTTATACGACTCATAATGAATCTCCAAGAGGGCAGCAGTAGTGAAGAAACGTCTTCTGAATCGGAATTTGAATTTGTAGAATATTTGGAAGATGATATTTGAATGTATGTTTCATATTGAATACTAGATGATGCCCGCGACTTCGTCCGCATGGATAAAGGTCTTTAATTCCCGCGGGAACTCTGGTATTCCGGGATATGAGCTACCTATATTCTACATTTCAGCCATTCGTGAAAATGTTAAAGAGAATCTTTTTTCATTGAATTTGTTTATTAAATATTATGAAACTTACTTACTACCTAAACTGCATTTTACTCAATAACCCCGTACAAAATCAGTATAGTATGGTGCTAACCACATAATGATTTAATTTAGTTTTAATCAATTTAGTAGTAATATAGTTTAAATTGTACCTTCTTTTATAAATTATTTAGTTGCTATTTGGGTTTAAATTAGGTTATCTATTATTATTTTTAGTAAATTGTATCTAAAGAAATAAATAATAAGAAATTTGGAATCCAAGGTAAGTCCAACGAGTCGAGATTCCTACAGAGAGTCCTACATATAAACATTGCCCGACGACAGAACAAAATAAAGTCTATCTCTTTCTATCTTGTTTGTTTGCTATCTGCCGCACGGCTCACGGATACAATGCTCAAGGTCAAACGAGGCTATAGAAGGGATTGAAAACATTCGGATGGCCATTTGATTTTGTAGTTTTTTAATCTATTTCATTCCGTGTCCTAAAGCGCTCGGGGTGATACATAATTTCGTTCGTTCTCTGTTATTTCCCGTTATTATTTTCGCTTTAATTATTGTTGCCTGTTACTGTTAACTGTTACTGGTTTTATAGTTATAGTTATTTGTTGTATTGGTTTTTGTTTTTGTTATTTGTGGCTGTTAAAATCTAGTTGGCTATGATGGAACCTCAGCCAAGCACTTCAAAAGGAACACCCACAGATTTTAATTCCCCAAAGAAAAAACGCCCAAAGGTACGTACCTAACTACCTACTTATTACAAAGATAGCCTACCTTTAACTTGC
The DNA here is from genome assembly GCA_029955525.1 of Oeneis ivallda. Lineage (NCBI taxonomy): Eukaryota > Metazoa > Arthropoda > Insecta > Lepidoptera > Nymphalidae > Oeneis > Oeneis ivallda. Next base: position 16,268,452 of record JARPMR010000002.1, on the reverse strand, counting down.
TAACTTTAACTAACTAAACCAAATTGAATTTCGTAATGCCTTAATAATGGGTTTATTTAAATACACATTATATTACCTTTTTTTTTTTAGAAGACGAGTTTCAGTGTTTTTGAAAAGAATATGGTAATTAATGCTTACAAATATATGAAAGAGACGTGGCCAACTGATATGTACCCATATAACAAAGATATGGTGAAAAAAACGGCTGATATGTTGGGCATCAGCGTTCCATCGGTCTATAGAATCCTTAGAGATTATAGAGAAAATAGCCAAATTACTCCACCTATCACCACAAAAACCAGACCGACTTTTAGTGAAAAAATCGATGATTTTACAAAATCGGCTATACGGAGAAAGGTACATTCATTTTTTATAAAAGGTGAACTGCCTACTTTGAAGAAGGTACTAAGTGAAATCAATGAAGACGATACTCTACCAAAGGGGAATGCCAACTTTTGGGCCCTCCGCGGACAGCACGATAGAATTTATCCAAATTACAGAACCATTTTAAAATAAATAAATACGAATTATCATAATATTATGAAGCCCGCCACTATTATCAGTAATTTTCATAAATTAAAAGTATTTATAATGACTTGAGTAAGCTGAATCTATAGTCTGTGATCCAAGTTGTAGCCATTTTCTTTAAAATGTTGCCAGCATCAACCATGACACTAATCGATACTGTCGATTTTTTCGATTATTATCAGATTTGTGTAGTGTTTAATGGGTGTGTGTATATTTATATTTGAAAAGTATACTATATTGTGTAAAACCCTTTAGTTCATTTCTTGAAGTGTATTCATAATTCTTATCACTACATATTATAAAACAAAGTCCCCCGCCGCGTCTGTCTGTCTGTCTGTTCGTGATAAACTCAAAAACTACCGAATGGATTTTCATGTGGTTTTTATGAATAGATAGGGTGATTCATGAGGAAGGTTTTAGTCTATCAAGGTTTTGTGTAAATTAGTTGAAATATGACGATAATTGTTGACAATGTCGGAAAAATTCAAGCCGCGTGGGAGCTTTCATCGAAAACGCTGCCTAATCTCTTTTAGATTTATCAAAACAATTTATAGTGGTGGTATGGTGGGATAAGTCTTTACAGAAAAGTCCGCGATGGCATATATCTATCTTTTAAGGATAGCTTACTATACCCATTTTAAGTTTAAAAAAAATGGTCACATACCATGCGGTTATTGGAAATCTATTCAGACGGAACAGTATTAATCCTTATTAACTTAAATACGTTAGTTACCGTAAGCATTTCATGCACATTATGATAATGCGTTACACCATACAATTTAAATGAATATCTTAGGAGCTATCGCAAAATAAAAACGAACGCGCGCAAAAATAAATACGAGGATTTCAACCCAATGGCAATGACGGGACTCGCTCACGAGATGCGACCAGTGACCACCCCAGCACCGCGTTGACATTGCTACATTATAAGCCGAGCAATACTTCTTTTATAAGCCTACATACTGTTCAATATGCTGTTCAATATAACTTAGGGAACATTGCAAGGAGATTGCAAAGTATAGGCGTAATATGCTCTACTATCCGTGTGAAGCTGGGGCGGGTCACTAGTTATGTATAATGTGTCCAGAGAGGCGAGGTTACGTCATCAAGATTGGAGACATAAAACATCAAAATATGATATGAATAGGCGATACACAGCAGGATTACGTCTTAACAATACCGACGGCTCTCATATTATGTTTAAGTGACTCTGCAGTACCGATTGTGTTCGAGTATTATTCAAGAATCGATTATAAATATTTTCACTCACGAGTGAAATGGTAAATGGCAACATTCATTTTTTGACATCAGATGACATTTCCTTTCACTCATGTTTTTGAAGATGGTGTCTCTGGCTGATACATGGAACTAGGAATGGTCTGATATGTCTATTGTCTGTCATCTTGCGAAATGCGTATTTGTTGTTTTAATCGTAGGTTTTATTGTTTTAAAGTAATAAACAGTGATATTTTGAAACAGGAACAAGTCAGGGATAGTGTAAAAATACAGACAATTAAGCTCTCTGTCAAAAACATAACCCCAAAATGGTTTCAAAAATACGCTATATTTCTCATATTATTAGTCTGGCGGCCACCTGAACCAGATTTTATTATTAAAGATACACTAAAAAGCCTAAATAAATAATGCATTAATAAATCTTTGCATGTCCGCGATGGGCCCAAAGTTGTATGGACAGTGGGCATTCCCCTTTTAAAAGATCAACGTTTCATAAAATATTGAACCATTTAAAATTTAAGTATATCAAAAGGCAGAGAAATAATGCAATAATTGATAGAGACGATATTATATTATGGAGGCGAAACTATTTATATAAAATGAAAGAGTTTAGAAAAGAGAATCGACCTATTTATTATATGGACGAGACATGGGTAAACGCGGGTAAGTAAATTAAGTTAAAAAATTCACTATATCCAGGTTCAATATTTTAACTGACTTAAAAAACAAGAGTGTATTAAAATCGACATATCTCGAGTATGTATGTAATTTTATTGTTATTAACATACGACGATCTTTTAAGGCTCATTACTATTTCTTATTGTCTTACCTATTTCGGATTTTTCAAATTCCTTAGTACTGGGGCAAAAAATCCTACGTCAAAGGGCCGACGATTGATCGTAGTACATATCGGAAACGAGGATGGATTTGTAGAAGGCGCTAGCTGGATTTTTGAATCCAAAGGCAGCGGTGACTACCACGAGTCTATGGACGCTGTTTATTTTGAAAAATGGTTTAATGAGGTATTGCCTAAGTTAGGCGATAATGCAGTGGTAGTCATGGACAACGCACCCTACCACTCAAGGCTTCAAGAAAAAGTCCCTAATTCAAATTGGCTGAAAGCAGCAATTCAACAGTGGCTTAAAAATAAAAATATCAGCTTTACTGAAAACGAGATAAAGTTAGAGCTTTTAAAAAAAGTTAAAGAAGTAAAAATTCTTTATAAAAAGTATGCTGTAGATGAATTAGCCAAGCAACAAGGAATAGAAATATTGAGGCTACCTCCTTACCATTGCGAGTTGAACCCAATAGAATTGATTTGGGCCGATGTAAAAGGATATGTCGCTAAAAATAACACAACTTTTAAATTTGAGAGAGTCAAGGAGTTACTAAATGAAGCAATTGGGCAAATCACGTCTGAAAAATGGCGGAAATGTATAGAACACGTTAAGAAAGAAGAAGAAAAGTTTGGCCAACTAGACCATGTAGTTGATATCGTAACTGATAAAACACTAATAATAAATGTTACTGATTCTGATTCAGACTCAACAGATTCTGAGAATTCAGATTCTGAATAAACATTTTAGTAATAGTAATCGTTGATATTTAATTTCGTACTCATCACCCATCTTCCAAACCCTCAATCATTATCTGTCTCCATATTTTTTCTCCGAATCATTTGTCAGAGTGAGATGTCTTCTATAAAAACAAATTTTGAAAAGGAACGGTATCTTAAGTTGCATTATTTGTATGGATAAATAAATTGCACCATATTGAATTTTTTCTATTCATTAAGTAGACCTTCGGGTCTTGATCATCTTTTGCCAGAAAACAACTCTTCTATCTTTTATATAGACACCGACGAAATTTGTTTGGCCGCCATTTTGAATCCACCATTTTGGAATTTTTTTAGTTTACTGCCAATTTGATGAAGTTTCGAGTGACTTTTGTTCGAGCACCTCCCACTACCCTGGCCCTATATAACCTGGCCATGCTCCTCACCCATCTTCGAAATCCTCAATCATCAGCTCCCTCCATATTTTAGCTCCGAATGAATTTTGTTCCTCTATACTAAACCATCGGTGAAAAGAAAGAAATTCATACAAACTTTTACAGGAGAGGTGATCAATGAGTGAGTCAGTGAGTCAGTCAATCAGTGAATCAGCACGAGCAGCTATATATGTAGTAATTATATAAGATTTAATACTTCTTAAATAGTATTACATATCAAAATATTTTATTTTACATTTTCCAAATTACTGTAAGTAAAAAAGGTTACAAAACCCTGTAGGTTTGTTTATATGTAGGATCTCGACTCGTTGGATAGACTTTAGCTTCGATTTCAGTAAAGTAGTTAAGTATCAGAACTAATCCGTAGTACTATTCGTCCTAGTTCGGGTTGCTAGATTCAAGAAAAATTTGTGACAATGGCGCCCTAATTTCTACTCTTTTTTGCCAGGCTTTATAATATATTAGTTTAAGGTGGATTATACGGGTCTGCCCGCGAAATTCAAATTTAATTTGGTTTTTCGCAATTTGTACACTAATACGACAAAGTAGGCTTATGGCATTCTAATTATTGCGCCAATGGAATTATCATCTTCACAGGCTTATATAAAAATCTTTACTTGAAAGTGTCCAGTTTAAGAAATTAGTCAGAATATCGACTACTTTGTGAGTAACTCACGTCCAACTCGATATTTAGATTAATTTCTTAAACTGGTGACTTTCAAGTAAAGATTTTTATGTAAACCCGTGAAGATGATACTTCCATTGGTGCAATTAGAATGCCGTAAGCCTACTTTGACCTATTAGTTTACAAATTGCGAAAACCTGTAGTCTTTGGGATACTACTTTAATAGTGCGCGCGTTAACAACTGAGCCGTTGGGCAATAAATCATTCTAATCAGTCTATCTCGCTCGCACTCATTGATGTGCATAGTATGTGTGTATGTAATATGTATTAGCACAGCTACTAGCGTTTTCAAAGAGACTTCGGACATAGGTATGCAAAGTATAGAGCTTTTACGCAAACGACTTAAAGTCACTCTATGTCCTAGGTCATTAATTTTTAGGGTTCCGTAGTACAACTACAAGGAACCTTTATAGTTTCACCAAGTCCACGTTCTAGCGCAGAGACTATTGGTATTGAAGAGCTGTAATTTGGCAAGGTCATACATAATAATTAGGTACGCCGATAAAGTTGTATAATAAAATCTTGAAAAAAGCTATAATTTGGGGTACCTCCGCTACATGTAAGGGAGGGATGATATTATTATTTTTTTACTCGTCTATTCCATTGTGTGGGGTATCGTTGGATAGGTCTTTTAAAAATATTGGAGTCCGTACCGTCCGATAAGCAACTTCGTTCCAAAATGTATTAGTAAATAACTAGATGGGTAATTTTCTCATTAATATTGACTAGAAGTATTCTTTATTTTGCGGAATTATATTTGACAATCTAGGACAAACTGCATTTGTTACACTAGATACTGGAGACGCGACAGCGTACGGCAAGTTGTATCTTGAGTGTTTGCTGTTAAGGTGGAAGACAAGGGTCTGCCCGCGAAATTCAAATTTAATTTGGTTTTTCGCAATTTGTAAACTAATACGACAAAGTAGGCTTATGGCCTTCCAATTGCGCCAGTGGAATTATCATCTTCACAGGTTTACATAAAAATCTTTACTTGAAAGTGACCAGTTTAAGAAATTAATCAAAATACTGAGTTGGATGTGAGTTACTCACAAATTAGTCGATATTTTGATTAATTTCTTTTCTTCTAAAAATAAAAATTGTTTGTTCATTTCTGTGTTATGGATGTAGAAGCGGCTGATAAGATCAATTCAGCGTGATCTTAAAATAATTGAAAATTGAAATATGTCAATTACTTCAGCCAAGAAAAGCCTGCGAGGGGAATATTAAGAAGGGGGGCGCTATTTTTCCGTCCTGTGGATTTGGTATAAAAACCCTGGTTCTTGTATTACCGGTCTATTTTAAACTGAGTTTGCAAGCAGTCTGGTTCGTAGAAATAATATTTGAGTTCTATTTTAAATATTAATCCTATATAGTAGGTAAGTATTTTTGTATCTATTATTTTCTTCTTAGGTACCCATAAATAAATATCATAATATTTGTAAATGCCGTCAGTTAAAAATAATGTCGTGGGCCTAGTTATGCGACTTTTTTGTTTTTTATTTTCTACTCTTTATGTTTATCTGCTTAAACCATTGATGAAACTTTAAAAATAGATAAGTACTTTAGAAACTATAAATTATCTTTGTCTATGGTTTGTGAGATCTCGTTACAATGTCGCTTAGACTGTAAGTACCTACATTATGTAATTTTTTTTTTAATTTGGTAAATTTAAATTCAAAGATCAATTATGTCAAATACAATCAAATGTCAATTAAGTACAGATTTCACCAACACCAACGTCGAGTGACGTTTTTCCGGGGAATAAATTGTGTATGAAAGTAAGAATAATAATAGCAATAACTATGATTAGGATGCGATAGGTATCCGGATATACAGAATAGTCGGCACATTCATTTTTGACTAGACGATGCCCGCAACTTCGGCCGCGTGGATTAAAGTTTTTGATTCCCGCGGGAAATCTTTGCCTTTGAGTTAATCCGATTATGAGCTATATCCGTTTCAAACAGTTAAATCGGTTCATTCCTTGTGGCGTGAAGTAGTGACAAACATCCCATCAAATCAATCCATTTCATCCACAAACCCGTTTATAATATTAGAAGGATAGTCGGTAGATAGTAGGATAATATGTGTTTACGGGGGCATAGTGAGCCAATGGAAAAACCCATACTCATGGGTTTCTCCAAAGGCTCAACTCTGAACTCTGTCCAGTTCTGAAAACTCACTGCAAAAGATTCCGTCCGCGTGGATTTAGGTTTTAAAAATTCTGCGCGAACCCTTTTTTGCAGGATAAAAGGTAGCCTATATTGTCACTCTCCAAGTCCTCAATTACTATACCCATGCAAAACGTCACGTCAATCCGTTCATTTGCTGCATGATTGAAGGACAAACCAACAAACTAATAAACCAACACATAACATTTTACTTTTATTTACCGACTTTAAAAAAGAAGGTTCTCAATTCGTCGGATTTTTTTTTATGTATGTTCACCGAATATTCGAAGACGTGTGAACCAATCTGAAAAATTCTTTTTTTGTTTCAAAGTGGTCTTCTTATTTTGTTTTGTTAAAAAAATTCTTTTTTTGCTTCCCAGGTGGTCCCATATAAATTTAATCGAAAACAGTCGAGTGGTTTTTAAACTATCAACAATAAATTAAATACTTGGTATAGTGTGTGCGTAATGTAGTAAAGCGGGAGTTTGAAGTCGGTTGTTAAAAATAAATTTTAATATTAGGTACATTATAATATTAATAAGGTTAATTAATAATTACTTAAGGTAATAATTTCAGATAATTTGAAACCAAAAATGAGGATTGATACTATAATCGCATTGGCGGTGACAGTGGCGCTGGCTGTCTCGATGCGATGCTGCGAGGCGGCGCGCCTGCGAGGCCTGTCGCTCGCGCAAGGGGATGAAGACATGCAACCGAGGGCTCTTTACCGCGAATATGGATTGTTGAGCCGAAAGGCCAGACAGGACGACGACTATGGACAGTATGGACATTTAAGGTTCGGCCGCGACGCCGAATACTGACGATCACACAACAAGCGGTGCCTCAGTAGACGTGAGCGGAGAACAACGATACAATATTTGATCAATGGCTGTAAACATACTTAATGAGTTTTATGGATAAAATTTATCTAATATCCATGGCTGGTAGGATATTTTATAAATTGAACGCCATACTAAGAGTTCCTTTAATGCATTCTAAAGTCTTAACCACTATTTAATCTGCACTGGTTATAATAATTATGTAACTCTACATAAAGAAATAAAAATTTTCTTGTGGTTTTATATTATTGTGTGTCAATTTGAATTTTGTTATTACTTTTTATACAGGGTTAATTTTAAAATGCCAACAAACTTCTACAGGCTACTTCTATGCATCAAAGTAAATAAATTTTATTCCACAACTTTCTAAAATTCCTAAAAATAAAATAAGTTTTTTTTTTCATACAAAAATTAAAAAAAACTTGAGAGGTGTCAAGGGACACCCGGATGGAACGTAGTTCCTTTCGATTACATTGTGTTCGGTATTTTCGCGGTACAACATTGGGTCTCCGTAGCCTAGTGGCTCCGGCAGTCGCCTAACAGCCAAAGGTCGATGGTTCGAATCCCAGCTCGACAGACCGAATTTTCCATTTTCAATTTTATTTTAAACAATTTCTACATGTGGAACCTTTCCCTAATTTTTATAACTTATAAGTTATAAAAAATTAGGGAAAAATGCTTTGATTCGAACCATCGACTTTGAACTGTTAAGCGACTGCCGGAGCCACTAGGCTACGGAGACCCAATGTTGTACCGCGAAAATACCGAACACAATGTAAAATTCACATTCAACAAAAAAGTGTCGGTTTCAAAAAAGTGTCGAGTGTCGCTTCCTTAATTTTTTCCGTCTAGCCCCCTTCCGCACCGCGCGATAAAGGAACTACGTTCCAATAATATTTATTTTTCTGTTCTAAAATTTTAAAAACTCTGCGACACGTGTCAAAGGGAATGGGTGGCAAGAAGCTTAATAGTGTTGCAGGTATTTAAGCTTCTTGATGGGTGGCATATTTGACGCGCCATCACTCGATATTCTGTCCGATACTTAGGTACATCTGTTGCCGCGGAAAGCCTTTTTGGTGTTCGCGATAAACGCGAAATTATGGACTTGCAGACAATAGCTCAGCCTGATGTTGGTAATACACATCACAAAGCATTTGTAAATACGAAGCGTTATCTTCGGACGTTAATTGTTGCGCGGTTAGTAACAACTTAGTAGTCGACGCTTCACGCAGGTGTGGAAGAGGCATTGCATAAAATGACCAAAGAGTTAAAAATGACAGACTCTTCAACAAAAACTTAAAAAAATCTTTTGTGAATTTGGTGAATTTATTGAGTTATGTGCAAAGTTTGCGTTGTTCAGTATAATTATGCATAGAAGTTACATGTGGGAGGTTGTTCGTGAATTAAAATTTACCCTGTAGGATTATGTTGGTCCTTCAAGCTAGATCAAAATTATGTGCTTTATTGTCCGACGTTATTATATTATATAAATAAATAAAATTGAAGTGTCAGTTTATAATATCAAAATAACAGCCTTTTACTAAATGCATATGAAAGTATAATGTAATGTCCATTTTTTTTATTTTTGTCTGTCTGTTTGATAAAGCTAATCGGGAACGTCTGGACTGATTTTGACAGGATTTTCACTGACAGATGTTATAACATATATAAGGAGTATACATAGGCTACTCTTTTAACCGACTTTCAAAACTGGAGTTGTGTTTTTCTACCTAATTACACCGATATCTCCGTGATTTCTAAACCGATTTGCTTGAATCTTTTTTAATCGATTAAGAAACTTTGCGAAATGTTCCCATAAAAACTTCGGGTTATAACTTTTTAATCCTGATTCTGCAGGGGTAGGTAGGTACTGCTCACCTAAACTGTGGTGATTTATTAATTGATGATTATTGGTAGATATTATATAGGTACCAAGTAAAGTCGTTGAATTCCAGGAACTAACTTCTCAAGCCTGATGCTGCAAGAAACTGCACTCCTAACCCGTGGTGGTGTGGGAACTGTCAATTGTGAATTATTAATTTTATAGGTAGCTATGTAGATAACTTCTAAGCCGGGATAGATTTCATCATTGAATTCTAGATACCGCTCTCAATTATTAAACCCTGACGCTAAAATGTTTTAAATATTTTTATTTGAATAAAAATCCACGCGGACGAAGTCGCGGGCATCGCTAATGTGGAATATTATGATTCGTTTTTGCGGCGATTATATTAGGTATGTGTTCCGCATACGCTTTTTTTGGCGTGGACCTCAGCTTAGAAAAACGAGTTAGTTTTTATCTCTATTAGATAAGTGTGTAGGTAATCTACTTATCTATGTAGGATGTGTTGTATGTTTTTAATATAATAAATCTACAAGGACCTACAATAATACAAATAATATTAAACTAGTGGTTCGCCCCGAACTGAGACCTCGCGGTATCCCATAATTCCCATAAGGTAGTTTTTACTATATAATATTGTAATTAAAACGCGCCGAATCTGATGACGTCAATCGTCATCTGCTTTCGTGGATGGGATGCATATTTACAATATTAAAGACAGCGCCATCTAGTAACAGTATAGTGAAGTTTTGTTAAAAACATTGATGCCCATTAAAACTCAAATAATTTCGTTTCTTTATAATATTTATCTAATCTTAGTATTGGTTGTTCAAGTATATGTATAGAATATAACTCAAATTATGTGTAAGTTTCAAGTTTCAAAACAAAGTGGTTTTAGAAATCTAGCATCGAATACAATCTCCACTTTGAAAGCCCCCCATTTCGTATGGGAGCCCCCCTGAAATAAAGATTTTTATAACTTTTTAAGCCATTTTCGGCTGGAGGCCATCGGTTTACATATCATATCTAAAATTGAAGTAATTACGTTCAGTAATTCAGAAGTTATAAGGCTGTGACAGACGGACGGACGGACAAGTGCAAATCGCTCTAGTAAACTCAGAGACCTTCGCTTCGCTCGGTCGATTACATCTAAAACTAATATAAGCAAAAAAACCTCATCAATGTCACCGCAGCACGGCAGTACCCAAGATGCTGGCAGCATTGCCCCTTTGAACGGTCAAACTAATTCTTTGGCCAAGGTAGCTGCCAGATTTTGGATGATGATGAAGATTTTTTTTCATTATTTTATTTTTATGTATGTTCAACGATTACTCGAATACGCCTGAACCGATTTGGAAAATTCTTTTTTGTTTCAAAGGGTATAACCAAAACAAAACAAAAGGTGAAACAAAAAGTTTTCTCAAGTGGTCCCATTGAAATTTTATCGAAATCGGTCGAGCGGTTTTAAAATTTCAACAATAAATTATATACTTTGTAGTGGCGGGCGGCACGGGCGTTTGAAGTCGGTCTTAAAAATAATTTTCTTACTTATGAATAGAATAGAATAGAATAGAAATATTTTTTATTCAAATAAACTTTTACAAGTGCTTTTGAATAGTCGATGAATCTACCACGCACTGGTTCGGAATGCGTTTCCTGCCGAGAAGAACCAGCAAGAAACTCGGCGGTTGCTCTTTTCAAAACAAAAAAAAAGCCGGCCAAGTGCGAGTCAGACTCGCGCACCGAGGGTTCCATACTCCAAAAATAAAAGTAAAACGATAATATTATATTGCTTATTTATCGTTAATTTTGTTTGTAGAGGTTTATTGTTAATATAAAAAAAACTATGCTAGTTAGAGCGTTGGTTTTATTTTTCCTGTAAAATATACATAAACCTCTATTGACCATAATTATTTCAGATTTTTCGATTGGTAAACTTCGGAGATAAGGGGGGGGGGAACGGTATTTTTTTCGACATTTTGGCCGATTAATCAGAAACTATTATATCTACAAATAAATAAAAAACTGTTTTAGAATGCACAAGTAACGGCCTTTCATATGATACCCCACTCGGTATAATTATCTTACTTTGAAATTTCAAACCCCTGATTTTCCCCCTTTTTTAATTAAACTAAAATAATTTTCGCGTTCATTTTATTTTTCCTGTAAAATATACATAAACCTCTATTGACAATAATTATTTCAGATTTTTCGATTGGTAAACTTCGGAGATAAGGGGGGGGGGGAACGGTATTTTTTTCGACATTTTGGCCGATTACTCAAAAACTATTATATATAGAAATAAATAAAAAAACTGTTTTAGAATGCACAAGTTAAGGCCTTTCATATGATACCCCACTCGTTATAGTTATCTTACTTTGACATTTCAAACCCCCGATTTTCCCCCTTTTTTAATCAAATTAAAATAATTTTCGCGTTGCTTTTATTTTTCCTGTAAAATATACATAAACCTCTATTGACCATAATTATTTCAGATTTTTCGATTGGTAAACTTCGGAGATAAGGGGGGGGGGGGGAACGGTATTTTTTTCGACATTTTGGCCGATTAATCAAAAACTATTATATATAGAAATAAATAAAAAACTGTTTTAGAATGCACAAGTAAAGGCCTTTCATATGATACCCCACTCGATATAGTTATTTTACTTTGAAATTTCAACCCCTCGTATCGTTCGTATAAGTAATTGAACTGCCTCGTTGGTCTCTGCTCTAGTGGTCTGTGGTTAGCATGTTCGACTGCAGATGACGAGATCCCGGGTTCAATTCTTGGGTCGGGTCAATAAATGTATTGTGTGTTTCTGTCAAGTAATTCTCAGTACTAGCCAGAAATTAGGAAATTGGCAGGTTTCACCCGAGGCACGGGCCTCGGAAAGCACGAATAGAATAGAATGGAATAATTTTTTATTCAAATCTGGGGGCACGGTAGTGCCCCCGCCAAGTCGAGCATAAACTTTTACAAAGTGCTTTCGAATCGTGAATCTACCACTGCAACTGGTTCGGAATGCCATTCCAACCGAGAAGAATCAGCAAGATACTCGGCCGTAAAGCCGTCAGTCCTGTCGCTGATCTCTCTCCGATCGTGTCGGATTTCTTTCCCATCGGACTATGAGAGTCTAATCGAAGATGTTAAACGGCATAATATCTGAGGAGGTTGGTCGCCGTGACCGGATTCGATCGGAAGGATATAATTTTTATCCCTGAAAACTCAAGATAAAAGGAAAATATCTATCTATACCTACTTATAAACCTGTTACAGTTTTATTTTAAGTTATAATAAAACTGTAACAGGTCCAATTCTTACATTGAAGATATTTTGAAATTTTTTTTGAGGGCACTCCATAATCGATACTGAAGCCAAAACAATTACTTTTTTAATTTTTTGTCTGTCTGTCTGTATCATGGCCGCGCATCACGTCGAAACTACTGGACGGATTTAAATTAAACCTGGCATGATTAAATCATTTCTTCATAGTTCATACTACAAGGTAGGATATAGAATACTTTTTATCCCGAAATTTAGCACGGTTGCCTTGGGAGAGGGGATGAAAGTCAAAATGTGTATTTAGTTGTAATTCATTAAAGCGTATTCCGATTTCATTCATTCTTTTATGTTAGAAAGGAGGTACTTTAGAGATTGTCCTGTAATTATTTCAAGGTCGTCGGTTTAGTAGTTTAAAAATTATAGACATCACAATCTTCAGTATTAAGTAGGTCCAAATAACTTGAACCCCGAAATGTACAGGAAACTTTGAATGTACGGCTCACTCAAAGACGGCTCATCTTAAGCTGGCAAGCACACTTCACCGTATAGCTATTAGCCCTATTTTGTCAAAGCCAAACTACTCCAAAGGCGTTAGAATTGCCAAACGATCATTATACCTACATAGTAAGTATGGATGTTATACATCGGTATGAACGTAATATTGCAGTGTTTTCCTATGCAATTTAATATACTAATCATAATACGAAAGTGTGTTTGTTTGTTGATTTGTCCTTCAATCACGTCGCAACAGAGCCACGGATCGACGAGATTTTTTGCATGGGTATAGTTTAGGACCTGGAGAGTGACAGGCTAAAAGTCAAAGTGTTCCCGAGCGATTTTAAAAACTAAATCCACGCAGACGAAGTCGCGGGCATCAGCTACTTAGTAAATATGTAATATGTTTATGTATACTGGTAAAATGAAACCTCCTTGAGCTTGATCAATTTGGTATAGGTATATTTATATCAGCATCTAGTACGTTTTTTTCACGTTACAAATATATGAGGGCAGTGTGCTTCTCAGTCATAAAACTAAAACTAATTCACATTTTCCCTATCATTTAACAGTAACTAATCAGCTTACATTTCCGTTTTAATTTCAAGTCAAATTAATTTCTATTTTTTTTAATTCATTTCCTTTTCCGGTATCATGCTACATCATTTCTATATAATCTATTTCCTCATTTCCGGTTTCATGCTATATAATTTAGATCAAATATTATCTTAAATTTTATCAAAATAATTTATAATTTAAAATAATCTTACAGTATAATATTTAAGGAAATACCTGCATAGTATAGCACTAATGCTATAATTGATTTAATATCAATTTATAGAGTAAAAATTGATTTTCATTTTTGTGATAAAGCTATGAAGCGGCTAACAAGATCAATACAATTCAGCGTGGAGTTAATATAAAAATCCCGGATCTTGTTTAACCAGTACCACACTAAGTTTGTTCAGCAAGCAGTCAGGTAAGTAGTTGATATTTGAGTACTATTTTTTGTTAATAATTCTATAAAAGTCAGTATTTTTGACGGACTTCCAAAAAGGAGGAGGTTTCAGTCAATTCGGTCGGTATCTTTTTATTTTGTTTTTCCATATAATAAATAATATTATGTCCATCGATTTTACCGGGATTTCTGGACCGATTTGCGTGATTTTTTAATCGACACATTGCGGAATGGTCCCATAAGCATGTTTACCTTCAACTCTTTCAAGTCTGCTGCAGGGGTACTGCCCACCTAAACTATGGAGATTTAGGAATTATGTCGAGTAAGAATAGATATTGTACCAAGCATAAGCTGCATCAAGGAGCTTTAGGTCCTAACTCCTCAATTCTGACTGCGAGAATTTAGGAATTGCTGATTACGAATTGATGTTGTAGCTTGAAGGTAACAAGCATAAATTACATACATTAGTAGCGTAGCGTTGGAGGAAGGGAAGAAAGGGAGCAGGGACATGCTAAGTACATTAAAAAGCTAAAAATAAAAATTCTCTTGAAAAACCGACTACAAAGTATAAAAATAATTTTAATTTGTACACATTTGTTGAAGTCAGGCGGACCTAAATAGAAACGATGAAACCGATCCGCGATGCTCACTCGACTTCAACGAACGTGTCTCTCATATTGTATCACCAGAAGGCGTCAATTTTAAGGGAAAAATTAAAAAAATATATATTTTTGTACTCTATTCCAAATTATCTTTAAAATGATATACCGCATGTTGCAACCCTATGTAACGCTATAAGAAATATTTTACTTCGCATTCGCTTCTATGAGAGCCCCCCTGAAATTAATATTTTTATAACTTTAGCAATATTCGGCTGAACGCCATCAGTTTATATATTATGTTTAAATCTGAAGTAATTACGTTCAGTAACGTTTAGTATAGGCTCTGTCAGATTATGACTCAACATAGGCTTTCATATAATCTTCCAACCCCATTTTACTCCCTTAGAGCAGGATTTTCTTAAAACCGTTTCTTAGCTGATAGCTATGCCCTACAACAAACCTATTTTCCAAATTCTAAGTTAAAATAATAACAATATTTACAATTTTCCCATACAAACTTACATTACAGCCCCTATTTTACCAAACTCAAGTGGTAATTCTATAATTACGTATATATAACATAGATACACAGAAGTATAATAACTAGTGGTTCGCCCCGAACTGAGACCTCGCGGTAACGGTATCCCATGATTATTCATTCAATCGATACATGATAACCAAAACTGACATTATTATTATGCCCGTTTTCACCAAACATACCTAAATCATCCCCTAAGTAGGAGTCTCTTAACGTAGGTAGCTCCTAAATACAATCCTAAGTCCTAACATCCGT
This sequence comes from Oeneis ivallda, assembly GCA_029955525.1. Classification (NCBI taxonomy): domain Eukaryota; kingdom Metazoa; phylum Arthropoda; class Insecta; order Lepidoptera; family Nymphalidae; genus Oeneis; species Oeneis ivallda. The sequence goes on along the minus strand of JARPMR010000002.1, from coordinate 16,253,009 downwards.
CCCAATATCCTTTTAGGTGTCCCGTACAGGATCGTGATAAATAAGTTGACAGAAAACATCAATCACCTAACTTATAGGTAGCCCGTAAAGGTTAGGGAACGTTAGTGAAAACATTGAATTATTATGTAGGTACTAACGAGTGAAACCGGGTTACGGGCATCTGTACAAATCGTCATCTATCGACGCGAATAGAAAATATACAATATTTAACTAAAATTTAACTAAAAAATAATTTTAATTGAATAATATGGTACAAAAAAAATTACAATACAATTATTGTATTATAATAAGTAACTAAATAATAATGGTCGACGCAAAACTGTTTTTGGGATAGGTCGTTAGTCGTAACTCGTAGTTCCATGGGAATAGTTACTGACTGCGCCATCTATTAGCATTATTGTGAAGCTATGTTGATGCTATATGAATTACTGACGCCCATTAAAAGTATATAATCTCGTTTCTTTATAATATTCATATAATTTTAGTATTTGTTGTTCAAGTACAGGATATAAGTGACCTAAAAACATAAAATCAGTTTGAAAATCCATAGCGGATTTTCCTAGAGAGCGTCTTCAAGCGAGCGTATAAAATCGCCACTTTGAAAGCCCCCCATTTCGTCAATTTTAAGGGAAAAATTAAAAAAAAAATATTTTTGTACTCAGTTCAAAATTATCTTTAAAATGATACGTAACAATTTTATGTAACGCGATATTTTTTTTTTTACTTCGCATTCGCTTCTATGAGAGCCCCCCTGAAATAAAGATTTTTATAACTTTTTAAGCCATTTTCGGCTGGAGGCCATCGGTTTACATATTATATCTAAATTTGAAGTAATTACGTTCAGTAATTCAAAAGTTATAAGGCTCTGACAGACGGACGGACGGACGGACGGACGGACGGACAAGTGCAAATCGCTCTAGTTAACTCAAAGACCTTCGCTTCGCTCGGTCGATAATAATATATACATATTAAGTAATTTGGGCGTGGTATGGGTTTATACCTAATACAGGCTCAATGTCCAAAGTCTCATGCTCACTGCAAAAAATTCTAGTTACAGCAGCCAAGACCAAGAGATAAGCCTCCTGTAACTAGAATTTCCAATACCTAAGTACTTTTAATTTAATTATTACTAGTGGTTCGCCCCGAACTGAGACCTCGCGGTAACGGTTTCCCATAATTGACGATCAAAATTGACATTATTATTATGCCCGTTTTCACCAACCATACCTAAATCATCCCATTTGTAGAAGTCTCTTTACATAGGTAGCCCCTAAATACAATTCTAACATCCCAATGTCATTTTCACCTTTAGTTGTCCCGTAGAGGTTCGTAATAACAAAGTTGACAGAAAGTGTCAACTAACTTAACATAGGTAGCCCGTAAAGGTTAGGGAACTGTTATAGTGAAATCCTCAAGGCCTCAATCAAACTTAGGTATAGTTTTTTGGAACATTCAAATTAAATTACTTGTACACAGCGTCAACTATTGACACGATCAGAAATATGTAAAAACAAACTGCAACGTGAAGTTTTATTGATGTTTGCTAAATGACTAAATAATAATCTTAATTGAATAATATGTTACCTAAAGCTGCATTTGCTATATGAGATGAGAGCGCCATCTATTGACATCATTGTGAAGTTCTGTTGTTGCTGCTCATTAAAAGTTAAATAATTTAGTTTCCTTATTACATTTATCTAATTTTAGTATTTGTTGTTCAAGTACATGATATTACGCTAAAATTGTAAAACTTTCAAGCCCCAGCTTTCAATGGTTATTCCGTTCTGAGGTCAAATATAATCTCCACTTTGAAAGCCCCCCATTTCGTCAATTTTAGGAAAAAAATTTAAAAAAAAATACTTTTGTACTCTGTTCCAAATTATCTTTAAAATGAGGTACTGTAAACCTATGAAACGCAAAATTTTTTTTTTTCTTCGCATTCGCTTCTATGAGAGCCCCCCTGAAATAAAGATTTTTATAACTTTTTAAGCCATTTTCGGCTGGAGGCCATCGGTTTACATATTATATCTAAAATTGAAGTAATTTAGTTCAGTAATTCAGAAGTTATAAGGCTCTGACAGACGGACGGACGGACGGACGGACGGACGGACAAGTGCAAATTCACTCAAGTAGACTCAAAGACCTTCGCTTCGCTCGGTCGATTACTTATTTTTATTATGATGTACTAAGTATATTTTGTTATAAGTAGTAACTGCATGTAATAATTTCAGACAATTTGAAGATACAAAATGAGGATTCCCGCAATAATCGCACTAGCGGTGGCAGTGGCGCTAGCGCTCGTGACGCAGGGCTGCGAGGCGGCAGCGCAGCCGGGCCAAGGGTTGTTGCGGAACCGAAGACAGGATGACGACGATTATGGACACCTTAGATTCGGCCGCGACGCTGAATACTGACTGACGGTCACACAACAAGCGGTTCGTGGACAGACATGAACTGACAAGGATTTTATATAATAATCATATTCTAACGCATTCTAAATTCTAACCCACTATTTACCCAAAACTCGATTTATTTATGTAACTTACCTACCTTTTGGAATAAAAATGTTTTTGTGATTTTATATTGTTAAATTGCATTTATTATGAAACCTTCCCTTTTTAACCCCCGACGCCAAAAGAGGGCTGTTATAAGTTCAACGTGTGTACGTATCTGTGTATATAACTGTTCCCTCGTAGCAGCCTAACCAATGCACCGAGTTTGATGCGGTTTTTTTCTGTTTCAAAGCTGATGTAATCGAGGTGGATCTTGGCTATTACTTATGAAGAAGTGCGCTGGTATTTGAAGAGCATCAGGTATTTGATGCGAGTTGTTACGTTCCCTCAAATATGGTTGAGCGAAGCAATGGCTGGGCCATGCGTCATGCTCGTGAACGGGTGCCACCGGCGGGAATAGGGCTACTTTCTGTCTGCCCGTCATAACTTGATTTATATATATAGTCATAACTTGATTTATATATATAGTTATGCTTTTGTGGAACTTCCAGTCATTGTGGAAACACTGCATGCATATCTATTGTATTGGGTCTTACAAGCCTAAGTAAGCTCTAAGTAGCCTGCGCACTACGAAAGTAGTCTAAAGTAGACGGCGTACCTCTAAAGTAGACGGAGTACCTCTAAAGTAGCCAGCGTACCTCTAAAGTAGCTGGCGTACCTTAAAAGTAGCCTGCTTATCACCATTTTTTTAAGTATGTGTATTACTATAACTGATTTTGTCAAAAAAAAAAAACACGTAGGTATGTAATGGATTTTCATACAACTTTTCAGCCCGTTAAAGCACGTAAGTAATGAAATTTCATATATTTCTTTCTCGCTCTTTTTCGATATGACACAAATCAGAAGGTACTTTCCGAGCAGGTGTAGTATAAAATATATATAAAAGAAAGTCGTGTTAGTTACACTATTTATAACTCAAGAACGGCTGAACCGATTTGGCTGAAAATTGGTGGGGAGGTAGCTTAGAACCAGGAGACGGACATAGGATACTTTTTAATATTATAAATGCGAAAGTGTGTTTGTATGTTGGTTTGTTTTTCAATCAAGTAGCAAAAAAGCTACGGATCGACGTGATTTTTTGCATGGGTATAGTCGAGACGAGAACCTGGAGGGTGACAATGACAAAGGCTAAGTTTTATCTGGGAAAATCAAAGAGTTCCCGCGGGATTTTAAAAATGAAATCCACGCGGACGAAGTCGCGGGCATCAGCTAGTATAAAATATTTTTTATGGCGTGGCTTGTAGGGTATCATTTCAAATATAAAATTTGGAACAGAGTACAACAATATTTTTGACGTGATAACGTCTTTTAAATCGATGAACACCGGCTGCACGCACGGAAAAGTGTCACGTTCCAACTGAGCCTGAGCGTGCAAGCGAGAGCGCGGAACAAGCGATAGAGAGGCACGATCGGCCCAAGCGTCGCGTTGGCTTGTGACTTGTTTCTATAGGACGTTATCACGTAAAACTATCGTTCGTAAACCGACTTTACAGACGACCAATTTTTTTTTTTTAATTTTTTTCTAGGCCCTATCTCTCATATCTATATAACATAATATCTCTCTCTCATATAATAATCTACTCATGATAAAAAATTCTTTTTAAAAAACCGAATTCAATCGCCCGTGCCACTACAAAGTATATAATTGATTGTTGATTTTTTAAAAGGCTCTCGACCAATTTCGATAAAATTTAAATAGAACCTCCTGGGAAGTATATTATTACCCTTTGAAACAAAAAACAATTTTCCAAATAGGTTCAGGCCTCTTCGAATACTCCAAGATGCCTGAACCGATTTGGAAATTCTTTTTTTGTGAATTCGAATTTTTTACTAGGTATAGATTATACTTAGATAAATTACTCATAGAACGGAAGTTTCTAATAAGGTTCGCTCCAAACGTTGACAATACAAGCAGTGAATGTGTGAGTGGCATGTAATTATTTTCTGTACTAAGTATCTACCTAACGTTTTGATGGTTATTGTGATGAATTATGACACCATTTCACAGCGACGATACTGCGTAGGAATATGTTTTCGGCTTCCTAAAAATGGCTTATCACCACGTCGACTATTGCGTTTCTAGGAGTATTTATTCTAAGAGATTGTAGTATTATGCATAGGTAGATAATCTTTTAACTAGTTAAATTTCAGAAATTCACGTACCTAAATGTACCACTTTGTTTCTTTTTATGTAATTTACTACAAAAATTGAGTTGAACGGGAACAAGTCTGTTAATTGTTTAATACTTTAATCCAATTATGTTTTATTATACTTTGTAGTGGCGTTTGAAGTCGGTTTTTTGAAAAGAATTTTAGTATAGCTTGTCCCTGCTCCTGTTCTTCCCTCCCTCCAACCCTACGCTATTAATGTACCTAGTCTATACTTGGTACCTACACTACTTATTAACAATCCACAATTCCTAAAGCCCCGCAAAAAAGGAGGTCAGTACCTTGCAGCATCAGGATTGAGAAGCTAGGACCTAGAGCTTCATGATGTAGTCTATGCTTGGTACCTTCAATATCAATTCGTAATCCACCATTCCTAAATCCCGCAGTAAAGGTGGGCAGTATCCTACAGCATCAGGATTGAGGAGCTAGGACCTAGTAGAGCTCCATGATGATTCTTATTGATTTTTATTTTGCATTATCAATTCGTAATCAACATTTCCTAAATCCCCACAGTTTTAGGTGGGCACTACTCTGAAGCATCAGGATTGAAGAGTTGAAGGTAAATATTTTTCTGGGGCTATTCCGCAAGCATCTTCTGTTGATTAAAAAAAACACTCGAATCGTTTCAGAAATCCTGGAAAAATGCGTGGACATAAAAGAAAAGGAAAGATACCGGTCGAATTGAGAACCTCTCCTTTTTGGAAGCAGCGACGTAACTAGCAACCCAACCCATCAACGGCTCACTACTGAGCGCAGGTCTCCTCTCAGAGAAGGGTTATAGGCCATAGTCCACCACGCTGGCCTAATGCGAATTTGCGGACTTCACACACCTTAAAGAACGTTATGAAGAACTCTCAGATGTGCAGGTTTCCTCACGATGTTTTCCTTCGCCGTCGAAGCAAGTGATATATCGGATGACATTTTCCAGCGTCTCGGAAAAAATATGGTGTGATAAGTAAATGGAATAGAAGCTCATGGCATCGTTACTTTTTTTTTTAGTTTTACTAACTTATTATGATTCTTTTAATATTATATAAAATCTAATATAATAAAAATCTCATGTCGCGGTGTTTGTTAAAAAACTCCTCCGAAACGGCTGGACCGATTTTTATCAAATTTTGTGTGTATATCGGGTAGGTCTGAGAATCGGCCAACACTTATTTTTCATACCCCTAAATGATAAGGGTGACCCACCCCTAAATATTTTTGCTGGCGGGAAGAAGTTCGCTGGGTCAGCTAGTAATTCTATCAATATTGCGAAAAGAACGATGCCATGGGCTTCTACTCCATTAACTTACCACACCATATTTTTTCCGAGACGCTGGAAAATGTAATCCAGTATAATAGCTTAAACGCACTTGACTCCAAAAAGTCAGAGGTCGGGATCGAACCTGCGACCCCCCGAATAGGAGACCACAGTCCTAACCACTAGGCTATCACTGCTGCTGCGACGTAACTATAGGGTGGCAAATGCCACCCTGCGGGCCCCAGGCGGAAGGGGCCTCCGACACAAGAGGGCCGTACAGAGCATTTTTTTTTTCACTTTGGTTGAGATTCTTTATATGGTTGGGAGAGGGCCCCATCCGATTCATTTGCCACGGGCCTCGAACGGTGTAGTTACGCCACTGTTTGGAAGTCAAGATAGGTACATCTACGAACATAAAAGACGTGAGGTCTTAATTCGGAGTGAACCACTAGTACCTATTGCTTTTAATTATTAAAAATAATACTTATAAATCTAAAACCTCGTCGATGTCACTGTAGCGCGGCATAGTACCGAAATCCTCGGAATCCAAAAATTGGATCCCCGGTAGACTTAATCTTCTTTGAAAGCTCTTCAAATAGAGCTCCAGCCTCCCGTCCCCATAGTCTCCACCTCAAAAGTCACAAATATGAAACGACTCAGTGGCGGAGTAAACCCATCAGAGCCTAGAGGCCTGGCAAGTGGCCTAGTTTAAGAAGTTGATGTAATTTTACAAGCTTTTTGCTTATATTATTTTTTATGTTACTAATTCATGTAGACTAGGTATTGACTTTGAAAATAATTTAATTATTAGTATGTACGTGTACAATTTTATTTCTTACTAGCGACTTACTTTCGACTAATTTGTGAGTAACTCACGTGCAACTCGATATTCTGACTAATTTCTTAAACTGGACACTTTCAAGTAAAGATTTTTATGTAAACCTGTGAAGATGATACTGCCATTATTGCAATTAGAATGCCATAAGGGTACTTGGTCGTATTAGTTTACAAAATGCGAAAAACCAAATTAAATTTGAATTTCGCGGGCAGACCCGTATAATCCACCTTAAGGTGGAAGACACAGTTCTGCCCGCGAAATTCAAATTTGATTTGGTTTTTCGCAATTTGTAAACTAATACGACAAAGTAGGCTTATGGCATTCTAATTGCGACAATGGCAGTATCATCTACACAGGTTTATATAAAAATCTTTACTTGAAAGTGTCAAGTTTAAGAAATTAATCAAAATATCGACTAATTTGTGAGTAACTCACGTACAACTCAGTATTTTGATTAATTTCTTAAACTGGTCACTTTCAAGTAAAGATTTTTATGTAAACCTGTGAAGATGATAATTCTACTGGCGCAATTAGTATGCCATTAGCCTAGTTTGTCGTATTAGTTTACAAATTGCGAAAAACCAAATTAAATTTGAATTGCGCGGCAGACTCGTATAATCATTCTTAAGTTCGATTTTTCAATTCTTTTTGAGGTTACCAGTACAACTTTTAGAAAAACCAATAAAAATCCAAGTAAAGGTAAAAAAAAAACCTATTTTGCCCTATTTCGCACTATGTCACTACGTAGTCCATACTTGGTGCTTATTTGTAAATACTTAGATACATCATACATGTTGTTTATTCTTCGATTGAGGCTTATAGCCCAGGGTAGATAATAATTTTTGAAAACAAAGAAAATTATAGTAGGATGAAACCCATTGGAAAAGGAAGAGAATGCAACAAAAATTAAAGGAAAAATAAATTACGGGCGATCTGAGGTCGGGAAGTGGGGGGAGGGGGGGGGGGGGGTTTAAGGGTAAAAAACGGTTTGTCTCAATTTCTGGAAAAACTACAAGTCCTATGGAAAAAAGTTAAATGGCAAAGTTGTAGGTAATAAAAAGATCTACAACTTTTATATTTAGACTTTTTTCACATAACCTCAAAATGTATGTGAAAAATTCAAATAACCAAGTTTTTGGTTTTTTATTTTTATCTTTTACAAAAAAAAAATATTTTTTCACGAACTTGGTAAAAACTTACCTTTTTATGTCCCAAACACACTGTATTTTTTCTGATTTAAAATATTTATTTTTTCACCTTTTTTTTGACTTAATATTGAAAAAGCACCTAATTTTCAATCGAAAATTCTCCCGTCAAAATATCTGCTTTTTTAAAAAAGTCGGTGAGCTTTTTGTTCGTTGAAATCTCTACTTTCTGATGGTGTAAAAAAAATACCTATACATTACTATGGTAAATGCTCTCAGAACATGCAGAAACGAAATACGAAATAACAGGTAGTAAGGCCCAGACCCTCCTAGCCCCTTCCCCACTTCTCTGTGAAATACCTTTTGATGGGCTATTATTTTCCGTAGGTCACTCAGGTATATAAGTTATCTTAAAACAGCAATAAATAGCCATCTACGCATGTAATTTAAAAGGTATTTCATAAGGGCTAGGTGGGTCTGGGTCTTACTACCTGTTGTTTTGTATTTCGTTTAGCTGCATTTTCTGAGAGCATTTACCATATTAATGCATATTTTTTTTTACACCATCAGAAAGTAGAGATTTCAACGAACAAAAAACTCACGGACTTTTTTAAAAAAGCAGATATTTTGACGGGAGAATTTTCGATTGAAAATTAGGTGCTTTTTCAATATTACGTCAAAAAAAAAGGTGAAAAAATAAATATTTTAAATCAGAAAAATAACAGTGTGTTTGGGACATAAAAAGGTAAGTTTTCACCAAATTTCGTGAAAAAATATTTTTTTTTGTAAAAGATAAAAATAAAAAACCAAAAACTTGGTTATTTGAATTTTTCACATACATTTTGAGGTTATGTGAAAAAATTCTAAATACAAAAGTTGTAGATCTTTTTATTACCTACAACTTTGCCATTTAACTTTTTTCCATAGGACTTGTAGTTTTTCCGGAAATCGAGATAAACCGTTTTTTACCCTTAACCCCCCCCCCCTCCCCCCCACTTCCCGACCTCAGATCGCCCGTAATTTATTTTTCCTTTAATTTTTGTTGCATTCTCTTCCTTTTCCAATGGGTTTCATCCTACTATTATTTTTTTTCACTTTTTATTATTTTTTAAGGCTTCTACCCTGGTCTATTACAAAAGCGCTTACGAATGACTAAAATATTACATCATTAAATAAATTACAAAATCTACAAAAATACAAAATCTAGCACTTACACAATGATATACACTATACAATATTAAATCGGAAATGACATTTTCGCGAGCGAAGCGAACTCGAAATTTTTTACGATTGCACTACACCCCTAAGTAGTCCATACTTGGTACCTACAAAAGCAAACTAAAATAGACATATTCACGAGTGAAGCGAACTCGAAATTTTTTACGATTGCACTAAGCCACCATGACTAACCCTTCTCTGAGAGGAGACCTGCGCTCAGTAGTGAGCCGTTGATGGGTTGCTGATGATGATGATGAAGCCACTATACTTGGCATTTACAAGAGCAAGTTAAAATAATTGTCATTTTCGCGAGCGAAGCAAGCGCAAAATTATTTTACGATTTCACTACGCCACTATGTAGTCATATCATATTTGTATGGGAACTCCCAACACCAAATCCCCTCTTAGATAGCAAAGCAAAGAAAGCCTTGTTTTGGATTTGATCCTGGGAACATGGAAGCATTTGGGGGCCTCCTGGACCAGAGAACCGGGGCGGGCCGCCATCTCCACCTCCCCGTTAGTCCGGCACTGAAACTACTATCAAGGTTTTCACTTTTCATACTTTTCATACTTATGTAGGATGTTGGGGACGGGACGGCGTTCTTGGAGCCCTCGTAAACGCGCCGCGCCTGTCGCCAACAAAGCTCGTGCGGCCGGATTCGCACTTAGTATTTCCAATGTGAAGATGGTAGGTATTTTTAGGGTTCCGTAGTAGAGTTTCGTAGTAAGTACCTATTTTAAGTTAATTTTTAATAAACTTACCGAGAGTGACTGAAATTCGCAAACTAATTCAATGAATTATTGTTGTTGTAAAAATTGATTTAGTCATATGTACGGAACCTTAAAAAAGCAAGGCCCGACTCGAACTTGGGCGATTTTTTTATATTCAGTAATCTCAAGATAAAATGTAAGCATAGCTAGGTAAATAATATGTTTATGTGTATATATGTATAAGGAAATGTTACCCGCTTTGACTGTATTGTTAGTGGTATAATTGATTAAATATCAATTTATGAAGTAAAAATTGAATTTCATTTTTGTGATAAGGTTTTGAAGCGGCTAACAAGATCAATAATTCAGCGTGGAGTTAATATAAAAATCCCGGATATTGTTTAACCTGTACACTGAGTTTAAACAGCAAGCAGTCAGGTAAGTAGTTGATCTTTGAGTACTATTTTTTTGATTAAATCTATAAAGTTTCCAAAAAGGTTCTCATTGCTCGCTCGACTTCAACGAACTTGTCTCTAATATTGTGTCATCAGAAAGCGTGCGTCGCGCATCAGTAACTATCATCGTTTCGCCCGATTTAAATAAGACCAGACGCTCATTGAAACTTTTTGTCACCGTGACTTTTTGCTGCTGTCACCTACTGTCGCCACGATGCGCTCAGAAACTTTTTGTCACCGTGACTTTTTGCTGCTGTCACCTACTGTCGCCACGATGCGCTCACTATTTTAGGCCAGCAGCCATCTCACTGGGCGACAAAACGCGCTCATTCTTGAAATGTATTTAAAGTGTCCTCAGTTGCTGGAACTATTTGTCGCCGTATTGTCTCGTCTCTACAGTGTCACTTCCATATTATATGGCTCAAAATCACCAAGGTGCAGAATTGGCTTTGCGAGCAATTTAATGTCTTAAATCTTGACTTTATTGAGAAAATAAAATTAATAAAATACTAAAACTAACCTGTTTTGTGTGTACATCAAACAATATAATTTACTAATGAAGTAATTTTTAAATTATATCAATATACATGCATAGAAAGTCATTTCGGGAACGCGTCCTAATGTACGATCTTCAACAACAAGTCCAAAATATTAATGAAAAAATTAAGATATTTAACACCTGTCAATACTTAATATACCGTAAATTTTATACAAAATCTAGTTTTGAAAAGGATACTAAAAGCTTGTTTATTTTTAATTATAAAAATGCAAAAATAGTTTGTCCGATAGCGCGTCATGTCAGTGAACGAATCGATAATCGAACAAAAATAATTTTAAGTGAACGCAGCGTTTCGGTGTCAAACGTCAGTAGAGAAAGAAAACAATAACAAAGCCGGCTGTCAGTGTGTTAACTAAGTGGTAAGTACCTTTCAATTCATTATTCGTAGAGCGTACATCAATAGTCCGTCAATTCGTGAACGTGTTTATTACATTAAATTATTGATGAAATTCTTTTTTATGACACGAATTATCAAAGTAACGTCAAATATTTTAGTATTGTCAAAGTCAGATTGAATTTAAGATGGCCGCCGTATAATCAAAGCGCGTGCTTATTTGAAATCGTCATTTCGTGAACGGTCATTTCGGGAACGTTCCCGGACATGATACTCAAATTGTAAGAACTGATTAAAACTTTAAGGAGATATAACTATGATTAGAAGTTCCTCTAGACTGATTTATGAAAATGTTATAACTTATTTATAATAATAATGTATTAATAGTAAGTGATTTTTCTTAAGTGCAAACAATATGGCAATATAAATAAATAACTTTGTTATTTAAAACATTGTTTATAATTATAATATTTCCTAACTTATGCCTTATGATATCAATACCATCACTTCCGTAACATTTTTGTCATTCCGGGAACGGTTGATCGTTTCCGGGAACTAAATTTCAATAAAATACGCATAATTTGATCTTTTTTTTAGAAAAAACATATTTTATTACATTAAAAAACTTTCATTCTGTTCATGTAACGTAACGTTGTGTAACGTTAATTCGATTATTAGAGTTTTGAATATTTTGAAATTTCTTAAATTTTATCCACGATAATAGCAACTTCTTTAATTTTTTGACGTATTTTACTTGTAGAAGATTTTATATGTTTTGTTTTCATTATTGTTTATATAGTATAAATATATAATACACCCATTTTATTCAACAAAGCTTAAATTATGTACTTTGTTTTGTTTTTGTTAATTTTATCAAATTTAGAAAAACGTTCCCGAAATGATGATTTTCTGTAAGATATTCGCCAAAACGCAATATTACAAAAAAAGTATAGAATTCTGTGCGCTGCCCTGTTAAAATTTATTAATATACAAATTTTGCAACAGTATAAACCAAGAGTCATCATTATAGTTTGCATTTTTTTTTGTCATAAAACCAATCTTGAAATTCGCAATCTTGGTGATTTTGAGCCTTAATATCTTCATAGCACTCCACTTGGCGACAAAAAGTCACGGCGACAAAAAGTTACAATGAGTGCCTGGCCTAAGCCTATACAAACTAAAATTACTTTTATTTATATTTTGTAGTGGCGTTTGAAGTCGGTTTTTTGAACATAAGTAATTATTATTGTATCTAGATTTTCTCCGTATGTCCCCATAAATATTACAATATTTTTGCAATGCCGTCAGCATTTACTGGCGCGACTTTATGAGAATTATTCTTCGACCGCTGCCCATAAAAACGAAGTTTTGGAACGTAGTTCCTTAATGCGCGGTGCGGAAGGGGGCTAGACGGAAATAATTAAGACAAAATTGAACCGACACTTTTTTGAAACCGACACTTTTTTGAATGTGAATTTGGCATTGTGTTCGGTATTATTATTTATTTAATATTGGGTCTCCGTAGCCTTGTAGTTTCTGCAGTCAAACTACAAAAAGTCAAAATAAAATTGAAAATGGAAAATTCGGTCTGTCGAGCTGGGATTCGAACCATCGACCTTTGGCTGTTTGGCGACTGTGGAAACAACAAGGCTATGGAGATCTAATATTGTAGTGTGAAAATGTTGAACACAATGCCAAATTAATTAATCGAAAGGAACTTCGTTCCATCCGGGTGTCCCTTGACACCTCTCAAGTTTTTTTTTATTATATGTCATACTACCTACTTGAAGGATATTGTCCGAATACATTTTAAATACGTCATATGTATCAGGGTGACACCCGCAGAGATCCCTGAGTTCTGGTAAGGAATCTAAATGTGGACTTTATGGTGGATTTTCTCATAACCTTCTCTTTGCTGATGTATACACCCTAGAAAAAATATACCTACCTTCTAAATTTCAATTTCAAGTGATAATAATTAAAATTTTCCCATACGAACTTCTATCCCCTATTTTTACCACCCTCAAGGGATAATTGTATACAATGTTTGTTTTTATATTTTAGGATTTAAAATTGATATAAACATGCCGATTTTTGTCTCTGGCGTCAAAAACATAGGTTAAGTTTAAAGATTTTTTTCTCAAAGAACAATATTGCTCACTTATAGAGAACTTAAAACTATAACACTAATATAACATACAGACATAAAAACAAAAATGGTGACTCTTAAACGTAGGGTTTTCATATAATCTTCCAACTCCATTTCAATCCCTCAGGGGAGGATTTTCTTAAATCTGTTTCTTAACTGATATACAAATTTAAAAAATAACTATCTTCCAAATTTCAAGTTAAAAATATCAATAATAATTAAAATTTTCCCATAAAAAACTTCCATCCCCTATTTTACCAATCTCAAATGGTAATTTTAAATTACGTACCTATCTATATTTTACATTTATACAGAAGGACTTTCTTCTAAGGCCCATAGTTAGCGCCCATGCCTCTACATTTATTTATTAATATCTACTAGTTCTACTACTAGAAGATGTCCGCGACTTCGTTCGCGCGGGAGTATACAGAAGTAAACTAAATGTATGAATATGAAGAATGGTAAATATTACCTATAAATATAATATAATTGGGCATGGTGAGTATGGGTTTATAAACCTACAGACTCAATTGTCCAGTGCCTAATGCTCACTGCAAAAAATTCTAGTTACAGGAGCCAAGAGATAAGCCTTCTGTAACTAGACTTTCCAATTTTCCAATACTTAGTACTATCTTATTTAAGCAGTTATTACTATTTCTATACTTTGTATTTTGTAACAAACAGTAACACACATGTCATGTAATAATTTCAGACAATTTGAAGATACAAAATGAGGATTCCCGCAATAATCGCACTAGCGGTGGCAGTGGCGCTAGTGCTCGTGACGCAGGGCTGCGAGGCGGCAGCGCAGCCGGGCCAAGGGTTGTTGCGGAACCGAAGACAGGATGACGACGATTACGGACACACTCGATTCGGCCGCGACGCTGAATACTGACTGACGGTCACACAACAAGCGGTCCGTCGACAGACATGAACTGACAAGGATTTTATATAATAATCATATTCTAACGCATTCTAAATTCTAACCCACTATTTACCTACCCAAAACTGGATTTATTATGTAACTTGCCTACCTTTTGAAATAAAAATATTTTTGTGATTTTATATTGTTAAATTACATATATTATGAAACCTTCCCTTTTTAAACCCCCGACGCAAAAAGAGGGGTGTTATAAGTTAACGTGTGTATCTGTGTATGTGTATGAGTCTATCTGTGTCTGTCCGTTCCCTCGTACTTCGTGACAGCCTACCCAATGGACCGATTTTCATTTTGCTTTTTATCCCAAGAAACACCCCCACTACCTTGTGATTAATTGAAAGGTACTATGACCCTCAGCAATTAGGAATACTGCTGCTGGGCTCCGAAATAACCAAGGCGAGGATGTCGATAGTTGAAAATGCATCCAGAGTCCATACACTCTGCCCAGTTTTACCCTAAGAACTAATTAGATCTAGCTTGAAAGAACAACATTACCATTAAAACATCACAACTACCACAACAAAATTAAAATTAACACATTATAATAATTATAATGTGTTAATAATTATTCTAAATATATAAAAGGCAAAGGTGACTGACTGACTGACTGACTGACTGGCTGGTCTATCAACGCACAGCTCTAACCACTGGACGGATCGGGCTGAAATTTTACACACAGATAGTTATTATGACGTAGACGTCCGCTAAGAAAGGATTTTTGAAAATTCCAACCCCAAGAGGGTTAAATGGGGGTTGAAAGTTTGTATAAAAGTCCGTCATTTATCAAATTATTTTTCATGCAATTTCCATGAAACTTTAATTTTTGGGCTTTCGATAAAAAAATAAGAAATACGTGTTTCGCAAATTTTGAAAATTCCACCCTCAAAGACTTCAAATAGGGGATGAAAATTTGTATAAAAGTCCAGATTTTTAAGTTAATTTTCAAGTAATATCCATCAAACTTGGTACTTTAGCTTTCATCTATTCATCTAAATATATAAAAGGCAAAGGTGACTGACTGACTGACTGGTCTATCAACGCACAGCTCTAACCACTGGACGGATCGGGCTGAAATTTTGCACACAGATAGTTATTATGACGTAGACGTCCGCTTAGAAACCATTTTTGAAAATTCAACCTCTAAGGGGGTAAAATAGGGGTTTGAAAAATCGAACTTAACGTGAGCGAAGCCGCGGGCAAAAGCTATTACCAATAAAAATCTAACTTAACGTGAGCTGACCAACCGCTAAGAAACCACTTGTGAAAATTCAACCTCTAAGGGGGTAAAATAGGGGTTTGAAAAATCGAAATTAACGGGAGCGAAGCCGCGGGCAAAAGCTAGTTTAAATTATAATTATTATAGCAGCGTTGACACAATGCCTCGTTCCAGTGGTATTTTTAGGGTTCCGTACCCAAAGGTTACCAACGGGACCCTATTACTCAGCCTCCGCTGCCCGTCCGTCTGTCAGCGGGCTGTATCTTGTAAACCGTAATAAGTAGGTACACAGTTGAAATTTTCACAGTGTGTACATATTTCTATTGCCGCTATAACAACAATTAATAAAAATAAAATAAAATTTAAAAATAAAGGGGGGCTTGTAGGTTTGATCGCACTGTGACTTGTGAACTTCAATTTATAATCCTAAATATGAGATTCTATTATCGCGAATTTGTACATCGCGCATCGATATCGCATTGTCTGCTCGTACGATCGTTACGCCAAATAGTCCATTGAAATGTTACATTTTTTAGGCCTTACCTTGCGTTTTTTCGGAATATTTACTCGTGTGGTTTTATAGAGGATGCAATTTTATTTTTTTGATGTGTAGGGCGGGTCAGTGTAAAGCTAAAACCAAGTATGTGGGGTCGCCACCCTTGTCCCACGGCCGCCATCTTGAAAATAGGGGTTAAAATGGTTTTTACGATATGGTTTTACGATATATCTCTTAAACTATTTATCTGTTAAAAAATTTTTTTTTAATATTTTTTGTTGCAAATTAAATTCTCTACAACTTTGGTCCAGTAAATTTTTGTCGTAGAACTATAAATAAAAAATTTATAAGCGAAAATGTTCAGAAATTCGAGACAAAAATTATATATTTCGATATAACTTTATTTTTAATCATTTTACGAAAAAATGATGTCAGACCATTTTTGTAGATCGTTTTTTGAGGAACAACTTTTATCATTAACATTTTTTCATTAAGTCAATAGCTAAGGTTTTACAGCGCTCCGAACTGAGTACTATTTTTCAGTGCTCTTAACTATACATATATTATACGTGTGTACTAATAATGTGTCATCAGTTATTGTTTCTCGAATTTCTGAACATTTTCGCTTATAACTTTTTTTATTTATAGTTCTACGGCAAAAAGTTACTGGACCAAAGTTGTAGAGAATTTAATTTGCAACAAAAAATGTTAGCAAATTTTTTTATCAGATAAATAGTTTAATAGTTTAAGAGATATATCGTAAAAACCATTACAACCCCTATTTTCAAGATGGCGGCCGTGGGACAAGGGTGGCGACCCCACAAACTTGGTTTTAGCTTTACACTGACCCTCCCTACACATCAAAAAAATAAAATTGCGTCCTCTAAAAAACGCAACCCCAAATGTAACTTTTCAATGGACTAAAATATTAGGACGACAGGCGCCTAAAGACACAGTGCTAACTTTTATTGGTGAGGACGCTGCTTATAAAAGATCGTAAAATGAGTTAGATAAAATTATATTAAGTACATACATACATACAAAAGGAAAATGAAGAACAGCCAGTTTAATATCTTAATGATTTATTATAACCAATAAATACATTTGACAACAGTTATCCCTTACAAATTAAATATATCCATTAGGTTAAAATTATTTTAACTGGGGACACTATAACCTTAAAATGATTTTTTTAAACAGAGCGCGGCGTCATTTTCGCCGTTATATTTTATAGTTATTTATCAGCGCAGTAAATCACTGGTAAGGCATTTTATTTTTACAGCTATCTTTTGTTTGTGTAGGTATCACATACAAATAATATATTATATTATAATGCAAGAAAGATAAGAGAGTGTGAGAGCTGCCATTTTCTATTTGTGTTGCTTACGCAACGCTGTAAAGTAGGTAAGGTAAAAATTAGAAATGGCGGCCGCGTCATACAAATAATATTTTATTCTTGAAGCCAGCACAACAAATACAAATGTTCACAACATATACTACATAATCGTGGTGTTTGACCGAGGCCTGTGGAAGTCTATGCAAGAGTCCTTTGTCAAGCAGTGGACGTCTATCGGTTGACAAAGGAGAAGAAGAATCTTGGTATTTTAATCTTAAAAATAATTTTTAGAATTACTTATTTGGACTTTGTATTAGCTTTTTTAAAGCTGCCTTTATAATATTTTAATTTTACAGGTGTTTAAGTAGGTTATACAATGTAACAATTAGGTACCTAGGTACAATACTTAGATCTTAAAAATAGTAATTCCTAGGTACTTGCATTTTTTAAATATGTGGGCAAAGGCATGTTGTACTTATAATTTGTTGTTATTTCGTTGTACTTTCTGGCAAGGTTTACTTTAAAAGGCCTATGCTTGAGTGATGAAAAATCTTCTTACTATACTAATATCTATAAAGAATGCTGTAGGGGCCTTTTTACATTATTAGTATAGTAATTTCTTAAAAATTACATTATTGACATTTAATTAATGTTAGGCACGCATGACTCTATATTAATATTATAAATGAGACTAGTTAGTTCCTTCCTAACACTAAATTAATAATTATTAATAATATATAATATATTGTTAATATAATATATTAAAAATAAAATAGTACATCGTACTTGGTGAATGTGAAGCGTAGTAGTAAATCTTTGAAAATAAGTTATCCATAAAACTAAGTATATAATATACTTACATAAAAAAAATTCACGTTTTCACATCTATTAATAATTTTTTATGAACCTATTTTAGTGGATTACTCAAACAAAACCAAAATTGTTTTGTTTATAAATATAAGTATAATCATGGTGATGATTATTCGTCGTGTTTAACACTTAGGTATACTTAACAAAGTTTAATATTGTAACTTCGCTAAACAGAAAAACTGCGTGCATGTTTTGAATTAAAGTTTCAGATGATATCCCTTTTCTGAGAGTTCCCGAGCAAAGCCTGTAACAATAATAAGGATCAGCTTAGTATCTAGGTATCATATTTTTTACTGGGCCAGAATAACAGTCAAGTGCGTATCGAGCCACGCGGAGTGTAGAGTTCCATAGTTGCCCGAACTACAATATATATACTACGTAAGTAGAAGGGATCTACTACTAACTTCATAAGTCATATGCCTACGTCATACTTGTTACAACCAAGTTGCTCGGCACAACCTTCTAAAAAGTGTTTTATCCTTTTATCTTTTATCCTTGGCTCTAGGAATTTGTGCACTTTTTATCACACAATTCGACAGCTCACCAACGAAACCAGTGTAATTTTTTTCAATCGTAAGAACAAAAATGAGCACCAATGAGGTGGTGAGATGAGAGTATACTATCTATTCTTTGTATTACTCGAATAATTGTACCTGTGTCGCTACGTCGCAGTATACGCTGGTCGCCTGTCTGCCTCGACTGGCCTGCCCGTCCTGCGCGGACTGCGCCGCCTGCGTCGCCACAATACTCTCAGCCCAAAGTCTAAACTCACCTTGTTGACAAAGTTGACGATGGCAGTGGCGGGCTGTTCGGGTTCCAGCTCCGCGAACACTTGACACTGGTTGTCGGCTCCGGAGGACGCTCGAGCCACGAACGCGAATATACGTCTGAAAAATAAAATCCATAATTAGTTCACCTAAAGAAAATACAATAGTGTTGTCAAAGAAAACTGACAGAAGCTAACCTAACTAATTCGAAATGAATACTATTTATCGGGCCAGACGCTAAAAGTAGGTACGTATACTTCTAGTAGTTGGTATGGGAGAGGGCAGACTGGCTACTTTTAGCGACATCGCGTTTCGCATGATTTCGCGATTCTGCGATCGAAAGCCATAAAAACGCGAACGCGTTTGAGTCGCGATTTTCGCGCGCACGATACGCGATCCACGCAAAAAATCGCTTAAAGGCCAAAAAACGCGTGATCGCTGCCGCTAAAAGTACAGTAGCCAGTCTGCCCTCCCCTTTATAAACAAATCGCAGAAAACCTTTCAGAGAAACTATGTAACCGACGATCGTGGCCGAGCATTTACGATGCTCATAAGATAGGTTTTTCACTTGCAGCACGGTTTCATCGTCAGTATGCGGTAAGAACGTTCCATGCGCTGTGCTTAGCGCATCGCTTACGCATTTCTAAGACAAAACACTTGCTTACCGTTTAAGACGTTTAAGGAAAAATAGATTGTAGAGACAAAATGTACACTTACTTTTCATGTTGAGTGCCGTTGTCGAGGTAGGTATATCTCCTCTCGTCAGGGTCTAGGCCTGCGTACGAGACGCCCGAAGCCGGGTAGTGTCTGCGGAAGAATAGCTTGCGCGTGGCGTCCGTCAGAGTGATACCGCCGCCGAACACTTTGAAGTGCACCACGTGGGCTGCTGCCTGTAACGTGGAAATTAACCTACTTTAATTTCACAAGTACCTACTCAGCCATAGCTACCTTCTATGTACAGGTACTTCTGTAAATTGGTGCAAGTTTGGATACAATTTAGTTTCAGAACGTTAAGTTTAGAGATTGTGCGCCGAAATGGCAACAATTTGCTAAAAAGGAACGAGGAAAATGGAATGGATTATGCTTTAAAAAATAAACCTATGTGTGTGTAACTATAAGGTAGCGAAAAATTTGTGTAAGTGTGTGTGACTCTCTGTGTACCCTCAGGCTTCAAAAGGGCCTTAACCTACGTACCTTTTTCTGTAAGATGTTCTGGACGGCTCGCTTGACAGCCGCGGGCCCGGTGAGCGCCTCGGTGTTCTCGGAGCCCAGCAGCAGCACGTTACACGCCGCGCCTGTCGCCAGCAACGCTCGCGCGGCCGCACTCGCACTGCCGCCGATCCATGGATCTCTATACATATACGTACAGAGTTTTTTTTTTTTTTTAATTTTATTTGGAGATAGGCTTACGCTTGACGACAATCAATACTGGAAAGCACTGATGAGGTCTAGGTTGGAGCGCGCTTGCCTAGAAAATGCCTATTCACTCTTGCCTTGAAGGTACTGAGGTTATACGTGGCCGGAAACACAGATGTTGGAAGTGTGTTCCACACCTTAGCGGTTCGATTCAGAAACGTTGAACTGAAGCGTTTTGTGCGAGTAGGTTGGATTTCAACCACGTAAGGGTGCAACGCTCACGTTTTCTCGATGTTCTGTGGTAAAACGGTGAAGGGGGCACAAGGTTGTGAAGTTCTTGAGCGCACTCTCCAAAGTATATCCGATAGAAGACCGATAGACAGGCAACATTGCGACGGTGCTGTAGACTGAGCATTTTTGCATGCGTTAGTGACTGATCACCTATAATTCGGCGGGCACGGCGATCTACTGAGTCTAATGCATCGAGTTAGTACTTGGCAGAGCCGTCCCAGAGGTGGCAGCAGTACTCCATGGCTGAGCGTACCTGAGCCTGATAGAGAGTCAGGCGCTGCTCAGGCGTGAAGCACCGCTTCACCTTGTTTAGGATACCAAGTTTTTTGGCTGCTGTTTTGGCCTTTGACTCGATGCAGTATTGTAAATTCCCTCTATACTTCATAGTCCTTGTCGCTGAGGATCATGGCATCTTTCCATTAATCGCATAAGAGTAGCGGCTTCTTTAGATAATAATGCGGAAGATTCCCAAATACTTCCGCATCCGGTATTAATGAATACGAGATTTCGATTCTTAAATTTAACGATTGTCATCAGATAATCGGATGGATGACGTGACGTGACGTGACTCTCCGAAGCATTCCGCATGAAGGAGGATAAAATTATCCAAACAAAATAAATGACTGCAACAGATTAAAAATTTTATCCATCACAGATGACACATTGGTTGCCGATTTCACCAACGTCGAGTGACGTTTATCCGAGGAATAAATTGGGCGTACCTACTGACAGTTTTTGTAATGAAAATACTGTCAAAATATCAAATTTACGCACGGATAAGATTTATTTTTCGTTAGTGAAATCGGTTCTAAGATTGACATTTTCAGAATACAGATAGGTATGCGTTTAAGGGGGTGGCCCATTGACCACTCCACACCACACTTAATTTTAAATAGGTATATAGTAGGTACATATCTGTACCTACTCTTAGCTTAGACTCTTAGGCAACTCATTTTAAGCTAAATCGTTAATTTGACGAACGATTTGACGTTAACGTTTCATATTTAACGATAACGTGGGATGGTGCAATCCACCCTTAGTGATAACTAATTTGTTGTATTGGTTAAGGTTTTGGTCAATAAAGCATTCATGCAAATTGCAATACACTTCAAAAAACAGCCACATTATTAATGACAGAAAAGTTAGTGCACCTATTGCGCCGTTAGCGCCTTACCTGTCAGGCAGTTTTAGTGGCACTGGCAGCGCGAGGGGCGTGACGGTGTGCTGATAGACCAGCGCAGAGAGCGAGCTGAAGACCGGCTCGTCGGGGCAGCCGCGCAGCCGCACGCCGCGCGCCGTGGGCTCGATGAGGAAGTGGCGCACGCCGCCCGCGCCGCCCGCGCGCACCGCCAGCCCGAACGCTCCCGGGAATGAGTTCGAGTCGCGAACGATGAACGCGCCCTCTTCGAGTTGTTGCACTGCCGCCACCGCTGCAATTACAACGCGTATAACTCGCTGATAAGAATAGAATAGAATAGAATAGAAATGTTTTTTATTCAAATAAACTTTCACAAGTACTTTTGAATCGTCTATGAGTCTACCACTGGTTCGGAATGCCGTTCCTGCCGAGAAGAACCAGCAAGAAACTCGGCAGTTGCTCTTTTCAAAATACTTTTACAATATATTTAATAGATATTATTATATGTATGCAAAGCTTATTAAAGTAGCTTATTATGTATTAAAGAAGCTGTTTGTTTCACACTGCAAAATGAATTTATTTATTCATTCATCTT
This sequence comes from Oeneis ivallda, assembly GCA_029955525.1. Taxonomy (NCBI): domain Eukaryota; kingdom Metazoa; phylum Arthropoda; class Insecta; order Lepidoptera; family Nymphalidae; genus Oeneis; species Oeneis ivallda. The sequence continues at coordinate 16,230,667 of JARPMR010000002.1, read as the reverse complement.
AATACATTCATCATCATCTTCATCATGGGCTTTCTTTGGATAGAATAAGTTTGGTAGTCATCATGCGAAAAGTTTTCTCTTCAAAGCCGCATCTTTTAATTTAAGATAACTCAGCCATGTCCACCCCCTTATATACTCTAACCACTTGCATCTTTGGCGACCTGGAGCTCTCGTCAGCAATCATCCTCCTTTCCAGTAATTTGGCTAGGACTAAGCCGATAAGCGTTGGTAGATTGGCGCCTATTGAATGCTTTCTACTTGTATACCGACTAAGAACTAGAAGGCTTATATTGAAAAGGATTAAAACAAGGAGTAGTCACCATCGTCACGCGAGATGTTGGGCTTGTACCAGTAGTGGCTGGTGTCCCTGGCGAAGCGCACGCGGTCGGGCGCCACGTGCTGCGGCTCCGCGCCGCTGCCGCTGCCGCTGCCGCCGCCGCTGACGCTGGAGCGCCGCGACCCGACGCTGCCGTTGTACGTGCGGTACTCCGACTCGGGGCTGCCTTCGCGTTCTTTTCTGTTACATTATTTTATTTTTCTGTTAATGCACTTTCATATAAATAAAAAAAAACCGACAATTGCGGAAACGAATGTGAACCCAATTCTGTTTACCGCTACACAACGGCTCTCTACCAGTCCAATGCCAACATTTGTGATATGTACTTATTTTGGTGGAGATAATTTATTATTTCTTGCACATTTTGGGTATGATTTCGAGTGAGTATATTTTATTTTTTAAAAATGCCACACAAGCCGACAAGTTTGATGATTTCGTCAGACCAGCTGGCGGGATGGTCCCAACAATCCCGCAAAATTTATATTTTTGTTCTACTTTTGTAAAATGCAAGTCACTGATTTGACCATAATATTATAATTCGGGATACCTAGTGACCGTCGGGGAGCGCGGGGGCCTCGCGGAGAGCGAGGGGGTCGGGGTGGGCGGGTAGGGCGTGCGGGGATGCGTCGGGAAGGCGGGCGTGCCCGCCCGCGACTCGGTGCGTGACCAACTCTCCGATCTTTCTCGAATCTGCGAAATACAGAATTAATTATACTGTGTAATTTAAAAAGTATAAAAAAATTCTTTGGTTGATATTTTAAAAAACACTCGACCAATTTCGATAAAATTTATATGGGACCACCTGAGAAGTTATACCCTTTAAAACAAAAAAAGAATTTTCTAAATCGGTTCAGGCGTGTTTGTATAATCGGTGAACATACATAAAAAAATAATAAAAAAAAGACTCCGACGAATTGAGAACCTCCTCCTCTAGGGATAAAGATTGTGGACTGAAAATTAAAAGGTCCATAGGTACCCTCAAAACAGCTGTTCTAAGACTAATTGACTTAACTAAATTAAAATATAAAAATAATCTAGAATGATTTCGCTCATAAGTTAACAACATGAGTGGGCGTATTAAGCCGTGCTTGTCGAAATTAATATGGGTAACTTAACCGCACTGGTGCTATTTATAGATACTGTACCTACGTATTTTAATCGCAAAAGTGCTGTTTCTTTACATTTTTGACAGCACAACGCTGTGTAGTGTCAAAAAAACACAGCGGTGTGCTGTCAAAAACTACACCTATGAAAGTATAGGAAGATTTTTCGTTGGTTGCCAGGAATAGATCGCTTCTTAGTAATAAGGCCGTCTATTGGTAATGGTATGTGTATGCTGTTTTTATTGTTGCTTATTTGGTGTAACATCATACTAATATTATAAATGCGAAAGTGTGTTTGTTTGTTGGTTTGTCTTTTAATCACGCCGCAACAGAGCTACGGATCGACGTGTTTTTTCATGGGTATAGTTGAGGACCTGGAGAGTGACATACGCTACTTTTTATCCCGGAAAATCACAGTTCCCGAGGGATTTTAAAAACTAAATCCACGCGGACGAAGTCGCGAGCATCAGCTAGTTATGTATATGTATGTTGTTTTTATATTTGTTTATTTGATGTACAGTAAAGAGTTTTCATTCTTTTCATTCATTTCACTCCGTTCATTCATTTCATTAATCATTCCTTCATAATTAGGTAATAGGGTATTTGACTATATTAAAAATATCGTTTCATTTGGTGTCATCCTCAAAGATAATTATCTAAAAACATTATTCCATACGACAAAACTAAAAATTAAAGCTTTATTTAATTAGAAAACATTAAATAAAATTGCTATAATTCCGGCCATGGTCACGTGATCGAAAACGTTCCGTGATCTCGAATGACGTCACAGTCCACACCACCTATGGGCTGTGGAATTGTCATTGTTTGAAATGGTTTGAAATGTGAACTGTTACGTCATGAGAGCAAATGGAACGTTTCGGCGGCAATTTATTTTTTTGAATTTATTTCTCGATTTTTATGAAAAATACTGAAAATTATGCCGAAATATACGTTTTGTTAGCTTCAGCATAGCATTATTAACAATTTAAGATGATTTTCTAAAAGTAGTCAAATACCCTATTCTCAGGTGTGTACTCCATGGGTGTACCTAAATAAGTTTATGAACTAATGTACTTATTGTATGACGAATGATCTCACAGTGGTGTCGTTGCTGGGCTCCGCAAGGGACAGTAAACCAGGCGCTGGTGGGCTCGCCGGCGTGGTGTTGGCACTCCACTCGCGCATCGTCATCTTTTCATACATGAATTTTCTAGATGAGGTCCTAAAACGTGAAAACCTCATATAAGAAAACTAAGAGTCGGTAATTCCTATCCTAATATTATCATAATTTCTAATTATTTTGAAAATATGAATACATTTTGTACAATTATTCTCGTTCGTATATTTTTGACAAAACGCCGTTATTAGTTACATTTAAATCTAATATATAAAATTCTCTTGTCTCGGTGTTTGTAACCTAACTCCTCCTAAACGGCTAAACCGATTTTTATGAAATTTTGTGTGCATCGATATGCACACAAAATTTCATAAAAATCGGTCGGTCTGAGAATCCGACAACATCTATTTTTCATACCCCTAAATGATGATCCACCCCTAAATATTTTGTTGTTGATACGAAGTTCGCTGGGTCAGCTAGTTACTTATAATAACATATTTTTCACTCAATTACAACTCACAGAAAAGAAATGTTGAAGAAATATAACTCGAATAAAATAAAATAACTCGACTAAAATATATAAAATACATTTTATACGTATACAATCAATATGATGGATTTTATTATTACATCAAATTTTCCGTAGTCGAGATATAAGCTACAGCCTTAGGCAGCCCGCAGACAGTCAATATTATTGTCAATATTTTCGAATATTGTCAATAACATTGCGTGTGTGCGCCCGTATTGAAGGATTGATCAATATAATAATATTGATCAATCCTTCAATACGGTCATATAAAAAAAATATTGTCAATATTTTTATTGACAATAATATTGACTGTGTGCGGGCTGCCTATGAACTATGTCAATAACGGACCATAATGACGAATCGATTGACACCTCATTAATCAAAATCGGCTCAGCGTCTCAGTGAGGGTGCTACGGTGGACAATACGTAAATACAAACATATAAGTTTATATACATAGACTTCTAAATATAACGCTTCATATGCATAGCACTTCGTCTTGTTTTGCCGTAACCAGGTAAAAATATATCCCCATCAAACTAGGAACCATCCATTTAAAATGTACCAAAGTAGTCCACCACCACCACCACCTAAGTAGTAGTCTTTGGACACCTACAAAGAGGAACCCAATTCTCATTCCCAAAACTAGTGCTGGAAGGGAGGATTGCAGGCAAGAGAGCTCCAGGTCGCCAAAGACGCAAGTGGTTGGACGATATAAGGGAGTGGACTGGGCTGACTTATCCAAAATTAAAAGATGCGGCTTTAAATAGAGAAGCTTTTCGCATGATGACCGCCAAACTTCAACACGAGGAAGGCACGCGATGATGATGAAAGTAGTCCATTGAACCTGAGACGTCAACAAGATAGTCGCAATGACGTGTACCTGTCTGGAGCCTGTGGACTGATGCTGTCAGTCCGGAGGGGGGTGCGCGTGTTGACGTGCAGGGGTACGCTGAAGTCTTCGTCGTCGTCGGCGAACGCTGTCGTGTCGCTTGTGTACCCATCCACACTACAAAGGGTAAATTAATATTACTGAAATGACTGAATTCAGTAAGTGTGCCACTCTCATCGAGAGTTACGTAGTTGAGTAGACTCTGGGGCCATCGAGTCGTAAGAGACATTTAACCGCAGTTAATTTTTGGAACGTAGTTCCTTATCGCGCGGTGCGGAAGGGGGCTAGACGGAAAAAATTAAGACAAAATTGAACGGATACTTTTTTGAAACCGACACTTTTTTGAATGTGAATTTGGCATTGTGGTCAATATTTTCACAGTACAATATTAGATCTCCGTAGCCTTGTGGTTTCTACAGTCGCATAAAGGTCGATAAGGGTCGATGGTTCGAACTTCGAATCCCAGCTCGACAGACTGAATTTTATATTTTCAATTTTATATTAAATAATTTCTACATGTGGAATTTTTCCCTAATTTTTTTATTTTTAGTATTAATTTATTAAATAATAAATTAATAATAAAAATAAAAAAATTAGGGACCAATTAAATTAAATAATAAATTAATAATTATTAATTTATTATTTAATTTATTAAATAATAAATTAATAATAAAAATAAAAAAATTAGGGAAAAATTCCACATGTAGAAATTATTTAAAATAAAATTGAAAAAAGAAAATTCAGTCTGTCGAGCTGGGATTCGAACCATCGACCTTTAACTGTTTAGCGACTGTAGAAACCACAAGGCTACGGAGATCTAATATTGTAGTGTGAAAATATTGAACACAATGCGAAATTAATTAATCGAAAGGAACTTCGTTCCATCCGGGTGTCCCTTGACACCTCTCAAGTTTTTGGCGCAAAGGAACAGCTACATTGGCTTAGCACGTTTTCGCTGCGAGATCGTAGCAGCAAAAGGTTTTGCATAGTGTTCGTATGTCTGCTTTAGATCAGGTAAAACTATAAGTGAAAGGTACAGCGACTGGAAGAACATCGCAAAATCTCTATACGGTCGCCATAATTTTTTTTTAGACAAGTAAAAAAATTGGGTTAAACCAATTTATTTCAGTTAGTTAAAAATTATATTGGAATGACAGAGGCTAGGTACTTCTTCTTCCTGTGGGCTGTCCTACTTCGACTGAAAAAATATTGCTGAGTCGGCTATTGCTTCCTAAATGGTTCCTGTGGGATTTTAAGGTCTAAACAGAGGCGGATAAAGCATCGGGTAAATTCCATAGTAAACATTGTTACCGGTGGCTAGCTGAGCGGCGCACGTGTCGGGAAGGAGCGTCCCACTCGAGCGGTAGTCGAGCGACCCTCTCCCGTGCCTCTTTCCTCTCGCGCAGTTTCTGCTGCTGTCGTTGTAGCCATGTGAGCCCCGAACTTGGCTCGGCGGTGTTGCCCTCCGATCTACGCGGTTCCCGAGCCCGTGAGCTTTCATGCCATCCCAGAGTACTATTAGATCGCCACGTGCCGTTTTCGGGAGCGATTGTCCTAGCGCTGCTGGGCGGTCGTTCTATCCATTCTGCGTCACCATTCAGCCATCTGTTAACAAAAATAAAATTTTACTATGTAAATCTGTTTTCCTTGAGATTATTAGCTAGCTGAAATCAGTTTAAATCTTTGATTAAATATTAGATATACCTAGTGTCAGTCCTCAAAGAGTGTCAGTGTAAATATAACTGCACACTACACACCCGCGATTGTGAACCTATTTCCTATAAATCTATATGCACAACATAATACATAATATTATAATATACCATTACTGATTACTAGGGCCCGGATAAATATGTATTAAAAAATCTAAATTATGTACATAAAATATGGACGAAAAAATCAAAAATATGGAAAAAATATGAAGTATAAAATAACAATACTTTTTATAATTAAACATTGTTTTATTGTAAGAAAAGGGTCACTCGTGACGTACATAGTTACAGTTACATTTAAAAAACGATAAAAAAATAGCGAAATTTTTATTTCAACAAAAAAGAACAGTTTTATTCAACTTCCATTACATTAGCCTTATCATGAAATTGGTTGCAATACACAATGACGTGCTTCTTTAAATTATCAAAATTAAAACTCTGAGGATTTGGTCGAAATATAGCCTTATATTGGCTGAATGATCTCTCCACGTCACATGACGTGATGGGTGCATACTTAAACATGCTTAATTCAGTAATTGTGTAAGCCATGTCTATATTGCCCTCGAAACTTCCGCACAGGATTTTGTTAATTTTTTTTTAGCGTATTAAATCCTTTATTTTTATCCAAAACTTTTAGTTTTTGTTTGGCCATGTCAGCAACAGGACCTTCTGCTTCAGAAACTTTATTTTCTATTTCTTCAATAATCTTCAGATTTTGATTTAGTGACGTTGAAGGATTTTCTAATGCTTGTATAATATCTATCGCTGGCTAGTACCTACCGACGATGAAACGCGAGAGGAACGAAATACGCAGCCGTGTAGTGGCGGGAACGTAAATTTTATCGACCGAGCGAAGCGAAGGTCTTTGAGTTAACTAGGGCGATTTGCACTTGTCCGTCCGTCCGTCCGTCCGTCCGTCCGTCTGTCAGAGCCTTATAACTTTTGAATTACTGAACGTAATTACTTCAAATTTAGATATAATATGTAAACCGATGGCCTCCAGCCGAAAATGGCTTAAAAAGTTATAAAAATCTTTATTTCAGGGGGGCTCTCATAGAAGCGAATGCGAAGTAAAAAAAAAAAAATCGCGTTACATAAAATTGTTACGTATCATTTTAAAGATAATTTTGAACTGAGTACAAAAATATTTTTTGTTTTAATTTTTCCCTTAAAATTGACGAAATGGGGGGCTTTCAAAGTGGCGATTTTATACGCTCGCTTGAAGACGCTCTCTAGAAAAATCCGCTATGGATTTTCAAACTGATTTTATGTTTTTAGGTCACTTATATCCTGTACTTGAACAACAAATACTAAAATTATATGAATATTATAAAGAAACGAGATTATATACTTTTAATGGGCGTCAGTAATTCATATAGCATCAACATAGCTTCACAATAATGCTAATAGATGGCGCAGTCAGTAACTATTCCCATGGAACTACGAGTTAAATTCAATGTTTGATAAATAATTCAATGTTTTCACTAACGTTCCCTAACCTTTACGGGCTACCTATAAGTTAGGTGATTGATGTTTTCTGTCAACTTATTTATCACGATCCTGTACGGGACACCTAAAAGGATATTGGGACGGATGTTAGGACTTAGGATTGTATTTAGGAGCTACCTACGTTAAGAGACTCCTACTTAGGGGATGATTTAGGTATGTTTGGTGAAAACGGGCATAATAATAATGTCAGTTTTGGTTATCATGTATCGATTGAATGAATAATCATGGGATACCGTTACCGCGAGGTCTCAGTTCGGGGCGAACCACTAGTATATTTTTGTGAATATATGAATGATTGTGATATTTCCTTGTAAAATATGGACTTAACTTGAAATATGGAAAAATATGGAAAATAAAACTTGGTTTTTCACAGTCTAAATATGACAATCGTTGTAAAAAACACATTCTAGGCCGAAAATCGCGTAAATTAAAAATATGTATTTACATATTAATCCGGGCCCTACTGATTACCATGTGACATTCAGATTCGTTTGAAGTTTTGTTAGAAGTAGAAAAACTTTTTTTTATTAACCAAGTTAACGAGTACCTAGATTAAAATACATCGAAGAATATATTAGTAATTGGACCTTGAATTAATTGTTCAAATACATTTATGGAAGCTTCCGAGTCGCCCACGCTTAATATAGTCAATTATACTACAAGTAACATTTGCAAATGTTTTTGTAACATTGTAAGTATAACTATACAACGTTCTCAAGCCTATCAATGGAGAGTGTGGGTCGGCCTACAAAGACTCGTTTAGTAGAAAGTACATATTGTGACAAAGTGCGTTTATGCGGTCCGCGTCACTGCCAATACAATCTACGATCAAACAAGCCGTATAAGGCGCCGTTTATCTCAAAATAGTAACTTGTTTGGGTCACGATGGCGACGCAATGAACGGCATAGGCGCACTAATTCCAAAACGCAAACTTTAACGCTCCGCGTTCTCATTGAGTATACCTGGACATGTAAGGCAGAATACCTGATTGCTTATTTATGGATTGCGCAATTCAAAGTCGACATAAATTATTTACATATGTACGTAGCTTAGGTATTAATCTCTTTATAAATGTTATTCTCTAGCTTATATAAGCTGTAATTAATTATTATTTGATCTCGCCCACGACTACGATCGCGTGGAGTTAGGTTTCTTAAAATCCCTGGATAAAAAGCCTAGATTCACTCTCTAAATTCTCAACTAAATGTACTTATACAAAAAAGCACGTCGATCGGATAGCTCTCTTGCGGCGTGATTGAAGGAAAAATAAACAAACCTATAAACAAACACATTATTTATGTACAATACAATATTAGTAGGTTTTTTTTTATTTCTAACTTTGATACATAACTCTTACTAATTGTGGACTACAGAAACTTTAATTAATAACCATGACGTCAGCATTTAGAGCTGAAATTGTAATTTGAGTTGCTATGAAACAACTGAAAGTTCCTACACACGGTCTGCGGTTCAACACGGTAGCAAATCCATTTTATAAAATTATAGTATATTTTATTTAGTACCTAGTTATAGAATATATGGAATTAGGAATTACGGTGGTATGGTAGGAGTTATGGTGGTATGTAGGAATTATGGTAGTAAATAGTTAATGTAAGTATTCACGTCATCAGAAATATGCGTAACGGATTTTTTTTTACTCGATGACAAGCTAGTCCTTGACTGCGATCTCATCTGATACTTGACTGGTAACTTGGAAGGGGTATGGCAGTGAACACTCATCACATACCCCTAATTGGTTTCTACACGGCATCGTGCCGGAACTCTAAATCTTTGACGGTAGGGTGGTAACTAGCCACGGCCAAAGCCTCCCACCAGACCAGACCAGAGACAATTCAGAAATTATAAATTCCCAAATTGACCCCGCCGGGAATCGAACCCGAGAGCTCCAAGTTATAAGACAACAGCGCTCACCACTGAGCCAGGGAGGTCGTCAAAGATCAATCATTTTCAAATAAATCAAGCCAAAATAGCGCAACTAGTTATTTAGCTTGAGCTTTATTATATTAGGTATTATCATTATTTTAAATTGTGAAAGTTTTATGGCTATTTAGTATAAATACTAAATAGCTAACCATAAAACTTTGTTACAAAAAAACAGTCAATTTTATAACAGAGATGTTTACGTATTTGACATTATCACAAGGTACGTAACAGGTAGAATTACTGTGTGGGATTTGAACGGCATACATCCCGTGGGTGTTAATTGAATAACAACCAGTGATAACAATAAAACTGTATATTCTTTAAATGGAATTGGTGATGTCTCGAAAATAGAACAATTGGTACACGTATTGTGTTTCAAATTATACCCTAGTGGTCAGAAGCGGGCTGGGTGTTAGGCAATTCGTTGCCATGTATACATTCCTACCTATAATAGTATTACATCTACCAGCACAATAAACTCTAAAACTCTAGACTCTATTTACCTACACTTCATAGTACTATCTTACTAATACTAATATTATAAATGCGAAAATGGGTGTGTTTGTTGCTTTTTCCTTCAACCACGGTCCACGCTGCAACAGAGCTACGGTCTACGGATCGATGTAATTAGGGTTCCATACCAAAATGGTAAAAATGGAACCCTTATGGTGAGACTTTCTCCGTCCGTCTGTCCGTCCGTCTGTCACAGTCGATTATTTCAGTAACTATTAAAGCTATCGACATGAAATTTGGCATAGTTGTGTATAATAGTGGCCCAACATCATTGGAGTAAAGAAAAATCGAAAATTATTTTTAGTTTTATTAAAAAAAGGGGGAAAATCGGGTGTTTGAAATTTCAAAGTAAAATAACTATATCGAGTGGGATATCATATGAAAGGCCTTGACTTGTGCATTCTAAAACAGTTTTTTATTTATTTCTATATATGATAGTTTTTGATTAATCGGCCCAAATGTTGAAAAAAATACCGTTCCCACCCCCTTATCTCCGAAGTTTACCAATCGAAAAATCTGAAATAATTATGGTCAATAGAGGTTTATGTATATTTTACAGGAAAAATAAAAGCAACGCGAAAATTATTTTAGTTTGATTAGAAAAGGGGTAAAATCGGGGGTTTGAAATTTCAAAGTAAGATAACTATACCGAGTGGGGTATCATATGAAAGGCCTTAAGTTGTGCATTCTAAAACAGTTTTTTATTTATTTCTATATATAATAGTTTTTGAGTAATCGGCCAAAATGTCGAAAAAAATACCGTTCCCCCCCTTATCTCCGAAGTTTACCAATCGAAAAATCTGAAATAATTATGTTCAATAGAGGTTTATGTATATTTTACAGGAAAAATAAAACCAACGCTCTAACTAGCATAGTTTTATTTATATTAACAATAAACCTCTACAAACAAAGTTAACGATAAATAAGCAAATTAATATAATATTATCGTTTTACTTTTACTTTTGGAGTATGGAACCCTCGGTGCGCGAGTCCGACTCGCACTTGGCCGACTTTTTTTTTTGCATGGGTATACTTGAAACCCTGGAGACTGGCATAGGCTACACTTTATTCCGGAAAATCAAAGAGTTCCCGCGTGATTTTAAAAACTAAATCCACGCGAACGAAATCACAGGCATCTAGTTATACCTACTTATTTTAAGTACAAACTTCATATATTTGATTTTATTTATTTAAAATTAAGTATAAGTAGTTCGTTGATAATGATTAGTAAGGACCCTTTCCTTTAAACTTGTATTGTAAAGCACTTTCACTTAAACTTTTATGACTATATGTAGCCATAGCAATACTTTCGATTTTGACTTGGACTTTTTCTTATTAAATGACCTACTATTTTTCAATTTCCTCTCTCACCAAGCGTAAACTAGGAGTTCCTACACCTACAAAATAAAAAAGACACGACGAATTTCCGGTCGTTACGATTAAGGATTGAATTCACGCGACAGCATCAATAAAAGCTTAAAAGCTGACATCGAAAGAGTTTATCATGCCGTGGTGCATACGTACCAAGAAACGGGACCGCCCGCGGTGTTTCAGTACAAATAATGTATTATAATCATGTGTGCCAACAGAACAAGGAGCAAATTACTGTTAAGTATGTACCTATTACCACAACGGGGCTGCGACTGTGTCTTTGTTTCCCTGTATCGTGATCTGTAACTGCTGCTATTTGATCTTATTATATTGATTTGATCATTGACTGTGTCCACATCAAGGTACGGGTGAGATATACCTTACTCGTTATGTCGTAGCTTGGCACCCGTCCACTATAATTTAGTTTCGGGCTAAAGCAGCAACATAATGTTCTGTTTTTTTTATACCTTATGATTTTATGAGTAAGTTTTTTTAGTTTAGAAGTTCAATAGTTAGGTATATTTTATAAAAAAAGTCGTACAAAAATATAACGTTAATTATAAGAGACCTTTTCATTAATTTAATTTATAATCTATCACACCAATATGAAATACTTAAAGCAATCTTATCCTTATGGCCTGTTCCACTAGTCCCTACCAACATCGACTGAAATAGATGCTATTAAATACTTAGGTTGATGCATATTAGGTACCTACGCTTAATAAATTATTGTATACTTACCTACCTATATTGAATAAAATAATTATAATACCTAATAACTATCATGTCATTGAAAGTCATAAAAGAACAACATTATTATTGATTATTTTATTGACACACTGAAAGTCAGTATTATAAGGTCTGTGCTGAAAGTAAGTACTTTATTTAAGAGGATTTTCATGTTTTTCGAAGGACTTCAAATTATTTTTTTAATAATATGTAGGTACCTTGTTTCTTATGACACACGAGTAAAACAGGAATCGAATCATAAATGAATGCAAATAATACATATTACGATCAGTGACTCTCGGGCACGAGGAGTAGAGATTGGTTATGGGATATTTTATTGCCCTCTTCATTGACAGTGAAGTGGGTCGAGCGGAACGCGGCTAAATAAATTAAGCGAGCGTCCACGTTATATTGCTTGGCGTGTGAAGCTCGATCCATATTTACTGTACAGCAATTTTGCCGGGCAAAGTATTGACGCCAGCAGTCAGCATTGACCCAAAACTTTACTAAACTAACAGCGCATACTGTGTATAGCTCTTAGTCTAGCTGTGTATAGCTAGATAGGTCAAGACTGCGGTCGGATCGGATCGGTCGATTCGGGGGTCGCTTGATTCATCCCGTGCTTTCAATTCTGTCTTTTCGAAGTTATGGTTCATAAGCTATTAAAAATATCACATGCTGTAACGGTGAAGGAAAATATCGTGAGGAAACCTGCAAGCCTGAGAGTTCTCCATAATGTTCTTAAAGGTGTGTGAAGTCTGCCAATTTGCATTGCTCCAACCTGGTGGACTATGGCCTATACCTAACCCTTCTCTGAGAGGAGACCTGCTCTCAGTAGTAAGTCGCTGATCGGTTTCTGATGATGATGATGATGATGATTATGACGAACACTTTTATTCGACGAAACTTGGCCACCTTCACAGTTCACATAGATGGGCAGTAGGTACTTTTTAATACCAACTCAGATACAGATTTCACTTAGGAAGAAGTAGGTAGGTACTGTGTGAATGAATTTATTGTTTTTTGCTAAAAATACGGTTTCTTGTTGAGGTTTGAAAATGTAAACAGTGCAGGCCTGGGTAGCTGTAGGCGGCAGGCGCGTGGCCTCCACGCCTACAGCCCAGAAACACATGTTTACATCTCCCACCAAATTCCCCTTACTTTTAATATACAACACTTATTTATCTTTAATTATGTATGGTAGTCGTTTTTGTATCTACCCACATCGATTCTCAGATAAATCAAACTATCTAATCCATACTAATCCATAATAATTAACTTCGTAGATTAGGTATTATAGTACCTTTATCACTGATCACCTTGATATAGCATCTATTATTATAGTGCTTTATTTCAGATTTATTCAAAAATATAAATAGTTAAATGTAGGTCAGTGTACCTGCCTGAGGCAAAGTGAGATGAGATTTTTGCTTATAGAGATCTCTTACAAGAGCTTTTAGCCCACTGTGGCATCACTACTCTCTTAAAGAGTACGGGTACGGTTGGGGGTACGGATTTTGTCCATAGCTTTACGTGTGATCCATAAGCCTCAATAGCTCCACGGTTAAAGGTGCGGACTGAAAAGTGAAAGTTCGCAGGTTCGAATCCCACCCGTTGCACTATTGTCGTACCCACTCCTAACACAAGCTTTCCGATTATTTGGAGGGGAGAGGAGGATATTAGTCAACTTGACTGATATTCTTTAAAATAAATAAATTGTATTTTGTATCTCGCGAGAGTAAAGTACCTAGTTATTTTCTTTTACTGTCAAAAACTGGTTAGTTTGATTGCCTGGCGTTAGTAATTATGTAAAATAAATTACTTAACAATAAATTGATGAAATCGGTTGCGTTAGGTAATAATGCGATTCTTATATAAATGCTTCATTCACACTTTGAATGAATGTTTGCTCTATTTTCGATTAGTGAATTATTAATATGAATAATTTTAAATTCTTAATAACTAGGTACCTATTACAAAAACTTTTACAAACCTTCCATTGTGTAGAGGCGAAGATGGCGGAGGGGCGGCTGTTGTGGTGGTGGTGGTGGTGGTGAGGTCGTCGTGGGTGAGCTTGCGCAGCGTGCGCGGCGACAGCGGGGTGCGCGGGGTGCGCGGGGTGCGCGGCGAGGGCTCCGGCGTGGCGGTGCGCTCGTCGTCGTCGTCCTCGATGGCGCGGTAGCCGCGCTCGCCGCCCAGCGCGCGCCGCACCAGCTCGGGGCTGGCGAGGCGGTTGGAGGCGCGCAGCATGCCGGGGCGCAGGCCGGGCGCGCCGTAGGTGAAGGGCGCGGAGTCGGCGCGCGCGTGGTACGGGATGTCGGGCGCGCGGTCGGCGTGCGACTGCTGCGCCGGCGGCGGGTCGGGCAGCGCGCTCACGGTGCGCAGCATGTCCCCCAGCAGCGCGTCCAGCTCGTCGGGCGGGCTGGGGGCGGCGCGGCGCCCCGCCGACGAGATGCCCGAGTCCATCGAAGCGCTGAGCGGAGATGAGGGCCCGCCGCCCGCGCGCACCACTGTCGCGTAGATGGACCCGTCGAGAGGTCCGAACGTGTGCGCGGCCTCTGCGCCCTCCCCCGCCTCCCCGCCCGACCCCGAGCCCTCCGCGCTGCCGTTGTTGTCACCTGTCACCAAAACACCACCATTTAGCAAGTTTCGCAAATAACTTAAAACATAGATACATAATACACAGCTTAGTAAGTACAATCATCTATAGAGCAGCTCTCCATAAAATATTCGGTGACCAAATAAAGATACACGAACACACGCACCATATAAAGCGCTACGGTTGATTGATCACGGGCACTGAATAAATCTAATTTGACTGGCACTAATAAATTAACAATACAACATCGAGAGCACAGTGTCCACGTTGTACCACATGCGAGTGTGAATTACTTGCTAGTAAATGTAGTATTCATTAACTGTTTATCGCCAGCATTGAGTAGCCGTAGATACGCAGTTACGGGCGGCGGGAGAGGCGGACAACATCCTTAAAAGGACTACGTTCGCTTCCCGTTACCCGTATCCCGGTCGTCACCGTTGTCTCACGGAATGTCACATACAGCCCTTGTTATTCAGTGAACAGAACATATCAACCAGATATCAAAGTAGCTAAGTGTTACGGAGAGAACCAAGAAATGCAATTACTTGCTAGCATTCAAAGTAACATTTTATGTTTACCTATTGAATATGAAAGAGCTAATGTCAGAACGCATAAGTCTTAATTCTAAAAGATTACCTACATAATAAGTATATCGTCCTACGAGCCTACCTACGAGCTAAGTTATTTGTACCTACTACCGAAATTTTAAAGTTCATAAATCCAAATAAAGTTATACCCAAATTCTAATTGGAGTCACGAACTCTAAAAGGTTTTGCGGTAGGTATAGATTTGCATAATAATACGGAGAAGAAAAGATTCCATCAAAAATTATTGTATTTATGGTGAAAGTGGTTATCTATCTCTACTAATATGCAAGCGTCACATGTGCACTTTACAATCACAAAAAAAATAAATGTAACAATTTATTTACTATCTATTATCAATTACTTCAGATTGACCTAATAAGATGATGATGGTACTGAACTGATGATAATATTCATTATACTATTAGTATGATGTACTAATCGGGACTGAGTCCCGTCGTGACTACGGTCCATGCTACTGGATCGAAATATCGACGTTATAAAAACAATTATATCGTGGTAAGTACTCATTAGTAAGATCGTAGGTAGGTTTACTATTCATATAGGAAGTTATGAAAATGTTTTCTATTACAGAGCTTTGTTTAAATAATCTTTATGTGCTCTCTGTAATTATAAGAGAAGTTACTTAAAAACTGATTGACATTAAATAGCTTTGTACCTATTGTTAGACTGAACCACAGAAGACTATTCGCAGGTTAATAGTATGTATATGGATCAAGGTGATTCCTAACAAGGAAATGTCCTTAACTTATTCCAAGTTTTTTTTCTTATTTGTATATAATCTATTCATATAATCTCCATACAATAGAGATCGAACAACTACTACTTAAACTAAATTGTTGCAATATGAAAAATTATACCTTATTTTACCTTACCTACACTTTTTATCTTAACAATAATTACTTATTCTCTTTTTCCATCTCTAATATAATCAATTTCAGCACAAGATACGAAAATAATATTAACTAAATAATTAAACGCATTTTCTCAACACAATTAAATTCAAAATTATTTATTTCACGTAGGCCAACCTGTGGGTCTTATATGACACGTCATGACTCATGACTCTACCACCGCACCGGTTCGGAAAACGGATTCTGCTGAGAAGAGCCGGCAAGAAACTCCTCTTTTCAAAATAATCATTTTACAATATTATTATGCAGCTATTACATAGTAATAAGTTTTATCTACTCCAGCATCGAAAAGTTCCAATTTCGAATTTGACAGCTGAATCGAAATGAACCCTCTTTCGGTTTTGCTTCTCATTTCGATGCAGCTCGTTGTATGGGAGCTGAATCGAAATGGTTATCTTCTTAAAATAGGATACCTAAAGCTAAGGCTCTGAGTTCTGGCACTTTTGTACAGTTCATATGACAGAGGCGCCACAGGCGGCTGGTGGCGGCTTACGGAGTTACTTTTTGTTACTTTATTGAGCCTACGGCGTATTTTGTTAATTTTATTCTACGGTTTTATTTTCCTTGTCGTAGATAAAATCTTGTATGCAACTGAACGTAATTAATCATTTTAATTCTCGTACTATCCTATTTTGATACTCGGCAAGCCTCGTATCAAAAAACAGCACTCGAATTAAAATGACCCTCATTACGATGCAGTTGCATAAATAGCTATTTTATATTACTATCTTGTGGGCAGCTGGATACCAAGCCGATTTAACCCTTGCAACTTTGTTAGAATAGAATAGAATAGAATATTTCCACAATGAGGAGAAGTTCAAAAAATTCGAACTACAATTCAATACATGTTAAGACGGGCATACAGAAAGCAGCCCTATTCCCGCCGGTGGCACCCGTTTACGAGCATGGCGCATGATCCAGCCGTTGCTTCGCTCAACCATATTTGAGGGAACGTAACGTAAATATACATAAAATACGCTTAGACTGACATAAAAGTAAATACTGTATGCAAATAAGGAAGAGCGACTTCGTCACACGACGGCGCGTATTTGCGTAATGAGTGTGTTAATCGTTGTAAATTTAAAAAATTTCGAATTTCCTTGGCTGTTTATCTTTTAACACTACCTACTAGGACTGGAAGTTCTATGAAATGTGAAGAAATTATCGGATTCTGCAAAATCTATTTTGATGAAGTCCGTCCTAGACGTATTCATTTTTGAAATGTATAAAAATATGCATCTACAAAGGAGCATTTATAAATCCACATAATGAGGGAGATACAGGGTGCAAAAAATCACGAAATTATTTTTCCTTTTCAGTAATATACCTACGTTCTTACCTACTAATTGACCAGCAAGACTTACACATTTTCCTGTTTCCAGAACCTTCAATATACATAATTGTTAGTACTTAGTCTATAAAATTTTAAAGATTTTAATTGAAGTACCTAATATTATACTCACTCATTGATTGTTAAGTTCTTCATAAAGTAGTGTGGTTCATAAAAGTTGTAGGTTCTGTGTTAATTTTAATGCTCTGCATTGGTCTTAAGACGTTTCCCAGAAAAACAAATTGGGTTTGCCACATTTTATTACGCAACCGAGCTGAAGATGTCAATAACGCAATTAGCGTAAAGATTTCAACGTCAGCGCGTCTGGCGCCATGTGGTGTTGAAGAAAATTCAGCGATCAAACAAAAATAACTGCCTGCAATAGACAGAAAGTAGGTATGTAGCTCGTCTGGAAGCAGAGAGGTAATCGATATTATAAGCCATAGAAAAGAAGGATGATCCAATAACCAAAGATGAGACATAATTTCAACATCTGGCAATCGTAGAACTATATTCTGTAAATGGATTGACTTTATTGAGCCTTGAATGATTTCAGAGAGAAAGCGAGAACTTAACATATTAAGAAGGCAGTATTATCTACTTGAAGTCTCAGAAATACAGCGTGATTCTTCTGATGTTAAATCTTATGATATGATAATAGCTAACATAAATTTATCATAAGATTTAACATAACCAGAAGAATCATTTTATCAAAAGAACCTGAAGAATTATGTTAGGTGTAGACACCTACTCATGTCTACATGAGCTGATATTCTACCAGCTCATGTCTGCATGTCAGCCATGTCATGTGATGTCATGTCAGCTAGGTATAAAATACCTATCCCTGGAATGTATTGATGGATAGAGGTACATCTGAAAAATGTAGATATAGGGAGCATTGGGTAATCATAATAAAAAATTCGTTTTACTAAAATAAACAAATCGGCATCTGGTATTTCGTAACTGAAGCAAATGTGAAGTTGTTAATAACGCAATTAGCATAAAGTTATCAACGTCAATGCTTCAGAGTCGAGTGGTGATAAGGTAGATGCAGTTATTTCTGTGATGTCAACAAAAATAACCAACAGGCTAGACGATGGTGGTTACTGTTACGAAATGAGCGGCGCGGCCGCCTCCGCAGGAAGAGGATGCGTAACGCTTGACCTGCCAATTTCTGTGCGCCATTTACTTTTTTAATTAGATTTTTAACCGACAACGGCAAAACCAAAAAGAAGGGTTATGATTTTAGCAGTCTATGTATATGTGTACGTACGTGTATATGTGAATACGAATATTCAGTCGTAGCGAATTAACTACTGAGCCGAGTCCGGGTAACATAGGCTATGTTTTACACCAGGAATTCCCAAAGTGGTCAATGTATTTTTTTCATTAGTATTTTTTAGCTTATTGCAAGACAAGTTATACCTATACACGGAAATGAAAAGAAATGTGTCGCACGTCACCGAAATGACATACAAACGTTTTTTTGGGGAACAAGCCGGCAATCGGCGCACTTCCATACACGATAAACACCTAGAGGCCACTATTACGTATGTTCTAAACGCATAAGGGGAAGCTAGAGTTGTTCTATGCAAAAATATTCTTGATTAACTTTAAGCCACCGAAATGAAAGGACTTTCTGGGACACATGCATTTTTACTTACCAGTTCTTAACCTGGGTAGATATTATTATAAAATTACTTTGTGCTAATACTAACACTAAATTAAATAAAAGTAGCCATAAGCTAAAACAACCTATACTTTTTGTTTTATGAGGAAAATTACACTGAAAAATGTTGTGAGGACAGCCACCGAAATGAAAAACTAGGGGTTTAAATTTTTTTTATTCCTAAACTGCAATCTTTATCGAGAAATATTTACTGGCTCCATAAACATAACATACTCTTCTGCCTAGAAAAAAATATAAGCACTGTACAGTAACGGTCTGCACTACCGATTTCATACATGCCGCGTAAATTTTGCTGTTGGCAAATCCAGCCTTATAAACAATATTAGTTTCTTTTCTTTTCTAGATACATAAAATTTATTCACAGTGCATGTATGATAAGGTTTAATGTTTTGCGTAAAATATGAATTTTGCTAAAGGCGGATATTTTGTTCGTAATTATGTATTTCTCAATGAATAATACATATTTAATCCATCTAGATATAACTGGTTCCATTGAGTAAAGTGCTTTGAAACTTGTTTTTAAAGCAATCAACCTACTTAATGAGATCTAAAGATACGTAAAGTGTAGGTAGCTACTTAGCAAAGTATAAAAAAAGGTTTAATAAACTTGAAATATCCCCTGCTGTGTTAAAAATGAGACTACTGTTATTAATGATGAACTCGGTAAAGGTCGTGATAATAAATTTCTGAAACGCTTTGTTCGTTAACTAATGAAAATTAGCGTGACCGTAATACTTGGGATCACTAAAGTCGCCGTCAAGTGTCGTAACTTTTAACGGCTTTTAGCTTCGCTTATAGACATTATTTCATTACCATAGCCACTAACATAATAGTCATAATACCAATATTAAGAATTGGTACGCCCGTAATATTAGAAAACAAATATAAGTAGTAAACTTTTTAATAATTGGATCCACATCAACGCCTGACAGTAGATTCAAAATAATATTTATTTTGTGCATTTTTTATTCATGTAGATAATAATTAATCTCTTCGAACGTAGCATCTCACATAATTATGATAGAACTTCACTTACAGGTAAGATAAATTTTTTTGTTAATTAAGTATCATATGTACCTATAGTTTCTTTTTAAACGAATACATTTGATTTTCGCACATATTGCGGTTATCTTGCAGCAGTGCCCTTTCTCGGCTCACGAAGTGAATTTAATTCTATTCTTCCCTTTTTTTAACCACCAACAAAATAAAAGGGTGCAATAAGTTTGGCATGTGTTTATTTGTTTGTCTGCCTGTTTCCTCGTAGCTAGTCTAACGAATAAACCGATTTTGATGCGGTTGTTTTTGTTTCAAAGCTGACGTGATCGAGGTGGATCTTAGCTATAATTTATAAAGATCTGTTCAGGCGTTTGAAGATTATCAGCTAATTTCTTACTTGATTAAAGGATCTTACAAACTGTCACTGGTCCTACTGATTTGAAAGGTGTACAGTTATTCGGATTATTTCCAAGACATGGTAACCTTGAGCTGACGCTGCAGCGTCAAGTAGTCTGCGGAATCCCAACTTCTCCGCAACTTACAGCAGATATAGTGTTTTGGGCTCATGGTCTCAATGAGTCATCATTTTGAGCTCATTAGAATGATCGAAGTTCGAGGTTCTCCCCGATCTTCAATCATCATGGAGCAGCAAACTGGGTAACAGGATGTTGGGTACCTACATAGTCCGGCTATAAATTCACATAGGAGTGTTTTTTTTTATTTACATTTGTCATAATTTGCAGATCAGTTTCGTTGGAGTCCCTTGATGTTCGGTTTTTATTATACGAACCGCCAATAGGGTCTAGTCTAATGGGCACATCGGTTTTACAAAATTATACAGAATTTAAATTCGACCTCAGCCTTTAGACTCTTCGCAGAAATAATGTGTGAGGCTGAACGATACATTGTAATGGACATATAAATACTGGAGTTAGGCTTAGCGCATATTGCAGGACGACCCGCGAGAAGCGCAAAAGCTGCTCGCAACACATTATTCTTGTACAAAAACTGCAAATGACGTTAAGCACAGTTCGGCTGCATCATACGCAACTGAACCGGCTTTATATTGGATGTATAACATAAAGTTCTTATCGGTTATTAATGTGCCCGTGATAAATCACTTCTTTTTAGACTCACGACAGAGAACCTATTTTTGATAATTCGCTACTATTTTAGACTTCATCGTCACACAATATGAATACGTTACAAAATATGTATTTTGTACAGGTTTACTTTTATTGAACAGTGAACGGCATTACAATAGCTATTTATGCAACTGCATCGTAATGAGGGTCATTTTAATTCGAGTGCTGTTTTTTGATACGAGGCTTGCCGAGTATCAAAATAGGATAGTACGAGAATTAAAATGACTAATTACGTTCAGTTGCATACAAGATTTTATCTACGACAAGGAAAATAAAATCATTAACAAAATACGCCGTAGGCTCAATAAAGGAACAAAAAGTAACTCCTTAAGCCGCCACCAGCTGCCTGTGGCGCCTCTGTCAACAAAAAGTAACTCCGTAAGCCGCCACCAGCCGCCTGTGGCGCCTCTGTCATATGAACGGTACAAAAGTGCCAGAACTCAGAGCCTTAGCTTTAGGTATCCTATTTTAAGAAGATAACCATTTCGATTCAGCTCCCATACAACGAGCTGCATCGAAATGAGAAGCAAAACCGAAAGAGGGTTCATTTCGATTCAGCTGTCAAATTCGAAATTGGAACTTTTCGATGCTGGAGTAGATAATAGCTATTTATGCAACTGCATCGTAATGAGGGTCATTTTAATGCGAGTGCTGTTTTTTGATACGAGGCTTGCCGAGTATCAAAATAGGATAGTACGAGAATTAAAATGACTAATTACGTTCAGTTGCATACAAGATTTTATCTACGACAAGGAAACTAAAATCAATAACAAAATACGCCGTAGGCTCAATAAAGTAACAAAAAGTAACTCCGTAAGCCGCCACCAGCCGCCTGTGGCGCCTCTGTTGTATGAACGGTACAAAAGTGCCAGAACTCAGAGCCTTAGCTTTAGGTATCCTATTTTAAGAAGATAACCATTTCGATTCAGCTCCCATACAACGAGCTGCATCGAAATGAGAAGCAAAACCGAAAGAGGGTTCATTTCGATTCAGCTGTCAAATTCGAAATTGGAACTTTTCGATGTTGGAGTAGATAAAGTAAAATAAAGTATAGTAGGTACTGTTTTAACATTAGGGTTGGCAACTCTAGATGTCGCAGACTGGTAGTGCGGTCGTCATTCACATCGTCCGCGTCAGTAATGAAACATGCGTGCTCCGGCAATGTGCTACCATCATTACTTCGAACGAAGGTGAGCGTGCGTTCGTGACGGCTCCCAATGATGTCATCGATTCGCTCCACCTCGCGATTCTACGAAACTCTAAGCTCTGTTTTTATTACTCGTTATCTCATATCGCTTTATTTTCGTTGGCCCGAACTCCGAGTCCGTAACTGGTTTTAGGTTTTTCCTTTTTTGGCAAAGTTTCATTTTTACGTATCTTCAAAATTTATGGTTTCCATCTGACGATTTGTATAATGGATAACGTCATTTTAAAAATATTTGTGCACTTTGTAACAAATTTACAGTTAATATTGTCATTACGTTAAAGATACTTTGTAATTTCTACTGAGTTTTCAACGAAATAGGATAAAGGAGAAAAATAAACCCATGATATAAATAAGACGAAACACACAATTTGAAACAAGCGAGCTTTATTCAGTAGAATAAAAAGCTCGCTTGTTTCAAATAATATGACGGGCATTATTGATTACTAGTGGTTCCCTGGCCTTCATCCGCGTATACCTACTGAGATTTTTTAAAACCCTCTAAAGAAAACAATCGTGCCAACTGCCAACGTTGGTAGGTTTCTTAAAAAATACGCGCAAATAATTGCGTTGCATTTACATGTGTCACAACAGCCTTATTCTATAATTCCAAAAGTTTACCGATATACACTGGTAGTATTAACAGTGTTTGAAGGTACCTTCGTAAGTAGGTACTTACCTATACCTATTATCTGATTTCGCTTACCTGTATTTAGGACAGTCATTGCTCATATCAATCACTGAACCCGTTAGACCAGATTCACAAATGTCGCAAACATGTACGAAAACCACTGCATTTTAGTTTATCTACAGATTTATTTCACCATAAAAAAGATTGAACTAAGCCATAAATCGAACTATTTATTTATGATTTATACAGTCAACAATGCTCTTTCTTCACGGGGGAAAGGTTCCGCGTAGTTGGAAAATAGAAGTTGAACGGAGAAGAAGATATGGAGTTGGAAAATGGAAGGATGAAGAATGGATCAGGATTTTTTGGTGAAAGACCTTTTAGGATCAAACGATGAAGTTCTGACTGTGTAGCAATTTAAATACATTCCATAACATAATCAGATTGATTTTTAAGACCTCATAAGGCTGAATAAAGGTTAAGGCTAAACTGAATAGCCATCTTCGCTGAGGTTTTCAAGGTTCATAACCAGTTTTTGATTAGAGAATAAGAAAATTTTCAGCTTTAAATACACACGTGACATAATATTTTCATCCGTGACTACTGAAACTGCGAATAACGTAAGTATTTGCAAGTACAGAGCTATAACTGAATAACATCGCGACGCGTGCACTATTACTGCACCAAAGTAATTGACTGCTCAAATCCGAAAGCTTCAATGAATAGTGCAACTCGGTATTAATCTTGTATTACTCAGTTTATGGCTATTGGGAAAAGACAGGTTGTACCCAGCCTTACATAACTATGATTTATTATTATTTATTATCATGTGTTGCATTTAAGAACGGTGTTCATCTCGAGAAAAAGACAAAATAATAAATTAATTCAATTATGTAATAAAAATATTTTTATTTGTACCTATTTTGCAACTTTTGAACTGTCCAAAATCCAAATGATTATTTTACTTAGGTACTGTTTCCGAATGTTTATTCTATAGAATAGGCAATTGTATAATCTTTATCTTAATTTTATATATAATATGAACCTGTTACAAAAATATATTTTGCATTTTAACCATGTGAAATTCGGGCCGATCCGCATAAAACAAAATGATAAAATTTTTCAAGACAGGTTTGCATCGTTTGGTTGTTGCAGAGGTTTGCAGGCAGGTATACATATAAAAATAACTAGTCTCTGATTGAATTGTTGGTACCTACTTTAGTATAAACCCAACATTTACAAAATTACTAGCTGATACCTGCGACTTAGTCCGCGTGGATTAGTTTTTAAAATCCCTCGGGAACTTTTTGATTTTCCGGGATAAAAAGTTGCCTATGTCACGCTCCCGGTCCTTAATTATACCCATACAAAAAAACACGTCGATCCATAGCTCTGTTGTGGCGTGATTGAAGGACAAACCAACAAACAAACGCACTTTCGCATTTATCATATTAGTAAAGTATATAGTATGGTATGATGATAATAATATTAATACGATAATTTTGGTTAAAATCCAATAATATAATGTTTAGGAAAATCGCATTCATATTGACAGCTTAAAAGTTATGGTTTCATTTATCAATATTCAATGCATATAACAAACATACGTTTTAATCTACCTACATAATGAATACAAGTTTCTTACACAATCGCATGGGAGACTGATGATAAATGATAAGTATCTAATAATATGTACAGTAGCAACCATTGCAATAGCTATTTGGTTGTCAGATTTTTATAGCATTAACAACCCACAGTAACTGATTAACCCACGGTCCACTTTTGTCTCTAGAGCTAGGTACCTATCAAAAATTAGGCACATCAGCTACGCTTCAGTCGGTGAAATGCTCTACTTAATGTGATCATCAGTGAGGGTATGACCCGGGGTATTACGATTCTAATCAAGTTGAAGTGTTCTGTGTGACGAATGGTACATTGGGGGCCCGACTGTGACGGGTGTCCGGTCATCCATCAGTGATTCGCTATGGTGGTCGATTAAGAGTCTCCGTCACAGCGGAGCCGCTCGTGATCTCATTGAACATTGACACAGTATAGTACGATCGTCACTGGCCGTTACTAATGCATTGTCCGAGTGAAACACACATTGTAACTAATTTCGTTACGTCTTTCAACTCTTACGCTCGTTTATTTTTGACAGAATCAACTCGATACCTACGTAGCTACCAAAAATTGGTTTGGTCTAACTCTATAACTGTCATAAATCAGGCTCAACTGCAAATGTATTATATTTAGAAAACATCAAACGCTGCAACGTATCCGCAAAAGTTATTAATGTTTTACTTACCTCCGTTCCACCTGTAGAACAGAAACTTAAATCGGTTAGTTTTCACGTAAAGTTAGTGTAGAGTTTAAATTATATTTAGATAAACTTCACGTGTTGCTTTCGTGTGTATGTCGAGACTGATTTTAGATACAAAAATGATGTTATTAGTTCGTTAAACTTCTGGCTGTGATAAAATGTTGTAGCGGTACTCGTGTCCCGCTGGTTGGGTCGCGCGTGGTACTGGGCGGGCGGCGCGGCCGGGCGGGCGGACATACACTAAAATAGCTTCGCACCTGCAGCGCCACACCGCTTCACAGACAACTGCTTTGTCAACTACTAATGATATGTCACCACCGCGCTTTTTAACTAATTAAAATGTAGGTCGCAGCATTTACCTACCTACATATCGATTTTAAGGTCCAGAAGACGTAATTTAATCGACCGAGCGAAGCGAAGGTCTTTGAGTCTACTTGAGTGAATTTGCACTTGTCCGTCCGTCCGTCCGTCCGTCCGTCCGTCTGTCAGAGCCTTATAACTTCTGAATTACTGAACGAAATTACTTCAATTTTAGATATAATATGTAAACCGATGGCCTCCAGCCGAAAATGGCTTAAAAAGTTATAAAAATCTTTATTTCAGGGGGGCTCTCATAGAAGCGAATGCGAAGAAAAAAAAAAAATTTTGCGTTTCATAGGTTTACAGTACCTCATTTTAAAGATAATTTGGAACAGAGTACAAAAGTATTTTTTTTTTAATTTTTTTCCTAAAATTGACGAAATGGGGGGCTTTCAAAGTGGAGATTATATTTGACCTCAGAACGGAATAACCATTGAAAGCTGGGGCTTGAAAGTTTTACAATTTTAGCGTAATATCATGTACTTGAACAACAAATACTAAAATTAGATAAATGTAATAAGGAAACTAAATTATTTAACTTTTAATGAGCAGCAACAACAGAACTTCACAATGATGTCAATAGATGGCGCTCTCATCTCATATAGCAAATGCAGCTTTATGTAACATACCTATTATTCAATTAAGATTATTATTTAGTCATTTAGCAAACATCAATAAAACTTCACGTTGCAGTTTGTTTTTACATATTTCTGATCGTGTCAATAGTTGACGCTGTGTACAAGTAATTTAATTTGAATGTTCCAAAAAACTATACCTAAGTTTGATTGAGGCCTTGAGGATTTCACTATAACAGTTCCCTAACCTTTACGGGCTACCTATGTTAAGTTAGTTGACACTTTCTGTCAACTTTGTTATTACGAACCTCTACGGGACAACTAAAGGTGAAAATGACATTGGGATGTTAGAATTGTATTTAGGGGCTACCTATGTAAAGAGACTTCTACAAATGGGATGATTTAGGTATGGTTGGTGAAAACGGGCATAATAATAATGTCAATTTTGATCGTCAATTATGGGAAACCGTTACCGCGAGGTCTCAGTTCGGGGCGAACCACTAGTATTATATTAAATTACTATTTTTACACATCAACACACGTTAACCTAAGACGTGATGGAAAATCCTTTTCACAACGTCTCATTCAAGAGTTTAAATTTACATTTTTAGCTATCTAATTGTTTAGGCTCAACTGCTATACTACCCGTCCGATTCAAGTTGGCCGCTACCTCCCGTCGCGCTTCACCGCACCGCTTCTCAAGTCAGATTCACATAGTGCATTTGAAAATATTACGGTAGTAAATATAATTCGCCTATGCATAGTGCAGATAGCAAGGCACTGCTCGCGACTGTCACTACCGTGTTTTTAAAACTTTTGTTTAGTTACATTTTTTTTAAGTTATTAGTTATTTATTGTTGTTTGGGTTTGGTTACTATTGTTCGCTTGTAGTTTTCTACGATGAGTAAAAAAGGAAAGTTATAGACTATTTATTACTTTAATTAATGACTTTCTTCGACCTTCACTTCAAGACGTTATTGCCATGAAAAACATTGCCAGAAAAGAAAACTTGCGTCACAGATCATTTTTATGTCAACGGTACAGTATGACGTCATTTTGTAACGGTCGTCGACGGCCAACTTGAATCGGACGTGTAATAGATTATTATAGAGCAACAACGACCTTAATTTGGTGTTAAGGAGGAATCAGGTGAGTCACAGCGAGGGAAATCATTTTTGGGGAGAAATATTCATAATCTTCTTTACATATTGTTTTTTAGGTCATTTTCCATCCTCACTTTTTGTTTTTTTTTGTTTTCACACTTACAGAATAATCCAAAACAAAACTAACAATATATGGAGATGTCAGGCGCTAGAATACCTTTTGTTATTTTCGTTATTGGATTAGATTATTCTATTTTCAGTTAATTATTTTATCAGACACTTAATTAATTCTATTCCAATAAAATACTTCAAATTAATTACGATTCAAGGCTTAGAGATAAACAATTAGGGTCTGTTCTTATCAAAAACACAACGAGAAGTAGGATATTTTTAAGGTCTTGTTTGTACCATCAACCAGTTATTACGTAAATAGATAGGTATGTACATATTTAATTTACCCAATTGCTTGCACATGGGCCGTTAGCTATTGCAATGCCCTACGTTCAATGACTCACACCCCAACCAAAATAAACAGCAAATAACGGATGTGAAGCTAATAAAACGGAACTTTACTACCGTTTACCTAAATATAGTATAAATACTTCAGAATAATACCACATAATATTTAGAATAACAATTGGTGGATTTAAAGACAGCAAGCCAGCATAAATAAACTGTAGTGTTAATTATTTTCATCCTATGCAACCTCCAGAATGTTAAAATACTTATTTGACGTAAACATGTATTTAGTCTTTGACTATTGGACGGTTGAATAGTCAAAGTATTTAGTAGAAGAAAGAGAAGAAAGGATAAGTAATATTAGTCATTTTTATAAAGAACTATTAGGTACGTCAACATAATATGTAACGTCCCAGTGATGTCGAGCATATCAGTTCAGAAGTAATTATAAATATTTCAATGGATATTCCATAAATAGTATACATTTCGAAAAGACAATAGGTAACCTCATCATCATCATCATCATGAGTATGAAGAGCGGTTGAAGGTGTCCAAACAAGTCAGCTCGTGCTAGTATACGTTGGGTGCGACGCGTTTCGGCCCTACGGACGTTAGTGTGGACGTAGCTGAGTCCTCACCTTGAGTGAAATCACTGTCATCAGTAGCTCAGCAGTCAACTGCATCGTCATTCAAAAAGGAAGGTCGGAATAACTCACCAGGTTCATCGTCAGTGAGAGTGGAGAGCGGTCGAAGGTGTTCGAGGGAGTCGGCGCGGGCGAGCGCGTCGGGCGCGGCGCGTAGCGGCGCTGCGGGCGTGGGCGCGGGCGCGGCGCCGCTGGAGCCCTCGCCCCGAGCGAACACCAGCTCCACTGCGCCGTCGCTCGGGAATGATGGGTCTGAAAAAAAAATTGTTCTGTAAAGTCGGTTTACGGACGATAGTTTTACATGATAAAGAAACATTTATGAATTGAATTGAATTATTATCACTGTCGTATTTTTTATTATTATACATTATTTTGTATAATAAAAAGAAGGAATTAATTGAAAATTACAATTTTCTCTAGTCACAAGCCAACGCTTGGGCCGATCGTGTGACTCTATCGCTTGTTCCGCGCTCTCGCTTGCACGCGCAGGCTCAGGCGGAACGTGACATTTTTTTGTGCGTGCAGCCGGTGTTCATCGATTTATAAGACGTTATACGTAACGTGGACAAGTAATTGAAAAAAAATACGTCTATGGTTCCTGTTGGTGCTATGAACCATAGACCCAAGAACCATAGACCACATACACTATAGAGACCACATAGACGTAGACAGTACCATAGAGTTAGTAGGTAGATACGTAAGAAGTAGTTAAAATTACTTCCTAATTCTATGGTTTGCACAAATTAGTAATCAATAGAGATTTTTAAACTTGGAAGATTGTAGAAAAACGTAAACAATGACTGATTTGTAATAATTTAGTAGAGCTTTTTAGATCGGTGCACTATACAAGCTAATGTGTGGGAAGAAGTTACAATTTAGGCTAAGCAATAGGGTAGAAAACCACATAGTGAACTTACTTTGTGATTTTAGAAGCTTTACTTTAAAAATAGCAGTTATAGCCTAGGGTTTAAGTCTTCGGCCTCCTTTTCGGAGGGTCCGGGTTCCGAATCTCAGACTGAGATAAGTGCGTTTTGAGCAATTAAATATCTCTTGAAATGGGAAAATTAGCCCTGATCAACATGCTTAATATTCTTAAAAAAACTTAGTGATTCGTGTAAGTAATAGCATAATAAAGGAAATTATAACAGTGTGCCTGATTTCTAAAGTGAATAAATTACCATGCACTGCGTGATCAAGCTGCTGCTTAGTGAAGGAGAGGGTGTGGTCCGCGACGGCGCAAGTGTGGAACTGACACGCGAACACGAGGTGACGCCGAGCGGTGTGCGCGTGCGGGTGCGCGTGCGCGGGCCGCCGGTACGCGCGCACCAGCACGTCGCCGCGCAGCGCCAGCCGCCCCACCCCCACAGTCCAGCCACCGCCGTTCACCATGTAGAGACCTACACAAATTAATATGATAATACTAGCTGACCCAGCGAACTTCGTACCGCCTGTAAAAATATTTAGGGATGGGTCACCCTTATCATTTAATAAAATAATATAATAATATAATAAAGCCTTTTATTACTGAAAACAGAACACAAATCACAAGTTTACAATATACATAGATGTTTGAAATTCTTATATGCATATAGCTTTATTTACTTACTAAATTTTAAAAATTGTATGATTTAAATTATCATTTACAATTTCTTTCAACTTAATTTTAAACATTACACAACCCATACAATCAACACTTCTATATATTCACTTTAAACATTAAAAATAGGTTTGGTGTGTAGGACAGTAAGTAAGTTTTTTTTTTAAATATAATTATATAGGTCCATTAATAGCTCAGTGCTTATTACGAGTACATTAAGTTAATATAAATATGTAGAAGTTATTCTATTACCATTATGTACCTAGTTTGATATTCATTGCTTGTGTTCATTCACAAAATATCAAATTTATTTTATAAGCATTTATCAAAAAATAATACGATAAAAATTAAAATGAACACCTAACAACAGTACTACAACATAGTCTCTTTGTATAGTAGGTAAGTAGTTACACTATTTATAACTCAAGAACGGATGAACCGATTTGGCTCAAAATTGGTGGAGAGGTAGCTTAGAACCAGGAGACGGACATAGGATACTTTTTATCCCGTTCGACCGCGTTTCCGTCAAGTCAATATAAAACCTGGTATAACAAAAATGCATCTGACATGGAATAAAAAAACGAAAATGACAGTGGAAGAACAAAACGTAAATGACAGCTAAACGTTATTTTGTATTTGGTTAATTATGGTAAAAACAATTATAAAAATTATAGTTTAACGTAATTGATAATATCATCAGTAATATGTTTTCTCTTTGAATCATCATTAACAATGCCGCGAGCAAGACGATCAAATGTTTCCTGCTACAAAGCTACGGATTGACGTGATATTGGATAGGTATAGTTAAGAACCTGGAGGGTGACCAAAGATTTCCCGCGGGATGTTATGAACTAAATCCACGCAGACGAAGTCGCGGGCATCAGCTAGTATCTTATATTTTATAATTTAAAGATCTTATTTTTCTTTTATTAGTGACAGATGAGAGATGATATAGGTTTAGATATATAAATATATAAAACTTCTAATATTATGTAAGATTACATTTCTTTTTCTTTTCTATTTTTCAAAATCCATTTTGATATTTAGCAAGGGAGTAAAATACTATAATATAGGATTATATTGAAATATTTTTGGATTTATTATGTTATGTTGTTTTACTATAATAATTATGTATCTACATATGTGTAAATATATGCTTAGAAGCACTATTAATAAATTAAATAATTGCTATGAATTTGAGAATGTCTTTTCAGTGCGCCTGTTAGGCGAAGGCCTCCTCCGGTTGGTTAATATATTTTCTTGATCTTAATAATATACTGCTTATGATATTTCTACTATCCACCAACAGAAGGGTAGTAGTCTAGCGCTCCCCCGGGGACCAGCCGGCTTGGGAGGCGAGAGGGGTAGATGTTCTTAGTTATTTTGATTTTTGATTCTTGTGATGTTTTCGTAATGAACTGTAATTGTTTATGTTTTGCTTTGCAGTTTTCTGATTGTTTATCTCCAGAGAGGATGGAATATTTGTTTTGCACATATTACTTTCCAAAGATGTATCCTTTTGGGCTTTTAAAATTATTATTTTGTCATATTTTAAAATTGCATTTTTCCCTTGTTTTCTTTCTTTCTCAAGATCTTTTTTTAATTCTCTTCTTTTTTCCAATACTTCCTTGGGGAAATCTTCCATTATGTAATAATTTGTTTCTTTAAGTAGCTTTTTCCTTTTCAACATTTCAATTTTATTTCCAACTGTAGATAAGGTAACTACCACTGGTCTTATCTTGTTTTTAGTTTTACCCATTCTTCCAACATATTCTAGGCAAGTTTTATTCAAGTTTAAATTCATTTTATTATTTACAATACTTAATATCTTATCCTCTAAGTCTTGGTAAGAACGTTCATCATCCTCAATTCCGAAAAAGATTATATTTTTTCGCCTTATATATTTTTCCAAATAATTAATATGTTGCTGTTGATTATTTATTTTTTCCTCTAGTTCTATATATTTCTTTTCGATGCCTAAAAACATTTTATTAATATGATCATTTATTGTGTTTGTTATTTCATCTTTAATGTCTAGAAAGTCCTGCTTTTGTCTATTGATTTGTTCTTTTATATTCTGAAGCAATTCTAGGACACCTTCCATAGTAGAAAATATAATAAAGATTTAGTCACGAAAAAACAACTTGTTTCTTTTGTTTGGTTTGGCTATTGATTCTTTTTAATGCTGCCGTATTTATGTGTAGGTAGATTGTCTAGCAAAGTTATAAAGTGTATCTATCGGTCTTCCCAATGTCTAGATAGTAGTAAATGAGTAACTATCTCGTAGGTAGGTAGGTATATGTCTTTCAAAGTTTTATTTCGCTGGTTTACATATGAATCTGAGCCTTAAGTTATATGACATAAAGTATTAACGTAAACCATACCGTTTTTCGCTGTTGATAAAATTATCCGTCCACCTTCACTTTTCATACAGTTTTTTCAAGTAATTAATTCCACTCAGTATCAATATTGACACGAAAATAACTTAATTATATTTTGCCAAATAAGTATTTATCGATATTTTTTCCGATATTCATTGTATAGAATACACGATGAGCAATATTTTCCTATTTCTCTGAAAGTTTGTTGACCCTTATCATTTAGGGGTATGAAAAATAGATGTTGGCCGATTCTCAGACCTACCCGATATGCACATAAAATTTCGTAAAAATCGGTCCAGCCGTTTCGGAGGAGTTTGGTAACAAACACCGCGACATGAGAATTTTATATTAAAAATCTCCGAGAAAATGCGCTTATACGGGACATGGGGACATTCACTATCGATGAATTAAAAACGTTATAATTATGTTAAATAACAAAAATAATAAAAAATATATTTGAAGTCCACTTAATGAGCTCTAGACAATGACACCCCACTTGCCAGGGTAAAAAATAAAATTTTATTTCGATTTCTTTTTCATGTATGGCCCCCTTTATTTTTTAATTTAATTTAATTTTTATTATTTATTGTTCTAGCGGCAATAGAAATACACACTGTGAAAATTTCAACTGTCTACCTATTACGGTTTACGAGATGCAGCCCGCTGACAGACGGACGGACGGACAGACGGACAGCGGAGGCTTAGTAATAGGGTCCCATTAGCACCCTTTGGTTACGGAAACCCTAAAAATGGAAAACGATATCTTGGAAGAGCTTAGATAATATGTACTAAGTAATGATAGCGCATCATCTTTTAATGCCCATCTTGAAGATCACTAACATTAACTATGTAGCGTATTTAAAAAATTAAATGTGTACCCGATGTGTAAACGCATGTGTAATTCTCGTAGATCTTGAGGAAGGCGATGGTGGGCGTCGTGGGCGCCGCCAGCGAGCCCGCCACGCTCACGTGCGTCAGATGTAGAGGCGCTGCATTCACCCTTATCTGACCTGCTAGCAGTCCGGCAAACGTGTCGATGTATCTGCAACCAAAGAAATTACCATGAGAATGCCACAACATTTCCTTAGTCAGGCTGAACTTTTTGTTGATTTTTATCTAACACTAGCTGCTGCCCGCGACTTCGTCAGCGTGGATTTAGTTTTTAGAATCCCACGGGAACTCTTTGATTTTCCGGGATAAAAAGTCACTCTCCAGTTTCTCAACTATACCCATGTAAAAAAATTAAGTCGATCCGTAGCTCTGTTGCGGCGTGATTGAAGGACAAACCACAAACCAACAAACCAGCAAACAAACAAATAAGTGTAAAGCTTGTATAAGGAGTGGGTACGACAATAGTATACTGTATACCGGTTGGGAATTGAACCTTCCACCTTTCAGTTTCGAAACCACACTTTTAACCGTTAGACTATCGAGGCTATTCGATTTAATAAATGACATATAATCATTTGTTGTTTAAATACTTTTTAAATATGCTAAAAATTATAGGCAATCATAGCGAATTATTCTTCTGGTCCCTCCGATTAATTTAATTCCGATTTTAGACACCATTATTATGCAGTCATGTAGTAATGGAGAGATCGTCTAAACATTAGCAATACTTCTTCTCTAATACCGTTACATATGCTTTCTTTAAAGCTAAATATATATGGGCAACATAACAGTATGGATTTTTGTAGTCTGTTCATATCTGGATGACAATAAATAAAGTACACAAAGGGCAAACAGTCCGTGTTTATTTCAATTTTGTGGAAATAAGCACCTATCAGTGTAACCATGTTGGGAATGTGCGAGTGCAGAAGGGTATAATATTCCACATTATGACATATAAGTCATGTTGGACCGCCTCCTCATTAGAAGGCCCGAGAAGTACAGACCAGTATACTGATTAGTCGGAGGTGGCTTAAGTCTTTTTATTCCTATATAAAAGGACCTTTAACTGCTGTAAAGGTATTTTAACGATTCGTATACCGTTCAATTTAATTGCTGTATGCGATAAAGTTACATGGTAAGCTGTAGGTAAATTTAGATGTAGATTTATGTGAATTTAATTATTTTCTTAGATAATATGCTTGTTTCCGGTAAGTATATCTATTAATAGGCTATTTGACTACTTTTAGAAAATCATCTTAAATTGTTAATAATGCTATGCTGAAGCTAACAAAACATATATTTCGGCATAATTTTCATTATTTTTCATAAAAATCGAGAAATAAATTCAAAAAAATAAATTGCCGCCGAAACGTTCCATTTGCTCTCATGACGTAACAGTTCACATTTCAAACAATGACAATTTTATAATATGTGTTTAGGCCGCGTGTCGCATACTATTTGGTATTTAATAAAATAGTAACGATGAAAAACAGACGAAATTAGCCTATTACGCCGCACAAACACGTCGAAATGTATTGACAAAATGAGAATTCCATAGGTGGTGTGGACTGTGACGTCATTCGAGATCACGGAACGTTTTCGATCACGTGACCATGGCCAGAATTATAGCAATTTAATTTAATGTTTTCTAATTAAATAAAGCTTTATTTTTTAGTTTTGTCGTATGGAATAATGTTTTTAGATAATAATCTTTTAGGATGACACCAGTTGAAACGATATTTTTATTATAGTCAAATACCCTATTATGGCGGAGTAAATAGTATTGAAATCTTTGATTCTTCAGCTGCACTTTCAGTGAAAGTATTTTTCGACTGACATCTGTTACATCGGTCTCCAAACGCAGCAAACAGTTTTCAAATAATTCTGGGACTTATGTGATTTTTTATGACCCGATTTCATCAACATCGAGTGACATTTTACCGAGCATGAAATCGGGCGTACTGACAGTTTTTGTATTGAAAATACAGTTAAAATATCACGCTCGGAAAATACATATTTTCCGTTGGTGAAATCGGCCCTTATAAGATCCTTCGGGTTTTCTGTCATGAAAATTCAGTCTTGCGCGTGATCTCTCTTTAATCATGTCTGATTACTTTTCTTACAGATGTAATATGTGTCGGACTATTCCCACTCTATAGTGAAGAAATATAATAGCATTTGCACCTGTGTTTTCGCATTTTCACTTGTGCACAGTGCTTATTGATAAATAATAAAATCGAAAGTTTGTTTTTGTGTTCGCTTTTTTTTCAATCATGCTGCAACAGAGTTACGTATTTCAGAGATTTTTGCATGATTGATGTGATGCTATTTTTGTAGTTATAGCTGAGAACCTGACATAGGCTACTTCAATGATATTTATACACGTCATTTATATAAGTCTGGAACATCAGCCCAAGGTTGCCTGTCTGTCGGTATTCTACAGGATATATTTCGGAGAGTGTGCTCAAGAACTATTTGAACTAGTTCCCTCATCACCCTTCTGCCACCGAACTGCAAGGCATCGCTCGAATTTGCACCGCTACGTGGTTGAAATTCCACGATCCCGCACTAAGCGCTTTGCTTCCTCGTTCCTAATACGCACCGCTAGAACTTGGAATGCTCTACCGGCTTCCGTTTTTCCAACTGACTATAACTTGGGTACCTTTAAATCAAGAGTGAATAGGCATCTTCTAGGCAAGCGCGCTCCATCTTAGGCTGCATCTTCACTTACCATCAGGTGAGATTGCAGTCAAGCGCTAGTCTATATATTTAAAAAAAAACGTCTTTGGGCTTTTTATCAACCTATCTACACCTAATAAAAGTTAGTGTAATAATATTACCGTTTATTGGAAGGCAGCTGGAACATGGGCACCCGGTCGTCGAGGTACCGCCGCATCGCGTACCGGTCGAGCGCGTGCTCGGGCGCGCCGCATATCGCCGAGTAGTGCATGTACGCCGCCACCAGGACTCCTAGCCTTTCGCGGTTGCCCCTGTGGAAAATGATAGTATATTGATTAAAAAAGAAAGATAACGGTCGAATTAAGAACGTCTTTTTTGGATTCGGTTAAAAAAAGAGCTTCACCTTAACCTATCGCCCATACACTAGGTACTACCGGTCTTCTTGAGAGAAGGGTTAACAAAGTCAAAATGAGAAGGGTAAACAAGATAAAGAGTTCTAACTTATAACAGAAAC
The DNA here is from genome assembly GCA_029955525.1 of Oeneis ivallda. Lineage (NCBI taxonomy): Eukaryota > Metazoa > Arthropoda > Insecta > Lepidoptera > Nymphalidae > Oeneis > Oeneis ivallda. The sequence continues at coordinate 16,194,275 of JARPMR010000002.1, read as the reverse complement.
ACCCGGATACTTATTTTAACTCTTAAACACAATAATTGACGTGATTTTGGCGTTTTTATCATTAGATAACCTAAACCGGTCACCTAATATTTGGCTTTTAAACATTCGATACGTTTTAATTTGATTTTCTTATATTATTAGTTTTTTTCCAGTAGCATCTATAGGTGTTTCATTACCAATGAAACTGGGTGAGCGCGATTTTGACTGTAAATGACAAAAAAACCCATGAATCCCATGGGGCTTTTCCAGCATGTCTAGTAGAGGGTGGGCAATCGGCAATCGGTGCTTAGCTCATACCGTACGTTGTACCAAATTGATTCTCTGATTTGGCGGATAGAAATAGGTATAAGTTAGGGGATGGGAAAACTCAATAAAACTCCAAAACCCCACAAAACAATCATATCCGTTACCGACTATTGAGTCAACTTACTTATTTAATGTATTGAAAATTACAAAGTCTTTATACACTGTCAAAAAAGCACTAATGTTAATGAAAGCAGGCTGTTCGTCGCCTCTGTACTAGTATACTACTGAATGTCACGAGTATACTTATAGTACACGCATTGTGTTTGCGTACATCCATTATCTCGACACTGAAGTGTTTTGCTTGGGTTAAATTGTTCCTATGATTCACGCATAATGTGAAAAGCTGCGAAGAATGAGGTTGAGAGCAAAATTTGATCAGTGCGTCTACGAAAATTTAGTACGACGTACAACTAAGTACGACTTCTAAAAATTAAGTAATCTAATGATTTATGGATTCGAAAAGCGTTACGCAAACAAAAAGTAAAGTTTTGTATAAAGTAATTCAGTGTCTTGGATATCTCGAAGTAGAAGTTGGAGAAGCAGCGTTGGAAGAACTACTATGTACTGTACTATGCGGACAACAGATTTCAAGCAAGTCTGGGAACTATTTTGACGTTGTAAACAGTTGTGAGTGTCCAAGGAACTAAAATTAGATAGCGCACTAGTTGACAACTTGATAGTAGCACTTGGCACTTCCTGCATCCCTACATTATTATTTCCAGCGACACTCGTATGTCAAATGTGGCGCTTCAAATTGATCCATAATCCAAGCTGTCATTTGTATCTTAGTGTTAATCATAGATTAACTATAAAGTTCAGTGACTTAATACTTACTCTGAGGACTTAATATACAAAAATAATCCGTACCGTCCGTGATACCTAATTTTAAAACAGTAGACTTCGGGTTTAATTTTTGAATTTCAATGTCTTGAGGAAAATGTGGTAACTCACCATGCTAAAAGTATGGCAACGTTCTTTGGATGCGTCACAAGCCAGCTCTCGATGTGTTTGCAGGCAGCACAGAGACGCTCGAGCGGCGGCGCCAGGTCTCCGGGCCAGCCCAGGGACTTCGCGCGCCCGAACACGGTCCTTGCTGCGCGCTCGTCGCCGCCCCCGTCGCCTCCGCTCACTTCAAACACCTACAAGGATAAGCACAAGAATAAAAACAGAGTATTTGACTGACCAGACTCCAGAATTTTTCAGAAATTAGAATAACCAGAATCACCGCTATATCTCAACCGTTTGCGTCGATGAAGAAGCAATGGGAGGGGCACATCATTCAAAGGACCTATAGGTAGACGGTGGTATACCAAGGTGCTAGTCCTTAATCGGCGGAACGACATAGGAAACGACAACATCAGTCACAGAGAGCCGCTGGATACAGGCGGCGCAAGACCGAGGCCTGTGGACTTACATGCAAGAGACAATATGGACGTCTACCGGTTGATGAAGAAGAAGATGTTTTTTTGTGATGTGCTTGCTGACTTCTGTCAGAAAGCACATCTAGAATAGAGAAGAGACTATGCCATCGTCAAATCTCTACGTTCGAACATGCAGATTAGCTTCTGCCATACGAAGGATAAGACATGCCGACGCTAGGGGTTTCGTTGCTACGGTTTCAGCGGTGGAGGTGAAATTTTTGCCAAGAAATTACTTATGCCATGACATGTCAAGAAATTATGGTCAAATCATTATCTCATCTCATCATCAAAGTTGGTAATTTCAGTTCAAAAAGATCGTAGATTTATGTACGCTGAGCGTTGTACTGTTGTACAATATTTAAGGCATATACCATGGAACTAGGAACTACGACTACGTCGAATACCTAAAGTTAATTTTGTATTATACTTGTAACATAGGTAGTGCCTAGTAGATTGGTAAAAAGCGTTGACCGTTGTGTTCCGACTTGGTAAAAAACAAGCGTCAATTTCAAACATCTCAAACCACAATTCCAGGAATAGCAATTTTATAGGGTCAGTTTGTCTATGATGATGAAATGTGTACAGAATTAGGATGCGGTGGCAACTGGCATCAATTGGTGAGGCTGATCCATTTTGCATTTAATACACATCTCGAGGCTGCCGCACGGGCTCATTTTATTGACACAAAACTTTTACCGTCGAGTGTCAGACGTCCACATCTATCACACGACGATCTCTTGTAGCTTGTAGGGATTTCATTCGGCTCCACTTACACTAGTTTGATGTTTTCGTCGGTCCGTCTAATAAGAGATGTCCGGTGCAAGGTCTCTATTCAAACTTATTTTGTCTGAGATTCCAACACCTTGGGACCCCGACGCGGACGTCTGGGTTCTTTGAACTATGTATCCCAACGTATTTTAGGTTTTTCGAACAATGTAGCCTGCCTATTACATCGTCATGCTTTGCAACCCTTTGGGTTATATCACTGACTGTGGGTTTTTTACGAATCATCTCAATTCTGATTTGACAATAAAATTTTAGATAACATTAAGGTGGCTACTGGCTTTGAGCTTAACTGAATAAATTAAGATACTCGTAGATGTCGGATGAAGCCGTCAATTCAGTTACAGGCGTTATCACCACACTACCTTAATCGCCTCCTCACCTGGTGATAAGTGCGGATGCAGTCAAGGTTGTAAGAGGGCTAACTTGTTAAGGATATGACAGTTTAATTAAGCCTTTACCCATACACCGAAATATCGGAGAAGACTATGGCGCAGAACACTGCGCCAAAGAGATTGTCTTGTAGATTAATATAGATTAATATAGATTAAAACGTTAATCAGTACTGACCATGTAATGTTCCCCGTGCTTGTTGTTCAGCATGTGAGCGGCTTGCGCCTCAGCGTGGGCGTCCCTCTCGGGCAGGTGCAGGGCCAGCATACGCTCCGCCACATAGCACAGGTCCAGCCGGGAGCCGGGCCCGCCAGGTCCGGGGTAACTCACTGATCGAACTCCTCCCTGAAAATGATCATCATCATCATCACCAGCAACTCGTCAACGGCTCACTAGTGAACGCAAGTCTCCTCTCCACGCTGGCCCAATGCAATTTGGCAGATTTCACACACCTTTGAGAACATTATGGAGAACTCTCAGGCGTGCAGATTTCATAGTGCCTAACCCGTAGATTAGGCATTTTACTAAATTAGTTAATCCATGGGTTAGGCCATAGGGCCTAGATGGCTCTAGAGCCACGTGGGCATTCGTATGTATCAGAAAGTAAGAAATAAATGTCACAAGTTTGACAGGAAAAGTATAACATTAGATCGCGTGGGATGAACTTTATTCCTAAACTTGTACTATAACCATCAACCAAAAAGTTTAATCGCGTTATAAAGAAAACTTGGCACTTCCAAAGTTGTTTATGCTCAAACCCATATTATAGCTGATCTAACCCATAATATAATAATATATCCTTCCCCATTTTAGCATTTTATTATTATCGGTCAGTAAAGCAGTAAAATAAAGTAAACGGTTAGTTCCTGTTCTATAAAACTTGTCAATTTATCACTGCGGGTGATTTCTTGACTACAATCGCTTCTTAACTCTTCGCATAAGCCGTAAATAAGAATTTACGAGGGCTCGACTGAGTAGGTATAAGAAAGGTAGGTAGGTAAGGTTACAGTTAACTGTGAAAAGCCCTTATTAACTCAAGAGTGTTTATGTGAGATCAAATACACAAAGCCGTAGGTGCTACATAAGTCTTAACTCTGTGAAAGTGACACAAATAGTGCGTGGGCGGGCGCAGGTGAAAAGCATTGCGTTCACAACTTTATCACACAGCTAATCCGCTTATTATGCTATTTCCATGCCCAAGTAAACTTTAACCGACAAATAGGACATTATGGCGGATTGCAAATACAAAAACTGTCTCAAATCTTTATTCGTGGGGTAAAAACTTGGCGTTGGTGATATTATACCTATAGGTATAGGCCCTTAGTGCACTTAAATTATTATCAGTAAGAGTCAATTAATAAATAAGACGGCCTAGACGGGTAAGGCCATCGGGTATAATTGGGGAAACTTTTAGATTTAGCACCATAAAAAATAGACTACCCAGCGTAACGAATAATCGCTCAGTACCTAGTGTAGATTCGAAAGCAAAGTGAAATATTTATTTATTTATTTTACTTATTTATTTATTCACCTTTAAATACACTATCCTTACAGTTTAACCCGATGCGATAGTGTATATATAAAAAACACTAAAATATAAAACACACTGATAAAATTTATTGAACACTTACATATTCTCTCGCGAAAGAAGGCGTAGCAGATGTTGCTGGGGCGCTGACTGCTCGAGTCTGCAACAATATACAAACAATTCATATAAATAATTTGCATTAGAAAATCTTTGCCAGCATTTTTCGCTTCATTATCATCATCTCAACCCATCGCTGGTTCACTTCTGGACCCAGGTCTCGTCTAAGAATTGAAGGGTTCAAGCTGTCTGCCACACAGGCCAAGTGCAGATTGACAGATTTCACACACCTTTAAGAACATTATAGTGAACGCTCAGCCTTACAGGTTTCTTCACGATGTTTTCTTTCACCGCTATGCCAAGTGATATTATTAACGTACATAACTTCGAACCCTGGGTCCCCCGAAAAAGAGGCCGAATTCTTATCCACGAAGCTTTCGAGCTAAACATCTCATTGTCTCAATCGAAATGCTATTGAATTAAATAAAAGATAACGATTTTACGTTGATATGAGTAGGTTCAATAAAAAGCATTTTAGGAAAATGAGATGCAGCTCTATCGTTTCTAATTGCGGCGAACGAAATTACAGTGGAACGAAGAATAAGCCCATAATACCAAATAACTAATTCCCCTTGCGGCGGCAGTAAAATTTTCGGCCAAAGAGACGCCACTAAAAATTTATTGAACACGAAGGAATCGCTGATGGAAATGGGGCAGACCTAATTTTGTTTACATTGCAATATCTACGCTCAAAGCTTCATAATATTTTGCTGAGCTCACCGAGGTTATATATAATATTATTAATTTTTATTTTAACTTTTTCGTTCCTTTGATGTATTTTTTAAGTTAGATTTCAAAGCCATTGAAGGTTGATGTTATCTTAATGTCTTGTCCAATGTGGTTGATAAATGATCGCTGGGGGCAAGGCGTGGTTAAGTGATTACTGCAGCTTTTACTGAGGGTTCCTGAGCTAATTGACGTTAGCTGCATTATCATTACTTAACGCGCCGCCCGACGTCGTCACCGCGTTCCCAGAACAATTAGGTATAATAATGTCAATATTACTTAACCAATAAAAATTTTCTAAAATAAGATGGTCTGTATATAATTTTTTGTGTCGAAATTAATTAATCAAGTATCTACTTAAGTATTAAGAATAGGATTAAGCTATCTAATAAAATAATTTAAAAAACTGTGGTTTTATGAATATCAGCGTATTTATAACTCTACCTTGGATTCTGGTATGAATTTGCACAATACTACTTTGTAAATATCAATTGTAAAATCTAAAACATTTTGTTTACATTATGCATTAGGATGTATGAAAATAAGGAATATAAAAATTTAATATTTGAAAGCTCTTGAATATTTTTTGAAACCCATTGAACCCATGAAAACCAGGATAGGTTTTCATTATCCAAGGAAAAATAGCTGGTCCAAGACCACCTGGTCGGAGAAGAACATCGTGGCTTTAAAACTTACGCCAATGGTACGGGAAAAGTACCCGATCATTGTTTCGTGCAGCAGCGTCCAAGGTGCAGATAGCCCTAATGGTTGCCAACCTCCGATAGGAGTCGGCACTACAAGGAGAAGGAGAAGAAGGATATATGCTCTGACAGTGTCCTATGGAAAGTCCGTCAAATTTTAAAAATTCGTCGGTTAAACGTTACTTGGCGTGAAATTGGCACTTGAACAGAAGATTTATTCCTTACGTAGGTACACGCTTATCATTGTTGGATCTAGTACTAACTACCAAGTTATAAATTATGAAAAGCAACTGACAGTTAAATCCGATACGCACAGCGCAGTGGACAATCCAATTGGTGTTATCTAATCATTGAGCAGATCACAGCTTCGAGCGTCAAGCCGCAACGCGCCGGCGTCCATTTACACTTTTTACTCTCATTAGACCTTTCACATCAATCACAAGTGAAGATTTCATCGACATTCAGAACCACCATAGGCGGCAGCCGACATAGATTAGTAAACTTCATCCAAGTTTTTGTATAAAGATGAATAAAGTTTAAATGTGCTTTCGAGGTATCGTGTAGGTAATTTTAAGAAAAATAAATAAATCATATTATACCTACTAGATTCTTCAAGAACAGACAAACGCCCTTTTGAACCCCTTTGGATGTACCTGGATCGACAAAGGTTGGAGAAAGGTGGGAGATGGTCTAAAATGTATGCTTTGCTGTATGACGATCGCAATGTGCACCTGTGATTAGCTGACACTCTCTCACAATTGGCCATAATGAATTGTTGCAACAAGAATACATGAGTTCAGCCAATTATCATATTAGCAACGATTGATGCAGTTTTTGTACAATCGACCAGCTGAAAGGCCGAACTAGAAAACCCAATTGTTACCAAGTGGCCTTACAAATTAACGAGTTTCAGCTTCTGGCGTCGGAGACTATGGTTTTCTAAGGGTCATTGATTCACTAAATTAGCGAAGTAACTAGACAAGTCAAAGCACCAATGATTTCTATAATTCAATTAATCTATGATTAAAACTAGATTGGATGTCCCCATACAAACAACATAAATGTATCAATTTGAAGCGCCACATTTGACATACGTGTGTCTCTGGAACTAATAAAATATTGCAAATGGCGCACTGACCTCTACAATTAATCTATGATTTCATTTGAAATAGATTAATTATAGAGATCGGTTATGAAATCATAGATTAATTATAGAGGTTGGTGCGCTATTTTCTATATTATTAGTTCCAGAGACACTCGTCTAACTGCTTGCAGCGCCATAATGGCGTCAATCAATTATGTCCAAAAACATGACAGCAGCGCCTCCAGTATGAACATAGATTAATTAGTATAGATCTCAGTGCAAAGCACACACCATTGCCTTCTTTTCAAGTTTGGCAGTAGTCCACCCGGCGCGCCGCGGCCCTCGCTGCAGGTAGAACGCCGCGCGCCACAGCGCGAACGCGAGACGATGGAGCGCCCTCGCAGCCTCCGACTCGCGCCCACTCCGCGTGCCTTTGGGTCGCATCCTCACCTCACTTGACTCACTTTTACTTTGTTATTGCAAAACATTATTAAGCCTGTCACTAAATCCTTTTTGTTAATCATTTTAATTTTTTCAAGGCACTTTATCAACTGATTATGAACTGCGATTAAACGAAGAGCATCGAAGAGTACACCACTTGTAAGTAATATCCCACTAAAGCGAAACAATTAAAGATTAAATAAGAAATAGTTTAATTCGTCGTTATCGACCTATAGTCACCTATAGTATTGTGGAAGGCCTATAACGAGCCTCAACGGCTGCAATACGTTCCATGACGTCGGTCCTTGGAAGGTCCATGCGAGGTTACGATTCCAGCTCATTGGATCCCACCATCTAGAAGTCCTTTGAAAAATGTGGCCCGCCCATTACCACTTCAGCGGTGTAAACGGTAGAGCTATGTCGGTGACTCTGGTTCTTCTACTCTGGACAACCGTAATCAGACGAAATAATTTTGATTACTTAAATTGTTTAAATATCCTAACTTGTAGTCTAGCCAAAGACTTCTTCCTGTTTTTCAAGTTATTTTAGTAAATGTTAGAACGAAATTTCTCCTTTTGCAAAGTCACAATGTATTCCGCTACAGTTTCCTGTGCAAACAAAAGCGGTGCAGTCAAAAGCTCTTTACAGCCGGATATTCATAAGTGTGTACTATGCCGCCGTTGTAAATTGAGCGCTGCTGAAGCGCTTGAATGCAAAGGACAAAAAGAAGGCCTAAAGGCAGCGCTGTAAAGCGGCGGATGCTGTAACCTGTAGCCTGTACGCATTCAGGCGGCCGCCTGGCGCGCCCGGGGGCATGCGCTCCTGCATTGCGGAATCCCAAACGTGACATGGATTGCATTGCACATTGACAAATTATCAGTACTGTCATAACAGGAGCATAATGTTGGGGACTAACCAAATAAATTTTTTATTTACTAGTTCTATTTGTTTACATTTCTCTGTTTTTCACCAGTTTTTGTTATTGAAATTTACGATATTCCTGAAAATTGGGCGGATTTAACTTATTAGCACCTTTTACTTCTGTGTCGGTTCTGAGGGCTGTATTTTTTGCGGTCATAGACCATTAGGAAGCATTGCTGTAATCGTGTTTTTACCTTTTAACTATAAGTATTACAATTTCCTTGATAAATACTGGATCGATTTTGATGCGTTTTTTTGTACTGATAGAGGAATTATATTTGTGAGCAGGTTCTTAGATATGGTTAAAGGCAACAGGGCATCAGGGCCCGCAGGGGGTTTATAATCATTTTTATATATATTCAGTTGCTCTACCTTTGTACGAAGAATAATAAAATGTTTCAAAACTTATGAATTGCTCTAATTAAATGTTAAAAATACTATGTATTAATAGTACAGTTAATTTTAGCCCCCGCTATAACCCTGACCTTCCCAACAAACGCGTGCCGAATGTGAGGGGTGAACAACCTCGGGGGGTGAGCAGTGAGCTTCATCTAAATAAGAGACCGTCTCTTATAAGGAGTGAACGGTCACCAACTGTCGACAATCTTCACCCTTTTATTTTGGTTACAGCTTTTTTGTTTATTTTACTAGCTTTACAGATGTATGAATGCTGACGCGAGATTGCCTTTTCCAAGGGACTACACAGCTGTGAGATAATCTAAAAACTATTGCATCGTTATGATGATCTTATGACGTAATCACGTCTGATTAGCTGAATATATGACGTTATTGCTGCAATGAATTTTAACCAATAGCAAGAGAGTACCAGCCAAGAGGTAATCGAGATCGTCGCAATGTAGCAATCATTTTTAGACAATCCCACAGCTGATGCACTGAAAGCGGACTCTAAGATTGCAGCTTTGATTCAGCAGGCCGATCATGTATAAGCTGCATTAGTCATTGCTTCAGTCAGTTCTTTCTGCAACGATCCATGCCTTTCTGTAGCAATCATTTTTAGAGAATCCCACAGTAGTTGTCATTTCTATTATTATTTATTACATCGAGACGGACAGTGCGCAGTCTGTCAGCGTGTAATTTGAATACAATCTGCTGCTAGAACTATAGTTATAACTATACGCTTAAACGCTGCACGATTAAATGCCTGCTACACGTCAACCGTACGCGTAAATCAAAGTTGACCGCAAGTTTCGATGCAGTTACGTCAACTGCATCAAAACTGCAATATTTTGAACGGCTCGCTGTGTAAATACAGACCCTCTGTCTTCACGTTTCATATTTTGAAATTCGTCTATTGCCATTATCTAACTCTCCAGATATTTTCTTTATTTTCACTCTTTACGCACTTTGAATAAACATAAGTAATTTACTTGTATTTAAATCTCTGATTATTCAATTAGGTACTACATTACCGATTTATCAAGTGGTTCCAATCTTATCTCGAGTAATGTAATGCTAGAGTTTGTACTTCTTTATCTCGAGTCTCGCTACGATATCATAAGATTGTGCGACATTACCATACCTTACTTCAGTTTAAATTAAACCATTTTAATTAATGATGAAATTTTTGATAACAACTTTTATGAAGTTGCCATCTGTATTTGGTGCGTTTAATTTGGTATTTTCGTTTTTTTTTTAGTTCACGCTCGTCTACACATCCTCAATAACTTCACATTTAGAAGGGGGATTGGGATTCCCTTTGAATAAAATAAATTCAAATTACAAGTCACATTTTGAACACTGCACTTTTTTAGTGAAATCCACCACACGTAATTCAAGTATTTAAAAGAGTTTTTATACAGGGTTTTTCGCGTTCGGTAGACATCGCACGGCGCCGCGGCAGGCACTGGCAGCCGGCACCCCAGCCGCCAGCGTCTCGACGCTCGCCGTTCCGACGCCGGTGCGTTACTAGGCAACGCGCATCTCGTGGTTCCATAGGCTCCGATCTGCTGATAATACACGGCTTACTAACTAGCTTTTAGCACTATATCTCCTTGAGGAACTTGCTTTGTTTGACGCTGTTATTTCCGAGTAGAATTACATATCACCGATAGGTATACATGAGATATATTTTTTTAACTGGAAAAGTTTACTTTCTAATTCTCCCTACATTCAGCCTATACCAATATTATAAAAATTTTAGCTAAATCTAGCAATTACGAGCAATATAATTTATAAAAAGAGATATGAGCAATTTATACTGCTACACTTTATTACACCTAGGTACCTTTATCATTCAGAACAAAAATATCGCTTCCGACAGCTTCCGATTCATAATTGTACCTATGCGACTATTCAAACTTAGCTACAATATATAATACTACAATAGCATAGCATATTCTTTAATATTTTAAGGGTTCGCAATAAAATATTGGAGATGGACAGTACCAAACCTATTCATTGCAGACTGAGAGCTTTCTTACTATGTCCGTAAACTACTAGTATGGGACTGCGAATAAATGAAGGAATTCGTTCCTTAACGCTTTTTCAATTGACAAGACGCATCCAAGTACGAAATCGGTAATTATCTATTATAAATCTAGCGAATCCAATCAAGTTGGAGCGATGCCGAAAATGCAGCCGCGCCACCGGATGCGATATATTTTTCAATTCATTAATCACCTACGGTCTTATCAAAGCTTATGTAGAGATATTTTTGAAAGATTGTCTTTGCTATTAAATATTATTGTAAATTGTAATAATATTTATAGTGACTATACTAAGATATGACTATACTAAGACTAGGTATACTTCAGTAAATAGATACAGAACCATGGGGATACTTATTCAACGATGTTCAAGCATAAAAAAATACGCGGTTTGCAATGTTCATTACTCATAATCTTATGAGCCTATGACTACTCTAATTTTTAAAAATACAATTAAAAAACCTTTACTTATATGATCTGTTCTACATTTTGAATGTACTTTTTATTCCTGTAAAATAAAGGGTTTCTGCAAGATTTTTAAAAACCTAACTGAACAGACGCGGGCTAATATGCTGTGTTGAATGACATCAGTACACCTCGCTATAAAAATAGGTACAAATCGTGGCGCAGTAATTTCTACTACACAGTTCATTCATAATTTCAGCGGAGACGTACGTGAAGGCGTGAAGACAGAGCCGCGGCAACCCGGCCGTGACGCTAGTCGCGGACGAAGCTATGCGCTAAGCGCTTCCGTAAACAAAACATCGTGTGCAGGGTTGCCACTTGCCATCCGTCTCGACTCCCGATATATCGGGATAGAGCACTGTGTTGGCCTGACATTTCCCTTCAAAAAACTATAGAATAGAATAGAATAGAAATGTTTTTTTATTCAAATAAACTTTTTTACAAGTGCTTTTGGATCGTCGCGTCGATGAGTCTAGTACCTACTGGTTCGGAATGCCCTTCCTGCCGAGATGAACCAGCAAGAAACTCGGCTCTTTTCAAAACAAGTATACAATACAATAGATACTATGCTATAACGTCTCGATTCATAGATAAAAATTTTGTGTGACTTAGATGTCCTCTTTCGTAACTCCTAAATAAAATAAGTAGGTATACTTATGAAATCTCTTCCCTAATATTATTAAACGAGTTAGTTAAAAGGTATGTCCTTCAATTATGCAACAACGAGTTTTTGCATAGGTATGATTTTTGAGAGATACAAAATAAAACTATTCTGGGAAAAGAAAGGGTTTCCGCGAAGTTTTAAAAGCTCCAAGCGGACGAAGTAACAAGCATAAACTAGATAAACATAAAATTCAAAAAGGTCCAGTGTAAACTTGGAACATAATGAGTGAAAAAATGTTCTTGTAGGTACATTAACTTTGTTACTACTACTTATTCTTGTTTTTACTTTTTAGTTTACGGTTTGAGTTGTTGTATTAAGCAGTGCGACATGACCCTTAAGCGTGTTCTGACATGCACTTGTCCAATTTTATTACTAACCAGATTGGAAAAACATTTTCCTCCCAATGTCCCGTCGAGACACTAGTCAAATATGGCAACCCTAACAGTCAGCGAAGGGAGAGCTCGTAGGTGAGCGGCTATTACCCTCTACAAAAATATAACCCTGAATTACGTTGCCCTGTTAAGAAAATGCACGTTATTACGCTATTTTTGTCCACGTGAGATGTAACAGATCTTTTATCCGAGGCTTTATAGAGTGATTATATAAATTATATTTGTGACCTTATGTACGTGTAGGTACATAAGGTCATGCAATTTTTGTAATTTTTATCAGTCAGTTTCTGTAACTGTACTTAGTGTAGAAAAACAAATAACGGGCAGTTCCTATTTATTAAAATTATTGCTATACCTCAAACATTGTCATGTTGATTTAAATAAAAATCCCGTGGGACCTTATAAGAGATCAATCCTGCACCCCGATTCAGAAACTTGCGATATCATAATATCGATCGATTCGGTTTGTTATAGTACGATGAATTTAAATTCAGAATAATCGTATCGACAGAGAAGTTGCCAAAATCGAAACCGAATCGAACCGACGTAGATATCGTTCGATTTCTTCTATCAAACGCTATTCAGAACAACATTATCAAATTTAAAAAATTTCGATTCGAGATCGAAATCGTATCGAAACGGTAAGTTATCGAAATGTTCTGAATCGGGGTGCTGGTGTGACAGAAAGTCCCATTAAAATCAGTTCAACCGTTTCGAAGATTAGACCGAACCGATTAGAGACGAACACGGTAAGTAAAACAATTTAAAAAACCGTTTCAGTTATCATTCGCATAATAACATGTATTATGTGTTTTCTATGCTAGGTATTCTTAAATAGCATATAGGAATACCTAGATATATATTGATTGATAGATAGTTATTTGCATATAGTATATGCTAATAACCATCTATCAATCAATAATAATTACTGTGCGTGTAAAATAATTACCTGAAATAGCGTAACAGTAATCAATCACGACACCTGCCTGTGCTCTGACAAAACAACGTCATTGAAAAAAATTTCTAATAGCTTGACGATCTTTTGGACAATATTCAGAATGCTACGCCGCGCCGCCCGCCCCCATATACCTAAATGTTGCATCGCTTGAATCCCGCATTATTTTACTGCAATATAATATTATATCGATCACACACAACTCAAACAATCAGATATGCGGTCGGACCTTTGAGTATTAAGGCAGCACACTTTCGGAATACAGTCTACCAGTATATTATGTATCATATTCGACAAATCGCATGCACTTATAGAATATGACACTAAGAATACTGGCTGAATTTCAGCACTTAACAGCGATGCTTTACGCAAAAAAAAATTGGCAGTCATAGGGACTGTCGATAGAAGTGAAAACTAGATTTGCTAATAATTAAAAACAAATGTAAAATTAAAATAAAAAAAATCCAAAAAATTAAAATAAAATAAATAAAAATAATTAAAAAAAGCGCACTGTCACGTATCGTGAGTGAACCTGCGACATCATACATTAAACGGTAAGGAAGGCGGCTCCTGGCTGACTATGCCGTACAAGGTTGCTTGAGAATCTCTAAAATGTTGAACGCTTACTGAAATCTCCAGCTGACGATGGTGACGGTGACGATTTCGCGAAATCAATGTTTTTTGCTCACCCAAAAAAGTGCTCAACGTACCTTAAGAAGTTTTCACTTCAAAAATGAGCAAGCCCATGTCCACAAGCAGACACCTGGACAATATTAAGCGTGATTAAATGATTTTTTGCAATTAGATCTCATGGCCCCAGGGTTTTCAGTGTTCACGGCACACAGAACACCTATGTAAATTAAATGGAATTAGTAATGAATCACGTTTTACTTAATGCTTTCACTTGAGTTCTTATAGCCCTACTTATGAATGGAAGGTTTATCAGTGCAATCAATCAATCTTAATATACCTACTAACTACTTCATTGCTATGAGGCCTCAAGCTGGTCCGGTGATAGTTGACTCGATTATAACAAACACTTTCTTCGGAAGTTCTTATTTGTAATTTTTTTGTTCTTTTATATCAAATTTTTACTTATATGATCTGTCACAGCGACAGCGTAGGTAGGATTCCAAGCACCTTTAAATTAGTATAATTGTTAGTACTTGATTGCTATTTAAATTAATAGGTAGGTACTACTGCTAACGAGTTGGTAGTAACTGTGGTTTCCTATTTGAAACACTTCCTAAAAAGAGAATAGCACCAACATTACAAAGCAGTCTAACATTTTTGATAAGATTTCTCCGAAACGGAGTAACAAGTATCGTGCCCGGGGCTAAGTCGTATCGCATCGGCAATCATGAGAATGTCCGCGATTCGCGTCAGCCCAATCAGCTATCTCGACTCAACCAGACTCCGCGGTCTCTTTGATGCCCAGTTACAGCCGAAGGCAATTTGTTTTTATCGAACTCCCATCAATCCTTATCCAATAGGCAAATTAATTTTTAAAAGCTTCAAACCAATTAAGACTTTATGATTTTCACACCTAACCAGAGCAGTGATAACTTAGTGGTTAGGGCTGGGGTCTCCTATTCAGAGGATCGCGGTTTAGATCCCGCACCTCTAAATTTCGAAATATCACTTGCTTCAACGGTGAAGGAAAACATCGTGAGGAAACCTGCACACCTGAGAGTTCTCTATAATATTCTCAAAGGTGTGTGTAGTCTGCTAATTCGGATTGGGCCCGCGTGGTGGACTATGGCCTATAACCCTTCTCTGGGAGGAGACCTGCGCTCAGTAGTAAGCCATTGATGGGTTGCTAATGATGAAGATGATGAAGTAACACATAAAAATGTAGGGAGTGTTTTTGCTTGATAACACGAAACAACATCTCATCCTTTGAAGGGTCACTGAAAGAATTCATTTTCTCCTGATCAACCGGAGAGTATAGCCAGCTACGCTGGAAATATTCTAGTGCACAAGTAAATATAGGTTTATTTGCGCACTCTCTATCCCACACTGTAATAGTTCAATGACGTGGCAATCTGACACGATCGGAGAGAGATCAGGCGCAGCACCGATGGACTTACGTGCTCTCCGAGGAACTTTCCAGCTCCATGCACGGAAAAACTATTTTTTGGACCGATCCTGGACTCAAACCTGGGACCTCATGATCTTCAGTCGAGTATGCCAGCATTGCCAGCTACAATACAATCCAAAATAAGATCTCTCTAAAAACAGAGTTTTCAATTATTGTATCATAGTTTTCCTGAGGATGATGCCTATCACCGTTTGTATTGTAATTATCTGTTTATCCTTATGATATTCCCTTCGGTAGGTATGAATAGGTTTATTAGAGGTGTAAAGAAATCTTTATTACTTCCATAAATTGCATGTGCATGACGTGCTTGACTATTTCAACAAAATATTAGCTATTGCAAAGACCTCTGCACATATAATAGAAGATTGCGTTTAACAAATTCCTACTCATTAAATAATATGACTTATAATACAAAATATATACATACTAGCATTTATTCAAAATCATAGGTTGTACGTTTTCATAGCCGCACGATAAATCATTTATTTCTTATTTATGCACCACACACATAATTATATTTACTAGCTACATAAATTTATGCTAAATGTGTTTTTACTAAGATCTTAAACTATCAATACCTTTATTAATACCAAGTAATATTGTTCCTAATATTTAGTGCAGTGTACCTACTTATGTTAATGTTGACAACGGCTTTTAAATAGGTTTACCTACTCAATAGAATCGAGACCAATTCATCGAATAAAGATTTTAATTTATTATTGCATATTCTTACTGCTAAACTCCTTCTCTTCACTGTTATTATAAAATAACCCTCTTAAAACACACACACTCAAAACACAGTAAATCAATATTTATAATCCATATAGGTACTACTTATTTAATTTTATATATCTAATGATGCTTTATTTTTGTCCAATTATTACGATTTCCGCTTTCTTGTTTATATATTATATCATATTACAGCAGCTGACACAGTATGATCGGATCAAAATGTATTGATTGCATTATGCTAGCACGAAAGCTTATCTCACCATCTAAGTGAAGGGGCAGTGCAACATCTATTGTCTAAACGTCGAATTGTATTTACGACGACATATCGGCTATACATGCGATGGTGTGTGTATTCCTGCCGACCCCTCCGTGACACCGACACCTGAATGATATCTCTCTCCAACGAGTGGCCTCTTAACCTCGCGATTAAGTGTCACAAAAAGTCTAAAAACATTGCACTACACAACCCTAATTGGCTTCCGTTATATACTAAAATGACTCATCCCCGCTTTCACTTTTCACCGTTGGCACCTAAAGAATTCCTTAGCGTAAAACATCAAAATCTCTCAGACCAAAATCTAGACATCAACCGTAGGCGTTTGGGTATCCCTTGAAAATTGGTGAAAACTAAATTGTTGTTAAATATCACCTAGCTGGGCTTATGTTTCATTACACCAGGCTTACTACCAGTCAGTAGTACTACGGGCATAGACTTATTATATTACCTACTAGACTACGGGTAATTTGTTTTTTACCACAGAGTGAGGATTGTAAGAATAGATCATACCTTATACTGTGCTATTACTGTCTCATTTGTAACATGGAAAACCTTTGTTAAAAATATCACCTACACTGAGTATTTTTAATACTCGAAGCACCTACATATTGGTAGAGTAGGTACCTACTATCTATTGGTTGATAATTTAAATACATTAGGTACTTACCTAATGCTACTTTGTCAATTATCAATTATTAATATATTGCTAAAAGACTTCTGTATTATAAATCAAATACACTTTCATACAGTTTAGAGACCTTTAATCGGATAAATCTTCAAATATTTATATTTTTGTAACCTTATCGCTTATATTCTATACCTACTCAGCCTTATAACACTACGGGTACTCGACTACTCGTGTATTACTATAAAGTATGTACATAAATCCGTGTTTTATGACTGCATGAGCCAGCTAAATCAAGATTCTTGGGTCTGCTAGTACGAATGACATCATTCAAAAACAATTTTAACCTCCCAAGATACATCACAATTTTTTACATGTTTACCTATAGTATAGTGATAAAAAAAATTATTGTGTTAAGAGATTGATTATATTCGAGAAGTTAATTTAAACTAATAAATTCTTAATAATATTATAAATGCGAAAGTGTATAAAAAATATATTGTTTGTTGGTTTATCCTTCAATCATGCTGCAACGGAGCTACAGATCAACGTGATTTTTTGAATTGAGGACCTGGAGAGTGACCTAAGCTACTATTTATCACGGAAAAACAAAGAGTTCCCGCGGGATTTTATAAACTAAATCCATTCGGATGAAGTCGCGGGCATCAACTGGTATACCAATAAATACTTGGTTTTTGATATTTTGTTATAGTATAAATAGGTATTTATATAACGCTCATCAAAAACCCGTTCAGCAGTTCTAAAATAAATATTATGTCTGCGGTTTTTAATTTTTATTTACGTAAAATTGCAGTGATGGTGTGCAAAATATTGATTGTAGGTATTTATATGATCAAGGATCCACTAATATCTATTTCTGACATCAACTCCCTATCTTTTATATTTATTAATTATTCCAATAAAATCTTGGACGTTTCATCCCTACTCTTTTATTAAATGTTTAGATTAAAGGTTCATCAATATGCACATATTTATCAATCAGTTATCGTATTTAAGTAGATGTTTCTAATGAAATGAGATCATTTCTAAATCTGCATCGATGTTCAGCCTTGTATCGTGCGAACCTTGGTAATGTTTTAAATTCCAAACACTCGCATTAGCAATACTTGTTCTCCAGAATATATTTATTCGTCTTACGCAAATCACTCAAGATGTATTTGCATCTGTGCCTACATGAGCGCGTTACGATTGCGTTGTTTTTTGCAATAACATATTACCAACTTATTACAATAAAGTATTAACGCATGCTTATTAGACTGAAGGCAAGGTGAAATGTTTTTTTTACCTAACTCAAACTCGAGTTTTGCAAAAAGCGAACTGCTGAGTGTTCTTCGTTTTGCGTTCCGAACCTTTGGTAGAGTCTTGACATAAGTATCATTAGAGCTACAACGCACATGAAGTAAAATATTTTGATTTTTATAATTTTATCTCGCGGTTTGTGATCAGTTATCCCCGTAGATCCGCTTTTATTAATAATCAGTGCAAAGTATTGGTAAAGAATTCAGTTCGAGAGATATATTTATGAGGTCTTCGGAAGGAAATGCATGAAACAACGGGGCACTGTACAGTGTCGCCTCGGGCTCTACATCGTCCGTTTCGCACGGACAAAAGCTTTCCTTTGAAGCGGTAGACCAAACAAGCTCCCGCCTTTCACAGCTTATACATTTTATTACGATATATAATAAATTGTACACAAGTTTAAAATCAATGGCTTAAAATGTATTTTTTTCCAAAATATATAAATTTCGGAAAGTAACAAGAAGTTTTCTTTCAATCAAAATTGAGCTGAGATTATGATATATTCTTCTATTCTAATAATAATTTTTTGCAAATATTTTGCGTAAAGCGTAGATAATATTCACGAGTAATTAGTAAGTAGTAAGTAATTAGTTATATTATTATCAAAAAGCTTGTTATTTTACACTTTTGTAATGACTTACGTCGCGTCGTGTTGCTGGGGGATGCTGGATAACTAAAATATGACAATACTATAGCTTTTACCCGCGGCTTCGGTCACGTTTAGTTCGATTTTTTATAAACCCCTACTTTACCTTGAATTTTTAAAAATCTTTTCTTAGCGGACGGCTACGTCATAATAGCTATCTGTATTGTATGCGAAATTTCAGCCCGATCCGTCCAGTGCAGTAGTTTGAGCTGTGCGTTGATAGATCAGTCAACCATCACAGTCAACATCAGTCAATCAGTCACTTTTTCCTTTTATATGTTTAGCTTTAGAATCCTTTAATTTATTTTTAAGTAAGTTTTGAAATGTGCACTTTATTTCATGCTACTTAAATAATATAGTAGTAGCACAGGTAAAAGCTTAAATTACACTATTGTCTTCACTATCGCAATCAGAGATTCGATAGGTACCTAACCTAAAATATTCATTCACGACTTCAGGCTCAGAAGCCAAAGCAGTCTCATCTGCGTACAATCTTTTCCTTGAACGCATCTTTTATTCATGATGACCGTGTGATTTAATTTTGCAGCTCAAGAAATGCCCTGCTATTTATTGGTTAAGGGTCGCTGTCGCATAGATGTATTAGGGTTGAGTTGAAATGAATTACAAAAGTTCTGGTAAATGAGATCTTTAAGGATGTGCCTAGTTTGATAATTGGATATTTAAAAAATATGACGATTTTAAGTTAGCTACACTTAAAATTTTGCCAAATTATAATGTCTATAATCTAAGTTGCACATCGTGATCGATACGGGCTTTGTCTGAAAAAGTTAAAGTATTTCATACTTCTTATGACACGAACGAGATATCGACTTTGGCAAATTTTAATCCTTTTTCCATGAAACGACTACGCCTTTTCCTTTTGTCATATGTCACATACACGATGGCCTTAGCAAGTTAATCCTTGCCATACCATTCTATGAGCCAAGGGGAATGTAGAGATGAAGATGTGAAGACATGATTGTGATTGCTGATTGACGCTATGTAGTGACGATGAGTGACAATTACTGGGATCGATAAGTGAATTTTAATGAAGCCATGTACCGACCGGTTCGTGCAAACTTGAAATTTAAACACTGTCACGACTAGGCAATCTACTGCCGCACCTACTTACCGAGCTACAATAGCATGTATCTATTTAGGTTGAGATGTAATGGCATTGACTTCTTACGAGACGTTTTTAGGGTTCCATACCAAAATGCTAAAAATGGAACCCTTATGGTGAGACTTTTCTCCGTCCGTCTGTCCGTCCGTCTGTCACAGTCGATTATTTCAGTAACTATTAAAGCTATCGACATGAAATTTGGCATAGTTGTGTATAATAGTGGCCCAAAAGCATTGACATAAAGAAAAGTCGAAAATTATTTTTAGTTTTATTAAAAAAAGGGGGAAAATCGGGGGTTTGAAATTTAAAAGTAAAATAACTATATCGAGTGGGGTATCATATGAAAGGCCTTTACTTGTGCATTCTAAAACAGTTTTTTATTTATTTCTATATATAATAGTTTTTGAATAATCGGCCAAAATGTTGAAAAAAATACCGTTCCCCCCTTATCTCCGAAGTTTACCAATCGAAAAATCTGAAATAATTATGGTCAATAGAGGTTTATGTATATTTTACAGGAAAAATAAAAGCAACGCGAAAATTATTTTAGTTTGATTAAAAAAGGGGGAAAATCGGGGGTTTGAAATTTCAAAGTAAGATAACTATACCAAGTGGGGTATCATATGAAAGGCCTTTACTAGTGCATTCTAAAACAGTTTTTTATTTATTTCTAGATATAATAGTTTTTGATTAATCGGCCAAAATGTCGAAAAAAATACCGTTCCCCCCCCCCCTTATCTCCGAAGTTTACCAATCGAAAAATCTAAAATAATTATGGTCAATAGAGGTTTATGTATATTTTACATGAAAAATAAAATCAACGTGAAAATAATTTTAGTTTAATTAAAAAAGGGGGAAAATCAGGGGTTTGAAATTTCAAAGTAAGATAATTATACCGAGTGGGGTATCATATGAAAGGCCTTTACTTGTGCATTCTAAAACAGTTTTTTATTTATTTCTTTATATAATAGTTTTTGAGTAATCGGCCAAAATGTCGAAAAAAATACCGTTCCCCCCCTTATCTCCGAAGTTTACCAATCGAAAAATACGCATAGGCATCCCGGAAAATCACAGAGTTCCCGCGGGATTTTAAAAACTAAATCCACGCTGACGAAGTCGCGGGCATCAGCTAGTATAATATATATTTAGATACAATGTAATGTAATATCTAATATGTAACGCCTGAGGCTATATTCTAATAGGTATCTAATGCAAATGTAGCAAATAGCAATCACATTGAAGTACCTACCTCATCTTGATTCACAATTCACTTTATCAACTGGATTTAGGCAATCTTTCCCTATAGGTACTCGTAGATAAGAACACCGAGCAATTAAATTAGAATTGTACTTAGAATTGTACGGACTGTATCGTTAGACGGCTTGTCATAATTGAAATGATCTGATGAAGATTTTTGGGAGTTAGAGAACTGGACTCTTCGCTGCTTTTTTTAAATTCGGCTGTCTTTTTTATGCATTTAAATATGTATCTTGGATAGTGCACCTATCTAAGATACCTGCTCTAGTATGTATATCTTCGCAGTCCATTAAGCTAAGTAGTTCGGGTAAGAATAGGCGTGCTAATCGACGCATTAGCCCCGGTTCCGATCGGGGCATTGCATTAATACTGATAGCACAATCGCCATAATACCTACCTATACCTACCACCGGACGAAGGGTTTTTCGAAACTCTTTCAGGTCGGAAATTGTTAAGCGATTTGGCAGCTTTTGTATGCTAACTATGTACCTACGAGTAAAAGCTTTTCGTTATAAAATACAAGTAGTAGAGTTAGTCGACACTTTAGGATACTTAGTTGATATACGCTGAAACTCTGTACAGTAAAATATATCATTGGAATCCTGACCGCTAAACTAGGAAAGCCCATATTACCTTAGGGTCCAGTGCCATTACCAAATATTGATAAATAATATCTCTTAATGATTAGAGATACATTGAGTTTAACAATGATATTTCGGTAAAAGGGAGCAAAAACAGAAAGATGATTATGATGATGATGATTATTATATGATTTAGAATTTTAAGCTATGTTTAAGAAACAGTAAAGAAAATAATATCAGACAAGGTAGAGGTTGTATAATACCTACCAATAGCCTATGTACCATGTACCTACACTAACGTGAGTTAAATTCTATCGTTTCGTTCACTGTCGTTTGCCAATACTACGAGCTCTAAGACTACGAGTAAGTCTATGACACACATATCTTGAATTGTTCTGGTGTTCTGTTGCTTAATATTTTATTGGCATTAGGCATCTTGTTTCACAGTCTTCAATGCGGAATAACTCAGGGGTTACTCGACAACTTTTGACATGTCAAAGATGTTAAAAGATTTTCAGGAACAGTTAGTTGTACATGAATTAAGCATTACACACATTTAGACTAATATTAATATATTATGTATATTGTTATAGAGAAAAAGACAGAATAATAGAGATCATCTTGTAAGTAAAAAAAAATCACGAAAAAGATTTTTACCTGTTCTAAATTCTTTTCATCACCTGAAGCCATCGCCGTCTCACTACTGGGAACAGGACTAGTCTCGAATGAGAAGAGTTTAGGACCTAAACTCTTCTCATTCGAGACTCCAACATGTTGGTGTGTGAAGTCTGCCAAAGCACATTTCGCCCTTCATTATTCACTTCAAAATTATGGAGAGCACTCAGATTTTTTTTAATCGATCGTTTATTTATTTTTAGTAGTAGCTGCTGAGAGTTGGGAAGTCAGCGTTATTATTCAACCCCGTGCCTCGGGAGCACGTTAAGGTTCATACGATTTACGTATTCTCCAGGAAAATCAAAATCAACAAGGTCATTGACAACTCGAAGTGGTTTCCGGGCACTAGCCCTTAGTTTACGACCGTTCGAACACAAAGGTGCATTAGTCGCACAACAGGCATAGGTAAGTGGAGAATGCAGTTAATGCAACTAAGCCGCGGTGCCCCGGCCGGACGGCGCTTTATGATTTATAATCACCCTTTGCAAATCTATGGCTGAATGTTCGAGAGCGTACCAACATAATATAATATCATTAAGAAAGTATCTAGTTCTTAATGAGGTCGGTATGATACTATTTGAACTATTAAATTTTGTATCATAACTAGATAAATACATAATGAATGCCTCGTTGGTTTATTAGCTAGATTATTTGGCTGCAGATCAAGACGTCTCGGATTCAAGTTCTATTGAAATAAATTATTTGTTTTTTTTTTCATTTTTCTTTCTAGATCTTTATCAAGATTGATACATATTTGTGCCTAGAAGAGCTCTCGTAAAGCTTTCGGCCCTACGCTGGATTTCTGTCTAGTAGTCTTGGACAGCCGTCGCATCGGGCTATGAGAGCGAGGAAATAAAATAGAAGTTTTTTATTTAAATAAACTTTTACAAAATGCTTCTACATCGTCAAATGAATCTACCACTGGTTCGGAATGCCGTTCCAACCGAGAAGACTGAATGCAGAATTAAAAGAGTCAATAATATCAATTATAGTCAATAATATCTTCTGACATCGAGTAAAGGCGAAGAAGAGAAGATATATCAATTATGGTATTATATCTTACATAAGAAGCAATGATAGCCCAGTGGTTAGGACTGTGGTCTCCTATTGGGGGGGTCGCAGGTTCGATCCCGGGTACGCTCGCCAGGTACCTCTGAATTTTCGGAGTGAAGTGCGTTTAAGCAATTAAATATCACTTGCTTCAACGGTGAAGGAAAACATCGTGAGGAAACCTGCACACCTGAGAGTTCTTCATAATGTTCTCGAAGGTGTGTGAAGACTGCCAATTCGCATTGGGCCAGCGTGGTGGACTATGGCCTATAGCCCTTCTCTGAAAGGAGACCTGCGCTCAGTAGTGAGCCGTTGATGGGTTGCTAATGATGATGATCTTACATAATGGATATTCTTGATGGAATCGCTAGTAATATGGCGGCGGCGCAGCATACAATCAAATGCGCGTGCGCCGCTTGACAGACTGACACAGGAACATGACGTCCCACTAGCACTACCAACACAGGCAGTCATTTTATTCAATTTTCCACCCACTACGCTGAAATTATTATCACATCAATCAATGTAACTAGCAATTTATTTGTGTAAATAAAGTGGACAACCTCGACCAAAGTTATATTTACCGATGGCTAACCGCATCCGTAATTATACACTCTATTAGTATAATTTATACATATAGTATTTTAAGTTATATCCTGGAAAATACACACATAACGTAGAAATTTCCGTTTGCTTACTCAAGAAAATGGTGTTTACCTTTCTCTCCTCGGCACATTGAACTATTATTACTTTACTCAAGAAATAGGAGCAGAAAATCTCATTGACATTGTGCTAACGTTTACTATGTAAATATTTTAAGTGCGGGTTATGGAAACTTTATCTATGAGCACGTCCTGAAATAATATAAATTGAAAAGCTACCACCATAGCCACGAAATAGAAGACGAAAAATTCCTCGACTTTATAGGGTGACCTTTTAAGCATTATGCACGGTTTTATTTATGAGCTTCTTTTGATATAATACTAGCTGATGCCCGCGACTTCGTCTGCGTGGATTTAGTTCATAACATCCCGCAGGAAATCTTTGTCACCCTCCAGGTTCTCAACTATACCTATCCAATAAATCACGTCAATCCGTAGCTTTGTAGCAGGAAACATTTGATCGTCTTGCTCGCGGCATTGTTAAAATTATAGTTTAACGTAATTGATAATATCATCAGTAATATGTTTTCTCTGAATCATCATGATGATTCAGAGAAAACATATTACTGATGATATTATCAATTACGTTAAACTATAATTTTATAATTGTTTTTACCATAATTAACCAAATACAAAATTACGTTTAGCTGTCATTTACGTTTTGTTCTTCCACTGTCATTTTCGTTTTTTTATTCCATGTCAGATGCATTTTTGTTATACCAGGTTTTATATTGACTTGACGGAAACGCGGTCGAACGGGATAAAAAGTATCCTATGTCCGTCTCCTGGTTCTAAGCTACCTCTCCACCAATTTTGAGCCAAATCGGTTCATCCGTTCTTGAGTTATAAATAGTGTAACTAACACCACTTTCTTTTATATATATAGATTATAATTAAAGTGTCATTAGTACTACTTTACATGAAGCAAGAAATTGGAAAACTGGAAACTTCTGAAATGTGACGTCGAATCTATCAAAATAACTTAATGATTACCACCGTGAAGGATTATTTACTTCTATTTTTAATGATATTTCAATGTAGTTAAAAGAATAATCTACGTAGGTACGTGATTAGTGATTACGTAAGCTTTAGTTAAAAATATAGCAGCGGAACGAAAAGGGTAGTAACTAGATACCTAGTCTCTATACCTAGTGCATTAGAGCAGTTTTGCTGCTGTCAAACAGATTATTGAAAACAGCGAAACTGCCCGCTGGCGCTGCAACAAATTCTCGTTAATGTGCTAAAGGCATAAACGGCATCGGTGAGTTCGAAACCGGAACAATTCCGTGTAGTGAATGCCGCACTTAAAAGATGCCTTGTAACCTTTTTGATGCATTATTACGTACCTAATATGCATGACATGATGACTTCACTTACCGTGATGGTGTCATAGATGCCATTCTGGTTGCTGCGAATGGGCGATGCCGCAGTGTCAGCGGGAGCGGACAGCTTGGTTTCCGCTCTCGTGGGCGACGGCGAGATGTGAAGCGGATCACCGTTGCGGGTCCAAGTTCGATGAATTTGCCAGCTCGTGTCGGAGAATCTTGCTTTGTCCTGAACAAAAATGAATACTTTTGTTTGATTGCACAGTGCTTTGAATTTGCTACAATAATAAACTATGCGTTACACTGTGATAGCTGTCATGAGTTTGGCTGATGACCTAGCTCCGCTTATTTAGCTATCGAAATGGTATGAGCAAAATGTTCGACTTCGTTGTATCTCGTAGGTATGATTGAATTTCTTTTTAATTCTCTTTAGTAGGTACATGCGTCATACTAATGTTAAAATAGTTTTTTTTCTTAGTAGGTATATCAAAGTTTAAATATGAAATTCCCACATGTAATCACTATTTTTAGAACAAAAGTTCAAGCGATAACCTTTAATTATTGTTATCACCAAATTAAAACAAACTTAACATACTAATGAAGGAAATAATAATTTTATTCAGATACTAATTAACGATACTTTTTCATTTTGTTAGGTTACTAAAGGTGAGATGCAGTAGGGAGTTTTTCTATCTCAGTGCAGGCTATCGAAAGTTGCAATCGAACTGAAGAATGCTGGTTTGACAGTTCTTAGTTAGCAACTTTTCATTGTTTTCCATAGCCACTGAGATGGAGAATAGCTCCTCTGCCCCCTTAGCCAAGTTAGATTAGATCGTTTCTATTCTCTTTCTATGATCGTTAACGCTTGTTTTGTTTAGGGCTGCACCACCATAGATGGTGGTGCAGCCCCACCACCATAGGTGGTGGTTCGAGTTTCAAAATCGCGAACTAGAGTTCGCGATTTTGAAACTCGAACAAGGTACAATAATAAAATTATCTAATTTACTATAGCGTACATTTTAAATGGATACTACAGTGAATAATTTATGTCTCTTTAATTGCTAAAAAACATTTATAATACAAAATGCCGCGAAATGTTATCAATACACTTCTGTCTTTGATCAGTTGCAGCGCCATCTAGTCTAGTCCTAGACAAACTTTCAAGCGATAACGATCGTAGAAAGAGAATAGATACAACGAAGTGTAACTTGGTTAAGGGGGCTGAACTGTTGGCGATGTTGAACTGGATTAGTACAAATAGTAAGGTGCACAATTAGATACGCTATTAGCAACTGGCCGGAGCCGCGGGCTCAAAAAAGTTCACGGCCATAAAAAGCTTTCAGATCCGTGTCAAAATGATAATGAACACCATTCATGGTATAACGTTAATGCTGCGGCACGCGAACTTGTTTATGGCACAATGGCACACCTTTAAAAAAATTAATTGAAATCTAAAGTTCTTGAAGGTGATCTCACGGACCTAAGACATTGGAAGCAAGAGGCTAAAGCAGGATTACAAGGGATTTTAGCAGAATCGGGTGCGCCGTAAAAATGTGTGAGTGTGAAGACCGTGGACAGCGTCGACTTTTGTAACGTCATCATCAACATTTCTTTGATGCGGATCAATCATGCAATTTGAAAAGGTATTATCGATATTATCTTTCAAAATAGGTATACACCCAACCCAACTCCAAGTGTTTGTAGAGATAATCGGCTAAATAATAATAATAATTTTTACACCTAGATTTCATTTTCAGGTTTGTGAATCTCAGACGTTGTATTGTTCTACAGAAACGTAGATAGATATTAAATTACACGATACAATTCTTAGAATTTGTACGTAAGATAATAATAAGTCAAAACATTTTTATGTAAGATCGTGCTTACAGTTTCCTCTTTAATCATGGTCTCTTTTTTCTAGTCAGTGCTACAGAAACTAATACAGATACACCCATATGGTACTGAAAGATAAACATCTGCTAAGACTCATTAATCGATCATTCGTGCATTGTTACTTTAATATCCGAGTCACGTGCGATTCTTCCAAGCTGAAGTTCTTTGTATTACAAACCATGCTTAGTGCTCATTTCTCAGTCCTTACAGGATCCCTATGCATAATCGTAAAAGGCGCTAGTCACGTTGCGGCCAGGTAACCTAATAGTATAGTTTGTTGTCTCTTATAATCATAACAGAGCCTCGACCTGACAATGAATGCATCATTTATAGATTACGGTGTCCTCTAAAATCTAATAAAGATCGTCCAAGTGCGCACAATATACGAAGTAAGCTGATTTGAATATTATTCCTGTTATAATATGTCAGCTTTTTGCACAGCATCAGGAACAGTATTATTTACATTGCAATTTTTAGGCTTCCGTAGTAAACAAGGAACCCTTATAGTTTCGCCATGTCCGTCCGTCTGTCTGTCTGTCTGTCTGTCTGTCCGTCCGTGGTTTAGCTCAGAGACTATTGGTACTAGAAATCTGTAATTTGACAAGGGTATAAATATCAATCACGCCGAAAAAGTGGTGAAATAAAATTGTGAAAAATATTTTTTTTAGGGTACCTCCCCTACATGTAGAGTGGGGATGATATTTTTTATCTCGTCTATCCCATAGTCGTCCTCGTAGGGTGTCGTTGAATAGGTCTTTCAAAAATATTGTAGGTGTGGGAACACCATTTTTCAATTCAGGAATCCGTTTGTGAAATATGATATTTTAAAGTGCTAAATTTTATTAGAGCCAAGTGCCCCCCCCCCCCCCCTTTGCCAGCTAAATGGCTGTATAAAGGATACAAGAAAAAATTCACAGCAGTAGTATATATAATGAATTTTAAAGGAAAACTATCACGGCTAAGTAGGGTTCATTAGTTAAGGAGTTATATCTGTTTTTTCTAAGTTAGGTATTACACGCAGTGTAAGTTGCATATTTTGTAGTATATTATAGTATTTAAACCATGGAACTCAAAATGTACTCAATATTCATAAATAAAATAAAAACATTATCCTAGGTCAGCAATAATATTTGAGACTTTCAACTACGGAACCCTACACTGCGCGTGGCCCGACACGCACTTGGCCGGTTTTTTATTATAACAAGCATCAACATATTATTTATTAATATTTATACATATACTGTACAACATATTTATGTTAATGAAAATTTATAAATAAAACTAAAAGGAATAATCTGCATATTCACTGAGATAAAATTTTATCTCGTAGAACCAAACATAATATTACTATAGGTACCTATGAATAATAATTCACGTATATTCAAAAATTTGTTTTATTCAGCTCCTTAATTTTTTAATCTGCAGTTTATTGTGTACCTACGGATATAACAAAACTTTAATATAAATACCGTGGTAGCGAATATTTTATTATCAAGATACCACTGAGATACGGGGCTAGTGAAATTGACTAATGGTCGTACATGGCCCTTAGCCCGGCCGCAGAATTGCACTATGGAAACTCATTCGTATTCGTAATTGCATTTAGCAGCAATAAATTTTGAATGAACAGGACTAGTAAATCCAATCAATACATAACTCTAAAGCATTAAACGTAGATATACTTATCCACTTCCTACTTACCCATAAAGAAAGGCATCGAATTGGAGATGTCGCGTAAAACTATTATTTTTATACAAATAATAACTAAGTACTTAAATTAAATATAGAAAAGTAATAAAGTTTCAATAAGTAGACAAATACAATTAAGAAGAGAAAAAAGTTAAAGCGAGAGAATTAATAATCTTTTGATAAGCCGAAAAAATAGTCAAAGCAGTTTATGTAATGAGGTGTGTTCCCTAATATTATTATATGTATGTAAGGTGCAACACAACAACAGATAAAAAAAAGCGTTACTAAGATCGTGTTAACACATTGTGTTGTAAGTTTTTAAGTAAGTGTTACAGAAAACATCCTTTTGGTACAGTTAATGACTTTTATTGTCAATCGATTACATGGTTCAATCAAGTACACTACCGTTAAATGCTTTAGTTAATCACTTCTATTATCAAAGATAACATAGTTCAAACGATTGCACTACCGTACAACATCTTTGTTACAATTTCAACACATTTGTTTAGCACTCAGTCTAATTTTAAACCGTTGCGAATAATAAAACTCCTAACACGCCATCGCCGCTAGCTTACAGCTGTCACTCGCCGCTCAGTGGCGCCGCAGCGCCCGTCGCGCGTAACATCGGCCTTCCTGCAAAGTGAATACCACCAGGTATTCACATACGAGTATTAGTGGGGAATAAATTTCCGAATGCAGTTGAATTGATTAAACCAGATCGGACTGAGAGATAGGTTAACTCTCTGGTAGATCTATAAGATCTTGCATATCTACAATGTCCCTTGTCACTATCAGAATCGGCACCATAGTTAGCAGAACTTTTGTACGGCCGCAATGCATCAGCAGCAGCCACTGCTACAAACTTCTTGTAACCTTTCATTCTTTTTATACTTCGCAGTAAATATCGGCCATTCTGTAAAACCGGCGTTATTTTATACGGCCCTGGATATATGTATACTGTTTAACTTTCGATTGATCCCAGTCTCTGAGTTAGTGAAAGCGTTATTCCTCAAAACTAATTCACCCTTTTTATAGTTTCTCGCTTTTTTCTTTTCTCGTTTCTTTCTTTTCTTGCCTTCATTGCATTTAGTCTCCATATACGTCTGTTTCTTCCTTATATTTTCACTCGCAGTCTTGCTTTCTGTAGCGCTGTTTACTTTTGAACTATAACGAGTCATTTCCGGTACTAAGCTCTTCTTATGAGCGAACATGAGTGCGTAACGACTGAATTTTGTTGTATCGTGAACTGTTTGCATGATCGCCATTACTATTTCAGGAACTGTAGAATCCCATGTTGTTGTTCCTGACCCTAGATCTTATCGCATCCAGTAAAGCTCTGTTCGGTCGCTCAACTAGCCCATTCACTCATGGGACAGCTATGATATTCAAATTATGATGAATGAGATAATCCCCTATTCGACATAATTTTGTTTGGGTAAACCAGTATTGAGAAGACTTTTCTTAACGCTACAACAGTAATCCAATTTTGGTAAAAGAATCAGTAATCGCTAACAAATATTGATTTTCTTTAGAGGATTTCGGAAAAGGTCCCATGTGGTCTTTATACAGAGTGAGCATCAGCTTGATCTGGTTTAGTTATGGGGTGTATTTACCAGACGTTTTACCTTATCTTCCCTTGAACAGACACACTAAATAGGCACTGACATATTTTTTTTATAAATCGCGTCATACGGGAAAACCAGTTGTCTGCTTTGATAGCTTCGTCGCATCTCTTCCCCTACGTGACCTACGTCATCATGAAACATCTTTATGATTCGCCATAGAGCATCATTTGGCACAGCAGGGCGTTCTCCCTTTAATGTTTTCCGATAAATACGCTCATTTCAGATACAATAATTATTTTTCACATTATTATTAGGATCTTCAGTTTGCAGCTGATTATAAATAGATTGAAGTTTTTCCTCTTGTACCTGGGCTGTCAGAAACCAGTCTTCAGTGTTAATTTGTCACCACAGAAACCTCAGCGACCGGATTTCGACTCAATGCGTCATGTTTCATAGTAGTATCCGGTCTATAAACCACTTACATATCATAGTCTTGGATTTGGGGCCACCAACGAGCAATCTTTGCCACTAAATCTCGTTTGGTAAATGTGCTCCTTACGGCTGAATAGTCAGTTGTAACTTTGAAATGGATATCAGTTATGTAAATTTTGAAACATTTTAGCGATTCCACCACCGCCCAAACTTCTATCTCATAGCTAGACCATTTATTCTTTGGTTGTCAGTCTACTAAACTATATCACTGTTTTCATCTCACCTTTGCCTGCAATACCCATTCTACGTTCTCTTTTGGTCAAATTCGTGAGTGGTTTCGCTATAGCAAAATTCTGCATGAATTTGCGGAAATAAGAACACAGACCTCTAAACTGTCGTATCTGGTGAACGTATAAAGGGGTAAGTAAATTGTTCACTGCATCTAATTTCTTATCTCCTGGACGTATACCGGTAGGTGAAACGACTTGTCCTAAATAATTTACTACAGATTTCAGAAATGCGCATTTTGTAATTTTAGCGTCAAATTAGACTGTCACATAATCTGCAGATCCCTTTCTAGAATTTTGAGTCCGTTTTCTACATTAGTAGGTGGGAATAATAAGTCTTCCATATATGTCAAAACTTCTTCATAACGTAATGTCCCAAGCAGTTCATATATTGTGCGCTGAAAAACTGCTGATAATTTACTCAACTGTTCATCAACGTGCGGCAAAGGAAATCTATCCTTGACTGTTAAGGCATTTAAAGCTCTGTAGTCCACACACAGTCTACTATCACCATTCTTCTTTCTGACTTAGATAACCCGGTGACGTATAGTTCGATGAGATTCCATAACTATTCCCGCATCTAACAAATCTTTAACCTTAGCCCACACTATATCAAGCTCGCTCTTCGCAAGCCTATATGGCTTATGAAAAACAGGAGTCGAAGAGGTCAGTTCAAATTTTCATTTCTGATGGATTTGTTTTTCCAAGGTATTTTGTGCCAGCCGCAAAGCAATCTTCATATTTTTCAAGAATTAGTTCAAACAGTCGACACTGATCCTGTTTTGCTAGATTTTTCAATTTCAATTTCAGAGAATGGCGTCCCTGCAACTGTGCGAGTTCGTAGGTATGCAAACGTTTGCTCTGGCGCAAGATCATATACAGTATCACGCGTATTTCTCTTCGAAGGTGACTATTCAGCTACGGAACTTTCTACAGTCCGTTCTGGTTAAAATCAATTTAAGATATGTATACAATGTAAATAATAATAATAATAATAATTACAAAAAAAAACATAGAAGAGTACATCATCAAAAAAACACACATAATGTTACATAGAGCAGGATAAAACAGCATCATGGTAGAGATGGGTGAATCAGACTCGCAAAACATATTTTGTACGTGGAGCAGAAACAGATTAACCAGATGTACATCAATAACGTAAATAAATTCAGTATCAGAATCAGAATCGGTATGGGAATCAGAAAGGGATCGGAACAGAATCAGAAATGGATTGAAATCAGAATGCAGTCGGTTTGGAATCAGGGTCGGTAACGGATCAGAATCAGAACGGAATCAGAATATTCAGATCAGACAGATACAATAATATATGCTACAGAAAACAGAATCTTAAGGCCATCAGAATCCAAATCAGAATCAGAAACAGAATATTCAGATCAGGCGGATACAATAATATATGCTACAGAAAACAGAATCCCAAGGCTGATGGCCTTCCGATGGAATCCGAATCTGAATCAGAAACAGAATATTCAGATCAGACAGATACAATATATGCTACAGAAAACAGAAGCTCAAGGCCATCAGAATCCGAATCTGAATCAGAAACAGAATATTCAGATCAGACAGATATAATATATGCTACAGAAAACAGAAGCTCAAGGCCATCAGAATCCGAATCTGAATCAGAAACAGAATATTCAGATCAGACAGATATAATATATGCTACAGAAAACAGAAGCTCAAGACCATCAGAATCCGAATCTGAATCAGAAACAGAATATTCAGATCAGACAGATACAATATATGCTACAGAAAACAGAAGCTCAAGGCCATCAGACAGATTAAATAATAATAATCATTACGCACCTCAGTATTATCGGCCTGCAGAGAAGTCGATTCATCACCTTCGATCCATAATACCTCATTGTTCATCAGTCCATATGGTACATGTACATGTGTAATAATTTCGCCCTTCCGCCATAGAACATCTTCCTGTCCCATGTTATTAATTTTTAGGCAACCAATTGTTCCAGTAATAATGTTGCAGGAATACCAAAGTACTTGTTTTCTAGATCATGAAACCTTGATGTTGAGCATAATCACGATCAGCTGCATTCCCTACTATGTTCACTTCCACAAAACTGGATTCTTGTTATAAAATTCGTACGTCCGAGCAGGAAATGACTTTATACTTAGTGTCGGACAAATGAGTTTCATAAAAAGTATCTTATTTCAATATCGCAGACTTCTGGGTAGCAACTAACAAAATTCCCTTCAAGTTGATCACAGTGTTGTAGGTATATTAAAAACAAACAGTATGTGGGTAGGCATTTTGAGGGACACTACATTCAATTGTGTTCCCGTATCCGGTACCCACAAAATGGATAATCACCCGATAAATTTCGCAATGACCGCGATTCAAAACGAATCTTCTCCAGCATCTTGTCAACTTTCTGCGATAAAAGTCGTTAGAGCAATAAGTTATAATGAATATCCTCATCAGAACCACTCTCAGTCGATGACACATTATGTACACTGGTTCCACACAAAATTATCCAGCAGCACTTGTCATGGGAGCCGTCAGCCGATTGACGTATAATTTAAATTACGATTATGTAATGTCAATATGTTCTCTTGTCTTGCCAATAATGTCATATTTCATCTTTTTTCTACATATTATTGTAATTTTTGTAGTCCGCGTAAACGCGCTATGTATCTTTATTGGGCACTGATCTCTTCATTTTCGTTAATCCCGCTTCTGAATGTTACAGAAAACATCCTTTTGGTACAGTTAATGACTTTTATTGTCAATCGATTACATGGTTCAATCAAGTACACTACCGTTAAATGCTTTAGTTAATCACTTCTATTATCAAAGATAACATAGTTCAAACGATTGCACTACCGTACAACATCTTTGTTACAATTTCAACACATTTGTTTAGCACTCAGTCCAATTTTAAACCGTTGCGAATAATAAAACTCCTAACACGCCATCGCCGCTAGCTTACAGCTGTCACTCGCCGCTCAGTGGCGCCGCAGCGCCCGTCGCGCGTAACATAAGTTAAGTACTGCGGAATCTTTTCGGATGTTTATGAAATTACGTTATGTGTATATTTAAAAATACGCCTTTCTATCATCACTCAGTAAATACTTTTTTGATAATTATAGACCATTTCAGACCTGAATCCTGATTCGCATCATGTAAACCGAGAAACAAAACCCAGACGCAGATGTTACGAAAAAGTTGTGTGAAGTTTAAAGGTGTTAACAAGTTTGTTTTTAAGTTCGCTCTACATATGGAAACAGCAATGCGGATAGACTATAAGTATTGGGCCGATAAGATAATAAACATCCCACGTGTTGAATGCATCGAATTCTGTGTAAGTAATCAGAAATGTGCGTGGGTGTCTGCACTTCACATTTCGTTACTACTTTCAACATGTATGGGCGAACAGTGAGAACTAATAAAACCATTCACTCCAGTGTGCTAGTATACTACATCGCTGACATTTGACACCTTTTGCGTTGTTTGTTTTTCAAAATTGTGAATTATGACATGATAATTTGAATGGAATGTTCAAGTTGAAACCAATGGAAACTTTCTTTCATTGGTTTTCATAAATGGTGAGAACTTTTAATAAACATAAATAAGTAAAATAATTATAGTTTATGTAAAACTAGGTACTGAAAGACTCTAAAACTGTAAATAGAAAAGACATCAAACATAATATTAATGCATGGTATCGAATGCGCTTTAATGAGCCTGTAGCATAATATAGTTACTTACATGATATTATTAAAAAGTACGACTATAGATAATTATAAACGTTCATCTGTATGGACACATTCACACAACACAAAGTTATAGTTTATAGTACAATAGCCTGAAATGCGCTTAACACACGTTTGCGTCGAAAGTTTTAAATAAAATCCTCTCGTTTTAAAACTACCGTGTAATATCCGAATTTAAAATAGGTGATTGAACACGGTTAAAGTGACTTTTATTTACATAAACCAAACAAATAGAGTCACTTATTAGTATGTAATATTTATGTAAATAATATCGGAAATCGGAATGCACATGTTTGTTTACATCTCAGAGAAATCGTTAGTCTTGGAGAGAGCACGAATACTAATAACTTGGCTACTTTGGCGTAAGTAAACTTTACACATGTAAATTATGTAAAATCACTGTAATTACCTGCCTCTCATTACTATTAGGCCTGTAGCACATATTTTGTTTAGCGAAAATGCTAGAGTTTAGCTAAGGGATAAATAAGATGTTTCGGCAGATTTTCAATACAAATACTGTCAGAACGTGCAATTTATTCCTTGGTTAAGTTAAGCGTTACTCAGCTTTGGTGAAATTGGCACTCAGTTGCTTAAATGCTAAAGCATTCACTTAGAAGCGAATCTTTCCATTCTAACGTAAATATTTGAATCTATTTTTACTAGATGATGCCCGTAACTTCGTCCGCGTGGATTTACTTTTTTTATTCCCGCGGGAACTCTGTAATTTTCCGGGATAAAGTGTAGCCAAAGTTTTCCAGCCAAATCGATTCATTCGTTGTAGCGTGAAAGAGTAACAAACATCCATCCATCCATCCTCACAAACTTTTACATTTATAATATTAGTAGGAGGAGGATAGAAAGTAGGAAGTAGGAATGCATGATAGGCTTGCGCTTGACGCCAATCTTGCCTGATGAAGGAATTAGCAAAGGTGAAGACTTAGTATGTTGGAGAGCGCTTGCATAGTCGTATAGCAGGAAACACGGACGATGGAAAACGATAACGATAACACACGACAACAGTAAAATGCTTGTACGTCGATAAGTATATCGACGTACAAGCATTTTACAAAAATATAATACCTTATTATTTTTTATTAAAGTGTTAACCTACACTTAAGGAAATATCAGAATAAATTTATAAACACATATCATAAATTCTATCCCGTTGGCCTGGGAATTTTTGATGTGTTTATTTTATTCTGTTCTTCTTCTTCTGCTCAGTGGCTCCTCGCGTCGAGCGTTTGAGCCATAGTCCAAAGTGTTTATTAATTTTACAATTATTATAATTAGTGCATTGTATTGATGAGTTTTCGGTTTTTCACAAAATGATCCTCTTCAAAAACATTGTAAAAAATTTCCAAAACTCTGGCGGCGGCCATTTTCCATAGTCAAATTCATTGAGTAGTATGGTTTTCACAAAATGATCCTCTTCACTGTTTTTCCAAACAAAATTATGTAGCGTTTGAGCCATTCAAGTTTTTTTTAAAATTTCAATTAAAAAGAATATTTCAATAAATAATTATTTCTAACAAAACATTGTAAAAAATTTCCAAAAGTCTGGCGGCGGCCATTTGTCAAGTCTTTCTCTCATTTTATTCTGTTATAAATTATAATACCTTCTTTCGAAATTGATAGAGACACTTGACATTTTCACCTAGACGTCTTAGGGCCGATTTTACCAATGTAAACTAAGTTATAACTTATAACCATGTTATAAGTTATTCGGTTATAAGTAACTTATAACCGAGTGTTTTGATCATGGAACTAGGAATTACGACTATTTCTATGGTTTTGATATTTTAGCAGATTGACAAACGTAACTCGACTTGACGAGTGACGACATCGAATTTCACCAACGCGTGGGTGAAATTGGCACTAAGGGTGAGATCTATAGATGGCACTCTCACTCAGCTCACACTCAAGACTGAGTTAAAACGAGACAGATTTATGTCAGGACATATTTGTGTCTCATTAATTTAACTCTATCTTGAGTCTTGAACAGAGCCAGAGTAATCTATAGATCTCAGTCTACGTTACAAAGTGTAATACTTTTAAATAGTGTTCTATATTATAATCGTAGAGGCCCTTATAATAAAACGATTCTTTGATATGTTTTGCTGAACTGATAAACGTTATCGCGCCACGTATGTCCCTACCTATGTGCACGTTGTGTAAACAGAGGCCAAGGACGAATGAAGCACGTATTAGCGGAGCGATTGCTTCTACAGATAACTACACTAGCGGCACGCTATGATGGCCGGTTTGACGTTTGTCCGCTCATGAAGTTCCGTATTAATTGATAACGACTTTGAAGGAAATAATTGTATTACTTTATTGACGATAGTGATGTGCAGAGATTCATAAATTTTATCGAATGTAGTTTTAGGTTTAGGACTCAAAATTTATTTATTAAATTGATTTCTAAAATGTATACAAGTGTAGAAAAATCAGTTTGCACCATTTAAGGGGTGAATGTACTTGTGAATATGAACAATTTTCACTATGTGGACAAACCTCTGAAATCGCAAAAAAATATCAGCTGTTTCATACAAAAGGTAAAATTTTTATTTTTATATGATATATACCACAACTCGGCATTTGGTTTTCTAAATTGAAAATTTTTAAAAATGGAATCTAATACGATCGTCACATAGGATCGCTGGCTAGCACAACTACTACCTCCGGCAAACTCGCGTCAATGCTCAATGCAAAACAAAGCAGTTTCGAATTGACGTTGCTTCGAAAAGTATAAACTGTCAGTGCAATGCGATTGTGATATAGTTTTGACCTGGCTTTGGATTTCAAATATTGATACTGCATTACTGTTGACCCTTGCTCGTTAATTTGGACTCTGTTCAAGCCCTTTGTTGTGGATTTCGTCGATATGACCGAACGTACGCAGAGAACTGTTCTAAATAGTCAGACACGTGAGTTCGTAATACGCCTTCGTAACTATTTCGATCGTGAAGCTCAAAATGGAGGGCCAATTTTACCTATAACGTCAGTGGTTGAACGCGTAGCTGATGCGCTTAATATTGGACAACGAACTGTTAGACGGATAACTAAAAAAAAATATGGCGAGACTGGCACAGAAGAAAATAAACTTCACACACCAAAAAAGAGAAAACGAGCAAAACCAGTCGTAGGCATCGATAGCTTTGATGCCGATGCTATCCGAAGACATGTTTACGGCTACTATTTACAGAAGGAGTATCCAACAAGAAAAAAGTTGGTGCATTCACTGAAGGAAGCTGGATTATTCTTCGGTGGGGAAAGTTCTTTAACGAAGATTTTGAAGACCATTGGATTTCGATACAAAAAATGTAACAAACGCAAAATATTGATGGAAAGATTTGATATAGCGATGGCAAGGTATACTTTTTTACGGCAAGTGAAAGAAATCAAAAATTGGCAAAATGTTGTGTTCTTGGATGAAACATGGCTTAATGCTAACCATACTGTAGGCCGTTCTTGGAACGATGACACAGCAGCATCTACTTCCAAAGTTCCTGTAGGAAAAGGATCGCGACTTATAATTTGTCACGCCGGAACCATCAACGGGTTTGTCGAAGGTTCTCTCATGGCTTTTGCGTCAAAAACCACTGGAGACTATCATGAAGACATGAATGGAGAAAAGTTTACTGAATGGTTTACCTCAATGTTGTGTAGCCTCCCTGAACCATCTATTATAATTATGGACAACGCCCCATACCACTCGATGCAAATTGACAAGCCACCTGCCCAATCCCAAAAGAAAGCTGATATCGTCGCATGGCTTCGTAAAAATGGCGTAGATGCAAACATGAATATGTTAAAAGCGGAATTAGTACGTCTTTTAAAAGAAAACAAACCAACCAAGATCCGATACGTCATTGACGAAATAGCATTAGAACATGGGCACAGAGTTATACGGTTACCGCCTTACCATTGTGAGTATAATGCGATTGAGTTGGTGTGGGCTCAAATTAAGGGATATGCTGCAAGACACAATACAGAACCCCCATTTACCACAAAAAAAATGCTAAAATTATTAGAAGAAGCTTGTGAACATGTGACTAAAGGAGACTGGGAAAAGGTTGTGAATAGAACTGTTAAATTAATAAGGGAAGATTATGAAAGAGATGTGAAAATAGATAATATTATAGAAAACGAACATATAATTATTAATGTAGGTGATGATAGCAGTGACGACAGTGAAAATAGTAGTATGGACGAATCTGATTAATTATGGCCTTTTGTGGCACCTTTTTTGGTATCTTTTGTATTCATATGTTTCTTGTGTGCATATAAAGTATGTATATTCATTTTCATTCAAATATTCAGTTCGTTCAAATAAATTAAATAAACATATACATTTTTGTTTTATTAAACCTATTTAATCAGGTACAAAAACAAAACTTAATTGTTTTTTGTTCGAGAATAAATTGACATTCCACATCACTATTGTAATGTGTCAAACCGGCCATCATAGCGTGCCGCTAGTTTAACGAGCTAA
Source organism: Oeneis ivallda (assembly GCA_029955525.1). Taxonomy (NCBI): domain Eukaryota; kingdom Metazoa; phylum Arthropoda; class Insecta; order Lepidoptera; family Nymphalidae; genus Oeneis; species Oeneis ivallda. The sequence continues at coordinate 16,154,443 of JARPMR010000002.1, read as the reverse complement.
CGGACCCTGTGTTTTTATTTCCCGCCTATTACGTTCTATTGTTCTCGCCTATTTTTCTATTCTCGTTGCAGGACATAAGCGTTTGAATGATGTTGTTCAGTGTCGCATAGCCGCCTACCATTTCGAATTCTCGCATACTAATCGTGTGCGAAATATGTTTCTACAGATAATGATTTCCGAGGAGTTAAGTAGCCATTCATTACATAATCTACTCTACATTCACTCATTTCATAATAATGATATGATGTTATCCCTTTAAAAAAAGTATTATTAGTAATTTTGAGATTACTTCGATATAAAATTTTAACCATAAGGATTTTAAGAACAAGCTTCTTGAAGAATGTAGATCATAATATTATGCCGAACCAGACCATAAAATATAGCTACTAAAAGTCAGATTTTACTACAGGGTTGTGAAACCTCCTTGGGTTTCAGCAAGAAAATTAGCCTTTGCTGCAATGTAGAAGATAAATAAATTGTCTACATTCAAGGTCTACTTTGGCTATTTAGCTAAAGTATGAGAAACGTATCTAAGTATGCACATACTACTAATTGGAATTGTTGACGTGTTGCACTATTATATATTATCTATCTAGTAGAGGCGATGAGTTTGACCTTAGAGATTGTGTGTTTGCAAATAAGTATATTTGCGATCATGAATATACCCAGTTATACCTATTGTAATCTGGAAAACCTTTTGGGTTGATTTAAATGAATTTTTTGCATCACGTTTCCCTTCTGGGCAGGCTCTTAGATATCTTTTGCATTTATTTTATAGGCCACAAGTGGAATCGTGTTTTAAAATTTTCATTATAATGCGATTTTCTGAATCATTACCGAGCTGATTTTGATTCAGTTTTTTGAATTAAAAGCACTCCAGAGCGGGATTTAGATATATTTTAAGGTCATAGGCCAATAAGTGGCGCCGAAGTTTAACGTGTTTTTAAAGGCTCGTTATTTCTACTCTCGTGTGAAAACAAATCATTATTCAGCTTTACAGAAACAAAGGCCAAAGATAAATGAAGCACTTAGCTACTCAATTGGTGCCACAGATAGCAGACGACCCTCGGAATTACATGTTTAATTTTCCGACAGTTACTTATAATGTTTCAGCTATTTATCTCACAGGTTTCAGGGCAAACTGTATTCGCATCTACGAATATACACAATCGCCGTAAAATACCTACTTACTACGTAACTGAGGAATAAGTTTGACGTTTTGACCATTCTTATATTAAAAATCACCCGAGAAGAAAATATTTTCTTCTAGTTTTAATGAAAAGTATAATTATTTATTATTAATATCACTTATGAAATAGATTAACTGACATTTAACTCTATTGGTGGATTGTTTTTATCTTATTTTCATGCCTACATGAATTTCATATTCAACAATTTCTTTATTCCGGCCGCTGCAGGTCCTTGGTCATCAAGGGTAAAATTGGGGTAGATGCCCCACTTTTTGAAAGGGCCTCCTAATTTTAAAACTATTAATTTACCTTGAATAATTCCTAGGAATATTTTAAGCTGTCACAACACGAAATAAAACAAATCAACAGTTTTCCTCCCCTCACCTCTCATGCAAGCGCCTCTCCGCGTACAAAAATACTCTTCATACAATAATTATATTGCACATTTAAACAACGCGAAGTTATACAACTGTAAATAAGTATTAAGGTCTGAAATTTTGAACAGTTTGTCGCATTTTCCACCGAGATAATTCACAAGCGAAGCGCCTAAGTATCCCACTACGGCATCTGTCCCGGTTTTACCCTAGTAGGTGTAGAATTGCTTAAAAATGATTGCTACAATGTCGCGATCGCAATGAGATTTGATTGGCTGAATTTATAACGTTCTAGCTGGCATTTATAAAAAAAGTTAAATCAGCTGAACAAGCGGCAGAGGTTGAATGACACACAATTTGATATAAGGCATTTAAAAAAGGTAAAACGTGAGATAATCCTGTTCCCATACATTCCTGAGGCTTCAATTCAATACATTGACACAATTGGCACCTACAATAAAATATTCTATTGAAATGGGCTTGAGACAGGAAAGCTATAACTCGTCGCGGTCGACATCGTGGAAAGTTAAACAAAAATGGTTGCAATGACACTTTCTAGTGTTATGTAACAGTGTAATTAAAGTAACTGCGTACTCTAAACTAGCGGCACGCTATGATGGCCGGTTTGACACATTACAATAGTGATGTGGAATGTCAATTTATTCTCGAACAAAAAACAATTAAGTTTTGTTTTTGTACCTGATTAAATAGGTTTAATAAAACAAAAATGTATATGTTTATTTAATTTATTTGAACGAACTGAATATTTGAATGAAAATGAATATACATACTTTATATGCACACAAGAAACATATGAATACAAAAGATACCAAAAAAGGTGCCACAAAAGGCCATAATTAATCAGATTCGTCCATACTACTATTTTCACTGTCGTCACTGCTATCATCACCTACATTAATAATTATATGTTCGTTTTCTATAATATTATCTATTTTCACATCTCTTTCATAATCTTCCCTTATTAATTTAACAGTTCTATTCACAACCTTTTCCCAGTCTCCTTTAGTCACATGTTCACAAGCTTCTTCTAATAATTTTAGCATTTTTTTTGTGGTAAATGGGGGTTCTGTATTGTGTCTTGCAGCATATCCCTTAATTTGAGCCCACACCAACTCAATCGCATTATACTCACAATGGTAAGGCGGTAACCGTATAACTCTGTGCCCATGTTCTAATGCTATTTCGTCAATGACGTATCGGAACTTGGTTGGTTTGTTTTCTTTTAAAAGACGTACTAATTCCGCTTTTAACATATTCATGTTTGCATCTACGCCATTTTTACGAAGCCATGCGACGATATCAGCTTTCTTTTGGGATTGGGCAGGTGGCTTGTCAATTTGCATCGAGTGGTATGGGGCGTTGTCCATAATTATAATAGATGGTTCAGGGAGGCTACACAACATTGAGGTAAACCATTCAGTAAACTTTTCTCCATTCATGTCTTCATGATAGTCTCCAGTGGTTTTTGACGCAAAAGCCATGAGAGAACCTTCGACAAACCCGTTGATGGTTCCGGCGTGACAAATTATAAGTCGCGATCCCCTTCCTACAGGAACTTTGGAAGTAGATGCTGCTGTGTCATCGTTCCAAGAACGGCCTACAGTATGGTTAGCATTAAGCCATGTTTCATCCAAGAACACAACATTTTGCCAATTTTTGATTTCTTTCACTTGCCGTAAAAAAGTATACCTTGCCATCGCTATATCAAATCTTTCCATCAATATTTTGCGTTTGTTACATTTTTTGTATCGAAATCCAATGGTCTTCAAAATCTTCGTTAAAGAACTTTCCCCACCGAAGAATAATCCAGCTTCCTTCAGTGAATGCACCAACTTTTTTCTTGTTGGATACTCCTTCTGTAAATAGTAGCCGTAAACATGTCTTCGGATAGCATCGGCATCAAAGCTATCGATGCCTACGACTGGTTTTGCTCGTTTTCTCTTTTTTGGTGTGTGAAGTTTATTTTCTTCTGTGCCAGTCTCGCCATATTTTTTTTTAGTTATCCGTCTAACAGTTCGTTGTCCAATATTAAGCGCATCAGCTACGCGTTCAACCACTGACGTTATAGGTAAAATTGGCCCTCCATTTTGAGCTTCACGATCGAAATAGTTACGAAGGCGTATTACGAACTCACGTGTCTGACTATTTAGAACAGTTCTCTGCGTACGTTCGGTCATATCGACGAAATCCACAACAAAGGGCTTGAACAGAGTCCAAATTAACGAGCAAGGGTCAACAGTAATGCAGTATCAATATTTGAAATCCAAAGCCAGGTCAAAACTATATCACAATCGCATTGCACTGACAGTTTATACTTTTCGAAGCAACGTCAATTCGAAACTGCTTTGTTTTGCATTGAGCATTGACGCGAGTTTGCCGGAGGTAGTAGTTGTGCTAGCCAGCGATCCTATGTGACGATCGTATTAGATTCCATTTTTAAAAATTTTCAATTTAGAAAACCAAATGCCGAGTTGTGGTATATATCATATAAAAATAAAAATTTTACCTTTTGTATGAAACAGCTGATATTTTTTTGCGATTTCAGAGGTTTGTCCACATAGTGAAAATTGTTCATATTCACAAGTACATTCACCCCTTAAATGGTGCAAACTGATTTTTCTACACTTGTATACATTTTAGAAATCAATTTAATAAATAAATTTTGAGTCCTAAACCTAAAACTACATTCGATAAAATTTATGAATCTCTGCACATCACTATCGTCAATAAAGTAATACAATTATTTCCTTCAAAGTCGTTATCAATTAATACGGAACTTCATGAGCGGACAAACGTCAAACCGGCCATCATAGCGTGCCGCTAGTATAATATCGTGTGGGTTTGTTTTTAAAAGGGCGACGTTTTCCAGCGGATGCTGATGATCAATCTTATTTAAGATCTATATAAAGGCTCCTACAAATAAGAGCAGACCGCGCTGCAACGCATTGTGTTGCAAAAATCAATTCGGAAGAGACGCATAATTTACTGAGACTGAAAAAATGAGAGACCTATGTTAAGTTTTTTTTTCGGATTGTGTATGCTGCATGGACGGCTACAGCGTCATACTTGGCCGCTATAGCGTCGCCTGAGAGTTGAACCCTAGGACTCGAAGACATCTAGGGCCAACGTCTTCCTAAGGGCGACTTCTGTGAGGCTCAAACCTCAGCTTAGGATGTCATTGGGACTTAGGACAAAGGGGTGAATTGATTGCACTATATTAGTCCGAACGTCCCCTGATCGTGGTAAGAATCCACGCCCAGGTGACGGACGTTAGAAATCGGGGGCCTCGTCTATGTGTGTGTGTTAATAATTAATTTGCCTAGAAATAAAACTGTTTGCCTTCCACGTGTGCAGCATAGCACGAACGAGTAAACTCGTCTGATTACATACAAACATACAAACCACCTATAGGTGATCCTGACGTAATCTATGCTAACTTCAAGTAGTCAAGGACATAACTAATGGGTACATCTTGAAATTCTTTAACCTGATTTATTCTATACATAGGTAGGTACATGTGTAATTGCCTCGTTGGTCTTGTGGCTGGCTCATAATAAGGCTAGATCATGAGTTTCCACATTCAAGTCCCGGGTCGGGCCATAAAAGTTATAGCGTGGTTACTAATATTAGAAAATTTTCAGTAGCGGTTCGGAATTGAAAAGTTAGCCGTATAGAACCCCTCGTGCTTTGAAAAGCACGTGCCTAATGCCGTTGGGCCTGTTCTTGATCTCTCACTAGTCGTGATGGATTACCATCATATCAAACTATGAGAATTAAGAGTCAAGGTTAGAAGGAACACCAGTCATATTTGCGCACACATGTGTACTATAATATATCCCGCGTAATTGACTAGTCTCTGTTGAAATTAGCCGTCGTGGCTAAAATGCTGTGTGTTAGTAATCGCATATAGGTAGATATATTCATTTTTATAATGAAAATGTTTATACCGTAATTCAATTTTAAAATTTACAAAAGAGAAAACTATTTGATTTCTCTTCTCTTCTCTTTTAAAAGAGAATGTCAGAAAATTTCACAGAATCGTTCAAATGCTGAAACCTTACGCTAGGCTATATATTAAAATAATAATAATACATAACATAATTTCCAACTTTCGATTGATAAGATAACCTTGCCTTCCAATTTATTTCGCGCTGCGGTACGGAGGCACTCCGCCGGGTAGAGAAAAAACCAATAAAACGCTTATCAAATGCTGACGTTACACGGAAACTCGATGATTACGAGGTTTTATTCAAAAACTTCAAGGACTTTTTAAAACCACACTACAAGTACAAGTCAATAAGAAAAACGTAGTAACTAATAAGAGTAGTAAGAAACTAATAAGAGTATTTTAGTAGCAAAAGAGGAATCGAAAATTTAATAAGATTCCCATAGCGCATAAGTATTAGGAAGAGAACAGTGAGAACAGCTTTGTGGTTAACTTCTTCGTTCTTTTCAGAGGCTCCGGGATTCAAATCTCAGGCACAATAACTAACAATACAGCCAGGCAATGCACAGCCAAAACCAGTGGATTCAGAGATTTAGAAGGAAACATTCTTGAGTTGAGTACCTACCTAAAGGAGTATTAAATCATCCCTTTTCACCTCTTTAGGTTCAGTACTCAAGGAAGAAACATTTTTTTTAAACTAAAATCTGCACGCGAAAGAATTCGAGGGATGTAATATAAAATTGTTGTGTAGGTAGATAGGTACCTCATCCTTGAAAGGATCGTCTGAATGTGAAACGCGTCTCTGTTTATCGCCGCTGAACGACAGCCTCCTCTTGAACAACTTCATCTTAAACCTGCGTCGCTTCGCAAATCAACCGCGCTTCAAACCCGCGTCATTATTCATTAGTTGTTACACGGTGCGCGGTGTAGCGAATGAACTTTGTACGATTAAATATTAAACTATAATATATTTACGAATACTACTATATCCATCACTTTTGTTATTTAACTTATGTTTAACTGTTAGATAATTTTGAAGCGGGTGAATTTTTTTCGCGCCATCTAGCTGGCGCTTTCGTGAGGTGCGAAGGTCGATCGTAGCGCCGCGTGCCCGGTAATCGGCCGGGTGCGGTTAGGTCGCGCGCCGGCCGCGCACTGCCCGAGTGCCCGAGACTTGAATGTTTGCGACACAATGTACTGCCGCGGTAAGTACGCCGCCGGTAGACCGCGCGACCGCTGTCACCTTCACAACCCGAATCCCAACAGTTCCTGCTCGCTCCATACTCCCCCAGACTTAAATCGACCAACATTATTGACCCTTTCATTAAATGACGCGCAAATATTATTTTACACCAAAATAATATTTGCGAGTCAACTACACTTTGGAAATTAGGTAGGTCCATATTTTTACAGAAATCTGACAGACCTCTTTATTATAATATTACCTACTTACATACTTACTAGAGCTCAGACATTGTGTCTACAAATTGCTTTAAATACAGGGGAACTGGGGATCGAACCGTCGACCTTTCAGTTTTCAGTTCCGTTCGGCTGTTGGGACTTCTTAATTTTGAATAGGTCTAGCCCTTCAAGCTGCCTATTCAAAATTATAAAAATCAATCTTTATTTGTTTGGAGAACGCTAGGACGAAACATCTATACAATTAATGTTCCCTCGACTATTTATGGGATTCCGGGATACAACACAGTTGTTTCAATTTCGATTGAATAGAATCAAGCGGAATTCCATTTTTCTTTAAATACCAATTTCGTTTTTTTTATTTACTTTAAATACCAAACTAGCCATTTCAAAATCAAAAAAATAATAATCAGCACACTTTAATGAAATATTTCTTGTAATACAGTTTACAAGAACTCTCATTATTAAGTATTAAAATTATTTAAAGACTGAAATGCGGAAAAATTAAATTCAGTCAAACAAGCTATACTACTAGGAATACATGAGTGAAACGATATTGAATTGAAAGCATTTCATTGTGTTATCTCAAAGTGTTATCTGCAAGTGAGTTATCAAACGTGTTATTAAAATCATCAAGCAATTAAAGTATTACAAATTACTTGCATTCGATTTAAATCTTAAATATATTATGTACTTTTAGTTATTTTTTATGGAACCAGTTTTCTGAGCCACTCGATGTCATGATATGAAATTGCTTTTCCGTGTGAAGTGAATTACAGCGTTGAATTACAGGTTTGGGATTAGGAGGGCAGGGAAAATAACATCCGTTGTTACCATAAACAATATTCTAAAATTGGACAAGTCGACAGGTCTGCGTTTGACATTTATGTCAATTACAGGGAAATACGGGAACATGTGTTATAACAATAATGCTGGTTGAGTAACTGGCTATTTATACATTTATGCTTTGATTTAGGAATGTTTTCTTCTTCATTCAACGGGTTTTTTTTTCTTCAGCGTGGTTTTAACTCTTTTAGATAGCTAAAAATTTCATTCGTTACCCGTGTTACTACCAGTCTCTACCAGTAACACGAGTACTTCTTTGCCCGTGCTTTTTACTACTATGGTCAGTAACTCAGTAGTAACTAGTAACACGGGCAAAAAAAGACTTCTCAACTGTAACGCGGGACAATTTATATTTACCATATTACTACAGCTGGAAAATTGTTGGTAATAAGTACAAAATTTCATGTAAGTATGTATTCAGTGACACGAAAATTAATAAAGACCTTAGCAATGGTACCTACATTTTGATCACACTTTGGATCAATCTTAGCAAGGTTGTATTCCTGACACATGGACGTATAAAAAAGGCGGACTCCATCTCTCTATACACCATAGTGAAGCATTCAGATATGCCTGCTCGCGTGTAGGTACAAACGATCACGCACACATTCACAAAAGGATATGCCTGTCGGCCGCCATTCGCGGCAAAGCGTCGCCCACGAGTAGTTGTTTTCGTGAATGTAAACAAAAAGAAATATGCCGTCTTGTGTCGTGAAATTTTGCAAAAATCACAGTAGTTTTATGAACAAACATCAAGGAATCACTTTTCATAATAGGAAGTCAATCATAAAATCACTTATTTTCGAATTTTTTGTCATAAATCAAATTGTTATTTTTGGAACACAAAACATGAGTCACGTGACGAGTGTTGCAGTTATCATTTCTAGGGAAAATTACCCAAAATTATGGGAAATTGCTATTTTTAGGGTTCCGTACCCAAAGAGTGCCAACGGGACCCTATTACTAAGCCTCCGCTATCCATCTGTCCGTCCGTCCGTCCATCCATCTGTCCGTCTGTCAGCGGGCTATATCTCATAAACCGTAATAGGTAGACATTTGAAATTTTCACAGTGTGTATCTATTGCCGCTATAAAAACAAAATTAAATTAAAAATAAAGGGTGCTCCCATACATGGAAAAGGAGTCGAAATAAAATTTTATTTTTTATTATTTTATGACTCGCACTTGGCCGGTTTTTTTTACTTTTAGCTACAAAAATAAAGAATTACGGGGTTTATCTCAAAAACTAAACAAAAAAACTTTTTTCTTATTTTTACTGAATTAACAGTAGGTATATTATATTAGTTTATTTTATAAATATAATATTGTTTTATTTATTTGTTTATTATTGGTTATGTATTAGTATGTAGTTATTTGTGTGTACGTCTTTTATAGGAAATGAACACCTGCAGTTCAATTTTTCTTATTTATTTATTTTCCTTTCCTAAGGTTGCCTGGTAGAGATCGCATCTAAGCGATAAGGCCGCCTTTTGTGTCACATTTTTTGTCTTTGTTTCTTTTGTATGGTTTTTGTTTTTGTGGCACAAATAAAGAATATATAATAATAATAAATAGTTAGGAATTTGAAATTTCTTTAAGTAGTACTATCTAAGATATCTAAATATCTAGGGTTAAAAAAAGTTATTTGGTTATATGTACGGAACGCTAAAAGAATGATGCCCGTCTCGCACTTGGCCGATTTTTTTTATGTCATGTATTACTTAGTATATAAAAGAACTATGCTTTTAAGGTTTCATAAAACCAATGAAGTATGGAGGAACGACTTAATTAATATAATTAGAGAGAGTAGAAACGAATGATTGGCTCCCGTCCAATTCGAGTGTAATTTGCAGTGTACATTTTGATACTGAAGATTTATACACAACAAAAGGAGGCACACTTCGTGTTGCTACTTATACAGTACCAAAAAAGTAAGTAAAAGATATAATATGCAACTCGCCCTTTTTGCCCTCGGTGAACAATGTACCGTTTGGTATGATAATACCGTATGTAATGATTTATATTAAAGTTACATAGTAATAGTTGTATTATGTGTCAAAGTTTTGTTATGTTTTGATAGATTATATTATAATAAAATGGGGATTTTTTTTTCCACATGGCAACCCTTTATGCCACTCACACAAACTCGCGCCGCCGCCATTGCAGTGCTTCAGTTCTTTCTTAGCGAGACTCCGTCCGCCTTTTTTATACGTCCATGTCCTGACATAATATTTTCGATCGATGCGACGGTCATGACGTAGAATAGAACCTGCTTGTTTCTTACCCTTCCTTCAATAAAAATCAAAGAAAAGCAATATCCAATATTAGATTAAAATAACAATTTTAAAACTCTACATCACTCCTCATAGCAAAAGGTTCATTTTGTTAAAAGTAGATACAGTACTTACGTAGATCTATTGTGATCAATCATTTTGTTATATCTCGTGTATTAGAAGAGAAAGTGTACACTTTATCTTGCAGTAAACAGCTTTCTGACAAATGGAGACGCATTTAAGGCTAAGTGGCGATATAGCAAATTGCGCAGCGCGTTTTAGGCAATTTTCTAGACATCGGGGTCTAGTCATTAACATCCTCACTCTAACTCGCGAGACAGGTTTGCACAATAGATACTGTAGAATACTATACAATACCTTCTGCACTATTCAGTACAGAAAACAAATATTATTTACTTACATAGTAGCCAATAACGCCACCGCCAAAGTTTGTGAATGGATTTATAATGCACAAAATACATTAGCAACTTGTGCGTGCGTTTTTATGTTACGTACCATTTATTTTGAACCACTACTTGGTCGATTTCTATGCCGTTTCAACATTAAGTACGTTATAGGAATCTGTACTAAGATACTTACAAGTATCACTTTGTCTAATAGGTCCATGATCACTTCTTAGTACAGATTCCTATATTATGTTTTACGGATATTGGTCAACAGAGGTGCTGCGATCGCGATCGTGGTTATTTTACTTTGTTACTAAGTATATGCCTGAAAATACAAACAAAGTACTTACTTAGATAATTTGAAACGCATTGTAACCGTGTACGATGCAGCACGGTGCGATGCTATGAATGATTTGAGAAAAAAATCATTCCCTATGCGCTTATTTGTCAAATTAAATACATACTACACTGCTTGCTTGCTTTTATTTGAAGGCAACCTTAGAAAAAACAAAGTTAAAATTCGTAGTTAAAGTAAACTATTCTTACGTAGAGTCAACATGATTCAATAGGTACACGGTAGGTACTTTATTTCTTTGATGGTCGTCAATCACCCAGCATTGTTTTATGTTATAACAAAATGTTTTCACTGTATCATTTGGTACGAGACGTGCAGGCCGTGACATTTGTTGGATGGTTGCGAATATTTCATTGTAGACAACAAAGCATAATATATCGCTTTGTCTCAGACTGAGAGCTACGTTAGTAATTTGTTTCAATGATAAGAGGCAATTGTGTTTATACGTCTTGATCAATATCGAATCTGTAATAATAATTGAATCCGTTTCAAGTAGGTAGGTATTCCTCTGAATATAACACGGTCATTTATGAAGAGTTCACAATCCATTTTATTTTATTTACTAGCTACCCGCCCCGGCTTCGCACGGGTAGTAGAGCATAATTTATTATGCCTACACAATATATTGTTTTTTCTGCCGTAGTAGGGTCGCTTCAGCTTGTTACAATACGTCGAATACTTATGTGGATTTATTTTCGCGCCCGTTCCTTTTTATTTTGCGATAACTTCTAGGATATTAATTTAAATTAGGTATATGGTGTAAAGGATTATCTTAATGTGCATGAAATGCTTTTGGTAACTAACGTATTTAAGTTGATAGGGATTAATACTGTATCCGTATAAACTTAACAAATTATGCACTAAATAAAACCTTGCTCATGAATCACCCTATCTATTGGTAAAAACCACATGAAAATCCGTTCAGAAGTTTTTGAGTTTGACAGACAGAAAGACGCGGCGGGGGACTTTGTTTTATAATAATATGTAGTGATTAAACGAAAAAAAAGTTTGTGAAAGTGAGTTCAATGCAATGTATGGCATTAGAAGCATCAGCAGGTTTGAAATTGACCCCAAGTTTGTGTTAATGTTATTTCGCAACAATATCAGTGATACATATTATCAATGTTTATTTATTTATTTATTTGACACACAAAACAGCTAGCAAATCAACAAAAACAAAACCGGCTGCTCGCCAAAATATATTGTGTGTTCAATTACTTATTAGAATCACACACTGAGAAAAAATTCCTGGGCCGCCATACTTTTTTACGTGGCAAATTAGGATACTATTATGTTTGTAGCTGGTACCATGTTGATTACGTAGCTAGATTACGTAACATGGTGTTGCTCCTAAACGTCACAGTAAGGTGCAACATTACTAAGTATGCGGCGCCTATGTTACGAATACTGCACCAGTGGTAAGTAGTAAATTGCAAGCTCCTTACGTAAGTAGCTCATTTAAGTAGCTTTTTTTTCTCAGTGCAATAAAAAATATTCAAGTTAACAAAAATTAAAATAAAAACAATTGAATTAAGTACTTACTAAGCCCAAAACAGATTGCAACAATAATATTTTACATTGGGGAATTATTTGCTACGCGAAACAACGCATTTTTTATTTTTTCAGGGTCCCTCGGCCGAAGGGTCAAAGATATACCTATCTAGCTCCTCCTGAGCCTTGGATGCCAAATGTTAATTATAAAGCCCGTGTAGAGTTGTGGAATGTGTGGAGATTATCAAAATTTTTCTATACTAAGGATAAGATAAGTAGCTACTGAAACCTGTTCTGTAATTGGGTTAATTATTTTGGCTATATATATTCGCAGTCGTATGAAAAGTTAATCTACTTTATCCGAGATATCTGAAGTGACTCATTGTATTTCACTCGGTTACTCAAATCAAGGTCTTTGTTTGGGACAGCATAGTTTTCTCCGACCTTATGACGGAAAGCCCTTACCTAACGCTGACAATACCGACACGGATGATTCGTTCAATATTTCATAGGTACTAACGGACTTTATACTGACAAGGTGTTATCTGCAGCCTGCCAGAACTCTTTAGGTTAAGCGGGTTGTTTTATTTATTTTACAAGTGTTAGCCGGTTGCATACCTACCGCAAGAGCCACAATAAGCATATTTCAGCGCTTACTTAAAATGTGTTTGTATATATTAACTATTTCACGAATCGGCCGAAATAGGGGCATCAAAGACATAATATACCTGACGTCAGCAGTTAGTACTTCCGCTGCAACTTACTAATGATAAGGTAATTTGCGCTTATTAAAAAACTGACTGATGCCCGCGACGTCGTCCGCGTAGATTTAGTTTTTAAAATCCCTTGGGAACTCTTTTATTTTCCGGGATAAAAAGTAGCCTATGCCACTCTCCAGGTCCTCAACTATACCCTACCTATGCAAAAAATCACGTCGATTCGTAGCTCTATTGCGGAGTGATTGAAGGATAAACAAACAAACCAACAAACACACTATCGCATTTATAATAATATTATTATGAAGTATGATAGGTTGCGAGTGTAAAGAAATCAAGAAAGTTTTATTTTTATATTGCCTAGTTTATGCCGGCCTCTTCGTCCGCCTGGAGTTTAATGTTTAAAAATCTCCTAAGTTTCTAGCCTACGTCACTCTCGTAGTGTACCTATGACCTATCCATGCAAAACATCACTTCGCGCGTGGATTCGTTGCTCCTAGTTGCTGTAAAAACGAACACATTTTTTTTAGCATTTATAATATTAGTAAGAATAAGAAGGAAGATTCAGTTGAGCGTTGTTTGCGCTTATGGCGTGAATGTGTGATCACCTTCAGAATGCAGTCACAGTCACACAAATAAAATCATAGGTTATTTAAGCTAGTATTTCTCGGTAAGAAAAAGGTATGTTGGTTTACTATTTACTATTTGTTCTAACCCACAGGAAGGGAAGTGTGGAGTGTGGAATGCAATGCCACTCCGCCGGTGTGAACCCGTTAATGTTTGGACTGTGTTTATCGCCTCTAAATCCTTGGTTTTAATTTCTCATAACAGTCTTCCGTAAAATTTGTAAAGAGTTTTCATAGAAACGTAGTTTTGTTTTAATTCAGATATTCTACCCACTTCTACGTAGTTCGTGTTTTCATATTATAGATAAGTGTATATACCTAGGTTTTAAAATTAAAAGAAAAACATAGACCAAATTAATTTTCTCTCTGTTGTTTTTCCACGATAAAACCAATGTCAAGCCATATAACGTCTCAACTCACATCCCTTCTTCTTTTCTTGGGATGAAATCTTACTCGGGACGTTACATACATAATATGCAAATATTCCATCCCTAATTTGTTGCGTTTAATATTTATTGCTTACTACCAACATAATAACGATAGATAATAATAATAGGTTACAATAACATTATATTATACAATGTAAGTGAAGCACAGGCTATCTACAATCACGATTTTGATATTTACATTGGAACTTTCAAAATACAATAACAGCAAATGAAGATACGGCACATGCATGTGAACAGTGAGGTCATCAAACAATAAGGAAACGTAACCCATCCTCGGCGATCATGCAGATACCTAAACAGGTGAAAAAAGAAATAAATATACCTAATTAATTATACATTACCATTTTAAAAACAGAACACGTAATCAAACAAAATAAATCAAACACATATACAAATAATGCTAGAAAATGGCTTTTTTTTTACCAAAGTATCACCCCACGAGTGCCCAACGCGAATATCAAAATCATAGAAGCAGCTATGAATAGTGCGATGGGCAGTTGACATAATATTATACAGCGCATGAACGGCACAAAAAGTTGCTGAAGAGCAAACCTGACGATCGTATAGAGGTCGAGGAAAACCTAAGGGCCGGTGGATGGACGGAGTGGAAAAATCACGAGGATTTTGCAAGCTGCTGCTGAACGCCTCCACTGGACAAGCTTGAAAGAGCCAAGGCGTCATCAAAGCGAAAATGAAAAATTGTACAAATATCTATTCCTAATATAAAATTCTCGTTTGAAATATCTCTACTCGGAGGTATTTAGGAAAATCTAATGAAACCAAACCCCCCCCCTTATAGCACAACCTTAATTTATCTCGTCTTACTGCATTTTCTTAACTAAGCAATCAAACCTAATCAACCCATGATTTTAAATTGATCGATTAGAAGCTGAGTCAAACCACCGAAATAAATTATATGAATACAAATTGAGACCACTTGTCACAAACATGCATTTCCATCCGTTTGCAAATTAAACGGACGAAAATAATAATGAAATATACCTACGAGTGTATTAAAACCACAATCAATCCCGTTTAATCTTAGTTAATGTTAAAATTAATTGGATTTTCTGGCAAGCACCAACCGATCTTTGTAATCCCAACACAAACGCCACTTCTTATGCATGTTCCACTCCTTATACTTAATTAAAAATGAAAGGGCAGAATCATCAAGCTGGCAATTTTCCAACCGCGACCATAGCTTATCAGTTACCTATATATTTAGAGTTAACTGTAGCGAATCTTTAATAATGTTACGTACTTACTGCGAATTTCAGCAGACTTATGTACCCATAAACTGTGTAATTGATATCTTTATTTATTTAGTTAAAAGTTTGTGAAATAATAATAATATTGAATCTGTAATTTTTAAAGATCTATAAACTTGACTTATTATTCCAAAGAGACCATTAAAAACAAGTCAAACCCAATAAATACCCTCTTGTTCGTTCGCGGCAAACAAAACGAGACAAACAACCGGAACGTACGAATGTTGATTGTGAACGTTGGACGTAAACAACATAAAAATGTTTTCGAGTAAAGCTTAGCGCGTACATAAGTACCAGTTGGCCGCACCGTATAAGTAGCTGCTAGGTGTTCTACTAAGTACCTATACAGAAATACTGAAAATAAGCTTCAGTATATTACGCAACCGCGTGATGATATAAAGCGCTAAATAAATATCCTATCCAAATCATTAAGCTGAATAAGCCGATGCTTGGTTTGTTTCATGTTAAAATAATTTACTGTTTACACAAGCAACCAACCGGAAAAATAAAGCATTCAGATCGCGTTAAAACCATAAATGCACTGCATTTTATTATTGGAATAAAATATAATATTGAAATGAATTAAATTTTCTTGGTGCAGCAACCGCATTTTGACACCCCGTCATACACACCGCTTTCTTGTTCATGCTCCAGTCATAATGATAATGGATGTAGGGACATGAAACCAACAACTTCCAACCGCGACTCCTTCGTATCCGATAACTTGTTCATAGTTTAAGATTCATTGAACTGAATTCTGAAAAGCGAGGGTTAAAATCCTTTGACGCTCAGGTAAAAACTTTCATTTTGTTTGTAAATCGTAGGCATGCAATTTTCGCGCACACTTTTCGTACAATTGCACTGTCTGAAAAATTACGGTTTCCACGTTCGTCGTGATTACAATAACTTCTCTCTCCCCTACTATCGCAACACTATCGTAAATTTTTACAAAATGTCTGTTTAGTTATTATGTAAACTAATATTTCCGGTTAATATAAATTATATCTACGTAAGTTTTAATTCTAATGAGGGGTCATTACCAATGGAACACACAAATTGCTCTTTGACGTGCGTTTAAACACCACACTATATTGTCTATATTAATACTAATGACCCGCTCCGGCTTCGCACGGGTAGGCTACAAAATAAACACAATGGTACAAAAATATTATGGTTGAATTGATAACCTCCTACTTTTTTGAAGTCGGTTAAAAAGTACTCCATTAACCCAAATGTATGTCGTAATCGCCTTAGTCGATGGATATCACAGCTGGGCATAGATTTATACGCTCCATGACCTTGTGCCGCTTGTCACAAGCGGCTCCCTGCGAATCGTTTGATGTCTGTCCATCAAGGGAGGGGTTATAAAACAGAAGGCCAAACAACGTCTTCTCATATAGTTTCTAGTTTAACCTTCTGTTATTTCTTCTTTCTTAAACAATATTAGTAGGCATTGGGCTAATACGTACCTACTAATATCGAAGGTTGTATGGGACCAGGAATAGCTAACTTAGCACAATTTTTTTTTAGCATTTTGCATTGGAATATGTCCAGTTAAAAAGATTGGAATTTTTGGAACGAAATTCCTTTTCGGATGGTTTCGCGGATCCCCACTAGATGAAAAGATGTGTAAGAATTTTCCGTCACGGCCCTTGTTGCTAGGCGTAAGTGTTTTCTGTCATGACCCTTGTTGCCTTCTTTCAATATGCACGGTCTATCTTTAATGTATGTTTTTTACGAGATGTTTCTAACATGTGGCGAGAGATGGCGTTTCTGAACTTCGTTCCAGCCGAGAGTTCCACGACACTCAAAATTTTTAGATTTTTCTTTATGGAGTTAAATCTCAATGGACGAATCTCACTCTTTATGGTTGCAAAATAAATTAAAACTTAAGCTTTCTTTTTTTTTTAAGATTTCTTAATCAACTGTGACGATAGAAGTTGGGCCAGATCACTGTTACAGCCGCCGATCTTCCAATGTATGAAATGTGTGTCATCAGCTCAGAGCATTAAAAAGAATCTCTAATTGCATCTCTGCACCTTGTTAGTGAAACATTTTATAAATAACTATAGATATCTAAATGGAGTAAGTACGTCCTCAAGCCTATCCCAATCAAAGAAAATAGGAAACAGGCCTTTTCTCATAATAAAACGAATTTATTCAGCAGAACGTGTCAGCAACGAAGTCGCATAGCATCAGCATCAGCGGGAATTGCTTACTCACCGAATTCTGCAGGCGTTGTAATATCTCCGCGGAATTGGCCGGGTCCGACAGCTCAATAGCGCCCGCCACCTGAAACAAACAATGTTTGCTTATTGCCCTTTCGTGATATTTTATACTGCCCAGCTGAAAGGATAATAATATTAAGGATTTTTTATCTCTTTGGAACTTTTGGATATAACAGAAGGAAATGTATCCTATGCCCATCTACAATATTCAATCTAAATGAGCCAGTCAAGATCGTTACTGTGAAAAGGTAACTCACAGACTAACACACTTTCGCATTTCTGATGTAGCTATGTGTATTTTAATGTGTCATTTTATTATAAGAATAATTTCATGAAAAAATTAGTCTCTTTAGTCCTTTAGCTTCTAACCTAACGACCTATATGCCTAAGTCTCGGTCGTCTGTCTATACATTGCTACATTATGGATCTTCGGCCTACTAGCATACCTACTATATCCGTTCCGAATCCCGATACCTAATAGAAAATCGATAAGCTTTTGATCTATTGCTGAAGATAATTATCATTCGTAATTTGAAGAAATCATCGTTTTGCTATATAAATGCTTAGCACTTCTATAAAATATTTTTAAAAATAGACCTCGCATTGCAATGCAAAAATCCTCTTGCATCATTTTTATACAATTTATATGAATTATCCAATCCTGTAGGTATAGTTATAAGTGCCTGTCTAATATTTTTCGAAATATACGTGCATTTCTTTGTCAAAATAAACAACACGAAGGGATAGCACACCATAATCCAATAACTGGGTCAGTAGCGGCCGAGAGAAAAGAGGCATAGCGCAATATCCAAGTCTGTATTTTATTTCTCCGGCGCTAAGTTGTTAGATAAACTGTTAAAGTTACGCTAAAGCACATTTTGATCCCTCGATCCTTTAAAGTATTCAATATTAAAATATAGCCAACATAACAATGATTAAAACTCAGGCTACTTTTTATCCCGGAAAATTACAGAGTTCCCGCGGGAATTAAAAAACCATCATCTAGTAATATCAAAATGCGAAAGTGTGTTTATTTCTTGGTTTGCCATTCAATCACGCCGCAACAGAGCTACAGGTCAATGTGATTTTTACATGGGTATAGCTGAGGATCTGGAGAGTGACATAGTGACATATCCTGGACAAAATAAAGGGCTCTTGAGAGATTTCAAAACATAGCTCCACGCGTGTGAAGTCGGGACAAAAGCTAGTTTATTATGAATACCTATTTATGGTTTATAAGTCTAAGTACCCATAAGAGTAGTTTTTAACCGACTTCAAAAAAGGAGGATGTCTCAGTTCGTTAGAATCTTTTTTTTAGGTATGTTCACCGATTACTCGAAGACACCTGAACCGATTTGGAAATTGCTTTTTTTGTTTGAAAAAGGGTATACTTCCCAGGTATGTCATTTAAATTTTATCGAAATCGGTCGAGCGGTTTTTAAATAATCATAAATTATTATATACCTACTTTGTAGTGGCGCGGGCGTTTGAAGTCGGTCTTTTTAAAAAGAATTTTAATATTAAATTATAAATAAGCATTTTTCCATAAACACATCACGTTACCGAGACTTTACCCTTTGACGTTGACCCGAGTCAGTAATCAATAGGCGACCTTTGGCTAATACAAGTCAGGTATACCTATTAACTACCTATTTTGCATTTAATATGCTTCTCTATGGATAGAAAATACGCTTAGTTGTAAATTCCGATTTAATGTGACTTTATAAATACGATAATGTATCATTTATGTCATACTTTAATGACCCAATCTAAAGCCTTAAGACTTTTTAAGACCAGAATCAATATTATGTTGATTGAATGTCTTTAATTTACTCGCAAGGATATTAATTCATATTATCTAACAATTTTATCTTGTGCCTGCTAATAATTATGTAGGTAATGGTGAACAAGATTTGGTAGTTGCAGTGATTACAGTAGAATTCAAATCTATGGTTACGAATGTTGACATAGGTACAGTGCGGGAAGCTATGGATAATATTTGGAGAAATAAGGTCACAGACCCTGGCCGCAAGCCAGGGTGAAACTGGGCTACGGACAGTTTATCTGTATTTTATTAGCTCAATGTTACGAGTATATCATGCGTTCAATTTTATTACCTTGAATTCGTTTACAATCAAGACAGTAAGCAATATTCAGTTACACATGCTACTCTCCTAAAGGGTGAAATCGTGCCTATGTATATGAATAAAAATCAATTGCTTTGTATGTTTGTCCTCTTTGCGTTCCGAAACCATTGATTAGAATAGAATAGAATAGAATAGAATAGAAATGTTTTTTATTCAAATAAACTTTTTTACAAGTGCTTTTGAATCGTCGATGAGTCTACCACTGGTTCGGAATGCCGTTCCTGCCGAGAAGATTATAATGTGATTAAACTTTGGTAAACAGGTGAGGGACTCCAAGTGCAAACACACAATAGGGTATTTGACTACTTTTAGAAAATCATCTAAAATTGTTAATAATGCTATGCTGAAGCTAACAAAACGTATATTTCGGCATAATTTTCAGTATTTTTCATAAAAATCGAGAAATAAATACAAAAAATAAATTGCCGCCGAAACGTTCCATTTGCTCTCATGACGTCACAGTTCACATTTCAAATACCCTATTGCAAGACTGGCCTCCGATAGAAGCCACTGGAAGCACGAGGTTGTACACCAGGACCACGATCTTCACAAATGAAGGAACGACTGGAGAGAGAGAAACTTTGGTAGGGTTTTCTGGGGACGCGCCCGCGAAGGTTCCTGGTCCAAAAATATAATTCATAATACCTATCTATAATAATAATTTCTTTTTACTTTACGTGGCATTGCAACGCTTACCGGGTACAGCTAGTATGAATTAATAAAAGTTTATACCATAATACTATAACTTTCAAAGTATTTTTTAAGTACAAAACCAACACTTAGGGCCAGTTTCACCACTATCCGTTAAAGTGTCTGATATTTGTTAGATTTTCAGAGAGTTTATCTGCTAGACTATACGTCATAGTCCACCACGCTGGCCCAATGCGAATTGGCGGTCTTCACACACCTTCAAGAACATTATGAAGAACTCTCAGGTGTGCAGGTTTCCTCACGATGTTTTCCTTCACCGTTGAAGCAATTAATATTTAATTGCTTAAACGCACTTGACTCCGAAAAGTCAGAGGTGCGAACCCGGGATCGAACCTGCGACTCCCCCGAATAGGAGACCACAGTCCTAACCACTAGGCTATCACTGCTTCAGCAATTAAAGAGACTTAAATTATTCACTGTAGTGTCCATTTAAAATTTACGCTATAGTAAATTAGATAATTTTATTATTGTACCTTGTTCGAGTTTCAAAATCGCAAACTAAATGGTGCTGCAGCCCTAACCAAACCAAGCATTAACGATCATAGAAAGAGAATAGAAACGATCCAATGTAACTTGGCTAAGGGGGCAGAGGAGCTATTCTCCATCCAGTGGTTACGGAAAACAATGGAAAGTTGCTAACTAAGAACTGTCAAACCAGCATTCTTCAGTTCGCTGGCAACTTTCGATAGCCTGCACTGAGATAGAAAAACTCCCTACTGCATCTCACCTTTAGTAACCTAAAATGAAAAAGTATTGTTAATTAGTTTATCTGAATAAAATTATTATTTTCTTCATGAGTATGTTAAGTTTGTTTTAATTTGGTGATAACAATAATTAAAGGTTATCGCTTGAACTTTTGTTCTAAAAATAATGATTTCATGTGGGAATTTCATATTTAAACTTTGATATACCTAATAGGAAAAAACTATTTATCCGACTTCAAAAAATACAAAAAGAGGAGCTTCTCAATTCGACGCCTATTGTTTTTATTTTTTTGTCGATGTTACTCCATATCTCCTTAAATCTTAACCGATTTCAATAATTAGCCACTAGGCTATCACAATATACCTACTATTGATTGTGGATACACCATACACAAAGCAATAAACAGATATAGCTAAAAGAATTCCTTTTTTTTGCAGTTCAAATGGCATAATTTTGATCAATATGAGTCCACTAATACCCGACATACCTAACAACTTTAAACCTCATTTAATGTTGGTGAAGTCAAGGCAAAAGCTAGTCTTAAAGTTTTCACCTTGTCATTAATTCTTTCTTTCACACTTCATTTGTTTGCATGTTGTGCACAACCAACTATCATGGATAATGAAATTCTAGACAGCAAAGTTTAGAAAGTGATAAACTAGCCATATACGACGATAAAAGCAGGTTTATCAGTTTACTTGCAGCTTGTATACGAAATACGAATCAACCTCAGGGCAGTAATTTGTGGTTATTGTCTGTCGTGGTATCTCGCCACGTTTTCCGTAGGTAGGTACCATTGTGGTGTTCTATGGCTGTCCTACAAATTGTCGTTGGAAAGTCTGTATTTACGTGTATAATCTGTTTACATGTATGGATTTGAACTTTGTGAAAGCGAAATACCTTAGCCGATATTAGGAGTAGATAAACAAAGGTAACGGACTTGAGACTGGTGTTTATGGGACAAGTCTTCCTAAGTTTATATTTTAAATACTTACTTACTTATCAGTTGAACTAGGAGCTACTTGCACAATCTACAGAAACACACCTAAACATCACATAATTTTAGTACTTCTGTAACCCTTCGTTACAGACCCTTTAAGTAAAAGTATATAAAAAACGCTCCATTTTAAACTAGTTGGTAGGTAGTTAGGTACTTCTTTTAAAGAACCGAATGTCGTCAAAACCATTAAATTGTCACGAATGCGATGGGCTACTCAGGACATTTGAAACGCATAGATAGACGATTCAAGAGCCCCGAAAAGTTGCTTGACAATAAACCAGAGGGCCGTAGAGGCCTTTGGATTGACGGAGTGGAAAAGGTCATGAGAGTTTTGAGACTATGGAGTTGGAGAGAAACCGCTTATGATCGCCTCCGATGGATAAATTTGCTTGACCAAGCCAAGGCTCACCCAGGGCCGCTTTGATGATGATGACGAGATCTTTATTGATGATCTTTATGATGATCTTTATTGTTCTATTAAACCTAACTATTCAGTACTTGATTTTATGTAAACGGTAAACGGAATTTCGCGGTGCTCTACCTACTTACTAAGAAAGGGATTTAAAACGTGATAATCGTTTTGACGAAAATAGTCACAACTTCACTATTTAGACGAGAAATAAATTAGATGTTCTATCTGACAGTTTTTGTATTGAAAATCTGCCAAAACAACACATTTATTCTTCGGTTAAACGTTACTCGACGATGGCGGAATGGGCATTAAAATCACTAAAAGTGCCTACGGTTAAGAATAGAATGTAAGTTACAAATAAATTGCTTATATTTGGTACATTCTTTTGAGGTATTTAAACATCGATGTTATTTAGTTACTTGTTATGCATCTTGATGATAAGCAATCATCAATAATGTCTGTGTTACCGGAACTTAATATTGTGGCATGTTACTTGAGGCGTGTAGGAGGAAAAAGTGCAAACATTTGATTCAATTCCACCGCGGGCGGTCTCATTACGTCGTACCTAATAGCATTTTTATGCTTGAAAAAAAAGCAAAGACCACCATCGCACTTGACAGAGTTTTTTTAATGATTCGGTGATTCCTTTCGTAGCGGTGACGGTCGCGGAAGTAAAAGATTAAGACGTAATCTTTGATTATATACGCGAACTCTAGTTTGAATCTATATAAAATAGACGGGGATAGTTGAATAAACATTAAGTCAATACGAGTATTTGAGCAGAAACAACACAATCAAGATGGATCAAGTTAAAACTTAAAGAGTTTGTATAATATTTTAAGCTCCCAAATTAGAGCTTTTTCAAGAAATGCCTTTGTTTCATATTTGTATATGATTATGGTAAATAAATAATAAATAATCATTATGGTCAGAAATTGTAAATACATAGGTATTCAGACATTACTAAAACAAGGAACAAAAATTAAGTTTCATGTTATTAGTTCAACCCATAGTTCAACACGCACAAAATATGTCTAAACTAAGACATATTTTGTGCGTGTTGAACTATGGGTTAAAGAAATGCTTAAGAAGAACTAAGTTCGTAGAAAGACGTAAGTTGTCAAGTTTCTCAGAACTTATAACTTTATTAGGCCGCAGATTCGAAGAAACGTGCTTTATCTTCAACTACCGATATTGTTGAAATGTTGAGCAAAGAGCAATCTCAAGCGCGCCCTATACAAACGAAGTTTGATTGCATGTCAAGAAAATTTTATTGAGATTGGTTTAATGTAATTTTTTTACCAAAATCGACATCATAAATGGGATTCGTCTCTTAATTTGCCATCTTTAGACTTATGATATTCTCTTTAAAAAATGGGACCATCTTCAAAATAATATTACGATTTACGATAAAAACAGAATCACTACAATCGGTTCCAAACCGGCAGTTGCAAGTACGGAGTTCGTCACACCAAGCGATTTAGTTTTACGGTACGATTCCGTGTAGAAACCGATTAGGGGAATAGGTTTAATTAAGTTTCGTTTTCCCTTTCAAGTTAGCCCACTTTCATCTAGAGTCTAGGGTCTAGACTGTGTCGTTACATACGACCAGGTGTGATGCTAATTTGCAATTAAATAAAGAATGACTATACCCATTACCCTTAAAATGACTATAACCTGGTAAAAAACGAGGCTAATGTGCATCCGCTACATATGCCGCAATGCTGTAAAAATAAACCTCGTGTCGGTACCACTCCCTGGACTTGATCGGCCTCGTTCTCGTTGCTTGATCGACTGCAGACCCCCACTTATCCGTCCCGGTATATTTGGTCGATCAGGAAATCGCGAAGTCAATATGCGCGTGTTTATTTTTATAGGTTTTATTCCCGATGCTCTTACGCTTGCAAACGTTTAAGGGCCGTCGCTCATATATCAACCCGGCATCCGATCAGCACCTTCTCGCCTCTGAAGGTTGAGATTTCTTATATTATAGACTTCCATATACATAATATATTATGTGCACTCACTTATCAATAACTCGCCTCGCTCGCAAATTGTCGATACGCGGATGGCGAGTGAACAACCTGGTGACAAACAGCTACTTGCCAGCTTGCCCAAGTGGGCTGCATGCCGCCCACGAGTTTTGACACCTATCCACTATTCCACCTATTTTGTGACTCGACTAGAGGATGCATCCAGTGGTCCACGACTGGGCGTCCATTCGCCGGCCACGTGACATCACTGAGGGCTAACGATCGACAACGAGTGGATGCTGAGCGTAGAGGCAAAGGAAAAGAGGTGCAGGTCGGGTATCGGGTTGATAAGTGAGCGACGATCTTTAAGCGTATCAAAATCCAGACGGAAAAGAAAGTGTGTAAAGTTAATTTGGGTAAATGGTTTAACAAGTAGCTAAGTAAAAACTATTGTCTACTTACAGTTAACACAAAACTACTTACTTATGCTTTGCGCAATGCTGAGGTATACCTTACAAAATAACCAAACAATCTTTGTCTTAAAAGCAAAGGCAGACTACAATAGATCTTAATATGTAATTGTGTAATTACGTATTGTCAGAATAAATTTATAAACACATCAAAAATTCCGAAACCAGCGGGATTCGAACCCACATCTCTTGGGAACGTACGTATTGTCATTACGTTTGTGGGTATTGTTTGAATTGCCTCAAGTAGATACGATATCAGAAGATTGAAAGTTAGAGGAAATATTCCTTATGCTATATTATGATTTTTTAATTCCATCCCTAAAGGTATAGCGTTAGGGAAGGATTTTAAAGAATATTAGTAAATAGCATGAGTAACTCGTGCTAGAAGTAGGTATGTCCGCAATGAAGCGGATGCGCTTTGAACCGTATGAAAACAACCATCACACCAGCCCTAATATCTACTGTAACACTACAGTGTATCTTACTTAGAAGAAACTTCAAGTTATTAGTATTCGTTTACTATTTGCGTAAATTCCTATGGTAAGTACCTATAACATTTTGCAAACCATCGCAATCCGTGATTTGCATTATTCACAATCTCTTTCCATCTCTACAAAAAACAACTACACCCACATCAATATGTAACTATGGCTTTCTTGACTAAGTACATAGTGAACATCGCAGCATAATAAACAGCACTCAGACAAGCCATGATATTATTAGCAACAAAACAGTTACGAAATTCCAACAGTCGGAAAATGTAGTACCCGAATTCTTTTGCCGTCACTCACGATGAACAGTGCGTCGGCACAGCCTGTAATTTGAATGTCCTGTAGTGGGTTCTCCGGCCTATTAACTGTCAGTCAGTCAAACCTGCTGCAATTTGTATACTTACATGTGCTTATTTAATAATAAAGCATAGTGTTGGTGGTCTCCAATCAACTTCGTTTAGCTGTTACTAACAATTCAATTTCGCAAAGTGTATTTTCAATTGAATACGTATTGTAAGGTGCTTTAAATATAACAATAATTATAAATAAATAATTATATAAGTATTTACAAGTAGGTAGGTATATTTAAATTATTTAATTCACAAACTATTGTACATACCTGCCACTATTGAATTACTACATAACTGAACCTTTCCAAAAAATCCAAACTTTTTCGTCAAACAATCTGATAGTGGTAAGTGCCCATAAATAAAGAAAGCTACAATGCATTCCTTGTCTTAAAATAAGTAAGTGTTTAAAATATTACATACGAACATTAAAAACTTAAAATAACTGGAGAAAAGAAAATAAAATGATTAACCAGTATTCGTTGAGTGCCAACACAAATTACGAATAAACAGACTATAAAAGGTAATCGCCATAAACAGGGACTTGTTTATTGCTTTACTTAAATGAAAGTATGTAAAAAGAAATAAGACGTAAAAGATCATTGTCTGAAAGCCGCTGTGAACGGCTCAATTCGTAAAGATGACATCGAACGTGCGTACAAAATGCGAAATGATACGAACGTTCTCTTAATAAATACTAAATACGATAAATTGTGAAGGGTTTGACCAAAATACTTTAGGTGAAATGAGATATTGTCTCCAAAACAGCTCCGCTGACACGCATTACTTCTTGCACGATATCAACGGCATTTGGCATTCGGCATTCAGCAGGATGTTGAGAATACTTACCAAACTGGATCATGATATTGTATAATATTAGTTTTACACTTAAATGCCAATTTACCATGTTTGTGTTAATAGCACTCTTGCATGTGACATGTAGAGTCACATGATTGACACAAATGGAAATACTTAAGTAGCATATCGTATAATTAAACTTCTGCTTTCTCACGTAAAAGAATATTATACTCGTACATTCCTACAAAGCTTATATTATTATTGGTTGAAATTTTTTAGTTACCTAGTAAAACTCTTACAAAAACTATCATCTACTATTATTATCTAATAAAGATATTTAGCTTAGCTTACTTACAAGCTCTCTAAAAACTGAACGTACACGCATTAGCAGTAGTACAATCATTAAAAAGATTGTCTTCAAAGCAAAGGCTTAGTGTGGTATTTCGTTTTCTGTTTTTGTAATTATATGATTACGACCCGCTCATCGCAGTTCACATAACACAGTCATCTACAGAAATACAAATTACATACTCATATTATGATTACTTAAATGCAGCAAAACAGTAATTATTTACTCTAACTCGTTATTACAGCTCTAACTGTAATATGCCATGCTTTCATAATTTGTCATTAAAAAAAATTTACGAGGGATTTATATAACATTTATTTTTATAATTATACTATCATCATCATCATCATCATTATCAACCTTTAGATGTCCACTGCTGGACATAGGTCTCCTGCATGGACCTCCACAGGCCTCGGTCTTGCGCCGCCTGAATCCAGCGGCTCCCTGCGACTCGTTTGATGTCGTCGGTCCACCTAGTGGGGGGTCTGCCAACACTGCGTTTACCGGTGCGGGGTCGCCACTCCAACACCTTGGGACCCCAACGACCATCAGCTCTTCGAACTATGTGCCCCGCCCATTTCCACTTCAGTTTCGCGACTCGCTGAGCTATGTCGGTGACTTTAGTTCTCCTGCGGATCTCTTCATTTCTGATTTGATCTCGCAGGGATACCCCAAGCATAGCTCTCTCCATCGCTCGCTGAGTGACTCTGAGCCTTCTTATGAGGCCCACAGTTAGCGACCATGTCTCGGATCCATAAGTCATCACTGGCAACACGCACTGTTCGAAGACTTTAGTCTTCAGGCACTGAGGTATTTTGGACGAGAAGACATCTCGGAGCTTCCCGAACGCTGCCCAGCCGAGTTGGATTCGGCGGTTGATCTCTTTCTCGAAATTGGACCTACCTAGCTGGACTGTGTGTCCCAGGTATATATACTCGTCCACAATTTCGAGCGCAGAGTTCTCAACGATTACTGGGTGGAGCGGAGCATGAGCATTGGACATGATTTTCGTCTTGCTCATGTTCATTTTCAGGCCCACCTGTTGAGAAACCCTGCTGAGATCATTGAGCATTGTATTGAGGTCTCTCAGAGTCTCTGCCATGACTACTATGTCATCGGCAAATCGCAGGTGAGTGATGTACTCGCCGTTTATGTTGATGCCAAGTCCGTTCCAATCCAGAAGCTTAAAGACGTCCTCCAACGCAGCGGTAAATAGCTTCGGGGAGATTACATCTCCCTGTCGCACTCCACGCTGCAAGTGGATTGGTCTCGTAGTCTGGTCCTGTATACGTACTGACATAGTGGCGTTTTCGTACAAGCACTTCAACACTTGGATATACCGGTAGTCAATCCGGCATCTCTGCAGCGACCTCAATACAGCCCAAGTTTCCACTGAATCAAAGGCTTTCTCATAGTCCACAAACGCTAAGCAAAGTGGCTGGTTATACTCTTCTGTCTTTTGTATAACCTGCCGCAGCGTATGAATGTGATCTATGGTACCAAAGCCTTTTCGGAATCCGGCTTGTTTGGGAGGCTGGAAGTAGTCAAACCTACGAGCGAGACGATTCGTAATGACTCTCGAGAACAACTTGTAAACATGACTCAGCAGCGAGATGGGTCTATAATTCTTCAGCAAGGTATTATCACCCTTTTTGAAGAACAGGACCACCACGCTCCTGTGCCATGCTTCCGGCGTTATACCCTCGTGAATGACGGAATTGAACAATCGCTGAAAGATCTTAAGTACCGGTTTTCCACCCGCTTTCAGGAGTTCCGCAGTGATTCCGTCATCACCTGGCGCCTTGTTGTTCTTGAGCTGTTTGAGAGCCATTCTAATCTCGTATAGGCTGACGTCCGGGATATCTTCGGTATAGTGTCGGGTCAGTTTGGCTCTGGGATCTTTGGCCAAATCTTCAACAGGTTTTTGTGTCGTGGTATATAACTGTCCATAGAACTTCTCGACCTCTCTCAAGATCTCAGGTCGAGAAGAGACGAGACGACCGTCATCAGTTTTCAGCCGCGTCAGCTGGCTCTGTCCGATAGACAGATCTCTCGCGAACACTTTTGAGCCTTTGTTCCGCTGATAGTATCTTTAATACATTTGGTATTAAAGATCCGAAGGTCGCGAGTTTGCGCCTTAGAGATCTGCCTATTAATCTGCCGTTAGGCAGCCGCGTCTGCCGATGACTGCAGCCTCATCTCTCGTCTCTCCTCCATGAGCTTGAGAGTATGGGCAGAGAACTTGTCGGTTCTTTTCCTGCGATGGGTCTTAAAGAATTTAGACCCCACAGTATGGACAGTTTCCACGAACCTGTTGTTAAGATCGTCCACAGAAACGCAGTCTGCGAGGCAATCGAATCGGTTCTGCAGTTCGAGTTGGAAGTTTTCGGGGTTTTGGATATGAGCACGAGAAGGTCGGAGAGTTGACTTCACCAGTCTGGCCCTTTCCAGCTTTACATTAATATTCAATGTGCCTCTTACCATACGGTGATCGCTCCCGGTTTTCACCCTGTTGATCACAGAGACATCATTGAATATATGCCGCCTGGTCGACAAAATGAAGTCAATCTCACTTCTCGTGGAACCATCGGGGCTCATCCATGTCCATTTTCTGTGTGGCCGCTTCCTGAAGAAAGAGTTCATCATAAAAAGGCCCTCCTTCTCCATGAAGTCGGCCAGCATTTGACCCCTCTGGTTCCTTATACTATATCTCTGGTTAATTATACTATATCTAATATATATTATAAGTATAAAATAAATGTTAAATTAAAAAATATCGTTAGTAAGCGCACAGTGGAGCGTGTGGATTAAAATTGTTTCTATGAAATGAATGCTTATTATTATTTGAATCAAGTTCTACGAAAAAATTATGAGCTTTAATCAAACTAGTAGGTAAGTATAAGCATCATAAGAATAAAATTATTTTATTCTTATATAAATATTATTTTATTCTGAAATTATAACGCTTTTAATAGCATTATTATTATTCTTTTATTTGCAACGCTACTATAAAAAGCACATGTGTTACTACTATACAAAGTCCAAACGAAAAAATATATTTTATAGATTTTTTGTTGTAAAAATATCTTGTAATTCTTCGAACAAAAAAAATCCGCTGTCAGGCAGCGATTAGCACATTGAATCGGTTCTTCAAGATGTTACCCCAAAAAAATATTGAAAGCGATTTGTCCATGTTCGATTTTATCGTATATGTAGTAACTAGTAACATAATAAAATAAAAAAACCGGCCAAGTGCGTGTCGGGCCACGCGCAGTGTAGGGTTCCGTAGTTGAAAGTCTCAAATATTATTGCTGACCTAGGATAGTGCTTTTATTTTATTTATGAATATTGAATACATTTGAGTTCCATGGTTTAAATACTATAATATACTACAAAATATGCAACTTACACTACGTGAAATAACTAACTTAGAAAAAACAGATATAACTCCATAACTAATGAACCCTACTTAGCCGTGAGACATTTCCTTTAAAATTCATTATATATACTACTGCTGTGAATTTTTTCTTGTATCCTTTATACAACCATTTAGCTGGCAGAGGAGGGGGACACTTGACTCTAATAAAATTTAGCACTATAAAATATCATATTTCACAAACGGATCCCTGAATTGAAAAATGGTGTTCCCACACCCACAATATTTTTGAAAGACCTATTCAACGACACCCCACGGGCCCACACTATGGGATAGACGAGAAAAAAAATTCATCCCCACTTTACATGTAGGGGAGGTAACCTAACAAAAATTATTTTTCACAATTTTATTTCACCACTTTGTCGGCGTGATTGATATTTATATCCTTGTCAAATTACAGATTTCTAGTACCAACAGTCTCTAAGCTAAACCGCGGACGGACAGACAGAAAGACAGACAAACAGACAGACAGACGGACGGACATGGCGAAACTATAAGGGTTCCTTATTTACTACGGAACCCTAAAAAGGAAACTTAATTGCCACTTAAGTTCCGGGTCAAATGACCTTTACATAAAGTGTAATCAAATCATACTGTATAATTAATAGATGACCCTTGAATGTAACTATTCAATTGGTAAATGCTCATAATAACTTATTAATTGGACTTTGATTGGTAGTTAGATCTTTATTTACGCTGGTCAATTGGTTCAATATTAAGTAGGTAGGTAAGAGTTCAGACAATAAACTTAATTAATTAGCACTAGCCATGTGTTTGTAAAGTATGTTCGAGTTTGAATATTCTGTAAAATACCTTCTAAGCTGCATCCTGGGTTCTCATTTACTAACTTTAACTTTAATTTGCGATCCGAAAATTGCTAGACAACTAAACTTTAGGTCTCTTGGCAATCTAAATTAAGAGATACCCATACATAGATATGCTATAATATGAGCTGATGGTCGTTGGGTTCCCAAGGTGCTGGAGTGGCGACCCCGCACCGGGAAGCGCAGTGTTGGTGGACCGACGACATCAAACGAGTCACAGAGAGCCACTGGGTTCAGGCGGTGCAAGACCGAAGCCTGTGGAAGTCCATGGAAAAGACATTTGTCCAGCAGTGGACGTCTATAGGTTGATTAAGAAGATGAAGATACATACTTAGATATATAATTTTTTCTGACTTGTTCCTTTCTATCTTGCTCTGGCAGAATAACATAGCTGTTGTGGTTACTTCTGTATCCACAACATTTAAATGAGCTAAGACCCTTTCATTGACATTACACATTGTAGACACTACTTTCATTAATTATTTATAAGTAGGTCGGTTTTTATATCCGTTTGTATTATTTTTGATCAATCAATAAACTCTATTCCATTTTCCGGTAATAAACCAAGGTCTCCCTGATGATCTTCCTCTTCATCAGCAGGACATTGGTCTTTTGAATGGATTATCACATGTCTTATGTCATTTTCAGCGGCTCGCTGCTACTCGTCGTCGTAGTCTGCGATGTCGTCAGTCCACCTTGCTCTGCTAGCACTAAACTTTCCAGTCTCTCCAGTATTATTTTGTAATAGATTATGTCCGAGACTTCGTCCGCTTGAATTAAAGTTTTTTTAATTCCCGCGGGAACTCTATAATTTTCCGGGATAAAAATAACCTATGTGTTAATCCTGGGTATGAGCTATCTCCATTCCAAATTTCAGCCAAATCGGTTCATTCGTTGTGGCGTGAAAGAGTAACAAACATCCATCCATCCATCCATACATCCATCCTCACAAACTT
Source organism: Oeneis ivallda (assembly GCA_029955525.1). Lineage (NCBI taxonomy): Eukaryota > Metazoa > Arthropoda > Insecta > Lepidoptera > Nymphalidae > Oeneis > Oeneis ivallda. Next base: position 16,122,216 of record JARPMR010000002.1, on the reverse strand, counting down.
TCACAATGTAATTAGTAGGAAGTAGGATTCTTTTTCTTAGAGAACGATTAAAATCTGTTTCTTAGAAAATGATTAATTTTTAGAACTTGGTAAGTTAATGCATGAAGCTTATAAATAAGTTTGCAACGCATAACATAACACTTATTTATAAGTTACAAACAGACTGCCACGATCACAGAATACCACGGATACCATACAGCATAGCGACAGAAATAAATGCCGCCTGTCTCGATCTTATGGATTTATTTCGCGAAATGTCCGTTATTTGCCTCAATAAAATATGTCCATTTTATTACATAACACTTTGTTTAAAGTAATAATTTGACTACTAGATAGATTTCGATATTATTTGGCTTGTTATTAAGATTTCTTTGGGTATTAAGCACTTTGATAAATAACACCTTAAGTCTGATGTTAAGATAAAATAAATTAAGCGCTATGCTGCCTGATGCCTTTACATACCTAGTTTTCTTACCTAAATCATATTTGTAGGTAGGTACTAGATACTTAACTGAGTTTTTATTTTAGAACATCGTTTACCGAAAACGTCATGGCCTGAAGCTGATTTAATTTAAAAATAGTTTCTTGAATTCAACCTTTCCGGAACTCAATACCGGAGCCAGATTATATTGAATGCTTTGTCAGAGGTCTTCAAAAAACCCGTTGCTCGAGTGACCCAATTCTGTTAATCTGAATTCCGCAAACTGCCACATTGACCTTGCATTGTTTCCTGCCATTCGTGACTGTCTTTGACAGAAATGCTTTTGTACCAACTGCCTCATAAAATATTTATTCTGTACGAAACTGCACTACAATGTAAAGTCAAGAAAGTTGAACGCTTGGGAGAACTATGGAATATCCCTGTTTGATTAAATGATAAGTAAATGAGATTCGTAGGAAAACCAGAGTTACATACGTAACCCATAGAATTGCAAAACTGAAGTGACAATGGGCGAGTCAGGAATATCAAAGCACCAACAAACGTTGGGGTTCCAACTTCCAAGATACTTGGATGGCAACCCCGCACTGAAAAAGACAGCGTTGTAGGTGTACCTACCCCCCCAGAAGGTGGACAGACGATCTCAAGCCAGTCGCTGGAAAATGCTAGACACAAGCTACACAGGACGGTGTTCTGCCACATTCCTTGCTGGAGATCTATCGCAATCTATCGCAATTGGGCGGAGAACAGTACTGCCCTCATGACTATACACAATTAATTTTTAAACAAAATTTGAAATTATGCGTGTAAGTGCAGTTTATTGTCACCAGCTCCCTGACCAAATGGCCGTCTATTGGATGTGAGGATGCTGAGGACAATGACTTGAATGTCGCCTCGATAAATAAGTAGGTACTAGTAGAAATACAAGGACTACTCCTATTGTGTAAATGAAGGTAAACTTTATTTTAATTATGGGCTACTTGCCTGTTTCAGTGGTCAACCACTTTTATGGCTGAATCAACAAAAATTAATAGATTATGAGTAGTAGTAAGTAGCTCTGACCCGAGCGTGCGGTCAGAAGTCGCGGACGTGTTCAAGCAAAATGTTTGTTGCCTTCTGCGGTCAAGTTAACGGAGCTAAGCAAAGTTTCCACACATATTTATCTTGCAAAGCAAACAAAGCATTTCTCAGAAGCGCTGCGGACCAATATCACCGTAAATTGCTTTTGTTCAAAGACATGGGTGTATCAAGTTTAATGAAAAAAGTTTGTGGGCACACAACACATCTAGTTAAAATAGTATACGAGTATTAAAAGCAATCCAGTAGGGTTAGCACAAGTTTATAATCTCGAGAGCGATGAAAGATTACGAGAATCTAAATAGGTACTAGTTATTTATCTTCAAAGTAGGTATGATATAGGTAGTAGGTATGGTATAACTTTAATGATTTTGTTCAAGTTTATCTTTATCCCTTCGTCTATTCTAAAGTCAGCGCCTCAAGGGGTCACTAGGTGAAATAAAATGTTGTATGTAACACAAAAATCTAGAGGTTCATTTTCATTCCGAAGTGTTTCGATTCTCGAAATTCTATCGTACTTTGTCGAGATGAACAAACTCTACTAAGGATACTGAATGCGAGGAACGATCGCCAATGAAATTAGCTTGGTCAGCGTTTTGCGAGTAGTCATGTGGAAGATTACCTCGATCGATAATGTACGAACACAAGATATGAGATAAAATGATATCCATACAACATCTAAATGAAAAGTTTCCGTGGAAATTAAGACTACCGTTGACATCGTATCCCAAGAATTTTGTTTATCTGGTATAATCCAAACATAAGTTATGAGGGTTCAAAAAACGAAGAAGCCCTTCGAGAAAAGGTAGGTGTACTACCTACCTTTTCTCGCCTCTACCTTGCGCTTCTCTTGGCTCGTCTTGGCAGGGGCACTACCGTGCTCGACTATTCGGTTCGATTCAGCAATTTCTGGGCAAACGTCACTATCACCGTAAATTATGTGGGTACGATATTTATTGAAACACCCGCAATTTTTTGATTTTTTCGGCCGTCAACTTAAGTCAAACTGTCGCAACTAACGCTCTTTCGTGTTCAAGTGCCGCTTGAAAAACTCTAAATCACAATTCGTATTTTCGTCGTGTTCCACCAAGTGCGCGACCCTCAAAACTTATATGAACTCAAGTAAATGGCAGCTGCCTAGTGAAGTGGTGTGATTACGGACTGGTGAAGAAAACAAGCGGAGCAAAGGCGGATTCTCATCCAGGCAGGCAGATCGACGATATAACGAAAGGTGATTGGCCTCTTTTTCTCTCGCTAAATTAATTCGCTTCTTTTCTCGCTAATTGATGTTAAAGAGATACCCAGAGATAGGGAACTATCGAAATAAAACTTCAAATACATTCTACAAATAAATCATAAATCCAACACTAGTGACCTAACGTGTGACTTACAACTCCACGCCAATTCGATAATAATTAACTCGGGTGGTAGGTATGTAAAACCCACCACCTTGCACAGTATATAGCATCGTGAATTCGCGAGACTTGTTCATATCGGCTAATGATGTGAGAACTCATATAATTATATCCCAAAAATTGTAGTACAATTTACAAATGCGTACTTTATCATTGGTAATTTACTAAATACATTAATAAAAATCCATCTCTTATGTCTCTCTATCTCTCTAATTATTATATGGTCTTGTGCCACTGGATAAAAGCCGCGAATGATCGCGTTCCATGGGAGTCACCACAAGAGAACTATTTCCAGAAGAGTTGACGACAACGACGACATAAAGAAAATCCCTTTTCATCCTCACAGCATACCGGAACTTCCAAAAATACGAGTTACCGATTAATAAATAGGGATCGTGCGAAATTTATATACTCAAAGGAAATTTAGGATGCCTGTCTACTGAGGCAGAGCGGATCGAGTCTATAATATGTCGCAGTAAGACAGTTGAAGCCGTGTTATAGCTATAAACCTAGGTTTATAGCTATATGCCGGAATATAGCTATACGAAAGCGATTCATAGCTATCTTACTAGGAATGTAGCTATAATACGAACGCGATCTAGTAATATAGCTATCTGGCTAGACTAATCTAGTAAAATGGTTATAGAAGTATACATTTTCTTTGATTTGCACAACTGGTTACTCGTTTTTGAGCCCCGATAAAAAAGGAGGAGTGTTTTGATGACTGTTCACCTGACTGTTCATGTCGAACCCCAACCTAACTTTAGATTTTGGCAAACATAGTACTTCTATAACCATTTTACTAGATTAGTCTAGTCAGAAAGCGTTCGTATTATAGCTATATTCCTAGTAAGATAGCTATGAATCGCTTTCGTATAGCTATATTCCGGCATATAGCTATATAAACCTAGGTTTATACGGGCTTCACTAACAGGTTAACACGGCTTCAACTATCGTACTGCGACATATACATATATGTATTATAATGTTCGGAGGCCAATCTGATCTCAATAACGTGGTCCGCCGAAAACATCTCCGCTTCAGTTGACACCCTTACCAACGCGACGGCGCTGATTCATTAGCCCCGATCGACGAAAGCTGTAAACAGAACTTTGCACCATTTCTTTTCTCCTTTATGGCCCTTCATTTGTATGCGGACTACATCTCCATTGTTGTAACCGCCCCACTTTGCTTTGTCGCCCACGCTACTAAAATCAGAGCAAACCACGATGTAATTCATTCTAAGAAAATTTAAATTCTAAGAAATTTATAGAAAGATCCCTAACCGGCTCAGTAGTTCCCGAAAATTATGGCTGACTTTTGTCAAACGCTGTTACTAAATTTATCTTTTTTATTTTTTAACTCCCCGACGCAAAAAGAGGGGTGTTTTGAGTTTGACGTCGATATCTGTCTGTCTGTCTGTGTGAGTGTGTGTCTGTCTGTGGCATCGTAGCTCTCAAACGGATGGACCGATTTCGATTCGGTTTTGAAAGCCAGTTTCTTGCGGTGGTTCTTAGCTATGTTTGGTTAATATCGGTCCAGCAGTGTAAGAGTATCAGCTCTTTTCCAAAATGATGTAAGGCATTTTTGGCGTATGATTACTCGATTAAGTGCTTCACGCGTGCCAGTTAAATCGTTAAATGACAATTAATTGATAACTTCGACCTGATGGTGCAACCAGAATGGTCTCCAGAGAACCCGACTCTTCGAAAACTCACAGCAGACATATCGTATTTGGGTTCAATAGATTAGTTTCAATGAGTACCTTGCAGGTTATGTTCTCGCAATACGGTCACGTTGACCTGGTGCTGGTATCTAGTTTGCTGGATACCCAATTCTTCATCAACTTAAAGCAGATATAGTGTTTTTGGCTTCATTAGAATGGTCTCAATGAGTAGGTGCTAGATAGTGATGATAGAGGATCGCGGAGAAGTATCTGATGATGGAGCAGAAAAGTGGGTAACAGCTTAGTACCGTAGTCCGGCCGTAGATTCACATGTCGGGGGTGATTTAAATTTTCAATTTACATTTGTGTTTTATTTCACAACAGCCTACTTTTGTCTTAATATCATTGAATCCCAACGCAAGGGAGCCAACTTGTAGCACTTACTTTGATTTTTACGATGTTATTGCATTTTGTTATACTACCACTATTAACTTATCTGTATGTCTCAAAATCTTTTGTACTCATACATGCCAGTTACTTACCTTAGAATATTGTTGGCCAGTTACTGATGTTTATGTTACTTGTATGTGTCTTTTAGTTGTAAGTATAAATATTTTGTGCATGAATATTATTGGCTTGTCAAATTAAAATAATACGAATAGGTACATTCGCTCTCTCAATCTGTGCATACCATCTGAAAGAGACATCTGAGACTCTTTATTGCTAAATTATATTCCACATGCAAAGTTGTGAGCTGTATTACATTTAAATTGACGGAAATAAGCTACAATTTATACATAATATAGAAGCCGCCGCCGCAGCCCGCTGGCCACGTTACCCTCTGCATACAAACGCGTTAAAATTTTGTGACTTATGAGTCATTCCTCTTACATTTCAATCACCAACTGGCTATGGCTAGTAGGTATGTTAGACAAGCCATAATGAACGACGATGATACAATGAAAAAACTTGGATAATCGCTATTTTTGCATTATTTGCTAACTATAGTGAGAGTGAATGTACAAGGAACTAAGTTAATTGTGATTAATTGTATTGGGTAAAAAATTGCCTTTAGTTCCCAAACTTCCCAAAAACATCGGTGTGGCGTTTAAAATTGACACAAGGATCTCCTGCCATACATATTTTTATACCAGCTTCCAGCTTACTATCCAGTAAAGAGGTAGAGAGCATTAATTACATCATTGCATTGAAATCTTAGGCTAATACTGTCTGTGTCTAGTCTTAGAGAATTAGGCTGAGATCTTATGAGTGAGTTAAAATGAGTCACAAAATATACTAGGTATGTTGTGACAGAAATTCTTGAGACTGAGACTGAGCAGAGTGTGAGTGCGATCTATTGATTTATTTCAATCTCAACGTGTCAGTGGCTTTTAAATATTAATTTGCAAGTCCTAATTTCCTAGATCATGTTAGGTACATCGCTGACATAGTCTCGAAAGGCGCTTCGCGTCACCCTATCTGGGCAAATAGGCAATCAAGTGTTAAACATGTTCAATTAATCCGTTCCTTGCAGCTAGGAAGCAATCAACAATTTATTTATAGGCTTCTAAGTAATTAATTGCAAATTTTATAACCACGGGGCTAATTATTCTGTGAAGGATGAAATAAACATGGTTACGACTTACGACTAGATAATATTAGATACCTATTTGAATATTGAATCTTCCTAAAATCTACCCTTCCTAAAATAAATATAATTATAAAACTACATTTATAAAGTACACTTAGATATATTAATTATTGTAATCGTTAACATATTAGGTAATATATTATGTGAGTCTCATTCATTTATGTCGTCTCAACCCAATGCCGACCCTATACTGGCCAGTGGCTGAAGGGTCTACCGAAGGGTTTGGCAGATTTCACACAACTTTGATATGAGAACGTTATGAGGAAATCTCCCGCATGCAGGTTTTTCGTTATTTTTTCCTTGCCGTTAAAGCAGGTGATACTTAATTGCTAAACGCACGTAGCTTCAAAAAATTAGAAATGCGTGCCTGGGATCGAACCATGTATCTGAGATCTTCCTAAAAAGAGACCGAAATCTTAACTACTAGGCTTAGCCACTGCTCAGCAAGTATAATGTCACGTCAATAATAATATAAATAGCATACACTATAAAATCAGGACACGTCCTGGAAAAAAAAGATTTAAGGACTCTATTTTTACCCAAACAAGCTGTAATAACATGCCAAAATGATGGCCCTCTGCACCGGTTTGGCGGGTCAGGGAATCACGCTACGAAATTGATGCGTCTTGCGCGGCGAACACTTAAGGTGGTAAAAGCATGCGACAGGCGATTTTTGGTGAGCTTTGTGAGGAAAACTATAAGTTCAATTTGAATAATTTCAAAATAATATGTAATTTGGGTCTCTTATCTAAATTTACTTTGAGGTAGAAACACGATTGGAAAAAAAATTCTCGATAGAAAGTTTTCCCAAACTTTGCTCCAATAATCTCCTTTTTTTTCGTTTTAATCGGAAACGGTAGGCTTTTTTCCTGCTATTTTTTTTATTTGTGTTGATATAAATATTTACTAAAAGCGGTTTGAACTATTCTTTGATTAATAGCATTCATAATTTTTTTTAATCAATTTAACACTTATTAAAGATTTTTTCAATTCCCGCCCCCTGAATCTATAACTTCCATCTCTTTCCTAGCACTGCAAAGTATATAGTCCCATCACTATCGTACAACCCGCCCATTTTTAACCAGTTAACTGAAGGCTATTGCCAGCGTTGGACGTGTGTCCGGATTTGCCAGGATAATATGTATTTTTTTTCGGTTAGGAAAAAATTAAAAATGCCTTGATGGCGCTTGAAAATAGCAGGTTGTAACTACTCGGCGACCAAAAAATAAAATACGAGACTTTTATCGTAAAACTTTACGAGGAAGAGCAACGCCATCTATTGGTCATTGACTAAACGACTAAGCAACATGATATAAAATTGGTTTGTTAAAAAGTTCGACGGAAATATGATTTGCGTGATGCCTTCGATTATTTCACAGACTTCTCCGTAGAGTGTCTAGTGTGGTGGCGAGGGTGACGGAGTGAATCCAATTGTTCAGGGTTCGAATTCTTACTTCAGATTATGTCTTTGTTTGTTTTTTTTTATTTACCATAATAAAATAAAATTGAAGTTTCTGCTTGTAATGTCAAGATAACAGGTTTATATAACTAAATGCATATTATGAAAGTAAATTATGGTACTCTATGTGAATACTTAGTCTAGGTGTGACGCGCTACTAAAGAACGAAAAAAATCGGCCAAGTGCGAGTCGGGCCTCGCTCTTTTAGGGTTCCGTTAAAAAAATTAAATATTAAAATATTTCCATGATGGAAATATTTTGATTTAATTTTTTTAATTTCATTTAATTTTTATTATTTGTTGTTATAGCGGCAATAGAAATACAAAATATGTGAAAATTTCAACTGTCTATCTATTACGGTTTACGAAATATAGGCCGCTGACAGACGGACGGACAGCAGAGGCTAAGTAATAGGGTCCCGTTGGCACCCTTTGGGGTACCTAAAAACAGGCCAATGAAAATATGCCAGTGTGCGTGACATGAGTGCCGCGCATGTGCGGCGTGGATTACTGAGCGTGCGTAATAATACCAGGTACAAGTAGTTCCAATAAAATGGGGACAATTATGTCATTAAATTTTTTTTAAATATTATATAAAAATAAAATTAATACTTTTTTATTTATCATAAAACAATAATTTTATTAATAATATTAACTCTAATGACTCATAGTATATAATATTTTGTATAAGGTAATTAGGGTTTTGTATTAGGTTTCCAAAATTTTAAAAAATCAGCACCATATTGAATTTATTTGTTACTAGCTGATGCCCGCGACTTCGTTCGCGTGGATTTAGTTTTTAAAATCAGGCGGGAACTCTTTGATTTTCCGGGATGCCTGTCACCCTCCATTCTCAACTATACCTATCCAAAAAATCACATCAATCCGTAGCTTTGTTGCAGCGTGATTGACGGACAAACCAACAAACAAACACACTTTTGCATTTATAATATTACTCGCAGCATTGTTAATGATGATTCAAAGAGAAAACATATTACTGATGATATTATCAATTACGTTTAGCTATCATTTTTATAATTGTCATTTTTACCATACCTAACCAAAGACAAAATTACGTTTAGCTGCAATTTACGTTTTGTTATTCCACTGTCATTTGCGTTTTTGTTATACCACGTTTTATAGTGACATGACGGAAACGCGGTCGAACGGGATAAAAATCCTATGTCCGTCTCCTGGTTCTAAGCTCAACTTCTTCTAGGTTCTAACTCTCCACCAATTTTCAGCCAAATCGGTTCATCCGTTCTTGAGTTATAAATAGTGTAACTAACACCACTTTCTTTTATTTATATAGATTGCACCGATGTCGTTCAAAATCGATATTTTGGGTTCCCTAGCGTCAAAAGAGAGGAAATGCTTGCCAAAATTTTTAAGTCAGCGCGATATTGAAATTCTTTGCTGACTTTTTAAAATTTTGGCAACCACTTCGTCTTTTTTGACGCTAGGGGACCCTAAATATCGATTTTGAATTACATCGATGCAATAAAAAAGAATTTCAGTATGGCTTTTTTTTATTTTTTATTTTTTTATACATTATTATAGGCACATGCTTGACCACTATCACACCTGATTGAAAGTGATGATGTGGCCCAAGGTGGAACGCGTTTGCCTAGAAGATGCCTATTCACTCTTGCTTTAATGATACCCAAATTGAATGTGTTAGGAAACACAGATCTCGGAAGAGCGTTCCAGACCCTAGCCATGCGAATCAGAAATGAAGACTTGAACCGCTTCGTGCGCGTGGATGGTATATCAACGATATAGGGATGGAAGACCCTCCGATGTCTTGCAGTGCGGTGGTAAAAAGGTGAAGGGGGGACAAGGTCGAAGAGCTCCTAAGCACACTCCCCGAAATATATCCTATAAAACACCGATAAGCCGGCAACTTTTCGGCGGTGATCGAGGCTCTGAAGTTTGGCTAAGAGTGATGAGTCCTTGCTAATGAGTTTCCTAGCTCGACGATCTACAGCAAGTAGGCATTAATCTCATCTCGAGTGAATAGGCATTTTCTAGGCAAGCGCGCTCCAACCTAGACCTCATCAGTGCTGTCCAGCATTGATTGTCGTCAAGCGCATGCCTATCCTGCAATAAAAAAAAAAAAAAAAAAAAGCATCTAGTGCCGCAAGTTGATACTTAGCGGAGCCTTCGAAGAGGTGACTGCAGTACTCCATGCATGACCTGATCTGGGCTTGATATAATGTAAGCAGTTGTTGTGGCCGTGAAGTACCTCTTCACCTTATTAAGGATGCCTAGTTTTTTGGCGGCAATCTTGGCCTTAGCTTCAATGGCTCTTCCAAAGTTTATAGTAGCCGAGATGTCGAGACCTATGAGATCAATGTGGTCGGTGATTGGTATGGATATATTCCTGAAAGTGGGAGCCAAGGTGAAAGGGCTCCGTTTAGCTGAGAGCAGGCACGCCTGTGTTTTTTTAGCATTAAGCTCCACCAGATTGACACCCCAATCTTCTTCTTCTTAAGAGACTTCTTTGAGTGCATTATCTCTCTGAGTGCATTATCTCTCTGAGTGCATCATCGCCTCTCTCTCTGAGTGCATTAATCTCAGTGCTGTTTGTGCGTAGACTGGATATTTATCTCTCCGTTACAGTGCATACCCCAGGATGCCGGATATCAGCAAATCATTGATGTGCAGCAAAAAGAGTGTAGCGGAGAGAACAGACCCCTGAGGAACTCCGGCATTAATAGCCATAAGATCCGAAGAGCAGCCATCGAAGACTACTCGGAAGGACCCCTCACTCAAGAAGTCAGATATCCAGTCGCATAAGCTACCTGGAAGACCGTAAGCCCGCAGCTTACTAAGAAGGCTGTCATGCCAGACCCGATCGAAAGCTTTAGATATATCAAGAGAGACAGCGAGGGCCTCTCCGTGTTTCTCCACAGCTTCACCCCAAATGTGTGTGGCATACACGAGTAGATCTCCTCAGACTGTTTTTGACGGAAACCATATTGTCTGAAAGAAGATCATTAGACTCCAGGTATGCCAGGAGCTTGGTGTTTAATATGGGCTCCATGGACTTACATAGTAAGGAGGTGATAGCGATGGGTATATAGTACGCCGGGTCGGCACGAATACCTTTGTTAGGAACAGGCTGTACATTTGCCAGCTTCCAGGATTCAGGAACTTGAGCTTTACTGAGAGAGAGACGATACAGGCGGGTCAGAACAGGGGATAATTTAGTAGCACAATTCCGCAAAACTATTGCTGGAATTCCATCGGGACCGCTGGCTTTATTCACATGGTGCTGAATTTTAAAATTTTTGGCAACCGTTTCCTCTCTTTTGACGCTAGGAGACCCTAAATATCGATTTTAAACGACATCGGTGCAATAACAAAGAATTTCAATATGGCACTGACTTTTTTAAATTTTGGCACCATTTCGTCTTTTTTGACTCTAGGGGACCCTAAATATCGATTTTGAACGACATCGGTGCAATAACAAAGAATTTCAATATGGCGCTAAATTTTTAAAATTTTGGTAACCATTTCCTATTTTTGATCCGAGGGAACCCTAAACCCTATTCCCAACTCTATTGATTAATCGCTAAATCGCTAAAAGTCAATCGCCAATCGCTGTCGCTAAAAGTAGCCTGTCTACTTTCTCCCGGTAAAATATTCGTATAAAAAAATAAAAATTAAAATAAAGACGAATAAAAGGAAAATAAAAACAACGAAAAAGTGCAAAAATCAAAAAAAAAATAAGAACTGCCTTGTTCTTGAGTCTGAATAACGATGGGGAAAATTTCGAAATTCATAATTTCTGAAATATCTCAAATCTGGTCTGGTGGGAGGCTTCGGCCGTGGCTAGTTACCATTCTACCATCAAAGATCGCTAAACGATTTAGCGTTCCGGCACGATAACGTGTAAAAATGTAATAAATCCAAGCTCCCCTTCCAAGTTAGCCCGTTACCATCCAAACCGCATCGTCACTTACCATCAGTTGTGATCGTAGATCTAGGACTGTCTTGGGAAGGAAATTTAAAAGTGACATCATCCGCAATCGCCTTTCGAATATTATCGGTATAGTATTAGGGAAACTTTGGGTTCGTAAACTGGCCACACAGAGCAAATGGCGAACTCTAATTTGATTATTTTCTAAAAATTTCAATTTATTATTTTGCAGGACAGGTGATGTTATTGATTGTTTTAGATCGTCATTTTTAGTGTTTTCACATTTTAACCACAAAAATCGCCATTTTAATAAGAAACATTGATGAAATAAGCCAACGCTTGGGCCGATCGTGCCTCTCTATCGCTTGTTCCACGCTCTCGCTTGCACGCGCAGGCTCCGGCGGACCGTGACACTTTTTCGTGCGTGCAGCCGGTGTTCATCGATTTATAAGACGTTATCACGTCAAAAACAAAATATTGGCTCGCAATATTCACCTCTGCGATTTTTGACGCGTTCACAGGTTTGAGACTCCATCTTGTATATCTATTGCGGTACTTTTAACAAAAAACAACAAATTTTTTTGTATGTCTGTCTGTCTGTTTGTTCCGGCTTATCTCGGGAATGGCTGGACTGATTTTGACGAGACTTTCTCTGGTAGATAGCTGATATTATAAACTTTGATTTGATACGCAACGGTTATAAGGCTAGTTTTTACCGACTTTCAATAAAGGAGGAATTGTGTTTTTCTACCTACGAACATCGATATCTCCGAGATTTCCAACCTTTTTTAATTCACTGCGAAATGGTTTGTGAGATGGTCCTATAAAAATTACGGGTTCCAACTCCTCAATCCTGATGCTGCTCTCTCTCGTTCTCATACTTTTACATAATATTATGTTTGAGTTTTTCGCGCGACACGCGCCGCGCAACGCCTCGCGTGTGCAAAGACGCATCCTTCTCGCGAAGCGTCGCGTTTTGATCGTACCTACAGTAAAAATAAAAATAAAACTCGTGAATGAATCGATTTGTTTGCGAGAATCGATTTTAAGATATTTCTTTATAGATGTTTTTTAAACGACTATAAAGGCTAATACGGCATGGACTTCCACAGTCTTCGGTCTTGCGCCGCTTGAATCCAGCGGCTCCCTGCGACTCGCTTGATGTCGTCGGTCCACCTAGTGGGGGTCTGCCAACACTGAGTTTCCACCCCACTCCAGCACCTTGGGACCCCAACGACTAACAGCTCTTCGAACTATGTGCCCTGCCCATTTCCACTTCAGTTTCGCATGGTTTCGTGACTCGCTGAGCTATGTCGGTGACTTTGGTTCTCCTACGGATCTTTTCATTTTAATAAGTAGGTATAGTAATTGTTAACCAATTTACTTGTGACTTTATGTTATTCTTTAGATTTCTCATCTTCCAGATTGTGTATTAAGCTGATACCTTTAAATTTTCAAATAGAATAATATTATACCTACCTTTAATAAACCGTCTCCTGTATACGATAAAAATTGAGTATTTTTAAATAGTTATAATATTTATATATTTTGTAGGTATGTATTAAAAATATTTTTAAACAAAATAGTGCTTTTCTATATCAAATATTATTAAACATAAAAATGAAAGTTATTTATTTTTACCAGCGCCATCTATTTTATCTACGTGACCTCTTAGTACGTGAAGGGGGTGCGCCCCGCAGATGGGTTTTGGCCCCGCCTATTTTTATGAAGTACTCTCCAAATTCGAAACTATTTATTTTCCGTTTAGCGTCTTAAATACATCTCATAAGAGAAACAAGTTCTTTAAACTCTACCATATCTACGTTTGTGTAGACTGTAGACCTTTAAAACGGATTTTTGAAACAGTTTTGCATTAAATTGTGACATTGTGAAAATGACTTACCTTGTTAGACTAGATGATGCCCGCAACCTCGTCCGCGCAGAATAAGGTTTTTTATTTCCCCAGGGAACTCTTAATTTTCTGGGATAAAATGTAGCCTATGTGCTAACTGCTAATGCTGTGATTGCTAATAAGCTATTTTTTTTTTAATTTCAGCCAAATCGGTTCATTCGTTGTGATTTTAAAGAGTAACAAACATCCATCCATCCATCCGTCCGTCTTCACAAATTTTCGGATTTATAATATTAGTAGGATTTTAATGCCTATATTTTAAAAGAGTAACAAACAAGTTCACCAATCGCTTACATTTGTGTAAAGCCTTAAAACGGATTCTTTGAAACAGTTTTGAATTGAACTGTATTTACCTCGCGCCTAATTAAGTTACATTTAAGAAAGAAACAAGTTCGGTAAGCGCTACATATACCTTACGTTTGTGTAAAGCTTTAAAACGGTTTCTTTGAAACAGTTTTGAACTGTAGGTAATTACTTTGTAATTATGTTCCGAGCATAGGCGGTCTTAAACCGGGATAAGACTTTAGACGTGTAGGGGAAATGTTAATGCAAATTTTCCTTGGTCGTGATTATTACAGGTTTAGCTATATCTGTATATTAGGTAGAAACCAAAATGAGCCTTTCATTTCCACGAAATTAGAAAAGCGGATAATAAGAAACAGCAAACGCTATTACTTCTATTTGATAGCAGTCTGCCTTTTCTAAAGTTTTACTGTGCTTCCTTTCTCATCCTTTCATTCTGCTGAATACAGGTGCACTTTCTATTCTATCTCTCTTATAGTCCGATGTGACGGCAATTCGACTCAATAGAAGAGAGAGCAGACGCAGGACACATGACTTAACTTGCTTTACAGTCATGCATGGGAATGGGAGTGTAACATCGCCATCAACTCCGGGCTACTAATGAGAATTTCTTGGCAAGAACTACGAGTAACTACATCTACTGTAATTATATCCAATATGACCAAGGAACACATAAATCTGAGACCTCAACTTCGTACCCCACTGGCCAACGAGTTAGTCAACAGCGAATGTATTTACGTATTTAAATCCATTTCAGTTAGCTTAATCTATCATCTGCATAAAGTCCATGTTGCATTTCATTACACAAAGCTCTATCTGAGCTTTCGAGCGGACCTACACCTACGCCGGCAAATACAATTGAGATTATTGTCCAACCAATGTAGGTGTATGTTCAGCCATTGGGAAAGCCAATAATTATTCAAATTGCGAGTTAAACCGCTTATTAGTAGTGCGGTGAATTCTATCATGCGTGAAAGATCGGTCCCTCCCGGCCGCGGCCCTCCGATCGGGATTAAGCAACGCAGACGCATTCCAGCCAAGCGTACTCTGTCTGATTCCTATCTGACTATCTGACTCACACTGCCCACTTCTGACTTTGTATATTGATTTTATAACTTAACCGGACGAGGCACTGACTTCCATGACACGACGACGAAGTAACGCCCGGATCCTATATTCAATCTCTTTGTAATCTGTCGATAAGTTACCTTGTAACCTTGTATGCATGTGCAATAAGTATTATCGACGAAAAAAATAAGATACCTACTTCCTACTAATGATGTCTACTTGCGACCACAGAATAGTTTGTTTGGAAACGGTAACGGTGGTGCGGTGGCTTCCTAAGAATTCTGCGAGTAAAAAGAATAGGTCTATAAAACTGGCAACAATAATTTGTTATTTCATATCTAGGCTCAGACAAATGCAAAAGAAGTGGATAAGAAGTCAAAGCACCGTAAACCCGGGGATTATTTATTAAAATAGCTTGGTAAATATTATGGTAATGGAATGACCCACAATCCACAATACACACCTACAATCACCTACAATAGTCTACTGTCTAACATCGCAATAATCGTATCTTATAAAGTTAAACTACGTACGGTTCAAAAGGTTACCTAGTCACATCACAAAATACTATTCAAGAAAAGTCGTGTATTTATAAAATAAACAAAATATTTGAGTGTTAGTTTTACCAACACTTATCCATATTTGATATTTCAAATTTTGGTAAATTGCTTGTTATTTTTGTACTCAGCTCTTCTGAATAGATTTTAATTTGGTCATTGCAATTTAGAGAGTCGACCACTCATCCATTTTGTTTGTAAGTATGCCTAATCGATTTTATGAATCGATTCAGAATGTAAACAATATGTAAATACGATGTTTATTAATATGCAGGCTGTGACGCTGATGTTCTTGAGCTCTGACATATTTTGCTCACCGACGGGAACCTGACGCGAGTGAAACCCTCCCGGTGTCAGTGTCATATGACCCGCGTATTTCAAAGCCAAGTCGTGTACTTGCCATTTTATTTGTTCGTCGAGTAAAATACCTTTGCTTGTCCAAGGATATTGAACTTAGCGCGCCTGAGCGCTCGAAATAGGGCCGCGTTGAACTTAAATAAACAATAAAACATTTTCATTGAAATACCTTTTCGTTTGAAGTAGATGCGAGTAGAGATACGTAAAAGCTGAATGAGCCCCTGGTGTTTTTAGTCTTTCTAGCTAATAGGTACTGTATTGCAATATTTTCTGCAACTCTTGCCGATACTATCGGCTCATCAGGTAGGTAGGAGACTAATCTGCACTTATTGCCGTATATTCCATTAGCGCCGTTGTTCTAAAATGAAGCACGAGTCGGTTATCTCACCCTTGTAGCCCAGATATCCATAGTAACCCATCCAATAGTCTATTTAGTGCCCATTTCTTTAAGCAGTCCTGTATCCATCGGGGATTTTATAATTCATCGCATAGCCCAATTAAGTATTTTAGTGCCTATTCCTCGTAATAGTCCCGCATCCATCGGGATTATCTTACATAGCAAACTAACTGGAGGATATTTAAGATCCGCTTGTTGTACTTATTCATTGCACAATTTAGATCAATTCTCTCATGAAGCCTCTAAGTGTCGGAGCCACGTCCCCGCGGCAGCGTAAGATCCGGGCTTTGTTCCGTGAGAATACAAAATGAATATTAATTATTATGTAAAGTGATCAACCCTCGATAGCCCTAAGCAAATCAATGCGAAGCAGTAAATCAAGTACGGTAAGGTTCACCGCGAGCCGGCTAGCTCCGCCTTTATCAGCTAGTTCCATTTGACCTGCGAGTACGCACAATCAGTTTAATATCTTTAAAATCGTTTTATTTGTAGACTAGCTACCCCGCCACAGCAAACTGTTCTATTGATTTTTTTTCATAGACCTAATCTGAAATAAAATGTTCTTAAAGCTAAGATAGCTTTAATAGTTACTGAAATAATCGACTGTGACAGACGGACGGACGGACGGACGGACGGACGGAGAAAGTCTCACCATAAGGGTTCCATTTTTACCATTTTGGTACGGAACCCTAAAAAGTTTGAAAAAATAAGTACTTTCACTTATTGCATACAAAACGGCAATTTCATAGGTAAAGACCTATTATAATCACAGATTAAAGATTATGTATAGTTATAATAGTACTACTTAACGTAAATACAGACTAGAGAATAAAAAATCGGCCAAGTGCGAGTCGGGCCTCGCTCTTTTAGGGTTCCGTACATATGACCAAAATATATTTTTTTAAACTAGATGTAACATATTATTTAGATATCTTGGTTCTTAGAAAGTACCTCTAAATTAGCATATGGCGGGAAAATTCTCGTTTGTTTTGGTCACAACTTACAAACCGCATTATAAGTCAGTATTTTCAGTATTTGTTGTTTAAATACACTATATAGTACATAATATACTAAATTTTGAAATTCCTAACTAATTTAGTTTTTGAGATAGACCCCCTAACAAAAGGTCTAAAACCGACAACTTTGACGGCCCCCCATTTCTTCATTTCTGTTAAGCTAAAAAATAAAAATATATAGATATATTTGAACTCCACTTAATGAGATCTAGATAATGACACCCCACATGCCACGGTAAAAAGATAAAATTTTATTTCGACTCATTTTCCTTGTATAGGGGCTCCCTTTATTTTTTAATTTAATTTTATTTTATTATTTGTTGTTAAGCGGCAATAGAAATACACATTATGGGAAAATTTCAACTGTTTACCTGTTACGGTTTACGAGATACAGCCCCCTGACAGACGGACGGACAGCGAGGCTTAGTAATAGGGTCCCGTTGGCACCCTTTGAGTACGGAACCCTGAGCTGCGGAGGGACTTTGTTTTTAACCGACTTCAAAAAAAGGAGGAGGATCTCAATTCGCCGGAATCTTTTTTTATGTATGTTCACTGATTACTCGAAGACGCCTAAACCGATTTGGAAAATTCTTTTTTGTTTCAAAGGGTACAACTTCCCAAGTGATCCCATTTAAATTTTATCGAAATCGGTCGAGCGGTTTTTAAAAAATCAACAATAAATTATATACTTTGTAGTGGCGCGGGCGTTTGAAGTCGGTTTTTAAAAATATTTTTTTATATTAAATTATCTTATTTATGTAGATATGTGGTATACTGATTCGTAGATTTCAAAGGAAATAAGGAATAATTTTGGCTACAGCACTATATCTCTTTGATCAATTTAGATTCTATTTATTATTATGATAAAAAATTAGTATTTATTATTAGCAAAAAGTGAGACACGGATGTTCACTATTACGTATTAAAATTAAAATAAGTAAAAAAATCGACGAGTTACGTCATAGCTGTTATGTCCAGCTAACCAAGCCAGCTACAAAGCAGCTGCTACACAATCATTTAGCCGCTATTTTATACATTGATGATTGTCTATATTTATATCCGTCATTTCTTTATGGATTTCAAAAATGTGCACAGTGTTGGTTTTGTTTAAATATTTCATTTGCACCGGGGATCCAAGAGCTGGCAGCTACCTTGGCCAAAGGATTAGCTTGGCCATCCAAAGAGGTAATGCTGCCAGCATCTTGGGTACTATGCCACACTGCGGTGGCTTGGATGGGGTTTTAGATTTTAATTAGTTTTTATTTTAGTTTTAATTTTAGAATTAAATTTAGGTTTGCATATAAATTAATATTTTAATGGACCTATAATATGCCTGAGAAATCCCCTTACCTAATGTTCTCAAAGGTCTATGAAGCCTGCCAATCAGCAGTTGGCGAGCGTGGACCATGACCAACCTTCTTTATTCGAGAGGAGACCGGCACCCAGTAGAGCGCTGGCGATGGGTTAAGAATGACCATGGAGCTTCTCCATTACGTATGCCTAGATAAAACCAATAAAAGACGCATCTCATACCCTCAGATCCGAACTGCCTGATGACGTAGAAGTGCTGCTACTTCCGTGGCGTCTGTTGTGATACATTTCTTTTAAAAATGATATTGTCACTTTACACAATAGTTTCACTCATATAAATATCATTTCCCTAGTTATGCTATTATAAAGATCAGTTTCCTTGCACTTTTTTCACATTTCCCACGGTTTTGTGTCACTGCTCACTATATTGGCGTGCGTGTTCTTAATAGAGGTTCTTAATATATCTTGCTAAGCTTCCCAGAGTTAGCAGTTAGGAGAACCCATTAAATAGCGTTTTAGTTTAACTACCAGAAATTAGTTGGGATCCCGCTCCTAACGTTAATACACTCTGCTGACCCCCTTTCATTCCCAGTGAAGAAAATTACATATTAAGACAATTCTCCATCAAAAACTGCCGATCGCGCCTTAAATAAAACGAAAATACTTATTTGAATAAATCAATTAAATTAAATTTTATAGAGCGCGCTAGAAAGTGTGTGGTTGTCAGATTTTCATTAAAATGTGAAGTTTTGAAGAATAGTTGTATGTAATTCTTTGGGTCTGTGTATCTTTGAAACTTTCTAGAGCGTGTAGCTACAAAATTTTATTGACTCTGATTGATGAATAGTCAAATAAGAATCGAACCGCGGTTGTATGGAGTGAAAAGCATCTGTTATGAACAACTCCATCTCTTTGGCATTAATATAATATTATTTTATTCTATTTAATTTATTTGAAAGTTTATTTATTTTTGATTCACAAATGAAGTGGTAGTTAACAAATGTATTGATCAAAATAAGTAATTATTATTTTGATATCTGAAAGATACAAAAAAAAACTATTCAATTTTAAGTATTACGTGTAAGTTTTTGTCGTTGTTAATTAAGAATAAGATTATTAATTTATCTTGTATTGCTGCTACCCGTGAAGCATTATGTCCTCTATCTCCTATAATATTTATCAGATCTTCATCAAAATTAGACAAACTATGCCTGGTATTATACACTTTTAAATAAAGAAAGAATTATTAAAATCAGTTCATATTTGACTGAGTTATGGAGTAAAATTAACAATAAATTTCATCCCCTATCCTGGAGTAACCTTATGTTTTATCGGGATAAAAACTATCCTATATGTTGACCCGAAGTATCAGCTAAAGCTATGCCAAATTTCATTTAAATCCGTTCAGTAGATTTTGCGTGATGCGCGAACAGACAGACAGACAGACAGACAGACAGACAGACAAAAATTAAATAAAAATCTGTTTTGGGTTCAGTATCGATAATAAAGCATCCCCCAGTTAAAATTTTCAAAATATATTAAATGTACAGAAATCTTCCAGTTACAGTTTTATTATAAGTATAGATAATAAAACTTGACAGTGGTTTCATGTTTGCGCCTTTTGGTGTAGAGACCCTGGGGCCGTGGGGACCGGAGGCTCGCACACTTTTTTTAGAGATATCGAAAAGAGTGATCGAGTCTACCGGGGATCCAAGAGCTGGCAGCTACCTTGGCCAAAGGATTACCTTGGCCATCCAAAGAGGTAATGCTGCCAGCATCTTAGGTACTATGCCACACTGCGGTGGCTTGGATGGGGTTTTAGATTTTAATTAGTTTTTATTTTAGTTTTAATTTTAGAATTAAATTTAGGTTCAATATAGTAGGTATTGTACATATATATGAAATTTTCTTAAGGATCTCTAATATTTCAATTTGAATTGAATTTGAATATACCTATTTAGAAATTGTTGATTTATCTTTGTAGAGCCGGTGTTCAATCGAGTTAACTTGGTTTATTTAGTAATCCACAAATTAACCCACTTCCACGCTCCTCGTTAACGGTATATTCTAAATTAATTCAATATTAACTTTAAACACAGAAATACAATTTGTTATTGTTAATTCACAACTGTACACCTGTTCGTTAAGAAATGGCATACGTGACTCGAAAAGGTGACTTATCGATAAAAGTCCGAAAACATTTCACGCTTATCGCATACAATCGGCATTAGCGATTACATACACGCCCTATATCGATTTGAGTTTGAATCGATAATAATATATCAGCGTCACCTTGAAAGTTAGCCAAAGGTATTTTGCATTTATTTGCATAAGTGTTAGGCGATCTGAACAAGGCGGAAGGAAATGCTTATTGCAAGTGCCGGTAAAGTCTATAATTATTTATATTCGGCTTTTCGAAATAAGTATTTCTTATCTTTAGTTCATAAATCTACGCTTAAGCAGCGAAGGCTCTAACTAGGTTGCAGTTTTTTAACTAACAAGAGTTCAATGACACGGTGGAAATGTGGCCAAAATTATGGTGTAACAAAAGTTTATGTACCTGCGCAAGTATTTAAAAGTGTACTTGGTGCTTAAATAAAACTAAGCCAGGATTTAATGTTACAATATTAATTTGCTTTGCAAAAAAGTATTATTTAACTTATAGTTACTATATCTAGGTACATAAAATACTATAAGTACCTAATTTGTTATAAGTAGATACATAACATAATATATAATACTCGTTTCACTCGTACAGTCAGAGTCAAAACGATTCATTTTTCGGTATTGGGTAATTATATTATGAATGATGAAAATATAGAAGACCAAAAAAATCACCATAGCTACTGGATTAAATTCTTCCTGAAAATCTAGTCATCAACACAATATAATCTTTATATTTATAAGCGCCTATGTTTTCTGTTTACAATACAGGAACTAGATTTGCACTGATTTTGTGACGTCTAATCACCAGCGTCACAAAGGCCCACAGAAGGATTTATTTATAGACGGACCGTTAAGTCGCTTTAAAAGGATTTTGTGTGAGAAGGGTATCCGCAAATCAGAGTCGCGAGCGAGATTCGCGTGCGCGTAGGCCGGTCGGCGCGCGCGTCGTCACTGCCCGGCTGCTTGATTCGCGACTTCGCGGGACTGGCCAACACGCCAAGTTGCCAGGCTTTAAAGCCACCACAGGCACTCCGGCGAGCATTGCACCTGATTCGGCCCGCGCCAGACAACCACCCCTCACTCCCAAAGACGCAATCGGCAATCCTATCGTGTTTGCATACCAACACGCTTTGCTACTACTTTAAAGGTTATCTCAAATCCTGCGCAGGGATAAGCACGACTCTAAACTTCAATCACCTCTAAAACAAAAGTACATTTCATACTTATTAGATTTCCAGTTCTACACCATAAGACCAGAGCGTATCATATAGGGTACTAATTTTCAATTTTCCCATTTAGAACCTTGTGCGTTTATGTTACACTTTCCATATCCTGCGTTGGTTAGCTTTAATTAGTGCCATTCTCGAAACTTTCTTTGGATTGCAAACAACTTGGACTATAAAAAACGGGCATTACGTACTTGTTTAAAAATATTTCAACAAAAAATTTGCCTGCTTTTTTGAAGATAATAAATCCCAAAAGGCTCCGTGAAAAACTTCTGTGATTTATAAGATAAGAACATATTTTAAACTTTTTGATTGCTTCTATTGCTTCTCATGTTGTTGCTTGCATCACACGAGCGAAAAATGCTCAGGCTTAGTACAAATAAAAATAATATTATCTACTTAGTACGCTAAGATGCGATAGGGCCAATTCCCACATAGGCCCACACGTGAAATAAATCAAAAACCTATAAATTATGTTACTGATTCAATTTCAACGAAATATCTCTCAATATTGTACTTTTCAAACCACCTATGTTCATTAGCCGCATTTCAAAATTCAAATAACGAAAGCATTTCCCAGTTGCCCTGTAAGTACTAAGCACAGAGACAGCATAGACTATAGAGTGTAGATAGAGCTCTGCGCTCTTCATTATCATTTCGCACCCGCATGCTACTTCACTCACTACTCGTTGATGTATTAATGTTACCATATTATTTCATGGGAACAGGAAGTTTCCTGAAAATGCTGTGAGTTTCAGAAAATTCAGACTGCAATCGTAGCACAAGTAGGTATATTTTTATATTGGGTAATTAAATTGGTTGTGAGACTTACAGGATTTGGGTTTCGATTCCACTACCAGAATTCTTCAAAGAATATATATTTGGAGTTCAGTACTAAGTTCACTGTAATTTATGCAATAGTACCATTGAGCAGTAATGTTCAAGATATGCGGGTGACAACTTATGTTTCACCTTCGATCACATGCTTTGAGTATTATGCGTTGGTTTGATACTCAAAGATCACATGTGACCGAAGCCTTTACGGACAATTCATTGACGACTGACAAGATCAATTTTCTAGCACATAATTCATTATGAAATTATTTAAAATAATCAACTAATCAATTATTAATTAGCACATAATAAGAAGAGGACAGAGTACGTATATTACTATTACTACGCCATTTACTAACTTCGATTACTATTTTTTCAGATAAGTACTGTATTCCTTAATTGAAAGTTTATATAACACATTACGTACTATCGATGGCTGGGATTTCGAACCATACAATAGCCGTAACAGACAAATAAGCGACCATTTGACTTATTTGTATTTGATTCTTTAATTTTTGGTAGAGTTCAAGAGCATCGCAGTTGGTATCGGTATTTTAGTTTTCTATTTAGGCAGTAAAACCATAGATCCTGAAAATGCCGAGCTTCAAAAGATTTAAAAATAAATAGGTACTTACTAGGTATATATATTATGTCCCAAAAATTGTAAGGATGTTCGGGCCACTCTAGTGTTAGCCCAAAGCTCCCAGTCCTCCCACACGGCGTGTTCCAGCAATGATTCACAATAGTATTGGAGCAACTGTTAACTTATTGCTCAAACGCAACTGCATACATTTTAATATCTGAATGCATTGGACAAATTTCGTTTTTGGCAGCATTTGAAGACAAACTATTGTTTTCGTGCAATTTCAGTAAATAAATTGTAATAATTTCAGTATAATATAGTTATTATAAAAAAAAAAATAACGGAATTTTGCTTGATTGCCCCCCGGGCAAAGGCATTATAATATTTATTTACATATCAATATACCATAGACGGCATAGACCTGATGGTCAGGTTGTATTTTTCCCACCATAATACTTCCATCTCACACCAAAAGCCGCAATACCATCAAACTACTTATTACATACATTGATCAAGTACTTATAATTATTTCTTATCATAAGTATAAATTATTAATTTCACTAACTTAAAATAAGTCTTATGCGAGCATAAATTTAATATTTTGGCAAATTTTCAATACAAAAACTGTTAAAAACGCTCGGTTAAGCGTCACTCGACGTTGGTGAAAACGGCACTTTAGTTACCTATTTAATCAACTTAAAAAAAGGAGCAGTTTTTTAAATATCAACAATAAATTATAAGTATACTTTTTACAATGGCGCGGGCGTTTGAGGTCGGTTTTTTAAAAAGAATTTTTATATTAAATTATAAATTGATCGAATACGTTTTGGTAACATCAAAGGTAACAAAGTAGGTATAGAGTAATCAGCGACTTCAATGGAAGATGACGTCATGCTCGGATCGTTGACTTGGTCTCTATGACTGACGCTACTTAACGGCACTCTCATATCGCTCAATGACATTCAAGTAAATATTATACTTACTTTAAGTACATTTATTTAGCTCTGCAAACAGCATTATTTAGTTTATAAGATTTTCTTTCTTGTAACTTAACTGATGTACAATAAGCACATCTATATCTGTATCGGAAAGAATTTCCCTTAGCAAGATAGTTGTGATTTTCTCATTCATTCAATCCCAATTGTCATAATTGGCTGAGTTTGGGACATCTATAACTGTAACTGAACATTCAAGCCAATCGTAAGAAGGCAAGCCAATCATAAAATTACGTACATTCATCATCATCATCCTCATTAGCAACCCATCAACGGCTCACTACTGAGCGAGGTCTCCTTTCAGAGAAGGGTTATAGGCCATAGTCCACCACGCTGGCCCAATGCGAATTGGCGGACTTAAAACACCTTCAAGAACTCTCAGCCCTCAGGTGTGCAGGTTTCCTCACGATGTTTTCTTTCACCGTTGAAGCAAGTGATATTTAATTGCTTAAACGCACTTGACTCCGAAAAGTCAGAGGTGCGTACCTGGGATCGAACCTGCGACCCCCCGAATAGGAGACCACAGTCCTAACCACTGCTTCATCATTACGTACAAGTACATCATAATATGTAGGTACTTTATACTTACCTAATTCCGATCGTCACACACGTTGCTGTAAGTGGGTATGGGTGCCAAACTACGATTGTATTTCAGGTCTTATAGTCACTTCATAATATTACTAGCTGATGCCCGCGACTTCGTCCGCATGGATTTAGTTTTTAAAAATCCCGCGGGAACTCTTTCATTATCCGAGATAAAAAGTAGCTCTCCCGGTCTGAGCAACCACTACTACATCCATTACTATACCCATGCAAAAAATCGCATCAATCTGCTGTTCTGTTGCGAAGTGATTGAAGGACAAACCAACAAACAAACACACTTTCGCATTTATAATATCAGTAATGTTTTATTATAACACTTTTTATAATTGTCAAATTTTTTACCATACTTAACCAAAGACAAAATAACGTTAAGCTGCCATTTACGTTTTGTTATTCCACTGTCATTTGCGTTTTGTTATTCCATGTCAGATGCGTTTTTGTTATACCACGTTTTATAGTGACTTGACGGAAACGCGGTCGAACGAGATAAAAAGCATCCTATGTCCGTCTCCTGGTTCTACCTACCTCTCCACCAATTTTCAGCCAAATCGGTTCATCCGTTCTTGAGTTATAAATAGTATAACTAACACCACTTTCTTTTATATATATAGATTATTAAGTAATTATCTTCCCAATGTTAAAACTGTCTTATTTCGTACATTGTACCTACCTAGTCCTACCTTTCACTAGATAAAATTTTATCTCCTTCTGTTTCTTCATTTATATGGTGATTCTTATACTTTGGCTTGAAATTCATTCCGGTCATCTTAACAGATTTATCGAATTCACATTAATCAAAGTCACCGGATCCTCCGTACCGACGAGTACTTGGCGAATTAAGAATACCTTACCAGTTGAACATACCTACGAGGTACATATTGATTTCCAGCTGCATTTGCATTCGCTTTTACAATGTTTTCGTTTCAGTTTAACTTTTGCATTCTCTCCTCTGACGAAAACTTGATTTTTGTAAATTATGTAGAGGTGAAAATAAAATGCTATTCAAACTTCAATCGACAATGTAAAAGATATGTAGATATATAATACATATGTCTAATCGAAAAAGACGAGTCTGTTAAAAATAAGTTCTCAATAATAAAAAGAAATAAGGAGGATTACCTTTTCCATCAAACTCCTTAAACATACTTATCTAGCGACATCGTGAGACGTGTTCACATTAGCTTTCACATTGAAAAAAGGTTTACAATCGTGTGAAAAATTATTCTGAATTCTAGTAGGTATATAATATTGATCGAAGCATGTATGTGAAGCATCAATTTTTTCAATTATATTGGTTTTTTGCTGGTATTACAAAAAATGTGCAAGTATATACTGAAAAGTTAATATAAAATCTTTCCGATATTGGTGTTTTCGTATTTTTGATAATGATACGCAATTTCGCACTTTTTTGGCTATTAACTTTGGTGCCCTGCGGCGCAATCCATTCATTTTGACGGGGGAAAAAAAGCAAAAACTCTTCGATCGCGTTCGATTTAAGTAACACCGCGTTCGGTAAATAATCGCGAAACGCTGCACAAGGTTTTGTATTCCTTTGTGATTATTTATTGCAGTACATATTATTTTATCGGGAAGTAAGTGTAAAACACAATGCTCGCATGTCATCCTCCTACACTCCGTGTAAAATTTACGAGCTTTTTACGACCCAATTTCCATATAACGCGGGTAAATGTCTTCTAAGTGATGTGCCTGATTTCGAACTATCAATACAAAAATATGTTCGGGAACCATAATATTATAATCGAAAAGAAACACACAAGGTTTGATGGGCAAGCTAATTTTATTATTTATATACAGTAAAAAAATCTACATTCGAGATACTAGTGGTTCGCCCCGAACTGAGACCTCGCGGTAACGGTATCCCATGATTATTCATTCAATCGATACATGACGACCAAAACTGACATTATTATTATGCCCGTTTTCACCAAACATACCTAAATCATCCCCTATGTAGGAGTCTCTTTACGTAGGTAGCTCCTAAATACAATCCTAAGTCCTAACATCCGTCCCAATGTCCTTTTAGGTGTCCCGTGCAGGATCGTGATAAAGAAGTTGACAGAAATCATCACCTAACTTATCATAGGTAGCCCGTTAAGGTAACGTTAGTGAAAATATTGAATTATTATGTAGGTACTAACGAGTGAAAACGGGTTACGGGCATCTGTACAAATCGTCATCTATCGACGCGAATAGAAAATACACAAAATGTAGTAATTAATAGTTTATTGAAGTTTGATATTTAACTAAAGAATAATTTTAATTGAATAATATGTTATTATATTATGTACCTAAATAATAATGGTCGACGCAAAACTGTTTTTGGGATAGATCGTAGTCGTGACTCCTAGTTCCATGGAATAGTTAATGACTGCGCCATCTATTAGCATTATTGTGAAGCTATGTGAAATTTACTGATGCTCATTAAAAATTAAATAATCTCGTTTCTTTATAATATTCATATAATTTTAGTATTTGTTGTTCAAGTACATGATACAAGTGAAGTAAGAAAATAAGTAGAACTTGAAAATATATAGCCAATTTTCCCAGAGAGCGTCTTCAAGCGAGCGTATTAAATCGCCACTTTGAAAGCCCCTTTAGGAAAAAAAAATACGTCTGTACTCTGTTCCAAATTGTCTTTAAAATGATACACAAAAAAACTGTGAAGAGCAAAAAAAAAATTTTACTTCGCATTCGCTTCTATGAGAGCCCCCCTGAAATAAAGATTTTTATAACTTTTTAAGCCATTTTCGGCTGGAGGCCATCGGTTTACATATTATATCTAAATTTGAAGTAATTACGTTCAGTAATTCAAAAGTTATAAGGCTCTGACGGACGGACGGACGGACGGACGGACGGACGGACAAGTGCAAATCGCTCTAGTAAACTCAGAGACCTCGCTTCGCTCGGTCAAAAATTTATAAAGTTAACATATCTATCTTATTGCTGAAAGTGGGTACCTACTTAGTATCAGGCCTTAGTATTTACTATAGGTATACTTAACTGAACAGACACGAATAATATAAAGTATAAAGTCTTAATTGAAAGTATCTTGAGAAAGGCGTGCCCTCCTTTTTTTAAAGATTTTTAATGCTTTAATTGTACATAAAGCAAAAACGGAGAAGGATGGTTTAATTCATTTACGTGTACCAAGAAAAAGATGTAACTGGATGCATGTTGGCGTGACGTAAACAAAACATCAAATTAGACTAGATACTAGGACTTGGCTAGTAGGACCTACCTACTAGCTTTTACCCGGAACTTTGTACAGGTGAAGTTAGTTTTTTAAAAACCCTATGTATATATTATTAATATGTATGTAGTATACAAGCACATATACGCCTTTGTACCTATGATAATCTATGCTCTATCGCAGTCTCAAGCATTAGTGAGGAATACTAAGTTTATGGTCTCGAGGTCGTCAATTAAAACAATTTTCGAAGCCCTGTTACGATGTGATTGAAGGATGAACTACAAACAAAGAAGTTAACCAACAAGTCAAGTTACTTACGAATAATTTAACTATGAAAAGTACGTCGCCTTCATAACATGTATTATTACACAACAAAAAACAAGATTATTTATGATCGGATAGTAGAAATAGATTTCTTTTAATCGTCTAGAAACAGTTTACAAGATATTAACGCCCGTGATGATTTCTGACGCCATAACAAAGTCAACCGTCTCATTTGAAATGCTAATGTGGGTCTCCGAATATTCCAAGCCCGCCTAAGTTTAACGAAAGTCAACCTAAGCCCCGACGGGCCATTACTTATTTTTGCTGAACTTTCTCAGGAGTTTCGCTGTCAAGTTACGAAATATTTGGGAGAGCCAACTTTGCTAATATTGTATGAGAAACGACATTGAAGTTGTTTTTATCTAAGTATAACAGATCCCATCTCGTAGTGGACTTTGAAATCTATGATGTATGTAAAGTGTATTGTTCTCCTCAGGTCCTCACCAAACGGCCATGATGGCCAATCTCAAAGTAGGAGGTTGACCAACCACGCAGGAGATTATGCACAAAATGATGATTATGCATGATTATGGAGTGCTAGCAAAAGTGCACTACTTATGCCTTCACTAATAATACGATGAGACGGCAATCCGACACGACTGGAGAAAGAAGATCGATTGTAGGACGAAGACGGCTGTCCTTGCTTACCAAATCACCCATGCAAACGATGAAACCGAGCCGCCACGGCCCACAACTGCTCGAGTTCAACATACGTATACGTATATAGTAATAAATACTATTTTTATACTTTGTAATGGCATTTGAAGTCCTTATAATTTTTTTTAATAAAAAAGCTAAATTAACGCAGACGAAATCGAATAAAGTGGCAGGTGGTCGAGGGGCGCAAAGCCTATTATCATCAACCAACGACCTTACCAGCCTTATTACCAATCTATCATCACAAGTATACAACGTCCTAGCCTAATGGCAATCCAATTTTCCAAGTGTTTAAGATAGACACCTATGCTTATACTGGTATTGACAATTTCTTATTTAAATACTTAGGTAGTTGGCGAACAAAGACCTAACACCCGGAGGCGAGGTGCGGTTGATTGCCATCTCAGCGTAGGCTTGAGGCGAACCACCGCTGTCCGCTGGCCATATTACCAGTCCAAAATTTTCTATGAATATTTCGATGGAATAATATTTTCTCGACAAGAATTATAGTTTTGTATACCTACCTAGTTCTTTCAAAGACTCAGGAAATACTATATTTATTCATCAGAGATATTCTTGTAGTGATTTCTCTGTAATAAGAACTAGCTGAATTTCAAAATCAAACGGGTACCTAGATACTGAGTTTATTATCAATTTTTTTCGAGTATCCTAGATTTAAATGATCAACGGGAAACAAAGTATAAAATTAAATATGAATATTAACTCGAACTCAATTAATTATGTTCAACGCCATCTAGCAGACACAACACAAAGTAGTAAGTAGGGACGCGTACGCGCACACGATCGACGCGACCGCTATACTGAAAGAAATCGGCTCGACGCCATAAAGATGGCACCACATTACTCATGGATATTGGATAATCCATAGTGAATAAAAATTATTTACCTTGCTTTCACAGCCTGTGTGGCAGACATATTTGCAAACTGAAACAAATGAAAATTTATTAAGATTAGTTAGTGATAGCTCACAAAAGCGCAGAACTTTCATAAAGTGGGTAGCAATTTGCCACAATCAAAGTTATTTTGACAAGAAAAAGTATATATATTATAAAGGTAGGACATATTATAATACTATTTACTTCCAATTATGATTCTATTATAGTTGATTACGCATTGTAATTTGTAAGATATCAAAGACAAATACAAGTCATAATAAACATATAAGCCAAATAATATCGACGTGACATTCAGGAAGGTAAAATGTTCATCTGGGAGTTCTAGCATTTCGTAATCAACGACCTTTGAATGTCAGATCCGTGAAATAAACAAACTGTGCAACATTTTAACGCCTGAAAAGCACTCGTAGCAACGAGCACTCTGACGACAATCAAATAAGAGCTCGTTCATGCTTTACATTTCTACGCTATACAACTTGGTCTATATAGGTGCTAATTTTGTTTTACTCAGTCGCTATATCGCAGGGATCATTGTGAAAAGGATAGCTCTATTTTTAAGGCTGTTAAAAGGTTACTAGAATATAATTATTATTATAAAAAAACTTAAGAGGTGTCAAGGGACACCCGGATGGAACGTAGTTCATTTCATTCATTTCAACGTAGTTCCATTAGATTAACCTTTCCTTAATTGTTTATAACTTATAACTTCTTATAAGTTTTAAAAAATTAGGGAAAAATTCCACATGTAGAAATTATTTAAAATAAAATTGAAAATAGAAAATTCAGTCTGTCGAGCTGAGATTCGAACCATCGACTTTTAACTGTTAGGCCACTGCAGAAGCCACAAGGCTACGGAGACCCAATATTGTACCGCGAAAATACCGAACACTCGAATGCCAAATTCACATTCAAAAAACTGTCGGTTTCAAAAAAGCGTCGATCAGTGTCGAGTGTCGGTTCAATTTTGTCTTAATTTTTTCCGTCTAGCCCCCTTCCGCACCGCGCGATAAGGAACTACGTTCCAATAGTTTTTCATAGAATTAAACATGTAGATTTTAAGTTTAGCTAGAGATCGTCGTTATTATAACATTTATTTAGTAAGTAACATTATGATAGTTGCAGTAAGTTACTCTGGCAGCTTATACTTAGTTGATAATCATAATCAACATCACGATCTCAAACCAATGGCCCACTATTGAAAGATGTAGGCCATAGTCCACCACAAAAAATCAGAAAAAACAAAAAATCAGCAAAAATCAGATTGGCTCCACCGACATTTAAGAACATTCTTCTTCTTTATCAACCTAAAGACGTCTACTCCTGGACAAAAGTCTCCTGTGTAAATTTCCACAGGCTTCGGTCTTGCGCCGCGTAAATCCAGCGGCTTCCTGCGACTCGTTTGAGGTCGTTGGTCCACTTAGTGGGGGATTTGCCAACACTGCGCTTCCCTGTGCGGGGTCGCCACTCCAGCACCTTGGGACCCCAACGACCATCAGCTCTTCGAACTATGTGCTCCGCCCATTTCCACTTCAGTTTCGCGACTCGCTGAGCTATGTCGGTGACTTTGGTTCTCCTACGGATCACCTTATTTCTGATTTGATCTCGCAGGGCTACTTCAAGCATAGCTCTCTCCATCGCTCGTTGAGTGACCCTGAGCTTTCTTATGAGGCCCATTGTTAGCGACCATGTCTCGGATCCGTAAGGCGACGTTTTCGCATAGGCGTGGCTTCGCGCGGCGCGTGCGGCGTCGTGTAGCGGCGGGCACCGCGGCGTTCGCCGACGCGGGCACCGCGGCGGGCAGCGCGGCGGGCACCGAGGCGACGCACAGTGGGTCGAAACAGCTATATGAGGTACATAGGATTTTTTGTTACAAATTCCATTTAAAAAAAATACTTATCGAAAGACCTTGTCATTCTGATGAATAATTGTTATTAAACGTTTTTCTCTAAAACTGATAGTTTGCCCGGAAAAAAATATTTTCAGTTTTTGTTGTATATGGAATGAAACAGAAACTGCTAAAAGCTAATAATAAGCTGATGCCCGCGACTTCGATTTTCCGGGATAAAAAGTCACTCTTGGTTCCTCAACTATACCCATGTAAAAAATCACGTCGATCCGTAGCTCTGTTGCGGCGTGATTGAAGGACAAACCAACAAACACACTTTCGCATTTATAATATTAAGTACGATTAGCTAATTTTTCACTGTTTGTAATTATTAGTTTCCAACAACAAAGACAGTTTAGCTAAGGAGATACATTAGATACATAATAGAATGAATTGTTAAAAAGAAATAAAGAAAGCTATATTTTGAATGTTTTATTTTTGTAGATCCTTTGTTTGAATTCACGTTATTTTAATATAATTTACAGTTTTAATCTATGAAATATCCTTTTTTAAGTGCTTAACTTATAAGTTTCTCTTCGATGAACTAGTGATTTAAAGTTAATTTCAATATTTATTCATAGAATTTTCATGCAGCACATTATTTTGGTCAAATATTTGATAATCCACGACATTATAAAATCAATAAAAATATATTTTTTTTTAAATTTCGGTTTCTAATAACTTTTAAACGGGCAAGTTTGGGTGCAAGCTGATAACATAGAGTTATAGCCAATAAGCCAAAAAATAAGAATAAAGTAGTTTTAAAGCAAGACCTTTCAAGACTTGGCCAAATTTTAGCAGTTTCTGTTTCATTCCATACAACAAAAACGGAAAATATTTTTTTCCGGGCAAACTATCAGTTTTAGAGAAAAACGTTTAATAACAATTATTCATTAGAATGACAAGGTCTTTCGATAAGTATTTTTTTAAATGGAATTTGTAAAAAAAAATCCTATGTCCCTCATATAGCTGTTTCGACCCACTGTGCGTCGCCGCGGTGCCCGCCGCGCTGCCCTCGTCGGCGCCCGCCGCGTGCGACGCCGCGTGCTCCGCCGCGTTCAACGCCGACGCCTCTCTGTAAACGCTCTCATACTTCGCCATATGTTTGAGCTTCACGCGCGACTCGACGCCGCACGCGCCGCGCGACGCCACGCCTATGCGAAAACGTCGCCTAAGTCAAGTCATCACTGGCAACATGCACTGTTCGAAGACTTTAGAACATTATGGAGCCATAATTCCGAAAATGCCCCAAAGCATCCATTGTCAATCCCCTTCCCCCTCTCTCCTCACTTCCCACATACAATTGTACATTAATTGGATATAAGGAAATTGCGGAATTCCAAGATATTCAAAGAAAAGTACCTAATATTATTTTTCTGTAATCCGCCAAACAGAATAAATCTTATGACTCGACTTACGTTTCGCTCCGACAATTTACACTGCATTGTAGAGTCAACAACTCCTGATGATGCTCCGGTGTCGGTGCGAAACGTACGCTTTCTGTTTGGTGGATTGTACCAATGGAGTATTAGTTTTTCTTTTGATACATTAATTTCTGTGACACCTACCTCTGCAACAGCTGCCCTGGTTCTGAACAAGCTGATGGCACCACTGGCAAGCCCGCGGTTTCTTGAACGCCTTGCTACGAAACGCATGCGCCTGCGCCGCTCCTTCCTTCTGCAAAAAAAAATTGTGTTAATTACACCACAAATAATGTAAAAAATTATTCATATCCTTAATTTAATTTTTTATGTAAGTATTCGTAACAGATAAATCATCATCATCATTAGCAACCTATCAACGGCTCACTACTGAGCCAGGTCTCCTCACAGAGAAGGGTTATAAGCCATAGTCCACCACGCTGGTCCAATGCGAATTGGCGAACAGATAAATAAATAGCCTTTATTAGCAGATTCACTTGAAGACACAAAAGAACTTCGCAAAATTAAATAAAAAGATATACATGCTATTCTATTCAGATTATAATTTACAATTGCAAGGTATTTTCTAAAACTTTTATTCTTGATAAAGATAATATGCTTTTCACCATTATTTTCTCAGAGGATTCGAGTATCCTTCACTAAATAGAGCTTTTACGATCGTATTCTTGTTGAAATTGTATCAACAATGAATGCCATAAAGGTAACGTGTATTGTAGAGACGGGTATGCATGAGCTCGAGAAAGGCACGCGGCAGATATTTACGGCGAACGACCACCGGCCATCTCGCCCTTACCTGCCTACACTGTCCTATCCCTTGTAAGGGTCATAATGGTCACAATGGATATCGGTGGGAGGCGATCCCAACCCATTCATGATGAAGCACGCGCTGAGCGACTGCACGTAAAGCTCTTTATGTTTTTTCGTATAAATGTTGCCTTCCGGCTTTTTCTTTTGCCATGAAATATTTGGCATATTGCAAGAACTTTAGCATTTTTTGTTCAGCTTCGCAAAGAAAATTAATCGACAAAAAACTACCTACGTACAGCATCACTTTTAAACCTGTCTTTAGATGCCTACCTGTTTATAGATTCACAACCAAATTAGTAACTAATATGTATTAACATGGATATTTGAATAATTATATTTTACGATTCAGTTTGAAGCTCGGTTCAAATTCAAATTAAAGATTATATATAATATCAGTTGTCAGCTAAGAATCTGTTGGAGGTTAAATTAAGCAATAAGCTGATAATAAATGTTATAACTTATAACTTTATTTAAATCGATTCAATTCAATTTAATGG
This sequence comes from Oeneis ivallda, assembly GCA_029955525.1. Taxonomy (NCBI): domain Eukaryota; kingdom Metazoa; phylum Arthropoda; class Insecta; order Lepidoptera; family Nymphalidae; genus Oeneis; species Oeneis ivallda. The sequence continues at coordinate 16,087,517 of JARPMR010000002.1, read as the reverse complement.
CATAGAAAGAACATATTAAGGTCTAATATAAGTAATATAAAATAAGTCACTAATATATTCAAGCTCTTGCGAATTCATCAAAAAGCCAGTTTAAAAAATTCATACCGAATTGCATAAGTACCACTTATTGACAAAACAATAACATGTGACTCTATAATATGAATAATTTATAATGATAAATCTATCAACCTCCCCTTTACTTCGTTACTTGACACAATTTGCATTCAATAATATTGCAACCATGATCTTTATCTCGTTACTACCCTGACATGTTTAACACTCGTTAGCAAATTGAAACTGGCAGCTATAAATAATATCTAGTTATCCTCCCACAGTATTGTGAAAGGGAATGTGCTTTTTTAGGGTTCCGTAGTAAACAAGGAACCCTTATAGTTTCGCCATGTCCGTCCGCGGTTTAGCTCAGAGACTATTGGTACTAGAAGTCTGTAATTTGACAAGGGTATAAATATCAATCACGCCGACAAAGTGGTGAAATAAAATTGTGAAAAATATTTTTTTTTATGGTACCTCCCCTACATATAAAGTGGGAATGAATTTTTGTCGTTGAATAGATCTTTCAAAAATATTGTGGGTTTGGGAACACCATTTTTCAATTCAGGGATCCTTTTGTGAAATATGATATTTTAGAGTGCTAAATTGTATTAGAGTCAAGTGTCCCCCCCCTCTGCCAGCTAAATGGTTGTATAAAGAATACAAGAAAAAATTCACAGCAGTAGCACAGTATAAGGAGGAGATCAGTATGTCGACGCCTTTGATCTCGTCGTAAATGCCGCCAGCGTCTAGACATGCGTCGCGACGGTGTATTTATGCTAGGGTTGTCACAAGGAATCAATTTCTATTAATATATATAATTTGTACTATATTTCACATCAACATAACAATAAACAATAATAATTAATCAATAACCAAAAATTAAAAATAAATTTGTAATTAAAATATTATTAGGTAGTTGAATCAATAATTAAACCAGTTTCTTTGCTGGCCGCTTCAGCGGTCGCTTGCAAATCAACTCCGCCGCATGCAAATAAACAGTTATAAACATATTTTAGACTTAAAAGCTATACTATATTATGATATATAGTTACTTATACAAGAAAACAAGAAGTTTGAGTACCATCAACATGGGGCCGCGCCCCATAGTGTCGGAGATATAAGCTTTCAAAAATCTGATCACGTGGTCACATAGACAATACGAAAACAAAAAGTTTGAGGACCATCAACATGGGGCCGCGCCCCATAGTGTCGGAGATATAAGCTTTCAAAAATCTGATCACGTGGTCACATAGACAACACGAAAACAAGAAGTTTGAGTACCATCAACATGGAGCCATGCCCCATAGTGTCGGAGATATAAGCTGTCAAAAATCTGATCACGTGGTCACATAGACAACACGAAAACAAGAAGTTTGAGTACCATCAACATGGGGCCGTGCCCCATAGTGTCGGAGATATAAGCTTTCAAAAATCTGATCACGTGGTCACATAGACAATACGAAAACAAAAAGTTTGAGGAACATCAACATTGGGCCGCGCCCCATAGTGTCGGAGATATAAGCTTTCAAAAATCTGATCACGTGGTCACATAGACAACACGAAAACAAGAAGTTTGAGTACCATCAACATGGAGCCATGCCCCATAGTGTCGGAGATATAAGCTGTCAAAAATCTGATCACGTGGTCACATAGACAATACGAAAACAAGAAGTTTGAGTATCATTAACATGGGGCCATGCCCCATAGTGTCGGAGATATAAGCTTTCAAAAATCTGATCACATTGTCACATAGACAACACGAAAACAAGAAGTACCATCAACATGGGGCCGCGCCCCATAGTGTGGGAGATATAAGCTTTCAAAAATCTGATCACGTGGTCACCTAAACAACTCGAAAACAAGAAGTTTGAGTACCATCAACATGGGGCCGTGCCCCATAGTGTCGGAGATATAAGCTTTCAAAAATCTGAACACGTGATCACATAGACAACACGAAATCAAAAAGTTTGAGTTCCATCAACATGGGACCGCGCCCCATAGTGTCGGAGATAATTATAAGCTTTCTAAAATATGATCACGTGGTATGCTAGTAATTAATACTATCTGTGCACAGCACGAACACATTAATAATGATTGCTGATTCGTGTTGCGGCTTTATGCATAAACAGCGACGTGAAATATACTAATATGATAAAGCTATTAATAATCATTAATAGTTTTATTGATGTTTGATAATAGAATAATAATAATAAGTATCATTTGATAGACAAAAATGTTGATATAAAACTATTTTTGCGATAGTAGATGACAGCGCCACCTATTAGCATTATTGTGAAGTAAAGTTAAAAATACTGATGCCCATTAAAAATTAAATTATTGCGTTGTAATATTTCATTTCCTTTATAATATTTTTCTAATTTTTGTATTTGTTGTTCAAGTACATAGTTGTTCAAGTTCAGGATTTAACTGAAATTATACACTACTTTGAAAGTCCCTCATTTCGTCAATTTTAAGGGACGAAAGGACGTGACTTAGCTATGATAGTTAGCTATATATGCCCTCGCGGACTTTATTGTAGGTAGGTAATAATGAGTATTTTAATCATGTACTACATAATTTTTATGTATCATCAATAGTTTTCTCAGCGCACGCCGAATAATGAATTTTATAGGCAAAATTTTGCTATTTTGGGATTACATTACTGCAATTTTCATAAGGATCTCTAACTTTTTAAAAATAAATTATAGCCTATGTGTTATTTCCTGATAATTTAGCTTTCTATTGGTGAAAAAAGTTTAAAATAGCTATTTATGCAACTGCATCGTAATGAGGGTCATTTTAATTCGAGTGCTGTTTTTTGATACGAGGCTTGCCGAGTATCAAAATAGGATAGTACGAGAATTAAAATGACTAATTACGGTCAGTTGCATACAAGATTTTATCTACGACAAGGAAGTAAAATCATTAACAAAATACGCCGTAGGCTCAATAAAGTAACAAAAAGTAACTCCGTAAGCCGCCACCAGCCGCCTGTGGCGCCTCTGTCAACAAAAAGTAACTCCGTAAGCCGCCACCAGCCGCCTGTGGCGCCTCTGTCATATGAACGGTACAAAAGTGCCAGAACTCAGAGCCTTAGCTTTAGGTATCCTATTTTAAGAAGATAACCATTTCGATTCAGCTCCCATACAACGAGCTGCATCGAAATGAGAAGCAAAACCGAAAGAGGGTTCATTTCGATTCAGCTGTCAAACTCGAAATTGGAACTTTTCGATGCTGGAGTAGATAAAAGTTTTAGAGCCTATTCGGTACAAACAAACCTTTCCTCTTTATAATATAAGGTAAAGAGTATATATAGATAAGAATGATTGTAAATAAAAACCATAGCATATCTTTCTTCGTCATGTGGAAACAGATGATAACGTAATTCTTTATTTATGTATGAAGATGAAGTACAATTTGCAAAAGCACAGTTGTATGTACCATAGTGAATTCGTTTCATAAGTAATAATATAATTATAATACTATATGTATTACAATAATGTGCACTTCAATTAATTAACTATAATATTATGGCAGAGTAAGGAAGGATTATTAAAAATTTTACCCAAGCGTAATATGTCAACACTTTACTATAGCTCCCAGGTAACCGAGGCTTACATGGGAGCGTACCTCGCTCCGCACTTACCGCACCTACCGCACGATTGCCCTGTCTAGACGGCTTCGTCGAACCTCTGTATGAACCTTACCTTCGTTACTCTGTGGCAGTAGTATATATAATGAATTTTAAAGGAAAACTATCACGGCTAAGTAGGGTTCTTATATCTGTTTTTTCTAAGTTATTTATTACACGTAGTGTAAGTTGCATATTTTGTAGTATATTAAACCATGAACCTCAAAATGTATTCAATATTCATAAATAAAATAAAAGCACTATCCTAGGTCAGCAATAATATTTGAGACTTTCAAATACGGAACCCTACACTGCGCGTGGCTCGACACGCACTTGGCCGGTTTTTTTATTCATGTTCTATGTTCAATGTTTTTAGCACAAAGTGTTCCAATAAAAATTTATAGCTAATCTAACCTAATTTCCTACTGTACGAATCACGTCCGGTGATTCCGATCACGATCCCGTGGAACGGTGCCAAGAACACTGAGTGCTACTACTCACTGAACAGCCAAGCTGATTCTTTCTGCGAAAAATAAACCGGCCCTTCTGTCACAAATTCAAAACATAACCAACCATTTATTTTAACTCAGACTAAAGCAGTCATGTTTGCTTCGAATGACTTTGTGTTTCCTAATACCTCAATAACCTCAAAAGTGAAATCCGAGCAAAGACAGAGTGAGAGCGATACTACATGTAGACCTAAGCTTTGTAAGGTGATCTAAGCTCTAAACGGCAAACGGAACAACAGGCAACTCTCCACGAGAGATGCGGTTTCTGTTATTCTTATTGCGTATCTGTCAAGATGCAAAATGTTACACGCTAAAGTGGATGTAGATATTGTAGGTCTTTGTGTGTGGATGGCTTCCAGACTCCTCTGCTCTCATGGTACCAATTATAGTACGGTGACGTCATAAAGCTCTGCAGGCGCCGGCGCCGCAGATATCGGCGCCATTTGCAGGCCAGATGATACGAACAATGTACTCTAAAGTCTGTACTCTACTTATTAAAAATATAACATATCGGTAACTAAGTTTTGCCCAAGAATTCGTCCGCGTGGATTTTGCGTAGATTTAAGTTTTGTCGTGGCAATAAAGTATGTCCATATTCCAAGAACCTAAACCAAATTTTGTTTAATTGGTTTAGTATCTAATTGAGTTGAAGCGTAAGAAAGTAACAGAACAAAACAACAAGCAACAGTTAAGTATACTAATAAAGTATGGATCGGATGATTCATAGCATCGGCCTATTTCATTCTTAGAAGTTCTTGGTACACCTATGACTCTCGAAAGGTGTTGGCAAATGCCGCGCAGAACACTAATTTTAGGTTCTTTAATTGTTTTTGTTCTATTTTAGGTTCATAATTTCTTTGCTCGTATAACTGTGACTATGTCATGTCATGGATCTTTTATTCATGAGTAGGTAATTTCTCTAAAGGTTGAGTTCTTCATTATCCTTATTCAGTCCTTTTACTTACTATCTGCTCCTGTTTCCTAGTGGGTAAGATCAGATTTTGGTGACAATAATATGACAATAATAAAGTCTCTTTTACAGACTTCCACCTCCTTATAGCTGATGTAACTTAGACCAATTACATCAGATATAGGGAGGTGAAACTTTTTACAAAAGAATTTTTTTTTTAATTTAAAAGAATTTTCCTCCTATCCCCTCCAACTAAGCGGAAAGCTTGTGCTAGGAGTGGGTACGACAATAGTGCAACGGGTTGTATTCGAACCTGCGACCTTTCAGTTTTCAGTCCGCACCTTTTACCGTTGGGCTATTGAGGCTTTATTGTTGTTATATTGTCATGAAAATCTGATCTTACCCACTAGGAAACAGGAGCAGTCTAACCAATGGAAGGTTTATCAACACTGCGTTTTCTGATACGAAGTTGCCATTCCAACACCAGGGAGTTGGGACTTGGGACCCTAACATAATACACAATAATATTATTATATCGATTCTTCGATTTATGCTGTTCAGCCCAATGCTATTTCTGCGTCGCGAATTGATGAACTACATCGGTATTCGGTAACTCTGGTTCCCTGCTAGTGACCTATAGCAGCAAGCAGGAGACATCTATTGGTAGACGACGACTACAATACGCATACCTAATAACCGCGAATACTACTTTTTGATATACGGGAAGAATTAAAAGGCCTATTTGCTTATTTTCCACCATTGGCACCTAATTTTTAGCCTTTATCTACAAGATCGATTCAACTATAGTTATACTGCAATAATATAGAAACTACATCAATGATAAAAGACTATACAAATCTTATAACGATGACGTCACAGACACGTGTACCATCCCATCTACCATAGCACCTGCCGACGCTTATTCCATAGAGCCGCGGCTAAGGACCGGCTCTCGCCCGTGCCGACGCGGACGGAGATACGACAAAAACATCAACCAAGTAATTTTATTCATAGATTTATACGAGTTGGTAGAGTTCCGTACATAAAACCTTTAGATAAGCACATTTGTGAGATATCTGTGGGATAGTCTAAAAATGATGACAATCGCTTTAATTTGTAAAAATAATGGCTGAATTTATGGCGTTCTTGCTGAAAGAATGCACTTTACCAATAGCGAGAGAGTACTCGCTAAGCACAGGTGTTTGCGATCGTCACACTGTAGCAATCCAATAATTTTTAGACAATGCACAGCTGACACATGTTATATACTTATTACTATAGGATTCACGAACTTATTGGACGCGAGGTGTTAGTTTGTGGTCAACCACTATTATCGACCGAGCGAAGCGAAGGTCTTTGAGTTAACTAGGGCGATTTGCACTTGTCCGTCCGTCCGTCCGTCCGTCCGTCCGTCTGTCAGAGCCTTATAACTTTTGAATTACTGAACGTAATTACTTCAAATTTAGATATAATATGTAAACCGATGGCCTCCAGCCGAAAATGGCTTAAAAAGTTATAAAAATCTTTATTTCAGGGGGGCTCTCATAGAAGCGAATGCGAAGTAAAAAAAAAAATATCGCGTTACATAAAATTGTTACGTATCATTTTAAAGATAATTTTGAACTGAGTACAAAAATAATTTTTTTTTTAATTTTTCCCTTAAAATTGACGAAATGGGGGGCTTTCAAAGTGGCGATTTTATACGCTCGCTTGAAGACGCTCTCTAGAAAAATCCGCTATGGATTTTCAAACTGATTTTATGTTTTTAGGTCACTTATATCCTGTACTTGAACAACAAATACTAAAATTATATGAATATTATAAAGAAACGAGATTATTTAATTTTTAATGGGCGTCAGTAATTCATATAGCATCAACATAGCTTCACAATAATGCTAATAGATGGCGCAGTCAGTAACTATTCCCATGGAACTACGAGTTAAATTCAATGTTTGATAAATAATTCAATGTTTTCACTAACGTTCCCTAACCTTTACGGGCTACCTATAAGTTAGGTGATTGATGTTTTCTGTCAACTTATTTATCACGATCCTGTACGGGACACCTAAAAGGATATTGGGACGGATGTTAGGACTTAGGATTGTATTTAGGAGCTACCTACGTTAAGAGACTCCTACTTAGGGGATGATTTAGGTATGTTTGGTGAAAACGGGCATAATAATAATGTCAGTTTTGGTTATCATGTATCGATTGAATGAATAATCATGGGATACCGTTACCGCGAGGTCTCAGTTCGGGGCGAACCACTAGTAATAATATAATCCAGTTGATTGACATAACTTTTAGGTACCTCTTTTAACTAGGTAGTTAAGAATCTTCAGATACGACAAAACTTTTTCCATTTCAAATAGATAGATACAATAATATAACATAGAATATTGGTAACATACCGAGGTGAAATCCGAGGTGCCGTCATGAACCGAAATAATAAGTCTCTGATTTTTAACCGACTTCCAAAAAGGAGGAGGTTCTCAATTCGGCCGGTATCTTTTTTTTTTTTTTTTTTTTTTTTTTCTATGTATGTCCACCGATTTCTCCGGGATTACTGGACCGATTCGCGTGATTTTTTTTTTAATCGACAGAGGATGTTTGCGAAATGGTCCCATAAAAATTTTAACCTTCAACTCCTCAAGCCTGATGCTGCAGGCTAAAACTATGGCGATTTAGGAAATTTCGATTACGAATTGATATTGTAGGTAACAAGTATGGACTACATCATGGAGCTCCAGGTCCTAGCTCCTCAATCATAGGATACTACACTTAAAAGCTTAAAATAAAAATTCTTTTCAAAAAACCGACTTCTAACGCCACTACAAAGTGTAAAAATAATTTTAGTTTGTCCACGTTTGTTGAAGTCGGGCGGGCCTAAAATACAAACTATGAAACTGACTCGCGATGCTCGCTCGACTTCTACAAACGAGTCTATCATATTCTGTAGCGTCGCGCATCGGTTTCATAGTTTGTATATAGGCCCGCCCGACTTCAACAAACGTGGACAAACTAAAATTATTTTTATACTTTGTAGTGGCGTTAGAAGTCGGTTTTTTGAAAAGAATTTTTTGTACGAAGGAACTCTAAAACATCCTGCACAGTAGCTGTATAGGGAGTTAGGGACATAATATTGAGATGTAACGTGGCGGTGGCACATGCCCCATTAGGTGATTGAATCAAATTGCATCGAACAGCTGGTTTCTATGCGTTTACAATAAACCAAATGTCCGAACAGATAGATGCAATCTGTAGTACTCGTGCAAAGAATTTTTACTAGATGATAAATCTCTTTCAACGCTGTCAACAATATAAATTACCTTTCTTGTCTAATCATAAGTTACAGAAAAGATAAAGAGATCTTAGCACACATTATCTATCTATCTATAATATAATAAAACTGTAACAGGTCCAATTCTGTACATTGAAGATATTTTGAAAATTTTTGTTTGAGGGCACTCTATAATCGATACTGAAGCCAAAACAATTTTTTTTTAATTTTTTGTCTGTCTATCTGTCTATCTGTCTGTCTGTCTGTATCTTGGCCGCGCATCACGCCGAAACTACTACTGGACGGATTTAAATGAAACTTGGCATGATTTAAGTTAATGCTACGAGGTATAATATAGGATACTTTTTATCCCGAAATTCAGCACGGTTCCTTTGAGAGAGGGGATGAAAGTCAAAATGTGTATTTAGCTGTAATTTATTAAGGCGTATTCCGATTTCATTCATTCTTTTTTGGAGTTTATTGGAGTTTACTCCTTAAGAATCGATTTTAGCAGCCCGGTATGAGAAAAATCCGGGCAGTAAAATCAATTTATCAATGACCTCGTTACGTTTTTCACAACGTTGAAATTTCTACCCTAACGTTGAGTAAATAAGGTTGGTTTTCGTGCGAAAGAGCTTTCGCTTCCGAAGCGAAAGTCGGTCGGGGCGCGCTCGGACCCGAGTCGCGCGCATAGAGAAGGATATAGCGTCGCGCGTGAACTCCAGTCGTGCGTCGGAGGCCGGAGCTGACACACACTTTTTTTGTTAGATAGCAGGTACTTTAGAGATTGTCCTGTAATTATTTCAAGGTCGTCAATTTAGTAGTTCAGCAATTATAGACACCACAATCTTCAGTATATGTCCAAATAACTTGAACCCCGGAATCTACAGGATACTTTGAATGTACGGCTCATCTTAGGCTGGCATGCGTACTTTATCGTATATAACCATCGTGGATAGCCCTATTTTGTCAAAGTCAAACTACTCCAAAGGCGTCAGATTTTGCCAAACGATCATTATGTACTACATAGTAGGTATGGATGTAATAATGCTACAATGTTTTCCTATGAAATTTAATATTCTAATCATACTAATATTATAAATGCGAAAGTGTGTTTGTTTGTTGGTTTGTCCTTCAATCACGCCACAACAGAGCCACGAATCGACCTGATTTTTTGCATGGGTAGTTGAGGACCTGTAGAGTGACATATAGGCTACTTTTTATCCCAAAAAATCAAAGTGTTCACGAGGGATTTTAAAAACTAAATCCACGCGGACGAAGTCGCGGGCATCAGCTAGTTTATAAAATAAAATATGTAGGTATTGGTAGGATCTCTTTCTAAGTTTTTACCTATCTTTTCAGTAACTTATTTGACGGATGAAGTGTCAGCCCATTATAGCTGATCTTGTCAAGGGGGCTGATTGCGATCGTCATTATAGCTATCAAATCACGGCGGTAGGCTTACAGATAAAATTAGATTAGGTAGGTATAGGTAAGGCAGCTTTTTGATCTATCCATCAAATTCATCAATAATGTGTGATGTGTACATAGTACATACCTAGAGATTATGGCCGAAACTGTTAAGGAAACCCAACCTTTCTGCATGCATACTTTATGAACATGATAGGTGTCAGCGGCTTGCCCTGCGTGACAATAGGTATTAACAGGGATGATCGCATTATTATCAGTAGTAAATCGTAGAGCGGTATATATAGGTGTAGTCACGCGAGCGATGCCGGGGGCAGAAGGCATGCAATAATGCAGGCAGATGTTAAATGAGGGAAGTCGGAAGTTTTAAATTAATACATGTTATTATTGTTCTCATGGTAGCAATAAGTCGTGCGCTCAGCCGGGAAAATATTTATTAAAACAACAATACCGTGTCAACGAAATATTGTCGAAATAAATATAGCTTCCTCCTGCTTCCTATTTAATAAAAACACGCATATATTCTTTTATTCTTGGTAGGCTTAAGAATATTTTTTACTAAGCCATAAATTGCGATATATTGCTGCTGAAAACTGAAACAAATTCATATGGATTACAATTAAATAATTTCTTTATGTTTAAACACAAATCAACTGCAACACTAATCGGTTAGCAAACTAACCGTATCAGACGACAGACAATTATTAACACTACTCTAGTGCAGGTACTCAAATTGCATAAATTATTAATAGGTATTATCTGTCAGCAGTCTCTACCAAGGATTTTGAGGATTTTGTCTAGCAGCTTCCAGCGACTTGTTTGAAATCACCCGTCCGCTGCTGAAACGCAAAAGTACCTGTAGGTAACCTAATCTAAAAGGAAAGAAAAGTACAGCCACCCATAATTTTTATTAAGTACTTTACTCGTTGGCAAAATGAGCTTTTCGCTTTCAACAATTCCATTAAGCTTCTAGATTTTACAAAATCTTCAATAATCCTGAGAGTTTCGCTGTTTGTTACTCCTTCACGCCACAACGAATGAAACGATTTGGCTGTTTGGAATGGAGATAGCTTATATGCTTATAAGGGTATAGATAGCTTATGCTGGGTATACCCAGAATAAACAAATACCTAGGCTACATTTTATCCCGCAAAATTAAGGAATTCTTGCAGGGCTGAAAAAACTTCAATCCACGCGGACGAAGTCGCGGTCATTATCTAAGTCGTAGCCTACACATTTAATTAACAGGTTTCGAATTTAAAACATCGGAGTTGTAACCTTCACATGATTACTGAAGAAAGGTTTGAATAATACTTGTCGGCTTTACACTGATACTGCTATTAGTGGAGAGACAAGGGACTTTTGATCAAGGAACAAGTAAACGATCAACGACTCAGGATGAAAACAAAGGGTCCAATGGCGGAAAACGATAAATCAACGGAAGCGGCGGGCTTTGATATTAACCTCCATTGTTTAGTAATCACTACACAGCCGGTCCTATTATTCTGTAATTTATATTACAATTTTTATTGATTAAATTACTGGTTTCTGACTTATAGATGCCCCGAGCGCCCTTACGCAATAATTTCTTTCATTGAAGTACCATACTATGTTTTGTTCTCGACTTGCGTCTGCGTGGAATTATGTTTAAAAAATAAGAGCAGTGATAGCCACTATCTATCACTGCTAGCTATTAGGCAGATATAACCACTAGGTTATATCTGTGGTTTACTGTTCGGGGGTCGCAGGTTCTCGAATCTGACTCTTCGAAGTTATGTGCGTTCAAGCAATAAAATATCACATGCCTCAACGGTGAAGGAAAACAATGTGAGGAAACCTGCACACCTGAGAAGTCCACATAATGTTCTCGAAGGTACAGTGTGAAGTCCGCCAATTCGTATTGGGCCAGCGTGGTGAACTATGGCCTGTATCCCTTCTCTGAGAGTAGATTGCGCTCAGTAGGTAGTGAGCCGTTGATGGGTTGCTGATGATGTTGATACAGTAGGTATCCTATGTAAATTTCTAGACTCCACGCAAAGAAATCAGTCCATGCGTTGCTCCATTGCTGCGTTATTGAAGAACAAACTACAAATAAATATTTTTGCTGTCTCTTTTCTTTTAAATCTTGCAATTTTTGCGGCAAGACTTAAAGAGAACTTAGGAAGATCCCTGCCGCTTAACTTGCTTGTTTAATGTCATCAGCAAATCTTTGATGCGCCCGATATAGCTGAATCTTGCAGTTGCGGCTCTGTCAATTCATGACTCTCAAGGGGATCTCGTGGTTGACGTTCACCTTCATCAAGATAAAGATGTTAATTCAGTTGTACTCTCTCTCAACTAAATGGACTCCACAAACAGTAATTTAAGTACCACGTTGTTTCTTCCGGGAATGAATAGCATCACTAGGTTCACTAACATGTAAAAGTTTAGCTCAAAGGTTGTCTACAGCTGAATTAGCACCATTGATTGTGAATTTTTGAAGTATTATTTGCCTATGTGATTGTTACATAAAAAGATACCTAATACTTACCGTATTAGGTATCTTTTTAAATAATTAGGTTCTCATTTGGTACTCCACTTATCGGTGTTTTACCAATTCTCTCACATTATTTTATTATTATTATTTATTTAATGAACAATTAATGTTTGTTAGTAAAATAATACAAATAAAACAACAATGGAAAGCATAAAGCTTTCATTTCACAATTACTTCCGATTTTATCTTTTGGGTGAAATAATGCCTCGTCACTGATAAACGATGACACTATTACTCTGTTTTCCTCGGACTGATCCAGTTTTTCGTTATCTCAAGGAGATAGCTACTTTCGTAAGCTCTCACGCGTGTGTGGCAAGTTTATTGTTACTTTCAGCAGAGTTGTCATATCTCATATCTACTACTTACTAGAGACCCTTTTTAAAACTTCGCTATGTAAACTTTCGCCAAGTTAAAACCGATGAACCGATTTTAAACCCGAACGCCTATGGATTTCTCTTTTTAGGACGCTGCAAAACGCAACGCATCTTTTAGCAGTATTATTTATTCATAAAAGCATTAAACGCAGATCCAGCAAAAATTCACTACTACTTTTGTCCACCAATGTGGAGGGTATAATTCACCACCGCCAAATAAACTTTAACAGACGAATAAAGTTGACGTTTTGACAAATTTTGTATTGAGGTATATATCAAAACGTGAACATAACGTGCGTACTTTTTGTGAATAATTATATAAATGCTATCAGTGGTGCACTGCGTTTTGCAGCGTCCTACGGAGAGAAATACGTACCTACGCGTGCGGAACTGCGACGCATTTCGATGTAGCGCGTCGCGGCGTTGCTTCTGCGGCAACGCCACAGGCAAGCATTCTACGTAGAAAAGCCGTGATATGACACACGGTTAGATTTTTGAGAATCCCGTGGGAATTCTTTAATATCCTGGAAGAAGAAGCTGTCTACGTCGGACTCCGGAGTGTTAGCTAGGTATGTCGTTGCCAATATTCGTTAAACCCCATTGTCAAATATCAACGGTTTTTTTTTATTTATACGAAAGAATTTAAAATATTTTATCTCAATCAGTTACTAGTGAAATCCTTTCAAAATAGGTTCAGCAGCTCCAAAAATTAGCCCGTCAAAACAGAATGAAAATTGACTTTCGAAATGAGCTTTTGATATTGATAGATCGTGCACTTTTATTGAATTTTCTACCTTCATTTTGGACCTTTTGTACGGAGAATTAATTTTTAATTTAGGAAATTAGTGTTTTTGTATAGATTTGTCTTCCAAGCTAACGTCTTTGTAATCTGTTCGCATGCTGAAAATAAAGTTTGTTCCTCCTGATCTACTAACTCAACGGCTCACAACTTAATAAACGTGATGTCGAATTCGGAATTGGGCTCGGAATATTCACAAAAAACATGAGAATTTTTGGAGCAACCGAGTCATCTAGCTGCGGCAATTTCTAAAGGTGTAACCAAGAACGTGACAGGCATTATGTTGAAGGGCCTATGATGTAAGTCAAATAAAAATTGTCTCACGCATCAACATCGCGCGAACACGCTGTTGCATCGCCAATCACCATTTACATTATAATCATGTACGATTCCTAGTAACAGTAGTAGTATTATACAATACAAATTAATCCACGGGCGTACGTGAATGTACTGTGAATATTACGGTATTAGTAGGCCGACTACCACTTTTTTATTATTAAGCTATTGCATAGCTTTTATCGCGGGCTTTGAGCGCGGCGACCGAATCAAGAAATTCCGTAACGAAAATAAACCTAACACCCCCACTCCGACCGGCACAGCGGTGCGGCGTTGAAAGCCGTGCATCGTTTATCGTCGTTTCTTCGGCAGACTTCGGCACGGTGTTTGTGTGCGTGCGACTAGAAAATGCAAAGCTTTACCGCGGCAGCCCCCGAGTGCCACACATTTTTTTATTACAGTTATAACTAAGTATGTACTTACCTGAGGATGTATTTTTTCGTACGGAATCGAAAACTTTTTATAGGAATAGTAGTTTACAATTATTAACAGATTAAATTGTTAATTTAAGTAGCCGAAAAAATAAAAAATACTTAATTAATTTTTTGAAGTATCCGGGATAACGGTAAGTAGTTTTTACTTTAAAAAATTAACACTTTTTTGGCTATTTAAATTAACGCATACCAAGCTTAATTTAATCGTACAAATGTTAACTACTAATTCCCATGAAGTGTTTTCGATTTCCTATTAGTTAATTTTAGTGTTACCGGCTCCCGGACCATTATTTTTGTGCACTTCATCGTAGGGTTACCTACAACATGGCAACTTGGTTGATCAAAATGACAAGGGGCTTGTAGTCTTTTTGACCGAGCGAAGCGAGGTCTCCGAGTCTACTAGGTGAATTTGCTCTTGTCCGTCCGTCCGTCCGTCCGTCCGTCCGTCCGTCCGTCCGTCCGTCCGTCCGTCTGTCAGAGCCTTATAACTTTTAAATTACTGAACGTAATTACTTCAAATTTAGATATAATATGTAAACTGATGGCCTTCAGCCGAATATTGCATAAAAAATTATAAAAACCTTTATTTCAGGGGGGCTCTCATAGAAGTGAATGCGAAGTAAAAAAAATTTTATCACGTTATATAAAATTGTAACATATCATGTTAAAGATAATTTTGAACCGAGTACAAAAATATATTTTTTTTAATTTTTCCCTTAAAATTGACGAAATGGGGGGCTTTCAAAGTGGAGATTTAATACGCTCTCTTGAAGACGCTCTCTAGGAGAATTGACTATGTATTTTCAAGCTGATTTTAGTTTTTTGTTTCACTTGTATCCTGTACTTGAACAACAAATACTAAAATTATATGAATATTATAAAGAAATGAGATTATTTAATTTTTAATGGGCATCAGTAATTCATATAGCATCAACATAGCTTCACAATAATGCTAATAGATGGCGCAGTCATTAACTATTCCACAGACCTTATAATACTGACTATTCCATGGAACTAGGGAGTTACGACTATCCCAAAAACAGTTTTGCGTCGAACATTATTATTTAGTTACATAAAATAATAACTTATTATTCAATTAAAATTATTGTTTAGTATTAAATATCAAACTTCAATAAACTATTAATTACTGCATTTTGTATATTTTCTATACGCGTCGATAGATAACGATTTGTATCTACAGATGCCCGTAACCCGTTTTCACTCGTTAGTACTTATTCGTTGCCTAACCTTACGGGCTATGATAAGTTAGTTGATGATTTCTGTCAACTTCTTTATCACGATTCTGTACGGGACACCTAAAAGGACATTGGGACGGATGTTAGGACTTAGGATTGTATTTAGGAGCTACCTACTTAAAGAGGATGATACCTACTTAGGGGATGATATAGGTATGTTTGGTGAAAACGGGCATAATAATAATGTCAGGTTTGGTCGTCATGTATCGATTGAATGAATAATCATGGGATACCGTTACCGCGAGGTCTCAGTTCAGGGCGAACCACTAGTTATTTCCTTTACATGTCACCAAAACCCAAACACCCATTTTCGAAATTTTTGCCTCTTCGGTTGCCTTTCGGTCCAGGCCCAAAAAGCAATCTGTATTCTACTTCAGGCTAAACCGATTCGTAGGCAGGTAAAAAACTGTGCAATGAGTGATTGAAGTTGCTTTTCTCCGGTATCCTTTGCCATTTTATCAGGGGCACTAACTGCCGCACTCAGAGTCATTCATTAAATTATGATTAATGAATCATTGGCTAGTGATTAACTACCGCACTCAGCCGCATGTATTAAATGATATTATTTAATGAGTAATTAATTAATTATCATTACATTAAATCTATTACTGAACTGTCATTAATGTACAAACGAAGCGTTAACTTCTGAGAATGAAACTTTTTAAAATCCAAGATCTTGTCGTTAAGTAACGATTAGCGACTCTGAGTGCGGCATTAAGTAGTATCTATTATCTATTATATATATAAAAGAAAGTGGTGTTAGTTACACTATTTATAACTCAAGAACGGATGAACCGATTTGGCTGAAAATTGGTGGAGAGGTAGCTTAGAACCAGGAGATGGACATAGGATACTTTTTATCCCGTTCGACCGCGTTTCCGTCAAGTCACTATAAAACGTGGTATAACAAAAACGCATCTGACATGGAAAGACAAAACGCAAATGACAGTGGAATAACAAAACGTAAATGACAGCTAAACGTAATTTTGTCTTTGTTGGTTTGTCCGTCAATCACGCTGCAAAAACCTACGGATTGACGTGATTTTTTTGGATAGGTATAGTTGAGAACCTGTAGAGTGTAAAGCATCCCGGAAAATCAAAGAGTACCCTCGGGATTTTAAAAACTGAATCCACGCGGACGAAGTCGCGGGCATCAGCTAGTAAAATATAATTTCTCCATTTAACCTAATATCGAATGCACGACATCTAAGATTGGATTGCATTCCTCGCCTTCAAAAACGATGTCCTTACACCGTGCACCGTACAGTGTACACTCACATTGTAAAGCAGTAATTCCCAAAGTGGTCCAGGTGGACCCCCAGGGGTCCACGGGAGACTCGACGGGGGTCTACGTTGGCGTGACAGAAAAATGGGGGTTCACAATTCGTAAGCGGGGGTCGATAGTGAAGCCGCCGCCGACGCGCCGTCTGCAACGCTTGTTCAGACGTGCAAAGGGACCAAATACGACTTGTGGGTGGTGTGTGTGCTTGCAATCTTGCATGAACTTGTTTGATTCTTCACCAATATAAATACGAATGCCAAGAATAAACGTTACTCATTTGTTCCCGGAATTTCGGAGAGAAAAGTACCTAAAGTGAATCGATCTTAGTGATTGCCAGCGACGGAAAAAGTAAGTAGGCTGCCTTTTGCTATACATACTTTTATTTTATTTATTACTTATTTATTTATTTAGAACAGAAATCCGAGAAAGGTAGAACTTTTTGTCCCTAATTTATTAGTAATTGTTTATTTCCCGACTGTGTGGTGTTTCACTAATATAAGTCATCTTTATTATCAACCCAGCGAGGTCTCCTCTAAGAGAAGGGTTACAGGCCATAGTCAACCATGCTGGCCCAATGCGAATTGGTGGACTTCACACACCTTCGAGAACATTATGGAGAACTCTCAGGTGTTACGTGTACGTTATTAATGTTTAATTTTGATTGCAGGTACAATTATATTTTGATTTACTATACTTACTTAATATAATATTGTAAAATATGATAACAATAATAATAATTAATAGTTACTTACATAGTATTTGAATAAATACAACACAAGAAAATATACTATTTTTTTATTTTTACCACTCCGAGTTTTCTAAATAAAATAAGTGAGAATTGATTGGTTTTTGTGCTGTGAGTAGATGTCAAAAATGTAAGCTTGAGATGGAATCACTTCTTTTTGAATGGTCAACTTTACTTTTGACATCCACTCACAGCACAATCAATTAATTAATTTACCAATCAATTCTCTTTTTTTTTCAAAGAATGTTGTTTTCGTGGTTGGAACTCACTCGCAACGCCAATTTTCATAATTTATCTTCACATTTTTTGTCGACTGGAAATATGATAGAAATTTAGCTGCAGGGGGTCCACCGGAACCAGCAAACTTTTGAAAGGGGTCTATGAGCAAAAAAAGTTTGGGCACCTCTGTTGTAAAGGTTATATTTATTGTAACAATAACTTACATAATAATAAATGTTAGATACGGTAGTTTTACAACATATTTTATTCTTATCTATATGCAGTTATTTGTTAGGCGTGCTCGCTGCTCTTCTATACTTAGATTATGATAATATCGCAGTAAATTATGACCGTTTAGTTCTTACTCCGAAGAGAGAGAGAGGGTTATGGCTCTTATTTATGACATTTTGTTGGTCAGGACACGTGTAGCGGGTGGGAGAGCATTACAGTGACTATCTCTTGGACGATCTAGGACAAGTCTTGTCAATTTGCCCAACCCAGCTATCTCTAGAGAAATTAACCTAATCATGACCATAAGTCGTAAAATATAAGAGGGGTAACATATTTTTTACACTGCAACCTGTGGTGAAGCCACGTTCATGCAAACAACGTATTTGTACGTCACATATTAGCAGATGTGCTGTGGCACAAGCACAACGTATTAATTATCACATCCAGCGAAAATTTGGTTTATTGAGCACAACGTTGTAGACTGTAGTGCGGCATCTGGCCATACTAATAGCTAAGTGCAGTGATGCTGTGCCACGAACATACAACAACGATAGCGAACTCTCAAAATTCTAGTGCTACATCGCACCGATTTTTTTTTGTCATCTTTGATGGCTCTCCGTTCTAGTACTGTGGTCTTTGAGACTGTGGTACTATGTTTGCGACATCACTATACGTCATTTTGTAAGGTCAGTGCAATAATACTATAAATAACTGATTTTCCTAGCTATTAGCAAAACGTCAATAAACGCCGCTCCCGTTTGTATGAAAAAAAGATGTGCGAAATTGCATAGAGCTACATTTTTTATATGTTCGCATGAAAGTGTTAAATACAACTTTCGTCTTTCTCTGAGATTGTCTGGGGCCAATCTTGGATACGGCTGAACCGATCTTCACTGGACTGTAATAGTTAGACAGTTAAAATTTTCACAGAGTGTGCATTTCTATATTGCCGCTATAACAGCAAATAATAAAAAAAGTCGTGTGGTGTCGTGGGACACCAGATAAGAACGAAGTTCCTTATTATGAAAATATTAATTTCAAGTTCTATTCGAGGTAAGTATAAAGAAAATATTTATTCGGGTATACATTTTTTATCATGATTTTTTTATCGATAAAAATCAAAAAACTACTTTACAAAATTATCTTAACACCTTTATTTTGTTTACAATGATTTATAAAAATATATAATAACAAGTGTAATTTGTTTTTAATTTTTTACCAAATATTATAAATTATAAAATTATAAATAATAAATAATTTCCGCAAAATTTCTAGTGTCTCTCTGCCAGCTTTTCTTTCCTCTGCTTATAGTACACACACTCTCTTTGAAAAAATTATATCCCAGTCTTTGGGATCAATTGAGGTGTCGTACTTGGCAGAGGCAAGAAATGGATGGTCAGCGATTAGCCCAAATCAATTGCCGGTTTCTCTTCCTTCCCAGAGACAGTGGTATGACATTATTTGTAAAAAAACTTTCGACGCAATGTTGCAAGCAAATTCTAAAGACCGTGCTCGTCTTCTCGCTGTCTCTGCGAAAGAATCCGGACACTGGCTCCATGCTATCCCTTCTGCTAATCTGGGCACTCTTTTAGACCACGCCACTCTTGCAGTGGTAGTTGGTCTTAGGCTTGGCGCCAAAATAACCCAGCCTCACCGTTGCCACTGCGGTGACCGCGTCGACACTTACGGTCATCACGGGCTCTCCTGTTCGAAGAGCGCTGGTCGTTTCTCCCGCCACAATGCCCTCAACGACATCATCCGCAGGTCTCTTGCTACTGCTCACGTGCCAGCTGTATTAGAACCTATTGGTTTGGCACGTAGTGATGGCAAGAGACCTGATGGTATGACGCTTGTTCCTTGGAGGACAGGGAGGTCGCTTGTGTGGGATGCCACCTGTGTAGATACTCTAGCTGCTTCCCACATCCATGCGACCTCCTCTGTGGCGGGTGCAGCGGCTACTAACGCCGAACAGGCTAAGAGGCGCAAATATGAAAAACTTGACAGTGGTTTCATATTTGCGCCTTTTGGTGTAGAGACCCTGGGGCCGTGGGTCCCGGAGGCTCGCGCACTTTTTTTAGAGATATCAAAAAGAGTGATCGAGTCTACCGGGGATCCAAGAGCTGGCAGCTACCTTGGCCAAAGGATTAGCTTGGCCATCCAAAGAGGTAATGCTGCCAGCATCTTGGGTACTATGCCACACTGCGGTGGCTTGGATGGGGTTTTAGATTTTAATTAGTTTTTATTTTAGTTTTAATTTTAAAATTAAATTTAGGTTTAATATAGTATTGTATATATGAAATTTTCTTAAGTCAAAATAAAAAGTTTAAATAATAATAAATTAATAATAAAAATAAAATAAATAATAATTATCTGAAGTCAGGATTCGAACCTCTGAAGTCTGAACCGATAGTATCACTCATTCTTTTTGCCGCTGCGCCATCGAAACATTGATGGAATGTGTAAAATAAACGAAAACAACAAGGACTGTGACGAAAAAATCTTACGCTTTTATTTAACGTTACGGACGTTTTTTGCCGGCTAGGGCAACGCCCCATAAGGAACTTCGTTCCAATAAAACAAAATTAAAAAATACATGAAAAAGTCCAAAAAAAAAATTTTCCCCTACATGTGGGGTGTCATTGTATAGAGCAAATTAAGTGGAGTTCAAATATATTTTCTATTATTTTTTAGCTTCAAAAATGAAGATATGGGGTGCTATCAAAGTTGTAACCAAAACAAACGAGCATTTTTCTCCCATATTATGCTAATTTAGTAGGTACTATCTAAGAACTACATAGGTATCAAAATATGTACCTATCTAGTTTTAAAAAAAGTTATTTGGTCATATGTACGGAACCATAAAAGAGCAAGGCCCGACTCGCACTTGGCCGATTTTTTATTTTAAAATGATCATATCAAATAAAAAAGTTCTTTCTTCTTTCTTTCTAATAAATACTTATTCACACTACTTCAATAGTTCCTTTTTTAAAGTATGTAAGTACTTAAATTTCAAGAGAAATAGGTAGATATGTACTTATATGCCTACACATTAAGCATGAACAATAGGTAAATATTTTCCTGTCAGCAATTTGAATTGCTACCTTTTAATTAGGTGTCCCTTTTACTATAAATAAAAACGTCATACGTCTCGGTTGAAAGTACCGCGTAGTAGGCAAGTAGATCGTTTCTTGAATGAGTAAGTAATTATTTGCAAATGTGCCGTGCCATTTCCGTGCCAACTTTCATAGATGATAATTATTCATCTTATACATAGTAAGTTGATGCCTGTACGTTGTGTGTTGATGTAAGTTGATCTGGGATGTATTATCAAGAAATTGAAGATAAAACAAAATATGTTTCACAATTTCGCCGTTCCCTCCCATAGCAGAGTGGCGCAGTGGAAGCGTGCTGGGCCCATAACCCAGAGGTCCGTGGATCGAAACCACGCTCTGCTAAGAATTTTTTTTCTTTTACGTAAATGAATTTTTTGTTAATAATATTATATTTTTGCTTTGATTTCAAAAAACCTACAAACGATTAAGTAATTTTCCCTACATTAAGAGTTATGACTTTATGACTGTCATATTTTTCCGGTTCAAAACACCTCGACCCCGACATTTTTAAATGATGATGGGCGGCACACCCTCTTTTATGGTTAAACGTGAGGGTCTGTCCCTATCCCATCCATTAATGAGGGTAGCTAGATTAGGAGCGTGAGCAATAATTTGAGGTGAAAATGGAAATGGCTTACTTGGAAATAAGGTACAACAGCTATGTTTTCAACTTGATTTTTCCATAAATTAGACTTTTGCAATATGCATTCATATAGGGTCGGTTGTTGAACAGTGAACCAACCAGATACACTGAACCACCGCCATATTGGCAAAACTGCGACGTTGCCACTGTGACCGAGCTTGTTAATACATGCCTCGTGGGCACCCTTCCCCTCTCCCGTAGTGAGCCGGCGACCGCGGCTTGAGAGTGACGTGTGACAGCGGCTTGTTTGTTTTTCGCCAAAAAAACGTACTATTTTTACGTAAGTATCTCGATTTTTGTATATTTTGTTATTAATGATAGGAGCAAAAGCTGTATGGTGTCAAAATGGTTGTAGTTTTAGTTGTTTTATGAGCATATTTCGTTGTGACAATTCAGTTTATAAGCTATTTTTTGATTTTTTTATTTGTTGAATAGTGTGTGTATTGAACAGTGAACCACGTCTGCATAGTTCTCAGTGAACCGGTTCACTGTGTACCTTACGAGTTCTCTGGTTATGGTTCATATGGTTCACTGTTCCTTAATAGTGCCATGTTGAAAATCAATCATATATTTGTTTATTCTAGGATGCCAAGACCAAAAAATAAGGAACGGAAAATAGGAAATCACACAAAAATCACATTAAAAACTTGATGATACACGGTGCACCTCCGGGTAGTTTAGGTAGAAAGGTAGAAAACTAGGCAAAAGCATGATAGCAACGGATACACCAGAAAAGGAAAGAATAGCTGAGGAACGTACTGCTGCAATAAATAGAAAAGGTCTGCATAAAAGGAAAGTTCTACAAGATTGTGGAAATGAAATGCATCCATCGACAAGTAAAATTACAAAAATGCCAAATAAGAGGAACAATAAAAGAAGAGTTGTACTAGACGAAGACAGTGAAACGAGTGAAGCAGAAGATATAATTCTTGAAAGTGAAACAGACTTAGAATCGGATGAAGAAGATGAGCAAATTATAAATGAAGATTTTCCTGATTTACAGCGTAAGCCAATGATTGGCAAATATGTCATTGTATTGCTGCAATCTAAAAACCGGGTTGTTCATTATATTGCGAAGATTGTGGAAGATTGTGGTGATGATGAATATGGCGTTTCGTACCTGAAATTAAAAGATCGTCTTAATAAAACGTTTATGTTTCCATTAGAACCTGATATGGCAAATGTGACACTGAGTGACATTAAAATGATTCTCCCTCCTCCTTGTGTGTCTGGTACAAAACGTCTGATTAAATATTCCTTTAACGTGAACTTATCTTTACTAAATATGGCGTGAATATTTAATTTAACGCATTTTGATGGTTTTTTTTCGCGGTTGTTTGTTGTTGGATTGTTGATTATAGTAGGTACCATCGAAAAGTCTGATTTTGAATTATCCAAAGAGAAAACGTTAATTATATAGTAAGTACCTAGGTAACTACTGAGAATCAAACTATAAAAATATCTTAATTTTTAGTTCAAGTTACTATTATTGATAATTATGTTGTGTTATTTTTTTTTGTATTCCGTGGTTCTTTAAATGAAGGCTGTTCATAATACCATCGAAAACGCTGGTTGTTAATAATAATCTAACTTTATTTTTTTTTGTAAAAGAAACATTTCATTATTTGTATTTTTTTAATAAAAGTTTATTATCAAAATTTACGTGATTTCTTTTCACAAATAAGCATTTTTTACTGGAAATGAAATAATGGTTCACTGTTGAATTGTAGGTGGTTCAGTGTAAACTACCCATAGTACACAGTGAGCCAAATTTAATTTTTTTTAAAACCTTCTATAAGGGTCTTAGTTTGTTTCTCTGGCTTTCTGTAACTCAAAACTGAGAAACCTTATGAAATTACCTAAACGATGTCACCAAAACCAAAATCATAGCTTTGTTTTATAGCAAGTTATACGACTTAGAAAAAAGGGTGGTTCACTGTTCAACAACGCACCCTACAACGTGCATATTAATGCATATTGCAAAAGTCAGAATCATCTATGCGAAATATTTTTGTTTTACGAAGTCGAAGTCGCGGGCATCAGCTAGTAAAGAATAAAATTAAACAGAAGAATTTTAGAGAACTTTTCTCTATGAGGTCAAAAGTAAGTAACTCAAAAAAAGAGTTGCGTCCCTGGGTTTGGTTTCGAAAACCAAATCCTGAAAATAAGCAGGAGTGAAATTCTTCTCAGAAATTGGCAGTGGTGACCAGACAAGGCTGCTCACCGCTGCCAATTTAAATTTTGAATAGCTACAGTACAAACTACAAGAGAAAATCTTGCTTCTAAAACAGAAATTCTGGGCTTCTGCCCTGGTTATACCTAATCTGAAATGATTTATCTACAATGTAAGCTCACAAATCACAATTATTATAATAGATAGCGGGCACTTTTTATATCATTCATCCTCAGTTCAAACAAAAAGAAAAATTAATGCGAAGGAGATGACATCTTGAGACATGGCACCACGCGCGGCGTAGCGCTTTTGCTTGAAAATAATAATTCAACAATCTATAATACCTACTCGAAAAAAAATTAACTGAGCAAAGCCGCACGCTAGAGATTTGGCTTGTAAAAGCCATAAAGAAGGGACCAAAAATAAATGTATGGCTACTATTTCTATGGTATTAGTCTGTATTAAATGTAATAAAAAAATACTGCCCTTTTTAGTCGTTGGCAAGACTCAAGAGCTATCTCTATGACTGCGATATCACCTGATGGTAAGTGACAATGCAATCTAAAATTAATAAGGTTAAGGGCCTGTTTCACCACTTGCTGATAAAGGTCTGATAGCCTATCCACAACTTATCTGAAGGGTTGCATTTAAATTTCTGTTTCATAAGTATCTGATAAGTCAATCTGGCAGTTAAACTCAAAAAGATATCACATAGATTTATCCAGCAGATATTTTATCTGTTAGATATACATACATCAGGCACTTTATCAGCAAGTGGTGAAACAGGCCATAAATCTGATAAAGTATCTATATAATCACAAACCAGTAAACTACTGGTCTGTGGGTATGATCTTTATGATTTCGTTACACAATCAAAAGAAGCATTCTTAGAAGTAGGGAATTTGATAACGAAATAAACGACAGGAGGTCAGGGAGGATGCCATTCTGATATTGTTTCTAGAGACGTGATAGGTAGAACTAATAAATAATTATTATACTCAATCAAAGTAGCACTTAACTTTACCATCTCAGACTATTCTCTGATGTAATGCCATTGCAGTACGTGGTAGTGATAGAGTAGGTATTCCCTGTAGAATCCACTACCCCTCCGTCCTATAATCCCTGATTATGTAACTGGATATCGGTAAGATATAATCTATAGTAAAAAAAATATTTTTAAAAAACCGACTTCAAAATTTAAATGGGACCACCTGGGAAGTAAGCATGCCCTTTGAAACAAAAAAAGAATTTTCCAAATCGGTTCAGGCGTCTTCGAGTAATCCGTGAACAGTGAACACTGCACAATGAGCTGTAGTCCTTCAAGTAGGGTGCTACCAAATAGGTACGCTAGTGGCGCCATCCTGTCACAAACTAAGCAAGGACATAAATAAAGTAGGTAGCAGTAGCCTCCTATGGTTAGTAATGAGAATTAGAGAGAAAGCTAGGTTATTATTTTATGTGATAATAAAACGTGTCTAAGCAATATAGTATTCATATTTAATATTATGCATTACTAATCTATGTTCTATAATATGAATAGGTAATAATTTTAGTCATTAACGGTTAAGGCTGGTTCGGACTACAATAGTATTATATAGTTGAGTAGTAGTAATTTAGTAACTTAAACGTGTTTGAAAACCAAAAATTTAGTCGAGTAGATTTTAATATTCGACTAAAGTTACTAAATTACTCGCTTTTCGACTAAAAAACTAATGTAGTCCGAACTAGCCTTTAAGCAATCTGATTAGGCAACTATCGTGCTAATGAGCTCAGAATCGTATCTAGATAGCTATTTTGCCACTAAATTGACAAGTTTAAATCTAGTGCCATCCTTTTCCGCAGGGAGCGTTATGAAAAGTATAGCACGAAATTTAGTTTTGTCAATTTAGTTTAAAATTTATAAATGTATGTAATGTTATACACAGAATTAAAGTAACTAAATCGTCTATCTGTGATTTTTAGACAACTGCCTCAGGTTCAATATGCCTCAATCCAAACACATGTTCTAAATTTTTGTCTGTTTGTTACGCTACATTTTCACGGAAATACTTTTATTAAGGTTCCATCATGCAAAAAATAAATACTTACTATTAATGTTAGGAAAAATATTATGGTCGTTTGAACCGATCTTTGCGAAATTGTACACATATATAGCTTGAATTCCGGAGAGGGGATTATGGCTACTTTTTAACCCAGGAAATGATTATTTGAATACACATACAATACACATACGGATACAATCAATCAATCAATCGAAGCAATACAATCAATAGTATTTCATCCATACATTTTTATTCCTGTTAAATTTAATGTAATCAAATACAAACATCTGTTGGTACAGATGTTGAAACACATCTGTTTGCGAAATAATAAATGTAAAACTTGAGCGTAAGTATTTTTAGTGTGTGCTTTGTGTATATGGTTAATGGTTATCTCATTTCTGTTGCTTATACGAACACCACTGAATTTCATCGAAGCAAATAATATTTTTGACAATTCTGGGACCACATCTTACACCCGTATCGTAAATTGGATAAGCTTGAGTAAAAAAATATTATGTTTTTCTTTCTGCTGTGTGAACGCCTGAGTGAGTGAGTATAATCTATGGGTAGGTATAGAAGTAAGACTAGATTGTGACAAAGCGGCGCATGTATCAGTAGCTACAAGGTAGCTACACTACACATGCAACGCTAATTATCTCGTGGACTGTAACAAGTGCTACTACTTTGCTACTCAAATGGGCTAGAAATAGTTGTTACTACGTAGGTTTATAAGTTTTGAGACACCCGAAAAGTAAACAATATATTCTTACAATTTATATTATATTTTTTCAAAATACTCTCCATTATTCTCTATGAAAATTTCCATCCGCCTAAACCAGCCATGAAAACATTTATTCCAGTCTTCGTCCGATAGGTCAGAAATTGCTGATTCGTAGGCAGCCACCGCTTCTTCAGCACTTAAAAAAAACTTTCCTTTTATTTTATCCTTGATGGTTGGGAATAAAAAGAAATCACAAGGAGCTAAGTCGGGGCTGAGTGAGGTGGGTGAGTCAGAGTTTCAATACCAGATTCTTGAATAAATGCCTTTGTTCTGAAAGAAGTGTGTGAAGACGCGTTGTCGTGGTGCAGCAACATTCCCCGAAGACCGGACTTTGGCCGTCCCTGCTGCACAGCTAAGAAAACTTTGGCAATGCAACTGTAGTGTACCATTCTGAGTTAACTGACCTACAATTTTCTAGCACTGAGGTCGCAAGATGTCCACTACGTGAAAAAAAAGTGGCCACCATCTTTTTGCCAATGTTCCGTGGTCTTTGCAATTTCGTCGGCAACTGTCCATCTGGAAAGACCCATACTGACGAACGCTTCTTGCTTTCCGGATCATATTGATATATCCATGTTTCGTCACCAGTAATGATTTCGGAAACACGTCTTGACCTCCCATTTTCAAAACGTAGTCGCATCTCACGGCACCAATCCACAAGGGCTTGTTTTTCTCTTTCGGAAAGCAAATGAGGTATCCAACGACAACAAAGCTTCCTCATGCCAAGATGTTCATGTAATATGGTGTGAGTACTAACCGAACTGATGCCTAAGATGTTTTCTATGTCCTTGTATGTGATACGTGGGTTTTCTCGCACCATCATTTCAATAGTCCACACATTCTCTGCGGTGACTGCTGCTGGCGGGCGGCCACTTCGGTCATCATCTTCAAGGCTAGTTCTTCCACTTTTGAATTATTTAAACCATCTAAAAATTGTTGCCCGTGAAGGAGCAGACTCCCCTAAAGCTGATTTTAAACGTCCTAAGCATAAAACTTCGGATAAACCATATTTAAAATCGTAATAAATCATAGCACGCAAATGTTCTCGTTTAAGCTCCATTGTAGCAGACGAAAAAGTGGGAAATGATGACAGTATAACACCGCAAAATTCTTATTTTTTTTTAATTGGTGTAAATGACCTTTTACGTTCGATTTACAAATAAATTTGCTATTTAAAATTATAAGACAAAGACGCGTTCCATTTTTAAATTTCGAGCATCTCAAAACTTATCTAAAGTGACCTACGTACAGAAACGTACACACACTGTAATGTTATGGACGCTACCCGATGCCGTACTCCGTAGTCGGGTAAAATAGTAGCTTCGCTAATTGACCGAGCGAAGCGAGGTCTCTGAGTTTACTAGACCGATTTGCACTTGTCCGTCCGTCCGTCCGTCCATCCGTCCATCCGTCCGTCTGTCAGAGCCTTATAAATTTTGAATTACTGAACGTAATTACTTCAAATTTAGATATAATATGTAAACCGATGGCCTCCAGCCGAAAATGGCTTAAAAAGTTATAAAAATCTTTATAGAGCAAGATCCCAGTGCCGCCAGACCTAAGTTATTTTCTCAGCAATTATTTGTGTACGATAGAGTACTGTTCGAATGTCCTTTCAGTATATGCGTACCAGCTAGATTGTGCCGACGGCCAATTTCCAGATACCAGGTGCTAAAGGTAGGTAAAAACTAGAATAACTTATCTTAAATACGACATAACGTTTTGTTAAAGAACTGATCGCTTATTTTGACGACTTACTACAGCAACTTATTTGAACATTGGTTACACGCGTCGCCTGCTGCAATCGAATTTACTACAAAAAGAGGAAAGGTCAATCACCTAACTTAAAAAATTAACAATATGTCAAACATACACTGGAATTGTTGTAACAATGTGAAGGGAGACGAAGAAGACTACGTTCGTTGTGCGACTTGCAATATGGGTTATCACCTCGCATGTTTACTATCGACCGGACAATCAGGTTTAATTACAGATCTTGATGCATCTACTGTTTGGAAATGCCCCTCGTGTACGTCACAAAGACCGAAAGGCAACTATGAGAATACGCCGGTACGTAGTAGTAAAGATATGAAGTCGGTTAGTGAACAGAACTCAACGAAAAGATCTAATAAAAGGGTAGCTCTTTCGCCAGCCGAGCAAGCGTGCGCCCCTGAACAAACCGACTTTAAGGAAATGGTAAGAGAAATTTTAAAGACTGAAATGAATGAAATGGTTATACAGTTAACGGCATCGATCAAAAATGTACTGAATAATGAACTTAAAGTTCTTAAAGAAGAAATAGCCGATATGAAAACCTCTATAAATTTCATAAACAACCAATACGATGATTTTTTTAAAGAGCACCGTGCGAACGAATTAGTATTAAAAAATTTACAGGAACGCAATAATAAATTGGAGTCAACTATAACCACTCTAAATACACGTATTAATGATCTAGAACAACGATCTAGGTCCAACAATTTGGAATTGCAATGTATCCCAGAAAGAAAGAGCGAAAACCTGGTTGCTATCGTTGAACAGTTGGGAAGAGTTATAGGGCAGGATATTACGTCTGATAAAATTATCAATATTACTAGAATTGCTAAAGTAAACCGTCAGAGCAATAGACCAAAATCCATCATAGTGCAATTTAATTCTCAATTAACAAAAGATAGTTTTATGGCTGCTGTCATCAAATTCAACAGAAGCAACCCCAACGACAAGTTGAACACTGCTCATGTAGGAATCGGAGTTGGTGGAGAAAAAAAACCAATCTATGTAGTTGAACACCTTTCACCCGAAAACAAAGCTCTGCATGCGGCAACAAGATTAAAAGCAAAAGAAAAAGGATACAAATATGTCTGGGTCCGCAATGGTCGTATACTGATTCGTAAAAATGATAGTTCCGAATACAAAATCGTCAAAAATTTGGACTTTTTAAGTAACTTAAATTAGTGTGTAAGGTGGAGGTCATGTATTTTGGTGTCGTATGTTCCGTCACATTCACATCGTTAAATGTGTTATACCAAAATGTGCGTGGGCTCAGAACCAAAACTCATGATGTTTACCGTAGTGTTGTGGTTAATAATTATGACATCATAATTTTGACTGAAACCTGGTTAAATGACTCAATACTTAGTAATGAACTATTTGATGCACGATATAACGTTTATAGAAGAGACAGACAGACTTCTAAATTAAGCTCTAAGACGGATGGCGGAGGGGTTCTTGTTGCTGTTAAAAAAAGTATAATCTCCAACAGAATGCCTAGTTGGGAAAGTAATTGTGAAGATATTTGGGTAGTACTTGATATACCTCAATTAAAAAGTATAAGCCATCTTGCTATTTGTGCTGCTTACCTACCGCCACCTGTCAATAAAAACGTTATAGATCACTTTTTGAATAATTGTAACCGAGTATCGGAATTACATACCATGTTAACCTGTATCATCGGTGATTTCAACTTAAGTTGCATTAACTGGAACGATATTTCAAGTCCTTCTGACGGAAAACTTGTCCAAGCCGCACAAACGCTGCTTCATTTTATATCCGAAAATGGACTACGTCAATTTAACTCTGTGCTTAACAATAAGGAAAAAATACTAGATCTAGTTCTCGCTGATGTACCTGCATGTTCAGTAAACTATTCGTATAATTCTATTTGTAACATTGACCCACTGCATCCCCCTCTTGATATCAACATACCTAACATAAGACCTGACAGACTGACGATGAATACATGTACTGAGCGGTTTAACTTTCACAAAGCGGATTATAATTCAATTATCGAGGTTTTGAAAGAAATAGATTGGCATAAACTATTAGATTTGGATAACGTAAATGAAATGGTTGAGGTATTTTATGAAAAGTTAAACAACGTCATATCTAATTACGTCCCACGGCGAAAACTAATGAGCAATAAGTATCCTGCGTGGATCAATAACAAAGTTGCAAGAAGAATACAAGAAAAACATAAAATGCTAAAACGATTCAAAAAGTATAAAAATCCAATGGATGCAATTGAATTAAAAGTACTTAGTGATAGATGTGACAGACTCACGCGCGAAGCTTATAATGCTTATAATAATGATCTTGAAAAACAAATTCAAAAAAATCCTAAAGCATTCTGGACATTCCTTAAAAGCAAACGTAAAGACTCGAATTCGTACCCGGCGACAATGACTGATGGAGTTAAAACATCCTCTAGCGGAGTTGATATCTGCAACATGTTCGCAAATTATTTCGCATCTGTCTATGATGGACCTAACATCTGCGGTAATACTGGTTCCTCTTCCTACTTGGAAAAAATTCTATATTTAGGCCATAGTAATATTCTTGCAACTATTGAGTTAAGAAAGGACGACATCTCAAGGAAGCTTAGAAATCTGGATATAACAAAAGGGGCCGGTTCCGATAATATACCACCAATACTAATATAAAGATGTGCGGCTTGTCTAACTTTGCCCTTATACTTAATCTTTAAAGCTTCCTTAACCTCTGGCATCTTTCCTACTGCGTGGAAGCAAGCGAAAGTGGTTCCTATATTCAAAAATGACGAAAAGAAGGACATTCGTAATTATAGACCAATATCTATCTTATCAGTTTTTGCCAAGGTCTTCGAACCTTTAGTTTGTCCCTCAGTTCAGATGCATTTCAAAAGTTTTGTTTCTGAACATCAGCATGGATTCTTGCCTGGCAGATCCACGTCCACTAACTTAGTATGTTTCACAAGCTCTGTTTCAGAGGCAATTGACCAGCAAAGACAAGTAGACACAATATACACAGACTTCAAAAAGGCTTTTGACAAAGTACCACACGATATCCTAGTTGCAAAGCTGTCTCATTATGGATTTTCAGATCCATTACTGCGATGGCTAACATCATATTTGCACGGTCGTTCTTTTTTTACTGTTGTTAACGGATTCAGTTCTTCAACGCATGCTATCACCTCAGGAATCCCTCAGGGATCACACCTTGGACCGATCTTGTTTAATATATTTGTTAACGATATCATCTTCTGTTTTGAGCACTCCACACCATACCTGTACGCAGACGACTTAAAATTTACAAAAATTGTTTGTTCTCAAGCAGATTCCCTTCTGCTACAGAATTATCTCAACAGACTAACAGACTGGTGCTCTATTAATGGTATGCAGCTCAACTATAATAAATGTCTCCACATCAAATTCACGCGCAAGCAAAATATCATACCAACGCAATACAGTTTAAAGGGCAATAGATTAAAAGAAGTGGACACCATAAAGGATTTGGGTGTTATGCTAGATAAAAAGTTGACTTATCTGAACCATATTGAAAACGTTATTAACAAAGCATCAAAATTGTTAGGTTTTATAATGAGACAAGGTCGAACCTTCAAAGAAACCAAAACGAAAATTATTCTTTACAACAGTCTTGTGCGCAGTAATCTCGAATACTGTAGTGTAGTTTGGCGCCCGCACTATGCTACCCACTACTTAAGACTGGAGCGGGTTCAAAAGAGATTTATGTGGCATCTGTCGTATTCAGTAAGAATACACAAAACAGTTATATCCTATAAACACAGACTAGAATACTTTAAAATTATGACCCTGGAAGAAAGAAGAGATTTGCTAGACCTTATGTTCCTTTACAAAGTGCTACGCAATAAAATAGACTGTCCGAGTCTGCTTGCTAAAATTAATATCAGAGTACCGCGACGATACCCTCGTAATGTTATCACCCCGCTTGTGCCCCCACGCAGCAGAACAGTCTTCGGCGCCAACTCCACTCTGCCTCGGCTGTGCAAGCTTTATAATGAGCGAAGCCGGTCTGTGGATATAAATGCGAATTCGCTCAGTGTTTTTCGAAGGTTGGTGATAAGCGATCTGCTTAATTCCCAACAAAATAGATTCTAATATGGTTAAGTTCAGTACTAGTCACTTAAATTATTGATCATTATGAAATCAGGAAAGTAGGAATCATTGCTGTAAGTAGTTATTTATTTTTAATTCATATTTTATTATATACTTCTCTCTTATATTAAGTAAAAAATTATGTATTTTAATACTAACTTTAATTCATAAATTTTGTTATTAACTACCGCTATTGCAATGTACCATTATACTGCATGTAGTGTTTACTTTAAGACGATTTTACAAACTATAAGTAGGTATAAAAATTAGCATGTAACTATATTGTAAGTCTATATTGTAAAATCACTAGTAAACCTATTAAATAAAATAAAATAAAAAATAAAAAATAAATTCTCAGGGCTGATTTTCATATATGTTTTAAAGAATATTGTAAAAATTAAAAAATTAATACTGCCAGACGCTTACCGCCGGCGGTTACTTTAGCCAGACGCTTTGAAGCTCCCAAAAATATATATAATTTAAGTTAACTTATATTCTCAGTTCTGATTTTTATACATGATACTCAGGGAACTATTGCGATATTATCTGTAAGCTGCCAGACCTATTGGAAGGGTCAAACATCCCCCCAGACACACATTATGCGTCCCCATATGTATGAGCGCTAGAATATGATTCACTTGTTTAAGTGTGTGAGAGATAATATCATCATACTATAATATTATAAATGCGAAAGTGTGTTTGTTGGTTTGTCCTTTAATCACTCTGCAACAGAGCTACGGATCGACGTGATTTTTTTGCCTGGGTATAGCTTGCAGAAGATATTGCAATAGTTCTCTCTCTCTAGATCCTAAGCTATACCCAGGCAAAAAATCACGTCGATCCATAGCTCTGTTGCAGAGTGATTGAAGGACAAACCAACAAACACACTTTCGCATTTATAATATTATAGTATGATGATATTATCTCTCACACACTTAAACAAGTGAATCATGTTCTAGCGCTCATACATATGGGGACGCATAATGTGTGTCTGGGGGGATGTTTGACCCTTCCAATAGGTCTGGCAGCTTACAGATAATATCGCAATAGTTCCCTGAGTATCATGTATAAAAATCAGAACTGAGAATATAAGTTAACTTAAATTATATATATTTTTGGGAGCTTCAAAGCGTCTGGCTAAAGTAACCGCCGGCGGTAAGCGTCTGGCAGTATTAATTTATTAATTTTTACAATATTCTTTAAAACATATATGAAAATCAGCCCTGAGAATTTAAGATAAGTTATTCTAGTTTTTACCTACCTTTAGCACCTGGTATCTGGAAATTGGCCGTCGGCACAATCTAGCTGGTACGCATATACTGAAAGGACATTCGAACAGTACTCTATCGTACACAAATAATTGCTGAGAAAATAACTTAGGTCTGGCGGCACTGGGATCTTGGACCATTATTTCAGGGGGGCTCTCATAGAAGCGAATGCGAAGTAAAATTTTTTTTTTGCGATTCATGGGGTTTCTGTGTATCATTAGACAATTTGGAACAGAGTACAAACGTATTTTTTTTTTCCTAAAATTGACGAAATGGGGGGCTTTCAAAGTGGCGATTTAATACGCTCGCTTGAAGACGCTCTCTGCGAAAATTGGCTATGTATTTTCAATCTGTACTTATTTTTTGACGTGACAACGTCTTATAAATTGGTTTGCCGGGTGACACTTCAAGAAACTGCGTTACGCTCCGCTCACGTTATGCGCTCACAATGAGAGCGAGTGAGAGGCACGCACTCGGCACTCGGGCACGGTTAGCCCGCCTAAGAGCGAGAGAGACAGACATAAAAAGTGAAAGGCACGCGTCCCTTCCACTCGAGCACAGTTAGCCCGCCTAAGAGCGAGAGAGACAGAGCGAGAGAGAGAGAGTGAGAGAGATAGGCATACACACCGGTTCATGTCTTGCGCTTCTATTTCGGTTGTCACGTAAAACTTTCGCCCGTATACCGACTTTACAGGTAACCAATTTTTTTACTTCACTTGTATCTTGAACAACAAATACTAAAATTATATGAATATTATAAAGAAACGAGATTATTTAATTTTTA
Organism: Oeneis ivallda; assembly: GCA_029955525.1. NCBI lineage: Eukaryota > Metazoa > Arthropoda > Insecta > Lepidoptera > Nymphalidae > Oeneis > Oeneis ivallda. The sequence continues at coordinate 16,052,798 of JARPMR010000002.1, read as the reverse complement.
ATGAGCATCAGTAAATTTCACATAGCTTCACAATAATGCTAATAGATGGAGCAGTCATTAAATATTCCATGGAACTAGAGTTATGACTACGATCTATCCCAAAAACAGTTTTGCGTCGAGCATTATTATTTAGGTAGGTACATAATATAATAATTCAATGTTTTCACTGACGTTCCCTAACCTTTACGGGCTACCTATGATAAGTTAGGTGATGATTACTGTCAACTTCTTTATCACGATCCTGTACGGGACAACTAAAAGGACATTGGGACGGATGTTAGGACTTAGGATTGTGTTTTGGAGATACCTACGTAAAGAGACTCCTACATAGGGGATGATTTAGGTATGTTTGGTGAAAACGGGCATAATAGTTTAGTAGTCAGTTTTGGTCGTCATGTATCGATTGAACGAATAATCATGGGATACCGTTACCGCGAGGTCTCAGTTCGGGGCGAACCACTAGTCTATACAGTTTAAAAGCTTCTCTTCAATACCAATAGTGCTTAGATAAGTGCTAATTGATGAATGAAAAATGCAGGTTCAGTGTAAAACCCTTGAACACACAGTGAACCGCTATTTCGGACAACGTATAATCTTTTTGGAAGCTATGGACAAAGTACACACGAGCACCATGATGCAACTTTAGTTCTCACGTTCTCATCTTATTCTCACGAATCAATTATTACTACTTACAATAAAGTTGGAAAACAAATTAAGAATAACGGGGCAGAAAGATCATAGTGATAATTAGATACTTTAGTTTGTCCTTCAACCATTCAGACTGATTGATTTTTTGCATAATTTAGGCAGTGGAAGACCTAAACTCTAGAGAATGACAATATTATAGACTGTTTTATGTACTTAATGCAATGGGGAAAACAGACATGTTATATTTACTACCGTAAGGAAAAGCACTATCTATCATTCTATGTGTTCTTTACCCTACTGTAGCAAAAATATTTAAATTTAAAAACCGGCCAAGTGCGTGTCGGCCCACGCGCAGTGTAGGGTTCCCTAGTTGCTAGTCACAAATATTATTGCTGACCTAGGATAGTGCTTTTATTTTATTTATGAACTAGCTGATGCCCGTGACTTCGTCCGCGTGGAATTAGTTTTCAAATCCCTCGGGAACTCTTTGATTTTCCGGGATAAAAAGTAGCCTATGTCACTCTCCCGGTCCTCAAATATATCGTTGCGGCGTGATTGAAGGACAAACCAACAAACAAACACACTTTCGCATTTACAATATTAGTATGATGATATTGAATATATTCTGAGTTCCATAGTTTAAATACTAATTTACTACAAAATATGCAACTTACACTACGTGTAATACCTAACCTAGAAAAACAGATATAACTCCTTAGCTTATGAACCCTACGTAGCCGTGATAGTTTTCGTATAAAATTCTTTATATATACTACTGCTGTGAATTTTTTTATGTAAATAAAATAAAATAAAAATAAAAATATTTTAACATTTGAATTTTTTCATACTATTTATATTTATCCTATAAAAAACCATTTAGCTGGCGGGGGGGGGGGGGGGGGGAGACTTGACTAATAAAATTTGGCTGAATCTATTAATACGGGTACTGTACGAACAATTTATAATTATTAATACGGTTACCGTACGAACAATTTATAATTATTCATACAGAAGTCGGACGAATAATTTATTTTGGTCAAATACTTGACTCGTGCTACCTGAATTTGGGGAGGGGAGGGGGGAGGAGCCCCCCTTTAGTTTTGCCAAAATTCGCTTAGTGAAGGTAAAAAAATAGTGGGAGAGGGGAAAAGGAGTTGAGGAATCTTTTATGTTCTAACCTAACCTAACCTAACTTTAGATTTTCCACAGTCTAGTGGTTCTCTCAACGTGTTACAGTGTAACTAATTTAAAAAAAAAAGTTGACAAATAAAAAACAAGCTAATCATCCAATTTATTCTTAATTTAAAAAAAAATTCTACATGTGGAATTTAAAAAATAAAAAATGAAAATAGAAAAAAAAATAAAAAAATAAAAATGAAAATGTAAATAGAAGATTCAGTCTGTCGAGCTGGGATTCGAACCATCGACTGTTAACTATTAGGCGACTGCAGAAGCCACTAGGCTATGGACACCTGATATTGTACCGCGAAAATAACGAACACAATGCCTTCAAAAAAAATTGAATAACTGTACGAATAAATATAATTTATTCGTCCAGTACCCGTACACCTAGTCACTCCGATAAAATTTAGCATGTTTAAAATATCATATTTCACAAACCGATCCCTGAATCTAAAAATGGTGTTCCCACACCCACAATATTTTTGAAAGACCTAATCAACGACACCCCACACTTTAGGATAGACGAGAAAAAATATTCATCTCCATTTTACTTGTAGGGGAGGTACCCTAATAAAGTTGTTTACAGTTTTCTAGTACCAATAGTCTCTGAGCTAAACCGCTGACGGACTGACGGACGGACATGGCGAAACTACAAGGCTTCCTTGTTTACTTCGGAACCCTAAAAAGGACGTCCTAATTCCACTTGACAGATTTTGGTTTAAACGTAACAATAAAATAACTTACATCCATGATTAATACATACCGACATCAGTTAACATCAAGAGTTTTAATCAAAATTCTATTTATCTTCGTTAAGACTAACATTTCATGGCGTGTTTTAATTTAATTAAATCTTGACTAGTTATTTATAGGGGCCGAATGAAAGATGTACTACTTAATGGCGATTAGAGATGTTAGTCAATGTATCGATAAAAATCTCGATGTATTTAAGAAAATCTTACTTAGCGTGCACGAGGATTATGGTGAATATTTGGGGAATGAATATATGCCTTAAATTGTTTGGCGAAAAGTATTAGTAGTCGGAGGCGATATTTCTTACTACCTACCTATCATTGTCATACTTATCTAAGTTTTTATTAAGCTAATTTTGTTTCTTGGTTAAGTATAATTATATCAATATTGACTAAGACCTCGTCTGCGTCGATTTAGATTATAAAAATTATACTTCCTACAAAGTTTACCCCTAAGTAAGATTCCATCCCTAGAGATAAAATTTTAGAGTGACCGTAATTAGTGCTTTCCTAGGGTAGCCAGTTCGGTACTGAACTCAAAATTAGTATATTTCCTCCAAATGTAAAGTACTGAATAAAATTTATTATTTATTATTATTATTATTAAATAAATCTGGATTGTGCGTTATCCGACAGTCATTGTTTTATATGTATAGAAGACGTAAATAAGTAGGTACCTTATCTAGATAAAACAACATATTATTGAAGTAGGTACACAGCACATACCTTGTATAAAAGACGTCCTGGGTTTATAGTACCAAAGGATAAAGCAGTATTATTTCAATTTTTCAACAAATTTGTTTTATTTTAAAGAAATTACTGTAAGGTTTCATTATATTATGACTAGGGCTTTCAAATATTCGAAAATTTTTGGTATTCGAATATTCGCCTTTTTTTCGAGTATTATTCGAATTATTCGAATAATATTCGAATAATAAAAAAAAACAAAAGATGTTATAATAATCATGTTTTTAACTGCCAATCTCTTACTTTGAGTCTAATATCTTTAAACCAAAACAAAATCTTACTTAAAAATTAAAGAACTGTTTAGAATTGGACTGTTATGGCACTAATTCAGTCCCCCAAAAAATATAAAAAGTTGGTGCTTAACAAGACAACCACAATATAACTCAGTCTTATAAACCGAGATATGTCGAGTGTGAGTATTGTAATAATATTTTCGTACCACTTGCTCAAAAAAGTGACATTCTGTGCCACAAAAAGCGGACATAACAATAGTCATTTTTAATCTGTTAAAAACAGGGAAAGAAAATTGTACTGAATTTTATTCATCCTCTAGGGGGAGAATGTGATTTAAATTTGGAATACTTACCGATACTGAACTCTTTGAGTAATAAACCAATACTCAAAGACTGAACTACATCTGTGTTTACACCATTGAGTTTGTATATAAAGCATTATACATCTTTTTGAAACAGGAATACGCATTTATTATGCAGTTATGATTATTAAATAAAATTACGAAAACCGACGAGGCCGTATGAGCTTGATGCCTTTGCTTTTCCGACAAAAAAATATTAGTCTAGGAATTTGCCGCGTTTTTGTTTTCTTCAAATACATAAACGTTAAGTTTATTTTAATTTATTTTTATAAATAAGTAAATGTTCTAAAAATACGTTACGATGTTAAATCAAAGCGACAGTGACAGTGAATTGTCGGATTCCATCAGTGCAAATGCTCAGACGCAAGAACAGAGAAATACTCAAATCAACTCATCATCAATAAATGTACCAAACAAAAATGTAACTCTCTCTATCAATAATAATTGGACCAATGTTTCGAATGTTAACTTTTACTTTTAATTGTCATTATTTTTAATAAATGCTTATCTCATATTATTATTGTGTTAATTTTTTCGCAAATGGTACGAAAAGTAGAGTATTTTCCTCGGTGATAAAGCTGTCTTAGTCTTGGGTGAACTTAAATCCCTCGCTACACTCAGGACTCGTCTTAAATCCCTCGCTTCGCTCGTTATTTAAGTTTTTAACACCCTCGCTGCGCTCGGGAGTAAACCTCGAGTCCTTCGTTACGCTCGCGATTTAAATCGTCACCCGCGACAGAAGACACTGCTTTATCCCCTTGGTTAATAATCTACTATTATATATCAATAAAATCAAATAATCAATTACAAAAACAACAACTTGCTTAAAATCTTTTATCATGTAACTAGAAATAAAGTACTAAATTCTAAACATTATTTTTGGTTCTTCGTACTACTTTCTTCGTATTACTTACTTACTTACAAATCTTAAAAGATTTAAAAGAAAGATTTTCAACGTTGATAGAATACAAATAGGTAATAATTCAGTATAAGAAATTATGAATTTGGACCTACCTAGCTGGACTGTGTGTCCCAGGTATATTATTTACTCGTGCACAATGTCAAGTGCAATATTCTTAACGAGGGTGGAGTGGAGCATGAGCATTGGACATGATTTTCATCTTGCTCATGTTCATCTTTAGGCCCATCGCTGAGAAACCGTGCTGAGATCGTTGAGCACAGTATTGAGGTCGTTCAGAGTCTCTGCCATAACGACTATGTCATTGGCAAATCGCAAGTGAGTGATGTACTCACCGTTTATGTTGTTGCCAATTCCGTTCTAATCCAGAAGCTTAAAGACGCCCTCCAATGCAGCGGTAAATAGCTTTGGGGAGATTGCGTCTCCCTGTCACACTCCACGCTGCAAGTGGATTGGCCTCGTATTCTGGTCCTGTATACGTACTGATATAGTGGCGTTTTCATACAAGCACTTCAACACTTGGATATACCGGTAGTCAATCCGGCATCTCTGCAGCGACCTCAATAAGGCCCAAGTTTCCATCAAATCGCAGGCTTTCTCATAGTCCTCAGACGCTAAGCAAAGTGGGCGTTAATGCTCTTCCATCTTTTGTATAACCTGCCGCAGCGTATGAATGTGATCTGTGTTACCAAAGCCTTTTTGGAATCCGGCTTGTTCAGGAGGCTGGAAGTAGTCGAACCTACGAGCGAGACGATTCGTAATGACTCTCGAGAACAACTTATAAACATGACTCAGCAGCTAGATGGGTCTATAAAAATTCTTCAACAAGGTATTATCACCCTTTTTGAAGAACAGAACCACCACGTTCCTGTGCCATGCTTCCGGAGGATGCAGCGGCGTGATGACGGAATTGAACAATCGCTGAACGACCTAAAGTACCGGTTTTCCACCCGCTTTCAGGAGTTCTGCAGTGTATCCATCATCACCAGGCGCCTTCTTGTTCTTGAGCTGCTTAAGCCATACTAATCTCGTATAGGCTGACGTCCGGGATATCTTCGGTATAGTGTCGGGTCAGTTTGGCTCTGGGATCAAACCCTCAACAGGTTTTTGAGAAAGAGATCAACAGCCGAATCTAACTCAGCTGGGCAGCATTTGGGAATCTCCGAGATGTCTTCTCGTCCAAAATCCCTCAGCGCCTGAAGACGAAAGTCTTCTAAGTCACTAAAAGAACAGTGCGTGTTGCCAGTGTTGACTTACGGATCCAAGAATTGGTCGCTAACTGTGGGCCTCAAAAGAAGGCTCAGGGTCACTCAGTGGGCTATGGAGAGAGCTATGCTCGGAGTAACCCTGCGAGATCAAATCAGAAATGAGGAGATCCGTAGGAGAACTAACCTCACCGCCATAGCTCAGCGAGTCGTGAAACTGAAGTGGAAATGGCCGCGGCACATAGTTCGAAGAGCTGATGGTCGCTGGGGTCCCAAGGTGCTGGAGTGGCGACTGCGCACCGGGAAGCGCAGTGTTGGCAGACCCCCCACTGGGTGGACTGACGACATCAAACGAGTTGCAGGGAGCCGCTGGATTCAGGCGGAGCAAGACCGAGAGCTGTGGAGGTCCATGCAAGAGACCTTTGCCCAGCAGTTGTCGTCTATCGGTTGACAAAGAAGTAGAAATTATGAGATCAGAATTAGATCAATGTTACATTGCACAAAAATAAAATGCATTTTAATCTTATCATCTTACTTTGGCTTATTCTTACACTTACACGTACAACTTAAGAACCTTCAAGGCAAGAGTTAATAGGTATCTTCTAGGCAAGCGCGTTCCAACCTAGACCTCACCACTGCTTTCTTCTAAGCATAATTATTGTCTTCTACTTCTAAGCATAATGTTGCGCGCGGAGTTTAAAATTAATATTTTGTGCATGTCGCAGGCATTTTGTGTGATTCCGCCGTTTACATACGGCGTCGTCAATTTAGAAACGCTCGCTGTTATGTAATATGCCAAAGGCAAAATGGCAACTCGTTCAATTGTTTTAATTTCACTGTAGTTTTAGACGTAGTTATTGCGAATCTACGCAATTCCCAAGCACCAGGGCCACGAATCTGCCTCTAAAGTTAGCTTAGGTTGGGGTTCGACATGAACAGTCAGGTGCCCGCTTAGGTTCCATTTGGCCAATATACCTTTTTTTTTAGGTACGTGGGGAAATCCATCATGGATACCACCGCCCCCGGGGTTACGCGACAGTTATATCGGACTCTAACCGACTAAAACCCCACGGTGTTCCTTCTGATCGCCTGGTGACTGGGCAACGGGACCGTAATCACGTTCACGCAACCCAGCCAGCGGCGCCTGCAGAGCCAGAACCTCCTCTCAAACACAGAGTTCTTCACTCATCACTCTATCTGAGGCACACAAGGAACAAAGTGTGTCTCCCGCCCCGAGGACCTTACTCCCTCAGGCGACGGACTCCACATATCCATCGCCTGGAGGCGATGAATTTCACTGTAGTTTTAGATGTAATTATTGCGAATCTACGCAATTCCCAAGCACCAGGGCCACGAATCTGCCTCTTAAGTTAGGTTAGGTTGGGGTTCGACATGAACAGTCAGGTTCTTAGGTTCCATTTGGCCAATATACCTAAGTGTTCACCAGACTCTTCACACACACCTGAGTCCTGACTGTTCACACTACCACCCGACTGCTCATGTATATCCCTAACCTAACTTTAGATTTTGGCGAACATAGTACTTGTTAGGCATAAGAAACAAAACTAAATACTTCAATTTGCCGCGGCATTACATAACAGCGAGCGTTTCTAAACTGACGACGCCGTATGTAAACGGCGGAGTCACATAAAATGCCTGCGACATGCACATCAATATTCCGAGTTTGGCTTTCGGAAAATTGGTCGAATATTCGAATATAGCAGATTTAATATTCGAATATTCAGACAAGAAATATTATTCGAATAATTCGAATATTCGAATATTCAAATGCAAGCCCTAATTATGACATCTCAAAATAAAATTGAAATAATACTGCTTTAAGCGTTGGTAGTAGATATATAGGCCTTGATCAAAATACAACTAAACAACAGCTTACACGAATAAGTAAGAGTTTGTCGTTGTTTCAGAACAGTATGCATTAACAAAATAAAATGTCGATATTATTAATTTTATCATCGACATGGTAAGAACCAGCACTCAGTTTCAAACATAATGACCATCGATTGTTAAGAAAAATGTAGGACGATATGTTCGGCGATTTGAATGAAAAATTCGAGTTAGTTACGGTAAATTTGGGAGTCCAAATGTTGTTACATTAATTGTTTGTTCTAGAAATGAGAGCACAATGGCAATGTGCGAGGTTGGCTTTGTTTGTACAATGTTGAAACCTCCGTGACGTCATGCGTGCTCGTGTAGGTACTGCAAACCGAGTCTACTTGCGCAATTTTATAGAGAAACACATTTAAAATACGTTTTAAGATTCATTACGGTGTTTACGACGACGACGCAGTGAACCTAGATAGAGCGGAATTTACCTTCTTATTTTATTGAGCCTGAATTATTTATTAATTCGATTAGAGGAAACATACTGTAGTGTTTATTGGGAATACATGGATTTCTCCTTGGAGTAAAGGAGAAATGCTTAGAGCATTTACTAAATGCTCTAAGGTAAGTGGTCTTGGTAAAGGCGTTCTCTCCCAAAAGTGGGATATATGTCAGCACGGTGCGGGTGTATAGCCTATCGTTACCTAGTTACCTAATGCATTTAAAAACTGCCTGTTCATACATTCAAGTCTCTGATAGATAGTAAGGAATGCAGGTTATGTAGGTACATTCGAAATAATTCATTAATAACATTATGCCTTTATGATGTTGATAACATGTTGCCTTTAGGTAAGTTACAAGTGTTACAACTTACAAGTATGTAACTAAGACAGTTACCTATTTAATACACACTCCTTAAAAGCAGTTTCGTAGGCATGCTGTTAATTGCAAGGAATGAGAAGCAAAGGCCACAAAAATTAGACAATTATCAAGAAATAAAACTCGACTCATAAATATTAAATGCCTACAATTTAATATTTAATTAAGTAAGTATTGATCTTGAGAATATTATAATTCCTTCAAAAACATAAATGTGAAAATGAGAGCTAAGTTCAATATTAAGAATAATATATTTTTTTGCATAATTTTTATTATGCAAAAAAAAAATTGCATAAATATTATAATTGCATAAGTTGATAAAAAATGCTATGTATAGAGTACACATTTACACATGTACTCTATAGTACGTAATAGCACACACACACTTCACTCGCGTACTACTCTGTCCGTGGCTTACACACGACTGAGTCCCCCCACCTAGTGGTGCCCGTATTTATGCGCCTCTATGTTTTGCTTCTACCCACTATTTGCTGTATGAGCAATGCAGACATTATGATGTCTACCGCCTATATACTACATCCCTTCCTTGTTTAAATAATTTTTACTTGTCATGTCAGTGGCTTATTAACAAAGTCACTAATATGAATATACTCGTAGTAGGTATTAACTTAACCATGGTCGCCAGAAAGTTCCTTCCTTTCTTTCCCTTTTTTTTTTTTGAACTGGAATTTTTCATAACAAAGATCACATGATTAGTAAATACCTGGTCTCAACCAATGAAAATAGTTCAGAAAGATGAGAAAACTAAAGGCTTTGAAATTGAATATGAATTTTCTGATCACTAATAAATGCCTGTAATTGCACTGCTACAAAATGTCATAATCTGAACCCGGAAAGTAAAGTTATTACCCCCTATGTTTTCTGATATCATTTTAAGATTGACCATTTGTAAATAAAGAAGATGTCTCAGAATGGTATTGTAAAATGAAGAATTAATGAATGTTATAATATAAGGATGGAGATCCCTTAACATCGTAGTTAAAATAATGAATAAAGTTATTTTAAATGTCGCCAATTTTGAGAAAATCCCGCCTTATTGAACCTTGCCTCTCAGACTGAAACTTAAGTAGACACCTGTCACTCTTGTCAAAGAAACTTGTCAATGCCAATTATGTCAATAAGTGATTGTCACCAGTTACCATTTTTTTTACATTAGTGCTACTCCAATAACTAAGAATTAGAATAAGAAAACTTTCCATCTATAACCATGCATCCGAAGCTTAACAGTGACATTTGTCTACTGACTGATTCTGAAGTTAAAAGATTCGAGTAGCTATTTGGAATTATACAAATTCCAATCAATGAATACATCAAATACTAGCCACTATACTGAGCTGGGACATATCCTTTCAATAAAGATCCACGAAACTACTTTAAATAATCGAGGTGTGAATAACTGGTCCGCAACTTCTCAAACCCACGACTAATTAAATTTTAATCTAAGCACATGAAATCAATAGAACAACAAATTATTGTTGACCTGGTCATCATACAAGACAAATCCGTATCCAAATACCTACCTGTTTGAATGGGATTCACTACCAAAATGGATATAATTATTACGATAACGAATTTCTCATTTTCTTTATAATACTAAGAGTAAATGTAAAATATGTTCGTTTTGAAACGTCAATTAAGTTAATAGATTACTGCTAATACTTTGTGTAGTAGGGTCTCTTTAAATTACTTATTAGAACTTTTCGAATTGATATTATTACCAAGATAAACAAAACTTAAGGTAATGATTTGAAACCTTTACTGAAACTAAAAATCAGAATAAATATTAATCTACATTATGTTGATAAAATATGAAGATTTTTTTAAAACTTCGAAGCAATCTTTTACGGATTTAACTGAAGGTCCTGCCTATTTGGGGAAAGTATTTAAATGTTACCAGGTGATACTTGAAAATTAATGTTTGAATCAGGTCAACATTTATATAGCAGCGTTCCTTAGCTGTTTCTCTAGCTTCAGGCCACTCATATTCAATCATCGATCGTTTTGAGATTGCAATGTTAAATCCCTACCATACCTTTGTGAATTACCTGCAGAGTTTGCACCCAACGTTTCAGAAACACATCAGAATTCTCTCCAGATTTTGTGCTGAGGACTTTTAGAAACTCGTAAACATACTCACGACTATCAGCTGCCTTTTCTCCTTTTCTTCTTTTGCTTGACCATGATAGGAGGAAAAATCTAAACAATACTTACAGAGCACCTTTCCTCGTTCTCCTTGCGAACCCTCCTTGTGGTCTATTATTACTACTATACTTAACTGTGAATCTTCAGTAAAACCTAGATGACCAATCGCACTGCTTCAGCTTCAGTCTTTGTTTACAATCATTGTTTGTCTTCTCTTGTAGATTCTGAGACTACACCAATAACTTAAAAATCGGTTAGATTATGTTTAACAAAGCTCAAATTTTTTTCATTGAGTCCTTGTTATCATTCGTATACCAACTAATTCTCGATACCAAATTTGTGAGCTCAATATTCCCAATATACAATAAGTACCTCAATTAGAAGCTAACTAAGAAATTGATAACTCCTTAGGCTGTCATTATAACCATATGCTGGCCAATAGCTCATAAGTATTGTATTACGAATATCAGTCGGTCTGACAATAGTGAGCATGATTAGGGTAGGTTGTATCAATAAAATTTTTTTGATGAACATAACGCAACCATTAAACATGGCGCTAATTAGTCAAAAATGCTTTGGACATTGCAATTCACCATCTGCTAGAGCTTACTTTCGCGCTAAATTAACAAACATTGAAGTTCGTACGTCTCTTAAATTTTAATGGACTTAAGATAAACAATGTTTTAAATATGTAGGACAGATTTTCATATAAACTATAAAAGAGACATTACTGAATAGCAGAAATTATTTAAACTTAGAGCTGCATTAAATCAGTCCAATTTTGTTAATTTGTATTTATGTTAATCATGAACGGGAAGAAAACCTGGTTTCCCTGGGATAAGGCATTTTCCAACCCTTACTTTAGGATTAATATTTTCAAATTATATTTCTAAATTTGTTGTAGCCCCTGTCACATTTCCATTTGTTTTTTCGAATTTATGAATTTATTTGACTGTGGTAAATTCAACCTAACTAAAGAAAGTTTGTGGTCTCTAAGGGCACTCTTTAACAATTAACAACAAGGGCAATGGAAACATTTCTATATGGAAGTTTTAGATTAAGATTTCTATTTTTAATTATGTTATTTTGTGATTTGAGATGAATTAATAATAAAACTTTATAAAATATAAAACTATTACAACTCATTAATGTAATCTAATGATGTTTATATAACTTCGATACTTGATTTATATTTCAGAAAACAACTGGCAACTTGTTGTTAATATATTCCTTCCAAATAATTAAATAATTGATTGATATGGGTTTCTAATAATATGACTTTACATATTTTTTGTATAAATAAACTTTTATATCAATTATGCTCCCTGGGAGTTAACAGGAATTCAAACTAGCATTAAATGTGAAATATTGACAACAACCGAGTTGAACTATAATATTTTTATATTTGAGTTGCTAAGATTATGTTTATTCGATTGGCGTGAGATTGCTATCGTTACCACTTGACTATACGTCACAACTAGCATGAAAGCTACTACTATTCACGTGATTCAATATAGCAGTTAAATGTTGAGATGGTAGTGAGCCATATATATATTTAATTTAATTTCAACAAAAAAGTCTTTATATTATGACACAATACATATTAATATTATCTTCCTGGTTGGTAGGAGTTTATTTTAAAATTCTTTTAACAAAATTGAATAAATAAAATATGGCTCCGATAGCAACTCCCTATAGAAACTAATCAACTACGTTAGAGGTGTCAGTGCACACGCGTGCGCGTAAACACTACGCACTCTTTTGTAAATAAGGCGCAGGGCCTGAATAGGCAGCACGCTTGTCTGCCTATTCAGTCCTAACTTAGGCCAAATTCACATTCAAACTTCAAAATTCACATCTTTGGGCTATTAATGAGAATTTATTGATCAAAAGCTCATTAATTTCACTCACATCGGGACTTGAACCCGGAACGTCATTAATTCACAGCCGAACAAGTCAGCCACTAGGTTCAGTAACTAAATACAGGGAGAACAGGAATCCCAAGCAAGTAATGCACAATACGCAGCAAGTAGATCGTCACTTCCAGCAGGCAGACCGTCACTTCCAGCCGCGGATCGTCACTTCCAGCTGGCGCATCGTCACTTCCAGCAGGCGCCTCGTCACTTCCAGCAGGCGCCTCGTCACTTCCAGCAGGCAAATCGTCACTTCCAGCAGGCAGATCGTCCCTTCCAGCGCAACGCTCGACGGATCGCACTTACGCTCGACGGATTGCACTTACGCTCGACAGCTCGCACTTACGCTCGACAGACCGCCCTTCCGCTCGACAAATCTCACTTGCGCCACGACTGCACTTCCGCGTTGACAATGATAGATCGCCCTTCCGCACTGACTCTTCCATCGCCACTTCCAGCTTTGTCTGATTGCCACTTCCAGCTATGACCGGGTATTAGCCGAATTGCACTTCCAGCTACAGATTGCCCCTTCCAGCTTTGACAAATTGCCATTCCACTTGGCTACATTGCACTTCCAGCCTTTGACGCATCACACATTCCAATTTGATGGATCACCATTCCATTTACCGGATCATCAATCAGAACGCAGATCATCATCGGCTCGCAAACAGTCTAAGCTGGGCAGATCGTTATTAGCTCGCAAACATCATAGCTCGGCGCAGTCAAAGCTCGACGATCGTCTTGCCGCGAATCGTACCATTATCAAATTCCGCCGCAAGTCATTTATGTGGCTGACTGTGTATTGTACTTCCAGAGTTACAATATACTACACTATACCCTCTAGGGCTCATTAAAATCCATTAAAACAGCAAATGTAAATGTAATTATTAAAATATTATTTTTTCTTCTCTTCAACATTCATTGTTAAAGAGTGAGTAGAAAGAAGGTCTACAGGAGGGAAATTAATTGTAATTTTATTGTAACTATGCAACCTCCTGACGGGGCCTCATGTAATCTAACAGAGTAGAAAGAAGGTCTACAGGAGGGAAATTAATTGTAAATTAATTGTAACTATGCAACCTTCTGACGGGGCCTCATGTAATCTAACCCCATATTATTATTAGATGTGTAAGTAGATATATGAATGCAAACAATAACAAATTAAAAATTCTACTTGACAGTCTGCCACAGTAGAATTCTCTTACTTTGACAAATTAAGAAGTATTTCACTGTATGGGTAGTTTTACTAGACTTAAGAAAATCAGGGTAGCTTTTCAGCACAATCAACTCATCTTCCTTTTCGATAAAAATTAAAATTTATCTTTATAAATATTAATAAAAGTCAAAATAAAATATAAGCACTTACGTGAGGTCATTTTGTTTAACTCGTCGCCAATATAGAGTACACATGTACTCTATAGTACGTAATAGCACACACACACACTTCACTCGCGTACTACTCTGTCCGTGGCTTACACACGACTGAGTCCCCCCACCTAGTGGTGCCCGTATTTATGCGCCTCTATGTTTTGCTTCTACCCACTATTTGCTGTATGAGCAATGCAGACATTATGATGTCTACCGCCTATATACTACACTATGCAATAGCTTTACCGCGGCAGTCCCCGAGTGCCACTTAATTTTTTTTATATTATTTATGATTAACTTACATAATTATATTTGTCTAAAGTGCATTTTTACTATTTCTAACCAATTTGAATTTTCAAACGCAAAGAAATACTGAGTAACCATATTCTAAAAAGGCATTTTAAGTGAAGTTAATCGGATTAAAACGAGACGGTATTACATTTCATAATGGCACCTTGTTATTCTTCTTGCCACCTTCAACTTTCAAGACACGCGGTCACGATTTTACTTTTGCATTACACCTAATTTGCATTGTTGTCGCTTGTCTATGCTAATTAACTTTACACTGTGAAACTTCACTACATAATGAAAAATTCCTCCGTCGAGTTTATTTGTCTAAGCGCGCTTATCGCAATATTAGTAATGATTTCCGAGGACTATACAGCTCATCATCAGCATCATCATCAGCATCATCATCATTAACCCATCAACGGCAAACTACGGAGCGTAGGGCTCCTCTCGGAGAAGGGTTATAGGCCATAGTCCACCACTACACTGCTGGCACAATGCGAATTGGAAGGCAGAATTCATACACCTTCGTTAACATTTTGGAGAACTCTTAAGATACATAATTTTAGATATCTTAGTTCTTAGATAGTACTAAAGCTAAATTAGCATATGGGGAAAAAATGGTCGTTTGTTTTGGTCACAACAAACCGCATTATAATTATAGGTGTTTTTAGTATTTGTTGCTTAAATGCAATATATAGTAAGTACATAATATTACAGAAATTTCAAATTCCTAACTAGTTTCGTTTTTGAGATACGTCCCGTAACAAAAATGGTCTAAAACCGACAACTTTGATGGCCTATGGATATGACGCTCCACATGCCAGGATAAAAAAGTAAATATTTCGACTCTATCCTTTTTCATGTAGGCCCCCTTTATTTTTTAATTTAATTTAAGTTTTATTATTTGTTGTTACAGCGGAAATATAAATACACACTGTGAAAATTTCAACTGTCTACCTACTACGGTTTACAAGATTTACAGCCCGCTGACAGACGGACGGACAGACGGACGCACGTACAGCGGAGGCTTAGTAATATGGTCCCGTTGGCACGCTTTGTGTACGGAACCCTAAAAACTAAGTTTGTTTGGATGTGAGTTACTCACAAATTAGTCAGTTCAAGTAAAGCTTTTTATGTAAACCTGTGAAGATGATAATTCTACTGGCGCAATTAGAATGTCATTAGCCTAGTTTGTCGTATTAGTTTACAAATTGCGAAAAACCAAATTAAATTTGAATTTCGGGGGCAGACCCGTATAATCATCCTTAAGGCATGATTAGTTTGTGAGTGATAGACTTTTGAGTGGCTCGGTTATAAAGAGTAAAGTATCGATGTTTGTGGCAAATGTCACGTCATCTTTCAATAAAGTGTCAAATACTTTTCCACTCCGCTTTAGTGGATAGGCACCTTTAGACTAAAAAGTCGAAACAGCTTCCTTCACTGATATACCAGTATGCAGTACCTACTTCCTTGAGGTCCGAAAATAAACACAGCGTATACCTAAATTGCATGCACAAACTGCGGGGGCAGTTAATTTTAAGTAAAAAACATTGTGAGTGTGTATTTGTAAACAAAATAAAATTTTACAGCACCAAAAAGGCCACGTGGGAGGTCTAGCGAGATGCGTATCGGATTTTCCATATGAATTAAGTTGATCGAATGCGCTTTAAGATAATATCTCTCCATTTGGCTATATTGACAGGGACAGAGTCTATCCGTTGTTAACGAACCAAAAAACGAAAATGCATTAAAGGAGCATTCCGATTCTATTTAATCTGTTATGAGCTGTCTTATTATAAAATAGATAAGTAATTTAGGAATCTGTCAAATTACGGCAGTAATGTGTATGGTTCCTGCTGTAGGTATCTTTATTTTTAGGGTTCCATACCAAAATGGTAAAAATGGAACCCTTATGGTGAGACTTTCTCCGTCCGTCTGTCCGTCCGTCTGTCACAGTCGATTATTTCAGTAACTACTAAAGCTATCGACATGAAATTTGGCATAGTTGTGTATAATAGTGGCCCAAAAGCATTGAAATAAAGAAAAGTCGAAAATTATTTTTAGTTTTATTAAAAAAAGGGGGAAAATCGGGGGTTTGAAATTTAAAAGTAAAATAACTATATCGAGTGGGGTATCATATGAAAGGCCTTTACTTGTGCATTCTAAAGCAGTTTTTTATTTATTCCTATATATAATAGTTTTTGAATAATCGGCCAAAATGTCGAAAAAAATACCGTTCCCCCCCCCTTATCTCCGAAGTTTACCAATCGAAAAATCTGAAATAATTATGGTCAATAGAAGTTTATGTATATTTTACAGGAAAAATAAAAGCAACGCGAAAATTATTTTAGTTTGATTAAAAAAGGGGGAAAATCGGGGGTTTGAAATTTCAAAGTAAGATAACTATACCGAGTGGGGTATCATATGAAAGGCCTTTACTTGTGAATTCTAAAACAGTTTTTTATTTATTTCTATATATAATAGTTTTTGAATAATCGGCCAAAATGTCGAAAAAAATACCGTTCCGCCCCCCCTTATTTCCGAAGTTTACCAATCGAAAAATCTGAAATAATTATGGTCAATAGAAGTTTATGTATATTTTACAGGAAAAATAAAAGCAACGCGAAAATTATTTTAGTTTGATTAAAAAAGGGGGAAAATCGGGGGTTTGAAATTTCAAAGTAAGATAACTATACCGAGTGGGGTATCATATGAAAGGCCTTTACTTGTGCATTCTAAAACAGTTTTTTATTTATTTCTATATGTAATAGTTTTCGATAAATCGGCCAAAATGTCGAAAAAAATACCGTTCCCCCCCCTTATCTCCGAAGTTTACAAATCGAAAAATCGAAAATAATTATGGTCAATAGAAGTTTATGTATATTTTACGGGAAAAATAAAATCAACGTGAAAATTATTTTAGTTTAATTAAAAAAGGGGGAAAATCAGGGGTTTGAAATTTCAAAGTAAGATAATTATACCGAATGGGGTATCATAAGAAAGGCTTGTGCATTCTAAAGCAGTTTTTTATTTATTTCTATATATAATAGCTTTTGAGTAATCGGCCAAAATGTCGAAAAAAATACCGTTCCCCCCCCCCTTATCTCCGAAGTTTACTAATCGAAAAATCTGAAATAATTATGTTCAATAGAGGTTTATGTATATTTTACAGGAAAAATAAAACCAACTCTTTAACTAGCATAGTTTTTATTTAATTAACAATAAACCTCTACAAACAAAGTTAACGATAATTATGCAAATTAATATAATATTATCGTTTTACTTTTACTTTTGGAGTATGGAACCCTCGGTGCGCGAGTCCGACTCGCACTTGACCGGTTTTATTTTATATGAAAATACGAGATTAAAAAAATAATATCTGGGTGGGTTATTTTTTTTTTTGGTAAATCGTGTTTTGGAAATTATATACTTATTAAAAAAAATAAAAAAAAAATAAAAAATAATAAAATTCATATTCAAATTTTTTCAAATTCAAATTCAAATTCAAATTCAAAATCATTTATTTCATGTAGGCCAACCTGTGGCGCTTATGACAAGTCATGACTCTACCACCGGTTCGGAAAGCGGATTCTGCTGAGAAGAACCGGCAAGAAACTCAGCAGTTGCTCTTTTCAAAATTACACATTTTACAATATTTTTTGTAGGTAATATGTATTTACATTTTAATAACTTTTTATAATATCTTGTGGGCAGCTGGATGCCATGCCGATTTACCCCATGCAACTTGTTAGAATAGAATATTTCCAACAATACGATGATATAATATTTATAGAACAACTCCAAAAATACATAAGTACAATATTCAATACATGTCAAGACTGGCAGACCAGCAGCCCCGCTTCCGACGGTGGCACCCGTTCACGAGCATGACGCATGATCCAGCCATTGCTTCGCTCAACCATATTTGAGGGAACGTAACAACCCGCACCACACGACACCACCTACAGAAACGTTAAAGAGAGTGTGACATACTCGACTACCCATGTCAAGACATCGAATTTATCTAATCTAATACAGTACTATTACTATTCAAATACTCTTTTCAAGATCCCATGCAACTTTATCATTAAGAAAGTCATTAACTTTGTAATAACCGCGACTCAGTAAGTGAGTTTTTACGCATTCTTTAAATTTGTGCAGTGGCAAATCTAGCAATTCCTTCGGAATCAGATTATATAAGCGTACGCTCAACCCCACAAAGGATTTTTGCACTTTACGCAGGCGACATGATGGTATTTCTAGTTTATGACGATTTCTAATAAGACGATTGTGTGCATCGCCCCTTTGTTTATACAGATGAATATTTTGTCTCACAAAGACTATATTATTATAAATGTACTGTGAAGCTACTGTAAGTATCCCAATCTCTTTAAACTTTTCACGAAGAGATACGCGCGAACCGAGTTTATAGATAGATCGAACGGCTCTTTTCTGCAATATAAAAATAGTTTCAATATTAGCTGCTCCGCCCCACAATAAGATTCCATAGGACATTACACTATGGAAGTAGGCGAAGTAGAGAAGCCTACCCGTTTCCACATCGGTAAACTGTCTGATTTTTCTGACAGCATAGGCAGCTGAGCTGAGCTTACCCGCTAATGTCTAAATGTCATAGGGGAAAATATAACCGTCTTGGACTCGAACCGGCCTTATGGTTTCGGGACCGCCCGACTTACCGTCGAGCCATTGGGAATTTATAGATGATAGCGAAATTTACCTTCGTATTCTAATGATATTGTAAGGGGCTTTTCATTGCCTGAAAACACGGATAAAACGACCTTTTCTAAAAATAAAACCTAGCTAGATCGTTATATCGCCACCGAAACCCCCTGCATACCAAATTTCATGAAAATCGTTGTAGCCGTTTCCGAGATTCAGATTATATATATATTTATATACAAGAATTGCTCTTTTAAAGATATTAGATAGATAGATAGATAGATTAGATAGATAGATATGAAACCTTTTCAGTACAATATATTATTATACCTAGGTACCTACTTATTTTAGAATCGTCTGATGTACTTTGGATTTACTGTTTCCAATAAACTCTAAGTAATTAATAAAACTTCATTGTGGTATTCTTCCTAGATTGGCATCAATATAACCTAACATAGCGACCTGCGCAGATTAAACAACGCGATAACCATTTTTAGTACCAGCGCTTTACTTGATTACATAAAGGCAAACCCGCGGATTACGCTGCATAAAATAAAATGGCCGGCAAATTGAAACAAGTTACTTGAGTAGATTGCCCGGGTGGCATGCGGCACGGATTAATTCCCATCGGTATATCATGCTCTAACAACTACAGAATACTATAATTGATGACGCGACTTCGTCTGCGTGGATTAAGGTTTTTTAATTCCCGCGGGATCTTTAATTTTCCGGGATAAAATGTGGTGGGTATGGAGTGGGTATCCATTCGTTTCAGTCAAATCGGTTCATTCTTTGTGGCGTGAAGGAGTATCAAACAGAACAAACATCCATCCATCGTTACAAATTTTCACATTTATAATATTAAGTAGGATTGATATCGTCACTATTTCCCGCATAAATTTCTCCCTGAAATGCTGGACTTTTTCGCGATATTCGTTTGATGCGGCATTTCACAATGTATCAAACTCAAACCTAATTTGTGCTTAATTATAACATTTATAACTTAGATTCTTTGGTTTACAAATCTCTGAAAATTATTATGTAGCTATTTAATAAAGATGAATAAATTTATATTTAAGAAAATTTCATATATACAATACTATATTAAACCTAAATTTAATTCTAAAATTAAAACTAAAATAAAAAACTAATTAAAATCTAAAACCCCATCCAAGCCACCGCAGTTTGGCATAGTACCCAAGATGCTGGCAGCATTACCTCTTTGGATGGCCAAGCTAATCCTTTGGCCAAGGTAGCTGCCAGCTCTTGGATCCCCGGTAGACTCGATCACTCTTTTTGATATCTCTAAAAAAAGTGCGCGAGCCTCCGGGCCCCACGGCCCCAGGGTCTCTACACCAAAAGGCGCAAATATGAAACCACTGTCAAGTTTTTCATATTTGCGCCTCTTAGCCTGTTCGGCGTTAGTAGCCGCTGCACCCGCCACAGAGGAGGTCGCATGGATGTGGGAAGCAGCTAGAGTATCTACACAGGTGGCATCCCACACAAGCGACCTCCCTGTCCTCCAAGGAACAAGCGTCATACCATCAGGTCTCTTGCCATCACTACGTGCCAAACCAATAGGTTCTAATACAGCTGGCACGTGAGCAGTAGCAAGAGACCTGCGAATGATGTCGTTGAGGACATTGTGTCGGCAGAGAGTGTGTGTACTATAAGCAGAGGAAAGAAAAGCTGGCAGAGAGACACTAGAAATTTTGCGGATTCCCAGACCTCCATACCTGATCGGAAGAGAAGCCTGGGCCCATACTTGATCATCTATCGGACAATTTAAGATGTCAGATAGAATATTTTGTATAAAATTATCCAAATTTTCCAATAAATTATTAAATTTCCAAAGAGGTGAATATCTAACGAAATAAGAAAATTTTGGAACAAATAAGCAGAATCGAATGATGGTCATTGCCATATGAGGATTAATATCTAACAGATGATGGGAAGTGTTTTTGAAGTTAGAAATTAAGTCAGTAAAAAATTGAGGAACTGAGGCCTCTAGAACAGGTGCTCCTAAGAGGCGAAGTGACTCATCGTTTAAAATTTTAATACCCGGAGCTAAAATATTGAATTTATTTAATATGTGCAGTTTGGATTCGGCCGAAAAAGAATTTGGAATATAAATTTCACATTTATCAAAGTTAAGTTCCAAGCCAATAGTTTTAAATTTTGATATAATTATTTCCAAATCCTCCAAAACCGAACTCACTTCGCCGCCCAAGGTTCCATCATCCAAATACCAAACATTGAATTTGGAATTTAGAACCGAAATTATAGGGTGTATGGCCAAACTAAAAATAACTGGTCCAAGCGGATCCCCCTGCTGACAGCCGACAGCGGAGCTCAGAACATTCTTTTTGTGTACGAGCTTTGAAGGTTCCCGGTAGCACTGCGCCAAGTATGGGAAAAAGTGTGGAAATTTATTTTTTACTTCTGAGAGGAGGACCCCCCGATCCACTGAATTGAAGGCATTCTTCACATCAATTTTAAGGAGTACCTCCTCCCGGGAGTTAAGGAGGAATGTGCGAGCAGCGTGAACAGCTGCTTCGCATCCCCCCTTTACCCCAAAGCCTAACTGAATTGGGACAAAATTAGAAGATATTAAAGGAAGAATTTTTTTACAGCAAATTTTGGAAACGAAACTGATCTACTACTCGTCCAGATAGCATCAGGTTCACCAGATCAGTGATCGATTTCAGAAGGGTACCACCTACGTCAACGTTTGCACCACAAACTAAGTCTTTAAAGTGCTGTGGTGACAAACCATCGAGCCCTGCAGCGGAACCACTTCTGAAAGACATCAGAGCTCCCAGCACGTCATTTGTAGTGGCCTGAAAAATAAAATCGCTATTTGTCGGTGGGTCTGGAAAAGAGGAATCAGGAGAAGGAGATGGGTGTTTAGAACGCAGTGCTTGCAGAGTCTCCGCTGTATCAGGGGCAATTGTGTCACTGGAGAATAAAAGTCGAGCCGCTCCCTTAAAGTCGCCGTCGCTTATTTTGTTTTCAATAATTTTTTTTTTATCATAATTGTGTTTCAAATATGGATGAGATTGTGTATGTGTCACGTGTAGTGGATTTAACTGTATGGTGGTATTGTAAATGATGCTGTCATTTAATGTGCAGTTATTTTTTATTTTCTGTGTAAGGGAGAGGTTTTGACTCTTATCCGCATGTAGCGTGCGGTACGCGAAAGTGAGCAGCAGCTCCCAGCTTCGACAGGTGTTATGAGTGATGACATTATCTATGGTTTTTTTTTAACGAACATGAAACTGAATGGCGTGATCCTCGAGGAATGCGTCTGATTAATGGGATGGAATTCTTAAAAGTATAGCTTTAGTTTTAGATAATATATTTTTCATCTAAATAAGCCTTATTTAATATAATAATAATTATGCACCTATCTCATCCAACCTTATTGCATGAGGGTATTTTCATTTCAGCTGTATACTTCACGTAGGCATAGGTACGTGGATGAGCAAGCGAGCTCCACGTTATTTATCAATTCCTGAAAGATAACCTTTGAATGCTTTCTCAACTGACGGTAAGTGACGACGGAGTCCAAGACGGTAGCGGGCTAACTTGGAAGGGGGTGTGGCAGTTTTGTAATTAGACCCTTATCGGTTTCATCATATTTGGCGGTACGTCTTTAACAATAGGGTGGTAACTAGCACGTGACGTTGTTGCAAAAACATTTCAGTATCGTGTGATTCAAAGACCGCGGCGGCTGCGTGGAGATCTTACGTGAATCCGTCTTAGAACGCTCTGAAAGTAACAGTTCACAAAATCTTTAGGAACAAAAAAACACTTTCTTAACCTCAAATAGCGGTATATTGAGAGCGTGCCTCGTCCCCTCGAGGGCTGACAGGCGTGACTTAATGGCGTGATGCCGGCTCCCATCGTCAGCACTCCTCTCGCCTCAGTCGTTGACACTTTGAGCAATTAACTTGTCACTGCCAAGCATAACTGAACATCGTAAAATATTGGATAGATCTAAGCTTAGAACATTGCTGACATCTAAACTTACATTAACTAGCTATTCAATCTGTAATCTTATTAAGTAGTAACCTTTCGGATATCAAGACCCCCTCAGTAGCTCAGCGTGCAAAGAGCGGATTGAAATCCGAAAGGTCGACAGTTCAATCCCCACCCGTTGCACGATTGTCATACCCACTCCTAATACAAGTTTTTCGCTCAATTTGGAGAGAAAAGAACTAGGTATTATGTATTCTTGAATAAAGTATGTATAATTCATTTAGGTATACTTTTCGAGACTAAAGTTTTAATTAAACAAAAAGTTCAATAATTATAAGCTGACATCATATCTGTTGATAAACATACTTACATCTCTACATTCTATTATTTGGACGTTATAATAAAATAGGCAAGTTCTGCCCACCTTATAGAGTTCGTTGACATCAAACAGAATCTCAGTTAGATAGACGTTCAAAAACAAAGCACTCTAGTTGGGTACCTACCTATGCCTGGTAGGTAGATAGGTACTTATTCAAATAATTCAGTCAGCCAGTTGGATGTCTTGGTAGTTACATCCCCACTTGGAAATAAAATAAATACCGTCACGCTCTATCGCTTTTACACCTTTTATTTTATAGAGACGCCTCAACTCTCAAGTTACCGTCGTCGAATCGCTAAGTATATTTACTTGAGTCAACACAAATAAAACTTTCATTTAATAAATTTATTCTAAATACGCCTAACGTTTTACCACCAACAGATAACAAAGTAATATTTACAATGAACGTTCGCAACTTTGATAATTAAATGATTTATTTCCCTTGTGTGTTTTCATAAGGGGAGCGTCAAAACGCGTGTTATATTCCCCTTCCAAAGGTTCCATAGTAAAACATTTCTTTGTAGGACGGCGCTATGTCGCTCTTGACATCGTTGAGCCGGGACAATTTGTTCGCTAGAAAAATAGTCAAGGGTTATTTTGCGGTTGCATTGTGTTTACTGTAAGCTTCGAGTCTCATAAATTATGTTGCACTCTGAGTTATAAGCACAGTGCACCAGGTGGCCCGAGTTATTTTAGTCCTGCGTATGCACCGATACCAATAAGGGAGTAAATTTCGTTTTACGGCTTCCATTCAAACATTTGATTCATGGTAAGGAACAATTCAAGTTTTATGTAGCATTTTGAGTAACAAAAGCTATTCACAGTCACAATTTTCTGAGATAGAGTAGGTACTGCTGGAATTGTAGGCAGGTTTTATTAGACGGTGAAGCACGAGCTGACAGCTGGCGGGCATGTTACACGGAGCGTGATATTTTTTGCAAAGACCATGTTTTGCGGCAGCAGTTAAAATTTCAGCGATGTAATTTTATACGACACACAATTTGGTAATTCTATACATAATTACGGACCATGACTAGAATTGCGTAACTAAACTATCTGAATGTAATGTAACTCTACTATTTTAAGCTTCGATTACCTACGAGCTTTATTCTCAAGCATTGCTTACTGTAAGTAAGCGTCTAATCCGTACAAAACTAAGTTTGTATGTATGGAAATTGGAAACTCGAGCTTACGGGGGACTCTGTTTTCTTGAATAGCAATTAAAAAAGCCACAGGTGAATGAACCTACTTAGGTATAGGGTAGTTCAATAGTTACTCGTAAGTCGTAAGTAGTCATAATGAAACAGTGCCACTCCTGTTCAGTTCATTAGAAGCATCGTTAAGTACCTGCGAGCTGCCCGGTGCCGCTCTCGACTTCCGGTCAGCACTCGACTCGCTTTAGGCAGTTCCTGTACTGTGCAATGCAACATCCGGTGGCAACTGGCAATAACAATTACGCATTTAGATCGGAAAATAGCACGCACATTCAAACACGTTCGACCTATGCGACTACACGGAAAAAGGGGTCAATGTTTGTTTTGTTTTTTATTTTGTTGTTCGTAATAGGTACCAAAACCAGTATTTGAAGACCAAATTCTTCGAACAGTGCGTGTATCAGTGACAGTGATGACTGATGACTTATGGGATAGGAAACCGAAATATAACTATGAGCCTCGGAAGAAGGTTCAGGGTCATCGGGCGATAGTGTGCTATGCTTTGGAGTATCCCTGCAAGATCAAATCAGGAATGAGATTTGTAGGAGAACTAGAGTTACCGACACAACTCATCACGAGTCACGAATCTTAAGTGGAAAATGAAACTGATAGTCGATGGGATCCCAACTCCCAAGGTGCTGGAATGGTGACCTCACACCGGAAAACACAGCCCTCCTCCGCTATGACGTCACATCATACGAGTCGCAGGGAGCCGATGGACACAGGCGGCGAAAGATCGAGACGTGTGGAAGTCTATACACGAGACCTATGCAATGTCCCGCAGTGAACGTCTACTATTGGTTAAGAAAACGACTTCAGAAGTAAATAAAACTTTCTATCAGAAAACTAAATCTTCCACACTTTGGTCGAAATCGCGAGCATCTGTTCGTCATTAAATAAATCTTTAGCTCATAAGCTGTTTTAGTAGACGTCAACTATTCTGTATCTAGTTATCTACGCATATATGTGTATATGGTGGAATAAAACGATTCCACGCAGGGGGTCTCCTATGGTATTAAATCAATTTAAGCCGTAACCGACTACTGGTTATTACTTTTTATTCGATATGATAATGCCTATTACAATATTTATTAAACGATAAGCACTTCGTTAAAGAAAAACAACGAGAGAAAACCAGCTGTAGATATATCTCAATTCTCACGTCAAGGACTGGTGGTTAAAATAATTTATTTCTCCATAAGTCAGTAAGAAAGTGCTAGAAGTATCGAGCAAATAGTACCTATGTTGTTTCAAATAATCGCTATAATACGATTACCAACAAGCTATAATTGCTGTCAATAAAACCGTCAACCGTCGATTGTGAAAGCAATACGACTTGCTTGGCATAAAATAGCAAAAAATATTGTCTTTGCAGCCGCACCATATTATTCACAATGTAGGTACGAAATTAAGGAGTCAAAAATTTACGAGTATGACAATAAATGTTTTTTAACATCAGAAAAAGATGTTCTCGTATTAATGTTTATTTGAAACAAGTTATAGGTAGCAGGCATTTATGTTAGTAAATAAATATTTTTATCCGTATAATATAAGCGTCATATATTTTGGACGGTCTTAATTTTATGCTATACGAGTCCATTGAATCAATAGTAGTAACATTTTCTTGATGTTTCGACGCTAGGATATGTCAAAAGAATCACCTTCTTGAGGTAACCTCAGTAACTAATCTATTATTATTGTAGGTAGATAAGCATTCCATTTTTGTTATTAAATAATAACTGAAGATAATATCCAAAATAAGCTCCTGAAACTTTATTGGCGAATTGCCAAAGTGACAGGTTGTGTTGTACCTACTACTCGTATCCGCTACGAATACTTATTATGAATGTGAAAGTGTATTTGTTTGTCTTTTAATCACGCAACAACGACGGAGCGACGGATCAACGGAGTAGTGGGTATAGTTAGGAACTTGGATAGATACATTATACAAGGATCATTTTATGTCAGGAAAACAGAGGGTACTAACTTGCGGGATTGCAATTTAAAACTTTTTATACGCGGACGAAGTCATGGCCAAAAGCGAGTACGTATAAGGCGCGCTTCTCTTGTTTAATAAATGTCACTTAACATACTTAGGGTCGATTTCACCAAAGTAAAATAAGTCTTATCCGAGTGTAAATATATTTGACAGAATTTTCAATACAAATTTTGTCAGAACGCCCAATTTGTCCCTCGGATAAACGTTACTCAACGTTAGTGAAATCGGCACTTATAGTACGTATATAAGTATAAAAATCTATCTAGGTACTATGGACTAAGTACCTACGATAAGACCTTCGATTAACTATTCAGTCACAGTTCCATTACCTTTTACACTGAGTGCGATGACTAATCTCGTTTAAAAACGTCTATGGGCCAGTTAAAACGAATAAAATATAATACAAATTATTGTTTGAGTGGTGCGACAAAAGCGTTTGTCAGTCAGTCATCAAAGTACGAATGCGATTAAGGGCCGAAACACATTGGACGGACTTCTCGGAACCGATCTTCCGTCGTAATTTACATTGTAGTACATACTTCTGTTCTGAATAGAAGTAGCTTTAGGGCCGATATTAATAAACTATTTAATCTAAGATTTTTACAGTAATACTATTAAAGTTCAAAGGTATGTACATATAGGTATAATATTAAGTAAATATTACATAAAATAAAGTGTAAAATACTACCCCAAGTGGTAACCAGTTGGTAAAACACAAAAAACAGAATGCAATCTCTAAGACGTCGATTGATTATTTTTTATTTATTAACACGCTTTACAATATTGAAATAAGCTCCTCCTGCGGAACTTGCGGCCGTGTGCAATCACCCTAAATGTCATTCCCATCAACGCAGGCGCAGCATCGAAACTCGGAAGGTTCACTCCCCAAAGGAATGTGCCATAAATCATCGTATATCCCCTGTACAGATATTATCCTCTCTCAAAGAAACCGACATGCCTTAACCGTGGCACTGCCCACAACTCATTGTTATCAAATAGAATGTTCTCAATAAAGCCAAATGTGTAGCCTGCACGAATACGATATATGTAGCTATTAAGTAGGTGAGTAATAAATAACTTACAATTTTAGACAAGAGTTATTATTTATTTATAATGAATTTTAATGATTTCATAAATACGTAATTTAATGAGAATGATAATAATTATACGTAAATTAATGAGAAATTATAATTTTACCTATACGGAAAACGAAAAATGTAAATAAATGTAAAAAAAATAATTATAAATTATACGATAAATTATTTAAAGAAAATAAGATTATTTGTGAGAAATTTACCATAACTTTACCGACAGTCAAATCTTACTTCATAACAGAAATTGTCAAGAAATAAGAAATTACATTATGTAAGGGTTGTACATATTATTAACAAAGAGAAAGTAATCACTACGTTTCATTTATTATAGTTATTAATTATCATGTAGTCTGTGGTATGGTGTACCTACCGCAGAATACAAAAATAGGTTGTTGTAGAGTATAGAGTTACAATGAGTTTTAATACACTCTATCTTAGTTACATTATGTTAATACATGTACTTTGAACAATTAACATAAGACTGTGCCCGTATTAACTAATAATTAAGTACACGGAGACGTCAAAAGCGCCGCCTTTCAAAGGCTTTTTGTTCGCAACGCTGCTCGGCGCACGCGCTGTGCATCACATGCTCTTTAGATAACACCACACATACGTGGATTTTACAACAATGATTACATGGATTCATTCATTCATATTATGAACTTCCCCCATAAGCTGGGTACTCCTTACCAACGTAGTTTTGCTTTAATTTAGAATTTATGTAGGTACATAATAATATGTCGGATTGATTTCTGCATACTTATCTTATAATGGGATGAGACCATCGATGGATGAGACACATTGAGGTTTTAAAATTTAGTTTTTGTTGTGATAAAAAAAAAGAAAAAAAAAGTAGGGCAAGTTTAATCTATAGGTGTTCTAATGTTGTTTACTGGAGATTTAATAATTCACTCTATTGTTTTTCAGTTTCATTATTGTGGGACTTAAAACCCATTATTTCTTTCCAATGTAAGAATACCGTCGTCATACTTAATTGAAATGCTCGTTTAATGTGTACTTGTTATGACGGCATTGTTAGAAAAACAACTAACGCCGATGAATACTAATTTACAGAACTTCATTTTGCATAAAGGTCAAAGACAATAACTGGTTTTTGACCTAAAAACCGTAAGACAATGTTTTCTAATCACGGACCTTAATGAGTATGGAAATATAAGAGCTAATCATCGCGACACACTCCGAAGTACTTCTTTCAAAATTTCTTGCTCTTGCCTTTTACACCCATATTCTAAGTCGTAACCTCGAAAGCCCCTCGACTCATCCTCACTCGAGGGCGCCTCAAGGAAGGACTCGAACGTCCCTCCAAATTGGTATTCTTAGTTGTAAAGCTAAGGAAATAATGAATTTCCTTGAATGAGTGTGAGTCGAGTGGAGTCGAGGTAAAATTCAACGATTGCGTCATAATTTTGAGGAATGTATCATTTGTTATGTTGGTTATACTTACTATTTTAAACGAAATTTGAACTATGGCTTTCAATTTCAAGTGTCACATATTTGTATCAAGTGTTAAAAATATGAAAGCGAACACAAAAATCCATAAAAACAAGCCAATTTTAACTGCAGGTAACCACTTGAGACAAATAGAAATGTTTTGGGTAAAAAATATTGTAACACTTGTGAAGTTAATGACTTGGGAACAAAAATATTTCGTTCGTAGTGTTTCACTGTATTCAGAGTTGTGTTGTCCTTTTTATTGTGAATTGCCCAAGTTATATTTACGTTTTGAAATGGCTGGAACTGGAAGACAGTTTTTTGATGAAAGTGAAAAGATCTGCCTGCAAGAGCTGATATTAAAATATAAATTAAACTCCATGGCTACAACTATGGGGAATGCAGCAACAAAAAAAACTGCATGGACTCGCCTTACACAGGAGTTCAATACCATTGAAACCAATTCAAAAGTAAGTACCTACTGTAACTAGATAGTTCAAAATATTATATTCTTCACACTTGGCAAACTGTATGTAACATTTTGGCAATTGTTATTTCTTGACTAACTGACCCACCCATTATGTATGTGTGGAATTTTTTAAATACATTATCATTTATCACTGCATGCAAAATCTTAATTTTCTAGAATAAGCTGTTTTCGCAGTACATAAATAGGTCAATCAGACAGTCCATTTACCTACAATAGACTAGCTTTAGGCCGCAAATTCATACGTGTACAATTTCCTTAAATCATTCCATAGAGGGGCAAATCTGAGGATACCCAACTTCTTGGAGGAAAAGTTGGATACGATACTCAAGATTTCAAATCTCTAGCTTCACCCGTTTAGGCTGTTTTGTCTTATTTAATATAATATTGTATTATTATTTTTCAGAGAACTGAAGCTCAACTTAAAAAATGTTGGGACAATATGAAGACAAGGCGTAAAAGTATATTGGCCCAAGAAAAAAGGGAAAGAATGAGAACAGGCGGTGGAGCGTTTAACCCCGAGTCACCCAGCACCTCTAGCCCAGCCCCAGTACTAGAGGATGCTCTTGCTGATCAAACGGATGTTGAGTTGATTGATGTAATCGACAGTGATAATATTCCTTGTAGTGAAGGTAAATGGCATTGAAATCCTTACTTTTTTTTTAATTTATTTTATCATGATATAATAACAAAAAGGATCACTATCTCGCCAAACTGGTGGGCCAGTTTGTTGGCGAGGTGGCGCTCAATACTAATAAAATAGTTACTTAACCTTATAATATAAGATACTTAACGCTAACCTGTATTAGAGCACACATTTGCACATCTACTCGTTGTGATAATCACATACATGATATCACATGATACGACATATTCCGAATTTCACATGGATGAAGTCTAATAAACATCTAATATTATAAATGCGAAAGTGTGTTTGGTTGTTGGTTTGTCCTTCAATCACGCTGCATCAGAACTACGGATCGACATGATTTTTTGCATTGATATAGGTGAGGACCTGTAGAGTGGCCTGTAGAAGACCTGTATATTTAGGCTACTTTTTATCCCGGAAAATCAAAAAGTTCCCGAGGGATTTTAAAAACTAAATCCACGCAGACGAAGTCGCGGGTATCAGCTATTATATCTATATATATAAATATTTTAATAAATACTTTAATAGATGGATGGATGGATGGATGGATGGATGGATGGATGGATAGATGTTTGGATGGATGTTTGTTACTCTATAACTCCTCAACGAATGAACCGATTTGGCTGAAATTTGGAAAGAGATAGCTCATAGCCAGGATAACACATAGGCCATTTTCTATCCCGGAAAATTAAAGAGTTCTCGCGGAATCAAAAAACCTTAATCCACGCGGACGAAGTCGCGGTCATCATCTAGTTTTTAATAATAATTGGATTTTTTTTTACAGTATTGCAAATAGATCATTTGATCTTGCCAGATACACCTCCTGAGGTCTCGGCTGCAACTATTGAGACCAGAACACAAAGTTTAAATGAGTCTTTGGCAGGGAGAGGTAAAGTAAATCATCATTTTTATATGTGTGTGTGTGTGTGTGTTGCTATAAAAGTCAACATTAATATTGTTTAACTGTTAACTCTAATAACATCATATTTTATATTATATTTACAGATGATATTCTAGACACTACTCCGCGCCTTTCCGATTCCCGTTTGACTAGTTATAGTGTAGCTCCATCGCAAGGTACGTAATATCTACTTATTAAAAATCCTAATTAGTATTAAACTAGGTGATGCCCGCGACTTCGTTCGCGTGGATTTGGTTTTTAAAATCCCTCGGGAGATCTTTGATTTTCCGGGATAAAACATAGCCTATGTCGCTATCCAGGTCTTCACCTATACCCAGGCAAAAAGTCACGTCGATCCGTAGCTCTGTTGCGGCGTGATTGAAGGACAAACCAACAAACACACTTTCGCATTTATAATATTAGTATGATTGATTGTTTTAAATGACGATCTCCCGGTTCTATTCCGGTAAAATATTATAATTCCCATACCCCTACCAGGTTAACCTGCCATCATCTTACATTTAATTATAACTTACCACTAGGTGAGATCCCAGTCAAGGGCTAACTTCAAGTAGCAGAATTTAAAAAATCATATAAAGTAGCTTCTCGAAATAATTGGAAAAAACTACCTCAAAATACTGTATATGCATCTGACTAACCGACCTTTAACTATGACTGTTACATTTCAGCATCAAGAAATATACGGACGAAAGTGATTGAAGAGGAATTCCGTATTCGTCAAAAAACTTATGAAAGATCCCAAAAAAGGGAAGAGGAGCTGCACAAGTTAAAAGTAGCAGAAAAGGAGTGGATGATTAGGGCAGCAGAGGAAAATTTCCTGAAAGTTAGGGCTGAAAGAGAAGCGGCAGAGGAACTTGTTCGATGTAATAGAGCCAAGAGAGAAGAGGCTGAATTAAGTTTACTATGTTTAAAAAATAAAAACTTACAAAATTAAATTAGTCTTCATTTATTTTAACACCATACATAATATAAAAAAATACAACAATAATCATATAATTTAATGAAAGAAATAAGTCAATTTAAAATCTTAAGCTTAAAACTATTCCTGTTTACATCTTAATATATATATTTCTTGTGTGCGTGTGTATGTCACTGAACTCCTCCTAGACGGCTGGACCGATTTTGATGAAATTTTTTGTGTGAGTTCAAGGGGATTCGAGGATGGTTTAGATTCACAATTTGGTCCACTGGAAAATGTTTATTTAACTAATTTTTCATTAATAAGTAGTGGCGGTACGAAGTTCGCTGGGTCAGCTAGTTTAATAATATAGTAGGTAATAATTAATTTTTAATTGCTAACTAAAATGCCTTACTATAAATGCAGCTCTAATAACACTACCTCGTACTGTATCAATTGTCTGTGAAACTGGGACCACATCAAGATCGTTCATGGGTTCAGGAATTTCTTGATTCGTCTCGATACTAATATTATGTAGTACAGCACATGCTACTATAATATTACATGTATTTGGTAAATTATTTTGTAATTTTCTATTCAAACAGGCAAATCTTCTTTTCCATACACCATTAAACCTCTCTATAATATTTCTGGTGCTAATATGAGCTCTGTTATATTTAATTTCAGGTTGTGTTTGTGGATTATGAACAGGCGTGTACATGTATGACGTTTGTGCATAGCCGCTATCGCCTATCAGTAAACCTGCAAATTCCCCTTCTTCAAATCTCATGTGACACCTGCTGTTTGTGAATATTCTTGAGTCATGGACTGATCCAGGCCAGCGTGCTACAATATCAAATATTTCCATTTGTGGGCCACACACAATTTGCACATTTATTGAAAACCAACCCTTACGGTTGCGAAATACTTCGCCGTTTTGTCGGTTAGGATTTTTAATAGGTATATGTGTACAATCTATGCATCCTATAACCCCAGGAAATCCGGCAATGCGATGAAACTGTATCTTCACATTAGCTTGCTCAGGAACGTTTGGAAATTTAATGAAACGTCCTATTTTTAAAGCTAGTGCTTTAGAAATATTAGCCACAATCTTTGATACAACTGATTGACTTATTTTGTGCAAATCTCCGCAAACGATCTGGAAACAATAGTTACCATTAATTAATTATCAATAATAGGTACAAGACGACGATAATACATCTGTGTAGATTTTGGTTTTGTGGTGCCCGGGAGCTTTAGTTTTCCGGGATAAAAATGGGCTGAATTTCATGAATCTCAGTTGAACAGATGGGTCATGAAAGTGTAGGTACCAAACAAGTGCTTTCGCACATATATATAATATTATTACTACTCATTGCATCTAACTTTCGCATTTATAATCTACTCTAGAAATCAATGCCTTGAATTTCTCTTACAATCATAAGATGACTTAAGTACTACACGACTGTAAACCACTTAATATGTACTTACTTGAAAGTTTCCTGTTGCGTAAAATCGCAAAGCGGCTAGCACTTGAATCATGGGTGGAATTGGCATTCCACGATTGTTAGAACCCATAGGATTTTGGATTAGTAGCGGTAACAAAAACTGTGCCACAACATCTTTGGTAAAGCGATATCTAATTTTAAATTCATGTTCGTCATATAGCTCTATCGGATTTTCTGCATCTCGTAAATATCGACGCGATAAGTATTCATAAGGACTATCGCACATATATTCAATAAACTCTTCGAAAGACATTTTAAAACTCTGATAAAATACGCGTTATTTAGCTAGGATTCACTCAAAACATCCTCAAGGTAGATGCCGATCAACCTTACGTTTGACAGTTGCTTACTCCACTCATACTCACCTCGAGTGAGGAAACTCCTCGAGTGGAGGTGAAAAATTACAACTAAGAATATGAAATCGCCTCAGTGAGGTAGAGTCGAGTCAAGGAAATCATGAGGTTACGACTTAGAATATGGGTGTTAGTTTTCAGTATTCAGTAAGTACCCGGTAAGCAACCCCTCTGGAGTTAGAATTTTCAAAGATTATGAAACACGTTCTTTGTTTTTAATCGAAAGCCAAAATTACATACTTTCATACGACTTTTCAACCCCTTTTTAACCCTCTTGGGGGTGAAATTTCAAAAAATCCTCATTAGTGGGTGCCTACTGCCTACGTCATAAACGGAACCTACAGTCAAAATTTCATGTCTATAGGACCAGCGGTTTACTACTAATCCACTAAGGATTACAGAACTGCAGTCTGAAAATCATAAGAGATAATACTGCCCTAAAGCGTGAACGCGCGTGAAATTAATTCGGTTCAGATGATGAGTAACGAAGCGGACACAAGCTCCTTTACTATAAAGTTTCCAAGGTTTGTATTGGGTGACAGTGAACTTGGCTTGTCTATGGCAGTGGTCTGAGGCGGCGGGTGGCGCGGCCGGACCGGCGCGGGCCCGTGGGCGGCACTTGTTCTTGCGCAACTATTTGGGAACTTCGGCTCTTCGTGCGCATGTGACAGCTCCGGCTCGCATCGCCACATTAGCATTCTACCGTTAACTCCACTTGCCAAGGCAAACTTATGACGACATTCACCTACTACCCACACAACCAAATAATTAATTCAGCACATCTAACTTTGTCTATCATTCTTTATTTGCAGAGGTTATTAGGAATCTTAACTAGTCTTCGTCAATCTATTTGAATGCTGAGAATATAATAAAGATAATAAAGAAAAGGTCGTTAGGTGTAGGCTAGTATAAGTGATAGTTATTTCAAAATTACAAATAGAACTTCAATTTTATTTATTTCATTACAATTTGTTAGCCAAAATTGCAATTTGCCCTTGTTCATAAGTTGTAGGTATGCGAT
Organism: Oeneis ivallda; assembly: GCA_029955525.1. Classification (NCBI taxonomy): domain Eukaryota; kingdom Metazoa; phylum Arthropoda; class Insecta; order Lepidoptera; family Nymphalidae; genus Oeneis; species Oeneis ivallda. The sequence goes on along the minus strand of JARPMR010000002.1, from coordinate 16,017,654 downwards.
TTTTTATAACCTACTAACTAGGTTGTAGAAGGGAAGTGGGAAGATAAGTACAGTGTTACCAACCTTTTCTTAATTAAGTACATATCTTATCACTATTATATGAACAAAAGTTATTGATATAATATAAAGTAATTAAAAAACAATAAAATAACTCTGCATAGATAAAAAATTTATCACTCAAGAGAGAGATATCATTTTGTCATTTTCATTTTAAATTAAGCCATTATGTAATCGTTCAAGAAAGGTAATAGAAATAATAATTAATCTTATGTATTGTCAATGTTTATAATATTAAGATTCATTATGTAAAAGTGCATTATGAACGCACTATCGATAACCTATAAGGTCAGAAACAATACGCCTTTGTTGATAAAGTACAGTTCTGATAATTTCTTACTAAATAATAAACTCTGTTCTGTTGTTTTTATTTCCCAATTTAAATGTCCCTATTTACTATTTTCATTTGAATTATTATAATTTATGATATCTAAATCAGCATCACCAAGTAAACGAATAGCGTCAACGTTTTGAAAATTTGAAATGCCAATTTTTCAAAACGTCATTATTATGAGCAACGAACTCAACACAATTCTAAGTTTACTTGGTGATGATGGAATAGTCTATTGAGTCATAAGAAATGTAAATTAACAATAATTGTATTTTAAAAAACAAGCTTTTAGTAGCTGGCTACATCATTAGACTCGGATATCATGTAGGACTATAGTACTTTTTACTTACGAATCAAATCGATAGGGTTAAATCGCTTAGTTACTTACAGAGTTCCTCTACACCCAGTAGCCACCTTCCAGCTCCATCATGAGAACCTGGATATCATCTAGGACCAGAGTACTTACTTGTCAAGATTAATCAAACGAACCCAAACTCGATGGGTAGGTTACGTATATATTACGTATATAGGTATAATACGTCGTTTAATTACAGAGTTCCCACAACCACCTTCCAGCTCCATAATTAGAACCTGAATATAATCTAAGACCAGATTACTTAACTAAACTACTTTCCCTCAAACATGGTTGAGCGAAGCAACGGCTGGGGCATGCGTCATGCTCGTGAACGGGTGCCACCGGCGGGAATGGGGCTACTCTGTGTCTGCCCATCTTAAGATATATTGCATTGTTAGTAGGTATGCATTTTTGGAACTTCCCTCATTGTGGAAACACTGCATACAGAGCATAGTATTTATTGTATAGTAAATTTGTTTTGAAAAGAGAAACGACCGAGTTTCTTGCTGGTTCTTCTCGGCAGGAAGGGTATTCCGAACCAGTAGTAACCAAAAGCACTTGTTAAAAGTTTATTTGAATAAAAAAATACGTATTTATATTCTAAGTATTCTATTCTAAACTAATCAAACGAGCCCAAATTCGATGGGGTTATATCGTTTTATTACAGAGTTCCAATAGCCATCTTCCTGCTCCATCATCGTGCATCAGCTCCGTGACACAATAATAATGCATTGTCATCTGATTTACACATACAATATGCAAACTTCAACTCAATCGGAAACCGGGAACTATAAGTTGGTTGAATAAAAGTTTGTAAAAATTCGAGTTATCATTGACGCTGCGTTTTGCAAGGTAGCTTATCCTATAAACATAGTATTCCTTACTACCGTAGCTTATCCAAGTTAGACTGCAATCTGCAACATCACTAAAGCTATGAAATTAGATCGGCACGGCAAACGTCAATGATTAATAATAATTTCATTATTAATACCTATAAAAAATCTTTTTAAAAAACCGAATACAAACGCCCGTGCCACAACAAAGTATATAATTTATTGTTGATATTTTAAGAAACGTTCGACCGATTTCGATAAAATTTCAATAGGACCACCTGGGAAGTATAACCTTTGAAACAAAAAAAGAATTTTCCAAATCGGTTCTGGTTCCAAGTCTGTGGTTGTCTGTAAAGTCGGTTTACGGACGATAGTTTTACGTGATAACGTCATAAAGAAAAATTGATGAAAAATTGTATACTTTTATGAATTGAGTTGAATTATTATCACTGAATTATTATTATTTTGTATAATATAATACAAAGAAGTTAATTGAAAATTACAATTTTCTCTAGTCATAAGCCAACACTTGGGCCGATCGTGCCTCTCTATCACTTGTTCCGCGCTCTCACTTGCACGCGCAGGCTCAGGCGGAACGTGACACTTTTTCGTGCGTGCAGCCGGTGTTCATCGATTTATAAGACGTTATCACGTCAAAAAAAATTTTTTTTTTTTTTAAATATATTATGTCTATCATGCGATCAGCTACAACAGCTATAAGCAGATCTTTTCAAGGTATGTTGGCATGGGAGGCTGTCCATCCAGTGATGGATCTGCCTCTTAGGTAATTAATAGGTTTTGCTCAATCTGTAAAGTCCCATAAGGAACCGCGTTTAAGCCTTCTAAATTCCATTGGGAAAGCAAGTGATGTAGCTAATTCGTTTTGGTGAGTGTTCAACCGTTCTTTGTAGGTCTTTGCTCTGTGTTCGATTTCTTCTTTTATCGTTTTTATGTGGAGATGCTCGTGCAGTTCCGATATCTTAGTGAACCATGGAGCATTTGCTATGTTTTTAAGGACTTTGTTTTGAAATCTTTGTAGTATTTCTAGATTTGAGTTCTTGGCTGTGCCCCAAAGCTCGATGCCATACGTCCACACTGGCTTTATTATGGTCTTGTAAATAAGTAGCTTATTATTCAGGGACAGCCGCGAGTGCCGTCCCATAAGCCAGTTAAGATTTCTGAAAATTTGATTGATTTCATCGCGTTTTTTCATTATGTGGGGCTTCCAGGTTTGTTTTTTGTCTAAGTGTATCCCAAGATATTTTGCTGTCTCACTATGAGGTATGATATTATGTCCAAGTTTAACAGGGGCATAGACGTCTTTGCGGAGAGTAAAAGTTACATGTGCAGACTTATTTGAACTGGCTTTTATACGCCATTTGGTCATCCATTTCTCTATCTTGTTCAGGTGATTTTGTAATATGTCTGATGCCATCATTGGATCTTTATTGTTGCACAAAACTGCAGTATCATCAGCAAAAGTAGCGGTAAGTACATTTCCTGATGTGGGAATGTCTGCAGTGTAAAGTGTTGGTATAGTGTTGGTCCCAAGAGAGAGCCTTGAGGTACTCCCGATTCAATGTTATGGAATTCTGAGTACGCATCATTAATTCTAACTCGAAATATTCTCTGTTGCAGGTAAGATTTCAAAAGCATATAGAGGTTATGAGGGAGATGATTCTTTGCCTTGAAGAGTAATCCATTGTGCCAGACTTTGTCGAAAGCTTGTTGGACATCCAGAAATACGGCCGAGCAGTACTCTTTATTTTCAAGGGCATTTCTTATTTTACTAACTACTCTGTGCACTTGTTATATTGTGGAATGACCACTCCTGAACCCAAACTGATGTTGAGGGATGAAATCTTTTTCATTAAGGATAGATTTGAGCCTATACAAAGTTATCTTTTCAAACACTTTAGATAATGTTGGTAGTAGACTGATAGGTCTGTAGGATGATACCAAATGCGGTGGTTTACCGGGTTTGGGGACCATTATTATTTGTGATACTTTCCAAATATGTGGGTAGTGGGACGTTCTCAAGATACCATTGAAGAGTTGCGTCACAAAGACAATTGCTTTTCTTGGTAGTTGCTGTAAGACCTCTGCTGTTATTAAACAAAACCCTGGGGCTTTGTTCAAGTCCAGTTCTTTTATTACCCTACAGACTTCTTTAGGGGAGCAACTTTTTAGCGGTGGGCTGAGTTGTAAATCTGTAGCTAAAAACTCTTTAACTTCTTTATCAGTATCTGGATCGCCGTTGTTAGAGGTGAATACTTCACTTAGGAACTGGCCAAAAGCTTTAGCACGTTCACTATCTTTCCTAGCCCAGGTGCCGTTGTCCAGTTTTAAAGGATGCTGTGCTAAAACGGGTGCCGCTTTACTTGATTTTACTACCCTATAAAGTGAGTACTCGTTCTTTGCTGACGCAGACAAATTTTCCAATTTATTTTGTAACGTCTCGTCATCGATCTCTTTTAAATACGATCTTAGTTCTACGATAGCACGATTTAGAGCTTTTTTGTCTGAGGGATGGCGACTACTATGCCAAACTATCCTAAGTCTTCTTTTTTCGAGCACTTTGTCTCTTATATCCTTCGGTATATTTTTGCTGCCTGGGATATGACAACGTCAAAAAATTAAAATTAAAAAAAAAGATTCCGACGAATTAATAACCTCCTTTTTTGAAAATTCGGTTAAAATGAGTGAACTATCTCTGCAGTTGTCTGTATTTATTTGTACTAGTGGCAATGATTCTGGTGACTGGTCACAGCAGCATGCAATGTCACTAAAACAGATGCCTCTTGAAAATATACGACTTGTTATCTTTGCGCTATACAAAAGTTCAAGTAGATATAGGTACCCAGCTTCAGGCAGACGAGTTGCATATGTGTCGCCTGCAACCAATTCGAATATTTATAACTCTACAACTTGAAGATAAACCTGTAGAATTGACAGTTATGCCATTCGAACTGTGTAGTTTTGGTTTATAAAGAACTAGCTGATAAGCTGATGCCTGCCACTTCGTCCGCATGGAGTTAGATTATTTTTTAAATCCCTAGGGAACTCTATGATCTTCCGGGATAAAAAGTAGCCTATGTCACTCACCACTATACCTATGCAAAAAATCACGTCAATCCGCAGCTCTGTTGCGGCATGATTGAAGGACAAACCAACAAACAACCTCACTTTCACATTTATAATGTTAGTATGATTTTTCAAATTATTTTCAAATTAGTGCAACGGGCGGGGTTTGTACCGTTGACCTTTTAGATCAAACCAAATCGAATTTTTTGATAAGTTAAAAATATTAGGTTGATACCTATCTAGAGCAATTTGTATCCGAAATCTGCTAGTGTTTGATAAGAAATAGCGCCGAATTTTGAAAGTTCAAAGAGGAAGAAAGGCGCAATCAAACGCCGCCGTCGACGTCGAGTCGAGAGCCTCCCGAGAGGCCAAATCCTTGTTTCCGTGATCTGTGCCAAATCCGGAATTTTCCAATTTCGGAGGGTTGAGTTTTGTTTTGTTGTTTGTTTAGTGTTCTGACAGCAAACTAAACTATATTATGAGTTATTAAACGTTATTCTTATTGAAAGCTAAATTGTAAGGGAACCATCGTAAACTTGCCCTAAAGTGCTTCCTGCAAAGTTATATTATTTATTATGAAACGGGTTATCGTTAAGTTTTCCGGTGAAAGTAGCCCCAATAGTTATTTGTATTTCCAAGGATAACTTATTTAGTTTCTTCAGGTACCTACTACTATAATAAGATAAATTACTATTCTATACTTTCAATTAGGAATAATAACGAATAGTTTTACGTGATAAGGTCATAAAGAAACATTGATGAATAAATGTGTCACAACTCACAAGCCAACGCTTGGCCCACAGCCTCCTTTACTCTACAAGCCAACGCTTTGGCCGATCGTGCCTCTCTATCGCTTGTTCCGCGCTCTCGCTTGCACGCCTAGGTTCAGGCGGAACGTGACACTTTTACGTGCGTGAAGGCGGTGTTCATCGATTTATAAGACTTTATCACGTCAAAGATGGATTTTATTTTTCGAACATTATTGCTGGCATGCATTAGCTATCTATGTTAGAGGCGAAATATTTTGGTAAAACACGGCCTGCAGTTGTAGGTTCAGTATGACGAGAGACATAAGAATAATGGACATTGACAATAATCGGAAAATTATCCTCAGAGCCAATTGAAGGAATGTATCCGGCGGCTCTAGCCGTTTAGGAGCGGCGTCAATTATTCCTCATTGGCTTCGTTAGAGCGGGAGCTGGCACGTGGGAAAACTGGGATATCCTTTCACATTTGCGCGTGACATTCTTAAATGACGTAAAATTTGCATGTGTACGTAGCGTACTCGTAGCCACAGAATACATACCTACTTAGGTACTGTCGTAGCATAAAATTCAGGCATCATAGACACCGGGCTTTGGGAAGCTTGGATCGAAAGCTTACAGAAACTCACGAAACAGCGTTTTTGCAATTAGAAAGAACTACGAGCATCGCGTGCGTTGAATTAGGCTTTATTTTGTTTTTCCGCGAAAAATCCTATGTCATAAAGAAATCTTTATTATTAAGTAAGTAGGTACATATTTTATCTATTTACATTTGTGATTATACCCGTGCCTATGGAATTTAGTAAATAGCTGATCGAGACATAAAAACTAAAGTGACTCTGTAATTTCCTACAAAGGTACCCAATTGTACCTAGTACTTAAATAAATTATTGTTCCTGCATTAATTTAGGTACTTTATATTCTAAATGAATGAAATATATTATACTGAAAGTTAGTATTTAAACACCTGTTACCTAGTCATTTAAGTACGATAACATCCATAATAATTATTATTTAAATTTTAAATGAGGAGCTGACACTGAAGGTGAAGAATATTAAGATACCTAATCTTTTACTATGTAGGTACATACTTATAGTACTTATCTAATAATTATTAAACGGGATAATCTAAAATACATAGGTACGTCTATCTTCAGTTAATAAAAACTATCTAATAGGTACTGTCTAGGATTTGTGAAATTTGAAATGATAATCACAGCCCGAAAATTCGTTTATGTAATATTCTTATTCTATTTTTATTCTTCTACGAGCTAGCTATGACTGCGGTCTCACCAAGTGGTAAGTGACGATGCAGTGGTAGTCCAATATGGAAGCGGGCTGCCGTGGTAGAGGTTATGCTAGGATCTAGCTTACTCGGAATTTTCATGGTAGATTTCACTAGCAAAATATCGGATTAGTTTAAAATACCTGTAATGCTAGCTGCAGCGGCCCACTGACGCGGCAGGCTGGCGGCGGAGATTGGTATCCCCAGAAGCAGTTCCAAGGCATTTTGATTCATTTTCGAAAACCGGACAAATACGTTAACTTTGCCTCAAACTCACACTTCCCATTTCCCACATAATATCTAGGCATTTTTGAATATTTTATTTATCCATTATTTAGAATCCAAATGGGTGAGAAGGCAAGTAAAAACTACATTCATGGATTACGTTTTCTTCAAGTATACAGCGACGTAGAAAAAATGGGTGTACACAGTACGGGCGACCCAGAGCTCGAGCGCGGCGCTACTGCGGCGCCGGCACCCGGCCCAGCTGATCCGCTCCCATCAATGATCATCACTGGGGAAAAGGTTCTACAAAAACATACAGGGACAGGGCTGATCTATAGATCGTTCACTCTACTCAGGTATAAGACAGAGCTAAATGAGACAGATTTATGTCAGAACAAAATATTTGTGGGACCGTTCATTTTGAGTCATGTGGATGGAGATTATCGATCGATGTATTTATCACGCCTATCAAAATATTATACAGCGTAGGAACTTAGGAAGTAGAAACTTTATTTAACTTATCAGACGTAGATTAAGATTTTAAATAGGAATAAGAATAATTTATTCATCTAAACATAAAATTAAACACTACTTCATTACAATTTCAATTTTTATAAGGGCGGGGTACCGAATATTATGTTAATTACACACAAATTGCATCTGAAGCTGAACTAGGAGGCCCTGTGCTTCAGCTTCAGTGCCTACTCCCCTGGACGTTTATTGCGTACAAAATCAAAATTATTCAAAATAATAAAATAAAAACAAAAACATTGTAGTGGAAAAGTAACGGTGTGAGAATAACATTATATATAAGTAATATGTATTATTATATAAATAAAAGTGTACTTACCTACCTACTTAAAAGACCAAAATTTTAAATAAAATCCTAGTTCACTTTAGTCAAATCGCCATAATTAATTTTAATACCTTTTATATTTTTTTTTACTTTAATTTACCTACATAGTAGAATTGTTACTCTACCTATACATATACATATAGATTTAGTAGGTATAGGTAACGGTAAGATCCTACAAAAATTCAGTGAACATTTTACCGTAAAAATAACTTAACACTTAGTCACCACTCACCAGCGTACATGCAGAGTATACTTCTAATGGGTAATCAAAACAGTTTTATGGTTATATCATTAACATGCATACAACACTCTAAATCCATTAAAACCAATCTACAGAATTGTGTGACCGAGATTATCCTGACGATTGTCCCGCTTCAAGTATAGTCGCGTCGGTCAAATACCAAACGCCCATCATGTGGTCATTTATGATTTTTGGATAGGTTTATTGACCATTCCTATTTTATTAAATCGAGTTTGTTGGTCTTCCCTACATGGATTAAATTATCACGCAACGCTTTCGATTAAGACGTAGGTATTTAAAAAAAAACTGACAAATAGATCAATAGCCATAGGTAACAATAATAGGACTGAAAATGTCGTAAAATTAAATTAATGTAGCGAATAATATGTAAATGAAGTGAAATTTCAAATTAAGTATAATAATATTTTATTGTTTTTAAAGAATATAAGCCATGCTTGATCTTTCTCCCCTCCAAATAAGCATAAAGCTTGTCTCGAGGTTGGGGTACGACAATAGTGCAATGGCTGGGGATTGACTCGCCGACCTTTCAGTTTCAGTCCGCATCTTTAACCATTGGGCAATTGAGGATTAATAGTTACTTATAGGTACTTATTTTGGTATTTCACTTATCTCTAGTTCTACAGTTGGTTCATTTTCCCCAGTCCAAATTCGCAGATTCCGTAGAATGGAAAGAAATACCTAAGAATAAATGATTAAAGTAACAGTTAACCTTGTAAAGGTAGGTACATAATATAGGAACATTATTCCCAACAAAAAATAAAGAAAAGAGTATATAAAGCACAATAGATACAAACTCGAATAATAAATTACTCGAGTTACACCGCCGCGCCGCGCCGCTGCGTAGCACCCGCATTCAAAAATTACGATCTCATAAATGTAGGTATTACATGATAACATAGATACAGGCTACACAACAAACCTGAGGTATCCGAGGAGCTGCGTTGACCACAGGCGGGCTTCTGCGGTCTCGGAGTCGGGACCATGCACATCGCCAGGGCATACTTCTGTGTGCTGTTCTTAGTAAATCAGACCGCAAACAACAATTTTTCATCCATCATGATAGTTTACAAAGGCAAGGAGCTATTTTTGTCTCTTTCTACTTTTATTGACCACATATTATTGACTAACGTTATTTTTTTATTTAAAAAATAAACTAAGCTAATTATTGTGTTTTGTGCGTGGTTAACGTGCAACAGGGCAACAGGCGTGGATATACGCATGCGTGCGAACTACGAGCCGCGCGAATCGGGACTACGCCGCGTATCTCTCCCAAGTCCCAGGCTACTTACTGTATGTAAGTATTTATTATTGCAAGGTAACCAAGGAAAGGAATCCCGATCCCCGGTCTGCTTGCTGTTTCATTTCATTACGCATTAAATAATATACAGTGTGAGTCTTCATAATGTGCACATATTAAAATGAGTAAAACTATGCTTAATTTTATCGACGGAAAATGTTTTAAAAAAATCTAAAATTGTTTTTATATATATTTTTATAGAATTTTTAAAAGTTTTGTTCTCTACTGTGACATTTAAACGAAATGATCTATCACGATTAATTAGACGGATTAATGATTGGAAGTAATTTTGCGTCCTCATCAAATAAAATTAAAAAAAAACTACCCACAATTGAAAATAAACATGTTTTTTAGCAAAAATGTTTTTTTTCACCAATTTTCACAATAATCATAAAATTTCTCAATAAAACACCCACATTACCTATTTTTTTATTACTTTAAGTTTTTTTTGATTGTATACCAAACTACCCTACCTACCTACTGATAAAAATTGCATGTTTATAACTCAATTTCTTATGAAGTGTTAAAGAAAGGCCTAGCGCACGGCTACGCACTAATGGTTTAGATTTTATTGTAGATATCCTTTTTTGTGAATTTTTGCTCGCTTTGTAATTACTTAGATTGTAGTGAAGTATAGACAGACACTTCGATTATACCAAGGTCTTTATTAGAATTTAAAGTAGGACACTTTAAATTCTAATAAAGACCTTGGTATAATAACTTGGTACTTTTAACTATTTGAAAATTAATTGAACTTACCTAAAAATTATAGATGGCTCTAATAGGTAACACAGATTCATATAAGTTAGCCAGGTAGAAGCCCAATAGGTATACGAAAATATGAACAGCGCATTCATCGGGCTTTGTGGGTAGGTAACTAACCACTTTACACAATTTGGAGCAATTACAGAACATTTTGTTTGACCTCGTCGATTAATTTACCTTACCTATTGATGTTACATTCTCTAATTAGAGCCAATTAACGTTTGCTTCTGTATCAAATATAGAACATACGTCAAACTTATGCGTCAATATCAGATAGTCGTAATTCCTAGTGCCATGAATGATATCAGATTTAGGTATTCTACCTACCCATTTATACAGGGTTACTGATAATAATATGTGTATATAATATGTAGGCGAGGTCATTTGCAACCAAATGACCCCTAGGCAAATGTCTACAATTTTCAAATTTTAAGTAGGGGCAAGTGCTGTTATTATGGATGCTTGTACCTGTGGACACAATCTTTTCCGTCGAAACCAGCAACCCTAAAATTCTAGTTTGAACACGAGCTGTCAACCATAGACAAAGCTTTACGGTCGCGTTCAAATTAGAATTTTAGGGTCGCTAGTTTCGACGGAATCGATTGTGTCCACAGGTACAAGCGTCCATAGGATACGTCACTTGCCCATACAGTTATTTTTTTCACAATAATTGCATTGTATTTACCCAATTACTAATTTCTGCTACCTTTCTGTTCATCTCGTTGGATACCTGAGAAGTTGTACATGTTTTGAAAATGTTTGACAAAATGGTGGAAATTTTCCTAGGGGTCAAAAGGGGTTATTTGGTTGCAAATGACCTCCGCTACATCCCCTTATAAAGGATTGCCAACATATTACCAGAAACCCTGTAAGTATATCCGCTAATTTAAAGAACCATAGGTAGTAGTTATCCAGTAAAGTATGGTTGGTAGTGGTAGTATCTTTCAATAAATAATTATTGATAATTATTTACCAATAATTAGGTACCTATAATTATTGGTCGTAAGCATAGGTAACTAACATTTTTGTTATTATTTTTAGGTACTTATGAGAAAAGAGCATCTTTCATCCGCTACGTAAACGTTAGGTCGGTGCTACGAGTATATTGTAAAGTCTACATACGCAAGTCGCAACTCTATTCAGACTATGAGGGTATGTAGTGTACCTACACTACATACCCACTATACGTACTACCATACATACATAATAATTTTATCTACTCCTACGAGTACCTACTCGTAGGAGTAGATAACAATTATTATGTAAGTAGCCAGTAGGTACAAGGTACTTAGGTATCTAGTATCTACCTTTTGTGTGCAAAGTTGAATCTACCTACTATTATATATTTATCTATGTGCCTACGGTGTAGCTAAGTACTGAACTACAGAGTACACAGATCATAATTATATTATCACAATTAGATGGTCTCCTTTCAAGCTTATATGTAATAAAAATCAATAATAAAATCATATAATATTATTATTTTTTATTTCTTCTAACAGGGGGCAACTAAAAGATAAATAGGTAATTTCTCAAAATCAGTTCGGGTGAAGAAAAAATTATCTATACTAGCGGCACGCTATGATGGCCGGTTTAAAATTTATAAATTAATAAATTTTGAGTCCTAAACCTAAAACTACATTCGATAAAATTTATGAATCTCTGCACATCACTATCGTCAATAACGTAATACAATTATTTCCTTCAAAGTCGTTATCAATTAACGGAACTTCATGAGCGGACAAACGTCAAACCGGCCATCATAGCGTGCCGCTAGTATAGATACTTAACGATCGGTGCGACATCCGATACGGTGTTGTTCTGCTGGAACAAGCTGCCGTACCGTATACGTAAGGTATAGGATAGGATGTTCAAGCGGTCCTTTCTCCAGGATGAGCTCCGCTAGGGTGGCACTGCGCCGGCGCATATTCTGCTTCGCGAAAAGAGTAGGTACTTAGGTAGGTATCGGTATTAGGAATACCTAAATAACTTACCTACTTACTGAAGGGTGATGTAACCTAGAACGTCTATACTTAGGTATATTCTGTCGATTGTGCTGGTACATCGGAAACCGAGAAAATGAGGGGCCCAGATAAGTAAGTCATCTAAGTATAGATATTATATATTTCGATTTCTTAGTTCCGATACGTAGTAGGTACTATTATATAGATATTCTGTGGTTCCGATGTGACGGATTTTATTAGAACATGTACCTAGTACTGTACTTAGTAGATACCTACTTATTGAAATAACAGTAATAGTGCCTAAAGTAAAAATATATTATTAAAATTGATTTCAGAGCGAGCTACGACTTCGTTAAATTAAAATAAGACCCCTTACATGTATGTAAGTCGGTCTCGCGGCTCGCCTGAATCTAACCAGAGTTATGGTGAGATCTATAGACGGCACTCCCACTCAGCTTAGACTCAAGACTGAGTTAAAACGAGACAGATTTATGTCACAACATATATGTCTCTCATTTTAGCTCTATCTTGAGTCTTGGGCAGAGCCAGAGTACGATCTATAATAGATCTCAGCCTTAGAGTGCAGTCAATACGATCTCAGCTAACGATGTCTAGCGTTTGCTGATCGATATTAAAGTTTACCTGTAACATACTCGGTTTAAAAATAAGTTAATAGTGTACTTACCTCTTTTATTCTTTGAAAATAAAAAAACCATGACACCAACTTTCTTATCAGCTTCGAAACAGCACACCTTATTTTCTTGCACAGTACTATGACGCTAACAGAGATTACTACAATCATTATTATAAAGGGATAATTATTCTCCATAGTCCGTGGCAAAAACGCACTGCAGTCTACAACTGCTCTTTTTTATTACTAAATAAAAACACAGCCAACATTGCTGATGTTATAACGTCGGACGTTATAGCAGAGTCGTGGTCGCTAGCAATGAACATTATAAACTGAAACATTGTGCGAATTGGCCTTTCTGAACTCTGGTTCGAGTTCAAATTATTCATGAATGCAACATTTAAATTGGCCGCGTGTAAAACCGAAAGTTTTTGGAATCAATTCCCAGTTAGGACAGTTTGAATATTCCCAAATTAATAGCTAGGTTCTGCTTTAGAACGATGGGTAGCAAATAAAACTACTTATCATTTAGATATAATTATATTTTCGAATCTAAAATGTACAAAAAAATACAACTTAAAAGTAATGTACTCTTAACACCTGCTTTTCTCGATGGATAAAAATATTACAATCTGAATACCTCCGAGGTATCGGTAATGTCGGGCTTCATTAATTGACAATGATCGTAACATGGTAAAAGTTCTGGAGCAAGCTATTAGGAACAAAAACAGTAAGCTACTCATACTATTATCAGTTTACAACTTAATTTTATATTATCTGTTCTGAATTATTCGAATTTTATACCTCAAACAATAAATTCGTTTTCACTAATATCAGGGCGGTTATGTAAAAAGGCTTTGACGAGACATCGGTGTATCCGTCGCAGCGATATTTTGAAAGCGGTAATATTGTAATCTCACTAGTAAAATTACCATGGCACGGCTTCCTGTCAGATGTTTTGTAAAATATTACGGTCAAAGCCAAATTTTACGAGAAAATAATTTTTCCTAGGTCAAATTAGTTCTTCTGAAATCGGGTTTGAATTGAGTCGAATATAACCTTTAAACGAAAATCTGAACACCCCTACCCTACGCAATTTTTTTCTGCTCCATCCGTAGTGTAGGTATTTGTAAAGCGCGAAACCCGAGAGAGATTTACTCGCTTAGCACAATTAGAACACTCCATGATTGTATGTATTTATTATATTATACTGGGTGGACGTAGGAACAACTTTTTCTTCGGCCGGCAAAACAAGTTCGCCCCGAAAAGTGAGTTTTCCCGCGGACACAATAACGCAACATAATAAAACGAATTTAATAATAATTTCAGTGAAAATATTAATAATATTTTCAATGACTAACTAAATGAAAAAAAAGTTCGTGATGTAAAAAATTATGCACCTAAGACCATTGAAAAAAACATTGCTATGATAAAAATATCACTAGTGAAATAATAATATCACAGCTCTCACAAAATCGCTGCGACGTATCCATCCAACTGCGTTTACAGCTGAATTTCCACTAAAAGATAAACATAACGACCTATATCAATTTTATCATTTAATCAACCATATTTTTATAACAACTTTGGTTGTGTATTCTAGTCGTAAAAATATATGTTTAGCTATTTACAATATATAAACATACATACATACAATGCGTAGAAATGCACAGCAACACAAAAGGACTCTTATCTAACATTTTGAAGAACTTAATAACACAGACTTAACGGCCATCCGCAAAAAAGATTACGGCTTGCGTTAAGACTAGGGTTAGTTCTAGTTTGAGTCTATTCAAGACTGGGGTATCATAATATTATACTTAGTTCTTAAAGCTGTAAAACATTACCCACCCGTAACGCTGTGTCAAACACATTCGCTTCTAATATTACAATAGTAGAAATAAACTAGCGATAATCCTTTCTGCCGCTGGCCAAAACACTTAATCGTTTTTTTAGAAAAAACATAATTAGGTTCAATGGCGCCCTCTAAAACTGAATTTTACCTCTAAAAATATACACAATACCCCTGTTCGCAGACGACAGGCCAAGACAAGAGGCACGATTTTATACAAAAAATAAAATCAGTTTTGTACGGGAGTATAATTTACCTCTTTGTGTTAGCGACTGTCATCTCTCACTATAAATATATTATCACACGTTATCAACTACAGAGGAATCATATAAAATTATTTCACCATATTATTTAATATATTTAAATTCTAAAGAACAAAATTTCAATGTCGACTACAACGGGTTATAACTAATTATGTTTTCCCTTTGAAACAAAGATTCCCGTACCCATCAATGTTTCATCGATTAATGACAATAATTTGATACGCCAACGACCAAACACAGAAACGTCTCTATGCTTAAGACTGGCTTTAGTGCTAAATGTCTGATTGACATTGTATACGTAAAATCCATACAACGTTAATAAAAACACTCAGCGCTTGGGACGCTCTTAAGTATTAAAGCACGTTTCAGTGATTCGTCCCCTAAGTCCCTGGTCACAGAGTAATTAGACCGTAATAAATAAACCTTGACATATCACATTCATAACACAGTCCAACTCGTAAATTTGCTGTAGCATTGGATGGAAACATTGGACCCTATTATTTTGTTGTCTGTTATATTACTCTGTGATATGGAACCGAAATTTTCTTATTGCAAAAATAATGATAACTTCGATCATCTTACATAAAATTTCGAATTATACATAACATTTCCAATTATCTGACCAAACATCATTATTTAAAATTTCATCAAGTTCTTACATATGATTTACTCAATATAATGTCTAATAGTTGTGAAATTACCATAAACCTTACAATAATATATCCGAATAGCAGCCTAATATAAAATATATAAAAACATTACTTTGAGAAAAAAACATTACTCAGGGTTGATATTTTTAAAGATTTTTATTGAAGCTTTTTAAGATTTAATATCAAATACGACCTTATGTTACGAACATTAAAATGAGGTATAAATCCATTACACCGAATGTTTGCATTATTCTAAGAGTTTTATATAATATAGATGAATCGCGTATGATTTATATTTTATTCGATAAGCCCAATTCAACAATTTAATGTCCATTTATCAAAATATGTAACTATATCTTTAATTAGGAATATTTTTCGTTGATTGTTAATTTATTTACCAATCGTTATATTTTTAATATTGGTGTTACCACGAGACACAAAACAAAAACGACTTGTGAGGGACAATCATTAAAATTACAAAATTGATTAACGAAAATGTCGATTAATCTGGTATGTAAAAATATCGGTAGGAAGAGTAACAATCGGTATAAGACAAATAATAATAATTTATTTGAGTTCTTTGGAAGACTCAAATTCATCAATTTTGTATCTTAGGCATTTTCCAACCATGATGGTAGTCTTATAAAATTATAAAGCCAGACCAGAAAAATAAATATCCTGCTCTATATCCTCACTACTTTCATGTTTTATCAATGGTAAACTGACGTACCTGTACGTCTTATAATTTAGATATTATCAATATTTCTCTGTAATATTGCAAGGTTTTTATTTTTCTGGTTAGAGTATAAAGGTTACCTATTCTATGGATAAATATTACGAGCAATGGCGGTGCATTTTTACAAAACCTTAATGAATTTGGATTCGTTTTCGTATTCTCAATGAGTTTTTTTTTCAAGGACAACAGGTGGTTCCTTAAACAGTTTAGCCGATAATATTATAAAATAATAGATTCCCATTATGAAACTTTTACAACTATTAATTTTATTAATCGTATGTTATTTCTATTACATATAATTACATAGTCTCTTTATAAAGATGGTATTGAAAAATATCTTCTATCTTTTAATATCAGGCACGCATGCGTCGTTAACTGTTTCGCATTTTACAAGTTATTTCGGAAAACCAATTTTTTTTATAACCCGTGCAATGGACGTGTTGTCGAAAAAACGAGTCTTTTATTCCTTTGTACACTATATAAAACTGTAAAAAATATAGCCTTCTTCGGGTACATTTCGTCCGCACCGGGACGTCAAAAACTATGTGACGGCATTAAATGCTCTTCAATCTAACAATCCAATAAATATGCTTCCAATATTTTTCAATAAGTTACTTAAACATCACTACAGTCAACTATGTGTTTACATCGTCGTGTACCTAACAAGGCCATCTCTTGTACTTTACGGAAGCGGTATTCTCTAGTCGGACACTCCCACCTGTCTAATCGTCACCAACTAAATGGAATGAAGTGTTATATTGCTATTACTTTCGGATATTGTAAAGCTTCATCTCACTATTACTAATATTAAAAAGATGGTTTTATTTTGAAGAGTTCATCGATCGTATTGGTCAGTTCGCAGTAGTCTAGACAGCAGTTTTGTATCTTTAGGGTATAAAAATATTAATATAGTTCTTTAACCGTTTCAATTTCCATTATTTATAATTTTATGGGTACACCCTACATATTATTTGTACGTTGTTTAGGTAGGTTATTATAACATCACAATATACATTTACACACTATATCTACGGTTGATACATCATTTTTTGTAGAACGATAATGTTATCACACTTCGGTACGTGGCCAAGTCAAAACATCTGTTACGATGGAGATCTGTCCTATATGAGACGAAATATTGCTTATAATATTCAACCGATGCAAAAGAAATAGGTATCTGAGAAGAAACATGCTTTCACGCATTGAGCCTAAAGGAAAAAATCAATGTTAGTTTAAGTACCAAACACCAAACTTAAGTATTTGCCCTTGATCTACTTGTAGAGTCAATTAACAATTAATGAATATATAATTAACTGGCCTGAGAGTTTGCTAAAATAATAGTTTACGAATAATAACTATAGGAATTTCATGAGTTTTTGTTGCTGACGTGTGATTTATTTAATAATAACAATTCAGATATATACTGCCATAATTTATGAGTTAAATTTGGTCAGTATTACTGATCCGTTTGCTCCGTTATCTAAGATGGTATGTATTTACGGCCGGTTTCAAACGCCCATAAAATATGCAGTAATATTATAAGAGATAGCTGTACTTTTGGTACCTGTCGCTAGGAAAGCTGATTCAGTATGTAGTACATGTAGGACTCTCCTCTAGTCAAAATGGTATCTGTCTGCCTGCATACGGTAACCGTACCGTATTACGGTTGGTTATTTGGCTACTTGTCGCCTTTCAAAGTTGAGTTATGGTTACAAAAATGAACAATATGTAGGAAGGCTGATACTAGTATGGCATTATGATATGAGAAGAATGTACCTGTGCAAACTGTATAAAAACTGACGCTATTCAACGGTTACTGCATGAGTTATAGTATCATAACTTCATAAGCCTACTACGAAAGATTCGCCTACGTTTTTTTACGTGAGCAATGATGCTGTTGTTTTGAGTTCGATGCGTAAAGTGTTTGATGCATCTAACCAATAGTTCGATGCAAATAGGTATTTACAAGTGATAAGTGCAGACTATTCAAGAGTTTTACCACTTTTAACTGTGGGATTACTGGCAGCGACATGCCGACATAGTAATTTAATAGATAGGTTATGTTATTTATCGAAACCGGCCGTTAGAGAAGTGTCTACATTAATAGTTTAACAGCAGTTTTTATCACATACGTACATGAATATTATCTTAATAGTACTCCAATTTTACGCTAAGCGTCGGCTTAATGACATTACAAATACTCAACAGGGTTTAGGTGAAGTTCAATGCTTCGTGGTCCCGAACGCAACAGAGTGGTCTATTCGATGAGTTATTGGTTACCATATCACTTACAACATATTATCAAGATCACGCGTCCTCACCTACACAGTCATACGATATTATTTTACAAGTAGTATTTTAGTTTCATATTGTGCGATTTAAAGCCTCTTACACCAAGTCATAATTAATTTTAGTAATCGAAAGTGTAAACCAAAATAAAGGTTGGTGAGCAAACTACGGGTAACAAACTTTCGTAGCATGTTATCTGACGGTTAAAATTAATTTTGATCTGGTAAAAGAGGTGATTAGAGTTATTTTATGTCAAAACTTTCGTAATTTTATAATTTTACTGCCTTAATAAATTGTTCTTCGTGAAATCCGAAGTGAAAAACGTCAAGTTAACTTTGCAGTTACAAGCAGAATTGAGTTTACCATTTACCAATACTAATAATTTGGTGCACAAAGTTATTTAAAGTACAATGTAATTAAGCGACGTATAACATTGAGGTTATTCATATTTTCACAAAAAACGAGTCGAGACCACACTTAATGCCTAATTTAAACTTTTATAAAATTATAAGCTAACACATTCATACTGCCGTTGTATAGGAGCTTTGTAATACAACACATTCTGTTCATCCTATCTGCGACAATAAATGTTATATGAAATTGAATCAATTCTTAGTGGAATTTATATATTTTATTAAAACTGTTATCATAATTACAACAATGATTCGTCAAACAAATTTTGGTAGTCAACAAAATAAAATAAACTTTAATATTGGTCATTATACTGGTAGTATAGCTTAAAAAATCGATATAGCTTTGCGGAAAACTCAATAAAACAAAGTACATATCTCCACTGCAAAGTAGTGCATAGCATTGAAACCGAAGCGTATCATATTATACAACATAGTGATTATTTATGTACTCAGTGGTACCATAGATGCCTTAGTAAGAGGCATAGTCACACGTCTTGCTAGACAGGTTCGAGTGGCATGCGATTTAAGAGTTGCCTGTTTTAACTATGACTATGCATCTATCTCTTTCATTCCACTATTTTGATTTCACAGTGGAGATTTACTAAAAGCCAAAAAAAATACCTTTTGGATTATCTTATGAACTGCCGCAATAGTACTTTTTATCACATGTAGGTAATTTATGTGAGTACAGAGATTGTAAAAAGACAAACAAAAATCAGGTCAGATGAGTAGTGTAGTAGCGAAGTTAGGTTTGTGAAATTCATTTCTGTATGAACAGCGTTTACTATTCTGTAAGCAATGCACGTTATTCAATGTATGCAGTTCTGCAAATACTACATTATTATCATCGACCAGTCATTCGCCACGCCCACACTCGTTTTTTGCAACCTATTTCTAACATACTCTCATACCATCAAGTTCATTAAAATTCATTACGCAATCAAACCTAGCTAGGTATACCAATTTTTGCAATATTTTAACATTATTTTAATAAAACATGTACCTTAAAAATTTTGCGTAGTCGCAATATATCGTAGTCTTTATAGTATAAGTGCAACATTTCGTTCGATATTTGATTCACATCAATTGAGCATACATAATAATATTATATGTAATTGCAACATCTATTTAACAACGAACCACGCAATACCGCGGGCTTCCTCGCCTCAAGTCCGTTCTAGTTATTATTTCATAGACGAAATATAGTACGAAATAAAATTTAAATAAAAATAATAATGTTTACATAATATCACAATGACAATAATGAAATGACGAAGTAGAACAAAACTTCGAATCAGAATCATTTTGTAGGCGCCGGCCAAAAATGTTTGTTTGTTTGAAACTAAAATAAAAGTGAATTTAAAAAATATATTAACTATGTAAATTGTAAACCTCATTTGTAGACAAGGATTTTTTATTATTCCTTAATCTAATCTGATGGTAAGCGATGATGTAGTCTAAGATGGTAGCGGGTTATGTTAGAAAGTATAGCAGTTTTTAATTAAACCCACCCCTAATCGGTTTCTATACGCCATTCTTTTAATTTCAAATTGAACATCAGAGAAGAAGTATTAGGTTACCAAGATTTTACTTGAAAAAAGAGGTTACTTGAAAAAATTATTTTTGATTCTGTGATTTAAGTATTTTTTTTTAACTCAACCTGAGAATTTTCTATTCTGTTTATTTAAGTGGTAAAACTAATTTTAGCCAACAACTGCAAAAAATTTAACTCAATTTTGTTCGGATTTCTACTGGATTGAGTATTTTCAAACAGGTATATATGTGAAAAGATTTTAAAATGTGAATTCGAAATCAAGAAATCAAAGAAAATAGATACTTATAACTTGTTTGTAAAAATTAAAAAAGGAAGCTTGTTCCAACAAATATTTTTTATCAATTAATATTAGCAAACACTGACGTCTGAAGGCAGGCAAATTGTTAAGATAGGGTTTGTTTAGATTTCTTGCCTTAAACTGTTTCAAATTATAAATGTTGAAACGTCAACCGAAGAAAAAATTACCTTAGAGATATAATAAGGATAAAAATATTTTGTAAAGTAAAGTTAAAAAAAACTTTAATAAAATCAACTAAAGGTTTATAATATTACAAGAAAAATTAATATACCATAAAAGAAACACAATGATAGTTTTAACAAAATATTTACACGAAAGCAATTGATAATTTAACAACACGTTATTTACATATTTTATGAAACCGACTCCATACTCGTCGCAGCGTCTGTCAGAAGATTGATTATATTTTGTAGAAAAATATCACTTTTGAATATTAACAAATTATTATTTTAATAATTATTTTTTAACAGATTGGACAAGAGCGATCAATGGACATCTCTTATAGGATGACTACGTTCAACTTCCGAAGAGTATAGCGTCGGATTTAAAAATCATATATACGCCCCATCGAATACTACAGTACAACTTAACTTTGTCATAACAGGTAACATCTGACTTTCACACTATAATACAGAACGTTCACAACGCCGAAAAATGTGTTTTTATTTCTATACAATATTGCACGCGGTATGTCTCTATTGTATTTAACGTATGTAAACTAGGCGTATGCGCCAATCATATAGCGGATCACATATTTTTTATTCCCTCGCAGGAAGCTACCGTCGTACTCCTCGCCGGACCTCATTACAAACTATACATAGATACATATATCTACGACTCGTACGATAAACGGAGTTCTCAAAGAACCCAAAGGATACATACGATCGATCGTCGATCTCCATTACTCGAAAATATCACTAGCACTACTAGACTAACGTACTACTATCCACATAGAGACGCTCTATAAATACGTGTATTACGTGCTCACGGAGCGTGAGATTTACAGGCGCAGAGGCAGCGCTCGCGAGCCCGCCGGCGCGGCCTCGGGCGGGGTAAATGCAGAGTGGGCCCCGGGCCGGCGTCACTGCGACAGCAGCTTCTGCAGCAGCGAGGCCTTAGCGGGCGCCGCGCCCGCCGCCGCCGCCGTCGCCGCGCCCGCCGCATCACCGCCCGCCGCCGAGCCCGCCTCCGTAGTACTCTGTCGACACCCACAAGCACTCTTAGCACGGCACTAGCCCACTCGACGGTCGATCCGTTGAGAATCGATTCGATTCTTTGAAAATGGTTTATATATATCGGAATAAAGTTTTGGTCACAGCCAATTGATTTGAGCTAAAAATGATTTTTCTCTAAAGCATTTCTTAAGGTGGATTATACGGGTCTGCCCGCGAAATTCAAATTTAATTTGATTTTTCGCAATGTGTAAACTAATACGACAAAGTAGGCTTATGGCATTCTAATTGCGACAGTGGCAGTATCATCATCTGCACACGTTTTTATTAAAATCTTTACTGGAAAGTGTCCAGTTTAAGAAATTAGCCCGAGTATCGAGTTTGACGTGAGTTACTCACAAATTAGTCGATATTCTGACTAATTTTTTAAACTGGACACTTTAAAGTAAATTTTTTTATATAAACCTGTGAAGATGACACTGCCATCGTCGCAATTAGAATGCCATAAGCCTAATTTGTCGTATTAGTTTACAAATTGCGAAAAACCAAATTAAATTTGAATTTCGCGGGCAGACCCGTATAATCAACCTTAAGATTACGGTATGAAGTGAGATAGCTAAAGCCCCATTTGTTTGCTTCGTCAAAATTTTTGGGATAAAAAAGAATGGTTAAAGCAACAAAGGTTATTTAATGTATCGAAGGGTAAACTACCACTGTATAGTGAATGTTTTAATATATTTAACAACAGTTTACTAACTGGAACTTTATGTTTTAGAAATACATATAAAGAACATAATAATATATGTGATTTTTTCGATTTCATGTACTATAACTGTCAAAGTTTGGACAGAAAATATAGGGACCATATTAAATTGCAATTGATTTTATAGTATATAAGTATTATAATAATAAGCAAGGATAGATCAAAACATAAGCTTTCCTAGCCTTTGGGTATGTTAAATATAAAAATACTTAACGTACCCAAAGGCTAGTATCATATTATTATAACGTGCAGTATAATTATTAATACATTAATAGGGATTCCAGTATTCATTAAAGAACACATACATCACTTTAGTTGAATAAATATATCATTATTTGAAATAAACGCTTTGATCGCACCTCACTATTATTTTAGCTGGAAGTAAAAGAACATCATGCACTCTTTTTAATGGTTGAAAGTACGCCACTCGATAAACGAAATAATTCGTATGCTACAACATCGTACAAGCAAAACAATAAGCAATCTAATTGCAAAATTACAAATCTCTCCATGATATCGATCAACCGTCACCATAAAATTATACCGCTTGCGCATGCGAATTACCCCATTTTTCTGTAAAAAAAGCTGAAATATCACAGGTACGAGAAACCTAGAAGCGATGAATTCAATCCATGTTTTCATGAATTTCGTTCGTTTATCTAAAGAGAATATCTTAAATGCAAATCATGTAATTATTAAATCATATCCTCTACGAAATATTATTAGACATCACATCACATAAGCTTTATTGAAAATAATTTCAGGAATGCACCAACTACTTAATAGTGTAAATCATTTACGGAAATACCGTTTAAGTGGGTTTATCAAGTGTACATCGATGACAGGGACGATATTCATACAGTATTCACTGGAAAATCTAAGCGGGCGAATATGTACAAATATCAGAGTCATCAATCGAAAATCTAATTGGCACATTTCTTTCAATCAGCCTCTAATTTATCAAGATGATCGATTCGACAACACACGCAGCAGAGCAGACTCAATACGTAATAATCAGAGATGTAGTTCTACGAAAAATAATGAAAACCGATACAGAAGTAGTGTAAAAGTGACTGGATGGCTTGGTTCACTGGTCGCGAGCCAGGCTTACCGGCGTGCTCGGCGCCGACTGCCACGCGCCCGCGGCCGCGCCTCGGCCCCCCACCGCGCCGCCGCCACCTACGTACGTACAACGATACATTGCCGGCGCCACCCACCAACATTCACACTCACTATGTCGAAGCTTTGCTTTTTTCATCTGAATTGTCCATCGTCCGAAATTAGTTTTAGAAAATTTTATACATGAGAGATTCACACAATAGTCCCTCTATATTGTCGCTTCAATTTGTCCTGTTTTTGTTTGTGTTCTATTTTGGTACTCAAAAATATTTTCCAATGACACGCACGTAAATTCCACGTCCGCCAAGATTTACAGGAACTATTATAGTAATTAATCATAAGGTGAATAACAGTACTGCTCTGCTTCACGGAACAACCAGGGTCGAATTTCCTCTGGTAATGCGCCTAAACATCGGGTATACAGTGGATACTAACCGGGCGCAGACATGTCGAAGTTGAGCAGCGGGTCGAGGTCGGGCGCGTGCAGCGTGTGCATGTCGGGGCGAGCGGAGCGCGCGCCCACCACGGCGCGCAGCTCGTTGCGCACGTACTCCGACGTGCCGCCGCCCGCCGCGCCCGCCGCGCCGCTGCCCCCCACGCCGCTCACTCCACTCACGCCACTCACCCCACTCACCCCACTCACGCCGCCTACGCCACCTGAACACAACAACATACCAATCACAATCAGTCGTAGGTACAAGAGCTTCAGATGAGAGCCAGTCACCCTGGAACGAGGAATGCCAGACTGATCCAAAATAGAATTAGAAAGTACAACGCTAACATATAGAAACGTCGTTCAGTAACGCCATATATATAAAGAAGTTAATAATAGAAGCGGAAGTAGAATCGGCGGAAAATTATTCGACATCATGCACGACAGACGGCTGGCCAATTTTTTAAGCGATCTACAGTTTACCTTGGGTCTCTCAGCCGTCGAGCGCTGCGGCCGTGCGGTCGGTGATTAAAGTCGGTAGATGAATAACACACAAAACAAGTTAGTTATTATAAATTTAATCAACTCGGAGGCCAGGGTCAAGATCTGATTCAACTCTAGCGACACTTTTATTTTATAGAAACGTAAACCGTCGGGTGGTTACTTACATGAGAGCTGATGGTCGTGCGGCGAGGGATGCGGGGTATGCGAGGGATGCGGGGTGTGCGGCGGGTGCGGTGGATGCGGCGGGTGCGGCGGATGCGGCGGGTGCGGCGGGGTGCGGCGCGTGCGCGGGGTGCGGCACTCGGCGCGCGAACTCGCCGCAGTACGCGCCCGCCCCCGCCTCGGCCTCCTCATAGTAGCCGCCCACTGCCACACACGCCTAATATAGTACCGGCCGAGCGACGCGGCAGCCGACCTACCTACTGCGCGCCAATTGGACCGGCGAACAGAGCGACTGGCGCTCACGGCTTTTCGCGACGAGTCGGCGACAAGGGCGCCCCTAATTGATATTCAAAATTTCGATACTCAGCGGCTACCAAGTCATGCGAATTCTCCAAAAGCTCGACTATCTAGTTCGCTATCTCTACCCATCGCATCATCGGTCGATTACCGAATGCTGAAAGCAAGTATTTTACTCATGCAATTAGTTGTAGAGCTTCTTTAAAGCTCGAAGATATTGTAATCTTAAAAATAAATATATTTAACTTAAATGTATCTACAGGGCATGCTGAGATTTCTCCTATACCTCACTCACTATTTTCATGCTTCGAATAAAGAAAAATTGAAGAATAATATCATAATAATTTATCTATTTCTACCTCAACATAAATAAGTATAATAATTGTAATTATAATATGCACAAGCGGACCATAAAACCTTGGATCAGACTGAACGAATATTACAACTTAAAACTATGTTTTATTTCGCATTGATTAAAATACATACCTTTTATAGTATCTACACTATAACAGGGATAGATATAAAGTAAAACATTCGTTTGAATCATTCATAAGAAATATATATAATCAAAATTATTCAATATAAATCATTAAGAAAATTGTATTGAGTTGTTACTTGTTAATTTAGATACTTTGTTTCTTTGGAAGTTTGTGTTGAAAAAAAATAATAAATAAACTGTGTTATTACTTTTACCTATATAAAACTAGTGCATCTTTCTACACCAAACACAGTGAATGCACGCAATGTGGTAGGTATAAAAAATGAATAAATTAAGTCTTAAAATGCATAATTCACTATTTCCCCAAAGCCCCTGAATCACTCGCATACTTGTTAGACGTCTAATCATAAAGTGTCAATATTTATTTTTAACCGACTTCCAAAAGAGGCTCTCAATTCGGCCGGTATCTTTTTTTCAAATAAGCCGTGAATTAACCAAAAACGAAGTATCTTATCATAGAATGAAATTATAAAAACTAAGTTGATTTTGCGGTAGTCTTTTTCCCCGCTCGCATTATTATAATTTCGTACCTTTACGTCTACTGAGAGTCTTTCTGACTTTTCAATGAAGTAGTATAATAAAGAGTTAGGGGAGGACAACACACAACTCCCATAAAACGCCGATTATGTCGTAAGCGGTAGTTTTAAATGTGTTAAAGAAAATACGAGGTGTATTACAGCGAGTGAAATACGGTCAATTGTGTATATAACAGGCACGGAATGATACATAATACCCGAATGCTTTTTTAAAATCTATTGAATACGTAGATTGATTGTCTTAGGTGCAATACAAATTAACGTAGCGGAAAGTTAAACAGCTTTATGCTGCGTTGCTCTTCGTAGCCACTCTACACGCTGGTCACTGATGCTAACCCTACACAAATGACAGCATAATATGGATCAATTTGAAGCGCAACATTTGACACACGAGTGCCTCTGGAACTAATAATATTGCAAATGGCGCACCCGACCTCTACTCTACAATCATAGAATACCTAATTAAAGAGGTCATTTATGAAATCATAGATTAATAATTAAAGAAGTCGGTGCGCCATTTGCATTATTAGTTCCAGAGACACTCACCTATATTTACAGCGCCAAAATGGCGTCAATCTAATCCAAAATGGCGTCAATCAAATATCGTCCAAAAAAAATTACGACAGCCTGTCAAGCGCTAATCATAGATTAGTAATAGAGCTGTGGCGCCGGTCCTTAAACTCGTATGGGCTGTGTTAACTGTTCATGTGTGCGTGGATGAGATGAGGCTGGCAGGTACATACCGTGGAGCGGGCGCGGCGTCCGCATATAGGGCTGCGACGCGACGGGCGTGTGAAGGGCCGCTGCGTAGGCGCCACCACCCTGTACACGGAGACAGAGGTGCGATTGTCTAGTTATTCCATTGATCGTAACCGTATTCGATGACATTAGCGTCAAAGTAAAATAAACCATAAGAACATTGAATTAGAACTCAATTTCGTGTATGCATTCTTATACGTTTACGTATGTACGATACGCTCCATAACGCTCCATATTAAAATCGGTTGTACTGAATTTGTGACTTTAAATCAATACAATCAAGAATTATTTTGCTTTACTTTGACGCTAATGTCATTGAATACGAATCGACGTTACGAATACGATCAATGGAATAACTTTTAGACAATTGTTACCCAGTATTACCTCGTATCATCGATATAATTTATCCTTATCACGTTCCAATAAAGGGATCACTTTCTTACTTTATGTCAAGTGACAAAGACAAAATATGCGAATAAGCTATCCGACACTTATCAGAAGTTGGTGAAACAGGCCCTAAGTATTTCATATGCTTAATATTGAAATAAAATCATTTTCGCAAGCAGCGGGCAATAAGCCACATCCCGCCACAGACTTCTAACCAACAGAAAAGGTTTTAGGTACCATACTACTTCTGGATGGTTATAATAAAAAATGACTGACTGAAAATGAGAACTGTGCCAACCAATATGTTAAATCTCGCTGGCCAATTATTTTCTATTTTGAGTACGGATTTATTTTTCTGACCCATAAGATAATAAGACGTATTAATTTGCTCATAACGTTTAATTTGTCAGCTAATTGCTAAAGCCGATTTTATTTTGAAAATAAAATCAAATTGCGGATGTCTTGCCAGCCAAATTATGCACACAAGAAAGTAATCGTTTTATTACCTACTTTATTTTTTCCAAAACGAACAAAATTATACTTACACAAAGTTGCCGACTGAGCATCTGATTGTGTTGAGGTGCCTGAATTTTATTTGTACCATAATTTGAACCCATTTGATCTGTAAGAATAAATAAATACGTAAAAAACAAGCTAAAGTTACGAACTAATAAAAATACCTCAGACGAATATTTCATAATATAAATTATATATTAAAGGAGTCTGCAAAATGAGGCGTTTCATAAGACTAACTCAATATAATTACAAGATTAGTCATAACGGTATATTGCCTGTCAGCTAATAACGCCTTATTATTACCAAAATCAACTTACCACAAAATCTATCTATTTAATAGTTAGGTAATTATGAAGGAACTGAATAATAAACAGACTAAATTGGATAAAAAATGGGAAGTATTTGAGTAAAAATTAAGTCAGTAGTAGAGGGCGAAGTTTTCGCGATCCATGGGTACAACGAAAAAATTATAAATAAATTAAATAAATTGATTAATTAAATTTAAATAAATAATGGTAAATTGAAAATTTAGAACACCGGGGACATTTGCAATGTACATCTCTGGCTGGACTATACAGGGTGGGCCAGACCAGCACCCCGATTCAGAACATTTCGATAACTTCCCGTTTCGATACGATTAGATATCGATCTCGTATCGAAAATTTTTTGTCGTGCGATTCAGAACGTTCGGTTAGAGAATTCGATTCGATGTCGACTACGGAATCGGCTTCGGTATCGGTATCGACAAGATACATTAAATTACATGTGGATTTACGAAGTTTGTTGTTTTACAAAAATTTCACTTGTTATTAAATTCATGTTAGCACTAAATAAATAGATTTTAATCATTTTCGAAGGTCATCGAAGTAATTATTTAAAATGATAACTTGTTAAATTATTGACGGCCAATTTTCAGCCTTGTCGATAGATGGCGCTAAGTTCATGTTTCATCCCTCTGGGTTCTTATTTTATTTTGTTGTGGTGTACATAATATGTTATTTTAATGTTAAAATACGTACAATATGGTAAGTAAACATTTACATACCAAAATCATTCATCATAATCATTTTATACGAAAAACCAGTAAACACAGTACGTAAACAAAAGGATACCGGATGCCCTGTAGCTTTCGATAAGTTACCAACTAAAATTATCGGACGTTCGGAAAATCTTATTCGATACGGTTGTTGTGAATAGCGTTTGATAGAAGATGTCGAACGATATCTACGTTGGTTCGATTCGGTTTCGATTTCGACAACTTCTCTGTCGATACGAGAACTCTGAATTGAAAATTCATCTTATCGTGCGATAACAAACCGAATCGATCGATAATTATGTTATCGTAAGGTTCTGAATCGGGGTGCGGGTGGATATAAAATTTTTTTTAGATTGTTCACTTAGGGGCCTATCAGGACCCGGAAGGAAAAAAATCGGTTCCCACCCGATTACGAGAAAAAATTTTTTATTTAAAATTTTGGAAAACCATTGCTTTGACGAACTTTTAATTTTTTTTAATTTTTCCAGTGACAAAGTCCGCAATTTTTTTATGGAAAATCTTTACCTAATAACTGTACTCTCTTAGAAAAAAATTCCAGTCTGGTTAGCTGGTTTTAAGAGCATCAAATTTTAAATTATTTCAAGAAAATTAAGTTCATCCAAAATCTACAGAAAACTTTAAAATTCCATTAAAAATAAAAAAAGAAGTTCATAGCACTGGTGATTTTTTAAAAACTGTAGCAACTTATGTTCTTTTGATTGCCAAAAGAAAAATTGTATGTCAATGTGCTGGATAAAAAGTTATGATTTTTCAAAAGTCTTCGTTCCTCATTCGTGTAAATAACGACCTTATTGAAAAAAATGTTAATTGTTTGTGGAGACTGCAGTATGTCCTTTAATTTTAACTGCCTCGTTGGTCTCGTGTTTGACTGCGACCGACGAGGTCCCGGGTTCGAGTCCCGGGTCGGACCATATCAAGTATTGGGGTTTTCCGTAAGAAATTCTCAGTACTAGCCCGGAGTTAGGAAGTTGGCGATGTTTCACCCTCGTACCTTGGAGAGCACGTAAAGCCGTTGGTCCTGCGCCTAATCTCTCTTCGCCTGCGCCTAATCTCTCTCCGGTCGTGTCAAATTTTCCGTCCTATCGGGCTATGAAAGTAAAGAAACAGAGAGTGCACCTGTGTTGGCGCACACACTTGTGCAATTTAATATCTCCCGCACAGATGGTTAATCTCTGTGAAGATAGGCCGCCGCCGTGACCGAAATTCGGAAAAATAAAACATTGTTTTATTTTTCTTTCTCTTAAAAATGTAGATACTGTCAGTCATCATTAAAGGATTAATGTCCTCCCGACCAAATTTCGACCACGGTGACCTATCTCCAGAGAGATTAACCATCTGTGCGGGAGATATTAAAGTGCACACGTGTGTGCGCGAACACAGGTGCACTCTCTGTTTCTTAACTCTCATAGCCCGATAGGACGGAAAATTTGACACGACCGGAGAGAGATTAGGCGCAGGCGAAGAGAGATTAGGCACAGGACCAACGGCTTTACGTGCTCTCCAAGGTACGGGGGTGAAACAACGCCAACTTACTAACTCCGGGCTAGTACTGAGAATTTCTTACGGAAAACCCCAATACTTGATATGGTCCGACCCGGGACTCGAACCCGGGACCTCGTCGGCCGCAGTCAAACACGAGACCAACGAGGCAGTTAAAATTAAAGGACATACTGCAGTCTCCACAAACAATTAACATTTTTTTCAATAAGGTCGTTATTTACACGAATGAGGAACGAAGACTTTTGAAAAATCATAACTTTTTATCCAGCACATTGACATACAATTTTTCTTTTGGCAATCAAAAGAACATAAGTTGCTACAGTTTTTAAAAAGTCACCCGTGCTATGAACCTCTTTTTTTATTTTTAATGGAATTTTAAAGTTTTCTGTAGATTTTGGATGAACTTAATTTTCTTGAAATAATTTAAATTAATGTAATGCTCTTAAAACCAGCTAACCAGACTGGATTTTTTTTCTAAGAGAGTACAGTTATTAGGTAAAGATATTCCATAAAAAAATTGCGGACTTTGTCACTGGAAAAATTAAAAAAAAAATTAAAAGTTCGTCAAAGCAATGATTTTCCAAAATTTTAAATAAATTTTTTTTTCTCGTAATCGGGTGGGATTTTTTTCCTTCCGGGTCCTGGTAGGCCCCTAAGTGAACAATCTAAAAAAAATTTATATCCACCTGGTCTGGCCCACCCTGTATACAATATACCTTACACCCTATTACACAGCTTTCTGCTCCATCATCAAATCCTCCTCCTCGATGCTGGATCAGCACTTATCTAACACCTACTCATTGATACCATTCTAATGAGCCCAAACACACTATATCTGTTGTAAGTTGCTGAAGAGTTAGGTATTCCGCAGACTACTTGATGCAGCAGCCCCAGCTCAAGGTTACCATGCCTTGGAAATAATCCGAAGTAACAGTACACCAAACTTCAAATCAATCACACCAGTGAAAGTTTGCCAGCCCTTTGAATCAAGTAGGAAATGAGCTGATGATCTTCAAACGCCTGAGCAGATCTTCATAAATTCTACCTAACAACCACCTCAATTATGTAAGCTTTTAAACAGAAATAACCGCATTGAAATCGGTCAATTCATTAGGGAGCTACGAGGGAACAGCAGGACACATATACACATGTCAAACTTATAACAGCCCTCTTTATTTTTCGGGGGTTGGAAACGACAAAAATTAATAATTTAGCCCACACTTACTCGACTGATGATATAGGTGATGGAAGTCCGTCCGCGTTAGAGACACGTTAGGCGGCGTCGCGGAGACCAAAGCGTTGATCGTTGAGCCGAGATCCGCCTGCGGTTGCTCGGCCGCCTACAGAGAAAAATATATATTATGATTAGTTAGCCTTTTGATTAAAACTGCGGTCTCTTGTTCGGGGAGTTGCAGGTTCGATTCCGGGCACCACCGTTACACGCATTGGGCAAGCATGGTGGACTGGCTTGGGTTGCTCATGATGATGATGACCCGCGATTTCATTCACGTAGAGTTAAATTTTTTTTAAATCTCGCGCTAGCACAGACCTTAATCATAAAACCTTTGGTTTCAAAATCCCGTTCGTAATCGAGTCGTAATATAGAAGCATCTGGCGGCCCATTGCATGATAATTTCAAGAAAATCCTTACTACATAATTAATATGTGATGGAAAGAGTCACGCCCCTTAGCAATGAACGAGCTGCTAGCCGATGCCCGCAACTTCGTCCACGTGGATTGAGGTTATTTGATTTTAAGTGGGAACAGTTTGGTTTCGTGTTGTCAAAAGTAGTTTATGTACTTATGTACTTCGCCGAGGTGCAAGCGCATTTTTGAAGAATAGAATAGAAAAAGAATAAAAATAGAATAGAAATATTTTTATACAAATAAACTTTTTTTACAAGTGCTTTTGAATTGTCGATGAGTCCACCACTGGTTCGGAATGCCCTGCCTGCCGAGAAGACCCAGCAAGAAACTCGGCGGTTACTCTTTTCAAAACAAGTTTACAATACAATAGATACTATGCTATGTATGCACTGTTTCCACAATG
Organism: Oeneis ivallda; assembly: GCA_029955525.1. NCBI lineage: Eukaryota > Metazoa > Arthropoda > Insecta > Lepidoptera > Nymphalidae > Oeneis > Oeneis ivallda. The sequence continues at coordinate 15,985,135 of JARPMR010000002.1, read as the reverse complement.
AGGGGAAGTTCCAAAAATGCATACTACTTACAATTATTCAATACATGTTAAGATGGGCAGACAGAAAGTAGCCCCATTCCCGCCGGCGAAACCCGTTCACGAGCATGACGCATGAACCAGCCGTTGCTTCGCTCAACCATATTTGTGGAAACGTATCGATGCCGAAGACGATAAGTAAAATAATAATAATATAATGGTGTGGAATATCAAAACTCTTAATACCAAGTTTACATAATATATCCATTGCATAATTATTTATCAAGTGACTAATAAAATCGACTTGTTTACAAAAACACATTGACATTTGACCCCGCATTCTCGGGAAGCATGATCAAAGAAATAAATGCAATGATAGCCAATTCATTTGCACAAAATATTGGGAGACCTATGTCATGGATTTTCCTTACTAGAACTGGTACGAAGGATGACATAAAGACTTAAATATGTACCGGAAACTCGAAAAAGGCAAGTGAATCATATTTAAGTAGCAATTCGTCGGCACAAAAAACACTGCCTTCCAACCGCCCAAGGCCGCTTAATCATTTCAGTCAAGTAACTAGTGCATGAAAAACTATTTCAATGTTAAAAAATAAATAATAGATCATTATTATTTCTTTTTCGCATCTGTAATGAAATCGAAGTTTAGCGCTTTCTTTTATGATTATCTGAGGCCTGAGCCTTTAACTTTTTAAGCTAAGAATAATTCGTTTGTATAAATTATTTATTAACTGACGTTAATATGTCATTTAATATGGAGATTTCAAATCGCGCATTTTCCAAAATCCAAAGTTATATTATATATCCATGAAACCGGGTATCTGGACTTTCGATTAAGGTGGAAGACAAGGGTCTGCCCGCGAAATTTTAATTTAATTTGGTTTTTCGCAATTTGTAAACTAATACGACAAAGTAGGCTTATGGCTTTCTAATTGCGCCAGTGGAATTATCATCATCACAGGTTTACATAAAAATCTTTACTTGAAAGTGACCAGTTTAAGAAATTAATCAAAATATCGACTAATTTGTGAGTAACTCACGTCCAACTCAGTATTTTGATTAATTTCTTAAACTGGACACTTTCAAGTAAAGATTGTTATATAAACCTGTGAAGATGATACTGTCATTGTCGCAATTAGAATGCCATAAGCCTACTTTGTCGTATTAGTTTACAAATTGCGAAAAACCAAATTAAATTTTAATTTCGCGGGCAGAACCGTATCTTCCACCTTAAAAATAAAGAAGTATGTGTTTTCACGGTTTTTGAAAATTCCACACCAAAAGTCAATTCCACGCGGACAAAGCCGCGGGGGCAAAAGCTAGTATGTTCTTCTTTCTTCATTTCGCGGCTATGCGGGTCCAGTCCCTGTAGCACTTCGACCGTGTTTGATCAATGAATCGGACATGGTCGGCGATACTCGTTGCCGAAGCTAGGTAGAATGCGACAAGTATAACTTGGCGCGGCTGTGCGCCACTGTGCTCAACATTAGTGTGGTCATTGTATAGAACATAAGACTTAATTCGGGAAAAATCATTTTTATAATCAATTATTTGCGTAATCGTAGTATAAATGATAATGTTGTCTTTCATAGTTCAGTTCACAAAGAGTATAAAAATTGGATGACCGAATTAGTTCCTCAAAACTCCACCGCCAACTTATACTTGTGGCACTGTATGTTGCGACATTACAGCGTTACAAACCTCCGGCGAGACGAGCAGCTGCTGCGAGCGCTGCATCTGCAGCAGGCGCGCGCGCTGCTCCGCGATGGCGCGCGCTCGCACCGTCTCCTGCTCGCTGCGCGCCACCATGCCGTACATCGCGCCGCTCACGCTGCCCACGCTGCCCACGCCGCCCACGCCGCCGCTCATTGTACTCGTTCCCTACGCAGACCACACGCCTTTGCAGACCACAATTTGCACACCAAAAGGGAAGGTCACTGAAGCCTATCGCACAGGGTAACCTAATTTAAGCAGCAGAGACCGACCATAAGATGTATCGTTACACCTAAGTTTTACTTTTGTAAACTGTGGCATCAATAAAGCAATTATTTTTATATTCATCATCATCATCATCATCATTAGCAACCCATCAACGGCTCACTACTGAGCGCAGGTCTCCTCTCAGAGAAGGGTTATAGGCCATAGTCCACCACGCTGGCCCAATGCGAATTGGCGGACTTCACACACCTTCAAGAACATTATGAAGAACTCTCAGGTGTGCAGGTTTCCTCACGATGTTTTCCTTCACCGTTGAAGCAAGTGATATTTAAATGCTAAAACGCACTTGACTCCGAAAGTCAGAGGTGCGTACCCGGGATCGAACCTGCGACCCCCCGAATAGGAGACCACAGTCCTAACCACTAGGCTATCACTGCTTACTATTTTTATATTATTGTTATTTAATTCGTATTAACAAGCAAATTTTATTAAAATAGAATAATAAAACGACTGCTTTAAAAGTATATCAACTGAAAATTTATAGCCAGTGTCACACTAAACTAGCGGCACGCTATGAAGGCCGGTTTGACGTTTGTCCGCTCATGAAGTTCCGTATTAATTGATAACGACTTTGAAGGAAATAATTGTATTACTTTATTGACGATAGTGATGTGCAGAGATTCATAAATTTTATCGAATGTAGTTTTAGGTTTAGGACTCAAAATTTATTTATTAAATTGATTTCTAAAATGTATACAAGTGTAGAAAAATCAGTTTGCACCATTTAAGGGGTGAATGTACTTGTGAATATGAACAATTTTCACTATGTGGACAAACCTCTGAAATCGCAAAAAAATATCAGCTGTTTCATACAAAAGGTAAAATTTTTATTTTTATATGATACATACCACAACTCGGCATTTGGTTATGGCGTGAAATACGTTAAAAATGGCGTAGATGCAAACATGAATATGTTAAAAGCGGAATTAGTACGTCTTTTAAAAGAAAACAAACCAACCAAGATCCGATACGTCATTGACGAAATAGCATTAGAACATGGGCACAGAGTTATACGGTTACCGCCTTACCATTGTGAGTATAATGCGATTGAGTTGGTGTGGGCTCAAATTAAGGGATATGCTGCAAGACACAATACAGAACCCCCATTTACCACAAAAAAAATGCTAAAATTATTAGAAGAAGCTTGTGAACATGTGACTAAAGGAGACTGGGAAAAGGTTGTGAATAGAACTGTTAAATTAATAAGGGAAGATTATGAAAGAGATGTGAAAATAGATAATATTATAGAAAACGAACATATAATTATTAATGTAGGTGATGATAGCAGTGACGACAGTGAAAATAGTAGTATGGACGAATCTGATTAATTATGGCCTTTTGTGGCACCTTTTTTGGTATCTTTTGTATTCATATGTTTCTTGTGTGCATATAAAGTATGTATATTCATTTTCATTCAAATATTCAGTTCGTTCAAATAAATTAAATAAACATATACATTTTTGTTTTATTAAACCTATTTAATCAGGTACAAAAACAAAACTTAATTGTTTTTTGTTCGAGAATAAATTGACATTCCACATCACTATTGTAATGTGTCAAACCGGCCATCATAGCGTGCCGCTAGTTTAGTGATTTAACGATTCCATCCCCATTCATCCAAATCTGTTCAGGCATTTAGAAGTTATGGTGGTGTTACCGTTAATTTGCGTAAATCAGCTAGAGTGCAGATTAACGAGGTATTCTGCAGATTATCTGGCTGTCAGTTAAAGTGGAAAAAAATAATTGAGTTCCTACATTAACTAGATAATCTGCAGACTTCCTAGGTAATCTGCAGACTAACGACCATGCATCACAAAACAGGTTCTTGTTTGAATAAAACATTTTAATTAGCTGTAGGTAATTGCTAACCTAACCTAACATAACCAAACTAAACCTAACAAGTGCTATACACATATTTTGGCAAAATCTAAAGTTAGGTTAGGTTGGGTTTATACATGAACAGCCAGGTGCCCGGCCGCAGGCCGGGCACTTAGGTTGTATTGGGTCAATGTACCTAACTTAAGTTTAAAAAACTTGAGGGGCGCGGGAGGAGCGGGTGAGCGAAACAAAAGTATTTCGTTCACTTTCTTCCGCAATTTAACTATGTACCATTCGTTATTGTGCAGACTAGCTAGGTAAAGTGCAAATAAGAACATTTTTAATTCAAATTTTACACTTTAACGAATCGTATCAGAGCATCTGCAGATTACCTAGTTAATGTGCACAGCATTCGAACGGTAACAGTGGAATAAAGAAACTCTCATCATGTACGTACATGAACCCTTATGTGTACCCTGGCGTTTGTACTCACTGGGCTCTGAACGGGGTACACAGGCGGCGCGCCCGGACTCGACGCCACCGGGCTCTTTGTTGCAGTCTCGAACTGCATTAGGTTTTGCGTTATCGCATTTATTACATTCTCCTTTTCGCCCTGAAAATATATCTCATATAATAAAAAGCTGAGTGTTGGGGAACACTCGGTTCGAACGAAGTTCCTTCTAATAATAAATTAATATTTAATTTAAAAAAAATCTGGTCAGGATTCCAACCCTCGAAGGGATAGTTTCACTCCTTCGTTAAACTGCTACACCACCAAAGTTATGATGTAACATGTGTATCAACGAAGGCAACAAGTGTCATGACGGAACATTCTTACGCCTAGCAACAAGGGCCGTGACGGGAAATTCTTACACATTTCTTTGTCTAGTCCCCATCCGACAAACCGTCCGTAAAGGAATTTCGTTCCAATATGTCACATGCATTAAATACTCGATTTTTTAAACCACTCACTAGGGCAAAAATATCGCGCAACAAGTAGCCTAACATGTTTAGGAAGATGTTGAACTTTCTGTTTTAAAAGATTGTTAAATTAATAACACAACAAGACGCGTGAGTGTTGGCTTCATCTGAGGACGTTGTGCCCTGTTGTGCAGCGTAACCAAATATATTGTGAGCCTTTCGTGGGTATTTGAAAGTTTTTTTATACTCTGGTCGTGAAGCCAGCAGGAATACGGGCTAGGTAGGCCCGAGTAGGGCACGGGGAAGACTGCTTCCCCGGTGATGGTTTCAAGCCGTCCGGCTAAGGTCCAACGAGGGCCACATAGTTTTGGGGTTCTGTCCGAGGGCTCCGCTCTGGGCGAACGTGGTTCATTGCAAGGGCTATATTGCTCAACTCACCACATAATCGGAACGCAACTGTAGATTGCTCTCCAGATCCATAAGACCGCTCACTTCGGGCGTGGGTCGATCGCTGTACTCGATCACTTGATCGAGGAGGTCCGACAAGTCCTGATCACAGGGCACCTCGCTGTCGCCACCCGGACCGCCCGGACCGCCCGACCCGCCCGACCCGACCGGCGTCCTCGAGGTGCCACTCCTGTAAACGAGCTCCGATAAGCCTAAGCAGAGACGATACATATTGTTACGTCCCGGGCTTGCCCTAAGCCAATACAAATACACCATGAAATGGAAAAGTATTACATATACATAGCACATACTATTTATTACTTTAATTAATGACTTTCTTCGAAGAGGAGAAACATAAAAAATTAAAAATCACGCCCTTCGACATTTAAGACGTCATTGCCATGAAAAGCATTGCCAGAAAAGAAAACTTCCGTCACAGTCGTGGTAACAGTAAAAAATACAATAATTTGTTTATGTCAACGCTACAGTATGGCGTCATTTTGTAACGGCCGTCGACGGCCAACTTGAATCGGACGTGTAGTAATTATATATTATGTATGTATGGATGTCCATAGACTGCTAAAATCATAACTCTTTCTTACGGTTTTGCCATCATCATTAACAACCCATCAACGGCTCACTACTGAACGCAGGTCTCCTTTCAGAGAAGGGTTATAGGCCATAGTCCACCAAGCTGGCCCAATTGCGAATTGGCGGACTTCACACATCTTCGAGAACATTCTGAAGAACTCTCAGATGTGCAGGTTTCCTCACGAGGTTTTTCCTTCACCGTTGAAGCAAGTGATATTTAATTGCTTAAACGCACTTGACCCCGAAAAGTCAGAGGTTTGCCATAGTCGGGCAATAAACAAAGTATCTCACTGTGTGTGCGTGGTGTAGGAATGGTGCGCGGTGTGCGCGGTGTGCGCGGCGTGCGCGGCGGGCGCGGCGTAGTGCGGCGGCGCGGCGGCGGGGCTGTAGGCGGCGCGCGAGCCGCCCTGCAGCACCATCTGCAGGTGGCTCTGCGCGCCCGGCAGGCCCGCGCACTCCGCGCTCGCCGCCGAAGACGGGGGCCCAGCGCCGCCGTTCACGTTGCTCACTCGATTACTGACAACCGACAAGTTTCACACTGTTCATATAAACTTTTTATTTTATTTATTTATTTATTTATCTATCTATATATATTTTATTATATAATCGACCGAGCGAAGCGAAGGTCTCTGAGTTTACTAGAGCGATTTGCACTTGTCCGTCCGTCCGTCTGTCAGAGCCTTATAACTTCTGAATTACTGAACGTAATTACTTCAATTTTAGATATGATATGTAAACCGATGGCCTCCAGCCGAAAATGGCTTAAAAAGTTATAAAAATCTTTATTGCAGGGGGCTCTCATAGAAGCGAATGCGAAGTAAAATAAAATTTTTTGCATTTCATAGGGTTGCAGTACCTCATTTTAAAGATTTGGAAATTTGGAACAGAGTACAAAACAACACAGAGTACAGAGTACAGAGTACAATTTGGAACAGAGTACAAAAGTATTTTTTTTTATTTTTTTTCCTAAAATTGACGAAATGGAGGGCTTTCAAAGTGGAGATTTTATTCGAGGCTAGATCTCTAAAACCACTTTATTTTAAAAATTGAAACTTACACATAATTTGAGTTATATTCTGTACTTGAACAACAAATACTAAGATTAGATAAATATTATAAAGAAACGAAATTATTTAAGTTTTAATGGGCATCAATGTTATTAACAAAACTTCACTATACTGTTAATAGATGGCGCTGTCTTTAATATTGTAAATACGCATCCCATCCACGAAAGCAGATGATGATTGACGTCATCAGATTCGGCGCGTTTAAAACTACCTTATGGGAATTATGGGATACCGCGAGGTCTCAGTTCGGGGCGAACCACTAGTATATATTTATTAAGTACCTAACTAAGTTTAATTATTATTAGTATTACTGTGTTTATGTTAAAAAATATTAAACTCCAAAAGTTATCCGATAGAATAATCGCAAATGATTTCTTGCCGCTCGCATTCGAGAAACTCTTCTTGTGTAACTGACGCCTGAATCTTTTCCGCAAGACCGATTCCTGGCAAGGAGACAGCATGCATAGTCTAGTTCCACAAAAGAAAAATATTAAACACATCCATTGAGGCTCGTCGAATTTTGCCGCTTTTCGCGGCGTGCCTCAGCCAGTGTTTACTCTAAACGTGAGATCTATAGATGGCACTCCCACTCAGCTCAGACTCAAGACTGAGTTAAAACGAGACAGATTTATATCAGGACATATTTGTGTCTCATTTTATGCCCGTCCTGAGCCTCGAGCAGAGCCAGAGTACGATCTATAGATCTCAGGCTAACGAAGCCGGTACGTACTTGGCGTTGAGGTGAGGCTTGATGTTGGCGAGCGCGTGATGGAAGGAGCGCAGCTGCTGCAGCTGATGGTGCGGGTGCGCGGGCGGCGGGCGCGCGCGCGCCGGGTAGCGCAGCACGGGGTTGGACAGCGGCAGCGGCGTGGGCGGCGTGGTCTGCTGCCGCGCCAGCAGCGACACGAGGATCTGGTTCTTCTGGCACAGCTGGCTCATGCCGCTGCTGCTGGTGGCCGGCGTCATGTTGCTGCACGTCGCCGTCGACGTGGCCGTGCTGGCGCCCGCACCGCTCGACGACACCTAATTTATTCAATAGGGTAACTACTCGTAGCTATTGACTAGTGTCATTCATTTCAAAGATTCTTCTTTGTCAAACGATAGACAACACTATTGGACCTTTTAAGCTGTTTTAACTATCGTTTCTATTATATACATTATGTCTGGTATAAACAATTTTATTAATTTATTGAACTCGGTTTAATGACACTAATATTCAAGATAATGAAAAATCGAAGTCTACAAAACATTAAGTACTGTGTCTGAATGACAGATAGCGCACAGCCTAAACTGGTGGACCTAGAGATTTGACATTCGGACGAAATATTCTTTGAGTAGGGTATTGAAAGAGATACAATAAAAATTTATTTTTTGAATGGATTTAGTGAATTTGATATACCTAAATAAACGCCGATAAATTCGCATCAGCAGCTAGTGTCACATAAAGAGTAATATACTGTACGGTATGTACCTGTTGATTTTCAGGTGTAGCCCTCTTAGCATTATTTGGTGAAGCTTTGGATTCTTCAAATTTTCGTTTCATGCCAGCGATTCTGTCCATGTACAAGTCGCCGCCCTCCTGTGACCGGCCGTTGCTGGCCGGGCCGTTGGTATTCGACAGCAGCTGTGACAGAACACTGGTCTGCGAAGAGCCGCGACCGCTGTCCGTAGAGTTCCTCCTGCTCTCCTCACCATCCTCATCAGATTTATCATTCAATATCTAGAAAGGGAAAAACAGTAAAAAACGATAATCATGTGATAACCCTATATTGAATCGTCCAAAAGAAGAATATTTAGCGCAATCTTTTAGTTTATTTGGTAATTTGCTGCTATCCAGAACTATGAATCTCTTTATAAATATCTCATATATATATATCTCTATCATCATAGAACCATTAAGATTAGATATTTGCAAGCCAGTTCAGTCAGTGTCACACGTAGCGAGCGAAAGCTAGTAACGATTCACGTAGCTCACCCTGAGCAGTTGGTTGTTGTGGTGCGGGCCGGGGCGCGCGTGCGCCTGCGCCGAGTACAGCGGGGACAGCGCCGAGCCGGGCGTGAGGGGCGTGTGGGGCGTGTGGGGCGTGTGGGGCGTGTGGGGCGTGTGAGGCGTGTGCGGCGCCGACGTCTCGCTGCCCGTCGCCTCCTCGTCCTCCTGCTTCAGGAGGTCCTTCAAGATTCGGTTATTCGAATTCGCGTCCGCGGCGTTGGGTCCAGTTTTCTTGCTGAGAAGCGTTCGCAGCCGGTTGGGCTCCTCGAGCACGGGCGTGGGGGGCTGCGTGTCCCCGGGCGACGCCAGCGACGCAGTCTCGTCGGCCCCGCTCTCCTTGCGCTCTTTCGTCTCGTCCCCGGGCAGCTCGCCGATCGGGAAGGTCGGCGGCCAGGGCTCGTCGAGATCGAACACGTTCATAGGGAACTGCGGGTCGGCGGCGGGGCTACCTACAGGAGTGCGGTAGCGCGGCTCGGAAGCGGAAGAATCGCCGTTAGCGACGGAGGTCATGAGCGGGCCCCCGAGCGGGGGCCGAGAGACTGTCGCCTCCAGCAGATCCGCGTCTTCGTCGCCGAGCACGGTGTTCCTGGACATGATGAAGTCCGGCTCGCCGACCGTGGGGAAGTACCGCGTCTGGGCGGTGACACAGATGCGCGGGGCGTCGTTCGCGATTCGCAATCGGTACGGATCGCTGACGACCAGCAGCCCGACCCGACTGACCACTTCCTGCAGATGCGACGATACGCGTGCGCGATCACTGCTATCGACGAGATCTAAGTAAGGAGTTCCCACGAGAGAGGCGGAGGAGGAGTTTATACAATTGTCCACTCCTGACAAGTCACAAGCTGAAAAATAAAAATTTTGTATTATAAATATACCTTAACGTAATTTTATTTAATTCATAACAAAGCTCTCGCTGCGTCTTACATCGGATGTTGAAATTGCAGTCCAATCGGAAAACGATGGTGGGTCCGCCGTCGTTGGAGTTAGCGGCCGACTCACAGCGCCGAATGACGCACATGACGGAGCCGGCCTCCTCCGTGGACGAGCCGCGTACTGGCGCAGCGTGGATCACTGTGTCCACAAACCTGGACATGCAAACATTTCATACATTCCAGATTGCTCAGAAAGCTTTTAAATTCTTTATTAGCGTTTACACCGACGGCATATTATTAGACATTTTCCTTTAGAAAAATTAAATACCCCAGCTGAGCGAGTTTTAAAATATCACCAAGAGTTTAATTTTCATTGACTTGTATCTTACAATGGTTTTCAATAAGCAAAAGCGATAAAATATGATCACCAGTATCATCGCCAAACTGAACTGTTTTAAGATAGACTTTCGATCATCGCATCTGGCGTCACTGAAACAGGCGACTCACGCTTGACGCGAGGATCAGAAGTCTTCCTTAAGGTACCACCAATGCAGGTTTGAAGTATCTACCTATGAATTTCGAGTACATAAAAAGATGGTACCATAACATAGTACGAGGATTTAACTCAAAAATCTTTTTATTTAATTAGTACCTACTTGCAAAATAGGTGTATAAAAATACACGTGACAATGTAATGCATAAAAAATTGAATCGATAAGCGCACAAATTATGTACAATCCTTGGGTATATGTGTGTGTTTAAACAACATAAATAATTTACGCTGGATTTATGGCTATCGATCGCCCGTCGCGGTCGAAATTACGACTAAAGTAATTTAAAAGAAATTACTTATTTAAAAGTGCCAAGTACGTAAAGTTGTATAATAAATACTTGTATAATACTTTAAGTAGGTAGCATTTTTTGTTATTTTACCAAGGTCTGTTTATTATTCCAAACCAGATGTGATAGCTAATAGACTACGAGTTTTTAGTTTTTTTTCACGGTGCGATTGTCATCGTTTCCTATTTCCGTTCATTTTTAGGGTTCCGTACCCAAAGGGTACCAACTGGACCCTATTACTAAGCCTACGCTGTCCGTCCGTCCGTCCGTCCGTCCGTCCGTCTGTCAGCGGGCTGTATCTCATAAACCGTAATAGATAGACAGATGAAATTTTCACATATTATGTATTTCTATTGCCGCTATAACAACAAATAATAAAAATTAAATTAAATTAAAAAAATTAAATTAAGATCTTTCCATGGGTACATGGAAATATTTTTATTTAATTTTTTTTAACGGAACCCTAAAAGAGCGAGACCCGACTCGCACTTGACCGATTTTTTATACTATTCATCATTATTCCGTTTTAATTTTTAGTTTATAGAATAAAATAATTATCTTTAATTAAGATAAGAGGACGCATATCTATCTATAATATAATAAAATAAAATAATATAATAAAACTGTAACAGGTCCAATTCTGTACATTGAAGATATTTTGAAAATTTTTGTTTGAGGGCATTCTATAATCGATACTGAAGCCAAAACAATTTTTTTTTAATTTTTTGTCTGTCTGTCTGTCTGTCTGTCTGTCTGTCTGTCTGTATCTTGGCCGCGCATCACGCCGAAACTACTGGACGGATTTAAATGAAACTTGGCACGATTTAAGATAATACTACGAGGTATAATATAGGATACTTTTTATCCCGAAATTCAGCACGGTTCCCTTGGGAGAGGGGCTGAAAGTCCAAATGGGTATTTCGCTGTAATTCATTAAGGCGTATTCCGATTTAATCCATTCTTTTTTTTTAGAAAGCAGGTTCTTTAGAGATTGTCCTGTAATTATTTCAAGGTCGTCAATTTCGTAGTTCAGAAATTATAGACATCACGATCTTCAGTATAAGGTCCAAATAACTTGAACCCCGGAATCTACAAGATACTTTGAATGTACGGCTCATCTTACGCTGGCAAGCGTACTTTATCGTATATAGCCATCGTGGATAGCCCTATTTTGTCAAATTCAAACTAATCCAAGTCCAAAAGCGTCAGATTTTGCCAAACGATCATTATACCTACATACTACATAGTATGGATGTAATACATCGTATGGACTTAATGCTACAGTGTTTTCCTATGCAATTTAATATTCTAATCATACTAATATTATAAATGCGAAAGTGTGTTTGTTTGTTGGTTTGTCCTTCAATCACGCCACAACAGAGCCACGGATCGACGTGATTTTTTTGCATGGGTACTATAGTTGAGGACATAGGCTAATTTTTATCTCGGAAAATCAAAGTGTTCACGAGGGATTTTAAAAACTAAATCCACGCGGACGAAGTCGCGGGCATCAGCTAGTTATGTTCTATAAGTCTTAACTCCATGCAAAAAGTCAATTCGATTCGTTGCTGCGTGATTTAAGGATAAACGTACTTTCTAATTTATAATGGAATATTATATCTCAATCGAAAAAAAAATGAGTGAGCAACTATTATACTATGTAATCGAATATTTATATTAGCGGCACGCTATGATGGCCGGTTTGACGTTTGTCCGCTCATGAAGTTCCGTATTAATTGATAACGACTTTGAAGGAAATAATTGTATTACTTTATTGACGATAGTGATGTGCAGAGATTCATAAATTTTATCGAATGTAGTTTTAGGTTTAGGACTCAAAATTTATTTATTAAATTGATTTCTAAAATGTATACAAGTGTAGAAAAATCAGTTTGCACCATTTAAGGGGTGAATGTACTTGTGAATATGAACAATTTTCACTATGTGGACAAACCTCTGAAATCGCAAAAAAATATCAGCTGTTTCATACAAAAGGTAAAATTTTTATTTTTATATGATATATACCACAACTCGGCATTTGGTTTTCTAAATTGAAAATTTTTAAAAATGGAATCTAATACGATCGTCACATAGGATCGCTGGCTAGCACAACTACTACCTCCGGCAAACTCGCGTCAATGCTCAATGCAAAACAAAGCAGTTTCGAATTGACGTTGCTTCGAAAAGTATAAACTGTCAGTGCAATGCGATTGTGATATAGTTTTGACCTGGCTTTGGATTTCAAATATTGATACTGCATTACTGTTGACCCTTGCTCGTTAATTTGGACTCTGTTCAAGCCCTTTGTTGTGGATTTCGTCGATATGACCGAACGTACGCAGAGAACTGTTCTAAATAGTCAGACACGTGAGTTCGTAATACGCCTTCGTAACTATTTCGATCGTGAAGCTCAAAATGGAGGGCCAATTTTACCTATAACGTCAGTGGTTGAACGCGTAGCTGATGCGCTTAATATTGGACAACGAACTGTTAGACGGATAACTAAAAAAAAATATGGCGAGACTGGCACAGAAGAAAATAAACTTCACACACCAAAAAAGAGAAAACGAGCAAAACCAGTCGTAGGCATCGATAGCTTTGATGCCGATGCTATCCGAAGACATGTTTACGGCTACTATTTACAGAAGGAGTATCCAACAAGAAAAAAGTTGGTGCATTCACTGAAGGAAGCTGGATTATTCTTCGGTGGGGAAAGTTCTTTAACGAAGATTTTGAAGACCATTGGATTTCGATACAAAAAATGTAACAAACGCAAAATATTGATGGAAAGATTTGATATAGCGATGGCAAGGTATACTTTTTTACGGCAAGTGAAAGAAATCAAAAATTGGCAAAATGTTGTGTTCTTGGATGAAACATGGCTTAATGCTAACCATACTGTAGGCCGTTCTTGGAACGATGACACAGCAGCATCTACTTCCAAAGTTCCTGTAGGAAAAGGATCGCGACTTATAATTTGTCACGCCGGAACCATCAACGGGTTTGTCGAAGGTTCTCTCATGGCTTTTGCGTCAAAAACCACTGGAGACTATCATGAAGACATGAATGGAGAAAAGTTTACTGAATGGTTTACCTCAATGTTGTGTAGCCTCCCTGAACCATCTATTCTAATTATGGACAACGCCCCATACCACTCGATGCAAATTGACAAGCCACCTGCCCAATCCCAAAAGAAAGCTGATATCGTCGCATGGCTTCGTAAAAATGGCGTAGATGCAAACATGAATATGTTAAAAGCGGAATTAGTACGTCTTTTAAAAGAAAACAAACCAACCAAGATCCGATACGTCATTGACGAAATAGCATTAGAACATGGGCACAGAGTTATACGGTTACCGCCTTACCATTGTGAGTATAATGCGATTGAGTTGGTGTGGGCTCAAATTAAGGGATATGCTGCAAGACACAATACAGAACCCCCATTTACCACAAAAAAAATGCTAAAATTATTAGAAGAAGCTTGTGAACATGTGACTAAAGGAGACTGGGAAAAGGTTGTGAATAGAACTGTTAAATTAATAAGGGAAGATTATGAAAGAGATGTGAAAATAGATAATATTATAGAAAACGAACATATAATTATTAATGTAGGTGATGATAGCAGTGACGACAGTGAAAATAGTAGTATGGACGAATCTGATTAATTATGGCCTTTTGTGGCACCTTTTTTGGTATCTTTTGTATTCATATGTTTCTTGTGTGCATATAAAGTATGTATATTCATTTTCATTCAAATATTCAGTTCGTTCAAATAAATTAAATAAACATATACATTTTTGTTTTATTAAACCTATTTAATCAGGTACAAAAACAAAACTTAATTGTTTTTTGTTCGAGAATAAATTGACATTCCACATCACTATTGTAATGTGTCAAACCGGCCATCATAACGTGCCGCTAGTTTAGGTAATCGGATTGAGTAAATATCTACTTTAATTGCTTTTGAATGAGCCGCGGTATTAATATTTGTTGTCGCTCACGCACTGTCGGCGTCGCTCATTTATTAATTCAAGAGTTGATATTCGATTTTTTGAAACTTTTAATTTGACTTTGAATTCGCACGTTTAAATACGATTATCCATTTTTAGTAAATACTAGCTGATGCCCGCGACTTCGTCCGCTTGGATTTAATTTTTAAAATCCCGCGGGAACTCTTAGATTTTCCGGGATAAAAGTACCCTATGTCACTCTCGAGGTCCTCAACTATGACTATGCAAAAATCACGTCGATCCATAGCAATGTTGCTGTGTGATTGAAGGACAAACCAACAAACAAACACACTTTCGCATTTATAATATTAGTAAGATAGTAAGAACTAAGAAGTAAGATAAGATGAATTATTGAAACGCTCTGCTTTACATCTCAGGATTAAATTATTGACCTTTAATCTGTAGATTTTGAAACTCATATTTAACATCATAATCATCATCATCATCAGCAACCCGTCAACATCTCACTTACAATGAGCGTAGGTCTTCTTTAAAGAAAAGGGTTACAGTCTACCACGCTGGGCCAATGCAACTCAGACTTCATACACCGTGGAGGACGTTATAGGGAACTCTCAGGCGTGCATATTTCACATAAACTGTAAAAAAATTAAGTGGCACTCGGGGACTGCCGCGGTAAAGCTATTGCATAGCATTTTTTTATCAATTTATGCAATTATAATATTTATGCAATATTTTTATTTGCATAATAAAAACTATGCAAAAAAATAATTAAAAAAAAGCGCACTGTCACTACTTCGCGAGTGAGATTCGAACCTACTACATCATACACCATACGGTAGGTAAAGAAAGCGGCCGCTCGCCCACTGCGCCAAACAGAGCTACTTGTGAACCTCTAAAATGTTGAACGCTTACTGAACGACGGTGTTAGATTTATTTTCGTTACGGAATTTCTTGATTCGGTCGCAGCGCTCAAACTGTTTGTCCTAGTTCAAAGCCCGCGATAAAAGCTATGCAATAGCTTAAAAAAACTATGTGTTCTACCAACCTAGGACCATCAGTCACATTTGAGTCCTTTATCAGTAGCCGTGCCTGGAGATACTGGAACTTGTCAGACTCTCCCGAGCTCCACGCGAAGTTCTGTATGTTCCTCAGCAAAGGTTTTATTTTCGCGTGGTCATCGGCGTGCAGGAGCGAGAATATCGACTTCTTGTACAGCTCAGTTCTCTCCGCGAGGACTAGGTCTTTTATATTTTCAGACACGCACTCAATTTCGCCTTTCGAGTTAATTTCCATTAATATTAAACCCAGGACGTCGGTGTAATGCTTGATTGCCTGAAATAGTACACAAGGTTAAGTAAGGGATAATGTAAGTGTACCACGAATCCAACTATGACAAGTCAATGTTTATAATAATATTGTATAACCTACTAGCTGATGCCCGAGGCTTCGTACGCGTGGGTTTAGGTTTTCAAAATCTCGTGGGTAGTTTGCTTGTTTTAGGATGTAAGCTATCTGTGTGGCAAGTTTCGATAACATCGGTTCAGCGGTTGAGCCGTGAAAATGTAACAGAAAGACAGGTAGACACATTATCACATAGAGACACTTTCACATAAGTTATAGCAGTATATGGTATGGATCATTCATCATCATCATCATCAGCAGCAGCCCATCAACGGTTCACTACTGATCGCTCATCGCAGGTCTCCTCTCAGAGAAGGGTAGGGTATGAATCAAACATTTAGAAAGAAATTAAAAATTAGAAATGACAATTCCAAGATTCATTAATTAATTATTATAGAAGTTAAGCAGCTCTAATATCTAAATATATGTCACTGTTGTAATTAACAATTTTACGTACGTTAAATTATAATACTAAGCGATACTGTTCGCCGAGTTCACAATCTTGCGCCAGTTTACAATCTGACTAGTTCGTTTATGAACTAACGATTTTTACAATCTTACGATGATATATAAAAGGAACAGGTGACAGACTGACTGACTCATCTATCAACGCACAGTTTAAAACACCAGACGGATCAGGCTGTTTGGCATACAGCTGGCTAATATGACGTAGGCATCCGCTTAGAAAGAATTTTTGAAAATTAAATCCTTTAGAGGTTAAAATAGGGATTCGAAAAATCGAATAGTAATAAATCTGTTTTAAAATTAATTTAGTTCACTTTTAGTTCTACAAATTATCATCATTATCATTTCATTCTGCGTTTACACATTCTATTCTCGAGTGATGATAATATGATGAGTATGTTATTTGCATGTAACCTTACCTAGTTTTTAGTAGTGTAGTTACAATTACATATTTCAAGGAATTCTTGTCCTACTTTAATGGATTTCATATTTTTCGAACTTTAAAACTGTGATAGTCTGTTTCAAGGTTTCAAGTCACATAATATGCGAACCTTATATATAGCGATATTAATTTATCAATCATGCCATACCACTATCGAATAAATAATAGTTTTTTATAGTAACTTTTAATTTTCTGCAACACATGTTTCATATTACTTAGTAATACTTGTATAATATAAGTCTTCTGGAAATGTAGCAGAAACTTAAACTTCAGTTAAAATGCTAACAGAATCTTTATTCTTCTAATTTCTATTAGCTAAAACTGTTTATTTTAATCGAAATCCACGCAGACAAATCGCGGGCATCAGCTTGCCTTGTCGCCCTATTACTATCCCACAACCTGAGCATTTTTGTGGTACACTTTACTGAAAAACTATCACGCCTATAGATTTGTGCTTTAACATAGTAATTTAATTAATAGTAATTTAACATAGTAATTTAACTTCATATCCAGATGTGTTATCTGTCAAAAAAAATATAATTTTATAACCATTAAAAAAAATTAACATTAACAATTTTTGACCGAGCGAAGCGAGGTCTCTGAGCCTACTAGAGTGAATTTGCACTTGTCCGTCCGTTCGTCCGTCCGTCTGTCAGAGCCTTATAACTTTTGAAGTACTGAACATAATTACTTACTTCAAAAGACATGTCCCAGTTTAGTATGGAGGGTGGTTTTTTATTCTGGGTGTCCGTTAACCAGAACCAAACTGTCATCACGTGAAAGAGAAAAAAAAAAAATTAAACGCCATAAAAATAATAATTTTAGAGTCCTCGGTTTTTTTTAAATTAACTATGAAAAATACCGTTTGTAGAAAATATTTTTCAATGGATGGTAACACTAAAAACTTTTATAATCTATAGACTATCAAATCTGGCACCGGTTAATGTCATGTAAATGTCATTTTGAACCATGGAACTAGGAATCACAGACCAGGAACTAGGATTTACGACTAGGTACTTTTGAACTGCCTATTCGAAAATGAAATTATTTGTTCCTGACAATCATCTGACATTGACAACTTATATAGAATAATATTTTCAGTTTTTTACCGGTGTATAAATCACATGGAACTAGGAATTACGACAAATCACAAGCAAAAAAATGAGTCAAACAAAAAAAATTTTTTTTATTATCCGGAGGCTTTAAAAAATCTGTAAATTATTTTGATAGAAGCCTTTTGGGATCTTTATCCAACTACATTAAAATCATCATTGTTAATTAAATTCAAATTTAAAAAACCAATTTTGGACAACTCCTTTAGATATAATATGTAAACTGATGGCCTTCAGCCGAATATTGCATAAAAAATTATAAAAATCTTTATTTCAGTGGGGCTCTCATAGAAGTGAATGCGAAGTAAAAAAAATTTTATCGCGTTACATAAAATTGTTACATATCATTTTAAAGATAATTTTGAACCGAGTACAAAAATATTTTTATTTTAATTTTTCCCTTAAAATTGACGAAATGGGGGGCTTTCAAAGTGGAGATTTAAAACGCTCGCTTGAAGACGCTCTCCAGCAAAATCGGGTATGTATTTTCAAACTGAACTTATTTTTTTATTTCACTTGTATCCTGTACTTGAACAACAAATACTAAAATTTTATGAATATTATAAAGAAACGAGATTATTTAATTTTTAATGGGCATCAGTAATTTTCAAATAGCTTCACAATAATGCTAATAGATGGCGCAGTCATTAACTATTCCATGGAACTAGGAGTCACGACTAGGATCTATCCCAAAATAAGTTTTGCGTCGACCATTATTATTAAGGTACATAATATAATAACATATTATTCAATTAAAATTAATCTTTAGTTAAACATCAAACTTCAATAAACTATTAATTACTACATTTTGTGTATTTTCTATTCGCGTCGATAGATGACGATTTGTACAGATGCCCGTAACCCGTTTTCACTCGTTAGTACCTACATATAACATAATAATTCAATGTTTTCACTAACGTTACCTAACCTTTACGGGCTACCTATGATAAGTTAAGTGATAATTTCTGTCAACTTCTTTATCACGATCCTGTACGGGACACCTAAAAGGACATTGGGACGGATGTTAGGACTTAGGATTGTATTTAGGAGCTAGCTATGTAAAGAGACTCCTACTTAGGGGATGATTTAGGTACGTTGGTGAAAACGGGCAATAATAATAATGTCAGTTTTGGTCGTCATGTATCGATTGAAGGAATAATCATGGGATACCGTAACCGCGAGGTCTCAGTTCGGGGCGAACCACTAGTGTATTCATTGGATAGAATGTTATTGTACTACTAACGCCATCTGTTAGAAAACCAAAGAGTTAACATCGCTGCAACAGAACTTATTACCCGTTAGAAAAACTACGCGAGCCCTCACAAAGCTCAGCTTTTTGCTATTATACGTAGAATTTGACTTGTTTATTTATTAATCTATACTAATATTATAAAGAGGAAAGATTTTTTTGTTTGTTTGTTTGTACCGAATAGGCTCTGTAACTACTGGACCGATTTTAACAAAAAGTTATCAGGAAGTTATGTTACTTCCTGATAATTTATATTGAATTGGCTATAATTTATTTTGAAAAAAATTAGAGATCCTTAAAAAAATTGCAATAATGTAACCCAAAGTAGCAAAATTTTGCCAATAAAATGCATTATTTGGCGTGTGCTGAGAAAACTATTGATGATACATGAAAATTATGTACTACATGATTAAAGTACTCATTATTCTCTACAAAAAGTCCCCGAAGGAATATATCTATCATATTTAAGCCACAATAGTAGCTTTTGTTTTCTAAAATTTAATTAGATCGCCTTTATTATCGTATAGTATTAATTCTTCCTTACTGCGAAAGTGTGTTTGTTGGTTTGTCCGTCAATCACGCTGCAACAAGGCTACGGATCGACGTGATTTTTTGAAAAGGTATAATTCAGAACCTGGAGAGTGACACAGGTATCCCGGATAATCAAAGAGTTCCCGCGGGATTTTAAAAACTAAACCCACGCGGACGAAGTCGCGGGCATCAGCTAGTTACGTATAATTTGACTAAGTCGTTAAATATAACGACTATCGAGCTTTTTCATCCTCTACTTTATTCTATAGAGAAGTTGGTAAAGGTTAATGTGTAATTTTGTATGGGCCCCGTAACCGAAAACAAAAAAATTCACTGTAGCATCCTACTAAAATTATATCATACTAATATTATTAATGTGTAAGTTTGTGAGGATGGATGTATGCATGGATGGATGTTACTCTTTCACGCCAAAACTAATGAACCGATGTGGCTGAAATTTGGAATAGTGTGCTCATATCCAGGATTAACACACAGGAGTTCCCGCGGGAATTAAAAACCTTAATCCACGCGGACGAAGTCGCGGGCAGTATCTAGTTACAATAAAAATATGTCGGCTTTTGTTGCTCTGGGCCGATATTAGACGGTGCCCCGTTCGTCGTTCATTGTAGCAAAATTTTTTCGAAAATGAACCGCCTTAATTCGCCCTAAGGGTGAATTTTCTACGGTTAATTTTTCGAGATTTTTGCTTTCAGTTTCGAGGGTCATCGGTGAGCCATCCGTCTAAATTCGCCCTTAGGGCAAAGGGCTTGGGCTCATTATCGCAAAAAATATTCGCAAAAATGAACGATGAACGAGGCACCGTCTAATTTCAGCCTTATGGAGTATTTTAATTAATCTTAAGACAGTATGTCTGAATTCACGTAGTTCATAATACTATATTCAAATAGCTCATAATGCTACAGTCTTTTTTGTTGGGTCAACTCTCATCAATCCTCTTTTATTTCATAAGCAGATCAACAGCCCCAGGAATCAGCATCCTTAACACGATGAAGCAATTAACACAACGTAATCTTGATCGGCTCACGATAAGCCAATCAACATAGCCTTTCTCCTGATATTATGGAGCGATTCTCGATAAGTTGGTGATAAAAGGTTAACACTCCTGGATGTTTCGCGTTATTCTGTAATACTTTTTATCCCGTTCGACCATGTTTCCGTCAAGTCACTATAAAACGTGATACATAACAAAAACGCATCTGACATGGAATAACAAAACGCAAATGACAGTGGAATAACAAAACGAAATGACAGCTAAACGTAATTTTGTCTTTGGATAAGTATGGTTAAAAATTTACAATTATAAAAAGGGTTATAATAAAGCATTACTGATATTATAAATGCGAAAGTGTGTTTGTTTGTTGGTTTGTCTTTCAATCACGTCGCAACAGAACAGCGGATTGATCCGATTTTTTTTCATGGGTATAGTAATGGATGTAGTAGTGGTTCCTCAGACCGGGAGAGCTACTTTTATCTCGGAGTTTTAAAAACTAAATCCATGCGAACGAAGTCGCGGGCATCAGCTAGTATTATTATAAAGCAACAATCCTAAAACTGTCAACAAGTCATTGCCAATAGACGTAGTCCATTAAGTCCGAGAGACAGGGCTCAACTGGGACAATTCTCAACTTCTTAAATATTTTTAAATAATATTGCTGAACATAACTAATATTACCACGTCCCCTTCAGTTAAGTGTAAGCTTGTGCTAAGACTGGACACGATAAATAATAGTTCAATCTGGTTTGAAAACTTCGCCAAATCATTTTAAAGCACAAATGAAAAGTTTAAATAGGAAACCGCGTGCTCTTTAAACGCAATTGAACATCTATCCATTTTGGCGTGCATTTAGAATTTTCTCAAAAGAACAAAAGATACATTTTTTAATAAGCATTTAAATAAAAGCCATGGAATATCATTCATGTACCTCAATAAGAGTGCTGAGATCGGAATACTGGAAGCCAGACGTCGGTGGCTGTGGCTCGGTGGAGCTGACTTCACCTCCTTGCACAGGCGACAGGCTCAACCTCAGAGGACAGTCGCCGGGGCAGCCCCTGCGCTGCAGCAACACGTCCTCGATCAGCCGGGTGGCTTCGCGGACGATGCCGTTCTTATCGGGCTGCTTGACTTCAGCTAAACAAGTCCCAAGGAGCTCCTCTAGTTGGTTTATCACTTCGTTTTCGTGCTCTCGACGTCGCTTTTCGTTGTCGCACTTGTTTCTGTAAATTGATACGCCCTTATCAGTCACCGATAGTTGTTATAGTACCTAACTAGTGGTTCGCCCCGAACTGAGACCTCGCGGTAACGGTATCCCATGATTATTCATTCAATCGATACATGATAACCAAAACTGACATTATTATTATGCCCGTTTTCACCAAACATACCTAAATCATCCCCTAAGTAGGAGTCTCTTAACGTAGGTAGCTCCTAAATACAATCCTAAGTCCTAACATCCGTCCCAATATCCTTTTAGGTGTCCCGTACAGGATCGTGATAAATAAGTTGACAGAAAACATCAATCACCTAACTTATAGGTAGCCCGTAAAGGTTAGGGAACGTTAGTGAAAACATTGAATTATTTATCAAACATTGAATTTAACTCGTAGTTCCATGGGAATAGTTACTGACTGCGCCATCTATTAGCATTATTGTGAAGCTATGTTGATGCTATATGAATTACTGACGCCCATTAAAAATTAAATAATCTCGTTTCTTTATAATATTCATATAATTTTAGTATTTGTTGTTCAAGTACAGGATATAAGTGACCTAAAAACATAAAATCAGTTTGAAAATCCATAGCGGATTTTTCTAGAGAGCGTCTTCAAGCGAGCGTATAAAATCGCCACTTTGAAAGCCCCCCATTTCGTCAATTTTAAGGGAAAAATTAAAAAAAAAATATTTTTGTACTCAGTTCAAAATTATCTTTAAAATGATACGTAACAATTTTATGTAACGCGATTTTTTTTTTTTTACTTCGCATTCGCTTCTATGAGAGCCCCCCTGAAATAAAGATTTTTATAACTTTTTAAGCCATTTTCGGCTGGAGGCCATCGGTTTACATATTATATCTAAATTTGAAGTAATTACGTTCAGTAATTCAAAAGTTATAAGGCTCTGACAGACGGACGGACGGACGGACAAGTGCAAATCGCCCTAGTTAACTCAAAGACCTTCGCTTCGCTCGGTCGAATATTACGAAATAATGGACTCGACTGTACTCAAATGAAAAACATTCACGTAATATAAAACAGAGCTCATTGCTCTAGCCTAGTGATTGGGGTTAATAGGGCTGCGGTTTCCTATTCGGGGGGTCGCTGGTTCGATCCCGGGCACACATGACACACCTCTAACTTTTCGAAGTTATGTGCGATAAGCAACTAAATATCACATGCTTCAACGTTGAAGGAAAACACCGTGAGGGAACCTGGGCGCTTGAGAGTTTTCCATGATCTCCTCAAAGGTGTGTGAAAATCTGCCAATTTGCATCTCGCGCGAAGAGAGAGAGAGGTATTGTCGATGTAGACTAATTTCCCGTTCGACGAATCTATTTGTGCAACCATGTTAGTTTCGATAGAGATAATACGAGAAAAGGCGTAGACAAAATTTTCTCGCGCGTGCATGCTAGGCCTGCTGGTTTAAATCTATCTCGTTTACGGTATTAAGTGCCGATTTCACCAACGTCAAGTGACGTTTTACTGAGGAATAAATTGGGCGGTTAAATTTACGCTCAGATAAGACTTATTTACGTTGGTGAAATCGGGCCTAAGTAAAACTTATGTTTACGGTTTTAACTGTAGTCTCTATCAGAGCAGAGTGAGAGTGCTATGTATAGATCTTGAGCCAGAGACTAATGGAGTTTTCTGATCTCATATTCTATATTCATAAAAACTGTAACGTGAGTCGTGAACTCGTGACTGACTGGTGGTTCTAGAGATTTGAGTTAGGAAGTATTCCTAAAGTTGCCCAGAGGTGCACTCTGAGCAGCGATTTCTTTTAAATTCCATCCCTGAAGCAATGAATTTACAACCCCTTCCTGAACGAAGTCACTGCTATTTAGCTAGTCGAAACTGTTTTTAAACAAAATACACCTAGGATCCTATTGATCCTAATCATAAAACAAAGGATCACTAGATTGTGATCATTCGTTTCTTGTTGAGAACAGCTGCAAAAAATCTAAATACAACTGATGGTTTGAAAATCGTAATAAAAAATTATGTCCGTTAAAATCATTCAAGTATCGTTTCATGTTTTGAAAGGTTTCTTAAAATCCTATATAGTTATAAAGAAATATAAAGAAAGTAAAAAAGAAAAGCCATAGTAAAATTTAAAGGTCTAATAATGTGGAAGTATTCAAAACTTTGCTCATTGAAACATTCAGCGCTCAGCCCAAGTGGGAGCGGGTGCGGGCAGCGGAGCGGGTAGCGGGCGCGTCCTACAGCACAGGTATCCCGTGGGTATCCCAATCGGACAGCGGGGTGGGCTGATCAATTAGGCTTGTTCTTGCTCGGTCACTCAAAGGAGCGCTTCGTACTAATTGTAGTATATTTAAAAGACACTATTAGCACAGTAGTCCGAGCCAAGCGACAGAATCACTAAAGTACTAAAACGATGTACTAAAGAGCTATAATTAGGCAAGGTTAAACATAGTTAATTACGCCGAATAAAGTAAAATCTTGAAAAAAAAAACTATTACTATTTTGGGCACATTCCCCTACATGCAAAGAGAGGATGATATAAGAAGTTTTAAGTTTTTAGTTTACACAACACAACTAAAGACTAAAGTAGAGAATCCTACGATATAGCCACTTGCCATCGCCGTATACCGCTTCAAATAATCAAAATCTCCTGAATGCTTAAAACGATTTAAATACTAACGAAAATTTTGAAAATGTCCAAACAACCAGTGACAAGTGGGAACCAAATAAGATTACCAGCCCCTGTAGCCAAGTAACACTTCTTTGTGTCTATTCTCTTTCTACGATAGTTGTTACTTAAAGTTTTGGCTAAATAAATTTTATAAATGCTTTAAATGCTAAAAAAAACTCTACAAAATGCCGCGAAATATAATCAATACACTTCTATCTTTGATCAGCTGCAGCGCCATCTAGTCTAGCTCTAGCCAAAACTTCAAGTGACAACTAACGTAGAAAGAGAAACGATACAAAGAAGTGTAACTTGGCTACAGGCTCTGTTTATTCGGATTTCAGTCACTGTAACTAACGTCGTTTCACCAAAATGTAATAATTTTTAATGTAATACTCCAATGTGGGTCACATGTTATATTTATGGCCCTTTATTATATCGGGACCGATAGCAAGGAAGTCAATCTCGGTCAAGTTGCTCGCAGAAGCAAGGATATTCCAAAATATTAGATTGTTCTCCGTAATATGGATATGTTTCAACTTTAAAGTCAAGCGAAGCAAGCTTAAGGTACATGTGTAAATTCAAACTTTAAAATTAAATCACCCCCGACATGTGAAATCAGTGCCCGATCTATGTATAATATAGTATCCGATATCTTGTTACCCAGCACCCTTCTGCACTCCGATTCAGAACCTACGATAATATAATTTCGACCGATTCGGTTTGTTATCGTACGATAAGATGAATTTTCAATTCAGAAGACGTGGATATCGTTCGATATCTTCTATCAAACGCTATTCACAACAACTTTATCGAATAAGATTTTCCGAACGTCCGATAATTTTAGTTGGTTACTTATCGAAAGCTACAGGGCATCCGGTATCCTTTTGTTTACGTACTGTATTTACTGGTTTTTCGTATAAAATGATCATGTTGTATGATTTTGGTATCTAAATGTTTACTTACCATATTGTACGTATTTTAACATTATTATTTTTTTTAATCCTATTTATTTTTATTTGTAAATTGTGTGTACTGATGGGGCTGACATATAGGTCACCTATAAAAGCCCCTTAAAATAACGTAAGTACACCACAACAAAACAAAATAAGAACCCAGAGGGGTGAAACATAAACTTAGCGGCATCTATAGACGAGGATGAAAATTGGCCGTCAATAATTTAACAAGTTATCATTTTAAATAATTACTTTATTTACCTTCGAAAATGATTAAAATCTATTTATTTAGTGCTAACATGAATTTAATAACAAGTAAAATTTTGGTAAAACAACAAACTTCGTAAATCCACATGTAATTTAATGTATCTTGTCGATACAGATAACGAAGCCGATACCGTAGTCGACATCGAATCGAATCGAATTATCTAACCGAACGTTCTGAATCGCACGACAAAAAAAATTCCGATACGAGATCGTTAGCTAATCGTATCGAAACGGTAAGTTATCGAAATGTTCTGAATCGGGGGCTGATCAAAGATCTGATCCATCCGGTTTTTCACATCCTCCCCCTCTTCTTCGTCGAACAGCTAAAGACGTATAGTATAGCATTTTGTTGGAGGATATAATTTTCTACTAGCAGCTAAATCGAATTTTTGTTATTTACAAGCTTATTCAGTTTGCTAGGTGCAACGCATTTTGTATATCGTTCTGTAGAGCGATCTTTAACATTTCTCAGAGGTTACTTTCGAATTAAAAAGAGTCCAGATTTATGTCCTGATGGACATAAACACCAACAGACCGATTGTATGTGACAGCTGTCCCGTAACCGCTTTACCGCATTATTCACTGGTATGTCCTATCCTTCTCTCCGACAAACATTGGATCGGCTCAGCGACAGTTGGTGTAGATTGTGCGTTCAAGTATATTTATTCACCGAATTTTGTCCACCGCGTGCGATATATTATTTTAGGCATTGGAAATAGTTCATGGATCCGTTAGTGTTTTTAAGAAACTATTAGCCGCAGTTAGTCTCTATTCTCTAACCAAAAGAAAACCCTTGGAGCTCTTAGAAGACCTTTGTCCAAAAATGGAGGAATAAGCTCACTTGAAACTAATCATTTAGAGTATTTCTTCCCGAAGATTTTTATGTATAATATGTACATGCATAAATATTAACTATATTGTATTTACTTTACCATTGTACTTTACCATTGTATTTACTATACTATATAACGGAGAACGGGCAGCAGCGTCCTCTGTGCTACTACTACCATCTACTGCGATCACCAACCCGTCTGCCCCGCGTGGTGATTATGGGCAAACCCTCCTCTTGGGAGAGGCCTTTAGTCCAGCAGTGGACTGTTATAGGCTATTGATGATGATGATACACATACAGCGGCTCAGCTCGTGTTAATCCATTAAAGTTCCTTATCAACTGTCCATAATGCTTCTATATAGGCAATATACTGGATATAATACAAGTAAACCAAAAAACCCGTTCTGTGACGTCTCATAAACATAGATCTCCTAAATAACTCTCTCAATTATTATGAATATATTATCATTTAAGAGTATTCAGGATTTAAGCGATTTTTAATAAGCCAAAGCTTGAAACTACAAAGACCATAATATAACCATATTTGGTTTTTAGGTTTAAAGGTTTTGTTTAAAGATTGATATATGTATATAGTATTTAATGATTTTTTTATAAATTTAAATTCGCCGTGGGGCGGAAAACCATTTTCTAGATAAAAGGAGTGAATAGGCATTTTCTAGGCAAGCGCGCTCCAACCTAGACCTCATCAGTGCTGTCCAGCATTGATTGTCGTCAAGCGCAAGCCTATCCCGCAATAAAAAAAAAGGTTATTCCGAACTTTGCTTCAAAATATTGCTTGTTAATCGTAAACAAATTAATTTATGTGTGATTTTTTTAATTGTGTAGATAATTAATTTCCAAAATCGGCAAGTTATTTTTATCATTATAATAGTTTATGCTCAAAACAATATTAATTATAATTTAATATAAAAAATTCTTTTTAAACAACCGATTTCAAACTCCCGCTTTACTACATTACACACACACTATACAAAGTATATAATTTATTGTTGACTAGCTGCTGCCCGCGACTTTGTCCGTGTGGATTTAGTTTTTAAAGTCCCTCGGGAACTCCTTGATTTTCTGGGATAAAAAGTAGCCTAGATGTTGCCACGGTATAAAATTTTGTAGAAATCTGTGCGGTAGTTTTTACGTGAAAGAAGGACAAATAAACAGACAAACAGACAAAAATTAAATAAAAATCTGTTTTGGGCTCAGTATCGATAGTAAAGCATCCCCCAATTAAAATTTTCAAAATATATTAAATGTACAGAAATCTTCCAGTTACAGTTTTATTATATGTATAGATATTTTAAAAACAGCTCCACCGATTTCGATAAAATTTATATGGGACCACCTGGGGAGTATACCCTTTCAAACAAAATAAGAATTTCCCAAATCGGTTCAGGCATCTTCGAGTAATCGGTGGACATACATAAAAAAAAGATTCCGACGAATTGATAACCTCCTCCTTTTTTAAAGTCGGTTAAAAATACACTGCAGTGAACAAATCTCACCTCTTTACTATAATCGTGTTGTTAAATGGGATCGTTGGAGCCTCGTATTAATAATGTAAATTAATAAATAATTGTATTAATTACTAGCTGATGCCCGCGACTTCGTCCGCGTGGATTTAGTTTTTAAAATCCCGCGGGAAATCTTTGACTTTCCGAGATGCCTATGTCAACCTCCAGGTTCTCAACTATACCTATATAAAAAATCACGTCAATCCGTAGCTTTGTTACAGCGTGATTGACGGACAAACAAACACACTTTCGCATTTATAATATTATAATGTATTAGTAAGGAAGAATTAATACTACGATAATAAAGACAATATAATTAAATTTTAGAACACAAAAGCTGACAGAAGCTGAAGTGACTAAAATATGATAGTGAGATATATTCCCTCGGGGACTTTTTTGTAGAGAATAATGAGTATTTTAATCATGTAGTACATAATTTTTATGTATCATCAATAGTTTTCTTAGCCCACGCCAAATAATGCATTTTACAGGCAAACTTTTGCTACTTTGGGTTACATTATTGCAATTTACTTAAGGATCTCTATTTTTTTGGAAATAAACTATAGCCTATGTTACTTCCTGATAACTTTTTTTTTTATTGATAAATTATCAGGAAGCAACATAACTTCCTGATAACTTAGCTTTCTATTGGTGAAAAAATGGTTAAAATCGGTCCAATAGTTACAGAGCCTATTCGGTACAAACAAACAAACAAAAAAATCTTTCCTCTTTATAATATTAGTATAGACTAGGTGCATAATTATCGAACTAGCTTACTATATTTCGTTTATAGTTAGGTACTATTAACTACTGATCATTGTAAATAATTCTTGGGCAATTTAACAATTATCGTTTTCAAAAACTATAAAGTTATGCTTCAAACATGAGAGGTTTTTAAAAAGGCGTGTAATTAATACACAGACAACTCACGAAAAGTATTTTTGGAGAATAGCGTGTCAGAACAAGTAATTAATCTAGAATCATAGCAATATAATTGTTTCCTGCCTTATAACCGCGTCTGCAGAGACGTTTTAAATATATCTAGATAATTTAAAATCAAATCTATCAGCAGCTAACGAAACTATAGTAGGTGCAATGATGTAAATTGTAGATTCTAGGTAGTAGATGTAAAGGCCGTAGATGTAATTGTATAGGTATGTAAACTATACATAAATTATAAATATACCTAAGTATTTAAAATTTGTTTAGGTATCTTTCTTTCAACACATAATATAATAACGCTTATTATAGGTGATAAATAAATAGTTTAAGAAGACAATTTGTAAAAATCTCAAAATAAAAACGTTTATATATCGCTTAAATACCTACTGTTGAGATTTATTGTCTGATGACTTTTTTCTTATCTTCTTACCCGGCGCGGTCACGCTCATCTTGCCCTGCGTCCCCCTCCATGTGTCTCCCAGTTGGAGGTCACAGGATTCAATTCTACAGAAGCAGCAAACAAAACCAACTGTTATTACAGGTAAACTACCTCAACCTTATTGACGCCTGATTTTCGGGATAATTTTATTAAGGGCCTATTGCACTATCCCCAGGTTAAATTTAACCGACGAATAAAGATAGATTGCCAATACAAAATCTATCAACACGTCAAATAAATTCGCTGGTTAAAGATTCTCTGGCGATAGTGAATTAGGCCCTTAATGTTATACACAGTGACCTTTAACTCGATGTATTCCCTAAAAGGCGTTATCTAAGAGGTCCTATTAGAGACCAGTCAACCCAGTGTCAGTCTCAGTCTTCAGTAGAAGACTTCAAAAATAAAGAAGATTATAAAGATGGAGGAATTCAAAAATATTTGCAAAAATGATACTTAACCTTTTTGAAAATATTTTGAAAGTAATAAAAAAACCGGCCAAGTGCGAGTCGGACTCGCGCACCGAGGGTTCCGTACTCTAGAAGTAAAAGGAAAACGATAATATTATATTAATTTGCTTATTAATCGTTAACTTTGTTTGTGGGGGTTTATTGTTAATATAAAAAAACTATGCTAGTTATAGCGTTGGTTTTGTTTTTCCTGTAAAATATACATAAACCTCTATTGACCATAATTTCTGATTTTTCGATTGGTAACCTTCGGAGATGAGGGGGGGAACGGTAATTTTTTCGACATTTTGCCCGATTAATCAAAAACTATTAAATATAAAAATAAATAAAAATCTGTTTTAGAATGTCCAGGTAGGTAAAGTCCTTTCATATGACACCCCACTCGGTATAGTTATCTTACTTTGAAATTTCAAACCCCCGATTTTCCCCCTTTTTTAATAAAACCAAAAATAATTTTAAATTTTTTTTAATTCCAATGATGTTGGTCCACTATTATACACAACCATTCCAAAAATTCCAAATCGTTGGTTACAAAAATAATCGACTGTGACAGACGGACGGACGGAGAAAGTCTCACCATAAGGGTTCGATTTTTACCATTTTGGTACGGATAACGGAACCCTAATAATTACAGTGCCCAAATATTTTTTTGGAACGTAATTATTTTATTATAAATATTTATTTTTTATTTATAAAAAATAAATATTTATTTTTTATTTATAAAAAATTATATATATAGTTAAATAAACTACTCGTTTTTATTGTTATTGTTTTCGATAACAAGTCGATAAAATTTTCAAATAAATATCTTAAATTTAAACCTACTTAAAAGTCTAAGTTTCCGCCCAAGGTTGACTGGGTTCAATTGGCACCTTAAAGACCTCTAGAATAACCCTTTACATCGAGTTTGAGACCATTCGTATTTGTATGGGATTCTGAACGTGATTCTTTGATGTGCATGGTTGCAGACCTGCAGAGTGCAGTGTTACAGCTTTCTTTTATCTCGATAAAACCAGCAGTTCCCACGGGATTTTCAAAGAACCTAATTCCATGCGGACGAAGTCGCGAGGGCAACAGCTAGTAGTATATATTACGCGTGGTTCGCCCCGAACTGAGAACTCGCGATAACAGTATCCCATAATTATTCATTCAATCGATACATGACGGCCAAAACTGACATTATTTTATGCCCGTTTTCACCAACCATACCTAAATCATCCCCTTAGTAGGAGTCTCTTTACGTAGGTAGCTCCTAATTACAATCCTATCATCCCAATGTCATTTTCACCTTTAGTTGTCCCGTAGAGGTTCGTGATAACGAAGTTGACAGAAAGCGTCACCTAATAATACATAGGTAGCCCGTAAAGGTTAGGGAACGTTAGTGAAATCGGGCATCATACCTACTTAAGTGTACTTTTTTGGAACATTTAAATTAAATTATTTGTTCACAGCGTCATCTATCGATACGAACACAAAACTCATATAATTTTTTGTATAGTCCTTTGAAGAAATTACGTTCAATAATTCAGAAGATAAAAGGCTCTTATAGACGGACGGACAAGTGCAAATTCGTTCAAGTAGACTCAGAAACCTTCGCTTCGGTCCGTCAATAAAATAATAATGTATATGGAAACCTGATATTCCTATTCGTCTATAACATACTTAATAGTAAGTATATTATTAGTCATATCTAATAGTGCTTATAACAGCTACCTATTTTAACTACCTAACGTAAGTAGTATAAAGAAAAATTGGTCTAATTAATAAACTTAGAGCGTAAGTTGGTCATTAATGATGACCAACGATTCAGACTAGACAGGAAGTACGTTCAAGATAGGTACCTACTTTGATTGCCGCGATATCACTATGTAAAGTATCTACCCATTTAGCAAACTTACTTTTACATAATAATAAGATATTATTTTGGTTAGCGTTTACAAGTCTTATAAAGTTATGTTTATATGAATAATCAACTATTTTGTGCTGGGTAGGGTTCATTATCTACATGAAAACAATGAAAGAGTAAAGACTGCAAAAGTTCACCAAATTATTGTGCGACTGGAAATATTAAAGGAGTTGAGTCATTGTTTTTTATTTTAATAGCTAGCTCGTAGCTATTTGCTGGTTCTTTGTTTTGCATAATGTTCGGTAAAGTTAAGCATAACGAAGTAATCAATAATCGATTAAGTTTAAAATAATTAAGGTCCAGCTATTACGAAATTAGTCGAAGATACCCGTGCCGATTTCCAAGGTACAGACTAGCTTAACGCGAAAAAGGGACAGATATACACGCCTATTGAGGAGCCCCACAGGCCACAGTGCAACTTCTCTGTGACGGGCGACCGCGCAACCTTGAAATAATAATGTTCGGAATAACAACGCGTCAGAAGAGTGACCACAAAATAATAATAAAGTAACAACTAACCACTAATGCTACTAATAACATAATCGTATAAAAATTTACTCGTGAGAAAAAAGATTCCCTGCAAATCAATCGATTAATATTAACTATAAACAAATATATCTTTTAACTACTGAACAAAAGCTTCACAGAACATTTCCAATACACTTCTTGGTTTCAAGAATATTATATTAAACCTCACGCGGCTATAAATCGCACGTAGAAGATAGAGTAAGTAAAGTTAGGAAGCGTCTAAGTAGTTGAATTATGTATAAAAAGCAAAAACTTTTCTTTTTTGAGCTTTTTTATATAAAGGATATCTATAAATTTTTGAATATTAAAGGAATTACACAAGGAGAAAAGTGTAAATTAAAAATTTTATTTTTAATAACAAGCTTTTAGTAGCATGGCTACATCGTCGTACCCTGGCTATCATCTAGAACCAGACTACTTGTCAAGACGAATCAAACGAGCCCAAAGTCGATGGGGTTACGTCTTTTTATTACAGAGTTGCCAAAACCACCTTCCGGTTTCATCATCAGACCCTGATCAGATCAGACCCTGGTAACCATCTAAAAACAAAGTACTCATCAAGACGAATCAAACGAGCCGAAACTCGTTGGGGTTGCGTCGTTTATAATATTATATCGTCATTCGTCACGCGATTTACTCATGTATGCACAGCTCAATCGGTAACCGGGAAATAGATCAAATTTAATTTGCCAGATTTGATGACAAACATCGGAACAGGTGAAACTAAATAAAAGCTTGTAAAAAAATCGTCCAAGTGCGAGTCGGGCATCTGTCTTTTAGGGTTCCATACATATGGCCAAATCATTTTTTAAAACTAGATATATTTTAAGATATCTTAGTTCTTAGAAAGTACTAAATTAGCATATATGGGGAAAAAATGCTCGTTTGTTTTGGTCACATCACTCACAACTTACAAACCGCATTATAAATCGGTGTTTTCAGTATTTGTTGTTTAAATACATCATCAGCAACCCATCAACGCGAACGTCTCACTACTGAGCGCAGGTCTCCTCTCAGAGAAGGGCTTAGGCCATAGTCCACCGCGCTGGCCCAAAGCGAATTGGCGGACTTCACACACCTTCAAGAACATTATTGAGAACTCTCAGATGTGCAGGTTTCCTCACAATGTTTTCCTTCTCCGTTGAAGCAAGTGATATTTAATTGCTTAAACGCACATGACTCAGAAAAATCAGAGGTGCACTGCGTACCCGGGATCGAACCTGCGACCCCCCGAATAGGAGACCACCTATTGAACCCAAATACGATATTTCTGCTGTGAGTTTTCGAAGAGTCGGGTTCTCTGGAGACCATTCTGGTTGCAGCATCAGATCGAAGTTATCAATTAATTGTCATTTAACGATTACACTGACACGCGTGAAGCAGTTAATCGAGTAATCATACGCCAAAAATGCCTTACATCATTTTGAAAAAGAGCTGATACTCTTACACTGCTGGACCGATATTAACCAAACATAGCTAAGAACCACCGCAAGGAAACTGGCTTTCAAATGAAAAAACCGCATCCAAATCGGTCCATCCGTTTGAGAGCTACGATGCCACAGACAGACAGATATCGACGTCAAACTTATAAGATAACACCCCTCTTTTTGAGTCGGGCGTTAACCCCTCTTTTTGAGTCGGGGGTTAAAAATAATAAATTATCAATTATCATGCAAAATCAACCATTATTTGATTTTTGATGTAGCATCAAGTTACCATAGCGATTTGTTAAATTAGTAATAGGTATATTGGATCCAATAA
This sequence comes from Oeneis ivallda, assembly GCA_029955525.1. NCBI lineage: Eukaryota > Metazoa > Arthropoda > Insecta > Lepidoptera > Nymphalidae > Oeneis > Oeneis ivallda. The sequence continues at coordinate 15,950,911 of JARPMR010000002.1, read as the reverse complement.
ATGTTTTCGGTTATCCCCCCGCACATGGTTATGCGATTAAACATAATGTAGAACATTGGAATTCGATCATGAATAATGAATGAAGCGCCATATTAAATAGACTCTATTATAATGTAGTTAGTGTTTAAAAAAAATAATGTCCCTACTAATGATAACCCTTAAGGAGTAATATTATAAATGCGAATGTGTGTTTGTTTGTTGGTTTTTCTTTCAATCACGCTGCAACTGAGCTAAGAATCGACGTGATTTTTTGCAGTGGTATAGTTGACGATTCGGAAAGTGATATGTGCTACCTTTTATCCCGGAAAAACACAGGGTTTCCGCGGGATTTTTGAAAGATTCAACTCCACGCGGACGAAGTTTGATATAAATCAAAGAAGTTATATAATGTCGTTCCTATTGAATCCGGCTATGGCAGTTAGCCTCCACAGAGATTAGTCGTCTACGGGAGATAATAATAATGTCCTCCCGACCGAATCCTGGCTGAGGCTTTACGTGCTCACTGCTCTCCGAGACACGGGGGTGACCAACCGCCTACTTCCTAACTCCGGGCTAGTACTGAGAATTTCTTAGCAGAAAAACCCAATACATTTTTTTAACGGCCCGACCTGGGAATAGATCCCGGGACCTCGTCATCCGCAGTCGAACAAGCTAACCACTAGACCAACGAGGCAGGCAACGAGAGACCAACGGGAGATATTATAGCGTTAATAAGTGAGGCCTCTCCGAGGCATATAAAATTATTTTTCAAAAACCGACTTCAAACACCCGCGCCGCTACAAAGTATATAAATTATTGAACAATGGGAAAAATGGACCCCTTCTCCAGTGATGTAGGCATCATGGGTCATGTGTGAAAAAATAGATATTAGTCTTAATAACAAATAACTGAATGAAAGAATGAGGAAATGAATGTAGGAATGTGGAAAAAAAATTTTTTTTCTTAATTATTTGTATGACCTGCTTATAATTATTATTTTTTGATAAGGACATGATTTCTTAGGTTTTTAATAACACAATCATCATTAGAGCTCTTATAATATGAATGAATCTACGCACGTTCATACGTTCATGAAATTGAAAAAGAAAAAAAAGGCGGCCAAGAGCGAGTCGGACTCGCGCACCGAGGGTTCCGTACTCCAAAAGTAAAAGTAAAACGATAATATTACATTAATCAACTCTATTAAACAACTCAAGCGAAAACCAACCTTATTTACTCAACGTTAGGATAGAAATTTGCATCGTTGTGAAAAACGTAACGAGGTCATTCAAAGTAGATTTTACTGCTCAAATTTTTCTCATACCGGGCGCCTAAAATCGATTCTAAAGGAGTAAACTCCAAAAACTGTGGGCTTTCTAAGTGCCTATTTCACCAACGTCGAGTTACGTTTATCCTAGGAATAAATTGGATGTTCTGACAGTTTTTGTAATGAAAATGCTGTCAAAATATCGACTTTATGCTCAGATAAGACTTATTTTACGTTGGTGAAATCGGCCCTTAAGTCCATAATTTTTAGTATGTTCGCATTTAAGTAGGATCCTATCATTCCTAAAATTCTGTTTTCCCTTTCTATATTTGAAGCTGAAGGCTACATAATCGCCCCTTCGATAAAAGTGAGTCAGGTTTACCTACTTATTCACATCGGAAGTAATTCTGCTTTTGATGTTGCGTAATTTTGTTGGCCCCCATCGTTACAAGGTACCATAACCTCGCAATTTTATTTTTCTTATTGAAAAATTGGTTACAATTTAAAAAGCATTCTAGTAAAATTAATATCAATTGCATTTGCTAATTTATTTCAATAAGCTAGAAATAGATGTGTTAGTTTATTGGTATCTGCTTGCTTCAAGTTAAAATCAGTGAAAGTTGATAAGAATTGAAAGCGTTACGCGAAGATATCAGTTTCATTTATTGCACAATAGCTATTCGTCATCAATTACGCTATGGTCTTTGAAGCGAAATTTTACAAGCAACGTTGGTAGCTGAATGAACATTAGTCAAATCTTTATTAGATCTGTAAATAAATTTTGAATCGAAGTATTGACTATAATATCTAGTAATTTTTTTAATGTTTATCTTTAGTTTCGTATTTAAGAAAGAATGTATAAAAGGAGATTGGCGAATTCCATAGAGTTTCTGAGTCTGACCCAGACGAACTGAACTTAACACTAGTGAACACCCACGTTCACGAATCAAACTTCTCATGCTTGTTCTAGTAAACCAGACTAACAAACAATTAATCAAAGTATATCAAATAAAGTTGGGAGAACAAAGATATTCACTTGTATTATTGCCATGCAACGTTTATTTAATTATATTTTTGATCCCTAACTTCTAAAAATATCGAGTTTACACAGAAAAACACTCAGAAAAATATTAATTAAAACTAAATGATTTCTGAATCTGAACGGTTTTTGAAAATGCTGGGTCAAAATTCGCCAACCTCCTTTATGCCTGGTGACAGATTTTCTCATTACTGTTACTGAACCGATTCCTATGGAACTTCGAACACGAATAATTATACAGACCGACGCTAACCCCTGTCGATGTTTAACCCCCTTCTATACCTAGCTAGCAATAAAACTTAAGACTTATCAGCGCATTAATACGTTTAAAGAATCAAGTGCGGAAAAAGAATATTTTGTGAAGTTTGCTTGATTTGATAAATTTTAATTGATACATTATTTTTAGTATCTATTTCATAAGAAAGTTTTGTGAAGTCTTTTAACCAGAGTTACATACTACATATTATACGTTTACGACTTAAGTTGCATGTTGATTACTAAGCTTCCGCTGTCCGTCTGTAGGTCCGTCCGTCTGTCAGCGGGCTGTATCTCGTAAACCGTAACAGATAGACAGTTGAAATTTTCACATATTGTGTATTTCTATTGCCGCTATAACAACAAATAATAAAAATATAATAAAATTAAAAATAAAGAGGGCTCCTTCCATACATGGAAATAAGTCGATAAGTCGAAATAAAATTTTATTTTTTTTACCCTGGCATGTGGGGTGTCATTGTCTAGAGCTCGTTCAAATATATATATTTTTTTATGTATTACATAGTTACAAAAATGAAGAAAGCCGGGCCGTCAAAGTTGTCGGGTTTAGACCAATTATGTTAGGGGGTACCTATCTCAAAAACTGAACTAGTTAGGAATTTGAAATTTATGTAATATACGAGTATATCCTCCAGCTCCATGATGCAAGTGCCAATGTTATTAAAATTTTAAGTTTATCAGTTCCTAATAAAATCTGGAAATTAACAATTATTTTTCATACGTAGGAACCCTAAATCCCTACTTAAAAAAATATAACGTCGTCCTTGACTTTCATTGTAATATAGGCTACTGTGTAAAATTGAATAATAATTTACATTTTAATACATAATGATAATGATGAAATACGAGCACGCCAGCGAAAAAAGTGTTCGTGCAGCAACTTTCGCTGCTTATACTGCAGAGAACTACAATAAGACGTAATATTGTCCAGGTTTCACTTAGCAAGCCATATCAAACTGGTCATTTAAAAAGCAAATTACAGACACATCTGAATAGTGCAAAATCTATCTCCAAAACAACTAGACGCATTTTCATGGAGTTTTGACAAGTAACTTGAACGTACTCTCATTAGTTGTCAGTAAAGTCGGTTTATGGACGATAGTTTTACGAGATAACGTCATAAAGAAACATTGATGAAAAATTGCATACTTTTATGAATTGAATTGATTTATCATTATTTTGTATAATAAAAAGAAGGAGTTAATTGAAAATTACAATTTTCTCTAGTCACAAGCCAACGCTTGGGCCGATCGTGCCTCTCTATCGCTTGTTCTGCGCTCTCGCTTGCACGCGCAGGCTCAGGCGAAACGTGACACTTTTTCGTGCGTGCAGCCGGATCACGTCAAAAGATATTTTTTATTTTATTTTATTGATTGAAGAGTTTAAGATTGTTACACTTAATTATTTAATAATTACTGCTGGTCGCTTGTGAAAAGTTGCATCAATCGTAGACAACATTATCATTTGCGGTGATTGGTTGAAGTTATAGCGAGAGTTAGCCAATAGCGAGAGTTTCGACCAATCAGAGGAGATTGCGATTGGCAGATTGTAGCTGTCATTTTTAGACCATTGCTGGGCTGATATCCCCTAAACTTCATCTTAATGTAATATGTATACATTTTTAATACAGCAATCAAGAGGCTTTTGTTTAAATTAACTGCATGACTACTTGAAAAATATCAATTAAGTACTTCGAATTTAATTTTCATCTCATCATTGCAACTAATCCATAATTAGCTAATGAATCGATGCTACTGCCAGTGACTGATTTAATAAAAAGACAATAGATGAAACCTTTTCAGTGTTTATTATGAGCAGGTTTTAAGGATTATTACTTGTAATCTTAGAATAAAATATTATCTTTTTAATTAATGATGATAATCAAAAATTAGAACTAAAAGTGTCGATTAATTGCTGGTTTTGAGCCTACGCTTGGAGCAGAATTTGTTTGAAACTTCCGATCTTTTCGAGGCGTAACAGCTGTTTCGCTTTCGATGATGAAGTTTGTAAAGGATAACATTTAACTATATGGGATACTTTTTATCCCGGCCCATAGGAGGAGGTAGGAGGGAGAAATCCCGGAGGCTGCATAAATGAAATGGCGACAGGACTCAGGAGATGAGACCCACGAACGGCCAGACCAAAGAGGGAAATATATTAAAAGACGGCTGTTAGGCTAGTCGCATTGTATAGCTAGCTCATTATGTTGGGTGGTAAAAGGACGGATGAAGATGAAAATGGAATTAAGGTGTAACAAGAATGGATAAGGAATGAATACCTAAAATATATAAGTGACAGAAAAGACGAGGGGTAATAGGCTGGCATAGCGAAGGCATATAATGCGGAGAAAAAATTCACATTAGTAGAAGAATGGTGAATATGGATGTGAAAGATGAAAGGGGAAGAGAAATACCAAAGAAGAGATTGAGAAGATACACACGTGTAAACAGAACTGATAAGAATGAGTGGAAGAAGAAGAATGCTATGTCAACCCCACGGAGCGTGTGGGGTGCAGCGTGTGTGTAGTGAGGTAAGGGCAAGAAGATAACCAGCACAAAGATACTACGTAAAATTCAGATATAGGTATTAAAATTTTGTCGAATATTTGGTCTTCGTTGTTATTGCAGCGTAACGACAATGGCCACTGTGGGTAGACTGCCCAGGTTGGGAGTATTGATGCGGAAAAGTATAGCAAATACGTGGTTGAGATATCTTACACAGCGGGGACAGTATTCTGTATAGTATCCATGTCTTTAATAAAGTAAAGGGCTAGTCTTATTAGTGTTACTTAATTGAAACTCTCTCTGGAAATACTTTTATTTACTTAAAATTAATATGGCACAGTGATAAAACAAGGTTTGCTATTAAAAAGCAATTATTCCACATGATTAATAACTGCTTATGGAATTTATAATAAGAATGTGCGGACTGACATTTTATAGGCGAATAGCTACGAAACACCAATAGCGTAGCTTTAAGTATATTTTCTATTATATGTATAAATGTGTACTTGTTAATATTTGTATTTTTATGATTATACCTATTAAAATAAAAAAAAGAAGTATAAATTGAATATTACAAGTTATTTTAAATTGTGGTATTCTTAGTGTTAAACTTCTCTTTCCGAATGTTGGTCGAACCGATAATATAGAGTCGATAATGGTCTCAAATCTTTATTAGTTATATAATATACTAGTATATCAAATTCCAATATGCTTAGATTTTTCATCAACTAGATTAAATTGTTGTGCAGGTAAACCGGCCGTAAGGAAAATTCTGGATGAGAGTAAGTACCAACCTACTCGTATATCAGTGTCACTTGAGTATCATGTCCTCTGTGAAAACAAACACTGGCGTTCTCGTCCCATAAGAGTCGGAGTCGTGTAGAGTCGATAGATACGAAACTATGTAGGTATTGATTGAGTTTTGAAGTAGTAATATTTTTACTACTTCAAAACTCTGTCTTGTTAAGTACGAGTATGTTTGTTTAAGCATGAAAATCAGAGTTTCGTTGCAGATATTAATCTTAGACTACTTATCGATTTCCTGGCTATATGATCAGAAGAATCGTTTTGCAAAGAATGAATGGAAAGCAGTTACGTAGTACGTACGTATCATCATATTTTAAGAAATCCTGTCGCAAATTAATTAATTATTCCTGAAAAAAAAAATTGCAAACACAAGTAAAATATACTTTACTTTAATTAATGAAGATAAATAGCAGATGAAGATGAAAGCAGTTCTCAGCCCATGAACATAAAAACAGACATTGTATCCAGACTCCAGAGTGATTGATTAGCGGATTAATCAACGTCAAACTCAAACTAATCAAGCTAGACCCATTACATTAGGGATCGTATCTTCGCTTAAAACTGAGTAAGCTCAAAGTGGGAAGAACATCGTATAAAGGTGTGACGATAATGCGGGAAGCTTGTAAGATAGGGATGCTCAATTAATTTGAAGTCATAGAAGACCGACTAAATGACGCGCTAGTTCCCATGGAAACTTGTGAAAAAATAAAAATAACAGTCTCGCTCATCTTCTCAGAGAGTCTCCTCCTTTATTTGAAACTAAGGTAGCTCAAAGGGGCAAGGGGACCGATTGCCTATGAAGAGGCTTTCTGATCTTAGGTGTAGTTTTTGATGACCATATTGTAGGCATTGCAAGCGAAATGATTTTTCTGACCAACAACGATAGACACGCATTGTTCAATGTGCGTAATTTTTAAGATTTACTAAATTTGAAGCGCAAAGTATACTTAATCATCGAAAAAATGGAATAAGATTACAGTAGGCAGGTATGGTTGTTTAGGAAAAACAGAAAAAGAAAATGAAACAGCAGCTCCAAATAGGTGTTTCAGACAACTTTAACGCAATTTATAAAATGAAAGAAAATAAAGAAGTGAGTTTGGATTACAAGAAAGCTTCAAATAATAAATTTATAATATTTGAGTGTAATGAACTATGAAGAAGAATTCAATGTCGGCGAAACGTCATCATTCCCAAGCAATAAAATCGAACGCTATAAATGCTAACATAAATATGAAGATCTTTTACTTTTTCTTTATTTACCTACTGATGCTATTTATTTGTTTATTGCTTTGGCTTGACTTTCCGGTTAGCTTTTGGGGTGGATGGTTTACTTGAATATCAGGATGGATATCCTTGTATAACAAATGTAATGACAAAATTGTCACTGTGTTGCTTCACTGGACAAAGTATATATTATTAGGTAATAACTCAATACAGTGTTTTTTTTTTCTAATTAGGAATTTTATTAACTCTTCCCAGAGACAAGTATCTTTGCGAAGGTACTCTTACTAGAACTAACATAATATGAAAATCGTAGAAATGTGTATCTGGTATACATAATCATTAATCTGTGATGTGAATACCCGAAGCAGATAAATAAACATGTTACAATATAGTCTCAACTTTTTGAAATTGTATTGCAGATAGGCATTGGAATTCATTCCAACACCAAACAGGGCTCGCTGGTTATTTCCTATGGTTACTAATTACTATAGATGAAATAATGTACTGCTGAATCCTGATTACCTTGAAAATGTATTGACCGCCACATCTATATCGTAAAAGAATTCCGCCAGTCCGTCAACCTCCGAATCCGGTGTCAGCGAGGGAGGTAATGTGGCCGTCGGCGAGGCCCCATCGGACGAGTGAGCCACGCAATTAAAGGGCACAGGTTCTGTTTGTACCATGGGCAACATGGCTACAGGTTACACCAAATTCTTACACTAGCACCGCTATCAAAACGAAAATATCCATGGAACAACTTTAAACACAATTTATATCTGCATCCAAACACACACTGCATTGCGCCACGCTCGCTGCGACGCTATTCTTCGAGCAGATTTTTTCTATGTCTTTTAACAATTCAACGAGTACCGAGATGTCGAAGCGCCACAGTATGTAGTTTTAGTAAAATTGAATGATCCGAACATGCACTGACGTTATTACGCAGCTAATAAAGTAATGTAATTTCCTATCGATGCTTGTGCGAAACGTTCGCTACAAAACGACGATGAAAGTCAACTGAAAGACGAGACATACATATACATACATCCTTGTCTACTTCAAATTATCAACACAGTGCGGCGGCCGGCGGCGGCAGCGCGATACGACACGCAGTGTCGGCCCTCGGCACGACGGCGCGGGGCGGTAGCTGCGGAGCGCAGACTGGCTCACCGCTCAGCCAGCCATATCGCCGCTACACTCACTCCCAAATCATTTCCATCTCGATTCTGTTTCGGTCTCGCTCGCCGGCTCGACGGCCCTACGCCTTGTCGAGTGGAACCGATCTTAAACGAAACAATAAAATTGGAATTCAGATATACAATTTTATTTATTAACTCAACAATCTATTAAAATATTATAACTGTTTCATTTGTCTACTGAAGGTCGATCCAAATTCACTTAATATTGTGGCTTTACAAAGTTATCATCTTTAATTCTATTAATCTGTCATGTTAACACTTGACTATTTAATAATATTATACTTGATATTATCAACTTTATTTTTCTCATTTTCAATAAACAACAGTTTATCACACGATATATTTACGTCAGAAGACGAGGCTAGCAATGAGTAGTCAGTATCTATAGACATGAAAGTGAAATGGAACAGTATTCGTGTCAAGTGCACAATTTAGATAACAAGGTCAACGTATTGCATAACTTATTTTAGTATGAATGCGTTTTGGAGAATAACGATGTCTTACTACAGTTACTGTAAAATTGTAACAATAAGAAATGACAGATAATATGATATAGTGCTAAGTATAAAATTAAACTTAATATTATATGTAACAGTTCCAACTATAGACCATGACTTACTTTTGATTTAGGCATAATTCATGATGGTTACACAATGATTTTCATAAATTAAGTATATCAACAAAGTGGAAAGATAACTTTTTGCGCTCTCATAAACAAGGGTGATACAAATCATTTCAATAATGAAGTGCACGAAGTAATTCAAAAACGAGCATTGTTTACAGAAGTACATAATACAAATTCAAGTATTACGAATAAAGGAGTAGTAGACTGTAGAGGAAGAGCAAGCACGCGCGGCGTGTGCAGATATCGGTGCAAGCGGCCCCGCGGATGTGTGTCAGTGGGTCACGGCAATGACGTGGCACACGGCCGCGCCGAGCCGCGCACTTCATTCTAATTCCGCTTCGCCGGTGTCTTCGCATCTACTAGCCATTTAAGCCCTAATATGTTAACCTGTCAAATTGACACATCGTTCACATACCCTTTTAAAGATGCTTCAAACCTAACTACGACTGACATTGACCGACTGAGGAGCAACGTTATTATCACGTGACATTTGACTATTGAGTCCAATTAAGATTATTTTTTACGATAATAATAGTTAAGTACTTTTATTTTTTAAAGAGGCCCTATATTCAGGTCCAAGTAGAACTGATGATCATTTTCAGGTGTTTTATTTTAAATTTTTTTAACGATAACCAGAATTCGGAGCTTCCGACTTCCAAACATTGCATACTACGAGTAGATGATGCCCACGACGCGTGGACTAAGGTTAAGGTCTTTAATTTTCCGGGATAAAATGTTAATTTAATTTTCGTAGGTATGAGCTATCTCCATTCCAAATTTCAGCCAAATCGGTTCATTCGTTGTAGCGTGAAAGAGTAATAAACATCCATTCATCCATCCTCACAAACTTTCGCACTTGCAAAAAATTGCGAGTTCAAGTATTTCAAAAACAGTAAGTATGTTAAAATAAAATATATGTACATATTTATATCGGTATGTCTAATATATGTATGTATAAATAATTCTCGACTAGGTCCCACACAAGAATTATTTATCTAGAAAAGCCTTTTCGATTATAAAACAGATGAGGATGATATTATAAATAAATAGCAAAAATCCTGTACATTTTCGATATTAACGCCTATTAGGTCACTGATGCAAAAGGACGCGCACTGTCTCGGGGGAAATCTTTAATATAACGAAATGAAATGAGTAATGAGACCTAAAGTGGTAAATATATTGCTGTGGGACCAAGTTATACAAGTAACACCATATTGAAAATCAATGAGAAAACAAGATGTGATGGACAAGAGCGTGTGATATTCTACATATTATGTAACAACATGTACCAGACGTACATGTTGTTTTTTTAACAAGGAAATCCTTGTACAAATCCTTTTCTCTAAGTTGTTAAGTCGAGTGTCGTAAAGTCTTATTCGTGTCGCCGCTACTTATCAATCCTTGTCAATAAAGTTTCGCAATTCATGACTGCGTTTGCGTCGCCAACTTGCTACGTTGTAACGGTCAGTTCCATGAATGACACAACCATGATCCTAGATAGGTACTCTAGTATATTACTCATTGGTATTCCTAAAACCCTCCGTCAAAACACCAACGCATCACTTATTTTATACTTAATAAATTATTATTATAGGCTTAAGGAAAATTTATACTTATGCAACAAGGACTTCTCAAAATTTGGTGAACAAGAAAAACTAGTTAAGTTACATATATATTATCCTTTAACATAAATAAGTTTTACTTAAATTAACACTTCTGTGTTGTGGTATTTTTGTAGAATTTTCAATTTAGCCTTGTACCCATTGTAAAATTGTTATTCATTTTGTTAATGTTGTTGTATGATATAAAATTTTTGTTCTTGCATGTGCATTTGTTTTAATCAATTTGGCGGACATACATAATATTATGATTCATTTAAACATTAACAGTCGATTAAGTTTGCATGTAATACATATATTTACAAATATACATACTTACAGAAAAATGTTAACACTATTTTGTTGTGCAAATGTAACCTTACAACTGATGGGTATAGTTAGTAAACAAGCCAAGTGTGTGTCAAAAAGAAACCAATCACAGCAATCTACAAAGATATCAAGTCAACCCAACCTGAAAAGTTACTAGAACTTTGTTTAATTTTCGATGCACATCGATGAAGTATCACATATGAAGCTTTCAAATATTTTATACTACACCTGCTCGGAAAGTAACTTCTGATTTGTGTCATATCGAAAAAGAGCGACAAAGAAAATACGTCTTTACGTGGAGACAAATCAGCGGGCTGAAAAAATGTATGAAATTTCATTACTTACGTGCTTTAGCGGGCTGAAAAGTTGTATGAAAATCCATTACACACTTGTTTTTTTTTTTTAATTTTTGATAAAATCAGTTCAGTAATACCAATACTTAAAAAAATTATATAAAAAAAATAGAAATCTGTTTCAACAAACAAGACTCTTTATTTTCATAGTAAGTATCTAATTAATAAATAATTAGAAAAATATATAAAATAGTGACTAAATTATAACTAATAATAATCTTTATAAAGAGGATTCTATATACTATATAAGTAAACGAGGTTCCATATTCTATTACCTACATACTTATTCTATGAAATAAAATAAAACTGATTACATAGTTAAAAAAAAAACAAATTGTTATCTTGTTGTTCATAGTCTGTGGTTACTGGCCACTTGCGTTTTCTGTAAGTCATACCTACGTATTTTAAAAAAATGAAAAATTTCGCGCGAGTCTCATTATTTTGTTATATCTAAATTTTGAATTTATAAAATTACTTAGGCTTACAAGCTTTTAGTAGAAACCATAAACTTTACTCTATATTAAGAACTCAAAATGTCTATTGGTGATAGCAGTGTGAATTCAAAATGTCTGTGTATAGTGAAAAATGAATGTCCCGAGAAATCTAGAAATCGATAAATACAACAAAGCATTTTATGAAGATTTACTACAGTGGAAAAGCGAGAAAAAATTCTACCATGAGTTTTTTAGAGTTGAGTTGAGTTTGAGAATTGTAAATTAATAGATATTATATGAATTTCAATTATGTGATTTGTCTATTATTTTCCTCGTAGGTGTAGTATAAAGCACTATGTATCACTCGGAAGAAAGTGCGATTCCTTACTCGGGTGTATTAAGGCCCTCGGCTACGCCTCGGGCCTAAAATGACACCCTCGTATGTAATCGGTCACTTTCACCCCTCGTTGAACAATGTACTATTAATCGAGCATAATACATTAACGGTTTAAACGTGCCCATTACGATGGTACGATGCCCATTAAATATTCATTATTTTTCGCTAAAACTATTCATTTTAGATGAACCGTCTACTTATTTTGGACGTGCATTATTTACTTTTTTAGTAAATAAAATGTTGTCCACATCAGAAATCGTAAAATGGATTTACAAGCATAATATTCAACCGATAGCAAATATTGAACAAGTTGATACTTGAAACATAACGACGCACAAACTCCAGAGTCCTGGCTCCAGACACGAAAAACGAAACACACGCAGAAGAGTACAAGCCTAGATTGCGACAAACATTTATACGATCAATACAATTATATTTAGTCTATTAGACCAGAGAAACGTATAATTTAAATTAGGATTTCATTTGAGGGAAACAAGTCCAGAAGAACTTTAATATTCTCAGACTAATAATTCAGAATTCTCACTACAGCCTCTACAGCAGATTATTTGTGATCTGTGATTAAAATACAAAGCAATAATTATTTTCATGTCGATGTCTATGGCACCGCTATTAAAATTTTTCAGGGGACCTTCGAACATGAAAAGTGAAAGTGTAAAATATTTACGAGCTCCCTTGAATGGAACCGCGCTCAATATAAGGTATATTTCTAAATAATTTTCAGGTTTCTAACTGTAATGAAAACTTTGCTATAATCTGAAAGGCCACTGGCAACTCACCCTCAAAATATTTTCGAGGTCTTCCATTATTGCATGACTAAATCTGCCATTTCAGATCACATTGAGTGGGTTTTTTCTAAGTCCAATTTGCTGCGTTGACCTCAAGTAAGCAGACCTCAAGTTGAGATTATTTCTATTTGGTCACTGACCATACTATACTATCTGATAACTGACCATGACCATTTGGAAGTAAAACATCTAATTTAAAGCTCATCTGGTTAAGTAACAATATAAGTAGGTATACTTCTTGTACCCAAGGCGTGTGCGAGCAAACATGAACTTTTGCCGGCGCATGCCTCATGTTCGCCGGCCAAAGCTCATGTTTGCTCGAACACATCACTGCATGGATCGACGTCTGCGCTATTTCATACATTACTTGCGTAGCTTCATGACGCATACCTCTACGCAAGTAAAAAGGCAAATTAAAAGCGCACCAGCAGTGTAGTTAAGACTCAATAGATTGATGATTGTGATGATTTCAGCGCATCTTTAGAATGTTTTCATTACATTGCATGGGTTTAATCGGCATGGCATCCAGCTGCCCACAAGATAGTAAAAAAGTTATTACAATGTAATAGCTGTATAATAATATTGTCAAATGATAATTTTGAAAAAAAACAACTGCTGAGTTTCTTGCCGACTCTTCTCAGCAGAATCCGCTTTCCGAACCGGTGGTAGAGTCATGACGTGTCATAAGATGCCACAGGTTGGCCTACGTGAAATAATTTTGAATTTTTAGAATTTTGATTTTAAATGCTACGTTACCTTTGTCCAGGTCCAGACGTCTATAGGTTGATAAAGAAGTAAAGAAGAAGCAAATGATTTCAATACAAACATTATAATAATACTAGCTGACTCGGCGAACTTCGTACCGCCAACTTATCTATTTATATAAAAAACACATAAACTATCCTAATCCAAAAAAATATCCTATCTTTCAAGTTGGATCAAACCGCACACGGTGTGCAAATTTGATTAAAATCGGTTAAGTAGTTTAGGAGTCCATCGCGGACAAACAACGTGACACGTAATTTATATATATTAAGATATCGATAGTGAAATATTATGTCACAAAGTGGCAGAGCTCCCACTAGGTAGACCGACGATACAGTCGCAGGGAGCCGCTGGATAGTGGATACAGGCGGGGCATTCAGACCGAGGCAGGTGGGAAGCAAAACACTCATGTCCAGCAGTGGAAGTCTATCGGTTGATAAAGAAAAGAAAGATGTGACAAGTGTAAATTAAAATTTTAAATCACCCCCGACATGTTTTATCAATAGCCGGCTGGTCTATGTATGATATCAAAGAATCCGGTTAATTTGTTGTTTTTCTTCTTTTTTTTTTAACATTGATGTTTAACATGTGGGATGTCATTGCCTAGAGCTCATTAAATGGAGTTTCAAATATATTTTTTACTAGCTGATGCCCGCGACTTCGTCCGCGTGGATTTAGTTTTTATCATCCCGCGGGAACTCTTTGTCACCCTCCAGGTTCTCAACTATACCTATCCAAAAAATCACGCCAATCCGTAGCTTTATTGCAGCGTGATTAACGGACAAACCAATACTTTCGCATTTATAATCTGTATTAGTAAGGAAGAATTAATACTACGATAATAAAGCCAATCTAAAATTTTTTAGAACACAAAAGCTACTTGTATTGTGACTTAAATATGATAGATATATATTCCCTCGGGGACTTTTTTGTAGAAAATAATCTAATCTCTTTATTTATTTATTTATTTATTTATTTAATAGATATGCCAGCGATAAATTGCAATGTACACTTTAAATAATACAATGTGCTTAATAAATTCTAATGCTGTTACAAATTACCAATTATAGGCATATTCAACATTGCCAGGGTAACTCCGATAAAAATTTTAAATAATTAATAAATATTAACAATGTCATAGCTAGTAAGATACAGTTATTAAATATTTACAATTTACAATTACAAACCGATCAAAATTTTAAATAATTAATAAATATTAACAATGTCATAGCTAGCAAGATACAGTTATTAAATATTTACAACTAGCTGATGCCCGCGACTTCGTCTGCGTGGATTTAGTTCATAACATCCCGCGGGAAATCTTTGTCACCCTCCAGGTTCTCAACTATACCTATCAAATAAATCACGTCAATCCGTAGCTTTGTAGCAGGAAACATTTGATCGTCTTGCTCGCGGCATTGTTAATGATGATTCAAAGAGAAAACATATTACTGATGATATTATCAATTACGTTAAACTATAATTTTTATAAATGTTTTTACCATAATTTTTTACCATAATTAACCAAATACAAAATTACGTTTAGCTGTCATTTACGTTTTGTTCTTCCACTGTCATTTTCGTTTTTTTATTCCATGTCAGATGCATTTTTGTTATACCAGGTTTTATATTGACTTGACGGAAACGCGGTCGAACGGGATAAAAAGTATCCTATGTCCGTCTCCTGGTTCTAAGCTACCTCTCCACCAATTTTGAGCCAAATCGGTTCATCCGTTCTTGAGTTATAAATAGTGTAACTAACACCACTTTCTTTTATATATATAGATGTCAAAGCTCAGGAATAGATATTATTATTATTAAACGAGCAATTCTTGTATATATATATGTAATCTGAATCTCGGAAACGGCTCCAACGATTTTCATGAAATTTAGCATAATATATGGGGTTTCGGGGGCGATAAATCGATCTAGCTAGGTTTCATTTTTAGAAAACGTCGTTTTATCCGTGTTTTCAAGCAATGAAAAACCCCTTACAATATAATTAGAATACGAAGGTTTTCGCCGTTAATTATGAACTCTCGATAGCTTAGTTAGGTTTCGGACGGGTCCGAAACTAGAAGACTCTGGGTCGAGTCCAGACGAATTTTTTCCCAATGAATTTTTTTTTTTTTTTCTAAATATATCATTTGCAAAAAACACGATTTACAAAAAAAAAAACCGAGCAAAGCTCGGTCACCCAGATATTGAGTACTTTAATCAAGTAGTACTTAATTTTTATTTTTTTTCACGTAGTACTTAATTTAATAGTTTTCTCAGTACACGCCAAAATAATGCATTTTATAGGCAAAATTTTGCCTTACTTTTTTATAGGCAAACTTTTTTGAAAATAAATTATAGCCTATGTTACTTCCTGATAACTTAGCTTTCTATTGGTGAAAAAATGGTTAAAATCAGTCCAGTAGTTACAGAGCCTATTCAGTACAAACAAACAAACAAACAAAAAAATCTTTCCTCTTTATAATATTAGTATAGATTATTTTTAGCTTCAAAAATGAAGAAATGGGGAGCCATCAAAGTTGTGATCAAAACAAAGTAGCATTTCTCTCCCTAAATTGCTAATGTAGTACTATCTAAGAACCAAGATATCTAAATATGTATCTAGTTTTAAAAAAGTGATTTGGATATATGTACGGAACCCTAAAAGAGCGAGGTCCGACTCGCACTTGGCCGATTTTTATTTAGAACTAGAAAACTCCTCAGATCTGTGAAGATTTTAAATATCTATGCTATGTAAGAAGCTTTGTATCAGATATTTTACTCAATTAATTAGTTGATTACATAAGTACATAAATATAATTTAAACACCAGAATTTCGACATTTTAAACAATCAAGTCTTACAAAAATATAAACTCGCCGGCATATTTAGCGGAACATAATAAAAGGTCCATAATTAAAAAAATATGGTTTTATTTTAAAATCTACTTACTACACTTCTTTTGTTATTTAAAGTTTCATTTGTTTTACTTAAAATGAGATCACATTAAGAACAGATTTTGCAAGTAAAGGCTATTTGTGAAAAATTGTACATTTTTGAACTTTTCATGTAACCGGGAAAAGTGAAATTTAATATTAAAATAACAATTAATTAAATTAGAAAAATGGTGATTAATATCGCGTATTTCCTCCACGTGCTCTTATTAAAGTTTCTACCCGTCTAGGCATACTGAGAATGATGTTATCGATGGTCTCCTGGGATAGTCTCCGCCATTCCTCAACTACGGCGATTCGCAGTTCTCCCACGTTGGCAGGAGCTGGAATTCTGGACTTAACTTTTCTTTTCAGCAAGTCCCAAACGTGCTCTATTGGGTTCATATCCGGTGATCTCGCCGGCCACTCCATAACAGTGATATTCATATCATTAAGATAAGCTTGAGTTACCCGAGCGGTATGCGGCCGAGCATTATCCTGCATAAAAACAAAATCGTCACCGATATATGGGGCAAACGGTTCGACATTTTCTTCTAAAACTTCTCTGATATAGCGGTCTGCAGTCAGACTCCCTCTGTCAATCACTACCAAGTCTGTGCGAGCTCCCAAACAAATCCCCGCCTAAACCATTATTGATCCACCACCGTATGCAACTGTAGTTTCAAAATTTGTCTGAATGTATCGTTCTCCTTTGCGTCTGTATATTCTTTGCCTGCCGTCAATTTGATTTAAGAGAATTCTGCACTCATCACTAAACAATACCTTACTCCATTGGTCCGCGTTCCAAAGTCAATGTTCCTGAGCAAAAGTTAACCTGTTTCTACGATGATTTACCTCGAGCCTTGGAGCCTTGGCGGGCACAAATGAACCCAAACCAGCTTCTTCGAGCCTTCTTCGTACCGTACGCTCACTTACGGTTACACCCCGCACTGCTTCTAACTCATGTCGGGCTTGGACGGCCGTCAAACGGGGGTTCCTACGTACACGAAGCCGAATGAAACGATCATCCCTACTTGAAGTGCGTCTTTTTCTGCCTTGTCCTGCTCTTCTCACATAAGTACCGGTCTCCCTGAACCGTTGGATACTGCGATGGATCGTTGAAACTGGTCGACGAAGATCTCTGGATATCACTCTGTAGGTTTGACCATTTCTTCGCATTTCGAGTGCCCTGGCAATCTCCGTTGGGGCTAAGTCAGGCATAATTCAGTCATCAACTCCAGAAAGATACGCGATTAAAAAAAACTAACAAAAAACAGTATTTCAATGAAATTTTAAATCAAACTCAGAAGGAAGAAATACTCGAAGTTCGCTCCAGTTAAGGTGTATTTGAATAAAATTAAAACAATTGCATAAAATG
The DNA here is from genome assembly GCA_029955525.1 of Oeneis ivallda. NCBI lineage: Eukaryota > Metazoa > Arthropoda > Insecta > Lepidoptera > Nymphalidae > Oeneis > Oeneis ivallda. Next base: position 15,933,001 of record JARPMR010000002.1, on the reverse strand, counting down.
TGATGTTCAGTTGTTTTCTTAGTTTGAAAATATTTCTTTTTAAATTAAATGACGTATAAACCAGCCAGCAACCTTATATGATACTGATATCAAACCTTTTTTTTATGTTCCGCTAAATATGCCGGCGAGTTTAGTACCATATTATGCAAAAGAGCACTATTTAAATATTTGTTATCATAAGTGCTTATTGTACTGTTTACGTATTCATTAGGAAAGTGAGAGGCGAGTTTGCCGAGAAGAATCCTCGCAAATGCGTTGCTGCGTCACGTGGGCGGGCAGATCGATTGGGCGGGCGACAAACTGGGCGCGTGCGCGAACACGATCTTAAATATCGACCATAAACTTTTTACCAACACTTTTGGGGCAGGTTAGGCCTATGCCCTAGGGTCAAGGTCACGTTCCTTCTTCCCGCTGAAATGCTCCTCACACGGCTATTTCGTATCTATACTTATATCATAAATGCGAAAGTTCCTATCTGCCAGTCTATTACCTTTTTACGCCTAAACCGCTGAACATATTTCGGCATGCCAAAAAAAAGGACGGATAGGGAATTTTTATTCCGGGGTGTCATAGAATCCCCACTAGATGTTTAAATCCAGGCGAACGAAGGTCACGTGTACAAGTTATTATACATAAAAGTAAGGACTTAAGGGTTAAATAAAAATATATTCATCATATTATAAATCTTATAAGTGCGTACAGCCGTGCATGTCTCGAAAGTACATGAATAATAAAAATATTTAAATATTGAAAACTTTAATTAGCTGCAACACTAATTAACTATTAAATGTATTAACTAGTAGTAGTAGGTAGTCGTGCCCATCGTCAAGTGCAAAACAGGGGACTTGAGCTCGTCTTACAACTATAGGCCTATGATTTCTCTGGGCACTGTAGTGGGCAAGGTGTTTGAGCTGCTGCTGCAGCCCGAACTGCTGAAGAAGGTACATAGATGAGGCGCAGTTTGGCTTCCGTCCCGGTGTCTCAACAGACTCGGCAATCGTCAGCCTCAAGTACACGGTTGACTATTATGTCAGCCGTGATACGTCTGTCTATGCTTGCTTCCTAGAACTGAGCCGCGCATTTGATCTAGTGAATTATGAAATACTCTGGAGCAAATTGCGCGGCTCAGGAGTTTCTGAATCAGTGGTAGAGTTGTTGAGATACTGGTACCGGAGCCAAACGAATCATGTAAGGTGGGGTGACACGGTCTCTGGCGCCTATAGGTCAGAGTGCGGGTTTGCCAGGGCGGGCTAACCTCTCCGGACCTTTTTAACGCGTACGTCAACGACCTGAGCACAACCTGAGCTATGCGGACGATATGGTGCTCCTCAGCCCGTCTGTCAAAGGTCTCAGAAAGTTACGTTCAGTCTGTGAGAGTTATGCCAACTCTCGGGCTGAATTATAACCCTTCAAAAACTGAGATGCTTGTTTTCAAGGCAGGAAAGGGTCCGGAGAGAGTTCCCGAAGTCTGTTTGAATGGAACGGCAGTTTAAGTTGTTAGGCAGTTGAATACCTTGGTCACATCGTTACTGACGACCGCAATCTTGACATGAAACGGGAAAGGCGGGCATTGTCGATTCGGTCCAACATGCTCGCGCGCAGATTTGCGAAATGCAGTAAAGATGTGAGGGGCACCCTCTTCAGAGCCTACTGTCAGTGTTTTTATACCTGTCAGTTATGGTACAGGTACAAGAGTGTATCCTTCAGCACTATAAGGGTGCAGTATAATAATGGATACCGTATCCAAAATTATGACGTTTCCCAAATACTGCAGCGCGTCGGGCATGTTCACCGAGTCGGGAATGCCCGATTTCTTTGCTGTTATCAGAACGGTGTTATCCTTCTGGGTCAGGTCTGGTCATCCTTCAGGTCGTGGGTCAGGACTTGCGCAATCCAATAGTGAAGGATGTATTTAATAAATTTTTAAGCTATTGCATAGCTTTTATCGCGGGCTTTGACCTAGGACAAACAGTTTGAGCGCGGCGACCAAATCAAGAAATTCCGTAACGAAAAAACCTAACACCGTCGTTCAGTAAGCGTTCAACATTTTAGAGGTTCTCAAGTAGCTCTATTTGGCGCCATGGGGCGAGCGGCCGCTTTCTTTACCGTGTGGTGTATGATGTCGCAGGTTCGAATCTCACTCGCGAAGTAGTGACTGTTCGCTTTTCTTGTTTGCTTTTAATTTCTTTTTGCATATTTTTTTAATTTTTTTAATGTACTTATTTAAATTTTTTATTCGATACTATGTACCTAATCATTTTTTAATTTATTTTATTTTATATTTTGCCATGTACATGGGTTTTTACCTAAATAAAGAAAGGACAATGGGCGAAGGTGGTCCAAGAGCCTCCACTGATGAGACTTGCGGGAAATGAAAGGTCATAGTTATCGTATGATTCTGACAAAATTCTATTAAATTCTGTCCCGGGGTTATTTTGTTATACTTAGTCATGTTTGTTCCGACTAAATAATATGATTTTACGTACATAACGTTGTCTTTATTATGACATGGTCTCTTAATCTCTTTAATTCGATGCCCCTCCCGCTTCTAACCTCACCGCACTTCCCTCGCCCATCAGACACCTACCAGAACACCCATATGACGTCACCGACACCAGGCGCAGATATAATGTGACTATGGAGTACGTTTATGTTCTCGGCTCGCGTCCAGGTAAACAAAACAAGGTAAGGAACGTCAGAGGGGGTGGGATTATATCATTGTGTATGTCCCCCTCCCGCAGTATGGGGTTTATGGATCGGTCGTCAAGGTTAATGACGGCGGTGGCTCATGTCGGTGATGAACTTTTTCACCTACCCTAATCTTCATACCATAGACCATATCTAACCAATCCTAACTTCGTATATCAGAATTATGATTCTACCCACATATTAAGTTCCACAGAATACATACTTTGTGGTCTGAACATCGTCGCGACAGTCTTCGACTAACTCTCACTGTGTTCGCTGCTTAAGATCTTGGTCATCATACTAATATTATAAATGCGAAAGTGTGTTTGTTGGTTTGTCCTTCAATCACGCCGTAACGGAGCTACGAATTTTTTGCATGGGTATAGTTGAGGACCTGGAGAGAGACATAGGCTACTTTTTATTTCGGGAAAAAAATAGTTCCCGAGGGATTTTAAAAACGAAATCTACGCGGACAAAGTCGCGGGCATCAGCTAGTGTTCCATAATCTTAAATCTATTGGCGCTTTTGATCGAATGACTTCATAAAAAGATAACATACACGCTGAATTGTTTAACACGAGTCATATTACATATTTAGTCAGAACAAACATGACCGTAGCAAAATAACCCCCGGACAGAATTTAATAGAGTTTTGCCAGAATCATACGACTACTTTGACCTTTCATTTCCCGCAAGTCTCATCAGTGGAGGCTCTTGGACCAAGTTCCATACATTTTTGCCCATTGTCCTTTAATTAATATTATTTTTATTATTATAAAAAAGTAACTTTTGTTCGCTTCTTCGTTTGCGTCGAATTAGGTTTATAAATTGCCGCGGGAGCCCCCCTCTAGCCAGTGACACTCTCCCAGTTCTCAACAGATCACAAAAATCACGTTGATCCGTTTGTTGCGGCCTAATTAAAGGATAAATCAAGTATCAACAAACAAACACACTTACGCATGTATAGTATTAGTAAGTAAATATTAAATTTACCTGTTGTGTTGCCTATTGAAACATAATATTCGCAATTGCTCATGAAAAAGGACATCATAAAGACATCATACTGCGTAATCATTATTAATTGAATAATTGAATAGATCGTTTATACCAGTAATTCCCAAAGTGGTCCAGGTGGACCCCCAGGGGTCCACGGGAGACTCGACGGGGGTCTACGTTGGCGTGACAGAAAAATGGGGGTCCACAATTCGTAAGCGGGGGTCCACGAAAATTTATCTGGTTTCGATAGTGAAGAACTAAAATGTTGGCTTGGCTTCACCTATCAATGTAGGCAGATAATATTTTAAGAAGCTCAGCGACTGTTACTTGTAAAAACTTGTAATATTTCATAATCAGTACAACGTGTCGAGACTTGCAAAGCACCGCCGCGGCCGCCCGCCTTATACTCAAAGCCGCCCGCCGACGCGCCGTCCGCAACGCTTGTTCAGACGTGCAAGGGGACAAAATACGACTTGTGTGTGAGTCGAGACTTGCAAAGCACCGCCGCGGCCGCCCGCCTTATATTCAAAGCCGCCCGCCGCCGCCGACGCGCCGTCTGCAACGCTTGTTCAGACGTGCAAAGGGACCAAATACGACTTGTGGGTGGTGTGTGTGCTTGCAATCTTGCATGAACTTGTTTGATTCTTCACCAATATAAATACGAATGCCAAGAATAAACGTTACTCATTTGTTCCCGGAATTTCGGAGAGAAAAGTACCTAAAGTGAATCGATCTTAGTGATTGCCAGTGACGGAAAAAGTAAGTAGGCTGCCTTTTGCTATACATACTTTTATTTTATTTATTACTTATTTATTTATTTAGCAGAAAGCCGAGAAAGGTAGAACTTTTTGTCCCTAATTTATTAGTAATTGTTTATTTCCCGACTGTGTGGTGTTTCACTAATATAAGTCATCTTTATTATCAACCCAGCGAGGTCTCCTCTAAGAGAAGGGTTACAGGCCATAGTCCACCATGCTGGCCCAATGCGAATTGGTGGACTTCACACACCTTCGAGAACATTATGGAGAACTCTCAGGTGTGCAGGTTTCCTCACGATGTTTTCCTTCACCATTAATTATTATTATTGTGATATTTAATTTCTTAAAACGCACTTAACTTCGAAAAGTCAGAGGTGCGTACCCAGGCTCGAACCTGCGACCCCCCGAATAGGAGACCACAGTCGTAACCACTAGGTGACTAGGCTATTACTGCTTTAGTTTTGCTAATATAATAGTATATTTTTATAAATTGTACGTGTCTTTCATACTCGTATCGTAAATAAATTACTTAATAAAATTATTAAAATCGCGGAGTTTTGATGTCAAAATATTATTTAATTTACAGAATTAAATGAAAATATAATTAAAAAAAAACATTTTTACATTACATTAAAATCGGTTCAGCCGTTTTCATAAAAATATTATAAATATTAGCGATTCATTGCTTTTAATAATAATTAAAATCAGTTTGCCGCCGTTAGGTAGGTCAGGTTTATTTCATTCATTCATTGCAATAATTAATTAATCCTATTCTGTTAAAATAGCGATATCCCGTTAAGTAAGACCGCCTCAAGATTTACAAAGTTTTTTTAATTACAGGTAACTGATAGGAATCATGACTGAATCGAAGAAGAAATGTCGACAATACAGTGTTGAATATTTAAAATTTGGATTTATTCCATCAAATGCAGACAAGCGATTGCCCATATGCCTTTTATGCAACAAAGTTTTGAGCAATGACTCTATGAAACCATCTAAGCTCGAAGATCATCTAAGAAGGTGTCATCCTGATAAAATAGGTAAAGATTTGAAATATTTTCAAACATTGAAGGATAAATATGAAAAGAGACCCACCATGCAAAGTCTGTTCGCTTCAACGTCTGAAAGTAACGATGATGGTTTGCGGGCGTCTTACAATATCTCATTACTTATAGCGAAATCTAAACAATAATAGCGAAAACCACACACTATTGGAGAACAGTTAATTTTACCCGCTGTTGAAGAGGTTTTAAAAACTGTTCTGCACAAATCTCCATTTGACATACTCAAAAAAATTCCTTTGAGTAACAACACCGTACAAAGACGTATTGATGAAATGAGCTCTGATATTGAAAGTTTCTTGTGTAGTTATCTGCAAAAAACTCATTTTTCTATTCAACTGGACGAGTCGACTTTACCTGGCAATGAAGCATTATTATTGGCTTATGTTCGATTTGTTATGGACGAAGAAATTCATGAAGAGCTACTATTTGCGAAAACTTTGAAGACGGACACTAAAGGTGAATCAATATTTAATGTCCTGAGTGATTTTTTTAAGGAAAAATCAATTCCATTCACAAATGTTATTTCGGTGGCAACAGATGGAGCTCCTGCCATGGTCGGGCGATATCGTGGGTTTATAAGCCATCTTAAAAAAATTATACCAGAGGTAACTGCAATTCACTGTGTCATCCACCGACAACACCTAGTAGCGAAAAATTTGAGTGATAGATTGCACCAATCACTTCAATTTGTGATTAATGCAGTTAACAAAATAAAAAGCAATGCATTGAATACGCGTTTATTTGCACAATTGTGCGATGAAAATGATGAAGACTTCCAACGATTGCTCTTACATACTGAAGTACGCTGGTTGTCGAGAGGTGCATGTTTAACAAGATTTTACTCACTCTTTGAATCAGTTTTAGAATTTCTGGAAAGTAAAGATCCAAATTTAAAAGGTAACCTGATCAAATTCAAAGCAGACATCGCGTATTTGACGGATTTGTTCAAAAAATTTAATGATATTAACTTACAACTACAAGGGGACAGCCTCAATTTAATAAAAACAAAGGGTGTAATTTCAGCTTTTATTGGAAAATTGAAATTTATGAAGCAAAATATTAGTCGGCGCGAATTTTCCCAGTTTCCAAACTTGTCACAGGTAGAATGCCTCGATGAGAATATTCAGACATACGTTCAACATTTAATCGCCCTGCATGATGACTTCAAAATAAGATTTGAAGATATTCTGTTAATGGAAATACCACCATGGATCATAAATCCATTTGATGAAACGGAAGTGGAGAATGTGATATTACAAGAGGAGCTAGTCGAGCTTAGCACTAATGAGGAGCTGAAGGTGAAATTTAAAAGAGGGTATCAAACATTTTGGCTGCAGGCAGAAATACCCGAAAAATATCCTGGACTGTGGGGAATTGCGAGAAAGCTTTTGATAGCGTTTCCCTCGTCGTATCTTGTCGAAAAAAGTTTTAGTGCCGTAACAAACCTTTTAACAAAAAAAAGGAGCAGATTGAATATCACAGAACGGGGAGATTTGCGGTTGTTCCTAACAAAACTAAAGCCAAATATTGATAATTTGCTGTCAATACATCAAGTACATCCCTCCCATTAAGTTACGTTACCTACGTTATTAATGTTTAATTTTGATTGTAGGTACAATTATATTTTGATTTACTATACTTACTTAATATAATATTGTAAAATATGATAACAATAATAATAATTAATAGTTACTTAGGTACATAGTATTTGAATAAATACAACACAAGAAAATATACTATTTTTTTATTTTTACCACTCCGAGTTTTCTAAATAAAATAAGTGAGAATTGATTGGTTTTTGTGCTGTGAGTAGATGTCAAAAATGTAAGCTTGCGATGGAATCACTTCTTTTTGAATGGTCAACTTTACTTTTGACATCCACTCACAGCACAATCAATTAATTAATTTACCAATCAATTCTCTTTTTTTTTTCAAAGAATGTTGTTTTCGTGGTTGGAACTCACTCGCAACGCCAATTTTCATAATTTATCTTCACATTTTTTGTCGACTGGAAATATGATAGAAATTTAGCTGCAGGGGGTCCACCGGAACCAGCAAACTTTTGAAAGGGGTCTATGAGCAAAAAAAGTTTGGGAACCTCTGGTTTATACCATTTCTTAAAAACATCATAAGCAAAATAATATTGAAATATTATTACTTCATATTAATGAGAGCAGTGGGTGGGCACGTTTTTATGAGAAAAGTCAGACCCTCAAGCTCTAGACTCTGGCTCACGTACCTACTAAGTTCATTGACACAATGTTGACGATTATCGGTAGGTACCTATAGTTATAAAAAGAAGGGGAGAGGAAAGAGTGTTGTCTGTACCTACCTAGATTTACAGAAATTCTCATAATTATTGTATGTACTTTATAGCACTGTATATTTTTAGCCACCGACAAAAAAGGGGGGTGTTTTTTGATGCGGTGATTTCTATTTGAAAGCAGACGTGATCGAGATGGATCTTAGCTAAAAATGAAGATCAGGCGTTTAAAGATCATCAGCTCATTTCTTCAGGTTCGGTTGATTTGAAAGGTGTACACCTTTCAGTAATAGTACACAAAATTTCAAAATTTTTAAATAGGTACAAGCTTTTAGTAATAGCTACAATAATATAATCTAGGATCAGGGTACTTTCAAGACGAATCATACGAGCCCAAATTTGATGAGTTACGTCGTTTTATTACAGGGTTTCGATAGCCACCTTCTGGCTTCATCATCAGGCTCTGGATATCATTTAAAACCAGAGTACATATCAAGACGAATCAAACAAGCCCAAATTCGACGAGTTACGTCGTTTTATTAAAGAGTTCTGATAGCCACCTTCCGGCTTCATCATCAGACCCTGCATATCATCTAGAACCAGATTACTTGTCAAGACGACTCGGACGATCCCAAATTCGATGAGTTACGTCGTTTTATTACAAAGTGCCGATAACCATCTTTCGGCTCCATCATCACATCGGCACCATATTACAATAATATTGCATTGTCATCTGATTTACATAAACGTGCAAAAAAAAAACTTGAGAGGTGTCAATAAGGACACCCGGATGGAACGTAGCTCCTTCCGAATAGTGAAGGAATTGTAATAAACTAGTGGTGTCATCTAGTATTAAATTGATTAACTACGATGAATTATATTATTTTGTTTATTTCTATTGCACTGTTACAAAACCAAAGAGTTACTCTGGTGGAGTTACTGTTTTTTCACAGATGGCGTTAGCATTTTATCCAATTTATACAATAAAAAATTAGGGAAAAATTCCACATGTAGAAATTATTTAAAATAAAATTGAAAATAGAAAATTCAGTCTGTCGAGCTGGGATTCGAACCATCGACGTTGAATTTATAGGCGACTGCCCTAACAACTAGGCCATGCAGACGCCGTGTTCTAAGGCGAAAATACCGAATACAATGCAAAATTCACATTCAACAAAAAACACAATGCCAAATTCACATTCAAAAAAGTGTCGGTTTCAAAAATGTGTCGAGGTCGAGTGTCGGTTCCTTAATTTTTTTCCGTCTAACCCCCTTCCGTACCGCGCGATAAGGAACTACGTTCCAATTTCAGGTCAATCAGAAACCTCGAAGATGGTTCTAATTCATCATGCAATATTTGACCTAAGACCTATTTGACATACATAGTTAAATAAAAGCTTGAAAAAATGGGTAAAATGCGACCGCCTTAATCGTAATGAAGATTCACTAAAGTCAGATGTGATTAATCAATCACATCTTTTTTGCATTGCTAAAAAAATTTGTATAACTAAAAAAGACAAAGTGTCTGTCTGTGTGTTAACTTTTTACGGCCTAACCGATATTGACCAAAGGTTGCACTCGATCTTATTACATGTCAGAGACGGACATAGACTATATATATACCGAAGACATAAAAAAGAGTTTCCACGGGATTTTTTGAAAACCTAAATACTACGCGTTCGTTTGAAGTTGAGCCCTGCACCATAGAGTAAAGTAATCGACGTAGTCGTAATTCCTAGTTCCATGCCGACAGTACGGACACAGTATAGGATATGCAGTAGTTTGACACCTTTGATCTAGTGGTACTACGCGTTACGAATTTCCCCTAGCTCTCTCGCGCTTCCCCGCACCGCACCTCAAGTCAGACCCACTTAGTAAACCGCTCGCGAAGCACCGCTTATCAAAAATAAATTTCAAATTCAAATTTAAATTATTTATTTGCACAGATTGAGTAGTACAATGGTGTTACATTATAATAAAAGTCCTTACAATCTGCCGGATAGGCATGCAAAAATAATATTTAATAATAATTCTTATTCTAAGTTTAGGTATTAAAAGTTCAATTTATTAAATTGAACTTTGGGTATTAGGAGTTTTGGTAGGTTTGGTAAAAAAAAACTAAGAATGTTGTATATCGTAAAGCATTAGAATAATAAAACTTTTTTTTTATATATTTTTTATTATTTATACCAATTCAAATTCAATATAAACGATTATACTGCATCTTCTTATACTGTGTGTTTAGGTACTGTGGGTCTGTCTTGAGGTGCGGTGCGGGGAAGCGCGAGGGGTGAAGATTTCTTTACTCTATGGTGCAGGGCTCAACTTGAAACGAACGCGTAGTACACTTGGACGAAAATATAAGCTACTAGCACAGAGTAAGGATAGTTTCATACAGAGGTTCGACGAAACCGGTTTGATAGGGCGATCATGCGGTGGGTGCGGTAAGTGCGGAAAAGGGTAGGCTCCCATGTAAGCGCGGCCTACATGGGAGCTACATTAAAAGGTTGTCATATTACGCTTGCGTAAAATCTTTAATATTTTTATACGGTTAATTTATTGAAATTTATTTATTAAGTATTGTCTATACATCTACGAGTAGGTATATCTATACTCTATAAAGACATCATCATCATCATTAGCAACCCATCAACGGCTCACTACTGAGCGCAGGTATCCTTACAGAGAAGGGTTATAGGCCATAGTCCACCACGCTGGCCCAATGCGAATTGGTGGACTTCACACACCTTCGAGAACATTATGAAGAATTCTCAGATGTACAGATTTCCTCACGATGTTTTCCTTCACCGTTGAAGCAAGTGATATTTAATTGCTTAAACGCACTTGAACGTACCCGGGATCGAACCTGCGACCCCCCGAATAGGAGACCACAGTCCTAACCACTAGGCTATCACTGCTTCTTTTACAGATTACTTTGCTTCTTATACAGACATACATATAAATACTGAAGTACTTATCTGTTTAAGTAATGTCAAAATAACAGATTTTTACTAAATGTGTATTCAGTGCGGTACTTAAACAAAACATAAAATTTTAAATTTTTTGCCTGTCTGTCTGTTTGTCCCTACTTATCTCGAGAACGGCTGGACTGGTTTTGTCCGGACTTTAACTGACAGATAGCTGATGTTATAACAAGTACCTTAGGCTTACTAACTTAACTTTTTAACCGACTTTCAAAAACGAAGTTGTGTTTTTCTGCATGTGCATATCGATATATCCGTGATTAATAAATCGATTTGCGTGAATTTTTTTTAATCGATAAGTATAGAAATTTTGCGAAATGGTTCCCTAAAAACTTCGGGTTCTCACTCTTCAATCCTGATACTGCAGGGTTACTGCCCACCACTGTACTATGGTTATTTGTTAACTGTCGATTGTGAATAGTTGTTTTAGGTACCAAGTAAAGACTACATAGTTAAATTCCAGGACCCAACTCTTCAATCCTGATGCTGCAGGGGTTCTGCCCAAGCGGATAAAGTCACGGATATCAGCGAGTATTATTATAAAATAGATAATCTCAAATAGATAGTCATACTGAAAGCCAAAATTTTCCTCTCACAAATCGATGACTCAACTAGTAATTTTCAATACTTTTTTTTATATTTTTGATTATTGATTAATAATTATTGTTTAAAATAATATTGTTCATTGTGATGTTGATCTGAAATATACAAAATATAAATATTATTAGAAATTGTTTCCTTGTGACAACCCTAGCCTAATTACCGATATTCTAGACGTTGACGGCACGTCAAACTACTGTATCTCCACCTTATAATGTGCTACTAGGTACTAACTAATAAGTAAATACGGTCGTGATTCATTTAAATTATGAAATATACAGTGGGTGTTGCCCGTGGTATTAGTTCGCGCCTCGTGTTTTTCTCAAAAGCAAATAAATGCGCGAGAGAAATGCGCGAAGACAACGAAGAATGAGACATCGGCGAGCACGGGTTTCCTTGGCTTGAAATTGATCGCAATCTCACCGTTCATTCAAGGTACGCGGAGCCACCGGTGTCGTCATAGCGACCGCCATCCACTGCTGCCGACCCAGCGACGCCATGATAACCGATACTACTGAATAGATACTCAGTCGAAGTAATATTTTCAATAACTCGAGCAAAAAATCCTATTAGCCTGACAACCCATTATTCTTAAGAAAAGACAGGTAGCTCATGAGCGGTATCCAATTAAGAGACTTCAACGGAAAGCTAGACCATAAGATATATTTTTTCAAGTAGGATCTACACGAAACTACACAATCTCACAGAATATTTATAATAGTACTACGTACAATCTTAAGAGGAGACACTTTCAAAGTGACTTGATTGATTAGAACCGGATGTTGTTACCTGTTTCAGTTCGTGTATGAGATAACGCAACATTTATGAGTTAAATGTTTTATATAATATTTTTTTACATAACTTAATTCTCCCTAATCTATGTTTATAAAATCAAGTTCTGTTTAGGGCTTCCAATACCGGGATCCCGGTATTGGCTAATACCGGGATCCCGGACTTTTTCAATACCGGTATTGAGGGCTTCCAATACCGGGATACCGGTATTGGCCAATACCAGGCCTTTTCACATTTTTATCAATATCTGAAGACATGCCTGCAGCCCAATATTGAGTTGATTTGAACTGAAAAACAACTGGAAGCAGAAATGGAGGCTAAAACTAAAAAAAGTATCTAAACCTCAAGCTTCCACTAGCATTGATAATAAATCTATTGTGAGAGTTGAAAAGGGAGTTAATTATTATAAGCGTTTTAAGGCATAGAGGCGGAAAAGGTGTTTTTCTAGGTCAACATATTTATGAAATTGATTAATAAAATTCAATTCAATTCTTTATTTGCATAATGTGTATCGACAAGATGGTAAATATATAATTATTTTGCAGTCCAGCACATTTGCCGTAGCGGCGCACAAATATTATAGGAGTCAATTTAAATTAATTCAAATTACATTGCACAAAATAATAATAGTAAAAACAAAATAAAAAATACAAGCGGAATAATAATAATTTCAATCTCATTAATGAAATATCAAAATGTCTAATGGCTTTTATAATTCTAAAATCATGTCAAAAGTCAATAGATTGCTACGGCAGTTAAAATGTCAAAATCTTTTTTTGTCGTATTGAAAGAATTCTTCTAAGGAGTAAAAATTTTTCCCTTGCAACCATTTCTTTTATTTATGTGCAAAGTATTGTTTTGTAAAACTAACAGTTTCTCACGACTTCGTCTGCGTGTAGTAAGTTTTCTAAAAATCCTGCGGCACCCATTTTTTTCGGAATAAAAGTAGCCTATCACTGTTCAGGTCATCAACTATCAGCTGTTTAGTATTCATAAGACTTTCATCCAACATTCCAACCTTCACTTTCAAAAGGGGCTTTTGAGGGATATTTTCGTAAAATCTTTTCTGAGCTGATCCCTAGAAATAACCTACAACAACCCAAACAAATAAATAATATCTATAACATCAAAATATTCCCATACAAATTTTCACCCCCATTGTGAACCCCCCTCTAAAAGGGTGATTTTCTGAAATAGCTTAAACAGGTTTTTAATACATAAAATTAATAATTACTTAAATGCCGATTTTTCATGTCTCTTACTTCAAAAAATAGGAATTTCATATAGCCCCAATTAAATCCCATTTCAATACCGGGATCCCGGGATCCCGGTATTGAAAAAAATATTTCCGGTATTAATACCGGTATTGAAAAAATCCGGTATTCGAAAGCCCTAGTTCTGTTCGTTAGTCTGGCTAAAACTCGAAAACGGTTTTGAACGATTTGATTAATTCTTTTTCTGTTTGGTTCACCTTATTACAGGAGTGGTTTAAAACAAAAAAAGTAGGGAAACCCAAAAAATGCTGAAAAATTGAAAAACATCAAACTTGGTAATTTTGTATAGGAATCACCACTTTGGAATACTTTTATTAATAGATGGCGGGAGCGAAGCCGAGGGTAAAAGCTAATATTTTTTAAACTAAATTCCCTCAGATATCCCAAATATTATTATGTAAATAAATTCCTTGCACTGTTGAATGCAATTTTTCTCTTTCACTGCAGAACATTTCTCTCTTCTGCTGGCACGATTATGATGCAGTCACGAATTCACGATTGCAACTCTTTAAATCCCATCATAACCATGTTGGTTAGTGAAAAAACAAATATACCTAAAGGATTTTTTACCATAGTTTACTTGAGTAGCAATTAAGAAAATTATTACATACATATATGTAATTTTAAAATTGAAATTTCAGTATACGTATAATGTAAGTATATTGCTGATAGTACAAGATCCGAAGAGAGATCGTCCTTCACCCATCTGTTTACCAGATGAAAAGTATTTTTTTATCGTATATTATCTATAAAGACAAATCGGAATTGTATTGCCTATTAAAATATGTTGCCATAGTCATCATTATTATCTGAATTATATATACCTACTCACAGATTACTAATTCGCATCAAAAGTTACTCGCATATAAGCTCGCTACTAACATAAGCTCGCTACTCGCTAACGTTTAGTCCAAGAGAAATGAACATTAAGGGTGGTACCACATTTGTGAGGATCGATTCGGATTTTGCCTATACAAAACTGTCATTTTCCATACATTCGTGTACGCATCGAAAAGCCGATTTGATCTCGATTTTGATCGATGATTTGAGCCGATTGCAGCACATGCTGAGTACTGACCTAAGTAAGGCAAACTTACGAATCTGCAAAAAATGCATTTTACACAGGAACTTTTTAAGCATATTTTTTTTATTTGTATAATGAGGTTTGCTAAAATATATAAACTTTAAATAAAAATAAAGAAAAAAATATATACAATTTTTCTATGCTTTCATAACGCAAATTCGCCATAAATACGACGAATTATCTGAAACAGATCAGAAAAAATCTTTTGCCCGAATTTTTATACGGGTGTTTCACCCTATTTCAGGTCTAACTTTCCTGGACTGAGTAATTAATTAATTATGATTATCAAGGAATTGTATTTGAATTGAATTACTTTACCTTGCATTTTCACCAGGCAGGACTTGCATAAATGTGGCATGGATATGATAGGCGCCATTCAGCGCCGTATCCTGACGCTCCGTGGCTATTTGTGGTGTATAAACTTACTCTTCACAAAAACCTGTAACAATAAAAACCTACTTAATCACTAACCATCACTAACCTATTTCAGTAACCATTTTCAATTTCATACTAAATTTAAAGCTGAACAGATACCTATTTAATTGATGAAATGATTAGGCGATATATACATAATACATCAAGATTTAGTATTATATTATCACATTCGAATACCACGCGTACCACAAAAAGCGATGTTAGCCAAGTGGTTATCACAGCCTCCTTTTCGGGAGATCTGTGGATCAGAGAATGCAATCTCTGGATTGGTGAGAGATAAATAAATAAATAGATTTTTACGAGTATAATCTCTCGATCCCGCGTGATGTCGTCGATATTCTAGGAAACTGAGATCTCTCGCGAGATTGAGTGGGTATGGGTGGGTGGTATTTCATAAAATAATACTAAATCTTTAAACTAATTATTTCTGCGAGGTTAGGTCCCTAAAGAAAGTGTTTATAATACCTATAATAACTAGCTTTTGCCCGCGCGACTTCATCCGCGTGGAATAAGGTTTTGAATTGGAATTTTCAATAATAATAATAATTTATATAAAAATTCTTTTTAAAAAAACCGACTTCAAACACCACTACAAAATATAAAATAATTTTAGTTTGTAAAGATATGTTAAATTTGAGCTAGCGTGGCGGTTTCATTATTTATTTATTTTATTTACAATTACTACATATTTTCTTTATTTCTTTAGCACCCTTAAGAGTTGCTGGCTTATCTGGGCGCTGCAAATTCCTCTATAAACTATAGTGTATTCTATCTACTATACTATGAACTATTCTAAGTATATGATCTAGTTAGGAGCCACTTGCACAGTATCTTTTTATTTCATCCTCACAATTACCATTACTTGTGATAGTGGAACCGAGACTGACCACCTTGCAAATATTGATATTGTGAGTTCTCTACGATAGGTTAAAAGTTTTCTTATCAACTTTTAGGTATGTAATGTTGAACAATTACCTATTTTTTAACACTGGTTTCACTTTCATAAACATATCAAATAGTTAAATAGAGACAGGATTATTTTGAAACTTGAAATATCAATACAAATATGCATGATTAAAAGTTAAAACTAAAAATTTTGCTCACCATAAATATTATTTGAAACTAATTTAACTTTATAACTAAACTAGCTTTTGCCCATGGCTTCGCTCACGTTAAATTCAATTTTTCAAGCCCCTCTTTTACCCCCTTAAGGGTTGAATTTTCAAAAATCGTTTCTTAGCGGATGTCTACATCATATTAGTTATCTGTGTGCCAAATTTCAGCCAGATCCGTCCACTGGTTTGAGCTGTGCATTGATAGATCAGTCAGCTAGTCAGTCAATCAGTTAGTCAGTCACCTTTTCCTTTTATATTTTTATGTAGATTAAAGTTATTCTGCTTTTCAACTTGTAGTAACTATTATACTGGCTTTAACTATTACACCAACATTGATAACTGACTGGTGGACAGATTCAGGTTTTATAAAGATTTATTCAAAACTCCTTGATATTCAGAGATAAAAAGTAAACAATATCCTACCTCAGAATGTACATTATTTCCTTGCCATATGTTGTTGAAATTTAGAACTTTAGCAGTAAAAAGGTAACAGACTGACAGACAAAATTACTTTTGAATTTACATTATTATTAGAATAGATTAACACTTATACCCTTTCCAAGCTCACTCACTCCCACATAGTGAGAGTGAGTGGGGCTGAACTGTCAAAAAGAAAATAAACGCTTGGACAGAGTATAGCAATATTATTTTGTAATTAATTACTGTCCAATCATGATGTATCATGACTGTATGTTAGGGTTGCCAACCATCCTGTTTTCCCAGGACTTGTCCTAGTTTTTGTAATGTCCTGGGATGTCCTGGATAGTTTTAAGCTGCGTCCTGGGTTGTTAAAGCGCCCTAATAAGGTCATTAAAATTTGCGCGCCATTTTTACAATTTTTACGTTACGGGCGGCCTGACGGCTCGCAAGTGTTCGCGCTGGCATTATACTATGCAGAACGGCTAACATTATATTACGCAGAACTAAGGAGTGACTGAATATGTAATATGTATTTAGTGTACCGGGTAGTAACGCTAATGCCGAGAGTCTTTTTTCTCATAAATTCAGTGGTCAAAAGAGAGAAATTGATTACTGCCAACATCAGTTAAGTCTAAGCAGCAATCATCACATCAAAACTATCTAGGTATAATAAAGATATGTAGTGTGACCAATTTTACGATTATTATTTGTTAAGTCAACCACAGATACTGAAGGAAATTGGTGAGGTTGAAAAGTAAGTATAGTAAATAAATAAGTTTGTAATATTAAAATTTATTACTAACCTAAGTTTAAAAAAATTGTTACAAACCAAAGGTTTTGTTTTATATTCTAATAACTCATTTTCAACTTGTATTTAAAATTATTCAAATACTTGTAATTTTATTCAAATACTTTTATTAAAAAATATGACTATACAGTGGACCCCTGGTAATCCGAAAAACATTTTGCAGGGCAGTGTCGAACTATCGAAATTGTCGGATTATAGAGTACTGCCTAAGACCCCCAATAGTCCGGAATTTTTTACAAAACAGGACCTTGTAATCCGACAAATTACAGATCCAATGACAAGATTCTATAATATTAATATATATATAGCTGCTCGTGCTGATTCACTGATTCACTGACTGATTGATCACCTCTCCTGTAAAATTTTGTATGAAAAATTTTTTTTCCACCGATGGTTTCGTATAGAGGACAAAAATTCATTCGGAGGAAAATTATGGAGAGAGCTGATGATTGAGGATTTCGGAGACGGATGAGGAGCACGGCCAGGGTATTGAAGATAGGTGGGGGGTGCTCGAACAAATGTCACTCGAAACCTCATCCAATTCGCAGTGAGCTGAAAAAAAATTCAAAATGGCGGAAAAAAGATGGCGGCCATACAAATTTCGTCGGTGTCTATCTCGGAGAGTATAAAAGATAGAAGAGTGGTTTCCTGGCAAAAGCTGATCAAGACCCTAAGGTCTACTTGACGAACAGAAAAAAAATTCAAGATGGCGGAATTTTTTTTTTCTTCATACAAAAATATATGGCGAATATTGAAGAGACTAGAAGCCGGGAATCATGCACGACTTTGATACAATTCCTTTTCAAGATTTTTTTTTATTGAAGAATTTTCATTATGACAAATGATGACATATGATGATCGAGGGTTTGGAAGGTGGGTGAGGAGCACGGCCATGGTAATGTAGATAGGTGGGGGTGCTCGAACAAAAGTCACTCGAAATCTCATCCAATTGGCAGTGAGCTGAAAAAAATCCAAAATGGCGGATTCAAGATGGCGGCCATACAAACTTCAACGGTGTCTATCTCGGAGAGTATAAAAGATGGAAGAGTGGTTTTGTGATAGAAAATGATCAGGAGCTGAAAGTCTACTAGACGAGTAGAAAAACCGCGGTCCGCTTGCGGGCCGCGCACCCACGCGCCCTACTAGTGTTATATATATGTACTCAAGTACAAAACATACTTCATTACGTAAGTATGAATAAGAAGAAAGAATAATGGCAGAATTGTACCTGAATGTTTTAGGAGGACCTTTGTCCAGCAGTGGACGTCTATAGGTTGATAAAGAAGAAGAAGTTTTAGGAGGTGTCTACGAATATGATTTAAACAAAAAAAAGTATTTAAATTAGTTCATTTTTATATGAAATTAGTTTTACATCTTTTGCCTTGGTTAAATATTTATTAAATAATGAACCATCATCTGACTAATTCATATCGTGCTTTGAGTTTGGATAGGTTTGGATTGTTTCTCAATGACATTGCTCGCCCGTAAATACAAGAGTTTGTCTATGAAGAGTTCTATAGACTACTAAGTAACACATCCCAATGTCAAATTAGAACTTAAAAAACATGGAAGTAGGAATTACGACTACGTCTTTATACCTATCTACATATTTTTATAACCTCAAAATACATACAAAGTTGTTAATATCTTTTTTTTGTGAGTTCCTCAAACGAAAAATCTCAGTGATTATGTTTTAGTAATGGAACCTCTACGGTTTTAACAATTTTTCATGTATAGACGCTTCGAATCGATTTCATGTAAACTGAAGTATGGACCCTTGCCTTTGTTCTGTAGTTAATTAAGCAATAGCTTAAGTATTATTATAAAATTATCGCCACAATCACTGATATAAATGTGTGGTGGTGCGTACAAGTTGTAACTTGTTCAATCATGCATTGGCGAAGATTCCTAAAAAAAATATTCAGTTCAATTCAATTCCCAATTAGTGGCTTTTAGGCGTGCCAACCGGGCACAGATTGTTTCGCCAGTGTCGCGTTGATGGAGGAGGCACGAAGGAGATTGATCGGTGAAAGATGTTCCAAAATTTTGATCAGCTATGTAGTAAAGAGTAGTTTTCCTTTTTTTTTAAGGGTAGTAACACCTACAACAAACATGAATTAATTGTTATGTACAATAGATACAAGAGGTAGGAAATCATAATATACTACAATTTAATTTTATTACATTCTATATATTTACATAAAAATCTACAATATGGACTAAACACAAACGTTAACAAATATTCAACATTTACAGGACGGGGGACATTTGAGGGGAGGACGTCATAAAGAGGATGAAGAAGTTTGGGACAGTTAAAGAGGATGTGTGCTACAGTGCCTTCATCTAAGCCACACTCACAGACAGAGCTATCCCTTATCCGGAGTTTGGCCAGAAAAACAGGTGTGCATGAGTGACCAAGGCGTAACCGGGAAATAGTAGAGGTGATCCAGCGTTCAGCAAACCTATATTTGAAAAACCATGGTCGAGTTGGTATGTCTGGCTGGATGGAGGCATAATATTTGCCTTTAATTGATTTTGATTCATTCCAGAGTGTATTCCAAGATCGGTTCAGATATGTTTTTGCAAGAGTACATAAATCGTGTGCCGAATTTCGGAAATGATCAAGTGAGCCAGAGACAACAGCTGTTTTAGCGCAGGAATCAGCAGTCTCATTTCCAGGGATACCGGAGTGGCCGGGGATCCAAACCAACAAGATGGATAATCCTTTTTGATTACATGAGAGCAAAGCTTCCCTGATCTTCAAAATAATGGGAAATCTTGACTTGCTTCGAAAAGGATTTTCTTTAATGGACATTAAACAACTAAGGGAGTCAGTCAAAATAACAGTTTGTTGGAGGTTATGGGAATGTGCAAACAGAATTGCTTCCAATAAAGCAGTGGCTTCTCCTGTAAACACTGAAGACTCAGGAGGACATTTAAACTTTAAAATTATTTTATACCTGGGAACCCAACAGGCGGCACCAACACAGCCATCAGGGGACAGCTTTGATGCATCAGTATAAATAAGGACATGATTTGACCAATTTTGATAAATATAATTTTGAAATTTGGTGTTAGTGTCTGGGGCTCCTTTAATCAGACCGATATCTGTGATAATAAGCGGGTTGTACACTAGAGCTTTATAAGGAGTAGAAAATACTGGATTAAGTGGGAAAGTTGAAATTGGATGGGGGAGACTAGTATATTTTAAAAAACTGTCTACTTAAGATAAAGAAGAGTTACGGGATTGAGGAGAATTAGACAGTTGGGTTAATCTAGGCCAAAGAGGGTGGGATGATAACTGTAGCATCTTGCTGACAAACCGGTCACAAAGATAGTTAGAGAAGGATCAACACACTCCACCTGCAAAGCATTGGTGGGGGAAGATTTCATTGCACCCAGAATAATTCTGAGGCATCTGTATTGGATTTTATTAAGTTTTTGATTAGCAGATTTGTTTAAAGGTTCAAGAATAAACAAGCAATAATCCATATGACTTCTTACTAAGGCATTATATAATAGTTTTAAAGAGTAAGGGTGGGCACCCCACCGCACCCCTGCTACTGCTCGAATCACATTAATACCTTTTTCACATTTTTTGATAATATGTTCGGAATGGGCAATTCCAGTAAGGCGGTAATCAAGATAAATACCCAAAAATTTTATTTTCTCTGCGAGGTGGATTAGTTGACCTGAGGGAAGGGACCTTTTCCTCGTAAAAACCACTGCCTGGCATTTCCCCACAGAGAGGGACAAACCATGATCAGAAAGCCACTGGCCTAGGTAATAGAAAGCAGAATTAATACGACAAGATATTTCCTCCACACTGCCAGAGCTGTGGTAGAGGGCAATATCATCAGCATATTGAAGGATGTTACAAAAACAGTTGACAGACAATTCGAGATCGTGGGTATATATGCTATATAGCAGAGGGCTGAGAACGGAGCCTTGAGGGAGACCTTTCCAGATGAGTCTGGGGGGAAGAGAAGATGACTGGTGCTTGACCACAATAGACCTGCAGAACAGCAGGCTACATATGAGATGTATTAACTTCGGCGGGATACTCAGCTTTTGCAATTTTTGCCTGAGCACCGGAAGTAGAACATTGTCATATGCGGAAGCGATATCGAGAAACACCCCCGCAAGGTACTCTCCTTTTGTGAAGGCTATTCGAATGTCAGTTGTCAATATGCCGAGGCTGTCAGTAGTACTAGAGCAAGATCCCAGTGCCGCCAGACCTAAGTTATTTTCTCAGCAATTATTTGTGTACGATAGAGTACTGTTCGAATGTCCTTTCAGTATATGCGTACCAGCTAGATTGTGCCGACGGCCAATTTCCAGATACCAGGTGCTAAAGGTAGGTAAAAACTAGAATAACTTATCTTAAATTCTCAGGGCTGATTTTCATATATGTTTTAAAGAATATTGTAAAAATTAATAAATTAATACTGCCAGACGCTTACCGCCGGCGGTTACTTTAGCCAGACGCTTTGAAGCTCCCAAAAAAATATATAATTTAAGTTAACTTATATTCTCAGTTCTGATTTTTATACATGATACTCAGGGAACTATTGCGATATGATCTGTAAGCTGCCAGACCTATTGGAAGGGTCAAACATCCCCCCAGACACACATTATGCGTCCCCATATGTATGAGCGCTAGAACATGATTCACTTGTTTTGTGTGAGAGATAATATCATCATGCTATAATATTATAAATGCGAAAGTGTGTTTGTTGGTATATCCTTCAATCACTCTGCAACACAGCTACGGATCGACGTGATTTTTTGCCTGGGTATAGCTTGCAGAAGATATTGCAATAGTTCTCTCTCTCTAGATCCTAAGCTATACCCAGGCAAAAAATCACGTCGATCCGTAGCTCTGTTGCAGAGTGATTGAAGGACAAACCAACAAACACACTTTCGCATTTATAATATTATAGTATGATGATATTATCTCTCACACACTTAAACAAGTGAATCATGTTCTAGCGCTCATACATATGGGATACATATGGGATATATTTTTTTGGGAGCTTCAAAGCGTCTGGCTAAAGTAACCGCCGGCGGTAAGCGTCTGGCAGTATTAATTTATTAATTTTTACAATATTCTTTAAAACATATATGTAAATCAGCCCTGAGAATTTAAGATAAGTTATTCTAGTTTTTACCTACCTTTAGCACCTGGTATATGGAAATTGGCCGTCGGCACAATCTAGCTGGTACGCATATACTGAAAGGACATTCGAGCAGTACTCTATCGTACACAAATAATTGCTGAGAAAATAACTTAGGTCTGGCGGCACTGGAATCTTGGACCATACTCAAACCCTTCCGAAACCCAAATTGGGAGGAGGGAAGAATATTCCTACTTTCTATTAACCATTCCAGACGGTTTTTAAGAAGATGTTCTGTTATTTTTGCTAAAGTAGATGACAAAGCTATGGGTCTATAGGAATTTGAATCCAAGGGATTTTACCGGGTTTAATGATAGGAATAACTATTTGGGATTTCCAGGAGTTAGGGACAGTACCGGTTTCAAAACATCTATTAATTATGTTGAGGAAATGAATTTTAGCTTTGTCATTTAGATTAGTCAAAAAGGAATAAGGGACGCCATCTTCCCCTGGGGTTGAATCCTTCAAGCCTTTAAGAGCACTTTGAAGCTCGGAAAAAGAAAAGGGAGCATCCATATCATCAGAAGTAGGAGCTGGCGTATAATTTGGAAATGAGTCCATATTAGGGACATAAGGTGGAGCCAATTTATCAGCAAAGTCACTAAGCCAATCCAAGGGGTTGTTGGATGTAGGATCAGTGTGGTTGAGGGACCGACGGAATTTTCTAATCTTTGTCCATACAATTGTAGATGGGGATCTAGGACTAAGGGATTCACAGAACCGAGTCCAACTACTTCTTTTCTTTTTTGTTACTAACCTTTTGACCTTAGCATCAAGCCTCTGATATTTAATAAAGTTCTGCTGGGACATACAGTTTGAGTATGACTCTTCCGCAGAAGTTCTTTGACCAAATAAATCATTGCATTCATCATCCCACCAGGGTGAGGAAAGCAGATGATTTTTGGGTGGGTGTTTTTTAGGAATATGAGAGTCAGCCGAAGATAAGAGAAATTTTAAAAAGAGATCGTAGCAAGCTAAAACATTTCCATCACTTCCCAGACCCGGCAAGGAGTCTATCATGGAATCAACAGATCTGGCATACTCTGCCCATTTTGCTTTTTTAGGTTGGTATTTTAAAAGAGGATCATGAGAAGAAGGAAAGAAGGACCTATTGTTTAATGAAAGGATGATAGGGTAGTTATCACTGCCGTGTGAGGATGGGAGGGTTTTCCAAGTAATCTGGGAGGCAAGATTAGGAGAGCAGAGGGAGAGATCCACAGCAGATTTAGGGTTCTGATTAGGGAATACCCTGCGCGTTGGAGAGCCATCATTGAGGATGCAGAGACCTACATCATCAAGCATGTCAATCAACAACGGAGCAAACCCATCACAGCCGTAACACCCCCACATGGTGTGGTGGGTGTTAAGGTCACCCAGAGCAATGATAGGACTTGGGACGGAAGATAAGATAGATTGGAGTTCAGGAAGTAGAGAAGAAGAGGGGTGGGGAATATACAAAGATACAAAAGAAATGTCTAGGGCACGGACAGCAACAGCATTAATCTGTTGACTGTGTGGAGGAAGGGGGATTTGGGAAAAGGGATAGAGTGCCGAACAAGAATGGCACTGCCTGCATACCCATCACTTCTGTCATCCCTTAGACAGGAGAAACCAGGCACCCGGAACCGGGAACCAGGCATCAGCCATGTCTCCGAGATGGCAACAATGACGGGTTTATGCAGGTTAATTAGGGTGAATAACTCGTGTTTTTTTGGTCGTAGGCTTTTACTGTTCCATTGAATTAGGTTTGTTGGGGCCGTCTTGGAGGAAACACATTACCAGCGAAACCCGCATGCGTTTGCGGGTTTATTTGTAAGCCGCGTAAATGCGGCCTTTCACTCATCGCGCGTGAGATACCTGGGAAAATCACACGCGTTTGCGAGTACAAGCAAGGCGAGATTCGTTTTTACATTTTTATCAGTCACGCAGCTAAAGTGGAAATGTTTTTGGCAACGTTGGACGGTAAGGGCATACCACTACATGGAGTGATAAGACTGAGGAGTAGTGTGGAAAGTTGTTCCAACATAGGTAGGGTTTCATTGGGGAGGGAATTTATATTGAGAGCATGACCATTTGGAAGGGATGAAGAACATTCACCAGTGATGTTCTGGTGAGCGCCTCTATCATAACCCTCGCCTAGCGGAGCTCGAGGACGAGGTGACCGGGTAATTGTTTGACGATAGGAAGTTTTGGATGAGGGTTGAGCTGATGAACGGGAAGGAGTCTTAGATGTATACGCGGGAGGAGTAAACATTTCCTTTGTCATCTCGGCATAAGATCGCCGGACAGGAGGGAATTGAGATGATGCTTCCATGTAAGATATGTTGTCCTGGGACATAACTACTTTAATTGATTGCTGTCTTGAAAATTCAGGACAGACCTTATCGGTGGCAAAATGTTTGCCTGAACAATGGAGGCATGTGGCTAGTTCCTTGCCTATTTCACAAGATTCCCCTGCATGGGGTTGGGAGCACCTGTAGCACCTGGGCTTAGACCGGCAGATCATTTTGGTGTGGCCAAAACGGCAGCAGTTTAAGCATTGTATGGTAGGGAGTTTATAGGTCTCGACGGGTAGGGAAGTGTGGTAAGAGTAAACCTTAGGGGGGAGCGTTTGACCCCTAAAGGTTAGGACGACGGACTGGGTGGGCACCCAGGTGGTAACATTGTTGTTAACTGTTTTACGGTTGAGTCTACGGGCTTTGAGCACCACTCCATTGACTTCACGAGCTCGTCCATCGACCAGTCAACTGGGACACCTTTCACCAATCCCATTCTGGTCACGTTATAGGTAGGGATGCAGGCTTTATATTTACAAAGGGTCAGGATTTCGCTTACCAGAAAGTTATTGGCTGCAGATGCAGTCGAAAACTCCACTGTAATTTTGTTGCGTCCTATATTTTTAACGCCGTCATTTAAAATGGAAGAGAACTTGTGCTTGTGGAGGAATTGTCCAAATGTAATAGCACGTAAGGATGCTCCAGAGGCCGGGTCTTCGACTTCCCGAGAGACCTGGACGATGAAGGGACCCTTGTCGTCAATGGAGTATGATTTGGGGCCATTGGTAAAAGAAGGATGAATATAAAGGTTTTGGACGGAAGGATTCATTTGACTTGGGTCCAAGATGGTTTTTTTGGTTGCGGATGGGGCTGGCCCATCCTCTCCTTGACGTTTACGGGATGGAGGAGCGGCTCCCGGGTCAGGAGATTCGCTAGGCGGATCCGTCTCCATTAAGGATTATTTATTTAAAACATAATATTATATTAAAACTTACCAGCACCAGTAGGGTTAGTAACAACTTAAAATACAATTAAAAACAACTTTTTACACCGTGAAAGTTCACAAAAACGCCGAAAAACCGATAATATCTCACTAACACGTGCGTAGACCAAGACAACGCACACAGATTCCAAAAATATTCAGTAATAAATAATAGACCATGTCGGATTACAGGGGGTGCCCGATTAGACAGGGGCCATGTTACCGGGGGTCCACTGTATTATCATTATTTGAATTTCATTCAACTTTTTTCACTACATATTAATAATTTAACTAATTGCAATTCTATTACTACAACCTGTTTTTTGGTTTGGTTTTGGTTTTTCCAACTTCAAATCCTAGTTTTTTGAATTTAGGGTTGGCAGCCCTAATGTATGACCTACTTTCCATATTTTGTAAGAGGCAAGGAACAATAGGTTTATTAAAATTCCAAGTATTTCTGATATGAATATGACTTCATATCTGACAACACAGTAAATATGATATTTTGGCAGATTTTTGAATACAAAAACTGTCACATCACACAATATATTCCACTGTGAAGCATTGGTGAAATCGGCACTAAGTAAGGTAGGCCCTTCATTTCGTTGAACCAAGGTTCTCTTTGAATTGCTGAGCCAGCATATATAGTAAAGTATATAAAAGGCAAAAACTTTAGTAGCATCAATGTAGGTACCTTCTAGATTTATTTATTTATATTTACTTTATTGCACACAAAACAGCAATTAACAAAAGCAAGAACATTTTATGTACAACAAGGCGGTCTTATCGCTAAAAGCTTTTCCAGAGAACCTTATGGATAAAAAATAGAATTGAAATAGAAGACGTAGGAGGTGTTGCAATTATCTAAATAAACTAAACCAATTATAATAAGGATAGCCTAGTGGTTCCGACTGTGGTCTCCTATTCGGGGGGTCCCAGGTTCGATTCCAGGTATATACATTTTTACATTACATACAATATTATTAATACATCTATTGATACATTGATACATAAAAAATAGTCCCTACCCTCTGCGCTGGGAAAACCTGTGTTGCAGAAGGTAGTTCCTTCCAGCAATAATATAAAATTATGAAAAACTTAACTTAAACTTAAGCAGTGATAGCCTAGAGGTTAGGACCTCCTATTCGGGGGGTCGCAGGTTCGATTCCCGGGTATGTACCTGACTTTTCGAAGTTAAGTGCATTTAAGAAATTAAATATCACATACTTTAACGGTGAAGGAAAACATTGTGAGGAAACCTGCACACCTGAGAATTGTCCATAGTGTTCTCGAAGGTGTGTGAAGTCCGCCAATTTGCATTGGGCCAGCGTGGTGGACTATAACCCTTCTCTGAGAGGAGACCTTGCTCAGTAGTGAGCCGATGATGGGTTGATAATGATGATGAATGATGATGATTATTATTTATCTACTAGGTGATGCCCCCAACTTCGTCCACATGGATTAAGATTTTTGATTCCTGTAGAAACTTTGTAATTTTCCAAGATAAAAAGTATCCTATGTGTTAATTTTTTTTTAAACACTTTATTGCACAAAAAAATCGGCCAAGTGCGAGTCGGGCCTCGCTCTTTTAGGGTTCCGTTAAAAAAAATTAAATAAAAATATTTCCATGTACCCATTGAAATATTTAAATTTAATTTTTTTAATTTAATTTAATTTTTATTATTTGTTGTTATAGCGGCAATAGAAATACATAATATGTGAAAATTTCATCTGTCTATCTATTACGGTTTACGAGATACAGCCCGCTGACAGACGGACGGACGGACGGACGGACGGACGGACGGACGGACGGACGGACGGACAGAGTAGGCTTAGTAATAGGGTCCCGTTGGTACCCTTTGGGTACGGAACCCTAAAAAGTACAAAAGGCGGACTTAATGCTAAAGCATTTTCTACCAGTCAACCTTGAGATGTGAGACAACACTTGTAGGTGTGCAAAAAAGTAGGGTAAAAAGTGTATGATATATAAATATAATAATAATAATTATTATTATTATATTTATATATCATACACTTTTTACCCTACTTTTTTTTTATATATAAATATAATAATAATTATTATTATTATTATATTTATATATCATACACTTTTTACCCTACTTTTTTGCACACCTACAAGTGTTGTCTTATATGTATATATATTTACGTTTATTATATCTCTCTTTGGTTTTATATGTATTTATTTTGTACGCGGGTGTGAGAGTCAAAATTTATAGCATAATAATAATAAAGCTTTTTTATTTCCATTATTACATTTAACACATAAATAATACAAATGAAATAATACTAGTTTCCTGGTTATCTTCAGTCAGTAATAATGGACTCCTTATTATGGGTATAAGCCTCCTCCAATTTTTTCCATTTATTTCTGTCTTGGGCAGATCTCATCCACTCCCTACCCACTAGCCTGATAATATCATCTGCCCATCTTTTCTTCGGCCTGCCCACATTTCTCTTGCCTGACGGTCCCACCCATATTGTAGATAGTGAAGTCCATCTACTATCTCGGTATCTGGAAATATGGCCAGCCCATTGCCATTTTAACCTTAAGGCATGTTCGAGAGCATCTGTAAGCTTGGTTTTTGTCCTGATGTCAGTACTCCATACCTTTTGTATTTTCCTTAGCTTTAGGATGCTTCTCTCCATAGCACGTTGGCAAGTAGTTATTTTATTTTTTACTCTATTGGTGTAAACCCATGTTTGACTTCCATATGTTAGACTTGGTAAGATGCTAGTGTCCATTACCGTTTTTTTCAGACGTAGATCGAACTTTCCTTTTAAAATTTCTTTTTGGGACCAAAATTTGTTCCATGCAATTTGAATCCTTCTGTCAACTTCATCTTCATTGTGATTTATGCTAAATGATATTTTTTTCCCTAGATATATGTATTCTGGCACATATTCTATTTGGTTACCTTCTACGCATATAGGAGTTTCAGTTCCATTTGTCATTATTTTAGTTTTAGTAGTATTCATTTGCAATCCTACCTTCCTGCTTTCAATAACTAACTCTTGAATCATCTTCTCTAATTCCTGTGCAGTTTTGGCAAAGAGTATTATATCGTCAGCAAATCTTAAATGGTTTAGTCTTTGGCTTCTGATAGAAATACCTTTGTTTTTCCAATTTATCTTTTGAAATATTTCCTCTAAAACTGCTATGAAGAGTTTAGGTGACAAAGGATCTCCTTGCCTTACACCTTTTTCTATTGGGAAGTAATCTCCAAATTTTTCCAGTCTAATTCTGCTTACGCTATTTGAGTATATGTATTGTAATATGTGTATGTATTTTTGATTTATTCCACATACTTCAAGTGCTTTCCATATTGAGTTGTGCGTAATGCTGTCGAAAGCTTTTGAGTAGTCTATAAATGCTGTATACAGTTTTTGATTATACTCTGTGTATTTTTCGATGACCTGCCCTAGAACATGTATGTGATCATTTGTTGAGAAGCCAGACCTAAATCCAGCTTGTTCGATTGGTTGTTTTCTATCTATTGCAGGTGATATTCGACTATTCAGAATTGCTGCAAAAAGTTTGTATATACTGCTTAATAGGCTTATTGGTCTGTAATTTGCTATATCTAGTGGATTGCCCTTTTTGTAAAGTAATACTATGTCTGAATTACACCATTGTTTGGGGACTTTTTCGTGCTGTAGTATCATGTTGAAAAGTTTCGCTAAACTTGTTACTATTACATGTGCTCCTATTTTTAAGGCCTCGTTATGAATCTGGTCTGGTCCTGCGCTTTTTTCTGGTTTTAGTTTCTTTATATGTTTGATTATCTCATCAACACTTATTTCTTGGATCTCTTCTTCATTTGTTCCTCCCAAGGTAGAGTTATTTTCGTCATCTGTGAAGGAGTCTTCAGGTATCTTCTTATAGAGTTCTGTATAAAATTCTGTAGCGTGATTTAATATGTCAGTTCTAGTTTTCGTTTCTCCTTGCCTGGTTTTCATTTTTTGGATCCAATTTTTGTGGGTGATGAGATCTTTAAAAGCCCGTTTTGAACTTCTATACTGTAATAGGTTTTTTTCTATGATTGAGTTCCTATGTTTGTTGTAGTCTTTCCTTATAGCCTTGATTGTTTGCTTAAACATTTTTGTGAGTTCTTTTTTGTCCTCTTTGGTTCTATTCTTTTTTGAGAGTGCAGCAGTGCGTTCATTTATTAATTTTATTGTTTCTTCACTAAGTATAGATTTTTCCTTTAGTTGTTTTGTTTCGTTTGTAAATTTCAAGCTTTTTGTGATTACATCCTCAAATTTATTATAGTAAAATTGTACATCATTGATGTTTGCTATTTCATGTAATGATTTCATATTTTCTCTTAGATTTCTTAAATATATCGACTTTTCATTATCTGTTTTTGGTGGGTGTGGTACAGATTTGTATGTTTTTCAGCTCTTTTTAGGTATTTTAATATTTAGTGTAGCTCTTATAAATCTGTGGTCTGAAGGGAAATTTACTTTATTTAGTACTTCGACATTTGTTATTAGTTTGGGCTTATTACTGAGTATGAAATCTATTTCATTCTTTGTCTTTTTGTCTGGAGAGATCCAAGTCCATTTGCGATTTTCTTTCTTTTTGAAATATGTGTTCATGATGCTTAATTTGTTTTCAGATGCATATTCTATTAGTCTCTGTCCTCTGTCATTTCGCTCTCCATATCCGTATTTGCCCAGAATTGGATGTTCATGTGTTTTGGGTTGTCCGATTTTTGCATTAAAGTCTCCTATTACTATGAGTATTTTATCTGCCAGATCGTGAGCTACAGACAATTCCGAGTAGAATTTATTAATTTCATCGTCATCTGAACCATCTGTCGGAGCATATGCTTGTATCAGTGATATCGTTAAATCCTGAAATCTTAATTTTAGAAGAGCTACTCTTTCAGATACACCTGTAAAGTTTATGATGTTTTGCTTATGTTCTTTTTTTATTAGAAATCCTACACCGTATAGACCTTTAGTCTCTCCTTTGTAACAGAGGATGTATTCTTTATGCTCTTCTATTTCACTTCCCATTCTTCGTACTTCAGCAAGTCCAATAACATCGTAGTTTATTATTTTGAGAGCATGGCTCAGTTCAAGCAGACGTTCTGGTGTTTTTAGGGATCTTACATTGTAAGTACATATTTTTAGGTAGTTGTCAGATTTGGGTGCTGTTGGAGGGTTTTGGTCTAGTTCTCCCTCGGAGACCAGCCGTGTTGGGAGACATTTTAGTTGTGTGCAGAAAGGTTGTTGTGATGATCCAGTTCCTGGTGGTAATTTAGTTCCTGTAAGTGTTTTTGTCAGAAAGTGAATAAGATCTCTCGCGCATGAATTGAAATGCATCTTTCCTTTGCATTTTTGGGGTATTTTGTTTTGGATTTGAAGTGCCAGGGCTTGGGGTTTCTGATCTCTTCAGTTTTTCATTATCCTTATTGTCCTTGTGCCTCTTTTCTTTCTTTTGCTGCAGCTCTGTTTTTGTTAGATCATGGGTAATGTACGAGTTTTGTTTCATCTTCTTTTTGTTTGTAAGGATTTGAATCTTTTTCTGCAGAGTGGTTGTGGTTAATAAAATTGGTCTAGTTTTGCTTTCCTCATTTGCTTTTTTCCCCAATCTCTGCAGTCTGTCGATATCCCCATATTCGAGTTGCACATCTATATCATTCAGTGTTGATGTTACTAGTGTAGTTAAATCCTCATGGGTTTCCTCCTTTGGTTCTGGGAGCCCGTGGAATATTATGTTCTTCCTCTTACTGTTTATTTCGAGACTTTGTATCTTTGTGCTTAGTTTTTCAACTTCTCCCTTTAACCTCTTATTTTCTTCTAGTAACGGTAAGATTTTTTCATCCACTTTCTGTAAAACGGCTGCCGTAATATTTTCTGTTATAGTATTTGTTTGTATATTTAGCTGTTCTGTCATTTTTGATAAGAGCAGCGACATCTCAGGTGAAAGTTGGGTGGACATCTTGCCGTGAAACGGAATGCGATAATGTACGTGTATCCGAACGTATAAAGTGTATCCGAACGTACCGCTCGATGTCTTATGTTGGTAGCACTGTGTCTATGGTTTCTTATTTCTAGAGCTTGTGCTGTCAATTTGACGTCTAAATTTTCTTATTTTGAGGTTATAAGTTGAATTAAGTTGATCGAAGTGAATTAGCTTTTTGTACTTATCTTTTGGTGTAATTCAGTTGTATTTCGACGATCCTATGCACAAAGTTGATTCGGAGGAACACTATTCTGCGGAGCTGATAATATTTCTCTTTTAAACTATTTAAAATTGTTAGAGCGTATCACCGAACGTCTGACGTATACCACACCGGAACCGGAACATATACACAATATATAATACATAAATATTTTTAGGGTATAATCTATCTCCATTCCAAATTTCAGCCAAATCTGTCCAGTAGTTTTTGCATGCAAGAGTAACAAACATACATACACACAAACTTTCACCTTTATATTAGTGTAATACTGTGACTACAAAGTGACAAGTAGTGGTTTAGATTATTTATTAAAAAGTATAATAAAAATATTATTTTTTATATGCATTTAAAATTACACATATAGGAGCAATGATAGGTAGAATAGAGAAGAAAAGTTATATTTTATTAATATTCAAAACTTTTACAAAGTGCTTTTGAATTATTATCAAGTGAACCAACCACTGCACTGGTTCAAAATGCCATTCCAATCTAGAAGAACCAACAAAAAACTTGGCAGTTGCTCTTTTGATACACATGATTATTTTCTGTCTCTAGCATTGCTTAAGCAAGTCGAATCCACTTTTTTATCTTATAAATTGCTAGCTTTTGCCTTTGACTTCGTCTTATAGAAAGTATCTTATAGTGTTTTCAGTACACAGTATGGCTATTACTAGGGCCAGATCCATTTCAACATTTGGCAGGAAGATGGCTGAGGGAGAAATAATATAGAATATTTTTCAGAATTATTCCCTTAAGATTTTCAATTCAATTCCAAATAGGTAGTAGTTTTTAGGTGTGCCAACTGGGCGCAGATTGCTTTGCTAGTGTCACATTGATGGAGAAGGCATGAACAAGACTGAACCTTCTCCATCAATGTGACACTGGCATGTGTTTGTTTGTTGGTTTGTCCTTCAATCACACTTTAACAAAGGTATTGATCCACACAGCCAAAGTCACAGACATCAACTAGTAATTATATTATATTAATATTAGTTTCAAAGGCTGCTATGAGTTATGACTGTAGCATATATTATTATATACATCAAGGTATATTAGGTAGGTTTATGACTTACATGACTATGTAAACACTTATACACCATTATACCATTGAAAGAATATGTACCTGCTCCTCTGGCCGAGCGTCTAATAAAGGCAATCACACACTATCTCAGAACAGAACATCATTCTCAGCAATCATCTTCTCTCAATGATAATAACTACTCACAAAGGAGGTACATTGTAATCTTTACATAACAAGCATGGATCCCAATATTTCCAAGTCTAACTAGACAAACCCGGCTAACTATACTAGCCTAGGCGCAGCCTCCACCATCCCCATAGGTGCCCTGACTCCACCTCAGAAGACCCTAGCAAAATCTCCTTTCTAACTCGCTCACGGCCCGTTACTAGGCAAAGAGATACTATCACCAATTAACCAATTCAGCAATACTCACTCTGCAGCATCACATAAACTACTCATTTATCATCAACTCACTAATCCTCTAATCCTCAAATCCAACAAATTAATGACAAAACTGCTAAAGGCCGCCTGCCACCCTGTCTAACCGAATTCTGAATCATCGACCATGAACACTAGAAGATCTGACCACAGATCCAACATAACACAGACACCGAGATTAGTATCAACGATAACTGCAACCATAGACTACAAACATTAGGGAATGTGACATGAATCAACTATCCAGACCAATCGATAACTGATGGAACTGGGAATTACGACTACGTCAACAGATTGTCTCACAAATATCCTACAAATATTTTTATGTTGACTTTGTTTGTTGTTGTTGTTGTTGAATACTTTTTATTCTTAAGATATTGAGTAGTTCACATAACATCTTTTAATTTCTAAATGCAAATTACAAGATAAGTCATCAAATATGAATAATTCCTAATGCAAAATGTTTGTTTCTTGGTTTGTCCTTTTAATCACGTCGCAAACGAGCAACAGATCGATGTGATTTTTGCATGGGTATAGTTGAGGTCCTGCAGGCCCAGCATGCACGTCGAAGTGATATCTCGCGAAGAGAGAGATAATTTCTCGTCGAAGACTTGGCTTTCTCGTGACAGTAGACGTAGACAAACAAAACTTACAATAATCTAATGTTGCAACACCAATTTCCTTCATTCAGAAACCATGGAAATGTACTACTTCCATGTGTGAAACCTTTAAAAAATTGGCCAAGTGCGAGTCGGGCCTCGCTCTTTTAGGGTTCCGTTAAAAAAATTAAATAAAAATATTTCTATGTACCCATGGAAGTATTTTTATTTAATTTTTTTAATTAAATTTAATTTTTATTATTTGTTGTTATAGCGGCAATAGAAATACATAATATGTGAAAATTTCATCTGTCTATCTATTACGGTTTACGAGATACAGCCCGCTGACAGATGGACGGACGGACGGACGGACGGACGGACGGACAGCGTAGGCTTAGTAATAGGGTCCCGTTAGTACCCTTTGGGTACGGAACCCTAAAAATAACGAGAAATATCTCTCTTTTATACTTCAAAATTTGAGAAACTTACGTCGCCATGTTAAAGTTTGTAGACAAAAATAGAGAAAATATTTTATCTCTACTTTTGATGTAACAGGATGTGTGTGCAACCATGTTAGTTTCGATAGAGATATGGAGATAATACGAGAAAAGGGGTAGACAAAATTTTCTCACACGTGCATGCTAGGTGTGCAAGAGTGTGACGTGACAATAGGCTACTTTTTATCCCGGATAAGATTTTTCAATACTAAACCCATGCGGACGAAGTCGTAGGCATCAGCTAGTGATCAATGATTTTGATAAAAAATAAATACTGTGGTCCATATAGTATGGGAAGGATATAGTACCTATTGTAACATTGTGAATAAAAAACATTCATTCATAAAATAGGTAACTTTTGAAAATATGTATATTTATGATATTTTTTATCAGTAATGCCATCTGTGGTCGTGTGGCGGCGTATCAATCTAGCATTGAGCGATTAGTTTGGTAAATTGACAATTAAACCAGGTGGACACGTTTTATTTAT
This sequence comes from Oeneis ivallda, assembly GCA_029955525.1. NCBI lineage: Eukaryota > Metazoa > Arthropoda > Insecta > Lepidoptera > Nymphalidae > Oeneis > Oeneis ivallda. The sequence goes on along the minus strand of JARPMR010000002.1, from coordinate 15,898,026 downwards.
TCTTTTTCGTTATTTGAAATTTAATTCAAGGAATTTAATACATTATCTTTACATTTAAACATGGTTGATGGTTTAAACGAAATCTAGTTAAAAATAAGATGTAACCAGTATGTAGGGTAAATATTACTGTTTGAATTCATCTCTCATTGTGCATTGCAATGCACGGACTCTGTCCCCCTTATTTTAGCTCTGCTGAGTTTAGCTGTGTGAAATGGAATCAAATAGGATAATCAAATAGGAAATGGATATAAAGGCATAGCTAAGGTAATTGTTTATATATACTTAATTAACTGTTTAATTAATTTAGGTTCCACAGTTCTAAAATTTAAAACCTTTATATAACCTTTGTTGTTTTTAGAACTTTTATTGAATTCATATCCCTATACATTCAAAGATCAAGTTAAAATTAAACTTCTTGTGTTAATCAGTCAAATTTCTTTTATTTGATCTAAATAATTAACCAGCGTGCACAGTCATTTCTGCTAATATTCCAGGGTCTTCAATGCACAAAGTATTTTTCTGCAAACCAACCCTGGAATGTTACACTATCAGTTGTACAAGTCCCTAAATTATACAAAACTTATGTACACAAATGTCCTTGACTGGATGAAAAGCTATTGTTACACAGCAACATAACTTTTACTACATAAAAAGTAGTTTAATAGCTGATTCATTTTAATAAGTTCTTTAAGAAAATACAAGATGACTGTAGTGAGAGCGAGCAAGATGATTTTCTAATAAAATAACCTTACAAGTGCTTTAGAATGTTCAAATGAACTTGCCACTGGTTTGGAAGGCCTTACCACTTGAATATTTAGCAAATTTAAAGAATAATAATTTTATGGACTGTTGAAATTTACAACCCTTAGGTAGTAAGAGTTCTTTGATAGGAAGTAGATGGGTAGGGGACAACTCGCTGAATGACGTCATTGCATTGACAGTCAATAAAACACAGTAAACAAAACCAAGTCAGAACTTCCTAGCGAGTTAGTTTACTTGTAGAAAACAACAGCTGATAACAGTCGGTTATAATATAACTCGAGGTATATATATTAGCGCTTTTTAGAACAAAGATAGATTGTAATATCACGGCTATCCACAACTAGTAGTTGACAGCAAAACTAAATAACATGGCGGCATCTTGCTGCAGCCGGTGTAAAAGGACTTATTTTTAATTTGAACAGTAAACACTTACATAAATATTCGCCTATTGCAGATGAACTGCTTGTAAAATCCACTCTAGTAGAGTTAGTGAAAAAATTATTATGTTCTTATCAGACACTAGTGTTAAAATGACGTAACATTCTCAACCTTCACGGTCGCACAGTACAATCGGCAGGTACGAAAGTTATTTTACACAAAACACAGTGGCCACTTAATCACAATCTTTTCACACAGCACTTATATTCACAAAATGCACTTCTGACAAAATTATAAACAATCCACAAGGAATATCAAAATAAACTAGCGCGTTTTATTATTCTGCCAAAGAACAAACGTGACACGCAGTCAAGCAACCTCGTTCATATTTTTTTATATTTTCACAATCCGCGGCGTGTTATCTTCATTAGCTGATTGTTTGGATAGTCGTACGATGATATTTTACTTAACTTGGCTTGTTGTTTCAAATTGTGAAGAAGGGTAACTTTATAAATAAATATAACATTGTGATTTGGAAGTCATAAAATAGGTAATTAAATAGAATCAGTAACAACAAAACTCTTTGGACGTAATTATTTTAAAAAGATTTTGAATGATTTAGAATCTAAATTAGGGTGGAACCACACCTGTGAGGATCGTTTCGGATTTCGCCCATACAAAACTGTCAAATTCCATAGAAACGTGAACGGATCAATTCGGCTTTTCGCATCGATTCGGCTTTCGCATTTTTTGTACCTAAAAGTGCCTAAAATCCTTACAAGTGTAGCTCACGTTTCGCATGCGAAAGGATCCTTTCGCATCCTTACGGATCCGTAAGGATGCGAACGGATCCTTACGGACGCGAACGGATCCGAAAGGATCCTTACGGATCCGTAAGGATCCTTACGCGTGCGAAAGCGTCATCGGCAACTAGAGAAATGCATGAAGTGCCAAAAAGTATCGATATATCGATGGAATTAGTTTTTATCTCAAGTATGTATGCAAACACAGGTGCCACTTTTCCGCCATGTTGAAATTCTTTGTTATTGGACCGATTTCGTTCAAAATCGATATTTGGGCTTCCCTGGGCTCAAATAAGAGGAAATGATTTGCAAAATTATAAAAAGTCGCCGCCATATTGAAATTCTTTGTTATTGGACCGATTTCGTTCAAAATCGATATTTAGGCTTCCCTTGGGTCAAGAAAGAGGAAATAGATGCCAAAATTTTAAAAAGTGACCGCCATATTGAAATTATTTGTTATTGGACCGATTTCGTTCAAAATCGATATTTGGGCTTCCCTGGGGTCAAATAAGAGGAAGTGATTGGCAAAATTATAAAAAGTGACCGCCATATTGAAATTCTTTGTTATTGGACCGATTTCGTTCAAAATCGATATTTGGGCTTCCCTGGGCTCAAATAAGAGAAAATGATTGGCAAAATTATAAAAAGTCGCCGCCATATTGAAATTCTTTGTTATTGGACCGATTTCGTTCAAAATCGATATTTAGGCTTCCCTTGGGTCAAGAAAGAGGAAATAGATGGCAAAATTTTAAAAAGTGGCCGCCATATTGAAATTCTTTGTTATTCGACCGATTTCGTTCAAAATCGATATTTAGGCTTCCCTTGGGTCAAGAAAGAGGAAATAGATGGCAAAATTTTAAAAAGTGGCCGCCATATTGAAATTCTTTGTTATTCGACCGATTTCGTTCAAAATCGATATTTAGGCTTCCCTTGGGTCAAGAAAGAGGAAATAGATGCCAAAATTTTAAAAAGTGACCGCCATATTGAAATTCTTTGTTATTGGACCGATTTCGTTCAAAATCGATATTTAGGCTTCCCTTGGGTCAAGAAAGAGGAAATAGATGCCAAAATTTTAAAAAGTGACCGCCATATTGAAATTCTTTGTTATTGGACCGATTTCGTTCAAAATCGATATTTGGGCTTCCCTGGGGTCAAATAAGAGGAAATGATTGGCAAAATTATAAAAAGTGACTGCCATATTGAAATTCTTTGTTATTGGACCGATTTCGTTCAAAATCGATATTTAGGCTTCCCTTGGGTCAAGAAAGAGGAAATAGATGCCAAAATTTTAAAAAGTGACCGCCATATTGAAATTCTTTGTTATTGGACCGATTTCGTTCAAAATCGATATTTAAGCTTCCCTTGGGTCAAGAAAGAGGAAATAGATGGCAAAATTTTAAAAAGTGGCCGCCATATTGAAATTCTTTGTTATTCGACCGATTTCGTTCAAAATCGATATTTAGGCTTCCCTTGGGTCAAGAAAGAGGAAATAGATGGCAAAATTTTAAAAAGTGGCCGCCATATTGAAATTCTTTGTTATTCGACCGATTTCGTTCAAAATCGATATTTAGGCTTCCCTTGGGTCAAGAAAGAGGAAATAGATGCCAAAATTTTAAAAAGTGACCGCCATATTGAAATTCTTTGTTATTGGACCGATTTCGTTCAAAATCGATATTTAGGCTTCCCTTGGGTCAAGAAAGAGGAAATAGATGCCAAAATTTTAAAAAGTGACCGCCATATTGAAATTCTTTGTTATTGGACCGATTTCGTTCAAAATCGATATTTAAGCTTCCCTTGGGTCAAGAAAGAGGAAATAGATGGCAAAATTTTAAAAAGTGGCCGCCATATTGAAATTCTTTGTTATTCGACCGATTTCGTTCAAAATCGATATTTAGGCTTCCCTTGGGTCAAGAAAGAGGAAATAGATGGCAAAATTTTAAAAAGTGGCCGCCATATTGAAATTCTTTGTTATTCGACCGATTTCGTTCAAAATCGATATTTAGGCTTCCCTTGGGTCAAGAAAGAGGAAATAGATGCCAAAATTTTAAAAAGTGACCGCCATATTGAAATTCTTTGTTATTGGACCGATTTCGTTCAAAATCGATATTTAGGCTTCCCTTGGGTCAAGAAAGAGGAAATAGATGCCAAAATTTTAAAAAGTGACCGCCATATTGAAATTCTTTGTTTTTGGACCGATTTCGTTCAAAATCGATATTTGGGCTTCCCTGGGGTCAAATAAGAGGAAATGATTGGCAAAATTATAAAAAGTGACTGCCATATTGAAATTCTTTGTTATTGGACCGATTTCGTTCAAAATCGATATTTAGGCTTCCCTTGGGTCAAGAAAGAGGAAATAGATGCCAAAATTTTAAAAAGTGACCGCCATATTGAAATTCTTTGTTATTGGACCGATTTCGTTCAAAATCGATATTTAAGCTTCCCTTGGGTCAAGAAAGAGGAAATAGATGGCAAAATTTTAAAAAGTGGCCGCCATATTGAAATTCTTTGTTATTCGACCGATTTCGTTCAAAATCGATATTTAGGCTTCCCTTGGGTCAAGAAAGAGGAAATAGATGGCAAAATTTTAAAAAGTGGCCGCCATATTGAAATTCTTTGTTATTCGACCGATTTCGTTCAAAATCGATATTTAGGCTTCCCTTGGGTCAAGAAAGAGGAAATAGATGCCAAAATTTTAAAAAGTGACCGCCATATTGAAATTCTTTGTTATTGGACCGATTTCGTTCAAAATCGATATTTAGGCTTCCCTTGGGTCAAGAAAGAGGAAATAGATGCCAAAATTTTAAAAAGTGACCGCCATATTGAAATTCTTTGTTATTGGACCGATTTCGTTCAAAATCGATATTTAAGCTTCCCTTGGGTCAAGAAAGAGGAAATAGATGGCAAAATTTTAAAAAGTGGCCGCCATATTGAAATTCTTTGTTATTCGACCGATTTCGTTCAAAATCGATATTTAGGCTTCCCTTGGGTCAAGAAAGAGGAAATAAATGGCAAAATTTTAAAAAGTGGCCGCCATATTGAAATTCTTTGTTATTCGACCGATTTCGTTCAAAATCGATATTTAGGCTTCCCTTGGGTCAAGAAAGAGGAAATAGATGCCAAAATTTTAAAAAGTGACCGCCATATTGAAATTCTTTGTTATTGGACAGATTTCGTTCAAAATCAATATTTAGGCTTCTCTGGGTTCAAAGTTGTTCGTGGTTTAGATTTTTAGTTCGCGTACGTCGATGATATTTTAGTTTCTTCAAAAGATAGCGAACAGCATGCAAAACATTTACGTATTCTTTTCAAACGTTTTTGAAGGATACGGTATAGTTAATAACGAGAAGAATGGTATTTTAATGTTCCAGAGGTTCGTTTCCTTGGATACAAAATAAGCGCTCCCGGGATTGGCTCTCCTGCTGACCGCATTAAGAGTTTACAGGATTTTCCTCTACCTAAAACAGTACTGGGATTTAGAAGATATGATTAATTTTTATCGAAAATTTCTCCCTAGCATAGCGCGACTTCAAGCAACATTAATAGATGCTTTATCAAAACTTCAAGATAAAAGTGCTAAACCTTTTACTGGGACTCCCGATTTAGAGCGTATCCTACTTCCTACTAATATTATAAAGGCGAAAGTTTGTATGTATGTTTGTTCCTCTTTAACGCAAAAACTACTGGATGGATTTGGCTGAAATTTGGAATGGAGATAGATTATACCCTGGATAAACATATAGGCTACAAATCATTCCGGAAAAATCCAAGGTTCCCGCGGGATTTTGAAAAACCACTGATAGATGGCGCTGATTGTACTTAAATCACGCTTACATTATCCGCAGTATCGAGAATAAGTAAAAAATTCCAAATCAACAATCAAGTAGGATAACCACAGTTATTGAAGTTTTTCATTAGCAATAGAAAATTTCTTAGGGATTAGGGATGGATTACGAAATAAATAATACAATTAGTACAAGGTATCGATTTGTCCAGTCATAGTGAGTACATTGCTAGATATTATAATGACTGGTCATGTGTGTATAATTTATAATTTTTAATAGGATAATAGGATAGGATAGGATCTACACATGATGTAATCCATCCCTAATCCCTAATCCCTAAGAAATTTTCTATTGCTAATGAAAAACTTCAATAACTGTGTTTATCCTACTTGATTGTTGAATTGGAATTTTTTACTTATTCTCGATACTGCGGATAATGTAAGCGTGATTTAAGTACAATCAGCGCCATCTATCAGTGGTTTTTCAAAATCCCGCGGGAACCTTGGATTTTTCCGGGATAATTTGTAGCCTATATGTTAATCCAGGGTATAATCTATCTTTTTTTTTTTTTTTAAATTTTTTATTCAGAAATATAATAACAAGTATTAGTAAACTTATTCTACCCCGCCAAACTGCACATGCAGTTTGTTGGCGAGTCTGCGCTCATACAATTAATAAACTTATAACTACATATTATATTCTAATGCTAGCCTACTTGTGTCGGTCAGTCTGTCAGTCGGTCGGTCAGTCAGTCGGTCGGTCGGTCGGTCAGTTCCATTCCAAATTTCAGCCAAATCCATCCAGTAGTTTTTGCGTTAAAGAGGAACAAACATACACACAAACTTTCGCCTTTATAATATTAGTAGGAAGTAGGAAGTAGGATGAAACGGAAAATAAAAAAGTAGTTGGGGATAGAATTTAATTTGACTTGAAAATGTATTAAAGCGGAAATGTGGGCTGATTGGTTGAATGTAAGGGGAAATTGTAATCATCCATTCCATCCATTTTGTTAGTCTAAAAATATAAAAGGGAAATGTGAATTAGTTTAAAGTTAGTTTTCGTTCAGCGTGGGAGCCGACTGTGGCTCCATAAGTGTTTTCGATATTTACTTTTATATTTTAAAAGATGTGCTGTCGTGGAGTTTCTTTGCCCTTTCTTCTACACGACTATAGCACTTTGCGAAACGGGCATTAGAGTCATTTTTATAATATATAGATCTATACTGAACAACATAATAAAATACAGATAGATGTTGATGAAGGAGTTTTCTTTACAATCCTTGTTACGTAACGATTACAATGTACCCTCCTTTGTGTAGGTAGTTATTTTTATTGATGGAAGGCGATTGCTGAGAATGATGTTCTGTTCTGATATTGTGTGTGATTCCTTTTATTAGACGCTCGGCGATGAGGGGGGTGCCGTCATACTTTTAAAACTTATGGCAAATATTTCCTCTTTCTTGACCACAGGAAGCCGAAATATCGATTTTGAATATCGATTTTGAATTTCAATATGGCGGTGACTTTTTAAAATTTTGGCATCTATTTTCTCTTTCTTGTCTCAAGGGAAGCCTAAATATCGATTTTGAACGAAATCGGTCCAATAACAAAGAATTTCAATATGGCGGTCACTTTTTATAATTTTGCCAATCATTTCCTCTTATTTGACCCCAAGGAAGCCCAAACATCGATTTTGAACGAAATCTTTCCAATAAAAAAGAATTTCAATATGGCGGTCACTTTTTAAAATTTTGGAATCTATTTCCTCTTTCTTGACCCAAGGGAAGCCTAAATATCGATTTTGAACGAAACGGTCCAATAACAAAGAATTTCAATATGGCGGCGACTTTTTATAATTTTGCAAATCATTTCCTCTTATTTGAGCCCAGGGAAGCCCAAATATCGATTTTGAACGAAATCGGTCCAATAACAAAGAATTTCAATATGGCGGTCACTTTTTATAATGTTGCCAATCATTTCCTCTTATTTGACCCAAGGGAAGCCTAAATATCGATTTTGAACGAAATCGGTCCAATAACAAAGAATTTCAATATGGCGGCGACTTTTTATAATTTTGCAAATCATTTCCTCTTATTTGAGCCCAGGGAAGCCCAAATATCGATTTTGAACGAAATAGGTCCAATAACAAAGAATTTCAATATGGCGGTCACTTTTTATAATTTTGCCAATCATTTCCTCTTATTTGACCCCAAGGAAGCCCAAACATCGATTTTGAACGAAATCTTTCCAATAAAAAAGAATTTCAATATGGCGGTCACTTTTTAAAATTTTGGAATCTATTTCCTCTTTCTTGACCCAAGGGAAGCCTAAATATCGATTTTGAACGAAACGGTCCAATAACAAAGAATTTCAATATGGCGGCGACTTTTTATAATTTTGCAAATCATTTCCTCTTATTTGAGCCCAGGGAAGCCCAAATATCGATTTTGAACGAAATCGGTCCAATAACAAAGAATTTCAATATGGCGGTCACTTTTTATAATGTTGCCAATCATTTCCTCTTATTTGACCCAAGGGAAGCCTAAATATCGATTTTGAACGAAATCGGTCCAATAACAAAGAATTTCAATATGGCGGCGACTTTTTATAATTTTGCAAATCATTTCCTCTTATTTGAGCCCAGGGAAGCCCAAATATCGATTTTGAACGAAATCGGTCCAATAACAAAGAATTTCAATATGGCGGTCACTTTTTATAATGTTGCCAATCATTTCCTCTTATTTGACCCCAAGGAAGCCCAAATATCGATTTTGAACGAAATCGGTCCAATAACAAAGAATTTCAATATGGCGGCGACTTTTTATAATTTTGCAAATCATTTCCTCTTATTTGACCCCAGGGAAGCCCAAATATCGATTTTGAAGGAAATCGGTCCAATAACAAAGAATTTCAATATGGCGGTCACTTTCTAAAATTTTGGCATCTATTTCCTCTTTCTTGACCCAAGGGAAGCTTAAATATCGATTTTGAACGAAATCGGTCCAATAACAAAGAATTTCAATATGGCGGCGACTTTTTATAATTTTGCAAATCATTTCCTCTTATTTGAGCCCAGGGAAGCCCAAATATCGATTTTGAACGAAATCGGTCCAATAACAAAGAATTTCAATATGGCGGTCACTTTTTAAAATTTTGGCATCTATTTCCTCTTTCTTGACCCAAGGGAAGCCTAAATATCGATTTTGAACGAAATCGGTCCAATAACAAAGAATTTCAATATGGCGGCGACTTTTTATAATTTTGCAAATCATTTCCTCTTATTTGAGCCCAGGGAAGCCCAAATATCGATTTTGAACGAAATCGGTCCAATAACAAAGAATTTCAATATGGCGGTCACTTTTTATAATGTTGCCAATCATTTCCTCTTATTTGACCCCAGGGAAGCCCAAATATCGATTTTGAACGAAATCGGTCCAATAACAAAGAATTTCAATATGGCGGTCACTTTTTAAAATTTTGCCATCTATTTCCTCTATCTTGACCCAAGGGAAGCCTAAATATCGATTTTGAACGAAATCGGTCCAATAACAAAGAATTTCAATATGGCGGCGACTTTTTATAATTTTGCAAATCATTTCCTCTTATTTGAGCCCAGGGAAGCCCAAATATCGATTTTGAACGAAATCGGTCCAATAACAAAGAATTTCATTATGGCTGTCACTTTTTATAATTTTGCAAATCATTTCCTCTTACTTGACCCCAGGGAAGCCCAAATATCGATTTTGAACGAAATCGGTCCAATAACAAAGAATTTCAATATGGCGGTCACTTTTTAAAATTTTGGCATCTATTTCCTCTTTCTTGACCCAAGGGAAGCCTAAATATCGATTTTGAACGAAATCGGTCGAATAACAAAGAATTTCAATATGGCGGCCACTTTTTAAAATTTTGCCATCTATTTCCTCTTTCTTGACCCAAGGGAAGCCTAAATATCGATTTTGAACGAAATCGGTCCAATAACAAAGAATTTCAATATGGCGGCGACTTTTTATAATTTTGCCAATCATTTTCTCTTATTTGAGCCCAGGGAAGCCCAAATATCGATTTTGAACGAAATCGGTCCAATAACAAAGAATTTCAATATGGCGGTCACTTTTTATAATTTTGCCAATCACTTCCTCTTATTTGACCCCAGGGAAGCCCAAATATCGATTTTGAACGAAATCGGTCCAATAACAAATAATTTCAATATGGCGGCGACTTTTTATAATTTTGGCATCTATTTCCTCTTTCTTGACCCAAGGGAAGCCCAAATATCGATTTTGAACGAAATCGGTCCAATAACAAAGAATTTCAATATGGCAGTCACTTTTTATAATTTTGCCAATCATTTCCTCTTATTTGACCCCAGGGAAGCCCAAATATCGATTTTGAACGAAATCGGTCCAATAACAAAGAATTTCAATATGGCGGCGACTTTTTATAATTTTGCCAATCATTTTCTCTTATTTGACCCCAGGGAAGCCCAAATATCGATTTTGAACGAAATCGGTCCAATAAAAAAGAATTTCAATATGGCGGTCACTTTTAATAATTTTGCCAATCATTTCCTCTTATTTGGCCCCAGGGAAGCCCAAATATCGATTTTGAACGAAATCGGTCCAATAACAAAGAATTTCAATATGGCGGTCACTTTTTAAAATTTTGGCATCTATTTCCTCTTTCTTGACCCAAGGGAAGCCTAAATATCGATTTTGAACGAAATCGGTCCAATAACAAAGAATTTCAATATGGCGGTCACTTTTTAAAATTTTGGCATCTATTTCCTCTTTCTTGACCCAAGGGAAGCCTAAATATCGATTTTGAACGAAATCGGTCCAATAACAAAGAATTTCAATATGGCGGTCACTTTTTAAAATTTTGGCATCTATTTCCTCTTTCTTGACCCAAGGGAAGCCTAAATATCGATTTTGAACGAAATCGGTCCAATAACAAAGAATTTCAATATGGCGGCGACTTTTTATAATTTTGGCATCTATTTCCTCTTTCTTGACCCAAGGGAAGCCCAAATATCGATTTTGAACGAAATCGGTCCAATAACAAAGAATTTCAATATGGCGGTCACTTTTTAAAATTTTGGCATCTATTTCCTCTTTCTTGACCCAAGGGAAGCCTAAATATCGATTTTGAACGAAATCGGTCCAATAACAAAGAATTTCAATATGGCGGTCACTTTTTAAAATTTTGGCATCTATTTCCTCTTTCTTGACCCAAGGGAAGCCTAAATATCGATTTTGAACGAAATCGGTCCAATAACAAAGAATTTCAATATGGCAGTCACTTTTTATAATTTTGCCAATCATTTCCTCTTATTTGACCCCAGGGAAGCCCAAATATCGATTTTGAACGAAATCGGTCCAATAACAAAGAATTTCAATATGGCGGTCACTTTTTAAAATTTTGGCATCTATTTCCTCTTTCTTGACCCAAGGAAAGCCTAAATATCGATTTTGAACGAAATCGGTCCAATAACAAAGAATTTCAATATGGCGGTCACTTTTTAAAATTTTGGCATCTATTTCCTCTTTCTTGACCCAAGGGAAGCCTAAATATCGATTTTGAACGAAATCGGTCCAATAACAAAGAATTTCAATATGGCGGTCACTTTTTAAAATTTTGGCATCTATTTCCTCTTTCTTGACCCAAGGGAAGCCTAAATATCGATTTTGAACGAAATCGGTCGAAAAACAAAGAATTTCAATATGGCGGTGACTTTTTAAAATTTTGGCATCTATTTTCTCTTTCTTGACCCAAGGGAAGCCTAAATATCGATTTTGATCGAAATCGGTCGAAAAACAAAGAATTTCAATATGGCGGCGACTTTTTCAATTTTTGGCATCCATTTCCTCTGTGTAGAAGAAGATTAATATCGTGGTTGAGCTAGCAATTAAAATATCGATGCCATCATCGACCATCCCTACGCAGACAACAATGTTTATAGGCTTTCGCCTCCTTACGGATCCGAAAGGATGCGTACGCATCCTTACGGATCCGTAAGGACGCGTACGCATCCTTACGGATCCGTAAGGACGCGTACGCATCCTTTCGGATCCGTAAGGACGCGATCCTTACAAGTGTGTCTTATAGCATCGGCATAAATGCGAATCGATCCTCACAGATGTGGTTCCACCCTTAAACTATTACTTGTGTATTACTTCTTGGTGCTCTGTGCTAGTGTTGGCACACAAACATAATGTGGAGACGCCACCTCGCTGGTAAAAACCCACATATGTAAAGTGTAAACCACAGTCCACAATGTACAGTATAACCAGAAGTTAACAAGTATTATTGGCTGAGGAACTAATTCAGTTATACAATTTTTATCCTCTTTGTCCATGGCCATCTTGAAAGGATATCGTTGTGTGCAGTTTCGTTTATTGTGTAAAATACTAAACAATATTCATGCCTAAAGTGATAAAAAATAGTTCTAGAGAAGTAGTTCTAATAGTACATTAGTTCTGTGCTCAAGAATGTGAGAGAAACGAAGTAAATATACCACTAACATCCATAAATGCGAGAGTGGCGGCAATGACTGGTAAGTGTTGTCAGCTTCATGTATTTACCGTACCCAATTTAATCATTAATCATAGTCAGATAGTGGTCAAAACGCTATTATATTGTTATAAGAAATATATACTGTAATGTGTACCAATATCATGTGTAAGTTTTTAATTATTTCAGGCGTTTTTATATTCAGCCAGGAAAACACGCAGAGGCAACCTCGTCAAAAATTGTAACACCAGGAAAGAAAAGGAATATATCAGAGGCCAAATGTAATTTGGAAAGCTTTGATCTAGGTGTGGTTCGGAGAAAGATCCAGCAATTTGACTTCATAAAAAAGTAATAAAAGTAAAAAAAAATTGTTTTATTCCATCTCCTAACCATGGACATAGTAACAAACAGGACCGAGTACTCGCAGCTGAAAAGCGAGCCGAGCGAGATAGCTAGTACAGAGGCCGTGTGTCCCTTTCTAACAGGGTGACAATAAGATTTTCGTTATGTGAGACAAATTCAATCTTGCAATCTTCCTACTAATTAGTTTATTATAAACAAAGTTATTGAAGTTTTTCATTAGCAATGGAAAATTTCTTAGGGATTAGGGATGGATTACGAAATAAATAATACAAATAGTACAAGGTATCGATTTGTCTAGTCATAGTGAGTACATTGCTAAATATTATAATGACTGGTCATGTGTAGATAATGTGATATTAATCATAATAGCTGGTCAAGGGCACCCAAATTAATAAATACAGCCCCACTTCCCCTCCCGCGCCTTATTCCGTTGCCGCACGATCGGTATATTTACCAAAATCTTAGGTTAGGTCAGGGTTGTACAGAAATATTCAGGTGCCCACTTGGCAGGGCAGTTAGGTTCTATTGGTTTGAAATGAAACATTAAAATAATTAAAATTGTAATAATAATAATACAAATAATATGTTATAAACCATTTGCTAAGCTATGCCATGCGGGACCGTTACATACACGCTACTTCCGGATTATACACCAAATACTTTAATTAGAAATAATAATTAGTAATGAGTAAATCTTATTTTGTTATGAATGGTTAATATCGTAATATTTATTATTTTATGTTTTACGAATATATACATCTATGAATTATCTTTAGTTTGTAAAATAGCACTGATACTGTTATGATTACTTTGTTGGCAGAATTGTTAGACTATTATACTAAATCACAGGTATTTGATTGATATTGAGTTGCCTGAATATTTAATTCTTATTTAAATAATTTACTCAGTTCATTATAATTGTAATTTAATTATTTCGTGCAGCATAATTATTTCTGTTTTGTAAAATAGTATTCGGAACACTAATACTAATAATATTAGTTTGGTTGGCAGTACTGTAAGCCTGTTGTCTGAATCATAATTATGTATAAAAGTGAAGGTACTGGATTAACAGACGTTCATTCTTGTAAAATATTGAAGGTAGAAACTCTGCCCGAAAATATAGTGAAAGTATTTTTAATATCGACTATTATTTCAAGACGCTCCCATGCTCTGTCACACTTCAGAAGTGGGATGTGTCTCGGAAGTAAGAAGAGAGCGCAGAACAGTGAAGAATGCGGTATTTTTTTTTCTTCTTCCGAAAACTCCACGCCCTTGCCGGAAGACGCAACGCCGCTGCCAATAGAACGACGCCAAGTGACGCATGATGATGCAGAAGTTATTCTCAAATTTGGACCCAGAGATAAAACAAGTACCATAAGCGATTGGTTACGTAAAATTGATCAACTTGATGCAGTCTTTACAGCAGCTTTGTCTACGTGGCTGCGTTCGCCATTGGTACAATTTGGATGACTATAACTTCTATATTATATAAGCCAGTACGTCGCCAGCTACGACGCGAAAGTCAACGTGGAGAAAAGTGTAAGTGATGGCGGGTCTGCAACGTCGTCGCAGTAACCTGGAGTGAAATTGTGCCGTAAAGTTCCAGTGAAGAAATCTGCCGTTCGGCTGGATAGTATGCGGGGTACGGGACTGAGGTACTCTTCTACACTTGAAACCTGTAAACGCAGTGGGCATACATCTTACACCAGCTGGTGTACGGCAGGAAGCATCCCCGGTGAGTTCTATGATATACATTCTTATTAATAATTTTCTGAGCATTTGCAAACTCTTCGCGTATGATATTAATATCGATAGTAAATTCAATATACTAACACGAAATAAAGCGAAAATGTTTACCATCGTCCGTTCCAATGAGGCTTTGGAGGTACTCATACGTCATAATCAATGAGAAAATCACGTAAATATAGATAATGGGTGTGTATGTGTGTGTAAGTGGTAACGTAAAGAAAACTGATTACGATAATTCCAACATAGTTCTAATTATTGGGCAGCCGATGATTACTATTGATGATAACGGATTTTATTTCCAAATTGAGCGCCGCGTGCCGGTACCTCAACTAGCGTACAATTACTATGAGGTAGGTATTTTTATTATTAATCGATCAGTTATCCGTTGTATAATCGGCAATCGGTAATCCGATAACGGATTTTATTTCCAAGTTGAGCAATCGAATACGATACCACGGAATATACAGTGGTGCACGATACCGAACGAATTATCGTCTACCCTCATCTAACAAATATAAATCTTTTTAGTTTAGGGCTTTCAACCGTCAGTGCACAAAGGCAACACGATAAGTGTTTCTACAATGTGTTTAGCTAATCTCGGGGACGAAGCCTAAGTATAATTAGTAGATTCAGACTTTAATATGCAATAACAGTCTTCCTTAAAATGTTATGTCTGCAAACCGCTACAAAGCGATAGCGATAGTGTGTCTTGATGTTAAATCCTATGAAAATTTGCACTTTCTGACGAACTCAGTTTATTTGCAATTAGATAAATTGTGCTATGCTATCGCTGGCAGAGTCAACTGCATCGAAGGACTCCTAAATATTCAAATGTAGGTGATATAGTAATTTCTTTGCCAGATCATAATTGTTTGCGCGCGTTAATTTATTATTTATTATCCCTAAAAATGTTCAAAATATTGACTCGATTCAGCTATCTAGTCTGCTAGTTTTTCTTTATTATCAGGAATAGGTGAAATAGATATAGCGAAATAAACATTGCATTTTATTCAATAGCTTATTAAATGTTGAAAATATTGTTAGACTCGAAAGAGCTAGGTTTGCACAGACCTGATGGAAATGCACATTCAGAAGACACAACCATTTTGTATATACATACATATATTTTAAACCATCCGTATGGTAGTTTCTTATAGAAAATGAAATTGTCATGCAAACGCTTTAGGACTTGATTGAAGCTGGAATAATAGGAATACGTGAATCTACGTTGGAATACGCGAATCCAGTTATATTAGTGGAAATAAGGGGACTAGAGTCTGTGCATAGATAACAGGGCTTTAACCTCACAAAAAATATGTAAGTTGGTATTAGGGCTCAGAATAGGAAAGTGCATTTGAAACTTAAATTAATTGAAAGGAAGTGCTTGATAATTATAATAGTAAAGCTGTTTTGCAATTACACACCGACGCTAGAAAGATAGTGTTAGATGGCATGTTCAAGCAGCCTCCGGCAGACTGTACAATTAAACCCGGTTGCATATTTTATCAGAGTAATGTCTAAAGACGAATCAATCTCTTATCACAGATATGAATTTTAGACTAGCTAGAGTAGGCCGTCGATAAGTAGCTCGAACGTTTTCACATTAATATAATTTCGTTTAAAAGGATCTAATTCCTCGTTTTGCTCAGTGGTGGCTCACTATTCGGGATTTCGATTTGCAAATAAGAGTACAGGTCAGGGCAGCGACAACACGTAGATGCGCTTAGTAATAATAATAATCATTTATTTGCCAGAATGTTATTATAGTGTGATGGTAACAAAAAATACTAAGTCCACAACATTCAACTAACTTAATAGTACCTACCTATGCAAATATTTGGTGCGAAAGGTCATAGGTAGGTAGTATTAAGGAAAATATTAGGATACAAATTAAACAATTTCAAAATATAAACCAATGCAAAGGAAAAATCAATGTCAAATAAATTAAAAGAAATACAACACAATTAACATAAAAAGCAAAAACAAAATTTTTAGTAAGTATTTAAAATCTAATGAAAAGTTATAAATTATTAACCTCATAATAACAATTTTCTAAAAGTACTTTATTCAATCTGCTCCTTAAACACATTTAATGTCAAGTTTTCGAAATCAGTTGGTAACGCATTATACTTATATATTTACAGCGAAAGCATATGGACTTTTCATGTGTGTACTATTAGTAGGAATTAGTAGGAACCCTTTCACAGAACCGATTCTTCAAATTAATGAGTTAAACTGACTGGTTACCCTCAAATTATAAGATCACCTAATTTTCAGCAACCACTAAAGCATTTACAGAAAATTACCATAAATCCAGACTGAATAAATAATTATATAATATATTGGTAAAAATAACATTTTTCACTGTACATGGTCACCGGTTTTGTTTTACCAAACTACATACTACGGTTGTGGAAATGTGAAAAAAAAACTATTTCGGTAATATTTGTATTCGTGAGAATAATGAATAGAACAGTGCACTTATGGGAAGTTTGAGTATCGTAGGAAACAAGGGAAACTAAGAATATACAATAGAAAAAGTAAAACACATACATCGGTACATACCTACACACTTTAAACTCTGACAACTTGGATCCTTCAGGAATAAGAATATCTATGTGTTAGTTGCATGATTAGTTGTTATAGATTATTTTATAAAATTCATGTTTGCTAAGGCAGTCGGAAATTGCAATTCATTTGAGACAGTTAGAATTTAAAATAAATAATATTCAATTGGTAAAATGATGATAGGGGAAAAGCTTTCACTATTCGCTATCTTAAACAGATTGCCAAAGAAACTCGACTCAAGATATGTATTGAATGCAGCAAGCCCCAAATCCAACTGCCAGGTTTAGCTAGTAAAATAAAAATAAGAGAAACTCCCTGATGCTGTATGTGGAATAAGATAGCACTATTTACCACACTTTCCCCATTCATTTTATTATTCACTCATGAAAATTCCCGCTTGCCAGCTTATCCTTTTAGGTCAACTAATGCAAGACTTTGCTATATAATAATAACTAGGGTTACAAAATAGAATATCGACAGGAGCATAGGGGTAATGAAAAAAAAAACTATTTGACGGTTCATACCGCACACGTTACATAGAAAGGTCCTTACAATTAGTTATGCAAGGCTGAGCCGTACATAGTTTGTACATGATTTGTAGCATCAAGGGACTTTGTCTATTAAAAAAGAAAATGGTTCAGGGTTAATGTGTCGATTCTACAAACTTAGTGTTTCCGATGTAGATAGTTTGTCTAATGAAAGGAAGTGGATTGGGATGATCCCATAGATTTGCTCGAATGCTTTTAACTTTCAAAAACATGTTATTTATATAAAATTACACACTTAAAACGAGACAGTAAGATAATAATAAAGTAAAATGTATTATATGAATACATAATAAATATATATTTAATATATGATATTAAAAAAAAAACTAAGTAACTAAATAGTAAAGTAAATAAGACAAATATCTTTATTTTGCTACAACAAACACACATACACAACAAATTCAAAATTTTTCAGTATAATGCCTCTTTTCGGAGTACATTAAATAATAAAGCTCACTGGAATAGTCGAAATATTATGTCTGTGTGATATCTCCAAAATAATGTCTATGTGACCGCTCCAAGATAATGTCTGTGTGACATCTACAAAATAATGTCTGTGTGACATCAATAAAATAATGTCTGTGTGACCTCTACAAAATAATGTCTGTGTGACCTCTACAAATAATGTCTGTGTGACCTCTACAAAATAATGTCTGTGTGACCTCTTCAAAATAATGTCTGTGTGACCTCTACAAAATAATGTCTGTGTGACCACTACAAAATAATGTCTGTGTGACCTCTACAAAATAATGTCTATGTGACCACTACAAAATAATGTCTGTGTGACCACTACAAAATAATGTCTGTGTGACCTCTACAAAATAATGTCTGTGTGACCACTACAAAATAATGTCTGTGTGACTTCTACAAAATAATGTCTGTGTGACTTCTACAAAATAATGTCTGTGTGACCTCTACAAAATAATGTCTGTGTGACCTCTACAAAATAATGTCTGTGTGACCTCTACAAAATAATGTCTGTGTGACCTCTACAAAATAATGTCTGTGTGACCTCTACAAAATAATGTCTGTGTGACCTCTACAAAATAATGTCTGTGTGACCTCTACAAAATAATGTCTGTGTGACCTCTACAAAATAATGTCTGTGTGACCACTACAAAATAATGTCTGTGTGACCACTACAAAATAATGTCTGTGTGACCTCTACAAAATAATGTCTGTGTGACATCTATAAAATAATGTCTGTGTGACCTCTACAAAATTATGTCTGTGTGACCTCTACAAAATAATGTCTGTGTGACCTCTACAAAATAATGTCTGTGTGACCTCTACAAAATAATGTCTGTGTGACCACTACAAAATAATGTCTGTGTGACCACTACAAAATAATGTCTGTGTGACCTCTACAAAATAATGTCTGTGTGACCTCTACAAAATAATGTCTGTGTGACCTCTACAAAATTATGTCTGTGTGACCTCTCCAAGATGTCTGTGTGACAGACAAGATGATGTCTGCGTGGCTTATTGAACTTACCGACTGAGTTACCAATTTTAGTTATTGTCTTTGCAGCATCCATTATCTGTGTGATGTACTGAGTATAAAATCACTACGATGTGATTGATGGAAGCTAGTACTTCCTGGAGAAAAATTAAGCATGGAATGTTTATAGGACAATAAATAAATAAATAAATAGGACAAATATTGCCAATGCAGATTACTGTGCGATTTATTTCTTCTTCCAGGTTACTAATAAAGCGGGGATGACGATGAAAAATCTTGCCTACACCGCGTGGGACACGCACGTTGCAGGATGGCCGAGTGTTATAAACCATTTGCTAAGCTATGCCATGCGGGACCGTTACATACACGCTACTTCCGGATTATACACCAAATACTTTAATTAGAAATAATAATTAGTAATGAGTAAATCTTATTTTGTTATGAATGGTTAATATCGTAATATTTATTATTTTATGTTTTACGAATATATACATCTATGAATTATCTTTAGTTTGTAAAATAGCACTGATACTGTTATGATTACTTTGTTGGCAGAATTGTTAGACTATTATACTAAATCACAGGTATTTGATTGATATTGAGTTGCCTGAATATTTAATTCTTATTTAAATAATTTACTCAGTTCATTATAATTGTAATTTAATTATTTCGTGCAGCATAATTATTTCTGTTTTGTAAAATAGTATTCGGAACACTAATACTAATAATATTAGTTTGGTTGGCAGTACTGTAAGCCTGTTGTCTGAATCATAATTATGTATAAAAGTGAAGGTACTGGATTAACAGACGTTCATTCTTGTAAAATATTGAAGGTAGAAACTCTGCCCGAAAATATAGTGAAAGTATTTTTAATATCGACTATTATTTCAAGACGCTCCCATGCTCTGTCACAAATAGTACAAAAGTAAGGAATAAGGAACCATCGTAATCGGCATCGGCATCGTACGTACTCGACCCATCACACAATACAAGAATTTAAAAATTCATGGTCAACATAGTTGTAGATTTAGTGTTCACGTTTTAACGGGTTGTCGCTCGAAAAAAAATAGACTAGATAAAAATTTATATTTTCTTTTTTGTTAAGGAATATATCTATCGAAATTAATGCAATTAAATACGGCGACTTAAAAATGTTAAAATAAAATTAAAACTTATGTGTCTCAACTGAGTTTTTTGAGCCAAAATTTTTATCAAAATCATTTTTTTAGGCTGGCAAGATGAAAGAACGAGACACACGGCCTCTGTTATTACTATCCCTCTCGGCTCGGATTAGCCACTGAGAAATGCGCAACAGGAAATATACTTTATCTGTTTGTTATAAGGTTCATTTTCGTAAATACAAATTTTCCGAGTTATCAGTCCTCTTTGTATATGCTCCTAACATCCTCATGCTGAACTAGAAACTGATCATAATATAAAAGTAGTAAGATAAAGTAAAATGTATTAATTTTATTTTAATGAACTTAAAAATATGGGTGTACAGACCTATATTTTTGTATAGTTCAATACCTACCTGCTTTTGAATTATTTTAAATTTTTTCCTTTAGGCTAATCTAATCCCGCAACGAACTGAACTATGAAAAACAACATCATCATTTAAAATACGATTACGCAAATAATTGATTAAAAAATGTTTTTTCCCAAATTAAGTCTTATGTTCTATACAATATTTTGATGTTCTCTTATAACTGAGAGGTCCCGGGTTCGATTCCCGGCGGGGTCAATTTGGGAATTTATAATTTCTGAATTGTCTCTGGTCTGGTGTGGTGGGAGGCTTTGGCCGTGGCTAGTTACCACCGTACCGACAAAGACGTGCCGCCAAGCGATTTAGCGTTCCAGTACGATGGCGTGTAGAAACAAATTAGAGGTATGGGTTGAATGTTCACTGCCATACCCCTTCCAAGTTAGCCCGCTACCATCTTAGACTGCACCGTCACTTACCATCAGGTGAGATCGCAGTCAAGGACTAGCTTGTCATCGAATAAAAAAAATTAAGTGGCACTCGGGGACTGCCGCGGTAAAGCTATTGCATAGCATTTTTTATCAACTTATGCAATTATAATATTTATACAATATTGTTTTTTGCATAATAAAAATTATGCAAAAAGTAATTAAAAAACAAAAAACAAGAAAAGCGCACTTTCACTACTTCGCGAGTGAGATTCGAACCTGCGACATCATACACCATACGGTAAAGAAAGCGGCCGCTCGCCCACTGCGCCAAACAGAGCTACTTGTGAACCTCTAAAATGTGGAACGCTTAGGTACTGAACGACGGTGTTAGGTTTATTTTCATTACGGAATTTCTTGATTCGGTCGCCGCGCTCAAACTGTTTGTCCTACACTAGCGGCACGCTATGATGGCCGGTTTGACACATTACAATAGTGATGTGGAATGTCAATTTATTCTCGAACAAAAAACAATTAAGTTTTGTTTTTGTACCTGATTAAATAGGTTTAATAAAACAAAAATGTATATGTTTATTTAATTTATTTGAACGAACTGAATATTTGAATGAAAATGAATATACATACTTTATATGCACACAAGAAACATATGAATACAAAAGATACCAAAAAAGGTGCCACAAAAGGCCATAATTAATCAGATTCGTCCATACTACTATTTTCACTGTCGTCACTGCTATCATCACCTACATTAATAATTATATGTTCGTTTTCTATAATATTATCTATTTTCACATCTCTTTCATAATCTTCCCTTATTAATTTAACAGTTCTATTCACAACCTTTTCCCAGTCTCCTTTAGTCACATGTTCACAAGCTTCTTCTAATAATTTTAGCATTTTTTTTGTGGTAAATGGGGGTTCTGTATTGTGTCTTGCAGCATATCCC
Organism: Oeneis ivallda; assembly: GCA_029955525.1. NCBI lineage: Eukaryota > Metazoa > Arthropoda > Insecta > Lepidoptera > Nymphalidae > Oeneis > Oeneis ivallda. The sequence goes on along the minus strand of JARPMR010000002.1, from coordinate 15,876,221 downwards.
TTAATTTGAGCCCACACCAACTCAATCGCATTATACTCACAATGGTAAGGCGGTAACCGTATAACTCTGTGCCCATGTTCTAATGCTATTTCGTCAATGACGTATCGGATCTTGGTTGGTTTGTTTTCTTTTAAAAGACGTACTAATTCCGCTTTTAACATATTCATGTTTGCATCTACGCCATTTTTACGAAGCCATGCGACGATATCAGCTTTCTTTTGGGATTGGGCAGGTGGCTTGTCAATTTGCATCGAGTGGTATGGGGCGTTGTCCATAATTATAATAGATGGTTCAGGGAGGCTACACAACATTGAGGTAAACCATTCAGTAAACTTTTCTCCATTCATGTCTTCATGATAGTCTCCAGTGGTTTTTGACGCAAAAGCCATGAGAGAACCTTCGACAAACCCGTTGATGGTTCCGGCGTGACAAATTATAAGTCGCGATCCTTTTCCTACAGGAACTTTGGAAGTAGATGCTGCTGTGTCATCGTTCCAAGAACGGCCTACAGTATGGTTAGCATTAAGCCATGTTTCATCCAAGAACACAACATTTTGCCAATTTTTGATTTCTTTCACTTGCCGTAAAAAAGTATACCTTGCCATCGCTATATCAAATCTTTCCATCAATATTTTGCGTTTGTTACATTTTTTGTATCGAAATCCAATGGTCTTCAAAATCTTCGTTAAAGAACTTTCCCCACCGAAGAATAATCCAGCTTACTTCAGTGAATGCACCAACTTTTTTCTTGTTGGATACTCCTTCTGTAAATAGTAGCCGTAAACATGTCTTCGGATAGCATCGGCATCAAAGCTATCGATGCCTACGACTGGTTTTGCTCGTTTTCTCTTTTTTGGTGTGTGAAGTTTATTTTCTTCTGTGCCAGTCTCGCCATATTTTTTTTTAGTTATCCGTCTAACAGTTCGTTGTCCAATATTAAGCGCATCAGCTACGCGTTCAACCACTGACGTTATAGGTAAAATTGGCCCTCCATTTTGAGCTTCACGATCGAAATAGTTACGAAGGCGTATTACGAACTCACGTGTCTGACTATTTAGAACAGTTCTCTGCGTACGTTCGGTCATATCGACGAAATCCACAACAAAGGGCTTGAACAGAGTCCAAATTAACGAGCAAGGGTCAACAGTAATGCAGTATCAATATTTGAAATCCAAAGCCAGGTCAAAACTATATCACAATCGCATTGCACTGACAGTTTATACTTTTCGAAGCAACGTCAATTCGAAACTGCTTTGTTTTGCATTGAGCATTGACGCGAGTTTGCCGGAGGTAGTAGTTGTGCTAGCCAGCGATCCTATGTGACGATCGTATTAGATTCCATTTTTAAAAATTTTCAATTTAGAAAACCAAATGCCGAGTTGTGGTATATATCATATAAAAATAAAAATTTTACCTTTTGTATGAAACAGCTGATATTTTTTTGCGATTTCAGAGGTTTGTCCACATAGTGAAAATTGTTCATATTCACAAGTACATTCACCCCTTAAATGGTGCAAACTGATTTTTCTACACTTGTATACATTTTAGAAATCAATTTAATAAATAAATTTTGAGTCCTAAACCTAAAACTACATTCGATAAAATTTATGAATCTCTGCACATCACTATCGTCAATAAAGTAATACAATTATTTCCTTCAAAGTCGTTATCAATTAATACGGAACTTCATGAGCGGACAAACGTCAAACCGGCCATCATAGCGTGCCGCTAGTATAGTTCAAAGCCCGCGATAAAAGCTTTGCAATAGCTTAAAAACAATGGCAACACTAATATTGAACACAGTGGCGCACAGTAGCCGTGCCAAGATATACTTGTCGCACTATACTCCTAAATCATAGATAATATTATCATTGTTTATGTGTAAACTATTCTTTGTTTCATCATCATTAACCCATCAACGGCTCACTACTGAGCGCAGGTTTCCTCTCAGAAAACGGTTATAGGGCCACCACACTGGCCCACGAAAACATTATGGAGAACTCTAAGGTGTGCAGATTTCCTCACGTTGTTTGCCTTCATTTTTATAACATATTTAATTTATTAAACGCACATAAGGAGCTCGAATAGGAGACCACAGTCCTAAGCACTAGGCTATCACTGCTTCATTCCTTGTTTAACATTAACGAAATCTAAGGCCAGCTCCACAACGTTCCTAGTTGACCTTAAATTGTCAAATATGATGATGATCTATATGTCTAATGTATATTAGGTAGATTTCCGATCCTCGCGTCAAGCGTCTGAAACGCGCGTCTGTGCGTGAGCGTCAGTAACGCTGCCTGCGTCTGTACTATGCAGTATGAAAATATTGTATGGTAACCGTAGACGGATAAAAATATAGACAATAAATTCGGAATAATGAACTGTGTCACAGTTTTGAATATCGCGGGCTAAGGTAGAGAGGGCAGCCAGCATGGTGAATAAGGTTCCAAATCGTGCGCGGCCGCAGTTGCAGAAGCTTATAGCGCACCTGTTTATATGTGCGCGGTGCGGGAGACATATTCCTTGAAAATATCGCTCGCTCGTTCGTATTAAATAAAAGTATATGAATAAAAATAAGAAAGAAATTTTTTATTTCGTATCTTGTGTTACGAATTACGATGTTGCTATCTAATTATTCACTATAGTAAATATACTTTTTTGTTACTTGAATATAGGCATCATTGGCTTATTAATTCACAATTAGGTACCTAAGAGGTTTTATCGCTTAGATAGCGCCCGCGTCCGTACGTCGCGAATGCCATGCCATAGTCCATACTAGCAACTAGTGCTCGGACATCTAGTAGGTACTACATTTATTTATATCGGTGATGGAAACCCGTTCGAACTTTGACTCCGACGCCACTGACGCGCGCGTTACTGACGCTCTCAGTTATACGCTGCGTCTGAGTATCTGAGAGTGAGACGAGCTTGACATAGTAGGTAGGTACTGACGCTCAGACGAGTGCAATTGTAGGTTTCAAAAAAGCTCAAACCAAACCACTTGAGAATTCTCTGAGATAGCCAGCAAAACGCACGTCCAAATTGCTCTGAAGTAGTAGCGATATTGACGCTGCGCTGGCATCAAAAGTCAAAGCTTGAGCGTCAGACGCCTCGCGACACGCGCTTTGCGATTGCGTCTGACGCTTGACGCGAGGATCGGAAGTCTACCTTTAAAGTATCTTAATTACACTTAATCACTCAAGCTTTCAAATAGATAACAGTGCACAACTTGCACAATCACACTGAAAATCTGGAATAAATAAAATCAGAGACATTTTTGTTAGCCTTTAATCTTTAATGGATTTGTAGTTTGTAAAAAGATTACATACCTACTTACCTATTTTTTAAAAAATAATTAAATATTCGTCATTAAGAAAAAAGATTTGAAAACTGTCATTGGCTGGTTGTTTGAATAACAATTAATGATATTTTGCTCATTATGTACCTATTATACGTTGTTTATATTTAGTTGCTTTTAATTTTTATTATTATTTTAATAATTCAACGTGTAATAATCATATTAAATAATGTCGTTACCTTGGCATATTCCTCTTGAATCACTTCCTAGTTTAAAAGAAAAGGAGTACCCTATAGAAACTACACAGTTGAAGCACTACTGCAATTTGAAAATTCATGACAATCCTTGCGAAGAACTGCAAACTGGTCTAATGTGTGAAATTGGTATGAATAACAGAGAACCAGCGATTATACAGAGGCTTATAGCTTCAGGTATGACCGTGGCACGGTTAAATTTGCGTGACTTGGAACCAGACTCTTGTGCTCACTTAATCCAAAGCATCCGCCAAGCTGTGTACAATTATAGCGCAGAGTTAGAATATGTTTATCCTTTGGCATTAATTGTTGATGTAAGAGGGCCTGACATAGTTACTGGTGATCTGAAAGGTGGTCCAAAAACAATGATTGAACTCATTCAACAAGAAACTATTAGGCTTACTACAGATCCGAGTTGGCGAGAGTGTGGAACTACTGATTGTTTATTTGTTGGCTATGACCATTTAACTGATTTACAGCCCGGGGACATTTTGTTTATTGATAGTCTTACATCTGGAAAAATAAAATTAGTAATTTTAGCAGTTGGGGATGACTCTATTGAATGTAAAATCGCTATTGGAGGAGCGATTGGGGCAAAAATGACAGTACGTTTGTCAAAAGTTCCACGTGAAACTGACAGTGGTTATAAGAAAAGTCGAGACAGTGTCGAATCTATTTCCTGTGATTCTTTACAGCAACCATTTGAATATATGGAAGATCAGATAGCATGGGCCGTAGCTTCCGATATTGATGGACTTTTGGTTCCAAATTCCCAAAATGCTCAAGATATTCGTTATGTGCGATCCATTCTTTCGGAAAAGGGCAAGCATATTCTTGTATTTGCATGTATAGACTCTGTAATAGGATTAGACAACATTGATCAGTTAATTACTGAAGCTGATGGTATATTCGTAGATAGATGCATTTTAAGTACAGATTTACCAGTGGAAAAAATTTTCATAGCTCAAAAAATTATAGTCTCCAAATGCAACAACGCTGGAAAACCTTGTATATGCAAGGCTGTCATAAATGAACAAATACCTACATTATGTGTTACTGATATAGCCAACTTAGTTTTGGATGGCGCCGACGTTCTTTCTTTAGAATTACACTATGATTCGCCTTTGAAAAAATTTTCGCCATCATACGATGTGGTTCGAATGGCTGAGCATTGTATAGCAGCAGCAGCTGTCATTTGCAGACAAGCTGAGAGAATATTGTGGCAACCTAAAATCTACGGCAATTTGGAATTAATGCAGAGCCCTCTTGAAGAGCCCACTAAGGCGATTTGTGTCAGCGCAGTAGAGCTGGCAACGCGATCTCGTTCTGTTGTCATCATTTGTTTAACTAATTCAGGCCGTACTGCAAAATTGCTATCGCATGTTAAGCCTGTTTGTCCAATCGTTGCTGTCACCAGAACCTGCCACACGGCTAGGCAACTTCGTTTCTGGAGAGGTGTTCGAGCTATGCACTACTTTGAATCCCCTAAGGGCAGTTGGATATTGGAAGTTGAATCACGTATCCACGCTGCTCTAGATTACTGTAAAGCTAAGAGAATATTACGTGCTGGTGATGCGTATGTAGTTGTAACAAGTTTACGTCGAGGAGTTGGATATTCTGATTCAGTAAGGCTTCTATATGCTAGTGCACGAGATACTATATTCGTAGAATGACATTTTTAGCAATAAAGATTTTATTTTTCATTGGATTTTAAATTACTTAAGGTGGTTGCATAATCGCGGCTCGTATACGCGCTGATGACTGTATCACTGTATAACCGCGCGCGGCTACTTATTGCCAACGAAACGCGTGCGGTTTGCCATCAGTATTGGCCGTCAACGCGGGTCAATTAATTCAAGTAGCGATACAAGAAATTGCTAGCTCGTACTTATCGCGCTTACGCGCGTTAGTGATGTTATTACAATACATCTACAATCGTGAAGGGCCTGTGGTCCTACCTATTTGTCCTACTGGTAGCGTGTGCCCAGTAAACTGAACAAAACAAAAGGAAGGAAAAGATATTCGTAACTTATAACTATGTTAGTTTTTTGAATCGGAATTTTTTATTTGAATTCCTAAAAGCAGCATCAATCATTGCTACGATTGGCTCAATCGTACGTCGTCTTTCTGCTACAATCCTTTGACTATTAGTAAATATAATAAGTCTATGGCTACAATTCTATGATCTAAGCTACAATGCATTAAAATCTTTAAATGCATTGTTGCGGAAAGAACGCGAAAGTAAAGAAGAGGCTAAAACCGTGGACGATATTTTAGCCAATAGCAAGTGAGTATAGGCCAGTCAGAGGCGATTGCAATCGTCACATACTACTATAATGTCTGTTGCAATCATATTTAGAGAATCCATGGAACTACCATGGAATTCCTACTTCCATGAGAGGATCGTACTGCAGCACTACTGCAGGTACAGACGTAGTCGTTTTCCTAGTTCCATGGCAGCTTCTATTACGTAGACCTATAGGCTCAGAAGGGCTGGAACCCAGAGCCGTAGAGCCAGTTAAAAAAAAAAAAGTAGACCTATAGGCTTAAAAGGGCTAGAACCCAGAACCGTAAAACTAGATAAAAAAAATATTACAAGACGAGAGTGGAAGCGTGGTGGAAGCCATAAATAAAAACTTATGTAGTGGTTACATTCTCTTTGAAATAGTATAAGTACCTACCTACTAAAAGTTAAAACATAGGTGGAAGCATTGGAAGCACAGAGTACTATTTATATATATGATTGGAAGACACGGGTCTGCCCGCGAAATTCAAATTTAATTTGGTTTTTCGCAATTTGTAAACTACGACAAAGTGAAAAATACCTATGTATTTCTCATGAGCTTCACAACTGTCAATGTCATTGACATTGATGGTTGTGCTTTAACTTCCTGTAACCTACCATGGCTTTAACCATAGCCGTCTCTATCTCCTGTAGGGAGCCATGAAGTGAATGTGGCAACGTCGCAATTTACTGCCACTGGTAGGCCCATGGGCATAGCCGTCTCTGATAGAGACGGCTATGCTTTAACCCATTAACCATGAAGGTATGAATTAATTATTATTCTATCCTTGCTAATGGTTGGTTGTGCCATGGTAGGTATATTTGCTACCTTCATGGGTTGTGCAGTGTCAGTGTGCTTTTGTCAATGTTGTCGTTACTCGTTGCTAAGTTGCATCTATGTTGCTATGGTTACCAAATCCAAAATGAAAGAGAAAAGTTTACACAAACTCAACAACTTGCTTTGTTCTCGTGAATTTTGTTTCTCACTGATCACTATGTTACTCGTCCGATTCTGATGGCAGAACTACACGTCTTAGGTCAATTAGAATGTGCCCATAATTTCAATGAACCATATTCCGTATTCTGCCGCTATTCATTTCAAGCTGGTGGGTAGAAAATTTGATTGATTTGAAATGTCATCTTAGCTGCAGTCTTAAAAAAATCGGCCAAGTGCGAGTCGGGCCTCGCTCTTTTAGGGTTCCGTTAAAAAAATTAAATAAAAATATTTCCATGTACTTACCCTTGGAAAATTTTTATTTAATTTTTTTTATTTAATTTAAGTTTTATTATTTGTTGTTATAGCGGCAATAGAAATACATAATATGTGAAAATTTCATCTCTCTATCTATTACGGTTTACGAGATACAGCCCGCTGACAGACGGACGGACGGACGGACAGCGTAGGCTTAGTAATAGGGTCCCGTTAGTACCCTTTGGGTACGGAACCCTAAAAATGATGTTTTTATTACAGGCCCAAACTGGACTCTCATTTCCGGATATTCTGAGGGTCAGACTAATTCAGCTAAAGCAGATTTTCAAAGAAGCTTTGTTTGGAATCAGCCCATTGATTTACATTACGTTAGTAAAGGAATTCAAGGTTGGTAGATATTGTTACTGTGAATGTTAGGGTGGTCAAAGCCTGATACAGCCCTAGCACCCCCTATTCCTTTTTCATGACTGTTGTAAATCACATGGCATGCAGCTATAGTGGTAGTAGTAGTTCAGTTGATAGCCTCACAAACCTGCATTGAAGTCTTGAGCACTCAGATACGTATTTTTGAATTTGCTAATTACTTACCTTAAAATAATTGGTTTACAATTAATTAGGTAGAAGGATTTTCTGAAACTTTGTGTAGGTTGACTGACCACTTTTGTAACAATGATGTACAGACACTGCTAAGATTTTTTGGCACAAAATATCTCAATCGGCTATTGGTTATTCCATCACTGTGGCAGCTGCTGTTATGACTTAGAAGTCATGATTTATGAGTAATATGCATGAGTGCAAACTATTGAATTCAAAATTTAAAATGTAAAACAAGAAATATTCCTACATTTCATTTGTGTTTAGTATCTCTTTTAGACATTGAGATAACTCCTTTATGCTTATGAAAATGACAATTTTTCAATGCGACTTTTTTAAGGGTCTTATTACATACATACATACATATTTTTATTGATATTTTGTAAATATACCAGGATGGCCTAAGATAATTTTGCAGGCTAATTGCCTTGATTCAATTGGACGTTCATGGATTGTGGGCTATGGCTCCTGCAGTATACCTTCAGCTCCTGGACAGCACATTATACAAGTGCCTTGTTGGGTTCCTGCTGCAACAACTGTAACTGATAAATTAAAGCAGATATTCATCGGAGGAACACACCAACTGACTCAGACAGATATTATTAATTTAGGGAGTGACAGGTTTGTGGTAAAAATATTTCATTTCAATGTAAGATTCATTGTTCAAATTTCAACCTGACCACATGTAGTGTAGCTGTCTATTAATCATTATATTTTTTATTTTTTGACAACCCTGGCGCAGTGGTCTTATAACTGGAAGGTCTCGGGTTCGATTCCCTGCAGGGTCAATTTGGGAATTTATAATTTCTGAATCATCTCTGGTCTGGTGGGAGGCTTTGGCCATGGCTAGTTACCAGTTTACCACCCCACAATTAAAGATGGGCCACCAAGCACCAGCACAATGCAGCACGATGGTGTGTAGAAACCGATTAGGGGTAATGGGTTGAATGTTCACTACCATACTTCTTCCAAGTTAGCCCGCTACCATCTTTGACTGCATCTTGACTTACCATCAAGTGAAATTGCAGACTAGCCTGTCATAGAATTTAAAAAAAACTGGAACTCTGGAGTGCAGGAGTGGAATTCTGGAGAATTGGACTCACTGGCATAGTGGGTTTTCTAAGCCTTTAATTTTCCTCTAAACAACTGCAGTTTTCCACTGGGTGGATCAGGACACAGGTGGCGCAAGACTGAAGCATGTGGAAGAAAAAAATTGTGAAGGAATTAAATTATTATAAAATTATGTAATTTTTACAGGTTTAAGCTGATTACAGAATCAAAAGGAGACATAGAATTAAAAATCTACATCATTTTAAGAAATTTTAACCAGTTTGGTGTAGAATATAAGTAAAAAATGAAGCCTTTCACCTACCTGTGCTTTACACTTCTGTCAATAGCTATACAATTCTGTCTAATGGATTTTATAAATGGAAAATTGGGTGCTGACACAGTGATTGATTCAAACAGTACAATTGCTCAGAATTTGAGTGATTTATTTGGAAAATTAAAACAAAAACCACATGCTCTTTACTATCGCACAGAAAAAGCTAAGTTTCAGGTCAAGACTAACACTCCAGTCAAGTATAATAATGATTCTATAACTGAAACCACACTAACTAGCACTGTATTTGATTTGCTGTACGATGAAAATGTGTCTGTGACAGACATTGAGAGTGAATCTGCAACAGAAACACTATTTACTACAGAGTTTGATAATGTGACTGAGATCACTTTTTTTGATAAAACACCTTCAACTGTTAAGCCAACTGAAGTACCAAAGAAACTAAGTACAAATAAATGCTACTGTAATCTATTGGTTAGTATTATATATAAGTTGTTTATTCAAACAAGGATAAAAGTTTACAAACTGTAACCCGACTACAGAAAATTGGATGTAACATTGTCACATTGATTTTGTTGGTCTAAAATGTAGCCTATGCAATCTGGGCCATCATAACGAATCGATTGACACATCATTTATCAAAATCGGCTCAGTAGCTTATTCGTTACGGTGGAACATTCGTAATGAATACGTCACATACATACATACATAGACTGCTAAAGCATAACCCTTCCTTTGCAGTTAGTCGGATAAGGGTGAAACCACATTTGTGAGGATCGATTCGGATTTTGCCCATACAAATCTGTCACTTTCCATAGAAACGTGTACGGATCAAATCGGCTTTTCGATGCGTACACGACTCTATGGAAAATGACAGTTTTGTATGGGCAAAATCCGAATCGATCCTCACAAATGTGGTTTCAGCCTAATTGAACTTCAAATTGAAGGGATATATACCTACTACAAATTACGTTTATTAATTACTAGCGACCCGCCCTGGCTTCGCACGGGTAGTGGAGCATAATATTACGTCTATGCTTTGCTAACTCTTTGGAATGTTATACCTTGAACAGTATATTGAACATTACGTAGGCTGATAAAAGAAGTATCGCTCGGCTTATAGCAACAGTGTTCGCATCACGCCGCACACGAGCGAGTCCCTACTCCCGTCACCGCCATCGAGATGAAACCCGCGGCTGGTGCTTTATTTATTTTGGCGCGCGTCCGTTTTTATTTTGCGATAGCGATATTCAATTATTCATTTAAATTATATGGTGTAAACTGTAAAGGATTATCATAATGTGCATGAAATACTTACGGTAACATCATTCATTCAAGTTGATAAGGATTAAAACTGTATATTTAAGAGAACCTACCATACCACCAACATACATTGTTTTTCTATATCTCAAAGGGATTAGGCAGCGTTTTCGATGAAAGCTACTAGGCGGCTTGAATTTTTCCGACATTGTCAACAATTATCGTCATATTTCAACCAATTGATACAAAACCTTAACAAATTATACACTAAAACCTTCCTCATGAATCACCCTCTCTATTAGTGAAAATCGCATGAAAATCCTTTCAGTAGTTATTGAGTTTATCGCGAACAGACAGACAGACAGACGCAGCGGGGGACTTTGTTTTATAATCGTGAACGAGTGCCACCGGCGGGAATGGGGCTACTTTATGTCTGCCCATCTTAAGATAGAAGTTAGTCGGTATGCATTTTTGGAACTTTCCTCATTGTGGAAACACTGCTTATATAGCATAGTATTTACTGTATTGTAAATTTGTTTTGCAAAGAGCAACCGCCGAGTTTCTTGCTGGTTCTTCTCGGCAGGTAAGGCATTCCGAACCAGTGGTAGATTCATCGACTATTCAAAGGCACTTGTAAAAGTTTATTTGAATAAAAAATATTTCTATTCTATTCTAATATGTAGTAATACGCGGCAGAAAATATTACACATCAGCCCCAGAAAGTGAATCGGCCACCCTCAGCTTCATTGAGCTTAGTTTTTACCCTCCATTTAGACATTAGGGCAAAGGGAGGGGTTTGAACTAGCAACCTGATTTCAATCCGCCGTTTTGAACCGTTGTATTAGTTTGTTACTGTTTTAATCGTATGTGACGTTTGTTGCTTCGTGCGACAGAGGCGACCCTCTACTAAAGTCGGGCCAACGAATCGAGATACCAGACGTAAACAAACCTCATTCGCCTATGCAGGGTTTTGTAACCTTTTTTTACTTACACAAATTTTTAAAATGTAAAATAAATTTATATTTTGATAATTATTATTATATATAAAAGTATTAAATTTTATATAATTATTTATTACTTATTAAATTATAATATAAATAGCTCGATTACCACTCACTGACTGATTGACTGACTCACTCATTGACAGGGTTGTTCTCCTAGAAGGAGACGGAAATCGATATAATGACGTTCGGGACATGTGTTCGGGTGCGGGATTTGAGTTGGGGAAAGTTATGAAATTTTGGAAAAACAAGATGGCGGCCGACGCGATTCTCACAACTCTTTTGTTTTCCAACCGATTTCGTTGTAACTCGGGATTATTGCAGAAATTAGTGAACAATTAACGGAAAAAGTGAAAAAAATTGGAAAAACAAGATGGCGGCCGAGCTGTGGCGCTTTAAATTTCGACCCCTCTCCTGAAAAATTTTGTATGAAAAAATTTATTTTCACGCATGGTGTCGTATAGAGGTCGAAGAAAAAATGTGGAGAGAGCTGATGATTGAAGAGTTCGGAGACGGGTGAACAGCACGGCCAGGGTATTAAAGATAGGTGGATGCTCGACCAAATGTCATTTGAAACCTCGAGCAGTTGCCAGTGAGTTGAAAAAAAAACCAAAATGACGGATTAAAAATGGCGGCAAATTTCGTCGGTCTCTATCTCGGAGACTATAAAAGATGGAGGAGCGGTTTCTTGACAACAGATGATCACGACCTGAAGGTCTACTTGATGAGTAGGAAAAAAATTCAAGATGGCGGATTTTTTTTTTCCATACAAAATGTATGGGGAATATTGGAACTATGCAAGACTTTGGACTTTGATAAGGTTCATAGGTGTCTCAGATCTCGGAGAATATAAAAGATGAACAAGTAGTTTTTTTTTTGCCAACTTGAAGGGCTGAAAAACCGGATTTAGGATTTATAAGAACAAAATTAAATATCAACGATTACTTTTACTAAAATATTTATTCGGAATCAGAATTTTCAGAATCTGTTGATTCTGAATCGGAATCAGTTACATTTATTATTAAAGTTTTATCTGTTACATCATCAACAATATGGTCTAGTTGGCCAAACTTTTCCTCTTCTTTCTTGACATGTTCTACACATTTCCGCCATTTTTCAGGTGTGATTTGTTCGATTCCTTCATTCAATAACTCCTTTACCCTCTCGAACTTAAATGTAGTATTATTTTTAGCTACGTATCCTTTAATTGTTGTTGCCAAGTTAAATTAAATCCTTTAATTTAACTTGGCTGAGGTTCCATAGCCAACAAAACAAATAAAACAAAAAACAATAACCAGTACAACAAATAACTTTAAAACCAGTAACAGTTAACAATAATGAAAGAAAATAATAACAGGAAATAACAGAGAACGAACGAAATTTATGTATCACCCCGAGCGCTTCAGGACACGGAATGAGATAAGATAATAGTCAAATGGCCGCCCAAATGTTTTAATGACCTGCTTTGCCCTTACGCATTGTAACCGTGAGCCGTGCGGCAGATAGCAAACAAACAAGATAGAAAGAGATAGACTTTATTTTCATTGCTGCGTGTCGCTATGACGTAATGTTTACGTCTGGTATCTCGATTCGTTGGCCCGACTATAGATTGTATCCAGCCAATGTTAGTTGTATAAAATTTACTTCTGGCTATAATAGGCAGGTAGGGGCAGTAGGTTGCGACGTCTGCACAACCAAAGAATTACCAATACAAAAATCTGATAAAGAATAGTTGAAGTCATCGAATATATATGTCGATGTGCGTACAATTTACATACTCTTTTTATTTTCAGTACAAAGCTTGTGATATTAATTGCTGCTGTGATAACGACTGTACGGATCTCGATAAAAGTGTGTTTAATAAGAAATGTCAAGAAACTGGAAAAGAAATATGCGACATTCGTAATAATGAATATTTAAATATGTGTTCCTCATATTTTGCATGTAAGGAAGAGTTACAGAGCGATTTGTTTGGATATCTTTTCTGTATTGGGAAAGTAAACTTACCTACAAATCGAAAAACATTCAAAAGTATGGTACGTAGGTACTTAAGCTAATACTTACTTTAAACAAACCTAAATGACATTATATTTACATGTTGGAGTGCTTGTCGACTGAAGAGATGAACTCAGCAGATGACGCGGAGGTGTGGTAGGCGGACCAATGACTATATTAATAGATGTCTATGAACAATCTGATTGGTCTGCTAAGCACGTCTCCTCCGCCTCCGCTTTTGGGCACCCCAGGGCCAACAAAGCCTGCCATCCGCTCCTGTGACGAATTGTATTGACAATCTGGCAGAATAATATTATGATAGGTCCTGATCTATTTACATGAGCCTTCATATTTTCTTTTTCAGCTTTATTTGGATGTTGACAGCCGTTTAAAATGGCACAGCGCAAAGAAAAAAATTATAAATTACAAGTTCACAAAAGAAGTTTACACTATTGACCAGCCAATATGGTTGATCACGAATGGCACTATTGAATATTTAGGTAAGTAGTTTTATTTCGCACTAAAGTCTAGACGATTAGACTATGGTACCAATTGTCTAAAAGTTATTCCATTGATCGTATTCGTATTAGATGACATTAGCGTCAAATTAAAATAATCCTTGATTGTATTCATTTGAAGTCACAAATTCAACAACCGATTTTAATATGGAGTGTATCGTACATACTTAAACGTGTAAGAATGCATACACGAAATTGAGCTCTAATTTTATGCTGTTATGGTTTAATCTACTTTGACGCTAATGTCATCGAATACGATTACGATTTTCAATAGAATAATTTTAGACAATCGCACCTCATGTCCTCTATCTTTAGATTGAGTTGAAGATAATATCGGTAGAAATTGCACTGGATTGTTTCGCATCCTGACCTCTGAAGTGTAAACACATGTCAGTGTCACGTACTATACAGATATTTCTAATTCGGCAGATTCCTTGTGAAGATAAGATTATTTACGTTTTTTAATAAGATTTACAATGTTTTCAGAACTCCCGATCACTGTAACTAATGAATACTGTAATAGTAAAAAGGTAGTAAAATTTCTAAGAAATGAATACATTAAATGTTACGTAAAATTGAAAGATCTACACATGTTGGATGTTATTAAGAGTCCTGACAGAACAAGAATTGCGAGCGCCAAAGAAAGTACAATAAACAGTACAAAAATGGTAGTACGAAAATATTTATACAACATTTTTCTGCGTAACAGCGTTTTAACTTAATAGTAATAAGATATTTGGGATGGTTTTCTTGTTTAACATTTGGACATTTCTTTATAGGATTGTACTACATTACACTGCACTAACTGGACCATTCTTATATGCGACGAATATAATTGTCTAGAATATGACAATGATTTACATGAACCATCATGTTCAGAGAGCTATTGCAAGAACATTGGTGTCAAAGCTGAATACGAATTCTATTGCAACGTGTCTATGATTACAAAAGCAATTGTCAAATTTCACGTTCGTACAATGTCTATGGCCCTTGAGTTAGTTACTCAGGAAATTACTGTCAACTTCTACATAGGAAATAACTCCATTGATAACATTGTAAAGTTTAGCGGAAATCCTGGTTATATCAGGGGTCTACCCATCATAGTGTCACTATCTGAAAGCAACCATACAGATAATTTTTACAATTACAGTCTTGGAAGAAGTAATTATTTATTACAACCCAGCAACAAAAATGGTGAATGTGTCATCACAAATTTAACACATAATATTGTGAAGTTTGGACATAATAAAAGATTAAATTGTCGCGCGAACTTTGGATATGTTAGTACACACAATGGAACAGATGGATGCCTGAATATCCAGGCCAAAATTGATGAGCTCTTTGGATTAAGTCCAAATAATATATTTATTTCACCATACGGTAACCCACAAGATGTCGACGATGAAAAATGGATAAGTCTGCAAAAATTCGATAAAAGAAATATCTATGGTGAATATCATCCCAAAGATTCCAAATTGATTTGCTTCAACTTAATCACAAGGATCTCCTTCATAATAGCCTTTATGGACACAAATGATGTTAAAGTGGAAAATAAAATTTTAAGTGCGAGAATCGATAGTACAACTAAGAATATAACATACAGTATTGAAGATTTATCTACTGTTATAACAATCGACACAATTTTTATTGACGCAAGCAAACCAAATGTGCACGAATACATTGGAACACCACAGCTAAATTTTCACTTGCCAAAGGATTTCTTTTATCCATTAGCATCTAGCAAAGGCAACATGATGCAATTTCAAATGTTAATATTATGTTTATATAGTTTTGTCTCGTGTGTATTACAAATAAAATAACTGAAATAACTATAATTTTTTTTATTTTGAAATAAGTTAAATACTTTTGTAACTTCACTTTAACTTGGCATTCACCTTTCAAGACTTGTAACTGTGTTGGCCTGAAAATAAAACCATTTAGTCGTAACATTAAAAATGTGAAGGTTACAAAAATGTTGATATGTACTAATGAACTAGACATTATTATTTTGGATAACAGTAACTGCATATTATATGCGTCATGCGGATGCGTCAGCCATATAATAGGCATGATGACGTATTTTGTAAAACTGCTATTTAGAAAAATATCTTATTTCAGCAAAAAAAAAAGGTTTGGTAG
Source organism: Oeneis ivallda (assembly GCA_029955525.1). Lineage (NCBI taxonomy): Eukaryota > Metazoa > Arthropoda > Insecta > Lepidoptera > Nymphalidae > Oeneis > Oeneis ivallda. Next base: position 15,860,326 of record JARPMR010000002.1, on the reverse strand, counting down.
ATAAAATTGCCATTTCAAAAAATTCACGCAAACATGCTCGCCGGTGTCATGGCGTCGTTCATGATGTCACCTCTATGTTTTCTCATAATAGTTTGTCACAGTTTGAAGATAAATGTGACGTATCGTTCATAGTAGTGTTCAATCCAATATGGCGGATTGCTGTATTTTATGGTTTTATTTTATTAAAATAAATATCAATCTCGCTCAAAATAGAAAAATAAATACGTTTCTTATAATCTATGAATCCTATTTCATTAGATAAATTCATAATTTCATTGATTCTTGGTTACTGTCATCATGCCTATTGCATCTTATGGAATGCAGTATCTTCAGTCTAGAATTTTAGTACATAATATTATATTATACTATTAATTAAAATAATTGGTATGCATAAAATCGTCAAAACATTGGGGAAGAGCAGTAAAATATCGTCCAAGATTTTGGTTGGATACACAAACTCCACTCGGATGATAACTCTCTAACTCCGACATTACTCAATTTAAGCAAGGGTGACAAGAATATGTAATGAAACAGTTTTTGTAAAAGAGAATTTAATTTAACATAACTACACTAGGAAATTATGAGGAATACTTATATAATATTGAAATGGTCGGACTAAAGCCACATATTTTTTTGTATACTTATATACAATATTTTTACAGATATTATAAATCAATCTGTATGTATGTTTGTGAGAATAATTTCTCTAACACTTAAGAAAATATTCGTTTACATTTGTGAGCATTCTAAGCGACAAAGGCTATATGGGACATGTAGTATGGCAGCCCGAACATAGTCAATCTGGAACGCAATTCACGATCAAAATCACAGATAACGAAGATTACCGATTAATGAAGACTCCACAGATCTCAATCTGCCACAGAACAAAATATAATACCTTAATATGATTCTGATTTCTGGCCTGTGATCAACTGTTCTTTAATCTATCAATTTGTTCTTGGGCTGATTGTTGTCTGAGGATATTATGTGATTTTTGATTTTAACATTTTCAACGCCACGCCAAAAATGTCGTCACTTGGTCGTTACTCAGACGCCAAGTCAATTTATCCCGCTACGAATAAGTACGACATCGTAGCTGGTGCTGGTGGTGTTGTTGAAAAGGTTAATAGCGGCAATGATTTGATTGTCTATGCCAATACTCCCTATCAAATACTCCTGTCAACTCATAACAGGCACGTTTCAAAGATACAATAAGGTCCGGTATCCACTAAATTGGAGATGGGGAGAGAAGAGAAGAGCGGCGTAGTGTGCAGGGATTTTCCACCAAGGGAGAAATATACTGAGTCTTTAGTTTTCACACGCTAGCACATACTACACTACTATATGCAGCACACCACTCTTCTAGTCTCTGCTGTTTTCGCCCTAAGGAAGTCTGTTAAAAATGAGTTCTCTCCTCTTTTCTTATGAACCGTGTCCATCCCCGCTTCGGTGGATATCGGGGCCTTATCTCTCATACAGAATGATTTTTTAACATCATAAGATAATAACTCTCATACAGCACGATTTTTTACATCAATTAAGATGTACAAGAAGATCAATTTGTATGCATAATAAGGAAGCATGTTTAATTTATTTCAAGCATGTCACTGGCATTTGGACTCTTTTGTCCCTTAGATCCACAGCTGGGCTTAAGCACAATGAGCGTCACCAAACCCGGTCCCCATCATTCCTCAACCAACCGCTTGCAGCTGCCATCTTTATCACGGTAGTATTATGTATAGGCAGTATTCCAACTTCATACAAACGGACGAAGCGCGAGCTATGCCTACGCGCCTCGATCTCGGTAAGCGCTCTATACGCAGACAGTCGCGACTGTGCCGCAGTGACGAACGGACGGTGTTATGTTTTTTAACAATAACTGCGCAATTTTTTAACTAAAAATAAGTTCAAGTACATATTTAATATGACGAGGAGGATATATTGTGCTGTTTTTGGTTGCATGAATTCGTCAATAACGCATCCAGAGATAACTTTTTTAAATTCCTTTTAGTTTAATTAAAAAATCGGCCAAGTGCGAGTCAGGCCTCGCTCTTTTAGGGTTCCGTTAAAAAAAATTAAATAAAAATATTTCCATGTACCCATGGAAATATTTTAATTAAATTTTTTTTATTTAATTTAATTTTTATTATTTGTTGTTATAGCGGCAATAGAAATACATAAAATGTGAAAATTTCATCTGTCTCTATTACGGTTTACGAGATACAGCCCGCTGACAGACGGACGGACGGACGGACGGACGGACGGACGGACGGACGGACAGCGTAGGCTTAGTAATAGGGTCCCGTTGGTACCCTTTGGGTACGGAACCCTAAAAAGGGGAAAAATCGGGAGTTTGAAATTTCAAAGTAAGATAACTATACCGAGTGGAGTACCATATGAAAGGTCTTTTCATGTACATTCTAAAAAAGGAAAGGAAAAATAAAACCAACCCTCTAACTAGCATAGTTTTTTTTATATTAACAATAAACCTCCACAAACAAAGTTAACGATTAATAAGCAAATTTATATAATATTATCGTTTTACTTTTACTTCTAGAGTACGGAACCCTCGGTGTGCGAGTTCGACTCGCAGTTGGCCGGTTTTTTTTAAATTAAATCTACCAATCAAAAAACAACACTTTATTGAACACTTCCAATTTAATTCACAAAGTATTTTATTTGTTTATATAAAAAAAAGTATATTTACAATCACAAAACTAAATGGAAACACAAAGTAGGCAAATGTAATTAAAATGCTGGAGGCGGGCAGCCCTATCGCATGTTTACGTACCGCGCGGCTGTAGGCATTTATGTCAAAGATACGGCCAAGTTACAATACTGTATACATAATATTACCGTGTCTTTATATAGCTGTTGTGTCTTGCCTTAGAGCGGCCACACTACATTTATTCGTACGCGATCGACGCTGGACTATGTCAAATTAACTACAAATAGACTGAAACCGTCGTCGGTCGTGGTTGGCGATATCGGAATGCTACCTTTAGCCGATTGAAGAGGTACGGTGGCTTATCGCAAAAACGCGTACACGAACTATACACTGCGCTTAGGACGTTCTTTTCGCGAACGTCCTATGCGCCGTGTATAGCTGTGCGAAAGTGAAAAATCACAGTTTAAAACGTCTGAAGCGCCGCCGTGTCTGTTACGCATTACTCACAAATGTTTTCTTCGATTTATTTATAATATACAGAGTTGCGATCCCTAGTCGAAAGGGCCGCACAAAAACGCGTGTGTGAATAGGGTATTTTACTCCTATTGAGAAATAATCTTAAAATATCTACATGAGATAGTTTAGGCAACAAGAAATCGGGAAGTGTAAGTTTCAGTTAATAAATTTTATATTTTATTTCAAAGTTTTCACTTTTTTTTTACCTATGCTACAAATATGTCAAACGCTCAAACGGTATCCGCCATTATCTATATAGTTCATCCGCTCAAATAGTTTGCAGTACAAGTACAAGGTATTTAGGAAACATGTGAAATAAATAAATACAAATTATTTAATGATTTAGTACCTCATTTATTTCAATTGTTTTAGATTAATGAAACAACACAAAATTAAAATACTGGTAGTATTAGATCTGAGGTGCGATTGTCTAAAGTTATTCCAATGATCGTAATCGTATTCGATGACATTAGCGCGAAAGTAAAATAAACCATAATAGTTATAGCTTAATTTCATGTATGCATTCTTATACGTTTACGTATTAGAGCAAGATCCCAGTGCCGCCAGACCTAAGTTATTTTCTCAGTAATGATTTGTGTACGATAGAATAGTGTTCGTAAGTCCTTTCAGTGTATGCGTACCTGCTAACTTCTGCCGGCGGCCAATTTCCAGATACCAGGTGCAAAAGGTAGGTAAAAACTAGACTAACTTATCTTAAATTCTCAGGGCTGATTTTCATATATGTTTTAAAGAATATTGTAAAAATTAATAAATTAATAAATTAATACTGCCAGACGCTTACCGCCGGCGGTAACTTTTGCCAGACGCTTTGAAGCTCCCAAAAAAATAATTTAAGTTAACTTATATTCTCAGTTCTGATTTTTATACATAATACTCAGAGAACTATTGCAATATCATCTGCAAGCTGCCAGACCTATTGGAGGGGTCAAACATCCCCCCAGACACACATTAAGTGTCCCTACGAGTATGAGTGCGAGAGTGATTTTATGGTTTTATAATACATAATATAACTTTATAACGGGTATTGTATTATAGAAGTCTTAAACAGTAATTAAATAATAGTCTGAACTTTTGATTATTTATTCACATAATAACTATAGAAATTAAAAATATTTAAATTTTTAATGAAATATTTGTACCTTTGTGTATTTTGTAGCCTACCCGTGCGAAGCCGGGTGGGTAATTTATCTTATTATTTATAATAAAGAATTAGTACTTTTAAATTCTTTTGAAATTATTATAATCAATAATAATTACTAATATTGATTAATAATTATTATAAATTATTTATTATTGATAATTAATAGTATGAATCACAACATAGGTACTTATAAGAGTATGTTGTGATTTTTTAATCTTCATTTTCATCATCATTGAAATTTGAAAACTCATCATCAAGCCAATGTTGAAACGGAATATCCAAACTATCGTCGTCTTCATCCTTCATTTCGTCTTTTGTAAAAAAAAAATTACCACATCGAACCAGTTAAAAATATGATATCGATTATCTTCCAACATCCACCCAATGTTTTCAGGACTGACAATACCAATTTGCTTCAAATGCGCGTTATTCCATAGATAGCATAGATAACTAGCTGATGCCCGCGACTTCGTTTGCGTGGATTTAGTTTTTTAAATCCCACAGGAACTCTTCAATTTTCCGGGATAAATAGTAGCCTTTGTCACTCTCCAGGTTCTTAACTATACTCTTGCATAAAATCACGTCAATACGTTGCTCTATTGCGGCATGATAGAAGGACAAACCAACAAACACATTTATAATATTCGTATGATTAGTATATGACACTAGCTGATGTGATGCTAAAGCAGTGATAGCCTAGTGGTTCGGACTGTGGTCTCCTATTTGGGTGTCGCAGGTTCGATTCGAGTATAAACGAGTAGTAGAAAAACCGGCCAAGTGCGTGTCGGGCCACGCGCAGTGTAGGGTTCCGTAGTTGGAAGTCTCAAATATTAATGCTGACTTAGGATAGTGCTTTTATTTTATTTATGAATATTGAATAAATTTTGAGTTCCATGGTTTAAATACTATAATATACTACAAAATATGCAACGTACACTACGTGTAATACCTAACTTAGAAAAAACAGATATAACTCCTTAACTAATGAACCCTACTTAGCCGTGACAGCTTTCCTTTAAAATTCATTATATATACTACTGCTGTGAATTTTTTCTTGTGTCCTATATACAACCATTTAGCTGGCAGAGGGGGGGACACTTGACTCTAATAAAATTTAGCAATTTAAAATATCATATTTCACAAACGGATCCCTAAATTGAAAAATGATGTTCCCACACCCACAATATTTTTTAAATACCTATTCAACGACACCCCACACTATGGGATAGACGAGAAAAAAAAATTCATCCCCACTTTACATGTAGGGGAGGTACCCTAAAAAAAAATATTTTTCACAACTTTATTTCACCACTTTGTCGGCGTGATTGATATTTATACCCTTGTCAAATTACAGATTTCTAGTACCAATAGTCTCTGAGCTAAACCGCGGACGGACAGACAGACAGACAGACAGACAGACAGACGGACGGACATGGCGAAACTATAAGGGTTCCTTGTTTACTACGGAACCCTAAAAAGTAGTAGAAGTAAACGAGTGAATCATGTTCTAGCGCTCATATACATATGGGGACGCTTAATGTGTGTCTGGGGGGATGTTTGACCCCTCGAATAGGTCTGGCAGCTTACAGAAAATATTGCAATAGTTCCCTGAGTATTATTGTATAAAAATCGTAACTGAGAATATAAGTTAACTTAAATTATATATTTTTTTGGGAGCTTCAAAGCGTCTGGCAAAAGTTACCGCCGGCGGTAAGCGTCTGGCAGTATTAATTTATTAATTTTTACAATATTCTTTAAAACATATATGAAAATCAGCCCTGAGAATTTAAGATAAGTTAGTCTAGTTTTTACCTACCTTTATCACCTGGTATCTGGAAGTTGGCCGCCGGCACAAGTTAGCAGGTACGCATACACTGAAAGGACTTACGAACACTATTCTATCGTACACAAATCATTGCTGAGAAAATAACTTAGGTCTGGCGGCACTGGGATCTTGGACCATATGTACGGTACGCTCCATAACGCTCCATATTAAAATCGGTTGTACTGAATTTGTGACTTTAAATCAATACAATCACGGATATTTTTACTTTGACGCTAATGTCATCGAATACGAATACGAACAATGGAATAACTTAAGACAATCGGTACCCAGAATCATCACTATACTATACAAAAATTTAGGGCGACACACCAAAGTACACAACGGGTCACAAAAGTCGCGCCGCCTTTGGCATGGACCGGCGGTCGCGTCGCTCTGTGTCGGCTTTACAAAGGGGGCCAACCATTTGACCGAACGAATTTACTATACAGACGACGGCATCACATGGCGCCTAGTGATGTTTCATCGTTTACGCGCGGCAAAACAATATTTAAATGCATTTTTTTGGTACTTATCCATTGAAACTAGTGGTTCGCCCCGAACTGAGACCTCGCGGTATCCCATAATTCCCATAAGGTAGTTTTAACTATATTATATTGTAATTAAAACGCGCCGAATCTGATGACGTCAATCGTCATCTGCTTTCGTGGATGGGATGCGTATTTACAATATTAAAGACAGCGCCATCTATTAACAGTATAGTGAAGTTTTGTTAAAAACATTGATGCCCATTAAAACTTAAATAATTTCGTTTCTTTATAATATTTATCTAATCTTAGTATTTGTTGTTCAAGTACAGAATATAACTCAAATTATGTGTAAGTTTCAATTTTTAAAATAAAGTGGTTTTAGGGATCTAGCCTCGAATAAAATCTCCACTTTGAAAGCCCGCCATTTCGTCAATTTTAGGCAAAAAAAATAAAAAAAAATACTTTTGTACTCTGCTCCAAATTATCTTTAAAATGAGATACTGCAACCCTATGAAATGCAAAAAAAAATTATTTTACTTCGCATTCGCTTCTATGAGAGCCCCCCTGAAATAAAGATTTTTATCACTTTTTAAGCCATTTTCGGCTGGAGGTCATCGGTTTACATATTATATCTAAAATTGAAGTAATTACGTTCAGTAATTCAGAAGTTATAAGGCTCTGACAGACGGACGGACGGACAAGTGCAAATTCACTCAAGTAGACTCAAAGACCTTCGCTTCGCTCGGTCGAATATATATAATTGAATAAAAATTTATTAAATTTTCTAGTAGTATATTATCATCTTAGGATCAAATTTAGACACTTTTCAAAAAAAGAGTAAAATACCCTATCAGGGGAAACTAAGGAGCGGCAAAATTTTAATATGGAATTGTTTATTCTCGCACGTTGCTCTCCTTCTGGACGCAACACAGACGCGTATACGCGGAAACACTTCGGAGCGGTAGTGCCCCTTCTGGAGAAGTTCTTAGTATAAAAACGTTAGGAACGGGAATTGCAACTGGAGAACCGAAATTGTAAAGCTCTAGTCCAAAAGATCGCACAAATGTAAACGGTGGCCGCGACCCGAGCGGGCGATGTGGGCGGGGCGTTACCCACCTATGCGACGTAGGTGTAGACCTTGCGGTCGTCGGGCGTGCGCGCCAGGTACTCGCGCTCGATCAGCCCCTCGATGCGCTTCTTGATGATGACGGGCGACGGCAGGAAGCGCGCGCGGAGCTGCTCCGTCACCTCCGCCACCAGCAGCGTGTGCTGAAACAGTCCACACAAATCAACTAACGCCCGTTCTATCGGAATCTGTTGAAAAGTTACCTAGCAAGTCTAGCAACCTTGGACATTGTATGGACTTTTTCAGTCGTTGCTAGGTTACCTAGAGACAGATTACAGACAGATTGAATATAAGAGTGTGTAAGAGTCACAGGTTGGCCTACGTGATTTAATATATATTTATAAGAACCGGGCGTAAGACAACAAAGCCTGCTGTGGGATTGTCTAAAAATGATTGCATCAGTTTGACGATCGCAGATTGGCTGGCACTGTCGCGCTGTTGGTTAAAGAGTAATGATGCAGCAAAAACCCCGTTTTAGCCACCTGCAGCGTGTTCATACAAATCAGCTAAAATAACAAGGCCTGAGAGGCTATTCTCTATCTCAGTGGCTTTAGAAAACAATGGAAAGTTGTTAACTAAGAACTGTCAAACTCTCATTTCGTAATATTAAATGCGTGTTTGACAGTTCTTAGTTAGCTATTTTCGATAGCCATCAAGAAATAGAATAGCCCTATTCGCAAAGAATCTGTTCCACCAATCTGTACATTGTTTAATGGAGATAAAGTTCAAACTACAATGTAACATTTTACGTTTCCTTCATCCTAATGTCATACAAGTATAAAATGTAGCGCAGGATATACGTCCACCTTATTGCGCGTCTCGCGTCGCTCCGACTCACCCTTGGCCGCTCCAGTTTGGATCTCAACTGCCACTTACCGCCATCTTCTTCCTGGCCTTCATGATGCGCACAATGGCCGCCTCGATCTCGTGCTTGCGATCCTCATCCACCTTATTGCGCGTCTCGCGTCGCTCCGGCTCCGATTCTCCTTTGGCCGCTACTGTTTGGATCTTAACTCTGAAAAAACCATCACACTAACAATTCGGATCCAGTTTGTATTTGCACATTACTTACAACTCGTCTTATCAACAATTACCTACGTTTACGAATTACGGACGAACGGACATACCTATGTAACTTAGAAGTAAAGGCGTCGTTGACGTAGAACTGGTGCGACGGCTCGATCTCCTTGGTCTTGGGGTGCTTGATGAGCACTCGCTGCGTGGGTTTGCCCATAGCTAGTGACTGCAGCGCGCGCACAAGGTCTTTCTCGGGGATGTCTGTCTCGTTCAGTATTTCCTACACATACAAGTGCGAGTGTATTTAGATTTTTATAGACACTAAATTGTACCATTTATTTTTTATTTAAGTACATATTTTACAATTACATGATTTAATAAACTTAAGCCCAAAGTATGCTTCATTATATTCAAAATGGCCAAACTGATACTATTAGTTAGAAATTTATGGCATCATAAACATGTAAACAATAGTTGTCAGCCAATCACAATCATTAGATCCAGATGTGTGACGTCAATGGCGGCGTATAAATTGTCCGAATCGGAAGGCAGTTTGGATAGTTAGGAAGTTAGTTAGGGACGGCCAGTTCCAGAAAGAAGTAGAAGATAATTATTTTGAACTAGCTGACACAGCGAACTTCGTACCGCCAACTTATCTATTATAATTTTTTTTGTGTTTTTTTTTTTTATTAAGTATTAAAACCTTCCGTGGATCTTAAGGAACATACAAAAAAATAAATTAACCAAATTGCTCCATCCATTCTTGAGTTATGCGCTTACCAACATTCATTTTTATTTATATAGATTACCTAGACTATTGGTCTCGGTCCTTGAATAATATTATTAAAGGTTTCCCACGGTTCTTTATAAGTTAGGGCGTGGTCTACTGGGCATGGAAATACAGGCATAGGGCGCCGGGGGCAGTCAGTTGCGGATTGAATTCGAAGCAATCAAGTGTGAAATAGTGAGTGAGAATACTTTACTACCGTTCTTTATTTTAGTGATTTGTAACTGTGTGATCAGATAAAGTTCGGCCGTTCAGAGAATGCGTCCCTGACAGCTATCAGTTAGATTTAGAAAAATATTGTTTACCAAGTTATTTGACACTCAGTTTGGCACAAAATTATAACATTAATTGATTATTGATGTAATAATGTTGTTTTAATGCTCATCAAATTGTTAAAACGGTAAACAACCAGCAATAATATTTTTATCGTAACTGCAACGCCATTACAAAGTTACGTCGTCAGTTCAATCGCGACGTGTCAGGAACGCATTCTCTGAACGGCCGTAGTATAATACACGTTCTTCTGTTGGCATTTTATTCGCATCTTAGGGATCGTCCATTAGTGACGTGAGACTCGAAAGGGGGGGGGGGGGTCGGTCGGGGGGTAAGTTCTTAACTATACCCATGCAAAAATCACGTTAATGCATCAGATGCTTCGTGATTGAAGGACAAACCAACAAAAAAACACACTTTCGCATTTATAATATTAGTAAGGATAGTAAAGATTAGTAAAGATTAGATTAGTAAAGATAGTAAGGATGTATCTTTTTATAAGTGATACATTTTTTTCTGTGCTGTGATGTAGATTGAATTAAAATTATAAAAAATGCGTGAGTGTCCTGGAACACTCGGTTGGAACTAAGTGCTTTTAATAATAAAAAGAAATAATCTTTAGGTAGGATTCGAACCCCCGAACCGATAGTTTCACTCCTTCGTTTATCCGCTACGCCACCAGAGCTAAAATGGAACGCGTGTAATAAACGAAGGCAACAAGTGTCATGACGGAAAATTCTTACACTTTTTTTGCCTAGCCTCCATCCGCTAAACTGTCCGAAAAGGAACTTCGTTCCAAAAATATACATGCATGTCGTTAGTCTCTCACCTCATAGGTGAACCGCTCGCGCTTGTTGAAGAGCAGCAGCACGCACATCTGGAAGGTGGACACTTGTATGATGTGGCGGCGCGGCGCGGGCGCGAGCGCGAGCGCGGCGGCGGGCGGCGAGCGCGGCGGCGACGCGGGCGCCGCGTGCGCGCGGAACGTGGCGTGCAGGTCCGCGCTGCCCAGCTGCGGCTGCAGCGACAGCTGCCGCCCCGAGTGCTTCGCTAGGTAGAAGCTGAAACGAACCGCACATATTTGGTGCTCATTTTTTTTAAATGAATAGCAAGCAAACGAGCACGCGGATCACCTGATGTTATGCGATTACCGCCCTGATGAACATTTGTAGCACCAGAGGCACCAACGATGCGTTGCCAGCTTTTCAGGATTTTGTCGGTCCGCCCCTTGAATATCCCCCTACTGTAATAAGTGGAACAGTGGAAGGGAGTTGGTTGCAGTTTGATAGTACATATAAGATCTGGCACAGCAGACAGTCGAAGTGCTCCAGGCACCCAGGTGGTGAGGGTAAAATTGCATTGGGTGGCGTGCGGTGCGGTTGTAGAAGAGACAGGGATAAGGTGAAATAGCTCTTCCGAACACTCCCCGTTATATAGACGTCATTTTTTTGTACACTATCTCTAAACTTAACTATGACAGAACACGCAACAGAATTTAACTACCAATAATTATTACATTCCATTGTAATGTACAGCAACGAACATAATTAAGAAGTAACATCTTGCGATGCCATAGAAATCCAACTGCCACCAATTCGGCAAAAAGGCTCGGTTTGGGCAAGGTTTTCATCAATTATTATATCATTGTATTATTTTAATAATGTGACCAAACACACATTAGTTTATTGAATGCTAACAGGCACGGTTTTGTAACAGCTGCTATCTTACTCTTCAACTTAAAAACTCACAACTTCGTAAAGTAGCGAGTATAATAATATTATTTGTGTAAAAAACTGGTGAGAAGTTTCTTTCGAATGACGCCTGTTAGCAGTTGAACATTTTTTTTTCATTTATTTGGTTTACCAACAGCTTATACATTTACATAAACAATAAAAACTAAATTAAATCAAACAGTACTTAGATAAAATGTTAAACTAATTACAGGTAAACACCGCATGCATAGTGATAAGTTACCAATTTTACAACTTAAGTACTTAAATTAATAACATTTAACAAGGACAGTAAAAAACAAATAAGAAAAGCATCAAAAATAGGTATTTAGAAAAGGTATTACAAAAATAAAATACTAAAGCAGAAACTATAGCTTGCCCAATGCTACATGGACCGATTTCCGAAAAACAGCCAGAGAGTCACCATGTATGTCTGGGGTATGAAACTTGTTATAAAGTTTGCTAATTCTAGGAATTGGTGAGTTAGCTCCCATAACCGTAGAACGGCGGGGAAAAGATAAAGGGGTTTTGATGGCAACACTCACGATCTGAACACTTCGAAGGCGGTTCTGGGCGGCGTGGGGATGTTGCACTTGGGCGTGGCGCTCTGCGTGGGCCAGAAGCCAGTGGTGAGCACGCGCACTGACAGGTCCACACCGTGCAGGTTCGTCTGACAAACATCACCTTACTATATAATAGGGTATTTGACTATATTAAAAATATCGTTTCATTTGGTGTCATCCTAAAAGATTATTATCTAAAAACATTATTCCATACGACAAAACTAAAAAATAAAGTTTTATTTAATTATAAAACATTAAATAAAATTGCTATAATTCCGGCCATGGTCACGTGATCGAAAACGTTCCGTGATTTCGAATGACGTCACAGTCCACACCACCTATGGGCTGTGGAATTGTCATTGTTTGAAATGTGAACTGTGACGTCATGAGAGCAAATGGAACGTTTCGGCGGCAATTTATTTTTTTGAATTTATTTCTCGATTTTTATGAAAAATACTGAAAATTATGCCGAAATATACGTTTTGTTAGCTTCAGCATAGCATTATTAACAATTTAAGAAGATTTTCTAAAAGTAGTCAAATACCCTATTAACATAACATTTACAAAGACGGCAGCAAACCATCAATCTCTTAAGCAACCGTTGCTGGACTGGACTTACGGATTTTAGAGCCTAATCGGGGAGACGCGGCTTTGATCCCTGGCACGCCTCTGATTTTTCGGAGTGACGTGCGGTTAAGTAATTAGCAAGTGTAAATTAAAAATTTTATGTTTAAAAAACAAGCTTTTAGTAGCTGGCTACATCGTCAGACCCTGGCTATCATCTAGTACCAGACTACTTGTCAAGACGAATCAAACGAGCCCAAACTCGATGGGGTTACTTCGTTTTATTACAGAGTTGCCAAAACCACCTTCCGGCTTCATCATGAGACCCTGAATATCATCTAGGACCAGACTACTTGTCAACACTAATCAAACGAGTCTAAACTCGATGGTATTACGTCATTTTATTACAGTTACCAAAACCACCTTCCGGTTTTATCATCAGACCCTGATCAGATTAGACCCTGGTAACCATCTAAAACAAAATACTCGTTAAGAATCAAACGAGCCGAAAGTCGATGGGGTTGCGTCGTCGTTTTATTACAGAGTTCCTATGACCACCTTCCAGCACCATCATCAGACCCTGGTTACCATTGAAAGACAAACTACTCGTGAAGACAATTAAAACGAGCCCAAACTCGATGAAATTGTGTCGATTCATTGCGAAGTTCCTATGGCCACCTTCCAGCTCCATCATCAGATCATCACCATGTCATCATAATATTGCATTGTCACGCGATTTACACATACATGTATGCAAAATTTCAGCTCAATCGGTAACCGGGAAGTGAATCAAATTTAATTTGCAAGATTTGATGACGAACATCGTTGATGACAAACATATTGGGACAGGTGAAACTAACTAAAAGCTTGTAAAAAGCTTCGATGGTGAAGGAAATCTTCGTGAGGAATCCTGCACGCCAGAAGTTCTCCATAATATTCTCAAAGGCGTGTAAACTCTAAAAAGCATTGGGCCAGCGTGGTTGGCTATAACCCTTCTCTGAGGAAACATGTACTCAGTAGTGAGCTGTTGATGGGTTTTTGGTGCCAATGATGATGATAAGTAAAATAAGATTTTACAATCAAATGTCTAATCTGCCCCATCCCAATCCCTTTCCCTTATTAACTCAGTGAACTTGAAAAGGAAGAATTGACATTGGGTATTTGTTTTTTTGTTTTTTTTTATGTTTTTTTTTTATTAAAATGTTACAAAAAACTTATAGCTAAACTAATCTAATTAATTACTATACAAATCATGCCCGCGTGGAATAGTGCCAAGAATACTGGCTGCATTTCCGCGCTGGACAGCCAGGCTGATCCTTTGCGCAAAAAATGAGCCAGCCCTTCTGTCACCAGATGAGGCAATTAACCGCGGTGAAATGTCTCATTGTGAAATGTTTTGATTGTTGTCAAAATGTTGATATTCATTAATTATAATCAGAGGTCGGAATTAGGTAGAGTTATTCATGTACTTACACTGATTTCATACAGCGAAAGAATAAAGTGGATATGCCTCAAATCCCGAGATTAATTTTAAAGAGCAGAAAAAATCCCGTGATTTTTTAAATAAAAAGTTATTTACTTTTACACAATTTAAACTACTGCACGCACGACGTTGCAAAACTTACATCAATGACATCGGATGTCCAAAGTTGCAAAATACCAATACGCGCGATGTTGCCACATTTGTAGTTCGCACAACATAGCTTGTGAGAACAAAAGAATACAATAGCGCAAATGCGGAGCACTCCCCGCTTAACGTAATGTACTAGATTGTGTCTCTTTCTACCGCATTCAAACTATCTATTAGCAATGAATCGGTTTACTCATTCACTCAGCTCATTCGCTTACCTCGGTTGCGCTCACAAATTGCGAGAGCTTAGAAGATAAAATGGAAAAAGTCATGGATAGAAATCCTGATTTGGACACTATCAGAAATATAGCAGAAAAAATTTCTTCCTGCACTAATGACGAGGAGGAGGAAGTGTATAAATTTGCTAACCTCACCTCAGTTGACGTAGAGCGATCTTTTTCAATCTATAAATGGATTTTAGGAGACATTCGGAGAAATTCATTGAAGCCAAAAAATATTGAATAGCTTATGGTTATATATTTTAATTCTCACAAAAGTTATACAGTAATGTCGGAAGCGAACACTTCAAATCTTACTGGTATTCAATCGGACAATTACTCGGCTATAAATATATAAATATATTAAATACTCGGCTGGGCAGCGTTCGGGAAGCTCCGAGATGTCTTCTCGTCCAAAATACCTCAGTGCCTGAAGACTAAAGTCTTCGAACAGTGCGTGTTGCCAGTGATGACTTATGGATCCGAGACATGGTCGCTAACTGTGGGCCTCATAAGAAAGCTTAGAGTCACTCAGCGAGCGATGGAGAGAGCTATGCTTGGGGTATCCCTGCGAGATCAAATCAGAAATGAAGAGATCCGCAGGAAAACTCAAGTCACCGACATAGCTCAGCGAGTCGCGAAACTGAAGTGGAAATGGGCGGGCCACATAGTTCGAAGAGCTGATGGTCGTTGGGGTCCCAAGGTGTTGGAGTGGCGACCCCGCACCAGTAAACGCAGTGTTGGCAGACCCCCCACTAGGTGGACCGACGACATCAGACGAGTCGCAGGGAGCCGCTGGATTCAGGCCGCGCAAGACCGAAGCCTGTGGAGGTCCATGCAGGAGACCTATGTCCAGCAGTGGACATCTAAAGGTTGATAATGATGATGATGATGAATCAATCGGACAAGGAAAATGATTCTGATGGGCCGTTTGAATAAGCAAAACCTCACGAGTCTAGGCTAGAAGCAAAGTATTCGCTCGTATTTTTAAAAAAGGCGAAATATGCATATGAGAATTTGCTTAAGACTATTAATAATTTGTATTGTGAATTAATGTAAACTAATAAAAATTGTATGTTAATTATCTTTGTTTTATTTGTCTATCTCTGACGTTCTTATTATTATTTAGTTGTAATATTGTTGGCCACACGGGATTGTCCATTAGAAATCCCGGGAAGGTCCACATCAATATCCAACATTTCGATGCAAGTACATAAATAACTCTACCTAATTCCGACCTCTGATTATAATTGAAAATGTAACATGCAAGAATAACATTTGTAAAAACAGAAAATAAATCGGCCAAAAAAACAAATAAGTTATAAGCTATTTTATTGCGACTGTATCTCTCTTTCTAAAACGAAATTTTCTCTAGTGTATAGAGCTACTGACTTGTGATGTCACACGCTAGTAGTGCTCTCTCTGTCTAAAGCCGAGACTAGATAAGATGGCATTGTGTTTATAATATTTAAAACTTTATTTTAAATGTACAGGGTTAATTTTAATTTACCAACAACCTCCCACATCCCACTTCTGTGCATAATACTGAACAACATTTGTTCATCGACTTTTCACATAAGTCAATAAATTCACAAAAAAAAATCTGAGTTTTTGTTGAAGTCTGTCATTTTTTTTAACTCTATGGTGATTTTATGTAATGTCTTTTCCACACCTGCGTGAAGCGTCGAATACTTAACGTCCGAAGTTATCGCTTCATATTTACAAATGCTTTGTGATGTGTATTACTAACATCAGGCTGAGCTATCGTCCATAGTCCATAATTTTGCGTTAATCCAACACCAACAAAGCTTTCTACGGCGACATACGTAAGTATCGGAGAGGCATTAAGTACCGAATGTCGAGTCGGCGCGTCAAATACGCCGCCCATTCCCTTTGACACGTGCAGCGTAGAGTTTTTAACATTTTAGAACAGAAAAATAAATATTATTTATTTTTGTATGAAATAAAAAAAAAATTTTAGGAACTTTAAAAAGTCGTGGAACAAAAGTTATTTACTTTGATGCATAGAAGTTGCCTGTAGAAGGTTGTTGGCATTTTACAATTAACCCTGTATAAAAATAATATCAATCGAATACCCTATTAAGTGAAGAGAAAAGAGATAAATAGGCACATACAACTAATGGAAGTAATAAAATAAATTCACCCCTGAAGACAGCACATGCTCCTTGAACTCCTCCATGATGGTGTTGGACACTGTCATGTCTTTGAACATGCCCTCCAGCTTTGATGTGAACTGGCAGCCGCATTCAGTCTGAAAATAGTTTTAATGCTTCAAATGACCACATCACTGCTGGTTGGGTTGTAAACATTAGATGGCACAATGCTTTTCAACAGACTTCAAAAATGGAGAAGGATGTCAATTATTAACTTTTTTTTTTGTTTCTTGGTCCTATTGGAACATGCAGAATATCTGATGAAGGTATTTGAAGTTGAAACACTGAACTGTCAAAACAGACAATCAGGTTAGCTATTGTCTAAAAATTGCCGATCAAAATCGTATTCATTTTACTTGGTGATGGTGAAATATTTACAAGTCACTAATTACTACATGGTTACTTATTTTAATAAAATTTACTCTACTGTCCACATTCAAAACAAAGATCGCTCAAAAAAAGGATAAAATTGGTAGTCAAAAAGCTGAAAATATCAACAAAACTATATTAAAAATAAAAAACTTATCAGGCTTTTCGAACGACCAATAACTACATAATATCCTGCTTAAAGTCTTACTTAAATTCTGCAAAATTCTTTACGAAATCGAAAAACAGACTTTAAGCAAGATATCTGAACGATAAACTGCAAGTATTTTTCAAAAAAAATTTAGGGACACTTACAAAAATTGTCCAGTTATCGGTAAAGAATTTTGCAGAAAAGTACGGGAGGGAGCGGGGGTGCATACGAGTGACTAATCGTTTATTGAGTTCTCTATCTGCGAGACATCACCGATCATACAGTGAAAATCCCGCGGTTCCACGTCTTTCAACAAGCCGTCTTTCTGGGGAATGTTTTAAACCAATTACGTTTTAACACTGTATGTACTGTTTAATAAAGTATGCATTAGAATTATATTAACTCGTATACTTAAAAGTCTAGGTCCACAACTAACGCATAGGCAACTTCGTGAACCAGTAAAATAATTTTACTAAAGTTTAGCTAAAGAACATCCCTCAGGGCTTTGACATTAAAAAAAACATTTATATTTTCGCAATCTTCATCTACTGATTAATTATTGATATACTTTTTGACGTCAGCAAAAGGGGTATAAGCCAATCAGAATGTTTATATGGTGAAGATTGATGTCACGTATCACTCTGATTGGTGTTGAATCCAATATGGCGGATTGCTGTATTTTATAGTTTTATTTTATTAAAATAAATATCAATCTCGCTCAAAATAGAAAAGTATTTGTATGAATCCTATTTCATTAGATAATTTCCATGATTCTTAGTTACAACGTAAAAACGACACACCCATAGCTGGAAATGTTTACCTTCAGTTTGGAAATCATGTTCTTTTCGCTGTCGTCGGAGACGGATTTGTTGAGCAGGAGCCTCTTGGCGAGGTGCTGCTTGTAATAGCGCTCGAATACGTCCTTCTCCTGCAGGAAACGGAACAGGACCATAGTCTTGTCCAGGACTGCTTCTATTTCTTGTTCACTCATCTAAATAATAAAGTTAGTATTATATAATATAGGCGCAGGTTCATCATGGTTTATTTCGGCTGAGCGAGGATATGTGGGCGATGAATGAAACTTGACAACTGAATTCTTCTTTGAACACAAAATTATAATCTTCCAATCAAACAAATCAAAATCAGTCACTAACTACATGATATTTCTTCTGCTAGTTAGATAATCCAATTTGAGCAGGAAATCCTTAGATCAGTACGGTAAGTACAAGATTTGATAATTAACTATAAATAGTAAACTATGACATTACCATCAAAGTAAAATAAACCATAACTGTATTGGGTTAGAGCTCAATTTCGTTTAAGTATTCTTATACGTTTACATAAAGAAAACGCTCCAAATTAAAATCGTCTGTATTGAATTTGTGACTTTATATCGATACTATTATGGTTCATTTTAATTTGATGGTAATGTCATAGTTTACTATTATGATCAAATGAATTAAAACTCGGACTAACCACACAGGATATTAAAACAGCGATTCGTCGCAGTCGTGCTGCGCTGGTTACCAAGAGATTATTTATAAGATGGCTCCCTCGCTACTAACTACGCGACGCTCCGCTAGAGGGCCTAACACACTCTTGATATAGACGCACCGTTATATTATCTTATCTTAATATATATAAATTACGTGTCACGTTGTTTGTCCGCGATGGACTCCTAAACTACTTAACCGATTTTGATCAAACTTCGTAACTATCTGTAATTTGTTCCAAACTTGAAAGATAGATAGTTTTTTTTGGATAAGGATAGTTTATTTCTTTTATTTATATAGATAAGGTGGCGGTACGAAGTTCGCCGGGTCAGCTAGTTATATATACTTTGACGTGATAACGTCTTATAAATCGATGAACACCGGCTGCACGCACGAAAAAGTGTCACGTCCGCCGGAGCCTGAGCGTGCAAGCGAGAGCGCGGAACAAGCGATAGAGAGGCACGATCGGCCCAAGCGTTTATAGAGCGCCCGCCAATCAATGTTTTTTATGACGTTATCACCGACATTACAGACAACCAATTTTTTTAACTAACCTTTGCTCCCCCTATCTATTAAAATGATTTTACTTTCGACGACTTCCCTGGCACAGTGGTGAGCGTTGTGGTCTTTTATCTGGGAGGTCTCGGATTCGAAAAAAGAAACACGTGCCGATAGATTGAGGACAGTTCTAAAACCCCTTAGCACGAAAGTTATGACGACGCCGTCTGTGCGTACAACGTAAAAGTGGAATTCTAAAATGCAAGTTTCAGAGAAAGTTTTCGGTCGAAGGGAAAAAATAAGAATCTAAAAAAAAAATAATCAGTCAATCTTTTTTAATTAGCTGTAAGTTATCTTTGTAAAATAAAATAAAATAAAATTTTGAGCAAGCTTACCCCCTTTTCACCTTTCTTGAGTTTTCCATCGATGAATAAAGACAGAAACTCGGGAGATTTATTGTTAAGGTTGAGGAAGTATTCAAAGTCTGAAGCAATCATGTGTTTGAATATTTTGTCGTTGTTGAACGAGTTATGCAGGAAATGGTCGAATCTATCTTTCAGATCAAGGAGGTTCTGAAACAAAATAAAAACTATAGAGCTTACGTTAGGTTACACCATGTAAGGGAAGATGAAAAAGAAAACAAGTACTTGTACAAATGTTCTTCCAGCTGTAATTATTTTGAAAAATTTTTTTCTACGGTGACGTCAGTGCGCACGGCGTTATCACGGCACAACTTTTCAATCGATTTTGATATTTTGCACAGATATAAATTGCGGCCTGGTCGGCCGTCGGACACTTTTCATACTTTAGGGTATAAATTTCGCGTTATGAAGTATCAATAAGACTATTTTGATGATTTTTGTACGTACATCTATACTAATCTACATTTTCATCACGCTCGCACACACGCGACAGCAGCTTGTACATGATCGCGGGTTCCAGTGTGTCACCTGAGTCCGTACGTACCTGCACGTAGGCTATGGCGTTAGTGTTGTGGTGTGTGTCGGTGACGAGCGCGCGGCCCTGCTCGCGCAGGTTGGCCGACACCGCGTCGGCCACCGTGCGCAGACCCTCGCTCACACGCGACAGCAGCTTGTACACGCTCGCCAGCTCCACTGTACGCGTGTGCATTAACATGTGTACCACACCAGAGTTCTCCATCTGTGGGAAAATTATTCACATTATTAACACTAATCTAAATTCAAAGAATGGTAAAAAAACCAAGTGTATAGTGAAAAAGTACCAATTAAAAGATTTCGCTAATAGTCGTATCATTAGGATAAAAAGGGGAAGAAAGCTCACAGAGTTTTTTTTATTAAAACAATTACCTATACAAGCATAATATGAAAAATTTATAAATAATATTTTGAGAAAACTAATTCTCAAAATATTTACTCCACCCACCCACAACTGTTGTCGTCTGCGTGTAGTACAGTTTTTAAAAGTTTAATGCTAAGGATCAAAATTTCCCTACATTCGTTCTGCACATAAACCCGCATGCACGCTCGTCCGCCCGCACGTACGCTCCCACACCCGCACCGCAGCACGTACCTCCACGATGGTCTTCATGTGCCGCTCGATGAGCTCGTGCTCGAGCACGGCCACGATGCGCGGCTCGGTGCTCTCGTCGAGGTAGTGGCGCGCGCGCTCCGCCTCCTCGCTGATGCGCGCCTCCACGCGCCCGATGTACACCGCCGCGCTGTTCTCCGCCAAGAACTTCTGAGATTCCATCTGTGCACACAGGACACATTTGTTAGTTGCAGGCCAATTCTGTAAATGCTGCAGGCCGATTCTGTAAAAGCTGCATCAATCATTGCTATAGTGTCAATTGAGGTGATTGGCTGAATTTATCCAGTTCTTTCTGCTACCATTTTGCATTTTATCCAATAGCAAGTGAGTATCACTCAATGGCTAATCAGAGGCGACTACAATCGTCACACTGTAGCAATCATTTTTCGAGAATCGTGCAGCTTAGAAATGTGTTTCGAGAATTGAAATATTGAGTAGTGCCGTCTGGCACGCATTCCATCTTGCACATGATTATAACGTGCATCACCACTCCATGCTACTTTACAAAGGGGTTGTTTCAAATATATACGGAAGCCTGGGCCAGGTCTTTGTACAGCCTTTTAAAATGTTTGGGGTCATGAAATAGTGTTTATTTTTCTTTATTTCTCATTAAAAGGCCTTTTTTACGAAGTAAAATGCGAAGTTATTTTGCAAAATAAAAGCGCAACAACATGGCGTTCTTTTTGACAATGACACGTAAGTACACGAGTCATGATGACATTTGACATAAAAATAACCTCAATTGACAGCAATTGACGTTTGACAATTGAAATGACATTAACATGACGTAACGTCATTACCAACATAGACAACAAAAGCAGATGGATGCACTCCGGGAGTTGATATTCTACAAATGTACCCAATTATCAATTTCATATTTGTACCTCTTATTCACTGTAAAACTACAAAAAAGCATATTTTATTTCAATTTCTATGACTTAATACTATTTTTTGGTATAACAAGTATCTGGCCCAAGATAAAAACAACCCCTTTGTATAATATACCTTAGCAATTATAGTTTTGAGAAGGGCGATTGTCCAAATAGTTATAATTGAATTATTCGAACAGTGAGCTATTCGTATGTTTCATACACATTCGTCCGTCTCCACAACAGTTACCCTATAGAACTCGGCCGACTGCAGCAGGAAGGGTTTCTCGAAGTCCTCCTCGTAGACGGAGCGCGAGTTGATGCCAAGCACCATGAGCATCTGGCACGCGTTGCGGATGGCGAGCCGGTCCACCACCTCGCCGCGCCGCTCGCGCGCCACTAGCTCCAGCAGCGTCTGCCGCAGGTGGTCGCGGATGCAGCCGTAGCGAACCACCTACGTGTGCCCAATAGCTTCCATCAATAAGTGTAATCAACAAACAAATAACCTGCCGTTTCTTGGTGGTTTTTCAGTGGGAATGACATTCTGAACAGTGATTTACTTTATTTATTTTTATTTTATTTATTTGGGCCCAAACAGTTTACATAACACTTGCAATTAATTATTTATAAATATAAAAAACAAATACAGTAAAGTAAAGTAGCCTCTAAATTCTAAAAGTTTAAAACGTAAAAATGTTATAGGTTTTATGTTTTATATTTACTAAAATTAATCTTTATATGTAATATGGAAAACATATTTTTATATAAAAAATAGGAAAATGAAATCGACAAAACAAAAGAAACACTACATGTGAAAACATTTGAAAATTAAATTTTAAGTTTATTATTTGAAAAAACGTTTGAATTCTATTCTAAGGTACAAAATGCTCTCATACAAAATACCATTGAAAAAGTGTGGCTGGAAAATATATCCCCACATCCAAATTATTCTCATTATGCAAAAATTAGCTTTACAAGAGACTTCATCAACATGGAGTTAGATTTTTAAAAATCCAGCAGAAACCCTGTTTTCCCAGGATAAAGGTATCACTCCAGCATGAACGCGCGAAAAAATTATCTCCCTTTTCTCGTATTATCTTTAATATCTCTATCGAAGCTAACATATTGGTTCGTCTCGTTACGTCAAAAGTACAGACAAAATTATTTTCTCTATTTTTCTCTACGAACTCTAACATGGCGAGTGGCGACGTTATTTTCTCGAATTTCGAAGTTTAAAAGAGTAAACGAGAAATCAGTCTACATCGACAAATCTCTCTCTTTTTGCGAGATATCACTTCGACGTGGACTACGACGACTACATGGCGACTGTGATATCTATACCTATATTACTGTGTGATTGAGGAACTAATCAACAAACCCCACTTTCTCATTTATATTACCAGCTGTCACAAACAAATAATACACACCTGATCTCTAAATATAATGAGTCCTAAGTTGTAAACATTGTCCACATCATTCTGTTGCACATACACTCTGTCCATGTACATGAGTATGTCGCGTATCATCACCATACTGGTCTGGTGGTCTGTCCACGCATTATTCAGTGTTTGCAGGAACCCATTGTGCAGAGAGTGAAGTACGTCTTCACGCACCTTAAAGTAGATAACCCATTTTTAGTATAAAATCTTAACATCAGATAAACGTTTATATTAAGATGCTCAGGTGACTAAGCAATTTATAATAGCACTCTAGAGGTCAGTCAGATAGGTTTATGTGCAGTTGGGGTGTTTGGATATTGTTAATAATAACTTATAAGTTCTTTCCTTTGTGATTTTCACTAACCTCTAACTTTTGAGTTTTGACCAAAACTAAATTCAAAATTTGAGTCAGAACTGCTGACAAAAGTACATATTGTGATGGTCAAGAATTCTGACTGACATAAATATTAAAAACGAGTGTGGCAAGACTTGTTAGGATCTTAAATACGCAATATTACCTTTGTTTCCAAATGATGCGTGACAACCTCCTTTAAACCTGTGTACAGTCTTTCTCCATATTTATGAAGAACCATAGTGTATGCATTTCTATATAGCTCTTCAAAGGACAGCCCAGAATTATTCTTCTTTTGTATTTCTTGTATTGCATTTTTTAGTAAACTCCATATATTCTCCACATACTTCGAATCCATAGTCATCTAAAATATATTAAATTACATTTTAAACTCACTGATGCTTTTGACTCCATTTCCATGGAACTCTTGAATTTTCCAGCATAACTAGTAACCTAGATCAAGCATTGTATAAATATTCTTTATCTGACTTAGAAATTTTCATTAAAATTGGCTGTTTTGAAAATTGCTAGATTAAAATTATGAGCGTAAAAAGAGGTAGTATAGACACTTCATTCATTTAAGTGTATAATTTAATATAAAAAATTCTTTTTATAAAACTGACTTCAAACATCTGTGCCACTACAAAGTATAGAATTTACTGTTGATTTTTTAAAAACTGCTCGACCGATTGTGATAAAATTCAAATGGGACCACTTGGGTAGTATATATATATACCCTTTCAAACAAAAAAAGAATTCTCCGAATCGGTTCAGGCGTCTTCAAGTAATCGGTGAACATACATTAAAGAAAAAGATTTCAACAAATTGAAAACCTCCTCCTTTTTGAAGTTGGTTAAAAATGCTGAGAAATAAGCCCCTGTAAGTTTAAACACATGTAACATAATAAATTTTGTATTCAGTAGCTTGTAGTCTAAGTGTAGGTATATAATGTTTATTGTTTTTAGTGTTAAACTAAATAAATCATTTATTATATTTTTTTTAAATTTATGCATTTATATTGTGTATTAACTTCTTTGAATGGAATATCAGTCAAAGTGATCTGTAACTCCAATGCAATTTATGGCATCCAACTTCATGAGCTATGTGTTTACAAATTTTATCATAAAATATTATAAATCTTTACATAATAATATAAAACATAATCCCTCTGCTGTATTTGTCTGTCTGTGTACACTAATCTCAAAAACTACTCAAGGGATTTTCATATGATCTTCATTAATGGATAGACTGATGCTGCAAGAAGGCTTTTATAATTTAAACAGGTTAAATATTGTAAATTGACCTAACTATGATAATAAATTGTCAATAGAGTCCAAATCCTGCTGAGAACTTTACTGGCTTATAATGTCAACAATTAGATTTATAAGAAATAGTAATATATTGTGGAATTGTTGATCTTCTTCAATGGTTTCAAAATGAGTTTTCAATGCTACATAATATCTATCTCTTATGAATAACTCACGATAAACAAAAATTGTATTTCAATAAAAATAGAGCTTGGTAGGAAATGATATCTGTGGATATCCTGTAAAACACGTTCAAAGCTGGGGGTACCACTAGTTTATTAGTTTAGAAATAACACACCCATGTGTCAGGATACATTTGATAATATGGTTCTGAATAATTCCACACTTGAAATTTTCGAGTCATCTTGAAAGGATGTATTATATAAACTATCATATAAACATTGTAACAAATGGTAATAAATGTTAGAAAACACAAATATAATCACAGTAACAAAATTATATTATGCTTTTATAATCAATTTTATCTCTTGTCAAAATAAATTGTAAATATGACATAATGAACACAAAAATTTAATTTCAAACAGAAACTGAATTTGTATTTCTAATTTTGAATTATCATCAGCTGTCAAATGAAATTTGATGTTGCAATATGAAATAATAATGTAAAAGAGTTTATCCAAAAAAAGAAGTGTTAGAATATTATGCTATAACCACACTACACTAGCGGCACGCTATGATGGCCGGTTTGACGTTTGTCCGCTCATGAAGTTCCGTATTAATTGATAACGACTTTGAAGGAAATAATTGTATTACTTTATTGACGATAGTGATGTGCAGAGATTCATAAATTTTATCGAATGTAGTTTTAGGTTTAGGACTCAAAATTTATTTATTAAATTGATTTCTAAAATGTATACAAGTGTAGAAAAATCAGTTTGCACCATTTAAGGGGTGAATGTACTTGTGAATATGAACAATTTTCACTATGTGGACAAACCTCTGAAATCGCAAAAATATATCAGCTGTTTCATACAAAAGGTAAAATTTTTATTTTTATATGATATATACCACAACTCGGCATTTGGTTTTCTAAATTGAAAATTTTTAAAAATGGAATCTAATACGATCGTCACATAGGATCGCTGGCTAGCACAACTACTACCTCCGGCAAACTCGCGTCAATGCTCAATGCAAAACAAAGCAGTTTCGAATTGACGTTGCTTCGAAAAGTATAAACTGTCAGTGCAATGCGATTGTGATATAGTTTTGACCTGGCTTTGGATTTCAAATATTGATACTGCATTACTGTTGACCCTTGCTCGTTAATTTGGACTCTGTTCAAGCCCTTTGTTGTGGATTTCGTCGATATGACCGAACGTACGCAGAGAACTGTAAACCTATTTAATCAGGTACAAAAACAAAACTTAATTGTTTTTTGTTCGAGAATAAATTGACATTCCACATCACTATTGTAATGTGTCAAACCGGCCATCATAGCGTGCCGCTAGTGTAATGCAAACAATAAACACCAAGATGGGTATTTTGTTTGGCTTGTTTAGGCTTGCAAGAGAGGGAGGGAGAGGACAGACTGGCTACTTTTAGCGGCAGCGATCGACATTTTTATGGTTTTAGTCACTGTTCGGAAGCTCAATTCCGCGTCAGCAAATGCAGTTACACCAATCAAGCTGCCTTTTTTAGCATCGGTGTTTGCGGTTTTTAATTGCTGCCCTTTGCTACTTTTAGCATCCTATCGAATGCTTTTGAGTCGCTAAATCGTGATTCAGGCGCAAGAACTCCAATTGCTGCCTCTAAAAGTAGCCCATCTGCCTGTTCTCTTACCATTGATCAGATTGGCTGCCTGCAATTGCCAGTGTTTGGTGTTTGTCACAAGCATGTGGAACTAGCGTATCACAAACATGTAACCATTGCATTGAGCGTGCCACACATGGCAATGATACTACAGTAGAACCTCTTATACGGCGGGAATGGGGCTACTTTCTGTCTGCCCGTCTTTGACATGAATTGAATTGTAGTATGTTTTGTGGAAATGTCATATTCTATTCTAACAAAGATGCACGGGTTAAATCAGCTTGGCATCCAGCTGCCCACAAGATACTATTAAAACTTATTACAATGTAATAGCTACTTATTAATATTGTAAAATGATTATTTTGAAAAGAGCAACTGCTGAGTTTCTTGCCGGCTCTTCTCAGCAGAATCCGCTTTCCGAACAGGTGGTAGAATCTTGACGTGTCATAAGAGCCACAGGTTGGCCTACATGAAATAAATAATTTTGAATTTGAATTTTTTGAATTTGAGTCGAACTTCAAGGGACTCAAAAAATTCGAGTTATAGAGTTTTCGACTTAAGAGTAAACAAGCATGTTTTAAGATTTAACTCAGCCATAAATTCTTTTATCATTTCACAGAATGGGTAATCTTATTTATAGGACTCTTAAATTGTTTTCTAAGAAACAATTATGTGCATTGTTGGCAAAATCTTAACATCAGAAACTCGTTTTTCTTCAAGCTATAGAGGTAATTAAGCTTCATATGTTCGAGTTGTAGAGGTTGTAATATCAGACATAGCTAAATTCAAGATGCAGAGGTTATATTTCGTATATTTTCGAGTTATAGAGGAAAAATATGTACCGAAATGGCTTGTATGACTCCTCAATTGTTTCAACTTATAGAGGGTTAAGATTTTAAGTAATGGAGATTTTGGGGCATGAAAGGAAGAGAATAAACTATTTTTTCGAGTTTTGGAGGTTTTTGACACATTGAGGTTTAACTTAACAAGGTTCTACTGTATTATATTTTATTTTAAGGTAAAATATCGCTCACCAGACAATCCGATAGACCATTACACAATATGGCAAAGATAATAATATTATATTACAATAAGTAATTATAAATATTTCAACTTGTAATTATTGTTACTTATAGAAAAATATGTTTTAGATGTAGAAACTTACGGGGAAAGCTCTGATCCTCATCTTGCCAGGTTTGTCTTTAGGCAATGTACTTTTCATCATTGCTGCTTAGAACTTGATTTCTTGCACTTTAAATATTCCACAATTTCATTCAGTCACAAGAATACTTCATTGTTACACTTACATTCCCATCTGCAATAAAAAGTTTGTTTAAAACAGAATCATTAAACGTCACTAGGGCTTGATTTAATTTGCGGCTTGGTAACCCAAGTCGAATCTAGTCGACCTAGAAGCAGATTGTACTAACACTGATGATTTATTTTAGATTCATACTGGTTGGATTATCCTTCTGTGCCGCAATCCGTGATAGGTACCTAATAGAAGAAATAGCAATGGAAACCAATAAATAACCAAGACAAATTATATCTGTAGCGGAATACATCAGCGCCACTTCATGCTGACATTTTTTCAATACACCTTGACCCTGGTAAAAATGTATAACTTACGTACATGTAAAGGAATTTGCTGAACAAATATAAGTAAGTATGATCCTTCACACAATTAAAGAATTATATTTTTCAATAAAAATAGTTAAATCTTTGGTGTTTTGATTGTTTTTCATTTGACTACCTACTTCATTTTTGTTCACAATCATGGCACCATTATCATCCAATCATGTCACAACCAGTGTTGCAAACAGCGCAGGACCTGATGTCGACATTTTTTTCAGTAAGTAGCCTAATGTAGCCGAATTTGAGGTGCTGTAGCCTAAAGTTGTGCCCCTAAAGTGGCTACTTTAGGCCTATTAGGCCATATCAACATGAGTAAAATAAAAATTTACTATAAATAGCTATTTGTATAAGTACCTACTCATTTAGGAAAAAAGCAACATCAAATTAATATATCAAAAAAAAAAACAACTTGATTCTACTTCGTCTGCTGTTAGCAATGATAAAAATTATAAAAAGTATCAACTAGACAACCGTTAACAATAATTATGTGGTCATTCAATTTCTTCCTTTCATTAAGAAATCACAAACCATTTACACTAATATTTGAGTGGGCGTTGATTAGTGTTTTATTCGATGACAAGATAGTCCTTGACAGTGACTGCGATCTCGCGATCGACCTGATGGTAAGTGACGATGTAGTCTAAAATGTTAGTGGGCTAAATTGGAAAGAGTATGGTAGTGAATATTCAACCCATATCCCTGATCGGCTTATACACGCCATCGTGCCGGAACGCTAAATTGCTTAGCGCAACGTCTTTGACAGTAGGGTGGTAACTAGCCACGGCCAAAGCCTCCCACCAGACAAAACAGATTTTTAGGGTTCCTTACCAATGAAATTACCCACGGGACCCTATTAAATACCTTCGCTGCTCATCCATCTTTCCGTCTGTCTGTCTATCTCTCAGTGGGCTGTATCTCATGAACAGTAATAAGTAGACAGATGAGTAAATAAAATAATAAATAAAGTACATAAGAAGTGTTAAATCTTGCAAGTTAGTACGGATGGATGGTACAACTCTTTTTGTGCGAGTTCAACTAGCACTTGTCTGGACTTTTTGTAAGCTAATGCTCATAATTTGTGATTCGGCTAATAAAAATACCTTGTCCCTTTAATTTATATACCTTTCAGATATTTTCGTCGCAGATTCTTGTCCTAAGTAGCCTAAATGGTGAAAAATCGCCTACGTTGGTCACACTGGTCACAACTCAGAAAGTATTTTTAATCTGTGGTCACAATCACATTATTTCACTAACATGGATTTAGAAATTACCTACTCCGTACAACGTTTTTGGTTTGTGGATCCATGATGGATCCATGGATCCATGGAACTAAGAATTACGACTAATATGTGGATCGCACAATATTACCGCGGGTAACTTTATAAAAGAGTCTAACATTGAAATTCAATGGCTAATAAACCCCTAGAATAAAGGAACCAGACTAAACCTTATGCTGCTAAAAATCTATTTTAATAATAATTGTAATAATCATAGATGTATTGTATTTGCAAAGGTACTAATATCAAAAATGCGAAAGTTTGTGATAATGGATGTATGTTTGTTAGACGTACTCTTTCAAGAAATTATGAATGAACCAATTTGGCTGGGAATGGAGATAGCTCATACCCAGGATTAACACTTATGTTATGCTACTATAGGCTACTATTATAGGCATAGGATCTCGAAAAAGTTCCCGCGGGAATAAAAAAACCTTAATCCACGCGGACATCATCTAGTTAGAAAAAAAATTAATTAAAAAAACCATCAAAGTGCGAGTCGGACCTGCACATGCTACTAGCATCGTTTAATATAGGTAGGTATATTCATGGTTTAATACTCAAAGTATAGTATAGTAGGTCTATTAAATTATCTTTTATTATCTATAAAAAGTTTATTTGAATAATAAACATTTCTTTTCTATTATATTCTATTCTATAAATCTATCGCAAGTGTTCGGAGTCTGTGATCTATGATGCTAAAACCTAAAACCGTTTGAATTTTAATCGGAGGCGGGATCATTCTAAATTCAAATCACATTACCCCCCACGGAACTATGAATTACGACTAGGTATCTACACTCCTATAGGGTAACTAATGGATTACAATGTAATGACGTAGTTTACCTTTATTTAATAGGTCTTGTAATAAGGCATTGACGAGCGAGTGGTGCGAAAAACGTTTTTATTGAATGCTCTGAAGTTCAGAGCCATATATATTATTATACTCTTTGTTCAGAGCACTCAAAGTCTGGACATACAGAACGCTGGTATCTCAGAGTTTAAGACAACTGCTTGTTCTAGAATCTCGGAATCGCGCGATTGGCTAGCAGGCCATTCGCAGGCTACGCTCGACTTACAGTCCGTTCACAGTTATTTTACCTCTGACAAACTCCGTCAAGCCATAGTATTTTGACTTATTCGCAAATTAGTCCGGGAGGAATCGGCGCATGCGTACCGAAAACTATTCCACCTCAATTTTTTTATGCGATCCTCTTCAAATGGCCCTCCTAATTATATAAATGCATGTTGCCAGGGCGCCACCTGGTGCCATATTGTTTAAACCGAAATTGTTTAAACAACTGCAAGGAATTGTTATTTTTCAACCGGACAATTTTTTTTTATATTCTTTATTGAAAATCCAATAAAAAAGGTCCTATGACTTTTCACGATAAAGTTAATATTTTTAAAGATATGAATTTTTAAAAGTTCGAAACATCTCAAATTTGGGTACTTTCAACCCATGAAAAATATATTAAAAAAAAACATAATGTTTAAGTAATATTTTTTTTTTTAATTCTCTATACAATAGTTAATAATATAGTTAATAGAGATTTAAAAAAATTTCATTGCTTATATCTTTTTTTTAATTGTTAATTTCGCGCGCTCACAAGTTTTACGCTTACCTTTAAGAAAATTTTTAAGAAAATTTTATTGACCTTATAACTAGGCCAGTGTCAATAACTGGGTCTTTTACTTTACTTTCCGGTTTAATAACAAAAAAGTAATATAAACTGATAAAAAAGTAATTTTAATGACATGTTCCGATTTATGCTTAAATAACTTTTGAAAAATTGATTTCAGAAAAAAATTTATTAAAAACAAATTGTAGACAATTTAATTATTAATAACATTGCTCTCTTTAACAATCTTGATAAAGTTGATAGTATTTAAGATAAATGATAAATAATGATTCAAGACACAGAGAGGCCGATGCAACGCATGAGTCAGAGAGAGACAGCGATATTTAAGGGCCCTTTAATTAGCAATGCTATTAATAATTAAATTGTCTACAATTTGTTTTTGATAAATTTTTTTCTGAAATCAATTTTTCAAAAGTTATTTACGCATAAATCGGAACATGTCATTAAAATTACTTTTTTATCAGTTTATATTACTTTTTTGTTATTAAAACGGAAAGTAAAGTAAAAGACCCAGTTATTGACACTGGCCTAGTTATTAGGTCAATAAAATTTTCTTAAAAATTTTCTTAAAGGTAAGCGTAAAACTTGTGAGCGCGCGAAATTAACAATTAAAAAAAAGATATAAGCAATGAAATTTTTTTAAATCTCTATTAACTATATTATTAACTATTGTATAGAGAATTAAAAAAAAAATATTACTTAAACATTATGTTTTTTTTAATATATTTTTCATGGGTCGAAAGTACCCAAATTTGAGAATTTTCGAACCTTTAAAAATTCATATCTTTAAAAATATTAACTTTATCGTGAAAAGTCATAGGACCTTTTTTATTGGTATTTTAATAAAGAATATAAAAAAAATTTGTCCGGTTGAAAAATAACAATTCCTTGCAATTGTTTAAACAATTTCGGTTTAAACAATATGGCACCAGGTGGCGCCCTGGCAACATGCATTTATATAATTAGGAGGGCCATTTGAAGAGGATCGCGTAAAAAAATTGAGGTGGAATAGTTTTCGGTACGCATGCGCCGATTCCTCCCGGACTAAATCCTAGTTCCATGATTTTGACCATTATTTTGACAAAATACTATGGCTTGACGGAGGTTGTCAGAGGTAAAATAACTGTGAACGGACTGTAGATATAGTGCTTGCAATTCACGAGGGCGACTGACTTATGGTTGGTGTGTGTCATATCTGTATAAGTGTGAGCGAGCGCAATGCTCGCGCCTGCCCGCTCCCACCTAGGTTTTGACAGGCACGCACACTTATGCAATGTGCATGTACACGAAGTAACCACAAGTAAAGCTCACTCGCCTTCGTGAATTGCAAAAACTGTACTCACTCGTAAATCGCGTTTTCGAGCGCTCATAGGTACGCAAATTCTCTGGATCTTCTCCCTTTGATAAGAGGATTCAACAGGAAGAGGGGAAAAATAAAACCAAGCATTCTCTATCTATTTAAATAAATTATTATTTTTAAAAGACAACGAATAGGTAATACTATCTTCGAAAAATACAAACTTTACCTTAGGTATACCTACTTAATATTATGCAATTATTACGTGTATTATTAGTATATAGCTTCAGTATATATCCCTAATCACACAGCACAGTATCTGTAAACCTGAATTTCGATGACATTTTGTACTTCATGATACCATTTCTCAACAGCTTACATAAGGCTCTTTACGCACTGCATCCAATCCGATAGGGTTGCGCCTTTGAGTATTAAGGGGGATCAGTATGCGCGAACGAAGTTGCCGGCGCACCAATTAATACTCAAAGGGTTGCGCAAATGCGCAGTGCGCACTAGATCGAATTTTGTTCTCCGAATTCGGAAAACCAAATTCAGATCTAGTGCGCAACCCTTCATACAAATATTACTATGGCTACTTCAGATCGAGAATTCTTGGATTCAGTGGATGTAGTGTGGAAAGAGCCTAAGGCTGGGAATACACGTTTGATTTTGTTTCCAACTGTCTGATCGGACTATCGGATCGTATTTTACTCGATACACATCCGATTCTTGCGTCAGGCTTTTTCTGAACTCAGGCATTCCCGTGATATCATCCCGAGTCCGAGAGGACCGACAGTAAAATCGTAAACGCCTCGCGGCAGTTTCCGACTATTGGATTGGAGCTCCAATGCCTTCCGATAGCCGAATCCGAATATCTGATGAAAAAAATTAGGCGTATATTCCCGGCCTTAGGCTATATTTTAAGGATGGTTATTAACTTATTAGGTACGTAATTAAATCAGATCTTGATTACCTATTTCTTACTAGAAAAACAACGTGTCTGAAAACAGGCAATTATTGTAGGTAAGTAATAAACACGGTTTTAGAGACTCCGCCGACCGCTTATTAACTACCTACCTACAAAAACCTCGAATTTGACGCGTCGTACTTTAGAACTCTCAGAATAGAGCTACCTGCCACACTACAAGTACGATTATGTAGGTAATTATTGTGTGCTAAAAGTTCCACAATGTAGAAAATGTATTAATAGACATGTAGAATCTACAATCTACATGTTAATAGAGATATCCAGATCTTTTATCAAGCGGATCCTGATTATAAATCGGGGCCATTCTACGTTCAAATTCGATGTGTTTGTGGTGGATTTATTTTAAAATTGTACTACTTATTAGGTAGGTACTTAAAATTATATCAGTAGACAAAGACATGGCCAAAATTATAGGTAAAAAAATTAACAAAAATCTTACACACATACCTCCACTCTTTACCTACTTATTCTGCAAAGTGTAAAGTGCTTAGCACGCTTATTGTAAACTTATTTGCGGTAGGTATATTTATGAAATGGGAGGTCCCGGGTTCGATTCCCGACGGGGGCAATTTAGAAATTTATAGTTTCTATATTGTTTCTGGTCTGTTCTGGTGGCAGGCTTGGGCCGTGGCTAGTTATCTTCCTACCGTCAAAGACGTACCACCAAGTGATTTAGCGTTCCGGCACGATAGTGTGATGGCTGTGACAGAAACAGATCCTATGGGTTGAATGTACACTGACATACCCCTTCCAAGTTAGCCCGCTACCATCTTATGACTGCATCGTCACTTATGTACCTACCATCAGGTGAGATCGCAGTCAAGGATTATCTTATCATCGAATAAAAAAAAGGTAGTAGGTAAATAGGACTTTTTAATAATTAGGTATGTTAACTCTCTTTACTCTGTGGTTGTAGAGGTACACAATTTGTAGTCTAAACGTAATGCTGTCCTTTTTCGCAGGCAACATAATGAAAAAGATAACACTATTTTTACACCTGTAAGCTACAACCAAGTTTGCATCTATCTGTTAACACTTAGCAGAATGTGTATCGGCTCTATTGCCCTCATCAGATTATGCTATGAAGCATGGTTTTGCGATTCCTGCTAACATATCTTCACTCACTTCGATAGGCAAGTTACAAGTTGTGTATAACTTAAGTACATAATTTTATAATTACATTTTTGTGAGTAAAGTTAAAGGGAGGTGTCAACAGGTGTCTCTCGTTAGAGTAGGTAGGTATTGGGTAGTACTAGTGGAGTGTGGGTGTCAAACCATGCCTACTAGCATTTGAATACGATCATTAGATCCAAAACGCTTTCACCCTAGGCCCATGCCCATCGTAATAACAGGAGTATGAGGCAGACTGTTACAAAGAATGAGACCATAAATCGTAGCGTCTTCTCTGACCTCTGATCTCGATCACTGACTCGAAGACGCTCAATGAGACCATTCTGAAATTAAAAAAAAAACAGGTTTATGCACAAGCCAAATAGCTATTTCTCGCTGAGTAGCGTTGCCTGGATCGATCGATTGTCAAACTTTAGGGATTCGGCACGAAAATGAAATGAAAAAAAACGGCCAAGTGCGGGTCGGACGCACGCACGAAGGTTTTCGTACCATCGCACAAGAGACCAGCTATTATTAAGATCGACAGTTTATTGTCGACTGTTCATAAAAGGAGTTTTCGAAGTTTTCGAGGTTCCTTTATGTATGTTAGAATTCTCCCGAGTGATGACATAAATTTTATTATTATTCTTTAAAGCAATCGGGCTTATTTTCTATTTTAATAATAATTTACTTGTTAATTTTTTTTACTATTTGTTATTATAGCGGCAATATAGAAATACACTTTCTGTGAAACTTTCAAATATCTACCTATTGGGGTTTATGAGATACAGCCCACTGACAGACAGACGGACGGACGGACAGCGGAGGCTTAGTGATAGGGTCCCGTTAGCACCCTTTGGGTACGGAACCCTAAAAATAACAAGCTATTATAGAAATTCTGCATTTTCTAATCGTTTTTAAAGGCAACACCATGGATTTTTCCATTCATAGCCCACACAAAGAGACTCATTACCACGTATTTTTCTAAGCAAACTGAGCGTGACAATCGCCCGTTCTAATGAACGCGACTTGCAAGTCGTGTTCAAAACAAAGGTTCAAAATGATCGATTCCGAAATCCGAACGCCTTCGGCAGTGTCACACACCACGGTACACGTCATACATAGGTATATAGGTAGGTACCTATAGTGTGCCAGTACTTCGTACTTCGAGAATCCACTTCGAAGCTTAATCATCATTAGCATTCTAAGTAAGTATGTTGTAATTTAGTATATTAATAAAAACTTCAATTTCCGAGATTCTGTCACAAGTAATCTGCTACGTCGTTAGTAGGAGTTTTTGTGCAGTAGCAATAAGTATAATATTAAATGTTTTTAAAGATTAAAATCTTTTGAGGCCGGCAGTGAATTACTGCTACTACTCGTAGTGATAAATGCTTTGAGCATTGGAGGCAAACATAAAGTGAAACGTATTTCGAAAGCTGTTCTCTTGGGATAGGTCGCCATTGTTTGGAAGTATCAAGGATTATTTCTAATTATCGTAATGATGATAGGTTCAAATGTTTATCATAGTTTATTCTTAGGTAGGTACTCTGTGGTTCAGAATGTCGGATTTACCAAAAGTTTCAAAGATCCAATCTACGTAGGGGTCCCAAGGTGATCGAATGACGAGTGACGACCTTGCATCGGAAAATTTTGCCAGTACAGTTTTGACAAAGCTCCCACTAGCATTTAATTCTAGCTCCCACTAGATGGGCAGACGGCATAATATACATACGTGTCACAGGGAGTGTGGGTTAAAGCGGCGCAAGACCGGGCATATGAAAGGCTCTGCAAGAAGATCTGTAACTTACGGCAAGATCTGTACACGTCGAAGAAAAAAATGTAATAAGGATAAAAATATTACCCATCCACCATTTGCAGCGATCCATGAACCAGTGTTTTCGTGTAAGAGGTCAGCAATTGCAGCCGCGGGTGCCGCCACCAACTCGAGCGGTGGTTCCCCGTCCGCCAATTCAGCAGCTTCTTTGGCCAAGGCCCCACAAATACAGAATACGGCCGCAATCTGCGGACATAATAAATGAAGAGTTCGGAGGTGTAGGAGTTAGAGAAATATTAGGAGAATTTTGGAACGTAGTTCCTTATCGCGCGGTACGGAAGGGGGCTAGACGGAAAAAATTAAGGAACCGACACTCGACCTCGACACATTTTTGAAACCGACACTTTTTTGTTGAATGTGAATTTTGCATTGTATTCGGTATTTTCGTCTTAAAACACGGCGTCTGCATGGCTTAGTTGTTAGGGCAGTCGCCTATAAATTCAACGTCGATGGTTCGAATCCCAGCTCGACAGACTGAATTTTCTATTTTCAATTTTATTTTAAATAAATTATTTTAAATAATTTCTACATGTGGAATTTTTCCCTAATTTTTTATTGTATAAATTGGATAAAATGCTAACGCCATCTGTGAAAAAACAGTAAATCCACCAGAGTAACTCTTTGGTTTTGTAACAGTGCAATAGAAATAAACAAAATAATATAATTCATCGTAGTTAATCAATTTAATACTAGATGACACCACTAGTTTATTACAATTCCTTCACTAAAATTAATCGGAAGGAACTACGTTCCATCCGGGTGTCCTTTGACACCTCTCAAGTTTTTTTTTGTCTGAATTTGGTCTGCTAAACAAATCACCGCACCGCTGCTCACGATCAAGTTAGGTATACATCACATATCATCACATGCTTCAACGGTGAAGGATATTCACGGAAACGCTGAAGGAAAAAAGAGTTCTCCATCATGTTCTCAAAGGTGTGTCAAGTCCTATAACATTTCTCTGAGAGGTGACCTGCGCCGCAGTAGTGTTGATGATGATGATTTAAAATTATTTCAGGACAAATATTCAAGATACCTTAGACCACGTAACGTTGGCCCTGGTGATGCGGCGCGCCAACGCGAGCGTCAGTTCCGCGAGAGCGGTGTCAGACCGCAGCATGGCGGACGGCGAGCGCGTGGCCTGGCGGGCCACGTGCCGGAACGCGTCGGGCCGCTTCCTCTCCAACGCGGCGCACAGCGCGCGCAGCGCGGCCAGCACACCTGTGTCCACGTTGTTGATGGCTTCCTCCCCGCATTCCGTTTCAAGCATCCTTTGTAAGCGTTTCATTACTATTTGCTGAAATAATAAATGATTATTTTAACACCTATACCTACCTCAAATTCATCACACATTTACATTTCTGTTTATTTTTTATGAAAATTATGGAAAAATAAATTAAAAAATTACTAATAATTATATTTACAAAAACTACACGCCGTCCAAGTGATCGCTAATGGGCATGGTGCCCAAAACACTGGCGCTATTACCTCTGAATAGCGAGGCTAACTAAGCCTTTGGGCTAAATAAGCGCCAGCTCTTTGGTCACCAGAGGCGTGGATAAATTTTTGGGACACGACATTTATAAAATTCTTCGTGTCCGATGACCATGGACCCAGAGTCTCAAAAGCAAGCGCCGCAAAAATATAAATATAATAAATGATTCAGTAAATTTTTCAAATATTGTCAAAAATCTTATCTCACTAATAAATTATGAATGCAAAAGTATGTTTGTTTGTTAGTTGGTCCTTCAATCACACTGCAACAGAGCTACGGATTGACGTGACTTTTTGCATGGGAATTATAGATGAAGACCTGGAGATCAACATTCCTTGCCTTCTTTTTATCACGAAAAATCAAAGAATCCCCCCGGTACACGCGGAAGAAGTTGCATGCATCATCTAGTAAGTATTTACCTATTATAAGGATAAGGAAAACCCTAACAAGTGCGAATTAGATTCATTCACAAAAGGAGAAGGTTCACCGGATTTTTTATCTTAAAGGGTTACGTACCTGTACTTATTTGTTAAACAAATCAATCGCACCAGTGAAAGTTTGTAAGACCTTTTAATCAAGTAGGAAATGAGCTGATGATCCTCAAACGCCTCAGCAGATATTCATAAATTATATAGCTAAGATCCATCTCGATCACGTTAGCTTTCAAACGTCAACCGCATTAAAATCAGTCCATACTATGAGGGAACAGACAGACACACGCCAAACTTATTACACCCCTCTTTTTGCGGGAGTAAAAATGTTTTTATAATAAAGTTGGAAAGCAGTGGGTAAGTAGTTAGTAATGATTACAAAGTAGAAGATCGAGTAGAAAGTCGCAAAAAAGGGATTTCTTTTACTTTTACCATTTAGGCTTTTAGCTCTTTAGATTAGGAATTCTAAAAACTAAGTTGTGCTTGTCATGTAAGAAAATTACAAGCACGATGTCGAAGTATTTTCTGAGGTAGCTATTGAAGTAAATCTTTTATCATACAAATAAGCCTTTTGAGGAGAGGCAGAATACCTGACACTGATGCAAGATGATGTATGATAACAAATTACCATACTAGTAGAGAGCGCTAGCAGATGTAACTAGGTAAAGGATGGCGTCAGGGAAATTATAATTTCAAATTAGAGCATTCTCATATTGTATACTTAAGTGAAGTTACGACGTGTGTTTGTTAATCACCGCATTGTATATCATAACAATCTTAACGTGGATTTTTAGTATCTAGGTAGGTGACAAAGATTATCGCTGGATTCCGAATCCTCAGCATATTTACACTATAGCCTCACGTAGTCGGCTAAATCTGTTCCTAATTATTACTAGTTGGGATAGTTACTTTGACGCCTGATTTAGTGTGTAGGTAAGTAGGTAGTACTTTCTGTAAAAATTAGTACGATATAATATACATAATTATTTCTGAAGAGATTGGTGACAGTCGAGAATCAGCTTGGCTGTTCAGCGCTCAGCCTGAAAACACAGCAATAATTTATTATTCTTGACATGATTTCACGCGGACTTGAATTGTTTATTAATTAGATTAGGTAGGTAGGTGTAGTGGTTTAAGGTCTTATTAGTGAGAGGTTCGATTCACATCAGAGGCTTTTGGGAATTTATAATTAACTAGTTTTTGTCTGCGGTTTCGTCCGCGTGGAGTTAGGTGTTAAAAATCCCGCGGAAACCCTCTGTTTTCCGGGATAAAAGACTCTACTATACCTACCCATGGAAAAAAGTCTCGATCCGTTGTTGCCCTGTTGCTGCGTGATTTAAGGGCAAACAAACACCTTCGCATTAAGGTATATTATATCGTCTGGTCCAATCGGAGATTTCGGCCGTGACTATAGTTATCTGCACCCTACCGGCTGAGCCGCCAAGCGATTTAAAGTATCGTCACAGAATATATTATAATACTCACTATCACTAATAAGTTTCACTCTATATCAATTATTAATATTAGTTAACAAGTCACGTAAAAAATGATTTGAATCCTTTTCTGTGCTCATTAAGCATCCACCCACACAACAATTATTATGGTAGCAATGACTTTTTGCCATTATTTCGCGTAAGTAGCAAGAGTGACACAGGCCTGGTATTGTTTCGTTGTAAATTACCTTTTTGGGGCAGGTTGGCGACCTTCGTATTTGAGTTTTAATGTACTGTAGACACAGAGCGCGGCCCTGCCGGACGATCTGCGGCTTGACGTCGGGCGCGGCGGCGAGGCACCAGCCGATCGTGGCGGAGAACCGCCGGGAGACCGCGGCGGCGGCGGCGCTCGACACCATCGTGCTGAAGCGGCGCTTGGTTCTGTCGAAGGGGGACAGGGACCGCGTCGGTGACGCGCGGAGTTGATCTGCACAAAACACAAAAATGTATAAAGAATGATTCTCCTTCTTCTTTTCGGTCAACCGATAGACGCCCGTCCGATGACGGTGGCACGAACTCGTCATCTTCTCCTCCATCGGGTGGAATAACATTTACAGTATCTGGTGAAGTTATTCCATTCACCGAGCCCGGGAGCGCGCTGAGAGGCGTGCTGAGCTTGCGGCGCGGGCGCAGCAGTGGCACGAACTCGTCATCTTCTTCTCCATCGGGTGGAATAACATTTACAGAACCTGGTGAAGTTATTCCATTCACCGAGCCCGGGAGCGCGCTGAGAGGCATGCTGAGCTTGCGGCGCGGGCGCAGCAGTGGCACGAACTCGTCATCTTCTTCTCCATCGGGTGGAATAACATCTACAGTACATGGTGAAGTTATTCCATCCACCGAGCCCGGAAGCGCGCTGAGAGGCGTGCTGAGCTTGCGGCGCGGGCGCAGCGGTGGCACGAACTCATCATCTTCTTCTCCATCGGGTGGAATAACATTTACAGTACCTGGTGAAGTTATTCCATCCACCGAGCCCGGGAGAGCGCTGAGAGGCGTGCTGAGCTTGCGGCGCGGGCGCAGCGGTGGCACGAACTCGTCATCTTCTTCTCCATCGGGTGGAATGACATGAATGGCAATGTTGTTGTTCTCTGTGGTCTTCTTGCCACCCGCATGCCATCGTAAATCGGCTATGGGCCCTATCTGGAATTAAAATATATTTATTTTTATTTAACTAGTCATAATAATGTTACCTTGTAATAAGTATTATAAATGCGAAAATGCGATTGTTTGTTGATTTATCCTTCAATCACAAAGCAATGAATCGACGTAATTTTTACATGGGTATAGTTGAGAACTTGGAGAGTTACATAGGCTAGGTATCTTTTAGCCCAGAAAAACACAAGGCTCCCGCGGGATTTTTAATATTAATGTAACTACACGAGATCCACGCGGGCGATGTCGCGGGTAAAGGCCTGATATAATCTATACTTATAAAAAGACTTGTCCTTACCATGTCCTGACTGACTGACTGATCTATCAACGCACAGCCTAAACCACTGAAGTTAGAAACTTGAAATTTTGACAGTTATTTTTATGATGTAGTCGAGCACTAAGAAA
Source organism: Oeneis ivallda (assembly GCA_029955525.1). Lineage (NCBI taxonomy): Eukaryota > Metazoa > Arthropoda > Insecta > Lepidoptera > Nymphalidae > Oeneis > Oeneis ivallda. Next base: position 15,819,008 of record JARPMR010000002.1, on the reverse strand, counting down.
GGATTTTTTGAAATTCCATTTTTCAATTTATATCCATAAAACTCGGTATTTGGACTTTAAATTAAAAACAATAAAACCGGCCAAGTGCGTGTCGGGCCACGCGCAGTGTAGGGTTCCGTAGTTGAAAGTCTCAAATATTATTGCTGACCTAGCATAGTGCTTTTATTTTATTTATGAATATTGAATACATTTTGAGTTCCATGGTTTAAATACTATAATATACTACAAAATATGCAACTTACACTACGTGTAGTACCTAACCTAAAAAAATACAGATATAATCTCCTTAACTTATGAACCCTACTTAGCCGTGATAGTTTTCCTATAAAATTCTTTATACTACTGCTGTGAATTTTTTCTTGTATCCTTTATACAACCATTTAGCTGGCAGGGGGGGGGGACACTTGACTTTAATAAAATTTAGCACTTTAAAATATCATATTTCACAAACTGATCCCTGAATTGAAAAATCGTGTTCCCACAACCACAATATTTTTGAAAGACCTATTCAACGACACCCCACACTATGGGATAGACGAGAAAAAAAAATTCATCCCCACTTTACATGTAGGGGAGGTACCATAAAAAAAAAATATTTTTCACAATTTTATTTCACCACTTTGTCGGCGTGATTGATATTTATACCCTTGTCAAATTACAGATTTCCAGTACCAATAGTCTCTGAGCTAAACCGCGGACAGACAGACAGACAGACGGACGGACATGGCGAAACTATAAGGGTTCCTTGTTTACTACGGAACCCTAAAAAAGTACGTCTTTCACAGTTTTTGAAATTTCAACCCCCAAAGGGATTAAATAGGGGTTGAATGTTTGTATGATAGTCCTTCATTTTTCACGTTATTTTTCAAGTTATGTTTATGAAACTTGGTATTTTGGCTCTTGATTAAAAATAAAGAAGTACGTATTTTCCATTTTTTTGAAAATTCTACCCTCGAAGGAGTAAAATAGGGGTTGATAGTTTGTATGAAATAGTCCGTCATTGTTCAAGTTATATATTTATAGAACTCGGTATTTTGGCTCTTGATTATAAATAAAGAAGTATGTAGGTACTTATTTTACATTTTTTGAAAATCCTACCCCCGAAGGGGTAAAATAGGGATTGATAGTTTTTATGAAAGTCCGTCATTTTCAAGTTATGTATATGAAACTTGGTATTTTGGCTCTTGATTAAACATAAAGAATTAAGTCTTTCACAATTTTTTTAAATTCTACCACTAAACCACAAATAGGGGGTTGAATGTTTGTACAAAAATCCATAATTTTTGAAGCTATATCAAGCAACGGATCTAATTGATTCTTTGATGGGGATGGTTGCAGACCTGCCGTATTACAGGTTACTTTTATCCCGTTAAAACCAGCTGTACCCACGGGATTTTCAAAGAACCTAATTCCACGCGGACGAAGTCGCTAGGGCAACAGCTAGTAATAATTAATATATTATAAAGTAAGCTCGGCAGAGTTGTCTGAGAACCAGAGATGCCTACAGACGTTGGGGTACCAAGTTAGGTACTTTAATAACGAAGGAGGTAAACGATTGTATTTTAGGAAAATTACCTAATATTCATTATCATGACATTTCTGCTTTGACTTTGAATAGTCAAAGCATTTCTGCCAACTAATAGCGATAGAACTTTATGGTACAAGACTCAAAAGTATTTTTGTTAAGGTTACCTAAAGCTATTTTTCCCAGAGAACTTTAAACTATTTTAAGATACTATTACCTAAGTATGCCAGTTTAGTTCAGCTTAGTTATGATGAATGGAATAATAATGAGCGATATAACAGCACCATTGACTGAAATTAAAACGATATGAAAAGTTATTAGTAGCTAGTAGGTAGGTTTAGGTAGGTACCTAGTTAGAAGTTGGAGTTTTCAATTTTTACTAATTGAATTGAATTGTAGATTCTTTCCTACAATTTACTGATTTAAGTAGGAAGTATCTACGTACCTACTTACCTAAGTGTGTGTTGAGTTTTTATTACCTAAGACCAAAGCTGTCAGTAAAAATTTAAAGATAAGTAATGAAACATTAAAAACTAAGGACACCACGTATTCTTGGGAATAACCTTGGATTTAAAGCTTCAAGGGGGCACCTTAGACGTAGTCGTAATTCCTAGTTCCATGGGGGCACCCATATAGCAACTCTTGCTGGCAAGCTTAGCTCTGCTGCTTACGCTGTTAGGAAGATTCAACAGTTAACTGACGTAGAAACTGCAAAAACTTTGCTTATTTACATAGCTTTATGTCATAAGCAATATTACTATAGGTTAAAGAAGCTGACGAAGCTAACATTGAAAAAAAATTTGTTTTACAAAAGCGGGCAATTCGTGCAATTTATAATCTAAAACCACAGGATTACCTTCGAGAGTTTACCTAACAAAATAGTTTACATTCTTACAGTAGCCTCTCAATATATTTATAATAACATAATTTTTGTCAGACAAAACATGATCGGTAAATGAGATATCCAAATAGGCTCGTAATTCCTCGACTACGCCTCAAGAAGGTTCGAAAGTCGTTTGTGGGAATGGGCGTGACGTTCGATAATAAAATTCCACAGTCGATTCTAGACTTGCCTTTACACAAGTTTAAGAAATCGATTAAAAGTATTCTCATGAAAAAAGCATATTATACAATTGATAATTATATAAATGATAAAAAAGCGTGGATATAACGCGCTCCGGCACTTCATGAGACAGTAATAACTAACCTGTGTAACAGCATGATTCTGTTATATTCTACAGTGTTTCCACTTTATTTGTGTCTAAGTCATGTCTTAAATGAATATTTGAATATTAGTAGATATTCAATTCGATGCATTAACATACACAGCATAGTACCTATTGTAAACTTGTTTTGAAAAGAGCAACTCCGAGTTTCTTGCTGGTTCTTCTCGACAGGAAGGGCATTCCGAACCAGTGGTAGACTCACCGACGATTCAAAAGCACTTGTAAAAGTTTATTTAAATAAAAAATATTTCTATTATATTGTATTCTAAGGAGTACCCAATTTAAAATTAATGCGAGGAGTAGGTATTTCACCCTGATGACCTTTAATTTTTCTTTCTCGAAAAACATTTGCGGCTTCAGGCTACTTTTACAGAATTAGGTACTCTATTTCTCGTTTAAATTCCTATTAAAGGGAATAATGAAATTGCAAGTCCAAGCTAACACTGAAAAAAAAAATAACTTAACAAAGAACCTTTTAAGGCATTTATTATAATTTTATTAATGCTAAAGGCGTAATTATTATTATTTTTAACAAAAAATCCTTTTAAAGCTCTGCAAATGAACTAAGCAGTTAATAAACAATTCCTTAAATTATTTAGGTCATTAATTACATACTCTGAGTCTACTAGGTGAATTTGCTCTTGTCCGTCCGTCCGTCCGTCCGTCCGTCCGTCCGTCCGTCCGTCCGTCCGTCCGTCCGTCTGTCAGAGCCTTATAACTTTTGAATTACTGAACGTAATTACTTCAAATTTAGATATAATATGTGAACTGATGGCCTTCAGCCGAATATTGCATAAAAAATTATAAAAACTTTTATTTCAGGGGGGCTCTCATAGAAGTGAATGCGAAGTAAAAAAAAAATTATCGCGTTATATAAAATTGTAACAAATCATATTAAAGATAATTTTGAACCGAGTACAAAAATATTTTTTTTTTATTTTTTCCTTTAAAATTGACGAAATGGGGGGCTTTCAAAGTGGCGATTTTATACGCTCGCTTGAAGAGGCTCTCTAGCAAAATCCGCTACGTATTTTCAACCTGTTTTATTTTTATTATTTCACTTATATCCTGTACTTGAACAACAAATACTAAAATTATATGAATATTATAAAGAAACGAGATTATTTAATTTTTAATGGGCATCAGTAATTCATATAGCATCAACATAGCTTCACAATAATGCTTATAGATGGCGCAGTCATTACATTAGGCACTATTCCATGGAACTAGGAGATTACGACTACGACCTATCCCAAAAACAGTTTTGCGTCGACCATTATTATTTAGTTACATAATAATATAATACCATATTATTCAATTAAAATTATTTTTTAGTTAAATATCAAACTTATTGAAGTATAAGATATTTAACTAAACAATAATTTGATGATTTAGGTATGTTTGGTGAAAACGGGCATAATAATAATGTCAGGTTTGGTCGTCATGTATCGATTGAATGAATAATCATGGGATATCGTTACCGCGAGGTCTCAGTTCGGGGCGAACCACTAGTTTAAATAACACAAGCATACAACAACAAAGTTTATTTTTACAGATAAGCTTTCGTAGTCTCTTAAACTCGTTCAGTCAATTTTACTAACATTTTAGAAAAGTTATCAAACTTGACATACTAGGTATATTTATTTACAGCAACAAACTTTGCAGGTGCTTACCTATCTTTAAATGAAATTAAAGACCTATTTCACTATCTCCATTAAAAAAAGCGTCTTTACTCGTCGGTTAAAGTTTACTTGGCCCTGGTGAAACAGGCCCTTATTCAGTTTTACTGTGGTTTTACACGAACAATTTTTTCAGTGTATGCTTTTGAACAAGTTTAAAAAATCTATTAAAAGTAAAAATGCTCGTAAAAAAGCATAATTATTATGAGATAGATACAATTGAAGATTATTTTAATGTTAAAAACCAGCCAAGGACGTGTCGGGTTACGCGCAGTGTATTAAAAATGTTTTAAATTCTACATACTTCTTTCTGTCTTTGATCAGTTGCAGCGCCATCTAGTCTAGCCCTAGCCTAAACTTCAAGTGACAACGATCGTAGAAAGAGAATAGCTACAACGAAGTGTAACTTGGTTAGAGGGGCTGTTGTCTTGGATAAGTCACGTGATCAATTTGTCGATCGGATATACGCCCATACTGTATCAAATATAATATATATTAATGTTTAATTATTATTTCATAAAAATTTATTTGTGTTTTATTTAAACGTTCAATATATTATTTTTAGGTAATGTCTATACATAGTAGGTTGCTACTCCTAGCTTTTTCTCATAGGTAATGATGTAAAATAGTGCGTGTCACTCGGGGCCAAAATATTTTGTTCTCGGGCGGCGTATATTGCATTCCTAGCTACGCTTAGGATTCTCTACTTTAGAATCAATCGCCCGCTGCGCTCAGTATTCTACTGTAGGATCCTTCACTTCGCTCTGAATTTAAAGTAACGCACTCGGGGAACAAAAAAATTTTTTGGCCCCATATAACACCAATAACAATTTCATCATACCTATTCGAAAAACGAAAATTGACTTTAGAGGATAGCGAGAGCCAAATTCAATTTTGTTCTTATGAGAGTTTGAGCTCTCTCTGCTGGTTGGTCCGCGTTCGTTATTTTGTACCTACTAGCGACCCGCCCTGGCTTCGCACGGGTAGTACATCATGTTGTATGCCTACAATTACATATTGATTTTTCTGACGTAGGGTCGCATTAGCTTGTTACGTCAATTATGTGGATTTACCTGTATTTTTCTGCGCGTTCGTTTTTATTTTGCAATAGCTTCTAAGTTATTTATTTATTTAAATTATGTGGTGCAAAGGATTGTCATAATCTGCATGTAATGCTTTGGGCAAGGGCAGGTATTTAAGTTGATAATGATTAATGGGTTCTGTATCCGTCTAAATAGATTTCCAATTACCGCATAATGTATGAAGAAGCTACTGGCCGGATACGTTTTGGCGGCAATGCCATGTCTTACATACGAGTTTTATGTTTTATTTAAACATTCAATATAATGTTTATACATACGAGTTTCGAGTACTTACATAGGCACTCCTAGTTCTATATTTCTCACAGGTAGTGATGGAAAATAGTGTGTCACAGGGGGCCAAAATATTTTGTTCTAGGGCGGCGTAAATTGAAATCCTCGCTACGCTCAGGATTCTACTTTAGAATCCTTCGCTTCGCTCTGAATTCCAAATAACGTCCTCGAGGAACAAAATAACACTTTGGCCCCTTGTAACACAAATAACAATTACAGGCTTTTAAACGTCATTATGAATGAACCTCATTATGTTATCTTCTTTTTCTTCAGATAACTAAGATTATGTAGGTACGTATGGGATTAACCGACTAATCTTGGATGTACCTACTTAGTGATGCATAGAGAAATCAGCATACGTAACCTTTTTTTTCCGTGCTGAATGCTGATACATATTTCAGTATTACAAACTTTTTATAACTATATTATTTATTACTTTTTTATAACTATACCAAAGATATCCCGGACGTCAGCCTATACGAGATTAGAATGGCTCTCAAACAGCTCAAGAACAACAAGGCGCCAGGTGATGACGGAATCACTGCGGAACTCCTGAAAGCGGGTGGAAAACCGGTACTTAAGATCTTTCAGCGATTGTTCAATTCCGTCATTCACGAGGGTATAACGCCGGAAGCATGGCACAGGAGCGTGGTGGTCCTGTTCTTCAAAAAGGGTGATAATACCTTGCTGAAGAATTATAGACCCATCTCGCTACTGAGTCATGTTTACAAGTTGTTCTCGAGAGTCATTACGAATCGTCTCGCTCGTAGGTTTGACGACTTCCAGCCTCCCGAACAAGCCGGATTCCGAAAAGGCTTTGGTACCATAGATCACATTTAATTAAATTAAATGTGATCTATGGTACCAAAGCATTAATCATATTAAATTCCGATTGATATTATCAAGAGAGTAGCTTAGTGAATTGAAAAGAAAATGAATATTTTACGAGTTACAAAGTATTTGGCGCTTACTACACTCCTATTCCGCAAAACGCTTTCTTTTGTCGCGCCTCACATGAGGTTACGGCTATGTTTTATTTCATCGCGAAATCTGATTTTTTTTGGTGTTATACGCGTTCTTAAAATGCACACTATAGTAAATTAGATAATTTAAGCGCCATCTAGTTACGTACGTACTTTGTTCGAGTTTCAAACTAGATATAAATGCACATTAAATCTGTAATGTACTTTAGGTACTACAATTATGTAATAATAAAATAAAATAGGTGTCCAGCAAAAATAACGCTATATTATAATATCTATTATAATAAAAATAAGCTTAAAATTTCAACCAAATAAATATTTACATTAAAAAAAAAAAAAAAAAAAGAGCTGTGAATACTAACATAATTAGTAGGTAGGAAGATACATAAGGTTCGAGTTCGAGTGAAAATTTATTTTCGTATAAGTACTTTAAAAAAACACAAATTTCTGAGACACACGAGGTTTTATAGTAGCCGAAGCATTAAGTAGAGTAGTCTAAAGAAGAATAATTCATTTATAGTTACTGCCCACAGGCTATAACGCATGAAGCATACGAAAACAGGAACCGCGATCAAGTTTATGAGTTCTTGAAAGATTGCGGGTTGTTGATAGTTTTTTTTTTAGAAAAAAAAACCAACAGACCACCACCTTTATAAGGAATTGATGAATTAAGGTTCTCTGAGTCCTGAATTTGATGAATCACATTCTCATCGTTTAGAAAAGAGCTTGTTATTTCGGTTATTGTTAGTAATATTATAGGTATTGCAATGGGTTGCTGCTGCTGATGATCATTATATTATTTATATTAGGCCATCTTGCTCAATTTGATGTAATATGTCCTATAGCAAAAAGTTAAGATAAACACAAATTAACATTGTTATTAGGTAAGTAATTGCTTGCAAGAGAAAGTCCTAAAATTGTCAGACAACTTGTTTAACTTCGGAGCGTGCCACAAATGCGTTTGGAACGCTCAAGCATAAATCGTACGTTCCGACTTCCGGCCATTAGCAAATAAAACGTATTACGTAGGGATAATATTATAATTAAGGCTGTAATTACAGTCCTTTCCAGTGAAGACTGCCGTTTAATAAAATTTAGCTTTATGATGTGATTACACATTGTTTGTTTTTAGCTCCCGACAAAAAAGAGGGACGTGTTATATTTGACGTGTGTATATGTGTTTGTATGTTCCCTCGTAGCAGCGTACCCAAAGGAACGATTATGATGGTTTTTTTTCCTGTTTGAAAGCTAACGTAAGAGGTGGATCTGACCTATATTTATGAACGCTTGAGCCTTTGAACAATTTCAGCTCATTTCCTACTTGATTAAAGGGTCTTACAAGTTGTCACTGGAAAGGTGTACTGTTACTTCGGATAATTTTCTGCAGCTGATAGCTGCTGCTGCAGCATCAAGTAGTCTGTGGGATACCCATTACCCAACTCCTCAGCTACTTACAGCAGATAATTGTGTGCTTGGGCTCATTAGAATGGTCTCAATGAGTAGGTGTTAGATAGGTGATGGTTGAGGATCGAGGAGGATGATTTAATGATGTATTATCCGGTATTAGATTCTCATGTCGGAGGTGTTTTAAATTTTTATCTTACACTTATCAAGATTTTCAGAACAGAAAATGTTGTGTTCCCCTGACAAAATTGTAGACGTTTACTAGTCTTCAAATACATTAAGATAAGTGCTCAATTCTAATGTTGTATTAATGTAAGTTCTCCACAAATTGGTCACGATTGTTGGAACGTCGTATCTCGGTGCCTCTGAGTTAGATTAACAATGTGCGGCAACTGGCGATAATGCAGCCACAGAGTAGAAACATTAGCACAGCAGTACATCTGCAGTGTATTGTGTATGACAAACACATTCTCAAATCATTGCGGATTTTAAAGAAAATTCGTTAGGTTTCTTAAACCTTGATTTCCCGGGATAAAAAGTATCCTTACTTCGTCTGCAAGCCATCTCTATGCTTTTCGCTCAGATCAAGATCGGTTCAGCAGCAAGACAACAGACTAAGGAATAAAAAGGATCTGGGATTGTCCCTAATATCAAAAGTTCTTTTACAGGTAAATAACAACAAATCTATACTTATAAAAAGACTTGTCCTGACTGACTGACTTAAAAACGTTAACAAACTTATCAAACTTAAAAACGTTAGTTACCAATGTAACTAACGTTTTTAAGTTTGATAACGATTAATACTGTGTCTGTCTAAATAGATTTCCAATTACTATAATATGGTACGTGACCATTTTTTTAGAAGTTAAAATGGGTATAGTAAGCTATTCTTAAAATATAGATATATGCCTTCGCGGACTTTTCTATAGAGTTATCCCACCATACTACCACCATACATTGTTTTGTTACAACTTATATCTCAAAGGGATTAATTAGGCAGCGTTTTCGATGAAAGCTCCCAGGTGGCTTGAATTTTTTCGACATTGTCAACAGTTATCGTCATATTTCAACCAATACCAACAAAAAATATTTACAAATTATACACTAAAACCTTTTTATGAATCGCCCTATCTATTGGTGAAAACTGCATGAAAATCCGTTCAGTAGTTTTGAGTTTATCTCGAACAGACAGACAGACGCGGCGGGGGACTTTGTTTTATAATATTTAGTGATAGTGATTATGATTGAGCAAAAACGAAGGTAGTTAATTTTAATGTATTATATTTATTGTATGAAGAACTTCTTTAATAATATACTTTATTTTATTACTAGCTGTTTCCCTCGAGACTTCGTCCACGTGGAATTAGGTTCTTTGAAAATAACGTGGGAACGGCTGGTTTTATCGGGATAAAAAAAAACAAACATTCAACCTTTATTTAAACCTTTTTTGGGGTTGAATTTTCAAAAACTGTGAAATGCGTACTTTTTTGTTTTCAATCAAGAGCCAAAATACCAAGTTTCTCGAATATAACTTGAAAAATTACGGACTTTCATACAAACTTGCCCTTGTAACCCCTTTGGGGGTAGATTTTACAAAATCTGTGAAACACGTTATTCTTTAAATTTAATCAAGAGCCAAAATACCAAGTTTCTCATACATAACTTGAAAAATAGATCGAAGAATAAAGGACTGTCATAAAAACTTTCATCCCCTATATTATGCCTTTGAGGGTAGAATTATCAAAAACTGTGAAAGAAGTACTTCTTTGTATTTCATTAAGAGCCAAACTACCAAATTTCGTGGATATAACTTGAAAAATGACAGACTTTCACGCAAACTATCAACCCCTAATTTACCCCTTCGGGGCTAGAATTTTCAAAAAATGTAAAATACTTACTTCTTTATTATATTATTAATCAAGAGTCAAAATATCAAGTTTTATGAAAACAACTTGAAAAATGGGGGATTTTCATATAAACTATCAACCCCTATTTTACTCCTTTGGGGGTGAAATTTTCAAAAAGTGTTAAAGTACGTACTTCTTTATTTTTAATCAAGAGTAAGAATACCAAGTTTCATAAACATTACTTGGAAAATGAGGACCATCATACAAACATTCAACCCCTATATTATCCCTTCGGGGTATAATTATCAAACATGAAAATTACGTACTTCATTATTTTTAATCATGAGCCAAAATACCAGGTTTCATAAACATAACTTGAAAAATCGCGGACTTTCATACAAATTATCAACCCCTATTTTACCCCTTAGGGGGTACAATTTTCAGAAAATGTAAAATACCTACTTCTTTATTTTTAATCAAGAGAAATAATACCAAGTTTCATAAACATTACTTGAAAAATAACTTGAAAAATGAAGGACTATCATAAAAACAGTCAACCCCTATTTTACCCCTTGGGGTAAAATAACTCTTTGTTTTTAATTGAAAGCCCAAATACACTTACTGTCAAAATTTCAAGTTTCTAGCTTCAGTGGTTTAAGCTGGGCGTTGATAGATCAGTTAGTCAGTCAGTTAATCAGTCAGTCAGTAACTATGGTAATTGTACCATAAGAATTTCATGCACATTATGATACTCCTTTACACCATAATATATCTTAGGAGTTATCGCAAAATAAAAACGATCGCGTGCCAAAATAAATTCAAGCGCGCCCCCCGTGTTGCTGTAATGTAAGCCGAGCGCTTCTGAGCGATAGGTACTTCTTTTATAAGCCTACGTACTGTTCAATATGCTATTCAAGGTATAACTTATGGAAAATTTCAAGGAGTTTGCAAAGCATAGGCGTAAGATGCTCTACCCGTACGAAGCCGGGGCGGGTCGCTAGTAATGTTATAATCGCTGGTGTAAACTCTTGAACTGAACTTTCGTGTGCGGTTCCGACTCACACTTGGCCGGTTTTATTTACCTTATTAATAATATTTAAAGATTTATATGACTCACGTAGGTATAACTCCATAATTTTGTTTCGAATTTGAATTAAAAATTAGGACTTCTATATTTTATTCGATGGCAAGGTAGCCCTAAGTTCTTAGAATTATTTGTCAGAAAAACTCAATAAATTTTTTGCCCCGACCCGAGTATCGAACCCTGGACCTCGTTATCCGAAATCGAACATGCGAACCACTAGACAAACAGGTATCTATACGGTTACCATCTATTGTGATTGTGCCTATAGATAAAAGCATTTAGAAGGCATTCAGGGCCCGAAAGGTATACATATTATATTATTTTGATGTTTTATTTGAACAAGTATTATTGCCCTCTGGCACATAAATAGCTATTTCTTAGAAAAATATTATGAAAGTCCTTTTTTATATATATCTTATACCTACTTATGGGATACATAATAAACGTAATAACATCTACTTTGAGGAATAGGTAAGCCTTAGAAATAAATAAAGCTTTGCGTTGAAATAAGGCCGCTTTTCCACTAAGTAGGTATATCTATAAATATAAAAATCTCGTGTCACGATGTATGTTCGGGACAAACTCGAAAACTAATGAACCGATTTTGACCAAACTTCGTAAGTATGTATCTGTAATTTGGTCCAACTTAAAAGATGCAAATTAAAATATGTTAATTACACGGAGGAGGATATAGGGAGTCATATATGTATACAGTTTAAGCTTTAGGTTGCTAGGCAACCTATCAATCTATATATACTCAAACTTTAAAAACATAGGACTCATATAACCTTCCAACCCCATTTCACCCCCTTAGGTGGTGATTTTCGTGAAAAAAATCTTAGCTGCCACCTACCCCCTAGAAAGGACCTACGTTCCAAATTCCAAGTTGACAATACTAATAGTTAAAACATTCCTATAAAAACTTTATCCCCTATTTTACCACTCTTAAGGGAGGATTTTCCAAAATAACTTATACAGATTTTTATTATTTAAAGTTAAATATCTAAATGCTGATTTTCATATGTCTAACTTCAAAAACATAGTACTTTCATATAAACTTCGAAACCCCATTTCACCCCCTTTGGGGGAAATTTCTCAAATCCCTTTCTTAGCCGACACCTACGTCCTAGAAGGAACCTCTCTTTCACATTTCAAGTTTGTAGGTTTTATAGTTTTGAGATCTCGTGATGAATCTGTCAGTGAGTGACCTTTCGCTTTTATATACATAATAATATATAGATTAGGCTAGAATTAAACTAGAAAGTTTCTACGTAAGTAGCCTACTGGTCCAAGATCCCAGTGCCGCCAGACCTAAGTTATTTTCTCAGCAATTATTTGTGTACGATAGAGTACTGTTCGAATGTCCTTTCAGTATATGCGTACCAGCTAGATTGTGCCGACGGCCAATTTCCAGATACCAGGTGCTAAAGGTAGGTAAAAACTAGAATAACTTACCTTAAATTCTCAGGGCTGATTTTCATATATGTTTTAAAGAATATTGTAAAAATTAATAAATTAATACTGCCAGACGCTTACCGCCGGCGGTTACTTTAGCCAGACGCTTTGGAGCTCCCAAAAATATATATAATTTAAGTTAACTTATATTCTCAGTTCTGATTTTTATACATGATACTCAGGGAACTATTGCGATATTATCTGTAAGCTGCCAGACCTATTGGAAGGGTCAAACATCCCCCCAGACACACATTATGCGTCCCCATATGTATGAGCGCTAGAACATGATTCACTTGTTTAAGTGTGTCAGAGATAATATCATCATACTATAATATTATAAATGCGAAAGTGTATTTGTTGGTTTGTCCTTCAATCACTCTGCAACAGAGCTATGGATCGACGTGATTTTTTGCCTGGGTATAGCTTAGGATCTAGAGAGAGAGAACTATTGCAATATCTTCTGCAAGCTATACCCAGGCAAAAAATCACGTCGATCCGTAGCTCTGTTGCAGAATGATTGAAGGACAAACCAACAAACACACTTTCGCATTTATAATATTATAGTATGATGATATTATCTCTCACACACTTAAACAAGTGAATCATGTTCTAGCGCTCATACATATGGGGACGCATAATGTGTGTCTGGGGGGATGTTTGACCTATCCAATAGGTCTGGCAGCTTACAGATAATATCGCAATAGTTCCCTGAGTATCATGTATAAAAATCAGAACTGAGAATATAAGTTAACTTTATAATATATATAGCTCGATTACCACTCACTCACTCACTCACTCACTCATTGACAGGGTTGTTCTCCTAGAAGGAGACAGAAATCGATATAATGATGTTCGGGAGATGTGTTTGGGGGGGGGATTCGAGTTGGGGAAAATTATGACATTTCGGAAAAACAAGATGGCGGCCGACGTGAATCTTGCAACTCTTTTGTTTTCCGACCGATTTCTTTGAAATTTTGGATTATTGTAGAAATTAGTAAACGATTAACAGAAAAAGTGAAAAAAAATAAAAAAACAAGATGGCGGCCGAGCTGTGACGTCTCAAATTTCCGACCCCTCTCCTGTAAAATTTTGTATGAAAAAAATTTTTTTCACCCATGGTGTCGTATAGAGCTCAAAGAATGTGACTCGGAGAAAGGTGGAGAGAGCTGATGAGTGAGGAGTTCGGAGACGGGCGAGGGGCACGGCCAGGGTATAGTAGATAGGTGGAGGGTGCTCGACCAAATGTCATTCAAAACCTCGAGCAGTTGCCAGTGAGTTGAAAAAAAATTCCAAAATGGCGGAAAAAAAATGGCGGCAAATTTTGTCCGTCTCTCTCTCGGAGACTATAAAAGATGGAGGAGCGGTTTCTCGACAAAAGATGATCACAACCCGGAGGTCTACCTGGTGAGTAGGAAAAAAATTCAAGATGGCGGATTTTTTTTTTCCATACTAAATGTATGGGGAATATTGAAGGGACTAGAAGTTGGGAACTATGCAAGACATTGATTTTGATAGGTTCATAGGGCTTTTTTTCTTTTTCTTTTTTTTCATTTTACATTTGCTTTTTTTCTTTTTTTTCTTTTTCTTTTGTGAATGAGGAGCACGGCCAGGTTATTGCAGATAGGTGGGGTGTGCTCGAACAAATTTTTTGGCAAAAGATGACCAGAATCCGAAGGTCTACTTGATGAGTAAAAAAATCGCGGTCCGCTTTAGCGAGCCGCGCACCCACGCGCCCTACTTGTAGTAATAACACTTCCCGCGAGCTGCTTTAGCAGCTCGCGCACCGAGCGAAATAAATAAAGCCGAACAATCGCGTCCCGCTTTAGCGGACCGCGCACCCACGCGCCCTACTTGTAGCAATAACACTTCCCGCGAGCTGCTTTAGCAGCTCGCGCACCGAGCGAAATAAATAAAGCCGAACAATCGCGGTCCGCTTTAGCGGGCCGCGCACCCACGCGCCTTACTTTTAGTAAAACACTTCCCGCGAGCTGCTTTAGCAGCTCGCGCACCGAGCAAATGCTAGTTATAATATATATAGCTCGATTACCACTGACTCACTGACTCACTCATTGACATAATTGTTCTCCTAGAAGGAGACGGAAATCGATATAATGATGTTCGGGAGATATGTTCGGGTGGGGGATTCGAGTGGGGAAAAATTATGACATTTCGGAAAAACAAGATGGCGGCCGACGTGAATCTTGCAACTCTTTTGTTTTCCAACCGATTTCTTTGAAATTTTGGATTATTGTAGAAATTAGTAAACGATTAACAGAAAAAGTAAAAAAAATTAAAAAAACAAGATGGCGGCCGAGCTGTGACGTCTCAAATTTTCACCCCTCTCCTGTAAAATTTTGTATGAAAAAAATTTTTTCCACCCATGCTGTCGTATAGAGCTCAAAGAATGTGATTTGGAGAAAGGTGGAGAGAGCTGATGAGTGAGGAGTTCGGAGACGGGCGAGGGGCACGGCCAGGGTATAGAAAAAAGGTGGAGGGTGCTCGACCAAATGTCATTCGAAACCTCGAGCAGTTGCCAGTGAGTTGAAAAAAAATTCCAAAATGGCGGAAAAAAAATGGCGGCAAATTTTGTCCGTCTCTCTCTCGGAGACTATAAAAGATGGAGGAGCGGTTTCTCGACAAAAGATGATCACAACCCGGAGGTCTACCTGGTGAGTAGGAAAAAAATTCAAGATGGCGGATTTTTTTTTTCCCATACAAAATGTATGGGGAATATTGAAGGGACTAGAAGTTGGGAACTATGCAAGACATTGATTTCGATAGGTTCATAGGTGTCTTAGATCTCGGAGAATTAAAAAAGAAAAATATACTGGCCGAAATGAGAACCTCCAAAATGGCGGATTCAAGATGGCGGCCATAGAAACTTTCTCTGGTGTCTATCTCGGAGAGTATAAAAGATGGAAGAGTGGTTTCTTGGCAACAGATGATCAAGACCTACTACTACTCTACTTGATGATCAGGAAAAAAAACAAGATGGCGGATTTTTTTTCCATGCGAAATATATGGCGAATATTGATTTTTCTTTTTTTTTTCTTCTTTTTGTTTCTTTTTCATTTTTCTTTTTCTTTTTTTTTCTTATCTTTTTCCTTTTTTTTTCATTTTTCATTTTTTTTTATTTTTTTCTTTTTTTTCATTTTTCATGTATTTGCTTTTTTTGTCTTTTTCCTTTTTTCTTTCTTTTTTCCTTTTTTTATTATTTTTTTATATTTTCTTTTCTTTTTTTTTTTTTTTTTCTTTTTCTTTTGTGAATGAGGAGCACGGCCACGTTATTGCAGATAGGTGGGGTGTGCTCGAACAAATTTTTTGGCAAAAGATGACCAGAATCCGAAGGTCTACTTGATGAGTAAATAAATCGCGGTCCGCTTTAGCGGGCCGCGCACCCACGCGCCCTACTTGTGGCAACAACACTTCCCGCGAGCTGCTTTAGCAGCTCGCGCACCGAGCGAAATAAATAAAGCCGAACAATCGCGGTCCGCTTTAGCGGGCCGCGCACCCACGCGCCCTACTTGTAGCAATAACACTTCCCGCGAGCTGCTTTAGCAGCTCGCGCACCGAGCAAACGCTAGTTATAATATATATAGCTCGATTACCACTGACTGACACACTCACTCACTCACTCACTCACTCATTGACAGGGTTGTTCTCCTAGAAGGAGACGGAAATCGATATAATGATGTAGGGGAGATATGTCCAGGTGGGGGATTCGAGTTGGGGAAAATTATGACATTTCGGAAAAACAAGATGGCGGCCGACGTGAATCTTGCAACTCTTTTGTTTTCCAACCGATTTCTTTGAAATTTTGGATTATTGTAGAAATTAGTAAACGATTAACAGAAAAAGTGAAAAAAATTAAAAAAACAAGATGGCGGCCGAGCTGTGACGTCTCAAATTTCAGACCCCTCTCCTGTAAAATTTTGTATGAAAAAAATTTTTTTTCA
Source organism: Oeneis ivallda (assembly GCA_029955525.1). Lineage (NCBI taxonomy): Eukaryota > Metazoa > Arthropoda > Insecta > Lepidoptera > Nymphalidae > Oeneis > Oeneis ivallda. The sequence goes on along the minus strand of JARPMR010000002.1, from coordinate 15,802,476 downwards.
CCCATGGTGTCGTATAGAGCTCAAAGAATGTGACTCGGAGAAAGGTGGAGAGAGCTGATGAGTGAGGAGTTCGGAGACGGGCGAGGGGCACGGCCAGGGTATAGAAGATAGGTGGAGGGTGCTCGACCAAATGTCATTCGAAACCTCGAGCAGTTGCCAGTGAGTTGAAAAAAAATTCCAAAATGGCGGAAAAAAAATGGCGGCAAATTTTGTCCGTCTCTCTCTCGGAGACTATAAAAGATGGAGGAGCGGTTTCTCGACAAAAGATGATCACAACCCGGAGGTCTACCTGGTGAGTAGGAAAAAAATTCAAGATGGCGGATTTTTTTTTCCCCCCATACAAAATGTATGGGGAATATTGAAGGGACTAGAAGTTGGGAACTATGCAAGACATTGATTTTGATAGGTTCATAGGGATTTTTTTCTTTTTCTTTTTTTCATTTTACATTTGTTTTTTTTCTTTTTTTTTCATTTTTTTTTCTTTTTTTTCTTTTTCTTTTGTGAATGAGGAGCACGGCCAGGTTATTGCAGATAGGTGGGGTGTGCTCGAACAAATTTTTTGGCAAAAGATGACCAGAATCCGAAGGTCTACTTGATGAGTAAAAAAATCGCGGTCCGCTTTAGCGGGCCGCGCACCCACGCGCCCTACTTGTAGTAATAACACTTCCCGCGAGCTGCTTTAGCAGCTCGCGCACCGAGCGAAATAAATAAAGCCGAACAATCGCGGTCCGCTTTAGCGGGCCGCGCACCCACGCGCCCTACTTGTAGCAATAACACTTCCCGCGAGCTGCTTTAGCAGCTCGCGCACCGAGCAAACGCTAGTTATTATAATATATATAGCTCGATTACCACTCACTCACTGACACACTCACTCACTCATTGACAGGGTTGTTCTCCTAGAAGGAGACGGAAATCGATATAATGATGTTCGGGAGATGTGTTTGGGGGGGGGATTCGAGTTGGGGAAAATTATGACATTTCGGAAAAACAAGATGGCGGCCGACGTGAATCTTGCAACTCTTTTGTTTTCCAACCGATTTCTTTGAAATTTTGGATTGTCGTAGAAATTAGTAAATGATTAACAGAAAACGTGAAAAAAATTTAAAAAACAAGATGGCGGCCGAGCTGTGACGTCTCAAATTTCCGACCCCTCTCCTGTAAAATTTTGTATGAAAAAAATTTTTTTCACCCATGGTGTCGTATAGAGCTCAAAGAATGTGACTCGGAGAAAGGTGGAGAGAGCTGATGACTGAGGAGTTCGGAGACGGGCGAGGGGCACGGCCAGGGTATAGAAGATAGGTGGAGGGTGCTCGACCAAATGTCATTCGAAACCTCGAGCAGTTGCCAGTGAGTTGAAAAAAAATTCCAAAATGGCGGAAAAAAAATGGCGGCAAATTTTGTCCGTCTCTCTCTCGGAGACTATAAAAGATGGAGTAGCGGTTTCTCGACAAAAGATGATCACAACCCGGAGGTCTACCTGGTGAGTAGGAAAAAAATTCAAGATGGCGGATTTTTTTTTCCCCCCATACAAAATGTATGGGGAATATTGAAGGGACTAGAAGTTGGGAACTATGCAAGACATTGATTTTGATAGGTTCATAGGGCTTTTTTTCTTTTTCTTTTTTTTCATTTTACATTTGCTTTTTTTCTTTTTTTTCTTTTTTTTTTCTTTTTTTTTCTTTTTCTTTTGTGAATGAGGAGCACGGCCAGGTTATTGCAGATAGGTGGGGTGTGCTCGAACAAATTTTTTGGCAAAAGATGACCAGAATCCGAAGGTCTACTTGATGAGCAAAAAAATCGCGGTCCGCTTTAGCGGGCCGCGCACCCACGCGCCCTACTTGTAGCAATAACACTTCCCGCGAGCTGCTTTAGCAGCTCGCGCACCGAGCGAAATAAATAAAGCCGAACAATCGCGGTCCGCTTTAGCGGGCCGCGCACCCACGCGCCCTACTTGTAGCAATAACACTTCCCGCGAGCTGCTTTAGCAGCTCGCGCACCGAGCGAAATACTAGTTATAATATATATAGCTCGATTACCACTGACTCACTGACTCACTCATTGACATAATTGTTCTCCTAGAAGGAGACGGAAATCGATATAATGATGTTCGGGAGATATGTTCGGGTGGGGGATTCGAGTGGGGAAAAATTATGACATTTCGGAAAAACAAGATGGCGGCCGACGTGAATCTTGCAACTCTTTTGTTTTCCAACCGATTTCTTTGAAATTTTGGATTATTGTAGAAATTAGTAAACGATTAACAGAAAAAGTAAAAAAAATTAAAAAAACAAGATGGCGGCCGAGCTGTGACGTCTCAAATTTTCACCCCTCTCCTGTAAAATTTTGTATGAAAAAAATTTTTTCCACCCATGCTGTCGTATAGAGCTCAAAGAATGTGATTTGGAGAAAGGTGGAGAGAGCTGATGAGTGAGGAGTTCGGAGACGGGCGAGGGGCACGGCCAGGGTATAGAAGATAGGTGGAGGGTGCTCGACCAAATGTCATTCGAAACCTCGAGCAGTTGCCAGTGAGTTGAAAAAAAATTCCAAAATGGCGGAAAAAAAATGGCGGCAAATTTTGTCCGTCTCTCTCTCGGAGACTATAAAAGATGGAGGAGCGGTTTCTCGACAAAAGATGATCACAACCCGGAGGTCTACCTGGTGAGTAGGAAAAAAATTCAAGATGGCGGATTTTTTTTTTCCCATACAAAATGTATGGGGAATATTGAAGGGACTAGAAGTTGGGAACTATGCAAGACATTGATTTCGATAGGTTCATAGGTGTCTTAGATCTCGGAGAATTAAAAAAGAAAAATATACTGGCCGAAATGAGAACCTCCAAAATGGCGGATTCAAGATGGCGGCCATAGAAACTTTCTCTGGTGTCTATCTCGGAGAGTATAAAAGATGGAAGAGTGGTTTCTTGGCAACAGATGATCAAGACCTACTACTACTCTACTTGATGATCAGGAAAAAAAACAAGATGGCGGATTTTTTTTCCATGCGAAATATATGGCGAATATTGATTTTTCTTTTTTTTTTCTTCTTTTTGTTTCTTTTTCATTTTTCTTTTTCTTTTTTTTTCTTATCTTTTTCCTTTTTTTTTCATTTTTCATTTTTTTTTATTTTTTTCTTTTTTTTCATTTTTCATGTATTTGCTTTTTTTGTCTTTTTCCTTTTTTCTTTCTTTTTTCCTTTTTTTATTATTTTTTTATATTTTCTTTTCTTTTTTTTTTTTTTTTCTTTTTCTTTTGTGAATGAGGAGCACGGCCACGTTATTGCAGATAGGTGGGGTGTGCTCGAACAAATTTTTTGGCAAAAGATGACCAGAATCCGAAGGTCTACTTGATGAGTAAATAAATCGCGGTCCGCTTTAGCGGGCCGCGCACCCACGCGCCCTACTTGTGGCAACAACACTTCCCGCGAGCTGCTTTAGCAGCTCGCGCACCGAGCGAAATAAATAAAGCCGAACAATCGCGGTCCGCTTTAGCGGGCCGCGCACCCACGCGCCCTACTTGTAGCAATAACACTTCCCGCGAGCTGCTTTAGCAGCTCGCGCACCGAGCAAACGCTAGTTAATATATATATAGCTGCTGGGGCTGATTGACTGACTCACTCACTCATTGATCACCTCTCCTGTAAAATTTTGTATGAAAAAATTTTTTTTCACTGATGTTTTCGTATAGAGGAAAAAAATTCATTCGGAGGAAAAATATGGAGAGAGCTGATGATTGAGGATTTCGGAGACGCGTGAAGAGCACGGCCAGGGTATCGAAGATAGGTGGGGGGTGCTCGAACAAATGTCACTCGAAACCTCATCCAATTCGCAGTGAGCTGAAAAAAAATTCAAAATGGCGGAAAAAAGATGGCCGCCATACAAATTTCGTCGGTGTCTATCTCGGAGAGTATAAAAGATGGAAGAGTGGGTTCTTGGCAAAAGATGTTCAAGACCCGAAGGTCTATTTGATGAATAGAAAAAAAATCAAGATGTCGGAATTTTTTTTTTCACACAAAATATTTATGGCGAATATTGAAGAGACTAGAAGCTGGGAACTATGCAAGACTTTGATACGGTTCCTTTTCAAAATTTGTTTTTATAAAAGAATTCTTATTCTGACAAATGATGAAATATGATGATCGAGGGTTTGGAAGGTGGGTGAGGAGCACGGCCAGGGTATTGAAGATAGGTGGGAGGTGCTCAAACAAAAAATACTCGAAACCTCATCCAATGGGCAGTGAGCTGAAAAAATTGAAAAAGGCGGAATCAAGATGGCGGCCATACAAATTTCGTCATGGAATATCTCTGAGATTATAAAATATGGAAGAGTGGTTTTCTGGCAAAAGATAATCAGGACCCGAAAGTCTACTTGATGAGAAGAAAAACCGCGGTCCGCTTGCGGGCCGCGCACCCACGCGCCCTACTAGTAAATTATATATATTTTTGGGAGCTTCAAAGCGTCTGGCTAAAGTAACCGCCGGCGGTAAGCGTCTGGCAGTATTAATTTATTAATTTTTACAATATTCTTTAAAACATATATGAAAATCAGCCCTGAGAATTTAAGATAAGTTATTCTAGTTTTTACCTACCTTTAGCACCTGGTATCTGGAAATTGGCCGTCGGCACAATCTAGCTGGTACGCATATACTGAAAGGATATTCGAACAGTACTCTATCGTACACAAATAATTGCTGAGAAAATAACTTAGGTCTGGCGGCACTGGGATCTTGCTCTATACTTTACTAACATGATCAAGCCGTACGTAAAAGCCTGACAAACTGTTTACATTTCGTAAGATACTCATACAAGCGACTTACCTATATGAGTAAAACTTACAAGTGTAATTGCAGCCTTACACAGCTTTCATATTTCTTTCAACCATAGATGTACGATTATGGAATAGCAGCCAAAGGGAAAATTAGAAGATGTGGAAATTAATAGGGCATATTATTTTCAATGCTAGGCAGAACTGTACAGGCAGTGTACCTACTCGTTGCTCGGTTCTTGGTGACGGCCATGGATGCTGTCGCGTAGGTAATATTAATTCAACAGTTCAATGTTACTGATAAATACAGCCAGCGCCACCAGAATACCTAATCAGCTCTTAGTGTGAGAAAATTTCACCTTGTATAGGATATTGATTCACTACGGAGGGCTCGGGGATATTGGTAGGTAGGTATCAACTCTTCAGATGTTGAGTAATTATAATTAACTAGATGATGCCCGCGACTTCGTCCGCGTGGATTGGAGTAGTTTTTTCGTGAAAGAGTAACAAACATACACACACACACACACACACACACACACACACACATAAACATTTGCCTTTATTTTATTATATATATATACTATATATATATAATAGTGTGATTTTTGAAATTCAACATTTGCCTTTTATGTATAAGTACGTCACAAGTACCATATTCCCAAAACAACGGCGATAACCTAAAACGAAACAAAACATTAGGTACGTAGTAGATAAGAGCAATTAAACAATCTAAGATAAATGACGTCGAGAACTGTAGTTTAATGGGATTCAATGGTCTTTCATATTTGTGGCTTGTTCGTCTGATTCTTTTTATTCTTATATAATAATAATAGTTATTGTACGTTCTTTCATAGTTATAAATGATCACGGTAATTGAAATGATATTGTTGAAGCTTTCAAACATAAATAATAATATAAATAGGTAGGTACCTACTATATCAGGTGCTTTGTTAGATAAACGATATTAAGGCCACTCGAAATGTGCTGATAACGGATAATAATATAAAAGCTAATAAACCGTAAAAAATAAGGGCAGTCAGTCCATCTGTTTACTTTTTTTAAATAAAAACAATGAAAATTACTTTAAACCGAGTACAAGCGCAGCAAGCGTGGCATTTTTTGTTATTTTTATCCGACTTAAAAAAAGGAGGAGGTTCTCAATTCATCGGTGGTCACATTTAAGTTTTATCGAAATCGGTCAAGCGGTTTTCAAAAAATAAACAAAACATTATAATTATACTTTGTAGTGGCGCGGGCGTATGAACTATGAAGTCGGTTTTTTAAAAAGTTTTTTTTTTAAATATTAAATTATTATATTCGTACACTCAAAATTATACATCAAGATTAAAGAGTTACTAAGTAGGAAGCAACTATAGCGTTTAATTAGTCTATATTAGTTACTAATTAAACAGCAGCTATTTTATATTTATCGAAATAAGAGCAGAATACCCAACATTACCACCAAAATTTTTTTTTTATTTCATTCGATGACAATATAGTCCTTGACTGCGATCTCACCTGATGGTAAGTGACGATGCAGTCTAAGATGGTAGCGGTCTAACTTGTAAGGGGAATGGCAGTGAACATTCAACCCATAACCCTAATCGGTTTCTACACGCCATCGTGCCGGAACGCTTAATCGCTTGGCGGCATGTTTTTGACGGTAGGGTGGTAACTAGCCACGGCCTAAGCCTCCCACCAGACAAACTTGCAACGAACACCTCAAACAAACGGCGGCGGGGACGTTACAACTGTACCTACTCATACTCATGTCATTCTTTTTTCGAAAACTACACAAGATTTCCAGCAAGAGAAAATGTTTGAGACAATAGACGTAAGAGACAAACGGCAAACCATATTAATTTATCAAAAGGAGCTGCTTCGGACAGGTTATTACACTTGAGAAATCGCTAGCGATTGTAAAATGAAATCTAGCACAGACAAGTGTTAACTTGGCAAAGTTTACAGGTAATTTCTGAAGATTTCTAACTCCAATTATTGGATTTCGGAAAAGAAAAGGAAAACATTAGTATATAGGTATCAAGTTACAGTAAAATATATTAACTTACTAGCTGACCCAGCGAACTTCGCACCGCCAACCCACCCCAAATAAATAAAACAAATAAACTATCCCAATCTTTTAAGTTGGACCAAATTACAGATAGTTACGAAGTTTGATAAAAATCGGTTCAGTAGTTTAGGAGTCCATCGCGGACAAACAACGTGACACGTAATTTATATATATTAAGAAGAGAAGATCATATTAGTTAGATAATAGTTTACTTCGATTACCCAGTATTCATTAATTCACTTCAACAAATGCAGTATTACCGACGTTTCTTAATTATTTTTGGGAGCAGTTTATAAGTAGGTACACATTGAATTTTTTCCCATTAGCACAATAATTCTTATGCTCCAAAAAGTAGTCCAATAGTCTAAAGTCGTAGTAACGCACGTAGGTACCAATACCTAACCGATGCTATTTTGATTTTTAAGCTTTGCATAGCTTTTATCGCGGGCTTTGAACTAGGACAAACAGTTTGAGCGCGGCGACCGAATCAAGAAATTCCGTAACGAAAAAAAAAAAACCTAACACCGTCGTTCAGTAAGCGTTCAACATTTTAGAGGTTCTCAAGTAGCTCTATTTGGCGCAGTGGGCGAGCGGCCGCTTTCTTTACCGTATGTCGCAGCCCGCAGGTTCGAATCTCACTCGCGAAGTAGTGACAGTGCGCTTTTCTTGTTTGTTTGTTTTCTAATTATTTTTTTGCATAATTTTTATTATGCAAAAAAAATATTGCATAAATATTATAATTGCATAAGTTGATAAAAAATGCTATGCAATAGCTTTACCGCGGCACCCCCCCCCCCCCCCCCCCGAGTGCCACTTAATTTTTGTTTTCTTGCGGTGACATAATATTATTTTTCTGGTTTAAAAGGAACTCTATGTCCGTATTTAGGATGCAAGCTATCTCCGTGAGTGTATAAAGATCGGTTAAGAAATTGCGCTGTGAAAGTTAAGTAACTATGGATAGACCACTGGGTTCGGGGCGTGTGACGTCGAAGCAAAAGAAAAAGACATGCAAATCACCATCAACCAACAACATAATGTAACTTTCTGAAAAAACTTCGGGCGGAAGAGCGTACTTTGAAGGTCTTCATTATTACTCATTTTCCTAGAAATATTTAAAACACAGTTTTTCGTGACATTTTTTGACGTGATAACGTCTTATAAATCGATGAACATCGGCTGCACGCACAAAAAAGTGTCACGTTTCGCCTGAGCCTGAGGGTGCAAGCGAGAGAACGGAACAAGCGATAGAGAGGCACGATCGGCCCAAGCGTTGGCTTGTGACCGCGCCGCCGCCCGCCAGTCATCGTCAATGTTTCTTTATGACGTTATCACGTAAAACTATCGTACGTAAACCGACTTTACACACAACTAATTTTTTCCCAGATTATTTTGATATGATCTCCAAAATGAATGACAAATTCCGTTGCCTAAAGTATCTACCTATAAAAGAGACCGGCTACACGCTCAGTCTTACCTGACGATTGAGCTGCACAAGCGTAGTTTGTGCAGTTAAGCATGTGCGTGTGGACGGCAAGACTGAACCCCGCGCAGTTCGTTGACATGCGGAAGATAGGACTGCGCAGTTCTCGGTTAAAACAGCACTACAAGACGGAGCGTGTAGCCGCGCTCTAACTAGGTTTAATATTACAATGTGTCTATGCAGAACGAAAAGGCGTAGCTAACAATATCCTCATTTAGCAGTAGGTAATGCGCGGACCCACATTTTCCATTGAATGATTTTAACACATAATAGCAACTAGTAGCACAGCTAGTAGGTAGGTACCGCGTGGAGTCCCGTCGGAACTCAATGATTTTCGCTATAAAATAATATTATATTATAATTATAAATTATGTTATATTATAATTAATAATTATAAATTAATCTTCACATAGCAAGGTGTGCATGAAAAGCTGACCAACATACAAACAGACAGATCGATAGACACATTTTCGCTCTTTTTCTTTTAGTTTTTTTTTATTGAATTTGTGTATTTAACGGAATCGGCTTATAGCACACAATTTAAAAATGGTTTCTCGTGTACTAATAAGAAATGTTTTTGATATGTTTGTATGTTGATAATAAGAAACAAAAATGTTAGCAGATATAATTTCATCATTATTGAAACATTGAATGACTTACAAAAGTAGGATAGGGCAAAAGAAAATCAGCAATTATTATGATTTTCACGGGATCACGCAACATCAACGGTAACAAACTGCTTATGGAATGTGGCGCTTTGGGAGCAGAGCTGATAATGGACCAGGGGCAGAGAGTTGTAATATTACTAGAGAATCTAGAGATAGTAAAATCCCACAAAATTCTCTCAACCGACTGGTGCTACTTTTCTTGTAATTTTGTAAATACTTTTTACTCCTGCTTCTAGCTGTCGTTAAATAACGTAACTCTTCGTAACATAACAATACCTAGTTAAAAAAAAAATTGTCAGTTGTCACAAAAAATAGCTGTTATTAGGTACACCACTGTCGAAATGCTAAAGTAAATAAAATATTATCGCACAGCCAGCCAAAACACAATTTGCAGTAATAATTTATAACAAAACACTGCCGCACACTAGACCAACACTAGAACAAGATTTTTAACAAATTTTATTATTTAGTTTTAAGGGGGTTGCTTCATCTTGGGCCAGGTACCTGTACGCTATACCGAAAAATAGTATTAAAGTAGAAATTGAAATAAAATATGCTTTTTGTAGTATTGTAGTATTACAGTGAATAAGAGAATTAGGAGATAAAGATATACATTTGATAATTGGGTAGGTAGGTACATCTGTAGAATGGCAACTCCCGGAGAGCATCTATCTGCTTTTGTTGTCTATGTTTGTAATGACGATACGTCATCTTAATGTCATTTCAATAGTCAAACGTCAATTATTGGTATGCTAAATGTCAATATTGCTGTCAATTGTGGTTATTTTTATGTCATAACTCATATGTCATCATGACTAGTGTAAGTACGTGTTATTGTCAAAAAGAACGCCATATTGTTACGCTTTTATTTTGCAAAATAATTTCGCATTGCACCTAGTAAAAAGGACCTTTTAATGAGAAATAAAGAAAAAATAATCACTATTTCATGACCCCAAACATTTTAAAAGACTGCAAAGACCTGGCCCAGGCTCCATGTATATTTGAAACAACCCCCGCCGGCTTCACAGGCCAACCTGTGGCTCTTTTCATAAGTCAAAAATACTGGTTCGAAAAGCAGAGTTACATAGTTACTTTCTGCAAGTAGGTACATATCGAACAAAATTTACGCACGAGGGACTTACATTTTGATGTGGATATTTTTATTTCTGAAATTCCCAAATTACAGTGAAGGAGGAAAATTGGACATAATATTATGGTCATATGGACATCGTAATTGGTTTAGAATTCGACGAGGTTGACTCCGTATTCTTAGAATGAATAATCAATGCCAAATCAGAAAATTGTTTTCATTTAGGTATACACAAACACCCCCAATTCGTTTCGAATACTGAAGGGGAATGGGGAAAAGTCTAGCCGTCAGTGACAACTGGTAGCCGCATCTGGCCACTAGGGACTGCGGTCAGTGGCAGGTCTCAGGCTGCCCAGTGTGCGGCAGCGCTTAAGTGAAAACAAGCGTGGCTTTAATGTAACTTCATTCACAAATGTAATAATGCTGGTAACATAACGAAATTGAGTGAAGTTAGCAGGAGGCGCCAAACCACGTCTTAACATTTGAATAGGGTAATATTTTAAATAATATTTTAACTAAAACGGTTATGAAGCATGTGCGACTTGTAGATCTCGCGAAGTTAATTAAAATTTGCGCCTCGATTAAAATTTTCTGCTTGACGAATTTGCAATATAAACGCCTACATAACAAGTTTGGAGGTATCGACTTTACGAGTAGGACGCTTTGTGACGTGTAAACTAATTTACCTACAGACTACTAAAGTACTAACTATTACCACCTATTACTGTACGAGTACGTAAAAAAGTGCCTCTCAATGCCTTCGTCAGTTTATCGTAGTAGCACGTTTTTTAGGGTTCCGTAGTAAACAAGGAACCCTTATAGTTTCGCGATGTCCGTCCGTCTGTCTGTCTGTCTGTCTGTCTGTCTCAGAGACTATTGGTACTAGAAATCTGTAATTTGACAAGCGTATAAATATCAATCACGCCGATAAAGTGGTGAAATAAAATTGTGAAAAATATTTTTTTTAGGGTATCTCCCCCTACATGTAAAGTGTGGATGAATTTTTTTTTCTCGTCTATCCCATAGTGTGGGATGTCGTTGAATAGGTCTTTCAAAAATATTGTGGGTGTGGGAACACCATTTTTCAATTCAGGGATTCGTTTGTGAAATATGATATTTTAAAGTGCTAAATTTTATTAGAGTCAAGTGTCCCCCCCCTCTGCCAGCTAAATGGTTGTTTATAGGATGCATGAAAAAATTCACAGCAGTAGTATATATAATGAATTTTAAAGGAAAACTATCACGGCTAACCTGGTAATTAGTTAAGGAGTTATATCTCTTTTTTCTAAGTTAGGTATTACACGTAGTGTAAGTTGCATATTTTGTAGTATATTATAGTACTTAAACCATGGAACTCAAAATGTATTCAATATTCATAAGTCAGCAATAATATTTGAGACTTTCAACTACGGAACCCTACACTGCGCGTGGCCCGATACGCACTTGGCCGGTTTTTAGGGTTCCGTAGTAAACAAGGAACCCTTATAGTTTCGCCATGTCCGTCCGTCTGTCTGTCTGTCTGTTTGTCTGTCTGTCTGTCTGTCTGTCCGCGGTTTAGCTCAGAGACTATTGGTACTAGAAAACTGTAATTTGACAAGGGTATAAATATCAATCAGGGGGGTAAGGGAGCGCACCGTCACCTAGCGCTCCAAACGTCAACCTCACCTGCCCGCGGTGCCCCCTGCTAGTCTACTGACGAGGCTATGACGACCGACAAATGGCGGTATAACCATTTCATACTGGCTAAACTGAGCAAATGGCACAGGCTTGTGTTGGGCAGCAGCGACACGGGTGCGATCAGTTTAGCCCTGCGATGACCAACACGCCTGCCCAGCGTGGTCATTATGGGCAAAACCTTGTAATGGATACTTGCACAAGACCATGGCCCCTAGTTCCCGGCGGCCTCGCTATTCCTGACCCTGGCAGCGGTCACGGTAATGGCGGGGCAGGGGGTGCTAAGAATCTCCGGACGAGATTCCGCTGCCAACCCCGACGACTGGACCTGGTGACATATAACGCACGCACTTTGAGGACCGACGAAAAGATCATCGAGCTGGAAGAAGCAGTGAGCAAGTTGCGCTGGAATATTATAGGATTGTCTGAAGTCCGTAGAGAGGGGGAGGACTCGATAATCCTCAATTCCGGCAACTTGTTTTACTACCGGGAGGGCGATCAACAGTCCCAGGGTGGTGTCGGGTTCATCGTCCACAAGTCCCTCGTCAACAACATTGTACAAGTCAAGAGTGTGTCGAGTAGGGTAGCGTACCTTATACTCAGAATCACCAAACGGTATTCGCTGAAGGTTGTACAGGTCTACGCACCGACATCGACACATTCTGACGAGGAGGTAGAGGCGCTCGCGCTGTATGAGGATATATCAAAAGCCATACACGCCTCTACCACTCATTACAGTGTTGTGATGGGGGATTTCAATGCAAGGCTGGGCGAACGAAGCGGTGCAGAGACGAGAGTGGGGCATTTTGGGTATGGGCGAAGGAACCAAAGGGGCCAAATGTTGGCCGACTTCATGGAGAAGGAGGGCCTCTTTATGATGAACTCCTTCTTCAGGAAGCGGCCACACAGAAAATGGACATGGTTGAGTCCCGATGGTTCCACGAGAAGTGAGATCGACTTCATTATGTCGACCAAGCGGCATATATTCAATGATGTCTCTGTGATCAATAGGGTGAAAACCGGTAGCGATCACCGGATGGTAAGAGGCACGTTGAATATTAATGTAAAGCTGGAAAGGGCCAGACTGGTGAAGTCCACTCTCCGACCTTCTCGTGCTCATATCCAAAATCCCGAAAACTTCCAACTCGAACTGCAGAACCGATTCGAGTGCCTAGCAGACTGCGTTTCTGTGGACGATCTAAACAACAGGTTCGTGGAAACTGTCCATACTGTGGGGTCTAAATTCTTTAAGACCCATCGCAGGAAAAGAACCGAAAAGTTCTCTGACCATACTCTCAAGCTAATGAAGGAGAGACAAGAGATGAGGCTGCAGTCATCGGCAGACGCGGCTGCCTACCGGCGGATTAATAGGCAGATCTCTAAGGCACAAACTCGCGACCTCCGTGTCTTTAATACCAAGTGTATTAAAGATACCATTGAGCGGAACAAAGGCTCAAAAGTGTTCGCGAGAGATCTGTCTATCGGACAGAGCCAGCTGACGCGGCTGAAAACTGATGACGGCCGTCTCGTCTCTTCTCGACCTGAGGTCTTTGTTCCTCCTACCCTATTGAAGTCAATGGCCAAGGGACTATGCCCCGTTATATGAGTATAACACGTCGCCAGCATTACCGCATCAGCTTGATAACAGTGTCTCTACTAACGACTGAGCCGAATATTATCTTTAACGTGTACATTGTACCGCTAACACGGACCTTTGTCACATGAGTAAAAATAACCGAACAGTACGGCTTACTGATGTCCCTTTGTACCTTTGTACCTAGTTGTTTATTTTCTGTTTTTGTAATTTATAAATCTTCTTCAATGTTATTCTACTATGCGGGTAGTTAAGGAATCGTCATATCATTTTAGCCCACTTAAAAACTGTTTGTGACCAACCCTGTTATGTTAATCTCAAAAGTCAAAACTCTACTTTGAGATTAACATAACAGGGTAAAACTCTACTATAAATTGCTATAATTGCTTATTGTTCATTGATATAATGATTAAATGAATATTTATTTAGCTCTTGAAACACGGTAAATGTTTCATTTTATTATTATTAAATAGATATTTCAATAGCTGTATCGAAGGCTCAGTAAAAGTCAATATTGTTATTGTCTACTCTATCGATTTCTAATCACAACCCAATTAGTGTAAACACTTTCATTTCGCTTTTGATTAAACTTTTGTAACGGATTTTTTTTCGCCTTTTTAATCCTATTGAAACGATTCTTAATTTTGGAACTTATTACTTAGCACAAGAACTAGGTTCATCGTCATGACAATAGGTATGACATAGATGAAAATATTACGAATGCAACGGCAGGTTTAACTCCGGATTCCTTCATCGTCAAGGCTCAATCGCGCTGCTACAGAGTTGAGAAGACCGAGGATCGATTGTGATATATGAATTCATATTGTGGGTACCAAGTATAGGTAGATATACTGTGTCTTTGAACTTTGGGATTCCAGTTCCACAATCTTGCAAGGATACACTATACTGTCTGATATTTTGTGTACCAAATAATGAATTTTGTGTATCAAATAATACCAACAGGCGACGAAAAAAAAACTGGTATCCAAATTAACTGAAAAATAAATAAATAATTCTAACTCGATTTGCATGAAAAATCCCAACCAATCCAATCCTACGGCGGATGTCGTCATAGTAAAAAATCATCAGGCTGCCATGATGTATTAACTGAGATAGGTACGAAGTCTATTGGTGGGTGGGGACGAATTATTGCGTTGTCATTTTTCAAGAACATTTCATTAATTCATTGAACATCAGGTTCTAGCCCCCCCAATCTTTCAGTGGTAGGCACTGTCTGCTACTTTTGAATTCATTTGTGGATAAAATACCTAGAACTTAAATGTTTTAGCAGAATTTACATGTTTTAAATCCGTGTCAATTTTTACACACCTGTACAAACAATGCGAGTTACCTTATGTTTATTAAACGTGTTCCATTATACTAGTTTTACGCCGTGTAATCGATTATGACGGATTGACTGTGGTGCAGTGCAGTGCAGTGCGGTGCGAAACAGCTGTTGCAAAGTTCAAATGAAATCTGCATATTTCGATCGTTTGTCGCCTTAGTTTATTTATTACAGTCATTGTTCTGGTTTGGCACGAATATTTTATGTATTTTATGAAACTTTTCATTGGGAGTTTTCGTAGAAACTTCATGGGATTGGTCTAAACTGTGATATGGATAGAATAATCGAATATAATATTATGTAGGCACATCAATAAGATGCACTGAATGATGATCCCCTATTAGTGCAGGACCATTGCAAGGAATCAATTGCCTCTGTTAAACATACTATATTTAATGGCGCTATTGGACGATTGCAACCGTCAGTGATATGTTTTACTATCGGCAATTATCCTGTAAACAAGGTTATCAATAATAATAACACGACAATGGCTGCTTCCTGTATAATTGGTGCATTTTACTGGAACAATGTCGCTTAATGGCAGAGTTTAAAATGCTTATTAACATCACAATACGAAATTATGCAGCTATTACAAACACAAATTCTATTAGCAAAATGTCCGTACAATAGATATTTTCTGTGCTACGGTAGCTCTTTTACTAAGGTTATCTTAAGAATAATGGAATATCGATACGCTTACGTTCACGCTAAGATTACATCAGTTAAGGCTTTAAGAAAATATGGTTTGTTCTCGAATGTGGCGTTTAAGGCAGAATGTGTTCTTTCCTTTATAATTCGTAGTTACCAGGCTACAGGTTAAACAGGCTCGTGATTCCTCGATGTCGCCTCAAGAGGGTCCGAAAGACATTTGTGGGAATGGGCGTAACGTTTTATAATAAAGTTCCACAGTCGATCTTAGACTTGCCTTTACACAAGTTTAAGAAATCAGTAAAAACTAATCACATGAAAAAAGCATATTATGCAATTGAAGACTATTTAGATGATAAAAAAGCGTGGACATAATTCTTTCCAGCGATTCATGAGACAGCAGGTGGTAATTGAACTGTTTAACTATTCTATTGAATGTAAACTTATTTTGAAAAGAGCAACTGCCGAGTTTCTTGCTGGTTCTTCTCGGCAGGAACGGCATTCCGAACCAGTGGTAGACTCATCGACGATTCGAAAGCACTTGTAAAAAAGTTTATTTGAATAAAAAACATTTCTATTCTATTCTATTCTATTCTACCCATCTATCTGTGTGCCCGTGTAGGTATGCTTAATCATCATCTTTTTATAACCAACTTTTGCCCGCGACTAGGTTTCGCACGAAAATCCCACTAGAATCCTCTGTTTTTCCAGGATAAAAGGTACCCTATGTCCTCTACTATACCCAGGCAAAAAATCATGTTGATTCGTTGCTCTGTTGCTGCATGATTGACGGACAACCAACAACCAAACACACTTTCGCATTTATAATATTAGTATACTTATAGAGATAAATTATCTACTTAAAGAATAATATGTTCACTGTTCAGTACTTTTATTTACTCATGTGGTAGGTGTCATTTGTTATCGTATATTATGTTAGGTATATTGTAAATCTGCAATAAGGAAATTTTGATAGTATTCTCTGTAAGTGGCATTAAATTGCGACTAGCAATCGATTACAATTATTCTTTAGTATACTTAACTAGGACGGAGACAGGCAAAGTCCAGCCCATGTCAAGAACGAGTCCTTTTTTTCTCG
Source organism: Oeneis ivallda (assembly GCA_029955525.1). Lineage (NCBI taxonomy): Eukaryota > Metazoa > Arthropoda > Insecta > Lepidoptera > Nymphalidae > Oeneis > Oeneis ivallda. Next base: position 15,786,044 of record JARPMR010000002.1, on the reverse strand, counting down.
AACAAGGGGAATATCCTATAATGATGATGTCTAATGGACATCCGAAGCAAAGGATAGTGCCGGACTGCTGTTAAATCCCTCCTATCTCCAAATAGTATTGTTCCAATTGGCCTACCAACACTGCATTAAAGTCCTAAATATTTGTCAAACAAGTCGGTAAGTACAATCGGTAATTAAACTAGTGGTTCGCCCCGAACTGAGACCTCGCGGTAACGGTATCCCATAATTATTCATTCAATCGATACATGACGACCAAACCTGACATTATTATTATGCCCGTTTTTACCAAACATACCTAAATCATCCCCTAAGTAGGAGTCTCTTTACATAGGTAATCCTAAATATAATCCTAAGTCCTAACATCCGTCCCAATGTCCTTTTAGGTGCCCCGTACAGATTCGTGATTGACGAAGTTGACAGAGAGCATCACCTAACTTATCATAGGTAGCCCGGAAATAGGTGGATACGTACAAATTGCTTATTCCAGTATTCGCAAACAATTCGGTATAAGTCATCGCTGACGCGAGATGGTCTAATTTCGTTTGTGTCGATTTCATGGCGCTGCTGGTAAATTAGGCACGGGTCACTGATCCTTTTTCCACAAATAATATGAATGCTTTTGTCGTATTTGTTCCGTATCTATGGGAGATGTTACCTATGATTGGTATGGTAGATATGGTAGTTACTATAGGATTACTATAGGATAAACTTTTTCTTGTTCTATAATTACCATATTCACAGTATCGATAGATTTAAAAGAAAAAGATATACCTAATACATATTTTGCACAGATTAAAATTTAATTATACCTAAGGAATGGATTCGAGTGCGCAGCTTTTAGGCGTGCTTTTAATTATATTTTAATCTTTAACCCCCGACAAAAAAGAGGGGTTTTATAAGTTTGACCTATGTATGTGTATCTATGAGTTTATCTGTGTGTCTGTCCTGTTCCCTCGTAGCAGCCTACCCAATGGACTATTTTGATGCGGTTTTTTCTGTTTGAAAGCTAACGTAATTGGGGTGGATCATCGCTATAAATAATTTATGAAGATCTGCTCAGGCGTTTGAAGATCATCAGCTCATTTCCTACTTGATTAAAGAGTCTTATAAGCTTACACTGGTGCGATTGATTTCAAATTTGAAATTTGGTGTAATGGTACTTCGAATTATTTCCAAGGCATTGTAAGCTTAAGCTGATGCTGCAGCATCAAGCAGTCTGCGGGATACCCAACTCCTCAGCAAATTACAGCAGATATATCTAGTGTGTCTTGGGCTCATTAGAATGTTCTCAATGAGTAGGTGTTAGATAGATGATGATCAAGGATCGAGGAGAAGGATCTGATAATGGAGCAGAAGACTGCATGATGTCAGGTATATCGTACATAGTCCGGCCAAATAGATTCACATGTCGGAGGTGTTTTAAATTTTCAATTTACACTTGTAGTCTAGCGAAGCAAATGAGTCTGACACTGATACCAAAGAGACGTAATAAAAATAAATTTTGATACGCCTGTGCCAGCATGTGCTCTTTGTGAACACTTAATACACCTATCAAGAGGATTTAACCACTCCGATACCTAGAAACGATTCAAGATTAGAAATTGATTTATATAGATACGACAGCCACTGCAAGTTAAAATACATAAATCAATAGCATTCAACGGATTCCGGAAAGTGGGTGGACCGTATGTAGGAAAGAGGAATAGTGACAAAAATCATCCGGGTTTGTACCAGTTATTTTTATACATTTTTTGTACGTTTTTAAAATATGTGTGACACATTTTTTGTCACAAATCACAAAATTGTCACACCCACAAATATTTATTAAAACACATAATATTAGCAAAAAAATGTAACTAGATAAACTAAGAAGATGCTAAGAAAACAGTGGGCTTCCCACTGTTACAATTTTTCCTAAAATTTCAATTCCTAGCTCCTTCATAATAGCTAATAACTATTATCATTATTTTTTGTCAAAAAATTCTAAAAAAATATAAATGTGAGTATAGGTACCAAATGGGTACTAAATTATTGTGTAAAACATAATTATGCACAATACGGAGCCATTATGTAGAAATTCAAAAATGGTCAGCCATCTTGACGTCTGAATGACTGACCACTTTTAAAATTAGTGGTCAGTCATTCAGACGTCAACTCTGTTAATACTTAGATACTATAATATTTAAACGAAGGTACCAAATAGTACCTACCTACCAAATAAGTACTAAATGCTGGAAATATTTTAAAACTGCTCACTCACTTAATGGTCAGTCATCTTGACATACACTCTGGGGATACCTCTTCTAAAACCCGGTATCTTTGGGTACGCTGATGACAGCACTGTTACGGACAGATACATGTCCAGCTCTCGAGCTACAGTGCTACTGAGATCCATGAGCATAGAGAGGCCATGGTGGATCGCATTAACTTAACTCTGAAGGAGGTGCCCGATTGGGGCGACGCCAATTTAGTAAAGTTTAATGCCATCAAAACATTTAAACGTGTTTATTCACCGCCACAAGGAGTCCCTTTACCTTAACTCCAACTTTCCATAGTGTATCCATACCGATTAGTGACCATATTGAGCTCCTGGCCATAGACATCTCGCCCAACCTCAATTTCAGGACATCGAGTCAAAGGCGAAAACAGCAGCCAAAAAACTTGGTATCCGGAACAAGGTGAAGCGATGCTTTACGCCTGAGCAGCGCCTGACTCTCTATCAGGCTCAGGTGCGCTCGGCCATGGAGTACTGCTGCCACCTCTGGGATGGCTCTGCCAAGTACCAACTCGAAGCATTAGACTTGGTAGATCGCCGTGCCCGCCGAATTATAGGTGAGCAGTCACTAACGCAGACGAAAATGCTCAGTCTACAGCACCGTCGCAATGTTGCCTGCCTATCGGTTTTCTATCGGATATACTTTGGAGAGTGTGCTCAAGAAATTCACAATTTTCGTACCTCCTTCACCGTTTTACCATCGAACTTCGAGAAATCGTGAGTGTTGGCACCCTCACGTCGTTGAAATCCAACGATCTCACGATGTTTTCCTTCGAAGCAAGTGATTTTTAATTGCTTAAACGCACATGACTTTGAAAAGTCAGAGGTGCGTGCGTACCTGGGATCGAACCTGCGACCCTCCGAATAGGAGGCCACAGTCCTAACCACTAGGCTATCACTGCTCAGGTACATACGTAGGTATAAAATACATATAATAAATAATCGCGTATTGATCGCGTTTAGAGATAGACCGAACAGTCGACACATAACCTTATTATGTAATTTAAATAACAATAAGTAGTGTTTCATTAATAATTAAAAACTTGCAAATTGCATAGATTGTTTTATCGCCCTCAACATATAATATAGGGACCCATTTTACGCTCTCACCTGATATTTATTCAAATTCAATTATTGTTGAGGCCGTTGGCAGTAGATTTATGCATTTATTCCAACAGCGGATCACAGTGGTGTCATCTGTTAGAACCATTCCAAAATATGTATATTATTACATTTTCACCCGACTGCGCGACGCAAAGGAGTGGTAATGTGTTTATCAGTCTATGTATGTTTGTGCCTTTGTGGCACTCTAGAGACCAAACGCGTGGGCTGATTTTGATAAGTCGCTAGATTCGCCATGCCGGCGCGAGTGTCGACTAGAGAAAAATTCAAAAAGGCGGATTTAGGACGCCATAATGTGGGGTTAAAATTTTTTAAGCTATCGCATAGCTTTTATCGCGGGCTTTGAGCGCGGCGACCGAATCAAGAAATTCCGTAACGAAAATAAACCTAACACCCCGTCGTTTCAGTTCGGCAGACTTCGGCACGGTGTTTGTGTGCGTGCGACTAGAAAATGTTATGCAATAGCTTTACCGCGGCAGTACCAGAGTGCCACACGTATTTTTTTTCTTCAAATCCTATTGAGTGGTGTATCAAATTAAAGGGTGTGAAAAGGTGATTACGAAAATATAATATAATAGCTATTTATGCAACTGCATCGTAATGAGGGTCATTTTAATTCGAGTGCTGTTAAGCCTCGTATCAAAATAGGATAGTACGAGAATTAAAATGACTAATTACGTTCAGTTGCATACAAGATTTTATCTACGACAAGGAAAATAAAATCATTAACAAAATACGCCGTAGGCTCAATAAAGTAACAAAAAGTAACTCCGTAAGCCGCCACCAGCCGCCTGTGGCGCCTCTGTCAACAAAAAGTAAGTCCGTAAGCCGCCACCAGCCGCCTGTGGCGCCTCTGTCGTATGAACGGTACAAAAGTGCCAGAACTCAGAGCCTTAGCTTTAGGTATCCTATTTTAAGAAGATAACCATTTCGATTCAGCTCCCATACAACGAGCTGCATCGAAATGAGAAGCAAAACCGAAAGAGGGTTCATTTCGATTCAGCTGTCAAATTCGAAATTGGAACTTTTCGATGGTGGAGTAGATAAATATATATTTATCTACTCCAACATCGAAATTCGAATTAGAACTTTTCGATGCTGGAGTGGATGCTGGATACGGAGTGAGATGGCCGGTTAATTAAGAACATGAGATATGCGGATGATACGATTTTAATAGCTGATACTCTCTCAGGACTCCAAGCATTAGTAAACACTGTACATAAAACCAGCACTGAATATGGTATTAACATAAATTGTAAAAATACCAAATACATGATAATTAGTAGAGCACCAGAACCTTCATCGTCCATTTTTATTAATAACTCCACCATAGACAGGGTAAGCCAATACAAATATTTGGGTACTATAGTCAATGATCAAGTAGATTACAGCATAGAGATCAAATGCAGAATTGAACAAGCCCGGGCAGCTTTCCGTAAAATGGACAAGATACTTTGCGATCGTAATCTCAGCCTCCCATTGCTTATAAGAGTCGCACGCTGTTACGTTTTCTCCGTTCTTTTATATGGAGTCGAAGCCTGGACACTTACGGAAACTTTGTGTAAAAAGATCGAAGCTTTCGAAATGTGGGTTTACAGAAGAATGTTGAGAATTTCGTGGGTTCAGCGTGTCAAAAATACGACTGTGCTGCAGAGGCTAGGCAAAGATCTTTGAAATTATTAAGACCATAAAAGTGCGGAAGCTTGAGTATTTTGGCCATATCCTCAGAAATAACAAATACGACCTCCTGCAGCTTATTATACAAGGGAAAATAGCTGGCCGAAGACCACCAGGTCGCAGAAGAACATCGTGGCTTAGAAACCTACGCCAATGGTATGGCAAAAGTACTCGATCCTTGTTCCGAGCAGCAGCGTCCAAGGTGCAGATAGCCGTCATGATTGCCAACCTCCGATAGGAGTCGGCACTTGAAGAAGAAGAAGATGCTGGAGTAGATAAATATATATTTATCTACTCCAGCATCGAAAAGTTCCAATTTCGAATTTGACAGCTGAATCGAAATGAACCCTCTTTCGGTTTTGCTTCTCATTTCGATGTAGCTCGTTGTATGGGAGCTGAATCGAAATAGTTATCTTCTTAAAATAGGATACCTAAAGCTAAGGCTCTGAATTCTGGCACTTTTGTACCGTTCATGCGACAGAGGCGCCACAGGCGGCTGGTGGCGGCATACGGAGTTCCTTTTTGTTACTTTTAATGATTTTATTTTCCTTGTCGTAGATAAAATCTTGTATGCAACTGAACGTAATTAGTCATTTTAATTCTCGTACTATCCTATTTTGATACTCGGCAAGCCTCGTATCAAAAAACAGCACTCGAATCAAAATGACCCTCATTACGATGCAGTTGCATAAATAGCTATTTTTAGGGTTCCGTACCCGAAGGGTACCAACGGGACCCTATTACTAAGCCTACGCTGTCCGTCCGTCCGTCTGTCAGCGGGCTGTATCTCGTAAACCGTAATAGATAGACAGATGAAATTTTCACATATTATGTATTTCTATTGCCGCTATAACAACAAATAATAAAAATTAAATTAAATTAAAAAAATTTAATTAAAATATTTCCATGGGTACATGGAAATATTTTTATTTAATTTTTTTTAACGGAACCCTAAAAGAGCGAGGCCCGACTCGCACTTGGCCGATTTTTATTTTTTTTTCTCGTAAATTTGATTGTATTGATATTTTCATTGATATTCATTAAAGCTTTTAAGTTGGGTTTTTTATTCTTTTTTAATATTTTTGTAAGTGTAGTGTGATTTGTAGCTTATGTGACCTTCGTATAATGTTGTAATGTAGAGCCTATCTAAATCAAGAGTAATGTTTATCAGTCGGTTAATTGATGGCTACCTTTTTGGACTAAGGATGTAACTAAAACTAATCTCAAGAAAGCGAATTGTTGGGAATGGAAAAAGTTTCTGTGAACTTAGCTATAAATTATAGTGTAAAGTATAGATAATAGGGTATTTTACTCCTAGTGAGAAATCATCTCAAAACACCTTAATATGATAATATAGAAATAAGATAGCAATAAGAAATCGGGAAATGTAAGTTTCAGTTCACAAAATTCTAAAATGAATTTTATATTTTATTTCAAAGTTTTCACTTTTTTATCTATGCTACAAATATGCGAAACGTCAAACAGTACCCGCCATTACACTACGTCATAAGGTCAGTAGTCTATATAGTTCATCCGCTCAAATAGTTTGCACTACAAGTACAAGGTAATTTGGAAACTCTGTGAAAATAAATAAATATACATTAGTTAATCATTTAGTACCTCATTTTTTTTTATATTAATGAAACTACACAAAATCAAAATACTGGTAGTATTAGAACTGAATCATCACGTTATATACTTATACTATCATCGCAGTATGGAAAGACGAGTTAATTTAAAAAACATCGTTTAAATGTTAGATAGGTAATAAGTAATAACTGAGCAAAAAAAAATTGTTTTTAGATCTACAAAAATGGTGCTTCTTGTTACGTTTTTTGAAGCAAAAGATAAGTTTATGAAAACATGACCTAAATTTTTTTAAATGTCTATATAATAACAATAATCGTTTATTTCAATCATAATTTTATAAATTATCAATTTCAATCAATTTTTAGGGTTCCGTGCCTCAAAAGGTAAAAAAGGAACCCTTATGAGATCACTCTCTTGTCCGTCTGTCCATCTGTCCGTGTGTCACCACCGATTTTCTCAGGAACGGGTGGACCTTGCAAGTTGAAATTTATACCAGATACGGAGGTCTATAGTCCCTCTTAGGTGTATAAAAATCAAGGTCCCGAGTCAACACGATAAAAAAGCAAGTTCTTACAGCACAAATAAAGGAAAAATTCCGAAAAATAAAAAGTTGAAAATTAAGGTAAATTTTGGTACATAAAAGTTTTCGCGAAAATTGTGAATATTTTGTACATATGTACAAAATATTCACAATTTTAATTTTTGCCCAAACTTGTCTATGTGTACGTTGGCCAAAGTAACTACCACTTGCGATCAGTTGAGACTTGATACGCGATGACAGATCAATAAACGGCCAATTGCGTGTCACCCGTTAGGCCTCGCGCAGTGTAGGGTTCCGTAATTGCCCGTCACTATATTTACTATGCGTACTTAGCCTTCTAAGTGTACCTGTGTAATTTTCATCATAAAACGGGTTTCTTTAGTTTTAAAATAACATTATAAAGTAATAATGGGCCTCGTTATAAATTAATAGCAAACACTCAAGATACAATGGACCCTTCAATAAAAATTTTTTTATGACGTATACTCGTACCTAGAATATTTTTGAAAGACCTATTCAATGCCACCCCATACAATGGAATAGACGAGTAAAAAACATCATCCCCCCCCTTAACGTGTAGGGGAGTTAGGTACCCAAAATAATAGCTTTTTTCAAGATTTTATTGTACAAATTTCTTGGCCTATTTTCTCAATAGACATAAACATCCCATTACAGCTCTTTAGTACCAATAGTCTCTGCGCTAGACCACGGATAGACTGACAGACGGACGGACTTGACGAATCTATAAGGGTTCCTTGTAGTTTTACTAGGGAATCCTAAAAAGTATCGTCACTCACACTGTTCTGTTATCTTTGTTTTCAATTTTGATTACACTTACGAGAAAAGTAAGTACTAAGTTAAGAGAAAAAAATTAAGTGCTAGTGCTCATCATGTAGGTACAGTAAGTATAGAAGGACTAGGTTCGTTACAAAGAACCTAATCTGTGGTTACTAGTCGAATTACGTATTTGAAAGATGGTGAAAACAAAAAGCGGATGTGTAAGCAACACGTAAAAAAAAGTAATGAACATTATATTGTAAAAGTTTTTAAAATAATATTCAACAAAAATACAGCAATAAACATCAAAAAATGTTTAAAGTAACTTTACAGTGGCTTCGCAAATGATATTAAGGTCGCATTTAAATTCTACTTTTCTTTAAAAGAACTCTGCGTTAAAAATACGTAAGCTTTGTTCCTTGTTTAATGTAATAATTGTATACGAGCTCGTAAACGGATACTAATGCGACGGGGTATCTGTTTGGTGATAATTTAACTGCGTGAAAAACGGAACTGGGTATCTACTCACACGGATTTCATTTTAAAGTAACGCGAGTCACACGCTTCTTCATTCAAAAGTACGTACGTAAGTGCTGATAGCTGATAAATCTAGTTTTATAGATAGACAAAAAGTTCTTTATTACACAACTAGCGGTTGCCCGCGACTTCGTCCGCGTACAATTTCTAATTACCTAAGTTTATGAAATACTGTTGTAGAGACCTGTCATCAAAGTCCTAACGCTTATAAAAACCGCTACTTTTTCCCATATATACGATGATAAAAACTAAATGACAATTTTCATGTCTAACTGCCTCACTCAGAGTCGCTAATCGTTACTTACGACGAGATCTTGGATTTAAAAAGTTTCACTCTCAGAAATAAACGTTTCGTTTGTACATTAGTGACAATTCAGTAAGTAACAGATTTAATGATTATTAATTAATGACTCATTAAATATAATTTAATACATGCGGCTGAGTGCGGCAGTTAATCACATAAGTCAGTGATTCATTAATTATAATTTAATGAATGTCTCTGAGTGCGGCAGGACTTCAAAAACGTAACACTCATGTGACATTCCAACCCTCATTTCACCCCCTTAGGGATGTATTTTCTTAACCTACGTCCTAGAAGCAACCTACCCTACCTTCCTCATGTTTCTAGTCTTTAGTGCCTGAGATTTCGATGAAGGTACATAGATAGAAAAACACAATTCCTTTTTTTGAAAGTCAGTTAAAAAGTAGCCTTTGTTGCGCCATGTATAATCATCTTTTTGTCTAATGTTTCTACTTGAAATAGATGAATAGAAAGCGCACACAAGAGCCCTTATGCTTTAAGTGATCTCCTCCAGACAACCTTAATTATTATAAAAGAATCTTATTGATACATGAAATCATAGACGATGCAACAATTTTATATAACTTAATTTTCATATTATGTAAGTCTTGGCTTGAATCGTAACACATTTTGTCTCATAAGATTTAAACGTAGCTCTCAACACGATTTATATCTCGAGAAAAGGGTCTGGAGCGAATTCACCAAAACGTAATTTCATTTAAAGTGTTTTGGAAGGCACTAGACCCGCGACTTCATCCGCGTAGATTTAAGTATTTTTTAAAGGATCGTGTTTAAACGTGCTTATTAATTAAAGTCAAATTAAAGGTTAAAAAAAATCGAATACCTATTTTGAAGTAATAAATGGTCAGCAGTGCGTGGGCAGCTACAATTATTAAAACGATCACGAGGTTCTCGTCATAGGGATTAGGGAATATTGATTCACTATTATTATTGGAACGTAGTTCCTTATCGCGCAGTACGGAAGGGGGCTAGACGGAAAAAATTAAGGAACCGACACTCGACACATTTTTGAAACCAACACTTTTTTGTTGAATGTGAATTTTGTATTGTGTTCGGTATTTTCGCCATACTACACGGCGTCTGCATGGCCTAGTGGATCGGGCAGTCGCCTATAAATTCAACGTCGATGGTTCGAATCCCAGCTCGACAGACTGAATTTTCTATTTTCAATTTTATTTTAAATAATTTCTACATGTGGAATTTTTCCCTAATTTTTTATTGTATAAATTGGATATAATGTTATTGTACTACTGACGCCATCAGTTAAAAACCAGAGTAACTCTTTGGTTTTGTAACAGTGCAGTGCTGCAATAGAAATAAACTAAATATAATTTCGTCATCATCGTAGTTAATCAATTTAATACTAGATGACACCACTAGTTTATTACAATTCCTTCACTAAAATTAATCGAAAGGAACTACGTTCAATCCGGGTGTCCCTTGACACCTCTCAAGTTTTTGATGTTATTGGAACGTAAGTTCCTTATCGCGCGGTACGGAAGGGGGCTAGACGGAAAAAATTAAGGAACCGACACTCGACACATTTTTGAAACCGACACTTTTTTGTTGAATGTGAATTTTGCATTGTGTTCGGTATTTTCGCGATACAATATTGGGTCTCTGTAGCCTAGTGGCTCCGGCAGTCGACTAACAGTTCACAGTCGATGGTTCGAATCCCAGCTCGACAGACTGAATTTTCTATTTTCAATTTTATTTTAAATAATTTCTACATGTGGAATTTTTCCCTAATTTTTTAAGTTATAAAAAAAATTATTTAAAATAAAATTGAAAATGTAAAATTCGGACTGTCGAGCTGAGATTCGAACCATCGACTTCGAACTGTTAGGCGACTGCCGGAGCCAATGGCTACGGAGACTCAATGTTGTACCGCGAAAATAACGAACACAATGTAATCGAAAGGAACTACCCATCCGGGTGTCCCTTGACACCTCTCAAGTTTTTTATTATATTTTATTATTGACGTTATTATTATTTTTTAACTTAAGTTAGGTATATTACCTAACCCAATAGAACCTAAGTGCCTTGCCTGCGGCCAAGCACCTGAATATTTTTGTGCAACCCCAAACTAACTTAAGATTTTGGTAAATATACCGATCGTGCAGTTGCTGCAGAAAAAGCCGAGTTAGTTTATTAAAAGCTTTAGTCGACTACATAGTATAGCTGTTGCTGCCCACCTATTATTTTTTACACCCGATTTATACAACATCACCCAAGAAAACCTGAAGTAACCCAAAATAACCCAACATAACCCAACATAAACCAAACTAGCCCAACATGTATTATTCCTTTTATAAACCACGTGGGTATACTTACATTCTTTATTCGGGGTATAGAAATAATCGACAGCATAACAATAAATCATAATCGACATAGGTACATAATTCCTACATCGCCTAGGTTCAGGACGTGTGCAGTAGGTACCTTGCATCATCATTCATCATTTATTTTTCAATAAATTGTATGGATACCTACTTGATACCTTTTTTTTTGACGGGGGGGAAATCTCCTTGAGATACCCGATTTTGGGGGGAAAATCGGGTTATGTAGGAGTTTTACCTACTAAAACCCCCCCCCGGTGGCCGACCTAGCACATGTTGGGAGGCTCCGAGATCGCTTACGAACGCATCGGTGCCCCCCTTGTGCGGCTCCCATTGGGCTAATCCCACTTGATACCTACCTACAATATCATTCACAACGACAGGTTTAAACTCTAAGGTTTATAAAGACAAATATTTTTTTTTTTGTTAGTTGGATTATTTGGATCTTCGAAAATCAAAAAGTTTTTGTCAAAATCAATATTATAATTGTGTACATAGAATGAGTTATTTCGTACAATATTAATCGTACAAAATTGTTTGATACTTTGAATAAACTTTATTCAAATTATCAAACAATTTTGATGTACCCAAAATTTTGACAAAAACGGCTTTTTCTCAAAACTGTCATTGTGTGGGTTGGTTCCGTTTTGCGTATATAGGTCCAATTTATCTAACACTCCTTCATAAAGTGTCCTATGTTCCTAGACTACTAACACTAATAGGTACTAATAATAACTAGCCAAATCCCCAATTTCGTGGGCACCGCCATGGAGATAGCGTCGTCCTATACTTAGATCGATATAGCTATTTCTAGTACCCGTCAAGTTTTTTTGCGTTATTCACCTTATGAAGTAGGTGCCTACACTAGAACTTGATAGAAACCGGACCGGAAAAAGGGAAAATAAGTCACTTACTTTTTAGTTTAATAACCGTCATTAAAATTATCAGGCTCTTACCGCAATCTCACCAGCAAATGAGTACCTGAGTGAAGTGCAGTAAAAACAAACTATAAGTACTGACAGTATTTTCATAGTATAATCATCATCATCATGAGGTATAACCGATAATAATTAACGTCTCACTACTCTCTCAGAGAAGAGTGTAGTGGCATATATACCTACAAGGAGTAATCTAGTCTACAGTATATTAAAGGAAATATTATGGGTTCCTGCGTGAGAAAATTATAACTATTGAAATTAGGGACATTACGGTAAAAACTGCTGAAATGATTTTGATGAAATGTATAGAAAGAACTTCTATCTGTGCCCGACGACAGACAATGGATACATTTTATCACTGGAAAATACGAGTTCTCACGGGATTTCCTTGGAATGACGCGCGGACGAAGTCGCAGACATCTTTTTATTTTAAGCTATTGCATAGCTTTTATCGCGGGCTTTGAGCGCGGCGACCGAATCAAGAAATTCCATAACGAAAATAAACCTAACACCGTCGTTTCAGTTCGGCAGACTTCGGCACGGTGTTTGTGTGCGTGCGACTAGAAAATGTTATGCAATAGCTTTACCGCGGCAGTCCCCGAGTGCCACACGTATTTTTTATTTATATTTTTATTATTTTAGTACAAAAAAAGCATAAATAATAATATTAAATTAAGTGGATAAAGGTGAATGAAGCCTATGTCTAAAAATAATATAAATTATTAGAATGTTTGAATAAAAGATTTCATGTCAGGCAAATCCAACGCCTCTACACCTAGTGCTACGTTGCTGCTTGAAATAAACATAGTATCAAGAGCTTCGTAAACATTTTCATCGCATGCGGTACTGTTAACAATGCAAATCCATTAACACAATCTGCACTACACCACACTACACTACGAAGCCATTAAACATGTGTACGGGCAAAAGGAGCGAAGGAGCAAATCTCTGAGTCATTATCTACACCTTCAGATTGTACATAACAACATGTTTGTAAGCTGGAAATAGAATCCTGAGAATAATATTTGGGCATAAACTATGCAGTTTAGTTCAGTAAGCTCCAAATAGGTATTATTACTACTAGCTAATGCCCGCGACTTGGTAGGGTTTTTGATTCCCGCAGGAATTCTTTAATTTTCCGATATAGTTTATGTGCTATTCTGATATATGAGCGATTACGTTGTAAAGTTTCATCAAAATCTGGCCAGCAGCTTTGGCCTGAAAGACTTGTGAAAGAGTAACAAACATCCAACCATACGTCCTCACAAACTTTCGGTTTTATAATTTTAGGAGGATGTAAATGCGAAACTGTGTTTGTTGGTTTGTCTTTTAATCATTCAGCAGCTCAGCAACTGCAGATCCACGTGATTTTTTGCGTGAAAATTGTTGAGGTCATAAGGCTACTTAGCCTAACCCCACGAAAAAGTTAGTGTTCTAGAGAGTTAGTGTTCTATAAGAGTACCTGAATCTTACGCAATTGTAATGACACAATTTAGTAGTAATATCGATGTACATGCATGAACGAATCGTCAGTGACGATGACTCAAAATGACGCACCCTATATCATCATCATCATAATCAACCCATCATCGGCTCACTAATGAGCGAGGTCTCCTCTCAGAGAAGGGTTATAGGCCATAGTCCACCACGCTGGCCCAATGCGAATTGGCGGACTTTACACACCTTCGAGAACATTATGGAGAACTCTCAGGCGTGCAGGTATCTTCACGATGTTTCCTTCACCGTTGAAGCATGTGATATTTAATTTCTTAAACGCACTTAACTTCGAAAAGTCAGAGGTGCGTACCCGGGATTGAACCTGCGACCCCCCGAATAGGAGACCACAGTCGTAACCAATAGGCTAACTGTTTATACACATATTCACCCTATATACACACAACTAAAGCTACATAAGTATATCAAAGAGCACACCCTCGTAATATTTAAAATCTTAATTTTTAATGCGTGTAATCTAAGAAACATAATATTTCAACCGTCAACACACACCTACGATTATTTGAGCTCATCTTATAGCAGTCTGCAGTTCGGAGTCGCATTCTGCCTACTCGAGCTATAGCTAGGTAGCTTCTGCCTGTGACTTCATCAGTGTGGAGCTAACAATCCCGCGGGAACCCTCTGTTTGCCGGGATAAAAGGTAGCCTATAACACTATCCAAGTCCTCATCTATATACCCATGTAAAAATCGATCGCTTGCTCTCTTGCTGCGTGATTGAAGGACAACCCAAGACCAACAAACTTTCTTTAACTTCTTTTAAGCTTTGTAGCATCAGGATTGAGGAATTGGGGGTGGGAGCTGGAATTCTGGGATCTGGGATACTTAGTACCTACCTATGATATCCAATCACACATTATTAAATCCACTAAATCATTGCATTGCAAGTCTTAACTTAGTGGAATCAGCATTCAGGAGTTGGAACCAAACACTTTTATGGGACTAAGTTGCAAAATATTTATATCTATTAAAAAAATTACTTACGCAAATTTGTCTAGAAATATACGAGACATCGATTGACATACAATTGCCAAATAACATACACGTTTAACGGTTTAAAGAACAAAAGGCCTATAAAAATATTAAATGTGTATGAGAGGAGTTTCTCTTCGCGTTTAAAATGAAGCACGTCTTAGCCCTGAAGTTATTGAACCGTTTTCTTGAGTTTCAAACTTGTACTGATAATTAATCAGTTTAAAAGGCTTCATTCATCAACAATAGTCTGTTTAGTAATAAACTTGCTACTTCTATACAACATCCTGTTTAAATATTAATTAGATATAGCTCGTCATTAATTAGATGCTTTTAATGTAATAGGTACTTACCATAGGTTACCAAGGCAACTTAATGTCTGTGGAGTTTTGTACAACTAGATCTTACAATAGGTAAATTAAGTATTACTTAATTTAAGAAATGTTACCATCTACCAATACCTACTAACAACTTTTATTACGATTAAAATAAGATTATGAATGTTAAAATGCCATTTTCTTTTTCTCTTGCTCATTACTTGTGTTTTACACAAGACAGAAATAAATAAAAACCGGCCAAGTGCGTGCCGGGCCACGCGCAGTGTAGGGTTCCGTAGTTCCAAGTCACAAATATTATTGCTGACCTAGGATAGTGCTTTTATTTTATTTATGAATATTGAATATATTTTGAGTTCTATGGTTTAAATACTATAATATACTACAAAATATGCAACTTACACTACGTGTAATACCTAACCTAAAAAAATACAGATATAATCTCCTTAACTTATGAACCCTACTTAGCCGTGATAGTTTTCCTATAAAATTCTTTATACTACTGCTGTGAATTTTTTCATGTATCCTATAAACAACCATTTAGCTGGCAGAGGGGGGGACACTTGACTCTAATAAAATTTAGTACATTAAAATATCATATTTCACAAACGAATCCCTGAAACGAAAAATTGTGTTCCCACACCCACAATATTTTTGAAAGACCTACCTACCTACCAACGACACCCCACACTATGGGATAAACGAGAAAAAATGTCAAATTATAGTTTTCTAGTACCAATAGTCTCTGAGTTAAACCGCGGACGGACAGACGGACGGACATGGCGAAACTATAAGGGTTCCTTGTTTACTACGGAACCCTAAAATGGCGGATTTACATTCCTATTCTTATCTTGATTGCATTATACATACCAGTTTATCAATACGAGTAGGTAATCAATTTCATGTCTCATGAAACAATAAAATTGCAGCTGAACTACCGATCTAACTTGCTGATGACCGCGATTTCGAGTTAAGCCGTAATAATGTGCTTTTTGTAATTGTACCTAATTTAAAATTATAATAGATAGATTAATAATATTATCTTACGGGGACATAAAATACTGCACCGATATCGAGTTTCATAGGGAAGACTCAAGACATGGATGAGACTGGCAAAAATCGAAAGATATGTCTTGGATATGGAGAGAAGCGAAGCGAAGAAGAAAAATATGCTATTCTAATTTTAATAACGAATAGTTGTAGGTAGGGGCAAGTGCTGTACCTATGGACGCTTGTACCTGTGGACAGAATCGATTCCGTCGAAACTAGCAACCCTAAAGTTCTAATTTGAACGCGAACCAACTGTCAACCATAGACAAAGCTTTACGGTCGCGTTTAAATTAGAATTTTAGGGTTGCTAGATTCGACGGAATCGATTGTGTCCACAGATACAAGCGTCCATAGGTACAGCACTTGCCCATACTTACTCGCCATTGTAGTAAGGCAGTTTGTGACTAGTAGATATACTTGATATCATAATTTCGCAATTAATTAATAAGCTAATCTAATCAATCAGAATTCACATTTTTAGGTAATATTGAGATGTAGGATGTACCTAGGTAAGATTAGCAAAAAATTGGTTGTCTGTAAAGTCGGTTTACTGACGATAGTTGAACGTGACAACGTCGTAATTATCGTTGCTATAAACAATTGACACCACATTCACTTTTCACTGCACTTGATACTCGATCAAAACATGTAAATGTACCATAGTATAGCAGCTGTCCACGCAGACGCATCGCTCACTCAAGTAGGAGAGAGACGGATGTCGAACGCTGCCGAACGCAAAGGCCGATTGTGCCTCTTTGTCGCTCGTTCCGCGCTCTCGCTTGCACTTCAAGCCTTACATGGAACGCCTCAGAGCGAGGTAACGCCGCATGAGTCATGTTTTTTCGTGCGTGCAGCCGGCTCTATCGAATTATAAGACGTTGTCACGTCAAAAAATATTTTTTTTACACATTTCTCTAAATAAAAATATTAATTTCTTCGTTTACAATTAGATCCGAGAACCGTAAATAAGCTCATATTCGCGTATATCAAACACCCGTCTTAAAAGTCCCCTCATTCTTAGACAAACGAATCCTGCACAAACAAACATACTTATTACTTAATATTAGCTTCAGAGTTCATATTATCCGTACGTACCTACTACCCACATACGGGTTACAATATAGGCACATAAGTACATTACAAAGCTTCATAGATACAAACATTCTGTGATATTTGCAATAAAACTTCTTGTAAGGAAATATTCTCATTCAAAAAAGAAAAGGTAATTTACACGAAATAAATGAGACATCCAAATGGGTTCGTGATTTCTCAACTAGGTACCTACACAAACCTACCTAGATTCAATGTTAAATGCTTTCTTAACATAATATTATGTATTAGCCTTTTACAGATGTTCATCGCGTCTTCTGCCCAAGCGTTCTTGTGATAGGTAAAAAAAAAGTACCATTAGGGTGGAATCAAATTAATTGTCCGTGTCAATTCGCATTGTTTCGATCACAATCTACACTATCGCGAGAAAGTTACACATTAGATACAAAAAATGCCAAATCTGAATCTAAGCGATAAAAGGAATTGACGCGTAGTTACATGACTTCATTCACAAGACTTGTAAATTAAAAATTTAAAACACTCCCGACATCTGAATCTATGGCCGGACTTTGTACGCTATACCTGACACCCAGTTTTCTTCTCCATAGTCAGATCAACCTCCTCGATCCTCGATCATCTATTTAACACGTACTCATTGAAACCATTTTCATGAGCCCAAACACTATAATATCTACTGTTGCTGAGGAGTTAGGTATCCCGCAGACTACTTGACGATGCAGCATCAGTTCAGGTTTACCATGCCTTGGAAATAATTTGAATTAACAGCACACCAAATGTCAAATCAATAGCACCAGTTCTAGTAAGACCCTTTAATCAAGTAGGAAATCAGCAGGGGATCTTCAAACGCTTAAGCAGATTTTCATAAATTATAGCTAAGATCCACCTCGATTACATTAGCTTTTAAACAGAAAAAAAACGCATCAAAATCGGTCCATTGGGCCTTCCCAATGGACCGATATACCTGCTATGAGGGAACAGACATACACATAGATAGACTAATATAATATAGATAGAATAAATATTAATACCTAATGACTTCCCTCGTTCGGGCCCTCTGGCCTTCCTCTGGCAGAATAGCAGCGCTGTGTTTACATCTGTATCCACAGCTTTTAGTTGAGCTACACTAGCGGCACGCTATGATGGCCGGTTTGACACATTACAATAGTGATGTGGAATGTCAATTTATTCTCGAACAAAAAACAATTAAGTTTTGTTTTTGTACCTGATTAAATAGGTTTAATAAAACAAAAATGTATATGTTTATTTAATTTATTTGAACTTTTGATTTCTTTCACTTGCCGTAAAAAAGTATACCTTGCCATCGCTATATCAAATCTTTCCATCAATATTTTGCGTTTGTTACATTTTTTGTATCGAAATCCAATGGTCTTCAAAATCTTCGTTAAAGAACTTTCCCCACCGAAGAATAATCCAGCTTCCTTCAGTGAATGCACCAACTTTTTTCTTGTTGGATACTCCTTCTGTAAATAGTAGCCGTAAACATGTCTTCGGATAGCATCGGCATCAAAGCTATCGATGCCTACGACTGGTTTTGCTCGTTTTCTCTTTTTTGGTGTGTGAAGTTTATTTTCTTCTGTGCCAGTCTCGCCATATTTTTTTTTAGTTATCCGTCTAACAGTTCGTTGTCCAATATTAAGCGCATCAGCTACGCGTTCAACCACTGACGTTATAGGTAAAATTGGCCCTCCATTTTGAGCTTCACGATCGAAATAGTTACGAAGGCGTATTACGAACTCACGTGTCTGACTATTTAGAACAGTTCTCTGCGTACGTTCGGTCATATCGACGAAATCCACAACAAAGGGCTTGAACAGAGTCCAAATTAACGAGCAAGGGTCAACAGTAATGCAGTATCAATATTTGAAATCCAAAGCCAGGTCAAAACTATATCACAATCGCATTGCACTGACAGTTTATACTTTTCGAAGCAACGTCAATTCGAAACTGCTTTGTTTTGCATTGAGCATTGACGCGAGTTTGCCGGAGGTAGTAGTTGTGCTAGCCAGCGATCCTATGTGACGATCGTATTAGATTCCATTTTTAAAAATTTTCAATTTAGAAAACCAAATGCCGAGTTGTGGTATATATCATATAAAAATAAAAATTTTACCTTTTGTATGAAACAGCTGATATTTTTTTGCGATTTCAGAGGTTTGTTCACATAGTGAAAATTGTTCATATTCACAAGTACATTCACCCCTTAAATGGTGCAAACTGATTTATCTACACTTGTATACATTTTAGAAATCAATTTAATAAATAAATTTTGAGTCCTAAACCTAAAACTACATTCGATAAAATTTATGAATCTCTGCACATCACTATCGTCAATAAAGTAATACAATTATTTCCTTCAAAGTCGTTATCAATTAATACGGAACTTCATGAGCGGACAAACGTCAAACCGGCCATCATAGCGTGCCGCTAGTGTAGGACCCTTTCATTGGTTTGACATATTGTGTCAATCGAATATAACTTAACTCGCTTTTACTATGTAGTAGAAGCGAGTTGAGTTAGATTTTAAGTACCTTTTATGTAAGTTCATGTGTTTTTCTTTTTTTTATTCTTTATTTCATGTCAATGAATAAACTATATTTTATTCTATTCTATTCTAGACTCATACACAGATACACACGTTAAACTTATAACACGCCTCTTTTTGCGTCGGGGGTTAAAAAAAGCAATTTTCAATAGATAAAAAGCGAATCGATGCCGACAAATTTGATTCCAGCGTTATACCTATTTAAAAGACTAGCGACCCGCCCAGGTTTCGCACGGGTAGTAGAGCATATTACGCTTATGCTTTGCAAACTCCTTGGAATGTTCCATATTGTAACGGAGTGGATCGACCCGGCTGAGAGCGACCCACTTCGTTCATTAGATATGAGGGATCGAACCTCGCTTTTCACTATTTCCTAGGACAAGGAATAAAATACTCGATAAACAATAACGACTTTTATTTACAATTCTCTTAACCTATTACACGATATCGAGAGACGTTGACGCAAGCCTAAACACGGTTACAATATTATATGAAGCGGGACCGCCCGGGCGGCTGACGGAAGGACGACGGACTCCCGGTGGAGCGCGGGTGACGCGGCGGTCGCGGGGGGAAACGCAGACGCTCGGGGTGGTTGGACGGGCCGGGCCGCGAGGCCAGGTGCGAGCAACAGCCCCTGTGGTCCTACCAGAGAGCTCGTACCACTCGTCAACCCAGAGGGTAATCAGGCCGACGATGGGATCGATCCAGAGGGAAATCAGACCGACCCCGATGGTACGGGCGCCGCTGGCGAACTGCCGGTGGACGCTCTTGTTCGGCGTTTTATACTTTTCTGCTGGCTGCTTCGGTGGGCCTAGGCGCGGTTCGGCGGGGATCGCGCCGCTGGTGTCATTGCCCTGGCGTGTGCGTTCACGTCGGCCCCGCGTGATGAGTCAGGCGGCACGTGTATCGTGGGCTGCTTGCGCTGTGACGGCGTGTTCACGCGGGTCCCTCGTGCGATGATTCACGCCGCCCGTGTAGGCTGCTTTGCGTTGTGACGGCGCTCGTCACAATATTAAATTATAAATGCGAAAGTTTGTGAGGATGGATGTATGGATGTTTGGATGGATGGATGGATGGATGGATGGATGGATGGATGGATGTTTGTTACTCTTTAACATGACAACTAATGAACCGATTTTGCTGAAATTTGGCACAGACATAGATTATAGTCTGGAATAGCACATATGCTACTTTTTATCCCGGAAAAGCAAACAGTTCCTGCGGGATAGCATCGCTATTTTTTACGCATTTGTCCTGCAAAATTCGCGCAATGGAGTTTTATATTAACGTGTTTTTTGTATAGGTAAAGTTAAGGGCCTGAATAGTGACAAAGGCTACTTTTAAACCCGGGAAAAAAAACAGTTCCCGCGGGATATTAGTATGCTACTTTTCACATATTTATCCTTCAATTTTGCGCCAACGGAGTTACAGATTGACGTGGTTTTTTGTATGGGTATATTTGAGGACCTGAAAAGAGAAAAGGCTACTTTTATCCCGGGAAAACAAACAATTCCCGCGGGATATTCTTATGCTACTTTTCACATATTAATCCTTCAATATGCGCCAACGGAGTTACAGATTGACGTGGTTTTTTAAATAGGCATAGTTGAGGACCTGAAAAGTGAAAAGGCTACTTTTTATACCGGGAAAACAAACAGTTCCCGCAGGTTATTCGTTTGTTACTTTTCACATATTTATCCTTCAATTATGCGCCACCGGAGTTACGGATTGACATGGTTTTTTGTATTGGTATATTTGAGGACTTGAAAAGAGAAAAGGCTACTTTTATCCCGGGAAAACAAACAATTCCCGCGGGATATTCGTATGCTACTTTTCACATATTAATCCTTCAATATGCGCCAACGGAGTTACAAATTGACGTGGTTATTTGAATAGGCATAGTTGAGGACCTGAAAAGTGAAAAGGCTACTTTTATTCCGGGAAAACAAACAGTTCCCGCAGGTTATTCGTTTGTTACTTTTCACATATTTATCCTTCAATTATGCGACAACGGAGTTACATATTGACGTGATTTTTGGGATAGGCATAGTTGAGAAACTGAAAAGTAACAACGGCTACTTTTTATCCCGGGCAAACAAACAATTCCCGCGGGATATTCGTATGCTACTTTTCACATATTAATCCTTCAATATGCGCCAACGGAGTTACAGATTGACGTGGTTTTTTGAATAGGCATAGTTGAGGACCTGAAAAGTGAAAAGGCTACTTTTTATCCCGGGAAAAGAAACAGTTCCCGCGGGATATTCGTATGGTACTTTCACATTTTTATCCTTCAATTATGTGCCAAGGGAGTTACATATTGACGTGATTTTTGGGATAGGCATAGTTGAGGAACTGAAAAGTAATAACGGCTACTTTATATCCCGGGAAAACAAACAGTTCCCGCGGGATACCCGCTCCCTACTTTTCACATATTTATCCTTAAATTATGCGGTAATATGCATGCATGCATACATGTATGTATGTATGTATGTATGTATGTGTGTATGCATGTATGTATGCAAGTATGCATGTTGGTATGTATGCATGCATGTATGTATGCGTGTATGTATGTATATATGTATGCATGCATGTATTTATGTATGTGTGTGTGTGTATGTATGTATATTGTATGTATGTTTGTATGTATGCATGCATGTATGTATGCATATATGTATGCATGTATGCATGCATGTATGTATGTATGTACGCATGCATGTATGTACATATCTATGTGTGTATGCATGTATGTATGTATGTTTGTATCCTCCCCCTCCAATAACTACACTAACTATATTCGATCCTACTTATCCCACTAATATTATTAATGTTTTTAAGTTAGTGTTAAGTTTGTGAGGATGCACGTATATTGTATACGGATGTATGTTTGGGTAGATGTAGTATAGGGATGTATAGATGGATGGATGTATGTTCTCTGAGATAGGGGTTGAACTATTTTGACTGTTTTACTCCATAACTTCGTTGAATTTAAACTAATTTTTATTATTATTTTAACCGACTTCAAAAAAGGAGGAGGATCTCAATTTAACGGAATCTTTTTTTATGTATGTTCACCGATTACTCGACGACACTTGAACCGATTTGGAAAATTCTTTTTGTTTCAAAGGGTCCCAGGTGATCCCATTTAAATTTTATCGAAAACTCAACAATAAATTATATACTTTGTAGTGGCACGGTCGTTTTAATGTATTTTCCCTGGACAAAAAGTAGCCTGTTTATATTTTCCAGGTCCTCAACATTACCTGTGTAAAAAACCACGTCAACTATATGCACTTGCACCTTATATGTGAAATATTATAACTGCGAAAGTGTGATGGTTTCTCCTTCAATCACGCCCGAACAGAGCTACGGATAGACGTGATTTTTTGCAAGGATACCTATAGTTGACCTGGAGAGTGACAGGCTACTTTTTATCCCGCAAAATGAAAGAGATCCCGAGGCATTTTAAAAACTAAATTCACGCAGACGAAGTTGCGGGCATCAGCTAGTGTTCCATAAGATAAACCTTGAACAGCATATTAGACAGTACGTAGGCTTATTTAAAAGAATTAGTATCGCTCGGAAGCGCTCGGCTGATATTATAGCAACCCGCGGAGCGCGCTTGAAATTATTATTTTGGCGCGCGATCGTTTTTATTTTGCGATAACTCCTAAGATATTCATTTAAATTGTATCGTGTAAAGGACTATCATAATGTACATGAAATGTGGAAGTTAAAATGGGTATATTGAGCTATCCATAAAAGATAGCTAAATGCCATCGCGGACTTTTTTCTAAAGAACTATCCCACCATACCACCTCCATACTTTTATTGTTATATCTCAAAGGGATAAGCTGGCATTTTCGATGAAAGCTCCCAGGCGGCTTAAATTTTTCCGACGTCGTCAACAATTTATCGTCATATTTCAACCAATTTACACAAAATCTTAACAAATTATACACTAAAACCTTCCTCATGAATCACCCTATCTATTTGTGAAAACCGTATTAAAATTCGTTCAGTAGTTTTTGAGTTTATCGCGAACAGACAGACAGACAGACATGCAGACGCGGCGGGGAACTTTGTTTTATAATAATTATGTAGTGATGTTAATGGTGAACTAAGTACAGTGTCATATTTTCTCCTTTAAAATATTGAGCAATGAGTCACTTTGTAATGTCACGAATTAAGTTACGGACTTACCTAATAGGTAATTAATGTTAACACAAAGTCATCTTTAGTGTTCTTTTATTGTACCTACACAGATGGTTTAGTGTTCTAATTATAAGGTAAACACCTACCATAGATTTAGGAGTGGTAGTCTCTTCGCAAGTTTACTACTACCTACTCGCGTACTAGTAAATTGCGGCAATTCAAAGTAACTACCCCTGAACTGGCGTACCTACATCAAAGACCCACATAGTCTCGTAGCATGTAAATAATGATCACAACAAAAAATTGTGTCCCATGAAAACCACACGCATATTTTTATTTGCATTTTTATATAAGTGCAACTATAACAGTGCCATTGAATAGATTATCTCGGGCTTGTTATAGTTTGTTCCGTGTTAAAATCACAATGAAGTAGCTAGTGCACGGGCAACATTATGTAGGTACCTATTTAGATAGGAATAAGTTAAAAAAAAGGCCGGCTAAGTGCGAGACGGACTCGCACACCGAGGGTTCCGTACTCCAAAAGTAAAAGTAAAACGATAATATTATATTAATTTGCTTATTTATCGTTAACTTTGTTTGTAGAGGTTTATTGTTAATATAAAAAAAACTATGCTAATTAGAGCGTTGGTTTTATTTTTCCTGTAAAATATACATAAACCTCTATTGACCATATTTATTTCAGATTTTTCGATTGGTAAACTTCGGAGATAAGGGGGGGGAACGGTATTTTTTTCGACATTTTGGCCGATTACTCAAAAACTATTATATATAGAAATAAATAAAAAACTGTTTTAGAATGCACAAGTAAAGACCTTTCATATGATACCCCACTCGGTATAATTATCTTACTTTGAATTTTCAAACCTCCGATTTTCCCCCTTTTTTAATCAAAGTAAAATAATTTTCGCGTTCTTTTTATTTTTACTGTAAAATATACATAAACCTCTATTGGCCATAATTATTTCAGATTTTTCGATTGGTAAACTTCGGAGATAAGGGGGGGGGGGGGGGGGGGGGAACGGTATTTTTTTCGACATTTTGGCCGATTACTCAAAAACTATTATATATATATATATAAATCAATAAAAAACTGTTTTAGAATGCACAAGTAAAGGCCTTTCATATGATACCCCACTCAGTATAGTTATTTTACTTTGAAATTTCAAACCCCCGATTTTCCCCCTTTTTTAATAAAACTAAAAATAATTTTCGATTTTTCTGTATTCCAATGATGTTGGGCCACTATTATACACAACTATGCCAAATTTCATGTCGATAGCTTTAATAGTTACTGAAATAATCGACTGTGACAGACGGACGGACGGACGGATGGACGGAGAAAGTCTCACCATAAGGGTTCCATTTTTACCATTTTGGTACGGAACCCTAATTACGAGGTTGAACAATAATGCCTTCTTAGTCATTTGCATCATTGTTCCCACAAAGGCATTGCTCTCAATCTCCATTAGGAATTAGGAGGATCCACACAAAGCGCGACCCAAGCACGTGAGTCTCGAGGAAACTAATGTGGACAGAACTGTTTCTTTTTCTTTCAAAACTTTCAAATTATGTAGATATTATATACCCAGGGAAAATTGAAGATTTCTGTACACCCAATAAAAATAATATGATGTATAAATAAGGATGTTATGTACTGATCTGAAAGTAACTTCCATATACTTAAATCATGTATATAAATATTTAAAAATATTTAAAAATGTATATACAAAAAACAAAATAAAAGAAAAACTTTACATGGTAAAAAGTCTCAAAAAATATATACCGTCCAAGTAAGCACTGATTGATATCCAGATGCCCAAGACGCTATGGCATCGGGCATGTGTGGCTACTGGATAGTAAGGCAAGCGATAGGACTAAATAAGCGCCAGCTTTTGGGCTTCCCAACACAAAAATTCAATAAAAATAAACACTTTAAGATAAATATGTATAAACCTACTCAGTATGCGTGGCAGATTCTAGCTAACCCTTGGCTGAGCCCTGCTTCGCACGAGTAGCTTTTTCATAGGCTAAATTCGAACGTGTTCGAACTAAAGGGACTAAAAGCCTCTTCAAAGTAGTGTTCCTAATGATATAGGAGGAGCCGCTCATAATTGACTACATATTGTACTAAACGATTCCCGCGACTTCTTCCGAGTGGATTAAGATTATTCAATTCCTGCGGGAACTCTTTGATTTTCCTGGATAAAATGTAGCTTATATATGAGAGTTTCGTGTGTTGGGCGAATGTTTTGTGAGTGTTGTGCGTGTGTTGATGTGTGTTGCGCGTGTGTCTTGTGCGAATTGTGTTCGTAGGTAGTCCTTTTTTGTTCGTGTGTTGCGTAAGTGTAGAGTGTTTTTTGTGCAAGTCTTGTTTTTGTTGTGAGTGCGATGTTCTTTTGTTGTTCGAGTGTTATGGATGTGTAGTATGTGGGTTGTATCATGGCTTAGATTTCAGTAAAACCGGTTTGTGAACCCTAATCACCCATGCATGAATGTTCATAGCATTTTCGTGATGCTTACAGTTAAATGGCATAGAAAACGTTGGTAAGGGTCGGCACACATCCACAATAAATCTTTGCAAGTTCCCCAAACTAGGTAAAAGTAATAAAACTGACTCGCAGGGTTATAGGTACTGGAGAAACAATTACTGTTTGACATACCCACTACCCAGTATACTACTCAAGTTGTCCGCCTTAATTTAGCTTTGAACTTTCGTAGTTTTCTAAGAATCATAATACAACTTACAAGTGTTATTATTTATTTCTGCTGTTCATAGTCTGAAAACTAAAACCTTTTCTGCAAACTACACAACCCTTGTTCCTAATCTGTGTACACAACAAACCTTCAATGGTATCTGAAAACTAAAATCTTTGAAAAATAATATTGTGTTAATATTTGAAAACTAGCTGAAATCAATCGAAATCGTTCGTTTACCAATCGAAAAATCAGAAATAATTATGGTCAATAGAGGTTTATGTATATTTTCAAGAAAAATAAAACCAACGCTCTAACTAGCATAGTTTTTTTGTATTAACAATAAACCTCTACAAACAAAGTTAACGATAAATAAGCAAATTAATATAATATTATCGTTTTACTTTAACTTTTGGAGAACGGAACCCTCGGTGCGCGAGTCCGACTCGCACTTGGCCGGTTTTTTTATTTAAGGTTTCTGTCGAATATTAACATAATACAAGTCAAGTACAACAAACACCCCTACAATTTATTCATTTCTTATCAACTAGGTACTATTATCCCATGAATTGGATAGTTATTATCGTACATACCTAATAATATAATATGTACATTACCTAAATGAGAGTATCCTACAAATCCTACTTCCTGCTCCTACTAATATGTATGTACTTATATAAAAATGCGAAAGTTTGTGAGGATTGAGGATGGATGAATGGATGGATTTTGATGAAACTTCACAATGTAATAGTTTAAGTTTCAGAATAGCACATAAGCAATAGGTATTTTATCCCGGAAAATTAAAACCCTTAACCCGCGCGGACGAAATCGCGGGCATCAGCTAGTATGTACACATTTTATTTACTTACAGTACCTAATTAATATAAAAAGTGCATTGATTTTGCTAGTTTGGCAATGTTTTTTAAATTAAGTATAGAAATACATAATATTATTAATTTTTGACCTAAAAGTTAGTGACAGTTGAATAAAATTATGTATGACCAATAGGTAAACAGATTTTCCAGAAAGAAAAGTTACAATCACATATTCTGTGCGCATCGATTCGCATTTTGTCCATACAAAACTGTCATGTGTGTACGCCGAAGTGAAACGCATTGATATTATACACGACACTATGAAAATGACAGTTTTCTACAGACAAAATGCGAATCGATGCGCACAGATGTGATTCCAGCTGAGTGCCTGATTGCGTGCGCATGTGTGTGTTTGTGTGTTTGTTTTTACCATCATTACCATCGCCTTCTTTCCTACCTTTGAAACTATAAAAACTTTTACACAGATTAATGGTTAATGATTATAGTATATAATACCTATAGGTACCTACTCGTGGGTTGGTACTTAACACTACTGAATCATGCAATGTTTTTGAAAATCCGGATATATGGTTTTTTGGTACCGATATGGATAGATAGATGCATTAGGTACTTACCTATACCTAACTATATCAGATATCGGGAATCCTAAGTGATACGACGCGACGGTAATAAATTATTTATTAAAAATTATTTAGGTACTTAGGTAAGTACCTTGTTTTGATTTTCGGGTATTCTATCTGAGATACTTACATACTTTACGAGTATTTTCTAGGTATGATAGTAAGTGAACAACGAATGAGAGAGAATACTTATTACCATCATAATTTACCTACTATAGGTAGGTACCTCTATCGCGAACAAATCAGTCATTTGCTTTCACAACAAGGATTTGTCATAATCAAAGATAAACTCAGGCCGAAAAAGTGTTTTAGAAATTTACCTGTTCGTGATTTTATTCATTTGGGTGAAAAATCGTGTTCACAATCACGGCTAAAAAGTAAAAAGGTAGGAAGGAAAATTTGATATAGCTACCTTGATCAAATTATCAGCCCAGCACCTAAAATTCGGACGGCTGCTGTGTTTAACGATCGGAAAATCCAGTTGAGCTCCTAGTCAGGTGTATAAGGGTTGAACACAAATTGTTTGAAAATAAAGTAAGCGGCTAACGGGCAGCTTAGGAGATTACACGGTGGAGATGGATCACAGAACTAACGTGGATGTCAACTCATGCGACGCGAAAGCAAGACGCGAGCGCCGCGCGCGGTATGTCGTTATCAACTAAGCATACACTGCATAGCATAATAAAAATGCCGGTTACCTACTATAACTAATGCTTTTCCTACTGCATCGTAAACATCAACGCGTATGGTTGAATGAAATGGGAAGTGAACTTGGGTGAATTTGTGCTGGTCCGTCTGTCTATCCGTTTGGCAGAGCCTTACAACTCCTGAGTGATAGGACATAATTACATACCTACTTCCAATCCACAAATAATAATAAGTAAGCTTTTTTGGCTTGAAGCTATAGTCACAGAATATATAATAGTACTGCTATAGTCACAAAAACACAAAAGGTATTTATTATTTATTGGAACGTAGTTCCTTATCGCGCGGTACGGAAGGGGGCTAGACGGAAAAAATTAAGGAACCGACACTCGACACATTTTTGAAACCGACACTTATTTGTTGATTGTGAATTTTGCATTGTGCTCGGTATTTTCGCGATACATAACTTGGCGTCTCCGTAGCCTAGTGGCTCCGGCAGTCGCCTAATAGTTCACAGTCCATGGTTCGAATCCCAGCTCGACAGACTGAATTTTCTATTTTCTATTTTATTTTAAACAATTTCTACATGTGGAACCTTTCCCTAATTTTTTAAGTTAAGTATAAAAAATTAGGGAGGAATTAGAAATTGTTTAAAATAAAATTGAAAATGGAAAATTCGGTCTGTCGAGCTGGGATTCGAACCATCGACTGTGAACTATTAGGCGACTGCCGGAGCCACTAGGTTACGGAGACGCAATGTTGTATCGCGAAAATACCGAACACAATGTAATCGAAAGGAACTACGTTCCATCCGGGTGTCCCTTGACACCTCTCAAGTTTTTTTTGTATATTATAGGGTCGCCCATAGAAGCAAACAGGGGGGCGGGGCGGGGGCAAAAAAATTTTGCTTCACAGAGGCTAGTGGAATATCATTGAGAAGAACCCGTGGAAGTTAAAACCAGTGTGACTGACTGCCTCGACTCGCCTCTGACTGACCGATACTCTCACTATTGGCTAAAATGCATTGTTGCAGAAAGAACGCAATAAATTCTGCCAATCACCACTGTTGAGAGTTGAGACTGTAAGTAATGATTGACGCAGCTTTTACAGAATCGATCTACAGCATTCGATTCCACCAAGGCGGTCCTTGCTTAATCCTAGCAGGTTTCGTATGGTTTTTAAAACAAGTGCCCAAAATTTTTGTTATGTTCTGAAATCGGGTCGATTTCATGGAATAAATAAAATAATAAGTATTAAGGAGAAGTACCTATGAATTAAATGTAACGTAAGTATTAGATATGCTGCCAAAGAGTTCTACGTACTAAATTTATATCAGTGTATGCTGCACTGTTACACTGATCGCGAGTGATTAGTTTTCAAGGATACGTGCCTATTTCATTTATTGATTTATTGTGTTCGTACGCTCTCATTTAAATCTGATAAAATCTGATGAAATTCGCTGTTACGTGAGATGTGGGAATTGTTTTTTGCTCAATTTCCCCTACATACAAGAACAATAGACAATAATAATATAGACAATTTTGGAAAATTTGGTTAGTGTAGGTAACTCTTCATTTTAATGCCTTATAAATACTTAATTATTAATTGATTAAGGGTCTTATTCATAAACAAGTTAAAAGCTTATTATAGCTAAAATATGTTTTGTCTTATTCTATCATTTGACATTTTGAATTCATTTGACAGTAACAAAACATATTTTAGCTATAAATACGCTTACAACTTGTTTATGAATAAGGAGGCTAGTATCTACTATGAAATTGGTCCATCGGTTGATTATGGTTAATTTTTTGGAACGAAGTTCCTTATGGGGCGTTACGGAGGGGTACCCTAGCCGGCAAAAAACGTCCGTAACGTTAAAAAAAACGTAAGATTTTTTGTAAATGAAAGAAACACTACTTTTTGTAACAATTGTTTAGTGTTTAGTGCAAGTGTTTAGTGTTGAGTGCAAGTGCTTAGTGTTTCACATATCTTATCTTTATTATATATTTATATCTATATTTTATATATTATATATATATATATATATATATATATATACTAGCTGCCCAGACAGACTTCATTCTGTCAAAAGTTAAAGTAAAAATTAATTTTTTTTTGTTTTTTGTTCTTTTTTTTTTAATTAAAACCTTCCGTGGACCTTAAGGAACATACAAAAAAATAAATTAACCGAATTGGTCCATCCATTCTTGAGTTATGCGCTTACCAACATTGATTTTTATTTATATAGATATACAGTGTGTCCGGACACGAACTAGCGATATTTTAAGCACTTATATAACAACTAATTTTAAGTACAAATACACTCTAAACTTGGGCCCAATCCACTTCCCCTCTATGTGGCAGCCATTTTGTTTTTGTACTGAAATATTCTCTAAGCATGTACAAAAAAAATCATATCTCTCAAAGTTTTGGTCTTACTGAGATAAAAATGGGCTTATTCGAAGCGCAACAATACTGTCCTACCGTCTACATTACAAAACAAAGTGTTCACATTTCCATAACCTTTGAAAAAAATATGAAACCCGAAAAAAATTATCGTAAAATCATGCAAATCAACAAATTATTGTAAATAACTGCAAAAACACCCCCGACATCCCTTTTTATTTTTTTACTAGATCAAGAGATTTTGAGCTAAGCTATAATACAACATTTAATTTATAACTGTATGTCTAATACTTTCAGATTAATTGTTGTTTGAACATAGCGCATACGCAAGCACAAAAGGCCTTTGTCGGAACCCTAAACAGGAAATCATTAAAAACACATAACATTCATGCGTATGCGCTATGTTCCAACAACAATAACTCTGAAAGTATTAGACATACAGTTATAAATTAAATGTTGTATTATAGCTTAGCTCAAAATCTCTTGATCTAGTAAAAAAATAAAAAGGGTAATCGGGGGTGTTTTTGCAGATATTTACAATAATTTGTTGATTTGCATGATTTTACGATAATTTTTTTCGGGTTTCATATTTTTTTCAAAGGTTATGGAAATGTGAACACTTTGTTTTGTAATGTAGACGGTAGGACAGTATTGTTGCGCTTCGAAGAAGCCCATTTTTATCTCAGTAAGACCAAAACTTTGAGAGATATGATTTTTTTTGTACATGCTTAGAGAATATTTCAGCAAAAAAACAAAATGGCTGCCACATAGAGGGGAAGTGGATTGGGCCCAAGTTTAGAGTGTATTTGTACTTAAAATTAGTTGTTATATAAGTGTTTAAAATATCGCTAGTTCGTGTCCGGACACACTGTATATATATAAAAGAAAGTGGTGTTAGGTGTTAGGTTGGTGGTCCGTCAAGTCACTATAAAACGTGGTATAACAAAAACGCATCTGACATGGAATAACAAAACGCAAATGACAGTGGAATAACAAAACGTAAATGACAGCTAAACGTAATTTTGTCTTTGGTTAAGTATGGTAAAAAATTTTGACAATTATAAATATCGGCCAAGTGTGAGTCGGGCCTCGCTCTTTTAGGGTTCCGTTAAAAAAAAATTAAATAAAAATATTTCCATGTACCTACCTATGGAAATATTTTAATTTTTTTTTTTAATTTAATTTAATTTTTATTATTTGTTGTTATAGCGGCCATAGAAATATATAATATGTGAAAATTTCATCTGTTTATCTATTACGGTTTACGAGATACAGCCCGCTGACAGACGGACGGACGGACGGACAGCGTAGGCTTAGTAATAGGGTCCCGTTGGCACCCTTTGGGTACGGAACCCTAAAAAGTGTTTTAATAAAGCATTACTGATATTATAAATGCGAAAGTGTGTTTGTTTGTTGGTTTGTCCTTCAATCACGTCGCAACAGAACAGCGGATTGATGCGATTTTTTGCATGGGTATAGTAATGGATGTAGTAGTGGTTCCTCAGACCGGGAGAGCTACTTTTTATCTCGGATAATGCCTCTTGCATTATATTCTCGCGGGATTTTTAAAAACTAAATCCATGCGGACGAAGTCGCGGGCATCAGCTAGTATTTTTATAAATCATTGTAAACAAAATAAAGGTATTAAGATATTTTTTTGTAAAGTAGTTTTTTTTAATTTTTATCGATAAAAAAATCATTATAAAAAATGTATACCCGAATAATTATTTTCTTTATACCTCGAATAGAACTTGAAATTAATATTTTTGTAATAAGGAACTTCGTTCCTATTTGGTGTCCCACTACACCACACGATTTCTTTTACAACAAATAAAAATGCCTCTCATACATTTGCGAAAAGAACCTAAATATTTCCAAAATTAATGTTACCACTTACCACACCAATGCAAGATCTACCTTTTTGGGATCCCCAGCCTCTTTTCAGGAATTCCTGGGTGGCCTGCAGGGCTTCTGAAGAGAGCTTGTATGACTGGAGTCTGGAGTGACTAATCCGACACTTCACACGTGCGGGTAGCAATGAACAATTTTCGGAACAACCTAGTTACCTAGGCACTTAGCAGTTATTGTAGGTATATGTGCGAATGTGTAGATGTGCGGAGACCGGCTGCAGCTTGAAGAAAGAATGAAAGATACAAAGAACTGGAATATAGTGAATAAATGTTGCACTGATATATTAGAAAACGATCTTAATAACTTGCAGCAATTTGTTTTGAGATTGGTCTAAATATTTCTGGAGTTTATCTACTCTTACATGTCCTTGATGGAAACACTTTCAGTTCAGCATACTTTA
Source organism: Oeneis ivallda (assembly GCA_029955525.1). Lineage (NCBI taxonomy): Eukaryota > Metazoa > Arthropoda > Insecta > Lepidoptera > Nymphalidae > Oeneis > Oeneis ivallda. The sequence continues at coordinate 15,752,734 of JARPMR010000002.1, read as the reverse complement.
TATTCACAAAGTTACGGGGAAAGAATCATATTACATAACCATATCCGTACACAGGTCCGGGAGCCAGTAACATTGAAAGTGTAAATAATTAGCTGAATATTGGATAGAAGCAGGCGTTACTTTGCGGAAGTTCATGATTAGCAAGAATAGGTTAGAATTATTTTGCTATAATCCGCCAACAGAAAAAATCTGTATGGTCAAACATGCAATTAAAAGCTAAGCACCACTCACCTACCCAGCCAAGCAAAAAAGCCAAGTTCCCAAGCAAGCAATGCCACCACCACTCACATGCACCACCACACAAGACTTTTACCCTACTCTCGACGCACGTTTCGCCCCGACACCGGAGCATCCTCAGGAGATGTCGACTTTACAATACTTAAAGTTCGCACATTTCGCCCCGACACCGGAGCATCCTCAGGAGATGTCGACTTTACAATACTTAAAGTCGACATCTCCTGAGGATGCTCCGGTGTCGGGGCGAAACGTGCGTCGAGAGTAGTGTAAAAGTCTTGTGTGGTGGTGCATGTGAGTGGTGGTGGCATTGCTTGCTTGGGAACTTGGCTTTTTTGCTTGGCTGGGTAGGTGAGTGGTGCTTAGCTTTTAATTGCATGTTTGACCATACAGATTTTTTCTGTTGGCGGATTATAGTAAAATAATTCTAACCTATTCTTGCTAATTAGCTGAATAAGTAATATCCGCGATGGCGGTAAATCAATTTTGCAATTGATTATATTTTCTTTTTTTCATTAACGCATACTAAGCTTATTTTTTTCGTCCAATTTTTAACCATCAATTCTCATAAAAAAATTTCATCACGCATGACGGGGCTTTCAATGTGACCGGCTCCCGGTATACATTTCGCTGTTTCAAATATTTACTCTTGAACATGAGGGATACGTGTGAATTTATATTCCAATGAAGAAAGCGTGCGTACTTGCGTGAAGAATTAATATTGCTTGCGTATTTCTATGAAAATTTGATATCTGTTGTACCTACCTACCTATTCGTATGTTCGAGACATAATATTTTGTAAGGATGATATTCATTGCTAGCAAGTATCGAACTACCTTTTTGCTCTACCGTATAACTAACTTTTCTAAGATTGAAGGTATATCTGTTAAAGAGGTAGGCAAGCTGTTTTCCATTAATAACTTATTCTGTTTGTTAACCTTAAAGATCCACGAAAAAATATGTGGACCTAACATATCTATTCCAAAATAAAACCTAAGTTTATTTGAAAAAAATAAAATCTATTTCTGTACCTACCTATCTATCATCTTTTCAGGGCTTGCAGCTCGATACCTATCTAAAGAGATAGACATAACTTCATTTCGAAATGCACACGTAGGATAGGTATGCTACTTTTGTCTTATGTCCATGTATTTTGGTTGCATTTTTTAGAAAATCTAAAACAAAACCTTTAATAATTCTAGAAATTTAAAATATGGTCTATATTATAAGATTTCGTTTTAGCTTTTTATAAAATGTAATCAATCATCGAATATCCTCAATAATGGAGGCTGACTTGTATATAAATGTTGTATATGTACAAACAGAACCGCCGATATGTTTAATGACAAAACAACAATTATTTTCGGAGAGATCAATCAACTAGGCAATAACAAATTTTTCCTTTGTGTTAATAATACAGCAAAGGTTTGACGTCATGAGAAATTTGACATGACAGTGTGGATAAATACCTACCTTTTTTTTTAGTTTACTTTTATCTACAATCAGTCGCCAGACTAAAAGTAGATCAGTTGCGCTTCAATTTCTTATTTGCAGACGTGGGAGCCATAGCTCGAACGTCCGTCACATATCGAGCACGTCAGCTCTTTTCACCCTTGGGGCTATTAACAATGACTTAGCAAGTGCGTTGGGATGCCTAGTGAGTAGGTCTTTGTGTTTTTGAGCGTAGCTATTTATTTCCTCGCTAATTGTTGGCAGTTCAAGATACTTATGAATTTCGGCATTGCGTGCGAACCAAGGTGCATCAGTAATTGTCCTCAGTATGTTATTTTGGACTCTTTGGATGCGCATTATATTGGTCTTACAACTTGTGCCCCAGAGTTCTATACCATACCGAATTGGTTTCAGAATCGCGCAATAGATAAGCAATTTGTTGTTTAGCGTCAATGTGGATTGCCGGCCCAGCAACCAAAGGAGGTTTCGGAAACGGTTGTTGAGCTCATCCCTTTTTTTTTCAATGTGATATTTCCAGGTCAGTCTCCGATCAAGGTAAAATCCTAGGTATTTCACACAGGATGTTGAAAGGAGAACTTCGTTTCCCAGTTTCATGGGAGGACAGTCACCTTGTCTTAGCGCGAATGTAATTTGCTGAGATTTGGACGAACCACGCTTTTATGCACCATTTGATCAACCACTCGTAGATTTTATCAAGCTGTTTTTGTAGATATTTACTAGTTATGTTGGGATCTTTATTGCAGGAGAGAAAAGCGGCGTCATCAGCAAATGTTGCTATAGTTACTTCTGGTGACTGCGGGATGTCACAAGTAAAGATGTTGTATAAGACAGGACCAAGGACAGAGACCTGTGGTACTCCCGCAGCGCAAGTGTAGAAGCTGGACCTAGCATCCCGCTGCTTAACTTGAAAAATTCTACCATCTAAATATAAAAATAATACCTACCTATGACAAAAATGTTGTACGTTACAAGCTACAACAAAGAGAATAAAAAATCGGCCAAGTGAGAGTCGGGCCTCGCTCTTTTAGGGTTCCGTACATATGACCAAATCATTTTTTTAAAACTAGATACATATTTAGATATCTTCTTTTTTGTTCTTAGAAAGTACTAAATTAGCATATGGGGAAAAAATGGTCGATTGTTTTGGTCACAACTTACAAACCGCATTATAAATCGGTGTTTTCAGTATTTGTTGTTTAAATACACTATAAAGTACATAATATACCAAAATTTCAAATTCCTAACTAGTTTATTTTTTGAGATAGACCCCCTAACAAAATTGGCCCATTTCTTCATTTTAGTAGCTAAAAAAAATATATATATTTGAACTCCACTTAATGAGTTCTAGACAATGACACCCCACATGCCAGGGTAAAAAATAAAATTTTATTTCGACTCCTTTTCCATGTATGGGAGCCCCCCCTTTATTTTTGAATTTAGTTTTATTTTTATTATTGGAACGTAGTTCCTTATAGCGCGGTACGGAAGGGGGCTAGACGGAAAAAATTAAGGAACCGACACTCGACACATTTTTGAAACCGACACTTTTTTGTTGAATGTGAATTTTGCATTGTGTTTGGTATTTTCGCCACTACACGGCGTCTGCATGGCCTAGTGGATCGGGCAGTCGCCTATAAGTTCAACGTCAATGGTTCGAATCCCAGCTCGACAGACTGAATTTTCTATGTTCAATTTTATTTAAAATAATTTCTACATGTGGAATTTTTCCCTAATTTTTTATTGTATAAATTGGATATAATGTTATTGTACTACTGACGCCATCTGTTAAAAACCAGAGTAACTCTTTGGTTTTGTAAAAGTGCAGTGCTGCAATAGAAATAAACTAAAAATAATTCATCGTAGTTAATCAATTTAATACTAGATGACACCACTAGTTTATTACAATTCCTTCACTAAAATTAATGGAAAGGAACTACGTTCGATCTTGGTGTCCCTTGACACCTCTCAAGTTTTTTGTTGTTATAGCGGCAATAGAAATACATAATATTATGTGAAAATTTCAACAATCTATCTATTACGGGTTACGAGATACAGCCCGTTGACAGACGGACGGACGGACGGACGGACGGACAGCGGAGGCTTAGTAATAGGGTCCCGTTGGCACCCTTTGGGTACGGAACCCTAAAAACGGCCAAGTTTGAAACGGACCCCCACACGAAGAGGGTTTACCTCACACCTTTAATGTGATGTGATTCCTAAATGCCGGTGAAGAAAAAAATTGCGTCTCATCGTCATTAAAATGTACCAACACACTTTAGTGACAGTGAGACACAACGTCTGCCAATGCAAACTTGACCAGCATGGTTCGCTTTGGTATTATTCTGAGAGGAGACCCGTGCCCAGTAGTTGTGGCACAGTATAAGGAGATGGTCCGGCGATCGTTTATGATGACGACGACGATCTAAATGCAATAGTTTAAATATCAATACATAAAATTGCCATTGTTTGAATATAGGCGCTATTTTGAAGTAACTACAAAACATTGTTACATTTGAATCATAAACATTATGAAACAGGGTCTGTTATTTTGTTACTCAACTAGGTACTACAGCACCGACGCAATGTCGTCTATCTAACGGTCTTCTATCGGATATACTTTGGCGAGTGCGCTCAGGAACTTCACAACCTTGTGCCCCCTTCACCGTTCTACCACGGAACTGGGAGAAGTCGTGAGCGTTGGCATCCTTACGTCGTAGAAATCCAACCTAGTCGCACGAAACGCTTCAGTTCAACGTTTCTGAAACGAACCGCCAAGGTGTGGAACACCCTTCCAGCATCCGTGTTTCCTGCCACCTCTAATTTGATAACCTTCAAGGCAAGAGTGAATAGGCATCTGCTAGGTAAGCGCGCTCCAATCTAGACCTCATCAAAGCTTCCCAGCGTTGATTGTCGTCAAGCACAAGCCTATCCTCGTGTATATGTTACGGTAAATGTGATTAATTGAAAATTATTAATAATTCCCGATCATTATTAATAATTACCAAGATTGATGGTAAAAGTATTAAATTATTCACTTTTTTCGGTGATTATTGATAACTACACCTTACTCTTGGTAAATTTAATAATTTTTTAAAAATAACATTCGCTTAAAGGTAAACCGCTGTAAACTAGACCATCGCGATGGTCTAATAGATAGGGCTTGGGGCGGGTGATGTGTTCGGGTATACACAATGCGACGGAATTACCGACTGAAGATCGAATATATACATGATATTTTTTAAACAAATGCATTATTTTATTCTATTAGAACTAAATATATGTATTAAAACTTAACCGAGTATTAAATTCTAATGCAGTGATCTAATGAACAAACTAAAATAAATTTAAACAAGTCTTTATTATTTTTTATTTATTATTCGCATACATTATTGAAAGCAGGCAATACAAAAACACACATTAACATTAATCTGAACGTTCTGTATTATCAGAACATTCTTTATTCGAACATTCCTATGATATATCATGCGATTGTTCAATATTAAAATACCATGTTCAGCTGTCGCTAGGAAAATATCACAAGTCAGTCACTGCCAGCGGACAGCGGCAGAATACCTGATTGGTTGGCGCGCTCTCACCCCGCGTCCCACAGATCATCAGGAAAGCCAAGTTTACAGTGGTTTACTTATTCTTAGCATTATTTTGTTTCGATAAACAGAAGCGGGAAGGGGTTGTGACAACTTGCGGGGGCAAGGCAATAATGCGTCATTTGTTACCATTTATTTGTTTTGAAAGCACGTGTGCAAAGTAGTGTTGTTTCCGTGAATAAAACTTGTGGATTTGTGATAACCTAGAGCTCCATGATGTAGTCTATGCTTAGTGGCAACAATATCAATTCGTAATCGACAATTCCTAAATCCCCGCAGTTTGGGTGGGCAGTACCCTACAGCATCAGGATTGAGGAGCTATAACCTAGAGCTCCATGATGTAGTTTATGCTTAGTGACTCGGTCCCTATCCGAAATATCTCTGGTATTTTCTTATAGGTTTAGGTACGAGGAATCAAAATATTGCCTTTGGGCAGCACCATTAGGACCACCCGTATATACTTGCATCTGGAAATCCTTACTGTTAGTTAGGTTCATCAGAACTTTCGTTGTTAATTTTTTTATGACAACGTAGTAGGAATACTTGCACCCGAAAATCCTAACTATTGGTGAGGTTAAAGGTGGCTGGAGAATGGAGTCGGTTGGGGTTTAGAGGGGTTGTCAGACTGTTTCTCGTTTGTTTTATCAATTTTACCAAAGACAACAGTGAATTATTAATAATAACCGATAAAAGTGATGAAATTCCGGGTCTATTTATCAAATTTACCAAATGGTGAGGTAATTATTAATAATTACCGAAAATTATTAATAATTATCACATTTATCACATTTACCGTAACATAATCTATATAAATAAAAATGAATGTTGGTAAGCGCATAACTCAAGAATGGATGGACCAATTCGGTTAATTTATTTTTTTGTATGTTCCTTAAGGTCCACGGAAGGTTTTAATAATAATAAAAAATATATATTTTTACTTTTAACTTTTGGCAGAACGAAGTCTGTCCGGGCAGCTAGTTATATATAAAAATCTCGGGTCACGATGTATATATTCGGGATAAACTCGAAAACTACTGAACCGATTTTAATCAAACTTCGTAACTATCTGTAATTTGGTCCAACTTAAAAGATAGGATAGTTTTTATCTTAATTATTGACCTCAATATTTGTTATTGCAAATTAAAATATGTTAATTACACGACAGTCATATTTATAGTTCGAGCAACCAAGCAACCTAAGGCACGCTTGTAGAAACGCCCGCGCTGGGTTACCTTTTTAACCCAGGGTTAGCAGCTAACTCTACACAAACGGATCCCTGAATCGAAAAATGGTGTTCCCACACCCACAATATTTTTGAAAGACCTATTCAACGACACCCCACACTATGGGATAGACGAGAAAAAAAAAAATCATCCCCACTTTACATGTAGGGGAGGTACCCTAATAAAAATTAATTTTCGCAATTTTATTTCACCACTTTGTCGGCGTAATTGATATTTATACTCTTGTCAAATTTCAGATTTCTAGTACCACTAGTGGTTCGCCCCGAACTGAGACCTCGCGGTAACGGTATCCCATGATTATTCATTCAATCGATACATGATAACCAAAACTGACATTATTATTATGCCCGTTTTCACCAAACATACCTAAATCATCCCCTAAGTAGGAGTCTCTTAACGTAGGTAGCTCCTAAATACAATCCTAAGTCCTAACATCCGTCCCAATATCCTTTTAGGTGTCCCGTACAGGATCGTGATAAATAAGTTGACAGAAAACATCAATCACCTAACTTATAGGTAGCCCGTAAAGGTTAGGGAACGTTAGTGAAAACATTGAATTATTTATCAAACATTGAATTTAACTCGTAGTTCCATGGGAATAGTTACTGACTGCGCCATCTATTAGCATTATTGTGAAGCTATGTTGATGCTATATGAATTACTGACGCCCATTAAAAATTAAATAATCTCGTTTCTTTATAATATTCATATAATTTTAGTATTTGTTGTTCAAGTACAGGATATAAGTGACCTAAAAACATAAAATCAGTTTGAAAATCCATAGCGGATTTTTCTAGAGAGCGTCTTCAAGCGAGCGTATAAAATCGCCACTTTGAAAGCCCCCCATTTCGTCAATTTTAAGGGAAAAATTAAAAAAAAAATATTTTTGTACTCAGTTCAAAATTATCTTTAAAATGATACGTAACAATTTTATGTAACGCGATTTTTTTTTTTTTACTTCGCATTCGCTTCTATGAGAGCCCCCCTGAAATAAAGATTTTTATAACTTTTTAAGCCATTTTCGGCTGGAGGCCATCGGTTTACATATTATATCTAAATTTGAAGTAATTACGTTCAGTAATTCAAAAGTTATAAGGCTCTGACAGACGGACGGACGGACGGACGGACGGACGGACAAGTGCAAATCGCCCTAGTTAACTCAAAGACCTTCGCTTCGCTCGGTCGAATAGTCTCTGAGCTAAACCGCGGACGGACAGACAGACAGACAGACAGACAGACGGACGGACATGGCGAAACTATAAGGGTTCCTTGTTTACTACGGAACCCTAAAAACCGTGTTTTATTTTTTCATAACGAAACCAATTTCAAACCTCGAGACGTCTCACCCTATCAGGAATAAGTACGAGGTATGAGGGTATGTTGAAAGCTTGTAAGAATTTGGCATAATAAACAATTTTCTAAATTAAAGCTATGTTTTTATGAAAACTCGAACTTACCGGGACTCTACCGGGTACCTTTTTTCCTCTATCTGTACTATAATAATATTATAAAGAGGAAAGATTTTTTTTTTGTTTGTTTGTTTGTACCGAATAGGCTCTGTAACTACTGGACCGATTTTAACCATTTTTTCACCAATTGAAAGCTAAGTTAGCAGGAAGTAACATAGGCTATAATTTATTTTCAAAAAAATTAGAGATCATTAAGGCGGTGCACCGGAGGCTAAGCGGAGAAAACTGGTTTGCTAGAATGGTTTAAATGGTTTAGGTATTTACTATTAAATAACGAACTTACAAAAAATATATGATATACCTTAAGATATTGTCTAAAGAATGTGCTAATTTGATACACCATAGGATGTACTTTACTCAATCAAATAAAACCTTGAAAAAGGCTAAAATAAAAGTGTCATGATTTTATAAGAATGACGGTGTTAAATGAATTTTTCAAGTGGCAATTCTTTCAGTGTGGCAACACTTGTTTTATGTCGGTAATTTGTTAGTTGTTGGCTAACATGGTTGCGTTGGCCAATCAGGAATAAGCACGCGTAGCCCCTACAAAATTACGTAAAGAGTGGGAAAAATGGGGGGGGAGAAAGCGAGGGCCGGATGGTCGACAGCGGAGGACAGGCAGTTAGTGATTTATCTTTGAATAGCTCGGTTAAAAATGGGCAAAGTATCAATATTTGTGACAACTACAGAAGTGACAAGAACCCAATGGTATGTAAGAAATGATTACTTTGTATGAAATGTTATACCTTCAAAATAGTTGTGAATAATTATTTTTCGAATAGCTAAGATTATAGTATTTTATATGGAATTAATGGTGTTAATTCAGTAATAAGTTGTTGAAAGGCTTTGTCCTTAACAATAATTTTAAGACTACAGTGATTCTATCATATCACTTGGAACATTTGGCCAAGGCTACTCTTTGGTACTGTTTTCCTGTGATATTGTTAGCATTGCGACACCCATCATTAATTTCGGGTAGGTCAATTTTCATATAGGATTATATCCCGTATGATCATGACGAAAAGCTATGTTGACATATCAGTTTGGATCATTTGGTCAAAGCGACTCTTTGATAATGTATCCTTGCTATATTCAACATTTGGAAAAATAGTCTTTCTTATGTTATGAGAACTCGATACATTTAGAAGATGTTAAAAAGTTGAAGGTATGACATCAATTATGAATCATTTATATAGTACCCACATTATATAATTTTATTAATACAGTTGCGAACTCGATGAACAGTTTTATGGACAGTGTGGGGTTGATAAGGATGGCGGGTGAATGTAAATCTGTGAGATTTAACAAAGTTTATTCTATATTGGACTAAGTGTGAATGAATGAATGAACGAAATTTTATTCACAAAAATGCAGGTACCACATGATTGTAAGTGTGTTCATATGTATCCAGGTTGCTATAATAGTGGGGTTATGTGGGTCCTTAATTCATTTATTTATTTTAAGTTTTAACCATGTGTGTTAATGCCATTAGTTTCAACTGACTAAAAATTTAATGTGCAATCAAATTCAAGATTTGTAATTTTCGTCATGTTTTATTTGGAGGGTAAAATGAAATAATGAGTTGAGTGAAAATGATGGCAGCCAAAGTTTGATAGACATGTTTGATTCTAAGCCTTCTTACTTGAAAGGCATAGTTGGACTATGAGTTGAGTCAAAATGATAGTTTTAGTTTTAGACGGTAACTATGATGTTACCTACTGTATTAGACCATGTGTGTCTGTAGATGGTAACTATGTATGTTACCTACTGTATTGGACCAGTGCGTCTATAGGCGGTAAATAAGTATTTTACCTACTGTATTGGATCATGTGTGTCTCTTGATGGTAACTATGTATGTTACCTACTGTATTGGACAAGTTCGTCCATAGACATTCGAACAGTGGCCAAGTGTGCCGTGGATTTCAAAGAAGTGATAAATTTTATTTGGCGGACTACGGGTGTCCTAAAGATAAGTGAGAGTGTCAAGTTATACATGAAATGAAATGAAATCGTTTATTTGCTAAATGTAAATAATAAAGCGATAGTAATATATTGTAATAATATTTTCTTTCTCAGTTAAGTATCTGCATTCAATTGAAAAACAATAAAATATATGTCATACATAATATTTTGATAGTTAAACTTTATGATTCATGAGTTTTATATCCACTTTTTTCTCGGTTCACGATACTAGTGTGCATCCCAGGAAGATAAGTTCTATAATTTCAAACAGTACTGAAATATGTTCTCTATTTGAGAAATTTAATTCTAAAAAGTTATTTGGTCCACTTTATTGACAGAATAAATTTATCTTGGCACATTGTAGGTATTAACAATATTTCTGTAAAAAAAAAGGAGACCTACTATAATAGTTTTTATATTATAGACCTTTATTTCAATATTTTTATATTTTTATAATATTTAAGGAAATATTGGTAAATTTAAGTATCGTGTACGTAATGCAAACTATGCCACACGTTTTCCGCCATGATTTCATTATCTTCCTAAGATTCAATTCTTAATTTGGATCTACCCGCCTAGTAGAATAAAATCAGAACCAAGCCGAAATCGAGAATGATTATCATTATTGGGCATGAGTGAATCTCTTTTGAAGGATTCTGCTGTTTTTTTTAACCAACTTCTTTTAGTATATATTTTTTCCACACTTTAAAATTACCTTAATTTTCCTAAATACCATAATTAGCCTGAAAAAAATTGAATAAACCTAATTGGGATAAATAATAGTGGTTTAGAGGTGGGCCAAGTGTAACAGTGAATTTTATTAGCAACCATTTAAATGATACGAAGGTAAGAAAGCCTGTGACACGATTTAGGGCAAAATGCCCAATGATACGAATTAGAGTAGAGTCCTTTGATGGTAAACAGCTTAAGATCACATGTATGATTGTAAATATTTGTCAATATAATAATTGTTCTTAATTGGCCGCGAGGGCAAGAAGGGCTTAAACTTTAATCATAACATGAAAAGGCAAGACTGTCAAAAATCAGATGAAATTAAGAATACTTTCATTATTAGGTGGTCGTGTAGCTTTTTGGTCAGCATTTACGGGTAGGATACGCGATTGGTTGACCGCGTGCATTTTATGTTGCGTTGTTTTGTAGGACTTACCAATATTTTTAAAATAAATATATTAATATGAAGTTATTATTGAACGAAATAAATATACCTTCGGGTCGTTTAAGTTGATAAATATATAAAAAAAAAAAGTTTGAAGAATCACGTCTATGTCATATACTTTGCTTTATAATAATGCGTTTGTATAGATAGTCGCGTAAGTAGGGTTAAAAAAAAAAGAAAACAGACAAAAAGAGGGTTATTATTAAATTCTTTGCAATCGGGAATTTGACAGTTTATAATAGGTATGTACAAGATAAGTCATCTAAGTAAGATCAGTATGTTGAAGATAATTTATTGATGAATCTTTATTTACTTACTCACATTTTAGAAAATTTTATTGCGTACCTGCCTGATTACAGAGTATGGTAGGTACATGCAATATTTTATTCATAAGAACTTGACTTGATGAACTGAGGAACTGGAAATCGCAATTAATACGTGTTTGCGAGTGTTTTAAATAATAATACATATTATTATTTTGTATATAGCTTCAGTAGCAATATAAATTATATTAGTAACATATAGTGCTTATGAGAATTACCTAGTATTATCATTATGAATATTTGAAGTTGTTGAAAATGAACTTTTCTTTGATAAAGAATATTGTAATAAATATATTCTAATGAACTGTTACTTTGTGAGTTGATGAAACATTTTTGTTTTGAGGTTATTCATTACGCGTACGACAGGCGGGGTATATTGTCGAGGTTTTGATCATGAATTATTGATTATTTATAATTCTTGTAAATCAAATTGGTGATAGATTTACCAATTTATTGCGATAAAAATTACGATTATTATTAGGGAAAATAAATAAACAGTTGTATACTTACGTATAGTGACAGATAGAAACTGAAGAAACATACGAGTAGGTTAAATACACTTACGAAGGTAAACTGGAGCAAAATATTGTGCAATACTTGGAATTATATCTAATGTTGTTTTGGCTTATTCTTAAAATTATCTTGTTTTGATTTAGATCTACTCGTATTTAACTGTGCTAATGGCATAAAAAAAATACTTTATTAGTGGCATTCTTAAACCTTTCTTAGAGAAAGTTAATGTGTGTGTTTATGAACTATTTAATGTAAGTGCCCACAAGTTGACGCTTAAAGGTATAAACATTTTCCAGCATTGGTTCTACAAAGTTAGGCAGCAAGCAGATTGAACGTCAACTTGCGATAACATTTTAAAAATAAACTTCATGGAAGTTTTGAACGATGATAATCATTAATTTTGTAAGTAATTTGAATTTGAATTGAATTTAGATTGGATTTGGATTGAATTCGAATTGGATTTGAATTGAATTTGAATTGGATTTGAATTGGATTTGAATTGAATTTGAATTGGATTTGAATTGAATTTGAATATGTTTGTTATTTTCATTATTTATGTACAAGAAAAAAAAATCTCTTAAAATCTATTATCAGATGAATTGGACAAAGGTGAAGCTTGTCTCTATGTGAATATTTCTTTCAGCATGCTCAAAAGTGAGAAGTGAAATTAAAAAGTGGTGCATGGGTATAAAATGTACATCCATATATAATTATATACTATAATAATATACTAAGTAGCAAAAAGCTGAGCTTTGTGAGGGCTTGCGTAGTTTTTCTAACGAGTTAAGTCCCGTTGTAGCGATGTTGACTCTTTGGTTTTCATGGATTGATTTTGATTTTTGGATTGATTCTTTTGGATGAAGTTAATTTTTTTTAAATTAAATTATCTAATAAACCATAAATACGCAAAAATACATAAATATTTTTATAAACATTTTTATTAAAATACATAAAAATTATAATTCTATACAGAACAGTAAGAAAGATGGTGCTGCTTCGCTCTAGGTTTGAAAGTGTGTATTGACTGTCTAATGTGCTTGGGTAGTGAGTTTCATAGGCAATAAATAATGCGGTGAACGAAAGATTTTTCTGAACATTTCCAATCTGATTTATTAGTTGGTATGGTAAAAAGAGTTTCGTTGACAACAAGCATAAAATTATAGAAATGAAGGAATGGTGATTTTGACAGGTCGTCGTACATTACAATTCGATAGGGACGGATATATTTAGTTAGATTTTCTAGGTATTTTTAAAGGATCTAGCAATCAAGTTCATTGTTGACTAGTAGCTAGAGATTTTGAGATCACCTGCGAATGAAAAAAATATATATATTGCGACTGCTTGAAACAGAGATGAACGTTATTAGTAATGTTAGGGATGGATTCTCAGAATTCGAACCGTTTACCATTAATCAACAAATTAATTGTTTTGATTGACGATTATTTAGTTATTTTAATAAAAATTTGTGATTGTTCATTTTAGATTTATATAGTACTAGTAGGGCGCGTGGGTGCGCGGCCCGCAAGCGGACCGCGGTTTTATTGCTTATCAAGTAGGATTTCAGGTCTCGATCATTTTTTACCTTAACACTACTCTTCCATCTTTTATACTCTCCGAGTTATACACCTTTGAAAGTATAGCCGCCATCTTGAATCCACCATTTTGAATTTTTTTCAGCTCACTGCCAATTGTATGAGATTTCGAGTATTTTTTGTTTGAGCACCTCCCACCTATCTTCAATACCCTGGCCGTGCTCCTCACCCACCTTCCAAACCCTCGATCATCATATCTCATCATTTTTAAGAATGAGAATTCTTCTATAAAAACAATTTTTTAAAAGGAACCGTATCAAAGTATTGCATAGTTCTCAGCTTCTAGTCTCTTGAATATTCGCCATATATTTTGTATGAAAAAAAAAAATTCCGCCATTTTGATTTTTTTTTCTGTTCATCAAGTAGACCTTCGGGTCCTGATTATCTTTTGCCAAGAAACCACTCTTCCATCTTTTATCCTCTCCGAGATAGACACCGACGAAGTTTGTATGGCCGCCATCTTTTTTCCGCCATTTTGGATTTTTTTTCAGCTCACTGCCAATTGGATGAGGTTTCGAATGACATTTGTTCGAGCACCCCCCACCTATCTACAATACCTTGGCCGTGCTCCTCACCCGTCTTCGAAATCCTCAATCATCAGCTCTCTCCATAATTTTCCTCCGAATGAATTTTTGTCTTCTATACGAAACCATTAGTGAAAAAAAAATTTTTCATACAAAATTTTACAGGAGAGGTGATCAATCAGTGAGTGAGTGAATCAGTGAATCAGCACGAGCAGCTATATATATATTAAGCAGCTATATATATATTAATTTATTCTTGTTGACTATATTTTTTGGATGAATAATAAATTTTATATTATTGAAATTACTATTTAGATGACTGAATGTTTTTTTTTTTTTTACAAAATATATGATAATGAATGTTTTATAAATAAGCGATTTCAAGATAAAAACATTGCTTAAGTAAATGAATAATATAATTAATTATTATTTGATACAAGTTCTGGGTTATCTGTAGATCTGTCAGATAAAACATTTTTTGAAAAGACAAATTATAGCGTGATATTTTTATAAATTCGTAGTCTGCAATACTAGATAATGCAGAACTGATGGCACCGCATTCACGAATGTGGTGGTGGGATAAACTACTTGTTTAGGATAAATAAGAGATAATTTGATATTATTGGAATTTGTTTAAAGTAGACCAAACCAAGGTGAAGTAAGTTTGCTTTCGAAGTGAGTTAGTCACTTAATTGATTTCCGATTTCAAGATGGTATTTAGGTGAATAGTCAATATACAATATTCAGTAACATGATTTAAAAGAAATAGCGTAAAAGTAATAAAAAAAAATGACAATGAGTAAATATTTGTTGCGGTATTTTTACCGGTTCTTCCTGCTAGGTTGCGATACAGAACTTTGAATTTAAAACTTAAAAATTTAAGTACTTAATATTATTGTCTAATTGACTAGACAGATTATGAATGCAGAGTTTAGTTTGTAATTGACAGATAGTTAAAAGAAATTGTTAACTTTAACTAAAAATTATGTTGAGGTTAATAGAACGAATGAAGATTTGAGTGAAATGAAAAGGTTTAGGGTTGAATTTGTGAATAAATTAAAATTGAATTTTTATTTTTGAGATATTTAGTCTGAAGATTTGATTTTGAATGAGATAATGACATTTTTATAATAAAATGATAAGGACTGAATGAGTTAGGTTAACCTCGCTCCTAAAATATCTTAGAGACTGTGCTATAGTGCTGTGTGATAGTTCCTAGAAAGGTCTAATCCTCTCGTTAGAGAGTATTATGTTCTATGGGTCTAAAGTTTCTATAACTATAAGTGTAGTGTGTAATATGAAATTGGTAATATTGGTTAGTGCTAGAGTAATTCGTCATATTAAAATAATGATCAAGCTTAGTAAAGATAATGAGTTTCGAATCTGATTCACAATAAAATAAGTCCAGTGAGAATTACGACCGAATGTCATGATCAAAAATTAGGTTAAATTGATACATATACAAAAGGATAATCAATTTAGTTGAAATGTAGTGTGGGTATATTAACAAAAAAAAAATTATGGATATTATTTTATGTTGTTATTCTAATGCATGTTGATAATACAGTGTTGAAGTGCAACATTCCAGCAAAACTGTTTATATTTTTAACTGTTTATTTAGATATATATAGATATATCTATATCTATGTATGTAAGGTATGCGGTTACCAGATTTTTAGTAGGGTACGTGCGCCGGAAGCTGCACGATATCGGACGGCCGAATGTCATGATTTTATAAGAATTACGGTGTTAAATGAATTTTTCAAGTGGCAATTCTTTCAGTGTGTCAACACTTGTTTTATGTCGGTAATTTGTTAGTTGTTGGCTAACATGGTTGCGTTGGCCAATCAGGAATAAGCACGCGTAGCCCCTACAAAATTACGTAAAGAGTGGGAAAAATGGGGGGGAGAAAGCGAGGGCCGGATGGTCGACAGCGGAGGACAGGCAGTTAGTGATTTATCTTTGAATAGCTCGGTTAAAAATGGGCAAAGTATCAATATTTGTGACAAAAGTCTAAAACGATTTGTTTAAATATAAAATTTCTGAATTTGCACATATTTTTAATATGGAGATATTTTCCTTTAAGTACTACAGAAAACCTGCTAAATTTTGGTATTCAACTGAAGTTCTATATTTATTAAATTCGAATTCAACCCAGAACTTGAACGTTGCCAAGCGTTTTTAGAACACGCCGCGCTGCCCGCTACCCTGCCAGTCTCAATTGAGCGCTTGCCGACGCGGTTGGGTCTGTGTCAAGTTTCTCCGTCCAATATTACGTTAGCGCATCGCTAAAATGGCCAATAAAAAAAAATTGGGCAGAAATCAGTGGTTATATCTAAAAGAAGGACAGGAAAAGATTGAGAACTACATGAAAAGATATGTAAATAACTCTCTTTTTATGCCTAGTAAAATTATGTGGATTTAATTTTTATTTGATTTCACAATTACTTGACACAGACTAAATATATCAGTATGACAAAAGTTTCAAGTATTATAGTTTATTTATTTACTAATATTATAAAGCAGAACGATTTCTTTGTTTGTTTGTTTGAATTGAATAGGATTCGAAACTACTGGAACGATTTCAAAAATTCTTTCACCATTAGAATCCTACATTATCCCTGATGAATATAGAATCCTTACTAATATTATAAATGCGAAAGTGGGTTTGTTTGTTGGTTTGTCTCCTTCAATCACACCGCAACAGGGCTACGGATCGACGTGATTTTTTGCATGGGTATAGTTGAGGACCTGGAGAGTGACATAGGCTCGCTTTATCCCAGAAAATCAAAGAGTTCCCGAGGGATTTTAAAAACTAAATCCAAGCGGACGAAGTCGCGGGCATCAGCTAGTATTATATCCTTACTAATATTATAAATGTGAAAGTGTCTTTGTTTGTTGGTTTGTCCTTCAATCACGCCGCAACAGGGGTACGGATCGACATGATTTTTTTACATGGGTACAGTTGAGGACCTGTAGAGTGATAAAGGCTACTTTTTTGACCAACTTCAAAAAATACAAAAAGAGGAGGTTCTCAATTCGACGCGTATTTTTAATTGACCGAGCGAAGCGAGGTCTCTGAGTTTACTAGAGCGATTTGCACTTGTCCGTCCGTCCGTCCGTCCGTCTGTCAGAGCCTTATAACTTTTGAATTACTGAACGTAATTACTTCAAATTTAGATATAATATGTAAACCGATGGCCTCCAACCGAAAATGGCTTAAAAAGTTATAAAAATCTTTATTTCAGGGGGGCTCTCATAGAAGCGAATGCGAAGAAATTTTTTTTTATTTGCGATTCATAGGTTTTCTGTGTATCATTTTAAAGACAATTTGGAACAGAGTACAACCGTATTTTTTTTTAATTTTTTTCCTAAAATTGACGAAATGGGGGGCTTCCAAAGTGGCGATTTAATACGCTCGCTTGAAGACGCTCTCTGGGAAAATTTTCTATATATTTTCAAGTTGTACTTATTTTCTTACTTCACTTGTATCCTGTACTTGAACAACAAATACTAAAATTATATGAATATTATAAAGAAACGAGATTATTTAATTT
Organism: Oeneis ivallda; assembly: GCA_029955525.1. Lineage (NCBI taxonomy): Eukaryota > Metazoa > Arthropoda > Insecta > Lepidoptera > Nymphalidae > Oeneis > Oeneis ivallda. The sequence goes on along the minus strand of JARPMR010000002.1, from coordinate 15,735,061 downwards.
TTAATGAGCATCAGTAAATTTCACATAGCTTCACAATAATGCTAATAGATGGCGCAGTCATTAACTATTCCATTGAACTAGGAGTTACGACTACGATTTATCCCAAAAACAGTTTTGCGTCGACCATTATTATTTAGGTACATAATATAATAACATATTATTCAATTAAAATTATTCTTTAGTTAAATATCATTTTGTATATTTTCTATTCGCGTCGGTAGATGACGATTTGTACAGATGCCCCTAACCCGTTTTCAATCGTTTGTACCTACTTACATAATAATTCAATGTTTTCACTGACGTTCCCTAACCTTTACGGGCTACCTATGATAAGTTATGTGATGATTACTGTCAACTTCTTTATCACGATCCTGTACAGGACACCTAAAAGGACATTGGGACGGATGTTAGGACTTAGGATTGTGTTTTGGAGCTACCTACGTAAAGAGACTCCTACATAGGGGATGATTTAGGTATGTTTGGTGAAAACGGGCATAAAAATAATAATGTCAGTTTTGGTCGTCATGTATCGATTGAATGAATAATCATGGGATACCGTTACCGCGAGGTCTCAGTTCGGGGCGAACCACTAGTTATTTTATTTTTATTTTTTTTGTCGATGTCCATCCATATCTCCATCAAATCTTAACCGATTTCAATAATTTTATTTTATTTGAAAGAGTGTATTTGCAGGTTGGTCCCATTTAAATTTGGTGAAGATTTGATGCATATCTTCGGAGATGGAGGATGAAACTCCTCAATGAATGAGAGGAAATCAGATCGCTCGTGATCAGAGTATGTGTAGACTTTCAACCATGCTTAGTTACATATCATACATACATAAGCTAAATTTCTATTCATCATCTTATTTTTACAAGCTTTTATTTACCTTGCAATGTATGTTTAGGTCAAATCTTGCAAGATGTGTTAGAACCATTCCCGGTTTCCGATTGAGCTGAAAATGTGCATGTAAATGTAAATCGAATAACTTAATGCACTATTATTGTAACATGTAGCTGTTCTGATGATAGAGGCGGAAGATGGCTATGGGAATTCTGTAGTAAAACGATGTAAGCAACACCATGGATTTCAGGCTCGTTTGATTCGTCTTAAGAAGTACTGTGGTCCTAGATAATATCCAGGGTCTGACGATGAAGCTGATCGGTGGTTATGAGTACTCTGTAATGAAACCACGTAACCATATTATTTAGTTTGGGCTCGTTTTATTCTTATTGATAAGTAATCTTAAATGATATCCATGGAATGGCTCTGATGATGGAGCTGAAACTGCAGCCAGGATATCCAGCACACTAGTACACTCTTGAAAAAATAATAGCAGGTATGTCGTGTTTGGATTCGTTTTGATCAGTATTTGATCCTAAATAGAATGCAATGGTGCCACCATTGATCTGATGAGCTGATGCTGCAAATTTGGTGAAGATCTGATGAATATCTTCGGTGATTTTCGGTGACAATTCTATAACTCAGTAAAATATAACAATGGCTTTACCAAACTTATCCCTAGCAAACATACCCAACAGACCGAAAACTCACTGCAGTTTAAGTTAACATTTTAAATGCTCTTACTTGAAAATTAATTAGGACATACTTGGTAGGTTTAATTTCTCTGAAAGACTTTACTTAAATAATTTGAAAGTAAATAGATAAGATGAGGAGAGTGTTGTGTAGTGCGTAACTTTTATAGGATTAAGTATTAGCCATCCTGATCATACCTAATATTCCCTGTTCCCCGCCTTACAAAGCTTTTTTTCAGTCTGCTGCGCAATGAATATCTGGCTGAAATGTTATTATAAAAAAGCTTATATTTATCCCTATAATAACGAAGCAGGTCATTAATAACATTCTGCCTAATCTTAGACATTAAAAAGACGCCCAGTAGACAAAACACCTTAGTAGGGATAAAGCTTTGTTTAACTTACGTACAAAAAATAGTAGGTCTACTATTTCTTTTATTTACAAGAGGTTTACATTTTTGTTTGTAAAAATTCCATCTACATTTCATAAATAAAACAATAAAAATGAAATCTAGACAAAAGGCAGAGATCCTTTCAAACATTGCTAGGTTTGAGTAGTGATGTGCCGGATATCTGTATCCGTATCCGTATCCACGGATATCCGAGGGAGGTAGGGAGGGAAAGATCCGTATCCGTTACTTTTTTGGCGGATCTTTTACGGATCTTTTTACACTACTAAACTTTGTAGACATTTTTTTAACTCATGCCAAACACAAACGTTATCTATGCTGCCCAGAGTGCCCAGTGTCACACTAAACTATGAACAAAACAAAAGAAAGACCACTGCAATGCAAGTCGAAACAGGTCCTGTCAAGCAAAGCGTCAAGTGGCGTCAACTATCGTTTCAAGGTCACGCGCATCGACACCGATTAAGTAAGAAAGTTATGATCCGTATCCGTATCCGCGGATCTTGACACCAAATATCCGTATCCGGATCCGTATCCGCGGATATACCTTTTGAACGATCCGGCACATCACTAGTTTTGAGTGAGTTTACTAATACCCTGTAGGCGATTTTGTAAAAGCTGCTTCAATCATTGAGCTACAGTCTCGAATGTGGTGATTGGCTGAATTTCTAAATTTATCGAGTTCTTCCTGCAACAATGCATTTTTGCCTATAGCGAGTGAGTATCTTCCAATCAGAGGCGATTACAATCATCACACTGCAATAGCAATCACTTTTAGAGAATCACGCCACTGAGGTAGTTATGCAAAAAAAATATTAACGCGCGTAATAGCAAAATGATTTGAATGTTGTGTCCAAGAAAAGCAACGGCCAAATGCTGTTTGGGCCCATTGAGGTTTTAACATAACAAAGTTGTAATTGGCAAAACGACATCTTAGTCCTTTGCTAAGGAATTATTCCAAAATTGCTATTTTTACTCGTTAACTTGATAAGCATACTTAGCTCTGATAGTTTTTCTTTTAACGTCGTCATTTGAAGATACCTACCACTATCCCGAATGCTGTTCACGTGTTGTTTTACTACGGAACCCTAAAAGAAAGGTAATATCTTTCCTGTATAGTCAAATTATTATTCCTTTAATCATAATATTATTGATATTAATGTTTTTCTTTTCTTATTTTATTGTATTTTTTTATTTAATTCGTTTCGTCCTTCGGGTACCTATTTAGAAAGATTTCGAGTCCTCCCAAGGTTGACAGACATTAGTAACCGATGTAGAGCTTTTTACCTTACGGTTAGCAAATTTACCGATTCTGGATAAAACATTACTCAGTAATATTTTATCGATGTTATACACATATTAAAGTACTCATACATAATGTCTGTAAAGGCTGTCTACAGGGTAGTTTACCCTAATTAGCTTCTAGTATTATAAATGCGAAAGTGTGTTTGTTTGTTAGTTTGTCCTTCAATCGCGCTGCAAGAGAGCAACGTGATTTTTTTGAATGAGTAGGTATAGTTGAAGACCTGGAGAGTGACGTAGGCTACGGTTTATTCCGGAAAACCAAATATTTCCCGAGGGATTTAAAAACTAAATCCACGCGGACGAAATCGCGGGCATCAGCTATACTGTATCCACGGAGACAAGTTAATATAGCGCTCTCTCTGTAACGTAATCCCATACAAATGACAAAGACAAAAAGTCAGTAGGCGTAAACCATTCTGAATGTACGTACACACTGCGCTACTATTAAATTAAACTAGCTTTCTTCCCACGACTACACTTGCCTTTGTAATATAATAAGTAGGTGAAAAATTGGGCTAGTAGAAGTTTCTTAAAATAAATAAAAAAGAAAGGTTTTATTAAAATAATGTATTTAATGTGAAGGAAACAAACAAGAGTATTAAAATATTGGCTGAATCTATTAATACGGGTACTGTACGAACAATTTATAATTATTAATACGGTTACCGTACGAACAATTTATAATTATTCGTACAGAAGTCAGATGATTAATTTTGGTCAAATATTTGAATCGTGCTACCTGAATTTGGGGGAGGGTTGGGGGGAGGGAGGGAGGGCCCCCCCTTTAGTCTTGCCAAAAATCGCTTAGTGAAGGAGTGAAGGTAAAAAATAGTGGGAGAGGGGAAAAGGAGTAGAGGAAGCTTAGAAACCCCTCCAAATTAATTTTTCATTTCAAACCAATAGAACCTAAGTGCCCGGCCTGCGGCTGGGCACCGGAATCTTTTATGTTCTGACCTAACCTAACCTAACTTATTAAAAAAAAATTGACAGATAAAAAAACAAGCAAATCATCCAATTCATTCTTAATTTAAAAAAAAATCTACATGTGGAATTTAAAAAATAAAAATGAAAATAGAAAAATAAAAAAAATAAAAATAAAACTAGAAAATTCAGTCTGTCGAGCTGGGATTCGAACCATCGACTTAACTATTAGGCGACTGCATAAGCTACTAGGCTATGAAGACCTGATATAGTACCGCGAAAATAACGAACACAATGCCTTCAAAAAAATTGAAGAACTGTACGAATAAATATAATTTATTCGTCCAGTACCCGTACAACTAGTCACTCCGTAAAATATTTACATCACTTATTTTCATTATAATTTACGTAGTTATTATAATTCAAAATATAATGATCACTATCCGACGACGTATCACTGCTATCGTTTTCTACATTTATTATGAAGTTGTCAGTCATTATTTCTACATTCCTATCCACTTCTTACAGATGTACGAAGTCCGTAAAATGCAATCGAAAAGTCCAGTATACAAGCGCCAAGTTGTCAGAAAGTAATCGATCACAGAGTCCAATACACAAGCCAAGTCACAATGAATGCACCAACAGTCCAAAGTACACGCCAGTTCACGGAACAATTACGATAGATAAGGATAAAATATGAGCGCGTCTGCACAGTATGCCACGATCAGACTAAAATATACACTGCATTAACGGTTATCGCTGACCAATCACAAACGAGTCTATGTTTTCCCTATTAACTTGCCTCCGTGGATACAGTATAGATAGATAGATATATAGATTAAATGAGTATAACTCGAGATAATATCCGATAGCTATAATCCTACGCCGTATTCGTAAGCTGTTTTCCTAAGCTGTATGCTACCTATTTCACCAATTTGTACGTACTTAAAAGATAACTGTTGGGTGAGTTTAATTGAAATTTCCTTTGTGAAAACTTCCTTGACTCAACGGTATAATTGGGCCACGCAGGCTTTGTGTAAAGGCATACCTACCTACCTTACTATGCGATAGGTAATCAGGCCCGGGATGATCCGATTATGTACGTTATTATTTAAACATTGTTGAGTATTAATATCCTTTTTTTACGTAATTAATAATCTTTTTTCTAAATATGTACAATACATGTTACTCTAGAATATGGTATTTGAATAAATAATATTATATCCTAATATCATTGAAATTTTTGAATATTATTCATGAGAATTACTATTAAGTGCCGATTTCACCAACATCGAATGACGTCTATCCTAGGAATAAATTGGGCGTTCTGACAGTTTTTGTATTGAAAATACTGTCAAAATATCAAATTTACGCTCGGATAAGACGTATTTTACGTTGGTGAAATTGGCCCTAAATCACGTAAGATTGTGCTTAAATAATCTACTCGTTTCATTCAAACTTAGGGAATAACAGGAGGGTAGGAAAGACAGAATATGGAATCAAATTAAAATAATCATGAAGAATACTAAGAACTTTTGTAGCTATGCTAAACATCAAGATATGAATCGTGCACAAAACGTGTAAATTATGTATTCTGTGACAAAACCAAAGCCTTGATACCAAATACGAAAAGTTATAAACCTCCGCCATCAAACATCAGTGAAGAAAATATTCACAAGTACTTCAGTCTCGTAGCAACAAAAAGACAAGCAAGCGTTCGACAGACCAGAAAGAAGCACTCGACTCCTCAATCCACATTGCTTACCACAACGCGGAAACCCGTCAAAAGTGGAAAGATACAAAGGATACAAAATACAAGGTCATATCAAGGAGCCACGCTCTTCCATAATGAGGGAGCGACGTTGCGAGGATGGCCAAAAGGGAAGGTTAATTATGATTATTGTAGAGATACTGAGGCAACCAGAACTTCAGAAAATAAATGTAAATGAAGCCCGTATCACGCACCGCAATAAACTCTTCATCCTACACTATTGCGGTAATAAATTGTAGTAAGACAGAAGCGTCAGGGACTCAGGGCACGGGAATGTTGCGGGATCCTTCGTTGGCTATAAATAAAGAAATCAAGTTAACTTTGGCAATTTAAGCATTGGATGGAGATTGGATTGGTCAGTTTCTTGTAATTTATTAATTTTTCTTTTTACTCGAATTATATAGTTCCTATCTATATACTTTTTATATCTATACTAGCTGATGCCCGCGACTTCGTCCGCATGGATTTAGTTTTTAAAAATCCCGCGGGAACTCTTTCATTATCCGAGATCAAAAGTAGCTCTCCCGGTCTGAGGAACCACTACACCCATTACTATACCCATGCAAAAAATCGCATCAATCCGCTGTTCTGTTGCGACGTTATTGAAGGGCAAACCAACAAACAAACACACTTTCGCATTTATAATATCAGTAATGCTTTATTATAACACTTTTTGTAATTGTCAAATTTTTACCATACCTAGCAACAGAACAGCGGGTTGATGCGATTTTTTGCATGGGTATAGTAATGGATGTAGTAGTGGTTCCTCAGACCGGGAGAGCTACTTTTTATCTCGGATAATGAAAGAGTTCCCGCAGGATTTTTAAAAAGTAAATCCATGCGGACGAAGTCGCGGGTGTCAGCGTAGGATGTTCTAATGGGTATTAAGGTCTAGCCTAACTAGCGATAATCTATTAAACGAAAAGCAATTAACTAGTAAATGAGATCAGAAAGTAAAATTAAACAAGCTAAAACCATTTAAACTTTTATATTTTCAATGTTTTTATCTTTCTCTTTTAATCTACCACCATTTCGTAAGGGGTCATAAGTCTTAGAGAAGAAATGGCGAAAGAAACTCTAGAGCAACCCATCTTTTGAATAATTTCATCAATTTGGGATTTGTCATATACAAATAAATTACGCAATAATTACACAATAATATAAGCATATACAAAGCAACAATCAAAATATGACTAAAAGCTAATACTTAACTTTCACAATCCAGGAACACCCTGCGGCCCTTCTGCAAACCACGCCACGTGTCAACCACCAGTTTTTAGTTTGAAGTACAAGTCACAGTCCAAGGAAGACTGAGTCTTTCGGCAAGGTACACCGGTATTTATAGGCTGCCACGTCACGTGGTTTGTCACAATAGATACACATAAAACAACACCAATTCCTAAGGTCATCATACCGTCGGTTTATTGACACTGTATATTGACTATCATGACAGTAGTATAATGACAATAACAATTAGATATATTCATAATCTTGTCATCATACCGTTGGTTTATTGACACTGTATATTGACTATCATGACAGTAGTATAATGACAATAACAATTAATTATTCATAATCTTGTCATCATACCGTCGGTTTATTGACACTGTATATTGACTATCATGACAGTAGTATAATGACAATAACAATTAGATATATTCATAATCTCGTCATCATACCGTCGGTTTATATTATATTATCATATTGTACAATATTTGTCCAATTCTGGCCCGAATAACACAAAATATCCACATAATCTCACACGGGCATCAGCTAGTATAATATATATAATAATATATAAAGGTGATGAGTTTGTTTGTTTGCTTGAACTCTCAGGAACTACTGGTCCAATTTGAAAAATTCTTAGTGTTAGATAGCTCATTTATCGAGGAAGGCTATAGGGCTATAGGCTATATATCATCACGCGAAGCCACCAATAGGAGCGGAGCACCAATGAACAATGTTTCAAAATCGGGGTTTTTTTTTCCTTTTGCGAGCTTCCGCTGCGTGCGCTGCGTAAACGGTTGCTCTAAAATAATGCAATATTTGCGAAGGTGTTTTTATAAACATGATATTAATCCTTATCCAAATAAATACGTCATTCATCACAAGTATTTCATTTAAAACAAAATTGCCCTTTACATCATTCGATTTCAATGAATATCTTACGAGATATCGCAGTTTTAAAATAACGGCTTATTGCAGCGGGAAAAGGGGTTGTTTCATCGTAGGCTAGGTACTTGTACACTATACCAAAAAATAGTATTAATTCATAGAAATTGAAATAAAATACGCTTACTTGCAGTTTTACAGTGAATAAGAGGTACAAATATAAAATTGATAATTGGGTACATTTGTAGAATAGCAACACCCGGAGAGCATCCATCTGCTTTTGTTGTCTATGTTTGTAATGACGTTACGTCATCTTATGTCATTTCAATTGTCAAACGTCAATTGCTGGTATGTCAAATGTCAATTGCTGTAAATTGTGGTTATTTTTATGTCAAATGTCATCATGACTCGTGTAAGTACGTGTCATTTTCAAAAAGAACGCCATGTTGTTGCGCTTTTATTTTGCAGGTTGGCACTACTAAAAGCCATTGCTTGGGAATTGAATTGAATTCAATTTTATTTTGCAAAATAGTTTCGCATTGTATCTCGTAAAAAGGACATTTTAATGGGAAATAAAGAAAAAATTATGACTATTTCATGACCCATTTTGAAACATGAACATTTTGAAAGACTGTACTGGCCCAGGCACCATTTATATATTTGAAACAACCCCTTTATCTTTTTCCCGCTGCAAGAAGCCTATTGAAAAAAGTCCTACCGCTAGTAAAAACCGCGACTTCGCACCCACGGAGATCGCAATTTCAATCTATTTTTATTTTTGAAAATTTCGTCCTCTGTTTTACCACACTCAAGAGGTGGATTTTCTAAAATAACATATAGAGTATTTTATTATTTAAATCTACCAACCAAAAGATTCCGAAAGTTCATAAAAACCCGTTTTTCCTCTTATGTTTTCCTATGTTTTTAATCCTATGTTTTTGAAATCAAAGACATATTTCATATCCCCATTTCAACCCCTCTGCGATTACTCCTAAGATATTCATTGAAATCGAATGATGTAAAGGGCAATTTTGTTTTATATTAAACTAGCTGATGCCCGCGACTTCGTCCGCATGGATTTAGTTTTTAAAAATTCCGCGGGAACTCTTTCATTATCCGAGATAAAAAGTAGCTCTCCCGGTCTGAGGAACCACTACTACATCTATTACTATACCCATGCAAAAAATCGCATCAATCCGCTGTTCTGTTGCGACGTGATTGAAGGACAAACCAACAAACAAACACACTTTCGCATTTATAATATCAGTAATGCTTTATTATAACACTTTTTATCTTCAGTAAATATGTTCCCTGCTTTTTATAATTGTCAAATTTTTTACAACCAAAGACAAAATTACGTTTAGCTGTCATTTACGTTTTGTTATTCCACTGTCATTTGCGTTTTGTCCATGTCAGATGCGTTTTTGTTATACCACGTTTTATAGTGACTTGACGGAAACGCGGTCGAACGGGATAAAAAGTATCCTATGTCCGTCTCCTGGTTCTAAGCTACCTCTCCACCAATTTTCAGCCAAATCGGTTCATCCGTTCTTGAGTTATAAATAGTGTAACTAACACCACTTTCTTTTATATATATATACTAGTAGGGCGCGTGGGTGCGCGGCCCGCAAGCGGACCGCGGTTTTTCTACTCGGCAAGTGGACTTTTAGGTCTTGATCATTTTCTATCAAAAAACCACTCTTCCATCTTTTATACTCTCCGATATAGACACCGTTGAAGTTTGTATGGCCGCCATTTTGGATTTTTTTTCAGCTCACTGCCAATTGGATGAGGTTTCGAGTGACATTTGTTCGAGCACCCCCACCTATCTTCATTACCATGGCCGTGCTCCTCACCCACCTTCCAAACCCTCGATCATCATAATATGTCATCATTTGTCATAATGAAAATTCTTCTATAAAAACAAATTTCGAAATGAAACCGTATCAAAGTCTTGCATAGTTCCCAACTTCTAGTCTCTTCAATATTCGCCATATATTTTGTATGAAGAAAAAAAATTCCGCCATCTTGAATTTTTTTCTGTTCATCAAATATACCTTTGGGTCCTGATCATCTTTTGCCAAGAAACCACTCTTCCATCTTTTATACTCTTCGAGATAGACGTCGACGAAATTTGTATGGCCGCCATCTTTTTTCCACCATTTTGAATTTTTTTTGAACTCGCTGGCAATTGGATGAAGTTTCGAGTGACTTTTGTTCGAGCACCCCCCACCTATTTTCAATACCCTGGCCGTGCTCCTCACCCGTCTCCGAAATCCTCAATCATCAGCTCTCTCCATAATTTTCCTCCGAATGAATTTTTGTCCTCTATACGAAACCATCGGTGGAAAAAAAAATTTTCATACAAAATTTTACAGGAGAGGTGATCAATCAGTCAGTGAATCAGTGAATCAGCACGAGCAGCTATATATATATTAATATATATATATATATATATAGATATAGATATATAGATACTTATGATGAATAACGTTTTTGTTTGGAGGACTAATATCATGTTTATTAAAACACATTCGCAAATAATGCATTATTTTAGAACAAATTTGGTTAGCATAAAAAATGTGGTATAGTGAGGCAACCTTAAAAGATAGACATATTATGCTGTCGCGGACTTTTTTTTAGAACATTAGCACATACCTACTTAGTAAGTATTAAGTTAAAACAAGAACGTTATCATTACGAGTGGTGTAATTTGAATTTTAAATTTGAATTTAAATGTAGCTTCCATATTAAGTTTGCATGCACGAAAGTTAAAAGTTCTCAGTCGATGGATTGGCTTGATAATAATTTTTTCAACACACTTGCTCGTAAAGTTGCTATTTTTTCTTTGGTCTTACGCCCGGAATGCGGTTTATTACACACTAGTGCGTTTTACTTTTCATTGCCGCACTAGTGTTTTTCTTATTCCACTTTTTTTTTAATATCCGTAAAGAGGTTGTTAGCAAAAGATTTATTATTTTGTAAATAAATAAACTTGTTGTAGTCAAAATCTGATAAGATAAGATTATACTTCATCTAATTATCTATTAAAGCATTTAAAAAATACAATATTTTAAATCATTAATTAATTATTTATTTAGTTTAATATATTGTGGCTGAATGGCGGCGTTCGGTGCCTCTGGTCTTAACCTGCGCGCACATAGTTATTCAACCAAAGATACGGCGCGCGAAAAAATAAACCTCCGCGCCATTTTGTGCAAACATTTGTTCATTTATAATTTGCTGATTTGTGACTGAAAAATGTCGAGTACAAGTGACGAAGTATTTTATACCTACCTAATTGTTTTTTCCTCGCAAGTGTGTTGAAAAACGTCGTATGATACGCGTGTGCTTTGTTCATTACAGTCTTGGCTCTATTACAGCCCTCGCCTTGCGGCTCGGGCTGTGCAATACCGCCTCGACTGTAATGACCAACTTCGCGCACTTGTATCATAATGTACTATATTTAGATACTTTTTTATCCCGAAGTTCTCACGGGAACGTGAAATTCCAGAGCGAAGTGGGGCCGGGTTTAGCTAGTAGCTAATAAACTTAGATTGGTAATAGGTATATCTAACGGTAAATACCAACATAACTGATATAGGTGATCGGATTCTACCTCAATTTCAGGAATTGCCAAAGTTGCAAGTCATCAGGGGCGTATTTTCTAGACCTGAAATGCGAATGTCAAATCGGCTTCATCGATCGCGAAGAAAGAGGTAATTATTGATTACGTTAGTAACTAATCTACTAGTCACTAATATAAAACTATACTAAACTTGTGATACCTATGATGGACTTTTTGTGTAAAAAGGTTTATAACATGGTTTCTTCGTTACATTATAATACTAATACTTCAGAGTTACGTTTCTTTGCTGCGCCAAGTTGAACGCTGGCGCTTGAACACAATATTGTATTCTTCAAAACTTTTTTAATAAAACATGCGCGCAGATTTTTTAATGAGTAGTTATCGATAGTTACGATATCTTAATTTTTAGGTAAACATTTTTTATAAGTACTTATCTACTAACCTTTTAATTATTCCTTACCAGTGTTACATAATCATTAGAGCTGTGACACAATATTTTGATACCTACTTACAAATAGTAACTGTATTGATAAACAGAGGAAAAGCGGTTCCAGAGTGCGTTTTGCTTTCTGTCCGTGCGTCCACCCGTCCGTCAGCGGGCTGTACCTATCTCGTAAACTGTAATAGATAGACAGTTGAAATTTTCACATATTGTGTATTTCTATTGCCGCTATAACAACAAATAATAAAAATTAAATGACATTAAAAATAAAGGGGGCTCTCATACATGGAAAGGAGTCGAAATAAAGTTTTATTTTTTTACCCTGATATGCGGGGTGTCATTGTCTAGAACTCATTTAGTGGAGTTCAAATATATATTTTTTTAATTTTTAGCAATGAAGAAATGGGGGGCCGTCAAATTTGTCGGTTTTAGACCAATATTATTAGGGGAAACTAAACTAGTTAGGAATTTGAAATTTTGGTATATTATGTACTATGTAGTTTATTTAAACAACAAATACTGAAAACATCGATTTATTATGCGGTTTGCAAGTTGTGACCAAAACAAACGAGCATTTTTTCCCTATATGCTAATTTAAACTAGCGGCACGCTATGATGGCCGGTTTGACACATTACAATAGTGATGTGGAATGTCAATTTATTCTCGAACAAAAAACAATTAAGTTTTGTTTTTGTACCTGATTAAATAGGTTTAATAAAACAAAAATGTATATGTTTATTTAATTTATTTGAACGAACTGAATATTTGAATGAAAATGAATATACATACTTTATATGCACACAAGAAACATATGAATACAAAAGATACCAAAAAAGGTGCCACAAAAGGCCATAATTAATCAGATTCGTCCATACTACTATTTTCACTGTCGTCACTGCTATCATCACCTACATTAATAATTATATGTTCGTTTTCTATAATATTATCTATTTTCACATCTCTTTCATAATCTTCCCTTATTAATTTAACAGTTCTATTCACAACCTTTTCCCAGTCTCCTTTAGTCACATGTTCACAAGCTTCTTCTAATAATTTTAGCATTTTTTTTGTGGTAAATGGGGGTTCTGTATTGTGTCTTGCAGCATATCCCTTAATTTGAGCCCACACCAACTCAATCGCATTATACTCACAATGGTAAGGCGGTAACCGTATAACTCTGTGCCCATGTTCTAATGCTATTTCGTCAATGACGTATCGGATCTTGGTTGGTTTGTTTTCTTTTAAAAGACGTACTAATTCCGCTTTTAACATATTCATGTTTGCATCTACGCCATTTTTACGAAGCCATGCGACGATATCAGCTTTCTTTTGGGATTGGGCAGGTGGCTTGTCAATTTGCATCGAGTGGTATGGGGCGTTGTCCATAATTATAATAGATGGTTCAGGGAGGCTACACAACATTGAGGTAAACCAACAGTAACATGTCAAAACTATATCACAATCGCATTGCACTGACAGTTTATACTTTTCGAAGCAACGTCAATTCGAAACTGCTTTGTTTTGCATTGAGCATTGACGCGAGTTTGCCGGAGGTAGTAGTTGTGCTAGCCAGCGATCCTATGTGACGATCGTATTAGATTCCATTTTTAAAAATTTTCAATTTAGAAAACCAAATGCCGAGTTGTGGTATATATCATATAAAAATAAAAATTTTACCTTTTGTATGAAACAGCTGATATTTTTTTGCGATTTCAGAGGTTTGTCCACATAGTGAAAATTGTTCATATTCACAAGTACATTCACCCCTTAAATGGTGCAAACTGATTTTTCTACACTTGTATACATTTTAGAAATCAATTTAATAAATAAATTTTGAGTCCTAAACCTAAAACTACATTCGATAAAATTTATGAATCTCTGCACATCACTATCGTCAATAAAGTAATACAATTATTTCCTTCAAAGTCGTTATCAATTAATACGGAACTTCATGAGCGGACAAACGTCAAACCGGCCATTATAGCGTGCCGCTAGTATAGTACTTAGAACTAAGATATCTAAATATGTATCTAAACTAGCGGCACGCTATGATGGCCGGTTTGACACATTACAATAGTGATGTGGAATGTCAATTTATTCTCGAACAAAAAACAATTAAGTTTTGTTTTTGTACCTGATTAAATAGGTTTAATAAAACAAAAATGTATATGTTTATTTAATTTATTTGAACGAACTGAATATTTGAATGAAAATGAATATACATACTTTATATGCACACAAGAAACATATGAATACAAAAGATACCAAAAAAGGTGCCACAAAAGGCCATAATTAATCAGATTCGTCCATACTACTATTTTCACTGTCGTCACTGCTATCATCACCTACATTAATAATTATATGTTCGTTTTCTATAATATTATCTATTTTCACATCTCTTTCATAATCTTCCCTTATTAATTTAACAGTTCTATTCACAACCTTTTCCCAGTCTCCTTTAGTCACATGTTCACAAGCTTCTTCTAATAATTTTAGCATTTTTTTTGTGGTAAATGGGGGTTCTGTATTGTGTCTTGCAGCATATCCCTTAATTTGAGCCCACACCAACTCAATCGCATTATACTCACAATGGTAAGGCGGTAACCGTATAACTCTGTGCCCATGTTCTAATGCTATTTCGTCAATGACGTATCGGATCTTGGTTGGTTTGTTTTCTTTTAAAAGACGTACTAATTCCGCTTTTAACATATTCATGTTTGCATCTACGCCATTTTTACGAAGCCATGCGACGATATCAGCTTTCTTTTGGGATTGGGCAGGTGGCTTGTCAATTTGCATCGAGTGGTATGGGGCGTTGTCCATAATTATAATAGATGGTTCAGGGAGGCTACACAACATTGAGGTAAACCATTCAGTAAACTTTTCTCCATTCATGTCTTCATGATAGTCTCCAGTGGTTTTTGACGCAAAAGCCATGAGAGAACCTTCGACAAACCCGTTGATGGTTCCGGCGTGACAAATTATAAGTCGCGATCCTTTTCCTACAGGAACTTTGGAAGTAGATGCTGCTGTGTCATCGTTCCAAGAACGGCCTACAGTATGGTTAGCATTAAGCCATGTTTCATCCAAGAACACAACATTTTGCCAATTTTTGATTTCTTTCACTTGCCGTAAAAAAGTATACCTTGCCATCGCTATATCAAATCTTTCCATCAATATTTTGCGTTTGTTACATTTTTTGTATCGAAATCCAATGGTCTTCAAAATCTTCGTTAAAGAACTTTCCCCACCGAAGAATAATCCAGCTTCCTTCAGTGAATGCACCAACTTTTTTCTTGTTGGATACTCCTTCTGTAAATAGTAGCCGTAAACATGTCTTCGGATAGCATCGGCATCAAAGCTATCGATGCCTACGACTGGTTTTGCTCGTTTTCTCTTTTTTGGTGTGTGAAGTTTATTTTCTTCTGTGCCAGTCTCGCCATATTTTTTTTTAGTTATCCGTCTAACAGTTCGTTGTCCAATATTAAGCGCATCAGCTACGCGTTCAACCACTGACGTTATAGGTAAAATTGGCCCTCCATTTTGAGCTTCACGATCGAAATAGTTACGAAGGCGTATTACGAACTCACGTGTCTGACTATTTAGAACAGTTCTCTGCGTACGTTCGGTCATATCGACGAAATCCACAACAAAGGGCTTGAACAGAGTCCAAATTAACGAGCAAGGGTCAACAGTAATGCAGTATCAATATTTGAAATCCAAAGCCAGGTCAAAACTATATCACAATCGCATTGCACTGACAGTTTATACTTTTCGAAGCAACGTCAATTCGAAACTGCTTTGTTTTGCATTGAGCATTGACGCGAGTTTGCCGGAGGTAGTAGTTGTGCTAGCCAGCGATCCTATGTGACGATCGTATTAGATTCCATTTTTAAAAATTTTCAATTTAGAAAACCAAATGCCGAGTTGTGGTATATATCATATAAAAATAAAAATTTTACCTTTTGTATGAAACAGCTGATATTTTTTTGCGATTTCAGAGGTTTGTCCACATAGTGAAAATTGTTCATATTCACAAGTACATTCACCCCTTAAATGGTGCAAACTGATTTTTCTACACTTGTATACATTTTAGAAATTAATTTAATAAATAAATTTTGAGTCCTAAACCTAAAACTACATTCGATAAAATTTATGAATCTCTGCACATCACTATCGTCAATAAAGTAATACAATTATTTCCTTCAAAGTCGTTATCAATTAATACGGAACTTCATGAGCGGACAAACGTCAAACCGGCCATCATAGCGTGCCGCTAGTGTAGTTGTAAAAAAATGATTTGGTCATATGTACGGAACCCAAAAAGAGCGAGGTCCGACTCGCACTTGGCCGATTTTTTTTTTATGTTCGACGTGTTTATGACGTCATTTTATGAATAATGTGATTCATTCCTCGTCTCCGTTTCATTGAAAACCTTAGGCCATTCAAGAGTTGAATGGTCTTGAAACTTGTCTCTTTGTCTGTCCCTGGTTGGTCATTCTTTAATGCAATGGTGTAAAACCTTGTGGTGACTCCTTTAGCTAGATAGACCAACTATTTGGTCAGCGGCTTCTGGCTCAGTCACGCGCAATTAACTTTTTCAGACTTTCGTTTTCACGCTACATGAAGTGGTTAAAGTAGGAGAACATTATACGGAGAAAGTCGAGCATTACTTGAGAGTGCATTACGTGGAACTTGGAAGGGCAGACACGTTTGCGCACCTAGCAATCCATGGAATTACCAACATTCGCCTCCAGTACCACATTTCGAATGCCTCTATCCTTTGCCTTTCTCTTGGTTTGATGGTCCATGTTTAAACTCCATAAATATTGGGAACATTAATTCAAGATACGTACGAAGCGGCTTATATGGTTTCGCGCCACAACTTACTCTACCCTTGTACACCGTTCATAGTAATATTATAGTCTTAAGTAGTGAAGCCATCTACATGTCATAAATCAAAATCTAATGAGCAGTTGGGGATCCGGAGAGAACTCTCGGTGGACTTTGGTATAACAATATGATATAGCTTTTATCTAATACGTGTTGACTAGAGGACAAAGAGATGTGCTCTAAGAAGAAATCGGATTAGGTGCCTATCCTTATTTTCGTGTCAAGAATCGAGTCATGTGTAAACACGGTCTGATTACATTTAAATGAAATGACTTTCTGGTGGTATAACAATGTATTTTTCACCCTATATTTTTGCTCACTCAAATAAATGAAAGTACCTTTGGGATACTTAATTTAATGAAAACCCCGATGTCGCAGCTCTGTGACGAAATGCGTGTTT
Source organism: Oeneis ivallda (assembly GCA_029955525.1). Lineage (NCBI taxonomy): Eukaryota > Metazoa > Arthropoda > Insecta > Lepidoptera > Nymphalidae > Oeneis > Oeneis ivallda. The sequence goes on along the minus strand of JARPMR010000002.1, from coordinate 15,717,685 downwards.
ATAGATATATTCATGATTTCGATGTGGGTTGGTGGTAGAAATTGATAAAATATATGCATCTATTTCCTTAATCGTCTGGACTTAACATATCGTATTTTCCGTTCGCTTTTCGCTATAAGTAGGACTTTATGGTGTGTATTGCTACGAATCTCGAGGAGTGAAGTGAAAAGTGCTAGGACCTTTCCGGCGTTTCTATCAAGTAAAGCCTTTTCCTTTTCTTCCTAATCACGTGTTTCCGCATTCCTAGATTCTTACAGTCCAATCTAGATGCTAGATAATAGAGATGCTATTGAAGTAAAAAATTTAATAGGCATTTGCCGAATTTTCGCTTTCAAATACACCAGTTGGGACTTGGGTCAATTGCTGTGAGGTTGTGAAGTCAGCGGTAATCTTTTATCTAAAGACAGATTTCAATAGTTTAAAAATTATGATATATTATTAGGTACAATCACCAAAAAACATAGTAGTAGGTAAGTAGAAAGTATTAGGTAAGTAGAAAGTAGATTTATGTAATATAAAACTTCTCTGTAGAGATTCTGGATATTTGATTTATTTAGCTACAGGCAATTTTCTCCATGCTTCTATGAATTCTCCGAAGTATACAAATAGAATTCGTTTCAAATAGTGAAGTTTGTAATTTAAACTGGTTTGTAGAAATTCGCCGAGAAAACCTTGTCAGACTGAATCTACTTTGAGTGGTAGTTTTGAAGCTGCGCAATAGTATACAAGTTGGATTTTATCAGGTAAATTACTTTGAGCTTCGAAGAAAGATTTGGGGACTGAGTTTTAGATAATTTTTTATTCGATATCAAGCTCTTGATTGCAATCTCACCTGATGGTAAGTGACGATGTAGTGACGGGAGAGGGCTAACTCGGAAGGGGTTATATTATGGTAGTGACAGCAATTAAACCTTAAGCTCCTAATCGGTTTTTACACACAATCTTACCGGAAAGCTAAATCGCTTGGCGACACGTCTTTGCGGGTAACTAGTTATGTAACTACAACTAGGTAATTAGGTGGTAACTAGGTAACTAGCTACTGCCAAAACCTCCAAAATTTACCACTGTACTACCGGCTTTTATGCAGAAAACAGTACGCGTTTTTTCAATTGATTAATATCATGCTGAGGTAAATAATTATGAATTCAGAATGATCAAGGGATGGTTTAATTATTTATCAACACAACAGAGGCTATTAATTGTTAATTGCTAGTTGATTGGGCCGTGGTTTCACATCTGATATTACAGTATATTAAGCTGTACGACCATGTATCTTGTTTGTCCGATCGTCATTTTTACCTGACTATACGGCAAAACCGAAAATACGAAAGTGTTGTGATTTCAGCAGTCTATGTAGATATGTGTCTGTTTACGTTTGTTCTATCGTAGCCCCTTAACTACTGAGCCAATTGTTACGAATGAGATCAATCGGTTCGTTAATGTGGTCCGGTTGATATAGGCTACATGTTACAAATTACATAAGAACAAAGTCAATATGTTACAGTTTTTAAATTTGTAGTTTATACTTTTTCATCGGACCGAACTTTCGTCGATCAGATCATGTAAATAATTTATCAGTATAGTGATTTTTATATTAAATGAACTCAATCAGGTAACCCATCCAAAATCCATAATATATCCATAATACCCTTTCTATTCTACGTTAATCAAAGTATTTACCATTAAACTCTCACGCTTACCAAGTGTTATGTAAAATTAATTATTGCTTAAGAGCCACCCTGCCCTTGTTTAAGGCGTAACTTACGTTAAATTTTACCTAGGGAATAATGGTTCTTCAGTAAAAATATAAAAACTGTTGATATGCCCTACTTCTTTGAAAAAGAAAAGAAGAAATTAGCGCCACATCCCAGCATAGGCTGTCGGAAAATCAAAGAGTTCACAGGGTATTTTTTCACCTAAATCCACGACGACGATGTCGCGGGCATAATATAGAAAGAAACATCTCTTAGTACTTACTATACGATACCGACACACAAAATATTATCAGATATCAAAATACCGCCGTGGAACCCTTCCGGATTTCCGGGGAGTTTATCTACGTGCTTGTACGGATGCTCTATTGAGGTAGATATTTGGTGAACTCTTAATAATAAGTATAAAATATATTTGTTTTCATATAGGTATTTACGACCTTATAACTCTATAGTTCAATCTCCACAAATGTTCTGAAAGGTGTGTGAAGCCTACCAAATGCGCATTGGGTCAGCATGGTGCACTATGGCCTACAACCCTTCTCAGAGAGGAGTGGGTTGTTCATGATGATGATGATGATGATGAACTCTATAGTTTTCATTATCCGGCCTTATTGAACTAATAAGGAAAGTGATCTTGGTCGTAATCATTTGGGTCACTGTAACTGTGCTTAAAACTTTGAAAACACAAGGTCTCAATAGGTCACAATTAATCAGTTACCCCTATTTGCAGCTCTTGATATCAAAGTTCATAATACCTAGTTTTATATATTTGTTTTATATTAGCCAACCTGAACTTGCCCAATATTTCTTTCAAATAAGCCGAAATCTTATGTTACAACTGCATATGACAATACAATGAGTGGGAATTGAACCGTCGACCTTTCAGTTTTCAGTGACCTTTTGAAACCTTAACCCTTAGTAGCCAAATTGATACTTATAAATGTTCCTATCTTTTACTTGAAAGGGTCTAAAAAGATTTCATCTTAAAATGGCCGGGAGATATGTAAAACGCTTCATCCTTACGACGTTATTTCCCTAATAAGGGAAAAAGGTCTGGAGGACATGACTTTACTTAAAACCTAAGTATTCTGTGCTTATACTAAGCCTTATAAACATTTTATAAGATAACCAGAAGTTGTTTTGATCATGTTGTTTGATAAAAATTAGGTAATTTATGCGGGATCTATAAACTGCAGAATTGTACGTGTTACAATATTATTGGATAAATATACTTTTTGAATGATTAATTATTATTTACCAATAGTCATTATTTAAAGTAAATATTTTGCAGGAGAGAGTATAGTTTTCAGTATTCTTAATTTTGCATATTCTATGACCTCTGACGTCTAGCTGGATGCATTATTTTAAATGGAGTTATTCTGGCAGTCATTTGGAACCATTTGAGCCAAAACAACCAGTGCGGCGCCGGCGGTGGGATTGACTAAAAATGATTGCTACATTTCGACGATCGCGTTATTTTTCGCGATTTATGGCGTTCTTGCTGTATCACTGCATAAATGTTTTTGTTTGTTTTTTAGTAAGTACCAACCAAACTGCGGTGATTGCGATCTTCACACTGTAGCAATACTCTTAGACAATCCCACAGCTGCTGGTGTCGCAAGCGAATATATTTCGAGTAAGTACCTAATCAGTTCATGAATTTTGCAAGTTTTCGAACTTGTCATCATCATCATTAGCAACCCATCAACGGCTCACTACTGAGCGCAGGTCTCCTCTCAGAGAAGGGTTATAGGCCATAGTCCACCACGCTGGCCCAATGCGAATTGGCGGACTAACGAACTTGTAAAGGAAAAAAATTGATTTCAAAAAGTGCTTCACTCATAGTATTCAAATGATACTTTTCTGAAAACTGACAAATTACGAAGCATTTTTCAGAAACCAAAAGTAGAAAACCTTAAAAAACAAAAATTAGAATTTTATTTAAGAATGTGACCAGAAATGTTTGAAGCCCCAGCAAAGTAGTATTTTTAGAATCAATTATTTTCGCAAAGAAGTCAGAAAATTAAAAAAAAGCACAGTAACTTGGAAACTATATTTGAGACCCTTGAATGACTAGACTGAATTTGTTCCAAATAATGCATCGAAGTCACCCTTCACTTAAAACAGAAATAATTGTCCATTATGTATTCGTTCTCCTATCGGTCACGAGCTGAAGCTTGCCACAGAGATAATAATTACATAATTATGTATTCACATTTTGGAGACGCCTCGTGGATACTTTACGAACGAAAAATAGTTTTTTCCGTTTCGTGCGGGCATCCACGGCGCGGAATAAAAACCATAGTTTTCAATTTCGTATGCCTATATGTATAAGTAAGATACTTGATATAAAAATATAGTGGAGACTTTAAATTTTTCATATACAAATATTACCTGCCCGAAACTCTGAATCAAATAAGAGTCGCTTTGTGTAATAACATACATTTGTATAATAACCATGTCCTTTGACATTCGAAACCCTGTATAACCGGTATAAGATTATATTTTTTGCCCTAGGAAAAAACCATTAGCATCATATGTCTTCCGACCCAAAGACACCTGGGGCCGTACGTTCTACTACATTAGTTAAAAAAATCTCCCTACAAAAGTAAATACTGTGCCCCCTACAAACTAAGTTTGAATCATGTTTGAATATTAACTAATCACTTTTTCCAAAATTTCGCCAAGCCAAAAGTTTGTGTATAATTCGAGGATTTCGAGGTACTTATCTACAAACTTGGTCTCTCTTGGAGGTCTCGGAGCGTACCACTAGTATACATACATTGAAACTCGTTATCTGAAAGATGTCTGTCGTCAGTCCCAGATTCCAATATAAAGTATCTCCGCTGTATGCTGTGATAGACATTTCAACAAGCCTTCTCAAGTTAAGTTCAGGTCTTCTCAATCTATGTCAGGTGATCTTGATCTTGTAATTATTGTTTGATTTGTGATTCTTCAAATAATATTATAATATATTACGCTACTATATCATCAGCAAAGTTAGTATTATAGTGTAGTTGTGGCGTACTACCTCTTTCAATAAGGTTTGGACTAGCCAGCTATCTGTCAGCGAGAACGTTTTGATTAAGGAACATGTGAAAAACAATAAAAGCTGCGCGAGCTGATGCGCGCATTCATTACTCTATTATCGTCCAGGCCGGCCATAGTCTTTTATTGTGCTGTATATTATTTTTATATGTTCTTGTTTATTTAACCATTTAAACATTTAAATAGAATCCAAATTCGACAGCAAGACTTATTCATTTATCCAAGCTACGTTTAAATAGATCATGGTCATGTAGCTTTATAGTAGCAGTAGTAACTACTATACTTTGCTATAACAACTTTGCAACTAAGTTTCTAAGCTCTACGATAAAGTTGTATACTTATTTTTCATTACTCATACACGGAAAGTAGGTCTGTTGCCTGAGAAGCGGGTTGAAAGTAATACTTTTCAGCCCTAGGGAGAATCGTTTTCAACTGACAGCTGTCAAATAATTAAAAAAAACTAGTTGTCACATTTTTATTGGAGTTCAAATGAAACACGACATGTACCCGAGTGCATCCATAGACAAGAAGAAAGATAGACTTTATTCATAAAGTAAAGACAACTGATTCATAGACATTCATAGACAATCATAGACAATACTTGACTATTAAAAAGCTAATAGCCCGCCGGCTAGGCCAAAGAAAAAAAAAAGGCGGGAAAGTGGCAAGCGGCAATCCGATCTTCATTTGTTTTTCGAGTTGTAGAGTTTTGTTTAGGCTTCTGTTTAACAGTGATTTTTATTGACACAATGAGTTCATCTGATTCAGATATGGATTTAACGCCTGATTTTGTGAGAGAAGAGGCTCAAGCAGTAGTGGAAAACCTTTTACCACCTAAATCAAAACAAAGATACCTAAAATCATACGACGATTTTATGAAATGGCGCGCTGAGAAAAAAATGAAATCGTTATCAGAAAACGTTTTGCTAATATATTTCAACGAATTATCAAAGACTTATAAACCTTCAACATTATGGAGCGTGTATTCTATGTTAAAGACAACATTAAGTACTAAACACAACGTCCATTTAAAGGATTTTGAGAGACTCACATCATTTCTCAAAAGACAGTCTGATGGGTTTAAATCGAAAAAATCCAAAGTTTTCACTTCTCAAGAGGTAGAAACCTTCTTAAACAAAGCGCCTGATGAAATATACCTAGTAATGAAGGTAAGTTAATCTTTTTATTGTTTACGCACATAAGTAATTTGTATCAAATTGTAACTTTCTATACATATTTTATTTATCTCGTCTCAACCCCTTTTTATGTCCCACTGCTGGGCACGGGTCGACTCCTCTCAGAATGAGAGGGATTTGGCCATAGCCCACCACGCTGGCCAAGTGCGGGTTGGTGGGCTTCGCACACCCTTAAGAACACTTATGTGAACTCTCAGGCATGCAGGTTTCCTCACGATGTTTTCCTTCACCGCTAAGCAAGTAATATTTGAGTTTTCGAAAACGCACATAACTTCGAAAAGTTAGAGGTGCGTGCCCGGGATTCGAACCCGTGACCTCCTGATGAGAGGCAGAGGACTGAACCACTAGGCTATCACTGCTCTCATATATTTATACATCTATTAGAGAAATATTTTTTTTTTGCAGGTAGTGTTAATATTGGCAATAAGTGGCGCTTGCAGAAGTATCGAGCTAGTAAATATGAAGGTTGATGACATTGAAAAACAAGGTGATATAATATTGGTGAATTTACGTGGCACTAAAACCAAAGTTGACCGAACCTTCGTCATTAAAAAAGAATTTGTAAATATAATAGAAAAATACCAAAAGTTACGACCAAGTGGTATAGAAACGAACCGTTTTTTCATAAACTATCATAAAGGGAAGTGTCTTCGGCAAGTAATTGGCAAAAACAAGATGTCGAGTATTCCTAAAGAGATAGCCACATACCTTAATTTGCCAAACTCACATCTATATTCGGGTCACTGTTTTCGCAGAACATCGGCAACTTTGCTAGCCGATTCTGGTGCCGATTTAACTGTCATTAAAAGACATGGAGGTTGGAAGTCGAGTAAAGTAGCTGAAGGCTACATAGAAGAGTCAGTGGAAAATAAAACTAAGATATCACACATAGTAACAAAAATGATAAATCTGCACTCCACTGATACCCCACAGCCGAGCACTTCAAAAGATTATCAGGTGGAATCCAACAATATAACTGTAACAGCTGAAGAAAAGACACCAATACCAATGTCGCCAACATTCACCCAAGAATCCCTGGATACTGTAGAAACTCAATTTTCCCAGAAAATATCAAATATCAATATACCCGGCAAAAACCTTTCACTAACTATTACTAATTGTTCTAATTTTAACATAAACTTTAAATAAATATCTCACCAAAGTTGTTGATTTATGTAAAATAAAGTTCACTCAATTTTCTTTAGCTAATTTCTATTTTTATTTTGACTTTCCTTATATTCGTAATGAAAAGCACAGTGTTTACCTCGGGATAAAGACTTATTTAGTCCCTCGAACTATAGGCCCCCTCGCTACGCTCGGGCGCCAAACCCCGTCTCGGGACTAAATAAGTTACTTTCATCCCTAAGGTAACAATGTACTATTTATGTATCAAATGCATTTCTTACTTGAAAAGTGTTCACTCAAAAGAACAGCGGTTAAAGTGAAAATATATTGCATAGCATTAGGCATTAGGTACACGAACGAAAATATTCGCATTCAAGTGATTCTCGGTATAATTGGAAATATTTGGCACCGATTCAAAATGATATAATGAATAGGAAAAATATGGTTTTAAACAAAAAATGTATTCAATGAGAGGGCCAAAGAATGCTTTTGTTTACGCCACTGGAATAACGCTAGACTTAATTGTTAATTTGAAAAAAAATGGACGTTCCAATCAAATAATCCAAAATCAAACCTTTATCTGCTATTTTTAAATTTCATTAAATTTTAATTGGAAACGCAGTGTTGGCAGACACTGGTGGTGTCTGCCAACTCGGGGCCTCTTTTGCGAAAATTGTTAATTGGCTATAATATGTCAAACGGCTTTGAATTTCAAACTTTTAACTTTCTACATTACGGTAGGTCAAAACAGCTGCCCTCATTATTTCATTTATGTTCATACATTGAAAGTGGAAACATACTTAGTCCAACTTTTATAAGTATTTATACTACCAGTCGCCTGTGGGTGTGACTTCTTCTGGGTTGAATTGATGTAACTTTCAACCTAAGATGAATTGATGAGCTGTGTTTAAATACATTAATAAAATGTATTTAAGTAATTTCATATAGATAGTATTTTTATGAAAATATATAAGGATTGATATATTTTATGAAAATACTATCTAGAATTCTAGACGCAGCCGGTCTTGATTTTTAGTTTAGATTAGTTTATAGAGATTAGTTTATACCTAATCTTAGAAAGGCGATTTTTCACGAAAAGTACTTGTATATTGCGTCTAGAAAACTATAAATAGGTATGTCATTTGTACAAATCATCTTGAAAATTCTTTTTTATGTGACTGTCCGACCCAGCATTTTGGTCGTCGAAAGTGTAGTAGGTATGTCAAAAAGGGGAGACTCACTATCCGTTTTACAAGGGTCGCAGAATTGCTAAAGAAGCCTGTAGCTTTGTTTCGCAATAAGTTCCTAGCCAATGGACTTCGTAAAATCAAGATCAATTTTATCTGACTTAACAAAAGGAGACCCTTTTCTCTTTAAATGGCAAGAACAAATGACTGCAGATAAGGCAGTAAACTTAGGTATAAATTAAATGTAGAATAAAATATATCAAAGTAAAATTTCTTCTTCTTCTTTATCAACTTAAAGACGTCCACGGCTGGACAAAGGTCTCCTGCATGGACTTCCACAGGCTTCGGTCTTGCGCCGCTTGGATCCAGCGGCTCCCTGCGACTCGTTTGATGTCGTCGGTCCACCTAGTGGGGATCTACCAGCACTGCGCTTCCTGAAGCGGGGTTCTCACTCCAGCACCTTGGGACCACAACGAACTTGTTTTTGAGTTCTTTGAACTATGAGTCCAACCCAATTCACAAGCTAACCCGCTTCAAAACATAATTTTAGCTATCTGTGCTAATCAGCCTAAAAATCACATTTACTGAGTTTATTATACTCAACTTATTTCAGAGTTTCGCATCGTTTACAAAATTAGAGTAGGAGGTTTAAGCTCTAAAAAAAGTCTTGTCGTGTCGTGGGACACCAGATAGGAACGAAGTTCCTTATTATAAAAATATTAATTTCAAGTTCTATTCGAGGTATAAAGAAAATAATTATTCGGGTATACATTTTTTATCATGATTTTTTTATCGATAAAAATCAAAATGACCCCAGGGAAGCCTAAATATCGATTTTATAAAATATTAAAATGAAAATAATTTTATAAAATAAAAAATGAAAATAAAATTGCGCGCCCCGGGTGGGCTCGAACCACCAACCTTACGGTTAACAGCCGCACGCGAGCCGATTACGTCACGGAGGCGATGCACAACTCATTGAAATTATTATATAAAAATTTTTAGGCCATCAAAAAATGTACAAAATCTTACGCTTTTTATTTAACGTTACGGACGTTTTTTGCCGGCTAGGGTGCCCTCCGCAACGCGCCATAAGGCACTTCGTTCCAAAAACAGTTTTTAGAAGATTTAACTTTTCCAGATTTTACTAGTATTTCTTCTACAAATATGAGTAAAATCTGGAAAAGTTAAATAATCAAAAACCGGCCAAGTGCGTGTCGGGCTACGCGCAGTGTAGGGTTCCGTAGTATTGAATACATTTTGAGTTCCACGGTTTAAATACTACAAAACTACTTAATATACTACAAAATATGCAAATTACACTACGTGTAATACCTAATTTAGAAAAAACAAATATAACTCATGAACTAATGAACCCTACTTAGCCGTGATAGTTTTCCTTTAAAATTCATTATATATACTACTGCTGTGAATTTTTGCTTGTATCCTATATACAACCACTTAGCTGGCAGAGGGGGGGGGGGGGGGGGGACACTTGACTCTAATAAAATGTAGCACTATAAAATATCATATTTCACAAACGGATCCCTGAATTGAAAAATGGTGTTCCCACACCCACAATATTTTTGAAAGACCTATTCAACGACACACCCCACTATGGGATAGACAAGAAAAAAAAAAAATTCATCCCCACTTTACATGTAGGGAAGGTACCCTAAAAAAAATTATTTTTCACAATTTTATTTCACCACTTTGTCGGCGTGATTGATATTTATACCCTTGTTAAATTACAGATTTCTAGTACCAATAGTCTCTGAGCTAAACCGCGGACAGACAGACAGACAGACGGACGGACATGGCGAAACTATAAGGGTTCCTTGTTTACTACGGAATCCTAAAAAACTGTTTTACCTCCCTACGTACGTACGTATACATACGTACGTAATTGCTTAAAAGTTAAAACGTACGTATACATACGTACGTACTTTTTAACTTTTAAGCAATTAAATAGGTGACAGAAAACATTGTGAGCAAATCTGCATGCCTGAGAGTTCTCCATAATGTTCTCAAATGTAGTGGTCGTGGACTATATGCTTAGTAAACCCTACTGTAGTATTCTGAGAGAAAATCCATTCTCAGTAGTAGTGGGCCGGCGAAGGGTCGAGATGATGAAAATAGATTCAATTTCCGAGAAAAATGCTGTGACATGAAACACGTGTCCGGATAGACTCATCTCGGTAGTCGTGTATCAGTTCTCTCAGTCAGAAATACGGGTTATTTTCGATAGAATCTTGCTTGTTTCTTGATGGGTTGTGAAGGTGTCGACGTGGAAAGCTATTTAACATTCTGTTGCATCTCAAAGTAAGCAATATCAAAGATGTTGTATTGCTTTTAGATTGCCTGGATAACACCAGCATCATCTTACTAGTCGTACGGCATTTATAATATGAGAAAGGATGATAAAGATTGGATGCCTTGTTACTCCTTCTCGCCACAATAACTGATTTATTTTACCCATACATTTTAGATAATATATTGGCTACATTTTATCCTAAAAAATACCGGCCACGTGCGAGTCCGACTCTCGCACCGAGGGTTCCGTTCAAACTTTTAGGTTAAATTCCTGAAAAGCCGGCAACGCATTGGTTGTATCTCTATTGCTACAAATGTTCATGGGCGGCGGTAATCACTCAACATCCAGGTGGGTGCCTGCTCGTTTGCTCGCTATTCATATTTTTCCTTTTACTTGTGCTACATGACATTGCTTCATGCCAAATTTCATGATCTAGGTCAACAGGAAGTTCTCTATAGGTTTTGATTCCCTTGCGAGTGTCAAAATATGCGGCATAAACGGAACATAAAAGGCCGTATCTTTTAAAATTGCGTCGACTGTTAAAAGTTTGATTTTTTCACTGCTGCAAGGAATTGCAGACCTGAGTATTTGATATTAATTTCAACTTGATACCTCCACGCGTTCCTGAGAAAAAGGGTCTTGACAGACGGACAGACAGACAGACGGACAACGAGGTGATCCTAGAAGGATTACGTTTTTAGTCCGGAGTACGGAACCCTAAAAATAATAAAACCTAAATAAAAAGATAACAGACCACTTCTAATGCAACTATTAGGGTAGTGGATAAAATATCGAGCTAAGAATGAAGCTTTTCTACAAATGAAGGAGAATTAACGGGCTCAATATGAGTAGATATCCGAACACAGTTCCACAGTGGGAATCGACCACCCACTGAAGTGTAATTGGCAGTTTTTTGTTTTAATTCTCCTTGCTATCGATGGTATGGTAAGAAAATATTGGCGTGAAGTTAGGTTCTTTAAAAAATCCGCAGCTGCATTTTCTTACGGTATAGAATCACTCTGCAAGGCAAATCCTATGCAAAAAATCACGTCTACCCGTAGCACCGTTTCTGCGTGATGGAAGGACAAACCAAGAAAATCGGCCAAGTGCGAGTCGGGCCTCGCTCTTTTAGGGTTCCGTTAAAAAAATTACCATGTACCCATATGTACACATGTACATGTATGTATTTCCATGTACCCATGGTAATATTTTAATTTATTTTTTTTAATTTAATTAAATTTTTATTATTTGTTGTTATAGCGGCAATAGAAATACACAATATGTGAAATTTTCATCTGTCTATGTATTACGGTTTACGAGATACAGCCCGCTGACAGACGGACGGACGGACGGACGGACGGACAGCGTAGGCTTAGTAATAGGGTCCCGTTGGTACCCTTTGGGTACGGAACCCTAAAAAACAAGTGTTTTTGCATTTATAGTAATATTACGGTGCAAATTTCACCAACGCCAAGTAAATTTTAATCGAGGAATAAATTGGACGTTCTGACAGTTTTCGTATTTCGAAATCCACATTATTTTTGTGAAGGTAGTAAGTAGGTATGTTAATTGTGAGTAGTCCCAGCATAAGGTAGGTAAATTGCCCAGACAAGGGTTTTAGGTTGGAGGATTTATGTAAATAGAGTGTCTGATAAAGTAATGGATTACAATGTCGATACAATTCCGAAAACGTTCTTTACTCGTGCAGCATAAAGATAAAAGATAGAAATAAAACTTCTAAAGAGCATAAAAATTTGGCATTAGGCAGAAACAGTATTAGTAAGATTGAGGAATAGGAACGCAGTTAACAAAACAGGTAAATCTAATATATAAAATTCTCATGTCACGGTGTTTGTCACCAAACTCCTCCGAAACGGCTGGACCGATTTTTATGAAATTTTGTGTACATATCGGGTAGGTCTGAGAATCAGCCAACATCTATTTTTCGTACCCCTAAATGATAAGGGTGACCCACAACTAAATATTATTGTTGACGGTACGAAGTTCGCTGGGTCAGCTAGTATTTCTATAAAATCCGACTCTGAAGGGGAATGAAAAATCCGTCGCGAGCTTTGATTCAAACATAATTTTTTAATTAACATTACGGAACAAATTCTCTAGCGGCTCTATAGTAATATTAATGATCGGTTGAATAATTTGTTGGCACAAAGTTGTAATGCTTGCTTTGATAAAATATATAAGCTCGTGTTTTATTTCACCAATGCCCCGAAAAGAAAATTCCTGTCTCAGCTAACCGCGAGCGTGGGTATAATACTTGTACTTTTAAATTGATGGTTGAGTAGATATTTTAGTAAGTGGTTGAGTGGATGTACATAAGAAGATAAATAAAGAATCCATTGATTCGTTCTTGGTTGAGAAAGCCCTTTTTAAGATAGACCGCACGACGACGGACTAAAATAGCGCCTTTGATCGCTTCCCTAAAGGTATATTATCGAAGTTGTTTTTTTTGTTATCTATTTAAGTTTGATATGTAATAAGAATTGTTTTAGAGTTTCTTCAATCTTTGTATTTTCATTTCTTAATTATGTTAAACTGAATATATGTTTATTTATTTATTTATTTAAGTAAGATGTTAATGTTAAGTTAAAAAAATTTAAGTAAGATAACAATATTATAAGAACCAAATCCGAGTGGTTGGTTTTAGATTTTAGGGTTTTCCGTACCTACCGTACCGTATTTCCGTTGCTAAGGTGATCATACAATAATAAAAATTCTTTTCAAAAAACCGACTTCTAACGCCACTATAAAGTATAAAAATAATTTTAGTTTGTCCACGTTTGTTGAAGTCGGGCGGGCCTAAATACAAACTATGAAACCGATGCGCGACGCTACACAATATGAGAGACTCGTTTGTAGAAGTCGAGCGAGCATCGCGAGTCGGTTTCATAGTTTGAATTTTAGGCCCGCCCGACTTCAACAAACGTGGACAAACTAAAATTATTTTTATACTTTGTAGTGGCGTTAGAAGTCGGTTTTTTGAAAAGAATTTTTATTTTAAGCTTTTAAGTGTAGTTTCCTATGATTGAGGAGCTAGGACCTGGAGCTCCATGATGTAGTCCATACTTGTTACCTACAATAATAAATCGTAATCGACATTTCCTAAATCTCTTTATTTTAGGTTTTTTTATCCCTGCAGCATCAGGCTTGAGGAGTTGAAGGTTAATATTTTTATGGAACCATTTCGCAAACATCCTCTGTCGATTAAAAAAAAATCACGCGAATCGGTCCAGTAATCCCGGAGTAATCGGTGGACATACATAGAAAAAAAAATAAAAAAAAAAGATACCGGCCGAATTGAGAACCTCCTCCTTTTTGGAAGTCGGTTAATAAATGGGATAATTTACCCCTAGAGGGGCCCCAATGTCAATTTATGAATGTACATAATCTTAATGGTGAGGCCATGTCCACACTAAGCTCACAACGTGTAAAATGCAAATTCAGTTCATTACGAATTGAATTTGCATTTTACACGTTATACAACCCCAATAAACATGGAAAATGTATAAAATATGGAAAACTTAAATATAAAAATGTTTCCTTCGTTCTTTATTCGTCCAGCATTATTCATCCGATAGAGCTGAAACTTGGGTCAAAGATATCTTCCATCCATCCATATCATCCAGCTATGTTCATCTATGGATACCTATAGATGCATCATGGATGAACTTTTTATTATGGAAAAGAGTACGCTTAAAAATAAATTAGCGGACATCATATTATTATATCTACTCTTTATTTGCACGTAAAAGTATGACTCAAAAGGCGGCCTTATCGCTAAGTAGCGATCTGTACCAGGCAACCTTAGGAATAGGAAAACATAAGGACATCAGCTAGAAAAGGATAAAATATATAAGTTACTACGAGTTTTATACGAATCAGAGTATTTAACTAAAAAATGTCGCAATAACTACTTATTGAACTAAGGATATAAATAAATTCAAACAAAGTACTCGGCCTCTGGTAGAATATTACAAGATAAAATATGTTCCAACGCTAAATTCAGACATTGGGGACTAAACTTGATTCTATCTTAATTTGTGCGATCTCTCGATTGAATGAATCGAAGAGACTGCTCAAAGGTTATTTAATCAATCCTTGGGTAGGTTGAGGTCATCGAGAGGTTTAAGTACGTATCCAGAGAACTTATTGCCTCGTGCGCATAAATGGTAGTGTCACCACAATGCAGCTATCGAGGATATGCAAGCACTCCTTGAACGTAAAGTCCTCTTCAACTTATATCATTTGATTTCCAAGAACCATTGCTGTAAGCTGTGATCTTAAATGTATACAGGGTGGAAACGATAAGTGTGTCCAGGCGATTATTTTCTCAATATTAAAGAAATCCTAAAACTTAATAATATCTCGCCAAGACGAGCCAAGCGATTTATCAGTAATATGTAATTATAATAATTACACTTTTCAAACTAATATAAAGTTAAAAATTTACGCGGCAGAAGGTATTGTATGTTAATACATAATATTCTATAACTAAAAGTCAGCCCACCTACGCGTACTCTTAAAAAATATTGGCTCCGGCTTTTTTAATACTACCTACTGATAAAATATTTATTAAAACAGCTAGCAAAGCTATTGTGTGTCGTATTTTGTGATTGTAAAATAAACGATACTTGGCTAGATTTTATTACTTTGCAAGGAAATCGATACTGAGTATTAGCTAAAAAGCACTTGCGCTTTACGATTTGCGGCTTATGACGAATTTATAAAAGAAAACGAGTGCCATACTACTATAATATAATAATTGTAATTATTTATTAGTATTGAGGATGCATTCGATTAACTATATTGTAACTCAAAATGACATTACCTTCTATAAAAATAAAGAGTTGCCACGGGATTAAGACAATGTATCTAGAAAAGCTAGTAGGTACAGGTAGGTATTTTTTAGTATAAAACTATAACTAAAATTCACTGCTTTCATAAGTAAAATATTTATGTAACGCTAACGACTGTAGTTGACCAGCATAATGTGCCGGTTGATGCGATAGTGATAAGATTTATAAATTATAATGCAGATATTATTATCTCTATTATACACGGTGGTGTATAAGGTGTTATAATATGTATTAAATTGCGATTATTGCAATCGTTGTTATTGACTGCATTTGTGGTGAACTTGCTTCAATAATAGGAATAACCAGAGGTGATAGTGTCACCAGTCACACTGCTGTTGTCAAACACTGTCGGCATTTTTCCGCCCGCGCACAGGTGCTCTTTCCAGGTGGTCGATAAATTAATTAGTACCTATAAATTACTTCGATACAGCTGTTCATACTTTCATCACATCGTTATGCAGAATGTAAACAGAAATATCACAATAACGCAGGACGCAAGGACGCACCTATAGAGGGAGCTTAGAGCATTTATTAAATCTCTACGGAGGTATTAAGCTCAGCTACCTATATTTTATACCTAAAGTAATTTTGCCTACTAAAGTTAGCGGCTTTATTCCAAAATGAAACTCCATTAACGAAGCTATTCCGTCGCTTTGTTTGACCAAAATAAAAGAGTCCTAAGCTCATTGATCCACGTTACGGGATATGGATGCACAGCAAGCTTTTTGTGTCAAAAGACATGAGATCGAATGAAAATAAAAAGCTAGCTATTAAGCTTCGTAACTCTCATTTACATGGCAGTTTCAAAGCTGTGTTAGCCCAGTCACACACGGGGCGACCAAAACAAAAGCAGTTTCTAAGCCGCACTTAACCGATTGTTTAAGAATTAGGTAATACATTTACAAAACGCGTTTAAATAACGCCGACGACGTAGGTAACCGGTTTTGTATCACGTCGGTCGTTTTCGAGTTGCCAATGTAACTTTCTTGGAATATAGTCACCAAATTACGTTATGTTGCAATAAGAAAACAATATTTTCCAGCAAATAGAAAAGCTTCGTTGATTTTACGATTATAGGTTTGTTGATGGGACGTTATTGAGAACGATTAGATTCATGAAAAATGATACTGTATTCATCATCATTACTCTGAAGATTAGTTTGATAAAATTCAAACAATCCGGCGAACTTAGTAATGTATTCGTGCACTTAGTGAAAATAACACTTAGTGAAAGTGCATTAACATTTTGGCTCGCGTGGCGCATTCGTTTCATCGTTTCATCGTTTCTATTTAGGCCCGCCCGACTTCAACATACGTGCACAAAATGAAATTATTTTATACTTTTCAGTGGCGTTTTTTCTAAGATTTTTTTTATAATATTGTTATTTTAAGCGTTTTAGTGTAGCTTCATAGGATAAATCTACACATTCTCTGATCGCGAGCGATTTGTTTCTATTCATTGAGGAGTCCCGTCCTCTATTACCGATGGTATTCATCAGATCTTCACCAAATTTGCAGCATCAGCTCATCAACTCAATGGTGGAACCATTGCATTCTATGTAGAATCAAATACTGATCAAAACGAATCCAAACACGACATATCTGCTATTATTTTTTTCAAGAGTGTACTAGTGTGCTGGATATCCTGGCTGCAGTTTCAGCTCCATCATCAGAGCCATTCCATGGATATCATTTAAGACTACTTTGATAAGTAGTCTAGTATTGATATACGAAGTCGGTGTAAAACGGCCATAGTAGTCTGACAAAAACTGTCCGAGCGTATTTATTCCTCGGTTAGGTAGGAGTCTCTTTGTAATAAAAAACCCGACTTCATATTTTGCGAGCTGCACCAGTATACGTACTTATAGGGCCCGGCATAGAGATGAGAGAACGATATATAGTTATACACAAATAATCTTCTTAGATTAAGCTGACCTTTATGCTCACATTAATAATTAGGTGAACTGAAATTTATATTCAGGGATTAACCATCAAAATATCGTTATAGTAACAGTTTCAACTAATCTAACAACGCAATTTTCTTAAATTAATATTTATTAGCTTAAATAAAGTATTCGTTATTCAGTGTTCATGATTAAAATGTCTTATTTGGAATTTTTAGGAATGCTTTCAAGATTAGGTAGTTTGATTGATGAAGGTAGTCTAATCTAATTGTTGTTTGACTCATTTGATGGCTTGGGGCGCCATCCTGAAATATTAGAATAAATGATAACATAATTAAAGTAATTTGAAGTTACTGGTACGATCGGAGCCCGGAGGCTTACTCGACTAAGATCTCTGTCGGTCGACTAATAAGGACTCGAGGTGATTCCGCGAGTCGTATAAATTTATTGAGGAGTACCTAACGGTCGCAATCGCACCATAATCGAAAAACTTTTAGCGGGTGTAATTTTTAATGAGTATAAAATAGATCCGAGAGTACCTACCAATAATAATTGTCGCTGGAGAGGATGTATTGGTTAAATTAGTCTCTTAGGTTCACAGATTAGGGAACAAGGGAGATTTGCCCTATGAATGAAATTGTATTGAAACCTGCTGTCTCCAGTTTGTCCCTAACACTCGCTAGGCAGAACAATAGATTTCAGGTCTCACAAACGCACGTATACCGACAGGTCAGTGCATGCGGCACGAACAAATATACACTTTAGTGACCGTGCATCTTACTCACACATAAACAACTAACGTTGTCGATGTCCGGCTGCACCACGATATTATGATCTATCGTGCTAGTGAAAGACTAGGCAAAGAACATTTAACCATTGCGTCGTAAGAATGATCTATCGTGCTATTGAGAGAGTAGGCAAAGAACACTTAACCATACTTAACCATTGCGTCGTAAGACCGGCCGATTCATTGATTGATTTCGACTAAGCAAGCAATGGTTTTGTTTTCATAATGAGATGTAGAATTGTCAGTTTCTCACATTTTGATACAAAAAAAAAGACTAAAACAGCCCTACGTATTCAGGTTCGCATACACAGTACACACATACGAGTAAGATTAATTATTATAAACTGGACGACATTCGTGATTGTGTGTGACGGGGACGCTTTACGAGGAGACTTTCCGTGATACCAACCCCCATACCTATTAGGTACCTACTGATAATAATGATAAACCTCATTTATACAAAATTAATCCTTCCTAACGCTCTAAGTAATTTAATAAAAGATAGGTAGATACTTTTTGTTCACAGTGGCGGATGATGCGCAGTTATTAGCATTTTAAGCACTTTTGGCCAAGTGAAAAAGTGTTCGGTCACTTTTCACTTCCCGGGAGATTTAGCGTTGAAAAAACTTGTAATCAATTCTTGTAAATAAATTGTACATCAGTATTCAGTTTATTTTTGCTTTAAAATAGAATAATAATCATGCTGAACTTTATTAATATTCTCCTTTACCCTGTAGATAAGAGGAAAGCTTGTGTTAGGAGTGGGTACGACAATAGTGCAACGGGTGGGGAATAGTGGAGATCGTACCCCAATTAATTCCTAGTTATTTAAACATAGAAGTAGAAATACTCTATAGGTACAGTACTCTACTCTTTTTAACCGACTTCAAAAAAACAAAAAGTGGAAGTTCTCAATTCGACGCGTATTTTTTTTTTACTACCACAATGTCTTATCATATATAGCATAGCTCTTATAATTTTTTGATTGATATCTAAAATACCCCGATTTTGTCACAGACTCACTCACTAATGATCATCAAA
Organism: Oeneis ivallda; assembly: GCA_029955525.1. Taxonomy (NCBI): domain Eukaryota; kingdom Metazoa; phylum Arthropoda; class Insecta; order Lepidoptera; family Nymphalidae; genus Oeneis; species Oeneis ivallda. Next base: position 15,698,495 of record JARPMR010000002.1, on the reverse strand, counting down.
ATTCTTAAGCCTCATCTGCACGTTTGGCAAACTTCGGCAAGCCTTCACAAGTTCAAACGTGCGGATAGGCTTGCGTAGGTTTGGCATGGCTTGTGGCCGATCCGAAACGTTTGTAGAGGTTTGGAGTGGTTTGGAGTTTGCCGCAAACGCCAAACGTGCGGATGAGGCTTTAGGGTACTTCCTTAAGTCCTAGAAAGCTGGGTATATTAAGCTAGTATTATTACACAAACAACAAAAAATTCTAAAACTTGGAACTTTTACCTCCTAACCACTTAAAATAGGGGATGGAAGTTTGTATTAGACTAGCTAGCTAGAGGAATTAATGACGATGTGTTTCTAAGAAATACACCCCCCCAAAAAAAAAGAAAATAAAAAAATATTGTCTGCAACTTACAAAAAGAAGTGAAATGCCACCAAAAATATTTTCATGTAAAATGAAGACGAGACCATATGGCTCGCACTGTCAAAAAGTTATCAGATCTCTCTACACGCCCTAACTCTACAAGCCCTAACTTCACAAACTCTACACCTTAGTCAAAATATGTGGCTTGGCCGTTTCGTTACTATACTTAAGAACTATTGTGTAACAGAAAAGTAATGAACAGCTGTTAATAAATTTTTCACCTTACGCCCACGTGAATGTAGATTGATCACTGTCTATAAAAGTTGCCCTAAAGCTTATCGGTGTTTTATAGGATATATTTCAGTGAGTGTGCCCAGGACCTCTTCGACCTTATCACCCCTTCACCTTTTACCACCGCTATGGAAGACAGGTCTGGAAAGCTCTTCCGAGATCTACTGTGTTTCCTAACACGTACAATTTGGGTATCTTTAAAGCAAGAACGAATAGGCATCTTCTAGGCAAATGCGTTCCACCTTAGGCCACGTCCTCACTTTCCATCAGATGTGATAGTGGTCAAGCGTACTATAATGTATAAAAAAAATGTTTTTTTGTTATACTGCTTTCATATCATAGATATTTTCATACTAATAATAATAATATAAGCTTCAGAAAATACCGACTTCACTAAAATATGAGCAGTTGCAAATAAAGTTCATCTATCTAGTACCGCTTCAATTCGGGTAAAAACTCTTCGATATTTGATTTTTAATTACTTTTCAATAAAGATTTTCATGTTTCAGTAAACCCTTTTTCATACTTGGTGTTATGTTTACAAAATAAATAGCCTGCAGATAAAGTTTCATACATTTGAAACATTACACAAATCACCGCGATTAATAATCTTCATCCATAAGCTCCGAGTGAGTTGAGAGTGTAACTTTTCAAGCGTACGTTAACTGTAACATCTGTCACAGAACGGAAAGTAGGAAATTATATTAGAGCAAATACGATTATCTGTTGACATCTCATACCTGTCTAATAAATAACTTTTACACGAAGTAAAAGCCTTAATAAGGTTGCATTATAGATTAACTTAATATCTATCCGGCAAAACTTGCAAAGTTATGCCTAATATGTAGCTCGCGACTGTTTAGCTATATAATCAACCTTACTTATTTTTCGGGACTACGGACTTTTTTATTGCCTTCATAAAAGGCTCGATTGTCAGAGATTTTATGTAAGCGTTTCGACTTTGGGTAATCAAATAAGTCATAACCTATTAAGTAAATTATGGTAAGTTACTGGATAAATCAAACTGGGATAGTAGATCCCACAAAACCTATTTTAATATTTTACCGTTAGAAATTAAAGCGCTCCAAAGCTTTAATCAGGCTAATTAGTAATCTATTATGTTAATATTCTAAAACTACGACTTTTTCAATCAAGATAAAATTAAATACCGTAAAAGTAAAAGTTATTTACAAAAAAATTAATAAAAATATTGCCATTTTAATAATTTAATATACTAAATTCTTTTTTAAAAACCGACTTCAAACATCCGCGCCACTACAAAGTTTATAATTTATTGTTGATTTTTAAAAACCTCTAGACCGATTTCGATAAAATTTAAATAGGACCACCTGGGAAGTATACTCTTAACACATAAAAAAAGATTCCAACCAATTGAGAACCTCCTCCTTTTTTGAAGTTGGTTGAAAATATAAAAACGGTATAAATTATTTTCTCTGCCTTTAATTTTCATACTTTTCTGAAAATTATACATAATATTGTAGACCTGTTACGGGTACAGTGTTCCTTTAAAGCAAAAGTCAAATGATCAAAATAAATAAAATTAGGCAATATAAATTTCACAATGTATAGTATAGAGAGTTGATACTTATTTTATGGCTTTGTATAAGTCTAAAATGTAACGTTGCTTTAAAGTAGCAAATTGAAGCTATAACTTAAGTATAAGAAATAGTAAGTATCTCAGAGAACACTTTGATGTGGTGGTGACGGTGGCTCTACAATGTTCCTAGGTACTGGTAAAAGTTTTCGTGAAACATCGTGTAGTATGATGTGGCGAAGGGAGTTGAAAAATAAGAAAACCGCGTGTAAGTAAAATAATTTTATTCATGTACCTACCACTTTCATAATTGTAGCTTTCTTCACGATGTTACATTATATCAACCACCAAATGTATTTGGGCCAACCAATCACATTTTAATTAAATAGATACTTTTTATTTTAATAGATAAACTATTTCCTTCACTGCTGTGTATGATTTTGATTAAGTATATTAATTGTATCATTGTAATTTCAATTCATAAAAAAAAATATTGAACATGTCTGTAACTTAATAAATAATATTTAAAATATAAATTATAAATCAATTGCTGTTAGATAATCAGGTAAAACTCAAAAACGGCTTGACAGATTTCATTTTTTATTATTTTCCATCGATTAATACTTAAGATTCAGCATTATACCTACAAATTTGCACGCTAAACCTGTCCATGTAATTAAAATGAAATGATTTCTGAATGTGAACGGTTTTTAAAAGTCCTGGGTCCAAATTCGCCCTTCTTTTTTGGTATTTTTGTATAGGAACCCCACTTCGGATTACTAATGGACGGAGTGAAGCCGCAGGCAAAAGCTAGTTCTGAATATATTACTTGAAAACAAAAATGTTTTGTCATTTGCCATGCTTTAAATTATTATTGTATCTTTTTTTCTTTTATCGTATTTTATTCATAGGGGTTAAGGTTATGGGTGGGTGGTGGGTGAGTGAAATCGACGTTTATTGGGATCCAAATAATAACGTATTGTTTCGCTGTTGAAAATGGATATTACGTTATGTAAGAGTGTTGCAACATCGGTATGGGTAGTAATTTTTTTTTTTTTTCATCTTAATTTTTTAGAGGCTTTCGTCCGACACGGACACGCCAGCCCCATCGTAACCTAACTTACATTTTTCTAAAATTAATTACAATAAAATTCTGGTGGAATGTAACAGAAACCACTGAAGCAGAATTCACTGCCTGCGCAGATATATATCAACAATAGATTTAAGGCCTTCTGTAGGAGGAAGACAGAGGAGGCTAGTGAAAGCACCTACGTCATATCTATTGATGTTATATCTCTGCACAAGCATTTCCCGCTGTACGCTGTATCTGCTACACTCCACCAGTACGTGCTGGACATCATCCATCGTACCGCAAATATCGCAATTAACAGAATCAACTTTTTTCATAAGAAAGGCAAACTTCTTCGATGGATAATGTCCAGAACGCAACCTATAAGCTAATACAAAATATCTTCTACTTAACTTAATATTAACACACCAGGGGAACCGAGGAGGCTGACATTGGATAGTTTTGTACCATATTCCCTTTTCTTTACTTCTTGTGTCAAAATATTCCTTAAATTTATCGTAACATTTAATTGTGAAATTATTTAGAATTTCTGTGAAATATGGTACAATGGGAGTCTCTATGCCAACTGTCACCGCTAATTTTGCTAGTCTATCAGCCTCCTCGTTTCCTCTTAGGCCTATATGGGATGGAACCCATTGCAATCTCAAATTTATATGTCTAAAATCATATATCTGTTTCAATATTTCGATAGCTATCGGTAGACCTCTGCTATAGCCAGAGGCGCATCGAGCTATGTGTTGTAGGGCGCTTTTGCTATCTGAAAAGACAACAAAATTTCGCCCGCTTAAACCTGCAATATATTTTAGAGCTTCTGAAATTGCAACAAGTTCCATCGTCATAATAGAAATTTGTTGGTTTGTTTTGAACATGGCTGATTTTCTTTCACTAAAATGCCACATAGCTGCTCCCAAACCTATACTATTTTTTGATCCATCTGTGTAAATATGTACCCATCCCCCATATTTTTCGTGAAGCTCATAAATAGTACTAAGTGTTTAAGACAGCCAGGTTCAAAGTCTTTCTTTGCTAACACAATACAGTCTAAATTTGCTCTGATAACATTATATACATTTATATAAGACACCCATATACCTAATTGGTATATTTGTAAAAGATCAGTAGAATATATGATACATTGTTTGCAATCATTATAAGTTGTTAACAATAACGGCTTCTTTTTCGACTGCCAATATCTGTCGTAAGAGCTAGAGCCAAGATCATTTAAAAGATTGACGGTGACACTATTTGACCAAGTCAAACTTTTCACTACATATTTATACGCAAGATACAGACGTCGTAAAAACAATGGTTGGATGCACAACTCGCTCTCCATAACGTGGATAGGTGTACTTTTTATAAATCCACCAATAATTCTAAGGGCCTGATTCTGAACTCGATCAAGTTTCGACAAATTACTATTTGCACTTACATCATACAAGAAGCTCGCATAATCCAATCTACTTCTAATCAATGATATGTAAAGATTTCGCAAGTGCTTAGGGTGAATACCCCAACCGGGACCAGCCAATACCTTAAACAAATTTAAGAACTTTGATAACTTCTCGCCTAGCTCTTTAATATGTTTATTCCATCGCAACGATCTATCTAACCACAAACCTAAGTATTTAATATTTTCATCTATACTTATTAAATTACTACTGTTAATAACTAACTTTATCTGTTTTCTTCTGTAACCTCTACTGAAAATGCACAATTTTGTTTTGCTTGTCGATAACTGAAGACCTATTTCATCTAAACTTATAACCATAGAATTTAGAGCTTCTTGTAAATTTTGTTCACAAATATTTAAATTCTTATGATGGAGATAAAATACAAAGTCATCTGCATATTGTGAGACAAAAACATTTTTAATATGATGACAAATCATATGTGTGGTTATATTAAAAAGTAATGGTGACATGGGGTCTCCCTGAGCTAGACCTCTATTTGTATGTCTAACCTCACTTAATTGATTATCATTAGCATATTTAATCATTAATTGCCTATCACTCAAATATGACCATAAATATTTGCAAATTTGTTTCCCTACACCTATTTCATCTAATATTTCAACTACTTTATCAACTAAAATATTATTATAGGCATTCTCGATATCCAAAAAACAAGCTGCTGTTGATATTTTCTGTGTAAAGCCTACCTGAATATATGTTACAAGTCTTGAAAGGCAATCTAGACTAGATTGGGCCCTCCTAAAACCATATGTATGTATGTGGAGACAATATTTTACGTTTTTCAACGAACCATTCAATTCTTTTACCTAACATGTTGTGAAATATCTTACAAAGACAAGAAATAAGAGCTATCGGTCTAAGTTTCGGTTCAATATTTGCATTAGTGTTTGCTTTGGGAATAGGCACGATCAAGGTTTTCCGCCATTGCACGGGTACGACCCCTAACATAAATATAGCATTATAAATATTTAAAAGATGTACCTTACCAGCTAGAGGTAAATTGAATATCATCGAATAAGTTACCCCATCAGTACCAGGAGAAGTATCCTTCTTTTTCAAACAACATTTTAACTCTTGCAGTGTAAATGGTCTCTGTAATAATTCATTATTAGAAAAAAAATCGGATCGGCAGTTAATGACTGAATCTGGAGTTAAGGAATATAACAATTCTTTTGCCTTTTCGTTGGATGGACAGAACTTTGATTTTCGGAATCCTTTGTACCAACGCATCTTGTCCCACATGATTGATGTAGAAGTCGATTCATTAATATTCGTACAAAATGTCTGCCAATTCAACGATCTAGCTTTCTGTAATAAAATATTCGATTCGCGAGTTTTCTCCTCTAACTTATCAAGGTTTTCCGGGGTAGGATTTCTTCGAAAGGCTTTCAGTGATAATCTACGTTCTGCTACACTTTTAGATAGTGACGGACTCCAATATTCTTTGGGCTTAAATTTACTCGTCGGATTCATACAAAAAATAATTTTAGGAATATTTTTATTAGCAGAAACATTAATCTTTTCTACTAAATTATCGTAATGTACTTGCACATCCTTTGCTGTACAGCAAGAAATATCAATATGAGGAAATGCATTAACTAAATCATTATTATATGATTTCCAATCAGCATTTTTAAAGTTAAGTTTTTTGGAATAGTTTAAAGTATCTTGATAACTTGTTGACATTTTAAATAAAAGGTGGTCACTGCCTAAATTTTCATTAAAAACATGCCATTCGAAGTTAACTGCTATATCCGATGACGCGAAACTTATATCTGGAGATGATCTTTGAAGAATACCGTTTACTAATTTAACCCTTGTAGCATCGTGATTATTTAGTGATACAAATCCATTATCTAGCGTAGCATCAAATATATTTGCTCCTCTTTGATCTGTTTTATATGACCAGTTAGTATGATGACCGTTGAAATCGCCAGCTATAAGTGTTTTCCTAGATTCTGCTGAAAATATACTATCCCAGTCTGATTGACGAGTTTGAACAGAAGAAGGACAATAAATAGATATAATATATTCCAAATATTTACAGTTCAATAACTTAATCTTAACAGCTTCAATTCCCTGATTGTTGATATGTGCAGCACAAATGTGTGATCTTATAGACTTATGAACAACAATAGCAACTCCTCCATAAGAATCAAAACGATCTTTTCGATAAATATTATATCCACTAATATGAAGCGCAGTATCTGCATCCAACCAAGTTTCAGAAATAATGCCTATATGTATTTTTTCTTGGTGCAACAAGTTTTCTAACATTAATAACTTAGGTTTCAAACTTTGTGCATTCCACTGAATAATATTTAAATTAAAGAGCTTATCCATTAAAAATAATCTTTGAAAAAATGCCACATAATTTTCCTTCCCTCAAAAAATTAACTATAAACAACTTACATTCTTCAACAATAGCCCTTACTACTAACATCACTTTATCACACCAATTTTGTTCAGATAACACAATTTCCTTAATTCTATTAAGCAAATTCCAGAAATCAAATCTTCTTTGTCTTCTTTTACTATCTTTTTCTGTAGAGTTCTCTTGTTTATCCAGATCACTTTCCTGACTTCCATCATAATCAAATCTCTTGTTCTGGAAATCATTATCAGTGTGATTCTCTGATTTCTTAACTTTTTTTTTCTTCTTGTCCTTATTATTGATTTGATTCTTTGTTTTCTCATCTAAGGTATCTTTTTCACTTTCATGTACAATAGCTGTCGTTTTAAGAACACTGCTATAGGTTCTAGCCGTCACATTCACTGGTACATGATCTGTATAGCTTGTATCTAGATCTATATTAACTTCTTGTTTTTCCTTATTTTCTGTCTCTTTTTTCTTATTCGTCAAATATATCTCTAATCCTATTTTATAAGTAACATTGTATTCACTCATTATACGTCGGATTTCTTTTTCTTTCTTAAAGAAAGGACACGTCTTATCAAGTGCCATATGAGGACCTTTACAATTAATACACTTAAATTCTTGAGTTTCACAATTGTCATGAGATTCACCACATTTTGGGCAGATATTTTTATTCAGCTTACAAAATTTCTTAATGTGGCCAAAAGCCCAGCACCTTGAACACCGAGTAACTGGGAACTCAAATCGTTCCACGTCAAATCTGAATCCGTATGCATCTATCGACGAAGGCGCAACAGGGTTTCTAAAGCATAATCTTATAGTTTCGCTTTCAACCCACTTACCCTCCTTATTCAAACGTCTCAATCGTTTGGCTGAAATTATGTCATAATCAGACTTCAAACTTTCTAGCAACTCCTTTTCACTTGTGTCTAAATCAACTCCTTTAATAATACCGTAAGACAAATTTCCTTGATTTGTAAATTGAGCTCTTATGTCCATCTCAACTAGCTTCTTTAAATTTAAAAGTTTCTCGGCCTGACTTTTGTCACTAAATTGTATAAAAATTTTATATGGACTTTTATACTTTATTTTTGTAACGCTTGAAATATTTTCATCTCTTAATAACCTAGCAAAAGCCATCTGTTTTGGAAGAATTTTTAATCCAAATAAACTCACTTCATAATAAGTACCATCCATGGTTTCATTATTATCATTAAAAGACCTATCTCTTTCGCACGACTCGCTTCTAACATGTCGCCTGGGTCTTCTTCTCGACACCGTCGTAAATCCGTCCTCACTACTATCTTCGGTCTCCCGCGGCCTCTTTTCGACTTTTTTCAGCGTTGACTCCGCATTTTCGCACGCACGATTTTGTACTTCACATAATGTACGATCACCACATATTTGAATCACATTACTATCACAACTCACAATATCTTCCTCCATAGTAATAAAAAAAAATACTATAAATGTGGGTAGATTGATATAGCACTTTACGTTGCCGCACAAAGTGACTTGGACACTTGCACTCGCTGACGCGGTTCACGCGCGACTCGATGGGTAATAATGTAAACCAAACAAACTCCAGTAATGTCTACATTTTTAGGAGTATTACGTTAAATAGAAGTTCGTTATATACAGTTTACATTGAATTTTGAAAAAAATATGAACTTCTCCATGGGAGCACCCTCACATATTATTTTCATGAAACTTCTGATAAAGTATCACAAAACTTTTTACCGATAAACCTCGATAAACCGATTACGGAGCACAAAGCTTGTTTGCAACTCTTTTATATAAAAGAAACAGTTGCAAACAAGTCTGTTCATCAAGTAGCTTACACATTCAGCTTACCTGTTAACTTTTGTAGTTAGGGGATATTTTAAAATCAGGCTGCGGAAGGGCGTAAAAAGGGTGCTGAGAGTAAACATCATGTCGATGTCTTATTGAACCAACCATTATACTTAATGCAAGGACTGTTCGACTTACTACAATGTATGTGGCTACATTCATCAGTCAGACTTATGCTCGATGATATTGTTGCTATTTTCCTCGCGCCAAACGTGTGGGCCACTTAAAATCTAATAAATTGCCCTAACTGGAATATTTGTGTCGTCGGATCAAGTTTGGCCGGTAGATATTTTGTCTGGCTACAACGAAAGAGGCTGCAGTGTATTTTTGGTACATTTGTAATGTACAGTATTTAATAATAACTAGTGGTTCGCCCCGAACTAGAACCTCGCGTCCTTTAGGCGAGATTCAATAACAAACAGCGCTATCTATTTGTATATTGCCCAATGAAATAATTTCGTTTCTTTATATAAATTTAATTTATCTAATTTTAGTATTTATTGTTCAACTACACTCACTCTACAAGATGTAACTGAACTTTATACACAAGTTACACCTTTTAAAGAATAGCCATATTTGAGATAGAGCCTCGTCATCAATCTGTACTTTGAAAGCCCCCCATTTAGTCAATTTTTGAGAGGAAGATTAAAAAAATATTTTTGTACGAAGTTATAAGGCTCTGATAGACGGACGGACGGACAGACGGACAAGAGCAAATTCACTCGAGTAAACCTCGCTTCGCTCGATCAATAAAGTTAAGGACAATGTGCTGGAAGCATGTTCAAAGTTGTGTCTTTTTCTCTGATTCTAAGCTGAGATCCTAAGTTTTTGGTAAGTATAAGTATACGCCTTCAACCGCGTGGATTAAGGTTTCTTTACATGTACTATTCTGATATAAGCTATTACACTGTGAAGTCACATCAAAATCTGCCAGTAGTTTTTGTGTGAAAGAGTAACAAACATCCAACCATCCATCCATCCTCACAAGCTTTCGCATAGGTATATAAAATAATTAGTAGGAATTAGTAGGATTATATTATATACTAACATGTCAAAAAATATAATTATTACGCATATATTCAAAATGAATTTCCTACAACTACCTTACTTAAATTAATGGTAGGTTCTTGGAAGAAATTAAAACATAGGACTATGAAATGAATGGCGCGTCGTAACTCTGCTAAAGTAAATGAAAACGAAATTTATTATTTAACGTTGCTACCGTGAAGTTATGTGGCACAGGATTATCTATCATACCTATTACACCTGAATTATAATATAATTATTAGCTGACCCAGCGAACTTCGTACCGCCACGTTAAATAAACATTTAACGACCAGTGGACCAAATTGTGAATCTAAAATTCTAAACCATCCTCGAATCCCCTTGAACTCACACAAAAAATTTCATCAAAATCGGTCCAGCCGTCTAGGAGGAGTTCAGTGACATACACACGCACACAAGAAGAAGAGGAGACCTTGCTTAGTAGTGAGCCGATGATGAGTTGATAATGATGATGATGATGATGATTGACAATAAAGGCAAATAGATAAGTACCTACTAACTAAGTAGGTATATATCGACACACATTATACTCTGAAATCTAACATCGAAACATCATTATTTTAAATGTTTAGGTATTATCTCATAAATTGTCTAGAGTTACCTACTTAGTGCCAATTTCACCAACGCCGGTACAAGGCTTTTGTGTGCCTAAGTATTTGCTAAAACGTCGATTTTATTTATCTGGGCGATGGCGAAATTGGCACTTACTTTGGCAAACCCGAATTCTGTCGAAACGTACAATTTGTTCAGTCTACTGTGTAAATAGAATTTCATATACTTAATTTAAGAATATGGCTGGCACACAGAAATTCAATCATAAAAAGTCGCATTCAAATCGGTCCATCCGTTTGCTCTTTACAGTTTACAGTGTACACTTATACGGACAGATAGACACAGACAGACTAAAATGTTAAACTAATAATACTTCTTTTTCCGCTGTGGTTTAAAAAGATGTCTATAATCACTTTCTCATCATCATAATCATCATTATTCATTAGCAACCCATCAACGGCTCACTACTGAGCGCAGGTCTCCTCTCAGAGAAGGGTTATAGGCCATAGTCCACCGCGCTGGCCCAATGCGAATTGGCGGACTTCACACACCTTCAAGAACATTATGAAGAACTCTCAGGTGTGCAGGTTTCCTCACGATGTTTTCCATGCACAGCTTGACTCCGAAAAGTCAGAGGTCTCGAACCCGGGATCGAACCTGCGACCCCCCGAATAGGAGACCACAGTCCTAACCACTAGGCTATCACTGCTTATCACTTGCTCTACACTAACGAAATAGTAAATTTTGGGACCAACCGAATTAAAGTGACTCAAACTTAGAAGTTTATTCGAAGAAGAAACGCGTCTGTTGGTGTAATTAGACTGTAATTTGCAATCAGTCCTAATTCATCGAGTTAAAAAGTTGAGTCAAGTCCGGACAATTAAACTGTAAACTCTAGTGGCCTCAGAGGCGCTGGGAAATTTAATGGAGGCACTGACGCAATGGCACCTGCGGATCTCAGGTCGCCTGCCTATTGGCATAGCCGTCTCTATCTCTACAGGAGGTACAGACGGCTATGCTATAATTAATTATTTTTCTTCTATCGGATATATCTACTTTGGAGAGTAAATAAATAGATAAATAAACATTTATTCAGCTTTGAACAGTAGAAGAAAAAAATATAAAAAGACAAAAACTTAAACACTAAATAATATTAATGTTCATGAATGTTAAAGTTGAAAAGGCTACTGACTCAGCATAATGCTGCAACATTAGAATGCTGAGCGCTGATTTTCAGGCATAGCCTTTAAGGATGATTATACGGGTCTGCCCGCGAAATTCAAATTTAATTTGGTTTTTCGCAATTTGTAATCTAATACGACAAACTAGGCTAATGACATTCTAATTGCGCCAGTAGAATTATCATCTTCACAGGTTTACATAAAAATCTTTACTTGAAAGTGATCAGTTTAAGAAATTAATCAAAATACTGACTAATTTGTGAGTAGACTTAACTCACGTCCAACTCGGTTAGTTGTATCGGACTAATCCCTAAATAGTAGATGTACTTTTTAACCCCTATGAATCATTTTCTTTATCAAAAACCCAAATGCACGTTGACGAAGTCACAGGCATCAGCTAGTACTACCATACTAATATTATAAATGCGAAAGTGTATTTGTTTGTTGGTTTGTCCTTTAATCACGCCGCAACAGACGGATCTACGTAATTTTTTGCATGGGTATAATTGAGGACCTGGAGAGTGACATAGGCTACTTTTTATCCCGGAAAATCAAAGAGTTCCCGAGGAATTTTAAAAACTAAATCCACGCGGATGAAGTTGCGGGCATCAGCTAGTAATTTAATAAAGTTGGAAAACAAAGTGTAAATAAAATTAATAAATTTTTGTGTGGCGCTTATTTCAAATTGTTTTGAGGTACTTTTTTTTTTGTTTTGAGGACTAGGTTGGAGCGGGCTTACCTAGAAAATTCACTCTACTCTTTGTTCTCAAATTATACGTATCATAATTTTATTATACTCAAATTATACTTTAAACAGAAACAATGCAAAATTTATAAAATTTGAAATATACGATTAATTATACCTATCTGACGTTCTATACAACGCTATCTGGCGTTTGGCGATTTACGCAGAAGTTAGCGTGAAATAAAACGAAAAACCTTTGAAGAAGAGCTGTTTATTTTCTTATTATAATTTATAAGTTATCGGTGGAAGATTTATTAACGATATAGTTTACTTACAGTTAGGTATATAGTAAAATATAAACTCCTAACTATCATAATAAAGTACCTAAATAATACATATTTTCTAGATTGAGCCTCCCATTATAAAATAAAATTAACTACATACAATCTAAAATCATCACCCTTCTGACAATTATAGGTAGTGTTTAAGGATGCTCTATCTAGACATGTTTTCTTCATATAATTAACTATTTAGTAGCAAAATATTGACAATCTTTTACAAAAATTTAAAATTTATATATATATATATATATATATATATATATATATATATATATATATATATATATATATATATATATATTAAAATATATATATTAATATATATATAATAATAAGGTTAGTTTTTTTATATTGGTTTAGGTAAAAATAGTAAAAAGTATTTATTTTTATCTTATTAATTTTTACTTACACAAAACATAGTACTGTCACAACAGACTCACAGAGTAAGGACAGTTTAACTCCTCCTTATACTGTGGTACTGTAGTCAGTAGCAACAATCTAATAGCGTAATGTATTGGAATATACCTACGTGAACGTCTATCGATACTAGGAATCCAACAAAACCAAAAATCTAAATTATTTTATGAGAATGAGCCGTGAATGAATGTACATGTACGAATATAGCGTTAAAGGCGTAGCATTAAATGGATCACGTGCTAACACAACTCTACATTTTCATGACGTAGTGCACACTAGAGTTCTGTCAATAACCTAGCTAGCGTGGACAAAGGAACATGTGCGTTAAATTGATGGAAAATCGCCGACCAGCTTACATTGGGAATTGTCGGTTACCGATGTACCACTTCCACAGAAAGACACTTATTTTCCCACGATACACAAAAAGATTCATGTTTTCTCATGATACCCAGAAAGGTTCTTGTTTCCTTTTGATACACAAAAAGATTCGTGTTTTCTCATGATACACAAAAAGTGTTTTAACTCATGATATTAGTCATTAAGTATATTACAAAAATGTCGTTATTTCTTCAATGCCAAGTATTACATAGGTACCTCAGGTCAAGGCTATCCGATGTACATACCCTTCAGTATCTTCAGACTTTCTATACACACTAAGTATACGATATATATTATATAATATCTGTGTCTGAGTTCCAATAATAATAATAATTATTATTACGGCTTATGTACAGGAAAGATCCTGAGCGTTCCGTGTCTAGGCCTGCGGCGGATTTCTGTGTGCCATAAGGTGACATGATAATATAATATATACTATAATATAATAAATATCCTATAAAAATATAAATAAAAATTCCTGAATTTCTTATTCCTTCTGCCCTACCTCAGACTGTGTGACGTATAAAAGGACATAATAATAATAAAAGTAAACACTTTTATACAAATTATATATCTTTCCAAATCCACGAAGTTTATGATAGTAGGTATATAGGTCGTAAAGTACCGAAAAATAACACCTTTCTTTCTTCTACAAAACAGGTAGGTATAACGTACACTTACATTTCTTTACGAGTAGTCAAGCAACTTGTGCGAAGTTGCCAGAATTTTCATTTAAATATCAAGGATGAAAAGTGGAAAGCTATGTAGCTATAAAGTTCGATCGTAAGAATTTTGAAACGAATAACGGTACTTCTTGTGAAGTTAGCAATATACCCGGGGAGTAATAGCTAGTGGGGAGGTGTTAAGTCCCTCCACTTTTGCGCATATTTTAGGCGCTGCGCACACATAGCAACTTTAATTGAACTGTAACTGTTGCTAATTACTTACAGCAACTAAAACTTTGAGGTGACGGTTCATTCGACTCTGCAATAATTAGGGTTCCATACCAAAATGGTAAAAATGGAACCCTTATGGTGAGACTTTCTCCGTCCGTCTGTCCGTTCGTCTGTCACAGTCGATTATTTCAGTAACTATTAAAGCTATTGACATGAAATTTGGCATAGTCGTGTATAATAGTGGCCCAAAAGCATTGAAATAAAGAAAAGTCGAAAATTATTTTTAGTTTTATTAATAAAAGGGGGAAAATCGGGGGTTTGAAATTTAAAAGTAAAATAACTATATCGAATGGGGTATCATATGAAAGGCCTTTACTTCAGTATTCTAAAACAGTTTTTTATTTTTTTTGAATTAGTGTGATTATGGATCTCGAAGAAGCAATAATTGTTGTACTTTTATTACAACGCTGCTTTCGCTGCCGACATCGATACAAATCAACTAATTGCCGCACTCAACGTTTCTGGAATCATAACACGGAAACCGAGACTTCAAGTTAGGGCAGGAGAAAGCTGGAGAGGTTGCGGTCGCTGTTTGCGGAAACCATCAACTTGATACTACAGCATGCAAGGTTAGTTACTATAATAGTTGCTTCAATTTCGAATTGATCTTGTCACCGAGAGGCGAGTGCACAACCGAAAACTGTTGTCTATCACGGAAGCTTAGACACTTAAACAACGTAGTTGTTAGTAGAGTTGTTATGTCTGCGCAGTTCTTAAAATTATATGATAATTGTCCATAAACAGCGGAGATCGAAGTAGCTTTGTTTGCGCACCCCCTTAGTGTTCATCGGATTAGATTACAAGAATCACCTCGATTTCGTTCCACCTTTATGAAAAGTTTATGGTTTTATGGGGCAGTTTTATGACACACTATAGTTGAGTTCACCCGGCTTCACACGGGTAGGCAATGGTACAAACATTTGCGGCCTGGAAAATAATGATTTAGTCTATTTGTAGTTAATGGCTATGGCTAAGACCCTCATATGCATATGGTATGCTTATATTCGATTGGTATCTCTTATACGAGTGGCTTGCTCCTCATGTCCTCTATCTCCGATAAAATTCGTCAAATCTTCATCAAAGTTAGACAAAACATACCTGATAGTATACACTTTCAAATAAAAAAGGAATTTTTAAAATCAGTTTTAATTTTACGGAGCTATGAAATAAAATCGTAAAAAACTTTCATCCCCTATCCAGGAAGAACCTTATTGCTTATCAGGATAAAACTATTCTATATCAACATATACAACACCCGGGTCAACACCCGAAGTATCAGCTATAACTATACTTAATTTTATTCAAATCCGTTCAGTAGTTTTCGCGTGATGCGCGTAGACACACTACACAGACAGACTAAAATAAATAAAAATTGTTTTGGGCTAAGTATCGATGATAAAGCGTCCTCCAATTAAAATGTTCAAAATATATTTAATGTACAGAATTCGTCCAGTTACAGTTTTATTATAATGTATCATAGATTTTCATCATATATATTCGAAAAACGAATATTGGCTTCAGAGGATAGCGGGAGCAAAATTTAATTTTAACCCCATGGGAGCAAAATTTAATTTTAACCCCATGGGAGCATAATTTAATAGGGAATATGCATGATTTTTTTTTAATTTCTTAAATTAATCATTTACATCTTTATAACATATAAAAAATATAAATAGGTTTGAAAATAGTCAAATAATCTTTAAAAGTGAAATTTAAAACATTGAATAAATTTGAGCCGTTCAAACGCCACCATTAGCGCGCGCTTTTGATGACGTCATTCGACATGTGCCGTGTTTGTTTACTATAGGGTTTCAGTTACTTCATACTTATTTTCAGTTTTAATTGCTACACAAACCATGGAAGAAGTTAAAAAACCTTCTTATAAGTATTGTATGGTACCTAAGTACAAAAACACTATTATTAGTACACCCGATAAAGTGTTTTTTCGTATTCCACGAGATGCGAAAGTACGAAAAGTGTAAGAAAATTGTTCATGTAAATCGGAATATCGTATTTATCTAATACTTATTTACAAAAAGTATATCTTCTTCTTCTTTATCAAGCGATAGACGTCCACTGCTGGACAAAGGTCTCTTGCATGGACTTCCACAGGCCTCGGCCTTGCGCCGCCTGAATCCAGCGGCTCCCTGCGACTCGCTTCATGTCGTCGGTCCACCTGGTGGGGGGTCTGCCAACACTGCGCTTCCCGGTGCGGGGTCGCCACTCCAACACCTTGGGACCCCAACGACCATCAGCTCTTCGAACTATGTGCCCCGCCCATTTCCACTTCAGTATCGCGACTCGCTGAGCTATGTCGGTGACTCTGGTTCTCCTACGGATCTCCTCATTTCTGATTCGATCCCGCAGGGATACTCCGAGCATAGCTCTCTCCATCGCCCGCTGAGCGGTCCTGAGCCTACTTATGAGGCCCTTAGTTAGCGAAAACAAATTAATTTCATATTATCCTTTCACTTTTACTTCTAGAGTATGGAACCCAACTAGAGTACGGAACCAAAAAGTATATAAACATATCAAACTTGAGTGAGCTTCAATAACATAATATTACGTAAAAATTATCATGATATAGACGTAAATTAGGAGTTTAGGAACACAGATGGTTATTTAAAGGTTATGTTTTGTTTTAAGTATTATTTAAACATATAAGAATAAAAATCTATGTTAAGGACTAAAATATACCATGTAACATAATAATTACATTGCAGCTTTCACTCCTTGGATCTCTGCGTTCGTAAAATCGAGATTTGATACAAAATATGCTGACATCATAAATGCATCTATTTTCGGTAGATTATCCGATTGTGCTTTGACAAAACCAGTTTCAGTCATCGACCTAGATTGACTACAAATATAAATTCACAAGTAATCACACAGGAATACAGTTTTAAACAATTTTTCTCACAAACACTGTATGAATATCGACGCCGTAAATCAACCGTAAGTCAAATGACGTCACATTTCGTTTCGACCAATGGCGACGCGTTTTGTAAGTTTGAATTTCCCTCCTTTATTTTTCACTTTCTATATAATATTTTCTGGGTTTAAATAATAACTAAATAAAAAAAATACCTTTTAAGTATAATGTTAAGGCAATAAAGAATCTAGAAAAAAATATTTGAGACAAATTTAAATTTTATGCATATTCCCTATTTTAACCCCCATGGGACTTTTTATTTCTCTCTTCTGATTGGTCCGCGTTCATGCTTTAGTGTGTGTATTGCTACTGCGTTCGTTGCAGAAACCTGTCGATCGCTCATTCCGTTCGAAATTCAAAAAATGTTTGAGAAGCTGTTCTCTTCGATAAGTCACATGATCAATAATTGTCTAATATTAATTAATGTTTAGTTATTTCATAATTATTTATTTGTGTTTTATTTAAGCTTTCAATATACGCATAGGTAATGTCTATACATAGTAGGTTACTATACGACTCGCAATTGACCTGTATACTATACAATTCGCATTGGGCCAGTGTGGTAGACTTTGGCCTAACCTTTCTCTGAGAGGAGACCTGCGCTCAGTAGTGAACTGTTGATAGGTTGCCGATAGGTCAAGCACGAACGCGAACCAGTCAAAAGACAGAAAGCTCAAACTCCCATAAGAACAAAATTGAAATTGGCTCTCGCCAATCTACAAAAGCCAATTTTCGTTTTTCGAATAGGTATGATGAAAACGAAATTTTTCCTTTATCGATTGTTAGCTACAAGTACCACCATACGCATATTGTATTGACAAGCATCGTTCTACAAAAGACAATTCAATTTTGCCTCGCGTGTAAGCTGCCAAGTCTCGGGTGTGATATCAAGAAAAACCAACCGACATCGTGAAATACCTACACAATAAAATATTATACGAGGTCGCCTCATATGCATTCAATTTAGCATTTACCTACCACAAAAGAAATTGTTCCTAATAAGGAGGGTCATGACTCATGTGATAAGCACTTAAATTTTGTTCGTATGTGCTTTGAACAGTTCCATCATAGTTATCAAAGTAGGTAATAATTATTATTAGATTTTGATAAGTGGTTTGCATCGTCAGATTACGCTAATCACGTCATATTCCTCCTGTGTTGAGTTCCTGGATTAATTTAATGATGATGGTTCGTTAAACTTAGCCAAGTACCTAATCTGTTCATTATAATATCTACGCTTTAGGTAGGTACCGAAACCCTATTAGGAAATAAAATATTAAAATTATATTAGTTTTAAAAATGAAATTATGGCCCTTTAAATATTTTTAAAACGCAAGAAACGTGCTTAACGAATATTATACACATATAAGATCGATACATAAAAGAAAAAAAGGATACCGGCCGATTGAGATCTTCCTCTTTTTTGGAAATCGGTTAAAATACTTTGTAAAACAAATGACGAGAATGCAGTATAAAAATACTTAACTTATATTACCAAACGTTAATTTCCGCGGTCAAAAACATCGCTCATCTCTCGATGCTGAAGAGTTCCGCATGACAGAAAAAATACCTTGAGAACTATGTTTCAGTTTCGTACTTACAAAAATTTATCGCTTATAGTTTCACGTGCTTTTCCTGGCTGACAGCGTTAGCGAAGCATCTTCGTTTTTATTACTAACAACTTTGGCATCGTACACAAACTAATAAAAATTCGCATACAATTGTATCTTAGCCTGTCCATTTCCGCTGTTGAATACAGACCTTTCCTAATGAATGTCACCACACCGGGTCCTCAGCGTCCCTTAATCGGCCGCTGTAAATTAGAACCAACGAGTATATAAAGTTACGAATTTATACACTTTTGGAATCCCAATTATACTTACCTAAAATTTAAAATAACCATTTTATAATATTATATGGGTGATTTATACGATACGCTATTGAGAAATCCAAATAGGCTCGTGGTTGCTTAACTACGCCCCACGAAAGTCAAAAGTTATTTGTGATGATGGGCGTGACGTTCTATAATAGAATTCCACAGTCAATTGTGTCTTTACACAAGTTTAAGAAAGCTATTAAAAGTAATGTCATGAAAAAAGCAATAACTGATAAAAAGGCGTGGACATGAGTCGCTCCAGCAATTCATGAAAGTGGTGATTAATTGTAAACTGAACGCAAAAAAAATACTTATTTTAAAAAGCAAACGGCGAGTTTCTTGCTGTTTCTTCGCGGTTGGGATTGCATTCTGAACAAGTGCCGTGGTAGATTCACTTGATAATCTTAATGTGAAGCCCTATTAGCGGTCTTACTTGAATGTACACTTAAGAAATTGTTTTCTGAATACACAGGGAAACCCGTAACAATAACGTCTGCTTACAATACAAAACTCCTATTAACAGACAAACAATATGTGCAATTTTGCATTTGTATACCTAAGATATTCTTTGTTGGCAGTCGGTCCGTAGCTACTCGGTTTACTCGTAAATTGTAGGAACTTCAATGGGTTGATTTTACGTTTTTACGTACTTACTTCCTATTGTACTGTCTACATGTTACATGACAGGTTTCATGGTAACGTTACAACTTATTAAGTAACAAATAAAATCAACTCGTAAAACTATGCTAGGATAAAGGGAAATACAGCATACACCAAAAAATATTACGTGTTCATTTAATAAATAATAATTATTATGGTTCATGTATTTAAGAATGATCATTATTATCAGCGGCCAAAGCATACACAATACTTTTAGTATCGACGACCAGTGATTTTGCGAAAAAGTTGATGCCGCATCGATCAATATTTTGGCCATTTCTTATATGCTGCGTTGTGTATTTGTGACCTGTTTTGTTGGATTATAGTCCAGTCGACAGGTAGGACAAAGTGGGATTAGGTGGAAAAAGGTCGGAAGTTAATGAAACTTTGGGATGTTGTTCAGTGATGGTTAATTAACATTTTTTTAAGTTATGGACCTCCTCTTTTAACACAGGGTCCTCGAGGTCCAAAACTTAAGAAAATGTTAATTAACCATCCCTGAACAACATTCCAAAGTTAACTTCCGACCTTTTTCTATCTGAAACTACCTGTCGACTGGATTATTATTAGCCTTTGTTGCGAGTGAAACGTGAAAACGCAGCGTAGCTCCAGTTTGCGAAGTTAAAGTTGCAGTTTTTAGTATCCGGAAAGCTATCAAATTGACATTCGCTGATATTAATTATCGCCATTATTATAATATGTTTGGCTCTCATGGCCTGTTGCCTGTCGTTGCAAATTTTTTTTACTACTTTTATAATAATAGACTTATAATAAATATTACTTTGTACAATTTGTTCACTGCTCATAAATTCTCTAATATTCGTTTACATTTTATTTTGTACAAATGGTAAGAAACATACAATTACCCGTTACTAGGTACCTACTACTTATTTGCAAACTTAGCTATAGATTCTTTATTTATTCAAAGTTTACTTACGTTAAGTAGTACACCTTAATGATTTTATGTCATTAGCGTTACGTACAGATTCAAGACAAGAATGTCTAATACATAAATACATAAATTAGAAAATTTAAATGTACATATTATAATATGAAATATACAATAATAATGTATTTTAAGTAAAAATAAATAGGTATATAATTATTTTTTTACATTTTACACGATAATGTAAGTATTTAAACATATTTTTTGTACCTAGATCTTTCTGTAAAATTATTTATTTTATTTCGATCACGTTAACAATTCAATCACAACATTTACATCCTAAGTTAAGCTCTTGAGATCACTATTTTAACAATGTCCGTACCATTTCTTGAGTCTGACATGGGACCGACTTCTCGTAACCAAGCTCTAATCGTACAAATCTTTCCTCGATACTGTGGAAACAGTGCATAAGCCGCTGCTGTCGGTTACCTCATCGGTGCTGTCCGTTAATCAGGAAATGTCCGTGTGCTCGATTTTGTAGAGATACCTGCGTCGGTGCAAGCCTCATGATTCCCCGTTGGGAGCCGTAGTCACGGTGCTGCAGTTGGCCCGCGTAGACCGCGTCGAAGTCCTCCGTAGGCCCCCTCCCCCGACCCGGTTCAACAGTATCAAATTATCGCTTTTCCTTTGCCCGGCAAAATTACAGAAGAGCAATTCTCGCATACCCTTCCTGAAGTTCTTCGATAGAAACGCATACAGAAGAGGATTTATGCCGGAGTTAAAGTATGTGATGAGAAATGTGAGCGGCGTGAGTAGAGCGCTGAAGTCGCTATTGCCTTCGTAGCCGCTGGACCAGTACTGCCACATTTTCCGCGCGTGGAACGGTAGATTGCATATCGCGAAAGTCAGCACGACAACAATGAGCATACGTACTACGCCGCGTCGTGCTCGCAGAACGTTTCGAGAGAGATGGCTTAAATGGTGACAATTTCTGGTTTCGTGACTGTGACCGGACTTGGTTCTTGAGGGTGTCGACACTTTCCCCTGTGAAAATAAATACTATCAGTATCAATATTGTAATTAATTTCCCCGCCTCCATCTTCTATGTGACTATAAAAACGGCAAGTATTTTGAAATCAAATAAGATTAAAAACATTTTTTTGATTTTTAGATATATTTTCTTTCAAGCAAAGTCTCGTGAAACTTCTAGTTTAGAACATAATTAACATGCAACTAGATCTTTACAATATATACTATAGTCTATACATAATTGTTTCTGAAGTATTCAAACAGAAACATTACTCATTAATATTAACGTACGTAATACGTACGTCGTACAGGGCCTTGTAGATGCACGCTTAGGTACATCTTCGAGGTATGTATTATAGATCAATCTAAACTCTAAAATAGGTACCTACATAAAAATTAATTAATATATATAGATACAAATAATTAAAAATTATAAGTTAATATATAATTAGATTTTTATTTCTACACACAAATAACTTGTTTACCTTACCTACAATAAACATAATTGAAAGAAAAAAAAGAGCGCGCAAGAGCCTTTAAAAAAAATCTTATAGAGGTAGGTATGTCTACGCGAAAAATACATGAAAAATGTAACTTATTAACAATATAAATTACCATTAAGAGCCTAATTATATTCTATCTTACGTGACGTAAAACAATAAAATTAAAGTAAAGTAAATAATGCCATACACGCATTTTCTATATAGTGAGCTGCTTTTTAAACAGTAATAACTGTTGTAAATAATAATAACTGTTGAATAATTTATATCCCTGCTTGACTGCAACCGACTAATCCTCTCTCTGATGTGTTAAAATGAAATGCACTTATGTTTTGCACTTAAAAATAATGCAATTGCATTCACTTGACATCGTACGTAGCTACATAATATAAACTGGCTGTTTATTTTCTGTATAATATTGGTTTGTTGCAACAAATGCTTTATGTTTTGAGATTATTACTTATTAATAGATCAGAGCAGTACTTTGAGTATATAACAGGAGCAGTACCACCGGGAAGCCGGACTACCGATGTGACAGCTACTTTATATGCATTTTGACATTACGTATTGTACGTATTTTTGATAGTTAAACTAACATTTTTATGTGTATCAGTAACTTATGTTGTCAGAAAATATTAAAATTTACAAAAATATTTAAAATTATAATGATATTTCAAACTTTTAATTAAAACGAAT
Organism: Oeneis ivallda; assembly: GCA_029955525.1. NCBI lineage: Eukaryota > Metazoa > Arthropoda > Insecta > Lepidoptera > Nymphalidae > Oeneis > Oeneis ivallda. The sequence continues at coordinate 15,675,362 of JARPMR010000002.1, read as the reverse complement.
TGAATGAAGCGTAACGAACCGCGGAGGTGTACTTTATTTACACTTCTACACTCCACTTTGAAAACTGCCCAAAGCTGTTCATTTCTGAAAAATAGATGTAAGTCGCGCAAAAATACTTGGACAGAATTATTTGAATTTATTTATCTAAAGCTACTTATATGTATGCATTCACTATACATACAGATGAACACTACCTAATATAGGTAAAGGTTACTTTGCCAACACTGAAAACCTACACTAGTGGGAGAACCAAAGTTATCGACATCGTCAGCGAGCCACGAAGCTGAATTAGTTGAAATGGTCGGGGCCTACATAGTTCGAAGAGCCGATGGTCGTTGGGGTCCCAAGGTGCTGGAGTGGTGACTTCGCACTGGGAGACGCAGTGTTGGCAGAACCCCCACTAGGTCGACCGACGGACGACCACATCAGATGATTCGCAGTGAGCCACTGGACACAAGCGGCGCAAGACCGAAGCCTGCGAAAGTCCATGCAAGAGACCTTTGTTCAACAGTGGACGTCTATATCGGTCAATACAGAAGAAGAAGGACAAACCTTGTTTTCTGAGGAGCCTGCGAGGGGCTTTTGGGAATCGCAGTTGGCAGGAGAGGGTTTGTCCGCGCGAGGACACTGCGTGGCGCAGCAGCGGCCCTGCCCCAGTTGGCCGAGCCCGTGGGAGCTCTGCCATAGCCCCACCGCGATCCTTGTGTATAGCACCTGCATAAAAGATATTCATTCTATAAGCCTCCCGTGAATTAGGGAGAGGGCACACTGGCTACTTTTAGCGGCAGCGATCGCGTGATTTATTGCCTTTGGCGTTTTTATATCCTTTTGCGTATATCGCGTTTCGAGCGCGCGAAAATCGCGACTCAAACTCGTTCGCGTTTGTATGGCTTTCGATCGTTTGTATGGTATGGCATGCAAAAGGCCATAAAAACGCTAAAGGCAATAAAAGCGCGCGATCGCAACCGTTAAATGTAGCCAGTCTGCCCTCTCCCTAAGTAGGCTCCCGTGTGCCATTTTTTTCATTGGTTCACCAAAAACTCAAAAGGTTTTTAACATTATCAGTATGTAGTATGTACTCAGTTGAATAAGTCACAGTTTTTAACGACCTTCCAGTAGGTAACCTACTGCATATTATAAATGCGAAATTGTGTATGTTTGTTAGTTTGTCCTTCAATCACGCAGCAATGGAACAACGGATGTACGTATTTTTTGCATGGGGTATATAGTTGAGGACTTGTAGAGTGATATTTTTCAAGGAAAAAAGGTTCCCGCAAGTATTTGTGGCGGGTAAGAGGTTCCCGCAAGTTCTTGTGGCGTTTAAAAGGTTCCCGCAAGTTTTTGTGGCGGGTAAAAGGTTCCCGCAAGTTTTTGTGGCGTGTAAAATGTTTCCGCAAGTTTTTGTGGCGGGTAAAAGGTTCCCGCAAGTTTTTGTGGCGTGTAAAATGTTTCCGCAAGTTTTTGTGGCGGTAAAAGGTTCCCGCAAGTTTTTGTGGCGGGTAAGAGGTTCCCGCAAGTTTTTGTGGCGTGTAAAAGGTTCCCGCAAGTTTTTGTGGCGGGTAAAAGGTTCCCGCAAGTTTTTGTGGCGGGTAAGAGGTTCCCGCAAGTTTTTGTGGCGGGTAAAAGGTTCCCGCAAGTTTTTGTGGCGTGTAAAATGTTTCCGCAAGTTTTTGTGGCGGGTAAAATATTCCCGCAAGTTTTTGTGGCGGGTAAAAGCTAGCTAAAGGTTATATGTATTTATAACTTACAAAAATGCGTTTGGGGTTGGTGTCGTCGTGTGTTTCTTATGAGATCGTCGTGGAGTGTAGATACTGTACTATCTTGTGGTATTGGGGTTGGTGTCGTCGTGTGTTTCTTATGAGATCGTCGTGGAGTGTAGATACTGTACTATCTTGTGGTATTGGGGTTGGTGTCGTCGTGTGTTTCTTATGAGATCGTCGTGGAGTGTAGATACTGTACTATCTTGTGGTATTGGGGTTGGTGTCGTCGTGTGTTTCTTATGAGATCGTCGTGGAGTGTAGATACTGTACTATCTTGTGGTATTGGGGTTGGTGTCGTCGTGTGTTTCTTATGAGATCGTCGTGGAGTGTAGATACTGTACTATCTTGTGGTATTGGGGTTGGTGTCGTCGTGTGTTTCTTATGAGATCGTCGTGGAGTGTAGATACTGTACTATCTTGTGGTATTGGGGTTGGTGTCGTCGTGTGTTTCTTATGAGACCGTCGTGGAGTGTAGATACTACTTCTATCTTGTGGTATTGGGGTTGGTGTCGTCGTGTGTTTCTTATGAGATCGTCGTGGAGTGTAGATACTGTACTATCTTGTGGTATTGGGGTTGGTCTCGTCATGTGTTACTTATGAGATCGTCGTGAAGTGTAGATACAACTACTATCTTGTGGTATTGGCGTTGGTGTCGTCTTGTGTTTCTTGATCGTTGTGGAGTGTAGAACTGTACTATCTTGTGGTATTGGGGTTGGTGTCGTCGTATGTTTCATATGAGATCGTCGTGGAGTGTAGATACTACTACTATCTTGTGGTATTGGGGTTGGTGTCGTCGTGTGTTTCTTATGAGATCGTCGTGGAGTGTAGATACTGTACTATCTTGTGGTATTGGGGTTGGTCTCGTCGTGTGTTTCTTATGAGATCGTCATGAAGTGTAGATACAACTACTATCTTGTGGTATTGGCGTTGGTGTCGTCTTGTGTTTCTTGATCGTTGTGGAGTGTAGAACTGTACTATCTTGTGGTATTGGGGTTGGTGTCGTCGTATGTTTCATATGAGATCGTCGTGGAGTGTAGATACTACTCTATCTTGTGGTATTGGCGTTGGTGTCGTCGTGTGTTTCTTATGAGGTCATCGTGGAGTGAAGATACTGTACTATATTGCTGTATTTTCGATCCCAAGCTGACGCTTGAATCGTTGGCCATCTAAGTTGGGCTCACAGCAACAACGTGCCCAACGTTGCTAAGAAACACTCAGAAACTGGCAACAATAGGATATAGTGTTTCTTTAAGATATTTTCTTATGTAACATGATACTGTTATAAAATTGAACACAGCTGAATAGATTTCATTGTGATTGTTACAGTACAATTTGGAAGAAACAAGATCAGATTTATGAATTAAACCTACCTATTTTTAGTCTTACTTTAATCCGGTTTCGACTCTCCTTCAAGAAATAAATAATGGAACGCTACCGATATTTTATGAAAGACAGATTATGCCTACTATTTTCAATGTTTTTATACATAGTCCATTTCGTGGGCATCTGCTACTCTATTTATACAGGTAAAGTAAACAACAGAAGTACCTACGCAAAGATTTAAATTCTTAACCGAAACCATAAAAGTAGGTGTACTAGACACATTTTTACTGTGCAGCAGGTAGGTAATTGAATTCCTTAAAAATGGCTTTTGAGGTCATTTCTACGTGATTACTTTGCAACCAAATAAACTGCAACTTTTGTACGAATAGACTTTTGTCCCTTGGTTCCTGGCTCTATAATTATTATTTTAAATTACTACAATATGTTATTCTTATTACCTACTGGGTACATGTTACGAACAGTGTCGATTGTATTCTTGCTTTGTAATTTTACGCTACAGTATAAATCAAACTAGAAAATGAAAATCATAAGTCATCATCATCATCTTCATCAACGGCGCTACAGATCCTCTTGGCCTCGGGCTTACTACAGTTTCCTCTAGTTATTCATCTCTATCATTCGCTTCTCTACTACTCTAACTCCCTAGGTAGCTGGTAGGTACCTACCTACATCAAACACTTGGTCAAAACACTACAATTGGCCATCCAAAATTTCATTCTAAGTTGTCAAATTTAACATTTATAAAAAGATAATATTTTCATGTGTTACATTTACGCATAATTACAATAATAATCTAGGCTCACCCGTTCACATAATCATTGCGATGACAAATTATTATAGATGCTGCTTTTGTGAGCTCGATTAACAATGGTAACTCTATTTAGTTATTTATTGCCCACAACGCACAGCTTAATAATTGTATAATAATTACTTGACTCTTTTTTTAATAACCTTATAAAAATAATTTTAACCTTGATTTTAACCTAATTCTTCCATAAATTATATCAAGATAGTATTATCTTGATATACCTCATATTCATTGATCATTCATCAGCAACCTATCAACTATCAACCTATCAACGGCTCACTACTGAGCACAGGTCTAGTTTCACAGAAGGGTTATAGTGGCAGACTTCACGCACCTTTGAGAACGTTATGGAGAAATTTCAGGTGTGCAGGTTTCCTTACGATTTTTTCATTACCGTTGAAATGTGATATGAGATATTTTATTGCTAAATATCTGAAAAGTCAGATGTGCGGGCGCGGGATCATACCTGTGACCCTCCCCAATATAAGAGACCACACCTAACCACTAGGATATCACTGCTTACTAGGCTCAGTATCACTGCTTTTCGTTGATATAATACATTCCATTATATTGGAATATATAATATTATATTAAGTACCTACTTTAAAAGTACCTACTGTTAAGAAATAAAAATAAAAAAAATAACAAGGAAACATCGTGAGGAAACTTGTGTACCTGAGAGTTCTCCATAAAGTTCTCAAAGGTGTGTGAAGACTGCACTTGGCCAGTGTGGTGGACTATGGCCTGAGAACCCTTCACATTCGAGTGGAAAGTTGTGCCTAGTAATGGACTGGTGAAGGGTTGAGAATGAGATGTATGAATGAATGTTCCATGGTTCCTACTAAGTACTACAGCTACCTACCTATTTCCTAATTCCACGGCAAAAACTGAAGTTCAATCGAAAAGATTAAACTGTCATTTATAGGTATGAAATGTAGAGATTAATTACTTTAGTACCGGGAAAAGAAAAATGGTTAGATGCTGTAACCTGCGAGTAAATCTAAACTGTAAACTGAGCAATACTGACTTCTTGGTAGTACCTATCGTAAGTATGCTTTTCACTCTATAAATTTTATGTTCCGTAAGCATTGTCCGTAAGTCAAAGGGAGATATCTGCGAAAGTCGTATTTCAGTATAATATTCATTGATTCATACGTAATAATATTTTGGGAACTGAAAATGATAATATATTTTGGCGGCTCCGCTCTGCGTGTTGATAAATGCCTACTACACTCTTGAAAGCACAATTACAATAATTTCTGAATAAATAATATTATCTCGCTTTTCATTCACAATTTCGAGTAACGATTATAAATGAATGGCTACATCACAACAATATTGACACAAAATAAATACCTGGTGTCAAGGTGTCAAGGGACACCCGGATTGAACGTAGCTCCTTTCGATTAATTTTAGTGAAGGAATTGTAATAAACTAGTGGTGTCATCTAGTATTAAATTGATTAACTACGATGATGACGAAATTATATTTAGTTTATTTCTATTGCAGCTCTGTTACAAAACCAAAGAGTTACTCTGGTTTTTTAACAGATGGCGTTAGTAGTACAATAAAATTTTACCCAATTTATACAATAAAAAATTAGGGAAAAGTTCCACATGTAGAAATTAAGAATTATTTAAAATAAAATTGAAAATAGAAAATTCAGTCTGTCGAGCTGGGATTCGAACCATCGGCGTTGAACTTTTAGACGACTGCCCGATCCACTAGGCCATGCAGACGCCGTACATATGGCAAAAATACCGAATACAATGCAAAATTCACATACAACAAAAAAGTGTCGGTTTCAAAAATGTGTCGTGTCGGTTCCTTCATTTTTTCCGTCTAGCCCCCTTCCGTACCGCGCGATAAGGAACTACGTTCCAAAAACATATTTATATAAATTTCATTTCCAAAGTTTTGTAAACTTTACCAGTTTTATACGTTCATGTTTACCAGTTGCAAAATAGCTTTAGCAGCTAGGTATATTGAAAACTGTTTGTCAATGTCGTCTTTCAATTAGATAGACTGTAAATTGAGAAAGCTCGCTACTTCAGCGCCTACTCTCTCCGGTCCAGTAGGTATATTCTTCGTTCAAGTATCCTGTTATTGTTTATCGTGTAGCTTATAATTTATCTAATCATACTAATCTATATATAGAAGCCCAACAATGGAAGCCTGAATAGTGCAACGGTTAAAGGCGTGGACTGAAAACCGAAAGGTCGACGGTTCAAACAGATGTCGTACCTACTCCTATCCCAATTAGCTTTAAACGCTTAGTTTGAGAAGATATGCGAATGTATAACGGATAATAAGTATGTGTAAATTGTGCCGAGCTGACGCGACTATGCCAATTCAGCGAAGGTATGCCAAACGGAGTGCCGGGTGGCTCCAGCCGAATACATAATATTATAGTAATATGTAGTAGGTAATTGCTTCGGGTTGATTTTCTTGTTCAACAAAGACTGCCTACTGCCTAATCAAATGTGCCGCCCCCAATAAGTGTGCAGCACGCCTAATATAACGCGTACTGGCACTTCAAGCTTAATGCTCTTTCAACGTTTAACAGATTAGAACTTAGAAGCATAGGGATTATTGCTTCAGATCCAATACATAAAATACATACACTATACAGCATAATAAAAAGTTTCACCTAATGAAACTATGTCATTTATGTCACAGCGAGAGTGATCTCACAAAAGGACTTTTTAGAAACTTTTTACGGTTCTTTAGTATAACTAGGAAACTTTTTAGTTTCGTCAAGACCCTCATTTGTCTGTTTGGTCTAGATGACGTGTCACAGCCATTTTATTGAGAAACTTTTTATGCTGCAAAGTCAAAATTTTGTAAAATTATAAAGTTGTTGCCGCTTCATAAATATTATAAATGTACAAGGTATCATATTATGAAGGTAGTAAGCAAATCTTACTCCTCTGAATGGGAATGCAAAACTGAAAGTGTTGAAAAAAAAATTATGTTGGTTTTGTTTTTAAACTTGATTTTAAGTTTGTCTTGAAACTTCTTGATGTTGTAGCCAGGTCCAGGTCCAGGTTTTATTTTTCCTGTAAACTATTAACGGGTATTTTTTCAACATTTTGCCCGATTAATCAAAAACTGTTAAATATAAAAATAAATAAAAATGTGTTTTAGAATGTACAGGTAAAGAAAGGCCTTTCATATGATACCCCACTCGGCTTAGAAATTTTCAAACCCACGATTTTCCGCCTTTTTTAATAAAACCAAAAATAATTTTCGATATTTTTTATTCCAATAATATTGGCCCACTAATTGTAATTACACAACCGTTCCAAATTTCATGTCGATAGCTTTAATAGTTACTAAAATAATCGACTGTGACAGACGGACGGACGGTTTGCACTTTTACAATTTTGGTACGGAACCCTAAAAATTACAGTCAAATACACAATTCGTTCAACTAGCCGAATACAGTGAAAAAGTTCGCGTATAGTTTATGCATATAATTATGTATCTATATTCGTTTATTTTTCAAGTATTTTAGGGAATGTGAAATGTCAACCCTCTGCGACTTCAAGTAATGTGACGGTTCGGCGCAGCCAGCCGCAAGGGTTTTTACTCAAAGAGAGTAAGTACCTAATATGGAAATATATTTCCACAACTACGTATGACCTCGTCATAAATCTTGCAGCGTAGGTCCATGATAGTGAGTGAGTGAGAGGCGTGAGGTGCATTTTGGGCGGTTAGAATAAGATTAAGTTTAGCCATAAAAAATGATAATATTTGGGGTTTACAAACTCATGACTTTTACCAAATTATGACCCTCTCCCTTAACTATAGATGTGTCGCAGGGATATTTCAAAAGCCAAGTTAATATATTTTAACTTGTGGACTGGACCTAGATTTTAATTTTTACTTTTATTAGGACTTTTGACAAGCGACAAGGTTACAATATTAGGTATTTCACTAAACACGTGCTTAGTGAAATTAGCGAAATTATTATAATAACATGGCTTTTACAATAACCTTGCGAAAGGTGCAAGAATACTCTGACGTACGCATCTCACTTTACATAAATACCATAGACGAATGATATTTACTACCGTAATAAATACCTATCTTTTGGTGTGCAAGTTTAAGTTTAATTGACACAAAACGTACATAAGCTGTCAATTGTCGTGTCAACGCACATTTCTAGTTCGTTTTTGATTCATTTGGAATCAAAAGCGAACTTGGAATGTGTGTTGACATGACTACTTGCTGTGTAAATAACTGTCGTGTCATTCAGTAAGCAGGACGGGCTATTTGGCAACTCGTAGCTTATCGTAGAATCTACCATCACAACAGACGCGGTCTAAAACTTTTGCTTAAAAATTGACCAGACTCAGGCAACGGAAATTTTTAGCGCACGCATTTATGCTCAGATAACGAAACAGTTACGAACCCGAATAAAATATTATTGATTGATAACCAGTTACGAAACGACGAAGTATTTTTCTTATTTCGTAGCTGGTTACGAAAAATAGTTACCAACATAGACGGAACCGAATGATCATTATTCTTATAGAATCGTGTTTGTGAATTATTAATGTATTCCGTTGTAGAGGAACATATTTTTTGTCAGTGTATAATAATATTATTATAATAACACATGGGCGGAGCTTAAAATTTGGCAGATAACATTTCTTACGCATCCATAACACTAAACGCCTGAATGACGATTCATTCGAATTCCAATGAAGACACCTATTCTACAACTCCGGTGTAACGTTATAACCTGAAAACTTATACTACCTATGTTATGGCCTCAGTAAAATAAAAATAAAACTTGACTAACAATCACCACATCTGCTATTTTATAACAATAGAGCTAAATGGGTAATCTATTATTATTAATTTTACCAGCTATTACTTCACTTCACAAAAAGTAATAAGCATGTTGCTTATTTAATTATTATAAATATAGATTATGTCTTCGTATAATGTCTACAAATTAGGGATTCAAGAAATTCAAATGAAAAAGTCGAGATGTCTAAATGTTGGTATAATTCTTTTTCGCTGGAAAACTTAGGTACCTACTTCGTTCCGGGCACTTAATTTGTATCATTCAATTGTGGTCCCCAAATCTGTTTGAATAGGAAATGAAAATTGGTTTTCTTTTTCAACAAACTCTGGTAATGACGTTCTATTTTGGACAAAGGATCAGAAGCTTTACCGTCATTACGCAAAGTGGAGTCACGTAGAGCAGGCCGAAGTTAACCATATCGAATATTTCAGAGTTGTATTTCATTCGGTGCTGGATGCATATGGTCTCCACATGACCATCGCCGAACTCGTTTGTGATAGTCTCCACCCATATAAATTTCGGCGCGCTGTAAACTGCACTCGTTATCCACACGCCCACTATCACCATCTGCAAAAAAATGTTATTGTTAGGTATCATCATCATTATCATCGTTGATGGTACAAAAGGTATCAAAAGGATGGTAATAAATTTTAGTTTTACCCACCCATTCAATATAGAATAGTAATTGATGAATAGTTTAAGTTATGTTTAAGTATGTTGCGCGCCTGACAGTGGTAAACTGTATGAGCTTATTATATTTGTAAGACCTATATTGTAACACAGTTTATGCAACTTATATCAAATAATAATAAATGGTAAAGGCATCACTTATGAGCGCAGGCCTCCTTTCAGAGAAGGGTTATAGGCCATAGTCCACCACGCTGGCCCAATGCATTGGCAGACTTCACACACCTTTGAGAACATTATGAAGAACTTTTCATAAGATTGTCAGGTCGGCAGGTTTACTCACGATGTTTTCCTTCACCGTATAAAAATATTATGCTACAAATAATCGATGGCAGTCACATCAAAGCCCGACGAAAGTATCCCTAGTAGGCTAGCCGCATTTACCTCTTTAGATACTTATTTTCTAATTAGTTTTATTTTCTTCTTACTTATCGACCGAGCGAAGCGAAGGTCTTTGAGTTAACTAGAGCGATTTGCACTTGTCCGTCCGTCCGTCCGTCCGTCCGTCCGTCTGTCAGAGCCTTATAACTTTTGAATTACTGAACGTAATTACTTCAAATTTAGATATAATATGTAAACCGATGGCCTCCAGCCGAAAATGGCTTAAAAAGTTATAAAAATCTTTATTTCAGGGGGGCTCTCATAGAAGCGAATGCGAAGTAAAAAAAAAAATATCGCGTTACATAAAATTGTTACGTATCATTTTAAAGATAATTTTGAACTGAGTACAAAAATATTTTTTTTTAATTTTTCCCTTAAAATTGACGAAATGGGGGGCTTTCAAAGTGGCGATTTTATACGCTCGCTTGAAGACGCTCCCTAAGAAAATCCGCTATGGATTTTCAAACTGATTTTATGTTTTTAGGTCACTTATATCCTGTACTTGAACAACAAATACTAAAATTATATGAATATTATAAAGAAACGAGATTATTTAATTTTTAATGTACATCAGTAATTCATATAGCATCAACATAGCTTCACAATAATGCTAATAGATGGCGCAGTCAGTAACTATTCCCATGGAACTACGAGTTACGACTAACGACCTATCCCAAAACAGTTTTGCGTCGACCATTATTATTTAGTTACTTATTATAATACAATAATTGTATTGTAATTTTTTTTGTACCATATTATTCAATTAAAATTATTTTTTAGTTAAATTTTAGTTAAATATTGTATATTTTCTATTCGCGTCGATAGATGACGATTTGTACAGATGCCCGTAACCCGGTTTCACTCGTTAGTACCTACATAATAATTCAATGTTTTCACTAACGTTCCCTAACCTTTACGGGCTACCTATAAGTTAGGTGATTGATGTTTTCTGTCAACTTATTTATCACGATCCTGTACGGGACACCTAAAAGGATATTGGGACGGATGTTAGGACTTAGGATTGTATTTAGGAGCTACCTACGTTAAGAGACTCCTACTTAGGGGATGATTTAGGTATGTTTGGTGAAAACGGGCATAATAATAATGTCAGTTTTGGTTATCATGTATCGATTGAATGAATAATCATGGGATACCGTTACCGCGAGGTCTCAGTTCGGGGCGAACCACTAGTACTTAAGTAAGTATGTAAAATTCGCACTTACTTATATTCGTTTACCTACTTACTTAATTAAACTACTTTAGCTGTAGCTATAGGGCTCCTCCGCCGCAAAACGTGAATATTCAAATGTCTTCTTTAGAACAGACAGTTTCAATAAGTCAAGCATGCGATACTACAACATTGCTTGTAGTACCGCGGAAGCTATACAATTAAATCCTTTTCATTTCGCTACTAAGTTTTTGCAGCGGAGATTTACTGAGGCATCTACACTTAAATTATGTATAAGCTTATTTGAAACTCTGTTTCTCGAAATGTGGGATATTTCTGCAAACTTAAGTTATGAAACATTTAATATCGACACGCACGCCCATTGATGCCAATTGATTACAATATCCTAATTTTTCCCTGCCTGAGCTTTGCTGAAAAGCTTGTTACATTTTATTATTTATTGATAGCAGATTTTTTATGCCCACTAATATATATGTACCTATATTATATTGTTAAAAATGCCTACAGATTTCTCGAAATTCCAAAAGTACCTACGAGAGAAGTACCTGCTATTGTTCTCGACCTGTTTACAAAAACCGTGTAGATATAACTAAACATACCAGCGACCATTCGCGCGCCCATCGTCTCAACAAAGTCACGATCGCGCGCAACCTAGCTACTAGAGAGAGGGCAGGCTAGCTACTTTTAGCGGCAGCGATTGCGCGCTTTTATTGCCTTTAGCGTTTTTACGGCCTTTTGCGTGCATCGCGTTTCACGCGATTCTATTCGCGTGATTTCGCGATTGTGCGATCGAAAACCATACGAACGCGAACGCGTTTGAGTAGTGATTTTCGCGGGCTCGTAACGCGATGCACGCAAAAGGCCATAAAAACGCTAATGGCAACAAAAGCCAGTGTCCCTCTCCCATTTAATGAAAAATATGGTTTCCTTTTTATTTTTCTTCCTCACATATCTAAAACATTTAACGCAACACAAGCGCTTTTAATTAAATGCATTCAAGAACTGACAGAATGGGTAACTGAGTTGTGTAATCTTCGATCGACTTTGCCCCTGCTACTGATTGTCGGAAGTATGTACTTATACTAATCTTATTTTAAAATAAAATCCTTGCCTAGTGAGAATAAAGTTTGTATAGAAACACAAAAACCGAATTTAAGAATGCGCCAAAGACTAATTAGTCTAGATAGTATAGAATATAGATAGTAGTAGCCGCACGCCCGAGCTTTGCGGTCAACATGTATTTACCTACGGTATAAAGACAAGCTACATCCAGTGATCCAACGTCCTACACAAATTATTTTTTGTAATTGGACTGTATCGGATTGAAACCTATTAGGTATATATTAATGTGTTTTCTTACCTTCCGCATATATTTACTCTGTCCATTCAACTTACAAAGTTATAATTGATAATCAAAGTTTGGCAACTAATAACAACAATGGAAGAAAATTTTCAAGTACTTAATACGCATAATAATTTTATTAATTAATATCGGTCGACTGTTGGAACAAACTGTAATCGAAATTGCTTTCTTTGATAAATAGCCTCAATAGAATTTAATTAGCTAGTACCTAGGTACTTTGAAAATAAGATTATTTGTATTCTTTAAAATATTTTACTAGGCTAGAATTCATGTATTTAAGTACTTATTGTACAACATGAATTCTAATAAAACTAAATATAGCAACTTAGCTCAATCCTTTATAATATATTCGCTACTTTCAGGTAGTTAAATGAAATTATAACGTAGGTACATTTTTCAGCCTACATAAAAATAAGAAGGTTTTTCAACCTCATAGAAGAACCATTGGTGTGGACAGACTGAGTAGGTATTAATCTAATTTTACCAGCATACTGCTATAATTTTTTTTATTCTTTGCAAAAAGTGAATTTCATTAATAACATTATTAAGTTTAAGTTGTTTCAGGGCCTTCAACGCAAAATAGAAAAAAATCATACCCTCAGTCTCGTCGAAGTTAGAATCTGTTTGCAGGTAATTGGATGTATGATGGCGAAGTATCTCTCTGTACATATCACCACCAAAATAAATATCGATGCCGTGTAACTCAACGAGTGCACAAACTGGTACATCTTGCAGAGGAAGTCACCGAACACCCAGCTGAAATGAATATAAATGATTAGTGCTCTGATTGTTAAAAATCGGCCAAGTGCGAGTCGGGCCTCGCTCTTTTAGGGTTCCGTTAAAAAAATATTAAATAAAAATATTTCCATGTACCCACGGAAAGATTTTAATTTAATTTTTTTAATTTAATTTAATTTTTATTATTTGTTATTATAGCGGCAATAGAAATACATAATATGTGAAAATTTCATCTGTCTATCTATTACGGTTTACGAGATACAGCCCGCTGACAGACGGACGGACGGACAGCGTAGGCTTAGTAATAGGGTCCCGTTGGTACCCTTTGGGTACGGAACCCTAAAAACCATGAGTTATCAAGTTATGCTACTTTGCCTTTGTAGGCAGATGTGAACTTTTGATGAACTTTTGCCCGTCCATTCTGAGTGCCTAATCTTTGATATTTTTTTTATCCAACCAATTCACCTAAAGTCCTAAACGCTCATATAGTAGATAGATAATAACATTATATCAAAGTCCACTACCTCGGTCCATACTATGAACGTGCTTTGAACGTATCAGGCACGTAAAAATCGGCCAAGTGCGAGTCGGGCCTCGCTCTTTTAGGGTTCCGTACATATGTCCAAATTTTTTTTTTACTAGATATTTAGATATCTTAGTTCTTAGATAGTACTAAATTAGCCATTATGGGAAAAAATGCTCGTTTGTTTTAGTCACAACTTACAAACCTCATTTAAATCGATGTTTTCAGTATTTGTTGTTAAAATACACTACATAGTACATAATATACAGTTATTTCAAATTCCTAATTAGTTCAGCTTTTGAGATAGACCCGTAACAAAAATGGTCTAAAAGCGACAATGTTGATGGCCCCCCGTTTCTTCATTTTTGAAGCTAAAAAATAATAAAAAATATATTTAAAATCCTACTTGATGAGCTCTAGATGATGACACGATCACGACACGATGTGCCGATACGATCACAGTCAATGTTTGAAACGAGGTACCTACCTCGGAGTGTGCAAGGAGCAAGATATAACGAGGAAAGTTGCACTAGCTAGGACATTAGTTTCTGAATCTGCTGAAAAAATTAAGTTTGTCTAAGCGTCTATCTAACGCCTGGGTATCGTCTGAGGGCTTTTAGGGTGAGACCTATAGACGACATTCTGACTCAGCTCAGACTCAAGACTGAGTTAAAACAAGACAGATTTATGTCAGGACATATTTGTGTCTCATTTTAACCCTATCTTGAGTCTTGATCAGAGCCAGAGTACGATCTATAGATTTCAGCCTTAGTACCTACCTAAACACTATAATAAATAAACCTCCTCATTGAAGGAAAATATTGATACACAAAATAATTTTAATACCTACCTAGTTTAATACCCTATGACTAAACTTTGAAGTATTTTGTAAAGAAGAAACTTTTATTTAAATCATGTGGAAGACCAAAGCAAGAAACTTATTTATCAACTTGAATACAAAATGTATTTCAATAGGCACTACAAATAAAGAAATACTATCAAATAATTGGATGGATAGGGAATTTGCAGCTTTATATCTTAAGCTTTAAAATTCAAATTTGCCTTAATGTCAATATTTGCCTTATAGTATTTATGTAGTGGAAAGCGAAAAAGTAAATCATTTAATAGAAACTACGAAAGAAGTTGACATACCTACTGCTTGGGTATTTACAAATAAAATGTTTTCGAAGAGATACAATAGATTGGTATATTTGCAAGATTTGTAGATATAAGAATACGAAAACTTCAGAAGAGTAAATAAAATGTTTTCGAAGAGATACAATAGATTGGTATATTTGCAAGATTTGTATAAGAATACGAAAACTTCAGAAGAGTAAATTGTTTTCTTTGACTATAATATTTTCTGATGACAGAAGTTGACATCAAAGAGTTGACAATTTTCCCTAGAGATTGTTCATTTTTAGAAGAGCAATTTATTTTATGAACGTTAAAGCACTGTGCTAAAAAATAAAATAGTACTGATGTAGGCCTATACAAATTCTCTTACAGGATCATAGGTACCTACATATTTTGATTGAAACATTCATTAAATTATGTCTTGAGTCCACTCAGAGACTAATTATAATATTGAATGAGCCATTGAAAGATTATTATTATCATTAGGTAAGGGCCCATTTCACCAACGTAAAATAAGTGTTATCCGGGCCTAAAGATATTTTGACAAATTTTCAATACCAAAACTGCCAGAACGCCCAGTTTATACCTCGGTTAAACGTCACTCGACGTTGGTGAAATCGGCTTAATGAGCTGTCATTTTAAACTTACTGACGAAGTGTTTGACTCCGAGAGTGAACATCGTTATTTTATTATTTTATATTAACTACGGCAACTCTGAGTGCGTCGATGTGTCTAATGTTTATAATAGGTAAAAGTAAAATTAATAATAGATGAACATGAACAATGAACAATTTTTAATGTAATATTTGTAAATATCTTTAATTGCAAAGTATGAAATATTACAACAAACAAAAACTCTGTGCTCAACTATGAAACCATAAAATTAAATTTGATAATAATTGCATGCAGCCGAAATGCTCGTTCTAGGCAAATAAGGTGGATTTATGCTAATTAAAAGATGATTCAAGTTAGTATTTCAGTTTCATAACGTAACGGACGTTATAAGTTTTGGCTTGTGAGTCTTATGTGTTTTTTGTACCTTTTAATATGCTTCGAGAGAACAGGGGTCGGACACTGCACGGTCTAGAATTGCCACACTCAGAGCTTTTTAGTAATTATTTGGACCTTCTCAGTACTTAACGGACTCTGAGAGGGAACTTCTCAAAATCTTTACCTGTCAGCTACGCTTCGTCAGTACATAAAAATGACAGCCAGTAATTAGCTAATTACTCATTAAATATAAATACGAAGATGTGTTTGTGTTTATTTGTTAGTTTGTTCTTCAATTACGCAGCAATGGAGCAAATGGATCGACATGATTGTTCGCAGGGCTATATTTGTGGAAAAACAAAAAGTTCCTGTGGGATTTTTAAAACCTAACTCCACACGAATGAAGTCGCAGGCAAAAGCTAGTTTAATGATAAAATAAAATAATAATAATGATGGATGGGACATAATTTAACAAATGACTCTGAGCGCGGCGCGGGCGGAGAGACCTTTAAACCACAAGGCGCGAAGTGATGTCGCTGCGTTGTTCTACGGCGCATTACTGCTGCAAAATTCTACTTTAGAGGAAAGAAAAGTCTGCGGTTTGCCTCGTTGTGCCACACGGTGCGCATTTTTATGAAAGAAAGCGCACGACGCCGAACCAGCAGTGTTGATCAATATCAAAAAAAAAACTACGTTATCGCGTCCCCATAACTTGAAATATAACATACTATACTAACCACTACACGAGTACTAATATACATATATTTGACGCTAGCGCATTCAGAATAATTAAACCTTCTGTGCTGTTCCACACTTTATATTTACCGGCGCTTCCTGGCATTACGAGATATCTACGGTACTACGCGAAAATGCAGAGCTAAATAAAAAGTGATTGCCTATGCCGCAGGAGCCGCAAGCTTCGCCGCACCGTAGAAACTAGAATTTGTGAGCCGAGATCACATCAGCGAAAACCACTGCTGACGTATATTTTCAGTGTTCAAAAATACGCTGCGTGTGACTCTTATAAACATAATATCAAATACCAAATCGTGAACGGATCAAAGAGTAAAGGGAACACGCGCACTATAATTTGGTTCCGGTGCCAGTGACCGCAGCGACCAGCTCCGGGATTATCTTACAATAATTATAATTGCTACAGTGCTCAGATCAAGTACCTATAGATGGTGCAATAATGGTACTCACACTGTTAAAGGGTCAATTTCAACAAAGTGCTTTTTTTCTTTAATTTCGTGGAACTTTCGTATTATAAGGTTTTTTTTAAATTTAAGCTGTAGGATATTATACTTCTTGATAAAGGTTATGCCCGTATGCATGTATTCTATCTTTAAAGGAGTTAAATAGAGGTTTAATGTTTGTATGAAAGTCCGTCATTTTTCAAGTTATATCCATAAAATTGGTGTTTTGGCTCTTGATAAAAAACAAAGAAGTACGTATTTCACAATTTCTGAAAATTCTACCCACAGAGGGGTTAAAGATTAAAGGTTGCAGACCTGTAGAGTGCAGTGTTACAGGTTACTTGTATCTCGATAAAACCAGGAGTTCCCACGGGATTTTCAAAGAACCTAATTCCACGCGGACGAAGTCGTGAGGGCAACAGCTAGTGGTCCATAAATTCGTTATATATAACAACTCAAAAAAACTATTATATACTATTAAGTATAAAAGACGCATTATTTTTATATTATTTTGATTTCATCTTCTTTTCAATGCGGATAATAAAGCTAAATTTGGGCCGGCTCACGTTTACCCGAATTTTGTAACATTTCGTTTTTTACCGAATCAATTTACCTAGGTATACGTTAAGCTCATTCAAAGCTTGTTTGAAAAGGGAGCTTACGCGAAGTGTAGTGTTATCGTCGTTTCCAATTCGTTTCTTGTTTTTTTTTAAACACCGTTTCCGTTTACGTGAGCAATTTCAAAATTGCGAACTGCGTACATGCTTTTTTATTTGCAAAGAAGTATTAAATGAATCTTATCCAACTAATATTCTGAATGCGAAAGTTTGTGAGGATGGATCTTTGAGTATATAACCAATTATATACTCAAAGATCGGGATGGATGTATGTGAATGTATGGAATCACATCTGTGCGCTCGATGCGCTGATTCCAGCCTTAAGTAATCTCTGCTTCCAGAATAGTGCTCTACACAATAATATTAATACTGTTCAGTTATTGTTATACTGTGTGATTGACTTAAACTTACCTTGGAATAAGATAAATGGTTAAATTTTGGAAAACACAAAATATTCCAACGCATAAATCAGCCACAGCTAAGTTTGCGAGGAAAAAGTTCGTAATAGAGCGCAGCCGCCGCGACAGCGTCACCACGAGGATAACCAGAAGATTACCTGTGAAATAAGACCAACATTCATATCCGAGGAATAAAATTATTTTTCGGTGATCTTTAAGATTCGATCCGATTTGTATTGTATTTGGACATCTGGTTTGTAATATTTTTAGCGATTTTTCTTCTTTCTTTATCAACTGTTGGACGTCCACTGTTGAATAAATATCAGTCTTGCGTGGACTACCACAGATCTCGGGCTTGCGCCGCCTGCATCCAGCGGCTCCCAGCGACTCGATTGATGTCGTCGGCCCACCAAGTGTTGGGTCTCCCAACGCTGGGTTTGGTCGCTGCTCCAGCACCTTGGGACACCAACGAACGTCAGCTCTTCAAACTATGTGTGATGTTTTAGTGATCACACACATTAATCCAAAGCAAATCTTACGCCTCGCCTGTCGTACATACATGTAAAGATTCAAGATAAATGAACTTCTCGATAACGTCTTAATTGAATATCTACTACAGATACGTTGGATTGGACCGTATCCAAAAATATGGTATTATGACGTATTATATTATACGTAGGTACCATTCATTAATTAATTATATGCAACCAATATTCTATTAGATAGATTCAATATTCGCATGAAAGTAAAATCAATAAGTAAGTTGATAGAAAATCGGATTGTTTAAGTCAAGGAATGTGCATTGTGACTATGCACTGTGCAGTCCATTGGGAGAATACAAGAGAGAACAATAACTCCCTATTCGAGAATTCCGCGATAGGGTTATCAGTTTACAATTATAGAATATTATCCACTTTTTTGAAAATACACTGGACACATGGAACTAGGAATTACGACTACGCCAGCGTAGTCGTAGTTCACACGACACGACATGTTTTTAATTTTGTAAGCATAAATTATCACTAGTGGTTCGCCCCGAACTGAGACCTCGCGGTAACGGTATCCCATGATTATTCATTCAATCGATACATGATAACCAAAACTGACATTATTATTATGCCCGTTTTCACCAAACATACCTAAATCATCCCCTAAGTAGGAGTCTCTTAACGTAGGTAGCTCCTAAATACAATCCTAAGTCCTAACATCCGTCCCAATATCCTTTTAGGTGTCCCGTACAGGATCGTGATAAATAAGTTGACAGAAAACATCAATCACCTAACTTATAGGTAGCCCGTAAAGGTTAGGGAACGTTAGTGAAAACATTGAATTATTTATCAAACATTGAATTTAACTCGTAGTTCCATGGGAATAGTTACTGACTGCGCCATCTATTAGCATTATTGTGAAGCTATGTTGATGCTATATGAATTACTGACGCCCATTAAAAATTAAATAATCTCGTTTCTTTATAATATTCATATAATTTTAGTATTTGTTGTTCAAGTACAGGATATAAGTGACCTAAAAACATAAAATCAGTTTGAAAATCCATAGCGGATTTTTCTAGAGAGCGTCTTCAAGCGAGCGTATAAAATCGCCACTTTGAAAGCCCCCCATTTCGTCAATTTTAAGGGAAAAATTAAAAAAAAATATTTTTGTACTCAGTTCAAAATTATCTTTAAAATGATACGTAACAATTTTATGTAACGCGATTTTTTTTTTTTTTACTTCGCATTCGCTTCTATGAGAGCCCCCCTGAAATAAAGATTTTTATAACTTTTTAAGCCATTTTCGGCTGGAGGCCATCGGTTTACATATTATATCTAAATTTGAAGTAATTACGTTCAGTAATTCAAAAGTTATAAGGCTCTGACAGACGGACGGACGGACGGACGGACGGACGGACAAGTGCAAATCGCCCTAGTTAACTCAAAGACCTTCGCTTCGCTCGGTCGAATATTGTAAAAGTGTAATTAACCGTCTGTCTCTTAAATTTACGCCAGATCAATCAACAAAATTCGGCAAGCCTTCATCCTAAGGAGAAACATAGGGTAAATTAATTACAAAAATCAAAGTAAAGGTAAAGGCAAGGCTACATAAAAAACCACTTCCTACTACTTTAAATGAATTAAAAGAAGCTTTCAATACAATTATGGCTATTAATCTGTGTACCTATCCGATTTAGAACCAAAATTTCAAGATCCAATCACAAAAAGTAAAATTAAGGATGAACAGGATTATTTTAATTGCCACTCTCTGGTTACAAGTTTACAGCATTCCTGAATGAGAGTTATTTGGGTTTTGAAGTGGATCAGAGCAATGAAATTGACAAATTGGATGGAATTCTAGGGCGAAGAGACGGGGTGCCTATTAAGTACGATTCGACATCGTTCGTCCAATTTTGGAATTTATGCAATCAGGGGCCGATTTAATTCATCTGATGTTTGACGTTCATTATTTCGCTAACGATATTTGCATTGCGGTGCATGTGACGGTTATCGTATTACCGATAGTCATATTATCAGATCCCGTGAAGCAAACTCATATATTCATTAATCACGTAGGTAGCCAAAATTGTTTGATAATGGACGTGTGTGGTTAAATTAATACACGACTGACCTTTGTCGAAACCGACAATAATAATAAACGAAACAACATCGATAAAATTAAATGAACAAACCGATATTGCGTGATAGATAGGTACTCGTCTCACTGATAATAACATGATTTATTGATGCATCAATAGACTGATGTCATACTAATATTATAAATGCGAAAGTTTGTGAGGATGGATGTATTCGATGGACGTTTACAACGAATGAACCGATTTGGCTGAAATTTAAAATAGTGATAGCTCATACCCAGGATTAACACAGGCTACATTTTACACCGGAAAATTAAGGCGTTCCCGCGGGAATCAAAGAACCTTATTCCACGCGTTACCTTTTAGAATCAACGCCATCTCTCGTCGCATGTTAGAAAGGGGGTCGTGACGGAAATTTTTTACACATTTTAGGGTTCCGTACCTAAAGGGTGCCAACGGGACCCTATTACTAAGCCTCCGCTGTCCGTCCGTCCGTCCGTCCGTCTGTCAGCGGGCTATATCTCGTAAACCGTAAAAGATAGACAGTTGAAATTTTCACATATTGTGTATTTCTATTGCCGCTATAACAACAAATAATAAAAATAAAATTGAAAAATAAAGGGGGCTCCCATACATGGAAAGGGAGTCGAAATAAAAATTTTATTATTTTACCCCGGCATGTGGGGTGTCATTGTCTATAATTTGAGTTGTCTGAAGGAAAGTATTCTATTGTGGGAGCCATAAAGTAGTTTAGTTTAGTGGCCAGCTAGAGGAACAGAAATAAAACTCCTTATAGAAAATGAAGCGCTGTAGCAACAAGTACGTAGTTATTTAGAATTATGCAATCTACTTTCCTCAGGAGGTAGTCTATTCTCGGAATTTTAATTTCCTTAATGTTCTTGCTGAAATTAATTGCCCTTAACTTGTTTGCTGCAACCTGATACGGATGATCCAACTCACATAAGTATTAGGTACATTCGTTTCTTAATTGTATTTATGTGTATGTGATACCCAAAAGTTCTGAAGCAGCGCAATACTGAGTGTAATACCTATAATTACTCTGTTTTACAGCGCAATTCCGTCCTAGCAGCGAAACCTTAGCGAAACCTGTGCGTATCTACGCGCGTGACAGTTGAATTCGTTTACAAATATGCCGATAATGAATAACGATATTAAAGAAAAACTAATTATTATTGAATTAGTGCGAAAATATGACTGTCTCTACAATGCTTTGTGTATTAATTATAACACTTTATTAAGGGAATAAATTGGAGCAGTGGCTGAGTACGCAACGGACGGGTTGCATTGCGTTCGCAGCATGTACCTATGCGTAAAGCCTGAGCGTGGACGTATGCGTAACCCCGCGTGTCGGGGGTTCACGCGCGACACTACCCGCGTGTCTACGTATACGATACGAGCTGCATACGGAGCCGGTGTGCTCTGCCGCGTATCACTACATATTATAAAACAAAGTCCCCTGCCGCCGCGTCTGTCGGTCTGTCTGTCTGTTTGCGATAAACTCAAAAACTACCGAACGGATTTTCATGCGGTTTTCACCAATAGATAGGGTGATTCATGAGGAAGGTTTTAGCGTATAATTTGTTAGGGTTTTGTGTAAATTAGTTGAAATATGACGATAATTGTTGACAATGTCGGAAAAATTCAAGCCACTTGGGAGCTTTCATCGAAAACGCTGCCTAATCCCTTTGAGATATAACAAAACAATTTATGGTGGTGGTATGGTGGGATAAGTCTTTACAGAAAAGTCCGTGATGGCATATTATATCTATCATTGAAGGATAGCTCATTATACCCATTTTAACTTCTAAAATTACGTTACCTAAAATATGGTTGGGTTGTTGGGTTGTTACGTTCCCTAAAATATGGTTGAGCGAAGCAATGGCTGGGTCATGCGTCATGCTCGTGAACGGGTGCCACCAGCGGCAATGGGGCTGCTTTCTGTATGCCCATCTTGACATGTGTTGAATTATAATTAGAAATAATTACGTATGCTTTTGTGGAACTTCCCCTCATTGTGGAAACTCTGCATACATAGAATAATATCTATTAAGTATATTGTAAAAGTATTTTGAAAAGAGCAACTGCCGAGTTTCTTCTCGGCAGGAACGGCATTCCGAACCAGTGGTAGACTCATTGACGATTCAAAAGTACTTGTAAAAGTTTATTTGAATAAAAAACATTTCTATTTCTATTTCTATTTCTATAAAATAATGGTCACATACTATGCGGTAATTGGAAATATATATAGACGGAATACAGTATTAATCCTTATTAACTTAAATACGTTAGTTACCATAAGCATTTCATGCACATTATGATAATGCTTTACACCATACAATGTAAATGAATATCTTAGGAGTTATCGCAAAATAAAAACGAACGCGCGCCAAAATAAATACGCGAATTTCAACCCGATGGCGATGACGGGAGTCGGGACTCGGTCACGTGATGCGACCAGTGACCACCTCCGCGCGGCGTTGACATTGCTATATTATAAGCCGAGCGATACTTCTTTTATAAGCCTACGTACTGTTCAATATGCTGTTCAATATAACTTATGGAACATTTCAAGGAGTTTACAAAGCATAGGCGTAATATGCTCTACTACCCGTGCGAAGTCGGGGCGGGTCGCTAGTCCATTATAATTTAAAGACATTTCAAATTCAAAACACTTGGCACCACAATCTTGCAAGATGAAACATACTTAAATAAGTCGCTGCATTAACAACGCAGTTCCATTTCTTTACAAGTCACAAAGTAAAAGTCAAATCGGAACGTCGGTTTTGCTATACCTGCCTATTTATATCGCAGCGGTGATCTGAGACAGGTCTAAATTAACAACACCCTTACGAATTCATAAAATACAAAAAATGTAATAATCTACGCTACTGCTAGCGGCCTAATAAAAAACAGCGGATTTCCGACTGTAGAAAAGGGTATAATAATATTGAGGTTTGAAGAAGGAAGTTTGCCAATTTGACATTTATACGTAGACAAAGTTTATTCGTGTTTACCGGCTGTGATTTGAAAGTTAATTTTATTATTTATTGCCACCGATTTGTTGGCATGTTTAATTCAAAGTACCTACTTAGATATACAGGCAGCAAAGGTGAAGACTGGTTTTTATAAACGTAAAAGTTGTATCCGAAAAGTATGCATGAAAACTATCTAATTAATAATAATACCTACATCAATGTTGGATGTAGAATTACGACGAATTTAAACAACAACTATGAATAAACTTTATAGTAGTTTTACACATAACACGGTAATATTATGTAAACAAAGTAACCCAGTTTATCAACTTACCAAAGAAACAGCAACAGAACACAATTGTGTAGAGCGTGATAAAAATAGCTCTAACATCTGTTCTGTCGAATATAAACTCATCATCTTCTATAGAATACGGACTTTCATTTCTTCGCGGTGTGTGGGTTGTGTTATCAATAACCTTAACATCCGTCTTGTTGGCAGCCACCAATGCATTTTGGATAACGAAATTGGACTCGATGAAGAGTTTCATATGGTACATTATTTCGGTTTTTTCATTTATTTCAGCCACTGCTTGCTTGAAATTGGCTCGTCCATCTGTAATAGAAAATTGACCTTTACCTAATGATAGACTCAATTGCCCAACGGTTAAAGGTGCGAACTGAAAACTGTAAGGTCAACGGTTCGATCCCCATTCATTGCAAGAATAGTAATATGAAAAAATCTTTTTTAAAACCGACTTCAAACGCCACGACAAAGTTTATAATAAATATTTAGTTTGTATAGTGAACACACGTACACGTGTGTTGAAATCTATTTTAAAATCATTAAGCTTATTATATTATTATGATTATTTGAAAGGCTCAGCCGCTTGAATGCGGACCTAACAATAAAGGACCTTTTACTCGACCGCTTATAGCGGTATAATAGCGGTGGAGTAAAAAATAAAATTAATTAACTATAATTATTGTAGAGACGATAAAATGACGAAGGTCTTCGTCATTTTATAAAAGCATAAAGTTTCTCTGCGTATGCCTTTCATTAAGGTAAGAACGATCCACGACTATGAAGTTTGGATCATGGTGACTTTGGGAGATATCAGGTACCTAGCAAAGGTTTATACACCTTTGCTACCTGATTTGGTAAACCATGGATTTTGACGGGATAAAAAGTAACCTGTGCGTTAATCCAAGCAATAATCTATCTCTATTCTAAATTTCAGCCAAATCGGTTCATTAGTTGTGGCATGAAGAAGGTGTATAAACCTTTGCTACCTGATATCTCTGAAAGCCACCATGATCCAAACTTCATAATCGGGGATCGTTCTTACCTTAATGGGCATACGCAGAGAAACTTTTAGCTTTTATAAAATGATGAAAGTCTGATCGGCCCGGGCTCCCAGTCCATTACATATTTCCTTCCAAGGTCAAGGCCAAATCTTGGGGCGAGCCCCAAAATTGAATCTCACTTGCTTGGCTTTACACTCTGCTAATGTTGCCACAAAACTTTGTAGATTAAGGTTGAAGACAAGGGCTGCCCGCGAAATTCAAATTTAATTTGGTTTTTCACAATTTGTAAACTAATATACGACAAAGTAGGCGTATGGCCTTCTAATTGCGCCAGTGGAATTATCATCTTCACAGGTTTACATAAAAATCTTTACTTGAAAGTGACCAGTTTAAGAAATTAATCAAAATACTGAGTTGGACGTGCGTTACTCACAAATTAGTCGATATTTTGATTAATTTCTTAAACTGGACACTTTCAAGTAAATTTTTTTATATAAACCTGTGAAGATGATACTGCCATTGTCGCAATTAGAATGCCATAAGCCTACTTTGTCGTATTAGTTTACAAATTGCGAAAAACCAAATTGAATTTGAATTTCGCGGGCACACCCTTGTCTTCAACCTTAATAAAAGTTTGCTTAAGAATATAATATATACATTTATCTTGATTACGTACTTTATAGCCATATGTTAACAAACACAAACAATATTTTAACTTCTACGGAAAGTTAAGATTAAATTGAAATTTATGAATGTTGATTTTATTTCCTACTGCACGAATGCACGAATGCGGCAAAAGCTAGTAAACCGCAAGCAATGTTATTTTGCAAATGCAATAAATACTTAATCATACAACACACAATCCTATTACTAATATTATAATTGCGAAACTGTGTTTGTTTGTTGTTTTAACTTATATTGTAGAATTACGTATCGACGTGATTTTTGCATGGTTATAGTTGAGTATACCTGGAGAGTGACAAAGCCAATTTTAATTCCGGAAAATCTAAAAATTCCCACGGGACTTTTAAAACTAAATCTCAGCATCAGCTAGTAATTGGCAATTCTTGATTGCAATGGTCATCATCATCATCTCAAGCCCTACTAAGCCAGACCATTTCTGATGGGTACGGGTGGAGACCCGAGAGGAGTCTCGAACGCGAAAGTTTTAGGGCTTTAGGCACTTGGCCATCATGCTGGTCAAATGCGGATTGGTACATTTCAGACACCTTTGGGAATAATATAATAATGTTCTCAAAGGAGAAAGAAAAAAAGTTTTGTAGAGCTCTCGGGCATACAGGTTTCCTCACGATATTTACCTTCACCGTTACAGCAAGTGGAATTTAATTGCTTAAAATGCACGTGAAGCTCCGAATAGTCAGTGATGGGATGGAATGGGAAAGCCTGATATATTATCTCAATATCCAGACTCCCGAAAAGGAAGCCGAAGTCATTTCGTGTCAAATTATATTATCATTGTAAAGATTAGGTAATTTTAAACATGCCAAGGGTATTATTATGTGCAATTTTGAACTGAAAATGTAGCAGCATTTGTCACAGTTGGCGCGCCGCTACTGGTTTTTACTATAACGTAGAAGATAGCTGTGGAGAAATGGAGTGACGTCACATTATACCGCCTTGCGTTTATCAACCTTTAGATATTCACTGCAAAGAAGAGATCTTGAATCTGTGATCAAAGGACTTCTTACAAACATCATTATTACGTACTTAGCATCTTTTGAAAAATAAGTATGTGTAGGTGTACAATAATTCATGTAGGTAGATTCTCAGCGTGCATCAATATATCAAAATGTTTACTTGAGCTTACCGCCCACCCCATAAAATTTAGAATGAGAATTTGGTTGTTATTCCGCCAATGTTAAAAAGATTCAAAAGGCAAGCAAAGGTTGATAACCTTTGTAGACTTAAAAAGGTGTGATTACATTTAAATAATATTATAATTGTTTATATAAAAAAACTTTTACAAATTGCTTTTGAGTTATCAAGTAAATCTACTTCTGTTTCAAAATGCTGTTCCAACCGGTAAGAACCAACCAAAAACTCGGTAAGAGACCGCATCGAAAGCGGTTGACCTGTTTAAAAGCTGCAGCGCCTGCCACAGACAGACACATAGATAGACACACACACATAGTGGTCAAACTTATAGCACCCCTCTTTTTGCATCGAGGGTTAAAAACAATAATTACAATAATATGATGTTGTGTACAGTTTACACCCTATTGCCATCTCATTACTTGCTGGAGTAGTCATATCCAGGCTTTTCTATCATTGATAATTATATGTAATACAAACTGACTAGCTGATGCCCGCGACTTCATCCGTGTAGAAAAACTAATTGTAAAAATCCCACGGAAACTCTTTGATTTTACGGAATATTATAAAGTAGCCTATGTATGTCACTCTCCGGGCCTCAACTATCTATACCCATGCAAAAATCACATGATATTTAATTCTGTTGCGGCATGATTGAAGGACAAAACAACAAACCAAACACACTTTTGAATTGAAATTCGTGTTTGACATTAGTAAGGATTACAATCTTCAATTTTTTTCGCCTTGGTCTTAAGCCACAGTTGAAAATATTTTGATAGCAAATAGCTTAAAAAATCTCTATGGTTCCCTGAGAAGGATAACCATAGATAACGGACTTAAGATAAAGAACATGGCCGTTATCGAATGTCATTTTGGATCTTTAGATGGTTCCTAAAGGCTTGTGAAAACGAAGGTGACATAAAGCGTCACCTAACTTAGGTAGTAGAAAAAGTTGGGGAACGTTGGTGAAAATGAACATGGGAATAATTTAATAAAAAATTGATTTAAAAAAATCTACTTATTGTTGGTGTATTTTTTTTAATAACTGCTCGACCGATTTCGATAAATTTCGATTTAAATATGACCACTTGGTAAGTATACCCTTTCAAACAAAAAAGAATTTTCCAAATCGGTTCTGGCGTTTTCGAGTAATCGGTGAACATACATAAAAAAATAAAAAAAGATTCCGACGAAGTGAAAACCTTCTCATTTTTGAAGATGGTTAAAAAATATCCTTTATCTATGTTTAGCATTATCATGTCATTAATTTGACTAATCGATGTCATCATCATCATCATTAGCAATCCATCAACGGCTCACTACTGAGCGCAGGTCTCCTCTCAGAGAAGGGTTATAGGCCATAGCCCACCACGCTGGCCCAGTGCGAATTTGCGGACTAATCGATATACTTGAATTATATTATGACCCATTCAATTTCTATTTAACGTTATATAAGAGTTATGCATTATTGACGTAAAATTACTAATTAATGTTATTTGGACACGGAAACAGTAAAAATGAATGCCGCTTTTTTGCTCGACTTGCATTATTCATTGTACAGGAAGTTGCAAAACCGAAAGTAACTAGTTAATCGAAATACTTGTTTCATCCGGATAGTCAAAAACTGAATGTACTTATCAAAAAATAAGTAAGTACAATTTGGTTTTAATGATATTCGATGTGCCGTAATCCGAAACATTGGTTACTAAGTATATATGCCTCTGAAAAAGTTCAGGATGCTCTTGCTCAATCAATATGCGATAGAAAGAGCTATATTCAGAGTATTTTGATTAAATTATTAGTATAGTAGTAGAGTATAGTATAGTAGAGTATTAGTGATTAAATATTAAAAATAACCGAAGTGCGAGTCACACGCGCATTGAGGATTCCGAACCATGTGAGGATTATAATATTAATTAGTACTTACGTACCACGAACTCACTCTCACATAATGACATAAATGATGCTATAAGCCGCTACGCTAGAAAATACGCTTTGTAACTTTTCACTAGGAACTTTAAATTTTCACAGCATTAAGAAACTATTGACTTTTGTATTCAGTATCAATTTCAACTTAGCCGAAGTCAAAGCCGAGCTTTCTGAGAAAAAGGGCCTAGACACACAGACAGACAGACAACGGAGCAAGCCTGGGTTCGGTTTTTTTTTCGGAAGCCTAATGAGGAGATTAGGAGAACCAAAGTTACCAACATAGCTCAAGAACCAATAGTTTTTATTTGCCAGAACCGTCTATTTACCTAATACAAAAACATCGATCAACACTAAGACTTACCAACAACGTGATGTTTATAAAACCATCAGTGGTAGCGAATTTAAGAGTTCCATAAACTCGAGTAAAGTCGATTTCCCATATAAACAAAGGTTGGCTACATAAAAAATTTACGTTCCTTGCTGGAGCCTCTTATTTCGCTTCAATTTCAAACCTAAGAAACCTTTTTTATGCCCCCCAATACATTTGCAAAGATAGATATCAATTCCACTTGCATTTACCTAGTTTCTATATTAAAGTATAACTATAGGTATACGTATATTCGTTGGTATGGAAACTCAAGCTAATGGGAGTTTCCAGCGGGCCAACTTCTCATCGAATAAAAAATAGGTAGTCATTCATACAACTCCTAAAGTGAATAAGGAAAACTGTTTTATTAAGAGCTTTTTCAATGGTAGACTTCATAATTCATATTCATGCTTTCAATTCTTTTTTCATAAAAGAATGGATATACAGGGTTAATTTTAATTTATCAACAACCTCCCACATGTAACTTCTGTGCATAATACTGAACAACATTTGTTCAACGACTTTTCACATCTATATATATAAAAGAAAGTGGTGTTAGTTACACTATTTATAACTCAAGAACCGATGAACCGATTTGGCTCAAAATTGGTGGAGAGGTAGCTTAGAACCAGGAGACGGACATAGGATACTTTTTATCCCGTTCGACCGCGTTTCCGTCAAGTCAATATAAAACCTGGTATAACAAAAATGCATCTGACATGGAATAAAAAAACGAAAATGACAGTGGAAGAACAAAACGTAGATAAATGACAGCTAAACGTAATTTTGTATTTGGTTAATTATGGTAGAAAATTATGGTAAAAACAATTATAAAAATTATAGTTTAACGTAATTGATAATATCATCAGTAATATGTTTTCTCTTTGAATCATCATTAACAATGCCGCGAGCAAGACGATCAAATGTTTCCTGCTACAAAGCTACGGATTGACGTGATTTATTGGATAGGTATAGTTGAGAACCTGGAGGGTGACCAAGATTTCCCGCGGGATGTTATGAACTAAATCCACGCAGACGAAGTCGCGGGCATCAGCTAGTAACTCAATAAATTCACAAAAAAAAATCTAAATTCTTGTCATTTTTTTTAACTCTATGGTCATTTTATGTAATGTCTCTTCCTCACCTGCGTAAAGCGTCGACTACTAATCGCGCAACAATTAACGTCCAAAGTTAAAGCTTCATATTAGTTACAAATGCTTTGTGATGTGTTTTACTAACATCAGGCTTAGCTATCGTCTGCAAGTCCATAATTTCGCGTTTATGGCGAACACCAAAAAAGCTTTCCGCAGCGACAGACGTAAGTATCAGACAGGCATTAAGTACCAATTATCAAGTGACGGCGCGTTAAATACGCCAACCATTCCCTTTGACACGTGCCGCGTGGTTTTTAAAATTTTAGAACAGAAAAATAAATATTATTTATTTTTGTATGAAAAAAAAATTAGGATTTTTAAAACAACCGTTTCCCGATTTTGGGGTTCTTTTCCTGATCTAGTATTCGATAGAAAACATAATGGTCAAAAGGTGTGTGAAAACTGCTAATCCGTACTTGGCCAGCATGATGGACTGTGGCCCAAACCCGTTCTCATTCAAGAAGACACCTAAGGCAAGGCAATCACCTGTATGAATGAATCCAACAATGTTCATTTGTATGATAAAATTCACGTAACAGGAAAATTAGTCGTGTTGGTTTTTTTATCGGATTATGTTGAATTCACGCAGGGCTCAATCCTCAATCAATATGACAACGAGTAAAATATGAAATTTTCTAATAAATCCTACCCTATAAATTAACTTCAGGACTTTGAATCGATATTGGAATAAGAATATTAATCAAGCGGAAGGGAAGTTCCAAGTCTGTCACAAGTTTTACGACGCAAATCTTTCAGACAAAGAGACAGTAAAGCATTCGATTGTGAATTATTTTCATTTGAAACTCAATTAAGAAGAAATACTAAATAATAGAAACTTACTTCAGCAATAATAAAGTTATTAATTGAAGCATGTGATATTTGATTGCTTAAACGCACATAACTTCGAAAAGTCAGAGGTGCTTGTCCGGGATCGAAATCGCAACCCTCTATAATATAGGAGGCGCAGTCCTAAACACAAAGCTATCGCTGCTTCTTTAATTATTTTTATCTTCATTCTTCATCAAGTATGTACGAGTTGCTAAGAAATTCATTCAAAATCCACTTCATTATGGAAAATTACGCATAGAATAAAGTTTCTCAGATTATAGTGGACAAACTTCACTTACATGTAAGTTCGTTTCACCGTCAAGTCAATAATTATTAATTACAGAAGTTATTGCGTTTAAGATTACCACAATATTCTTTCAATCTAGATATTAATCGAGCTAAAAAATTGTAACCTTCGTTAGTTTGGAGTGATATATCTACTTACGATTGTACGTAGGCATAAGCTTCAAATGAATGACGTTAATATAATATAAAAAAGTGCGCGGACATAATATTTAATATTAGCGTACAAACATGCGTATAATTTTCATGATAATGTGATTAATTAATATCACCCGTTTGTGATGCCGCTATCTTTATTCTATATGACAGCATCATTTAGAAAATGTTTATTGACCGAGCGAAGCGAGGTCTCTGAGTTTACTAGAGCGATTTGCACTTGTCCGTCCGTCCGTCCGTCCGTCCGTCTGTCAGAGCCTTATAACTTTTGAATTACTGAACGTAATTACTTCAAATTTAGATATAATATGTAAACCGATGGCCTCCAGCCGAAAATGGCTTAAAAAGTTATAAAAATCTTTATTTCAGGAATAGAAGCGAATGCGAAGAATTTTTTTTTATTTGCGATTCATAGGTTTTCTGTGTATCATTTTAAAGACAATTTGGAACAGAGTACAAACGTATTTTTTTTTATTTTTTTCCTAAAATTGACGAAATGGGGGGCTTCCAAAGTGGCGATTTAATACGCTCGCTTGAAGACGCTCTCTGGGAAAATTTTCTATATATTTTCAAGTTGTACTTATTTTCTTACTTCACTTGTATCCTGTACTTGAACAACAAATACTAAAATTATATGAATATTATAAAGAAACGAGATTATTTAATTTTTAATGAGCATCAGTAAATTTCACATAGCTTCACAATAATGCTAATAGATGGCGCAGTCATTAACTATTCCATTGAACTAGGAGTTACGACTACGATTTATCCCAAAAACAGTTTTGCGTCGACCATTATTATTTAGGTACATAATATAATAACATATTATTCAATTAAAATTATTCTTTAGTTAAATATCATTTTGTATATTTACTATTCGCGTCGATAGATGACGATTTGTACAGATCCTACTAACCCGTTTTCACTCGTTAGTACCTACATAATAATTCAATGTTTTCACTGACGTTCCCTAACCTTTACGGGCTATCTATGATAAGTTATGTGATGTTTACTGTCATCTTCTTTATCACGATCCTGTACGGGACACCTAAAAGGACATTGGGACGGATGTTAGGACTTAGGATTGTGTTTTGGAGCTACCTACGTAAAGAGACTCCTACATAGGGGATGATTTAGGTATGTTTGGTGAAAACGGGCATAATAATAATAATGTCAGTTTTGGTCGTCATGTATCGATTGAATGAATAATCATGGGATACCGTTACCGCGAGGTCTCAGTTCAGGGCGAACCACTAGTTCATATAATATGCTAAAATACTAATTGATATGTTTGATGTAAAAGTTCAGAATAATTATTTGTTTTATGTAAGGTTTTCTGTCTGCGAAAGGGTAATTCAAGTAGGTAAATGTTTGATGATTACTATAGATTTCTTATAATTCCGTTACACAGACGAAGTCACATGGATTACAAAGCTTATAATAAGGAAAATTGAATTTAACATCACGGGAAATGTATTAGTGTTATAATGATATCACACCTAACTATGACTGACAGTAACATTAGGATAATGGCGTAATGGCACAGGATTTCTCACAATTATTTTAATTATAGGTATATAATGAAGCTTTAACAATAAATAACTCCAACTGAGCCCTAAAATTGAATAAGTAGAAGAGAAAAGTTAGTTATACAAACTTTGAAATAGTGCTTGCAAACTTATACAGATTTACGCATACTTAACACTAACTTGAAAAGTTACACCACAGATTACAATATACCTAATTATGAATTTCTTTGCAATCAAGGTTGTTGTTGGTGCATAATTCGAAAGCTTATTAACTGCCGCAATCGGAATCACTTCATCTTTACTTAAAGATCTCTTTGTACCTATATCCTCTTGGAGTTAGGTTTTTAATAATCCTGCGGAAACTTTTTTTCCAGAATAAAAAGTAGCTTTTTTTAAACTTCGGGGCCTCAAATATACCCATGCAAACACAAGTAAATTCGAAACTCTGTAATAAAAAGACGTAATTCCATAGAATTTGGGCTCGTTTGATTCGTCTTGACAAGTACTCTGATCCTAGATGTTATCCAGGGTCTGACGATATAACTGGAAGGTGGCTATGGGAACTCTGTGATAAAACGATGTAACCCCTTCGATGGGCTCGTTTGATTCGTCTTGACGAGTGTTTCTAGTCCTAGATGATGATACGGTCTGATGATGTAGCCAGCTACTAAAAGCTTGTTTTGTAAAAATAAAATTATTAATTTATACTTGTTAGTATAAATTAATAACTGTAGTTGCAGTACTAACAGTAGTCCAGCCATCCGCCACGAACCGCGAGCTTAGAAGTTTAAATAGTTTGTATTAGCATAAAATAATATTGATTATTTATTTTATAACTTTAATAGTAAAATAAAAGTTTGGTTTGTAGAAGTACGTACCTACTACTGCGTACGCATTTATATTATTTTACTCTAGAGTTTGTCTTTAGAAATTCCACATTGGGATAATTCAAAGTCTTTTCCCTTACATAAAGCGATCCATGTTATTTCAAGATTCTATGATATTTCACTACTTAAGTTGAGACGCCTACGAACAAATCGTTAAGACAACACGGCGTAGACGTTTCTACGACGTAGACTCTGTAACACGTTTACGATTGAACAGTTTAAGGCACCTTAAGAACTTCTGACTCAACTTTTAGAAAATCAAACACGCCTTTTGCTGTTGAAGTAAGTAACTTGATAGCATAATTTTTAGTTTATTTAGCGAAATTGTTTGCTATTGTTAAACTTCTAAGTTAAATTAATTTTATTACACTCAATATATAGACTTGTTGTCTTAACAGTAACTAGTGGTTCGCCCCGAACTGAGACCTCGCGGTATCCCATAATAAGGTAGTTTTAACTTTTAACTATATTATATTGTAATTAAAACGCGCCGAATCTGATGACGTCAATCGTCATCTGCTTTCGTGGATGGGATGCATATTTACAATATTAAAGACAGCGCCATCTAGTAACAGTATAGTGAAGTTTTGTTAAAAACATTGATGCCCATTAAAACTCAAATAATTTCGTTTCTTTATAATATTTATCTAATCTTAGTATTTGTTGTTCAAGTACAGAATATAACTCAAATTATGTGTAAGTTTCAAGTTTTAAAACAAAGTGGTTTTAGAAATCTAGCCTCGAATACAATCTCCACTTTGAAAGCCCCCCATTTCGTATGAGAGCCCCCCTGAAATAAAGATTTTTATAACTTTTTAAGCCATTTTCGGCTGGAGGCCATCGGTTTACATATCATATCTAAAATTGAAGTAATTACGTTCAGTAATTCAGAAGTTATAAGGCTGTGACAGACGGACGGACGGACAAGTGCAAATCGCTCTAGTAAACTCAGAGACCTTCGCTTCGCTCGGTCGATGATACTTAGTAGAATAATTTTATTATTCAATAAGACCTAAAAGGAAAGTTTCGAAACATGATCTTTCTTTGATGCTTGAAATAAGTAACTCATCAATCAATTTCTGGATATCTATTCTAGAAATATTTTCTGTTAAACATTTAAATTCAAATTTAGAATTATTCATTTCAGGTAGGCCAACCTGTGGCTCTTATGATTCATCAAGACTCTACAGTTGCTACCACACAGCAGTTACATAAAATTATAAAACATTGTGTGGCACGATAACATTTTATAACCGTGTGTAACATTTTGCTACAGCATGTTAAGAATGTTATCTAATATATAAAATTCTCATGTCGCGGTGTTTGTTACCAAACTCCTCCGAAACGGTTGGACCGATTTTTATGAAATTTTGTGTGCATATCGGGTAGGTCTGAGAATCGGTCAACATCTATTTTTCATACCCTTAAATGATAAGGGTTCCAACCACTAAATATTTTTGTTGGCGGTACGTAGTTCGCTGGGTCAGCTAGTATGTTATAAACGCTCCCACACTGCTTCAACATCAGTTTAGGTCTGTCTTGAGGAAGCTGATGTTATAAAACAAAGTTATACATTATTATATCATATTATTGTAATAGTTGTATAACATTTCGTTACATGACGTTGTATAACATCGCTAACAATTTATAACTTTTGTTACAATTTGTTAAAAAAATTTAAACAACAAATATTGCAACATTCTCAAACGTTACATAGGTACTTATCTGCTGTGTACCACTGCACCGGTTCGGAAAGCAGATTCTGCTGAAATTCGAGAAGAGTCGGCAAGAATTTCGGCAGTTGCTCTTTTCAAAACAAAATGTTACAATATTAATCTATACTTAGTTATTTCTATGTGTAATAAGTAATTACACTACCATGTGGGCAGCTGGATGCCAAGTCGATTGCTTCCATGCAACTTTGTCACTAGTAGAAGAAAATCACGAGCTTTGTAATAACGTTGACTTAATAAAACAATCATGTGTTTTTACACATTGTTTGTAATTGCAAATCTTCGGAATCATATATAATGTAAGCGTATTTTTAGGGTTCCGTAGTAAACAAGGAACCCTTATAGTTTCGCCATGTCCGTCCGTCTGTCTGTCTGTCTGTCTGTCTGTCTGTCTGTCTGTCTGTCCGCGGTTTAGCGCAGAGACTATTGGTCCTAGAAATCTGTAATTTGGCAAGGGTATAAAGATCAATCACGCCGACAAAGTCGTGAAATAAAATTGTGAAAAATAATTTTTTTTAGGGTACCTCCCCTACATGTAAAGTGGGGATAAATTTTTTTTTTCTCGTTTATCCCATAGTGTGGGGTATCGTTGAATAGGTCTTTCAAAAATATTGTGGGTGTGGGAACACCATTTTTCAATGCAGGGATCCGTTTGTGAAATATGTTATTTTAAAGTGCTAAATTTTATTAGAGTCAAGTGTCCCCCCCCTCTGCCAGCTAAATGGTTGTATAAAGGATACAAGAAAAAATTCACAGCAGTAGTATATATAATGAATTTTAAAGGAAAACTATCACGGCTAAGTAGGGTTCATTAGTTAAGGAGTTATATCTGTTTTTCTAAGTTAGGTATTACACGTAGCTTAAGTTGCATATTTTGTAGTATATTATATAGTATTTAAACCATGGAACTCAAAATGTATTCAATATCTATACTAATATTATAAAGAGAAAAGATTTTTTGTTTGTTTGTTTGTTTGTTTGTTTGTTTGTTTGTTTGTACAGAATAGGCTCTGTAACTACTGGACCGATTTTAACAATTAATTTTTTCACCAATAGAAAGCTAAGTTATCAGGAAGTAACATAGGCTATAATAATTTATTGTCAAAAAAATTAGAGATCCTTAAGAAAATTGCAATAATGTAACCCAAAGTAGGAAAATTTTGCCTATAAAATGCATTATTTGGCGTGTGCTGAGAAAACTATTGATGATACATAAATAGTATATTACACATCTAGGGCAGTAAAATAAGAAATGTCTCAGATCACATGTAATTGTTGTCCGAGGCGAAGCCGAGGTCAATAAACATGTGATCTGAGGCTTTCTTATTTACTGCCCGTGGTGTATATACTATTTTTCTCCTCGACGGAGGCGGAAAGCGACATTTTCGTTTAGCGCAGCGGGTGGAAAATTGACGCTTTCCGCCCGGAGGTGAGAAAAATAATTTACTACATGATTAAAGTACTCATTATTCTCTACAAAAAGTCACCGAGGGAATATATCTAATGATCATATTTAAGTCACAATAGTAGCTTTTGTGTTCAAAAATTTAATTAGATCGCATTTATTATCGTGGTATTAATAATTCTTCCTTACTAATACGTCATACTAATATTATAAATGCGAAAGTGTTTGTTTGTTGGTTTGTCCTTCAATCACGCCGCAACAGAGCTACGGATCGACGTTTTTTGCGATTTTTTGCATGGGTATAGTTGAGGACCTGGAAAGTGAC
This sequence comes from Oeneis ivallda, assembly GCA_029955525.1. NCBI lineage: Eukaryota > Metazoa > Arthropoda > Insecta > Lepidoptera > Nymphalidae > Oeneis > Oeneis ivallda. The sequence continues at coordinate 15,638,076 of JARPMR010000002.1, read as the reverse complement.
ATAGGTTCCTTTTTATCCCGGAAAATCAAAGAGTTCCTGAGGGATTTTAAACACTACATCCACGCGGACGAAGTCGCGGGCATCAGCTAGTTCATAAATAAAAATAAAAGCACTATCCTAGGTCAGCAATAATATTTGAGACTTTCAACTACGGAACCCTACACTGCGCGTGGCCCGACACGCACTTGGCCGGTTTTATTTATTTTTACTTTTACTAGTGTAGGTAACAATTTTAATTTTACGACAAAACATAAAGCTTTTTATTGATAGTTCTTGTAAATAGATACTTTGAATGATTGGAAAAAGATGTTTGGTTTCCTTTCCTTATCACCTATAAATTGAATTGACTTGATTTATTAAAGGCCTTGAGCCAATAAAATAACGTGTACAGCTAAATAACAAACTTGTATGAGTGCCAAAAATAGTAGAATAGAATAGAATAGAATAGAAATATTTTTTATTCAAATAAACTTTTGACGAGTGCTTTTGAATCGTCTGGCTCTACCACTGGTTCAGAATGCCCTTCCTGCCGCGAAGAACCAGCAAGAAACTCGGCGGTTGCTCTTTTCAAAACAAATTTACAATACAATAAATACTATGCTAAATATGCTGTGTTTCCACAATGAGGGAAGTTCCAAAAATGCATACCGACTGATAAATAAAACCTCCGCAGTTTGAAAAGTTGTTGGTATATAATATTTATACTGAAGTAGATATACTTTTGTATTCGTAGGCATTAAGCTTCACAACTACCAATCACATAATAATCTTAAAACTAATTCACATTTCCCTTTTATATTTTCAGACTAACAAAATGGACCAATGATTACAATTTCCCCTTCCATTCAACCAATCAGCTTACATTTCCGTTTTAATACATTTTCAAGTCAAATTAAATCCCTTTTACATTTTTAGACTAACAAAATTGACCAATGATTACAATTTCCCCTTCCATTCGATCAATCAGCATTTCCAGCAACATTTCCGTTTTAATTCATTTTTCAAGTCAAATTAAATTCTTCCTAACTAACTATTTCCTTATTTCCAGTTTCATGATATTATATATATATATATTCATGATAATTTAGGTCAAATATTATCTTACATTTTAGTCAAATAATTTATAATTGAAAATAATCTAACACGACTAACTTCACACACACACATAACTTAGATACTAGGTATATTTAGCATGTAATATTTTCAAAATTGTTTCTGTTCAAACTTTTTATTTTATTTTTAATTCATTATAAAACTTAACTTTAATTTTAAAGCAAGAAAAAGCTCTAATGTAATATTTAGTAAACTCAACACATACAGAAATGTTTCTATTTGTTAAAGTGCACTAGATCTACATATTATTATACAATGTTTGGGAAGGCACTGGCCCCTAAGATACGGGTTTTCCTAGTTTAGGGGTCAGGATTTCATAGTATTGTGCTGTACTGAGTTTTATAAATAAAGATTATTATTATTTACATTTATTTCATTTATATCATATAATTTACATTTTTAAATATTTGATTATAAAAAAAAAACATTTAAAAATATAAAAAATAGCGGTCCACCGGCCTCGGGAACAGGGTCCAAGCAACCGGCGGTCAGGGCCCCAGAGAGAGGAACCTCCTGACTATGCGAGCCGTGTCCAGGAGAACAGCCTTCTGGATCTGGCCCTTGACCCAGCTACCCAACGAGAGCCTCGAAAGATGTTGGTCGAGGCTCTTAGCTATAAGACCATTAGCGGTGACGACTATCGGTACAATGATTGCTGAGTCTACATTCCACATGGCGACAACCTCGTGCGCCAAGTCGAGATACTTGGTGAGTTTCTCTTTCTCGGCTTTCACGAGGTTCTCGTCATGCGGGACAGCAACATCAACAATCATTGCACGGCGCTCTGATCGATCTATCACCACTATGTCAGGCTTATTGGCTACAATAGTCCTGTCTGTAATGATAGATCGATCCCAGTACAGTGTGATATGACCATTTTCAAGAACTGGGTCGGGCACATACTTGTAGTACGGTACCTCCGATTCCACAAGATTGTATTTCAAGGCAAGTTGCTGGTGGATAATCCTGGCCACTTGGTTATGTCTGTGTAAGTATTCGCCGTGAGCCAGATGAGAACAACCAGAGACAATGTGACGGATAGTTTCTCCAGGACGGCGACATGCCCGACATATGTCTACCGTTCCATCCTTCACTATGTATTTTCTGTAATTGTTCGTCATCATGATCTCGTCCATAATTGCACATACAAACCCTTCGGTTTCCCCAAAGAGGTCACCAAAGCGCAGCCAGGCCACGGACGCTTCAAAGTCAACATCAGGCCCATGGAGGGCCCGATAAAAGCGTCCGTGAAGCTCCTTACCTTGCCATACAACCCTGCGGTCATTGGTACTGAGCACCACAGGTATGCGCCAGTTCTCTTTAGCCAAGGAGAGCGGCGTCAGACCCCTGTCCACTGCGACCACATCGCGGTGCATCTCCGTCTCGGCGTAGAGAAAGTACTCCCTGAGACTGCACACCTCGCGGTTGTGGAGGGTTTTGGCATTCAAAAGGCCTCTTCCCCCACACTTCCGCGGGATGTACAGCCTCATCACCGAGGAGCGCGGGTGATGCATCCGATATGTGGTCAGCAGTGCACGAACTTGTCTGTCCAGGGCGTCAAGCTCAGTCTGAGTCCACCTGAGTATGCCGAAGGAATACATCAAGACTGGCATGACCCAACCGTTGAAGGCGCGCACCTTATTGCCGCCCGACAAAAGGCTTTTCAGCACTTTCTTCAGGCGGCCAAGGAAACGCTCCCTCACCGACTGCCTCATGTCGGCCTCTCTGATACCTAACGCCTCCGCCATGCCTAGGTATTTGTAGGTTTCAGTTGGGGGGAGCGATCTGAGGTATATGGAATCCGAGAGCTCAACACCCTCAGATTCCACAATCCTCCCTCGTTTTACATGCATGACCGCACATTTTTCCACACCAAATTCCATCCTAATGGATTCACTAAAGGCTTTAGTTACCTTTAGTAACTCTAGTAGATGTGATTTGTTGGGGGCAATGAGTTGTAGGTCATCCATGTAAAGGAGGTGTGATATAACCTGACCACCTCTCCTCAACCGGTAACCTAGCCCTGAATTCTCCAAGAGAGTGCTCAGAGGATTCAGAGCCAGGCAAAACCACAAAGGACTGAGGCTATCGCCCTGGAATATGCCTCGCTCAATCCTTATAGGCTCCGCGTTCCCCAGGGTCCGGCGACACCCTGGATAGTGAAGGACTGTCCTCCACTGCCCCATACACGTCTGTAGGAAGGCGCGTAGTACTGTGTTTACTTTGTACAGTTCCAGCACCTTCATGAGCCATGTATGGGGCACAGAGTCGTAGGCCTTCTTATAGTCTATCCAACATGTCGACAGATCCTTTCGGGAGCGCCGAACCTGTTGACAAATGGCCATATCAATGAGGAGAAGCTCCTTAGTACCACGGGAGCCATTCCTACATCCGTTCTGAGAAATAGACATGATGGATTTTGTATTGATATGATCGTTAATTTTTGTTCTCAGAATGGATGTAAGAAGTTTATACAATGTTGTTGTTGTTGTTGTTGTATGAAGTTATTATTATTATTATTATTATTATTATTATTCTATCTTAAGATGGGCAGACATAAAGTAGCCCCATTCCCGCCTGTGCAATTCTGCCCCACAGGTGATCCTGGGGCACTGCCGTGCCCCCAGATCACCTGTGAAACTTATTTTGTCATGTTGCATCAGTTTTGTTGAAAAGATAACGTAGTTTTATCCGGTAGTACCTTTTTTTTATATTTCTATTGGAATAAATTAATATAAAAAATTCTTTATACAAAACCGACTTCAAACGCCCGCGTCACTACAAAGTAAGTATATAATTTATTGTTGATTTTTAAAAACCTCTCGACCGATTTCAATAAAATTTAAATGGGACCATCTTGAAAGTATACCCTTTTAAGGGTCCTATGTGGCGCCGGCCGTTGTCGATTGTAGGCATTTTCGCGCATACACACATTGATCGGCGTGATCGGCGCGCGCTCACGCACACCTGTATACAGGTACAGTGGGAAACCGATACAATCTATACGGCATAAACAAATTGATGTTTAAAATTATTGTCAGTTTACGAGATTTCGCAAAACTAACTACCGATTAATAAAATGATGAGTTTAATTACAATTTATTAATTACAAATTACTAATTTATTAATTTAAGTCAAAAAACTCATTTAGGCTACTTTTTATCCCGGAAAATTACAGTTCCCGAGGTAATTTAAAAACTAAATCCACGCGGACGAAGTCGCTGGCATCAACTAGTAATAAGATAGTAGGAAGCAAGTTTAAAAATAGTATGTACCTACATACAATTGCCTCGTTGGTCAAGTAGTTATTAGCGTGTTCAAAAGCAGATGACGAGGTTCGTGGGTTCGATTCCTGTCGGGATAATAAATTAAGTATTGGGGTTTTTTGCCAAGAAATTCTCAGTACTAGTCCGGAGTTAGGATGTTGGCGGTGTCACCCCCGGGCCCCGTGCCTCGGAGAGCACGTAAAGCTGTCGGTCCTGCTCCTGCGCCTGATCTCTCTCCAGTCGTGTCGGATTTTCCGTCCCATCGGACTATGAGAGTGAGGGAATAGAGAGTGAACCTGTGTTTGCGCAATATCTCCCGGCCGCGTTAATCTCTGTGAGGAGGTTGACCGCCGTGGTCGGATTCGGTCGGGAGGACGTATTTAGTATTTGTATTTGTATTGTTTATTTCTTCGATTGAGGCTACAAAAGCGCTTACGAATGTCAAAAATGTTACATCATTAAATAAAATACAAAATATACAAAAATACAAAATCTAGCACTTTAACAAATAAATAAAATAAATTAATTTGAAGTCATAAAAATTAGGTACCTACTAGGTATGTTATAGGGCTAGGTACATTATTATTATTATGTAGTATACATACAAGCTAGTATAATAGCAGTGATAGCATAGCTCCTATTCGGGGGGTCGTGGTTTCGATCCCGGCTATGCACCCCTGACTTTAGGCTTCGGTGGGGTCAAGAAAGAGGAAATGGTTGCCACTATTTTAAAAAGTCCCCGCCATATTGAAATTCTTTGTTATTGGGCCGATTTCGTTCAAAATCGATATTTAGGCTTCTCTGAGGCCAGGAAAGAGAAAATGGTTGCCAAAATTTTAAAAAGTCCCCGCCACATTGAAGTTATTTGTTATAGGACCGATTTCGTTCAAATTCGATATTTAGGCTTCTCTGGGGTCAAGAAAGAGGAAATGGTTGCCAAAATTTTAAAAAGCCCCCGCCATATTGAAATTCTATGTTATTGGACCGATTTCGTTAAAAATCGATATTTAATGTTCCCTAGGGTCAAGAAAGAGGAAATGGATGCCAAAATTTTAAAAAGTCACCGCCATATGGAAATTCTTTGTTAATCGACCGATTTCGTTCAAAATCGATATTAAGGCTTCTCTGGGGTCAAGAAAGAGGAAATGGATGCCAAAATTTTTAAAATTCACCGCCATATTGAAATTTTTTGTTACTGAACCAATTTCGTTCAAAATCGATATTTAGGCTTCCCTGGTTTCAAGAAAGAGGAACTGGATGCCAAAATTTAAATTCTTTGTTATTGGACCGATTTCCTTCAAAATTGATATTTGGGCTTCTCTAGGGTCAAGAAAGAGGAATCTTGGAAAATTTTTGGAATCCATTTCCTCTTTCTTGACCCCAGAGAAGCCTAAATATCGATTTTGAACGAAATTGGTTCAGTAACAAAGAATTTCAATATGGCGGTGAATTTTAAAAATTTTGGAAGCCATTCCCTATTTTATGACCCCAGGGAAGTCTTAATATCGATTTTGAACGAAATCGGTCTAATAACAAAGAATTTCAATATGACGGGGACTTTTAAAAATTTTTACAGCCATTTCCTCTTTCTTGACCCTAGGGCACCTTAGATATCGATTTTGAACGAAACCTGTCCACATAGCATTTCAATATGGCGGGGACTTTTTAAAATTTTGGCAACAATTTCCTCTTTCTTGACCCCAGAATAGCCTAAATATTGATTTTGAACGTAATCGGTCCAATAACAAAGAATTTCAATATGGCGGGGACTTTTAAAATTTTGGCAACCATTTCCTCTTTCTTGACCCCAGAGAAGCCTCAATATCGATTTTGAACTAAATCGGTCTAATAACAAAGAATTTCAATATGGCGGGGACTTTTTAAAATTTTGACAGCCGTTTCCTCTTTCTTGACCCTAGGGCACCTTAGATATCGATTTTGAACGAACCCAAAAACCGAATACTATTTTAAAAAGTCCCCGCCATATTGAAATTCTTTGTTATTGGGCCGATTTCGTTCAAAATCGATATTTAGGCTTCTCTGAGGCCAGGAAAGAGAAAATGGTTGCCAAAATTTTAAAAAGTCCCCGCCACATTGAAGTTATTTGTTATAGGACCGATTTCGTTCAAATTCGATATTTAGGCTTCTCTGGGGTCAAGAAAGAGGAAATGGTTGCCAAAATTTTAAAAAGCCCCCGCCATATTGAAATTCTATGTTATTGGACCGATTTCGTTAAAAATCGATATTTAATGTTCCCTAGGGTCAAGAAAGAGGAAATGGATGCCAAAATTTTAAAAAGTCACCGCCATATGGAAATTCTTTGTTAATCGACCGATTTCGTTCAAAATCGATATTAAGGCTTCTCTGGGGTCAAGAAAGAGGAAATGGATGCCAAAATTTTTAAAATTCACCGCCATATTGAAATTTTTTGTTACTGAACCAATTTCGTTCAAAATCGATATTTAGGCTTCCCTGGTTTCAAGAAAGAGGAACTGGATGCCAAAATTTAAATTCTTTGTTATTGGACCGATTTCCTTCAAAATTGATATTTGGGCTTCTCTAGGGTCAAGAAAGAGGAATCTTGGAAAATTTTTGGAATCCATTTCCTCTTTCTTGACCCCAGAGAAGCCTAAATATCGATTTTGAACGAAATTGGTTCAGTAACAAAGAATTTCAATATGGCGGTGAATTTTAAAAATTTTGGAAGCCATTCCCTATTTTATGACCCCAGGGAAGTCTTAATATCGATTTTGAACGAAATCGGTCTAATAACAAAGAATTTCAATATGACGGGGACTTTTAAAAATTTTTACAGCCATTTCCTCTTTCTTGACCCTAGGGCACCTTAGATATCGATTTTGAACGAAACCTGTCCACATAGCATTTCAATATGGCGGGGACTTTTTAAAATTTTGGCAACAATTTCCTCTTTCTTGACCCCAGAATAGCCTAAATATTGATTTTGAACGTAATCGGTCCAATAACAAAGAATTTCAATATGGCGGGGACTTTTAAAATTTTGGCAAACATTTCCTCTTTCTTGACCCCAGAGAAGCCTCAATATCGATTTTGAACTAAATCGGTCTAATAACAAAGAATTTCAATATGGCGGGGACTTTTTAAAATTTTGACAGCCGTTTCCTCTTTCTTGACCCTAGGGCACCTTAGATATCGATTTTGAACGAAACCTGTCCAATAACATAAAATTTCAATATGGCGGGGACTTTTAAAATTTTGGCAACCATTTCCTCTTTCTTGACCCCAGAGAAGCCTCAATATCGATTTTGAACTAAATCGGTCTAATAACAAAGAATTTCAATATGGCGGGGACTTTTTAAAATTTTGACAGCCGTTTCCTCTTTCTTGACCCTAGGGCACCTTAGATATCGATTTTGAACGAACCCAAAAACCGAATACTATTTTAAAAAGTCCCCGCCATATTGAAATTCTTTGTTATTGGGCCGATTTCGTTCAAAATCGATATTTAGGCTTCTCTGAGGCCAGGAAAGAGAAAATGGTTGCCAAAATTTTAAAAAGTCCCCGCCACATTGAAGTTATTTGTTATAGGACCGATTTCGTTCAAATTCGATATTTAGGCTTCTCTGGGGTCAAGAAAGAGGAAATGGTTGCCAAAATTTTAAAAAGCCCCCGCCATATTGAAATTCTATGTTATTGGACCGATTTCGTTAAAAATCGATATTTAATGTTCCCTAGGGTCAAGAAAGAGGAAATGGATGCCAAAATTTTAAAAAGTCACCGCCATATGGAAATTCTTTGTTAATCGACCGATTTCGTTCAAAATCGATATTAAGGCTTCTCTGGGGTCAAGAAAGAGGAAATGGATGCCAAAATTTTTAAAATTCACCGCCATATTGAAATTTTTTGTTACTGAACCAATTTCGTTCAAAATCGATATTTAGGCTTCCCTGGTTTCAAGAAAGAGGAACTGGATGCCAAAATTTAAATTCTTTGTTATTGGACCGATTTCCTTCAAAATTGATATTTGGGCTTCTCTAGGGTCAAGAAAGAGGAATCTTGGAAAATTTTTGGAATCCATTTCCTCTTTCTTGACCCCAGAGAAGCCTAAATATCGATTTTGAACGAAATTGGTTCAGTAACAAAGAATTTCAATATGGCGGTGAATTTTAAAAATTTTGGAAGCCATTCCCTATTTTATGACCCCAGGGAAGTCTTAATATCGATTTTGAACGAAATCGGTCTAATAACAAAGAATTTCAATATGACGGGGACTTTTAAAAATTTTTACAGCCATTTCCTCTTTCTTGACCCTAGGGCACCTTAGATATCGATTTTGAACGAAACCTGTCCACATAGCATTTCAATATGGCGGGGACTTTTTAAAATTTTGGCAACAATTTCCTCTTTCTTGACCCCAGAATAGCCTAAATATTGATTTTGAACGTAATCGGTCCAATAACAAAGAATTTCAATATGGCGGGGACTTTTAAAATTTTGGCAAACATTTCCTCTTTCTTGACCCCAGAGAAGCCTCAATATCGATTTTGAACTAAATCGGTCTAATAACAAAGAATTTCAATATGGCGGGGACTTTTTAAAATTTTGACAGCCGTTTCCTCTTTCTTGACCCTAGGGCACCTTAGATATCGATTTTGAACGAAACCTGTCCAATAACATAAAATTTCAATATGGCGGGGACTTTTTAAAATTTTGGCAGCCATTTCCTCTTTCTTGACCCCAGAATAGCCTAAATATTGATTTTGAACGTAATCGGTCCAATAACAAAGAATTTCAATATGGCGGGGACTTTTAAAATTTTGGCAACCATTTCCTCTTTCTTGACCCCAGAGAAGCCTAAATATCGATTTTGAACGAAATCGGTCTAATAACAAAGAATTTCAATATGGCGGGGACTTTTTAAAATTTGACAGCCGTTTCCTCTTTCTTCACCCTAGGGCACCTTAGATATCGATTTTGAACGAAACCTGTCCAATAACATAGAATTTCAATATGGCGGGGACTTTTTAAAATTTTGGCAACCATTTCCTCTTTCTTGACCCCAGAATAGCCTAAATATTGATTTTGAACGTAATCGGTCCAATAACAAAGAATTTCAATATGGCGGGGACTTTTAAAATTTTGGCAACCATTTCCTCTTTCTTGACCCCAGAGAAGCCTAAATATCGATTTTGAACGAAATCGGTCTAATAACAAAGAATTTCAATATGGCGGGGACTTTTTAAAATTTGACAGCCGTTTCCTCTTTCTTGACCCTAGGGCACCTTAGATATCGATTTTGAACGAAACCTGTCCAATAACATAGAATTTCAATATGGCGGGGACTTTTTAAAATTTTGGCAACCATTTCCTCTTTCTTGACCCCAGAATAGCCTAAATATTGATTTTGAACGAAACCTGTACAATAACATAGAATTTCAATATGGCGGGGACTTTTTAAAATTTTGGCAACCATTTCCTCTTTCTTGACCCCCTAAATATTGATTTTGAACGAAATCTGTCCAATAACAAAGAATTTAAATGTGGTGGGGAAAATTTTGGCAACCATTTCCTCTTTCTTGAACCCAGAGAAGCCTAAATATCGAATTTGAACGAAATCGGTCTAATAACAAAGAATTTCAATATGGCGGGGACTTTTAAAATTTTGGCAACTATTTCCTCTTTCTTGACCCCAGAGAAGCCTAAATGTCGATTTTGAACGAAATCGGTCCAATAACGAAGAATTTCAATATGGCGGGAATTTTTTATAATTTTGGCAATCATTTCCTCTTTCTTGACCCCAGGGAAGCCTAAATATCGATTTTGAACGAAATCGATCTAATAACAAAGAATTCCAATATGGCGGTGACTTTTTTAATTTTGGCATCCATTTCCTCTTTCTTGACCCCAGGGAAGCCTAAATATCGATTTTGAACGAAATCGGTCCAATAACAAAGAATTCCAATATGGCGGGGACTTTTTAAAATTTGACAGCCGTTTCCTCTTTCTTGACCCTAGGGCACCTTAGATATCGATTTTGAACGAAACCTGTCCAATAACATAGAATTTCAATATGGCGGGGACTTTTTAAAATTTTGGCAACCATTTCCTCTTTCTTGACCCCAGAATAGCCTAAATATTGATTTTGAACGAAACCTGTACAATAACATAGAATTTCAATATGGCGGGGACTTTTTAAAATTTTGGCAACCATTTCCTCTTTCTTGACCCCAGAATAGCCTAAATATTGATTTTGAACGTAATCGGTCCAATAACAAAGAATTTCAATATGGCGGGGACTTTTAAAATTTTGGCAACCATTTCCTCTTTCTTGACCCCAGAGAAGCCTAAATATCGATTTTGAACGAAATCGGTCTAATAACAAAGAATTTCAATATGGCGGGGACTTTTTAAAATTTGACAGCCGTTTCCTCTTTCTTGACCCTAGGGCACCTTAGATATCGATTTTGAACGAAACCTGTCCAATAACATAGAATTTCAATATGGCGGGGACTTTTTAAAATTTTGGCAACCATTTCCTCTTTCTTGACCCCAGAATAGCCTAAATATTGATTTTGAACGAAACCTGTACAATAAAATAGAATTTCAATATGGCGGGGACTTTTTAAAATTTTGGCAACCATTTCCTCTTTCTTGACCCCCTAAATATTGATTTTGAACGAAATCTGTCCAATAACAAAGAATTTAAATGTGGTGGGGAAAATTTTGGCAACCATTTCCTCTTTCTTGAACCCAGAGAAGCCTAAATATCGAATTTGAACGAAATCGGTCTAATAACAAAGAATTTCAATATGGCGGGGACTTTTAAAATTTTGGCAACTATTTCCTCTTTCTTGACCCCAGAGAAGCCTAAATGTCGATTTTGAACGAAATCGGTCCAATAACGAAGAATTTCAATATGGCGGGAATTTTTTATAATTTTGGCAATCATTTCCTCTTTCTTGACCCCAGGGAAGCCTAAATATCGATTTTGAACGAAATCGATCTAATAACAAAGAATTCCAATATGGCGGTGACTTTTTTAATTTTGGCATCCATTTCCTCTTTCTTGACCCCAGGGAAGCCTAAATATCGATTTTGAACGAAATCGGTCCAATAACAAAGAATTCCAATATGGCGGTGACTTTTTAGGGTTCCGTACCCAAAGGGTACCAACGGGACCCTATTACTAAGCCTACGCTGTCCGTCCGTCCGTCCGTCCGTCCGTCCGTCCGTCCGTCCGTCCGTCCGTCTGTCAGCGGGCTGTATCTCGTAAACCGTAATAGATAGACAGATGAAATTTTCACATATTATGTATTTCTATTGCCGCTATAACAACAAATAATAAAAATTAAATTAAATTAAAAAAATTAAATTAAAATATTTCCATGGGTACATGGAAATATTTTTTTTAACGGAACCCTAAAAGAGCGAGGCCCGACTCGCACTTGGCCGATTTTTTTAATTTTGGCATCCATTTCGTGTTTTCTTTCTATTCGAAACTATTCGAAACTATAAAATGCGAAAGTGTGTTTGTTGGTTTGTCTTTCAATCACGCTGCAACAGAGCTCTAATAAGACCCTCATCACTGAGCGCTAGGAATTTAAATAAATATTATATACTTATATAATATAATTTTGACGACCTCCGTAGCGCAGTGGTGAGCGCTCTGGTCTTAAAACTGGGAGGTTTCGGGTTCGATTCCCGGTGGGGTCAATTAAGGAATTTATAATTTCTGAATTATCTCTGGTGGAAGGCTTTGGCCATGGCTAGTTACCAGTTAGGTAGGTACCACCCTACCGTCAAAGACGTGCCGCCAAGTGCTTTAGCGTTCCGGCACGACAGCGTGTAGAAACAGATAAGGGGTATGGCTTGAATGCACACTGCCATACCCCTTCCAAGTTAGCACGTACCATCTTAGACTGCATGGTCACTTACCATCATGTGAGATCGCAGTGACGGACTATTTTGTCATCGAATAAAAATTTGATTGATTTAAATTGCCCCTTCCAGAAATCAAACCCAGGTCCCCCCAGTAATAAGACTCCACACTACTGAGACTAAGCACTATTGCTGCGCTACCTAGGAATTTAAATAAATTATTATAGGTACTTTTAGAATATTATTAGAAATCTTCGTCCTCGATTCAGGTGTCCCACTGTACGTGCCTCTATAATACACTATTTCGCTCGTAAAATTATTTTTGCCGGAGCGCGCGACGAGCAACGTGGATCCTGTTTGAAAGCCAGCGGCTGAATGAGAAAATGACGGTCCGAGCTCGCTTTCATACTAATTTGTATCGAAGATTTTTTATGGTATTTTTCATTAATTATTGAAATGATTTATGTCATAAATAAAAATTGCTCAATAAAGTTTGATTCCTTTACTTTTCAAAAAGGAATTATTTTTCTGATTTAAACCAGTAGAAACTTCACGCTTATGGGAACGCCACAAGTAGTTTTTCTATGTTTTTCATGTCAAAGTGAGTAATTGACATTTTTTTACTCAAAAAGTATTATTTTTATGACAAATCTGAAAGTTGCTCAATGTAGTTCAACTATTAAAATAGCCTACACAATTTTTTCTTCCTCAAAATATATCTGTTTACTATGTTAAACTATTGTAACGAAAGAGCATGTTTCGCGCAAAAAAATAATTTTCCAAATCGGTTCATGCGTCTTTGAAGTTTGAGTAATCGGTGAACATACATAAAAAAAAAAGATTCCGACGAATTGAGAACCTCCTCCTTTTTGAAGTCTGTTAAAAACAATCGCCGTAGCCCGTAGCATATTTATCGTTTTCACCCTTTACTTATAGTATGCTTAGCAGCTGAAGAGGTTTTAATTAAATGTTCAACCTTCGACCTTTGCAAACGGCTAACGAAATTTTTGTTTAGTCCTTGGAGAGACTAACTTGCTCATTCAAAGGTCGAAACTCGATTTAAACGTTTGAGGTTGAACGTCCGGGCACCGAAGAAGGATTGGTCTACGTAAATCTTAACAAGATAATATAACGAATATTTAATCTTATTCACTGATGAATTATAACTAGTGGTTCGCCCCGAACTGAGACCTCGCGGTAACGGTATTCCATGATTATTCATTCAATCGATACATGACGGCCAAAACTGACATTATTATTTTGCCCGTTTTCAACAAACATACCTAAATCATCCCCTAAGTAGGAGTCTCTTTCTACGTAGGTAGTTCCTAAATACAATCATAAGTCCTAACATCCGTCCCAATGTCCTTTTAGGTGTCCCGTACAGGATCGTGATAAAGAAGTTGACAGTAATCGTCACCTAACTTATCATAGGTAGCCCGTAAAGGTTAGGGAACGACAGTGAAAACATTGAATTATTATGTAGGTACTAACGAGTGAAAACGGGTTAGGGGCATCTGTACAAATCGTCATCTATCGACGCGAATAGGAAATATACAAAATGATATTTATCTAAAGAATCATTTTAATTGAATAATATGTTATTATATTAAGTACATAAATAATAATGGTAAACTGTTTTTGGGATAGATCGTAGTCGTAACTCCTAGTTCCATGGAATATATAATGACTGCGCCATCTATTAGCATTATTGTGAAGCTATGTTGAAAATTACTGATGCCTATTAAAAATTAAATAATCTCGTTTCTTTAAAATATTCATATAATTTGTAATATTTGTTGTTCAAGTACAGGATCTATGTGAAATAAAAAAATTGGTTCAGCTTGAAAATACATAGCCGATTTTGCTAGAGAGCGTCTTCAAGCGAGCGTATTAAATCTCCACTTTGAATGCCCCTGATTTCATCAATTTTAAGGGAAAAATTAAAAAAAATATATTTTTGTACTCGGTTCAAAATTGTCTTTAAAAAGATATATCGCAAGCATATGAAAGGCAACAAAAAATATTTTCCTTCGCATTCACTTCTATGAGAGCCCCCCTGGAATAAAGATTTTTATAATTTTGTATGCAATATTTGGCTGAAGGCCATCAGTTTACATATTATATCTGAAGTAATCACGTTCAGTAATTCAAAAGTTATAAGGCTCTGACAGACGGACGGACGGACGGACAGACGGACGGACGGACAGTGCATGCGCTTTCACCCAGAACAAGGAAACTTCCTTGTTCTGAGTGCGACATATTTTTAAATTGTCGACAATGCGTGCGACTAATGGGTGGAGGGATTTGCGCCCGACCACCGACTCAAGAGATGATCTTGAGTCGGTGTATATGCCGATGGAAGCTTCCGAGCGCTTCGTCGCGAGAGAGGCAGCTCTATCCAGGGCAAGGAGCTCAGCCTGGTAGACCGAGCAGTGCGCACTTAACTTTAGCTTGACGGCTTTGGTTTCGGCCTCGTGATTCCATATGGAAAGCGAGGCCCCCACCTTGCCGTCAATTTTACTGCCATCAGTAAAGATGCGCACTGCTTGAGTGTTGTTGTTCTCAAGGTCTTCTCGGTCCACCAGGCTGGTAAACCGCAGGCACGTCTGTTCCGCCGGGTGTGGTCGCCCACAATATGGTACCTTCCCCTCCATCTCCCTATCAAGGAGTACTCGCTGAGACACTCCCCTTTTGGCCTCGTACAATGCCGAGGCCTCTCGGATCCTAAGATCCAAGGGGAGTATCCCAGCCAGTATCAATGCCGAGTTTAGGGAGACGGTTCGGTAGGACTTGGTCATCTTCAGCGCGAAGCCCCTTTGGAGTGCACCCAAACGCTTCCGCACTCCGAGCTTTGAAGCGGCAGGTGCCCAGGCACAGGCAGCGTACAGGACTATTGGCTCCACCACCGCAGTATAAATCGTTTTTATGACTTGGGGATGGAGGCCCCAGCTCACCTTGGCGGCTCTCGACAGCTGCTTGTAGAGTCCTTGAACTCTCATGCAAGTGTTACTTACATGAGAGTTGAAGGTCAGCTTGCTGTCGATCGTGAGCCCAAGGATCTTGATTTCGCTGGACAGACCAATGCTGGTCCCACCCATGGTCAGTTGCGGGGAGTCGTACTTCAGCTTATTGGTTAGCACCATCGCCTTTGTTTTGTGAGGTGCAAACCTCAGCTTGTTTCTTACTCCCCACTCCTGAACATAAGCGAGAGCGGCATTGGCCCTTCGCGAGACCTCCAGCCCCGTGTCGCCGTCGAAGACGAGGACAACATCGTCGGCAAAAGCCTGACAATATTGTCCCCGCCTTCCCAGGCCCTGCAGTAGTGGATCCAATAAGAGGTTCCACAGGACGGGACCCCCGATGGAGCCCTGAACACAGCCTTTGGTGGTATTGCGCGTGTGCTCGGCTCCCGCGTACCTCACTCTGACCTTCCGATCTCGAAGATAGCTGTCGATCACCCTGCGGATGTTAACAGGACAGTTTTCCTCAGCCAGTCTGACTCTAATAGCTGGCCACCAGGCGCTATCGAAGGCCCCCTCTATGTCCAACGAGACCACAGTTATAAGTCGCTTCTCTTTGAGCTTCCCGTAAATGCGGTCCATTAGGACATAGAGGGCATCTTCCGTGCTTCTCTGGGGCATGAAGCCATACTGGCAAGTACTAATCCCGGGCAGGATGTGCCATTTAATTCGATTGACAACCATCTTTTCGAGAATCTTGCCTAGAACGGGTAACAGTCCGATTGGACGATAGGCCTTGGGGTTGGTGTAGTCCTCCTTGGCTGGTTTTCGGAGGACTATCACGGTGGCTTCCTTCCATAAAATCGGAAAGTGACCCAGTTCCAGACATTTGTTGGCCAGAGTGAGGAACGCGTCGGGATTTCGCGATATGGCGTGCTGGCATATGTCGGCGGTGAGACCATCCGACCCGGGGGCTTTCTTGGGGCCGAAGCTCGAGGCAGCGTCGCTCAATTCGACAGCGGTAAACGGTGGATCCAAATTTTCATTTGGTGTCCACTCGTTCACTTGTTCAGCGGCGCGCCTCGTACGCTGATGGTCCGCGTTGTCCTCAGCACCAAGATCCCCCGGGTAGAATATCCCCGCCAGCAATGCTGCCGATTCGCTAGGGCCATAGGTTTTACCGTTTTGTACGAGTGGGAGATCCTCTCTCCTCACTGCAGTTCTACCTATGACCCTGTATATCCCATCCCATAGTCCCTCCCTGTCCTGACGCTCACAGAAAACCTTCCAGCTGGCTATCTGTGCTCTTTTAGCATGCGATTCATAGTTTTCCTTGGCTTGCAGATACTCACGCACGACTCTGTTTCGACGGACCGGGGCGGCGCAGCGGATGCGCCGCCTCTTGGTGTTGACTTCGCGTTTCATCGCGGCGAGCTCATCATTCCACCAGGGTAGACTAAGGCGTTCCGTACTTTTCCTGATTGGCATGCTTGCTTCGCAGGCCGCCACTATTGTCTTTGTATAAGATTCAACACATTTATCAAGATCGACTATGTTGTTGATCTTCCCTATGTCTCCGATTTTGATGAAATTTTCTGCTTGCAACTGGGTGAGCTTCGATCGAAACTCGTCCCAGTTTGCCTTTTTTGTGTTGAATCACCGCGTGGTCCTAGTTATTATCACATGGTCTTCTTTTTTCAGGTTTATACGGAACGTAATAGTGTTGTGATCCGAGCTCGTCACGCCGTCATCCACCATCCAGTCCGCCACCAACAAGAGCGCGTCCGGGGAGCACGCCGTAACATCGACACAACTAGAGTACCTTTTGGTGCCTCTAATTGTGTCGAAGGTAGGGACGTTCCCCCGGTTGAGTATCTGCAAGTCAAGCTCTTCAAGAGCCCCAAAGAACTCCTCCCCTCTTCTGTCCGTTTTTGTGCTGCTCCACCAGGTATTCCAGGCGTTTGCGTCACCTCCCACCACAACGTAGCGAGAGCCCATGCTCGTGACCGCCGCCACTAGCTGATCCAGGTATGGCTCTATCGGTTGATCCGGCTCGAAGTAGAATGAGACGACGCACATCTCCCAGGCACCCTTTCCAATTCTCACCACCACAATGTTGTTGGTGGTAAGTTTGGAGTCCAGAGTTACGGTCATGTCACTGTCAAACACCACGATTGCGGCCTTGACATGACCGCTACTCCGGTTGGCGCATTGGAAGACGCGCGCGCCCCTGTAATCTCGCATCGAACCCGATCCTCCAACATAAGGCTCCTGGACCAAGGCCAGGGCTACCTTTTTATTGGTGGCCTCGAGCATGAGCTCCTGTGTGGCGAGTTGCTTGCGTTGTAAATTCGCCTGGAACACCCGGTAGGGCCTCACAGCGGTTCCGGTCTCGCCCAGGGCAACTTTAGCAATAAGCTACCGTTGCCCTGGCCAAGGCCTCCCACTTGCGGCGGACCACGCATTCCGGGGCGAACGCGTTATGAGTCGCGTCCAACCCGGCCTGCGTACAGTTGCAGCAAGAGGGAGGAACTGCGGCCTGCCACTTGGGGCAGCTCGCCTTCAGGTGAGCCTCCCCACAGTGGCTGCATCTCGTCTGGGGCTCCTTGCAGAACCGCCTGCTATGCCCGTACCCTAAGCACGCGGAGCATTGAGTGAGCGGGGACTGGTCAGCCACGCTCACCCTCTGCAGGTCCACGCGCACGGCACCCGCCTCAGTCATAATAGACCACACCTTTGGGGACACCCTAAGTACGATGTGGCACAAGAGAGGGTTCCTCGTTTTCTTCCTATATTTTACTTCCAAGCGGACCTCGTTACTTTCTATATTTTTGAAAAGATCCGCGTTTTGAACCTTAAGGGCCTGAAGGACGTCCTCGTCAGTATTATACTGCAGAACGTCCTTCAGGACCACTAGCGGGTCCTTGTTTTTAATTTCGTCTACTCTGAGGTCCGCCTTCTTTAATCGTTCAACCACTCTCTCCCGCTCCTCCCTTGTGCCGCATCCTACTATAACCTTCCTATCTTTGGCCTTTCTCACCTTGTCCACAAGTACTCCAGACTCTTTGGCATTTATCGCCTTACGTATGCGCTGGAGCACTTCTTCCCCCGACTCCTCCTCGTCATTAGAAGCGACGGCGACTGAGTGCAGCGTGACTCGCTCCGTTGGGCGACTTTTCTTTTCGCCAGCGGTCACGCTAGCATAAGTCAGTCGCCGGCGCTCCTCCTTCTCCTCCTCTATGACGGTCTGAAGTTTTTGGAGTTCTTTGGTGTTATTCTCCAGTAGTCTTTTGTGTTCCTCCAGCTTTTCCAGCATAGAAATGCTGGAAAGGCTAGAAGAACATTCTCCTTTAGGTATGGGGGATGAGGACAAACCGACAAACGTTCGGTCTGCCGGCTTCTCCCCAGCCCCTTTTTCTTTCCTTTGTTTTGGATTCAGGGGGGTGCCCGCATCGGCCTCCTTTATAAGGGTGAACAGCCTATCCACCGCCTTAACAATTTCTGTTTTTATTTCCGTCTTGGTATTCCGGGCCCTATTTAGTTGAAGTTTTATATTAACTACACAGGACTTTGCCTCCGCCACTCTCCCTTTTTGTTTTGTCAGTGTCGGGGAGATTCCTGAGTCCTCAGGCTGGGTCCTCACCTTGGGGGCTGCCACGCCGCCTTGCTGCGGCCGCGGCTGCTCACTTTGGGCATGTGAAGGCCCAGCCCGCGGCTCCACGATAGTGGGGGAGGCC
Source organism: Oeneis ivallda (assembly GCA_029955525.1). NCBI lineage: Eukaryota > Metazoa > Arthropoda > Insecta > Lepidoptera > Nymphalidae > Oeneis > Oeneis ivallda. The sequence continues at coordinate 15,619,140 of JARPMR010000002.1, read as the reverse complement.
AATCGTAGTTCTGCGCTGCGTTCTGGCGCTGGTGTCCCGGTTTGGCTCTTCTGGCCCCTGGAGGCTTTTGCGGGAGTTCTGATGCCTAGCATTTTAAAGTGGACAAGGTAAGTGGAAGGTAAGTCTTAAGTGATTGGTAGGTGTAGAGTGCCTACCAACAGTAACTATTGCTTAATTTTTAATTGGGAGGTGTATATGGCCCCCCAATAGTCAACAATTTAAAATTTAAATTAACAATAAATAATTTAAACTTAAAAATAAATATTTATACTATTTACAATAAAGTTGGGAGGTGTAAAGTGCCCCCCAACAGTCAGAAATAAAATCAATTACAATAAATACAATAATTACAATAATTAATAAATAACTGGAAGGTGTAGAATGCCTCCCAGTAGTCAACAATTAACAAATGTATAATTAAAAGCCTTAACCTAATGTCTGGGAGGTGTAAAAAGCCTCCCAAGTCAATGGAGTCTACTAATATTTATTAAATTTAAAGTTATTTGGGCAGTGTAAAGCTGCCCAAGAGTCTTATATGGTAAAATGTTTTGCTTAACGCGGAACGTGAAACGGAACGTAATTATATGAACGTAAAAATGTGGTTTCAGCCTTAAGGTTGTTAGGTTGGTACTAGCTTGAGTTGATATGGTAACACTACACTGGTACAGTCAACTTGTGTCGTCTTGACAGTTGACACAACGTAGTAATGGCAGCTAACCCCAAATGTCCTTTGATGGATGTTTAGCACTCGGAAAGGCTTCAACAGTTCACTTTTCACTTATTTTATTGTTTTTTAATGCACTCTGGCGCGTATGTTTCTGGTTCGAGCGCTTCAGCGCTGCACGTGACGTTATTTACACGGCTTTCGAATCAAAAAGACAGAGCACTAATCATTACGTCAATACGTTCCACCTTCTTCCTACTATACGAAAATTCCAGCCAAATGTATGCGCTTCCTCCCCGATGTTCCGTTATTCTTGTATCAGGTAAGTTTGTCACTCGTAAACACAGCAGAAACACTTCAATTTCGGCTCCCAGTCACTATGCCGAATTTAAAACTCGAGGAGCAAATTTAACGCGTGTTCACTTGACAACTGTCAAAAACGGTCGTTTCGACTTACTTGGATTAGAGAAGATTGGCAATATCGTATTTTCGCTTTCATTTAGGGGTGAAAGTACTTTGGTAAGATCCGAAAGTCTTAAGGGTATAAGTACCCAAATCGGGCAGTCTTCAGTCTTAATAATATTTCTCTCTTTCTACCTCGTATTCCTCATTTCAGTGTTTCATAGCCAGTTCTAATAATAATCACATAATGGTAGGGGTTTTTGGGACAATTATGCCGTGGGTTTCCAGATCCTGACGCCTACGAATTGACAGATAGAACGATTTTGACGATTTTGCGGAAAATGGGAACAATATTAGTTTAGAAATATGTAGAACAGTTTAAGTTTAATATTTTTGGAACGAAGTTCCTTAAGGGGCTTTGCGGAGGGGTACCCTAGCCGGCAAAAAACGTCCGTAACGTTAAATAAAAGCGTAAGATTTTTTCGTCACAGTCCTTGTTTTATTAATGTCTTCGTTTATTTTACACATTCCATCAATGCTTCGATGACGCAGCGGTAAAAAGAAGGAGTGATACTATCGGTTCAGAGGTTCGAATCCTGACTTCAGATAATTATTATATATTTTATTTTTATTATTAATTTACTAGCTGATGCCTGCGACTTCGTCCGCATGGATTTAGTTTTTAAAAATCCCGCTGGAACTCTTTCATTATCCGAGATAAAAAGTAGTTCTCCCTTTCTGAGGAACCACTACTGCATCCATTACTATACCCATGCAAAAAATCGCATCAATCCGCTGTTCTGTTGCGACGTGATTGAAGGACAAACCTGAAAACAAACAAACACAGTCGCATTTATAATATCAGTAATGCTTTATATATAGCACTTTTAATAATTGTCAAATTTTTTACCATACTTAACCAAAGACAAAATTACGTTTAGCTGTCATTTACGTTTTTTTATTCCACTGTCATTTGCGTTTTGTTATTCCATGTCAGATGCCTTTTTGTTATACCACGTTTTATGGTGACTTGACGGAAACGCGGTCAGACGGGATAAAAAGTCCTATGTCCGTCTCCTGGTTCTAAGCTACCTCTCCACCAATTTTCAGCCAAATCGGTTCATCCGTTCTTGAGTTATAAATAGTGTAACTAACACCACTTTCTTTTATATATATAGATTATTATTTATAATTTCACAATTTATAATATTTGGTAAAAAATTAAAAACAAATTACACTTGTTATTATATATTTTTATAAATCATTGTAAACAAAATAAAGGTGTTAAGATAATTTTGTAAAGTAGTTTTTTCGATTTTTATCGATAAAAAAATCATGATAAAAAATGTTTACCCGAATAATTATTTTCTTTATACCTCGAATAGAACTTGAAATTAATATTTTTATAATAAGGAACTTCGTTCCTATCTGGTGTCCCACGACACCACACGACTTTTATTTTATAAATACTATCTATGTAATTTTGTGCACAAGATGATGTATTTTCAGAAACAATTGAAAGTTTTGAGTACAAGGTATATTGGGAAAATAATCACCTGCGCACACTTGTGTGTAGTTTTCACTACATAATATCTTCTTCTTTGTCAACTTATAGACGTGTCTTGCATGGACTTCCACAGGCCGGTTGAATCCAGCGACTCCCTACGACTCATTTGATATCATCGGTCCACCTAGTAGGGGAGTCTGCCAACACTGCGCTTCCCATTCCAGCCCATTGGGACCCCAACGACCATCAGCTCTTCTATGTCAACTATGTCCACTACATATAGATACGAGCAATACTACCTACTCGTAATAGTCCTACTACACGAGCGGATGTGGACGCTTTACGGTCCGCTTTACAAGCCCGAAGCTTTCAAGCCAGCCGGCAGCCGATCGGACCGGGTCATCAGACATGTCAGCGATCAGCAGATCTTGAATAGATAGTATTTCACAGATTATATTTTGGCATTTTAGAAAATATGTGTATTATACCCTGAAACGCGGCTGATTCTTTTCCAAAAACACGAGCCAGCCTCGTAAGGTAGAGCACCTTAGAAATTAGAACGTTAGAACGAACCTTAGAACGTTAGAAATTTTCTGCACTAAAAAGTGGCGTTTTTATATACATATCACTGACAAAAGAGCATAAAAAAAGTATAAATCTACAGACTACTAACACCAGAAATTACGTTTTTTTTTCCGATGTTGATGTTAGTGATCGAACAATTCCAGTGTGCAAACTATTGGATCTTGTAAAAAGACGAGCCGTCGTGGGACGCCTGGCAGATGTGAAACATCGACATTATTTTGTAAAAGTAATATGCAGAAAAGAACAGATTGTGATAGGAACTAAATAGGTATGTCACTAAGTATACATATAACATCGCACGCCGTGGCGACGCGTCGCCACACAAAATACGTCCGTCCGACACACGAGCGCATTCTCTACGTAGCGACACCAAATCCGCTCGTACGTTCGTACAGAATCCGGCGGCGGCGCTAGCTGTGCGAGAGTAGCAGGCATATATCCAAAATCCCAATGTATCAAGACTACCTATAACTACCTATGACTACCTATGGAACCTAAGTGACTACCTACCTGACTATGTCGAACCCCAACCTAACCTAACTTTAGATTTTAGGCAAAATAGTACTTGTTAGGCACGATTCGGCATATTACTTAACAGCAAGCGTTTTTAAACTTCAATAACCAAATTACTAAATTAGTCTAGATAGATAGCTATATTACTAGATCGCGTTCGTATTATAGCTATATTCCTAGTAAAATAGCTAGTAAAGGCTTTCGTATAGCTATATTCAGATTTAGACTTAGCTATAAACCTAGGGTTATAGATATATCACGGCTTCAACTATCTTACTGCGACATAACATATCTATCAGACAAATCTAACTTTTTTCTGATAATTTATAACTAAAATAAAACAATTTTGCGCTTAAAATATTTTTGTAAGCAACGTTTGGCACTGATGACAGGAAACAATTAATTACACTCTAATTTATGAAATAACAGACAAGCTCACGTGTGAACAACTCTTGACTGAATAGTAGAGATTTTATGATGTAAACTTCCAAAGCTATCTACCCACTTGATTTACGAAAAACAGTAAACAAACATAAATCTTGAGCATGCAAGGGATATATCCATTATCCATCATATCTAAACCTTCCTAGAATTTTTCATCAGAAAAATAAATATGCACAGAAATGATTTCATCAAACTCAACGTACAATAGTTATATCGCCACCAAATGCGGATGACGTCATCAGCACGCAGAATATCGGACGCATAGTATTAATATGAAATTCTTGCAACATGATCATGTGCACCTGCGCTCCATTGCTACGTAGTTGATGTACCAACAAACGTACAAACGAACAAAAATACACTATCGCATATTTTAAACTATCATTATCAGGTAGGGAAGTAGGGAAATGAAATGAATACACTTTATTGCACACCACGTTTATACTTATAATAAAACTGTAACTGGACGATTTCTGTACATTGAATATAATATTTTGAATATTTTGACCAGGGGTTGTTTTATTATCGATACTGAGCCCAAAACAGATTTTTCATCATATTTGAACATGATCCTCTGTACAATGGTTGCCTGGCAGAGATCGCTTCTGCGATCAGGCCGCCAGTTAAGAGGCCCTCCTCATTACGGCTTGGCGTGGAATTGGCCCGAGTTGTGAATGTGTGCGTGACACTCACAAATCACAATGCGATTGTAAGCTGCTCTCGCACTCAAGCGCGGTACACGGGTGTATCTCGGAAAAGATATAACAATAGATGTTACATTTACTTTAGTATTAATATTTCATTCGTTATCTTTTTGTTATTTATTTTTAAGTTTTACTTTTAAGATTTATTCAACTAGTTGACCCGCCGCGGTTTCGCACCGAGTCTACAAAACAAACACAACGCGACGGTGCAAACATGATTTAGTCTATTTGGAATTAATGCCTGTGGCTAAGACTCTCATATTATGTAATAGTTGTTGCCGTAGGAGGTAAGGAAAAAAAGTTATTGAGGAAAAACCGGAGGATGGTCGAAAAGTGTCCCACGTGGTGTCCTAGACAAGACTTTTTTTTATTCCAATGTTGTTGGGCCACTATTAGACACAACTATTCCAAACTTCATGTCGATAGCTTTAATAGTCACTTAAATAATCGACTGTGACAGACGGACGGATGGACGGACGGACGGACGGACGGAGAAAGTCTCACCATAAGGGTTCCATTTTTACCATTTTGGTACGGAACCCTAAAAATGTTGGTATTGCCGCGAAGTCTATAGATTTTTACTGTAGTACTAAGTAATTGAAGTGAAGGTGAATGTTATTAATTATTATATTTATTTGAGCATGTCATCAAGTGAAAACAAAGTTGTTCCAACTGTACCTACATTTAATTTTTCATCTTGAAATATACTGGTTTTTAAATTTTGTACGTGTAGTTTATTTTCTCGCAATCGAAGTAAAAAGCAGAGTGTTTAACTCGGGACTAAAATTCATTCATACTCAATTCTATAGCATCCCTCGCTACCGCTCGGGAGCTAAACATCTCGTATATAATGGGATGGTTTAGTCCCTTGATAAACAATCTACTATTTCATCATACCTATTCGAAAAACGAATATTGGCTTCAGAGGACAGCGGGAGCAAAATTTCATTTTAACTCCATGGGACTTTTCATTTTTCTCTTCTGATTGGTCCGCGTTATAGTGCTTTAGCATACTAAAGCACTAACGAGGACCAATCAGAAGAGAGAATTCAAAAATGTGTCGAAATTCAAAAATGTTTGAGAAGCTGTTGTCTACGATAAGTCACGTGATCAAATTTGTCGATTAGATATATAGGCCTATATTATTACATATTCATACATCATCCATCAACATAAATATTAATGTTTAATTATTTCATAAAAATTTATTTGTTTTTTATTTAAACTTTCAATATACGTATTGGTAATGTCTATACTCTATACATAGTAGGTTGATACTCCTATCTTTTTCTCATAGGTAATGATGAAAAATAGTGTGTGTCATTCGGGGCCAAAATTTTTGCTCTCGGTCGGCGTATATTGAATTCCTCGCTACGCTCAGGATTCTACTTTAGAATCCCTCGCTGCGCTCGGGAGTCTACCATAGAATCCTTCACTTCGCTCTGAATTCAAAATAACGCCCTCGGGGAACAAAAAATTCCTTTGGCCCCATATAACACAAATAACTATTAAACTACACCTGCGCGGAAAGTACCTTCTGATTTGTGTCACATCGAAAAAGAGCGAGAAAGAAAATACGTCATTACGTGGAGACAAATCTGCCGGCTGAAAAAATGTATGAAACTTCATTACTTACGTGCACAAGCGGGCTGAAAAGTTGTTTGAAAATTCATTACTAACGTGGTTTTTTTTTAATTTTTGATAAACTCAGTTCAGTAATACCAATACTTAAAAAAATGATAAAAAAAATAGAAATCTGCTTCAACAAACAAGACTCATTATTTTCATAGTAAGTAAAAAATATATAAATAAACAATTAGATAAATATATTTAAAAAAAAAAATTAGAAAAATATATAAAATAGTCACTAAATTTTAACTAATAATAATTTAGATAATATATAATAATTTTAATAATAATATAATTAATATAATTATTAATAAAGATGATTCTGTTAAACTATACATATAAGTAAACGAGGTTCCAGATTCTATCACATTAAGTATGTGATAAGTATGAAATAAAAATAAAAATGATTACAAATTTTGCAAAAAAACGAATTGTTATCTTTTTCCTGGTCTGTCTGTGGTTAATGGCCACTTGCGTTTTCTGTTGGTCATACAAAGGTCATACGGCATACTTAAACCATTTTAAAAAAAGAAAAATTACGCGCGAGTCACATACTTTTGTTTTATCTAAATTTTGAATTTATAAAATTACAATCTTTTAGTAGAAACCCATAAAATAAACTTTATTTTATGTTAAGAACTCCAAATGTCTATTGGTCATATTAGTGTATAATCAAAATGTCTATAGTGAAATTCTCTTTCCCGAGAAAAATTTTTTTTCTCTTTCTCGAGAAAAATTTCTCTTGCCCGAGAAATCTGGAATAATCGATAAATACAACAAAGCATTTTATAAAGATTTATTACAGTGGAAAAGCGAGAAAGAATACTAGCATGAGTTTTGTAGAGTTGAGTTGAGTTTGAGAATTGTAAAAATTTTAATAGATAATATAAATTTTAATATATAAAGAGAGGTACAGCTCAAGTACCTCGCATATACATACCTAATACAATGTTATTGTAATTAGACATATTCATGATTTAAATGTATCAGCTCTTCAGTCTTCTGCATAAAAATTTTAATAGGCGCAATTTAGCCTGTAAGTTTAGTTAAATAATTAAGATAGTGTACGCTAGCTAACGTTCCATGTAATAGTAAACTATTACTATACACTATTGACAATAAAGAATTAATAAATAAATAAAACTTGAGACGTGTCAAGGGACACCCGGATGGAACGTAGTACCTTTCGATTAATTTTAGTGAAGGAATTGTAATAAACTAGTGGTGTCATCTAGTATTAAATTGATTAACTACGATGAATTATATTATTTTATTTCTATTGCAGCAGCAGCAGCACTGTTACAAACCAAAGAGTTACTCTGGTTTTTTAACAGATGGCGCTAGTAGTACAAGAACATTTTATCCAATTGAAAAATTCCACATGTAGAAATTATTTAAAATAAAATTGAAAATAGAAAATTCAGTTTGTCGAGCTGGGATTCGAACCATCGACGTTGATTTTTGGGCGACTGCCTTAGCCACTAGGCCATGCAGACGCCGTGTGGTATCGCGAAAATAGCGAACACAATGCAAAATTCACATTCAACAAAGAAGTGTCGGTTTCAAAAATGTGTCGAGTGTCAGTTTCCTTAATTTTTTCCGTCTAGCCCCGTTCCGTACCGCGCGATAAGGAACTACGTTCCAAAAATAGATAATATAAATTTCAAATGATTTGTCTATTATTTTCCTCGTAGGTGTAGTATAAAGCACTAAGTATATGTATCACTCGGGAGAAAGTACGATTCCTAACTCGGGTGTAATCGGTCACTTTCACCCCTCGTTGAACAATGTACTATTTGTACTATGCACAAATATTTTCCGCACATGTAACGCATGTACCGGGGTAAAACAAATTAACATTGTTTGACAAAAACAGTAGGTAATAAATTGGCGTCGCATCGCGCCCTGTGGCATCGCTCTAGCCCTTATAAAGTATTATGACTAGCTGATTTCTTTGCAAAATGGGCAAAGTGAAAAGTCAGACAAATTCACTGTCGCGTATATGTTGGCTTTTAAGGGAACACAATAGAATAACTCAGAATAATGGGCATAATAAAGCCTATTGTTTATAAATTCCTATGTACAAGTATGAAACAATGATCCCTAAACCTAATTGCCGAATCAATATAAATACCATATAAATATTGGTTGAAGTCAAACACAATTGGACGTTCGATTCTAATGAATTAATGATCGATAGGTACCTATCGATGTCAATTTAATGCGTCAGACACATCAAAAACAAATGGCCCCAAATGATTGTTTAATGGCTGGCTAATTCGAGGGTAGATATTTTAGGTCTATTTGCAACATCGATCGTTTTGAGCACGAACCTAGGTCCCTGTTTTTATGATCGTAATAAATCTTATCTTTTATCGTATAAGTAAGTGTCGAAATCAGACTTATATTTGTGGTGTACCTATTTAAAAATGTCAAAGTCCAAAGCTCCATCGTCCCAAGAAAACCAATAAAATTATGTAATTCATGAACGGGTTTTCAACTCTCAGTAAACACCGATATGGCACAGAGATAAATCTGATAACTGAGTGGCCTGATCTGAATTCTGATGCCTCGTTTATCATGCATTTTTGCGAACATTGCGAAAATGAACCGTCTTAATTCGCCCTAAGGGCAAATATAGACAAAAATGAACGATGAACGAGGTACCGTCTAAATTGGGCAGTTTGGGCAATTGGGAAGTTGCGGGCAATAGCTAGTTTAGAATAAACCTTTAATAGTTTATTGAAATTGTAGAATAAAATAGATTTATTGCTTTATTGTAAGTAGATGTGGAGGTTATCAGTCAGCCATACACTTACATTTGCGTTGCAGTCTTGGTAAAATAAACTAGTGAAAAAACCGCTTGAATTTTTTTTTAGTTTTTAAATTTAACTCTAACTACTGCACTGTGAAACGTTTATTTGCGATTAATGTTAAACACGTTGAAAGCTTGTAGACACGTAAAATCTTTTGAAGAAAACACCTCGGTGAAAAAATAAACGGTTTTTATTACGAGTATGCAATAATAACTCAACACATTAGAATGTACCTTTAATATTACGTAATTTCAACAGGATTTTTACACATAGGTTTTGTTTATTGTTTATTTGCGCACGTGCGGTATGTCCGGAGTCCGGAGGCAACTTTCAAAATGGGTAATCGAGTCTACCGAGGATCGAAGAGCTGGCAGCCACCTTGGCCAAAAAATTAGTATGGCCATTCAAGGGGGCATCGTTGCCAGCACTGTGGCTATACTAATGTAGTTACTTATACCGTGTTTCGGTGACATCGATGAGATGGTGATGATTTAATTTAGTTCCTAGTAGTTATTTAGTTTTCATTTACATTTTTTTTATAAATAACTGATTACATAATAAACGTATCTACTTTCTAAAATGTGTTCAAAAACTTAAAATATTTTCTCTCGTTTGAATGTTCAATATTGTTTCAGTGCTCAAGAGTATGATATTTTGTTAAAGGTCACTTGCCAATTATGATAAACCATATTTTTGGTTGACGTCACATGAGGAAATGATTTTGTATTAGCATCCAAATAGAGTTTGGCCCCAGTCACTTAAAATTCATGTCGTTCCAAGTCACTTGAAGTGTTAATGGCTTGTAAATTATAAGCATTAGTTTTATTGTGTACCTCAAGGCAAAACATTTTTTCTCAGATCAAAGGAATTTAGCACGGTACGTCACAACAAAGCGTCACGACTCGCGGCTCATAGAAAAGCCACATAATTCTTATTGTGTTTTTACAAAGATGATGAGAATTTCAAAATATGCCTTATAAAAGTCAAGATGGGAACAATAATTGTTGTATATTATTTTGGCGTTAACTATTAGCGAATGAGAAACTGAAAAGACATTGCTCAAGAGTTTTATTTGTCGACAAAGACCAACCTTCGAAATATTGCTTTGTAACGAGAATACAAAGCTTCTGATAAACAGATTCATATTCTGTCCACAATGAACATTTTTGTAAGAATAGAGCGTTAAATAAGCAGCACCAACAAATTAACTATTATTTTAAAAACACGCACTAATTAACTTACTGAATAATTTTACAACTTTGCAACGTTATTCGTTTTGCACCTTCTATAATACTATGAATGAATGATGCTGAAAATGAAAAAAACTGGTGATCTCTGGGTGTATCTATATCTGTATGTCTGTAAAAATTATATCTAGCATAATAAATGACATTGCTCCTTATTTAGCCGTAATTTTTAATGAATGTGTTGCTTTGGGTATCTTTCCTAATTAATTGATGAAACATAGCAAACTCATCCCCCTGTCTAAATTAGGCAACAGAACTGACCTTAATAATAATTACAGACTTTTTTTTTTACGTAGGGAAATCCATCATGGATACCACCGCGCCGGGGGTGAAGCGACAGTTACGTCGGACTCTAACCGACTAAAACCCCACGGTGTTCCTTCTCATCGCCTGGTGACTGGTCAGAAGCGTTGCACTTGATCTCATTGCCTCTTACTTTAGTGATCGAACTCAAAGTGTATGCGTAGGTGACGTGAAATCGCAGGGTTCATCTACTCTGTTGGGTGTCCCACAGGGTTCTATCCTGGGTCTTTTCTATTTTTGGTATATATTAATGACTTACCATATCATGTCCGCGATGCTTGCAATATGGTGTTGTTTGCAGATGATACATCTCTAATATTTAAAACTGACAGAAACAAAGTAAATTTTGACGACGTAAACAGTACCTTATCTCAGATATCAAGTTGGTTTACTGTTAATAATTTGCTCTTGAACGCTAAAAAAACTAAGTGTTTAGAATTTATTGTACCAAATGTAAAGAAAATTGATAAAATAATGAAAATAAACGGGAAAATCCTTATAATTGAGAATTCCACAGTTTTTCTGGGGATGACCTTGGATAGTAAGCTTCAGTCGGATGCTCACATAGAGACATTAGCAGGTAAACTCAGCTCAGCTGCCTATGCTATCAGAAAAATCAGAGAGTTTACCGATGTGGAAACGGCTAGGCTTATCTACTTCGCCTACTTCCATAGTGTAATGTCCTAGTGAATCTTATTGTGGGGCGGAGCAGCTAATATTGAAAATATTTTTATATTGCGGAAAAGAGCCATTCGATCTATCTATAAACTCGGTTCGCGCGTATCTCTTCGTGAAAAGTATAAAGAGATTGATATATTTACGGTAGCTTCACAGTACATTTATAATATTCATTCTTTGTGAGACAAAATATTCATTTGCATACACAAAGAGGCGATACACACTCTTTGTGAGACATAATATTCATTGTTCGCGCGTATCTCTTCGTGAAAAGTATAAAGAGATTGATATATTTACGGTAGCTTCACAGTACATTTATAATATTCATTCTTTGTGAGACAAAATATTCATTTGCATACACAAAGAGGCGATACACACAATCGACTTATTAGAAATCGTCATAAACTAGAAATACCATCATGTCGCCTGCGCAAAGTGCAAAAATCCTTTGTGGGGTTGAGCGTACGCTATAAGGGTAATATGATTCCGAAGGAATTGCTAGATTTGCCACTGCACAAATTTAAACAATGCGTAAAACCTCACTTACTGAGTCGCAGTTATTACAAAGTTAATTAATGGCTTTCTTAATGACAAAGTTGCATGGGATCTTAAAATGAGTATTTGAATAATAATATTCAATTCGATGCCTTGGGTAGCCTAAGTATGTCACGCTCTCTTTAAACATTTCTGTGGTGGTGTCGTGTGGTGCGGGTTGTTACGTTCCCTCAAATATGGTCGAACGAAGCAACGGCTGGATCATGCGTCATGCTCGTAAACAGGTGCCAACGGCGGGAATGGGGCTACTTGCTATCTGCCCGTCTTAACATGAATTGAATTGTAGTACCTACGCTTTTTTGGAACTTCCCTCATTGTGGAAATATTCTATTCTATTCTAACAAAGTTGCATGGGTTAAATCGGCTTGGCATCCGGCTGCCCGCAAGAGAGTATAAAAACTTATTACAATGTAATAGCTATTGTAAAATGATTATTTTGAAAAGAGCAACTGCTGAGTTTCTTGCCGGCTCTTCTCAGCAGAATCCGCTTTCCGAACTGTTGGTAGAGTCATGACGTGTCAAAGAGCCACAGGTTGGCCTACGTGAAATAAATAATTTTCAATTTTTGAATTATGTATATCAACATAAATATTATGTTCATTCCAATTCAATTGTTCCTTTTCCCGTTCCTTCTCCTATTCCTGTTCCTAATTCGAGTTTTTTTCCTATTCCTATTCCTTTTCCATTTCTTATTCTTTTACTTTTCCTGGTTCCGTTCCTTTTACTTCCCTTTTATTTTTTCTGCTCTTGTTCCAGTTTTTGTTCCTGTTCCTTTTCCTTTTCCCATTACTTTTGCTTTTTGTTTCCTTTTTCTATTCTTGTTTCTGTTTTTATTTCTAATATTTAGATTAAAGGAATTTACGTTAGTTAGATTTCCATAAAAATAAGTAATGACGTTTTTCATATGTTTTTTTTCATATGTTTATATAAGAACATAAACAAAGAAAAAAACGCTCATACATTCTTAAAACAATGTCGGTACTCAAAGTAATGATTTGCTTGCGATTCGATCGAGAGTCGGTAATTCCAGATTTTGGTTACGAAATCCATAAATTAAAAAAAATATTATTATTTTACTAACCGACTTCAAAAAAGGAAGAGGTTCTCAATTCGTCGGAATCTTTTTTTTGTGTATGTTCACCGATTACTCGAAGACCTGTGAACCGATTTTAAAAATTCTTTTTTGTTTCAAAGGGCATACTTCCCAGGTGGTCTCATATTTTTATCGAAATCGATCAAGCGGTTTTTAAAATATCAATAAATTAAATACTTTGTTTAGCTTGTATGTAATATAGTAAAGTGGGAGTTAGAAGTTGGTTGTTTAAAAAGATTTTTTTTAATTATTCATGACTACTCGGTCGAGTCATTGATATCAAAATAATCTCTACCTAACATTTAGGTTTATCCAACTAATGCAGGCTCGAAGAGTTATTTATCGTAGATTTATTCAATTTGAATGAGTGGTGTGGGCGAATTATAATTGCTTTCTTTTACATTACCTATGTATGTATTCAGAGGCTCGTGAAATCTCGAACAAAATGAATATTTATAACTAGTAAACTTTTTCGTTTTGTTTGTTTTTCTACTCGAGAGATTTCGTCAAGACATTTTCACAAATCTGCAATAATTTTTCTGCGTGCTTGGATTGTTTATTGTTCTGTATAATATTGTAATCCAAATATTATTTATTGTGACTACAGTTGATGTTTGCTAACTTTTTGTTTGAAGAGATTTTTTTAATACTTTTTGCAATAGCAAATCTTGGTTTTAAGAAGACGAATAACAATTAAAAAAATTTAAAACTAAAGACTAACTGTTTTTATTTTGTTTATTTATTTACATAAAACAAAAATGTGATATTTTTGTTTTATGCCATGCCGCCCATGCGATGGACCGACCAAATTGAGTTGCTGTGGCGGTTCATTGCACGAGTGTACCAGACTGTCGGCCAGCAGGGAGAAGTGGCGAATGCTCGTGAGGCGAATCATATCTGCCGCTAAAGACGTCACTTCGCGATGACCACGACCGTCACGAAGAAGAACGTAAGTGTGTTTGTTTGTTGGTTTGTCCTTCAATCGTGATTGACCAGAGCAACGGATTGACTTGATTTTTTGTATGAGTATAGTTGAGGACCTGGACAGTAGGTACTTTTTATCCCGGAAAATCAAAGAATTACCGAGGGAATTTAAAAACTAAATCCACGCGGACGAAGTCGTGGGCATCAGCTAGTATATATATATAAATATAGCTTCGAGCTACTGCGGCGCCTCAGCTTCAGTGGAAACAACGTTGATAAAGCTTCCTATCGGAGTTGGCGTACCGCTGCGCTGTTACGCCTCGCTGCAAAGGCAAGATAACAAAATAGCCTCAAACGCATACGTACAACAGCTGGTAGTGCTTCACAAAATTGATAGTAGGGTAAGGATACCGATTATGAGCTACCATTTAAGCTATTGCATAGCTTTTATCGCGGGCTTTGAACTGCGACAAACAGTTTGAGCGCGGCGACCGAATCAAGAAATTCCGTAACGAAAAAAACCTAACACCGTCCAGTAAGCGTTCAACATTTTAGAGGTTCTCAAGTAGCTCTATGTGGCGCAGTGGGCGAGCGGCCGCTTTCCTTACCGTATGGTGTACGATGTCGCAGGTTCGAATCTCACTCACGAAGTAGTGACAGTTCGCTTTTCTTGTTTGTTTGTTTTTTAATTTTTTTTTGCACAATTTTTATTATGCAAAAAAAATATTGCATAAATATTATAATTGCATAAGTTGATAAAAAATGCTATGCTATAGCTTTACCGCGGCAGTCCCCGAGTGCCACTTATTTTTTTTGTTTTTTGGCCGTAAATAATAAATTATTACACTAATAACTATGAAAATTACAATATTGGACAGGGTATTTAATGAAGTTTATCTATGAAAGACCCTTTAGTGCTGAGTATAATACTTTTTAACCGGCTTCAAAAAAGGAGGAGGTTCTCAATTAGGAACCTTTTTTTAATGTATGTTCACCGATTACTCGAAAACGCTTTGACCGATTTGGAAATCTCTTTTTTTTTGAAAGGATATACTTTCCAGGTGGCCCCATTTAAATTTTATCGAAATCGGTCGAGCTGTTCAAAATCAACAATAAATTATATACTTTGTAGTGGCGCGGGTGTTCAAAGGCTGTTTTTAAAAAAGAATTTTTATAATATTAAGTTATTTAACTATATCAGATAATAATATTAGAAAACTCAGAAATTACGTCTCAGGAAAATGGTCTCCAAGTATCTCATATACTAAGGGTTGCTAATATGAGATAGTATCTCATATTAGGTTCTTTTGGATTTAGAGAAAAAACAAAGAAATCGATTTAAATTAAAACTTTTTATCGGCGGTATTTTTTCAACATCATCAACATCATCATCATCATCCGTCCACTATGCTGGCCCAAAGGAAATCGGCAGACTTCATACTCCTTTGAGATTATACACACATTATGAAAAACTCTTAGGCGTGCAGGTTTCCTCACAATGTTTTTGTTCACCGTTAAAGCATGTTGTATATTTAACGCACATAACTTCGAAAAGTCAGATGTGGATGCCCGGGAACGAACCTGCGAGCTGCGACCCCCCGCGTAGGCAACCGCAGTCCTTAACCACTAGGCTATTACTGCTCTGATAATAACAGCATACTTCTAAAATAATATCAATATTATAAAGAGGAAAGATTTTTTGTTTTTTTGTACCGAATAGACTCTGAAACTAGTAGACCGATTTTAATTATTTTTTCACCAATAGAAAGCTAAATTATCAGGAAGAAAAATACATTATTATCAAAAAATTAGAGATCCTTAAGAAAATTGCAATAATCTAACCCAAAGTAGCAAAATTTTGCCAATAAAGTTCATAATTTGGCATGTGCTGAAAAAACTATTGATGATACATAAAAATTATAAACTACATGATTAAAGTACTTATTATTATCTACAAAAAAGTCCTGGGGGGAATATATCTAACTATCATAATTAAGTCACAATAGTAGCTTTTGTGTTCTAAAATTTAATTAGATCACCGCGCCGCGCCGGTAGAAGCAAAGGATGGTTACATTCGTATTGTAATATTAATTCTTTCTTACTAATATTATAAATGCGAAAGTGTATATTTTTTTGTTGGTTTTTTGGTTTGTCCTTCAATCACACTGCTTTAAAGCTACGGAACGACGTGATTTTTTGATATATTTAGTTGAGAACCTGGAGAAATATTCAAAATTATTCATTTCACGTAGGCCACCTTGTGGCTCTTATGACACGTCATGACTCTACCACTAGTTTGGAAAGCGGATTCTGCTGAGAAGAGCCGGCAAGAAACTCAACAGTTGCTCTTTTCAAAATAATCATTTTACAATATTAATATGTAGCTATTACATTGTAACAAGTTTTATAAACTATCTTGTGGGCAGCTGGATGCCAAGCCATTAACAGTTTTAACATACCTCGTAAACATTTGGCGACAAAAATTCAGTTTTGTGGTTTCGTAAAAACCCGCGCACATAGAATTTAACTTCGCCTCGGACTGGGAAGCACTAACACACGTTTCGATCTGTTGCCACGTGCCTTTTTGCGACAGTGGCGGCTGCGGCGATTAGTTTCGTCAAAACCTGACTCTCATATTTGGCAACTATCTCTAATCGGCATCCTTACTCTATTATACAGTTATTTATAACTAGCTGAGGCCGTCCGCGCGGATTTAGTTTTCTTAAAAGTCCGTACGAAGAAACGATAAAAATGACATATAAAAAGTAGATTAAATCCGTTTATCGGATGCAACCTCTGCGCTAAATTTCATCAAAATCGGTTCGTTGTTAGACGGTGTTGTCACTAATATCAATAGTATTTTTTACGAAATAACATATAATATACATATTATCCGGAATACGATATACTACATACATATACACGATATACTACATATATACGAGATACTCCTTGTGTAATTCTAACCAGTCTTTGAAACCCCCTTTAAAATCGGTTCAGCTGTTCCGGAAATTTTAGCAGTGTCACATAATAATTTAAACGTTTTTTGGGTGCCACAGACATTGTATCTGTGGCACGCAAAAACTAACGTTTAGTTAGCTAGCACCGATCCAACATTAACATTAATCTAAGACACACCTTTGCTATTGTGTTTGAATTTATTATTATTGTTATGTTTGCTAATTAATTTGACGTTTTGCTAATTTGGAATTCTTGAAAACTAACGTTTGGATTACCCAGATAATCACTTTCAATTTTTTATTTTAGATTAGATCACGCGGTATTGAAACAATCTATAAAAAGAATAAAGATGTACGTAAGTAGTACCTAACTAAGTAATAATATAAATAATATGTGATGAGACCCTTATAAAGTTATATACAAAAGATATTAGATTTCTGGTATCTTGATTTATTTCTTTCCAAATCCGAAGGCTCTGCTGAGTTCCTTAATATCCCTATTTCTATTATTTCTAGCGGAAAACATCGGGTCCCCAATATTAATCTTATTTATTACGGTTTAGTCTCAGCATAAACTATAGAAAATAATAAAGCAGCTGTCAAGACTACGATCGCAATTTTCAAGTGCGAACATTATGTTCCCACTTCACTAGACTGATTATTATTATTATTGATGGCAATTCCACAGGGTGCGTTGCGGAGCCACAACTTAGGTAGTGATTACGTCGGATCGATTAGTACGGAATTCTAAGTTTCCGTTCCAACAAATTAGGGCTGCGGTAATGATTTTCCCACTTTACGTCCCAACTACGTGAGGGCGATGCATTGAAGTAAATGGCTATTTTAAGGTGGTTCTATGGAATTAGAAGGTACCTGTTACCAGGCAACCTATTGTTAAATTTTTTACTGTTAGTAAAATCTATACGAATAAAACAGTAACTGGACAAATTCTGTACGTTAAATATATTCTGAAAATTTTAAATGGAGGACGCTTGGAAAAAAATGTTTTGGATATACTGAGCCCAAAATAGTTTTTTTTTAAATTTTGTCTGTCTGTGTGCGCATCACGCGAAAACTACAGAACGGATTTGAATGTTTGGTATAATGGTGGTTAGCTCATACTGCGGGTCATCATATAGGATAGTTTTTATCTTGATAAATAATAAGGTTCGTCCGGGACAGGGGATGAAAGTTTTTTATCGATCTTTCTTCATAACTATTTCATAGCTCCGCTTTGAACCGATTTTAATAATTTAAAATTAGGCATCTGTCTAATTTTGATGAACATTCGTTAAATATTATCGGAAATAGAGGACATCACAGAAATCAGCAAATCACTCGCATATATGGCACAACGATTGAATACTGTGCGCACCCCTTAGGTAATCATTAATTACAAATAGACAGTCTATGTAAAAAGAAATCGATGGTTTTCATTATATTATAATACTAGTAGACCCACCCCGGCTTCGCACGGGTAGGCTACAAAACAAACACAATTGTGCAAACAGTTGGGGCCTGGAGGTTAATGATTAAAGAGATATTCAACAATGCCCAAATTAGGAAAACAATGATTGTTTTCGCTGAAAATAATTTCGCATGAAAAAAATTATTCAATGTCTGTTTTTCAACCAAGTACCTTTAAGTTTTACCTAAATAGGTACTATACTTGGTTGAAAAAAATTGGCAAAAGAAAGACTTGATTAAAGTGGAATTAAACGCTGGAGATTATATTTTTATAAGTCCTCGGGAATAAGTTTTCTTAGAAATGCCTTGAACTTGGAGTTCATCTTTCAGTAAAGCTGAAATAAATCCTAAATTATTTGAAAGCTCAAAATGCTCAAGTTCACATTATACTCGTATATAACATATCTAGCTGCGATGCCACTTTCGTCCGCGTCGATTTAGATTTCTCGGGATAAAAAAGAAGTCTATACCTACCTGTTTACGCAGGAAAACTTATATTCCCGGCATAATAATATGTAGCCAAAATAACTACTTGTAAAATCTGCCACTTGCCTGTAAAAGAAACTATTTTCTTGAAATCTGTTCAACCTTTCTAAAGATTAGCCTGAACAAACAAACAGGCAGACAACAAAATAAATTGTGGCCCGCGGGCCAGCGGACTGGTGGTTAAAATATACGCCATGAAGTCGTTCATAAAATAATGTTTAATTCAATTTGTAACAATCACAAAACCTTAGAAATCATCACCTAATTTTTGGAACGTAGTTCCTTATCGCGCGGTACGGAAGGGGGCTAGACGGAAAAAATTAAGGAACCGACACTCGACACATTTTGAAACCGACACTTTTTTGTTGAATGTGAATTTTGCATTGCGTTCGGTATTTTCGCCTTAGAACACGGCGTCTGTATGGCCTAGTGGTTCCGGCAGTCGCCTTAAAGTTCAACGTCGATGGTTCGAATCCCAGCTCGACAGACTGAATTTTCTATTTTCAATTTTATTTTAAATAATTTCTACATGTGGAATTTTTCCCTAATTTTTTATTGTATAAATTGGATAAAATGTTATTGTACTACTAACGTCATCTGTTAAAAAACCAGAGTAACTCTTTGGTTTTGTAACAGTGCAATAGAAATAAACTAAATAATATAATTCATCGTAGTTAATCAATTTAATACTAGATGACACCACTAGTTTATTACAATTCCTTCACTAAAATTAATCGAAAGGAACTACGTTCCACCCGGGTGTCCCTTGACACCTCTCAAGTTTTTTTTTTTCTTTTTATGGCCTGCGATCTTCTGCGATGCCATAACTAACACGTGTTTGTTATTTAACATGAAAAAAAGGTTGAGTACCGTGGTAGTAATATACACGTGGTACCGTGGCCAGGGATAGTCTAGGCAAGCTTGTTCCTTCTTAAGCTGAAGGTATATTTTTAGGTCTGATCGCAGTCAAGCGCTGGTATCTATTTAAACGAAAAATAAAAAAAATATAATATGAGAATAATTATGTGATAAAAGGTAGTTATTTCAAAGTCTCAGGCAGACACTTCAATTTCATTTATTTGTTATTCAGGCTTGAACTTAGAATTAGGTGCCACAATAGCCAATAGATGCGGTTTGAACCTCAGACATATCGGATTTATTTACAACGATATTATTTTCTAATTTTAAATGCAGTCTTTCATCCAGATATTCTGAAGGTTATAGTTTAAGGACAAAGGCAATTAGATAGGCGAAACTATGACGTCGTATATCAGCTAAATGTTGACTTAACAGAGCATACCATAGTCCGAGCCCAAGTCAAATAGCACATAAACAACAAAGTATATTTGTTAGGTCTAATGTACTAAGCTTAGATTAGCCGGCTAAACTTAAAACTATCCGCAACCTAAATAAATCATCTCAACCGATAGGGGTCCATGACTGCTAGATATCTATCTTCAAAGCACCGACATATATTGTACCTACGGGGTACAATATATGTCGGTGCTTCAAAGGATCGACACAGACCATAATAATACAAATAATAGCCTAAACTTTAGGCTATTATTTAGGCCCTAAAAGCTAAAATAAGTACGTGGAAGGGCGGGTCAAAGAGAGTAACTTTGAAGGAAAACTGATGTACCTTTCCTGTCATAATTATGAGAAAGTCATCATAATTGCCTTAAATAAAAAACTTAGTAACTGTTATAACTGTAGGAACTTTGGCGTACGAGCTATAAACAAAGGGGTTGTTTCATCTTGGGCCAGGTACTTGTACGCTATACCAAAAAATAGTATTAAATCATAGAAATTGAAATAAAATATGCTTTTTTGTAATATTACAGTGAATAAGAGGTACAAATATAAAATTGATAAATGGGTACATCTGCAGAATGGCAACTTCCGGAGCGCATATCTGTGCTTTTGTTGTCTATGTTTGTAACAACGTTACGTCATCTTAATGTCATTTTAATTAACAAACGTCAATTGCCATTGCAATTTAAATGTCATCATGGCTCGTGTAAGTACGTGTCATTCTCAAAAAGAACGCCATGTTTTTCCGCTTTTATTGTGCAAAATAATTTCGCATTGTATCTCGTAAAAAGGACATTTAATGAGAAATAAAGAAAAAAAATCACCAATTCATGACCCCAAACATTTTGAAAGACTGTACAAAGACCTGGCCCAGGCTCCATATATATTTGAAACAACCCCTTTAATGAAAAAAAAGCCGGCCAAGTGCGAGTCGGACTCGCGCACCGAGGGTTCCATACTCCAAAAGTAAAAGTAAAACGATAATATTATATTAATTTGCATAATAATCGTTAACTTTGTTTGTAGAGGTTTATTGTTAATATAAAAAAAACTGCTAGTTAGACCGTTAGTTTTATTTTTTCTGTAAAATATACATAAACTTCTATTGAACATAATTATTTCAGATTTTTCGATTGGTAAACTTCGGAGATAAGGGGGGGGGAACGGTATTTTTTTAGACATTTTGGCCGATTACTCAAAAGCTATTATATAAAGAAATAAATAAAAAACTGCTTTAGAATGCACAAGTAAAGGCCTTTCATATGATACCCCATTCGGTATAATTATTTTACTTTGAAATTTCAAACCCCTGATTTTCCCCCTTTTTTAATTATACTAAAACAATTTTCGCGTTGATTTTATTTTTCATGTAAAATATACATAAACCTCTATTGACCATAATTATTTTAGATTTTTCGATTGGTAAACTTCGGAGATAAGGGGGGGGGGGGGAACGGTATTTTTCCGACATTTTGGCCGATTAATCAAAAACTATTATATCTAGAAATAAATAAAAAAACTGTTTTAGAATGCACAAGTAAAGGCCTTTCATATGATACCCCACTCGGTATAGTTATCTTACTTTGAAATTTCAAACCCCCGATTTTCCCCCTTTTTTAATCAAACTAAAATAATTTTCGCGTTGCTTTTATTTTTCCTGTAAAATATACATAAACCTCTATTGACCATAATTATTTCAGATTTTTCGATTGGTAAACTTCGGAGATAAGGGGGGGAGGGGGGGGGGGGACGGTATTTTTTCGACATTTTGGCCGATTATTCAAAAACTATTATACATAGAAATAAATAAAAAACTGTTTTAGAATGCACAAGTAAAGGCCTTTCATATGATACCCCACTCGATATAGTTACTTTACTTTGAAATTTCAAACCCCCGATTTTCCCCCTTTTTTTAATAAAACTAAAAATAATTTTCGACTTTTCTTTTCTTTAATGCTTTTGGGCCACTATTATACACAACTATGCCAAATTTCATGTCAATAGCTTCAATAGTTACTGAAATAATCGACTGTGACAGACGGACGGACAGACGGACGGACAGACGGACGGAGAAAGTCTCACCATAAGGGTTCCATTTTTACCATTTTGGTATGGAACCCTAAAAAAACCGGCCAAGTGCGTGCCGGGCCACGCGCAGTGTAGGGTTCCGTAGTTGAAAGTCTCAAATATTATTGCTGACCTAGGATAGTGCTTTTGTTTTATTTATGAATATTGAATAAATTTTGAGTTTCATGGTTTAAATACTATAATATTCTACAAAATATGCAACTTACACTACGTGTAATACCTAACTTAGAAAAAACAGATATAACTCCTTAACTAATGAACCCTACTTAGCCGTGATAGTTTTCCTTTAATAGTAGATTAGTAGCCAAGGGCTGTAAGGCATGGGAGGAGGGTGCAATTGATGTTTACACCCGAGCTAACTACTCTGCTTTACATCTCGATTGTGAGGTAAGTAGAAAAAACCGGCATTACAAGAATAAAACATTTTAAATTTTGAAAAGTTCTTGATATTGATGTCGTGTTTAGTACTCATAGTTGCTTTTAACATTGAAAAAATGCACCACAAACCAGATGGCTGCAGCTTTTTTGATAGCTCACTAAGTATGTTAAGAATACAGTCTCAGATAAAGACTTTACTCGTTTTTCTTTTCGCCACTTCATGAACTCGTCGTAAGTTTTCAAATATCCCTCCTTAGAACTTTCAGGCAAAATATTGTTAATTGCTGCTTCAGCTTCCATTTTCATTGAATCGGGAGTGCAGCTTATATCTTCATCACTTGCAGAACTCATGTTTTTTCCTAATTAGCATGTAATTATAAAAAAATCCCAAAAGCAAACAATATTTAAAGTAAAAGTTTTCTATTACTGCCTTTTTTCATCTTTTTTTTTAATTTTTTTTTTCCAAGAACGAAATTGAGCTTCGCCGTTCGATATTTAAAATTGATGACTATTATACTCATACAAAGACAAGGCTGAATAGCGAAGCGACCTCTTTTGTCATAGATGTACGCGAACTTTTTGAAAGAGTGAAGAGTTTTTTTTAATTACTTACCGCCCTAGGGCTTTTCTAGCTACATTATTACCCTAGAGCGCTAATTGGTCACTTACAAGCCCCATTTGGGGGTAATAAGGACCTACTTACCGAATATGAGAGATGTAAAATTCATTATATTATATACTACTGCTGTGAATTTTTTCTTGTATCCTATATACAACCATTTAGCTGGCAGAGGGGGGGGGACACTTGACTCTAATAAAATTTAGCACTTTAAAACATCATATTTCACAAACGGATCCCTGAATTGAAAAATGATGTTCCCACACCCACAATATTTTTGAAAGACCTATTCAACGACACCCCACACTATGGGATAGACGAGAAAAAAAAATTCATCCCCACTTTACATGTAGGGGAGGTACCCTAAAAAAAATTTCACAATTTTATTTCGCGACTTTGTCGGCGTGATTGATATTTATACCCTTGTCAAATTACAGATTTCTAGTACCAATAGTCTCTTAGACCAGGGTAGAAGCCTTATAAAATAATAAAAAGTGAAAAAAAATAATAGTAGGATGAAACCCATTGGAAAAGGAAGAGAATGCAACAAGAATGAAAGGAAAAATAAATTACGGGCGATCTGAGGTCGGGAAGTGGGGGAGGGGGGGGGGGGGGGGGGGTTAATGGTAAAAAAACGGTTTATCTCGATTTCCGGAAAAACTACAAGTCCTATGCAAAAAAGTTAAATGGCAAAGTTGTAGGTAATAAAAAGATCTACATTAAATCAGATAAAAATATACCTTACTATGGTAAATACTCTCACAAAATGAGGAAACGAAATACGAAATAACATGTAGTAAGGCCCAGACCCTCCTAGCCCCTATGAAATACCTTTTAAATTACATGCGTAGGTGACTATTTATTGCTATTTTAAGATAACTTATATACCTGAGTGACCTACGGAAAATTTTAGCCCATCAAAAGGTATTTCATAGAGAAGTGGGGAAGGAGCTAGGAGGGTCTGGGCCTTACTACCTGTTATTTCGTATTTCGTTTCTGCATTTTCTGAGAGCATTTACCATAGTAATGTATATTTTTTTTACACCATCAGAAAGTAGAGCTTTCAACGAACAAAACGCTCACCAACTTTTTTAAAAAAGCAGATATTTTGACGGGAGAATTTTCGATTGAAAATTAGGTGTTTTTTCAATATTAAGTCAAAAAAAAAGGTGAAAAAATAAATATTTTAAATCAGAAAAATTACAGTGTTTTTGGGACATAAAAAGGTAAGCTTTCACCAAATTTCGTGAAAAAATATTTTTTTTTTGTAAAAGATAAAAATAAAAAACCAAAAACTTGGTTATTTGAATTTTTCACATACATTTTGAGGTTATGTGAAAAAAGTCTAAATACAAAAGTTGTAGATCTTTTTATTACCTACAACTTTGCCATTTAACTTTTTTGCATAGGACTTGTAGTTTTTCCGGAAATGTAGATAAACCGTTTTTTTTACCATTAAACCCCCCCCCCCTCCCCCCCCCCACTTCCCGACCTCAGATCGCCCGTAATTTATTTTTCCTTTCATTCTTGTTGCATTCTCTTCCTTTTCCAATGGGTTTCATCCTACTATAATTTTTTTTGTTTTCAAAAATTATCTACCCTGGACTATCTGAGCTAAACCGCGGACAGACAGACAGACAGACAGACGGACGGACATGGCGAAACTATAAGGGTTCCTTGTTTACTACGGAACCCTAAAAATTCATCCCACCAAAAACATTATCATGTAAAATGTTGCCAGGACGAGACCATATGGCTCGCACTGTCAAAAAGTTATCAGATCTCATGTAGAGCAAAGCTTCTAACTCTACCCGCCCTAAATCTACAAGCCCTAACTTCACAAACTCTATACGTTAGTCAAAATAATTATGTGGCTCGGCCATTTCACTACATTCACATGGACGTAAGGTGAAAAAATGTATTAACTGTTCATTACTTTTCTGATAAACAATAGTTCTCAAAACGGTCAAGGTATTCATGATTTCTTTCAGACTCCAGTATTTGTTGCTAGAGCAATTCTTCTTTGAATTTAATTTTCTGATTGGTTTTCAAAGGAGACTCATTGTCCGAGATATATGTACTTATTGAGTGACGAGACTTTGCCGCTTTCCACTACGACATCTAAGTAGGATTTTCCCATTTGTTAGAACTTTGTTTTGTGGCATTGAGACTGGGTTTTCACGGCGCGGTTTACGGCCCGCGCCCGCAGCGATTGCGGGCCCGCGGCCTCCGTAGAATGCAGATTTGTATGGAAAATGAAGTTTCAATTTCCACCCAGTCCCAGTCTAAGAGTCAACCCTGCGCGTTTACTTTTTGCCTCAAATTCGAGATGGTCTATTGTTGAGATTTTTTTGCGAAGCCCTGTTTGTTCCAGTGATTGGTTCTCTTGTAGAGTTTTTAAAATTCTGCCCAAGATTATCTTTGAGGATCATCATCATCATCTCCCTCTCTCTGTTCCACGCTATGTGGGGTCGGGACAACATGGCTTGTAAGCCATATTGTAAGTGGTTCGGCTTGACATTTTACGACCGGCCGCCTGCCTGACGTCTACCCTCTTTGGGAATGCTTTTGTTGGTGGAAAGGATAGAACCACCATGTTTCGGTTCATTAGGGTAGTGCTCTGGACTGTATGCGGGCACTATGTTTGTGGCGTCCACGCATTGGAGAGCTTCCAGTTCTTTTTTATTCGTGGATAGCAATGTGGTATCCCCTGAAGACAGAATAACTTCAGTATCCTCTTCATCATCAGGTTCTGGGTTCAAAACTGTACTCACTTGGCATATAAAGGTGCTGAAAATTTTCTTCATAACACTAGCAGCTGATTCCAAACTTTGCAACTTCAGCGTTTTTCCAATGACATTATAAGGAGAGCTGAAAACCTGACTAGCCTCACTCTTTACAGCAGCGACACTTATTTCATCCTTCTTCACCATTGTATACACTTCTGCTGACTTTCTTTAAGCGGAATGGGCAACTGACTCCATCAATGAGTTCGAACTTCTCCGCCATCGTGGCATGTTTTTACTATACATCTGGATAAAAACAATATAATATTATGAATTTCTGCACAAAGATGCTGTTTAAATACTTTGTTTATTACAAGAAATTTAGAATAGAAAATAAATACTAAAAATTTACATATTTTCATTTGATTGACAAGCTGTCAATTATCTTTGAGAATATTTTGTATAATTTTGACATTAAACTTATAAAGGCGATAGCTATTTAAATCGATATGGAATGTTTACAAACAAAGCGCTGCTTACCAATGAAACTGCCGAGTTTCTTGCTAGTTCTTCTCGGCTGGAAGGGTATTCCGAACCAGTTGCAGTGGTAGACTCATCGACGATTCAAAAGCACTTGTAAAAAAGTTTATTTGAATAAAAAACATTTCTATTCTATTCTATTCTATAATGACAGTTAATTTCTATAAACCTATTGGAAAATCAATTGCGGAAGTCTCATACAAACAAGCCATCCCCTAATTTAAGGGGTGGACTTAGGGGGTAAAAGTTCCAAGTTTTAGGATTTTTTTGATTGTGTACTAATACTAGCTTATATCCTTCTTTTGTTGTTTGTGTACTAATGCTAGGGTCAGGAAGTACCCTAAGAATATTTAATCAGTGAGTTAGTTAGTGACGAAATTGCGGTTTTTCAGATATCAATAAAATCTAAAGTATTAAGAGCTATGCAAAAACTTTATATTATGTTTAATAAGTCCACTATGACATCATAGCCCGAGATTTTTTTATCATACTAATATAAATGCGAAAGTGTGTTTGTTGGTTTGTCCTTCAATCACGCCACAACAGTGCTACGGATCAACGTGATTTTTGCATGGGTATAGTTTGTACATATTCTACTTTTTATCCCGGAAAATCAAAGAGTTCCCGAGGGTTTTTAAAAACTAAATCCACGCGAACGAAGTCGCGGGCATCAGCTAGTCTGGTATAATCCAAACCGAAGTTATGAAAGTTTGTAAAAATGACGAAGCGCTTAGAGAAAAGGTAGGTAGTACCCTTGCGCTTCGCTTGGCTCGTCTTTGGCGGGGACACTGCCGTATCCCCTGATTTTAAATTCACCGTTTAAACTTTAAATATCAAATGAGAGTAGGCCGCCAAATACATTTAAGCTCCAATTGAAAGTTTAAATTAGAAATGTCTGGAGTGTAACAGCCCGGATTTTTATATAATCCCCGTATATAAGCCCGTTAGAATGTTTTGTACTTATAAAAAATAAATTACCTACATAACATTTTTTATTTCAATTGTTAATTAGTTTTACTTAACCCCGTTAGAATAACTAATAGCGCGAGCATGCAGACTTATTTTAAGCCATTGAGTTATAAATAAACCTTAGAGCTGCAAACTTCGTAGATCAGGAGTCAAAAATCCTACAAATAACAAAAACGCACATACGCAACTACATTTTAAAACTTAGCTAGAATCATATTTATTATAATAATTCATCTCTTTTAAGCTTTTACCTTACTTGAGAATACCATATAAGTTGACTCATAGTCATAATGATAAAGAAATCAATTTTATTGACAGAGCAACCACAATATTTTTGCCGGTGTTTCATGGTAGGAATGACATTTCAAAGCGCAGGTTACTAGAATTGGGTATTTGACTGATATTTTTTATTTCTCTTTCTCTTCTCCATTTCTCTTTTTGGAAAGTAGTTCCTTATCGCGCGGTACGGAAGGGGGCTAGACGGAAAAAATTAAGGATCCGACACGACACATTTTTGAAACCGACATTTTTGTTGAATGTGAATTTTGCATTGTATTCGGTATTTTCACCTTAGAACTCGGCATCTGCATGGCCTAGTGGTTAGGAGAGTCGCCTATAAATTCAACGTCGATGATTCGAATCCCAGCTCGACAGACCGAATTTTCTATTTTCAATTTTATTTTAAATAATTTCTAAATGTGGAATTTTTCCCTAATATTTTATTGTATAAATTGGATAAAATGTTAACGCCATCTGTGAAAAAAACAGTAACTCCACCAGAGTAACTCTTTGGTTTTGTAACAGTGCAATAGAAATAAACAAAATAATATAATTCATCGTAGTTAATCAATTTAATACTAGATGACACCACTATACTACGGCCGTTCAGAGAATGCGTTCCTGACACGTCGCGATTGAACTGACGACGTAACTTTGTAATGGCGTTGCAGTTACGATAAAAATATTATTGCTGGTTGTTTACCGTTTTAACAATTGATTAGCATTAAAACAACATTATTATATCAATAATCAATTAATGTTGTAATTTTGTGCTAACTGAGTGTCAAATAACTTGGTAAACAATATTTTTCTAAATGTGTCAGGAATGCATTCTCTGAACGGCCGAACTTTAGTTTATTACAATTCCTTCACTAAAATTAATCGAAAGGAGCTACGTTCCATCCGGGTGTCCTTTGACACCTCTCAAGTTTTTTTTATTTAATATCTTCACTATTCTCGGAATTATAAGCTGTTTTACTGTGACTGTATCTCTCTCTTTCTAAAACGAAATTTTCTATGGAGCGTGCAAAGATTTACGTGTATAGAGCAGCTGAATTGTGACATCAAAATTCACTAGCGCTCTCTCTGTCTAACAGGAAAAAAGCTTTGTAACTTATTTGTTTGAGGAAACTCCTCAAAAATTTACTTGTACTGTTATGGTAAGTGTTAGGTAGATAAAAATTAGAAAAAAAAGCGAATTATTACTATTTGAGAGGCCAATAATTCAACTCAGTTAACCTATTATTTAGGATACCCAATTACGGCTTTAGTGATAGGGCTTTATTTACTAGCCAAGGCAAATTGTCTTAACAAAGAAAATACCACTAAATATACGTTGTTTATATTGATTCAACCCAACGAAGACCTTTTGCCTGCTTTATTTCAAGCATCGTCTCTGTTCGCACAATTTTAGATTATTATTAACTAGCTGATGCCCGCGACTTCATCCGCGTGGATGTAGTTTTTAAAATCGCTTTGATTTTCCGGGAGAAAAAGTCACTCTCCAGGTCCTCAACTATACCCATGCAAAAAATCACGTCGATCCGTAGCCCTGTTGCGGCATGATTGAAGGACAAACCAACAAACCAAAAAACCAGCAAACAAACACACTTTCGCATTTATAATATTAGTAAGGATAAGAATTCTATGATCATACTCATGATAATTATAATTACAAAAATATTTACTTAAACGTTAGATGACCAAACCTTTAAAAATAAATGTTCAAATCCTTCAAAATAATGTAAAATTAAATGGAATATCAGAAGCTTCAAAAAATATAACGTTAAACCATTTTTAACGATACATTTCAAAGAATAAAGTTTTTTTATTAAAGTATGAAAGCCATAAAACGCATCGGTTACAGGGCATTTTCGGAAATACAGACCTTTTATTAGATCGGTCGTTCCTTCGTGAATATACGTAATTATCGGTTTATCGGGCGATTTGGGGCAAAATTGAATATCGTGTGTATTATGTTTAAGCATAAAAAGGAATGGGCATATTAAACCTTTGTAGAGTATTCAAATTAGGTGAAGGTATTGTCAATTGTTCTCTTTGCCATCGATCGTATTATTAAAGGAGTATATTTGTGACTTTGTTTACTACTTGTATGTAGGTAATTAAATCACATCTTAGAAGTACCTTCGTAGTTTAGAAATGAGAAATTTATGATATTCATTGAGAAAAAAAATTGGAAAAGCAATCAAATCTCATTGCCTTCTTCCTCATTTCCTTCGTTTACCGTCGGTTTTCCCATAGGTTTTCGGTTCATAATTTCTATGTAAATTTATTAATTTTATTATTATTCATAGCGGGATGGTATAAATCACAAAAAGTTGAAGGATTATTTAAATATTAATGATATTAGAAAAAAGAAACCGAATTATTCGGCAATAATTTGAAATTTAAAAATTTCGTCGAATTTTCGTGAAAAATGCGAATCACCGTAGGATTTATTATATAGGAGACTAGTAATAGCATATTTGCGCCACAGACCTCGTAAAATATTGAAAGAATTTGGTAAAAAGTTTTACGAAATACGGCTTCTTGTGAAATACTTTTGGATATTACGAAAGCTAAGTTGATCGCACACTACAGGTGAGCCGGATAAGCAATATTTTCAGTACCTTATTATGACAAAGCGAATGACGTCAATATCACGAGTCAATAGCGCTGAAGGTATTCAGGTATCCAGCTCAGATGGAGCTTGTTGTAACCTAAGATGAGCTGTAGGCGGGCCGCAAGTTTTAGTTTCTGTTGGAAGATACGCACCGGCAACACTCTTCCGGCGCGTATCCCTTTTTTCCGCGATATTTTCCACAAATATACGGTCGCCCATTAAGAAATGTATTTGAATAATTTTAATCACAAGTAAACACAGTTAGTGCCAATTTCACCAACGCGTACGTCGAGTTATAGTTTTTGTATTGAAAGTCTGCCAAAATATCTTTACGCTCGTATAAGACTTTATTTTACGTTGGTGAAATCGATCCTTAAGCGTGTAAATAGGTTTATTTTTCGCCTTGAAACGCTCCCTTTACTTTAGATAGCGTCTGCTCATTATTATGAACCGATTTCACAGGTCATAAGGTTTTACACAGAGCGACTTCTTGACCCTAGCAACATTTTCTAACAAATTTTTAGCTTCTGATTTTCTATACCTATACCTAGTGGTAAGTGATACTGCATTTAAAGACAGACGCAGACTAACATAATAGGGAATGGTAGGTTTTTGTAAACCCATAATATGTACTCCTAATTGGTTTATATGCGATATTGTAACGGAACGATACCACACATGACGGCACCGCTTTGTATGGTAACTACTACAGCCGAAGCCTCCTAGACCAGAAACAATTTAGTAAGATAAATAATATTATTATAGATTATCTATTTATTTATTATCTATTAGTTTGTTTGTTTGTGACCAACCCATTAAAGTCTTACTACTGAGCGCAGGTCTCCTCTCAGAGAAGGGATATATGCCATAGTCTACCACGCTGGCCCAATGCGAATTGCTTTTGGGAACATTATGGTGAACTCTCAGATGTGCAGGTTTCCTCACGATATTTTCCTTCACCGTTGAAGCATGTGATAATTTAATTGCTTAAACGCACTTAACTCCGAAAAGTCAGAGGTTCGTACCCGGGATCGAACCTGTGACCCCCCGAATAGGAGACCACAGTCCTAACCACTAGGCTATCACTCTTTACTTGCTTATTATCTATTACTTTGCCTTTAAATTTAACCAAAGTGATTACTGATGATACCGCACTTGACTGATGGCTTAAGGTGGTAAAAGCATGCGACAGGCGATTTTCGGTGAGCTCTGTGAGGTTTACAAATTGAAAACTATAATTCCAATTTGAATAATTTCAATGCAATATGTAATTTGGGTATCTTAACTAAATTCGCTTAGAGATAGAAACACGATTGGAAAAAAAAATCTCGATAGAAAGTTTTCCCAAACTTTGATCCAATAATCTCCTTTTTTAAGTTTAAACCTTGTTTAAACAGAAACGGTAGGTTTTTTTCCTGATATTTTTTTTATTTGTGTTGATATAAATAATTACTAAAAGCGGTGAGAAAAATTCTTTGATTATTGGCATCCATAATTTTTTAAATCAATTTTAAAGATTTTTTTCAATTCCCGACCCCTGAATCCATAATTTCCATCTCTTTCCTAGCACTGCAAAATATATAGCTCTATCCCACTCGTACGACCCAAACAATTTAGGATCGTTATAGCCCCTTAACATACTTTACCAAATCATAATATTATATTTCAATCATTAACCATTTATTATTATTATTTATATTCGATGTAGAGCAGACACATTTCTCAGTTCGTAACCGAAATTCTACAACTGACTAAGTAAAGCAAGCAATATCGAGATACGGCTAGATTCCATGAAGTTAAATTACTAAAACTTAAATAGGTAATAAAATGGTATGTACACAGGGTATGAATATTCAAATGGAAAATTAATTTTACATTTATGTAGAGATAGTACGAGTTTATTACATTTCGAAGCGTTAACACAGTTAAATATAAAATAACATCAAAGTAAGATTAACTTAACTGCCTTGTCTATGACCAAAGTGTGTCCATTCATCTAAAGCCAGCACCCCTATAAATATGGACAACTTGGGGAAATAAAAATCTGTAGTACCGAATGAACGTCATGTATATTTCTGCAAAACTTTACTTTAAATCGATTGTTGAAATATAATATCTGCATGTACAGTGAATTTGTTTTCATTTGTTTCTGTTGCATTGTACTATACTTAGTAGTTATTTGTAAATTAATGTTACGATGGGGCTGTCGTAGTACGTTCCGTAAAACGCTTCGTCCGAGTTCCTTAAAAAAATCGGCCAAGTGCGAGTCGGGCCTCGCTCTTTTAGGGTTCCGTTAAAAAAATATATTTCCTACCCATGGAAATATTTTAATTTAATTTATTTATTATTATTTGTTGTTTTAGCGGCAATAGAAATACATGATATGTGAAAATTTCATCTGTCTATCTATTACGGTTTACAAGATACAGCCCGCTGACAGACGGACGGATGGACGGACGGACGGACGGACAGCGTAGGCTTAGTAATAGGGTCCCGTTGGTACCCTTTGGGTACGGAACCCTAAAAAGGGGATAAAAAACTCAAGAATCTACATTCAAGACTGTTTAGGGAGTGGACAAACAGCGATTTTTAGGGGCAGCTATCGAGGCGTTTTGATTGCCATTAGTGTTTTATGGCCTTTTGCGTCTGCTGCGCGATTCAGCGATCGAACGCAAAAGGCCATAAAAACGCTAAAAGCCACAAAAACGCGAACGCGTTTAAGTCGCGAAAACGCGATGCAGTCGCAAAAAGCCATAAAAACGTTAATGGCCATAAAACGCGCAAATCGCTCAGCAGACGCAAGAGGTCATAAAAACGCGAAAGGCCATATAAACGCGCGAATTGCGCTGCAGACGCAAGGGGTCATAAAAACGCTAAAGGTAATAAAAGCGCCCGATCACTGCAGCTAAAAGTAGTCAGTGTGCCCTCTCCCTTAGTCTGTTGTTGTGTCGATGCTCAAAATTCTATCAACGTTGTCGAGATATTAAACTCATACTATGGGTAGGTACTGGATACATCTCACGATTGAATTGCTTAGTGAAAATATAAGGAAGGTCTAAGTTACATACAAGTTCATAGCATACGGAGACACGTGCATATATTATATACTTTGCAAGAGTGCTTGTAAGATCCTTTAACATTATGGTTCCTATGTAGGTATCTACGGCAGTAATTTGCACATCCAAAGTTTTACAATTCGTCTATAATGAATAGACACGGTTTCTCTGAAGCATACTTTTAGTATTTTTACGATATAACTACTTTGCTATAGTTATTGACCTTTATGATACTATCATAATCTTTAGTACTACTTCCATAGTCATATGTATAATAATATCATAATTGACACAGCTGAATAGGGTATTTGACTACTTTTAGAAAATCATCTTAAATTGTTAATAATGCTATGCTGAATGCATTTGCTCTCATGACGTCACAGTTCACATTTCAAACAATGACAATTCCACATCCCATAGGTGGTGTGGACTGTGACGTTATTTGAGATCACGGAACGTTTTCGATCACGTGACCATGGCCGGAATTATAGCAATTTTATTTAATGTTTTCTAATTAAATAAAACTTTATTTTTTAGTTTTGTCGTATGGAATAATGTTTTTAGATAATAATCTTTTAGGATGACACCAAATGAAACGATATTTATAATATAGTCAAATACCCTATTGTGTGCCAATAGCCCAATACACCGCACTAGAGGCCCGTTGGGAATTAAGTTTCACGTTTTTCAATATGTTTTTTTTTAAATTTAATGTTACAATACTAATCATGCCTGCGTGGAATAAGGCCAATACAATTTACGGCTGCACTCAGATATTTTCATTCATAAATTATTATTAAATCTTTCAATGAGCTCCAAGTTGATCATTTTATATTTAAGATCCCTAAGTAACGGTAAGTAGGGGAGACCGGGGTAAGATGGGATATTTAAGAGAAAATACGTCATAATATGAAAATCAAAACGTTTATTAAAAATCTCTTACAACCAAGGAACACTTACAGTTTTAATTAAAATAATTATAATCTTTTATGGCGCTAAATCACATATTTTTGGCACATGAATGAAATAAATGACACATGTTAAATATCCCGTCTTGCCCCATGATCAGGGCAAAATGGGAAATACTATGGGGCATAATGAGTACATTTTTTAATCTGGTTGACAACGTTCACATATATGTGCCTCTTCATCGTCATCGTCTACATCTGCGCAGGAATTATGGGCCCAGCCATGGCACACGCTACAAATTACCCATCCTTCAGTGGACTGTGAATATAAGTACCCACAATATATGCAAGGACAATCATTTTCATCGTCTTCAGATGAATTAGTATCCTTCTTTTTTGCATCTTTTGCTGTTATTCTTTTTTTCTGCCTTCTTTTTTTTCAGGTTTTTCCTTTTCAGAAGTTTACAATCCAGCCACTCCTCCCATTCGTCCCAACGTCATCCTAAGTCGTGGTCCGAGCCTCACAGGAGGCGCCCTTAAGAAGACGTTGCCCCCCGATGTCTTCGAGCCCT
Source organism: Oeneis ivallda (assembly GCA_029955525.1). Classification (NCBI taxonomy): domain Eukaryota; kingdom Metazoa; phylum Arthropoda; class Insecta; order Lepidoptera; family Nymphalidae; genus Oeneis; species Oeneis ivallda. The sequence continues at coordinate 15,584,091 of JARPMR010000002.1, read as the reverse complement.
AGAGCTCTTTTTCAAACCCCAGGCAGAGCTTCGCGCTTGCCAACCCCCCCGTTGACGCTGTTGCGGCCAGTAGGGCCAGCAGTATACACAATCTGAAACTACACGAAGAAATGCCATTGTATCAGAAAGCACAGCTCTAACAGCTCTTCTCATATCGTCTTCTTCCCATGTTCCACGATCCATTTTACGTTTGTAATTTCGTACCATAGTAACTGCAAACAAAAAATACATTTGTCATTAAATAGGTGGTAAAAAAAATCTACTCATAAGGGGCAAAACGGGATACTATCCCATTATACCCCGACCTTTTTGCCCCAACAGACACATTTTGAAAAAGTAATAACAGTTCTAACCTACAAAATTACTCAACGAAAAATCTATCAAAATTCATTAGTTTTACACCACTACAACAAGTATACGCGGTAAAGTGTTACATAAGCACTAATACCTACCTTCGTGCACATAGATTTAAAACAGAAAACTTTGTAAAAATCCTCCAAAAACCAGTTTTTTCTCGTCGCGAAGTTAAAACAGGCAGTGACACGTACGCACCACTCGGACTCCTGTGACGCGACTGAATACCACGCGAATGGCGCCGTGTTAGGCTCTGTTGCATTCACCAGTCACGCACACAAGCATACTTCCCGTCCTGCCCCGAGCTTCGTCTTGCCCCGGTCTCCCCTACCTAAATCTGTTTGTGATGCCGCAGTCCAATTCAACTCAGTTCCATAATATTATAACCATCTAAAAAGCACGTCGATCCGCTGCTTCGTTGCTGTGTTTTTGAAGGACAAATCAACAAACACACCTTCGCATTTATAATATTCATTCATAGAAATATGTGTGTGTCGTATGTGTGTGTGTATGTTTGTTACTTTTTCACGCAAAAACTACCGTACGGATTTTGCTGAAATTTGGAATGGAGATAGCGCATACCCTGGATTAATACATAGGCTACATTTTATCCCGGAAAATTAAAGAACTCCCGCGGCGATTAATAAATAATAATCTTAATCCACGCGGACGAAGTCGCGCGCATCATCTAGTAGATTATAAAATTGTGATCCAAGGCTCATTTGATAAGACAATTTAAAATGAGAGTGGTAGGTAGGTAAAACTTGATTAATTGAAGCTGGTCCCCTGCGAACGGGTACGGGTGTTAATGTGGGTCACAATGTTTGAGATACATTGACCGTGTAATAGCAGAGAAAGAAAGAAAACTTTATTAGAGAAGCTCGGTGTAGTACTTACATTACGTAGGAATCCTTACCCTTAAACTAGGAAAGCCCGTACCTAAGGGGCCAGTAACAAACAGAAACAACATCAACATAGCCGTAGAACTGGCTGAATCAAATAATTTATTTCAGAGTATAAAACGGAGTCCCTGAACGTCTCCAGGATGCAAGCTATATAATTTTTGTAAGCTAGACCTTCCTTCAAGATCGGTTAACCGTTTAAACCGTGAAAATAAATTTAATCTTTATTTTAAAATTTGTTGTTTGCAGTAACAAGCTATAATAATTTATAAAAAATTAAACCGGCTTCAATATACCGAAATAAAGAATAACTGAAAAGAGAAAAACGTCCATATCTTGAAACTACTGTTCCATTTTGACTAAACCTTTATTATTCCCTAAGTTGAAGTAAATGTAAGCAAACGAAAAACAATGATCACAATCCGATAAATAGTTGCGTATAATAGGTATATAATAAATGCGTGAACAAACATACATACACACATACATGATATTATCATTTCTGTGCTATAATTATGTATAGATATAAATATTCTAACTTAGATAAACAAGTGTAAATTGAAAATTTGTTTTAAAGTACAAGCTTTTAGTAGCTACCTACATCATCAGGCCCTGCTGGCTTTGAGTATTAAAGTTTAATACTCAAAGAACCCTGGATATCATCTAGGAGCAGAGTACTTGTCAAGATGAATCAAACGAGCCCAAACTCGATGGGGCTACGTCGTATTTTTACACAGTTCCCATAAGTACCTTTCAGCGCCATCATCAGACCTGGACATTATCTAGGACGAGAGTACTTGTCAAGACGAATCAAACGAGCCCAAACTCGAAAGGGTTACGTAGCTTCATAACAGAGTTCCCTTAACCACCTTTCAGCTCCATAATCAGACCCTGAATATCATCCAGGATCATAGTACTTGTCAAGACAAATCAAACGAACTCAAACTCGATAGGGTTACGTAGTTTTATTTCTGAGTTCACTTAACAACATTTCAGCTCCCTGGGACCAGAGTTCTAGTCAAGACGACTCAAACGAGCTCAAACTCGATAGGGTTAGGTAGTTTCATTACAGAGTTCCCTTAACCACCTTTCAGCTCCATAATCAGACCCTGAATATTATCTGGGACCAGAGTTTTTTTTTAATTCAATGACAAGCTAGTCCTTGACTGCGATCTCACCTGATCGTAAGTAAGGCAAGTCAGTCTAAGATGGCAGCGGGCTAACTTGGAAGGGGTATGGCAGTGAACATTCAACCCATACCCCTAATTGGTTTCTACACGCCATCGTGCCGGAACACTAAATCGCTTGGCGGCACGTCTTTGACAGTAGGGTGGTAACTAGCCACGGCCAAAGCCTCCCACCAGACAAAGAGTACTTGTCAAGACGAATCAAACGAGCCCAAACTCGATAGGGTTACGTTGTTTCATAACAGAGTTCCCTTAACCACCTTTCAGCTCCATAATCAGACCCTGAATATCATCTAGGACCTACTTGTCAAGACAAATCAAACGAACTCAAACTCGATAGGGTTACTTAGTTTTATTTCTGAATTCACTTAACAATATTTCAGCTCCCTGGGACCAGATTTCTTGTCAAGACGACTCAAACGAGCTTAAACTTGATAGGATTAGGTAGTTTCATTAAAGAGTTCCCTTAACCACCTTTCAACTCCTTAGTCAGACCCTTAATATCATCTAGGACTATATAGGGTACTTGTCAAGACGAAACAAAAAACATACAATATAACTCTCTCGAGTCATCATTGGATTAGGTAGGCAGTATTTTAAAATCATCATTGAAGTTTCTAAAACAGTTTTTCGAAATAAGTTACAGTTAACGAAATAATGAATGCCTTAGGCGAGATAGATGTCCTCCACTGTAACTTCTAAACAAATTCTAGAACATAAAGAAATACCTAGTAAGCAATTAACTTATCACGACTACGAAATTAAGGCTTTTATGTAACGAGTAATAATCGACAGAGATAGTAATATCAAAAAAATAATAATATATTTAAAAAATCGGCCAATTGCGAGTCGGGCCTCGCTCTTTTAGGGTTCCGTACATATGACCAAATCGCTTTTCTAGTCTACCTAGATAGTTAAATATCTTAGTTCTTAGATAGTACTAAATTAGCATATGGGGAAAAATGCTCGTTTTTTTTGGCCACAATTACTTATAAACCGCATCATAAATGGCTAAAATATAACTTATGTAAGTACTCCGCTTCAGATTATTACTCGTATGACAAGGTCATGTTTTTAATAAATTAAATAAATAAATAAATCGGTGTTTTCATTATTTGTTGTTTAAATACACTATATAATACACAATATACAGAAATTTCAAATTCCTAAGTAGTTTAGTTTTTGAGATAGACGCCGTAACAAAAGTGGTCTAAAACCGAAAACTTTGACGGCCCCCCATTTCTTCATTTTTGTAGCTAAAAAATAACTAGTGGTTCGCCCCGAACTGAGACCTCGCGGTAACGGTTTCCCATAATTACTTATTCATTCAATAGATACATGACGATCAAAATTGACATTATTATTATGCCCGTTTTCACCAACCATACCTAAATCATCCCCTTTGTAGAAGTCTCTTTACGTAGGTAGCCCCTAAATACAATCCTAACATCCCAATGTCATTTTCACCTTTAGTTGTCCTGTAGAGGTTCGTAATAACAAAGTTGACAGAAAGCGTCAACTAACTTAACATAGGTAGCCCGTAAAGGTTAGGGAACTGTTATAGTGAAATCCTCAAGGCCTCAATCAAACTTAGGTATAGTTTTTTGGAACATTCAAATTAAATTACTTGTACACAGCGTCAACTATCGACACGATCAGAAAACATGTAAAAACAAACTGCAACGTGAAGTTTTATTGATGTTTGATAAATGACTAAATAATAATTTTAATTGAATATAATATGTTACATATAGCTGCATTTGCTATATGAGATGAGAGCGCCATCTATTGACATCATTGTGAAGTTCTGTTGTTGCTGCTCATTAAAAGTTAAATAATTTAGTTTCCTTATTACATTTATCTAATTTTAGTATTTGTTGTTCAAGTACATGATATTACGCTAAAATTATAAAAGTTTCAAGCCCCAGCTTTCAATGGTTATTCCGTTGTGAGGTCAAATATAATCTCCACTTTGAAAGCCCCCCATTTCGTCAATTTTAGGAAAAAAATTAAAAAAAAAAATACTTTTGTACTCTGTTCCAAATTATCTTTAAAATGACGTACAGTAACCCTATGAAAAGCAAAAAATTTTTTTTTCTTCGCATTCGCTTCTATGAGAGCCCCCCTGAAATAAAGATTTTTATAACTTTTTAAGCCATTTTCGGCTGGAGGCCATCGGTTTACATATTATATCTAAAATTGAAGTAATTACGTTCAGTAATTCAGAAGTTATAAGGCTCTGACAGACGGACGGACGGACGGACGGACGGACGGACAAGTGCAAATTCACTCAAGTAGACTCAAAGACCTTCGCTTCGCTCGGTCGATAAAAGATATATTTGAACTCTACTTATTGAGTTCTAGACAGTGACACTTCACGTGCCAGGGTAAAAAAAATAAAATTTTATTTCGACTCCTTTTCCATGTATGGGAGCCCCCTTTATTTTTTAATTTAATTTAATTTTTATTATTTGTTGTTATAGCGGCAATAGAAATACACAATATGTGACAACTGTCTATCTATTACGGTTTACGAGATACAGCCCGCTGACAGACGGACGGACGGACGGACGGACAGACGGACAGCGGAGGCTTAGTAGTAGGGTCCCGTTGGCACCCTTTAGGTACAGAACCCTAAAAAGACTTGTCTAAAAATGAAATTGAAATGTAACGAACAAAAGTAAACATTGAGGGACCTAGGTATATGTATCCAAAGGGATACGAACTTTTGAGACTAATTTTCCACTTGAAGTTTTCACATAACGTGAACATTTAGTTCACGTTATGAGCGTATGAATCTTCACTTAGATACGCTCCCCCTATTTAAAATTTATAAGGATACGAAAGTTGGCTGGGAAACTCTGGAACATTGTGTGTATAATCCTTTGACAAACGACTTCCACATACAACGGATAGTAGTTTGACCAGTTTAATATTTGGGTTCTTTATTATATTATTATAGGTAACAATATTTATTCTCTAAATAGGTTTAGTATTGGTCTCTGCTACGCTGTAGAGCGTAGAGGAGGCCAATACTAAATATATTATGTCAAGAGTGATGAATTTTCAGTTTACTGTAGGTACAGGATCGTGATCGATCATTTCATGATACATATTTATGTCCAGCAATGGACGTTTATCAGTTGAGGTTGATGATGATGGTGTACATTGCAGCCCATGATTAGTAATTATTTTCATAACAAGAAATATGAGTTCGTCTTGCGGTACCCACAGATAAAATATGACTCGGGATTAAAAATTTATCTTTAGTTACTCTTCCATCTTCCAAAATCATATTCAAGTATATCTATGAGGCATCGAAGAAATTTATTCGTGTACTAAACTTGAAATGGGTCATAAAAAGGCCAATAAAACTTTTTTGAAATATTACCCACGCGTTGAAAAGAGCTTGTGGCGACCAAGCGATGCTTTTTCGATAGACGACAAAAATAGATTGACTACATAAAATTTATTTACGGCATCATAGCGAACTGTTACTATTGGCAAATGACAACTTTTTTTTTACAATATGGTCATACCGATAACAAATTACGCAACACGCCAAAATTAGAAACACCATACGACAAATACTAACCTACCACGAACCTTTGCTACGAACTTATGTTTTTCTGGTTCAGCCGTGGCTAGTTACCTTTCTACGATACGATGTCGCGTAGAAGCTGGTAGGAGTTTAAACCAAGGGCCCTTCATCATAAAAAAGATATTTAACCCCTTCCAGGACAAGCCGCTTCCACCTTAGACGTCATCGTCATGGATTGACTTAGGCACCTTTGAATCAAGAGTGAACAGGCACCCTCTAGGCAAGCACACTTCATCTTAGATTGTATCTTTACTTACATCGGCTTATCATCAGGTATAATCGCAGTCAAACGTTAGTCTATATCCTACTTCCTACTTATATTATAAATGCGAAAGCTTGTGAGGATGGATGTATGGATGGATGTCTATTACTCTTTAAAGCGACAACGAATGAGACTGATTTGGCTGTGGAATGGAGATAGCTCATACCCAGGATTAACACATAGGCTAATTTTTATCCTAGAAAATTACAGAGTTCCCGCAGGAATTAAAAACTTTAATCCACGCGGACGAAGTCGCGGGCATCAAAACGAAAACAGAAATCTGAAATAAAACGTAGGAAAAGGTTACAACGGGTCGGTGGTGGAGTCTCAGACTTGTCATAAGATTCACTGGTATGGCCTACACGAAATTTGAATTTGAATCAATAGATTTCAATCAATACACGCGATGTTGTCGAAAGATCGCTCTCCTTGTTTTCGATAAAAGCTCTTCATAACTCTAAAATTGATCTCAATGTGCTAAATCACATGATTATGATGGTTATTATAGCAACGGAATTGCCCCACGTAATATCTATTTTGATAAAAAAACACCGAAATATTTTTCGCAGTCCTGTGTGAATGGTGTAGCGTAATCTGTAGCGTGTAGGTATTTTAAAACTTGCGAAAAGAGATAAAAATATGTCGCTGTTCCCTCTCTCCACATTTTATGGAGCAAAATATTTGAAAACATGCTCCCACCTGTATGTGCACCCAAAAACATTTTACTACGACGCAAAAAGTTTAAAAATCCTTCATTTTACCATTGAACATTTAAAGGCAACAAAAATAACCCAAATGCGACAAAGGCATTATATTATAATGTTTTCCATGCAGCTAGACAAATAAGTTTTTCCTTATTGAATTTTTTTTGTAAGTTTCACTGTTAATCCTCCGATATGGTTATTGGAGACTTTATAAAGCTTCACGGCCTTCTTTTTTTAACTTGCTCTTTTAGTTTGTCATGAAACAGGTTCTTTTTTAGGGTTCCGTACCCAAAGGGTACCAACGGGACCCTATTACTAAGCCTACGCTGTCCGTCCGTCCGTCCGTCCGTCCGTCCGTCTGTCAGCGGGCTGTATCTCGTAAACCGTAATAGATAGACAGATGAAATTTTCACATATTATAATTTCTATTGCCGCTATAACAACAAATAATAAAAATTAAATTAAATTAAAAAAATTAAATTAAAATGGGTAGGTGGGTAGATGGAAATTTTTTAATTTAATTTTTTTAACGGAACCCTAAAAGAGCGAGGCCCGACTCGCACTTGGCCGATTTTTTTTTTTTAGCTGTGGTTATTTTTTTCAGGTTACCACATTGCATTTTACGGAAATCATTATTATGACTATTTTTACTCCACTACGGCAAAACCAAAAGGAAGGGTAATGATTTTAGTAATCTATGTATGTATGTATATGAGACTATTTACGAATATTCCACCGCTGCACCGTGGTGCCTAAACTACTGAGCCGATTTTAATGAATGATGTGTCAATCGATTCGTTATTATAGGGACAGTGACATAAGCTATATTTTATACGAACAAAATCAATATAGATGATACATAAAAAAGTGGCGGTCTCAGATTTTTTTGCTATCGTATCGTAGTATAGTAGATAATTCTATAGGAGGAGATAGTTCATAAATATAGTAAATACTAAAATATACCAAGCGACAAAAAATCAATTTTACTTTAATATTTCAGCCAGCGCCATCAATCTGCAGCTTTTCTCACCACTACAATATGACAAATATTATATCTTTTCCGTACTCGGGTTACAGTTTTTAAACTTTTATCACTTATTTATAGTAATTTCTACGTGCAAAAAAAATAAAATATCAAAGCATGCGTTACTGTATAACGTTATGCAGATTCCCATTACAAAAAGGTAGATTTATTTATTTACGTATCCAATTTTATACGATTTCCTTAGTAAATAAATAACAAATAAAAAATAAATAATTAAAAAAATTAAAAAATACGACTGCCCTGACAACAAAACGAACTAAAAAGTTAAAAACAAGTTTATTAGTTAGTCTGTATATATAGAAGCGAAAAGTCACTTTACGCGTTAACTAAACAAATAATAAAATTGTCATCGCAGTCGTGGGACTTCAAAATTTAAAATGTGTTCCACAGAGCGTCCCCCGACTGAGATGATAATTTTATTATTTGTTTAGTTAACGCGTAAATAAGTGACTTTTCGCTTCTATATATACAGACTAACTAATAAACTTGTTTTTAACTTTTTAGTTCGTTTGTTGGCAGGGCAGTCGTATTTTTTAATTTTTTAAATTATTTATTTTTTATTTAACACCTTTTAGTGACGATACTTATTAACCGACTTCCAAAAAGGAGGAGGTTCTCAATTCGGCCGGTATTTTTTTTTCTATGTATGTCCACCGATTTCTCCGGGATTACTGGACCGATTCACGTGATTTTTTTTTTAATCGACGGAGGATGTTTGCGAAATGGTCCCATAAAAATGTTAACCTTCAACTCCTCAAGCCTGATGCTGCAGGATATTGCTCACCTAAAATAAAGAGATTTAGGAAATGTCGATTACGAATTATTATTGTAGGTAACAAGTATGGACTACATCATGGAACTCCAGGTCCTAGCTCCTCAATCATAGGATACTACACTTAAAAGCTTAAAATAAAAATTCTTTTCAAAAAACCGACTTCTAGCGCCACTACAAAGTATAAAAATAATTTTAGTTTGTCCACGTTTGTTGAAGTCGGGCGGGCCTAAAATACAAACTATGAAACCGACTCGCGATGCTCGCTCGACTTCTACAAACGAGTCTCTCATATTGTGTAGCGTCGCGCATCGGTTTCATAGTTTGTATTTAGGCCCGCCCGACTTCAACAAACGTGGACAAACTAAAATTATTTTTATACTTTGTATTGGCGCTAGAAGTCGGTTTTTTGAAAAGAATTTTTATCTATTAAATTAGCAAAGCCAATAAACAATTATCCCAGCAAAATACTTATAAAAAATTTCAGCCCCTATCCTTGAGAAATCTTAGGTTTTATCGGGATAAATACTATCTTATATGTTGACCCGGAGTATCAGCTACTAGTATACTAAATTTCATTTAAATCTCAAACTACCTGTCGACTGGACAATTGGAATCTTATTAACACTTTAAAACGATATTTTGTGTGAATGGATGGATATTGAACTACAGTATGATACATTTTTGGAATCTACTCATCATTTTCTAGATGATGATTAGATACTTAATCTTGTTTTCGAAATTTTTTTTTCAACTTTAGGCTTTATTTTGGGACTATGGTCACCCTATCAATTTTTTTTAAAATTTTACTAGCCTATGTCACCCGGAATAAGCTAAGGATTCTAACGATACCTCATTCATCAAAATCGGTTCAGGCGTATAGAAGTTATGGTGGAATATACAAACTCACATACATACATACATGAACCCTGAAAACAATATACTCCTTTTTTCAGGCAGTCGTATAATATACTCCTTTTTTCAGGCAGTCGTATAAAACACGTGAACAAAATTGATTCTATTCATGAAGCTATGTCACTGTCAGTGAGCAGGGATGGATCTCTTTTCAGGGATTAGGTACCTGCAACCTCATCAACAAAAAATAATTATATTAGTGACAATAAGTATGACTGGCAATCTTTACGAGATTTTTGCAAGGAGAGTAAAATATAATAAACGATGATGATGCCCGTGACTTCGTCCGCGTGGATTAAGGTTTCTTGATTCCCGCGGGAACTATTTAATTTTTCGGGATAAAATGTAGCCAATGTTTTAATCCTAGGTATGAGCTATCTTCATTCCAAGCAGCTAAATCCTTCTGATTTGAAAGAAGGAGAAAGAAACATCCATCCATCTTACAAACTTTCACATTTATAATAATTTTATTAGTAGGATATTTTCATTTGATAAGATTAGTTCACAATACTTCGTTTGGCGTAAGAGTAAAAACGGCAACTCTTTGATGAATGTTCTACTTTAGTATATCTACGAAAGGCGGTATAACTATAATTCATGAAAGGGATTTAAATATCCATCGTATAACTTTGAAACTCAATGATCATAAGACTTATTTGAAAATTCTATAAAGTTTGGACAATTTTTTCCAATTTATAGGTCCCAGATTATATTGATAGCCTCACTTATATCTTCTCTTCTTAATATATATAAATTACGTGTCACGTTGTTTGTCCGCGATGGACTCCTAAACTACTTAACCGATTTTAATCAAACTTCGTAACTAGGTATCTGTAATTTGGTCCAACTTAAAAGATAGGATAGTTTTTTTGGATTGGGATAGTTTATTTGTTTTATTTATATAGATAAGTTGGCGGTACGAAGTTCGCTGGGCCAGCTACTTGTTATATTTAAGTGAGGCTATCAATATAATTTGGGACCTTTAAATTGGAATTTGAATATAACTATATCTAGACCTGAACTTATTCTTAGTTCCTAAAATTCCTAAAATATTATCCTATAGTTAACGCAAATAGAACAAACCCAAACAAGCTGAATTAGAACCACTTCCCGGTTTCCGATTGAGCTGAAATTTTGCATAAGTCGGATGACAATGCAATATTATTGTGGCAAGGAGCTTATTTGATGATGGAGCCGGAAGAAAAAATATTATGAAACGATGCATCCATAAAAGATTCCATACAAAAATAAAATTTTAATCTACACTTGAAAGTTTTAATCAATATAAAAGTCTTGTTTTTGAACTGGTTTCTTGTTTGAAAAAACGTTTCTTCTTGGTGTTAATTTATTTTATTAATTGTAGTTTCCTCATAGTTTAAACTAGTAGGAAACTTTTAAGCAAAAGCTATTTTAAGCTACTGAATGTAACTCTGTACTGTTTCAGGAAACAAAAGGAACTTTTCTAAGTAACCCAGCCAGTTCCTGTTGTAAACCTAAAACAAAATCTACTCCTAAGTATTTTCTAGTAGGTAGCACCTATTAAAAAAACTGTGTATAAATTGTCTAAAAGTTATTCCATCATTATTGATCGTATTCGTATTAGATGGCATTAGCGTCAAAGTAAAATAATCCTTGATTGTAATGATTTAAAGTCACAAATTCAGTACAACCGATTGTAACATGGAGCGAGAGACAATCGCACATCAGAGGTGCGATTGTCTAAAGTTTGCGTGTTCGTGAAATCTTCATGTCTGTTCCGTCGTAATGACATATAGGTAGTTTTTCTGTGAGTGTGAGGGACCTCAAAATTTCACAGAAAAATGGTAGCCAAGTGGGACTCAATTAAATATAATGTTTGATAAATTATTATTTAAATATTATCTACCTAATAATTTTGGTTGGGTTACATACCTACGTCTTAGTTACTTAACTATCCAATTGCTGCTACGTATCCCTTAAGGCACTTCTTCTTCTCGAGTCGACGGTCACCTCAAACACGGGCAGCCCAAAAAGCCGCAACCGCGATAGCTCGATCGGTAGCCTCGTGCAGCTCCTCGTTCGTGCAGGTTGTCGGGCACGCAGGGCACCCAGTCATGTGCGCAATGGTCTGTCTCGGATGTCCGCAGATGCACTCCGTATCGTGTCCAGAGAGGAAGCCCCACTTCGCTAGATTTGCCCTAGACCTCCCCACCCCTGCCCTGAGGCGGTTGAGCGACTTCTAAATAGGCCAGCTGAGGTTGTATCCCTCAGCTAGTCTCTCCTTCACGCTGATGTGAACATCAGCCAGGTTCAGATCAGGTTTGAGGTGCTTAGCCGCGACCTCCACATAGCAAGACGCGTAGTTTCAGCGGGTTGGTTGAGAGGCTGCACTGAGTTTAAGAAGCTATTCCTGGAGCGTAACCTAGGTCGGGGCGGTTTATGGTCAAATAGTATAGGTGACGTCTGTACTCTGTCTGCTTTGTTCTTTCTACCGAGGTAGAGACCGCTCTTCGCACTTCCGGGGGGGTTTTTTCTGCTAGCTGGTACAATTTGTCCGTCGGTGTTGGCTTCAAACACCCGGTTAAAAGGCGACAGGACTCATTCAGAGCTACGTCGAACATCTTTGCGTATGCGACCGTTCCCATGCAGGGGAGGAAAATTTCATGGAACGCAGATATAAGGCAGACGCAGCGAGCTCAAAATTTTCACTTTGCGAATAAAGAATTTCGATTACCAAGGTACGAAAATTCTTCTACGAAATTTTTGCTCAAATTCTTTTCCTAATTGTGCCAATAGTTCGGATCTCTATTAAATGCTCAAATATTTCGCCGTCGACGTCTTGGAAATCCGAATCGCCAATCAAATTCTCACGCTGAGCGTCTCATTTGTGGATAAAAAGCAATCGCTAAGGTTAGTAGCCAATGGGTACCCCCTTTATATTTCACTAAAATTGAGTAGTAGGTACCTAGTGAGAAATAATAACGAAAATTACAATACCTATGCATATCTCTCTATAATTTGCAAAACAAAGTCATGTCAACCTGCTCTATTATCTACCCAATCTCTACTACACTGTCAAGTAAAGCTTAAAAGCAGATATTAATATTAATAGGCACTTTAAAGGGACACTGAAAAACAATAAGAATGACTTAAACAATCTCTTATACTGAAAATATTATGTATGTACCGTTGTTTGTAAATGATGGTCTGTTTACTACTGTAAAGTATAAATTGAGCATTATTTTAAAACTTTAGAAATAATAAATTAATCTTTGCTTAAATAAAAAAATTAAACATTCGTGTGGAAACTTGCATGCCTGAGAGTGCTCCATATTTTTTTCAAAAAGTGTGTGATGTCTGCCAATCCAAACTTTGTCAGCGTGGTGGGTCGGCAAAGGGATGAGATGATGGTGATGATGATAAAAAATTTAATAGTGTTAGGACCTGTTTCACCACTTGCTGATAAAGTGCCAGTAGCCTATCCAAACCTTGTCTGACAACGTACAAATTTTAAAACTAAACTACTTCAAAAACTATTTTATCTGTTAGATATATATGAGACCCGTAGGATGCAGATTTGTATGAAAAATGAAGCAGCAATTTCCACGGCGCCGTTTGCACCCGCAGCGGGCGCGGTAACAGCGGTACCGCAACCGCTGCGGGCGCGGGTGCGAACCGCGCCGTGGAAACTCAGTCTTTACCGGATAGTTGTGAAGCAAGCCCTTAAACTCATCGACAGCTTCCGATCACGATACTCCTTTCAGAATGAGACAGGTTTATATTCTTATAAATAGTGACGGCCGGTGCGTCGAGGGACCGGATCTCAGAGTTCAGCTCGTTAATTTAATAAACCTTTGCTACCTAATTATATATCTAATAGAAATACAGTATTCTCAAGAGATAGCGCTCGTCTAAATTCTTAATCTGTAACAAAAAGTAGACCAAAAGATGTACCTACACAAATAGCACACCCGCTTTCTTTCTCCCACAAATAATAAACAATACGTAAGTAGGACTTTTTAGGGTTCCGTAGTAAACAAGGAACCCTTATAGTTTCGCCATGTCCGTTCGTCTGTCTGTCTGTCTGTCTGTCTGTCCGCGGTTTAGCTCAGAGACTATTGGTACTAAAAATCTGTAATTTGACAAGGGTATAAATATCAATTACGCGGACAAAGTGGTGAAATAAAATTTTGAAAAATATTTTTTTAGGGTACCTCCCCTACATGTAAAGTGGGGATGAATTTTTTTCTCGACTATCCCATAATGTGGGGTGTCGTTGAATAGGTCTTTCAAAAATATTGTGGGTGTGGGAACACCATTTTTCAATTCAGGGATCCGTTTGTGAAATATGATATTTTAAAGTGTTAAATTTTATTAGAGTAAAGTCCCCCCCCCCTCTGCCAGCTAAATGGTTGTATATAGGATACAAGAAAAAATTCACAGCAGTAGTATATATAATGAATTTTAAAGGAAAACTATCACAGCTAAGTAGGGTTCATTAGTTAAGGAGTTATATCTGTTTGTTCTAAGTTAGGTATTACAGGTAGTGTAAGTTGCATATTTTGTAGTATATTATAGTATTTAAACCATGGAACTCAAAATGTATTCAATATTCATAAATAAAATAAAAGCATTATCCTAGGTCAGCAATAATATTTGAGACTTTCAACTACGGAACCCTACACTGCGCGTGGCCTGACATGCACTTGGCCGGTTTTTATAATTGTTAGTTAACACATTTTCTTTATTTTTAACGTTTATAGGTGATTTACAACAGTGATGCATAAAATTTATTATAAAATTACATTAGGATTAGGCACTTTTAACAAACTATATGATCAATTTAATCTCATCATAAGAATCGTGCTTTTGACATATTATAATTAACGTGAAAGTGAATTGCCAAAATTTTAAAGAATGTTTCTTTAAAATTTTGGTAATTTCAATTAAGTAATACCTATAAAATAAAATTAAGTATACCTGAGATATACCTATCAACTAATAAATATTAGGTAATAGTATTAGTTTATTAGTGAGTGAGATTAATACATAAACTGTTGAGTTAATAAAAATTTACCGAGTACCTAACACTAATAAAAATAAAAAATAATAATCATAGGTGCAAAATAGCACAAAAAATAATTATAATTTTTGAAACTTTTAACTATTGGCTTACCTTAATAAATGAACTTCAAAAACTTTATAAACAACGTTACTAGCTTAAAAGAACATTAAATCATCGATTAAGGAGCACTATAACTTCTAAGTAACTTTTTCCACTTATTCGAAAATGTTTCGATATCGGAAAATTCACAGGTGAAAAGCTGGCAGACTTGACAGCGCGAGGAGTGACGACCGCGTCGAAGCCGGTCTGCACGATCACTGAACAATACCAGGCTTTCAGTGAGCACTGTATAGACACGGAACTGAAGATTTAAGAGACGACGCAATTTTGTACTTAATTAAAAAACTTTTTTTAATGCTTTTGCTGGCTTGATGAACGTTGCTCCCGTCAAAAAGATTTTTAATTTTTTTTTTTGGACAGATTTTTACGCTACTTCAAATTTTCCGACTGTTCACTGAGTACCAACACGGAACTGAAAAGTAAAAAACAACGCAATTTTGTACTTAATTGAAAAACTTTTAAAACATCTAGATTTATTTAATGCTTTTATTGACTTACTATATGGTTATAATAAGATCTTAGAGTATTTAATACTCAAAAAATAAGACAGAATAAGATAGATTGTAAATTAAAAAATGTACGACTAGATCTCGAGAGACCACACATTCCCACATGCAATTGCTCTATATCTTGCCGTTTCTTTTAAGATAAGTAACATCCAATACTCTTTAGCTGAATTCTTGACAAAACGTAAACATAATGCGTCAATGGAATTTTAAAATTGTCTGAAAAAAATGTTGATATTGGCTGACACGAATTTCAAATAGAATGTCATTAACAATTGTGCCTACTCCTTTGTAGAACTCCAAATACCATTATAGTCTATCACTTTGTAATCTAAACATAATTAAATGGTATTTACAGTATAATCACTTGCTTAGGATCCCAACATCCCACATTCAGGCAACCTATTTTATGGCGAGCAGACCGAACAGGCCAGGACGCGCCGATATGAAAACCTCGATTGTATTTTCATATTTTATGCCTTTTGAGTTTTGATGTTTTAAAAAAAATCTAGATGATGCCCGCGAATTCGTCTGCGTGGATTAAGATTTTTGATTCCCGCAGGAGCTCAATAATATTCCGGGATAAAAAGTAGTCTATGTGCTATTTATAAATTCACTCTTGTTTCAAAGATACCCAGATTGTACGTGTCAGGAAACACAGATCTCGGAAGAGCGTTCCGGACCCTAGCCGTGCGTATTATAAATGAAGACTTAAAGCGCTTCTTCCGCGTAAAAGGGATATCAACGACGTAGCGATGGAAGTCCTCCCGATGTTTTGCGGTGCGGTGGTAAAAGTGTGAAGGAGGAACAAGATATTCTCAGGTCTCCGCATCGGGGACCCTGGAGAGCTACATTTGCCAAAGAATTAGTTTGTCCATCCAAAGGGGCATTGCTGCCAGAATCTTGGGTAGGTACTATGCCGTGCTGTTGTGAACTCGATGAGGTTTTTGCTTTAATTTAGTTTTATTTTTAGAAGTAATTGAGTGTTAATTTAAAAATTACTTTACTTGAATTAATGAAGTATATATGAAAAGCGATCGTGAAAACGAAGTTGTTTCGTTTCATCTCTTGATATGTCTTCTCAGTAGAATCTGTTTCCGAGCCGGTGCAGGTAGTCTTGACATGCCTGAAGAGCCACGGGTTGACCAGCGTGAAATATTTTTGAAATTGAATTTTTTGAATTTGCATAAAATAATTATTATGGCACTAATAAAAGCTTTAGGGAGAGGGTAGACTGGCTACTTTTAGCGCCAGCGATCGGCGTTTTTCTTGGTTTTTTGTTCGCGATTCGGAAACTCGATTCCGAACGCTAACGTGAGCACACGAGCACAACAAACGCCAGTCGCAGCGATCGAGTTTCGTTATTTAGCATCGACATTTCCCGATTTTTAAACTCTGACCTTCGCTACTTTTAGCATCGTATCGAGCGCATAATGAGTCGCGAAAACGCGATGCAGTCGCAAAAACGCCAATCACTGCTGCTAAAAGAAGCCAGTCTGCGCTCTCCCTTAGATATAAACCTTGAAATATATAATCACATTTAATATCATATATCTACGTATCATGATATTTACATAGGATACAATTATTTTTTTCCAATTTCCATAAATTTCGTTTTTATATACCTATAGGTACACAGGCAAAATTTAAAACAAGCACGCACACGCATAATTAAATAGGCGTGAGCCATTTTTTTTTAATTTCGGTATCCTTGAACGTTCCTGGTAGTGATGTTACTTAAGAATATATTACATTGACATTCCAGTCTGCAGGAGTAGGAATATTCAACGACATGCTCTGTAAACAAGAGCCATAGATTTAAGATTGGTAATCGTTACGCACTACAGTCTAACTGGTACACTAAGCTGGTCCCTTGCCGTCATGTTGGCAGTTGGCACCATTGCTCATCATGTTTTCACTATCAAGGTTTTCATTATGTGAAGCAGTGGTGCCAATATGACGGCAAGGGACAAGTTTGTTATAGTTAACGGTCCTGTACTTTTGAAGTGAACGTAAATAATCTATAGTATACCTATGTAAAAATACGTATTTGTAGTAGTAGTTATAGTATTAGTTGTAGTAGTAGTCGTAGAAGTAGTTGTAAAAGTAGTTGTAGTAGTTTTTGTAGTAGTAGTTGTAGTAGTTGTAGTAGTAGTAATTGTAGTAGTAGTATTTGTTTTATTTTTATGGATAAGTTGGCGGTACGAAGTTCGCCGGGTCAGCTAGTTGTTTAAACATTCCGTCATTGAGACATAGTTTATTTTGATGAGTTCATGTCACTGGAATTATATCACACCAACTATAATGAGCCTTAGGGCCTGTTTCACAATCACCAAGTAAACCTTATCTAATGGATAAATTTATGTTTTGATGGATGATATTATGATATACTATAGGAATTAGTAACACAGTGCAACCTCGATGTAACAAATCGGAAGGGAACAAGTAAATATTCGTTATATCATGTAATTCGCAAAACTGAGGTTTGTTATGTTGAGGTTATAAGGTTGGTCTAAAATTTGTTAGAAAGAGGTAAAAGCATGTCGAAACCTGTCGCGACATGAATAACACACTATGGGAATTGATGGGAACGTTATAAAGAGGTTTTGGGTTGACAAAACTCGTTAATTAGAGGTACTCGTTAATTTACACTTTTTCTTGATAGTTGAAAATTTGTTATAAAGAGGTAGTTTGCAAGAAATTTTCGCAATGTAAAGGTATATTTTACATTGACTCTTATGGACAATTCAAGGGGATTACGGATTATTGGTTAAATCGAGGAAGTCGTTATATTGAGGTACGTTATATTAAGGTTGCACTGTAGTAAGATATTTGTCAGTTACGGTTTACTTGGCGATTGTGAAACAGGCCCTTAAAGTAAATAAACACTGAACCATCTGGGCCTTTCGATGAGACGTCGCGCCGGAATGAATCTTCTTGTAAAGTCCATAAGCCCTACCTACCTACTACACATTTGGGCGGCGGGATATTAATATCACAATGATAATAAAATAATATTACTATGAAAACACCTTTAGTAAATATCATTCGTCTATGGAAAACACCTGTGATGTTAAAAGGTAGAGTAAAACGAAGTTTTTACAACAGCTGTAGACAGTGTATTTTTATCTCTGCGATAAACCGAGTATTATTCCAAACCTTACAACCAACGATTCATTTTTAAGTAGGACACTTAAACTAGAGACAGAAAATTATTTCACAAAACACTGTCCCACTTCAGTTAAAACGCAGAAAATCGTGAGCTAGTAAGTAAGTGTCTATGATAAACCATTGTGATTGATTTGTGAATCGCTTGAAAATAGTAGCATGACGTTAACGCTTACGATTTTGTTTATTGTGCTATTGAAATAGTTGCCAATCGTCTTGTGATCGGGAAACACTTAAGGATAACAAAAGAAAATTCTTGTTACAACCACAACTGAATTTTTAAATCGTTAGGGCTGTGATTTGATAAGACACTGGGATAGACTCTTACCATGCGATATATATGCGATCCTAATTCATCACATCGACACAAAGAGTGTCGCCGCCGCCACCACACCCAGTCCTGAACTTTCCTTATCCAGCCGCTTCTCCCTACTCTCTATCTATACTTATAAAGAGGAAAGATTTTTTTGTTTGTTTGTACCGAATAGGCTCTGTAAGTACTGGACCAATTTTAACAATTTTTTTTACCAATTGAAGGCTAAGTTATCAGGAAGTAACGTAGGCTATAATTTATTCAAAAAAAAAAATTAGAGATCCTTCAGAAAATCGCAATAATGTAATCCAAAGTAGCAAAATTTTGCCTATAAAATGCATTATTTAGCGTGTCCTGAGAAAACTATTGATGATACATGAAAATTATGTACTACATGAATAAAGTACTCATTATTCTCTACAAAAAAGTCCTCGAGGAAATATCTCTAACTATCATTAGCTTTTCAGTTCTAAAATTTCATTAGAACGCCTTTATTATCGTATTGGTATATTTCTTCCTTACTAACACATATTATATTATATGCGAAAATGTGTTTGTTTGTTGGTTTGTCCGTCAGTCACGCTGCAACAAAGCTACGGATTTACGTGATTGTTTGGATTGGTATAGTTGAGAACCTGGAGGGTGACATATAGGCATCCCGGTAAATCAAAGAATTCCCGCGGAATTTTAAAAACTAAATCCACGCGGACGAAGTCGCAGGCATCAGCTAGTAATCTATATAATTACAGTCGGTACGAATTTTTGAAAGACACCCCGCACAACGGAGTAAGGGATAGATAGCAATGCTTCTTTATACTGTGCCTACACTGAGCTTATCGACTTGTACGCGGTTTCCACTCTTTGTCTATCTGACTCCTACAGCCATCTCTCCTACGAAAAATATGGCATACCTCCTGCCTATTGCCACTTCATTTCACTAATGATTTATTAGACTATGTCAGTCACCTTGGTTCTCCTAGGAATCCTAGAACGGGAAGGACACACCGTTTGATGACACTGTAAGGCGGGGTCTTGGTGGCGTAATGAAACACCGAATGTTGGATTAATACTAACTTTATTCTAATAGATACACTCTTTATATTCTTACACTCTACATCTCCCATCCTTTCATAAAAAAAAATTTGTATGTTATATAATTTTTTTTTTTTGTTATACAGACTGGTTAAATACATTATTAGCTTAATGATAAAACTTACTCACTAGAATTGAACAATTTTGTACGATTCTTATGAACTATATCTAATTTACCGTTTTTATTAATCTGCACATTTGGTGGCATATCTTTGACCACTTTGTAAGGACCTAAATAAATACTCTCCATTTTGCTACAATTTTCGTTTTTTATTAGAATTAAATCTCCTGGATAGGATACTCACTCATATCACACACACACACACACACACTCACTATAGGATTAATGCATTTATCATAGACTGATTTTCTTAATTATTTGCTTTTGACTAAATTTTCCCTTGCTTCTTTTTGCGATAATTGTAACCGATATTTTAATTCAAATGGGTAATTTTCGTGATTATATAATGGTTCTACCTCTTTAGTATTTAGATTACTAGGAAGTGAACAGATTTTCCCAAATACTAATTCGTAAGGAGTAAATCTAGTTTCAGAATGGACTGAAGTGTTATGTGAAAAACACCAAAAGGGAAGCCATTGGCTCCATGTTTCGGGATGGTTGTCTGTTTGTATACGTAAAAATGAGTTTAGGTGTTTGTGGAATTTTCCAATGCACCAATGCTTTGATGGTGGTAAGCTGTGGAACTTAAATGATTAATTTTTAAAAGTTTACATATCTCTTTAAACACTGAAGACTGGAATTCCGAACCTCTGTCAGTTCCAATTTCCCGTGGTAACCCGTAGAGAAGTATGAAGCTATTAACTAAAGCTTGAGCTACCTCCTCTGACTTTTTAGAAATTAAAGGATGTGCTACCAGATATTTAGTTAGCTCGCATTGCAGCGTGAGTATATATTTGTTACCGTAATTATCTCTATCTAGTGGACCTACCAAATCTAAATAAACCTTCTCAAATGCTGTTGTAGCTGTTGAAGTGATAACCATCGGTTCTTTGATACGTACTGCATGTTTTTCTTTTTGACATTTTTCACACTTTTTAACGAACTCTCTAACATCTTTCTGTAATTCTGGCCAGTAAAAATATTTTTTAATATTATTGAACATCCTTCTCATGCCCGCATGGCCACTTGTGGGCAAAAGATGGAAGTCGTTAAGGATCACTCTTCTATCATCTTTATTTTCTATTCGTTGTACATCATTTAATATATAAAATCGCGTCGCGCACCTATTTTGTAATGATTTAACTTCACTTGACAATTTTTCAATGAATATTTTATTACTTTTATTTTTTATTATATATATTTCGTCGACGTTTATTTGTTTACAGAGACTATCCAACTCCCTCACAAATGCGGCTCGCGTCAATTGTGATTGGAAAGCAGGATCAATAAAAATTGTCAACTTACTTTCAACACAGCAAAACGCGTTTCTTTCCATAGTAATTTTACGTTGGCTTCTAAGACTTTCTAATTCCTCTTTCTCTATAAATCTAAGTTCTACTGCTTCTCTTGGTTTCGTATGACTTCCAATCATCTTTGGTTGATCAAGCCAACTGTGATTTGAAATCATATCGCAAGGAGCTTGCTGTTGCATTCTTCTCGCCTGTGCCCTAGTAGTTACGTTTATATTGCATTCGCTCATATTTTTTAAATCATCCGACGTAAAAGAAATTCGAGACAAGGCATCTGCAGCTGCATTATCTGAACCCTTTACGTATTCTACAGTAAAATCGTATTCTTCCAATATTAACCTAAACTTCATAAGCCTGCTTGATGGATCTCGCATATTGAATAAGTAGATTAATGGACGATGATCCGTAATAATTTTGAATTTACGACCATATAAGTATGGGCGAAAATATTTTACCGCCCAAACTATAACCAAAAGTTCTTTTTGAATCGTAGGATAATTTTGCTCATTTTTATTAGGGTTCCATACCAAAATGGTAAAAATGGAACCCTTATGGTGAGACTTTCTTCGTCCGTCTGTCCGTCCGTCTGTCACAGTCGATTATTTCAGTAACTATTAAAGCTATCGACATGAAATTTGGCATAGTTGTGTATAATAGTGGCCCAAAATCATTGGAATAAAGAAAAATCGAAAATTATTTTTAGTTTTAATAAAAAAAGGGGGAAAATTGGGGGTTGAAATTTCAAAGTAAAATAACTATATCGAGTGGGGTATCATATGAAAGGCCTTTACTTGTGCATTTATTTATTTCTATATATAATAGTTTTTGATTAATGGGCCAAAATGTCGAAAAAAATACCGTTCCCCCCCCCCCCCCCCCCCCTTATCTCCGAAGTTTACCAATCGAAAAATCTGAAATAATTATGGTCAATAGAGGTTTATGTATATTTTACAGGAAAAATAAAATGAACGCGAAAATTATTTTAGTTTAATTAAAAAAGGGGGAAAATCAGGGGTTTGAAATTTCAAAGTAAGATAATTATACCGAGTGGGGTATCATATGAAAGGCCTTTACTTGTGCATTCTAAAACAGTTTTTTATTTATTTCTATATATAATAGTTTTCGATTAATCGGCCAAAATGTCGAAAAAAAATACCGTTCCCCCCCCCCTTATCTCCGAAGTTTACCAATCGAAAAATCTGAAATAATTATGATCAATAGAGGTTTATGTATATTTTACAGGAAAAATAAAATCAACGCGAAAATTATTTTAGTTTGATTAAAAAAAGGGGGAAAATCGGGGGTTTGAAATTTCAAAGTAAGATAACTATACCGAGTGAGGTATCATATGAAAGGCCTTAACTTGTGCATTCTAAAACAGTTTTTTATTTATTTCTATATATAATAGTTTTTGAGTAATCGGCCAAAATGTTGAAAAAAATACCGTTCCCCCCCTTATCTCCGAAGTTTACCAATCGAAAAATCTGAAATAATTATGGTCAATAGAGGTTTATGTATATTTTACAGAAAAAATAAAATGAACGCGAAAATTATTTTAGTTTAATTAAAAAAGGGGGAAAATCAGGGGTTTGAAATTTCAAAGTAAGATAATTATACTGAGTGGGGTATCATATGAAAGGCCTTTACTTGTGCATTCTAAAACAGTTTTTTATTTATTTCTAGATATAATAGTTTCTGATTAATCGGCCAAAATGTCGAAAAAAATACCGTTCCCCCCCTTATCTCCGAAGTTTACCAATCGAAAAATCTGAAATAATTATGGTCAATAGAGGTTTTTGTATATTTTACAGGAAAAATAAAACCAACGCTCTAACTATCTTAGTTTTTTTTATATTAACAATAAACCTCTACAAACAAAGTTAATGATAAATAAGCAAATTAATATAATATTATCGTTTTACTTTTACTTTTGGAGTATGGAACCCTCGGTGCGCGAGTCCGACTCGCACTTGGCCGGCTTTTTTTAAAGCTCTGCTAGCATAAGCTACTGGACGACCGTCCGAATTCGATAGGATGGCTCCTATCGCGTAACCCGATGCGTCTGTTTATACGATAAACTCGTTAGCTTCTGAAAAATCTGGGTATTGCAATACTGGAGGTGAAACTATACAACTTTTCAGAGTTTGAAATGATTTTTGGCACTCTTCATCCCAAATAAAAGAGACATTTTTCCTACACAGTTTATGTAAAGGATAAACTTTTTCCGCAAAATTTGGTATCAATTTCCTATAATAGTTGACAAAGGCTGTGAATCGCTTGACCTCGTCAACAGACTTTGGACAAGGATAATTTTTAACAACTTCTATTTTCCCTGGATCCGGCAAGACACCTTCCTTTGATACTACATGCCCTAAATAATTAATTTCCTTTTTGAAAAATTCGCATTTTGTAGGGTTAAGTTTAAGATTGACTTTGCGTAACCTCTCAAAAACATCTTGTAAATTTTTCGACTTTACTGCCAAATTCCTTCCGAAAACAATTAAATCATCTTGATAAACTAAGCATTTTTCATATGTAAGACCCGCCATAGCCATTGTCATCATACGAGAAAATGAAGAAGGGCTAGTTTTCAACCCCATAGGCATTCTTGTCAGTTGATAACGTCCCGAAGAAAATGCTGTATATTTTCGGCTGTCTTTCTCAAGTTCAACATTATGAAAGCCTTGGTATAAATCTAAATGACTGAAATAAATACATCTGACAAAGAATCTAGTATTTCGGTTATGTTTGGGAGAGGGAATTTATCGTCTTGAATACAGTTGTTTAATTTCCTATAATCGATTACTAATCTCCATTTTTTCACACCAGTAGTGTCAAGCTTTTTTGGAACTAATAACACGGGGCTACTCCATTCACTTGTACTCTCCTCAATAATTCCTTCCTCCAACATTTTTCCTATCTGTCTATCAATTTCTTTCTTCTAAGCGTGAGGTAATCTATATTATGGTTTAGAGAATATAGGAGACACATTCGGCTTTAGAGTTATCGAGTGCTTATAAATATTAGTCGTGGCTAATCTATCCCCTGGTAAATAAAATACGTCACTATACTTTGCGCATAGGTTCCCTACAGAAACCTGTTCTTCATTATTTAGATGGTCTAATTGCAACGATGAAAACAATTTCTTAACACGATCAGCATTCGATTCGCAGTTCGTAAAAGCGCATATTTTATAATCACAAGCTCTATGAATAATCGGTTTGATTTCATTCAGTGTAAAATGATGCTCCGTAGTGTTTAATATTTTTATAGGTATTCTGCCACATATTGGTTTAACCAGCGAACTTGCTAAGTAAATCCCGTCATTGATATCTGACGCGCAGACTACGCACTCATCTGTAAAGTCTGTTTGTATATAGTGAATCGACTCGCATCTTGGTGGTATCTCCAAACGCTTATTATTGTCTACAGTATAAATTGAAAAATTAATTTCATTATTACAAGTAGTCAATGTTATTTTATTTAGATTAAAATTTAATACCGCTTTATATTTTGTCAGAAAATCTTGTCCGATGATGCCATTCGCTCTAATTGGCAAGTAATTAAATATATAAAATTTATTCTTAAGTTTAAATAACAATATCCAAGCGTTGTAATCGTACCTCCTACACCTGTTATGGTGATGTTTTCTTTGCAATATGAAATTTGATTTTCTAGAACATGTTTATACTTTATACTTAGCTGAGATCGATGCTCCCGTATCGAGTAACCAATTATATGAATGATTATTTAAGGATAAGCTAATTGAACAATTACTATTACATGACAATATTTTAGTCACGAAAAAATTTTTTTTCTGTATTTGTTGGTTCCGGTTTTGCTTCCGGTTCTGATAAAACATTAATATTTTTATTGCTCATCCTTTGATTTCGATTATAATTATTATGATAGTATGACCTACCTCTGTATGGCCGGCCGCGGGACGAAGCCTGCTGCTGGTGTTGGTTGCGAGGCCCACTCCATCCACCGCGCCGCCCGTTATTGTTATAAACTCCTCCCCGCGCTGAGGCCTACGCTGATGATATGTTTGGTTCGCGTATCCTCGCCGTCCTGTTGTAAAATTCTGCCTGAAACCTCTATTATTATGGTAAATACCAAGATATTCGCCAAAACTTGCCGACGAAGACATTTCTTCATCTTGTGCCGCCTAAATCGCCTCCTTGAGGGAACTGAAATTTCTAGACGCTATTATAGTGCTCAATCTTCGGTTTCGCAAGCCATCGGCAATTTTTTTTTACCGCATGTTGTTCATTTATTGGTTTGAGAAAATTGTAACCTTCGGTATTCCCTTTGGCCTGCGACACCGTGAGATTCACGAACAGATCGGATATTTGTTTGCCGTAGTCTTTTATTGACAAGTCGTTCTGCCTTATTGAGTTAAGTTTGGTCTGGATAGCTGTTGCAGACTTTTGAGGCAATAAAACCCTTTTCATGTCACTCACTAACTCATCCACACCTGGGTAGTCGGGAGACAATTCCAATTTTGCAGATTGGGATAATCTATTTTTTAATACAAAATTAACCAGTTGTCTCCTGCATTCAGGTGCAGTAAGTATGGAATTGTAATATTCGATCCCATCAATTGTTTGGTGTTTGCCTCCTCATCAGTCATGAGGGGCAATAAATTTAATGCCACTTTAATATCGAAAGTAGCCATTGTTATATAATCTTTACTTTTACATACTTTACACAGCTCAATTACGTCAGTGTATGTATTCTGAAATTTCTCAATGTACTTATAAATTATCTCAGAATCGCTACTTGATACTTTGCCTTTCTTAATATCGCTTGATATTTGAGACACATAATTAGTATATCTTATAAAAATATTATTTGCTTCACCTAATTAGGGTTCCGTACCAAAATGGTAAAAATGGAACCCTTATGGTGAGACTTTCTCCGTCCGTCTGTCTGTCCGTCTGTCACAGTCGATTATTTCAGTAACTATTAAAGCTATCGACATGAAATTTGGCATAGTTGTGTATAATAGTAGCCCTACATCATTTGAATAAAGAAAAATCGAAAATTATTTTTAGTTTTATTAAAAAAGGGGGAAAATCGGGGGTTTGAAATTTCAAAGTCAAATAACTATACCGAGTGGGGTATCATATGAAAGGCCTTTACTTGTGCATTCTAAAACAATTTTTTATTTATTTCTATATATAATAGTTTTTGAGTAATCGGCCAAAATGTCGAAAAAAATACCGTTCCCCCCACCCTTATCTCCGAAGTTTACCAATCGAAAAATCTGAAATAATTATGGTCAATAGGGGTTTATGTATATTTTACAGGAAAAATAAAACCAACTAGCATAGTTTTTTTGACCGAGCGAAGCGAGGTCTCTGAGTTTACTAGAGCGATTTGCACTTGTCCGTCCGTCCGTCCGTCTGTCCGTCCGTCCGTCCGTCCGTCCGTCTGTCAGAGCCTTATAACTTTTGAATTACTGAACGTAATTACTTCAAATTTAGATATAGGGGAGCTTCCAAAGTGGCGATTTAATACGCTCGCTTGAAGACGCTCTCTGGGAAAATTTTCTATATATTTTCAAGTTGTACTTATTTTCTTACTTCACTTGTATCCTGTACTTGAACAACAAATACTAACATTATATGAATATTATAAAGAAACGAGATTATTTAATTTTTAATGAGCATCAGTAAATTTCACATAGCTTCACAATAATGCTAACAGATGGCGCAGTCATTAACTATTCCATTGAAATAGGAGTTACGACTACGATTTATCCCAAAAACAGTTTTGCGTCGACCATTATTATTTAGGTACATAATATAATAACATATTATTCAATTAAAATTATTCTTTAGTTAAATATCATTTTGTATATTTTCTATTCGCGTCGATAGATGACGATTTGTACAGATATGCCCCTAACCCGTTTTCACTCGTTAGTACCTACATAATAATTCAATGTTTTCACTGACGTTCCCTAACCTTTACGGGCTACCTATGATAAGTTATGTGATGATTACTGTCAACTTCTTTATCACGATCCTGTATGGGACACCTAAAAGGACATTGGGACGGATGTTAGTACTTAGGATTGTGTTTTGGAGCTACCTACGTAAAGAGACTCCTACATAGGGGATGATTTAGGTATGTTTGGTGAAAACGGGCGTAATAATAATAATGTCAGTTTTGGTCGTCATGTATCGATTGAATGAATAATCATGGGATACCGTTACCGCGAGGTCTCAGTTCGGGGCGAACCACTAGTTTATATTAACAATAAACCTCTACAAACAAAGTTAACGATAAATAAGCAAATTAATATAATATTATCGTTTTACTTTTACTTTTGGAGTACGGAACCCTCGGTGCGCGAGTCCGACTCGCGCTTGGCCGGCTTTTTTTTATTCAGTAGACTCTCAGTTCTACGACTTGGACCCACTTTAATCAAGTATACTTACTCTTATTTCTTTAATTTCATTACATAATAATTCTAAAGTAGATGCCATAACTTATAATAACAATAACATAGTAGGTATACGCAGTTTATCTCTATCGAATACATTTTATTAATTCTACACTTAAGTATCCATACCGTAATTTGATGCGTGATTATTGTATTTTCAGTTCAATGCACTTAGAATAATAAAGTATTTGTAGTTTATACACGTAATAGTTCTACACAGGTTTAGGTAAATGGAATAAAGTTACTGTATGACACTGCACATAATTTCGAACGATTTCACTTTTAAACTTCCGCACTGACCCTAGGTGATTGGGGAATTACACGCAGGAACGAACGCCGCAGGGTGTGATGGTGGAATTGTTGATCAATCCACTGAAGATGGCATTTTTTGTACAAGCTGTATGCCTCATATAGTACTCCCAACAACATTACAGTCAACATTATGAGTAAAATAATATTCGTGGTGCTAATATGCATCCTAATTTTTTCCACGGATGCCTGGTTTGAACCATCGGCCGCGTTTTGGGCAATGATAACCTCTTCTTTTGTACTTCCTGCACCCATCTTCCGTGAAACAGTCTTTTAACGGTTTTAACGACGCCGTCCACAGCATAATAATATAACCATTATGACGACTACTATTAACGCAGCTGACATTGCAAAAATCATAAACCAGTCTTTAAAAAAGTTATCAATTTCCAATAGTATTTTATTACTTGATTCACACATGTTCAAATAAAAAAAACCCAATAAACCTATCTGTACTGCGCGGATGGCCCGGATGCCATATAAGGCAGGGTCGCCATGTAAGGCGGGGTCTTGGTGGCGTGATGAAACACCGAATGTTGGATTAATACTAACTTTATTCTAATAGATACACTCTTTATACACTCTACAACACATCTTCAGGCATTGAGGTATTTGACGACAACCAGCAAATTTATCCTTCGATGACGACCACCCCCACAATATAACAAAAATTAAGTACTTCTTAAGAAGCGATTTACGCTTCTACTTATTGTCTTTACAATAATAATTCATATTTTACGCTCGATTATAGTTTATGATGAGCTCTTATTTCCATAATATTTCTGTCCAACTACTATGCACAAACGTCGAATTTTCTCTACTGTTCCGGACATTATAGTCGACAAAATTTCGTTTTGTATTTTACACCAATAGATTTTTTTGTAAATCACCATTTAAGTACATTTATTTAGATATTTTCAAAAGAACATTAAATGTGTTGAACATGAAATAGTAATAATATTAAGCTTGTGTTGGAGTGGGCACGACATTATATTGCAACGTATACCCGATATAAATAAAGAGCCACAAATAGGTAGTACCTATAGGTACTTTAGGATTTCCTAAAGTACCTATAGGTACTTTACAAAATTCACGTTTTCCAGAGCGCTTAGAATAGAATAGAATAGAAATATTTTTTATTTAAAATAATCTTTTACTAGTGCTTTCCAATCATCAAATAAATCTACCACTGGTTCAGAATGCCCTTCCTACCGAGAAGAACCATCAAGAAACTCGGCGGTTGCTCTTTTTCAATATACAATAGGTACTATGCTATTTATGCAGTGCAGTGTTTCCACAATGAGGGGAAGTTCCAAAATGCATACTTACAATTCAATAAATGTTAAGATGGGCAGACAGAAAGCAGCCCCATTCCCGCCGGTGGCACCCGTTCACGGGCATGACGCATGACCCAGCCGTTGCTTCGCTCATCCCGGGAAAACTCTACTACATAGTTTTAACTAGTGCTCTGGAATTGAGCAACAGGTCCTAAAGTGTGTACACTACCTATTTTTTGATATTATGTTTATTTACCTGCTTTTATAATAATATTATGCATTCTGACAGTTAGCGAATAATTTAAATTCTTCATGTTTTGACATAATCAAATATTTTTCGTAAAAGGAATTTTATCCTCTAAAAGGCATTTTTTTAAACTACAAAATTAGACGAAAACGCTGTAAATCTTTCACAAATAGGCATTTGGTTGAAAGTAATAGTTACAAGACGCAAACATAAATTCAATAAATTTATCAATTTCGCAATAAAAATAGTTTAACGGAACACAGAGACGTGCAGAGTTCAAACAAAATAACTCCCAAGACGCTTATATTACGGTTTGTTAGAAAGTTGCGCACGTCAACGTAAACAAGTGCTAACAGTAAAGTAGTAAAAATATTTATCAGGTAGGTAGGTAATATATGAATTTACACCTTTTGTTTGTTTGTTTGTGCCGAATAGGCTCTGTAACTACTGGACCGTTTTTAACCATTTTTTCACCAATAGAAAGCTAAGTTATCAAGAAGTAACTTAGGCCATAATTTATTTTCAAAAAAAGTAGAGATCCTTAAGAAAATTGCAATAATGTAACCCAAAGTGGCAAAATTTTGCCTATAAAATGCATTATTTGGCGTGTGCTGAGAAAACTATTGATGATAGGTACATAAAAATTATATACTACATGATTAAAGTACTTTTATTATTTTCTACAAAAAAGTCCCCGAGGGAATATTTATGTAAGTATCATATTTAAGTCATATTAGTAGCTTTTGTGTTCTAAAATTTAATTAGATCACCTTTATTATCGTAGTATTTATTCTTCCTTACTAATACCTATTATAAATGCGAAAGTGTGTTTGTTTGTTGGTTTGTCTGTCAATCACGCTGCAACAAAGCTACGGATTGACGTGATTTTTTGGATAGGTATAGTTGAGAACCTGGAGGGTGACATAGTCATCCCGGAAAATCAAAGAGTTCCCGCGGGATTTTAAAACTAAATCCACGCGAACGAAGTCGCGGGCATCAGCTAGTATTATATAAAAGGAAAAGATGACTGACTGACTGATCTATCAACGCACAGCTCAAACCACTGGACGGATCGGGCTGTTTGGCATAAAAACAATTATTATGATGTAGGATGTAGGCATCCGCTAAGAAAGGATTTTTTAAAATTGAATCCCAAAGAGGTTTGAAAATCGAAGCCACGGGCCATACATAGACGTATATTAATTAATGTTATTTAGCGGGTTCATACTATCTCCTCGTATCGGTGCATGTTACGACGATGGTGGATGCATTCATAAAAGGCGTGGGTACGGAAAGTTTTTTGAAACCCATTTGCCACATCAGTTACTATTTGGCATTAAAAGGTTTGTTTATTATTATTACAAAAATCATAGACGAATGAAATTTACTACAAAATAGATATCAAGTAAATACCTATAAATTCTTAGACAAGAAATAAGATTTACTTTGACAAGGACAAATGTTTATTACATTCATTGTAGGAAAACATCTGTCTAACATTCGGTGTCGTCATGGCTCATCTCAAGCATGCCCAAGTTTTATAACTTTAATAAAACGAAACACTTGGGATTTGGGATAAGGGAGGAATTTAAATTTGAAAATTATTTTTTATGTAATAAGTAGATATTCTATACCAAAACGAAGTAATTCTCCAAAACTAAAATAACCCACGTATCCCTTATGCTAGAATGTTGAAGAGGCACTGGGTTCTTTGCATATTTCGGTGATAGCCTATGACCGCTGGATGAAAAGGTTCTGACCGAGAAGTGGACACTGGTCTCGGCAAACGAAGTGCAGAGCACCCTCCCGGTTAAGTGGAGGTAACATGCGAAAAGTGCGCTGCCCAAAAGAGGCCTAAATTATGTCCCATAGTGGATGCATTTCTGCTGTTTTTAATGATGATATATAATAGCTACATAGCTATTCAAATAACTTTAATGCTTTCATTAACCATTTCCAGTATGTAGAAGGATACAAAAAGGTAAAGCAGTAGTTTAGATATAAAATACTAGCTGATGCCCGCGACTTCGTCCGCGTGGATTTAGTTTTTGAAGCCCCTCGGGAAATCTCTGATTTTCCGGGAGAAAAAGTAGCCTATGTCACTCTCCAGGTCCACAACTATACCCATGCAAAAAATCACGTCAATCCGTAGCTTTGTTGCGGCGTGATTGAAGGACAAACCAACAAACCATCAAACACACTTTCGCATTTATAATATTAGTAAGATTCTCATGCACAAAATAAGTACCTAATAAAAACTATTAATGACAGTATAATGAATAAAAAACATGGAATATAATATATCTACCTAGCTAAAAGCTAGGTAATAGGAGGAAATAATATTTCGACATCAATTAATAATAATAATGTATGTGTCGTCGGTGTCGCAGTAAGATAGTTGAAGCCGTGATAAACCTAGAGGTAAAGCTATAAACCGAAATATAGTTTTACGGAAGAGGTTCATAGTTATCTTACAAGGAGCTTTATTACGGGCACAATCTAGTAATGTGTATAACTATCTGACTGGACTAATCTAGTGAAATGATTAAAGTAATCTTTGATTTGCTCAAGTAAGATAATTATGAACCGCTTCCGTATAACTATATTCCGGTTTATAGCTATATAATGACACAGCTTCAAGTCTCTTCATCATCATCAACGGCTCACAGCGCAGGTCTCCTCTCAGAGAAGGGTTATAGGCCATAGTCCACCACGCTGGCCCAATGCGAATTGGCGGACTTCACACACCTAATTGCTTAAACGCACTTGACTTCGAAAAGTCAGAGGTGCGTACCGAGGATCGAACCTGCGACCCCCCGAATAGGAGACCACAGTCCTAACCACTAGGCTATCACTGCTTCATATCAAGTATCTTACTGTGACATAATAATATTAATATAATACATGTATTATTATTGCCAAATACGTGCTACGCCATTTCTCGTAGACTGCTACGAAAAGTTCCGGTGAAATAAATCTTATAATAATAATATTATTTATACTACACCTGCTCGGAAAGTACCTTCTGATTTGTGTCATATCGAAAAAGAGCGAGAAAGAAAATACGTGTTTACGTGGAGACAAATCAGCGGGCTGAAAAAATTTATGAAATTTCATTACTTACGTGCTTTAGCCGGCTAAAAAGTTGTATGAAAATCCATTACACACTTGGTTTTTTTTTAATTTTTGATAAAATCAGTTCAGTAATACCA
Source organism: Oeneis ivallda (assembly GCA_029955525.1). Lineage (NCBI taxonomy): Eukaryota > Metazoa > Arthropoda > Insecta > Lepidoptera > Nymphalidae > Oeneis > Oeneis ivallda. Next base: position 15,551,176 of record JARPMR010000002.1, on the reverse strand, counting down.
ATACTTAAAAAAATTATATAAAAAAAAAATAGAAATCTGTTTCAACAAACAAGACTCTTTATTTTCATAGTAAGTATCTAATAAATAAATAATTAGAAAAATATATAAAATAGTGACTAAATTATAACTAATAATAATCTTTATAAAGAGGATTCTATATAAGTAAACGAGGTTCCATATTCTATTACATACTTATTCTATGAAATAAAATAAAACTGATTACAAAGTTAAAAAAAAAACAAATTGTTATCTTGTTGTTCCTGGTCTGTGGTTACTGGCCACTTGCGTTTTATGTAAGTCATACCTACGTATTTTAAAAAAATGAAAAATTTCGCGCGAGTCGCATTATTTTCTTATATCTAAATTTTGAATTTATGAAATTACAAGCTTTTAGTAGAAACCATAAACTTTACTCTATATTAAGAACTCAAAATGTCTATTGGTGATAGCAGTGTGAATTCAAAATGTCTGTGTATAGTGAAAAATGAATACGAGAAATCTAGAAATCGATAAATACAACAAAGCATTTTATGAAGATTTACTACAGTGGAAAAGCGAGAAAAAATTCTACCATGAGTTTTTTAGAGTTGAGTTGAGTTTGAGAATTGTAAATTAATAGATAATAGATATATGAATTTCAATTATGTGATTTGTCTATTATTTTCCTCGTAGGTGTAGTATAAAGCACCATGTACTATTTTCACCTCACTAGCTCAAAAAGGGCGCCTTTGCTGCCTAAAACCAGTGACCATAAGTCGTTTTTGCTCACTCAGTGAGAAAAAGTGTTTTGAATTTAGAACACTGGATTGTCATTTCTTCAATTCATTGTCTCAAGAAAAGTTCGGAAATTTTGTATAAAATATTGTATAGGTACATTTAATTTCGTCAAAATTTTCTATTTTACTATTTAAACTATTGAGTTTTAGAATTTATAAATCTGTCAAACAACATGAAACGTAAAAGATTTAAGAAGAATTAAAATTATTTTTTATTCATTACTTATTTTTTTTATAAATGACAATTCCGAACGCAGACAAAAGTAGGAACAAAACATGGTGAGAAAACAAAAGAGAATTTGTCTATTATCTTAATAATTAAGAACCTACTTCTATGATAATTATTGTTATAAAAGTTTTAAAGTAACAAAATGAGAGATTCTAGGGATAATTCAAAACTGAACGCTGTGTGTGAAGTGTCTAACGCTGAATATTATTTAAGTTTCTTCCGGAAAAGTTGCGTGAAAAATTTTTGAAAGCCATTTATGAATTATTTAACGATTGGAGACTTGCTAAAGGTGTGAATACCTGCTCAGAAACTGTGGTTTTATCCTATTTAAATACGTAATATACATGAATGTAAAAATTCCTTAGTGTTTCAATAGATATTTTTCTTACATCTTGTATTTTTTCGTTATTGAGGTGAAAAGTAGTATATTAAAGTTTATTAAAAGTTTATTAAAAAGTATGTAAACAGTAGGTAATTTTAACTTATACAATGGGGCAGTGACTTCCACACTAGGATTCCCTGTATCGTGGAAATCACTTCCTTCCGTAGGTAACTAAACACAGAATGAGCTTAAATAATGAAACATATACCTACCTAATATGTAATATTCTTGGTAGTTTGGTAGGATTGTACATGTCAGTTTTGTTTGTACGAGCGTGTGTGCGTGTGTTTGTGTGCGTGTGTGTGTGTGTGTGTGTGTGTGTGTGTGTGCGTGCGTGTGTGTGTGTGTGTGTGTGTGTGTCTGTGTGTGTGTGTGTGTGCGTGCTCTGTGTGTTGTTGTTAGTAAAATTTTAGAATTTTTTCCGTGTCTTCGTAATTTGTATCTCTTAACCATTTATTTAGTGTTTTTTTACATTTATACCGGGACATGTTCAAGATTTTAAGAGCTCTGTTAGCTTTGGTATACAAAAACGGACCAGCAAAAAGGAAGGCTCTTCGTGCGAACTGCGTGCGCAAGAATGGGCACCTCCACCTTTGGAGACGAGAGCGTGTAATTACTGTGGAGGCTGCCGACTTGTGAAATCTAAGTATTACGGATTTAACATATAGCTGTCTGACACTCAAAAATCCACACTCTCCGTAAAGGCTATCAGTGGGATAACAAAATGGTTTTTTATAAGCAGTCTTTAAAACTGCACGTTGAGCACGTTCTATTTTTACTATTATATCACACGATAGCGAAGGTTTTTTTTGTTTTTTGTGCCTTTGAATCCCTCACTACACTCAGGATTCTAAATAGGCACTCGCAACAAAAAAAAACTTTGCTATCTTATTGAATAAATAACTATTATACCTAATGTCAAAAATAAAAATATGGTCATGAGTTTTTTTTTATATTAGGTAAACAATGTTACTTTATCCACATTGCTAATTCTCATGAACATAATCTCTAAACTAAATGAAAGCTTTTATTAATGCGGAGAATTTTATGAAAAGAAAAGTACTTTTTTAGACCTATATTTCAAGTGTAGAGAACTGTGTAGCAGTAAATGGATAATAATAAGCTATGATAGCCTTGTGGTTAGAACTGTAGTCTTCTATTCGGGGGGCGCAGATTCGATCCCGGGCACACATCTCTGACTTTTCGAAGTTATGTGCTTTTACGCAATTAAATATCACAACTTGTTCTCTACAATCTTCTCAAAGGTGTGTGAAGTCCGCCAATTCGCATTGGGCCAGCGTGGCCAGCCTATAACCCTTCTCTGTGAGGAGATCTGACTCGAAGTGAGCCGTTGATCAGTTGCTGATGATGATGATGACAAAAACATGGAATTTAATACATTTTTATAGATGGATTGACCGACCGACCGACGAAATGCTGGGTTAATATTGGTAAAGAATATTGACCAAGCTGAATTTGAATAATATTCTCCTCTCCCCTCGAAATATGCGGAAAACTTGTGTAAAGAGTAAGTATGACGATAGCTCAACGGGTGGGGATCGCACCATCGACCTTTCTGTTTTTAGTCCGCACCTTTAGCTTTCGTTGAGCTATTGAGGCTCATTCAATGAAAACAAGCATTTTCCATCATATATGTGAAATACTTCTATATTATAAATTGTTAGCTTTCATTTCATCAATAAACAAAGATAAATACATATACCTAAACATCGCTAACTCAATTACGCACGTACGCGCTTTGAAGACCCTATTTTTATTATTGGATAAGGCTCTATCCTTTAGGATAAACATACGAGATCAAATCCGGAATTCAGACACGTAAAGAGTTGATGAAATGCCCCTAAATCAAACAAGGAAAAGCACCCAAAAAAGCCCCGTCAGTATATTTAAAAAATAGGTAAGTAATTACTATTATAGATTCTTCTTGCGTGCGTCGGAGGTCAGCATTATAGATACTGTTCATGATCTATCTAGTGGTTTACATCGATGGTGGTTTCCAATAAAACGCTGTAGTCTCTTAAATCTTTTATTCACATTCTTAAGAAAAGTCACCCCAAGTTACCGGTACTTATTGTTTTGTTACTATCTATTGGTCTCTGGTCATTTTCTAATTTCTATGATGAGTAAAAAAGAGAAAAGTTTTGCATAGCGCAGACATATACCTAGTAAAGAGCACAGACCAGTTACAGAGGATAAAAATATGAAATTAACGATCACGCCCTTCGAAATTCAAAAGATCATTGCCGTGAAAAACAAAACAGTAAAAATATATTTTTGAAGTGAAAACTTCTTTGGGCGCGTTGAGCACTTTTTTGGATGAGCAAAAAACATGGATTTCGCGTCATCGTCACCTGGAGATTTCAAACCTTGTACAGCGCAGCCGCCTTCCTTACCGTTTAATGTATGATGTCGCAGGTTCGAATATCACGCACGAAATTGCAACAGTGAGCTTTTCTTATTTGTTTTTAATTATATTAGCAAATCTAGTTTTCACATCTATCGGCAGTCCCCATGACTGGCAATTTTTTTTGACATCGATGACCGTCATTTTGTAAGGGTTGCCGAGAGGCTAATTTGAAGTAAACGGTTTGGTCAGCGAGATATAATGGCTATTACCTGATATCTCATTAGATTTACCTACTCATGATTTATTATTTTAAATCCTATTTTAAATAATTTTAGACCATCTTCATCATCCTACTGTGCTTTCTTCGAATCGAAGTTTGGCGTTCATGAAAAACGTAAACCTTCGATGGTAGGTAAAATGCGGAGCTTTCAGGGGAATCAAATATTAACCCACCATATCCGAGGGCGGACTAGAAAATTAATTTTTTTATTCTATGGACTGTATATGGCACTAGTTCTGCGTTTATTCCCCTTGGTACAATCCGGGATAATCAGGTGAAATGGTTATAGGACGAAGGACTTACTGTGTGTAGGTTTGGTGGACGAAATCAGCCGATTTCTGCTTCAAAGATGGCCGCGTCAGCGAGCGTCTTATTCACCGTCCGTTGATCCGTAGAACAAATGTCTATCTCCTCACAAAACATCCATTCACTGCGTCTATATTTCGATAATTTCACAATTTATTAATCTTAGTCTTGATTAAAGGCGTTAAGCGTTCTTTTTATGCGAAAACACAATGCACGGCACGATGCGAAATTGGGGCGCGGCGCGTGAGACAGTACACGTCACTATATCTTTCACGGTTGGCAGCAGACTGGTGGCGCCTCTGTGCGCTCGCGGCGTCGGCGTATGATTAAACTTGAGGATTGGCAATGAACAAGGAACGAGGGTGATAGAATGAATTAATTAGGCGCGCAGGACAAGGGGAGAAAAGAGATGTCTATAAAATGCGAATTCCTCTTATTTATAAAGAGATATTAAACGAATAACGTTTTGAAATCAAACATCCCCCCCTGTATGAAGGCTTGGCTTCATTGAGATAAAAAACAAAAATGTAGAGCAGGTAGAGTCAACAGGTAGAGACACAATAACTCATCGACAAAGCTCTACGCGATACGTGTGCGTAATATTGCGGAAAACTAAACTAAAACTAAGCATAACTTAATTTAAAATTAATATAAATTATTGATTTGGCAACGGACAAAGTTTTACTGGTCTACCGTAAGTTCCGGACTTCGTTCGGACTTGAGCGACACGAACGACTCCGTCCTTACCAGGCATTACTTTGGTAATAATTCCAATCGGCCATTGTAATGGAGGTGCGTTTTCAACCATAATCAGTACGATAGTCCCTACTGTAACAGGATTACTTGGCGTATTCCATTTTTCACGCGTTTGTAAATTATGTAAATACTCCGTTTTAAACCGTTTCCAAAGCGATTGGACAAGAGAGTCCAATAGAGAGAACCGAGTCAGAAGGTTAGCGCGCTCTCCTGTAACGGCAGGAGCTGTAATCAACGTTATGTAGAGCGGTCCCGTGTAATCGGCGCCGGTATGTAAAACGACTCTACATTTTCCGACTCTACATTTCGGAAAATCTGACATCGGTGGAAAAGTAGGTTTAGGAATTTGCCTAAAACATGCGTTACATTTATGAATGCGTTGGCGTACCACGCGACGAGCGGATAGTATCCAATATTTTTGTCTCAGTATCGATGTAACTAATAGAGGGCCAGCGTGTAACTGAGTGCGATGATAGTGATCCACTAAGAGATCAATAATATGTCCTTTCTTGGGCAATAAAGCTGGGTGCTTATGTGAGTAATCCAGAGTGGATTGCGAGAGTCGGCCGCCTACGCGAAGAATGTCATTTGACACAAAAGGATATAATTTTTGTAATTTCGACGAACAAGATTTATTATTTTTAATGTTGTCTATATCAGCCTTGAAGGCTGAGCGCTGTACTGCGCGAATAATTACTAATTCAGCAGTCTCGATATCCTCAGTTGTGATAACATCTCTACGCGGAAGCCTTTTCATGAACCTAAGTACATAAACCACAGCGTGAACCAACTTAGTCCAAGAAGAACATTTCGACCCAAGCGTAATGATTGGATGCTCGTCCGGTGAGATAACTACGTGAGTCGTAGTTTTCCTCTCAGGTAGAGCAGAGTTGTCGCGCGGTGAAAATTTGGTTATTGGCCATTCGTCCGATGGTAAGGAACTCCATGAGGGTCCTTCAAACCAAAGTGCGTGTTCTGACATTTGAGCGGGCATAAGGCCGCGAGATACACAATCAGCGGGATTTTGAACTCCGGCGATATGATAAAAATTCGCATTAAGAGGCGATAATAGCGTATGAATTTGAGAAATGCGATTAGCTACGTAAGTATTGAACTTATGTGGCGAAGAGAGTGCCCAACAGAGGACAACAAGTTTTGCGAATAAGATAACTGGACCAACGAGGCCCAGAACGTCATAGAGACGTGCGGTAGCGGATAGAATAGCTCGTTTGGTACAAGCATTCGGCGGTTGCGATACTTTAAAAACAAAGTTATCGGATGCGGGAAGCCAATGGAGGCCTAGAATTTTAAAAGTGCTATCTGTGTCGAGAGAGATGGACTCACACTGGCGATGACTCGTAGGAATGTGACCAAGTAATTCAGTTGAATTGCTGGTCCACTTCACTAAGTCGAAACCACCGGCTTTAAAGAGCTCTATCAACTCATGCGCTATCCTTCTCGCTTCGTCGATAGATGAGGCAGAAGAAGTAGCAGTCGTCCATGTAGATGTCCTTCTCAACAACAGAAGCGGCGAGAGGCCACTTGTGGCGCTCGTCGCTGGCCAATTGGCGCAGCGTGCGTAATGCCAAAAAGGCGAGGAGCGTAGACCAAAGGTTACTCGAGTAAATTCATACATTTCGAGCGGGTCTTCATGTGAAAGCGATAAATAATGCGTTGATATTTGCGGTGCGGTGCGTTGTCATAAATACATAGGTACATTTGCCGAACGTCGGCGAAAATTGCGATGCGAAAAATGAGAACATTCAAAAGAATGTCGAAAATGTCTGATTGCATAATTGCAACCAGTGTGCAAAATATTATTGAGCGATAATTTTTTATCAGAAGAGGACTCTTCTGTATTAAGAAGAGAAGACTTAGTGGGAGAAGAACCATCTAGAACGACACGTTTCTTCGTCGAAGTCTTGTCCTTCTGAACGCTGTGATTGAAAGCGCAAAATGCAGAAGCATGTGAAGGTGGCGAAACAATAGGCGCATTGCCCATAATTAAATAACCTAAAGAGGTTTCGAATACGGAGGGCGTATTCACATCACCGATTATTTTATTAGCTAGTACTATTTTGCAGTAAATATTTACACCTAGCAACAGATCGATTGGACCAGGTTCTGAGAAACTATCATCAGCCAACGGTATATTTTTAATAGGATCGCTAAAGGCCGCGATATCAACCTGCGAGTCTGGCAGTTGTGAAGTGATTCGTTCTACCACCAGAGGGCGCTGGTGGGTTTTAAAGCGATGCGTCGGCAAATAACTTATAATTTTTTATCCTTCGATAACTCCTGTCTGATCCAGGACTGTAAGGGAACCAGACGGGAAGCGCGTGGAGGGAAAAAAGGAAAAATGTGCTTACTTGGAAAACGCCAATAATATAGTTGCACTTTTCTTTCACTGCAATTTTTCACTCCACTTTCTGATTCTAGCGAAATCACCATAAAGTCGTTTGCGAAACAGGAGAAAAGCGATATTTTTAAAGTTCACGTGATTTTTCACTTAGCGGAGCGATCGACGCGTTGGCAGCCATTTTTTGACAGTTCGGAGCGGTCGAGATGCGTGGTGCAGCGCGCGCGCTGGTTTTTGACACACTGATTTGCGTATTGGCGTGGCGAATTCAGGCGAAAGTAGGGGAGTAAAAAGGACAGCAATATGTAGGATAAGAAACAGGAAGGAAGAAGACGCGAATAGTTTATTAATTTCTACCATTCCCCCCCCCTGTGAGCTGCCAAGCTCGCAAATATAGCGTAATAGAGTAATTATATATAAATATATATAAACATACTTAAGAGTACAGATTACATAAAGCGATTTATTCTATATAATATATAAGAGTAATAAAATTATGCTAAAAGTTACTTAGAGTTAATAATATTATAAATTACCCTACTGGTTAGGCAAAGGGCAAAGCTTCGCCATTGGCCTTATAAAAGAACCATTTTTTGTTTTAACCTCTGCAACTCTGGCAGTACCATCTCTACCAGGCAGTAGACGAGTTATAATCCCCATTGGCCATTGCAAAGGAGGGGCATTATCAACATTTAGCAAAACTACAAATAAGCAAAAGTATGCTTTTTGTTTGCGAATCCCTCGTCCTCTAGTTAGGGTTATATACAAGGGGTCGGCATAGTCCACTCCTGTATACGTGAAAGCGTTAGCCTGTTCTAAACGGCATGGCGGCAAATTAGCCATGACAGGGTAGGTAGGCTTTGGATTTAACCTGTAGCATCTTATGCATTTATGAATACGTTGTTTTATAGAGCGTCTTGCGGACAGAATCCAAAATTTCTGTCTAGTTAAGGAGAGTAAAACCTGAGGTCCTGCGTGAAGGTTTTCGCGGTGGTAATAATCGATTATTAAATCTATAATGTGTCCTTTTTTAGGTAGCAAAATTGGATGTTTATGAAGATAATCCAAAGATGAGTAGTTCAAGCGACCACCGACATGAATTATGTCATCATGAATAAACGGACTTAATTTTTGAATAGCGCGTGAACATGAAATATGCTTTTTTAATTTATTAATATCCTCAGGAAAATTAGCTTTTTGCACAGCTTTGAGGACCTTTCAAGGACCGTGTTTTTTCACTTAGCGGAGCGATCGACGCGTTGGCAGCCATTTTTTGACAGTTCGGAGCGGTCGAGATGCGTGGTGCAGCGCGCGCGCTGGTTTTTGACACACTGATTTGCGTATTGGCGTGGCGAATTCAGGCGAAAGTAGGGGAGGAAAAAGGACAGCAATATGACGGATAAGAAACAGGAAGGAAGAAGACGCGAATAGTTTATTAATTTCTACCAGGCGTATCAGGTATTCCTTCCCATCATCAAACCGCGACTTAAATTTAAGCTCTGCAACACCAAGTATTTTTTGCGAAGCGCCGCCGATACCTTGAGCTTCAGTAAAACGGTTTTGAGAACTAATGGGCACTGAATACCTTTCACAACAATCGATAGATATATAATCGTTTTGCGAACCTGGGTCAATTAGGCACCTTACCAGATGCGGGCGATTATTTTTGTCATACAATCTTATTTTCGCAGTGCCTAACAGCGTTGTTGTAGTGACACAGTCTATACAATCATAAGAGACGGTACACACTGATATATTATTCGCGTTGCTAACGTTAGGTTTAATTTTATTGGGAGCGTGCGTTATTTCTGCAGTACTAACTGAAGATATACGAGGCGTCTCAAGTGCGTTTGAAGTAGATGACGAATTATCTAGCCTAGGTTTGTACGTTTTTAAATTATTATTATTATTATTATTATTATTCCTTCGTTCAAAGTGGATCGTAGAGTGGTGAGAAGATAACCCGCACCGTGAACATACACCTTTAGATATGCAGTTCCTCGTGCGATGAAGCGTGGACACACACCGGTTACAAAAAGAATTATTTTTTATAAATGTATACCTATCTTGAGGAGATAGCTTCATGAATGAAGGTGTGTGTGTGCGTGCTCTGTGTGTTGTTGTTAGTAAAATTTTAGAATTTTTTCTATGTCTTCGTAATTTGTATCTCTTAACCATTTATTTAGTGTTTTTTTACATTTATACCGGGACATGTTCAAGATTTTAAGAGCTCTGTTAGCTTTGGTGTACAAAAACGGACCAACAAAAAGGAAGGCTCTTCGTGCGAACTGCGTGCGCAAGTGGAGACGAGAGCGTGTAGTTACTGTGGAGGCTGCCGACTTGTGAAATCTAAGTATTACGGATTTAACATATAGCTGTCTGACACTCAAAAATCCACAGTCTCCGTAAAGGCTATCAGTGGGATAACAAAATGGTTTTTTATAAGCAGTCTTTAAAACTGCACGTTGAGCACGTTCTATTTTTACTAATATATCACACGATAGCGAAGGTTTTTTGTTTTTTGTGCCTTTGAATCCCTCACTACACTCAGGATTCTAAATAGGCACTCGCAACCAAAAAAAACTTTGCTATCTTGTTGAATAAATAACTATTAAGTATACCTAATGTCAAAAATAAAAATATGGTCATGAGTTTTTTTTTATATTAGGTAAACAATGTTACTTTATCCACATTGCTAATTCTCATGAACATAATCTCTAAACTAAATGAAAGCTTTTATTAATGCGGAGAATTTTATAAAAAGAAAAGTACTTTTTTAGACCTATATTTCAAGTGTAGAGAACTGTGTAGCAGTAAATGGATAATAATAAGCTATGATAGCCTAGTGGTTAGAACTGTAGTCTTCTATTCGGGGGGCGCAGATTCGATCCCGGGCACACATCTCTGACTTTTCGAAGTTATGTGCTTTTACGCAATTAAATATCACAACTTGTTCTCTACAATCTTCTCAAAGGTGTGTGAAGTCCGCCAATTCGCATTGGGCCAGAGTGGCCAGCCTATAACCCTTCTCTGTGAGGAGATCTGACTCGAAGTGAGCCGTTGATCAGTTGCTGATGATGATGATGACAAAAACATGGAATTTAATACATTTTTATAGATGGATTGACCGACCGACCGACGAAATGCTGGGTTAATATTGGTAAAGAATATTGACCAAGCTGAATTTGAATAATATTCTCCTCTCCCCTCGAAATATGCGGAAAACTTGTGTAAAGAGTAAGTATGACGATAGCTCAACGGGTGGGGTTCGCACCATCGACCTTTCTGTTTTTAGTCCGCACCTTTAGCTTTCGTTGAGCTATTGAGGCTCATTCAATGAAAACAAGCATTTTCCATCATATATGTGAAATACTTCTATATTATAAATTGTTAGCTTCATTTCATCAATAAACAAAGATAAATACATATACCTAAACATCGCTAACTCAATTACGGACGTTCGCGCTTTGAAGACCCTATTTTTATTATTGGATAAGGCTCTATCCTTTAGGATAAACATACGAGATCAAATCCGGAATTCAGACACGTAAAGAGTTGATGAAATGCCCCTAAATCAAACAAGGAAAAGCACCCAAAAAAGCCCCGTCAGTATATACCTACACAAACGTATATTTAAAAAATAGGTAAGTAATTACTATTATAGATTCTTCTTGCGTGCGTCGGAGGTCAGCATTATAGATACTGTTCATGATCTATCTAGTGGTTTACATCGATGGGGGTTTCCAATAAAATGCTGTAGTCTCTTAAATCTTTTATTCACATTCTTAAGCAAAGTCACCCCCGTAGGTGCAAAGTCACCCCAAGTTACCGGTACTTATTGTTTTGTTACTATCTATTGGTCTCTGGTCATTTTCTAATTTCTATGATGAGTAAAAAAGAGAAAAGTTTTGCATAGCGCAGACATATACCTAGTAAAGAGCACAGACCAGTTACAGAGGATAAAAATATGAAATTAACGATCACGCCCTTCGAAATTCAAAAGATCATTGCCGTGAAAAACAAAACAGTAAAAATATATTTTTGAAGTGAAAACTTCTTTGGGCGCGTTGAGCACTTTTTTGGATGAGCAAAAAACATGGATTTCGCGTCATCGTCACCTGGAGATTTCAAACCTTGTACAGCGCAGCCGCCTTCCTTACCGTTTAATGTATGATGTCGCAGGTTCGAATATCACGCACGAAATTGCAACAGTGAGCTTTTCTTATTTGTTTTTAATTATATTAGCAAATCTAGTTTTCACATCTATCGGCAGTCCCCATGACTGGCAATTTTTTTTGACATCGATGACCGTCATTTTGTAAGGGTTGCCGAGAGGCTAATTTGAAGTAAACGGTTTGGTCAGCGAGATATAATGGCTATTACCTGATATCTCATTAGATTTACCTACTCATGATTTATTATTTTAAATCCTATTTTAAATAATTTTAGACCATCTTCATCATCCTACTGTGCTTTCTTCGAATCGAAGTTTGGCGTTCATGAAAAACGTAAACCTTCGATGAAAAACGATGACAATCTCGGTGGTCACACCCGAAATTAAGCAAAAATCCAAAAGTACCCTTGGAAGTGGAAAGTACCTAATTTTTAGGTACTTCCTACATAGAATTATGAAGTATTTCGTACCTCAGCCATAGACGAATTAAATACCTCAGCGGTGTGATCGTCAAAATATAATTGCTACAGTGTGACGGTCGCAATCAAGTCTGATTGGCTATTACTCTCTGACTATTGGTTAGCCAATTAGATATGAATGGTTGAGTTGTTTTTGAATTTGTCTTTATTTATCATAAAAATTCCACAACCGACAAAAATTCAGTACCTAAGTTATATTCAATGTATTCCATTTATGTAGGTATTCTGCAATCTGCGCAATAATCCTAGTGTTCGTGTCATGCATGTGTTAAGAAAGTAGTACCTAGTTACAGTGTGACAAGGATCTTTTGGCGCGCGGCTAAAGTTGGGACTAGCACCGCCGAAGCACCGCACTCCAAAAATCAGTTTATTGACAGAATCTAAATGTGCTGTCAGAACATTTCCCTACCATGGTCAGAACCTGGCACACACACGCCCCTGTCAATGTCATCGAAGTATCGTACATTAAAATGATCCTTCGTGACATTGGCTCCCCAGGGACTACTAAAGTCATGGAAGTAGGACATAGTAGTGATCTGTGACATTGGCGACGTGCATTGTGCTGAACTGGCACTAAATAAAGCTAGAAAGCTTTGATAGTTATTTAAAAAACAACAACTTTGTCCTATGTACGTACTTGTTTGAAACATGGAAATCATAGATCATAATACATATTATAGACTTGTCATAGATGGAATTATGGAAATGCATTGACGATTGTGCATGACATACTGTCACATTTGACGCAGATATCATCTGTGGATATTTAGACATTGTAATAAAGCGTAATAAAGTGTTCGTGGTGATTGTAATGTAAACTGGGGGGCAATCGGCTAAAATATATCAATCAATAAAGGACAGCATCAATGTCAAAACATGGTTTTGGGCGTTGGCTATTGGCCAAAACCAGCCAAAACCATGTTTTGACATTGATGCTGTCTTTTAAATTGATTGATATATTTTTTTTTAGACGATTGCCCGGCTGATGTAAACTTGCCTTGCCGTTTTTTGGTTTTTGTGCGTTTTTGATTTTGACTTTTGTCAATTGTCATCTTTGTCATTGAAAAGCCATGAAGGTAGCAAATACATGGAGGTGCCTTACCTACAAAAATCGGGTGCATACCTACAGAAAAAAACTCATAAAATGGCCGCCTATTAGGGAGTGTGCTTCGAAACTATCGACATCGATAAGGAGTGAAGCGATAATCAAGCATTTATGTATACGTAGTATTTATAGGTTATAATAATTACGTAACGTACGTTTGTACTCTATCAGGTACATATTATTCGCGTGGATTTAGGTTTTTAAAGATCTTGGAATATCCAAACAGTTTCGCTGCCGTTTTGTGAAATTGAAAGAGATCACCATATATAAAAAAGTACTCATTTATAAATTATAATATGTATCAATCGTTTGTTAATTATAAACCACTATTTCTTTTCATTAAAAGAGCAACTTGCTGGCTCATAGTAGTAGAATTTCTTTCTATAAGCGGTGGTAGAGTCGAAACATGACGTGCTTAGCATGAGACAGCTATCTGCATGCCCTACATATAAATAAACAAATATAGAATACTAGTTGACCCGGCGAACTTCGTACCGCCAACTTATATTTTATATAAATAAAACAAATAAACTATCCTAATCAAAAAAAACTATCCTATCTTTCAAATTGGACTAAATTACAGATAGTAACGAAGTTTGATCAAAATCACTTTAATTTAAATTTAATTTTATATCACACAATATATTATTATCACACAAGTTAAATAGTTTAGGAGTCCATCGTGGACAAATAACGTGACACGTAATTTATATATATTACTAGCTGATCCAGCGAACTTCGTACCGCTTCTTATCTATATAAATAAAACAAATAAACTATCCCAATTCAAAAACTATCCTATCTTTTAAGTTGGACCAAATTACAGATAGTTACGAAGTTTTATAAAAATCGGTTAAAATCGGTAATTGAATTGCACAGGGATTATTATTAAATCCACCTCTTGCTCTTACCGCAGAAAAGAAATGTATCACACGATCTTTTCGTATTTTATGTAGAGGGATGTGTGTTATATTTATATTTTCCACGCCTATAGCACCCATCCATTTTTTTCTTTAAGTTTTCACTAGCCGGAAACGACAGCAGAAAACACGGACATTATCATCTATTATATAGAGGTATTAGATTCTAGCATTTATTATTTATGTGAAGTATTAAAATAACCGGACAAATGATATAAATTTCAACTATAAACACCAAACTTCTTGTATTATCTGATAATATGGTGATGAGCAGTACCTAATGCATTAGAATTTATTCAAGTCGTTTAACGTCACCTATAATAATATCGACAAGTCGATACTCCATTGACACAAATCCAATAACACGCAACTACTTGACAGGCTGACAGCTGAAGTTCAACCAATAAGAGTGAATACATAATGTGTTGTACATAAGGCTCATAAAATGGCGGATGGCACCCGGCTTGACTAGTAGTTACTTTATATACTTCATCTCCATCTATTTCCTACCTACCATGTTGAAAAGCTGGCAAACAAAAACAAACAGAAGAAATGAAAATTGTTGTAACAAAGTCATAATTATTTTAGTGTTGTTTTTTTATAATAAGTAAGTAACGTAAAGTAATTTACTAAGTATTGTGTATTTGTATTTTCTACTAAACAACTGAGCTAACAATATCTGTAATCAATGCCCTACATTTTGATCAGAGGTAATCTTGCATCGTACGGGCATAAAAACCCTTGGCGTGTATTGGTTTCCGGCTTAAAAGGTAGATTTCAAGACTTAATACATAGTTTATCTAAAAATGAGAAATATTTACGCCCATCTAATTTAATTAACGCCTATGCTTTACTAATCGTGTCAAAGTTCTCATTTTTATGTAAACACGTAGGTATTATATTACGTTGCAGCTATGAATGTTTAGTTAGTAAATTAATACCTTTGTTCGCCTATATAGCTGCTGATATTGAGCAACTTAAAAGATTCGCATGTGGTGGGTATTCTGATGACTCTACAATCGTTTATCTGCAACATCCTTGCGTAATACTGAGCGCTTTAGAGGTAAATACTGTTACTTATATTATGTACACTGTACTGATTATTAAAGATAACAAATTATCAATTTATTGTAGGTGCTAGGCTACAAAGTTGTTGCTTCTAGTTCAACAGCAGTGAAGCAAGATTACAATGAGTATATGTGGACTATGAGAAAAGAGTTTTCTGAACCAGAACCTTCTATCATTGTTGAACAAGACAACATTACAAACTTCAGTAAAGAGGCCATGCACTACCAACACTCAAACAAGGACGAAGAGGCTTAAACATATCAAATAAGCATATAATTAATCTGATAATATGGAAACAAAAGGCAGTAAAAATGTTTCAGCAAGCAACTTGACTACAATTCCTATAACAGAGGATACTGTTGTTTACGTTGCCATCAAAGGTTCCTTGCACTCTAATGATTGTTCAGCGTTTGCTTTGGGGCAGGAGGAAATCAAAGCTCTTGTTAAAAGATTCTCCGGCTCTGGTTCTGAGGTTGTCAATGGAGTTACAATAAAGGCTAATGTCCTTCAGGCCATAAATGCTCTAGCACAGTTGGGCTATAAAGTTGTATCTAGTACTGGAGAGGCTGAGATAACTTGGACACTGCAAAGAGAAATATAAAAAATATACATTATTCCCTTGAAATAAAAACATATTTATTAATCATGTTTTATTTATAGTTCTGAATTATTTAAAAATGGACCACCATAATGTTTGTAACCATTCAAATTGCAATGCCACTAGTGCAAATGAATCTGTACGACAAACATTATCAGAGATGGACTGGGAAAGGGGTATATGGAATGCAGGTATGTGTTTGTATAATTTATAACATGAAATCTTCTTCTTTATCAACCTATACTTCCACAGGCTTCTGTCTTGCCTTGCTTGCATCCAGCGGCTCCCTGCGACTTGTTTGATGTCGTTGGTCCACATGGTGGGGGGTCTGTCAACACTGCGCTTCCCGGTGCGGGGTCGCCACTCCAGCACCTTGGGACCCCAAAGACCATCAGCTCTTCGAACAATGCCCCGCCCATTTCCACTTCAGTTTCGCGACTCGCTGTGCTATGTCGGTGACTTTGGTTCTCCTATGGATCTCCTCATTTCTGATTTGATCTCGCAGGGATATACAGAGCAAAGCTCTCTCCATTGCTTGCTGAGTGACCCTGAGCCTTCTTATGAAGCCCATAGTAACCATGAACCATTGGTTTTAAAGAATATTAATCAAGCTGAACTTAAGTATACATTCTCCTCTCCCCTCCAAATAAGGCGACAGCTTGTGTTAGGTGTGGGTTCGACAATGTTGCTTTAAAAAATTAAATTTTTGTCTAACTCTTAATTTAATGCTAAGAGTCAGATATTAATATTTACATAAACTTATTTAATTCTATGTGGAATAAAAATTAATTTCAAACAAAAATTTAAAGCTTTTTCAGGAGAAAAGGACAGAGTACAGTCATTGATTAGTAAAGCAAGGAACCCAAAAGACCTTGTTAACAGTCTGGACAATTCTGGCTATACTGCATTGCATTATGCTGCAAGGAATGGACACTCGGATATCTGCAGCATTCTGATTCAGTACGGAGCATGTATAAATGCCCAAACCAGAAGTGGAAAAGCCACACCTTTACATAAAGCAGCAGCTGCAGGTATGATATTCTGTTTTACATATAAAATTAGATACAAACATGGGATTTCTAAAAAGTACAAAGTATCTTTTAGAAAATTCACTAACAAAAGATAATTATTATATAAAGTAAGAGGTGATTTCACCAGAGTAAAATAAGTCTTATCTGAGTGTTAATTTGATATTTTCGCAGAATGTCATTTATTGGATGGTAATACAGTTTGTATGCAACGTTTATCATAAGTCATAACACATTCCTATCTACATAAACATCTTACAGTATTGTCATCAACTGAAAGACAAGTCTAATTGATCCCTGGGACCCCTGCATCTATTAATTTCAATCATCTGCTGAGCATTGTTATAAAATCCATAGTGTCCGAACATGTCTCACAGCTATATTTGATACCAAAATTAATTTTTTACTGATTTTTTCAATATGATAAATAGATAAGTCTGTAATTAATATGATAGATTTTTATTTGCAAATCAATATTGATTACACATTCTGAATCTAACAAGTACTTCACTAGGTAAACTCTTCCATTATTATCTTATCAGCGCTACATAACTTTGGCTTTCAGGAAAAGAGGCAACGGTGAAATATTTAATTAAGCACGGAGCACAACTAGATTTGCAAGATGCTGATGGTAAGACAGTACTGCATAAAGTTGTAGAACACAAACAACTTGGACTTGTTGATGTTATACTTGATGCTTGTCCTAAGCTAAGAGATATAAAAGATAATAAAGGACACTTGGCTATTGAATAAATTATATTTGTCAAATTTTTAATACCTTTAAGCCACGTGTCCACTAGGCAACATTTGAAGAGCGGCATGTTGCACAACTTTCTGGCTCATCATGTTGATTGGCAACAAGCAACTTCCTTGTCTGTCCAATGACCAGTCGCGTCAGCTGCTGCTGACTTCGCGCGTTATTGTGCAATGTTTGCGTTCTTGGGCGTCAATTGTTGCCTAGTGGAAATGAGGCTTTACTGTAAGCATTATTTTAATATTTATTTTAGGTTTTAAGCATTCCAAATGCTTTTAAGATTGGTATAATGTTACTTTTTTTAAAATAGCTTTTGCTTCTTATCATGTATGATCATGACTCCGTCAATTACTTTTTGCTGTTTGCAAAAATTAAAAACCAATGCAATAATTATGTTTAACATTATGGGATTAAAAGTTCAACTTTACTAACTTACACTTGCAAATTGATAAATTTAATGTTAATCTTTATTGTAACGCTAATATCACTTTTGACATAATTTTAGTGTTTTTGTCTATAATAAATTTTACCAATTTCTATTTTTTATTCAAAACATACATAATATGTTGATAATATTTTGTCATAAAGCAGAATAAAATAATTGATTATAGAGAGGGAAGTAAAAACCATTTTATATTTTATTAGTTATTTATTTACGCTAATCAAACAACCCTGTAATGCGATGACTACTTTACATAATATTATTTATGCTGAAGAACAATAATAATTAAGCATTAATAGAGTCTGTTGATTATTTCACTTGTGGCAAAATTTTCTATTTATATTTGACTAATGAAAGGAAATCATAAAATGTTACAAATAATATTATAATTATTAACTTGCGCCCACTTACAGAACATCATGTATTCATCAAACAACATTTTTCATTACATATTTGATTTGTGCAATGGCAATTTGTGTTTAATACATAATAATTATCTCCAAACAATAATACTTAATTGAATAATTTTAGTTTATTTTTTTATATTTACATATATTATTTGCCAAGCTGACAGTCTTCAATTTTATAGTGAATATATGTAGATACGTAAAATAACTTCAAATACGATTAACATTGGTTATCATATCCTATCCTTAACTTAGTATGTATGTAAAGATTTTACTCATAATAATATGCATGGATTGCCGCCATATATACGAAAAATTACTTAAAGCTCTGAACATACGACTAAACAATTTTTCACTACTGAATACTATTGCACGCAGACGCAGATATGTGTGGAATAGATTGCACAAAAAGTCCGTCGTCTGTGTAGGCCCCTACAGTTGCAATGTGTGCGTGTGATACTGATGACGTAATCGGACCGATTTACATCGCAAAATACTTCTTAATATTCTACAAATTAGACTACATACCAACAATCCTAATTTATAGCATAAAAAGAATAATAGGTACACAATTTATTAACTGTCATGTCAATGAGATGGCACTTACTCTGGCTGGCTGGTCGCGAAGCGAACACAAAATCATTGTGTGTGTTTTAAAAATTAATTTACGTAATTAACGATTTTGGAACTTATTTGAAATATTTTTTTACTGATGGTTTAAGATTAAAACTAAGCAAAACAATATTTAACACTGTTTCAAAAGCAGTGTTTCCGAGAAAATCGTTTTCGATATTTATAATTAAAGCAAAACATTAAAGTTCCCAAGAGACATTATGTACTTAAATATGAAAGTCGTTATCCTTATTGTTTTTAATATAATATTGTGGTTTGCCAAAAATCTCATGAATACTTAGCAAAAATTGTCCCCTTATCATACATAAAGGTCTCGCACGAACATTTGATTGAACTTAATATTATGATTAAACTTAGATGTAACGTACCTATTTATGTCACGCAATCGAAATCTATTCTTGTCGTAGGAAGAGTATTCAATTACGTAGTAATATTGTTAATTTATATACTTAAATAAATATATTTTTGTCTTTAGAAGAGTATAGGTTTGTTTGTATCACTAAATGTAGTCTCCCATAATCGAAATGTTTTATATTTTCACTAATGTACACCTTTGTACTATTTTAGATATTTGATCTTTCAATAAAAAATAAATCAACATTGTATTTTTTATTTACGCTATCATTCATTAAGGTCAAACTTTGGCAAGACCATGCTATTTTGGGCTGATCAAGTCATTTTCATGGAGTTACGTCTTTTGGCTGGAATTTTAATCATCCGACGTGCAACTGGCACTAAAGTAGGTATATTAAATAACATAACTTTAACGTTAACTATCGTCGTAAATACTCTAATATCACAAAGTAATACACGTGCAATACTTAATATAAAAATTAAACGAACTAGGTACAAGGTACGAATAATGATTTCATTAAATAAATTGTCGTTCGCTACAACGCAACGACCTTGCGACATGTTTGAGCCAATCTATATAAAAGAAAGTCGTGTTAGTTACACTATTTATAACTCAAGAACGGCTGAACCGATTTGGCTGAAAATTGGTGGGGAGGTAGCTTAGAACAAGGTGACGGACATAGGATACTTTTTAGGGTTCCGTACCCAAAGGGTACCAACGGGACCCTATTACTAAGCCTACGCTGTCCGTCCGTCCGTCCGTCCGTCCGTCCGTCAGAGGGCTGTATCTCGTAAACCGTAATAGATAGACAGATGAAATTTTCACATATTATGTATTTCTATTGCCGCTATAACAACAAATAATAAAAATTAAATTTAATTAAAAAAATTAAATTAAAATGGGTAGGTGGGTGGATGGAAATTTTTTAATTTAATTTTTTTAACGGAACCCTAAAAGAGCGAGGCCCGACTCGCACTTGGCCGATTTTTAATATTATAAATGCGAAAGTGTGTTTGTATGTTGGTTTGTCCTTCCATCAAGTAGCACAAAGGCTACAGATCAACGTGATTTTTTGCATGGGTATAGTTGAGAAACTGGAGGGTGACACAGGCTAAATTTTATCCGGGAAAATCAAAGAGTTCCCGCGGGATTTTAAAAATGAAATCCACGCGGACGAAGTCGCGGGCATCAGCTAGTTTTAGTTAAAGTAATTTGAACGAAATACTGCTCATACTCTGAAACTCGTTTCAATTCAAAATACAGACTTCGAGTACAACCGCCGCCGATTGACTTCACAATCCGTTAATATATTATAACTAGCTAATGCCCGCGACTTCGTACGCGTGTCTTTAATTTTTAAAATCCCTCAGGAACACTTTGATTTTACGAGATAAAATGTAGTTTCGCAGCCTCATGGTAAAAGTTGTACATGTTCCCTTACCTGATAACCCTATACATATAAGCACGCAATTTCACTATGTTCGTTTATTCGCGGTGTTACCTTTATTTACAGAGTTTCGATATATACTACGTTATGTCTTACGCTGGCGTCGAAACAATAAACGATCATATTAGCAGCGTCACACCCTCGACAGAGCCACATCATTTCTCCCGAGTTATTTACGGCGCTATCACATACTCGACAAAACAGGCCTATCCATTATGGCTATACGATAAAGTGTGCCTAGCAGCTTAAGATGACCCGTACATTCAAAGTTTCCTATACATTCCGAGGTTCAAGTTATTTGGACATTATCCCCCTTATTCATAAACAAGTTATAAGCGTACTATAGCTAAAATATGTTTTGTTACTGTCAAATGAATTCAAAATGTCAAATGATAGAAAAAGACAAAACATATTTTAGCTATAATAAGCTTTTAACTTGTTTATGAATAAGACCCTATATTTATATTTCTGAACTACTAAACCGACGACCTTAAAATAATTACAGGATAATCTTTAAAGTACCTCCTTTCTAACAAAAAAGAATGAATGAAATCGGAATACGCGTTAATGAACTACACACATTTTGACTTTAATCCCCCTCTCCCGAGGGAACCGTAGTGTATTTCGGGATAAAAGTATCCTATGTTTTACCTTGTAGTATGAACTTAAATCATGCCAAGTTTCATTTAAATCCGTCTAGTAGTTTCGGCGTGATGCGCGGCCAAGATACAGACAGACAGACAAAAAATTAAAAAAAAAATATTTTGGGCTCAGCCCCTCTAGCCAAGTTACACTTCGTTGTATCGTTTCTCTTTCTACGATAGTTGTCACTTGAAGTTTTGGCTAGGGCTCGACTAGATGGTGCTGCAGCTGATCAAAGACAGAAGTGTATTGATAATATTTGGTGGCATTGTGTATTATAAATGTTTTAAATGCTAAAAAAAACAATACATATTATCAATACACTTCTGTCTTTGATCAGCTGCAGCGCCATCTAGTCTAGCCCTAGCCAAAACTTCAAGTGACAACGATCGTAGAAAGAGAAACGATACAACGAAGTGTAACTTGGCTACAGGGTCAGTATCGTTAACAAAGCATCCTCCAATTAAAATTTTCAAAATATATTTAATGTACAGAATTCGTCCAGTTACAGTTTTATTATACTATAGATAAGTATAATTTAAGTATCTGTTTGTGATTTCGAAAAATCCTCTAAATCGATATACGAGAACGTTCCACGATAATTATTGTTTTAGTTGGATATTTCCACAGACTATGGTCCATGCAACTGGATCGAAATATCGATAGTTCCAACTAAAACAGTTTTCGTGGTACATACTTGTATAATATTATTATTATGTCATTAAACCGCGAAATAAGTAAAATATATAACTTCCTCTAATACTATGATTATATTGATAATGATATTAGGTATTATAGCATTAGAATTCAATAATCTTTTATCTAGTAAACTGTTGCCAAAGATATTTTCACAAATCGTATAATATAAAAAAATGTTGAATAAGAAAAAACATAGAATACAATTTAATAAATTATGGACCCAAATTTTTACCTATTACTTTTACGTTATTGAAGAAATCCAACGAAATATTTGACTAGAAATTGGAATCTTCTCGAAATAAATACGTCTTACAACTTTACGAATCAACCATGTAATATATATCTGAATTTCCTTCATCTTCCAACAATAGAAAACATTTTAGACTTTTTGGTAATGGTAAAGAATCAATGTACGAAAACAGGGGTCTCTTCTTACAGAACTGTCTTATTCTTATCCTGCATATATCAAATAGACTGGGGGGATGCTTACAAATGTGATACAGCCAATTTTTTGTCGTGCCCTCTTGGGGTATGGAGGAGTTCTGGTCAGGTGTCGGTATATGGTGGCCGGCCTTTAGAAGCAAACTCGCAAGGCGTATCGAACGCCTTCTACTGGCGATGGAGAGGTTGTCCAAGCCGCAAGAATACAAATCACACGCGTTCACGTCACAGCCGTGGCGTATTAATAAAACTGCTGCATGATCTCTGGAACAAAACGTTCAGTGATTGAAAATTAGCTTGGGGCGGCTTCCTGATTTGTCAGTGCGGTAGATTCTTGTTACGCTCTGCAATTGCAGATCCAGTACAGTTTCTTTACCAAGCGCTTTTATATCAATGAGTGGTTCTTGAGTTGCGTGGGAGCGAGGCAAGAGATTTGTAATATCTAGGATTCAAATCGCGTGCTACGGAAATTTCCAAAGATCTGTATCATATTTCATAAGTAAAGTATAGACTGACTAGACAATGCCCGCAACTTTGTCCGCGTGTTTGTTACGTTTCCTCAAATATAGTTGAACGAAGCAACGACTGGATCATACGTCATGCTCGTGAATGGATTCCACCGGCGGGAATGGGGCTACTTTCTGTCTGCCCGTCTTAACATGTATTGAATTGTAAGTATGCATCTTTGGAACTTCCCCTCATTGTGGAAACACTGCATACATAGCATAGTATAAACTGTATTGAAAAAGAGCAACCGCCGAGTTTCTTGCTGGTTCTTCTCGGTAGGAAGGGCATTCCGAACCAGTGGTAGATTCATTTGACTATTCGAAAGCACTTATAAAAGTTCATTTGAATAAAAATATTTCTATTCTATTCTATTCCCGCAGGAATTTTATGGGGTAAATTGTAGGCTATGTGTTAATCCTGGGTATAAGCTATTTCCATTCCTTTCAGCCAAATCGGTTCATTCGTTGTCGCGTGTGAAGGAGTAACAAACATCCATCCATCATCACATTTTTTTTTATTCAATGACGAGATAGCCCTTGACTGCAATATCACCTGATGGTAAGTGGTCACCTCAGTCTAAGATGGTAGCGAGCTAACATGGAAGGAGTATATACGGCAGTGCACATGAAACCCATACCCAAATCTGTACTTTTGCATTTATAATAGTAGGATATGAAAAGACGGAGTCGGCTTATGAAACCTAAGGGTTAACTTACTTTTGGAGTAATAGAGCTCTGTTAAGGGCCGTGTCGCCCGTGAGCGCGGTGGAATTTAAATCTATCTTGTATTCTATCAGGCAGATGAGCAATTCCTCGAACTCCTTGGGGCACGCTATACTTTCCACGGCTATGTGCAGAGCGCTGGCGCCTGTTATACTGTTGCATGAATTCACGTTGGCGCCTACAAACAATTATAAGTGATTTTTTATTATAAGTATTTGCATAATTTTTATTATTATTCACCTAAATGCGCCAAACTATTCATACAAATTAATGTCATGTGCATACAAGTTTTCACTAGTAGGGTTGGTACAAGATTTAAATTCGATTAATCCTATTTGTATTCGATGACATTAGCTTCAAAGTAAAATGAAATATAACAACATTGTGTTAGAGTTCAATTTCGTGTATGCATTCTTATACGTTTATATATAAAATACGCTCCAAATTAAAATCGGTTGTACGGAATATTTGACTATAAATTTAAACAATTAAGGTTCATTTTACTTTGATATTAATGTCATCGAATACAAATACGATCAATCGAATTAAATCTTATACTAACCCTATAGGTTACAATGTAGTTGGAATGATGGAATATTCCACAAAAACCTATATAATGCGAATCCTAAGAAAGCAAAAATGCACATAACTCGATTTTGACTAACAAAGTGCAAAAAGATGTCCATTTAATAAAATTATGATTTCGTTCTATGTTTATGTTTGGATACTAATACTAAAACTACTAAAATTACAATTTTACACCTTTTTGCAAAAGTATCCTCGCAACGGCTGGCTGAGACAATCTCGCGGACAGCAGCAATGGCGTGTCACCATTATCGTTGTGCAAGTTTATACCACCGCCTAGGGTTGCGAGCATTCGGACTATATCCTCCTAAAACAAGAAAATTATTTATTATTTGTTTTTTTAGAATATTGGCCCAGCTGAACTTGACAAATATTGTTCTCCTCTCCAAATACCTAAGCGGAAAGCTTGTGTTAGGAGGGTAGACATTAACTAGGATACGTTCCCTCAAATATGGTTGAGCGAAGCAACGGCTGGATCATGCGTCATGCTCGTGAACGGGTACCGGCGGCGGGAAGTGGGGTACTTTCTGTCTGCACATCTTCACATGTATTGAATTGTCAGTACCATTCCGAACCAGTGGTAGAATTATTTGATGAATAGAAAGCACTTGTAAAAGTTTATTTAAATAAAAAATATTTCTGTTCTATTCTAATCGGCTTTGCTTCAGCTGTCCACAAGGTAGATAAGCTACATTTTGTAATATTTTTATTTTGGAAAGAGCAACTGCTGAGTTTCTTGCCGGCTTTTCGAACCGGTGGTAGATGGTGCATCCCTCCAAAATTCAATAAGTTTGAAAGTTTATGTGAAAGTATGTCTTACAAAGCACCACCAAGACTCAACACATGTGCGTGCCGGCCTGCCACATGAAGATGAATGAACATACTTAAGACTACATACAAACTCTTTCGTAAGGATGTGGCATTGAAACAGTAGTGGAGGGGCGAGCCATGTTATCGTAGTTAATTTCTACGACAATAGCGCGGCGAACCGTCGTATTGACATTTCAGTTGTCAGCCCGTATCTTTAACCATTGCGCTATTGAGGCTATTGTTTTATAAGATCTAAATTGTCCTCATCCACTCACGCGCTCACCCAGTTTAATCAAAGCGGTGACCCAGACAACTGTTGTGGAACAAACGTTCCAGCAACGCAGCCAACTTTCACAAGTGGAAGAGCGTCGTGCGGGAGGCTGTGCGACCCAAAATCAAGGAGATTGACGATTTTTAAGAGTGTGCCATAACAACGCTACGATATGGATTTCATGCCCCGCTTCTCGTGAGTGAGAAATACAGAGCGATAGACGCGCAACGTATTTTTGACGACGCAAGCGCCAAAACAGCTTATTACCGAATTACAAGTTAATTAAACAACCAGTCGACAAATTAAAACATGAAATTGAAAAATACCTTGTAAACAAAAAACACTTGAAACAAAAGCCCAACAAAAATAGTTTGCTTCTCCTGAGATATATCGCAAAATGTGCGCAAAAAATGTATTTTTCAAAAAATATACTATCGAAAAAAAAAATTACTTTAAATTTTATTTAATTTAAATTTAATGTTAAATCGTTTTAAAACACGTAATCCAAGATAAAAGTTCGAAATATCATTTCCCCAAATATTAAGGTGGTAACTTTAACAAATTCTGAGATAAATAACAATGAAAAAATACCAAATTGCATATTGAGGACTCTTAACAACTAATGTAACGTCATCCACGACCACTCTGACAAGAGGGACCGATTGAAAAGAAAAATTGTCCGCATAGTCACATAATAGTTTGATGAGTTACCTGACGCTGTATAATTGCGTTATGCAGCAATTTGTGCGAGTGCGTTACTCGAGCTCCCGATAAGAGAAGAACCTCCACGACTTTAGTGTATCGCTGCCAAACTGCCTCACATAAAGGCGTATAACCTGAACATAGAGTACAAAATAAACTTGGCCAATCGATTTAATCGGCGAGAAATTAAGGTGTTGTGTATTAACATCCAATCAACACAATTGAGATTATTCCTCAATCTACGTACCTATACCCCAAATTAATATTTCGGATATAAAAAAAACATTTTGATTGGAAGTCTCCCAATTTTTTTGTATGTTCCCAATTCCAGGTACAGATCGCTGGCTTAAATGGTTTGTTAAGTGGTACGCTTTGTAAAGCCCAAAACAGCCGACGGCTGTTTTGTGTCGGCATCAAAGATTTGGCATGTGCTGTACAGTGTACACCCTCAGTGTACTTTGGTGCGTTGCGCTTAATGTTTGTGTGTTGTATTGTGATGAAGATAAAGTGGTATGTATATAAAGTGGTGATTCAGATAACTAATTAGTATTATGAATTTCCATTCTTTCATTAATGTAAGAAAAGAAATAAATTAGGTCATTACTAAATGGTTAAATAACGTAGGTATCTATTTATTCCCACATAGTTTCCAAAACACACTGTACCTGTACAACAAACCATTTGAGCGGACGATCTATGAATTCTCTTTTTCTGATAGCTGCAAATAAATAATCCCTTACCATGAATTTCTTCGCCATTCACATTAGCCCCGACGGAAATGAGGTATTTGACCACATCCACGTGCCCGCGGCCCGCTGCTAAGTACAGCGCTGTGCGCTCACTCGTGTCCCGCGCTTCTAAGTAGCCTCCGTTACTTACTAGAATTTTCACCTAAAAAGATAAACAAGAAAAAAGGCTTAAAACTCTGACCCGACTAGGGACGACCTAATAACGAATCGATCGATACCTCATTCATCAAAATCGATAGCTGGTGGAACATACGTAAATACAAACAAACAGACAACCTTTCGGCTTTGCCTAAGTCGGGTAAAAAAATACGTAACCTGCAATTCATACTTAAATTCTGTAAATTACAGATTTAAATTTTATTGCTTTTGGCCTTGAATAAAATGAAGCTCGAAAATTTTAACCTATTTCTCATCCGATAGACGTACACTGCTGGACATAGGGCTCTAGTCCTGTCTATGCAAGACATGGCTCTGTCTTATGCGGTCTGTATCCAGCTAGTCCCTGCAAATCGTCTGATGTCGTTGGCCTACCTAGTAGGGGGTCTGCCAACAACTGCACTTTCTGGTGCGAGGTCCCCTCTCCAACACTTTGAATGATCCCAACGACCATCAGCTCTTCGAACTATATGCCTTGCCCATTGCCGCTTCAGCGTCGTCGTAAACTGGTCAACACAGGGTCCAATTACCGAGAGATGTGAGTTCGATTCCCGCCGTCCGTCCCCCGCAATTTTCGATAAGTATTTAAAGTTTTCAAATATACTCAGACTTTTAATAAGATGCAGTAAACTGACATTTCAAAATGTCAGTCTGTAAAATAATGTTGCCTACCTAATCTCAATAGTGATGTGATAGGTAGGTACATTTCATAGAACATTATCATCATAATTGTATTCATCTGAAGTACTTTCTCATTATCATCATAATTGTATTCATCTGTTAAACATAAAAAAAGGATACCAGCTGAATTGAGAACCTCTTCTATTTTGGAATACTCAGCCAAGCACATCGCAAGCTGGGGGTACATTTTTATCTCTTTAAAAAAAGGGCAGCATAAAGCTCTAAGTGCGACCGAGAAACTTCAGAAATTATTGCGTTGTGGCGTAATTGACGGACATACCAACAAACAAACACACTTTCACATTTATAATATACTAGCTGATGCCCGCGACTTCGTCTGCGTGAATTTAGTTTTTAAAATGCCTCGGGATCTCTTTGATTTTGCGGGATAAAAAGTAGCCTGTCACTCTCCAGGTCAACTATAGGTATCCTTGCAAAAAATTACGTCGATGCGTAGCTCTGTTCGGGCGTGATTGCAGGAGAAACCATCACACTTTCGCATTTATAATATTTCACATAACTATAAGGTGCAAGTGCATATAGTTGACGTGGTTTTTTACACAGGTAATGTTTAGGACCTGGAAAATAACACAGGCTACTTTTTGTCCCGGGAACATACATTTAAACGACCGCGCCACTACAAAGTATACTAGTGGTTCGCCCCGAACTGAGACCTCGCGGTAACGGTATCCCATGATTATTCATTCAATCGATACATGATAACCAAAACTGACATTATTATTATGCCCGTTTTCACCAAACATACCTAAATCATCCCCTAAGTAGGAGTCTCTTAACGTAGGTAGCTCCTAAATACAATCCTAAGTCCTAACATCCGTCCCAATATCCTTTTAGGTGTCCCGTACAGGATCGTGATAAATAAGTTGACAGAAAACATCAATCACCTAACTTATAGGTAGCCCGTAAAGGTTAGGGAACGTTAGTGAAAACATTGAATTATTTATCAAACATTGAATTTAACTCGTAGTTCCATGGGAATAGTTACTGACTGCGCCATCTATTAGCATTATTGTGAAGCTATGTTGATGCTATATGAATTACTGACGCCCATTAAAAATTAAATAATCTCGTTTCTTTATAATATTCATATAATTTTAGTATTTGTTGTTCAAGTACAGGATATAAGTGACCTAAAAACATAAAATCAGTTTGAAAATCCATAGCGGATTTTTCTAGAGAGCGTCTTCAAGCGAGCGTATAAAATCGCCACTTTGAAAGCCCCCCATTTCGTCAATTTTAAGGGAAAAATTAAAAAAAAAATATTTTTGTACTCAGTTCAAAATTATCTTTAAAATGATACGTAACAATTTTATGTAACGCGATTTTTTTTTTACTTCGCATTCGCTTCTATGAGAGCCCCCCTGAAATAAAGATTTTTATAACTTTTTAAGCCATTTTCGGCTGGAGGCCATCGGTTTACATATTATATCTAAATTTGAAGTAATTACGTTCAGTAATTCAAAAGTTATAAGGCTCTGACAGACGGACGGACGGACGGACGGACGGACGGACAAGTGCAAATCGCCCTAGTTAACTCAAAGACCTTCGCTTCGCTCGGTCGATAATTTATTGTTGATTTTTCGATAAATTTTAAATGGGACCACCTGGGACCCTTTGAAACAAAAAAGAATTTTCCAAATCGGTTCAGGTGTGGTCGAGTAATCGGTGAACATACATAAAAGAGATTCCGTTAAATTGAGATCCTCCTCCTTTTTTGAAGTCGGTTAAAATAATAATAAAAATTAGTTTAAATTCAACGAAGTTATGGAGTAAAACAGTCAAAATAGTTCAACCCCTATCTCAGGGAACATACATCCATCCATCCATACATCCCTATACTACATCTACACAAACATACATCCGTTTACAATATACATCCATCCTCACAAACTTAACACTAACTTAACAATATTAGTGGGATAAGTAGGATCGAATATAGTTTATGTAGTTATTGGAGGGGGAGGATACAAACATACATACATACGTGCATACACACATAGATACGTACATACATGCATGCGTTCATACATACATACAATATACATACATACACACACACATACATGCATGCATACATATATATATATATATATACACGCATACATACATGTATGCATATATACAAACATGCATACATGCATGCGTACATACATACATACATACATACATGCGTGCATACATATATGCATACATACATGCATACATACAAACATACATACATACATGTATGTATGCATATTACCGCATAATTTAAGGATAAATATGTGAAAAGTAGGGAGCGGGTATCCCGCGGGAACTGTTTGTTTTCCCGGGATAAAAGTAGCCGTTGTTACTTTTCAGTTCCTTAACTATGCCTATCCCAAAAATCACGTCAATATGTAACTCCCTTGGCACATAATTGAAGGATAAAAATGTGAAAGTACCATACGAATATCCCGCGGGAACTGTTTCTTTTCCCGGGATAAAAAGTAGCCTTTTCACTTTTCAGGTCCTCAACTATGCCTATCAAAAAAACTATGTCAATCTGTAACTCCGTTGGCGCATAATTGAAGGATAAATATGTGAAAAGTAACAAACGAATAACCTGCGGGAACTGTTTGT
Organism: Oeneis ivallda; assembly: GCA_029955525.1. Taxonomy (NCBI): domain Eukaryota; kingdom Metazoa; phylum Arthropoda; class Insecta; order Lepidoptera; family Nymphalidae; genus Oeneis; species Oeneis ivallda. Next base: position 15,520,723 of record JARPMR010000002.1, on the reverse strand, counting down.
TTTCCCGGAAAAAAAGTAGCCTTTTCACTTTTCAGGTCCTCAACTATGCCTATCCAATAAAACACGTCAATCTGTAACTCCGTTGGCGCATAATTGAAGGATAAATATGTGAAAAGTAGAATACTAATATCCTGCAGGAACTGTTTGTTTTCCCGGGATAAAAAGTAGCCTTTGTCACTTTTCAGGCCCTTAACTTTACCTATACAAAAAACACGTTCATATAAAACTACATTGCGCGAATTTTGAAGGACAAATGCGTAAAAGATAGCGATGCTTTCCCGCAGGAACTGTTTGCTTTTCCGGGATAAAAAGTAGCCTATGTGCTATTCCAGACTGTAATCTATGTCTGTGTCAAATTTCAGCAAAATCGGTTCATTAGTTGTCGCGTTAAAGAGTAACAAACATCCATCCATCCATCCATCCATCCATCCATCCAAACATCCATACATCCATCCTCACAAACTTTCGCATTTATAATATTAATAAGAATAATATTAATAGGTATATTAATATATATATAGGGTTCCGGTTCCGGTGTCGTATACGTCAGACGTTCGGTGATACGCTCTAACAATTTTAAATAGTTTAAGCGAGAAATATTATCAGCTCCGCAGAATAGTGTTCCTCCAAATCAACTTTGTGCATAGGATCGTCGAAATACAACTGAATTACACCAAAGATAAGTACAAAAAGCTAATTCACTTCGATCAACTTAATTCAACTTATAACCTCAAAATAGTAAAATTTAGACGTCAAATTGACAGCACAAGCTCTAGAATTAAGAAAATGGTTAAGAAACCATAGACACAGTGCTACCAACATAAGACGTCGAGCGGTACGTTCGGATACACTATACGTTCGGATACACGTACATTATCGCATTCCGTTTCACGGCAAGATGTCCACCAAACTTACACCCGAGATGCCCGAGATGTCGCTGCTCTTATCAAAAATGACAGAACAGCTAAATATACAAACAAATACTATAACAGAAAATATTACGGCAGCCGTTTTACAGAAAGTGGATGAAAAAATCTTACCGTTACTAGAAGAAAATAAGAGGTTAAAGGGAGAAGTTGAAAAACTAAGTGCAAAGATACAAAGTCTCGAAATAAACAGTAAGAGGAAGAACATAATATTCCACGGGCTCCCAGAACCAAAGGAGGAAACCCATGAGGATTTAACTACACTAGTAACATCAACACTGAATGAGATAGATGTGCAACTCGAATATGGGGAAATCGACAGACTGCAGAGATTGGGGAAAAAAGCAAATGGGGAAAGCAAAACTAGACCAATTTTATTAACCACAACCACTTTGCAGAAAAAGATTCAAATCCTTAAAAACAAAAAGAAGATGAAACAAAACTCGTACATTACCCATGATCTAACAAAAACAGAGCTGCAGCAAAAGAAAGAAAAAAGGCACAAGGACAATACGGATAATGAAAAACGGAAGAGATCAGAAACCCCAAGCCCTGGCACTTCAAATCCAAAACAAAATACCCCAAAAATGCAAAGGAAAGATGCATTTCAATTCATGCGCGAGAGATCTTATTCACTCTCCGACAAAAACACTTACAGGAACTAAATTACCACCAGGAACTGGATCATCACAACAACTTTTCTGCACACAACAAAAATGTCTCCCAACACGGCTGGTCCCCGAGGGAGAACTAGACCAAAACCCTCCAACAGCACCCAAATCTGACAACTACCTAAAAATATGTACTTACAATGTAAGATCCCTAAAAACACCAGAACGTCTGCTTGAACTGAGCCATGCTCTCAAAATAATAAACTACGATGTTATTGGACTTGCTGAAGTACGAAGAATGGGAAGTGAAATAGAAGAGCATAAAGAATACATCCTCTGTTACAAAGGAGAGACTAAAGGTCTATACGGTGTAGGATTTCTAATAAAAAAAGAACATAAGCAAAACATCATAAACTTTACAGGTGTATCTGAAAGAGTAGCTCTTCTAAAATTAAGATTTTTGGATTTAACGATAACACTGATACAAGCATATGCTCCGACAGATGGTTCAGATGACGATGAAATTAATAAATTCTACTCGGAATTGTCTGTAGCTCACGATCTGGCAGATAAAATAGTCATAGTAATAGGAGACTTTAATGCAAAAATCGGACAACCCAAAACACATGAACATCCAATTCTGGGCAAATACGGATATGGAGAGCGAAATGACAGAGGACCAGAGACTAATAGAATATGCATCTGAAAACAAATTAAGCATCATGAACACATATTTCAAAAAGAAAGAAAATCGCAAATGGACTTGGATCTCTCCAGACAAAAAGACAAAGAATGTAATAGATTTCATACTCAGTAATAAGCCCAAACTAATAACAAATGTCGAAGTACTAAATAAAGTAAATTTCCCTTCAGACCACAGATTTATAAGAGCTACACTAAATATTAAAATACCTAAAAAGAGCCGAAAAACATACAAATCCGTACCACACCCACCAAAAACAGATAATGAAAAGTCGATATATTTAAAAAATCTAAGAGAAAATATGAAATCATTAGATGAAATAGCAAACATCAATGATGTACAATTTTACTATAATAAATTTGAGGAAGTAATCACAAAAAGCTTGAAATTTACAAACGAAACAAAACAACTAAAGGAAAAATCTATACTTAGTGAAGAAACAATAAAATTAATAAATGAACGCACTGCTGCACTCTCAAAAAAGAATAGAACCAAAGAGGACAAAAAAGAACTCACAAGAATGTTTAAGCAAACAAACAAGGCTATAAGGAAAGACTACAACAAACATAGGGACTCAATCATAGAAAAAAACCTATTACAGTATAGAAGTTCAAAACGGGCTTTTAAAGATCTTATCACCCACAAAAATTGGATCCAAAAAATGAAAACCAGGCAAGGAGAAACGAAAACTAGAACCGACATATTAAATCACGCTACAGAATTCTATACAGAACTCTATAAGAAGATACCTGAAGACTCCTTCACAGATGACGAAAATAACTCTACCTTGGGAGGAACAAATGAAGAAGAGATCCAAGAAATAAGTGTCGATGAGATAATCAAACATATAAAGAAACTAAAACCAGAAAAAAGCGCAGGACCAGACCAGATTCATAATGAGGCCTTAAAAATAGGAGCACATGTAATAGTAACAAGTTTAGCGAAACTTTTCAACATGATACTACAGCACGAAAAAGTCCCCAAACAATGGTGTAATTCAGACATACACTAGCGGCACGCTATGATGGCCGGTTTGACACATTACAATAGTGATGTGGAATGTCAATTTATTCTCGAACAAAAAACAATTAAGTTTTGTTTTTGTACCTGATTAAATAGGTTTAATAAAACAAAAATGTATATGTTTATTTAATTTATTTGAACGAACTGAATATTTGAATGAAAATGAATATACATACTTTATATGCACACAAGAAACATATGAATACAAAAGATACCAAAAAAGGTGCCACAAAAGGCCATAATTAATCAGATTCGTCCATACTACTATTTTCACTGTCGTCACTGCTATCATCACCTACATTAATAATTATATGTTCGTTTTCTATAATATTATCTATTTTCACATCTCTTTCATAATCTTCCCTTATTAATTTAACAGTTCTATTCACAACCTTTTCCCAGTCTCCTTTAGTCACATGTTCACAAGCTTCTTCTAATAATTTTAGCATTTTTTTTGTGGTAAATGGGGGTTCTGTATTGTGTCTTGCAGCATATCCCTTAATTTGAGCCCACACTAACTCAATCGCATTATACTCACAATGGTAAGGCGGTAACCGTATAACTCTGTGCCCATGTTCTAATGCTATTTCGTCAATGACGTATCGGATCTTGGTTGGTTTGTTTTCTTTTAAAAGACGTACTAATTCCGCTTTTAACATATTCATGTTTGCATCTACGCCATTTTTACGAAGCCATGCGACGATATCAGCTTTCTTTTGGGATTGGGCAGGTGGCTTGTCAATTTGCATCGAGTGGTATGGGGCGTTGTCCATAATTATAATAGATGGTTCAGGGAGGCTACACAACATTGAGGTAAACCATTCAGTAAACTTTTCTCCATTCATGTCTTCATGATAGTCTCCAGTGGTTTTTGACGCAAAAGCCATGAGAGAACCTTCGACAAACCCGTTGATGGTTCCGGCGTGACAAATTATAAGTCGCGATCCTTTTCCTACAGGAACTTTGGAAGTAGATGCTGCTGTGTCATCGTTCCAAGAACGGCCTACAGTATGGTTAGCATTAAGCCATGTTTCATCCAAGAACACAACATTTTGCCAATTTTTGATTTCTTTCACTTGCCGTAAAAAAGTATACCTTGCCATCGCTATATCAAATCTTTCCATCAATATTTTGCGTTTGTTACATTTTTTGTATCGAAATCCAATGGTCTTCAAAATCTTCGTTAAAGAACTTTCCCCACCGAAGAATAATCCAGCTTCCTTCAGTGAATGCACCAACTTTTTTCTTGTTGGATACTCCTTCTGTAAATAGTAGCCGTAAACATGTCTTCGGATAGCATCGGCATCAAAGCTATCGATGCCTACGACTGGTTTTGCTCGTTTTCTCTTTTTTGGTGTGTGAAGTTTATTTTCTTCTGTGCCAGTCTCGCCATATTTTTTTTTAGTTATCCGTCTAACAGTTCGTTGTCCAATATTAAGCGCATCAGCTACGCGTTCAACCACTGACGTTATAGGTAAAATTGGCCCTCCATTTTGAGCTTCACGATCGAAATAGTTACGAAGGCGTATTACGAACTCACGTGTCTGACTATTTAGAACAGTTCTCTGCGTACGTTCGGTCATATCGACGAAATCCACAACAAAGGGCTTGAACAGAGTCCAAATTAACGAGCAAGGGTCAACAGTAATGCAGTATCAATATTTGAAATCCAAAGCCAGGTCAAAACTATATCACAATCGCATTGCACTGACAGTTTATACTTTTCGAAGCAACGTCAATTCGAAACTGCTTTGTTTTGCATTGAGCATTGACGCGAGTTTGCCGGAGGTAGTAGTTGTGCTAGCCAGCGATCCTATGTGACGATCGTATTAGATTCCATTTTTAAAAATTTTCAATTTAGAAAACCAAATGCCGAGTTGTGGTATATATCATATAAAAATAAAAATTTTACCTTTTGTATGAAACAGCTGATATTTTTTTGCGATTTCAGAGGTTTGTCCACATAGTGAAAATTGTTCATATTCACAAGTACATTCACCCCTTAAATGGTGCAAACTGATTTTTCTACACTTGTATACATTTTAGAAATCAATTTAATAAATAAATTTTGAGTCCTAAACCTAAAACTACATTCGATAAAATTTATGAATCTCTGCACATCACTATCGTCAATAAAGTAATACAATTATTTCCTTCAAAGTCGTTATCAATTAATACGGAACTTCATGAGCGGACAAACGTCAAACCGGCCATCATAGCGTGCCGCTAGTGTAGTATTACTTTACAAAAAGGGCAATCCACTAGATATAGCAAATTACAGACCAATAAGCCTATTAAGCAGTATATACAAACTTTTTGCAGCAATTCTGAATAGTCGAATATCACCTGCAATAGATAGAAAACAACCAATCGAACAAGCTGGATTTAGGTCTGGCTTCTCAACAAATGATCACATACATGTTCTAGGGCAGGTCATCGAAAAATACACAGAGTATAATCAAAAACTGTATACAGCATTTATAGACTACTCAAAAGCTTTCGACAGCATTACGCACAACTCAATATGGAAAGCACTTGAAGTATGTGGAATAAATCAAAAATACATACACATATTACAATACATATACTCAAATAGCGTAAGCAGAATTAGACTGGAAAAATTTGGAGATTACTTCCCAATAGAAAAAGGTGTAAGGCAAGGAGATCCTTTGTCACCTAAACTCTTCATAGCAGTTTTAGAGGAAATATTTCATAAGATAAATTGGAAAAACAAAGGTATTCCTATCAGAAGCCAAAGACTAAACCATTTAAGATTTGCTGACGATATAATACTCTTTGCCAAAACTGCACAGGAATTAGAGAAGATGATTCAAGAGTTAGTTATTGAAAGCAGGAAGGTAGGATTGCAAATGAATACTACTAAAACTAAAATAATGACAAATGGAACTGAAACTCCTATATGTGTAGAAGGTAACCAAATAGAATATGTGCCAGAATACATATATCTAGGGAAAAAAATATCATTTAGCATAAATCACAATGAAGATGAAGTTGACAGAAGGATTCAAATTGCATGGAACAAATTTTGGTCCCAAAAAGAAATTTTAAAAGGAAAGTTCGATCTACGTCTGAAAAAAACGGTAATGGACACTAGCATTTTACCAAGTCTAACATATGGAAGCCAAACATGGATTTACACCAATAGAATAAAAAATAAAATAACTACTTGCCAACGTGCTATGGAGAGAAGCATCCTAAAGCTAAGGAAAATACAAAAGGTACGGAGTACTGACATCAGGACAAAAACCAAGCTTACAGATGCTCTCGAACATGCCTTAAGGTTAAAATGGCAATGGGCTGGCCATATTTCCAGATACCGAGATAGTAGATGGACTTCACTATCTACAATATGGGTGGGACCGTCAGGCAAGAGAAATGTGAGCAGGCCGAAGAAAAGATGGGCAGATGATATTATCAGGCTAGTGGGTAGGGAGTGGATGAGATCTGCCCAAGACAGAAATAAATGGAAAAAATTGGAGGAGGCTTATACCCATAATAAGGGGTCCATTATTACTGACTGAAGATAACCAGGAAACTAGTATTATTTCATTTGTATTATTTATGTGTTAAATGTAATAATGGAAATAAAAAGCTTTATTATTATTATCATTTATATCATATAATTTACATTTTTAAATATTTGATTATAAAAAAAAACATTTAAAAATATAAAAAATAGCGGTCCACCGGCCACGGGAACAGGGTCCAAGCAACCGGCGGTCAGGGCCCCAGAGAAAGGAACCTCCTGACTATGCGAGCCGTGTCCAGGAGAACAGCCTTCTGGATCTGGCCCTTGACCCAGCTACCCAACGAGAGCCTCGAAAGATGTTGGTCGAGGCTCTTGGCTATAAGACCATTAGCGGTGACGACTATCGGTACAATGATTGCTGAGTCTACATTCCACATGGCGACAACCTCGTGCGCCAAGTCGAGATACTTGGTGAGTTTCTCTTTCTCGGCTTTCACGAGGTTCTCGTCATGCGGGACAGCAACAATCATTGCACGGCGCTCTGATCGATCTATCACCACTATGTCAGGCTTATTGGCTACAATAGTCCTGTCTGTAATGATAGATCGATCCCAGTACAGTGTGATATGACCATTTTCAAGAACTGGGTCGGGCACATACTTGTAGTACGGTACCTCCGATTCCACTGTATTTCAAGGCAAGTTGCTGGTGGATAATCCTGGCCACTTGGTTATGTCTGTGTAAGTATTCGCCGTTAGCCAGATGAGAACAACCAGAGACAATGTGACGGATAGTTTCTCCAGGACGGCGACATGCCCGACATATGTCTACCGTTCCATCCTTCACTATGTATTTTCTGTAATTGTTCGTCATCATGACCTCGTCCATAATTGCACACACAAACCCTTCGGTTTCCCCAAAGAGGTCACCAAAGCGCAGCCAGGCCACGGACGCTTCAAAGTCAACATCAGGCCCATGGAGGGCCCGATAAAAGCGTCCGTGAAGCTCCTTACCTTGCCATACAACCCTGCGGTCATCGGTACTGAGCACCACAGGTGTGCGCCAGTTCTCTTTAGCCAAGGAGAGCGGCGTCAGACCCCTGTCCACTGCGACCACATCGCGGTGCATCTCCGTCTCGGCGTGGAGAAAGTACTCCCTGAGACTGCACACCTCGCGGTTGTGGAGGGTTTTGGCATTCAAAAGGCCTCTTCCCCCACACTTCCGCGGGATGTACAGCCTCATCACCGAGGAGCGCGGGTGATGCATCCGATATGTGGTCAGCAGTGCACGAACTTGTCTGTCCAGGGCGTCAAGCTCAGTCTGAGTCCACCTGAGTATGCCGAAGGAATACATCAAGACCGGCATGACCCAACCGTTGAAGGCGCGCACCTTATTGCCGCCCGACAAAAGGCTTTTCAGCACTTTCTTCAGGCGGCCAAGGAAACGCTCCCTCACCGACTGCCTCATGTCGGCCTCTCTGATACCTAACGCCTCCGCCATGCCCAGGTATTTGTAGGCTTCAGTTGGGGAGAGCGATCTGAGGTATATGGAATCCGAGAGCTCAACACCCTCAGATTCCACAATCCTCCCCCGCTTTACATGCATGACCGCACATTTTTCCACACCAAATTCCATCCTAATGGAATCACTAAAGGCTTTAGTTACCTTTAGTAACTCTAGTAGATTTGATTTGTTGGGGGCAATGAGTTTTAGGTCATCCATGTAAAGGAGGTGTGATATAACCTGACCACCTCTCCTCAACCGGTAACCTAGCCCTGAATTCTCCAAGAGAGTGCTCAGAGGATTCAGAGCCAGGCAAAACCACAAAGGACTGAGGCTATCGCCCTGGAATATGCCTCGCTCAATCCTTATAGGCTCCGCGTTCCCCAGGGTCCGGCGACACCCTGGATAGTGAAGGACTGTCCTCCACTGCCCCATACACGTCTGTAGGAAGGCGCGTAGTACTGTGTTTACTTAGTACAGTTCCAGCACCTTCATGAGCCATGTATGGGGCACAGAGTCGTAGGCCTTCTTATAGTCTATCCAACATGTCGACAGATCCTTTCGGGAGCGCCGAACCTGTTGACAAATGGCCATATCAATGAGGAGAAGCTCCTTAGTACCACGGGAGCCATTCCTACATCCGTTCTGAGAAATAGACATGATGGATTTTGTATTGATATGATCGTTAATTTTTGTTCTCAGAATGGATGTAAGAAGTTTATACAATGTTGGTAGGCACGTAATCGGCCTATAATTTTTGGGCTCCGTGGTACTACCTGACTTATGGAGCAGGAGGGTAATACCTGTAGTCAGAAACTGGGGTAGCGACTCTGACTCTAGAGATGATTGGAATTGGGATGCCAAACGAGCGTGCGAGCTGCGTAGCCACTTTATCCAAAAGTTGTGCAGCCCGTCCGGCCCAGGGAATTTCCAATTGGGCAGGGGACGGGCTGCAGTGGCCACGTCTTCAGGGGTGATAGTAACTAGGTCCATTTCTGGAATTTGATCGCACGCTCTTTCTACGTCCAACCACCCTCAATGTGAGCGACAGGCGCCGACCAGATGTTGCGCCAGAATGAGGTCATAGCTTCATCATCCGGTAGGCGCGTATCGGTGACACCTTGGTCAGGGTGTTCCCAATCTCGGTATACCCGCCTCTGATCGCTTTGGAAAGTGCGATTCAGGGTATATCTCTCGACCCGGCACTTGTATCTGCGAATACGGCTAGCCCATGCTGAGACCTTCTGTTTCAGGAAGTCAATGCGCTCAGTGACGCACGCCTTATAATCTTGAGGGCTGATATTAGTCCCCAAGAAAGCGCGCCTCACAAAGCGCATGACTCTAGGGCGAGTGTTGCCCTCCCTGAAGCAGAGTAGTTTGCCAATGAGTGCCCGAGCCCCATCAATACGACGTTCGATCCTGCACTGCCATGCTGGTGCGGTAGGCTTCGGTCGTGTTGCTGTATCATTATTAATAAACTTTACATTAGCAACACGACATGCCGCAACAGCCGCGCAGTACAGAATCGAATGTGTGTCGGAAAGGTCTTCGCTGCTGTCAAAATAACTCGGCAGCAGTGAATCCAGGGCACCCATTAGCGCTTTGTTCTTATTTTTCATGGGCAACCGAGGTAACCGCGGTCTTAACTCGGGTGGTGAAGATCTATATTCCCGAATAGCACTCTCCAAAGCACTCCTCAATTGTTCACTACACTGGGTACTTACATGTGCAGTCCCGCCATCCTGTCCCTCACCAGCCTGAGTGGGCTGCAGCGAAATCGCATGAGCAATTTGCGATTGTGCTGGAGCTTGCGGTGAGGGGGGGGTAGCGCGGTTACATTGCAGTTCAGAGCGAAGCCGATCAAGCACGGCGCTGTCCAGCATGTGATTACGCTGAATAATCCGCACCTGGTCCGACAGTCGCTGAGCAGACACATTGAGAGCTGGTTCAAGGACCTGAAACAAAGCATGCATCCTAGCACGGTACGCGGTCATGTTGGTTCCACCCTCAGTAGCCTCTAAGTATGCGCGCATGACATTTTCATTAATGGATGTTGTCCACCTCATGCGCGACACACTACCGCCGGATACGGGGACCCTATCAGAAGCCGGTGGGCCTCGGGATCCCAAGCAAGTCGGTGGCCGGCCTCTCCCACGACGATGTACTGGTGGTGGCGACGTCGGCGGGAAGAAAAACTCGTCGCTCGAACTCGACGCAACAGCAGCATTGGGCGTGGTCCCGGATGGCTGCGAGGCGGGACTGAGCGACGAGTCCGGGGGTGGTGTTTGTGCGTTCCGTGCTCTGGATCGTGTCAGCATTCTACATTATTAATTCGTCCAATTTCTTTTGTAGTCTTTCAGGCATCTATTGACAGGTTGTGTCAGCTATATTTCGGACTGTTTTGATTTTCTTTGTTTGTTCTTTCAGGGTTTCTTGTTCTAATTAGTTTTCACTATGGTAAATTTATTGAATTAAATCGAAAATTCTGTTGAGATCGGTTTTATAATATTTATTTCGGCAAAAATGTAACGGCGAAAAAATATGATGTATGCTGATATTCAGGGTTGCCAGGTTATTATTATTATTATTATTAATATTAATAGGAAGTAAGTATCAAGACTGAATAACGCGATACACTTTGAATGATTCTCTTTACCGCATACCTAATTTTTTCGTCAATAAGTGGCAATCCATGAAACAACCGTTTACTCATTACAGCATGTAATTAAAAGTCCGAGAATACCTACCAGTTCTAAGAAACCCCTAGAGGCTGCAAAATGTAAGGGTGTCATTTTCTCGTGAGTTTTGTAATTGACGTGGCTGCCTGCCGCCAACAGCTGCCTCACTATTTCGGCGTGATTCCTCATTACAGCTATATGAAGAGGGGTGAGCCCATCACCCGCCGACACATCTACTTTGCAACCTGACGGGAACAAATACACATGGTAAGGAGCTCCAAATTAAACAAATGGAGCAAACAAGTCACTCTATGGTATCCAAGGGATGGTACCAGGAGACTGGGACGACCAACCCGAAGATGGGAAGACGACATCCGTCGGACATTGGATCCTTTCTGGACAAGAGTTGCAGCGGATCGAGCCCAATGGGGTGAGTATGGAGGAGGCCTATGCCACTAGGCACGCCGAACTACGGGACACAATTTAGAAAACTAATATTTACTATAAAAATTTCTATGTATTTTGTTATGTTCGGACATAAAAAGCTATTTTATTTTTTTTATTATTTATTAAGGAGTTGTGATTACACAAGTGGCAGGTCTCGGGTTCGATTCATGGGAAATTTATATATGCAAATGTTATTTGGTCTGGTCTGATGGGCGGATTTGGCTGGGCTAGTTGCCGCTCTATGGTGAAAGTAATGTTGCCAATTGATTTAGCGTCCGGTAAAGTGCGAGTTGGACCAGTGCACAAATGGTTCTGTACCATCACACAAGATTTAACACCAACTATTACTAAGATTGAGCAAAAACAAAAGTTTATAGTATGTAGTATGAAGAGTCTCTTAATTTTTGTTTACTTTATTTTTTGTTGTAAGTTGTAGCAGCAATAGAAATACACACCCTTTGGGTGTGTAACCTTAAAAAATATGCATTTGCTCAGACCAGCGCGGTCCATGAATTTCGCGGGTCTTAATTACTTGAATATTTACTTAATCAAGGTAATAAGAGCCTCAATAGTGCATTGTTTCAGCATTCAGACTGAAAACTGAAAGGTTGATGGTTCAATCTCCACCTTTTGCAGTACTGTCGTACCTACTACTAGCAGTACTTCTTAGTTGTAGGGGAAAGGGGAATATTAATCTTGATCACACCTGCATCCAGAATTAGTCTAACAACACCAGAATGTCCCTGTTCTGCTGCATAATGCAGTGCAGTTCTCATGAAAGCATCTTGCTGGTCAATCCCATTTGTTACAACTGAAGCAGAAGCGATTGCAGCACCAGTGCATTCTAAAATTGCTGCATACCATCTGAAAAAGAAGATTAATACAAAATTCAGCCATTTCCCATGGTCTTAGATTAATAGTATACAATACATACAATGTCACTTATACTACTATACATCTGCAAATTCACACTCATAATATTGATTAAAAAAAGACACAGGCCGAATTGAGAACCTCCTCCTTTTTGGAAATTGGTTAAAAATAGTGCAAACTGTGAATGGTTTTGTGCAGTTCTTCTTCTTTGTCAACTGATAGACAACCACTGCTGGACAAAGGTATCTTGCATGGACTTCTACAGGCCTAAGTCTTGCACTGCCTGAATCCAGTGGCTCCCTGCAACTCATTTGATGTTATCAGTCCACCTAGTGGGCGGTCTGCCAACACTGCGCTTCCTTGTGTGGGGTTCACTACTCCCGTACTTTGGGACCCCAGTGACCATCAGCTCTTCGAACTATAATATAATAATGTCCGCCCATTTCCACTTCAGTTTCGACCCTCTGAGCTATGTTGGTGACTCCTACGGATCTCCTCATTTCTGATTTGACCTTGCAGGGGTACTAGCATAGCTCTCTCCATCGCCCGCTGTTTGACCCTGAGCCTTCTTATGAGGTCCACAGTTAGTAATTACTAAGTCTCGGATCCGTAAGTCATCACTGGCAACATGCACTGTTCGAAGGCTTTAGTCTTCAGGCATTGAGGGATCTACATGTCCACAAATCATAAGTGTGGCAGTCTCAAATGTTAAAGCATATTAGACTATCTTTTAGCTAGAGCCTAATTAAACTGCTAGTGCAATTACACTGTGTTTATGTGTTTAAATAATTTATACAAAATGTAAGAAAGTGATCCAGAAGGATTAATGTGATGCCAGCCAACCCTGATTTGCATGAGCTACTTTGAACTACCTAAACATTAATACTGACTTGTACATAGAAGACCATGTTTCATCTTCACTTGTGGTAGGAGCTACATTAACTATTTCCTCATCCCATTCCAAATCTGCTTGTGGCGTAGACGCTGATGAGGAAGGGCTAACTGGAGACTTGCAGCCACCAGCCATCTTGCTTTCATCACTGCTCGACGCTTCACTATGTATGAACACAAAATACCCTTGGTTTTTATCCACATTCCGACACTGCAGAGAATCATTTTCTGATAACTGGCTCTCCTTAAATGTTCGATCACTGAAATTTTTACATTTAACTACAGTCTCTTCACATTCTGTGCTCTTTAATTTTCTTTTATGTGATTTTGAATGCCTCTTCTTGGTACAGCCCTGTGTTGATAGTTTTTTTGTACCAACAGAGGTACAGGCATCTATTAGGAGCTTAACAATATCCTTGTTGCCCATTTTAGCAGCCTCTCCCAAAGAAGTTTTGCCATGACAGGATATCTTGTTTGGATTTGCACCTGTGAGATTAAATTCAATGAAATCTATAAATTACTAGCTGATGCCCGCGACTTCGTCTGCTTGTAATTAGTTTTAAAATCCTTCGGGAACTCTTTGATTTTCCGGGGTAAAATGTAGCCTATGTCACTCTCCAGGTTAACTATACCCATGCAAAAAATCACATTGATTCATAGCTCTGTTTCAGCGTGATTGAAGGACAAACAAACACACTTTCGCATTTATAATATTAGTATGCTAAATACTCATCTATGTAAAGTAAGTAGCTTGCATTATACAGGTGACAATGATAAATAAGCCTGCAAACTCAGGGCACATTTTTATCATTGAAAGAGAGAACTATAAACTTACATATTAATTGGTACTGAATTTCGATCAGTTTCTTATGGAGTTCCACAGCTAGTGTAGGAGAGCAAAAAAATTTTACCAGTTTTACCATTTATTTAGAGTACCTACCTAATCTTATACTTGGAAAAGTTTATAGTTTATACTTTACAGGCTTAAGTTCGTAACTTCTAAATATTAACATGGTATTTAGTGTTACCTTGAGATACTAAATTTAAAACTGCATCCTGATCTTCTTGAATCACTGAATCATATAATTTGTCTTCTAAAGATTTTTCCATAATCTCTAATCAGAAACTATCAAAGCTTTTATTGTAGTAGTTAATTTATTTAATAAAAGCAATTATTGTTAGCCATAATTCTAAAGCCTATATATCATATTGTATTGTATAATTATATTAAACTTTTGTAATTGTTTACAATATTTATCAAAGAGAATGTAACCACTACGTTTTTATATTTATCAGCTACCTACATAGTTTTATCAGTGGTTACTGCATGAAGGTAGCAAAGGTTACTGCACGGCTACTGGCACAGATTAGAGGATACTACTGGTTACTACTTACTGGTTACACGGTACCTATGACGGTCACAGAACATTATTACCCTGACGGTTACGGTCTGCTGTATAATGTACTCAAAAACAAAAGCAAAAGCCAGTTAAATAAAAAAAAAACAAAAGTGCTAGGTAGTGTTTTTATACTCTTGAGATAAGTGGTTGGGTGGTTAATTAATAATTTGTGGCATAATAAACGAGAAACCAAGAGAAATATTGGTTTTATTGAACTGAAAGAATTCCACTAGACGAATAAATAACAATTATATAAATATTGACTCATAATAACAAAGTATGACAGTTGACACGTTTGGTATTGACAACACTAAGGAGATCGTATAGGAGGATCGTATCGCGGAGGTCGCATATCACCTCATTCTCCCCCGGTTCAGTTTTCACTCTCACTCCCATCAACCACAAAGTCCGTTAGGTAGGAGGGTAATTTCCGCGTCCTATTAGATCTCCTGGGGAGTCCAGTCCGAAGAACTGGCGAGGACGTCGTCGACTCTTCTACACGAGACGATGACGAAGGAGCGTTATTTTCAGGTGGAGGTGTGGAGTTATTTTCAGATGGAAACGTGAGGTGATCATCTTCGGAGGCCGTTTCAAAGCTATCGTCTCTGCTATTATCAGTAGTACTGGGGCAAGGAGACAATTGACGGTTTGATACCATTGAGGTTTCTCCATTATCCCGTCTTATGAGAGAGTAGTAGGGATTGATCTCTAAGAGCTCAGCTTCCTCGACAAGAGGGTCCGTTTTTGAAGAGCGGACGTTCTTTTTAACAAAGATCGGTCCCGGCGTGAACCAAGATGGCAGTGAATCTCCGTTCGGGGATCTTCTAGGGTATTTGAAAAGTTTTTCGTGCGGAGTGGCGTTTGTTGCCGTACACAGGAGGGAGCGGATACAATGCAATGCGTCCTTCAGTACTACTTCCCACTTTTCTATCGATAATCCCTTTGACCGAAGGCTAAGTTGAATAGTTCGCCAGAGTGTTCCGTTTAGTCGCTCCACTTGGCCATTACCCTGGGGGTTATAGGGCGTCGTTCTGGATGAGGCTATGTTTGACTGTCGTAGGAATGATTTGAACTCTTCGGACATGAATGACGATCCTCTATCACTATTAATATAGAGAGGTTGGCCAAATGTCAGAAAAAGATCTTTCAGGCAAGTAATGACAGTGGCTGAGGTCATATCCTTACATGGGTAAGCAAAAGGAAACCGACTGTACTCATCAATAATCGTAAGTATGTACTTGTTGGCTGTTTCAGAAGGTAGTGGTCCTTTAAAATCTATGTTGATCCGTTCAAACGGTGACGTAGCTTTTATCAATTGACCCTTGGCCTTTAGAAATCTCGGTTTTATTTCGGCGCAGGTAGGGCACGAGGCGGTCATCTCCTTGACATCATTAACTGAGTAGGGTAAGTTTTTAAATTTTACCCAGTGATACATTCTAGTTACCCCCGGGTGGCAGAGTGCGTCATGTAGTTCTTTCAACTTGTTTATATTCATGTAGGCGCATACGCGAGATAGAGCGTCCGCAACAGCGTTTTCAGTGCCTGGTCTATAAACTATATCAAATTTGAAGCATGACAGTTCCAACCGCCAACGTTGGATCTTCTCATTTTTTATTTTACTGTTATGATTTTGATTGAACATGAAGGCTACCGATTGTTGGTCTGTTATAAGAAGAAAATGTCTACCAATCAGGTAGTGTCTCCATTTCTTTAGGCTCTCTACTATCGCACAAGCCTCTTTTTCAATTGAGGATTGTTTGCATTCCGAGTTATTCAGTGTCCGAGAGAAAAAGGCAACTGGTCTTCCAAGTTGAGTCAGCGTAGCCCCTAGCGCGAATTCCGAAGCGTCTGTTTCGACTGTAAACATTTCATTGTCGTTAATGGCTACTAGAGCGGCTGCCTTGATATCTTGCTTCAGTTCTTCAAAACTCTTTAGCGCATCAGGCGACAACGGGAAAGTAGTCACGCATGTAAGTGGCTTTATTTTTTCGGAGAAACGCGCAATCCATTTAGCGTAATGAGCAAGCATACCTAGGACTCGTCTTAGTTCACTAGTTTTAGTTGGAGCAGGAAGCTCTAAAAGAGGTTTTAGTCTTTCCGGGTCAGGACTGATTGTATTATTTTCAACAGTATATCCAAGCAAGTTGATTTTAGTCTTATTGAAAACACTCTTCTGTTCGTTTAGAGTTAAATGAAATTTATTAGCGGCGTCCATAAAGCGTTTTAGATTACGGTCATGATCCCTTTGATCTTTACCGCAGACGGTTACATCGTCTAAGTAAGCGAACGTTCCTTCTAGTCTCTCTTCTGTTATGATGAAGTCCAGGGTTCGTTGAAAAGCCGCAACGCCATTAGTCACGCCAAATGGAATGCGTGTAAACTGGTACAATTTGCCGCATGCTTCGAAAGCTGTATATCTCTTTTCATTTTCTAAGATGGGTACTTGATGATATGCGCTCTTTAAGTCAATTTGACTGAACACTTTAAATCTTGATACGTTGTTAATGACTGATTCTATGTTTGGCAAAGGGAAGGCATCCAGTTCGGTGAATTTGTTTATGGTCATGGAGTAATCAATGACAAGTCGTTTTCGATGAACCTTTCCTCCTGCTACAAGGACTTGGGCTCTCCAGGGGGAAATACTTGTTTCAATGACCCCGTCTTCAAGTAATTTAGACACTTCTTGTTTTATAAAGTCCTCATCTTCCTTACTGTATCGCCGACTTCTCACGGCGATCGGTCTAATGTTCGGCGATAGATTCGTAAATACGGAGACTGACGGTACCGAAGCTCGTAACACGTTGCATATCTCTAAAGGTTCGCCAGGCCCACCAAGATTGAAATGAATACTCGAGTGATGTTTAAGCAAGTCATGGCCAATTATGACGTCGGCACAGAGGTTGTCGACAACTAGAAGAGGTGTTTGTTTGTAAGTATGCTTATTCATCGCAATGGTAGCAAAACAGATACCTTCGACAAAGGAAACTTGATTGAGAGAAGCGAGATTGACTGTCTGCTTGCAGGGTTTTTTGCGTAGTTTCATTATGCGAGCAACTTTAGCGTTAATGAAGCTGACTGAACTTCCTGTATCGATGAGTGCATCAGCCTTGTAATCGTTGACCATTATTGGTGTAGCGGATAGTTTCAATAAAAAGTCAAGCTTTTCTTCATGATTATAATATCAGCGGAAAAATTTTCTCACATATTGACATCTGTCTACATTTATTTTTTAATTGGTATTTTTTCTTATAAAATATGTGACACTACAAAAAGGTTTTTCTTCGCGTCGCTAACATAGCCCGCCCCAGTGCTGGGCTCAGCACTCTTCTCCAACTGGCAGCACTGCGACGCGAGCCACCGATCTTCTCAGCAGCCCCGATTTCGTCCTCACGTCCACGACTCGCACGCGCCCGTCCTTGCCTGGCAGCACCGCTTCGACGACGCCTCGAGGCCACACCCCTCGAGGCATGTTGGGGTCCACGATGACAACCAGGTCACCGACCTGCAGTGGCTTAGATTCTTCCTGCCACTTCTTTCTTGGGATCATCTGGGGTAGCACTTCTTTCAGCCAGCGACGCCAAAACTGATCTGCTAAAAACTGCGAAATACGCCACTGCTTCCTCAGGAAAAGGTCGGAGTCATCGAAAACTACGAGTATAGGGAAGTTTGAGGAAGTACCTAAAAGAAAATGATTAGGAGTTATGGCTTCTATGGTTGAGGGTTCCACAGATACATGAGTGAGTGGACGGCTGTTGACCATCTGTTCCACTTCTGCCAACAAAGGGATCAGAACTTCTTCTTTCGGTGCTCGTTCTTTCAGGACGACCTTGAGTGACGTCTTGACGCTTCGAATTAATCGTTCCCATGCCCCGCCCCAGTGCGGACTGCTCGGGGGTATGAACTTCCATGTAGTACCATACTTTACAGCCCCTTCCTTCAACACATCTTGGTCTAATTCTTCTACTGCCTTCTTCAATTCGGTATCAGAACCCCTCAGGTTTGTTGCGTTATCTGAGTACAAAATCTGGGGCCAGCCACGTCTAGCCCCCATTCTCCTCAGGGCTAGGATCAGAGAGTCAGTGGTAAGCGTCTGAACCATTTCTATGTGTATAGCCCTTACCGTCATGCACGTAAACAACACTCCATATCTTAAATGGTGCTGTCGTCCAACAGCTATTTTCATTGGGCCGAATAGATCCAATCCACAGAAGGTAAAGGGTCGTTGATGGTGTGCCAATCTAGCTTCCGGCAAGTCTCCCATTCTTGGTGGATTCGGCTGCGCCTTACGGATTCGGCAAAACATGCATTTGGATACTAAATTTCTAACTGTCGGGCGCAAATGCAATATCCAAAATCGTTGCTTTATTTCATTAACTACCGTTTCATGATTTCCATGGGCATATTTTACGTGGTAGTGTAAAACAATAAGCTTAGCTATGTGATGACGACCGTCTAATATTATAGGTTGCTTGGTCTCTCTTGATAATCCAGGTGCAGCGTCGATGCGGCCCCCAACCCGAAGAATTCCATGCTCGTCTAGGAACGGTGTTAAGGTAAGTAACTTACTCTTCTTATCTAATGGTTTTTCTTTTTTCAGGCGTTCGAGTTCTTCAGTAAATGATTGCGCCTGTGCGTATCTCATTAACAGTTGTTCCGCGCGTTTCATCATAACACCATCAATTTCACCGGTAAGCTTCTTACATTTCTTATCCACAAATGATAATACTACGCAAGTAGATTTCAGTAGACGTAGCCATGACGAGAATCTCACAGGGTCCGGACAGGCAGGTAAGCATACAGCAGTGCTTTCTATTATAGCCACACATTCTGTGATATCTTGATTTGACGTAGATACTCTTAACATGTCCTCAGGCCATTCATTCTCGTCGCGTGAAAGAAACGACGGTCCGTATAGCCACTCGCCGCTGAAAATCTTCATATCGCAAACTTCTCTAGTCGCGGCATCTGCGATGTTCAATTTAGTAGGTACGTAGCGCCATTCATTTGAACAGGTAAGTTCATCAATTTCCCCTAGTCGATGAGCTACGAAAGTTTGATAATTTCGCGCGTTATTTTTTATCCAGTGCAGCACAGTAGTCGAGTCGCACCAAAAATATTTTCTCTGTGGTTTGATTCTATGTTGCTTGATTATAGTGTCCGCTAACCTAGCCCCCAATACAGCTGCTTGAAGTTCAAGCCGTGGCACCGATAGCGATCGTTTTACAGGCGCCACTTTGCATTTGCTTGCAACAAACGCGACGCTCCTATGTTTGTCATTACAGCGCCAGTAAGCGACGGCGCACATAGCTTTCGGCGAAGCGTCACAGAAAACATGTAATTCTAAGTGTTCGTACACGCCTGCCAGTAGATTCGGTGCATCCACTGCATCTTCTTGACGATCGTTTACACGCGTGGCTGCTAGATAATGACGCGGTAGGCTAACTTGATCAATGTCCTTAAGCAATTTTAACCACTCAGTCCACATAACATAAAGTTCACTTGTAAGTGATTCGTCCCAGTCGATACCAGTTTGCCATGTTTCTTGTAATAATATCTTGCCTTTAATAGTAAATGGCGACAAAAATCCTAACACATCAAATATCGACATTATAACTCGTAGCATTTCTCGTTTCGTAGGTATCTTCTCGCCCGAGACTATAGTAGCGGGAATGCGCTTGAATGATACATCGAAACTTAGAACGTCTTTTTTAGGGAACCATATTAAACCTAAAGTACGTTCTGAGTTCTGTTCAATATTGAACCTTACTGTTGTAGGTCCTAAAGCTTCTGTTGGGAGGGACGCCAAGATTTCCTCGCGATTGCTAGTCCAATTTCTTATCTCGAAACCGCCTTGACCGTGAATGAATGAAATATCTTTTACTATTTCTCTCGCCTCGTCTACGCTATGAAGGCTGTCGATATAATCATCCATGTAGTGCTGCTCACAGATCGCTCGTACGGCGGCCGCGTTTGATGACTCAAATCTCTGTGCGTTTTTGTTTTTAACGAACTGAGCAATAAAAGGTGAACAGTTCGCGCCGAAAATTAAGGATGTCATAGCACAGATTTTTAATTTTCCCTTAGGGTTGTCACGCCACAGAAAACGTAAAGCGTCTTGATCTTCGGGTAGAATCTTTATCCTTAGGAACATGTCTTTTATATCGCCTGATATCCCAATTCTCTGTTCTCGAAATCGCATCAAAATACCTAGAAGTGAAACGAGTAGATCTGGGCCCTTTAGCAGGTAATCATTAAGGCTTAAATTCTGGTATTTAGCGGCTGCATCAAACACCAAGCGTAGCTTCTTTTTGTTTGGGTTATCGACGCCGAAATGAGGTAAGTACCAGGTTCTTGGACTCGTAGATACGTCTGATATCTCTTTAGCAAAATCGTTCTGAAATAAGTGATCGATCCTCTCTTTATATCGCATAGCATATCCATTGTCAGCCTGCATCTTTCTTTCTACACCTTTCAACCTCGACATTGCGGAAGGAAAAGAGTTAGGCATCTTAGCATCGCAATTTTTCCATGTTAGACCAACGTGCCACCTTCCGTTTATTAATTTACTTGTTTTTTCTAAGTGAGCCTTAGCTTGCAGGTCATCGGCGTTCTCTCGAGGTGCAGCAGTAACACCTAGGGAATCAACAGCGAAAGAACGTTGGACTTCTTCATGCATCTCTCGGAGTAAGCACTCGCTCTCGATATCCAAGTCGTGGTGGTTAGTGCTGAGCAGCAGGGCGGAGCGCAATAGACTACGAGAAGCGTGCGCTCTGGTACAACCATGAAGACACCATCCAAGTGGAGTAAGAGTAGCAAACGGTTCCCCTGGTTTACCTTCAAGTACTTGTAGTGGTAACAATAAATGGTAGTTGTCCTGCCCTATCAATATCTGCGGCTTAGAGTATTGACGAGTTATTTTATTTTCAATTTCAGAAATATGCCTATATCGCTCCGTGCATAAATTGGAAGTATCCTGCGCTGGCAGCTCTAAGTTTTCAACGCTATACGCTTCAAACGTAATCGGCTGCCCATCTCTGTTAGTTACAGTTAATTCTACAACTTCGCAATAACGCTCGACCACGTGTCCACTCCAGGCGCCGCATACTCGCATACATTTCTTAGAACCATGTAGGCCGATTCGAGCGGCGAGTTCTGAACTAACCAGCGTAATAGTCGATCCATCATCAAGCAACGCTGAAGTTGTCTCGATTCCTTGCGGCCCGTGTACTTGTACCTTTATCATTTTTAGAAGTACTCGGCTACAGTCATCTTTAATATGAGTTATTTGTTGCGTTTCCGCGATCGGTTGTTGTTCAATCGATTCAGACGCGGGGGTATTATTTTCCTGTAGCGAACTATTGCGATTAAACTCATAGTGCAAAAGTTCGTGATGTGCTAATTCACACCCGTTTTTTCCACACTTCTTCGCAGGGCAAGTTTCACGGCTATGACTCGTTAGTGGTACCTTCAAACATTGAAAACAGATACCGTACCTCTTTGCATGACTCCAACGGTCTTTTCGAAGCGCTTTCTTGAATACCTTACAATCCGGTAAATCGTGTTTTGGCCCGCGGCGGCAAAATCGACATTTCGTATCTTCCGTGCTTAATTCGCTTTGTAGTAATACGTTGTGGGATCTATTCGCGTAGTTTTCATCGTACTTACGCTTAAAATTACTTTGTTCGGGCTTAGCACAATTAATGTTCACCGCGGTTTTTGTTGTTTTAACGGCTTCTTCCCTTAAAAAGTCTGAAAGTATAACCAGTTTAGCCTTAGAGCCTTCAATTATAAGAGGATAACTGTAGTCCGTCCATTTTGAAAGTAAAACCGTGGGGAATTTAGACAATATAGCCGACATAATGTTCATGTTTTTTAGGTACTCATCTTCGCCGATTGAAATAACTGCTGCTACGAAGTTCTGAACTTTGACTGAGAACTTAACTATATCTTTATGATATTCCTGTGACATAGCAGGTAGCTTCTGAATATCATGCACTATTCTGGAAATAATTACGTCCGGATTTCCAAACTGTAGCTCAAGTGCTGACATTACCGTGTCGGGAGTGGTGGCGCTAATTAATAGAGCTGTTACAGCTTCCTTCGCCGGTCCACGTAGGCAGCTACGCAGCCTCCACAGATTTTCTCTAGGTGTAAAGTTACATACGTCTGTAGATTCAGTGTAGGCCTGTTTAAAGTGTAGCCACTCTAGTGGGTCACCCGCAAATACCGGTAGGTCCTTCTGAGTGCTGATACGGCTAAGCAATCTGGTATTTGGTGCGTTGCTTTTGGAGATAGCTGCAATATCTTTCAGTGCGCTAGCCAGCATTTGAACAGTGCTTACAGTGCCACCGCCTCCAGCGGCGGGCGGGCACAGCTCGCCTAAATCGTGACCATCTTGCTGGACGGGCTGTGCTAAACTTTCGTGGTGGCTGCGCTCCAACCATCTCTCTACTTCACTATTAGTGCTACGCACCTCACCTTCATCCGCTTGAGAACAATGTTCCTCATCGAGTGCCGCTATATCTGCTTGGAGCTTCTTATCTATAAGCTGCTTATCTATAAGTGCTTTTGCTTCCGCTGCCGCTAGCTCCAGTTGTCTCTTTCTAGCTATAATAGATGATGAGCTTGACTTTCTAGACTTACTCTTATGTGTAGACATCTTACTCGGCGACACTACGTGGCTGCCAATACACTGTCCACTAGTACCAGGTTCTACATTGTGGAATTGCTGATTCTGTTCCTCCCGCTTCCTTGCGAAACTACGCGTAATCATTGGTGGAGGAGTCTTAAACATTACCAGATCCGCGCTCGAATGGACCACTCTGTAGCGGATAGTTTCAATAAAAAGTCAAGCTTTTCTTCATGATTATAATATCAGCGGAAAAATTTTCTCACATATTGACATCTGTCTACATTTATTTTTTAATTGGTATTTTTTCTTATAAAATATGTGACACTACAAAAAGGTTTTTCTTCGCGTCGCTAACAATTGGAATTGTCGCACTTCTAAGTCTCGAAGGAGAGGCAGCAGAAATAGCTCCACTGTAGAACCGGTCGTTGTTAGAGATCGTAGGATCTTCAACTGTCGTGATGTTCAAGTTCCTATTACTATTGCCCGATCTACAGACGCTTGCGAAGTGTCCTTTCTTTGAGCACTTTTTGCAGGTGGATTTGTTGGCTGGACATCTGAACCTTGGATGAAGACTCCCACCGCAAAAGAAGCAGGGTTTAGCCGGAGGTGGCGTGGTCGGAGCGGCTTGAAAAGTTCGTGACGATGGAGCTGCTGCTAGATTTTCGGATTCCTCGTCTCGTGAACTACCTTGCGATATGGCAGTAAGTTGCGGAGATCTGTCACCAATAGCAACTGCATCCTTCTCTGCCGTTTCTAGAGCTACGGCTTGGTTAATTGCTTCTGAGAGAGTGAGTTTAGAGTTTTCTAGTAACCGCTCGCGAATCCTTCGTGATAGTAAGCCGGATATGAGAGCGCTACGAACTGCTTGGTCTTCATGCTCTTGGGCTATGACGTCTTCGAATTTACAATCTTTCGCGGAAAGCCGGAGAGCTCTAACATAGTCAGAGATCGTTTCGTCGGCTCATTGCTTGCGATTGAAGAGAATGTGTCGAGCTAGAATAGTATTTTTCGGTTTGACATAGATGTCTTCTAGAACTTTCATTGAATCTTTATAAGTGGAGCAAGTTTTGATATGCTTGTAAATCGATGCCGATAAGTGGTTAACTAGCAGCTTACGCTTAAGAGAGTCTGGTACATCTTCGGTAATCTCTTCTGCTAAGAAGCTTTCGAATGTCGATTTCCAATGTAGCCATTTTGCATCGGCGTCCGCGACTTCAGGCTCGATGTCAAACTTATCGGGTCGCAGATATCTTAATAGCGTAGACTTGCCTAGTTTTTCGTCAGGCATTTTCAGTTAAATAAATTGTGGCATAATAAACGAGAAACCAAGAGAAATATTGGTTTTATTTAACTGAAAGAATTCCACTAGACGAATAAATAACAATTATATAAATATTGACTCATAATAACAAAGTATGACAGTTGACACGTTTGGTTTTGACAACACTAGGAGATCGTATAGGAGGATCGTATCGCGGAGGTCGCATATCACCTCATAATTATAGTCTTTGTCAAAACCACTATTTTATACTCTTTGAGAATTTTAGTGAGGGCACCTTTGTTCTATTTTATCCATGGTGGAAGACACGAGTCTGCCCGCGAAATTCAAATTTAATTTGGTTTTCGAAATTTGTAAACTAATAAGACAAACTAGGGGCATTCTAATTGCGCCAGTAGAATTATCATCTTCACAGGTTTACATAAAAATCTTTACTTGAAAGTGACTAGTTTAAGAAATTAATCAAAATACTGAGTTGGAGTTTTTTAAGGGCCTTATAAGTAGGCTCAGAACCGCTCAGCGGGCGATGGAGGGAGCTATGCTCGGAGTGTCCCTGCGGGATCGAATCAGAAGTGAGGAGATCCGTAGGAGAACCAGAGTCACCGACATTGCTCAGCGAGTCGCGATACTGAAGTGGAAATGGGCGGGGCACATAGTTCGAAGAGCTGATGGTCGTTGGGGTCCCAAGGTGCTGGAGTGGCGACCCCGCACCGGGAAGCGCAGTGTTGGCAGACCCCCCACCAGGTGGACCGACGCCATCAAGCGAGTCGCAGGGAGCCGCTGGATTCAGGCGGCGCAAGACCGAGGCCTGTGGAAGTCCATGCAAGAGATCTTTGTCCAGCAGTGGACTTTTATCGGTTGATAAAGAAGAAGAAGACTGAGTTGGATGTGAGTTACTCACAAATTACTCGATATTTTGATTAATTTCTTAAACTGGATACTTTCAAGTAAAGATTTTTATATAAACCTGTGAAGATGATACTGCCATTGTCGCAATTAGAATGCCATAAGCCTACTTTGTCGTATTAGTTTACAAATTGCGAAAAACCAAATTAAATTTGAATTTCGCGGGCAGAATTAATGTGTCTTCCACCTTATTACCATCGCGTAAGTGTGAGTGAAACAAAATATCTCTGTTTGTATTTATTCGATTATCAACTGGTCACTACACTAGCGGCACGCTATGATGGCCGGTTTGACACATTACAATAGTGATGTGGAATGTCAATTTATTCTCGAACAAAAAACAATTAAGTTTTGTTTTTGTACCTGATTAAATAGGTTTAATAAAACAAAAATGTATATGTTTATTTAATTTATTTGAACGAACTGAATATTTGAATGAAAATGAATATACATACTTTATATGCACACAAGAAACATATGAATACAAAAGATACCAAAAAAGGTGCCACAAAAGGCCATAATTAATCAGATTCGTCCATACTACTATTTTCACTGTCGTCACTGCTATCATCACCTACATTAATAATTATATGTTCGTTTTCTATAATATTATCTATTTTCACATCTCTTTCATAATCTTCCCTTATTAATTTAACAGTTCTATTCACAACCTTTTCCCAGTCTCCTTTAGTCACATGTTCACAAGCTTCTTCTAATAATTTTAGCATTTTTTTTGTGGTAAATGGGGGTTCTGTATTGTGTCTTGCAGCATATCCCTTAATTTGAGCCCACACCAACTCAATCGCATTATACTCACAATGGTAAGGCGGTAACCGTATAACTCTGTGCCCATGTTCTAATGCTATTTCGTCAATGACGTATCGGATCTTGGTTGGTTTGTTTTCTTTTAAAAGACGTACTAATTCCGCTTTTAACATATTCATGTTTGCATCTACGCCATTTTTAACGTATTTCACGCCATAACCAAATGCCGAGTTGTGGTATATATCATATAAAAATAAAAATTTTACCTTTTGTATGAAACAGCTGATATTTTTTTGCGATTTCAGAGGTTTGTCCACATAGTGAAAATTGTTCATATTCACAAGTACATTCACCCCTTAAATGGTGCAAACTGATTTTTCTACACTTGTATACATTTTAGAAATCAATTTAATAAATAAATTTTGAGTCCTAAACCTAAAACTACATTCGATAAAATTTATGAATCTCTGCACATCACTATCGTCAATAAAGTAATACAATTATTTCCTTCAAAGTCGTTATCAATTAATACGGAACTTCATGAGCGGACAAACGTCAAACCGGCCTTCATAGCGTGCCGCTAGTTTACATGGTAGGTAGGAAATCACGGAATAAATAAATACCTAATTATTCAAATCAGTGTAGGAAATAGTACCTTCATGGGTTACTATAGTTCGGCCGTTCAGAGAATGCGTTCCTGACACCTATCAGTAAAATATTGTTTACCAAGTTATTTGACACTCAGTTTGGCACAAAATTATAACATTAATAGATTATTGATATAATAATGTTGTTTTAATGCTCATCAATTATTGTTAAAACGGTAAACAACCAGCAATAATATTTTTATCGTAACTGCAACGCCATTACAAAGTTACGTCGTCAGTTCAATCGCGACGTGTCAGGAACGCATTCTCTGAACGGCCTTAGTTTATTAGGTTCAAATTGTCAAATTATTATACCTTTTATCTTTTAATACTGTCAAATTCAAAATACCATATCCCGTTAAACGAAACGTGTCGTTCCGTAATCTTAATTTTGTCGCTTATTTAGTACTGTGAAATGTATTACGGCTTTATCGATAATAATTACCAAGAAGCTTAAATAGGTACCTACATTGTAGGTATTTAAGCTTCTTGATAATTACACTAGAATTACTCTGTGCAAGTATGTAGGTACGTACGAGTACTATGTACTCTCTAATCTCTATGTTACAGCTGATTTCCTATGGACGAACAAAATGAAATCAAAATAAAAAGAAGTTATTAAAAGACTTAATTGGACACCCAAAAATCACAGTCTAATTTGGTCAAAGCATTTCACTCAGGATTCATTTTGACAGAAATTATACCATAGACTTATTATTAGATACATAGGAGTGAGGAGCG
Organism: Oeneis ivallda; assembly: GCA_029955525.1. Taxonomy (NCBI): domain Eukaryota; kingdom Metazoa; phylum Arthropoda; class Insecta; order Lepidoptera; family Nymphalidae; genus Oeneis; species Oeneis ivallda. The sequence goes on along the minus strand of JARPMR010000002.1, from coordinate 15,493,208 downwards.
AAAAAAATCTCTTACGGCAATACCTTGTACGGACACATGCAAAGCGCAATATGACTTGCTGATTCAGCGAGTCGCACCGTCACTTCTAACGGACAGTTTTCATTGCTACACTGCGCTGTACACAGGGCGATCACGTCCAATAAATAGTAATTTACAGCAGAAGAATCGACCTAATTCTCATCACCCTAGTGGTAGAGGCCCAAGTTTCCAAAAGGAAAGCGAATCTGATATCACTATGATCAGATTTCAAAAGATCACAAAGAATCGGTCACAATTCGTCACTTTAGTACGCCAAATTAAGGAGAAGTCACTAGATTTTTCACTTATTGATAAATCGAAATCGGTTACGCATTTTGCGGCTGTCAAGATCTATTTACGGTAGGTAGTACTGAATAATAATATTAAGTTTATGCTCTTCACGTCTTTACTACAAAAAACAGGCGTTATCAGAAGAGTTAAATATTTATAAATTAAATATTATATTGTACCAATTTTAATAAAATAAAAAATATATAGATAGGTATAGTTTCCTGAACATGCATAATTTTTTCTTCTTCCTTTTTAGGGTTCCGTACCCAAAGGGTACCAACGGGACCCTATTACTAAGCCTACGCTGTCCGTCCGTCCGTCCGTCCGTCCGTCCGTCTGTCAGCGGGCTGTATCTCGTAAACGGTAATAGGTAGACAGATGAAATTTTCACATATTATGTATTTCTATTGCCGCTATAACAACAAATAATAAATATTAAATTAAATTAAAAAAATTAAATTAAAATATTTCCATGGGTACATGGAAAAAAAAATATTTCCATGGGTACATGGAAATATTTTTATTAAATTTTTTTTTAACGGAACCCTAAAAGAGCGAGGCCCGACTCGCACTTGGCCGATTTTTTTTTAAATCTGTGTGCTGTGATCTGAGGTAGAAAAAGACAGCCTTATCTATAAACCTAGTACCTAGTTTATATTAAAAAAAAAAACAGATTAATATAATCGACAACCACCCATCACTAGAAAAATCCTACCATGGACTTAAATACAAACAGGACCGAGTACTCGCAGCTGAAAAGCGAGCCGAGCGAGATAGTTAATACAGAGGCCGTGTGTCCCTTTCTAACAGGGTGACAATAAGATTTTCGTTATGTGAGACAAATTCAATATTGCAATCTTCCTTCTAATTATAACTTTATTATAAACACAATTATTGAAGTTTTTCATTAGCAATGGAAAATTTCTTAGGGATTAGGGATTGGTTACGAAATAAATAATACAAATAGTACAAGGTATCGATTTGTCCAGTCATAGTGGGTACATATTATAATGACTGGTCATGTGTAGATAATGTGATAAATTAATCATTTTCTCTAGATATTAATCATATTAGCTGGTCAAAAGCACCCAAAGTAATAAATACAGCCCCACTTCCCCTCCCGCGCCTTATTCTGTTGCTGCACGATCGGTATATTTACCAAAATCTAAGTTAGGTCAGGGTTGTACAGAAATTCTGTTCTATTGGTTTGAAATGAAACATTAAAATAATGAAAATTGTAATAATAATAATAATAACCTGGCAACCCTGAATGTCAGCATACATCATATTTTTTCACCGTTACATTTTTGCCGAAATAAATATTATAAAACCGATCTCAACAGAATTTTCGATTTAATTCAATAAATTTACCATAGTAAAAACTAATTAGAACAACAAACCATGAAAGAACAAACAAAGAAAATCAAATCAAACCGAAATATAACTGACACAACCTGTCAATAGAGACCTGATAAAATACAAAAGAAATTAGAAGAATTAATAATGTAGAATGCTGACACGATCCAGAGCACGGAACGCACAAACACCACCCCCGGACTCGTCGCTCAGTTCCGCCTCGCAGCCACACGGAATCACGCCCAATGCTGCAGTTGCGTCGAGTTCGAGCGACGAGTTTTTCTCCCCGCCGACGTCGCCACCACCAGTACATCGTCGTGGGAGAGGCCGGCCGCCGACTTGCTTGGGATCCCGAGGCCCACCGGCTTCTGAAAGGGTCCCCGCTTCCGGCGGTAGTGTGTCGCGCATGAGGTGGACAACATCCATTAATGAAAATGTCATGCGCGCATACTTAGGGGCTACTGAGGGTGGAACCAACATGACCGCGTACCGTGCTAGGATGCATGCTTTGTTTCAGGTCCTTGAACCAGCTCTCAATGTGTCGGCTCAGCGACTGTCGGACCAGGTGCGGGTTATTCAGCGTAATCACATGCTGGACAACGCCGTGCTTGATCGGCTTCGCTCTGAACTGCAATGTAACCGCGCTACCCCCTCCTCACCGCAAGCTCCAGCACAATCGCAAACTGCTCATGCGATTTCGCTGCAGCCCACTCAGGCTGGTGAGGGACAGGATAGCGGGGCTGCACATGTAAGTACCCAGTGTAGTGAACAATTGAGGAGTGCTTTGGAGAGTGCTATTCGGGAATATAGATCTTCACCACCCGAGTTTAGACCGCGATTACCTCGGTTGCCCATGAAAAATAAGAACAAAGCGCTAATGGGTGCCCTGGATTCACTGCTGCCGAGTTATTTTGACAGCAGCGAAGACCTTTCCGACACACATTCGATTCTGTACTGCGCGGCTGTTGCGGCATGTCGTGTTGCTAATGTAAAGTTTATTAATAATGATACAGCAACACGACCGAAGCCTGCCGCACCAGCCTGGCAGTGCAGGATCGAACGTCGTATTGATGGGGCTAGGGCACTCATTGGCAAACTACTCTGCTTCAGGGAGGGCAACACTCGCCCTAGAGTCATGCGCTTTGTGAGGCGCGCTTTCTTGGGGACTGATATCAGCCCTCAAGATTATATGGCGCGCGTCACTGAGCGCATTGACTTCCTGAAACAGAAGGTCTCGGCATGGGCTAGCCGTATTCGCAGATACAAGTGCCGGGTCGAGAGATATACCCTGAATCGCACTTTCCAAAGCGATCAGAGGCGGGTATACCGAAGTTGGGAACACCCTGACCAAGGTGTCACCGATGCGCGCCTACCGGATGATGAAGCCATGACCTCATTCTGGCGCAACATCTGGTCGGCGCCTGTCGCTCACACTGAGGGTGGTTGGACGTGGGATGTAGAAAGAGCGTGCGATCAAATTCCAGAAATGGACCTAGTTACTATCACCCCTGAAGACGTGGCCACTGCAGCCCGTCCCCTGCCCAATTGGAAATCCCCTGGGCCGGACGGGCTGCACAACTTTTGGATAAAGTGGCTACGCAGCTCGCACGCTCGTTTGGCATCCCAATTCCAATCATCTCTAGAGTCAGAGTCGCTACCCCAGTTTCTGACTACAGGTATTACCCTCCTGCTCCATAAGTCAGGTAGTACCACGGAGCCCAAAAATTATAGGCCGATTACGTGCCTACCAACATTGTATAAACTTCTTACATCCATTCTGAGAACAAAAATTAACGATCATATCAATACAAAATCCATCATGTCTATTTCTCAGAACGGATGTAGGAATGGCTCCCGTGGTACTAAGGAGCTTCTCCTCATTGATATGGCCATTTGTCAACAGGTTCGGCGCTCCCGAAAGGATCTGTCGACATGTTGGATAGACTATAAGAAGGCCTACGACTCTGTGCCCCATACATGGCTCATGAAGGTGCTGGAACTGTACAAAGTAAACACAGTACTACGCGCCTTCCTACAGACGTGTATGGGGCAGTGGAGGACAGTCCTTCACTATCCAGGGTGTCGCCGGACCCTGGGGAGCGCGGAACCTATAAGGATTGAGCGAGGCATATTCCAGGGCGATAGCCTCAGTCCTTTGTGGTTTTGCCTGGCTCTGAATCCTCTGAGTACTCTCTTGGAGAATTCAGGGCTAGGTTACCGGTTGAGGAGAGATGGTCAGGTTATATCACACCTCCTTTACATGGATGACCTAAAACTCATTGCCCCCAACAAATCACATCTACTAGAGTTACTAAAGGTAACTAAAGCCTTTAGTGATTCCATTAGGATGGAATTTGGTGTGGACAAATGTGCGGTCATGCATGTAAAGCGAGGGAGGATTGTGGAATCTGAGGGGGTTGAGCTTTCGGATTCCATATACCTCAGATCACTCTCCTCAACTGAAACCTACAGATACCTGGGTATGGCGGAGGCGTTAGGTATCAGAGAGGCCGACATGAGGCAGTCGGTGAGGGAGCGTTTCCTTGGCCGCCTGAAGAAAGTGCTGAAAAGCCTTTTGTCGGGCGGCAATAAGGTGCGCGCCTTCAACGGTTGGGTCATGCCGGTCTTGATGTATTCCTTCGGCATACTCAGGTGGACTCAGACTGAGCTTGACGCCCTGGACAGACAAGTTCGTGCACTGCTGACCAAATATCGGATGCATCACCCGCGCTCCTCGGTGATGAGGCTGTACATCCCGCGGAAGTGTGGGGGAAGAGGCCTTTTGAATGCCAAAACCCTCCACAACCGCGAGGTGTGCAGTCTCAGGGAGTACTTTCTCCACGCCGAGACGGAGATACACCGCGATGTGGTCGCAGTGGACAGGGGTCTGACGCCGCTCTCCTTGGCTAAAGAGAACTGGCGCATACCTGTGGTGCTCAGTACCAATGACCGCAGGGTTGTATGGCAAGGTAAGGAGCTTCACGGACGCTTTTATCGGGCCCTCCATGGGCCTGATGTTGATTTTGAAGCGTCCGTGGCCTGGCTGCGCTTTGGTGACCTCTTTGGGGAAACCGAAGGGTTTGTGTGTGCAATTATGGACGAGGTCATGATGACGAACAATTACAGAAAATACATAGTGAAGGATGGAACGGTAGACATATGTCGGGCATGTCGCCGTCCTGGAGAAACTATCCGTCACATTGTCTCTGGTTGTTCTCATCTGGCTAACGGCGAATACTTACACAGACATAACCAAGTGGCCAGGATTATCCACCAGCAACTTGCCTTGAAATACAATCTTGTGGAATCGGAGGTACCGTACTACAAGTATGTGCCCGACCCAGTTCTTGAAAATGGTCATATCACACTGTACTGGGATCGATCTATCATTACAGACAGGACTATTGTAGCCAATAAGCCTGACATAGTGGTGATAGATCGATCAGAGCGCCGTGCAATGATTGTTGCTGTCCCGCATGACGAGAACCTCGTGAAAGCCGAGAAAGAGAAACTCACCAAGTATCTCGACTTGGCGCACGAGGTTGTCGCCATGTGGAATGTAGACTCAGCAATCATTGTACCGATAGTCGTCACCGCTAATGGTCTTATAGCCAAGAGCCTCGACCAACATCTTTCGAGGCTCTCGTTGGGTAGCTGGGTCAAGGGCCAGATCCAGAAAGCTGTACTCCTGGACACGGCTCGCATCGTCAGGAGGTTCCTCTCTCTGGGGCCCTGACCGCCGGTTGCTTGGACCCTGTTCCCGAGGCCGGTGGACCGCTATTCTTTATATTTTTAAATGTTTTTTTTTTTATAATCAAATATTTAAAAATGTAAATTATATGATATAAATGAAATAAATGAAATAATAATAATAGTACAAAAGTAAGGAGTAAGAGACCATCGTAATCGGAATCGGCATCGTACGTATTCGACCCATCACACAATACAAGAATTTAAAAAATCATGGTCAACATAGTTGTAGATTTAGCGTTCACGTTTTTTTCACGTTCACGTTTCGTTCACGTTTCGTTCACGTTTCGAGCGGCAACCCGTTAAAACGGGTTGCCGCTCGAAAAAAATAGACTAGATAAAAATTTATATTTTCTTTTTGTTAAGAAATATAACTATCGAAATTAATGCAATTAAATACGGTGACTTAAAAATGTTAAAATAAAATTAAAACATAAGTGTCGCAACTGATTTTTTTAGCCAAAATCTTTGATCAAAATCATTTTTTTAGGCTGGCAAGATGAAACTGATGAAAGAACGAGACATACGGCCTCCGTTATGACTATCCCTCTCGGCTCGGATTAGCCTGTGTGTAATGCGCAACAGGAAATATACTTTATCTACTTGTGATAAGGTTCATTTTCGTAAATACAAATTTTCGAAGTTATCAGTTCTGTTTGTATATTAAGTTCATGAATCCTACTGACAAATTAAAAAGACAATGTAATACTTCCATAGTCTTCCTATTTCTATGGATTTAAACCATTCCATGCTCTGTATTCGTAACTCCTAGTTCTATGATCTAAAACTACTTAGACTCAGCAAAAACTCAGCACACACGGTACCTAATCTGTGACTCAGCACTAAGGTGGTCATTTTGTCAAATAGTGTTACTTAGTCTGTGAGTCAAATATTTATTTTTGGAAGACCGTGAGGAGAATTGAAGTGGAATTAATTTTATTTATATTGTACGCAAAATCTTAAGGTTTTTTATTAGTGTTAACCGGTTATACTCATAAGTATTTGTGCCTAAAGTGTATTATATTCGGTCAATTCTTGTTCACATAGGAGTCTCTATTTATAGCATTGAACGTTTACCAGTGAAGTTAACTTTTTTTTGGATATTTCCGCATTTTGGAAGGATATACATCTATAATAGTGTAATCTAGATATAATACGCTGTTTTGATTCTACTGGCTAGAAATATTCATAGAAAAGATCAACTATTCATCCATTATTTGGGTGTGGGCGTCCTAAAATATCTCATGGATAGCATCATGTTATAATTATTTAAATGGAACTTTCTTCGTGTTATCATTAAATGAAATTTTATTTGTAGGAAACATGGTAAGAAATTTCGATCAGAATGTCTAATGACAGTTGTTTGGTGAAAGCAATATATTCATTCAAGGGTAAGAACAATGATGAGTTATGTTTCAAGAAAGGGGATATTATCACTGTCACCCAAAAAGAGGAAGGCGGGTGGTGGGAAGGAACATTAGGTGAAACAACTGGATGGTTTCCTAGCAACTATGTTACTGAATATAAAGGCAAGTAGAACTATTATTTTTGTAAAACTATTTTAATAAGTATGCTGATTATTCTTTATCCATTGTTTCATTTTCCATAACTAAATTATTGGGGTTGGGTATAGATATACTGGAACTCGCGTACGAGGTTGGGGGTGGGGGTGGGGGGAGGGGGAAGCCCCCCCACCCCACCTTTCCCCTTTGGCGGAAATGTATAGTTTTTGATTAATGATTTTTTTTTTATAAATCATAACCTCACTTCTTTTACACAGGAATATTGACCTATATATTAATTATCCTGTGTCAAATATACTGTTAAAACATAATATCCCTTAGCACGAGGGGGGATGGAGGTGGAGGGAGAGGAGGGGGTGACACTCAATGCTCAAGTTTTTCTAGGCGGTAGAAAATAATAAACACGAAGGCTGTGGCGTGAGTTGCGTTTTGTTCAAGCTACAAATCAAATGGGCTACGCCAGAAGACTTGCTCCGTCGCCCCTTCATTCAGCTTCCTTAGGTTGGGTTAGAACATAAGGAGGGGAAAAGGAGTAGAGTAGATGGGAGCTCATGTTTATAAAATATAAAGAATGACAGACATGGACTGATATAGGTCGAACAGTGTAACAGAACCGAATTGGCCAACCCCGACTCCACGTAGTCTTGTCTGTCCTACCCTTAGAGTGTTTTTATGAAGCGCGAAGGCAGAAGCTCTTCTGGCGTAGAAGAAGAAGAGTCTTCTGGCGTAGCCCATTTGATTTGTAGCTTGAACAAAACGCAACTCACGCCACAGCCTTCGTGTTTATTATTTTCTACCGCCTAGAATAACTTGAGCATTGAGTTATATCACCCCCTCCCCTCCCTCCACCTCCATCCCCCCTCGTGCTAAGGGATATTATGTTTTAACAGTATATTTAACACAGGATAATTAATATATAGGTCAATATTCCGGGGGGGGGGAGGGGGGCTTTCCCCCCCCCCCCCCCCCCCCCGCCAACCTCGTACGCGAGTACCAGTATATCTATACTTTACCCAATTATTGTAATTAGCGATGGTTCCTACTTATAGCACTTATATCAATGTAGTGTATGAAAAATAATATTTAATTTTATAGCTTTAATCATAAAACATGGCTGCACTGAACATTATTTTGAGGGTTACATTTCCATTCACTAATTCCAATTCCAATTTTTAAGGGTGGGTGGTACTCTACCCCCTGCATTATTATTAAAAAAAAAAGCCCTACAATTATGTGATTAAGAAAAAGGAGTGTCAACCTAAAATGAGAAATACATGGCAGAGCAAATGAGTTGTTTTCCACTGGAGATATTTATTGTCTTTGAATGCCAATTTATCCTCTCAGTAGCTATAATAGTCTTATATTCTCATCACCTCACATAGTGTACAAACAGATCAAACAATAAACATCAAGTACTGGGCAAGTTATATATCATACTAATTTTAGAAGAAAATGACATTCTCTGTAGCAGAAATAATAAATAAACCATTGTTTTACTTAATATGTAACTTATGGAGATTAGTTATAACATTTTTTTTTAAATAGATGCATCAGGTTCATCAACAACATCACCAATAAGAGCAGCTTCAGAGATTCAAGCTTTTAGAAATGTAGTGCTCAAGGATATAATAGATTCTGAGAAGGCTCATGTGGCAGAGATGCAGGGCCTCGTTAGTAACTTCTTGCAACCTTTGGAGAAAAGTGATATGTAAGTTTCATCAAATTTCAATAGACTTCATTACAAAAATAAGATAAAGCAGCAGAATAACTAGTGGTCTTGGGTACCAAAAAGTGCAGCTTATTTAAATGCTTAGTTCACTGACTCAGGGACCCATACAGCCTACAGGATCTTGGTCTCCAACACCAGAACCTACAAATCATGCCTGTCCTGCATCGTTTCACAATGATTTGGCCTATCTACAATGTAAGTCTTACAGGACTACTCTAAAAAAAGTCTCACACTTCACAAACAATATGACTATAACTATGATTAAATATGATTTTATTTTTTTATAGATTAAGGATCTATTTCATCATCCCCAAGTAAACTTTAACCAACATTTATAAATTAATAAATTAGATTTTTTGATAGGTTGCCTATAGGCAAACCACAGAAACAGAAACATACAGAAACAGAAACATACAGAAACTGTCAGAACTTCAAAATTCAACAGTTAAAGTTTTCTTGGTGTTGGTGAATTGGCCCTAATCCTATTTTAACTAGCAGCATAACATTGTTATTTGACCTTCTAATATAAATAGATTATAAAAGTCTAGTTTTAATATTCAATGTTATGATGTATACTATGTTTTTGTCTTATAAACAACAGTGAATGAAAAATATTTTGTTTCATGAAGAAGAAATATTATTTGTCACCTGAGAAATATAGTTTACTAGATGGATAAGTGTTTTTTAATTCCCGCGGGAATTCTTTAATTTTCCGGGATAAAATGTGTTAATCCTGGGTATGAGCCATCTCCATTCCTTTCAGCCAAATAATTTCATTCATTGTGGGCTGTGACTGATTGAAAAAAGATATCCCTAATTTCGTTGTTGACGTGTAGTTTGTTCGTGGCTGTGGTGTAAAGTCAACACACTCGGGCGCGATTCCCAAGAGATGGGTTCGAACCCCACCAGCCTCGGAATTTTTGAAATGTATTTAAAAATTTGTTTGGATATTTCCTCAAGTGTAGGTTAACATAATAAAAAAGAAAAAAAAACTTCAATAATATGTTATTTTAGGCTTACTAAAGATGAATTCAGGCAGTTAACTGGTAACATAAATGAGGTGTTACAAGTCCATGAGCAATTCCTTGCTTTATTAGAAGAGTGTGCAATGAAGACAGGCCCTGATCAGCGAGTGGGAGGGCTATTCCTGCAGTGGGCTCCTAAGATTAAAGCAGTACATCAAGCTTATTGTGCCGGTCATCCTAAAGCAGTTTGCATCCTCGATAAGTACAAGTAAGTTAATTTTACGTACTACCCGTTCGATTCAAGTTGGCCGTTGACGCCCGTTACAAAATAACGTCATACTGTACCGTTGACAAAGAATGATTGTATTTTTTACTGTTACCACAACAGTGACGGAAGTTTTCTTTTCTGACGATGCTTTCCATAGTAATGACGTCTTAAATGTCGAAGGGCATGATTTTTAATTTCTTATTTTTTCTGTTCGAAGAAAGTCATTAAAAAAATAAAGTTCGTAGGAAGTTATTAAAGTAATAAACCGTCTGCGTTATGCAAAACATTGTAAACTCATCATAGAACACTACACGCGAACAGTAGTAACCAAACAATAATAACTAATATTAAAATTTAACAAAACAATTTAAAACGTAACAAAACAAAAGTTTGAAAAAGCATGGTACTGGCAATCGCGAGTGGTATAATTGCTATCTACTAAGTAAGTCTGACTTGAGGTGCGGTGCGGGGAAGCGCCAGGGAGGTAGCGGCCAATTTAATCGGACGTGTAGTACTTTAGTCTAATTTTTAGTGAAAAGTGCTTAAAATTCCGAATTTAACATAACATTTTACTATTTTATTATTTATTATATCATATTTATTTTAACCTGCCCGCCTAGCATGCACGTCGAAGTGATATCTCGCGCGAAGAGAGAGAGATATTGTCGATGTAGACTAATTTCTTGTTCGACGAATCCTTGTGTGCAACCATGTTAGTGTCGATAGAGATATAGAGATAATACGAGAAAAGGCGTCGACAAAATTTTCTCGTGCGTGCATGCTAGGCATGCTGATATATGAAAGGGAAAGTGTTATTAAAACCTATTACCACTATACCTACCCTTATTTAAAAAAATTAATAAGTTCAAATGTTGAGGCGTTTTTGGCTTTGTCGCCGGGTGACGTCGTGACAAATCCAATATGGCGGATGAGTACAAAAAAATTGAGCCAAAGGTAGTTTTTAAATTAAAGTTCCCATTGTGTGAAATCTGAAAACATACAAGCTATTATTTTGTACACAAACATAAAGTAGCTCTCTTCTGTAATGCTATTTTTAAAAGTTATAACCCCAGATTAAGATTAAGTTTTAAAACTATAGTTTTAAAACTTAATCTTGCTTCTTTATCAACCGATAGGCATCCACTGAACAAGGTCTCCTGCATTGACTTCTACAGGCCTCGGTCTTGCACCGCTTGTATCCAGTGGCTCCCTGCGACTTGTCTAATGTCGTTTACGAATTTTGCGATGTTTTCGCGCCTAATTATAATAGTAATTAATTAATTATAATAGCCTTCGCTCAGTAGCTATTATGAATTACAGAGAAGACCTCAACACATGGATGGAGAATGCAGGCGCAGTATGCCCCGGAGTGTTAGTACTGACCGCTGGATTATCCAAACCGTTCCGTCGTCTTGGCAAATACCCTGCGATGTTGCAGGAACTTGCAAGACACGTTCACGAAGCGCATCCTGACAGAGGCGACACGCATCGAGCTTCAGTTGTATATAAAGATATTGCGGTGAGTAATTTCAAAACGCTTTTAAGCTTGACTATTTAAACTAATTTGCGATATCGAATTATGTTTTCGAAAGCTATAAAAACCTGTATTAAGGGTATTTCTTGTTCTATAAAAATGCATTAATGATGTTATTAGTATGCGATGAATACCTACTACGATGAAGATTATCTTTACCTGATTTTGGTGGGCTACCAATTTTATTAGTCTAAATAGTATAGTAAAATAAAGGCGCTATTTTTCTTTGCTTCACAAAATGTTATTATCATGCCTAATGTGAAAAATGTGAAAAATGATTAAAAATGGTCATAGATGGCTTAACTAAAAGAGGCAAAACGATTTTGTCATTTGGCAAATAGCTTGCGTTCTGATGCAGGGCTAATTTTTATCCCAAAGATTCAAACAGTTCCTACAGTAAAAAAAAACTAAATCCACACAGGCATCAGCTAGTTAATGTATATATTTTCCAGAGTGCCTGTGCTGCTTTACGAAGACAAAAAGAGTTAGAGCTGCAGGTAGTGACGGGAGAAGTACGAGGCTGGCCGGGCGGGGAGCTCAGTGCGCTGGGAGATGTGCTGCACATGGGCAGTGTCGCGGTGGGCGCCTCGCATCAGGACAGATATCTCGTCCTTTTCCCCTCTGCCCTACTTCTCCTGTCAGTCAGCAAGCGAGTGTCTGCATTCGTTTACGAAGTGAGTAGTTCAAAGCTTGTATTGTTTCTATTTCATTGCAGCTATAATGTAATTATTTTTATTTGTGTTATTGATTTTGATTAGTGCTATTGAATTTGAATCGAACTTTATATTTATTTAATATAATAAATATAAAGTGCGATTCAAATGTAACGGAGGCCGTTAAGATCCTGAGTAATGAGGAATACAATGCAGATGATAAAAAATATGGAAATCAAGTGATCTCCTTGACCATCTTTTGATATGCATTAAGCATTATGCAACCAAGCAACCAACAAGGTATGGTATAGATATGCATTGTAAATATCACAGTTTACAAAATCAGAAATGAGATCTCTAGAAGAATCAGCATTACTAACACTGCCCAAGAATGTTGGAACTTGTAATGGCAATAGCCCATAGTTTGGAAAACTGATAAGTGTAGAGAACCCAAATTGGGAAGTTGAGGGTGACCTAATACAAAGCTCAGTGTTGGCAGACCCCCACTAGGTGATTCGACTAAATAATTCGAGTAACAGGAACCGGGTAGATACGAACGGCTGTAGATCGTGGCATGTGGAAAACCATACAGCAGAGAGCTTAGTAGCCTGTATCAGTGTATCAAATAAAGCAACATTATTTTCCCAGGGATGTCTTCCATTAACCGGCATCACAGTGTGCAAGCTTGATGATACAGAAACAAGGAAAAATGCATTTGAAATTAGTGGGCCAATGATAGACAGAATAGTAGCCGTATGCCAAACGAGGGCCGAAGCTGACAACTGGGTCAGTTTACTGCAGAAGCACTCCAATAGTAGCAGTCCATCTCATGAGCCGTCACAACCACAATCTCTTCCACATGTGAGTATCAAATCAATTTCCTTTTAATTTCATTATTCACTGCTTGATAGGTTAGTTGACCGTTGTTGATCTTTTCATAAAATGTTTAAACAGAATGTGATAGCTGAAAACACTGAGAAACACTAGTAAATAAAACGCAGAGTAATATGCTGCTGATTTTTTTTTTGTCTAAATGCAAAAAGTTATTTGTGTTGAATTTCTCCAGTCGGATTGAAAAGGAAAAGGTGACTGACTGACTGATCTATCAACGCACAGCTCAAACCACTGGACGGATTACGATTCAGACCTGATGGAGCGCGTCAGATTGCACTGGCAATGCAATAAAGAAAATTTAATTGTTTAACCAATAAAGTCTGCAAGGTCCGCGTATTATGTGGAATGCGTTTGGATATTTTTGTAACATTTTATTAAGCAAACATTAGCTGTGATTTTCAAATGACACATTTTCATTGTTGCGGCTATTCGGTGAACTCAGTCATATCTAAATTGTAGATACCGTATGCTTTATGTTGATCCTTATAAATACACCTATTTTTGTTCACTGAACATCTTTTAAAAAACCCACCACTCAATCGAACTAGACGTCAGTGATTATGTAAAGCTTATTATGAATTTATTTCTTACCTAGTTGACCCGCTCTCCCTCCGAAGGGGCGTTGTCTAGCATCAACTGTAGCCGCCGCAGCCTTTACCACGTAACGCTGCCGCCGCCTAGTTACCCCTCTGCGTCACCCTACTATTCACTGACGAAATATTTCGCAAGACTCGTTAAGAAAAAAGTTATCACAAGACAAATGCTACGTAAACTTTTACACGAAAAGACGTGGGCAAAAGCGTTCGAATTGACCGGATACCCGGTTAGGCGAAGGCATAAAAATCATATCACACTTAAAATCGATAACGATGGTACTGTTGCTACAGAGACGGATTGCTCTGACAGTGATAGGAATTCAGAAGACAGTGACAGGGAGATGGAAACGACTGATTATTCGAATTCGAGTTGTACAGACGCTGAAGCCTCCAGTTCCAATAATAATCTTATTATAAGACAAAATGCTCTAGATAGCATCGGTCCTAGGACTATATCATCATCATGTAGCAGTTGGGGAAGTAACTTTGGATATGTACGCTATTACGACACATCTAATGATATGCAGTGTGATATACCACAAACTAACGTAGCTGACTGCACGAAAAACATATTCGTGTCTCTGCCATCTGATACTGATCTACGAGACTCAAATGAGTACACTTTACAAAGATCATCCAAAGCCAATAATTTAAATGTTAACTCCCCCCTTAAGCAACATTCCGATAGTGCAGAAAATTCTAGTTTTGAAGTAAGGAATTATATGGGCTGTGAGGATTTGGTAAATATGGATCAGAATATTCAAATCAGTAATCTAATCAACGAAGAAACTGACTTTATTCCAACACGACAAAGTTTCCCAAACTACAGCGCACGTAATGGCGCGTATCCAAAGCTATGGAAGTCTAATGAAGAATATTACAATAGAGAAGACGATGACAACAATAATGTAATTATGTCTGACTTGCTACAAGTCCTAGACCCTCCGTCGCCTAAACATTGTCGCGACTTCCCCATCGATTCAATTATCCTCGACCCTCCACCTATGTTCAGGAACGAGGATGAAGATTTAAAAATCTTAAATGTCAATCTTAACGCTAATATGCCTTTTCGCAAACACTCAATTAATTCTGATAAAAGAATCAGGAGATCGATGTCCAGGTCTATGGTAGAAGCTGAAAATAAAAAAAATAACAACTCGCATCTGGAGAGAATGAGTTCTCAGTCCGAGGCTTCGAAAGTACGCCGAAAATGTGAATGTTGCAATCGATCCTTATGTCCGAGTCCGAGATCATCAGACTCCGGGGTCGCTGGGAGCTGTAATTTGGCTTCACCTGACTTAAATATGCACGGAAACGATTCCGACAGCCACGAAAAAACATCTGAAATGACAGATTCTCTAAATAATTTGTCACAAAATACATTCGATCATCGAAAGTTGACTTTATCGGAAATCGAAGCAGCTAACTTTGAAGATCAGTGCAGATGTACTTCACCCTTCGGATCTACCGCTAGGACATCCTGTGTTACTAGCGTCACTTCAGAAACGAGCTTCGATGTAAAGGATTTATCCAATACAAACGTAACGTCCACATTTGCTGCCATCCCTCCGCTGTCTTCGCCTCAAATTAAAAGGACCTCTATACGCCGAAACATCGACAGATACGTCCCGGAAATCAAACTAAAGCCTGAAGTGCCACCGCGTATTTACCGAAAGCCCAGCACTCATATAGAATTTCCTAAAAATGTTCGCCAACCAGTGCCATGTCAGTGGAGCACACTCAACATCACCGAACGCACAAAGCCCAGTTTACATTATCACATGCGGATATACAGGGAGAAGCCGGAAGAAAACCAATTGCGGTTATACAGGGAGAAACCGGAAGAAAAAGCTGATAGACCGTCTCGAAAAGACTTTACCCGAAATTGCGATATTTATAACAAAATAAATAAGCTAAGCGGTGATAAATCGTCAGCACCACAAAAAACCCGATCCCGTAGTGAAGATCTATCGAAAACGCAGAAAGGTCTGACGGAAGCCCAGTCGGGCTTCATGGTGTATCGGTCGGACTTGTATGCGCATTGGTGGATGAAAGCCAAATTACCCATTACCGTGGTCACCGACTCAGGCAAGGATTATTTTTTTGTAAAGGAAACTGTTTGTGCATCACTGGTTTGAAGATATTGCTGCCTTGAACTATGTAACCACTAGATTAATACTGTCATTAGAGTGACCCCAGTACTACAGTGCTTTACTTGATCATCCTTGCCTGTGTTTATTCATTTACTAACAGAAAAACAATCACTGCAAGTAGATCATACACTAACATATTAAGAAACTTGTGCATGGAAAAGCTTACTATAATTGTCCATGTACATTTAATACATTACATCTCTAAAACCCCAATTGAATGGGATTCATCTGAGACTTAGCAAAAAAAAAAAAGGTGGCTATGTGCAATGTGGCTAAATATGTACAAGCCACACAATTTTTAATCTAAACGAAATCGACAGGTCTTATCCTCGTGCTTTCCCTTTCATAATGCTCCCTGTGGGAAAGGATAGCACTAGATTTAGACCTGCCAATGTTGTTTATTTAAGAAAGTATTTGCTGCTGAACTATCCATATTGCATAAATAATATTTAAACCTCGAGTAAAAATTAAGCTCATTGTAATAAAGAAATTGTGTAATACTTTAACATGTTATATGTTTACAGTCATTCCTAGTACTAATAATGGCTTACATGGTTTTCGTCGTATTAGAGCAACCTTTATTTTATATTTATACTACCTTTTGCCTGCGACTTCGTTCGCGTCAATGTAGGCTTTTCAAAAATCCCGCGGGAACCCTCTGTTTTCCGTCATGAAAAGTAAAAGCCTTTGTCACTCTCCAGGTACTTAACTGTATCTATACAAACAAATCACGTCGAACCGTTGCTCTGTGATTGTCAACAAACAAACATTCGCATTTATAATATTGATTGGCCTACATAAAAACATTTCATGAAATAATTTATCTGGTAGGAGGCTTTGGCCGTAGCCTAGCTACACAGTCAAAGACTTGCAGATGAGTCTAGAAACCAATGATGTATGTTTATGTCCCATATGAAGGGGCATGGCATCATACCCCTAGATACCCCGTATCTAGGTGAATGACGCCATACCCCTTCCTATTAGCCTGCTACTATCTTAGACTGCATCACCATTATCAGGTTAAATCGCAGTCAATAGCGCAAATAAAAAAAATATAAGTTTTAATCTCCTTACTGAAAGTATCTGCATTTTTCAGATGGCCATGAGCGACAGCACTAACGAACTTTCGTCGGGCCTCACGAACCACAAACGCTCCCATTCATTCAACAATCACCAAAGCTACACCCAACACACACAACAGACGCAAAAGAGCAAACAGAAGAACCAATCAGCGCGCTGGCTTCTCAACTCCTGCGACTCGCTCGACCAATCGCCCGCTCAGACTAACAAAGTTCCCATCGGAAAGAAGTTCTCCTCTGTCGACTTTATCGACTCAGCCGACTCGAGTTATAGCAGTAAAGGTAAAGCCCATTTAGATTCATTTAAAACTAGCTTGAAATTACGTTGCTCCGTTACTCCGTTGCTGTGCGATTGAAAGAAAAACCAATAAACAAACATACTTTCACATTTATTATATTAGTGAGGAAAAGTAAGGATGAGAGCTCATTTTCTAATTATAACTACAAAAACAACTATTCGGGGTATTTGGCCAGATGTTTGGTTTGTGCTCCTAAAATAAAATGAATAAATATCTACGGTATGATTCTGTCTGTAGTACACAATTGTGTAGGAGATGGCCAGATGGATGTTTATTCGATCGAATATCCAAAAATAATAATTACTATTGACGACGACGTTAGAAGCTGCGTTGCGAATTAATAAATAAAATGTCCAAATCGAAATTATTTCAGATATAACAAACTGTTAGTGATTTTTGTTTTATATTTTGAGTGATTAGCCTTCCATGAACATTTGAAGCATCAGAGGCACCACCAATGCGTTTCAGGTTTTTCAGGAATTATTCGATCCGAAAATTCAGTGGAAACAACGCTGAAGGGAGTTGATAAGTTTAGATTTAATCGTAACTTAAGCCTGAAAAAAAGGCTAAGTCTATTGTGAGCTCTTTTCAAACCAAAGCGCGTTTTTTTCTCTAACCAAACCTAAAAAACCAATTGATCTTGTGGCTAGCTTGTAACGTTCCTTCAAACTTCAAATCCCGTAGGGATTTGAAGTTTTAAGCGTCACCTAACTTAGTTCAACGTAAAAAGTTCAAGTAACGTAGTAGCCCGTAAAATGTAACGAACGTTGGTGAAATCGGTCTTTCATTGTTTCTTAATCTAATATGGTAATTAAAAGAGCAAGGTACAAAACGAGAAGGCCATGTTAAGCTATATAAAGTCTCCGATAACCATGTCGGAGGATTGACAGCGAAACATACTTAACAAAAAAAGAACTTTAATATGGTGTTACGTAGGATGGAGCATAACATGCCTTCGTCCGGCGCCGCCCCTCAGGCCGCAGTCTTTTACCGTTGGCTCTGATGAGAACATCGGACCCACGCACCCGTACGCTCCGCACCAGCGCAAGTCCAACTCCTACGAGGAAGACGCTCTCATACTGAAGGTCATCGAAGCATATTGCACTTCGGCCCGCTGTAGGAACGCCGTAAGCTCTGGTGAGTACCCCGCACTAAATTTCCAACTAGAAACTAACACTAACTTATACACTAGAATGTCCACATTCCACGTGTTAGAATATTTTATTGCCAACACACAACAAAACACGATGTTATATAACTTTCTTATACAAAGTAAAATTCTTTTGCCCTATCACTTCACTACATATGATTTATAATAAAACAATCCGCACAAAAAGGTACAAAACACGATGTTATATAACTTTCTTACACAAAGTAAAATTATTTTGCCCGATCACTTCAAATACATATGATTTATAGTAAAATAATCTACACAAAAAGGCTAGGACGATGAAATTAATTTAAAATGATAGGCTGATTGAACGTTTGTTTATTTTGATTAATCATCTTCATCTAAATATCTAAAAGGCAAAGGTGACTGACTGACTGACTGACTGGTCTATCAACGCACAGCTCTAACAACTGAACGGATCGGGCTTAAATTTTGCACACAGATAGTTATTATGACGTAGACGTCTGCTAAGAAAGGATTTTTGAAAATTCCAACCCCAAGAGGGTTAAATGGGGGTTGAAAGTTTGTATAAAAGTCCGTCATTTATCAAATTATTTTTCATGTAATATCCATGAAACTTTAATTTTTGGGCTTTCGATAAAAAAATAAGAAATACGTGTTTCGCAAATTTTGAAAATTCCACCCCCAAAGACTTCAAATAGGGGATGAAAATTTGTATAAAAGTCCAGATTTTTAAGTTAATTTTCAAGTAATATCCATCAAACTTGGTACTTTAGCTTTCATCTTATAAATATATAAAAGGCAAAGGTGACTGACTGACTGACTGACTGGTCTATCAACGCACAGCTCTAACCACTGGACGGATCGGGCTGAAATTTTGCACACAGATAGTTATTATGACGTAAACTTCCGCTAAGAAAGGATTTTTGAAAATTCCAACCCCAAGAGGGTTAAATGGGGGTTGAAAGTTTGTATAAAAGTCCGTCATTTATCAAATTATATAAAAATCTAACTTAACGTGAGCTAACCAACCGCTAAGAAACCATTTTTGAAAATTCAACCTCTAAGGGGGTAAAATAGGGGTTTGAAAAAATCGAACTTAACGTGAGCAAAGCCGCGGGAAAAAGCTAGTTTGATTATAAAATCCTTTTCTTTATTTTTTACAGTGTATCAATTGATAAAAACAATTGATTTCAAATTTTTATTTTTATTATTAACTGTGGGATAAGTACTTAGTTTTATATTTTTCACTTCTAAGTCGAGGCATAACTATTCCACTTAGGTATAGTGTATAGTTCATTATATTTGAGCGTTGATTTTGTGGCCTTCTAATAACAGTGTACTGCCATTCTTGTCGCCTTTAGAGCATAATGTTTTTACCTATTTGTACTGCTCAACCGCGAAAACCCAACTAGTACGTTATAAATAATTAAACCACACTGTGATATTTAACACCCAGATTAATTATTATTTATTAATCAAAAATATTTCCCCACATACATTTACACAATACCTAACTACAATATTACTTACTACCTTTTGCATATCTGAAAACCTATTATAATATTATGTAATGTTTGTTCTATTACAACATTATACAAAATTCCAGCCAGACCGCAATGCTTCGTAGTTGTATAACATTCTGTATAATGTTAAGTGGTTATACTACTAACATAGATTTAATTATATTATACAGTACCCAATATACCACTGGAGATATTCGAGTCTACAAGGAGGAGACACGCAAAGACGAGAAACCGTATAATCAGTTGGTTATTAGAGTAAAAGATCTGTATATCAAGTATTTAAACCAAATATGACTAACCACTTTTTAATAGCGCTTGCAAAGTATATAATACTTGTTGTTATATTTGATGTTAGTGTTGACATGAGTAATCAATGTTTATACACATAATAATACTCAATAATATTTATTACTCGCGCATATACTGTAGATTTATTATAAGAGGCACACGGTGTAAGTGCATGACTTAGCATGCTTGGTCTATCCTATTAGCCTTATATATTCCCTATTATCTTGCTCACTCATAAGAATTCAAAATATGACAAGTCTAATTTATTTGAAAGACTTTCTAGTACAAAGTAGCTAGTCATTGTTTTTATGTGAAAGTTGTCATCGTCAGTATTTATTTAAAGTAAAGGATAATATTTAATAGTTTACTATTATTTTTGTTCTGTATATAGAGCTTGCTGGTATGCCAAATTTAGTATACATTATTACCAATTGAAGCATAAAGAATTTCAGTAGCCAAAGTTAGCAGATCGTCCTAATATTTTAGTATAAATTCATAATAATATATTATGTTGTAACACTTATTTGTGAACTTCAGAATACAACTAACATTACAATATAATTACTGTTCATACACCGTCTATGTAAGTCGCCGCACATCAGAGGTACTTCTTCGTATGTGATCGATTAACAATCCGCACAATCCGCGCTGGCGGTAGTCTGAATGTTTCTATTTTGTTACATGCGGCTGCCTTTATATCGCACCTGCAGTGGACTGCGGTCACTTTTCTCTCGGTAAAGTACAACATCACGCACCCGCTACTAACATACCCCACTTTAACTACTCCAAACTACCGGTCGTTCAGAGGAGCGAAACGCCGGAACCTGCCGGCAGGGGCAAGACGACCAAAGTGAAACGAAACAAAAGCTCATCGGCGGCGGACGCTTACCTTTACCGGGCGCCTGAGGCTCGCAAGCTGCTCTCAGAGCGAAAGTTTCAATTGAATCGTTCGAATCCTAACCTATGGGACTGTTCGGAGCGTCGTCGGACGAATTTGATGGGAGGATACGAGCGCCGCAGCGGGTCGCAGCCGAGCTTGGCGCCGCTTCGCGCCACCGTCACGCCCGCGCCCGCTCCCCGCTCCGCGCGCTCCTCCACTTGGTGCTGCGGCTCGTTCGTCAAGCAGCTCACCAAATCACACCACTTCGACTGACACTAAACGTCCTCCTCCCGAAAAAAGCTCACGATTTCCCTCTTAGGCCTGTAGCGGATCACCGCCACCAAATAATTATAGCGGAGCCGCTGAAGTCCAGCTATCACTTGACAGTTGTGTGACGTGCTAAGCTGAAGCGTAACTACCTGCTCTCATTTGACTCGCTCTTTTCAACGCGATTTCGGTGATGTAATCACGCGTGGAGGTGTGGCTTGAGTTAAAGTGTATCAAAAAATTCGTCTGGAAAATAAATTGGCTCGTAGGCTGAGATCTATACATTGCACTCTCACTCTGCTCAGAGTTCAGACTCAAGCAATACAGATTGATTTTAGGACTTGACCGTCTCAAATTCGAGGCAAATCAAAGCACGCGTTATAGATTTCAGCAGTAGTAAAGCTTCTGCGTTAAATACAGAGTTTCGTTTTAGTTTCGCCTGTCCGTACAGCGGTTAAAGCATGGCGGTACTTCAGCAGTTGCGCTGTACGCGTACGCGAGGTCTGCTACAGGCTAGAACCGTTTTGCTGGCTCATCTAATTGTATTCGTCCCATACCGCTGTCGCATTGTTCAAATGGATGTGCGTGATTGATCATGACGAGTGTCTAGCTTTTTATGAATCCTTCATTCTGTATACTAACTTCATAAAATACTAACAACGACGCCATAACCAAATAACTTCAGATAAGTTTTAATGTGATGGAATTGAGACGCATGTTCCAGTGCTGTTTTAAGTGCCATTTTAAATAGGTTTATGCAATGCCTGTCGAGAAATGTTATCTATGTGAACATAGATTTGTTTATTGTAATGTATAATTATGGACCAGTTGCACATCAGACGGTTAAAGTAAGGTAAGCGTTAAAAATAAAAACCGCAAAATCTACTTTGGGTTGCAAAAGTCAGGGTTCTTTAACTTTTTACCAGACCCCTTAACCTTCTCGTTCTGAGATGGTGAATGGTGATGATGACGATGATGATGATGATGATAATGACGATCTTAACCTTCCATGGAGTTACTGACTTCTGCTGTTGTACAGCCTTCATTTCTCGTTTTTCGGTGGACAAGTTTAACGGTATAGTTAGTTCAATTCACGAAGATGCGCCCCATTCTTTTTTGCGAGCGAATGAAATCACGAGGTACTTGCCGCGGGGAGTTGGTCCCAAACATTAGTTCTGAGTCGACCACGTCTCACACAACTAGTGCAACATGACCCTATCGTGTTGCTGCTCACCTCAACTCGTCAGGAAAGATGCTTTACATATTATATTTGTATAAAGTAATTACAGTAAGTCGTTTAAAAATTAAGCAGAGCATTTGTTTTGTAAACACTTGCGATATACTCGAGTAAAGGAAGACACAGCCCGAGGTCCCAAAAAAAACTAAAACTTTTGACTTATTTATTAAAATTGTACTTAAAACTAACTACAAACTAATTTTATCTAAAACTGCGCGATGCAGTTAATAGATTTAAAGTTGGATCAATAATGATCATAAGAATTACAAACAATTATAATGAAAACTAGAATTTGGGTCGCGGTGTCGCAATTGCTGAATCTGCTACTCGTGGCTCGCGGGTGCGTCTTAGGTCAGCGGTCCACCTATAGCTTGGCGATGTAATTCTCGTAAGCGTTTAGGGACCAAGAGTGAGCCGCGTCTGCGTAGGTTGATTTAACGGTAACTTAACTTTAACCGTCTTACGTGCTGACAACTGGCTGTATGTAGTGCATGTGTGCAGTATTATTCGAATAGTTATTATTTATCGTTTTATTAGTCGCTTTTCAAAATAAGTTTGTGTAGCTATTTATTGTGCGTATAAATGTGCATGGTTTTGTGTATAAAAAGTATATTGTTATATATTATTATTTAGATAATTTGGTTTTTCAGCTACACAGAATACTACATTATAATATAATGTAGTAAGCTTTTTATAAGGTGTTTATGTATTATAATTAAGTTTAATTGTATTGTAATTTATCTTATTATTATATTATTATTGAGTGTACAATTTACAAACTTGTCTCGAATTTAAAACGAATGTTGCCTTTCTAGACCAGAGTAGAAGCCTTAAAAAATAATAAAAAGTGAAAAAAAATAATAGTAGGATGAAACCCATTGGAAAAGGAAGAGAATGCAACAAAAATGAAAGGAAAAATAAATTACGGGCGATCTGAGGTCGGGAAGTGGATGGGAGGGGGGTTTAAGGGTAAAAAACGGTTTATCTCGATTTCCGGAAAAACTACAAGTCCTATGGAAAAAAGTTAACTGGCAAAGTTGTAGGTAATAAAAAGATCTACAACTTTTGTATTTAGACTTTTTCACATAACCTCAAAATGTATGTGAAAAATTCAAATAACCAGGTTTTTGGTTTTTTATTTTTATCTTTTACAAAAAAAAAATATTTTTTCACGAAATTTGGTGAAAACTTACCTTTTTATGTCCCAAATACACTAATTTTTCTGATTTAAAATATTTATTTTTTCACCTTTTTTTTTGACTTAATATTGAAAAAGCACCTAATTTTCAATCGAAAATTCTCCCGTCAAAATATCTGCTTTTTCAAAAAAGTCGGTAAGCTTTTTGTTCGTTGAAATCTCTTCTTTCTGATGGTGTAAAAAAATATATACATTACTTTGTTAAATGCTCTCACAAAATGAGGAAACGAAATACGAAATAACAGGTAGTAAGGCCCAGACCCTCCTAGCCCCTATGAAATACCTTTTAAATTACATGCGTAGATGGCTATTTATTGCTATTTTAAGATAACTGATATACCTGAGTGACCTACGGAAAATTTTAGCCCATCAAAAGGTATTTCATAGTGAAGTGGGGAAGGGGCTAGGAGGGTCTGGGCCTTACTACCTGTTATTTCGTATTTCGTTTCCTCATTTTGTGAGAGCATTTAACATAGTAATGTATATATTTTTTTACACCATCAGAAAGTAGAGATTTCAACGAACAAAAAGCTCACCGACTTTTTTAAAAAAGCAGATATTTTGACGGGAGAATTTTCGATTGAAAATTAGGTGCTTTTTCAATATTAAGTCAAAAAAGAAGGTGAAAAAATAAATATTTTAAATCAGAAAAATTACAGTGTGTTTGGGACATAAAAAGGTAAGTTTTCACCAAATTTCGTGAAAAAATATTTTTTTTTGTAAAAGATAAAAATAAAAAACCAAAAACGTGGTTATTTGAATTTTTCACATACATTTTGAGGTTTTGTGAAAAAAGTCTAAATGCAAAAGTTGTAGATCTTTTTATTACCTACATCTTTGCCATTTAACTTTTTGCCATAGGACTTGTAGTTTTTCCAGAAATCGAGATAAACCGTTTTTTACCCTTAAACCCCACTTCCCGACCTCAGATCGCCCGTAATTTATTTTTCCTTTCATTTTTGTTGCATTCTCTTCCTTTTCCAATGGGTTTCATCCTACTATAATTTTTTTTGTTTTCAAAAATTATCTACCCTGGACTATTCGTTAAGATATGGGATCAGCTTATTAATTATTCCATCATCCTGGTCTTGACTTTGTCCCTTAAATGTTTAATATAATATTTCATACTTAAGATTATTCTAATCTGTTTATTGGAACGTAGTTCCTTATCGCGCGGTACGGAAGGGGGCTAGACGGAAAAAATTAAGGAACTGACACTCGACACATTTTTGAAACCGACACTTTTTTGTTGAATGTGAATTTTGCATTGTGTTCGGTATTTTCGCCATATAACACGGCGTCTGCATGGCCTAGTGGTTTCGGCAGTCGCCTAAAAGTTCAACGTCAATGGTTCGAATCCCAGCTCGACAGACTGAATTTTCTATTTTCAATTTTATTTTAAATAATTTCTACATGTGGAATTTTTCCCTAATTTTTTATTGTATAAATTGGATAAAATGTTATTTTACTACTAACGCCATCTGTTAAAAAAACCAGAGTAACTCTTTGGTTTAGTAACAGTGCAATAGAAATAAACTAAAAAATTTAATTCATCTTAGTTAATCAATTTAATACTAGATGACACCACTAGTTTATTACAATTCCTTCACTAAAATTAATCGAAAGGAACTACGTTCCACCCGGGTGTCCCTTGACACCTCTCAAGTTTTTTTTTTATCAATTGTTAGGATAAAATGTGTCTTTATTTTCTCATTTGGTTTGTGATTATTAATAAGAATCAATGAGATTGGTCCATAATATACGTTTCAAATAAAATTACATCGAAATACCTTTCTAAAATCTAGATTTACTCATTGATTTTGCTATTATATTATTGTTCAGTGAGTTAGCTAGTGGTACAAAGTAAGGTACCTTGAGTGACGCAGTGATTTGCCGGTGGCATTCTTATTTGAGCCCTATATTATTTATAACAATAATATACTCTATTAAGGCACTTAAGGAAAAATGTAACTTTTTCGACCTTTCGTTATCTATTTAATGTTCAATGCGGGTTTTCTATATTATTCGGAAATGGCGGTATCTATACCTATTGCAATTAATAAAGATATCTGGTTTGTTTAGAGTTTAAATATGTAAACGTACAATGCTTAAAATATTAGCAATAATAGGTTTTATTGCCGTTTAGAGATTCTAACATTAATGACAAACATTCTTAATTAGTTTATTTTATTAACAATAACCGTTACAATTTACATTCGAGTAAACAATTATTAATCTTATATTACCATCAGTATATTAATGAAATTAGCTGTGACTGTTGCTAATCATCGATCAGTAAAATTTTGACAATTTTGTGATAATTGTGGCCGCTGCCGGCCGCTGACGGTCGCTGCCGGCCGCTGCCATTCCGGTGTGAATCAGCCCTAATAGTGCCCCACAACATAGGGCTGTATAACAATAATTTTTACCAGATTTTGCAAAATTATATTATGTTAAAAAACCTTGTTATTTAACATTAATTAAATTACTATTTTTAATTTATTCCATTGGGCAACATTTCGCTCAATATTTTGCTGCAAAACAATAATGAAGATTACTGTTTCGTTTATGATCCCATTTCGACTAACATAATTATGATGGTTTCAATTATAATGTTTTGCAGATTCTGAGGTATCGACATAATCGTTATGTACAGGAAATAAATGAGATTTGATTATTTAGTAAAGTAGATTAATGACTACCCTTGTATTAGTACACTTACGAGTATAATCCTGACAAAGTACCTACCTATTAAATTGTTAACTATTTTGCATTAATACGAGGAGGTATGTTCCCTTTATGTCGAGTTGTGAGAGTCGTTTACCTCTTATGGCCGCTTACTCTTATGCGTCGAGCATAAAATGTTTTGTTCCCGAATTCTAGTTTATGATTAGATCAGTAGTTTTAGATCAAGTGCCGAACTATAAGGCTTGACTTGACGCAAAGGGAACATTATCGTTTTTACGTTAAAGAGATTCCCTTGAACTAACTGAGAATATGTTTTGCTTGATCAAGACTATGAGAATGTAATTCATCTAGGAAACGAATGCTTAAATTATTTGGTCAGTTAGCTATTCATGATTCATGAAGATAAAAATTCTTAATATATATTTTACAAAGTTTTCTATTCTTCGGGTGTTCATTCAAGCCGTCACCTCGAGACATCAGAGAATGTATAAAAGTAAGTCTTCCATTGAAGTTAGTGTCCCGCGGATGATTGAACAGTCTCGCTTTACAATAGGTATCTATATATTTTTTCACTTTGTGAAATAAGTTTTAAAGCATTTGTTGATGGTGAAAACTAGATGGAAGTAGATTTTTTAAATGATAACATTATTATAATAAGAAATTATATTTTTTAGTTGTGGCATATTTAAACGATATATATTTGTTAATAATTAATATAATTTATTATTTGAGTGATCAAGATATAATTTTACGCAACATAATAGTATGTTATAATATTATGTAGACTGTTTATTGAACGCCTTGACCTGCCCCGTTAGTCTAGACTCTAGTGACTAGTGGGTAGTTATCCGGGTGCGGTGCGATCATCGAGTCGAGTTTGAGTCTGAGTCGGGCCAAAAGTTATTGGTTATTATTTTCTGAAAGAAATTATCAGTGGCAGTCCAGATTTGGGAAGGTGGCTGTGCTACAACGCTGTGCCTTAGTGCACGTAAAACCATTGGTCCAGCGATAGATCTATCTCAATTAGCATCAGAGTGCCGTCTTATCAGACTATGAAAACGCACTTGTTTTTGCACACACAATTAAGCACTATAATATCTTCCGAGTAGTTGGCTAGTCTCCCTTGAAACTGGCCACCGTGCTCGACTTTCAGTTAGGAGAGCATTATTATCGTTAGTGTATACAAGCTTTATTAAAACATTTCGAAAAGACGTTAAGTGCAAATCGCAAACCGTCCGTGAGAACAAAACTGTATAATGTATTATTCATATTTGCAATTTTATATATAACGGTAATGTGCTATGCGGTGCAGTTGAAGCTAATAGAAATGAGCGGCGGCAGTTATTTGAGTGTGCAGACTCACTCGGTAATCACGGAGGACGGGCCTGCAGCCGACACGTGCATTTGTTAAATATTTAATGTCGTAGCGCAACTATGACCGTAGCGTTTCGTTCCTTAGCCGAATACATAATAGCTTACTTCCACACTTCCACTTCACACTCACAACTTGGGGCGTTTTCACACTCAGCTCACAGTTAGCGGCGTAGTGTCTACTGGTCGACTGTGAGTCCCAAATCACAAAGCTCACGTTAGTTAGTCCTGATTAGCTGTTGCAATAAGACTTACCTTGTATCGACCGTCCTACTAACTAAGTAACCTGCCAAGATTCAAACAAAGCACTTTGAATGGATTTTTCCTTTCTGACTATGCGATCAATTTGGGTAGGTAAGTGTTGTATGGGTAATGAGATACCTCTATCAATATCATATTATGACATCCTCTCCACCAAGTTTATCTGTGTTGCATGCTGATTTCAAAAATTAGGAAATCATCCGGTTTTCACCAATAGAAAGCCAGATTCTTCAAAAAGGTTCATTTGTATTTAGTTATAAGGGTAATTTAGCTGAAGTATGACGATAATTGTCGAATGTCCATCAAGTCTGCGAAACTACAGATCCTTGACAGCTTTCCTGACGTTCATTACCTTGTTACACTAAAATTTTACAAATTATATACCAACTTTTCTATCCAAAAATTGAATGAAAATCTTAACAGTGATTTCCGAGCACGCACAGATTGATTTAAAAAAAAATGCTTGAGGGTCAGCTATGAGTAGTTCTAAATAGTATTAGACGTTAACTGTGGCTCACAGTGAACCGCAAACTGTGAACGCGATGTGAACACGCTCTTATCCCATTTATAAAACGGAGTTTTCCGCCTTTTCGATCTCATGATTTCCACTTAGGGCAATAGAGTTGAGCAACATGTGTGACTTTCCGTTGCCTTTGCTATAATTGTTCAGATTAAAATTAGGTCTCAAATTGGGTCCGTCATAACAATGCAATTTTAGTACGGTTTGTGTTCCGATCCAAACTGGAAGGTTTCGAATTAATCTGACGGTTTATTCAATTAGACCAGGGTACAAGCCTTAAAAAATAATAGTAGGATGAAACCCATTGGGAAAAGGAAGAGAATGCGACAAAAATGAACGGAAAAATAAATTACGGGCGATCTGAGGTCGGGAAGTGGGGGGGAGGGGGGGGGGGGTAAGGGTTTAAGGGTAAAAAAACGGTTTATCTCGATTTCCGGAAAAACTACAAGTCCTATGGAAAAAAGTGAAATGGCAAAGTTGTAGGTAATAAAAAGATCTACAACTTTTGTACTTAGACTTTTTTCACATAACCTCAAAATTTATGTGAAAAATTCAAATAACCAAGTTTTTGGTTTTTTATTTTTATCTTTTACAAAAAAAAAATATTTTTTCACGAAATTTGGTGAAAACTTACCTTTTTATGTCCCAAACACACTGTAATTTTTCTGATTTAAAATATTTATTTTTTCACCTTTTTTTTGACTTAATATTGAAAAAGCACCTAATTTTCAATCGAAAATTCTCCCGTCAAAATATCTGCTTTTTTAAAAAAATCTGTGAACTTTTTGTTCGTTGAAATCTCTTCTTTCTGATGGTGTAAAAAAAATATACATTACTACGGTAAATGCTCTCAGAAAATGCAGAAACGAAATACGAAATAACAGGTAGTAAGGCCGAGACCCTCCTAGCCCCTATGAAATACCTTTTAAATTTCATGCGTAGATGGCTATTTATTGCTATTTTAAGATAACTTATATACCTGAGTGACCTACGGAAAATTTTAGCCCATGTAAAAAGGTATTTCATAGAGAAGTCGGGAAGGGGCTAGGAGGGTCTGGGCCTTACTGCCTGTTATTTCGTATTTCGTTTCTGCATTTTCTGAGAGCATTTACCATAGTAATGTATATTTTTTTTACACCATCAGAAAGAAGAGATTTCAATGAACAAAAAGCTCACCGACTTTTTTAAAAAGCTGATATTTTGACAGGAGAATTTTCGATTGAAAATTAGGTGTTTTTTCAATATTAAGTCAAAAAAAAAAAGGTGAACAAATAAATATTTTAAATCAGAAAAATTACAGTGTGTTTGGGACATAAAAAGGTAAGTTTTCACCAAATTTCGTGAAAAAATACTTTTTTTTGTAAAAGATAATAATAAAAAACCAAAAACTTGGTTATTTGAATTTTTCACATACATTTTGAGGGTATGTGAAAAAAGTCTAAATACAAAAGTTGTAGATCTTTTTATTACCTACAACTTTGCCATTTAACTTTTTTCCATAGGACTTGCAGTTTTTCCGGAAATCGAGATAAACCGTTTTTTACCCTTAAACCCCCCCCTCCCCCCCACTTCCCGACCTCAGATCGCCCGTAATTTATTTTTCGTTTCATTTTTGTTGCATTCTCTTCCTTTTCCAATGGGTTTTATCCTACTATAATTTTTTTTGTTTTCAAAAATTATCCACCCTGGACTAAATGCTTTTTTCTAAGTAAATATCGAAAAAGCATAATGGTAGAACAATGCTAAGGTAATTTATTATTATTATTAAGAGCACCAAGTAACGGGAAATGATTTAAAACTATTGACGTACTAAGTATATGCTGCTTAGGTATGTTACGACATATTAGGTAACTATAGTTAAGTACCTCTTCACGCTCTAAGACATGAATGAAATCTTGACATTTTGGATAGAGGTAGCTTGAAGCAGACAGCGTTCTACAGGAAAACAGATTTAAAAAATCCACGTAAAGTCACAGGTATCAGCTATTCAGCTAGGAATAAATATGATAATGTTACACACATTCTACTCCCCTAAAAGAAGTAGGTAAACATCGATGGGAGTATTTCAACCGTTTTACACCTGGTTGCTTATTTAATGTGTCGCGACGCGATGAAACGGTTTCAATAAATCTTAAGCACTTAATGTGCGGGTAACGGAAGTCGAGCAGCGTCAGACATCGTTATTATTTTATATACCTATACCTATACATCTACCAGTAGGGTAGGTGCTCAGCTCGCGAATTTGTAGATTTACGTTCTTTAAAAATCCCGAGAGAACTCTCTCTATTCTCCAGAATAAAAAGTGGCCTACATCCATCCGTCTTGGATGCAAGCTATCTCTATAAAGCTAGTACAAATATTAGTATCCCAACAAAACCGCCACCATTATTAATAGAAAGAATAATAATTAATGGAAAGAATCACGACCCTCACAAATGAGTGTAACGACTTACGACGACGCTAATATTAACTATATAAATTACACGGGAAGCAAAACGTAAAAATTCTGTTTTGCGGTTACAAGTTCAAATCTTAAAATAACAAAACTGTTCTAATATTTGCACTGGAGTTAACCAGACCGCTTAATATCCATGACACATTTGGTTAAATTAGCGAAGTTGAACTGTGGTCGGAACTTGCAACTAAAACGCAAACTATCGCGGTTTTGTCGTTGGTTAACTAGGGCTTAGGGTAGATACTACAACCCGTACCAATTGTCTTTTACCCGACAATGGGAGAGTATAGTGTTTTGCAGTTATTTGTGTGTTTGTTTGTCTCATCATCGGTTTCCTAATAAAAAGTCAAATTCAAAACGAATGCACTAGATAGGTACTTGTTGTACATTGCTTTGACTTATTTGTCTTACATGATGGGTGATGAGCTTTATCTCCCTGTTGTAACAAGCAAACTTGCGGGCATTGCCTATTATTATTATACCTAACTATTTGTTGTTTTAGGTTTTCTTCTGCCTAATTACAAAATGACTCTTATTCAGGTAGGTAGCTTAGGTATCTCGAACTAAGCTCCGCTAAGTACTTCTTTCAGCTTTTCTTATGTTAATGTTTTCGTCGGTACGTTGATTAAATACAGTTTTGTTCCGCAGACGCAATTAAATCGAACGCATTGGTTTAACGTCTATCGGCGAATTTAATTTTCGAGGCTTTTAGGCATTAATTACTGTTTCATATTAAGCTATAAGTAGATAAACGTTTGTACTAAGAATTGAAAAACAAAGCACAAGAAACAAGCAAGTTTCTTGATAACAAAATATGATTTTGTAAGGAATAGGAATTGAATTATTTCAAATTCAAAGCTAGTCATTTATCTGCATCTTGGATTTACAAAACTGTGTTAGATACTAGGCATTGCTGTTTTAACCATTGTGTGAAACTAGGCTTAAATGATCCGAAATTATCTACGAGTTGAAAAGCAAAATACAGTTAAATCAGATTTAAGCGAGGTGTACACTGTACATGCATATTTTGTACCAAACTGTAATACGTCCATACCACGTTTCACGAGTTAGGTACCTACAGTTTGTATTGATTTTCCATCAGGAATAATTAATACACTTTAATAACGATTGTCAAATTGTTTGCCCGTGGTTTATTTTATCAAATGACTCCAGCCTATGATCTTGTCTTAACTAGTCTATGATTAGATCTACCTAATGTTTAAATTATAAACTTACAAGCGAGTCAATCCTTCTTATCTGTCAGCTGATATGGTTAAAACTGTGTTTTGCTAATGAATCCATGAGAAAAATAATAACTTGAATTAAGGAAAGATAAATACGGTATTCATTCATGTAGTCGTGATATTGATTTACCAAACCGAAATCGAGGGCAAAGGAGGAGAGGTTATAGCTACTATAATTACAATTTAATTTATCTTTATAGTTATATGAATCCAATAATATTGTGTGTTAAAATTGTACGCATATTTATTTTTTTAACTAAATGTAAATTATAATTATATAAGTATAATGGAAATAAATATTATCGAACTGTGTGTATCCTATTATTATATGCATTTACCACTAAAAGCACATAATCTTCCACTAACATTCATAAAACACTATTTCTCGACGTAGAACATGAAACACTTGAAAATAGACCCTATTCACCTTCTAATAAAGGTTGGTAAAATTCTTGTAAATAGACGATGAATCGATTTTGCTTTCAGTTGATTTTTCTTTTTTTTTTTTTCAGAATGTGACGATGAATCGATGTCCATAGAAGCATTAGTGAGGTCTCCGTCTTTGCCTATACAGACTACCGCCAACCATGGCTTGCCAAGTTTGTGGACTGTTGTCATGCGACTGCAAAATGAAATAAAAACTTTAAAGTTAGATGTTAAAAACTTACAGCTTCAATTGAAAGAAGAGAAACAGGATCGGACTCTTGCCATTGCTGCTTTCCAATCTCGTAACATTTTAAAAGACGCGAAAGAGAGCAAATGTTAACAATTGATTTCCCCCTACCTAAAGTATTATTACAGTAAAGATAAATATTATACCTATTGAGTATTTGAACTCAATTGTTTTATTTCAATTCTGCTTTATACCTACTTACTTTGATTAATAGTGTAATTAATCAAAGCCTTATTTGAAATATTCTGCTCATATAGTACCTACCCCATAGTATTAACTAGATAGCGAATACAATTTAAGATTGACTACATGCTGCCTGCGACTTCACGCGCGTAATTAGGTTTTTAAAAATCCCATGGAAACCCTTTGATTTCCCGGTAGTCTGTATGTCGTCGGAATGCAAGATGTGCCAAACCTCAAGATTGGTTCTGTAGTTAAACCATATATTGTGCCTAATACTATCTGTAATGAAAAACACCAATGAGAATTCCTTGAAAATCGGTCCAGGCGTTCTGAAAATTGCCCCGTACAAACAGATAGGCAAAAATTAAGAAACGTGTGTTTAGGTTATGTTATCATAATATACAGTGCTTCCTATGTATTATGTGAAAGGTGTGTGAAGCAGTAGAAAGCCTAGTGGTTAAGACTGTGGTCTCCTGTTCGGAGGGTCGCAGGTTCGATCCCGGGTATGCACCTCTGACTTTTCGGAGTCATGTTCGTTTAAGCAATTAAATATCACTTGCTTCCACAGTGAAGGAAAATATCGTGAATAAACCTGCACATCTGAGAGTTCTCTATAATGTTCTCGAAGGTGTGTGAAGTCCGCCAATTCGCATTGGGCCAGCGCGGTGGACTATGGCCTATAACCCTTCTCTGAGAGGAGACCAGCGTTCAGTTTAGTGAGCCTTTGATGGGTTGCTAATGATGATAATGTTAATATGCGCTTTAGAATAGTTTTTTATTCAGAATGTTATTGTTATGTTTTATTCAAAACTTTTACCAAGTGCTTTCGAATCGTCAAGTGACTAGGTACCACTGGTGTCTGGTTCGGCTCCTTCGTTTGCCGTGTTACTACCAGTTTTACTACAAGTATAGTATTTCCTTATGAGGTTTATTAGTAGTTCCTTATGAGGCGGGTATTTCGAATTTACAGACATCAAAGACTTATTTCAAATTATGTTTCTTTATCCTTACAGATGAGATACGGATACGTTTTACAATTCATTATGTTGAATAGGCACGCGTGATCAATTAATTAGCTTAGTAAATAAAAGGGTATTCAGCACAAGGCGACAGTGAAAAGGCATTTTCTAGGCAAGCGCACTCGCAATCCTTGACTTCATCATAGCTTTCATCATGTATCAACGCAAGATCATGCAACAATACAGTTACTTACCTATCTACTCCATAAAATAAATGATATCCATTTGTATCGTAAAGATACCGATTTATTTAGACTGAAAAGAACAAAGTCGGATAATTCTAGGTATGTAATGTCGTTATTAGACGTCTCTCTTTCTTAATCTTAGAATATGTTTTAATATAGGAGCCTAATAGTATATGAATATCTAATATTTCAAAAGGTTTATTAATATGTCCCGGCAGTTCCAAACGGAATTGGACCAAGTTTAGATTAATTTGAACAGATTTCGAGTGAGCCTCAAAGCGCACATTATAATATATGAGCTAACTATATCAAGCTCTCCACTCCTTCGCCTACAATCGTACTAGTACTTACCTAATGAAACTGCAACCGTCTTAGGCAATTCACAAGGCGGAATCGTTTTTGGCTATTAATAATACGGGCTACCACTAAGAGTGACCTATTCTTTAGCATTAGCACATTATATAAGTAAATCTGTAAGAAATACCTATTACCAAGTATATTTTTAATATCTACCATGACCCATGGTACACATTAGGTACATGACTTATGATGATACTACATACATGACTTATGATGATACTACGTATGTGTATACCTATCATCATAAGTTAATTACCATGACCGTACATATTTTGATTATTATGTACTTATAGTAGCTGATGCCCGCGACTTTGTCCACGTGGATTGCTATGAAAATCTTGATTATGAAAAAAAATGTAGCTGTGTTGCGACGTGATTGAAGGATAAACCAACAAACAAACACACTTTCGCATTTATATTAGTATGATGAAATCGGGATTTTGATCAAAATCAAGTTAGATCAAATAGAGACTCGATTTCATTAAATTCCTAAAGCGAATTAGGATTTTAATCAAATACCTAAAGTTGTATAATAAGCTACAATGGGTATTATCTATGTTTATTAAGTTCAAAGTATATACCTATTTAATGTTATAAAATCATGGTCAAACAAAGCCTTTACTACATCCAAACCCCCGACTCACGTAGCTATGGCTGCAGTAACTTCATTTTTTAATGCGCGAATCAAGTCTTCTGGCGTAGCCCATTTATAATAGCTTATTGAATTTACGTCGGGTGCGATGCATGAATTGATGCTTCACCTCTGTCATCATTGGACTATAACATAATATTAGGTACACCTACAAGTCAAGATCAAGAAGAGAACAATCAAGAGGTTGAAAATGAAGTTTTAGAAGAAGTATTATGTAATTCATTTTTTAAATCAGGTTTAAAATTGGAAACCCTTAGTATACTAACCCCATATACTAAACTAACTATTTTAAACTACCTACGTCGGGTTCTGGCGGCTGCCTCGATTCACTGGTTGCCCATTCAGGCGAAAAGCCAGTGCACTACATGTAGGTGTAAGGCAAAGGGTAACAGAGTATTGTAGTTGAGATAAAAAATGCCTACAATTTCAGTTGGTTCACTGCAAACGACTGTACCAAGTACCTAGTACATAATAGCAAAAGTCGCTGTAAATTCTTTCTACCTTCCTACTTTTAGTTGGGGAGAAAAATTCTCAAGTTGAGCATTGAACTTTTGAAAGGTTTGAAAAGATCTGATACCTTTATTAACTTTCCAACCTACCCTTTTAAGGATTTTTAGCTTCGATATCAGGTCAGCACTCGTACCTACTATGTACCTACTACATACTACTTACCTATGTATTTGAATGTTTCTTACTTCCTCATATCGTATGTTGAACTAAGTAGGTACTCTTTAAATCCTCATAGGTGTCCAACTTGAATTTACGCTTCGTATAAAATACGTTATGATAAATCCGATATGGCGGACCGCAGAAATGATAAAAAAGTCACTGCAATATGGCATGGTACCCAAGTTTATCGAGTTTGGTATCAAATAAAATCTGATTTTGTAGATTTCAAAACATTGCCTGAATAGTTAATTAGGTATTTATCTTACTACATGGACACCAGGTCAGTGGTACCTAGTGTTTATAACTCGATTACAGGAGAGAAGGTAGTGGTAACATGGTGGGTATAGTCCCCAAATCATGGATTCCCATGAATTTCCGCAAAGTCGCTAAGTTTTGGTAGTTAAGAAATTTTTGATGAGCAAGAAAAGGTTAGAATTATTTTTCTATAATCCGCCAACAGAAAAATCTGTATAACTTTTACACTACTCTCGACGCACGTTTCGGTGTCGGGGCGAAACGTGCGTCGAGAGTACCTAGTGTAAAAGCTATACAGATTTTTCTGTTGGCGGATTATAGCAAAATAATTCTAACCTTTTCTTGCTAATCATGGACTTCCGCAAAGTAACGCCTGCTTCTATCCAAAATTTTTGATGAGATTCGTCTATGTAACCTACATACCTACTTAGTTCATAAAAATTCAATAAGGTGGAAAGACTTAAATTTTCTTAAAAGTGTGTAATGTTTAACGACCTTAATTTTAAGAAAAGATTTGCATATTGTTTAATTAAACATTAGTCTGTATACTTATATTATTGTCATTTTTTATGCAAATAAAGAGCACTGAATTGAACGAAAAATCCATCAATTTTACACAAAGCCGAGCTTACCTAAATGTAGGTATTAAAATATTCATCCGTTTCCAGCATCTATACGAAACATCAAACAGAGATAGATGGTTTTATTGGTTTCGTAACGATGACAATTTGGAGCGATCGTGGCCATCGATAGGACGCGACGTCGCATAATGGGAGCAAGAGCAAATGATATTTTAAATTTCAATTCAATGACTGCTCACGGGCCACGGCCCCGGCCGCGGGCGGTGAGCGTCCAGCAGCGCCGAGTCTGAAATATGAATATAAATGTAATGTAAGTAATGTAACTGTATGAATTTCAGTATTGGTTAGATAAAAACACATTTAATCACTATGTACCTACGGCAGAGTTTCTTGCTGGTTCTCGGATGGAACGGCATTTCGCAACCAGTTGCAGTTGCAGATTTAGGTACGTCTTGACGATTCAAAAAAAATTTATAGTAGTAGTAGAGTGATAATACGCACCTACATAATATACTTAGTTTACGTAGGTGCCTATTGAAGTTTATTATACTTAGGTAGGTACATAATTATTATGGAAGTAGTAGAGCATACTTCCATGCATGA
Source organism: Oeneis ivallda (assembly GCA_029955525.1). Classification (NCBI taxonomy): domain Eukaryota; kingdom Metazoa; phylum Arthropoda; class Insecta; order Lepidoptera; family Nymphalidae; genus Oeneis; species Oeneis ivallda. The sequence goes on along the minus strand of JARPMR010000002.1, from coordinate 15,455,853 downwards.
TCCGTCGTTTCATAGGTACCTACCGAGCCGACCCATGAAAGCTCCGGCAACGAACTGTCCCGACAGTTCTTGCATTAGATTTCTTACTATCGCCTTCTTTCATACCTATTCCAAATTTTCTATCTTTGTGATATCTTTCGCGTCTCGGAACAGAAATCCTTGAGGAATCTCTTTATATGTACCTATTACTATCTGATGCCCGCGACTTCTTCCGCGTAGATTTAGTTTTTAAAATCCTTCAGGAACACTACTTGTGATGAATAACGTATTTATTTGGATAAGGATTAATCATGTTTATCAAAACACCTTCGCAAATAATGCAATTAAATTAGAACAAATTTGGTTAGCATAAAAAAGGTTATAGTGAACCAACCTTAAAAGATAGACATAAGTATGCTGTCGCGGACTTTTTTTAGAGCTTTTAAAGGGGAGAAATTCTTGGATATTGGATAGAAGCAGGCGTTACTTTGCGGAAGTCCATGATTAGCAAGAAAAGGTTAGAATTATTTTGCTATAATCCGCCAACAGAAAAAATCTGTATGGTCAAACATGCAATTAAAAGCTAAGCACCACTCACCTACCCAGCCAAGCAAGAAAGCCAAGTTCCCAAGCAAGCAATGCCACCACCACTCACATTGACTAGACAATACATCATTGTAAAGTCGACATCTCCTGAGGATGCTCCGGTGTCGGGGCGAAACGTGCGTCGAGAGTAGTGTAAAAGTCTTGTGTGGTGGTGCATGTGAGTGGTGGTGGCATTGCTTGCTTGGAACTTGGCTTTCTTGCTTGGCTGGGTAGGTGAGTGGTGCTTAGCTTTTAATTGCATGTTTGACCATACAGGTTTTTTTCTGTTGGCGGATTATAGCAAAATAATTCTAACCTTTTCGGGAGAAATTCTTTCATACATGATTTTTGCGAAACTTTAACCGTTTACGCAGCGCACGCAGCGGAAGCTCTCAAAAGGGAAAAAAGCCCCGATTTTGAAACATTCTTCATTGGTGCTCCGCTCCTATTGGTCTTAGCGTGATGATATATAGCCTATAGCCTTCCTCGATAAATGGGCTATCTAATACTGAAAGAATTTTTCAAATCGGACCAGTAGTTCCTGAGATTAGCGCGTTCAAGTAAGCAAAGAAACAAACAAACAAACTCTTCAGCTTTGTGTAGACGTCTCCGTTAGATTCGATGTAGGTAAATCTCGAAGGCAATTGTCTAGGTGGATGTTCAAATTGAAGTTTATTTTCGGGCATGATAAATATTATTAGGTCGGTAGGATATGGCTGAAAAGGGAGCGTTATTCAATAGGAAAATAAATTTAAGGCGCAGTAGGTGAGATACCTACGAGGAACTAAAGTTATGGTAGAATGTCACAAAATATTACTATTATCACTTGAATTTGTATAGATTTATTTGTCAGTAAATATTATTAAAATTCTATACTTATACAAATCAGTTCTTTTACATTAACAATACAAAAATCGGATAATTTAGTTTTTTTTACAGTATTGTTAGTAAATTTAATTTAAAAGAAATACAAATCAAATACAAAAATCATGAATCGAATAAAATATCTATCAAAATTATTATTTATTTAAAAACTTAGGCCGAGCGCACATTAAAACACTAGAATATAATATGATGTGGTTGTAGGTAGTTTAAAATCTTTGGTTGCAGGTGACGCTTTAGTACGTTTGATTGCATTAGATAAAATCCTTCCAGGAACTAGGTACGTCGGATACATTTCCGTTGCGCCGCGTAGCTGTATAGCCTTTAAGAGGATCTTCATTTGGCGCATTGTGGCGCCGAAACGTGGTTATATCGTCGGATTGTGTGCCATACGGCTGGTACGGCCCTGTACGCTTCCATACAAACAAAATAACGCTGTGAGCGCTGTCATAGCGAACCGTTTTGGCAGTGACGACGCGGATATTTACATGTAGGACGCCGCAGCGGGACCTCAGAAGCTTCGCAGCGACTTCGCAACGCCCCACGAGTCACGATGCTCGTAACACAACGTTTATTTCCATTTACGACACCCCAACAACAACGCCGCAGAAGTGACGCAGCGACGCCGCAACGTGCCGTGTGACATCTAACGATTAAACTGAGGCTAGAGAACAAACTTCTGTTTAGATTTTTCTGTGGTCGCCAGCGTCTGCGCACAACAGGCCGTTAGGTTTAATTAACTCAATTTTGCATTTATGTGAATTGTGAGTGCACACCGACAGTATAGAGAGACAACCGGCTTGAGACGCCTCGCGTCCAGCGCACAGTTCAAGTTCAAATCGATTTGTACTGCTTTTCGAAACCTGGTTTGTGCTACTTTTTGACACCCGTTGTGGCATTGTCTAAATTATTTATAGTACCTACTTTTATTTCACTAAGCGACGCGCGCTTTACTTGTGGTAACCAAGTGTACAAACACGCTGTGAATGTGTGCGTAAGCGCGGTAGTACTGATTTTACCGTCTACTCGTCTTCACGCACATATTCGTACCGTGTTGTATACTTGGTTACACAAGTAAAGCGCGCGTCGCTTCGTGAAATAAAAGCACTTATAATAAATAATTAAAAATGATTGCTACAGCCAGCGTGACGATTGGTCGATCATCACACTATAGCAATCATTTCTAGACAATTCCACAAGCCGAGCCGGTTTGTAACTAAGTACTAGGTACTTTATGTATGACACACGTCGGTTTGTACCAATATTTGCGATCACTCACACAAAATGCGACGCTGAGATTAATTAATCCTTGCGGACTGCGTAGGTACATCTATGGTCACTGAAAGTTAGCTCCCTGCGGGGTGGTGTCCGCTTGGTAGCGGTGCTGGAAGCGCCAGCGGTCGCGCCAGCAGTGCACCTGGTTGCGTATCCGCGACACGTCGGCCGCGTAGGTGCGGCAGCAGCCGCCCACGTACCGCACGCCGAGGTCCAGCCACTCTTGGATGAAAACTTCCACCGGCTCGCATTTGTCACGGTCTATCCATCTGAAATAAGTAGATACTTGGGGTAAGTACAATAATTTACACCTACTTTTTTTACAGAATATAAGCCATAACTAAACCTCGAGCTAGGAGTGGGTAATGTTTTTTTTATATGAATAGCGAGCAGACGGGTCACCTGATATTAAGTGATTACCGCCGCCCATCAGGGACCAACCAATGCGCAGCCGGCTTTTCAGGAATTTGTTGGTCTGCCCCTTGAATAACCCCATGTTGAAGTAATGACCGAGCGAAGCGAAGGTCTCTGAGTCTACTTGAGTAAATTTGCACTTGTCCGTCCGTCCGTCCGTCTGTCAGAGCCTAATAACTTCTGAATTACTAAACGTAATTACTTCAAAAGATATAATATGTAAACCGATGACATCCAGCCGAAAATGGCTTAAAAAGTTATAAAAATCTTTATTTCAGGGGGGCTCTCATAGAAGCGAATGCGAAGTAAAATATTTTTTTTTTCGATTCATAGGGTTGCTGTGTATCATTTTAAAGATAATTTGGAACAGAGTACAGAAGTATTTTTTTTAATTTTTTTCTTAAAATTGACGTAATGGGAGGCTCTCAAAGTGGAGATTATATTTGACCTCAGAAATCACGATGGCTTGAAAGGCCGTGCTTGAAACTTTTATAATTATTAGCGTTATATCATGTACTTGAACAACAAATACTAAAATTAGACAAATATAATAAGGAAACTAAATTATTTAATTTTTAATGAGCTGCAGTATTTTTATCAGAACTTCACAATGATGTCAATAGATGGCGCTCTCATCTCATATTGCAAACGCAGCAGAAGTACTAATACATAATCAATTAATTAAAATTATTATATATTTAAATATCAACGGATTCAATAAAACTTCACGTCGCGACGTGAAATATTATGCATTGTTGTTTTTGCATGTTTTCTGATCGTGTCGATAGACGACGCTGTGAACAAATAATTAAATTTGAATGTTCCAAAAAACTACACCTAGGTACCTATTGATGCCTGATTTCACTACAGTTCCCTAACCTTTATGGGCTACCTATGTTAAGTTAGGTGACACTTTCTGTCAACTTTGTTATTACGAACCTCTACGGGACAACTAAAGGTGAAAATGACATTGGGATGTTAGGATTGTATTTAGGGACTACCTACGTAAAGAGACTTCTACTTAGGGGATAATTTAGGTATGGTTGGTGAAAACGGGCATAATAATAATGTCAATTTTGATCGTCATGTGTCTATTGAATGAATAAGTAATTATGGGAAACCGTTACCGCGAGGTCTCAGTTCGGGGCGAACCACTAGTTAAGTTTAAGCGGGGACACCGTCGATGGAAGTTGGTCCCACAGTTTGGTAGTGCGTGGAAAAAGATCTGGCACAGCGGACGGTCGTGCTCCAGGCACCCAGGTGGTGAGGGCGAAATAGCTTTCGATATGTACTACAATAAAATTGTGCCACGAGTAGATATGGATTGAATCGTCGATCTTTCAGTTTTCAGTCCGTATCTATAACTGTTGGGACTATTGAGGCTTCATATCAAATATATCGTAGTTAGCTGATGCCTACTTCGTTTGCACGGATGAAAGTTTTTTAAAATCTCGAGTGAACTCCGAATTGTACTATTAGTGACCCCGGCTTATACGTAGTCGACTTTAAACTAGATTTTGAATTACATAGATTAGTAAATCAGAGAGGTCATACAGCGAATCTTACCCAATCTGCGGGTTGTACTTCTCGCCGGAACTCGGGTAGACGATGAGCGGGATGGGCGCGTGCGGTCTGTCGTCGTTGATCCCTTTCAGCAGGTGGGACACCGAGGAGGGCGCGCAGCAGTTCACCCCCACGGCCACGAGTTGATCCGGATTCGCTTCCCAACATTTTATGGCCACTTTTTGAAAACTCTCGCCGTGTGCTATACTTTGATTGTCCTGAAAATTAACAGACGATTATTTATGAATTGTAGGAAAAAGAGTGGTTAGACCGGGTAACGTGGTGAAAGAAAAGGGCCAGTCCCTTTTCCACGCGCATTAAAAGGATTTTTATCTTGAGCATATAGTTACGTACCCCATATGCTAAAGATATAAACGAATTTTTATGCCTATTCTAATCTCTCAATTAAATTGTTTTATAGACACGCGCGTTGTCTGACTGTGTGGTGGTTGATAAATGAACACAAGAATTATCGTTTCATCATCTTCCAGCCACATAGGATAAACTATTGACCTATACTTTAACGTGGATGGATAGAATACAGATACCTACAATTTATTTATTAGGTATCAGAGAGTAGCTGTACCTATCTATTTGACAAATAACTTTGTTGACGTTACGTGTCGTATAATTAATCACAATTAAAACAGCACGTAAATTGTTATTTTAAGTAAAATCAACAACATAGCTATGTAGCTAACCTATTTGTTGTTTTGAATCAAATCAAACAGCCAACGACCTAACTCATAATTGATTAGGTAGGTAGATACAAATTATGGCCGGAGTACGAGGTAGGTACATTATAACTGTAGGGCATGTAAGGAATAGAGTGTAGGTACTACAATAATAACTAGAAATTATAGAAAACAAGAAAAGTTTAAAAACTGTCACCCGACTACGGAAAATTGGATGTAACATATTGATTTTGTTGGTATAAAATGTAGCCTATGTCACAACAAGGAATCGACTGACACCTTATTTTGTTGGTATAAAATGTAGCCTATGTCACAACAAGGAATACACTGACACCTTATTTTGTTGGTATAAAATGTAGCCTATGTCACAACAAGGAATACACTGACACCTTATTTTGTTGGTATAAAATGTAGCCTATGTCACAACAAGGAATACACTGACACCTTATTTTGTTGGTATAAAATGTAGCCTATGTCACAACAAGGAATACACTGACACCTTATTTTGTTGGTATAAAATGTAGCCTATGTCACAACAAGGAATAGACTGACACCTTATTTTGTTGGTATAAAATGTAGCCTATGTCACAACAAGGAATCGACTGACACCTTATTTTGTTAGTATAAAATGTAGCCTATGTCACAACAAGGAATCGACTGACACCTTATTTTGTTGGTATAAAATGTAGCCTATGTCACAACAAGGAATCGACTGACACCTTATTTTGTTGGTATAAAATGTAGCCTATGTCACAACAAGGAATCGACTGACACCTTATTTTGTTGGTATAAAATGTAGCCTATGTCACAACAAGGAATCGACTGACACCTTATTTTGTTGGTATAAAATGTAGCCTATGTCACAACAAGGAATCGACTGACACCTTATTTTGTTGGTATAAAATGTAGCCTATGTCACAACAAGGAATCGACTGACACCTTATTTTGTTGGTATAAAATGTAGCCTATGTCACAACAAGGAATCGACTGACACCTTATTTTGTTGGTATAAAATGTAGCCTATGTCACAACAAGGAATCGACTGACACCTTATTTTGTTGGTATAAAATGTAGCCTATGTCACAACAAGGAATCGACTGACACCTTATTTTGTTGGTATAAAATGTAGCCTATGTCACAACAAGGAATCGACTGACACCTTATTTTGTTGGTATAAAATGTAGCCTATGTCACAACAAGGAATCGACTGACACCTTATTTTGTTGGTATAAAATGTAGCCTATGTCACAACAAGGAATCGACTGACACCTTATTTTGTTGGTATAAAATGTAGCCTATGTCACAACAAGGAATCTACTGACACCTTATTTTGTTGGTATAAAATGTAGCCTATGTCACAACAAGGAATCTACTGACACCTTATTTTGTTGGTATAAAATGTAGCCTATGTCACAACAAGGAATCGACTGACACCTTATTTTGTTGGTATAAAATGTAGCCTATGTCACAACAAGGAATCGACTGACACCTTATTTTGTTGGTATAAAATGTAGCCTATGTCACAACAAGGAATCGACTGACACCTTATTTTGTTGGTATAAAATGTAGCCTATGTCACAACAAGGAATCGACTGACACCTTATTTTGTTGGTATAAAATGTAGCCTATGTCACAACAAGGAATCGACTGACGCCTTATTTTGTTGGTATAAAATGTAGCCTATGTCACAACAAGGAATCGACTGACACCTTATTTTGTTGGTATAAAATGTAGCCTATGTCACATCAAGGAATCGACTGACACCTTATTTTGTTGGTATAAAATGTAGCCTATGTCACAACAAGGAATCGACTGACACCTTATTTTGTTGGTATAAAATGTAGCCTATGTCACAACAAGGAATCGACTGACACCTTATTTTGTTGGTATAAAATGTAGCCTATGTCACAACAAGGAATCGACTGACACCTTATTTTGTTGGTATAAAATGTAGCCTATGTCACAACAAGGAATCGACTGACACCTTATTTTGTTGGTATAAAATGTAGCCTATGTCACAACAAGGAATCGACTGACACCTTATTTTGTTAGTATAAAATGTAGCCTATGTCACAACAAGGAATCGACTGACACCTTATTTTGTTAGTATAAAATGTAGCCTATGTCACAACAAGGAATCGACTGACACCTTATTTTGTTGGTATAAAATGTAGCCTATGTCACAACAAGGAATCGACTGACACCTTATTTTGTTAGTATAAAATGTAGCCTATGTCACAACAAGGAATCGACTGACACCTTATTTTGTTAGTATAAAATGTAGCCTATGTCACATCAACGAATCGACTGACACCTTATTTTGTTAGTATAAAATGTAGCCTATGTCACAACAAGGAATCGACTGACACCTTATTTTGTTGGTATAAAATGTAGCCTATGTCACAACAAGGAATCGACTGACACCTTATTTTGTTGGTATAAAATGTAGCCTATGTCACAACAAGGAATCGACTGACACCTTATTTTGTTGGTATAAAATGTAGCCTATGTCACAACAAGGAATCGACTGACACCTTATTTTGTTGGTATAAAATGTAGCCTATGTCACAACAAGGAATCGACTGACACCTTATTTTGTTAGTATAAAATGTAGCCTATGTCACAACAAGGAATCGACTGACACCTTATTTTGTTAGTATAAAATGTAGCCTATGTCACAACAAGGAATCGACTGACACCTTATTTTGTTGGTATAAAATGTAGCCTATGTCACAACAAGGAATCGACTGACACCTTATTTTGTTGGTATAAAATGTAGCCTATGTCACAACAAGGAATCGACTGACACCTTATTTTGTTGGTATAAAATGTAGCCTATGTCACAACAAGGAATCGACTGACACCTTATTTTGTTGGTATAAAATGTAGCCTATGTCACAACAAGGAATCGACTGACACCTTATTTTGTTGGTATAAAATGTAGCCTATGTCACATCAAGGAATCGACTGACACCTTATTTTGTTGGTATAAAATGTAGCCTATGTCACAACAAGGAATCGACTGACACCTTATTTTGTTGGTATAAAATGTAGCCTATGTCACAACAAGGAATCGACTGACACCTTATTTTGTTGGTATAAAATGTAGCCTATGTCACATCAAGGAATCGACTGACACCTTATTTTGTTGGTATAAAATGTAGCCTATGTCACAACAAGGAATCGACTGACACCTTATTTTGTTGGTATAAAATGTAGCCTATGTCACAACAAGGAATCGACTGACACCTTATTTTGTTGGTATAAAATGTAGCCTATGTCACAACAAGGAATCGACTGACACCTTATTTTGTTGGTATAAAATGTAGCCTATGTCACATCAACGAATCGACTGACACCTTATTTTGTTGGTATAAAATGTAGCCTATGTCACAACAAGGAATCGACTGACACCTTATTTTGTTAGTATAAAATGTAGCCTATGTCACAACAAGGAATCGACTGACACCTTATTTTGTTGGTATAAAATGTAGCCTATGTCACAACAAGGAATCGACTGACACCTTATTTTGTTAGTATAAAATGTAGCCTATGTCACAACAAGGAATCGATTGACACCTTATTTTCTTCTTCTTCTTCTAAATATATAAAAGGCAAAGGTGACTGACTGACTGATCTATCGACGCACAGCTCTAGCCACTGGACGGATCGGGCTGAAATTTTACACACAGATAGCTATTACAACGTAGGCGTCCGCTAAGAAAGGATTTTTGAAAATTCCAACCCCAAGAGGGTTAAATGGGGGTAGAATAAAGTCCGTTATTTATCAAGCTATTTCTCAAGTAATATCCATGAAACTTTGATTTTTGGGCTTTCGAATAAAAATTAAGAAATACGTATTTCGCAAATTTTTTCGTAAATCGACATAATATTTAAAAACCGGCCAAGTGCGTGTCGGGCGGGCCACGCGCAGTGTAGGGTTCCGTAGTTGAAAGTTTCAAATATTATTGCTGACCTAGGATAGTGCTTTTATTTTATTTATGAATATTGAATACATTTTGAGTTCCATGGTTTAAATACTATAGTATAGTACAAAATATGCAACTTACACTACGTGTAATACTTGACTTGGAAAAAATAGATATAACTCCACCCTACTTAGCCGTGATAGTTTTCCTTTAAAATTCATTATATATACTTCTGCTGTAAATTTTTTCTTGTATCCTTTATACAACCATTTAGCTGGCAGAGGGGGGGACACTTGACTCTAATAAAGCACTTTAAAATATCATATTACACAGACTTGAAGAATTGAAAAATGGTGTTCCCACACCCACAATATTTTTGAAAGACCTATTCAACGATACCCCACACTATTGGATAGACGAGAAAAAAAAATTCATCCCCACTTTACATGTAGGGGAGATACCCTAAAAAATATTATTTTTCACAATTTTATTTCACCACTTTGTCGGCGTGATTGATGTTTATACCCTTGTCAATTTACAGATTTCTAGTACCAATAGTCTCTGAGCTAAACCGCGGACAGACAGACACAGACAGACAGACAGACAGACGGACGGACATGGCGAAACTATAAGGGTTCCTTGTTTACTAAGGAACCCTAAAAAGCAGCCTAATTTTCAATTGAAAATTCTCACGTCAAAATATCTGCTTTTTAAAAAAGTCGGGGAGCTTTTTGTTTGTTGAAATCTCCACTTTCTGATGGTGTAAAAAAATATGTACATTACTAAATGCTCTCAGAAAACGCAGAAACGAAATACGAAATAACAGGTAGTACGGCCCGCAGACCCTCATTTTCCTTAGTCGTGTAAACAAATAGGCCAAGGCAAGAGGAGCGTTGGTGGTTACAAGGAAGTCGTGGCTTCCTCGAATGGACGGGAATAGCCAAGTTTTTCCTATCGTAGGGATCTCTATCTTTGACAATTCAACCTCAATATCATTCGTCTATGGGCGCTATATTATGACAAGATGACGGCCCACAAGCAAACCCAAGAGAATATAACCACTACGAAGCAAACTCTGCTCAGATTTAAACATTATTAAAACACATGAATTACAATACCTACATATTATTTAAATTAAGAGCATTAAAAACTTGCAAAATGGTATCCAATAAGTACCTATTATCATATTTTTATGAGCTGGAAATTATATCGAAATCACAGAAAGATCATCAATATCAATTATTATTTATATTTGTATAGATAAATAATCTAGGTAGGTATAGATAATAAAGCATGTAGAGGTAGGTAAGTATATAATTATACCGAAGTATAGTCTCTTGAATATGGTTCATTGTAGCTTATCGGTTGGCTGACCTCGCGACAAAGAACAATCTGTGATTAAAGATGAAAGGTCAATCTCACGAGAGTTGGTAAGTTAAATAAGAACCCCTGTACATTTTCTAAATTTTCTTTTTCGTTTATCGAGTGGCTCGTCACAGCGGTTTCCACTTGCGAAATAGAAACGTTCCGTGTGCTATTTTTGTGTTCGTTTTGGATGGGGCAAGCGAGCGAGTTGTTGATACCTATCTATTTACGTTCGAATTGTGTTCGATGTTTGATTCCCCATCACATACTGAGAATCGATCTAGAGATAGATACATACATTTGTATCAAATTAAATAGTTAGGTTCCTAAATGTGTAACGAGTTTAAGAGCCTGTTTATTGAAACTCATACCTCATACCTCACTACACTCATACCTCTCTACAATACAATAAATACTCGCCAAGATACTGCACGGCATAAAATACAGGTAACAGTAATTGCTCTCCATTACTCTCAAAAAGAAAATGGCGATGGGATGGCCTTATACCAAGGATGAGCGAGGACGAGCCTGATCCTGTTGGCCACAGGGAAGTAGCCAGACTACTCACAAAGTGTTCGTATTGTGTATTTAGTGAAATGCACTCATAAAACTTCAAATAGAAAGTCTTCTTTAGGAAGCCTTCACCCTCATCTATCTATCCGGATCAGCTCACCAAAAAGTTTATTTTTATTTTGGGTAACTAATGTCTCAAAGGAACCTATCATGTCTGTAGTAAATAAATAAATAAATAAATCTAAAGTGGTTCACGTCTTACTTACCTACCATATTCAAGTACCTAATTATTGAATTTTTTAAGACGCACTTATAAGTAGATTAGGTACTAACCTTACAACTGAACGAGAGCCAAGCCTTCATATTAGGGAATTCCCGTAGCAACTCGCACAGCATCTCTGCTTCCTCTTGACAAGGTATCGTTTCGAGCGCTAATAAATCTACTCCAGCATCCACTAGAGCCTGAATCCGGGGTCGGTGCCATTCACGCATAGTCTGTGAAAGAGGAAAATATCGAAGTACTTTAATAACTGCCTATACCGACAACTTCTAATCGTGCTTTTAATCCTCTAGTAATCCAATTATGTCGCTTCGTAGACAGAACGCCAGTCAAACGATAACATGTAGGTAAGTCTGACGATTCTCAGTTTTTAGGGTTCCGTAGTAAACAAGGAACCCTTATAGTTTCGCCACGTCCGTCCGTCTGTCTGTCTGTCTGTCTGTCTGTCCGCGGTTTATCTCAAGAGACTATTAGTACTAGAAATCTGTAATTTGACAAGGGTATAAATATCAATCACGCCGACAAAGTCGTGAAATAAAATTGTGAAAAATATTTTTTAGGGTACCTCCCCTACATGTAAAGTGGGGATGAATTTTTTTTCTCGTCTATCCCATAGTGTGGGGTGTCGTTGAATAGGTCTTTCAAAAATATTGTGGGTGTGGGAACATCATTTTTCAATTCAGGGATCCGTTTGTGAAATATGATATTTTAAAGTGCTAAATTTTATTAGAGTCAAGTGTCCCCCCCCTCTGCCAGCTAAATGGTTATATATAGGATACAAGAAAAAATTCACAGCAGTAGTATATATAATGAATTTTAAAGGAAAACTATCACGGCTAAGTAGGCTTCATTAGTTAAGGAGTTATACCTGTTTTTTTAAGTTAGGTATTACACTTAGTGTAAGTTGCATATTTTGTAGAATATTATAGTATTTAAACCATGGAACTCAAAATTTATTCAATATTCATAAATAAAACAAAAGTACTATAATAGGTCAGCAATAATATTTGAGACTTTCACTACGGAACCCTACACTGCGCGTGGCCCGACACGCACTTGGCCGGTTTTTATTATATTAAAAAATCTAATGCTTCCATGCAAATGAAAAATGATGCATAGGTATAAAAAATATATATACTTAGGAGTCGAAAGATATAAATAAAGGATAAATACGTAAGCCAAAAAATCTAGATGTAAATTTGAAGTCATTTTTAGGGTTCCGTACCAAAATGGTAAAAATGGAACCCTTATGGTGAGACTTTCTCCGTCCGTCCATCCGTCCGTCCGTCCGTCTGTCACAGTCGATTATTTCAGTAACTATTAAAGCTATCGACATGAAATTTGGCGTAGTTGTGTATAATAGTGGCCCAACATCATTGGAATAAAGAAAAATCGAAAATTATTTTTAGTTTTATTCAAAAAGGGGGAAAATCGGGGGTTTGAAATTTCAAAGTAAAATAACTATACCGAGTGGGGTATCATATGAAAGGCCTTTACTTGTGCATTCTAAAACAGTTTTTTATTTATTTCTATATATAATAGTTTTTGATTAATCGGCCAAAATGTCGAAAAAAATACCGTCCCCCCCCCCCCCCCTTATCTCCGAAGTTTACCAATCTAAAAATCTGAAATAATTATGGTCAATAGAGGTTTATGTATTTTTACAGTTAAAATAAAATCAACGGGAAAATTATTTTAGTTTAATTAAAAAAGGGGGAAAACAGGGGTTTGAAATGTCAAAGTAAGATAATTATACCGAGTGGGGTATCATATGAAAGGCCTTTACTTGAATATTTTACAGGAAAAATAAAACCAACGCTCTAACTAGCATAGTTTTTTTTATATTAACAATAAACCTCTACAAACAAAGTTAACGATAAATAAGAAAGTTAATATAATATTATCGTTTTACTTTTACTTTTGGAGTACGGAACCCTCGGTGCGCGAGTCCGACTCGCACTTGGCCGGCTTTTTATTTATAGAGCACATCTAAATTCATGGCAAGTGGTGCGCTAACTAGTTTTTAGGAACTTCGCGCTGAGGCTGAGACAGCCGTGTTTGCTTCGACTTAAAATTCTCTCTTCTCTCTTACTTACATGAGAACTTCATTAACCACAATAGCTTTTAAATTTATTTATTTAATAATAGATAATGTAAAATAGACTCAGGCTGGTCACTAGGTGGACCGACGAAACCTGAGACGCAAGGAGCCGCTTGATTCAGGCGGCGCAAGACCGAGACCTGTGGAAGTCCATGCAAGAGACCTTTGTCCAGCAGTGTAGGTCTATCGGTAAAAAAAATGAGGTAAAAGTATACTTATTCTAAATGATATTAGGTAATTCTTCTGTCCGGGGATCGACTTTTAGATCCTTGGATAATGGATAGAAAAGTAAGCCTCAGTTAGGTCAGACTATTTTGTTGTCCTACCTCTAAAACTCTGCTATTAGGTAACAATAGCGTTAGTTTGAGATACAGTTTTTAGAGTTCTTATATAGACATACTCACAAAAGTTTTACTTTCGTCGCCAAGTGACAAAGTACCAGCAAGACGCTCCCAATAAACTAGGACAAACCCCGAGAACCGAAAACAAATGACGACGCTATTAATAAAAGGAACGAGTTTAATATGTTAGCGCAGATTACTGATTACATAGGTACCTCAGTACAGCTTTCCGGCCTGTTAATTAAAATTCGAATTCATCTGAGGCTTTATTGTAATGTAATTAAAAATAATATACGTAGGTAATTAAATTACAGGGCCCTTCTGCCATCGTTTTTAATTTACTTCTACCATTTCTTTTACTGAAAATTATACAAGCGTAAAATGTCACTTTGCGTGTTTGTTTTTCTGGATATCTATTTGTCGTAGCTTTAATAATTAATTAATTAAGCGTCCACCCCACACAATATTTCGGAGAGAAAAAAGACGATGGAAATGGAGAGGGAGTTTTCATATAGCCGATGTAAATTTTAATTTGCCGGCAACTTTACGACCCTCTTTACGATTTAGCCGACGCTTTTAACCTTTACTTCGCTGTATTGGAATTCATCTAGCTGAGGGTTTTTTTATTATTATTCTTTTGTAATTAAAATTAAGGATATTTTGCAGACGTGTCATTCTGTTTATGCGCACAGTTGATGAGGAATTTATACGAGGTAGGTATGACAACCTTCTAGGGTCACAAACACATAGGTTATCAATTTATAATACTATAGTGGTTCGCCCCGAACTGAGACCTCGCGGTAACGGTTTCCCGTAATTACTTATTCATTCTATAGATACATGACGATCAAAATTGACATTATTATTATGCCCGTTTTCACCAACCATACCTAAATCATCCCCTTTGTAGAAGTCTCTTTACGTAGGTAGCCCCTAAATACAATCCTAACATCCCAATGTCATTTTCACCTTTAGTTGTCCCGTAGAGGTTTGTAATAACAAAGTTGACAGAAAGTGTCAACTAACTTAACATATGTAGCCCGTAAAGGTTAGGGAACTGTTATAGTGAAATCCTCAAGGCCTCAATCAAACTTAGGTATAGTTTTTTGGAACATTCAAATTAAACTAGTGGTTCGCCCCGAACTGAGACCTCGCGGTAACGGTATCCCATGATTATTCATTCAATCGATACATGATAACCAAAACTGACATTATTATTATGCTCGTTTTCACCAAACATACCTAAATCATCCCCTAAGTAGGAGTCTCTTAACGTAGGTAGCTCCTAAATACAATCCTAAGTCCTAACATCCGTCCCAATATCCTTTTAGGTGTCCCGTACAGGATCGTGATAAATAAGTTGACAGAAAACATCAATCACCTAACTTATAGTAAAGGTTAGGGAACGTTAGTGAAAACATTGAATTATTTATTAAACATTGAATTATTTATTTATTATGTAGGTACTAAGGAGTGAAACCGGGTTACGGGCATCTGTACAAATCGTCATCTATCGACGCGAATAGAAAATATACAATATTTAACTAAAAAATAATTTTAATTGAATAATATGGTACAAAAAAAATTACAATACAATTATTGTATTAAAATAAGTAACTAAATAATAATGGTCGTAGTCGTAACTCGTAGTTCCATGGGAATAGTTACTGACTGCGCCATCTATTAGCATTATTGTGAAGCTATGTTGATGCTATATGAATTACTGACGTACATTAAAAATTAAATAATCTCGTTTCTTTATAATATTCATATAATTTTAGTATTTGTTGTTCAAGTACAGGATATAAGTGACCTAAAAACATAAAATCAGTTTGAAAATCCATAGCGGATTTTTCTAGAGAGCGTCTTCAAGCGAGCGTATAAAATCGCCACTTTGAAAGCCCCCCATTTCGTCAATTTTAAGGGAAAAATTAAAAAAAAAATATTTTTGTACTCAGTTCAAAATTATCTTTAAAATGATACGTAACAATTTTATGTAACGCGATATTTTTTTTTTTACTTCGCATTCGCTTCTATGAGAGCCCCCCTGAAATAAAGATTTTTATAACTTTTTAAGCCATTTTCGGCTGGAGGCCATCGGTTTACATATTATATCTAAATTTGAAGTAATTACGTTCAGTAATTCAAAAGTTATAAGGCTCTGACAGACGGACGGACGGACGGACGGACGGACAAGTGCAAATCGCTCTAGTTAACTCAGAGACCTTCGCTTCGCTCGGTCGATTACTTGTACACAGCGTCAACTATCGACACGATCAGAAAACATGTAAAAACAAACTGCAACGTGAAGTTTTATTGATGTTTGCTAAATGACTAAATAATAATTTTAATTGAATATATGTTACATAAAGCTGCATTTGCTATATGAGATGAGAGCGCCATCTATTGACATCATTGTGAAGTTCTGTTGTTGCTGCTCATTAAAAGTTAAATAATTTAGTTTCCTTATTACATTTATCTAATTTTAGTATTTGTTGTTCAAGTACATGATATTACGCTAAAATTATAAAACTTTCAAGCCCCAGCTTTCAATGGTCATTCCGTTGTGAAGTCAAATATAATCTCCACTTTGAAAGCCCCCCCATTTCGTAAATTTTAGGAAAAAAATTAAAAAAATAATACTTTTGTACTCTGTTCCAAATTATCTTTAAAATGAGGTACTGTAACCCTATGAAACGCAAAATTTTTTTTTTCTTCGCATTCGCTTCTATGAGAGCCCCCCTGAAATAAAGATTTTTATAACTTTTTAAGCCATTTTCGGCTGGAGGCCAATGGTTTACATATTATATCTAAAATTGAAGTAATTACGTTCAGTAATTCAGAAGTTATAAGGCTCTGACAGACAGACGGACGGACGGACGGACAAGTGCAAATTCACTCAAGTAGACTCAAAGACCTTCGCTTCGCTCGGTCGATAAAGGTTATAATATAATATTTAAGGTGTGTTTATGTGTGAAGTTACAAATAGAAGGGCTATATGCACAGAGTAAGGACAGTAATAGCTGCTGTGGTAATAGTCTATAGATACAAGTTGTATCTACATAACAAGATAAATAATTTGTAGACAACTATCTAACTTGATATTTATTAATGTTTAGGCATGGTTTAGGCATTCATGTTTACGTAAATTGATAACATGTACCTACTTTGTATACAATATGTTATACCATAGTATACTTTTATCTAGTACATCTCATAGTTATTCGATTGATGAGATACTTAGATATCAAGAAAAATTCTGTCTGCTGTTCAACTCCAAGTCGTAATTTAAAATGATTTAAACTCAAAGTGAATGCAAATAAATTTTTAGTAAGCTAAAGCCATAACACAAGACTAATCGGAAATTTCGCATAAACATTAACGTTAAATTACAATAAAACTCTAAAAAAACACACAATAGCTCCTGCAGTCCTGCCGTTGTTTCACGTACAAGTCTCGTGGAAGAAACACTTTCAGGAGAGAAAATTGACGAAGAACAATAAAAATTTAAATTACAATTTTATAGCCTCCGCCAATAGAAAAGCTTTAATGCAAAATCAATCTGTCGACCTGGGCGCTTAAAATCTAGCCAGGTAGGAATAGAAATAGACAAAGACCTGATTCGCAATTAGGTTAATTTATAATTAAACATAATTTCCAATAGGTGTTGTTTGTGTTCGTTCTATTTGTAGCTTCTTTCAATACTTACCTAGCTAATTATTGAGAAAATAACATTATAATGTACAATGTAGAAAATGCATTGTAATGTACAAAATATTATGCATATACGCCATATACGGTAAAAAAAGATTTACAAGGTATAAGTACAGCCCATACAAAATCTACTGAAAAAGCATCCGTGAAAAATAAGTTAGTCTACAAGAAAGGAGGTTGGCGAATTTTGACCCAGCATTTTTAAAAACCGTTCAGATTCAGAAATCATTTAATTTTAATTAAAAATTTTCAGAGTATTTTTCTGTGTAAAAAAGTCTGATAGACTTTGTTGAACTTTTTTGTTAGACTGGTTTAATAGAAGTCTGAACGTGGGCTTGAGGCCCACGGTTCAGTACGTCTGGGTCAGAAACTTTATGGAGTTCGCCAATCTCAAAATTCGAATTCTTGCAATATTCGAAGTAACTTTGTAAGAATGTACTTCTTACAAAGTTAGTTAAACCATAAATCAAACTTGTGGTATTTTTACCCGACTACAGCAAAAACAAAAGGAAGGGTTATGATTTTAGCAGTCTATGTATGTATGTGACTACTTACGAATATTCCACCATGGCGCCTAAACTACTGAGTCGATTTTGAAGAATGAGGTGTCAATCGATTCGTTATAAGGTCCGGGTGAAATGACAGCACATTTTACACGAACAAAATCAATGTAACGGATGTTATATCCATTTTTCCGAAGTCGGGTTACAATTTTTTAAATTTTCTTTTTAAAAGTATACACTAGCATAATATGAGGTGTGTTAACATTGGCTTTTCGCTGAAAATAGGTTCGCAATTGAAGGTGAAAACTTATTTTTCAAGGACACTTTTTGTCGAGAGATAGCATAATAATTATGTAATAGGTAAATATTGATAAAAGATTTGTAGGTTTGTGGTAGGTGTAACAAACGTCAGCTCAATTAAAATTTAACTAGCTGATGCCCGCGACTTCGTCTGCGTGGATTTAGTTTTTAAAATCCCTCGTGAACTCTTTGATTTTCCGGGATAAAAAGTAGCCTATGTCACTCTCCAGGTCTTCAACTATACCCATGCAAAAAATCACGTCGATCCGTAGCCCTGTTGCGGCGTGATTGAAGGACAAACCAACAAACAAACACACTTTCGCATTTATAATATTAGTAAGGATTATTTCATAATTTACGATGTACCGCGTTATGGCTAAGTACGTGTAAATGTAAATTCTATTTGTGTATTGGGATTAGGCTCATGCGTTAGATTAAGCGATAATCGCACCTGAACAGATGTGGTATCCGCGTAGCTGCCATCGTATTCTGACCCGTCGTGCAGATGAGCGCCATATGGTCCCACCGATCCAACCACCAGTGGAATGAGATCTGTATGAAATAATATGATAAAAAAATATGTTGGTACAAATAAAGTAGAGGTCTTGATGCAACACTGCTGGGAAGAGACCTTGTTTCATTGGAAGGTAGACGTAGTTAAATTAAGTTTGAAGTTAGGTTCTATTTATTTCAGAACTAGCTGATACCCGCGACTTCGTTCGCGTGGATTAAGGTTTTGTACTCCCGCGGGAACTCTCTTATTTCCCGGGATAAAAAGTAGCCTATGTGCTATTCCAGACTACAATCTATCTGTAACAAATGTCAGCCAAATCGGTTCAATCGTTGCGACATGATTGAGTAACAAACATACAAACTTTCACCTTTGTAATATTCTAGCTTCTGCCCGCGACTTCGTCTGCGTGGACTTCAGAATTGGATCCAAAAAAAAATGATAAATGTGAAAGTAATAAAAAATGGAATAAAATTTACACCCATGCTATCGCTTGCGCTGTAATAGAAAAAATAGCTGTAATAGAAGAAATAGCGCAGATAGCTTTGAAATTATAGCGGATTATAGGGATAGTTTGTAGTCAGAAAAGTGGCATAGGTTACTGTTTATCCCGGAAAAACATCTTATTCCTACGGGAAAACACGTTTAGAGCGTGTTAACCGAATTACACGCGGACGAAGTTGCGGGCGAAAAGCTAGAATGATACAAAAATGAATTACTGGTTCACTTCGCTCGTTAACAATTTTTAATCTTACCACAGGAACTATTTGAGAGATCGGTATAGAAAGTATAGCCTTTTCAATAGCATAGGTGACATGCATACCAAATTTCAAAACTGTCTGCCCGCGGCTTAGCTCGTAAAAAAATTTCAATTTTCCCTCGGGAACTCCTTAAAGAATCGGGATAAAAGGTAGCCTATGTTGTTTTCCATGTCAAAGGCTACATGCATGCCAAATTTCATCCAAATCCGTTCTGCCGTTATTGCGTGATTGAGTAACAAACATCCAAACATCCAAACATCCACACTTTCACATTTATAATATTAAAGTAGGATTAATAAGGTTTTTAAAAATCCCGTAGGCACGTTTTGTTTTTCCGGGATTGAAAGTATACGAGTACCCTATGTCACTCTCCAGGTTCCCAGCCATACGATCGATTCGATGCTCCGTTGCTGTGTGATTGAATGACAAACCAATAAACAATACACTTTCGCTTTTATAATATTACTTACTTTATTTTATTTTATCAGGTATTCGGGTACCTAATTAGGGTTATAATGTCAATGATTTTAGCGTGGGTTGCAGGTGTCTAATAAATAACGTAATAATCTTTACGTTTCACGAAACTAGTGACGATGTAACGATGTAGTGGGGATTCTAATAATGCAATAGATAGCGTGTTAGATGTTCTTCCAAACCCCATGTTAACCTACTAAACATACATTTTTACAAGATATTCCAGTAAAACGTGTGTACGAAACACATACAATCCGCAATCAATGCAATTCGTGTTCCGGTTTACAACACCAGCCCCGGACGGGGCGGCTGACGAGCGGTTCGGCCAGGCTCGACAACTCTCGGGCCTTTTCGCAATAGGCGCTATGGCTCAACCAATAAAATATCTACGTACCTAAAACACGGTAGGATTCCGTAGTCATACCTACCTACTAGTAGGTAAAAATATATACTTATCATATTTCATTAATTTCAACACATTGCTGACCCAGTACTGGGCTCAGATCTCTCCTCTTGAATGAGATGGGTTAACAACTTTGAGAATATTATGGAGAACTCTCAGACATGTACAATTAATTTTTCAGATGCTCAAAATATTAAGTTAGCCGGAATTACTTCATTATTTCACAAAATAAGGTAGTTTTTCTTTTTTTCTGGAAGAAACTATTAAGGATTCCTTGTTTTATTATTGAACCCTAAAAGAGATTGCTAGCACATGGGGTTATTATTTAAACCAATGAGCAGTTATGAATTTGTGAAGGCTACGGCACAGAATATTAATGTTAGCTATATTTTATCGAGACTTGGTCTTATTCAAGACGCTTTTGGTCTTATTCTTTTGTGCACATGAGCTTAATAATTGTCATCATTGCCAACGCTTTTGTATTTTACCCTCTTTGTTTTAGTATACAGATTTTTCTTTATAACTTGTGTGTTATGTTCATAATGTCATTCTAAAACTACTTCAATTTACACATTTTATAATTGTTAAGAGAAAATCTGAAGTGTTAAGAAAAACCAAATAAAATCATTTTCATCGTCATCTCAATCGAGAGACGTCCTCTACTGGAGATAAGTCTTTTGAAAGTATCTCCACAGAACACGAACTTGCGCAGCCTAGTTTGGTTCAGAGCCGCCATGGTTTTTTCGAGCTAAGTATCACCCGTTAAGAACCCCTTCAGTTTTCTTCTTCTTCTTCTTCTTTATCAACCGATAGACGTCCACTGCTGAACAAAGGTCTCTTGCATGGACTTCCACAGGCCTCGGTCTTGCGCCGCCTGAATCCAGCGGCTCCCTGCGACTCGTTTGATGTCGTCGGTCCACCTGGTGGGGGGTCTGCCAACACTGCGCTTCCCGGTGCGGGGTCGCCACTCCAGCACCTTGGGACCCCAACTTCCATCAGCTCTTCGAATTATGTGCCCCGCCCATTTCCACTTCAGTATCGCGACTCGCTTAGCTATGTCGGTGACTCTGGTTCTCCTACGGATCTCCTCATTTCTGATTCGATCCCGCAGGGACACTCCGAGCATAGCTCTCTCCATCGCCCGCTGAGCGGTCCTGAGCCTACTTATGAGGCCCTTAGTTAGCGACCATGTCTCGGATCCGTAAGTCATCACTGGCAACACGCACTGTTCGAAGACTTGAGTCTTCAGGCACTGAGGAATTTTGGACGAGAAGACATCTCGGAGCTTCCCGAACGCTGCCCAGCCGAGTTGGATTCGGCGGCTGATCTCTTTCTCGAAATTGGACCTACCTAGCTGGACTGTGTGTCCCAGGTAAATATACTCGTCTACAATTTCGA
Organism: Oeneis ivallda; assembly: GCA_029955525.1. Lineage (NCBI taxonomy): Eukaryota > Metazoa > Arthropoda > Insecta > Lepidoptera > Nymphalidae > Oeneis > Oeneis ivallda. The sequence goes on along the minus strand of JARPMR010000002.1, from coordinate 15,433,867 downwards.
GTGCAGAGTTCTCAACAATTACTGGGTGGAGCGGTGCATGAGCATTGGACATGATTTTCGTCTTGCTCATGTTCATTTTCAGGCCCACCTGTTGAGAAACCCTGCTGAGATCGTTGAGCATTGTATTGAGGTCTCTCAGAGTCTCTGCCATGACTACTTCAGTTTTGCGACTCGATAAAATCGATATCGGTATTTTGTTATCCTACGGATCTCCCCATTTATATCCGCCGGGATACTGCAAGTAAAGGCCAATCCACGTTCGCTGAGCGACCTTGTTGCGCATCCAATAAATCATCACTGGCAATAAAACAAAAATGGGATGGCTCACTGCTCACGTGTTTTTACAAAATTATAATTAGACAACCACAGTCCGCAAGACAATGTTTTAAAGATTAAACACTTCATTTTCTATGCTTTAACATTATTCCTATAAAATTTGCTGTAAACCCTCTGAAAGCATAATTAATGCGTGCTTGCACCCGTCTGACCCAACCCTCCGGGGACACAAACCCTGGGTTTGTTGGCACCGCAGGCTATTTTGGAGTATATCATACAGAGGCCATCACATCATAATAACTTTTATCTACTCCAGCATCGAAAAGTTCCAATTTCGAATTTGACAGCTGAATCGAAATGAACCCTCTTTCAGTTTTGCTTCTCATTTCGATGCAGCTCGTTGTATGGGAGCTGAATCGAAATGGTTATCTTCTTAAAATAGGATACCTAAAGCTAAGGCTCTGAGTTCTGGCACTTTTGTACCGTTCATATGACAGAGGCGCCACAGGCGGCTGGTGGCGGCTTACGGAGTTACTTTTTGTTGACAGAGGCGCCACAGGCAGCTGGTGGCGGCTTACGGAGTTACTTTTTGTTACTTTAATGAGCCTACGGCGTATTTTGTTAATGATTTTATTTTCCTTGTCGTAGATAAAATCTTGTATGCAACTGAACGTAATTAGTCATTTTAATTCTCGTACTATCCTATTTTGATACTCGGCAAGCCTCGTATCAAAAAACAGCACTCGAATTAAAATGACCCTCATTACGATGCAGTTGCATAAATAGCTATATTCTTACCATTTTGTATGTAATCCTGGTACTCTTCAAGGTATAACGTTCTCGCCTGTTTGGCCAGATCCACCGCTCGAATGATGAGATCGTAACTTTGCTCGGGAGTCATGTCCAGGTGTTCAACGAATCCACCCACCGACGCCTGATAGGTGTTTGTGATGATTAGATGAGCACCAGCTGCAAAATTACGTAGGTATTACATATTGACAACTAGGAATACTTCATGTGTAATTTGCAGGTAGGTACCTACGCGCTACGATCCCGGGGATGACTACCTACCCACCTACGACTCCTACGAGTAATTAGTTCTCGCGAGAATGAAGTAAGTCTGGGAACGTCAATAGGATGAAATGGCAAAAATTCCTCATTTTATATAGTTTAAACAACGATTAACTTATTCGAAACAATATTTACGACGACACCAAAGGCTACTTACTATATTATAAAGTTTAGTTTTCAAGTTATCGCTAACTAACCAAATCAGACATTCAAAAAGTAAATTTTCTGACAGATTTTCGCTCAGTTAACTTTAAATTGAAAAGTTACATTAGAACTCAAAAACTTCAAAACGTAATTATAAAATACAAATACTAGATGATACTTTGATTTCCGCGGGAATCCTTTGATTTTCCGGGATAAAAGGTATCCTATATGTTAATCTAGAGTACACTAGGGTCCATTCCAAATTTCAGCCAATTCCGTCCAGTAGTTTTTCGTGAAAGAGTAACAAACATACACACACATACAAAGTTTCGCTTTTTTAGATATTAGTATGATTACTATCCACTATGTCTCAAATTATCTAATTCCATAAATATGATTAAACTTCTCAAGATTAGTTACCATTGTTAACCGAGAGAAGGGTGAACTAGAGACATAAACAATTCATTAAAACTTTGTAACGCTAACGCAACATGATCCCCAAGTTTAATAAGCACCAGTTTTGAGAAAAGGATTATTTGTTGGGTTAGGTTGAAGAAATTAATTATGTAATAAACGGGAGGCGGGTTGCGAATGAAAACGTATTATAGAGACAAGGTGATTAATGACGCCGTCGTCACGTATTCTGAACTCTAGCTCTGACGACGATCACCCACTTGTACCATAAACCGCGGCTGTGCTGACGCGCCTTCTGTCTCCTCTACTATGCAAATGTGAGGCATTTATACGTACGAGTAAATCCACGAACGATAAACAATGCCGCAATTTCTTGGCAACATACAAAGCAGCAATCATATTATTAAATAATAAATAGCTTACGAGCTTAATACTTTTACCCATAATCTTATATTATTCTTAAAAGCTTTATGATTCAACTTATAGGTACTACATACATTTTTGTGAGAACTACGCTATTACGAATTTACGACAAAAAGTAAAATTCAAGTCGGTAAAGTTCGCTAAGTGCTCTATCTGTAAGATGGCTGAGGAGAGAGATAATTAAGGTAGGTACCTACATATAAACTATTTATTAATCTCCCATTCCACAAGGCCACTTATTCTGGTCAAGTACTCTGCTAGTTGCTGTAAACCAAGAGCTGAACCGAGCGAGCTTTTTTCTATCTTTCGTATCATTTTCCTAGATAGTCGGGCGGTAAAGCAAGGCAGTAGGCTTTTCGCCTCCAGGGAGTTATTTGCTTGCAGACACTTTTCAGCTTTTCCTTATGAAAAGAAACGGTCCGTTTTGTGGTGAAGAAAAGCGCTTTCATAGGACGATGACACGAGACGAGGTCGCACTCTCGCTCTCAGATGCAAGGAAATGACAAGCTAAAAGCGACCTAACGTGTGATTCGTCAAAACACCCATGCCCGTATGTATCTAGCGTATACTAACAGAGCGCTTGTATGTACGTATTTAGCAGTCAGCCTCGTGTAATGTGTCTAGCTAGATATTCATTCGCATAGCGCCTTTGTAGCGGGGAACAACGCAATTACTTTGTGCTTCAGAAGCTTCGCCGAATGGGAGTAACCAAATTAGAAGACATATTACGGAAGCTTCGAGACAGTAGATATGAAATTTGTTTTTGAGACCAATTATTTATACAATGTTACATTCTTATAATTTAATATAAAAAAATATTTTTAAAAAACCGACTTCAAACTCCCGCTTTACTACATTACACACACACTATACAAAGTATTTAATTTATTGTTGATATTTTAAAAACCACTCGACAGATTTCGATAAAATTTATTTGGGACCACCTGGGAAGTATGCCCTTTGAAACAAAAAAAGAATTTTTCGGTTCGGTTTACACGTCTTCGAGTAATCGGTGAACATACATAAAAAAAATCCGATGAATTGAGAACCTCCTCCTTTTTTGAAGTCGGTTAAAAATAATCCGTCATAATAATTATCTAGTGTCCGGATCCATGTTCCAGATAAACACTTCAGCATTTACACTTACAGCAACATAAAATTTTCTTTTACTTACCAAAATCTTGCCAAAACAAGTTTGAAATATTTTAAACAATTTAAAACTTATATATTCAGGTAAATGTAAGACATCATCTAAAATATTCACGGTTTTGAAAGTTTTGTCAAAATCACCGCTGTATATTTGATAAATTATAAACGCCCTGAAAGTATTGTAACATGACGTATAAAACATACTATTCAGTTTAAAAGGATTTTTCATTTCACGGTTTGAACTTTAAGCAAACATTGTAGGTACCTACATGTATTCGCCAGAAAGCTAACCTACATCTGACTCTCCCGGCCGGGCCCCCTGTGAGGCGCGGTATGACACGATCCTGTCCCTAGAGTGGTTTATACAAAGCTAGCAAAGGAGGTCCTGAGCTTAAGGGCCGAGGAAGGAGAACTTATCTTTTCAATATTATTATGTGTGCATGTTTAATTTGTTTTTTGATATTGGCCCAATAATTATAATGATTAGGTACCCTAAACATATCATGGAACAAGGCTGATGTTTTTACTTCGTTCTCTTAGATTAAGGATTAAATTATTTTTTTCAAAAGGAACTACACTTTTTTATTCGCTGCCTTACTAGTAGCGAGTGGGCAAGTGGTGCAATAGCGCACAATATATTCTACACGTTGTACCGACTAGTCCAGTAGACAGGTAGGTTCAGATGGAAAAAGGTCAGAAGTTAATGAAACTTTGGGATGTTGTTTAGGGATGGCTAATTAACTTTTTCTCAAGTATTGAACCTCGTGACCCTGTGCTAAAAAGAAGGGGGGGGAAAAACTGCAAAATTTTCGACCTACCGCCGGTTTTGCCTCAATAACTTTTTCTTTACGTCCTACGGCAATAACATTTCTGTATTTTTTTGTAGAACGTTAAATTTTCTACAATTTTGACTATAGGTACAAACATCTGTGTATGTCAATTCGTTACCGAGATATGGCTCTTTGAAAAAATAGCCCAGTCGAAAGGTAGGAAAAAGTGGGGATAGGTGGAAAAAGTTTGGAAGTCAATGAAACTTTGGGATATTGTTCAGGGATCGTTAATTAACATTTTCTCAAGTTTTGGACCTCGAGGACCATGTGCTAAAAGAGGAGGGTGCTGTGCTAAAGCTGCAAAATTTTCGACCATTCTCCGGATTTTCCTCAATAACTTTTTTCTCTTACGTCCTACGGCAAAAGCATTTCTATACTTTTTTGTAGAATGTTAAATTTCCTACAAGTTTGATAACACAAAAATTTTTGTATGTCATTTCGTTTCCGAGATCTGGCGCTTCGAAAAAAAATTTTTGACAAAATCGCTAAAAATCTTTTGTGAATTGGGGTTGAGTGGGGTGAGCGGGGGAATGGCACCCCATTCCCCCGCTCACCTGGTCACCTCCAAAGTTTGTGATTGTAACAAGGTACCAAAATTACAGCAACATTTCATCATATTTCGGGAATAACAGAAAAAATAAGGTGGAATTCTGTGTTTTTTGTCGAATTTTTTTAGCGAATTTTGAATTTTTTTTATTTTCGAAGCGCCATATCTCAAAAACGAATTGACAAATAAAAATTTTGTGTTATAAAACTTGTAGGAAATTTAATGTTCTACAAAAAAGTAAAGAAATGTTTTTGCCGTAGGACGTAAGGAAAAAAAGTTATTGAGGAAAACCCGGAGGAAGGTCGAAAATTTTGCAGCTGTCTCCCCACCCTCCTCTTTTAGCACAGGGTCCTCGAGGTCCAAAACTTGAGAAAATGTTAATTAACAATCCTTGAACAGCATCCCAAAGTTTCATTGACTTCCGACCTCTTTCCACCTATCCCCACTTTTTCCTAACTATCGACTGGACTATATTTTCAAAGAGCCATATCTCGGTAACGATTTAACATACAAATATGTTTGCATAGTCAAAATTGTAGGAAATTGAACGCTCTACAAAAAAATATGGAAATGATTTTGCCGTAGGACGAAAGGAAAAAAAGTAATTGAGGAAAAACCGGAGAAAGGTCGAAAATTTTGCACAGGGTCCTCTTCCTTCAGCACAGGGTCCTCGAGGTCCAAAACTTGAGAAAATGTTAATCAACCATCCCTGAACAACATCCCATAGTTTAATTAACTTCCGACCTTTTTCCACCAAAGCCCACTTTTTCCTAGCTGTCGACTGGGCTATACTCATAGATTTGAGATTTGAGAAACGAAACAGTTTTCAAGGGTTTCAAAATATTGCTTGATTCTATCCAATTTATTTTAAAGAAACTTTAAGTACCTCCATTTCAAAACAAGGATTTTCAAAACAAGGATTATTTAGTTATTTAAATTTAAAAATACATTTTAGAAATAGATTTTAATATTATAACTATACGCTGGTTCCCTGGGAACGGGGACGGGCTCTAATGTGGGACGATACGTGCGTCGACACATATTGGCCCCGTGTCATATCAGGGAGACAGCATCAAGACCGGGAGCCGCAGCTGAAATGGCTGAATCCTGTAAGCGGCGCAAGTATGCCTCTCTGATCGAGAGTTACATATTTGTTCCGTTTGCTGTGGAGACCCTCGGGCCATGGAGTCAAAGTGCAAAAAAATTTTTACGAGACATTTCACCGCGGTTAATTGCCTCATCTGGTGACAGAAGGGCTGGCTCATTTTTTGGGCAAAGGATCAGCCTGGCTGTCCAGCGCGGAAAAGCAGCCAGTATTCTTGGCACCATTCCACGCGGGCATGATTTGTATAGTAATTAGATTAATTTAGCTATAAGTTTTTTTTGTAACATTTTAATAAAAATAAAAACTATACGGTGTCACAAAAGCCCAATCTCTAAAAATGGATAAAACTCGCAAAGTAACAAGTCTCTATTTTCGGTTTCCGTGTAAGTCAACAAAACTTTTGTAAACCGGTTTCTCTAATTCACAAACCTCAGATGATCAGAAAAAATATTCCAATTTAAATATAGACGGGTGAGACTCAAAATAGGGTTGTTTATCGTATCCTAAATATCAAAAGCTAAATTGCGTTTGTTGAAACGATTTAAAGGCTTCTTATTCCTGAATGAAGATACTCTTAGCATATTTTACTCGAATTCAGAACATTAGATACGCTGAATGCTAGCTGAATGTGAACATTTGCCTGTCTCTCAAGTTCATATTTCAGCATAGAGTGTCACTTTACTAGAGGCACTGATGTCATGCAAAATGAACTCATACTGACTGGTGCACCTACCAAATAGTTCACACAGTCGAGTTTTCCATTCGATATTATGTTGGTTACAACTCACGAATTAGTTTTTATTACTTAGGTTTTAAAAAACTGTTTCTTCATACACAGTTTACCACTTCTTATCACCCTTTTATTGATAAAATTTCAAAAACCCATCCATCCTAGTTCATCGGTTTAGGGTGTGCGTTGTTTATCAGTCACTTACAGTATCATTTTTAACCGACTTCAAAAAAAGGAGGAGGCTCGTCGGAATCGTTTTTTTATGTATGTTCACCGATTACTCGAAGACGCCTGAACCGATTTGGAAAATTCTTTTTTTGTTTGAAAGGGTATACTTCCCAGGTGGTCCCATATAAATTTCATCGAAATCGATCGAGCGGTTTTGTCTGTCAATGATATCTCTGCTTTTGTCGTATCAACTTTTAGAGTACCTACTGTAACTACAGCTGCAACTGAGGTAGTAGGTATTTTACGATAGCATAAAAATCAAACTAATATCATAAATGCGAAAGCGTATTTGTTTTTTGGTTTGTCCTTCAATCACGCCGCAACAGAGCCACGGCTTAACGTGATTTTTTGCATGGGTATAGTTGAAGATCTGCAGAGCAACAAAGGTTACTTTTTATCCCGGAAAATCAAAGAGTTCCCGAGGAATTTTAAAAGCTAAATCCACCCGAACGAAGTGGCAGGCATCAGCTAGTATTTGACACAAGTAATCCTGAAATCATTTATACAAGCGCTTTTCTGACGACTAATATTTGCTCCTCCAGTTATATGATATCTCGGTGTATTTCTGTGAATAAATCTGTCTGACGTTCGGTTCAATTACCCGACGACAAGTGAAGCACATTATTTTTTTCACTTTTGATTAAAATAAAGGTTATGTGAACTCGTTATTTTTAATCGTCGAATATCTTCTTTTTCTCGTTTCATCTGTATTCTGTATGAAATACTTGAAAAAAATTTTACTTTTAGCCGTCTCAATTGAAATTAAACCATAATAATTATCTACTGGTGTACCCCTACACCAAAAAACCTTTTTTACTAGGTACTTTAAAGACCTACAAAAAGCGTATCATATTGCTTTTGAAAATTAGGTATACCTACTGGGTCCGACAGCATGCTTCTTCATACGTGGTATAAAACCACGAACATTCAGCCTTTTCTGCTCTCGGTCATCAATAATTTTGAAACTGGTAAATAATAATAGTCGCGACAGGTGTGGATGAATAAAAAGATTCAATATGAGCGGTGGGATTGTCTAAAAATGATTGAATCAGTGTAACGATCGCAATCACCTCTGGATACCAATTGTCTAAAAGTAGTTCCATATTGATCGTATTCGTATTCAATGACATTCGATGTTAAAGTAAAATAATCCTTGATTAAATTGTTTTAAAGCCACAAATTCAGTACAACCGATTTTAACATGGAGCGTTATGGAGCGTATCGTACGCATAAGGCGACGTTTTAGCATAGGCGCGTCGCTCGCTCGCTCTCGCTCGCCCTCATACCTTGGCCATATCGCGCGACCGCTCACGCGACTCGACGCCGCACGCGCCGCGCAACGCCACGCCTATGCTAAAACGTCGCCTAAACGTATAAATTCTTGTAAGTTACATTACGTTACGTTATTCTTAGACGCATACACGAAATTGAGCTCTAATTCAATGTTGTTATGGTCTATTTTAGTTTGACGCTAATGTCATCGAATATTAATACGATCAATGGATTAACTTTAGACAATCGCATATCTGATGGGTTGGCACTATCTCGCTCTTGGTTAAAACGCAAGAACACCATAATAATATTATATTCAGTTAATCAGAGGTTACTGCGATCGTCACACTGCTGCAATCGTTTTAGACATTCCCACCGCTGGATGCTAAAAGTTAAAACTTTGGTAATAAACTCTAGTAGTTACTATTTTTAATATCATCTATTTTGTCTTGTTTTGTCTGCGATCGTTTGCAGTTATTTTTATAATACACTTAGTGTATTATTAAACAACGCAGTTTTTCTTGGCCACATCGCAAACTAAGACAAATAATAATGAGTCATAAGTTTTATCCATCTGTTTTCTTATTGTAAATGTATATCATCAGAATTTGGTCCCTTTCTAACGCTCGTCGGATACATGAAACAGAAAGTTTCCTGAGAGGTTTATGATAATATACGGCCCTTATGGTTCGAAGCCAGAAGACCCAGCATATCGCTATTGGCCTGGGCAATCCTCACATCAACAAGACTATGGACCAGTATCAGCTATTAGTTCGTAAGGCTTCCGCCTAAACGCCTAAAGCATTACCTACTGGTTCATCGCAAGAGTGTCTTGTAATTCAAGAGCTTCATTACCGAAACTCAATTTTGAATTAGGTAATTTATTGACGTGACAACGTCTTATAAATTGGTTTGCCAGGTGACACTTCAAGAAACTGCGTTACGCTCCGCTCACGTTATGCGCTCACAATGAGAGCGAGTGAGAGGCATGGTTAGCCCGCCTAAGAGCGAGAGAGACAGACATAAAAAGTGAAAGGCACGCGTCCCTTCCACTCGAGCACAGTTAGCCCGCCTAAGAGCGAGAGAGACAGAGCGAGAGAGAGAGAGTGAGAGAGATAGGCATACACACCGGTTCATGTCTTGCGCTTCTATTTCGGTTGTCACGTAAAACTTTCGCCCGTATACCGACTTTACAGGCAACCAATTTTTTTTTTTTTTTATTTATTTCCTGGTTAGGTATACGAGAAAATTATAGATAATAATTACTGAAGTCTGAGCGGGCACATACCACGATAAAGGTTAGAAATATAAATATTTAGACCCAGTTGCAATTCACGATCACGACGGGAAGGACCTAGGCAAGTCCATACTTTAGCTATAAAAATATACCGGACAAACTGATTTTTTTTTTGGAAGCCGGTTAAAAAAACTCGTTCTATGTAGGTAAGTAGGTATATAATGTTTTTTGATTATGTAAATAAATACCTTAAATACCTGTACTACATAGAACTATTAATATATTCTGTGCCTATACCTATATAATAAACCTACCTACCTTATAAAAATATTTCACTGACTATGCGATGTGTTTATTTGTACTGGCAAGTGGCAGCTATCCGTAACCTTGTCTGCGCAAGATAAGCGCAAAACATGAAAACATTTGATCATACTTTTCCTCGTTTAATTTAGCCAGATGTGATTTGTCAGACCTTATTTATTATCAATCAGTACTTACTAAGTAAAATAATTATACTTTCATATTTATATACCTACTTACCTACAATCTACATACTTATAAGTAGGTACCAATAACACGTCTTTGTGATAGGTGATGGGTTGAGACTTGAGATGATTATATTCATAGATATTAAATAGGTACATTATATAAATTACTCGTCTTTGAAGTGATAAATAAAATATAAACATTGTAGCGCCCGATATTACCTATTTTAAAATTAACAGAAAATCGCACAAAATTATTTTGGCTGCCACGATGTAATACTAGACTTCGTTTAACTTTTTTCTTACTAATGATCTATTAAATATGATGTAAACAAGAAAAAATTTAAAAACCCCATCTTTGCCAAATTCGATGTAACATCCGTCATTATTGATTTTGATCGTATAAATAAAGTCTATGTCACCCGGACTATAATAACCATGGAATTAGTAGTAAGTAGTGTAAGTTATAATTCATCATAGTAGTTTACACACTACGGTGGAACATATAATATTATAATAAAACCGGCCAAGTGCGTGTCGGGCCACGCGCAGTGTAGGGTTCCGTAGTTGAAAGTCTCAAATATTATTGCTGACCTAGGATAGTGCTTTTATTTTATTTATGAATATTGAATACATTTTGAGTTCCATGGTTTAAATACTATAATATACTACAAAATATGGAACTTACACTACGTGTAATACCTAACTTAGAAAAAACAGATGTAACTCCTTAACTAATGAACCCTACATAGCCGTGATAGTTTTTCTTTAAAATTCATTATATATACTACTGCTGTGAATTTTTTCTTGTATCCTATATACTACCATTTAGCTGGCAGAGAGGGGGGACACTTGACTCTAATAAAATTTAGCACTTTAAAATATCATATTTCACAAACGGATCCCTGAATTGAAAAATGTTGTTCCCACACCCACAATATTTTTAAAAGACCTATTCAACGATACCCCACACTATGGGATAATCGAGAAAAAAAAATCATCCCCACTTTACATGTAGGGGAGGTAGGTACCTACCCTAAAAAAAAAATTATTCCACCACTTTGTCGGCGTGATTGATATTTATTTATACCCTTATCAAATTACAGATTTCTAGTACCAATAGTCTCTGAGCTAAACCGCGGACGGATGGACAGACAGACAGACGGACGGACATGGCGAAACTATAAGGGTTCCTTGTTTACTACGGAACCCTAAAAATGCACATATTATATATTATACATACATAGACTGATACTATAAATCATAACCCATCCTTTTGGCTTTTCCGTCGGCCGCGGCGGGTAAAAAATTGTATTGAAAAGTACATAACAAACTGGTCACGATTGTAAGCTCGTTGTAATTTAACCTATTTCCCGCCCTAGTATCACGATGACTATGTTATCAAAATTTGTGTTGCATGTTTGCTTAGCTGCATTCAACTAGTTACCTCTAAGGAAGTCGAGATGAGTGTTCACGACCTCGTTGGGGTGAGTGTGTAGGAAGCGGGCGCTCCAAAGAGGGTCGCCGTCAATGACGTGGCCTACGTGACAAGATAGCTGCGTGGAGAACCCGCCGTCCAGCACCACGACGTGGGGGGGCTCCAGCCCGTCCTCGTTTGTGGGAGTCATGGCTCAAATCTGTGACAATAACAAAAAGTTTAATAAAAACTACCCGACTAGGTACCGAAAATTGGATGTAACATAATATATCCTCATAACGATTTTGTTCGTACTTATAAGCTATTATAAATTCTGTGTTATTAAGATTATAGCGCGCGACTTCGGTCACGCTAAATTCTATTTTTCAAACCCTATATTTAACTACTCCTCCTCCTTTTACCTGTATTTGACCCTCCTAGGTCCGCTTGCAGAAACGCCGGGTTATCCTTTTAACCCAGAGTTAGCTGCTGCTTTGATAGATTTCGTATAAAGCTTCTGTCAAAATCCTTACTAGTATTATAAATGCGAAAGTGTTTGTTGGTTTGTCCTTCAATCACGCCGCAACAGAGCAACGGATTGACTTGATTTTTTGCATGTACCTGGAGAGTGAAATGGACTACTTTTTATCTCGGAAAGTCAAAGAGTCCCCGAGAGGGAATTTAAAAACTAAAACCACGTGGACGAAGTCGTGGGCATCAGCTAGTTACAAATGTATTCCTGGGTTAAACCTAACCCGGCGTCTCTGCAAGCGGACCTTAGGGCTTTGCCGTGGTCGGGTAAAAATAGACGATAGATTTTTATTTGCTTGAGATTGCTTTGTTGGCAATAAGACCGGTCGAATAATTTAACCAATTATTAGCTCTATTTATAATGTGATTTATAATAAGGTAGATATGGAGCCTTCAATTTGTTAGGGAGTCTGAGTTTGTACTTGGCGGTTTTTATTTGTTTTTGGTTTCCGGTAAGAAGTTCTTTTTATATTACGGAAAACTGACTGTGCAAGAAAAACGTGCACTTGTCCGTTTTTTTTCTAATGGCTTGATCGATTATTTATCATATCATACTAATATCTATTATAAATGTGAAAGTATGTTTGTTTGTTGGTTTGTCCTTCAATCATCCTATACAGAGCTACAGATCGACGTAATTTTTTGATGGGTATTGTTGAGAACCTGGAGAGTGACATGGGCTACTTACTATGTTATGTATATCGAGGAAACAAAGGATTTTCACGCGATTTTTTAAAACAACTTTTACACGGACGAAGTCGCAAAAACTAGTAACAAAATATATTAACAAAATATAATATAATATCCTAGAACACTAGTCGATGGCTCAAAAGTCAAAACAGACCTGTGAATTTGACGCTTCGTTTGGTAAACTTGGATAAGATTACAATCTTTGGTTTTATTATTAAAAACATTATTGTCTAGAGTCTAGACTCTAGACCGATTACCTAGATTTATCTATACCGTTCCATCGCTCTTAGAGCTCTGTTAATTAGAAACGAGAAATATTGAGATGTTTCAGAGTCTGCTCTCGCAGTGTAATGCGATCAATATCATTAAGGGTTCAGAGATGAAATGGAAGGGGGGTGCGCTTTCATTGACAAAGGCAGTTATTAGTTTTACCGTACAAAGGAGTGAGAACTTGGTCTTTCTTTTGCTTGCTTTTTGTGGATATAAATCAATTCACATTATTCTCCAGACAAAAACCCTGTCATTTAGGTGTACCTACTTTTCAGATAAAAGTTTATTTCTTTCTTTCTCTATTCAATCTATTCTCGGACACAGTAAATGGAGGCGACTCGACGTATGAATAAAGAATATTTTCTGCCAAAGGAGTTTTCACACAGTAAATAACAACATAATATAGATAGACGCCACAGCAACATAAAGGCGACGAAAGTAAGGTAAAGAGCGCCTCAGCCCTCAACAGCCCAACGGTCAGGTGCGGACTGAGAACTGAAAAGTTGACAGTTAAATAGTGGGTATTCATGTAGGTATTCTTATCATTCTTTCGCTATTGTGTACCCACTCCTCCTAACACAAGCTTTTCGATCTGGAGGGGAATGGAGACTACTATTAGTCAAGTTCAGCATGGCTTGCAATATTCTTTAATAAAGATAATATATAAACAATCTTTTTAAAAAAACCGACTTCAAACGCCACTGAAAAGTATAAAATAATTTCAGTTTGTACACGTATGTTGAAGTCGGGCGGGCCTAAACAGAAACGATGAAACGAATGCGCCATGCTAGCCAGATTATTGATTTGTAGGTCCAGTCACAGAATATGTACCTACTTGGTACAGGTACATTGAAGTCGGGCGAGCGTTGCAGTTTCATAGTTCTATTGAGGCCCGCCCGACTTCAACATACGTGTACAAACTGAAATTATTTTATACTTTTCAGTGGCGTTTGAAGTCGGTTTTTTTAAAAAGATTTTTAATATATTATTTTAAGCTTTTTAGTGTAGCTTCATAGGATAAATCTACACATTCTCTGATCGCGAGCGATTTGTTTCTATTTATTGATCAAAACTAATCCAAACACTTCATAGCTGCTATTATTATTTTAAGAGTGAACTAGTGTGCTAGATATCCTGGCTGCAGCATCAGCTTTTCGTGTTACCACAGTGCCGAATCTGCAATGTGAGCCACAATTGCATTCTATGTAGAATCAAGTACTGATTAAATAAAAACCGGCCAAGTGCGTGTCGGGCCACGCGCAGTGTAGGGTTCCGTAGTTGAAAGTCTCAAATATTATTGCTGACCTAGGATAGTGCTTTTGTTTTATTTATGAATATTGAATAAATTTTGAGTTCCATGGTTTAAATACTATAATATTCTACAAAATATGCAACTTACACTACGTGTAATACCTAACTTAGAAAAAACAGATATAACTCCTTAACTAATGAACCCTTTTTTTTTTTTTATTCGATGACAAGATAGTCCTTGACTGCGATCTCACCTGATGGTAAGTGAAGATGCAGTCTAAGATGGTAGCGGGCTAACTTGTAAGGGGTATGGCAGTGAACATTCAACCCATACCCCTATAATTGGTTTCTACACGCCATCGTGCCGGAACGCTAAATCGCTTGGCGGCACGTTTTTGACGGTAGGGTGGTAACTAGCCACGGCCAAAGCCTCCCACCAGACCAGACCAGAGACAATTCGGAAATTATAAATTCCCAAATTGACCCCGCCGGGAATCGAACCCGAGACCTCCCAGTTATAAGACCACAGCGCTCACCACTGCGCCAGGGAGGTCGTCGAAACCCTACTTAGCCGTGATAGTTTTCCTTTAAAATTCATTATATATAACTACTGCTGTGAATTTTTTCTTGTATCCTATATACAACCATTTAGCTGGCAGAGGGGGGGGACACCTGACTCCAATAAAATTTAGCACTTTAAAATATCATATTTCACAAACGGATCCCTGAATTGAAAAATGATGTTCCCACACCCACAATATTTTTGAAAGACCTATTTAATGACACCCCACACTATGGGATAGACGAGAAAAAAAAAATTCATCCCCACTTTACATCTAGGGGAGGTACCCTAAAAAAATTCTTTTTCACAATTTTATTTCACGACTTTGTTGGTGTGATTGATATTTATACCCTTGTCAAATTACAGATTTCTAGTACCAATAGTCTCTGAGCTAAACCGCGGACAGACAGACAGACAGACAGACAGACGGACGGACATGGCGAAACTATAAGGGTTCCTTGTTTACTACGGAACCCTAATAAAACTAATCCAAACACGACATATGTGCAATTTTTTTTAAGACTGTACTAGTGTGTTGCATATCCTGGCTGCAGTTTCAGCTCCATCATCAGAGCCATTCCATTTATATCATTTAAGACTACTTATCAATACAATTGAAACGAGCCCAAACTAAATATGGTTACGTAGTTTCATTACTGAGTGCTCATAACCATCGTTCAGCTTCATCATCAGACCCTGGATATTATCTAGGACCAGAGTACTTCTTAACACGAATTAAACAAATATTATACGAATATACGAATTAGACAAATAAAAGCTTGTAAAAATAAGATGATAAATAGAAATTTAGCTAATGTATGTATGTTATGTAGTAGGCATGGTTAAAAGTCTACACATACTCTGATCGCGAGCGATTTCCTCTAATTCATTGAGGAGTTCCGTCCTCCATCTCCGAAGATATGCATCAAATCTTCACCATACTTAAATGGGACCTACCTGCAGATACGCCCTTTCAAATAAAAAAAAAAATTATCGAAATCGGTTAAGATTTGAGGGAGATATGGAGTAACATCGACAAAAAAAAATAAAAAAAAATACGCGTCGAATTGAGAACCTCCTCTTTGTATTTTTTGAAGTCGGTTAAAAAAAAATTGCGAAACCTTATTCAGAAATTCAGAAATCCTTAAAGAATAGTAAGATTAGTAATCTTACTATTCTTACAATCCTTACTAATATTACAAGTGCGAAAGTGTGTTTGTTTGTTGGTTTGTCCTTCAATCACACAGCATCGGAGCAACGGATCGACGTGATTTTGTGCATGGGTATAGTTGAGGATTTAGATTGTGACCTTGTCTACCTTTTATCCCAGAAAAACAGAGAATTTCCGCGGGATTTTAAAACCTAACCCACGCAAATGAAGTCCCGGGCAAAGCTAGAATTGGGTATTTGACTGTAGTCAAAATGTCGATATTCATTATTTATAATCGAAAATGTAACACATAAGAATAACATTAATTGTAAAACCAGAAAATAAATCGGCCCAAAAACAAATAAGTCATAGAGCTTTAAAGTTTATTTTTAGACAGAGAGCGCTACTGAATGATGATGTCACAATTCAGCAGCTCCTTTTACGCTCTATACAAAATTTCGTTTTAGAAAGAGACAGATACAGGCACAGTAAAACAGCTTGTAATTCCAAGACTAGTAAAGATATTTAAAAAAGAGAAATCGCATTGTGTTATATTTAAAAACGTTATTTTAAATGAATAAAAAATATCAGTATACCCAAATACCCAATTACGTTTATTCATTGATCTATACACATAAAAAAATTGTGAGCCGTCGTGGGACGCCTGGCAGATGTGAAACATCGACATTATTTTGTAAAAGTAATATGCAGAAAAGAACAGATTGTGATAGGAACTAAATATGTCACTGAGTATACATATAATAATACTACTACTACCACTACCACTACCACTACCACTACCACTACCACTACCACTACCACTACCACTACCACTACCACTACCCCTACCCCTACCCCTACCCCTACCCGTACCCGTACCCGTACCCGTACCCGTACCCGTACCCGTACCCCTACCTACCCGTACCCGTACCCCTACCCCTACCCCTGTGATATTTTCGCAGATTTTTAATACAAAAACTGTTAGATCCCCCAATGTATTCCTCGGTGAAACGTCACTCGACGACGGAGAAATCGGCACTTAAAATCTAATCTCGTCTACTATGTCTAGCCAATGAAAGGTTCCTAACTCAGTTAAATATTTGGGTTACAGATGTGGCCACATCGCTGTTATTCTGAAAGGGCCCAAACGAGAGAACGTTAGCAGAATAACAGTGTTATGGTCCATGATTTAACATAAAATATGGAATATATAAAAAAGAAATTACGTTTTGAAATATTTACAATTTTCACTCTCTCACTGTCTTTTCTCCACTTTCCCTTATTTGGACAATCTCTGGGGCTCAGGTGGATGTCGAGGCGCGTAAAAGTATTGTTGTCACTAAAACGGATATTTTAACACCTAAAATTCCACCTTTTTAGCAACATTTTCCAAGCTTTCGTGTACTGATTTATGTTTCATTAAGATGTTCTTAGGTACACTTTTCGTTACTTCAGTATTTCATGATGAAGGTCAGGGAATGTTGGAAATTAAAAAGAGCTGGATTCATTAGGCAAATTACGTGCTCACAAGAAACGACATCTAGGGAATGAATGTTGCAAAAAAAACTTGCAATAGCTTTTTTATTTAGACATGATGTTAGCAGTCCTATCCATTTCACGCTTAGAGCATTGAACCACTAAAATTTCAAAAAAAGTTTAATATAGAAGATAAAATCGATCTAAGAAAACCAGCTTACCAATTTATATCGTTAAAAATCCTGAAGACAATTTAATCTATAGTGCACTTATTTCAAGTTTGAATCCCATAACAAAACAGCAGTGCATTGATCCACGCGGACAGCGAAATTATAATCATGTTCAATTTGTAATGTAAATATTAAGGCCTTAAGAAGAGTGAAATGTCTAAATTCCATGGTTGTTTAATTCAACATATCAACATAATTGTTGATTTAAGCCGTAAATAAAAAATAAAGAATGAAAGACAAAGATTCAATAACTGTTTTGGCTATTAAAAATGTTTATTTTTGTCAACCCCCTCTTGTAAAAAAAATCCCCAAAGAGTACCTATTTTTGACATAATTTGCATAACTCCTCCAAAAGCGCGCTAGCTTTTTAATTCGTTCTTGCACACAAAAAAAGGTCTTAAAAATATGAATCTTTTCGCTATTTAACTTTATTTTTACGTCGCATAACAATCGTGTATAGTAATATTAACCTGAAATTCAACTAAATCCGAGCTGATAAACACTCGCGAGCCCATCGACAGTCCCTGCCGGGACGTTCCGGAGGGAGGACCGCGCATCGGTTTTGCAGCGACTTCGTTGAAATTAATTTTAGCTTTTAAGGAGTTTATACCAATTTCTAAATATTTATATTAATAGATTTACTTAGTTTAGATAAAATCTTTAAATCAGTAACTGTAAATATTTTTTGTAAATACATAAACTTTTTAATTAATCAAAGAATAGTGAATTCGAAAATGCCAAACAGGTGGACAATTAAAAATGTATTGGTGAATATTTACCTACACTTTTTAGTTAGTATAATATGTTATTTTTTCGATTATGACCTGTGCTATGCATAATAATGTAAGCAGTGATAGCGTAGCGGTTAGAACTGTGGTCTCCTATTAGGGAGGTCGCAGGTTTGATCCCGGGCACCATTGACTTTTCGGAGTAATATGCGTTTATGCAATTAAATATCACATACTTCAACGGTGAAGGAAATCATCGTGAGGAATCCTGCACTCCTGCACACCTGAGAGTTCTCCATAATGTTCTCGAAGGTGTAATCCACCAATTCACATTGGATTATGGCCTGAAGCAATGCCTGGGTCATGCGTCATGCCCGTGAACGGGTTTCACGGCGGGAATGGGGCTACTTTCTGACTGTCCGTCTTAACATGTGTTGAATTATAGGTATGCTTTTGTGGAACTTCCCCTCATTGTGGTAACACTGCATACATAGCATAATATCTATTATATTGTAAACTTGTTTTGAAAAGAGCAACTGCCGAGTTTCTTGCTGGTTCTTCTCGGCAGGAAGGAATTCCGAACCAGTGGTAGAATCATCGACGATTCAAAAGCACTTGTTAAAAAGTTAATTTGAATAAAAAGCATTTCTATTCTATTCTAAAACCCTTATCTAAAAGGAGACCTGCGCTCAGCAGTGAGTAGTTGATGGGTTGCTGATGATGATGATGATGATGATGATGATGATGGTGATATGCATGTTGATAAAAATTGCTTGTGGTCTTAGACCATATTTTTTGAATGGTCTAAGTTTGAAGTTGCAGTGGATAACAGCAAAACATCAAATCAAGCCTGACAGTTTGACTTTCAACGTGCCTTATTCCTATAACAATAGGGTTGACATTCGCAATTCACTCGTACCATTGAACAGCTGTCGAATGTGGGTGCCGTAGATCTTGTGATTTAGTGGTTGTATACAAGACGTGGTCTACACTAGCGGCACGCTATGATGGCCGGTTTGACACATTACAATAGTGATGTGGAAACGACTGGTTTTGCTCGTTTTCTCTTTTTTGGTGTGTGAATCTCTGCACATCACTATCGTCAATAAAGTAATACAATTATTTCCTTCAAAGTCGTTATCAATTAATACGGAACTTCATGAGCGGACAAACGTCAACCGGCCATCATAGCGTGCCGCTAGTATAGTGGTTAGCAAGTTCGACTACGGATGACGAGGTCCCGGATTCGATTTCCGGGTCGGACCAAAAAATGTATTGAGTTTTTCTTTCAAGAAATTCGCAGTAGGTACCAGCCCGGAGTTAGGAAGTTGGACGGAGTCACCCACTTGCCTCGGAGAGCACGTAAAGCTGTCGTTCCTGTGCTAGATCTCCCTCCGGTCGTGTCTGATTTCCGTTCCATCGGACTATGAAAATGAGGGAATAAAGAGTGCACCGGTGTTTGCGCACACATTGTGCACTATAATATCTCCCACGCAGATGGCTTATATATAGATACAGTTCAATATGCTACGTGAAGAAATCCCCTTCGCTTGGCTACCAATATAAATCGACCCTAACTCTAGTAGGGGGTAAAACTATAGATAAATAAATAATTAGATACATGGTATCTTCTAAAGGGCTGGGGAGAGATGGGAAAGTAAAAGTATACAAACTAACAAAAAAAACACATCAAACCATTAAAATCAAGTAGGTACTTGACGAGTCCTGTTGGTGCAGTGGTGAGAGCTGTGATCTTACCAGTTAGCCCGGGTGCGATTCCCGGCAGGAGAAATTTGGTTATTTTTTGACTAGCTGATGCCCACGACTTCGTTCGCGTGGATTTAGTTTTGAAAATCCCTCGG
The DNA here is from genome assembly GCA_029955525.1 of Oeneis ivallda. Taxonomy (NCBI): domain Eukaryota; kingdom Metazoa; phylum Arthropoda; class Insecta; order Lepidoptera; family Nymphalidae; genus Oeneis; species Oeneis ivallda. The sequence goes on along the minus strand of JARPMR010000002.1, from coordinate 15,413,789 downwards.
GAACTCTTTGATGTCCTGGATAAAAAGTAGCCTATGTCACTCTCCAGGTCCTCAACTATACCCATGCAAAAGATCATCAGCCCTGTTGCGGCGTGATTGAAGGACAAACCAACAAACAAACACACTTTCGCATTTATAATATTAGTAAGGATTTCTAAACTTACTCTGGTTTGGTGGGAGGCTTCGGCCGTGGCTTATTACCATAGGCGAATGATTTCTAGTCTGATGAGGTCTATTTACCTGTCGGCAAAGCGAGTCGCGATATTGAAGTGGAAATGGGCGGGGCACATAGTTCAAGAAGAGCTGATGGTCGTTGGGGTCCCCAAGCAAGTCCCCAAGCGCAGTCTAGGCAGACCCCCACTAGGTGCATTTGATCGGAGGACTTTTGAAAATTAGGTATTTGAAGAATCTATTGCTGTCGCTCCGCGAGCGCTCGGCGCGGCGTCGGGCGGCGGCTTTGGCGGCGTCCGACGGCACTATTCATGTGTGTGTAAGTTGACAGGGTGTGCGTGCTGTGACGCGCGCCCCCGCCCGCCCGCGCCTCGCGCGTCTGACGTAATCGAGTCGCACGAGCCGTTCCTGATATTATGACCAAAATCACATATTTAGGTATCTTAGTTCTTAGACGGTACTAAATTATGAGGAAAAATTGCTTAGGTATTTGTTTTGGTCACAACTTACAAACCGCATTATAATTCGGTGCTTTCTAATACACTATAATATACTTAGTCCATAAATAGAAATTTCACTCCTTCGACTCCTTTTTAACCGACTTCAAAAAAGTCAAAAAGAGGAGGTTCTCAATTCTACGCGTATTTTTTTTATTTTTTATTTTCATTTTTTTTGTCGATGTTCATCCATAATCCATATATCCATCAAATCTTAACTGATTTCAATATTTTTTTTTTACTTGAATGGGCGTATCTGCAGGTCTCATTTAAATTTTTTGAAGATTTGATGAATATCTTCGTAGATGGAGGACGGAACTCCTCAATAAATGAGAGGAAATCGCTCGCGATCAGAGTATGTGTATTAATCATGCCTAGTACATAATTAGCATACATACATAAGCTAAATTTCTATTCATCATCAGCTTATTTTTACAATCTTATATTTATCTTGCTATGCAATGTATGTTTAGGTCAAGTCTTGCAAGATGTATTAGAACCATTCCTGGTTTCCGATTGAGCTGAAAAAGTGCATGTACATATAAATCGGATCACAATGCAATATTATTGTAACATGGAGCTGATCTGATGATGGAGGCGGAAGATGGATATGAGAATTCTGTAGTAAAACGATATAACACCATGGAGTTCGGGCTCCTTTGATTCGTCTTGAGAAGTACTCTGGTCCTAGATAATATCCAGGGTCTGATGATGAAGCTGAACGGTGGTTATGAGCACTCTGTAATGAAACTACATAACCATATTATTTTAGGCTCGTTTCATTCGTATTGATAAGCAGTCTTAAATGATATCCATGGAATGGCCCTGATGATGGAGCTGAAACTGCAGCGAGGATATCCAGCACACTAGTGCACTCTTGAAACAATAATAGCAGATATGTCGTGTTTGGATTCGTTTTGATCAGTATTTGATTCTACATAGAATGCAATGGTGCCACCATCGAGCTGATGAGCTGATGCTGCAAATTTGGTGAAGATCTGATGAATATCTTCGGTGATAGAGGACGGAACTCCTCAATGAATAGAAACAAATCGCTCGCGATCAGAGAATGTGTAGATTTATCCTATGAAGCTACACTAAAAAGCTTAATAATAATATATAACAATTCTTTAAAAAAAACCGACTTCAAACGCCACTGAAAAGTATAAAATAGTTTCAGTTTGTTCACGTATGTTGAAGTCGGGCGGGCCTCAATAGAACTATGAAACTGCAACGCTAGCCTGACTCCAACATAAATTACCTGTAGGTACCGAGTACTATTATATTCTGTGCTTGGACCTACAAACTAAAATTTTGGCTAGCGTGGCGCATTCGTTTCATCGTTTCATCGTTTCTATTTAGGTCCGCCCGACTTCAACATACGTGTACAAACTGAAATTATTTTACACTTTTCAGTGGCGTTTGAAGTCAGTTTTTTTCAAAAGAATTTTTATTATTATTCATGTATGGGAGCCCCCTTTTATTTTTTAATTTACTTTAATTTTTATTATTTCGAAGGCTCCTACGTATAGTGCGTCAACTAGCACTTTTAAGTATTTTGACTTTTTGATGGATTTGATGATAAAAGATCTTATTTATCAGCCTAGGTCAAAAACTTTCAAAAATGCAAATAGATTCGAAGATAATCTAACGTATACTGGTTCAAGTTGAGCATTTTACGATTTCTGTACGTCGTAAACTGAGGTAACTACAGGATTCCTGTATTATACGTCGAGCGGTGCAACTTATAATTGTACCTTTCCATGTACAGTTGCATCAGTATACAGCGTTTTCTAAGATGTTTAACTTCTACAAGCGGTGACTTGGTCCAACTATTTATTCCGCTCAAGTTTCTAATCTACGTCAGAATCGTGTTATTATGAACAAGAATTTCAATATAAGTTTTAATAAGCTTAAAAAATATAAATCAATTTATTTAAACACAAAACAGATTATGACAATTAAAACAAAAATAATGCATTCAAGATTAAGAGCTAGCCCCTGTTTCAATACAAAATAAGTGTACATATTATATATTTTTTGATCTTGTATGCCATGAAGTTGCATAATATAATAATAAGATAATGAAAAGTAATTTTTATTATCTTGCTTAGCTTTCTTGTTTTTCATTTTCAGAAGAAAATGAGGAAACAGAAAGCTTTTTTAAGAAAATAATATTGCGAGAAAATTAAAAGAGGAGGAAGAGGGAAATAAAGTGGTTTTAAGTTCATGTTTTGAAAGTTTAATTTAAGTACAAAAATGTTTAAATGTTATAGCAAGCTTTGTTTACAAAATTGAGACTAAAAATATGGTACCGCTATGGTTTTAGATAAAGGTATCAAAGATTATCGTTTCCTGGTCTGACAATAGGTATAATAGAAGAAAATGTAGAAGGCCAGAATCAAATCAAATTAGAATTTTAGCCTGTTACAAATTTTCTGGCTGTCTGTCACACCCAGAACGAAGGAAACTTGCTGTTTCCTTGCATGCCTAGATAGAAAATCAAACTAAAGATAATCTAATTTGTTCACTGGGCTAAAACAGATGGAAGGCTCTATGAAGTCACTGACATTTCATTGAAAATGATTCTGGACTATAAAACACATCTAAAACCTACTTCCATGTCTAAAACACTGCAATAATTGACAGTTGCGGGTGACGGAAGCTAAATATCATGGATTTAAATCTGTAAAATTATAATAGAAGAAAACGGGCAATGAAATGATGAAAGTTTGATTTAATTAAAATTTTGAAAACCATTCTAATAACCGGATTGACTGTCAAAATAAACCAAAGAACACATTATATTTGCGCGAATATAAGATCTAAATGAAACCACTTTTCACGGAATAATATGTTGCGTTTTTTTTCGATAATTTATTATGACGTATTGGAAGCCTTACAGCCACCATAACTACTGGTAATATTAAAGATTGTTTGGTTATTCAACATGACATCTGGGAGTTAATTACCTTAGTCCTATGCATGATGATGGAAGCTGTAAATAGAAGTAGTAAATACTCGAATAAAATACCATAGAACCCATAAAAAGTGGTTTAACTTTTCTTTATTTTTACGTTTACGATACTTATGCTCATAAAAGTTTGAAAAAGAGTTTGTTTGACTCTACTTGAGAAAGATTTAGGCATAGTTGTAGAAAACGGGCATCAGATGTTTTTTATTAAAAATTATGGTTTAATCTAGTCCTAGTTTTAATCTAGTAATATGTACATGGATATTTTAGAATTAAATAATTTATGGGCATTTTGATTAAGAAAAATTAAATTTCAAAATTCAAAATTCAAAATTATTTATTTCACGTAGGCCAACATGTGGCTCTTATGACAAGTCATAAACTCATCGTCGGCCTAATTTGTTAACCTTCTAATTCCGTTTTTGCGATGTTTACAGGGGAAAGAAAAACCTGAATAAAATCATTCCATTTTTACTTATCAAAATTTTGAAATACCCGTTGGTTCTTTTTAATTTCGCTGATATTTTGAAAGTATTAATAGATTCATATCTTATGCACAGCTCAGTAAATTAAGGGAAACAATTTTTTAGCAGCTTTTCGTTGTGAATTTCCAATTTGTTTCAGGACATAGCAGTTAAACGACTTATGAGTATGGAATATTAATTTAGTTATATTTATAATCAAATTAATCTTTTTCTTCTTCTTTATCAACCTATAGACGCCCACTGCTGGACAAAGGTCTCCTGCATGGACTTCCACAGGCTTCGTTTGATGTCGGCGGTCCACCTACTGGGGGTCTGCCAACACTGCGCTTCCCGGTGCGGGGTCGCCACTCCAGCACCTTAGGACCCCAGGCCCAACGGCCTGCTCTTCGAAATATGTGTCCCGCCCATTTTCGCTTCAGTTTCACGACTCGCTGAGCTATGTTGGTGACTTTGGTTCTCCTACAGATCTCCTCATTTCTGATTTGATCTCGAAGGGATACTCCGAGCATAGCTCTCTTCATCGCCCGCTGAGTGACCCTGAGCCTTCTTATGAGGCCCATAGTTAGCGACTATGTCTCGGATCTTCAAAGATTTTAGTCTTCAGGCACTGAGAGATTTTGAACGCGAAGACATTTTGGAGCTTCCCGAACGCTGCCCAGCCGAGTTGGATACGGCGGTTGATCTCTTTCTCGAAATTCAACCTACCTAGCTGGACTGTGTGTCCCAGATATATATACTCGTCCACAATTTCGAGTGCAGAGTTCTCAACAATTACTAGCTGGAGGGGAGCATGAGCATTGGACATGATTTTCGTCTTGCTTATGTTCATTTTCAGACCCACTCGTTAATAAACCCTGCTGAGATCGTTGGGCATTATATTGAGGTCTCTCAGAGTATCTGCCATAATTACTATGCCATCGGCAAATCGCAGGTGAGTGATGTACTCGCCGTTTATCAGGTTCGTTCCATTCCAAAAGCTTAAAGACGTCCTCCAACGCAGCGGTAAAGAGCTTCAGGGAGATTACGTCTCCACACTTGTCGCACTCTAAGCTGCAAGTGGATTGGCCTCGTAGTCTGCTCCTGTATACGTATTGATTGACAGTGGCGTTTACGAAAACGAACTTGTACGAACAAGTTGTTCAACACTTGGATATACCGGTAGTCGATCCGGCATCTCTGCAATACAGCCCAAGTTTCCACCAAATCAAAGGCTTTCTAATAGTCAACAAACACGAAGCAAAGTGGTTGGTTATACTCTTCCGTCTTTTGTATTACCTGCCGTAGCGTATGAATGTGATCTTCAGTGCCATAGCCTTTTCGGAATCCGGCTTGTTCGGGAGGCTGGAAGTCGTTGAACCTACGAGCGAGACGATTCGTAATGGCTCTCGAGAACAACTTATAAACATGACACAGCTGCGAGATTCATCTATAATTCTTCAACAAGGTACTAGTGGTTCGCCCCGAACTGAGACCTCGCGGTAACGGTATCCCATGATTATTCATTCAATCGATACATGATAACCAAAACTGACATTATTATTATGCCCGTTTTCACCAAACATACCTAAATCATCCCCTAAGTAGGAGTCTCTTAACGTAGGTAGCTCCTAAATACAATCCTAAGTCCTAACATCCGTCCCAATATCCTTTTAGGTGTCCCGTACAGGATCGTGATAAATAAGTTGACAGAAAACATCAATCACCTAACTTATAGGTAGCCCGTAAAGGTTAGGGAACGTTAGTGAAAACATTGAATTATTTATCAAACATTGAATTTAACTCGTAGTTCCATGGGAATAGTTACTGACTGCGCCATCTATTAGCATTATTGTGAAGCTATGTTGATGCTATATGAATTACTGACGCCCATTAAAAATTAAATAATCTCGTTTCTTTATAATATTCATATAATTTTAGTATTTGTTGTTCAAGTACAGGATATAAGTGACCTAAAAACATAAAATCAGTTTGAAAATCCATAGCGGATTTTTCTAGAGAGCGTCTTCAAGCGAGCGTATAAAATCGCCACTTTGAAAGCCCCCCATTTCGTCAATTTTAAGGGAAAAATTAAAAAAAAAATATTTTTGTACTCAGTTCAAAATTATCTTTAAAATGATACGTAACAATTTTATGTAACGCGATTTTTTTTTTTTACTTCGCATTCGCTTCTATGAGAGCCCCCCTGAAATAAAGATTTTTATAACTTTTTAAGCCATTTTCGGCTGGAGGCCATCGGTTTACATATTATATCTAAATTTGAAGTAATTACGTTCAGTAATTCAAAAGTTATAAGGCTCTGACAGACGGACGGACGGACGGACGGACGGACGGACAAGTGCAAATCGCCCTAGTTAACTCAAAGACCTTCGCTTCGCTCGGTCGATTATCGCCCTTTTTGAAAAACACGACTTCCACAGTCCTGTGTTATACACTCGTGAATGGCGGAATTGAGCAATCCTTGAAAGATCTTAAGTACCGGTTTTCCGCCCGCTTTCCGGAGTTCCGCAGTGATTCCGTCATCACCAGGCGCCTTGCTGTTCTTGAGCTGCTTGAGAGCCGTACTAATCTCGTATAGGCTGAGGTCCGGAATTTCTTCGTTGTAGTGTCGGTCAGTTTGGCTCTGGGATATTTGGCCAAATCTTCAACAGGTTTTTGTGTCATCGTGTATCATTATTGTGGTATTACAACATTTGATTTAGCTACTAAATGAATAAAAAATGACTTAAAGAATGATAAACTTTGGACGTCGCAACAAGCACGTGGGCTGGGGAACATTGTCAGTACAAAACCGAGGGCCCAATAGGATTTAGCAGTCTTTCTTTGGGTTGATTTGCTATTAGTCAGAAAGCAGGTTTTCGAACATGGCTTTTCTAACCTTTTTAGACGGATTATCGACGTAATTCCTTTACCATAATGTAGGTAATCGTCTGAATTTTTCGACCGGTACAAAAAGTCAAATTGCTCAAAAATGGACTTATCAGGTTAACAATTTAGGCCGACGTCATGACTCTACCACCGGTTCGGAAAGCAGATTCTGCTGAGAAGAGCCAGCAAGAAACTCAGCAGTTGAACATTGATAAACATTGTTTTCATAGTTTTTTGTATGAAAGAGATACTCCAGATTTTTATAAAAGTAATTAGTACTATGAAAAGTAAATAGAACTACGAAGAAAAGGTTTTGGATTATTTAAAGGAAATTTTCTTTTGTTTTGAAATAAAAAATATTGCCCTTATATGTTTTATAAAGATTAAAAAAGTGTTGGTTTGTAATTGCAATGTATATAACCAATATGAAACAGAAATAATATTATAATATTATTAATTATAATAGCTAATCTTAGTTGCTTATATGCACATACGCTAATATACTATGCATATTTGTGGTATTAATAATTCGTAATAAGCTGTTTTTTAATCCGAAAATCCATAAAATTACATCAAATCTATTATTTCAATGTTTGGTTAAGTAAATTACTTTTTTTTATTTAAAATTATCGCTTTTAGCTACACACATTGTATACTAGTGTAAGTGGTAGTTAGCTCAAAAAAGGTTATGTTTCGTTTGACGTCTACTGAATCAAATACAATTTAACAGAAAATTTAAATATTAGATTTATTATTTAAATACCTAATGAACCAAATAGTTATCAAGAAACAAACATGAAAAAGTCATAATGCTAGTACAAATAATAAAAAAGTTCTAAACATTGTATCTTTGACACGCTCTCCTGTAAAAGTAGATTTTGCAGATGACTTACAATACGTAGTGAGCCATCGATTTGTTCTTATAGCGGCCATAGACTCTTGTCTGTGAAAATTTCAACTGTCTACCTATTACAGTTTACGAGATACAACGGACCGACATGACAGCGGTGGCTTAGTAATAGTCCCGTTGGCACCCTTTAGGTACGGAACCCTAAAAAACAAGCTTTTAGTAGCTACATCATCAGACCCTGGATATCATCTAGGACCAGAGTACTTGTCAAGATGAATCAAACGAGCCCAAACGCAATAGGGTTACGTCGTTTTACTACAACAAAACAAAACAAAACAAAAGAGAAACAACAAAAAAAAATACATCAAACTTATAAACTACTTGCAAACTATGGTTCATGATGCCTACTGGGTGAAGCTACAGTAATGGAGACTTAACACCGTGCACGTGACGTGACATCAATCTCAGTGAGGCACAAACATAGGCAGGTAGGATAACACTGTTCCCTCTGCACGTATCTTTTATCTTTGAACTAATTTGAGGTACTCTGATGTACTCTGATGTACTTGCTGTGTTTTTCGTGCAAGTACCGAGCGTAGCCGCTAGATGGCGTAGATGTTGATTTTAGACTATAATGGCTCCGTTTCTCAAGGTTATTTCACGCATCTTAAAGCCTTAATGTAATTTGTTCATTGTTTTCTATTGCGAGTACTACAATGTAGTAGTATGTTCTCAATTCGACGCGTATTTTTTTTATTTTATTTTTGGCGATGTTACTCCATATCTCCGTTTAATCTTAACTGATTTAAATAAAAAAAAAATATTTGAAAGGGTGTATTTGCAGGTAGGACCTACCTAGGTAGGTCCCATTTAAATTTGGTGAAGATTTGATGAATATCTTTGGAGATGGAGGACGGAACTCCTCAATGAATGAGAGGAAATCGCTCGCGATCAGAGTAATGTGTGGACTTTCAACCATGCTTAGTACATAACATACATACATAAGCTAAATTTCTATTTATCATCTTAGTTTTACAAGCTTTTATTTAACTTGCAATGAGTTCAACATACGTGTACAATCTGAAATTACTTTATACTTTTCAGTGGCGTTTGAAGTCGGTTTTTTTAAAAGAATTTGTTTATATATTATTATTTAACATAAAGTAGCCTAAAGGATTTCCATTTTTATCAACGTTTTAAGTAAGCCTTCTCATCAAGAAAACTGAAGTTTCCCTGAATTGCCTCCAAAAGCCTAAACGTACTCTTCTATAAATACCCATGTAGGTATGTAGATGTACCGCGAAGAGACATTAAATAAAACTTACACTATAACTTAAACTAAAAATCTACCCTCAAAGGACATTTCAAACGTTAATTTGACATCAAATAATCATAAATGAATCCTATACTTAAACCTAAAAAGATTTTAAACTTACTTGAAATTAGTAGTGCTGATTAATTATTCACAGATTTTTTTATTTTAAGAGTTTGAATGAAGGAATTAGATACTTATTTAACTTTTAAACGCTATCAAATGAATATGAGGATTTAATCATATTGTGTTTACCATGATAGAATAGAATATAATAGAAATGTTTTTTATTCAAATAATTTTTTTTACAAGTGTTTTTGAATCGTCGATGAGTCTACCACTGGTTCGGAATGCCCTTCCTGCCGAGAAGAACCAGCAAGAAACTCGGCGGTTGCTCTTTTCAAAACAAGTTTACAATTCAATAGATGCTATGCTAATTGCTATGTATGCAGTGTTTCCACAATGAGTTCCACAAAAGCATACCTAATTATAATTCAACACATGTTAAGACGGGCAGACAGAAATTAGCCCATTTCCGCTGATGGCACCCGTTCACGAGCATGACACATGATCCAGCCATTGCTTCGCTCAACCATATTTGAGTATATGTTATAACATATTGATAAAAAATATTATTAAAAAGATAATAATTTTCGTAGCAACGTAGATGGATTTTACCCTATTTATGCCGTTGAATTCGATATAACCTCAATACTGCCATGAAATTATAATATAAAGTTCAAACAAATAAAATACTTTTGCACTCGATTTATATAGAATAATAGAAACTAAGAAAGGTATAATAATTATACTCACTTTATAACTAAACAGTCAATTAGTTCAATTGGCACGGAACAACTTTAACTATGTATTAGTATCGGCTGCTAGGTCTGTTTTGATCTCATGGTACCCAAACCAACGCGCAAACAATCACTAAAACGCGTATCGTACGTTGTACCTACAACAGCACCACACTCACACTGAGGTTAATCATTATCTCTGCGGACAAATAAGGAATAAAAAATATTTACTTTACCCGACCAAGAACATGATTACCTAATCATTTATTTAGTCGTTACTAAGCAGCGGTCGGATAAATATTTTTAACGGTTAAATTCACACAATATCTGTGATGCCCGAATATAATATATCGGGCAATGGCTTCGAAAGTTTGTGGCTCTCGACTGTATACCTACTCGTATTAAATTAACCCAAATAGGAATATCTATTCTTGTAACAAGTCAACAATTTCGGACGAACACGTCTTGTGAGCTGTGGCGACATGGCGACAGTTTCATCTAAATTCTTATAGATTAAACTGTCATGTTTTACACTAAACTATTTTATATAATACTAGCTGATGCCCGCGACTTCGTCTGCGTGGATTTCATTTTTAAAATCCCGCGGGAACTCTTTGATTTTCCCGGATAAAATTTAGCCTTTGTCACCCTCCAGGTTCTCAACTATACCCATGCAAAAAATCACGTCGATCCGTAGGTGTTTTTCTACTTGATTGAAAAACAAACCAACATACAAACACACTTTCGCATTTATAATATTAAAAAGTATCCTATGTCCGTCTCCTGGTTCTAAGCTACCTCCCCACCAATTTTCAGGCAAATCGGTTCAGCCGTTCTTGAGTTATAAATAGTGTAACTAACACGACTTTCTTTTATATATTTACTAGCTGATGCCCGCGACTTCGTCCGCATGGATTTAGTTTTTAAAAATCCCGCGGGAACTCTTTCATTATCCGAGATAAAAAGTAGCTCTCCCGGTCTGAGGAACCACTACTACATCCATTACTATACCCATGCAAAAAATCGCATCAATCCGCTGTTCTGTTGCGACGTGATTGAAGGACAAACCAACAAATAAATACACTTTCGCATTTATAATATCAGTAATGCTTTATTATAACACTTTTTATAATTGTCAAATTTTTTACCATACTTAACCAAAGAAAAAATTACGTTTAGCCGTCATTTACGTTTTGTTATTCCACTGTCATTTGCGTTTTGTTATTCCATGTCAGATGCGTTTTTGTTATACCACGTTTTACTTATAGTGACTTGACGGAAACGCGGTCGAACGGGATAAAAAGTATCCTATGTCCGTCTCCTGGTTCTAAGCTATCTCTCCACCAATTTTCAGCCAAATCGGTTCATCCGTTCTTGAGTTATAAATAGTGTAACTAACACCACTTTCTTTTATATATATAGATATATAGATATAGATACTCGTACTAGCTTACTCGGCGAACTTCGTACCGCCAACATATCTATATAAATAAAACAAATAAACTATCCCAATCCAAAAAAACTATCCTATCTACACACATCAAAAGTGTCTAGGGATCAACATATATTTTTGCAATAACTTTTCTCCTGATTGATATTAATTAAAGTTTTCTTTAAGGATTCATCAAATAAAGTGTTTTCGTTTGTCACAGTAACGATAAACCAAGTCACCTTTGCATTAATAAAGAAATTTGCCATTTTCCTAATAAAGGGATTTTTGACATTTGAACCACTAACATTAAAATTCGAAAAAAAGACTGAAATAACAGTTTTCTTTAAAATTTTATTGGGTAACTTAAACAATTAATAATCCGTGTTTCTACCGCGAACACTAACAACACAAGAACATCGGTTTGGCATACTCAAAATGAGTTCATCCAAATCACGCTGTGGAATGGCCGCCCATGTTCGTTGCAACAACAAAAAAAGGTCTTCTTGTCACTGGATACCCTCCATATTCGGCAGAGCTCTTCTCTGTAGCATATCCCATGCATACTCAATCGGGTTCAAGTCTGGCGACTGAGCAGGCCAGGGCAGGACATTGATGTTAGCTGCGGCGAGAGTCTGTCTTACAACTCTTGCGGTGTGCGGTCGTGCATTATCATGCATTAACTGAAATAAGGGACCGATTTGCACTTGTAGAGGAACGATGACGTCTGATACAATCGTCTCAGCATAAATTTGAGCGTTGAGGTTGCCTCTGATCCAAATCAACTCAGTTCTTCCGCCGATCCAAATACCCGCCCATACCATGATGGTTCCACCACTATAAGGATGGACTTCCTGGCAGGATTTTAATCGCTGTTGGCGTCCAGGGGTTCTCCAGTGTCGTATACGTCTTGTATCCGGTCTCATACCAAAACGAGACTCATCAGAAAAGCACACGAAACGCCATTGTTCTTCTGCCCGATTTCTGTGTTCAAGAGCCCATTGATATCGAATCCTACGATTGTGCATTGCTATAGGTGGTACCCGTAGCGGTCTTCGGGAATGAAGGTTCACTTCATGCAAGCGGTTTCTGACTGTTTGGTCGCTAATTAAGTTCCCTGAAGAGTGATGAAGCCTCACGGCTAACATCATGGCGGTTATTGTTGGAGCTCTTCGAGTTAAGATTTGAATGTATCGGTCTTGTCTCCGTGTGGTGCAGCGATACCGTCCTCCATGGCGCTCAGCCACGGTACCAGTGCTTCGGTAACGTGTCCAAAGTCGACTGATAACACTCTGACTTGTATTCAGAGCTAAAGCCACAGTACGTTGCCGGGAACCAGCTTCTATCATTCCCACGGCTCTGAGCATTTCTTCCCTGCTTAAATGACGTCGCCGCTCCATAATAACGTTGGTTTTAATCAGTAGTAGGGAAACAGTAGCACTAATAATGTCTTCAATGCGTTGTATGTTTTTATAGGGAAAATATTGACAGCTGATTTTCATCTTTTACTCGAATTTGATTGACAGTTCCTGATTCAAATTATGAAATGCACCAAAAAGGATCCATATAAATTTATAAAATCATAAATTTATTACAAAGCCACATCTCAATCTCAAGAAATCCGCATAAAAATGCTTGATCCCTAGACACTTTTGATGTGTGTAGTTCAGGAGTCCATCGCGGACAAACAACGTGACACGTAATTTATATATATTAAGATTTTTGGTTTTAATTTATATCTATCTATCTTCTATAATATAATAAAACTGTAACAGGTCCAATTCTGTACATTGAAGATATCTATAATATAATAAAACTGTAACAGGTCCAATTCTGTACATTGAAGATATTTTGAAAATTTTTGTTTGAGGGCACTCTATAATCGATACTGAAGCCAAAACAAGTGAAGTCTGTCTGTCTGTCTGTCTGTCTGTCTGTCTGTATCTTGGCCGCGCATCACGCCGAAACTACTGGACGGATTTAAATGAAACTTGGCATGATTTAAGTTCATACTACGATAATATAGGATACTTTTTATCCCGAAATTCAGCACGGTTCCCTTGGGAGAGGGGATGAAAGTCAAAATGTGTATTGAGCTATAATTCATTAAGGCGTATTTCGATTTCATTCATTCTTTTTTTGTTAGAAAGCAGGTACTTTAGAGATTGTCCTGTAATTATTTCAAGGTCGTCAATTTAGTAGGTCAGAAGTTATAGACATCACAATCTTCAGTATAAGGTCCAAATTACTTTAACCCCGGAATCTACAGGATACTTTGAATAAACGGCTCATCTTAAGCTAGCATGCGTACTTTATCGTATATAGCCATCGTGGAATCGAAAATGTGTTTGTTTGTTGGTTTGTCCTTCAATTACGCCACAACAGAGCCACGGATCGAAGTGATTTTTTGCATGGGTACTATAGTTGAGGACCTGTAGAGTGACATAGGCTACTTTTTATCCCGGAAAATCCGTGTTCACGATGTATTTTAAAAACTAAATCCACGCGGACGAAGTTGCGGGCATCAGCTAGTTTATAATATATACCTACTTACTTTTTAATTTTTTGGTAAGTAAATGTTTTTGCACCTTGAATAAATTTTACATTATGTTTGTATGTGTAGTTCGTAATTAATAATAAGTAGGTAATGTAACAATCCTTGATTGTCATAATAAATATACATATATACACTTATACAAAACAATTATTAAAAATTATGAATTCTTTTTATTTCTTTATTTTAGTACGTGTTAGCACTGGGTGCTTGTCAGTGATTGGCCAATAACACGCAGTTCAAACGACGAGATAGATATTAATAGAGTTATCAGCTTGGAGCAATGTACTCAGAAGCAGTCACCCAAATGAAGCTCAATCGGTGTAATAATAAAAATAAACATGATAAAATCCTTTAATATTTATAATAAATTACAATATTCATTGAATAATATATGAAATCGCCCGTAATTACCTACTTAATAGCTGATGAAACAGTAGATTGTTTATCAAGGGACTAAGCGATCCCATTATAATTATGTGATGTTTAGCTCGCGCGCGGCAGCGAGGGATGCTACAGAGTCGAGTATAATTTAATATAAAAAAATATTTTTAAGAAACCGACTTCAAACACCCGTGCCACTACAAAGTATATAATTTGTCGTTGATTTTTTAAAACCACTCGACCGATTTTGATAAAATGTATATGGGACTACCTGGAAAGTATACCCTTTCAAAAAAAAAAAAGAATTTTCCAAATCGATTCAGGCATGTTTGAGTAATCGGTGAACATACATAAAAAAAAAGATTTCGACTAATTGAGAACCTCTTCCTTTTTTTAAGTCGGTTAATGAATGGGCTTTAGTCCCGAGTTAAAAACTCTGCTTTTCACTTCGATTGCGAGCAAATAAAATAAGTACTGAGGTCCAAAATTTAAAAACCGGTATATTTCAAAAAACCATTAAATGTACAGTTGGAACAATTTTGTTTTCACTTGATGACATGCTCAAATAAATTTAATTTTATAGTGACATTCAGCTTTACTTCAATCATTTCAATTAATATATTACTAGTGGTTCGCCCCGAACTGAGACCTCGCGGTAACGGTATCCCATGATTATTCATTCAATCGATACATGACGACCAAAACTGACATTATTATTATGCCCGTTTTCACCAAACATACCTAAATCATCCCCTATGTAGGAGTCTCTTTACGTAGGTAGCTCCAAAACACAATCCTAAGTCCTAACATCCATCCCAATGTCCTTTTAGGTGTCCCGTACAGGATCGTGATAAAGAAGTTGACAGTAATCATCACCTAACTTATCATAGGTAGCTCGTAAAGGTTAGGGAACGTCAGTGAAAACATTGAATTATTATGTAGGTACTAACGAGTGAAAACGGGTTAGGGGCATCTGTACAAATCGTCATCTATCG
Source organism: Oeneis ivallda (assembly GCA_029955525.1). Lineage (NCBI taxonomy): Eukaryota > Metazoa > Arthropoda > Insecta > Lepidoptera > Nymphalidae > Oeneis > Oeneis ivallda. Next base: position 15,398,473 of record JARPMR010000002.1, on the reverse strand, counting down.
ACGCGAATAGAAAATATACAAAATTCAGCAATTAATAGTTTATTGAAGTTTGATATTTAACTAAAGAATAATTTTAATTGAATAATATGTTATTATATTATGTACCTAAATAATAATGCTCGACGCAAAACTGTTTTTGGAATAGATCGTAGTCGTACCTCCTAGTTCCATGGAATAGTTAATGACTGCGCCATCTATTAGCATTATTGTGAAGCTATGTGAAATTTACTGATGCTCATTAAAAATTAAATAATCTCGTTTCTTTATAATATTCATATAATTTTAGTATTGTTCAAGTACAGGATACAAGTGAAGTAAAAAAATAAGTACAGCTTGAAAATATATAGCCAATTTTCCCAGAGAGCGTCTTCAAGCGAGCGTAATTAATCGCCACTTTGAAAGCCCCCCATTTCGTCAATTTTAGGAAAAAAATAAAAAAAAAATACGTTTGTACTCTGTTCCAAATTGTCTTTAAAATGATACACAGAAACCCTATGAATCGCAAAAAAAAAATTTTACTTCGCATTCGCTTCTATAAGAACCCCCCTGAAATAAAGATATTTATAACTTTTTAAGCCATTTTCGGCTGGCGCTGGAGGCCATCGGTTTACATATTATATCTAAATTTGAAGTAATTACGTTCAGTAATTCAAAAGTTATAAGGCTCTGACAGACGGACGGACGGACAGACGGACGGACGGACAAGTGCAAATCGCTCTAGTAAACTCAGAGACCTCGCTTTGCTCGGTCAATTACAGTAAAATAATTCTAGAGACGTCGCGGCTCCATGTGAGTAAGTATTCTGTGCTTCGCGGCAATACCAATTTTTTTTTTAATTTTTTTTTGTTGACAAACCATTGACGCATCACATAGCATCACATTTATTATTACACTAGCGGCACGCTATGATGGCCGGTTTGACGTTTGTCCGCTCATGAAGTTCCGTATTAATTGATAACGACTTTGAAGGAAATAATTGTATTACTTTATTGACGATAGTGATGTGCAGAGATTCATAAATTTTATCGAATGTAGTTTTAGGTTTAGGACTCAAAATTTATTTATTAAATTGATTTCTAAAATGTATACAAGTGTAGAAAAATCAGTTTGCACCATTTAAGGGGTGAATGTACTTGTGAATATGAACAATTTTCACTATGTGGACAAACCTCTGAAATCGCAAAAAAATATCAGCTGTTTCATACAAAAGGTAAAATTTTTATTTTTATATGATATATACCACAACTCGGCATTTGGTTTTCTAAATTGAAAATTTTTAAAAATGGAATCTAATACGATCGTCACATAGGATCGCTGGCTAGCACTACTACTACCTCCGGCAAACTCGCGTCAATGCTCAATGCAAAACAAAGCAGTTTCGAATTGACGTTGCTTCGAAAAGTATAAACTGTCAGTGCAATGCGATTGTGATATAGTTTTGACCTGGCTTTGGATTTCAAATATTGATACTGCATTACTGTTGACCCTTGCTCGTTAATTTGGACTCTGTTCAAGCCCTTTGTTGTGGATTTCGTCGATATGACCGAACGTACGCAGAGAACTGTTCTAAATAGTCAGACACGTGAGTTCGTAATACGCCTTCGTAACTATTTCGATCGTGAAGCTCAAAATGGAGGGCCAATTTTATGTATATTCATTTTCATTCAAATATTCAGTTCGTTCAAATAAATTAAATAAACATATACATTTTTGTTTTATTAAACCTATTTAATCAGGTACAAAAACAAAACTTAATTGTTTTTTGTTCGAGAATAAATTGACATTCCACATCACTATTGTAATGTGTCAAACCGGCCATCATAGCGTGCCGCTAGTGTAGGTATTTATTATTCAACGAACACTTTAGATTGCCAGTGCAGCAGTTCGCTCATGGAACTAGGAATTACAACGTTCGCTTTTTTACATGGATTTACGATTTGCGACTAAGTTTTTCTATTTCTATGCTTTTTTAGTTCCAATGGAATGCCCTACCGGCTTCCGTTTTTACAACTGACTATAACTTGGGTACCTTTAAATCAAGAATGAATAGGCATCTTCTAGGCAAGCGCGCTCCATCTCAGGCTTCATCTTCACTTACCATCAGGTGAGATTGCAGTCAAGTATATATTAAAAAAAATACAGATAATTTAATATAAAAAAATCTTTTTAAACAACCGACTTCAAACTCCCGCTTTACTACATTACACACACACACACACTATACAAAATATAAAATTTATTGTTGATATTCTAAAACCGCTCGACCGATTTCGATGAAATTTATATGGAACCACCTGGGAAGTATACCCTTTCAAACAAAAAAGTATTTTCCAAATCGGTTCAGGCGTCTTCGAGTAATCGGTGGACATATAAAAAAAAATTTCAACGATTTGATAACCTCCTCCTTTTTTTGAAGTCGGTTAAAAAATGACATGAAAGAAGTCTTTACGGTATAATATTAATTTTTCTATGAAATGATTTCAAAATTGAACACCGAAAAACAGTCTTTTTTTATAGGATCACATTAATTTGGTAGTCTGTGGATTGCGACTAAAAATACCTGAATTTGACCTTATAAATGGAAAAGAAAGTATACCTACCTATTTTTATGAAACATTCAGATTATTGAATAACATAGACGAATTATATAATTGCTACCGTAATAATTTAATTAAAAACAATTCTTAACAAGAATCACGACTGAAAAGGCTGTGCCTTTTTAACCGACTTCAAAAAAGGATGAGGTTATCAATTCGTCGGAATCTTTTTTAGGGTTCCGTACCCAAAGGGTACCAACGGGACCCTATTACTAAGCCTACGCTGTCCGTCCGTCCGTCCGTCCACTCCGTCCGTCCGTCTGTCAGCGGGCTGTATCTCGTAAACCGTAATAGATAGACAGATGAAATTTTCACATATTATGTATTTCTATTGCCGCTATAACAACAAATAATAAAAATTAAATTAAATTAAAAAAATTAAATAAAATATTTCCATGGGTACATGGAAATATTTTAATTTAATTTTTTTAACGGAACCCTAAAAGAGCGAGGCCCGACTCGCACTTGACCGTTTTTTATGTATGTTAACTTATTTCTCGAAGACACCTGAACCGATTTATAATTTTTTTTTTTGTTTGAAAGTGTATACTCCCCACGTGGTCCCATATAAATTTTATCGAAATCGATCGAGCTGTTTTTAAAATATCAGCAATAAATTATAATTATACTTTGTAAAGTGGCACGGGAGTTAAAAACCGATTTTTTAAAAGAATTTTTATAATTAAGTTTCATTATTTTACAGTTTTATTATATTATAGATAGAAAATTTCATATATACAATACTATAAACCTAAATTTAATTCTAAAATTAAAACTAAAATAAAAACTAATTAAAATCAAAAAATTATTTAAAAACAAAACTGAAGGAATCTTACGTGTGAATATGGTCATGGATCTTTGACTTTCCTGAAGATGGACGAATGGAGAACAACAACAATTAAAAAAATTACTTTATTGTCCTAGAGACTAAAATGAGTCAATATAGCTTCGTGTAGGGCACAGAATACATACACAGAAAAAGATTAAGTGCCTTCACGCTAATAAATAATTTAATAATAGCTATGTTTGGTAGTGTCATTTTGTCTAAAATGATTGGAAAATGATATTAATAGTGGGATTTAAGGTCCTTTAAATTTTTACTGAATCAAGTTAAATTGCAATTAAATATTATTTTTAAAAAGTAAATGTACTTAATATTTAAGGTGTTAAAATAAATGTTAAAGCATTTTTTACAACTGGAACAAGTAGGTTAATATTAAGTATAAAGTAATAGTAGTTTTAAAATAATAATAGGTAAGTAAACTTACGGTTTTTATAAAGTAATATTCGCTGCTAGCAGTAAACCAGACTGAACAAACGCACTATCTACGTTTAACCCGCTATCGGTCATTCACTGGCATTATGTCCCATCCACATGTTGTACAAAAATTAGAACGCAAAGCGTGGTCGTAATAACAACACTTTTGGCACGCTCTCAACAATTACACATGCACGTAAACGGCCACGTGCATCACTAGAAAGACATACCCTAAATACTTTTCGAAAATTGCCCTCTTTCTTTATAGCACAGACAAAAATAAAATATATTCACCACCATCGAGGATCTTTTTAGGGTTCCGTACCAAAATGGTAAAAATGGAACCCTTATGGTGAGACTTTCTCCGTCCGTCCGTCCGTCCGTCTGTCACAGTCGATTATTTCAGTAACTATTAAAGCTATGGACATGAAATTTGGCATAGTTGTGTATAATAGTGGCCCAACATCATTGGAATAAAGAAAAATCGAAAATTATTTTTAGTTTTATTAAAAAAAGGGGGAAAATCGGCGGTTTGAAATTTCAAAGTAAAATAACTATACCGAGTGGGGTATTATATGAAAGGCCTTTACTTGTGCATTCTAAAACAGTTTTTTAATTATTTCTATATATAATAGTTTTTGATTAATCGGCCAAAATGTCGAAAAAAATACCGTCCCCCCCCCCTTATCTCTGAAGTTTACCAATCGAAAAATCTGAAATAATTATGGTCAATAGAGGTTTATGTATATTTTACAGGAAAAATAAAATCAACGCGAAAATTATTTAAGTTTACTTAAAAAAGGGGGAAAATCGGGGGTTTGAAATTTCAAAGTAAGATAACTATACCGAGTGGGGTATCATATGAAAGGCCTTTACTTGTGCATTCTAAAACAGTTTTTTATTTATTTTTATATATAATAGTTTTTGAGTTATCGGCCAAAATGTCGAAAAAAATACTTCCCCCCCCCCCCCCCCCCTTATCTCCGAAGTTTACCAATCGAAAAATCTGAAATAATTATGGTCAATAGAGGTTTATATATATTTTACAGGAAAAATAAAATCAACGCTCTAACTAGCATAGTTTTTTTTATATTAACGATAAACCTTTACAAACAAAGTTAACGATAAATAAGCAAATTAATATAATATTATCGTTTTACTTCATCGTTTTTTATCGGTTCCGTACTTTTGGAGTACGGAACCCTCGGTGCGCGAGTCCGACTCGCACTTGGCCGGCTTTTTTCAATTAAATAACTAAGTCATACTCTATTGGTACTCTATGGTTAGGTACCATAATCTAAAATTTACGCTCGGATAAGACTTTTTTTACGTTGGTGAAATCGGCCCCAAAAAAAAACTGTTTCAACTACAGCATGCGCTATCGGATTATTTCTTGAGTAAAAAATCACAATAGCTGCCTCGTGTAAGTCAATTACGCCTATCATCCGCCGGCTTCGTGTTTGAATTCACCCACAGATAGGTAGAACATGAATTTGATGCAGCGAGTTAGTATGCCACTTATGCCAGCAACTGTTTATTAGGTTGCAGTGAAATTGAGTTTACTTGTATTGTTCGCAAAACAGACACAGAGAGCTGTGAGTGGGATCAGTTATGTCCTATATATTCCCAATCCAAAACGTAACCTCAATGCAAACATACTTACTTATTTATCGTCCGCCCCAGTTTAATGCTTCATTTTTGCAGCTCTTAATTTAACAGAACGTTTATCAAGGTTTGCTTAGCCTATATTCAACAATCCTATAGTAGTAGTTACCACTAGAACGACGATGTGTTGTTGTTAATTTTATTATTGTCATAATGAGTAATTGATGTTTTGAACTTAATTTGTACGTATTATTCCATAAGAATTTAATTAAAACCTACGTGCCTATTTCTTATCCGAGAGTTTTGATATTTTGACAGTATTTTCAATACAAAAGCTATCAGAACGCCCACTTTATTCCTCGGTAGAACGTCATTCGACGTTAGTGAAATCGGCACTTGATTAAGTAAATTTTATTAATGGACGGAAAATTGGATTAAAATAATTATTACATAATTAAGTAAGCGCGCTAGTCTCTCGCTGAGTATGAGTAAGTAACTGAAACATCCGTAAAGTATGAATCCGTAATCTAATATCCGTAAGATTTCAAATGTATGCACCTGTAAAATATAAATATAAAGTTTATCTAACTGTTCAATAAACGGCTAGTTGGGTGCCAGTGCCAGGCCACGCGCAATGTAGGGTTCTGTAGTTTCCTGTCACATTGTGCGTACCTACTTAGAAGGGTGTATACAATATGCAATTTTTGTCATGATTTTTTTTACATTTTAAAATACCTAACATCACAAAGTAACGTCAAAGTAATAATGCGCCTATTGTAATTGAATAGCAAAAACTCAAAGTACAACTTGCACTACACTGCTGAGTCTCCAGTATTACAACGAATGCAGTTGTTCAATGATTATCGTAGAATTCCGCAAGTAAATAATAATGCTGTACATGCCTTACAGTAATAAGTCATTTACTATGAAATTTTTACTTTTAAAAGTTAGTCGACTATCAATGGAAGGCTTACTTAGGTACCCCTGATAGTTCTCCTTTAAGATTCTTTATATTTATAGTACTATCGTGAACACTTTTCACATATCTAAAAGCAACTGTTTAGTTTTTAAAGGGGGGCGCCCTACTTTAACAATTATATATCTTTGTCGGCGTAAATTAATATGTACTAGTGGTCGCCCATTGGTCGTTAGTGTTCTATGTCGAGGCATAGTAAAAAAAAACTCTGACATCGTCAACAATCATCGGCATATTTCAACCAATTTACACAAAATCTTAACAAATTATACACTAAAACCTTCTTCATGAATCGCCCTATCTATTGGTGAGAACCACATGAAAATCCGTTCAGTAGTTTTTGAGCTTATAGCGAATAGACAGACAGACAGAATTTTTTTTCAGCTCACTGGCAATTGGATGAGATATCGAGTGCCTTTATTTCGAGCACACCCCACCTATCTCAAATACCCTGGCCGTGCTCCTCACCCGTCTCCGAAATCCTCAATCATCAGCTCTCTCCATATTTTTTCTCCGAATGAATTTTTGTCCTCTTGTGGCGACTGAGCCGTTTAGAACGCAGTCCCCACTCAAGTCGAAGCTGTCAATGTCAAAATAAAAAACACGTTTAGGTACTTTTTCACCCCACTTTACGGTAATTCAGACTACAATGTTTAATTAGTGATTACATTCTTTTTGTTTGTACTTAGTGATCTCATCGTATTGTTGTGGGTTATAATTTACATATAATATTATGTTTCAATATAACATACAAATCGGAGCTGTCTTTCATTGGACCCTTGAGACCACCGCCAAACTCTATACGAAACCATCGGTGAAAAAAAATTTTTCATACAAAATTTTACAGGAATCAGTGAATCAGCCCCAGCAGCATATTAAATGAATTTATTATGGTTATGTTTGACATTCAGTAAGACAAACAATATTAATCTATTCTTAACTTGACCACAGACTTTAACAATAAACAAAAGAGTAAGTATACATATAATATGCGTGTGTATTTCAAATACATGGTAGTGTGGGTAATGTTTCCTTTATTTATTTAATGTATTTTTTATGCATAATTAAAAAAGATTGCATTATGCACTCCTTCTCTATATAAACTTTATGCGTGGGAAATTTTATACTCCTCCACAAGAGAGCACAAGAGCCCTTTCTATCTTATATAAGATGCAGAGAGATTCGACTTGACGACAGTAATGACACTGACAAACACACTACGTACCTACTACCTACCTACGTTAGCTAATAGATACATAGATAACATTAGAATAAACATTACAAACAGCTGTGTATTTACAATTTGTAGAAAACTACACTAGCGGCACGCTATGATGGCCGGTTTGACACATTACAATAGTGATGTGGAATGTCAATTTATTCTCGAACAAAAAACAATTAAGTTTTGTTTTTGTACCTGATTAAATAGGTTTAATAAAACAAAAATGTATATGTTTATTTAATTTATTTGAACGAACTGAATATTTGAATGAAAATGAATATACATAAAATTGGCCCTCCATTTTGAGCTTCACGATCGAAATAGTTACGAAGGCGTATTACGAACTCACGTGTCTGACTATTTAGAACAGTTCTCTGCGTACGTTCGGTCATATCGACGAAATCCACAACAAAGGGCTTGAACAGAGTCCAAATTAACGAGCAAGGGTCAACAGTAATGCAGTATCAATATTTGAAATCCAAAGCCAGGTCAAAACTATATCACAATCGCATTGCACTGACAGTTTATACTTTTCGAAGCAACGTCAATTCGAAACTGCTTTGTTTTGCATTGAGCATTGACGCGAGTTTGCCGGAGGTAGTAGTAGTGCTAGCCAGCGATCCTATGTGACGATCGTATTAGATTCCATTTTTAAAAATTTTCAATTTAGAAAACCAAATGCCGAGTTGTGGTATATATCATATAAAAATAAAAATTTTACCTTTTGTATGAAACAGCTGATATTTTTTTGCGATTTCAGAGGTTTGTCCACATAGTGAAAATTGTTCATATTCACAAGTACATTCACCCCTTAAATGGTGCAAACTGATTTTTCTACACTTGTATACATTTTAGAAATCAATTTAATAAATAAATTTTGAGTCCTAAACCTAAAACTACATTCGATAAAATTTATGAATCTCTGCACATCACTATCGTCAATAAAGTAATACAATTATTTCCTTCAAAGTCGTTATCAATTAATACGGAACTTCATGAGCGGACAAACGTCAAACCGGCCATCATAGCGTGCCGCTAGTGTAATGTATTTCTTATCTAATACAAGAAGGTACTCGTCTAACGCATCTTAAATGAAGCGACAAATGCGGCCATACATAAATTCAACAAAAAAACTTAAAATAAAATTATGTTGAACAAGATGATTTAAGAAAACCCTCAACAATAATAACGCTCGGTCGCTATTTGAGAAATGATGTCACAGTTTGTTATTTCCGCGTCTGTCTCAAACGCTACTTGAAGCAAATGACCCTCAGTTATTTTTGTATTAATGAACATAATAATTGGGTAGTGAAATTTATCACCAATTTATAAACAAATTAATACTTAGACTTACATTACTTTAATTTTAATTGTAGTAAACTAGATGATGCCCGCGACTTGGTTCCGCGTGATTTTTGATTCCCGTGGGAACCCTATAATTTTCCGGGATAAAAGTAGCATACATGTGTATTAACCCTGGATTACCAGGGTATAATCTATCTGCATTCCAAATTTCAGTCAAATCCGTCAAGTAGTTTTTGCGTGAAAGAGTAACAAACATACACACAAACTTTCGCCTTTATAATATTAGTGTGATTAGTGTAATTTATAGTAAATTAGTGTGACTAGATAATGCCCGCGACTTCGTCCGTGTGGATTTAGGTTTTTTGATTCCCCGGGAACCCTTTAATTTTCTGAGATATTATGTGCCTATGTGTTAATCCAGGGTATAATCTACCTATCTCCATTCTAAATTTCAGCCAAATCTGTCCAGTAACTTTTGCGTGAATGAGTAACAAACATACACACAAACTTTCACCTTTATAATAATACTAGATGATGCCCGCGACTCCGTCCGCGTGGTTTAAGGTTTTTGAACTCTGTAAAAAGTAGCCTATGTATTAATGAGCTATCTCCATTCCAAATTTCAGCCAAATCGGTTCATTGGTTTTAGAATTATAGAGTAACAAACATGCATCCATCCATACATCCTCACAAAGTTACGCATTTATAATATTAGTAGGATAGTAGGATTAGTGTGATGTAATCTACATCATGGCAAATTATCAGGCTATTGAAAAACGAATGAAAAGAAAAGATCATAGCTATTTTGGACCGCCATCCCAAATGCAAATACGGTACAGATTTCATATTTTTTTAGTGCATAATGCGGATTTGAGATTTCACCATCATTAAAAACATTCCAGGATTGTAACTACATAATATATTATGTAGTTACAATCGTAGAATATTTGAAAATACTATTTGGAAAAGCTCACTCGCACGAAGCTAGGGTGGGTCAACTAGTTTGAAGTGGATTTATTCTAATAAAAGAACAATTTGGAAGTGCAACATAGTGTGTAATAATATATATGTCGCAGTGAGATAGTTGAAGCCGTGTTATTACGAAAGCGATTCATAGCTATCTTACTAGGAATATAACTATAATACGAACGCGATCTAGTAATATAGCTATCTGACTAGACTAATCTAGTAAAATGGTTATAGAAGTACTATGTTTGCCAAAATCTAAAGTTAGGTTAGGTTGGGGTTCGACAGGAACAGTCAGGTGCCCGTGTTTTTATCGGGGCTTAAAAACGAGTAACCAGTTGTGCAAATCAAAGAAAATGTATACTTCTATAACCATTTATCTAGATTAGTCTAGCTATAAACCTAGGTTTATAGCTATAACACGGCTTCAACTATCTTACTGCGACATATATATATATATACATTAGTACATTTAACATTAGCATTTACAATCCAATTTCTTTGTATAAACAATGGAATTGAATATTGAGAAAGCGCTGCAAAAATCTATTTCGAGAATTGGGAATCTAGGGATTTCTATCGTGGTGCTATTGAATAATTTATATTATGCTACGAGTATTTACGATGGTTATTTGACTTTATGTAATCCCACTTCCCAGTGCGATGTGCACTGCAGATCGCATAATATACATAATATTATATTAAGTAAATAGGGTTGCGTCAAAAATACGCCTTTCTTATTATGTTGGAAAGCGTGTATTGATCACTATTTGAAAATATTTAATGATGAACCTTGATTAATAGATTACTAGCTAATGCCCGCAAATTCGTCCGTATGGATTTAGTTTTTAAAATCCTTCGGGAACTCTTTGATTTTTCGGGATAAAAAGTAGCCTATGCCACTCTCCAGGTCCTCAAATATACCCATGCAAAAAATCACGTCGATCCGTAACCCTGTTGCGTCGTAATTGAAGGACAAACAAACAAACCAACAAACAAACACACTTTCGCATTTATAATATTAGTAAGTAAGGATGGATGGAAGGATGAAGAATACTTTTGAAGAGATAGAATAGAAATATTTTTTTTAGATTAGAAATATTTTTGTATTCAAATAAACTTTTACCAGTGCTTTCGAATCGTCAAATGAATCTACCACTGCAACTGGTTCGGAATGCCCTTCCTACCGAGAAGAACCAGCAAGAAATTCGACGGTTGCTCTTTTTTAACCGACTTCAAAAAAGGAGGAGGTTCTCAATTCGTCGGAATCTTTTTTTAGGGTTCCGTACCAAAATGGTAAAAAAGGAACCCTTATGGTGAGACTTTCTCCGTCCGTCCGTCCGTCTGTCACAGTCGATTATTTCAGTAACTATTAAAGCTATCGACATGAAATTTGGCATAGTTGTGTATAATAGTGGCCCAACGTAATTGGAATAAAAAAAAATCGAAAATTATTTTTAGTTTTATTAAAAAAGGGGGAAAATCGGGGGTTACCAATCGAATGGGGGTATACCAATCGAAAAATCTGAAATAATTATGGTCAATAGAGGTTTATGTATATTTTACAGGAAAAATAAAACCAACGCTCTAACTAGCATAGTTTTTTTTATATTAACAATAAACCTCTACAAACAAAGTTAACAATAAATAAGCAAATTATTAATATAATATTATCGTTTTACTTTTACTTTTGGAGTACGGAACCCTCGATGCGCGAGTCCGACTCGCACTTGGCCGGCTTTTTTAAATATTGTCTCAACTAGTCTCGAAAATATAGAGCTTTAAAGTTACCTGTTAGACAAAGAGAGCGCTATTGAGGTGTGACGTCAAAACTCGAAAGCTCCATAGCGTATTCATAGAAAATTTAGTTTTAGAAAGAGACAGATACAGTCGTAGTAAAACCATGGTAATAACAGCTTATAACTTACTTGTTTTTTGACCGATTTATTTTCTGTTCTTACAAATGTTATTCTTACATGTTACATTTTCGATTATAAATAATGAATAATTATCAACATTTTGACAACAGTCAAATACCCAATTACCCGCTTGTCAAAAAGCAGAAAAAAAATTATTCCTTGTTTTACTACGCACTGAATCCTAAAAATGGATTTTTTTATTAGTCTCCTTGGCTGTTCTTAAGATTTTATTAAGTTTCTTTACTTTGAATTGCTTGCTTACTTTGTTTACGCTCTGGTTAAGTGGTCCTCTTAAAAATTCGTCTGGATGTATTTATAAGCTACTAACATTATTTACAAATATTCTTGTATTAAATAATAATATTCAACACTTTGTGTATTACAATTATCCATCAGAGATTATTTTTATATTTTACTTGGCCTTAAAAATAATAGCATCATCATCGAATCTTAAAAGTGATGAAAGAGTCTGGAAGGGGTGTGGATATTGACGGATCTGCCCAGCCCTACACTTTCGATTTCGATTTCGTGGTGATAGATTCACCTTGGATGTCTAGATGATGTATACTAATATCGGAATATAATATGTACATCGGTTTTATTTATTATAAACCTGAGACCGAAGCTGAAAATGGACTTACGGAACAAAATATCTAGGATTTCCATCCGTTCATCTTATAAAACGAATGTAACACCTAGATCATAGCTTTGGCCCGAATCTTCGTACAGGTGTACCTATTTAGGTTTTAAGAATTGCATCGGAACTCTTAATTTTACCTGAATGAGAAGTATACTGTATATCCGTCTATGAATGCAAGCTTACTCAAATCTTTAATCACGTCAAGATTGATTTGGGACTGGAGTCTTGAAAAAGTTGAGAAACAGATTTACTTTCGTATTATTTTATTAAGCTACTGTATAGCTTTTATCGCGGGCTTTGAGCGCGGCGACCGAACCAAGAAATTCCGTAACGAAAATAAACCTAACACCGTCGTTTCAGTTCGGCAGACTTCGGCACGGTGTTTGTGTGCGTGCGACTACAAAATGCTATGCAATAGCTTTACCGCGGCAGTCCCCGAGTGCCACACGTATTTTTATAATTCAGTAATACAAGACAGGTATTTCAATCGGAGTGATTAGACAGGTATTTACTCAGTGGGTAATATTTGCCGTGGTAAACAAGAAGGCAGTAGGTATGTCAGTTTTTCGTAAAACAGAATAGAAATTGTTAAATTTTTTATTATTTCCGTGAATGTAATATTTTGGTTTAATTTTCTGCAAAATGAAATCCTTACCTAAAGAATAACATCAACGAAAACAACAGCAGATTGTATTTCTAGGAATTTAAACCTCAGCCAATATTTTAACTAAGTGTAAGATCAGCTGGTGCTTCTTCTGTAATTCAAATGAATCTTTGCTCACGTCGTTGCATATAAACAGCGTGAATATAAACATTAAGCCGTAGTATGAAATAACTACTGAAAGGGAGAATGTTTTCGCGGCGGATATTTCAAATTGTTTTGCTCGCTCTGGCGGGGCCCGGTTGTGGCGAGGCCGCTCAATCTCAAACCACCACTACCTGCGAAGAATTCGAACGTGGCGCACGATTTAACTCCTACGAAATTGTGGATTCTATGTGGAAAATTATATTCTTCTGGTCACAGACCACTGAAGTTAGGCCGATTATATTTTCAGTGGTCGATAAAAAGGTTTGTGGGTTCGTTATTATCTATTTTTTTTACCCAACTACGATAAAACCAAAAGGAATGGTTATGATTTTGATGTATGTGTGTATGTATATTTGAATTTACGCATGTTCCACTGTAGCGCCTGAATAACTGAGCTGATTTTGATGAGCTAGTGTTTTTGATTGATTCATTATTATTGTCCGGTTGATATATATTTACCTGCATTCTGCCTGCATTCGAAGGCAAACAAACAAAACAATATGACGGACATTACATCCAGTTTTCCGTACTTGGTTCCTTAGTTTCGTATTACAGTTTTAACTTTTTTCTTCAAATATGTGAATATAGTATCTACCTGGGAAAGCCAAAAAAGATTGGTTGTCTGTAAAGTCGGTTTACGAACGATGGTTTTTCGTAATAACGTCATAAAGAAACATTGATGAAAAATTGCATACTTTTAATGAATTGAATTGAATTATTATACCTGAATTAACATTATTTTGTATAATACAAAGAAGGAGTTAATTGAAAATTACAATTTTCTCTAGTCACAAGTCAACTCTTGGGCCGATCGTGCCTCTCAATCGCTCGTTCCGCGCTCTCGCTTGCACGCGCAGGCTCAGGCGGAACGTGACAATTTTTCGTGCGTGCAGCCGGTGTTCATCGATTTATAAGACATTATCATGTCAAAAACGTGTAAAATATTTCAAAGAATCTGTGTTTTTAAGTTTAACGGACAAGATAGACTTTATGTCAACGGTAGAGTAAAACGTCATTTTGTAACAGTCGTCGACGGCCGACTTGAATCGCACGTGTAGTAAAGAAGAACATGATCTTGCCAGGACAGCCTGCATCCAGCGCCTGCTTGCGAACCGCCTGTTATCGTACACCTAATGCGGGATCCTCCAATGCTGCGTTATCGCCATTCCAGAACCTTGGGTTCCCAACGCCCATCAGTTCTTCGAGCTATGTGCCCTGACTATTGCCATTTTAACTATGCAAATCGATCAAATATGATCGAGCGAAGTAACGGCTGGATCATGCGTCATGCTCGTGAACGGGTTCCACCGGTGGGAATGGGGCTACTTTCTATCTGCCCGTCTTAACATGAATTGAATTTTAGTACGCTTTTTTGGAACTTCCCTTCATTGTGGAAATATTAAATTATATTCTATTCTAACAAAGTTGCATGGGTTAAATCGGCTTGACATCTAGCTGGCCACAGGCTATACAAAAAACTTATTACAATGTAATAGTACGTAGTACTATTATATATTCTGTGGTAATAGTTACATAATAATACTGTAAAATGATTATTTTGAAAAAAGCAACTGCTGAGTTTCTTGCCGGCTCTTCTCAGCAGAATCCGCTTTCCGAACCGGTGGTAGAGTCATGACGTGTCATAAGAGCCACAAGTTGGCCTACGTAAAATAAATAATTTTGAATTTTGAATTTTGATGAGCTATTTCTTAGTTTATAACGGATCAACTTTCAGTTTTGTTTGTTGTAGAAATTAAAAAAATTCAAAACGGTCGTGGATGCCCTCGAACCGGGCTTACGACCGGAGTGGCACAAGGCCACCCTGATGATGGAACCGCGGCCTGGCGTGCAAGTGCTTCTCCTGTACATGGGCACGCCGGGGGCATTCCGAGGAATTGTTAAAATGGAACATCGCCATAAAGGTACATCCTTCCCTAGTATGTGTATAATAATAAGCTGACGGATTTAAAGCGAGATTTAAAGACGGACCGTTTAAATTTCTGTTTCATAATAGAGGAGAGGAGATAAGTCTATCTGGCAGTAGAACTCAAAAAGATATCACACAGATTTATCCAGCAGATATTTTATTTATTTATAGATATATATATATATATATATATATATATGTATGTATATATATATATATATATATATATTTGGTAATTTATCAGCAAGTGGTGAAACAGGCCATAAATCTTCTTCTTTATCAACCGATAGTCGTCCACAGCTGGACATAGGTCTCTTGCATGATCTTCCAAAGGTCTCGGTCTTGCGCCATCTGAATCCAGCGGCTCCCTGCGACTCGTTTAATGTCGTCGGTCCACACACCCTAGTAGCAACTTGCGTTGGCTGTTAGTTGGGCCTTTGTTCTTAGTTTGGCTGGCCATCAGTAGGTATGACTTGTCAGTTGTCATCCCTAAAAATGGTGATGCCAACCATAGAAAAGCGGGATGTGGTTGGCCTTACGAAAGGACTTAGTCGCCATCACCACTCTCTCCCAACCGTTGGCTACCGTTGGCCACAAAACCCCAACGAAAATTGCTACGGGGGTAAAGGAGCGCATCTTCATGTAGAGCTCCAACAGTCAACCTCGCCTGCCTGCGGTGCCCCCTGCTGGACTACTAACAAGGTGCTGAAAACCAAGAAGTGGCGGTTCATACTAGCTAGACTGAATAAACACAGGCTGATGTCGGGCAGCAGCGACATCGGTGCGATCAGTCTAGCCATGCGATGACCAACACGCCTGCCCAGCGTGGTCATTATGAGCAAAACCTTAATATAATAATATGGTTTACATCCTACTAATATGCGAAAGTTTGTGAGGATGGATGGATGTTTGTTAATCTTTAACGAATGAACCGATTTGGCTGAAATTTAGAATGGAAATAGCACATACCCGGGATTAGCTTATAGGCTACATTTTATTCTGAAAAATTTAAGAGTTCCGGTTAAAAAACCTTGATCCACGCGGACGAAGTCGCGGGCATCCTTTAGTAATAAATATTGCCAAAGCTAATCTACAATTCAATTAATTCAATTCATTCATAAACTTTTAGCAGTGCCAACTGGGCAGATTGTTTCACCAACATGTCATGTTGATGAAGGCACGAAGGAGATGGAGCGGTGTAATGATGTTGCAAATTTTGATCAGCTGGGTATCTATAAAGAGTTGTTTTTTATGTGTGGGTTCATAATCTACAACAAGAAAACGACACAAATATTTATAAATGTGTAGGCGCCAGGATGGCCTATATCATGGGGTATTATGGCTGAGCGATGATATGTGTACGTTTAATGAAACTTGACAACTGAATTCTTCTTTGAACACAAAATTATAATCTTCAATCAAACAAATCATTCAACTACAACTTGATAATTCTTCCGGTAGTTTGATAATTCACTTTGAGCAGTAATTCCTTAGATCAGAATATTTAAAACAGCGACTCGTTGCAGCTGTGGTGCGCCGGTTGCCAAAAGATTGTTTTCTAGTGGCTTCCTCGCTACCATCTACGCAAGCTCCGCTAGAGGGCCTGCCAGTGCCCTCTGGTGATAGACGCGCCGTCAAATGCAATATAATATTATGTATTAAACCAGAAACTCTCTATCAAATGTCAAAACGGAACGCGCATTATTTAAAGGAGTTTAATCGATAATTTAAATTGATTAACTGTATCACTTTTAAAACTAATACCGCGGAAGTATATTTTACTTATTTTGGAAGATTGGTATGAAAAAAAGAAACGTGTCAAGGGACACCCGGATGGAACGTAGTACCTTAGTAGTAGTATTTTAGTGAAGGAATTGTAATAAACTAGTGGTGTCATCTAGTATTAAATTGATTAACTACGATGAATTATTTTTAGTTTATTTCTATTGCACTGATACAACACCAAAGAGTTACTCTGGTGGAGTTACTGTTTTTTCACAGATGGCGTTATCCAATTTATACAATAAAAAATTAGGGAAAAATTCCACATTTAGAAATTATTTAAAATAAAATTGAATATAGAAAATTCAGTCTGTCGAGCTGGGATTCGAACCATCGACGTTGAATTTATAGGCGACTCTCCTAACCACTAGGCCATGCAGACGCCGAGTTCTAAGGCGAAAATACCGAATACAGTGCAAAATTCACATTCAACAAAAAATGACGTTTCAAAAATGTGTCGTGTCGGTTTCCTTAATTTTTAGGGTTCCGTACCCAAAGGGTACCAACGGGACCCTATTACTAAGCCTACGCTGTCCGTCCGTCCGTCCGTCCGTCCGTCCATCCGTCCGTCTGTCAGCGGGCTGTATCTCGTAAACCGTAATAGATAGACAGATGAAATTTTCACATATTATGTATTTCTATTGCCGTTATAACAACAAATAATAAAAATTAAATTAAATTAAAAAAATTAAATTAAAATCTTTCCATGGGTACATGGAAATATTTTTATTTAATTTTTTTTAACGGAACCCTAAAAGAGCGAGGCCCGACTCGCACTTGGCCGATTTTTTATTTCCGTCTAGCCCCCTTCCGTACTGCGCGATAAGGAACTACGTTCCAATAATTTATTTTCAGTACAGGCAACATCCCAATCATGATTGCTGAATTCAGTTTTAAGGATACAGAAATACACTTTAAAAATATAATTAAAAAACTTAAAATAAGTACTTGCGGGTAATATAGCACAAAATCAATTATACACACATCAAAAGTGTCTAGGGATCAAGCATTTTTATGCGGATTTCTTGAGATTGAGATGTGGCTTTGTAATAAATTTATGATTTTATAAATTTATATGGATCCTTTTTGGTGCATTTCATAATTTCATAATCAGCGATTAAAATCCTGCCAGGAAGTCCATCCTTATAGTGGTGGAACCATCATGGTATGGGCGGGTATTTGGATCGGCGGAAGAACTGAGTTGATTTGGATCAGAGGCAACCTCAACGCTCAAATTTATGCTGAGACGATTGTATCAGACGTCATCGTTCCTCTACAAGTGCAAATCGGTCCCTTATTTCAGTTAATGCATGATAATGCACGACCGCACACCGCAAGAGTTGTAAGACAGACTCTCGCCGCAGCTAACATCAATGTCCTGCCCTGGCCTGCTCAGTCGCCAGACTTGAACCCGATTGAGCATGCATGGGATATGCTACAGAGAAGAGCTCTGCCGAATATGGAGGGTATCCAGTGGCAAGAAGACCTTTTTTTGTTGTTGCAACGAACATGGGCGGCCATTCCACAGCGTGATTTGGATGAACTCATTTTGAGTATGCCAAACCGATGTTCTTGTGTTGTTAGTGTTCGCGGTAGAAACACGGATTATTAATTGTTTAAGTTACCCAATAAAATTTTAAAGAAAACTGTTATTTCAGTCTTTTTTTCGAACTTTAATGTTAGTGGTTCAAATGTCAAAAATCCATTTATTAGGAAAATGGCAAATTTCTTTATTAATGCAAAGGTGACTTGGTTTATCGTTATTGTGACAAACGAAAACACTTTATTTGATGAATCCTTAAAGAAAATTTTAATTAATATCAATCAGGAGAAAAGTTATTGCAAAAATATATGTTGATCCCTAGACACTTTTGATGTGTGTAGAAACCAGAAATTGTTTTCAAAGGTCTGCTCAAATCTTTGTCTACTTATTAATTAATTATTACACATATTTGAACTTAAATGGCAATATTTATTCAATAAGGGAGCGATTGTTGTTGTAAACCCTCAATCAAATATCCCGACTTAGACGGGGAGTATCGACTATTCGATTGAATCTCAGATCGGACTGAATTCATGTCAAAGCTAATACGAATAATAATTCAAGATAGGTATTCCGCACCATCGAACAAGTCAATTTTGAATTCAATTAAAGTTACGAGTACATCAAAGCTTAAATTACTAATCTTAAATAATTTCTTGAAATTCTAATAAATTTTTAGTAAATACCATATATATAGTAAGTACCGTATAACCGTAGTAATATTATCAATGCGAAAGTAACTCTCTGTGTGTCTGTACCTATACATATATGTTATCTTTTCACGCCTAAACTGCAAAACCGATTTAGACAAAATGTGGTAGGTTGTGATAGCTTGCATATATAGGTGACTTTTACAACTGAAGTGGAAATAGGCGGGACACAGTTCGAGTGTTGGTGTTGGAGTGGCGATCCCGCATCAAGCGGAAGCGCAGTGTTGGCAGACCCACAATTACATTAACAACATACAATATAAATTCAAGACCGATGGCATCAAACTAGTCGCAGGAAGCCGCTGGATTCAGGCGGCGCAAGAGCAAGGCCTGTGGAAATTCATGCAAGAAGACCTTTGACGTCTATCGGTAGATAAGGAGGAGGAGGTGACTTTTTTATAATTGGGAAAATCAAGGAGACCCCACACGATTTCTAAAAAATCTAAATCAACAAGTATCTTTTAAAATTGCATGTGCCACCGCCGTCTTGAGACTTCCATGAGGTGACTTCTAACACTGCAGTTCCCAGTGGTGCTCAAATGGACTCCCCAATCGAGCTTGTGGGATCCAACGTCTATCGGTCCTTCGAGTTATATGCCCTGCCCATTTCAGGATCGAGACTCGATGATCTATATTTATGACTCTGGTTCTCCTGCGGGTCTCCTTATTTCTGACTTGATCATAAAATAAATATATAAGTTATATATTCCGAGCATATTCTCATGCCAACTTATTCTTTGTAATAAGTTCGCGGTTGTCACCGTAGTAAGTACGAGTACCAATAACTTACAAGTTATCACAAACATGGAAATAAAAAAGAAATGAGAAAGACATTACAAAACCTGTGGCACCGCATGGTGCTCAAAAATTTCAAACATTTAAATAAACATAATGTGTTTTTATGTGTCAGGACCTGCGCTTTTTTTCAGTCCTCGTCGAGATTGAACTGTGTAATAAAGGTGTGACGGTAATACCCACAGAATGTACCCTCCCGCGCCATTTCCGGCCCTAACTTTCACGACTTGACTCATAATGATAATAAACAGGCTGCCTTTTAAACGGGTTTTTTCTCACATCATGTTCTGCTAACGTTTACTGTAATAGGGAAACTCGTTAGTCGTCTAGCAACGAATAAATAATATTTACAAAATATATAACCATTTTGCAAGGTAAACCCGTGAAAGATATACTAACTGCTAAGGTGTGGGACGGCTTCCGTATTTTCTGCCACGTTTACCTAGGTAGAGTAGGTAGGTACATTAGGTAGAGCAGGTAATTCTGAATCGCATTCAAATCGGTCGATCCGTTAGATAGGTACATCACACACTGACAGACAGACAGACAAAGGGGTCAAACTTATAACACACGCCTCTTCTTGCACCGGAAATATAAAAAAGTTGTACATTAGTCTCTTTGGTTCTCTCAGCAAAACTCCAAGCTTTAAATACGAGTCTAATGGGGGCGGAAGTTGACACGTTTAACATTCCTCAAATCTCTTAAAAAACCGTACCTACCTAATGTATTTTATGATCTCAACACTTGTACTTTTTAGAAACAAGGAGCCTGTAATGACCATTATTATTGAACCATTGCTGTATCAGTCGTTGCTTTTTATTTCAGAACGGCCACATCCGCCACCCCATTTAAAGCTTGCTGATTTACGGTTTAAATTAGTCGGGCGATACATGGGTATGATGTGCTGTGAAGACCTCACTGCCTTCGTGTTGGTGAGAGTTGATGAGGTGCCGCTGACGGAGCAAGAGTGTGTGGGTATAGCGTCCCTACTTGGCTTTAGAGGACCAGGTGGCAGATCGTACTTATATGTGAAGAATTTGACGCGAACTGATCTATGAATCTATAATACCTTGAAGTTTACATGTGTGATCGATTATAGACCTTACCGGAACTAAACATCCGTTTCAATCGATGGACATCCACTGCTTGACGAAGGTCTCTTAGAACGATTCTCTCAGGTCATGGTCTTGCATCTAGCTCTCTCGATTACGAGATTTGCTAAAAATGATTTTTACAGTAGCAGTGACGATTGCAATCGCCTCTGATTGGCCGATACTCCCTCGCTATTGGCTAAAATGCATTGTTGCAGAAAGAACGAAATAAATTCAGGCAATCGCTACAATTGAGACTGTAAACGATTGATGCAGCTTTTACATAATAATAAGCCTGCAGCATTTCCATATTGTACCGTTTGTATCAACCAGCTTTTGTGACTCTTTTGGGGTCAGTCACCTTTATAATATTTATTGCTCATTATAAATCTTGTGAAAACCGTATCAGAATTTTTAAAGTAGTTTAGAAGAACCAAAAACACAAATAGACACATAGAAGCTTTTTAAATTCTACTTATTTAATCTAGCTACGAGTAATTCAAACTTGGACTAGTGGTTGTATTGTACATCGGCATACCAAATTGTAAATCTGTCCTAACGATAATCCTTGTGGTCAGTGAAGCGGTGACTCGGTCTACCGAGTGGTCTACCACGCAAACCACTTCGAAACCTAATTGTACTGTAGGTAACTGATGTACATGTAGATATTACATTACCTAGCTTGTATTAGCTGCCACATGGCAAGCACAAAAATGGCAACATTTTCAGGTATAAAATATTTATCAGTTGTAGGTAGTTTTATTTGTTGCAGTTGCAATGTTACGGAAGTTTATATTGGTAAAATGTTTTCATTGCAGTATTTTCGTGCAAAATAATTTGGCTAGAACAAAATAACATAAATTTCCCTATAAAAATATTAATGTTGTAAAGGGAATGAATATTATATATTTGTGTTATTATATATTTTTGCTTGTGTGATATTAAGAAACTGGAATAATACTTGCAAAAGCAGTAAAATTAACATAGCATTTGGCTCAGTAGAATAATGTTATTATTGTATATGATAGTGTATTGTTTAATTAAGATGTAAGAACAATAAAAATTTGAGATTTATGAATCTAGTAAAATATTCATCTTTACCGTTTGTTTCTAATTAATTGTTGTTGTCTTAAGTTTTAAGTTCCTACCTATTCTCAAATATTACGTAGCTATTTCACTAATAAAGCTTTGAAAGCAACTTTAGCTAATTTAATTATTTTTATTCTCTCAATCTAAATTTATAATTTCTTAATTTTCGTATGCAAGTGTTTGAGCGTTGGCAACGAGCATACACCTAAGTTCCATTAGTTTCCTGGTGCAAGGATAATGGTACTTTCCTTTGCATAATTACTATTATAAGCAAATATTTTTTTAATGAAAATAATAATATAATATAACATTTAAAAATTAAAGAAATAGCATATAATTGAATATATTATATTATATTATGTAGCAAATATTAGGTCCTTACATATGAAATTGGCGTTTTGTCGTACTGGCCACTTTGATCTCAAATATCTCCTCTTTGGTTAGGAATTCCAATTTCAAATTTATACAGCTATTTACTCATGCTTTTGTGTTTTGAAACCCCTAATTCATTGTTTTTTCCTCTTTTGTTTTTTTCTTTGCGTCACTCAGTTTACAAAATGGAAAACTTTGCGATATCGCGTTATTAACGAGTACGAGTTCCATCGTGGCACCAGTGCTGCAGAAACGGCTCGGATAAATGATATGTATGGCGGCGGTGTCGCAAAAGAAAACACAGTTCGTTTTGGGTTGTAACGTTTTCGTTCTGGAAATTTCGATCTGCAGAACAAGCCCCATGGACGGCCGGAGACCAAAGTTGATATTGAAGAATTGAAGGCTATCGTGGAAGCGGATCCATCGCAAACCACGTCCAAGCTAGCTGCAGTGTGTGTGCTGCGGTGTGTGATAAAAGTGTTTTGATCCACTTGAAGCAAATTGGGAAGGTGAAAAAGCTTGAAAGGTGGGTACCTCATGAATTGAGTGCAGCAAACCGACAAACGCGCGTCGACTGCTGCGTTACATTACTCAACCGGCACAAAAATAAATTTTATTTAAGGGATTTTAAATCGAATCATTACCTGTGATGAAAAGTGGACCCTGTACGATGATAGGAAACGCTCATCGCATCTGGGCAGACGATTACGGCGGATGTCTATTGTCAGCAACTACAAACCATGATGGAAAAGCCAGCTGCTAAACAACCGAGGCTGGTCAATCGCTCTAGGCCACTGCTGCTTCAGGACAACGCTAGACCACACACTGCACAACAGACGGCTACCAAATTAGAGGAGCTTCAATTGGAATGTCTAAGACATCCACCGTACTCCCCGGACCTTGCTCCAACAGATTACCATTTTTTCGAAATTTGGATAACTTCTTTCAAGGGAAAAAATTCAATTCCGATGGGGCAGTCCAAAGCGCCTTCAAAGATTTTATTGATTCCCGTCCGAATGGATTTTTTTAGTATAGGGATCAATAAACTACCTATGAGATGGCAAAAGTGCATAGATAGCAATGGTACATACTTTGATTAAATAAATATATAATATTAAAAAAAAAACGACTTTATGTTCCACCCTTACAAAACGCCAATTTCATATGTAAGCATATTCTTATGTATATTTCATATACATAAGAATATGCAACTATAATAATAAGATTGTAACATGTTACATTATACATATTATATTAATATATCTACTAGTTAATATTACAAAGTCGTAAAATATGTAACAGTAAAAACTCTTATCCATCAAAACTACTTTTAACTTCACAAAACAATCAGCAACTATTGACTAAAAGTAGATAGTTATCGGTTAAAAAGGTTTTGGTTAAAATATTAGTTGGATCACTTTCAAAAAGTATATTCACGATATTCTAGCAGTTTTATAAATGGGCTATGTCCGAAGGATCGCTTCATCATTGTCTCTTCATTCAGCTTCATCTACTCGACTTAAGTTATGCTACGAAGGTTGCAGCTCGTTCGTTTACCACCTCTCCCCTTCGCTAGCATGACCTCGTGGGTTTGATTCATTTAGGAGTTAGGACGTCCTTCTGGCTTCGTGCTTTATAAAATCACTCTAGGGCAGACAAGACCAAGTGGAGTCGGGGTGTTTAGATTTTACCTATGACGTATTTTCACAAACCCCTCATTTGTTTTAAGAAGAGTCTTGAAGAATACGACTCGTTAAAATACCTTTGACAGAAATTTTAGTCAAAAATACTTTTCTACAAATTTCTACAAAAACTTGTAGTCGAAAGTATTTTAATCGGCTATTTGCAGTTAAAAGTCGATTATGAGTTTTGACTTGGACTTATATAATATTATATTTTATTTTTAGGGTGTATAAAATGGTATCTACCGTATAGCTGCACCAACTCATTATTTTCCGTTTATCTCGGTGGATACTTGAAAACATGTCTCTTTGTTGAGCCCAGTAGGTATATTATGATGATAATCTCGCTAAACTTAGGTGGAAAATTCAAAATAATAAACCTTTACTAAAAGTCCACCCTTTATGAACACCCTTTAAGTCAGATAGCAACCGCTTCCTGTAACTATTAGGCTGTGAAATCTGGATTAGAATAATAAGCAGCCCCTGATTAAATGCCGGGTCCAGCCCTTATAAATAGCAGGGAAGTACAAAGACCGTAAGATTGCAATCGCTTAAATTTTCTATGGGCGGTGTGGACACCAGCTCAACCGAACTCTACAATGAATGAAAGGAAGAAAGTTAATTCGCATTTCAAGTAGATAGTGGCCTGTATGTTTAAGTAACAACTAGAATATGGATTATTTTAATGGAAGGATTTTATCTAATAATATTTACCGGTTTGATAGGTATGAAGAGCGTTTTATCCTAAAGTGGTAGATTTTTGAACAGGAACTTATACTTTCAGTTGTATACATCTTCTTCTATATATATAAAAGAAAGTGGTGTTAGTTACACTATTTATAACTCAAGAACGGATGAACCGATTAGGCTGAAATTTCGTGTAGAGGTAGCTTAGAACCAGGAGACGGACATAGGATACTTTTTATCCCGTTCGACCGCGTTTCCGTCATGTCACTATAAAACGTGGTATAAGAAAAACGCATCTGACATGGAATAACAAAACGCAAATGACAGTGGAATAACAAAACGTAAATGACAGCTAAACGTAATTTTGTCTTTGGTTAAGTGTGGTAAAAAATTTGACAATTATAAAAAGTGTTATAATAAAGCATTACTGATATTATAAATGCGAAAGTGTGTTTGTTTGTTGGTTTGTTCTTCAATCACGTCGCAACAGAACAGCGGATAGATGCGATTTTTTTGCATGAGTATAGTAATGGATGTAGTAGTGGTTCCTCAGACCGGGAGAGCTACTTTTTATCTCGGATAATGAAAGAGTTCCCGCGGGATTTTTAAAAACTAAATCCATGCGGACGAAGTCGCGGGCATCAGCTAGTCTTGATATAAATAGTAGAAGCACTCGTAGCAAATTCTGACTTTAAAGATATTGTGATAGACAAGACTGTGTCAGGATGATCAGATTACGTTCTGAAGCTATGAAATGTACTGTGAAATATTCTGCTGATATTTTATTCCAGGAAAGAAACTTTTGTAAGGCTGCAGAATCGGGCTCTGCTAATCTGCTAATAAGGTAATCAGCAGATTAAACAGAAAGACTATACTCTGACACATTACCGGCACAGTAAGTTAACTATATGATATAATATAAAATATTATGATAAAATAAAATAAAATCTAGACTTACTGTATCCATAGATAAATTAAACTGTATCTCATGTTAAAATTATAGACCCTATTTAGAATAAACAGAGTTGGTACGGAAAGTAGAAAGTAGACGTACCGAAGTGAAATGTATGCTT
Source organism: Oeneis ivallda (assembly GCA_029955525.1). Lineage (NCBI taxonomy): Eukaryota > Metazoa > Arthropoda > Insecta > Lepidoptera > Nymphalidae > Oeneis > Oeneis ivallda. The sequence goes on along the minus strand of JARPMR010000002.1, from coordinate 15,372,426 downwards.
TTCAGTAGGTACCCACTCTACTTCGATTCACGATGTTGTTAAAGAATAATGCTCAAAACTAAGTAGATATTGTGGTCCCCATCTAATAATAAATCATTGATCCATGCTAAATCCTACCTAACCTTTAACACCGGGACCACGTTCGTGACAAAAATAACGGCTCCTATGGTAGATTGCATAAAACAACTTCTATACAATATAATATTTTTTAGTAGCGTTTTCCTTCAGCTTTTCCTGCGTTATTATTCGAATAAAAGTGAGATTCTTCAAGGTTTAGTGAACCAAATTCGATCAAAGTACTTAGGAGAAGTATACCTTATCTTATACCTTACTTACCATATACTTATTATAGGTTCTGACTTCGGTGGTTCATTCACGATGCACGCTAATAAACAGACAAATTATTTATTATTATTATATATACATAAGTATATAAAAAGAGTTACCGAATGGATACCAAGAGGAAGGAAAAGGAAAAGAGGCCGCCAAAGGAAGAGGTGGCGGGACATATTTTTGGAAAAATGCGGGCCAGACTGGATGCGACAGGTTAGAGACAGGAAGCGCTGGAAAGATTTGGGGGAGGCCTACGCCGTAGAGGCGACTTATACGTGAAATACGATATTTTTTAATTAATTATTTTCGCTAATTTACATATTATTAATTATTGACATAGAATTGTATTTTAATGTATATTTGACCTGATTATTTTACTATTTTACTTTTAATTAATGTATAATATTATATTTGACCTGATTATTTTATTATTTTAAATATTGACATAAATGATGTAATTTGTAATATTAATTTAATAAATCTTTATTTTATCAAATTATGAAAGTTAAAAGATTATATAAATTAAATTAAAGAATAATGTAACTCTAAGCGAATAGATCTAATTGTAATTCTGTAACGTATTAGAAATAAAGGGCTTTTTTATTTATTTATTTTTATTTAAGTATATATTAATGTATGTTTTATAATACACTACCATTTGCTAGCGACTTCGTTTGCGAGTATTTTCCATCGTTCACATGTAAGCACCCCTTTTATTCCAGGAAAAAATAGCCATTTTCAGTTGCTCCAAAAAATCATGACGATATTTATTTATTTATTTATTGAAAAGGTACACAAAACAGGTTGCAACCAAATATAAACGTAATACAATAACATCAGATTTGGGTTTCAGGTAACAACCCTTAATATGTGTACACAGTGGTTATAAAATTTATGCATAGAATCTACAGAAATTATAGTTATAATTACACAGTTTACTCAGTTACAGCTAGTAAAGTTAAAATATTTAAAACTTAATAAAAACTTAAAGTGAGTTTTTGAATATAAATAATGCCTGTCTAAAACTAAAGTTGTAAGTTGCTTGATTATGAGGTCAGAAAAAGTTTATGTAAGTATTTGGTTTTTAAATAGGTTTGCGTTATTATTGAAAATGACAATATTATTGTGGTTAGTTATGTTAAGATCATTAAACAGGCGGCACATGCGAACAATGGGATTGTAAAAAGAAGTATTATTTTTCTGGACACTGAGAGTGAAAGTTTTAGGATTTCTTAATCGGATACTCTACCTTCTCTATTTTTGCGTAAAAGAAAGATAAATCAACGGACACTTTGGCATTGAAACCCAATATTAAGCATGAATAGTGGAGTATTTAATGATTCTTTGTACCTCAACATTAGATACTAATATTTATTCTTATTTCTAGAAAATTCCCGGGAGCTTTTCGTCTTATCTGATTTGAAGTAGGACCTATACCAGTAGCTGGTATTTACGATTTAAATACATTTTGCTACGTGTTTATATGTAATATACTATGTTTTTGATTAGTTGATATTCAGTTACGTAATACGGAGGCAACCAATCTTCCCATTTATAATCATAATACTGGCCTAGGCAAATTTACATTCAAATAACACGTTGGTGCCTGGAGAGTCCTATATTCTATATTCAGCAGAACTTTATTTTCCTTCGAAGCGCACTAGACGTCAACAAATAAGGTTATTTTTCAACGCGGATTTTATTCATTCTAAGATTGTAGGTATAAATGCCAAGTCAACAGATCTTTTCAGTGCGATATTAAACTTGTTGATTTATTTATTTTGTTATGCGAATACTACTCGTAATAATAGAGAGAGAGAGAGAGAATTTAAGGGAATTTATCAATTTAAATTATACGAGCTTTATGTGCTATGGAATAAGAGATTAGATTGTAACTTATTTATTTGTCTAACTAACCTTTCATTACCTTACCGGCGTTTGAAGCATTTCGAAACGTGATCACACACTCAACAACCAAGCTTCACTTAATTACTTCACTACCACAATATAAAACTATAAATCTGCGCTAAACTGTGTACTAAGGGAGGAGCCCTTCGCTGTACTATTTCACCGGACTCCTAGGCTCGCTTCACTGCACCGGATCCCACCGAGGTTGGAAAACGGGTCGAAGAGGAAGACTTTTTTTTTTGTAACGAACTGTAACAACAGACAATAGAATTAGACATATTTAATACGTCTTCTTAACATAAAATAAAAAAATAAATCCTAAAAATCCTTATTATTCTTGCTAATGTCCTTATAGGTACTAATATTATAAATGACAAAGTGTATTTGTGTATGTGAGCAACGGTGATTTTTTGCATAAGTGTAGTTGAAGACCTGGAGAGTGCCACAGGCGTTTTATCCCTGAAAAACAAAGTATACAAAAAGTACCCTCAAACGTTTTTTTTTAAAACGCGAATGATGTCGCGGGCAAAAACTAGTTAAATATATTATTTTGAAAATTTTAGTAGGAGTAAGTTGTAAAGCTTACCATAAAGAAAGTTTTTGGAAGGAATGCAGGCATGATAATTTTATAGCTTTGTATAGTAATTAAATTGGGATGGCTATAATACTAGGAGGGTATATAAGAGTGAAAGAGATAAATACGACGTATGGCTTGGAACTGCAAAACAAAAACTGCATTAAGTGGGCTCCGCTTGAAGACGTGCTTCATCAGCATTTCATCGCTGCATTCGCATTCTGAACCTTCCCTTTGCAACGACTCGCTGCATTTGCCAACTTTTTCTCTCCATACTTTATGGTTCCTTAAGCTTCAAAGCACTTCACCAAAGTTGGGTCTAACAAAATAGAAATAAACTAGATAGACTTATTTAGTTTAATTTCTTTTAATAAGTATATTTCTTATTCTCGAAATTAAAATTAAAATATGCCTAAATTATATACAACTAACAAAATTAAAACTAAAATAAAAATTAAATAAAATCTAAAACCCCATCGAAGTCACTGCAGTGTGGCATAGTACCCAAGATGCTGGCAGCATTACCCCTTTGGATGGCCAAGCTAATCCTTTGGCCAAGGTAGCTGCCAGCTCTTGGATCCCCGGTAGACTCGATCACCTTTTTAGATAGCTCTACAAAAAGCGCTCGAGCCTCCGGGCCCCACGGCCCCAGGGTCTCTACACCAAAAGGCACAAATATGAAACCACTGTCAAGTTTTTCATATTTGCGCCTCTTAGCCTGTTCGGCGCTAGTAGCCGCTGCACCCGCCACAGAGGAGGTTGCATGGATGTGGGATGCAGCTAGAGTATCTACACAGGTGGCATCCCACACAAGCGACCTCCCTGTCCTCCAAGGAACAAGCGTCATACCATCAGGTCTCTTGCCATCACTACGTGCCAAACCAATAGGTTCTAATACAGCTGGCACGTAAGCAGTAGCAAGAGACCTGCGGATGATGTCGTTGAGGGCATTGTGGCGGGAGAAACGACCAGCGCTCTTCGAACAGGAGAGCCCGTGATGACCGTAAGCGTCGACGTGGTCACCGCAGTGGCAACGGTGAGGCTGGGTTATTTTGGCGCCGAGCCTAAGACCAACTACCACTGCAAGAGTGGCGTGGTTTAAAAGAGTACCCAGATTAGCAGAAGGGAGAGCATGGAGCCAGTGTCCGGATTCTTTCGCAGAGACAGCGAGAAGACGAGCACGGTCTTTAGAATTTGCTTGCATTAACATTGCATCAAAAGTTTTTTTACAAATAATGTCATCCCACTGTCTCTGGGAAGGAAGAGAAACCGGCAATTGATTTGGGCTAATCGCTGACCATCCATTTCTTGATTCTGCCAAGTACGACACCTCAATTGATCCCAAAGACTGGGATATAATTTTTTCAAAGAGAGTGTGTGTACTATAAGCAGTGGAAAGAAATGCTGGCAGTGAGACACTAGAAATTTTGCGGAAATTATTATGTAATATATAGTAACATTATTGCTTGAACTAGATTGAAGCAAAAACTAACTTACAAATTAGGTAGAAAATTATTTGCGATTTCCTTGGTTTGATTTGATCTTCTGGGTCAATATTATATTTTGGTCGTTGGTTTGTGGCTACTATGACAAGTCGAAACTCTACGTTCACGGGTTCGGAAAGTAGATTTTGCTCAAAAGTGAATTTCTCAAGTGGTTGCTCTTTTTCTATACAGTGCTATGCTATGTATGCAATGTTTCCACAATGAGGGGCAGTTCCATAAATGCATACTTAAAATTCAATGCAGGCAAACAGAAAGTAGCCCCATTCCCGCCGGTGGAACCCGTTTAAGAGCATGACGCATGATCCAGCCTTTGCTTCGCTCAACCATATTTGAGCCATACTTATCTTATGCCATATTTTTGCCTTCCTATCCCGAGCCCTGCTAATATTTAAACGCCAAAGTTTATTTATTTCTTGGTTTGTTCATCATTCACTGAGCAACGGAGTTGCTTGTATGGAAATAGTTGAAGACCTGCAGGATGACACAGGCTACTTTTTATTCCAGAAAAACAAAGGATTCTTTTCGAAATTTCTTAAAACCTACGCGGTACGGTAAGATGAAGTTGCGAGCAAAAGCTATCACATTAATTATAAGTAAAACAGTGGTGACATTATGAGTGTATTATGTATTTAATTTGCATAGTGCGTCACTGCGTTTTAAGGTAATATAATATTCTAAAGTGCCATCGTTCAGCCCCTCGACAGGAGGCCTTTCTGAAAGCTTGTTTTATTAAATGAGAAGATTTACTGTGATTTCAGCAGCCTTACTGGGTTCCATTTAATATTAACCGAGAAATTTCATGTCTTAGATATTAAGCCCAAGTTCACATGTCATGGTTAATTAATACTTGATTACAATATTTTCCATTATGTAATTATTTCTACTAAACAAACGACTTGAAGAAATAATTAAAAATAATGTACTAAATTGCAAGAGTTCCATAGGTGTAAGTTACACTATCGTAAGTTACGAAAGTATGCGTTAGTAGTAGAAGTTATTCTAGTGAAATGCATGGAATAAAATTATCGATGTAGGGTAGTTACTCAATGGATTTAATATAGACTGTATGGAATTCCGTAATTATTTAAATTTTATTCATGAAAATAAAGCGTTGATAAGACTTAGGTCTCCTTTTCAGAGCCCGGGCTAAAAATAATCAATGACGATAAATTAAGTGGTTTTAAACAATTAAATATCACCCAAAGTTCTCAAAGGTGATGAAGTCTGCCAAATCGCACTTGGCCAGCGTGGTGGAAATGTCTTATAAACTCTTCTCATTCGAAAAGAGACCTTTGCTCAGAAGTAGGCTGGCGATAGCTTGAAATGAATGAAAAGTGAAAAAGCACGTATGAGTTGACTTCAAAGATACGTTGGAAAAGACATAAGTAATACTAAACTTATCAGTAAACCTAAAAACTTGTGCGATACATTCCATATATTTAGTTGTTACGTCCATCAATATATTTTACCTAATATATGAAGCCGGTTTGTGGTTGAAAGGCATTTGTTAGGTTGTAAGGTTTTTGTTATTTTTGTCATCATCATAATTCATATAACAAAGGTTACATTGTTTACTTAATAAATAGAAACTAAATTGTAGGCAGGGAAAATATTCTGTATCCAGCACAAAGTAAACTTAAGCCGTACGGACTTATTATTATTTTCTGCTCGAAATAAGATACCTTCGTCAAAATGGTTCTCTTCTAAATCCATTGAGTCCTAAGTCCCACCGAAAAATGATACGAATCAGATAATATTGCCGCCAGCACGTCTTTCCATTTACAGTATTTCGGGGGAATTTCTATTAGTAAACGTAAATACTTTGTAGGTATTTTCCCATTCTTTCCCATTTGACGCTGCTATAAAAAAGTTCTTTGTAAAATGAACGTTTTTGACTCCGAAACAACACTTAACTTACTGTGTTCGAGTTGACGATAAAACAGACGTACCTACTTTTTATTTATATGAAAACCGTTTGCCGTTAAATTGAAAAAGTCGTGCTGCTCATGCTGTTACTTTGTCTTGTGTTTTCTGACTTTCTCAAGGTGCTTATGGTACTAGCTTTTGCCTGCGACTTCTTCCATTCAATCTCGGGGAATCCTTTGTTTTATGGGATAATAAGTATCTTTTGTCACTGACCTTATTTTTTAAAAGACCCTGAATTAGGTCAATATCTATCGAAAGGTTTTTCTTACCATGAACCTAGATTAAACGTTAAAGGTAACTCAGGAGATATTGTAGTGCACAAGTGTGTGCGCAAACGCAGTTCACTCTCTATTTCCTCAATCTTATTGTCCAATGGGATGGAAAATCCGACACAACCGGAGAGAGATCTATTGGATAAATGTAGTGGATTTTTCTGACAAGCAATTCTCAGTACTACCCTAGAATTTCGCGCTGTGGTGACCTCATGCCTGAGAGAGCACGTAAATCCGCTGAAAAACATTCGCATACTCCAGGTTGTCCACTCCTATGTTTTATTCTTTTTGATTTCGGAAATACGGAATACGGTTAAACGTAGCTATAATTCCTCCTGTGGACCGTTTCCCAAATATTTGCTTAATGAAGTCAAGTTTATAACTTGAAATAATTACTTCATCTCGACATGCGCAATATCCTTCCTCAAATATGTATAGAGCATTACATTATATTGGATTAAATAAAACATAGAACCATTACATTCCAGAGCTTTAATATTCGTATAGGTATATGAAATTATACAAAATGAAAGTTTATACACTACGTAATTCTAATTTTGTCTGTGTATATAATATGTGTGTTTTTTTTTTCGTGAAAATTATATTACTCACTCTTGCCTTAAACGACCTTCTTTAAAGACGGAAACAAGGATGCCGGAAAGGTATTCGAAACCTTCGTATCAGATTACGCACCTTGGAGTGGATGTTGATTGAATGAACTAGGTAAATAAGGATGCCTTAGAGTTAGACGATTCAGTTGGGTCATGCCAACGTTCCTAACTACTCTATCGCTGAGTGGTATAACAAATATGGTTTAACAAATATTTCGTCTTTCGCTAGCAGTTATAGGACTATGCAAGCACATACTCTTCTTTAAACTTCGAAAAAAAGGCTTTTATGAGTATGAGATTTTACAACACCTAATTCACTAAAGTAGCGGTTAAAAACTAATCCTAAATAATGCTTGACGTGGACCAAGATACAAATAGGTACATATTATGTATATTCATTCGAAAAATAAGGAACCTCTATAAATACATTGAATGGTAAATCAAATGGTTATGTAATAAATGAGGGCTATGATAAAGTTTAGGTAATATTTTCTTGATTAATTGATGATGTCAAATCACTCCATTAGCCCGTCATTTTGAGAAAACCTTTTAGTTAAAATACAGTAGGTATGTTCTTCCCGTTTCTCGGTTTACCTTTACAAAATAAAAGGATGAATAAAAATTCACTCGGGTAAAATGAATAGAACAGAATACGTGCGAGTGTGTAAACATTAAATCACTGTGAAAAAGCCGTTTGGACACAAAGGATATGGTCAATAAACAAACAAGTCTCGTGGCAGATAACCCGCTTTCGAATAAAATAAATTATGAGAAAGGAATGTATATGTTATTTTATGTGCTATAGGTTATATTTTCAGAGGGCTCGTTCTAGAAGTTTTATCCGCAAATAATGTCGGTCATTTTTAATCCGATATCTAATTTTTCTCGGCCCCACCTACATAATGCAGCGACTAATAAACTGGTCACGTGGCCGTTATTTATTGTTGTACTCGCAGAAGAACAGCGAGCAAAATATCCATGCCTCTCTAATCTTGTTTGACGTCCGACCCTCTGGAGCTATACGGTCCTATTTCAACCGACTCGGAAGCAATTATGAAAAATTCATTTCTTGGATTCAAACAAAGTGAGAATCACTTCGATTTTTGATTCTCTTTATTGGATTAAAAATATCAAATTTCAAAACCTCTATTTTTAAGATACAATACACACGTATGTATACCGATTTAATTTACCTGTACTTGTCTCATTTTTCCGTAGAAATTTCTAATACAACAATAAAATATTATTATGCATACCAACAGTTTAATGGTTCAAAACATATAAAGAGTCTCGATGAAATCAATTTTCCTCATACAAATATAATATTCTTGATGCTAAAATGATAATAATGTCTCTGTCCTTAATATTGTGGGACGTTTCAACTTCTGTCGCTCCGATATCAAACACTCGGATGCAATAAAGAAAAAAATATGTTGAATATCTTTTTTTAAATGCTGAATACTTTTGATATTAGTCTAATAGTGGGGTACAGCCAGCAACAGTAACGTTGAAATACTGGAGAGGTTTTAAAGTAAGACTTTGAGAAACATGTTTAATATACATTAGTAACAAATAAATCCATCAAGATCTACAAATGAAGACAGTAAAACAGGAAATCATGTGCAACAGCATGCGGTATCAATCTAGACTTTCAGGCCATTCAAATAAACTAGCTTCACAACTGAAGGGAACTGGTAGCCTACAAATAGCCATATTGAAAAGAAAAAGTGTGTTTCACTGATCTACAACTTACTCCGAAAATGAGATACGAGTGAAGCGTCTTTGGAAAATTTGCTCAAGCTCAAGCCCAACTCTGATAGCTACTATTATCAACCATCAGAACGGCTTATTGTTACATTCAAACAGATTGCCGCGTCGCAGATTGGAAAAAAGAAAAAAAAGTCTAATAAATCGATAATATATATATTGTAAGCTGCAAAATCTCAACCAACATTAAAAATTGAGTACCTACATGAAAAATGATTAATTAATGTATCCTGCGAGACAAACATCCCTTAGCTCATGTTATAAGGATACACGCAGTTCTATGTTTCCATTCTATTTCAAATGATTAATGGCATTCGTGTTTACGTAAACTTTCTTCGTGTTAACACTCGCCCCTTTAGGTGTTGTAAAACGGAAAATTAATTCCACACAAGTTTCTATTTGTACAAATCTTATTATACAAAGGATTGCTGTGTGTGTGTGTGTTTGTACCTTTACTTTTAGTTATTATTCAAAGTGCTAAATTAACATTAATAACTCTAATCAAAAGAGCTCAAACGTACTCAATGCAATGCAATTTAATCCACTCATTTCCACTCATTGTGGAAACACTGCATACATAGCATAGTATCAATTAAGAATTGTAAACTTGTTTTGAAAAGAGCAACCGCCAAGTTTCTTGCTGGTTCTTCTCGGCAGGAAGGGCATTCCGAACCAGTGGTAGACTCATCGACGATTCAAAAGCACTTGTAAAAAAGTTTATTTGAATAAAAAACATTTCTATTCTATTCTAATAATTATATTCTGATTTCGGTGTAAGTTTACATCTAGATATACATTTGTATACAAAGGCAAAGGGTGGAACGCATGTCGCTGCACAATCCCTAAAAATTACCTAGATGTGACACTATTTCAAAATTGTGTCAACACGACGCAACGGCAACGGGAGGTGGACTCACAGCGGCCGCTAAAGCAACGTTTGCGGGCGGCGGCAGTCGGCGGCAGTCGGCGTTCGTCGCCCGACCATCCTCCGGTCCGGTGAATACAGCCTCCTCGTCTCCCTTGTATGGATTAATCGCAGCTAACAGAGAACGGACCCAGTGCGACCCACGCGTTCCCCGCGGCCGCTCGCTCAGCGTAGGCCGATCGCCGCACTTTGTCCCGCGTAGCGCGCCCGTAGCTCACTCGAGCTACGGAATCGTAACCTTTCACCCGCTACATCGGGTTTGCCTTTCGCGAAGCTATTTAAAAGCATGCCATTAATACATCCCCTTTTGTGTTTAAATGACAAGACTAATGTCACGTTGGAATACCATGGAGAGGCATCGGTGATCTTATTCGTGTAATTCTTCGTGCTATTTAAGTGCTAGATTAATTGTTTGTTTAGAGTAAGTATACTTGTTTAATTCGTATTCAGCAGGTGGTACCTACTGAACATCTACCCAACTACAAGGTACCTCAGTAAAAGTTTTTGTTTTGAACTGTATCTGAATTTATTAACAAATCTTTACATAAATGTTGGGTAAAGTTTATTATGTATCATTCGTGATTACTTATTATAATTATTTCACTTAAATCAGCTTGTATGTATATCAGGTTACATATTATTTTTATGAATTTATTTTTACACCTATATTAAAGTAAGTTTTAACAATGCTATACATACGTTAATGGAGACGTTATGGAGGAATATCGATCATTAACCTATCAAATACATCTAAGGCCGACTTGCACTAAACTGCATAATCATGTTTATTTAGTTAAACTTTGTAAAGCTGTCACTTTTTGACAATACTATTTCAGAGTTGACATGAGAAGAAAAGTAGAAAATTTTACTAAACATGATTAAACAGTTTGGTGCACTAAACTGCATAATCATGTTTGTTTAGTTAAACATTGTAAAGCTGTCACTTTTTGACAATACTATTTCAGAGTTGACATGAGAAGAAAAATAGAAAATTTTACTAAACATGATTAAACAGTTTGGTGCAAGTCGGCCTAAGTGTTTTTACGAGTTAGTAGGTAAATAATTAATTTTTCTTTCTGATATAAAAAACTACTTCGGTACTGGGTACTTTAATATCATGACTATATTTTAGGTATAATATATCCACTGGCTGGTAAAGTACGTTATGGGCCTTAATTAGCATTAGCATAATGTGCAAAACATCTTTATAATAGAAGCATTGTTTTGGATAATGATACGTGAAACCCTGGCCTGATTTATTCCTAAATTTGCTTTCATCAGCATTTGCAAATTAACGTCATTACATTCCTTATTAAATAAACATTTTCATAAATGAAACATTCTATTTATTACTTTTATTAGCAGAATATAATATCTATTATTTACTAAACTAAGATACAGCATTGTATAATTCAGATTTATTTTTAGTAGTTAATAGACCAATTTCTGTTTTTCTATTTAATACTAGATGATGCCCGCGACTTCGTCCGCGTGGATTAAGGTTTTTTGATTCCCGCGAGAACTTTTAAATTTTCCGGGAAATGTAGCCTTTGTGTTAATCCTGGGTATGAGCTATCTCTATTCCGAATTTTAGCCAAATCGGTTCATTTGTTGTGGAAAGAGTAACAAACATCCATCCATACATCCATACCTCCATCCATACATCCATCCATCCATCCATCCATACATCCATCCTCACAAACTTTCACATTTATAATATTAGTAGGAGAGTAGGATACCACCATAATTTAACTAGTTTTTTCAGCGATCCCTGCCATCTGGTGATAAATGACCATATAGATAAGTCTAGGCAGTAAATTATTTCCTTTCATATTACTATTTATTACTAGCTGTCACCCGCGACTTCGTCTGCGCGGATTTAGTTTTTGAAATTTCGCAGGAATTCGTTGATTTTTTTGGGATAAAAAGTCGCCTCTTCACTCTTCAGGTCGATTTAAGATGAGTCGTAGATTCGAAGGTTCCATTACATTCCGGGTGCCAAGTTACATGGAATGGACCTAATGTGATGTCTGTAACTTCTGAACTACAAAGCGAACTGAAGTACCTCCTTTCTAACAAAAAAATCGGTCCAGTGCGAGTCGGGCCACGCTCTTCTAGGGTTCCGTACATATTATGACCAAATCACTTTTCTAGTCTAACTAGATATTTAGATATCTTAGTTCTTAGATAGTACTAAATTAGCATATTATGGGGAAAAATGCTCGTTTGTATTGGCCACAATTACTTATAAATCACATCATAAATCCGTGCTTTCAGTATTTCTTGTTTAAATACGCTATATAAGGTAACGGCACCTAATTCCGCGGTATTTTCATCAAAACTTGAAAAATCATCAAAAATTAAGCATTCACTATACCTTTCTACCGGACTGGCTATTTTTATCTGAAGTGTTATTTGACTTACTCTTGAAATAGGCTAAAAGTTTGATAATTAAACCTTAATTTATATGTAAAATAAAATAAAATATGAAAATAGTCCGGAGCACATAATTCCGATGTAAAAATCCTTATTCCGATGCATTTGGTTCCTAATTCCGAGTGTTCAAAATACAAAAGGAAAAGGAGTAAGTAGAAAGAATACTACAGGGTGTTTAAAAGCCAACTGCATTTATTAAATTTGGTTTCTAAATCAGCCTAGTCTCTGTCTTCTTAGATGACTAGTAAAATGATATCACAATCTACCATTAATAATATTCTTATGGTGAGTAATATTAATTACCATAATAAATTATTACTCCTAAATGACATCCAATGTTATCGATACCGGTAAAAAAAATTACTAATATTTATGACCGGTTATTGAGTCAGAGTCTCAGAGTCTACTTGAGTGAATTTGCACTTGTCCGTCCGTCCGTCTGTCCGTCCGACCATCCGTCTGTCAGAGCCTTATAACTTTTGAATTACTGAACGTAACTAGTGGTTCGCCCCGAACTGAGACCTCGCGGTATCCCATAATTCCCATAAGGTAGTTTTAACTATATTATATTGTAATTAAAACGCGCCGAATCTGATGACGTCAATCGTCATCTGCTTTCGTGGATGGGATGCGTATTTACAATATTAAAGACAGCGCCATCTAGTAACAGTATAGTGAAGTTTTGTTAAAAACATTGATGCCCATTAAAACTCAAATAATTTCGTTTCTTTATAATATTTATCTAATCTTAGTACTTGTTGTTCAAGTACAGAATATAACTCAAATTATGTGTAAGTTTCAAGTTTTAAAACAAAGTGGTTTTAGAGATCTAGCCTCGAATACAATCTCCACTTTGAAAGCCCCCCATTTCGTATGGGAGCCCCCCTGAAATAAAGATTTTTATAACTTTTTAAGCCATTTTCGGCTGGAGGCCATCGGTTTACATATCATATCTAAAATTGAAGTAATTACGTTCAGTAATTCAGAAGTTATAAGGCTCTGACAGACGGACGGACGGACAAGTGCAAATCGCTCTAGTAAACTCAGAGACCTTCGCTTCGCTCGGTCGATTACTTCAAATTTAGATATAAAATGTAAACTGATGGCCTTCAGCCGAATATTGCATAAAAAATTATAAAAATCTTTATTTCAGGGGGCTCTCATAGAAGTGAATGTGAAGGAAAATATTTTTTGTTGCTTTTCATAGGCTCGCGATATATCTTTTTAAAGACGATTTTGAACAAAGTACAAAAATATGTTTTTTTAATTTTTTTTTTAAATATATATATATATTTTAACTAATGTTCCCTAACCTTTACGCACTACCTATGATGATGATGTTAGGTGATGATTTCTGTCAACTTCTTTATCACGATCCTGTACGGGACACCAAAAAGGACATTGGGACGGATGTTAGGACTTAGAATTGTATTTAGGAGATACCTACGTCAAGAGGCTCCTACTTAGGGGATGATTTAGGTATGTTTAGTGAAAACGGGCATAATAATAATGTCAGTCTTGATCGTTATGTATCGATTCAATGAATAATCATGGGATACCGTTACCGTTACGGTATAAGTCAACGTGGGAAGGCGTCTGTCCATTTACCTGATTCCCGTTAGTTTCCCGTTAGGGTTGATGTTGGTACCTGTTTTCCAAACCAACAAGGTGGATGCTAATATAGTTAATTGTTAAACTTTAAGTAGGGCCGGTGGTAGTCTTAACTTGTCATAAAAGCCACAGATTGGCCTACATCAAATAAATAATTTTGTATTTTAATTGGTGTAAATTAGTTTTTACTTTCATGCGGTGTCGTTTAAGTTTAATGGTTTTCATAAAAACTTTTAACTTTATTTATAAAATTAACTAGTTAAAACTACGGGTGATTTTTTTGCACGTGGTAATACCAACGTGTCTGGTAAGACCTGATTTCCCGTGGTACTACCAGTAGTACCACCGGTAGTACCACGGGTAGGTACCCCTTATTTCATTATTGTATTTGCAAATTTTACATAAACATTTTAGATTACGAATGTTATTTTAAATGGCAAATATAATACACTGAAATCATACACACTGCGGTAATATTGTGAACATCCTGTATTTAACTTCTGTTTATACCACGTAATAAGGTGCTCATAGAACCTAACTCCGATGTATATACATCGGAATAGCGTTTTATAACAAAAAACATGTTTCTTAATTCCGAGTATTAAAAAAGAAAAGATTTTTCCACAGTAAATAAATAAATTATTTGTCAATTGGAATATCTTCGCAAAAATATACTATACTCTCTCAACATTGCATCGAAATACGTATGAACTTTATTTTCCTTTCTTAACTTTCCCATACGATCAGTTAATGAATTACCAAAATAGATAATCTTTGATATGCTATAATTAGTGATTTCGACGCCAAAGTGTACCTCGGAATAAGGTGTTCTTATGCTGATTGACCCTTTAAGTATTAGAAATCGAAGCAAGAAATGCTAATCATAAAAACGGCCCTAAGAATTAAAAAAATGTTTAGGCCTATAAAATTGCTATTCCGCGGTATACCTCGGCATAAGGAACCGGCTAAAATATTTGGCACCTAATGCTGTGTTATTTTTAATATTCATTTTCAACTTCATTTCTTTACAAAACCTTACAAAAGTTAAGCGTTTTCGATAAAAAATGTAATCCTTCCAATATTTTAACCTAAACAAAAACAAAAACTGTACAAAATTAACGAGTAAACACTATTTAAAAAATTTTGGTACTCACGTGCACAAGGTTCAGAATGTATGAAGCGTGCGTTCGGGCCGTCTGCTACCGCAAAATTTATCGGATAATTTAAAACTTACACATATAAAACCACCCTTTTTGTCAATCAATCACGGAACGATAAACTATCAATTGATTAAAATAGCTTGCAGTGCATATGAGCTTGGTAATGGGTAGAAAAAGCTGTTTTGCTTTATACATCGGAATTAGGTGCCAATTTTAGAACCCCTCGGAATTAGGAGCCCTTACCTTAGTACATAATATAGTGAAATTTCAAATTTCTAAGTAATATAGTTTTTGAGATAGACCCCGTAACAAAATTGGTCTAAAACCGAAAACTTTGACGGCCCACCATTTCTTCATTTTTGTACATAGCTAAAAAATAATAAAAAATATATTTTAACTCTACTTCATGATTTCTAGACAATGACAACCCCACATGCTAGGGTAAAAAATAAAATTTTATTTCGACTCCTTTCCCATGTATGGGAGGAGACTCCTTTATTTTTCAGTTTAATTTAATTTTTATTATTTGTTATTATAGTGGCAATGGAAATACATGCTCTGTGAAAGTTTCAAGCCTATTACGGTTCATGAGATACAGCCCGCTGACAGACGGACGGAGGGACGAACGGACGGACAGATGGACAGCGGAGTCTTAGTAATAGGGTCTCGTTGGCACCCTGGTACGGAACCCTAAAAAGAATGAATGAGATCGGACTACGCGTTAATGAATTACAACTAGGTACACAATTCGACTTTCATCCACTCTCCCAAGTGTAGTAGTAAAGTAAGTATCTTACTTTGAAATTTCAATCCCACGATTTTCCCCCATTTTTAATTAAAAAAAAAAATATTTTTCGCATTGGTTTTATTTTTCCTGTAAAATGTGTTTTCTATCGAGCATAATTTTCGACATTTTGCCCGATAAGTAATAGCTATTATATATAAAAATAAATAAAAATCACTAAACTACAAGCACTACCCTCACCTCACTTGGGCACTCTCCTCGACGGCAACTCGTTGCGTGTGGCGGTGGCTTTCCGTTTGGGCTGTGATATTTGTGAACCTCATCGATGCATCTGCGGTTCCATGGTGGAAGCCAACGGCCATCATGCATTGAGTTGCAGTCGTTGTGCGGGCAGGTTTCCGCGTCACCACGCCCTAAACGATATCGTCCGCAGAGCCCTCGTCTCGGCTGGCGTGCCCTGCATACTCGAGCCACCCGGGTTGAGCCGCACAGACGGCAAGCGTCCAGATGGCTTGACGCTCGTCCCATGGCAAAATAGCAAATGCTTGCTGTGGGACGCGACGTGCACTTGTACATTCGCACCAAGCCATCTCAGCCGGACGGGGCGGGTTGCCGGCGCTGCTGCAGAGTCCGCTGCTTTAAAAAAAAGAGGCAAATACGCCCATCTTCTGGGCAGCTACCTGTTTGTCCCTCTGGCGATGGAGACGATGGGATGCTGGAATGAGGAGGCTAGGAGATTTTTATTTGACATCGGACGTCGTTTAAGGGAAAGAGGC
Source organism: Oeneis ivallda (assembly GCA_029955525.1). Classification (NCBI taxonomy): domain Eukaryota; kingdom Metazoa; phylum Arthropoda; class Insecta; order Lepidoptera; family Nymphalidae; genus Oeneis; species Oeneis ivallda. The sequence goes on along the minus strand of JARPMR010000002.1, from coordinate 15,355,877 downwards.
TGCGATCCACGCTCTGGGGCTTACCTGATCCAAAGGCTGTCAATCGCCATACAACGCGGCAATATCGCGAGCTTGATGGGCACCTTTGGCTCAGGGGCAACCAGGGGTGGCCTTTTTGACTAAAATGTGTTTTTGGTTTTATTTACTTGACATTGTACGATTTTGACATTGGTATAAAATTATATATATAGGTTTAAAATAAAAAAACTATTTTTAAGTTATTGGTTATAAAATTAAACTTGATATTTCATGAAATAATAAAAATCTGTTTTAAAATGTACAAGTAAAAGTAATATAACAAAACTAGCATAGTTTTTTAGGGTTCCGTACCCAAAGGGTACCAACGGGACCCTATTACTAAGCCTACGCTGTCCGTCCGTCCGTCCGTCCGTCCGTCCATCCGTCTGTCAGCGGGCTGTATCTCGTAAACCGTAATAGATAGACAGATGAAATTTTCACATATTATGTATTTCTATTGCCGCTATAACAACAAATAATAAAAATTAAATTAAATTAAAAAAATTAAATTAAAATATCTCCATGGGTACATGAAAATATTTTAATTTAATTTTTTTTAACGGAACCCTAAAAGAGCGAGGCCCGACTCGCACTTGGCCGTTTTTTTATATTAACAATAAACCTCTACAAACAAAGTTAACGATAAATAAGCAAATTAATATAATATTATCGTTTTACTTTTACTTTTGGAGTACGGAACCCTCGGTGTGCGATTCCGACTCGCACTTGGCCGGTTTTTTTAATTACTAAAATAACTCGTTTTTTTTATTCCAATCATGTGGGGCACTATTACACACAACTATTCCAAATTTCATGTCGACTGTGACAGATGGACGGACGGACTGACGGACGGAGAAAGTTCCACCATAAGGGTTCCATTTTGGTCATTTTGGTACGGAACCCTAAAAAGAAACAATATTAAGCTTTATTCATCCCATAATCTACACAAATATTAAAACTGGATGCTTTAACAGAATTTCTGAAGAAACTTCATTTTTAATTAAAAGCCAGTAAATATCAATCAAGAAGGGTGAGGAATTACCTGGTCAAACAGGAATGTGAGCCGGCTGAAACGGCCGCTTTGTTAGGCCAGTAGGCGCAATAACACTTCAAGTTTCAACGACATGCTTTTACCTTGATCCGTTATTAATTGCTCCTATAATTACAAACAATATCTTTGACTTCAAAAGGTTTTTGTATAATATTTTGTTTTTTCATTTTGGGGCCATATAACTTTTTAAGCTATTGCAAAGCTTTTATCGCGGGCTTTAAGCGCGTCGACCGAATCAAGAAATTCTGTAACGAAAATAAACACCCCGTCGTTTCACTTCAGCAGACTTCGGCACGGTGTTTGTGTGCGTGCGACTAGAAAATGCTATGCAATAGCTTTACCGCGGCAGTCCCCGAGTGCCACATCTTTTTTATAATAATTTAACAATGTAGTGTAGGCATCTCATCAGTCATCACACATCGAACGCATTACGTTACGGCGCTGTGAATTCTGCTGTTTTATGCTCGTAAGTCGTAAATTCTTTAAATTCAAAATTATTTATTAGGCTAACTTGTAACTCTTACAGGTCAAGACTACCAAGCACTACTTTCGACTCTGAAAGCGGTTGATAGCGCGCCTGATGTGGTGGGAATTGTCATAATATTACTTATACCTTTGAGTATTAAACCGTAATAGATACTCATAGATACATATGAAATTCGCGCCGTAACGCATCGATGTGTAGAGCACCTAAGAGAGTAACAACACTAAAATGAGATTTTATTTATCCATTAAGTCCATGCCTAACATATAAACTTAATCACTGATTTATATATTGCAAAAAATACTAATTAAAAATATCTAATCTAATATTCGTTACAACGCTTGAGAACCAAAACAGTATAGAAAACTTTTTAAATTGAAAGGAGTTGTCCAAAATTGGTTTTTTAAATTTGAATTTAACTAACAAGGATGATTTTAATGTAGTTGGATAAAGATCCCAAAAGGCTTCTATCAAAATAATTTACAGATTTTTTAAAGCCTCCGATAATAAAAAAAAATTTTTTGTTTTGACTCATTTTTTTGCTTGTGATTTGTCGTAATTCCTTGTTCCATGTGATTTATACACCGGTAAAAAACTGAAAATATTATTCTATGTAATTTGTCAATGTCAGATGATTGTCAGTCAGGAACAAATAATTTCATTTTCGAATAGGCAGTTCAAAAGTACCTAGTCGTAATTCCTAGTTCCTGGTCCTGTGATTCCTAGTTCCATGGTTCAAAATGACATTTATTTGGTTCAAAATGACATTTACGTGACATTAACCGGTGCCAGATTTGATAGTCTATAGATTATAAAAGTTTTTAGTGTTACCATCCATTGAAAAATATTTTCTACAAACGGTATTTTTCATAATTAATTTTAAAAATACCGAGGACTCTAAAATTATTATTTTTATGGCGTTTAATTTTATTTTTTTTTCTCTTTCACGTGATGACAGTTTGGTTCTGGTTAATGGACACTCAGAATAAAAAACCACCCTCCATACTAAACTGGGACATGTCTTTTAAAAATAGACCAGGGTAGAAGCCTTAAAAAATAATAAAAAGCGAAAAAAAATAATAGTAGAATGAAACCCATTGGAAAAGGAAGAGAATGCAACAAAAATGAAAGGAAAAATAAATTACGGGCGATCTGAGGTCGGGAAGTGGGGGGAGGGGGGGGGGGGGGTTTAAGGGCAAAATACGGTTTATCTCAATTTCTGGAAAAACTACAAGTCCTATGGAAAAAAGTTAAATGGCAAAGTTGTAGGTAATAAAAAGATCTACAACTTTTGTATTTAGACTTTTTTCACATAACCTCAAAATGTATGTGAAACATTCAAATAACCAAGTTTTTGGTTTTTTATTTTTATCTTTTACAAAAAAAAAAATATTTATTCACGAAATTTAGTGAAAACTTACCTTTTTATGTCCCAAATACACTGTAATTTTTCTGATTTAAAATATTTATTTTTTCACCTTTTTTTTTGACTTAATATTGAAAAAGCACCTAATTTTCAATCAAAAATTCTCCCGTCAAAATATCTGCTTTTTTAAAAAGTCGGTGAGCTTTTTGTTCGTTGAAATCTCTACTTTCTGATGGTATAAAAAAAATATACATTACTATGGTAAATGCTCTCAGAAAATGAGAAATTTATTTTAGATTTATTTAGATTTTAGAAAAGGTCGTCTTATCCGTGTTTTCAGGCAATGAAAACCCCCTTACAATATCGTTAGAATACGAAGGTAAATTTCGCCGTCATTTATAAAAATCCGATGGCTCAGAAAAATCGGGCGTTCCTGAAACCAGCAGACCCCGGGTTCGCGTCCAGACGGATTATATTTATCCTCTATGATTTTTTTTATTATTATTTTTTTTCCAAATATATAATTTCCAAAACACACGATTTACCAAAAATAAAAATAAAAAATAGCCGAGCAAAACTCGGTCACCCAGATATTGCATTTTATAGGCAAAATTTGCCTACTTTGGGTTACATTATTGCAATTGTCATAAGGATCTCTAATTTTTTTGACAATAAATTATAGCCTATTATGTTACTTCCTGATAACTTAGCTTTCTATTGGTGAAAAAATGGTTTAAATCGGTCCAGTAGTTACAGAGCGTATTCGGTACAAACAAACAAACAAACAAAAAATCATTCCTCTTTATAATATTAGTATTTATATAATATATTGGTAAATATATCAATAAAATATATAGTTTGTTATTTGTGTAAATATAAGAAGTTTCATATCCTTATTATTTTTGTCAAAACAGATTTTTTATTTCTCAAATCACACAGGTGTTAGTTTAATTACCTAAAACAATTTATTAAGATAGGCCCCTTAATAAATTGTTAGCATAGGCATGCTATGCATACAAAATTAAGCAGTTTTAAACGTGTCCTCTTCCCAGGAAAATTACGGACGGATATTAAGAAATAATTTTGTAAGCGAATCAGTGTGAAACTTGCTTGGGCGAAGCCCCGAATAAAAGGTATTTGAATCATGAAGGATAACACAACAAACCTGTAGCAGAACAAAGGTAGTCTGTATTTAATCCATTGTGAAAAATCTTCATGCCCACCTATATTGCTTTGGGTCAATATTGACGAGGGTTCAACATAATACACGCAGACCAAGTTTCACACATCATTAATATATATATAGCTGCTCGTGCTGATTCACTGACTCATTGATCACCTCTCCTGAAAAATTTTGTATGAAAAATTTTTTTTTCACTGACTGTTTCGTATAGAGGACAAAAATTCATTCGGAGGAAAAATATGGAGAGAGCTGATGATTGAGGATTTCGGAGACGGGTGAAGAGCACGGCCAGGGTATCGAAGATAGGTGGGGGGTGCTCGAACAAATGTCACTCGAAATCTCATCCAATTCGCAGTGAGCTGAAAAAAAATTCAAAATGGCGGAAAAAAGATGGCCGCCATACAAATTTCTTCGATGTCTATCTCGGGGAGTATAAAAGATGGAAGAGTCGTTTCTGGGCAAAATATGATCAGGACCTAAAGGTCTATTTGATGAATAGAAAAAAAATCCAAGATGGCGGAATGTTTTTTCTCCATACAAAATATATGGCGAATATTGAAGAGTTTGAAGTGTCCTTTTCAAAATATTTTTTTATAGAAGAATTCTCATTATAACAAATGATTTGGAGAAAAAAATATGCAGAGAGCTGATGATTGAGGTTTTGGAAGACGGGTAAAGGGCACGGCAAGGGTATCAAAGATAGGTGGAGGGTGTTCGAACAAAAGTCACTCGAAACCTCATCCAATTGCCAGCGAGCTGAAAAAAAATTCCAAAATGGCGGATTCAAGATGGCGGCCATACAATCTTCGTCGGTGTCTATCTCAGAGAGTATACAAGATGGAAGAGTGGTTTCTTGGAAAAAGATGGTCTACTTGATGAACAGAAAAAATTAAAGATGGCGGTTTTTTTTCCATACAAAATATATGGCGAATATTGAAGAGGAAAATGGAAACTATGCAAGACTTTGATACGATTTCTTTTCAGTTTTTATAAAAGAATACTCATTCTGACAAATTACGAGATACTATGATGATTCAGGGTTTAGAAGGTGGGTGAGGAGCACAGCCAGGTTATTAAAGATAGGCGGGGGCTGCTAAAAGAAAAAATACTCGAAACCACATCCAATTGGCAGTGACCTGAAAAAAATCAAGATGGCGGATTCAAGATGGCAGCTATACAAATTTCATAGGTGTCCATCTCGGAGAGTATAAAAGATAAAAGAGTGGTGTTAAGGTAAAAAATGATCAAGACCTGAAACTCTAATTGATGAACAGAAAAACCGCGGTCCACTTTAGTGGGCCGCGCACCCACGCGCCCTACTAGTTAATATATATATAGCTGCTCGTGCTGATTCACTGATTCACTGACTGATTGATCACCTCTCCTGTAAAATTTTGTATGAAAAATTTTTTTTCCACCGATGGTTTCGTATAGAGGACAAAAATTCATTCGGAGGAAAATTATGGAGAGAGCTGATGATTGAGGATTTCGGAAACGGATGAGGAGCACGGCCAGGGTATCGAAGATAGGTGGGGGGTGCTCGAACAAATGTCACTCGAAACCTCATCCAATTCGCAGTGAGCTGAAAAAAAATTCAAAATGGCGGAAAAAAGATGGCGGCCATACAAATTTCGTCGGTGTCTATCTCGGAGAGTATAAAAGATAGAAGAGTGGTTTCCTGGCAAAAGCTGATCAAGACCCTAAGGTCTACTTGACGAACAGAAAAAAAATTCAAGATGGCGGAATTTTTTTTTTCTTCATACAAAAATATATGGCGAATATTGAAGAGACTAGAAGCCGGGAATCATGCACGACTTTGATACAATTCCTTTTCAAGATTTTTTTTTATTGAAGAATTTTCATTATGACAAATGATGACATATGATGATCGAGGGTTTGGAAGGTGGGTGAGGAGCACGGCCAGGGTATTGAAGATAGGTGGGAAGTGCTCAAACAAAAACTACTCGAAACCTCATTCAATTGGCAGTGAGCTGAAAAAAATTAAAAATGGCGGATTCAAGATGGCGGCTATACAAATTTCAAAGGTGTCTATCTCGGAGAGTATAAAAGATGAAAGAGTGGTGTTTAGGTAAAAAATGATCAAGACCTGAAACTCTAATTTATGAACAGAAAAACCGCGGTCCGCTTGCGGGCCGCGCACCCACGCGCCCTACTAGTTAATATATATATAGCTGTTCGTGCTGATTCACTGATTCACTGACTGATTGATCACCTCTCCTGTAAAATTTTGTATGAAAAATTTTTTTTTCACTTATGGTTTCGTATAGAAGACAAAAATTCATTCGGAGGAAAATTATGGAGAGAGCTGATGATTGAGGATTTCGGAGACGGGTGAAGAGCACGGTCAGGGTATCGAAGATAGGTGGAGGGTGCTCGAACAAATGTCACTCGAAACCTCATCCAATTCGCAATGAGCTGAAAAAAAATTCAAAATGGCGGAAAAAAGATGGCCGCCATACAAATTTCGTCAGTATCTATCTCGGCGAGTATAAAAGATGGAAGAGTGGTTTCTTGGCAAAAGATGATCAGGACCCAAAGATCTATTTGATGAATAGAAAAAAATCCAACATGGCGGAATTTTTTTTTCTCCATACAAAATATATGGCGAATATTGAATAGACTTGAAGCTGAGAACTATGCAAGACTTTGATACGGTTTCTTTTCAAAATTTGTTTTTATAAAAGAATTCTCATTCTGACAAATGATGAGATATGATGATCGAGGGTTTGGAAGGTGGGTGAGGAGCACGGCCATGGTAATGACGATAGGTGGGGGTGCTCGAACAAAAGTCACTCGAAACCTCATCCAATTGGCAGTGAGCTGAAAAAAATCCTAAATGGCGGATTCAAGATGGCGGCCATACAAACTTCAACGGTGTCTATCTCGGAGAGTATAAAAGATAGAAGAGTGGTTTTTTGATAGAAAATGATCAAGACCTGAAAGTCCACTTGACGATAGAAAAACCGCGGTCCGCTTGCGGGCCGCGCACCCACGCGCCCTACTAGTCTAATATAATACGCGTACAATAATGCAATATCATCCATCGCTCACTATTCCACACCGAGGAGAATCAAAACAATTTGCAAGGAAACAATTAACTAATCCCAGAAGAACGTTTATTTCAAAAGGATGTCATTCTTCCGTTGTTACAAATCCAATCCACCACCAATCTTAATGCTTCTTTACATCCTGACGAGTCATCGAAATAATAGTAGCCTACTTTAGGTTACTCACTTTCTATCTTGCTTGGTTGAACATTATAAATCTCTAAACTAAACTAAATTGACAGTTCTATCCTTTTCCGCGGGGGTTTTTAAAAGGATTGCACTATTTGTACACCTGTTTAGTTTAATAAAATGACTTATTTTCTGCTAATTTGCACTTCCGCAGATTTTTGGAACGAAGTTCCTTTTCGGACGGTTTGGCGGATGGAGGCTAGGCTAAAAAAAGTTTAAGAATTTTCCGTCACGTCCCTTATTGCCTTCGTTTATTACGTTCTATCATAGCTTTGGTGGCATAGCGACTAAACGAAGGAGTGGTTTGGGGGTTCGAATCCTGACTTCAGTGTGTTTTTTTTTTAATTTTTGGAACGAAGTTTTATAGAAGCGAAATTCCGAACAAAACATTTTCGACAGAATTTACTAACACAATTTATTGTGGGCAGCGTGAACTTGCTAAAACTTGCTTTAATGTCTGCTTATTTTTTACGAGATGATTCTAACATGTGGCGAGAGATAGCGTTCTGTTGTACGACACTCACGCTTTTTTAAAAATCTTTAAATGCAGGGGTATGTAAGGAATCCTCATTTTAATTATGTGTTATTTTATTATGGAATAGTACATAATATGTACTATTATGTACTATCCTCTACTATCTATATGTATTTACCTTAAGAAAAAACTGAAACAAATAACGTTGAGATATAATATGCTATTTTTAAGAAGTTTTTCGTTTGGTGGGATTACCCCAGGCTGTGTAACTCAATGTTTTTATTAGAGGATCAAAATTCTCTTAGAAGCATAGTAACACTTATTATGTAAAAATTTCAACTGATTACCTATTACGGCTGAAGCTTTAGGCCTCTGGCACAGGCAGATAACGGAGGCTCAGCAATAGGGCCCTATTTGGCACTCTCAGGGTATGGAATATTAAACTATTACTTTAAAAGTTCTCATTTAATTTATATTTTTTTTACATGTAAAATAGTCAGGTATCACAGGTGATTTTGCGAATATCATTATAATTTGCTATTCGAAACGCACTGAGACTCAATTAAAATGCAAGCACCGAATTTAGTTCATAATGCGAGTCGCCTGGTTCCATAGATATTATGCTAATTAACTCCACTTACATAAGACATATTATTCATCTTTAAAACACATTTAAAATTTTCCTCGTTCTTTGTTTTCTCATTCAACTACCGCTCCAGCTGCACTATATTGCAGAACCAGAGCCATTTATTTTACTCTCAATATACCAACCGTTTAAGTACTTAATTATTTTATTTTACCGTGTAATTTACGTTCCATTATCTTTGAAGCCGGTATTTCATCCTGGACACTTTTATCCGTAGCATTTACTACATGTTTATGAAAGACTTATTTCAATAATGAAGATTTCGGTAGTTAATCATAATTTTGTTGATTAAATCGGCAAAAATTCGGTTCCTTGAGAGCTATCTTGGCATATTACATCCAATTTATACTGAAACTTGATAAATTATTCGCTATAAATTATTCGGTTTTGATCATTGTCAATTTGATCAAAATTCACTACAGTAATTTCTGAACTTAGCATCAACAGGAAAACAAAGCCGGTTACCTTTACTTACTGGCAAAAGCTGCTTACAACATTAGATTAAAATATGAAAATCATAAGTAAGAATATCTATCTGGAATAATTCCACAATACATTATTTTCATATTTAAATCTATTGTTGTATGTAAGTACATTACAGTACAGTACAGTATTGATATATGTAAGTACATACACCTGAAAACATTACCTTGCTTCTAGTGTGTTCGTGTGATGTGAAGTTGAAAAGTTAGCTAGTTTATAAAACTCCTTTTGGATTTCTTTCATTTACCGTAATAAAAAGAGTTCTTGTGCAATGTGTTTGTATTATGTCCGTCTCCAAACTATTTTGTCCTAATTTTGTCAAAATCAGTTTAGCGGTTAAATAGTTAACAGAGAGCCTTGAATAGTTAACAGAGAGAACATACATATTATTTGCATTAATAGAATAAATATTAGATAATTATGATACAAGCATCACGTTTTGCAATCGGTGTGCCGAACGTTTAGTTGAATTTTAAGGTTCGTTTTAATTTTCCCACAAACATGTGTTACACGTATGCCTCGACAACTCGACTTTGGCCCAAAATACAACAAAGTAAACTAAAGCTTTCTTAAATCCCCGTCTTTGAATTTAGACTTTCCTTTTCATCTTTTTGCCTTTCCTTAGTGACGTCCTCTTGGTTACCTTTGTTCTTTTATATCTCGACATCTAAGTCGAGCCTGATTCGAAGGTACCTACATTGTAAGTTGTGATTGTTGATTTTATTCTGCACAAAATTCATTCCAATGTAATGCCCAACAATATCGGCGAGAAAACCTTCTAGGACAGGAAATATGTTTATTAAAGAATCTTGGAAACGTTTTATTTTATACATTTCTATTTCCTAAGTAGGCTCGGAATTGCATATATTTCCTAGGAATTGTGAATTCTAGAAGAATTCCAGAAGTAAAAGTAAAACGATAATATTATAATAATTTGCTTATATTGCGTTAACTTTGTTTGTAGAGGTTTATTGTTAATATCAAAAAACTATGCTAGTTAGAGCGTTAGTTTTATTTTTCCTGTAAAATATACATAAACCATTGACCATAATTATTTCTGATTTTTAGATTGGTAAACTTCGGAGATAAGCGGGAAGGGGGGGGGGGGGGGGGTTCGACATTTTGCCCGATTATTCTAAAACTATTATGTATAAAAATAAATAAAAATTTGTTTTAGAATTTACAGGTAAAAAGCCCTTTCATATTATCATAATATCCCACTCGGTAAAGTTATCTTACTTTGAAAGTAAATATAATTTTCGATTTTTTTTATTCCAATGATGTTGGGCTACTATTATTCACAACTATTCCAAATTTCATGTCGATAGCTTTAATAGTTTACTAATATAATCGACTGTGGCAGATGGACGGACGGACGGACGGGGTTCTCACCATAAGGGTTCCATTTTTACCATTTTGGTACGGAACCCTAAAAATGGCTTATTTTACGAAAAACTGGTAATTTTTTATATAAAAATCACCACTTCTGTTTACTTTTAATAGATGACGGAAGCATAACTACGGGTAAAAGCTAGATTTGAAGATTTGGTATAAAACAAAGTGTAATCCAAAATGCAGGAGCTTCTGCATCTGATAATAAAATAAGTGTTTGAGAAAATATGCTGGTCCGGGTATTCCTCGTAAACAACGGTATTGAAAATCATAAAAGACGTAGGAACGTATTGTTGAATTTAACTTTTGTTCTTGTTTCTGAAATCACAAAACCAAGCATGCGAAGCTACTGACAAAAGTTATGTTAAGGCTCGCGCAAATTACAGTGCTCAGCGGTGAGCCGCATTCTATCCGGACTCGGGAGCATCAAGGCATATTACGCTCTATCTATTAGCACATACAGCCCAATCGATCAACCGGTGAGTTGTTTTATATAAAATGTATGAAAATGATGCACGAGGATTTTGCAACGCGGCCCACCCTGATTTGCGCGAGCCTTTATTCGTAGGTAGCGCACAAAATTAATATGGATGTCACATTAATTTATGAGACGTATAGAACTTCTTCGAGCTGCAACGTTCCTGGTAATTAAACTGTTATATAATACTTGTACTCATTCACATTTGTAAGGTTTCCTGCTATTTGCATTGGTTTGTAAAATATAAGCTTTGGAGTATGTAGTTGCATACAAAAGCTTTGCCACATTGACTCCGCCAACCATTCCGGAAATCCTTTGAATTTATTAAAGAAACTCGGTTTATGTTAGAAAATCCTGTTAACTTAAATATAGGTAGGTATATGTACAATCTTCAAGACGTTACCTCAGCTTTACATTCGTGTGGGTGCACATGGATGGTACTCACTGACAGCCGGCTTGAGCCTTCAAGCGTCCCCCACACTATTCAAACTGGTACTACTTTTTGCCCTACTTAAAGCAACCGTTCACACAAATAAAAAGCTTAGGTTACGAGTCGTAGACTTTGCTGTAAATAAAAAAAAGCTTTGAATTTTTAAGATCAAAACCATTATTTTATTCTTAGGTCACACAAATTTAATGAAATCGGCAATTGCCGAGGCATAATATTCCCTAAACCTAAATTATGTTGAAGTAGGAACGATATCTTATCTTAGGCTCGGACGATGTGAACCACCGAAGGCACGGAAGGCTCACATTTCATGATTGTTTTTTCTGGCTGAGTGAGCATTTTTCTCGGCTGCTTACAAATGACCGCTTACCTAGAAGCCTACAACAGAATATCTCTCGTCTACATTGTATCCAACCTACTATTCGCTTCCTTTATTTTGTTAATGGAATGATCGCCGGCCATAACCAAACATTACAACCCTACATTACACTATGTGTAATATAGAATTGAGATTATGTTAAATATAGATTCTTTAAGAGTGAAAAATTGTCTACTGGATAATTCTGCGAAAGATGTGTGTAAAATAATGCTTTAAATTACTAATAAATAATTTAATTTGAAGAAAAAGAACAGTAAGGTAGCTAGTTATTCTTGTTCAGCTCTTATTTGAACATTCAACATTACCGCAAAAGCCAAAACATATTTTAAAGAAATGTCTCATTGTAAATTACAAAATCTGCTTCCGTCATTTCCTTTTGTGAAATACGAGTGAAAAGAATTTTATTCTTAATTCTTGACGTTGCACAGTTAGACAGGTTTTCTGGCGTAACAAAACCCTTAATACTCAAAGAACAAAACCCCATTCTTTGTCGCTTCGCGTGTAATTCATAATGAACGAAAATATGAGCACTAAAAACATACAAAAAGTATTATATTAAAACTGCGAAAAGCTTTTAAAATTTCACTCTCAATAAATTATGCCGCATTTCAGGCACACACATCAGATGGACAAAAAAAAATTATCCAGCATAAGTAGTTCCACATAAACGCGTAGTACTACAGCTGTTGGTGATTCCAAGTTGGTTGGTAATTACTGGAAACAGAATATAATTATTATTATTCGATTTGATCATTGTTTTTAAATAAGAGGCAATCGTTAGATCGATTTCATGAAATTCGCCAGGGGTTTTCGTAAACTCAAATCTTTCACCGGAAATGATCTGTCAATGTCCAATCTTTCGGGGAAAACGCTCTCAACCCGAAATTTCGTTAACGCGGCTTATCTTCAGTTGAGTTGGCATGTCACCCTATAGTACGAATATTCATTTATTCAACATACTCATCGACGATAGCATACTTGATAACTTGAGTAAACAGGCAACCTGCCTGTCTACTCAAGCAAAGTGGAGTGAGGTGTGTCCACTATAAAGTATGTGGATCGAGTAAACCGAGGAGTAAACAGAGCGTGTACAGGGTGCCAAAACCTTACAACCCAGCGGTACCCTACCACCAAACTCGCGACATAAAGTCAATCCGCAACTTCATTTTATTGTTCTACAACACCTACCCAGTTTTACAAAAAATCGCGGTTAGTACGTGTGAACTCTGTCTCCTGTCTGAGCCCAACCCACATTCACCGGAAGTGAGCAGTCGTGCATTTTGTATAATTGAGTATTAAAACTGATATTTTTAGGGTTCCGTACCAAAATGGTAAAAATGGAACCCTTATGGTGAGACTTTCTCCGTCCGTCCGTCCGTCCGTCTGTCACAGTCGATTATTTCAGTAACTATTAAAGCTATCGACATGAAATTTGGCATATTTTATTTATTTAAAGTAACGTTTTTAATAATTATAACATAATTCCATTTTTCTTTTTTAAATATCTTAGTTAGTTTCGGGATTATAAGATATTTTACTCTGACCGTCTATGTCTCTTTCTAAAATGAAATTTTATAAATAACCGTCTCTCTGTCTAACAGGAAAGTTTAAAGCTCTGACCGATTTATTTTCTGTTTTTACAAATGTTATTCTTACATGTTACATTTTCGATCATAAATTATGAATATCAACATTATCAAACTATATCTTCGATCAATAATATCATCGACTATAGTCAAATACCCAATTCTATTAGTCAGTGGCGTAACTTCAGGGTGGCATTAAGGTAAAATGCCACGGGCCCCAGCCAGAAGGGGCCCGTGGCCCGAGAGGGCTGGGGCCTGGGAGCACATTGTAAAATAAAATAAAAACTTTGGTTGAGCTTCTTTATATGGGTGGGAGAGGGCCCTATCCGATTCATTTGCCACGGGCCTGGAACGGTATATTGGTTGATCTGCCATTGTTTGATGTTATCCTAGCTCCACATCACTCGACCTCTCCTCTCCGTTCTAGTGGACAGACATCCTTATGGATAAACTAGATGGTTGGCATGATGTTGGCGGATGGCATTAAGGTTTTTAATTCCCGCTCTTTAATTTTTTGAGATAAAATGTAGCCTATATGCTAATCCTGGGTACGAGCTATCTCCATTCCAAATTTCAGCCAAATCAGTTCATTCGTTGTCGCGTTAAAGAGTAATAAACTTCCATACATACATCCATCTATCCATCCTCACAAACTTTCGCATTTATAATATTAATAGGATTCTATTCTGTGCACTAAATTATTTATTACTTTAAAATATATATCACTATGTACAAATTAACTTCTTAAAATTCAAAATATGAAAAGGATATTATACGAGTATATTATTGTACTTGCAAGAAAATTTTCAACATCACATTTTCGAGCTAAATATCTTGGATGAGATAATATATTTGTACAACGGACCCACGATCCATCTTTCGACCTATTCAGCGTCATATTGTGTACATTCGTTGAACAAACAAGCCGAAATTCAGTAGTGCACGTTTTTATTTGAAGCTGCGTGAAAATATTTTACGATGCATCTACTATATTGTACAATACATATGTGCTAATCCACACCAAATCCACAGTTCACTGACATCAGTTTGTGGTTTGCTCTAGCTAGGAAACAAGTCCTTCATTTGTAGGAATATTGTTTGCTTGAATTATTGTACTATGTTTTTTTTTAATAATAAAATTATATTCATTCATATGTATCTTTTTGTATATTCGTTCATAGGATGCCTTCACATCAAGTCCGTAAGAGATAAAAGTGACCATGATTCATGTAGACAGTTTCAAGCGTCCCTCTCCGTCACCATCGCGATGTTCAGTTCGGAGTGACACCCGAGTGTTCCGCCAGCCACGCGTCATCCAGGTGAACCGTGACGCAGCTACCATGATGGACGATGAGAACAGCGCCGTCGGAGGCTCTGGCAGTGGAGTAGAGCCCGCCTGCCCCTCGGAATATGAATCTCATATCAGCCAACACGCTGCCCATTTCCGATCGCGAACGTTCAGTGATGGATTCATAAGGAACACAAGTCTGGAATTATTACTCGGAGTAGATTGTGAAGCTTGTTTGGCTATCGCTGCACAACAACACTGCATCAATGAGCCTATTTCCGAAAAAGATTTTGATATGATGTGTAATTGTAACGTTCGGCAAAACAATTACTTAAATTGTTATCGCGACTCCTTCAAGCGACGTGGACATACTCTGAACATTTATGACATAGAGAGGATCAAACGAGATACGGGCCGAAGCAGCCTCGCTATCGGTTCCCATCGCAGCCTAGACAGGAAGCATTATAAAAGCAAAACTATCGGAGTATCGAGTTACATTTCAAAACAGTTCATATCATACGATCCAAGCAACACACTCGTTCAAAAAATTAAACGAAAATTGTCTAATTTGAAAAAAGTGAAAGCTGAACCACCGATCACTAAAAAACCACAAAATGCACTTCAACTTGCCGAAATGGCATCCGGTTCAACGAACTCGCTCAAAAGACTATCAATGCTATCGCTCGTAGATAAGTCACATAAAAAGATGGATAGTCAAAGTTGTATTTTCTCTTCTTCGGGTCTTCAATCAAAAGATGATCTCAAGAATAATATAACAACTTACGAAAACTTTTCTTCAAACATAGATCAATGTTTTGATCGACTTCAAAACTGTAACGAAAATATCGTAACTAAAAAAAGTGCACACGCGAGAAACTTTGAAAATAGCGATGAACACGCCGTTAGAAATTCGCCTTTGATAAAATTTTCAACTCTCGATAATCGAAGTCGTTGCAGAAGTATTAGAAGACAGCTGTCGTGTAACGAGTTTCCCAGCGACAGATTTAGGGATCGAGTATCAGAGTCGTGGGCGCAAGATGAAAACGCTTTCCTATCGAGAAATTCCCGGAACGAGGTTGTGGACGATACGCAAACATTTGGTGAGGCTGACAAAGTAATAAGAAGTTCCGCGCGCAGTGCCCACGCGCTCTGCACCTGTAACAGCCACCGTGACAACATCATGCCTTCAATTTTTTATGATGTACACGTAAGTTATTTTTATGTACCTATTTAAACTTTAGAAAAATGTCTCAATCCAAGTTACTAACTATTCTTCCTCAACTATCTTAAAAAATAAACAAATCGCAGAGAACTTTTCGGAGAAAAGCGTAATCGACGAACATAGCCTTATGGCGTTTAGTTCTTAAGTTTGGTTTTTCACGTCTTGTTGCACAGATTTATTGTTAGCGTGCGGCGGCGGTAAGAATTTCCTATGGACTTTTGATAGCGCGTCGCTTACGCCTTTCAGCGAGAAACACGAATAAAAGATTATATCTTTGTTTCTTGGTATTCGATCAAATAACTTTTTTCTATTTTTAGCTAAGTTGTCAATTTCGTATTTTCAAATATAACACAAACACACATTATTTTCGTTGGTAGAAAAATCTGGGCATCTTTGGCAACAGTAAAAGCATACGATAAACCTTATTCAGTTCGACCATTAGTCCCTAGTCGGAATTTCCCACCTGAGAAAACACAGATCCAATTTAAAAAAGATCGTTTCCTAAATTTGAGTGCTACGAGACCTCGTAGAACTTGCTCCCGGTGTCTCAGAGGTCGTCGTAAATCGCCCATTGGTAAGCTAAAGCATAGTGACTCCGTAGATATCTAACCAAATTTTTAGATTAGAAGGAAATTTATTTTCTACTATCTTGTACGAGTAACTCAATCGTACATATTGTACCTGCATTGTCAACGTGACGCGCCATCATAAACAATTTTTATTTTACCAAGCTATTTCTGCTGTCGCATTGCTTTCGCAATTAATAGATCGGAGTTATTAATCGCGCTCATATTTATATGAAACATATTGGTGAATGCGCGCACGCTTTTGCGTACACACCGATTTAGAGCGTATAATGATAAATATTAGCTATCATAGCAAAAAATAGTGGACCGGCAATATCAATTGTTTATAATCATAAAAAACGTCACGTTACTATTACGGTACGGTAATGTAAATTAGGGCTACCTACTCGGTGGGAAAAAGCTCAGAGCTACATTTGTATTAACTCTAGATTAGATGCTCATTTTATGACTTCGATCTTAAATATCATTTAATGGTAATAAGTTCAAACTTATAACACCTCTGTTTATGCATTGGAAGTTAAAAATAGCAAGTTATTAGAACTGATTTTATGTGTTATTACTCTATGGCATAGAGTAACGAACATTCAAACACGTTAATGAGTATTTATTTTTATTAAAGTGTTAACCTACACTTAAGGAAATATCAGAATAAAATTTGAATTTTTGATATGTGTTTATAAAATTTATTCTGATATTTCCTTAAGTGTAGGTTAACACTTTAATAAAAATAAATAGTAAAAAGCAATGTGGCATCTCTAGTTCCTAACGAGCTCCATTGTAATATGGGTTCTTGGAAAGTAGATCAATAACTGTAACGTGTTGCTACTAGATGTCGCTAGCAGTTGCTTAAACTGAAAAAAAAAAAAAAAAAAAGTAGATACATATCACTAATTTCGATGCTGACGGGTAGTTCGACCGTGGCTATAGTGTAAGTGGCTAACACACTCGGGCGCGATTCCCAAGAGATGTGGGTTCGAATCCCGCTGGCTTCGGAATTTTTGATATGTGTTTATAAAATTTATAAAATTTATTCTGATATTTCCTTAAGTGTAGGTTAACACTTTAATAAAAATAAATAGTAAAAAGCAATGTGGCATCTCTAGTTCCTAACGAGCTCCATTGTAATATGGGTTCTTGGAAAGTAGATCAATAAGTGTTGCTACTAGATGTCGCTAGCAGTTGCTTAAACTGAAAAAAAAAAAAAAAAAAGTAGATACATATCACTAATTTCGATGCTGACGGGTAGTTCGACCGTGGCTATAGTGTAAGTGGCTAACACACTCGGGCGCGATTCCCAAGAGATGTGGGTTCGAATCCCGCTGGCTTCGGAATTTTTGATATGTGTTTATAAAATTTATTCTGATATTTCCTTAAGTGTAGGTTAACACTTTAATAAAAATAAATAGTAAAAAGCAATGTGGCATCTCTAGTTCCTAACGAGCTCCATTGTAATATGGGTTCTTGGAAAGTAGATCAATAACTGTAACGTGTTGCTACTAGATGTCGCTAGCAGTTGCTTAAACTGAAAAAAAAAAAAGTAGATACATATCACTAATTTCGATGCTGACGGGTAGTTCGACCGTGGCTATAGTGTAAGTGGCTAACACACTCGGGCGCGATTCCCAAGAGATGTGGGTTCGAATCCCGCTGGCTTCGGAATTTTTGATATGTGTTTATAAAATTTATTCTGATATTTCCTTAAGTGTAGGTTAACACTTTAATAAAAATAAATAGTAAAAAGCAATGTGGCATCTCTAGTTCCTAACGAGCTCCATTGTAATATGGGTTCTTGGAAAGTAGATCAATAACTGTAACGTGTTGCTACTAGATGTCGCTAGCAGTTGCTTAAACTGAAAAAAAAAAAAAAAAAAAAAAGTAGATACATATCACTAATTTCGATGCTGACGGGTAGTTCGACCGTGGCTATAGTGTAAGTGGCTAACACACTCGGGCGCGATTCCCAAGAGATGTGGGTTCGAATCCCGCTGGCTTCGGAATTTTTGATATGTGTTTATAAAATTTATTCTGATATTTCCTTAAGTGTAGGTTAACACTTTAATAAAAATAAATAGTAAAAAGCAATGTGGCATCTCTAGTTCCTAACGAGCTCCATTGTAATATGGGTTCTTGGAAAGTAGATCAATAACTGTAACGTGTTGCTACTAGATGTCGCTAGCAGTTGCTTAAACTGAAAAAAAAAAGTAGATACATATCACTAATTTCGATGCTGACGGGTAGTTCGACCGTGGCTATAGTGTAAGTGGCTAACACACTCGGGCGCGATTCCCAAGAGATGTGGGTTCGAATCCCGCTGGCTTCGGAATTTTTGATATGTGTTTATAAAATTTATTCTGACGTTAATGAGTATACCTCATATTTGTTGCATAGATGTAAATAGGCATGAATTATTAAGTCTCCAATAAATAAGTGTTTATTCTCTAATTCGTAACTGCTAGCAACTATGTTTGTATCATAGAGGGAAGTTCCTACTTTCCAAGATACAGTTTAAATACTAGTTTGGAAAGTGGGAGATCATAAAACTATTTAAGTATCACATTAATTGTAAGCATATCACTAGTTGTAACACCTTGTTTCTTTGCTCAAAATAAAAATAGGTATATTCTATTCTAATTTTAGGGGCTATGGCATCCCTATGTGGCAGTGGGCATAAACCCGGCCCATAGAGCCTTTATGAGATCACGCTTAGATTTTATCGGGACCGTACTTTTCGTCAAGATACTCGTAAAACGACTAATAAAGGTTTTATCAGATGTCGATACGGACTTATAGCTGAATTTAATACGTATCCAAATCGCCCAAGTAGTCACCTCTGTCTAGGTTGTCTATGCATATTTTATTAACTTGAATAAAAACAAATTCAATTCAAATTCAAAATAATTTAGTTTCATTCAGTCAGGAATCTACCACCGGTTCGGAATGCTGATTCTCTTGAGAAAAGCTGGCAAGAAACTCAGCGGTTGCTCTTTTCAAAACAAAAATGTTACATAATGTAGCTTACTATCTTGTGGACAGCTGAAGCAAAGCTGATTAGAATAGAACAGAAATTCAGTTTTGTGATTATTAAACGACATACTTCTAAAAACAATATTTTTTGCTGTCGCTATGTAGAGTGCCTCATCTCCAACGAATCATCAATTTTAGTATTATACATATTATAATCAAAATTATTACGAATAAATAAAACTGGCCACGTTTGAGTCAAACTCGCGCACCGCGGGGAAGAAAACGTAGATATAAAATACAAGATAGTTATTTGGTTGATTCGATTGCCTGAAATATAAAAATATAGAATTATTCAAAATATACGTATAGACTAGCGATTGGCTTGCTTGATTGCAAAATCCCACGCGAGTACACCCTTTCTGTGTTTAAACTAATATAATTATTATGAGTTCCAATAATATATAATACATATTTATATTCGTTTAATAGGGCAAAAAGCGAACAACGCCAGCTCCGGATGTGACGGAACGGGCACAAGGGCGGACGCCGGCCTGCAACGCCTGCAAACCTGCCCAGTGGCTTCCACCTGGAACTACTTCGACAACTAGCCATAGCTCTACCACCACTGCAAATTCTTCACGTAAGTCGTAGCTCGATCGTAAAGGTTTATGACGTAGCTGCATCGTAGCCACTTCGCGTCGTCGTAGCGATTCTTGTTGTAGCAAGAACTGTAACTTTTCGATTAATCTAGTTTGCGCAAATCTGCAAAGAAGTATTTTTTCAAAAAAAAAACTTAATTTTATATCATTCATCAAATAAAATACCACCGAATAATTCACCTTAAAAAAAGTTTATTGACATGAATATTATGATTTTTAAGTAGGTATGATAAAATAAAAACTTAGTTTTTTTTATATTTAAGAATTTTGGAGTTACGGAAAAAATATTCATAGAAGTTGCCCAAGCCCATAGGACATACTTTTTTTTAAACCCAGTTTATTCTGATTAATAAGCCCCTGTGAGTTAATTGACCGAGCGAAGCGAGGTCTCTGAGTTAACTAGAGCGATTTGCACTTGTCCGTCCGTCCGTCCGTCCGTCTGTCAGAGCCTTATAACTTTTGAATTACTGAACGTAATTACTTCAAATTTAGATATAATATGTAAACCGATGGCCTCCAGCCGAAAATGGCTTAAAAAGTTATAAAAATCTTTATTTCAGGGGGGCTCTCATAGAAGCGAATGCGAAGTAAAAAAAAAATATCGCGTTACATAAAATTGTTACGTATCATTTTAAAGATAATTTTGAACTGAGTACAAAAATATTTTTTTTTTTAATTTTTCCCTTAAAATTGACGAAATGGGGGGCTTTCAAAGTGGCGATTTTATACGCTCGCTTGAAGACGCTCTCTAGGAAAATCCGCTATGGATTTTCAAACTGATTTTATGTTTTTAGGTCACTTATATCCTGTACTTGAACAACAAATACTAAAATTATATGAATATTATAAAGAAACGAGATTATTTAATTTTTAATGTACATCAGTAATTCATATAGCATCAACATAGCTTCACAATAATGCTAATAGATGGCGCAGTCAGTAACTATTCCCATGGAACTACGAGTTACGACTAACGACCTATCCCAAAAACAGTTTTGCGTCGACCATTATTATTTAGTTACTTATTATAATACAATAATTGTATTGTAATTTTTTTTGTACCATATTATTCAATTAAAATTATTTTTTAGTTAAATTTTAGTTAAATATTGTATATTTTCTATTCGCGTCGATAGATGACGATATGCCCGTAACCCGGTTTCACTCGTTAGTACCTACATAATAATTCAATGTTTTCACTAACGTTCCCTAACCTTTACGGGCTACCTATAAGTTAGGTGATTGATGTTTTCTGTCAACTTATTTATCACGATCCTGTACGGGACACCTAAAAGGATATTGGGACGGATGTTAGGACTTAGGATTGTATTTAGGAGCTACCTACGTTAAGAGACTCCTACTTAGGGGATGATTTAGGTATGTTTGGTGAAAACAGGCATAATAATAATGTCAGTTTTGGTTATCATGTATCGATTGAATGAATAATCATGGGATACCGTTACCGCGAGGTCTCAGTTCGGGGCGAACCACTAGTAATAGTATCCATAAGAAAAAAATATCAGTGGATACTAATAAACTTGATACTATGAATAGGTAACATTAATTACATGATATACGATACGACGAAACCTAAACACCTGCCCACTATCGTTAGGTGCTAGAATGAGGGTTATAAACTATTCTCATATCGTAATCCTTATTTATGTGATTTCATTTCCAATACATCTACTAACGTAAATGCTTGGTATACCTAGTATTTAAGTAGTTTAATGAAAATATGACTGTTTTGCATTCCAACAAAACAGTTATTATGTGTGTGAAAAAACACACAGCATTGATTGAAGAAGCATCCATAGATTCTACCTTTATAGTACATGCTAAGCTTTTTTTACCTGTACTCTTCAACTATCTGTCACCTTCACGCACCAGCAGAGCGCGCCAAATCTCCTGTCAACGCGCACCTGTCAATGTCAACTCATAGTCTTCAATGAGCAACCAGCAAGCATCTTGCTCTACTGCTGTGTGTTTTTTCACACACATAATAACTGTTTTGTTGGAATGCAAAACAGTCAAATTATATGTGTTTCCAAAACACACAGCATTGATTGAAGACCTGTTTGATATCTGCTGGTGAAGGAGTACTACAAACGCTATGTGATGATAAAATCAAAATATAAAAATATCACTCCTGTATATTATTTTATCACTGAAAAACAAAATTTTTAAATCTTGTTACACCTATCTCTTCATAATTTTAAATCTACTATTAATCATAAGAATAAATCAACTGAAAACCCAGGGAAATAGTCACAACTCATAATATGACATATTGTGTGGTCAAAAATTATTAAAAAAGGAAATCACTATTCTTCTAATAAGGCACATTACACCCAACACACATTACATAAGAATTAATCTAAAAGAAACAAATTTTTACTATTAATTCTCTACAAAGATACATTGAGGTCAAAAATTCTGTATGTACCTCTAGGTACTTACCGACCCACTAAAGAATATTACAAACTAAAAATAAAGACTCTCTTGTAGAAATCTCCTTATTAGATCAAAAATTTTAATTATAATAACCACTGATAAATCAAAATTATTCTCTGAATTAACTTTCACCTCTTTTTCCCCTGAATCAACATCGATTCTTGAAAGAAAGAAAAATAAATGATTGCAAAACTATCTAATGGCTATTTGTTCTAGTTAGACTAGACTCTTTCTCTAGAAGAGAATCAGACAGATTCTCTGCAGACAATAGAATTTTCTGAAGGTCCGGGAACTCTTCCAGTTACTTCTTTCTAGAATCTCCTCTACAGGACTATTTTTCAAAAAGCTTCTTGAAGCAGCTTCTCAGCGCACACTGCCTGGAAATGCATCTATTACAATCGTTTTTTTTTTTTTTTAATTGTTCTCACCCAATTCGCTATCATGGTTTGATGAGCTGGTTCAATTATGCTAGTTGTTCATATTTAAACAGACTAGTTATATTGATCTCTTCTGAATGTCTACTCTGTGTCTAACTAATTTCTTTAGATGTCTCTCGTCTTTAGACATAAGCGTGCATCAGGATGCTGCTTGCTTAGCAGCTTCTTTTATCTACACTGTCCGTCCTTGACACAAATCTTGGCCACAAGTCCACTTCATTTCTCCTGTTATTCACAACAAAGTTATCCCTAGCCACCTCCAACAAAGTCAGGTCATGAATATGTTGGCCAGAAACCAATAATAAAATAACAGCAGTCTCCCTAAGCCAATTAAAAGTAACCCTGTATGCCAAATGGGTGTCTTTCATCTTTGGGGGCTTAAGAATTAATATTTACTATTTTTTGATGAACAAAGTTTGTCAATTTGATGTCAATTTGCCAATTTGATGAACAAAACAATTTTTTTTTTTTTGATATTTCCTCTGCACCAGTTGCTGTATAGGTGGTTCTGCACTAGTTGCTGTTTATATATATATATATATATATATATATATATATATATATATATATATATGTACTAGGTGGTGACTACAGACTCATATAGAAGGATAGTATGCTAAGCAATCCTGTCCTCCCGACACAACCTAGCCAAATATCTAGCCACTCACATCACTACCCAGTGGAGACTTAGGAATCTTGTTAAACTCACACCAAGTTACCCAACATCTAATTGGAGCTTTATATGTAGCCAATGTTGAATATCGCCAGCTTCTTTTTCAAGAGATCCTTCTCCTGTGCAGACCAATGTGCTACCCTATCTTTCCACCCCCAAACCAACCATGCTAATTGCTAGACGCTCCAGTCTCTCCACCTGGGGCGGAACCTGCCTCTCATGAGGTCTATCAGGTTCTTCTGCAGGCACTCTATTGATACTGGTACTGCTAGGGCTCGCGCCCTAAGGTCTGCTAGCCAAAGCACTGTGTCCAATGGGGCACTATCACTATATAAATACCTGTCGTTGCATTGAGTCGGCGTAACACCCGCGGAATCAGATTGGGTGGTGGAAATACAGATTGGGTGCTGAGAGTCGCAAATAATAATAATAATTCTGACCCATCTCTGGAGTCCCATGTTACGTAGCTATCTACTACGGCTTACGCTACGGCGTTTTTTGAAGTGAACAAGGCGACTTCTGTTACGCCCCAAAGCCTGAATATGGCCTCCGAGGCCGGGGGCAACAAGTGCCATTCCGGCACTGGTCGATTCCTTGGCAGGCGGTTGGCTATGCCGTTGTACCTCCCCGGGAGGCACGCCGCCGAGAGTGTGATGTTCAACCATGTAATCAGCTCCCGGAGCCTTGTTGCTCAACAAGTGCCATTCCGGCACTAGTCGATTCCTTGACAGGCGGTCGGCTATGCCGCTGTACCTCCCCGGGAGGCACGCCGCCGAGAGTGTGATGTTCAACCGTGTAGTCAGCTCTCGGAGCCTTGTTGCTAATAGAGTAGGGCTGTATAGTGTATATGTCGCAATTCGTTGTCCGACTGAAACAATATGTGTGCATCTCTTAAGAAGTTTTGGTGGTGACTTATTGCACCATACACTACAAACAAACTCATTTACGTCTTTGAGTGCCAGGACCTCTGGTGCACTAACTACCTGCTAAGATATTTCCTGTTGAGGTGAGCGCCCCAGCCCGCATCCGCTGCGTCTGTGTTCAAGAAGTGGGTCACCTCTAACTTGTGCAGCGAAACCAAACTTCGGAGTGGTCAAGTTTGCGAAAATCAGGAGTCCTATCACCCTCTGAATCTCTCGTAGTGTACTACAACCCCTTCTCATGATCCTTGATAAAAAATATTTTATCATTACTACCCTCTTTAGAGGTCAGGCCATGGTACTGTTCCTTGTATTCCACAAAAGACCTAAACATTCCAGTTCCTGAGGGGTGCTATCACCGACCTCTGTTAATTGCCAAATTTGGTAAAACCAAAGCTCTCCAGAATATTGATGGTCCCCGAGACCTGATGCTGCAATATTTTTCTGTCCTGGTTCACTATGATGTAATCATTCAAATAAACCAAGACCCCCCCTAAACGCCTCCTCCCTGCAAGCCAGATCTCTGCTATCCAATTGGAAAAAGCAGCAATAGCTCGGGGGACAGATGAAAGGCCGAAAGGGAGCTGTCAACTGAAGTACCTGTCATAGTGAATCCTTAAATAGCAACGGTGACTTCGCAATAGGCAGATGAAAATAGGCCTGTTGTAGGCCTGTCTACTTTCAACATCTACTTCTCGTAGGAACTCTGCAACATCTGAGAACTAATTGAAAATGCTTGTGTGCTACATGTTTATGTAGTCCTCTCAGGATGTATGTCACACCCTGATCTTTTTTTTTTTTTAATGAATGAATGAATGAAAATTGGAGGCACTTCCAAAATTCCTCTCTTTAAAAATCCTGAATTATTGTTGTAATCTCAAGAGAAATCCTCGTGTTGACTCTCCTCAGTAAATGCGGTGATAAATGAGTTAGTGGGGGGCCTTAATCTGAACAGTATTCAGTATTAATCTTCTGTATCTGTACCTAGTGGTTCAATCACTCCCCCCCCCCCTGAATTTTCTCTCTCCCTGAACATAGTTATTTCTGCTTTTTAATCTGCGCTACACTATTCCTCCTGGTGTAGCCTCCACAAAAGCAATGGTGTTTGAGAGGGGCTTGAAAATTATTATTCAGACAGGTAACTGTCTGGTCTGCTCCAGTAATGTTCTTGATAATAAAGGCATTGCGAGTAGGTCTCTTCCTTGATCTAGACTTTGTAATGAGTTTTGAGCGATACAGTCCCTTATTTTTTATGTATTCTGGTTTATTCAGTCATGTTTGTAAACCTCACAGCGACTGAAGCTTGTCTACTAAAGAGGTATTCAGCACTAAGGGGAATGAGCATAGGACTGTTAAATTCTTTAAAATTCTTTCTCCTTCTCAAAAAGACCTGACATATTTAAGTCAACAAGGTTCCCCGCAACCCACTTAAGTAGATCCTGCAAACCCTGTTTCAATAGTTCCTGACACTCTAAAATTCAAAATCAAAATTCAAAATTCAAAATTCAAAATTCAAAATTCAAAATTCAAAATCATTTATTTCATGTAGGCCAGGCCAACCTGTGGCACTTATGACAAGTCATGACTCTTCCACCGGTTCGGAAAGCGGATTCTGCTGAGAAGAACCGGCAAGAAACTCAGCAGTTGCTCTTTTCAAAATTACACATTTTACAATATTACTCGGCATTAGTCAAACATGCTAACATATTTTCAGTAGAAACTAGATAGTCTTTTGTTTTGTTAAAATGACATAATTCTTCATTAACTTTAAGTAACAAAACCTAGATTTGCAGAATAACCTGCTAATGTTGACCTGTATCACATGCCCTTCAAGGCCTGCGTTTCAACATGCTGAAGATGATCTAACTTATTCAGCCTTCTTAGAATGAAGAATTACCCTCCTTTCATCAGTCAGTTTTTAAATCACCTAACTGAACCGTCTTATCAGAGCTTATACAAGGATTAATCAAAAATGGAGACTGAACCTTTTCCCTGCTACTGGGGCCCGGATTACTCTGGCTTTATGTGTCTTGATTAGCAACTACGATTTAATGGGGTAGCTGTCACAAATAACTCGAAATAAAGTTAACCTGGTTAACTAAAGAATTAATTTGGTGGTCACGAGATTCACGAGTAACGAGTGCTTATCTAATCTACGGCGCTTATTGGGCGGCGGTGTAGCATACCCTTGTTCATCTTCCGAAGATGATACAGAGTCGCTTTCACTACTGGAATTACCAGAACGACGTCGAGATGGGCGCTCTTCATCCGAAATAACGGTTTCCGACCGATTATTGACGCCGGACTTACCTTGCTCATTCCGCACAGACTGATCAACGCTCATTCTCGTAAACACTAATCACAGCCCAGAAATAACTACGCAACACTCACTCACTATAAAAAGGACAATTCAATTCAACTTTCTTTTTATTCTAAAGTTTTGCATGCTTTTGCGGCAAAATCTACAAACGCTATGAGTTGACATTGACAGGTGCGCGTTGACAGGAGATTTGGCGCGCTCTGCTGGTGCGTGAAGGTGACAGATAGTTGAAGAGTACAGGTAAAAAAAGCTTAGCATGTACTATAAAGGTAGAATCTATGGATGCTTCTTCAATCAATGCTGTGTGTTTTGGAAACACATATAGGTAATGAGTGAATTTTAGTTGAGTAGCTGGGATTAAGAAAACATATTGGTATATTTTATCAACCAGGGAACGGATACAAGCTTGAAGCAATATTAAGTTTCATTATGTTATCTATTTTACAACACCAAGGGTTGC
This sequence comes from Oeneis ivallda, assembly GCA_029955525.1. Lineage (NCBI taxonomy): Eukaryota > Metazoa > Arthropoda > Insecta > Lepidoptera > Nymphalidae > Oeneis > Oeneis ivallda. The sequence goes on along the minus strand of JARPMR010000002.1, from coordinate 15,328,647 downwards.
CTAGTCGAGAAAATTTATTGTGAAAAAGTAATTTAATTAGTCCTACCCACACTTAATTAGACGGTCTATTAAAACGCATATATACTTGTAGTTATTTTGATATTGTCTATGTTATGTGATGTACAGTAAACGTATAAAATTATAAATTCAAAATTATTTATTTCATGAAGGCCAACTTGTGGCGCTTATGACATTGAATTGTCATAAGATTCTTGGACTATATCTATCACCGACTCGGAAAGCAAATACCGCTGAGAAGAACCGACAAGAAACTCAACAGTTGCTTTATAGTATAATATGTATATTATTTTTAAAAAATACCCCATCTTGTGAACAGCTGAAGCGTAAGCCGATTGCTTTCATGCAAGTTTGTCATCAAATTCAGAAACTTTATAATTTTCTCTAGTCATTAGTCATTCATGAGTCCATAAAAATAAGGATGTCAAGTTTTTGATAAAATCAGTAATTTCAAGACACAGCCCTAACAGCAACCCATCTATAACTTCCCGCCGAGGCGTACTAGTAATGTTGTGTTTGACAAGCACTGGTAGATTATCGGGAAGCTTCTGACTGCTATTGCGACGACCTAATCGATTTTGATATAACGAGTATGTCCTGTCTAATGTTTATATCACGATAAATGAATATTAAAATGGTTTCGTAAGAGATTGAGTTGAATTATGTCTACCCAACTGGTGATGATATTAATTAATATTAATAATTTCAATAAATTTCATTTCGACGACCTCAATTACGCGTGATTAGTTTTAATACTGATTCCAATGCATTGAGTTCAATGAATAAGCTCGAGTATAATATATCACTAACATTATAGTTTTGAATACTTCTCACGGTCACTACGGAAAATCCTACCACTACTGTGGGCCAGATTATCCTCTTGAATGCGAAGGGTTTAGGAAAATACATAGAATAAATAGTATTATGTTGAATACGTACATAAAAAAACGTATCAAAGTACCTATATTATAATTATATTATACTTAGGTATGCTATAACATATTTTGTCGAAAAAATAAAAACGGTATTATATTGCAAATTAGGTTGTATTGTCCCTGTTATCAATTGTTTTAGGTTTTGCATAGAAATATTTACGGGATAAAATGTAGCCTAGATAATCTATGTATCTGTGTTCTCTTGCCGGTACGGTACGTGTTAGGTAAAATGTGTCTAAATTGATTTATCAGCTCCGAAGATTAGTCCTTAACAACTTAGGTCACAGACAGGCAAAAATTTTAAATAAGTACGTGTGATTTATTTTAAATCAAAGACGGATTCTTCAATTATTTTTTTTAAAGCTTACTGCAAGTTTAAAATTTTTCGTCACAGTAACTGTATCATACGCGATCGGTGCGTTGTTTTCGAAACGTTTTTTTATGAATGGCACGAGAGAGCGCTGCGATCATCACATTGAGCGCTACAATTTCCAATAATTGGTTCCGTTAATAGAAGCAGCAATCCATGAACGTAACGTATTTTATATGTTGTATTGTTTCCAAAAGTTCATTAAGTAACCTTTATAATATTACTGTGACTACGTACCTACCTAGTCACAGTAATATTATAAACAAACTACCAAACTTTTGGGAACAATACAAAATTAGGCAAGCATAAAAGTTAGGATAACTAAACTTAGGATAAAGTTTATTATTGTATGAATTTAACGGTCATTTACACTAGAAACAGTAGGTATGTGAAGAAATAGTAGAAATAAAAATGAGAAAAAAAAGCAACAAAAACTGGCAAAGAAAAGGTCGGAATGTCAAAATTCGGAATATAAAAATCGGCCAAGTGCAAGTCGGGCCTCGCTCTTTTAGGGTTCCGTAAATATGACCAAATCATTTTTTGTTAAACTAGATACATATTTTGATATCTTAGTTCTTAAAAAGTACTAAATTAGCATATGGGGAAAAAATGCTCGTTTGTTTTGGTCACAACTTACAAACCGCATTATAAATTGGTGTTTTCAGTATTTGTTGTTTAAATACACTATAATATTATAGTACATAATATACCAAAATTTCAAATTCTTAACTAGTTTAGTTTTTGAGATAGACCCCCTAACAAAATTAGTGTAAAACCGAAAACTTTGATGGCCCCCCATTTCTTCATTTTTGTAGCTAAAAAATAAAAATATATATAATTAACCTCCATTAAATGAGCTCTAGACAATGACACCCCACATGCCAGGGTAAAAAATAAAATTTTATTTCGACTCCTTTTCCATGTATCGGAGCCCCCTTTATTTTTTAGTTTAATTTTATTTTTATTATTTGTTGTTATAGCGGCAATAGAAATACACAAAATGTGAAATTTTCAACTGTCTATCTATTACGGTTTACGAGATACAGCACGCTGACAGACGGACGGACGGACGGACAGCGGAGGCTTAGTAATAGGGTCCCGTTGGCACCCTTTGGGTACGGAACCCTAAAAACGTAAATCCACGCCGAAAAAGGCGCGGGCATCCGCGAGTATGCATTTAATATAATCGTATTGAGAATAACCGGGTAAACCATAGAGAAAAACCGGGTAAACTACCTAAATAAACTAACTTTAATGAATTATTATTTAACTAAAACTAAATTAAAGTTAGGCTATTTAGGGTTAATTACTTCATCAAAAATTTTATTTCACTATGAGGTTCTTGCTTCACGTGTAATTGCCATATATACCTACCACCACCAACTTAAATACTACCAAATTAAATAGCCTTAGAATTAATATCATCGTACTCATTATATTTCGTAAAATTATTCGTATTAAAAATTCGTAAATGTGCCAGAGTTCTCAGATTCCCAACTCCAAGATACTATTGAGAATTTTCTTAACAGACAACCCCAATATTTTTTTGGCTCGACCTGGGAATTAAACATGGAAACTCAATAATTTGCAACCGATGAAGCTAGGAGTACATACTCGTACTAATACAAGACGAAAATTAGCATATTTTTTTCGTGACTTCTTCCGCGTGAAATTAGGATTTTAGAAATCCCGCGTAAACCCTCTGTGTTTCCGAGATAAAAGGTAGCCTGTGTCACTCTCCAAGTCATCAAATATACCCACGCAAAACCACGTCGATCCGCTGGTTCGTGATTGACAAACCAACAAACAAATGCACTTTCACATTTATCAGTAAGGATACACTAGATAGGTTCATGTTGTAGTTCAGGGAACGTTTGACAGGTCTGACAGCGTGGCACCGCCGATGGTGCTGCGTGGCGATCCTGGTGCTGGTGGCGGGCACGGCCTGCGTCGCCGGTCCGCTGGCGCTGCGAGCGCCGCCCGGCGCGCCGCTGCACGAGCGACTGCGCCTCGCCGAGAGGCTCCTGCACGACACGCCGCTCATCGACGGCCACAACGACCTGCCGTGGAACATAAGGAAGTTTTTACACAATAAAATAAAAGATTTCAGGTATGATATTTTTGAAGTATAACTTCTTTACGCACGCTTAACTTGGGGAGTAAGCTGGTGAATGCGTTACGAAAAGTGTGATCGGGCGAGACGAACGGAAGTTGAGGAAGGGAGATATAAGTTAGTGAAGATAGAAAGAGAGAGAGTTACGTTTCGTATATTACCTACTGTAGGGGCAAGAGAGAGTGTGCTCGCACCTTTCTCTCTCTTTCTCTCATAGCCAGTTGCGTTTCGTATAAGTAAGATACAGTGCAGGCCTAAAACTTCTTTACGCACGCTTGACTTGGGGAGTAAGCTGGTGAATGCGTTACGAAAACTTAAATATTTGTAGAAAATTAATAATGTATATGTATATACATGTATATATAATACATATATACATATATAAACATATTTATATATAGGTACATACATATAGATGGAGCTAAAGAAGTTTTACTTCAGTCGTGTGGTCTAAAGCACACTCGTTTTTTTAAAAACTATAGACTATTCCACATGAGCTCCAGGTCCCTGTTCAGAGTCGCAGTTAACAAAGTACGACTAGCCTTAATATAGATAGTATAATAATACATATTTAAATAAGCTAGTCTATAAGAATACATATAGACTAGCCTAAGATGTTGAGACTAAGATGACTATTCAAGTCAGATTGGAAGGCACCCAAGTTTTCATCATCATGAGCAACCCATTAACGGCTCACTACTGAACGCAGTTCTCCTCTCAGAGAAGGGTTATAGGTCATAGTCCACCACGCTGGCCCAATGCGAATTGGCAGACTTCACATAACTTTGAGAACATTACGGAGAACTCTCATGCGTCGTCAGACTTTCAGGTTTCCTCACGATGTTTTCCTTCACCCGCTTCACCGTTGAAGCATGTGATATAAAATATGTGTAACGGGAACAATGTGTAAAGCAGCGTAGCGCAGCTGTGCGTAGAGGAAGTGCCTAAAGGGCTTACTCGACAGTGGGATGTCAACTATGCAAGTGCAGATCTATTCGATGCTTTGCGTTTCGATGGTAGAACAGTTACAGTGGACATCTTTGGGCCTACATTTAACTGAGACGGTCCCTAAAGCAGTTGCACAGTGTGTGGGGTTGAAATTAGGTTCGGGAGGGTTAACAGTTTATAAGAGTTAAGTACCTCAGCCCTCCCACATCGTGCAGCTCTCTCAAGAACCATTTCAGAAGCGGTACCTCTATTTTCTTTTTCTTTTAATGCTTTAGCCTTCAAAATTAGATTAAAATCGGCAATCACTTACGATGAGAATATTCAAGGACATACATATATATATAGCAGTTTTTTTAGGACACGTACTATTTTTGTCAATTAGTCATCTCGATGTTGTGCTCGTCCAAAAAAAACATTTTACCATACCTCTGATCGTTGCTCCACAGTCTATTTGAAATGTATTCGCACGTACGAACAGAAGGCAATTTCTGCCAGTCCCTAAATGTCCACCCATTTTTTTATTTACACTCGAGTTACAACTACACTAAAGTATTTTTATTGAAAATGTAAATTGTGTACACCTACCGTTGTAAAAATCGATGTCCCTGATGTACCTACTACCCGTCCATTTTTCGTCTCGTCGTTATTTTTCTCCTCTTCGAAGAAATTCATTAATTAGAGTACAAAACTTTTCCTTTTTTACTCATCGTAGAATAATACTCGTGAACAATAGTAATCAAATAATAAATAACTACTTAATTAAAATATAATTAAAAAATTAAAACAACTTTATCAAAATTTTGAAAAAACATGGTACTAACAATCGCGACCCTTACGTTGCTATAATACGATAGCAACGTACAAAAAACATGGAAAAATAATCCAATATTTTTATCCTGGAAAATTAAAAAGTTCCCGCGGGTATTGAAAAACCTTAATCCATGCGGACAAAGTCGCGGGCATCATCAAGTGTTTAATAAAAATACGCACTGAATTGAGAACCTGCACTTTTTTGAAACTCTGTTAAAAACAAACGGAAATTAGGAATTCACCATACTGGCAATGATGCTAAATATTGAAAATGTTTAGGTACACAATACTCATTGAATGTTCGCCACTTTATAACCCTCTTGACTTCTTGAGTCTAAACTCTAGTGTAACTTTTCAATTTAATAAATATCTTTCATTTAGTATGGATATATATATCGAATCATGACGTTTTCCGAAAAATGTATTCCCTGCTACAGAATTTTATTTTGTACGAACATTTAACGTGACCTTAAACAGTTACACACAGGCTTCAGAACCATCGAATACCTTTTAAGTTCCTATTATTATACAGATTCGACGAAGATCTCCGTACCATATCTCCGTGGGCCACCAGTTCGTGGAGTCATACAGACCTGCCACGCTTAAAGCAAGGTCGCGTCGCAGCTCAGGTCAGTACCTACCTTAATAAGAGATATCGCCATTGGTGGTAGTTCGGTTGTGCACAAACTCTAAACTCTAAACTACAATTCAACTGAAAGGTCTAAAAAACAAGTGTAAATTAAAAAAATATTTTAAATACAAGCTTTTAGTAGTATAGTATATATCATCTAGGATCAGAGTATCTACTTGTCAAGACAAATCAAACGAGTCCAAACCAAACTCGATGGGGTGTTGCGTCGTTTAATTCCAGAGTTCCTGTAGCCACCTTACAGCTCCATCATCAGAACTTGGATATCATCTAGGACCAGAGTACTTGTCAAGACGAGTCAAACGAGCCCAAATTCGATAGGTTTACGTCGTTTTATTATCGAGTTCCTACAGCCATCTTCCAGCTCCGTCATCAGATCAGCTCCATGTCATAATAATATTGCATCATCGTCGGATTTACATATATAATGCAAAATTTCAGCTCAATCGGAAACCGGAAAGTGGTTCTAATTCGTCTTGCAAGATTTATTAAACATACATACATACATAGTACATACATGCATTGCAAGTTAAATAAAAACTTACATAGATAGTGTAATTTTTTATTAAAGGCTCAGTAACACGTCTTAGAGTGACCTGACGACCAATGTATGCATGCGCGAGAAATAATAATTTTCTGGCTGAGATCCCTCCGCCGCGGCCGCCGACATGCGCAAATAGTATTTACACTGGCAGAAAAATTATAGACTGTGGTTCATAACCAAAAGCCAATCCTATTTTACTAAAAGAAAATGCGATCTACGTTTTTTTGGGATGTCAACCTAAAATATAATATAAATAAGATCTTCCTTTTGTTCTCTGTAAATATTACCTATATTTACAGCAAATGAAATTAAACATATGAGAGCTAGAGCTTGGCACGGTCGGTAAGTACTACGTAAGTAATACGTTTATGGGAGGCACTTTCTTAAAGTTACAAAGAGATGTGTACAACCGAGTCGTTAGCACTAATGGCACTTATTAACGTTAAGTTGATAATTAGGGCTCGTAGTCGTAGATACGCTACGCCAAATTGTTATTTTATATCTCAACAATGCAGCAATAATACGAATAATTCATAGTTGGTAATTTTTTTATATTTAGAATGAATGTATCGTTCAAGCCTTCCAGCTCCCAACAACTCACGTTTCCTATTACATGTCACTGCATATGATGAATGCGCATTTGTATTCCGTAAGCGAGCGTAGAATGCAATTCGTGCATGATATTAAATCAACTGCCAGTTAAAACATGGAATAAATTGGCTAGTGTCGTTAACGTGAAGTTGATGACTTTTGATGTGCTAAAGAAAAATTATGACAATGTTACCTGAATCTAACTAGACCATGGCTGCAGATATTTTATTCTGGCGCACTAATAACGGCATACCTATCGGTAACTAATCGAATAACAGCACATCCACTAAGTGGAGGGGGTAACTAAGTAAGCGCGCGGAAAGGAGGGAACAAAGCGGAGAGCTGTAGCAATGTGCCCCTGTCTAAAAGTAAGCGGAGAGAGTGAGTAGAGCGGAGCACCGCCCTGCTTAGTCTCGTTTTCTCCCTCTGTTGCCTTGCTCCTCTACCCATCACTTCATACATTCCGCGGTTGAAATGTATGAAACTAATCTCCTCTCCAAGATGAAGCCATATCCATATTCATAGCCAACGAAGCTGTGCAAAACGGAGACATTTTTCTATTGTTTAATATTTCCCAAGCTCCGCATCGCTCCTCTCCTCTTCCTCCTCAAAAGAATACGGTTTGAACGAAATACCAACTTTACAACATTAGCGTTATTTTGATAAACTTATTGACACTCATTATCAGCATCATGACATTGCAATGCAATATTAATTTATTATTGTTAACTGTAGGATCATGTTAATATTCTTGAGGAGATTCTGCTTCATAATGAAGAGTACATATGAAAAAAAGTTTACTTTTTAGTTAGATTCGTATTTGTTCTCGGCAGTTGTGGTTTGTGTTAGTTCTCTTTCATTGTGCAAGTGGAATATAAAGAATATGATCATGAATATTGAACACAGTTTCTCTCAATTAATGTCTTATTACCAACAATAGTTTTAACAAGACTGATTTAATGTAGGTAACTGCCTAGCCAATTTATTATACCTGAGTAAAGGTTATAATATTAGCCTGTATTTATTACCAATTAAATTTCGGTTTCCCTTCATAGCTACCCTAATAATGGCTATAACTACTGGTAAGGTTTGAAGCAACTACTCCGGGTCTCAGTACCTACCTACGCCTTGATCCCTTTAATGCCCGTTTTCATAGACAATCCCTTAATATAAGGGATACCCCTTTGCCCAATTACGTGATAACAACGATTTGGTTTTAACGTTTAAGGGATACCTAAGCACTGAAGTTAATGTCTAGTTTTAGATGATTAGGTACTTATGGAACTGTTTTAGTTCCACTGATGAAAGCGGACATTATGCAACTTGCATAGATACTTTACGTAACTATGACATAAAAATCTGTATTTAAATTTAGTTCTGGGCCGCATACGTGCCCTGTGATGCGCAACATCGGGACGCAGTGCAATTGACCTTCGAGCAAATAGACCTGATCCAGAGGCTCACGGACAAGTACCATCCACAGCTAACATTCTGTACTTCAGCTGATGGTAAGATTTAGAAATGTTTAAGATATTTGCATCATAATAGTCTATATATAGTATATAGGTCTAAGTAGGCTCAGGACCGCTCAGCGTGCGATGGAAAGAGCTATGCTCGGAGTATCCCTGCGGGATCGAATCAGGAATGAGGAGATCCGTAGGAGAACCAGAGTCACCGACATAGCTCAGCGAGTCGCGATACTGAAGTGGAAATGGGCGGGGCACATAGTTCGAAGAGCTGATGGTCGTTGGGGTCCCAAGGTGCTGGAGTGGCGACCCCGCACCGGGAAGCGCAGTGTTGGCAGACCCCCCACCAGGTGGACCGACGACATCAAGCTAGTCGCAGGGAGCCGCTGGATTCAGGCAGCGTAAGACCGAGACCTGTGGAAGTCCATGCAAGAGACCTTTGTCCAGCAGTGGACGTCTATCGGTTGATAAAGAAGAAGAAGAAGAAGTAGGTCTAACAAAATAATCACGCATACCTTACGTAGCTGCCTTAAGGACGTTCAAACATTCTGGCGTTCGCCAATTTTAGGTATTTTGTTACCGGCACCCCGTTGCACGGATTTTCTAATGGTATTTGTAGTACGACTAACATATTTTGATACTATGAAATTAAGCATTCAAAATATCATTACTTAATTAATTAGTTCTGGAAGAAGACAATGGTTATAAAATTGTATTTATTTGTAGTTATAGGCCTTAGTCCACCACGCTGGCCCAATACTAATTGGCGGACTTCACACACCTTCGAGAACATTATGAAGAACTCTCAGATGTGCAGGTTTCCTCACGATGTTTTCCTTCTTCGTTGAAGCAAGTGATATTTAATTGCTTAAACGCACTTGACTCCGAAAAGTCAGAGGTGCGTACCCGGAATCGACCCTCTGCGACCCCCCGAATAGGAGACCATAGTCCCAACCACTAGGCTATCACAGCTACTATATTCGTTAATTAAGTCCAACTACCATCGATCTGCTCTTAATTAGATCCTCAAGCTTTGGTGTGTAAGAGCGTCTCAACAAACCTAGACATATACGTTCAAATCCGAAGCTCCTGCTGATAGCCATCACTGAGATCCAGTTAATATCTATCTGATCTTCATCAGACCCTCAAGCTTCGGTTTGTGAGAGCGTCCCAACAAACCTATATACGTCCAAATCCGAAGCTCCTGCTAATAGCCGTCACTGAGATCCAGTTAATATCTATCTGATCTTCATCAGACTCTCAAGCTTCGGTTTGTGAGTGCGTCCCAACAAACCTAGACATATACGTCCAAATCCGAAGCTCCTGCTGATAGCCGTCACTGAGATCCAGTTAATATCTATCTGATCTTCATCAGACCCTCAAGCTTCGGTTTGTGAGAGTGTCCCAACAAACCTAGACATATACGTCCAAATCCGAAGCTCCTGCTGATAGCCGTCACTGAGATCCAGTTAATATCTATCTGATCTTCATCAAACCCTGAAGCTCCAATAAAAAAAGTAACAGACGGTTACTCTTACAGTTACTCTTATAACTCTTACTTATATTAATATATGTAATTTAAATAAATGTGAAACTGTGTTTGTTTTTTGGCTTGTTGGTTTGTCCTTTAATCACGCAGCCACGGAACAACGGATCGACGTGATTTTGCATGGGTACAGTTGAGAATCTGGAGAGTAACATAGCCTTACTTGTTATCTTGCAAAATCAAAAGATTTCCCCCTAATTTTTAATAACTAAATCCACGCAGACGAAGTCGCGGGCATTAGCTAAAATAGAACTGCGAAGATACAATTTTTTGATACCTACTATGTATTAAAAACTGCCTCGTTGGTCTAGTGGTTAGCATGTTCGACTGCGGATGACGAGGTGCCGCGTTAGAAAAATGTAGGTATTGTGTTTTCTGTCAAGAAAGTCTCAATAACTAGCGCGGAGATGGGAAGAAGTTTGCTCACACATTTTTGCAGTATAATATCTCCCGCGCAGATGGCTAATATCTGTAGAGATTGGCCCGCGCCGAGGCCGAAATAGGTCGGGAGAACAAAATTATACCTAATTAAAATAATAAATAGAAAAGTATCAAACATGTTTACTACTTACTACCAAATCTTCCAGCACAAATTATTTACGTAAAAAATTCACGGAATTGCCGAGCAAACGAGCGTGACCCAACCTTCTCACACCGCGTTTGCGAGCGGAATGAAGGTTTTTTTCGCCAGCTTCGATCATTCGCAAAAAGACGATATTTGGTGACGCTTTGGTAATATTTTTTAAGCTCTTTGGTCACGAAATTTAATAAAAATTATTATGAATTTTGAAGACAAAGACGTCATGGTGTATTTAAAACATTTTTATCAAAAATTAAAGTTGTATTTTAAATGCTAGTGACCTATAAACACAACAGAGAAAAGGACAATATTTGGCGACGGTTGTGTAATTTTTTTAAGCTATTCGTGCACGAAATTTTTATTAAATACGCCCATCGATTAAAGATAAATACCGCTTTATGTATTTAAGATTTTTAAATCAAAAAATAAAATTATATTTGAAATGCTATTGAGCCATAAATAAACACGACAGAGAAAAATACAACATTGGGCGACACTTGTGAATTTTTTTAAGCTCTTTGTTCACAAAATTTGATAAAACTTTAATACAAATTTTAAAGACAAAGACTTCTTGGTGCACTTAAATTTTTTAAATCAAAAATTAAAGTTGTATTTTTAATGCTAGAGAGCTCTAAGCACAGCAGAGAATAAGGCAATATTTAGTGACGCTTGTGTAATTTTTTTTAACCTCTTCCTGAACGAAATCGAATAAAACTTGTTATACAATTTTAAAGACAAGGACTGCATAGTGCGTTTAGGATTTTTAAATTTAAAATAAACGTTGTATTTTAAATGCTATAAAGCTACAAACACAACCCTTTTTACGAAAATGTGTCTAATCACGGTCTGAAAAACGTTGTATTTTTGGGTATTTATTCATAAAAACGTTTTTTTTATGCCCAAGAATTATACCTAAGCAGTTGATTTATGTAATGGTCTATTATTTTTTCCTCCCATCTTTAAGAATTCTAAGTTATTGAGCTTGGAAATCGTAGCAGTCCCGTCATAGCGCCCTTAAAGACGATAATTATGTCCCTTTTATATACAATATTGAACAGGACACAAATTAAAAATTCTAAAAACGCTGAAAATCATTTTTCAGAAAAATGGTAACAAAGTAAGAAATTAAAATAAATGTCCCCTTTTAGCTTATTGCTGTAAATTATGTCTTAAAGTCAATCCAGAAATGAACTTAATGTAAAATACTGCATTAAAATCGGCCCAAATTGTAGAAAAAACAGCAATCACATCGGTCTTCAGTAGATTTTCAGGAAAATGGTAACAATAAAAGCGCATGAATAGAACGCAAACGAAAAATATAATAGGTGTTCGTTAAATCATAGGTAAAATATGGATTTAACATGACACAACACTCAAAAAAAATTTTTGGATGTCAGCCGTAGCCTTCCGTAGCCTTTGTGTTTTACCTACGGAACTTTATTAGTTGTAATAATAAAACCTTCAAAAGACATAATAACTGTAAACTCACAACACTACTTATACCGACAATAAAAGAAAATCTTCGAAGTAATTGTATAGAGCCTTATTTAATCTTAGCCTCGTACCCTTTGTTGTCGGCAATAAATAACGAATAACGTAACAAATTAGCTGCCACAGTCGGTTCTTTGATGGTAATAGATATTGGCTCATTATTCATTTGGTTTCGTTTCACTGTTATTCGGCTGTACTATTCTCTCAAACTTATAGCTTAGAATACCAATTAACTACATGGTAAGATGAAGAAAATAATATGAAGAACTAAAAATTAAAAAAAATATGAGTATGCAAACTACATACATTAAATGTGAGTTTGATGCACATTATTTCACTACATACCTACTAGTAACATTTCAAAACAAAGTTTCTCCGCCAAAATCTTTCTGTATAAAGTAATCACAAAACTATACAGATTTATATCAGGTTTCATCAATGTGTCCATACCTACAGCTCTACACCTACCTTAATTCTGCGGGAAATTGGATTGTATTGGGCGATTTCTTATTTCTATATCCACCTCGATTTTACCAACCAAATTTTTTATTATCAGATAAAGGTTAGCTATGTAATAGTTTATTCAATAATCAGAAATAAGTGGATCTACATATTATATAAAAGCGAAAAAATTACTACTATTATATTTACAAAAAATACACGCCGTCCAAGTGATCGCTAATGGGCATGGTGCCCAAAACACTGGCGCTATTACCTCTCTGAATAGCGAGGCTAAGCCTTTGGGCTAAATAATCGCCAGCTCTTTGGTCACCAGAGGCGTGGATCAATTTTTGGGACACGACATTTACAAAATTTTTCGTGTCCGATGACCATGGACCCAGAGTCTCAAAAGCAAGCGCCGCAAAAATATAATCCTTAGAAATGGCAGAGTATTTGCGGCGCTTAAGCAACTGAGCGGATTCGGCAGCTGCACCCGCCTTTTGGCACGAAGGTTAGCTTAACATAATTCAAATTTTTACATACATAGTTATTTTTTCAAAGCGTTGGTAAAAAACCTGATCTTTACGAATTGTAGATTAGCATATAAAAAAGCTTTTTAACTCCTAAAAATCTTAGCTGAATTAATTTTATCGTCTTCAATTTAGCCTTAACAAAATTGTTTTTTTAACTCTCTTCTGAATAGTCATTAGTGTTACAATAAATCAAGCTGCCAACGCAGAATGCTTTTGCACATTAAACAGTTAAACGAGGGCTTCGAAATAACTAGTCTCAAATTACAATATTTTTCCATCGCTATACCTTTGTGTTTTTTACGTCGAAAAATAACTTCATTCGTGATGCAAAATTCTTACGAGTAGGCACCTTCTGTAATTGGAAATTTCTGGATTGGCTATGTAATTAAATAGCTTAATATTTATTTAAAATTTTCAATTGAAAATTTTATATAAATATTAAGCTCTCTACCTACGCTCCTCAATTTTCAAAGAATTTGTGCTGAGTGTAAGTCCAATAGGTACATATTTTTTTATTATTGAATTCTATTTTTCTAAAAAATTCGCATGGCTGGCCCCTGGTTTTAAGATACGAATAAAAAAATGTAATACCTACTACTTCCAGATATTCTGTCGGCGCATGCCAACCACAGACTTTGTTCACTTGTGGGTGTAGAGGGAGGCCATGCTATCGGAGGCTCTCTTGGCGTCCTTAGAACATTATATCAAGTTGGCGTTCGTTACCTGACCCTTACTTCCACTTGTGATACACCTTGGGCTGAGTGTGCTTCCACCGATCGCCCGGAATCTCTTCAAAGAGGAGGATTGACAACGTTTGGTAAAGTATGTATACAAATAAAATTAGGTACCTAGTTTATAATATTATTTTATAACGTTTTTGTAACGATTGTATACGTATTTAGAGTTGATAACAGAAATTTAAACTATGTGTAAGATGCAATTGGCTTTGTAGTCAGTTAACAACGGTAGTGTAAAGTTGCCGATCAAAATCATATTCATTTGATGGAATTAGCGTTAAAGTAAAATAAACCATAAGTGCATTGAATTAGAGCTCAATTTCGTGTATGCATGACTATACGTTTAGGTATGTACGATACGCTCCATGTTAAAATCGGTGGTACTGAATTTGTGACTTTAAATCAATACAGTCAAGGAATATTTTACTTTGACGCTAATGCCGATTGCCGAAATTTTGATCGGCAACATTTTGACAATCGCACCTCTGATTTGAGCACAAACCACATAATATTTATACAAAAAAATAGTTTGTTTAACATACACTACCCACAACGATTATTTATAAACAGTTAAGAACTTAAGAGTGTAGTGTAGATAGGTATATCAAAATAATGTTATAATAAATCTATGTGAAAATACCATGCAATTTCTATTTCGAACCGATATCTTTACGAGGCTATAGAACAAAAAGCTTTTTCCCTCGTCGCAGTAAAAGGTTTCTTACTGTTAATATTACACACTTAGCATGTAAACTCTGAGACGTATTAAGGCTGGCTATTATTGTGGAGCGTAATCAAAAGAAAATCATAAAGATCGAAACGTTGAGTAGAGCGAGTGTGCTATTATCATAAACATCCTGTGCCAGTGCAATATTTTTCTTTGTACGAACTCCAGCTGCTTGGGTTCTTTGTTTCTTTCGTACAGCGATACTTTCTGTAGAGCATACTTTCTTTTGTTATAACTATTTGCCGCATGCCCCACTAATCTGCATACAACAAATCTAAAATTTACTATGATCTAAAATATTTACACATAAATTTCAACATTTTCTTGAAAATTCAACGCGTTAAGCGGCACTTGAAAGTCCTAAAAAGCTTCACTTGTTTTTTTTATCAAGGTGCTTGCTTTAAATTGCTTTACGCCTGAAAAGCCTTTTTACCTTTTGATACGACCGTCGAGAGTTTGAAAGATACTTCTAAGAGATACGAGTAAAATACAGTCTGTCAATGCAAATTAAATATACAGATAAAATTGCTTGAATTCTTTATCTGGAGTCTTTACCTTAAACGGTTTCGTAGTAAACGTCCTCCGTTTAGTTTAGCCTTTCGTTCGCAAGTTTCTTCCAGTCCATCTGTATTTCATAACTATTTTATTGAGGAACTACTAAAGCTGCACAGCTGCAAACTTGGCAAACTATTGAAACATACTGCCACTACGGAAGCTTATACTCAAACTATTGAAACATACTGTCACTACGGAAGCTTATACTCAAACTATTGAAACATACTGCCACTACGGAAGCTTATACTCAAACTATTGAAACGTACTGCCACTACGGAAGCTTATACTCAAACTATTGAAACGTACTGCCACTACGGAAGCTTATACTCAAACTATTGAAACATACTGCCACTACGGAAGCTTATACTCAAACTATTGAAACGTACTGCCACTACGGAAGCTTATACTCAAACTATTGAAACATACTGCCACTACGGAAGCTTATACTCAAACTATTGAAACATACTGTCACTACGGAAGCTTATACTCAAACTATTGAAACATACTCTCACAACGGAAGCTTATACTCAAATTATTGAAACATACTGTCACTACGGAAGCTTATACTCAAACTATTGAAACATACTGCCACTACGGAAGCTTATACTCAAACTATTGAAACATACTCTCCCAACGGAAGCTTATACTCAAACTATTGAAACATACTCTCACAACGGAAGCTTATACTCAAATTATTGAAACATACTGTCACTACGGAAGCTTATACTCAAACTATTGAAACATACTGCCACTACGGAAGCTTATACTCAAACTATTGAAACATACTCTCACAACGGAAGCTTATACTCAAACTATTGAAACATACTGCCACTACGGAAGCTTATACTCAAACTATTGAAACATACTGCCACCTTATACTCAAATCATGAAACAATAAAATTGCATGGTAAAAAAATTTAAGTAGAAAAACGAGAAAAAAAATTAAAAACTACGGAAAATTTGATGCAACATCCGTCATATTAATTTTGTTCATATGTAGCCCATGTCACCCGGAGCATAATAATGAATTGATTGACACTTCATTCATCAAAATCCGCTCAATAGTATAGGTACTACGGTGGAACACATGTAAATACAAACGTACATACATCAATTCATACTGCTAAAATCATAGCCCTCCCTTTTGACTTTATCGTAGTCGGGTAAAAAAGTGCGTACTTGATCAGTTATTTATATTTCCAGGTGGTAATAAAAGAGATGAACAGGCTGGGCATGTTGGTAGACTTGTCCCACGTGTCCGAGCGTACAATGCGTGACGCCCTCTCGGTCTCCCGAGCGCCTGTCCTCTTTTCGCACTCATCAGCTCGCGCCATTTGCAATGTTACTCGCAACGTCCCAGACAGCGTTTTGCGACAACTGGCAGCAAACAAGGGCCTCATTATGGTCAACTTTTACACATCCTTCTTGACGTGTAGAGACACCGCGACAGTACAAGATGCTATAGGTGGGTAAATAAACGTTTATTGGCAAATTTTCGTAGCACAATTCGTAGATCATAGTGCTACATCTCTACGCTCAGTACTACGCTGGACTCAATCGACGATTCAATTTTATTTTTCGTGTATTGAATAAATAAAACAATACTGTCTGTCGGTGACTCCAAAATGTTGTTTTATCTTATCGTTATTGTATCAAAACTCGTTTTTGACATTAATATGTCTCTATGAGGTCTAGATAATATTATGTTTGTCCAGGCCAACCTTCGAATCTATTTCGCATGCAGCTAGAGGACTTTGCAAGAAGCGAGGGATTTTTTCGGACGAAATCGCAGGCAAAAGCCAGTCTGAATTAAATTACTTTTTGTTATTTATATTGTTATCAGACAGTAAAATAAATCTTTATTGAAAGAAATTTTTAATTAAGACCTACATTATATTGATTGTAAATAAAATTAAAAATCATTATGATTGCAGAACACATAAATCATATACGTGACATCGCAGGTGTAGATAGTGTTGGATTGGGTGCGGGTTACGATGGAATCAATTAGTGAGTTCAATTTTCTCTATTTTGTTAGTCAACCCAACATAACAATCTTTGTAGATCGCAGAATCGAATCGCAAATGGCTCGCCTCCCATAAAACTATGAAACTTTGGCCATTCGTACACAAGAAGCGAAATACTGATTCGATTCTGCGACCTAGTAGACGTTAGGCAACAACCCATATTTGATTAAAAAAATTTTGAGTTCGAAACTGGTTCGAAAGTGTCTATAAAAGTTGCAAGTTTGTCTACAGGAAACAAATCATTTTGAATTTGATATTGAAAAAAATAAGTACCTACCTATACAGTCACGATTGCGAACCCAATTGGAGTGAATAAACCCGTTTCAAAAAGAAGTTTTTAGAGAAAATGTACTTTAGCCACCTTTAGCATATTGCTCGTAGGTGAGAACATAATTTTTAAGGACATTAAATCTTCTATCACCTAAGTTGATCTTTTTTTGTATGGGATTGGGACTGCCTCAGATTAATTACTCGGGGACTGCATAATATCGTACTAACACTTTAGTAGCGCTTACCTATCCGTGACTGTGTCCGTGACTAATTGGAGTCCATATAATTTATACAGTTATGCGTTACTTAATTGCGGGTTTCAGTTATACGAGCTATAAAATAGTTTACGGTAGGTACTCATGACTTAAGTATAGGTAAGTCCAATAAAATGCGTGACGTTTAGCCTTCGCGTTTAGCCCCCTTCTTTAAAATATTAAGATGCTCATGATTTAAGTAAGTCTAGTGTCGCATATCATACGCTCAAACGCTAACTTATGCCGTAACTCACACGTATCGTATTTATGTATGTTTAGCACGCCGCAAGGCCTGGAAGATGTATCCTCTTATCCACTGCTATTTGCCGAATTGATGGAGGACGGATGGAGTATAGACGATCTGAAGAAGTTGGCGGGTCTTAATCTTCTACGTGTGCTGAATGCCGCTGAGAAAGTCTCCCGGGAACTAGCCTCTGCCCATGTGATACCGTATGAAGAAGTCGCCCCACGCGTAATTGATGGCCATAATTGCTCCAGTCAAGATCTCTAGTTTTTTTTTATTATATTTTTAAACGCAATATAACTCAAACTCTTTTGTTATTATGAAAATAACTTAAGAATATAATTAACACTTACATTAAAAGATGTAGCCATCGCTTCGATCGGATTCGGAATCCACCCGTCCGAAGAATTGAAAATGCTATTTTTGACGGCCCGCAAGAGATCTTGTTGAAGTTTTTTAAACTTATTTATATTATGGACTTAAATTGTATATCCCAAGCTTTAATATTGTAGTACATATTGGATTAAAATAATATAGTAGGTATCAATTATTATCATCCTTCGCGTTAGGTCTTAGGATAATTTTTTATAAATGTCGACTTTATTAATAAATAACCTATATAATTTTAAGAGAATTAATCAAAATTGCGCGTCCCACTCCTAATATTTACGAAATGATAGATAAATGAAAATATTATGGATTAAGGGGTGAGGCGCGCAATATGATAACTTAGTATAAATATTATTAACTAGCTGTTGCCCGCGACTTCGTCCGCCTTTATTTAGGTTTTATAATATTTTTTTTTAAATCCGACTTCAATGGCTAAAAGGTCGAGGTGGTCACCTTTGATTTATGCCTTTGATTATTAATTAATACTCAAAGCCTTATGCATATTATGTGGTAGGCATGTATTAAAATCGTTAAATATTTTGTGAATGACTGATTGATGCTACCGGTGAGGAGTCCTGTCTACTATCTCCGAAAATATTTATTAGATCTTCAACAAAATTGGACAACACTTATTTGATGGTACACACTTTCTATTAAAGGAAAAATTATCAAAATTGGTTCAGGTTTGACGAAATTGACAATTTGACAAAAACAATTATCCCCTATTTCACCCCCTTGGTTCAGCGGTTAAGCGTAAGTCGAAAACGTAACAGACAGACAGAGTTACTTTCGCATTTGTAATATTAGTATGGAAATATGGATTTCGTCTTCAATTCAAATGAAACTGTCATATCATATTTTAGAATTAAACTAAAGTGGACTTTTTAACCTATAATCTTACTAAGCTTAAAATTTAAATTACCTACATGGAATATCTTAGTTCCTATTGCCTTGAGAACCGAAAAGTGTGTAACTACTCCTTAAGCTGTTGCTTAGATACTTATTAACTCTCATTTATCTTTGAATATACTCGTAAAATAAGGGACCGAATAATCATAAGAACCGTTAGTTTAGTAAAAACTAAATACAAAAACCCTGATTCCACGCAGCCTGGTTTGGCTTTCTCCTAGTGTTTTTTAAAGCCAGAAGTCAGAAGCTCGCAAAGGCTCCTTTGTGACTTTTCGCTTAATTCAGGACCTCTCCTGAATAAAGCGAAAGTCGATCAGGTAAAGCTGAATGAAGGGATGAAGAAGTGAGACGTATGACCAGACGTATCCCTTAAATAATTTCTTAGGTAATAGATATGCTCAAAATAGCGTGAAAATTGTAGACCTGTGAACTAATTGGTCTGCCAATACCACTATGCCAATGCAAATATGGACTTTACAGACAACCAATTTTTTATAAACTAACGGTTCTGACAATTATTCGTCGACATACAAACAAAATTACGCCCAACTCCAACATGTTGCTTTATAGTAGGTACCCAAGGTGGATACGAAGCTATATGGCATTGGCCGCATTGGTCATTCATTACCTTTTGCATTGTAGGCTTTAAAGATAGTTTACGTAAATTATTTTGCTTTGAAATCAATAGGAGTAGAAAAATGTTGTGCATAATATAATTAATTACCTACTTATCAGAATTCTTACTCATAATATTTATAATTATGTTTTCTACGATAACTTAGTAACACTTCTATTATTTTACAATTGGTACCTCCTGATAAAAAGGTAAAATAAAACATAAATATTATATGTTTTATTAATTAACATACTTATTGTAATTTTAAAATAGTTTTCTTACCAAACAAGAATTTTAACCGTAAAATATTTTCTTTAAAACGACCAAAATAGAGTGTTTAGACTAGATACCTATAGAATAAGATCTTATAATACCTATTTATTATTAAAAATATTTCAAGGTTATGAACTGTTTTGTACCTTCCTACTGAAAATCTCAGAAAATACAATATTAGCATACGTATATATTTTAATAAATTAGTAGAGTCTTCACCAATCTTTTTGAATAATCTGAATAATCTGCCGCGAATACAAATCCCCCCTCACGTGTAAAAGGAAGGTTGATATTATTTTGACATCACAAACTGACACTTCAATTTTATTTATTTGGAATCTGAATCTTCATCTGCGTGGAGTAAGTTTTCTAAAAATCTCAAGACACCCATTGCTTTTTAGGGTAACGCTCTACAGTCTACACTGTCCAATTGTACGATTCTTTAAAAAGATTGCTACAATGTGACGACTGCAATCGCCTCTGATTGATCGATACTCACTCGCTATTGGCTAAATTAGCTAGGTATATTTTTTCAAAGCTCTAGGGGGGGCAGCTGCCCCTACCTACCCCCCCCCCCTGGCGACACCCATGGTTCAGATCATTCAAAAAAATCTATGAGGACTTAGTTTTTACTTATCTACCGATTTTAGAGAATAACGAAAGTGTGGTAGGGCAAAGAAGACAACTTAGTAAGAGGAAACGCACTTTGGTAGGTAGTGTGAAATAAAAGTTACTTACCTGGAAAACCCAGTCTGAATAACCGACGTCTACAATAGGTTTGGCTCTTTATTAAATAGGTATGAGTAAGCACACCGTGCGAATAGAGACCTTCCAGAATCTCGAAACAAGACGAAGATGGTCGACTTTAAGACTGACGTTATCACTGATTAGGGAAATATAAGGACGTTACATTTATGTACCTTACAAGATTACAAGTTAACAAACATTCATTTAACTTGCGAGCAATCCATTTTATTCCATCAACTTACATTTTAAACGCATATCTACTTAGACTAATATCGCATAGACCGATATTTCCATACAACGAGACCAGCTTACCATTAACCATTTTTCGAAGTATGTGTGCTAAAAGGCGTCGTTTATTTACGCTCGCCGACACGTACACTAGTGTGCGTGCCGGTACGCGAAACTAGTCTATAAAGGCTACCCTGAAAGGGTTTATTTTCGCGCGCCGTCACGTGCGTGCCGATAGGCGTAAAGAGCCTTTGAAGGCCTCCATGAAAGTGTTACACTCCGCGCGCGACTACTGTCTTTCTATGCGTTAAAATTCTATGCATACCTACGCAAAACGCTAACAATGCATAGTTTATACATTGCTTGCAAGTATAATTTTTTTTGTAGTACATAACTATGTGGTAGGTACTCATCTAGTACCTACAGTAAGTTAAAGGTCGCCATAATAATTGTGACTTTTTTTTAGTATAGTGCAGATGATGATTACCTACTGTTTACCGTTTTAGACTTACCCAGGTAAACGTAGGGCTGTAAACACACCAAATAATATTATAATGTTTTCGATGTTTGAACTAAAAATTTTATTTATTTCATAGCAAATGTCAATTTTATTAATTATTTTAAACTACTCACGATCACTAATAAAAAGGTAGGTAGGTACATATTTTAAGGCTCGAATAAGTCATCACGAAAAAAAAATTAGGTACTGTGTATCTTTTATTAGTGATCGAAGATTTTAGATGAACGGTTTACTTGAGCAATAAAATAAAGTTCGTACCTTTAAATTGAGTGTTTCATTAATAATAATAATGAACTACGAGGCAACTTATAGTTTAAGTATAATTTAACTAGATGATGCCCGCGACTTCGTCCGCCCGAATTAAGGTTTTTTGATTCCCGCGGGAAATCTTTAATTCTCCGGGATAAAAAGTAGCCTATTTGTTAATCCTGGGTATGGCTGTATGAGCTATCTCCATTCCAAATTTCAGCCAAATCCGTGTAGTACTTTTTGCGTGAAAGAGTAACAGACTTACACACATAAACAAACTTTCGCCTTTATAATATTATAGTGTAATAAAAATCAATTACTCTTCGTTAGTATGGCTATTAAAACATTTTTTTGCCTTAATGTGGTGGTGGGTGGTATTAAAACAAAAAATACCATAGCAAAATCCCAAAAGAGCAGCTGAAATTCGAAAAAAAATCAAAATTGGTAATTTTTGACCGAGCGAAGCGAGGTCTCTGAGTCTACTAGGTGAATTTGCTCTTGTCCGTCCGTCCGTCAGTCCGTCCGTCCGTCAGTCCGTCCGTCCGTCCGTCTGTCAGAGCCTTATAACTTTTGAATTACTGAACGTAATTACTTCAAATTTAGATATAATATGTAAACTGATGGCCTTCAGCCGAATATTGCATAAAAAATTATAAAAACCTTTATTTCAGGGGGGCTCTCATAGAAGTGAATGCGAAGTAAAAAAAATTTTATCGCGTTATATAAAATTGTAACATATCATTTTAAAGATATATTTCAAACCGAGTACAAAAATATTTTTTTTTTAATTTTTCCCTTAAAATTGACGAAATGGGGGGCTTTCAAAGTGGAGATTTAATACGCTCTCTTGAAGACGCTCTCTAAGAGAATTGACTATGTATTTTCAAGCTGATTTTAGTTTTTTGTTTCACTTGTATCCTGTACTTGAACAACAAATACTAAAATTATATGAATATTATAAAGAAATGAGATTATTTAATTTTTAATGGGCATCAGTAATTCATATAGCATCAACATAGCTTCACAATAATGCTAATAGATGTTTTTAGTCATTAACTATTCCATGGAACTAGGAAGTTACGACTATCCCAAAAACAGTTTTGCGTCGAACATTATTATTTAGTTACATAAAATAATAACTTATTATTCAATTAAATTTATTGTTTAGTTAAATATCAAACTTCAATAAACTATTAATTACTGCATTTTGTATTATTTTCTATTCGCGTCGATAGATAACGATTTGTACAGATGCCCGTAACCCGTTTTCACTCGTTAGTACTTATTAATTCAATGTTTTCATTAACGTTGCCTAACCTTACGGGCTATGATAAGTTAGGTGATGATTTCTGTCAACTTCTTTATCACGATCCTGTACGGGACACCTAAAAGGACATTGGGACGGATGTTAGGACTTAGGCCACGTTTTCGCATAGGCGTGGCGTTGCGCGTCGCGCGGCGCGTCGCTCGCTCGCTCTCGCTCGCCCTCATACCTTGGCCATATCGCGCGACCGCTCACGCGACTCGACGCGCCGCGAGAAGCGCAACGCCACGCCTATGCGAAAACGAGGCCTTAGGATTGTATTTAGGAGCTACCTACGTAAAGAGACTCCTACTTAGGGGATGATATAGGTATGTTTGGTGAAAACGGGCATAATAATAATGTCAGGTTTGGTCGTCATGTATCGATTGAATGAATAATCATGGGATACCGTTACCGCGAGGTCTCAGTTCGGGGCGAACCACTAGTGTATAGGAGTCAACACTGGAGCCAAGCGGCAAGCCGCGGGTGAAGGCTAGTAACTAATTCATAAAAAATATTTAAACTAATCATACTATCATAATAATACTAATATTATAAATACGAAAGTGTACTTGTTTGTCCTTCAATCACGCCGCAACAAAGCCACAGATCGACGTGATTTTTTGCATGGGTAAAGTTGAGGACCTGGAGAGTGACTTGAGCTACTTTTTATCCTGGAAAATCAAAGAGTTCCCGAGGGTTTTTTAAAAACTAAATCCACGCGGACGAAATCGCAGGCATCAGCTATGCTAGTTTTTTTTTTTATTATCAAATAAGAGGAATATACAAAAATGTTCTTATTAGCACACGAAAAACCACTGAGGTTTAAATTGTGAGCTATAAGCCGATTCTGTTAAACACAAATACCTACAAAATTTATAAAGCCTCATCGATACCACCGCTACGGCGTAGTATTATACCTACCCGCAATGCAATGGTGGCAGCATTGCCCCTTTGGATGGCTAAACTAATTGTATGCTAACTAACTAACTATAATTGTAATATGTATTTGCAAGGTAGCAGCTGCAAGCTCTTAGATCCCCGGTATATTCGATTCCTCTTTTTGAAAGAAATTAAAAAACAACAAAAGCGCGTGTAATAAATCATTAATCTGTAGTGTAGTTGTTCAACAGATGACGCCAATTTTTTAAAAGTACCCTGCCATTCTCTTTTCCAGTGGTCATTTGAAAACACAGAGTTCCCAACACCTAGAACTGTCAAACCTTAGTGACAAACTGTTAAATAATCCGTGTTTACCTACCAGTTTTAATTTGCAAGTTGCAACTGAAGTCCTACTTCCATGGAGCTAATTAGTAATTAGTGACCCCAAGAAGCTTCTAATAAGTAGGTACCTATTTTAGTATTATTTAGAGTCGATATAGTTATATTTTTTGGAATAGCTCCCCAGTGGATGACGGAATTTTTAGGAAGAAATACGGGTTTAGTCACAGATTACTTTGATATTTGGGATATGCTCTTGGATGTTGCTTGGGTGATAGTTAATGATCTGTGGTCAGCTTTTTTTCCATTTTTTTCTGTGGGCTACAATAGGTTTCGGTCTTCTTGACTAGCCAACGTTGTGATCAGTTGCATAGTCTGTGATTAGTCTTGTTGTTCCTGGTCTGTGATCAGTTGTGATTATATCATGGAACTAGGATTTGCGACTACGTCTGAATAGTACGCTGTGGTCATTATGTTTTTTATCTTTTTTCTCTTTGGCCTACCCTATCCTAGTATCCTAGTGATCGAGGTCTATGGCCTGAGTATCAGGAGCTACATATGAGTAGTGTTCTGTGATCAGGGCCCTGATTCTGAACTCAGTGGCTATCTAAAAATGATAGCCACTGACATATATTTTTTTTCCATTGACGGTTTGCTACGAAAATGATACTTTATTTTGATAGCAAACCTTCAATGGATAAAAAATATATGTCAGTGGCTATCAATTTTTGATAGCCACTGAGTTACAGAATCAGGGCCCAGGAGTAATAGTGTTCTGTGCTGAGTTTAGAGTATTCTGTGCTTGTTGTTCCTGGTCTGTGATTCTGTGGCCTGGCCTCGCTTGCCCCGCTAGGAGACAGGAGTAGTGTTCTGTTGCTGTTCTGGTTCTGTGCGGTGTGCCTGGCCTACTAGCCCTGTGAAGTGTGATTCTATAGAATTTTATTTATAATCTAAGTAATACACTATTGTTACTGCTTAGTGCTTTTATAATTTATAAAAAACACCTCAGCGTGCTTCTGGCTGAGTTATTTAAATATTCCCATGTTCAGCTAATCGCAACTCGCAATGGGAGACAAATCTACTCCTCTATTAGCTGTCCTACAACTTTTACGGAAATATAATTTGAAGGCAAGTGTTTGTTTGTCAACAAAAGTATTGAAACTATTTCTATGCTCACTTCTTGGTTTTCACGTTTCAACTTCTTTATTTAGGGTACCGAAGATATCTTGAGAAAGGAAGCCAATTTAGGCGATGTGGAATATGAAAACCTTGATTTACCGGAGGTAGAACTTGCGAGTATACTTACTGCCCATCATACTGAGAGTGATCCCTACAGTTATGAGTTTGCTTATGACAGTTTAAAAAAATTCGTGGAAAGTTCTTTAGACTTATACAAGGTAAACTGCTTTTCATAATATTATGGTTTGTTTTTTAATATTTGTTTTCTATTTAACATCTGCATTTAGTATATTCGATACAAAGCAGTAAGACAAAGTACCTATAGTGATAATTCACACATAAACTGATAGGCTAGTTGTGTTGTGGGTGATGTCTCTCCCTCTGAATTTGTCACTTCAGAGATTGAACTTCATTCCTGAAGCCTAGCAGACTGTTCAGGTAGCTAAGGACTTGGGACTTCAAGTATCTCATGTTGGACCAGCACACCAGTACATTCCATAAGTAATGAGGTTACATTCACCTTTGGATTGTCAATGGCACCTACAGTAAATAGGTGTTTATTAGAAGCAGGCAGTCTTGTGCTTCAGAATGGCCTAACAGAGCTGCTGATCAAACTAAGTAACTGGCCTTTCACCTGTAGACAGTGAGACTGGACTAGACTAAAAATTTTAACATAATTATATTAATACACTATTACCTATTACTATAAAGTATTTTTATTTTTTGCACCATATAAACTATCTCACATCTTGTCTACAAAGGCAACACATACAACATTCAAAATCATTAATGGGAAAGTATTCCAAAAAATAAAGAGATATATTATTGTTTTTTTTTTTAAATTCTAGTATGAGCTATCTACTCTGCTTTATCCAGTCTTCGTTCACATGTACCTAATACTTATTTTGTATGATCATACTGAACATGCTTCTAAGTTCTTGGAAAAGTTTGGTCCTGAACAAGAGGAGTACTATCAAGAGGATTTAAAGCGATTGTGTGCTGTTAAAACTAAAGATCAGATTAAGAGCAATGAACTTGCTGAAATATACAGGTAACACCTCAACCTCAACCTCAACAACCTCAGATACAGATTATTTAATATTGTTTACTTCCTATCAGATCCATAACTCCCATAAAAATTGAAAATTAGAACACTTTTAATAATACAGTGCAACCTTAATATAACGAACCTCAATATTACGACTTCCTCGATTTAACAAATTCTTGTCTTTCAATTCTTTAAAAAGAATTGTCCATAAGAGTCAATGTAAAATATACCTCTACATTGTGAACATTTTTTGTGAAAAACCTC
Organism: Oeneis ivallda; assembly: GCA_029955525.1. NCBI lineage: Eukaryota > Metazoa > Arthropoda > Insecta > Lepidoptera > Nymphalidae > Oeneis > Oeneis ivallda. The sequence continues at coordinate 15,301,851 of JARPMR010000002.1, read as the reverse complement.
TTTATAACAAATTTTCAACTATCAGGATAAGTGTAAATACCTCTAATTAACGAATTTTGTGAAACCAAAACCTTTGTATGTGATTCATGTCGCGACAGGCGAAGCACGCTTTTACCTCTATATAACAAATTTTAGACCAACCTAACCTCAACATAACAAACCTCAGTTTAAGGAATTACTTGATATACCTAACTAAAATTGTTCACTACCCATTAGAAAAATGCACCAAATTGACTAGGGCAAAATTTGTTCAAGCAAACTCCTTAGGCTGTAAAAATTTTATCCCCATGTCTTATAGTGTTCTTAAATTGCAGTTCAAATAAATTCACAGTTCAGCTTTCAAGAGATGCTTCGTCACAGTTGAAAAGATACTTGCATGAACAGAAGAGTTCTCCAATCATTATAAATATAATTAAAAACCACATTCAGATTGATGTGTGTGACGGCTCAGGTAGGACACAAGCCCAAGTCAGGGCAACACTTGGGGGACTCCTTGGAGAAGCTTCACGAAATGGTAAATTTTCTGCAATAAACTAGTATCTCTTCCTATTTTTCTGAAAGAATACTAGCCAATATTCTTCTCACTGTTAAAAGTGTGTATGACAATAGTGCAACAGCGAATTCAAAACGTTCGCTTTACAATTTGTTCAACAGTTATTCCATTTGACAAGCTACATTGCTTTCCATAAATTAATTTTAAAATATATTATACTTTGTCAGAATGGAATAAGGTTTTTTCATTCCTGCGGGAACATTGCACGCATCCATTCATCTTCACAAACTTTCGCATTTTAATATTTGTTACAAATAGACACTGTATATTATAGATCTTACTGTTCTATAGAAGACTGTCTCTCACTTGTGAAACCTCGTTTAAATCTGTGGTGAAATAAGATATCATTATTGTCTTAGTGTTGACAACAGTCAACACTATTGTGTAAGGATTACATTGTACAACCCCAAACTTTATTTATAATTATGAACTACTTTGTTGTTGATTAACTTTTTGACACTCCAATTTGGATTAACAAGATAAAGAAGTAAAAAAAAATCTAACAATATAATTATTAAGCTATTAAACTTATTTGATCAATGATCAGCATTTTATAAGTCAAGGCTAGTAAAGAATATTTGAAATTAAAGGTTCCACTTTGCACACAGAAAATCGAACTAAGGTCTATTATGGACTGCTCAAAGAGCCGGATTTACAAATTCTACCTGCTCCCATCGAAGATGAAGAGGAGACTGAGGAAACTCCAGATAAACCAAAAAAGAAGAAAGCTAAAAAAGACAACATCTTTATGAAGAAGCCGAAATCAGATCCAAATGCACCTCCTAATGATAGAATCCCTCTACCGGATTTGTAAGTTAATAAAATAAATTATTGGGATTAGAGTAATCCCAATTTTTCTTGTTATTTTTGTTGCATTTGTTCCTTCACATATTTATATTCTTCTATTAATATAAAAAAGTGTGTGTGTCAGCTCCGACGCACGACTGGAGTTTACTACTTAAAACGTCGTAATGCATTCGCGGCGCCGCTCCGACCCGATCGGTACGCGCTCGGGTCCCCGAAGCGAAAGCGCTTTCGCATTCCACAACTCAAGCGAAAACCAACCTTATTTACTCAACGTTAGGGTAGAAATTTGCATCGTTGTGAAAAACGTAACAAGGGCATTCGACGACTCAAGCGAAAACCAACCTTATTTACTCAACGTTAGGGTAGAAATTTGCATCGTGAAAAACGTAACGAGGTCATTCAAAGTAGATTTTACTGCTCAAATTTTTCTCATACCGGGCGCCTAAAATCGATTCTAAAGGAGTAAACTCCAATAAATATAATTAATTTAGTTTACACCCTTACCTGTGTTTTTGTTATAATTTTCTTACCACCATGAGTTGCCTGGAAGAAATCGCTTCTTAGCAATAAGGCCGCCTATTGTATTGTATTTTTGATTATTTCTTCAATTGAGGCTTACAAAGGCGCTTACGAATGTCAAAACGATACATCATACTAATATTATAAATGCGAACGTATGTTTGTTGGTTTGTTCTTCAATCACGCCGCAACAGAGCTATGGATCGACGTGATTTTTTGCTATACCCATGTATAGTTGAACTGGAGAGTGACATATTGTAGTACTCTGTCTTTTGTTTCATTTTTTCTTCTAAGTTATGTATGTATGTTGTTTTGGTTTCATTTTTTGGTGTACAATAAAGAATATTTCATTTCAAATTCATAAACGTAACATCTTTGTTTTGGTAATAAAGTGTAATTAAAGCTAGTAATATGGATGATCTAAACTCTGATATCACACATGTAATGCAACTTTTAATTTAACTTAATTTTAATACTTTGTGTCTCAGGAAAGAGAATGATAAGATTGAGAAAGGCAAAGCATTAAGGGAAGCAGCAAAACGCGTGCAGCTAGGACCAGAGTGTTTGCCTTCAATCTGCTTTTATACCCTCCTGAACAGCGGACAGACCGCGATCTGCGCCGATATCTGTGACGACTCAACATTGTTAGCTGTGGGGTTCAATAACTCGACCATAAAGGTGCAACATTTCGCTCTTTGCATTACATTTGCTCTCAAGGTGTTCGCCTTGCTAAACATAGTTATTTTATTTATATTTAAACCGGAAAACGACCACCGTCGTCTGTCACATTTTTAAGTTTTTTGAACTGGCCATTTAATACAGCAGATATTACAAATATGTATGTACAAATTATATCTTTATTGTTGACATAATACACTAACTACCTGTATTATGTCAACAATAAAGATATTTTTGTTTATACAAACAATATTAACTTAAAAAATACCACCTCTTTGAAGTTCTTTCTTTTCAATCTGTAAATATTTGTATCAGGTATGGACATTAACCACTGTGAGACTGCGAGGCATGAAGTCAGCTGACAAGTTACAGGACATAGACAGAGAAGCTGGTAAAGTTATTATTGAATTGTTATTATTATCTTTCTTGCTGATATTGTTTTGCATTTGTTCCTTATTTGTTCTACTACTAGAAGAGTGGCAGTACCTACCACCTGGTACCTGACATACAGTTTTTTCTGGTTTGGTGGTTTATAGCAAAATAATTTTATTTTTCCTTGAGGATCATGGAATTCCGCAAACTAACTGCTTCTTCTATCCGATACTTGAGTAATTTGTTACTTATTATATTTACAGGTGATGTCCTCGTGCGAATGATGGAGGAAAAGGACAGGGATACTTGCCGCACGCTGTTAGGACACTCGGGGCCTGTCTACAAGGTGGTATTCGACCCTTTCAAGAACTTGCTGTTGTCTTGCTCCGAGGATTCAACCAGTAAGATTGTATGATTTTTTTATAAACTTTTTATTACCTAAATTATTTTACAAAAAACACTGGGTGGAACACACCCAGAAAAATCTTTTTGTATACGAAAATAGAGTTACTTATTAGACTTTATTTTAAGTAAACTTTTAGCGAGATCCATAAATATTTCTAGATGACCCAAACTCTATACAAGGCTGGTCATTCTTATTTAGAAACTTAAATCGTCGCATTCATTTTAATTATATGTTTTGCATGCAGTATTCGAGTCTTACAAGTTATAGGGTGATGATGAATGCCAAAATTTTTATCAAACTACAGAAAAGCCAAAAAGAAGGGTTATACATAACTTAAAAATATGTTACCAGTCTAAAAGTATGTATATAGTTATGTATGTACCACCTATGTGACTATTTTTTCTTGTAGATTGGTTTCTTTAAAGTGCGAGGAGCGGTAGTGTACAACGCTTACGCGAGCCGCAGCACGTTGTACCGTACAGTGTTTTTCTGGTTTGGCAAATTATTGCAAAATAATTTTATTTTTCCATTTTGAGGATCATGGAACTCCACAAACTTACGGCTTCTTCTATCCGATACTTGAGTTTCTTTATCGTGCGAGTAGAATAAGAAAGTAATCTATTTATGTACGAGATATAATTTGGTCGCGGTGTCGCGTGCGCAGTCCGGCTGTGGTCGCTGCAGTGCTGGACGTGCGTGGTGGTGTACCGCGGCCACGTGTGGCCCGTGTGGGACGTGCGCTGGTCACCGCACGGCCACTACTTCGCGTCGGGCGGCCACGACCGCATCGCGCGCCTCTGGGCCACCGACCATCACCATCCGCTGCGCATCTTCGCGGGACACTTATCTGACATCGATGTAAGTTGCTCCAAAACAACTTTCAAAAAGAAGACCTGTACGCCTAGCATGCACGCGCGAGAAAATTTTGTCTACGCCTTTTCTCGTATTATCTCTATACTCTATCGAAACTAACATGATTGCACACATGATTCGTCTCGTTACGTCAAAAGTAGAGATGAAATTATTTTCTCTATTTATTTTTCTCTACGAACTCTAACATGACGACGCAAGTTTCTCGAATTTTGAAATTTAAGAGATATTTCTCGTCATTTTTAAAGGTTTCACACATGGAAGTAGTACCATGGTTTCTGAATGAACGAAATCGGTGTTGCAACATTAGATTATCGTATGGTGTTGTGCACCGGTTTGTCTACGTCTACTGTCACGAGAAAGCCTAGTCTTCGACGAGAAACTAGTCACTCGTTGCGTGCATGTTAAGGTAAACGAGAAATCAGTCTACATCGACAATATCTCTCTTTGTTTCTTACTTGAATATATAGGTATTATTGGCTTTTCAATTCACAATTAAGTGTTTAAAAAGTTTTATCGCATAAATAGCGCCACGTTCGAACGTCACGAATTCCATGCCACTGTAACACTAACAAGCACGGACTGCCGTACATGTCAGTTGAACAAAGTGAGTTCTGAATGCCACATCTAGTAAGTAGTACATTTACATCGATGGTTATACGTATTAGGTGCGTATACGTATTACGTATTGTGTATAGCAAATGATAGAATAGAATAGAATAGAATAGAAATGTTTTTTATTCAAATAAACTTTTACAAGTACTTTTGAATCGTCAATGAGTCTACCACTGGTAGACTCATCGACGATTCATAAGCACTTGTAAAAAAGTTTATTTGAATAAAAAACATTTCTATTCTATTCTATTCTATTCTATTCTATTCTATTCTATACTGGTTCGGAATGCCGTTCCTGCCGAGAAGAACCAGCAAGAAACTCGGCAGTTGCTCTTTTCAAAATACTTTTACAATATACTTAACAGATATTCTATGTATGCAGAGTTTCCACAATGAGGGAAAGGTCCACAAAAGCATACGTAATTATTTCTAATTATAATTCAACACATGTCAAGACGGGCAGACAGAAAGTAGCCCCATTGCCGCTGGTGGCACCCGTTCACGAGCATGACGCATGACCCAGCCATTGCTTCGCTCAACCATATTTTAGGGAACGCAACAACCCGCATCACACGACACCACCGCAGAAATGTTAAAGAGAGTGTGACATACTTAGGCTATATATAGGGCTGTTAGGTTATATATAGGGCTGATAAGGGCTGTTCTCCATCTCGATGGCTATCATTCAATTGGTAACTAGAATTGACTTAATCAATGGAGCAACGGATCGACGTCATTTTTACATGGTTTGGAGTATAGTTGAAGACCTGGAGAGTACTATAGACTACCCTTTACTATGGAAAAACAGGGTTCCCGCGGCGATTTTCAAAAACCGAACTCCACGTGGATGAAGTTGTGGCTTATCCTATTGTATAAAGTGTTATTTAAAAGTATATTCGCTTATACATTTCAGTGTATCCAGTTCCATCCGAATTCAAACTATATCGCAACGGGTTCCAGCGACCGCACCGTCCGGCTGTGGGACTGTTTGACGGGCACGCAAGTTCGCATCATGACCGGTCACAGGGTGACTGTTTTTTTTTTTAAGTTAAAAACTTAAACACTAACTTTCACTTCGATTCACTTCCACAAATTCAAATTCAAATCTATTTATTTGCCCAGATTGAGGCCCGATCGCACGGAAAATTCGACACAACCGGAGAAAGATTATGCGCAGGACCAACGGCTTTACGTGCTCTCCAAGGCACGGGGGTGAAACAACGCCAACTTCCTAACTCAGAGCTAGTACTGATAATTTCTTATCGGAAAACCCCAATACTTGGTATGGTCGACCCGGGACTCGAACCCGGGACCTCGTCGGCCGCAGTTGAACACGCTTACCACTAGACCAACGAGGCAGTTTAATAAAGGACATACTGCAGTCTCCACAAACAATAAAAGTTTTTTTTTAATAAGGTCGTTATTTACACGAATTGCATGCGAAGATTTTTGAAAAATCATAACATTTTATCCGGCACATTGACATTTTTGGCGATTGAAAGAACATTAGTTGCTATAGTTTTAAAAAAATCACGAGTGCTATGAACGTCTTCTTTTATTTTTAATGGAATTTTAAATTTTCTGTAGATTTTGAATGAAGTTAATTTTCTTGAATAACTTTAAAATTTAATACTCTTAAAACCAGCTAATCAGACTGATTCTTTTTCTAAGAGATTATAGCTATTATTAGGTAAAGATATGCCATAAAAAATTGCGGAAAAGTTCGTCAAGGCGTCAATTTTTTCTCATAATAGGGTGGGAACCGATTTTTTCTTTGCGGGTCCTGGTAGGTCCCTAGTCGACAATCTAAAAAAAATTGTACGAGTATATCCCTAGTCTGACCCACCCTGTACAATGCGAATAATATTTTTGTATTTCAGTCAAGCATAAACATAGCATAAGCATAGCATAGTATAAGCAGTGATAGCCTAGTGGTTAGGACTGTGGTCTCCTATTCGGAGGGTCCCAGGTTCGATCCCGGGCACGCACCTCTGACTTTTCGAAGCTATGTGCGCTTATGCAATTAAATATCACATGCTTCAACGGAAAGTATCGTGAGTAAACCTGCACACCTGAGTTCCCCATAAAGTTCTCGGAAGATGTTGATGATGATAAAAATGCTGATTTGATTAGTTGACATCGTGTGTCGATTCTCTTAAATGATTGCATCAGAGTAACGATCGCAATGACCTCTGCTTGGCTAGTCCTCTCCCGCTATTGGTTAAAATGCATTGTTGCAGAAAGAACGCGATAAATTCAGCCAATCACCACAATTGATACTGTAGCAATTATTGATACAGCTTTTACGGAATCGATACACAGTACTAATTGACCGAGCGAAGCGAGGTCTCTGAGTCTACTAGGTGAATTTGCTCTTGTCCGTTCGTCCGTCCGTCTGTCAGAGCCTTATAACTTTTGAATTACTGAACGTAATTACTTCAAATTTAGATATAATATGTAAACTGATGGCCTTCAGCCGAATATTGCATAAAAAATTATAAAAACCTTTATTTCAGGGGGCTCTCATAGAAGTGAATGCGAAGTAAAAAAAATTTTATCGCGTTATTGACCGAGCGAAGCGAGGTCTCTGAGTTAACTAGAGCGATTTGCACTTGTCCGTCCGTCCGTCCGTCCGTCCGTCCGTCCGTCCGTCCGTCCGTCCGTCTGTCAGAGCCTTATAACTTTTGAATTACTGAACGTAATTACTTCAAATTTAGATATAATATGTAAACCGATGGCCTCCAGCCGAAAATGGCTTAAAAAGTTATAAAAATCTTTATTTCAGGGGAGCTCTCATAGAAGCGAATGCGAAGTAAAAAAAAAAATATCGCGTTACATAAAATTGTTACGTATCATTTTAAAGATAATTTTGAACTGAGTACAAAAATTTTTTTTTTTAATTTTTCCCTTAAAATTGACGAAATGGGGGGCTTTCAAAGTGGCGATTTTATACGCTCGCTTGAAGACGCTCTCTAGGAAAATCCGCTATGGATTTTCAAACTGATTTTATGTTTTTAGGTCACTTATATCCTGTACTTGAACAACAAATACTAAAATTATATGAATATTATAAAGAAACGAGATTATTTAATTTTTAATGGGCATCAGTAATTCATATAGCATCAACATAGCTTCACAATAATGCTAATAGATGGCGCAGTCAGTAACTATTCCCATGGAACTACGAGTTACGACTACGACCTATCCCAAAAACAGTTTTGCGTCGACCATTATTATTTAGTTACTTATTATAATACAATAATTGTATTGTAATTTTTTTTGTACCATATTATTCAATTAAAATTATTTTTTAGTTAAATTTTAGTTAAATATTGTATATTTTCTATTCGCGTCGATAGATGACGATTTGTACAGATGCCCGTAACCCGGTTTCACTCGTTAGTACCTACATAATAAATAAATAATTCAATGTTTTCACTAACGTTCCCTAACCTTTACGGGCTACCTATAAGTTAGGTGATTGATGTTTTCTGTCAACTTATTTATCACGATCCTGTACGGGACACCTAAAAGGATATTGGGACGGATGTTAGGACTTAGGATTGTATTTAGGAGCTACCTACGTTAAGAGACTCCTACTTAGGGGATGATTTAGGTATGTTTGGTGAAAACGGGCATAATAATAATGTCAGTTTTGGTTATCATGTATCGATTGAATGAATAATCATGGGATACCGTTACCGCGAGGTCTCAGTTCGGGGCGAACCACTAGTATAAAATTGTAACATATCATGTTAAAGATAATTTCGAACCGAGTACAAAAATATATTTTTTTTAATTTTTCCCTTAAAATTGACGAAATGGGGGGCTTTCAAAGTGGAGATTTAATACACTCTCTTGAAGACGCTCTCTAGGAGAATTGACTATGTATTTTCAAGCTGATTTTAGTTTTTTGTTTCACTTGTATCCTGTACTTGAACAACAAATACTAAAATTATATGAATATTATAAAGAAATGAGATTATTTAATTTTTAATGGGCATCAGTAATTCATATAGCATCAACATAGCTTCACAATAATGCTATTAGATGGCGCAGTCATTAACTATTCCATGGAACTAGGGAGTTACGACTATCCCAAAAACAGTTTTGCGTCGAACATTATTATTTAGTTACATAAAATAATAACTTATTATTCAATTAAAATTATTGTTTAGTTAAATATCAAAACTTCAATAAACTATTAATTACTGCATTTTGTATATTTTCTATTCGCGTCGATAGATAACGATTTGTACAGATGCCCGTAACCCGTTTTCACTCGTTAGTACTTATTAATTCAATGTTTTCATTAAGGCGACGCATTGATAAACTATTGTTTCAAAAAATCGAATACCGCTCTCTCTCTCTCGCACTCCCCGCTCACCCTGACTTGTACGCGTCGCACTCGACCGGACCGTGCCAGCGGGTGATTTTGACTGGATTTTTATGTAATTACTCATAACATAAGCATAAAATAAAATAACTTCTCGATCTATGAAATAGAATAGCGGTCTGGCTATTTTATTCGTAAAAAATAATAGGATGTTGTCGCTGATAATTCCAAGCATTTGAACTTTTTAGGTGTGAAGTTTGTACTTTTTTTTTAAATAAATCAGACTATTTTTAAAAATTGTGTCCGATTTAAGAAATTATACAGGTTTTCCCCTTTTTTACGATATTTTTAAAATTCTAATTATATCATTCGTTACACTCACACTACGCATTCTAAAGTACTCGTTTTCGTGTTTTTTGGTCCAAGGCGTCATCTTAACGTTGCCTAACCTTACGGGCTATGATAAGTTAGGTGATGATTTCTGTCAACTTCTTTATCACGATCCTGTACGGGACACCTAAAAGGACATTGGGACGGATGTTAGGACTTAGGATTGTATTTAGGAGCTACCTACATAAAGAGACTCCTACTTAGGGGATGATATAGGTATGTTTGGTGAAAATGGGCATAATAATAATGTCAGGTTTGGTCGTCATGTATCGATTGAATGAATAATCATGGGATACCGTTACCGCGAGGTCTCAGTTCGGGGCGAACCACTAGTATTAAGTCAGAGGCCCAGGTGGGAGCGGGTGCGGGCAGCGGAACGGGTAGCGAGCGCGTCCTAACAGAGGTGGCCCAATCGGACAGCGGGGCAGGCTTTTCAATTAGGCTTGCTTGATCACTCAGAGGGTCAGAGGAGCACTCCGTACACAATACACATTCAAAAGACTAGTTCTAGTACTATTAGCACAATAGTCCGAGACAGAATCACAGACTACACTAGCGGCACGCTATGATGGCCGGTTTGACGTTTGTCCGCTCATGAAGTTCAGTATTAATTGATAACGACTTTGAAGGAAATAATTGTATTACTTTATTGACGATAGTGATGTGCAGAGATTCATAAATTTTATCGAATGTAGTTTTAGGTTTAGGACTCAAAATTTATTTATTAAATTGATTTCTAAAATGTATACAAGTGTAGAAAAATCAGTTTGCACCATTTAAGGGGTGAATGTACTTGTGAATATGAACAATTTTCACTATGTGGACAAACCTCTGAAATCGCAAAAAAATATCAGCTGTTTCATACAAAAGGTAAAATTTTTATTTTTATATGATATATACCACAACTCGGCATTTGGTTTTCTAAATTGAAAATTTTTAAAAATGGAATCTAATACGATCGTCACATAGGATCGCTGGCTAGCACAACTACTACCTCCGGCAAACTCGCGTCAATGCTCAATGCAAAACAAAGCAGTTTCGAATTGACGTTGCTTCGAAAAGTATAAACTGTCAGTGCAATGCGATTGTGATATAGTTTTGACCTGGCTTTGGATTTCAAATATTGATACTGCATTACTGTTGACCCTTGCTCGTTAATTTGGACTCTGTTCAAGCCCTTTGTTGTGGATTTCGTCGATATGACCGAACGTACGCAGAGAACTGTTCTAAATAGTCAGACACGTGAGTTCGTAATACGCCTTCGTAACTATTTCGATCGTGAAGCTCAAAATGGAGGGCCAATTTTACCTATAACGTCAGTGGTTGAACGCGTAGCTGATGCGCTTAATATTGGACAACGAACTGTTAGACGGATAACTAAAAAAAAATATGGCGAGACTGGCACAGAAGAAAATAAACTTCACACACCAAAAAAGAGAAAACGAGCAAAACCAGTCGTAGGCATCGATAGCTTTGATGCCGATGCTATCCGAAGACATGTTTACGGCTACTATTTACAGAAGGAGTATCCAACAAGAAAAAAGTTGGTGCATTCACTGAAGGAAGCTGGATTATTCTTCGGTGGGGAAAGTTCTTTAACGAAGATTTTGAAGACCATTGGATTTCGATACAAAAAATGTAACAAACGCAAAATATTGATGGAAAGATTTGATATAGCGATGGCAAGGTATACTTTTTTACGGCAAGTGAAAGAAATCAAAAATTGGCAAAATGTTGTGTTCTTGGATGAAACATGGCTTAATGCTAACCATACTGTAGGCCGTTCTTGGAACGATGACACAGCAGCATCTACTTCCAAAGTTCCTGTAGGAAAAGGATCGCGACTTATAATTTGTCACGCCGGAACCATCAACGGGTTTGTCGAAGGTTCTCTCATGGCTTTTGCGTCAAAAACCACTGGAGACTATCATGAAGACATGAATGGAGAAAAGTTTACTGAATGGTTTACCTCAATGTTGTGTAGCCTCCCTGAACCATCTATTATAATTATGGACAACGCCCCATACCACTCGATGCAAATTGACAAGCCACCTGCCCAATCCCAAAAGAAAGCTGATATCGTCGATATCGATGCAAACATGAATATGTTAAAAGCGGAATTAGTACGTCTTTTAAAAGAAAACAAACCAACCAAGATCCGATACGTCATTGACGAAATAGCATTAGAACATGGGCACAGAGTTATACGGTTACCGCCTTACCATTGTGAGTATAATGCGATTGAGTTGGTGTGGGCTCAAATTAAGGGATATGCTGCAAGACACAATACAGAACCCCCATTTACCACAAAAAAAATGCTAAAATTATTAGAAGAAGCTTGTGAACATGTGACTAAAGGAGACTGGGAAAAGGTTGTGAATAGAACTGTTAAATTAATAAGGGAAGATTATGAAAGAGATGTGAAAATAGATAATATTATAGAAAACGAACATATAATTATTAATGTAGGTGATGATAGCAGTGACGACAGTGAAAATAGTAGTATGGACGAATCTGATTAATTATGGCCTTTTGTGGCACCTTTTTTGGTATCTTTTGTATTCATATGTTTCTTGTGTGCATATAAAGTATGTATATTCATTTTCATTCAAATATTCAGTTCGTTCAAATAAATTAAATAAACATATACATTTTTGTTTTATTAAACCTATTTAATCAGGTACAAAAACAAAACTTAATTGTTTTTTGTTCGAGAATAAATTGACATTCCACATCACTATTGTAATGTGTCAAACCGGCCATCATAGCGTGCCGCTAGTTTAAAAGTCGAAAAGGAACGATGTACCTACTAAGAGCTATAATTGGCAAGGTTAAACATTTTAGCCGACAAAGTTTATACTTAATAAAATCTTGAAAAAAAAACTATTATTTTGGGTAAATCCCCTCCATGCAAAGAGGGGATGATATAGCAAATTTTAAGTTTTTTATTTTTGTCTCTTTCACTCGAGGGTGTTCATTGTCTAGGAACTCCATACTGTACAAGGACATTTCCTTTACGTATTTCACCTATTGAGCGTATATAATGGCGCTACCTATGGATCTATGGATCAAAGTGGCCGCTACCCGTTCCCCGCCCGCTCTTTATGCCGATCGGCACCCGCCTTCGATTAGGACACGTCCGCGCGTCTTCCTCCCTATTTCCTAAAAATTTTAAGCGTTTGTTCTACACGTCGACCGCTCCCACCTGGGCCACAGATAAGTTGAGTAAACGTGTTATCGCGATGCGAATAATATTTTTGTATTTCAGTCAACACCATTCACGCTCGCTTTTTCTGCGTGCGGAAGATGGTTGGCTTCAGGGGGCGGCGCCGGTGAAATACAAGTGTGGGACCTGTCCTCGGGCTTGCCCACTGCTGCGATACCCCCGCCGAGCAACTCGCCAGTTCACGCATTAGCGTTTAGTCGTGATGGCACCATTTTAGCATCTGGTTAATATGTATACTTATTTATACAGCTTTATTGCGTACGTTAATGTTAAACATGAAATCTTGTAAAAGGCGACCTTATAACTTATTAAATTTCTTTATTAAAAAGCTTTTATAGCTTGCATGGTTTTACTAGTCTGTTCAATAAGTCATGAGTTGTGAGAGTCAAGAGTTTTCCCATTAATTCCACCTTTCCAAATTAATGTGTGCACAGTTTGTTTTTAATTAAAATCCGATTTAATAATTATTATGTAAATAATTATCAAACCGTTTGATTCATCAATGACTGTTTCGAAATGTTTCTAAAAGCTATTTTTAAAATAAGCCATGTCAACTGACTTATTGAACAGACTGTACCTCTCTACTCGCACTACTTCGCATTACTTATCACCATTTTCGATTATCACATAATAGTAAGGGTTTTCTTGCAATAGTAAAGCTGCAAGTTAGAGATTCACAAAGAACAAGACTAAGGGATCCCAACTCCTAGGTTTAAAGGTTAGCACACTTTCAGAGGCTCCGAAAACAAAAGGCCCAACTTGGACCTCCCAAGTCTAAAATCAATCAAAGAAGGTTATTTGTAGCTACATAAGAGTTTTTTTAATAAAACCAAAACTTTTTCAGGTACACTGGATTCAACAATTAAGCTCTGGGACTTTGCAATCATTACTGACGAAAGCTTAAGCGAAGAAAATGGGAATGGTGAAAAACCTACACAAAAAGAAGATAAATTTTTGCTGCGTTCTTATGCAACAAAAAATTCACCCATAAAAAGTTTACATTTTACACGACGCAATCTTCTCTTAGCTGTGGGCTCATATGAAGGGAGTTCATAATGTTAAGTGACAATAAATTATTATTATTATTATAATTATTGAATAAATCATATGTATCAGAGATCTTGTTACTGTTTTATTTTTGTCTTACAAAGATTGCACTTGCAGAAAGTAAGATCTTTCTGAAGTTAAGAACTGTATTATTAAATTAAGTATAGATTCATTGCTTCTGGCAACTTGTGCCTTCATTGCCTGCTTAAAGTCTTCCTTTACACCTTTGTCAGCTCCACGAGTACCTATTCTTCTCTGTCCAAGATGCTGTTGAGAATTTGGCAAAATATCCAATGCAATATTTTTGCCTTGTTCATTCCATATAAAACTTAACTCTTCCAGAATATCAATATGAATTATATATGCTGGAAAGAGATGATAGTGGAATACACCCTTCTTCCTTATTGCATCCATGATATTTATAAACACTGATTCTTCCTGTGGCCATCCAAGTTGCATCAACACTAACATATGGCCGTAAGTTAAGTCTGAATTGTTTCCAGTCTTTAATAAAATTCTTATCAATAAAGTACAAAAGTAGTGCATGATAGCAACTTTGGTTATTGGTAAAAAGTGTAGGTGCCGATGTTTGCCACCAACTATTAGATCTGATTCCAAAACCCCTTCCACTGCAGGCAATAATGGCAAAGCTGCCAGCATGTTTTCAATACAGCCTAAGTAATTTTGTTGACAAAAGTTAACAGATACCCTCGATATAATTGTTGTTATATCATTTGTCACTGAGGTGTTAGCTTCATTGTATCTGCCTTTGTAAAGAGCTAGTTCATCAGTAAAGCCTTCCAACCAGGGCTTTACTTGTAACTGTGAAGTTAGCTTCATAAATTCTCTTGTTATGACTTCATTACCATGCAGCAACTCCCAACAATTAGCAGCTGCTTGAAACTGATGTGCTGAGACCCCGGTCACTTCAATATCACCTCTCTTACGCTTTGACAGTGGTAGATCAGGATCGCATAAAGCCTCCACTAATGCATGATTGCCTTTGAGGGTTTTATGTTCATACAAAGACCTTAAGAAAAATACAATACCACAATACAAAAGTTGACGACAATCATCAAGATTTCTTAACATCAATAGCTTTTGATAATATGATTCTTTGTTTAAACTATTGCCATAATTGACTAAATATAGATCCCATCCTAACTGTCGCCCTAATAAATCGAGGACTCCATAAAGCCTCTGCCAAGGATCTGTAATATCATGTTCGTTTTCATCATACACATATGAATTGTAAAAGTCTATTGCCTTCACAATCAATCGCTGAAGTAATCTTGGTGACTCAAGTGAATGAAGAAGAGGCAATGTTTCCACAACAAGCATTCTAGCATATCTATTATCATAAAAAAACTTCTCTGTATTAATGAGAGTCTTGACAAGACTGTCCACTCCCAATTGAGGAAATTTCTTTAGTAATAAAACCAATAATCTACAATGCTCCATAGTGTCATCACTGTTTTCAACACTTGTCTTCAATATTGTTAGTTGAATATCAGGGCATATACTATCGAACATTTGACTTAAAAAACTGGGTTCATTGGATTTTAGTGCATTGGCGATTGCTGATATTTCTGACAAAAGATCTTGTAAGTTTCGTCTTGATAACATCAATGAACTAAAACATTCGGCCGCTTCGTGCACATTCCCAGATTGTTTTTCCATCAAATAAGCTTCGAATTGAATTTTAAAATTTGTTGGAAATAATGTTTTAGCGGTCAACATCCAAGCTTTTGCAGAATGTATATTGTGTTTGTGCGCTTCTTTAGCTCTCGATATAATATAATCTTCGTCATCTTCTGTGATGGTTTTTTCAATTGCAGGCATCCCTGGGAACTGATGAACTCTTGTTGCCGTCTTGAATATTTCAATATAATTATTGTAATTAAAGAAAACAAAGTCAATATTTTGACTATATTTGGAGAGCGAGTACATTATACGTAAACAATTATGGCGTCAGATCACGTGACTATATTTGTCACTGTACTAGTGATGGGAAACATTGGCAGACAAGTTGAGAATGAACGATTAATTGAATGAATACATTCTTAAATCGATTACCAATACTATTTAATATGATATTCTTCTGAATTGTGATGTTGGAAACGATATTATTAAGACCTTTTAATACGGATCCTATATTTTTAAATGTTCAAATTTGTACCTAACTGTAAATGTTACATAAAATATTGTTTGAATTAATTTTAATTCATTACATATTAAATTTTTCATAAGTGGTTTTTTCCTTACAATATTTTATTTTTATTATTATTATTTATATTATACTATTATTTTTATTATATTTGTTATTATAATCCTTCTCCTATTATGATTTTAAGAAAGATGTCAGAGATAAGAGAGGAAAAAACACGTCGTCACGACTTCAATTACGTATTTCTTAGTTTTACAATGTCGTGGAAACTATTGCTTTTTAATAGGATAAAATTAATGTCTCTTTGTACCTGGTTATATACCTAAGACACATACCAAAGGATATCACTTAATTTAAGCTAGTTTACTTCGACTGATCAAAGAAAGAACCTGAAGAAATGTATATTGAGCAAAACATACTATGAACCTACCTACTTACTTTTACATTATTCATTGTGATAAAATGATTTTTATTGTGTAGGTTTAGCATAAAAATATAAATTTATTGATGTGCCAGCAAAACAACAAAATAGTTTAAACATTATGAAAACTAAAACATGTTCTTTGGTTGAAATTGATTAAATAGTCTAAACTTCCTACGAATATAATGAAAAGGTTAGATATTAAAATTATGATTCAAATAAAATAATTTATATGCATATTATGCGATGATAATAAATTTATGTACCTTCTTCGTTAGATTCATGGGAACATTTAACTTTATACGGACAGAGTTACCGGAAAAAGCAGTTATATTAAAATCTAATAGCATATTAATAATTATATTAGAAATGTTTAACATATAAAAATTGTACGTTTTGCAAATAATTTAAGTTTTATTATAAGCTAATACTATAAAACAAGTTACTTACCTTTTCTAAACAAAACAAATGCAGAAAAATCCAAATCTTGCGCAAAAACGGATTTCTTGAAGAATAGCAAATAGTCGTCAGTCCAAGGTTTAACACAGTCCAATCGTAGAGCAAACAAAAATCCGTTAAACAAGCCAAGTCGTCGAAAACAAAAACTAAAGAACACCAGAGAAGTACCGAAACGTCAAACATCAAGAGAAGCAGCGAAACGAATGACGGAACACATTTTGATTTTTGGCACTGGCTTCCGACTGGTTGCAGCGATTTGCGACTGTGAATGATTCCAGTCGAATTATTCGACTTTATAAATCATTCGAACCGATCGAATGATTTACCAAGATTAGTAACTTCTTTAAACTAATTGACAATTTTGAAATAGATTTATGTACTGAAAGAATCAGGTTAACATTCCAATCGTACAATTCAAACCATTAGTTAAGGTCTCCACTTCTTTTCCGAGAATCCGAGTCGTGAATAATGTAGTCGAAACTCGTTTTAGTATTAGTATAAATACTCCTGAAGGTATTTCGACGATCGACGACTTTCATCTTAATACACGGATCTACGACCGTAATAAATACGACTTCCGATTTTACAATCGACTAAGCTCGTTCTTATCATTCACTCTATGGTTCACGTTTTATTTCAGCACTAGGGATTTGTTCTATTCATGAAGGTAGCAAATACATGGAGGTGCCCTTTATACAAAAATCGGGTGCATACCTACAGAAAAAACCTCATAAAATGGCCGCCCATTAGGGAGTGTGCTTCGAAACTATCGACATCGATAAGGAGTGAAGCGATAATCAAGCATTTATGTATACGTAGTATTTATAGGTAATAATAATTACGTAACGTACGTTTGTACTCTATCAGGTACATATTATACGCGTGGATTTAGGTTTTTAAAGATCTTGGAATATCCGAACAGTTTCGCTGCCGTTTTGTGGAATTGAAAGAGATCACCATATATAAAAAAGTACTCATTTATAAATTATAATATGTATCAATCGTTTGTTAATTATAAACCACTATTTCTTTTCATTAAAAGAGCAACTTGCTGGCTCATAGTAGTAGAATTTCTTTCTATAAGCGGTGGTAGAGTCGAGACATGACGTGCTTAGCATGAGACAGCTATCTGCATGCCCTACATATAAATAAACAAAATATATAGAATACTAGTTGACCCGGCGAACTTCGTACCGCCAACTTATTTATATAAATAAAACAAATAAACTATCCTAATCAAAAAAAACTATCCTATCTTTCAAATTGGACTAAATCACAGATAGTAACGAAGTTTGATCTTTTCATAATTTTTATGTAGAGGGATGTGTGTTATATTTATATTTTCCACGCCTATAGCACCCATCCATTTTTTAGGGTTCCGTACCCAAAGGGTACCAACGGGACCCTATTACTAAGCCTACGCTGTCCGTCCGTCCGTCCGTCTGTCAGCGGGCTGTATCTCGTAAACCGTAATAGATAAACAGATGAAATTTTCACATATTATGTATTTCTATTGCCGCTATAACAACAAATAATAAAAATTAAATTAAATTAAAAAAATTAAATTAAAATGTTTCCATGGGTACATGAAAATATTTTAATTTAATTTTTTTAACGGAACCCTAAAAGAGCGAGGCCCGACTCGCACTTAGCCGATTTTTTCTTTAAGTTTTCACTAGCCGGAAACGACAGCAGAAAACACGGACATTATCATCTATTATATAGAGGTATTAGATTCTAGCATTTATTATTTAAGTGAAGTATTAAAATAACCGGAAAAATGATATAAATTTCAACTATAAACACCAAACTTCTTGTATTATCTGATAATATGGTGATGAGCAGTAATGCATTAGAATTTATTCAAGTCGTTTAACGTCACCTATAATAATATCGACAAGTCGATACTCCATTGACACAAATCCAATAACACGCAACTACTTGACAGGCTGACAGCTGAAGTTCAACCAATAAGAGTGAATAACTCATGGTAGGTAGGAAATAGATGGAGATGAAGTATATAAAGTAACTACTAGTCAAGCCGGGTGACATCCGCCATTTTATGAGCCTTATGTACAACACTTATGTATTCACTCTTATTGGTTGAACTTCAGCTGTGAGCCTGTCAAGTAGTTGCGTGTTATTGGATTTGTGTCAATGGAGTATCGACTTGTCGATATTATTATAGGTGACGTTAAACGACTTGAATAAATTCTAATGCATTAGGTACTGCTCATCACCATATTATCAGATAATACAAGAAGTTTGGTGTTTATAGTTGAAATTTATATCATTTGTCCGGTTATTTTAATACTTCACATAAATAATAAATGCTAGAATCTAATACCTCTATATAATAGATGATAATGTCCGTGTTTTCTGCTGTCGTTTCCGGCTAGTGAAAACTTAAAGAAAAAAATGGATGGGTGCTATAGGCGTGGAAAATATAAATATAACACACATCCCTCTACATAAAATATGAAAAGATCGTGTGATACATTTCTTTTCTGCGGTAAGAGCAAGAGGTGGATTTAATAATAATCCCTGTGCAATTTAATTACCGATTTTAACCGATTTTTATAAAACTTCGTAACTATCTGTAATTTGGTCCAACTTAAAAGATAGGATAGTTTTTGAATTGGGATAGTTTATTTGTTTTATTTATATAGATAAGAAGCGGTACGAAGTTCGCTGGGTCAGCTAGTAATATATATAAATTACGTGTCACGTTATTTGTCCACGATGGACTCCTAAACTATTAACTTGTGTGATAATAATATATTGTGTGATATAAAATTAAATTTAAATTAAAGTGATTTTGATCAAACTTCGTTACTATCTGTAATTTAGTCCAATTTGAAAGATAGGATAGTTTTTTTTGATTAGGATAGTTTATTTGTTTTATTTATATAAAATATAAGTTGGCGGTACGAAGTTCGCCGGGTCAACTAGTATTCTATATTTGTTTATTTATATGTAGGGCATGCAGATAGCTGTCTCATGCTAAGCACGTCATGTTTCGACTCTACCACCGCTTATAGAAAGAAATTCTACTACTATGAGCCAGCAAGTTGCTCTTTTAATGAAAAGAAATAGTGGTTTATAATTAACAAACGATTGATACATATTATAATTTATAAATGAGTACTTTTTTATATATGGTGATCTCTTTCAATTTCACAAAACGGCAGCGAAACTGTTTGGATATTCCAAGATCTTTAAAAACCTAAATCCACGCGAATAATATGTACCTGATAGAGTACAAACGTACGTATCTGTAATTTGGTCCAACTTAAAAGATAGGATAGTTTTTGAATTGGGATAGTTTATTTGTTTTATTTATATAGATAAGAAGCGGTACGAAGTTCGCTGGGTCAGCTAGTAATATATATAAATTACGTGTCACGTTATTTGTCCACGATGGACTCCTAAACTATTAACTTGTGTGATAATAATATATTGTGTGATATAAAATTAAATTTAAATTAAAGTGATTTTGATCAAACTTCGTTACTATCTGTAATTTAGTCCAATTTGAAAGATAGGATAGTTTTTTTTGATTAGGATAGTTTATTTGTTTTATTTATATAAAATATAAGTTGGCGGTACGAAGTTCGCCGGGTCAACTAGTATTCTATATTTGTTTATTTATATGTAGGGCATGCAGATAGCTGTCTCATGCTAAGCACGTCATGTTTCGACTCTACCACCGCTTATAGAAAGAAATTCTACTACTATGAGCCAGCAAGTTGCTCTTTTAATGAAAAGAAATAGTGGTTTATAATTAACAAACGTATTGATACATATTATAATTTATAAATGAGTACTTTTTTATATATGGTGATCTCTTTCAATTTCACAAAACGGCAGCGAAACTGTTTGGATATTCCAAGATCTTTAAAAACCTAAATCCACGCGAATAATATGTACCTGATAGAGTACAAACGTACGTTACGTAATTATTATAACCTATAAATACTACGTATACATAAATGCTTGATTATCGCTTCACTCCTTATCGATGTCGATAGTTTCGAAGCACACTCCCTAATGGGCGGCCATTTTATGAGTTTTTTTCTGTAGGTATGCACCCGATTTTTGTAGGTAAGGCACCTCCATGTATTTGCTACCTTCATGGAATAACTACATAATGTGTTGTACATAATGCTCATAAAATGGCGGATGGCACCCGGCTTGACTAGTAGTTAGTAGCGGCCTTTACATTTGGCTAAATTCAGTGCACTAAATGAAAAGGTCTCTAAATTTAGACAAGTCTAAAGACATTCAGACTGTAAGACAAACTAATTAGACAATCAGAGTCGTCACTGCCGATCTAAATCAGTTAGCATGCTGAATTTAGCCACGTGTAAAGCGATTTAGGCAAAAAATGCCTTCAGTTGTCCGCCGACCGCCACTCACGGTGGAGTGCCTTCGAAATGTCGAAAGAAAAAGAAATAATATTAAGATTCAAGATTATACAATCTCAGAAAATTTCTTACATCTTCGGGCTCTAATACATCTATAATATAATAAAACTGTAACAGGTCCAACTCTGTACATTGAAGATATTAGAGGGGAAAAGGAGTAGAGTAGATGGAAGCTCATGTTTATAAAATATAAAGAAATTATTATTATATTATACTGTTATTTTATTTCTGACAATAATATGTACTTATAGCAAAAAAGCTTTTCCACTCTGAAACGACATGGACTGATATAGGTCGAACAGTGTGACAGAACCGAATTGGCCAACCTCGACTCCACGTAGTCTTGTCTGTCCTACCCCTAGAGTCTTCTGGCGTAGCCCATTTGATTTGTAGCTTGAACAAAACGCAACTCACGCCACAGCCTTCGTGTTTATTATTTTCTACCGCCTAGAAAAACTTGAGCATTGAGTTCTATTGTTTTGAAATGAAAAATCAAATTGGAGGGGCTTCTATGCTTCCTCTAACCACCAGACTATGGAAAATATGAAGTTAGGTTAGGTTGGGTTAGAACATAAATATTGTTGGTGCCCCGCCGCAGGACTGCACCCGTAAATTCTCACTGTTGGTTAGGTTAGAGGGTTGTAATCAAAAAAATGGGGGGATGACTTCCCCTCCCCCACCTCTCCCCCTCCCCCCCCCCCCTAACTTACCCCCTACCTATCGGGGCGGCACGTTTCAAAAGAAAACCCTGTAAAACATCGTATGGACGTAATATTACAGTGTTTTCCTATGTAATTTAATATTCTAATCATACTTACTAATATTATAAATGCGAAAGTGTGTTTGTTTGTTGGTTTGTCCTTCAATCACGCCGCAACAGAGCCACGGATCTACGTGATTTTTTGCATGAGTATAATTGAGGACCTGGAGAGTGACATAGGCTACTTTTATCCCGGAAAATCAAAGTGTTCCCGAGGGATTTTAAAAATAAATCCACGCGGACGAAGTCGCGGACATCTGCTAGTTTAATATATAATTCGTTGTTGATAGTTTTTCTCTTAAGAGCAAATATTTTTCACCCAACACTTCCTGCGTCTTTTTTTATTAATTAAAATCGAGCTCGACGCAACCATAGCCAAGGCGAGCCCTATTCTTTGATGTTTTGATGGTCCCATGAGAGCTCTATGTACGTACGACAAGTTCGGAATTCGCGGTTATACTGATTACTGAGTTAGCCAGCTAATTAGGTCAAGTGTAAAGAGCAAGCTCTTTTTACGCCACGCTCACTGTCTTCATTTAGTGCACTGAATTTAGCCAAATGTAAAGGCCGCTTTACTTTTTAGACTTCATCTCCATCATAAATATGTCAAACACAAACTAGGCTAGTATTTAGTAGTTATACTCTAGTAACCCCGGCTAGGGTAATATTGTTCTGTGCTAGTAACTAGTACCTAATCTGTGGTAGTTACTGACCATTGACATCTCCGCTAGGAGTAATCACAGATTAATGATTATGTATACCAGATACAGATAGGACACGCAAGAAGAAAAGCGTGTACCCGTATAGAACTCCTAGCCCCCAAGCGTACTGACACTGACAGCTTATCACTGTATAGCGAGTAGCGACCTTTTTTTTTTAAATCTAAATAGTTTCAGTACCTACCAAAGAGAATGTAATCAATACGATACCTACCTACTTGCACGTTATTTATTGTACTATTTTTTTCATTTGAATAAAAATAAATTACAAGAAAACACAAAATTAGCAATTAAAAAGATTTATTTTATATTAAACAAACATGTTAAACTATTTAATTACAGGTGTGAATTTTCCCAAATGACAATGTACAATAATATTTCCAGGATTAATTTCAGCCGTATTTTTCTTTGAATCATCCGCTTCTTCCCCAAATCTCCTTTTATCTGAAAAAAAAGGTGATGGCAAATGTTATATACATATTATAATATGTATAATGTAAACGGGGTGCATTTGGAATCCTCGAAGCTTAAGTGCAATTTATTATATTGTTGTAGGAGTGATTCATGACTAATTAATTATATTAATCTATATTACCAGCAAAAAGCTGAGCTTTGTGAGAGCTCGCGTAGTTTTTCTATATATTTTTTTAACCTCTTGACTCTTCCCATTCGGGAATATGGCGCCACAGTCAGTGTACTTTACTTGTACTACTATGATGTATTTGAATATTTATCATTTCGATTTTTTTTTCAAATACAAAAATATACCTATTTCAAAAACAAAAAAACAAGTGGACTTGATAGTAATGCTTAAGGTGATTCAACTCGCGATGGCTGTATAACCACTAATTTTTCACCGTGTTTAGTAATATTTAATGTATCAAATTAATATTTACCACATTTCCACTGCCAAATTAAAGCTTTATAAACACTCTCGCTGAGCACTCTGCAACAGTTTGAAACTTTCATTTTCTGCTCATTGTTACAGTCTTCTGTCAATTTGGGAAGCATTCACACCTCTCCAATTTCACTGTCTAGATTATATATTTCAACAATATCTTTCCATGTAGCCACTTTGCCTTCATTTAAAATGTCCTTTGTTAGAAAGTTGTTTCTAATTCCCTTGAGCAAATGAGGAGGATCATACAAAACATGTAATGTTTCATCAGATAAAGTGATGGTACCATCTGTAAAATTGAGAACACAATTATTGAATTTAACATTACCTACTACAATATGACTAAAACTAAATTTAACCATAATTTAGAAGTAAAAAAGATTATACCAATAGCTTCATCATTGAGAATTTGTTGCCGCTTTGTATCAGTTTGTAAATGTTTTAATGTTGTCCTATTAGTGGGTCCTTGCAGATACTGAAGAGAAAAAAATCAGGTAAGTATCAAAGGTAAAATTGATAACAGAATTGTTAAATAGCAAAAAATGCATGATTCAGACATAAAAAAAATAACCTTGACATGTAGAATAATTTGAAGGATCTTCACATTCAGATTGAATATTATCAAAGCACCAAGTTTTAGCATATGTGTGGTCTTTCAATATAGTTCTACGAACATAAGTATGATCAGGAAGAAACATATTATCTGCAAAAGAAGTTTAATCTTTTGAGACTATTTTTAACCATATTATTCTTCAAGCAGTTTCTTGTAGGAATTGTATGTTCTTCTCAGTTGGAACCAGTGATCGTTTTTACTTTATAATAGGGTATTTGACTACTTTTAGAAAATCATCTTAAATTATTAATAACGCTATGCTAAAGCTATCATCATCATCATCATCATTATCAACCTTTAGATGTTCACTGCTGCACATAGGTCTCCTGCATGGACCTCTACAGGCTTCGGTCTTGCGCCGCCTGAATCCAGCGGCTCCCTGCGACTCGTTTGATGTCATCGGTCCACCTAGTGGGGGGTCTGCCAACACTGCGCTTAACGTTGCGGGGGTCACCACTCCAACACCTTTGGACCCCAACGACCATCAGCTCTTCGAACTATATGCCCCGCCCATTTCCACTTCAGTTTCGCGACTCGCTGACCTATGTCAGTGACTTTGGTTCTCCTGCGGATCAGGATCTCGCAGGGATACTCCAAGCATAGCTCTCTCCATCGCTCGCTGAGTGACCCTGAGCCTTCTTATGAGGCCCACAGTTAGCCACCATGTCTCGGATCCATAAGTCATCACTGGCAACATGCACTGTTCGAAGACTTTAGTCTTCAGGCACTGAGGAATTTTGGACGAGAAGACATCTCGGAGCTTCCCGAACGCCTGCCCAGCAGAGTTGGTTTCAGGGGTTGATCTCTTTCTCGAAATTGGACCTACCTAGCTGGACTGTGTGTCCCAGGTATATATACTCGTCCACAATTTCGAGTGCAAAGTTCTCAAGGATTACTGGGTGGAGCGGAGCATGAGCATTGGACATGATTTTCATCTTGCTCATGTTCATTTTCAGGCCGACCTGTTGAGAAACCCTGCTGAGATCGTTGAGCATTGTATTGAGGTCTCTCAGAGTCTCTGCCATGACTACTATGTCATCGGCAAATCGCAGGTGAGTGATGTACTCGCCATTTATGTTCATGCCAAGTCCGTTCCAATCCAGAAGCTTAAAGACGTCCTCCAACGCAGTGGTAAAGAGCTTCGGGGAGATTTCGTCTCCCTGTCGCACTCCACGCTGCAAGTGGATTGGCCTCGTAGTCTGGTCCTGTATATGTACTGACATAGTGGCGTTTTCGTACAAGCACTTCAACACTTGGATATGCCGGTAGTCGATCCGGCATCTCTGTAGCGACCTCAATACAAATGATAAAGCTAACAAAACGTATATTTCGGCAAATTTTTCAGTATTTTTCATAAAAATCGAGAAAAAGTAAATTGCCGCAAAAACGTTCCATTTGCTCTAATGACTTTACAGTTCACATTTCAAACAATGACAATTCCACAGCCCATAGGTGGTGTGAACTGAGACGTCATTCGAGATCACGGAACGTTTTCGATTTCGTGAAGATGGCCGGAATTATAGCAATTTTAATTAATGTTCTCTAACTAAATAAAACTTTATTTTTTAGTTTTTTCGTATAGAATAATGTTTTTAGATAATAATCTTTTAGGATGGGCATGGGCATCTGTTTAAAGAAGAAATTAATTAGACAGTACTACAACAGTAATGAAAAATCAAACTATTTGCTATAAAGGAACTGTAGGTACATACCATGAAACTGTTCCAATAATGATTGAGTGGGAACTCCAGTCGAAATCTCTGCAGAAGTAAATAAACTCGGACAGCGTTTCCTTTGTCCACTTAAATATTTATTTTCGAAATGCTTCTCACATATAGGCTACGAAAATGACTTGGTTTTATATGTGATAGTTGAGGAGCCTGGGGCATTAAATTGATCTTCCACATCTCACGATATTTTTCACTCCGCGGTACCCGGAATAATCGCTTGCCTTCACTCGAAGTAGCTCGGCAAGTCGGAATTAAACAGATTTTGCAAGGCATTTTGATAACAAACGATCACAAAATTGAAAAAATTTTGCTGAATAGTCTTCCAACGTATAACGTCAACGGTCACTGGTTTATGTGTATTATCTATGGGTCAAACGCAAAGAGTATAATAATATATTATGTCAAACGTCGCAAACACACACAGGAAAAGAGTCCGTCCTCAGCAATTCTATGTTTGTCAATGCCATGATCTTTTGTCTATGGGTAATCTTCTTGGGGGTAATCCGCCATCTTGAATATTTAACGGTACGACCAATTGTAGGCGAGTGTCAGGGGCCTGGGAGTAATAGTGTTCTGTGATTGACATACCATTGATGCAAAGTTAAGATAATCGAATTTTCAATTAAAAAATTATTTAATTTTCAAAAAATCACACGCAATTTTAACAAAATATATTAAATAGTAAACAAAATGTTAAACAGTGTGCTTACATTGTGTTTTCTTTTATGAAAAATAATTTTCTCTGTTCCAGCAATATAGTATGCTCGCTGAAAAGATAAATAAATAAATAATTTAAGAACAATTTTAAAAACAAGAAGAAACCAAGTTGTAAAACAAGTAAAAAGTTACGAAATTGTAATATCGGACGATGTATAATAATTATTGTTTAGTTTAGTGATTTAATTTTGTAAGTAACAATAGCTCAAATCCAATTGTTTTAATGCACAAAATGAACACTTACGATGTTTGTGATTATGCTATAGCTGAACTTGTTCCTGACCATATTTTAGAAAACATTTTTTCATATTTATGTTTACGCGATCTAAAAAACTGTGCATTAGTTTGTAAAACATGGTTCAGAATCTTAAACGATGAAAACAATGATGTTTGGAGATTACATTGCATCAAAAGATTAGCTGAAGAAGTCATGAAGTCCGACTTGCTATCAAATTTGTCCACTTACAAATCAAAATTAAAAGCTTTCTTTCATGCATGGAGCCCTTATGACTGTTCAAGGAACATTTATATTAAGCCCAATGGATTTACTTTACACAGGTCCGACTGCATACCCATTTGAATTCACAATCTAAGTCATATTGCTATGTTTTATCGTTAAATTATAATTATTTTTCAAAGGAATCCTGTTGCCCAGAGTACAGACGCATGCAGGGGTAAGATTGGATTTTTTCGAGGCAGACATTCCTGGGAAGTGATATGGGAAGGGCCACTGGGTACAGTGGCGGTAGTTGGTATCTCTACTAAAGAAGCCCCATTGCAATGTCAAGGCTATGTAGGGCTTCTCGGTTCGGACGACCAAAGCTGGGGCTGGAATTTAGTTGATAATAACTTATTACACAATGGGGACACACATGGGAGATATCCTCTGTTAAATAACTCTCCTAAATACCAAGTAAGTAATTCTATTGAGTATTAGTATTCTTTCTTTTTTTTAATTGAATATTACCAAAAATAGTTTAGTTTGAGTCGGTTAAATTTTACAATTTTGTAAAACTTTAGAACAAAGATGTTTTCTGGAGATCTTTATAATCAAAAGCTTCTTACAAAAGAAAAATGCATGTATACAATGAAGCCTTGACAATATTTTTTACTTTTAAATAATGACATTATGTTGTGAACATATATAATGCTCTCTATTTCCAGGTTGGAGAGCGTATTAGAGTAATTTTGGACTGTGAAGGTCACACCTTATCATTTGAGCGAAATTATGAGTTTTTAGGCGTCGCCTTTAGAGGTACTGAAAAATCAATTAAGTATTATTGAAAACTACTCCATACCTCAACTTCACATTATTAGGACATGTGCACATTCTTCTTCTTTGTCAACCGATAGACGCCCACTGCTGGACAAAGGTCTCTTGCATCTACTTCCACAGGACTCGGTCTTGCGCCGCCTGAATCCATCAACTCCCTGCGACTCGTTTGATGTCACATATGATGAGCGTAATGTGCACATTATGCTCATCATATTCATGTACTGTCTGCCAGACAGGCTAGTGTAAAAGCTTGTATATAATTTTGGATGCTATTGGTCAAATCGGAGACCAACATCGGATGAGTTGAACTCAAAGGGAGCCGCTGGATACAGGTGGCGCAAGACAGAGACCTGTGGAAGTCCATGAAAGAGAGAGGTTGATGAGAAGAAACTATCACTCACAGAGAGCCGCAAACCATACAATGCACACCCTTATTTTTGACTGAGCGAAGTGAAGGTCTCTACTTGAGCGAATTTGCACTTGTCCATCCGTCCGTCTGTCCGTCCGTCCGTCAGAGCTTTATAACTTCTGAATTACTGAACGTAATTACTTCTATTTTAGATAAAATATATGTAAACCGATGGCCTCCAGCCGAAAATGGCTTAAAAAGTTATAAAAATCTTTATTTCAGGGGGGCTCTCATAGAAGCCAATGCGAAGTAAAATATTTTTTTTTACGTTTCATAGGGTTGCAGTATATCATTTTAAAGATAATTTGGAACAGAGTACAAAAGTATTTTTTTTTTTAATTTTTTTCCTAAAATTGACGAAATGGGGGGCTTAACTACTAACTACTACTAACTAGCTAACTGGGGGGCTTGGGGGACGAAACTAAATTATTTAACTTTTAATGAGCAGCAGTATTTTTAACAGAACTTCACAATGATGTCAATAGATGGCGCTCTCATCTCATATAGCAAATGCAGCTATATGTAAATTATTATTTTGTATAACAAGTACTAATACATATAATAACATATTATTCAATTAAAATTATTATTTAGTCATATATCAAACATCAATAAAACTTCACGTTGCAGTTTGTTTTTACATGTTTTCTGATCGTGTCGATAGATGACGCTGTGTACAAATAATTTAATTTGAATGTTCCAAAAACTATACCTAAGTTTGATTGAGGCCTTGAGGATTTCACTACAGTTCCCTAACCTTTACGGGCTACCTATGTTATTAATGTTAATTGACACTTTCTGTCAACTTTGTTATTACGAACCTCTACGGGACAACTAAAGGTGAAAATGACATTGGGATGTCAGGATTGTATTTAGGGGCTAGCTACGTAAATAGACTTCTACAAAGGGGATGATTTAGGTATGGTTGGTGAAAACGGGCATAAAATAATAATGTCAAAATTGATCGTCATGTATCTATTGAATGAATAAGTACTTATGGGAAACCTTTACCGCGAGGTCTCAGTCCGGGGCGAACCACTAGTTAATTTCAATATAACAAAATATAGCAAATATTGTCTTTTGATCACAGGACTACCACTGAGGAAAAAGCTATATCCAACTGTGTCAGCAGTTTATGGCAACACAGAAGTTTCAATGGTGTACATGGGACCTCCTGCAGATGGTTGAATGAATGAAAATAATGGTTCTGATTCTCTATCTCAGTGGCATCATTCAGTTGCTAACTACAACTCTCAAGCCCGCATTTTGTTTGAAGAAATACGGATTTGACAGTTCTTAGTTGCCAACTTTTCATTGTTTTCCGTAACCACTGGAAATGTAAAAATAGAGAATACAGCGGTGGACGACCCTTGCACTTACCGACTTCTGCCACCAGTGGGTGCAAGGGGAATTACAGCATATAATTTTTTAAATACATATTAATTCTAGTAAAATAACAAAGTGATAAATATTCTAGTCAATAAACAATAATTGTAATTCGTGAAAGGTATTTTTTAATTCTTTACCTGGCAACATAGATGGTATACCTATAAAAGTACGAGACGGGCGTAGACCGTATGGAGTTACTTCATAAAGGCGACGCAAGACCGACGAATGTGGAAATCTATACATCTTAGTAAATATACCAAAGTAATCTGTGATCTACACAAGTTATCTATGTCCAGTGGTGCAGGTGCGTTTATCGGTTGACAAAGAAGAAAATAAAAATTGTAAATATCATTGGTCCCAGACAGATAAAATCTGATAATAAAATACTATAATATAATTTAATATGTATATATAATTAATATATTATGTAATAAACTTTTAACTAAAACATTACTTTGAACAACACGTTCAAGTTTATAGGAAATGTACCTAAGTAATTAAAAGAACATTTTTTATTATAATACTTTTATTGGTTTCCAAACTTACGTGATTAGACACAATCAAACAATGTGCTGAGATTTGGATTATAATTATGTTATTAAATGACTAGGTATTATTCACTTATCTCGCCTTTATTTATAAATATTTTTGGTTAAAAAGCTAAACCTGAACTATTAACATTATTTTTTTAAATATTTCTAATCCATTTTTATTGCCATCCGTTATTCCTGATATTCTGAGTAAAATTGACGTTCCAAGCGGCTGCTTGCTGAGATTCAGCCGCAAATATCACAAAACAAAGGCCAACCCGGTAGGGGCACAATGGTGTAGTGAGTATTAATTTTATTATTGCTTCAAACAATTTAGTTAACATATTCTTCTAGCTTTTTATCATGTAAATGATCTTTCATGTGTGGCTTAACTCTTGTAGGCGGGAACTTTGTGATAAAGAAATCTGCGATCAGGCAAAATAGTTTGCACAGCAAAGGACAGAGGATAGCTTGATGGATCACTGCTGCAATCCGATACCAAGGGCCGTCGAAAGGGTCCAGTATTGCTGGACAAAGCATGTGGTTTAAATTTACTTGGGCGGGCTGTAAAAATAAGTAGGTATCAGTAAAAAATATTTAATTTAAATACCTATCTACCTGTAGTACGTGACAAGTCTGGGCTGAGGGAGACCTAGGTGGTTCCCCATTCAACAGGGGCGGTCCCCGTCCCTCCACCTTCAAGTGCGTCGTTAGTATCAGACAGACAGACGCGGGGTACTCTGGCGACTCGTCTTGTCGCGTACTATATTTTTATGCATCTGAGGTAAATTCAATATAATATATTAAGTTATTATATAATTAAGTTTATGTAGGTATAGGTATCTTCTAGTCTTGCCACTTTGGTACTTACTATTGCAATAATTT
The DNA here is from genome assembly GCA_029955525.1 of Oeneis ivallda. Classification (NCBI taxonomy): domain Eukaryota; kingdom Metazoa; phylum Arthropoda; class Insecta; order Lepidoptera; family Nymphalidae; genus Oeneis; species Oeneis ivallda. The sequence goes on along the minus strand of JARPMR010000002.1, from coordinate 15,270,632 downwards.
GCAAAATAATAAAGTGATAAAGTAAGTTAAGACAGTAGCTGAATATCGCCCAATTAAAATCCCAAAATGGCTCTATGTTGTACACACCTGGAAAAAGCAATTTTATTAAATTCAATAAGTTGTACAAAAAATTTAAAGGATATTTTGTGATAAGTAACATACCACCGATCCTTAACAGATAATATGGTATCACAAACATCATTCCATGCTGTATCCAGTATAATGCAGCTTCCGCCAAAATCTAATGTTAAACAGTTAATGTAATTAATAATTCATATCTTACACAATGTGTATAATGATAGGTATTAAGGCCCTGGTAGTTTAATTAGGTCAACGTTAACTTTGCATAAATCTGTCATTTAGTATGGAGGTGTCTTATCTTAGTTTTACACAGTTCATATTAACTCAAAAAGACTTAATATCAAACCATTGCAATAACATAATAATTATGTTCACAACATTTAGGTAAAGCGTGTGCTCAAACCCAGGTGACGCAGCACAGCGTATTTTGCAAGCAGGGCGGTGGACGAGCGTATGCTGCGACGCAGCTAAATTACACATAGATACCTACATTAATTCGCGTAGTATAAAGAATAAATAGGCAGTCAACTCCGCGAACGCTAACTAACTGAATGGCACCAACTCATTGATGCTCATTTTTGTTCAAACGAGCTTATCTCTAAGTAATTAAGTATTAATCGATGATAAAAACACGTCAACGTGCACGTATCGCGGCTAAATTACACATAGATGCCTACATTAATTCGCGTAGTAGGTATAAGGAATAAATAGGCAGTCAACTCCGCGAACGCTAACTAACTGAATGGCACCAACTCATTGATGCTCATTTTTGTTCAAACGAACTTATCTCTAAGTAATTAAGTAGATATTAATCGATGATAAAAACACGTCAACGTGCACGTATCGCGGCTAAATTACACATAGATGCCTACATTAATTCGCGTAGTATAAAGAATATATAGGCAGTCAACTCCGCGAACGCTAACTAACTGAATGGCACCAACTCATTGATGCTCATTTTTGTTCAAACGAGCTTATCTCTAAGTAATTAAGTATTAATCGATGATAAAAACACGTCAACGTGCACGTATCGCGGCTAAATTACACATACCTAGATGCCTACATTAATTCGCGTAGTATAAAGAATATATAGGCAGTCAACTCCGCGAACGCTAACTAACTGAATGGCACCAACTCATTGATGCTCGTTTTTGTTCAAACGAGCTTATCTCTAAGTAATTAAGTATTAATCGATGATAAAACACGTCAACATGCACGTATCGCGCAGAAATCTGCTATCACTACAATCGAAATCCTGACCCGGAGCAGGCTATAGACACGTCTGCGTGGCACGTGCCTGCGCCGCATCGTAGGCAGTCCTCTTCATGTTCATTGCGTTTGTTAAATTCTGCGTAGACTGTGTCCCAGCATACGCGGGCCCTGAATCCTGATGGTCCCCAAAGTCGAGTTCTATAGTATAAAATCTGTCATTGCAATTTGACTTTTTTTACTTATTTCACATGAATTAATATTTTAAAACTATGCATACTGCTTGTAAAAATTACATCGCAACCTTAATTGTTAAGCAGACACCTACTGAGTAATTTTACAAACCAAAAAAGAAACAATAATATTCCTTTGCAATCCGCCAAATCAGAATTTTTAATTTCAATATAACAAAATATAGCAAATAATGTTGTTTTATTCTTTTAGTCAGTCAGTTTTTTATCAGTCGACGTACGTTTCGCTCCGGTTTTCTAATTCCGATTTTCAGGAGACGTTGCCTCCACAATGCACAATATTGCAAATTAGTGTCTAAAAGATTTATTCTGGTTTGGCGGATTATAGCAAAGGAATATTAGTTCTTCAAATATCATGGATTTCCGCAAAGTAACGCAAGCTTTTATCCAAAACCAAAAAAAATTTAGCCAGCAACAAACAATAATACTTAAATACAATTCAAGAACACATTATATCAACTATCAACACAGTACGTACAGGATAGTTACACATTAGTTAGTAGGTACATTTAAATATTTCTAGTGCAGTATCAAGTTAGGATTGCAATTTATGAATACATTATTGTGGTGTTGTTGACTACTAATTCAAGTTTTAGGAATCTGAAACATTTTGGTTATTTAGGTATGTTATATAGTAAAATGAACCAAAACTGACTTGGGAAGGGCATAACATTAATACATAATTATTATTATTATTATTAAGGAAAATAAGTTTATGTAATCTGTGTAAAGTATTGAAACAAGAACACAATATGTTTGTAAGTGGACTATACATATAGTTATAGACAAAAATGTAAAAGTTGAAACCGCTTAGAAAAAAGGTGTTAGAGGGGTGACTACGCACCAACTAATAATAGCGCGGCAGCTTGCCATAAGGTAGACGTGATGTGGTAATAATTGCAGCAAGCCGACCAAGCAGTTGAGCAGAAACAGCAAACAACTGCTCCTTTGCCTAGGGCAATAGCTCGAAGTGTATGTCTAGCTGTGGACACCAGTCTAAAATGACGGAATGATATATAATGGCCATATTTGGTTGAAACTGTTTCCTATTGAGTCTATAATTACATAATATGCAATGTGATGGAGTAAGTAACTCAAATAAACATTAAAAAAATGAGAAGCTGTTGAATTTAGACTACTTGCAGATTTAATATTAGAATGTTATTATAATACTAACGGTTCTTGAAGCAGTTTCAGGAAATAGGAAAGCTAGTAGAGGGCCATTTAACAAATTCAAATGAATACGAAACAAGGCTGTGACAGTCTTGCTGGGTGGTGCGGCCAATAAATAAATCTGAAATAAACCAAATTTTAACTGTCAATAAAAATCCATACAAAGAAATAAATAAATGTAGTTATGTGATATCACTATAAATGCCCCTGAGTTTATGACTATTATTTGATGAACTTATTTTGTTTTAATTAAGTATACCTATTAATATTATATTAATTTAATTAGTTTTTGGGTTATGCTATTGATCTAATAGAATAAAATCATAACCCAAAAATGTTGTGGGTACATGCTAATCTTTGGAAGGATGAAAAAAAATTCCATGGCTTTCACAGGCAGGTAGAGAGGGTAATACTAAGTAAAGTTATCTAAACTAATTACTTTTTCTTTCCTTATAAAAAAAAAATAATAAAAAAAAATCAGCCAAGTGCGAGTCGTGCCTCGCTCTTTTAGAGTTCCATACATATGACCAAATCACTTTTTTAAAACTAGATCCATAATGTAGATTTATCTTAGTTCTTAGATAGTACCTACTAAATTAGCATATGGGGAAAAAATGCTGATTTGTTTTGGTCACAACTTACAAACCGCATTATAAATCTGTGTTTTCAGTATTTGTTAAAATGCACTCCTATCCTATTAATATTATAAATGCGAAAATTTGTGACGATGGATGGATGTTGGTTACTCTTTAACGCGACAACGAATGAACCGATTTTGCTGAAATTTGGCACAGACATAGATATAGCCTGGAATAGCACATACGCTACTATTTATCCCGGAAAAGCAAATAGTTCCTGCGGGATAGCATCGCTATTTTTTACGCATTTGTCCTTCAAAATACGCGCAATGGAGTTTTAGATTGACGTGGTTTTGTACAGGTAACGTTAAGGGCCTGAAAAGTGACAAAAGCAACTTTTTATCCCGCGAAAAGAAACGGTTCTTGTGGGATATTAGTATACTAATTTCACATATTTATCCTTCAATTATAAGCCAACGGAGTTACAGATTGACGTGGTTTGTTGGATAGGCATATTTGATGACTTGAAAAGTGACAAAGGCAATTTTTTATCGCGGGAAAACAAACAGTTCCCGCGGGATAAGTGTGCTACTTTTCGCACATTTATGCTTCAATTATGCGCCAACGGAGTTACAGATTGACGTGTTTTTGGATAGGCATAGTTAAGGACCTGAAAAGTAACAACAGCTACTTTTTATCCCGGGAAAACAAACAATTCCCGCGGGATATTCGTATGCTACTTTTCACATATAATTAATCCTTCAATTATGCGGCAACAGAGTGACAGATTGACGTGGTTCTTTGGATAGGCATAGTTGAGGATCTGAAACGTGACTAAGGCTACTTTTATCCCGGGAAAACAAACAGTTTCCGCGGAATATTAGTATGCTACTTTTGAATTTTCACATCCTTCAATTAACTTCATAACTCGGTCAAATTAAAAATAATTTTTATTATTATTTTAACCAACTTCAGAAAAGGAGGTTCTCAATTTGACTGAATCTTTTTTTTATGTATTGATTTGGAAAATTCTTTTTTGTTTCAAAGGGTATACTTCCCAGGTAGTCCCATTTAAATGTTATCGAAATCAGTTGAATGGTTTTAAAAAAAATCAACAATAAATTATATACTTTGTAGTGGCGCGGACGTTTAAATGTATGTTCCCAAGACAAAAAGTAGCCTGTGTTACTTTCCAGGTCCTCAACTTTACCTGTGTAAAAAACCATGCAGACTATATGCACTCCAACAGAGCTACGGATCGACGTAATTTTTAGCAGGGCTACCTATCGTTGAGGACCTGGAGAGTGAGGCTACTTTTGATCGTGCAAAATCAAAGAGTTCCCGAGGCATTTTAAAAACTAAATTGACGCAGACGAAGTCGCGGGCATCAGCTTCTGATTCAATTTGAAATTTGAAATTATTGACTAGTTTAGTTTTTGAGATAGACCCCATAATAAAAATGGTCTAAAACTGACAACTTCGACGGCCCCCATTTCTTCATTTTTGAAGCTAAAAAATAAAAAATATATTTGAACTCCACTTATTGAGCTCTCTAGAGATGTGGGGTGTTTTTGTGGCCACATGCCAGGGTAAAAAAAATTATTTTGACAGTCAGATAGACAGACAGCAGAGACTTAGTAATAGGGTCCCCTTGGCACCCTTTGGGTACAGAACCCTAAAAACTATTGGTTTGAAAGATGATTATAAAGGTTAGTTTAATTTTCACAGCCTTTGATTTTTATCCTAGAAAATCAGTTCCCACAAGACTTCTGACTAACTAAAGTAATTAAACTAAAGCCCTGTAGTAAATACTAACCTGAATCAGAGTTGTTATGTGACATGGATTTAACAAATAAATAACAGTTTTGGAGGCAAATTTAAAACCAATTTCCATGCCCCACAGGAGAGCCAATAATATCACAAGTAATCTTTTTCCACCTCTATCACTTTTCACATAGAAAACTTCTTTCGGAATGTGCAATTTATGGTATGTTTTCACCTATAAATAAAAACAAGTCGGTACTGTAGTTAGGTACCTAAAATAAATGTAAAAAATATTAGTTGGTGTATATGTACACCAACTAATATTTTTTTACGTAAAATTACTCTATGAATTAGAGTGTGTGTGCCGTGTGTGTGCCGTGTGGTGACGGCAGATCAGAATACAGTTGTCACCACCCCTGCTCTTCCCGCGGGTGTCGTACGAGGCGACTAAGGGAATATAGCGGAGAACGGGCAGCAGCGTCCTCTGTGCTACTACTACCATCTCCTGCGATCACCAATCCGTCTGCCCCGCGTGGTGATTATGGGCAAACCCTCCCCTTGGGAGAGGCCTTTAGTCCAGCAGTGGACTGTTATAGGCTATTGATGATGATGACTCTACGAATTTACATAAGAGATTTTTGAGTATGACTCATACTTATGTTACTGACCTTACAATTTTACACGGAAAGAATAATTACGCATTTCTATTAGAAAAATACTTACTATAATATACACGCATGTTGACGTTATCATTAGAGTTTCGATTATTTGTCTTTGCGGTGATAAAAAGTATGCACATTCAGGACCAACATTTCGAGGGACTGCTTTGTTAGCACCACTATAAGCCCATTCAAACATGTTGAAAAAATCTTTTTTTAAATATAAAACATAGAAGTATATTAAACTTTATAAATCTTAGCTAATTAGATTTTTGTAAATAATTATTTTCCTTCCAATATCCATTTTCCATTTCCCCCTTCATGACAGTTCTCGTGTGGTTCCACAGAATACCTATACACATTACACAGTGCGACAAATAGCTTGGCGCGGCTGTGCGCCACTGTGCTCAACATTAGTGTTGCCATTGTATAGAACATAAGACTTAATCTGGGAAAAAAACATTTTTTAATCAATTATACTACTTGACCTTTGAGTAATAAACCAACACAGGAGAAGACTTGACGCGCGTACCCCTCTGTAAGTTGGGTATGAGCAGTGGTCCTACTCGTTATATAAAACTGTTTGACTCGAGTCACGCGCCTGTCAACTACGTATGGTTAGCGGGGAATGAGCTCCGCTATAAATGCCGAATATGAGAGTATTTTCTTCTAAAAAAAATATTTAAAACATCCAGTTTACTAAAGGATAACATTTATTTACTTCTGATGTATTATTTTATCCAAATAATGCAATACTTATGCAGCAAACTTAAGAAAACTGTCGATCTGAAAATGTTGCTACTTAATCGTACATGAAATAATTTGGGGAAAATATTGAAAATTAATCTTCCTACTTACTATTCGTTTAGAGAACTTTTTCATGAACTGCATTATAAATTGATCCCATAGAATTAAAATCACGATAGAATAGGAAGGGGTGAACGACAAATTTATAAGCTTTAAGTAAAATATGACTAGATATATAAATACGAACTTTGATCGTCTGTGGGATTATCAAATAATGATAAAAAATTCTTTCTATAAAACCGACTTTAAACGCCACTACAAAGTATAAAACAATTTTAATTTGTACATGTATGTTGAAGTCGGGCGGGCCTAAATATAAATGATGAAACTAATGCGCGACGGTAGCCCAACTTTGCCCGATCGGCGTATGAAGTCGGTTTTTAGGGTTCCGTACCCAAAAGGTACCAACGGGACCCTATTACTAAGCCTACGCTGTCCGTCCGTCCGTCCGTCCGTCCGTCTGTCAGCGGGCTGTATCTCGTAAACCGTAATAGATAGACAGATGAAATTTTCACATATTATGTATTTCTATTGCCGCTATAACAACAAATAATAAAAATTAAATTAAATTAAAATATTTCCATGGGTACATGGAAATATTTTTATTTATTTTTTTTAACGGAACCCTAAAAGAGCGAGGCCCGACTCGCACTTGGCCGATTTTTTAAAGATATTTTTTTTACATTATTATTTTAAGCTTTTTTGTGTATATCTCTGATCGCGAGCAATTTGCTCTTAATCATTGAGTTCCTTCCTCCATCACCGAAGATATGAATCATCTTCTCTTCACCTTTTAAATAGGCCCAACCTTATTATGCGTTCTTTCAAAAACAATTGAAATCGGTTCAGATTTGACGTAGTTATGGAGTAACATCTAACATTATATCAACAAAAATTTATATGGGAACCACCTCTGAAGTATGCCCTACTAAACAAAAAAAATTATCAAATTCCATTCATTATTTGGCGGAATAATTGGGTAACAAATATACAAAAAATTCAAATTGAGAACCTCCTCCTTTTTTGAAGTCGGTTAAAATGATTGCATTATTATAACGATCGCAATGGTGTCTGATTGGCTGGTACTACTCTCCCACTATTGTTTAAAATGCATTGATGCAGCCAGAGCTCCATAAACTCAGCGAATTCATAAAATTAGTTTTTTTACTCAATTATTTCAAAAGTTATAGGTATATATTTCCATATAACCAGTGTGATATAATTTTCTAAATATATAAAATGAAAAGGTGACTGACTGACTGATCTATCAACGCACATCTACTATGACGTAGGCATCCGCTAAGAAAGGATTTTTACAAATATAATACAAAAAATAATGAAAACGAGACTAAAAAATTGTTTAATAATAATGATAAGTTCTACGTAAGTCTTTCTTACTCGAAAATTAGGACTTTAATTTTATGAAGTCGGCCACACCGCAATAAAATTAGGGCTGGACAGCAATTATATTATTAATGATATTGGTGGGGGGATTGTATAAATTATTTATACCGAGATATTTTTATCGTCTTACTAATGGTTCATTGACAAAAAAAAATATTTAAATTCTATACATATTTGGTTCATTAAAACTTGGCAATTGAATTAAAGTACCCATACTTCTTATTCATCCCGCTAGGTTTACCGGAAAGCTAAATAGCTTGGCGGTGTTTTATTACAGATGGGGTGGCTACTATAGCCATGGCGGCAGCCTAGCATTACAAACAAATATACACTTCGTTCAGGTGAAGTAGATGAAAAAAATAAGCCTTCCAAGTAAAGTATGTAGGTACAAGTTTTAACTTACCAATCATAACTTTAAATAATTTTTTTTTAGGGTTCAGTTTTTACTTTTTATGTTTCCTCCATACTGGACTGAGAGAATATTATTCAACGCTGGAAAACGATCTTGTAAATCGAAAAAGTGAACTTTAAACCAGAGCCAATAACGTTTTAAAAAATCATAACAGCTCATAATAAGCTATCAGGAGCAGATTTTTTCAAAAAGCATATTTTTTAATGTAACACATCAGATGATACTAATTATATAATTCTAAAGTAGAATTACTTTAGTTTTATACATTAGTTTTATATCAATTTCGACTAATAGTTTTTCAATTTCAAGAAGCAATGTTGCTGTAAATTGGTATTTGAAACATATGAAACCACGAAATAACTCTAAACTCTGAAATGCTAATTATGCTGTATTTATTTTTAAGGAAACATGATGTAGTCCTAACAGTTTGTACTTAATATACTTTTTAGAAATAGATACACCGTAAATTTCGCTTTAAACATAAATAAAACAAATGATGTTTCATTAAAATGCTGTATGTTTATTTAAACAAGATTACCTACTTAAAAAATCAATGTGTTCAATATTAATACCCACTACGTATTCAAATAAAAATTAAATGTCTCTCAACTTAATAAACAATATTATTAAAAACCTATGACAAAGTACAGCACTCCCTGGTGGCTTATAACCTTAAATCATAACTAAACAGCTGCTCTAAGGTGATATACTGTGGTACCTACAGCATGCTTTCAGCATGAGTTTGAGAGTATAGTGACGGAGTAAATACCTTGGTATCTACAAAATCTGTTAATAATCAGATAATCCTAAGTCCTAACAGTAGGTACACCTAAGTGCACTGCACTGCTAAAAAGTATTGATAACTTTTTTGAAGTATCTGTATAATATTGAAAAATATATGATGTCTTAGTATTTACAGCATTTTTGAGTACGTTGAAAAATATGAATAACAAAAAAAATATAATATAAACATGCAGAGAAGGTCAACATAGTATCTTAGAAAAATAATGTCATAGGAAAACGAAAATCCGACAATCCGACGCAGTATCTTTTTCTTCCAAATATATAAAATAGTCATTTTGTTATTTTTCGAAATAAGCTAGATCACTTTCCAGCGTCAATATAGTCCAAAGTTTCTAGCTGTATCTTTACGCAAGTACTAAAAGCCTACAAAGAGTCAATCTAATAGCAAAGGCATATTATGACTAAAATAACGGCAAGAGCCTCGTTTCCTAGCGCTTCTATATACCTACCATGTTAAAGATCTCGAACAAAAAAATTTACTCTCGAATAAAGTAACTCTGTTGTTAATAATTATTAGAAAAACTTATCGAAAGTCGATAATCGATAGTGTCAAATCCCTAAAATGCTTACACAAATGATGCGATTGTTTCATGTAATGATAGAGCGTCCCTGTGTGTGAATGTGATAGTGTGCATATACTTTAAGGTAGTGTTTGCTAATTATATTGTGTGCGTGCATAGCGACGTGATGGAAAAATGCAACTGTAGTAAGCAAGTTTTCATGTGTGCTACCTCGCCCCCCACCGTAATTGACAGACTTTTTTGCAAATAAATTAGGCGTCAATTCCTCTCCATTGCTGGTTTATTACTCAAAGTACTTGACCGTCACTGGAACTTGGAAGCTTTTTATCAAAGAATATTGCTTTATATTGAGAGTAGCATTTCCGTTTCCGTCGATTTCTTGTCAGTTTTCGTACTTTTATTGACGTCACATCCGCTATGTGGCGCCACCTGGCGGCGTCGTGCTCACAAAGTTTTCGTTAAATGTTGAGCTCGGCCCTTGGTTCATTGGCGTTTTGTTTTCCGTCGAAGCAACAGCTTGCAAGCAGTCTATACGTAACATTGCAAAGCTTATATATTAAGTGTAAGTGTATTTCGTGTGTGAAATTAATTCGCAGTAAGTACCTACCTACTTGTATAAAAATAATAAGTGATCATTATTTTTTTAACGGGTTTTCCGTTCGGATCACTGGTTAATATTTGTTTAAAATTAAAATTTTGTATTTTAATGTTTTCGTACACGTTGGAAAAAATAATGACTACCTTCCTTTTATATTTATTTTTATAGCCGTTGTTAACATACTTTGAATTTCAGTTATGGATAATTTACCGACAGACGTGGCCGGTCCGAGTGGACAGGCTCGTAAGCGTGCGCGCAGCCGCTCCAGTAGCTCCCGACATGGATAAGCTATCTTAGCTAGCTACTTGTCTGCCGTTCGGGCTAATCACAGCGCCCAAAATCTTTTCCATGCTGACAAATTGGGTAGCTCAAATATTAAGGGAAAGGTGGAATATAAGAATCCTAGTTTATCTAGAGATTAGTGAGTTACACAAATCCATTGTAACTTCGAATGATAATGAGATTACAGCTAATCATGACGAAATTTGAACAGTTAGTGGTGAACATGTCACACCTGATGAACTTCAGTGTGAAATTGAATCAAAGTGCTTAAATTTTACTTCGATGTTGAGGTTTCATAGACCTAGAAACAAACGAGGAGGTAAAAATGTATGATACCTTGCGTCATCTAGCCAACGCATCTAAAGCTTATGCAGCTATCACACACTGCATCTTAAAATTATTGCTATCAGTATTATTTTCTTGGGCCAGGCAGGTGAATTTTATAAAATTTCATCGGATCTTTTACAATTAGTGTGGCCACAAAGCAGATAGCATTGAGACGCGCCGTGAAACTATACGAGCCAGGTTCGCGACCCCTTGGTGAAAGCGTCATTGAATAAAATACCTCCTTCAGCTACTCATTTGTTTAATTCAGAGCAATTTACGACTGCATTGGAAAAGGCTGGTTCGGTTCGCACAACTTAACGCTGACAAATACTAATAAATCTGATCACCGCCCCTCGCGGGGGCAAGGTGCTAGATACGTTTCCGTTCCATCGCGTGGAACTACTCGGCATGGACAACGCTTGCAGACTTTCCTGTATGAACATTATAACACACCCTCGCGGGGTTGATAAATACTAATGAATCTGATCACTGCCCCTCGCGGGGGCAAGGTGCTAGATACGTTCCCGTTCCATCGCGTGGAAATACTCGGCAAAGACAATGCTTGCAGACTTTCCTACATGAACATTATAACCCACCCTCGCGGGGTGGATAAATACTAATAAATCTGATCACCGCCCCTCGCGGGGGCAAGGTGCAAGATACGTTTCCGTTCTATCGAGTGGAACTACTTGGCATGGAAAATGTTTACAGACTTTCCGGCATGAACATTATATCCCACCCTCGCAGTGTAGATAAATACTAATAAAATATCTGATCACCGCCCCTCACGGGAGCAAGGTGCTGAATACGTTTCCGTTCCATCGCGTGGAACTACTCGGCATAGGCAATGCTTGCAGACTTTCCTGCATGAACATTATAACCCACCCTCGCGGGGTGGATAAATACTAATAAATCTGATCACCGCCTCTCGCGAGGGCAAGGTGCTAGATACGTTTCCGTTCCATCGCGTGGAACTACTTGGCATGGAAAATGCTTGCAGACTTTCCTGCATGAACATTATGACCCACCCTCGCAGGGTAGATAAATACTAATAAATCTGGTCACCGCCCCTCGCGGGGGCAAGGTGCTCGTTCCGTTTCCGTTCCATCGCGTGGAACTACTCAGCATGGACAATGCTTGCAGACTTCCTGAATGGACATTATAACCCACCCTAGTGGGTGGAAACCAACGTATCAATGATGCCTACAAAGGTCAATCTTCCAAAAGGGAATATGACCATTCTATGAATACAAAGGATAAAGAATCCTTTCACCTATGGGGTTCGCGGCCCGTACGAGGAAGCCACGCAGGATGATCTGGGCCTAGAACCTCCAGAGGAAACTACAGAAGTTGACTCGACTTCTTTCCAAACAGGCCGATTAGTGCACCGTCTTTCACAATGGAAGAAAATGGGGGCACTTGTTGTTATACAAAGGTTAATTCAAGGGTATCGCATACCCTTCTTTGTCCCAATACAAGCAGAAAGACATTTCACACTCCTTTTTTGGAGGAAATGTCTGCAATAATATACAAAATTAAAAAGCAATGGATCTTAAAGGTTGCACCTTGCACACCGAGCCTTTCTGGTGCCGAAGCCCGACCAATATTAAAGCTCAAAGATCTAATGAATATGTACAGGTGGAACAATTCCACTTAATAAATATATACCGCATTCCAGACTTTCTTCAACCTCAAGACTGGTTACGCAAAGTCGACATAACGCAAGCCTACTTTCATGTAAAAATAAAAAAGTCTCAAAGGCGTTTCCTACGCCTCGTATACAAGGACTATTTTCTTATTACAAATCAAAAATTGCAGAGGCTACGCAATCATGTCAAAATCACGATACAGTTATACTACAGAGCCTGGGCTGGCAAATAAATTTCGGAAAATCGGTTCTATTTAGGAATACTATGGAGACCCTGGCACAATCAAAAATTTTTTCCCAAGGAAAAAATCAATAATAATCAGAAAAGTGAGTCAGATTACAAAGGAAAGAAAAATCACTGTAAAAAATTTTCAGAAAGTAATAAGTATTCTAAATTTTGCCAGTTTCGTAGTCGCACGAGGACGGCTCAATCACTGTTGTTCAAAAACACTTCCAGACCCATCCCTGACTTATCTATTTAGAGCCAGATGCCATAAGGTAACTGATATGGTAGAATCAGAATTGCCAGTTACTGACGACTCCACAATTACCCTCCACCAATTTCTTAGTGACGGATGTCTCGGATCATGTTTGGGGCGGAATGCTGAACAATCTTCCTCCATCAGATACTGGTCATAAAAGGAACAAACACTACATTCCAATCAAAAGGAAACGTTGGCCATACAAAATTCCCTTCAGAATCATGCTCAGTTCTTACGACACAGCTCAGTCCTGAATCAGTGCTACAAGACAGCAGTAGCTCATTTACGGAAGGAAGGAGGGACGAAGGCACTACCACTATTGAAAATACGTTCGAAATCCTCGAGCTATTAGATCACCACAAAATTGATCACAGCGTACAATATATATCGGGCAGATACAACAATCATGCGGATCATTTGTCACGTCATCGCCCACCACCAGAGTGGCATTTACAACCACCTTGCGTGGAAATAGTGTTTGTGAAATGGGGAACGACGCTCTATTCCACGACGGATTCAGTGTCCCATGGAATTTTCTTTGTGTGTGTCCCATCATGGTCTTCCCGCCGTCGTTCTTAATACCGAGAGTCCTGACTCATCTGATCAACCCACGATAATTTTCTTAATAATGGTACCTCGATGGGAGAAAGTTTTTTGGCGCACGGACCTCAGAGCCCGAGCGCTAACTGCACCACTGACCGTGAGGCACCTAGACAAGTTTCTCATTGATATAGCAACGGGTCTGCCATCTCCGAAAGTCGAGGATATCGTGCTCGAAGTTTGGAAATGTGGGGGTAGTCTGATAGAAGCGATAGAAATATGTAACTCGGCACAGTTATTATTACTTAAAAAATCTTGGTGAAGATCTACCCTGTAAGCTTATGAATCAGCTTAGAAAAGTTAGTCTTTTGGTCTTAAAATAAAATTATTAGTTTTTGGCAGATCTATGTATTTTGAATGATAAATTATCTTATAACACAATTCTATTACACAAATCTGTGGTCTCGAAATTTACATAATTTCGAGACCTCGAGCATCGAGCTGAGACATCGAACAACTTGAGTATTATGTTCTTGTGAAGCACATGCTATAACCAATTACATTTAAGAACCCAGTGGTTTCCAAACCACCAGTTTGGGATGTTAGTGATTTGACTTCGTATAATCGAAATAAATAAATAAATAAATGAATAAACAATCAGTTTCAAATATCTCGTTATATTGCAGTATTATAACTGTTATGTTCAGGAAGACGTATAAATGACCTAACTTTACTTAGAGTAGATGACAAGCATTGTGTAAAAAGTAATGATTTTATGATATTTTGGCCTCAATTCGGGTCAGAAACCCAGCAATTATAGACAGTCAGGCTGGATATTGCTCGTGAATAATAATAATCGTAACCATAACCCTCGTAACGCAGCAAACTCCAGTAATTTATTTGTAACAGTAAGAGGTTTGGCTAAACCCGCCTCGCGTACAGTTATAGTAGGCCGGGTCAAAACCTTGTTCAAAGACGCTGCTACTCCTGGTAGCGTTCGCTCCGCGGTAGCTTCCAAGAGTTGGTGGGAAAATAATTCCATCGATGAAATCTTGGCTCGCGGGAAATGGCAATCAGTCAATACATTTCAAAAAATTTATAGACGTGAAAAGTGTCATTCAATTGTTCAATCCAATAAACTTATTGTTGGTTGTTTGTTATATTAACGTTTATATTGGTTATGATTAAAATTGAATTGAAATTCTTTTTAAGAAACACAACACATTACTGATTGACATTGTTTTGATGCTTTATTATAATAATAATATGATCACATTGGCGTAGAAGTATAACGATATAATAATCTAGCATGTGGCGTCACCAGGCGAAAACAAACAGGGTCTCAATATAAAGCTTTCAGTGACGGTCAAGTAGTTTAATAGCAGCGTTTTACCTGAAAATAAAACGCATATTAAAATACTTACCTCACTGGAAGCTTTCAGTAATTCCTGCCTGGTGATATTGAGCCAATGAACCAAGGGCCGAGCTTTGACATTTAACGAAAACTTTGTGAGCACGACGCCGCCAGGTGGCGCCACATAGCGGATGTGACGTCAATAAAAGTACGAAAACTGACAAGAAATCGACGGAAACGGAAATGCTACTCTCAATATAAAGCTTCCAGTGAGGTAAGTATTTTAATATGCGTTTTATTTTCAGGTAAAACGCTGCTATTTGCGTAATCGTAGTTTAAATGATAATGTTGTCTTTCATAGTTCAGTTCGTTTCGGGATTAGATTAGCCTTTATAAGAAAAATTTAAAAAAAATTCATGAGCAGGTAGGTATTGAACTATACAAAAATATGGGTCTGTATAGCCTGGTCAAATTAGACCAAAAAATAGGGGTGAGGTTACAATTGGTTGAAAGTTGGTAGGATAGTTCAAAACACTATTATAAATGAAATGTGAAAAGTCCTCATCGATCTGACACCTGGAAAAAAAAAAATCCTCGGGGTCAAAGGTCTCAAAAAGCGGGTTTTTCGCGATTTTCAGCAAAACGGTAAGTTTTATCATAAAATTAGCCTTGACAAAAATTATAGATCAGATTATTATCTATAAATACTAAAATGTCTAAATACTTTTTTTCATAAGAGCCACCGTTTTTGAGATATAACGATTCAAAAATTTTAAAGAGTTGTAATCGTCATAATATGTATTGTGAACTATGGGCTCAGTAGGTACATATAATTCACACTTGGCTGAAAATTGGTAGGATTGTTCAAAACACTAATTACCTATAAAATTAATGAAGTGTGAAAAGTCCTCATCGATCCGACTCCTGGAAAAAAATTTACTCGGGGTGAAAGGTCACAAAAACGGGTGTTTCGCGATTTTCAGCAAAACAGTAAGGTTTATCATAAAATTAGCCCTGACAAAAATTGTCACACATTAAAAATACATAAAAAAAAATCGGCCAAGTGCGAGTCGGGCCTCGCTCTTTTAGGGTTCCGTTAAAAAAAATTAAATTAAAATATTTTCATGTACCCATGGAAATATTTTTATTTAATTTTTTTAATTTAATTTAATTTTTATTATTTGTTGTTATAGCGGCAATAGAAATACATAATATGTGACAATTTCGTCTGTTTCTATTACGGTTATTTACGAGATACAGCCCGCTGACAGACGGACGGACAGACGGACGGACGGACAGCGTAGGCTTAGTAATAGGGTCCCGTTGGTACCCTTTGGGTACGGAACCCTAAAAACGCGTTTAGTACACTACCTCAAAGGTGGCGTGGAAACGTGTGCATATTATGACGATTACAACTCTTTCAAATTTTTGAATCGTTATATCTCAAAAACGGTGGCTCTTAGGAAAAAAGTATTCAGACAATTTTTATAGATAATCATCCCTGATCTATAATTTTTGTCAAGGCTAATTCAGTAATCATGTCAGATGTCAGTCAGATCTCTGATCCATGGAAGCTGATAAATACCGAGTCTATGATATTTGTTGCATAAATAAAAAAAGTGAAATCTTTGAAATAAAATATACTTTATCTACTCCAACATCGAAAAGTTCCAATTTCGAATTTGACAGCTGAATCGAAATGAACCCTCTTTCGGTTTTGCTTCTCATTTCGATGCAGCTCGTTGTATGGGAGCTGAATCGAAATGGTTATCTTTTTAAAATAGGATACCTAAAGCTAAGGCTCTGAGTTCTGGCACTTTTGTACCGTTCATAAGACAGAGGCGCCACAGGCGGCTGGTGGCGGCTTACGGAGTTACTTTTTGTTGACAGAGGCGCCACAGGCGGCTGGTGGCGGCTTACGGACTCCGTAAGCAACGAAACGTACTCAACAAAAAGTATACGGAGTTACTTTTTGTTACTGTATTGAGCCTACGGCGTATTTTGTTCATGATTTTATTTTCCTTGTCGTAGATAAAATCTTGTATGCAACTGAACGTAATTAGTCATTTTAATTCTCGTACTATCCTATTTTGATACTCTGCAAGCCTCGTATCAAAAAACAGCACTCGAATTAAAATTACCCTCATTACGATGCAGTTGCATAAATAGCTAGGTATTATAATTTTGTGAACTGAAACTTACACTTCCCGATTTCTTATTGCCGAAACTATCTTATTTACTTAAATGTCTTTAAATTATTTCTCCCTAGGAGTAAAATACCCTATTCAAACAGATAGGTATAAATCCTACTTTGAGCCTGTGGTGGCGTGGTTAAAACCGACTTCCTTTTCGGGGGTCCGGGGTTAGATTGACTCCCAGGATCACTGACGGAGTTATTTCGTTTTTAACCGACTTCAATAAGAGCAGGAGATTCTCAATTCAACGCTCCATAACTCCGTCAAATCTGAACAGATTTCAATATATTTTTTTTATATGAAAGGACATAAGTACCTACTATCAGATTGGTCCCATTTAAAGGTGAAATTTAGGTACAAACTAAAAGTATTTTATACTAGCTGATGCCCGCGACTTCGTCCGCATGGATTTAGTTTTTAAAAATCCCGCGGGAACTCTTTCATTATCCGAGATAAAAAGTTGCTCTCCCGGTCTGAGGAACCACTACTACAACCACTACTACATCCATTACTATACCCATGCAAAAATTCGCATCAATCCGCTGTTCTGTTGCGACGTGATTGAAGGACAAACCAACAAACAAACATACTTTCGCATTTATAATATCAGTAATGCTTTATTATAACACTTTTTATAATTGTTAAATTTTTTACCATACTTAACCAAAGACAAAAAATTACGTTTAGCTGTCATTTACGTTTTGTTATTCCACTGTCATTTGCGTTTTGTTGTTCTATGTCAGATGCGTTTTTGCTATGCCACGTTTTATAGTGACTTGACGGAAACGCGGTCGAACGGGATAAAAAGTATCCTATGTCCGTCTCCTGGTTCTAAGCTACCTCTCCACCAATTTTCAGCCAAATCGGTTCATCCGTTCTTGAGTTATAAATAGTGTAACTAACACCACTTTCTTTTATATATATAGATATAATTAAATAATATAAATTCTATATAATTCAAATGATAGGTATTTAATTGCTTAGAATTTTTTTAAACAATTAAATACCTACCAATCGTTTGCGTTAACGTTGAAGGAAAACATCATGAGGAAACCAGCATGGCTGAGATCCCATAATGTTCTCAAATGTGTGTCAAGTCTGTATCTATTGGCAGATTGAGGATTGCCTTACGCCATGACTTAGCCAGCGAACTGAACTACTTAAACGGCTGGCGATGGGTTGAGATGATGATGGTATTTTAGTTAATAATAAGACTGTCAGCCATTACTTTACGACTGCTAATTTGCCGTAGCATTCAACCACTGATTCAACGGCGCCGGCGCGTAGGGTTGCAGGTCAAAATATAAAGAAGATAAAAGGTAGGTAAGTAACTACTTACCTACCTACAAAATTAAAATTCTCAATATTTTATAAATTATTTATTAAAATGACCTAAAATATGAATAATATCTATCTATGTAAATTTATTCTTCTATCTACAGTCGTGGCAGTGCTTTTAGGTATACCGATGGATCTATTAGGTACACTTTGTGAATACAAACAAGCTCAATATACCTAATTATTCATAAGTATATAACCTACCTTATCAGTTATATTATTTTAATACAATTTACACAATTTAATATTAAATACATAAGTACCTTTTTATTAAATTGTTTTGAAAATGGATGTTGTAAACTAAATGCCTCCTTTTTTATTTTTGTTCAGGTATAGGCAAAAATACAAAAGGAAATAAAATGGAGGAGTTCACTGGTGTGATGAAGATACAGTGCAACCTTAATATAACGTACCTCAATATAACAACTTCCTCGATTGAACAAATTCTTCGTAATCCCCTTGAATTGTCCATAAGAGTCAATGTAAAATCTGTAAAATATACCTTTACATTGCGAACAACCTCTTTATAACGAATTTTCAACTATCAAGAAAGTGTAAATACCTCTAATTAACGAATATTATCAACCCAAAATATAACGTTGCCACCAATTGCCACCAATGTATGACCCTTAATCCCATAGTATGTGATTCATGTCGCGACAGGTTTCGACGCGCTTTTTTTCGTAAAACTATCATTGTTGTTTGATGGAAAGTAATGTAAACACTGCTGCACACTTGAGGTGAGTTAAACTATTTTTTTACCTCTTTATAACTAATTTTAGACCAACCTAACCTCAACTTAACAAACCTCAGTTTAACGAATTACTTGATATAACGAATATTTACTTGTTCCCTTCCGATTTGTTATATCGAGGTTGCACTGTAGTAAGCCTAAATATACCACGACATTCTGAAATATGGCAACGTGACGTCACATCCCTATATACATAGGAATAGCTACAATAATCTCTAATTATTTGATTTTAAATAGACGAATTTCAAATTATGTACCTACGTTGCACTGTATGTAATGTAATGTATCAATGTATCACTTGTATCTAAGTGTTCTGATCTATATTTTTATTTGCATGTAACTAGCATAGATAGGTACGTATAACTAAATATTATAAATGTCAACACTATGAAATTTCTCAATTGAACTGTAGAGTTTAGAGACAATAGGTATATGAGTAGGTGTTTTGTGACTAGTGCAAATACATTTAGGACTTATTGTAATTAGGTAGGTACAAATTAATTCTACAATGAGAAAATATGATATTATAAACGATAGCAAACGTAAAAGTAGCTTTGCATCTATGTATGTTGTTTAATAAAACCAGAGATAAGTTCTTAAATGTACAAATAATGAAATACCTACTCGTAAGATCTTTTAATATAGGTACATACCTAGATTCTTATATTATATATATTATTCAACTCTAATAATATAGCTTTGGTGATTATTAAAAAAATCTAAGTATAGAAGTAGGTACCTACTTAATAATGTATAAAACTACATTTAGGTAAATATCAAGAGTATTTATTTATGGGAGATGTAAAACACACAACTGAATTGATATCTTATAGATATATTTATAAATATATCTAAGATATATATACCTATAGGTACCTACTCGTACCTATTGATACATCTCTGATACATACCTAATTAAGTAGGTAAGTATTCATTTATGTTTGGTAGTTTTATAAATTATCGTAAAAAGGCTAAAATCATTAGGTAAGGATACACTTTCAAAGCATTTTCCTTAGTAAAATTTTTGTTTTTTTTATAGTTAGGCACTAATTACTTGCTCTTATAATAATTCTATATTACAAAGATCACGCAATACCTAGTCCTGTTTTGGTAAATGCTATAGATACACTATTAGATATAGATTCAAGTTAATAACTTTAATACAATTACCAAATAAAAACATGTTACAGTTATTCAAAGGTTCCATTGTGTTTATAATGGCAGGTATAAATAAAATTTTATCTGAATTCCGAAATAGAAGAGAGCATCTTTTTAGATGGACACATAAGAAGAAAACTATTTCATCTTCAGCTTCGCAGACTTAAATTATATTATGGTCGGGAACTGTCTGTATTTTTTATGCACACCGCACACCTAGACACTCGCTGCAAGAGGCGCCCAGACTTTAGAGTTTGGCGTTCTGGCATCGCAAACTGTTTGTTGTCATCTATCGTTGTGAGCCAGAAGCTGAGTCCGTTGGCGAAGTGGTGACAAGTGCCGCCCTCGCCGTTGCACTCGATGAACGGCGTGGCGCGGAAGTCCTCGAGGCACGAGCCGGGGCTCGCCAGCGCCTGCCCGCCGCCTTGTCCTCCGGCCCCGATATGCTACAAATAAAATAAACATGATAGTAGAATCGCTTGATTGGTTCTGACGATGAATGAAGTGTTTCTGTGTGAACGCCTTTTTGGCGCTGATCGCTAACAAAAGTGGGAGCGACAGTACTCTGAACTAATGGTGGATCCTGATAGACTGTATCTAATGTACCTACGTTTAGTGCCTATAGTACGAAGTACGTAGGTACATAGATACCTTTTTACTTTTAATAATAGGTAATTTCCTTTTACGTTTTTTCAATCATTCGATGACAATTGGTTAGCTATTGACTGCGATATCACCTGGTAGTAATGTGACGATGCAGTCTAAGATGCAAGCAGGTATTTAAAAGGGTATGGCTGTTTAATTACTCATATCTCTAACCCATTTCTACGCGGCATCAATATTGCAACGTAGCCACGACCGAAGCCTTCCCCTAGACCAGGCCGGAGACAATTTCAAAAATTTACTGTTGATGGAAACCGGGACTCTGAGACCACAGCATTCACCGCTGCACCACAAGGTCGTCAATTCTTTAACTCTACTTCTTAAACCCTACTAATATTAAAAAATGCTTACTAATAGCTTTATTAAACTTACCATAACAAAACTGTATCCAATCCATAACGAATTCCATCCTTGTGGACAATTTGGGATATCTAAAGTTTGACTGTGGACTGCTATGACGTTGGCTGGAACTTCACAAACTGCACATCTTGAAATATATGGAGCGATTTCTTGCCCTTCTACTGGCATCATAAGAACGGGTCGATTAGTTGACAACCAATAACTACGATCATTGCGACTAGCGTAGTGGCACACATTGTTAAGGTCACAAAACAAGAACGGCATTGTGCTGAATTGTCTAACACAAGAACCTGCATAGCCCAAGTCCTGATTATGTGCTTTTTCGTCACCATCAATGTAAAGAAGGGAATAGCCGTCCCATAGTTTGACATGTCCGGGTTCACATTGTGGTACTATTTCAGTCTGACTGTGTCGAACTAGTAAAATTCCTGTTAGATAATCGGTATTAGTGCAGGGTGCTCCTGGGGTACCAGGCAAGCCTTGTTGACCAGTAAGACCTACATCACCTCTTTCACCTTGTAAGCCTTGTAATCCTCGCGGTCCTGGTGGTCCTGGAGGACCTATGGGCCCAGGTAGCCCTCCATCACCCTTAAGTCCCGGTCTACCATCTAAACCCCTAGCACCTGGAACACCATCACGACCTGGAGCTCCAGCTAATCCAGGCGGGCCTTGAGGTCCTCGTTCTCCTTTTTCTCCATAAACAATAGCAGCTGCTTCACCTTTGTCACCTTTCTGACCGAGTAGACCTGGCACTCCCATGCGTCCTGGATAACCTTGATCTCCTTTCTCACCTTGATCACCCTTTTCTCCCGGTTGTCCTACAAGACCATCAAAGCCGCGATCACCTTTATCACCCTTTTGTCCTTGTTGACCATTAATGCCTGGAGGGCCGGGTTCTCCTTTAGACCCAGGTAAACCGAAACCTGTAGCACCTTTGTCACCTTTTTGGCCACTAATACCCGGTTTTCCCGGGGGTCCTGGAGGTCCGTTATTGCCATCAAAACCGGGTGGTCCTGCAATTCCTTCACGTCCTTGATCTCCTTTTTCTCCTTGTATTCCAGGCGATCCTGGAATTCCTGGTCGCCCTGTTTGTCCTGGGAGGCCTGTCAACCCTTGCTCTCCTTTTTCCCCAGGGGCACCCTGTAATCCTGGTCTACCATGCTTTCCCGGTAGTCCAGGTAGACCCTTTTCACCTTTAATGGTCATACCAGGACGTCCTGCAGGGCCAGCTGGTCCTCTATCACCTAGAAAAAATGGAAAATAATCCTTAATAATATTATAAATGCGAAAGTGCGTTTGTTTGTTGGTTTGTCCTTCAATCACGCCGCAACAGGGCTACGGATCGACCTCATTTTTTGCACGGGTATAGTTGAGGACCTGGATAGTGACATATGCTCCTTTTTATTCCGGAAAATCAAAGAGTTCCCGATGGATTTTAAAACTAAATCCACGCGGACGAAGTCGCGAGCATCAGCTAGTATGGAATAAAATAAATGGAAAGTAGGTAATAAGTTCACGTAAGGACATAAAACCGGAGCGATTTAAACAATTTTATAGAATGTTTCGAGCTTTCATAAAAATTAAATGTAGGTACTAAATAATTCTAATAATGCGTTGGCTCTGTGTGTATTTTTACCCGACAACGGCAAAATCCAAAAGGAAGGGTTATGATTTTAGCAGTCTATGCATGTACCGCCGCCGAATACTATTAGTGCCATCTATCGGTAGCTTTTCTCATTTAGAATTAATCTCGAAATGACCATGCAAAAAAATCGTCCCCACCCACCAACAGATTTCAAACGTATATCAGTTTTATGCATCACGGTAGCCTGATGATTTTTTATTATGACGACATCCGCCGTAGGATTGGGATTTTCATGCAAATCGAGTTAGAATTATTTATTTATTCATTTTTCAATGAAGTGTTTTGGATACCAGTTTAGTAAATTAAAACTAAAATAAAAAACCGGCCAAGTGCGTGTCGGGCCACGTGCAGTGTAGGGTTCCGTAGTTGAAAGTCTCAACTTACATTTTGAGTTCCATGGTTTAAATACTATAATATACTACAAAATATGCAACTTACACTACGTGTAATATGTACCTTAGAAAAACCGATATAACTCCTTCACTAATGAACCCTACTTAGCCGTGATAGTTTTCCTTTAAAATTCATTATTTATACTACTGCTGTGAATTTTTTCTTGTATCCTATATCATAGATAAATTTTATCTATGCCTATATACAACCATTTAGCTGGCAGAGGGGGGGACACTTGACTGTAATAAAATTTAGCACTTTAAAATATCATATTTCACAAACGGATCCATGAACCCACACCACACCCACAACGTTTTTTGAAAGACCTACTCAACGACACCCCACACTATGGGATAGATGAGAAAAAAAAATTCATCCCCACCTTACATGTAGGGGAGGTACCCTAAAAAAAATTATTTTTCACAATTTTATTTCACCACTTTGTCGGCGTGATAGATATTTATACCCTTTTCAAATTGCAGATTTCTAGTACCAATAGTCTCTAAGCTAAACCGCGGACAGACAGACAGGCAGACAGACAGACAGAAGGACGGACATGGCGAAACTATAAGGGTTCCTTGTTTACTACGGAACCCTAAAAAGAACATACAGGAGCATTAACCAACTGGAAAAAAGCTATTGTAAGACGCAGAGAAAAAACCGCGCCGCGCGCTGCCCGCGCTCTCTCTGACCACCTCCGGGCGGACCCTTGCGTCGCCTGTCACCTTAACCGCGCGCGTACTTCTTTCATATTTAAAAAAAAAACAATTATTTTGGATTGAAAATGGTTATAAGTATTTTTATGGGACGTTACAATAATATTAACAATAGTGCCACGTCTGTTGGAGGGTGAGGACAGTGCCCAAACAATTTTTTGCATAGTCCTTTATATAAAATCCCTAGTCAGGTTACAGTTTTTAAACTTTTATACTTGTAATTGTTAGTATTGTTAACTATTGTAAGTTGTAATTTTCAAGTAAAAATAAAATTTAACTTTTTAGTTAAATGACTCCTTTAGTAAATAAAAATGTGTAGTAATCCTAGGCAGAACTCTTGACGAATCGTGATTGATCTAGGCACTCATCAGGAATACCAAGAGTCAACCTGAACTTCGTTTCCGGTCTAATGCCATCAGCAGTATGCTGAATTCTTAGTGTAGCCATAACTCCATTTTCCATTACAGCTAAATAAGCTTGAATTATGAATTTGACTCAGACAAAACATATTTATTAGCAAATCAAGTAAAAAACATTTCGAATATTTACCTTTCATTCCCATCTGGCCATATTGACCCATTTCTCCTTTAAGTCCAACATAACCACGGTCCCCTTTTTCTCCTTCTACGCCTTGCAGCCCTTCGTCACCCTTATTACCCTTTTCACCTTGGAGTCCTGGTATACCAGGGGGCCCGATATCACCTCTTTCTCCTTTGATATTTATAGATAGACCCGGTAATCCTCGATCTCCTTTTTCTCCAGTGAATCCTGCTGGTCCAACTGGACCCGGAGGACCCTGTACTCCACGGTCACCTTTTATCCCATCGAAACCGTCGCGTCCAGGCATACCTCTATCGCCTCGATCTCCTTTTTCGCCCATAATTCCAGGTATACCTCTGCCACCAGGAGCACCCGGAATACCATCTAAACCAGGAGTTCCCGGTGGGCCGGGCTCTCCGTTAAATCCTCTGTCTCCTTTTGGTCCAGGTAATCCCTGCCTACCTTTATCACCTTTGGGTCCCATTTCACCTTTAGCACCATCGAACCCGGGAAGACCTGCATCACCCTTAGGACCTGGAGTCCCAGGCAATCCGTATCCTGGTTGACCATATTCGCCTTTGTCTCCTTTTTCACCATCTCTACCAGGCATGCCATCTAATCCTCTTAAGCCATCGAATCCACGTTCTCCTTTTAGACCCTTTTCCCCAGTAAATCCACGATCTCCTTTTTCTCCTCTTTGACCTGGTATACCCATATTTCCTTTTTCACCTACAGGACCGACTCTGCCAGGATTTCCAGGAGGACCCTGATAGCCTTGGTCTCCTTTTGATCCAGGGATTCCAGCTGGTCCTATTGGACCATCAAAACCTCGTTCGCCAGACTGTCCAGGATAACCTCTTTCTCCCTTTTCACCTCTTTCACCTGGAGTACCATCAATCCCAGCCGGTCCTGCTGAACCTGGATTTCCGCGCGGTCCAGGGAAACCTCTTGGACCATCTGGGCCTTGCACTCCATTTTCACCTTTCTGACCAGGTAATCCAATAACTCCTGGATTGCCAGGTCTTCCTTGATAACCTTGTTGTCCCTTCGGTCCATCTCTACCAGGTAAACCAGGTGAACCTGGGAATCCGTGGGGGCCAATTGGACCTGGGTCGCCTTTTTGACCCGGAGGGCCAGAAATACCCTGTCGTCCTGCAAAGCCCATATCTCCTTTTTCTCCTTGTAAGCCAACACGACCTGGTGGTCCATCATTGCCGGGATTTCCAGGTGTACCTCTGGGTCCAGAGTCTCCTTTATCGCCTTTCAATCCAGCTGGCCCTGGCGGTCCTGGCATAGATGGCCCTATTTCACCTTTATCGCCTTTGAGACCAGGTATTCCTGGGAAACCTCTTGGCCCTATTTCACCTGGAGTTCCTGGGAATCCCATTGATCCAAGGTCTCCTTTGTCACCTTTAGGGCCAGGTGGACCTCTTGGCCCGACTGGCCCTGCTCGTCCAGGCAAACCTGCCTGGCCTTTTTCTCCAGTTAGACCCATTTGACCTGGTTCGCCCTTTGGACCGGGCATACCTAAATAAAAACATAAATATTTGTTAAACAAGTAAGACAAGCTCAGTAAAGCAGTGATAGCCTAGTGGTAAGGACTGTGGTCTCCTATTCGGGGGGTCGCAGGTTCGATCCCGGGTACGCACCTCTGACTTTTCGGAGTCACGTGCGTTTAAGCAATTAAATATCACTTGCTTCAACGGTGAAGGAAAACATCGTGAGGAAACCTGCACGTCTGAGAGTTCTCTATCTCCTCCTAGACATTTGAAAAATATAGTACTAGTAGATACTTCATCATTGAAATCCAGATACTGCTGCCAAATCTTCAACTGTGAAGCTAAAAAACTTATACTTTACTAGCTTTTGCCCCCGACTTCGTCCGCATGGGGTAAGGTTTTTAAAAATGCCGTGGGAACCCTGTCAACTTGCGCCCGCCCCCCCACTTCGCCATCGGCTGGCGACGCTCTTTCACTGGACTATGGCCTATAACCCTTCTCTGAGAGGAGACTTGCGCTCAGTAGTGAGCCTTTGATGGGTTGCTAATGATGATGATGAAGACAAGCTTCTTACCTACACATATTTACTTGAAATTAAACTTAATCTAAATTTATAAAAGGAAAAGGTGACTGACTGACTGATCTATCAACGCACAGCTCAAACCATTGGACGGATCGGACTGTTTGACATACAGATAGCTATTATGACGTAAGCATCCGCTCACGTCATGTCAAAACGTGCCGCCAAGCGATTTAGCGTTTCGGCACGATGGCGTGTAGAAACCAATTAGGGGTATGGGTTGAATATTCACTGCCATACCCCTTCCAAGTTAGCCCGCTACCATCTTAGACTGCATCGTCACTTACCGTCAGGTGAGATCGCAGTCAAGGACTAGCTTGTCATCGAATAAAAAAAAATCTGTCTAATTTCTATAAATCGAACTTAATGTGAGCGAAGCCTCGGGCAAAAGCTAGATTAATCAAAACATCCTTTCCTAAAAGTTCCTATAGTAAATTCCACAAAGAGTTATGCTCTTTGTGGAGTTTACTATCTAGTTAACTCATATTTTGTTTATGAGAGTATTTTCATTTTACAATTTACGCCACCATATTCAGGAAAAATATGTCTTAAGTCATAATAACTAAGTCAAAAAAGACTAGGTGCAGTATCTATATGTATTAAAATTTCATACCTGTAGGCCCTTGAGGGCCAGGTGCTCCAGGATTTCCTTTATCTCCTTTTGTTCTTTCTTTTAATTCGAGAGGGCATTGTCCTGGTTCACCTTTAAGCCCAGCTCTTCCTTCGTATCCTTTATCACCTTTCTCTCCTTCTTCACCTATTTCACCTTTTTCGCCTTTTATAGAAGTTCCCTTTACCCCCGGTATGCCAGGTGTACCATCAGACCCAGGGATACCATCTAAACCGGGTGGTCCCATTCTACCCATATCTCCTTTCTGTCCAGGCATACCGTTAAGCCCACGGTCTCCAGTTGGACCATCAACACCTTTATCTCCTTTAGGACCCATAGGACCTTTTTCGCCCGGTTCACCTCTTTCACCTGGAGGGCCTTTTACTAAATTAGATGGAATAATTGCATCAGCACCCCTTTCTCCTTCTGGTCCCATTGGTCCTTCTTCACCTCGATCACCCTAGACAGCATTTTAGATTGTAAAGTACAACTACGAATTATTAATCTATCATTAGTACAAGATCCCGAAGAGAGGTCGTCCTTCACCCATCTGTTTTTTTTTATTGATAGATAGGCTTGTGCCTGACGGCAATCAACGCTGGGAAGCATTGATGAGGTCTAGGTTGGCGCATGCTTGCCTTGAGGATACTCAAATTATAGGTGGCAGGAAACACGGATGCTGGAAGGGTGTTCCACACCTTAGCGGTTCTTAGCGGTTAAACCAACTGAACTGAACTGTTTACCAGATGAAAAGCATTTTTTATCGAATATTATACATAAAAAACAAACACCAATTGTATTGCCTATTAAAATATGGTCAAACACTGGTCAAAGCTATTTTTAGTTAAAATTTGGATTTTTTAAAGCCTGGCAATAATATATTATATCAGTTAGAAAACAGATCGGTGCAATTACTTGTGCCGAGTTTCCTGTTTATATCTGCTTGCCTGGTAATAGAGAAATTTGCATGTTCCTTATGTTATGTAATTTTAATTTCTAAGTTCGTTTGGTAAACAAGAGAGTGAAACGTGGACAAAAATTTTAATCATAGTTTTTTTTTAAATAGCCTTGAACATATTTAAATAGGCAATACAATTGCGATTAACTTTTTATACTTAATATTCTATAATAAATACTTTTCATTCGGTAAACAGATGGGTGAAGAACGACCTCTCTTCGGATCTTAGACCTAAGACCCTATTTCAGGTCAAAATTAATCATTCATTTCAAACCATCAACGACGCTTTACCGGGTAGAGGTCTCGTCCCGAATGAGAAGGGTGTAAGCCATATAATACCATATCAACCAAGCTGGCAAAGTACGAATTGGCAGACTTCACACACTTTTGAGAACTTTAAGGAGAACTCTGAGGCATGCAGGTTACCTCATATTGTTTTCCTTCTACGTCGTCAAAAAGAAAACATTAAAAAACAAAGCCAAAAATAAAAGATACACACCGGTGCACCAGCCGATCCTGGCAAGCCATTAACACCATCAGACCCCCTTTCGCCACGTAGACCAAGTGGTCCTTGTGGCCCCATTTCCCCGCGCTCTCCAGGCAATCCGTCGTAGCCACGATCTCCCTTTTCGCCAGGGGTACCAGGCCAACATTCGTTACAACGTCCACCAATATCCCCTTTCGGGCCAGGAGTACCAGGAACACCGTCATAGCCTGGACTCCCCTTTTCACCTTTTTCTCCCGTCGGTCCTATTTCACCTGGCATTCCAGGTGTACCCAAAGTAGAATTTCCAGGAACACCTCGTAAACCTTGATATCCTCTTTCACCCTTCTGACCCTTGTCTCCTGGGAAGCCTGGCATACCGCTATTCCCCCTGTCTCCCTGAAATTAAATTGATGCGTTAAAAATTTTAATTTTGACTAGATAATTTTAAAATATTAAATAAATAATATTTTTATTTTACTACTGGTACTATGGAAATTGAAAAGTAAGAATTGGCTCAAAATATTTTTAAATAAAATCAGAGTGTGTATTCAAACACACTGGACAATTTATTGACATTTTGATATAAACTAAGGCCGTAAATTAAAATAAGTTATTTATTTATGTAATAAACTTACAGGAATCGAAATACCATCATCTCCTTTTGGTCCCCTAGGCCCTTGCGGACCGGTGGGCCCGTCGTAACCTTTTAACCCCATTTCACCGGGTAAACCGTTAAGACCAGGTTCTCCCTTCTCTCCTTTCGGACCTGTCGGACCTTCAATACCTGGCGTGCCAGGTTCACCTTGACCACCACGTTGTCCCATGGGTCCTGGTTGTCCTCTCTCTCCGGGTCTTCCATCCGTTCCCGGTGGACCTGCGGGCCCCGGATAACCTCTTGGTCCTTGTGGTCCAGGAGGTCCACGCGACCCTGCTCGGCCACCGGGAGGACCAGGTATACCTTTTAAGCCTGGGTAACCTGGTGTTCCATCTTTTCCAGGTTCTCCTTTTGATCCAGGTCTGCCGGGAAGACCACCTAGGCCGTCATAACCCCTGTCTCCTTTTTGTCCCATGGGTCCGGTAGCACCATACATACCATCGCGGCCCTGTTTATACATAAATTCATAGGTTAAAGAAAATCAACCCCTAAATATTTCTTTATTTATTTTTATTATTTAAGTACATTTAAAAATAATTCTTAAAAATAATAAATAAATAATAATAGATGACGTGGACAAAGATGAAGCTGGAAGAAGAGATTTCTTCCAGCTTCCCTCGCCAGCGAGTAAAGCAAAATTACAAAGTGGTATAGGTTTCAAAAAATTTTCCTTTATATCCTATCCCATTAAATTTTAAATACACAGCAAAAACTGAGGAACCGACGGGATTCGAACCCACGTCTCTCCGGTGGCGCAATCCGGAGGAGCTGACCCCGGGCGTGTTTACCGCTACACCCCCGCCCCCGGCGGGCCCCTTTCTCTCCAATGCTCAGTACAAAGTGTTCAGTTTAAGAAATTAGTCAGAATATCGAGTTGGATGTGAGTTAATCACAAATTAGTCGATATTCTGACTAATTTCTTAAACTGGACACTTTAAAGTAAAGATTTTTTTTATAATATAAACCTGTGAAGATGATACTGCCACCGTCGCAATTAGAATGACATAAGCCTACTTTGTCGTATTAGTTTACAAATTGCAAAAAACCAAATTAAATTTGAATTTCACGGGCAGACCCGTATAATAAACTTTAAGATTTATTTCACATGTTTTTTAAATAATGTTTGTACATATCTTATTTAATTTCAGAATAACTTTAAAAATTAATGAAAAAGTATTTACTCTTTCTCCTGGGTTGCCCCTAATTCCCTTTTCTCCTTTAATACCCATTTGTCCAGATAATCCAGGCTCTCCCATAGGTCCGGTGTCTCCCTTTTCACCCATTCTACCGGGTTCGCCTTTTTCTCCTTTTGGTCCCATATCCCCTTGGATTCCTTTAATAGCACCCTTGTTATCAGTGGAAGGTAATGTTATTCCTGGACAAGCGGGCCCTCGATCACCCCTATCTCCTCTATCACCCTTGTCACCCGGAATTGACTGCCCTGATGATCCTTTGGCACCTTTATCACCTTTAGGCCCGAAGGGACCCTGTAATTCGGAAATAAGTTAAATAATAATAATTCAAAAGTAAACTTAGACTATGTATACCTATTCGTAACATTTCTTACACCTAATAAGGTTTTATGTTTACCACACTACGTCAAAGCCATGTTTGTAAGTATGCATGTTGTATGTACATAATATGTAGTGTATCTTGAATTTGATAAGCCCCATACCGAAACAATATTTAGGAGTATGTTAGTATCAATAGGTTGATAATAAATCCTTACCATTGGTCCAGTGTTTCCTTTTGGACCCGGTAACCCAGCAGGTCCCGTTGGGCCAACGGGACCCTGAGGGCCTTGCATACCATCAGCCCCAGGTTCTCCTTTTTGTCCTTTAGAAAACCGTCCAATATGAGCTGCTTCTCCTTTATCTCCTTTGTCTCCTTTTGACCCGGGAATACCACGAGGACCTTGTGACCCTTTAGGACCCATTAAACCAGGTTCTCCCTGAAAGACAGACACATGTTTTGATTAAAAAGAAACAACTCATAAATGCAGTTTTTTTGCAGCTGTCTAAGCGAAAATAAACTCTGAAAACAATTAATATTTTTGTCTAAAGAAAAAATAACCTTGTAACACCGACTTTATCGAACGTCTGCTACGTCTTTTCTTCGTCTTTGGTCTACCTCGCCACCCAACAATTTCTTACAACCTAAATCAAAAAAGTTTCAGTGATCTGTTACACAAAATGTAATCAAAATCACCCAAATGCAAAGGCAGACTCGTGCTCGACATCCGCGTACATCCGCGCCGCAACAAACCTTTTTGTTTTCCTTTGGTCTTTTTAAGGTTTAGTTACTGTTTTTGTTTCTAACTGCTTAGCAGCCGCAGTATATAAAAGTCAATGATACCATCTAATGTTTTAAAAGATTTATGTAAGAATTTTAATGTCACTGGTTGCCGTCAAAACTTATTGTAAGGTGTACCTACCTATAAAAAAACCGGCCAAGTGCGTGTCGGGCCACGCGCAGTATAGGGTTCCGTAGTTGAAATTCTCAAATATTATTGCTGACCTAGGATAGTGCTTTTATTTTATTTATGAATATTGAATACATTTTGAGTGCCATGGTTTAAATACTATAATATACTACAAAATATGCAACTTACACTACGTGTAATACCTAACTTAGGAAAAACAGATATAACTCCTTAACTAATGAAACCTACTTAGCCGTGACAGTTTTCCTTTAAAATTTTTATATATACTACTACTATGAATTTTTTCTTGTATCCTTTATGCAATATGTAAAAAAAATACTAACTTTTAGCAAAAGCATTTAACTTACATCCGTGCCGTTACACCCGTCTCTGCCAGGCATTCCGGGAAAACCGGGTTCACCTTGCGGGCCCGGAGGTCCCGTTAATCCGACAAATCCTTGTGCGCCTGGTTTTCCCCGTTCGCCTTTTGGGCCCCTTGGACCTTGTGGACCCATGTGACCTTTCTGCCCTTTTGGACCTTGGGGACCTTCTGCTCCTTCGTGTCCCGGAAGACCTTGCAGCCCTTGTGGTCCAGGCGATCCAGGAAATCCCTGTAACGAAAATCTAAATAGCATAGACTGCCTCATTGGTATAGTGGTTAACATGTTGACCGTGCATGACGAGGTATACTGGATTTCATTACTGGGGGTCATTTTTCGTCATTCATTCTCTCGGGTCCGGCTTATAATAACGCGTTTTTCTGTCAAGAAATTCTATCTATATATAATTCTAAATTACTAGCCCGGAGAACAGTGAGGGATTCAGGTGTGCGTCGACCGCCGTGCCTCGGAAAGCACGTTAAGCCATCAACCCTGCGCTCCTACCGACTACGGAGTGACTAAATTGGCGGGAGGACATTATTATGATTTATTTACTTGTTTGGGATCGATAGAGTACAGCAGATAAATGATAACGGAGCTAGCTGCTAGAGACTTTATGAAACTGAAATTTTCTTCGGTGGCTCTTCCGATTTACTTGTGAGTTAATGAGAATTTATCTACCTAAAGTAAAGCTCCGTAAAAGTACAAAAACGACATTAGCTAATTTATAATAAACGGAGATAACTTACTCGGTTGCCCTTCTCGGCAAAGCATTTAGGTACACAACAGCCAGGTGCCGTGCAGTTGCGGTCAAATGCTGTCGTCCGCCTTCTCGTCTCAGGATCATAGACCGCAAAGTTTTGACCAAAGCTTGGGGGTTGTCGCGGCGGCGGTTGGGGTTGCGGCGGTTGTGACGGCGACGGTGACGGAGATATGAGCACGTCCGGCCTTCTCGACAAACCGTAATATGTATTTTCATCTACGGGTGGGTTATATTCATTCTGCGACCAGTCTTGCCACGGGTTGTTCCATCCATCTTGTTGCTGTGGAAGCAAAGATTGTTTTTAAGTCATCATCATCATCAGCAACCTATAAACGGCTCATTACTGAGAGCAGCAGGCCTAGCATGCATGCGCGAGAAAATTTTGTCAACGCCTTTTCTAGTATTATCTCTATATCTCTTTCGAAACTAACATGGTTGCACAACACATGGATTCGTCGAACGAGAAATCAGTCTACATCGACAATATCTCTCTCTCTCTCTTCGCGCGAGTTATCACTTCGACGTGCATGCTAGGCGGGCAGGTCTCCTTTCGAGGTGGGATGTGGAGGCCTTAGTCCACCACGCTGGCCCAATGCAAATTGACAGACTTCTCACACCTTTGAGAATATTACGGAGAACTCTCAGGCATGCAGGTTTTCTCACGATAAAAAAAAAAAAAAAAAAAAAAAAAAGATAAAAAAAAACGTCTCACGATAAGTCCCAGAAGGCGTTAAATTAATATGCTACGCAGACGACTTAGCAATATCAGTGACGGCTAATGACGCGGAAAATTTAGTAAGAAACGGGGATGAAGCCCTACACTGCATAAGGTTATGGTTGCTGCACAATCGACTAGAAATTGCTCCAGAAAAAACCGTGGCTATTATATTTAACAGAAGACCATGTGCCGATAACTTTTTTACGTGCGGGAATACTCCGGTAATTCCCTCCCCAACCGTTACCTATCTAGGGGTGGCACTAGACTCGCATCTGAATTTTGCCAAACACATTAAGACTGCGTGTGAAAAAGCCCAAAAAACTATAAAGGCACTTACTATAATACTACCGAATACACGAGGACCCAGCACACGAAAACGAAGGACTTTAGCTCTGGCAATGCAGTCCACCATAATGTATGCGGCACCAATATGGGTAACGGCTATGGAAAAAGAAGTTCATAGGAGGGTAGTCTTGAGCACACAGCGTATGATGGCATTAAGGATATGTTGTGCATACCGAACGACATCAACTGATGCTGCCCTCGTATTGGCAAATCTACTCCCGGCGCATCTGCTAGCAAAGGAAAGACTAGAAAGCTATGGGCTGAAAGAACCGGGAGAAAGAAGTGCTGTACGAGAAAGGACCCTTATGAGATGGCAAGAGGAGTGGGACCAATCATCAAAGGGACGATGGACGCACAGGCTTATTGGGGACCTAAGAAGCTGGGTAAATAGGAAGCACGGTTTATTAACCTTTCATATGACTCAGTGCTTCACTGGTCATGGAGTATTCATGCAGTACACAGAGCGCATCAAAAAACGCGCTAACAGCCGTTGCATGTACTGCCCAGATCCACGGGACGATGTTGAGCACACCCTTTTCCACTGCTCGCAGTTCGAAAAAGAAAGAAGGAGGGTCGTGCAAGAGCTGGGACAGGACCTAGGAGTGGAGAGCCTAGTAGAACTCATGCTAGCGTCCGAAAACAATTGGTTTCTGGTTCGGAAGTATATGGAGGATGTCATGACCAGGAAAGAGACAGACGAACGAAACGAATTATGAGGGAGGATTGCTTACAGACAGCGGCAGTATTGGTAGGCCCATGGCAGGAACAATACTGTTTGGGAGGTAGGAGGGGTTTTTAGCCGGTAGGAGTCCGGCACTATCCGGTCGGCGGATGTCCATGAGGATTTCCCCTCCTCCGATAAAAAAAAAAAAAAAAGGTTTTCTCACGATGTTTTCGTTCACCTATCAAGAATGTTGTACACAATTTCGCACATCACTCCGAAAAGTCAGATGTGCATACCGGAGATCAAATTCGATATTCATCATCATCATTAACAACCCATCAACGGCTCACTACTGAGCCAGGTCTCCTTTCAGAGAAGGGTTATAGGCCATAGTCCACCACGCTGGCCCAATGCGAATTGGCGGACTTCACACATCTTCGAGAACATTATGAAGAACTCTCAGATGTGCAGGTTTCCTCACGATGTTTTCCTTCACCGTTGAAGCAAGTGATATTTAATTGCTTAAACGCACTTGACTCCGAAAAGTCAGAGGTGCGTACCCGGGATCGAACCTGCGATCCCCTGAATAGGAGACCACAGTCCTAACCACTAGGCTATCACTTACGTTAATAGCTGGCGTTAAATATTGTACGATGGTACGGAATCCTTCGTGTGCGAGTCCGACTTTTCATGAGAACCCCACTGACGGACGGATGGAATAAATAACTGTAGCTGTAGCATGTGTAGTAGGGATGTGAAGTCAAGGCGTGAAGTTGTCTATTTACTAGTTTAATTTATTTTTTGTTTGAGTCCCAAAAAATTAATTCTTTTATTACAAAAGAACATGTTATGTTTTCAAGTTATACCTGTCATTTCGTAAAGAAATTAGATAACTAACTTTTTTTTAAAGTATATAGACTAAAGCTTGACTGCTATCTTACTTGATGGTTAGTGAAGATGCAGCTTAAGATGGTGCGCGCGTGCCTAGAAGATGCCTATTTACTCTTGATTTAAAGATACCCAAGTTATAGTTGGTTGTAACTTACGGAAAAATATCATTACCCTATATCTCCATTACGGATTTATGAACACGTACATGACATAACGTCCACTTGAAAAGTTAGCCTCAGGACACACAAAATACAATATACTTACCTACCTACCTACTAAAAAAAATGTATTGGGTTATTAAAAACATTTTCCTATAATAGAAAAGTTTGATGGAGCAATGATAAAATATGTAAGAAGGTACCTACTAATACTTATAGATCGTCGTTACGATGTTATTAATATGTGCCAAATAGTTGTTCATAGCATCTATAGGTTACCTGATCTTTTGCTGTGAAAGCGTTTTGCTCGTAAGATGATACCATGAGCCACATACAATGAAACAGCTAACTTTACTTTAGTTTGAATATTGGGAACAGTTTTATATCGTAATCGAGGTCGCAATTAATTTCATAGGCACTTTTTTAATTTGAAAACATTATGCCATACTAAACGTGACAAATTCTCCTATGCTCTCTAAATAAGTAAAATGCTTGTGTTATAAGTGGATACGACAATAATACTTAATGTAACAGGTGGGGACCGAACCGTCGATCTATCAGTTTTCAGTCCGTACCTGTAACCGTTAAGCTATTGAGGCTTTTGCTCGCTGGTTTTAGATTTATCCAACGATTTCAGAACGGTTAGGTTAGTCTTAGTTATTAGTCTCGACGTCGCGTCGTCTTCTTTGGCCCGCCCAGATCTCAGCCTCCTAGCCAAATTACACACTAAGAGAATAGATACAAGTACAACACTATTCTCTTTCTATGATCGTTATCGCTTGAAGGTTTGGCTGGGGTTACAGCGCCATCTAGTTTGCGATTTTGAAACTCGAACAAGTATGTACAATAATAAAATTATCTAATTTACTAAAGTGTGCATTTTAAATGGACACTATAGTGAATAATTTATGCATTTTAAATGCAAAAAAAAAAACATTTATAAAACAAAATGCCGCGAAATATTATCAATACACTTCGGTCTTGGATCAGCGATTCAGAATTCGCCATATTTAGCGCTTTCGATCGATCGCTTAGATAGAGTTCTAAAACTTCGACTTCGAATCGCAAGCGCAATGCGCTAGATATAGAGTAAGACATTCATTCCGGTACCTATATCGCTACTAATTGAAGTGTCGTTCTGTGATTTAAATAACTGCCTCTAATGAAGCTCATCTAATATGATTATTTGAACGATAGCATGACCCAAATACAGTTTTTCTGTAATTTTATTAATCGTCTTTGAAAAATGCAGTTTTGTTTTTAACACCAACTATTATTACGATCGACCAAAAACAAAAGATTATTGTATCAATATGGACACCTTCTTTAAAATTTTTTTTTTTATTATTTGTTGATAAAGCGGCAATAAAAGCCCAATTTGTGATTTCAAGCATCTACGGTTCATGATGACTGTGGGTGAGCGCTCCGTATGCACAGAATAAGTGCACACGTTGTCTTTTCAGTCCTAACCCCAAGAGTGTTTTTGTGAATCACGACGCCTGAAGTTAGCAAAGGAGGTCTACACTAGCGGCACGCTATGATGGCCGGTTTGACGTTTGTCCGCTCATGAAGTTCCGTATGGAAATAATTGTATTACTTTATTGACGATAGTGATGTGCAGAGATTCATAAATTTTATCGAATGTAGTTTTAGGTTTAGGACTCAAAATTTATTTATTAAATTGATTTCTAAAATGTATACAAGTGTAGAAAAATCAGTTTGCACCATTTAAGGGGTGAATGTACTTGTGAATATGAACAATTTTCACTATGTGGACAAACCTCTGAAATCGCAAAAAAATATCAGCTGTTTCATACAAAAGGTAAAATTTTTATTTTTATATGATATATACCACAACTCGGCATTTGGTTTTCTAAATTGAAAATTTTTAAAAATGGA
Source organism: Oeneis ivallda (assembly GCA_029955525.1). Lineage (NCBI taxonomy): Eukaryota > Metazoa > Arthropoda > Insecta > Lepidoptera > Nymphalidae > Oeneis > Oeneis ivallda. Next base: position 15,232,947 of record JARPMR010000002.1, on the reverse strand, counting down.
ATCTAATACGATCGTCACATAGGATCGCTGGCTAGCACAACTACTACCTCCGGCAAACTCGCGTCAATGCTCAATGCAAAACAAAGCAGTTTCGAATTGACGTTGCTTCGAAAAGTATAAACTGTCAGTGCAATGCGATTGTGATATAGTTTTGACCTGGCTTTGGATTTCAAATATTGATACTGCATTACTGTTGACCCTTGCTCGTGATAGCAGTGACGACAGTGAAAATAGTAGTATGGACGAATCTGATTAATTATGGCCTTTTGTGGCACCTTTTTTGGTATCTTTTGTATTCATATGTTTCTTGTGTGCATATAAAGTATGTATATTCATTTTCATTCAAATATTCAGTTCGTTCAAATAAATTAAATAAACATATACATTTTTGTTTTATTAAACCTATTTAATCAGGTACAAAAACAAAACTTAATTGTTTTTTGTTCGAGAATAAATTGACATTCCACATCACTATTGTAATGTGTCAAACCGGCCATCATAGCGTGCCGCTAGTGTAAACTGAAGCGAGTCTACGACAAAGCCGAGTGGACTTGAAAGGGTGATGTGGCGCGAAAAGTAGATCGATCGAGTAGGTAAAGGGACGACGACTAAGCGAAGCGGTGTGGCTCATGTAGAAAAAAGCTCCACGCTACCAAAGGATTCGAAATTACAGAACACGTTTAAAAATTTTCAAGAATACCTAACCGGCTAGATCATTACTTATTTTTACCATCATTAATCTACCGGGAGCCGGTAACACCAAAATTACACTAAAGTACACGGGTAAATATTAAATTTTTTACAAAAAATTGGTGTGCCAGACTTTTCTGCCACGATGGCCGTTGGCACATCGTTTTTATTAAAAAATCGGCCGTCGGGACTCGCTCTTTTAGGGTTTTGTATATATGAACAAATCAGTTTTTTTAAACTAGTCATATTTATATTTTTTAAAACATATTTAGATAGTACTAAATTAGCATATGGGGGAAAAATGCTCGTTTGTTTTGGTCACAACTTTGAAGGCCCCCATTTCTTCATTTTTGAAGCTAAAAAATAATGAAAAAAATATATTTGAACTCCACGAGCACTAGACAATGACAGCACATGCCAGGGTAAAAAAATAAAATTTTAGTTCGACTCCTTTTCCATGTATGGGAGTAGAACTCAAAGCACTCAAAGTAGTAAGCTTAGTAATAGGGTCCCGTTGGCACCCTTTGGGTAAGGAACCCTAAAGAGATAAAATTTGCAATAAATTGGTCTACCTACTTACAATTAAATGCGAAAATGTGTTTGTTTGTTGGTTTGTTTTTTAATCACGCAGCCACTGAGTGATGCGTGGGTGTAGATGAGGACCTGGAAAGTAACTTCTAGCTTCTAGGCTACTTTTAGTTTCAAAAAAAATATATATAAAAGCTAAATAACACTCATTGACTAATCACGAAATCTCAGGAACTTCAAAACCTACAAACTTTAAATTTGAAGGGCAGGTTCCTTCGAGTTCCATCAGCTAAAAAATCGGCCAAGTGCGAGTCGGGCCTCGCTCTTTTAGGGTTCCGTCTATATGAACAAATCAGTTTTTTAAAACTAGACATATTTAGATTTTAACTTTTTTTAGTCTAACTAGATATTTAAATTCTTAGTTCTTAGATAGTAGGTACTAAATTAGCATATGGGGAAAAATGATCGTTTGTTTTGGCCACAATTACTTATAAAGCGCATCATAAATCGGTGTTTTCAGTATTTGTTGTTTAAATACACTATATAGTACATAATATACACTAATTTCAAATTCCTAAGTAGTTTGGTTTTTGAGATAGACCCCGTAACAAAAGTGGTCTAAAACCGAAAACTTTGACGGCCTCCCATTTCTTCATTTTTGTAGCTAAAAAATAATCCTATTATCCTATTAATATTATAAATGCGAAAGTTTGTGAGGATGGATGTATGGATGTTTGGATGGATGGATGGATGGATGGATGGATGGATGGATGGATGGATGGATGTTTGTTACTCTTTAACGCGACAACGAATGAACCGATTTTGCTGAAATTTGGCACCGACATAGATTATAGTCTGGAATAGCACATAGGCTACTTTTTATCCCGGAAAAGCAAACAGTTCCTGCGGGATAGCATCGCTATTTTTTACGCATTTGTCCTCCAAAATACGCGCAATGGAGTTTTAGATTGACTTGATTTTTTCGCACAGGTAAATTTAAGGGCCTGAAAAATGACAAAGGCTACTTTTTATCCCGGGAAAACAAACGGTTCATGCGGGATAATAGTATACTACTTTTCACACATTTATCTTTCAATTATTTGCCAACAGAGTTACAGATTGACGTGGTTTTTGAATAGGCATAGTTGATGACTTGAAAAGTGACAAAGGCTACTTTTTATCCTGGGAAAGCAAACAGTTCCCGTGGGGTATTAGTGTGCTACTTTTCACATATTTATCCTTAAATTAGGCGCCAACGGAGTTACAGATTGACGTGGTTTATTGGATAGGCATAGTTGAGGACTTGAAAAGTGACAAAGGCTACTTTTAATCCCGGGAAAACAAACAGTTCCCGCGGGATATTCGTATGCTACTTTTCCCATATTAATCCTTCAATTATGCGCCAACGAAGTTACAGATTGACGTGGTTTTTTGATAGGCATAGTTGAGGACCTGAAAAGTGAAAAGGCTACTTTTATCCCGGGAAAACAAACCGTTCCCGCGGGATATTCGTATTTTACTTTTCACATACTTATCCTTGAATTATGCGCCAACGGAGTTTTAGATTGAAGTTTTAGATTGTTTTTAGCACAGGTAAAGTTAAGGGCCTGAAAAGTGACAAAGGCTACTTTTTATCCCTGGAAAAGAAACGGTTCCTGCGGGATATTAGTATGCTACTTTTCACGTATTTATCCTTCAATTATGTGCCAAGGGAGTTACATATTGACGTGGTTTTTTGGATAGGCATAGTTGAGGACTTGAAAAGTACCTAACAACAGCTACTTTTTATTCCGAGAAAAGAAACAGTTCCCGCGGGATATTCGTATGCTACTTTTCACATATTTATCCTTAAATTATACGCCAATATGCATGCATGCATACATGTATGTATGTATGTATGTATGTGTGTGTGTGTGTGTGTGTGTGTGTGTGTGTGTGTGTGTGTGTGTGTGTGCGTGCATGCATGTATGTATGTATGTATGTATGTATGTATGTATGTATGTATGTATGTATGTATGTATGCATGTATGTATGTATGTATGTATGTATGTATGTATTTATGTATGTATGTATGTATGTATGTATGTATGTATGTATGTATGTATGTATGTATGTATGTATGTATGTATGTATGTATGCATGTATGTATGTATGTATGTATGTATGTATGCTTGCATGCTTGCCTGCATGTATGTATATAATTATGTGTGTGTGTGCATGTATTTATGTAAGTTTGTATCCTCCTCCTACTAACTATAAATACATTAACTATATCCTATCCTACCTATTATTACTCATATTATCCCACTAATATTATTAATGTGAAATGTGAAAGTTTGTGAGAGTTAGATGTAGTCTAAGGATGGATGGATGTATGTTCTCTGAGATAGGGGTTGAACTATTTTGACTGTTTTACTCCATAACTTCGTTATATTTAAACTAATTTTTATTATTATTTTAACCGACTTCAAAAAAAGGAGGAGGATCTCAATTCAATGGAATCTTTTTTTATGTAGGTATGTTCACCGATTACTCGAAGACGCCTGAACCGATTTGGAAAATTCTTTTTTGTTTCAAAGGGTATACTTCCCAGGTGGTCCCATTTAAATTTTATCGAAATCAGTCGAGCGTTTTTTAAAAATTATACAATAAATTATATACTTTGTAGTGGCGCGGGCGTTTAAATGTATGCTCCCGGGACAAAAAGTAACCTGTGTTATTTTCCAGGTCCTCAACTTTACCTGTGTAAAAAACCACGTCGACTATATGCACTTGCACTTTATATAGTGAAATATAAAGTGCGTCGGTTTGTCCTTCAATCACGCCCCAACAGAGCTACGGATCGACGTGAGTTTTTGCAGGGGTACCTATAGTTGAGGACCTGGAGAGTGACAGGCTAATTTTTATCCCGCAAAGTCAAAGAGTTCCCGAGGCATTTTAAAGGCTAAGTTCACGCAGACGAAGTCGCGGGCATCAGCTAGTAAAAAATATATTTGAACTCTACTTAATCAGTTTTAGACAATGACACCCCACATGCCAAGGTAAAAAAATAAAATGTTATTTAGACTCCTTTTCCATGTATGGGAGCCCACTTTATTTTTAATTTTATTTTATTTTTACTATATATTGTTGTAGCGGCAAGAGAAATACACACTCTGTGAAAATTTCAACTGTCTACCTATTACGGTTTACGAGATACAGCTCGCTGACAGACGAACGGACGGACGGACGGACGGATGGACGGACGGACGGACGGACGGACAGCGGAGGCTTAGTAATTGGGTCCCGTTGGCACCCTTTGGGTACGGAACCCTAAAAACGGTTTTGAGAAAATCAATCCCAAAGGATGTGAAATGGGGACTGGAAGGTTAAATGAAAATCCTATGTTTTTGAAGTAAGTAAAATCGGCATTTAGATAAATAATAATAAAAATCTTTATAAGCCATTTTAGAAAATCACCTCTTTAGGGTGGCAAAATAAGGGATAAAAGTATGTGGGAAAATAAATATTGCTATTATTAACTTGAAAGGAAGGTAGATTATTTTTAGGGTGTATAGGCATCAGTTACGATAATTCAGAGAGAATAAAATGGGGGTTGGAAGGTCACATGAAAGTTTTGAAGTCAGATAGATATGGACTTATATGAAAATCGGCATATTTAGATTATTATTAGTTTTAAATAATAAAAAACTGTATTTTAGAAAATCACACCTTTTAAAGGGCGTGGTAAAATAGGGGATGAAAATTTATCATTATTATTAACTTGAAAGTACATTTGTAGTTATTTTATTTCATTATTATTAAGAATTCAATATAATTATGGTTTCTAATTACTTTTTAAACTTTAAGTTTGTTGCTTAGGTATAATGTAGCTATATTGAAAAAATAGTGACTTGTTTTGTTCTAATTTATTTGTTATTTTATAGTGACGGTTTGCGCAATGACGACGCTTAACATCCGAGTGATAAACTTTGTCGGTTTCACGTATGAATACGCGGCACTAAAGATATATCTGAAGAAATAAAATAGTCATTCGGAATAATATTCCATTTTATGATAATTTTTCTATGATAAATAAATGTCATACAAACTCCAACTTACTCAAAACTGATACTTAGTTAAAGTTGATCGGCTCTGTTCGCATTTTTAAGAAAATGCAAAAAGACGAATTTAAGCAAGCGGACCAGTCCGCTCGCTCGCCCTTTCGCCGTCCCGGCGTTCCCCAATTCCAGCTAAGTTTTTATTTAAAATACATCTACCTTACCTTATAATTATTCGATGATTGTCTTAACAATTAACTGATGATAAATAAAACAACTCACCGGATTCACAACATTAATCGAAGCCAAAGCAGCCACAAACCTTAAAAAATTAATTAATTTATAATTGAATCTTTAAAATTATATTGATATAATTTATATTATTGAACATGTAAGGTTATTTATATTATTTTTAAATAATAAATCAATAATGACTAGATCCAAGTTTATAGCGGCATGAAAATATTTTCTCAAGAAAAGGAAGTTTGCAAATATTGAAGCTTACCAAAGTACGTGGTCTGCCATGGCCCGGAGCGCGCGGCGCTTGTGTCCCGTGCGCGCGCGCCGTTTATGTCGGGATACTAAGGAAAGAGGAGAGCTCGGGCGGCGGCCTGCGCGCCCCCGCCCCGCGCTCGGCCGGCGGCGGCGGAGCAGCGCTGCGGCGGCCAGGGCGCCCGGCGCGCCAGTAGCCCAGTAGTAGTGCGGCGCAGCCATGTCGGGTCCGGCGCGCGCGCGCCTCCCTGCGCTCCACCTCGTGCCGGCCACCCTGCTGCTGTTGCAATGGATCTCCTCACCAGTTTCAGCCGTAAGTAGGCTTCTTCACTATAGCCTTCACTTAGAACTCACTTTTCTAAATGTCTCGACTCCGTAGAAAAGACATCAACGGGTTCGCTGCCTTCCTTCCGTATTAGATTGCTAAACGATAAACATGCGCCTGGTTTTGGTTATTTAAAATAATAAAGTCTGTCCGTCTCAGCCGAAAATCAAATCAAAATAGCTTTTTGATTATGTTGATATGATTATTGTCGGCGCGTTGATCAGTTAAGTCTAAGTTTATACATTGTGTACCACTTTAAAGATATGATGCTATTGGGTCTACACAATACTCATACCTACTTACATTTTTATGAAAGAGGCATTTCAAACCATCAATTTTTCTTTGAAAATCTGGTGTTTTAGAGAAACATAGCTCCTTCTGGAATTAGAACAACAATTTAATTAGGCTATAAGAGATATAAGTGAAGCAGTTAAGCATAATTAATGAGAGAATGTTTAATATCCTGTAAAAATATTTTTTGCTCTCCTGAAAAAACTACTTCCGGGCTTCTAGCCTATACTTAATGCCCTAAGTAAGCTAGGCATAGTTTTACTATCAAATAGAGACTAGTTTATAAAATTTATCATTTGTTTGTTCGAAAACCTAAAAAAATGCGTGTACAATTTCTTAAAAAACTTTTCATAATAGTTTATTTTGGACCACATTATAATTTCCTCCAATGGAGGGTGAAATCTTTATAGGTAATAGTGATATTATGTAGTATAAATAAACTAAGTATAAAAGTAAAGGTTGACATAAGATAAAGTCCCGGTTACGTCACAGCCTTCCAGCCCTGTTATCATTAGGAGTAACAATAGCTGTGCATAAATCTGTCACTCTGGTGGGTCCAAGCAAATGGACCAACAGTCCGAATCTGAAAACTAAGTTTAACTTTGAGGAAAACGTCATAATTTGATGTCCATAATTTTCCGCACAGTTGATGTTAGTTAATTTAGAATTTTAGAGCCTTAAAAGTCTACTACTCTACTCCAAATATGTACCTACCTAGTACAAATCCACGTGAGTCTACGGATTCGCTTATAACTGCTAAGCATCTTGGTGGATTTTCATGTGATTATCACCATAATTAAGAACTATCACAACTTATTTATATATCACTAGCTGATGCTCGCGACTTCGTCCGCGTGGATTCATTTTTTAAAATCCCTCGGGAACTCTTTGATTTAATATAAAAAGTAGCCTTTTTCACTCTCCAGGTACTAAACTATACCCATGCAATAATACTCGTATATAAAAATTCTTTTAAAAAAACCGACTTCCAACGCCACTGAAAAGTATAAAGTAATTTCAGTTTGTACACGTATGTTGAAGTCGGGCGGGCCTAATAGAGAGGGAGCCAAGACCTTTCATACTTTCGTCATTTTATAAAAACTGAAAGTTCCTCTGCGTATGTCCCCAATAGAGATAAGAACGATCCCCGACTATGAAGTTTGGATCTTGGTGGCTTTGGGAGATATAAGGTAGTAAAGGTGCATACATTCTGAGGATACTTTCGTCATAGTATAAAAGCTGAGTTTTATATATGTTACTTGGGGACCTATCAGAAGATGTTTCCTCAGCAGTCAGACACTTCCGATGGTTCCAACCCCGTGTCAGACACTCTTAAACTATAGTAAATGATGAGTATACTTTCGTCATAGTATAAAAGCTGAGTTTTATATATGTTACTTGGGAACCTATCAGAAGATGTTTCCTCAGCAGTCAGACACATCCGATGGTTCTTACGCCCTGTCAGACGCTTTAAAAATCTGCCGTAGGTAGGTAGGTAGGCGAACTTTGATGAAACCATCGACTTTGACGCGTATAAAGTAGCCTGCGTGTTAATCCAGGCTATAATCTATCTACATTCCAAATTTCAGCCAAACCGGTTCATTAGTTGTGGCGTGAAGAAGTAATACGTGAACTTCAGGTTTTCAATATATTTCTGGAACAATGAATTTTAATGGTATCAAAAGTAACATACTCGAAAGTTGATGCAAAGTATAGTCTATCTACGTTCCAAATTTCAGCTAAATCCGTCCATTAGTTGTGGCGTGAAGATGAAGAAGCACTACGTGAATTTAAGTTTTACAAAATCCTGCGAGAACCATGGATCTTTATGAGATAAATAGTAGTGTATTTGTTAATCCAGGGTAGAGCCGATCTACATCAGCCAAATTGGTTCATTAGTTGTGGCGTGAAGAAATAATAGCTGAATTTCAGGTTTTCAAAATTCTGCAGGAACCATGGACTTTGGCTGAAATTTGGAATGTAGATCGGCTATATCCTGGATTAACACTTAAACTACTATTTATCTCATAAAAATCCATGGTTCTCGCAGGATTTTGTAAAACTTAAATTCAAGTAGTGCTTCTTCACGCCACAACTATTATTTATTATTATAATTATTGATTTAGCTGAGATTTGTTTCTATTCATTGATCAAAACGAATCCAAACACTTCATAGCTGCTATTATTCTTTCATGAGTGCACTAGTGTGCACATATCCTGGCTGCAGCATCAGCTCATCTTGTTGCCACCATTGCATTCTATGTAGAATCAAATACTGATCAAAACGAATCCAAACACGACATATCTGCTATTATTTTTAAAGAGTGTACTATAGAGGCTGGATATCCTGGCTGCAGTGTCAGCTCCATCATCAGATCCATTCCATGGATATCATTTAAGAGTACTTATCAATACGAATGAAACGAGCCCGAATTCAATATGGTTACGTAGTTTCATTACAGAGTGCTCATAACCACCGTTCAGCTTCATCATCAGACCCTGGATATTATCTAGGACCAGAGTACTTCTTAAGACCAATCAAACGAGCCCGAACTCCATGGTGTTACATCGTTTTACTACAGAATTCCCATAGCCATCTTCCGCCTCCATCATCAGATCAGCTCCATGTTACAATAATATTGCATTGTAATCCGATTTACATGTACATGCACATTTTCAGCTCAATCGGAAACCCGGAATAGTTCTAATACATCTTGCAAGACTTTACCTAAACATAAGTACATTGCAAGGTACATATAAAAGCTTGTAAAAATAAGATGATAAATAGTTTAGCTTATGTATGTATGTTATATCCTAGGCATGGTTAAAAGTCTATATATTCCTCTCATTTATTGAGGAGTTCCGTCCTCCATCTCCGAAGATATTCATCAAATCTTCACCAAATTTAAATGGGACCTACCTGCAGATACGCCCTTTCAAATAAAAAAAAATTGAAATCGGTTAAGATTTGATGGAGATATGGAGTAACATCGACAAAAAAAAATAAAAAAAAATATACCCGTCGAATTGAGAACCTCCTCTTTTTGTGTTCTTTGAAGTCGTTTAAAAATAAGATGATAAATAGAAATTTAGCTTATGTATGTATGTTATGTACTAGGCAAGGTTAATAGTAATAGGATACATCTACACATTCTCTGATCGCGAGAGATTTGTTTCTATTCATTGAGGAGTTCCGTCCTCAATCACCGAAGATATTCATCATATCTTCACCGATTTTAAATGGGACCAACCTGACGGTATGTGCTTTTCAAGAGTGTACTAGTGTGCTAGATATCCTGGCTGCAGCATCAGCTCATCAGCTCATTGCATTCTATGTAAAATCAAATACTGATCAAAACGAATCCAAACGCGCCATATCTGCTATTATTTTTTCAAGACTGTACTAGTATGCTGCATATTCTGGCTGTATGTATGTATGTATGTTATGTACTAGGCAAGGTTAAAAGTCTACACATACTCTGATCGCGAGCGATTTCCTCTCATTCATTGAGGAGTTCCGTCCTCCATCTCCGAAGATATATTCATCAAATCTTCACCAAATTTAAATAGGACCTATCTGCAGATACGCCCTTTCAAATAAAAAAAAAATTGAAATCAGTAAAGATTTGATGGAGATATGGAGTAACATCGACAAAAAAAATACACGTCGTATTGAGAACCTTGTCTTTTTGTATTTCTTGAAGTCGGTTAAGGCGCTGTGTGCAGTCACGATCATCATTCGTGAGCCGAATCACAAGCCGAATGAAGATCGTCTTATTTAAAATCTATGGGTCATAATATTATGAAAAAAAAAAGTAGTTATAATTGATCGTATTTCTGGCCTGATGGCTGTTTCCTTAATACGATGAAGCAAACTTTACTCGATAAAAAAAAATTGCAAAGTTGATTCTGCAAATACATAAACTCCCATCGTTCTCTGTTATGTATTTGCAGAGTGAACTTTGCAATTTTTTTCTATCGAGAAAAGTTTGCGTCATCGTTTTTAAGAAACAACCATCAGGCCAGAAATACGATCAATTATAACTACTTTTTTTTCATAATATTATGACCCATAGATTTTAAATAAGACGATCTTCATTCAGCTTGTGATTCGGCTCACCAATGATGATCGTGACTACACACAGCGCCTTAAAAAATCACGTCAATCCGTAGATCTGTTGCATCGTGATTGAAGGACAAACCAACAAACAAAGACACTTTCATGTATGTTTTCATGTATTATAAATGTATAATATTAGTAAGATAATTTTCGCAGCGTACGCGATATAAAGATTTAGTTATTGTGACATTACTGTAATACCTAGTTAGACATAATTATTATGGTATCGCGGACTTTAACCTATCATGGAAATTGGAATTGGTAAGCCGACCCGTGCAAAGCTGAAACGAGTCAGCTAGGCTTCCTGTCTGTTTGTTACCTTCTCACGCCTTTACTACTGGATCGATTTCGATTTTTGACAAGGACATAGCGTTCATCCTGAGGAAGGACATAGCGATACTGATTTATCGTCCAACATCAAGGACTTCCCACGGGATTTCAAAACCTGAACCCATCGGGACTTTAATTAGATGGGCAAGTATGTAATTATATTTTACTATCAGTCTTTATCGCAGTCGGTGTAGGGATCTCTCAGTCAGTCAGTCAGTCAGTCACCTTTTCCTTTTATATATTTAGAAGATAATGATGACAATTTGGTTCAGCATATAAATGCGAAGGCACTGCAGTAATAATACATTGACCTGGATAACGGCTGCAGAACAGTAGATGACCAGTCACCAGACACCGTGAAAACTTACACATACTTGTATCTTGTTGTGGCCCATTGATGTGGTCTCAACGAGTAACAAACAACACTATTTGGCTTAAGCTTTAGGCGTTTTTAGGTTATTTAGTAAAAGCATGAGAAATCTTTATAGCTACAAATATCAGCAGCAGTCCGCAAGGCACGACTTTGTCCGCGTTGGGTTACGTTAAAAAAATGATTTTAATTTGAATTACTACGAGTACATACGAATTTCTTACTACCCACCCTCTTTTGAATTTTTCCTCAAATCTCTAGGTCCATGCATGGAAGTAGGATTCTATGTACTTCCACGCGATAATGGGTCTATCCAAAGAGAATGTAATCACTATGGTCACATGTATGTAATCCAAGGTCTATCAGTGTGTATACGCTGTTTTGTGCGTTATCTGACAGTCTTAATAATTCTACAGTCACAACTGTCACTGCTTTATCTCTTTTTAACCCTCGTCAAAAAAAAGAGGGGTGTTATATAAGTTTAACGCGTATCTCTGTGTTTGTCTGTTTTTTCGTAGCAGTCTAACCAATGGATCGATTTTGATGCGGTTTCTCTGTTTGAAAACTAATGTAATTGAGATGGATCTTTAGCTATAATTTATGAAGATCTGCTCAGGCGTTTGAAGATCATCAGCTCATTTCGTACTTGATTAAAGGGTCTTACAAGCTTTCACTGGTGCGTTTGATTTGAAATTTGGTGTACTGTTACTTCGGATTACTTCCAAGGCATGGTAATCTTGAGTTGATGGCTGATGCTGCAGCATCAATTAGTCTGCGGGATACCCAACTCCTCAGTAACTTACAGCAGTACTATAGTGTGTTTGGTCTTAATAGTATGGGCAAGTGCTGTTCCTATGGACGCTTGTACCTGTGGACACAATCGATTCCGTCGAAACTAGCAACCCTAAAATTCTAATTTGAACCCGAACTGTCAACCATAGATAAAGCTTTACGGTCACGCTCTAATTAGAATTTTAGGGTTGCTAGTTTTGACGGAATCGATTGTGTCCACAGGTACAAGCGTCCATAGGACTACACTTGCCCCTACACACAGTAGTAGTAGTCCACGTATTTTGACTAACGTATAGAGTTTGTGAAGTTAGGGCTTGTAGATTTAGGGCGTGTAGAGTTGAGTTGAGAAGCTTGGCTCTACATGAGATCTGATAACTTTTTGACAGTGCGAGCCATTGGTCTCGTGCGTCGTGGCAACATTTTACATGAAAATGTTTTTGATGGGATAATAATGATTATAACAAAGGAAAAATTCACGCAAAAAATAATTATGAAGAAAATTCATTTTCTCATACATTTTGTGATATCTCTAGGACGGATTGATTGATTTCGATGATTTTTTTTATATATATAGAGTATAGTAGAGCAAGGAGAGTGACCTTTATTCCGGAGCTAGGTTTCTGTTCCGGAGGAACAGTAACCTAACTCGCGCGGACGAAGTCGCAGGCAAAAGCTAGTAGGTACGTATATAAGGAAGTGTCAAAAGTGGTTAGTTTTGACGTACGTTGTGATCGCGGATTATAAGACGAATGCGCCGGTTAAGTAATATTTATCCAAGTCAGCAACTGGATGGACAATAGGCCGCTTATTCATATTTTGTCCTTGACTTATGGAACGACTAATTGGAAAATGACACAAATATTATTCTCTTCATCTTCGAAATTTGCAAACCAAATAGCCCAATCATTTGGTAGTTTTACCTGAAAAGTTTTCCGGGAGTTTTGAATATTGGTGACTAGGTGGATCCCTTCAGTACCTACCTATATGACGTAATAGGGTATTTGACTACTTTTAGAAAATCATATTAAATTGTTAATAATGCTATGCTGAAGCTAGAAAAACGTATATTTCGGCATAATTTTCAGTATTTTTCATAAAAATCGAGAAATAAATTCAAAAAAATAAATTGCCGCGGAAACGTTCCATTTGTTTACATGACGTCACAGTTCACACACAGTTCAATGACAATTCCAAAGCCCAAAGGTGGCGTGAACTGTGACGTCATTCGAGATTCAAGAACGTTTTCGATCTCGTGAACATGGCCAGAATTATAGCAATTTTTATTAATGTTTTCTAATTAAATAAAGCTTTATTTTTTAGTTTTGTTGTATGGAATAATGTTTTTTAGATAATAATCTTTTAGGATGACACCAGATGAAACGATATTTTTTATTTATAGTCAAATACCCTATTCCTATAATATGAAGATGTTCATGTGCTAGCCTGTCTTTAGAATCATGTTTCTAGACAAAATATTAAAAAACACATAATACTAAGTAATAATTTATTCATCTATTCTATACTAATATTATAAAGAGGAAAGATTTTTTATGTTTTTTTTGTTTGTACCGAATAGGCTTTGTAGTTTGTAACTACTGGACCGATTTGAACCATTTTTTCACCAATAGAAAGCTAAGTTATTAGGAAGTAACATAAGCTATAATTTATTTTCAAAAAATTAGAGATCCTTAAGAAAATTGCAATGATGTAACCCAAAGTAGCAAAATTATGCATATAAAATGCATTATTTGGCGTATGCTGAAAAAACTATTGACGATACATAAAAATTATGTACTACATGATTAAAGTAATCATGTAGTACATAATTCCCTATAATAAGTCCCCAAGGGAATATATCTAACTATTATATTTAAGTCACAGTAGGTATATAGCTTTTGTATTCTAAAATTTAATTAGATCGCCTTTATTATCGCAGTATTAATTCTTCCTTACTAATACACATTATAAATGCGAAAGTGTGTTTGGTTGTTGGTTTGTCCGTCAATCACGCTGCAACAAAGTTACGGATTGACGTGATTTTTTGGATAGGTATAGTTGAGAAACTGGAGGGTGACAGGCATCCCGAAAAATCAAAGAGCAAAGAGAGACGAAGTCGCGGGCATCAGCTAGTATTTACTAATTTTGCGAGGGAATATTGCTGATATATAAAAACCGGCCAAGTGCGAGTCGGTGTCAAAAGTGGTTGGTTTGACGTACTTACGTACGTACCAAGTCAGCAACTGGATGGACAATAGGCCGCTTATTCATACTTGGTCCTTGACTTGGAACGACTAATTGGAAAATGACAGAAATATTATGCTCTTCATCTTCGAAATTTGTAAACCAAATAGCCCAATCATTTGGTAATTTCACTAAAACTCCTGGAAAGTTTTCCAGGAGTTTTGAATATTGGTGATTTTTTTGGAGATTTCGACGTGCTCTTTTCGAATTTCACTTTGCCTTGCCGTTGATGGAGGTAAAGATGAAGATGACATTAGTTTACGTAAATATAACGGGAAAAATAAAACCATACTCCTTCCTAGCACGCTTTTTAGGGTTCCGTAGACCGTAGTAAACAATGGAACCCTTATAGTTTCGCCATGTCCGTCCGTCCGCGGTTTAGATCAGACTATTGGTACTAGAAAACTGTAATTTGACAAGGGTATAAATATTAATCACGCCAACAAAGTGGTGAAATAAAATTGTGAAAAATAACCTACGTATGTAAAGTGGGGATGAATTTTTTTTTCTCGTCAATCCCATAGTGTGGGGTGTCGTTGAATAGGTCTGCACGGCTAAGTAGGGTTCATAACTTCATAAGTTAAGGAGTTATATCTGTTATTTCTAGGTTAGGTATTACACGTAGTGTAAGTTGCATATTTTGTAGTAGGTATATTATAGTATTTAAACCATGGAACTCAAAATATATTTAATATTCATAAATAAAATGAAAGCACTATCCTAGGTCAGCAATAATATTTGTGACTTGCAACTACGGAAACTTACACTGCGCGTGTCCAACTCGCACTTGGCCGGTTTTTATAAATCAGCAATATTCCCTCGCAAAATTAGGTAATATTAATAAATAATTACTTAATATTATGTGTTTTTTAGTATTTTGCCTAGAAACATGATTCTAAAGACAGGCTAGCACATGAACATCTTCATATAGGAATTACGTCATATAGGTACTGAAGGGATCCACCTAGGTAGCCCTTAACCGGTTGTTGCGAAGGTCGCAGATGGTACCTACTCGCTCCCCATAAAATCTGGTTTCCGTAAAACATAGTGGTTTAGACATTAAATTAAAAACCGTTGACGGGGGAAGAAGAATAATAGCTAGGCTTGACTGGATCGTTGCTTAAGACCAGAACAGACAGACAGACAGACGGCTGGACGAACGGACAGCGGAGACTTAGTAATAGGGTCCCGTTGGCACCCTTGGGGTACGCAACTCTAAAAATATGATGAAATCCACGTACCCTTAACTACGTAAGGTACCTAACGTACTACACTAACACTTAGTAAAATACGTACATTCTTATATTCAAGCCTCGTAAAGGTCAATCAAAGTACTAATAGGGGTACTATCTATCATTCAAAATTCAACACGTCAGTATGGGAACATTACAAAATATCAGCAAAGTACATATTATTATCGACCGAGCGAAGCGAAGGTCTCTGAGTTTACTAGAGCGATTTGCACTTGTCCGTCCGTCCGTCTGTCACAGCCTTATAACTTCTGAATTACTGAACGTAATTACTTCAATTTTAGATATGATATGTAAATCGATGGCCTCCAGCCGAAAATGGCTTAAAAAGTTATAAAAATCTTTATTTCAGGGGGGCTCCCATACGAAATGGGGGGCTTTCAAAGTGGAGATTGTATTCGAGGCTAGATTTCTAAAACCACTTTGTTTTAAAACTTGAAACTTACACATAATTTGAGTTATATTCTGTACTTGAACAACAAATACTAAGATTAGATAAATATTATAAAGAAACGAAATTATTTGAGTTTTAATGGGCATCAATGTTTTTAACAAAACTTCACTATACTGTTACTAGATGGCGCTGTCTTTAATATTGTAAATATGCATCCCATCCACGAAAGCAGATGACGATTGACGTCATCAGATTCGGCGCGTTTTAATTACAATATAATATAGTTAAAACTACCTTATGGGAATTATGGGATACCGCGAGGTCTCAGTTCGGGGCGAACCACTAGTGTAATCTTCTTCTAAAGTTAAAAAAAATGTGGGGTTAAAATTTGTATGAAAGTCCGTCACATTTCAATTTATAACCATGAAACTCGGTATTTGGGCTTAAAGTTAAAAACAACCTACGTAGGTACGTGTTTCGCAGTTTTTAAAAATTCTACCCCCAAATGATTACGATATAAGTTATTATGAAAGTCCTGCATTATTCGGGTTATTTTTCAAGTTATTTATGTAAAACTTGGTATTTTGGCTCTTGATTAAATGTAAAGAATTACGTGTTTCACAGATTTTGTAAATTCTATCCCCAAATAAATTAAATTAAATAGGGGATGGAATTTGTATGAAAGTCCGTCATTTTTAGGGTTCCGTAGTATACAAGGAACCCTTATGGTTTCGCCATGTCCGTCCGTCTGTCTGTCTGTCCGTCCGCGGTTTAGCTCAGAGGCTATTGGTACTAGAAATCTGTAATTTGACAAGGGTATAAATATCAATCACGCCGACAAAGCGGTGAAATAAAATTGTGAAAAATACTTTTTTTTAGGGTACCTCCCCTACATGTAAAGTGGGGATAAATTTATTTTTTCTCGTCTATCCCATAGTGTGCGGTGTCGTTGAATAGGTCTTTCAAAAATATTGTGGGTGTGGGAACACCATTTTTCAATTCAGGGATCCGTTTGTGAAATATGATATTTTCAAGTGCTAAATTTTATTAGAGTCAAGTGTCCCCCCCCCCCCCCCCCTCTGCCAGCTAAATGGTTGTATGAAGGATACAAGAAAAAATTCACAGCAGTAGTATTTATATATAATGAATTTTAAAGGAAAACTATCACGGCTAAGTAGGGTTCATTAGTTAAGGAGTTATATCTGTTTTTTCTAAGTTAGGTATGACACGTAGTATAAGTTGCATATTTTGCAGTATATTATAGTATTTAAACCATGGAACTCAAAATGTGTTCAATATTCATAAATAAAATAAAAGCTCTATCCTAGGTCAGCAATAATATTTGAGACTTTCAACTACGGAACCCTACACTGCGCGTGGCCCGACACGCACTTGGTCGGTTTTTTTAAGTTCTATCCACGAAACTTGGTATTTTGGCTCTTTATTAAAAACTAGCTGATGCCCGCGACTTCGTCCGCGTGGTTTTTAAAATCCCGCGGGAACTCATTGATTTTCCGGGATGCCTATGTCACCCTCCAGGTTCTCAACTATACCTATCCAAAAAATCACGTCAATCCGTAGCTTTGTTGCAGCGTGATTGACGAACAAACTAACAAACAAACACACTGTTTATAATATGTATTAGTAAGGAAGAATTAATACTGCGATAGTAAAGGCAACCTTATTAAATTTTAGAACACAAAAGCTGTTATTGTGACTCAAATATGATAGTTAGATATATTCCCTTGGGAACTTTTTGTAGAAAATAATGAGTACTTTAATCATGTAGTACATAATTTTTATGTATCAATAGTTTTCTCAGCACACGCTAAATAATGCATTTTATAGGCAAAATTGTGCCACCTTGGGTTGCATTATTGCAATTTTCTTAAGGATCTCTAATTTTTTTGAAAATGAATTATAGCCTATGTTACTTCCTGATAACTTAGCTTTCTATTGGTGAAAAAATGGTTAAAATCGGTCCAGTAGTTACAGAGCCTATTAGGTACAAACAAACAAATCTTTCCTCTTTATACTTAACTAGTAGGGCGCGTGGGTGCGCGGCCCGCAAGCGGACCGCGGTTTTTCTATCGTCAAGTGGACTTTCAGGTCCTGATCATTTTCTATCAAATAACCACTCTTCCATCTTTTATACTCTCCGAGATAGACACCTATGAAATTTGTATAGCCACCATCTTGAATCCGCCATTTTGAATTTTTTTTCAGCTCACTGCCAATTGGATGAGGTTTCGAGTATTTTTTATTTGAGCACCTCTCACCTATCTTCAATACCCTGGCCGTGCTCCTCACCCACCTTCCAAACCCTCGATCATCATATCTCATTATTTTTCAGAATGAGAATTCTTCTAAAGAAACAAATTTTGAAAAGGAACCGTATCCAAGTCTTGCATAGTTCTCAGCTTCTAGTCTCTTCAATATTCGCCATATATTTTGTATGAAAAAAAAAATCCGCCATCTTGAATTTTTTTTCTGTTCATCAAGTAGACCTTTGGGTCCTGATCATCTTTTGCCAAAAAAGCACTCTTGCATCTTTTATACTCTTCGAGATAGAAACCAACGAAATTTGTATGGCCGCCATCTTTTTTCCGCCATTTTGGATTTTTTTTCAGCTCACTGCCAATTGGATGAGGTTTCAAATGACATTTGTTTGAGCACCCCCCACCTATCTTCAATACCCTGGCCGTGCTCCTCACCTGTCTCCGAAATCTTCAATCATCAGCTCTGTCCATAATTTTCCTCCGAATGAATTTTTGTCTTCTATACGAAACCACCAGTGAAAAAAAAATTTTTCATACAAAATTTTACAGGAGAGGTGATCAATCAGTCAGTGAATCAGTGAATCAGCACGAGCAGCTATATATATATTAACTAGCGTTTGCTCGGTGCGCGAGCTGCTAAAGCAGCTCGCGGGAAGTGTTTTACTAAAAGTAAGGCGCGTGGGTGCGCGGCCCGCTAAAGCGGACCGCGATTGTTCGGCTGTATTTATTTCGCTCGGTGCGCGAGCTGCTAAAGCAGCTCGCGGGAAGTGTTATTGCTACAAGTAGGGCGCGTGGGTGCGCGGCCCGCTAAAGCGGACCGCGATTGTTCGGCTTTATTTATTTCGCTCGGTGCGCGAGCTGCTAAAGCAGCTCGCGGGAAGTGTTATTACTACAAGTAGGGCGCGTGGGTGCGCGGCCCGCTAAAGCGGACCGCGATTTTTTTACTCATCAAGTAGACCTTCGGATTCTGGTCATCTTTTGCCAAAAAATTTGTTCGAGCACACCCCACCTATCTGCAATAACCTGGCCGTGCTCCTCATTCACAAAAGAAAAAGAAAAAAAAAGAAAAAAAAATGAAAAAAAAGAAAAAAACAAATGTAAAATGAAAAAAAAGAAAAAGAAAAAAAGCCCTATGAACCTATCAAAATCAATGTCTTGCATAGTTCCCAACTTCTAGTCCCTTCAATATTCCCCATACATTTAGTATGGAAAAAAAAAATCCGCCATCTTGAATTTTTTTCCTACTCACCAGGTAGACCTCCGGGTTTTGATCATCTTTTGTCGAGAAACCGCTCCTCCATCTTTTATAGTCTCCGAGAGAGAGACGGACAAAATTTGCCGCCATTTTTTTTCCGCCATTTTGGAATTTTTTTTCAACTCACTGGCAACTGCTCGAGGTTTCGAATGACATTTGGTCGAGCACCCTCCACCTATCTTCTATACCCTGGCCATGCCCCTCGCCCGTCTCCGAACTCCTCACTCATCAGCTCTCTCCACCTTTCTCCGAGTCACATTCTTTGAGCTCTATACGACACCATGGGTGAAAAAAATTTTTTTCATACAAAATTTTACAGGAGAGGGGTGGAAATTTGAGACGTCACAGCTCGACCGCCATCTTGTTTTTTTAATTTTTTTCACTTTTTCTGTTAATCGTTTACTAATTTTTACAATAATCCAAAATTTCAAAGAAATCGGTTGGAAAACAAAAGAGTTGCAAGATTCACGTCGGCCGCCATCTTGTTTTTCCGAAATGTCATAATTTTTCCCCACTCGAATCCCCCACCCGAACATATCTCCCCTACATCATTCTATCGTTTTTTGTCTCTTTCTAGGAGAACAATTATGTCAATGAGTCAGTGGTAATCGAGCTATATATATTATAACTAGCGTTTGCTCGGTGCGCGAGCTGCTAAAGCAGCTCGCGGGAAGTGTTATTACTAAAAGTAAGGCGCGTGGGTGCGCGGCCCGCTAAAGCGGACCGCGATTGTTCGGCTTTATTTCGCTCGGTGCGCGAGCTGCTAAAGCAGCTCGCGGGAAGTGTTATTGCTACAAGTAGGGCGCGTGGGTGCGCGGCCCGCTAAAGCGGACCGCGATTTTTTTGCTCATCAAGTAGACCTTCGGATTCTGGTCATCTTTTGCCATAAAATTTGTTCGAGCACACCCCACCTATCTGCAATAACCTGGCCGTGCTCCTCATTCACAAAAGAAAAAGAAAAAAAAAGAAAAAAAAAGGAAAAAAATCGGCCAAGTGCGAGTCGGGCCTCGCTCTTTTAGGGTTCCGTTAAAAAAATTAAATTAAAAAATTTCCATCTACCCACCTACCCATTTTAATTTAATTTTTTTAATTAAATTTAATTTTTATTATTTGTTGTTATAGCGGCAATAGAAATACATAATATGTGAAAATTTCATCTGTCTATCTATTACGGTTTACGAGATATAGCCCTCTGACAGACGGACGGACGGACAGCGTAGGCTTAGTAATAGGGTCCCGTTGGTACCCTTCGGGTACGGAACCCTAAAAAGCAAATGTAAAATGAAAAAAAAGAAAAAGAAAAAAAGCCCTATGAACCTATCAAAATCAATGTCTTGCATAGTTCCCAACTTCTAGTCCCTTCAATATTCCCCATACATTTTGTATGGGAAAAAAAAAATCCGCCATCTTGAATTTTTTTCCTACTCACCAGGTAGACCTCCGGGTTTTGATCATCTTTTGTCGAGAAACCGCTCCTCCATCTTTTATAGTCTCCGAGAGAGAGACGGACAAAATTTGCCGCCATTTTTTTTCCGCCATTTTGGAATTTTTTTTCAACTCACTGGCAACTGCTCGAGGTTTCGAATGACATTTGGTCGAGCACCCTCCACCTATCTTCTATACCCTGGCCGTGCCCCTCGCCCGTCTCCGAACTCCTCACTCATCAGCTCTCTCCACCTTTCTCCGAGTCACATTCTTTGAGCTCTATACGACACCATGGGTGAAAAAAAATTTTTTCATACAAAATTTTACAGGAGAGGGGTGGAAATTTGAGACGTCACAGCTCGGCCGCCATCTTTTTTTTTTAATTTTTTTCACTTTTTCTGTTAATCGTTTACTAATTTCTACAATAATCCAAAATTTCAAAGAAATCGGTTGGAAAACAAAAGAGTTGCAAGATTCACGTCGGCCGCCATCTTGTTTTTCCGAAATGTCATAATTTTTCCCCACTCGAATCCCCCACCCGAACATATCTCCCGTACATCATTTTATCGTTTTTTGTCTCTTTCTAGGAGAACAATTATGTCAATCAGTCAGTGAGTGAGTCAGTGGTAATCGAGCTATATATATTATAATATTAGTATAGACAAAAAAAAACCGGTCAAGTGCGAGTCGGACTTGCGCACCGAGGGTTCCATACTCCAAAAGTAAAAGTAAAACGATAATATTATATTAATTTGCATAATTATCGTTAACTTTGTTTGTAGAGGTTTATTGTTAATATAAAAAAAACTATGCTAGTTAGAGCGTTGGTTTTATTTTTCCTGTAAAATATACATAAACCTCTATTGACCATAATTATTTCAGATTTTTCGATTGGTAAACTTCGGAGATAAGGGGGGGGAGAACGGTATTTTTTTCGACATTTTGGCCGATTATTCAAAAACTATTATATATAGAAATAAATAAAAAACTGTTTTAGAATGCACAAGTAAAGGCCTTTCATATGATACCCCACTCGATATAGTTATTTTACTTTTAAATTTCAAACCCCCGATTTTCCCCCTTTTTTTAATAAAACTAAAAATAATTTTCGACTTTTCTTTATTTCAATGCTTTTGGGCCACTATTATACACAACTATGCCAAATTTCATGTCGATAGCTTTAATAGTTACTGAAATAATCGACTGTGACAGACGGACGGACCGACGGACGGAGAAAGTCTCACCATAAGGGTTCCATTTTTACCACTTTGGTATGGAACCCTAAAAAGAACGTGTTTCACAGTTTTTAAAAATTCGAAAGTTTCGTAGAGCCAAAATACCCCTTTGGGGGTAGAATGTTTGTGTGAATTTCCATTATTTTTCAGTCTCCTATTTGGGGGATCGCAGGTTCAATTGGTTCAATCCTCTGATTATTAGGAGTTATTTAGGTATGTGCATTTATGTAATTAAATATGACATGCTTGAATATTGAGAAAACATAATGAGGAAACCTGTACGCCTGAAAGTCCTCTATCATGTTCTGAAAAGTGTGTGAAGTCTGCCAATTTGCATTAGGGCCAGCGGCGCGGCGCGGCGTGGTGGACTGCACCTATATAAGTTAGGTATAGGCTATATAAGTTATAACCCTTCTCTGAGAGAAAGACCCGCGCTCATTAGTGAGCCATTGATGGGTTTCTGATAATAATGATACAATACAATAACAATTTTTTTTTTCATTGGGTCGAATAATCAAGTCGGTACCATGATTTTTAACCGACTTCAAAAAAGGAGGAGGTTCTCAATTGGTCGGAATCTTTTTTTTTATGTATGTTCACCGATTACTCGATGATGACGCCTGAAACGATTTGGAAAATTCCTTTTTTGTTTGAAAGGGCTTCCCAGGTGGTCTCATTTAAATTTTATCGAAATCGGTCGAACGGTTCTTAAAACATCAACGATAAATTATATACTTTGTAGTGACGCGGGTGTTTGAAGTCGGTTATTTAAAAAGAATTTTTTATATTAAATTATTTAATATATTATTATTTTACACACTCTAAGTAAATATGTTATTAAAGATTCTATTTTCGTATACATTCGATGTTTATGAACGAAGTGTTAAAGGTTAATTTAACTACACTGTACACACTATGTTTAAAAAATTTGATAAGTTTTATTGAATGAGCCTTTACCTCATTATTATTGTCATCAAAACTACCGTTAACTTGTCGAAACTAGCGATAAGATAATAATATACAGAGGGTATCTGTATCACGAACATTGATGTCATCAACTCATCACTGAAGTCCAAATAATTATTTTTAATTATGTAAATATGTGAGTATTTATATTATATTCAAACAACCTTCATTAATAAACCTATATAGGCATATAGGTTTATTAATGAAGGTTGTTTGACGCGGACATTTTAAAATATAGAGGGAGCCAGCACGTTTCAGACCTTCGTTATTTTATAAAAGCTGAAAGTTCCTCTGTGTATGTCCTAAATAGAGATCAGAACGATCCCCGACTATGAATTTTGGATCTTGGTGGCTTTGGGAGATATCAGGTAGTAAAGGTGCATAAATTCTGAGTATACTTTCGTCATAGTATAAAAGCTGAGTTTTACATATGTTACTTTGGGACCTATCAGAAGATGTTTCCTCAGCAGTCAGACACTTCCGATAGTTCTTACGCCCTGTCAGACGCTTTAAAAATCTGCCGTAGGTAGGTAGGTAGGCGAACTTTGATGAAACCATCAACTTTTACGGGATATAAAGTAGCCTGCGTGTTAATTCAGGCTATAATTTATCTTCATTTCAAATTTCAGCCAAATCGGTTCATTAGTTGTGGCGTGAAGACGCAATACGTGAATTTCGGGTTTTCAAAATATTTCGGGTACCATGAATTTTTACGGGATAAAAAGGAGCCTATAAGTTGATGCAAAGTTTAGTCTATCTTCGTTCTAAATTTCAGCTAAATCAGACCATTAGTTGTGGCGTGAAGAAGTAATGCGTGAATTTCAGGTTTTTAAAATATTTCTGTAACCATGAATGTTTACGATATAAAAAGTAACCTATAAGTTGATACAAAGTATAATTGTATAGGTATTGTATGTAGACACATACAATACCTATTTTAAAACGTCCGCGTGGATTAAGGTTTTTAAACTCTGACTTTCCAAGATAAAATGATTATGATGCAATCATATTTTAATCAATAGAATACTTTTTTTATACAATTTGTGGCAGTGTATTCCTTTACAAGGCGTGCAACTGCAAACATTGAATTAAATTATAACATTACAAGTTATGACATTAACTTCTTGTATAATATTCTATTTCTAATATCTGACTGTAAAAGTAGATAAAATTAGTAGAAGTGTCTTGATAACGCTCTAACTAGAATAGTTTTTTGATATTAACAATAAACCTTTACAAACAAAGTTAACGATTAATAAAATCAAAAAAATATGAATAAGCAAATTAATATAATATTATAGTTTTACTTGAATACTTTTACTTCTGGAGTACGGAACCCTCGGTGCGCGAGTTCGACTCGCACTTGGCCGGTTTTGTTAATTTTACTCTTATTTCGTTTTTTATTTTGTGTGAAATAAGAACTTTCTATTCCATTTGATTCTAAAATGTTTCTTCTGTGTGCCCAATGCCCATGTGCGTCCGGCACAATAAGAACTGTGTAGGTACACCTACTTACTATACAGATTGCATATTCTAAAGCTAATCAAACTGTCGACCTAAATATTTCTTCTCGGAAATTAATCAGATAACCTATTTTATTAACATTATAATAAACAGTAAATTATCTAACAACGATTTTTATATTGTTTTAAGAACTTATAGTAGGTACTGATACGACTTTTGGTAACCCATATCTATACTAATATTATAAAGAGGAGATTTTTTTTGTTTGTTTGTTTGTTTGTTTGTACCGAATAGGCTCTGTAACTACTGTACCGATTTGAACCATTTTTTCAACAATAGAAAGCTAAGTTATCAGGAAGTAACAAATGCTATAATTTATTGTCAAAAAAATTAGAGATCCTTAAGAAAATTGCAATAATGTAACCCAAAGTATTAAAATTTTGCCTATAATTATTTGGCGTGTGCTGAGAAAACTATTGATGATACTTACATAAAAATTAAAATTGATGTACTACATGATTAAAGTTCTCATTATTCTCTGCCAAAAAGTCCCCGAGAGAATACATCTATCATATTTAAGTCACAAAAGTAGCTTTTGTGTTCTAAAATTTAATTAGATCGCCTTTATTATCGTGGTATTAATTCTTCCTTACTAATACGTCATACTAATATTATAAATACGAAAGTGTTTTTGTTTGTTGGTTTGTCCTTCAATCACGCCGCAAGAGAGATACGGATCGACGTGATTTTTTGCATGGGTATAGTTGGAGATGGGATACCTGGAGAGTGACATATGCTCCTTTATATCCCGGAAAATCAAAGAGTTTCCGAGAGATTTTAAAAACTACTTCCACGCAGACGAAGTCGCGGGCATCAGCTAGTGAAAACTAAAAAGGCAATAAATGCAATTTGAGCAATTATCTTATTTGCTTTAACGATGAAGCAAAGTAAATAGAATGTTTTCACAATGTGGACTGTAAAGTCTGCCAATTGGCCAATTCTACCAACTTGACCAGCGAGGACAGGACTAGTGGACTGGACTATACCCTGCTTCAAAGATATCCCTTCGCATTCTGTGACGAGACCCGTTCCCAGTAGTAGGTCAAAGATAAGTTTAGATGATAATGAAAGACAATGATTTTCACATAATATAAAAATCACATAATAAACTTTTTAACCGACTTCAAAAAAGGAGGAGGTTATAAATTCGCCGGAATCTCTTTAGGGTTCCGTAGTAAACAAGGAACCCTTATAGTTTCCGTCCGTCTGTCTGTCTGTCTGTCCGTCTGTCCGCGGTTTAGCTCAGAGACTATTTGTATTAGAAATCTGTAATTTGAGAAGGGTATAAATATAAATCACGCCGACAAAGTGGTGAAATAAATTTGTGAAAAGTAATTTTTTTTAGGTTACCTCCCCTACATGTAAAGTGGGGATGAAATTTTTTTTTCTCATCTATCCCATAGTGTGGGGTGTCGTTGAATAGGTCTTTCAAAAATATTGTGGTTGTGGGAACACCATTTTTCAATTCAGGGATCCGTTTGTGAAATATGATATTTTAAAGTGCTTAATTTTATTAGAGTCAAGTGTCCCCCCCCCCTCTGCCAGCTAAATTGTTGTATAAAGGATACAAGAAAAATTCAAAAAAAATGAATTTTAAAGGAAAACTATCACGGCTAAGTAGGGTTCATTAGTTAAGGAGTTATATCTGTTTTTTCTAAGTTAGGTATTACACGTATCTAGTGTAAGTTTCATATTTTGTAGTATATTATAGTATTTAAGCCATGGAACTCAAAATGTATTCAATATTCATAAATAAAATAAAAACACTGTCCTAGGTCAGCGATAATATTTGAGACTTTCAACTACGGAACCCTACACTGCGCGTGGCCCGACACGCACTTGGCCGGTTTTTTTTATGTATGTTCACCGATTACTCGAAGACGACAGAACCGATCGTTCGTCGTTATCGTAATCGGTCGAACTGTTTTAAAAAAATCAACAATAAATTATACTTATACTTTGTAGTGACGCGGGCATTTGAAGTCGGTTTTTTAATAATTTAATATAAAAAATACTTTTTATGTAAGTATAATATTATTTTAATAGGCTCCTGTATAATATTAATAGGTATAATTGTGTAAATAAATATAGGCGGTACTTAGTGTTAAATTCGACAATCTGCTGTTACAATAACCTTTGCTCTATTATCTTGTAGTTTTTATACGGACCTCCGACTGGCAACACAATTATCATTATATAGCCTCGTGACCTAAAAAAACATTCATTATTTTAAAAATCTTTGTCATTACTGAACTAAGCAAATCAGTTTAGATACTTACCTACATAATTTTAGTATAACTTGCAAGATGTCCCGCTTTTAAGATCTATCTCTGCACATGTACACCTACATAACCTGGGGACACGGTAGTGTCCCCGCCACGACTGCAAGCGAAGCGCAAGGGCACACCTACCTTTTCTCGAAGCGATTCGTCGTTTTTTTGAACTTGGGTTTAGATTATACCAACCACATAAACAAAATTTTCGGGATCAATAGTGAACTTATTAAACACATAAAGTTTCAATTGCATAGCTATATACTTTAGATTTTATTGATACCTATCTAAAAACCCCGATTTGGTCACTGACTCACTGATGATCAACAAAATTCATAAGGTACTTGCTGAAATCCTAGAAAGCTGCAATTTGGTATTCAGGGTAGTACTAATATACAAACAACAAAAAAATCCTAAAACTTGGAACATTTACTTCCCAACTCTTTAAACTAGGGGATGAAAGTTTGTATGAGACTTACGAAAATACGCTAGAGGTCTGAAAATTGATATAGGGTTTCCTTATTATAAATAATAATAAGCAAAATAAAGAAATATGTCATAAGCAACTTACAAAAAGAAGTGAAATCCCACAAAAAACATTTTCATGTAAAATGTTGCCACGACGAGCAAACGAGTGCTCACGCACTGTCAAAAAGTTCTCAGATCTCATGTAGAGCCAAGCTTCTAACTCTACAAGCCCTAACTTCACAAACTCTATAAGTCTATACTTTAGTCAAAATATGTGGCTTGGCCATTTCGCTACATTCACGCGATTGATTTGAAATTTGGTGAACTATTATTTTGAATTATTTTCAAGGCATAAGGTTAAACTTGAGCTGATGCTGCAGCATCAAGTAGTCGGACTCTGCGGGATATCCAACTCATCAGCAACTTACTGCAGATACAGTGTGTTTGGGCTCATTAGAATGGTCTCAATGAGTAGGTGTTAGAGCGATGATGATCGAGGATGAAGGAGGAGCATCTGATGATGGAGCAGAAAACTGGGTAACAGGATGTCAGGTATATCGTACATAGTCCGGCCATAGATTCACTTGTCGGGGTGTCTTAAATTTTCAATTTACACTTATTGTTCGCCGCAATGAACTCATTAAAACCTCTAAAATTGACTAAATATGTTTTGCGTCATATCTGCAATAGATTACTTACAGAGGTTATCATACTTGGACAATTTTGTTATCACCAAACATAATAGTTATAATTGAGTATATTAAACATTTAAAACAAAATACTTGGGTAGGTAGTCATGGAGAAAAATTTGGGCTTAGAATACATGACATCAATTTTAAAGAAACAATAAAAAATATTCCCAGATCTAAAGAATCTCGTATTAATCAATCCAACCCAATTTACAGATTATTATTATAAATAAGTAGGTAGCTACTGTTATGGATTATTATGTTGCTGATAAAGCAACATAATAATCCATAACAGTAGCTACTATTGCTTGACACTATTGTTAAGTATGTATAATTTTTAATAATTATTATTTAACGGATGTTATAATACCTATTGTTGTTAAAGCTGTAGTGGTATTCTCTAAAAATGATTGCATCAGTGTAATGATCGCAATGGCCTCAAATTGGCTGGTACTCTCCTGCTATTGGTTGAAATGCATTGATGCAGCAAGAGCGCGGTAAATTCAGCCAATCAGAGGTCATTGCGGTCGTTACCATGTTGTTGTTGTGATACTTGTCGTTTAGGTATAATTAACGGTCTTCAGACCTAAAGCAAATATTTTAGATATTAAATTAGAACAGACCGAACTATCAACGTAAAATAGGTCAAAATCAGCTTCCATTGACAAAGCTTTCGTAACGGGGTCGCGGCATAAACGGCAGGATCTGTTATCAGGCCGACGGGAAGCTGTTATCAACTTGTCGCTACACACATAAAACAATTTTTGCAATTATTGCCGAAATAATGATACCGTGACTCCCACGATATTCATATCTTCTGAATGCCATAATGACCCCGAGATTACTCTTCTTGGAAAAGAGCCGTTGGTACCACTTATCAGAGTTCAATATTTTATATCAAGTCTTCTCGTTTGAATAATTAATACTCAATAAATAAATACTCTTTAGCAAACAACCAATTAATCTAAAAAATACTATTAGTGCTTCCTACCGTTTTTATGACTCAAAAATTATTTCTGAAGTAGTGGCGAATTGCGGGCGGGGCGAATGGTTGGGAAGTTCAGGAACCGCCTCAGTTAAACAGTAGGTCTATATACCTAATCAGTAATCATCTCAATCAAAACTTTCTTTACTTAGATAACTTATTTAATACTTATATACTTTTTATATTGACGACCACGGGTAAATACCCGTCTAATAGAAGTGCAATCTTTTAAACTGATTATACCCTCGATACTTTAATAATATGCAAAACATGGTAGGTATTTAATCAACCATGTATCAAATCGTATTAGTACCTAGAATGTCGGCCACGTTATCTTGAAGGAGAAGAAAAGTGATGTTGTTTTGTTGTGTTCATCAGTAGAGCTGCCACCCGATCGCGACTATTCCGGGGTGAGTCGTCCTGTCAATGCTCGGGCCGCTCATGAATCGATGTTTTATCACCGTGACGTAGACAAACACAGAACATTGAACCCTAGAGGAAATATCCCTGATCCACCATTTTAATTCTGATAGCATTTCAACGGGATATCTTACAATTATTTTTTTATTAAAATCCATCGTAAGGCAGATAAGGGCGGCCAAAAGTTTGAGGTTTTGTAAAATAGTAAGATGAAACAACTGGGCCACAACAGTTACAGGCACTTCTTATGCAAGTGAGTAGGCAATAGGTATTACGTGATACGTTCACAAGCTGATTTTATGGCAGCGAGCAATGCACTGAAAATTATTACTTGCTTCCAGTAAAATGAAATAGGTCAATAGTTTCAGTACGGTAACAAAAGCCAGTTGAACGTACGGCCGTATTCCTGGTCTATATTTAGTACAGTCACTGACAGTGTACGTATATTGCTAGTAAGTAAACGCAAAGGTACTTTAAGCTTACACATCTGACAGAATTTGCAGATGAGGGCAGTTTTCAACAAACAACTCACTTTGTGAGACGCGGACGGTAGCAATACCACGTTTGATACCACACGTCAAGCCTTTTTTTACTCGTTTATTGGTATAACATAGATTTATTCGTTAAGACGTTATATGAACATATCACTTAATAGGAATACCAAATTCCGCTAATTCGTTCCCTGCCTGAAACCAAAGATAATGTGCAGGGCACATAGCTCGAACACCCAGTAAACTTTGAAGGCAAGGTGTTCAAATAAGGACCCAGCAACGGTAAGCGCAGCATTGATAGACCCCCATCTAGGTTGACGACCCTGGATACAAATGGCACGAGATCGTCTCGTGCACGAGAAGAGACCCAGCCAGCCCAGCCGTGGACGTCTATCGGAGAGACAATGAACGACATTCAAGAGTTACACTGACTTATATATTAATTTTATCTTTGTTAAATTAGTTGTACGTACCTATCTAGACGTAATTTATGATCTATAATGCTACGGGTGAGTTGGATTGGGGGCGCGTGCGTTTACGAGATGACGAGGTCACCAGATTCCGACAATTTGATCGTAAATACCAGCACATTGTTACCGCTACACTAGCGGCACGCTATGATGGCCGGTTTGACGTTTGTCCGCTCATGAAGTTCCGTATTAATTGATAACGACTTTGAAGGAAATAATTGTATTACTTTATTGACGATAGTGATGTGCAGAGATTCATAAATTTTATCGAATGTAGTTTTAGGTTTAGGACTCAAAATTTATTTATTAAATTGATTTCTAAAATGTATACAAGTGTAGAAAAATCAGTTTGCACCATTTAAGGGGTGAATGTACTTGTGAATATGAACAATTTTCACTATGTGGACAAACCTCTGAAATCGCAAAAAAATATCAGCTGTTTCATACAAAAGGTAAAATTTTTATTTTTATATGATATATACCACAACTCGGCATTTGGTTTTCTAAATTGAAAATTTTTAAAAATGGAATCTAATACGATCGTCACATAGGATCGCTGGCTAGCACAACTACTACCTCCGGCAAACTCGCGTCAATGCTCAATGCAAAACAAAGCAGTTTCGAATTGACGTTGCTTCGAAAAGTATAAACTGTCAGTGCAATGCGATTGTGATATAGTTTTGAACTGGCTTTGGATTTCAAATATTGATACTGCATTACTGTTGACCCTTGCTCGTGATAGCAGTGACGACAGTGAAAATAGTAGTATGGACGAATCTGATTAATTATGGCCTTTTGTGGCACCTTTTTTGGTATCTTTTGTATTCATATGTTTCTTGTGTGCATATAAAGTATGTATATTCATTTTCATTCAAATATTCAGTTCGTTCAAATAAATTAAATAAACATATACATTTTTGTTTTATTAAACCTATTTAATCAGGTACAAAAACAAAACTTAATTGTTTTTTGTTCGAGAATAAATTGACATTCCACATCACTATTGTAATGTGTCAAACCGGCCATCATAGCGTGCCGCTAGTGTAATAATTTTTTGAAATTATGACAGAACCACAGAATACTTAATAGTTCAGACAGTATAAATATGCCATGTAGGTATAATTTATAATGTTGGTACCTAAAACCATTACAACCTACTTGTTACCGTATGCCTATGACAATGACGTACTTAGGTACATTATCTATCTCGTTGGGTAGGGAACCTATTGTTTTTGCGATCAAATATATCCCATCAATCCATTTAAATCCAAAGTTTAGGTGGGTATGTTAAAAATATGTCAAGTTTTATTCAAATCCATCTAAATAGCCTCAGAGTACGAATACGTATAGAGACAACTGCTGGTTTATTGAGCTCTATATCAGTAGTTCAGTACCCTCTGGGCAGCCAACGATGTTTCATCTAATTTAAATGTTCATGTAGGTACACATTTTTCAGTTATACCCGTACCCACAAATATATTTGTGAGAAGGTACGAGGATAGTACAACGGGCCTGGTTTGAAGTTTAACGATTCCTCCTTTATGTACCTAATTAAGATACAAAAGGTGCTCAAAAATGAGTCTACTATGCTCATGACCACGATAAAACCCTAAAAGTAGTATTTCTTGCCGTAAGCTAAAACCGTAGTAATACTTAAGAATCTTAAAAAATGCAATCATGGACATTTGAAGAACGATTCATCAAAGATTTTAATAGTAAAATATTTAGTTTTAATGCTCAATATAAGTACCTACTTTCATAAATCATAACACGATTGGTGTTTTACTTACTACAAAACTAAAACTCAAGTCATGTTAAAAGGTGGACTATGGACGTAATTTGAGACACGGTCACACCGTTACAAAATACAGGCGCTAAAAACTATACTCCTTAAATATTAAAAAATATTATGATATAGGTACGTTTTTACTCTCATTTATTTCAGTCCTCAAAACTCGTTTCAGCTATTTCTTGAACAAAGTTATGTTAAATCCTAATAACTGTACCTTAATACGTTTATTTGAATTTTAAATAATTACTTTCACTTAATTAATTATCTTTTGTTTCATCTATTAATAGCCCAACGGTTAAAGGTACAGAATGAAAACTGAAAGGTCGAGGGTTCGAACGAAACGGTTGCACTATAATTGCCCCGCTCGAGTCCTAACACAACCTTTCAGCTTATTTAGAGGGAAGAAAACAATATTAATCAAGTTCAGCTTAGCTAATATTATTTAAAGAAAAAAGTTTTATACTCATTTATAAATTATGTATTCCTATCTATACTAATATTGTAAAGAGGAAAGATTTTTTTGTTTGTTTGTTTGATTGTACCGAATAGGCTCTGTAACAAGTAACTACTGGACCGATTTTAACCATTTTTTCACCAATAGAAAGCTAATTTATCAGGAAGTAACATAGGCTATAATGTATTTTCAAAAAATTAGAGATCCTTAAGAAAATTGCAATAATGTGACCCAAAGTAGCAAAATTTAGCCTATAAAACGCATTATTTGGCGTGTGCTGAGAAAACTATTGATGATACATAAAAATTATGTACTACATGACTAATGAACTCATTATTCTCTACTAAAAAGTTCCCGAGGGAATATATCTAGCTGTCATATTTACGTCACAATAGTGGCTTTTGTGTTATAAAATTAAATTAGATCGCCTTTATCATCGTAGTATTAATTCTTCCTTACTAATACATAATAATTATTATGAATGCGAAAGTGTGTTTGTTTGTTGGTATGTCCGTCAATCACGCTGTAACAAAGCTACGGATTGACGTGATTTTTTGGATAGTTATAGTTGAGAACCTGGAGGGTAACATAGGCATCCTGGAAACTCAAAGTTCCCGCGGGATTTTGAAAACTAAATCCACGCGGACGAAGTCGCGGGCATCAGCTAGTTATGTATATTTCGGGTAAGTAAAAGTATATTTTTTCTAGTGACTGATGACCTTTGAGTATTAAACCATTTATTACTCAAAGGTAATGACACAGCTGGAACGAGATAAATTAAACGAAGTAGGTGTTTTAAGAACTATGATGGAACAAATCAACATACCTACAAACAAACACTGTTGAAATCATAACCCATCCGTGGTCGTTTAGCAAAATGTATAATTAATTACTTTAATTGTTTTATGGTTTTCGCACGTGGCGGGGCCCGGGGGCGGACGCGCGGGATGTGCGAATGGCCGTTATCGCCTGGGACACTGCAATGATTGTTTATCCAGCCCGTTCCTTGAATTGCAACTAATGACTCACCCGTTCTATAATCGCCTGCTGCTGTAATACCTACTATGTATATAGTCCCGTCATCAGTTAGCAACATGGAAGGCCAATTCAAAAACAAACAAGACAATAAATTATTATCAACCCAGAAAAAATTGCAGCGCCTATTTCAGACATACATACTAAAAAGTGTAAGTAAATTAAAAATTTGAAACACTCCCGACAATCTATGGCCGGACTATGAATGTCGATATACCATTAACATCCTGTTACTCAGTTTGCTGCTCCATCATTAGATTCTCATCGTCGATCCTCGATCATCAGACCATTCAGAAATGAGCCCAAAAACACTATTTATCTCTTGTTCAGCAACTTGCTGAGGAATTGGGATGCCGCAGACTACTTGATACTACCACAGATACTACAGCATCAGCTCAAGGTTACCATATCTTGGAAATAATCCGAAGTAATAGTACCTACACCAAATTTTAAATCAATCGCACCTGTATTTGTAAGATCAAGGAAGAACAAAGCCGATGATCTTCAATCGCCTGAACAGATCTTCATAAATTATAGCTAAGATCCACTTCGATTATGTCAGCTAGTCAAACATAAAAAACCGCATCAAAATAGGTCCATTCATTGTGGAGCTACGAGGGAACAGACAGACACATAGATACACAGATACACACATCAAACTTATAACACCCCACTTTTTGTCGGAGGTTAAAAACTTGAGATGATGCCTGTTGATGATCGTAAACCGCATCTAAAACGGCACAGTAGTTTTCAGGAAAATGGTAAAAAGCACTTACTAACAATCAAACATAAACTTAAGGCTAAAGGAAAACACAACAGTTTTGTTACAGAAATCGAACCTGCTACCCATAGGGAACAAATAAACATGCATGTATTATATTATAATATGCACTGATCGCGAGTGTAAGACGTGTTAAACGTTGCTACGTTGCTGCGTGATTGAAGGACAAACCAATATGCAAATACACTTTCGCATTATAAGTACCTAGTATGAATGAATGAATAGGTCTTTCAAAAATATTGTGGGTGTAGGAATACCATTTTTCGATTCAGGGATCCGTTGTGGACAGGGATCCGTGTCCCCCCCCCCTCTGCCAGCTAAATGGTTGTTTATAGGATACATAGGAAAAAATTCACAGCAGTAGTATATATATAAAGAATTTTATAGGAAAACTATCACGGCTAAGTAGGGTTCATAAGTTAAGGAGTTATATCTGTTTTTTCTAGGTCAGGTATTACACGTAGTGTAATTTGCATATTTTGTAGTCTATTATAGTATTTAAACCATGGAACTCAATATATATTATTAAATATTCATAAATAAAATAAAAGCACTATCCTAGGTCAGCAATAATATTTGTGACTTGCAACTACGGAACCCTACACTGCGCGTGGCCCGACACGCACTTAGCCGGTTTTTTAATTGTTTTGATTGTCCTCACATTCGTATTATGTCCGGTTACCTACTCGTTATATTTTGATTCAGAAGAATGTGCTGTATCTGCACTAATACGACACCGATATTGTAATGCTAGAGTAGTGCATAAGATTCAAAGATAACTTTTTGTTCCTAATCTGGAAAGAATGTGTGCCTATTCTTTTAATATAATAATAATATAAGAACAATACATCACCTTGGTTTCACATCAGGATTGAAGCTCCGAGTCGAAATGGTTAGCAAGAAAAAAGTTATAACTTTA
Organism: Oeneis ivallda; assembly: GCA_029955525.1. NCBI lineage: Eukaryota > Metazoa > Arthropoda > Insecta > Lepidoptera > Nymphalidae > Oeneis > Oeneis ivallda. The sequence goes on along the minus strand of JARPMR010000002.1, from coordinate 15,197,623 downwards.
ACCGTACTCCGGAATATTGGACAATATATTCGTATGTAACATATTATCTGTCATATTGATTTTCTTGTTCCCTCTTACTTTACCTATTTTAAACAATTTGTCTACCATCTAATAATTTATGTTTCCTTTACGTCGTCGAGAGCCGTAAAGGTAGAACCACTTTTGTGAGGATCGATTCGGATTTTGCCTATACAAAACTGTCATTTTCCATACATTCGTGTAAGATTCGTGTACGCATCGAAAAGCCGATTTGATCCGTACACGTTTCTATGGAATTGGACAGTTTTGTATGGGCGAAATCCGAAACGATCCTGACAAATGTGGTTCCAGCCTTAGAGGTGCGAGCGCTATTCCCTCTACGTCGAGCCTATGAATTTTGCCTCGCTTCTTTAGCTTTACGTCACGTCGAGTGCCAAAAGTACAGTCAGAAATAAAAGTAATTTTAATCAAAGTAACATGTTAAAATATCAGAGAAATGCGTGGACAAACATACATACACACACACAACATAATAAATATGTGATGAATGTGGTAATTATTAATAATATTCGGTGAATATTAATTACCTCATAATTTGATAAATGTGATAAAAACTATGAATTTCATCACTTTTATCGCTTATTATTAATTATTCACGACTGCTTTCGGTAAAAGTAATTAAACAAAGAAGAAACTAACTGAAAACCCTTTTAACCTCCGCCCGACTCCTCCCTCTTGTCACCGTTTAACTTAACCAACATTAAGGAGTTAAGGGCGCAATTATTCTGCGTAGTTCTAAAAAAATTGATTTAATTGAGATATAGGTATACGGAATGTGCCTGCGAGAGTAAATCAGAAATAAGGAGATCCGTGGAGAACCAACGTCACCAAAACAGCTCAGCGAGTCGCGAAACTGTAGTGGAAATGGGCGAGGCACATAGTTCGAAGAGATAATGGTCGTTGGGGTGCCCGTGCCAAGGTGCTGGAGTGGCGACCCTGCACCAGGAAGCACAGTGTTGGCAGACCTCCCACTAGGTGGACCGATGACATCATACGAGTCGCAGCGAGCAGCTGGATACAGGCAGCGCAAGAAAGAGGCCTACGAGGCCGAGGCGCGAGAACATAATATACACACACGCACACGCACACACACACACACACACACACACACACACACACCCACATACACCTTTAAAATTTTGTGTGTCAAGATTATCATAATATGTGAATATTTTGCAGTTCCAATAATATTACATACATTCATTACATACATACCTACATTAAACTCGACTACTATTATGTATATCTAACTACCAAAAATTCAAAAACTACATGTTCAGAGACACGGCTTGACCGATTTGAATTTTTTTTTCGTTTTTTTCGCCTTAATAAGGTGGTGGTATAAAAACAAATAAAATAGGGGTAACCTAAAATAACTGCTGATAAATCTAACAAATCATAATTGGTAATTTTGTATAGGAATCATCAATCGACATGATAGTTTAGGAACTGAAGAGTAGAGGGTTACATAGGCTACTTTTGACGTGATGTCTTATAAATCGATGAACACCGGCTGCACGCACGAAAAAGTGTCACGTTCCACCTGAGCCTGAGCGTGCAAGCGAGAGCGCGGAACAAGCGATAGAGAGGCACGATCGGCCCAAGCGTTTAAAGAGAGCGCCCGCCGCCGCCCGCTCGTCATCAATGTTTCTTTATGACGTTATCACGTAAAACTATCTTCCGTAAACCGACTTTACAGACCAACAATTTTTTTATCTCTGAAAATTAAAGAGTTCCTGCAGGATTTTAAAACGAATGCACGCAGACGAAGTCACAGACATCAGCTAGTTGATAATATAATATTATGGACGATTTATGGCTCCACAAAAAGCACATCAAATAAAATGAATTGTGTAAATGCAAATTCTTCAAGGTAAACTTTACCAATTGAATAAATTGATATCGTTCACCTTAATAAACGTTGATGGTATCATAAATTCAATTCCTCGTATAACACTACAAATATGTCTGCAGTTGACATATTTAGGCAGGTACATCGAAATTACATCATGCCCATTTAGGTACATGGGTACCTAATAAGTACCTATAACCGTAGCTTGAAAACCATATTATACTAAAAATACAATAGAACTATCTATATCACTACATATTATAAAACAAAGTTCCCTACCGCGTCTGTCTGTCTGTCTGTCTGTTCGCGATAAGCTCAAAACTACTGAACGGATTCTGATGCGGTTTTCACCAATAGATATATAGATACCAATAGATATACCAATAGATATATAATAGATAGTGTTCAATTTGTTAAGATTTTGTGTAAATTGGTTGAAATATGACGATAATTCGCTGCTTTAAAACAAAAGTGCCACAAATCGGAAAAAAAGAAAATCGTTTTTATTTCAAAAATGCAACGTTAAAAGGTTAAATTTTTATATTTAAAAGAGACACCCGCTGATTTCGCATTTTAAGATACGGAAACGATACTAGCGCCTTTTTTGTATTTTTGAGTTTCGCGGGTAAAATTTGATCAAAACCGCCATTTTGTCAGTTGCAACCCGATAATCGAAGCGAACACACGTTTCTTTTGTGCTAAAGTGCCATATTGCCAAAAAGTCTTTCTTTTCGTCGATAGTTTTGTACACAAAAGCGCCAGATTGTGAAATACATCAGCTTTGCATCAAATAATCCATGCAAGTATGATCATACTTTTAAAACAAAAGTGCCATAATTAAAAAAAACTCCTATTTTGTATTAAAGATTTACGGAAGTATGAGGTGTTTATTAAATGAGAGGGGTCGTATTCAGGATAACGTCCGTCTTGCTTAAACTATTTGAAAAATATACGGAACATATTTTGGAATGTGCTACTTTTGAATTATTTTTATATAGGTACCTACATAAAATCATAAAGTTTTAAATCAAAATGAAAACTTAAATAAATATTGAGTATGATATTAATTATCATTAGATGACGCCCGCGCCTACGTCCGAGTGGATTGAGGTTTTTTAATTTCAGACAAAATGTAGCCTTTTTGTTAATCCTGGGTGAACTATCTCCATTCCAAATTTCAGCCAAATCCAATAGGATGCATCATGCATACGAATATGTATTATAAATGAGAAATTGTGTCTGTCTGCCAGCCTGATTCGCTTTAAGGGCCCATCTTTTCAAGCGATTTTGGTGAAAAGACTGACGAGAGCATATCAGACAGATACACAGAAACAATAACAGAGAGATAGATTTCTAGCTTATTATTTACGCGATTTAAAATGAATTATACGGGTATGCCCGCGAAATTCAAATGTAATCTGGTTTTTCGCAATTTGTAAACTAATACGACAAAGTAGGTATGGCATTCTAATTGCGATGATGCAGTATCTATCATCCTCACAGTTTTATATAAAAATCTTTACTTGAAAGTGTCCAGTTTAAGAAAGTAGTCCGAGTAACCAGTTTGACATGAGTTACTCACAAAGTAGTCGATATTCTGACTAATTTCTTAAATTTCTTAGCACTTTCAAGTGAAGATTTTTATATAAACCTGTGAAGATGATACTGCCATCGTCGCAATTAGAATGCCATAAGCCTACTTTGTCGTATTAGTTTACAAATTGCGAAAAACCAAATTAAATTTGAATTAATCAACCTTAACATAACAACTTGTTTTTTTAAAGAATGAGTAGTAGAGTACGCAAAATTCTCAAAATGTTTAAGTATCCGTTTAAGGACGAGGAAATTGATTAGCTGAATTTGAAGCCATGGCAGATAGCTGATTCCTATGAAACTACTTCAACGAAAGTCGATCCCCAAATTGAAAATTACATTTTCAAAGTATTATAAGCTCAAGAATGTTTGTGATGTCTTAATGTTTCTAATTGCATTTATAATGTACGTTAACGTTTTATATTCTAGTATATTACCTCAATAGTAGTTTAAAAGTAATAAATAATATATTAAGTTGATTATGAGACTGATATTAAACTATGAACATTTTATTGTATTACACATAGTTCGAAGAACTGATGGTCGTTGGGGTCCCAAGGTGTTGGAGTGGCGACCCCGCACCGGGAAACGCAGTGTTGGCAGACCCCCCACCAGGTGGACCGACGACATCAAACGAGTCGCAGGGAGCCGCTGGATTCAAGCGGCGCAAGACCGAAGCCTGTGGAAGTCCATGCAGGAGACCTTTGTCCAGCAGTGGACGTCTATAGGTTGATAAAGAAGAAGAAGAAGATTTTATTGTATACTTTTAATATGGCTACGTTAGTTTTGAAGTATATAACATTACCAGAACACTATAAGTGATGTATTAAGGTTTTTATAATGTCTTAATTAAGTAAAATTTTCATTTTTGGAATTGTTTTTAAACTAGGCAGAGCTTTAGACTTTTTTTTCAATAATTTTGCAGGGCGAAGATTTTATTTTTTGTTTGTTTCTAATAGATTTCACTTTATTTTCACTTTTAGAAACTATTTTAGTTATTTTTATAAGGTGGCATGACCATCTGTATTTTATTATGTTATTATTTATCTAGATAATTAAAGTTGGTGGTACAAAATTTTGATTTAAACATTTCTTTTTTTGAATTATGTCTTATTATTCAAATATTTACATTAAAACAATCGATTTTTTTTAGTACAAAACCGTCATTTTTGGAATTGTTTTTAAACTAGGCAGAGCTTTAGACTTTTTTTTCAATAATTTTGCAGGGCGAAGATTTTATTTTTTGTTTGTTTCTAATAGATTTCACTTTATTTTCACTTTTAGAAACTATTTTAGTTATTTTTATAAGGTGGCATGACCATCTGTATTTTATTATGTTATTATTTATCTAGATAATTAAAGTTGGTGGTACAAAATTTTGATTTAAACATTTCTTTTTTTGAATTATGTCTTATTATTCAAATATTTACATTAAAACAATCGATTTTTTTTAGTACAAAACCGACTTATCTGCTTATATAACGTTAACGACAATACTTATAATGTATTTCAATACATCATTAAACGCGCCTTTAAAATACGCTTTTAATGGTATAAATTATAACATGCATAATATATTTGGTGAAAAAAACACAATATAGCTTTAGACGAAAAATTAATTTCAAAACTTTGAATGGCTCTCCTGTAAAATTGTGTTGTTCCGGTTTGTGACACTTTTGTTTTAAAGCAGCGAATTGTTGACATTGTCGGAAAAATTTAAGCCGTCTGGGAGCTTTCATCGTAAACGCTGGCATCGTAATCCCTTTGAGATATTACAAAAAAAAGTATGGTGGTGGTATGGTGGGATATTTTTTTACAAAAAAGCCCGGGATGTCATATATCTATCTTTTAAGGATAGCTCACTATCCCCATTTTAACTTCTAAAAAAATGGTCACGTACCATACGTTAATTGGAAATCTTTTTAGACAGATACATTATTAATCCTTATCAACTTAAATACAATAGTTACCTTAAGCATTTCATGCACATTATGATAGTCTTTTACACCATACAATTTAAAAGGAGTTATCGCAAAATAAAAACGATCGCGCGCCAATATAATTTCAAGCGCGCTCCGCGGGTTGCTATAGGCCGAGCGCTTCAGAGCGATACCTCTTTTAAATCAGCCTACGTACCTACTGTTTAATATGCTGTTCAAGGTATAACTTAACATTCCAAGGTGTTTGCAAAGCTAGGAGTAATAAGCTCTACTACCCGTGCGAAGCCGGGGCGGGTCGCTAGTTGTTATATAAAAATCTCGTGTCACGATATTGTATGTTCGGGATAAACTCGAAAACTACTGAACCGATTTTGATCTTACTCAACTTAAAAGATTTATCTTAATTATTGACATTAACCAATATTTGTTATTGCAAATTAAAATATGTTAATTACACGACAGTCATATACAGCTCGAGATTCGAGAGAGGTTGCTAGGCAACCTTGCAACCTAAATCTCGAACGATGTTATTACAAGTATTATTATGTTGCTACGCAACCTAAATCTCGAAAGATGTAAGATTGCGAGATAGTCTTAACCCAAATAGACTACTTGCCTTACTTATCTTTACTAATATTATAAATGCGAAAGTGTGTTGGTTTGTTGGTTTGTCCTTCAATCACGCCGCAACAGAGCAACGGATTGACTTGATTTTTTGCTTGGGTATAGTTGAGGACCTGGAGAGTGACATAGGCTATTTTTTATTCGGAAAATCAAAGAGTTCCGCGTATTATAGCGGCAGCACATTCTGTGAAAATTTCTAGTAGGTATCTCCTATCTACCTATTACGGTCTTTGAGAAGCCCGCTTACAGACGGACGGACAGCGAAGGCTTAGTAATAGGGTCCCCTTGGCACCCTTTGCGTAAGGAACACTAAATAGAACCAAACTTCGTCTCTATGGAGCGCGCTAGGAGAAACTGCACTTAATTTAGCGATTAAAAATATCTTGGCAATTTATGTGTTCCATTAAAAAGAAGGAAGTGCAACGGTCTTGCTCTGGCAGCCGTATGTGTGTCAGAGGTCCTGTCGATAAGGCACGTTCACGAGCCACAGTATGTAGGTAACAGTAAATATTCTGGATCACTCGTTTTATGGTAATAACTTTCACAATATAAATAGCTCGCATTGCGCTTGCATGGTAGGTGTAGGACGTAGAATCCTATGTACGAGTACATTCATCTAATTTTGAAAGGGTAATGATTTTAATCCTTACTAATATTATAAATGCGAAAGTGTGTTTGTTTGTTAGTTTGTCCTTCAATCACGCCGCTACAGGGCTACGGATTGACGTGATATTTTGCATGGGTATAGTCGAGGACCTGGAGAGTGGCATAGGCTACTTTTTATAGCGGAAAACCAAAGAGTTCACGGGAGTTTAATCCACGCGGACGAAGTCGCGGGCATCAGCTAGTAGTCTAATAAAATAAATTATTGTTTGTATGTCTGTTTGCTTGACCAATCATCTGTTCTCTCATAACTCCCAAATCCAAAATAGTCAAGGGTAATCGATTAGGGGTACAGGTTTATTTTAAACTGTCATACCCCTTCCAAGTTAGCCGGAACGCATCTTAAACTGCATCGTCACTTACCATTAGTTGAGATCAAGTGTCGTACCCACACACCCCGTTGCTCTATTGTCGTACCCACTCCCATCACAAGCTTTCCGCTTATTTGGAGGGGATAGGAGGATATAAGCCAACTTCAGCTTGGCTTTTAAAAAAAATCAACAAACAAATGAGGTTTCATCCGCTATAGTCGGGCTTTAACTTTGAAATATAAAACGATGCTAACTGCATCTAATCAATACTAAGGATCATCACTATCTTTAGGGAGCGCTGGTGTTTAAGATGAAAGTTAAAATTAACCTCAAAAGTGCTATTATGAGTAAATTATTTGAGGACTAACTAATGTCCGCGACTTCGTCCACGTGGATTTAGTTTTTAAGATCCCGCGAGAACTCTTTGATTTTTCGGAATAAAAAGTGGCCTCTCCACTCACCAAAAAAATCACGTCGATCCGTTGCTTCGTTGCTGAGTGATTAGCATTTATAAAAAAATTGTGAGCCGTCGTGGGACGCCTGGCAGATGTGAAACATCGACATTATTTTGTAAAAGAAAACCCGAAACCGACCCCTACCCCTACCCCGACCCCGACCCCTACCCCGACCCTACCCCTACCCCTACCTCGACCCCTACCCTACCCCTACCTCTACCCCGACCCCTACCCCTACCTCTACCCCGACCCCTACCCCTACCCCGACCCCTACCCCTACCCCTACCCCTGCCCCGACCCCTACCCCTAACCCTACCTACCCCTACCCCGACCCCTGCCCCTACCCCGACCCCTACCCCTTCCCCTACCCTACCCCTACCCCTACCCCGACCCCTACCCCGACCCCTACCCTTACCCCTAACCCGACCCCTACCCCTACTCGCCTACCCCTACTACTACTACTAAACAGATTGTGATAGGAACTAAATATGTCACTAAGTATACATTTATAACATCGCATGCCGTGGCGAGGCGTCGCCACGCGAGAAATCTGTTTTACGTTTCACATCAATATTAGTAAGGATTAGTAAGGATAAAGATAAGGATTTCTTACCTTATGAGACTCACCAGCACACAAACTATCAAATAAGTATTGAGGTGTTTGTTTTAAGTAAATCTGCTAGTCTTTAGTTAGTGCTTAGTCTTTTTCTTCTTATTTCAACCGATAGACGTCCACTGCTGAGCAAAAAACCGTTACATAAACTTCGACAAACCTCGGTCCTGTATTAAACGGCTCTCTACGACTCATCAGTTTTTTTTATTTTCTAGGGTTTCTAAAATGAAAGGGTCTTTGAATCTATAACATTAAAATATCGTCACTCATCAACATCAACATTGCGCTTTCTCGTGCGGGGTCGCCACTACAGGACTTTGGGACCCTAACCACGATCAGTTCGTTTAGCTACACTAACTTAGAAATAAATAATTTAATTAATTAGATATGATAATGAAAATAATCAGTATTATTTTTTGGTTTACAGGTCGTTTGCAACCAGACGTTATGCAAGTGCGACGGTATAAAGGGGGACTACGGTGACATAGGCCCCCCGGGTATACCCGGCCCCCAAGGCGACTATGGCGAGGATGGGCCTGAGGGTCGCATGGGCTTCCCCGGCGGGCCGGGCGACAGCGGCGAGCGGGGAGACTACGGAGATAAGGGAGAACGGGTATGGTCACAAACTTACAACTTTGTATTAGATTTTATTTATAGTTTTAATTTTAGTATAAGGTAATTTAAATTTTTATTTATGTTTTGAATCATATATTATGTAATTTAACGTTAAGTTTTTTTAGGTTTAAATTATGTAATTCTATTAAAAAATTATGCAAATGACAATAATTTTAAACTATATTTTATTAAATTAAGGGCGTACAATGTACTGTATACTCGTACTACCTATCGTATTTCATACATAAGAATTTAATTTTAAACCGACTTCCAAAAAAGGAGGAGGTTCTTAATTTGGCCGCATTTTTTTAATATTAGTATTTTTCTGATATCTAAAGCTATTTATATATACCTATTATGTTTCAGGGATCAGAAGGCCCGTATGGAAGAAGAGGTAGCGTCGGCCCACAGGTATGTAATTAAAATATTAATTGTGACTGTACCTACGAAGACAAAGAAGGAATAATTAATAAAAATAATATTACTATAGAATCCCTACTAATATTATAATAATTACGAAAGTTGTTTGTCTGTTGGTTACACAGCAACGCTGCAACGGATGTTTTTGCATCATTGGCATGGGTATAGTTGAGGACACGGAGAGTAACATAGTACTTTTTGATCTCGGAGCAATAAAAAATAAAAATAATTAAGCGTAAATAATTAATTTTTAGAATTTATAAAATTATAGATTTTTTAGAATTTGTAAAAATCGGGATACAAACAATCCAAATATCGCGATACTTACTGTAGGTATTTAATAATTAAAATGTAATTGACCAGGGTCCAGCGGGATATGAAGGTGTGAGAGGTTTCGCGGGTTTGGACGGCTGTAGCGGCATAGATGGCGCTATCGGGGCGATGGGACCTCAAGGTATTCCCGGCGATAGAGGGCCTCCGGGGCCATTCGGAGAAAAAGGATCACAAGGCTTAGCTGGTGACGGCGGAGCAAACTCCCGAGGTGCCAAAGGAGAGCAAGGCGAATCCGCACGCCCTGGTTATCCTGGGCCTATGGGACCCATGGGATGGGCTGGCGACAGTGGAATGCCCGGGGAAGAAGGTGATCAGGTAGAATTTTTTTTAATTAGGTGCGGCAAAATGATAGGGATTTACTTGTTATATACAAATGTGTATAATATAATGAAGCCTTTAAGCATTTGGTATAGTAAATATTCGTAATATTATTATATTTATTCGTGTTATTATCGTGTACTAGGTATAATTAATATTCGTAATTTAACTGGTATTTTTTTATATATTTAAAAAAGTTTTTAAATATTAAAAATAATGGCATTTTTCTTTTTTTAATAATAATATATCCTTACTAGCCTCGGAAATGTATAGCTTTAAACTTTCCAACAGGAAACTGTAAAGCTGTATAATTCCGTCTAAAATTTAAAATTCTTCGTCCGTTTCTAAACGTATTAAGCTTTAATCAAATCTAAATCTAAATTAGCCTAAACTGTCCCATGACTGGGCAAAGGCCTCCCTCCGATCTTTCAACTTTTTTTTTTATTTGGAGATATTATTATATAATATATAATATTATTATATTTTATTAGGCTTACGCTGGACGACAATCAATACTGGAAAGCACTGATGAGGTTTAGGTTGGAGCGCGCTTGCCTAGAAAATGCCTATTCACCTTGCCTTCACCTATTATTATATATTTATTCACCTATGTGCCTTGAAGGTACTGAGGTTATACGTGGCCGGAAATACAAATGTGGAAGTGTGTTCCACACCTTAGCGGTTCGATTCAGAAACGTTGAACTGAAGCGTTTTGTGCGAGTAGGTTGAATTTCAACCACGTAAGTGTGCCAACGCTCACGTTTTCTCCAAGTTCTGTGGTAAAACGGTGAAGGGGGCACAAGGTTGTGAAGTTCTTGAGCGCACTCTCCAAAGTATATCCGATAGAAGACCGATAGACAGGCAACATTGCGACGGTGCTGTAGACTGAGCATTTTTGCCTGCGTTATAGTGACTGATCACCTATAATTCGGCGGGCAAGGCGATCTACTGAGTCTAATATGCATCGAGTTGGTACTTGGCACTTCCACCTCTCCCTGTTCTGTGCCTCGGCGGGCCAATCAACTGAAAATTTGTCCAATTCATCACGCCATCGTCGTCTCGGCCTACCACGCTGGCGTTGATGAATTGAGGGGGTCCAGAAGGAAGCACATTTAGCCCACAAGTCTTCCGGCATACGGCTCACCCCTCCGAATATTAAGTTTTATAACGTATAATATTAAAGCTTATAATATCACGAGATTGTTTATGAACTAATGATTTCACAATAATACGGTGTTATCTGGAATGATAAAATGGCTAATTTAATGGCGCTATCATACATTACACCTACGCTACGATGGAAGTAGGTAAATAGATCACTTTTTATGGTTGCTGTTTTAGGGTCCTATGGGATACAAAGGTGACATAGGATACCGAGGTGATCCTGGTGAAGATGTTTTCGGACCACAAGGAGAGAAGGGAAACCCTGGGGAAATTGGAGAACCTGGAAGACCAGCTAGAGTTATCTATATAGATCAAGTACAACAAAATGTTACTATATTAGCAAAAGGAAATAAAGGCGAAAAAGGATTGCGAGGTCAACAAGGAGTTAAAGGTATTAAAGGTCAACGAGGATCAGAAGGTGCACCTGTAAGTTTCTTAAAAATTTATATTTTATCTATTTATCGAATAATTATATTGTACCTACACTGTACAGTACTTAGATACTTGCTGGTAAAAAATAAAAAGAATAATTTTAAATGTTTTTTTCAAAAAATTCCTTTTTCAGTTACAAAATTTTTTTGTTGTTAAAAGGGACCATATGGCATCAATGGACCGCAAGGATATAAAGGAGATCAAGGTGTTGACGGACCTAGAGGGAAACCTGGACACCGTGGTAGTCTGGGACCTCCTGGACCCAAAGGAGACAAAGGATGGCCAGGATATGCAGGGCCTGATGGTGAAGATGGCTTACCCGGAGATAAGGGAGAAGATGGAAGGCCGGGAATGCCGGGAACACAAGGACCGATGGGAGAACCAGGAATATATGATGAAAGATTAAATGAACCACTCTTACCAGGGTCGGTAGGACCCCAGGGACCGATCGGTTTTACAGGGCCCAAAGGTGTTGCTGGCGCTGATGGCTCTCCTGGTTTGCCGGGTCAACAAGGTGTACAAGGCATACCTGGTGTTAAAGGTATTCCTGGTAGACCGGGACCTGTAGGAGCCTCACCTAAAGGAGACCCGGGAAACGACGGTTTTAAGGGTTTACCGGGTCCTCGAGGTCCAATGGGTTCTCCAGGAATGCACGGTATTGTAGGTTATAAAGGTTTCAAGGGAGCAACAGTCGTAGGACCTACAGGTGAAGATGGCGAGCCTGGTACTGATGGCATACCTGGTCAAAGAGGTGACCGAGGAGAACCAGGATATTTGGGTTTACCTGGTTATCCCGGACGTGGTGTTCATGGCGTAGGTCCCCCTGGAGAAGATGGCCCACCAGGTCGCCCTGGTCAAGTCGGTGACCCTGGTACATCAGGACGCCCAGGATGGCCCGGACTAAAGGGAGATAAGGGCGATGACTGTTTCTGTCCATCAGGTATATTTAGATTAGTGGTATCTATATACTCATACCTAATTAAATAATCACAGTTTATACACTTTTTTATTACTTTATAAATATTCTAGGTGCACCGGGCACTAAAGGTCAAAGGGGAGATAATGGTTTTCAAGGACAAAAAGGATATCCGGGCTTCGAAGGTCCACGTGGATTACAAGGACAAAAAGGAGAAGCTGGTTTCCCTGGTATCCCCGGGTCACCAGGCCCAAAGGGTAATAAAGGTCTGGCGGGAATGGCAGGTCCGCAGGGACCCAAAGGCAGCAAAGGTCGTCTGATACAGCCGCCATTCTCACTGACTAAAGCAGAACGCGGGCCACGTGGACTACCAGGCAAGTCACATTTTAATGAGTAGGTATTATGCGCTTAGAGATTAAGTACCTATTATGCTTGGTAAAAAAAATAAAAAGAAAGTATAGGGCTAAGTACCGGGTGCGCAGTGTGCACCTCGGAGAGTGAAGAGGGATTTATTGAAATTTTTATTAATTAATATATATATAGCTGTTCGTGCTGATTCACTGATTCACTCACTCATTCACTCACTGATTGATCACCTCTCCTGTAAAATTTTGTATGAAAATTTTTTTTTTCACTAATGGTTTCGTATAGAAGACAAAAATTCATTCGGAGGAAAATTATGGAGAGAGCTGATGATTGAGGATGTCGGAGACGGGTGAGGAGCACGGCCAGGGTATTGTAGATAGGTGGGGGGTGCTCGAACAAATGTCATTCGAAACCTCATCCAATTGGCAGTGAGCTGAAAAAAAATCCAAAATGGCGGAAAAAAGATGGCCGCCATACAAATTTCGTCGGTGTCTATCTCGGGGAGTATAAAAGATGGAAGAGTGGTTTCTTGGCAAAAGATGATCAGGACCCAAAGGTCTGTTTGATGAATAGAAAAAAATCCAAGATGGCGGATTTTTTTTTTCTTCATACAAAATATATGGCGAATATTGAAGAGACTAGAAGCCGGGAATCATGCAAGACTTTGATACGGTTCCTTTTTCAAAATTTGTTTTTATTGAAGAATTCTCATTCTGACAAATGACGAGATATGATGATCGAGGGTTTGGAAGGTGGGTGAGGAGCACGGCCAGGGTATTGAAGATAGGTGGGAGGTGCTCAAACAAAAAATACTCGAAATCTCATCCAATTGGCAGTGAGCTGAAAAAAATTCAAAATGGCGGATTCAAGATGGCGGCTATACAAATTTCAAAGGTGTCTCGGAGAGTATAATAGATGAAAGAGTGCTGCTTAGGTGAAAAATGATCAAGACTTGAAACTCTAATTCATGAACAAAAAAACCGCGGTCCACTTTAGTGGGCCGCGCACCCACGCGCCCTACTAGTGTTTTATATTATGGTTTCTTAACTCTGGGTAACCTAAACCTGCCAGCCGTTCCATGTAGTACCTAGATAATGTAGAAATCTAAATGCAAACTAGAATAATTATGTACCACACCTTCGTAGCAGTAGCATGGTGGTTAGGACTGCGGTCTTCTATTCGGGGGATTGGGTTAGCGTACCACTGGTCATTTTCCTTACTCGTCATTTTCACTAATTCGCCAGTTTACTTGTTAGACAGTTTCTGAATTCGCCAATTTCCTTATTTGCCAGTTTCAGTAAGTTGTCAATTTCCCTATTAAGTTGGTTTCCTGGTTCGCAACTTTCCTTGTTCGTCAGTCAGTTTAGATTGTCAGTTTTGCTATTTCGTTATGTTCCTAACCCGTTCTTTCCTTTCTCGCAAGTTTTCTTGTTCGTCAGTTAGTTTAGATTGTGTTTTACTACTCCATCGTCTGATGTCATATATTAATGTCCTATGACATTATTTATTACATAAGTTCAGAAAACTAATTTCAGCGTTTCTTTTTATCACTCAGGCGTTAACAAGGACATGGCTTGGACCCTCTAATTGTTTTTGTCACTGACTGTACCAATAAGACTAAATATAATTTATAAAATAATACAAGTGCTTTTGAATGGTCAATGAGTCTACCACTGGTTCGGAATGCCGTTCCTGCCGAGAAGAACCAGCAAGAAACTCGGCAGTTGCTCATTTCAAAATAAATTTACAATATAACATATATATTATGCTATGTATGAAGAGATTCACACAATGAGGGAAAGTTCCACAAAAGCATACGTAATTACATCTAATTATAATTCAATAAATGTTAAGACGGGCAGACAGAAAGTAGCCCATTCCCTCCGGTGGGACCCTTTCACGAGCATGACGCATGACCCAGCCATTGCTTCGCTCTACCATATTTGAGGGAACGTAACAACCCGCATCCCACCCAGTAATTGTTGAGAACTCTGCACTCGAAATTGTAGACGATTATGTATACCTGGGACATAAGTAAGGTCCAGCTAGGTAGGTCCAATTTCGAGAAAGAGATTAACCGCCGAATCCAACTCGGCTGGGCAGCGTTCGGGAAGCTCCGAGATGTCTTCTCGTCCAAAATCCCTCAGTGCCTGAAGACTAAAGTCTTCGAACAGTGCGTGTTGCCAGTGATGACTTACGGATCCGAGACATGGTCGCTAACTATGGAGAGAGCTATGCTCGGTATATCCCTGCGAGATCAAATCAGAAATGAGGAGATTCGTAGGAGAACCAAAGTCACCGACATAGCTCAGCGTGTCGCGAAACTGAAGTGGAAATGGGCGGGCCACATAGTTCGAAGAGTTGATGGTCGTTGGGGTTCCAAGGTGTTGGAGTGGCGACCCCGCACCGGGAAACGCAGTGTTGGCAGACCCCCCCCCCCCCACCAGGAGGACCGACGACATCAAACGTGTGGCAGGGAGCAGCTTCAAGCGGCGCAAGACTGAAGCCTGTGGAAGTCCATGCAGGAGACCTTTGTGCAGCAGTGGACGTGTATAGGTTGATAAAGAAGAAGAAGAAGAACCCGCATCACACGACACCACCACAGAAATGTTAAGAGAGCGTGACATACTTAGGCTACCCATCTTAAGGCATCGAATTGAAACTAATATTCAAATCAAATACTCATTAAAAAAGGAAACTAGAAAATTAACGAAACTAAGTCTAGCAAAACTAGTGAACGAGGAAACTGAAGTATTACGAAAACAGCAAACTGGCAAATCTGTCTACCAAGCGTAACTGACGAATAGGTAAACCGTTCGATTAGCGAAGCTGACAAATAACGAAACTAGCAGATCGCAATACTGGCAATTTCACGAAACTGATATCCTAGCAAAACTAGCAAAGGAGGAAACTGAAGAATCGGGAAAATGCCTAACTAGCGAAATTGTCAACCTACCGAAACTGTATAATAAGTAAACTGGCGAATTAGTGAAAATGACGAGTAAGGAAAATGACCAGTGGTACGCTAAACCGGGGGATTCGATCCTGGGTATGCACTCCTGACTTTTCGGAATAATGTTAAATTAAATTAAAGCACGTACGTAATAGAAAAACATCGTAAGGAAACCTGCACAACTGAAAGTTCTCCATAATGTTCTCGAAGGTGTGTGAAGTCTGCTAATTTGCATTGCGCCAGTGTGGCGGACTATGGCCTATAACCCTCCTCTGAGAGGAGGTCTGCGCTCCGTGTGATGATAATAATGATGTTGATGACACCTTTGCAGGTTTTAGGGGCGATCCCGGTTTACCTGGGGATCGTGGATGGCCGGGACTTCCTGGCGTCTATGGTTTGAAGGGTATGAAAGGACTGCAGGGTGACGAAGGATTCCCTGGTTTCCCGGGTCGAAACGGGTCACGTGGCCGAAACGGGGCACCCGGATGGCCCGGTGCCCCAGCTGACATTCCGATCGCATTCCTTTATGGACAGAAAGGACAAAAAGGAAACAAGTATGTATCAAATAGTGAAAACGATTGCCCTTTGTTACATTTTAAGGTTATGAGAGCTTTCATCAGTATAAAGTACTTTTAGATGATCTTTCTTAGGGAAAGCTGTTAAAAATTAAAATCTGTCAATCAACATTTGTGTTAGTGTTAGTTAGTTATAACTACTTACATTGGCGAAGTTTTTGCACAACTGATCAATATTTTAAAACTAAATCATGAACGTATATTTTTATACGTATATTTTTATACGTTCATGAACTAAATAAAGTTTTCTTTTGTTTCGTTAAATGAAATTCACACTAAATTAGTAGAGCCTTAATTAATCTTCTAAAACAAATAGTTTTATTTTACTATTTTGTCTAAGATAAGGCATAGACAATGAACTGATTGAGCGATATCAAACTACGTTTTAGATCTAGAACACTAAAATAAAACATTATGATATAATAAAATGTATTTTAGGGATCATTATGAATACATAATTGCCAAATGCAATACGAGTAAATTGGTAGGATTTATCTTGAGATCGACAAGAAATTTTAAAATACCATCTAGTTCGATACATCTTTATCTGTAAGCAGAGCAAATGCGACGCACAATGAAATCAGCGTGTTATAACGAAGTTCACACTTGGAATTAAAATAAAAGCAATCAGCTGTTCTTTTCTATCACCACTATATAATATATTCACTTGCACATTATTTCGTTAGATTATTACAAAGATTATCTTGAATTAATTATATAATTTAACAGAAGCCATGAGCCGCCTACAAGGGTCAAGGAAGGAGAGAGCGGTCTTGGTTGTCAGATCAACACAGACAGCTAAAATGTCAAAATGACGTATTGATAGAGGATACAGACAAAATATACAAATATTTTAACATTATCAAACCATGGTTCGGAGTATTATGGAGTAATATGGGCTCCGTATTATGCAGCTCATTGTGATCGTTTAGAAAGCGTTCAGAGGAAGTTTTTAAGAATTTTATCTTTTCGGTTCCATTTCGGTCACAGACGCACATCCTATCAAGATAGACTTACTTAAACATTTCAAGATGCAAACTTTGGAATCCCGTCGGGAGTATTTTCATGTGATCACTTTACATAAAATTATTCATTCCAAAATAGATTTTCCTGTCTTACTCTCGTTGATCAATATTAATTTTAACTTCCGATTAAGAAATCCTAAAACTTTCACTCTTAGTGTCCACAAAAATAATATTTCCTTTTACAATCCCATTTTTCGTATGTGCCGCCTATTTAATGATCTTAACATAACTAACCACAATAATATTGACATTTTCAATAATAACGCAAACCTATTTAAAACCAAATACATAAACTTTTTCTGACCTCATAATCAAGCAACTTGGCAGCCCGCACACAGTCAATATTATTGTCAATAAAAATATTGAGCCCAACTTTAGTTTTAGACAGGCGTTATTTATTTATTTATTTATTTGCATTCATGTATCCACTTACACTTAATTATATAGTTAGATTACATGAGGCCCCGTCAGGGCATTGCAAAGTTAGGTACGTTTACAAAGTAATTAGGTTAGCTTAGTATAAGTACATTATTATTTACTATAAGGCGAGTATTCTATCGAAACTATTTTTATTTCAGTATTTTTTTTAGGTATTAATTAATGTTGATAGTGTCGTATGTAATTAATAAAATTAATTAATAATAATATTATGTCATTGTAAAAATATTTTCGATTTCGTGTTCAATAAAAGTCGGATTAATATTATTCATTAACAGATCGGAATACAATATTATAGGTTAACGATTTGAATTTCTAGGAAAATGATAATCAATCAATAGGTATGTCATTCAATAATTTATGTCAAAATGGTTCTCAGATTGATTAAGTCCATATGTCATAATTGGTCATACTCATAAGCTCATATTAATATTAGATAATATTGGTCATAAGTTTATATTCAAACATGCACTTTAAGTTTTTATTAAGTTTTAAATATTTATGTTATCTTTACTAACTGGTGTAAATGAGTAAACTGTGTAATTCTAACTATAATTTCTATAGATTCTATGCATAAATTTTATAACCACTGTGTACACATATTAAGGGTTGTTACCTGGAACCCAAATCTGATGTTATTGTATTATACGTTTTTATTTGGTTGCAACCTGTTTTGTGTACCTTTTCAATAAATAAATAAAAAACCTCATAAGTATACTAATTTTGTATGGCAATGCTTAGTAAAAATGGCCCGAGTTGTGTTGCCTTAACGACCTCCCTCTGTTACAGTGGTGAGCGATGTGGATGTCTCGGGTTTGATTCCCGGTTGGGGAAATTTAAATAAGTAGGTACATATTATAATTTATAAATTGTTTCTAGACTGGAATGGGACCGGACCGCTAGTTATATAGTTACCACTTAACCAGCAAACTAAGTGCAACTCTAGACTAGTTATTTACCTAGTCACATAATATTGCAAATCCTTAGATCCACCAGTTTAAGTTATAAGCTGTCTATCAATCAGTCACGCTAGATAGGTACTGTTTTATAGGTAGGTATGGATTATCTTATCTGTATTTTTCTAAAACTACGTACAAATTCCTAACAGAGGTTCACTCGGAGAGCCTGGTGACGACGGATTAAAAGGCGAAGCTGGAGAAGCATTGGGTTTCGGAGTTAACATAAAAGGTGTCAAGGGTGAGAGGGGACCAGTGGGACCAAGAGGTATGAACAATATTTTAATTCTATCTGACGCTCTAGGGCATAGGCTTTGCAAGACTGGGCTATTTTTTAGACTAAATGCGCACGTGTAAAACAATTTGTTCCTAAAACGATCTAAGAATAATGAAATTCCACTAAGAAGTTAACAAACTTTTAGTTGACCTCGTGGCTCGTGACTTAGCAAGTTTGAATTCCGAAGGTTTGATACGGCCGAATCTTGTGGAATCGTTGGTCTATAGACATAATATTATACTAATTGAAGCAATTTTAGAAAAATTGACCTCTACAATGTTTGACGATAATATAATCCGGGCGACATCTTAGGTTGCTTTTTTAACCGACTTCAAAAAGGAGGAGGTTATCAAATCGTCGGAATCTTTTTTTTTATGTATGCCGATTACTCGAAGACGCCTGATTTGGATATTTTTTTTTGTTTGAAAGGGTATACATACTCCCCAGGTGGTCCCATATAAATTTAATCGAAATCGGTCGAGCGGATTCTAAAATATCAACAATAAATTATATACTTTGTGTAGTGCGTGTGTAATGTAGTAAAGCGGGAGTTTGAAGTAGGTTGTTTAAAAGATAGGTTGTTTTTTTTATATTAAATTATTGATTTTATTGCCAGGATCGTTTGTATTGTCATTTTCATAAAATCTTTTTCTCAGGTTGGCCTGGTAGGAAAGGTGAACCGGGAGCACAAGGTTATGATGGAATTCCCGGTGTTCGAGGAGATGAGGGCCAAGATGGAATTTCACCTGAAGGTCCTATGGGTGTCAGAGGATTTCCCGGTGACAAAGGTGATATTGGCCCTTATGGGGAACCCGGTACTCCGGGACCACAAGGAGCTGTTGGATTTCCATCACCGAAAGGAAAGAAGGGTTCACGCGGTGATTTCGGTTTAGCTACCTTATACGGCGAAAGAGGAATAGATGGTTGGCGTGGAGATAGAGGCGACCAAGGTGAACCAGGATACTATGGAGCACCCGGAAGACCTGGAATTATGGGCGTCAAAGGAGAAACAGGCCCTCCTGGTGATGTCGGTCCACCTGGTCCTATGGGACCTATGGTAAGTGATCTTAATTTTGTAATAAATTGATTGCCTTTCCACTAAAATGTGTGTGAGCTTTCACAATAGGATTTGTTTTCACAGCTTTGATATTCATTTGTTTATATTTCAGGGTAGAAAAGGTATTCCAGGTATTATAATACCAGGAGCTACTGGTGCACCAGGACAACCGGGGAGACCAGGTTTCGCAGGACCAATAGGGGAGCCAGGATTACAAGGCAGTAATGGGTTACAAGGTGACGTGGGACCTAAGGGAATGAAAGGAGAAGCTGGTCGAATTGGAAAACGAGGTGGGATCGGAGAGCGTGGTTTTCCGGGGAAGAACGGTTTCCCAGGTATAATGGGTCGACCGGGTAGGACTGGCGAAATTGGAGAACGTGGTGAATCCGGTTTGCCAGGATTCAGAGGATTGCCTGGAAAAATGGGACTTCAAGGACCAGCCGGACTTAAAGGAATCCGTGGTGATATTGGAAATCCTGGTTTAATGGGCTTAGATGGGTTGCCTGGATATAAAGGCATGAATGGTGATATAGGTATCAGTGGTATTCAAGGTTTACGTGGCGAAAACGGTAGCATCGGTATGGTTGGAGATAGAGGAGATCAAGGCAGTAATGGAAGTGATGGGAGACCGGGTTTACCAGGATCGAAGGGATTAAAAGGTGAAGAAGGACTTGCTGGATTTAGTATAAAGGGTAATACTGGCAAAAAAGGTGAGCAAGGTGAAAATGGCAGATTTGGCTACAGAGGATTACCAGGAGATAAAGGAATAACCGGTGATTATGGTGATATAGGCTTACCAGGCGAAAGAGGCGATAAAGGTTATCCTGGGCGGCCTGGTTTCCCTGGCAAAGACGGAAAAGTTGTGTCTATAGGAGTATTTGGTCTAAGAGGCATGCCAGGCCAACGGGGCGAAAAAGGTGATATGGGATTTGAGGGTGAACCTGGTAGAATAGGTAGTCCTGGATTTCCTGGGGACATCGGATTTCCTGGAGAAGCTGGCCCTAGAGGTCTGATTGGTATGAAAGGAAAAATGGGCGACATTGGCGAGACTACATACCTACCTGCCACGAAAGGAGACATGGGTAATATGGGAATGGAAGGACTCCAAGGTTTTAAAGGTATAAAAGGAGATGCTGGCCTTATGGGACTAATGGGAATTAAAGGTGAACGAGGAGAAATCGGCATGCAAGGTGAATCAGGAGATTGGGGCCTCCCTGGTCCTAAAGGATCATTAGGAGATTTTGGTCCTCCTGGTCCACCTGGATTCGACGGGGTAAACCCTGAACGCGGTGAGAAAGGAAGGGCTGCAAGTGACGGACTTCCAGGTTGGCCAGGGCCTATGGGACAGAAGGGCAAACCGGGCGAATACGGTGTAGATGGTCCCGAGGGATTTCCTGGTGAACCAGGCCTTACTTTCCAAGGTCCTAAAGGCACCAAAGGAAATGAGGGTCTAGTGGGAAGACGTGGTATGCCTGGAATACCCGGTTCTGTGGGAATGATAGGTTCTGAAGGTTTTCCAGGACGAAAAGGCGAAGTTGGAGAGCCAGGATTTGCTATTAGTCCTAAAGGACAACGTGGTGAACCCGGTTATGGAGGCTTTGATGGTTTGAAGGGAATGATAGGAGATACAGGAGAATCTGGATCAGTCGGGTACAGAGGGTATACGGGTGAAAGGGGTATAAAAGGAGTTCAAGGTGATGAGGGCAAACAGGGCTTACAAGGCGTTATGGGAGCGAAAGGTATGAAGGGTGAGAGAGGTGATACAATTTCATCTATTGAAATAGCGCGAGGCCAACGAGGTGATTTAGGCTTCGCCGGATTCGATGGGCAACCTGGGCGTCCAGGTTCACCTGGCAACTTTGGACAAAATGGTATACCGGGAGCTAAAGGTGAAAGGGGTGAAACTGGTCCTGTTGGTTTTGTTGGGAATCCAGGCAACCCAGGAGAAATGGGATTCATGGGTGTGAAAGGTATGGCAGGTTTTGAGGGAAATCGTGGCATACCAGGCCCTCCTGGCTTACCTGCGCCGCTACCACCATTACCCAAATCGAGAGGGTTTTCTTTCGCAGTACATTCACAAACGAGGATAATCCCACAATGTCCACCTGGAACAACATCTCTATGGGAGGGATACTCCTTACTTCATATTGTTGCTAATACTAAAGCACATGGACAAGATTTAGGTGAGTAGATGTTACATTTCGAATCAAATCTAAGATATTCCCTTAAGGGCTAGCTCACGCACTCACTGGTGGACGAAACCGGCGCGGCAGAAGATTTTTCTCTACGCTATGAAAGCGCATGCCGGAAAATACCGCGGCGGGAGGCGTCGGTATGCGTTAGTATATGCGCCATGTATGCCTGAGTACGCCGATAAGAGCGGAGCGATAATATGGCCAACGCTCGCGGTATCGCAGGGGATTTTTCACGTCAGTGTTACTGTCCCCTGCCGGCCACTAATGTGCACTAGCCATAAGTGCGAATATTTTAATCTGAAAGTTTTCTAACATGATAGCAAAAAGTTTTCTTACATGATAGCAAAATGTAATTTTCCAGGTGCCCCTGGAAGCTGCTTGCAGAGATTCTCAACAATGCCTTTTATGTTTTGTGACATCAATAATCGCTGTGACTTCGCTCAAAGAGAAGACTACAGTTTCTGGCTATCAACTGCAGAGCCTTTACCAATGGCGATGACGCCGATCGAAGCCAGAGATGTGGGCTCGTACATATCGAGGTAACAATCATAATATTTCCTTTAGTCTTACTAATAATGTTTTTAGGGCTCCGTACCCAAAGGGTACCAACGGGACCCTATTACTAAGCCTACGCTGTCCGTCCGTCCATCCGTCCGTCCGTCCGTCTGTCAGCGGGCTGTATCTCGTAAACCGTAATAGATAGACAGATGAAATTTTCACATATTATGTATTTCTATTGCCGCTATAACAACAAATAATAAAAATTAAATTAAATTAAAAAAATTAAATTAAAATATTTCCATGGGTACATGAAAATATTTTAATTTTTTTTTTAACGGAACCCTAAAAGAGCGAGGCCCGACTCGCACTTGGCCGATTTTTTTTTAATAATAAGAAGTACATTAGGCAAGCTGGACAGGACGTGTTGTTGTTGTTCAATCATATCCCGCATATTTGGATTAGGAAAATATATTATTTTCCTCTCCTCTGCAAATAAGCGGAAACCTCGAATTAGGATTGAGTAGACAATAGTGCGGTGTGGATGGAACCGTTGACTTTTCAGTTTTCAGTCCACACCTTGAAACGCTGGGCTATCAATAGGCTTTATTTTCTAAGGGCTGATTTCACCAACGTTTATGTATAAGTCTTATCCGAGCGTAAATTTGATATTTTGGCAGTATTTTCAATACAAAAACTGTCAGAACACCCAATTTATTCCTCGGTAGAAAGTCACTTGGCGTTGGTGAAATCTGCCATAATAATCGGTATAATGATAATTATTATTTATCATAAGAAGCCCTGTCCTGACTCCTGACTGACTGATCTATCAAAGCACGGCCTAGACCTTTTGGTACCAAGTACCTTTGGTACCTAAACCTTGGAGTTAAAAGCTTAAAATGACAATAGGTTTCTTTTATGACGTAGGCACCCTCTAAGAAAGGATTGTTTGATATTCCATCTCTGAGGAGGTTAAACAGGGGAGTGAAAGTTTGTACGAAAGAATGTTATTTTTCAGGTTATACCTATCCATGAAACTTGGTATTTTTAAACCTAATTATTACTTAATATGTAGTACCTAGACACATAAATACATGAGGCTAGCCGAAAAAAGGGTAAGAATATTCCGTCACGACCCTTGTTGCCTTCGTTTATTACACACATTCTATCATAACTTTGGTAGGGTAGCGGTTAAACGAAGGAGTGAAACTATCGGTTCGGGGTTCGAATCCTGACTTCAGGTTATTATTTTTTATTTTATTTAGTTTTATTATTAATTTATTAAAATATTTATAATTTAATAATATTTGATAAAAATTTATAAATAATTTACACTATGTTCACACACATTTTAGGCCGACTAATGTCTTTAGTAGGAGTGAAACTATCGGTTCGGAGGTTTGAATCCTGACTTCAGATTATTATTTTTTATTTTATTTATTTTTATTATTAATTCATTATTAGAAGGGACTTCGTTCCAACCGAGTGTTCCACGACACTCAACTTTTATTTTTTTATTCATTTATAATATTAGGTATTATCTACTTCTACTGTATAATTGTAGTACTTTACTGTATTATAGTACCTACTGTCGGTAAATCTCATTAATTGTTATCTTTGTTTAAGGTGCCAAGTATGTGAGTCATCAACGAGATCCATTGCAATTCATAGCCAAAGCAGTGTCGCGCCAAGTTGTCCAACGGACTGGGACGAGCTGTGGGTGGGATACAGTTTCTTAATGGTAAGTAGAGACAAAAGCATAGTTAGGTAACTTAAGTAGGATAATGGTCGCCGCTCACTTATCAAGCCGAGCAACAACACGTTGTCAATGGATGGCCCTCGCTGCGATGTCCCGCGGCCGGGGAGTGGACGCCCAGTGGTTAACTGTTGGACGCCGCGTGGGAGAAGAGTGTCGACGCGCCATCCTCTAGTCGAGTGACAAAATCAGCTGAGTCGAGACTCGAGCGAAAAGCGGATAGTCACCGAGCTGTTCACTCGCCGTCCGCGCGTGAACAGCTTGCAAGAGAGGCCATCCCGTGAGACTACGGAGTTTATTGAGGACTTGAAGAGCGATATAGGCTACCTTTTAATAAAACCCGGGATAAAACGCTATTGTCCCGGAAAAATAAGGTTCGCGCGCGATTTAAAAAATTCTAACACTAAGTCGCGGACAAAATTTACCCTTATGTACTTAGGTTATTAGGTAGCTTATGTTTTGTTCTTTGTTCAAACAGCAAACTGCTGGTATGGATGCGGCGGGCCAAAGTCTAATATCACCCGGTTCGTGCCTGCGCGAGTTCAGAGCGCGGCCGGTCATCGAATGCAACGGCCTCGGTCGGTGCAACTACTTCGCGACGGTGTTGTCGTACTGGCTCTCCGCGCTGGACCCCAACCAGATGTTCCAGAAACCCGAACAACAAACACTAAAGGGCGACAAGATGTCCAAAATCAGCAGGTAAATTATACTCTAAGCATGATGATATTTAATCTGTGTAATGTAATGTATTCGTAGATATAATACATTACCTGTATTATTTATATCTTTATAGGTAGGTGTATATTATTATTTATTTATAATATGATTTATAGTAGTACCTACTATTTTTCTATTATTACATATAGTTATTTTATTGAACACCAAAAACGTATTTCATTCACAGACAATTTCTGATGAAAAAAAATATTGAAATCGGTTCACGATTCGACAGAATTGGGTATTTGACTGATATTTTTTTATTTAGTTAAAATAACGTTTTTAATTAAATCTTATCATAATGCCATTTCTCTTTTTTAAATATCATTACTAGTCTCGTAATAATTTTAAGCTGTTTTACTGTGCCTGTATCTGTCTCTTTCTAGAACGATATTTTCTATCGAGCGTGATTGGAGCTGGTGAATTGTGACGTCACACTTGAGTAGCGCTCTCTCTGTCTAACAGGAAACTTTAACGCTCTATAACTTATTTGTTTTTGGACCGATTAATTTTCTGTTTTTACAAATGTTATTCTTACATGTTAAATTTTCGAATATAAATAATGAATATCAACAGTCTAATACCCAATTATGGAGTATGGAGGATTACATCGACAAAAAAAATACGCGTCGAATTGATAACCTCCTCCTTTTTTTGAAGTCGTTTAAAAAAAGACGAAAGAAGAAAACTACATAGGTACCTTGTTAGTGAACTTCTTTGATTTTTTTAGGTGCGCGGTATGTATGAGACGGCAACCAGCTCGCTCGAACCCGGTGCGGCCGCCTGCGGTGGAGGCGGTACCGACCGCGGCGCGGCGCCCCGGCGGCTACCGCAGGGTGCGGCCCGGCGGCCGCAGCCCGTCGCGCTACGTGCGGGGCAGACGCCGCCATTGAACACTAAATATTTAAATACAGTATAAGATAGGAACCCATTACAACTTTATGTACCTCCCGACGTTTTAAGGTTAACCGAGTAGTCAAATGTAGATTCTAATTAATATTTTTTCGTGATAATACGTAAATATCTACCTAGCAATTTAATGTTAACTGTCATGGCAAATGTTTTAAATTTAAATTAGATAGAACTGCAAGACGATTAATGTAAAAGCTGCATCAATCATTGTTACAGTCTCAATTGTGGTGATTGGCTGAATTTATCGCGTTCTTTCTGCAACAATACATTTTAGCAAATAGCGAGTGAGCAAACCAGTGAAGAGCGATTGCGATCGTCATTCTGTAATAATCATTTTTAGAGAATCGCACAACTGGATAGTATGCATCAAAGAAATAATGCCAAAAACATGCAACACGCCACCTTACCCCGTAGGGGTTAGGTAGGTACCCGTTACCCTTCCTTGCGTAGGGGAAATATGGCATGGCGTTCCCACGTTATCGTTTGCCTCGTTTACGTTATTTTTTTGAGTCATATGGCCGAATACAGAAACGATTCTTCATAATTAATGAGCGGTATTTTAGTGTTATATAGCTTCTTTTTTTTTACATTGTATCCATTAACTTAGGCACGTTCATCGCTCTTAGGAAAGTATTAAAATAAGTTTCAGTATTTGGCCAAGAATACCTAAATGTTACCTAGTCAACAACCTCAATCCGTGCATTTAAGGTTTTTTATTAGTACCTAATCGAAGGTTACTTCGTTTTACAGGGTTGGTTGGTATGTCGTTTTATTTGGTCTTGCATTCCTAATTCCACCATTGGCCAGAAGATTGTGATTTGTGATATACTTACATAGGTAGATATTTAGACATTGCCATATTGATACTGCCATATTTAATGCATTTATATATTCTTGTTTCGTTTTGCAATGCTTAAACCTAAACTAATTAGGTAGGTATGTATACTTACTTACATTCAAATATTTAATAAGCATAATATAAATAACAATTATTTTATTATATAAGTAGGTATTTAATACTACATACCTATAAACTATTACTGGTGTTTTTAAAACAAACCTTAGCGTTCTCATTTTTCTCGTTAACATTTATTTTCCTTCCCTACATTAATTGTATACATCTATCTGCGTTCAGGCATCTGTTCTTGGTATTTAATAGGTAGATAAGACCTACAAGAAGTCTGTAAATAAATATACATTTATATGTAAGTATAGACTGTAGAATATTGATAATATAAAACAAATCTAAGTGACCTCGTTTTATTATTCATTATTAGGCACCTCCCTACCTATGTTAATCCTAATCTGATTCCCACACTATCAATAGGGTATTTGACTACTTTTAGAAAATCATCTTAAATTGTTAATAATGCTATGCTGAAGCTAACAAAACGTATATTTCGGCATAATTTTCAGTATTTTTCATAAAAATCGAGAAATAAATTCAAAAAAATAAATTGCCGCCGAAACGTTCCATTTGCTCTCATGACGTCACAGTTCACATTTCAAACAATGACCATTCCACATCCCATAGGTGGTGTGGACTGTGACGTCATTCGAGATCACGCAACGTTTTCGATCACGTGACCATGGCCGGAATTATAGCAATTTTATTTAATGTTTTCTAATTAAATAAAACTTTTTAGTTTTGTCGTATGGAATAATGTTTTTAGATAATAATCTTTTAGGATGACACCAAATGAAACGATATTTTTAATATAGTCAAATACCCTATTTATTCCTACCTGTTTTTATTCATTGTGAAATGAAAATATCAATAGTACAAGTCAATAGAAAAGTAGGTACTACACACAGGTAAAGTAGGTAATCGGAATTACAGGCCCCCTTTTTTTTATTTTTTTTTTTCGGATTGAGTATACTTCTGGCCAAAATGACCGTCATAATGTCACCGGGGGGGTCGGTGAGTGCGAAGCGTCGGCCGCCTGGGGGTTGCTCTAGGGCTCTTATAACGCATGGGGACTCTTCAGGGACCTGCGCTTTTGTAGGTACGACAGAAGCCTGGTAATACATACAAAATTCTTTTTAAAAACTTTATTAAAATAATATAGCACACCTAGTCTATTGGTTTGTTCACAGAATCTAAATTCTTTAACTTGTGATCATCGATCATAGGTCTTGCTTCATATGTGCAAATAGTGACTCCATGTTTGTGTCCTGGCGTCCATTCGCCTTTGAGACCAATATAATATATCCTGGTGTTTTCCGCTCCAAAGTTGCTTGGAAAATGCATAGTCAAGTGAGTAACTGACGAGAATGTGACGATTCTGAAATGAAATGTGACAATTCTGAATTCAGGGTACATTATTCTGCTTCATGGTGTACCTAGTTATTGACACTTTTATAAAGTAAGTTAGGTTTTAAAAAACCCCGCGGGAACCCTGTTTTCCGGATTAGGTAGCCTACGTCACTCTCCAAGATTTCAACAATACCCAAGCAAAAAATCACGTCAATCCGTTGCATTGTTGCTGCGTGGTCGAAGGGCAAGGAAGAGTTTCTCGGATGCGAGTGGCAAGGAATCTTATGCGATTATCCTATGCGAGAAATCGCAATAAAATTTTCGCCCGCGTATACATTACATTTATGATAACTCGGATCAGTTAAGCGATGCTCGGATTCCAGCGTCGAAAATGTGGCTCGCATTCCTGAAACTCTCGTTGTGTAACTGCGCCTTTACAAGAAGTTCTTCTTCATCATCCTATGTTTCAGCACTATTTGCTGAATGTTTGTCTACTTGAGGCCACTACTAAACGGGCCAATTCAGAGGACTGCCTCGCGCTCATATAATTATATGATACATTTCGATATTCACTAACGCGCCGCGTCGCGTCGTCCGTTCAAATAAACCTAGCCTAGGTTTATAAGAAACATCATTTGTTCAAAAAGTTTTATAGTAGTTTATTATCACCTAAGAATCAAATTTAGACACTTTTCAAAAAAGAGTAAAATACCCTATTCACACTACACGAAAAAAGTAGAGTAATCAGCACATAACTAATAATAGAATATTCAGATTAATTATTATTCTTTAATAGACAACCCTTACATAGTCAGAAAATATAAGAGTTACGCGATAGAAAGAGAGACCACTTCTAGGTAAATATAACTGTAGTTAATTAGAGCTGTGCGACCTGAATTGCACTTTATTGTGTTGTAGCTTTTGTGAAGTGAATCTTCTGTACTTGTACTATTATGTATTCTGTGGATTTACTTACTTTGGATTATATTCAAGCATACCCTCAGTATCTTTTTGTAGTTCAAACTCTTGATCTGGTGCCATAGAAACATCATCAAATGTCATATTGGGTTTATTTTTATATCTGAAAAATATAATTCAAATCGGGTAATGAAGTGTGTTCAAGATCAAATCAGAAATTAGTAGATCTGTAGTAGAATCTGAGATAGATAGATAGATTTTCTGTCAATCAGGAGCATTACATTATTTTTTATGAGTGAAGTGCATCACAATGGTAGTTTAACTCATCCAAATCTTATTCCAGTTTATAATAACAATTAATTTTTTCCCATTTTTTTCAATTTCATGAATGATATCTTTTCTCTATGCTATATCTCTATATTTTAAATAATGAATTCTACCCTATCATCATCATGAATTCTACATATACCCTAAGATCTCTTTCTTTGTTTTCATTTATGTGTAATATTTACTTTCAGATATAGTGGATTTACTATTACTAACAAGATTCACTTAGGCTTAAAATCCGAACGGCATTCCGAACCAGTGGTAGACTCATCGACGATTCAAAAGCACTTGTAAAAAAGTTTATTTGAATAAAGAACATTTCTATACTATTCTATTCTATTCTAGAGGGCAGATTGGCTACTTTTAGCGGATCGAGCGTTTTTATGGCCGTTTGCGTGCATAGCGTTTCGTGCGATTTCGCGACTCTGCGATCGAAAGCCATAAAAACGCGAACGCGTTTGCGGTAGCGGTTAGCTCTCCCTTAGCGGTTAGGGTATCATACTTACAATCTTAACTTGGCTGGGTGTGCGTCAGTATCCTCTGAAGCTATCCTTATCCCTTTCAGTTTAACATTACCAGTGAAAGGAATATTGAAAAGTAACTCTTCGTCAGCATCACTTTCAACATACTGAAACATGATACAAAAAATGGTAATCAACAAATTATAAATCCAAACAGTATTTATGGTTAATGGGTAAGTTTTGTCTTAAATTATAGCATATGAAAGGAAGAAGAAAAAGTACCTTGATATCATAAACATTGAACTTTTCTTTCATTGGATATATGCAATACTAGCTTTTACCAGCGACTTCTCCTGTATGGAGTTAGGTATTAAAAAGCCCACAGGAAGTCCTTCTTTTAAAGCCTAAGGAAGTCCTTGTTTTTAAAAGCCCACAGGAAGTCTTTGTTTTTAGAAGCCCACAGGAAGTCTTTGTTTTTAAAAGCCCACAGGAAGTCTTTGTTTTTAAAAGCCCACAGGAAGTCTTTGTTTTTAAAAGCCCACAGGAAATCATTGTTTTTCCAGGATAAAAAGTAGCTTGTAACACTCTCCAAGTTCTCATACTAGTGCCAAAAATCATGTTGATCTGTTGTTGAGTGATTGAAGGACAAACCAACATACAAGCACTCTTTCCCATTTATAATATTAATCAGGATATGTGAAATAAACCCTTAAGCCAACATAATACCTATAATACCACACAATATCATTATAATTAATATGGATGTACGAAAATATGTAAACAACACATGGGCTGCATGCAAGCAACACACACCCCTTACCAACACAATGGTGTTTGCGCTTAAACAATAAAAATTGGGTAGGTACCTCATTTCTATCTAATCTTTGATCCCAAGCCTTAAACACAGTTTTCCCCGCACCATCAACACTTTCATTCAGACATTGCAGATTGTCCTTATCAATTTTTTGAAATAGATTGTACTGTATACCTAACTCATCTGAGTCAACATGATTGTGATCATGGCCATGATCATGGCAATGGCTGTGGGGCATTATTTTTGCAAACACTTTCACAAGAGTACACTCTGAAAATAAAAAGAAAAACGAATTAAGTATTTTATAATTATTCGTAACATTCATTTATCAAAAATATAACTAAAAATAATAATAATAAAACTTTATAAGTAACACATTTGACATTTAAAACCAGAAAGTGAAATGTATTTTTAGGTTCCAATTTTTAACAGACTTAAAAAAGCAAAAAGAGGAGGTTCTCAATTCGACGCATATTTTTTTGTAGATGTTACTCCATATCTCCATCAAATCTTAACTGATTTCAATAATTTTATTTTTATTTGAAAGGGTGTATATGCAGGTAGGTTTTAAATTTGGTGAAGATTTGATCAATTTCTTCGGAGATGAAAGACGGAAACTCCTCAATGAATGAGAGGAAATTGCTCGCGATCAGAATATGTGTAGACTTGCCTCTTACCATGCCTAGTACATAACATACATACTGTATAAGCTAAATTTCTATTTATCATCTTATTTTTACAAGCTTTTATTTATCTTGCAATGTATGTTTAGGTAAAATTTTGGCTAGCGTGGCGCATTCGTTTCATCATTTCTATTTAGGCTTGCCCGACTTCAACATATGTGTACAAACTGGAATTACTTTATACTTTTCAGTGGCATTTGAAGTCAGTTTTTTTTAAGAATTTTTATATATTCTTTTTTTATTAAAATTTTATCTTCAGTTTCTTTTTGTAGTACTGTCTCTTATAAGACATTAGTAGCTATCCTATCTCCTGTACTTTGGATGCTGCTTGCTGCAAGGAATAAGTATTGAGTACTTTTCCCATACCATTGGCAAAAGCTGAAAAGCCAAGGTCAGCTATTTTCCCTTGAATTATTGGGTTGGGTATAGATATACTGGTACTCGCGTACGAGGTTGGGGGTGGGGGAGGGGGGTGGGGGGCGAGGGGGGAAGCCCCCCCCCCCACCTTTCCCCTTTAGCGGAAATGTATAGTTTTTGAGTAATGATTTTTTTTATAAATCATAACCTCACTTCTTTTACACAGGAATATTGACCTATATATTAATTATTCTGGGGTTGGGTATAGATATACTGGTACTCGCGTACGAGGTTGGGGGTGGGGGAGGGGGGGTGGGGGGCGAGGGGGGAAGCCCCCCCCCCCACCTTTCCCCTTTAGCGGAAATGTATAGTTTTTGAGTAATGATTTTTTTTATAAATCATAACCTCACTTCTTTTACACAGGAATATTGACCTATATATTAATTATTCTGTGTTAAATATACTGTTAAAACATAATATCCCTTAGCACGAGGGGGGATGGAGGTGGAGGGAGGGGAGGGGGTGATAGAACTCAATGCTCAAGTTTTTCTAGGCGGTAGAAAATAATAAACACGAAGGCTATGGCGTGAGTTGCGTTTTGTTCAAGCTACAAATCAAATGGGCTGGCTACGCCAGAAGACTCGCTCCGTCGCCCCTTCATTCAGCTTCGTTAGGTTGGGTTAGTTAGAACAATGTTGTTGTTGTTGTTAATGTTTATAAAATATAAAGAATGACAGACATGGACTGATATAGGTCGAACAGTGTGACAGAACCGAATTGGCCAACCCCGACTCCACGTAGTCTTGTCTGTCCTACCCCTAGAGTGTTTTTATGAAGCGCGAAGCCAGAAGCTCGCGAAGGAGGTCCTGAATGAAGCGAGCCTACGAGGCCGAGTGGAGCGAAGGGGGGAGGTGGCGAGCGAAGCGAGCCGGCGACCTCCGTAGCGAAACGAAGGTCGAGTAGGTGAAGCTGAATGAAGGGGCGACGGAGCGAGTCTTCTGGCGTAGCCCATTTGATTTGTAGCTTGAACAAAACGCAACTCACGCCACAGCCTTCGTGTTTGTTATAATATATAAAGAATGACAGACATGGACTGATATAGGTCGAACAGTGTGACAGAACCGAATTGGCCAACCCCGACTCCACTTAGTCTTGTCTGTCCTATCCCTAGAGTGTTTTTAAGAAGCGCGAGGCCAGAAGCTCGCGAAGGAGGTCCTGAATGAAGCGAGCCTACGAGGCCGAGTGGAGCGAATGGGGGAGGTGGCGAGCGAAGCGAGCCGGCGACCTCTGTAGCGAAACGAAGGTCGAGTAGGTGAAGCTGAATGAAGGGGTGACGAAGCGAATCTTCTGGCGTAGCCAGCCTATTTGATTTGTATCTTGAACAAAACGCAACTCACGCCATAGCCTTCGTGTTTATTATTTTCTACCGCCTAGAAAAACTTGAGCATTGAGTTCTATCACCCCCTCCCCTCCCTCCACCTCCATCCCCCCTCGTGCTAAGGGATATTATGTTTTAACAGTATATTTAACACAGAATAATTAATATATAGGTCAATATTCCTGTGTAAAAGAAGTGAGGTTATGATTTATAAAAAAAATCATTACTCAAAAACTATACATTTCCGCTAAAGGGGAAAGGTGGGGGGGGCTTCCCCCCTCCCCCCTACCCCCCTCCCCCACCCCCAACCTCATACGCGAGTACCAGTATATCTATACTTTACCCGAATTATTAGCTGGTGTTTTGGACTTTTGGATGCCAAACTTTTAACTTAAAACTAGCAGTGTTACCTCTTTCACAGGGTCACCAACGCTAAGTGCAGAAAAAGTAGTAGTAGAGTCTGTCAATAGAGGGCGCTAGAGGTAGCGATTTGAGATTTATTTCATGAAATTCAGCTTACTAGCGACAAGCGGCAATTATTTGAACTACATTGCAAGATGAAATTATGAATAGTTAGGTTAACAGATGGCGCTTTAAAAATTATAGATCAGAAGATTAACAGATGGCGCTTATTAAAAAATTGATATTTTATTTTATTTATTCATTTAATTTATATGTTTATTTTGGTTCTTTCACATGTATTATAATACTATTGGTACGTTTCAGAGTTATTTTTAAATTTCGTATTACTTAATCCCCTAACCACAGATATTATAACATCTATGTTTTGCCTGTGGTTTTAGGGTGGAACCACATCTGTGAGGATCGATTCGCATTTATGCCGATGCTATAAGACACACTTGTAAGGATCGCTACGGATCGTTACGGATCCGTAAAGATGCGTACGCATCCTTTCGGATCCGTAAGGAGGCGAAAGCCTATAAACATTGTTGTCTGCGTAGGGATGGTCGATGATGGCATCGATATTTTAATTGCTAGCTCAACCACGATATTAATCTTCTTCTACACAGAGGAAATGGATGCCAAAAATTGAAAAAGACGCCGCCATATTGAAATTCTTTGTTTTTCGACCGATTTCGTTCAAATTCGATATTTGGGCTTCCCTGTGGTCAAGAAAGAGGAAAAATAGATGCCAAAATTATAAAAAGTGACCGCCATTATGAAATTCTTTCTTATTGGACCGATTTCGTTCAAAATCGATATTTGGGCTTCCCTGGGGTCAAATCAGAGAAAATGATTGGCAAAATTATAAAAAGTCACCGCCATATTGAAATTCCTTGTTTTTCGACCGATTTCGTTCAAAATCAATATTTGGGCTTCCCTGGGGCCAAATAAGAGGAAATGATTGGCAAAATTATAAAAAGTGACCACCATATTGAAATTCTTTGTTATTGGACCGATTTCGTTCAAAATCGATATTTGGGCTTCCCTGGGGCCAAATAAGAGGAAATGATTGGCAAAATTATAAAAAGTGACCGCCATATTGAAATTCTTTTTTATTGGACCGATTTAGTTCAAAATCGATATTTAGGCTTCCCTTGGGTCAAGAAAGAGGAAACAGATGCCAAAATTTTAAAAGGTCGCCGCCATATAGAAATTCTTTGTTATTGGACCGATTTCGTTCAAAATCGATATTTAGGCTTCCCTTGGGTCAAGAAAGAGGAAATAGATACCAAAATTTTAAAAAGTGACCGCCATATTGAAATTCTTTGTTATTGGACCGATTTCGTTCAAAATCGATATTTGGGCTTCCCTGGGGCCAAATAAGAGGAAATGATCGGCAAAATTATAAAAAGTGACCGCCATATTGAAATTCTTTTTTATTGGACCGATTTCGTTCAAAATCGATATTTGGGCTTCCCTGGGGTCAAATAATAGAAAATGATTGGCAAAATTATAAAAAGTCGCCGCCATATTGAAATTCTTTGTTATTGGACCGATTTCGTTCAAAATCGATATTTAGGCTTCCCTTGGGTCAAGAAAGAGGAAATAGATGCCAAAATTTTAAAAAGTGACCACCATATTGAAATTCTTTGTTATTGGACCGATTTCGTTCAAAATCGATATTTGGGCTTCCTTGGGGTCAAATAAGAGGAAATGATTGGCAAAATTATAAAAAGTGACCGCCATATTGAAATTCTTTGTTATTAGACCGATTTCGTTCAAAATCGATATTTGGGCTTCCCTGGGGTCAAATAAGAGGAAATGATTTCCAAAATTATATTAAAAAGTCGCCGCCATATTGAAATTCTTTGTTATTGGACAGATTTCGTTCAAAATCGATATTAAGGCTTCTCTGGGTTCAAAGTTGTTCGTGGTTTAGATTTTTAGTTCGCGTACGTCGATGATATTTTAGTTTCTTCAAAAGATAGCGAACAGCATGCAAAACATTTACGTATTCTTTTCAAACGTTTTTGAAGGATACGGTATACTTAATAACGAGAAGAATGGCATTTTAATGTTCCAGAGGTTCGTTTCCTTGGATACAAAATAAGCGCTCCCGGGATTGGCTCTCCTGCTGACCGCATTAAGAGTTTACAGGATTTTCCTCTACCTAAAACAGTACAGGGATTTACAAGATAATATGATTAATTTTTATCGAAAATTTCTCCCTAGCATAGCGCGACTTCAAGCAACATTAATAGATGCTTTATCAAAAATTCAAGATAAAAGTGCTAAACCTTTTACTGGGACTCCCGATTTAGAGCGTATTTTTAATATTTACAAAGAAAGTTTAGCTTATGCAAATCTTAAGTTAAAAATTAAATTTATTTTTAGTTTTTTATTTCTTTTTAATGTGGTGTGCAATAAAGTGTTTTTCATTCATTCAAATCGGTTCAGGTTTAGCTCACCCAGTTTTAAATGTTAGATAAGGGTTATTTACAGATGCATCGAGCTCTCATGTCGGTGCATGCCTTCAACAAGAAGTGAAGCAGAGCTGGCAACCTATAGCATTTTTCAGTAAAAAGCTGACTACCAAGCAATCATCTTGGCCGGCTTATTATCACGAATTATTAGCCATTTATAAAAGCGTGCAGCATTTTAGGCATATTCTTGAAGCCCGTCCTGCAACGATCTATAATGATCTGTATGATCCCTACTTAACGTTTTCACTCAAAAGCATGAAAAATCCCGCCTATTCAGCTTAAGCAAAAAGTTTTTATTTCGGAGTTCACTACTGACAAACCACATGTCAAGGGAGCTGAGAACCCTGTCGAAATTTGCTAGGGTCTTCTTGGTTGAGACGGACGGCTAGAAAGGGGTGGTTTTGGAGGCCGTACCTAGCTTAGGATAGTTAGCCGGGTTGTCTAGTTAGACATGGAAATTTTGGGTTCCATCCTTGTTACGTAACTATTACAATGTACCCTCCTTTGTGTAGGTAGTTATTTTTATTGATAGAAGGCGATTGCTGAGAATGATGTTCTGTTCTGATATTGTGTGTGATTCCTTTTATTAGACGCTCGGCGATGAGGGGGGTGCCGTCATACTTTTAAAACTTATGGCAAACATTTCCTCTTTCTTGACCACAGGAAGCCGAAATATCGATTTTGAATATCGATTTTGAATTTCAATATGGCGGTGACTTCTTAAAATTTTGGCATCTATTTTCTCTTTCTTGTCCCAAAGGAAGCCTAAATATCGATTTTGAACGAAATCGGTCGAAAAACAAAGAATTTCAATATGGCGGTCACTTTTTATAATTTTGCCAATCATTTCCTCTTATTTGACCCCAAGGAAGCCCAAATATCGATTTTGAACGAAATCGGTCCAATAAAAAAGAATTTCAATATGGCGGTCACTTTTTAAAATTTTGGCATCTATTTCCTCTTTCTTGACCCAAGGGAAGCCTAAATATCGATTTTGAACGAAATCGGTCGAAAAACAAAGAATTTTAATATGGCGGCGACTTTTTATAATTTTGCAAATCATTTCCTCTTATTTGACCCCAGGGAAGCCCAAATATCGATTTTGAACGAAATCAGTCCAATAACAAAGAATTTCAATATGGCGGCGACTTTTTTAATTTTTGGCATCCATTTCCTCTTACTTGACCCAAGGGAAGCCTAAATATCGATTTTGAACGAAATCGGTCCAATAACAAAGAATTTCAATATGGCGGCGACTTTTTATAATTTTGCAAATCATTTTCTCTTATTTGACCCCAGGGAAGCCCAAATATCGATTTTGAACGAAATCGGTCCAATAACAAAGAATTTCAATATGGCGGCGACTTTTTTAATTTTTGGCATCCATTTTCTCTTATTTGACCCCAGGGAAGCCCAAATATCGATTTTGAACATAATCGGTCCAATAACAAAGAATTTCAATATGGCGGTCACTTTTTAAAACTTTGGCATCTATTTCCTCTTTCTTGACCCAAGGGAAGCCTAAATATCGATTTTGAACGAAATCGGTCCAATAACATAGAATTTCAATATGGCAGCGACTTTTTATAATTTTGCAAATCATTTCCTCTTATTTGACCCCAGGGAAGCCCAAATATCGATTTTGAACGAAATCGGTCCAATAACAAAGAATTTCAATATGGCGGTCACTTTTTATAATTTTGCCAATCACTTCCTCTTATTTCACCCCAGGGAAGCCCAAATATCGATTTTGAACGAAATCGGTCCAATAACAAAGAATTTCAATATGGCGGTCACTTTTTAAAATTTTGGCATCTATTTCCTCTTTCTTGACCCAAGGGAAGCCTAAATATCGATTTGAACGAAATCGGTCCAATAACAAAGAATTTCAATATGGCGGCGACTTGTTATAATTTTGCAAATCATTTCCTCTTATTTGACCCCAGGGAAGCCTAAATATCGATTTTGAACGAAATCGGTCCAATAACAAAGAATTTCAATATGGCGGCGACTTTTTATAATTTTGCAAATCATTTCCTCTTATTTGACCCCAGGGAAGCCCAAATATCGATTTTGAACGAAATCGGTCCAATAACAAAGAATTTCAATATGGCGGTCACTTTTTATAATTTTGCCAATCACTTCCTCTTATTTGACCCCAGGGAAGCCCAAATATCGATTTTGAACGAAATCGGTCCAATAACAAAGAATTTCAATATGGCGGTGACTTTTTACAATTTTGCCAATCTTTTCCTCTTACTTGTCTTCTGGGAAGCCTAAATATCGATTTTGAACTAAATCGGTGTAATAACAAAGAATTCCAACATGGCGGAAAAGTGGCACCTGTGTTAGCATACATACTTGAGATAAAAACGAATTTCATCGATATATCGATATTTTTTGGCACTTCATGCTTTTCCCTAGTTGCCGAAGACGCTTTCGCACGCGTAAGGATCCTTACGGATCCGTAAGGATCCTTACGGATCCGTAAGGATCCTTTCGGATCCGTTCGCGTCCGTAAGGATCCGTTCGCATCCTTACGGATCCGTAAGGATGCGAAAGGATCCTTTCGCATGCGAAACGTGAGCTACACTTGTAAGGATTTGCACTTTTAGGTACAAAAAATGCGAAAGCCGAATCGATGCGAAAAGCCGAATTGATCCGTTCACGTTTCTATGGAATTTGACAGTTTTGTATGGGCGAAATCCGAAACGATCCTCACAGATGTGGTTCCACCCTTACGATCCCCGTCGATGACAAAGCAATATTGCCAGTGTGAGTTGCGAACTATGTTCGCCGGACCCTTAATTGAAAATTATAGTTATAATACATGTCTGCTAAAATTAGGTACTTACATAGAAGTTTTATTATTATTGTGATTGCAGGTTAAGTTCAATAATGTTTTTTTTTCACATCATGAAAAAAAAATGGCTGATTTTATGTATAATTCGTAAATGTATGATTGGTAGGTATATGATGAATAATATTATGGCACTAAAAACTATATTAAATATGAACGTTTTGTTATTTTCAATAATTAAATTATTTTAAGTATTATTAGTTTTTCGTATTAAATCAAGTGGTCGCCGACTAGACAAGGGGTCGGTCGTAACTCGTAAACTACCAAATGTCGTCGCTAACTTGCATTTCACGTAGTTTTTATAATTTAACTAGCTGACGCCCGCGACTTCGTCCGCGATGTTTAAATAGGTAAATGGGATAAAATGTAGGCTAAGTATGTGTTAAGTCAGGATATAATTTAGCAGGCTATCTCCATTCCAAATTTCAGTCAAATCCTATATAAACATGCTACATGCTCTAAAGGGCCATATTGATCTATATTAAATGCACAATTTATTTAAGGTACATAATGGAATAAGGATTAATACTGTATTGCTTAAAATCGCTTCGTAAATAAGCCATTATTTCTCGTAAAAAGTACCTAAAGGCTAAAAAATGGTTATTGTGAGTTATCCCTAAGAGATAGACATAGTTATATAACTTCGCGGACTTTTTTGTAGACCTTTTTAAGGTGTACAATACTGTAGTCACAGACCTTATAATACTGCTGTAGTACATTATTTTGATCTATCTAGGGTAGGGTAGGGTTCAGCCAGCGTTTGCAATGTAAGCGCAAAAAATGTGTTTATTTACGACATCACATTAAAAACCTCTAAAATTATCAGTGTTTCTCTACTATATTATGCATGTTATAAACATAAAAACCTTCCTCTTGAAACACTCTATCTATTAAAAAAACCCGCATCAAAATCCGTTGCGTAGTTTTGAAGATCTAAGCATACATAGGGACAGACAGACAGACCGACAGACAGACAGCGGGAAGCGACTTTGTTTTATACTATGTAGTGATAAGTAGGTACATTGACCTAAAAAGTTGAATACTGCGCCATATATTATCTGCGCCACATCTGCGCTAATCCTATTTTGCCTATTTTCTTACTATCTTGCGAAATTGCGAAAAACGAAATAATTAGTCTAGGCAATGAAGCTAGTGGACCCCAACAGCAATTCTTCAGGCGATGAAACTTTACAGAATGATAAAGTATCAGTAGTTAAACGTATTTTATAAATATCCAAAAAAAAATTTGAACGGAAGTTAGGTATTTTTACCTAAACTCTTTTATGCTTAATATCTCAGTTCGACAAAATGCTCGGTCAAAACTTTCTTCACCTGAAACATCCATGTAAAGTCTAGAAACAAAATATAAAATATCCAAAATATACTCCTAGTTGAAACCACCAAATTTTGAAAAATAAGTTTTTTTAATGTAACTTGCAGCGAAAAATTGCTCTGTGATTTTTTTTCACTGGAATGTCCTTTTATAGCCGTTTTGTACCTACAACTTGAAAATCCAAACAATATACCAAGAGACTATATTTTTTTCAACTACCCTTTTACTCAAAGTGCAAAATTTCTCCATCCATTTTTTTAATATATATGATTACAATTATTTTTTTTGTATCAAGTATCAAAATATCCAAAAAAATAATCAAGCGCATTAAAAACTATAAAAATTTTAGAAAGAAATATTTTATATTTAATCCATCAAGGGAAGCAGGAGCGTGGTGAGTTGACGTAATGGTCCGGGAGCCAGTGACAGATTTTCATGACCAAGTCCCTCCCAATTAAAACTTCGTGAAATGCATTAGGGATTTATATTATGAATATTCGCGACCGTCAGCTGCGACTCCGTGGGTGGGGCGGGCAGTGGCAGCCTCCAACGCATGGAGAAAAAAAAAGTTTTTTAGTCATTTCCTCCCATTTGAAAATTTGACAGATTATAATTTACCTAATATTTTGAAGGAAAATTAAAGTCAGCTGACCATAACATG
Organism: Oeneis ivallda; assembly: GCA_029955525.1. Lineage (NCBI taxonomy): Eukaryota > Metazoa > Arthropoda > Insecta > Lepidoptera > Nymphalidae > Oeneis > Oeneis ivallda. The sequence goes on along the minus strand of JARPMR010000002.1, from coordinate 15,156,673 downwards.
GTGGACCATGTTATGGTCAGCTGACTTTATTTCTTTTCTATATATCTGATATCTGAGTCGCAGCTGACGGTCGCGAATATTCATAATATAAATCCCTAATGCGTTTCACGAAGTTTCGCTCGCGAGGAAATAATTGACCGAATTTGTACCTGGCTCCCGGACTATAACGAGACTTCATCTATTCAGTGACGAGACTGACATTAGTATCTGCCTTTTGTGACGCGAGCCAGTACTCGATAATCGAATGTGTCGTTGAGCCGACAATTTTCAATCAAAAACTTTTGGCAACTACAGTGACTGTGTCGGTCAAATGGTTCTGAACCATATTGTCATGGTATTAAAGCGAAAAATCGCACACAGATCTAAAACTAGTTTAAATGCTGAGACAAAAACTGCTTTACACTAGCGGCACGCTATGAGGGCCGGTTTGACGTTTGTCCGCTCATGAAGTTCCGTATTAATTGATAACGACTTTGAAGGAAATAATTGTATTACTTTATTGACGATAGTGATGTGCAGAGATTCATAAATTTTATCGAATGTAGTTTTAGGTTTAGGACTCAAAATTTATTTATTAAATTGATTTCTAAAATGTATACAAGTGTAGAAAAATCAGTTTGCACCATTTAAGGGGTGAATGTACTTGTGAATATGAACAATTTTCACTATGTGGACAAACCTCTGAAATCGCAAAAAAATATCAGCTGTTTCATACAAAAGGTAAAATTTTTATTTTTATATGATATATACCACAACTCGGCATTTGGTTTTCTAAATTGAAAATTTTTAAAAATGGAATCTAATACGATCGTCACATAGGATCGCTGGCTAGCACAACTACTACCTCCGGCAAACTCGCGTCAATGCTCAATGCAAAACAAAGCAGTTTCGAATTGACGTTGCTTCGAAAAGTATAAACTGTCAGTGCAATGCGATTGTGATATAGTTTTGACCTGGCTTTGGATTTCAAATATTGATACTGCATTACTGTTGACCCTTGCTCGTTAATTTGGACTCTGTTCAAGCCCTTTGTTGTGGATTTCGTCGATATGACCGAACGTACGCAGAGAACTGTTCTAAATAGTCAGACACGTGAGTTCGTAATACGCCTTCGTAACTATATCGATCGTGAAGCTCAAAATGGAGGGCCAATTTTACCTATAACGTCAGTGGTTGAACGCGTAGCTGATGCGCTTAATATTGGACAACGAACTGTTAGACGGATAACTAAAAAAAAATATGGCGAGACTGGCACAGAAGAAAATAAACTTCACACACCAAAAAAGAGAAAACGAGCAAAACCAGTCGTAGGCATCGATAGCTTTGATGCCGATGCTATCCGAAGACATGTTTACGGCTACTATTTACAGAAGGAGTATCCAACAAGAAAAAAGTTGGTGCATTCACTGAAGGAAGCTGGATTATTCTTCGGTGGGGAAAGTTCTTTAACGAAGATTTTGAAGACCATTGGATTTCGATACAAAAAATGTAACAAACGCAAAATATTGATGGAAAGATTTGATATAGCGATGGCAAGGTATACTTTTTTACGGCAAGTGAAAGAAATTAAAAATTGGCAAAATGTTGTGTTCTTGGATGAAACATGGCTTAATGCTAACCATACTGTAGGCCGTTCTTGGAACGATGACACAGCAGCATCTACTTCCAAAGTTCCTGTAGGAAAAGGATCGCGACTTATAATTTGTCACGCCGGAACCATCAACGGGTTTGTCGAAGGTTCTCTCATGGCTTTTGCGTCAAAAACCACTGGAGACTATCATGAAGACATGAATGGAGAAAAGTTTACTGAATGGTTTACCTCAATGTTGTGTAGCCTCCCTGAACCATCTATTATAATTATGGACAACGCCCCATACCACTCGATGCAAATTGACAAGCCACCTGCCCAATCCCAAAAGAAAGCTGATATCGTCGCATGGCTTCGTAAAAATGGCGTAGATGCAAACATGAATATGTTAAAAGCGGAATTAGTACGTCTTTTAAAAGAAAACAAACCAACCAAGATCCGACACGTCATTGACGAAATAGCATTAGAACATGGGCACAGAGTTATACGGTTACCGCCTTACCATTGTGAGTATAATGCGATTGAGTTGGTGTGGGCTCAAATTAAGGGATATGCTGCAAGACACAATACAGAACCCCCATTTACCACAAAAAAAATGCTAAAATTATTAGAAGAAGCTTGTGAACATGTGACTAAAGGAGACTGGGAAAAGGTTGTGAATAGAACTGTTAAATTAATAAGGGAAGATTATGAAAGAGATGTGAAAATAGATAATATTATAGAAAACGAACATATAATTATTAATGTAGGTGATGATAGCAGTGACGACAGTGAAAATAGTAGTATGGACGAATCTGATTAATTATGGCCTTTTGTGGCACCTTTTTTGGTATCTTTTGTATTCATATGTTTCTTGTGTGCATATAAAGTATGTATATTCATTTTCATTCAAATATTCAGTTCGTTCAAATAAATTAAATAAACATATACATTTTTGTTTTATTAAACCTATTTAATCAGGTACAAAAACAAAACTTAATTGTTTTTTGTTCGAGAATAAATTGACATTCCACATCACTATTGTAATGTGTCAAACCGGCCATCATAGCGTGCCGCTAGTGTAAGAGTGTATAATAATATGCAATTTTGTATTTTAAGTAACTTGTAATTAGGTAAAAAATAGTACGTCGTCAAAAGTACGTCGCGCGTCTATCACTCTATTTCTCACTCACGAGAAAACGATAATTTGCCATCCCGCTCGAAAAGGGGCACAAAATCCATATCATAGCGACATTACTGCACAATTTTAAGGGCGCTAATGCAAATCCGTTAAACTATTGGAGTTTTCGGATCATTTTGTAACTAATTCGAACAAAATACAATGGAACTAAAAACTACTACACACAGAGATTGGTCCTTTATCTCCAATTTTTGGTTTTGGTTTGGTGAAAAATCTTTCTTTTTAGTACTATAAAAATGATTTTTCGTCACCTCTTCACACCGAAAATTGATGATTTAGGAGCGAGTTTAGTTAGGTTTAGGTACATTTTTTCTGCATAACATACCAATTTTGAAAAGAGCTGACTTTCTTGCCGGCTCTTCTCAGCAGAATCTACTTTCCGAACCAGTGGTAGAATCACGACGTGCCATAAGAGCCACAGGTTGGCCTACGTGAAATAAATTTGAATTTGAAAGAAATGGATATTATTATTTTATAAGTTGTTATGGCTATTTTTAACTGACTCAAAAAAAAGGAGCAGGTTATCAATTCGACGTTTTTTTTGTGCCGATGTTACTCCATAACAAGGAGTGAGCAGGAGCGTGATGACGTCACAAGACCCGACTTTGCTCACGGCGACGTGAGCCTGTAGATAGTCCATAGAGCCTTTTTAACATACATACTTAACAAGATCGCGCCATAAAAGGTAAAAAAAAATTTATACTTTGTTTATAATAATTATTTTACTTTACAACATTACTTGGATTTTTCAGTTTTTGTTCAAGTATAAAAAATTATTATAAACAAAGTATAAATATTTTTTTAACTTTTATGGCGCGATCTTGTTAAATATTTATGTAAAAAAGGCTCTACGAAGCTAAAATTTTTTACGACAATTATTTAAACATTTTTTTCACTTACAATTAAGACGGAAGTTCGAGAAAATTTTGTTAGTTAACAATTGTTTAACTTGTTGAAAAATTAACTTTAAGTAAAATTTCCAACGAGAATAAATTATTTATAGTGTTCAAAACACACCATAATTTTTTCAAATTTTTAAAAAATATTCAATACCATAAATAAATTAATTAATGTGCCGTACTCGCTTTTGACGCCGCGCGCGCAACCTAAAAATGTCGCGCGCAGACCTATTTTCAGCGTTAAATTAAAATTATAAATAATGGAGATAGAGTTCCGTGAGTTCGGAGTTTTTTATTGAAAATTTCCTCTTCTTTTAGAATCTTTTTTTGAAATTTCTTAAATATTAATAGTTTATGAAATATTGGCAAAAAACAAAATGCCATTTTTTTTCATCTTTAATTGTTTATAACTTTTGCAATTTTTTATGTGCTAATACACTCTTTTGGAACATTTTTCTAGGCATCATTCCGGATCCAATGAGCTATCGCACATAATTTTAAGACCAGTATCTCTATTTTGTACCATTTTGAACTTGTCAACTAGACTATTAGAGCCACTTTATGAGCAAGTGTGTTAAAAAAAGTTTTTAGTTTCTACACATTATGTTGACATTGGGCGTGTTTTTATGCTCGCCCGACTTCAGAATGAGGCATTAGAATTGAAAAGTTGGATCCAGAAATTATTGGGGAACCATCTCGAGAATTTTTTCTAGCAAGTGAAATAAAAATTATCCAAATCGGTTCAGAAATCTCTAAGAAACCGTTGTACATACAACACACGGTGTTTTAGGATCCCTAAAAAGTGTCATGCTCTTTTTATTTATTGTATTGTATTCATTCATAATACACGAATTTATCTATCTATCTTCTTCTATATAAATAAAAATGAATGTTGGTAAGCGCATAACTCAAAAATGGACGAACCAATTCGGTTAATTTATTTTTTTGTATGTTCCTTAAGTTCCACGGAAGGTTTTAATACAAAAAAAAAAACAAAAAACTAAATTCACGCGGACGAAGTCGCGGGCATCAGCTAGTCTATATAAATAAAAATGAATGTTGGTAAGCGCATAACTCAAAAATGGATGGACCAATTCGGTTAATTTATTTTTTTGTATGTTCCTAAGTTCCACGGAAGGTTTTAATACAAAAAAAAAACAAAAAACTAAATTCACGCGGACGAAGTCGCGGGCATCAGCTAGTCTTGAATAAAAACAGTATGTCACTTTTTTAGGGATCCTAAAATACCGTGCATAAGTTAAAAAAATAAGTGCTGAATTGAGAGCCACTTCCTTTTTGGAAGTCGGTTAAAAAGGTTTTGGTAACAAAGTAATCAATGAAGCTTTTGCCAAAAAACAATTGTTTTTAAGCATTATAGAGCGTCATAATTTTTTATACTTTTTCAAAATAAAGATGTTATTTTTTGGTTGTTTGAAGCAGATACATATTATTTTATTTTCAGTGAAGGAAATGAATATTAGTTAATATAAGCTGTTATGGCAATTTTATGTTGTTTTTGTTTAAATTTTCCCAAAATAAACTAATTCGGAGAAACAAATTATGCTTAAGGGCCCTTAATTAAACTATTGAAATAGCTCATTAATTATCTGGAAGCTAAGTCGCTACAATTAGTGGTTGTATAAATAAATTAATGTTGAGGTACACATTTATGTTTATTATTTAGCATCGTCACAGACTTTATAATACTGTGGCATCGTAGAAGTCATGTAGTAATATATTATTTGTGAAGTCGCTTCGCTCGCGCACGCTAAACTATACCCAATGATTCAAGCATTAAGGTACATTATCGCGAAAACGCAGTTTAGATTTCAAAAACTCTGTTTCAATATCGATGTTCTTCGTGATATTTTTTTTGGATATTTAGGATAAGTGTGTAAATGTGACTACCTACTATGTTAAAAAAAAGAAATTGGATAGAGAAATTTTTCATTCCGAGTTATAAACAATTTTCAGTTGAAGTAAGATAAATAGATTTTGGTATGGATTTTTTTTTGGATTTTCTTACACGTTATGCTAAATTACATTTTAAGGACATTTGAAAATAAAAAATTGACTGAGCAATTTTCTGGTCGAAATTACGGACAAAAAAAGGAAACCTCTTTAAAAAATGACAGTTCCGTTTGAAAAAAGTTTTGGATTTTTATCAAGTACCTCTTATTAAGGCTAATAATTAGTTTGGTAAAAAAAAATTGGACGGAGAAATTATTCTTTTCAAAATATTAAGCTATTTGTACTTTTAGGTATAAATACCCAACTTCCGCATGGATTTTTTTTTGGATATTTTTGTGTAAATTTTGGATCATCCCATACTACAACCCTGCCAAGTTTCATTGACTGAGGATTTGATGCGGGGGTCTCCATACAACAAACCGCCCCATTGCCTAGTCTATAATTGTGATATTGTCCGAGCTGGCAACCTCGCAATACGTTCTAGGTATATCGTATACGAAAATAGACACTATTTCCATTCATGTTAGAACGATATCGCTGTGAAAAAAATACAAACACTTCCGAATATTCTATTGTAGGTACTTGCATACGCCATCGATTAGCGTTTTCATAACTGCAACGACAACAAAAGAACGTCATCTATCGGGGCTCGATCAAACTGTTCCCTAGAGCGCCATCTAATTGTAATCATATTAACTGTTATGAAGCTGCTCGCTACAACAGCGCCATTAATTCCCGTTTTAGCCATCGGGTGGTCCACCCGAGCAATTTAACAGTGTGTCGTTTCTTTGTTCCTGATGGAGTATCTGTACGTCAGTATTATAAAGTCTGTGCCTCTTTGAATGGCTGGGCCTTCTAGACATATTGAGACAAGATAAAATAGATAATGGGCCACATCCCATGAGTTTCAGCTACAACCAACCGGAACATTAGAAGTATTCTAGATGCCTTTCTGTATGTCTGTGGACCCAGCACTATGGAAACCAGTGATGGAAACTGTCTGTAGGTGGGTTACACAATTGCACTTTCAACTGCTATGCTACTTGTGTGGATAATCTGGTATCCAACACAAACAACTATTTGTGCTTCCTCAGTCAACTAAGCAGTCATTCAGTCATATCATCAGTTCCGTTGCGTCGGGTCTTGTCTTGATTGCGCTAAGTCATTAATTATTATAAGGCCGCTCTTATAATGAGGTCCGCGGGCATGAGGTTCATTTATCCCACAATATTTCGTACCTTTATCTAACCTACTAGATGATGCCCGCGACTTCGTCCGCATTGATAATGGATTTTTAATTCCCGCGGGAACTCCATTTTCCGAGATAATATGTAGCCTATGTGTTAATCCTGGGACCCATCCTATTTTGTACCCTAAATCCAATAATTAGCCACAAAATGCAAAAAAATAAGTACCTACCATGTACAAGTAACGACGATTGACGAGTACAACTGATGATTTTCCAGATGTAGGTATTACTTTACTCTATGCCGATGATGAGCTTATTTGTACAATAAAAACCTCCTATACAAATTATTTAAAGTGCATAAAATTCCGACTATCACTGAAATAGAGAATTAACAGAGAATTACTATGAACGCGATAGGTATTTATTTACTCCATCCATATTTCTTCTTCGTTTGTTTTTTACTCTTTGTGAACGCGTTTGTCAGGCGGAATCGGAATCACAGATCAAAGTCTATCCTTCTTGTTCCTGGTCTGTGGTCTATCCAGGTCTATCACAATCACAGAGACTGAAATTAATGACTGAAATCATAGACCACGAACACTATGATACTGAAATTATTATAATAGCACCTCGGACGAAGGATTGATCCTTCGTCCGAGAATAGCACCATCACAATCCTTCATAAAATATGTTTGTGCAAATTCACACATTCACAACATAAATAATAGTAATATTCTCTTTGACAACAAAACACACCACAGAAAACACACTTGATTAGTGATTACCACAGGCCATAGAACTAGGAATTACGACAGTCTTCCTATTTGTATGCCACAGGCCACCACCCCATGGAACAAGGAATTACGACTACGTGTAAGGCAACCCAAGGGCCACCCTTATTAGTCATGGTAGGGATGTTATTTAAGTTGGAAGACAAGGGTCTGCCCGCGAAATTCAAATTTAATTTGGTTTTTCGCAATTTGTAGACTAATACGACAAAGTAGGCTTATGGCCTTCTAATTGCGCCAGTGGAATTATCATCTTCACAGGTTTACATAAAAATCTTTACTTGAAAGTGACCTGTTTAAGAAATTAATCAAAATACTGAGTTGGACGTGTTACTCACAAATTAGTCGATATTTTGATTAATTACTTAAACTGGACACTTTCAAGTAAAAATTTTTATATAAACCTGTGAAGATGATAGGTACTGCCATCGTCGCAATTAGAATGCCATAAGCCGCTTATGGCATTCTAATTGCGACGATGGCAGTACCTATCATCTTCACAGGTTTATATAAAAATTTTTACTTGAAAGTGTCCAGTTTAAGTAATTAATCAAAATATCGACTAATTTGTGAGTAACATGATAAGCCTACTTTGTCGTATTAGTTGACAAATTGCGAAAAACCAAATTAAATTTGAATTTCGCGGGCAGAACCATGTCTTCAACCTTAAAAAAAAATAATGTACTCTGACCATGAACCTATACACAAACCTTATTTCTAATGAGATATAGTATAATAGTACGCGATCCAGTTTACACGAAGTTGTATGTACAATAAATCCGTGACTCTGACCCACAGAGTAACGTTTTAAGTAGTAACTAATACCTAATCTGTGGTAACGTTATAATACTCTCTGTCTCTGTTGTCTGTGTCCAGTATTTCTCGCTGTGTTTGTGCTATAATCTGTGATTCTGAATCATTTGATCATAGATTAGGGACCGTAGTATTTACACTACGTTCCAGGAGTGTAAAGTATTCTGTGCACATTCTGTGATCTATAAATAGGGTATTTGACTATATTTAAAAATATCGTTTCATTTGGTGTCATCCTAAAAGATTATTATCTAAAAACATTATTCCATACGACAAAACTAAAAAATAAAGTTTTATTTAATTAGAAAACATTAAATAAAATTGCTATAATTCCAGCCATGGTCACGTGATCGAAAACGTTCCGTGATCTCGAATGACGTCACAGTCCACACCACATATGGGATGTGGAATTGTCATTGTTTGAAATGTGAACTGTGACGTCATGAGAGCAAATGGAACGTTTCGGCGGCAATTTATTTCTCGTTTTTCATGAAAAATACTGAAAATTATGCCGAAATTTATGTTTTGTTAGCTTCAACATAGCATTATTAACAATTTAAGATGATTTTCTAAAAGTAGTCAAATACCCTATTATGATCTATGGCCGGCGTTACCAACCGTTACCGTTTTCGCCTTTTAGGCTATCTCGAAGGGTGTCGGGGCGACCAAAAATTGCGATTGGCGACTGGTCGCCATTTAGGCTAGTTCGGAAAAAATAGGGCGAAAAAAGGGTGATTTTTACAATGTGCTCAAATAATAGACACGTTAAGTCTCGTAAGCAATATTATGCAGGTAATGAAACGTATAATGTTTTTGTGTTCAAGATCAAGTACATATTTTAAGTATATGGTATAACACATACACGACTGAACGCGCAACAAGCCTATCTATCTGTTTCATAAATTAGAAATACGTTAGAGAGAGAGAGAGGCACGACACAAGGCGTCACGTGACTTCATGGCTCCGATTCTGTAACTTAGTGCCTTCCACTTCCTTCAACCTTCAATGGATAAAAAATATACCTATGTCATTTTTTGATAGGCACTGAGTTACTGAATCGAGGTCCATGACTTTGTGAAAAATGTCGGTCGAGTGAGGTTCTTCACCCATTCTTTAACTATTCATTTGTCTATTAATCAAAATCAAATTCGGTATAGGTACAAAATTCAAAAGTATATCCAATTCATAAGTTTTTGCGTCGCTTTATTTAAGCTTTTGTTGCTTGATTGCTTTTGTTGGGATAGAGTGAATTAGGAGTAAAATATAATAATACAGAAAACAATTATTGTCTTTTTTTGACGTGATAATATCTTATAAATCGATAACACCGGCTACTCGCACGAAAAAGTGACACGTTCCGCCTAGCCCTTTCAGTAATAAACCAACACAGGAGAAGAATTGACGCGCGTACCCCTCTGTAAGTTGGGTATGAGCAGTGCTCATACTCGTTATATAAAACTGTTTGACTCGAGTCACGCGCCTGTCAACTACGTATGGTTAGCGGGGAATGAGCTCCGCTATAAATGCCGAATATGAGAGTATTTTATTCTAAAAAAATATTTAAAAAATCCAGTTTACTAAAGGATAACATTTATTTACTTCTCATGTATTATTTTATCCAAATAATGCAATACTTATGCAGAAAACTTAAGAAAACTGTCGATCTGAAAATGTTGCTACTTAATCGTACATGAAATAATTTGGGGAAAATATTGAAAATTAATCTTCCTACTTACTATTCGTTTAGAGACCTTTTTCATGAACTGCATTATAAATTGATCCCATAGAATTAAAATCACGATAGAATAGGAAGGGGTGAACGACTAATTTATAAGCTTTAAGTAAAATATGACTAGATATATAAATACGAACTTTGATCGTCTGTGGGATTATCAAATAATGATAAAAATTCTTTCTATAAAACCAACTTTAAACGCCACTACAAAGTATAAAACAATTTTAATTTGTACATGTATGTTGAAGTCGGGCGGGCCTAAATATAAATGATGAAACCAATACGCGACGCTAGCCCAACTTTGCCCGATCGGCGTATGAAGTCGGTTTTTTAAAGATATTTTTTTTTTACATTATTATTTTAAGCTTTTTAGTGTATATCTCTGATCGCGAGCAATTTGCTCTTAATCATTGAGTTCCTTCCTCCATTACCGAAGATATGAATCACCTTCTCTTCACCTTTTAAATAGGCCCAACCTTATTATGCGTTCTTTCAAAAAAAAATTGAAATCGGTTCAGATTTGACGTAGTTATGGAGTAACATCTAACATTATATCAACAACAATTTATATGGGAACCACCTCTGAAGTATGCCCTACTAAACAAACAAAATTTCAAATTCCATTCATTATTTGGCGGAATAATTGCGTAACAAATATACCAAAAAATTCGAATTGAGAACCTCCTCCTTTTTTGAAGTCGGTTAAAATGATTGCATTATTATAACGATCGCAATGGTGTCTGATTGGCTGGTACTCTCCCACTATTGTTTAAAATGCATTGATGCAGCTAGAGCTCCATAAACTCAGCGAATTCATAAAATTAGTGTTTTTACTCAATTATTTCAAAAGTTATAGGTATATATTTCCATATAACCAGTGTGGTATAATTTTCTAAATATATAAAATGAAAAGGTGACTGACTGACTGATCTATCAACGCACATCTACTATGACGTAGGCATCCGCTAAGAAAGGATTTTTACAAATATAATACAAAAAAATAATGAAAACGAGACTAAAAAATTGTTTAATAATAATGATTAGTTCCACGTAAGTCTTTCTTAGTCGAAAATTAGGACTTTAATTTTATGAAGTCGGCCACACCGCAATAAAATTAGGGCTGGACAGCAAGATTTCATATGTCGATATTGGTGGGGGGATTGTATAAATTATTTATACCGAGATATTTTTATCGTCTTACTAATGGTTCATTGACGAAAAAAAATAATTTAAATTCTATACATATTATTTGGTTCATTAAAACTTGGCAATTGAATTAAAGTACCCATACTTCTTATTCATCGCGCTAGGTTTACCGGAAAGCTAAATAGCTTGGCGGTGTTTTATAACAGATGGGGTGGCCACTATAGCCATGGCGGCAGCCTAGCATTACAAACAAATATACACTTCGTTCAGATGAAGTAGATGAAAAAAATAAGCTTTCCAAGTAAAGTGTGTAGGTACAACTTTTAACTTACCAATCATAACTTTAAATACAATTTTTTTTTAGGGTTCAGTTTTTACTTTTTATGTTTCCTCCATGCTGGACTGAGAGAATATTATTCAACGCTGGAAAACGATCTTGTAAATCGAAAAAGTGAACTTTAAACCAGAGCCAATAACGTTTTAAAAAATCATAACAGCTCATAATAAGCTATCAGGAGCAGATTTTTTTCAAAAATCATATTTTTTAATGTAACACATCAGATGATACTAATTATATAATTCTAAAGTAGTAGTTTTTCAATTTCAAGAAGCAATGTTGCTGTAACTTGGTATTTGAAACATATGAAACCACGAAATAACTCTAAACTCTGAAATGCTGATTATGATGTATCTATTTTTAAGGAAACATGATGTAGTCCTAACAGTTTGTACTTAATATACTTTTTAGTAATAGATACATCGTAAATTTCGCTTTAAACATAAATAAAACAAATGATGTTTCATTAAAAATGCTGTATGTTTATTTAAACAAGATTACTTAAAAAATCAATGTGTTCAATATTAATACCCACTACGTATTCAAATAAAAATTAAATGTCTCTCAACTTAATAAACAATATTATTAAAAATTATAAAAACCTATGACAAAGCACAGCACTCCCTGGTGGCTTATAATCTTAAATCATAACTAAACAGCTTCTCTAAGGTGATATACTATGGTACCTACAGCATGCTCTCAGCATGAGATAGAGAGTATAGTGATGGAGTAAATATCTTGGTATCTACAAAATCTGTTAATAATCAGATAATCCTAAGTCCTTACAGTAAACCTAAGTGCACTGCACTGCTAAAAAGTATTGATAACTTTTTTGAAGTATCTGTATAATATTGAAAAATAGATTGTGTCTTAGTATTTACAGCATTTTTGAGAACGTTTAAAAATATGAATAACAAAAAATATATACTATAAATATGCAGAGAAGGTCAACATAGTATCTTAGAAAAATAATGTCGTAGGAAAACGAAAATCCAACAATCCGACGCAGTATCTTTTTCTTCCAAATATATAAAAAAGTAATTTTGTTATTTTTCGAAATAAGCTAGATCGCTTTCCATCGTCAATATAGGTCAAAGTTTCTAGCTGTATCTTTACGCAAGTACTAAAAGCCTACAAAGAGTCAATCTAATAGCAAAGGCATATTATGACTAAAATAACGGCAAGAGCCTCGTTTCCTAGCGCTTCTATATAGGTACCTACCATGTTAAAGATCTCGAACAAAAAAATTTACTCTCGAATAAAGTAACTCTGTTGTAAATAATTATTAGAAGAACTTATCGAAAGTCGATAATCGATAGTGTCAAATCCCTAAAATGCTTACACATATGATGCGATTGTTTCATGTAATGATAGAGCGTCCCTGTGTGTGAATGTGATTGTGTGCATATAATTTAAGGTAGTGTTTGCTAATTATATTGTGTGCGTGCATAGCGACGTGATGGAAAAATGCACCTGTAGTAAGCAAGTTTTCATGTGTGCTACCTCGCCCCCCACCGTAATTGACAGACTTTTTTGCAAATAAATTAGGCGTCAATTCCTCTCCATTGCTGGTTTATTACTCAAAGGCCTAGCCTGAGCGTGCAAGCGAGAGCGTGGAACAAGCGATAGAGAGGCATGATCGGCCCAAGCGTTAGCAGAGCGCCCGCCGCCGGGCCCGCCAGTCATCCTCATCGCGTGCGCGCTGTGGTTAGCGGTCATCAATGTTTCTTTATGACGTTATCACGTAAAACTATCGTCCGTAAACCGACTTTACAGACAACCCATTTTTGAACGTAGTTCCTTATCGCGCGGTGCGGAAGGGGGCTAGACGGAAAAAATTAAGACAAAATTGAACCGACACTTTTTTGAAACCGACACTTTTTTGAATGTGAATTTGGCATTGTGTTCAATATTTTCACAGTACAATATTAGATCTCCGTAGCCTTGTGGTTTCTACAGTCGCATAAAGGTCGATAAGGGTCGATGGTTCGAATCCCAGCTCAACAGACTGAATTTTCTATTATCAATTTTATTTTAAATAATTTCTACATGTGGAATTTTTCCCTAATTTTTGTTATTTTATTTTAATTTATTATTTAATAAATTATTTAATAAATTAATAATAAAAATAAAAAAAAATAGGGAAAAATTCCACATGTTTTTTAAATAATAAATTAATAATAAAATAAAAAAATTAGGGATAAATTCCACATGTAGAAATTATCAATATAAATAAAAATGAATGTTGGTAAGCGCATATAACAAAAGCAGTGATAGCCTAGTGGTTAGGACTGTGGTCTCCTATTCGGGGGGTCGCAGGTTCGATCCCTGGTACGCACCTCTGATTTTTCGAAGTCAAGTGCGTTTAAGCAATTAAATATCACTTGCTTCAACGGTGAAGGAAAACATCATGAGGAAACCTGCACACCTGAGAGTTCTTCATAATGTTCTTGAAGGTGTGTAAAGTCCGCCAATTCGCATTGGGCCAGCGTGGTGGACTATGGCCTATAACCCTTCTCTGAAAGGAGACCTGCGCTCAGTAGTGAGCCGTTGATGGGTTGCTAATGATGAAGCGCATAACTCAAGAATGGATGGACCAATTCGGTTAATTAATTTTTTTGTATGTTCCTTATGGTCCACGGAAGGTTTTAATAAAAAAAAAACGAACAAAAAACATTTAATTTTTACTTTTAACTTTTGACAGAACGAAGTCTGTCCGGGCAGCTAGTTTAAAATAAAATTGAAAATAGAAAATTCAGTCTGTCGAGCTGGGATTCGAACTATCGACCTTTAACTGTTTAGCGACTGTAGAAACCACAAGCATACGCAGATCTAATATTGTAGTGTGAAAATATTGAACACAATGCCAAATTAATTAATCGAAAGGAACTTCGTTCCATCCGGGTGTCCCTTGACACCTCTCAAGTTTTTTTTTAATAATTATGCTGAAACTATAGAATTTGGATACACGCTTATTTAGCTGAAACTTAACTTAAATTCTAACCTCCTAAAATTAATAACAAAAAGAATAAGGGTGGAACCACATTTGTGAGGATCGATTCGGATTTTGCCTATACAAAACTGTCATTTTCCATACATTCGTGTACGCATCGAAAAGCCGATTTGATCCGCAGCCCGACCACGTAACTATTGTCTCACATCTCACATCCAAAAATATCCTTATGGATCGTTATCGTTACAGTCCTTATAACCGGTACCGCGTAAGCTTTTTCAGGAGTGTAGCAATAGGTCGCAATCAGGTGACTATCACGTGACTATCGATACTATAGTGGTGGGTCATACGTATAATCCGACTAATTTGAACATCTATGATAATCTACCAATCTATACGGCTATAGCAGTCTTCCTTATTTGACTGCGTTATACCAATTGAAATAATTAATAATATAATTGCCATAGCTAATAATAGTTGCTCTTGAATTAAATATTTAATATCTGCAAATAATATACGCAATATTTATCGACCGAGCGAAGCGAAGGTCTCTGAGTTTACTAGAGCGATTTGCACTTGTCTGTCCGTCCGTCTGTCACAGCCTTATAACTTCTGAATTACTGAACGTAATTACTTCAATTTTAGATATGATATGTAAACCGATGGCCTCCAGCCGAAAATGGCTTAAAAGTTATAAAAATCTTTATTTCAGGGGGGCTCCCATACGAAATGGGGGGCTTTCAAAGTGGAGATTGTATTCGAGGCTAGATTTCTAAAACCACTTTGTTTTAAAACTTGAAACTTACACATAATTTGAGTTATATTCTGTACTTGAACAACAAATACTAAGATTAGATAAATATTATAAAGAAACGAAATTATTTGAGTTTTAATGGGCATCAATGTTTTTAACAAAACTTCACTATACTGTTACTAGATGGCGCTGTCTTTAATATTGTAAATATGCATCCCATCCACGAAAGCAGATGACGATTGACGTCATCAGATTCGGCGCGTTTTAATAAATTACAATATAATATTGTTAAAACTAACTACCATAAGGGAATTATGGGATACCGCGAGGTCTCAGTTCGGGGCGAACCACTAGTTTAAGTAGGATGGTACTTCTTACACACAAACACCTATAAAACTTATTCCCGCATCACAGACAGAATTTCATCATCATCATTAACAACCCATCAAGGGCTCACTACTGAGCGCAGGTCTCCTTTCAGAGAAGGGTTATAGGCCATAGTCCACCACGCTGGCCCAATGCGAATTGGCGGACTTCACACATCTTCAAGAACATTATGAAGAACTCTCAGATGTGCAGGTTTCCTCACGATGTTTTCCTTCACCGTTGAAGCAAGTGATATTTAATTGCTTAAACGCACTTGACTCCGAAAAGTCAGAGGTGCGTACCCGGGATCGAACCTGCGACCCCCCGAAAAGGAGACCACAGTCCAAACCACTAGGCTATCACTGCTTGCTTGCAGACAGAATTTACCCAGGCGCAAATTATTATTGAATAAGAATAATACTTATGTGCCATAAGTCGTACGTAATTTAAGTACATACCCTATGCGGCTAGTTCATGGAACTAGGAATTACGACTACGTTAATTAATCCAACAATGATAACAACTGCGAGTTTGGTGCCACCCAAACAGCAAACTATTTTTATGATTTCAGATTTTTAAACTTTATACTTCGTATCAAACTTTCAGACGGCAAACCAGAGATTACTCTTTACTTAGACGTAGTCGTAATTCCTAGTTCCATGCTCTTTAAACTAACCGCAAACGTACGAAAGTGTCAAAAAGTAACCTTTAAATCTAAAAATTATTCTTCAATGATTTTAACATTAAACATACTTCTTAAAATACTACTAATTGCTTTACTAATTTGTCAAATTATTTAATAAAGCTTTTTAAAACACTTTAACAGAAAATATGAGTAGTAAAACGATTAATGGACACCTTATGTCACCGATAAGAACCCCTCACGGCTTGTATCAATGAAAGCCTACACTAGCGGCACGCTATGATGGCCGGTTTGACACATTACAATAGTGATGTGGAATGTCAATTTATTCTCGAACAAAAAACAATTAAGTTTTGTTTTTGTACCTGATTAAATAGGTTTAATAAAACAAAAATGTATATGTTTATTTAATTTATTTGAACGAACTGAATATTTGAATGAAAATGAATATACATACTTTATATGCACACAAGAAACATATGAATACAAAAGATACCAAAAAAGGTGCCACAAAAGGCCATAATTAATCAGATTCGTCCATACTACTATTTTCACTGTCGTCACTGCTATCATCACCTACATTAATAATTATATGTTCGTTTTCTATAATATTATCTATTTTCACATCTCTTTCATAATCTTCCCTTATTAATTTAACAGTTCTATTCACAACCTTTTCCCAGTCTCCTTTAGTCACATGTTCACAAGCTTCTTCTAATAATTTTAGCATTTTTTTTGTGGTAAATGGGGGTTCTGTATTGTGTCTTGCAGCATATCCCTTAATTTGAGCCCACACCAACTCAATCGCATTATACTCACAATGGTAAGGCGGTAACCGTATAACTCTGTGCCCATGTTCTAATGCTATTTCGTCAATGACGTATCGGATCTTGGTTGGTTTGTTTTCTTTTAAAAGACGTACTAATTCCGCTTTTAACATATTCATGTTTGCATCTACGCCATTTTTACGAAGCCATGCGACGATATCAGCTTTCTTTTGGGATTGGGCAGGTGGCTTGTCAATTTGCATCGAGTGGTATGGGGCGTTGTCCATAATTATAATAGATGGTTCAGGGAGGCTACACAACATTGAGGTAAACCATTCAGTAAACTTTTCTCCATTCATGTCTTCATGATAGTCTCCAGTGGTTTTTGACGCAAAAGCCATGAGAGAACCTTCGACAAACCCGTTGATGGTTCCGGCGTGACAAATTATAAGTCGCGATCCTTTTCCTACAGGAACTTTGGAAGTAGATGCTGCTGTGTCATCGTTCCAAGAACGGCCTACAGTATGGTTAGCATTAAGCCATGTTTCATCCAAGAACACAACATTTTGCCAATTTTTGATTTCTTTCACTTGCCGTAAAAAAGTATACCTTGCCATCGCTATATCAAATCTTTCCATCAATATTTTGCGTTTGTTACATTTTTTGTATCGAAATCCAATGGTCTTCAAAATCTTCGTTAAAGAACTTTCCCCACCGAAGAATAATCCAGCTTCCTTCAGTGAATGCACCAACTTTTTTCTTGTTGGATACTCCTTCTGTAAATAGTAGCCGTAAACATGTCTTCGGATAGCATCGGCATCAAAGCTATCGATGCCTACGACTGGTTTTGCTCGTTTTCTCTTTTTTGGTGTGTGAAGTTTATTTTCTTCTGTGCCAGTCTCGCCATATTTTTTTTTAGTTATCCGTCTAACAGTTCGTTGTCCAATATTAAGCGCATCAGCTACGCGTTCAACCACTGACGTTATAGGTAAAATTGGCCCTCCATTTTGAGCTTCACGATCGAAATAGTTACGAAGGCGTATTACGAACTCACGTGTCTGACTATTTAGAACAGTTCTCTGCGTACGTTCGGTCATATCGACGAAATCCACAACAAAGGGCTTGAACAGAGTCCAAATTAACGAGCAAGGGTCAACAGTAATGCAGTATCAATATTTGAAATCCAAAGCCAGGTCAAAACTATATCACAATCGCATTGCACTGACAGTTTATACTTTTCGAAGCAACGTCAATTCGAAACTGCTTTGTTTTGCATTGAGCATTGACGCGAGTTTGCCGGAGGTAGTAGTTGTGCTAGCCAGCGATCCTATGTGACGATCGTATTAGATTCCATTTTTAAAAATTTTCAATTTAGAAAACCAAATGCCGAGTTGTGGTATATATCATATAAAAATAAAAATTTTACCTTTTGTATGAAACAGCTGATATTTTTTTGCGATTTCAGAGGTTTGTCCACATAGTGAAAATTGTTCATATTCACAAGTACATTCACCCCTTAAATGGTGCAAACTGATTTTTCTACACTTGTATACATTTTAGAAATCAATTTAATAAATAAATTTTGAGTCCTAAACCTAAAACTACATTCGATAAAATTTATGAATCTCTGCACATCACTATCGTCAATAAAGTAATACAATTATTTCCTTCAAAGTCGTTATCAATTAATACGGAACTTCATGAGCGGACAAACGTCAAACCGGCCATCATAGCGTGCCGCTAGTGTAGTTTGACGTAACTTTTGTCGTAGTCCATAACGACATGTTACTTCAAAAGTCTTACGTGGAACCAATTTTCAGCAATGTTCATACAAAAATTGTATCGATAGTGTACTGCATCAATGTCAAAACATTTGTTTGTCCTCAACGATCCTTTAAAGCCTGTATCAATGATACGTGGAGCCAAAACCATGTTTTGACATTGTTGCTGTCCTTTAATGATTGATATATTTCTTAGCCGGTCGCCCTGCGGACACGTTTCTATGGAATTTGACAGTTTTGTATGGGCGAAATCCGAAACGATCCTCACAAATGTGGTTCCACCCTAACAAGGCTGATTTGCCAACAAAAAAAAATAGCCATTTAAGGATATATGATTTTCGGCGATTTTAGGGTGGAACCACATCTGTGAGGATCGATTCGCATTTATGCCGATGCTATAAGACACACTTGTAAGGATCGCGTCCTTACGGATCCGAAAGGATGCGTACGCGTCCTTACGGATCCGTAAGGATGCGTACGCGTCCTTACGGATCCGTAAGGATGCGTACGCATCCTTTCGGATCCGTAAGGAGGCGAAAGCCTATAAACATTGATGTCTGCGTAGGGATGGTCGATGATGGCATCGATATTTTAATTGCTAGCTCAACCACGATATTAATCTTCTACACAGAGGAAATGGATGCCAAAAATTGAAAAAGTCGCCGCCATATTGAAATTCTTTGTTTTTCGACCGATTTCGTTCAAAATCGATATTTAGGCTTCCCTTGGGTCAAGAAAGAGAAAATAGATGCCAAAATTTTAAAAAGTCACCGCCATATTGAAATTCTTTGTTTTTCGACCGATTTCGTTCAAAATCGATATTTAGGCTTCCCTTGGGTCAAGAAAGAGGAAATAGATGCCAAAATTTTAAAAAGTGACCGCCATATTGAAATTCTTTGTTATTGGACCGATTTCGTTCAAAATCGATATTTAGGCTTCCCTTGGGTCAAGAAAGAGGAAATAGATGCCAAAATTTTAAAAAGTGACCGCCATATTGAAATTCTTTGTTATTGGACCGATTTCGTTCAAAATCGATATTTAGGCTTTCCTTGGGTCAAGAAAGAGGAAATAGATGCCAAAATTTTAAAAAGTGACCGCCATATTGAAATTCTTTGTTATTGGACCGATTTCGTTCAAAATCGATATTTGGGCTTCCCTGGGGTCAAATAAGAGGAAATGATTGGCAAAATTATAAAAAGTGACCGCCATATTGAAATTCTTTGTTATTGGACCGATTTCGTTCAAAATCGATATTTAGGCTTCCCTTGGGTCAAGAAAGAGGAAATAGATGCCAAAATTTTAAAAAGTGACCGCCATATTGAAATTCTTTGTTATTGGACCGATTTCGTTCAAAATCGATATTTGGGCTTCCCTGGGGCCAAATAAGAGGAAATGATTGGCAAAATTATTAAAAGTGACCGCCACATTGAAATTCTTTTTTATTGGACCGATTTCGTTCAAAATCGATATTTGGGCTTCCCTGGGGTCAAATAAGAGAAAATGATTGGCAAAATTATAAAAAGTCGCCGCCATATTGAAATTCTTTGTTATTGGACCGATTTCGTTCAAAATCGATATTTAGGCTTCCCTTGGGTCAAGAAAGAGGAAATAGATGCCAAAATTTTAAAAAGTGACCGCCATATTGAAATTCTTTGTTATTGGACCGATTTCGTTCAAAATCGATATTTGGGCTTCCCTGGGGTCAAATAAGAGGAAATGATTGGCAAAATTATAAAAAGTGACCGCCATATTGAAATTCTTTGTTATTGGACCGATTTCGTTCAAAATCGATATTTAGGCTTCCCTTGGGTCAAGAAAGAGGAAATAGATGCCAAAATTTTAAAAAGTGACCGCCATATTGAAATTCTTTGTTATTGGACCGATTTCGTTCAAAATCGATATTTAGGCTTCCCTTGGGTCAAGAAAGAGGAAATAGATGCCAAAATTTTAAAAAGTGACCGCCATATTGAAATTCTTTGTTATTGGACCGATTTCGTTCAAAATCGATATTTGGGCTTCCCTGGGGCCAAATAAGAGGAAATGATTGGCAAAATTATTAAAAGTGACCGCCACATTGAAATTCTTTTTTATTGGACCGATTTCGTTCAAAATCGATATTTGGGCTTCCCTGGGGTCAAATAAGAGAAAATGATTGGCAAAATTATAAAAAGTCGCCGCCATATTGAAATTCTTTGTTATTGGACCGATTTCGTTCAAAATCGATATTTAGGCTTCCCTTGGGTCAAGAAAGAGGAAATAGATGCCAAAATTTTAAAAAGTGACCGCCATATTGAAATTCTTTGTTATTGGACCGATTTATCATCTATTACAAGATGATCTCAACTCTATTGTAGACTGGTGTGCTAAAAATAGAATGACTCTTAACGTTTCCAAATGCGCGCACATAAAATTCACCCGTAAAAAGAACATACTAGGAACTGGCTACTTTATTCACAACCATCAGCTTGAGGAGGTTTCAGTCATCAGGGATCTCGGTATTATGATCGATAGTAAGCTTACATTCAAGGAACACATCAACCAAATAGTCTCCCGAGCGTGGAAGCTACTGGGTTTCATTAAACGTAACACGAGTGACTTTATGAGAACCGACTGCATTATAAAAATATTTAATGCACTAGTGCGTAGTATCCTGGAATACGCAGTCCCGGCATGGAACCCGCACTACAAAATCCACACTTCAAGAATAGAGCGAGTTCAACGCTCCTTCACGAGGTACCTAGCCTTCAAAGACAACTCTTGTCCTTAAGAAGCTGACTATGACACACGCTTGAAACATTTTAAAATCCAATCCCTGGAAAAACGCAGGTTGGTGACTGACCTCTTAACACTTTATAAAATAGTCCACAGCACCTTGGATTCCCCTGACCTGTTGTACCACGTCAGCATTCATGTCCCTCGACGACCCTCTAGACATCCTATCAAAAACATCTTCCAGCCCCACTTCTCTAAATCTAACCTAGGCAAATTCGCCCCAATAAATCGAATTATTAATGCATACAATAACTCGACGTGCCCTGACATTGACATATTCCATGATAGTTTGTTTAGCTTTAAGAAAAAATTGTACATATCAGCATGAATAATTTATGTTAATATCATCTAATTCAAATTAATAATATCTATTCCTTAGCTTTGACATTGTAAATATTTAATAACTGTATCTTGCTAGCTATGACATTGTTAATATTTATTAATTATTTAAAATTTTGATCGGAGTTACCCTGGCAATGTTGAATATGCCTATAATTGGTAATTTGTAACAGCATTAGAATTTATTAAGCACATTGTATTATTTAAAGTGTATATTGCAATTTATCGCTGGCATATCTATTAAATAAATAAATAAATAAATAGATTTCGTTCAAAATCGATATTTGGGCTTCCCTGGGGTCAAATAAGAGGAAATGATTGGCAAAATTATAAAAAGTGACCGCCATATTGAAATTCTTTGTTATTGGACCGATTTCGTTCAAAATCGATATTTAGGCTTCCCTTGGGTCAAGAAAGAGGAAATAGATGCCAAAATTTTAAAAAGTGACCGCCATATTGAAATTCTTTGTTATTGGACCGATTTCGTTCAAAATCGATATTTAGGCTTCCCTTGGGTCAAGAAAGAGGAAATAGATGCCAAAATTATAAAAAGTCGCCGCCATATTGAAATTCTTTGTTATTGGACCGATTTCGTTCAAAATCGATATTTAGGCTTCCCTTGGGTCAAGAAAGAGGAAATAGATGCCAAAATTTTAAAAAGTGACCGCCATATTGAAATTCTTTGTTATTAATAATAATAATAATAATAATAATAATAATTTTTATTAAAGGCAAAAAACCCAGTACATAAAAAATACAATCTAAATCTAAACACTTAAAACTATCTGGGAAAGTTAAAAAACTACATCCCAGGCGTCATCGAGAAAATCTTATTTCTTATTACTATTTTGATGCACAGATAGCCAATATGTAAAAATATTGCTGGGCATCCCGTCACACACCATTTTGAGGATACTGTTCTGAGACTTTCTGAGTCTGTTCCAGAAGGAAGCTACTCTTTTTCTCAGAACTGCGTAGAAGTCTGGCACTCTCGATTCCGCAAACATACCGGAGGCGCTACAATATCTGGGCAGACCCATCAATATGCGAAAAGCATCATTATACTGAACGCGCATTGCAGTGTAGGACTTTCTGAGAAAATTAGTCCAAAGTTGACAAGTGTAAAAGCACTGGCAATACGCGTTAAACAGTGTAATTTTGACGGGCCTGCTGCATTTACCAAACCTCCTAGCCAGCATGTTGCAACGAATCGAGAGTGCCCTCCTCTCCCTCTCAATGTCACAGTCATCTCGCAGGTGCTCAGTAAGAACATGTCCCAGATACTTTAACTTTGTTACAACCCGAACTGCTGATCCATCTAGTAATACCTCGGGTACTCTCTCCGGACCCTTTCCCGCTCGAAACACCATCATTTCTGATTTGTTGACATTATATTTCAGCCCATGAGTATTGGCATAATACTCACAGACTGAAAGTAACTTTCTAAGCCCTTTGATAGACGGGCTGAGAACCACCATGTCATCAGCGTAACTGAGACTATTGACACACGTGTTACCGATATGACAACCAATTTTTGTGGTTCTCAGCTCCTCTATCAAATCATTTACATACACATTAAATAGATCCGGAGAAGTTATACCCCCTTGACGTACTCCGCAGTCTAATTTGTATGAATTAGACGTCGCGTCGCCCCATTTGACATTATTTATTTGGCCTCCGTACCAGTATCTCAAGAGACCTACCAATTCATTTGGAACATGAGATCGGTACAATTTCGCCCAGAGAATATTATAATTCACTAGGTCGAAAGCCTGGCTCAAGTCCAAGAAACAGGCGTACACTGATGTTTCTCGACTCGTATAGTAGTCCACGGTGTGTTTCAAACTAAGAATTGCCGAGTCTGTTGAGAGACCAGGACGGAAGCCAAATTGCGCATCATCAATCAAAATATTCTTCAGCAGATCGGGTTGTATCAAACGCTCCAAAATTTTTCCAGTGATGGTACCTAGTGAGATTGGGCGATAGTTATTAGCTGAGCTCAGATCTCCGGTTTTATTCTTGACAATCGGCACCACCACTGTTTTCATTAGGTCTTGAGGGAGGTAAGAGTATCTAATACACAAATTATAGAACTTGCATAGTTTAGTATGCAAGATTTCACCCCCATAAAGGACATGTTCCAAACTGAGCTCGTCGTGACCTGGTGATTTACCACGCTTCATTTGTCGAACTATTTTAGTCACCTGGTCAGGAGTAAACTGCAACACCGGTTTAACGGGGGTGTGTGAAGGATGACTATTTTTAGTTCCCAAATTTGCGTTTGTTGGCCGCGATTGAACTTTAAACTTGTCAGAAAACATATTGGCTATCTGAGTATGTTCATGTAACCCATTCACCTTTATGGGTAGACTTTGTTTATGATTAAACTTTTTGGTCTCCTTCCAGAATTTTGGAAAATTAGATTCCTTACGGTACATAGCCAATATATCCAGTTTTATAGTCTCTTCATTCCTTTGGCACCAGCGCAGTCTATTTTTAAAATCCTTTCGAGTAATAATCATGTCGTCATATATTGTTCCAGTGGAAGGCTTGCCAGCCATTACCCATTTTTATTGGACCGATTTCGTTCAAAATCGATATTTGGGCTTCCCTGGGGTCAAATAAGAGGAAATGATTGGCAAAATTATAAAAAGTGACCGCCATATTGAAATTCTTTGTTATTGCACCGATTTCGTTCAAAATCGATATTTGGGCTTCCCTGGGGTCAAATAAGAGGAAATGATTGGCAAAATTATAAAAAGTGACCGCCATATTGAAATTCTTTGTTATTGGACCGATTTCGTTCAAAATCGATATTTAGGCTTCCCTTGGGTCAAGAAAGAGGAAATAGATGCCAATATTTTAAAAAGTGACCGCCATATTGAAATTCTTTGTTATTGGACAGATTTCGTTCAAAATCAATATTTAGGCTTCTCTGGGTTCAAAGTTGTTCGTGGTTTAGATTTTTAGTTCGCGTACGTCGATGATATTTTAGTTTCTTCAAAAGATAGCGAACAGCATGCAAAACATTTACGTATTCTTTTCAAACGTTTTTGAAGGATACGGCCGTCATACTTTTAAAACTTATGGCAAATATTTCCTCTTTCTTGACCACAGGAAGCCGAAATATCGATTTTGAATATCGATTTTGAATTTCAATATGGCGGTGACTTTTTAAAATTTTGGCATCTATTTTCTCTTTCTTGTCTCAAGGGAAGCCTAAATATCGATTTTGAACGAAATCGGTCCAATAACAAAGAATTTCAATATGGCGGTCACTTTTTATAATTTTGCCAATCATTTCCTCTTATTTGACCCCAAGGAAGCCCAAACATCGATTTTGAACGAAATCTTTCCAATAAAAAAGAATTTCAATATGGCGGTCACTTTTTAAAATTTTGGAATCTATTTCCTCTTTCTTGACCCAAGGGAAGCCTAAATATCGATTTTGAACGAAACGGTCCAATAACAAAGAATTTCAATATGGCGGCGACTTTTTATAATTTTGCAAATCATTTCCTCTTATTTGACCCCAGGGAAGCCTAAATATCGATTTTGAACGAAATCGGTCCAATAACAAAGAATTTCAATATGGCGGCGACCTTTTAAAATTTTGCCATCTATTTCCTCTTTCTTGACCCAAGGGAAGCCTAAATATCGATTTTGAACGAAATCGGTCCAATAACAAAGAATTTCAATATGGCGGCGACTTTTTATAATTTTGCAAATCATTTCCTCTTATTTGAGCCCAGGGAAGCCCAAATATCGATTTTGAACGAAATCGGTCCAATAACAAAGAATTTCAATATGGCGGTCACTTTTTATAATGTTGCCAATCATTTCCTCTTATTTGACCCCAGGGAAGCCCAAATATCGATTTTGAACGAAATCGGTCCAATAACAAAGAATTTCAATATGGCGGTCACTTTTTAAAATTTTGGCATCTATTTCCTCTTTCTTGACCCAAGGGAAGCCTAAATATCGATTTTGAACGAAATCGGTCCAATAACAAAGAATTTCAATATGGCGGCGACTTTTTATGATTTTGCAAATCATTGCCTCTTATTTGAGCCCAGGGAAGCCCAAATATCGATTTTGAACGAAATCGGTCCAATAACAAAGAATTTCAATATGGCGGTCACTTTTTATAATGTTGCCAATCATTTCCTCTTATTTGACCCCAGGGAAGCCCAAATATCGATTTTGAACGAAATCGGTCCAATAACAAAGAATTTCAATATGGCGGTCACTTTTTAAAATTTTGCCATCTATTTCCTCTTTCTTGACCCAAGGGAAGCCTAAATATCGATTTTGAACGAAATCGGTCCAATAACAAAGAATTTCAATATGGCGGCGACTTTTTATAATTTTGCAAATCATTTCCTCTTATTTGAGCCCAGGGAAGCCCAAATATCGATTTTGAACGAAATCGGTCCAATAACAAAGAATTTCAATATGGCTGTCACTTTTTATAATTTTGCAAATCATTTCCTCTTATTTGACCCCAGGGAAGCCCAAATATCGATTTTGAACGAAATCGGTCCAATAACAAAGAATTTCAATATGGCGGTCACTTTTTATAATGTTGCCAATCATTTCCTCTTTCTTGACCCAAGGGAAGCCTAAATATCGATTTTGAACGAAATCAGTCCAATAACAAAGAATTTCAATATGGCGGCGACTTTTTATAATTTTGCCAATCATTTTCTCTTATTTGACCCCAGGGAAGCCCAAATATCGATTTTGAACGAAATCGGTCCAATAAAAAAGAATTTCAATGTGGCGGTCACTTTTAA
The DNA here is from genome assembly GCA_029955525.1 of Oeneis ivallda. NCBI lineage: Eukaryota > Metazoa > Arthropoda > Insecta > Lepidoptera > Nymphalidae > Oeneis > Oeneis ivallda. The sequence goes on along the minus strand of JARPMR010000002.1, from coordinate 15,129,856 downwards.
TAATTTTGCAAATCATTTCCTCTTATTTGAGCCCAGGGAAGCCCAAATATCGATTTTGAACGAAATCGGTCCAATAACAAAGAATTTCAATATGGCGGTCACTTTTTAAAATTTTGGCATCTATTTCCTCTTTCTTGACCCAAGGGAAGCCTAAATATCGATTTTGAACGAAATCGGTCCAATAACAAAGAATTTCAATATGGCGGCGACTTTTTATAATTTTGCAAATCATTTCCTCTTATTTGAGCCCAGGGAAGCCCAAATATCGATTTTGAACGAAATCGGTCCAATAACAAAGAATTTCAATATGGCGGTCACTTTTTATAATGTTGCCAATCATTTCCTCTTATTTGACCCCAGGGAAGCCCAAATATCGATTTTGAACGAAATCGGTCCAATAACAAAGAATTTCAATATGGCTGTCACTTTTTATAATTTTGCAAATCATTTCCTCTTATTTGACCCCAGGGAAGCCCAAATATCGATTTTGAACGAAATCGGTCCAATAACAAAGAATTTCAATATGGCTGTCACTTTTTATAATTTTGCAAATCATTTCCTCTTATTTGACCCCAGGGAAGCCCAAATATCGATTTTGAACGAAATCGGTCCAATAACAAAGAATTTCAATATGGCGGTCACTTTTTAAAATTTTGGCATCTATTTCCTCTTTCTTGACCCAAGGGAAGCCTAAATATCGATTTTGAACGAAATCGGTCGAATAACAAAGAATTTCAATATGGCGGCCACTTTTTAAAATTTTGCCATCTATTTTCTCTTTCTTGACCCAAGGGAAGCCTAAATATCGATTTTGAACGAAATCGGTCCAATAACAAAGAATTTCAATATGGCGGCGACTTTTTATAATTTTGCAAATCATTTCCTCTTATTTGAGCCCAGGGAAGCCCAAATATCGATTTTGAACGAAATCGGTCCAATAACAAAGAATTTCAATATGGCTGTCACTTTTTATAATTTTGCAAATCATTTCCTCTTATTTGACCCCAGGGAAGCCCAAATATCGATTTTGAACGAAATCGGTCCAATAACAAAGAATTTCAATATGGCGGTCACTTTTTAAAATTTTGCCATCTATTTTCTCTTTCTTGACCCAAGGGAAGCCTAAATATCGATTTTGAACGAAATCGGTCCAATAACAAAGAATTTCAATATGGCGGCGACTTTTTATAATTTTGCAAATCATTTCCTCTTATTTGAGCCCAGGGAAGCCCAAATATCGATTTTGAACGAAATCGGTCCAATAACAAAGAATTTCAATATGGCTGTCACTTTTTATAATTTTGCAAATCATTTCCTCTTATTTGACCCCAGGGAAGCCCAAATATCGATTTTGAACGAAATCGGTCCAATAACAAAGAATTTCAATATGGCGGTCACTTTTTAAAATTTTGGCATCTATTTCCTCTTTCTTGACCCAAGGGAAGCCTAAATATCGATTTTGAACGAAATCGGTCGAATAACAAAGAATTTCAATATGGCGGCCACTTTTTAAAATTTTGCCATCTATTTCCTCTTTCTTGACCCAAGGGAAGCCTAAATATCGATTTTGAACGAAATCGGTCCAATAACAAAGAATTTCAATATGGCGGCGACTTTTTATAATTTTGCCAATCATTTTCTCTTATTTGAGCCCAGGGAAGCCCAAATATCGATTTTGAACGAAATCGGTCCAATAACAAAGAATTTCAATATGGCGGTCACTTTTTATAATTTTGCCAATCACTTCCTCTTATTTGACCCCAGGGAAGCCCAAATATCGATTTTGAACGAAATCGGTCCAATAACAAATAATTTCAATATGGCGGTCACTTTTTAAAATTTTGGCATCTATTTCCTCTTTCTTGACCCAAGGGAAGCCTAAATATCGATTTTGAACGAAATTGGTCCAATAACAAAGAATTTCAATATGGCGGCGACTTTTTATAATTTTGCAAATCATTTCCTCTTATTTGAGCCCAGGGAAGCCCAAATATCGATTTTGAACGAAATCGGTCCAATAACAAAGAATTTCAACATGGCGGAAAAGTGGCACCTGTGTTTGCATACATACTTGAGATAAAAACTAATTTCATCGATATATCGATACTTTTTGGCACTTCATGCATTTCCCTAGTTGCCGATGACGCTTTCGCACGCGTAAGGATCCTTACGGATCCGTAAGGATCCTTTCGGATCCGTTCGCGTCCGTAAGGATCCGTTCGCATCCTTACGGATCCGTAAGGATGCGAAAGGATCCTTTCGCATGCGAAACGTGAGCTACACTTGTAAGGATTTTAGGCACTTTTAGGTACAAAAAATGCGAAAGCCGAATCGATGCGAAAAGCCGAATTGATCCGTTCACGTTTCTATGGAATTTGACAGTTTTGTATGGGCGAAATCCGAAACGATCCTCACAGGTGTGGTTCCACCCTTAGGCTACTTTCTGTCAATGTTTTGGCGACTTGGACTAGTTTAGACTTGGCAAGTGGCAACACTGTCTATGGCCGATGCCCGATTGTGAAATTATTGTTAATTGCTGTGGTGAATTGTGAAATACTGCAAATACAAAATAATTTATAAGTCACTAATTAAAAGTAAATGTGTAGGACAATTCATTGGTTTAACTTTAACTAGTTAATTTATCAAGAGACATAACGAAAGTAAACTCATTATGCCCAAGTTAACTAATAGCATTATCATAATATTTTTTGTCACAAGTTTATTGTTGGGTTTCGTTTTGTCCACTGACGACGTACATATAAATGAGAATGATGCAGAAAGTATTTCTAAAATTGGTCAAGGAGTCGGTCATATTATGAACATTTATTACTGGTTCGTATGGTTTTTGTTGTCTGATCCCAGTAGTAAATTGAGGTTACTAAATTGAGATCATTCTCAAAATAATTATTCTTCAACAGAGTTCACTTCAATATACATTTTTGTACTTTTCAGTTATTCATGCGGCTACAAAAAAGTTTTTGATGACTATGCTGGTATAATTCAACAAAAGTATCCAGAAATTTCTGTAATTGGAGATAACTATGACCCACCAGGCTTTAACTTGTACCTTTCGAGAATTATTGTAAGTAAATAAGTACTTGTACTCTTTATGTGAAACATTTAGGTTTGCTCAAACAAATTACCAATGACTGCCTAGAATATCATTGAATACTAGCTGACCCAGCGAACTTCGTACCACCAAAAAAAATATTTAGGGGTGGGTCACCCTTATCATGTAGGGGTATGAGAAATAGATGTTGGCCGATTCTCAAACCTACCCAATATGCACACAAAATTTCATAAAAATCGGTCCAGCAGTTTTGGAGGGGTTTGTAAAAAACACCGCAACATGAGAATTTTATATATATTAGATGGAATTGATCGAAGTTAGTACCTTACTATGGATAAGTCATTGTGTCACAGGGAACGAAGGGCCTGCAACCTTGAAGGACCTCAGCCTTCAGGTCCTCTGCCTCAGAGAGCATGTTTAGCCATCAGTTCAGGCTATTATCACTAAACTGACCAACCGTGTAAGGTGCGCTTGCAGAAATGTCTTAACCCAGAGTTAGCAGCTAACTGGGTTAAAAAGACAGATTTCGTACTAAGCTTCTGTCAAAATTACAAATTTATACCTGGGTTAACTAACCCAGTGTCTACAAGCGGGCCTAAGAGTTGGTCACAATAGTTAATAAAATAACACTTGTAACTTTTCTTGTCCTTAATAATAATTCATATAAAATACAATCACATCATACTATCACACTTCATATAAAATTATAAAAGCCAAAGTTTGTTTGTGTGTGTGTGTGTATATATATATATGTTTATTACTCTTTCATGCAAAAACTACTGGATGGATTTGAAATGGAGATAGATTATACCCTGGATGAACACATAAGCTATAGCTTATGTGTTCATCCAGGGGAACTCTATAATTTTCCAGGATGAAAAGTATACTTTTCATCCTGGAAAATTAGAGTTCCCACGGGAATCAAAACTAATCCACACAGATGAAGTCGCGGGCATCATCTTGTTGCATAATAAAAGAATTTATTGTTTTAGGGGTGTGGGAAAATGCTTTTCATCCTAAGTATAATGAGCGGGCTCAATATCTTTGCTTGGCTGAACAAACCCCAGCCTGCTTGGTGGACTTGGTGCCTGGACAACAAGTTGTATGCGTGCATGATGATGTTCTTTTTGTTTAATATGATAGAAGGCCAGTTGGTGTACTCTGGTGCATTTGAGATATCTCTCAATAACATTCCATTGTGGTCCAAGTTAGAAACTGGGAGAATCCCCCAACCTCCAGAACTGTTCCAAATTATTGACAATACTTTACAGTTCTCAAAAATTGATATGCCCAACAACAATTTTGTTCAATAATGTATAACAAAAAACTTAATTGTAAAAAACAGATGTTCCATAAATTTTTGATAGATAAACTTAACAACAATAACTTGTGTATGTGATTCAGAGTATAGAAAAACCTTTGTAAATAGTGCAACACTTTATTTCCCATAATATACATAGTTAACCTACATCACCAAATAAAAACAGCATTGTACCAAAATAATCTAGTTACATCTTATCTTATCAACAATAACCTGAACATCTTTGTTGTCTTTTAATACTGTTTATAGCAGATTTTACAATAATATGCTAGGAATTAATTTTCAGTGATCACTAATAAATTAATAATACAAAATTATCTAGTCTGATAATAATTATTATTTCCAAAAATTGTTATAATAATAATAATAAACAAATAATTTTGAAGAAATAATATTAGTTTTATTTATAATAATGATTATTATGTACTATCCTCATTTTTTTATATTATAACTAAATAGGTGATTAATTACTTTATTGCACTGTGGTTTTATAGAGCTTCTGGATTCAATTCCTACCTAGCAAGGGGCAACAAACTACAGTCTTGATTTTTTGCATTATACACTATCATAAAATTTGAAAATTTATGTAAGTGCACAATTCTTTTATTACTGACTCCCAGACCAATAGGCTACTTTTATCTCCAAAAACAAACATGCTTTTGCATGGGTATAGCTGAGGACCTGGAGAGTGACAGGCTACTTTTTATCCCGGAAAATAAAAAGAGTTCCCGAGGGGGTTTAAAAACTAAATTGATGTGGACGGCGTTGCAGGCATCAGCTAGTCAAAAATAAACCCAAACTCCATGTGGGCAAAAGCTATATAATATAGTTCTCTATCATGTCATCTTATAGAGGGAATTGTAGAAAGTGAATCGAACTTGAGACGGAACAACTCGATTCAATACAGACAATCAAAATTGTTCCTGAAATCATTTGATAAAAAGAAGACAAGACAAATTATGTCACAAAGTAGGAACAATATTGCTTTGGTTATAGGAATAGCAATTGGACACTGTTTGCTAAATAGACATCTCACAATAATGAGAATTCAAGAAGACCCATCCTGTCCAGAGTGTGGTGAGGAAGAGATCAGCTTCCACTTCATAGCTGAGTGTCCTAAGTACTCATTGGTAAGATGAGAACTGAAAGGTTAGGTGAAGAAGACCTGACCAGACCTTTCAATAGGGGACAGCGTTAGGTTTACAAAAGCTACAGGTAGGTTTGAGGGGGTGGGCTGCCTGGGCACCAGTAACCTGTGTCCAAACATGGGGAATTGGGTGTAATAGTTCTGACACAGGACTGATCACCCGCCTAGCGTAGGCAGGCGTCCCCTCCACAAATACAAGACATAGTGTCATCTTGTCTGTCTGCCTACGTCGCAAGCTGCGCGTGGCACATGGGGCACGAGTGGCGCAGCACGAGCTCATGGTGCTGCGCGTGCGCGTCGCAGTGTCGGCACGTCCACACGGCGAGTGGCGCGGGCAGTGGCCGCCCTGACACGCTGCAACCCGGGAACTGCGCGCCGCAGCCCGCGCACCCAGCCGCCCTGCACATCACACCCACACCCAGTTAGTGAACCAGAGTAGTTTCCAAACAATATCAGATCAAATGTACCTATATATACATACTCGTGAACAAAATTTTTTATGAAACAACAGCAGACAAGTCGCAAGTAAAATAGCAACAAAGTGAAACCAATCCTGCTTTTCATTAATAAGTACTATCCAAGTAAACCTATTTTTATTTTATATATTTGTCACAGTCAACTACCTTAATAAGCTGTTCAATTGTCAGCCTAGCAGTTTTACTAAAAGCACTGTTCAACTAGCTTCCTCAATGATAGTCAGCCATACAACATTTAAGGGACTGGCTGGCATTAGCCAAGCTACTGCAAGATGGCAAGGAATCATCTTTAGGCCATTAATTCATACAATAGGGCGACTGTGACAAAAGAGATGGAAATATATTATATATTACATCATCATCTCCTTGTCCTTGTCCCACGTTATGTAGGTTCAGCACAACATGTCTTGTAAGCCATGTTTGTGTAATATATTTCATGGAAATATATTATACAATACGGACAAATACTTAGTGGTCCATGGCACAACAAAAACATGATAAATAACCATTAACTATAAAAATGAAAGAAGAAGAAAACTCACCAATCTGGTATTTTTATTTGGCACTGAGGGCACTCAATTTTGTTCCCCTTGACATCTTTCGGTTTACATCTCGTGAAGATTTCAATAGCAATGTTTTCGAATATTTGTGGCTGTAAAAACAAACTTATAAGGTAAGTACATAATATAATAAACAGGTATAGTATGTATTAAAGTATTTGAACTAACTTCGATAGCCTCTAACTTAATTAGTGCTTTGGAGCAGAGGTCAAAGGCTCTGCCTTGCAAGGTTAGGGCTGCAACGGTACACCACACCTGTAACGTAAAATCATGTGTTAAAGCTGCACAGGAAAAAGAGTTTGTGATATAAAAAACATCTAAAAAATTACGACGAAAACTGTAATAGTTTTAGGGCTCCGTACCGTCATACCGTCTGTCTATCAGCGGGGTAGCGTATCTCAAGAACCGTATCTAGCTAAGCTATAGATACTTGAAATTTTCATAGAATGTATATTTCTATTGCCGAAATAAGAACAAATACCCAATAAAAAAATTAAAGTGGGGTCTCCATACAGTAAACTTTTGTTCTTGTACTATGGTAGGTACGGAACCGTTCGAGTGCAAGTCCGACTCGCACTTTTACGGTTTTATATCTTCAAAATTGAGTAGGATAATGAAGACAGTCTCCACCCGAAGAATTTTCATCGTTGTTGCCGCGCATAATCTGTGGACGGCGCGTCAACGCTCCCTCTACATACAACACTAGCGTGCACGTGCTGCGTTCGGTGGAAGTGGTCGCTGGCGAGGCGCAGCGCGGCGTCGGCGCGCGCAATCCGCCAGCATCGAGCCGCCGACCGCGCCGACGCTCCCTCTACATACAACACTAGCCTGCACGTGCTGCGCTCGGTGGAAGTGCTCGTGGTCGCTGGCGAGGCGCGCGGCGAGGCGCAGCGCGGCGTCGGCGCGCGGCTGCGGCGCGTGCGCCCTCCCCGCCGCCGCGCACAGCCAGTGGGCGGCGCGCGCGAGCCGCCAGCATCGAGCCGCCGACCGCGCCGACGCTCCCTCTACATACAACACTAGCCTGCACGTGCTGCGCTCGGTGGAAGTGCTCGTGGTCGCTGGCGAGGCGCGCGGCGAGGCGCAGCGCGGCGTCGGCGCGCGGCTGCGGCGCGTGCGCCCTCCCCGCCGCCGCGCACAGCCAGTGGGCGGCGCGCGCGAGTTCCAGCATCGAGCCGCCGATCGCGCCGACGCTCCCTCTACATACAACACTAGCCTGCACGTGCTGCGCTCGGTGGAAGTGCTCGTGGTCGCTGGCGAGGCGCGCGGCGAGGCGCAGCGCGGCGTCGGCGCGCGGCTGCGGCGCGTGCGCCCTCCCCGCCGCCGCGCACAGCCAGTGGGCGGCGCGCGCGAGTTCCAGCATCGAGCCGCCGATCGCGCCGACGCTCCCTCTACATACAACACTAGCCTGCACGTGCTGCGCTCGGTGGAAGTGCTCGTGGTCGCTGGCGAGGCGCGCGGCGAGGCGCAGCGCGGCGTCAGCGCGCGGCTGCGACGCGTGCGCCCTCCCCGCCGCCGCGCACAGCCAGTGGGCGGCGCGCGCGAGCCGCCAGCATCGAGCCGCCGACCGCGCCGACGCTCCGTCTACATACAACACTAGCCTGCACGTGCTGCGCTCGGTGGAAGTGCTCGTGGTCGCTGGCGAGGCGCGCGGCGAGGCGCAGCGCGTCGTCGGCGCGCAGCTGCGGCGCGTGCGCCCTCCCCGCCGCCGCGCACAGCCAGTGGGCGGCGCGCGCGAGTCGCCAGCATCGAGCCGCCGATCGCGCCGACGCTCCCTCTACATACAATATAAACTTCTAAATGAAGACTGACATAACCTGGTTGAAATTGCTTTGAAAGCATCATCTCTCATAAGCTCAACCGATAGACGTCCACCGCTGAACGTAAGTCTCTACAACACGATCTTGTATGCCGCCAGCATCCAGCGACTCGCCGGAGACCGTCCGTCCACCTTGTAGCGGTCTACCAAAGCAGCGCCTCCCGAGGGACAGAACCTTGGGACCGCATCGCCAATCGTTTCTGCGAACCATGAGTACGTGGCCTCTGCATACATAGTTTCAAATTATGTCTATGTATTCTTGCTTTTTTTTGTGCTATATTTCAATTACTTATTTTAATTGGTTCCTAAAATATAGTACATTGTTCTACGAGGGGTGAAAGTGACCCATTACTTACGAGGGCGTCATTTGAGACACGAGGCGAAGCCGAGTGTATCAATACGCCCGAGTTAGGAATCGCACTTTCTCCCGAGTGATACATAGTGCTTTATACTACACCTACGAGGAAAATAAAAGACACATTTTTTAACTATTAAAGTTTACTTTAGAGGTACGCCGTCTACTTTAGAGGTACGCAGGCTACTTTTAAGGTACGACAGCTACTTTAGAGGTACGCCGGCTACTTTAGAGGTACTCCGATTACTTTGGAGGTATGCAGGCTACTTTTAAGGTACGCCAGCTACTTTAGAGGTACGCCGACTACTTAAGAGGTACGCAGGTAGCCTGCTTACCACCAAAATAGCCTGCGTACCTTTAAAGTAGACGGCGTACCTCTAAAGTAGACGGCGTACCTCTAAAGTAGCCTGCGTACCTCCAAAGTAGCTGTCGTACCTTAAAAGTAGCCTGCGTACCTCTAAAGTAGTCGGCGTACCTCTATGGTGAATACTTTAGAGGTACGCAGGCTACTTTTAAGGTACGCAGGCTACTTTCGAGGTACGCCGGCTACTTTAGAGGTACGCCCACTACTTTAGAGGTACGCAGGCTACTTTTAATGTACGACAGCTACTTTAGAGGTACGCCGGCTACTTTATAGGTACGCCGACTACTTCAGAGGTACGCAGGTAGTCTGCGTACCACCAAAGTAGCCTGCGTACCTCCAAAGTAGCCTGCGTACCTTAAGAGTAGCCTGCGTACCACCAAAGTAGCCTACGTACCACCAAAGTAGCCTGCGTACCTCCAAAGTAGGCTGCGTACCTCTAAAGTAGACGGCGTACCTCTAAAGTAGCTGTCGTACCTTAAAAGTAGCCTGCGTACCTCTAAAGTAGTCGGCGTACCTCTATGGTGACTACTTTAGAGGTACGCAGGTAGTCTGCGTACCACCAAAGTAGCCTGCGTACCTCCAAAGTAGCCTGCGTACCTCCAAAGTAGCCTGCGTACCTCCAAAGTAGCCTGCGTACCTTAAAAGTAGCCTGCGTACCACCAAAGTAGCCTGCGTACCTCCAAAGTAGCCTGCGTACCTTAAAAGTAGCCTGCGTACCACCAAAGTAGCCTGCGTACCTCCAAAGTAGCCTGCGTACCACCAAAGTAGTCTGCGTACCTCCAAAGTAGCCTGCGTACCTCCAAAGTATCCTGCGTACCTTCTAAGTAGCCTGTTTACCACCAAAGTAGCCTGCGTATCTCTAAAATAGCCTGCGTACCTCTAAAGTAGCTGGCGTACCTTAAAAGTAGCCTGCTTATCACCATTTTTTTAAGTATTTGTATTACTGAACTAATTTTGCCAAAAATTAAAAAAAAAACCACGAATTATGTCGGGAGGCCTGGCGGAAGGGTTTTTAAAAACGAATATAAATGAAAACTGGGACGTCTGTCCACTCGGAAGCTACGTGTAGAACTGAATTTAATTTCAAACCACAGGTGATACCTAATTACAATCGTAAGAAAGGTGGTAACTTAAGAATATGCTTAAACATAAGTTATCCCTATATAACTCCTCCCCCTTTAAGAGTGAAGCACGCCGAAGACTGCTGCTGCGGTGACTCTTGGCACTGGAGCTGCACGACTGCTGGCGTCGCTGGGCTCCTCCTGAAGTGTTGCTTATATCGCCGTATGACGACTCCCACGACGACTGCTGTAATGCCTATATACAAGCATACTGTCATCCAGCTGGGTTTTTGGGTGATGGCTGGACCTTCTGGAACTGGTTGAATAACCTTAGTTTTCTTTAACAGATCCTTAAGGCTATCCAGTGGAACGTCTTCTATTTGCAATGTTATGGGTGCATCCTTTCTGGTTACCATGTTGTGTGTTCTGGGCAAAGGTATGGTTTCCATAATGTTGAGGAACCTTTTATGCGTACGTAGAGATTTTCCTGCCACGTCAACGGTGCATTCTCTGTCAACGGTGACGAGTGCTACGCCATTATTCCTTTGGTACTGGACTTTGTCTCCACACGTTGTCTTAAAAACCTCTTCTTGTTTCAGGATAGCAATCCAACTATTTTCTTTTATTTGCTGTATTATAGTATCGTTGAAATTTGCCGTTGCATAAGTGCAGTTGTTCGGTTCGTTGTGCTGTAGTAACTGGACGATGCAATCTTGTGAGTCTTTCAGCTGGTGCCATTGGACGTGACGGCATAGGACGTCTTCTTCAGTGATGGATGTACACGGCTCGTGAGGATATGCGAACTCGTTGCCACCCAAGAGAAGGTAAGGATTCATAGGTATGAGGATAGCATTATTTTTATTTGGAATCGGATATAAATGGAGTAATTTATATGGATGTTTAGTAACTAAAGGAATTTCCAATACAAAGGTAATTGATTCATTAGTACTATACGCTTTAACAACTATAGACTTTTCTATGACATGTATATTCTTAAGAGAGGGTGCGTATGGTAACTGAACATCATTTATCTCAATATCATTCTGAATATTCCCTAATTCAGCAATTAAATGGCTGGGCTCAACAATGCTAGGATGTAAACGTCCTAGATGACAGAATGTAATAGCATTCTCTAAAGTACTAGCTCTATCATACAATTGTTGCAGACAAGTTTCAATCTGATTATATATTTGCATTGTAGTTACATCATTAATGATTGCCTCATTTTGTTTAATTAGTTCATCTATTGTCTTCTTTAATTCTCTCTGATTTTTAACAATTACTTCTAATTTACTATGATATTCAGTGAATAATTCTGACATTATTCCTAAAGTTTCGCTTTTGGTCCAAGATCCCAGTGCTGCCAGACCTAAGTTATTTTCTCAGCAATTATTTGTGTACGATAGAGTACTGTTCGAATGTCCGTTCAGTATATGCGTACCAGTTAGATTGTGCCGACGGCCAATTTCCAGATACCAGGTGCTAAAGGTAGGTAAAAACTAGAATAACTTATCTTAAATTCTCAGGGCTGATTTTCATATATGTTTTAAAGAATATTGTAAAAATTAATAAATTAATACTGCCAGACGCTTACCGCCGGCGGTTACTTTAGCCAGACGCTTTGAAGCTCCCAAAAAAATATATAATTTAAGTTAACTTATATTCTCAGTTCTGATTTTTATACATGATACTCAGGGAACTATTGCGATATTATCTGTAAGCTGCCAGACCTATTGGAAGGGTCAAACATCCCCCCAGACACACATTATGCGTCCCCATATGTATGAGCGCTAGAACATGATTCACTTGTTTAAGTGTGTGAGAGATAATATCATCATACTATAATATTATAAATGCGAAAGTGTGTTTGTTGGTTTGTCCTTCAATCACTCTGCAACAGAGCTATGGATCGACGTGATTTTTTGTCTGGGTATAGCTTAGGATCTAGAGAGAGAGAACTATTGCAATATCTTCTGCAAGCTATACCCAGGCAAAAAATCATGTCGATCCGTAGCTCTGTTGCAGAGTGATTGAAGGACAAACCAACAAACACACTTTCGAATTTATAATATTATAGTATGATGATATTATCTCTCACACACTTAAACAAGTGAATCATGTTCTAGCGCTCATACATATGGGGACGCATAATGTGTGTCTGGGGGGATGTTTGACCCTTCCAATAGGTCTGGCAGCTTACAGATAATATCGCAATAGTTCCCTGAGTATCATGTATAAAAATCAGAACTGAGAATATAAGTTAACTTAAATTATATATTTTTTTGGGAGCTTCAAAGCGTCTGGCTAAAGTAACCGCCGGCGGTAAGCGTCTGGCAGTATTAATTTATTAATTTTTACAATATTCTTTAAAACATATATGAAAATCAGCCCTGAGAATTTAAGATAAGTTATTCTAGTTTTTACCTACCTTTAGCACCTGGTATCTGGAAATTGGCCGTCGGCACAATCTAACTGGTACGCATATACTGAAAGGACATTCGAACAGTACTCTATCGTACACAAATAATTGCTGAGAAAATAACTTAGGTCTGGCGGCACTGGGATCTTACTCTATTTGTTTGTTTACTGCTAGCCTCCTGATTTCCTGAATCTGTGTTTCTAATAATTCGTCTATTTGTTTTTGTATCTCCTGTTTTTGTTTAGGTGCCTGTCTATAGTTACGCACAAAAATAGGCGTGTCATCTGTTATCCTAAGCTTATGCTTAACTTGATGAGTAAACGTGAGAGGGATGCCCTCACAATAAAATATATCTCTATAATTGTAACATAATCGCTCTATTTCTCGCTTTTCTTCGTCATTCATATGATCAGTTCTAAGCCGATTAAGATTTGTTTTGAGAAGTTTGTCTAACTCCGTGTAAGATGTGGTGTTGTAAAGTGATACTACTTTTTGTTGAAATGGCTCTCTATCTAATGGTGTTAATTTTATTTTGTAGTTGTTAGGAATACTAATCCTTTTCTCAGACTTGTTTATGACTGTTGTTGTCATTACTCCTGATTTTACAGAAACTAATGCAGATGGAAATATTAGTCCGTGATTAGTCACTTGTTCCAACATTTCGTAGTCTCCTGTACTATAATTGCAAAGAATATTAACTACTTGTTCGCACTGTGGTTCTATTGTGGTATAAGATTTCATGTCGCCTCGTATAGGGATCGTGACGAAATCTGTTTTTAACGTCATGCTTCTCATGTCAATTTTACATCCTAATGGAACGAGTAAGTCTACTCCGATTAAGCCTATAAAATCCGAGTCAAAGTCAAATAACAAAAACTTATGGACGTAATTACAGTTAAACAGCGCTGGGAGTGGAATGTATGCGACTGTATCGTGTCTAGTTACGTTGTGAGCTGTCTTAATGTAATGAGTCTCACGCTCGAGTCGAGTGTTTACATTTAGCAAAGCGTCCGGTGAGATTAAACTTTGCGAAGCTCCGGTATCAATTAATAACCGACCACCTAATTCTTCTACGTAAATATAAGGAAGGCGATTGCGATGGTGAAGATTTAAGTACACTACGTTAGGAATTCTTCCTCCGCTACCTGATAAAAATTTTGAACGTTATCGTCCAACTCCTCCGAATCGTCATAAGTTTCACCGTTATATTCCTCGTCCGGGCATTCTTCCCGCTGATCCTGGGGATCAGTTTGGTAGTTAACCGGCGCGTAGGGCGCGGGCTTCAATTGTTTGTTTATGTTAAAGTTAGAAGGACCGGGCTTAGGTGCCGATCTAGGGTTACTTAATTGTTGTGGGTTACGATATACTGGTCTATTTATAGGATTCACATTTTGAGAATTGAATCTAGGTGACATTGCTGGTTGACGAATAAACCTATTTGGCAATGCAGGTTTTTGGAACCTGTTATTTGGAGCTGATGTTTGTTTAGTTTTATTTTCCATAGCTCTTTTATTTTTTAACTTTAAATCCTCTTGTTTAGCAAGGACTATAGTTTGTTCCAATGAACTCGCATTTTGGACGCGAACGCTTAGCGCCAAAATGGAGTCTAACTGGTCTAAAAATACATTAGTTGCCATTTTTTCATAGTAGTCTTTTTTAGCTTGATCTAAATTTATTAGTGTATAAGTTAATTATCTTATTTTTTCCGAAAATGAATCTATCGTTAAATTATCTTTTCTTAAATTCATCAATTCCTGAACGACTTGTATTTCGTCTCGGAACTCTCCGAATCTACGTATCAATATTTGTTTTATAGCATCCCAGCTATTGAAATCGGTGCACTCTGACAATGCTTCTATAGCTTTACCTGTTAATTTATTACGTATTAAGCACGCAACACTCGGGTTTTGTCTGTTGTCTATTAAATCTAACGCACTCTCTACGCTTTTGATGTAAAAAGATAAGGTCTTCTTGTTCCCGTCATAACAAGGCAAGAAGAATGATAGCGTTTTGAAATCTATCTCTCTTTGTATGATGGAATCTTCTGATTTAGTCTGTTCTGTCGCCATTTTAGCACGCACAATCTCTTAACAATAATAAAAAATAATAAAAAAATATTTAATTTGTAAGTATTTTAAGTAATACCTATACTTATAGGATGAATCAATAACCCATGCACAGCAAACAGAGATTAATGTTGTTTGTACAGGGATCTCGAGGGCAACAAAGTTGTATGCTTACCCCACGAGCATGCCGATGTCAGGCTGGTTTTGAGTTCTGCTTCCGGTTTCTTGTCGTCTTGGTCTTCTCACCAGGTCACGCCGAGTAGATGTAAGTTCTTTTCGACCGCGTCGCGATAGTAGTGCTTAAGAGTTTGATTAAATCACTATTTTATTTTATTCGACAATCGCGATCGTACCGCTCTGCGCCAATTAGGTCGGGAGGCCTGGCGGAAGGGTTTTTAAAAACGAATATAAATGAAAACTGGGACGTCTGTCCACTCGGAAGCTACGTGTAGAACTGAATTTAATTTCAAAATTCAAACCACAGGTGATA
Source organism: Oeneis ivallda (assembly GCA_029955525.1). Classification (NCBI taxonomy): domain Eukaryota; kingdom Metazoa; phylum Arthropoda; class Insecta; order Lepidoptera; family Nymphalidae; genus Oeneis; species Oeneis ivallda. Next base: position 15,114,711 of record JARPMR010000002.1, on the reverse strand, counting down.
CCTAATTACAATCGTAAGAAAGGTGGTAACTTAAGAATATGCTTAAACATAAGTTATCCCTATATAACTCACGTATGTAATGGATTTTCATACAACTTTTCAGCCCGCTAAAGCACGTAAGTAATGAAATTTCATACATTTTTTCAGCCCGCAGATTTGTCTCCACGTAAAGACGTATATTCTTTCTCGCTCTTTCTCGATATGACACAAATCAGAAGGTACTTTCCGAGCAGGTGTAGTATAATAGTAGATTAGTAGCCAAGGGCTGTAGCCTGTAAGGCATCAATCGCAGCCTGAGATATTTAGGCGCACGAGCGCAGCGAGGGCGCCTATAGTTCGAGGGTGCAATTGATGTTTACACCCGAGCTAACTACTCTGCTTTACATCTCGATTGTGAGGTAAGTAGAAAAAACCGGCATTACAAGAATAAAACATTTTATTAGTTAAAATTTATAGTGAAATGAGAACAATTTTCAAATTTTAGGGACAGGTGTTTTTTGGGTATGTTAATAGTTTGAGATTGTGATATTTGTTGGTCATGGACAAAATCTAACGGGATGAAGCTTTCCTCAGCAGAAGTTGATGGTTGCGGATCATCTCTTGAGAAAGATGTTTCATTTTTTGAAAGCTGAATAGTTTTCGTTATTTGGTTGGTAATTTTACTTTTATTTTGTATGGAATCTTCAATGTAACCTTCAGCCACCTTGCTGGATTTCCAACCACCGTGCCTTTTTATTGTGGTTAAGTTAGCCCCAGCATCGGCTAAAAGTGTAGCCGATGTTCTCCGGAAGGAATGACCTGTGTACAATTCCGGGTTTGCTAACTTTAAATAACTTGCGATTTGCTTCGGCATACTTCTGATGGTATTTTTTCCAATAACTTGTTTGTAGCACTTGCCTTGGTGGTACTTCAAAAAAAATCGGTTGGTGTTTACATTTTCAGGACGAAGATTTCTGTATTTTTGTATGAATTCAAAGAATTCTTGAGGAACTACAAATGTTCGGTCAATTTTAGTTTTTGTGTTCGGTAGTTTAATTACTAACAACTGACCCTGTTGTTCTATGTTCTCTATTGTTATATTTGTCAATTCAATACCTCGGCATGCGCCAGTTATACCGAAGATAAGAACCACCTAAAACAAGCGAAATATAAAAATAAGTATGTTTTATAGGATTGTAAGAATTTAAAAGATAAATGATGAAGTATTATCATTATGTGATTTGTTATTTTACGTACCTTAACAGCTAAATATATGTCATCAGGGGCTTCATTTATGAATGTTTTCACGTCTTGCGCTGTAAAAACCTTTGACTTTTTGCTTTTGTGCCCAGCTGATTGTCTTTTTAGAAAAGATGATAATTTTGAAAAGTTCTTGATATTGATGTCGTGTTTAGTACTCATAGTTGCTTTTAACATTGAAAAAATGCACCACAAACTAGATGGCTGCAGCTTTTTTGATAGCTCACTAAAGTATGTTAAGAATACAGTCTCAGATAAAGACTTTACTCGTTTTTTTTTTCACCACTTCATGAACTCGTCGTAAGTTTCCAAATATCTCTCCTTAGAACTTTCAGGCAAAATATTGTTAATTGCTGCTTCAGCTTCCATTTTCATTGAATCGGGAGTGCAGCTTATATCTTCATCACTTGCAGAACTCATGTTTTTTCCTAATTAGCACGTAATTATAAAAAAATCCCAAAAGCAAACAATATTTAAAGTAAAAGTTTTCTATTACTGCCTTTTTTCATCTTTTTTTTTAATTTTTTTTTTCAAGAACGAAATTGAGCTTCGCCGTTCGATATTTAAAATTGATGACTATTATACTCATACAAAGACAAGGCTGAATAGCGAGCGAAGCGACCTCTTTTGTCATTGGGCTGAATGCATGATGTATATTGCCAGTATGATGGTTAGATGTACGCGAACTTTTTGAAAGAGTGAAGAGTTTTTTTTAATTACTTACCGCCCTAGGGCTTTTCTAGCTACATTATTACCCTAGAGCGCTAATTGGTCACTTATAAGCCCCATTTGGGGGTAATAAGGACCTACTTACCGAATATGAGAGATGTAAAATTATTTTACCACTAGAGTTTTGAGTATACAAGTGCCCGGCCAGGACGTACAGTTTCTTTATTCGCCACGGCGATGACGCCTTCGATGCTTCCAAGTTTGCCAACTGAAAAGAACAAGACAACTGCTATAATGATCACATTGGAGCTAAAAGAACTATTTCACGAATTTTTTTCTGAATTCTTCTAAATCTTATTACATATTCAAAAAAAAAATTGACATTATGTCTCTCATTGCCACCGAAAAAACTAAACCGATTAATAAATTAAACCGAATTTCCATGGGATTTTATATATTTGACGGGTGTTAATATAATCAATTTTCCATAGCCAATCGGATTACAGTTTTTAATTTTTTTTTTTTGTATAATTGCTCATAGGATCACTATCAATACCCGACAACAAATTACTTGGGGTGGGGTGTCGAAAATGTTATCCTGCTGAATAATCCTAAAGTACCTGAAAAGCCATAGTTGCAGCTTGCAGCATCCGACCGCTATCTCTTAGCTGAGTTATAGCGTGGATGGAGGGTGCTTGCAGACTGTCAGTACTCTCTTCGGAGATTTGTTTCACTGCTATCTCCTACGAAATATTTGAAATCTTTACATATATACGCCTGGTCCATAGAATACCTAATGTAAATAATAAAACCCATTTCAAAGCATAGCAATAGTGCAAGTTTTACAAAACAATAAAACTTGTATTATTTAGCAGAGATGATGCACAGCATCTGTGAGATCACGTGGTACTTCCCTTTTAATCCTTCGACCAATCAGAGGGACCTGTTAAGGTATCAGCCAATCATTAGACACTTCCGTTTGTTGTTTGTCACGTGGTCACAGGTATGGCGGCGCTCGCCGCGCTTTGCTCATAGAAGTCTCACACCAGGAGGCCTTATTGGGATGCTGTGCATCATCTCTGCTAAATAATACAAGTTTTATTGTTTTGTAAAACTTGCACTATTATTCGGCATGTGATGATGCACAGCATCTGTGAGAGACGTGTTTATTAACTCCTGGTGACCACAAACGACGCTATGTGAAGAAATTATAATTCTAAGGAAATTATAATATTATAGAAGGATGTGATCTATATTTAAAAATAAATTAATATGTAAAAGCATATCTGAAATATAAAAATCATAAGGATTTTTCCAAAACAAAATAGAATGTACTCATCAAATAAGTATCAATCTAATTGTAGCTTCCAGACAGCATTCAATATGATAAGTACTATATAAACCAAACCAGATCTTTTGTTACCAAGTTAAAAAGGTTGGCTAAAATTTGATCGGCCAATAAATAATTTGTTATAATAAAAGTTTAGAATATTATTCACATAAGTAGGTATTTAAAGTAATTAATTGGCTTAGAGAAGCCAATTTTCTGCAAAAAACATGTTTTCAATAGGTTACTTCAGACCAACTTTCAGAGACATTCCTTGAATCATTTTTATGTAAATATCGTCATTAAATCTCTCAAAGAACTGTCATTTATTATTACTAACTGACTGAGAAGAAACTCTTCTATACTGAAGAGGTCATTATGTAAGGTTAGAGAGTAGCAGAAAGGCTATAGGGCTCAGCGTAGACACGCTTTCGGGTGAAGCCCATACGTCAATCTAATTCTCAAATGCTGCGTGTTTCCCCTTTTATTTCGATAAAAAAATAATAATTATGACTCTGGGTTACCCTTTGTAAGCATTGCCTATTTATCAATTTTCGAACCAGACTTAGTATTACATTGTCATCACCCTGAATGGGCTTTTAAAAAGGCAAGATCAAAAGCGTAAAGCGAGAGGCCAGTTTATGTAGCACCTCAAACAAGGTTACTCTATTTGGAAGAATATTTGGCAAATATGTCACTAGGGTCCCAACTCGAAGATTTCTCTGCTTTTGGACTCCGAAGAGCGATTGCTTTGAGCACTTGTTTAACTTGGAAATGTGAACTCAAGTTAACCTAACCTGACTAAAAGTTGGCAAACACAGACAAGTGTCATAAGGTAGTGTCTCTCTTAAAGGAATAAGAAGACTAAAAATTAAAATAATACAATGCCATTCGATAACATTATGCCCGTTAGAAGGCATTCACTTTAAGCTGGAACGGAATTTTTTAGAGTTAATCAACCTTTGGCCTTGGCCGAAGGTTGATTTTGGCGATAGCCGATTAATCAGCTTCGGCCCGAAATCGACCTTCGGTCGGATACAGGGGTAAGACCAGCAATCTTTGCTGACATAGTTATCCGCAACTCTGGTTTAGTTGATGGCAAATAGATCGATCAGTGTTTAGAATAGAATATAAATATATATTTTATTCTTTTTAATTTTTTTTTTAATAACTTTTTACAAAGTGCTTTCGAATCAGTCTTTTGGATATTTGTAAAACCGTCGAAGGAATCACCGTTAAGACTCCATGACGCCCAGATTAAAATATATTGATGAAATATCCAACTTTACCATCCAGTGGTTTTCAGAAGGCTATGTGATGTCTTGTCTTCATAGAGACGCTCTAGGTTGGAAATAGGTATGTTCGGGCTATGGTCCTTCCTTGGTGAGACACATTGTCTGAAAGAACCTGCGCTCTCCTGTTCTGATTTTAGATCACCAGATTCAAAAATTTCTCTTTTGGTCTATCATCTGCAGTACATGCCTTTATTATCCGGGGTTTCAAACCCGCGAATAGATTAGACAAGAGTAGGTTAGGAGGTAAATGGCAGTCACATTCTCGTCATTACATTGAGAAAGGGCCTTCGGAGCCCTAAGCAACTGCCACTGCCTCCGATACGCTCAGAGGCAGCCCCAGTAAAACTCGGGTTGAAATGACCGCGAGGCACCTGTTGTGTTGTCCTTTCCTTTAAAGATTCTCAAAAGATTCGTTGCTTTTTATGAGTCATGCTTTTGAGGTACTGGCGGCATTGGAGTTGATTTGCCGTCTTCCAGCGTGAAAGGACTGGATAGATCGTTCGATTATGAAACTTGCTCTTGACATTTCTTTCCAACCTTAACCAGCGCAAATACCAAAGTTGGACCCACATATTCATACCACCTGTCGCAACAATGAGGGTCAGCCTCATGAATTTGGTGGTTTCAAAGCTAGGCAGGATATGGGAGCAAACTGGACAAGAATAAGTATAAGTTAGGAGGTAAATGGTAGTCGCATTCCCTTATATAGAGAAGGGCCTTCGGAGCCCAAAGCAACTACCACTGCCTCCGATACGCTCAGAGGCAGCCTCCGAAAAACTCGAGCTGCGATGGCAGCGAGTCATTGGCCGACAACGGACCCACCTGTCCACGCCACACATTTCTTATATATACAACTGCAACTTTAACCATATTCACTAATTGATCATCGTCAAATTCAAAAAGATATCTGTAACTCGGAGGTATCTTACGCAGATCCCCACAAAAGTTTTACTAGTATTTATGTAACTTATTTAGGACTTACAACCACAACTGCAACTATGATCACCATGATCGTCATCGAATTCAAAAAGATATTTGTATTTCTAAGGTATCTTACGCAGATCCCCAAGAAGTTTTATCTTATTTATGTAACTTATTCATGACTTACAATGAAATCATCATCGAATTCAAAAAGATGTTCGTAACTAGGAGGTATCTTACGCAGATACCCACAAAAGTTTTTTTTTTTTTTTTTAGTATTTATGTAACTTATTTACTTACAACCACAACTGTAACCATGATCAACTGATCATCGAATTCAAAAAGATATTTGTAACTCTAAGGTATCTTACGCAGATCCCCAAGAAGTTTTTTTTTTTTATCTTAATTATGTAACTTAGCCATGACTTACAATGAAATCATCATCGAATTTAAAAATATTTTCGTAACTAGGAGGGTACCTTACGCAGATCCCCACAAAAGTTTTTATTTTTATTTATGTAACTTACTCATGACTTACAACCACAACTGTAACTATGATCACTTGATCGTCATCGTATTCAAAAAGATATTTGTAACTCGGAGGTATCTTACGCAGATCCCCACAAGAGTTTTTATTTTTATTTATGTTACTTATTCATGACTTACAACCGCAACTGTAACTCTCACTTGATCATTATCAAATTCAAAAAGATATTTGTAACTCAGAGGTATCTTACACAGATCCCCGAATGCCATGGCAGCTGATGCCAAGTGAGGATGCACCCCGAGAAGAAGCGCGCTTGCCTAGAAGATGCCTATTCACTTTTGTTTTAAAGGCACCCAATTTATAGTTTAGTGGTTATAGAGAAAATGGAAACCGGAACGGCATTCCAAATTTTGGCTTTGAGTATTAGGATCGGAAAAGCCACCACTCAACAAAAAGTTACAGATTTTGTTCACATTGAACATAGATACGTTCGGCTGGCAAAGCATTACAAATGCCGGCCATGGCCTTATTAGAACTAACAAAGTAGTCTCCATCATTCAATATGGGTTTAAGTACCATAGGTTTCATTAATTCATTAACTGCTTAACCTCTTATCGAGATACTCCAACAAGTCATTCTCTGAGGTTACCTACATTCCAGCGAGAACTTTGACGGGTCACTGTGGTTAAGACACAATGTATATCGTCAAGCTCTAGGGTATAGATGCATGCCGGTTTTGCCAGAAATCGGTTGAAACACCGTTACATATTATTCAGTTACTGCCCCCCCCCCCCCCTGTAATGCTTAAACTAAGCATCTATCCAGGGAAACGTATCGTATTCCATATCGTATCACAAATATTGAAATATTGTCGAGGGAGGTTAAGTTGGTGGTAAGTACAATTTACGATCAAAGTTTTAAAGGGTCTTTAAGGCCTGTGTAGCATCACCAATTTTTGTAAAATTACAAGCAAGAAAAGCTCTGAGTACGCACGAGGTATTTTTGTATCTTTCTATTTCAAGTGGTAATATAAACTAAGCCTCGATTCTTTCAATTTCAATTTCATTTAGTTATTCGATATTACCAGGATGAGGTAAAAAGTTACTCATACCCATCGTATATTCGTACTAGTCACAGCGTAGCATCTGCGCTGGCATAGCAACAGACGAAATAGATAATGGCGGCGGCACAGAGCGCGCGACATAAAGAAAGTATACATAGGAGTATAGCTACGCTCGCTGCGAATGAAAGTGACGGTAGCGTGCACGCACAAAACTGCGTGTATTGTCACCAAACACTATCGGCGGAGCCGGTTGCACAACACGAGAAAAACATTGCTTCTCAAAAATGTGTATTGTCACCAAACACTATCGGCGGAGCCGGTTGCACAACACGAGAAAAACATTGCTTCTCAAAAATGTCGGTCAATGTGCTGACTCAGCTGACCAGACTCCATAATTATATAGAAGAAAAACTGGGTGACTTACCGAGATTTCTCCCTTTTACCTCACTTGACGCCGGTGACTAACCCTGCGATCCAAAATTAATGGACTCGTGATCCGTAGCGTCCCGACGACGCTGCATAACGCTGGCTTCTGGTAGAAGCCCCAGCCTTGACGCCCGCGGCAGTGGTAACGATGCCACGTGGCGATGTGTTTCACGTTATCCACACAGGAATTGTCCATAATTACGTTTAGAAGTCCGATAAAACACACATTAACCGAAAATTTACGGTAATTACACTCAAATTCACTATTTTAGAATTTATTTATTTACAGCAATTACACTAAAATAATTTCACTGATTCTAAAATAATTTTCGGTGAAAACGTGTTTTCAAACCGGGAAGTAACGACGCTATGAGCAAAGCGCGGCGAGCGCCGCCATACCTGTGACCACGTGACAAACAACAAACGGAAGTGTCTAATGATTGGCTGATACCTTAACAGGTCCCTCTGATTGGTCGAAGGATTAAAAGGGAAGTACCACGTGATCTCACAGATGCTGTGCATCATCACATGCCGAATAATAGTTATTTTCCTAGGTGCACGTATTGTCTATATTTCCTCTGTCTTGTAAAAGGTAAATAAACAAATCGCAGAAAACGTTTCAGGAATACGTGTAACCGACAAATGTAGCAGAGCGCTTACGATGTTCTAAAGTTAGTTTTTTCCCTTGTAGCACGTTTCCAGTTTCCAGTGTGTGGTTAGGACTTTCAAGTCGGTTTTAGGTCGCTCATGCATTTCTGCGATAAAACACTTGTTTACTGCAAGTTTAAGACAACTATAATTTATACGGAAGAACAGATTGTATATTAAAGTTGCGGGATTTACGGGATAAAAAAAATTATAAGAAATTAATCTTATAATGAAATAACAATTCAAACCAAGCTTTATTTACTTTGAAATAGCCCCTTTTTAATTTTTTTGAGTAAATAAATAGCGATCAAATGAGCAGGCGGGTCACTTAATGTTAAGTGATCACCGCCGCCCATGAATATATGGAACACCAGAGGCACCGCCAATGCGTTGCCGGCTTTTCAGGATTGGTCCGCCCCTTGAATAATCCCACGTTGAATTGTGGACTCATATGTCAAAGGATTAGAAAAGAGAGTCGTAGGAGAACCAGATTAAACTAAGTTGAGTCAAACTTCGCTGGAAAAACGCCTTATGATACCTTGGAAGGTTTTGATGGTGCAGCAATCAGCTTGGCCAGTGATTCGTTGTCTTCTAGTGCCATGTAGCACTTTTTTAAACCGTCTGTATTATTGGACATATTGTAGTACTCCAGAGCATTCACCCTAGAAATAATAAGGATAATTTTAAGCCTACATAATAAACAATTTTTTTAACCCACTTAGCGCCGATTTCACCAACGTCAAGTGAGGTTTATCCGAGGAATAAATTGAAAATACTGCCAAAATATCTTTACGCTCGGATAAGACTTATTTCACGTTGGTGAAATCGGCTCTCTCTGCTCAATGACCACGACCTCTCTGCCAAGAGTGTATAAGTCGAAATAAATTTTCTTCTTTATCAATCGATAGACGTCCACAGCTGGACAAAGGTCTCTTGCATGGACTTCCACAGACTTCGGTCTTGCGTCGCCTGAATCTAGCAGTACAAATGACACAGGCCGGAGTCGGGCATTGCGGGAGCACTACTGTACTAATCGGTGCGATTAGTCTAGCCTTGCGACGCCCAACACGCCTGCCCAGCGCGGTCATCATGGGCAAAACCTTGCATCGTGCGAGTCTGAACTAAACAAGTGTAAATTAAAAACTTTATTTTAAAAAAACAAGCTTTTAGTAGCTGGCTACATCGTCAAACCCTGGCTATCATCTAGAACCAGGCTACTTGTCAAGACGAATCAAACGAGCCCAAACTCGATGGGGTTACATCGTTTCATTACAGAGTTGCCAAAACCACCTTCCGGCTTCATCATGAGACCCTGAATATCATCTAGGACCAGACTACTTGTCAACACTAATCAAACGAGTCTAAATTCTACTCGATGGTATTACGTCATTATATTACAGGGTTACCAAAACCACCTTCCGGTTTCGTCATCAGACCCTGATCAGATCAGACCCTGGTAACCATCTAAAAACAAAGTACTCGTCAAGGCGAATCAAACGAGCCAAAACTCGATGGAGTGTCGTCGTTTCATTACAGAGTTCCTATGACCACCTTCCAGCTCCATCATCAGACCCTGATTACCATTGAAAGACAAACCACTCGTCAAGACGATTCAAACAAGCCCAAACTCGATGAGGTTGTGTCGTTTCATTGCGAAGTTCCTATGGCCACCTTCCAGCTCCATCATCAGATCAGCACCATGTCATCATAATATTGCATTGTCAGGCGATTTTCACATTTATGCAAAATTTCAGCTCAATCGGTAACCGTGAAGTGGATCAAATTTAATTTGCAAGATTTGATGACAAACATCGGGACAGGTGAAACTAAATAAAAGCTTGTAATAAAATTTACCAATTCTGCCTGTCGATATAATAGTCCCCTATGTTGCTGTAGGCCTGCCTGACCTGCGCCTCGGTGGTGGTGACGGACGTCTTGAGCAGCTCCACCACGCGGAACCAGTGCCCCAGCCGCTTGCGCAGGGCTATCGCGAGGTCCCTGCAGCCAAGGACATCTACGCTATTATTGAGACAAAATCACGAAAAAAAATTCGAGTAAAAATCCTAGAGTCCGCATAATCCTTACTATTAATATTACTAGTGGTTCGCCCCGAACTGAGACCTCGCGGTAACGGTTTCCCATAATTACTTATTCATTCAATAGATACATGACGATCAAAATTGACATTTTTATAATGCCCGTTTTCACCAACCATACCTAAATCATCCCCTTTGTAGAAGTCTCTTTACGTAGGTAGCCCCTAAATACAATCCTAACATCCCAATGTCATTTTCACCTTTAGTTGTCCCGTAGAGGTTCGTAATAACAAAGTTGACAGAAAGTGTCAACTAACTTAACATAGGTAGCCCGTAAAGGTTAGGGAACTGTTATAGTGAAATCCTCAATCATCCTCAATCAAACTTAGGTATAGTTTTTTGGAACATTCAAATTAAATTACTTGTACACAGCGTCAACTATCGACACGATCAGAAAACATGTAAAAACAAACTGCAACGTGAAGTTTTATTGATGTTTGCTACACTAGCGGCACGCTATGATGGCCGGTTTGACGTTTGTCCGCTCATGAAGTTCCGTATTAATTGATAACGACTTTGAAGGAAATAATTGTATTACTTTATTGACGATAGTGATGTGCAGAGATTCATAAATTTTATCGAATGTAGTTTTAGGTTTAGGACTCAAAATTTATTTATTAAATTGATTTCTAAAATGTATACAAGTGTAGAAAAATCAGTTTGCACCATTTAAGGGGTGAATGTACTTGTGAATATGAACAATTTTCACTATGTGGACAAACCTCTGAAATCGCAAAAAAATATCAGCTGTTTCATACAAAAGGTAAAATTTTTATTTTTATATGATATATACCACAACTCGGCATTTGGTTTTCTAAATTGAAAATTTTTAAAAATGGAATCTAATACGATCGTCACATAGGATCGCTGGCTAGCACAACTACTACCTCCGGCAAACTCGCGTCAATGCTCAATGCAAAACAAAGCAGTTTCGAATTGACGTTGCTTCGAAAAGTATAAACTGTCAGTGCAATGCGATTGTGATATAGTTTTGACCTGGCTTTGGATTTCAAATATTGATACTGCATTACTGTTGACCCTTGCTCGTTAATTTGGACTCTGTTCAAGCCCTTTGTTGTGGATTTCGTCGATATGACCGAACGTACGCAGAGAACTGTTCTAAATAGTCAGACACGTGAGTTCGTAATACGCCTTCGTAACTATTTATCATTCAAATATTCAGTTCGTTCAAATAAATTAAATAAACATATACATTTTTGTTTTATTAAACCTATTTAATCAGGTACAAAAACAAAACTTAATTGTTTTTTGTTCGAGAATAAATTTACATTCCACATCACTATTGTAATGTGTCAAACCGGCCATCATAGCGTGCCGCTAGTTTAAATGACTAAATTAGTACATTACACATCTAGGGCAGTAAAATAAGAAATGTCTCAGATCACATGTAATTGTTGTCCGAGGCGAAGCCGAGGTCAATAAACATGTGATCTGAGGCTTTCTTATTTACTGCCCGTGGTGTGTATACTATTTTTCTCCTCGACGGAGGCGGAAAGCGACATTTTCGTTTAGCGCAGCGGGAGGAAAATTGACGCTTTCCGCCTGGAGGTGAGAAATAATAATTTTAATTGAATAATATGTTACATAATATAGCTGCATTTGCTATATGAGATGAGAGCGCCATCTATTGACATCATTGTGAAGTTCTGTTGTTGCTGCTCATTAAAAGTTAAATAATTTAGTTTCCTTATTACATTTATCTAATTTTAGTATTTGTTGTTCAAGTACATGATATTACTTTTTTTTTTTATTTGGAGATAGGCTTACGCTTGACGACAATCAATACTGGAAAGCACTGATGAGGTCTAGGTTGGAGCGCGCTTGCCTAAAAAATGCCTATTACGCTAAAATTATAAAACTTTCAAGCCCCAGCTTTCAATGGTTATTCCGTTGTGAGGTCAAATATAATCTCCACTTTGAAAGCCCCCCATTTCGTCAATTTTAGGAAAAAAACTAAAAAAAAAATACTTTTGTACTCTGTTCCAAATTATCTTTAAAATGAGGTACTGTAACCCTATGAAACGCAAAAAATTTTTTTTTCTTCGCATTCGCTTCTATGAGAGCCCCCCTGAAATAAAGATTTTTATAACTTTTTAAGCCATTTTCGGCTGGAGGCCATCGGTTTACATATTTGTTCGCGCCATAATTCCTTGTTCCATGGTCGATGGCGCTGGCAACCTCTTTGGCTCGCAATGAAATTGACAGATGACACTTGAAAGGTAAAACTTGCCGCGTTTTTGGGCGTGATTTGCAAGTTCCGTTTTGACAGCTCACACGTACTGAAAAAATCCGGGTCGCGAACGCACCGTTTGCTGTTTTTAAGTGTCTAGATTTAGATTATTTTACGGTTTTGTTGCGTCGTTAAGCGGCCTAAGTGTCGACCTAGCTATAAGCACAATTACAGACTGTTATCCGTAACAAAAGAACCCTTTTGGAACCCGCCGGCTTTTTGCTCGCCATCCGCCCGGCGAAAGTGTCTGTGATTAAGATTTTGGACCCTAACTAGTGACAAGCCGAGTGTACAGTGCCACGCCAACCCAGCGTCTTCAGCAGGCCATAGCTGGCTGTCTGCCTGCTACTGCTAGCGGTCTGAGAAGTTCACATTACACTCAACTCCACAATACACCACACCACCACTCTCATACCATCTCAGGCCGTACCAGGATTGAATGCTGCAAAGGAAGGTCAGTGCAACCCTACCATTAAGTTACGTTGAGAACAAATCTGACCGCGGTCAAAGGCCGCTTGGGCAGCGACCCTGAACTCAGGTTATAGCTGATGGGCCCCTATGACCAGGGTTCCAGGCCTTGACTCGTTGGCCAAGCCGTTGGCCTCAACATTTGGTAGGCAGAGCGCGGTTAAATTGATTCCGCGGACAGATTTGGCATTACTGTGACTTAACTTGGCCGTTCTAGGGTTAACTCATTAATTGTAAACTTATTGACTTATAACTTATTAATACACAGGCTTATTGAGTTACTAGTACATAGCCTACCTTGTCACATGTAGGCCTGTATAGTTATTGCAATTATTGAGATTTTGTTTTGTTAATTTTTGTTGATTAATAATTAATAGTGTCTAATTGTTGTTTGTGGCCCGTAACTGGCCAACAGTTAGATGCAGATTGTAATAAATAAACTTAATGTTAATATAATTTGATAATTGTAGGTCCTTACCAAGCCAATTTGTAATTTGCAGTGCCTAGTATGAGTCTAGTGGCTTAGTACGGGTAATTAAAAACTTAATTTTTCTTTTATCTTAATTTATGTTATTGTTTGACTTAACATAAATTATTGATAGCTTAAATTGTATCTTTTGGAACTTTTAACCAACAAATACTTTGTTTGTTTACTAGAACCCCTCGTGGTTAGGTAACAAAGTAGTTTGTTTGATGTATTTAAAATAAATAATTCTTGTTTTAAAGTAAATAATTCTAATTAATAAATAGTATTTAAGTAGTAATTTGTTTGTGTTTAAAGTGGGTAATTCTTGTTTGATTATTAATTTGTTTGGTTGAAGTTGAAACATAACTTGTAACAAATAACTTTGTTTTGATCTTGTTATCTATTTGTTGTAACTACCTTTATTTAAGTTGTTTTGTACCTACCTAAGATGGCAGCCCACAAAAAATTGAGCGTGCAAATTCAATCAGAGCTGCGTTGGGCTGCTACAGCCAACGCCTTGGTAGGCCGGGAGGACCGGGCATCCGCACTGCTCCAGCGGTGCGAGCAGGTGCGGACCAGGCAGGCGGTCGTCGAAGGGGCCTTCCGAGACCTCATGGCATTGGAGCTACCTCCGGAATCGCTGGAGTCCTCAGTGCGGGACTACGAACAGTTTTTTGAGCTGACAGACGGTCTGGTGGAGGAGGCCGCGAGGCTCAAGAAGGAGGCGAGAATGAGCTCTATTCTTGAGTCTCCCACCAGACCCACCACGCAGCCTGTGTTACAGGGCAAGTTGCCAACTATAAACTTGCCCCACTTTTCTGGCAACCTGAGCGAGTGGCTAGGCTTTCTCAGCCTCTTTGATAGCCTGGTGGACGCGAGAAGAGACCTGTCTCCCTGCCAGAAACTGGCCTATCTACTCTCTTCCCTGCAGGGAGAGGCTCTGGGTTTAGTTAGCCACCTAGACCTCTCCGAGGAGAGTTATACCACCGCGCGGGAACTACTGACTCGGCGGTATGCCAACGTGCGCCGGTTAGCAGACACACACGTGGCACAAATTCTAGCGCTGCCACGTGTCTATGGGGTGTCTCATTTAAGAGAATCGCTCTTAAATCCACTGATTATAGCCTGCAACGCTCTTAAGCGTTTAGAGCTTCCCGTGGACCAGTGGTCCTTCCTTTTATTACACATTGTGTTGTCCCGCCTACCTCCCGAGTTAAAACTGCGTTTTGAGCAAAGGTATGGTGGGGACGGGGCCAGCTACCTGCCCCCCTTTTCGGACCTTTTAAAGTTCCTTGAGGAAGAGTGCCGGCAGGCTGATAACTCTGGTATGGCTGGTCCTTCAAGGACCCCAGAGCGGCCTGCCCAGCTGAGGAAGGAAAGGGGTCACACTGGCGTCCCTGGTAAAAGGGCCTCCGACCGGAGACCAATGCCCGTTTACACTGGACTTGCTGCCACTGAACCCGCCCCCTGTAACTATTGCAGGCGTCCAGGCCACCGGGTGCTTTCTTGCCCCCAGTTTCTCTCTAAGCGGATCAAGGATCGGAGGGGCATTGCAAGAGACCGCCACTGGTGCTATAGTTGTCTGGGAGCTCACATGCAACGGGACTGCCAACAGCAACATTTTCATCATTCATCATCAGCCAGAGTGCATCCACTGTTGGACATAGGCCTCTTTTAAGTAGCGCCAACGTTGCCTATCCTGGGCCTTTCTCATCCAATCGATGCCGGCCACTTTCCGGATGTCATCGCTCCATCTAGCCGGGGGGCGCCCTACACTCCGTTTGCCGAGACGTGGTCTCCACTCGAGGACCTTACGACCCCAGCGGCCATCGGTCCTCCGACAAATGTGACCAGCCCACTGCCACTTCAGCGTGGTCGCCCTAAGAGCTACGTCGGTCACTTTAGTTCTTTGGCGAATTACTTCGTTTCGGATTTTATCCCTCAAAGAAATTCCGAGCATGGCTCTCTCCATAGCACGCTGAGCAACTTGAAGTTTGTGGACTAGCCTCACTGTCAGTGTCCACGTTTCAGCACCGTAAGTCATCACTGGTAGGACGCACTGATTAAAGACTTTTGTCTTTAGGCATTGCGGTATTTGCGACGAAAAGACTCGACGAAGTTTCCCAAATGCTGCCCAACCTAACTGTATCCTCCTGTCAATCTCCTTCTCAAAGCTGTTTTTACCCAATTGCAGAATTTGCCCAAGGTATGTATATTCTTGAACAGCTTCAAGAATAGATCCATCGACAATAATCGATCCCGGAGCGACCAGGTCGCTAAACATTACCTTGGTCTTGTCTAGGTTCATCCGGAGACCAACATGTCGGGAGGCAGCGTGGAGGGTATCAAGCATTTCTTGCAGCTCCTGCAGCGAACTCGCGAAGATGACAATATCATCAGCAAAACGAAGGTGTGAAATGTACTCTCCGTTTATGTTGATGCCATGACCTTTCCAATCAAGCGTCTTAAAGACATCTTCCAAAGCATTAGAAAACAGTTTCGGGGACAAAACATCCCCCTGTCTCACACCACGATGCAGTTGGATAGGTCTTGTCGACGCACCTTGTACTTGGACAGACATAGATGCTGAGCTGTATAAGCATCTCAACACTTCGATGTACCGCCAATCTACTTGAGATCGCTGCAAGGAATCCAGAACAGCCCAGGTCTCGATGGAGTCAAAAGCTTTCTCATAGTCCACAAATGCGAGACACAGAGGCTGATTATACTCATAGGACTTCTGTATGACCTGCCTCAATGTGTGTATGTGGTCTATGGTGCTGTAACCACTGCGAAACCCGGCCTGCTCCGGTGGCTGGAAATCGTCGAGTCTTTTTGATAAACGGTTCGTGATGACCCTTGAGAACAGCTTATAAATGTGACTCAGGAGCGAGATAGGTCGGTAGTTTTTCAGAAGTGTTTTATCACCCTTTTTAAAGAATAAAACTGCTATGCTCCTATTCCACGCCTTCGGAGTTCTCCCGTTCTGAATTACGAGATCAAAAATCCTCCGTAACTCCCTAAGTAAGGGCGCGCCCCCTGCCTTTAGGAGTTCGGAGGTGATTCCGTCTTCTCCAGGGGCTTTTCCATTTTTCTGTTGTTCAAGGGCCAACACGATCTCATCTATGCTAACATCCGGAAGATCATCGGTAAAGTGGCGTGTTAGCTGGGCTCTGGGATCCTGATCACAGGTCTTAGGCTGTGGGACATGAGTCTTATATAAGTGACCATAGAAGTCCTCAATCTCAGAGAGTATGTCTGGCTTGGCACTAACGGTACAACCATTTGAGGTCTTAAGTTTCGTCATTTGGCATCGGCCAAGCCTCTGAGTAAATACCTTTGACCCCCGGTTTTCTTCTATAGCTTTTTTTATATTTTCGGTATTTAGACGCCGGAGGTCACGACGAATTGATCTTTTGACCTTTCTATTGAGAGCTTGGTGATCCGCTGGAGTGAATTGTACATTCTCGCGCCTTTCCTTCATAAGCTGTATAGTCTCATCTGAGAATTTGGACTTCCGGTCCGAACGCTTTGTTCCACAGAACCTATGGCCTTCTTCCCGGATGATATTTGCCACAGTTTCGAAATCCAACAGCAACGGCCATGCCCAATTTGTAGGGGTAACCACCTGGAGATTTTGTGCGCCAACAAGAATGGTGTTGGCCGCCAGGTGGAGAGTGAGGGCGCGCCCCGCACGGGCGGGGGCGCTCTTACCGATCGCTCCCCGGATTATTTGCGTCGGTCCCCTGATCAGGGCCATGAATCCCGACGCGTCCGGATTTCGACCCCGCCTATGGGGGCTTCACCCCCCCGTGAGGGGGGCGCCAACCCCCCTCGACGGTCTGATGGGAGATTTGTGGCGGCCCCGTCTACGGTTCGACCTACCCGCTATTCACCTCCGCTTCATGAGTGGCCACGCCTCGAACGCCGCCCACCTCGAGCGGGTCGACAGCAGTACTACGACCTACCGACCTCAGCCCGTATGACTAGGCCCGTGCTGCCGCCACGAGATGGCGCATGGGTTTACCCAAATGGAGGTCCGTCCCCCTCACCTTTGGAGGTCCCCCCTGAGTCTCAATATGAGATTCCCCGGTCAGAGGACCGGTTTGATGAGGACGACCACCAATAGGTAGTTGCCGCCCTAGCCCCCACCACAGCAACTTCTCCTGAGACCTTGAATCTCCGGCAGTCTGTCTGTCAGACCATTCTTTTGCCGACTGTCTCAGTGAAGGTATTCAACCCGAAGGGTGAATTTTTAATCGTTCGCGCCCTTTTGGATTCGGGTTCACAGCGCTGTATTGCTTCTTCTCGTTTGGTGGGTGAGCTAGGGCTCCCTTGGAGTCCTCGAACAGGACGGGTGATAGGTATCGGGGGTATAGAGCCCTCGACTTCTAACGGGGAAGCGGAATTAATGTTTGGCCCCGTTACGGGCAATCTTAGGGTCTTGGTCAAGGTGTCAGTCCTTGACAATATCTTAGGTCCCCTACCGCAGGTCCGAATAACTGACGCTGCGGTGTCCTGTGCATCAGTCCTAAACCCAGCTGACCCCCACTGGACTGAACCCGGTCCTACGGACCTCTTGTTGGGTTCCGACGTGTTGGGCCTGGTCTTGTCAGGGGAAATTAGGGTTTTGCAGAAGGACGGCCTATGTGCCATGTCCACTATATTCGGTTCTAGCTTTTTTGGACCCGTGCTATGGTCTTCGGACCTACCGGTGCTGGACCAATTGCAAGCAGCCGGCTTGACGCTGTCGGACGTGGTCCAGCGCTTTTGGGAAGTTGAGGAGCCGCCGCATGCCGCACGAGTTGACCCTCTTGACCTTGAATGTGAGTTGTTTTATCAAAACAACACAGGCCGCCGTGTTGATGGGCGATTTGTAACTCGCTTGCCCTTTCTCGCTTCTCGCCCCCCGCTTGGTCAATCGCGGGCCTTGGCGGAAAAGAGGCTCTTGTCTATGGAACGGCGCATGCGGCGCGACTCCACCTTCCGCTCCAAGTACGTTGAATTTATGCGCGAGTACGAGGGCCTGGGGCATATGTCACCATCCAATTTTGATTGGCGCGCACACGAGCACTACTTCTTACCCCACCATGCCGTCTTGAAGACCCCTGGGGGGAAGATTCGAGTGGTTTTTGACGGCTCCGCGGCCACATCCAACGGGGTGACATTGAACCAATGCTTGCACTCCGGTCCTAAGCTAATCAAGGATATCTCCGATATCCTCACGCATTTCCGCCGGCATCAAATTGTTTTCGTAGCTGACATCAAGATGATGTTTAGACAGTCGATGGTACATCGCGATGATCGGAGATACCAAATGATTCTGTGGCGCGAAAATCCTAATGAGCCAATGCGTGTCTTTGAAATGAACACCACGACCTATGGACTCAAGTCAAGCCCCTATATTGCTATCAGGACCTTGTTAGAACTAGCTAACCGGGAGCGACTGAATTACCCTCGCGCATCAGCCACCTTGGAATCGTCAGTCTATATGGACGATATTTGCACGGGAGCCTCGAGCGTTGAGGAAGCTCTGACTCTTCGCGATGAATTGATTGCAATACTGAAGTCCGGAGGTTATGAGTTGGGCAAGTGGCTGTCCAACTCCCCTCACGTCTTGAAGGATCTTCCGGGAAAGGATCAGCAGGATCCTCATATTTTTGAAAATCCCGAAAATCCCAATTTGCTGACGGTCCTTGGAATACAGTACCAGCCCGTCCAAGACGTTTTCACCTACCGGGTCAAATTAGACCCACCTCCTAAGGTCTGGACTAAGCGTTCCGTATTGTCTACGGTTGCTCGCACCTTCGATCCCAATGGATGGATCACTCCCGTAATATTTTTGGCTAAATGTTTCCTCCAGAAGCTTTGGATTGCTGAACTCGGTTGGGACGAACCACTCCCTGGGAAGTTATTGAAGGAGTGGAACTCCCTTGTGTCTTCACTTCCTGAAGTTAACCGAATTTCCATGCCTCGACGCTTCCTACCAACAGGAAGGTGTCATACCAGTCTCCACGGGTTTTGCGACGCCTCCGAACGAGGATACGCCGCCGTGGTATATTTGAGGACTGTCGATGTCGCCGGTGAGGTCGCGACGCATCTCGTCTTGGCAAAAAGCAAGGTGGCCCCTATTCGGTCACGGTTAACTATCCCGAAATTAGAATTGTCTGGCGCCGCCCTTCTGGTACGCCTCTTGAACCACGTCCGCTCCTCTTTGGCATCTGCGGTCGATCTGACCGACGTTTATGCTTGGACGGACAGTGAGATTGTCCTTTGCTGGCTACGAGCCGCGCCTCACAACTTAGAGGTCTTTGTTGCGAATCGGGTCTCCCAAATTCAGAGCTCTGCAGTACCGGTGATTTGGAGACACGTACCCGGAGAACTGAACCCGGCCGATTGCGCATCCCGCGGCTGTGAGGCCTCTTCACTGGTCCACCATCACCTTTGGTGGGATCCAAGTTGGCTATCCCAATCCGAGACGACTTGGCCTCAAAATAGGTTTTCCGCTCCCGAAGTATTGCCGGGCTTAAGAGTCGAAGTGGTTGAGGATAAACAGATCCCCGACTTGAACTTTCTTTTGAACCGTTACAGTTCCCTTGATAAACTAATTGGTGTTACCGGTTGGATTCGACGTTTTATCCATAATGGGCGGAATTCAGAAAATAAAAATTTGAGTCCTGTGCTTTCCCCTCTTGAACGCCAAGACGCCCGGAACTACTGGGTGCGTGTGGTTCAGGTGGAGCATTTTTCATCCGTGATTGACACCCTAAAGAGAGGTTTAGTTTTGAAGGGCCCCCTTGCTCGCCTAAGCCCTTTTTTGGACAATAACGGAATGCTACGCGTTGGAGGACGCCTCAAGAATTCCAATCTGCCCTATGGTGCTCGCCACCCCCTTTTGCTACCTAAGGACGGCACCTTTGTCAAATTGCTAGTGACACACTACCATCTTAAAAATGCCCACGCTGGTTGTAATGCACTCTCGGCTATTTTACAGCGCGAGTTTTGGATTCTGGCAGGGAGACGCACCATCCGGAACGTCACTTTCAAATGTATTCCGTGTTACCGCTTGAAGGCTAATACTTCACAGCCCATGATGGGTGATCTGCCCCCCGACCGCGTTCTAGCCACTCGACCCTTTGCTGGGGTTGGCACTGATTTTGCTGGCCCGTTTGCCATCAAGAGCTCTAACCTCCGCAACGCCAGATCGCTCAAGGCCTACCTCTGCGTTTTTGTATGTCTCGCTACCAAGGCGGTACATTTAGAACTTGTGAGTGCCTTAAGCACTGAAGCCTTTGTAGCCACGCTAGGTAGATTTGTCTCTCGTCGAGGATTGCCTGACCTGATTCGCACGGATTGCGGCACAAATTATAAGGGAACTGATAGATATTTAAAAGAGATTGTCGAATTCCTGTCTAGCAATAAGATTAGATTAAGTACAGCATTGCCCAAGATGGGGGTAACCTGGAAGTTTGACCCCCCAGCTTGCCCTCATTGGGGTGGAATATTCGAAGCTGTGGTTAAGGTGGCCAAGACTCATCTCCGGCGCGTTATAGGCGAAACTGTTTTAACCTTTGAAGAGCTCGCCACCGTGTTTTGCAAAATTGAGGCTGTACTCAATTCTCGGCCACTCTGTCCCCTCTCATCTGACCCAAATGACCTGGAGGTCTTAACTCCCGGTCATTTTCTGATTGGTCAGCCCCTTAACGCTCTACCCGAATACCCCTTCAGGGACGTGAAGGTCTCACGTTTGTCCCGGTTTGAGCTGCTGCAACAGATGACTCAGAGTTTTTGGCACCGTTGGTCACTAGAGTATTTGCATCTTTTGCAGCAGCGGGTTAAGTGGGCTGACAAATCTGATCCACCCAAAGTTGGTGACCTAGTGCTGATTAAGGAACCTAATTTGTTGCCTTTATACTGGCGCCGTGGGCGCATTCTTAAGCTGATCTACGGGTCTGATGGGGTTCCCAGGGTTGCCGAGGTAATGGTCGGAGACTCTGTCTTGCAGCGAGCCGTTTGCTCCTTATCACGTTTACCTATTTACTAGTAAGTGGACGTAAATCCTTACGCCCACGGGCGGGGGGATTGTTCGCGCCATAATTCCTTGTTCCATGGTCGATGGCGCTGGCAACCTCTTTGGCTCGCAATGAAATTGACAGATGACACTTGAAAGGTAAAACTTGCCGCGTTTTTGGGCGTGATTTGCAAGTTCCGTTTTGACAGCTCACACGTACTGAAAAAATCCGGGTCGCGAACGCACCGTTTGCTGTTTTTAAGTGTCTAGATTTAGATTATTTTACGGTTTTGTTGCGTCGTTAAGCGGCCTAAGTGTCGACCTAGCTATAAGCACAATTACAGACTGTTATCCGTAACAAAAGAACCCTTTTGGAACCCGCCGGCTTTTTGCTCGCCATCCGCCCGGCGAAAGTGTCTGTGATTAAGATTTTGGACCCTAACTAGTGACAAGCCGAGTGTACAGTGCCACGCCAACCCAGCGTCTTCAGCAGGCCATAGCTGGCTGTCTGCCTGCTACTGCTAGCGGTCTGAGAAGTTCACATTACACTCAACTCCACAATACACCACACCACCACTCTCATACCATCTCAGGCCGTACCAGGATTGAATGCTGCAAAGGAAGGTCAGTGCAACCCTACCATTAAGTTACGTTGAGAACAAATCTGACCGCGGTCAAAGGCCGCTTGGGCAGCGACCCTGGACTCAGGTTATAGCTGATGGGCCCCTATGACCAGGGTTCCAGGCCTTGACTCGTTGGCCAAGCCGTTGGCCTCAACAATATTATATCTAAAATTGAAGTAATTACGTTCAGTAATTCAGAAGTTATAAGGCTCTGACAGACGGACGGACGGACGGACGGACAAGTGCAAATTCACTCAAGTAGACTCAAAGACCTTCGCTTCGCTCGGTCGATAAATGCGGAAGTTTGTTTCTTGGTTTGATCTTCAATCACGCAGCAAATAGTTGAGGATTTTGGAGACTATCTTTTATCCCGAAAAAAATGGACTCAGTTTTCTCCATGCGGACGGAATTGCACACAAAAGCTTTTATTATTATAAATATATATCTATATAAATTCATCAGCGTAGCATTAGATCAAAATCCGGCGCAATCTTTGTTCTTCCGGAATAAAAAATAGTTAATGTTACTCTCGAGATTCTCAACTATGGCAAAAATCACATCGATCTCTTACAACAACCACATTTCAACAAAAAACTCACTTGCATTTTCAATATTAGTAAGGATGCAAAAATGTGTTTGTTTCTTGGTTCGTCCTGCAATCACGCAGCAACGAAGTACCGGATCGACGTGACATTTGCAAAAGCTAGTTTTATAAGTAAGGATAATATGTAACTCGTAGGAGAGTCACAGGACGCCCTCGGCATATCCTTACCGCCTGTCCTCGTTATGATATATCTGCTCGGCCGCGTCGAAGTCCTTGAAGTAAGCCAGCACTTCCGCTTTCTTGAGCTTGTCGGAGTGCAGCGCGTTGAGGCGCGCCACGAAGCGCACGCCCGCGTAGTCGCCGCGCCGCACGAACGCGGCCTCCGCCGTCTCCAACCCCGACGCAGACTCGAAGCTCTTGAGAGCCGCCTCCGCTAGCAGCAGCCTGGGAATCGGCCATGTTTGTTTTAAATAATGTAATAATGTAATGTATAAACAGCTTAATATTGGATACATTTGAAGCACCACATTTGACATAGATACGAGTCTCTGGAACTATTAGGGCCTGTATTACCACCTTCTGATAAGTGTCGGATAGGCTAACCGTAAATTTTGTCACTTTTGTACTTTATGTCAAGTGACAAAGACAAAATATGCGAATAAGCTATCCGACACTTATCACTATAATAATAATAATAATGATTTATTTGCCACAAAAAAGAATGTACATTATAAACAGTAAACGTAATGCGGCCCTGGCAGCTAAACTGAGTTTATATACTCGTATGATAGCTGCCAGTGCTTTCCCCGATATAGTGAAGCATACAAACATTCTTAGGTCTAATATAAAAAGCATTCATAATAATAATTAGTTTAAAACTTCTTAAAATAAAACATGCTTATTTTGTGTGTGTGTGTGTGTGTGTGTGTGTGTGTGTGTGTGTGTGTGTGTGTGTGTGTGTGTGTGTGTGTGTGCGCGTGCGTGTGTGTGTGTTTGTGTGTGTGTGTGTGTGTGTGGATGGATGGTGGATATATATGACACGCGTATACATACTGAAATAAAGTACCTAATATTAATATTACATACTTATACAAAGAATTTGTAATGATATTGGCTATTTATGAACTATCAGCAACTCTTCCGTGCTATCATAATTATGCGAAAGGAGCCAGTTATTGATGAGTTTTTTACATTGATAGGACGATTGTGAGTCAATGGTGAGAGCTTTGTTGGCTTTATTATATAAAAAACTACCTAGAAAAGAGGAAAATCTTTTAGAGAAAACTGTGCTATGATTAGGAATATTACATACTGAATGTTTCCGTCGTTTATCTTTTAATTTCTGTATGTTTGCCGGGTCTACGATTTTATGTTGTTTCAAAATTATTTTTTGAATAAATAATTGTCTCACTGTGAGTAGTTTACTTTCCTTATAGAGGGATGAAGTAGGATATCTGTAGGGTAGAAAAGAGCTGACCTTGAGAACCGCCCTTTGTGCCCTCTCCAATTTGAGGAGACGCGTCTTCGCCGCACCTCCCCAACTATCAATGCAATATGTCAATAAAGATTCACATAAGGTGTGGTACAACATTCTCAATATTTTTTCATCGGCAACATGGCGGATATTTTTAAAAATAGCTATGAGTTTACGAATTCTATTTGCTAGAATATTTATGTGATTATCAAATGAGAGTTGATAGTCAATGATGACGCCTAGATATTTTATACAGTCAGGTCTTTCTAAATTAGGACAATTGCATGTACTTACTGAACTAAGAACGGGACATAAAATAGAATGTGCTTTAATGTTAAAGCTGTCTAGACAAGGTTGTGTGTGCCGGGAAATGGAGAAAGTTAAGTATTTAGTTTTCCCAGTATTAATGCTTAAGAGATTACTATGCAACCAGGACATGACTAGATTAAAACCTTTTTGGGCATTGTGGAAAGCAGTTTCCCAATTAGGACCCCAGAATAAAAGTGTAGTGTCATCCGCAAATGTTATAATTTTTCCATTAATCAATTCCAAATTGCAAAGTTGATTAATGTAAATCAGAAAGAGGGTCGGACCTAAAACGCTTCCTTGTGGAACTCCGTGAACAACTGGTAGTGATGAACTTACATGCTCACCAATTCTAACACACTGCGTTCGATAGCTTAAATAGTCCTGGAACAGTTTTAGCTGTATACCACGTATTCCTATCTGTTCCAACTTTTTTAGAAGCAGAGGGATGGACACAGTGTCAAAGGCCTTGGCGAGGTCTAGAAATATTGATATGCACTTCATTCCACGATCTAAGTTTTGAGCGATAGTATTTGTTAAGTTAGATACCGCATCAGAAGTGGATTTAGATTTGCGAAAACCGTACTGATTTGGTGAAAGTATATTATTTGATTCCAAATATTTTACCAATCTGTCATTCATTATACGCTCTAAAATTTTGGAAAAAGTGGGTAAGATTGAAATGGCCTGTAGTTACTTATTACTTTTCTGTCACCATTCTTAAAAACTGGAGTTATTACTGATTTTTTGAATGAATTAGGGAATTCACCATGAGATTAAGCCAAATTACAAATATGACACAACAAACCCGCAAAAATCTCCTTATTCTGCTTAATTATTTTCGCAGATATATTGTCCAGACCTGTAGAGTTAGTATTTTTAAGAGAGTTTATTAGTCTTACTATTTCATCTAGATCAGTTCCGAGCAAAACAAAGGATGAGGAAGGTGGAGAGGGAAACTGTTGTGAATGGTGTATTGTCACTGGTGAAAATGGCCCTTAAAAAATGGCGCACCGACCTCTATAGTTAATCTATGAGATCATACATTGATAATATAGATTAACTATAGAGGTTTTAACCTATGAAATCATAAATTGCTACATATAGTTAGACATCAGAATACATAAAAGAGACCACAGACTAACCTAACCTAACCATACCATTTATTACATATTAGAAAAGAGATCATAGACTATCGTCTATCACGACAGTAAAAACAAAAACGATTCTTACCATAATTTTGGATGTGGATTATCTTTTATAAAACTTTCAGCTTCCTTCAATCCAACCTTCTCAAGAAGTTGTCGAGTGTCCCTCAAGGATTTTACTTCGACTCGCACTATGTGCTGCGGGGAGCACTTTTCCGTTATGCTGTCCAGGAGTGCCGTCGTGATTTCCAGCTCCTAAACAAATACTGATATCAGTGTACTCATTTTTTACATCAAAGCTTAGAAGAGGGAAAAATCTTATGATATTGTAACCATAATTTATGATAATACTTCATTAAAAGTTGCTCTAAATGTTCGAAAAGCTATTGGGTTTTTTAAATAATTAATTATGATTAACATTGGAGACTGCTATCATATTTTTTGACCTTTTTGGATTGACGCCATGTTGGGCTTGCTTGACGCCATTTTGGCGCTGAAAGCAAATAAACGAGCGTTTCTGGAACTGGAATAATATTGCAATATGGAGCACCAGCCTCTATAATTAATCTATGACTTCATAATGATTCTTTATGATGACGATTCTTTATTTAATCTATGTTCTTATATGAAATCATAGATTTAATGTAGAGTGCACCATTCGCAATATTATTAGTTCCAAAGACACTCGTATGTCAAATGTGGCGCTTCAAATAAATCCATAATTATGCTAAAATTTGTAGGACAGCTAGGTGTTAATGATATATTAATGGACCATAGATCAATTGATCATAGATTAATTGAGATCAGTGACCGCCAGCAAGTGTGCGTTGTCGCTCGTCAGCACCTCCCTGATCAGAGGAGCAGTACCTTGAAGCCGCAGAGGTAGCCCTGCATGGGCAGCGGCTCCTCGGGCTCGGCGTCGCGCAGCACGTACAGGCGCGCTTTCTCCGCCGCCGCCAGCAACTGTGCGTTGTCGCTCGCCCAGCGCGCGCCCCACACCTCCCTGCGATTAATTAATAAGATTTATAACTGTCTCCCCTATGCCCCTGCAAAGTTCTGCTAGATTTGTGTCAGATGCCGTTCGGAGTAGGTTCAACGGCTGGAATTCAAATGAACGACACCTGGGCCTTGGTACCTGACCTATTGAAGGTATACATCACCATCTCAGCCTTGGCTCGACGTAGGTCATGTTCGCCATAGAACACAATCACATGCCACCTAAATCCAGCAGCTGCCAACGACTTGCCTAAGATCGTACGTTCACCAGTGAGGGGCCTAACAAAGCTACTCCTTCTGATGCGGATCGGTATTCCAGCATCTTGGGACCCCAACGCCCATCGGTTCTTCGAGCCTATATGTGCCCCGCCAATTGACACTTGAGCTTTGCGGTTCTATAAATCTATGTCAACTATAGAAATAGGTACAATAAATCGGCTGATATATTGAAGCTATTTAGAACTTCGTAATCTGTGATTTTGATAAGAATAAAATAGTTTTTCATTCAAATAAACTTTTACAAAGTGCTTTCGAATCGTCAAGTGAATCTAGCCCTGGTTCGAAATGCCATTCCGACCGAGAAGACCCAGCAAGAAACTCGGCGGTTGCTCTTTTTCTTGTGTAAATATAAGTCTAGAATCGACTGCGGAATTTTATGATAGCACGTCACGCCCATTCCCACAAACGACTTTCGGACTTTCTTGAGGAATTACGAGTCTATTTTGGATATCTCATTTGATTGCGAACCACTTCTTATATCTTATTTCTTACTTTCTCAGCGCTTGTCCCACACTAACGTTGTGTGCCATCTCCGTTTCCAGGATATATAGCGACCCGCCTTGATCGATCACGAAAAACTTGCTAAAAAAAAAATTACAGTGATAGGATATTAATTAAATTATCGCAGACAGCAACTTTGATATCCGAGTTGCGACAACAGACACCTCACGACGCAAATGACGATTTTCATATAATTTTAAGCAACAGTTAAGAGTTTCAGTGATCTACAACAGTTTTTAGTTGTTGCACTCGGTTACAAAATCAATTATTTTAAATTTGCCGCAACTAGCAAGTGAAAAAGTACCAGTATCAGTAGTGTCAAGTCACATCTACCGTCACACTAATGTAGGTATATATGAACTAACTATGACACCGTTGCAACAACCGTCAACTCTATCTTTTGATTGTTGTACATAACAACTTTCACGGAATCTTGTACAAAGCTGACAGTTGCTTCAGCTAAAGCTATCTGCGATAATCTACTTGTTTATCTGTTAGGACAGCTAAGGAACATTAGACTAAAGGTAAAGGTACATATCACTGAGCTCTATAATTAGACAGAGAGAGCGCTAGTGAACTGTGATGTCACAATTCAGCAGCTCCATACACGCACCAAAGAAAATTTTGTTTTAGAAAGAGACAGATACAGTCACAGTAAAACAGCTTATAATTCCGAGACTAGTAAAGATATTTAAAAAAGAGAAATGGCATTGTGTCATTATATTTAAAAAGTTGTTTTTTAAATAAAAAAATATCAATCAAATACCCAATTATATATTATAGCCTCTGCCTCGCTAGGCTGCTGTCATATTTTTTGGACCTACTTGATCGACGCCATTTTGGAATTGATTGACGCTATTTTGGCGCTCTATGCAGTTAAACGAGTGTCTCTGGACCAAAAAAATTACAAATGGCGCACCAACCTATATAATTATTAATCTATGATTTCATAACCGACCTCTTTAATTAATCGCGCCATTGCGCCATTTTCAATATTATTAGTTCCAGAGATACTCGTATGTCAAATGTGGCGCTTTAAATTGATCTTTAATTTATGCTGTCTTTTTTATAGGGGCAGCCAATCCATCGTATACATCGTAGCCATACCTTGAGTTCGAATTGATACCCATTTTGTAAGGTTTTGTGTTCATATTGATAGACGTTATTTTCTTGAAGTTTAACAATGAGAACAACAGTATCGTGCCAGAGTCTCGGCCAATTAACAAGTGGCTATCGGAACAAGTTATACAGCAAATCGTATCATCGTGGAATCCGCCTTCTCCTGATGTAAATGGACTTCCATCCGAATAGAACTGTTGTTCCATGACACCTAAAAACACGAGGCTAATTTGAGAATCTCCTTTATTGATAATTATAGGTACTATATAGGTCGCGGCACGAAAGTCTAGCGCTGAACAAAATAGCTGCGCATGGGTTACAGTCGCGCAACCAATGACAACGGCCGGAATGCGACTGGAGAGCCAATCAGCGCCATGATACCTTATTTTCGACTTCTGCGCAATAACGGTCACCGCTAGACTTTCGTGCCGCTACCTATACCATACGTGTGAATTGTGATGTAAATAATCCATTAATGCAGGAAATGAGTTAGCTAAACGCCGTGCACTTTCTTCATATTTTATTATGGTCTATTTTATATTAAACATCAAAGTTCTCACGGTTACTATGGGACTGTGACATAAGATTCATTTTAGCATGATAAGACTGCTTAAGCCATGGTGTAAGCCATGTAAGCATTACTTATGTGCGGATTTAAGTCACGCAAAACAATAAAAGTTGATTAAAGTTATTGAGTAAGGTGCTTTTTTCAATTCCATTTTATTTTTAAGTCATTATTGTTCAATATATTGGTAACTAGCTGATTCTCGTGACTTGGCCCGCGTGGATTTAGTTTTTAAAATCCTGCGGAAACATAAACAGACACACTTTGACATTTATATAAGTAAGTATTAAATAACTATCTAACAATAGATAGAGCAAATCAGATATCTAACAATCTAAAATTAAACTTACGCTGTCTAGAAGGCGTGGAAAATCTCCAAATTATAAAAGCCTCCTTAGATGCAGCAACCGCTATAGCTTTACTATTTATAGTTACGTACGCCACGGATATTGTGATTGGTTTGGCTGGAAATAACATGTACAATAACGCACAATGTGAATTCATTATAACATCTACATAATTTTCATCCCAATGTAGGAGGAGTTTAAATTTTTTTGTATTTTTTATTTTATTTTAAAGATAACAGTTTATTTGTCAACCACTGTACGGACATTATAAAACTTTAATTGAATAGATATTAATTAGAATGTCATGTGCGTTTGAGCAATTAAATATCACTTGCTTCAGCGGGGAAGAAAAGCATCGTGAGGAAACCTGCACACCTGAGAGTTCTCTATAATATTCTCGAAGGTGTGTGAAGTCCGCCAATTCGCATTGGGCCAGCGTGGTGGACTAGTGGTAGATTCATCGACTATTCAAAAGCACTTTTAAAAGTTTATTTGAATAAAAAAATATTTCCATTCTATTCTATTCTATTCTATGGCCTATAACCCTTCTCTGAGAGGAGACCTGCGCTCAGTAGTGAGCTGTTGATGGGTTGCTAATGATGAAAAATGATGTATGTAAAAACCCCTCTCTCTATCTCCCTTCCAAATAAACGTTAAGCTTGTGCTAATTTGAGAACGACAATAATACAACGGGTAGGGATGGAAAAGTTGACCTTTCAGCTTTCAGTCCGCACCTTGGGCTATTGAGTTAATTTTGACATGAATTGAATTGTAGTACGTTTTGTGGAAATGTCATATTCTATTCTAACAAAGATGCACGGGTTAAATCAGCTTGGCATCCAGCTGCCTACAAGATAGTATAAAAACTTATTACAATGTAATAGCTACTTATTAATATTGTAAAATGATTATTTTGAAAAGAGCAACTGCTGAGTTTCTTGCCGGCTCTTCTCAGCAGAATCCGCTTTCCGAACCGGTGGTAGAATCTTGACGTGGCATAAGAGCCTCAGGTTGGCCTACATGAAATAAATAATTTTGAATTTTGAATTTTTGAGGCTTATTGGAGTACAATCACAGAATAGATAGTAGTACAAGTAAGTACAGAAGATTCACTCCGCAAAATCATTTAAGTAAATAGGGACTCTTGTACGACATACTAAAGTGCAATAATTCACGTTGCACAGTGCTAATTACCCTACAGTCATATTTACCTAGAAGTGGTCTCTCTTTCTAAATATAGAATTCTCTTAAATATAGAATTCTTTTAAATATAGATTTCTCTTTCTAAAGATAATAATCTTTTCTGACTACGTTATGGGATGTTTTCTTTTAAAGAATAATAAAATTATTCTGAATATTCTATTGCCAGATGCCAGAGGTGCCTATTACTCTACTTTTTGAACAAATGACGTTTCAAATAAAGCTGGGCTAGGTTTATTTGAAAGGACGACGTGACGCGGCGCTTTAGTAAATATCGACCTGTATCACGTTCGACCCGGCAGGCGCGCGCCACTCGGCAGAATTAAAAAATTCACTTACATGAAACTTAACTATTTAAACAATAGGTATCTTATCCATAAAGTACTGCGAAAAAAACAAAGTGGGTAGGAAATAGAAATGAACTAAACAGAGTGGTCGAGTGCGCGGATGGCGCGGAGAATTGGCTGAATTGGCCCGTTCAAACGAGCCTGCCGTGTACTTGTAGCTTTATACCTAAACTGCGGAGTGCACGTGACCTGCCCCCGATTGTCTAAAATATGCCGATCAAAAACGTATTCATTTGATGGCATGAGTGTCAAGTAAAATAAACTATAACAGCATTAAATTAGAGCTCAATTTCGGGTATGCAATCTTATACGTTTAGGTATGTGCGATACGCTCCATATAGCTCTATGTTTAAATCGGTTGTACTGAATTTGTGACTTTATGTAAATACAGTCAAGGAATATTTTACTTTGACTCTAATGCCATCAAATGAATACTATTTTGATCGACAACTTACCGCACCTCTGCACTCTGATATAATATCGAACTCACCGTCACATTGAATTCCTTGTTGGTTTGATACGATGAGATTGGACATGGTCGCGATGATACAATATTCGTCCACGCCGCACATGTCCACTACGTCGGGGATATGGTTTATCCATGACTGAAAATAACAGCCATTTTGGATTTTAGGGTTCTGTCCTTACAGTTTCGTCTAGTTTGTCTGTATATACATACAGTAAGAGCCATTTTATGTTTACTAGCAGATGCTTAAGACCCAAATACGTTCACTTGGACTTAAGTTTAAATTTTAAACAGGTGATTCTTTATAAAAATTCTAGGAACGGAATTTCCAAAAGAGGTATACCACCTCCTTAGTGCACCTCTATTTTCTAATTTCTACGTGAGAAGTGTGGCCTAGTTCCAATATAATACTATACTTACTAATATTATAAATGCGAAAGTGTATTTATTTGTTGGTTTGTCCTTCAATTACGCTGCAAAAGAGTTACGTATCGTACATAGATTTTGATATGAGGACCTGGGGAGTGACATAGTCTACTTTTATCCCGGAAAATCAAAGTGTTCCTACGTGATTTTTAAAAACTAAATCCACACGGACGAAGTCGCGGGCATCAGCTAGTAAAAACATATATTTGGATCTCCTGAAAGTTGGAAAAAACTCGACACAAAGAAGCCTAAGGCGCCAATCTCCACGGGTGAGGGAATCGCAACGAGTCCGTCCGACTATTGTCGGATAGGCCCATAGAGTTTGTATCGAATTTGGTGGTACGGCGAGACTATCGCCGCGATACTCTCGCCCGTGTAGGTGACGCCCAAGTTTTCAGTTATTAGGTAGTATAGTTTGTCGTCTTCGAACGACGACAAGACGTAGGAGAACCAAAGTCACCGACATAGCTCAGCGAGTCGCGAAACTGAAGTGGATATGGGCGTGGCACATAGTTCGAAGAGGTGATGGTCGTTGGGGTCCCAAGGTGCTGTAGTGGCGACCCCGCACCGGGAAGCGCAGTGTTGGCAGACCCCCCACCAGGTTGACCGACGACATCAAACGAGTCGCAGGGAGCCGTTGGATCCAGGCGGCGCAAGACCGAGGCCTGTGGAAGTCCATGCAAGAGACCTTTTGTCCAGCAGTGGACGTCTATCGGTTGATGAAGAAGAAGAAGATAGTTTGTCGTCACCTGGTGGGTGATGGTGTCCCAGAACGTGACGGTGTCGGTGCCGGACACGAAGGCCAGCGTGTTGCCGTAGAAGGCGTACTTGTGGTCGGGCTTCACGTTGGCGAAGTAGATGAACGAGTCGACGGACACCGCCAGCCGCAGCGAGCGCTGCTCCCAGCACAGCGCGCGCATGCAGCCGCCCGGCACGCGCAGCGTTCGCACGTGCTGCGATTACGCATTAAGGTGGAAGACATGGTTCTGCCCGTGAAATTCAAATTTAATTTGGTTTTTCGCAATTTGTAAACTAATACGACAAAGTATTAGGCTTATGGCATTCTAATTGCGACAATGGCAGTATCATCTTCGCAGGTTTATATAAAAATCTTTACTTGAAAGTGTCCAGTTTAAGAAATTAATCAAAATATCGACTAATTTGTGAGTAACTCACGTCCAACTCAGTATTTTGATAAAATTAAAATTGCGAAAAATCAAATTAAATTTGAATTTCGCTGGCAGACCCTTGTCTTCCACCTTAAGGGAATGAATTAATAGGGGTCGATTTTTAGACCTCGTCGATCCCCAAAATCAATTTTCGTTTATTTCCCTTGGGAAACCGATTTCGACCCCAAGGGTTCCCTGCGTGTATCACAGCTCATTGAAGCTTTTCATAAACAGTAGGTATGTTTTATCCTATTTTTTTGCCTTGGATGAAAAAGGGTGTGTTGACGCAATACGCAAGAAAACTGACTTAAAGGATGCAGATTTATCACGAGCACCCCATGCAAACTAATTTGATTCCTTATGAAAATATTAACCAATCAAACTCGCTTCAAAATATTCAGATTTCTTAAAAATATTAAAGTACCCACAATCGTCAATAGCAATAAAACTGATAACCTTGGAACCAAGTTCCTTTTCGGACGGTTTGGCGGATGGGGGCTAGACGAAAAATACGTAAGAATTTTCCGTCACGACCCTTGTTGCCTCCGTTTATTATATACGTTCTATCGAAGCTTTGGTGCCGTAGCGGTTAAACGATAGAGTGAAACTATGGGTTCGGGGGTCCGAATCTTGGCTTCAGATCATGTCTTTGTTTATTATATACGTTCTATCGAAGCTTTGGTGCCGTAGCGGTTAAACGATAGAGTGAAACTATGGGTTCGGGGGTCCGAATCTTGGCTTCAGATCATGTCTTTGTTGATGATAACTTTTTCTTAAATATTTAATTTTATATCGAACCTCTCCAAAGCCAGTGAAGAATTGCACAACATTGGCTTGCTCTTGCGTGCGGCCCGCCACTGCTAGGATCGACCCGTTGTGGTTCCAGCGACAATCCAACATCGTCATATTTGTATTTACTACTACACTTTCTAAAACAACAAAAATACATGATTAATTTTCCATCTTTGCACTTCTTGGCTGCACACTTCATTGCCTTCCACTCTGTACGATCCTCAGCTTTTATAATTCCAATTGTAAATAGAAAACCAGTGACTGACTTCACCTGGTCGGAACAGCGGCTTTTAAGTGCCCATAATACACTCAGCCGGACTATTGATCAAGCTCATTTTATATGAGTAATATAAAAAATAGAATGGAATAGAATAGAAATATTTTTTATTCAAATAAACCTTTACAAGTGCTTTCGAATCGTCAAATGAAGATTCATCATTTGACATTCTATTACTAATCATCAATATAAAAATTACAAAGCGATTTTATTGATGGGTGAGAATGATATCTTACTAACCATTCTCGCACATTGATGCGCTGTTGCCGTGAGCTTAAACTAGCTGAGGCCCGCAACATTTCCCACGTGGATTTGGTGTTTTAAAAATAATAGGAAGTGGTGAAACTTCCTATTATTGTGTGGAGCGAAAATGTATTAACCTTACATTTTTACGTGGACACAAGGACAATAGAATTAAATAAAGTCGAAGTATAAAGAAATGTACGTAATGGTACCTTCTTCTGTGCAGTTTTTCATTAAGAGCAAGAGTCCATCCCTGTAACATATGACTAGGACTGGCCGGTTGGTGGGCGCTCTCCCCGAGAACCAGTCCATACACACAACTTCCGCGGCCTCTGGTATTCCATTGCTAGCTACTGGCATCTGTAATACCAATATGAATATTGATACAAGGTTTTATCTGTTAGGAGGCTTCGGCTAATGGCTAGTTACAACCCTACCGTCAAACTATTTATAAGGATTCTCTTCGCTCGCTCGCTCTGGCTGCGTCTTATAGAGCGTGCTGACTCGGTTTAGAATTCAGACAGGGTTATATCTTCACAAAATATGTACTGAAATACATAGATCCTTGTTAGGATTAAGAAAAAAAACGAAACCCTTATAGGATGACTTTGCTGTCCGTCTGTCTGTGTCAAGGCCCATTTTCTCAGAAACGGCTCGAGGTACATGTCAATGGTCCCTTAATGGCTAATTCTGTAAAAATTTCAAGTTTCTAATTCAACTTAGTAAAAAGTTACAGCTTTTCAGCTGTAACTTTTTACTAAGTTGAATTAGAAACTTGAAAACTTGAAACTTCATAGAAAAACGTGTTTTCATAATTTCCAGGTGACGTAACCTCTTCAGTATGTAATATATTACAAACTTTCCCCACAAGTGCGCTAGTATGACATGCACTTATTCCAGCAATGCCTTCGCATTGAAGTAAATACAAACTTATTTACACTATTTACGATTGATGGAGGCAAATTCAATAAAGAAAATTCTAATCCTGACTTTTATACCGTAAAATTCCCTTGATCGTCATATAGATGTAATTCTCCGTTAGAGAGGGCGAAGAGTAGTAGAGAGTTGTCAGGAGACCACTGCACGGCTCTTAACCCTGGTCCCTTGATATCTTTGCCCCACACGCGGGACCCATCCACCGATCCTACTATAACAGCACCTGAAAAGTAAGTTACATAAAGGTATTTGTTTATTGGTAGAGTCAGACGATTCAAAAGCACTTGTAAAAAGTTTATTTGAATAAAAAATATTTCTATTCTATTCTATTAATTATAAGACTATGTTCACACCTAACGTATTGTCAGCCGCAGACTGTGAGCGACCGTTACACAGTTTACTGCTTTTCCATACATATTCAACTTCACACCAAACCCACAATACGCTAATACGCTATGTGGAGTCGCTGACTCTCGGCGGCTAATTATTATTTATTATACTACGCCACTACGCACCGCAGACGCTGATTGCCTATGGAGTTACGGCGTATCGTATGCATAGTGTGAACGAAAAATGCAGTCTGCCTTCACGTTCACACTGGGGCTCACGGTGCGCCGGCTCACAATCGGCAGCTGACTATCCGTTTGGTTTGAACAAAGCCTAAGGTTTGATTCAGACACAGCGCGTTCAGAAATTCAAAAATTTCAAAAAAAAGGAGGTGGCGATGGCGTGTAGAAACCGATTTAGGGGTATGGGTTGAATTTTCACTGCCATACCCATTTCAAGTTAGTCCGCTACCATCTTAGACTGCATCGCCACATCATCAGGTGAGATCGCAGTCAAGGACTATAAACTGTAAAAAAAAAGGTTCAAAAATGTGTGACCGATTTGAAAAAATATTCTTTTGTTTTAAAGTGTATACTTCACAGTTCACAGGTGGTCCCATAGTCATCAGGTCAGGATGTGATGATGGGATCCTGAAGAAATCGAAGAACTCTTCAAATTTTAAGGCACACTTGAAGCGATTTGGGTATTCTTTTCCAGTGGCTCATGCATTTGGTTTCGGAAAACACAATTTGGTGAAGTCGAACTCAAGAGCGTCGCCAGCCGATGGCCAAGGGGGGGGCAAGTTGATAATATTGATTGAAGATATCAACCTGCAGATTTGGCAGCGGTATCTGGATTTCAATGATGAAGTATCTACTACTACTATATTTTTCAAATGTCTAGGGGGGGAGGGGGCAGCTACATCATTAGACTCTGGATATCATCTAGGATCAGAGTACTTGTTATGACGAATCAAACGAGCCCAAACTCGATGGGGTTACGTCGTTTCATTACAGAGTTCCGATAGCCATCTTCCATCTCCATCATCAGATCAGCTCCATGTCACAATAATATTGCATTGTCATCCGATTTACACATACATGCAAAATTTCAGCTCGATCAGAAACCGGGAAGTGGGCCTAATTCATCTTGCAAGATTTGACCCAAACAAACATTGCAAGTTAAATAAAAGCTTGTAAAAGAATTTTTATATAATATGTAGGGCAACCTGTGGCTCTGACATCTCTCATGACATGTCAAGACTCTGTGAGCAAGCGAGCAAGAAAGCGCAGCAGTAATGTAATAAAGGAAACTGAAATAAATACCTCGATGAGAGAGTGAGCAGCCACGATGATTCGAGATCTAAATTGAACTTTGATAAGCCATAATAATAAATTTAATTATTTTCTTTATTCAAATCGTACTTTACACTTAAATATTACTTTACTAAACTTTTAAAAGATACATTTGTTTAAATATGAGATTTATTTAATTTATTCGACAAGGTTTTCATTAGTGATGATGCATTTTACAGATACCTAAATATTAAATTGATAATGTATGGGTAAAGCAATGATGAGGCTCAGAAATATGCTTTTTTCCAGAAGAAGCTAGGTTTTAAAGTATTACAAGTGGCCATTTACAGGTCATACATAGTTATTGTTGAAGATTTAGTTATTATTAAAATTCTTTCATCTTGAAAATATTTAAAATCAATACCATAAGAAAGTCAAGCACATACACATTCTAGATACACAGGTCTACTTGACTAACATGCATTGTTCAACTAATGATACATATTTCTTACCATCCTCATAAGCAATACATATTTTTTGACCATCAGAGCCCCATGCCATACTGGTAACTGTTGATTTGTTCCTGTTATTTATCATCTCTTCATACCAGGAACCCTAGACAGTTAAAAAAGTATCAATTACTAGCTGATGCCCGCGACTTCGTCCGCGTGGATTTAGTTTTTAAAATCCATCGGGAACTCTTTGATTTTCGGGATAAAAAGTAGCCTGTGTCACTTTCCAGGCCCTCAACTATACCAATGCAAAAATCACGTCGATCCGTGACTCTGTTGCGGCGTGATTGACGGACAAACCAACAAACATACTTTCGCATTTATAATATTAGTATGATTCCACTAAATACGTGATTCCTCATTACTGGGCTGAACGTGAACAATGTGAGGTAGTACAATCATAATAGTATTAATCAATACTATTTTACTTTATAAAAGTATCTATCTGTTCATCAAAGCTTAACTTCTGAACAGAACTTGATGAAAGATACACAGAAAGTTTACATCTCAGATTTGGACATTGGATTATATTAGGATATTCATCCTGAAAAATATTAGTCTCATGGGCTCAGGTTTTCTTCACCCCACTCAGAACTTTGCACACCTCATCAGTATAGAAAATCATTATAGTAAGTATATTATGTAGTTAATAAAGGTACATTTTCTTCTAGGGTACTGGGTAAAGCTCAAGCCAGCCTGTGAACTAAGCTAACCTAGCTAAGCATAGCTTACATTGTCCTCTTGCCATACTTTCATTTATACAACAAACTCAAACAAACTGTACAGAGGGCTACAAAAGCTAAGGAAGGCTAACTTAGCTTAGTTTAAACTCTAAATACTTTTATGTGCTTATGGAATAGTAAATACCTTGTACAGCATCCACACAATAATGACACCATGTTCATCACTTGTTGTTAATTTTTGGAAAACTTCATTCCATACTGCAACACAAACTTGGCCAGTGTGACCTTCCAAACTGAGATTCATTGAAAGATTACCACTCCCACCTAAAACATGAAATAGGGAAAGATGTAATATATTATACAGGTATAGGTACATCATAAAACTTGCTTGCCAAAGCTTGTAATAGGTGTATTAAATCAAACTTGTATAATGTGTATTAACTTACTTGCTCCTTATAATGTATTAAATTCATTCCATACGTTCTAAATCACATGATTTCAGATTTTCCAGGATTAAAACTATTAATAATTAACCTATGACCTCCAGAATGTAAGCATTCCCTGTTCCAAATTTCATCAGAATCAGTTTAATGGTTGAAGCATTTAAAGAAAATACATACTGGCATTTATGAGATTATTAGTATGAATGTAATTAATTTTTCTCTCATAAAAGTGAATCTTTTGTTTTTTCTGTTGAGTAGTAACTACTTTATTCAGCTGTAGTTATTTGTTTTTTCTGTCAAGGTTCCCACAGTGTTATATCTCTTGCTTCAGAAAGCATGGACAGCTGTCCATCCTGATCTTGATCTCTCCAGATGCATTAGATTGCTAACCTATCACACTATGAGAGTGAGGGAACAGAGAATACACCTGCTTTTCTGCAAACACATGAACCATAACACTTATCTCCTTCATAATTGGTAAAACTCCATTGGAGGCTGGCCGCTGAGGCCATAAGTTAGCTAGAGTTTATAGGTGCAGAGTAAGTCGAAAGTAAGTTTTTACTTACCTGACTCTAGTTTTAAAACTTTTAGCATTCCATCTTCTCCACCAACTGCGATATAACCAGAAGAGTGATTCCATGCTAGGCATGTAACGTTTGACTGTTTCGGTATGGCTATCTGCAATTTAATAGTAAGAAGTGTAAGCTCTAGGCATGCCTTAACCATGAACCATGTACATATTGTGGAATTTACCTTCTTACTCATATAAATAAACATGATTATGTGATGAAATTGATGAATTCAAACTTTATAGGTAATGAAGAAGACACAATTTAAAAGTTTTCTGACACTTTGTGTTACCTATAACTTATCTACATAAATATAATTTATAAATGAACTTTATAAATTTCTACGTTTTTTCACGTTATTATAATTAGTACTCAGTGCGTTTTTCTTATTATTTTACAATGTTCAAAGATTATCCACCATGCACTATTTTACGTGACAATGTTTACAAACATTTTGTTGCTGGGATACCAATGGATACCATAGAGAATTACAACAGTTATTAAATGGAACCATGGAACTCACAAATCACAATTCACAAACGTACTAGATCCATGGTGGTATATCAAGTTTGTGATGGAATCACAGATTAGAGGATACTGTATTTGCTACCTTCATGATACGGATGGAATCCATGGTGGTATATCCCATGACCCATTAAGTTTGTGATGGAACTAGGAATTACGACTACGATTAGTACTCTGTGAGCACAGAGTAGTCGTAACCACAGAATGTAATAGTGTTCTGTTCTGTGACACTGAAAAACACAGCTGAAAGCCGAAAAATCCTTTCTCAAATCATTTAATCAATATTATTTGAAACAACGTAAACAACCAAAAAAGATTATGTGAACTTGAAAGTGTTTTGATTGTGATAAAATGAAATAAATGTATCAAAGGCATGAATTTTTGTAGAGTTTGTTTTAAAAATTATCTAATAAGGCTGGTTATAATGTCCAATCATTTATGAAAAATATCACAATGTTGGGGCGAAAACAAAGCCTAAAAGGCGAACCAGTGTTAGCAGATTACGGCCCTGAGGAATCTCTAAATGAAAGTGCTGATATTGAATGGGTTAACAAGGTGCGTACAAATAATAGCTATTCTTTTGTATTGAATGAATCTATTGAACATAGAAATAGAATATTGTACAGTTATATACATAGATAGAGAATATTGACTGCTTTAATACACTGTATAGTGGTTAGTTTGGAACATGGTAGTGTGCGGATCATGAAGTCCCAATTTACAGTCCCTGGAAGCGCCAAAAATTCTTACTGGATTGGAGCTGAGTTCGTGTATTGACTTGAAGACGATAAGGCATTGGTCTGACCAATGCCTTATCGATGGTAGCCAGAAGTGAATGCACATGACCAATTTGGTCATGTGCATTCACTTCTGGCTACCATCTAAGGGAAGTCTTCAGAGTGAGATAATAGAGTTCATCTGCATTTGGGCATATACATGTGCACTTTAATATCCTCTGCATAGTTGGTTATTTACCAATGAGATTTGTAGTTGTCAAATTTCAGTCAGAAGTACAATAATATAGTAAATAGCATATCTAATTAAATTAAATTTCAAATATTAATATGATATTGTTCAATTGCAGCAATGGGTTAGAAGAATTTTACGTCTTTGTGCTCTACTTAGTTTGCTGTCAGTTTCACTAAACACTCCAAAATCATTTGAGAAATATCCATACCTTCAGACAGCCACATTTGCAGTGGACTGTTGTGTGACCCTCTTGTTTACTGCTGAAATGATTGCAAAAATGCATATAAGAGGAATTCTAAAGGTAATTTTAATTTTATATTGATCATCCTAGTAACATTTAACCATATTCTAATATTGCTGATTTGCAAAAGCTGAAAGCCTGCATGTAGCCACTGCTGTACATATATGTATATAGCCCTACAGAAAAGAGAATAGATGTTCTGTGCATAGCCTTTTTAGAGGGCACCACCAAACAGTCCTCTACCTGTCATATACAAATATTCCTGCCATCTGCTAAGAATTATATTAAATCTAATAAATTTTTTATAGTTGTAGAAGTAAATAATCATTGTTTTCAGTACTCAAAATATAGAAAAGTGCTTAATTATTATAAAATTGTAATTGCTTGTCAGGGAGATGTTGCATACTTGAAAGATCACTGGTGCCAATTTGATGCCTCCATGGTATTTTTTCTTTGGGTATCTGTTTTACTACAAATGTTCGAGCTGACAGGAATTGTGCCCAGATACAGTTACTTAAGTATTTTAAGAGCACCAAGACCTCTCATTATGATAAGATTTTTGAGGGTATTCTTGAAATTTTCCATGCCAAAATCTAGAATAAATCAAATATTCAAGTAAGTATGATTAAGGTAAAGACTGACTGGTCCCATATATGCAAAGAATGCAGTGCAATGTTTCTATGCTAATGAAAAATCAACATAAAAAAAATTAGGCTGTCAAAATTGAGCTGATTTAAAATCAGTCAAACAGACACACTTTCACATTTATAGTATAAGTATAGATAATCCAAGGGTCCAAATATCTTTATACAATAGACATATTACTTACATGGGACCAGTCTATCTTTACCTTTATGATTTTATTTATGTGTAATTATCATATTTGACATAGTGTTAATTAACTGTTTTGCCTTGCAGGAGATCAAGCCAACAGATCTACAATGTGACATTATTTTTCCTCTTCTTTATGTCATTGTACAGTTTGCTTGGTGTGCAATTCTTTGGAGAATTAACCCATCATTGTGTTAGAAACAACACTGATCCAAAGTTAGTGCAAATAATTTTAAATAGTTTTTAATAGTTTTATTTTTTATTGTTTTTCCTCAAAAAACCACATACACAAATTGATTAAAATAATTTTATCTTATAAATGTAAACTGGTGATGTAGAAAATTGCTATAGCCCAACTTTACGAGCGAATGCATTGAATAAATTGCACACTATAAAAGACTAGATGATGCCCATGACTTTGTCCATGTGGATTAAGGTTTTTGATTCCTGTGGGAACTCCTTACTCTTCTGGGATAAAATGTACCCTATATGTTAATATTGCATAAGAGCTATCTCCATTCCAAATTTCAGCCAAATCAGTTCATTCATTGTGGCGAGAAAGAATAACAAACATCCATCCATACGTCCATCCATCCATCCTCATAAAATTTCGCATTTATAGTATTAGTAGGATATAATATTAGGATTAGGATTATAAATGTGAAAGCACACTGTGTCAAATTTATTATATCTTATTTATTTTACAGTGAAATCACTATCAACTCATTGGCTATACCTGATACCTTTTGTTCACCGGAACCAAATTCAGGCTACCAATGTCCTGCAGGGATGAAATGTATGAAGCTGAACTTGTCTAAATACATAATGGGTTTCAATGGTTTTGAGGAATTTGGTAGGTCTCTACTCCTTAGACTAATAATAACGCATAGACCGATATTTCCATACAACGAACCAGCTTAACATGTAACCCTGAAATGAACTATGTGTGCTAAGATGTGTGTTTATTTACACACAAGTGTGCTTAGGCGTAACTAGCCTTAAAAGCCTACCTAGAAAGGGTTTATTTTCGGTCGCCGACACGTACACAAGTGTGCATGCCGATAGGCATAACTAGCCTATAAAGCTACCATTAAAGGGTTACACTCCGCGCGCGGCTACTGCCTTTCTATGCGTTATAATTCTATGCTCTACTCTATGTCTTCACTTCCTTGTCTCATTAAGTTTAAACATAATGGTGTTTTTTTTATTACAGCAACAAGTTTATTTACTGTTTATCAGGCATCCTCTCAGGAAGGTTGGGTATTTATTATGTATAGAGCTATTGATTCATTGCCAGCTTGGAGATCTGCGCTTTATTTTAGGTAATTTGGAATTATTTACTCTTCTGTACCTAATGAGACTTG
The DNA here is from genome assembly GCA_029955525.1 of Oeneis ivallda. Classification (NCBI taxonomy): domain Eukaryota; kingdom Metazoa; phylum Arthropoda; class Insecta; order Lepidoptera; family Nymphalidae; genus Oeneis; species Oeneis ivallda. Next base: position 15,071,827 of record JARPMR010000002.1, on the reverse strand, counting down.
ATGGTTGTTGGGGTCCCAAGGTGCTGGACTGGCAACCCTGCACTGGGAAGCGCAGTGCTGGCAGACCCCCCACTAGGTGGACTGACGACATCAAACGAGTCGCAGGGAGCCGCTGGATTCAGGCGGCGCAAGACCAAAGCCTCTGGAAGTCCATGCAAGAGACCTTTGTCCAGCAGTGGACATCTATCGGTTGACAAAGAAGAAGAAGAGTTCCTAATATATTATAAACTTTTAAAACATTTAGTTTATATTAATTTTACCTGAAGAACATGAATATTTTAGTTCAATTAACAGATATTCTCATTTTTATAAAACTTTGATCACAAACATTGCGTGATGGCAGCGACTCCAACACTTCTCTGATTTTTTCACATAAAACAAGGAACTCTGAAAGAAACTCATGTAGATGTCTATCTAGGCTATAGATGACCCAGAAAAGTCAAAAAATTCCCACTGAATTTATAATCACATCCACATGGCTCTCATAAACAATTACAAATATCTTTTGTTTTCAGTACAATGATTTTCTTTTTGGCCTGGCTCGTGAAGAATGTATTCATAGCTGTGATTACTGAAACGTTCAATGAAATAAGGGTGCAGTTCCAGCAAATGTGGGGTGTTAGGAATCCGATAACCAAAGGCAGCACGACACAGTTTTTTACTGGCGACGACAATGGTTGGAAACTGGTAACTATTGATGAGAACAAACATTCTGGTAAGTATCAAGATACTGTCTCCAGGAACAATAGGCTTGATGACAGTAATAAAGAATCAATCAAATTATGAATTGGAAATAGTTATGCAAAAACGTTCTAACCCACAAGTCTCAAAATTGAGTTCATAGCACTAGGCACCTTTTTTAAAATACCCTTCATCATATAGTAAAAACATTGCAGTCCTAACATCATTATTCTTCTATTTCCAATGTTGCAATCCACAATGCATTACACATTCAGTCATAAATAACTAGCAAAAAGCTGAGCTTTGTGAGGGCTCGAGTAGTTTTTCTAACTGGTAATAAGTTCTGTTGCAGCGATGTTAACTCTTTGGTTTTCTAACAGATGGCGTTAGTAGTACAATAAAATTCTATCCAATGAATACAATTTTTTTAATGGCTATAAAATTATATTTTTTTTGACAGATAACACATCTGGATATGAAGTTAAATTACTATGTTAAAGCACAAATCTATAGGCGTGATAGTTTTTCAGTAATGTGTACCACAAAATGCTCAGGTTGTGGATAGTGTTCATCAATCTGACTGAAAACTTGCTGTGGGTTGGAACGATTTTGCTTAACTGCGTCGTAATTATTAATATAATGAAATAGGATTCTTGGATTTAAATAAACAATTATAATATAATACTAAATAGATAATAAATACATTATCTATTTTGAGCGAGATTTTGAATTTTGAGAAAATAAAACTATAAAATACAGCAATCCGCCATATTGCATTGAACACCAATCAGAACAATATTAATTATCTCACATCTATCTTCAAACTTTGACAAAACTGACAAAACATTGAGGTCACGTCACGAACGACGCCATGACACCGGCGAGCTTTTTGGCGTGAATTTTAAAATGGCAATTTTATTTACAAAACTTATTTTTTGCTGAAATAAGATATTTTTCGAAATAGATACTTCCGGACATCATCCAACAGTTTTTCAAAATCGGTCATCATGCCTTTTCCAAGGAAGAATGATGCCACAGGGCGCTCTTGTGCTTCGCGCGCCGCATCGTAGTGAAGTCTAGTGAACTTTCCAATAGCCCAACGGTCAAGAGGCGGAATGAATATTGAATGTCCATGGCTCCTATATCTTAATATATATAAATTACGTGTCACGTTGTTTGTCCGCGATGGACTCCTAAACTACTGAACCGATTTAGATCAAACTTCGTAACTATCTGTAATTGGGTCCAACTTGAAAGATAGGATAGTTTTTTTTTGATTATGATAGTTTATTTGCTTTATTTATATAGATAAGTTGGCGGTACGAAGTTCGCCGGGTCAGCTAGTTACCTATATATATATATATATATATGTCTATGGCGCTTATACCCCACCCGCTGCACAATAATCGTGCCCACTTCTAAAGCAAGTTGCAAAGCTAGGAGAAAGGGAAATATTAGTCCTGTAAAGAATATAGCATAGAATGTTCATAATAACTATAATTTAATTTAATTAAATCTCTAACATCATATATAAATATTTAAATTTTAATTTAATATAAGATTGTGATATTTTAACTTATTTATTTTAAATATAATTACTTGACTTTATATTTCAGGAAGTGCCCCCAATATATTTCATAAGATGTTGCGCTCGGCATACTTCAGACTTCTAGTTATGGGGGTAGTTTTGGCAAATGGGATCATAACAGCCACTATGAATTTCAAACATGACGACAACCCAAGGGAATTCTTCTATGAGAAATACTATTATATAGAGGTATATTATATTCTAATAATATGTTCCAGTGAATTATGTGTATAATGCATTAATTTAAACAACAAACTTCTTTTTCAGATCGCATTCACAATTTTTTTAGATTTAGAAGCTGTGATAAAAATATGGTGTCTAGGATGGAAGGGATATTTCAAACATTCGGTTCACAAGTTTGAGCTGTTGCTGGCTATCGGCACTACAATTCATATTATACCGCAACTTTATATGTCTGGATTTACTTACTTCCAGGTAGAAAATAAAAGCACTTCTTCTAAATAGTATAAAAATAATTTAATGCATTTCTATTTAAGGCGCAACGTCCACTAAAAGTTTGGTGTAGAGTCGAAGCGCAGTGTGTCTTTTGATAATGACGCAAACTAATTTTTTTCCTGCGTAGTTGCGCCTTAGTCACCCATTAGGTATCAGTTACATCCGTCGATTTAGATTGACGCCGATAAACCATCATCATCACTACTGAGCGCAGGTCTCCTCTCAGAGAAGGGTTATATACCATAGTCCACTACGCTGGCCCAATGCAAATTGGCAGACTTCACACACCTTCGAGAACATTAAGAAGAACTCTCAGATGTGCAGCTTTCCTCACGATGTTTTCCTTCACCGTTGAAGCTTGTGATATTTAATTTCTTAAACGCACTTAACTTAGAAAAGTCAGAGGTGCGTGCCCGGGATCGAACCTGCGACCCCTCGAATAGGAGACCGCAGTACTAACCACTAGGCTATCACTGCTTCCAACCATAGTAAATAGATATCTTGTGATCCAAATTTTCAATCCATAACTTCGCGATCAATCCGTCAACATTCACCACTTATTGAACTTCTAATGAATTGATAAATAATCCGTTAATCAATCTGACTGCTGACATCGCTATCTGCTGAGGACATGGATTTATGCAAATATTATGATTACTAAATATGCTAATCAAAATAATTTAATCGGCGACTATTTTTCAGGTTCTGCGTGTTGTACGTCTTATCAAAGCATCGCCTTTGTTAGAGGGATTTGTATACAAAATCTTTGGCCCCGGGAAAAAGTTGGGTAGCCTCATCATATTCACAATGTGCTTGCTTATAATTAGCTCCTCCATATCCATGCAAATGTTCTGTTTTCTATGTGAGTTTACCAAGTTCGAGACATTTCCTGAGGTAATCATTTGTATCTAATTAATCTCTATTGTTTTAAATTAAAGTCTGAAACGAAGTAATTCACCAAAGTTTACTTAGTTTTGATGCCTCAATAGTGTAACTGTTAAGTTGCAAACTGAAAACCTGAAGATCAAAGTTCAAACCCAAGCGGTGCAATATTGTCATACGCATTCCTCACGATCATTTACTTAGATTGGAAAGGGGAAAATTAATCATGATCAGCATGGTTCATATTATTCTTATAAATAAAAAAAGAAACTATAACCAGTAAACTAACCAACATTAGATCCCAAGACTAGCACGTTGAAGTGCCAGTATAGGGTCACATGTTCGGGGGGCCGATGACGGTAGTCGTCATTTGGTACTGCGCATACGTAGTTGCCAGTGGCGGCAATCTGCAACTAGCAACTAAATTGTTTTTAACATTTCCATACAATTTTGAGAAACTCTGTAAATGTATTAACTCTTAGTTGCGAGTTTCGATAAGAAAAAGTTGACTGTTTCGGCAACGCCATAAGCCATAACGCCATAATGGCAGGGCCATAAGGTCCTTGATGTATACTGCGTCTCGGAAAACTCGCCTGCCCCTCAGCGCTCGTTCTGGACACGCGTTTCTGCGCGTCACGCGGTGCGTCGCGCGATTCGCCGTTTATGGAGAGGCGTTGCGAGAAACGTAGCGACACCAGCGACGGGGCCCGGGTCGGTGACCGCGGCGTCACACGCGAAAATACAATCATATGGCGATATGTGATCTCGTTTACGTCCTTCGCCGCGATGCCCACCGCGTGCTCCGTCGCGTACAACGCCAGTCAACAAGCAAACGTTTCTGCAAAAACGCTTTCATACTTGGCCATATGTTTTAGTTAACCGTGCGACGCGACGCACCACGCCACCCGCAACGCGCCGCGTGTCCAGAAACGAGCCCTCAGACTGCCGAGTGGCTCTACACGTGTCATATATTTTCAGGCCTTTATGTCTATGTTCCAAATATTGACGCAAGAAGCATGGGTGGAGGTGATGGACGAAACCATGGTGCGGACAAGCCAGACGCTGACGCCCCTAGTCGCCATCTACTTCATTCTTTATCACCTTTTTGTGACGCTGGTAATGTTTTGAATTAATTTTATAAAACTGCGACTCTGTATGTGTTATACTGTGAACCTTTTTTAAACCTTTGTATATTATATTTTCTGATTAAAAATGCATTATCAAATTCAATACACATTTGAAAATTATCAAAGAGTTAGTTACATCGCCAAAAAAAAAAACGCCAAATTCATTATTGTTTTTAAAACTTGGATAAAAATTTAATTACCATTGTTCATATTTTAGATTGTGTTATCGCTCTTCGTAGCAGTGATTTTGGACAACTTGGAATTGGATGAAGACATAAAAAAACTGAAGCAACTAAGGTATAGACAGCAAAGCGCAGAAATAAAGGAGAGCCTGCCGTTCCGGCTGAGAATTTTCGAGAAGTTTCCCGACAGCCCACAAATGACGAAATTGCATAAAGTTCCTGGAGATTTTAATTTGCCTAAGGTAAAACACCTAAGTTCCGTGTGTGGCTTGAATAGCGCTTTGAGTAGCTAAATTGCTCGCAGTACATTAGATGGGAACTCGTAACCCGTTATTCGTTACGTTATTCTTGCACTATCATATTAATCGATCGATCGCAGATCGATGGCATCGATCGGTGATAGAATGGAAGAGTCGACATCGATCGACAGGTGCTACCACACTAATCGATCTATTTTCGATTGACGCAGTCGATCGATCGAGTTTAGATTGACGTAATCGATCGATCGATTAACAAGGTCATATTGAGCAACAACACGTCCTCTTTTTGGATACATGTTAAGCAATACTGATATTGCATCGATCGATGATTGATCAACGTTTCAATCAGTATCTTTCGATCAGCTAAACTACCACACCAATCGATCGACGTCGATCAATGGCATCGATCGTTAACCGATCATTAGTGTGGTAACACCCTAACTGAGAACGAACTCGTCAGGTGCGCGAGTCGTTCATGAGGCAGTTCGTGTGCGAAGTGGACGGCGATGAGGAGGTGGGCGCGGTGGGCGTGACGGGCACGGTGGGCGGAGCCACGCGCGTGCAGCCGGGCGAGCTGTCGCGGCGCGCGTTCGAGTACATCGGCGTGGACAAGATCGCGTTCCCCTACCGCAAGCGCTGCCTCGTCAAGACGCTGACCGTGGCGCCGCCGTCGCAGCGACCCAGCTCCGCGCTCCGGAGACACGTCGTCGCTTCCATTATCAAGTGATGTTCAATACTATCGACTCTTCTTTCTGATATCATTTTTAAAAACTCAAGTTCAGCTTCAGACGTAACAACGTCGTCCTCCCAACCGAGCGGCCTTAACTACCAATCTCAGCCAAGGCGGAGACTAGCCCACTAGTAGAAGTGCACTATAGTCTATTTTTTTTACAAACAAGTACTGAGTATGTCTCTCGCACATTTCCGATATTGACAGAGTGAGATGAGTCATTGTTAGGGGTGGGGCCTGGGACTCTTATGTTGATTACGTAGACCAATAGCAACGCAGTCAAAATTTTCGGTACTCTTTTGTTAAAAAAAAAACAGACTGTAGTGTTGTAATAAAGAGATCAGGCGGCATCACGTGCTCTCCAAAGCACGAAAGTGTATCTAACACCGCCAATTTCTCAACTCCTGTAACTTTAATTTTTGAATGTCTAACTCCTGTAATTTTAATTTTTTGACCTCACTATCTGTAGCCTAATAAACTACTAGCCTGATGAGGCTGTTATAAACTCAAGATTAGTCATTAGCTTTACACAATATTATAATCTCCTAGCATATAAAGTCTAAAATTTTAACGATGTTATTTCTTAAGTTATGGTTATTTCGATCATCATTTCTGCAAAATATTATACTTTATTTTATTTTTACATTTCTTTTTTCAGGTTTCGATTCACATTATATTTGGTTTTAAAGGTATTTTGTTGTTCTTTTTCTTATTGTTTTTATAATTTCTATCATTAATTATTATAATTTTTTATATTTTGATATCCTATATTTCAATCTATATCTAAAATAAATAAATAAAAGAGTTGAATTGAATTCCATAATTGAATTTTTACACTTAAAGTTCGAAGAGGTCATGTCATAAGACTCACAAATGTGCCTACAATAACAAATATTGCCTGCCAGTGATACTGGCTGTAATTCTATAATATGAAAGAAGATAAGTGATTCGAATTTCTATAATATCATCTTCTTCTTCTTTGTCAACCTATAGACGTCCACTGCTGGGCAAAGGTATTGCATGGACTCCACAGGTCTCGGTCTTGCGCCGCCTGAATCCAGTGGCTCCCTGCGATTCATTTCATGTCGTCGGTCCACCTAGTGGGGGGTCCGCCAACACTGCGCTTGCCGTTGCGGGGTCGCCACTCCAGCACCTTGGGACCCCAACAACCATCAGCTCTTCGAACCATCTGTCCCGCCCATTTCGACTTCAATTTCGGGACTCAAATTTCTACATTAAAGATATAAATCCCCTAACAGTGATTCGAACAACCACCGCCGGCTGGTGCTCGGGGACTCGGCCATGCTGGCGACGGGCGGCAAGGCCGGCCTCAAGCCGCAGGGCACCGTGTCCAGCGCCAAGCAGCTGAGGGTCGATCAGAAAAAGTGAGCAGCTTATGTTGTACTTTCTCTTCAAAATAATAAAATTGATATGCAACACTAAAATTTTATTACATAAGAAACTTCGCCCTTGAACGGGCTCAATGGGAATAATGCTAAAGAAACAGAAACATTATTTAGATCAAAATATTTGATGTGAAATCACGAATTTTGTGGAAAAAAAAAGATCTGATGTGATTGATGAATTGATGTCAATTTAAATTTTTTTAAATAAAAATTGTTTTCAAAAAACCGACCTATACTTTTATACTTTTTAGTGGCGTTTGAAGTCGGTTTTTTGAAAAGAAATGTATTTACGCACATAGATTCGGTTCGAGATCCATTCGTCGATCGGTTCGCAGTGGGTCGATCAAGCTGAAGCAAACGTACGAACACCTGCTGGAGAACGGCGACATCGGCGCGGCGTCGCGCGTGGTGCCGTCGTCGCGCGCGCGCCCGCCCTACCTCGACATACGCCTGCTGCAGGCCAAGCGGCAGCAGGCCGAGATGAGGCGGTATTTATACACTCTATTAAAAAAAAACGAGTGTGCTTTAGACCACACGACTGAAGAAGTAAAACTTACGAAACGCAACTGGCTATGAGAGAAAGAGAGAAATAAAATGTGTGCTCGCACCTCTCTCTCTTGCCCCTACAGTAATATACGAAACGTAACTCTCTCTCTTTCTATCTTCACTTACTTATATCTCCCTCTCAACCTCCGTTCGCCTTGCCCGATTACACTTTTCCTAACGCATTCACCAGCTTACTCCCCAAGTCAAGCGTGCGTAAAAAAGTTTTACTTCAATAAAATAAAAATTAATAAGTTTTTTATTTCAATCAACTGGGATCATAGTGTGTTAGTAATAATAAAAAAACAAAAACTTTAACCTCTGTTAGTAAGACTAAAACCTAAGACGGTACCGATTTGGTCAACATAAATGAACCATATTTGAAAAGTAAGAATGACTTCAAGTACTGACAATCTATCCTGTCCTGTGATTTCCACTGACCAATTGAAAACGATAAAAAATTCCAAACTAAGACCTGTCAAACACGCATTTCTTCATACGTATTCCGAGTTTGATGTTTTTAGTAAGTAACTGAACGACAGCCACTGAGATACAGCCCTCATAGTCTTAATATTAAGATATTATATTTTTTTTATATATTCAGATATTTTTTTAAAATATATAACTACTTCAAAGTGAACAGCATGTTCGTCTTGAGAAAAAAAAAATATTAAACATAAAATATAGTTACATCCAATTAATAAATACGTAATTGCAAATAATTTATAAATCCGTCAAGAAATGACGGAGATATAATCAAAGTTAAAATAGCGTGGAATGATAGTCACATAACTTCCTCGCTCGATTTTGATATATTATGTGCCATATTTAATTTGTTATGACGTCATCTTATAGCCTCAGATACTCAGACTTCTAACACTAAATCAAATATTACCATACTTGTATGTTTATATTATTTTCTATTTTGGGGCAGACATTTTTTGGAAAATTAACGTTAGTTGTATCTTTCAGTCTTTTACCTAAGTTTTTATATTGATTATATTTATTAAATCCAGGAATCAGCGAGAGGAAGACTTGCGTGAAAATCACCCGTTATTTGATACACCGCTGCTGATAGTCCCGAGGGAGTCACGCTTTCGCAAAATATGTCGCGCCATCGTGGACGCGCGATATGACGCGCGTCTGAGGGACCCCGTCACTGGAAACGAAAGAAAAGTACACTATAAAAGTTTCCAGTAAGTTTACCACTAATTACTACTTTATGACTATTCATCATCGCTTAGTAACGTTTAACAGAGAAATAAATATTCAGGTTTTCAATAGAAAAATGTCAGAACATTGACAGTTTTTCTATTGAAAACCTGTCAAAACTCAAAACGTCATTCGTTGGTTAAAGTTTACGCAATTGAGAAATAAACCTTAAATGCAAAAGTGTGTTTGTCTTTCAATAATGCCGCAACGGAGCTACATATGGACTTTATTGTTGAGGACCTTAAGACTAACATGTCTAACATCGACTACTTTTAACCCAGAAAAATAAAGAATTCCTCCCCGGAATTTTTAAAAATCCTGACTCCGCGCGTATGAATTCACGGACAGAAACTAGTCATGAAATAATTCAGTCCATAAAAAATTAAAGCAGGAAAATTAATTATTATCAATGTTATTGTTTGCAGCAACTTCCTAGGATTGGTCACATACTTAGACTGGGTGATGATCATGGTAACCACATTGTCTTGCCTGTCCATGATGTTTGAAACACCAACATACCGAGTTATGGAGAATTTTGTACTACAGGTAAGTTCTAGAATGTTGTTTCAAGGCTGCTGGAGCCAGTTATGTATTCATACTAAGGAATAACGTTAATTACTCCACAACTTAATAGTGTCGGGTCAAAAATAAAATAAAAAAATATTCATTTATATGTTACGAGTACCAGCCCCGAAAGAAATTCAACACTAAACTTTATTGCTTCGCTGCATGTAACTAAATAAAATTGAGGATGAAAACTCTGAAACAGTTTAACAATAAGCATACTCGTAGTTTATTTTTTTGATTACACATAATACGACTTACAAGGTATATACGTTTACTAGTTTTTTTTATGGGCATTCTTACCAAAAAATATCATTTTTTTATTGTATTCGGTAAGAAATTTAGAAATATAGTGCACCCTTCCAAACTGAACCATTATAATTAATAGCAGTTTAGCCAGTTCGTCCTAGTGGCATGCATACTCTTAAGAGAACTGGCTAAACTGCTATTAATTATAATGGTTCAGTTTGGAAGGGTGCACTATATTTCATAAAATAGAATGGAAGAGCTGACTTAAGTCAGCTCTTCCATTCTATTTTATGCTCATTCTTTCAGATAGCGGAATATGGATTTGTAGTTTTCATGAGTCTTGAGTTGGCACTGAAAATATTAGCTGATGGATTATTCTTCACACCTAAAGCTTACCTCAAAGACGCAGCTGCTGTGTTGGATGTTTTCATTTATATCGTAAGTTATAATTTAACTCTCACAAAGCAGTCAAATATCAAGTAAGTGCACACTTGCTCAGTTTATTATCTGTCGAAGGTCCTCTTTTAAATCAATTTATGAAAAAAAATAAACATTAAGACTGTGAAAACGCGTTATTTTTGCCAGCACTAAAAATTCAACTGATGAGTGGAGACACTTATAGTCAGGTTGTTTGTTTGTTAATATAGTGTTTATGTCTATTGCACTATACAATAATAATATAGAAAGGCGAACTTAATTCCTAAAGGTTAATTCTCTTACAGTTAACCTTTGAAAATTTTGTAGTTAAAAATCTGCTCAGAATGGCGCAGTATTGGTCCCTCTTGTATAACTCCCTCTGGAACGCTGGGACTAAGGGCTTAAATACGTATAGAAGCGACAAATCGCCAATAAACTTTTAACTGCTATAATACGAGTATAGCACAAAAACGGCCATATCCCATATCTCTCGGACCTTCTTACGTCAGTTACAAGACCTCGAATACGAGCGACAGTTTCTTGCTACACTAGCGGCACGCTATGATGGCCGGTTTGACACATTACAATAGTGATGTGGAATGTCAATTTATTCTCGAACAAAAAACAATTAAGTTTTGTTTTTGTACCTGATTAAATAGGTTTAATAAAACAAAAATGTATATGTTTATTTAATTTATTTGAACGAACTGAATATTTGAATGAAAATGAATATACATACTTTATATGCACACAAGAAACATATGAATACAAAAGATACCAAAAAAGGTGCCACAAAAGGCCATAATTAATCAGATTCGTCCATACTACTATTTTCACTGTCGTCACTGCTATCATCACCTACATTAATAATTATATGTTCGTTTTCTATAATATTATCTATTTTCACATCTCTTTCATAATCTTCCCTTATTAATTTAACAGTTCTATTCACAACCTTTTCCCAGTCTCCTTTAGTCACATGTTCACAAGCTTCTTCTAATAATTTTAGCATTTTTTTTGTGGTAAATGGGGGTTCTGTATTGTGTCTTGCAGCATATCCCTTAATTTGAGCCCACACCAACTCAATCGCATTATACTCACAATGGTAAGGCGGTAACCGTATAACTCTGTGCCCATGTTCTAATGCTATTTCGTCAATGACGTATCGGATCTTGGTTGGTTTGTTTTCTTTTAAAAGACGTACTAATTCCGCTTTTAACATATTCATGTTTGCATCTACGCCATTTTTACGAAGCCATGCGACGATATCAGCTTTCTTTTGGGATTGGGCAGGTGGCTTGTCAATTTGCATCGAGTGGTATGGGGCGTTGTCCATAATTATAATAGATGGTTCAGGGAGGCTACACAACATTGAGGTAAACCATTCAGTAAACTTTTCTCCATTCATGTCTTCATGATAGTCTCCAGTGGTTTTTGACGCAAAAGCCATGAGAGAACCTTCGACAAACCCGTTGATCCGTTGTTCCGGCGTGACAAATTATAAGTCGCGATCCTTTTCCTACAGGAACTTTGGAAGTAGATGCTGCTGTGTCATCGTTCCAAGAACGGCCTACAGTATGGTTAGCATTAAGCCATGTTTCATCCAAGAACACAACATTTTGCCAATTTTTGATTTCTTTCACTTGCCGTAAAAAAGTATACCTTGCCATCGCTATATCAAATCTTTCCATCAATATTTTGCGTTTGTTACATTTTTTGTATCGAAATCCAATGGTCTTCAAAATCTTCGTTAAAGAACTTTCCCCACCGAAGAATAATCCAGCTTCCTTCAGTGAATGCACCAACTTTTTTCTTGTTGGATACTCCTTCTGTAAATAGTAGCCGTAAACATGTCTTCGGATAGCATCGGCATCAAAGCTATCGATGCCTACGACTGGTTTTGCTCGTTTTCTCTTTTTTGGTGTGTGAAGTTTATTTTCTTCTGTGCCAGTCTCGCCATATTTTTTTTAGTTATCCGTCTAACAGTTCGTTGTCCAATATTAAGCGCATCAGCTACGCGTTCAACCACTGACGTTATAGGTAAAATTGGCCCTCCATTTTGAGCTTCACGATCGAAATAGTTACGAAGGCGTATTACGAACTCACGTGTCTGACTATTTAGAACAGTTCTCTGCGTACGTTCGGTCATATCGACGAAATCCACAACAAAGGGCTTGAACAGAGTCCAAATTAACGAGCAAGGGTCAACAGTAATGCAGTATCAATATTTGAAATCCAAAGCCAGGTCAAAACTATATCACAATCGCATTGCACTGACAGTTTATACTTTTCGAAGCAACGTCAATTCGAAACTGCTTTGTTTTGCATTGAGCATTGACGCGAGTTTGCCGGAGGTAGTAGTTGTGCTAGCCAGCGATCCTATGTGACGATCGTATTAGATTCCATTTTTAAAAATTTTCAATTTAGAAAACCAAATGCCGAGTTGTGGTATATATCATATAAAAATAAAAATTTTACCTTTTGTATGAAACAGCTGATATTTTTTTGCGATTTCAGAGGTTTGTCCACATAGTGAAAATTGTTCATATTCACAAGTACATTCACCCCTTAAATGGTGCAAACTGATTTTTCTACACTTGTATACATTTTAGAAATCAATTTAATAAATAAATTTTGAGTCCTAAACCTAAAACTACATTCGATAAAATTTATGAATCTCTGCACATCACTATCGTCAATAAAGTAATACAATTATTTCCTTCAAAGTCGTTATCAATTAATACGGAACTTCATGAGCGGACAAACGTCAAACCGGCCATCATAGCGTGCCGCTAGTGTAGGCAATAATCTTATCGCCTAGTGTCAACAAATGACGGGAGTTTCGCCTCTCTAAAGCAATTATCGCCTCCCTATACTCTCCTCGGTCACCGCGTGTAAATGATTGTAGGAGTTTCGCCATTCGATTTTCCAGTATCTAATTCGATTTTTGCAGTTAAATATTTGTGTTCGCGGTGCAAGGTGTTTTTTTAGTTACAGCTCATCTGAGACACCATATTTTAAATATTTCTTCTTCTTTGTCAATCGATAGACGTCCATTGCTGGACAAAAGTCTCTTGCATGGACTTCCACAGGCCTCGTTCTTGCACTGCCTGAATCCAGCGGCTCCCTGCGACTTGTTTGATGTCGTCGGTCCACCTAGTGGGGGTCTGCCAAAACTGTACTTCCCGGTGCGGGGTCGCCAGTCGCCACTCCAGCACTTTGGGATCCCAACGAGCATCAGCTCTTTAAATACTTACTGAGAATAATTTAACATAAAAAGTTCTTTTTAAAAAACCGACTTCAAACGCCCGCGCCAGTACAGATATAATTTATTGTTGATATTTTAAAAACCGCTCGACCGATTTCGATAAATTTTCAATGGGATCACCTGGAAAGTATACTCTTTGAAACATAAATGAATTTTCCAAGTCTGTTCAGGCGTCTTCGAGTAATCGGTGAACATACATAAAAAAAAGATAACGACGAATTGAGAACGTTGGACTCCTTTTTTGAAGTCGGTTAAAAATAAAAGAAAGTTGCAAACATTTCAAATCAAGACCGTTATAAGGTGAATTAAACAACCCCTGATACCGTGAACCATGGCGGGCAGGTGTCGCTCACGTTCCTGTGCTGGATGCCGCTGCGCGTGCCGCCCGGCTCGGCGGCGCAGATGCTCATGATCCTGCGCTGCGTGCGCCCGCTGCGCATCTTCACGCTCGTGCCGCACATGCGCAAAGTCGTCTACGAGCTCTGCCGCGGCTTCAAGGAGATACTGCTGGTGCGTCACCACCACACCATTGGGTATTTGGCTGTAGTCAAAATGTTGATATTCATTATTTATAATCGATAATGTAACATCTAAAAATGACATTTGTAAAAACAGAAAATAAATCGGTCCAAAAACAAATAAGTTATAAAGCTTTAAAGTTTCCTGTTAGACAGAGAGAGCGCTAGTGAACTGTGATGTCACAATTCAGCTGCTCCGTATTCGCTCCATAGAAAATTTCGTTTTAGTAAGAGACAGATACAGTCACAGTAAAAGAGCTTATAATTACGAGACTAGTAAAGATATTTAAAAAAGAGAAATAGCATTGTGTTTTATTATTTAAAAACGCTGTTTTAAATAAATAAAAAAATGGCAAATACCCAGTTATGTCGAGATGGCACGGAAAAGTCGGCGTGCGTGCCAACGATTTGCAATATAATGCAACATTGTTCAAATAAAATGAAAATAAAAGACCGTACAAATTTATAAAATAAACTACTAATTTTGGAGCATAAGCTTTCCACTTATTTGGGAGGCAGAGTAGAATATTAGGCTAGCTGACCGTGCCTAATATTCTTTTAGTATACAAAAAAAATATTAGCATTACTATAATTATAAATATAATTCCAAAATTAGTAGTTTCTACAAGGCATATAAAAATCTAATCTATAATAATTTTACAATACCAGACAAACATTTGCCGTTCTTAACAAAACATGTTTTCTGTTTAAGGTATCAACGCTTTTAATTTTGCTGATGTTTGTTTTTGCGAGCTATGGTGTTCAGTTATATGGAGGAAGGTAATAATTTTTATTATCATCCTTACTATGATTAACACATTTGAGAAACATAATCTACTATTATTATTATTATATATAATTTTCAAACTTTTTTTATTTTTTGGAATTTTTCCTTTATTTTTGCTGTAAGACCTGCATTTTGCCAAATTTAGTGATTCTAGGTCTACGGCAACTACCATATATATAGGTTTTCTACTTCCGGTTGACCTAGAATTGTCAATTTTGGTTAAAAGCAAGGTCTTACAGCACAAGTAAAGGGAAAATTCAAAAAATAAAAAAAGTTGAAAATTAATGTAAACTTTGGTACTTACAAGTTTTCGCGAAAATCTAAAGGAAATTGGCGAATTTCATAGATTTTCTGACCCAGACTAACTGAATCGTGGGCCTCAAGCCCACGTTCCCGAATCAAACTTCTCATGCTTGTTCTGGTACCTCAGTATCTGGTATAAATGAGAAAATCGTTGGTGACACACGGACAGACAAACGGACAAGAGAGTGATCTTCTAAGGGTTCCTTTTTTACCTTTTGAGGTACGGAACCCTAAAAATTACAAGACGTAATGTGGGCTCCGACTTACAACAAAATATTGTTGGCCACAGGCTGGCGCGCTGCAACGACCCCACGATAACCCGTCGCGAGGACTGCGTGGGCGTGTTCATGAGGCGCGTGTTCGTCACCAAGATGAAGCTGCGGCCCGGCCCCAACGAGACCTTCCCCTCCATGCTCGTGCCTAGAGTCTGGTTCGTTATCTGCACCGGATTGCATAAAAACTATGTTGTTTTTTTTTTGAAGGCATATACTGCCGTGCTAAGCGCAAAAGCGGTATCTCAGTGAAAGCAAGTTTCAAGAAAAATTACCTCTAATTCCGTTAGTAATTTTGAGCAAAGTTGAGATAGGGAAAACTTTTAAAAGGGTTTTTGATATGTTTTAAATTAGATAACGCTTTGGCTTAGTTCCTTAGATGCGTATTTTTCTAAGCTATCCGATGCCATAAAAATAAAAATTAGATTTTTTTTTGAGATACCACTTTTGCGCTTAGCACGGCAGTATAGACCGTTGCCGTATTTTTAACCGACTTCAAAAAAAGCAGGAGGTTATCAATTCGTTGGAATCTATTTTTTTTAAGTATGTCCACCGATTACTCAAAGACGCCTGAACCGATTTGGAAAAGTCTTTTTTTGTTTGAAAGGGTATACTTCCCAGGTGGTCCCATATAAATTTCATCGAAATCAGTCGAGTGTTTTTTAAAATATCAACAATAAATTATATATTTTGTATAGTGGCGCGGGAATTTGAAGTCGGTTTTTTAACCGACTTCCAAAAAGGAGGAGGTTCTCAATTCGGCCGGTATCTTTTTTTTTTTTTTCTATGTATGTCCACCGATTTCTCCGGGATTACTGGACCGATTCGCGTGATTTTTTTTTAATCGACAGAGGATGTTTGCGAAATGGTCCCATAAAAATGTTCACCTTCAACTCCTCAAGCCTGATGCTGCAGGGATATTACTCACCTAAAATAAAGAGATTTAGGAAATGTCGATAACGAATTATTATGGTAGGTAACAAGTATGGACTACATCATGGAGCTCCAGGTCCTAGCTCCTCAATCCTGATGCTGCAGGGTACTGCCTACCTAAAACTATGGGGATTTAGGAAATTTCGATTACGAATTGATATTGTAGGTACCTAACAAGTATGGACTACATCATGGAGCTCCAGGTCCTAGCTCCTCAATCATAGGATACTACACTTAAAAGCTTAAAATAAAAATTCTTTTCAAAACACCGACTTCTAACGCCACTACAAAGTATAAAAATAATTTTAGTTTGTCCACGTTTGTTGAAGTCGGGCGGGCCTAAAATACAAACTATGAAACCGACTCGCGATTCTCGCTCAACTTCTACAAACGAGTCTCTCATATTGTGTAGCGTCGCGCATCGGTTTCATAGTTTTTATTTAGGCCCGCCCGACTTCAACAAACGTGGACAAACTAAAATTATTTTTATACTTTGTAGTGGCGTTAGAAGTCGGTTTTTTGAAAAGAATTTTTATTTTAAAGAATTTTTTATTTTAAATTATAAGCCGTTGCGAAGTACATATCAAACTGGCGATTGGATTTGAGAATTAAATAGATAGGAAATATCCATTGTACAAAGAAAATATTCTCGGAAAGCTGGATTTTGATATTGTTGTTGTCCTACACAAATGTCAGTCACCGACGATCTGGTTGCCGCTACAAACTTTACACTGTAACTTTACACACTTATAATAAAGCTCACGGTTTTCACGGTAATAGAAACTTTAACTATTTAACTGTATTAGCAATCGCGTAGATATGGGGATCTCCAAGCTCATACCGATATCCAGCTTTCCAGGAATTTATCAAAAGTTGAGACATATTTATTTAATTTCAGTGGTCTAATAATGTATCTTTCAGATACATCTATCTATCTTTTGCCGGCTATTTAATTGCAACTATAGTACTAAACCATAGGTTAAACTTTTCTTTAACTTAATTTTTATTTGAGCTTCAAATTTTCAGGGCCAATCCGAAACGTTTCAACTTCGATAACATCGGTGACGCACTATTGACTCTATTCGAAGTACTGTCTTTCAAGGGCTGGCTGGATGTTCGCGATGTTTTAATAAAAGCTTTGGGTCCCGTAAGTATTTAATTCATAGTCAATATAATATAAACTTTCTTCAATCTTTTATTATTATTTGCAATTGCAAAAAGATTGATAAGAAAATTCTTAATTTGATTTAAGTCTTTTTTAATTTCGCATTTTTTTGTGCCAAAATTGATTGATAGCACTGCTCTAAAATCGGTTAATTCATTAAGAGCATTTGAGCGGTATAGGTTATAAATATCATTTTATAATTCACAAATAAAAATTTGGTTTGCTGGTTCGTCAATAATAATATCGATATAATTATGATTCTTGATCATTTCAGGTACACGCTATATACATACACGTATACATTTTCTTGGGTTGTATGATTGGATTGACGCTATTCGTTGGTGTTGTGATTGCTAACTATTCCGAAAATAAAGGGACTGCCCTGCTGACTGTCGACCAGAGACGATGGTGAGGCACTTATCGTATCGAGCTTTGGAAAGGGGCAGTCGGCTGGCTTTGGCTTAGTAGAGAGTCGTGTTTGTTGCACGAAGCGAAACTCCGTTATATTAAGCCTCAATAGCGTGAACTGAAAACATATGGTTCAAACACCACCTGCTGCACCTACCTCCGTTTTGTCTGACCTACCGATGACAAGATTTATGCTTAATTGGAGAGGAATAGGAGAATATTAGTCATGTTCAGCATGGGTAATATATAAAAAGAAACATAAGGTGACAGAGACGACGCTCTACGAAGGTGCCCGATTGTATCTCTATGGGGCTCCATTTGTATTTATTGTCTGGTACCTTTTTACTATACTACTTGTTATATACCTAATTCGATGCCTTAACATGGGTAGCCTAAGTAAGTCACACTCTCTTTAAACATTTCTGTGGTGGTGTCATGTGATGCGGACTGTTATGTTTCCTCAAATATGGTTGAGCGAAGCAACGGCTGGGTCATGCGTCATGCTCGTGAACGGGTGCCACCGGCGGGAATGGAGCTACTTTCTGTCTGCCCGTCTTAACATGTATTGAATTGTAAGTAGGTATGCTTTTGTGGAACTTTCCCTCATTGTAGAAACACTGCATACATAGCATAGTATCTATTGTATTGTAAAATTAATCTTAAAAAAGCAACGGCCGAGTTTCTTGCTGGTTCTTCTCGGAAGGATTAGGGCATTCCGAACCAGTAGTAGACTCATCGACGATTCAAAAGCACTTGTAAAAAAGTTTATTTGAAGTTATTTCTATTCTATTTTATTCTAAATACTATATTACTTGTTATAAATGTTGAAATTTTATAGGTGTGACTTAAAAAAGAGGTTGAAAATCGCCCAGCCGTTACACCTACCTCCTCGACCGGACGGCCGAAAAGTGCGTGCATTTGCGTATGACGTCACGCAAAACTTGTCCTTCAAAAGGATCATCGCTATCGTTGTGCTCATCAACAGCGGCTTGTTGGCAGTGACGGTATGTTTATTTCTTAGATGCATAAATCTTGTCATTTATCAGTATTATATTAGTAACTGGCGTGCACGCAGGCATCCTATGAATCACTGTTGTTATAAAATGTTGTATGCAACAGCTCAAGTGAAAACGAAAAGCCACAACTTAGTCTAAAACAAGATCACTCACATATGAAATTTTTTTCTTTACATTCGCTTTAGGTAGCTCGTTAGATAAAGTCTCCTCGCGGACGATGTCGCTGGCAAAATTAATTATGATATAAAACTATGGCTGTAGGTAGCACAATTTGTGAGAAATCACCATTAATGCTTCACAAACAAACTTAGTTACACACCTTTCCATAAATAAGGAATTTGTTATTGTTTTGGTCGAGACCATACGTTTCCTTACAAGAAGAACGCGAGTCTAACTCGGACTTGCCGGTTCTCATTATACACTTTCATTCCGCGCTCCGCCAAGGCGACGGATGTTCACTACGGGCAGTGTCTTAAAAGTTGTATTTTTTGTAACCAGTGGTCCCGCCACTCGTCTAACACCGCGCGGCTCGCGTTGACGTCGGCGCTGCTGACACTGGTGTTCGTGGTGGAGGTGCTGCTGAAGACCATCGCGTTCACGCCGCGCGGCTACTGGCAGAGCCGCCGCAACCGCTACGACCTGCTCGTCACCGTCGCCGGCTGCATCTGGATCTTCATGCACTTCACACTCAAGGTACTGTTCTTAAAACTATATTGTTTTTGGACATTATAACAGCTAGGAACTATGAAATTCATATTGTTTGAAATAAATAATAACAATGCGTAAGAGAATAATTCATCGACATTTCTAGCCAAATGTTCAATAAACGCAGTGCAATCAATCAGCACTCAAATACACGTTACAGTGTAGAATATTATTCAAAGTAAGCAAATATCAAAGAAATCAACTTTGCAAAAGGTCGATTTACTTAGTTATCACCACTCAAAGGAAAGAGCATTTCAAAATTTCGTTCAAAAGTTGGCGTAGTTTGTAGCGTTTAATCCACAAAATATCTGGGTGACCGAGCTTTGCTATTTTTTTCATAAGTCGTGTTTTTCGGAAATTATATATTAAAAAAAAATAAAGATTCATAGAGGAAAATATAATAATCGTCTGGACTCGAACCGGGGTTCTGGTTTCGGGACCGCCCGACTTTCCGAGCCAAAGAAATTTCATAGAAGATGGCGACCTTCGTATTCTAATGATATTGTAAGGGGTTTTTCATTGCCTGAAAACACGGATAAAGCGACCTTTTCTAAAAATGAAACCTAGCTAGATCGATTTATCGCCCCCGAAACCCTCTGCACGCTAAATTTCATGAAAATCGTTGGAGCCGTTTCCGAGATTCAGATTATATATTTATATATATACAAGAATTGCTCGTTTAAAGATATTAGATAGATATATAAAGGGACGGTTTAATCCTACAGAATGTAACTAAGTAGTAATCGTCACTCAAAGGAGGCTTCGTTTCAATAACATTATTTATTTCGTCAAAAGATTTCGTGTAGATCAGGGTTCGAAATGATCAAGATAATTAGTGTAGAGTTGTCATAGTGTACGTGGTTTCAGAACGACCTATCCTACTTCGTTGGGTTCATGGTGGTGATCCTGCGTTTCTTCACGATAACGGGCAAGCACACCACCCTCAAGATGTTGATGCTCACAGTGGGCGTCAGCGTCTGCAAGAGCTTCTTCATCATCTTCGGCATGTTCCTGCTGGTGTTCTTCTACGCGCTGGCCGGCACTATTGTGTTTGGAAACGTCAAATATGGGGAAGGGATCGGAAGGTAATATGACTATATTTTAAGTAATATTTTTAAATAATTTGTACAGTAACTAAAAACAAACATAATAATAAGGTTTTAGCTTTTCATAATTTAGTTGCTGTAACTACTATTTAGATATTTTTATTGAGCCAAAAAGGAATTGCATAGTTTTTTCCTGACATTTTTTTTTTGCTGGACTGTGTGTTTATGTTTTAAGTACAGGTATGTGATGGCAGTTCGTTTCATTATGTTATTTCTTTCTCGGTTCTTTGGAAATCCTCAGGGTGCCTACTTTGTCTTATTATTTGTTTTTGTTTCTTATTCTATTTTAAATAATGTATGTATTATATTAATTCATAGACTTACTATTCCTTACTACATTAATTATGCTGGCTGAATGTTATGTTTTTTATTTATTTATATTTGCAACGCGCTGCGCTTGAAAAATTGTTTGCGAAGGCCGAAGGCCTTATATCGTATTATTGGTAGATATCAGGGTTCGAGGATATATATCAATGGATATATATCACGATATATATCCGATATATATCAAACTGGGTTCGATGATATATATCAATGGATTTTTTTTAATTTGTTTTGTTACATAATTGTAGGTATGACCATTGACTGATTAGAATTTATAATAGCTATTTATGCAACTGCATCGTAACGAGGGTCATTTTAATTCGAGTGCTGTTTTTTGATACGAGGCTTGCCGAGTATCAAAATAGGATAGTACGAGAATTAAAATGACTAATTACGTTCAGTTGCATACAAGATTTTATCTACGACAAGGAAAATAATAGCTATTTATGCAACTGCATCGTAATGAGGGTCATTTTAATTCGAGTGCTGTTTTTTGATACGAGGCTTGCCGAGTATCAAAATAGGATAGTACGAGAATTAAAATGACTAATTACGTTCAGTTGCATACAAGATTTTATCTACGACAAGGAAGTAAAATCATTAACAAAATACGCCGTAGGCTCAATAAAGTAACAAAAAGTAACTCCGTAAGCCGCCACCAGCCGCCTGTGGCGCCTCTGTCAACAAAAAGTAACTCCGTAAGCCGCCACCAGCCGCCTGTGGCGCCTCTGTTATATGAACGGTACAAAAGTGCCAGAACTCAGAGCCTTAGCTTTAGGTATCCTATTTTAAGAAGATAACCATTTCGATTCAGCTCCCATACAACGAGCTGCATCGAAATGAGAAGCAAAACCGATAGAGGGTTCATTTCGATTCAGCTGTCAAACTCGAAATTGGAACTTTTCGATGCTGGAGTAGATAAAATCATTAACAAAATACGCCGTAGGCTCAATAAAGTAACAAAAAATAACTCCGTAAGCCGCCACCAGCCGCCTGTGGCGCCTCTGTCAACAAAAAGTAACTCCGTAAGCCGCCACCAGCCGCCTGTGGCGCGTCTGTCGTATGAACGGTACAAATGTGCCAGAACTCAGAGCCTTAGCTTTAGGTATCCTATTTTAAGAAGATAACCATTTCGATTCAGCTCCCATACAACGAGCTGCATCGAAATGAGAAGCAAAACCGAAAGAGGGTTCATTTCGATTCAGCTGTCAAATTCGAAATTGGAACTTTTCGATGTTGGAGTAGATAAAAAAAGTTTTATGTTTTTGAGTTGCGTTTTTGATATACATGTATAAGATTTTATGTTTTTAGTTGATTTTGCCTGATCTAAAATAAAATTTTATGTTTTGGTTTCATTTGTCTGATTTTAAGTACCTAAATAAATAAAACATTAAAACATTTTAGTTTTTTTCATTATTTTAGTATGTTTATGCACATATGCAAATAGTATTCATAAATAATACAATAAAATATTAATATGGCTTTCATACAAAATTGATATACCTATATCAAACTTGATATATATCGGATATATATCATAAATATCCGATATTTTGATATTTATTATAAATATCGGATATTTTCGAACCCTGGTAGATATTTATTAATTTATTACTGCTTTCCAATTATAGGCGCGCAAACTTCAACTCGCCTATCCACAGTGTGGCGATGTTGTTCCGCATAGTGACAGGCGAGGACTGGAACAAGATCATGCACGACTGCATGGTGGCGCCGCCCTACTGCACTCCCGCTGACAACTACTGGGAGACCGACTGCGGGAACTTCACCGCCTCGCTGGCGTACTTCTGCACCTTCTACGTCATCATCACTTACATCGTGCTCAACTTGCTAGTGGGTACGTGTTGCAATGCGATGTTGTTCCGCATAGTGACAGGCGAGGACTGGAACAAGATCATGCACGACGTCTTGTTTGCTCTAACTGTGGTTACTCTCAAATACTTGTAGTTGAAATTCAAATCCAAAATCATTTATTTCATGTAGGCCAAATGTGATGTTTTTCCGGTTCGGATCCTCTTCTCAATCGATAGAAGTCCATTGCAGGATATAAAATTGAGTTTAGATCATGCCAAACAAAATTCAATTAGAGAAATAATCAATTTCGTCAGAACTCATTAAAAAAGACTGGTAGAAAATGCTTTAGCATTAAGTCCGCCTTTTGTACTTTTTTTGTGCAATAAAGTGTTTAAAAAAAAAAATTGGCGATTTTTAATAATGATTGCAACACTTTATCAGGTCTGGATGGTACTTTAGTGCTAATACCAACACTATGATTTATAATTCTTTTGCAGCTATTATCATGGAAAACTTCTCGTTATTCTACTCAAATGAAGAGGATGCGTTATTGTCGTACGCCGACATAAGGAATTTCCAAAACACTTGGAACATAGTTGATGTACATCAAAAAGGAGTTATACCAGTGCGAAAGGTAAAATCTTCTTCTCTAGACATTCATTACTGGACAAAGATCTATTGCATAGACCTCCACAGGCCTCGATCATGTGCTGGCTGTATCCAGCGGCTTCCTGCAACTCGTTCGATATTGTCGGTCCACCTATTATAGTGGGGGGTCTGCCAACAATGCGTTTTCTGGAGCGAGGTCGCCACTCTAGCACCTCGAGACGCAAACGACCATCAGTTCTTCAAACTATGCTCCGCCCGTTTCCACTTCATTTTCGCGACTCGCTAAGCTATATCGGTAACCATGGTTCTCTACGAATCTCCTCACTTCTGTTATTTGATAAGTTAAACGAACTTTCGTAGCGTTACAGTAATTATAATATTTTTAATGCAAATATATTGTATTTTAGGTAAAGTTCATACTGCGCCTGTTGAAAGGCCGCTTGGAGTGCGATACGCACAAGGAGCGACTCCTGTTTAAGTACATGTGCTACGAACTGGAAAGACTACATAACGGTGAAGACGTCACATTCCATGATGTTATCAAGTGAGTACAAAGTAATTATTACAAAGTCTTGTCTTAACTAATTTGACAGGTCTTAACGTCATGCTATCATTTTCCGCAGAGAACCTTGTAAAAAAATATACACCTCTAAATGTACCTAGTTAAGAGATGTATAGTGTATACCCAATGTACCTGAGTACAACCCAATTAGGAGTACCATCGTCTATTAATTATTCTACTTTTCGTTACTAATCGAAAAGCCGAAACACTAAAATATTTTATTTATTGCAAGTTTCCCATTTATGTTAAAATATGTGTACATTTTTGTCACAGACGTGATTTAAACAAAATTGCGATCGATTTCGAAAAAAAAAATTCAGGCCGCACAGACAAACGCGTATAGTATATTAATATCATTAAGAACTCAATAATAGCTTTATATCCTTTTAGCATGCTGTCGTATCGCACGGTCGATATCCGGAAGTCGCTGCAAATGGAGGAGTTGCTCGCGCGCGAAGAGTTCGAGTTCCTCATTGAGGAGGAGGTGGCCAAGCAGACCATTCGCACCTGGCTCGAGGGCTGCCTCAAGAAGATCCGCGCCAACAGCAGCGTGAGTGTAACTTCACCTAGTAGGGCTTGAAACCGGACATTGATTGAAGTTCTTGGAACGAAGTTCCTTTTCGGGCGGTTTTGCGGATGGAGGCTAGGCGAAAAAAAGTGTAAGAATTTTCCGTCACGACCCTTGTTGCCTTCGTTTGTTACACACGTTCTATCATAACTTTAGTGGCGGACCGGTTAAACGAATTATTGAAACTATCGATTCGGGGGTTCCAATCCTGACTTCAGATCAATGTCTTGGTTCTTTTTTTTTTTCATTTTTTGGAATGAAGTTTTATAGAAGAGTAATTTCGAACAAAATATTTGCAGCATTTACTAACGCCATCTATTGAGGGCAGCGTGAACTTGCTTCAGATCTGTCACTTCAGTTTTCTATAATCCGCATTGTGCATTATAGAATTAGCATCAATATCAAACAACCAACCAAAAAAGAATAACGTCTATCATCAAACCATAATATGTAATAGGACTTATGATTAATACTGTTTTATTGAATGTTTCAGAAACAACAGACAAGTCTGATAGCAGGCCTGAGGAAAACCAACGAGCAGCCCGTGGAATTCAACAGCGACAAGGAAAAGGAGAAACAAGAAGCCGAGGCGCAGGTTATTATGCTTTTGAACTTGCACAGATGAAAGTTATTATATGATATAGTGTATTCATTACATTATTTTGATTGTTACAGCAAGCTTCCGCTAATTCGGGCCGTACGGAAATCACTGAATCGACATCGCAACCAATTATGTCAAGTAAGTCAAACTTAATTTGTGTGATATTTTGGCTCCGAAATTCATGTTGAAAACCGAGAAATTCGGTCCGAAAGTTTTTTTCAAGTCAGCGGGGCCCTTTTTACCCTTTTTATTTTCAAAATAACAACTATTTAATAATAATTTTGGAAAAAGAAAATGACTACAAGCAGCATACGCAAGGCAAGGACGTTCTAAATTTAAAATATAGACGCTTGCAACTAATCAAATCAGCTTCCTATTTTCAGAACTCAAAACGCGCACAATTTTATATTATCGTATAAACTTTTATATCGATTTCATAAAGTGCATCAAATGTTTATGACGTCATATCTTGGTATTTCATACACACTTATTATAAGTGTGCGAGAAATAATTTAGAATAAAAATTTGCTCTGAAAGCGCAGTCAGTACCGACTCAGACCATACAAAACAAATAAATTGTGTTCATACTTTTGCCACTAAAAATCAAGCCTTTCTTGGCCTCGATGTATGAAAAATGAACACAATTTTTTACCTTTGATCGTTAATTCCACAGCCTTCACGTTAGTCTCAGTCTGGTTTACAAGGATAGAAGGCGACAAGTCGCGCATCATGTCTGAAGCTTCTGCCTTGTTGAGTACTCTAATACTTCATACGACGCAAAAAATAATCATATTAACTTTTCAGTAGTGACGTCGTCGCTGGACACGCAACCGAAGCGCTCCTCCGGTAAAAGCCAGTTGAAAAGAGCGGGACTACCTTCAGTTACTATACCGAGGTAAAAATTCACATTTCTTACGTGTAGGCATATAATCATGCCATAAGTGCTAATGTTTCATTGGATTCCATTAAGGTTTAAGTATTATAAATCTGTGTTACCTATCATTTATGTATAATACTGAATGTTTCCATAAAATAAATAAAAAATACCTGCATATTGATGTTAATTCTTTGGTGAGCGTAAAAATATCTTCATCCGCTATTGGTTTTTTCTTACTCGTCGTATAAATTCAAATTCAAATGATTTTGATTTGATATAAACGCGTAATGGAGTACGCTGTTATGAGTGAGATAGTATGAGATTCTTGTTAAATTTTAAATTTAAATATAAAGCATTTACAGTAGTGTTTACAATCGATTGTGTTAGCGAGACTATTAATTTCTGCGCCTAACAATATTTTCGATGTAACCTAGAGAGCGGTCGAACTTAGTGATGCTTCTAATATTTCAGACCCGAAAGCCCGGTCAAGAAATATTTGCAGCCCACACTGAGTGATCCGCATCCGGCTCTCAATAAAAAAACCACTACACGTAAGTTTATTTTGTTGATATTTAATTTATCCGCCATGGGATTGTCTAATGGCTGGTACCCTCTCGCTATTGGTCATAAACTCAGTCGATTGCAGATGCGATTGCGATCGTCATACTGTAGCAATAATTTTTAGACAATCCCACAGTTGATAGTGTAATTTTCTGCTCGTTAATTTTATTTTGGTCTAACTACCGAAGATTCGAATCAAAACTCGGTCCATCGTTAGTTTGAAAAATATCAATTTCAACTACAATAATTTAAATTTTAATGTTAGTAATAATTGAACCTTATAAACTATGTTAGTAATTACATTTTTTTCATTTTAATTATTTATTGGTAATTATTTTAAGTCTTTTTTTTAATTCTTTATCTAAATATATAAAAGGAAAAGGTGACTGACTGTCTGATCACACAGCTCAAACACAACGGATCAGGCTGAAAAGCATACAGATAGCTATTGCCATAGACATTCGCTAAGAAAGGATTTTTGAAAATTCAACCCTGAAGGGGGTAAAGTAGGGACTTGAAAAATCGATGCGTGAGTGAAGCTGCGGGCAAGAGCTAGTCGACATATAAAAATTTCGCCCTCGTATCGAGTTGATGGTGTTGTCGTCGGTTGTGTAGCGGCGGGCGCGGGCGCGGGCGGCGGCGCGGCGAAAGCCAACAGCCGCGCGCCCGCGCCGCACAACAGCGCGGGCGCGCCGCACGCCGCGCTCAGCGACGTGCACTCGTGGTGGGGCGCGACCCTCGTCGAGCACGTGCACTAGAGCCGGCCTCGGACCGCGGACTGCGCGTGCCGGGGGCACACCGACCGGCATTCCGCTTGATGTTAACAGGGGACGACGTCGCCAGCATCGTTAACGAGTTTAGGGCGCAAGCCACACCGAGTACTAAGCTAAAACTCAAATCATTGAAGGTAGTACCTAGTGCATCGATGTAATGTTATAGCCAAATATTTGTGTCAACTATCATTGTATTAATTAGTTTTTTTGTTGTTGTTCTCTAAATAATTATGTAAAGCCATTGTTGTGGTAATATTTCTTTCTTTCATTGTTGTGGAAATAAAGTAATTATATGTATCTATAAATGTTTAAATTATTATTTTAACCCATTAAAATATTCAATTCAATACACCTTCAAGAGGCTCAAGTGTGACTTTTAATAACGTTACTCAGTTAAAAGTGGTAAGTATTGTGCGCTGATGGTACTTACGGCGAAAAAGTGAAACAAAAATAAATAAATAATCACTTTGTAATTCTTATTGACTATAAAATAATTAATTAATCAATCAAAATTCGATTCGAATCATTCAATAATTTAAGCTATTGCAAATAATGGCACATCGCCAGCGCGAAGAGCACGACGAGCGCGAGCGCGGCCAGCAGGCACAGGCAGCGGCCGGCGACGGGGCAGTGGAAGAGCTCGGCGCGCAGGCGCAGCGACGCGGCGTACGCCAGCACCGCGCTGATGTCCTCGGGCGGCGTGTCCTGGTGCAGGAAGGGCCGCGCGCACAGCTCGTGCCCCACCGACTGCGTGTGGCGGCACTCCTGCGACAGCCGCGCGGCCTGCGGGAGGAGCGAACGTTAGGCGTAGGTTACACAAGAACAGTTTCTCGAATGCAAATCTTTTGCGATTATCCTATGCGATAAGAGTTTTATACAATTCTCACTCGCGATTATACATTACATCAAACATTCTCGCATTCGAGAAACTCCTTGTATAACTGATCAAATCCCTTCTGCCCTTCCTGCCCTTAGGTTTATAAAAATCCCTATTTCAACTTATCAAATCTTATAAATAAATACATTATTTAGGTAATAATTTAGTAGGTACCTCATTTATTTCAACTTTTTTAGATTAATGCAACAACACTAAATCAAAATACTGGTAGTATTAGATCTGAATCATCACTTTATATTATGCATATCATCACAATACAACACACAAAAATTTTGCGCGACGCAAAGTACAAATTAAAGTACAAAAAGCGGTAACGTTATCTAAAATTCACTGACTACGACTACAATATACCTATTATAAATGCAGAAGAAATGCCTTATAAAAATGTTTGAAGAGTGCCCTGGTAGGTCCCGTGTTCGGAGTTCAATTTTGGTAAAAACTCATGCCAAGGATCCGATTAATTTTATACACTTAACGTTCTGGGTAAGCTTGTTTACATTAGACTACTTGAGCACTTCCCATTAAGATGTATCTCAGCACTAGGTAGGTACATAGCGTTTCATGAAAACCATTAAGTGTCCCAGCCCCAGAAACTTTATATTGGTTATATCCGAAGTTCGTAAGCTTACCATCGGTCTCCACGTACCCCCAGAAAGAGCTCTGAATGAAGAGCAAAGTAAATTACGATTTAGACTTTTAGAGGTGAAGTCTGCACCGCATATGGGGTTGACATCCCACGGTCGCGCATGAAGCATTATCCTGGACATTCCTGACTCACCGCTAAAGGAATGCCCTTCCGGCTTCCGTTTTTCCAGCTTACTACAACAGCCTTCAAATCAAGAGTGAATAGGCATTTTCTAGGCAAGCGCGCTCCATCTTAGGCTATCATCACTTACTATCAGGTGTGATCGCAGTAAAAACGCCAGTCTATATATTAAAAAGAAAAGCACTTAGTGGGTGATTCGCATTTTTCAGGTCAAATTACACGTCCAGTACAAAAAAAAATATTTATTCACTAGATATCTACATTCTTCATACAGAAACCCAAGCGTAATAAAGTTATGCTTCTGTGCATTAAAAATTTATAGTCAAAATTAAAATATAATGAATTTATTATACCCAATAAACTTAGCAAATTCTCATTCTTTTTTTCCAGTGTCCAATTACCAAATTTGCACTCAATATCTATATATATAAAAGAAAGTGGTGTTAGTTACACTATTTATAACTCAAGAACGGATGAACTGATTTGGCTGAAAATTGGTGGAGAGGTAGCACAGAACCAGGAGACGGACATAGGATACTTAAAAAAAAAACAGAACAGCGGATTGATGCGATTTTTTGCATGGGTATAGTAATGGATGTAGTAGTGGTTCCTCAGACCGGGAGAGCTACTTTTTATCTCGGATAATGAAAGAGTTCCCGCGGGAGTTTTAAAAACTAAATCCATGCGGACGAAGTCGCGGGCATCAGCTAGTTTAAGATAAAAATTTAACCATTTTAAGAAACTATATTATAAAAGCAGAACGTTTGAACATTAAATAAATAACGATGACTCCATATTATTATAATGAAATTTTATTTAATACATTTTTAGCAATTTTTTTCTCATTACCAGCAATTTGAAAGAAAATGTAAATTACTATCTCCATATAAGACTTAATTGTGGCTATGACCCCCATGCTGCGCTCCGCGCACATCTCAGGCAGCCAGTGAATGTCGCAGCAGGTGCCCACTTATACTTGAGAATACTCAATACAACAATATTTTCGTATAGTTTTCCGGGAGGTGATTATTCTGTAATAGTTCTCTTTGCCATCGCTCGTATTATTAAAGGAATATTTGTGACTTTGTTTACTATGTAGGTAATTATCAAATCTTAGAATTACCTTCGTAGATTTGAATATGTATGAGGTTCGTAATTATGATATTCATTGGGATAAAATTGGAAAAGCACTCAAATCGCATTATCTTCTTCCTCATTCCCTTCGTTTACCGTCGGTTTTCTGTTCATAATTTCTATGTAAATTTATTTATTTTATTATTATTCACAGCGGGATTGTAGAAATCACAAAAAGTTGAAGGATTATTCAAATATTAATGATATTAGGGGAAAAAAACAAATTATTCGGCAATAATTTGAAATTTAAAAATTTCGTCAATTTTGCCTGAAAAATGCGAATCACCCTAGTATTCAGGACTAGGAAGAGAAATGAAATCATAGATACACCTACTGACCTGGATAAACGGAACTAAAACTGCAGATATCCACAGCAGCTGGTTGAGCACGCTGAGGCCCGCGATGGGCTCGGTGCCCGCGTCCACCTTGTCCAGGCTGAGCAGCCACATGACGCCCGACGCCGCCCACGACATGTTGACGATGGTGAACAGGCAGACGGCCGGCGCCAGGTCGTTGTTCAAATATTTGAGCAGCTTCCGGAATTCAGCTATTTCCTGAAATGTAAATACTACTAACGTCGGCACGTCAAAGTACGCAAGCTGGAGTAAAGTAGCCGTGTCCTTAAGAGTAGCAAATACGACCTCCTGCAGCTGGCTCATAATAAAGGAAAAATAGCTGGCCGGAGAAGAACATCGTGGCTTAAAATCCTACGTAAAAAGTACGGGAAAAGTACCCGATCATTGTTCCGTGCAGCAGCGTTCAAGGTGCAGATAGCCCTAAATTACCAACCTCTGATATAGGAGTCGGCACTACCAGAAGAAGAACTAACGTCGAAGTTTTTTAAGGTTTAAGGTACCCACTCGTCAAATGAATAAAAAGTGCGGCACAAACATCCGCCGTCACCTCTATTTTTGTCATTTCCTTCTTAGCATCTTTCGATAGAGAATAACCCCTCAGAACAATAGGGTAACAAGCACAGGCAGTAAATGTGAACATTCGAGGAAGATAGCTTGTTCTAACCCCCTCTTTCGCATGCATTCATTCAAAATAATATTATCTAATTACTGTCTCATTGTAAGTAGGTATAACAAAATTTTGATTCTTTATTCATAGAAAAGTATTTACTGTTGCGTGTAAAAATATTAATAAAAACTAATCTTCTTTGTCAACCGATAGAGGTCAACTGCTGGACAAAGGTTTCTTGCATGAACTTTCACAGGCTTCGGTCATGGGCCGCCTGAATCCAGCGGCTCCCTGCGACTCGTTTGATGTCGTCGGTCCACATAGTGGGGGGTCTCCCAACACTGCGCTTCCCGGTGCGGGGTCTCCACCCCAGAATCTTGGGACCCCAACGACCATCAGCTCTTCGAGCTACGAATTTCGAACGAATAAAAACTACTTAATAACCAGGACTTAATGTGTTTTTGGCCCAATCGACTCACCCTCATCCAGTTGAGGGGCGTGATGGTCCTGTTCAAGAGGCGCTCCTTCAGGAACATGAGGTGCGCCTGCAGCAGCTGCGCCTGCAGGCAGTAGCTCGCGATGACGGTGGCCTGCACCATGTCGTGGATCAGCGTGCTCGCGATCAGCAGGATCTTCAGCCCCAGCAGCACTCCGCTTGAACTGGAAGTAGTATACACCGAATTGAGAACTTCCACCTGTTAATAATATTACCTGCACGGAAGTTTAGATGTTTGTTACTCCTTCACGCTACACTGCACCAACTTGGCTGGGAATGGAAATAGCTTACCCGGAATTAGCACATTGGCTACATTTTATCCCGGAAAATTAAGAGTTCCGCGGGAATCAAAAAATACCCTACCTAGGTATGTTATTTTATATTTAATTAACGTTTGAAATTTCCCTATACCTCAAACGCACAGGTGTCTTTTTATGTACCTTCGTATAATGTTGTACCTACATACTATTGTTTTCTTTACTGAATGAATTAAAAAAAAATGTTATGTATACCCAATATTTTCATGACACATACCTCGATTCCATCCACCGGAACATAATCGTTCCTTTCTCCAACATCAGATTAACGGAGACCAAAGATATACACATCCAAAGCACACTGAGAATTATGAACAACCAGAGCATTCGCAACAAGCGTTTGGGCTTAGCGGTGGGGGCCCCTTGCGGCGCGTACGAAGACAAAAGGAACACCTGTAAAGTATTAAATGCTGGTTATTTAACACTTTTTATCAGCCTTTTTGGCACAGCGATGCCTTTGTGAAGTCGAGGTTGCAATTTTGGTTGTGTCGATTTTGAAGCCTCAATAGCGCAGCGGTTAGGGCGCGGAATGAAAATTG
Organism: Oeneis ivallda; assembly: GCA_029955525.1. Classification (NCBI taxonomy): domain Eukaryota; kingdom Metazoa; phylum Arthropoda; class Insecta; order Lepidoptera; family Nymphalidae; genus Oeneis; species Oeneis ivallda. The sequence goes on along the minus strand of JARPMR010000002.1, from coordinate 15,039,249 downwards.
AAAGGTCGACGGTTCAAAATTGTTGCACTATTATTGTACCGGGTACAATGTACCCACCCTAACACACGCTACGCTTATTTTGAGTGAAGATAGGAATATAAGTCATATTCAATATGGCTTATTACATATTCTTTTTTTTTAAATAAAAAAAGTGACCCAGGTCTAGACTCCTGAAGACGCACCTCTCAAAACTCATTACAGTTCTTTAACTTTTTCAAAATAAGACCCTTAAGCCCAGGCCAACCAACTTTGCTTATTTTTTAAGAAAACTTTAACGGTAACTTTAAACATCTGAGGTGCAACTGGGCCTAAGCAATTTAGCGTTGAATGTCAAAAAGAAACCGATAAGCGGTATAGGTAAGGGATAGGGCGCATATGGATCATCACTTATCTTCAAGTGAGACAGACGTTCAACGAGAACAAGAAAATTCATAAAAAGGAACTGAAAGAAAAAATAAATACTAACCCTTTCCATAAGATTTTGCAGCTGTTCATTATCAGATATTCTGAAGAGATACAATGCGTATAAGAACCCTGTAAAATGCAAAACACTGGGCCCTATGTAGGTGAATGCGACGTTACCATAGCATACTTGCTTGTAGGCATCGTATTCAAACGACGACGTAAGCGCTAATGGCACTAATTTATAACAAAAACCTCTGTCTCGCCTGCAAAGAAAAAAATACAATTAAAACAAGCATAAATTAAAAATTGTATTCTTAAAATACAAGCTTTTAAGTAGCTACATCAGACCCTGAATATCACCTAGGACCAGAGTACTTGTCAAGACGAATCAAACGAGCCCAAACTCGATGGGGTTTTATTAAAAAAATTCCATAGCCACCATTCCGGCTCCATCATCAGAATGTCACAATAATATTGCATTGTCATCCTATTTACATATACATGCAAAATTTCAGCTCAATCGAAAAACGGAAGTGATTCTAATTCATCTTACAAGATTTGCCCTAAACATAGGTACATAAATACATTGCAAGTTAAATAAAAGCTTGTAAAAAACGCATTCAAATCGCTCAAGCCAGAAGCGAAAAGAGTGCGCATCCAGGTTAAAATCTACATGCACACAAAAATATGTATTCCTTTTCCATCATCAACCGATAGAGATTCACCACTGGACAAAGATAAGGTCAGTCATAGGGACTTGGTTGGACACGCCTCGGTCTTGTGTGAAGAGATCCGCTGGATACAGTTGGTATCCTGTATTCAGCGGATCTCTTCATTCAGATTCAGTCCACCTTGTCTGGGTCTGGTTGTTGGGCAGTCTCCCAACATTAGGTACGCTGTCCTGTGTGTACGAGGTCGCTTCTTCAGCACCTTGGGGCCACAACGATCTTCGATTCTTCGGACTATGTGGCCCGCTCATTGGCACTCTTCGCAACGCAAAGAGCTAAGTATGTTAGCAACTTAGGTTCTCCTACTTCTAGTCACGCAGGGATACCAAGAGCATAGCACAAGTATATAATACTAGTGGTTCGCCCCGAACTGAGACCTCGCGGTAACGGTATCCCATGATTATTCATTCAATCGATACATCATAACCAAAACTGACATTATTATTATGCCCGTTTTCACCAAACATACCTAAATCATCCCCTAAGTAGGAGTCTCTTAACGTAGGTAGCTCCTAAATACAATCCTAAATCCTAACATCCGTCCCAATATCCTTTTAGGTGTCCCGTACAGGATCGTGATAAATAAGTTGACAGAAAACATCAATCACCTAACTTATAGGTAGCCCGTAAAGGTTAGGGAACGTTAGTGAAAACATTGAATTATTATATAGGTACTAACGAGTGAAACCGGGTTACGGGCATCTGTACAAATCGTCATCTATCGACGCGAATAGAAAATATACAATATTTAACTAAAAAATAATTTTAATTGAATAATATGGTACAAAAAAAATTACAATACAATTATTGTATTATAATATGTAACTAAATAATAATGGTCGACGCAAAACTGTTTTTGGGATAGGTCGTTAGTCGTAACTCGTAGTTCCATGGGAATAGTTACTGACTGCGCCATCTATTAGCATTATTGTGAAGCTATGTTGATGCTATATGAATTACTGATGTACATTAAAAATTAAATAATCTCGTTTCTTTATAATATTCATATAATTTTAGTATTTGTTGTTCAAGTACAGGATATAAGTGACCTAAAAACATAAAATCAGTTTGAAAATCCATAGCGGATTTTCCTAGAGAGCGTCTTCAAGCGAGCGTATAAAATCGCCACTTTGAAAGCCCCCCATTTCGTCAATTTTAAGGGAAAAATTAAAAAAAAAATATTTTTGTACTCAGTTCAAAATTATCTTTAAAATGATACGTAACAATTTTATGTAACGCGATATTTTTTTTTTACTTCGCATTCGCTTCTATGAGAGCCCCCCTGAAATAAAGATTTTTATAACTTTTTAAGCCATTTTCGGCTGGAGGCCATCGGTTTACATATTATATCTAAATTTGAAGTAATTACGTTCAGTAATTCAAAAGTTATAAGGCTCTGACAGACGGACGGACGGACGGACGGACAAGTGCAAATCGCTCTAGTTAACTCAGAGACCTCGCTTCGCTCGGTCAATAAATTACCTTAAGGTCGAATTAGAAAAATCCTTATTAAGAAGTTTTTAATTGTATTTCAAAGTAGGTACCTACCTACATTAGATAGAAGGCAAGCACGTAAACATTTACGTGCTTGCCTTCTATCTAATGTGCTTCAAAAAAGCTAGTTCTTATACCTACCTATTTCCTTAATTTTCACTAATACCTATTAGATTTAATATAACCCTTGGATCTAAAATACGACTCTTCCTACCTATTTCCTTAATTTTCACTAATACCTATTAGATTTAATATAACCCTTGGATCTAAAATACGACTCTTCCTACCTATTTCCTTAATTTTCACTAATACCTATTAGATTTAATATAACCCTTGGATCTAAAATACGACTCTTCTGATTTAATGTTAAGCTACAAATAGGTAGAGGCCTATTTATCTAACAACAGCATAGATTAATGAATTAATCTATGACAAAAGAAGGGTAGTGAAAGTAATCGCTATCTTTATTTACGCTGTGAACATATAGCCGCACTTCAAAGTCATGCTAAATAGGTAAATGTAATTACCTGAAACATGCCATGTACTGAAGGATATACCCGAGAAACATAAATACTGCGATTTGCGCAGAGTGGAAATGTGAAAAACAAATTACATATTTGGACGAATTAGAGGCATCCACGACGGGCCTTAATCCCATAATAGTGAGGAGTCTTAAATATGGGAGTAATATCTGCAATCAAACAAAAACAAATGTTACACTGAGTGTTTCACCTAGGTACTTTTCAAACATTACACCGGCGGACGGGTGATATTTTTAGACAAGTTGATGCCCGCGTCATCGTCCGCGGGATTCAGGTTTTTAAATCCAGGGGAATTAGTTATCTAACACTCCTTCATTTTCCTTCAGAAAACGTAGCCTAGATAGCCTAGACCCTAAGCCGTAGCCTAGAGTCTCGTATGTAGGTACCTTACCTAATGTGATATCTGAAAAAGTCTAGTCAAAATCGGTTCAGCAATAGCGAAGATTAGCTCGGAAAAACAGACAAAAAGAATACGTGTGTTTAGGTTGTGTCATCGATCGAAAATGTGATCTCGTCCTCTTAGTAAGCTCTATAGCTTAGGAGGCAGGATATTTCAAAATCATAGATACATCATATACCTACTAGTACGGCTCGTTAGCTCAAGAAAATAGGAAATACGGTCCCATCCGGAAGAAAGCATGAAACTTGGCATGCATGTAGCTTTGACATATATGACTCAATGTAGAAGTAGAAACACCTCTAGAAATCATTTTTCCCCCCCTCCCCCCCTATTTTGTATCCCAAATCGTGGTTTTTTAAATTTTTTAGGAAAACGATTAAAGCTATGAAAAAACTGTCAAGAGCCGAAATGTTCTTCATTAAATTCCCTACAATACATTCTTTGGATGTATGTTGATACGACCTATACTTTTGAAATTATGCTCACATTGCTTCCAAATTTTGTTCAAAAAAACATAATTTGAAATAATAACACAAAAAAACCACAATAGTAATAACGGGCGCATGGAATGATGCGACGGCTGGGAGGGGGGGGGGGGGGGGCATGGATACCAGTGCACATCCGCGATATGGAATTACTACCCACTAATGCCCCTGAAGTATACCATGCATTCAATTCAAGAAAATTTACAATCAAGAAATCTAAAGCGCGTTTTTCCTCAATTGCTCTCGATCAGGGCCATGAACAGGAAAACAAATTAGTGAAGAGCACAGGAGGAGCAGTAGGACTAACAGAAGATGCTGCTGCGCTGAGACGCTGGATGATTGCTGGGCCTGAAATAGCTTCCATGCTGCGAGAATATGAGACATTTCACGAAAATTATCGTGAATATCAGGAAAATATTGTAATAGAAAGTCATCACGAAGAATCAGAAAGTCATCAAAAAAAGGTTCCTCAAGCATGTTAATTCTCTCGTCTCCACACTTTTGGAGATGGATAACCCAATGTTGGATGATAAATTACAATCTGTAGATACTCACATTATTGTTGGAGATCTCGCTGAAGAACGTATGCGATCATTAACAAGTATTGGAAATACCCAATACACTAAATTTGTAACATATTTGGCGGTACAGTCTCCTCTAAAACAAAACAGGCAAATAAACTGAAGATGGCGAAAAATGACGCCACCACATTTTCCAAATTATACATCGCCTGTCAGCATAGGCAAGGGGATATAGATGAATTTTTCAAACACGAAAACCAACCGTTTCCTCCGTCTATTTCGGAGACAGGAAATATAAGACTTGTGGCAAAATCGGAGCTTCTGAAATGTTTAGAAGACAAGAATGAAGGTGAAGAAGATGAAAATGAAAGTTGTGCAGAGACATTTAACGAAGATCCCGTGGACTGCACTGCCTCGTTTCTGGATGGGCCTGCTGTCGTTCAAATGATAAGACCGGGTACAAATGTTACATTTGATGACTATTGCAAATCTTTTATTGGCTACGTTACGAGCCAGAAGGGAAATCGAGTAGATGTCGTTTTTGATGTCTACCATGATGATAGTCTTAAGAATTCCACCCGTGAAAAACGAATAACAGGACTTCGTCAAAGGGTCACATCAACAGGCAAGCTACCTAAAAACTGGCAAAAATTTCTTCGTTCAACGGAGAACAAAATTGAACTCTTCAACTTCCTAGCTGATGGACTCCAGCAGGTCCAACATATAAAAAAAATTATAGCAACCAAAGGGGAAGAAGTTTTGAGTAACGATGCCGCAGACTTGTCTTCCCTGAAGTCTAAACAAGAAGAAGCGGATTCTAGACTCCTCCTCCATATCTTTCACGCTTTGCGATATAGTCACACTAACCTTATTATTAGAACTGTGGATACAGATGTTGTTGTTATTGCAATTTCTTTGTACGGTGAGCTTAAAAAATAATTTGAATAAATTGTGGATATCCTTCGGTGTTGGAAAAACTTCACGTATTATTGCAGTCCACCAACTTGTGGCTACACTCGGTCCAGACAGATGCAGTGGTATTTTATTCTTTCATGCATTTTCAGGCTGTGATACTGTATCAGGATTCTGTGGGAAAGGAAAGAAGTCGTTTTGGAAAACGTGGAAGTCCTTCCCTGAAGTCACAAAAGTGTTCGAAGAATTGTCACAGCCCGTACACAAAATTGAAACTCATCATTTGAACGTTTTGGCAAGATATGTTATCCTAATATGTTATACGATAACACAAAGGACTTGGAAGATATCGACCAAGCTAGAAAGGCGTTATTTATCAGGGGGCGGGCTATGGATAGGCTTCCACCAACATTTGGCGCTCTTCTACAGCATACAAAACGAGCATTTTTACAAACGGGATTGATCTGGGCTCAGTGCTTGACAGCAAACTCTGAATTCCTCCTGATTTCGAGGATTGGGGATGGAAGAAAGAAGATGGTGTTTGGACTCCATTATGGAGCACGAAAAAAGAAACCTCGGCATCCGTCAAGGAGTTAACAAGGTGCTCCTGCCGCAGCTGCATAACTGGTCGATGCCTATGTAGGAAGTAATGGCTTCCCTGTACTGGTCTCTGTAAGTAAGGGGGATATTCCTGCGATATGAATTAAAATAAACATAATTTTCACTGAACTCGACTGGTAGTTTTAATAAGTTGCTTGAATCCCTATGCTTACACCAATAAATGTTAGATTATTTTGAGAACTATAAGTCGTATCAACATACATCCATAGAATGTATTGTAGGGAATTTAATGAAGAACATTTCGGCTCTTGACAGTTTTTTCATAGCTTTAACCGTTTTCCTGAAAAATTTAAAAAACCACGATTTGGGATACAAAATAGGGGAGGAGGGGGGGAAAAAATGATTTCTAGAGGTGTTTCTACTTCTACATTGAGTCATATATGTCAAAGCTACATGCATGCCAAGTTTCATGCTTTCTTCCAGATGGGACCGTATTTCGAGCTAAGAAGCCGTACTATACCTACATAGGTACATACTTGTAAAGATTATAATATGTAACATCATTTATTATAATAATAATAATGTCTTCCCGACTGAATGTCGACCACTGCAGCCAATTTCAATGAAGACAAGGCTAGCAGGAGATAGTCCAAAAGTGTGTGTGCGACAACCGGTGCACGACACCAATCCGACATGGCCGGATATTCATTTAAAATTTAACTACTTATATGAAATGATAAACATGCATTTATAAATGCATAGACTTCGAAGCTGATATCTGGCAGAGCTTCCGCACTCGCCCTAACGGTGACGCAGTCGTAAGGGCCTACCTACGCATTACAATTAACAAATACACAATCCTAAAAAAATAGCAATAAGATAGCAATAAACCCATTCACGAATAAATTCAAAATTATTTATTTCACATAGGCCAACCTGTGGCTCTTATGACAAGTTACGACTCTACCATACTATATACCATACCTATAGATAATAATAAACTAACAATTAATAAAGAAACTGACCTTTGATTTACAATAGTGTAAAATAGCAGAAGTACTCATATACTCGGTGTCAGGGGATTCCGTTATTTCACCAATCTGCAATAGGTAGGTATAACAAAACATTGAAAACTGCGTAGAATACCGAAACTATACACGTTTCAAACAAAAGCTTATTGCTTTGAGACGAGTCGTACAAACAAAATGCACTCACTTCAACACTATTGGCGTCAAGGCTAGATCTCGTGGACCTCTCCATAGCTGGCGAGCCCTGCTTGTCGTTGGCCAGTGCATGGCTGTCCAGAAGATCACTCGCTATGCATTGAAATAAAATCTCATTAGCCACTTTATTACTCATATCTGCACTTTAATTACCAAACAGCACATAATATAAAAAGATAACTCTCGTAATGGTCTAAACGTTATTTTATTTATGGGCGGTAATTCAAGAATAACAACTGATGATACTGAACAAATAATTATGCACAATTCTAATACTTACTACTACAGTATGATACATTGTCGTTTTGCATTTTCAGTTCTCTCGTGCAATGTTTTCAATATTGTATCCATTGACAGTGACAAAATTTATTTATTTTATGAATTACCTACCCACTGTCTTTTACTTTTTGTTATTTTAATTGAACGTATAAAAATATTTATAGGTACGAGCTCATAGCAATGAACTGCATTTTAGTGCAGCTTTTAAATTGTTTGGTGATAAAGGTAGGTAAAAGTTATACGAGAATTGAGCAGATGTAACGAACAATTTTTTTGTTGTACGGGAAATAAAATCGACGCTACATACCTTATCAAAACTTCTTTCTTTGAATAATGATAATACAACTTTTTGATTACGATAGGATATTCTTGTCCAAAATCACTCTCCTCAGCATTTGGTAAATTAGATGCCTATATAATTCCAACGAATAAAAGTATTATTATATGGACATTGATATTTTCATACTCGACCAACGGTTTGTTATTTACGTTGAACTCCGATACCCTTACATTAAAAAGATAAGGGACAAGAAAAACTTTATGTTTTTGCGTTATTATTTAGAGCGAAGTGCAAACCTAGATTTTATTCTTGCAATAGCAAAAATTAAGCCAATTTAAATATACATCAAGCCATAACGAAATAAATACCTATTCATTTATCTAATAGCTCTTTGAACAATTTTGTAGCTTTTTAGGGTTCCGTAGTAAACAAGGAACCCTTATAGTTTCGCCATGTCCGTCCGTCTGTCTGTCTGTCTGTCTGTCTGTCTGTCTGTCTGTCCGCGGTTTAGCGCAGAGACTATTGGTCCTAGAAATCTGTAATTTGGCAAGGGTATAAAGATCAATCACGCCGACAAAGTCGTGAAATAAAATTGTGAAAAATAATTTTTTTTAGGGTACCTCCCCTACATGTAAAGTGGGGATGAATTTTTTTTTTCTCGTTTATCCCATAGTGTGGGGTATCGTTGAATAGGTCTTTCAAAAATATTGTGGGTGTGGGAACACCATTTTTCAATGCAGGGATCCGTTTGTGAAATATGTTATTTTAAAGTGCTAAATTTTATTAGAGTCAAGTGTCCCCCCCCTCTGCCAGCTAAATGGTTGTATAAAGGATACAAGAAAAAATTCACAGCAGTAGTATATATAATGAATTTTAAAGGAAAACTATCACGGCTAAGTAGGGTTCATTAGTTAAGGAGTTATATCTGTTTTTCTAAGTTAGGTATTACACGTAGCGTAAGTTGCATATTTTGTAGTATATTATATAGTATTTAAACCATGGAACTCAAAATGTATTCAATATCTATACTAATATTATAAAGAGGAAAGATTTTTTTGTTTGTTTGTTTGTTTGTACAGAATAGGCTCTGTAACTACTGGACCGATTTTAACAATTAATTTTTTCACCAATAGAAAGCTAAGTTATCAGGAAGTAACATAGGCTATAATTTATTGTCAAAAAAATTAGAGATCCTTAAGAAAATTGCAATAATGTAACCCAAAGTAGGAAAATTTTGCCTATAAAATGCATTATTTGGCGTGTGCTGAGAAAACTATTGATGATACATAAAAATAATTTACTACATGATTAAAGTACTCATTATTCTCTACAAAAAGTCACCGAGGGAATATATCTAACGATCATATTTAAGTCACAATAGTAGCTTTTGTGTTCAAAAATTTAATTAGATCGCATTTATTATCGTGGTATTAATAATAATTCTTCCTTACTAATACGTCATACTAATATTATAAATGTGAAAGTGTTTGTTTGTTGGTTTGTCCTTCAATCACGCCGCAACAGAGCTACGGATCGACGTTTTTTGCGATTTTTTGCATGGGTATAGTTGAGGACCTGGAAAGTGACATAGGTTCCTTTTTATCCCGGAAAATCAAAGAGTTCCTGAGGGATTTTAAACACTACATCCACGCGGACGAAGTCGCGGGCATCAGCTAGTTCATAAATAAAAATAAAAGCACTATCCTAGGTCAGCAATAATATTTGAGACTTTCAACTACGGAACCCTACACTGCGCGTGGCCCGACACGCACTTGGCCGGTTTTTCTTTGTTTATAAGTACGTACCAGATATCATTTTAAAATATCGACTTATTTTATTTGCAATTATGTATAATATTATACTTTTCTCGCGTCTTCGTACCTTGGAACTCTTTCCAGGATGTAAAATCAACTCTGTGCCTAGTGTCAGCTCAATGAGATGAACGCTATACGCCGCGCGCCGAACGCATAGAGGGCTAACAGACAGACAAACATCTTTTAAAATTATAAATTATTAGGTATTAATGAATATTTACTTAATGGACGTCACAGATCAAATAAAACGAGAGGAATACAAGAAACAATAACGAGTATATTATTGTAAAAACTATTACATTTTAGGCAGTTTATTTTTAGTTAAATACCCAGTTCTCCTAACTATCTGTTTTCTTTCTTCGTGGTGCTTTTTCATTTTTCTCTGAATTTCGGTCGGCTTTTTCTTATCTCTCATAGTGAACTTCATTTCTCTGTTCCCTGCAATACCCGAAACTACAGTTGAGCCTTCCGTAGCCAATCTATCTCCTAAGCTCTTTTTGCTCACTTGCATGATACTTCGGATATTAGTGGTCTTAGGGGCTTCACTAAACTCGTATACGTTTTCGCTCGGAACATCCTTAGCTTCGTCATCTTGATCTTGTTTTTTGTATCGAATGATTTTGTGTTGTTTTTTGACTTCTTTGGCCCAAGTCCGTTCATCATCAGAACTGTCACTACTAGATTCATATAACTCGCGATCGGAGTCTTTATTTTCAGGGTCCTCAGTCTACAACAAAAATTACAATATATATTTAGTACCTACTATGCTATGGGGTCCCGAGATATGATCAAAGAATAACGATCGCACATCGAAAAGCGTGGTGTTAGTAGACTCCACTGGGTGGGCACTGGGCAGACTACATCAAACTAGTTACAGGAGCCACTGGATACAAGCGGCATAAGAGCGCGGCGTATGAAGTACTCTAGAAGAGACCAATGTCCAGATCTGGACAGCTATCGTTTGAAGACGACGAAGAATTACTTGTCAACAGTCAACTATTAACTAAACCATTGCAATGAAATCCATTCTTCACCTTCAATAGTTTTTCAAATCTCCATATCTAAAGGGGATCAAATTAGCACTTATATTGTATCATAATATTTTCATTAAATAATTTTTTTACCTCCATATGCTGTATTTCCACTTTAGGTTTCTCTTTGCTCCGCTCGAGTCTTGAAAGTACAGGGTTAAGAAGACGATATTCATCTGCTTTCTTGTCCACTTCAAAGTCAGGGTTTTCAAACAGAGCCTATGAAAAATAAATAAAATATAATTGCATATATGTATTATGTTATTTCCATAAATAACATGTTGGTTCGGTTTAAATAATGATACCCATTCAGTTGTACACAAACTAAATAAAGGCTAAATACATATTGATGCGACGTGACGCATATTATATTTATTATTCCACTGTGATCACTGTGGAATATAAAAATGGAAATCAGTTACCTCTACACTTATAGATTACATTATAGTCCTCACATAAAGATTAGAGTAATAATAGAAAGATGCATATTCCGTCACATGGTTTTGTTTTTTAGGTTTAAATAAATAATAATGTTTAAAAAATGAATGTTTTATTAAGACAAAAAGTTCCATAACTATGTAAATTTTCTTTTTGAGGAACAAAATGTGCCCTTTGCTTTTGCTTCACACATATTTGTGGATTTGGACATAAAATGTTTCCATCAGAAAAAGATAATACCACCTTAGTAAATTTAGTCGAGATTATTGTTCAACCCTGATGTAATATTATCCTGGAAAAATTATATTTAATAGTTGTACCTTAAATCTGTCATCTTTTAGTAGATCAGCAGTCTGCTTATTCTTCCGCGAGTCACTCTCCAAGAGACGAGACGCCAGGTCTCTGTTGACTTTAGGTAAATTATCTTCCACTTTGATCCTGGACGGTCTCTCCTGCTCAATTTTCTCTCTAATCTTGCGTTTCTTATATTCTTCAAAAGCGAATGGATCGGCGATTGATTTTGCCCTCTTATACAATCGTACATCCACAAAATATCTGAAATTAAAAGGAAAGCACCATATATCTGAATTCTAAATCACTTTACCAGCTGACCATGCTGTTTTGCAGCATTGGATGTTGGTGCTGATACTAATTTGAATGTTAAAAATTAAACATTTTAACATTATTATCACCTTTTTAAAAACCTATTAGGAAATCATGCTCCATTGCTCTGTTGCTGTATTTTTTGTAGAACAAAGCAACAAACCAACATACAAACACACTTTAGGGATTTAAAATTCATAATCATTAGCCAATTATGACTAGTTACTATAAGTTCAGTTGAATTTAATAGGTATAGTGTAAAAGTGAATTCATTCTTAGTGCCACCAGAGAAAAGCAGGGGAATTCAGTGAGTTTTGAAGTCATGTTGACAGATAATTTTAAAAAAATAACCATTACACAGTATATTTACCCATGCATGTAGGCTCTCAGCAAGTTAGTTCCAAGCAAGTGATCCAAGCCCAGAGATTCCAGCTCTTGTTTGGTGACGAATTTGTAATCATCATACACAGTTTGTGACGCTGAGCTCTCCATTTCTTCCGTCAAGTTGTCAAGGAACGCACACCATCGTGGAGCTGGGCCTATGATTTAAGTATTTATTAATGATAAACCATTAAGTATTAATTATACAGAAGCCGGAATGGGAGCGGTCTAATGCTCCGGCTACACGCTCCATCTTGCTTGTGCAGATAACCGAGAACTGCGCGTCCAAATATTCCGCAAGTCAACGAACTGCGCGGGGCTACCGCCTTGCCGTCCACACACACATGATTAACTGTAAAATCTAGGCTTGTGCAGGTAAGTCGTCAGGTATGACGGAGCGTGTAGCCGGTATGTAAGGCGCAAGCCAAGCCGAGAATTTTTTTAGTCAGATTTTTTTTCTCTGCAATGGCTTATACTGTATGAAATACACACATTCTGTTTTCTTAAATTCATGTAGACTCATAATCCGGCCAGTAATTCAATAACCCATCTAATCTGTAAATTTCAGATACATTTAATCTAAAACATGTCAATCAATCTACATATTGAGATTTCAATCTGGACTTTACATCATAAAATACATGGATTTAATTTTTGAGCTGTAATAGGTAGATATTGCTTTAGATAGGCGATTATTACCGGCCGCAAGGATTGTCGCCATGTTAGGATTGACCATCACAGTGAAGCTGACGTTAGACCACAGCACACTCAAAACAGGCGGCCGCCGCCTACTTGCGGAGACCATTCCCGGGTTGATGAGGATGATGAAGCTGAAGTTGTGATGGACAGAGAACATAGTTTGGAATTGATAGATGTGCTGTGGGTCTGTGTCAGTGCGCCAAGAGTTAGCATAGGAAACGAAACGCGCGCGACGACCTGCTAGTGGGTGTTGGCACTTGTGAACAAATAGAAATTCCACAAAAGGAAGTGCAGCATTTAAAATATTATATAGGCACTGAAATGTGCATCAGAAATAAACTAAATATGTAATATAAAAATAATATGTCACTGATAAACATTTTAATAAAAAAAACTAATTTGTAATATACCTAATGATGGAATGTAGTGAATTTGCATTTTTTGATCTTCAACTGCCATCATAGTCAGCCCTGTGTTTGGTATCACACATAGATCATTGAAATCCACAGATGATTCAATGTTTGTGTATTGTTTACCCTGCAATATATCCAATAAAATTATCAGATTGGTCAGTTGATAAAAAGTTCTTAATTTAGTGCATGTGTAGTTGGCTAGTCATCCTTGAAATTAGCTGCCATGCCATGCAAAATTCAGTCAATTAGGACATCATCTAAGTATATCAACTTACAGTGTTTTTGTCCCAAATCTTCACAACATTAGCATCCATGGAGTAAACATAATTCATTTTTTTGTGGAATTCTATACACTTTATAGGGATCTCGTTCATGTGATCCTTAACCAGTAGAGGCTTGCTGGATCTTATATCATACAACAGCACATGACCTGAGGATGTACCCACTCCCATTTCTAAGGCTCCATTGAATTTTAATGCACTTATAGCTGGCAAAGTGGTGTTTCTGTAACAGCAAAATAAAGTCTTAAATCATATTATTTATGTGATCCAGTATTTTCTCACTTCAAGAATTACTTTTAATGCTGGATTATTACAAAAATAGTGAGAATCTTCAACTTTGGGGCCTCAACTTTATCCCTCCAGTATGACATAGTACATCAACCACTGAGCATTAAGATCACTAGGGTGATTTCAGTTTAGCGTTAATTCGGCACATATAAGCTCGTTTTCAGAAGCGCGTATAGGCCCGCCCTTTGCCACACGCGCAACTCGTACGAGCGCTTACGCACTTATAAGCTCATATAAGAAATAGCCGAGTTCGTCAGAATCCATATTGCTGTGACTAGCCCACTGGTTTGAGCAAACACACCAGAATAAGCGCGAGTATGCGCGTTCGGTTCATTGAAGCGAAAAATGTGTCACGCGTATAAGCGCGTAAGGGAATACGAGCTTATACGGCAAAATACGCTAGTCTGAAATCCCTCGGCAGACTTATGTGATCGCAAATTATCAAAGATATAATAGGTACTTACTTATATTCGGAATCTGAACAATGTAGTGCACAATCTAATATCCCTTGTCTGGACTTAGTGCGCGGGTCCCAAGCTTCCACATGACCACTCTCAGAGCCAAACACCACCAAGCCATGCTCCTCGTTCACACTGCAGCAGTTTAGCTCAGTCGCTTTGGTCACATATGGAGCAAGAAATTGCCCTAATTCTAAATTTAATCTGTACACTTCCTGGAAATGAGAAGCTCCTTTATTATTTGAAAAATTTCTTAAGGGAAAGTATTGCACTATTTTAAACCTAAAAATCCAGTCTTGCTTAGAGATTTGTATATAGAATAGTATTAAAATATTACCCTTGATAGTGAGTTGTCCAGCAATAGCAATCCTAATACTTCAGAAATTTATTACTTATAAGTTATAGCTATTGCTATTTACTAATTAGCCATTGCCCTTGCTTGCATCTATTTAGGTTATTAATAAAATCCTAAGGGAACATTTAATATCCCAGAAATACAAGTCTCCATTTCATATTCTCTACGCTCTCTCCTTTCTCACATCCATTCTCTGATATTTGTCTCCAGGATGTACAGGTATTTGGTCATAAATAGGTAACAGACACACTTATATAATCATGATATTATTATTTGTTATGCATATAAGACTATTGAGCAGACCTTATAGTATATAAAAAGAAGAATAATAAGCAACTCACATTTGAAGATCCCACAACAATAAGGTCACAAGAAGGTCTATGGTATTTCATATCTCTTCCAAAATGGGGCACCCTCAACCGGTAGTGCCGACCGTGGCCCACGTGAAACTCCACATACCGGTCGCATTGTAAAAAAACTATCTGAAAATTTTAATCACTGGTATACCATACAATGTTAGTGTAATTACAATGTTGTGGCTAGGCCTGACCTTGGCCTGGTGCACTTATTGGTTATTTTCATTTTGAGGCTTGAATTACTTATGCAAGTATGTGAAAACAATTTCTAAAATATAAGACATACACTGACCTTCGTATAATCATCACTTAGAATTTCAAATGTTACAACCTCTGAATCTAGACATCGTTCGAACTTAAGTGACAAATTGTTTACATCAAAACATTTTATTCTAGGTTTATAAATCCCTGTGGCCATGATGTACTGTCCATCATTAGACACCCGTAAACTAGTACTGACGCCTGGCATATCAAATTCCTGAATAAGTTCAATTCTCCGTCTGAGGTCTACATTTTTCTTCAGAAGAGCGCGTTTTTTTCTTTCTGTTAACCACTAAAAATAATGAATTTGTACCTGTTAGGTTACTTTTTTTTTAATTATAATTAACTTATGGTAACCTTATTTTAGCAGTGATAGCCTAGTGGTTAGGACTGTGGTCTCCTATTCGGGGGGTCGCAGGTTCGAGCCTGGGTACGCACCACTGATTTTTCGAAGTCAAGTGTGTTTAAGCAATTAAATATCACTTGCTTCATCGGTGAAGGAAAACCTCGTGAGGAAACCTGCACATCTGAGAGTTCTTCTTAATGTTCTCGAAGATGTGTGAAGTCCGCCAATTCGCATTGGGCCAGCGTGAACCCTTCTCTGAAAGGAGACCTGGCTCAGTAGTGAGCCGTTGATGGGTTGTTAATGATGATGATGATGAACCTTATTTTATAGTTTTAACATACTTCAGGTAAAGCCTTTCCGGCACTGAGGTTATAAATTTTAACATTGTCTATTTCTGAAACTTGCATCGTAATGTTTGCAACTCATAAACACTTTCTAAAAATTATATTTATTCAATTCTTAGACGAGTCTGGTAGTATGATAGTAGTCTATTAAAATAATCTTTGTAAAATAATAAAACTGCTTCTAATTTCTATTCGTCAGTCGTGTGTGAACACCGTGAAACACTAAAAAATATGTATTAAATTAATGGTAAATTGCTTGATTTGCTTTTGCATTGCAATTACTAAAGTGTAATAATAATAATATATTTCGTGATTGAAAATTGTATTACTAGAAAATACAAGTAAACAAAGCACAAAATGAGAACTGAGAACACAGAACACTATCTCAGTCTCCGGTAGGAGTAATAAAAACGTAGTGGTTACATTCTCTTTGGGAGTAATAGTGTTCATAGACTCTGTGATCTCAGTCCGTGCTCAGTCCTAAGCTCTCGGACGTACTACCTACTTTCAGAGCTTACATAATAATCTATGCTCCTAGAGGACAAAATCCAAAAAAAAAACACTGAAAAGAACCACAGAACAAAAGAAAAGTCTTCGCGGTCTCTGTTTCGAGTTGTGTGAGAAGGATATTATTGTTCTCTATCATCTATGGTTCGTAGAGAAAGTGTGTAACATAGACTATATAGCCACGGGCCATGGTAGGTAGGAATAACCCATTCTAACCACTCTAGTATCCTCTAATCTGTGAACCACTCTGTGGTTCTAACCCATTCTAACATGATTCTAACCTCATTGATTATTTGATTTGTGAATGTTTAATTTATAATTTAAAAATAAAGCATGGTGTTGTAAAACGAGTTATCGTGCTATCATTTAAAGAAATATTTTTTTTAGTTAAGACGATAATATTGAAAATTGTGTAACCTGTCTAGAGTCTGACGCTTGATTGGTAAAATCATTAAAATTATGGCAGCTAGGAAAAAGCTTCAGTTACCTAAATCGGTTTTAGATATGAAATTTATGAAAAAAACTAAAGAAAGGCTGGAAAAAGAATTGGAAAACACTCTTGGTCATGAAGGTTTATACTCCAATATAATTACTAATGAAATGCGACATGCATCTGGAAACTATATTTCTGAATCAAGCTTTATTTTCTGTGAAGACCTTATAGAAGGTAGAGTATCTTTCAAAGGTATGAACCCTGAGATAGAGAGGATAATGGAATCTGAAAATAAACAGAATGATTCTGAGGGTGAAATGCAAAAAGATATTTCTGACGAGGTTATGGCTAAAAAGATGAATCGTTTTAACATCAGGAAAAGACCAACTCCATCAAGTCCAAGTGAATATAATGTCCCTAAGAAAAGAAAATAATGATGTAATAACTAGGTATAAAACTTGGACAAAGATGTAAATCGATGTAATTTCAGCAATTAAAAAGTAAATCACACAAAAAATGTTTTACTTATTTGTTGCCATCTTATTGAGCATTTTACATTAGGAGGGGAAAAGATGAGTGTACCTGCCCGCTGTGTGTGGTTGGTGGGGTAGGTAATCATAATAATTAACTTATTTGACAGATTTATATAGAAACCTGATTACTTGAAAATTTAGAAATAATAACACTTTTTAATGGAATCCTAACATCAGAAATAGTTCCTAAGCAATGGGTCAAGAGCACAATAGTATTAATCTATAAAAAAGGAGACAAGAACAATATTAGCACCTATAGACCAATAAGTCTAATGTCCAATATATATAAAGTTTTTTTTTAAATCATCTTAAAAAGGCTCACAGCTCTGCTTCACGAGCAACAATCTAGAGAACAGGCGGGATTTAGAGCAGGCTATTCTACAACAGATCACATGGATGTAGTCAAACATTTGATCGAAAAATGCCAAGAATATAATAAAACTGTATACTTAGCCTTTGCAGATTATGCTAAGGCCTACGACTCATTGGAATATATTAGTATCTGGAATGCATTGAAAAACCAAGGAATAGCCAACAAAAATATATTAGAATTCTCAAAAACATAACTATTGTTCAGCCTAAATTAAATTAGAAATGTTAGAAGAATTCTAAAAGAGATTACCGATTTCTGCCTTCCGATTTGGAAAAATGCGCAGGATTACAGCTTTCACAATAAGATTTAAAAATTAAGGCTTTATTTATTATGAATTTATTATTCCGAAAAAGGCCAAGGTTTAAAATATGTAAAAAAAACAGTGTGTTTATTGCTTCCGCTTTCCTCCTTTCATCAAATCAGTTTTAAATAAACACTGCTTTATAGGAACCTCTGTTCATCATACATCTAACTTTATTGATCTGACTGCTGTCATTTTGGTATCATTGCGGTTCTGACATAGAAATAGGAAGACTATAGTCGCAATTCCTAGTTCCATGGGTTCTGAGTTCCTCGTTCTCGTAAAGTTCTCATATGGTTCTCGTGTTGTATAATAAAATAAACATTTTCGTTGCGCACCTACTGTATGATTATTGTGTTCTATTTCTAACAACTATTGCTATTCTATACGGACTGATATCTGCTAAACCTGATTACCATTGACCTACATAAAGGATTCATCTTTTTTAGAAAATGTTTTGGTTTCTGTGGACGTACAATAATTATTCTATTTTTAATTAAGATATTTTATACATTGTCGTTGTTTGTTTTAGTTTAAGTCAGTCAGTCTATTAAAATAATTAATTTGTACAAATATTATGTATAGTTTTATTATTGTGTAAGACCTATTCCTTTACAAATATACTATAAAGCTTTATGTTTTATTCCTAGCAATATAGCGTTGTTAGCGTTTTGTAGCTATTGTCTGAGAAAATAATAGAAAGTATTTTTATAGCAACATTCCGCCTAGATGACGTCGAATAGTAGAAAACATTTTTTTTACATTTTAAACTTGTTAACCCATAGAATTAGGAAGAATATAGTCATAATTCCTAGTTCCATGTGATAACCACAATGCCTAGCGCCATCTGGTATCGAAAGAGTTATCTCTGTTATCTGGTTATATCGTGAAACTTTTCCTTATTTTTCTCAGTTTTCAGAGCCTTTAGACCCCTGAAACTTGTTGATCTGAAAACTATAGAATATAAAAATTCTAAAAATAAAACAATCTTTGTTGCACATTGATTTTTGACACCTAGGCAAGCGCCCATAGTTCCACTGGTTATGTCCTTTGTAGGGGAGTGAGACTAGGAGATCCATTGTCACCAAAACTTTTTTCAGCAGTGTTAGAAGAAGTCTTTAAAAACATGGATTGGCATAAATATGGAATCAATATTAATGGAACCCTTTCACTTATGATTCACGGACAACCTTGTACTGATTGCTGATAATCACACAGAAAATGCTACAAGAGCTCTCAGATAACAGTAAGAAAGTTGGACTTACAATGAATAAAACAAAGACAAAAATCCTAAGTAATGGTAATACTGACACGATATTGTTGCAAGGCGAACATATCGAGTATGTCAACTCATATTTATATACCTTGGACAACTCATTTCGTTTACTAAACAAATGGATCAAGAGATTGTTAGAAGAGTAACAAATTCATGGCTGGTTACAGGGGAAGAAGGGACAGATCAGGCAGGACTCCGAGGGATACTCCCGCTGATCGAGGTCGCTCGTCGCCTCGACCAGGGGGAGGACGTACTCGGCCTCCTCCTGTCACCAAAAGAGCGAAGTAAATGGCTACTCGGGCGTCTCAGGCGAGGTTCCTCCAAGCCAACCTCCATCATGCAGCCGCTGCGGCTGCAGTTGTGGAGCGTTGCCTTGTTGAAGGTAAAGTAGACCTCGCCCTTATACAAGAACCCTGGGTATCCAAATCTTCCATCCTGGGGATGAATGCTGCGGGTAAGTTATTATCATACACCAGCGGAATCAGACCCAGGGCCTGCATAGTTTTTAACAAACATACTAACTTTCTGCCTATTCCAGAGCTCTGCACGGACGACCTGGTGGCAGCTTACGTTAATCTCAAAGGGTGGGAGGGGCGAAGGATCATCGTCTGCTCGGCCTACCTACCTGGTGAGATAAACAATCCCGTATTTGATTTGCTTCCAGTAGTTGACTACGCCCGGAAGCACAATGCGGAACTGCTAGTGGGATGCGATGCAAACGCCCACCACGAAGAATGGGGAAGCAGCGACACCAACGAGAGAGGTGAGTATCTCTTTGACTTCCTCATTGCAAACTGTCTTCAGATCCTGAACAAAGGCTCTTCACCTACCTTTGTCACAAGGGCCAGACAGGAAGTTTTAGACATCACCTTCGCAACTACCGATTTAGCCAGGAAGATACTAGACTGGGAGGTAAGTGCGGAGGTATCAATGTCGGATCATAGGCACATACGCTTCGGTCTGACTACCACTTTCAATACAGAAACAGTCACTTATAGGGATCCAAGGTGTACCTCCTGGACTGATTACTACAAGAACCTGGAGGACAACTTGGATGTAGCACCTAAAAGTATCAAAACGCTAGAGTGTCTTGAGGTTGCGGTGGCGGTTGTTACCGATGGTATGTTGAGAGCCTTCGAGGACAGCTGCCCTCTCAAAACCAAGACCTCGAAGCACAAAGTACCATGGTGGAGCTCGAAATTAAAACGACTCCGCGACAAAACTCGAAAGCTATTCAATCGGGCTAAAAGAACCAATGAATGGGATTCGTACAGGAAAGCCCTGACTGAATATAGCAAAGAGATCAGGAAAGCCAAGCGGGCATCTTGGAGGAGGTTCTGCGAGGAAGTAAACAGTCTTCCTCAAAGTGCGAGACTCCATAAGATGCTTGCCAAAGCCAACCCAAGCCAACTGGGGCTCTTAAAGCGACCAGACGGCTCTTTCACTTCTAATGAAAAGGAGACTTTAGAATTGCTTGCAGCAACTCACTTCCCAGGAGCGATTTCTTCGAACGCTGGGAGCACTCTGGCGTACACTCCCCGCAGGCCCCACCCGGATGACTGGAGGAGGGGCGCCATAGTGTTCAAACCTGGTGTGGTGAGATGGGCCATCAATTCTTTTAACGTAAACAAAACTTGTGGGATTGATGGTGTGACACCTCTCCTCTTACAGAGAGGTGAAAAGCTACTGATCCCACATTTGGTTAAGATCTTCCGGGCGAGCTACGCCTGGGGATATATCCCAGAAATGTGGACCAAAGTTAAGGTCACATTCATCCCAAAAGCGGGAAGGAAGGACTACGGGCTTCCGAAATCCTTCCGACCCATAAGCCTATCCTCGTTTCTATTAAAAACTATGGAGAAGGTACTTGATAGATATATAAGAGATGCGCTTCTCATTGAGAGGCCCATTCATATCACCCAGCATGCCTATTGCAGAGGACGATCTACGGAAACCGCCCTGCTCAGCCTTGTGGACAAGGTTGAAAAGGCCCTGGACGACAAGGAAATTGCTCTTGCAGCGTTTCTTGACATCGAGGGAGCATTTGATAATACTCCAATCCGTACGTTGGTGGGCGGGCTGGTCAATAAACTGGCTGATACGACCACCATCAGATGGGTGGAGGCAATGCTCTCTAATCGCATAGCCAAACTCGAGTTAAATAATATCTCGACGGAGGTGCTAACAACGCGAGGTTGTCCGCAGGGTGGCGTTCTATCGCCCCTATTATGGACTCTCGCCGTGGATCAGCTACTGTATAAGATGGCGGCGCTTCGCATTGACACCCAGGGATACGCTGACGACCTGGTAGTCACCGTGCGTGGGAGCTGCCCAAGTACCCTTTCGTACCTTATGCAGAGAGCACTCAACACCATTGAGAAATGGTGCAAAGAGAACGAACTAACTGTTAACGCGGAGAAGACAGTTATAGTACCATTCACTAGAAGGCGCAATCTCGATAAACTCGAGCCGCCTAAGTTGAACAACATAAAAATACCGTTTTCAGCTGAGGTCAAGTATCTGGGGATTACTATGGACCAGAAACTGACCTGGAACACGCATGTAGACGGTGTTATCAAAAAGGCCAAGATGGCTCTAGGCGTCTGTGGTCGTTTTGCGGGGGCTAGATGGGGACTCAAACCTAGGGTAACCTTCTGGCTCTACACAGCCATCGTGAGGCCCATAATATCATACGCCTCTGTGGTCTGGTGTGGCAAGACGATGCAGATAACAACACAGAACAAGCTCAGCAGATTACAAAGAACTGCTTGCTTGCTCATCACAGGAGCAATGAGTACCTCCCCGGGGGCTGCCCTGGAAGCTCTTCTCAACCTTCCTCCTCTCTTCCTATATTTGAGGAGGGAGGCGAGAATGAGCATGTACAGGATAATCAGCCAACGGAAGGTGAACTGGCTGTCTCAAAACATGAGGGAGCTGGTCGACTCCGTGCTTCAAATTCCAGTTTTGGGGATGCCGTCTGACATGATGACCCCAAAATACCAATTTCACAGGTACTATACTGTGGAAATTCCTGAGAGAAAAGACTGGCTCGACAGTCAAATAACTTGGCCATCGGGGAGCCTTAAATGGTACACCGATGGCTCCAAGTCTGGTCAAGACGTAGGTTGTGGAGTCTATGGAGGGAAGCCCAGGGTCAAACTCTGTCGCAACCTGGGCACCCATACATCCATTTTCCAGGCAGAGGTATACGCCATAATAATTTGCGCGGAAACCATCTTGCAAAACAACTACGTTAACAAAACCATCTATATTCACTCGGATAGCCAGGCAGCTCTTTTAGCCTTATCCTCTGAGGTAATCAACTCAAAGTTGGTTGGGAGCTGCATGGATACCCTGAACACCCTAGCAGAATGTAACAGGGTGGTTCTTCGCTGGGTTCCAGGACACGCAGGCATAGTTGGCAATGAAAATGCTGACAAACTTGCAAAAACTGGTGCTGGAATGCGGCAGATAGGGCCCGAACCTGTCTGCGGTATTCCTAAAAGCCTAGTTCAGCTCACCCTGTTAACATACTGCTACTATGACACGCTAATTCGTTGGCGTAACTTACCAGGACTAAACCATTCTAAAGCGCTAGTTAGATCCTTCAATAAGAAGGCTGCCAATGAGGCATTAGCGCTTAGTAGGAAAAACCTATGCATTCTGGTGCGAGCTTTGACGGGACATTGTGGACTAAACAGACACATGTTCAACCTCAAGCTCAAGGGCTCAGATATGTGCAGGCTATGCCTGGAGTCGGCGGAAACGCCACTGCACATTATCTGTTACTGCCCCGCTTTAATGCATAAACGAAGCATTCTTCTAGGGAAACACATCGTACACCCTGAGGAGGCTACACTAATCCCAGCCAAGAAGATGCTGCTGTTTCTGGCGGCAACAAGTATCGGAGGGGAGCTATAAATAGTGGCGAGCACAATAGACCGGCGACGGTCGACGTGCTACAGGGCACCGAACCTGCATAGCCGCGCAACGAAAGAAGAAGAAGAAGAAGAACAAATTCATGGCGAAAATACTGGTCACTAAAGGAGGTAATGAAGAACTACCAATACCCAATTGAAGAGAAAACTCTTTAATCTTTGCATACTTCCTGCCCTGACTTACCGATGCCAAACATGGGCTCTGACACAGAAAACCCTAAATAAAATTAGAACCTGCCAAAAAAGTATGGAACACAGCATGTTGGGCTTCACTAGACGGGATAGGAGGAGATGCAGACTTAAGAATAACAAAACTCGAAGATGCAGTTCTTCTATCAAAAAAAACTAAAGTGGAGATGGACAGGACACATGATCCGAGAAAAAGCAGAGAAGTGGACTAGACTTATGACAGAATGGGAAATTAGAGACTGCTCGAAACAAAAATGCGGTAGACAAAGGAAGCACTGGGATGATGAGATTAAGCAGATGGCTGGGACACTATGGTTACGAATAGCCAAAAACCGAAACACCTGGAAACACCTGGAGGAGGCCTACGCGTCACAGGACGCTCTGATTGCGGATTAACTAAAGTGCAAAATTTTATGTAGTATTAATGTTTGTAAATCAGCAATAAAGGCTTTATTTATATAGAAACCAGTGTTGATTATGTACAAGCTGCATCAATCATTGCTACAGTCTCTATTGTGGTGATGGACTGACTGAATTGTGTCCTTTCTGCAACAATGCATTTTAACCAATAGCAGGATTGCGATCATTACAATGATGCAATCATTTTTAGAGAGTACCACAACTGCAGCAGTATTTCAACAAGGAGGGTATAAATAAGATAAGAAAATAATCTTGATTTGAGTATATGTATTTTCTTACTTTATGAAGTTTCTGTTATTTTTTTAATAGAAATTCTCATTAGGCATAAAAAAAATAAACAAATTAAATAAAAATCAATCAATTTTACTACACATTCAGTTCAGTTCAAACATCTTTATAAAGGAATATTTAATTTTATATTGTCAGTCTATAAATATTAGTATAAGTATAAACATAAGTATGAATATTCAACAAATATATTTCCCTGGAGATAATTACAGTAAAAGCTCCTTATTCGCGCTTCCTTCATTAGCGTTTTCACTATTTGCGGATTAAAAAATGCGACCCAATTCCTATATTCGCGGCGAAGATTTCTTTATTCGCAGATCTATAGGACGAGATGGGTTCAAACAGATAGAATCAAGCGACATTCAGGAGTTGCTAAAATCACAAGATGAAGATTTGACTGAAACCGACTTGAAGGAAATGTTAAATTCACAGCCCATTGAAGAAGAGGCTTCAACAAGCACTGGAAACATGATATTTAATTTGAAAAATCTTAGTAAGGTTTAAGAATGGCAAATGAGCTTTGTGATTTCTTTATGAAAATTGATCCATCTATGGAACGAATTCATATTTTTAAGAGGCAATTGCTAATTCCACTGCTGAATATCAGTCTGAATTGGAGCTTTTATAAACTACCAAGCAAGAAAAAAATTACAAAATTTTTAAACCATTGCCTAAACCTTTTTACTTATATTTATTTTTTATTTTGTCGCCTAGGAACGTATCCCCTAGAATCCCATATAAATTACCATTCCATATTCACGGTTTCAGTATTCGCGGCATATTTACGGTACATATACCCCGCGAATAAAGAGCTTTTACTGTAATAATAATTAATTTTATTATTTTTACATTTTCTGTTTGTAAATGGTGCAAAACATCATTCTTTTGTACCTAGATATTGTACTCTTTCATTTAAGAAAATATTTGAGCCTTGAGGCATTTGCCAATATCCACAGAGAATAATTAGAGATGCTTACACACTGCAAAAAGCATCACCATACAAACATTGTTGAATAATATGACAAATCTTTGTAATATCAAAAATGTGATTCATTTTTGACAAAAACACATTTCATTGTTTATAATATGAACTTGTACAAATAAATAAAATAGAAGTGTCAGTTTGTGATTGCAAAATAAGTACCACATAATAAGCTTATATGATTATTTCAATGATACCATAGCTCAACCACCTATTTATTTAATTTGTTGTTCAAAGATTAGCCCAGAAAGGGCTATGTTGAAGGGAAATGTTCAAAGGAGAATTATACAATGAGTGATCAAGATAGATCTAGGGTTTAAAAGGTAATGTTACAATTAATCCTGAAAATATTTAAGGATCCTTTGTAAAAAAAATACTGTTGATATATGGCTAAAAAGCCTTATTGAAGTCCAGTAGACAGGTAGTTTCAGATGGAAAAAGGTCAGAAGTTAATGAAAGTTTGGGATGTTGTTCAGGGATGGCTAATTAACATTTTCTCACGTTATGGACCTCGAGGACCCTGTGCAAGACTTGAGATAATGTTAATTAACCATCCCTGAACAACATTCTAAAGTTTCATTAACTTACGACCTTCTTCCACCAAACTTTTCCTACCTGTCGACTGGGCTATATCACCAAATTACCCAATCTTGATAAAGTTTGAAAGAGATGGCTTGTATTTTATATACAAATATATACTACTTTTTATCCCAGGACATTAAAAAGTTCACAGGATTTTAAGAAAACTAAATGCGTACAGATGAAGTCATCGTTAAGTGATTAGAATCAATTTGATGTGTTTTAATTAATTTAATAAACTATGCTAAGTAAGTATAAGTGATTAATGCCTCATAATTATGTCGCCTGCAATCTTGTCTCATCACATAAACTCTTCTTCAATAAATTATAATTATGGCATTAAATTATTTTATACCATTGCTATTGAAATATAAAAACCAAATTAATTGAATGTTTGTAATACGAGGTAATATTATTTAAAAAAAACCGGCCAAGTGCGAGTCGGACTCGCGCACCGAGGGTTCCATACTCCAAAAGTAAAACTAAAACGATAATATTATATTAATTTGCTTATTTATCGTTAACTTTGTTTGTAGCGGTTTATTGTTAATATAAAAAAAACTATGCTAGTTATAGCGTTGATTTTATTTTTCCTGTAAAATATACATAAACCTCTATTGACCATAATTATTTCAGATTTTTCGATTGGTAAACTTCGGAGATAAGGGGGGGGGAACGGTATTTTTTTCGACATTTTGGCCGATTAATCAGAAACTATTAAATCTAGAAATAAATAAAAAACGGTTTTAGAATGTACAAGTGAAGGCCTTTCATATAATACCCAACTCGGTATAGTTATCTTACTTTGAAATTTCAAACCCCCGATTTTCCCCCTTTTTTAATCAAACTAAAATAATTTTCGCGTTGCTTTTATTTTTCCTGTAAAATATACATAAACCTCTATTGACCATAATTATTTCAGATTTTTCAATTGGTAAACTTCGGAGATAAGGGGGGGGGAACGGTATTTTTTTCGACATTTTGGCTGATTACTCAAAAACTATTATATATAGAAATAAATAAAAAACTGTTTTAGAATGCACAAGTGAAGGCCTTTCATATGATACCCAACTGGGTATAGTTATCTTACTTTGAAATTTCAAACCCCCGATTTTCCCCCTTTTTTAATCAAACTAAAATAATTTTCGCGTTGCTTTTATTTTTCCTGTAAAATATGCATAAACCTCTATTGACCATAATTATTTCAGATTTTTCGATTGGTAAACTTCGGAGATAAGGGGGGGGGAACGGTATTTTTTTCGACATTTTGGTCGATTAATCAAAAACTATTATATATAGAAATAAATAAAAAACTGTTTTAGAATGCACAAGTAAAGGCCTTTCATATGATACCCCACTCGGTATAGTTATTTTACTTTGAAATTTCAAACCCCCGATTTTCCCCCTTTTTTTATTAAAACTAAAAATAATTTTTGATTTTTCTTTATTCCAATGATTTTGGGCCACTATTATACACAACTATGCCAAATTTCATGTCGATAGCTTTAATAGTTACTGAAATAATCGACTGTGACAGACGGACGGACAGACGGACGGAGAAAGTCTCACCATAAGGGTTCCATTTTTACCATTTTGGTATGGAACCCTAAAAAGTGATTTATTAGGTCCTTACATATGAAATTGGCGTTTTGTCGTAATGGCCACTTTGATCTCAAATATCTCCTCTTTGGTTAGGAATTCCAATTTGATATACAGATAATTTTGAATACAGATAATTACTCATGCTTTTGTGTTTTGAAAACCCTAATTCATTTGTTTTTTCCTCTTTTGGTTTGTTCTTTGCGGCACTCAGTTTACAAAATGGAAAACTTGAAATATCGCGTTATTTACGAGTACGAGTTCCATCGTGGCACCAGTGTTGCAGAAAAAGCTCGAAGGATTAATGATGTGTATGGCGGCGGTGTCGCAAAAGAAAACACAGTGCGTTTTTGGTTCCAACGTTTTCGTTAAGGAAATTTCGACCTGCAGAACAAGCCCCGTGGACGGTCGGAGACCAAAGTTGGTACTGAAGAATTGAAGGCTATTGTGGAAGCGGATCCATCGCAAATCACGTCAGAGCTAGCTGCAGGCTGCTGTTAGTGATAAAACTGTTTTAATCCACTTGAAGCAAATTGGGAAGGTGAAAAAGCTTGAAAGGTGGGTATCTCATGAATTGTGTGCAGCAAACCGACAAACGCGCATCGACTGCTGCGTTACATTACTCAACTGGCACAATAATGAAGGGATTTTAAATCGAATCATTACCTGTGATGAAAAGTGGATCCTGTACGATAATCGGAAAAGCTCATCGCAATGGCTGAACCCTGTCGAGCCAGCCAAATCCTACCCCTAGCGAAAATTGACCCAAAAAAATTACTTGTGAGCGTTTGGTGGACTAGTGCCACCAAACGCTCACAAGTACGTTCACTACAGCTTTCTTAAATCTGGCCAGACGATTACGGCGAATGTCTTTTGTCAGCAACTGCAAACCATGATGGAAAAGCTAGCTGCTAAACAACCGAGGCTTCAGGACAACGCTAGACCACTGCACAACAGACGGCTACCAAATTAGAGGAGCTTTAATTGGAATGTATAAGACATCCACCGCACTCCCCGGACCTTGCTCCAACAGATTACTATTTTTTTGAAATTTGGATAACTTCTTGCAAGGGAAAAAATTCAACTCCGATGGGGCAGTCCAAAGCGCCTTCAAAGATTTTATTCATTCCCGTCCGAATGGTTTTTTAGTAAAGGGATCAATGAACTACCTATGAAATGGCAAAAGTGCATAGATAGCAATGGTACATACTATGACTAAATAAATATACTAGCTGACCCGGCGAACTTCGCACCGCCAACTTATCTATATAAATAAAACAAATAAACTATTCTTATCAAAAAATCTATCCTATCTTTCTAGTTGGACCAAATTACAGATAGTTACAAATTTTGATCAAAATCGGACGCGGACAAACAACGTGACACGTAATTTATATATATTAAGATTTAACGACGACGAAAAACGACTTTATGTTCCTCCCTTAGAAAACGCCAATTTCATATGTAAGGACCTAATATTATTCAGATGCTCAACCGCAAGCAGAATGGAGCTATTCCATATTCCTAATTCCATAAAAATCACAACCAAAAGAAAAAGGTTGTTGTTCCATTGAAAACTTATTGTGAACAGACTTGTTGACTTGACTTGACAATGAATAGTGAATACAAAATATTGTTCAAAAAGATTGAAGAGTTTATTAGGAAAGACAGTACATATTTTAAAAAGGCAGACGAGTTTATTAGGAAAGACGGTGCGTGCATATTTTAAAAAGGCAAAGGAATTTATTTTTGAAAAAGATATAGGAATGCAAACAAAGTTATTAATTATTTTTCATCATTTCCAGTTCATTGTTTAAAGGAAGTTGGCGAATTTTGACCCAGCATTTTTAAAAACCGTTCAGATTCAGAAATCATTTAATTTTAATTAATATTTTTCAGAGTATTTTTCTGTGTAAACCCGATATTTTTAGATGGGGATTAAAAATATTTATCTACTCCAGCATCGAAAAGTTCCAATTTCGAATTTGACAGCTGAATCGAAATGAACCCTCTTTCGGTTTTGCTTCTCATTTCGATGCAGCTCGTTGTATGGGAGCTGAATCGAAATGGTTATCTTCTTAAAATAGGATACCTAAAGGTAAGGCTCTGGGTTCTGGCACTTTTGTACCGTTCATATGACAGGCGCCACAGGCGACTGGTGGCGGCTTACGGAGTTACTTTTTGTTGACAGAGGCGCCACAGGCGGCTTGCGGAGTTACTTTTTGTTACTTTATTGAGCCTACGGCGTACTACGCCTACACACCGAACACGACACCGCTCCGCTTGCGGCGGCGACTTGCCCGCCTGCGACGCGGGGCCCCCGGACCGACACCGGTCCCGCGCACGGCAGCGACTCTATCGCCCGTAGCGCGGGCCCACCCTCTGGACCCGACACCGCTCCGCTCGCGGCGGCGACTTGCCCGCCTGCGACGCGGGGCCCCCGGACCGACACCGGTCCCGCGCACGGCAGCGACTCTATCGCCCGTAGCGCGGGCCCACCCTCTGGACCCGACACCGCTCCGCTCGCGGCGGCGACTTGCTCGCCTGCGACGCGGGGCCCCCAGACCGACACCGGTCCCGCGCACGGCAGCGACTCTATCGCCCGTAGCGCGGGACCACCCACTGGACCCGACACCGCTCCGCTCGCGGCGGCAATCCTGCCCGCCAGCGAGCGGTACCCCTTGAACTGATGTCGGCCCATCGCACGGTGGCGACACCATCGCCCGTAGCGTGGGCCAACACATTGGACACCGCCCCGCTCGCGGCGGCAATCCTGCCTGCCAGCGAGCGGAGCCCTTGAAGCCCCTCCGCAAGGCCCCTGCTCCCCACGGACCAGGAGCCTCAGCCGCCATGGACCTAATTGCCAAGACGGCTGAAAATCCATCACCGGGGAAGTGCTCTTCCCCGCGCCCCGCCCGGGTAATGAGGCCCTGCCTCGAAGCCCGTACCCTCCGCTGGCCACGGCCAGCGAAGACGACCCGTGCTGCTGCTGCCTACGGCGTATTTTGTTAATGATTTTATTTTCCTTGTCGTAGATAAAATCTTGTATGCAACTGACCGTAATTAGTCATTTTAATTCTCGTACTATCCTATTTTGATACTCGGCAAGCCTCGTATCAAAAAACAGCACTCGAATTAAAATGACCCTCATTACAATGCAGTTGCATAAATAGCTATTATATTAAATTCACAAGTACACATTAAAGTAAATAACCGTTACATGGCAATACAAGTGAATATCTTTTTTTCTCCCAACTTCATTTGATAGACTTTGATGAACTTTTTTGTTAGACTGGTTTACTAGAACAAGCATGAGAAGTTTGATTTGTGAACGTGAGCTTGAGGCCCACGGTTCAGTTCGTCTGGGTCAGAAACTCTATGGAATTCGCCAATCTCCTCCTCGCCTTTTCACTATTTCCAGTTGATTGTTTGCTCCTCGACTCCCCACAGGTTGAGCACCAGTATTATCTTCACTTGTAATTTTTCATTAGTGATTAGTTAATTTTGATACAAAAGTACAATGCCCATGGTTGGGACACCTGGTGGATGTCGTCAGTCGAGGCCCTGCTGCATCAGGGTGTGGAGGTCGCGGAAGGCAGCGCCGAGGCGGCCCTGCAGCGTCTGTCGCTTGAGCAGGAAGGCGCGTATGTCGAGCAGCAGTCGGTGTATCTGCACGCACTTGGTGTACCGCTCTTCCCGCGGGATGTCTACGCCGAGGGTCCGCACTGGCGCGCTCACGTTCGCGCGTACAACCGACGAAAAGTTGCGCACTATCAGCCTCAGTGCATTGCATCCGCATTGCATGTACCTTTGCAAGTGATAATGTTTGTGTCACGCAACTTCAAAATGTATCAAAATTTGTTTTTAAGTAAGAAAGCAATTCATATTTTAAAATTTTAGTTTTTTTTTTGAGTGGATTTACAAAAGAAGTGTGATTTCAATAGAATAACAGAATAGCTAATGAATTCCATAAATTACTTATTTCCATTAATTTTATGAGTTCATAAATAACTTAAGATAGTTTCAAATATACCTAACAAATATAACAAACACTTACGATTCATATTTGCTTTGAAGCAGTTCATATATTTTAGGCAACATTAGGAGGCATATATCTAAGTTCCATAATGATCTGAAACAACGTAATATGTAGTTTATTTACAAATAGGATTTAAATTAAACAATTTGAAATATAAAAAAATATCTTACGGTTTATGAGCCATCACATTAAGAATGTCTAGAATCACAGATGCGTCCTCCAAAGCGATCGCAGATTCTAAAGCAGATTTTAAACTTTTGTTAATCCTCACTGAATGGAAAATCTGGAACATACAAAGTTCAATTAGACAATGTACAATTATTATACAATGTATTCCATAGTTACATACTGTTGGATATTTTTTTTTTAATATAAAATCTTAGTTCCATAACCTTACTTAAAATTAAAACTCAATAGTACTTTTTGTTTGCGTGTGTAATATGTGAAAATAAGAATAAGAACTAAAGTAAAGAATAAAGTGTATAAAAATAAAACTAAATAGAGGCTCAATATTGTCAAGGTTAAGATGCATATTGAAAATCGAAAAGTAATTGTAATACCCACTCTTAACATAAAACATTGAGGAATATCAGTTATATTCAAAACTAGTAGGGCGCGTGGGTGCGCGGCCCGCAAGCGGACCGCGGTTTTTCTATCGTCAAGTGGACTTTCAGGTCCTGATCATTTTCTATCAAATAACCACTCTTCCATCTTTTATACTCTCCGAGATAGATGCCGATGAAATTGGTGCGGCCGCCATCTGGAATCCACCATTTTGAATTTTTTTTCATCTCATTGCCAATTGGATGAGGTTTCGAGTATTTTTTGTTTGAGCACCTCCCACCTATCTTCAATACCCTGGCCGTGCTCCTCACCCACCTTCCAAACCCTCGATCATCATATCTCATCATTTGTCAGAATGAGAATTATTTTATAAAAACAAATTTTGAAAAGGAACCGTATCAAAGTCTTGCATAGTTCTCAGCTTCTAGTCTCTTCGATATTCGCCATATATTTTGTATGAAAATATAAATTCCGCCATCTTGAATTTTTTTTTCTATCATCAAGTAGAACTTCGGGTCCTGATCAGCTTTTGCCACAGAAGCACTCTTGCATCTTTTATACTCTCCGAGATAGACACCGACAAAGTTTGTATGGCCGCCATCTTTTTTCCGCCATTTTGAATTTTTTTTCAGCTCTCTGCTAATTGGATGAGGTTTCGAATGACATTTGTTCGAGCACACCCCACCCATCTTCAATACCCTGGCCGTGCCCCTCACCCGTCTCCGAAATCCTCACTCATCAGCTCTCTCCATATTTTTCCTCTCCATGAATTTTTGTCTTCTATACAAAACCATTGGTGAAAAAAAATTTTTTCATACAAAATTTTACAGGAGAGGTGATCAATGAGTGAGTCAGTGAATCAGCACGAGCAGCTATATTATATATACTAGTAGGGCGCGTGGGTGCGCGGCCCGCAAGCGGACCGCGGTTTTTCTACTCGTCAAGTAGACTTTCAGGTCCTGATCATTTTCTATCAAAAAACCACTCTTCCATCTTTTATACTCACCGAGATAGACCATGATGAAATTTGTATGGCCGCCATCTTGAATCCACCATTTTGATTTTTTTTCAGCTCACTGCCAATTGGATGAGGTTTCGAGTATTTTTTTGTTTGAGCACCTTCCACCTATCTTCAATACCCTGGCCGTGCTCCTCACCCACCTTCCAAACCCTCGATCATCATATCTCAGATCATTTATCAGAGTGAGAATTCTTCTATATAAATAAATTTTGAAAAGGAACCGTATCAAAGTCTTACATAGTTCTCAGCTTCTAGTCTCTTCAACATTAGCCATATATTTTGTATGGAAAAAAATAAATTCCGCCATCTTGGTTTTTTTTCTATTCATCAAATAGACCTTCGAGTCCTGATCATCTTTTGCCAAGAAACCACTCTTCCATCTTTTATACTCTCCGAGATAGACACCGACGAAGTTTGTATGGCCGCCATCTTTTTTCCGCCATTTTGAATTTTTTTTCAGCTCACTGTCAATTGGATGAGGTTTCGAATGACATTTGTTCGAGCACACCCCACCTATCTTCAATACTCTGGCCGTGCTCCTCACCCGTCTCCGAAATCCTCAATCATCAGCTCTCTCCATATTTTTCCTCCGAATGAATTTTTGTCCTCTATACGAAACAATCAGTAAAAAAAATATTTTTCATACAAAATTTTTCAGGAGAGGTGATCAATGAGTCAGTGAATCAGCACGAGCAGCTATATATATATTAATTAATTACTCGACTAATTATTACTAGTATCGCTAAATCTCAAAAACGACTTGACCGATTTGAATATAATATATTTTTTGTTTTGTAATGCAGAGGTGACAACCCAAAAGGAAAACACTACAGATTACATTTAATAGATGGCGGGAGCGAAGCCACGGGTAAAAGCTGGTTCTTTAAAAAAGCAAAGCCAAAAATTGCTATTTCTGTCTTAACGTGGGCAGTGAGCAAAACAGAAATAGAAAAAGTTGGTTTAGCATTCATATTTCTCATTTTGACTACGACGCACTATATGCAAAAAATAATTTCCTCCAGACCGAATCCGGTCATGGCGGCCATCCTCCTCGGAGATAAGCCATGTGCGCGTGAGATATTATAGTGCATAAGTGTGTGCGCAAACACAGGTGCATGGGATGGGACGGATATCCGAGACGACCGGAGAGAGGATCAGGCGCAGGGCCGACGGCTTTACCTGCTCTCCGAGGCAAGGGGGTCACCGCACACTCACCGCCAACTTCCTTACTCCGGGTTAGTACTGAGAATTTCTTGATAGAAAAACCCAATACATTTGTTTTTGCCCGACCCGGGAATCGAACCCAGGACCTCGTCATCCGTAGTCGAAAAAACCAACAAGGCAGTATACTATAATATGTATACTGTGTATGAGATGGTGTGTGCGTGTGAGCGGAGACGCCCAGTTCGGCGCGCACCTGCAGGGCGCGCTGGCGGGCCGCCAGCACGGCCATCATGGAGTCGTGTCCGCGCATCATGACGCCCAGCACCTCCTGCTCGCTGGGCTCCGCGCCGCCGCCGCGCGCGCCGCGCCGCACGCCCCCCGCCGTGAACCCGCGCTGACATCACAATTATTAACATCAATCATCAGCGCAACCTATTTACGTCTCACTACTGAGAGAAGTGATAAAAGCCATAGTCCACCACGCAGGCCCCATGCAAAATTCATAATTATTTATTTCACGCAGGCCAACCTGTGGCTCTTATGACACGTCATGACTCTACCACCAGTTCGGAAAGCAGATTCTGCTGAGAAGAGCTGGCAAGAAACTTAGCAGTTGCTCTTTTCAAAATATTACAATATTATTATGTAGCATTGTATTACATTGTAATAAGTTTTTAGGGTTCCATACCAAAATGGTAAAAATGGAACCTTATGGTGAGACTTTCTCTGTCCGTCCGTCCGTCTGTCACAGTCGATTATTTCAGTAACTATTAAAGCTATCGACATGAAATTACGCATAGTTGTGTATAATAGTGGCCCAAAATCATTGGAATAAAGAAAAATCGAAAATTATTTTTAGTTTTATTAAAAAAAGGGGGAAAATCGGGGGTTTGAAATTTCAAAGTAAGATAACTATACCGAGTGGGGTATCATATGAAAGGCCTTTACTTGTGCATTCTAAAACAGTTTTTTATTTATTTCTAGATATAATAGTTTTTGATTAATCGGCCAAAATGTCGAAAAAAATACCATTCCCCCCCCCTTATCTCCGAAGTTTACCAATCGAAAAATCTGAAATAATTATGGTCAATAGAGGTTTATGTATATTTTACAGGAAAAATAAAATCAACGCGAAAATTATTTTACTTTAATTAAAAAAGGGGGAAAATCAGGGGTTTGAAATTTCATAGTAAGATAATTATACCGAGTGGGGTATCATATGAAAG
The DNA here is from genome assembly GCA_029955525.1 of Oeneis ivallda. NCBI lineage: Eukaryota > Metazoa > Arthropoda > Insecta > Lepidoptera > Nymphalidae > Oeneis > Oeneis ivallda. The sequence goes on along the minus strand of JARPMR010000002.1, from coordinate 15,003,919 downwards.
GCCTTTACTTGTGCATTCTAAAACAGTTTTTTATTTATTTCTAGATATAATAGTTTCTGATTAATCGGCCAAAATGTCGAAAAAAATACCGTCCCCCCCCCCCCCCCCCTTATCTCCGAAGTTTACCAATCGAAAAATCTGAAATAATTATGTTCAATAGAGGTTTATGTATATTTTACAGGAAAAATAAAACCAACGCTCTAACTAGCATAGTTTTTTTTTATATTAACAATAAACCTCTACAAACAAAGTTAACGATAAATAAGCAAATTAATATAATATTATCGTTTTACTTGTACTTTTGGAGTATGGAACCCTCGGTGCGCGAGTCCGACTCGCACTTGGCCGGCTTTTTTATACTATCTTGTGGGCAGCTGGATGCGAAGCCGATTTAACCCATGCAACTTTGTTAGAATAGATATAGAATCCAAAAAAAAAGAAAGCTTACTACAATTCAATTCATGTTAAGGTGGAAGACACGGTTCTGCCCGCGAAATTCAAATTTAATTTGGTTTTTCGCAATTTGTAAATTAATACAACAAAGTAGGCTTATGGCATTCTAATTGCGACAATGGCAATATCATCTTCGCAGGTTTATATAAAAATCTTTACTTGAAAGTGTCCAGTTTAAGAAATTAATCAAAATGTCGACTAATTCGTGAGTAACTCACGTCCAACTCAGTATTTTGATTAATTTCTTAAACTGGACACTTTCAAGTAAAGATTTTTATATAAACCTGTGAAGATGATACTGCCATTGTCACAATTAGAATGCCATAAGCCTACTTTGTCGTATTAGTTTACAAATTGCGAAAAACCAAATTAAATTTAAATTTCGCGGGCAGACCCTTGTCTTCCACCTTAAGACAAATTGATAGACACCCCTTTGAGAACATTATGGAGAACTCTCAGACATAATGCAGGTTTTCTATCATGTTGAAGCAAGTGTTATTATTGGAGTGCCGATAGTCTGATAGTTAAGATTTTGGTCTCTTTTTTCGGGGGTTCCGGGTTCAACTCAGGCACGCATTGACTTGTCGGAGTTAAGTGTGTGCTTGTGTAATGTAATTGAGACATTTAAAATCATACCGGCAAGAACTCATCAAGGTCGAGTCCGACTGGCCGGTCGACGGAGAAAGGCACGAACTCTGGCTCGGGCTCGCGCTCGCGTTGCGGCTCCGTGCTCTCCAGCCGCGGCCTGCGAAACGATTACTTCTATTATATTATTGTATGACTGCCCTGGAGCAGTTTTGAGGGTATCCGTATAATTTCTATATTTTCTCTGGTCCGATCTGTTAGTTCGCTTCAGCCGTGGCTGAAGACTTTTATTACCAGGTAAAATTGCAGTCTAGGACTAACTTACATCGAAAGATAGCCTTTGCTTTTTATATACATATTAATTATTTTCACATTAATTTATTTTCGCCTTTTCCACATCTCCACCGCGAAGCGATAGCAGCGAAACCACTAAGTTTCGCTATGACTTGTCCGTTGTATGACATGCAAACAGAAAACCAAAGTTCCTTTTTAGATTTGACTTTGAGTTTATCGATCATTCTCGCGTGACTTCCACAGTAAACTCGGATCCCGAGGACATAGTATAAAGCGCAACCGAAGACGGATAAATGGCCGACGTCTAAGTGCATTGTATTTTATTACATACCTTGAACTTTGAGTATGTGGCCTTGTAAAGGATAAGGATCTCGGCCCTAGTGATGGTGGGCCCAATGATACTTCACTGTTGCTTTGACGGAGACTGTTGGGAGCTGTAACAATTATATTTTATGATAAATTTAAACATCGTGTATAACTCTTTGTGAAATATTCATAACGAAAATAAATTTATTTATCAATAAATATTTTAAATTAAATTGTAAAAACGTAACTTTGGGCCACACCCTAACCAAACACAAATTTTCCTTTTTACCTGACTATGGCAAAGGCCTTAATAAATAATAAGGAAGGAAGGATCAAATCTATATATCCGAATTTATATAGTATGTATAGCAAATGCTTGTATCCGAACTTATAGAATAGAATCCAAAGACAGTAAAAAAAAATGATAAACCATTTCGACCATGTTTCGAGAGATAAATTAAATTTAACTTCGGACCATGACTATTTGTGTCTATCTCATGCTTCACCACAGAACATTAATACCCTAAGGCCTAGGCGGGCTTCACACATAAAAACAAAAAAAAAACTTCTCAAGGGAAGTATAAACAGAAGGGAAATAGCGAGCCGCTATTTACTATTTCTGACTAACTCATGCATATGCTATGAGCGACACAGAAATAAAAAATGGCAGTTTAACGTTCCTATTTATATCATGATCGCATTATACAAATGAGTGGAACCTTAACTTACGTATGTCCGTAGCAGATTTACTCTCTTTGTACGAATTATGGCGGTTCAATGACGTGGTAGTTAGAGCGGTGGCGGTAAATTCATTCATAGCTGACTGTGGTGTGGAGTACATATTTTCATCTTTGTTGGTTTCCATCATCCCTGTTAATGATTTTTTTAATGTTATTATAAAAGCATTGATCTTAATATTAACAATTAATTATTATTTATGATTCTTATCAAAGTTTGATGTGATCAATGATTTTATTGCAAGATCGTAAAAAAAAAGCACTTAAATGTGTAAAAAAGCACCTGCGACCCGATGTTATGGTGAAAAGTTACAAATTGTTTATGTAACGGTTTCGGTAGTTTGTTCTCATTGGAAAACATATTATGATTTGATATGACTTGGCGAGTTATAAGTATAATTAATGTAAAACTCTACAAATACAAATAACTAATGACCCCAATCTGAACTACATTGTTAACTGGTTAGGAAACTAGGATTTTTTATTCAATGACAAGTTTGCAATCTCACATGTGTGTTGTTGATAACTTGGAAGAGGTATAGGCAGTATAATTGAACCCATGCCGTCCAGTGTGTCAGCGATTTCCTTTCGTGTAGAAACGTTAAATCAATGAGCGGCATGACTTTACCAGTATGATATCAAACAAAATGATGTGCAAGGCTCGGGATGGATTTCTGTGTCATAAGTGCACAAATGGTGAGGAGTAAAGATGTGACTCACTGGAGAAGATCTGTGCTTTGTTCTCCCTGGCGGCGTACGGCGGCTGCAGGTGGGCGGCGCCGCCGGCGCTGGGCGTGGGGATGCGCGAGTCGCGCGGCCGCTCCTCCAGCAGCAGCGCGCGCAGCGACGTGCTGGCGGCCGGCACCGCGCACTGCGGCGCGCTCGCCTCCTCCAACCCTGCCAATGCACACTTTAAGGTGGATGGTCCGAAAGCCAAACACGCCGGTTTATCAAGAGATGGCGTTGAAATGACCATTGAGTTCCGTACCCAAAGGGTGCTAACGGGACCCTATTACGAAGCCTCCGCTGTCCCTCCGTTCATCCGTCAGCGAAAAGTATACTCATAAACCGTAATAGGTTCTAAGAATATATATACATATTAGCTATAAGAACAAATAATAAAAAAATAAAGTTACAAATTAAAGAAGGGTCCATACAATTAACTTTTGTTTTTGCTCAATCTTAATAATAATGGTGTTAAATAATGTGTAATGATAGTACGGAGCACATTGTGTGCGGGTCCGACTCGCACTTGGCCAGTTTTTTTTAATATGTTTTATAACAAGGCAATAGTAATGCTGTGTACGCATGACCTCGTCGCCGCGAGACTGGGAGTCTCCAGCGCGATATATACGTATTCATTACTACAGATACAGCAATGTGAGGTAAACCAACGATGTGAAGCATTCTTTAACTCGCTACTCATACGGCTTTTATTTTACTTATTTCAAGTAATGTTTGTTATGTATACTTAGACGTTTAAGATTTAGATTAAGTTATCCAATAAATTCTGTTTAGTGAAAAATAAATAAATTATTATTATACCTGATATTGAAAAATCTTCCGATGACAAACTGGTTGCCGGCGGAGGGGTCCGTGTCACTGCAAAATAATGATTCAGTATCCCGTTTTTTATTGTATTATTGTAGGGTATATTACTCTCGTGAAAATGTTCTATTATTTATGTTCATTTTAAGATCAAAGTAATCATTCTTTTACATATTATGGTATCCGATACATATAATATTACATTTATTCACCCATTACCAATACATTATACAATGCACAAATGAGACCTTTTGTTTGAACCAGCCCAGAATTTGTCTCAATTTTATCAAAAATATTTCATCCTCATATAATTTTGCCAGACTTAAACCATTAGAAAGCTAAACACATATTTCTTATGGAAGAAATATGTGTTTAGCTTTCTAATACTATGACTATGGAGTCAGACAAAAAAGTGTTAAACATCCTATTATTATACCTATACAAGGTTGCGCGTTACTCACATGCTCTAGACGGGCGGAATATTTCAGTGTAGTCATTAATATTAGGGATAACTGCACCTGAGTCTTCGTCCGCCTCCGTCCCCGATGTGGACTCCTCAGCCGTCTTCTCATCGAGGAGGGTCGGTCTGTGCATCACTGAAATTGCTGCACTTTTAAACTATTTTACTCGTAAGTGTAATTCGGAGTATCCCTGCGGGATCTATCCTTCCAGTCCTATCCACAAGCTAGATAAGATACATATTGTAACTTTTTTGTTTTGTAAAGAGCAATTGCTGAGTTCTGCTTTCCGAACCGGTGGTAGAGTGTTGACGTGTTATAAGTGCCACAAGTTGGCCTACACGAAATAAATAAAAAAACGAATAAATAAATAAATCAGAACTGGGGTGATCCATAGGAGAACCAGAGCTACCAACATTTTTGAGTTGCTAAGCTGAAGCGGCGAGGGGCAAGACACATGTCTCGAAGAACCGATGGACGTAGGGGTCCCAAGGTGCTGGAATGGCGACCCGCAACGGGAGATGCAGCGTTGGTTGAAGCGGCGAGGGGCAAGACACATGTCTCGAAGAACCGATGGACGTAGGGGTCCCAAGGTGCTGGAATGGCGACCCGCAACGGGAGATGCAGCGTTGGTAGACCACCCCCACTAGGTGGACGGACGATCTCAGGCGGGTCGCTGTTCTATGGCGATCGTTCCAAGATACTTTTATCCAGCAGTGGACGTATATCAGTTGAGATGGATGGTGAAAGTGTAATTGCAACATTTTTTTACTTTAAAGATAATATCGAACTCAGACTAATGTTATTACGAATGCAAATCAAGTTTTGAATTAAGCAAGACTTGTTTAAATTCTTGGCACACTCTGAAAAAGACAAGCATGCCTAAATATTCAAAATTCACATGCAAAGGCAGCCTTACCACTTGAAAAAAACTCTTGCAGACAACATTAGGTGAGAAGCAGAATGAAATAACAAGATAAATGAGGGGCTGCCATTTACTATTTCTGTTTGGCTCAGTGTGCGCATGTGCATTCATAAATACATTTGTTTATTTTGAGGGGAGAGGGTAAAACATACATTCTTTACGTTTTTTTTTTTTTGGAGGGGAAAGGGGATTAGTCATGATCAGCACGGCATTTTTAGGGTTCCGTACCCAAAGGGTACCAACGGGACCCTATTACTAAGCCTACGCTGTCCGTCCGTCCGTCCGTCCGTCCGTTTGTCAGCGGGCTGTATCTCGTAAACCGTAATAGATTGACAGATGAAATTTTCAGATATTATGTATTTCTATTGCCGCTATAACAACAAATAATAAAAATTAAATTAAATTAAAAAAATTAAATTAAAATATTTCCATGGGTACATGGAAATATTTTTATTTAATTTTTTTTAACGGAACCCTAAAAGAGCGAGGCCCGACTCGCACTTGGCCGATTTTTTCTTTTTCTTAAATAAAAATGAGAATAAATTGTTATCTATTTACCTTCTTTAGGCGGTTTTTCTTTTGAGAAGCTCTTACGTACTGATTGTCCTTTCTGGAAAGGCGAGAGATCGCACACTACGGTGGGCAAGGCGGGAGGCGGCCCACCGAATGGATGCACTTTATTGAGATCAACCACCGACAAAACTACGTAAATTGCATGAAAAGAGCCCGCTATCTGCAATACAAATTTTTTGATGTAGATAGAATGGCGACAGTATAAATGCGTATGCTTTATACCAAAAGGGGTCACTGTAATCATGATTTTAGTTTTGCACTGTTACCATCGTCCTAAAGAAGTACTGGGCCTCAGAGCAAGTTACATAGATACGTTTTAAAGTTCTCACCAGGGAGCTCTGGGATTATTACCAGGGGGCAATGCAATATTAAAATAAGATTGCAGGAGGCCTTTGTCAAAAGGCACACAGAACAGTCAAAAAATCTAAAGAAACATAACACTAAACACTATTTTACTAAGATAATTTATAGGAAAGGGTCTAGGAGGAAATAATTAAAAATATGCTTTCAAATCATCAATATTAACATTTTGGTTAAAAGCATGCACACTCACAAGTTGTGTTTGAGCAACAGTTATGTCGTGAATCTGGCCCCAATGGCCATTTATAGTGTCGAGGACCCGCGCGGGCTCCCATCCAATTACATGCAGGCCATCATTGCCGCATCCTAACAAGGTTGCGCCGTCATCACTAAATGTTATATGCCTAAAATCATAAATAGATTTTTATTGGAACGAAGTTCCTTATCGGATTGTATGGACTTGGCGGATAGGGGCTTAGCGAAAAAAGTAAGAATTTTCCGTCACGAACGTCACGTCCGCCCTTTCTATATTGAAAGGGCGGACGTGACGTTCGTGACGTCCGCACATGCAGCAGCACGGGTCGTCTTCACTGGCCGAGGCCAGCAAAGGGTGCGGGCTTCGAGGCGTAGCCTCATTACCCGGGCGGGGCGCGGGGAAGAGTACTTCCCCGGTGTTGTTCTTTCAGCCGTCTTGGCATGGCGGCTGAGGCTCCTGGTCCGTGGGGCCTGGGGGGGCAGGGGCCTTGCGGGTGGACTTCATAGTGGATTGCTCCGCTCGCTGGCGGGCAGGGTTGCCGCCGCGAGCGGAGCGATATCGGATCCAGTTTGTGGGCCCACGCTACGGGCGATAGTGTCGCCACCGTGCGATGGGCCGACGTCAGTCCAGGGGGTTCCGCTCGCTGGCGGGCAGGATTGCCGCCGCGAGCGGAGCGGTGTCGTGTTCGGTAGTTGGCCCCGCGCTACGTGCGATAGTGTCGCCGCCCTCCGCACATGTCTACACTATTGTAGACATGTGGCGAGAGATGGCGTTGATTCTAAAAGGTAATGTTTCTAAAAGGAACTTCGTTCCAACGGAGTGTTCCACGACACTTACGCATCTTTTCTTATACATTAGGTATAGGTATACTCATATGCTTGACCACTATCACACCTGATGGAAAGTGATGATTGGCCTAAGGTGGAACGTGATAAATAAAAACTTGGACCTGGAAGGAGTTTTTACTAAAATGCTTGCTGGATTAACTTAAATGTGGTTGATTGTCCAAAGAATCTTGTTTACTTTCTTATTGATGTGTGCAGGTCCTAAAACGCCTGCAGCACGTCGATCGCCGCCGATCTATTGTGCTCACAATCTTGTTTATCTGCCTGTTATCTTTTCACTACTCAACTGCTGGTGGAAATTAAACACCTTGTGTAAATAATGGACTGTAGGTATATTATTATTGTCCCTGGTTAAATTAGATGCTAAGATGAGTTAGCGTGTGTTAGTTCGACTGAGCCACTCAGGTCAGTACGCGTCGTCGGCCGACGCCCCCGTCCCGCTGCCGCCCCGCGCCGGCGGTTTGTACGTCAGTACTAAACAACTGCTGAACAGATCTTGACGAAATTCAGCTCTGAGATAACTTGCATCCTGCAGACATACATAGGCACCATGATTTGTTTGATAACATATGACGCACAATTCAAAACAGTTGTATACTATTTCTAACTCCCGTAGATGAAGGGATGGGTGCCGACTGAAAACTGAAAGGTGATGGTAAAATATCTACATATAGCACTATTGTTGTACCTACTCCTTACACAAGCTTTAGGTTTATTTGGAGGGGAGAATATTAGTTAAGAGAAAGAAAAAGGTATTTGATTCATGCATAATACCCTGTATTACTTATGGATGCCAAACTTGGTCACTTACAAAAACCAACATAAAGAAACTGGAAACTTGTCAACACAGTATGGAGAGAAGTATGATAAACATAAAAAAAAAGACAGAATAAACCTAAAATCTATAAGAAAACGCACTAGAGTGAAGGATGTGACAGAGCATATAAGAAGGTTAAAATGGCGTTGGACTGGGCACATTGGTTGGAGGGACAAGGTTACAAAATGGGCAAAAGAAGTGACTGAGTGGTATCCTAGGGATGGGATAAGGTGTAAAGGAAGGCAAAGAAAAAGATGGGAGGATGACTTAAGAGTGGTGGCTGGTGCTTCATGGCGCAGAACAGCACAAGAGAGGAGCAGCTGGAAGTCTCTGGAGGAGGCCTATGTCGCAAGACAAGCTGATGTTTAATTTAAACTTTGTAAAAAAAAACAAAAAAAACACTATTTATGTAATTTTTGTAATCAGCAATAAAGGCTATGAAATGAAATGAAATGAAATGAAATATTAGTTAAGTGTAGCAAAGCTAATATGCTTTAAAATGACTGAGGTTGCACCTTGCAGACTGTAAGCTCCTAAAAATGCTGTACTTACCTTATAGATGTGTTGTCTTTTTCAAATTTGGATACTAATTGGAATTTCTCCATGTCCCAGAAGTTGACAGTCCTGTCAGTGCCACAGCTGGCCAGGAGGAACTCGTGCGGGTGGAATTTGACACATGTTACACCTGATGTGTGCTCCATGAATTCCTGTAGTACTTTTCCCACTCGTACATCCCAAACTTTCACATAACCTAAAAAATATATGATGACGTAAATAAGTTGATATTAATAAAATTTACAACATAAACACAACATTTATAACTAAAATTCACTTCATTATTTCACTTTGTCACAACGAAAATAAGTTAACTTTTAAAATATTTTGATTAAAAGAGCAATGGATGTTGGTTTTAATATTTTTAGAAGAAAAAAAAAGTTTGTAAATTTATTTTATAAATTAAGTAATACATTCACTTGAATTAAAGTTTTAAGGTTGAAGACAAGGGTCTGCCCGCGAAATTCAAATTTAATTTGGTTTTTCGCAATTTGTAAACTAATACGACAAAGTAGGCTTATGGCATTCTAATTGCGACAATGGCTGTATCATCTTCGCAGGTTTATATAAAAATTTTTACTTGAAAGTGTCCAGTTTAAGAAATTAATCAAAATATTGACTAATTTGTGAGTAACTCACGTCCAACTCAGTATTTTGATTAATTTCTTAAACTGGTCACTTTCAAGTAAAGATTTTTATGTAAACCTGTGAAGATGATAATTCCACTGGCGCAATTAGAAGGCCATAAGCCTACTTTGTCGTATTCGTTTACAAATTGCGAAAAACCAAATTAAATTTGAATTTCGCGGGCAGACCCTTGTCTTCAACCTTAAACTTTGATTCAATTAAAATTTACAGGGATACCAATTCAGTCTAAACTAAATTCACAGGTCTTTTAAAGTCATCCTCAAGTATGGATGGGAAGCACATGGAACATTGTGAAAAAGATTTTAGTAATCTTTTTCACAATGTTTCATACAATATACTTGACTGACCTGCCAACTTAGTTTACCAATATTCCTACTGATAACTTCAATGCACACATGTTTCTTTGACTTTCAAACAATAGATCAACATGATTTTTTGCATACATAGTGCTGAGAACTTGGAAGTGATAAAAGCTACTACTTTTTATCCAGTAACAACAAAGGATTCGCATGGACAAAGTCGCAGGTAACAGCTAGTGCTATAATAAATTGAAGAAGCAAGAATTGAGTGTATAATCATCTCATAAACAAAAGCTGATGAAAGCTTACTCCTATTTAGTTATAATGATAAACGTTACCATCTTCACATGCTGACGCTATCCACTGTCCATCAGGACTGAATTGAAGACTGTTAACTGCAAGGCGATGGCTCGAATATGTAACAATGCAACCTCGCTTCCGGGTGTCCCACAGCTTAATATTACTATCACATGAGCCTGTAGTCAAATAATCTCCGTAAGGATGAAAATCCATACATTTTATTGCCCCTTTGTGTCCCGTGAATGTTCTCAAAAGCTTTGCAGCTTCCAAATCCCATATTTTTAGGGCACCTGTTTGAGAACCAGCACAGACCAAGTCTTCAGAATGTCCGAAACAGACACACTCCACAGGTGTTGTGTGACCACTTAAACTCTGGAATATTAATGTTGTATATTAGAGATGCGCCAAATGTAGGTTCAACCAAATACAAATGTCAGGCAAATATTCAGTCCAAAATGCACCGAACCAAATATTCCGCAGAATCATTCGGTTCAATTACAAATAGTTATGACAATTCTTAGTTTTTATGTTGCAAATTTTAAAACTTGTGTTGGTTTCTAAAAGTAGTAGTTATTATATTATATTCTAAAAAAAAAGTTGTTACTCAAAGCAGTGCTCTTAAAAATTGTTAATTTCATAGAAATTTAATTTAGTTTAATTTATGATTTGTAAAAGCAGAAGTTTATTTCATCAAAATTTTATTTAAATTGATTGTTAAAGTTAATCTTTTTTATTTTGTCAAATAATTGGTACAAAAAGTAGTATTTCTTTCATTTACAAAAAAAACTATGTACAACTTTCGGAATAAACCACACTTTTTTAGTAATTAGTTAACATTACTGCTTAATAAAATGTTCTTTTTTAAATATTAATAATAATCTAAATGTTCGGTAATTATTCGGCAAATCAACCGAATATTCGGCCGAATACGAACATGAAAAAATATTCTGAATTTACCGAATAAAGCGCATCTCTATTGTATATGAATGCACTAGAGATAATTATACAACTGTATTTTTATACAACTTTTCAGACAAAGCTGCTATTTCTGTGTAATTTTACTATACAATACTATTCATTACACAAATTGATAAGCTCTTAGTGAATTTTACTTATAATGTGGTGGGACCTTTCTGTAGTTGATACTTCTAGATTCATAATAAAACCCATCTTGCCTGTCCGAAGTTGGCTTTTGGAGAAATATTGTCTTAGAAAAAACTAAAAACTGATTAACATACATGTAAGATGTATGATTATATTTTAAAAATATGAATATTGAACATTACCTCTCAGTAGCACATTGATAGACTGGTAGTGGAAATGTCAATACTTCACATCCCACTTGTTGCGATTTTGTCATATCTAGCTTAACGGTTAGTAGATGGGTAAGGGGAATATAAGTATGTGTACTATGAACCACCAACCATCCAACTGTATTTTTACCTCAACAGCAACATACCATAAGACATCCTTGTCGTCCTATAGCCCATAGGTTAACTTTTTTGTCATCACCTCCAGTAGCCAAAACTTGGTTTGATTTGTGTCCCATCGCCAAACAATTGACATTTGCCTTGTGAGCAACAAATTCCTCTGCAACATTTAGATTTATAAATATTTTAATACATATATAATGTAATATATTATGAAATTCAGCATAACTGTACATACGTAATTTCCATGATCTTCGTATAGTTTCCATTCTAAGCAGTTTAAATGGGATGAAAAGTCGAATTGGCTAAGTATTATTATTTTCTAGAGCATACTGGAATAAACAACTCTCTTTAATTTGTATGGAAACTATAAATGCGGAAAACGGTCATGTTAAATGTTTTTAGTTCAAACCAGAAATAAAATTATAAAATTAATAGAAATTAAAATTGGAACTCGAAAAGTTTGTTTTGTTTGACGTTTCATCATAGATCCTAGTGTTCGTGGTCTATGATCATAGACCACAGATTAGGTACTATAGTCTGAATTTTAATTCGATTCCAGATTTGACAATTTCAGTGTTGCAACGTTATGACAAGTACTAAATAGTGACGTTACGAAATTATTCGATACGGAAATGGAATATTTCCGAATCGATTCCTCTCGTTTATAGTAGTATATCTAAACAACTACTACTTTAATAGAAACTAAGTATATCAGGAAATTAAATATTTCTGAACGGATAATTTAGTTATGACGATTAATTTTATTAAGGATCTGAGAGTTTTCTTTAATAATTGTGTGTGAAATAAATAAAAAAATGTGATCATGAAGGAACATGAGAAATAAAACAAATAGATGTATTATGGTAATATTTTATTTTATAAGGGTGGAACCACACCTGTGAGGATCGTTTCGGATTTCGCCCATACAAAACTGTCAAATTCCATAGAAACGTGAACGGATCAATTCGGCTTTTCGCATCGATTCGGCTTTCGCATTTTTTGTACCTAAAAGTGCCTAAAATCCTTACAAGTGTAGCTCACGTTTCGCATGCGAAAGGATCCTTTCGCATCCTTACGGATCCGTAAGGATGCGAACGGATCCTTACGGACGCGAACGGATCCGAAAGGATCCTTACGGATCCGTAAGGATCCTTACGCGTGCGAAAGCGTCATCGGCAACTAGGGAAATGCATGAAGTGCCAAAAAGTATCGATATATCGATGAAATTAGTTTTTATCTCAAGTATGTATGCAAACACAGGTGCCACTTTTCCGCCATGTTGAAATTCTTTGTTATTGGACCGATTTCGTTCAAAATCGATATTTGGGCTTCCCTGGGCTCAAATAAGAGGAAATGATTTGCAAAATTATAAAAAGTCGCCGCCATATTGAAATTCTTTGTTATTGGACCGATTTCGTTCAAAATCGATATTTAGGCTTCCCTTGGGTCAAGAAAGAGGAAATAGATGCCAAAATTTTAAAAAGTGACCGCCATATTGAAATTATTTGTTATTGGACCGATTTCGTTCAAAATCGATATTTGGGCTTCCCTGGGGTCAAATAAGAGGAAGTGATTGGCAAAATTATAAAAAGTGACCGCCATATTGAAATTCTTTGTTATTGGACCGATTTCGTTCAAAATCGATATTTGGGCTTCCCTGGGCTCAAATAAGAGAAAATGATTGGCAAAATTATAAAAAGTCGCCGCCATATTGAAATTCTTTGTTATTGGACCGATTTCGTTCAAAATCGATATTTAGGCTTCCCTTGGGTCAAGAAAGAGGAAATAGATGGCAAAATTTTAAAAAGTGGCCGCCATATTGAAATTCTTTGTTATTCGACCGATTTCGTTCAAAATCGATATTTAGGCTTCCCTTGGGTCAAGAAAGAGGAAATAGATGCCAAAATTTTAAAAAGTGACCGCCATATTGAAATTCTTTGTTATTGGACCGATTTCGTTCAAAATCGATATTTGGGCTTCCCTGGGGTCAAATAAGAGGAAATGATTTGCAAAATTATAAAAAGTGACAGCCATATTGAAATTCTTTGTTATTGGACCGATTTCGTTCAAAATCGATATTTGGGCTTCCCTGGGCTCAAATAAGAGGAAATGATTTGCAAAATTATAAAAAGTCGCCGCCATATTGAAATTCTTTGTTATTGGACCGATTTCGTTCAAAATCGATATTTAGGCTTCCCTTGGGTCAAGAAAGAGGAAATAGATGGCAAAATTTTAAAAGTGACCGCCATATTGAAATTCTTTGTTATTGGACCGATTTCGTTCAAAATCGATATTTGGGCTTCCCTGGGCTCAAATAAGAGGAAATGATTTGCAAAATTATAAAAAGTCGCCGCCATATTGAAATTCTTTGTTATTGGACCGATTTCGTTCAAAATCGATATTTAGGCTTCCCTTGGGTCAAGAAAGAGGAAATAGATGCCAAAATTTTAAAAAGTGACCGCCATATTGAAATTATTTGTTATTGGACCGATTTCAATCAAAATCGATATTTGGGCTTCCCTGGGGTCAAATAAGAGGAAGTGATTGGCAAAATTATAAAAAGTGACCGCCATATTGAAATTCTTTGTTATTGGACCGATTTCGTTCAAAATCGATATTTGGGCTTCCCTGGGCTCAAATAAGAGAAAATGATTGGCAAAATTATAAAAAGTCGCCGCCATATTGAAATTCTTTGTTATTGGACCGATTTCGTTCAAAATCGATATTTAGGCTTCTCTTGGGTCAAGAAAGAGGAAATAGATGGCAAAATTTTAAAAAGTGGCCGCCATATTGAAATTCTTTGTTATTCGACCGATTTCGTTCAAAATCGATATTTAGGCTTCCCTTGGGTCAAGAAAGAGGAAATAGATGCCAAAATTTCAAAAAGTGACCGCCATATTGAATTCTTTGTTATTGGACCGATTTCGTTCAAAATCGATATTTGGGCTTCCCTGGGGTCAAATAAGAGGAAATGATTTGCAAAATTATAAAAAGTGACAGCCATATTGAAATTCTTTGTTATTGGACCGATTTCGTTCAAAATCGATATTTGGGCTTCCCTGGGCTCAAATAAGAGGAAATGATTTGCAAAATTATAAAAAGTCGCCGCCATATTGAAATTCTTTGTTATTGGACCGATTTCGTTCAAAATCGATATTTAGGCTTCCCTTGGGTCAAGAAAGAGGAAATAGATGGCAAAATTTTAAAAAGTGACCGCCATATTGAAATTCTTTGTTATTGGACCGATTTCGTTCAAAATCGATATTTGGGCTTCCCTGGGGTCAAATAAGAGGAAATGATTGGCAACATTATAAAAAGTGACCGCCATATTGAAATTCTTTGTTATTGGACCGATTTCGTTCAAAATCGATATTTGGGCTTCCCTGGGCTCAAATAAGAGGAAATGATTTGCAAAATTATAAAAAGTCGCCGCCATATTGAAATTCTTTGTTATTGGACCGATTTCGTTCAAAATCGATATTTAGGCTTCCCTTGGGTCAAGAAAGAGGAAATAGATGGCAAAATTTTAAAAAGTGACCGCCATATTGAAATTCTTTGTTATTGGACCGATTTCGTTCAAAATCGATATTTGGGCTTCCCTGGGGTCAAATAAGAGGAAATGATTGGCAACATTATAAAAAGTGACCGCCATATTGAAATTCTTTGTTATTGGACCGATTTCGTTCAAAATCGATATTTAGGCTTCCCTTGGGTCAAGAAAGAGGAAATAGATGCCAAAATTTTAAAAAGTGACCGCCATATTGAAATTCTTTGTTATTGGACCGATTTCGTTCAAAATCGATATTTAGGCTTCCCTTGGGTCAAGAAAGAGGAAATAGATGCCAAAATTTTAAAAAGTGACCGCCATATTGAAATTCTTTGTTATTGGACCGATTTCGTTCAAAATCGATATTTGGGCTTCCCTGGGGCCAAATAAGAGGAAATGATTGGCAAAATTATTAAAAGTGACCGCCACATTGAAATTCTTTTTTATTGGACCGATTTCGTTCAAAATCGATATTTGGGCTTCCCTGGGGTCAAATAAGAGAAAATGATTGGCAAAATTATAAAAAGTCGCCGCCATATTGAAATTCTTTGTTATTGGACCGATTTCGTTCAAAATCGATATTTAGGCTTCCCTTGGGTCAAGAAAGAGGAAATAGATGCCAAAATTTTAAAAAGTGACCGCCATATTGAAATTCTTTGTTATTGGACCGATTTCGTTCAAAATCGATATTTGGGCTTCCCTGGGGTCAAATAAGAGGAAATGATTGGCAACATTATAAAAAGTGACCGCCATATTGAAATTCTTTGTTATTGGACCGATTTCGTTCAAAATCGATATTTGGGCTTCCCTGGGCTCAAATAAGAGGAAATGATTTGCAAAATTATAAAAAGTCGCCGCCATATTGAAATTCTTTGTTATTGGACCGATTTCGTTCAAAATCGATATTTAGGCTTCCCTTGGGTCAAGAAAGAGGAAATAGATGGCAAAATTTTAAAAAGTGACCGCCATATTGAAATTCTTTGTTATTGGACCGATTTCGTTCAAAATCGATATTTGGGCTTCCCTGGGGTCAAATAAGAGGAAATGATTGGCAACATTATAAAAAGTGACCGCCATATTGAAATTCTTTGTTATTGGACCGATTTCGTTCAAAATCGATATTTGGGCTTCCCTGGGCTCAAATAAGAGGAAATGATTTGCAAAATTATAAAAAGTCGCCGCCATATTGAAATTCTTTGTTATTGGACCGATTTCGTTCAAAATCGATATTTAGGCTTCCCTTGGGTCAAGAAAGAGGAAATAGATGGCAAAATTTTAAAAAGTGACCGCCATATTGAAATTCTTTGTTATTGGACCGATTTCGTTCAAAATCGATATTTGGGCTTCCCTGGGGTCAAATAAGAGGAAATGATTGGCAACATTATAAAAAGTGACCGCCATATTGAAATTCTTTGTTATTGGACCGATTTCGTTCAAAATCGATATTTAGGCTTCCCTTGGGTCAAGAAAGAGGAAATAGATGCCAAAATTTTAAAAAGTGACCGCCATATTGAAATTCTTTGTTATTGGACCGATTTCGTTCAAAATCGATATTTAGGCTTCCCTTGGGTCAAGAAAGAGGAAATAGATGCCAAAATTTTAAAAAGTGACCGCCATATTGAAATTCTTTGTTATTGGACCGATTTCGTTCAAAATCGATATTTGGGCTTCCCTGGGGCCAAATAAGAGGAAATGATTGGCAAAATTATTAAAAGTGACCGCCACATTGAAATTCTTTTTTATTGGACCGATTTCGTTCAAAATCGATATTTGGGCTTCCCTGGGGTCAAATAAGAGAAAATGATTGGCAAAATTATAAAAAGTCGCCGCCATATTGAAATTCTTTGTTATTGGACCGATTTCGTTCAAAATCGATATTTAGGCTTCCCTTGGGTCAAGAAAGAGGAAATAGATGCCAAAATTTTAAAAAGTGACCGCCATATTGAAATTCTTTGTTATTGGACCGATTTATCATCTATTACAAGATGATCTCAACTCTATTGTAGACTGGTGTGCTAAAAATAGAATGACTCTTAACGTTTCCAAATGCGCGCACATAAAATTCACCCGTAAAAAGAACATACTAGGAACTGGCTACTTTATTCACGACCATCAGCTTGAGGAGGTTTCAGTCATCAGGGATCTCGGTATTATGATCGATAGTAAGCTTACATTCAAGGAACACATCAACCAAATAGTCTCCCGAGCGTGGAAGCTACTGGGTTTCATTAAACGTAACACGAGTGACTTTATGAGAACCGACTGCATTATAAAAATATTTAATGCACTAGTGCGTAGTATCCTGGAATACGCAGTCCCGGCATGGAACCCGCACTACAAAATCCACACTTCAAGAATAGAGCGAGTTCAACGCTCCTTCACGAGGTACCTAGCCTTCAAAGACAACTCTTGTCCTCAAGAAGCTGACTATGACACACGCTTGAAACATTTTAAAATCCAATCCCTGGAAAAACGCAGGTTGGTGACTGACCTCATAACACTTTATAAAATAGTCCACAGCACCTTGGATTCCCCTGACCTGTTGTACCACGTCAGCATTCATGTCCCTCGACGACCCTCTAGACATCCTATCAAAAACATCTTCCAGCCCCACTTCTCTAAATCTAACCTAGGCAAATTCGCCCCAATAAATCGAATTATTAATGCATACAATAACTCGACGTGCCCTGACATTGACATATTCCATGATAGTTTGTTTAGCTTTAAGAAAAAATTGTACATAATATCAGCATGAATAATTTATGTTAATATCATCTAATTCAAATTAATAATATCTATTCCTTAGCTTTGACATTGTAAATATTTAATAACTGTATCTTGCTAGCTATGACATTGTTAATATTTATTGATTATTTAAAATTTTGATCGGTTTGTAATTGTAAATTGTAAATATTTAATAACTGTATCTTACTAGCTATGACATTGTTAATATTTATTAATTATTTAAAATTTTGATCGGAGTTACCCTGGCAATGTTGAATATGCCTATAATTGGTAATTTGTAACAGCATTAGAATTTATTAAGCACATTGTATTATTTAAAGTGTATCTTGCAATTTATCGCTGGCATATCTATTAAATAAATAAATAAATAAATAGATTTCGTTCAAAATCGATATTTGGGCTTCCCTGGGGTCAAATAAGAGGAAATGATTGGCAAAATTATAAAAAGTGACCGCCATATTGAAATTCTTTGTTATTGGACCGATTTCGTTCAAAATCGATATTTAGGCTTCCCTTGGGTCAAGAAAGAGGAAATAGATGCCAAAATTTTAAAAAGTGACCGCCATATTGAAATTCTTTGTTATTGGACCGATTTCGTTCAAAATCGATATTTAGGCTTCCCTTGGGTCAAGAAAGAGGAAATAGATGCCAAAATTATAAAAAGTCGCCGCCATATTGAAATTCTTTGTTATTGGACCGATTTCGTTCAAAATCGATATTTAGGCTTCCCTTGGGTCAAGAAAGAGGAAATAGATGCCAAAATTTTAAAAAGTGACCGCCATATTGAAATTCTTTGTTATTGGACCGATTTCGTTCAAAATCGATATTTGGGCTTCCCTGGGGTCAAATAAGAGGAAATGATTGGCAAAATTATAAAAAGTGACCGCCATATTGAAATTCTTTGTTATTGCACCGATTTCGTTCAAAATCGATATTTGGGCTTCCCTGGGGTCAAATAAGAGGAAATGATTGGCAAAATTATAAAAAGTGACCGCCATATTGAAATTCTTTGTTATTGGACCGATTTCGTTCAAAATCGATATTTAGGCTTCCCTTGGGTCAAGAAAGAGGAAATAGATGCCAATATTTTAAAAAGTGACCGCCATATTGAAATTCTTTGTTATTGGACAGATTTCGTTCAAAATCAATATTTAGGCTTCTCTGGGTTCAAAGTTGTTCGTGGTTTAGATTTTTAGTTCGCGTACGTCGATGATATTTTAGTTTCTTCAAAAGATAGCGAACAGCATGCAAAACATTTACGTATTCTTTTCAAACGTTTTTGAAGGATACGGTATAGTTGATAACGAGAAGAATGGTATTTTAATGTTCCAGAGGTTCGTTTCCTTGGATACAAAATAAGCGCTCCCGGGATTGGCTCTCCTGCTGACCGCATTAAGAGTTTACAGGATTTTCCTCTACCTAAAACAGTACAGGGATTTAGAAGATATGATTAATTTTTATCGAAAATTTCTCCCTAGCATAGCGCGACTTCAAGCAACATTAATAGATGCTTTATCAAAACTTCAAGATAAAAGTGCTAAACCTTTTACTGGGACTCCCGATTTAGAGCGTATCCTACTTCCTACTAATATTATAAAGGCGAAAGTTTGTATGTATGTTTGTTCCTCTTTAACGCAAAAACTACTGGATGGATTTGGCTGAAATTTGGAATGGAGATAGATTATACCCTGGATAAACACATAGGCTACAAATTATTCCGGAAAAATCCAAGGTTCCCGCGGGATTTTGAAAAACCACTGATAGATGGCGCTGATTGTACTTAAATCACGCTTACATTATCCGCAGTATCGAGAATAAGTAAAAAATTCCAATTCAACAATCAAGTAGGATAACCACAGTTATTGAAGTTTTTCATTAGCAATAGAAAATTTCTTAGGGATTAGGGATGGATTACGAAATAAATAATACAATTAGTACAAGGTATCGATTTGTCCAGTCATAGTGAGTACATTGCTAGATATTATAATGACTGGTCATGTGTGTATAATTTATAATTTTTAATAGGATAATAGGATAGGATAGGATCTACACATGATGTAATCCATCCCTAATCCCTAATCCCTAAGAAATTTTCTATTGCTAATGAAAAACTTCAATAACTGTGTTTATCCTACTTGATTGTTGAATTGGAATTTTTTACTTATTCTCGATACTGCGGATAATGTAAGCGTGATTTAAGTACAATCAGCGCCATCTATCAGTGGTTTTTCAAAATCCCGCGGGAACCTTGGATTTTCCGGGATAATTTGTAGCCTATATGTTAATCCAGGGTATAATCTATCTTTTTTTTTTTTTTTTTAATTTTTTATTCAGAAATATAATAACAAGTATTAGTAAACTTATTCTACCACGCCAAACTGCACATGCAGTTTGTTGGCGAGTCTGCGCTCATACAATTAATAAACTTATAACTACATATTATATTCTAATGCTAGCCTACTTGTGTCGGTCAGTCTGTCAGTCGGTCGGTCAGTCAGTCGGTCGGTCGGTCGGTCGGTTCCATTCCAAATTTCAGCCAAATCCATCCAGTAGTTTTTGCGTTAAAGAGGAACAAACATACACACAAACTTTCGCCTTTATAATATTAGTAGGAAGTAGGAAGTAGGATGAAACGGAAAATAAAAAAGTAGTTGGGGATAGAATTTAATTTGACTTGAAAATGTATTAAAGCGGAAATGTGGGCTGATTGGTTGAATGTAAGGGGAAATTGTAATCATCCATTCCATCCATTTTGTTAGTCTAAAAATATAAAAGGGAAATGTGAATTAGTTTAAAGTTAGTTCTCGTTCAGCGTGGGAGCCGACTGTGGCTCCATAAGTGTTTTCGATATTTACTTTTATATTTTAAAAGATGTGCTGTCGTGGAGTTTCTTTGCCCTTTCTTCTACACGACTATAGCACTTTGCGAAACGGCATTAGAGTCATTTTTATAATATATAGATCTATACTGAACAACATAATTAAATACAGATAGATGTTGATGAAGGAGTTTTCTTTACAATCCTTGTTACGTCCTTTGTGTAGGTAGTTATTTTTATTGATGGAAGGCGATTGCTGAGAATGATGTTCTGTTCTGATATTGTGTGTGATTCCTTTTATTAGACGCTCGGCGATGAGGGGGGTGCCGTCATACTTTTAAAACTTATGGCAAATATTTCCTCTTTCTTGACCACAGGAAGCCGAAATATCGATTTTGAATATCGATTTTGAATTTCAATATGGCGGTGACTTTTTAAAATTTTGGCATCTATTTTCTCTTTCTTGTCTCAAGGGAAGCCTAAATATCGATTTTGAACGAAATCGGTCCAATAACAAAGAATTTCAATATGGCGGTCACTTTTTATAATTTTGCCAATCATTTCCTCTTATTTGACCCCAAGGAAGCCCAAACATCGATTTTGAACGAAATCTTTCCAATAAAAAAGAATTTCAATATGGCGGTCACTTTTTAAAATTTTGGAATCTATTTCCTCTTTCTTGACCCAAGGGAAGCCTAAATATCGATTTTGAACGAAATCGGTCCAATAACAAAGAATTTCAATATGGCGGCGACTTTTTATAATTTTGCAAATCATTTCCTCTTATTTGAGCCCAGGGAAGCCCAAATATCGATTTTGAACGAAATCGGTCCAATAACAAAGAATTTCAATATGGCGGCGACCTTTTAAAATTTTGCCATCTATTTCCTCTTTCTTGACCCAAGGGAAGCCTAAATATCGATTTTGAACGAAATCGGTCCAATAACAAAGAATTTCAATATGGCGGCGACTTTTTATAATTTTGCAAATCATTTCCTCTTATTTGAGCCCAGGGAAGCCCAAATATCGATTTTGAACGAAATCGGTCCAATAACAAAGAATTTCAATATGGCGGTCACTTTTTAAAATTTTGGCATCTATTTCCTCTTTCTTGACCCAAGGGAAGCCTAAATATCGATTTTGAACGAAATCGGTCCAATAACAAAGAATTTCAATATGGCGGTGACTTTTTATGATATTGCCAATCATTTCCTCTTATTTGACCCCAGGGAAGCCCAAATATCGATTTTGAACGAAATCGGTCCAATAACAAAGAATTTCAATATGGCGGTCACTTTTTATAATTTTGCCAATCACTTCCTCTTATTTGACCCCAGGGAAGCCCAAATATCGATTTTAAACGAAATCGGTCCAATAACAAAGAATTTCAATATGGCGGTCACTTTTTATAATGTTGCCAATCATTTCCTCTTATTTGACCCCAGGGAAGCCCAAATATCGATTTTGAAGGAAATCGGTCCAATAACAAAGAATTTCAATATGGCGGTCACTTTTTAAAATTTTGGCATCTATTTCCTCTTTCTTGACCCAAGGGAAGCCTAAATATCGATTTTGAACGAAATCGGTCCAATAACAAAGAATTTCAATATGGCGGTGACTTTTTATGATATTGCCAATCATTTCCTCTTATTTGACCCCAGGGAAGCCCAAATATCGATTTTGAACGAAATCGGTCCAATAACAAAGAATTTCAATATGGCGGTCACTTTTTATAATTTTGCCAATCACTTCCTCTTATTTGACCCCAGGGAAGCCCAAATATCGATTTTAAACGAAATCGGTCCAATAACAAAGAATTTCAATATGGCGGTCACTTTTTATAATGTTGCCAATCATTTCCTCTTATTTGACCCCAGGGAAGCCCAAATATCGATTTTGAAGGAAATCGGTCCAATAACAAAGAATTTCAATATGGCGGTCACTTTTTAAAATTTTGGCATCTATTTCCTCTTTCTTGACCCAAGGGAAGCCTAAATATCGATTTTGAACGAAATCGGTCCAATAACAAAGAATTTCAATATGGCGGTCACTTTTTATAATTTTGCCAATCACTTCCTCTTATTTGAGCCCAGGGAAGCCCAAATATCGATTTTGAACGAAATCGGTCCAATAACAAAGAATTTCAATATGGCGGTCACTTTTTATAATGTTGCCAATCATTTCCTCTTATTTGACCCCAGGGAAGCCCAAATATCGATTTTGAACGAAATCGGTCCAATAACAAAGAATTTCAATATGGCGGCGACTTTTTATAATTTTGCAAATCATTTCCTCTTATTTGACCCCAGGGAAGCCCAAATATCGATTTTGAAGGAAATCGGTCCAATAACAAAGAATTTCAATATGGCGGTCACTTTTTAAAATTTTGGCATCTATTTCCTCTTTCTTGACCCAAGGGAAGCCTAAATATCGATTTTGAACGAAATCGGTCCAATAACAAAGAATTTCAATATGGCGGTCACTTTTTAAAATTTTGCAAATCATTTCCTCTTATTTGAGCCCAGGGAAGCCCAAATATCGATTTTGAACGAAATCGGTCCAATAACAAAGAATTTCAATATGGCGGTCACTTTTTATAATGTTGCCAATCATTTCCTCTTATTTGACCCCAGGGAAGCCCAAATATCGATTTTGAACGAAATCGGTCCAATAACAAAGAATTTCAATATGGCGGTCACTTTTTAAAATTTTGCCATCTATTTCCTCTTTCTTGACCCAAGGGAAGCCTAAATATCGATTTTGAACGAAATCGGTCCAATAACAAAGAATTTCAATATGGCGGCGACTTTTTATAATTTTGCAAATCATTTCCTCTTATTTGAGCCCAGGGAAGCCCAAATATCGATTTTGAACGAAATCGGTCCAATAACAAAGAATTTCAATATGGCTGTCACTTTTTATAATTTTGCAAATCATTTCCTCTTATTTGACCCCAGGGAAGCCCAAATATCGATTTTGAACGAAATCGGTCCAATAACAAAGAATTTCAATATGGCGGTCACTTTTTGAAATTTTGGCATCTATTTCCTCTTTCTTGACCCAAGGGAAGCCTAAATATCGATTTTGAACGAAATCGGTCGAATAACAAAGAATTTCAATATGGCGGCCACTTTTTAAAATTTTGCCATCTATTTCCTCTTTCTTGACCCAAGAGAAGCCTAAATATCGATTTTGAACGAAATCGGTCCAATAACAAAGAATTTCAATATGGC
Organism: Oeneis ivallda; assembly: GCA_029955525.1. Taxonomy (NCBI): domain Eukaryota; kingdom Metazoa; phylum Arthropoda; class Insecta; order Lepidoptera; family Nymphalidae; genus Oeneis; species Oeneis ivallda. Next base: position 14,980,244 of record JARPMR010000002.1, on the reverse strand, counting down.
GGCGACTTTTTATAATTTTGCCAATCATTTTCTCTTATTTGAGCCCAGGGAAGCCCAAATATCGATTTTGAACGAAATCGGTCCAATAACAAAGAATTTCAATATGGCGGTCACTTTTTATAATTTTGCCAATCACTTCCTCTTATTTGCCCCCAGGGAAGCCCAAATATCGATTTTGAACGAAATCGGTCCAATAACAAATAATTTCAATATGGCGGTCACTTTTTAAAATTTTGGCATCTATTTCCTCTTTCTTGACCCAAGGGAAGCCTAAATATCGATTTTGAACGAAATCGGTCCAATAACAAAGAATTTCAATATGGCGGCGACTTTTTATAATTTTGCAAATCATTTCCTCTTATTTGAGCCCAGGGAAGCCCAAATATCGATTTTGAACGAAATCGGTCCAATAACAAACAATTTCAATATGGCGGTCACTTTTTAAAATTTTGGCATCTATTTCCTCTTTCTTGACCCAAGGGAAGCCTAAATATCGATTTTGAACGAAATCGGTCCAATAACAAAGAATTTCAATATGGCGGTGACTTTTTATGATATTGCCAATCATTTCCTCTTATTTGACCCCAGGGAAGCCCAAATATCGATTTTGAACGAAATCGGTCCAATAACAAAGAATTTCAATATGGCGGTCACTTTTTATAATTTTGCCAATCACTTCCTCTTATTTGACCCCAGGGAAGCCCAAATATCAATTTTAAACGAAATCGGTCCAATAACAAAGAATTTCAATATGGCGGTCACTTTTTATAATGTTGCCAATCATTTCCTCTTATTTGACCCCAGGGAAGCCCAAATATCGATTTTGAAGGAAATCGGTCCAATAACAAAGAATTTCAATATGGCGGTCACTTTTTAAAATTTTGGCATCTATTTCCTCTTTCTTGACCCAAGGGAAGCCTAAATATCGATTTTGAACGAAATCGGTCCAATAACAAAGAATTTCAATATGGCGGCGACTTTTTATAATTTTGCAAATCATTTCCTCTTATTTGAGCCCAGGGAAGCCCAAATATCGATTTTGAACGAAATCGGTCCAATAACAAAGAATTTCAATATGGCTGTCACTTTTTATAATTTTGCAAATCATTTCCTCTTATTTGACCCCAGGGAAGCCCAAATATCGATTTTGAACGAAATCGGTCCAATAACAAAGAATTTCAATATGGCGGTCACTTTTTGAAATTTTGGCATCTATTTCCTCTTTCTTGACCCAAGGGAAGCCTAAATATCGATTTTGAACGAAATCGGTCGAATAACAAAGAATTTCAATATGGCGGCCACTTTTTAAAATTTTGCCATCTATTTCCTCTTTCTTGACCCAAGAGAAGCCTAAATATCGATTTTGAACGAAATCGGTCCAATAACAAAGAATTTCAATATGGCGGCGACTTTTTATAATTTTGCCAATCATTTTCTCTTATTTGAGCCCAGGGAAGCCCAAATATCGATTTTGAACGAAATCGGTCCAATAACAAAGAATTTCAATATGGCGGTCACTTTTTATAATTTTGCCAATCACTTCCTCTTATTTGACCCCAGGGAAGCCCAAATATCGATTTTGAACGAAATCGGTCCAATAACAAATAATTTCAATATGGCGGTCACTTTTTAAAATTTTGGCATCTATTTCCTCTTTCTTGACCCAAGGGAAGCCTAAATATCGATTTTGAACGAAATCGGTCCAATAACAAAGAATTTCAATATGGCGGCGACTTTTTATAATTTTGCAAATCATTTCCTCTTATTTGAGCCCAGGGAAGCCCAAATATCGATTTTGAACGAAATCGGTCCAATAACAAAGAATTTCAATATGGCGGTCACTTTTTAAAATTTTGGCATCTATTTCCTCTTTCTTGACCCAAGGGAAGCCTAAATATCGATTTTGAACGAAATCGGTCCAATAACAAAGAATTACAATATGGCGGTGACTTTTTATGATATTGCCAATCATTTCCTCTTATTTGACCCCAGGGAAGCCCAAATATCGATTTTGAACGAAATCGGTCCAATAACAAAGAATTTCAATATGGCGGTCACTTTTTATAATTTTGCCAATCACTTCCTCTTATTTGACCCCAGGGAAGCCCAAATATCGATTTTAAACGAAATCGGTCCAATAACAAAGAATTTCAATATGGCGGTCACTTTTTATAATGTTGCCAATCATTTCCTCTTATTTGACCCCAGGGAAGCCCAAATATCGATTTTGAAGGAAATCGGTCCAATAACAAAGAATTTCAATATGGCGGTCACTTTTTAAAATTTTGGCATCTATTTCCTCTTTCTTGACCCAAGGGAAGCCTAAATATCGATTTTGAACGAAATCGGTCCAATAACAAAGAATTTCAATATGGCGGCGACTTTTTATAATTTTGCAAATCATTTCCTCTTATTTGAGCCCAGGGAAGCCCAAATATCGATTTTGAACGAAATCGGTCCAATAACAAAGAATTTCAATATGGCGGTCACTTTTTATAATTTTGCCAATCACTTCCTCTTATTTGACCCCAGGGAAGCCCAAATATCGATTTTAAACGAAATCGGTCCAATAACAAAGAATTTCAATATGGCGGTCACTTTTTATAATGTTGCCAATCATTTCCTCTTATTTGACCCCAGGGAAGCCCAAATATCGATTTTGAAGGAAATCGGTCCAATAACAAAGAATTTCAATATGGCGGTCACTTTTTAAAATTTTGGCATCTATTTCCTCTTTCTTGACCCAAGGGAAGCCTAAATATCGATTTTGAACGAAATCGGTCCAATAACAAAGAATTTCAATATGGCGGTGACTTTTTATGATATTGCCAATCATTTCCTCTTATTTGACCCCAGGGAAGCCCAAATATCGATTTTGAACGAAATCGGTCCAATAACAAAGAATTTCAATATGGCGGTCACTTTTTATAATTTTGCCAATCACTTCCTCTTATTTGACCCCAGGGAAGCCCAAATATCGATTTTGAAGGAAATCGGTCCAATAACAAAGAATTTCAATATGGCGGTCACTTTTTAAAATTTTGGCATCTATTTCCTCTTTCTTGACCCAAGGGAAGCCTAAATATCGATTTTGAACGAAATCGGTCCAATAACAAAGAATTTCAATATGGCGGCGACTTTTTATAATTTTGCAAATCATTTCCTCTTATTTGAGCCCAGGGAAGCCCAAATATCGATTTTGAACGAAATCGGTCCAATAACAAAGAATTTCAATATGGCGGTCACTTTTTATAATGTTGCCAATCATTTCCTCTTATTTGACCCCAGGGAAGCCCAAATATCGATTTTGAACGAAATCGGTCCAATAACAAAGAATTTCAATATGGCGGCGACTTTTTATAATTTTGCAAATCATTTCCTCTTATTTGACCCCAGGGAAGCCCAAATATCGATTTTGAAGGAAATCGGTCCAATAACAAAGAATTTCAATATGGCGGTCACTTTTTAAAATTTTGGCATCTATTTCCTCTTTCTTGACCCAAGGGAAGCCTAAATATCGATTTTGAACGAAATCGGTCCAATAACAAAGAATTTCAATATGGCGGTCACTTTTTAAAATTTTGCAAATCATTTCCTCTTATTTGAGCCCAGGGAAGCCCAAATATCGATTTTGAACGAAATCGGTCCAATAACAAAGAATTTCAATATGGCGGTCACTTTTTATAATGTTGCCAATCATTTCCTCTTATTTGACCCCAGGGAAGCCCAAATATCGATTTTGAACGAAATCGGTCCAATAACAAAGAATTTCAATATGGCGGTCACTTTTTAAAATTTTGCCATCTATTTCCTCTTTCTTGACCCAAGGGAAGCCTAAATATCGATTTTGAACGAAATCGGTCCAATAACAAAGAATTTCAATATGGCGGCGACTTTTTATAATTTTGCAAATCATTTCCTCTTATTTGAGCCCAGGGAAGCCCAAATATCGATTTTGAACGAAATCGGTCCAATAACAAAGAATTTCAATATGGCTGTCACTTTTTATAATTTTGCAAATCATTTCCTCTTATTTGACCCCAGGGAAGCCCAAATATCGATTTTGAACGAAATCGGTCCAATAACAAAGAATTTCAATATGGCGGTCACTTTTTGAAATTTTGGCATCTATTTCCTCTTTCTTGACCCAAGGGAAGCCTAAATATCGATTTTGAACGAAATCGGTCGAATAACAAAGAATTTCAATATGGCGGCCACTTTTTAAAATTTTGCCATCTATTTCCTCTTTCTTGACCCAAGAGAAGCCTAAATATCGATTTTGAACGAAATCGGTCCAATAACAAAGAATTTCAATATGGCGGCGACTTTTTATAATTTTGCCAATCATTTTCTCTTATTTGAGCCCAGGGAAGCCCAAATATCGATTTTGAACGAAATCGGTCCAATAACAAAGAATTTCAATATGGCGGTCACTTTTTATAATTTTGCCAATCACTTCCTCTTATTTGACCCCAGGGAAGCCCAAATATCGATTTTGAACGAAATCGGTCCAATAACAAATAATTTCAATATGGCGGTCACTTTTTAAAATTTTGGCATCTATTTCCTCTTTCTTGACCCAAGGGAAGCCTAAATATCGATTTTGAACGAAATCGGTCCAATAACAAAGAATTTCAATATGGCGGCGACTTTTTATAATTTTGCAAATCATTTCCTCTTATTTGAGCCCAGGGAAGCCCAAATATCGATTTTGAACGAAATCGGTCCAATAACAAAGAATTTCAATATGGCGGTCACTTTTTAAAATTTTGGCATCTATTTCCTCTTTCTTGACCCAAGGGAAGCCTAAATATCGATTTTGAACGAAATCGGTCCAATAACAAAGAATTTCAATATGGCGGTGACTTTTTATGATATTGCCAATCATTTCCTCTTATTTGACCCCAGGGAAGCCCAAATATCGATTTTGAACGAAATCGGTCCAATAACAAAGAATTTCAATATGGCGGTCACTTTTTATAATTTTGCCAATCACTTCCTCTTATTTGACCCCAGGGAAGCCCAAATATCGATTTTAAACGAAATCGGTCCAATAACAAAGAATTTCAATATGGCGGTCACTTTTTATAATGTTGCCAATCATTTCCTCTTATTTGACCCCAGGGAAGCCCAAATATCGATTTTGAAGGAAATCGGTCCAATAACAAAGAATTTCAATATGGCGGTCACTTTTTAAAATTTTGGCATCTATTTCCTCTTTCTTGACCCAAGGGAAGCCTAAATATCGATTTTGAACGAAATCGGTCCAATAACAAAGAATTTCAATATGGCGGCGACTTTTTATAATTTTGCAAATCATTTCCTCTTATTTGAGCCCAGGGAAGCCCAAATATCGATTTTGAACGAAATCGGTCCAATAACAAAGAATTTCAATATGGCGGTCACTTTTTATAATGTTGCCAATCATTTCCTCTTATTTGACCCCAGGGAAGCCCAAATATCGATTTTGAACGAAATCGGTCCAATAACAAAGAATTTCAATATGGCGGCGACTTTTTATAATTTTGCAAATCATTTCCTCTTATTTGACCCCAGGGAAGCCCAAATATCGATTTTGAAGGAAATCGGTCCAATAACAAAGAATTTCAATATGGCGGTCACTTTTTAAAATTTTGGCATCTATTTCCTCTTTCTTGACCCAAGGGAAGCCTAAATATCGATTTTGAACGAAATCGGTCCAATAACAAAGAATTTCAATATGGCGGTCACTTTTTAAAATTTTGCAAATCATTTCCTCTTATTTGAGCCCAGGGAAGCCCAAATATCGATTTTGAACGAAATCGGTCCAATAACAAAGAATTTCAATATGGCGGTCACTTTTTATAATGTTGCCAATCATTTCCTCTTATTTGACCCCAGGGAAGCCCAAATATCGATTTTGAACGAAATCGGTCCAATAACAAAGAATTTCAATATGGCGGTCACTTTTTAAAATTTTGCCATCTATTTCCTCTTTCTTGACCCAAGGGAAGCCTAAATATCGATTTTGAACGAAATCGGTCCAATAACAAAGAATTTCAATATGGCGGCGACTTTTTATAATTTTGCAAATCATTTCCTCTTATTTGAGCCCAGGGAAGCCCAAATATCGATTTTGAACGAAATCGGTCCAATAACAAAGAATTTCAATATGGCGGTCACTTTTTATAATTTTGCCAATCATTTCCTCTTATTTGACCCCAGGGAAGCCCAAATATCGATTTTGAACGAAATCGGTCCAATAACAAAGAATTTCAATATGGCGGTCACTTTTTAAAATTTTGGCATCTATTTCCTCTTTGTTGACCCAAGGGAAGCCTAGATATCGATTTTGAACGAAATCGGTCCAATAACAAAGAATTTCAATATGGCGGCGACTTTTTATAATTTTGCCAATCATTTTCTCTTATTTGACCCCAGGGAAGCCCATATATCGATTTTGAACGAAATCGGTCCAATAAAAAAGAATTTCAATGTGGCGGTCACTTTTAATAATTTTGCCAATCATTTCCTCTTATTTGGCCCCAGGGAAGCCCAAATATCGATTTTGAACGAAATCTGTCCAATAACAAAGAATTTCAATATGGCGGTCACTTTTTAAAATTTTGGCATCTATTTCCTCTTTCTTGACCCAAGGGAAGCCTAAATATCGATTTTGAACGAAATCGGTCCAATAACAAAGAATTTCAATATGGCGGTCACTTTTTAAAATTTTGGCATCTATTTCCTCTTTCTTGACCCAAGGGAAGCCTAAATATCGATTTTGAACGAAATCGGTCCAATAACAAAGAATTTCAATATGGCAGTCACTTTTTATAATTTTGCCAATCATTTCCTCTTATTTGACCCCAGGGAAGCCCAAATATCGATTTTGAACGAAATCGGTCCAATAACAAAGAATTTCAATATGGCGGTCACTTTTTAAAATTTTGGCATCTATTTCCTCTTTCTTGACCCAAGGAAAGCCTAAATATCGATTTTGAACGAAATCGGTCCAATAACAAAGAATTTCAATATGGCGGTCACTTTTTAAAATTTTGGCATCTATTTCCTCTTTCTTGACCCAAGGGAAGCCTAAATATCGATTTTGAACGAAATCGGTCCAATAACAAAGAATTTCAATATGGCGGTCACTTTTTAAAATTTTGGCATCTATTTCCTCTTTCTTGACCCAAGGGAAGCCTAAATATCGATTTTGAACGAAATCGGTCGAAAAACAAAGAATTTCAATATGGCGGTGACTTTTTAAAATTTTGGCATCTATTTTCTCTTTCTTGACCCAAGGGAAGCCTAAATATCGATTTTGAACGAAATCGGTCGAAAAACAAAGAATTTCAATATGGCGGCGACTTTTTCAATTTTTGGCATCCATTTCCTCTGTGTAGAAGAAGATTAATATCGTGGTTGAGCTAGCAATTAAAATATCGATGCCATCATCGACCATCCCTACGCAGACAACAATGTTCATAGGCTTTCGCTTCCTTACGGATCCGAAAGGATGCGTACGCATCCTTACGGATCCGTAAGGACGCGTACGCATCCTTACGGATCCGTAAGGACGCGTACGCATCCTTTCGGATCCGTAAGGACGCGATCCTTACAAGTGTGTCTTATAGCATCGGCATAAATGCGAATCGATCCTCACAGATGTGGTTCCACCCTAAATCGTCGCCGTCTTCGCTATCGCTATCGCTGTCACTTTCTGTAACATGTATTATAAATGTGTCTGTGATATTGTCAATTAAAATATCTAGCCTACTCATTTTTTCCTCTTCTTTGACAACATGGGATACGCATTTAGACCATTCGGTAGCCGTAATTTTTTGAATGCCTTCCTCAAATAAATTTCTCACGTCTGTCAATTTGAAGGTTTTATTATTTTGAGCTACATGCCCCTTTACCTGCGCCCATATCAATTCGATAGGGTTCAGCTCGCAATGGTAAGGAGGCAGTCTTAAAACCGTGATCCCATGTTGTGCTGCCATTTCGTCTACAGCGTACTTATTAAAAGACTCGTTATGTGGAATCAGTTCTAAAAGCGTAGCTTTAACCATATCTGGTTCGTAATGAATATTTTTATTTAAAAGCCAGTCTTGAATGGCAGCTTTTTTCCAGCTCATTTTTGGTGCCGTTTCCAATTTTCGGGAGTGGTAAGGTGCATTATCCATCACCACAATTGAGTTTGGTCTTAATTTTGGTAAGACTCCAGCGAACCACTCCTCAAAACAAACTGCGTTCATCTCATCATGGTAATCTTCACAATTTTTCTTTGCTTCAAAAATCATGAGCCCCTTTTCCAGGAAGCCTTCTTCACTACCTATATGGCTAATTATGAGACGTTTGCCTTTTCCAGATGGATTTTTTAATCCACTGGTCAGTCCCTCCAAAAACGCTTGCCGAGATGATGTGACTTTCTTGTCCACCCAAGTTTTTTTTACAGTATGACCTAAAAATAAATATAGTACATTAACATTCAATATTACTATTAAATTTAATGTAAAATAAAATGTATATAAATTCAAAATGTTAGCCTTACCTGCGTTAACCCAAGTTTCATCTTGATAATATATATGTCTCCCTTCTCGTCGAAACTGACATATAGATCGCAAGTAACGCTGGCGCCATGTTATTATATAATTTCGATCAATAAGTGTGCTCTTGCGTGACCGTGCAACAAATTTAAAATTAAGATGCTTCAAAATTTTTCCGAGGGTGTCTTTGGAAACCTTGGGCATTTCTGGATCATCGTTCATCACTTGTAAAATCTAAAATAGTAAATTTTATAATAGTTTGGAATCATTACTTATATATATAAAAGATGTAGGTATAAAATAATACTGTCTGACTGATTGACTAACCTTTGCAATCGTTGGAGGTTCATTTCGGTAAAAGAACTGATGAACAAGTCTTCGTATTGCGGAGAATGTAAATTCATCAATTTTGTCTTTGAAACTTCGCTTTGGTCCAGTTTTTTTAGGAGGAGTTGGCGCCGCACCTTTATTTACTTCCTTCAAAACGTTACAAACAGAGCGTGAGGTTATTCCCAATATGTCAGCAACTTTGCTCATACATTCATTTTCTTCCACTACTTCAAAGGCCTCCAATTGCGCAGAAGTTTCATTTTTCACGTACTTGTAGGCATTGCGGATCATTACTTTTTCAGTAACAGTGAAAGCTTTTCGTGGACGTTTTTTTCTTGGGGACAAGAAAACATCCACGTCTTTTTGTGATGTACTTGGCTGAGGATCCATTTTGATGGAAAACCAAAACAAATAGATTCACTCAAAGTTCACAAAAAAACTATAAACGTAACAACAAACACAACGTAACAAAACTTTAACAAAAACCCAACAAAATAACAAAATATCGATTCGCAATGAAACAAGATATTCGTGCAGTCAGACTGGGAGAATGAAGCCGAATGACAAGATAAACAAAATGGCGATAGCTGCACGAGCGCGCACGGGTTGCCAATACAGAAAACTATCTAGGTTCTTTTATTATAAGTTTTGTTTTTAATATAAAAAACAAAAATATTAACTTTTTATAAAATAAAGCAGCGGTTACTAATTAATAAATAATTATTATGAGTAATTATGTATTTATTTAAATAAAAATCAATACTTTAGTCTTTAATTGGCACACCAATATTATGATTACATAAACATAAATCGCGATTGTTTATCGATTTTTGTGTTCATCACTACACTATTATATGTGGTATCATTATTTTACAAAATGACAGTAGCTAATGTCAAACGTGGAATCGAATTAAAATTCAGACTATAGTTACTACGTAATCATAGACCACGGTTTCAATAGGGTATTTGACTACTTTTAGAAAATCATCTTAAATTGTTATAAGCCGTGTCAATAAAGAAAGGAATCTGAAATGGCGGCTTGTACTTGTAATGACAGGCACAGGTTGGACCGTCAGCAAAAAACGAAGCGAAGCTGGGCTGCTATATGTGTAGCTATACAGACACACATTGTATGTTTATATTATTTATTTAGTATTTGTGTTGATACCTTATTCATTTATGTACCTATATTATGTTATTAAATATACCTATATATTACTATTGATTTATATAGTTAGCACATGTTTAATATCTCTAGGTATTTATTTATTTCTTGTTATCTTTAAGTCCTCTAACTTATCTTGTATGTTTCGCGTCAGGTCGCAACGAATTTTATATTTCTTCTTCAAAATATTTTGTAACATTATATACGGTTTCACCCTCATCACTTCGAAGAATCTTTCCTCGTTTCGCGTAAACGCTCATTAAATTAAAGCTCATTTTTTAAACGTAAGATAATTATTGATCAATAAACAGCATACGAACGACAATAAAAACGAAAAAACTTAACAGAAAACAAGACAAAGAACAGTAACAAAAACACAGTGTGCAAGCAGATACAGACTGATAATTTTTTTGCGTGCTGTAACGACGTGTGCGAGTGAGAGGGAATGATTAGCGACGCCATTTACAATTCCTTTCTTTAATGACACGGGTTATAATAATGCTATGCTGAAGCTAACAAAACGTATATTTCGGCATAATTTTCAGTATTTTTCATAAAAATCGAGGAATAAATTCAAAAAAATAAATTGCCGCCGAAACGTTCCATTTGCTCTCATGACGTCACAGTTCACATTTCAAACAATGACAATTCCACAGCCCATAATGGTGTGGACTGTGACGTCATTCGAGATCACGGAACGTTTTCGATCACGTGACCATGGCCGGAATTATAGCAATTTTATCTAATGTTTTCTAATTAAATAAAACTTTATTTTTTAGTTTTGGAATGGAATAATGTTTTTAGATAATAATCTTTTAGGTCGACACCAAATGAAACGATATTTTTAATATAGTCAAATAGGTACCCTATTCTTGTTGTTCCTGGTCTGTGGTTTCAATTTTTTAACACAGAGTATTAAATAGATGCCATAGCACTACCATGATCTATGGGCTAGTGTAAAGTGTCGCTACACCAGCCGATTTTGTCCACTCCATACAGAATCTGCTTCTAAGATAGTAGTCCGTGGTAAAAACATAGTGATTAAGTATATACTCAGTGGTCCGTGGACATAGAAGACAAAACAATCCATCTAAAAATACAGCATCTTTGTTCGAATCACTACGTGACGCTCTGTCGCTATCTCTGTGTCTGTGCTCTCTTCTCGTTTCCGGAAAAACGAAAACACACTAGGTATTCATTATCCATCTTGCTGTACGTCCCGCCAAGGTCATGCACGATGCACGATCAAAAACGACAGTGTATAGGCTCGACACTCGACGTACGTCAATAATTATTATTAACAGTTTGCTGGACGTGCACGAGCCGTTTTCCATCCAGCAGATATAAATCCTTCTCTATGCAGCAGATTTCCCCCACCACTTACTGGTCCAAGATCCCAGTGCCGCCAGACCTAAGTTATTTTCTCAGCCATGATTTATGTACGATAGAATAGTGTTCGTAAGTCCTTTCAGTGTATGCGTACCTGTTAGCTTGTGCCGACGGCCAATTTCCAGATACCAGGTGCTAAAGGTAGGTAAAAACTAGACTAACTTATCTTAAATTCTCAGGGCTGATTTTCATATATGTTTTAAAGAATATTGTAAAAATTAATAAATTAATACTGCCAGACGCTTACCGCCGGCGGTAACTTTTGCCAGACGCTTTGAAGCTCCCAAAAAAATATATAATTTAAGTTAAGTTATATTCTCAGTTACGATTTTTATACATGATACTCAGGGAACTATTGCAATATTTTCTGTAAGCTGCCAGACCTATTGGAGGGGTCAAACATCCCCCCAGACACACATTAAGCGTCCCCATATGTATGAGCGCTAGAACATGATTCAATCGTTTACTTCTAATACTTTTTAGGGTTCCGTAGTAAACAAGGAACCCTTATAGTTTCGCCATGTCCGTCCGTCTGTCTGTCTGTCTTCATGAAAAAATTCATCCCCACTTTACATGTAGGGGAGGTACCCTAAAAAAATAATTTTCACGATTTTATTTCACGACTTTGTCGGCGTGATCGATATTTATACCCTTGTCAAATTACAGATTTCTAGTACCAATAGTCTCTGAGCTAAACAGCGGACAGACAGACGGACGGACATGGCGAAACTATGAGGGTTCCTTGTTTACTACGGAACCCTAAAAAGTAGTAGAAGTAAACGAGTGAATCATGTTCTAGCGCTCATACATATGGGGACGCTTAATGTGTGTCTGGGGGGATGTTTGACCCCTCCAATAGGTCTGGCAGCTTGCAGATGATATTGCAATAGTTCTCTGAGTATTATGTATAAAAATCATAACTGAGAATATAACTTAACTTAAATTATATATTTTTTTAGGAGCTTCAAAGCGTCTGGCAAAAGTTACCGCCGGCGGTAAGCGTCTGGCAGTATTAATTTATTAATTTTTACAATATTGTTTAAAACATATATGAAAATCAGCCCTGAGAATTTAAGATAAGTTAGTCTAGTTTTTACCTACCTTTAGCACCTGGTATCTGGAAATTGGCCGTCGGCACAAGCTAACAGGTACGCATACACTGAAAGGACTTACGAACACTATTCTATCGTACACAAATCATGGCTGAGAAAATAACTTAGGTCTGGCGGCACTGGGATCTTGCTCTATACTAAGTCGCGACGTACGTCGCCGATGCCCGATGGATAATTGGATAGTGAATAGCTTTGACGTACGTCAGGACGGTCGTGCATCGTGTATGCTACAATGTAGTGTGTACAATGTACATTGTAGATGGTGTGGAGACTTGCTGTACAGCAGAGTCGTCATTCAGCCCACAGAATTTGGCCGCCGAAGTTAATCTGTGGCCGAGAGAAGTGTGCACCACAGATTATGTGCACGTAAAAATGCTCCTTGTGAGTGATTGTATTCTGTGGCAAAATCAAAAAAACCGGCCAAATGCGAGTCGGACTCGCGCACCGAGGGTTCTGCACTCCAAAAGTAAAAGTAAAATTATTAGTAGTAAATTATAAGTAGTAATAATTATTATATTAATTTGCTAATTCATCTTTCAATATAACTTTGCTTGTAGAGGTTTATTGTTAATATAAAAAAACTATGCTAGTTAGAGCGTTGGTTTTATTTTTCCTGTAAAATATGCATAAACCTCTATTGACCATAATTATTTCTGATTTTTCGATTGGTAATCTTCGGAGATAAGAGGGGGGGGGGGACGGTATTATTTTCGACATTTTGCCCAATTAATCAAAAACTTACAGATAAATAAATACAAATCTGTTTTAGAATGTACAGGTAAAGGCCTTTCATATGATACCCCACTCGGTATAGTTATTTTACTTTTGAAATTTCAAATCCCTGATTTTCCCCCTTTTTTTAATAAAACTAAAAATAATTTTCGATTATTTTTTTATTCCAATGATGTTGGGCTAGTCGATAGCTTTAATAGTTACTGAAATCATCGACAATGACAAACGGACGGACGGACGGATGGTCGGACGGAGAAAGTCTCACCATAAGGGTTCCATTTTTAGAATTTGGTACGGGACCCTAAAAATGGCAGATCGCGAAATTATATTGCGATTTATTGAAAAACACAAATTCCACACCTGTTTGTGGAATATTTTACATGAACAAACAGAAAAGCACTGGGCTCGTTTTTAATAGATTGTTTTGATCCAGAACCTTTTTCTTTTTTTTTGTTCTAAATATAACACAAGTAGAATTCCCATCTTTTGACATCTTGACAACATTGGTGGGCGGTGGCATTACAAAAAAATTGCGTGCGTTCTCTACTAAAGTTTCATTGCATCTGTCATGCACGATAGTGCGTATGCTACTGTCCAGCACCGCGTCCTTGGCGGGACGTACAGCAAGATGGACAATGTATAGGGTGCTTTAGGACAGCTCTACGCTTCTATGCATGTTCGTGTCGTGCTTGACCTCGGCTCACAGAACACTAAATACTCCTAGCGGCCCCGGCTCCACACTATAGCCCCAATATTCGCACCAATATTCACCCAACGATGGAACGCGAACATATTATGTTAGGGCCCCAACCCAACATTAGTTCGATCCCGTCAGACTTCAGAGCCAACGTGAAGATGTCTGATACCAAAATTGCTCTCAGCGCTTTTACAGTATTGAGTGCTTATAATTTGTACTTGTTAGTAAAAAAAAAGAAAAAGCTTAATAATTAATTTACCTCTGTGTCAACGTAACAGTATTCGATTTATCGTAAATTGGAGCGAGAAAGCTGTCCAGTAGTTCCTACTATAAGCAAACCAATTTTGTTTATAAATCTCAACTGTTAATAAGCCAGACGTACTATCACTAATTTTCTTTCTGTAAAAACGATACGCACTCATCAATGACTCTTATGTAATTATTCCTCAATTGAGTAAATCATGCCCACATCTATTTCAATGTAGCGCCTATTAATTTTTTATTTTTATGACCTTTTTGTATTGATTCCATATAACTGGAGTAGCTTGGTACAGCTCAATAAATTCAATTACTTTTTCATTCGACCATTCGGATGCCGATTTTGGAGATGACGACATTCTCGTTCGTTATACACAGTAGGTAGGTAGGTACATCCACTTTCGATGCGCGTTGCCACAAGACTGATGTTGGCCCCAATGTGTGGATGGAAAGCGAACATTTTTGGGCGAATAGTATTGGGGCCATAGTGTGGAGCCGCGTCTAGCCGGCCTGGGCCCTGATTCTGTAACTCAGTTGATAGCAAAAATGATAGCCACTGACATATATTTTTTATCCATTGAAGGTTTGCTACGAAAATGATACTTTTCTTTTCATAGCAAACCTTCAATGAATAAAAAATATAATGTCAATGGCTATCATTTTTTGATAGCAACTGAGTTACAGAATCAGGGCCCTGAATGTAATTCCTACCAAAGAGAATTTATCCAGTACATCAATAAGTTCCATTCAGGCTGGCGCAACTTCGTAGAGATTATTTTTGTATGAAACGTGCGCTAATTTTAAAATGGCGGCTCCTATTGGAACGTAGTTCCTTATCACGCGGTGCGGAAGGGGGCTAGACGGAAAAAATTAAGACAAAATTGAACCGACACTTTTTTGAATGTGAATTCGGCATTGTGTTCAATATTTTCACAGTACAATATAAGATCTCGGTAGCCTTGTGGTTTCTACAGTCGCTAAACAGTTAGAAGTCGATGGTTCGAATCCCAGCTCGACAGACTGAATTTTCTATTTTCAATTTTATTTTAAATAATTTCTACATGTGGAATTTTTCACAAATTTTTTATAACTTAATACTTATTTTTTATTTATTTATCTTTAGTGTTTTTCTCTGTCGCACCTAGAGTTCGCCTCCAGTCCTTGACAGATTACAGAAAATTAGTTTTTTTAGGTTGGTGCTGTTCGCTAGCGTACATTCTTTGTAACATTGAAAGAAACCTATTGAATAGTGATTACATTCTCTTTGATTGTATTCTGTGTGCCTACTGCAATGGTAATTTTCATCATGGTCTGTGGTGATCACAGACCAGCACGAAGTACATTGAGGCATGATTGAGGCACACTTGAGATGCACTTGAGGCACACATTGAGGAACAGTGGTAATCTGTGGTGGTAATATTGATATTATAAAATTAAGAAACTGTACATAAATTAATTAATTTTGATTTTTGAAGATTAAGCAAACTTCTTATTAATTATATTAAACTAGATAGTGCCTGCGGAAGCAATTAATGAATGAGGAAAAAACTGTAAACTTTAAAACAATGAAGGAAGGGGGATATTCTATCTTTCATCAAGAGTATATAATTATGGCAGAGTAGTAAGCTGTTTTAACTATCAGAAATACGCTTGTAAATTAAATAGCACTAATAATCACACAGTAATCTATTTTATTTCAGTCGCATGCTGCAAACAGAAAATCTGCCTGGGATTTATGTGATACCTTCATATGATAACTCATTTTGTGAGTAAATAATAACTAAAATTGGTAGCTTTAATAAAATTCATATAATAATCTAATTATGAGACTTTAGGCAGTGGTCATACAATCTGTATCCTTTCTATTTTCAGTGTGGTATGGAGTGATATTCATAAGATCTGGCTTATATACTGGTGGTGTGTTTAGATTCACTTTAACCTTACCTGAAAAATTCCCAGATGATGCAGTTCCTGTAAGTTACCTTAAATTGTAATTTCAATTAGATAGATTCTATATTTAAGTTGTTTAAGGCCCGCTTGCAGAGACACCGGGTTGGGTTTAACCCAGGAATAAATTCGTAATTTTGACAGAAGCTTTATACGAAATCTGTCAAAGCAGCGGCTAACTCTGGATTAAAAGGATAACCCGACGTTTCTGCAAGAGGGGCTATGTGAATTAGGTAATTATTAGATAAATTCTATATTTGTTGTTTATGTGAATTAGGTAATTAAACTGTTTAGGCACACCAATTGAGATTAAAATGACAGGTATAAAAATTAAATTAATACATACTATTCCTTTTAAAATGTTCCCCATTTATAAAAATTATAGCGATATGTTAAACCTGTAAATACAAATAGGTCTTTTAAATGGCATGTCAAAAATTTTTGTTTTGTTAAAGAATATACTAAACTAGCGGCACGCTATGATGGCCGGTTTGACGTTTGTCCGCTCATGAAGTTCCGTATTAATTGATAACGACTTTGAAGGAAATAATTGTATTACTTTATTGACGATAGTGATGTGCAGAGATTCATAAATTTTATCGAATGTAGTTTTAGGTTTAGGACTCAAAATTTATTTATTAAATTGATTTCTAAAATGTATACAAGTGTAGAAAAATCAGTTTGCACCATTTAAGGGGTGAATGTACTTGTGAATATGAACAATTTTCACTATGTGGACAAACCTCTGAAATCGCAAAAAAATATCAGCTGTTTCATACAAAAGGTAAAATTTTTATTTTTATATGATATATACCACAACTCGGCATTTGGTTTTCTAAATTGAAAATTTTTAAAAATGGAATCTAATACGATCGTCACATAGGATCGCTGGCTAGCACAACTACTACCTCCGGCAAACTCGCGTCAATGCTCAATGCAAAACAAAGCAGTTTCGAATTGACGTTGCTTCGAAAAGTATAAACTGTCAGTGCAATGCGATTGTGATATAGTTTTGACCTGGCTTTGGATTTCAAATATTGATACTGCATTACTGTTGACCCTTGCTCGTTAATTTGGACTCTGTTCAAGCCCTTTGTTGTGGATTTCGTCGATATGACCGAACGTACGCAGAGAACTGTTCTAAATAGTCAGACACGTGAGTTCGTAATACGCCTTCGTAACTATTTCGATCGTGAAGCTCAAAATGGAGGGCCAATTTTACCTATAACGTCAGTGGTTGAACGCGTAGCTGATGCGCTTAATATTGGACAACGAACTGTTAGACGGATAACTAAAAAAAAATATGGCGAGACTGGCACAGAAGAAAATAAACTTCACACACCAAAAAAGAGAAAACGAGCAAAACCAGTCGTAGGCATCGATAGCTTTGATGCCGATGCTATCCGAAGACATGTTTACGGCTACTATTTACAGAAGGAGTATCCAACAAGAAAAAAGTTGGTGCATTCACTGAAGGAAGCTGGATTATTCTTCGGTGGGGAAAGTTCTTTAACGAAGATTTTGAAGACCATTGGATTTCGATACAAAAAATGTAACAAACGCAAAATATTGATGGAAAGATTTGATATAGCGATGGCAAGGTATACTTTTTTACGGCAAGTGAAAGAAATCAAAAATTGGCAAAATGTTGTGTTCTTGGATGAAACATGGCTTAATGCTAACCATACTGTAGGCCGTTCTTGGAACGATGACACAGCAGCATCTACTTCCAAAGTTCCTGTAGGAAAAGGATCGCGACTTATAATTTGTCACGCCGGAACCATCAACGGGTTTGTCGAAGGTTCTCTCATGGCTTTTGCGTCAAAAACCACTGGAGACTATCATGAAGACATGAATGGAGAAAAGTTTACTGAATGGTTTACCTCAATGTTGTGTAGCCTCCCTGAACCATCTATTATAATTATGGACAACGCCCCATACCACTCGATGCAAATTGACAAGCCACCTGCCCAATCCCAAAAGAAAGCTGATATCGTCGCATGGCTTCGTAAAAATGGCGTAGATGCAAACATGAATATGTTAAAAGCGGAATTAGTACGTCTTTTAAAAGAAAACAAACCAACCAAGATCCGATACGTCATTGACGAAATAGCATTAGAACATGGGCACAGAGTTATACGGTTACCGCCTTACCATTGTGAGTATAATGCGATTGAGTTGGTGTGGGCTCAAATTAAGGGATATGCTGCAAGACACAATACAGAACCCCCATTTACCACAAAAAAAATGCTAAAATTATTAGAAGAAGCTTGTGAACATGTGACTAAAGGAGACTGGGAAAAGGTTGTGAATAGAACTGTTAAATTAATAAGGGAAGATTATGAAAGAGATGTGAAAATAGATAATATTATAGAAAACGAACATATAATTATTAATGTAGGTGATGATAGCAGTGACGACAGTGAAAATAGTAGTATGGACGAATCTGATTAATTATGGCCTTTTGTGGCACCTTTTTTGGTATCTTTTGTATTCATATGTTTCTTGTGTGCATATAAAGTATGTATATTCATTTTCATTCAAATATTCAGTTCGTTCAAATAAATTAAATAAACATATACATTTTTGTTTTATTAAACCTATTTAATCAGGTACAAAAACAAAACTTAATTGTTTTTTGTTCGAGAATAAATTGACATTCCACATCACTATTGTAATGTGTCAAACCGGCCATCATAGCGTGCCGCTAGTTTAGTCTAGCTGAACTTGACATCTCTTGATTCTCTCCTCTACATATAAGTGGAAAGCTTTTGTTATACTTATAAGTGGGTAGGACAATAGTGCAAGAGGCCGGATTGCTCTGACCTTTCAGTTTTCAGTCCAATGCTATTTTAAATCTTAAAAAATATAACCTGAGTATTTATTAACATATTTTTTTACAGACTGTAAAATTCACATCACAAATATTTCATCCAGCAATAGATCCAATAACAGGCATTCTCAACTTGAGTGAAGTTTTCCCACACTGGGAGAGGAAACAAAACCATGTTTGGCAAATATTGAAATACTTGCACTGGATATTCACAAATTTAAACATGAAAGTTCCAGTTAACAATGAAGCTTCTGCATTGTAAGTAAAATTTTAAAGTTATACTACAATTTCAAAGGCACAATATATGCAATACAATTCACATAGTATCTTGATGTAACAGTAATATACATTTGTATTTTTAATATCCTTTTCAGATTTAAGACAAACAGAAAAATATTTATTGATAAAGTGAAAGAATGTGTAGCATCAAGTATTGAACATGTGTATGATGCTCCACCTACTGAAGATAAGCATTATATAACTTTTCAACCTTATGATCCCGATATCCATGACACAGCTAAGAATGTTATGTTAAAGCCACCTGGTGGAAATGAAAGTTCTCATGGAATATCATGGGTGCAGTCTGGATCTTATCAGTCTTTCTCAAAAGAAGACACTACGTCATAACCATTTGAAACATAATTTTTATTGAGTATAATAAATTACAAAATATAACTAGCCATACTATAAACCTGTGATATATATGAAATATTAAATAATAAAATTAAATTAAAGCTACATTACAGATTTTATCCTTATTCTATAAGGATTCTGACTTGAAAAACAAAATTATGTCTACATACATACATCATAATAGATTACTGTATAATTGTATATTTCTATTTAAAATATTTACCGATTAATATATTACTTATATAAAACTTATAATATACTTAGTGATTATTTTTTTTGTAAAAATTGTTTCAATTCTTATAATTATATCTAACCCAATGTTACAGTTTATTCATGCAATGAATACAGAAACCAATATAAGAAACATAATAAATCTTCTTGGCTCAAACTTGAGACAGTTATGAGACAAAAATGTAGGTACTGACATAAATCTGTCTTGTTTTAACTCTGACTTGAGGCTGAACTTGATAAAAGTGGTTAATGGATTACAGTTTAATTGCATTGAAGCAACAATCTAATATTTGATATGACATCTTTTTCTGCATGATATTTTTGCATAATTGTTAAGTTCTACAGTAATTTTTAAAATGATACCATAAATAGATTATTGCTTCATATAGCAAAATTCTGATTATTATAAGATTTAAGGTTAACTTTTAAAACATAAGTGTTCTAATCAGGGGCAGATTTAATTTTAATATTGTGCTTGCGAATCATTTCAGGAAACCATAACTGATCTAGTTGATAGTTTTTTGTCTTCCAATGAAAGTGTGTAGGTGGATGTGCTTCTCCATTTTCAAAAGTGAAGTTCTTACTTATCTCAATAGAAAGTTTAGATCTGACTAGTCCTATACCCCCATATTTCTCCTCAGCGGGATGGTAAACTCTGCCAGTGTCGGGTAGCATGTAAACTTTCTCAGGTTGAAACTGGGTCAGAAGCAATTCACCAGCATATCCAAATGTTAAAAAATCCACTTCAGGGTTTCCTTTAGGTATAATGTGTGTGAACACAATCGGTACATCATCACATCTTATATAATTTCTTTCTCTTCCACATAAAGATATGAAAGGAAATTCTTCCTGATACCTCCCAGTTTTATTTAATCGAATTCTTTTGAAAAAAAATTCCAAAAACTTCTTTTCTTTAAAACATGAGGTGAAGTTTTTCATTTTTGAATCATCCAAAAATAGCTGAAACAAAACAAAAGTCTGTAGGGGAAGGATCGCTAAAGTGACCCAGGCGGGTAAAGTGACCATGATCTTTTTAGGAAACAATACATAGTCCCCATCTGTTGCCGGCAAGTGAAAATAATCCATTGACCAACGCCATATTGCTCCAGTAAACACGGACACGCTTAGTTCACGCGGCAAAAATTTATTATTAAATAGATAGTTTTTGTGGTCTGTGATCTAAGGTGAGTGGTTTAAACTTTGCAATAAATTTCTTTATTCAATATGAAATCAAAATAATTCAATATCCTATCGGCTTAGACCCTCTACCGAACTGTTTATTTCACGACAAACAAAGACTTTATAACCTCATTTGTCATTTTTGAGTATTTTATTTTAGTCGCGTTGCGTTTCAGGTAAAGTGGCCCACTCGGTCTTTGGTCCAAGTCCAAACATGAAGATGGCTGGATACAGTGTTCTGTGTGTAAAAAAATGGGCACATGAAGCGTGCTCAGCATGTAATGATGAAGATGATTACTTTGTCTGCGAATTTTGTAATGAATACAAAATATCATGTGTGTGAATCATGAAAAACCTTTGTTTTTTAATAACTTCATTAAAATTTCAATAAACTGATTTAAACTAACAATAATTTCATTTATATTGACTACGCAACTTTACCCGGTTCATAAATTCATGAAACGGGTAAAGTGGACTGGTCTGGCCACTTTACCCGACCTGGGTAGGTAAAGTGGCCAATATACCATTTTAGTTTTCAATTTAAAAATACTATTGAAAGTCTTGATTTAAGCAAAAATAGCAACATGATATCGAAAGAATATTAGTTTAAGTGTATAAATTTACAAAATAATGTAACATATTATATACAATATCGATGTAATAACAATAATTCAAAACTTAAGGTGGCCACTTTACCCGACCTTCCCCTACATGTCTTCATCTAAGTTCAACTCTTATTAACTAAGAATGTTTGTCAGTGCAATAATAATTATCTTAAAAATTAAGTACCTACTGAACAGATTTTTATTTTTCAAGAATTAAAAAACTGATTTTAAAATTTTGGTGAATAATTTATGATATAATATAGATAATCAGCTATCAACAGAAGAGGCTTAGAGTAAATCTACAAGAATTATCATCATATTTCAGACAATTTACACAAATCTTTATAAGTTTAAATGCATAAACCTTCCACCACAATCAAGTTATACATTAGGTAGTGATTAGTGAAAACTGAATGCAAATAGGTGACAAACTCGATGGAGGGATAAATTTTTAATGTAGTGATTTATACATGATAAACATACTTCGAATCACATTTTGTTACGAGTTACAATGCTGATCGCAACAGATTACAGATAGGTAGGTATTTAACTTACCATTCCTTGATGGTCAATATAATAAAAATATTCTCTAATTTTTGGCTCAGGCTCTTGTCCCTGTACATATTTAATTGATCGCTTTGGTAAAAAATATTTTGCAGAAATCCAGATTGGTCTATGAACTTTGTTCATTACGTGAGTAACTTAACCAATTGAATATAATTAATCACAACGGTTTAACTTATAAATTTTCTAACGATTTATTGATTGCTTTACTTCAGTAGACGAATGGCTAGTAGTATTTATTAAAAACAAATGAAATTGAAAACTGAAAAGACAAGGTAAGACAGCCAGTGTTGCCAACTCAACTACTTCAAAATATGCTAGATTGGTGTAAAAAATATGCCAAAAATATGCTTACCTTCTCTAAAAAATGCCAAAAAATTAAATCAAGGGAATAGAATATCAAGGTCTTCATCTTCATCAACATCAGCTGATGTGGAAGGCTGAGAGCCGGAGTCGTAACACTCTTTGGTTCCGATACTGCGTAGTACATTGTCTGGAACAGTGTAAGAGTAACAGCACTTTCCTGCTCTTTTTAGGCCGAACCTAACGTACAAAATGGCATTCAGGGTTCTCACCACCAAACGGTTTCGGAGTTTTGTTTTTACCAGACTCATTTGGCTGAATACACGTTCAATGTCTGCATTTGAATGCGGCAATGTTATAAGAGACATTGCAAACTCACATAACTCTGCAAAGGGGTTATTATCAGCTGCATCCTATGAATACATATATGTCTAGAAGGAGTATCGCGCTACTAAAGAACGAAAAAAAACAGGCCAATGAGAATATGCTCGTGTGCGTGACGTGAGTGCCGCGCATGCGCGGCGTGGATTACTGAGCGTGCGTAATGATACCAGGTACGCAGGTGATTCCAATAAAATGGGGAGAATTATGTCATTAAAATTTTTAAACTTTAAAAATAAAATTAATATCTACTTTTTTTTAATTTTTATCATAAAACAATAATTTTATTAATACCATTAACTATAGTGAGTTATTGTATTTAGTATTTTGTTTTAGATAAATGGTTTCCAAAATTTTAAAAAGTCAGCTCCATACTGAAATTCTTTGTTATTGCACCGATGTCGTTCAAAATCGATATTTAGGGTCCCCTAGCGTCAAATGAGAGGAAATGGTTGCCAGTATTTTTTTAAAAGTCAGCGCCATATTGAAATTCTTTGTTATTGCACCGATGTCGTTCAAAATCGATATTTAGGGTTCCCTGGGGTCAAGAAAGACGAATTGGTGGCCAAAATTTTAAAAAGTCAGCGCCATATTGAAATTCTTTGTTATTGCACCGATGTCGTTCAAAATCGATATTTAGGGTTCCCTGGGGTCAAGAAAGACGAATTGGTCGCCAAAATTTTAAAAAGTCAGCGCCATATTGAAATTCTTTGTTATTGCACCGATGTCGTTCAAAATCGATATTTAGGGTTCCCTGGGGTCAAGAAAGACGAATTGGTCGCCAAAATTTTAAAAAGTCAGCGCCATATTGAAATTCTTTGTTATTGCACCGATGTCGTTCAAAATCGATATTTAGGGTTCCCTGGGGTCAAAAAAGACGAATTGGTTGCCAAAATTTTAAAAAGTCAGCGCAATACTCATAATCTATATTTAGGGTCCCCAAGCGTCAATAACAAAAAATTTCAACATGGCGCTGACTTTTCAACATTTTGGCAACTATTCCCTCTCTTTTGACGCTAGGGGACCCTAAATATCGATTTTGAACTACATCGGTGCAATAACAAAGAATTTCAATATGGCGCAGACTTTTTGAACGACATCGGTGCAATAACAAAGAATTTCAATATGGCGCTGACTTTTTAAAATTTTGGCCACCAATTCGTCTTTCTTGACCCCAGGGAACCCTAAATATCGATTTTGAACGACATCGGTGCAATAACAAAGAATTTCAATATGGCGCTGACTTTTAAAAATTTTGGCAACCATTTCCTATTTTTGATCCAAGGTAACCCTAAACCCTATTTCCAACTCGATCGGTGAATCGCTAAATCGCTAAAGTCATAAAAACTCTCGCCCGGTAATATATTCGTTTAAAAAAATAAAAAAAAATTTAAGATGAATATAAGTAAAAGAAACTCAGAAACGAAAAAGTTAAAAAAAAATGAGAGGGGAATTCTTGAGTTCGATTATCGATGGAGACAATTTCGAAATTTATAATTTCTGAAATATCTCAGATCTGGTCTGGTGGGAGGCTTCGGCCGTGGCTAGTTACCATTCTACCATCAAAGACGTATCGCTAAGCTATTTAGCGTTCCGGCTCGATAGCGTGTAAAAATTTAATAAATCCTAGCTTATCCCCTTCCAAGTTAGCCCGTTACCATCTAAACTGCATCGTCACTTACCATCAGGTGAGATCGTAGAACAAGGACTGTCTTGGAAAGAAAATTAAAAAATGACATTATCTGCAATCGCTTTTAGAATATTATCGGTATCTACATTCTAAGGTTTCATTATTTATTAGGGTTTTTTTTCAAATTTTGGGTTCGTAAACTGGCAACACACATTAAATGGCGAACTCTAATTTAATTATTTTCTACAAATTTCAATTTCTTATTTTGCAGGAACTGATGTGCTTGAATGTTATGATTACTGATGGTAGGTGATGTTATTGGTTATTTTAGATCGTCCTGTTAAGTTTTTTTCACATTTTATTTACCAAAAACCGCCATTTAAAAAAACAAAATATTGGCTCGCGAGCTCCATATCTGGTGATGACCTAATTCAAACTCAGCACGGGAACAGGGCGTGAACCACATGTGGCAGCACAAATTTTCGACGCATTCACAGCCTTTAGGCTCCATCTTGTAAATCTTTGGCTGCATCTTTATATTGCATGACTTCATTCCAGAACTTTACTGTGGAAGTCAAGGATTCCCATTTAATGTGAACTATATTTCTCCATTGAGATACCAGTTTTTCAATCATAGATGCATTTACTCGGAACTCTTGGGCTATTTCGACAATGGATGGAATTACTTTTAAAGTCTCTTGAACTGAAAACATGGATATCTTCTGAAGTATTTTAAAATTAACCGGTAATCTCGAGCGTAGTTCTGTCATAAGTTTCAGTGTGAAATTATTACAACGTTGGCGTAAATAGTTTGCTGCATCAGGCTGAAGATTGTATTCAAGTGATTTGGTCTCAAATGCATATCCCATGTATGGTTTCGGATCTAAATAGCTTTCTATGTCTTCTGTTAAAATATCTACCCTTGCCGTTGGGTTCAGAATACGCCGACCTATCGATTCCACTAAGCCAATCAAATCATTGTACAATCTTGTTGGGTCAACATCGTTACTTATCAAATTATCAAATTTTATTTCAAGAAAGATTGTAATTTACATTCTTTTCATGTTTTATAAGAATATGCTGAAATAATATGCTATATGCTAAAAGCAAAAAAAATATGCAAAACAAGAAGAAAATATGTCAAATTTAGTATACAATATGCTAAATTGGCAATACTAAAGACAGCGAACAGCTGATTTTTGCACAATTTTCGCATTTGACCACAGCATTTGACCCACAGATTTGACCTCAGATCAAGTATCTCGAGTGCTCTAGATGGAACACTGATCTTTAATCTATGATTAAAAAGATAGAACCAAAGACCTTACACTTACTAAGTTAGTTAGTAAGTGTAAGGTCTTTGGATAGAACAGCGCCCTGATTCTGTAACAGTTTATCTCAGTGGCTATCAAAAAATGATAGCCACTGATTTAGAGCTGCATCAACGTCAAAATAGCTCTTTCTTGAAGGAGTGAGACAAAAAATGTATTGAATTTTTCACAAAAAATGCGTGTAAGCTGGAAACAAACTATCGGACGCGGCTTACGGACGCGACTTAAGCTGGAAACAAACTATCGGACGCGGCTGACGGACGCGGCTTACGGACGCGACTTATAGGGGATCTGGTTCCTAAACGCACACTGAACTGTGCACACTATCGGACGTAAGTCGCGGACGTGACCTTGAGCGTTCGGACGTCCGAGAGCAATCTGGCCCGCTGAATGCGAAAACGTCCGCGGACGCTATGCACGGGGTGCGGGACGCGTCCGTGCGTCAGAATGACCACAGAGAAGGACTTTAATGAATATTCGGGAGCTCGCACGTTCGTGCCAAAGAGAATATAAAGTACACTACGATTTTCGTGCGTGACATTAGTGATTAAATTCTGCGGGCAAGCCGTCACAAGATCTTTTTAATGCATTTTCACTATAATACATTGATGCCAATTCACTAGACATAATAATAATAATAATCGTTTATTTTTTTCCAAAATTACAAATGATTTTATAACAGATTTGAACGATGATCCCGCAGAAGTATAAACTGTGTTGCGGTGTTTGCATTGCAACATGTTTCTTCGACGAAGAATCTTTGTCAACAGCAAAGACCATCGATTAGACATAGTCGTAATTCCTTGTTCCATGTAATAAACACTGTGTCTGTAGAATATTCTGGGGTTGGGTCTGTGGGCGCTCGGACGAATCCGCAAGACGCGTCTTAACGACTGTGCACACTTATCAGTCGCGTCCGTAAGCCGCGTCCGTCAGCCGCGTCCGATAGTTTGTTTCCAGCTTTATAGGGGATCTGGTTACTAAATGTACACTGAACTGTGCAAACTATCGGACGTAAGTCGCGGACGTGACCTTGAGCGTTCGGACGTCCGAGAGCAATCTGGCCCGCTGGATGCCAAAACGTCCGCGGACGCTATGCACGGGGTGCGGGACGCGTCCGTGCGTCAGAATGACCACAGAGAAGGACTCTAATGAATATTCGGGAGCTCGCACGTTCGTGCCAAAGAGAATATAAAGCACACTACGATTTTACGTGCGTGACATTAGTGATTAAATTCTGCGGGCAAGCCCTCACAAGATGTTTTTAATGCATTTTCACTATATTACATAAATGCAATTTCACTAGACATGTTTCTTCGACGAAGAATCTTCGACAACAGCAAAGACCATCGATTAGACATAGTCGTAATTCCTTGTTCCATGTAATAAACACTGTGTCTGTAGAATATTCTGGGGTTGGGTCTGTGGGCGCTCGGACGAATCCGCAAGACGCGTCATAACGACTGTGCACACCTATCAGTCGCGTCCGTCAGCCGCAAAGAGTAACTAATGGTCAGCCGCGTCCGTCAGCCGCGTCCGATAGTTTGTTTCCAGCTTAAGGGTGGAACCACATTTGTGAGGATCGTTTCGGATTTCGCCCATACAAAACTGTCAAAATCCATAGAAACGTGTACGGATCAAATCGGCTTTTCGATGCGTACACGAATGTATGGAAAATGACAGTTTTGTATAGGCAAAATCCGAATCGATCCTCACAAATGTGGTTCCACCCTTAAACGGTGTATTATCGCCGTTTTAAATGTAGTAGGTACATAATAAAATTCATAGACTTGCTATTATCTATGATCTAAGATAAACTTACAACACACCAGAGTTGCACTGATGTAATATAATATATTCTGTGCTGAACTGCTGAATGCTGATGTCCGACTTCCGAGCACACTATGGCATCGTGGTCTATGGTTACGTAGTAACTAATACCTAATCTGTGGTCTATGGCATGGCATTCGCGACGTAGGTACGGACGCGGGCGCTATTTATGCGACAAAACTTTCTAGGTACCTAATTATGAATTAAAAAGCCAACAATGCCTATATTCAAGTAAATAACAAAAAGGACAGTTATTGTAGTGAATTATTAGATAACAACATCGTTATTCGTATCGTAACACTAGATACGAAATAAAAATTATTTCTTGATTTACTTATTCAAATACTTTTTTAATACGAACGACCGAGCGATATTTTCAGGGATACAATAGGTAGGTATGCCTCCCGCGCCCGCGCATTCGTGCGCGGCGCGCTTCTGCGACCGCGGTCGCGCACGATTTGCAACCTTATTTAACATTTGGCTCCCCTCTCTACCTCAGCCCGCGCAATTCAAAACTGTGACACAGTTCTTACTCCGAATTTCTTATCAATATTTTTATCCGTCTACGGTCCATTAATGTCAGCTTAATAGACCTTTGAGTATTAAACTAACTTAATACTCAAAGCCGTAGTCTGAATTTTTTTTAATATGAAACGACATAAATATTAAACGAACAAAATAAGCTTGACCATTTAAAAAAGCGAAAAAATTATTGATATAACGTCATTGCGGGTATCGATTTATTTAGGTAGGTAGGTATTCGATAGAAAGCTTTTTACTTTTTCAGAATATCTACTTAATCTTTAATATAAAAATCCTTTTTAAAAATCTACTTCAAACGCCTGCGCTACTACAAAGTATATAATTTATTGTTGATATTTTAAAAACCGTTCGACCGATTTCGATAAAATTTAAATGGAACCACCTGGGAAGTATAACCCTATGAAACAAGGAAAATTAATTTTTCATTTCTCATACTCGGAAAGTAGTTTTGTTTTGATCTGATTATTGGGTGGAAAATGCTGCTTCCCTCCATAGGGAGGGAAAAACTCATACAAATTACTTCCCACTTAAGGGCCGGAATGAACTTTCAAAATAGAACTGCTGTCAGCTGTAAAGAGTTTTATGTAAAAAAAAACTAATTAAAAAAATGCTGCAGCCATGTGACTTTCTAAACAGCCAGTGTGAACTTAGCGCAAACTTCTTTGAGCGGAATAAACAGCAACAATAATTACGCGGTGAGTTCCATATTTTAAATTTAAAAAGTCGACATAAATTGGCGGGATACTAATCTGTTAGGTATGTATTTGTGACGGAATTCAAAAAATAGGTAATAGGTACCTAATCTTAGATTTGAATATTAAAAATGAGTTCAAGCGATTCTGAAATGTTGACACCAGATTCGATTAAAGACGAGGCAAATAGTGTTATTGAAAATCTTTTGCCAGAAATGTCAAAAGAGAGATACCTATTTAAACACATACAATAATTTTATGAAGTGGCGAGCAGAGAAGAATATAAAATCGTTTTTCGAAAGTGTATTTCTTACATATTTTAATGGACTGTGTAGTAAACTACAGCCTTCTACGCTATGGAGCCGATATTCAATGCTCAAAGTACACTTAGTGTAAAACACAATGTTTTGAAAGAATTCCATAATTTAACATCATTTTTGAAAAGACAGTCTCAGGGGTTCAAGAGTAAGAAATCTAAGGTTTTCACCTCTCATGAAGTGGAAACTTTTTTAAATGATGCTCCTGACGAGATATATTTGGCAGTGAAGGTAAGTTTACCTAAGTATTCATGGATTTATTCTAAAAATGAACGTATTTATTACATAAATACTAAAAAATTACATGTTTTTCACAGGTGGTATTGATACTCGGTATAAGCGGCGCTTGCAGAAGCAGTGAACTCACAAATTTGACAATTAAGGACATTGAAAGTCAAGGCCAATTATTACTAGTAAAACTGACTAAAACAAAAAAGTGTGTGTCAGCTCCGGCCTCCGACGCACGACTGGAGTTTACGCGCGACGCTATATCCTTCTCTATGCGCGCGACTCGGGTCCGAGCGCGCTGCGCGCCCCGACCGACTTTCGCTTCGGGGACCCGATCGCTACGCGCTCGGCTACCCGAAGGGAAAGCTCTTTCGCACGAAAACCAACCTTATTTACTCAACGTTAGGGTAGAAATTTCAACGTTGTGGAAAACGTAACGAGGTCATTGATAAATTGATTTTACTGCCCGGATTTTTCTCATACCGGGCGCCTAAAATCGATTCTTAAGGAGTAAACTCCAAAAAAATTTTCATACAAAATTTTACAGGAGAGGTGATCAATGAGTGAGTGAATCAGTCAGTGAATCAGCCCCAACAGCTATATATATATTAAAGCTTTTTTTGTCAGGTTTCACTCGAATACTGAGGGATTACATCCTAGATATAAATCTTTCATTATCAAATTAAACACATGCAGCATACCTGTGTACCTTAAAAGTAGCCTGCGTACCTCTAAAGTAGCCTGCGTACCTCTAAAGTAGACGGCGTACCTCTAAACTCTAAAGTAAACTTCAATAATTAAAAAATGTGTCTGTTATTTTCCTCGTAGGATGTAGTATAAAGCACTATGTATCACTCGGGAGAAAGTGCGATTCCTAACTCGGGCGTATTGATACACTCTGCTTCGCCTCGTGTCTCAAATGACGCCTTTGTAAGTAATGGGTCACTTTCACCCCTCGTAGAACAATGTACTATTCCAAATCTGTTCAGGCGTCTTCGAGTAATCGGTGAACATACATAAAAAAAGATTCCGACGAATTGAGAACATCCTCCTTTTTTGAAGTCGGTTAAAAATACTACGCAAAGATCTTTCTTTTCCGAATACCTAGATCACGCATAAGTACCTTCTTACCTAAATTGCAAGTGTGATAGGGGAGAAACTACATATCACCTCGTGTACGTGGGTATTTTGTTTTCTGAAATAGCACGCAGTATCAATACGAGTACATTGTGAAATCAATATCCGCGACGGTAAAACATTTTTGCATTAAAAATATTTTTTTAAATATCTTTTCGGCTATTTAAATTAAGCCTTTTTTGTTTGTCTAATTATTATATGTAATAACCAGTAATAACTATCAATTCACTTAAAAAAAATTCATCACGCATGACGGGGCTTTCGGCTCCCGGAACATTTCTAGGAGGTTGCTGATGGCTATCATTTAATACCATTTATTGTTAGTAGAAACAGACGACGAATACAATAATTAAAATGAGTAGGTACCTACAGGTTAACTCACTGGCTCATTGAAGTGTAAAATACGTGACAGCGGAGTGCTAGGCACAGCACACGGTAAAATCAGCTGGTGATCCCGGGATAAGCCGACGCGCGCCCTCCATTAACCGAGATAATCCTGCACGTGGCCTTTAATTGATACTCAAAAATGTCCTCTCTTTAATACCTACCTGAGGTTATAAAATTAGGTAATTGGTATCTAAGGGGTTTTTTGGTGAGTTAAATATCAGTTCATTGATATCGAATAGGAGACCACATCAGTCCTTTATAGGCTGTCACTGTTTAAGTAGGTACTTATGTACCTACTTATTGCAAAATATCAATAAAAGATTTTATTCCACCCGGCCGATGAGGATCAGGGTGGGTGGATATCATCGTCAACATCATCATCATCATCAGCATCATCAGCAACCCATCAACGGCTCACTTGTCACTATAGGTACTGATGTTTTATTTCACTGTTGAAGCATGTGTTATTTACCTAATTGCATAAACGCACATAACTCCGAAAATTCAGAGGTGTCCGCGTCCGGAATCGAACCACTAGGCAATCACTGCTTACGCGCGCTGCTGATGAGGCTAGGTTTAGATGAGTTAAATATATAATCGAATTAAAGTGTGAATTAACAATGTTATATAGAATTTTAGAAATTAGATAAGTAGTTACCTATCTATAATTAGGTTTCTATCACCTTTGTATGATGATGACTTACAACATGCGTTTAGTAAACTATTCCTAACTAGAGACTTCAACGTGTTCTTTATTACCAACAAAACAGTCAATAATGTTTTATGTTAGTAATCTACTTGTTTTATGACGGCCGTTTTGTTCAGAGAAAACAGACGTTAATTCGAGGAAACATGTGGATGATGGCGCTACTCGCTTTCAAAGTGCCGCTGCCTGCGTCTCGGCTATAAACCCTATTTGATGTGAGCTGCAGTTGCGCGATATAGGCCTACTGTATAAATAAACAGCTTTATTTGGACGCGGACTTTGTGTAATTAAATTGCAGAGCAACTCTTCTTCATTTTTTTTTCTGGGCAAGCTTGTGACGAGCGCCGTCACAACGCAAAGCAGCCTACACGGGCGGCGTGAATCATCGCACGAGGGGCCCGCGTGAACACGCCGTCACAGCGCAAGCAGCCCACGATACACGTGCCGCCTGACTCATCACGCGGGGCCGACGTGAACGCACACGCCAGGGCAATGACACCAGCGGCGCGATCCCCGCCGAACCGCGCCGAGGCCCACCGAAGCAGCCAGCAGAAAAGTATAAAACGCCGAACAAGAGCGTCCACCGGCAGTTCGCCAGCGGCGCCCGTACCATCGGGGTCGGTCTGATTTCCCTCTGGATCGATCCCATCGTCGGCCTGATTACCCTCTGGGTTGACGAGTGGTACGAGCTCTCTGGTAGGACCACAGGGGCTGTTGCTCGCGCTTGGCCTCGCGGCCCGGCCCGTCCAACCACCCCGAGCGTCTGCGTTCCCCCCTGCGACCGCCGCGTCACCCGCGCTCCACCGGGAGTCCGTCGTCCTTCCGTCAGCCGCCCGGGCGGTCCCGCTTCATATAATATTGTAACCGTGTTTAGGCTTGCGTCAACGTCTCTCGATATCATGTAATAGGTTAAGAGAATTGTAAATAAAAGTCGTTATTGTTTATCGAGTATTTTATTCCTTGTCCTAGGAAATAGTGAAAAGCGAGGTTCGATCCCTCACATCTAATGAACGAAGTGGGTCGCTCTCAGCCGGGTCGATCCACTCCGTTACATTTGGCGCCCACCGCAAAAACCCGCGATACCGTTCCGTGAACACGTGAAAAAAAAAAACCACCTACTCGTCCGTGAAAATACCGCGCGAACCAATTAGGTAGCCGGTCCGTTCTGCGTCGCTTAAGAATCGCGTCGCATCCGTAAAACCACTCACCCGCGCCAATCCGTTACGCTTGGCCGGTCCGTCCGCCCACGTCGCGTCGCGAGAAAAAGTACCACGTCGCGTTCACAGGCATATTCCGTAAAAATAGACACGCTCCACGCGACCGTGGTGGTGTCTACCCGTACCGAAAAACACAGAGTGGCAATCAAACAGTAGGTCATTTCACTTTAGGAATACTCGCGACTTTTACAACTTAACGGTTACAAACTCTTTCACGTAATCGATTCGATTTATCGGGTCCACTGAAAGGGTGAGTAACCGATCGTATAAAGAGAAAGAAAACATAGGGAAAAGAATAAGAAAACGCGAAATAGATGCTTATCCCGGATTAGTCGGCTTGATTAACCTCGAGTAGTTAGATAAATCACGGGAAAAGCATCTCATCGTTTAGAAAACTACTACACGTACGACACAAGGGGGAACACCGCGGAAATTAGGGAAAAATTAATAAGAAAAATACAGTAGGTAGAAATAACGCTCGCCGACCGACCGTACTTGCTGTAACCGCCGGAATAATTAAATTGAGCACCGCGAAATAACCTAGCAACAGAGTAGGTTGCCGTAGATATTAAAACTAAAAGATATAAACTAGCTTCAGTACCGTTACCGTAGATATTAAAAATAAAAGATATAAACTAGCTTCAGTACCGTTACCCTAGATATTAAAATAAAAGATATTAACTAGCATCTGTACCGTTACCATAGATATATTAACTAGCATCCGTACCGTGACCATAGATATTAAAAACAAAAGATTATAAACTAGCACCCGTACAACTACCGTAGATATTAAAAATAAAAGAGATAAACTAACTTCCGCACCGTAGATAAAATAAAAAGACATAAACTAGCACCCGTACCGCTACCGTAGGTATTAAAAATATAAAGATATTAACTAACAACCGTACCGTTACCGTAGAGGAAAAAAAAAAAGATAGTCACTAACACCCGTACCGTAAAAAGAAAAAAAAACCCAAGACAGGGTGAACAAATCGAAGGCGAACTATGCCAACTGCCTGGATCTACTCACTAAACAAACAAAAACTAACAGAAGAGCTAGAGAAGAGAAACATACCAGCTCCAACTACAAGCACAGTGGAGGAATTGAGGAAGCTGTTATCAAAAACGATAAAAACCGAAGAAGCAACTAGCCAAGACAACACAATGGGTACCGAAAGCGGAGCAACAGACTTCGACAAAGCAGTATCCCGATGGAAGATACAGTTCGATTCAACAGGAGACGCCGTAGAATTCCTAGAAAGAGTGGAAGAACTGGCCGAAACATTAGAGGTCAACAAAGACAAAATAATACACGTCATACCAAGATGTCTCAACGGAAAAGCAGCACTATGGTACAGGAACAACAATCAATATTGGGAAACATGGGAAGATTTAACAGACAGCTTCAAGTTGTACTACTATCCGAAAAATTATGAGAAAAATCTTTTAGAAGCGATCATAAACAAGAAACAGGAAGCACGTGAAGATTTCGTCGACTATCTAACAAACATGCAAACATTATTCAGAAGATATGGGAAATTAACACCAGAACAACAACTAGAGAGAATCTATGACAACATGAGAAGCAGCTACCAGTTCTACATCAAAAGAAGAGATTTCAACACGATGACGGAATTAATACAGCTGGCAAAAGAATACGAAAAAATCCGAACAGATCAGTATCAGTATACATACAAGACACCGACATACTACCACAAGGGAAACCAACCAGAACACTCCAGAGCAGGGTCCAGAAACCAGGAACACAAACAGAAGCCGGAAGGAAAACTAATCTTACCAGACTATGACCCAGGGAAATGCTGCTGGAAGTGCGGAAAGAAAAACCACAGGGCCCGAGACTGCCGAGGCAAACAGGCTATTTTCTGCAGCCGTTGCGGATTACTAGGAAAACTAACTCGGGATTGCTGCAACGGAGCGAACAAAGTGAGAAAAACAGGGTCACAAGCCTACACAATAAACGTACAAGAAAGAAAAAAAGACAATAGAATATTCGCAGAGGTAAAAATAGGCGACAAGACGTACGAAGCACTGGTGGATACAGGGTCAACAAACACGTACATAAACAAGACCATCATGAACCACATAAAAGAAACTAGGAAGGATGTAATACCCAAATCAAACACTATAAAATTAGCAGACGGTTCGAAAATAACATCGGACACAGCAGTGAACATCGAACTCGAAATCGCAGGACAGAAACTAACACATCAAGTGATATATCTACCAGCAACTACAGTAATGATAATGGGTATGGACTTGTTAAGAAGACTTGGACTAGCAATAAGATGGGAACAAAAGCCAAATAGACAAACCGACAAAGAAGAACCCAAGGAAAAACGCGAGGGCAAACAAAAGTTAACAAAGAAACAACACGAAACACTACAAGCTAAAATAGCCGAAGAATTCGAAAAAGCGGAAAAAAGTCCAAAAGGCAACAAAGGGGGGAAACATATCACAAAACTAAAACATAAGGAACCAATAAAACAAAACGGGATAGCAGATGAACTATCAAGAAACCCAGTATGCGCCGCGTCAGTTGACGAAAACGAATGGTACACAAGGAAATTCAATAAGGTAATGACGAACCCCGAAACAGAACCAGATTATCGAATAAAGGAAGATAAACTATATAGAAGAATAATCAATCCACGATACGGGGGCAAATTAGATCCCGACACCGAATGGAAGCTATGCGTCAAAAACTCCGACAAAAGAAGAATCCTCTCACAAAACCACGACGAACCCAGCGCAGGACACCTAGGGGTATCAAAAACCTTCAACAAAACAGCACAACGTTATTATTGGCCAGGCATTTTTAGAGATGTCGCAAAATACGTAAACAGGTGCGGGACATGTCAAAAACACAAAACGTCGCAGGAAAAAAGACCAGGACTCATGCATATCAATAACACGGAAGAACCATGGCAAGTAGTGACAACCGATCTAATAGGACCACTACCACGATCGTCAAAGGGATATCAATGGATCATCGTTTTTCACGATAAGTTCACAAAGTGGTCGGAAATAAAGCCATTGAGGAACGCGACGACAAACGCAGTCATAAACGCACTAAAAGAGTGCATACTCATGAGATACGGCAGAATACAGACATTACTCAGTGACAACGCAAAGGTCTTCACAAGTAAACAATTCAGAGACACACTCGATAAGTACGGTATACAACAGAGACTTACCGCACCATACACACCCCAGTGTAACCCAACAGAAAGAATAAACAGGACATAAGAAACCATGATAGCCGCCTTTATAGAAAAAAACCATAAAAAATGGGACGAGTACTTAGGTGAATTCAATTTTGCGATAAACACTTCAGTACAAGAATCAACGAAATACACGCCCGCATTCTTGTTATTCGGCAGGGAACTTAGACATTTTAACGACGAAAACAACCTCCCAACTCCAACACTGAAAGAAAAACAAAAACTAGAAGAAATTTATCAAATGGTACGAGAGAACCAGAAACTAGCATCAACAAACCAAAAGAAAAACTACGATAAATCGAAACGAGAATGGGAACCAAAGATGGAACAACTCGTACTTAAACGAGATTTTCCACTGTCAAACACAGAAAAAAAGTTCTGCGCGAAACTAGCACCAAAATACTCAGGCCCGTACAAGATAATAGAAAGAAAATCGCCCGTGATATTTTTATTGAAAGCACTCAACGGAGGCAAGATATGCACAGCACACATAAAGGATATAAAAAGATTCCAAGAATAAAAACGAAAGAAACGTAACCGATAAAAGTCAGAACACGACACGAATAGTCCAAGACGACACACACCATCCAACATAGACCCGACCGGGAAGGTCCGACCAGACAAACATCGGACTATAAGAAAGCATAGACAAAGAGCACAGAATACACAAATGTCACTAGAAAGAAATCAACCTACCCTCAAGACAAGAAATATAACATCGAAATCAAGAAAATGTCAAAAAAGGATCAGTTACAGTGGAGTAAACGATGGCGGACGCGACAACCCCAGCGTGCTCAGACAAAGAATCAATGCAAGGTCCGTCAACCAGAAAGGAACCCGATGACGACCGAACGATGTCACCAGAATGCCAGGCACTGGCCACAGAGGTGGTGGCAGCCGAGGGGCAAAAGAAGAAGAAAAAGAAACGGAGAGGAAGAAAACGCATGGGTAACCACCGAAAGGGGATAGTGAGGTTACCCAAATACAAAAAGGGTGACAAAGGAGGGAAGGCACAGCCAAACGCATAGGTTCGAAATATACAAAGTGACATACAGACGACAGTAAACCACTTTCTAGTTCTTTTGATTCAGAGGATGGTGTGTAACCAACGGTGATGTTTACAGGTAAACATCTCAAAACGAGAGGGGAGAGTGTGACGAGCGCCGTCACAACGCAAAGCAGCCTACACGGGCGGCGTGAATCATCGCACGAGGGACCCGCGTGAACACGCCGTCACAGCGCAAGCAGCCCACGATACACGTGCCGCCTGACTCATCACGCGGGGCCGACGTGAACGCACACGCCAGGGCAATGACACCAGCGGCGCGATCCCCGCCGAACCGCGCCGAGGCCCACCGAAGCAGCCAGCAGAAAAGTATAAAACGCCGAACAAGAGCGTCCACCGGCAGTTCGCCAGCGGCGCCCGTACCATCGGGGTCGGTCTGATTTCCCTCTGGATCGATCCCATCGTCGGCCTGATTACCCTCTGGGTTGACGAGTGGTACGAGCTCTCTGGTAGGACCACAGGGGCTGTTGCTCGCGCTTGGCCTCGCGGCCCGGCCCGTCCAACCACCCCGAGCGTCTGCGTTCCCCCCTGCGACCGCCGCGTCACCCGCGCTCCACCGGGAGTCCGTCGTCCTTCCGTCAGCCGCCCGGGCGGTCCCGCTTCATATAATATTGTAACCGTGTTTAGGCTTGCGTCAACGTCTCTCGATATCATGTAATAGGTTAAGAGAATTGTAAATAAAAGTCGTTATTGTTTATCGAGTATTTTATTCCTTGTCCTAGGAAATAGTGAAAAGCGAGGTTCGATCCCTCACATCTAATGAACGAAGTGGGTCGCTCTCAGCCGGGTCGATCCACTCCGTTACAAGCTTTGCGAATAAAAATAGTTAACAACGTGACTTCGGGTCACGTGTGAATTATGATTTATAGAAGTCCCGTAGGAACTCCGATTTTACGGGATTAAGATTATCTTAACACTTGTAACTGAACTGAAAGTAGGTATGCATGTTTGAACTTCTCCTCACTGTGGAAACACTGCATACCTACATAGCATATAGTACCTATTTTAAACCGTTTTGAAAAGAGCAACCGCCGAGTTTCTTGCTGGTTCTTCTCAGTAGGAAGGGCATTCCGAACCAGTAGTAGATTCATCAACGATTCGGAAGCACTTGTAAAAGTTTAGGTATTCTACTCTTAGGTATGTCCTTCTATAAAACAAAAATTATATTTATCATGAAATCCAAACTAGCAAAATTCTGCGCGCTCATAAAAGCCCCAGATTGTTTTTCATCTGCCTAGAATTTGCTGAGGCATAGTCTGAAAGGCTTCAAGTTTCAAACTTACCTACCACCTTACTGGCACAGTCTAAAAACGCTAAGCCATTGAGCTTTCTCTAGTTAGGAAACTTAGGATCTACTGCGAATTAAATTGCCCTACCCCTTGCCTTCTAGTTACCTAGTGAGCTTGGTGAGACTGTAGGCTGTAGCTAAAACTCAAACACCTGCGAATAAAAAAAGGTTATAGGTTAAGGTTAGGTATCTACTTATGTGCATGTAGTAAGTACCTTGGAACTTTTCTATAAAAATGAGTTGTTTAAGAAATGAAACCCCATACAATATGCGTTCACAACTTAGCAAGTTAGCCAGTCAAGTGTGAAATAAGGCATCTCGAGTATCCAATGAAACCATATGAGTTGACTTGGTTTTAATATCACATTTTATTTGCTTCACTTCTTGTGGGAATTTTGTTTCGTTAAAGCCTGCAGAGTGGAAGAAGATGGGAAGTGAAGAGCCGACGGAATTTTATTTTTAGTCAGATGAGAGAGTGCCTACTGCTTGGCCCTATCCTACGAATAAATGATAGATGGACCGATTTGCGGGTAGTTTCTAAGCAGTGATAGCCTAGTGGTTAGTACTGCGGTCTCCCATTCGGGGGGTCACAGGTTCGATCCCGGGCACGCACCTCTGGCTTTTCTAAGTTTTAGAAATTAAATAGCACAAGCTTCAACGGTGAAGGAGGAAGCCTGCACGCCTGAAAGTTCTTCATAATGTTCTCAAAGGTTGAAGGAATTAGACTGTAGTTAGCTTCCACGTAGTAGGCCGATCAAGATAAGAGAATCAAACCCCAAGTTTAGGAAAGTACTTTTAATTGCACACGTCTATCCTTCGCGAGGTCGTAGCAGAAGAGACCTGAGACAGTGTTGCCACTATATCTTTTTATAATAACTAAGTAATGTTGCCAACAAAAGTTATTTATTAACTAAATCCATGTTTAATAATTAAACAAAGGTGTGTGAAGTCTTCTCTGAGAGGAGACCTGCACTCAGTAGTGAGCCGTTGATGGGTTGCTGTTGTTGAAGGTAGTCTTATTACCTATTGTTTTATTTTCCTTACTATATTTGAAAAGTTTGATATTAATCCAACATGTATGTACATTGTACGTACATTATACTAAATCTACTTTCTTAATTATTAAAGCGAGACTAAGTACGTTTGTTAGGAACTAGTAAACTACTTTCCCTGAAACTGATGAAAAAAGTACAATTTGCTAGTCTAGGTAGGTACATAGGTACCTACCTATATATATACATATGTATGGTAGGTATGGTATACTTCATTTTATTGTTTGTGTGCCTTACTTGTCTGCTTGTACCTTAAATTAAAAAACTTTATGATGTCCTACTTATTTAGTAACTACTTACATGAGTTTTGCGGATCCGGTACGCCGCGCGCCGCGCCGTTCCCACGCTGTACCTACCTATATTATGAATTACACGAAATGCCCTTTTGGTGCTTCGCTCATACTGACCCGAGCTTTTTGCACAATAAGAATGCACTGATAAATCACGGTCTCTTTGTATGCGGGATCTGGAAGTTCTCCGATTTTTGCCTTTTGCAGTCTATTTTATGCTGATATCGATCTAAGCCTCCGAGGTGTTCAATAAGTAGGTACCTGCTCGATGT
Organism: Oeneis ivallda; assembly: GCA_029955525.1. Classification (NCBI taxonomy): domain Eukaryota; kingdom Metazoa; phylum Arthropoda; class Insecta; order Lepidoptera; family Nymphalidae; genus Oeneis; species Oeneis ivallda. Next base: position 14,940,126 of record JARPMR010000002.1, on the reverse strand, counting down.
TGACGGTCAAGGTGCCGAACGTCACAATAACGAGATAACATCAACGATCATTGATCTGACATTTTTGTAAAATGTACTTCCGCGTAAAGTTTTTCGGGTTTCCTACCTATAGTTATACGTTATCTACGGTCATAAGTAGGTATACTTACTTAATTACTTTCTGATTTTGAGATTTTTTTTTAAGTAAGTAGTTAGAAATTAGAATCTTAGATGGATCGATCCCGGTTTAGTTAAGTAGGTAGGTAAGTTAAAGATCTGCCATGCGATTTTGTAAGGAAATCGTGTTTTTGTGACAGCTTAAAACGTAATGTCGGTTGTAGGTACTGAAGTGATTATAGGTAGGTATATAATATTTTATACAATCGCAGGAATGGCTCAAATATATTGCCACAGGATTGATTTAAGAAATATTAAATTAATGGCCACAGGTAGAAAGATAGGCAGTCCGCATTTGGCTGCTAGAAATTAGAACCCAACTGCAAAATTGTATTGCATATGTGTTGTATATGTATATGCATTGGAACTGCAACTTGCTGGTAGGAAGTAGCTGACCACATTATAATATGAAGGTAGCTATTGATTTTAGACTGATTTATTAAGTACTTCATTTGTTTCAAAAAGATCAACTGCTGATCTTGACGCCTGACGGATCTTCTCAGCAGAATCTGCATTCCGAACCGTTATGTAGTAGAATCTTGACGTGTCATAAGAGCCACAAGTATGGACTAAGTACATGAAATAAATAATTTGTATTTATCTAAACTTAAAATTACCTATATCAGTTTTTGATAACGGTGACCATCACTTCGTCAGTAATCACCAATCAGTATCAGTCGCTACTCGCTAGCCTATATAAAAAACGTTTATTTCAAGGTCTTCTAATGAAAAGCGGCTACAAATTCTGACTACTCAACCTTTAAATGCTGCAATTAACTGCGTGTTCAACGAGCATAAATGGGAACATTTCCTGAACTAAATTGGGTATAATGAGCGTGGGGCGAGGCGGCGAGGGTTGCGCGGGCGCAGGCACAGGTGCGGCGCGCGTGCACGCTGCCTGCCGCCTCAGCCGCCTCATGCCTGCCCTCGGTCCACATGACGTGACGGGTGCCTAATTGCGTACGTGCAATTATTACAAACTGCGATAGCGTGTTAAGCTTAAGCTAGGTACAAATAACGAAATCGTATATTATCGACTTGAAGTAATATTAATATAGCTTTTGAGAAATCGCATTACTTACGTATAATATTTTTTCTAAGTGTAGGTAGGTATTGTAAGTTGTTGGTGAGCTGTATTTTAAAATAAATTATTAACGACAGGACCCACTCTCTAATGATCTCATAGCCATAAGACATTGTTATGGATTGTTTGCGCTGCAATGCAGGATAGAGCGCAGCGGAGACCAATCTTAAATCAATACCACTAGTGAAGATGATGTTTTTCATTTTGTGGGTTCCTTACATTTATAATGGAAAAGCCACCGAATCTTTATAACGTCATTTTGATGTCCATGAGTAGGTAGTTTTTCAAAAACGGCAGAAAGTCTTTGTTTTCCTCTCTCCCACACTCTCCAGAGGTATCATCCAGCCCCTCTAGAAAAATTATGTGTCGTATCTATTCTCTTTCTATGATCGTTAACGCTTAAGAGCAGGTCTTCCCAAAGTTTTTTTTTCGCGCCTCTCTTCTTAAAGGATAGGAGCCTAGTTGTGATTAAAAGTTTTGGGGACCCCTGCTTTCCTCCCCTGAGGAAGCGATCTTAAAAGCGATTATAATATGGTAGCCAAGTCGACACAACGTTCTCGATCGCTCATTCGCTCCACGGTTTAGAATGAGCGATCGAGAACCTTGTGTCGATTTGGCTACCATTTAATCGTTTCTAAACAATAATTTCTATTCTATTACATTTCTACATATTTCTATTATTATTTAGTAGGTACAATTTCTAGCGTCTGTACTGTACATATCTAGGCGAAAAAAAGTGTAAGCATTTTCAGTCACATACGTCACGTCCGCCTTTTCTATAGTGTAGACATAGTGGTGAGAGATGGCGTTGATTCAAGGTAATGTCGTAGTTTTTTCTATTATATATTCTGTGGTAATGTATTAATTGAAGATAATAGGTACCTAGGTAAGTACAGTACCCGGCGATATACATTGCACATCGGCCTTTGGAATAAAACGCTATTCTATTCTATTCACAGTTCGACTGCATTTTTTTTATATATATGTTACGTGATGTGCTCGCCGATTGTGAAGAGATTTCAGTAATTACTAGATACGTGAATTTCTGGCTAGCTTTCCTTGCAATAGAATAGAAATAGCGTTTTATTCCAAAGGCCGATGTGCAATATATATCGCCGGGTACTGTACCTACCATAATATTATGATTTATTAAAAGGAACTTCGTTAAAACTCATGCATTTTTTTATATCTTGTAGCTATCTAAGTAGGTAATTCTCCGGGATTAGGTGTTCATCTGTTACAAATTACAATAAGTAATATGTAAGAGACTTGTAAGTATTAGACTATGTAAGTATTAGGCAAGTAGGTATGGACCTATCAGATATATACCAACCCAACATTTTCTCTTCTCGGTAGGAAGGTTGTATCAAAATCACCTCTTATTCGAGATAGATTGATTAGATTATTATTGATTTTTAGATATAGATACGAGATTTTAGTTAATTAACTATCTCAAGGTAAAATTAAAATTAAATCAATATTTGAAAAGAAATTCTAAACATTTATTTACATTATTATCACAATATTTTGCATTTAAACATTTTTAGTAATATTTACCTATACTTACCTACTAATTTAGGTACTTTACATAAAATCAAAAATCTTAAAATTAAATAACATTAGTTACGTAATAATATCAAGTGAACAAAAACATTCCAGGTTTTTAAAAACTTGTAGAAGTAGATAAACAAGTAAGTAGATGTCAGAAAAGAAATTACAAAAATATTATGTACCTACTTACTTAGGTAAATAGTAAAAAACTCGTAAGTACATTTTAAAAGGGGTTCTTCTTCTTCTTCTTTATCAACCGATAGACGTCCACAGCTGGACAAAGGTCTCTTGCATGGACTTCCACAGGCCTCGGTCTTGCGCCGCCTGAATCCAGCGGCTCCCTGCGACTCGCTTAATGTCGTCGGTCCACCTGGTGGGGGGTCTGCCAACACTGCGCTTCCCGGTGCGGGGTCGCCACTCCAGCACCTTGGGACCCCAACGACCATCAGCTCTTCGAACTATGTGCCCCGCCCATTTCCACTTCAGTATCGCGACTCGCTGAGCTATGTCGGTGACTCTGGTTCTCCTACGGATCTCCTCATTTCTGATTCGATCCCGCAGGGATACTCCGAGCATAGCTCTTTCCATCGCACGCTGAGCGGTCCTGAGCCTACTTATGAGGCCCTTAGTTAGCGACCATGTCTCGGATCCGTAAGTCATCACTGGCAACACGCACTGTTCGAAGACTTTAGTCTTCAGGCACTGAGGAATTTTGGACGAAAAGACATCTCGGAGCTTCCCGAACGCTGCCCAGCCGAGTTGGATTCGGCGGTTGATCTCTTTCTCGAAATTGGACCTACCTAGAGGGACTGTGGGTCCCATAATACATCGATGGGGTCCCAGGTAAATATGTATACTCGTCGACAATTTCGAGTGCAGAGTTCTCAACAATTACTGGGTGGAGTGGTGCATGAGCATTGGACATGATTTTCGTCTTGCTCATGTTCATTTTCAGGCCCACCTGTTGAGAAACCCTGCTGAGATCGTTGAGCATTGTACTGAGGTCTCTCAGAGTCTCTGCCATGACTACTATGTCATCGGCAAATCGCAGGTGAGTGATGTACTCGCCGTTTATGTTGATGCCAAGCCCGTTCCAATCCAGAAGCTTAAAGACGTCCTCCAACGCAGCGGTAAAGAGCTTCGGGGAGATAACGTCTCCCTGTCGCACTCCACGCTGCAAGTGGATTGGCCTCGTAGTCTGGTCCTGTATACGTACTGACATTGTGGCGTTTTCATACAAGCACTTCAACACTTGGATATATAAAAGAGGTTGTTTTTAAACAACCTCTTTATGCAAGTAAATAACTAGTCATAGAGTAGATGTACCTACCTATTAATATTGTAAGAGATAAAGGTAGGTATAAAAATTATAAAAGTTTAATAAATGAGAATGTTTGATACCTAATTACCTACCAGCTATGAGTTATGCTGAACAATCGACGTAGGTAGAGGTACCTACCTAGGTCTTTCTAGACATCTAACTTAATCTACCTACGTGATTCTAATCACGATTTATTATATTTACTACATCTACACAAGTCTTATTTGCAATTTTTTTATAAACAATTATTACTAGGCATATATAACATTATTAAATACTTAATTATTTATTTGAATATGCCTAGTCGTAGTTCGTAAATATTATGATAAGTTAGATAGACCGTAGACGTATAGGTAATCGTCGTAGCTAAATGGTAAAGTTAATCAGCTAATGAGAAATGACATTCCTAACAGATACTTAGATAGGTAGGTATGGGTAGGTAAGTTTCCAACAATTTTACATGACGTACCTAGGTTAGATGTACCTACTTAGTCAGTAGTCAGTATAGTCACCAATTAATTATTTTAAGGTTGAAGCAGTAAATATTCTTAGAGAGTAGAGACTATATCTCATCTCTATACTCGGTAAGTATCGTGATTCACGAACATGATCATACTGCAGAATTATAGATAGTATTTTGGTGATGAGTTATTTTTTACTTACTTCTAATAAAATAGGTATTTTACTTGTAGATAGATAATAAGCTTTGGATATCGTGTAATTATTTTTTACACGGTAGGTATGTAATTAAATTACAATTTGAGCATGTCCTTAGGAAATAAGAGCGCCTTGAGAATGAGGCTTGATGTGGACAGGATGCGGCGCGTGCGGATGCGCCGGGTGGGCCGCGTGCGGCGCGGGCGGCTGGCGCGCCTGGTGGCAGCGCTGCGCGTGCACTTGCGAGTGGGCCCGGAGCTCCTCGCCGTGCTCCCGGTACGCGCGCTGCTTATCCTCAAAATCCCGCAACCGCTGGTTATAACGTTCTATTTGGTCTCGCAGCGCGGCGTCCTCGATCGCGGCGCGCTCCTCGTCGAGCTCCAAGCAGCCGGCCCCGTCCAGACGCTCCAAGTCGATCCAGCCTCGCCACCGCACACAGACACCGTTCATTATAAATCGGGATACTATATGGGCCTGAGAAACAAAAGAGAAAACATCACGCTATAGTTATTAATGACTTGGCGACCTTCTTCGAACTCCGGCAAAAAGTTGGAGCAAAAAATCATGTTTGGAGGTAGGTGGCAAATTATTGGCAAAAAAGTTTAGTTATAAAAACAAGGCAAAGATAAAAGTTTAGTTAGTACCTACCTAGTAATAGGTATCTACGCCTTGGTACATAAGTAATATGATAATAATTGAAAAATTGAAAGCTAAAATACCAATGATATTTACTTAAATGATTTCATGGACATAGCATGAAAAATGACGGACTTTCATGCAATCATTTTTCCCCTTTTTATCCCTTTTTGGGAGTAGAAATTTAAAAACTATAATATGAAACACGTGCTTCTTTTTTTTATTAAAAGCTCAAATACCAAGTTTCATGGATATAACGTGAAAGAAGACGGACTTTCATACAAATTTTAATCCCCATTTTAACCCCCTGGGGGGTGGAATTTCAAAAAATCCTTTCATAAGTCTGTAGGTGCCCATCACTTCATAAAAGGAGCCTAGGTACTATCAAAATTTTAAGTTTCTCTTTTGATTTCTACTCCTATGGTGCTGTGCAATTGTGTAAGTATTTAACAGAGTATTTAACAGACATGGAGCTATAGGTAGTACATAAATTTAAGATCATTAGAATAAGTTAATTAGAATAAGGTTGACGTTTTTAATCAAATAAATTTTATGTTTGACATTCTAATAAAATAAATCGATAGTACATCCTCGAAATTCCACTGAGCACTTACTTTTATGAAAGTTTGTTATAGTACCTAAGTAGCTCTTTATTTCTACACATAAACTTAGAATAAGAATTTTTAAATATTAGGTAATTTGCATGCCTATCCGGCAGATTGCCAGCATCTTTATTATAATGTAACACCATTGTACTACTCAATCTATGCAAATAAATGATTTGATTTATTGATAGATCAGTCAGTCAGGACAAGTCTTTTTATGTGTAGAATATATTTCTTGCCTATATTAACTAGATACGTACCTACCTACCTATCGTGCCGATTTCACCAATGCAATGCAATGTCGAACGACGCTTATCCGAAGAATAAATTGGGCGTTCGGGCAGTTTTTGCTGTCAAAATTTACGATCGGATACAATGATCGGATAAGACTTATTTTACGTTGGTGTAAAATTATTATGATCTAGAGATAGAATAAACAATAAACTGTACGAACGCATTACGAACAATTGTAGGTACATATAATTAGGTCGTATTTATGTACATACGTACCTAAATGAAACTAGCTATAGGTACGCCACTACTATACCTACTTGTATATTATTTTTATATTTGCACCGAATGCTATGTAGTTATGTTCGTCTACGTACCTAAGTACCAACCTAGGTACCTATCTAGTACCTACCTATCTACCTACTTATACCGTTTTATACCACTGTAGGCCTATCTACTAGTGCAGCGTCAGAAATCTCTACAATGTAACTACATACATATTATGTCATTTATCATCACTACATATTAAAAAACAAAGTCCCCCGCCTCGTCTGTCTGTTTGTCTGTTCACGATAAACTCAAAAACTACTGAACGGATTTTCATGCGGTTTTCACCAATAGATAGGGTGATTCACGTGGAAGGTTTAAGTGTATAATTTGTTAAGGTTTTGTGTAAATTGGTTGAAATATGACGATAAATGTTGACAATGTCGGAAAAATTCAAACCGCCTGGGAGCTTTCATCGAATGCCTGTGCTGCCTTTTTTCAGGATTGACCTCTATCCTCCATTGGCGGAACAAGCGGCCTAGGCTGGCTTACCGCTTTCTGGAGTCGAGCTTTAATGACATTTCTGTTTTTGTCTGATGAGTAAAGAGCGGTGTCATCCGCGAACTGGGCTATGCTAACATAAGGGGATCTGGGAATGTCGCTGTTGAACAGCGCGTATAAAAGCGGGGAGGGAGCCCGAAGTCGAGCGATACTTCTTTTATAAGCCTACGTATTGTTCAATATGCTGTTCAAGGTATAAATTATGGAACATTCCAAGGAGTTTGCAAAGTATAGGCGTAATTATATGCTCTCCTACCCGTGCGAAGCCAGGGTGGGTCGCTAGTAGTTTTATAAATAATAATTTTAACCTTAGTGAAATTTTGCGTTCCGGGCTCTCCTTACCTATTCTATCAAGCAACAGAAGGCAAGCGGGGCTCATCGCGTGCTCGGTTGGTTCGGTAATTGTACCTACCTACCGGTATTCTCCTCATACAGGATAGTAATTGTAGGTATCTGATGTAAATGATACAAATACAACAACTTTTTATTTTGTGAACCTTTTTAGAAAAGTTAATAATAGCATTCCATTCCATATTCCATGTAGTACCTACCCATAACCTACGGCAACCATCTGTTTCGAGCTGGTGAAAGGTTCAAGTTCGATTGAAAAAAGTGGCCAAATTATTTTAGTACTTAGTAAGTACCTACCTACCTACTGAATTTTCATGCCTTCAACTGATTATTTATTATCATAGACTTATTATATTTACAACTGTAAGTTTATTATCGTCTACTATGCCTCATCATCATCATCATCTCAGCCTGCGGACGTCCACTGCTGAACATAGGCCTTTCCCAGAGAACGCCACCACACCCGGTCCTCAGCCTTCCTCATCCAGCCACTTCCCGCCACCCGCTTTATATCGTCAGTCCAACGTGCTATGGAGGGCGCCCCACACTACGCTTAGGTACTTGTTCGCGGTCTCCACTCTAGGAATTTTCGGCCCCAACGGCCATCGCTTCTGCGACAAGCATGGCCTGCCCACTGCCATTTCAGCTTGCTAATGGTTTGAGCTATGTCGGCGACCTTGGTTCTCTTACGGATCTCTTCATTCCGAATCCTGTCCTTAAGAGAAACTCCTAACATAGCCCTCTCCATAGCTCTCTGAGTGACTTTAAATTTGTGGATCAAGCCTTTTGTTAGTGTCCACGTTTCAGCGCCATAAGTGAGGACGGGAAGGACACATTAATTGAAGACTTTCGTCTTCAGACATTGAGGTATTGACGATGAGAAGACCTGACTTAATTTTCCAAATGCCGCCCAGCCCAGCCGTATCCTTCTGTTGGCTTCTGTGTCGAACTTTCGACTACTATGATGCGGTATGCCTAACATTTAAAAAACTTTAAACCCTCAGAGTAAGTATTAGTAGGTTTACTCTGAGTTTAAACCTAAGTAGTAGGTAGGATAAGTTCCTCTATCGGGTTTATAACTAATTTGGTTTGCGCGACACTTAAGTAGCTACAATTTACAAAACAATTTCATGATTTAATGATCATACAACACAATAAATAGGCATAAACTATAAACCTTATTATGTTTGATTTACACATTCGGTGGTAAAGCGATGCTGCTAACGAGAGACGACGCCGCGCCGCCGCCGCGGCGGCCATGTTGGTGGGCGGGCGTGGCGTCCCGACGCCCTCCAATCCTACAGGAGCTTTTCAATTATTGATTTCAGTCGGGAAATTCACCCCTCTTATACAAAGTTACGTAGCTATCAAATGTTCGGATTTTGAGGGCTCCGTAGTTTTCAATTTATCTAGGTAGTTGGTACTTAACGTTATTATTTTTCATAGTGCGATGCGATTATCTGCTTTCACCATAATTAAGAACATCCTAGGTCTAATAAAGTAATTCATTCAGATTTAGTAAGCACTTAATCCGGATTACAATTAAACGTAGGGTAGACTGGGTACGGTTGTAACGGGGTACGGTTGAAACAACTCAAATATTTCCAAAACTATATACAACACAGGAAGGGGTACAAGGGGAGAGGCACGCGGATTTCAAGTCCCAACATGATTCCCAGTGTTGCGTCGCACTCTGCGCACTTATTACGTTTAAACGAAAGCTCATTGTGTTTTGTCAACCAAAAGTAAGTATTTTTGATGAATTTCTTTACGATATAGCGTGACTACCAATATAATTTTCATATTTGAGTATTAACATACACAATTGTTGTATATTAGAGATTATAATAAGCTGGTTCGTTTTTGTATACGTTATTAGGCCTCATGCCTGTGTCTTTTTTATTGCCAAAATAGGTGGTGGGTACGGTTGTAACGATTTTCATGGGTAGGGTTGTAACATTAGTTTTATTTTATTTATGCATTGCAGATGCATAGGAAACGCGTAAGAAAGACTTCAAGAGGTGAAAGCGACATATTGTTGTACAAGAACGCCTATTATGAAATGAAATTTGTGGCATCTTTGAGGAAAACTGCAGAGAAATACGGCATTAATTTATTATGTCACTATTAAGAAAGAGAAAGGCAGTGAATGAAGATGAACATGACCAAGTAAAAGAAGTCAGCATGGACTATGTAGCTCATGACAGATTTTTCACAGAGGATCAAGAGCGTCTATTGGCAAAATACCTGATTCGTTGTGCAGACATATACAAGCAACAAGAATTACACCCAGACAATTTATCAACAATGTAGAAACCAACGAATAAGCTATTGCACCAAACCTTGAACCGCACATATTTTCTAAAAATTCTGCTGTTTCCTATTCCATCCACAAGCAGAACATTTGAGTTCGCACCTGAGGCATTACTGCCCTTCCTCAAAGCTCCTCCTAGGAAAATAAGAACCAGAGGTTGAAAAACCAAAAAATCGGCAATTTACACAGATGGAAAAAAGCTGTTAGATGAGAATATGCAGAGCGGCAGAAAAAAATATATTGAAAAATAAGAAAACGAAGAAAAACGTATTTGAATCTAGTGGCAAGACAAACCAACGCAAAGGGAAAGGTGAAGATAAAAAAAAACATTTAATACACCACCAGATTCTTCAAAAGATGAAGAATATTTATTGCTTTCTTTGCCTGGAAATATAATAATTAGAGATTATGTTCGTTTGGTGAGACTGATTGAGTACCGATGTAGATAAAGGGGAAAAATTATCTATTTTTGTTAATTTATATTGTGTAAATATGTTATTAAACTGTTAAAATGTGTCTAAGATATGGCGATATTAGGTTTAGGATATTACTTTTTAGCGTTTTTAAATAGTAAAGCTGGTTTAAATACTTCAATTCTGTATTGTTTCTGCTTGTTACAACTATCCCCCATCACTGTTACAACCGCCCCTGGTATGGGGTCGATTGTAACAATCGCATACGCTCAATAAAACTACTCATTGCTGCTAAATTGTTTCACCTGTGCATGTGATTTTGATATTCAATTAAAGAAAAATAACCTAGCTTTTATCTCAAATGCTATAACCGTTGTTTATAGCAATATTGGCAATGCTGTGGGTGTTCAAAGGGAAATTGTTACAACCGTACCCAGTCTACCCTACCTAGCTACCTATTATGAATCGACTTAGCATTTTCATAGACAATTATGCAAAAGTACCTACTGATTTCAAACAGATTATTAAAGAAAATATCTGCAAAAATTTATGAGATTTGTTTTAACATACCTACCTATCTACCTGTATAGTTAAAAATAACTAGCTCTAATACAATCGACATAAATAGGTATGTACCTACATAAGGACAAGATTGTTGTCAGATAGGTAACTCTGTGGAAAGTCTGGAAACTCTGTGAAACGTTTAAAATGGCAAAAGCTTCGATTTCGATATTCACAAGAATTCAGTGCTTCTCTCTTGCCCTAAGATTGTAAAAATTATTAAGTACTTAGTTCATAAGCGAACTAGTCAAATTGTTAACTGGCGCAAGATTATGAACTAAGTAGTCGAACAGTATCGGTTAGTTTATAATTTAGCGTACGTAAAATTGTAAACTACAATAGGGTGACCACCACTGACCATGTGCCAAAAAGTTAAAATAACTGACATTAGAAATTGTTTATTTAAGTAATTTAAAATATAACATTATTATTTTTATTTGGTAATCACGTGCTTGCTGCCTAAAAACGAAATGCTAGCGCCCCGACTCCACGCAGTCTTGTCTGCCCTACCCCTGGAGTGTTTTTTAAAGCGCGGAGCTAGAAGCTTGCGAAGGAGGTCCTGAACGAAGGTCGAGTAGGTGAAGCGGAATGAAGGACCGACGGAGCGAGTCTTCTGGCGCAGCCCATTTGATTTGTACTAACACTACTAGTACTGTGTTGCATTACAAACGCAGTTATTTACAAATCAAATGTGCTACTCCAGAAAACTCGCTCCGTCGCCCCTTCATTCAGCTTCACCTACTCGACCTTTGTTTCGCTACAGAGGTTGCCGGCTCGCTTCTCTCGCCACCTCCCCCCTTCGCTCCACTCGGCGTCGTAGGCTCGCTTCAGGACCTCCTTCGCGAGCTTCTGGCTCCGCGCTTTAAAAACACTCCAGAGATAGGGCAGACAAGACTGCGTGGAATTAGTTTTTAGGTAATATTAGAAATTATGATTTTTATTAGTAAAACATATCTTATTATCATTACCCAATAGGACTTTATGTAGGTATACCTATAATGCTCGGGCAATATCATCGCAGTCCAGAACTCATGGTCACCCGAGCTTAGATATATTTCACAATTTTACGCCAGTTTACAACCTGACAAACTACTTACTCGTTTGTTTCTAACAATTTTCACAATCTTACGGTGACATCTCAAAAGAGTTTCTATCGATTAACCGACCTATACCTTCATAACTTTAAAAGCTTCGTAAGGGTAAGGGTTTGCCGTTTGATAACTACTGACATTCAGGATTAAATATAAGTATTCATATACAGTTTAACGTTAAAAAAACTTTGGTAAGTATGAATGAACCGTTCGTTATCAACAAATCTAACTGAAATAATGTGAATCGATATCTACTTATTTTTTTAATACTAAGGGTTGATTTCGTCGAGTGACGCTTACCTAACCGAGGAATAAATTGGGCGTTCTGGCAGATTTTTTATTGAAAATCTGCCAAAAATATCACGCTCGGATAATACTTATTTTACAATGTCCTAAAAAAGGATCCAGAAAAGTCTACACATGAGGTCTACATTCAACTTTGATAAAACTCATAAAGTAGGTAAATAATATGTAGGTAGGTAGGTAGGTACCTACCTCCTACCTACTTATAAAATTACAAAATAGATATAGGTATATAAATCAAATTGTTTCGTTGCACAATATCATACTTACAATTGCCTTTTCCGTTTAATAAAATAGTTTTCGAGATGAGGGCTCGTGCACACTCGAGTGTGCTGTTAAATGAACCGAGTGTAAATAAATATAAGTATTCATAGTATAGGAGCGCAGCAGGCCGCCTCGACGTAACGAAGGGGCTAAATTCAATCAAATAGTTCATCAAATGGGCTCCCTCTATGCATTTCTGGTACCTTTCTATAAAAGAGTAGATAATGTTGCGAGATAAAAAGTAACAAAGCGTGTTTAGGTAACCTATATTTTTAGGATTCCGGGCTAAAATGGTAAACAAGGAATTCTCATCCGTCTGGCACCGACCATTTGATAGTCTGATCTGTCTGTCACAAGTTCACATGTCACAGCTTTAAGATATCGACCTGTTACATGGCCACTTTCTCCTCATGCTGGGACTAGAGGGAGAGTCTGACTTTCCTTTGACAGATGTAGGTACCTACCTAATTTTAAAATAATGGTCTAATCTATAGGGTCTATAAGGTAGATGATGACTCAACGAAAAGTCTTATCCGAAACTATGTCGCCCGGAGTGTGCATTTTTTGCATTCGTCTACCGAGTGAGACGCGACTGTAACCGTGTAATATACCTAAGTAAGTTTGCCAAAGACTTTTAAAATACTTAGGTCTAAAAAATAATTTCTAGTCTATAATGTCATAATAGTCAACTCAATAATAATTTAAATCATAAAGACGCCCGTTTTTCTTAGAATTCATTAGTTGTCCACCTTCACTGAATTAGCGTCACTCCATTACCCAGAGTGTGACTCACGTAATGTTGTAATTTGTATGTAGGTGATCTGCTAAGTTAAAGTTATCTTTCCAGAAATACAAAATAGACTTAGTAAAGGAATGTGAAAATGGAATTAGTTTATTGGAGTAGGTAAGTAGTAGGAGTAGCAGTGGCGTAACTATACCGTTCGAGGCCGGTGACAAAGTATAAATCAGATGGGATACTCTACCACCCTTAAAAAGAAGCTCAGCCAACGTTAAATTGAAAACGGATGGGGGGCCCTTTCCGGCTGGCCCGTGGCGTATTGGCTGTTGCCTAAATACCACCCTGTAGTTACGCCCGCGCCACTGAGTAGTAGTGTGTAGTACTACACCCTACTTTGTACCTACTATATATATATATATATAGTTAAAATCTTGTACGGAACCCTTCGTATGCGGATCCGGCTCGCACTGGGTTTTTTATTTGCTAAATGATTTAACCATTACTGATAAAAAGTAGAGTTGCCGCGAATAGTCGCTATTATTCGGTATTCAGCATTATTCGACATTTATTTGCTATTCGTCGAATACCGAATAATAAAGTCTATTATTCGACATTCGGCGAATAGTTGTCTCAAATATACTATTCATGGAAATTAAACCAATCATGGAAAATATTACCACAATAGTTTTTATATAATTTTTGGTAGAAATAAGTAATTGTCCATTTTTAGGGTTCCATACCAAATGGTAAAAATGGAACCCTTATGGTGAGACTTTCTCCGTCCGCCTGTCCGTCCGTCTGTCATAGTCGATTATTGCAGTAACTATTAAAGCTATCGACATGAAATTTGGCATAGTTGTGTATAATAGTGGCCCAAAATCATTGGAATAAAGAAAAATCGAAAATTATTTTTAGTTTTAATAAAAAAAGGGGGAAAATCGGGGGTTTGAAATTTCAAAGTAAAATAACTATACCGAGTGGGGTATCATATGAAAGGCCTTTACTTGTCCATTCTAAAACAGTTTTTTATTTATTTCTATATATAATAGTTTTTGAGTAATCGGCCAAAATGTCGAAAAAAATACCGTCCCCCCCCCCCCCTTATCTCCGAAGTTTACCGATCGAAAAATCTGAAATAATTAAGGTCAATAGAGGTTTATGTATATTTTACAGGAAAAGTAAAATCAACGCGAAAATTATTTTAGTTTAATTAAAAAAGGGGGAAAATCAGGGGTTTGAAATTTCAAAGTAAGATAATTATACCGTGTGGGGTATCATATGAAAGGCCTTTACTTGTGCATTCTAAAACAGTTTTTTATTTATTTCTAGATATAATAGTTTCTGATTAATCGGCCAAAATGTCGAAAAAAATACCGTCCCCCCCCCGTCCCCCGTCCCCCCCCCTTATCTCCAAAGTTTACCAATCGAAAAATCTGAAATAATTATGGTCAATAGAGGTTTATGTATATTTTACAGGAAAAATAAAAGCAACGCGAAAATTATTTTAGTTTGATAAAAAAAGGGGGAAAATCGGGGGTTTGAAATTTCAAAGTAAGATAACTATACCGAGTGGGGTATCACATGAAACGCCTTTACTTGTGCATTCTAAAACAGTTTTTTATTTATTTCTATATATAATAGTTTTTGAGTAATTGGCCAAAATGTCGAAAAAAATACCGTTCCCCCCTCTTATCTCCGAAGTTTACCAATCGAAAAATATGAAATAATTAAGGTCAATAGAAGTTTATGTATATTTTACAGGAAAAATAAAACCAACCCTCTAACTAGCATAGTTTTTTTTATATCTAAATATATAAAAGGCAAAGGTGACTGACTGACTGACTGGTCTATCAACGCACAGCTCTAACCACTGGACGGATCGGGCTGAAATTTTGCACACAGATAGTTATTATGACGTAGACGTCCGCTAAGAAATGATTTTTGAAAAATACAACCCCAAGAGGGTTAAATGGGGGTTGAAAGTTTGTATAAAGTCCGTCATTTATCTAATTACTTTTCATGTAATATCCATGAAACTTTAATTTTTGGGCTTTGGATAAAAAAATAAGAAATGCGTGTCTCGCAAATTTTGAAAATTCCACACCCAAAGACTTCAAATAGGGGATGAAAATTTGTATAAAAGTCCAGATTTTTAAGTTAATTTTCAAATAATATCCATCAAACTTGGTACTTTAGCTTTCATCTTCTAAATATATAAAAGGCAAAGGTGACTGACTGACTGACTGACTGGTCTATCAACGAACAGCTCTAACCACTGGACGGATCGGGCTTAAATTTTGCACACAGATAGTTAAATATGACGTAGACGTCCGCTAAGAAAGGATTTTTGAAAATTCCAACCCCAAGAGGGTTAAATGGGGGTTGAAAGTTTGTATAAAAGTCCGTCATTTATCAAATTATTTTTCATGTAATATCCATGAAACTTTAATTTTTGGGCTTTCGATAAAAAATAATAAAAAGAAATACGTGTCTCGCAAATTTTGAAAACTCCACACCCAATTGGATTTTAATTATCAATAAAAATCTAACAACGTGAGCTAACCAACCGCTAAGAAACCATTTTTGAAAATTCAACCTCTAAGGGGGTAAAATAGTTGTTTGAAAAATCGATCTTAACGTGGGCGAAGCCGCGGGCAAAAGCTAGTTAACAATAAACCCCTACAAACAAAGTTAACGATAAATAAGCAAATTAATATAATATCATCGTTTTACTTTTACTTTTGGAGTATGGAACCCTCGGTGTGCGAGTCCGACTCGCACTTGGCCGGCTTTTTTAAAATCTGACGGGTATCGGGACACTGACGACATTACCAGCGTCTCCCTTATTCCCCGTAAAATAGGTAAGTATATAACGTACAAGAAAAGAGTTGCCAGCATTTAAAAATGTTAAATCAGTATAATATCAGAATAGACTGATTTCCTAACTTCATTTTCTTTTCTCATAACCTTAGAAAAAAATTAGATTACAGTAGGTAAAAAATTAATGATTCTACAAGCGTGATAGTACCATTCGATAACAAATAAACTATTTTTTATATTCCTATGTTAATGTCGAATAATAATAGCGAATTATTCGACGATTCGCCATACGGAATGGCGATTAATCGGTATTCGATTATTCGCTATTACAACTATTCGCGGCAACTCTAATAAAAATTAAAAGAAAATAAAAGCGCCTTTCTAATGACTTGTCCTTCTGACGATGCACATGACTCAACATCATTTCGAAAATGATTTCGTAAAAGTTTTTTTAAATACCTACCTAGGTATACTTACTTCGTTATGATGAATTTCGAGTACCTCAGCAAACCGACATGACATATTTTATATTACTTATTATACTTATCTATATTATTATTTTTTAATAATCTCATTTCACATTGAAAGGAGTCTAATAAAATCGAAAAGGTAGGTACTTCTCAGCTATTGCAATCCCAGAATACGGATTGTTTAAGGAATGTTGGTGGATGTTTTGGTTCTATATAGCTAATGCAAAATTTGAAAATGTCTTCTATCTAACGATTTAATTACATAGTATAAACTTAGGCTGAAACTTGAAGGGAAACCCTGAAATCGACAAAACAGACCTTCTATCTTGTTGTTTTCCAAGTTGGCATGTTACTGTTATATCGCGATCGTTTATTTTAATAAAAAGTGGCCATCCTACAGTTTGTGTTTTTCTCCCGGAATAATTTTTTATTAGGGCTTCGTACCAAAATGGTAAAAATGGAACCCTTATGGTGAGACTTTCTCCGTCCGTCCGTCCGTCCGTCTGTCACAGTCATTGGAATAAAAAAAAACGAAAATTATTTTTAGTTTTAAATTAAAATTATGAAAATTATTAATAGTTTTTGATTAATCGGCCAAAATGTCGAAAAATATACCCCCCCCTTACAAATACCCTTAAAAATAAAACCAACGCTCTAACTAGCATATAGTTTGTTTAATATTAACAATAAACCTATACAAACAAAGTTAACGATATATAAGCAAATTAATATATAATATTATCGTTTTACTTTTGGAGTACGGAACCCTCGGTGCGCGAGTCCAACTCGCACTTGGCCGGTTTTTTTAAAATAGTCCCGTGATATTGTATCCTCAAGACAAATTCACATTTAACTAGGAGATTGTAAAGGCATAAGCAATTGTTTGCAAATAATAATAGATATCTAATGATCAATTGATGTGCTTTGCATTTTACAGTTAAGTATGCCTAGCTGTTTCCAATTTTTAATAGGTAGATACCTACTTGAATTTAGTGTAACGCATACTGTTAACACCAGTGGTTAACACACTAGAATATTGTGTTAAATATAGACTTTTTACTTGGCTTGGAAAATCCAATCCTTGTTCATATTTGGAATTTGCAAACGCGATCACCTCGTATTAATTACACTATTCACTCACTGAAGACTACCTACACATATGTTATTCAAATTAAACATTATCGAGAAATTAATGCATTGACATGAGCCGAATCGTGTACACACTTACTTTAAATGTCGTTGTAACGTCATTAAGCGAAAGATTTCTTTCATTCGAACAGGTAAGGGGCTACGGAGCGTGACCGACACATTATGTTCGGTGTTACGACTTAATAATATTATTATATTTTTCATTAGTAGCAACTTTATTTATGTCTTAATTTTCGTTATGGAAATATGAGCGTGGACCGGATACGTGCGTTGATGACGTGCTATCAACGTCTAGTGTTGATGTCATGACTCATGAGGGGCCTTAATATCTACGTCGTTTATGATTCACATTAGAAGCATTAATTTAATTACAATTTCTTAATAGTTATAGGCAAGTATTTGAATTATATTTTTATGCAATCAGTATTCAGTAGCAACTTATGTTGATTCGGGTTTCGGCTAAGTGAAAGTCTAACTTGGTCACAAATGTTTCCGTACCTACTACCATCAATCAACAAAATAGGCATGAGGACAGTAACCAAGAATCAATGAAATTATCAGTTTATCTAATGAAATAGGATTCATCTTCTTCTTAAATATTTTATATAGGTACATATTGAAAAGGCAGGCAAAGGTGACTGACTGCTTGACTGATCTACCAACGCACAGCTCTAACCACTGGATTAAATTTGGCACACAGTTAGCTAATATGACGTAAGAATCTGCTAAGAAAGGATTTTTGAAAATTCCAACCCCAATAAAGTTAAATGGGGGGTGAAAATTTCTGTCATTTATCAAGTTATATACCTATCTATCCATGAATCTTTGTATAATGGACTTTAGATCCTTAATAATACATATTATAAATGCGAAAGTGTGTTTGTTTGTTGGCTTGTCCTTCAATCACGCCGTAACATGGATACGGATCGACGTGATATTTATAGCATGGGTATAGTTGAGGACCTGGAGAGTGACATAGGCCACTTTTATCCCGGAAAATCAAAGAGTTCCCGAGGGATTTGAAAAACTAAATCCACGTGGACGAAGTCGCGGGCATCGGATAATTAAAGATATAAGTACGTGTTTCACGGAAACTTCCATCCCCAAAGGCATCAAAGAGGGTATGAAAATTTGTATGAAAGTTCCTGATTTTTAGAGTTATTTTTCAAGTAATATCCATGAAACTTGGTACCTATTGTGGCTTTCAATTGAAAATAAAGAAGTCATATGTTTTACAGTTTTTGAAAATTCAACGTGCAATGAGGTTAAATGGGGGTGAAAGTTTGTATGAAAGTCGAACTTAGTGTGAGCGAAGCCGCGGGCTAGAGCTAGTGGATCCTTACTAATATTATAAGTGCGAAAGTATGTTTGTTTCTTGGTTTGTTGGTTTGTCCTTCAATCACGCCGCAACATGGCTACGGATCGACGTGATTTTTTGCATGGGCATATCTAGCTGTTGAGGACCTGGAGAGTGACATAGGCTACTTTTTATCCCGGGAAATCAAAGAGTTCCCGAGGGATTTTATAAATTAAATCCACGCGGACGAAGTCGCGGGCATCAGCTATAGTTATAAATAAATAAAAAACTGCGAGTCGGACTCGCGCACCGAGGGTTCCGTATTCCAGAAGTAAAAGTATTTAAGTAAAACGATAATATTAGGTATATTAATTTGCTTATTCATATATATTTTTTTGTTTTTATTAATCGTTAACTTTGATTATAGAGGTTTATTGTTAAATCAAAAAACTATGCTATGTAGAGCGTTGCTTTTATTTTCCTGTTAAATACCTATAATAAGTACATAATTATAAACCTCTATTGGCCGTAATTATTTCTGATTTTTCGATTGGTAAAGCTTTGTCTATGGTTGAATTTGATTTTTTAGGGTTGCTAGTTTGACCGGAATCGATTGTGTCGACAGGTACAGGCTGGCTACAAGCGTCCATAGGTCACTTGCCCCTATAGGTAAAGTCCTTTCATATGATACTCCACTCGCACCTCGGTAAATATAGTTATCATACTTTGATATTTCAAACCCCGATTTTACCCCTTTTTTGGAAAAAAAATCCAATGATGTTGAGCCACTACTATATACAACTATTCCTAATATGTCGATAGCCTTAATAGTTAGATACTAAAATAATCGACTGTGACAGACGGAGAAAGTCGCACCAAAGGTTCCATTGTTACTATCTTGTTAGGAAACCCTAAAAACTAAAGTATTTATTTTTCTATTTCGAGCGAGATTGATATTTAATTTCATAAAATAAAACTATAAAATACAGCAAGCCACCATATTGGATTGAAAACACCAAAAAGAGCATAGGTATACGTCACATCTACTGAGACTACTAAGGCAAAGAAGTGACGTCACCTACGACGCCATGATACCAGCGAGCGTTTCATTGGAAATTGAAATGGCAATTTTGAATCTACAAAACCTTTTTTTTGCCGAAGTAAGATATTTATTTGAAATAATTATTAATACTTCCGAACATCATCCAACAGTTTTTAAAATCGGTAATCTTGTCTATTCCCGCCCTGTGGTGGCTGGTGCCCTTATACCCACTTTACCGGGTTTTAGCCGGAACGGAGTCCTCCTACCTTTCCAGATTCCTTCTGAAAGTCGCAGCCCCGGTTGTTGTAGGGCGAGTGGTCGAACACGAGCTGCAGGTTGGTGCCGGTGCCCGTGAAGGCGATCTCCGTGTGCCCCTCGCGGCAGCCGCTCGTGAAGCGCATCTGCCGCTCCTCAGGCGGCCGGTCGCGGTACCCCGTGTACCGCACCTGTGGAGCCGTCCCAGCGATTAACGCTAATTGCTTTGTACACAACTACACACTTGGTGCAGCTACCTACCTTTTTATCAAACTTTGTTTATTAAATCTTAAGGCGTATTAAATAAGCAATACAATATAGAGTTTATAGGTACCCCTCTTTGCCCGCGATTCGTCCTTGTGGAGTTTATTTGTTAGATATTCCGGGACAAAGAGGTAGCCTATGTCATTCGGTCCTCAAATAAGTACCTACTTATGATTATACACTTACTGAAATTTTAAGATTAATTTTCTCCCACTCCCAACCATTAAATTAGTAAAAAATATTTTCAACATCCTATGTGTCTGCCTCTTTTTACTACGAAATCCAGTAGGTATAGGTGCGTAAGTTACGTTTTAAGTCTAATTATTTATTATTTAATTTAAATTTGAAAATTATTCATAAAATTATTTATTGTTAATGTATCAGTAGGTAGGTAGGGAATTGCTAAAAGGAAAAAGCTTGGCATGTATCCAATATCCTTCCTTTACAAACGCTCGATTTCATACAAGTAGGTACATAATGAGTAGATTTCATACTTATTTTCCTGTTAACTGTCAATACATATTTTTTAGCAACATATCATTGATGGATGCTAAACTAGGATTTACCTACTTACCTCACTTTCTCGACTCAGCCTTTTAAACAAATCATCAGATTCAAATTTAGCTTTCTGATCAGGAACAACGCGCGGCATTTTGAAGATAAACCGCGGTTTCGGCTGCTCGTACAGTCCGATAGAGTCGAATGGTAACATTCCTGCCAAGGCAGCTGGATCACTCATTGCATGCATAACACGATTTCTGCTATCACAGGGCTTCACTAACCAACATCACTTCTCAAAGCCCTAAACTGACTCGATTCAAAATTTTGTACTTAAAATTTGACTTAGAATCGACAATTACACGACTCACGTTTACGACAGTCGAACACTGAATGAGCGTCGGAAGTAGTATCGACTATCGACTGTCGACTCAGGACAGTTTTCATCAGGGCGGAGCGTCGAGCTGGTGGGGCGGCATAGGGCCAATAACAGTGCGTTCCGAGGCCGCCTCTCCGAGCCCGACGCCTTCTTTGTGTAATTTCGGGAGCTTTCGGGCGGAAAGAGGGTTTTCACCCCTCGACATGTTTCAAAATAAATACTGTAAGTAACAAAGCATATGAATGTTTAATGATGGGCATTATGCTCTTTCGACGTTTCGAGTGTTTTATATACATGTATGAGGCCTTTTGTTCCTTTGTAGCGAGATGAATGTGTCTTATGTATCTAGTAACGAGTTTTATTAGGGGAGAATGATCCCAGGATCCGATAATGTCGAAATCCGATATTTTTACTACCTACTTACATTGTTAATATTTTGCTAATAATAGGATACTAAGTAATCGACCCAAGTGCTACGTATCCTACTTACGTACCTACCTATCTACCTACTCGTTGAAATTACTGTACCTACTCATTTAAGTAGGTACACACCCCTGTACGGATAGGGAAAAATCTTCACGATAGACATAGATAGATAACTTTATCACTTTAAGGATATCGCTATTCGCTTGCCTTTACCTACCTAAATCGACAACAATAGGCGTCCTTGTTTAGAAATGTAAGTAGGTATCAAATGTTGTTAAAAGTAGATATTATCATGAATGTTTCAGTTAGTGATCACTTGCCGATAATGGAGTGTTTATAAATGTCGCCTTTGTTGTTAAATTTTACCTAGGTATACAAAAACTAACGCTTTTAAGTTGCCGAAAGCGATATGGGTACCTAGGTACCTTATATAGGTATTATTCGCACGGTACTTACGGTAGTTCGCACTATAATATTAACACAGCCACAGAAATTAGAATTTAGATGTTAGGTATCTAGTGGGTTCTACTGGGTACCTAGGTACCTAGTTACCTACCTGGGATGATACTTACCTACACAGTAAAATGTCTAGCAAAACATAAAGGAATGGGTAGAGATAAGATAAAAGATTATTATAGGATTTCTACTCTCTAATTAGTTTATCTCGGATGAAACTTGGGTAGGTACTAGGTAGGTAGGTACTTATCATCGCATATATTGGTACATAAGTAGGTAATATAGATATCCATATAGTTAATGTAGGTAATATACCTATGTAGGTAAGTACCTACCTAATATGCATAGGGTGTTTTTATTGAGAAAATACCTAATTGCCATAATATCCCACTTATTGTTATACGCAGGTAAGTCCTTATTGTGCCTATGAAAAATTGAGAATCTACACCTACTAAGCTAATTATTCTCTACCTTTGCAAATACTTATACAATAGGTATACATACCCACTTCATTTAAATCTCTGAGAGCTTTAGTAATTTTACTATTCCTTATTCGTAGCAAGCAAAATAAATACTTACGTGAGGTCGCAACTCCTTAATAATCCACAAAACAGAATAAAAATGTTGACTCTACAATGCACAATTGCAATTGTGCATTGTGGAGTCAACATGTCCTGGAGGTGACATACCTACCTGCCTACCTACTTAGGCCGGAAAATCAAAGAGTTCCAACGGGATTTTTAAAAACAAGTGTTCAGAACTACTTAGTAGTTTCCGTTATCCATGTTCAGAACCAAAAACTCACTCAATTAAGTAATATCACCGGGAAAATCATAGATTTATATACTTAGGTAAGGTAGGTCTGGTAGCCGCTACGAGGAGCGTAGCGGCTACCTAAAGGGGAAATATTAATTTAAGTATAGTGAAAACTTATTGTCATCTCAAAAACGTCCTCAATGCTTACCTATATAGCGAAATTAGATGCATAGCCTAGTCATAGCACAGACATCTATTTAGATAGATACAGTAATATCTATCTTTGAATAGGTAAGAGTTTTTGATCTCGTCACGTCTTTTTGCTTATTATTGGAATAACTGCCACGTGTCCATGAGCCGCGGCGTTTGATCTAAATGCAAGGCATGGTGCAGAGCTTTGCTATCGAGGGCGTACACGCGGCGCAAGTTGGGTAAGGGCTTGGACAGACAAGACGCTGGCTGGGAGCGAAACGCCACATCGAAATGAGATTTTTTAACAATTTTTAATAGAAAAATAAAGATGAAAAAAAATATTTCGCCTCCTTTTCCATGTATAGTAGTATTACACAATAGGTAGATAAGTAGATGTGAAAATTTCAACTGTCTATCTATTTCGGTTTACAGCCACAGACGGACAGACCAGATGAGTGATGACAGACGGACGGACGGACGGACAGACGGATAGCGGAGACTTAGTAATAGGGTCCCGTTGGCACCCTTTGGGTACGGAACCCAAAAATCAGCACTCGAATTAAAAAATAGCTATTGTCGTCTATCTGTTTGTACGGGCTGATCTTCGGAACGGCTGAACCGATTCTGACGGGACTTTCACAGACAAGTAGAGGATTACACAAGGAGTAACATAGATGACGTTTTAAACCAACTTTCAAAAAAGGAGGAGTTATGATTTTCTACCGATGTACCTACATCGATATCACTGAGATTTCTGAATTGATTTGCGACAATCTTTTTTTAATCGATAGAGAAGCTTTGCCAGATGGTCCCATAAAAATTTTGGGTTCCAACTCTTCAATCTTGATTCCTGATACTGCAGTGGTACGTACTGATGGCCACCTAAACTGTATGGATTTAGTGACTTCCGATTATGAATAGATATCGTAAAATAGGAGTTAGATTCCCGGCGGGGACAATTCGGTAATTTGTTAAATGTCTTTGGTCTGGTTTTGTAGGAGACTTCGGTCATGGCTAGTAACGACTTAGCAAGTCACCACCTTACCGTCAAAGACGTGCCACCAACCGATATCTACCCTATAGCGTTCCGGCATGATGATGGTGTGTATAATATAATGATTGTCTAGAAACTGATTAGTGGCGTACCTATTGGTTTAATTAATAAAACCGGCCAAGTGCGTGTCAGCCACGCGCAGTGTAGGGTTCCGTAGTTGAAAGTCTCAAATATTACCTATTGCTGACCTAGGATAGTGCTTTTATTTTATTTATGAATATTGAATACATTTCGAGTTCCATGGTTTAAATACTATAATATACTACAAAATATGCAACTTACACTACGTGTAATACCTGACTGAAAAAACAGATATAACTCCTTGACTAAAGAACCCTACATAGCCGTGATAGTTTTCCTTTAAAATTCATTATATATCCAACTGCTGTGAATTAAAATTTAGCACTTTAAAATATCATATTTCACAAACGGATCACTGAATTGAAAAATGATGTTCCCACACCCACAATATTTTTGAAAGAGCTATTCAACAACATCCCACACTATGGGATAGACGAGAAAAAAAAAAATTCATCCCCACTTTACATGTAGGGGAGGTACCCTAAAAAAAAATATTTTTCACAATTTTATTTCACGACTTTGTCGGCGTGATTGATATTAATACCCTTGTCAAATTACAGATTTCTAGTACCAATAGTCTCTGAGCTAAACCGCGGACAGACAGACAGACAGACAGACAGACGGACGGACATGGCGAAACTATAAGGGTTCCTTGTTTACTACGGAACCCTAAAAAGTAGGTGAGTAAGTACTTCGTGAACTTTGTTTTTCGGTTAGTTACGGTAAATGCACATTTACACATTGAAATAATTATTATGAATGAATAGGACAGCGTGATATGATAACGATTGTGATGTGAACATTGGAACAAAATTTGTCCCACGCCTACACTAGCCGAGAAGTACCTATACCTACCTACCTAATCGCATGTTTTAGAAAGATTGAATAGATACATATTATTACTTTAGGTATCGGCATACTATTGATAGTTCTCCTACTACCGTTCATATAAAATCAGCTAAGTATGGGATATAGTCTAGGCAACGGGGCGGTCTGTTGTATGGAGACCCCCGCATCAAATCCTCAGTCGATGAAACTTGGCAGGGTTGTAGTATGGGATGACCCAAAATTTACACAAAAATATCCAAAAAAAAATCCATGCGGAAGTAAGGTATTTATACCTAAAAGTACAAATAGCTCAATATTTTGAACAGAATAATTTCTCCGTCCAATTTTTTTTTACCAAACTAATTATTAGCCTTAATAAGAGGTACTTGATAAAAATCCAAAACTTTTTTCAAACCGAACTGTCACTTTTTAAAGAGGTTTCCTTTTTTGTCCGTAATTTCGACAAAAAAATTGCTCAGTCAATTTTTTATTTTTAAATGTCTTTAAAATGTAATTTAGCATGACGTGTAAGAAAATCCAAAAAAAAATCCATACCTAAATCTATTTATCTTACTTCAACTGAAAATTGTTTATAACTCGGTATGAAAAATTTCTCAATCCAATTTCTTTTTCTTATCATAGTAGGTAGTCACATTTACACTCTTATCCTAAAAATCCAAAAAAATTATCACGAAGAACATCGATATTGAAACAGAGTTTTATAAATCTAAACTGCGTTTTCGCGATAATGTACCTTAACTCTTGAATCATTGGGTATAGTTTAGCGTGCGCGAGAGAAGCGACTTCACAAAATAATATATTACTACATGCCTTCTACAATGCTAAATATTGAACATAAACGTGTAACTGAACATTAATTTATTTGTACAAGCTTAAGCTTATAAGTAAGTAGTCTAGGTAAGTAAATAAAAATTCAAATTCAAATTTTTATCATTACTTGGATTTGAGGAAATAAAGGAGGAAATTTATTAAATATATTTTGTTTAAGTACGTATTTGGCACGCCAGAAATTTGCAAACTGTTTAAAGCATAATGCTAGACAGTTTATGCAACTAATGTCGACGCTGGAAATTTCAAATGTCGTAAGGGACATTCTGTCGTAAGTACACTTGATTCACCATCGAACTTGGAATTTTTCTCTCTATCGATCTGTATAATTATTTAAAATTTTACATACGAAATGTAATACATACTTTGTAGTAAGTAACAAAAAAGTAAAATTTTAGTTAGTATAGATCAAATTTTAGATTCTAACTTTCTTGTAGCTTTTTGTAATGTCGTAATTCATTTCAAGCTGTCTGGTTTCGATGCTGTAACGCGTCTACAAAAATTAAAAATTCTTTACGATCTAAAATCTATTTTGGTATTTAAAAATTTTGAATTAACATTGACGTAAGTAGCAATGAATTGATATCAACGCTGGAGATTTCAAATGTAGTAAGGGACATTTTGTCGTAAGTACACTTGATACACCAATGAACTTGAAATTTTTATCTCTATCGATCTGTATATTTTAAATTTTGATATCACTTATAAATAAGGACTGGAGATACGAGATGTAATATTTGTAGTAAGTAATTAAAAAAAATTTTTAGGTCGTATAGATCAAATTTTAGATTCTGACTTAGTAAATATTTTCGCGATTGCTTCGCTCGCGAAAATTTCAATTACAGATTGATATTTTAGGTATCAAGTATGGAATACATAGCTGCGTAGTAGGGCCGTTAATCACTGGCCTATATCATTGAGCTCAAGGTACCAACTCCTCAATCCTGATGCTGCTGGGCTTCGGCCCACCAGACTCAGCTAGCCTTAATTAAATCATTGGGTTGTTAAAATAATCTAGGAACTGACACAATATTGTAGAGATTTGTAGGGCTGGCAAAATTTGAATAGCCTACTGGTGGCAAATGTGTAAATCCGCCACTGGTGTGCGTTGCGCCTCCGTTTGTTTCGACGTTTCTTATATGCCCGTCCCACTTCAACATACGTGTAGAAATAAAGATTATATAATATGTAATTTATAGAGGCGTTTGAAGTTAGTTTTTTGAAAATGAATGAAATGAATAAAAAATATTTCTATTCCATTCTAAAATCATTATTATTTTAAGTTTTTAGTGGCGTAGGAGTGCAATATCCTGCAGCATCACGTCTGATTTTTAGGTCAGGTGATCTGAAGTTCACGGTGTAGTCTAACTAAAGGTCTTTACAATATGAATGCACAATCAAAAATTCCTAAATTCTCACAGCTTAAGAGTGCAGCACCCTGCAGCATCAGAATTGAGGAGTTGGGGCCTCGAGCTTAACGATGTAGTCTATGCTTGATACCTATATTACTTACATTATTAATACACAATCGATATTACCGATATAAACTTCCTTTTTTTGAAGTCAATTATAAAGTATCTAACTTTATTTTAGAGTAAATGAAATACAAAAATGGAAAATTAAAACATCCAAAGACATTACAAAGTATATTGTTTTTAACATACTTCGTAATGTCTTGAAATAATAAGTTTTAAATATTTAAGAATCAACCTTAGCCTAAACGACACAAACAGCAAAAGGCGTTAGCTTAGTTTATTTACAAATAGCAAAAGCTCTTTGTTAATAAACTAAGTCAATTTAAAAAAATGAATTAAAGAAGTGTCTCGATGAAATGATTGTTAAAAATCAATGGAAGAAGAGTCCAAGGGAGTCTACATTTCAAATGCACCAAAAATCTTCTAAAGATGTAAGAATTGAATTGGAACCTGAAATATCTGTAGCAAAATGCAATGATCTGAAAAGTTTATGCAAATATAGATTCTTCAATGTTCTAAAAAAAACTCTAAAATTATCAAGCAATGAGTTGTCTTCTATTTAAGAGTACTACTATTTTCTATTTATTTAAGCTTTATATCACGAAATAGCTGAGTGAGCAAGACTTTTCAGGCAATTACGATAAAATGATTTCTATTATATTATTAGGCTTAGGGTGTAAGTTTCTTTTGACGTGATAACGTCTTATAAATCGATGAACACTGGCTGCACGCACGAAAAAGTGTCACGTTCCGCCTGAGCCTGAGGGTGAAAGCGAGAGCACGGAACAAGCGATAGAGAGGCATGATCGGCCCAAGCTTTGGCTTGTGACACATTTATTCATCAATGTTTCTTTATGACGTTATCACGTAAAACTATGGTCCGTAAACCGACTTTGCAGACAACCAATTTTTTTAAAATTTTATTCCAAAATTTTACGATATTATTATATTAATCAAGTAAAGCGGCACCCATTTTAGCACAGCATCCTTTAAAACTGGACAACGGCACCTGGGCTAGGAAAGATAGTGAACGTGCTAAAGCTTTTGGCCAGTTCCTAAGTGAAGTATTCACCTCTAACAACGGCGATCCAGATACTGATAGAGAAGTTAAAGAGTTTTTAGCTACAGATTTACAACTCAGCCCACCGCTAAAAAGTTGCTCCCCTAAAGAAGTCTATAGGGTAATAAAAGAACTGGACTTGAGCAAAGCCCCAGGGTTTTGTTTAATAACAGCAGAGGTCTTACAGCAACTACCAAGAAAAGCAATTGTCTTTGTGACGCAACTCTTCAATGGTATCTTGAGAACGTCCCACTACCCACATATTTGGAAAGTATCACAAATAATAATGGTCCCCAAACCCGGTAAACTACCACATTTGGTATCATCCTACAGACCTATCAGTCTACTACCAACATTATCTAAAGTGTTTGAAAAGATAACTTTGTATAGGCTCAAATCTATCCTTAATGAAAAAGATTTCATCCCTCAACATCAGTTTGGGTTCAGGAGTGGTCATTCCACAATAGAACAAGTGCACAGAGTAGTTAGTAAAATAAGAAATGCCCTTGAAAATAAAGAGTACTGCTCGGCCGTATTTCTGGATGTCCAACAAGCTTTCGACAAAGTCTGGCACAATGGATTACTCTTCAAGGCACAGAATCATCTCCCTCATAACCTCTATATGCTTTTGAAATCTTACCTGCAACAGAGAATATTTCGAGTTAGAATTAATGATGCGTACTCAGAATTCCATAACATTGAATCGGGAGTACCTCAAGGCTCTGTCTTGGGGCCAACACTATACCTCCTTTACACTGCAGACATTCCCACATCAGGAAATGTACTCACCGCTACTTTTGCTGATGATACTGCAGTTTTGTGCAACAATAAAGATCCAATGATGGCATCAGACATATTACAAAACCACTTGAACAAGATAGAGAAATGGATGACCAAATGGCGTATAAAAGCCAGTTCAAATAAGTCTGCACATGTAACTTTTACTCTCCGCAAAGACGTCTATGCCCCTGTTAAACTCGGACATAATATCATACCTCATAGTGAGACAGCAAAATATCTTGGGATACACTTAGACAAAAAACAAACCTGGAAGCCCCACATAATGAAAAAACGCGATGAACTCAATCAAATTTTCAGAAATCTTAACTGGCTTATGGGACGGCACTGGCGGGTGTCCCTGAATAATAAGCTACTTATTTACAAGACCATAATAAAGCCAGTGTGGACGTATGGCATTGAGCTTTGGGGCACAGCCAAGAACTCAAATCTAGAAATACTACAAAGATTTCAAAACAAAGTCCTTAAAAACATAGCAAATGCTCCATGGTTCACTAAGATGTCGGAACTGCACGAGCATCTCCACATAAAAACGATAAAAGAAGAAATCGAACACAGAGCAAAGACCTACAAAGAACGGTTGAACACTCGCCAAAACGAATTAGCTACATCACTTGCTTTCCCAATGGAATTTAGAAGGCTTAAACGCGGTTCCTTATGGGACTTTACAGATTGAGCAAAACCTATTAATTACCTAAGAGGCAGATCCATCACTGGATGGACAGCCTCCCATGCCAACATACCTTGAAAAGATCTGCTTATAGCTGTTGTAGCTGATCGCATGATAGACCTAATATATTAAAAAAAAAAAAAAAAAAAAAATTATTATATTAAATTGACTATTCATATTTTTTTGTTATACTATACAAGATAATGCCCGCGACTTCGTCCGCGTGATTTAAGGTTTTTTGATTCCCACGGGAAAAAAGTAGCCTATGTCTTAATCCTGTTTATAAGCTATCTCCATTCCAAATTTCCGCCAAATCGGTTCATTCGTGAAAAAGTAATAAACATCCATCCATACATCCTCACAAACTTTCGCATTTATATTAGTAGGAACTAGGATAGTAGGATATACTGCATCACAAAAAAAAAATATTTTTTTGTGATGCAACTACAAATTTACGATTTTCGGATTTTTCCCTTTACTTGTGCTACATGACATTGCTTCATGCCAAATTTCATCATTCTAGGTCAACAGGAAGTACCCTCTAGGTCTTGCGAGTGTTAAAATATGCGGCATAGACGGACCATAAAAGGCCGTATCTTTTGATTGCGTTGACTTAGATTTTGTCACAGCTACAAGGGATTGCAGACCTGAGTATTTGATATTATTTTCAACTTGATACCTCCACGTGTTCCTGAGAAAATGGGTATTGACAGACGGACAGATAGACGGACAACGAAGTGATTCTATAAGGGTTCCGTTTTTAGTACGGAGTACGGAACCCTAAAAATGAGAGTTATGACAGTTTAAAAGGTAAAATTTTGTTTGGTCCTCCTGAAAAGTAGGGGTTTGTCGCTTAAAACATTTGAAAATTCCATCGTCGATGTATCGGATTACACACGGACCTCAGATTACAAAGGGCGTAAAGGACATTTTGGCCAAAACTTGAACTTTTTAATGGTATCATACTCAGTTTTTTACGCTCTTTCGATCTGTCTTATTTACGTCTCAATATTCACTAAAAATGTCGTTTACGACCTAAATTTTTGGTGTTCTTAAACATGAATTGTCGAATAAATAGGTCACTACTAATGGTACTACACTATGTAATGGTCTTAAGGCACCTTGAGCTAAAACGTAATATCATCAATTTTTTTTTTAATTTTAAAAAGAAAAAAAATATTGATATCTATTTCTTCTTTATCAACCTATAAACGTCCACCCGCTTTCAGGAGTTCCGCAATGATTCCGTCATCACCAGGCACCTTGTTGTTCTTGAGCTGTTTGAGAGCCATACTTATCTCGTATAGGCTGACTGACATCCGGGACATCTTCGGTATAGTTCATAAATCACAACGAATAATTGATCGTCAAAGTCACCGTCGTTGGCAACAGTTTTTGATTGAAAATTGCACTGTCGATTCAACGAAATACAGTTGATTATCGAGTGCAGGCTCGCGTCACTGTAGAAAAAATATAATGTCGATATAATAGGCAAATATGTCGGGTCTCGTGACGTCACCACGCTCCTGCTTCCCTTGATGGATTAAATATAAAATATTTCTTTCTAAAATGTTTATAGTTTTTAATGCGCTTGATTATTTTTTTGGATATTTTGAAACTTGATACAAAAAAAATAATTGTAATCATATCAATAAAAAAAATGGATGGAGAAATTTTCCACTGTGAGTAAAAGGGTAGTTTTGAAAAAAATATAATCTCTTGGTAGATTGTTTGGATTTTCAAGTTGTAGGTACAAAACGGCTATAAAAGGATATTCCAGTGAAGAAAATTCACAGAAAAATTTTCCGCTGCAAGTTACATAAAAAAAACGTATTTTCAAAATTTGGTGGTTTCAACTAGGAGTATATTTTGGATATTTTATATTTTGTTTCTAGACTTTACATGAATGCTTCAGGTGAAGAAAGTTTTGACCGAGCATTTTGCCGAACTGAGATATTAAGCATAAAAGAGTTTAGGTAAAAATACCTAACTTCCGTTCTAATTTTTTTTTGGATATTTATAAAATACGTTTAACTACTGATACTTTATCATTCTGTAAAGTTTCGTCGCCTGAGGAATTGATGTTGGGGTCGACTAGCTTCATTGCCTAGACTAATAAGGGATTGTCTAATAGTA
The DNA here is from genome assembly GCA_029955525.1 of Oeneis ivallda. Taxonomy (NCBI): domain Eukaryota; kingdom Metazoa; phylum Arthropoda; class Insecta; order Lepidoptera; family Nymphalidae; genus Oeneis; species Oeneis ivallda. The sequence continues at coordinate 14,908,066 of JARPMR010000002.1, read as the reverse complement.
GTTTATGCAACTGTCATATAATGAAGGGTATTAAAACACGAGTGTGAGTTTATGAAACGAGCGCAGCGAGTTTCATAATAGTAACGAGTGTTTTAATACCCGTGTTATATGCAGTTGAATGCAATTTATCAAACAACAAGAGTAAAAGCTGACAATAGTTTATTTATAATAATTGTTCAAATTTTTTAACTTTTAATTTGTATTTTAAAAACAAAACACATTGCGAAACATTAAATTCACGCGTACGTGTATTGTCACAGTGAACTTGCCGCCATTAAAATCTAACCAATGAAAGCGCAGCTGCGCGCGCAGGGCCAATCAGGAGCGAGCGCGCGCTGTTCGTTTTTTATTTAATTGGCACAAGATGTAAGTTTAGTAGTTTCGACGAAGTTTTCACGTATAACCCAACTGTTTTCAAAAGCCAGCCTAATATCAAAATTTTATACAACTTGTATGAGGATTTTGACATAAGGCTCGCCAGGTTAATTGGTCGCGTTTTATTGATGTTATAATGAGATTTTACGATATCGATGTGGATATTATACCATCATGTGAAATTGCTTAAATTGAGTGTTTTGTTATCTGCGCTATAACAGTATCTAGTAATTATAAGTCAAGTATTGGAAACATAAGTAGAATGTTATAACATTAGTGTAGATAAAAATTATTACAACGCAATCACCTGTGAGATACTAACTACTAGCACTAGCTAGACGTGCTATAAAAAAAAAACATAGTATATATTATGCTATACTATCCTAAGTCTGTGATAATATAGTAGAACTATCTATATGCCTACAGGCATGCATAGAGTCAGTCGGCTAGTCCATCTAAATCTAAATACCTATAAGTTTAAAAGGCAAAGGTGACTGACTGACTGAATGGAATGAACTCAAATCCAGGCGACGCGACGTCCAGTGGGACTAACGTCCAGTGGGACGGATCGGGCTGAAATTTTGCATCCAGATAGCTATTATGACGTAGGCATCCGACAAGAAAAGATTTTTTTAAATTCAGATCTAATAGAGGTTCGAATATAATGTAGCAGGTCTAGGTTAAGATTACGCAGAAAAACTACCCACTTTCAACTTTTCCAACTCTTTTCCTCTGGTGCTCTGGTCCTTGCATAATTTTGAGTCTGTCGCAGGCTACCCTATAAGCCGTTCAGTCAACAGCCTAGCTGTTTTACTTTAACCAGATTCCTACATGATGTGATCTATGCGATGTTAACATTCGCTATATTCTTTATTCCTTATACGTACTTAACATAATAGCTAACACTGTATTTGGTACCTTCATGGCTAACACCGACGATCGTCTGCCATACCTACAAATTAATACATAGGTACAACATATAGGTAATGTAGCAACAGAGGTAGGTACATAGGTATTATAATAAAAATACATATTGGCCGTAAATAAACTTTTATTAAAGTTAGATAAGATAAACAACATTAATTTAATAACTCATTACCCACTTCCGGCACGATAGTGGCTGTTTTTTAACCTCCGACAAAAAAGAGGGGTGTTATAAGTTTGACGTGTCTATCTGTGTATCGGTGTATATGTGTGTCTGTGTATCTGTGCGTTTGTCCCCCCCGTCCGTCGTGGTTGTATGCTCCCTCGAAGCTTCCTAACGAATGGAACTATTTTGATGTTTTTTAGGGTTCACTTAGCCGGTTTTATGAGATATATATAATTATATACCTAGATATTCCACAGATATAATAATATTTAGTTATTCTTTAATCTAGATAAGTACCTAGGTACTAATAAGTAACCTCGGTAAAATCTAGGCAATACTAATTAATCCTTTAAAATATTATTTGTTGTCACACACAAGAGCCATTCGGCCTTCCTAATAAAGTAGCAGTAAGAATTTGTTCGAGGAAAGCGTAACAGGGTTATAAACCAGACTTGTTAGCTTGTAACAAAACAAATTGTGAGGAGTAGAATTCTCACCTATTGCATAGGTTTTTTCAAGTACAGAACTAAGTAATAAATCAAAGCATTGTTAGCGACTGGTTCATTTCCATATTTACTTAGCAACAATGACCGTGCAGACATTTAATTAATTGATCTATAAAGCTTTTCACAGTTGACCCCCAAATAAAACAATAAAAAATGCGTACAATGAAAGGGTTACAACATGTTCCCATTAGGAACTATTTTAATGTGAGGCGCATTGTGGGCAGTAGAGTCATTTGTTAGACGCTTTTATTTTAGACCTTCCCTTACATATTATTAAAAGGGTTCCAAGTTCCAACTTCCAAATGCATTACAAGAAGTAAGTCAACGGGTTAACTCTAATTCTAGCATATTATACAATTTTATACCTATATCTTTTTCCTATCTTTTTCCAACCTACGATCAAAGCGATTTCTTCATACTACTTACCGTACCGATTTCACCAGTTTCCCATTAAGTATGCAATTGTACTTACAACCAAAAATCTTTGCTTACAACCTCATTAGGGCGGCCTTATATCATTTATGTAAGTTTTAGGTACCTACCTAAATTTAACTCACGCAAGTAGCTTAGATAGGTACCTAGTAGATACGTAGGTAAGAAGGTAATTATCTTACGATTATAAAAGAGTGCATAGGTAGATACAATTTGATATGATACGATCGAAAATAGAACAAGAAGTTCTACTGGTCTCTACCAACAGACTTGTTGGTACCTACTAAAGTAAAGGCATATTATAGAATAATAGATTATGTAGAAGATAATAAAGCCTGGAAATTCTAATATTGCACATGCCATTAATGGTTTGGATTAAATAAATTTGTTTACGTTATGACATAAAAACTAAGTAAGGTCAACCGGGGCTATTTCGTCTACGGGGCTTAGGCGTCTTTTTCAGTTATCGTACGAAAAGCCCATTTTAGAACCACTCACGCCATCTTTTTCACGTCTTTGGCACTAAAATTACAAAATTTTATCAATAGATGGCGTAACAGAGCTATATTCTTTACATGATCCGCCATCTTAAATCTGTCACTTCGTTCGGATTCTTCTTGTGCGCCAACAGGTGAATTTAAATCTGCATAAATCCCAGTTCTTTGAGAATATCGATGTTACTGAACCGTAAGTACTTTTGCTGTTTTATTACAATACATGTTGTTTTAATTATTTCATGTAATTACCTTAAGATTTGTAGTCAAAATGCAATTTAAAATTTTTAAGTTATGTTTTTGTTTTGAGGCTATTGCGTCCATCCTGTTGGGGTAATTGCGTCTATTGTACCGCAATAGCCCCATTGTCAGAGGTCCTAAACTTTTTTATTTTAGGATTAAAGTGGTAAATCTATCTATACATATAATGCAGGAATAATGAACAATATGTACTTAAATTGTATATTTTTAGAAAATGTTGATCGCTATATACTACAGAACCTAAAACTACAGTGTTGAGAATTGGAGTCTATTTTATGGTTCGTTCACACCATGCTTAAAGCAATGAACGAAGGGATGATTTTAAAAAATATATATGTTATTAAGATAAAATATTGCGTTAATTCTGAATTTCTATTTTAGGTTTCTCAATATGGTTTCGCTCTGGAAACATTAAAACAAGCTGTAGAAGAAGTTAGAACTGGTAAAATAAACTCGTACCAAGCTGCCAAAAAATATAATATCCCTAGTACAACTATATGTGATAGAGTTAATAACAAAAGAGGTGTAGTAAAGGAGACTCGTGGACCACCTACCGTGATTGACAGAGAAAATGAGCTCAAACTTGCAAATGGTCTACGGGTTATGGAAAATACGGATTTGGACTTACTTCAAAAGAAACACTGGATTTAGTTAGCATGCACGTGAGTCAAATTAATTACTCAACCCCGTTTAAAAACAACAGACCTGGATATGATTGGTTTGCTGCTTTCAAAAAAAGACACAATTTGTCCTTAAAAAAGCCACAAGCGGTAGAGATGTCAAGGAAAGTGGCATGTGACCCCTTTATCATTAATAAGTACTTTGATATTCTTGACGAGGTGTTGAATGAACTTGGCTTAAAGGGAAGACCAGAAAAAATTTGGAATCTTGACGAGTCAAGTTTTGGCAATGATCCTGACAAAACAAAAGTAGTCGGTGCCCGTGGATTTGCCAGTACACGAACGATCGCGTCATCTGGTAAAGATAACGTCACGATCTTGTTCACAGCCAGCGCTGCTGGTGATAAATTGCCACCATTAATTATAAATCGAGGAAAAAATACGTGGGACCAGTGGATGTCGGACAAAGGATTCAAGAACACATCGTATGCTGCTACTAAAAATGGCTGGATTGATTCGAAAGTATTTGAAAAGTACATGTTTAATACTGTGTTGCCGCACTTAAGCGAAGATCCACCAGCTTTGTTAATATTTGACGGCCATTCTACCCACATCCAACTGAAAGTTTTAGAAGAAGCACAAAAACGCGGAGTGACAATTATAAAGTTCCCATCACATGCAAGCCATTTATTGCAGCCGATAGATTTGTCAATTTTCAAATCTATGAAAAACACTTGGGATGAAAAACTTGTTCAGTGGCAAAGATTAAATGTAGGTAAGAAGTTACCAAAAGATGAATTTAGTCGTATTCTTGGAGAAGTTTGGCGTGACTTAAATCCAAATATTATTCGGAATGGTTTTAAGAAAGGGGGTATATACCCATTCAATAGAAACGCTATTCCGGAAGAAAAATTTGACCCTGAATCATTGAAAAGATTCAAGCAATTTAAGACATCAACAAAGGAAATTCCTTCTTTGAAGAATCTGAGTTTGCAAGTAGTACTCCGCAGGACAAACAGCAACCAGGAATCTAAAGAATATACACAACAGACTACCTTGGAAGAAAACAAAATAGTTCATATTGAAAGCAATAAAACGTCATGTCCTCAACTAACTCCGATAGCAGTGTCTTCTAAATTGCCTTTGCGAAGTCAACGGATCCCATTTGATAACTCGAATCATACAAACAAGATCAAGATTATTGAAGACCGAATTTTGTCTGCCTCAGAAAAAGTTTCTTTCGAAAATTTGCTATTGCAGAGAATTAAACGAAGTGATTCTACTGTAAAACTAAAAAAAACTAAAGTTTCAAAAGGCTGTGAAGTAATCACAAGGGAAGAGTTTTTAGAAAAAAAAGAAAAGAAGAGGATGAAAAATATAAAACTATAAAAGAAGAAGAATATAAGAAGAAACCCAAGAAAAAAGATAAAGAAAATAAAGACCCCCATTGCAGCGAGAAAGCAAAATGTACCAAATCATCAAACGAGAGTGAAAAAGCAAAAGAAAAATCCCACAACATCTTACCAAAGAAGAAAAAGACTGATACGAAATCTAAAAAGAGGGCCAAAAAAGTAAGAAAGTGGGTTGATTACGATGAAGAATCTGAAGATGAAACAGATATTAGTTTTGCTGAATCTGATATGAGCCTTGAAGATTTTGATCATTATTGTGAACAGGCTTTAGCAGAAATTGAAGATTTTGACGATTTGCTGCCAAACACAGAAGATGAAAAAGAAAACGGTGATTGTTTTTCAAAAGATGATGCGAAAATCGTAAAAAATTACGAATTTCAATCAGACGTCTGCAGAAGAGATCCGAAAATTCACGACTGGATACTAGTGCGATTTGCAACAAAAAAATCTGTGAAGTATTTCGTTGGGAACATAATTTCTATTAGTGAAAATAACACACCCAACGTGAAGTTTTTGAGAAAAACAAAGAACAGTAAGTTTGTGTCTTTTCATTACCCTGATGTGGAGGATATATCGGAAGTAAGACATTACGATGATATTGTAATGTTTCTTAAGAAGCCGGATATATCACGCAGAGGTCATGTTACGTTTAAAGAAAATTTTAAAGATTACAATATTCAGTGATTTTCGATAAGTAGGCATCTATATTGTAGATGGTAAGAATGCTGTTATGATAAAGTTTTTATATTATTTCTTTCTTCAAGAAGAGATAACTTAAGTGATTTTTTGGTTTTAAAGTTTTATAAAGTGAAATTGTTACCTTGGTGTGTAGATTTCTAATTATTTAATTATTTTTAATAAAAACCCAGTACTGATGAAAGTATTTTAAGTATTGATAGTATTTTGTCAAGTATTTGATACCAAAGTAAGTGTTACGTGGTAAAGTAATAGATAAATAAATATTAATAGATAAATAGTACCTGTTGCTTGCACATCAGAAACATTGATAGTAAGATAGTAAAAAAAGTATTTGTCAGAGCGCAAGAAATAAAATAAGTCTTACTAATTTAATATTGCAAAAAGACTGATTTATTGATTAAATTATTTACATTTACCTACATAATATCAATGTTAATGTTATTAAAACATGTTACAAGGTCAATTAAAGTTGAAACAAAGAGTTTAACTAAATAGGTACAAGATTCGCGCATGTAAGACTGTTTTGTTTGAATAAATTTCTATTATTTCTTAGTTGTGGTTTGATTCCATTCTACATAATTAAATACCCGAACCTATTGAAAAAAAAGTTTGACACCCCTGAAATCTACGATGGGGTGAATGCGACTACAAGAAACAAGAACAATAAGACGCCATAGCCCCAAACATTTTTGTTCTACACTAATAACCCTAAACTAAGCCCAGAATTTAGGATACAAGATAATAATAAACTATATCACTCGTACGGTTTAATTTACCTTGATTTAAATTAATAACAGCTCTTCCAATTACGTAATACCAGTGAAAGACGCTTTCGCCCCACCCAGGGTTATTGCGTCTAAAAATTCCAGCTTATAAAAACGTCATTTACACGCAGAAGTATTCAAAATGTCATTAAATGGTATTAAAATATTAAATAAGATAACATTTCCTAACTTGTGTTATAAGTTATAGCTTATGATGAGATAGAATATGTTTGTTTTATTCAGATAAAAATGTCGTTCAAAGTATTGTGGCGCTTTAGCCCCGGTTGACCTTACGTGAGTACCTACCTATTACTTTTTAATGATATGTTTATGACATTTTATATGACGATTTATGTTTGACACAATTTTTATTTTTATTTTTTAATTTTATTCTTTAACATACCTAGTAGGTACCTAATTTTTGTCACTTCAAATTTATTTTATTTATTTGGGCTAGACTTAATATTTTTGTAGATATTGTAATTTAAATATTTAAATGTAACATTTTTGACATTCGTAAGCGCTTTTATAAGCCTAAATCGAAGAAAAATAAACAATACAATACAATACAATACCTCAGAATAATAATAGTACTACGTACAGAAGACAGCGGAGGCACGCCGGGAGTGCGCGCGATTGTAGGTATTTAAAACGCGTAATACCTACCAAGAGTGACACAGGCCTGACAATACTCTTACCTATTTTAATTTAATACCTACAAGGGTAGTTGCAGATGGACCATTTAAATCTTAATATTATTATTATTATAACAATATGAATAAGTCTGAGTAAGTGCAAAAACTCTATCTGTTCTTCCTTCGCTTCGGTAGGTTCTTGAAACTTTCGAAACCTTATTTTATTATGTCTTTATTGACACTAAAATACTCATAAGTCGGGCATACGGATTGCGGATTATAAATGAGCAAAGAAGCCGTCAAAAGTTGTTTATGCCAGCAATTCCGGTCAACGCTTTGTCTTTCGCCGCATGGCCTTCGGACGACACCCTAATAAAAGGCGTGGCAAAAAGTGCCCTAATGGCTGTTGATCCTATTTCAAAGCAGTAAACTGCAACAAAATTAGCTTTTGTTAAATTTAAAACTGTAAACGTCAAAATTCTGACGTGGCCGGGTACGAGTTTCACCGGATCGGCTCTATTGATAGCATTGTTTTAGGGGCGTGTAACATTTCGTCCTTTGTTATAATATAATGAGGGTGCAACACAACGAACGAACGGTAACTTCACAGATTATTTTCTATTTTATAGGCAGGCACTAGACAGGTACCTAACGTACAGTTTCGTATGTTTAGTAAGATGGAGTGAACCTACTAGGTATTACCTACCTTAAAAATAATTTAGAGATAGGTAGAGCCAAATCCAAATCCACAATCATCTCTTTTGTATAGCTATAAGACCTAGGCGAGGTAGGTCTGTAAGGAGGCAGAGAATAGTTATTTATTCAACACTAGCTTTTGCCCGCGGCTTCGCTCACGTTAAGTTCGATTTTTAAGACCCCTATTTTACCCCCTTAGAGGTTGAATTTTCAAAAATGGTTTCTTAGCGGTTGGTTAGCTCACGTTAAGTTAGATTTTTATTGGTAATTAAATTCACTCGTGAACTCTTTGATTTTCCGGGATAAAAATTACTCTCCACTCTCCAGGTCCTCAACTAGGTATACCCGTGCAAAAAATCACGTCGATCCGTGGCTCTGTTGCGGCGTGATTTAAGGACAAATCAACAAACAAATACACTCGCATTTATAATAGTATGATTAGATAATTAAATTGCATAGGAAAACACTGTAATATTACGTCCATACGATGTATTACATACATGTACCTACTATTTAGGTATAATCATCGTTTGGCAATATCTGACGCCTTTGGAGTACCTAGTTTGACAAAATAGGGCTATCCATGATGGCTATACGACAAAGCAAAGTGTGCATAAGATGAGCCGTACATTCAAAGTATCCTGTACATTCCGGGGTTCAAGTTATTTGGACCTTATACTGAAGATTGTGATGTCTATAATTTCTGAACTACTGAACCGACGACCGTGAAATAATTACAGGACAATCTTTAAAGTACCTGTTTTTTAACAAAAAAGAATGAATGAAATCGGAAAACGCCTTAATGAATTACAGCAAAATACACATTTTGACTTTCATCCCCTCTCCCGAGGGAACCGTGCTGAATATCGGGATAAAAAGTATCCTATATCATACCTCGTAGTATGAACTTAAATCTTGCCAAGTTTCATTTAAATCCGTCCAGTAGTTTCGGCGTGATGCGCAGCCAAGGTACAGACAGACAGACAGACAAACAGACAAAAAAAATTAAAAAAAAAAATGTTTTGGCTTCAGTATCGATTAAAGAGTGCCCTACAAAAAAATTTTCAAAATATCTTCAATGTACAGAATTGGACCTGTTACAGTTTTATTATAAGTATAGATGATAGCTAAGTTTTGGATTCTTATTTAGACTCCTGAGTGTAGTGAGGGATTCAAAGGTACAAGAAACAAAAATCTTTGCTATCGTGTGATGTATACAACTTTTCACCTCAATAGCGAAAAAATAAAAATATTTATTGTAACACTAAGGAATTTTTACATTCATGTATATTACTTATTTAAATAGGATAAAATCACAGTTTCTGAGCAGGTCTTCACACCTTTAGCAAGTCTCCAATCGTTAAATAATTCACAGGCTTTCAAGTATTTTTTACGCGACTTTTCCGGAAGAAAGTTTAATTCAGCGTTAAACACTGTTTCCTTTAATTCTGATGGTGTTAAATTATCCCTACAATTACTCATTTTGCTGTTAAAACTTTTGTAATAATTATATTAAAGTAGGTAAGATAATAGACAATTTTTCTTTTGTTTTCCCGCCATGTTTTATTCCTTATTTGTCTGCGTTTGGAATTGTGTCATTCATTAAAAAAAATAAACTGTATTAGATTCTTCTTAAATCTTTTACGATTCATGTTGTTTAACAGCAATTTAACAGATTTACAAATTCTAAAACACATAACAAAAAAATTAATAGTTTAAATAATAAATTAGAAAATTTTGATGAAATATCAATAATAAAATGTATGCAATATTTCTGAACTTTTTTTTAGGCGATGAATAGGGTATTTGACTACTTTTAGAAAAGCATCTTAAATTGTTAATAATGCTATGCTGAAGCTAACAAAACGTATATTTCGATATAATTTTCAGTATTTTTCATAATAATCGAGAAATAAATTCAAAAAAATAAATTGCCGCCGAAACGTTCCATTTGCTCTCATGACGTCACAGTTCACATTTCAAACAATGACAATAGGGTATTTGACTACTTTTAGAAAATCATCTTAAATTGTTAATAATGCTATGCTGAAGCTAACAAAACGTATATTTCGGCATAATTTTCAGTATTTTTCATAAAAATCGAGAAATAAATTCAAAAAAATAAATTGCCGCCGAAACGTTCCATTTGCTCTCATGACGTCACAGTTCACATTTCAAACAATGACAATTCCACATCCCATAGGTGGTGTGGACTGTGACGTCATTCGAGATCACGGAACGTTTTCGATCACGTGACCATGGCCGGAATTATAGCAATTTTATTTAATGTTTTCTAAATAAATAAAACTTTATTTTTTAGTATTGTCGTATGGAATAATGTTTTTAGATAATAATCTTTTAGGATGACACCAAATGAAACTATATTTTTAATATAGTCAAATACCCTATTCCACATCCCATAGGTGGTGTGGACTGTGACGTCATTCGAGATCACGGAACGTTTTCGATCACGTGACCTTGGCCGGAATTATAGCAATTTTATTTAATGTTTTCTAATTAAATAAAACTTTATTTTTTAGTTTTGTGGTATGGAATGATGTTTTTAGACAATAATTTTTTAGGATGACACCAAATGAAACGATATTTTTAATATAGTCAAATACCCTATTGAATCAGGGTGTTCCGAAATACACTGCGAGCACTGCTCAATGCTCTCAGTGGTAAAAATTCGTTCCGTTATAGACTGCCAGTACACTGCCGCAGTACCCTAGGGAAATCCTATTAATATTATAAATGCGAAAGTTTGTGAGGATGGATGTTTGGATGTTTGGATGGATGGATGGATGGCTGGATGGATGGATGGATGTTTGTTACTCTTTAACGCGACAACGAATGAACCGATTTTGCTGAAATTTGGCACAGACATAGATTATAGTCTGGAAAAGCACATAGGCTACTTTTTAACCCGGAAAAGCAAACAGTTCCTGTGGGATAGCATCGCTATTTTTTACGCATTTGTCCTTCAAAATACGCGCAATGGAGTTTTAGATTGACGTGATTTTTTTGCACAGGTAAAGTTAAGGGCCTGAAAAATGACACAGGCTACTTTTTATCCCGGGAAAACAAACAGTTCCTGCGGGATATTAGTATACTACTTTTCACACATTTATCTTTCAATTATGCGCCAACGGAGTTACAGATTGACGTGGTTTTTTGGATAGGCATAGTTGATGACTTGAAAAGTGACAAAGGCTACTTTTTATCCTGGGAAAGCAAACAGTTCCCGCGGGATATTAGTGTACTACTTTTCACATATTTATCCTTAAATTTGGCGCCAACGGAGTTGCAGATTGACGTGGTTTATTGGATAGGCATAGTTGAGGACTTGAAAAGTGACAAAGGCTACTTTTAATTCCGGGAAAACAAACAGTTCCCGCGGGATATTCGTAAGCTACTTTTCACATATTAATCCTTCAATTATGCGCCAACGAAGTTATAGAATGAAGTCGTTTTTTTGATAGGCATAGTTGAGGACCTGAAAAGTGAAAAGGCTACTTTTATCCCGGGAAAACAAACAGTTCCCGCGGGATATTCGTATGTTACTTTTCACATACTTATCCTTCAATTATGCGCCAACGGAGTTTCAGATTGTTTTTTTTAGCACAGGTAAAGTTAAGGGCCTGAAAAGTGGCAAAGGCTACTTTTGGAAAACAAACGGTTCCTGCGGGATATTAGTATGCTACTTTTCACATATTTATTCTTCAATTATGTGCCAAGGGAGTTACATATTGAAGTGGTTTTATGGATAAGCATAGTTGAGGACTTGAAAAGGAACAACAGCTACTTTTTATTCCGGGAAAACAAACAGTTCCCGCGGGATATTCGTATGCTACTTTCACATATTTATCCTTAAATTATGCGCCAATATGCATGTGTCAGCGTAGGAGGTTCTATGGGTATTAAAGTCTAGCCTAATTACCGATAATCTATTAAATGAAAAGCAATTACTAGTAAATGAGATCAGAAAGTAAAATTAAACAAGCTAAAACCATTTAAACTTTTATATTTTCAATGTTTTTATCTTTCTCTTTTAATCTACCACCATTTCGTAAGGGGTCATAAGTCTTAGAGAAGAAATGGCGAAAGAAACTCCAGAGCAACCCATCTTTTGAATAATTTCATTAATTTGGGATTTGTCATATACAAATAAATTACAAAATAATTACACAATAATATAAGCAAATACAAAACAACAATTAAAATATGACTAAAAGCTAATACTTAACTTTCACAATCCAGAAACACCCTGCAGCCCTTCTGCAAACCACGCCACGTGTCAACCACCAGTTTTTAGTTTGAAGTACAACTCGCAGTCCAAGGAAGACTCAGACTTTCGGCAAGGTACACTGGTATTCGACCGAGCGAAGCGAAGGTCTTTGAGTTAACTAGGGCGATTTGCACTTGTCCGTCCGTCCGTCCGTCCGTCCGTCCGTCTGTCAGAGCCTTATAACTTTTGAATTACTGAACGTAATTACTTCAAATTTAGATATAATATGTAAACCGATGGCCTCCAGCCGAAAATGGCTTAAAAAGTTATAAAAATCTTTATTTCAGGGGGGCTCTCATAGAAGCGAATGCGAAGTAAAAAAAAAAATATCGCGTTACATAAAATTGTTACGTATCATTTTAAAGATAATTTTGAACTGAGTACAAAAATATTTTTTTTTTAATTTTTCCCTTAAAATTGACGAAATGGGGGGCTTTCAAAGTGGCGATTTTATACGCTCGCTTGAAGACGCTCTCTAGAAAAATCCGCTATGGATTTTCAAACTGATTTTATGTTTTTAGGTCACTTATATCCTGTACTTGAACAACAAATACTAAAATTATATGAATATTATAAAGAAACGAGATTATTTAATTTTTAATGGGCGTCAGTAATTCATATAGCATCAACATAGCTTCACAATAATGCTAATAGATGGCGCAGTCAGTAACTATTCCCATGGAACTACGAGTTAAATTCAATGTTTGATAAATAATTCAATGTTTTCACTAACGTTCCCTAACCTTTACGGGCTACCTATAAGTTAGGTGATTGATGTTTTCTGTCAACTTATTTATCACGATCCTGTACGGGACACCTAAAAGGATATTGGGACGGATGTTAGGACTTAGGATTGTATTTAGGAGCTACCTACGTTAAGAGACTCCTACTTAGGGGATGATTTAGGTATGTTTGGTGAAAACGGGCATAATAATAATGTCAGTTTTGGTTATCATGTATCGATTGAATGAATAATCATGGGATACCGTTACCGCGAGGTCTCAGTTCGGGGCGAACCACTAGTTATAGGTTGCCATGTCACGTGGTTTGTCACAATAGATACACATAAAACAACACCAATTCTTAAGTCATCATACCGTCGGTTTATTGACACTGTAGGTACATTGACTATCATGACACTAGTACAATGACAATAACAATTAGATATATTCATAATCTTGTCATCATACCGTCGGTTTATTGACACTGTATATTGACTATCATGACAGTAGTACAATGACAATAACAACTAGATAATATATTCATAATCTTGTCATCATACCGTCGGTTTATTGACAGTGTATATTGACTATCATGACAGTAGTACAATGACAATAACAATTAGACATATTCATAATCTTGTCATCATACCGTCGGTTTATTGACACTGCATATTGACTATCATGACAGTACAATGACAATCATCATACCGTCGGTTTATATATTATCATATTTTACAATATTTATTAACTTCTGGCCCGAATAACACAAAATATCCACATAATCTCACACATGCATACATGTATGTATGTATGTATGTATGTGTGTGTGTGTGTGTGTGTGTGTGTGTGTGTGTGTGTGTGTGTGTGTGTGTGTGTGTGTGTGTGTGTGTGTGTGTGTGTATGTATGTATGTATGTATGTATGTATGTATGTATGTATGTATGTATGTATGTATGTATGTATGTATGTATGTATGTATGTATGTATGTATGTATGTATGTATGTATGTATGTATGTATGTATGTATGTATGTATGTATGTATGTATGTATGTATGTATGTACTTATTCTATCCTATCCTATCCTATCCTATTAATATTATAAATGCGAAACTTTGTGAGGATGGATGTTTGGATGGATACTTCCCAGGCGGTCCCATTTAAATTTTATCGAAATCAGTCGAGCGTTTTAAAAAAAATCAACAGTAAATTATATACTTTGTAAAGGCGTCTGTGGCGCGGGCGTTTAAATGTATGCTCCCGGGACAAAAGTAGCCTGTGTTATTTTCCAGGTCTTCAACTTTACCTGTGTAAAAAACCGCGTCGACTATATGCACTTGCACTTTATATGGTGAAATATTATAACTGCGAAAGTGCGTCGGTTTGTCCTTCAATCACGCCCCAAAAGAGCTACGGATAGACGTGATTTTTTGCAGGGTTCCTGTAGTTGAGGACCTGGAGAGTGACAGGCTACTTTTTATCCCGCAAAGTCAAAGAGTTCCCGACGCATTTTAAAGGCTAAGTTCACGCAGACGAAGTCGCGGGCATCAGCTAGTGTATGAACTAAAAAGGAACGACTTCACAGTATTACTGGATTGACGTCACACCTTACAGTGGTCTAGTATATTTCGGAACACACCCTAAATGACAATCCAAAGCGTTCTAAATTCAAAACACTTTATCTCACTGAGTAAGCAAAAACGACTTTTGCTCACTAGTTTTGGGCAGCAAAGGTGCCCTTTTTGAGCTAGTGAGGTGAAAATAGTACATTATGGTACAAGTGTGTAATGTTGATGATTACCGCTGAGGCGCCATTGAGACCCGAGCCGTTAGGTGAGGGTCTTAAGATCATATAATAATTCAATGCTTAAGATAGCCGAGGACGGTAAACATCAATACACACGTGTATCATACGACGTTTTTCAACACACTTGTGAAGAAAATAATACTAAAAAATTATTTTAACTAACCTTAGATATTGGTTATCTGGAGAGTATGTTTTTAAGTCCACTCCATTCTTTGTTCGGACTGTACTTTTTAACATTGAGTATATCGACGGCAGAAAGCGGAACTGGCGTATCTTGAAAAATCCAGTTTTACACCAGAGCCAAAAAACTATTTCAAAAAATCATAACTCGTAAATTAATAAAGATAGAAAGTTGAAACTTGCAACATATTTCTATCAAACTAAACGTTATTTGATACAGTTATTAGGAAAGTCCTAAAGTTACTGCTTCATTGATTTTTTACGAGTTACAGCAGTTGATGTTTAAATATCGAGCAGCGGAAAAGCTGTAACTGTAAGGTGAAATGTATGACCAATTAAAATAGATACAAGTTTTCGTGCTACGATCTGCTGTATCTCAAATATGAACTATTAGAAACATGATCATTTGGCTGTATGTGATTTTAATTGAATTATTTTATAAAAATGAAATGTTTTTAAACATTCTGAATTATAAATTTATTATCTATACATGATATATTATAATAAATCTGTAATTGATCGTTGTCTGTACATCAAAAATTTATGAGAAAACCTGTTATTGGGGGCCTTTATCAAAACAATAGATCCCTAAACAATCATTGTTAGAATTTTTTTCTGTTTGTCTGTGTGTCTGTGTGTTTGTGCGCGCTAATCTCAGAAAGGGCTAAACCGATTGGGGTGCGGTTTTCACTAATGTGTTGTGGTAAGTTTGACTTCAAACTCAATGTTTGTTTTATTTCAATAAAGTTCATAAATAAAAAATATGAAACTTAAAAAGCCATCAAGCGATTTCAAATATTCTACCTTTGCGGGTGAAAAAGGGGATTAATTTGGTATATAACTTTCGAAGTGAAATGCATGATACTATATTTTTAGACGTCGTAAGAAAATGATGGAAAAGAGGATGAAAGTTGCATTGAAATCCATAATTTTTGAAGGGAAAATTTATTTGCGGGTGTTAATTTAACAAAAAACAAGTGAAAAGGAGGATAAACTTTTTTATGTGAGTTCGGTCATTTAGCGATTTCAAAATTCGAAAATTAATCTTAAAATGGCGATGCGAAGCTCGCGGGCAGCAGCTAGTAAAAAATAAAATACTGTAACTTTTGCATAATGCTTTTATTATAATATTCAGAATGTAGGAAATGACACAAAAAAATCAGTCCCCTCTATATACTTCCTCTTGTCCATTAGTTTCAACAATCAGTCTGTTATACTTTCTCTTTTTAATTAGTTTCATCAATCAGTTTACTATACTTCCTCGTCTTCATTAGTCAATAATCATTCTGCTGTATCAATTAATCCTTCAACACCGCACCGGTATATAGCTACCTAAAACAAAAGAAGAATTAATTAGTAATAGACAAGCTATTTACCTAATTACTGAGCCTATCAAATATCTTCAGACCTAGTCTAATATTTAGGTAAGTTATAAAAACATCACTCACTTTCTTTACTGTGTACCTACCTAATGTTTGTTAACTATCTATATCTGTAAAATATAAGCAGGTAAGGTTGTAGTAAGCTTTGCTCGCTTATTAGATATAGTAGGTATGCTAAATATACAGGCTTCCAATTAACTCATTTAACAAAAAATAGGTTACATTTTAATATTCTTTTACTTACCCGAACTCCTGAAGTATAATTATTAATTTTAAACACGTAAATAACACGTAAACGACACGTTAACCATCTTTTAAAATAATATTTTTGTTAACAACAAATACGCTTTCTCACTATCGGCGCTTACGCATCAGATGCCGCGCGATCAGAATGGCGTATATAGCAAACATCTCGGGATTGGAGAGGGGTGCGGGTCTATCTAGAGTGGCGTATTGATTACTCAACACAAAACAATACTCTAATCTGTTTGAAATGTAGTAACTGTTCGATAAACACTCACCAGTTCGGAGCATATTGCTGTATCCTTGTCAACGTAAAATTTTGGGGCGGCTGAAATGCTGTATCTCTTTTGAAATCAATGTCCGTCAGGGTAAAATAATGGTGTAACTGTTATTTATGTTGGACGTGGTGTCGTATCTATTTTATTTTCAAAAATAGCGATTTTTCCTCTATTTACAGCAATATGTCATGTAAGCAGTACCAAAAATAGAGAAAATTCAATGGCGTATCATTAAATTTTTTCATCGTAGAAAGACGAGACATATACCATTCGACGCGGCTTTTTTTGCTTATCAACAATATAGTAAAAAGTCATTTAGCCCAAATTTTGAGATACGACATTTCCGCTTTCTGCCGTCGATATACACCACAAAGAACTACAGTACACATTTTCTGAAAAAGACTGCGTATTCTTGTTGTTTTGCCATTGTATGAAATTTTGGTAAGCTAATAGATATTGTTCCTAGGAGTTTTCAGGTAGTAAACTTTCCATAACGTTAAGGGCTTCACATCTTATATCGGGCAGTGTACAACATAAATCATTTTCTTCATAATTAGTACTTGTAGACATTTTAATTAATCAATAACTGTAATTTCAACAGTGAAAACGAGTTGTGCAAAATTTTTCGCAATGGCGGAAAAAATTAATCAGTTTGCCTATGCGCGCGCATCTTATACCTAATGGCCATCGGCCATAGACTAAAAGAAGTTTCTTTCTTTTTGGCTTTTCGCGGATAGCGTTTTATCCACGTACAAAATGGGGAATTTCAAGTTTTTACATAAAAAACAAAAGTAATATTTGAGTGAAAGTTTTATTTATTAAAAACACGTACAAGTTGAAATTATCTTTTTAAATACGAAGTTGCATGAAATAAGCAAGCAATAGGTACATTAATTTATTTGTATTATTGAACACGATCTTTTTTGTATCGAAACTTTTTTAAGAACAAAGCAACTCAACCAATAAAAAAAACTCTATAACTCACTTGTGAATAATAGTAATGAAAAAGTCACAGTTTTACTATAGGTGTCATTATGTGCCTAATTGCGGTGAACTTAGAGCCACTTTATGAGCAAGTGTGTTGAAAACGTACCTACTTATTTCTTTGAAGATGGAAATAAATACTCGAATCAGTCATGAAACAAAGTCATGACGAAAGAAAAAATATTCAATAGGGTTCTATAGGTTAAAAATATAATAATAAATATTTTATTTTAAAAATACTATAATACCTACTAATAGTACCTACCACCTGCTAAACAGTAGGTGAGTAGGTAGATAGGTACTTAACCTCGATACGCGGAACTTCTTCCTGGTACAGGGGAATAACTTATGACATCTTTGCCTATATTTATGAGGTGCTTAGATTTTAAACTTAAATTATCCGCTCATCTAGTTATGTAAATTTATCAAACGCGTAACAAGTTAACAACACAATATCATCTACGCGTGACGATGACGGCACTGTCGATACCATGACGTACCTCCAATGATATTGGAAGGAAAAAGCGTACTTCAGTTCAGAATACTCAAACTCGTATAAGTTTCTGTGCCTCCTGTGATGAGTGATCTAAGTCGAGTTATACCCTTTTTGTGATTTTTACATAGAATTACATATCAGAACAAAAATTAAGATTTTTTGGTCAAACCAAACTCACGTTCTTTTATCTAGCTGTACTATAGTTTCGGAGATAACTTTGTGAAAAGTGATATTATGATCTAGTTGATGTGACGAGTGACGACGCTTGGGGAGGATTTAATATAATAAATGAGAAATTTGAAAATATACTTAGGTACCTACTTATGATTTTTTACTAGCAAAATTAAGAAACTATACTTAGTAACCTACCTATTCTGAGTTCTAACACGCACTTTGCCCCTGTTATTTTAAGTAATTAGTGTTCTTGAATCTTATAAAGGATTTGTACTAAATCATTGTTGAATTTCGTTATTAGTAGCCTAGTAGGTAATACCTACCTATAAGTATTCTAACAACAAATTAATTCAACATAAAACACTCTAGTACAGATACAAGATTCAAGAAAGCTAAATAATTCTGCACTTGCTATTTGAAAAGGATTGTAATTTGATTAACAAGTTTGAAGCAAATAAGGAAAATACTCAAGTAATTGATATAATTCGCAGAACGACACAAATGAAATAGTCGAGCCTCCAATGAGTCCAAAGTAGGCAGTAGCGGACCTCGAAGGTGCTTGCGTCAATAACGGAAATTCCTGCCTAGTCACCGAAAGTGAGTCGGTGATTTTGCGTCACGGATGTACTCACGTCACGGCTTTGACCTGCTTTGTAAATTAAGTAACACTTGGTTTTGCCATTCATAATGTTTTTATATAGATTTTTAATTAAATTATAGGCAAAGATAGAATTATTGCGCTATTAGCATCGATGAATATAATATTAGGTGCTTGGGATTAATTTTTTGTTAATTATTAGTTACTATTTTATAATCTAACTTTGCTCAATAAATCAAAACTTAAGCGGATTTGTTGTTAAAGCCCATAAAAGGCACGTAAAATATCATTAATCACGCGATTTTTTTTTCAAATCGCTCTCAAGCAGGATCGCTTACACGTCATTACAGAGAGCTTATTTTGTCGGGAGCGGACGGCACCGTTTATAACACGTTATCTTCAAATCAACACAATAACAATTTTAATAATAGAAGTGATTAATGTGCTTGCAGGATGACGCGCACTTCTCGCCGGGGGCTGAGGGCGTAAGCAAGGGTAACTCGAGGCACATCCATACCTTCACATATAGGCTTGTCTTTGCTCGGTCACTAATGAATGAGTTAATGACTAAATGGACCGTTCTGTACTAGTTAATTGTTAAACCATTAATTTGAAAAGCCGAAACAATGCTTAAAAAAAATCTTTCAAAACTCAAAATAGTTTTACCATCATCATTTTTTGCATTGTATTCGATAGAAAATTTCTTAATCTTACAGGAAAAATTAAGCAAACCACGTTTTTTGGCCGAAAGAGTCTCTCATACCTACTTAAAGTATTATTTTGTGAAATTTCCTATCGAATACAATGCAAAAAATCAACATCAAAGGTAAAACATTTTTGAGAAAACGAATCCAACTGGTCCAAGTAGGCCTCGCCTGTTTACGAGCGAAGCGAAGGTCTCTGAGTCTACTTGAGTGAATATTTGCACTTTTACGTCCGTCCGGCTGTCAGAGTCTTTAAATAACTTCTGAATTACTGAACGTACCTAATTACTTCTTTAAACATATCTAATATGTAAACCATCTATATCCCTAGGTTTCAAATATCTTACTGCGACAGATATAAGTATTAGCCCGTGCATAGCCTATGAGGGAGGCGTCAGGCGCGTATGCAACACTGAGCATACAGAACACGAGCGTTCTGCGTCCCACTCCCATCATCCCACCGTAGTTTTGCGCAGCTCCCGAATCCCGCCTGCCCCAAATGACCAGACATTATTTAATTGAATTGGAAGTGAAAGGGTGACAATTGTAATATAAAAGGGTTCAGTTTTTTTAGAACAGCGCGATAAATATCTCGCAAGCCGTGCATTGTAACATTTGTCCTTTAGTAGGCGCACATGATAATTAATGACGCAGATAAAATGTAATAAACTATGTGCAACACATTTTAATAATAAGAAGCTGTCGTTTTCAAAGGACAATAATTTTTCACTGTGCCATTCCTATACGTAATATCCAAGCAAGCGTAGTAGCAAGGAATCCAATTCATATCATTATTTTTGTAGATATAGGTGATATAGGTTATAATGAACGTGGAACACCTACCTATAATAAAATTAATGTACATCTATAGATTGGTTAGGTACTGTCCCCACGTCGCGCGTCGCGTCGTCTAGAATAGAATAGAATAGGAATATTTTTTATTCAAATAAACTTTTTACAAGTGAGTGAATGAATTCCCTTCCTGCCGAGAAGAACCAGCAAGAAACTCGGCGGTTGCTCTTTTCAAAAAAAATTTATAGTACATACAGTATACAGTCTGCAACGTACCTAAGTACATTGTACATAAGTATTTTAAAGGTTCTATCGTATGTTAATTATTTACGACAGATACTTTCGTTAGAAAAGCTTACCTACTGGTGTAAGGCCTGCTTAAGCTCAATCTCCTAGTATTTAAAATGCTATGTGCTTAAAGCACCTGCTTACCTTTCTTCGATATCTACACTTAAATAAAATTATGTCACATCAATCTTTGAAAATGTTTAACTGACTAGAACCTATAATAGTAAACAAACAATTGCAGGTTGAAATACAAATATATAATGAAAACTCAGTTGAAAAGAGGCCATAAATCACGTCTTCAACTGTTTATTTGCGCTCACTTCTTGTAAAGCAAAAGGCGAGTGATCAATATAGGAACGGAATCGGGCTGACATTCGCTAACTAATGATCCCTCGTCACAATGCGTCTGCTTGCGCCCTGTCGAGTCGAGTGACTTTAAAACTTCTTAGTCAACAAAAATTTTAACACTTCAGTGTTTGATTTGTACGTATATATACCTACCTACGACATTTACAAAAACTCGATTGATACGTCACGTTTTTATTACTGTTTGCCAAGCTACCTGGTTCTATTGTGTTAAGTAAGGCAAAAATAAGGGTAGCCGGATTGCGCGAAAACATTTTACATCAATCCGATGCAAGCGACGCTTTGGATATGAGCGAAAATAACATGGCAAGAAGTTTGACTTGAAAGCCGACAGCCGTTGACTTTATTGTGTATCGTATCATATTGTAACGGGCATGAAATTAGTATCTAGCTTTATTTTTTATAGTAGGTATCTACTTAGATAGCATGGCTAATGGCACAGCTTTTTTTTTTCAAAGTAAGGCCATCCTAGCAATGACTACTACTTATTCTTCTTCTTTCCAACTGTGTATGTATATATTTATAAAGCTTGTAGGTATAAGGAGTCGGTGCGTAGCGTAAGTGACAATAGTGCAAGGAATGGGATATGCACCTTTCAATTTTCAGTTCGCACTATCTGTTCTAAGTAGATAGTCCATTCCTATGATTTAGGTTAGAATAAAAAGCATATATATATAGCGTTGACAAACATTTTGTATTTTAAAATCGCCTCAATATTAGTTCTTCAAGCAAGGTGTTTAATCAAGATGCAAGTAATATAGCACAAAGGGCGTGAACCGTGAAATCGAATTGTAACGCGGACGTAGCAAACATATTGATATTTTAATTAGATTTACAGAGCCAAGTCTCGCAGCTCCGTGGGTAACACCCAACTCTTTGAGCCGATGTAATGGCACCCCGTGGACTTTATTTAAGGGTTGTCGGGGTTCGCTTTTGTACAAACTCAATATTTACTAGCAAATGCATTATAGCAACAATACTTACTTAGTTTTTTAACTTCAGCCCAGCAGCTTCCGTGTTATCGTTTTCAATGGCTTTGGAATCGCTCACGGCGCTATAATTATAGAGAAGCGCGGCGCAGCAGGTCGCTCGCTCGCTAATAACGGCGACTTCGAATAAATACATAATTGCTTTTATGGCCTAAGGTGATCGCAAAATAAAAAAATGTTTTGTATTCATTCTCTTTTTGTTACTCCAAAAATTAGAAACACAAATGTAGCACCCAGAAATTAAAAAATAATTATGTTGAATGGCTGGACCAACAGCTTGATTCTATGATTCGATTACTTAATAGTCGCTTTTTTCATTACGACATACGAATATTTCAACTCTTATTTCTCAAGACAACAATTAGTCCATTTGGTTAGTACCCAACTATTAGTAAACCCTAATAAAAACGTTAAGTATCTAAGGTAGGTACTTAATTATCACACATAAATGAACCTTCAATAGACATTTAATAAGTTTAAGTTTTCTTTCATACCATCTTTGAACTAAGTAGGTACATACGTTTATATTGTATCTACTTAGCACCACTTACTGATATCCGTGATTTCATCAGCGTCAGCGTCGCACATCCAAGATAGAATAAAGGCTTAACAATCCCCTGGAAACTCTTCACTATCTTTGTGTCAAATTCCACGCCGATCGGCTTCGTGGTTGAACTTTGAAAAGGTAGCAAACAGACAAACACGGTTACTTTCATATTAATAATGTCAGCATCAAATCACTCTGTGCAAATTTTTTCGTTGTAGTAAAATAAGGCGATCATTTGCTTGCATATTCGACAGACAAAGGGTCTGACAGGCCCCGGATGGCGGCGGGCCGACGGCGCCGCGCCGCGCCGCGCGCCACCTCACGCTGCGCCGTCGGCATACAGAACTCTAATTGATACACTAAAAAACGTCACGTTGCATAAAGTTTGAGCTTTCATTTTAGATTTAATTTTTTCTAGGTTATTAATAGCATAAATTCATCAATTCTTACAAACCTATCGCTACAGCTTTGTGCTATGCACACAAGACGTTTATATGTGGTGCCAAGGATTCTCGTAGGGCACCCCTCGCAACATATCCTTTAACTTTGTTAGTTTCTAAGTTACAACTTACACGGGCTAAAAAAATTGTACTTATTAGGTAAATCTTTTTAGAGTTCCGTACCTCAAATGGTAAAAAAAGGAACCCTTACAAGATCACTCTCTTGTCCGTCTGTCCGTGTGTCACCACCGATTTTCTCAGGAATGGACAGGACCTAGCAAGTTGAAATTTATACCAGATACTGAGGTCTATTGTCCCGTATGGGTCTATAGTATAGTTAGGTGTATAAAAATCAAGGTCCTGAGTCAACACGATAAAAAGATATGGGCAAATTTAGATTTTCGCGAAAACTTGTAAGTACCAAAATTTACCTTAATTTTCAACTTTTTTATTTTTCGGAATTTTCCCTTTACTTGTGCTGCAAGACCTTGCTTTTAACCAAAATTGATAATTATTCTAGGTCAACCGGAAGTACCAGGTTTTGGGTCTAAAACCTATATGGTAGTTCTCGTTGACCTAGAATTATGAAATTTGAAAATTATATACTTATAATAATAATATATTGGCGGTATAATGGGTAGGTACGGAACCCTCGGCGCACGAGTTCGTCTCGCACTTGACCGTTTTTTTAATATTAGGTAAAATATTAAAAAAGCTATATAGGAACTTTAAGGAAAACTGGCAAAACAGATTCTTAATAATTAACATTGGTTTTTAGAGGGAATCTACAAAAATTTACATTCAATATGATTACAATGTTTAAAAATACAACAACGAAAACAATACAACCACTCGAAAGAAAATCCTCTTAATTAATATATTATAACAATTTACAGCAAGCCCTACAATTTACAGCAGAATGAAACTCCCGTCTCGTGCCGAGCCGAGCCAGGCCGAGCCGCGCCGCGCCCGGTGCCCGTGCCCCGAGGCTACGTATTTGCAGAATGCGTGTAATTATTTATTTGCCCTCCGATCCCTCGCTGCGCCCACTTGGCCCTTTCAATTCATAACAAATAAATGAATCGGGAACAATACGGAATATTCAAAAAATGTACTCATTATAAGGTTGTCGGAATTATAATAAAGTTATCAAAATATGCTGAAGAAATATTTCGATGGTTTTAACTTTTGATAGTACATACTTAGTAAATTATTTCTACTATAATCTACATAGATCTACCATCTAGCGGACACTAGCTGTGAAAATGTAAAAGAATCATATACAAGTCAGATTGATTGAACGGCTTCAATCCAAACTCGCATCATACAAAAAAAAGCCGGCCAAGTGCGAGTCGGACTCGCGCACCGAGGGTTCCGTACTTCAAAAGTAAAAGTAAAACGATAATCTTATATTAATTTGCTTATTTATCGTTAACTTTGTTTGTAGAGGTTTATTGTTACTATTAAAAAAAACTATGCTAATTAGAGCGTTGATTTTATTTTTCCTGTAAAATATACATGAACCTCTATTGACCATAATTATTTCAGATTTTTCGATTGGTAAACTTCGGAGATAAGGGGGGGGAGGAACGGTATTTTTTTCGACATTTTGGCCGATTACTCAAAAACTTTTATGTATAGAAATAAATAAAAAACTGTTTTAGAATGCGCAAGTAAAGGCCTTTCATATGATACCCCACTCGGTATAATTATCTTACTTTGAAATTTCAAACCCCTGATTTTCCCCCTTTTTTAATTAAACTAAAATAATTTTCGCGTTGATTTTATTTTTCCTGTAAAATATACATAAACCTCTATTGACCATAATTATTTCAGATTTTTCGATTGGTAAACTTCGGAGATAAGGGGGGGGAGGAACGGTATTTTTTTTCGACATTTTGGCCGATTACTCAAAAACTTTTATATATATAGAAATAAATAAAAAACTGTTTTAGAATGCGCAAGTAAAGGCCTTTCATATGATACCCCACTCGGTATAATTATCTTACTTTGAAATTTCAAACCCCTGATTTTCCCCCTTTTTTAATTAAACTAAAATAATTTTCGCATTGATTTTATTTTTCCTGTAAAATATACATAAACCTCTATTGACCATAATTATTTCAGATTTTTCGATTGGTAAACTTCGGAGAAAAGGGGGGGGGGGGGACGGTATTTTTTTCGATATTTTGGCCGATTACTCAAAAACTATTACGTATAGAAATAAATAAAAAATTGTTTTAGAATGCACAAGTAAAGGCCTTTCATATGATACCCCACTCAGTATAGTTATTTTACTTTGAAATTTCAAACCCCCGATTTTCCCCCTTTTTTAATTAAACTAAAAATAATTTTCGATTTTTCTTTATTCCAATGATGTTGGGCCACTATTATACACAACTATGCCAAATTTCATGTCGATAGCTTTAATAGTTACTGAAATAATCGACTGTGACAGACGGACGGACGGACGGAGAAAGTCTCACCATAAGGGTTCCATTTTTACCATTTTGGTACGGAACCCTAAAAATATGCAGAAAAGAAGCAGCAAGGGTGATCAGACTGATATTATAATTATACATATTATGATACTGAAGTTGATTTTTCTCAAAGAACTAAAAAAAAAAAGAATGCTGTCATCAAATAACTCAAAAATGTACCTATATACCGCATGCCCTTTTTGCTGTTGATTAATTTTCTTGCACAAGTCTTGCACAGATGATTTTGTACTTAAGTTAATTAAATGACACCTTTTTAAGAAGCTACGAGATGAGGAGAAAACAAACTTCTAGTAAAAATCAAATACTTAACTTCAAAATATGTCTAGTTCAAATTTTAGATTAAAATATAAAAATTTAAATTGTTTATAGGTAGATATAAAATGTGTAGCAGAAGATTGAAATGAACATGTGTAACAGCTGAGATCAAAATAACAATAGCGGCATACGACTTTTAACATTGAGTTAGGAAACATTTTTTAGCAGTATTCTTTTTGAATGAATAAAGAGCTTAAATGGTATCGTTTTACGGCGGGCCATACAAAATGTAAAAAGCACAAAGGTTCCTGACAAAGCCGGAGACAAATATGCACTACGTCGCTACTATTTTGACATTTTAATTTCACCCTTGCTCAAAATCCTTTTTGAATGGCGTTGGGGGCGCGAGAGCTGAGCTCTCCGATACTTGTATCAATCTCACGCGAAATTGATTGACATTTATCGCCCGGATTAAAACACAATTAAATCTTACTTTAAATAAAGCAAAAAACAAAAACCTTCTTTGACATCGCAATCAGTTTTTTTTTCAAACTTACAATTTTATATACTTACTTATAAAAGCACTGCAATGATATTACAGGCAAAAATTCTAACAACGAGTATAAATTCAAACAAATTAGGTCGGTTTTACACCTGTAATTTTCTCCCCTGTAAAAAGGCTTACGTAATTCACAATTTATTTAATTCAAAACCTTACAATAAATCCATTCTTCCAAGTTGTTTTACATTTGCAAAATTTATATCATAGGTTAGTTAAATATTAGTAATCGGCAATCGCACACTTAAGATAATTTACCTATACGCGAGTAAAACTTACACGTGTAAGGTCTGTCACCATAGTTTACGTAAGAAATCTACTTAGTTATTAAGACTTCCAGGTTTTAATCAGCCTAATACTTCTTTAAATTATAACATCTGTCTTTCTTGAATAAATCCATGGGGCCCGATGCGTAGAGTTCGGGGTCCTTTCTATGAAATGTTCGATTAGAGGTAATTTGTGTCAATCACAAAGCATTGAAAGGACCACGTTCATCTCTTTGGACCGGACCATTTGCCCTAATTAAAAATGGAGCCCTCATTCACAAAAGTCAATCGCAGGATTAATTTTTGACGTGAACACAACATTTTTCGGCTGCACTTTTATGCTCTTTGAAGTCAGGCGTTAGCTATTACAACGTCAGTCAGGAAAAGATTAGGCAAGAAAAGTTTTCTCATAATTTCAATTCGTATTGTATACCTAAATGGAATCAATCTGTTGATTTTAAATTTAGCAATTACCTAGCCAGTAAAAAAATACCTTTAAGTAGTTCATTTTGAAATATGAATCGTTATCAACACTTGCGTGAATAGCATTTTCCCATGCAAGTCTGGGAGTATAGTTATCTGTTATTCTATTTAATTTTATTTGTAGAGCGTGTATGTGGGTTAAGCTTGACATTTCCATTACATATAACGTATTTTATCGCCTTCGCAAAACCAATTTCATGACTAAATTTGTTTGCATTTTCGATTTGCACAATTCTCGATTTGCGGTGGGCGCCCACGAGAATGTAATATTATGCCTCTCTTTTATGTATAAGTACGAAATGTTGGATTAAAAAGGGACGCCGATAAAGTTAGTAGGGTTTTATTGGTCATGCCGAGCAATAGTAACCCTTTCATTGTATTGGGGACCAGTACACAGTAATTTGATTTCACGCGCATCTGATGATTTATGTCGGTACCTTATCGCTCC
The DNA here is from genome assembly GCA_029955525.1 of Oeneis ivallda. Classification (NCBI taxonomy): domain Eukaryota; kingdom Metazoa; phylum Arthropoda; class Insecta; order Lepidoptera; family Nymphalidae; genus Oeneis; species Oeneis ivallda. The sequence continues at coordinate 14,880,295 of JARPMR010000002.1, read as the reverse complement.
ATATTTTACCGATTTAGTCATTTTTACCCCTTTTACGTCGAGCGTGTACAACTTCATCCGTTGTCTAAATAAAAAGCGTGTTAACATAAAAATCTAAAATCGATAAAGTAAAATAGCTGCAGAATAATTTTCTCACATTATGGTTTGCTGAGAGCAAGTAAGTATGTATTAAAAACTCAAACTGACTACAATAACTTAAACAATAGGTACTGTCTGTTTATTGGAACGAAGTTCCTTTTCGGACGTTTAGGCGGATGGAGGCTAGCCGAAAAAAGTGTAAGAATTTTCCGTCACATCACGACACTTGTTGCCTCCGTTTATTACACACATAGCATCATAACTTGGTGGCATAGGGGTTAACTGAAGGAGTGAAACTATCATTTCGGGGTTCGAATCCTGACCAGATTATTAGTTATTATTTAAATTATTAATTTATTATTAGAAGGAACTTCGTTCCAATCGTGTGTTCCACGACACTCAAATTTTTTTTTGTTACGTCGTGTCATCTCAGCTACTTGGGTAACTCATCGAAAATCAGGAAGATTAGGAAACAATGAAAACAGAGATCCTGGGGAAATAATATAGAGAAAAACAAAGAGATGAACGCTTACTTCGAACAATTGAAATTTTATTATTTGTTTAATCGAATAATAATTATGTTTCAAAGAATCCGATTATTATTGCATAAGGAGATAGATACCTAACGAGGTAATTAGATGGTTTAGTAATTATTAGTATTGAATTTAACAGCTCTCTAATTAAAAACGTCACGTGCGTATGGCATTCACAGCATTGTGCCGTCGCGTCGTTTAGAGTTCAAACCTATCAGCTTTATGAAATCTTTAGTGTAAACTGCTCGTAGGTACCTATTAAAGATAAATACATTAATAATAATTTCTAAATGGAAAACTCTTTGAATTCCAGTAGATACTCGTAGGTAATAGAGATACGAGTATTTACGAGTACGAGTAGATATTATTGTGGTCGAGAACAATAATGTTAGAAAAATACTTCTAAGCAATGAAGATGATTTATTTGCGAGACATCTTGCCTTATTTAGTACAAACGATAAAATATTAGATTAAGTATTTAGATAAGACAAAATATACCTTAGTTTTACCTGGAAATATTAGTTCTTATGAATAGGCTACAGAGCTTATAAATTGGGTAGGAATTAGATGGTGATGATAAGCGAGAACACATGATCTGCACTTTGCGTGGGTACCTAAGTTTATTTATCGGGAGTCAGGACATGGCCAGTTATCAAAATAGATTGCGCAAGCGTGAGATGCTGTCTGAATTGGTAGTGCCTGACGAGACTTAGGTAGGAAGGTATTAACTTTCTTCGTAATTACTATAAAATCGAAAAAAAAATGTTTATATCCAACAATCCTCGGGTGTTTATAGACTTTTTATTACACAGATAAACTTGAAACTACCTTTAAATCCTCTTAACTTAAAAGAACTCCACTCTTTGTGAGAATAATGGAGGATCCATAAGCTTCGATATACGTATAATGTGTTTAAGTAATCAAATAACATTGCATCTATCCTAATCCGCGCTTAATACGGTTTTGTTCAGTTTCATGCTCCGCTACGCCCCCGCTCAAATATTTGTTTATCTCCTATGTGCTCACTTTTATCACGATGTTAACACCATTGTTGAAATGAAGACCTTTTTTGTAGAAAAAACACATTTTTATCTGAAAAAAAAATAATGCTGAATACAGTAAAACACGTGGCGCGGAATGATCGATCGCCCCAGCACTATTCGTAAGCGATACTTCTTCATTACTTGCCACAGCTTTTATATTTAATCGATAAGAATTCAAATTAATTTATTCTCATATATTTTGGACAGAAATAAACGTTACTTTGTTTTGTTGTGCCTATAATATACCTATAAAAAAACTGCATAGCTAGCTAGCTAAGCATAGCTTGCATTGTACGCCCTAAAGAGGTATAGTCCAGGGTAGATAATTTTTGAAAACAAAAAAAATAATAGTAGGATGAAACCCATTGGAAAAGGAAGAGAATGCAACAAAAATGAAAGGAAAAATAAATTACGGGCGATCTAAGGTCGGGAAGTGGGGGGAGGGGGGGGGGGTTTAAGGGTAAAAAACGGTTTATCTCGATTTCCGGAAAAACTACAAGTCCTATGGAAAAAAGTTAAATGGCAAAGTTGTAGGTAATAAAAAGATCTACAACTTTTGTATTTAGACTTTTTTCAAATAACCTCAAAATGTATGTGAAAAATTCAAATAACCAAGTTTTTGGTTTTTTATTTTTATCTTTTACAAAAAAAAATATTTTTTCACGAAATTTGGTGAAAACTTACCTTTTTATGTCCCAAACACACTGTAATTTTTCTGATTTAAAATATTTATTTTTTCACCTTTTTTTTTGACTTAATATTGAAAAAGCACCTAATTTTCAATCGAAAATTCTCCCGTCAAAATATCTGCTTTTTTAAAAAAGTCGGTGAGCTTTTTGTTCGTTGAAATCTCTACTTTCTGATGGTGTAAAAAAAATATACATTAATATGGTAAATGCTCTCAGAAAATGCAGAAACGAAATACGAAAAAACAGGTAGTAAGGCCCAGACCTTCCTAGCCCCTATGAAATACCTTTTAAATTACATGCGTAGATTGGCTATTTATTGCTATTTTAAGATAACTTATATACCTGAGTGACCTACGGAAAATTTTAGCCCATCAAAAGGTATTTCATAGAGAAGTGGGGAAGGGGCTAGGAGGGTCTGGGCCTTACTACCTGTTATTTCGTATTTCGTTTCTGCATTTTCTGAGAGCATTTACCATAGTAATGTATATTTTTTTTTACACCATCAGAAAGTAGAGATTTCAACGAACAAAAAGCTCACCGACTTTTTTAAAAAAGCAGATATTTTGACGGGAGAATTTACGATTGAAAATTAGGTGCTTTTTAGGGTTCCGTAGTAAACAAGGAACCCTTATAGTTTCGCCATGTCCGTCCGTCTGTCTGTCTGTCTGTCTGTCTGTCTGTCTGTCCGCGGTTTATCTCAGAGACTATTGGTACTAGAAATCTGTAATTTGACAAGGGTATAAATATCAATCACGCCGACATAGTGGTGAAATAAAATTGTGAAATATATATTTTTTTAGGGTACCTCCCCTACATGTAAAGTGGGGATGAATTTTTTTTTTCTCATCTATCCCATAGTGTGGGGTGTCGTTGAATAGGTCTTTCAAAAACGTTGTGGGTGTGGGAACACCATTTTTCAATTCAGGGATCCGTTTGTGAAATATGATATTTTAAAGTGCTAAATTTTATTAGAGTCAAGTGTCCCCCCCCTCTGCCAGCTAAATGGTTGTATATAGGATACAAGAAAAAATTCACAGCAGTAGTATATATAATGAATTTTAAAGGAAAACTATCACGGCTAAGTAGGGTTCATTAGTGAAGGAGTTATATCGGTTTTTCTAAGTTAGATATTACACGTAGTGTAAGTTGCATATTTTGTAGTCTTTTTTGTAGTATATTATAGTATTTAAACCATGGAACTCAAAATGTATGTTGAGACTTTCAACTACGGAACCCTACACTGCGCGTGGCCCGACACGCACTTGGCCGGTTTTATTATTCAATATTAAGTCAAAAAAAAAGATGAAAAAATAAATATTTTAAATCAGAAAAATTACAGTGTGTGTGTGTGGACATAAAAAGGTAAGTTTTCACCAAATTTCGTAAAAAAATATTTTTTTTGTAAAAGATAAAAATAAAAAACCAAAAACTTGGTTATTTGAATTTTTCACATACATTTTGAGGTTATGTGAAAAAAGTCTAAATACAAAAGTTGTAGATCTTTTTATTACCTACAACTTTTCCCTTTAACTTTTTTCCATAGAACTTGTAGTTTCTCCGGAAATCGAGATAAACCGTTTTTTACCCTTAAACCCCCCCTCCCCCCCACTTCCCGACCTCAGATCGCCCGTAATTTATTTTTCCTTTCATTTTTGTTGCATTCTCTTCCTTTTCCAATGGGTTTCATCCTACTATTATTTTTTTTCACTTTTTATTATTTTTTAAGGCTTCTACCCTGGTCTAGTAGGTAATGGAATGAATAAAAATAAGTTCAATAATACAATAGTGTTCAAATATTATAAGAATCAAGGAAAACCAAAATTCTTTTGCTATATAATCCGCCAAACCAGATAACAATACCTATCTATGTATATTCAAGTTTGGCAGGTAAGTAGGTAAGTATATCAAAAGAATTTTGTTTTCTTTGACTCTCATATTTGAACATTAACGAACTTATTTTTATTCATTCCATTACCTCTTTAGGGCTTAAAGCGATCAATATGCATAATTCCTACTCCCTAAGTGTGAACATCTGTATTTGCGTATCGCGCTCCCACTCGGACACCTATTGCAATAAATCCGTATTCAAATAACTTTAATCATATAAGTACACAAATTCATTCTCGCTACAAATGTATTATAATTATTCATATGCGACGACGACGCGACGGCAGTAAAAATCCTTTCGGTCCATAAAAGGATTGTTTGCATATCGTATGCGATTTAAAAATTAGATGCCTGTTTTTAAACTTACTGTATTCAAAAATTATTATAAAAGTCTCTATTAACTTATATTCGACGAAGTAAATTGCTTAATAAAGTAAATATTACTACTTAGGCAATGCTTACGCTGTCACATCAATAGGTAGGTAGGTACTCTACAACCATTCTGCAACTCTTTAAGATCCACTACTTTTTCCTTGATACTGCAACAATACATTTTAATTTGGAATATAGCGAATTCAGAGTGCGCAGAGTTCGATCGAAAAATAAGATAAAAACTAAAAGTGAAGAATTGAACACCTACCTACTAGTACGTATTCTTACGTATTCTTATAAAATCATAGATTTTGAGTATCCGCGTCGCCGATTCCCGCAGATGACATCCATGGGGTTTTAGATTTTATTTAGTTCTAATTTTAGTACCTATTTATTAATTTAGATTTAAGTTTATTAGGGTTCCGTACCAAAATGGTAAAAATGGAACCCTTATGGTGAGACTTTCTCCGTCCGTCCGTCCGTCCGTCCGTCCGTCTGTCACAGTCGATTATTTCAGTAACTATTAAAGCTATCGACATGATACAATTTGGCATAGTTGTGTATAATAGTGGCCCAACATCATTGGAATAAAGAAAAATCGAAAATTATTTTTAGTTTTATTAAAAAAGGGGGAAAATCGGGGGTTTGAAATTTCAAAGTAAGATAACTATACCGAGTGGGGTATCATATGAAAGGCCTTTACTTGTACATTCTAAAACAGTTTTTTATTTATTTCTATATATAATAGTTTTTGATTAATCGGCCAAAATGTCGAAAAAAATACCGTTCCCCCCCCCCCCCCCCTTATCTCCGAAGTTTACCAATCGAAAAATCTGAAATAATTATGGTCAATAGAGGTGTATGTATATTTTACAGGAAAAATAAAGGCAACGCGAAAATTATTTTATTTTGATTAAAAAAGGGGGAAAATCGGGGGTTTGAAATTTCAAAGTAAGATAACTATACCGAGTGGGGTTCATATGAAAGGCCTTTACTTGTGTATTCTAAAACAGTTTTTTATTTATTTCTATATATAATAGTTTTTGTGTAATCGGCCAAAATGTCGAAAAAAATACCGTCCCCCCCCCCCCCCCTTATTTCCGAAGTTTACCAATCGTAAAATCTGAAATAATTATGGTCAATAGAGGTTTATGTATATTTTACAGGAAAAATAAAACCAACGCTCTAACTAGCATAGTTTTTTATATTAACAATAAACCTCTACAAACAAGTTAACGATAAAAATTAAGCATATAATATAATATTATCGTTTTACTTTTACTTTTGGAGTACGGAACCCTCGGTGCGCGAGTGCGACTCGCACTTGGTCGGCTTTTTTTTTTAATTCACGCAATCAACGCACAGCTCAATACACTGGACGGATCGGCCTGAAATTTGGCATAGGTACATCCGCTAAGAAAGGATTTTTGAAAATTCAACCCCTAAGGGGGTAAAATAGGGGTTTGTAAAATCGAACTTAAAGTGAGCGAAGCCGCGGGCAAAAGCTCGTTTATAATAAGTAGGTACCATTAAAATGTTGCAAAGTTTATTGCTAGCAAAAAAAGGTTATTATACCTACTTATCACTATATCTTTTAATCACTATCACTACATATTTCGAAGCAAAGTCCCCCGCCGTGTCTGTCTGTCTGTCTCACTGTCTGTCTGTAGCTCACTATACCCATTTTAACTTCTAAAAAAATGGTCACATACTATGCGGTAATTGGAAATCTATTTAGACGGATACAGTATTAATCCTATTCCTATCCTATTATCCTATTTCCTATTCCTATTATTCCTATTAATATTATAAATGCGAAAGTTTGTGAGGATGGATGGATGGATGGATGTTTGTTACTCTTTAACGCGACAACGAATGAACCGATTTTGCTGAAATTTGGCACAGACATTGATTATAGTCTGGAATAGCACATTGGCTACTTTTTATCCCGGAAAAGCAAACAGTTCCTTCGGGATAGCATCGCTATTTTTTACGCATTTGTCCTTCAAAATACGCTTAATGGAGTTTTATATTAACGTGGTTTTTTTGTACAGGTAAATTTAAGGGCCTGATAAGTCATAAGTGACAAAGGCGACTTTTTATCCCGGGAAAGAAATTGTTCCTGCAGGATATTAGTATTCTACTTTTCACATATTTATCCTTCAATTATGCGCCAACGGAGTTACAGATTGACGTGGTTTATTGGATAGGCATAGTTGAGGACTTGAAAAGTGACAAAGGCTACTTTTAAACCCGGGAAAACAAACATTTCCCGCGGGATATTGGTATGCTACTTTTCACATATTTATCCTTCAATTATGCGCCAACGGAGTTACAGATTGACGTGGTTTTTTGGATAGTCATAGTTGAGGACCTGAAAAGAGAAAAGGCTACTTTTTATTCCGAGAAAACAAACAGTTCCCGCAGGATATTTGTTTGCTACTTTTCACATATTTATCCTTCAATTATGCGCCAATGGAGTTACAGATTGACGTGGTCTTTTGAATAGGAATAGTTGAGGACCTGAAAAGTGAAAACGCTACTTTTTATTCCGGGTAAACAAACAGTTCCCGCAGGATATTCGTTTGCTACTTTTCACACATTTATCCTTCAATTATGCGTCAACGGAGTTACAGATTGACGTGGTTACTGGATAGGCATAGTTGAGGACCTGAAAAGTAAGAACAGCTACTTTTTATCCCGGGAAAACAAACAGTTCCCGCGGGATATTCGTATGCTACTTTTCACATATTTATCCTTAAATTATTCGCCAATATGCGCATCGCATGCATGTATGAATGTATGCATGCATGCATGTCTGTATGTATGTTTGTATGTATGCATGCATGTATGTATGTATGTTTGTATCCTCCTACTTACTATAACTACATTAACTATATCCTGTCCTACTAATATTATTAATGTGAAAGTTTGTGAGGATGGATTTATGGATAGATGTAGTATACGGATGGATGGATGGATGGCATGTATGGATGGATGGATGTATGTTCTCTGAGATAGGGGTAGAACTATTTTGACTGTTTTACTCCATAACTTCGTCAAATTTAAACTAATTTTTATTATTATTTTAACCGACTTCAAAAAGGAGGAGTTTCTCAATTCAACAGAATCTTTTTTTATGTATTTTCACCGATTACTCGAAGATGCCAGAACCGATTTGGAAAATTCTTTTTTTTGTTTCAAAGGGTATACTTCTCAGGTGGTCCCATTTAAATTTTATCGAAATTAGTCGAGCGGTTTTTAAAAAATCAACAATAAATTATATACTTTGTAGTGGCGCGGGAGTTTAAATGTATGTTTCCGGGATAAAAAGTAGCCTGTGTTATTTTCCAGGTCCTCAACTTTACCTGTGTAAAAAACTACGTCGACTATATGCACCTGCACTTTATATGTGAAATATTATAAATGCGAAAGTGTGTTGGTTTGTCCTTCAATCACGCCCCAACAGAGCTACGGATCGACGTGATTTTTTGCAGGGGTACCTATAGTTGAGGACCTGGAGAGTGACAGGCAACTTTTTATCCCGCAAAATCAAAGAGTTCCCGAGGCATTTTAAAAACTAAATTCACGCAGACGAAGTCGCGGGCATCAGCTAGTCCTTACTAACTTAAATAAGTTAGTAAATAAGCATTTCGCACTTTATGATTATGCTTTACACCATATAATTTAAATGAATATCTTAGGAGTTGTCGCAAAATAAAAACGAACGCGTGTCAAAGTAAATACGCGGATTTCAAGTTTCAACTCGATGGCGATGACGGGACTCGCTCGCGTAATGCGACCAGTGACCACCCCCGCGCCGCGTTGTTACTTTATTATAAGCCAAGTGATACTTCTTTTATAAGCCTACGTAGTACGTACTGTTCAAAATGCTGTTCAATATAACTTAGGGAACATTTCAAGGAGTTTGCAAAACAGAGGCGTAATATTCTCTACTACCCGTGCGAAGCCGGGGCGGGTCGCTAGTATCACATAAAATGATATTTTTATAGTATTAAATATTAATTTAAATATTTGAAAAAATTATGGTGTCATCAGGGCACTTTAATTAATAAAGCCCTGTTGGAAAAAAGACTTTGTCAATTTTTAAAAAGTTATACGATTCTTAATGAACTACATTTTATCCAAACTCTGTTTTACAAAAGTCGACATAAAAGTTTAAATAATTGACCTAAAATTTTTTTGCTTCTTGGAGCCCTCTTATATAAATACGTACTAATTATCAAGATCACGCAATAAAAGTTCATTAAAGTTTTATATTTTGTTTGTTATCTTTTTTAATTGAACAAAAAGTGAAATACTCAAAAAATGTTGTTAAAGAATTTATAATTTATTATGTAACCATTACCATTTCATTTCGGTATCGTGTAATAACTAAATGTTTTATAAAAAAATCTAAAAATTTGTTCTACAAATATGGTTGAGCGAAGCGAGCGGCGCGGCGTGCAACTCATTCTTATTGGACATATAAGATGGATAAAATGATAGATAGATAGATAGATAGATAGATAGATAGATAGATAGATAGATAGATAAATGCATTATTGCCATAAAAAAATTACAAGAGAAAAAAACAACAAGTAGGAAATACAGTACGCAAAGGCGGTCTTATTACTAAAAGTGATATGACTGCCTTGAATGGGGGGGGGTCCGGACCCCCTGGACCCCCCCCCCCCTTATATACGAAACTTATAGGCGTCATATATGCGCTACTACCCGTGCGAAGCCGGGGCGGGACGCTAGTAATATTATAACTTTTGATTTGTAAACAACCAGTGCTCATTTTCTTGCCAGCTTTTCTCAGCAGAATCAGCTTTCGAAACCGGCTCATAAAAAAACCGGCCAAGTGCGTGTCGGGCCACGCGCAGTGTAGGGTTCCGTAGCTGAAAGTCTCAAACATTAAAATATTATTGCTGACCTAGGATAGTGCTTTTGTTTTATTTATGAATATTGAATAAATTTTGAGTTCCATGGTTTAAATACTATAATATTCTACAAAATATGCAACTTACACTACGTGTAATACCTAACTTAGAAAAAACAGATATAACTCCTTAACTAATGAACCCTACTTAGCCGTGATAGTTTTCGTTTAAAATTCATTATATACTACTGCTGTGAATTTTTTTGTTGTATCCTATATATAACCATTTAGCTGGCAGAGGGGGGGACACTTGACTCTAATAAAATTTAGCACTTTAAAATATCTTATTTCACAAAAGGATCCCTCAATTGAAAAATGGTGTTCCCACACCCACAATATTTTTGAAAGACCTATTCAACGACACCCCACACTATGGGATAGACGAGAAAAAAAAAATTCATCCCCACTTTACATGTAGGGGAGGTACCCTAAAAAAAAATATTTTTCACAATTTTATCTCACGACTTTGTCGGCGTGATTGATAGGTATTTATACCCTTGTCAAATTACAGATTTCTAGTACCAATAGTCTCTGAGCTAAACCGCGGACGGACAGACGGACAGACGGACGGACATGGCGAAACTATAAGGGTTCCTTGTTTACTACGGAACCCTAAAAATCATTCAAAAAGTATATACCTACCTACCTACCTACATAATATTCACAGAACATAATTTTGAAATATAAATAATTCTGATACTCATTGTTATTACTAAATATTAAAATGTCAACGAAAATGACACATGTTTAGCCCTTTATCTACATAGAGAAGTTTTTATGGAGCAGAAAAACACGCAAGTTTGTCGATCAATAAAATTATCCGGCCTCACGCTTCTCATGCGCAATCGGTTGAAAATGTAAAGCGGGTCTCTTCATTACGTGCACGGCGGAACAGATCAATGTGACGTGTTCTCACGTGTCATGTACGTACCAGTGAAGTGTAAGTACACAAACGAACAACCAATTCCATCTATCATTAATATGACAGGGTCTTTCATGTTAATTTTACAGGTCGCTGAATTCAACTTCGTTGATCGCTGTGAAAATTGGGAGAATATCAGCAGATAGTTATAGATAGAAAAAGCTGATCGCAAGAGATGACCGTTTTCAGCGACAATTTCTAAAGCTACTTATGCTAATCAGATGATACTAGACTAGATGATTTGGTTTTCTTTTTTAGCCAACTTTTAAGGGACACCTAAAAGCTGCAGATGACATCGTACGGTTAGATCCTTACTTAGGCATTGAATAAAATTAAATACCGCTGGTGAAATTAGGAATTTTTCTACAGTTGTAGAAATCTATAGTGTTCTGTTTCACCCTTTTGGTTTATAAAGAGAAAGATATATCTAAGAATTACTTGCTAAGTTGCTAATGCTATCAACATCGTTTCAGTTATAAGGAAAATTTGATATTATACCTAATAGGGTATTACAATATCTAATAATATCAATTCAATAACTATGCATCGATTAGTAGGTACCTACTTGTTGATAAACTTGTCTTGTTACCTTACTTAGATTCACTTAAAAAAATAGGAGGTAGCATTTTGAACCTAACCGTTTGGATTTTCACATTTTAAATCTAGATGTACGCGTAGGTAAACTCCATTAAGGAATACTGGAATATTCATATGACATCATTAACAACCCATCAACGGCTCACTACTGAGCCAGGTCTCCTTTCAGAGAAGGGTTATACGCCATAGCCCACCACGCTGGCCCAATGCGAATTGGCGGACTTCACACATCTTCGAGAACATTAAGAAGAACTCTCAGATGTGCAGGTTTCCTCACGATGTTTTCCTTCACCGTTGAAGCAAGTGATATTTAATTGCTTAAACGCACTTGACTTCGAAAAGTCAGTGGTGCGTACCAGGGATCGAACCTGCGACCCCCCGAATAGGAGACCACAGTCCTAACCACTAGGCTATCACTGCTTCACTACTGGAATATTGCACAAACAAAAATATTTTCTCATTTTCACCAGATGTGCGATAAACGTTATCAGGAGGGTTAACCGTGACCTCATAAAAAGCGGCAAAATTTATTGCATCTCACGACCCTTGCCCCGAAACTAAGACAGCGGAGGAAATAATAGAAAAATATCGTAATTAAAATACAACCCTTCCTGTCGTTGCGCTATTTTATGGAGGGCTAAAATTGGAGCGAGGCGCGCGTGACCGATGCGATGATATAGTGGTAGTTAGACCAAGACCTGGCCGGTGCGGGCGGCCGAGCCCTGCTGAGGGTTAAATGATCATTAATGACTGTTCTTCGTTTATTAAAATTTAAACATATGACGGTTCATTTTTTGCTGTTATAAAAAACGCATCGCTCTAGGGTAGGTGCATTTTTGTGTACCCCCTGCTTACTTAGATGATTTTAAGAAGTGCCCAAATCCCATTTGAAAAAGTTACCTTCTAAAATGGGAAAGTTGTGTACTTACCTGGTACTACAGCTTTTAATTAAAAAATTGGTTGTCTGTAAAGTGGGTTTACGGACGATAGTTTTACGTGATAACGTCATAAAGAAACATTGATGACCGCTAACCACAGCGCGCTCGCGATGACTGGCAGGCCCGGCGGCCGGCGCTCTGCCAACGCTTGGGCCAATCGTGGTTCTTTATCGCTTGTTCCGCGCTCTCGCTTGCACGCGCAGGCTCAGGCGGAACGTGAAACTTTTTTGTGGGTGCAGCCGGTGTTATCGATTTATAAGACGCTATCAGGTCAAAATGAAAACAGCTACGGTCATGGTCATGAGCACCATGAATTAAAATTTATCTCATGTGGTCAGGTTTTGGTACACCAGCAACAAAATCTAGAAGTACAAGTTATTCACTTCAATCTACAAACAATCACAGCTGATAACTTCTACTTGCTAAAAAGTAATTTCCGGTTCAATCATTATTACGGGTAATTTGGATAGGACTGGCAAATAACAGAAGCTCAGCCGATCTTCGCATCGGACGTGACCGCTCGCCCGCTCCGGCGATCTTCTGTCCGTCACGTTTCATATTATTTTAGTGCTAATTGGGCGTAAACGGGCAGCCGCTCGTGATTACAGCCATAAATAATTATGTTTTGACAAAAAATATCATCAAACATAAAAAAAAATGGTATTTTTTTACCAACCAGTGATAGCTGAATCCGCGATGCATGCCTTTGGGTTGAAATTGAATGGTCTCAATCATTAATAACATGCGTTACCAACAACGTGATCACTTGCAAAAGATATCCTTGTTCCAAAGTACTTCCATGAAGATATCACTTGGCATAAAAATGTTTAAAATGTTAAAAAAAAATTGGCAATACAAATGAATGAGTTAAAATTAAAAAAAAATTATACTCACATAGCAATTTTAATCATTTGTCTCTCAAATCTAAACTATCATGAATCACGATAATGCTCCAATAAACTTAAAATGCATAATAGCTTATTTGGATTGTCGATAATAATATTATTATTTAAAAAAAGACTAGGTTCGTTTTGTGATCGTTCTACTAGGTGGAATTTCTTTTATCGAATTACTGACACAAACATTTCAATAAACTTTTATAAAAACTTGAAATCGTACAAAAGATTAAGTAAGAATAACATTCCCTTGTGTTATTATATGCCGCCTCCATTATCCGCCTTACGGGAAATGTTTAGGACTAAACCTTATATCGTAGTCAATAGGAACAGATTTCTATTACAAGCGTTGGATGCTCAACTATAGGTGCGATGCGCGAGTTGAAACATTGTTTGTTGTTTGTTAAAGTATGCGTGAACAAGAGATCTTCAGATGAGTATTGATTGATATTGAATAGCAAACAAGATGAATGGATGCTTGACAATACAACGGTCGGCTACCTAGACGTCTCTATGATTGTAGTGAAGTAGTGTTGAAAAGTAATCGCTTTTATCTGAATTCATGATCAATTTTCTCAATAGGAAAGGTAGATATATTTATAGCAAATCACTTGAATAACATTTTCATTCCTATTGAAGGCGAATTGTTTGACACAATTCATTTAAAGTACCTACGCATAAAGATAGGTTGTCTTCAGTCCTTAGTGGACGACCGCCTCGCCAAAAGTGACAGGCTTAAAATATGGATTGGTAGCTGAGCTGATGACGAACTATCATTATAATGGGATATCAAATATTATAATGGGATAATCCTTACTACTTAATTCCTGATCAGAGCTTTTAGAGCTTAATGTAACTTGCGAAATAATAAAATTGGTATCAAATATGTATACAAATACCTATCTAATAGGTCTCAACATGCTACTTACTGTATCTACCACTTTTGTTCATGTACATACATAGGTTGTAGACTGTATTAGTCAATGCCCAATGGTCGCCAAATATAAAATAGAGGCCGCCAACTCCGGTGGTCTGTCTGCCGACTGAGTTTCAATGTTCTCCGCCCTTGTTCAGTTAAAGCCTCTTTGTAAGACTGAGGAATCAATGAATGTTATTGTTATGCCATTCTCAATCGAGTGCATTCGACCGAGTGACTACTTCTGAGCTTCGTAGACATTGTGACGTCTTAGGTGAAAGCATCAGTATTGTAAACCTACTTACTTATAAATAGGATACAGTCCGCGAGGAATAATCTCCTTTGCGTTTATGTGATACCTAAGGGAGGCAATAAAAGCGCGCGATCGCTGCCGCTAAAAGTAGCCAGTTTGCCCTCTCCCTTAGGTACCTCTGTCGAAAAAATTGACCAAAACAAAAAATATTAGTAAAGTGAATAAGAAGAAGAAACAGACAGGTTAGACCTACATAGTTGTCCATAAACAACACAACACAAAAAACCAAGAACCATCATAACAAATACCTTTCAAAACGTTGATTATGCAAAATTAGAAACAAACATTTCTATAAATTAAATATCAAGGGGGTGAACTAAACGTTCGCGTAAGTTCGTCGTGGACCTAATTTAGAGTGACATAACAAAGCCGGCATAAACAAAGGGAAATGCGGAGGAGGTGGCATGGAGGCCCACGGCGCACGCGCCACTTGAACCTCGTTAGCGACGCTGCTAAACAACGCTCAAATGCTAAAACAATACGAAACAGTACGTTGCCATCACGCTAATTGCACCCGGACTGTTGTTTTTTACTCTACATTCATTCATTCATCCTTCACTCTATAACATCGCTTTAGGGTAATTTCGTGCACATTTCATGCAAAAATTGTAAAGAAAAGCCTGACTCTTATGAAAAGGCAGGCACAGAACCAAGCCATATGGAGCTGCGAATAAGTAATAGAGCTACAGGGAAGAATTGCGATTAAAAAAAATTTTAATGGCTCCTATAAGAGAAATAGGATTTTATAAAAGAAACACAATATACCTATTATGGTCTCTGAAAATGATTCATATTTTAATGATTAATTTGAATTTGCAATAAGGTGGCTTGGTTAGGTATTCTTATTCTGTTTCTCAATTCAGACTTCAGAATCTGTTTCGGGATGTTTGAGCCCGTATAACTAGATGGTGCTTGCGACTTCGTCCGCGTGGATTATGATTTTGAATTCCCGCGGGAACTTTTCCATTATATTCTAAGTATCATCATTCAAGTCTATTAGGTATGTTTTATAGTTCAACATAATTATTATTTTTTCAATTTGGGAATAGCCAGGCACTAATTTGTAACTACATACTTTTAATATAGTGTTTTACTTTTAATATTTGTCGGAACTCTTTGCAATGACAGCCTTTCCGCACTTGTAATGAAATATACTATTTCAATACAATTTTTTACCCGCCGCGGCCGACGGAAAAGCCAAAAGGATGGGTTATGATTTATAGTATCAGTCTATGTATGTATAATATATAATATGTGACTTTTTAGGGTTCCGTAGTAAACAAGGAACCCTTATAGTTTCGCCATGTCCGTCCGTCTGTCTGTCTGTCCATCCGTCCGCGGTTTTGCTCAGAGACTATTGGTACTAGAAATCTGTAATTTGATAAGGGCATAAATAAATATCAATCACGCCGACAAAGTGGTGAAATAATTTTTTTTTTTAGGGTAGGTACCTACCTCTCCTACATGGATGAATTTTTTTTCCTCGATTATCCCATAGTGTGGGGTATCGTTGAATAGGTCTTTTAAAAATATTGTGGGTGTGGGAACAACATTTTTCAATTCAGGGATCCGTTTTGAAATATGATATTTTAAAGTGCTAAATTTTATTAGAGTCAAGTGTCCCCCCTCTCTGCCAGCTAAATGGTAGTATATAGGATACAAGAAAAAATTCACAGCAGTAGTATATATAATGAATTTTAAAGAAAAACTATCACGGCTAGTAGGGTTCATTAGTTAAGGAGTTACATCTGTTTTTTCTAAGTTAGGTATTACACGTAGTTTAAGTTCCATATTTTGTAGTTTATTATAGTATTTAAGCCATGGAACTCAAAATGTATTCAATATTCATAAATAAAATAAAAGCACTATCCTAGGTCAGCAATAATATTTGAGACTTTCAACTACGGAACCCTACACTGCGCGTGGCCCGACACGCACTTGGCCGGTTTTATTATAATATTATATGTTCAACCGTAGTGTGTAAACTACTATGATGAATTATAACTTACACTACTTACTACTAATTCCATGGTTATTATAGTCTGGGTGACATAGACTTTATTTATACGATCAAAATCAATAATGACGGATGTTACATCGAATTTGGCAAAGATGAGGTTTTTAAATTTTTTCTTGTTTACATCATATTTAATAGATCATAAGTAAGAAAAAAGTTAAACGAAGTCTAGTATTACATCGTGGCAGCCAAAATAATTTTGTGCGATTTTCTGTTAATTTTAAAATAAGTAATATCGGGCGCTACAATGTTTATATTTTATTTATCACTTCAAAGACGAGTAATTAATATAATGTACCTATTTAATATCTATGAATATAATCATCTCAAGTCTCAACCCATCACCTATCACAAAGACGTGTTATTAGTACCTACTTATAAGTATGTAGATTGTAGGTAAGTATATAAATATGAAAGTATAATTATTTTACTTAGTAAGTACTGATTGATAATAAATAAGGTCTGACAAATCACATCTGGCTAAATTAAACGAGGTAAAGTATGATCAAACGTTTTCATGTTTTGCGCTTATCTTGCGCAGACAAGGTTACGGATAGCTGCCACTTGCCAGTACAAATAAACACATCGCATAGTCAGTGAAATATTTTTATAAGGTAGGTAGGTTTATTATATAGGTATAGGCACAGAATATATAATAGTACTATGTAGTATAGGTATTTATTTACATAACCATAAAACATTATATACCTACATAGAACGAGTTTTTTTAACCGGTTTCCAAAAATCTTCAGTGTGTCCGGTATATTTTTATAAAGTAGGACTTGCCTAGGTCCTTCCCGTCGTAATCGTGAATTGCAACTGGGTCTAAATATCTATATTTCTAACCGTTATCGTGGTAGGGTCAGTAAGCCGGTTCGCCGGCCACCTTCGGTTTGCGGCCTTTACGCGTACCATGCCGTAATATTGAGAGAATATCGCTTAGCAATACCGTTAGCAATACCGTTAGCAATACGTCAGTATTATAAGGTCTGTGGCAATACTATTTCCAAATGAAATCTTTATTCAGTCATTTGAAAATGTTTGCTTTGTAGACAATATTTTTGTTCAGATCTTCGACTAATTTTAGTGAATTTGTTCAAATCGGCGACGGCCGTCAGAGGTAACGCAACCTGCGGAAATTAAAAAAAAAATAGTGCCGCGCGTTTCATTCCAAGGTAATCGTTGGGTTGTTTTTCTAAATAAATGATATTAATAGGCAAGTAATACACTTCAAAAAATAACTTTTTAACATGCTCCTAATATTATTTCTGGAATATTTTATACAGAACAACAATAATTATCGGGGCCGCGATCTAACATTAAATTTTTTCCAAAATTTTATTTTTCGGCCTAGGGGCCGATATGTGGTATATCAAGTCTTCCAGAATTTCATCTCTTTTATTCAAATGGTGAAATAATATATCTCATGACTCGTTCTTTTATTATTGTACCTGATGCAAAGATCCTCGCCATTAGTTTTCGGCCGTCAATTTATTTGGTAATCATGAAGAATATGGATTAATAATGAAGATCATTTTGGGGGTGGCCGTAAACCGAAACATATATTAACTACCTACTGTAAACTGTACCTACTAACCTATTTATTGACAATCGCTGGCATTGTTCCTAACTAATACAATACACCGAGGTTAAGGACATGGTTTTGCCGCTTGATCATACTCCTCAGCTTAGTCATGAATACGCGATGAATGTTAAAAAGCAATTTCAATTTATTTATTACTAGCTGATGCCCGCGACTGCGTTCGCGTGTATTTAGTTAAGCAGCCTATGTCACTCTCCAGGTTTTTCAACTATACCCATGCAAAAAATCACGTCGATCCGTAGCCCTGTTGCGGCGTGATTGAAAGACAAACCAACAAACCAACAAACAAACACACTTTCGCATTTATAATAATATTAGTAAGGATTAGCACAGAATATATAATAGTTATATTAGTATGATAATATGTATATCGAAGTACCTACCTAACTGCTGAATATAAGCTAGGTATAGCTAGGTTAACGTAAACCTAACTTACCTATTTAAAATCTGGTACCTACCTAACCTAACTCAAAGTAATTTTTAGCCCCAAAAAAGAGGGGTGTTAGTTTGACGTGTGTATCTGTTTTTCCGTCTGTTTCCTCGTAGCGTAGCTCTCCAACAAATGAACCGATTTTGATGCGGTTTTTTCTGTTTGAAAGCTGACACGATCGAGATCGATCTTAGCTACAACTTATGAAGATCTGTTCAGGCTTTTGAAGATCATTAGCTCATTTCCAACTTGATTAAAGGGTCTACGGCTGAGATCTATAGATCTTATTAAGTAAGTAGGTATGTATGTACCTATCCGTATTCTGTAAAATTTTATAATATTATGGTAGCTACAAAACTAAACGATCTGTGTTATCTTATCACTCAATAATAATAATAATCAGTCAGCCTATTTCGTTCCTTTTATTAATTCTAGCTTGGAGAATAACAATTAGTCAAAGTGTCCTAAAATAAATAATAATAATAATAATAATTGCTCAGCAGTTAAACGGTTCACTGTCAAAAGTGACTACAAACAATCTGTAGACATGACAATACGCCGGCAATTAACAGCGCAGGCGCATTTCACTAGGGTAGCCATTACACACACAACTTATGTGGTTTGTCCCGTTTCCATGTTTTTTTCTGATGGCTGATATCAGAGACTTGAGAGGCCCCAGTCAAAAAAAAAACATTTTTTTTCCAGATACTGAGTACCAAAGTGATGCCCGATTCGATTACAATCTAGCCTAACTTAGTTAGCTAATGAGTAATTTTAATTTGACCTAAACTTATAAATGATTATAATAAACTCGCCGGCATATTTAGAGGAACATAAAAAAAATCGGCCAAGTGCGAGTCGGGCCTCGCTCTTTTAGGGTTCCGTTAAAAAAAATTAAATTAAAAGATTTCCATCTACCCACCTACCCATTTTAATTTAATTTTTTTAATTTAATTTAATTTTTATTATTTGTTGTTATAGCGGCAATAGAAATACATAATATGTGAAAATTTCATCTGTCTATCTACTACGGTTTACGAGATACAGCCCGCTGACAGACGGACGGACGGACGGACGGACGGACGGACGGACGGACAGCGTAGGCTTAGTAATAGGATCCCGTTGGTACCCTTTGGGTACGGAACCCTAAAAAAGGTTTGATATCAATATCATATAAGGTTGCTGGCTGGTTTATACGTTATTTAATTTAAAAAGAAATATTTTCAAACTGAGAAAACAACTGAACATCACATTTTTTGCAATTGTTTTAATTTTATTCAAATACACCTTATCTGGAGCGAACTTCGAGTATTTCTTCCTTCTGAGTTTGATTTAAAATTTCATTGAAATACTGTTTTTTGTTAGTTTTTTTTTTTAATCGCGTATCTTTCTGGAGTTGATGACTGAATTATGCCTGACTTAGCCCCAACGGAGATTGCCAGGGCACTCAAAATGCGAAGAAATGGTCAAACCTACAGAGTGATATCCAGAGATCTTCGTCGACCAGTTTCAACGATCCATCGCAGTATCCAACGGTTCAGGGAGACCGGTACTTATGTGAGAAGAGCAGGACAAGGCAGAAAAAGACGCACTTCGAGTAGGGATGATCGTTTCATTCGGCTTCGTGTACGTAGGAACCCCCGTTTGACGGCCGTCCAAGCTCGACATGAGATAGAAGCAGTGCGGGGTGTAACCGTAAGTGAGCGTACGGTACGAAGAAGGCTCGAAGAAGCTGGTTTGGGTTCATTTGTGCCCGCCAAGGCTCCAAGGCTCGAGGTAAATCATCGTAGAAACAGGTTAACTTTGCTCAGGAACATCGACTTTGGAACGCGGACCAATGGAGTAAGGTATTGTTTAGTGATGAGTGCAGAATTCTCTTAAATCAAATTGACGGCAGGCAAAGAATATACAGACGCAAAGGAGAACTACATTCAGACAAATTTTGAAACTACAGTTGCATACGGTGGTGGATCAATAATGGTTTGGCGGGCATTTGTTTGGGAGCTCGCACAGACTTGGTAGTGATTGACAGAGGGAGTCTGACTGCAGACCGCTATATCAGAGAAGTTTTAGAAGAAAATGTCGTACCGTTTGCCCCATATATCGGTGACGATTTTGTTTTTATGCAGGATAATGCTCGGCCGCATACCGCTCGGGTAACTCAAGCTTATCTTAATGATATGAATATCACTGTTATGGAGTGGCCGGCGAGATCAAGAGTTCGTTTGGGACTTGCTGAAAAGAAAAGTTAAGTCCAGAATTCCAGCTCCTGCCAACGTGGGAGAACTGCGAATCGCCGTAGTTGAGGAATGGAGGAGACTATCCCAGGAGACCATCGATAACATCATTCTCAGTATGCCTAGACGGGTAGAAACTTTAATAAGAGCACGTGGAGGAAATACGCGATATTAATCACCATTTTTCTAATTTAATTAATTGTTATTTTAATATTAAATTTCACTTTTCCCGGTTACATGAAAAGTTCAAAAATGTACAATTTTTCACAAATAGCCTTTACTCGCAAAATCTGTTCTTAATGTGATCTCATTTTAAGTAAAACAAATGAAACTTTAAATAACAAAAGAAGTGTAGTAAGTAGATTTTAAAATAAAACCATATTTTTTTAATTATGGACCTTTTTTATGTTCCGCTAAATATGCCGGCGAGTTTATTATATACTAAGATAATATTGTCCAATGACAAATGCTAGTCTTTCTTGATAATAGTTTTTAGAGACACTTTGTTCATGTGTTCTTTCTAAAAAAAAAAACGGTTAATATGGTTTCTTTTATTGTTTGAGAGATTTTTAACTAGGTAGAAAGAAATGATTATTTTTTGAGATTGAGATTTTCGACCACCTTGTTTCCCGCTTATTTCTTTTCGAAGTTGGTATTCCTATATTTCCGACTAATGTGTCTATTAACAAATGTATTTGCCGTGTTCGAGAGCGCTCGTAAATCCCGCGTACAACTGGAACAGTTGGTTCGTATGGCCCTCTCTAATAATTCATTCGGCTCCTAAATAGAAGCTGTTCAACGTGACAAGATAATTCTGTATCAAAAAAGCGCATAAGTACTTCAGTTGATCGTTGTAGAATTCCATTAACGAAGTTCTTTATCTACCTACTGATTTTATAAATACTAGGTATAGCAATGTACCTACTATAGTTCGTATTTATAAAATCAGCAGGTAGATAAAGAACTTCTATAATAATAATATGTACACAATATATTAGTACCTTCCTGAGCAATATTTAATATTCTTTTTGGGACGGCTGAATCGATTTTGATGGGATTTTCACAGATAGATCCGAAATTCAGAAGATTCGCTCGTAAAACAGATTGTCTGCAGTCCGACCAGACATTTTGTATAGGTTGTTATTCTTATCTATACCTACTTAGTTGAAGTCGTAAAAGCTATAAGTAGCGAAATTATAGTGCAATAAAAGACTAAGACACGACGACAGACGAACCGAAGCTCGTATAAATTATCTAATTTTGAGTCTCCCGTGAGCTATATAGACTAGGCAATGGGGCGGTTTGTTGTATGGAGACCCCCGCATCAAATCCTCAGTCGATGAAACTTGGCAGGGTTGTAGTATGGGATGACCCAAAATTTACGCAAAAATATCCAAAAAAAAATCCATGCGGAAGTTGGGTATTTATACCTAAAAGTACAAATAACTTAATATTTTGAACAGAATAATTTCTCCGTCCAATTTTTTTTTACCAAACTAATTATTAGCCTTAATAAGAGGTACTTGATAAAAATCCAAAACTTTTTTCAAACGGAACTGTCATTTTTTAAAGAGTTTTCCTTTTTTTGTCCGTAATTTCGACCAGAAAATTGCTCAGTCAATTTTTTATTTTCAAATGTCCTTAAAATGTAATTTAGCATAACGTGTAAGAAAATCCAAAAAAAAATCGATACCAAAATCTATTTATCTTACTTCAACTGAAAATTGTTTATAACTCGGAATGAAAAATTTCTCTATCCAATTTCTTTTTTTTAACATAGTAGGTAGTTACATTTACACACTTATCCTAAATATCCAAAAAAAATATCACGAAGAACATCGATATTGAAACAGAGTTTTTGAAATCTAAACTGCGTTTTCGCGATAATGTACCTTAATGCTTTAATCATTGGGTATAGTTTAGCGAGCGCGAGCGAAGCGACTTCACAAATAATATTACTACATGACTTCTACGATGCTAAATAATAAACATAAATGTGTACCTCAACATTAATTTATTTATACAACCACTAATTGTAGCGACTTAGCTTCCAGATAATTAATGAGCTATTTCAATAGTTTAATTAAGGGCCCTTAAGCATAATTTGTTTCTCCGAATTAGTTTATTTTGGGAAAATTTAAACAAAAACAACATAAAATTGCCATAACAGCTTATATTAACTAATATTCATTTCCTTCACTGAAAATAAAATAATATGTATCTGCTTCAAACAACCAAAAAATAACATCTTTATTTTGAAAAAGTATAAAAAATTATGAAGCTCTATAATGTTTAAAAACAATTGTTTTTTGGCAAAAGCTTCATTGATTACTTTGTTACCAAAACCTTCCTTTTTGGAAGTCGCTCTCAATTCAGCACTTATTTTTTTAACTTATGCACGGTATTTTAGGATCCCTAAAAAAGTGACATACTGTTTTTATTCAAGACTAGCCGATGCCCGCGACTTCGTCCGCGTGAATTTAGTTTTTTGTTTTTTTTTTTTTTGTATTAAAACCTTCCGTGGAACTTAGGAACATACAAAAAAATAAATTAACCGAATTGGTCCATCCATTTTTGAGTTATGCGCTTACCAACATTCATTTTTATTTATATAGACTAGCTGATGCCCGCGACTTCGTCCGCGTGAATTTAGTTTTTTGTTTTTTTTTTGTATTAAAACCTTCCGTGGAACTTAAGGAACATACAAAAAAATAAATTAACCGAATTGGTCCATCCATTTTGAGTTATGCGCTTACCAACATTCATTTTTATTTATATAGATAGATAAATTCGTGTATTATGAATGAATACAATACAATAAATAAAAAGAGCATGACACTTTTTAGGGATCCTAAAACACCGTGTGTTGTATGTACAACGGTTTCTTCGAGATTTCTGAACCGATTTGGATAATTTTTATTTCACTTGCTAGAAAAAATTCTCGAGATGGTTCCCCAATAATTTCTGGATCCAACTTTTCAATTCTAATGCCTCATTCTGAAGTCGGGCGAGCATAAAAACACGCCCAATGTCAACATAATGTGTAGAAACTAAAAACTTTTTTTTAACACACTTGCTCATAAAGTGGCTCTAATAGTCTAGTTGACAAGTTCAAAATGGTACAAAATAGAGATACTGGTCTTAAAATTATGTGCGATAGCTCATTGGATCCGGAATGATGCCTAGAAAATAATAAAAAAATAGTCAAAAGCGAGTACGGCACATTAATTAATTTATTTAAGGTATTGAATATTTTTTTAAAATTTGAAAAAATTATGGTGTGTTTTGAACACTATAAATAATTTATTCTCGTTGGAAATTTTACTTAAAGTTAATTTTTCAACAAGTTAAACAATTGTTAACCAACAAAATTTTCTCGAACTTCCGTCTTAATTGTAAGTGAAAAAAATGTTTAACTAATTGTCGTAAAAAATTTTCGCTTCGTAGAGCCTTTTTTACATAAATATTTAACAAGATCGCGCCATAAAAGTTAAAAAAATATTTATACTTTGTTTATAATAATTTTTTATACTTGAACAAAAACTGAAAAATCCAAGTAATGTTGTAAAGTAAAATAATTATTATAAACAAAGTATAATTTTTTTTTTTTACCTTTTATGGCGCGATCTTGTTAAGTATGTATGTTAAAAAGGCTCTATGGACTATCTACAGGCTCACGTCGCCGTGAGCAAAGTCGGGTCTTGTGACGTCATCACGCTCCTGCTCACTCCTTGTTATGGAGCAACATCGGCACAAAAAAAAACGTCGAATTGATAACCTGCTCCTTTTTTTGAGTCAGTTAAAAATAGCCATAACAACTTATAAAATAATAATATCCATTTCTTTCAAATTCAAATTTATTTCACGTAAGCCAACCTGTGGCTCTTATGACACGTCGTGATTCTACCACTGGTTCGGAAAGTAGATTCTGCTGAGAAGAGCCGGCAAGAAAGTCAGCTCTTTTCAAAATTGGTATGTTATGCAGAAAAAATGTACCTAAACCTAACTAAACTCGCTCCTAAATCATCAATTTTCGGTGTGAAGAGGTGACGAAAAATCATTTTTATAGTACTAAAAAGAAAGATTTTTCACCAAACCAAAACCAAAAATTGGAAATAAAGGACCAATCTCTGTGTGTAGTAGTTTTTAGTTCCATTGTATTTTGTTCGAATTAGTTACAAAATGATCCGAAAACTCCAATAGTTTAACGGATTTGCATTAGCGCCCTTAAAATTGTGCAGTAATGTCGCTATGATATGGATTTCGTGCCCCTTTTCGAGCGGGATGGCAAATTATCGTTTTCTCGTGAGTGAGAAATAGAGTGATAGACGCGCGACGTACTTTTGACGACGTACTATTTTTTACCTAATTACAAGTTACTTAAAATACAAAATTGCATATTATTATACACTCTTAAAGCAGTTTTTGTCTCAGCATTTAAACTAGTTTTAGATCTGTGTGCGATTTTTCGCTTTAATACCATGACAATATGCTTCAGAACCATTTGACCGACACAGTCACTGTAGTTGCCAAAAGTTTTTGATTGAAAATTGAACTGTCGACTCAACGACACATTCGATTATCGAGTACTGGCTCGCGTCACAAAAGGCAGATACTAATGTCAGTCTCGTCACTGAATAGATGAAGTCTCGTTATAGTCCGGGAGCCAGGTACAAATTCGGTCAATTATTTCCTCTCGAGAGAAACTTCGTGAAACGCATTAGGGATTTATATTATGAATATTCGCGACCGTCAGCTGCGACTCTGTGGGTGGGGCGGGCAATGGCAGCCTCCAACGCATGGAGAAAAAAAAGTTTTTTAGTCATTTCCTCCCATTTGAAAATTTGACAGATTATAATTTACCTAATATTTTGAAGGAAAATTCAAGTCAGCTGACCATAACATGGTGGACCATGTTATGGTCAGCTGACTTTATTTCTTTTCTATATATCTGACAAATTTTCAAATGGGAGGAAATGACTGAAAAACTTTTTTTTTCTCCATGCGTTGGAGGCTGCCACTGCCCGCCCCACCCACGGAGTCGCAGCTGACGGTCGCGAATATTCATAATATAAATCCCTAATGCATTTCACGAAGTTTTAATTGGGAGGGACTTGGTCATGAAAATCTGTCACTGGCTCCCGGACCATTACGTCAACTCACCACGCTCCTGCTTCCCTTGATGGATTAAATATAAAATATTTCTTTCTAAAATTTTTATAGTTTTTAATGCGCTTGATTATTTTTTTGGATATTTTGATACTTGATACAAAAAAAATAATTGTAATCATATCAATTAAAAAAATGGATGGAGAAATTTTGCACTGTGAGTAAAAGGGTAGTTTTTGAAAAAAATATAGTCTCTTGGTATATTGTTTGGATTTTCAAGTTGTAGGTACAAAACGGCTATAAAAGGACATTCCAGTGAAAAAAATTCACAGAGCAATTTTTCGCTGCAAGTTACATTAAAAAAACTTATTTTTCAAAATTTGGTGGTTTCAACTAGGAGTATATTTTGGATATTTTATATTTTGTTTCTAGACTTTACATGAATGTTTCAGGTGAAGAAAGTTTTGACCGAGCATTTTGTCGAACTGAGATATTAAGCATAAAAGAGTTTAGGTAAAAATACCTAACTTCCGTTCAAATTTTTTTTTGGATATTTATAAAATACGTTTAACTACTGATACTTTATCATTCTGTAAAGTTTCATCGCCTGAAGAATTGCTGTTGGGGTCCACTAGCTTCATTGCCTAGACTAATAGTAAACTTCAGTTTTCAAAAACTTTATTATGTCAGAACGAGACATAATATTAAGTAGGTATATCGAGGTATTAGAACTGATTTTTATTATCAACTAGCTGCCCGGACAGACTTCATTCTGTCAAAAGTTAAAAGTAAAAATTTTTTTTTGTTTTATTTTTTATTTTTATCAAAACCTTCCGTGGACCTTAAGGAGCATACAAAAAAATAAATTAACCGAATTGGTCCATCCATTCTTGAGTTATGCGCTTACCAACATTCATTTTTATTTATATAGATTAATTGCTTCATTAAAGTTTATAAAAGAAAGTATAATGAGTATAGACTAAAATAATAATATTATAACGACAGATTTATCAGTTTGTAAGGAAAAAATGTTTCTTCAGCCGTCATCTGTCTCCCAGACGCAATTTATTAACCGTCAGGGCGACACGAGTCCGCCAGCCCGCCAGCCCGCCACCCGCGCGTCGTAGTCGTCGGCACGCGTGCCCTTTTCTCGTCCTAATAACTTAACCCCCTTTTGTTTTTCTATAGAAGCTCTCGAATTATTTATGAGATCCACCGTCCGATTATGTACTGGCACGCTCCTTTGCCTTCTTAAAAGATTCTGTAAACAATCAAATCATGCCTAAGATCTAACATGAAAATAACGAATAATACCATAGCCGTCTCTATCTCCTTTTCTCTCCTCCTACAGGAGATAGAGACGGCTATGATAATACCGGTAGTACCGCGGGTAAGTAACGATAATAGTAATTAGCACTTCTTATTTTTTTTTATTTTTTTTGGCAAAAACAGTCATAACTTAAAAACAATACATATCGATACAAAAAAAAGATAACATTGCCGAAAAAGACTTAGAGGAAGATTGATTATAACCTGTGTACCTAATTTAACTCACGGCATGAAGGAGAACCCGACTATAGGGTGGTAACTGGTGAATGTGGCGCAACATGTCATATTATGTACCTAGATAAGATATCTTATAGTAATGCTAAGCTCGTATGAGCTAAACTCAGGTATCGTATCGGTGAAAGGAAATTTTTATCAAAACTTATACAACAGATTCCGAAGGTTTCTGTTGTAGCTACGAATTACTATTTCGAATTTACCAACGTCGAGTAACGTTTTACCGAGGAATAAATTGGGCGTTCTGACCGATCGTTCGTGTATTGAAAATGCTGTCAAAAAACATAAACTACCTACGCTTATTTTACTTTGGTGAAATCGACCCTTAGGTAGGTAATATCATTAATTATGTATTTTTGTTTCATTAATGTTTTAAAATAATATTGAAATTCGAAAAAAGCATCCGCCTTTGCTATTAGATGCTTCATGCTACATAATATTATTATTTTTGAGTGGGTACCAACTCATTGCATTGTCAAAAATATGCCTTTCATGTCGTGCGTGAGTGTCACATTGCTCGTCATTTTAATATGCAATACAAAACACCGTGACACATCGGGACGGACCTTTGTCAATTGTTTGTTTTATACAAAGCAGTTCAATTTTTAATGCTTTATTTGCAATTTATTTGCTTTATTTCAATATCAGTTGCCTTGTTGGTCTAGTGGTTGGCATGTTCAAGTGCGGATGATGAGGTGTCCCATTTTCGATTCCCGGATCAGGCTCAAAATGTATTGGGTCTTTTTGTCCAGAAATCTCAGTAGGTACCTACAAGCCCGGAGTTGGGAAGTCCGCGGTGTGTCGCCCCCGTGCTTCTAAAAAAGATAAAGCTAAGTATAGCCGTTGGTCCTGCTCCTGCGCCTCATCTTTCTCTGGTCGGGTCGTTTTTCCTAGTCTAAGTATTTCCGTCCCATCGTACCTACTATAGAAGCGTGAAGAAATTGAGAGTGCACCTGTGTTTGCACTTTGCGCACACACTTATGCACTATATTATCTACCGCGCAAATGGCTAATCTCCGTGGAGATTGGCCACCGTGGCTGGATTTGGTCGGGAGGGCATTATTATTATTATTCAATAGCAGAGTGGTAGATACCTACTCGAGTGTAAACCTACAGATATTAAAATGATTTTTTCCGTGGAAACCAAGAATGGCACATTCAGCTCACGTAAACCTTAAACCTATGATGCGATTGTCTTAAATCTCACCTTTGGCAGACTTCACACCATGTCACACTTCACTCTCAGGGTCTCCTCATGTTTTCCATCACCGTTAAAACATGTGATATTTTATTAATAATTACTTAAACACACATATTTAGTCCGAAAGTCAGAAGTACCTACGTAAGTATCCGGGAACGAACCTGCAACTCCCCGAGTAGGAGACCGCAGTTCTCACCACTAGGCTATCACTGCTCCTTCATGTTGTATTTCAAATATAAGTTTATTATTATGCGGGTAGACAACGATGAAAGTTCTGCGGTTTTGTCGTCGACTCGGACAGAGTTTTTGCCAAGTAATTTTGTGGTTGTGGTATTTCAAAATATTTTCTGCCGTTTCTGAACTGAATAAGGTAATAAATCATAAAAAACTCATCAACACTTAACTTTATAAAAAGAGAATTAAGCAATGTGTCTAGTTCAGCTGTAGGTAGGTACACGACCTACACAATCTCTAAAAGCTCTAAAATCTAAATTAAACGAAATTGAAAGGTTTGAATTTATTGCTATCCTTCGATCACAAATTTTTTTCTGTGATCGAAATAAGTACGCTATCGTTTTTCTCAGAGATCATTATGAAAAGGATCGCACTTGATATAGACCTATATGTCGCGAAGCGCATATGCTATCGCGAAATACTTAGACCTTTGGTAAGGATAAGGTTGTATAAGTCTATGGTAGTATATGACATCGGAAATTTGTCGTTGGTTTGTAGTTTAAATATTTTCGGTTTTGAAACGTTCTTTTTTCTGATGGACATTTGTTGCATAGCAACGAGTTGTTTTTCTCGCATCCGAAGAAAATGGTGAAGTTGTGAGTTGTGCTACGAGGAGAAGATCTGATGAAAGCTAAGTATCTGAGGAGTATCTAGGTATCTGATAGCTAAGTACCTGATTATCTACGTGATTGATCTATGAGGTTCTTGAACCCTCATGGGTGAATTTCTGGATACTAACACATTTACTAGTCTCTGGGAGCGCGCTCTAGGGTTGTGTGTGAATTGGCAAGGGATGTGTAAGTGACGGTTTCAATGATGTTTAAATTGTGAGTAAATCATTATGGCTATTAAGAGCTGAGAACACATCAGACCCGATGAGATGAGATGAGATGACGTTGAGGTGGTTTAGCCCTCGGAGGGGGGCTCCGAGGAGGTTCGTGCGAATGGGGCCTTCGGGTAGATAGAGCCCGAAGAAGATTCATGTTTATGAATAAGAGACATTATGCCCTTGGGCATAGGGGGCCCAAGGAAGACTCGTGCGAACGAGAGAGAGAGAGAGAGGAGATATTATGCCCTTGGGTAAGGGGCCCAAGGAAGATTTGTGCGAACTTGAAGTACTCTTAGACATGGGGGGTCTAAGAGTATGGATCAGAAAGATCGGGTCCGATGGTGAGGTGAGATTAGATTCAGATGAGATTAGATTCCGATGGTCAGATGAGACTAGATTCCGAATGGGAAATGAGTTTGATTCCTTACACGTCCACGGCTGTAGATAACTAGAATAATAGACCAGATCTTAGGGCGTCACAAATGGTGATGTCATAGTTAATTTAATCATGCAGGTTACCGGTGCACTCCCGCAGCAGAGAGAGAGAGAGAATTAATCGGAGTAGAGCGGTGCGACAGAAGCCTTCTAGCATAGCCGTCTCTATCTCCTGTAGGGAGCCATGAAGTGAATGTGGCAACGTCGCAATTTACTGCCACTGGTAGGCCCATGGGTAAAATGAAAAATCAGTACGAATGTATAGATCAGTATAGACTTCGGTCTTCGGTGTTGATAATTATTTACTTATACTAATTAGCTGCTTTATTTTTAAGGCGTCCACATGAATGAGAACTAACATATTAAATAATTACATAATTTTGTGTTTTTAGAAACATCGAAAAGTGAATTGAAAAGGTAATGATGTAACAAAGTTACAATGTAAACGACATTATGGTACATATCTTTGAAACTACTGACCCGATCTTGATGCACTGTTCCCTAAGTTAAAAGATTCTTAAAACAATTAAGGAAGATTTTTAGATAGGTAATGATAAAGTAGGTAGGTAGGTAGGTATATCAAAAAATAAAATAAAACTTCTTCACAAAGCGAATATTCTCTTTATTTAATGGTTTCTTATTATTTAGCTTGTTTTTATTTCA
The DNA here is from genome assembly GCA_029955525.1 of Oeneis ivallda. NCBI lineage: Eukaryota > Metazoa > Arthropoda > Insecta > Lepidoptera > Nymphalidae > Oeneis > Oeneis ivallda. The sequence continues at coordinate 14,849,845 of JARPMR010000002.1, read as the reverse complement.
TTGCCTTTTTAAGAAGAATCTACCACTGGTTCGGAATGCTGCTCTAACCCTAGCGAGAAGAACCAGCAAGAAACTCGGCAGCGTCTATGCATTATTACTTAAAAGAAAAAACAATATTTAAGAGTATTATCAACTTCAACATAATTTAGACTACATCATACAATCACTATGAAATAGCCGATAATAGCAAAAATTTAGTTAAAACAATGTCATAGAGTCTTTATAGAGTAAAACATATGTTTATAAAAAAGTAGACAACTTTAAAAGCAAGTATAAAAATAGTCAACCTATTTAGTCAACAAATGACTTAATAAAATCTCTATCTAATTCCTCTTTTAGGTAATACACAATATAATTTTTTTTATAAAAATAGTCAAAGAAATTACATTTACAAGCAAGTACAAAAGTAGTCAACCTATAGTCAACGCAATAACTTGTAGGTAAAACACATACATTATACTTCATACTAATATTATAAATGCGAAAGTGTGTTTGTTGGTTTGTTCGTATGTTTGTTTGTCCTTCAATCACGCCACAACAGAGCTACGGATCGACGTGATTTTTTGCATGGGCATAGTTGAGGACCTGGAGAGTGACACAGGCTACTTTTTATTGCGGAAAATCAAAGAGTTCCCGAGGGACTTTAAAACTAAATTAATCATAAGCTAGTTTCTTATAAAAATAATCAAAGCAAGCACATTTACAAGCAAGTACAAAAGTTATAGTCCATATCTTACTAAACTACTGAACTGATTTTGATGAAACTTGCACTGATCGCTAAGTTAAAAGATTCTTAACCCAATTAAAAGAGAATTACTTGTTGCAATTTGATTTCAAATTTCTGAGAAATACGTAGACATACATAAAACACTTATGAAATTTGACATCTGTTTTGAAACCTACAGAGATAAACTTATATGAATATTGTACATTTCAAACAATATTATATACATACAGGTCGAATTGATAACCTCCTTTTTTTAAATTGGTTAAATAAAAATAATAATAGGTATGTGCAGTAACTATTCTATCTTAATACTAAACCAAAGTGTTTAATTTACGTCGTTTATAATTAATTGTCTTGTCAACATCATTCTTATGCTTAGTATAATTATTTAGCATAATGTTTGCCAAGATATTTGCAGCAATGCTATAATATTCTTTATTCTGTTTTCCACATACACTACACACTGCTGTAAAGTCTACATAAAAAGTATCAGCTTGAAGGCTGTACAGTGTTAAATTATGAAGTAAACTTTTGTGTTGCACAAATTCCAGGAAGGATACTTCTAAATCAACATCATTAATAATATATTCCAAAATTGCTGTCATGTGATAATAAATAAACATGATTTGGTCAGTCGGTGCACATAAACCCCCTCTTTGCAACAAATTAAAATATTCATCATTTACCGCCGTATTTTCATCAATATAAACATTTCTACAATGTTCACAGGAAAACCGATTTAGTAAACTATGTGAAACATAACCACATACATAAATTTGAGACGAAATATCGATTTCACATGCTTCCAAATAATTACTGCAGTTTATTATAAACATAAATTTCTCAATATTAACTTCATCTTGAAAACATTCAGCTGATGTACAAGATTTGAGAAAGACCAGATCTCGCTGCTTTAGTAAGTGTTGAAGTCTTATTTTTTTTTCAGACTCAACAATTTGTCTGTAAGCTACATTATAATTACATCCAGAAAGTGACCTGTACCTACTAAATCTTTTTTCTATATTGTCAGTTTGAAACTTCCCAAGAAGTATGTACACCACAAAATTAAAATTTTCAAAACAATACCTTGAAATATCAATTATGACAGATGTGGTATGCAACATAGCTTCATAAGTATCTCTTGTCAAACCTACACAAGTTTCTAAAGATTTCCATTTTCTTAGCCAAATACAGACTGACTTCAAAAACTTCAATTTATCATCATCCCTATGAAATATTGGCGTAGAGTTATGTTTTCTTAATACTTGACCTTTGACTGTGTTTTTCACATTCAATATATCCCACCAGTCCCTAATAATTTGTAGAAAATCTGATGTTTCCACATAACCCTCAGATTTTACAGCAGCGATAGTGGTATCATGAAAAATATTGTTTACTAACATGACATTTTGCCGTTCAAATGTATTAGGATTGATAGATTTATTGTTTAATTTAAAAGCTTTTTTACACAACTTATTTTTTTCAGTCCTATATAATTCTCGCAAATGATGAAAGGATGCTTTTTTTATAATATTATCTTCATGTAAGTCAGGATATGTAAAAGTACAATTATTTAAATTTATCCAATTATTACGAATGTTTTTAAAGATATGAACTGGATCATACAAGACAAATATTTTTTCATCTGTATATTTAGGATTACTGAAGCTACAATTTGATTCATCTGTTAATAACTTAAAACAATTTTGGTTTACACGATTGTTATCAGAAATTATTGAAAGTACTTTCAGTCCAAATGATTGTATGTAATTTACAATGAGCAATAAATTTTCATACAAGAATTTCCCAGATATATTATGTACTGGTAACAACTTAACAACCTCTTTTTTTTTACCAAATGCAGAGCTAATCATAAAAGTCTGTACGGTTTTGGCAAGATTTTTTGGATTATTTTCTGCGTAACCTAGAATAGTTTTGGACTTATACTCTAGGCCACATTTTATATAAATTTCATCAATCAATAAATTTACAACTTTCTCCCTTTCTACCCACGTAGAGCATATTGATTTTAAATAACAATAGTTATTTTCTGGTGAATTCGGACACAGGCCAGTCATCGAAGTTATTTGCTGCAAATGTCTTGCAGTTGGCAAGATTAGGTATTGCCTCAAAGTATTATAGGCACAGGAGGAAATACTAAATATCACAAATGAAAATATAAGTGTAGCAACACTATATCTACGTTGCTTATTTTTTAACAATTTCATTTGGTCTAGAACAAGCTCTGCAGCAAAATTATCATTTTCAATATTAACTGCTTCGTTCAAATAATTAATAGACCTATCAAGACAATAGTCAAATGACTTTGTTGGTTCACAACTATTGTTATAATAACGAGATAGTATATTTTCAAGCTGTGACCATCTGCTTAGCTTAAGTTCACTAGGTAATATCCAGCTTAAATCTTCATGACGCATTAAATGTCCTTTTACATATACCTGAATGCTTAGATTTTCATCCACCAACACACTATTAACTACTTTCACACTGCTGTCACTGTCACCATTATTACTTTCAATATCAAGATTTAACAAATAGAAATAAATCCTCTTATTAGGTATCACTCGATATAACCATTTAGAGTCTCCTAACTTTTCTTGGAATTTATGCACTAAGTCTTCGAATGATGTAATTATGTCACTCTCTAAAAATTTAGACACCTGCTCCTCATGAAATAGTTCAGCTCGTTGTCTCCTTTTTTCGGGGTTGCTTCTTGGAGGTGGAGTGCTCTTCGACATGTATGATGGGAGATTATTGAATATATGGTATTGCACCCTCGACTAAACGTGGGTATTTCAATTGCTGTTTAAACACTTGTCCGTCACTTCCAATGACAATTTCCTTAGTCTGGATTTCATGGGTTGTAAAATGGTTGCTGCATACAACTGAGTATTTTGTAGGTACCCAGTCTTTTCGAGGAATCGCAAGTAACCACGCTTGAGAGAGATGAGCATCTTTCGGGAAAGAAAATGTACTTTTAGCTCCTTCAATGCGGATAACACTGGCGTAATTTGATTTGCATTCTGGCACACAGCATTTCCTTGGCATCTAAAACGGTTAAAATAACTTTTATAAACAAACAAAATGAAATAATATGAGTATTTCTTTTGTAGGTTATGTTTTCAAACCTAGATACTTATTTAAATTATGAGTCTGGCACTTAATTGTAAGTTACTACACATCTTTAATCGAAAATATCTTCATTAGTTACATTAAAACATATTGACAGTAGTCAGTCAGTAATAAACTTAACTTTCTTACCTTAGCAGCTTTGTTTATACTTTGCAGTCGATATAAAGTTAACCACGAAAACGGATTTATCTCGTCATAACTGATGTATTTCTAAAAGGTTTCTATCCACCTTGAGTGAAACCGTACATTAAACACCAAAATTATTGTATCTTTTGTTAATTAATTATGATTTAAATACAAAATAACACGACGCGAAGCAAAACCAAACACCAAACACAAACTTGTCAATGTCGACTGACAGAGCCATAGATAGACCTACGGCCTACCTGCGACGTTGCCAGACTTCTACTTCATGGCTCTCTAAAGGAGATAGAGACGGCTATGCTTCTAGTTGATGGGCAGGTATGACTCCATTGGGATAGTTAATCAAATCGGCGACATTCTGTTCCACTAGACATCCTTATTTAATATCCATATACAAGCGGTTCAACCGTGTATAGCGCGTAGTTACCCTTAAATATATACCTAGAGAGAAAGCAGATAGTGGAGTAGAATGGCCTCGCCGACACTATAGGTACTTATACAACAAAATTCTTTTCAAAAAACCGACTTCTAACGCCACTACAAAGTATAAAAATAATTTTAGTTTGTCCACGTTTGTTGAAGTCGGGCGGGCCTAAATTCAAACTATGAAACCGATGCGCGACGCTACACAACATGAGAGACTCGTTTGTAGAAGTCGAGAGAGCATCGCGAGTCGGATTCATAGTTTGTATTTTAGGCCCGCCCGACTTCAACAAACGTGGACAAACTAAAATTATTTTTATACTTTGTAGTGGCGTTAGAAGTCGGTTTTTTGAAAAGAATTTTTATTTTAAGCTTTTAAGTGTAGTATCCTATGATTGAGGAGATAGGACCTGGAGCTCCATGATGTAGTCCATACTTGTTACCTACAATGATAATTCGTAATCGATATTTCCTAAATCTCTTTATTTTAGGTGAGCAATATCCCTGCAGCATCAGGCTTGAGGAGTTGAAGGTTAAAACTTTTATGGGACCATTTCGCAAACATCCTCTGTCGATTAAAAAAAAATCACGCGAATCGGTCCAGTAATCCCGGAGAAATCGGTGGACATACATAGAAAAAAAAAAAAAAGATACCGGCCGAATTGAGAACCTCCTCCTTTTTGGAAGTCGGTTAAAAATTAGGATTTCTACTGAATATAAGTATATAAAAACCAAATTCTACTCAGATGAATGAAGAAGCGGGCAAAAGCTAGTTAAATATGATAGGGAAGTAGAAACGACACTAACTTGAAGAGACTGCAGAGTAATGCGATGCCTCATGCTTGGTGCATTGACAGATAGGCGTAAAATCATGAAGACATTGAGACCACACAAATTGTAAAGAGTAGATACCTACCTCCTTACGACGCGACGCGACGACGACGGTTGGTAAAAATACTAATTTGGCTTCTTTAAATTGTCAAAATATAGGTTCGAATACATACTGACTTTTTAAGATTTAGGTACCTACATTTCACTTTATTGGTAAGTACCTATGTATTGCGCGACTAAGTACCTAGATTGCAAGTTTGCATAATTTTTACAATGGTGCTACAATGGTAGGTACTTATGTATTAGTTTTGATCTTGCATAGGTTTTAGGTACCTACATTTCACTTTATTGGTAAGTACCTATGTATTGCGCGACTAAGTACCTAGATTGCAAGTTTGCATAATTTTTACAATGGTGCTACAATGGTAGGTACTTATGGTAGGTATTAGTTTTGATCTTGCATAGGTTTTAGGTACCACTTTGCTTTTTTTATGCTGGCCAGTTTTAATCTTAACGGTAGCTAGCTCGAAGGAGAGCTGAGAGCATGTAAAGCCGATCTAAGGTCGTGTCAGGTAATCGCATAAGTAAGTAGATGGATAACCGTACCATCGGATAAAATGAGAGAACACCTGAGTTTGCGCATTGTGCTATGTAGGTACCTACTACATAGTATCACAGGAGTAAAGTAGTATCTCTTGAGTAGTCTCCGCCTTCATTGGGATTAGAGTGGGATTAGACATCGAAAGGTCGGGAGGACACATATCTACTTAGCAATAGGCATATTACCTCCTCTTCCTGACCACATTAGGTACTTAGCTATCTCTGTGTGCAAATACGTATTATAATATAAATGCGAAGACAGCTCTGTGTCTGTTTGTTACATTTTCATTATTGAACCGTTTTTGTACCGGTAAAACCGATTTTGACAGGATAGAATAGGATATACCTACTTTCACTCCGGAAAATCGAGGAATATCCCTAAGGAGGTAATCATAGGAGTTAGAGGTAATCGTAGGATTCTAAATCCACTAATAAATTTTTACTAGGTAGGTATATTTATATTTTAATTGTTCTCTCTCTACCACAATGTAATGTAAAAAAATTCGATGTTATTGTTAAAGCAGCAAATGAGCACAACGCGAGTGAAGGATGCGGCCGCGGTTGCGACAGGAAACCGCAAACTATCCACCTAAATAACTCGCCGTACCAGAAAACCAGACCTATCTACCTTTTTAACCGACTTCAAAAAAGGAGGAGGTTCTCAATTCATCGGAATCTTTTCTTTTATTTATTTTTATGTATGTTCACCGATTACTCGAAGACTCCTGAACCGATTTGTCTTTTTTTGTTTGAAAGGGTATACTTCTCAGGTAATCCCATTGGAATTTTATCGAAATCGGTCGAGCGGTTTTAAAAAAATGCGAAAGTTTGTGAGAATGGATGTATGGATGGATGTATGTTTGACTCTCAACGAATGAATCGATTTGGCTGAAATTTGGAATGATTATGATCCACATGATTAAAACATAGGCTACTTTTTATCCCGGAAAATTACAGTTACTAGAGTTCCCGCGCGAATTAAAAAACCTCAATCCACGCGGACGAATTCGCGGGCATCATCTAGTAGAAGATAAGTTTTAAAAATCTTTATACCCGCTTTCACCAACGTTCCCTAACTTTTATTTAAGGGCGTCTTACGTAAAGAGACTCCTACTTAAGGGATAATTTAGATTTAGGTACGGTTGGTGAAATCTGGCTATAGTCTCATAATCACATGGTAAATAATAGGTGTCTAGCTCTACATAATAGTGCTAGATACTCATGGACCTAATAAGTACATAATTAATTCCATTAATCCTAACTTCCATGTAGAAACGTCTCTATGGTGTGCTAGTCGTAATTCCTAATTCCATGGTGTGCTATGGCTAGATCTTACGGTAGTCTATACTTATTACTTATTACTTATAAACTCGCCGGCATATTTAGCGGAAAATAAAAAAAAGGTCCATAATTAAAAAAATATGGTTTTATTTTAAAATCTACTTACTACACTTCTTTTGTTATTAAAAGTTTCATTTGTTTTACTTAAAATGAGATCACATTAAGAACAGATTTTGCGAGTAAAGGCTATTTGTGAAAAATTGTACATTTTTGAACTTTTCATGTAACCGGGAAAAGTGAAATTTAATATTAAAATAACAATTAATTAAATTAGAAAAATGGTGATTAATATCGCGTATTTCCTCCACGTGCTCTTATTAAAGTTTCTACCCGTCTAGGCACACTGAGAATGATGTTATCGATGGTCTCCTGGGATAGTCTCCGCCATTCCTCAACTACGGCGATTCGCAGTTCTCCCACGTTGGCAGGAGCTGGAATTCTGGACTTAACTTTTCTTTTCAGCAAGTCCCAAACGTGCTCTATTGGGTTCATATCCGGTGATCTCGCCGGCCACTCCATAACAGTGATATTCATATCATTAAGATAAGCTTGAGTTACCCGAGCGGTATGCGGCCGAGTATTATCCTGCATAAAAACAAAATCATCACCGATATATGGGGCAAACGGTACGACATTTTCTTCTAAAACTTCTCTGATATAGCGGTCTGCAGTCAGAATCCCTCTGTCAATCACTACCAAGTCTGTGCGAGCTCCCAAACAAATGCCCGCCCAAACCATTATTGATCCACCACCGTATGCAACTGTAGTTTCAAAATTTGTCTGAATGTATCGTTCTCCTTTGCATCTGTATATTCTTTGCCTGCCGTCAATTTGATTTAAGAGAATTCTGCACTCATCACTAAACAATACCTTACTCCATTGGTCCGCGTTCCAAAGTCAATGTTCCTGAGCAAAAGTTAACCTGTTTCTACGATGATTTACCTCGAGCCTTGGAGCCTTGGCGGGCACAAATGAACCCAAACCAGCTTCTTCGAGCCTTCTTCGTACCGTACGCTCACTTACGGTTACACCCCGCACTGCTTCTAACTCATGTCGGGCTTGGACGGCCGTCAAACGGGGGTTCCTACGTACACGAAGCCGAATGAAACGATCATCCCTACTCGAAGTGCGTCTTTTTCTGCCTTGTCCTGCTCTTCTCACATAAGTACCGGTCTCCCTGAACCGTTGGATACTGCGATGGATCGTTGAAACTGGTCGACGAAGATCTCTGGATATCACTCTGTAGGTTTGACCATTTCTTCGCATTTCGAGTGCCCTGGCAATCTCCGTTGGGGCTAAGTCAGGCATAATTCAGTCATCAACTCCAGAAAGATACGCGATTAAAAAAAAACTAACAAAAAACAGTATTTCAATGAAATTTTAAATCAAACTCAGAAGGAAGAAATACTCGAAGTTCGCTCCAGATAAGGTGTATTTGAATAAAATTAAAACAATTGCATAAAATGTGATGTTCAGTTGTTTTCTTAGTTTGAAAATATTTCTTTTTAAATTAAATGACGTATAAACCAGCCAGCAGCCTTATATGATACTGATATCAAACCTTTTTTTTATGTTCCGCTAAATATGCCGGCGAGTTTAGTATTATAAAGAGGAAAGATTTTTTTGTTTGTTTGTTTGTACCAATTAGGCTCTGTAACTACTGGACCGATTTTAATCATTTTTTCACCAATAGAAAGCTTACTTATCAGGAAGTAACATAGGCTATAATTTTTTTCAAAAAAATTAGAGATCCTTAAGAAAATTGCAATAATGTAACTCAAAGTAGCAAAATTTTGCCTGTAAAGTGCATTATTTGGCGTTTTTTGGACGTTTTTTATTACATGTTTTTGGATAGGTATAGTTGGAGAACTTGGAGGGTGACAGGCATCCGGGAAAATCAAAGAGTTCCCGCGAGATTTTAAAAACTATATCCACGCGGACGAAGTCGCGGGCATCAGCTAGTTAGTAAATATAATTCGTCTATGGGCTAGATGAGAAGAGCATAAAACTTCAACCTTTCATTTTAAAAGAAAGATTATGGTAGATACTTACAAGCACCATGTGGCACTCTTTTTAGGGTTCCGTACCCAAAGGGTGCCAACGGAACCCTATTACTAAGCCTCCGCGGTCCGTCTGTCCGTCCGTCCGTCCGTCCGTCCGTCAGCGGGCTGTTAAATTAAAAAATAAAAGGGGCTCCCATACGTACATGAAAAAGGAGTCGAAATAAAATGGCATGTGGGGTGTCATCGTCTAGAGCTCATTAAGTGGAGATTTTTGAAGTGAAACTTCTTTAGGCGCATGAGGGTTAAATTTTTTACAAAAAATTTTTTTTTATTTTTTTTTATGCAACGTGTCGAAAAAGAAGTTTCACTTCTGACATGTGTACTTTGTACGCACGCACTTTTTATTTTTCTAGTGTTATTTAAATAAAAAAGAGAATTTAATCCATGAAAAATAAACACATAATCTTGTAGCTGGCTGTTTGGTCTTTACATTGGTGTATAGAAATTTTAAATTCAAAATTAGATTTTCAATTGTTTATCCGATAAATGAACTGAAACATAGTTTTGATACAAAGGGGTGTATAAGAGTCGGAGTACATTTAAGTGCAGAATTAACTAAAAATTACCCTAATTGGTAATTTCTTTGTTTGTTATTTGTTAAATGTGCCTTATCATGTTCAATAAAAAGTTTTTTTTCTAAAACACATAGATACATCGCTCTCAGAATCCGCCCAAGTGGTGGCGTTGCTGGATTTTGGGCTTAGTCAGCGTGTTGTGGCTGCAAGATTGCATCTAAGCCTGTCATCTGTTCATAGAGTGTATAAACGATATCGAGAGACTGGATTATTTACGCTCTGTCCTGGATCTGGTAGGAATCGGGTCACTACTGAGCAAGACGACCGGTTTATTACAACAGTTTCTTTGCGAAATCGACGCCTTAATGCCTTCCAACTGCAGCAGCAGCTCCGTGTTGTTTGAAGGGTGGCTGTAAGTGACTAACTACAATTAGAAGGTAGAAGGAACGTGGACTGGTACCACACAAGCCAGCAAATGGGCCAAAATTAACAGTAGACCATCGAAGAGCGCGCCTTAACTTTGCCTGCAGGTAAGCACCTAAATTGGTCATTAATACAGAGGAGCAAAATGGTAACGACGGAAGGAACAAGGTATACAGAAGAGAAGGAGAACGCTATGCACAATGCTGCATTGAAGAAAAAGTAAGCTACAGTGGCGGTTCGTGAACAGTTTGGGGAGGCATTAGCACCGAGGGTAAAAAAGAACTTGTCTTCGTATCCGGACCACGTTTGCCTGCACTCACTAGTCATCGATACATCGAACAATGTCTTGAGGCTCATGAGATACCCTATGCACATTTTATTGGTGATGCTTTCATATTCATGCACGATAATGCTAGGGCTCATACCGCAGCCGTCGTACAAGATTATCTTACTGAAGTCGGTATCTCTGTTATCGAATGGCCAGCGAAAAGCCCTGACATGAATCCCATAGAATATCTATGGGATGAATTAAAAAGACGAATTCAAGCAAGGGATTCCGCCCCAGAAACTCTTGGCCAGCTACGAATGCAATTAAAGAAGAGTGGGATAACATTCTACAACATGTGATCGTGACTCTAATCCGATCGATGAAGAACCGCATGGAAGCAGTAATAAGAGCCCGGAGAGGGAATACAAGCTATATAGGATAAAAATGAGTCATTAAACAAAACACGAATTTTATCGAAATTTAATTTGAATTTGGAACATTAATATTAGGGATTGAATACCTCATACTACTCACTATTAAACAACATTTAATAGTTATTCCTAAAAATAAAGATTTTTTTGATAATCCTTACGAAACATAAACATGCGAGGTGTTTCGATTTTTTTGATGAGAAGTGTATATTATTTATTATTTTTTAGCTTGAAAAATGAAGATATGCCTTCAAATTTGTGACCAAAACAAACGAGCATTTTTTCCCCATATGCTAAGTTAGTACTATCTAAGAACTGAGATGTGATTTAGTAATATGTACGGAACCCTAAAAGAGCGAGGCCCGACTCGCACTTTTTTGAAAAACATTTTTCTTCAGGTTACGTTTAAACTTAAAGTTCGACAGTGTATTTATGAGTTCCTGAAACCTAGATGGAACTGCCGGAGAGGGGGGGAATGTTTCGGGATGCTAATGGCGCTACATCATTCGCACCTATAACAAAAGAATAATTCTCTTGAATTGAATATTACTTGGGAATTTGTAAACACCCATTTGTTTACATCGAAGGCTACCTACACTAGGAAAAGCCATATTTTTATATAGGTAAATCAATAAAATCACAAATTAACGTAAAACGGGGTAAATAGGAACAATTTCGGATTTCAAACATGATTTGCAAATAAAATTACCCACCAACCTTTATTGAGCTGTAGATGTTTTTATTTTGGGAGTCTCATGCTAGCTTACAGTCGTCTTACTAAATGATAAAATTTCATTTGTTTTTGAGAAAACCCCGAAAATCTGCATGATTTCTATGTACCTACCCTAAAAACGGGTGAAAAGATGCGCGAAGAAGGTGAATAAAGAAAAACGCTAGACAACGCAACCCTAGTAGTCAAATAAATAAACTAGTGGTTCGCCCCGAACTGAGACCTCGCGGTAACGGTTTCCCATAATTACTTATTCATTCAATAGACACATGACGATCAAAATTGACATTATTATTATGCCCGTTTTCAACAATCATACCTAAATTACCCCTAAGTAGAAGTCTCTTTACGAAGGTAGCCCCTAAATACAATCCTAAAATCCCAATGTCATTTTCACTTTTAGTTGTCCCGTAGAGGTTCGTAATAACAAAGTTGACAGAAAGCGTCACCTAACTTAACATAGGTACTAGGTAGCCCATAAAGGTTAGGGAACTGTAGTGAAATCAGGCATCAATAGGTACCTAGGTATAGTTTTTTGGAACATTCAAATTTAATTATTTGTTCACAGCGTCGTCTATCGACACGATCAGAAAACATGCAAAAACAAAAATGCATAAAACTTCACGTCGCGTCGCGACGTGAAGTTTTATGCTTACTATTAGATATTAGTTATGTAGTGTAGTTTAGTAGTTATGTTTACTATTATTAGTTAATGTTAATACATTAACTAATAATAGTAATGTATTAACTAATAATACATTTAACATTACTATTATTAGTTAATGTAGTACTACTAATAGTAATGTATTATTAGTTAATACATTACTATTAGTAGTACTACATTAGTACTTCTAATAAGTAATGTATTACTACTTCCGCTGCGTACTAATGTACGCAGCGGAAGTAGTAATAATTACTTCTGCTGCGTTTGCAATATGAGATGAGAGCGCCATCTATTGACATCATTGTGAAGTTCTGATAAAAATACTGCAGCTCATTAAAAATTAAATAATTACTTTCCTTATTATATTTATCTAATTTTAGTATTTGTTGTTCAAGTACATGATATAACGCTAATAATTATAAAAGTTTCAAGCACGGCCATTCAAGCGATCGTGACATCTGAGGTCAAATATAATCTCCTCTTTGAGAGCCTCCCATTACGTCAATTTAAAAAAAAAAATAAAAAAAAATACTTTTGTACTCTGTTCCAAATTATCTTAAAAATGATACACAGCAACCCAAAAAAAAATATTTTATCGATCAACAATCGCAAAAAAATAGTTATTTGTTATACAAGAGTGCAAAGTTGCTTTTTAACCGCGTGCTCAGTTTTGATGACCGAGCAAGCGAAGGATTCTAAAATTGAATCACGAGCGCAGCGAGTGATTCAAAAATTAGAATCCTGAGCGTTAGCGAGGGAATCAAAAGAGCACGAGGTGAAAAATCTTTGCACTCGAGTGCAACACGTAATTTTTCATCTCCCCATTCAAATAATATGACGTGAAAAGAAAATGGTGCGCGCCGGCGCAAAGCAAATTAAAAAAGAGTACACCAAGAAGGTTCCAAGTCTGAGTTTTTAATAAATTAAAAAAGGTTGTATGATAAATTCGGCACCATGGAGGTAGAAGTAAATAGGTTTAATGATGTTTTGAATTCACAAACTTAGTGCACACGATGTTCTAAATTCAATTTACTTTATCCTCTAGACTAAAAACGGCTTTTGCACTCCGATATCGAGGAGCAAAAATACTCTTTCCGAGATGGGGAAATGAAAAATATTTTACTTCGCATTCGCTTCTATGAGAGCCCCCCTGAAATAAAGATTTTTATAACTTTTTAAGCCATTTTCGGCTGGAGGCCATCGGATTACATATTATATCTAAATTTGAAGTAATTACGTTCAGTAATTCAGAAGTTATAAGGCTCTGACAGACGGACGGACGGACAGGTGCAAATTCATTCAAGTAGACTCAGAGACCTTCGCTTCGCTCGGTCAATAATACAATACTGACAAAACATGATGTTGTTACCTATTTGATTATTTGAAATGCTTAACTCAAATAATTTTATGTACCTACTTACCTGTACTTACCCGAGTATGAATGAATATGAAATGTACCCGAGCGTTTTATAGGAAATATCATAAAATAATTTACCTTTGTAATACGCTCAGAACTTCAGAAGTCCAAACAATTGCACGAACAAAATTTTTGACAAAATATCCAATTTGTTTCATTTTTCGACAGTTTTAATAAGGTTTTAATAGCCCAAAATCGCGCTTGTTTATCTTTTGTTTATCGACTACATTTTGGCGCAATTTTTTAAAACAATGTTTAGCTTCAGGTTATCCGAGTTTTGCCAGGTTGTGAAACTCCCCGTTCACCCCGTTTAACGATTAACTTCATGATTTAACGGTACTCTGGGTACACTCTTCACTCTTTGATACCAGTATATTTAATACTCTGTGGTCTTTGATCATGTGCCCATGGAAACGCCATGGAATTAGGAAGATTTTGTCAAAATACAATGGGTTGTCGGAGGTTGTCAGAAGTAAACTGTGAAAGGATGTAGTCAGGCTGGCGCATCTTCGAAGAACATTTTTTTGTATGAAACGTGCGCTAACTTTAATATGGCGGCTCCTGTTTATCTTACTCTAGTGTTTGTCTCTGTCGCACCTAGCGAGTTCGCCTACAGTCCTTGAGAGATGACAGAAAAATTAGTTTTTTTATGTTGGTGCTGTTCGCTAGCGCACGTTCATTTCTAAGAGTCCCGACTCTTTGAACGTAGTGATTACATTCTCTTTGGATGTAGTCGTAATACGGTATTTGACTATATTAAAAATATCGTTTCATTTGGTGTCATCCTAAAAGATTATTATCTAAAAACATTATTCCATACGACAAAACTAAAAAATAAAGCTTTATTTAATTGGAAAACATTAAATAAAATTGCTATAATTCCGGCCATGGTCACGTGATCGAAAACGTTCCGTGATCTCGAATGACGTCACAGTCCACACCACCTATGGAATTCTCATTTTGTCAATACATTTCGACGTGTTTGTGCGGCGTAATAGGCTAATTTCGTCTGTTTTTCATCGTTACTATTTTATTAAATACCAAATAGTATGCGACACGCGGCCTAAACACATATTATAAAATTGTCATTGTTTGAAATGTGAACTGTTACGTCATGAGAGCAAATGGAACGTTTCGGCGGCAATTTATTTTTTTGAATTTATTTCTCGATTTTTATGAAAAATAATGAAAATTATGCCGAAATATACGTTTTGTTAGCTTCAGCATAGCATTATTAACAATTTAAGATGATTTTCTAAAAGTAGTCAAATACCCTATTCCTAGTTCCATGTCATGTGCCAAAGAGAATTTAATAACGTTTGTTTCCACTTTCCAATTACCATTACACGTTTGTTTCAATTCTTATGTATTGTATTCTGTGTTCAATTCTTTTTAGTTTTTAATCACAGACCAGGGCCCTGATTCTGTAACTTAGTTGATAGCAACCTTCAGTAATATATGTTCCTTGATAGCAACTGAGTTACAGAATCAGGGCCAGGAACAACAAGGTTTTTAAAAAATAAAGTGATGCCAACTTGGCAACTTTATAGCTAGATCTAGCTATTTTTTGGTGACAGACAGCTACAATTTGATGAAACTTATAGCTAAACTTTTTAGCTACTTTTTCTAGCAACTTTTCATCATGAGACGTAAAGGCTATCGAGATTCGTATAGTAGAGTAGTAGATCTATGGTATGGTCATAGATGCTATGATATGTACAGGGCCCTGATTCTGTAACTCAGTTGCTATCAACAAAATAATAGCCACTGACATATATTTTTTATCCATTGAAGGTTTGTTAGGAAAATAAAAGTATCATTTTCATAGCAAACCTTCAATGGATAAAAAATATATGTCAGTGGGTACCATTTTTTTATAGCCTATACTATATAACCTGATTATATATATATATATATATATATATATATATATATATATATATATATATATATATATAATCAGGGCCCTGGTTGGCGTTGGTTGCGAATTCTCAATTCCCCGTTTCCTGCTATGCTACAAGTTACAACCAAAGAATACAGTATAATACACTATTATAATATTCGAAATCAGTGCAAGTTACCAAGTTACTAAACCCCAGCCATGAACATTGAATAAAACCCTTAATTAAAAATTAATCAATTAAAGAGGAAGATATTTAATTCGCATTGAAGATAATTATTCCGCATTGGGCCAGCGTGGTGGACTATGGCCTATAACCCTTCTCTGAGAGGAGACCTGCGCTCAGTAGTGAGCCGTTGATGGGTTGCTAACGAACGAACGAACGATATTTAATTGATTAATTTTTAATTTATTTTTTTATTCAATGACGTACACAAGACATTTTAACTCTCTTGTTAGATGAATATACAAATCATGGTAGTCGCAAATCCTAGTTCCATGATACAAATGATTGTCAGAAATTAACATTTTATTGTAACCTACCTACCTACTGTAACATTTTGATAATCTAGCAACTTTTTGGGGTATAACTGGCAGTCTAGCAACATTTTGAAAAATGTCTAGCAACTGTGTAAAGCTAGCAGTTGGCAACACTTAAGAGTAGTGATCTGTGGTTCCTTGGTTTCTAATCTTGATGATCTTTTCGATTTTTTAGGGTAAATAGAACTATTTAATCTAAAATAATACGGCATTTTTGGTGACTTAATAAGTTTGGCTGACGAAAATAGGTGCAAATTTGTTTTAAAGTAAAGCCATGTTATCATATGAGAATAAGGTTATCTTAGCACCTATGGTGCGAATTGGTACATTACCCATGCGACTATTAGCCCTTCGCTACGGTGCAGATATAGTTTATTCCGAAGAACTAATAGACTGGAAATTTCTTCGTTCTAAACGCAGGTATAACGGTATGTTTTAATTGTTACATGAAGTAGGTATTTACCTTGTCAACATCGCTTACAACATAGCATCAACAGAGTTGCTAATATTATTATATTAAAAATAATATACAAATATAATATAAATGACTATTCTGTTACTAAGTACAGAACTTACATCGATTCCAATAATAAATCACTATAAACCACTTCCTAAGAAAATGTTTTTTTATAGATATTCTTAAAACAGTTGACTTTGTGGATCAAACTGATGGAACAATAGTTTTTCGAACCTGTCCAGAAGAAAGAGAAAAAGTAGTCTTGCAGCTTGGTACTTGTAGTGCTGAGCGAGCTTTAAGAGTTGCCAAACTTGTGTAAGTGTATTGTACAATGAGTATGTTTTTGATAGTTAGGGTTTGTAGGTAATAAGTATATATAAAGTTTATGTTTTAGGGAAAACGATGTGGCTGGTATTGATATCAACATGGGATGTCCTAAAGAATTTTCCATTAAAGGTGGCATGGGAGTAGCTCTTCTACAGGATTCTGATAAAGCTTGTCAAATATTGAAGACTTTAGTCAGTAACCTTTCCATACCAATAACTTGTAAAATAAGAATATTTGAAACACAGGAGAAAACTTTAGAAGTTGTTAAAAAATTGGCAAGTACTGGAATTAGTGCTATTGCTATTCATGGTAGGACAAAGGATGAAAGGCCCCAGCATGCAGTTCATCCCGATATTATAAAATATGTAGCAGAAAGGATATCAATACCTGTCATAGCCAAGTAAGTAAAGAGTGTAATACTATTGAACTTTGCAAAATTAAACTTTATTTTAGATATTTTTTTACTTTAAATGGAAAGCCCCATCATACTTGTATCATAACTTTCTAGTGTACAAGTTATTCCTAATACAATGTTATAACAATTTACTTAACTATTAACTGCTCCAAAAATGTCACTCAGTGATCAAGTAAAAATAAGCTTTTAAAAATGATAGCTAGTGTGATAAACACAATCATCTCTGATTGGCTGGTGCTCTCTCTCCTCCTTGCCTAAAATGTGTTGATGCAATAAGACCATCATAAATTTGGCGGATCAGAGGTGATTGCAGTTAAAAAAGGAAATCATTGTTTCATAAAAGGTAACTTTTAATATAATAACTTCTATACATATAATAAAACTGTAACTGGAAGATTTCTGTACATTTAATATATTTTGAAAATTTTAATTGGGGGATGCTTTACTATCGATACTGAGCCCAAAACAGATTTTTATTTAATTTTTGTCTGTTTGTTTGTCCTTCTTTCACGTAAAAACTACCGCACAGATTTCTACAAAATTTTATACCGTGGTAGCTTATTACTCGGGTCAACATCTAGGCTACTTTTTATCCCGGAAAATCAAGGAGTTCCCGAGGGACTTTAAAAACTAAATACACGTGGACAAAGTCGCGGGCATCAGCTAGTTTAATATAAATCTATATATATATAAAAGAAAGTGGTGTTAGTTACACTATTTATAACTCAAGAACGGATGAACCGATTTGGCTGAAAATTGGTGGAGAGGTAGCTTAGAACCAGGAGACGGACATAGGATACTTTTTATCCCGTTCGACCGCGTTTCCGTCATGTCATTATAAAACGTGGTATAACAAAAACGCATCTGACATGGAATAACAAAACGCAAACAACAGTGGAATAACAACACGTAAATGACAGCTAAACGTAATTTTGTCTTTGGTTAAGTATGGTAAAAAATTTGACAATTATAAAAAGTGTTATAATAAAGCATAACTGATATTATAAATGCGAAAGTGTGTTTGTTTGTTGGTTTGTCCTTCAATCACGTCGCAACAGAACAGCGGATTGATGCTATTTTTTGCATGGGTATAGTAATGGATGTAGTAGTGGTTCCACAGACCGGGAGAGCTACTTTTTATCTCGGATAATGAAAGAGTTACCGCGGGATTTTTAAAAACTAAATCTATGCGGACGAAGTCGCGGGCATCAGCTAGTAGAATTATAAAAATAATAATATGTAGAGGGAGGTGAACTCATTAGTTGTCTTTTTGAGACAGTAAATTAATTGATGGCTTTATTAAACTTTCAGTGGTGGTTCTAAAGAAATAGAGAAGTATGCTGATATATTGAAGTTTAAAGAAATGACTGGTTGTAGTAGTGTAATGCTTGCAAGAGCTGCTGAGTGGAATTGTTCAATATTTAGAAAAGATGGAATGTTACCTATGGACACAGTAATAAAAGAATATCTTAAACTTGCAGTTGACTATGATAATTCACCATCAAATTCAAAGTATTGTATTCAAAACATTTTGCGAGAATTACAAGAAACTCCTAGAGGGCGAAAATTTCTTGAATGTCAAACCTTAGAACAGATATGGTAATATGTTTATAGTTTTTTTGTATATGTTTTTAGTTATTTTAGTTGTTTTTTATGTTTATAGTTTAAGATGGAAGGGGTATGGCAGAGTACAATTCAACCTACATCCCTGATATTATGTTTCTACACACCATTATTCCGAAATGCTAAATCGCTTCGCGGCACGTCTGACAGTAGGGTGGTAACTAGTCATGGCCAAAGCATCCCACCAGACAAGTTAAAAAATATTAGAATAGACTAGTTTTTTATTCAAATAAACTTTTACAAAGTGCTTTCGACTTGTCAAGTGAATATATCACTATTATTTTAATCTATTATTTTTTTATTTATAACAAATAGACGAAATGAAACAATGGTTGTATTCTCTTTTTTAGTGCTATATGGGATTTGGATAGTTATTGTCAAGAAAAACAAAGTGAATATCAAAACAATGGTATTCAAGGAAGGTGGCAAGTAAGTCCTGATGAGTTAGAGCCACCAAACAAAAAAATTAAAGTTGAACAGTTAAATCTCCAAGGGGTAATAAAAATGAAGGTAAAAATCATTGTAATGCCTCTGCTATACTTGAACAATGAAGTTTCAACTACTTGACATGCTTGCATGTTTTTCTTTATATATATGCTTATCTTGATAAATATTCTCCTCTCCCCTCCATTTAAGCTTAAACCTTGTGTTAGACGAGTAGGTGCTACAATGGATGGTTCAATCCCCAGCATGCAACACTGTCAACCTTTCAGTATTCAGTTCACACCTTTAACCATTGGCTATAGAGGCTCAGAAATTCTAAAATGTTTAAATATCTTATATGCCAAAGTATTGGATTCTTGTTATCGTAATATCCTTATTAGTGCCAATTTCACCAATGTCAGGTGAAATTTTACACAGGAATAAATTGGGCGTTCTGACTGTTTTTGTATTGAAAATACTATCAAAATATCAAATTTACACTCTGATAAAAATTATTTTATGTAGGTGAAATTGGTCCCGTGTGTGTTAATAACCATGTCACAGCCACACAGCCCATTGTCTTGACTGGTTGGTAAATGTCACCGCTATGTTTAAGGTGCAGTTATAGGAGAGCATTAATTAATATTCATGTTATTAGGCCCCATGTATGAAGGTATTTCTAATATATTTTTTTTTCAGGTTTGTTTTATTCGAGCTAGTTTTAATGATACCAATTTGCCAAAAAGCCAGTTACATACATGGGCTGGTAAGAATGGTTTTGACCTACCAACTTATCAAACACATCAAGTTGAAAAGTTATTTTGCTCAGTACTCACATTCAATGGCCAGAAGTACACATCAACATTTTGGGAGAAAAATAAAAAATTTGCAGAGCAAGGGGCAGCATTAGTTGCATTATTTCATTTAAATGTAATAAAAGAAGAAGATTTAATTAAATATGGAAGTATTATTAAATAATAATGAACACTGCTCTAACTGTTTATTATTTTTATAATCCATAAAATATGTAACATTACTAAATTTTTAAGTATAAAAACTGAAACTTAGTATGTAATAGGTACCTTTCCTATTGCCTTTACAACTTTGCACAATAACAAAATTATATAACAAAATCTTAATTGTTATATATTTAATAGATGTAGTCAGACTTCCCAATTTCAGGTTTAAGTAAAGTTGCACGTGCATCTATAGCATGCTAAACTGCAACGTTCAGTTTCCATAAATAGTTATCATGCCATTCTAACTTCTCTCTCTTTCTAGTCTCTGCATTGTCATACTTATTACAATCCTGGTGGATCACTTTTTGACACACAGTGTTCTTCAATTTTGTTCTTACCTCTGCATTGTGGAAAGCAGGTTAGAAAGATGTACTGAGTGCAGTGCTGACTATAAGGCTACATTACCTTGGCCTCCATCATTCAGCTTGCCTGTGACCAACAGTTTTTGCCAGTTTCCAGGGCTATGGTGCACATTGTGTCAGAAATAGTCCAAGGTAAACCTGTCGCAAAATATGGTTATTATTTTTAGCTTTTCTGAGGTAACTACATAATATGTTGATGGTGAAAGCAGCTCAGGGTATTTCTAGAGTATTCCTCCAGCCTATTTTGCAGCATTTGAACCTAATTTCAATATCTATACATGTTATTTGCATTAACTCTTGATTTTATTAGAGCAGTTAACAGAACAAATAAATACATTACAAACCATTTTTCTATTGTTGCTTTTTCATATTTTCAATGTTCTGCACGAGCTCAGTATTCAAATCTTCTAATTTCATGTTAAGACTGTTTTGTGTAATTGAGTCTTCCTTCAACAGTTTAATATTGAGATAACACCGGTAGGCATCAAACAATATGTCTTCATTTTTAGATAACTTTAATTCTTCATCCCTTTGGACATTAAGATTTGATAATAATATGTCTTCTAACATATTTGGGATAGTTGGCAATTTTGGTGCGCTATATTTAGAAGTATCCATTGCTTCAATAGTTGGGTTCTTAAGATATTTATGCTGGGTTATTGTAGATCCTATTTTTTATGTTTTTATGTTTGTAAATAGATAAGCCTTAAAACTTAAGATATTGATCAACGCTCCAGAGTCTGACATCTGGTTTTATAAGATGAATTTCACAGGTTTTAATTAATGTATATTACAACAGTTATTCATATTTTAACTTAGTACGTATTTTTTTGTTTTGTAAATTCAAATAAAAATTGTGAGTTGTGATGGTTGTGACCACGTTGTGAATGGTGACCACTTATAAATCTGTGGTTGTGACTTGTGACCATGGACTTAGGTAACAAACAGGACCGAGTACTCACAGCTGAAAAGCGAGCCGAGCGAGATAGCTAGTACAGAGGCCGTGTGTCCCTTTCTAACAGGGTGACAATAAGATTTTCGATATATGTGAGACAAATTCAATCTTGCAATCTTCCTACTAATTATAAGTTTATTATAAACACAATTATTGAAGTTTTTCATTAGCAATGGAAAATTTCTTAGGGATTAGGGATTGATTACGAAATAAATAATACAAATAGTACAAGGTTTCGATTTGTCCAGTCATAGTGAGTACATTGCTAGATATTTTAATGACTGGTAATGTGCAGATAATGTGATAAATTATTCATTTTCTCTAGATATTAATCATAATAGCTGGTCAAAGGCACCCAAAGTAATAAATACAGACCCACTTCCCCTCCCGCGCCTTATTCCGTTGCCGCACGATCGGTATATTTACCAAAATCTTAGGTTAGGTCAGGGTTGTACAGAAATTCTGTTCTATTGGTTTGAAATGAAACATTAAAATAATGAAAATTGTAATAATAATAATAATAACCTGGCAACCCTGAATGTCAGCATACATCATATTTTTTCACCGTTACATTTTTGCCGAAATAAATATTATAAAACGGATTTCAACAGAATTTTAGATTTAATTCAATAAATTTACCGTAGTAAAAACTAATAAGAACAACAAACCATGAAAGAACAAATAAAGAAAATCAAAACAGTCCGAAATATAACTGACACAACCTGTCAATAGATGCCGGATAGAATACAAAAGAAATTATTAGACGAATTAATAATGTAGAATGCTGACACGATCCAGAGCACGGAACGCACAAACACCACCCCCGGACTCGTCGCTCAGTTCCGCCTCGCAGCCACCCGGGACCACGCCCAATGCTGCAGTTGCGTCGAGTTCGAGCGACGAGTTTTTCTCCCCGCCGACGTCGCCACCACCAGTACATCGTCGTGGGAGAGGCCGGCCGCCGACTTGCTTGGGATCCCGAGGCCCACCGGCTTCTGATAGGGTCCCCGCTTCCGGCGGTAGTGTGTCGCGCATGAGGTGGACAACATCAATTAATGAAAATGTCATGCGCGCATACTTAGGGGCTACTGAGGGTGGAACCAACATGACCGCGTACCGTGCTAGGATGCATGCTTTGTTTCAGGTCCTTGAACCAGCTCTCAATGTGTCGGCTCAGCGACTGTCGGACCAGGTGCGGGTTATTCAGCGTAATCACATGCTGGACAACGCCGTGCTTGATCGGCTTCGCTCTGAACTCCAGTGTAACCGCGCTACCCCCCCCTCACCGCAAGCTCCAGCACAAACGCAAACTGCTCATGCGATTTCGCTGCAGCCCACTGAGGCTGATGAGGGACAGGATAGCGGGGCTGCACATGTAAGTACCCAGTGTAGTGAACAATTGAGGAGTGCTTTGGAGAGTGCTATTCGGGAATATAGATCTTCACCACCCGAGTTTAGACCGCGGTTACCTCGGTTGCCCATGAAAAATAAGAACAAAGCGCTAATGGGTGCCCTGGATTCACTGCTGCCGAGTTATTTTGACAGCAGCGAAGACCTTTCCGACACACATTCGATTCTGTACTGCGCGGCTGTTGCGGCATGTCGTGTTGCTAATGTAAAGTTAATTAATAATGATACAGCAACACGACCGAAGCCTACCGCACCAGCCTGGCAGTGCAGGATCGAACGTCGTATTGATGGGGCTAGGGCACTCATTGGCAAACTACTCTGCTTCAGGGAGGGCAACACTCGCCCTAGAGTCATGCGCTTTGTGAGGCGCGCTTTCTTAGGGACTGATATCAGCCCTCAAGATTATATGGCGCGCGTCACTGAGCGCATTGACTTCCTGAAACAGAAGGTCTCGGCATGGGCTAGCCGTATTCGCAGATACAAGTGCCGGGTCGAGAGATATACCCTGAATCGCACTTTCCAAAGCGATCAAAGGCGGGTATACCGAGGTTGGGAACACCCTGACCAAGGTGTCACCGATGCGCGCCTACCGGATGATGAAACCATGACATCATTCTGGCGCAACATCTGGTCGGCGCCTGTCGCTCACACTGAGGGTGATTGGACGTGGGATGTAGAAAGAGCGTGCGATCAAATTCCAGAAATGGACCTAGTTACTATAACCCCTGAAGACGTGGCCACTGCAGCCCGTCACCTGCCCAATTGGAAATCCCCTGGGCCGGACGGGCTGCACAACTTTTGGATAAAGTGGCTACGCAGCTCGCACGCTCGTTTGGCATCCCAATTCCAATCATCTCTAGAGTCAGAGTCGCTACCCCAGTTTCTGACAACAGGTATTACCCTCCTGCTCCATAAATCAGGTAGTACCACGGAGCCCAAAAATTATAGGCCGATTACGTGCCTACCAACATTGTATAAACTTCTTACATCCATTCTGAGAACGAAAATTAACGATCACATCGATACAAAATCCATCATGTCTAATTCTCAGAACGGATGTAGGAATGGCTCCCGTGGTACTAAGGAGCTTCTCCTCATTGATATGGCCATTTGTCAACAGGTTCGGCGCTCCCGAAAGGATCTGTCGACATGTTGGATAGACTATAAGAAGGCCTACGACTCTGTGCCCCATACATGGCTCATGAAGGTGCTGGAACTGTACAAAGTAAACACAGTACTACGCGCCTTCCTACAGACGTGTATGGGGCAGTGGAGGACGGTCCTTCACTATCCAGGGTGTCGCCGGACCCTGGGGAGCGCGGAGCCTATAAGGATTGAGCGAGGCATATTCCAGGGCGATAGCCTCAGTCCTTTGTGGTTTTGCCTGGCTCTGAATCCTCTGAGTACTCTCTTGGAGAATTCAGGGCTAGGTTACCGGTTGAGGAGAGGTGGTCAGGTTATATCACACCTCCTTTACATGGATGACCTAAAACTCATTGCCCCCAACAAATCACATCTACTAGAGTTACTAAAGGTAACTAAAGCCTTTAGTGATTCCATTAGGATGGAATTTGGTGTGGACAAATGTGCGGTCATGCATGTAAAGCGAGGGAGGATTGTGGAATCTGAGGGTGTTGAGCTCTCGGATTCCATATACCTCAGATCGCTCTCCCCAACTGAAACCTACAAATACCTGGGCATGGCGGAGGCGTTAGGTATCAGAGAGGCCGACATGAGGCAGTCGGTGAGGGAGCGTTTCCTTGGCCGTCTGAAGAAAGTGCTGAAAAGCCTTTTGTCGGGCGGCAATAAGGTGCGCGCCTTCAACGGTTGGGTCATGCCGGTCTTGATGTATTCCTTCGGCATACTCAGGTGGACTCAGACTGAGCTTGACGCCCTGGACAGACAAGTTCGTGCGCTGCTGACCGCATATCGGATGCATCACCCGCGCTCCTCGGTGATGAGGCTGTACATCCCGCGGAAGTGTGGGGGAAGAGGCCTTTTGAATGCCAAAACCCTCCACAACCGCGAGGTGTGCAGTCTCAGGGAGTACTTTCTCCACGCCGAGACGGAGATGCACCGCGATGTGGTCGCAGTGGACAGGGGTCTGACGCCGCTCTCCTTGGCTAAAGAGAACTGGCGCATACCTGTGGTGCTCAGTACCAATGACCGCAGGGTTGTATGGCAAGGTAAGGAGCTTCACGGACGCTTTTATCGGGCCCTCCACGGGCCTGATGTTGACTTTGAAGCGTCCGTGGCCTGGCTGCGCTTTGGTGACCTCTTTGGGGAAACCGAAGGGTTTGTGTGTGCAATTATGGACGAGGTCATGATGACGAACAATTACAGAAAATACATAGTGAAGGATGGAACGGTAGACATATGTCGGGCATGTCGCCGTCCTGGAGAAACTATCCGTCACATTGTTTCTGGTTGTTCTCATCTAGCTAACGGCGAATACTTACACAGACATAACCAAGTGGCCAGGATTATCCACCAGCAACTTGCCTTGAAATACAATCTTGTGGAATCGGAGGTACCGTACTACAAGTATGTGCCCGACCCAGTTCTTGAAAATGGTCATATCACACTGTACTGGGATCGATCTATCATTACAGACAGGACTATTGTAGCCAATAAGCCTGACATAGTGGTGATAGATCGATCAGAGCGCCGTGCAATGATTGTTGATGTTGCTGTCCCGCATGACGAAAACCTAGTGAAAGCCGAGAAAGAGAAACTCACCAAGTATCTCGACTTAGCGCACGAGGTTGTCGCCATGTGGAATGTAGACTCAGCAATCATTGTACCGATAGTGATAACCGCTAATGGTCTTATAGCCAAGAGCCTCGACCAACATCTTTCGAGGCTCTCGTTGGGTAGCTGGGTCAAGGGCCAGATCCAGAAGGCTGTACTCCTGGACACGGCTCGCATCGTCAGGAGGTTCCTCTCTCTGGGGCCCTGACCGCCGGTTGCTTGGACCCTGTTCCCGAGACCGGTGGACCGCTATTTTTTATATTTTTAAATATTTTTTATTTTTATTTTTGTTTTATAATGAAATATTTAAAAATGTAAATAATATGAGTAAAAGTAAATAAAGATAATAATAATATACCTGGCAACCCTAAATTATTATACAACCGATCTCAACAGAATTTTAGATTTAATTTAATAAATTTACCATACTAAAAACTAATTAGAAGAACCAAAACCTAATTAGAAGAAGCAGAAACCATGAAGAAAATTAAAATAGCCCGAAATATAACTGACACAAGCTGTCAATAGATGCCATATGATGAATACAAAAGAAATTAATAATGTAGAATGCTGACACGATCCAGGGCACGGAACGCACAAACACCATCCCCGGACTCGTCACTCAACCCCGCCTCGCAGCCACCCGGGACCACGCCCAATGCTGCAGTTGCGTCGAGTTCGAGCGACGAATTTTTCTCCCCGCCGACGTCGCCACCACCAGTACATCGTCGTGGGAGAGGCCGGCCGCCGACTTGCTTGGGATCCCGAGGCCCACCGGCTTCTGATAGGGTCCCCGCTTCCGGCGGTAGTGTGTCGCGCATGAGATGGACAACATCCATCAATGAAAATGTCATGCGCGCATACTTAGGGGCTACTGAGGGTGGAACCAACATGACCGCGTACCGTGCTAAGATGCATGCTTTGTTTCAGGTCCTTGAACCAGATCTCAATGTGTCGGCTCAGCGACTGTCGGACCAGGTGCGGGTTATTCAGCGTAATCACATGCTGGACAACGCCGTGCTTGATCGGCTTCGCTCTGAACTGCAATGTAACCGCGCTACCCCCTCCTCACCGCAAGCTCCAGCACAATCGCAAACTGCTCATACGATTTCGCTGCAGCCCACTCAGGCTGGTGAGGGACAGGATAGCGGGGCTGCACATGTAAGTACCCAGTGTAGTGAACAATTGAGGAGTGCTTTGGAGAGTGCTATTCGGGAATATAGATCTTCACCACCCGAGTTTAGACCGCGGCTACCTCGGTTGCCCATGAAAAATAAGAACAAAGCGCTAATGGGTGCCCTGGATTCGCTGCTGCCGAGTTATTTTGACAGCAGCGAAGACCTTTCCGACACACATTCGATTCTGTACTGCGCGGCTGTTGCGGCATGTCGTGTTGCTAATGTAAAGTTTATTAATAATGATACAGCAACACGACCGAAGCCTGCCGCACCAGCCTGGCAGTGCAGGATCGAACGTCGTATTGATGGGGCTAGGGCACTCATTGGAAAACTACTCTGCTTCAGGGAGGGCAACACTCGCCCTAGAGTCATGCGCTATGTGAGGCGCGCTTTCTTGGGGACTGATATCAGCCCTCAAGATTATATGGCGCGCGTCACTGAGCGCATTGACTTCCTGAAACAGAAGGTCTCGGCATGGACTAGCCGTATTCGTAGATACAAGAGCCGGGTCGAGAGATATACCCTGAATCGCACTTTCCAACACACACACCTGGGTTGGGAACACCCTGACCAAGGTGTCACCGATGCGCGCCTACCGGATGATGAAGCCATGACCTCATTCTGGCGCAACATCTGGTCGGTGCCTGTCGCTCACACTGAGGGTGGTTGGACGTGGGATGTAGAAAGAGCCTGCGATCAAATTCCAGAAATGGACCTAGTTACTATCACCCCTGAAGACGTGACCACTGCAGCCCGTCCCCTACCCAATTGGAATTCCCCTGGGCCGGACGGGCTGCACAACTTTTGGATAAAGTGGCTACGCAGCTCGCACGCTCGTTTGGCATCCCAATTCCAATCATCTCTAGAGTCAGAGTCGCTACCCCAGTTTCTGACAACAGGTATTACCCTCCTGCTCCATAAGTCAGGTAGTACCACGGAGCCCAAAAATTATAGGCCGATTACGTGCCTACCAATATTGTATAAACTTCTTACATCCATTCTGAGAACAAAAATTAACGATCATATCGATACAAAATCCATCATGTCTATTTCTCAGAACGGATGTAGGAATGGCTCCCGTGGTACTAAGGAGCTTCTCCTCATTGATATGGCCATTTGTCAACAGGTTCGGCGCTCCCGAAGGGATCTGTCGACATGTTGGATAGACTATAAGAAGGCCTACGACTCTGTGCCCCATACATGGCTCATGAAGGTGCTGGAACTGTACAAAGTAAACTCAGTACTACGCGCCTTCCTACAGACGTGTATGGGGCAGTGGAGGACAGTCCTTCACTATCCAGGGTGTCGCCGGACCCTGGGGAGCGCGGAACCTATAAGGATTGAGCGAGGCATATTCCAGGGCGATAGTTTGAGTCCTTTGTGGTTTTGCCTGGCTCTGAATCCTCTGAGTACTCTCTTGGAGAATTCAGGGCTAGGTTACCGGTTGAGGAGAGGTGGTCAGGTTATATCACACCTCCTTTACATGGATGACCTAAAACTCATTGCCCCCAACAAATCACATCTACTAGGGTTACTAAAGGTAACTAAAGCCTTTAGTGATTCCATTAGGATGGAATTTGGTGTGGACAAATGTGCGGTCATGCATGTAAAGCGAGGGAGGATTGTGGAATCTGAGAGGGTTGAGCTCTCGGATTCCATATACCTCGGATCGCTCTCCCCAACTGAAACCTACAAATACTTGGGCATGGCGGAGGCGTTAGGTATCAGAGAGGCCGACATGAGGCAGTCGGTGAGGGAGCGTTTCCTTGGCCGTCTGAAGAAAGTGCTGAAAAGCCTTTCGTCGGGCGGCAATAAGGTGCGCGCCTTCAACGGTTGGGTCATGCCGGTCTTGATGTATTCCTTCGGCATAATCAGGTGGACTCAGACTGAGCTTGACGCCCTGGACAGACAAGTTCGTGCGCTGCTGACCGCATATCGGATGCATCACCCGCGCTCCTCGGTGATGAGGCTGTACATTGCGCGGAAGTGTGGGGGAAGAGGCCTTTTGAATGCCAAAACCCTCCACAACCGCGAGGTGTGCAGTCTCAGGGAGTACTTTCTCCACGCCAAGACGGAGATGCACCGCGATGTGGTCGCAGTGGACAGGGGTCTGACGCCGCTCTCCTTGGCTAACGAGAACTGGCGCATACCTGTGGTGCTCAGTACCAATGACCGCAGGGTTGTATGGCAAGGTAAGGAGCTTCACGGACGCTTTTATCGGGCCCTCCACGGGCCTGATGTTGACTTTGAAGCGTCCGTGGCCTGGCTGCGCTTTGGTGACCTCTTTGGGGAAACCGAAGGGTTTGTATGTGCAATTATGGACGAGGTCATGATGACAAACAATTACAGAAAATACATTGTGAAGGATGGAACGGTAGACATATGTCGGGCATGTCGCCGTCCTGGAGAAACTATCCGTCACATTGTCTCTGGTTGTTCTCATCTGGCTAACGGCGAATACTTACACAGACATAACCAAGTGGCCAGGATTATCCACCAGCAACTTGCCTTGAAATACAATCTTGTGGAATCGGAGGTACCGTACTACAAGTATGTGCCCGACCCAGTTCTTGAAAATGGTCATATCACACTGTACTGGGATCGATCTATCATTACAGACAGGACTATTGTAGCCAATAAGCCTGACATAGTGGTGATAGATCGATCAGAGCGCCGTGCAATGATTGTTGATGTTGCTGCCCCGCATGACGAGAACCTCGTGAAAGCCGAGAAAGAGAAACTCACCAAGTATCTCGACTTGGCGCACGAGGTTGTCGCCATGTGGAATGTAGACTCAGCAATCATTGTACCGATAGTCGTCACCGCTAATGGTCTTATAGCCAAGAGCCTCGACCAACATCTTTCGAGGCTCTCGTTGGGTAGCTGGGTCAAGGGCCAGATCCAGAAGGCTGTTCTCCTGGACACGGCTCGCATAGTTAGGAGGTTCCTCTCTCTCTGGGGCCCTGACCGCCGGTTGCTTGGACCCTGTTCCCGAGGCCGGTGGACCGCTATTTTTTATATTTTTAAATGTTTTTTTTTTATAATCAAATATTTAAAAATGTAAATTATATGATATAAATGAAATAAATGTAAATAATAATAATACAAAAGTAAGGAGTAAGGGACCATCGTAATCGGCATCTGCATCGTACGTATTCGACCCATCACACAATACAAGAATTTAAAAATTCATGGTCAACATAGTTGTAGATTTAGCGTTCACGTTTTAACGGGTTGCCGCTCGAAAAAAATAGACTAGATAAAAATTTATATTTTCTTTTTTGTTAAGAAATATATCTATCGAAATTAATGCAATTAAATACGGTGACTTAAAAATGTTACAATAAAATTAAAACATAAGTGTCTCAACTGATTTTTTAGCCAAAATCTTTGATCAAAATCATTTTTTTAGGCTGGCATGAATGAAAGAACGAGACACACGGCCTCCGCTGTTACTATCTCTCTCGGCTCGGATTAGCCTCTGTGTAATGCGCAACAGGAAATATACTTTATGTACTTGTTATAAGGTTCATTTTCGTAAATACAAATTTGCCGAGTGATCAGTTCTGTTTGTAGTTCATGCTTGTGACACAGACCGAACAACAAGACATAGACCATGAACAATCATCGAACAATAGGTTAAGACAAAGACAAGACACACAGAATACAATTTACTCACAAGGAGACAAGACACTGACAGGAACATGGGTGCACGGGTTAGTCAGACGTAGTCGTTTTCCTAGTTCAATGGAATCCATGCTCGGAAGTACGAGCACACGAGTAAATATTCCGAACAGAGAGGAAGCTTCCTAACACGGTCGAAGAAGTATAACTATTCTGCTAGGGTTGTCACCTGATGCATGTCAACAATTTAAGGAAAAAATAAAAATATTTTAAAGTTTGTATAATTATGTATAATTTCAGTTATATTCTGAACTTGAACAAAAAATACTTAAATTAACAAAAATATAAAGAAACGATTTTTTTTAATGAACATCAGTATTTTTGCTATAACTTCACAATTAATGTTGTTTCACAAATAATGGCCCAGGGAAGCCTTAATATCGATTTTGAACGAAATCTGTCGAATAACAAAGAATTTCAATATGGCGGTGACTTTTTATAATTTTGGCATCCATTTTCTCTTTCTTGACCCCAGGGAAGCCTAAATATCGATTTTGAACGAAATCGGTCGAATAACAAAGAATTTCAATATGGCGATGACTTTTTAAAATTTTGGAACCCATTTCCTAATTCTTGACCCCAGGGAATCCTAAATATCGATTTTGAAGGAAATCGGTCTAATAACAAAGAATTTCAATATTATTTATTAATTAATTTAATATGTAGCTATACGTAGCTATACGTATAAAAAAGTACTTACTTCTCTTTATCTCTCAGATATAAAAAAAAGGAAATGTCCTTCTTGTCTTTGGGTTGTTTTAAACAAACTGTGCAAGAGTTTGGCATTTTTACACTATTACATACATATTAAGTACACAAATAAATCTAAACTCACAACAAACAAATATTTTATTTCCACTAAATGCACGACCGTCAGCCCTTACGTTCAGACCCTGAGTGGACCGGTTTTACCCTGAGCGGCGTGTCGGTGAATATGTCGGTGAGAGCTCACGCACACAGCGTTGCGCTATGTATGGGTGAGCCCGCCGCGAGCCGTTTGTATGTAGCTTCCGCTCTGTTACTTTATTATTACCTACTCTGTGGTACGAGTACAGAAACCGTCTTTAGCTCTATCGTTCGTGGTTTGTGGCTGTGGTTTGTGCATGGAACTAGGAATTACGACTACGTCTAATGGAAGTAGGATTAAAATAAAACTAAGTATACCTCTATTATAAACAATTTTTGTTTAATACCATCGCGTAAGTGTGAGTGAAACAAAATATCGCTTTTTGTGTTTATTCAATTATCAACTAGGTTCAAATTGTCAAATTATACCTTTTATTTATAACAGCATTGTCGTAATTCCTAGATCCACTATTTCTGTGATTTCGAAAAACGAAAAAAAATCAAAAACGATCAAAATAGAAAATCTATTTCTAGCGGCACGCTATGATGGCCGGTTTGACACATTACAATAGTGATGTGGAATGTCAATTTATTCTCGAACAAAAAACAATTAAGTTTTGTTTTTGTACCTGATTAAATAGGTTTAATAAAACAAAAATGTATATGTTTATTTAATTTATTTGAACGAACTGAATATTTGAATGATAAATAGTTACGAAGGAGTATTACGAACTCACGTGTCTGACTATTTAGAACAGTTCTCTGCGTACGTTCGGTCATATCGACGAAATCCACAACAAAGGGCTTGAACAGAGTCCAAATTAACGAGCAAGGGTCAACAGTAATGCAGTATCAATATTTGAAATCCAAAGCCAGGTCAAAACTATATCACAATCGCATTGCACTGACAGTTTATACTTTTCGAAGCAACGTCAATTCGAAACAGCTTTGTTTTGCATTGAGCATTGACGCGAGTTTGCCGGAGGTAGTAGTTGTGCTAGCCAGCGATCCTATGTGACGATCGTATTAGATTCCATTTTTAAAAATTTTCAATTTAGAAAACCAAATGCCGAGTTGTGGTATATATCATATAAAAATAAAAATTTTACCTTTTGTATGAAACAGCTGATATTTTTTTGCGATTTCAGAGGTTTGTCCACATAGTGAAAATTGTTCATATTCACAAGTACATTCACCCCTTAAATGGTGCAAACTGATTTTTCTACACTTGTATACATTTTAGAAATCAATTTAATAAATAAATTTTGAGTCCTAAACCTAAAACTACATTCGATAAAATTTATGAATCTCTGCACATCACTATCGTCAATAAAGTAATACAATTATTTCCTTCAAAGTCGTTATCAATTAATACGGAACTTCATGAGCGGACAAACGTCAAACCGGCCATCATAGCGTGCCGCTAGTTATACTTTGTTTTAATTTGTTCCTGCCTCCTGGGCCCTGATTCTGTAAATCAATGCTATCAAAAAATTGGTTGTCTGTAAAGTCGGTTTACTGACGATAGTTGAACGTGACAACGTCACGAGAGTCCCTTGGCAGGTCCAAGACCATACTTGTCCACTGTCAAAAATTACACTGGTAGTAGGTCCAAGAACAAACTTGTCCACCATTTCCCGCTTTTATTTTATCCATAAAAATAAAACCTTTTTGAACCATCAAGCCAAATTAGCCATTATGATAATGTTCCGGAAGAAACGGGCTACAAATTGCTCAGATTCGTCATGCAATACTACAAAGGCAGGAGTTGGTGCTCTTTGTGTGTTTTACGTGGTTTTTTGCGACGCAAAATTGTAAAAGGTGAGTAAATTGTTTAATTAAACTAATTATGAGGTTGTTTTATGCGTATCTATTCGTTTTCATTTATGTTTTGTACTTAAAAAGTGGACTATCCCAAATTGTTTACAACATTGTTTACACATTTTGAAAAAGTGAAATTACAAAGTAATTTAACATTTTCTGGTTAAATCCTGTTGCATTGTAGGGACAATATCTTAAAATATCATTTAAACAAAAGAGAGCATGCAGAGACATCTAAAAACCCAAATTTATAATTTTCATTATGTATACTAGTGAAGCTCACCCAAAGCCAGGCGATGTTAATTTAGCATGGAATTTTATTAATTAGACTTATATTTTATACTAGCTGATGCCCGCGACTTCGTCCGCGTAGATTTAGCTTTTAAAATCCCGCGGAACTTCTGGGATAAAAAGTAGCCTAGATGTCACTCTCCAGGTCCTAAGTACCCATGCAAAACATCACGTCGATCCGATGCTCCTCTTTGCTGCGTGTTGGAGGACAAACCATCAAACAAACTTTCACATTTATGATATTAATAAGGATTGTTTTCCAACTTTGTGTTTAGCTCGCTTAGAATTTTCTTATGAGTTAGTTAATTCAATAGCACCCCTATTGTCCATTTACAAAGTACACTCTATATCACTAACATTGTTCAAACACATAAAGTCCATATAAAGTCCTTTTATGTATAACACTTGCTTCTGCCCGTGACATCTGGAATAGTTTAATAGTGGAATAGTTTATTGGTCAATTCAATAGCACCCTATTGTCCATTTACAAAGTACACTCTATATCACTAACATTGTTCAAACACATAAAGTCCATATAAAGTCCTTTTATGTATAACACTTGCTTCTGCCCGTGACATCTGGAATAGTTTAATAGTGGAATAGTTTATTGGTCTTAGCGTTATGATATATAGCCTATAGCCTTCCACAATAAATGGGCTGATTCTCAGATTCTGATTTGTTTCTTTTTTCTTTCAATTCTATTAAAATCGTTCAGTGTTAGATAAAATAAAATAAAAATAGCCTTTATTTCAGTCAATAAGTTACTTTCTAAACATTCAGTGTTAGATAGTAACACTGAAAGAATTTTTCAAATCAGACCAGTAGTTCCTGAGATTAGCACATTCAAGCAAACAAACAAAGTCTTACGCTTTATATATTAGTATAGATTAATATATATTTTTTATGGGTTTGTTGGCAGGATGAGTCAATTGACAGACGGCAATGTGGAGAGAAGAGGCAGACGGGGGAGAGGACAGGCTGTAAGGGGAGTGAGGTTTTTGAAAGGTATATTTTTTTAACAATGTTTGTTGATTCTCCACTTATCATAAGAGCCACAAGTTGACCTACATGAAATAAATAATTTTGATTTTTTTTAACAATAATAAATCAATTTTTTTCTTCATTACTTTTATTCTAAGTATTAATTGTTTTTCCTTGGGCTAAATCACTGCACATTTATATCTTTTTCAAATTATCTGTAATAATTGTTATTTTAAGGTTCCTTATCGGGTACACAACCCGAGGAGACACCAGTACCCTCCATGACCTCCCTCTGGAGACTGCCTGTTTGAGAGTATAGGTTTACATTTTCTGTTTCAGTTTAACCTTGGAAGAACCTTCGTGTTCCGGGGGGGGCGGGAGGGGGGCCATGACGTAGTGGAGCAAGTTCCAGAAGCTGCTCCATCTCTTGCTGCCTTAGTATATTTATATCTTTATTAATTTAGATAATTAACATCTTCACTGTTGAAATGGTGAAGGAAAACATTGTGAGGAAACCTGCACACCTGAGTGTTAAATTACTCTACTGGTCTCGAGTTCAAACACTGTTCCTTTCTGACTTTTACTCTAACTATTCACACCTTAAGAGAACATCTATCTATCATATCAAAGTATAGCCGAGTATAGGTCAATTTATTTTTATGAATACCTAGTTTTGTCTGTCTTGTTGTCACCTTGTCTATATACGATTTAAGCAAATAAAGAATTGAATTGAACATGTTTCCTTTATTATCCCGCCTCTCATCTAGGTAAGGGCTCCTTTTTGGACCACTCTTGGCCATAATATGTTTGAGTTAACCGTGCAAAGCGCCCCCTGTCCAGAAACGAGCCCTTACTGTACAAAATTCAAGTAATACTTCTTCTTCTTCTGGGCTGGTTTCCACACGTAATCCGTGATGGTCTGTTGTGTTGTTACTCCAACCATCCCAGATCTCAACAGAGGCCTAGTAGGCCGCCCATGTTGCCAAGGGCTTCTTGAAGTGAAGCTGGAGATCCGAGGTGGTTCTTGTGTTGTTCTTCCACGCCCGTGCATGACAAGAGCACGTGCGTGGGTGTTTCAACTTTCATCTGCCTTCATGCAGGCCCTGCACAGAGGACTGTAGGTGACACCTATAATAAAAAGGTGTTTGTTTAGTGGGCTGTGCCCCGTTATGATTCCCACCACCTTCCTGAGTTTATCTCTGTCCAGGCGGAGTAGTCTGTTTGGTTAGTTGTTTGTCTAGATAAGGAAAGGCTTCCTTAGTCTGCTTGCAGTCTGTTGCATTCTACCAAAGTAGGGAATGCTCTGAGTGTTAGTTCATGCAACTATGTCTTGTACTCACTGAAGGGAATGGGAACGATTTTTAAAGTTTTTTACCTGTCTGTTAATTATAGCTGTAGTTGCTGTTAAGATGCCCACACACTCTGCTTGGAAAACAGAGTTATCCTTACCAAGTGTGTGACTTATCTTCATGTTGAGTTCTTGGCAGTAAGCTCCAGCTCCTGTACCAAGTTTGGTTTTCGATCCATCAGTGTAAACTTCTATTGTATCTTGAAATGCTTTATGAAAAGTGTTGCATTTATTTTGTAGCTCATACATACTTACCATCTTTAGTTATTTTAATATTTTTAATTAATTAAAATATTAATTATCACAGGAATTCACACACCATAGACGATTTTTTTTTTCGTTACCAAGGAACACCAAGGAACATACTACTACTATAACCCAGAGTTCGCTACGATGCACGGTACACGGGCCCCTGCACCATAGAGTAAATGCACTTGCACTTTTCTGCATCGCAACGTACCTCATAGTCAATGCGACCACAGATGAAAGATACTTTTTGTTCAGATGCGCCTGTTGTAGAAGGTGGTAATTCTTATTGATTATTTCGAGTTTTAATGCTTTATGATTTATTTCTGTAATTCATTCATGTAAACCAGGTATCTAACTTTGCAATTAATGCAAATAATAGTATTTGTAAGGGTAAAATTTCAGTTTTTTATGGGTTTTAAATTAAAGAACGAAAAAAATCGAAACTCTTAGATTTCATCCAGGATTGTTTTTATTTCATACCGTTTGTAGACATATAACAAAGATAGCCAAGTAGGAAATTTCATCTAGTTTTTAAAAACATATAATTTATACAAGTTGTAATAATAATATTTGAAGAAAAACTTGAAAAACTGCTAAGAGAGAAAATGGCGCGAAATTGAAATGCGCGCCTGGACCTTCCACTGTAATTCGATACATTTGACAGATGTCATTCTAAGGGATAAACAATTGACACCACATTCACTTTTCACTGCACTTGATACTCGATCAAAACATGTAAATGTACTATAGTATAGCAGCTGTCCACGCAGACGCATCGCTCACTCAAGTAGGAGAGAGACGGATGTCGAACGCTGCCGAACGCAAAGGCCGATTGTGCCTCTTTGTCGCTAGTTCCGCGCTCTCGCTTGCACTTCAAGCCTTACATGGAACGCCTCAGAGCGAGGTAACGCCGCATGAGTCATGTTTTTTCGTGCGTGCAGCCGGCTCTATCGAACATTGTCACGTCAAAAATATAGCCACTGACATATATTTTTTATCCATTGAAGGTTTGCTATGAAAATAAAAGTATCATTTTCGTAGCAAACCTTCAATGGATAAAAAATATATGTCAGTGGCTATCATTTTTGATAACAACTGAGTTACAAAATCAGGGCCCTGGTCTGTGATATGATCCAATACCCTGATTCTGTATCTCAGTTGCTATCAAAAAAATGATAGCCACTGACATTGTAATTTTGGAGTTTACTCCTTAAGAATCGATTTTAGCAGCCCTGTATGAGAAAAATCCGGACAGTAAAATCAATTTATCAATGACCTCGTTACGTTTTTATCCATTGAAGGTTTGCTATGAAAATAAAAGTATCATTTTCGTAGCAAACCTTCAATCTTTGAGTAATAAACCAACACAGGAGAAGAATTGACGCGCGTACCCCTCTGTAAGTTGGGTATGAGCAGTGGTCCTACTCGTTATATAAAACTGTTTGACTCGAGTCACGCGCCTGTCAACTACGTATGGTTAGCGGGGAATGAGCTCCGCTATAAATGCCGAATATGAGAG
The DNA here is from genome assembly GCA_029955525.1 of Oeneis ivallda. Lineage (NCBI taxonomy): Eukaryota > Metazoa > Arthropoda > Insecta > Lepidoptera > Nymphalidae > Oeneis > Oeneis ivallda. The sequence continues at coordinate 14,812,016 of JARPMR010000002.1, read as the reverse complement.
TATTTTCTTCTAAAAAAATATTTAAAACATCCAGTTTACTAAAGGATAACATTGATTTACTTCTGATGTATTATTTTATCCAAATAATGCAATACTTATGCAGAAAACTTCAGAAAACTGTCGATCTGAAAATGTTGCTACTTAATCGTACATGAAATAATTTGGGGAAAATATTGAAAATTAATCTTCCTACTTACTATTCGTTTAGAGACCTTTATCTTGAACTGCATTATAAATTGATCCCATAGAATTAAAATCACGATAGAATAGGAAGGGGTGAACGACTAATTTATAAGCTTTAAGTAAAATATGACTAGATATATAAATACGAACTTTGATCGTCTGTGGGATTATCAAATAATGATAAAAAATTCTTTCTATAAAACCGACCTTAAACGCCACTACAAAGTATAAAACAATTTTAATTTGTACATGTATGTTGAAGTCGGGCGGGCCTAAATATAAATGATGAAACTAATGCGCGACGCTAGCCCAACTTTGCCCGATCGGCGTATGAAGTCTGTTTTTTAAAGATATTTTTTTTACATTATTATTTTAAGCTTTTTTGTGTATATCTCTGATCGCGAGCAATTTGCTCTTAATCATTGAGTTCCTTCCTCCATCACCGAAGATATGAATCATCTTCTCTTCACCTTTTAAATAGGCCCAACCTTATTATGCTTTCTTTCAAAAAAAATTGAAATCGGTTCAGATTTGACGTAGTTATGGAGTAACATCTAACATTATATCAACAAAAATTTATATGGGAACCACCTCTGAAGTATGCCCTACTAAACAAAAAAAAATTATCAAATTCCATTCATTATTTGGCGGAATAATTGGGTAACAAATATACAAAAAATTCAAATTGAGAACCTCCTCCTTTTTTGAAGTCGGTTAAAATGATTGCATTATTATAACGATCGCAATGGTGTCTGATTGGCTGGTAATCTCCCACTATTGTTTAAAATGCATTGATGCAGCTAGAGCTCCATAAACTCAGCGAATTCATAAAATTAGTTTTTTTACTCAATTATTTCAAAATTTATAGGTATATATTTCCATATAGCCAGTGTGATATGATTTTCTAAATATATAAAATGAAAAGGTGACTGACTCACTGATTTATCAACGCATATCTACTATGACGTAGGCATCCGCTAAGAAAGGATTTTTACAAATATAATACAAAAAATAATGAAAACGAGACTAAAAAATTGTTTAATAATAATGATAAGTTCTACGTAAGTCTTTCTTACTCGAAAATTAGGACTTTAATTTTATGAAGTCGGCCACACCGCAATAAAATTAGGGCTGGACAGCAAGATTTCATATGTCGATATTGGTGGGGGGATTGTATAAATTATTTATACCGAGATATTTTTATCGTCTTACTAATGGTTCATTGACGAAAAAAAATATTTAAATTCTATACATATTTGGTTCATTAAAACTTGGCAATTGAATTAAAGTACCCATACTTCTTATTCATCCCGCTAGGTTTACCGGAAAGCTAAATAGCTTGGCGGTGTTTTATTACAGATGGGGTGGCCACTATAGCCATGGCGGCAGCCTAGCATTACAAACAAATATACACTTCGTTCAGATGAAGTAGATGAAAAAAATAAGCCTTCCAAGTAAAGTATGTAGGTACAAGTTTTAACTTACCAATCATAACTTTAAATAAATTTTTTTTTAGGGTTCAGTTTTTCCTTTTTATGTTTCCTACATACTGGACTGAGAGAATATTATTCAACGCTGGAAAACGATCTCGTAAATCGAAAAAGTGAACTTTAAACCAGAGCCAATAACGTTTTAAAAAATCATAACAGCTCATAATAAGCTATCAGGAGCAGATTTTTTTCAAAAAGCATATTTTTTAATGTAACACATCAGATGATACTAATTATATAATTCTAAAGCAGAATTACTTTAGTTTTATACATTAGTTTTATATCAATTTCGACTAATAGTTTTTCAATTTCAAGAAGCAATGTTGCTGTAACTTGGTATTTGATACATATGAAACCACGAAATAACTCTAAACTCTGAAATGCTAATTATGCTGTATTTATTTTTAAGGAAACATGATGTAGTCCTAACAGTTTGTACTTAATATACTTTTTAGAAATAGATACATCGTAAATTTCGCTTTAAACATAAATAAAACAAATGATGTTTCATTAAAAATGCTGTATGTTTATTTAAACAAGATTACTTAAAAGATCAATGTGTTCAATATTAATACCCACTACGTATTCAAATAAAAATTAAATGTCTCTCAACTTAATAAACAATATTATTAAAAATCTATGATAAAGTACAGCACTCCCTGGTGGCTTATAACCTTAAATCATAACTAAACAGCTGCTCTAAGGTGATATACTGTGGTACCTACAGCATGCTTTCAGCATGAGATTGAAAGTATAGTGACGGAGTAAATACCTTGGTATCTACAAAATCTGTTAATAATCAGATAATCCTAAGTCCTTACAGTAGGTACACCTAAGTGCACTGCACTGCTAAAAAGTATTGATAACTTTTTTGAAGTATCTGTATAATATTGAAAAATAGATGGTGTCTTAGTATTTACAGCATTTTTGAGTACGTTGAAAAATATGAATAACAAAAAATATAATATAAACATGTAGAGAAGGTCAACATAGTATCTTAGAAAAATAATGTCATAGGAAAACGAAAATCCGACAATCCGACGCAGTATCTTTTTCTTCCAAATATATAAAAAAGTAATTTTGTTATTTTTCGAAATAAGCTAGATCGCTTTCCAGCGTCAATATAGTCCAAAGTTTCTAGCTGTATCTTTACGCAAGTACTAAAAGCCTACAAAGAGTCAATCTAATAGCAAAGGCATATTATGACTAAAATAACGGCAAGAACCTCGTTTCCTAGCGCTTCTATATACCTACCATGTTAAAGATCTCGAACAAAAAAATTTACTCTCGAATAAAGTAACTCTGTTGTAAATAATTATTAGAAAAACTTATCGAAAGTCGATAATCGATAGTGTCAAATCCCTAAAATGCTTACACAAATGATGCGATTGTTTCATGTAATGATAGAGTGTCCCTGTGTGTGAATGTGATAGTGTGCATATACTTTAAGGTAGTGTTTGCTAATTATATTGTGTGCGTGCATAGCGACGTGATGGAAAAATGCAACTGTAGTAAGCAAGTTTTCATGTGTGCTACCTCGCCCCCCACCGTAATTGACAGACTTTTTTGCAAATAAATTAGGCGTCAATTCCTCTCCATTGCTGGTTATTACTCAAAGCCTTCAATAGATAAAAAATACATGTCAGTGGCTATCATTTTTTGATAGCAACTGAGTTACAGAATCAGGGCCATGATATATTTCACGCCTTCACGGACGAAACACGGAAACAGTTTCTAGTGTTTCTATACTCTTTGACAGTAGACAAGGAACATACTACCAAAGACCTTACACTTACTAACTTAAGTTAGTAAGTGTATGGTCTTTGCATACTACTCTCCTACTCTCTACCATAGACCACGAACACTACCGAGAGGAGTAAATGTGGAGCACAGTCTCCCCAGACTAGTTAGACATGGGCTTAATAATAGTATAAGCCGTGTCAATAAAGAAAGGAATCTGAAATGGCGGCTTGTACTTGTAATGACAGGCACAGGTTGGACCGTCAGCAAAAAACGAAGTGAAGCTGGGCTGCTATATGTGTAGCTATACAGACACACTGTATGTTTATATTATTTATTTAGTATTTGTGTTGATACCTTAATCATTTATGTACCTATATTATGTTATTAAATATACCTATATATTACTATTGATTTATATAGTTAGCACATGTTTAATATCTCTAGGTATTTATTTATTTCTTGTTATTTTTAAGTCCTCTAACTTATCTTGTTTGTTTCGCGTCAGGTCGCAACGTATTTTATATTCTTCTTCAAAATATTTTGTAACATTATACATATACGATTTCACCCTCATCACTTCGAAGAATCTTTCCTCGTTTTGCGTAAACGCTCATTAAATTAAAGCTCATTTTTTAAACGTAAGATTATTGATCAATAAGCAGCATACGAACGACAATAACAACGAAAAAACTTAACAGAAAACAAGACAAAGAACAGTAACAAAAACACAGTGTGCAAGCAGATACAGACTGATAATTTTTTTGCGTGCTGTAACGACGTGTGCGAGTGAGAGGGAATGATTAGCGACGCCATTTACAATTCCTTTCTTTAATGACACGGGTTATACGTAGTAATAGTTACGTACAAATCTGTGTTTGTGATCTGTGGCACAGACCTAGTACCTTATCTGTGGCACAGACCAGGAAGAGGAACATGAGGAACGTCATTCACACAGCGGATCCTCTTGGATTGTGCTCTTGGATCATTTCAATTTTCAATATTATTTTGAAATTGCAATAAATAAATAATACCTATAAATTTAATTTAAAAGACATTAAAAAGAACTTAAAAACTAAAAAGCGTTGTCTGGCATGTTGTATAGCTAAAATCAAAAACACTGAGTTTACTTTACTACTACAGTTTGATCAAAGATTAAGTTTAATAGAATTTCTGTTTTACTATAAAGCTTTATTGATTGACTGTGAATTTAAAATATTTGAATAGGTTAGGTATATCCATTGCAATTTGGAGTTTGGACAGAAGTAGGGTGGATCACTTGGTCGAACCTTTTTCAAATAAAACTCAGCGACTTAATTATACTTTAGCTCACAATGCTGGGCTATGCAAATGCAGGAATCCCAGATAAATCATGGCAGCCACCAGTTGCAGTACTAGAAACAACGTAAGTGCTTATTTGAATTAATTTGTGAACTGTATTAACAGTTTAAACAGCAAATTATCTGTGCCTTTTAATTAATATGGCTAACCATTAATATGACAAAGCCACTGGTATCATCTGATACCAGTGGCTTTGTCCATGTGAATTTAAGTTTTTTTAATATCCCATGGGATTTTCTAGGATTTATATAAAAATACTTTCCAATAATATATTACCTATTGATTTCAAAAGTCAAACTGCTAAGGCCATTATACAAATTATATTTTGTGATGTAGGTACATAAATTTTGGTACCAGTGTGATTAAATATTAATAATATGCAGTGTGTAATTTCTCATGGTAATGGCCTTTTTGTTATAGAATACCTATATTAGTTACTACTCGTTCGTATAAAATTGAGCCCTGCACCATAGAGTAAAGTAATTGACGTTGTCGTAATTCCTAGTTCCATGCCGACAGTACGGACACAGTATAGGATATGCAGTAGTTTGACGCCTTTGATCTAGTGGTACTTTGGACAATATAAACTTTTTTAATGTAACCTTATGATGTTCGACATAGAAGTGACAGAATGCATGCTGCAAATATTGTCAAAGAGGATGTAAAAATACTGAATATCGTTTAAAGCAGATTCTTTGGTCGGAATTATTTTATTGATAAAAATACGAGTAAAATAATTAATTTATTATTTCTTACAAAAAGGATGTAAGAAAACTTAATTTCTTAGTGCACATCACGGTTAGTTCAGAGCCATCACGCCTAATATTATAGAAGTAGTTAAGTAGGTACCTATTATAAAAGTTCAAAGCTTTATAAGACTATCTAGTAAGTGTGAACTCTAATTGGTAAGGCATATCAGTGGTCAATCTAGGATTAGATAATCACGATGCAAATAGCAACAGAATTAATTAATTAGAGTTGCGTCGGATTGGACGTGTCGGACGCAGCACACGCGCCCGCCGCCGGCGTTGCTCGGCCACCAATCCGGCGGAGCACGTGCGCTCCACTCCACACGACGTCACTGGGTCTTTCTAATTGGCACTCGTGTAGGTTGATGTGGGTATTCACTGTATCGATAGTCGGCTCTAGCGTCGATGCTCGCGAGTCGCGACTTACCGATGCTCCGCTACCATCAATTTACGATGCCGTGTCCTCTTAAGAGGATTGTCTAGTTGAAAATTTTCATACAAAAAGCTTCAAAAAGCGATAACGTTTTGCTACCCGTAAATGTTGTCCAATGTTCATAATTTTTTGAAATGTTGCAGATACAATGAAAAACTATGCCCGTACGTTTTAATTTTAAAGAAATATTGCTTATGTTAAAAGTTATTAGTGACTAAATATCCATATTTTTGACTAAAAAACTTCCTCGACTAATTTTATTTTTTTAAATTTAACTAAACTGAAATACTAAAAAAATGAAACGTACGAGCCTAGATTAAGGTGTACTGAATCGAATGAGACCAAAATTGTCTAATTTTGTAAACGTTTAGGGGGTAAAAACGTTATGACCCGAAACAATATTTCAAGAATAAAATTTAGGCAAATAACTCCTGGACTTGCAACTCTCTCTATCGCACGATGCGGGTCGGGCAGCGAAGCGTTGTGAAACAGATAGCATTTTGGAAAATACCTACTCGCGTCGCGTTTCGTCACTAGACACTATTCTTAAATAAATACATGTAATTTAACTATATTAAATCCAATTTCAAGAACGTTATGTTATGAATTAATTTTTGCTATGTTTTCTTATCAACAAAATGTGTCAGTCTGTGATTTTGAATTGGCCTCTTATTAAGCTCATAATTGATCATTATATAATGGCATTATATGATAACATAGGTACACAATGTTGTAGAAATTTTCACTTGTTTGTAACTTCGGGAGGGCTGAACCAATTTTGACGGACTATAAATAAGCCTTAGGTACTTATGCATACTTATGTATATGTTCACACAATCATCATTATCGTTTCACTACTGAGCGCAGATCTCACAGAGAAGGGTAATAGTCCATAGTCCACCACGCTGGCCCAATGCGTTCACACAATAGACATAAACAATAATTTATCAAAGCGCTAGCTTGAACCCCGGAGGCCGCATACAGCCAAGTTCAATTTATTAAATTTTGGATATTAGGAGTTTTGGTAAGTTTGGTAAAAAAAAACTAAGAATGTTGTATATCGTAAAGCATCAGAATAATAAACACTTTTTTTTAAATATTTTTTTATTATTTATACCAATTCAAATTCAATATTCATAGTTAAGACAGGTCAGCTAGTACTTAATAAATAAAACAATAGATAAACTATTATACTGCATCTTCTTATACTGTGTCTTTACTGTGGGTCTGACTTGAGGTGCGGTGCGGGAAGCGCGAGGGGTGTAGATTTCTTTACTCTATGGTGCAGGGCTAAATTTTAAACAAACGTGTAGTAAGTCCTTTTTAAAATTACAGGATGGGTACAATAATTGTAGAAATGTATTGGAAACATACACCAATGACATGCAGGAACTTCATGGAACTAGTGAGAAGAAATTATTACAATAATACAAAGTTTCATAGAGTCATAAGAGATTTCATGATTCAAGGTGGTGACCATACTGGAACTGGCAAAGGTGGTCAATCGATATATGGGCCACAATTTGATGATGAGATTACATCTGATTTAAAGCATACAGGAGCTGGAATACTGTCTATGGCAAATGCAGGCCCTAATACAAATGGTTCTCAATTTTTCATTACCTTAGCACCTACACAATGGTTGGATGGCAAACACACTATTTTTGGAAGAGTTCAAAGTGGAATGACAGTTGTGAAAAGAATAGGTTTAGTTGAATGTGATAAAAATGACTGTCCTGTTGATGATGTAAGAATTGAAAGAGCCTATATACCAAAATAAATTTTTACTATCAACTTTTTTTTTATTTGAGTGGAGAGCTTTTTAGTGGAGTGGGCCTATCTGGGGAGGTGGTCAGGTGGGCCTCACTCAATCTCAAAGGCTATCATTAAGTTACTAGAATCCTAGAACTGTCAAACCTGCATTTTATATGAAGAAATGCAGTTTGACAGTTATTAGTTAGCAACATTCAGAAAAGAAAATGGCAGGTGGTTTGGGACAACTAGCAATCTGAACGACAAGATGACGAGGCACTTTCTTGAAATAGTTCTTCGAGAGCTGCTTGAAATGGGTTGAGTTGGGTGGTTTAGGTCTATGAAGAAGAGAATATTGTCTATGACAAAGATTTGTACATAATTTCTAGGGCTCTCTCTTCTTCTCTTCTCTTCTTCCTGGGAATTGTCTCCACAAGTAGGCGATGTTCGCCCGTTTTGCGTGATTCCTCTGGTGCGGCTCCCCGCCGGATCACTCCAGCCAGCCGAGCTCCTTCCAGAATCCGAGCAGGCCACCCAGGTCGGCGAGGACTTCCGGAAGTGTAGCTGGAGAGCCAATATATTTATGACGTTGGTCGGATACACCTCTGCATTTAAGCAGTACGTGTTCCGGTGTCTCGTCACCCACCATGCATGCTCTGCACAGAGGGCTGTTGGTGATACCTAGAATGTAAAGGTGTTAGTTGAGCGAACAGTGTCCTGTGATCGTGCCTACAACTGTCCTTAATTTTATTCGGTTTAGTTGTAGTAGTTTTGTTGTAAGGCGTCGATTGAGGCATGGAAAAGCCTCTTGTTTGTCTACAGTCTGTGGTGTTTGCCCAAAGTTCGGCTTGTGTACTTACTGTTTGGTTATGTAACTGTTTTATACTCACAGAAGGGTATAGGAGCGATCGGTTCCGGTCCCATAACCTTCAGGGCTGAAGCGCGCCGAGCTAACTCATCGGCTGCATCGTTACCAATATTGTCACTGTGACCTTTTACCCAGCGCAGTGTGACGTTTGATTTTGTTATGGTTTGTAAATTGTAATGCATTGTGACAGTCCAGTACAAGTTTTGAGGAGGTCGTATTTAATTTCTAGGGCTAGTAAATCCTGTTTTTACCCATGGTCCCTGCGATTAATACAATGCTGCCGAATTAAACACTGCAATCCACTACAGTACTAAATGTGTTATATTTAAAGGCTTCTATGTACACTACTAGACGGGCTCTGCAGCCTTAAGAAATTGTCATTTGATATACAGTGGAATCACCACACCTCATTTAGTCTGCAGCGAGCAAGTGAGAAGACCATGCTTTGTTTTATAAGCTGTGGATGTTTTTGACACTATTATTATTCAAAGACTTCTAATGTATTTTGTTATTATTCATTACTAGCTGATGCCCGCGACTTCGTCTCCGTGGATTTAGTTCATAACATCCCGCGGGAAATCTTTGTCACCCTCCAGGTTCACAACTATACCTATCCAATAAATCACGTCTATCCGTAGCTTTATATCAGGAAACATTTGATCGTCTTGCTCGCGGCATTGTTAATGATGATTCAAAGAGAAAACATATTACTGATGATATTATCAATTACATTTAGCTGTCATTTACGTTTTGTTATTCCACTGTCATTTGCGTTTTGTTATTCCATGTCAGATGCGTTTTTGTTATACCACGTTTTATAGTGACTTGACGGAAACGCGGTCGAACGGGATAAAAAGTATCCTATGTCCGTCTCCTGGTTCTAAGCTACCTCTCCACCAATTTTCAGCCAAATCGGTCCATCCGTTCTTGAGTTATAAATAGTGTAACTAACACCACTTTCTTTTATATATACTAGCTGATGCCCGCGACTTCGTCCGCATGGATTTAGTTTTTAAAAATCCCGCGGGAACTCTTTCATTATCCGAGATAAAAAGTAGCTCTCCCGGTCTGAGGAACCACTACTACATCCATTACTATACCCATGCAAAAAATCGCATCAATCCGCTGTTCTGTTGCGACGTGATTGAAGGACAAACCAACAAACAAACACACTTTCGCATTTATAATATCAATAATGCTTTATTAAAACACTTTTTATAATTGTCAAATTTTTTACCATACATAACCAAAGACAAAATTACGTTTAGCTGCCATTTACATTTTGTTATTCCACTGTCATTTGCGTTTTATTATTCCATCAGATGCGTTTTTGTTATACCACGTTTTATAGTGACTTGACGGAAACGCGGTCGAACGGGATAAAAAGTATCCTATGTCCGTCTCCTGGTTCTAAGCTACCTCTCCACCAATTTTCAGCCAAATCGGTTCATCCGTTCTTGAGTTATAAATAGTGTAACTAACACCACTTTCTTTTATATATATATATAGATTGGTAGGGCGCGTGGGTGCGCGGCCCGCAAGCGGACCGCGGGTTTTCTACTCGGCAAGTAGACTTTTAGGTCTTGGTCATTTTCTATCAAAAAACCACTGTTCCATCTTTTATACTCTCCGAGATAGACACCGTTGAAGTTTGTATGGCCGCCATCTTGAATCCGCCATTTTGGATTTTTTTTCAGCTCACTGCCAATTGTGTGAGGTTTCGAGTGACTTTTGTTCGAGCACCCCCACCTATCTTCATTACCATGGCCGTGCTCCTCACCCACCTTCCAAACCCTCGATCATCATATCTTAACCATTTGTCACAATGAGAATTCTTCAATAAAACAAATTTCGAAATGAAACCGTATCAAAGTCTTGCATAGTTCCCAACTTCTAGTCTCTTCAATATTCGCCATATATTTTGTATGGAGAAAAAAAAAATTCGCCATCTTGATTTTTTTTCTGTTCATCAAGTAGACCTTTGGGTCTTGATCATCTTTTGCCAAGAAACCACTCTTCCATCTTTTATCCTCTCCGAGATAGACACCGACGAAGTTTGTATGGCCGCCATCTTTTTTCCGCCATTTTGGATTTTTTTTCAGCTCACTGCCAATTGGATGAGGTTTCGAATGACATTTGTTCGAGCATCCCCCACCTATCTATAATACCCTGGCCGTGCTCCTCACTCGTCTCCGAAATCCTCAATCATCAGCTCTCTCCATAATTTTCCTCCGAATGAACTTTTGTCATCTATATGAAACCATTGGTGAAAAAAAAAAATTTCATACAAAATTTTACAGGAGAGGTGATCAATCAGTCAGTGAATCAGCCCCAGCAGCTATATATATATTAACTAGCGTTTGCTCGGTGCGCGAGCTGCTAAAGCAGCTCGCGGGAAGTGTTATTACTAAAAGTAAGGCGCGTGGGTGCGCGGCCCGCTAAAGCAGACCGCGATTGTTCGGCTTTATTTATTTCGCTCGGTGCGCGAGCTGCTAAAGCAGCTCGCGGGAAGTGTTATTGCTACAAGTAGGGCGCGTGGGTGCGCGGCCCGCTAAAGCGGACCGCGATTGTTCGGCTTTATTTATTTCGCTCGGTGCGCGAGCTGCTAAAGCAGCTCGCGGGAAGTGTTATTACTACAAGTCGGGCGCGTGGGTGCGCGGCCCGCTAAAGCGGACCGCGATTTTTTTACTCATCAAGTAGACTTTCGGATTCTGGTCATCTTTTGCCAAAAATTTGTTCGAGCACACCCCACCTATCTGCAATAACCTGGCCGTGCTCCTCATTCACAAAAGAAAAAGAAAAAAAAGAAAAAAAAATGAAAAAAAAGAAAAAAAACAAATGTAAAATGAAAAAAAGAAAAAGAAAAAAAGCCCTATGAACCTATCAAAATCAATGTCTTGCATAGTTCCCAACTTCTAGTCCCTTCAATATTCCCCATACATTTTGTATGGGGGGAAAAAAAAATCCGCCATCTTGAATTTTTTTCCTACTCACCAGGTAGACCTCCGGGTTGTGATCATCTTTTGTCGAGAAACCGCTCCTCCATCTTTTATAGTCTCCGAGAGAGAGACGGACAAAATTTGCCGCCATTTTTTTTCCGCCATTTTGGAATTTTTTTTCAACTCACTGGCAACTGCTCGAGGTTTCGAATGACATTTGGTCGAGCACCCTCCACCTATCTTCTATACCCTGGCCGTGCCCCTCGCCCGTCTCCGAACTCCTCACTCATCAGCTCTCTCCACCTTTCTCCGAGTCACATTCTTTGAGCTCTATACGACACCATGGGTGAAAAAAATTTTTTTCATACAAAATTTTACAGGAGAGGGGTGGAAATTTGAGACGTCACAGCTCGGCCGCCATCTTGTTTTTTTAATTTTTTTCACTTTTTCTGTTAATCGTTTACTAATTTCTACAATAATCCAAAATTTCAAAGAAATCGGTTGGAAAACAAAAGAGTTGCAAGAATCACGTCGGCCGCCATCTTCTTTTTCCGAAATGTCATAATTTTTCCCTACTCGAATCCCCCACCCGGACATATCTCCCCTACATCATTGTATCGTTTTTTGTCTCTTTCTAGGAGAACAATTATGTCAATCAGTGAGTCAGTGAGTGGTAATCGAGCTATATATATTATAAACTAGCGTTTGCTCGGTGCGCGAGCTGCTAAAGCAGCTCGCGGGAAGTGTTATTGCTCCAAGTAGGGCGCGTGGGTGCGCGGCCCGCTAAAGCGGACCGCGATTGTTCGGCTTTATTTATTTCGCTCGGTGCGCGAGCTGCTAAAGCAGCTCGCGGGAAGTGTTATTACTACAAGTAGGGCGCGTGGGTGCGCGGCCCGCTAAAGCGGACCGCGATTTTTTTACTCGTCAAGTAGCCCTTCGGATTCTGGTCATCTTTTGCCAAAAAATTTGTTCGAGCACACCCCACCTATCTGCAATAACCTGGCCGTGCTCCTCATTCACAAAAGAAAAAGAAAAAAAAATGAAAAAAAAGAAAAAAAAAAAAAAATGAAAAATGAAAAAAAAGAAAAAGAAAAAAAGCCCTATGAACCTATCAAAATCAATGTCTTGCATAGTTCCCAACTTCTAGTCCCTTCAATATTCCCCATACATTTTGTATGGGGGGAAAAAAAAATCCGCCATCTTGAATTTTTTTCCTACTCACCAGGTAGACCTCCGGGTTGTGATCATCTTTTGTCGAGAAACCGCTCCTCCATCTTTTATAGTCTCCGAGAGAGAGACGGACAAAATTTGCCGCCATTTTTTTTCCGCCATTTTGGAATTTTTTTTCAACTCACTGGCAACTGCTCGAGGTTTCGAATGACATTTGGTCGAGCACCCTCCACCTATCTTCTATACCCTGGCCGTGCCCCTCGCCCGTCTCCGAACTCCTCACTCATCAGCTCTCTCCACCTTTCTCCGAGTCACATTCTTTGAGCTCTATACGACACCATGGGTGAAAAAAATTTTTTTCATACAAAATTTTACAGGAGAGGGGTGGAAATTTGAGACGTCACAGCTCGGCCGCCATCTTGTTTTTTTAATTTTTTTCACTTTTTCTGTTAATCGTTTACTAATTTCTACAATAATCCAAAATTTCAAAGAAATCGGTTGGAAAACAAAAGAGTTGCAAGATTCACGTCGGCCGCCATCTTGTTTTTCCGAAATGTCATAATTTTTCCCCACTCGAATCCCCCACCCGAACATATCTCCCGAACATCATTATATCGATTTCCGTCTCTTTCTAGGAGAACAATTATGTCAATCAGTCAGTGAATCAGTCAGTCAGTGGTAATCGAGCTATATATATTATAACTAGCGTTTGCTCGGTGCGCGAGCTGCTAAAGCAGCTCGCGGGAAGTGTTATTGCTACAAGTAGGGCGCGTGGGTGCGCGGCCCGCTAAAGCGGACCGCGATTGTTCGGCTTTATTTATTTCGCTCGGTGCGCGAGCTGCTAAAGCAGCTCGCGGGAAGTGTTATTACTACAGGTAGGGCGCGTGGGTGCGCGGCCCGCTAAAGCGGACCGCGATTTTTTTGCTCATCAAGTAGACCTTCGGATTCTGGTCATCTTTTGCCAAAAAATTTGTTCGAGCACACCCCACCTATCTGCAATAACCTGGCCGTGCTCCTCATTCACAAAAGAAAAAGAAAAAAAAAGAAAAAAAAAAGAAAAAAAAGAAAAAAAGCAAATGTAAAATGAAAAAAAAGAAAAAGAAAAAAAGCCCTATGAACCTATCAAAATCAAAATCAAAATCAACATTTTGTATGGGGGGAAAAAAATCCGCCATCTTGAATTTTTTTCCTACTCACCAGGTAGACCTCCGGGTTGTGATCATCTTTTGTAGAGAAACCGCTCCTCCATCTTTTATAGTCTCCGAGAGAGAGACGGACAAAATTTGCCGCCATTTTTTTTCCGCCATTTTGGAATTTTTTTTCAACTCACTGGCAACTGCTCGAGGTTTCGAATGACATTTGGTCGAGCACCCTCCACCTATCTTCTATACCCTGGCCGTACCCCTCGCCCGTCTCCGAACTCCTCACTCATCAGCTCTCTCCACCTTTCTCCGAGTCACATTCTTTGAGCTCTACACGACACCATGGGTGAAAAAAAATTTTTTCATACAAAATTTTACATGAGAGGGGTCGGAAATTTGGGACGTCACAGCTCGGCCGCCATCTTGTTTTTTTAATTTTTTTCACTTTTTCTGTTAATCGTTTACTAATTTCTACAATAATCCAAAATTTCAAAGAAATCGGTTGGAAAACAAAAGAGTTGCAAGATTCACGTCGGCCGCCATCTTGTTTTTCCGAAATGTCATAATTTTCCCCAACTCGAATCCCCCACCCCAACATATCTCCCCTACATCATTATATCGATTTCCGTCTCCTTCTAGGAGAACAACCCTGTCAATGAGTGAATCAGTCAGTGAGTGTGTCAGTGGTAATCGAGCTATATATATTATAACTAGTATTTCGCTCGGTGCGCGAGCTGCTAAAGCAGCTCGCGGGAAGTGTTTTACTAAAAGTAAGGCGCGTGGGTGCGCGGCCCGCTAAAGCGGACCGCGATTGTTCGGCTTTATTTATTTCGCTCGGTGCGCGAGCTGCTAAAGCAGCTCGCGGGAAGTGTTATTACTACAAGTAGGGCGCGTGGGTGCGCGGCCCGCTAAAGCGGACCGCGATTGTTCGGCTTTATTTATTTCGCTCGGTGCGCGAGCTGCTAAAGCAGCTCGCGGGAAGTGTTATTACTACAAGTAGGGCGCGTGGGTGCGCGGCCCGCTAAAGCGGACCGCGATTTTTTTACTCATCAAGTAGCCCTTCGGATTCTGGTCATCTTTTGCCAAAATATTTGTTCGAGCACACCCCACCTATCTGCAATAACCTGGCCGTGCTCCTCATTCACAAAAGAAAAAGAAAAAAAATGAAAAAAAAAATGAAAAAAAAGAAAAAAAAACAAATGTAAAATGAAAAAAAAGAAAAAGAAAAAAAGCCCTATGAACCTATCAAAATCAATGTCTTGCATAGTTCCCAACTTCTAGTCCCTTCAATATTCCCCATACATTTTGTATGGAGAAAAAAAAAATCCGCCATCTTGAATTTTTTTCCTACTCACCAGATAGACCTCCGGGTTTTGATCATCTTTTGTCGAGAAACCGCTCCTCCATCTTTTATAGTCTCCGAGAGAGAGACGGACAAAATTTGCCGCCATTTTTTTTCCGCCATTTTGGAATTTTTTTTCAACTCACTGGCAACTGCTCGAGGTTTCGAATGACATTTGGTCGAGCACCCTCCACCTATCTTCTATACCCTGGCCGTGCCCCTCGCCCGTCTCCGAACTCCTCACTCATCAGCTCTCTCCACCTTTCTCCGAGTCACATTCTTTGAGCTCTATACGACACCATGGGTGAAAAAAATTTATTTCATACAAAATTTTACAGGAGAGGGGTCGGAAATTTGAGACGTCACAGCTCGGCCGCCATCTTGTTTTTTTAATTTTTTTCACTTTTTCTGTTAATCGTTTACTAATTTCTACAATAATCCAAAATTTCAAAGAAATCGGTTGGAAAACAAAAGAGTTGCAAGAATCACGTCGGCCGCCATCTTGTTTTTCCGAAATGTCATAATTTTTCCCCACTCGAATCCCCCACCCCAATATATCTCCCCTACATCATTATATCGTTTTCTGTCTCTTTCTAGGAGAACAATCGTGTCAATCAGTGAGTCAGTCAGTCAGTGGTAATCGAGCTATATATATTATAATAACTAGCATTTGCTCGGTGCGCGAGCTGCTAAAGCAGCTCGCGGGAAGTGTTTTACTAAAAGTAAGGCGCGTGGGTGCGCGGCCCGCTAAAGCGGACCGCGATTGTTCGGCTTTATTTATTTCGCTCGGTGCGCGAGCTGCTAAAGCAGCTCGCGGGAAGTGTTATTACTACAAGTAGGGCGCGTGGGTGCGCGGCCCGCTAAAGCGGACCGCGATTGTTCGGCTTTATTTATTTCGCTCGGTGCGCGAGCTGCTAAAGCAGCTCGCGGGAAGTGTTATTACTACAAGTAGGGCGCGTGGGTGCGCGGCCCGCTAAAGCGGACCGCGATTTTTTTACTCATCAAGTAGACCTTCGGATTCTGGTCATCTTTTGCCAAAAAATTTGTTCGAGCACACCCCACCTATCTGCAATAACCTGGCCGTGCTCCTCATTCACAAAAGAAAAAGAAAAAAAAAACAAAAAAAAATGAAAAAAAAGAAAAAAAAATGAAAAATGAAAAAAAAGAAAAAGAAAAAAAGCCCTATGAACCTATCAAAATCAATGTCTTGCATAGTTCCCAACTTCTAGTCCCTTCAATATTCCCCATACATTTTGTATGTAAAAAAAAAAAATCCGCCATCTTGAATTTTTTTCCTACTCACCAGGTAGACCTCCGGGTTGTGATCACCTTTTGTCGAGAAACCGCTCCTCCATCTTTTATAGTCTCCGAGAGAGAGACGGACAAAATTTGCCGCCATTTTTTTTCCGCCATTTTGGAATTTTTTTTCAACTCACTGGCAACTGCTCGAGGTTTCGAATGACATTTGGTCGAGCACCCTCCACCTATCTTCTATACCCTGGCCGTGCCCCTCGTCCGTCTCCGAACTCCTCACTCATCAGCTCTCTCCACCTTTCTCCGAGTCACATTCTTTGAGCTCTATACGACACCATGGGTGAAAAAAAATTTTTTCATACAAAATTGTACAGGAGAGGGGTCGGAAATTTGAGACGTCACAGCTTGGCCGCCATCTTGTTTTTTTAATTATTTTCACTTTTTCTGTTAATCGTTTACTAATTTCTACAATAATCCAAAATTTCAAAGAAATCGGTCGGAAAACAAAAGAGTTGCAAGATTCACGTCGGCCGCCATATTGTTTTTCCGAAATGTCATAATTTTCCCCAACTCGACTCCCCCCCCCGAACACATCTCCCGTACATCATTATATCGATTTCCGTCTCCTTCTAGGAGAACAACCCTGTCAATGAGTGAGTCAGTGAGTGGTAATCGAGCTATATATATATACTAGTATTTCGCTCGGTGCGCGAGCTGCTAAAGCAGCTCGCGGGAAGTGTTTTACTAAAAGTAAGGCGCGTGGGTGCGCGGCCCGCTAAAGCGGACCGCGATTGTTCGGCTTTATTTATTTCGCTCGGTGCGCGAGCTGCTAAAGCAGCTCGCGGGAAGTGTTATTACTACAAGTAGGGCGCGTGGGTGCGCGGCCCGCTAAAGCGGACCGCGATTTTTTTACTCATCAAGTAGACCTTCGGATTCTGGTCATCTTTTGCCAAAAAATTTGTTCGAGCACACCCCACCTATCTGCAATAACCTGGCCGTGCTCCTCATTCACAAAAGAAAAAGAAAAAAAATAAAAAAAAATGAAAAAAAAAACAAATGTAAAATGAAAAAAAGAAAAAGAAAAAAAGCCCTATGAACCTATCAAAATCAATGTCTTGCATAGTTCCCAACTTCTAGTCCCTTCAATATTCCCCATACATTTTGTATGAAAAAAAAAACCGCCATCTTGAATTTTTTTCCTACTCACCAGGTAGACCTCCGGGTTTTGATCATCTTTTGTCGAGAAACCGCTCCTCCATCTTTTATAGTCTCCGAGAGAGAGACGGACAAAATTTGCCGCCATTTTTTTTCCGCCATTTTGGAATTTTTTTTCAACTCACTGGCAACTGCTCGAGGTTTCGAATGACATTTGGTCGAGCACCCTCCACCTATCTTCTATACCCTGGCCGTGCCCTTCGCCCGTCTCCGAACTCCTCACTCATCAGCTATCTCCACCTTTTTCCGAGTCACATTCTTTGAGCTCCATACGACACCATGGGTGAAAAAAATTTTTTTCATACAAAATTTTACAGGAGAGGGGTCGGAAATTTGAGACGTCACAGCTCGGCCGCCATCTTGTTTTTTAATTTTTTTCACTTTTTCTGTTAATCGTTTACTAATTTCTACAATAATCCAAAATTTCAAAGAAATCGGTTGGAAAACAAAAGAGTTGCAAGATTCACGTCGGCCGCCATCTTGTTTTTCCGAAATGTCATAATTTTTCCCCACTCGAATCCCCCACCCGAACATATCTCCCATACATCATTTAATCGTTTTTTGTCTCTTTCTAGGAGAACAATTATGTCAATGAGTCAGTGAATCAGTCAGTCAGTGGTAATCGAGCTATATATATTATAACTAGCGTTTGCTCGGTGCGCGAGCTGCTAAAGCAGCTCGCGGGAAGTGTTTTACTAAAAGTAAGGCGCGTGGGTGCGCGGCCCGCTAAAGCGGACCGCGATTGTTCGGCTTTGTTTATTTCGCTCGGTGCGCGAGCTGCTAAAGCAGCTCGCGGGAAGTGTTATTACTACAAGTAGGGCGCGTGGGTGCGCGGCCCGCTAAAGCGGACCGCGATTGTTCGGCTTTATTTATTTCGCTCGGTGCGCCAGCTGCTAAAGCAGCTCGCGGTAAATGTTATTACTACAAGTAGGGCGCGTGGGTGCGCGGCCCGCTAAAGCGGACCGCGATTTTTTTACTCATCAAGTAGACCTTCGGATTCTGGTCATCTTTTGCCAAAAAATTTGTTCGAGCACACCCCACCTATCTGCAATAACCTGGCCGTGCTCCTCATTCACAAAAGAAAAAGAAAAAAAAAGAAAAAAAATGAAAAAAAAGAAAAAAAGCAAATGTAAAATGAAAAAAAAGAAAAAGAAAAAGCCCTATGAACCTATCAAAATCAATGTCTTGCATAGTTCCCAACTTCTAGTCTCTTCAATATTCCCCATACATTTAGTATGGAAAAAAAAAACCGCCATCTTGAATTTTTTTCCTACTCACCAGGTAGACCTCCGGGTTTTGATCATCTTTTGTCGAGAAACCGCTCCTCCATCTTTTATAGTCTCCGAGAGAGAGATGGACAAAATTTGCCGCCATTTTTTTTCCGCCATTTTGGAATTTTTTTTCAACTCACTGGCAACTGCTCGAGGTTTCGAATGACATTTGGTCGAGCACCCTCCACCTATCTTCTATACCCTGGCCGTGCCCCTCGCCCGTCTCCGAACTCCTCACTCATCAGCTCTCTCCACCTTTCTTCGAGTCACATTCTTTGAGCTCTATACGACACCATGGGTGAAAAAAATTTTTTTCATACAAAATTTTACAGGAGAGGGGTCGGAAATTTGAGACGTCACAGCTCGGCCACCATCTTGTTTTTTTAATTTTTTTCACTTTTTCTGTTAATCATTTACTAATTTCTACAATAATCCAAAATTTCAAAGAAATCGGTTGGAAAACAAAAGAGTTGCAAGATTCACTTCGGCTGCCATCTTGTTTTTCCGAAATATCATAATTTTTCCCCACTCGAATCCCCCACCCCAACATATCTTCCCTACATCATTATATCGTTTTCTGTCTCTTTCTAGGAGAACAATCGTGTCAATGAGTGAGTGAATCAGTCAGTCAGTCAGTGGTAATCGAGCTATATATATTATAACTAGCGTTTGCTCGGTGCGCGAGCTGCTGAAGCAGCTCGCGCACCGAGCAAACGCACCGCACCGAACAAACGCACCGAGCAAAAAGCTTCAGCAGCTGCTGAAGCAGCTGCTGAAGCTTTTTGCTAAAGCAGCTCGCGGGAAGTGTTTTACTAAAAGTAAGGCGCGTGGGTGCGCGGCCCGCTAAAGCGGACCGCGATTGTTCGGCTTTGTTTATTTCGCTCGGTGCGCGAGCTGCTAAAGCAGCTCGCGGGAAGTGTTATTACTACAAGTAGGGCGCGTGGGTGCGCGGCCCGCTAAAGCGGACCGCGATTGTTCGGCTTTATTTATTTCGCTCGGTGCGCCAGCTGCTAAAGCAGCTCGCGGTAAATGTTATTACTACAAGTAGGGCGCGTGGGTGCGCGGCCCGCTAAAGCGGACCGCGATTTTTTTACTCATCAAGTAGACCTTCGGATTCTGGTCATCTTTTGCCAAAAAATTTGTTCGAGCACACCCCACCTATCTGCAATAACCTGGCCGTGCTCCTCATTCACAAAAGAAAAAGAAAAAAAAAGAAAAAAAAAAGAAAAAAAAAGAAAAAAAAAATGAAAAAAAAGAAAAAAAAACAAATGTAAAATGAAAAAAAAGAAAAAAAACAAATGTAAAATGAAAAAAAGAAAAAGAAAAAAAGCCCTATGAACCTATCAAAATCAATGTCTTGCATAGTTCCCAACTTCTAGTCCCTTCAATATTCCCCATACATTTTGTATGGGAAAAAAAAATCCGCCATCTTGAATTTTTTTCCTACTCACCAGGTAGACCTCCGGGTTTTGATCATCTTTTGTCGAGAAACCGCTCCTCCATCTTTTATAGTTTCCGAGAGAGAGACGGACAAAATTTGCCGCCATTTTTTTTCCGCCATTTTGGAATTTTTTTTCAACTCACTGGCAATTGCTCGAGGTTTCGAATGACATTTGGTCGAGCACCCTCCACCTATCTTCTATACCCTGGCCGTGCCCCTCGCCCGTCTCCGAACTCCTCACTCATCAGCTCTCTCCACCTTTCTCCGAGTCACATTCTTTGAGCTCTATACGACACCATGGGTGAAAAAAATTTTTTTCATACAAAATTTTACAGGAGAGGGGTCGGAAATTTGAGACGTCACAGCTCGGCCGCCATCTTGTTTTTTTAATTTTTATCACTTTTTCTGTTAATCGTTTACTAATTTCTACAATAATCCAAAATTTCAAAGAAATCGGTTGGAAAACAAAAGAGTTGCAAGAATCACGTCGGCCGCCATCTTGTTTTTCCGAAATGTCATAATTTTCCCCAACTCGAATCCCCCACCCGGACATATCTCCCCTACATCATTATATCGATTTCTGTCTCCTTCTAGGAGAACAACCCTGTCAATGAGTGAGTGAGTGTGTCAGTGAGTGAGTGGTAATCGAGCTATATATATTATAACTAGTATTTCGCTCGGTGCGCGAGCTGCTAAAGCAGCTCGCGGGAAGTGTTATTACTACAAGTAGGGCGCGTGGGTGCGCGGCCCGCTAAAGCGGACCGCGATTTTTTTAATCATCAAGTAGACCTTCGGATTCTGGTCATCTTTTGCCAAAAAATTTGTTCGAGCACACCCCACCTATCTGCAATAACCTGGCCGTGCTCCTCATTCACAAAAGAAAAAGACAAAAAAAGTAAAGAGAAAAAAAAGAAAAGAAAAAAGAAGAAAGAATAAAAGAAAATGAAAAATGAAAAAAAAGAAAAAGAATAAAAAAAAGAAAAAAAAGAAAAAAAAATGAAAAAAAAGAAAAAAAGCAAATGTAAAATGAAAAAAAAGAAAAAGAAAAAGAAAAAAAGCCCTATGAACCTGTCAAAATCAATGTCTTGCATATTTCCCAACTTCTAGTCCCTTCAATATTCCCCATACATTTTGTATGGAAAAAAAAAATCCGCCATCTTGAATTTTTTTCCTACTCACCAGGTAGACCTCCGGGTTTTGATCATCTTTTGTCGAGAAACCGCTCCTCCATCTTTTATAGTCTCCGAGAGAGAGACGGACAAAATTTGCCGCCATTTTTTTTCCGCCATTTTGGAATTTTTTTTCAACTCACTGGCAACTGCTCGAGATTTCGAATGACATTTGGTCGAGCACCCTCCACCTATCTTCAAAGGAAAAAAGAAAAAGAAAAAAGGCCGCCATCTTGAATCCGCCATTTTGGAGTTTTTTTTTTCAACTCCCTGCTAATTGGATGTGGTTTCGAGTAATTTTTGTTGGAGCACACCCCACCTAGTTGGTCCCATGGATAGTTGGCAAAAAAACACTCTTTCACCTTTTTTAACCCATTTCCAAAAAGGAGGAGGTTCTCAATTCGGCCAGTATATTTTTCTTTTTTAATTCTCCGAGATCTAAGACACCTATGAACCTATCAAAATCAATGTCTTGCATAGTTCCCAACTTCTAGTCCCTTCAATATTCCCCATACATTTTGTATGGGGGAAAAAAAATCCGGCATCTTGAATTTTTTTCCCACTCACCAGGTAGACCTCCGGGTTTTGATCATCTTTTGTCGAGAAACCGCTCCTCCATCTTTTATAGTCTCCGAGAGAGAGACGGACAAAATTTGCCGCCATTTTTTTTCCGCCATTTTGGAACTTTTTTTCAACTCACTGGCAACTGCTCGAGGTTTTAAAAGACATTTGATCGAGCACCCTCCACCTATCTTCTATACCCTGGCCGTGCCCCTCGCCCGTCTTCGAACTCCTCACTCATCAGCTCTCTCCACCTTTCTCCGAGTCACATTCTTTGAGCTCTATACGACACCATGGGTGAAAAAAATTTTTTCATACAAAATTTTACAGGAGAGGGGTCGGAAATTTGAGACGTCACAGCTCGGCCGCCATCTTGTTTTTTTAATTTTTTTCACTTTTTCTGTTAATCGTTTACTAATTTCTACAATAATCCAAAATTTCAAAGAAATCGGTTGGAAAACAAAAGAGGTGCAAGATTCACGTCGGCCGCCATCTTGTTTTTCCAAAATGTCATAATTTTCCCCAACTCGAATCCCCCCCCCAAACACATCTCCCGAACATCATTATATCGATTTCTTCCCAACTTCTAGTCCCTTCAATATTCCCCATATACATTTTGTATGAAAAAAAAAAAAAAATCCACCATCTTGAATTTTTTTCCCACTCACCAGGTAGACCTCCGGGTTTTGATCATCTTTTGTCGAGAAACCGCTCCTCCATCTTTTATAGTCTCCGAGAGAGAGACGGACAAAATTTGCCGCCATTTTTTTTTCGCCATTTTGGAATTTTTTTTCGACTCACTGGCAACTGCTCGAGGTTTCGAATGACATTTGGTCGAGCACCCTCCACCTATCTTCTATACCCTGGCCGTGCCCCTCGCCCGTCTCCGAACTCCTCACTCATCAGCTCTCTCCACCTTTCTCCGAGTTACATTCTTTGAGCTCTATACGACACCATGGGTGAAAAAAATTTTTTTCATACAAAATTTTACACGAGAGGGGTCGGAAATTTGAGAAGTCACAGCTCGGCCGCCATCTTGTTTTTTTAATTTTTTTCACTTTTTCTGTTAATCGTTTACTAATTCCTACAATAATCCAAAATTTCAAAGAAATCGGTTGGAAAACAAAAGAGTTGCAAGATTCACGTCGGCCGCCATCTTGTTTTTCCGAAATGTCATAATTTTCCCCAACTCGAATCCCCCACCCGGACATATCTCCCCTACATCATTATATCGATTTCCGTCTCCTTCTAGGAGAACAACCCTGTCAATGAGTCAGTCAGTGAATCAGTCAGTCAGTGGTAATCGAGCTATATATATTATAATAACTAGCGTTTGCTCGGTGCGCGAGCTGCTAAAGCAGCTCGCGGGAAGTGTTATTGCTACAAGTAGGGCGCGTGGGTGCGCGGCCCGCTAAAGCGGACCGCGATTGTTCGGCTTTATTTATTTCGCTCGGTGCGCGAGCTGCTAAAGCAGCTCGTGGGAAGTGTTATTACTACAAGTAGGGCGCGTGGGTGCGCGGCCCGCTAAAGCGGACCGCGATTTTTTTACTCATCAAGTAGACCTTCGGATTCTGGTCATCTTTTGCCAAAAAATTTGTTCGAGCACACCCCACCTATCTGCAATAACCTGGCCGTGCTCCTCATTCACAAAAGAAAAAGAAAAAAAAAGAAAAAAAATGAAAAAAAAGAAAAAAAGCAAATGTAAAATGAAAAAAAAGAAAAAGAAAAAGCCCTATGAACCTATCAAAATCAATGTCTTGCATAGTTCCCAACTTCTAGTCTCTTCAATATTCCCCATACATTTAGTATGGAAAAAAAAAACCGCCATCTTGAATTTTTTTCCTACTCACCAGGTAGACCTCCGGGTTTTGATCATCTTTTGTCGAGAAACCGCTCCTCCATCTTTTATAGTCTCCGAGAGAGAGATGGACAAAATTTGCCGCCATTTTTTTTCCGCCATTTTGGAATTTTTTTTCAACTCACTGGCAACTGCTCGAGGTTTCGAATGACATTTGGTCGAGCACCCTCCACCTATCTTCTATACCCTGGCCGTGCCCCTCGCCCGTCTCCGAACTCCTCACTCATCAGCTCTCTCCACCTTTCTTCGAGTCACATTCTTTGAGCTCTATACGACACCATGGGTGAAAAAAATTTTTTTCATACAAAATTTTACAGGAGAGGGGTCGGAAATTTGAGACGTCACAGCTCGGCCACCATCTTGTTTTTTTAATTTTTTTCACTTTTTCTGTTAATCATTTACTAATTTCTACAATAATCCAAAATTTCAAAGAAATCGGTTGGAAAACAAAAGAGTTGCAAGATTCACTTCGGCTGCCATCTTGTTTTTCCGAAATATCATAATTTTTCCCCACTCGAATCCCCCACCCCAACATATCTTCCCTACATCATTATATCGTTTTCTGTCTCTTTCTAGGAGAACAATCGTGTCAATGAGTGAGTGAATCAGTCAGTCAGTCAGTGGTAATCGAGCTATATATATTATAACTAGCGTTTGCTCGGTGCGCGAGCTGCTGAAGCAGCTCGCGCACCGAGCAAACGCACCGCACCGAACAAACGCACCGAGCAAAAAGCTTCAGCAGCTGCTGAAGCAGCTGCTGAAGCTTTTTGCTAAAGCAGCTCGCGGGAAGTGTTTTACTAAAAGTAAGGCGCGTGGGTGCGCGGCCCGCTAAAGCGGACCGCGATTGTTCGGCTTTGTTTATTTCGCTCGGTGCGCGAGCTGCTAAAGCAGCTCGCGGGAAGTGTTATTACTACAAGTAGGGCGCGTGGGTGCGCGGCCCGCTAAAGCGGACCGCGATTGTTCGGCTTTATTTATTTCGCTCGGTGCGCCAGCTGCTAAAGCAGCTCGCGGTAAATGTTATTACTACAAGTAGGGCGCGTGGGTGCGCGGCCCGCTAAAGCGGACCGCGATTTTTTTACTCATCAAGTAGACCTTCGGATTCTGGTCATCTTTTGCCAAAAAATTTGTTCGAGCACACCCCACCTATCTGCAATAACCTGGCCGTGCTCCTCATTCACAAAAGAAAAAGAAAAAAAAAGAAAAAAAAAAAGAAAAAAAAAGAAAAAAAAAATGAAAAAAAAGAAAAAAAAACAAATGTAAAATGAAAAAAAAGAAAAAAAACAAATGTAAAATGAAAAAAAGAAAAAGAAAAAAAGCCCTATGAACCTATCAAAATCAATGTCTTGCATAGTTCCCAACTTCTAGTCCCTTCAATATTCCCCATACATTTTGTATGGGAAAAAAAAATCCGCCATCTTGAATTTTTTTCCTACTCACCAGGTAGACCTCCGGGTTTTGATCATCTTTTGTCGAGAAACCGCTCCTCCATCTTTTATAGTTTCCGAGAGAGAGACGGACAAAATTTGCCGCCATTTTTTTTCCGCCATTTTGGAATTTTTTTTCAACTCACTGGCAATTGCTCGAGGTTTCGAATGACATTTGGTCGAGCACCCTCCACCTATCTTCTATACCCTGGCCGTGCCCCTCGCCCGTCTCCGAACTCCTCACTCATCAGCTCTCTCCACCTTTCTCCGAGTCACATTCTTTGAGCTCTATACGACACCATGGGTGAAAAAAATTTTTTTCATACAAAATTTTACAGGAGAGGGGTCGGAAATTTGAGACGTCACAGCTCGGCCGCCATCTTGTTTTTTTAATTTTTATCACTTTTTCTGTTAATCGTTTACTAATTTCTACAATAATCCAAAATTTCAAAGAAATCGGTTGGAAAACAAAAGAGTTGCAAGAATCACGTCGGCCGCCATCTTGTTTTTCCGAAATGTCATAATTTTCCCCAACTCGAATCCCCCACCCGGACATATCTCCCCTACATCATTATATCGATTTCTGTCTCCTTCTAGGAGAACAACCCTGTCAATGAGTGAGTGAGTGTGTCAGTGAGTGAGTGGTAATCGAGCTATATATATTATAATAACTAGCGTTTGCTCGGTGCGCGAGCTGCTAAAGCAGCTCGCGGGAAGTGTTATTGCTACAAGTAGGGCGCGTGGGTGCGCGGCCCGCTAAAGCGGACCGCGATTGTTCGGCTTTATTTATTTCGCTCGGTGCGCGAGCTGCTAAAGCAGCTCGTGGGAAGTGTTATTACTACAAGTAGGGCGCGTGGGTGCGCGGCCCGCTAAAGCGGACCGCGATTTTTTTACTCATCAAGTAGACCTTCGGATTCTGGTCATCTTTTGCCAAAAAATTTGTTCGAGCACACCCCACCTATCTGCAATAACCTGGCCGTGCTCCTCATTCACAAAAGAAAAAGAAAAAAAAAAGAAAAAAAAAAGAAAAAAAAGAAAAAAGCAAATGTAAAATGAAAAAAAAGAAAAAGAAAAAAAGCCCTATGAACCTATCAAAATCAATGTCTTGCATAGTTCCCAACTTCTAGTCCCTTCAATATTCCCCATACATTTTGTATGGGGGAAAAAAAAACCGCCATCTTGAATTTTTTTCCTACTCACCAGGTAGACCTCCGGGTTTTGATCAGCTTTTGTCGAGAAACCGCTCCTCCATCTTTTATAGTCTCCGAGAGAGAGATGGACAAAATTTGCCGCCATTTTTTTTCCGCCATTTTGGAATTTTTTTTCAACTCACTGGCAACTGCTCGAGGTTCCGAATGACATTTGGTCGAGCACCCTCCACCTATCTTCTATACCCTGGCCGTGCCCCTCGCCCGTCTCCGAACTCCTCACTCATCAGCTCTCTCCACCTTTCTCCGAGTCACATTCTTTGAGCTCTATACGACACCATGGGTGAAAAAAATTTTTTTCATACAAAATTTTACAGGAGAGGGGTCGGAAATTTGAGACGTCACAGCTCGGCCGCCATCTTGTTTTTTTAATTTTTTTCACTTTTTCTGTTAATCGTTTACTAATTTCTACAATAATCCAAAATTTCAAAGAAATCGGTTGGAAAACAAAAGAGTTGCAAGAATCACGTCGGCCGCCATCTTGTTTTTCCGAAATGTCATAATTTTTCCCCACTCGAATCCCCCACCCGGACATATCTCCCCTACATCATTGTATCGTTTTCCGTCTCCTTCTAGGAGAACAATCGTGTCAATCAGTGAGTGAATCAGTGAGTCAGTGGTAATCGAGCTATATATATTATAACTAGCGTTTGCTCGGTGCGCGAGCTGCTAAAGCAGCTCGCGGGAAGTGTTATTACTGAAAGTAAGGCGCGTGGGTGCGCGGCCCGCTAAAGCGGACCGCGATTGTTCGGCTTTATTTATTTCGCTCGGTGCGCGAGCTCTGCTAAAGCAACTCGCGGGAAGTGTTATTGCTACAAGTAGGGCGCGTGGGTGCGCGGCCCGCTAAAGCGGACCGCGATTGTTCGGCTTTATTTATTTCGCTCGGTGCGCGAGCTGCTAAAGCAGCTCGCGGGAAGTGTTATTACTACAAGTAGGGCGCGTGGGTGCGCGGCCCGCTAAAGCGGACCGCGATTTTTTTACTCATCAAGTAGACCTTCGGATTCTGGTCATCTTTTGCCAAAAAATTTGTTCGAGCACACCCCACCTATCTGCAATAACCTGGCCGTGCTCCTCATTCACAAAAGAAAAAGAAAAAAAAGAAAAAAAAAATGAAAAAAAAAAAACAAAAAAAAAAACAAATGTAAAATGAAAAAAAGAAAAAGAAAAAAAGCCCTATGAACCTATCAAAATCAATGTCTTGCATAGTTCCCAACTTCTAGTCCCTTCAATATTCCCCATACATTTAGTATGGAAAAAAAAAATCCGCCATCTTGAATTTTTTTCCTACTCACCAGGTAGACCTCCGGGTTTTGATCATCTTTTGTCGAGAAACCGCTCCTCCATCTTTTATAGTCTCCGAGAGAGAGACGGACAAAATTTGCCGCCATTTTTTTTCCGCCATTTTGGAATTTTTTTTCAACTCACTGGCAACTGCTCGAGGTTTCGAATGACATTTGGTCGAGCACCCTCCACCTATCTACTATACCCTGGCCGTGCCCCTCGCCCGTCTCCGAACTCCTCACTCATCAGCTCTCGCCACCTTTCTCCGAGTCACACTCTTTGAGCTCTATACGACACCATGGGTGAAAAAAATTTTTTTCATACAAAATTTTACAGGAGAGGGGTCTGAAATTTGAGACGTCACAGCTCGGCCGCCATCTTGTTTTTTTAATTTTTTTCACTTTTTCTGTTAATCGTTTACTAATTTCTACAATAATCCAAAATTTCAAAGAAATCGGTTGGAAAACAAAAGAGTTGCAAGATTCACGTCGGCTGCCATCTTGTTTTTCCGAAATGTCATAATTTTCCCCAACTCGAATCCCCCCCCCAAACACATCTCCCGAACATCATTATATCGATTTCCGTCTCCTTCTAGGTGAACAACCCTGTCAATGAGTGAGTCAGTGAATCAGTCAGTGGTAATCGAGCTATATATATTATAATAATAGCATTTGCTCGGTGCGCGAGCTGCTAAAGCAGCTCGCGGGAAGTGTTATTACTAAAAGTAAGGCGCGTGGGTGCGCGGCCCGCTAAAGCGGACCGCGATTGTTCGGCTTTATTTATTTCGCTCGGTGCGCGAGCTGCTAAAGCAGCTCGCGGGAAGTGTTATTACTACAAGTAGGGCGCGTGGGTGCGCGGCCCGCTAAAGCGGACCGCGATTTTTTTACTCTTCAAGTAGACCTTCGGATTCTGGTCATCTTTTGCCAAAAAATTTGTTCGAGCACACCCCACCTATCTGCAATAACCTGGCCGTGCTCCTCATTCACAAAAGAAAAAGAAAAAAAAAAGAAAAAAGAAAAGAAAAAAAGAAGAAAGAAAAAAGAAAATGAAAAATGAAAAATAAGAAAAATAATAAAAAAAAAGGAAAAAAGACAGAAAAAAAGAAAAAAAAGAAAAAAGAAAAAGAAAAAAAGCAAATAATTGAAAAATGAAAAAAAAAAGAAAAATGAAAAAAAAAGAAAATGAAAAAAAAAGGAAAAAAGAAAAGAAAAAAGAAAACAATGAAAATGAAAAAAAAGGAAAAGAAAAAGAAAAAAGGAAAAACGAAAAAGAAAAGAAAAAAGTAAAAGCAAAAGAAAAAGAAAAAAGAAAGAGAAAAAAAAGAAAAAAAAAGAAAAATGAAGAAAAAGAAAAAAAAAGAAAAAAGAAACAAAAAGAAGAAAATAAAGAAAAATCAATATTCGCCATATATTTCGCATGGAAAAAAAATCCGCCATCTTGTTTTTTTTTTCCTGATCATCAAGTAGACCTTTGGGTCTTGATCATCTGTTGCCAAGAAACTACTCTTCCATCTTTAATACTCTCCGAGATAGACACCAGAGAAAGTTTCTATGGCCGCCATCTTGAATCCGCCATTTTGGAGTTTTTTTTCAACTCCCTGCTAATTGGATGTGGTTTCGAGTAATTTTTGTTGGAGCACACCCCACCTAGTTGGTCGCGTGGATAGTTGGCAAAAAAACCACTCTCACCTTTTTTAACCCATTTCCAAAAAGGAGGAGGTTCTCAATTCGGCCGGTATATTTTTCTTTTTTAATTCTCCGAGATCTAAGACACCTATGAACCTATCAAAATCAATGTCTTGCATAGTTCCCAACTTCTAGTCCCTTCAATATTCCCCATAGATTTTGTATGGAAAAAAAAAATCCGCCATCTTGAATTTTTTTCCTACTCACCAGGTAGACCTCCGGGTTTTGATCATCTTTTGTCGAGAAACCGCTCCTCCATCTTTTATAGTCTCCGAGAGAGAGACGGACAAAATTTGCCGCCATTTTTTTTCCGCCATTTTGGAATTTTTTTTCAACTCACTGGCAACTGCTCGAGGTTTCGAATGACATTTGGTCGAGCACCCTCCACCTATCTTCTATACCCTGGCCGTGCCCCTCGCCCGTCTCCGAACTGCTCACTCATCAGCTCTCTCCACCTTTCTCCGAGTCACATTCTTTGAGTTCTATACGACACCATGGGTGAAAAAAATTTTTTTCATACAAAATTTTACAGGAGAGGGGTGGAAATTTGAGACGTCACAGCTCGGCCGCCATCTTGTTTTTTTAATTTTTTTCACTTTTTCTGTTAATCGTTTACTAATTTCTACAATAATCCAAAATTTCAAAGAAATCGGTTGGAAAACAAAAGAGTTGCAAGATTCACGTCGGCCGCCATCTTGTTTTTCCGAAATGTCATAATTTTTCCCCACTCGAATCCCCCACCCGAACATATCTCCCATACATCATTTTATCGTTTTTTGTCTCTTTCTAGGAGAACAATTATGTCAATCAGTGAGTGAGTGAGTGAGTGGTAATCGAGCTATATATATTATAACTAGCGTTTGCTCGGTGCGCGAGCTGCTAAAGCAGCTCGCGGGAAGTGTTTTACTAAAAGTAAGGCGCATGGGTGCGCGGCCCGCTAAAGCGGACCGCGATTGTTCGGCTTTATTTATTTCGCTCGGTGCGCGAGCTGCTAAAGCAGCTCGCGGGAAGTGTTATTACTACAAGTAGGGCGCGTGGGTGCGCGGCCCGCTAAAGCGGACCGCGATTGTTCGGCTTTATTTATTTCGCTCGGTGCGCGAGCTGCTAAAGCAGCTCGCGGGAAGTGTTATTACTACAAGTAGGGCACGTGGGTGCGCGGCCCGCTAAAGCGGACCGCGATTTTTTTACTCATCAAGTAGACCATCGGATTCTGGTCATCTTTTGCCAAAAAATTTGTTCGAGCATTGCAGATAGAAATAACGTGGCCGTGCTCCTCATTAACAAAAGAAAAAGAAAAAAAAAAAGAAAAAAAAAAGAAGAAAGAAAAAAAGAAAATGAAAAATGAAAAAAAAGGAAAAAAGAAAAAGAAAAATGAAAAAAAAGGAAAAAGAAAAAAGAAACAAAAAGAAGAAAAAAAAAGAAAAATCAATATTCGCCATATATTTCGCATGGAAAAAAAATCCGCCATCTTGTTTTTTTTCTTGATCATCAAGTAGACCTTTGGGTCTTGATCATCTGTTGCCAAGAAACCACTCTTCCATCTTTTATACTCTCCGAGATAGACACCAGAGAAAGTTTCTATGGCCGCCATCTTGAATCCGCCATTTTGGAGGTTCTCAATTCGGCCAGTATATTTTTCTTTTTTAATTCTCCGAGATCTAAGACACCTATGAACCTATCAAAATCAATGTCTTGCATAGTTCCCAACTTCTAGTCCCTTCAATATTCCCCATACATTTTGTATGGGGGGAAAAAAAATCCGCCATCTTGACTTTTTTTCCTACTCACCAGGTAGACCTCCGGGTTGTGATCATCTTTTGTCGAGAAACCGCTCCTCCATCTTTTATAGTCTCCGAGAGAGAGACGGACAAAATTTGCCGCCATTTTTTTTCCGCCATTTTGGAATTTTTTTTCAACTCACTGGCAACTGCTCGAGGTTTCTAATGACATTTGGTCGAGCACCCTCCACCTATCTACTTTACCCTGGCCGTGCCCCTCGCCCGTCTCCGAACTCCTCACTCATCAGCTCTCGCCACCTTTCTCCGAGTCACATTCTTTGAGCTCTATACGACACCATGGGTGAAAAAAATTTTTTTCATACAAAATTTTACAGGAGAGGGGTGGAAATTTGAGACGTCACAGCTCGGCCGCCATCTTGTTTTTTTAATTTTTTTCACTTTTTCTGTTAATCGTTTACTAATATCTACAATAATCCAAAATTTCAAAGAAATCGGTTGGAAAACAAAAGAGTTGCAAGATTCACGTCGGCCGCCATCTTGTTTTTCCGAAATGTCATAATTTTTCTCTACTCGAATCCTCCACCCCAACATATCTCCCCTACATCATTATATCGATTTCTGTCTCTTTCTAGGAGAACAATCGTGTCAATCAGTCAGTGAGTCAGTCAGTGAGTGGTAATCGAGCTATATATATTATAACTAGTATTTCGCTCGGTGCGCGAGCTGCTAAAGCAGCTCGCGGGAAGTGTTTTACTAAAAGTAAGGCGCGTGGGTGCGCGGCCCGCTAAAGCGGACCGCGATTGTTCGGCTTTATTTATTTCGCTCGGTGCGCGAGCTGCTAAAGCAGCTCGCGGGAAGTGTTATTACTACAAGTAGGGCGCGTGGGTGCGCGGCCCGCTAAAGCGGACCGCGATTTTTTTACTCATCAAGTAGACCTTCGGATTCTGGTCATCTTTTGCCAAAAAATTTGTTCGAGCACACCCCACCTATCTGCAATAACCTGGCCGTGCTCCTCATTCACAAAAGAAAAAGAAAAAAAAAGAAAAAAAAAAAAAAAAAAAAAAAAAAAGAAAAGAAAAAAGAAGAAAGAATAAAAGAAAATGAAAAATGAAAAAAAAGAAAATGAATAAAAAAAAGGAAAAAAGAAAAAAAAAGAAAAAAAAAGAAAAAAAAGAAAAAAAGCAAATGTAAAATGAAAAAAAAGAAAAAGAAAAAAAACCCTATGAACCTATCAAAATCAATGTCTTGTATAGTTCCCATTTTCTAGTCCCTTCAATATTCCCCATACATTTTGTATGGGGGGAAAAAAAAATCCGCCATCTTGAATTTTTTTCCTACTCACCAGGTAGACCTCCGGGTTGTGATCATCTTTTGTCGAGAAACCGCTCCTCCATCTTTTATAGTCTCCGAGAGAGAGACGGACAAAATTTGCCGCCATTTTTTTTCCGCCATTTTGGAATTTTTTTTCAACTCACTGGCAACTGCTCGAGGTTTCGAATGACATTTGGTCGAGCACCCTCCACCTATCTTCTATACCCTGGCCGTGCCCCTCGCCCGTCTCCAAACTCCTCACTCATCAGCTCTCTCCATCTTTCTCCGAGTCAAATTCTTTGAGCTCTATACGACACCATGGGTGAAAAAAATTTTTTTCATACAAAATTTTACAGGAGAGGGGTGGAAATTTGAGACGTCACAGCTCGGCCGCCATCTTGTTTTTTTAATTTTTTTCACTTTTTCTGTTAATTGTTTACTAATTTCTACAATAATCCAAAATTTCAAAGAAATCGGTTGGAAAACAAAAGAGTTGCTAAAATCACGTCGGCCGCCATCTTGTTTTTCCGAAATGTCATAATTTTTCCCCACTCGAATCCCCCACCCGGACATATCTCCCCTACATCATTGTATCGTTTTCCGTCTCTTTCTAGGAGAACAATCGTGTCAATGAGTCAGTCAGTCAGTCAGTCAGTCAGTGAGTGGTAATCGAGCTATATATATTATAACTAGCGTTTGCTCGGTGCGCGAGCTGCTAAAGCAGCTCGCGGGAAGTGTTATTGCTACAAGTAGGGCGCGTGGGTGCGCGGCCCGCTAAAGCGGACCGCGATTGTTCGGCTTTATTTATTTCGCTCGGTGCGCGAGCTGCTAAAGCAGCTCGCGGGAAGTGTTATTACTACAAGTAGGGCGCGTGGGTGCGCGGCCCGCTAAAGCGGACCGCGATTTTTTTACTCATCAAGTAGACCTTCGGATTCTGGTCATCTTTTGCCAAAAAATTTGTTCGAGCACACCCCACCTATCTGCAATAACCTGGCCGTGCTCCTCATTCACAAATGAAAAAGAAAAAAAAAAAAAAAAAAAGAAAAGAAAAAAAAAAAGCAAATGTAAAATGAAAAAAAAGAAAAAGAAAAAAGCCCTATGAACCTATCAAACTCATTGTCTTGCATAGTTCCCAACTTCTAGTCCCTTCAATATTCCCCATACATTTTTTATGAAAAAAAAAAATCCGCCATCTTGAATTTTTTTCCTACTCACCAGGTAGACCTCCGGGTTGTGATCATCTTTTGTCGAGAAACCGCTCCTCCATCTTTTATAGTCTCCGAGAGAGAGACGGACAAAATTTGCCGCCATTTTTTTTCCGCCATTTTGGAATTTTTTTTCAACTCACTGGCAACTGCTCGAGGTTTCGAATGACATTTGGTCGAGCACCCTCCACCTATCTTCTATACCCTGGCCGTGCCCCTCGCCCGTCTCCGAACTCCTCACTCATCAGCTCTCTCCACCTTTCTCCGAGTCACATTCTTTGAGCTCTATACGACACCATGGGTGAAAAAAATTTTTTTCATACAAAATTTTACAGGAGAGGGGTGGAAATTTGAGACGTCACAGCTCGGCCGCCATCTTGTTTTTTTAATTTTTTTCACTTTTTCTGTTAATCGTTTACTAATTTCTACAATAATCCAAAATTTCAAAGAAATCGGTTGGAAAACAATAGAGTTGCGAGATTCACGTCGGCCGCCATCTTGTTTTTCCGAAATGTCATAATTTTCCCCAACTCGAATCCCCCACCCGAACATATCTCCCGAACATCATTATATCGATTTCCGTCTCCATCTAGGAGAACAATTATGTCAATGAGTGAGTCAGTGAGTCAGTGGTAATCGAGCTATATATATTATAAAATAACTAGCATTTGCTCGGTGCGCGAGCTGCTAAAGCAGCTCGCGGGAAGTGTTATTGCTACAAGTAGGGCGCGTGGGTGCGCGGCCCGCTAAAGCGGACCGCGATTGTTCGGCTTTATTTATTTCGCTCGGTGCGCGAGCTGCTAAAGCAGCTCGCGGGAAGTGTTATTACTACAAGTAGGGCGCGTGGGTGCGCGGCCCGCTAAAGCGGACCGCGATTGTTCGGCTTTATTTATTTCGCTCGGTGCGCGAGCTGCTAAAGCAGCTCGCGGGAAGTGTTATTGCTACAAGTAGGGCTCGTGGGTGCGCGGCCCGCTAAAGCGGACCGCGATTGTTCGGCTTTATTTATTTCGCTCGGTGCGCGAGCTGCTGAAGCAGCTCGCGGGAAGTGTTATTACTACAAGTAGGGCGCGTGGGTGCGCGGCCCGCTAAAGCGGACCGCGATTTATTTACTCTTCAAGTAGACCTTCGGATTCTGGTCATCTTTTGCCAAAAAATTTGTTCGAACACACCCCACCTATCTGCAATAACCTGGCCGTGCTCCTCATTCACAAAAGAAAAAGAAAAAAAAGAAAAAAAAAGAAAAAAAAGAAAAAAAGCAAATATAAAATGAAAAAAAAGAAAAAGAAAAAAAGCCCTATGAACCTATCAAAATCAATGTCTTGCATAGTTCCCAACTTCTAATCCCTTCAATATTCCCCATACATTTTGTATGGAAAAAAAATAAATCCGCCATCTTGAATTTTTTTCCTACTCACCAGGTAGACCTCCGGGTTGTGATCATCTTTTGTCGAGAAACCGCTCCTCCATCTTTTATAGTCTCCGAGAGAGAGACGGACAAAATTTGCCGCCATTTTTTTTCCGCCATTTTGGAATTTTTTTTCAACTCACTGGCAACTGCTCGAGGTTTCGAATGACATTTGGTCGAGCACCCTCCACCTATCTTCTATACCCTGGCCGTGCCCCTCGCTCGTCTCCGAACCCCTCACTCATCAGCTCTCTCCACCTTTCTCCTAGTCATATTCTTTGAGCTCTATACGACACCATGGGTAAAAAAATTTTTTTTCATACAAAATTTTACAGGAGAGGGGTCGAAAATTTGAGACGTCACAGCTCGGCCGCCATCTTGTTTTTTTAATTTTTTTCACTTTTTCTGTTAATCGTTTACTAATTCCTACAATAATCCAAAATTTCAAAGAAATCGGTTGGAAAACTAAAGAGTTGCAAGATTCACGTCGGCCGCCATCTTGTTTTTCCGAAATGTCATAATTTTCCCCAACTCGAATCCCCCACCCGGACATATCTCCCCTACATCATTATATCGATTTCCGTCTCCTTCTAGGAGAACAACCCTGTCAATGAGTGAGTGAGTGAATCAGTGAGTGAGTGGTAATCGAGCTATATATATTATAATAATAAGATTTATGTGTGTCGTTCTTCAACGTGATTTGAAGTTTATTTCAGATAAGTATGTAATTTATTTCTTATTTTTGACTAAAAGGATATAATTTGCCTGCCGCACCCTGTTCACGCGCGACTTCAATCTAGCGGGCCCTCCTTGAATAGATTAATGGAATTTGATGAAACCGGTGGGATCTTGTAGAGTTGTCAATGTACCTTGTGAATTTAATGAGCAAATCTAATGTACCTACCTAGCCGACAGATTTGAGATGTATACCTACCTAAAGAACATTTACGTTATGCGTGGAGTTAGTTCCTCTGGAACCGTTTGTTTTTCCTGGAAAAACGGTAGCCCGTGTCACTCTGTCCCCAACAGGAATACTCATGCAACAACAACAAGTATCAATTAAAAATTTAAAACACCCCTGACATGTGAATCTATGACTGGACCATAGACTTAGAATTTTTTCGCTACGCTCAATCTAAGCCTATGGACTGGACTATGTACAATATACCTTGTTACCTAGTTTCTGCTCCATCATCAGATCCCATCATCGATTTTGACACCTACCTACTCATTGAGACCATTCTAATGACCCCAAACACACTATCGACTGTTAATGTGGAGGAGTTGGGTATCTCGTTTACAACTAAAAGATGCTACAGCATCAGGTCGCACCTGTGAAAGTTTCGTTTTAATCCACGCGGACGAAGTCGCGGGCATCGTCTAGAGTTAATGAGCTTCAAACACCTGAGCAGATCTTGATAAATTAGAGCTAATATCCACTTTACTAACGTTAGGTAGCTTTCAGACAGAAAAAACAGCATCAAAATCGGTCCATTCGTAAGGGCGCTCTTATAATATTTATTACCGTAGCTACAAGGGAACATTCACTCGTCAAACTTAAAATACTTACCCTCTTTTTTGTGGGGGGGGGTAAAAAAAATCGCGTCGATCCGTTGCTGCATGATTAAGGGTGGAACCACATTTGTGAGGATCGATTCGGATTTTGCCTATACAAAACTGTCATTTTCCATACATTTGTGTACGCATCGAAAAGCCGATTTGATCCGTACACGTTTCTATGGAATTTGACAGTTTTGTATGGGCGAAATCCGTAACAATCCTCACAAATGTGGTTTCACCCTAAAGGATCAAGGACAACAAACAAACATTTTCGGCTTTCGCTTTTATTATTTTTAATATACTAGCTGATGCCGGAGCCTTTGTCTACGTGGATTTAGTTTTTAAAATCGCGCGGGAACTTTGATTTTCCTGGAACAAAAGTAGGCTAGGTCACTCCAAGGCCCGATTCTGTAAACTAGCGGCACGCTATGAAGGCCGGTTTGACGTTTGTCCGCTCATGAAGTTCCGTATTAATTGATAACGACTTTGAAGGAAATAATTGTATTACTTTATTGACGATAGTGATGTGCAGAGATTCATAAATTTTATCGAATGTAGTTTTAGGTTTAGGACTCAAAATTTATTTATTAAATTGATTTCTAAAATGTATACAAGTGTAGAAAAATCAGTTTGCACCATTTAAGGGGTGAATGTACTTGTGAATATGAACAATTTTCACTATGTGGACAAACCTCTGAAATCGCAAAAAAATATCAGCTGTTTCATACAAAAGGTAAAATTTTTATTTTTATATGATATATACCACAACTCGGCATTTGGTTATGGCGTGAAATACGTTAAAAATGGCGTAGATGCAAACATGAATATGTTAAAAGCGGAATTAGTACGTCTTTTAAAAGAAAACAAACCAACCAAGATCCGATACGTCATTGACGAAATAGCATTAGAACATGGGCACAGAGTTATACGGTTACCGCCTTACCATTGTGAGTATAATGCGATTGAGTTGGTGTGGGCTCAAATTAAGGGATATGCTGCAAGACACAATACAGAACCCCCATTTACCACAAAAAAAATGCTAAAATTATTAGAAGAAGCTTGTGAACATGTGACTAAAGGAGACTGGGAAAAGGTTGTGAATAGAACTGTTAAATTAATAAGGGAAGATTATGAAAGAGATGTGAAAATAGATAATATTATAGAAAACGAACATATAATTATTAATGTAGGTGATGATAGCAGTGACGACAGTGAAAATAGTAGTATGGACGAATCTGATTAATTATGGCCTTTTGTGGCACCTTTTTTGGTATCTTTTGTATTCATATGTTTCTTGTGTGCATATAAAGTATGTATATTCATTTTCATTCAAATATTCAGTTCGTTCAAATAAATTAAATAAACATATACATTTTTGTTTTATTAAACCTATTTAATCAGGTACAAAAACAAAACTTAATTGTTTTTTGTTCGAGAATAAATTGACATTCCACATCACTATTGTAATGTGTCAAACCGGCCATCATAGCGTGCCGCTAGTGTAGGTTAAGGATAGCAAACAAACACTGGCTTTCGCATTTATTAAACTAGCTGATGCAGAGACCTTGTCCGCGCGTCGTGTGTCGTGTCGTGTCCCGCGTGTCGACTGGGCCACTATCCTATTGATCCTAGTAGAGGTGTAAAAGTAACGAAAAAAAACGTACCCGTATGTATTCGTTACTATACATTCAGTACTCGTTACTATCGTATCGTTACTCGTTACTCCTAATACCTCATAACATGTTATGTTATGCTAGAGAAACAAATCGTTAATCGAGTCGTATTGTTCTTTCTATAATTTTATTATAAGATATGACTTATGTACTAGGTGCGGCATCGCAGCATTCATAATTTCAATTTCTAGAAATAATACATATTCATTACATGCCAAACTGCATTTTTCACTTTGCCGTAGTTTAAACCAGACTTATGTTTATGTTATAATGAAAAAGCTACAAATAGGCGTCCAAAATTATTTATTGTCAATAAACTTTATAATACATTACCTTTTTAATTCGCGGAAAATACGCACGCATGCGCAAAACGATCAGTAAGAAACGTTTCAATACACGCATCAACGCAGCGTAACATTGCGTCATTGAAACAGCGTATGTAACCATGATACGAAACATGCGAGTAACGAAAAGTATTCGTGAGTAACGTTTCGTTACTCGGTACTAGATGGCGTACCCGTTACTCAGTAACGAATACATACGGTTTGCTACAGCTCTAGATCCTAGTGTAGTGTTCGTGGTCGGCTCACCTCACGGCGCACCGGCCCTGGTTACAATCCGTATATATTATTATACTCTTTGGTTTCAATTTTCAAAGGGACAAAGCATAGATAATACACTATGGACAAAGGGACCATCCTTTGAGTAATAAACCAACACAGGAGAAGAATTGATGCGCGTACCCCTCTGTAAGTTGGGTATGAGCAGTGGTCCTACTCGTTATATAAAACTGTTTGACTCGAGTCACGCGCCTGTCAACTACGTATGGTTAGCGGGGAATGAGCTCCGCTATAAATGCCGAATATGAGAGTATTTTCTTCTAAAAAAATATTTAAAACATCCAGTTTACTAAAGGATAACATTTATTTACTTCTGATGTATTATTTTATCCAAATAATGCAATACTTATGCAGAAAACTTAAGAAAACTGTCGATCTGAAAATGTTGCTACTTAATCGTACATGAAATAATTTGGGGAAAATATTGAAAATTAATCTTCCTACTTACTATTCGTTTAGAGACCTTTATCTTGAACTGCATTATAAATTGATCCCATAGAATTAAAATCACGATAGAATAGGAAGGGGTGAACGACTAATTTATAAGCTTTAAGTAAAATATGACTAGATATATAAATACGAACTTTGATCGTCTGTGGGATTATCAAATAATGATAAAAAATTCTTTCTATAAAACCGACTTTAAACGCCACTACAATGTATAAAACAATTTTAATTTGTACATGTATGTTGAAGTCGGGCGGGCCTAAATATAAATGATGAAACTAATGCGCGACGCTAGCCCAACTATGCCCGATCGGCGTATGAAGTCGGTTTTTTAGATATTTTTTTTACATTATTATTTTAAGCTTTTTTGTGTATATCTCTGATCGCGAGCAATTTGCTCTTAATCATTGAGTTCCTTCCTCCATCACCGAAGATATGAATCATCTTCTCTTCACCTTTTAAATAGGCCCAACCTTATTATGCTTTCTTTCAAAAAAAATTGAAATCGGTTCAGATTTGACGTAGTTATGGAGTAACATCTAACATTATATCAACAAAAATTTATATGGGAACCACCTCTGAAGTATGCCCTACTAAACAAAAAAAAATTATCAAATTCCATTCATTATTTGGCGGAATAATTGGGTAACAAATATACAAAAAATTCAAATTGAGAACCTCCTCCTTTTTTGAAGTCGGTTAAAATGATTGCATTATTATAACGATCGCAATGGTATCTGATTGGCTGGTACTCTCCCACTATTGTTTAAAATGCATTGATGCAGCTAGAGCTCCATAAACTCAGCGAATTCATAAAATTAGTTTTTTTACTCAATTATTTCAAAATTTATAGGTATATATTTCCATATAGCCAGTGTGATATGATTTTCTAAATATATAAAATGAAAAGGTGACTGACTCACTGATTTATCAACGCATATCTACTATGACGTAGGCATCCGCTAAGAAAGGATTTTTACAAATATAATACAAAAAATAATGAAAACGAGACTAAAAAATTGTTTAATAATAATGATAAGTTCTACGTAAGTCTTTCTTACTCGAAAATTAGGACTTTAATTTTATGAAGTCGGCCACACCGCAATAAAATTAGGGCTGGACAGCAAGATTTCATATGTCGATATTGGTGGGGGGATTGTATAAATTATTTATACCGAGATATTTTTATCGTCTTACTAATGGTTCATTGACGAAAAAAAATATTTAAATTCTATACATATTTGGTTCATTAAAACTTGGCAATTGAATTAAAGTACCCATACTTCTTATTCATCCCGCTAGGTTTACCGGAAAGCTAAATAGCTTGGCGGTGTTTTATTACAGATGGGGTGGCCACTATAGCCATGGCGGCAGCCTGGCATTACAAACAAATATACACTTCGTTCAGATGAAGTAGATGAAAAAAATAAGCCTTCCAAGTAAAGTATGTAGGTACAAGTTTTAACTTACCAATCATAACTTTAAATAAATTTTTTTTTAGGGTTCAGTTTTTCCTTTTTATGTTTCCTCCATACTGGACTGAGAGAATATTATTCAACGCTGGAAAACGATCTTGTAAATCGAAAAAGTGAACTTTAAACCAGAGCCAATAACGTTTTAAAAAATCATAACAGCTCATAATTAGCTATCAGGAGCAGATTTTTTTCAAAAAGCATATTTTTTAATGTAACACATCAGATGATACTAATTATATAATTCTAAAGTAGAATTACTTTAGTTTTATACATTAGTTTTATATCAATTTCGACTAATAGTTTTTCAATTTCAAGAAGCAATGTTGCTGTAACTTGGTATTTGATACATATGAAACCACGAAATAACTCTAAACTCTGAAATGCTAATTATGCTGTATTTATTTTTAAGGAAACATGATGTAGTCCTAACAGTTTGTACTTAATATACTTTTTAGAAATAGATACATCGTAAATTTCGCTTTAAACATAAATAAAACAAATGATGTTTCATTAAAAATGCTGTATGTTTATTTAAACAAGATTACTTAAAAAATCAATGTGTTCAATATTAATACCCACTACGTATTCAAATAAAAATTAAATGTCTCTCAACTTAATAAACAATATTATTAAAAATCTATGACAAAGTACAGCACTCCCTGGTGGCTTATAACCTTAAATCATAACTAAACAGCTGCTCTAAGGTGATATACTGTGGTACCTACAGCATGCTTTCAGCATGAGATTGAGAGTATAGTGACGGAGTAAATACCTTGGTATCTACAAAATCTGTTAATAATCAGATAATCCTAAGTCCTTACAGTAGGTACACCTAAGTGCACTGCACTGCTAAAAAGTATTGATAACTTTTTTGAAGTATCTGTATAATATTGAAAAATAGATGGTGTCTTAGTATTTACAGCATTTTTGAGTACGTTGAAAAATATGAATAACAAAAAATATAATATAAACATGTAGAGAAGGTCAACATAGTATCTTAGAAAAATAATGTCATAGGAAAACGAAAATCCGACAATCCGACGCAGTATCTTTTTCTTCCAAATATATAAAAAAGTAATTTTGTTATTTTTCGAAATAAGCTAGATCGCTTTCCAGCGTCAATATAGTCCAAAGTTTCTAGCTGTATCTTTACGCAAGTACTAAAAGCCTACAAAGAGTCAATCTAATAGCAAAGGCATATTATGACTAAAATAACGGCAAGAACCTCGTTTCCTAGCGCTTCTATATACCTACCATGTTAAAGATCTCGAACAAAAAAATTTACTCTCGAATAAAGTAACTCTGTTGTAAATAATTATTAGAAAAACTTATCGAAAGTCGATAATCGATAGTGTCAAATCCCTAAAATGCTTACACAAATGATGAGATTGTTTCATGTAATGATAGAGCGTCCCTGTGTGTGAATGTGATAGTGTGCATATACTTTAAGGTAGTGTTTGCTAATTATATTGTGTGCGTGCATAGCGACGTGATGGAAAAATGCAACTGTAGTAAGCAAGTTTTCATGTGTGCTACCTCGCCCCCCACCGTAATTGACAGACTTTTTTGCAAATAAATTAGGCGTCAATTCCTCTCCATTGCTGGTTATTACTCAAAGGGACCATCGCATCGCGTCGCGACGCGATGGTCCCTTTCGGATCGTCAATGATCAATCGTGTCCGTGGTCCGGCGTCCGCCGAACAGCCGCGATCCACTGGTGTAGTGGCACTGTAAATCACAGAATAATAACCAGATCAGTTATTGTTCTAGCTAGAGCATAAACACAGATTAGAGGATTGAGCATAAAGTCCTACTTACCTTTTGTTTACATATATAAGTTTAATTAAACTTTAAAGTGATTTGACATTATTTAATAATTTTATGTACCTAAATAATCTGGAAATCTCAAATCAGGAAATCGAAATGAAGCCTACAGTAGCTGCTGATGAAATGTTCCCTGAAGGTGTTGGACCATATATGGATTTAGAGGAAGTATGTAAAATAATGAAAGCTGTGGTTTGAAAGTGAACAACACTTTCCTAATAAAAATTATACATAATTATTTTTACCTACAATTTAATTTGTTTTTTGTCAGTTGTAGGTAGGCATTCTAACACCTTTATGTATGTAGAATATTGAAAGTGATTAAGTATTATTTCTTCAAACTTTGTGAAAGTTGTTATTAGTAGTTCAAAGAGCTGATGGTCGTTGGGGTCCCAAGGATTGGCGACCCTGCACCGGGAAGCGTAGTGTTGGCAGACCCCGCACTAGGTGTACCAATGACATCAAATGAGTCTCAGGGAGCCGATGGATGCAGGCAGTACAAGATCAAGGCCTATGAAAGTCCATGCAAGAGACCTTTGTTCAGCATTGGGCATCTACAGGTTGACAAATAAGGAGAAGTTCCATCTGTTATTGAGTAGTTTAGTTGCACTAGGGCTGAAATCTATAGATCATACTCTGACTCTGCTCAAGACTCAAGATAGAGTCAAAATGAGACACATATGTCCTGACATAAATCTGTTGTTTTAACTCAGTCTGAGCTGAGTGAGAGTGTGGGTTGGACTTAGTATCTCTTAGCATGAATTTGGAGGTAAAACCAATTGTAGTTGATAGAGCTTTGGTCCACGATTATAGTGCTACTACTCTTATTACAAGGTAACAAGAAAATAATGAAAAAAATTCTAACCTCAAGATGGGTAAAACATGTAAATAAAACGCTACATGAGCGCTGGCATGGCGGCGAGAGGCTAAAAGCTGTCAATTGTAAATGAAAAACAGTGAAATGAAACGTAAAAAAAGTAGTCTATGGAAAATATAAAGTTAGGTTAGGTTAAAACATAAATACTCTTGGTTCTATTGGTTTGAAATGAAAAATTAAATTGGAGGGGGTTCTAAGCTCCCTCTAACCACCAGACTATAGAAAATCTAAAGTTAGGTTAGGTTGGGTTAGAACCCCTTTCCCAAGCCTTAAAAATGTCATAGTTTGTGGTTAGGTTATAATACTATTTTTCTCGGGAACGGTCCATTACCTTGTAATGAGAGTTGTATCAGGGGTGAGGGGGCACATCCCTGCTAATTGTCTCTTTAGTATTTCTTTGCCTTTTGTGTGGCCTAAATCTTGTTAGGGTCTTGGTTGGTGATGGACGGCTGTAAAAATTGGTTTGGAGACAGTAACTAGGCTAGGCTTGTTAGTCTGTCTAGTTAGACATGGAAATGTTTTCCATGTTATTTAAGTGACCCTGACCAATTACAAGTACCCTGACAATGGGTAGTTCTAGTATATTTGATGATGTGTGTTCTCATGCAGTTCCTGGTTAATTTGAGTGTGGTAATAACCATAATATAACCCATCAGTTGTACCATATACAACTGTGATGGTGAGTTGGTTACAACTTACAATAAGAGATAACAAGATAACACTATTTGGTTGTTTATTGTTTCTTATATTAGATGACTGGCCATTAGCATACAGGTTTGTTAATGTGTTCTAATCTATACATATAATAAAATTACTGTAACTGGAAGATTTCTGTACATTTAATATATTTTTAAAATTTTAATTGGGTGATGCTTTACTATCGATACTGAGCCCACAACAGATTTTTATTTAATTTTTGTCTGTTTGTCTGTCTGTTTGTTTGTCCTTCTTTCACGTAAAAACTACCGCACAGATTTCTACAAAATTTTATACTGTGGTAGCTTATTACTCGGGTCAACATCTAGGCTACTTTTTATCCCGGAAAATCAAGGAGTTCCCGAGGGACTTTAAAAAACTAAATCCACGCAGACAAAGTCGCGGGCATCAGCTAGTATTAAATAAACACTAACACTTGTGTTCTTAAAATTCAAGTA
This sequence comes from Oeneis ivallda, assembly GCA_029955525.1. Taxonomy (NCBI): domain Eukaryota; kingdom Metazoa; phylum Arthropoda; class Insecta; order Lepidoptera; family Nymphalidae; genus Oeneis; species Oeneis ivallda. Next base: position 14,767,210 of record JARPMR010000002.1, on the reverse strand, counting down.
ACATTCCTAGTTGGTATTAAAGAGAAAGAAAAGCCATTCTATTAAGGCGCTGTGTGCAGTCACGATCATCATTCGTGAGCCGAATCACAAGCCGAATGAAGATCGTCTTATTTAAAATCTATGGGTCATAATATTATGAAAAAAAAGTAGTTATAATTGATCGTATTTCTGGCCTGATGGCTGTTTCCTAAAAACGATGACGCAAACTTTACTCGATAGAAAAAAATTGCAAAGTTGATTCTGCAAATACATAAACTCCCATCGTTCTCTGTTATGCATACATTTATTTTGGTAAAATTAAGTACAATTGTTTATCATATCTTACTACAACAAATGGCTGTTTTAGATTTTATTTATTGTGACTGTTATAATTTTAATATTTTCCATTATAATTTAACAGTCGCAATAAATAAAATCTAAAACAGCCATTTGCTGTAGTAAAATATGAAAAACAATTGTACTGAATTTTACCAAAATAAATGTATGCATAACAGAAAACGATGGGAGTTTATGTATTTGCAGAGTGAACTTTGCAATTTTTTTCTATCGAGAAAAGTTTGCGTCATCGTTTTTAAGAAACAACCATCAGGCCAGAAATACGATCAATTAAAGCTACTTTTTTTTCATAATATAATTAGACCCATAGATTTTAAATAAGACGGCTTGTGATTCGGCTCACGAATGATGATCGTGACTGCACACAGCACCTTAATTGTTATTTTTACAATTTTATTCATTATGCAACATAGGCAAAAAGTTTTAAATAATTATTCATTAAGATAATACTTACTTATTTATATTATAAACATCTTTCAAGGAATGCATTAAGATAATTATTTGTATTAAGTATACATATTTCAAGGAATGCATCAAGTTACAGATCAAGCTGAATCATGTTTTGCTAGTGTACTCTTTTTCTTTTTCACTGCCAGTAAACTCATTCCTTTAGACTTAATAGAAATTGAAAAAACTCACACTCGTAGGAATAGTGCAGTAAAATTAACTTTGCAGACATGTTTACTATCCTCATGCATTTTTAGAGCAAGTGAATTGAAAAATAATATTTTTAAACTTTCAGGCTGGAGGTCCCTCTAACCTGTTAATGGATTTGGCTGCTAATGAAAAAGCTGTACATGCTGACTTTTTCAATGGTACTTTTTTAATATTAGAGGGGTTTGAATATTTTAGTATCAAGCCTGGTAACTGGTTTACCTGCTGTCCACCAATTTTTTGTTATTAACCTTGACAGTTGATCTAGACATAGATGACCATTAAAAAATATACATATTATTAAGCGTGGTCAATTCCTGTCCCAGGCAGCCTCCGCATTTGGTGGCCAGTGTATTTTGGGATTTGCAACCAATCGCATAGTAACACACGGGAGTAGTCAACGTGGCAACTACCAGTGGGTTGGGCGAGTATTTGCGTGCGTTACTCAGTACATGTGTTGAGTATAACTCTGTATGTGACACAACAAACTCACACACACTTCAATGCCTTCAGAGTTCAGTCTATAGCTGTTGTTAGGAGTGGAAGAACATTTTTACGATAATGAATGACTGAAATTACAATTTTGATGAGCAAACTATTCTTCTTTTCAGATTTTGAAGATCTCTTTGATGATGATGATTTAAAGTAACACCAATTTGTGTGATGCTGTGTTTATCCTTAATATAATTTATAACCATCCTCAGTGTTCCAATATTTGAAAAATTAAATAATGTTTAACACTAAATGTTTTCTATCCATTATACACATAGAACTTATAAAACTGGCCAAGTGCGTGTCGGGCCACGCGCAGTGTAGGGTTCCGTAGTTAAATTTTATTGCGGACCTAGGATAGTGCTTTTATTTTATTTATGAATATTGAATATATTTTGAGTTCCATGGTTTAAATCTATAATATACCACAGAATACCCTACTTAGCTGTGATAGTTTTCCTATAAAATTCTTTATTTATACTACTGCTGTAAATTTTTCATGTATCCTATAAACAACCATTTAGTTGGCAGGGGGGGGGGGACACTTGACTAATAAAATTTAGCACTTTAAAATATCATATTTCAGAAACGGATCCCTGAAACGAAAAATGGTGTTCGCACACCCACAATATTTTACATTATATTTATTATATACCCTTGTCAAATTACAGTTTTCTAGTACCAATAGTCTCTGAGCTAAACCGCGGACGGACGGACGGACATGGCGAAACTATATCTTGCCAGCTCTTCTCAGCAGAGTCCGCTTTTCCGAACCGGTGGTAGAGTCATGACGTGTCATAAGAGCCACAGGTTGGCCTACGTGAAATAATTTTGAATTTTATAAGGGTTCCTTGTTTACTACGGAACCCTAAAAATGAAGTGTCTTTAAACCTGTCATTCTATATATTTTCAACTCACCTGCAGCTTCGCTCACGTTAAGTTCGATTTTTCAGAGCCTACCCCCTTAGGGGTTGAATTTTCAAAAACCTTTCTTAGCAGATGCCTATTGACAATACCAAGCTATCTATGCCAAACAGCTCGATCCGATAAATCATTCGGTCACCTTTTTTTTACATAAGTATTTAGATGATTTTTAATATCATAATAAATTCATAACTAGCTAACTCCCGCGCATCCGCGACAATATGCTATCGTTCTAATAAAACAGAAATCACAGACAGAAACTTCAGAATTAATTCTGCAATTTTTCCTAATATGTGTTTAAATACATATTAGCATTGCAAGGGATTGAACCTACGTCTCTAGGGAATCGTGCCCAGAATGAAAAATTAATTATAGTCTCCAAGCTTCAAGTGAAGGTAAACACATATGGGTACCCAATCCATTACTTTCTTCATACAAATGTAGAAGGGTGATTACTACATTATTTGATATGGTAGGCTCAAAACTAAGTATAAAATCGATTTGTCTCGTCATTATCTAGGTTTATTGATATATAAATCATTGAAAAAATATTGATTTTAAAGTTACGAGCCTTGAAATATTCATATTTTAACACTAAATTTATGACAATTTTGGGCGTAGATAAATAAGATTAGGAGTATGAAAATTCTCAAACAATAACATAGTTTATATTTTATTCATTAGTTGAAATAAGTTTACTTTGCAACTATACATTTAGTAGTTTTTTGTCTCAAAAACACTTTTCCCAAACGACTGTTCAACCCTTTTCGTGAGCTTGATTTTGGTGAAAATTATCGCGCCTCACCCAAAACGGAGCGGGAACAGGACGGTAGCACGGAAATATGCGCGCATGCACTCGCTACACTGAGTCTATCTCTTTCTCACATAATGTTAGGTGAAATAGCAAGCAGGTTACCCACGTGCGTCGGCAACTTCGGTCGAGCGTACTGATACTGAGACCTCTTAAGGGGTCAGCAAATAAAACTCCTTTATAAACTTAAAAGTTTATTACTAATTGATATAATTATGGTACAAATACACGTGTCAAAAGAACAGGGCATCGCGTCGCTACACGTCCACGTCGCTGCTGTCGGTGCTGTACTCGGCCTCCACTTCCGGCTCCTCTGCGTCCGCCTCGCCCTCAAGTGTCTCCTCCTCCTCACCAACTTCTGGATCTTGCTCTTCAAGAATATTGGAGAGACTATTACTTACACCTCTGCCCATTTCTGTGAAAAAGATAAATATATATTATTATAAATATTTTTGCCCATTTTTTAACTTTCCACCAAATAGTTTTCCTCCTAATACCAAATAAAAACTGCACAAACTATAGCGAAACAAGTGTAAATTAAAAAAAAATTTAAAAACAAGCTTTTAGCAGCTGTACATCATCAGACCCAGGATATCAACTAGGACCAAAGTACTTGTCAAGACAAATCAAATGAGCCCAAATTCGATGGTGTTACGTTGTTTTATTACAGAGTTCCGATAGCCAGCTTCCAGCTCCATCATCAGATCAGCTCCATGTCGCAAAATAATATTGCATTGTCATCCGATTTACATAATAAACATGCAAAATTTCAGCTCAATCGGAAAGCGGGAAGTGGTTCTAATTCATCTTGCAAGATTTGACCTCAACATACGTACATACATTGCAAGTTAAATTAAAGCTTGTAAAAAAAGACTCGCGCATTCGCACGATCAGCTCCGATCGATGCGTGCGCTATTCAAACGAACTCCAACGCATCCACGAGGATTCAAGCGTCAGTCGGTTCTGACCTATGCTGTGAACGGAAAAACCTCCGCGAGAATTCATGTAACTTCGAATCTGCGCTAACATGCTTCGACCCAAAGTCGTCGTCGTCAACTCAACAAAGTACAAAAACGAAAATTGACTTTCCACTTGAACCAACAAGCTGACTGAATGGATAATGGATACAGGATAGTTGCTTCGAAGCACTTAAAATGAACGCAAAAATTAAATAAAGAATCGTTTTTGGATAGACCTTTCTAACACTATACAAGTTGCAATCTACATCATAGAAATAAACTTGCACACTTGATAGAGAATCAACTTTTTTCAGATTTAAAAGTTGATAAAGTGTGAGGGTGTGAAATGGTAATATTATTGGAACGTAGTTCCTTATCGCGCGGTGCGGAACTCGGAAGGGGGCTAGACGGATCGACACTTTTTTGAAACTGACACTTCCTTGAAGGCATTGTGTTCGGTATTTTCGCGGTACAATATTGGGTCTCCGTAGCCTTGTGGCTTCTGCAGTCGCCTAACAGTTAAAAGTCGATGGTTCAAATCCCAGCTCGACAGACTGAATTTTCTATTTTATTTTAAATAATTTCTACATGTGGAATTTTTCCCTAATTTTTTATAACTTATAAGTTATAAACAGTTAAAAGTCGATGGTTCGAATCCCAGCTCGACAGACTGAATGTAGAAATTGTTTAAAATAAAATTGAAAATGGAAAATTCGGTCTGTCAAGCTGGGATTCGAACCATCGACCTTTGGCTGTTAGGCGACTGCAGAAGCCACAAGGCTACGGAGACCCATTATTGTACCGCGAAAATACCGAACACAATGCCAAATTAATTAATCGAAAGGAACTACATTCCCTCCGGGTGTCCCTTGACACCTCTCAAGTTTTTATGATACTATTGTCATTCAATTTGTAAAATAATAATAGTTGATCAGTAGATACAGCCTTCTAAGTATATAAGAATAACTTACGCTCAACATAACTTTCTAATGACTTTGGTACCATATTTTTGATTTTTTCAATATCTTCCTCTGTACATTCACCTTTATCCAAACCTGAAATTAAAAATTTATCAGGTTTGAGTTTGAGGCCTTGAACAGATGTTTTCCGCGAAACCATAGCAGAACGAAAGATAGTCACGGCACTTTATATAAGCGAACCACTACTGACAAAGCAGTTATAGCCTAGTGGTTAGGACTGTGATCTCCTATTCGAGGGGTCGCAGGTTCGATCCCCGGACCTCTGACTTTTCGGAGTCAAGTGCGTTTAAGCAATTAAATATCACTTGCTTCAACGGTGAAGGAAAACATCGTGAGGAAACCTGCACAGTTCTTCATAATGTTCTTGAAGGTGTGAAGTCCGCCAATTCGCATTGGGCCAGCGTGGTGGACTATGGCCTATAACCCTTCTCTGAGAGGAGACCTGCGCTCAGTAGTGAGCCGTTGATGGGTTGCTAATGATGATGACTACTGACAAGGCAATGCCATACAGAGTAGGATGAAGGCTGCTTGTAATACTGCTAGGTGGATGCACAGCAACCGATGATTGGTAGAGTGAGCTAAATGCCACATCTTTGCCTACAGTTTTTTTCATTGAAGCAAGGAAGCAAGTGAAGTGACAGGAAAAAATTATGTTCTATTGACCCACACTATGCTACAACGAAAAAACTGTAATTTAATAGTGTTATAGTGTTGGCTTCATAGAAGCGGAATTTCAGAATTATAGCTAATGCTGTAGTTATTTCACTGCTCGCTTTGTATCGGTTCTATGGATATCTTTATCAATAAATGCAAAATGGTAATTAATTTCGTTGAAACTCACCAAACAATAGGCCCATTCTTTTCAATATGTCTATATCATCATGTATTTGAAACCGCTTATTGAATTTAAACATATATTCTGTCCTGAAAGTATAAAAAAAAAAATTAAGGAGATAAACATTATACATTTTGTAGCTACCCTTAAACGAAAATCTATAGACTGGAAATGATTACATTAGATGTATAATTTAGTAGAGAGGATTGGTTTTTGATTCTGGGGAGTCTTGATCAGTGATCAAATACTATTTGGTCTTGATAAAATTGTCTTAAATATTCATTCATTGTGACATATTTGTATCAGCGTGCATTTTAGTTTAATACCTACTAGATGTTTAGGAAATTGGACCTTCGGGCTGTTAAGAATGAAAAAGATAGCAATAATATTATGAACATCTGTGAATATAGAGATTTCAGATAACATTATAAGCAAATTTCGTTTGTGTAGATTAGTAAAACATAATTTTAGAGTAAATGAAAACATACTCACTTATCATTAGAGATGCAACAGTCAATCAACGCCTCGTCGCTCGTATTTACAACTATGAAAGGTAAATGTATCGCTGATGACGGTGAAGGTTTTATACCTTTGTTTTCTGCATCTTTGTTCCTTTCTATTAAGCTTTTAAAGGAAATGTGCTGAAAAGTTGACAGAAACCAAATGTTACAAACAGGCTTAAATTATCCATACTTAGAGCCAATTTCAACAACGTAAACTAAGTCTTATCCAAGAGTAAAGATATTTTGACAATTTTTGTATTGAAAATCTGCTAAAATATCTTTACGCTTTATTTTAAGTTGGTGAAATCGGCCCTTAATAATATAACTTAGCTATCTGTATAATATATTTAGTTACCCCAATTACAGAATACCCAAAAAAAATTATTTAAAAAATCTGCCATTTTTAGGGTTCCGTACCCAAAGGGTACCAACGGGACCCTATTACTAAGCCTACGCTGTTCGTCCGTCCGTCCGTCTGTCAGCGGGCTGTATCTCGTAAACCGTAATAGATAGAGAGATGAAATTTTCACATATTATGTATTTCTATTGCCGCTATAACAACAAATAATAAAAATTAAATTAAATAAAAAAAATTAAATAAATATATTTCCAAGGGTACATGGAAATATTTTTATTTAATTTTTTTTAACGGAACCCTAAAAGAGCGAGGCCCGACTCGCACTTGGCCGATTTTTTTAACACAAAGTCGGAAATTGGATACATATTATCATTATTGAGAAGCTTTTACCCGCGGCTTCGCTCCCGCCATCTATTAATAGTAATCCGAAGTAGTGCTTCCTATACAAAATTGCCAATTTTGATTTTTTCAATTTTACAGCTGTTTTTTGGGTTTCCCTTTTTTTGTTTTTAAACCACACTTGTTTCAAGGCAAACAAAAAAGGATAAATTATTCAAATCCGTCAAGCCGTTTTTGAGTTTTAGCCAGTTTAAATAATATTCTATAATTATATTACTTTGACGTTGTTTAGCTCATGCTCATCCAAGACATCCAAATAGTATTTGTAAACTCACTGTCACATATTATAACTAGAGCTCTCAATTAAGTCTGCATGACTTTTTAAATTCAACAGAAATTCTTTGTTCCGCTGGCATATAAAGTAACCATTGCAGATCTCTATGCCAATTGCCAAACTTTGAAATTAATTGACCAATTTGAGGTGTTCAGAAGAAACAAATTAACAAACAAAAAAAGGACGACTTTCAGGTTAAAATTTACAATATTAATAGCTGATGACCATAACTTCGGCGTGTGGATGCAAGTCCACGAAAATGAATGTTTGAGCAAGAATAATTTTATTTAATATATACTACTAGTTTAATATATACCTGCAATATAAGTTCTTGCAACTGTTGTGTTTTCGTCTGAATTTGATCCAATTTTGATTGTTTCTCCTTCTCTAATGTTGTACATTCTTGCAATGAGTTTGACGGCAAACCAAGCCATCGGATTTCCTTTTTCTCTTTTGATATGATGTTCATTGCCATTAATACATTTAATGCATCATAAACCCGCCTCCGAATGTTCTTTTGATCATATTGCTGTAACGTTAAGAATCTCTGAGATACATTTAAATATTGAACAGCTTTATTATTACAATATATTAAGGTTGTCATATTCTTCAGAGTTTAGACAAACTTTGGTCACTATAGTCAGTCTGAACAAAGACAGAAATGCCATTAATGCAGGAAATAATATAGTGCTCAAGTTTGTTTATGTCACTGTAAGATTGTAAAAATCGTTAGTTCATAAACCAACTAGTCAGATTGTAAACTGGCGGAAGATTGTGAACTCGGCGAACAGTATCGCTTAGTTTATAATTTAACGTACGTAAAATCGTAAACTACAATAGGGTGACCACTGATTGTGTGACAAAAAGATGAAATAACTGACATTATTGTTTATTTAAGTAATTTAAAATATAACATTATTATTGTTATTTGGTATACATATCATGGTATGTAATGGTTTGTAATCATGGTTTTTGTAATCACGTGTTTGTTTCCTAAAAACGAAATGCTAGCGCCCCGACTCCACGCAGTCTTGCCTGTCCTACCCCTAGAGTTTTTTTTTATAGCACAGAGCCAGAAGCTCGCGAAGGAGATACTGAATGAAGCAAGCCTATGAGGCCGAGTGGAGCGAAAGGGGAGATGGCGAACGAAGCTAGCCAGCGACCTCCGTAGCGAAACGAAGGTCGAGTAGGTGAAGTTGAATGAAGGGGCGACGGAGCGAGTCTTCTGGTGTAGCCCATTTGACTTGTACTGTATACTACTAGTACTGTGTTGCATTACAAATACAGTTATTTACAAATCAAATGGGCTACGCCAGAAGACTCGCTCCGTCGCCCCATCATTCAGAGATAAATCAATATTGTTAAGTTTTAAATCCAGAACAATAAAAAAATATGAGCTTAAGGCTTTAAGATGCGTGAAATAACCTTGAGAAACGGAGCCAACCTAGACTTATTTCAACGTCACCGCCATCTAGCGGCTACGCTCGGTACTTGCTCGAGAACTCAGCAAGTACATGAGAGTACCTCAAAATATATCAACGATAAAGTAAATGTGCAGAGGGAACAGTGTTTTATGTTATCCTACCTAGTATGTTTGGGCCTCACTGAGATTGATGTCACGTGCAGGTGTTAAGAGTCTCCATTGCTTTGGCTTCACCTAGTAGGCGCCATGTACCATAACGAGCTTGCAAGTAGTTTATAAGTTCGAGGAAATTAATTCTTTTTGTTGTTATTCTTACCATAATAATTTTTAATAGGTCTTTTAAAATCATTGTATTCTTTGATAGTTTTTAGGGCTTCGTACCCAAAAGGTGCCAACCCTGTTTTATCAAAAATATTTATTTAGGTAATAAACAAAAAATCGGCCAAGTGCGAGTCAGGCCTCGCTCTTTTAGGGTTCCGTACATAATATGACCAAATCACTTTTTTAAAACTAGATACACGTTTAGATAACTTAGTTCTGAGTTAGTATTAAATTAGGTAGCAGTGTTAGCCTAGTGGTTAGGACTGTGGTCTCCTATTCGGGGGGGGTCGCAGGTTCGATCCCGGGTACGCACCTCTGACTTTTCGGAGTCAAGTGCGTTTAAGCAATTAACTATCACTTGCTTCAACGGTGACGGAAAACATCGTGAGGAAACCTGCACATCTGAGAGTTCTTCATAATGTTCTCGAAGGTGTGTGAAGTCCACCAATTCGCATTGGGCCGGCGTGGTAGACTATGGCCTATAACCCTTCTCTGAGAGGAGACCTGCGCTAAGTAGTGAGCCGTTGATGGGTTGCTAATGATGAAATGATGATGATGATTAAATTAGGATATGCGGAAAGAATGCTCGTTTGTTTTGTCACAACTTTGAAGGTCCCTATTTCTTCATTTTTGAAGCTTTTCCATGCATGGGAGCCCCCTTTATTTTTTAATTTAATTTTATTTTTATTATTTGTTGTTATAGCGGAAATAGAAATACACACTCTGTGAAAATTTCAACTATGTATTACTGTTTACGAGATACAGCCCGCTGACTGACGGACAGCGGAGGCTTAATAATAAGGTCCCGTCGGCATCCTTTGGGTACGGAACCCTAAATAGAAAATTTGATTATATTTTATTAAATAAAACCGACCAACCGCTAGTCGGACTCGCGCACCGAGGGTTCCGTACTCCAGAAGTTAAAGTATTCCAGTAAAACGATATTATTATTAATTTGCTTTATCATATTATTATTTATAATATTTTTAGGGTTCCGTACCGAAAGGGTGCCAACGGGACCCTATTACTAAGCCTCCGCTGTCTGTCCGTCTGTCAGCGGGCTGTATCTCGTAAACCGTAATAGATAGACAGTTGAAAGTTTCACATAGGTATAGTGTAAAATAAAATAAAATAATAAAATAAAGGGGACTCCCATACTTATATGGAAAAGGAGTAGACATAAAATTTTATTTTTTTATTGGAGTTTATTGGAGTTTACTCCTTAAGAATCGATTTTAGGCGCCCGGTATGAGAAAAATTCGAGGAGTAAAATCTACTTATGAATGACCTCGTTACGTTTTTCACAACGATGCAAATTTCTACCCTAACGTTGAGTAAATAAGGTTGGTTTTCGCTTGAGTTGTCGAATGCCCGCGTTACGTTTTTCACAACGATGCAAATTTCTACCCTAACGTTGAGTAAATAAGGTTGGTTTTCGCTTGAGTTGTCGAATGCGAAAGAGCTTTCGCTTCGGGAAGCCGAGCGTCCGAGGGTCTATCTCAAAAACTAAACTAGTTAGGAATTTGAAATTTTGGTATATTATGTACTATATAGTGTATCTATTTAAACAACAAATACTGAAAACACAGATTTATAATGCGGTTTGTAAGTTGTGACCAAAGCAAACGAGCCTTTTTCCCCATAAGCTAATTTAGTAATTTCTAAGAACTAAGATATCTAAATAATAATATGTATCTAGTTTTAAAAAAATGTTTTGGGTCGTATGTACGGAACCCCTAAAGAGCGAGGCCCGACTCGCACTTGGCCGTTTTTTTTTGTTTTAGAGGCTTATTCTTAATATCAAAATAAATATTTTCTTTCACACAATTAGTCCAGTAAAAAGTTAAATGAAACCATGATCTGACCAGTTTTGGCGCAATGAGTAAAAATCGGCCAAGTGCGAGTCGGGCCTCGCTCTTTTAGGGTTCCGTTAAAAAAAATTAAATTAAAATATTTTCATGTACCCATGGAAATGAACCGATTTGGAAAATTCTTTTTTGTTTCAAAGGGTATACTTTCGAGGTAGTTTCATTGAAATTTTATCGAAATCGGTCGAAAGGTTTTTGAAATATCAACAATAAATACTAGGTACCTACCTACTGTGTCTACTTTGTAGTGGCGCGGGCGTTTGAAGCCTTGTTTTTAAAAATCGGCCAAGTGCGAGTCGGGCCTCGCTCTTTTAGGGTTCCGTTAAAAAAAAATTAATTAAAATATTTCCATGTACCCATATCTTCGAGAACATTATGGAGAACTCTCAGGTGTGCAGGAGTGCAGGATTCCTCACGATGATTTTAATTGCTTAAATGCACATTACTCCGAAAAATCAATGGTGCCCGGGATCGAACCTGCGACCTCCCGAATAGGAGACCACAGTTCTAACCGCTAGGCTATCACTGCTTACATTATTATGCATAGCATAGGTAATAATCGAAAAAATAACATATTATACTAACTAAAAATTGTAGGTAAATATTCACCAATACATTTTTAATTGTCCACCTGTTTGGCATTTTCGAATTCACTATTCTTTGATTACTTAAAAAGTTTATGTATTTACAAAAAAATATTTACAGTTACTGATTTAAAGATTTTATCTAAACTAAGTAAATCTATTAATATAAATATTTAGAAATTGGTATAAACTCCTTAAAAGCTAAAATTAATTTCAACGAAGTCGCTGCGAAATCGATGCGCAGTCTTCCCTCCGCAACGTCCCGGCAGGGACTGTCGATGGGGCTCGCGAGTGTTTATCAGCTCGGATTTAGTTGAATTTCAGGTTAATATTACTATACACGATTGTTATGCGTGTAAAAATAAAGTTAAACAGCGAAAAGATTAATATTTTTAAGACCTTTTTTTGTGTGCAAGAACGAATTAAAAAGCTAGCGCGCTTTTGGAGAACTTGTGCAAATTATGTCAAAAATAGGTACTCTTTGGGGATTTTTTTTACAAGAGGGGGTTGACAAAAATAAACATTTTTAACAGCCTAAACAGTTATTGAATCTTTATCTTTCATTCTATATTTTTTATTTACGGCTTAAATCAACAATTATGTTGATATATTGAATTAAACAACCATGGAATTTAGACATTTCACGCTTCTTAAGGCCTTAATCATTTTGTATGAAAGATTGCATAAGTAGCTCGACCTTAACTCATCAAAATATCACATACTTGGCTATCAGCAGAACCGTGCATTCCAGCTGCAAATTCTCGTACTAACTCATCCGCCACTTCATTGTATGATGTAAACCCTTTATTCCTTACTTTTTCACATACTTTCATTGAAAAATGCCTTAAGCCTTTACCAACTTTATCTGCATGCTTGCGTCGCTTAGTAGTGCTGAAATCACAAACGTTACTTAACTTTTTACACAATTTTATCATAATATAGAGAGGCAACAAATAATGATTTGGCCAAAAATTTTGTTCAATGACGCTCTCGCGATCGAAGCCATCATTGTATTTCAACATAAGAGCTAGAGAAGTTTTTGGAAGTTCCATTCAGATCGCACGTTTATGACATTCCATTGTGGTATGTAGAAGTTGAAGCTTAACTTCAAAAATGTTGGTACTCACTATTCTGCAGGAGGATCATTATCAGAATCGTGCCTTCTTCTCGACGCGTGTGACATCGCTGTGGATGGATTTGACTCCTCTTTGTCTTCACTGCGCTCCACTGGCTCTTGCTTTGATAAAAATGGCACTAACTCCGGTACAGGATGAATTATGGCAGCTTCTGTCTGATTTTGATTGTTTTCCTGAAAATGTTAAAATGTGCACTGAAATAATTTTTGAAAATAACTTTTTTTTATAAAGCTACATGGAAAACGGAAATATCACAGAGAGGGTTTGATGGTATACCGCGTGTTGCAGAGCCATAATTTTAAATTTTCAAGGATACATACCAACAGGTTGTAAAAAAAAACTTAAATCTATTACAAACAAGCTTATAATATGGAAGATATAATGCAGGGCCATTTCAAGCTTGCCTCATTATGTTAAGTTCTACACAAAAAAAAAGTGACAGATTTTTACATGCTAGAATGTAGAAAAAGAAGATCAAAGAGAGACAGACAACGAGCACACCTTTGTGTCCTGTGTCGGATACAAGCCACTTATTTTCATACAATAATTAATATGGAGTGGAAGCAACTGGACACAAAAAGTGTGTAGGAACGTTTGCGCAGTTGCTGGTTGATTTCATATTTATTGTATGAAAATAAAATATTCAATGGTGGCTTGTATCTGACACAGGACTCAAAAGTGTCCAAGTTTGCGCAGCGCCGTAGGGTCAACAGAGGTAACTCAGTTATAATGCCCTTTCAACATAAAAATGGTGGTAATTTTTGTTACTTACAAGAGATTTATTATTATCAGGTGACTCTTGCTCAGTTTTAGGTGCTGCCTTCTGTAGCCGAGCTAAAGTATCAACAGGTACTTGAACCAATTCTGAAATCAAAAAGTACAAGCATTATTAATTATTTACAGACTAGCTGATGCCCGCGACTTCGTCCGCTTGGATTTAGATTTTAAAATCCCGCGGGAACTCTTTGATTTTCCGGGATAAAAGTAGCCTATTGTCACTCTCCAGGTCCTCAGCTTTACCCTTTAGCTCTGTTGCGGTGTGATCGAAGGACAAACCAACAAACAAACACACTTTCGCATTTATAATATTAGTATGATTTATGTCTAAATAGTAATTTCTTTGACCGCCTAATTGGTTTAGTGTAATAATACTAGCATGTTCATATTATTGCCTAATCTTTTGCAGGCGATGCTAGATTATTATCATTATTGTACCATTAGTTACTTGCAAAATTAATGTATTCAATTGAATAATATCATCTTACTTGAAGCACAACTGATTCCAGTTAATTTGATAGGCTGGTATATTGGGACCTGCAAAAGTTAAAAACAAATTTACATATGATTGTTTTATCTTATTTATATTGATTTCTTGGAACACAATGTAACCTAGATTACTCTCTTGACGGAGAAAATCCTATCAAAATCAATTTCACTTAAAGGTTATCTGGATATACAGAAGGACAAAATTTAAACACTTGGGCCTGGATTATTCATGCTATTGTTGAACTAGTCATTGTAACTAATAAGGCAAAATACAGTTATTTTATGTGCACATTTAGGGTCATCCCAAATTTTTAAATCAACTGCGCCAAAATGAGGGCAAATGAAGTTTCTAAAAGAACATTACTTCTTAGAAAATAAGATAATTTATAAGTTTATGTTAATTTACTCATAAACTTAGACCATCCAATAAGCTCATAAGCTAAATTTTTAGGCTAGATATTGCCAAGGAATTAAAAACAAACAATTCAGACAAAAACTTGTAAAATGCCTGCCTATCTATCCCTAGGTTTCGGAGGTTAGAATCCCGACATTGTCATTGTTTAAATATAGATCAATATTATTATATTTTTATACATTTTTAACTAATATCAATCTTCTTAAGAAACAAAACAGAATCTTCTTAAAGTTTTAAGAAACTGTTGACTTGTAAACTTTTAAGCCAGGACTACAAATGAAACCCTGCCCAGACACCTTAAACACTAGGACAATCTGGGGATACCCGGATGGATGGAAACCCTACATAAGAGCCACAAGTTGGCTTACATTAAGTAATTTTTAACTTTGAATTTACAGCTTGTACCAATCGCGCAATATTGTGTTGCATACAGATTAGGTTAAACCGTTAAACAGAAAACACAACCATATTAGATTTGTTAAAGTTTTCAAAATCCAGTTCATAAAACCTATCTATCATTATGGTTTGGGATAGTAAAATTTGTTCCCATGTAATTCTTTATTACAGACATTATAGCTATAATTATTTATTATCAACATACCTGAGTGTTCCCTTTGCTTGAAGACAGTTTAAAAACTTTCACTGGCTTTGGTTCAATTTTAACCTGTGCAGCAATGTTTTCTGTTTTTGTATTTTGTACAACTTTAACTATCTGAGGCTGCCCTAAAACAAATAATTTGAAGACACTACCAATGATAAGTCCAATAGAAGAAAATCCGCTGATCCAAAAATTTATGCCGCCTTTATTGGGCAGATTTAGCCATTCCAAGCGCAGACATATCTTTTTAAGGTTAAATTAAAACTTAAAAATAAATAACTAAATCAGCGAAATCTAGTGTCGCTACTTACTAACCATTAGCGTCATGGATAAGCAAATTTACTATACTATTATTCTGGGACATTGTCGTAATCCTGTCCAAATTAGGGCATCCATTTACTGATCTCACTGAACTTACTATGAATCGAACAAGTTCTATGTAGATATTTAGTTAAAATCTCAGAATAGCATGGTCAAAATGGCGACATTATTTAGGATAGGACTGAAGGTCAGAAATCTTGTTTTTCCACGGTCTATTTATTGAACCATCTATTTCCTGTAGTCACTGTTAATTTATTATTGAAATTCACGTTATCTGAACCGAAGATATAAACTTTAAAATACGGAACAAGCAAGCAAAGAAAAGAAATCATTGACAATTCAACGCCGGCCTCACAAGTCACAATTTAGGATTTACCAGCTGATTGGATGACGCTGTTCACGTGTAGTCTACCTTCAAAACCAGAAACCCCGCCGCAACCCCGCCGGACGGACGGAAAAGGCGCGAAACAAAAATGACATTTGGTGGATGTTTGGTTTTCGAGGTGCCCTACAAGTGTTCGTGGTCTATGGTGCCCTAGGTACCTACAAAAATGGGGTGCATACCTACAGAAAAATATCTCATAAAATGGCCGCCATTAGAGAGTGTGCTTCGAAACTATCGACATCGATAAGGAGTGAAGCGATAATCAAGCATTTATGTATACGTACGTTGTAGTATTTATAGGTAATAATGATAGGGTATTTGACTATATTAAAAATATCGTTTCATTTGGTGTCA
This sequence comes from Oeneis ivallda, assembly GCA_029955525.1. Taxonomy (NCBI): domain Eukaryota; kingdom Metazoa; phylum Arthropoda; class Insecta; order Lepidoptera; family Nymphalidae; genus Oeneis; species Oeneis ivallda. Next base: position 14,751,014 of record JARPMR010000002.1, on the reverse strand, counting down.
TCCTAAAAGATTAATATCTAAAAATATTATTCCATACGACAAAACTAAAAATAAAGTTTTATTTAACTAGTGGTTCGCCCCGAACTGAGACCTCGCGGTAACGGTATCCCATTATTATTCATTCAATCGATACATGACGACCAAAACTGACATTATCATTATGCCCGTTTTCACCAAACATACCTAAATCATCCCCTATGTAGGAGTCTCTTTACGTAGGTAGCTCCAAAACACAATCCTAAGTCCTAACATCCGTCCCAATGTCCTTTTAGGTGTCCCGTACAGGATCGTGATAAAGAAGTTGACAGTAATCAACACCTAACTTATCATAGGTAGCCCGTAAAGGTTAGGGAACGTCAGTGAAAACATTGAATTACTATGTAGATACTAACGAGTGAAAACGGGTTAAGGGCATCTGTACAAATCGTCATCTATCGACGCGAATAGAAAATATACAAAATGCAGCAATTAATAGTTTATTGAAGTTTGATATTTAAATAAAGAATAATTTTAATTGAATAATATGTTAATAAATTATGTACCTAAATAATAATGGTCGACGCAAAACTGTTTTTGGGATAGATCGTAGTCGTAACTCCTAGTTCCATGGAATAGTTAATGACTGCGCCATCTATTAGCATTATTGTGAAGCTATGTGAAAATTACTGATGCTCATTAAAAATTAAATAATCTCGTTTCTTTATAATATTCATATAATTTTAGTATTTGTTTTTCAAGTACAGAATACAAGTGAAATAAAAAAATAAGTACAGCTTGAAAATATATAGCCGATTTTCCCAGAGAGCGTCTTTAAGCGAGCGTATTAAATCGCCACTTTGAAAGCCTGGGGGGGCAGTTTTTATCCTCTAGTGGATAAAAACTGCTTTCGCACTCTGATATCGAAGAGCAAAAATACTCTTTCCGAGATTGGGAGATGAAAAATTCTTTGTTATTCGACCGATTTCGTTTAAAATCGATATTTGGGCTTCCCTTGGGTCAAGAAAGAGGAAATGGATGCCAAAATATTAGTCACCGTCATATTGAAATTCTTTGTTATTCGACCGATTTCGTTCAAAATCGATATTTAGGATTCCCTGGGGTCAAGAATTAGGAAATGGGTTCCAAAACTTTAAAATTCACCGCCATATTGAAATTCTTTGTTATTCGACCGATTTCGTTCAAAATCGATATTTAGGATTCCCTGGGGTCAAGAACTAGGAAATGGGTTCCAAAATTTTAAAAAGTCACCGCCATATTGAAATTCTTTGTTATTCGACCGTTTTCGTTCAAAATCGATATTTAGGATTCCCTGGGGTCAAGAATTAGGAAATGGGTTCCAAAATTTTAAAAAGTCACCGCCATATTGAAATTCTTTGTTATTCGACCGATTTCGTTTAAAATCGATATTTGGGCTTCCCTTGGGTCAAGAAAGAGGAAATGGATGCCAAAATTTTAAAGTCACCGTCATATTGAAATTCTTTGTTATTCGACCGATTTCGTTCAAAATCGATATTTATGATTCCCTGGGGTCAAGAATTAGGAAATGGGTTCCAAAATTTTAAAAAGTCACGGCCATATTGAAATTCTTTGTTATTCGACCGATTTCGTTCAAAATCGATATTTATGATTCCCTGGGGTCAAGAATTAGGAAATGGGTTCCAAAATTTTAAAAAGTCACCGCCATATTGAAACTCTTTGTTATTTTTAAAATTGTTTGTTAGTTTAAAATCGATATTTGGGCTTCCCTTGGGACAAGAAAGAGGAAATGGATGCCAAAATTTTCTATAACTTTGGTTTCGAAATAAAAATAATTATTTTACAATTATTCGTTTTTTTGTTACCTTTACATACCTACATACATAATATTGCTATATTGTTAGACATACTCAGAAGTGGAACTTATCACTCAAAACTAATCACGCCTTAAGAGAATACATCTCTTAAAACGCTAAAACCCTACCTATAGCCGTCTCCACCATCCCCAATAACGGCCCCTTTCCACTCAGCTAATAACCACAGCACGACAGACAAACCACCGTCTGAACGTGAGGGTAATTATCAAATCATCAAATCAACCAATGGACAATTAACATCAAAGTATTAATTAATCAATTACACTAATCTAAGCGTACAGGCAATATTTATTCGATTAGGGTGCGATTGCTATCGGAATCCCTCAATCAAATACTAAACGACCTAGACACGAAGCATCTACTAGTCGGATGAGTCCCTGGGCAGAGACTGAATTCGTATCGTCAAAACAGCCGTTTTATACTAATATTTCAAGATGGCGCGCAAGATGGCGCGCCCGCGCTGTCAAAGTCATGAAACGTATATTGACAAAGGTATGTTGACACTGTTACACTTATTGTTTCATGAGGTATACTGAAAAACACCAATCATAATTTTAAATTGCTAACAGTCGGCCTTTCCTGACCGTATTCACGTCTCGTGAAACAACATAGTAGCCGTTTACAATGTAAGATACTCTAACAGAACTTATACTCTAACAGAATTCATTAAATCTCAATTATTTAACCAACACCGATGGGACATTTTGGGAATGAGTGGGGTGAGATGGACAGATAGCGGAGATTATACCAACCCAACGACAGGCTTCAAACTAAGATCCGTGAAACAAAAGTGAGTGACTTGATATCTCAGTGTAAACTGAAAGAACACCTTGAAGCGATGCACCAATATAGTGAACTGCACAAGACCTTGAAAAAGATGTCTGGAGGTATGAAAGCCCGAGTACTTTATTGGACTCGAACGGGAAGCTCCTACTTAACTTAGACGAAAATTTGCGCAGATGGGGCTGAACATCAATGTTAATAAAACCAAAGCAATGGTTATTGCCAAAATACAGATGTCACCTCCTAAAGTAAAACCTCGTGGCTGAAGTCGCAGCAATTTGTAAAATTAAATACTTAGGCCGGTTCTTCACAGCAGATTTGGGATCATATCCGAACTTCAAATTGAGAATAGCACCCAATGATGATGATGAATTATTTAACTGCTCTCCTCATACTCACAATAAGTCAACTAGTTGAGCGACCCCTTCTTGTTCACATCAACTAAAAAAATTACTTGAGTGACCCCTTCATGTTCACAACAAGTAAAATGAAACTTGAGTTATTGTTAAAGTGACCCCTTCATGTTCACTTCAACTAAAACGTTACTTGAGTGACCCCTTCATGTTCACAACAAGTAAGATGAAACTTGAGTTATTGTTAAAGTGACCCCTTCATGTTCACTTCAACTAAAACGTTACTTGAGTGACCCCTTCATGTTCACAACAAGTAAGATGAACTTGAATTATTGTTAAAGTGACCCCTTCATGTTCACTTCAACTAAAACGTTACTTGAGTGACCCCTTCATGTTCACAACAAGTAAGATGAAACTTGAGTTATTGTTAAAGTGACCCCTTCATGTTCACTTCAACTAAAACGTTACTTGAGTGACCCCTTCATGTTCACAACAAGTAAGATGAAACTTGAGTTATTGTTAAAGTGACCCCTTCATGTTCACTTCAACTAAAACGTTACTTGAGTGACCCCTTCATGTTCACAACAAGTAAGATGAAACTTGAGTTATTGTTAAAGCGACCCCTCCATGTTCACTTTAACTAATTAATTAGGTTATTCCTGATTAGCTCAAATCGTACTATTCCAATATACGTATAACCTTAAAATTCCAATGGAAACCAACCTCATCGATATGATACTATCAGTAATTCATTATCTGTTATTTGGGCGTAGTCCTTAACCAGGATGACGATAAAACTATCTCCCCGGCAATCCCATTTCTGATCTGTTAGACATACTCAGAAGTGGAACTTATCACTCAAAACTAATCACGCCTTAAGAGAATACATCTCTTAAAACGCTAAAACCCTACCTATAGCCGTCTCCACCATCCCCAATAACGGCCCCTTTCCACTCAGCTAATAACCACAGCACGACAGACAAACCACCGTCTGAACGTGAGGGTAATTATCAAATCATCAAATCTACCAATGGACAATTAACATCAAAGTATTAATTAATCAATTACACTAATCTAAGCGTACAGGCAATATTTATTCGATTAGGGTGCGATTGCTATCGGAATCCCTCAATCAAATACTAAACGACCTAGACACGAAGCATCTACTAGTCGGATGAGTCCCTGGGCAGAGACTGAATTCGTATCGTCAAAACAGCCGTTTTATACTAATATTTCAAGATGGCGCGCAAGATGGCGCGCCCGCGCTGTCAAAGTCATGAAACGTATATTGACAAAGGTATGTTGACACTGTTACACTTATTGTTTCATGAGGTATACTGAAAAACACCAATCATAATTTTAAATTGCTAACAATATCAGTCCCATAAGATGCAGGCAGAGACTATACTTATTACTTTTATTTTTTTTACACACGTACTTAACGGTGCTTAGGTGAATAACTTGATAACTCACTGGTGAACAACTTGATATGTCATTTTTATATAATAAATACGGTAAATTCATTCAATAATCTTATGTTATCTGAAAACGCAAAGCAAATGAATTACATACAGATAAAAAAATATTTAATAACATAAAATCTGAATTTACAGATAAAGTTTAAACTTAAAAATGGCTGCCCTGAAAAATGTGCATTTTCGACTTATTCAGTTATTCACGCCTGGTACGGAATTAGTAGGAAGCTTGCAAGATTGAATTTGTCTCACATATCGAAAAACTTATTGTCACCCTGTTAGAAAGGGACACACGGCCTCTGTATTAACTATCTCGCTCGGCTCGCTTTTCAGCTGCGAGTACTCGGTCCTGTTTGTTTATTACGTCCATGCTTCAATCTTCATGGAACCACGGCATGGAATTATGAAAACGACTGTTAACTATAGTAACTAGTGTTTGTGGTCTATGGTTTCGATTTAGATTTTTTTATCTAAGTTTTGAATTTAGGTCAATTATTAATTATAGGCTATGTTTTGGAATTTTTACAATTTATGAGGAATAAATTTGAACCATAAGAAACTTGCTAAGAAATTTCTATTATTCAATTAATGACAAAGATGTTGCAATTATTTGTAAAAAGTTATCTAGTATACTTACTTGTAATCAGTGGTACTGTGTCAATCAATCTGGATGAATTAAATATTCCGCCGGAACATATTCCTTACATTTTTAATTCATTTCCTATATTAGCTGAATCGTGTGTGGCGAATGCTGAATGCCCCTATAAAAGTTTTGTTGGTAAAAATGTTTGTTGGGGATATGAAACCAACTGTAATAAAAGTACTTCATATCATGTTAGACCTCGCTGTCCAGGTGATCATAAAGGCTGGGTAAAAACGAAAGAAGCACAATATGATACCTTTTATACTCAAGCTGATTTTGGTAGGTTTCATATTATTATTATAATATTAACATACATTCATTCAATACAATCTTCGTTTTATTAAATAACTAATCTCTTTCATAGGTTACATAAAAGAACAGATCCAGGAGTTGATGGTAATGTGCGAAGCTTCATATCCTAGTGATAGCTCTCTAGAATGCTCCAAGTATCTGAGGTATGTAAGTAGGTACTTTAGGTAAATAGTAAGTTCTTTTAAAATTGGATCACTATGTACAAATGTATAACATCAATAATTTTACAAGCATAATTATTTATAGCAGTGAGGTAAAGCTGATAATTATTTAAAAAAAATAATTGTAAACTAAAGCTATGAAACAAATATCTTGAGGTCTGAGTAACCCACAACAGACTGAGTACTGAAGATAACTGATGCTTTCACAGGTTTATTCTAGCTACAACCTGATTCACCACCTTCAAGTAAATTTTATCCATCAAATAAATTCAACATTTTGACAGAGAGCCCATACAAAACCAAATCAAAATGTCAACTTTATTTGATGGATAAAATTTACTTGAAGGTAGTGAAACAGGCTGTTAGTGTCAGTATAGTAGTCGTACATACATAGCATAGTATCTATTGTATTGTAAACTTGTTTTGAAAAGAGCAACCACCGAGTTTCTTGCCGGTTCTTCTTGGCAGGAAGGGCTTTCCAAACCAGTAGTAGGCTCATTGACGATTCAAAAGTACTTGTAAAAAAAGTTTATTTGAATAAAAAACATTTCTATTCAATTCAATTCTATATTATTGTCAGCTAGATGAAATGTGTTATTTTATTGAATTAATGCTTTTTATTTCAAAAAGCGCAGTGTTGGCAGACCTCCCACTGGGCGTCCCACCAATGGAGTCACAGAGAGCCGTTGGATGTAGGCAGCCCAACCAACACTTGGGGAGGTCTTTGCAAAAGACCTTAGTTCAGCAGTGGACATCTATCGGTTGATCAAGAAGTAGATTTAAAAAAAAAGTAAAACATACATATTTCAAATTATACTAATATGTATTATAAATGTGAAAGTGTGTTTGTTTATTAGTTTCCCTTCTACCATGTCGCAACAGAGCTACAAATCGAAGTGATTTTTTGCATGGGTATAGTTGAGGAGCTGGAAAGTAGCTGCTTTTTATCCTGGAAAATCAAAGTGTTCCTGAGGGATTTTAAAAACTAAATCCACATAGACAAAGTCGCGGGCATCAGCTAGTCAGCTGTTGATAATATGAAAATTGTTCTAATTCAGTATTAAGTTATAATATTTATTGTTACAGATTTTGTAGGGGTCGTAACTTGATGCTCAATTTTACTAGTCTTGTAGGCAGAGGTGATAATCTTCGATATAAAATGGATATCCTTAGTCCTGGTGAAATAGGTAATAAAGTTAACAAAATAATATGTATTTTAGTTCCAATTTATTGAGTGAAGACACTGCATGAAAATAAAATCCATATTGTTAGTTGAAAGGATCATAAAATATTTAGCAATTTATTATTTAATTTTATATTTTCATTAATCCCTTATATATTACATTTACAAAATAATTCAAATGATTGTGTTAGTGTTTATGGATTTTCCATACTTGTAAAGTAACAAAATCAATTTTAAATTTCAAGGATATAGCCAATCATACTAATATTGTAAATATGACAGTTTTTGCTTGTTGCTTTGTCCTTTATTTAGAGTTAGGAAGAATGTCACCCATGCCTTGGTGAGCATGTAAAACCATCTCCTGCACCTGATGTCCCCCTGGTCCTGTAGGCTGTAGATATTTGTACACCCACTTGTGCACTATAATATCTCCTGCTTGGAATCTCTGTGTAGATGGGCTGCTGTGGTTATTATTAACAATAATTATTAAACATTTTTATTTAAAAAAATTGTATTTTCAGGTGGACACTGCCATTTATACCCAGAAAGGTTAAAGCAAGAGGCAGAACACATGAGCGCTCTACAGTCGTGGGCACCGGAGATGATTAATTTTGTTAAAACATTGCAAAGACCTATTTCAGATGAAATATGTGATATTATTGTTGAGAAGCCAACATATATCATGAAATTAGATGCCAGTGAGTATGAGCTAAATCAGAAATGAGGTGATCCATAAGAGAAACAAAGTCACCGACATAGCTCAGCGAGTTGGGAAACTGAAGTTAAAATGAGCGGGGCACGTAGTTTGAAGAGCTGATGGTTGTTGGGGTCCCATGGTGCTGGAGTGGCGACCCCACTCTGGGAAGCATGTTGGCAGACCCCTCACAAACTAGTGTTTACAAGTGTTTGTTTGTTAACAAGCCTGTGGAAGTCCATGCAGGAGACCTTTGTCCAGCTGTGGACGTCTATAGGTTGATAAAGAAGATGAAGAGAGTATTAGCTATATTGAATACCCTAAATTATTAGCTGGCGAACAGAAACAACCTCGATTAGAAGCTGACTTTACTCTGCAATCCATGAAACACAAGAACAAAAGCTTCATCATCATCATTATCATAATGAGCAACCCATTAAAGTCTCGCTACTGGGTGCAGGTCTTCTCGAAAACCTGAGAGACTGCACATACCTTTGAAAACATTATGGAGATATCTCAGGTTTGCAGGTTTCCTCACAATATTTTTCTTCACCATTGAAGCAAGTGATAAATATTTATATGCTTACACTAACTTATGTGCGAAAAGTCAGATGTGCGTACCGGAATCGAACCTGTGATCCCCTAACAGGAGACCACACACCTAACCACTAGGTTATCACTGCTTCAATAACAGAAAGCTAAGTTGGCTATAATCCGACCTTCCACTGAACTTCGACATGCAAGAAATTAAAGAAAGCAAACACCTCTATCATCACGATGCATGAAAATGCAATTGCAAATGCAGGCTCACTGTGCAGTCCAATTGCATGCTTGGGTGGGTGGGAAATGATGTGCTGAATAGCAAAAAAAATAAATCAAAAAAAGATTTCCATTCAGTCGTCTAGTTTGCTTGTTAGGCTAGTACGATTTTCGTTATTGTAAAATTTAGTTACTGAAACAAGGGAATTAAATTAGGCTTTTGTTTGTCAGATCCTTCAAAATAAATTGCACTCTCCACTTGACACTCCTGAAACTGACTGAAACTCCCATTTACTTCATTTTCAGCTGTAAATATGTACCATCATTTCTGTGATTTCTTCAACTTATACGCTTCACTTCACGTGAACTCTACACACCCATCCACATTCAGTAGAGATAACCATATTCTCATTTGGGAGACCTTTACATATGAATCTGCATTCCAAGATGCTTTTAAAGCATTCACTAAGAATACCATTTGGGATTTAAAAAAATTCAGGGGCAAAGTGGTGTGTTTCAAAAATGTGGTTTTTCCACTCCTGCCTCGCATGATATTTGGACTATACTACAACACACCTCTGGTAAGAATTTACGATACTTAGTTGAATTAAACTGCTTCACAAGGGCTATATACTTCCCGGTACGATTGTGCAGAAACCGATGGGTTTAAATTATTACATTGCCACATCCCTTCTAGTTAGCGCACTACTATCTTAGATCACGTCACTTATCAGGCGAGATCGCTAAATAAAAAGGCAATTTTACTTATTTTTTAAGAGATGAATTTTATTGTAGCTTATGCGGAAAGCTTGTGTAAGGAGTGAGTATACGACACAATTGTCGTATACTCACTCCTTGACCATTGAGTGAAAAAATAACACTTTTCAGATATATGGGTGTGAAAGGAGTGGCCTCTTCCATGCATTTTCAAAACACTTGCTCCACTCGTTAAACGTAAAACTCCATCTCAGGAGCAATGATAAAGTGCGAGTCACACTGCTCTCGCGCGGCACCACTTATCGCACCATACTGAACGAGCAGGCGATCGTCGAGGCGATGTTGAAGGTGAAAGGCTACCATGTGCAGCGGGTGGTGTACGACAGGACGGTGCCGTTGACGGAGCAGTTGGAAATAACGCATAATACAGACGTTTTCATCGGCATGCACGGCGCAGGCTTGACACATCTATTATTCTTACCTGACTGGGCGGCAGTGTTTGAAGTGTTAGTATATCTTATTGTTACATGTTATTATTCTAATTGACGTCCTCCTTGGTGCAGTGGTGAACGCTGTGGTGTTATAACTGGGAAGTCTCGGGTTCGATTCCCGGTGGAGGCAATTTTAGAATTTATAATTTCTGAATTATCTCTGGTCTGGTCTGGTGGGAGACTTTAATTACCACCTTACCGTCAAAGACATGCCAAGAGATTTAGCGTTCCGGCACGATGAAACAAATTTGGAGTACGGGTTGAATGTATACTCTCCTTTCAAGTTAGTTCGCTACCATCTTAGTCTGCATCATCACATACCATCAGGTGCGATCGCAGTCGAGGACTATCTTGTCACCGAATTAAAAAAAAATTAATTGCAATACTTTCCTGGCTTAAATTGATTTTAAAGAACAATAATGGTTAACTCGGGCTCATTCTTGAAACAATAGAAGATGGATTTGGTTGAATTCGGCATATCGACTCGGGCAAAACAGTTGTGTAGCTCACATTATTTCGCTAGGTTTGTCTGAAAACAGGTAGCAGGAAAAAAATTAGTGTCCTAGTGTATTGCTTTAGTGATGTACTCGTTATGTGTTTACTTTATTCTTGAACTTCACTACATATTATAAAACAAAGTCCCCCGCCGCGTCTGTCTGTCTGTTCGCGATAAACTCAAAAACTACTGAATTTTCATGCGGTTTTCACTAATAGGTAGGGTGATTCATGAGGAAGGTTTTAGTGTTTAATTTGTTAAGGTTTCGTGTTAATTAGTTGAAATATGACGATAATTGTTGACAATGTCGGAAAAATTCAAGCCGCTTGGGAGCCTTCATCGAAAACGCTGCGTAATCCCTTTGAGATATAACAAAAGTCAAAACAATTTATGGTGGTGGTATGGTGGGATAAGTCTTTACAGAAAAGTCCGCGATGAAAATTGTGAAATAAATAAAATTATGAAATCCCACTGTAGGATTTGTTACAGATGAATAATTAATCATATTTTTTGTTTTTAGTTATCATTGTGAAGACCCCAATTGTTACTCGGACCTATCTCGACTTCGGGGACTTAAATATGTCACGTGGGAGGATAAAACCAAATTAAAACAACAAGACCAGGTATCAACAATTTTACCCTTTGCACTATTGTCGTACCTAATCCTAACACAAGCTTTAAGTTTATTTGGATCTTTTTTCCTTACAGGGTCATGGGCCTGGTGGTGTGTCACATTCGAAATTTACAAATTATTCCTTTGATGTGGAAGAGTTCTTACGTTTAGTAGAAATATGCGCCGCTTATGTGCGCAGCCGGCAAGATTTCAATAACTTCATCGCAGCATCAACAATGAAAAAATCTCATGAAGAACTTTAACTATAGATTTTTTAAAATTCTGTACTAGGAGATGCCCACAACTTCGTCCATGTGGGATAAGTTTTAATTATTAAGTCCATATTCGGGATGCAAGCTACTTTTGCCGATCAAATCAAAGATTTTAATTTTTCACAAAGAGACCCTAAATATTTTTGGAATGAAAAGTAGCCTTAATTTTTCCCTGTTTAACTCTGCCTGTCAGTCGAATGTTTCGTCAAAACTGATAAAATCGAAATTCTCGTCAAAATTAATACAGTCGCTCTAGAGATAAAACTAGAAAATGAGACAGGCAGGCATAACTTTAATAACGTATGTTTGTTTTGCTATCTCTCAAACAATCATTAGAGCTTATCATGAGGCAGTTATTTCGAAATGACAGAATATTTCAGTTGTTCAGTTAATCTTATTTGTGTAGATAAAAATAAAATTCCTCGAATATTATGTGATATTATCATAATAATAAATATTTTATAAGGTAGATAACTAAATTTTTGTATTATATTCTTTAATATTTAAAGTGGATTGTAATTTATATATTTTCACACATTATCCAAAAATGTTTTATCATAAATACACACATTAAAAGTGTCTAGGGATCAAGCATTTTTATGCGGATTTCTTGAGATTGAGATGTGGCTTTGTAATAAATTTATGATTTTATAAATTTATATGGATCCTTTTTGGTGCATTTCATAATTTCATAATCAGCGATTAAAATCCTGCCAGGAAGTCCATCCTTATAGTGGTGGAACCATCATGGTATGGGCGGGTATTTGGATCGGCGGAAGAACTGAGTTGATTTGGATCAGAGGCAACCTCAACGCTCAAATTTATGCTGAGACGATTGTATCAGACGTCATCGTTCCTCTACAAGTGCAAATCGGTCCCTTATTTCAGTTAATGCATGATAATGCACGACCGCACACCGCAAGAGTTGTAAGACAGACTCTCGCCGCAGCTAACATCAATGTCCTGCCCTGGCCTGCTCAGTCGCCAGACTTGAACCCGATTGAGCATGCATGGGATATGCTACAGAGAAGAGCTCTGCCGAATATGGAGGGTATCCAGTGGCAAGAAGACCTTTTTTTGTTGTTGCAACGAACATGGGCGGCCATTCCACAGCGTGATTTGGATGAACTCATTTTGAGTAGGGGAGACCGAGGGGAGTTGAAACAATTTTGACATTTTGTTTCATACACCAAATACTATAGACAGAAATCGTATGATATCAATACCAATCGATAGGTCATTCTTTACACTTACGAATGACTAACATAAAGAAATTGTAAGCGTTAAATATTGTGGTGAAAAATCGACTTAACCGTAACAAGTCAACTTGTTTCAACTCCCCTCATACCGAGGTAAGTTGAAACAGGGGCCGAGGAGAGTTGAAACATATGATTTTTGAGAAGTATTAAGGGCTGTAAAATAAAAATGATGTTACAATTTACAGTTATTTATTAAAATAAAGCTTTTCAAGTACGAAACAATTTTTTTATCAATATTTTGTACTGATATATCAGTTAAGTAGGTAACTACAGTTCAATACAAATAATCAACTCCTAAAGTAGTTAAAAGTACCATAACGTCCTATTCGTAACATTAATTAAAATAACAGTCAGATCAACAAAATGTTTCTTAGATTATAAAAAACGTCAATCTGACAAGCAGTTGTGGCAAACATAAAAATGTTCCCCACCAGTGCTGGCTTCATGAGCCCAGTTTTTGCATTCCAGAGATTGCACCTATTTTTCTTTGGCTCTGCTATTTGAATATGGCTCAAAATAATAAAGGCAAAAGGAATTATGTATTATATATTACGACCATATATTTTTTTTATATATCTGCAGAGAGAAGTATGATTCAGATTGAAACTTGAAGCCGCATCACGCAGACTCTGTTTCTCAATGTTCTTCTGCAGCGATCTGGTATACAGGGTGGAAAAAAATTATGGGCCCTGGAGGGGAACTACCTTAAATCCTTAAGTTAGATCATTTTACTTTTAGGAAACATTCCCTTATTTTAAAAAGAAACAAAACTGTATTCAAAGTTTTTCAAAAATTCGCTTGTCTCACCCGGGAATCGAACCAGTTAAAAATCCAAAAAATAAACATCCGCTATTTTATTGCACTAGTCGATGCAGTCGATGTTAAAGATTTATCTATCGAGAAATTTTATCTTCATTATTGACTGTATCGACTAGTGCAATAAAATAACGGGTGTTTATTTTTTGAATTTTTAGCTGGTTTGATTCCCGGGTGAGACAAGCGAATTTTTGAAAAACTTTGAATGCAGTTTTGTTTGTTTTTAAAAATAAGGGAATGTTTCCTAAATGTAAAATGATCTTAGTTAAGGATTTAAGGTAGTTCCCCTCCAGGGCCCATAAATTTTTTCCACCCTGTATATCAGCACTCGCCAAACCTCTATCCGTCTTTCTTTTATAATCAGAAGGCATCCTGAAACAAAATAATCCAAAGATATATAAACCTTACCTCGTAATATAACAATAATAAAAACCATACTAAACAAAACTGAGGAGAGTTGAAACAGTCCGTTTCAAATCCCCTCACCTGTAGAAATCCTCCCAATTTTTGTAACATTATAAACCAAGTAGGAAACACTAAGAAATAAGATGTATCAGTGCTGCCATTTGAATGATTAATTGATAAGCTTTCAAAATGTATATAACCTGAATCAAAATCCAAACGCATTACGATAACATAGAAGGCTTAAGAAATTGTTTAAAACTTACTTTTCATTATTTTTGCGATGTGTGAACCAGAACTAGGTAACTGCGCGCCAACGGTCACAGACGCCAACTGATGCGCGGGCGGGTGTCGGGACGCGGTTTATTTGCGACTTTGCCAGTTCGCTAACGGCTCTAGGTTTCGAGAAATCACTGCTGTTTCAACTCACCTTTGTTTCAAAACCCCTCGGTCTCCCCTATGCCAAACCGATGTTCTTGTGTTGTTAGTGTTCGCGGTAGAAACACGGATTATTAATTGTTTAAGTTACCCAATAAAATTTTAAAGAAAACTGTTATTTCAGTCTTTTGTTTTCGAACTTTAATGTTAGTGGTTCAAATGTCAAAAATCCCTTTATTAGGAAAATGGCAAATTTCTTTATTAATGCAAAGGTGACTTGGTTTATCGTTACTGTGACAAACGAAAACACTTTATTTGATGAATCCTTAAAGAAAATTTTAATTAATATCAATCAGGAGAAAAGTTATTGCAAAAATATATGTTGATCCCTAGACACTTTTGATGTGTGTATATCTACACACTACAAAATATTTTTCAACCAATGAAAGTTATTTTGCGTATAGCCTAAATGAATTTTAACACTTACCTAAACACATCTGTGAAACTAAAACATTCCACACTTTTCGTGGTCTTTCTTTGCGGTAGCGTTTTTTTATTTGGCTAATAAAATAAAACTATAACCATAATTATTACTAACTTCGTGCAATTTATTTTGTACTTCGTATGCCGTCTTTGGCAAATCTTTGTAAGTATGTTGTGTCACACTTTCCATTAAGTATAATATACATATACTGGACGATAATGATGAATAAATTAATCGAATCAAACGCATTGATCTCATTACCATTAATGAAATTAAGACGGTTAAGTATGAGATTAATATTTAAGAGTATTTTGAAAAGTAAAATAAAAGGACATCTATTATGTGAGAGTTAAGAGAAAAGTTATTTCTTTTAGTTGTATGCAAGGGTTTTGTGGTTACTACTCTAGCATCATAATTTTCGGTCGTATGTTTTTTTTTCGAGTTTTAGCTTCCCAAGTGAGGATAAACTCATATGTAGGTACAAAGTTTCCTATTTATATCAAAAATATGTATCAAAAATATCCTATAATTATGATGAGAAAAACTGTAAATAGGTTCTTTTTATTTTTTATTATAATGGTATTATCGTGCGCAATTTATTTAATTATTATTTTGGATTATGCATAATGTTTTAATTTATTTGTGAGCATTTACATTTACTTTTATTTTGAAAAGTTTAATCTTTTTTTACTTTTTATTAAAATAAAGTACCTACTCATTTTTAAATCAGTTTTTGTTTTTCGTCGCTTATTATTAACATCCAGTTTCTATATTCAATCTATTCGCATCTAAGATTTATTTCTTGACAACGTTTTTATTAACAACGTTGTTAATAAGGATCTATACAATTTTTGAAAAATAACAACCTTAGTCCAGCGACAGTTTTCACAGTAAATCTACTACATATCCTGGACGGCTTGTAGTTACCATCTAAGTTTTAAGTTCTAAGTGCCGATTTCACCAACGGCCGATTTCACCAACGTCGAGTGACGTTTTACCGGGGAATAAATTGGGCGTTCTCAGTTTGTGCATTGAAAATACTGTAAAAATATCTTTACGCTCGGATAAGACTTATTTTACGTTGGTGAAATCGGCCCTAAAGTGATTTAAGTAAAAAACTTGTAAGCAATGTCAACCTGTTACTGAAATGGCGACCCTGCACTGGGAAGCAAGAGCGTCGCCAGCCGAAGTTGATATTATTGATTTGGCAGCGGTATCTGGATTTCAATGATGAAGTATCTATTACTACTATATTTTTCAAATGTCTTGGGGGGGGGGGGCAGCTGCCCCTACCTACCCCCCTTGGCGACGCCCATGCTGGGAAGCGTTCGAAATTTCACACTAGCTGAACGAACCCAAGAGTCGCTGACACTTGTTGGATACAGGGGGCACATGATGGTGTTCCGTGGCGATCTTTTCAAAAATCCTTCGTCGGGGGCGTCTGTTGGTTGTGATGACTTACGACGAAATGCAGGTTTTGTTTGTGTTTCTTAATCATGCATTAATCTGAAAAATTACTGGAAGATTTTAATCTTTGCATAAAGGAGGTACCTAGAAACTACATATCACTTCAAAGAAGGTTCTTAGATAGGTTTTGAGGTGAGGCCACCGGAGGCACTGTAGGTAGGTATTCGCATTTTTTTTGACTTGTTCATTGGCATAAAATGCAACAAACGTCTTGTTAATTTATTATCTCTCGAATGCACCGCTAGCTTAATTGTATCAGCACTGCCGAACATAACCGCCATATATAATTATACCCTGTTGTATTCCGATAAATGGGTTTGTTTTGGTAAGGTGAGAGAGTTGATGGAAAATAAACTGGACGGAAACAATACTCAGGCAACTATTTTCTCATAGTGTAAGGAGTCAGAAGTCTCAGCCAGTGGGTTCCAGACTATCAGTATCACCGCTTACGTATTGAGAAATTACTAATGATATTATATAGTCCTCCCGGTCACGGCGGCCAATTTCCACAGAGATTAGCCATCTGCGCGGGAGATATTATAGTTCACGGGTGTGTGCGCAAACACAGGTGCACTCTATTCCCTCAATCTCATACTTTGATGGGACGGAAAACCGACACGACCGGACAGAGATCAGGCGCAGGACCGACGGTTTTACGCGCTCACCGAGGCACGGCAGTGACAAACTACACCACCCACTTCCTAACGCCGGTCTTGTACCTACATAGGTACTCTCTAAGGCTTGACAGAAAACCCCAATACCCAATACATTTTTTTGCCCGGTATTTGAACCCGGGAGCTCGTCAACGTATTCGAGCATGCTAACCGCTTAGACCGACGAGACAGTTGATAATTATTATTTGTTCGTGAAGCGGTAAATTGTAAAACAATCGCGTACACAGGCAATATTTACAGATGGAAAATAATGAATGACCAATGCCCGCGGGCCTCGCTCGTCGTGGTCATAATTTTGGCTTAACCAGATTGTATCGCTAAATAAGAATCAACAACTAATTGAAATAAATCCGAAGTAATTTTGCGATGATATCTTTAATAGTTTTTTACAGTACGTCTTAATTTATGTTTTATGCGAGTTGGGTGTTATTAAATGTGTGATAATAAAAGATTGTGGTTTAGGTATGAAAGTTTACACCGAAAGAATTTCATATTATGTAGGTACCTAGGTACTACGCCTAAATATTGGATAGAAGCAGGCGTTACTTTGCGGTAGTTCATGATTAGCAAGAAAAGGTTAGAATTATCTGTTGGCGGATTATAGCAAAATAATTCTAACCTTTTCTTGCTACTACGCCTAAAACTTAACTGGCTTATCATCATTTTAATCCTGTATCTTTACACCTTCCAAGTTCTATCTTCTTTGTATACCTACCTAACTGTAATTTACTTAAATTATAATGGGGCTGACATGTAAAAAAGTTTTAAGGCCTCATAGACTTTACTGGGTAGGTAGGAAATTACGTTATTTAAAACAAACAATTTTGGCGACCATCTCCGTGCCTCGGAGAGCATGTAAAGCCTTCGGTCCTACATATGATCCCTCTCCAGTCCCTATGAAAGTGAGGAAATAGAGAGTGCATCTGTTTGCGCACACACTTGTGCACTATAATATCTCCTGTGCAGATGGCTAATTTCTATGGAGATTGTTCGACGGGGCCGGGAGGACATTGTTATTAGATATAGCAATATTCCGTGTACCAAACAGGTAACCGACCTACTACTTTACTTAGGTATGCAATCTAAGATTATAAGATTAAAAATGTTTGCCTACTCAAATGAAAACAGTAAACAGGTTAATAAAGCTAGGTGGTTCAGCCGATGGCGTTGGCGCTGAGGCAGCGGCGGCGCGCACGGTGGTCGAGTCGACGACGCCGCTGATTCTTGTCGCCGATAGCTATCATAGGCGCCGGCACTCCGTAAGTAGCTACTATCCCTGTGTTTATCATCATTCGTGATACTGCACCGTTTTATTGACCTGCACCGACTTCTTTCCGGCTGCAGATTTTATGAGGTCATGGGATCGATTCTCGGATCGGCAAAAAGTTTATTCGGTTAGGTTAGCTCATAGACGTATTATATTTACTACGGTAAGGTTTAGGCTAGGTTAGCTACGTTTGATGTCAGTGAATTCGTCCTCGCACTCTCGCAGATTTAGGTTCTGTGAAAATCCCGTGGGAACTCTTTAATTTTCTGAGATAAAAATATCTTATATCCATCTCCAGGATGCATGCTATAGCTAGGAACAAGAACAACACAAACCAGGCAGACTAACTTTCGCATTGATAATAATTATAAGTCGGTAACCTAACTAGTAGGTATATATGGGCAACACATAATAGTAGGCAGTTACTGTTTACACTAGTATTAAATATTAACTGAAGAAATTCAGAAGTTGGCGCCGTTACATCCCTAAGTCTCGTTCTACGACTCTGGTTCTGGTTCTGCGTACCAGGTAACAGTTCCAGTCTCCAGGTTCCGTTAATGAATAATAGAACCTGGTACTGTTGCCTTTGGGTTGCTAAGCTTAGTCATGGGGCTAAGTAGACAATCGCATAGTTCTTACTTCTTGGCTCACCTGACGCGAAGACTTTCTGAGACAGGACGGAAAGAACAATAGAAAAAGTTTCCAGGTCAAGTAGATAAACGACACTTGAGAATATGCATTGTGGATAGGTATTTATTCGATAAGTAATAGCTGAGCGATTATGGCAACAGGCAGGCGATTAACAATAGCAAACACACATACAGAAGGTAACAGAAAGAAGACAAACATTCGTGGCTCTTTCAAAAGCGTAGTACAATAGTCGTCATCAATTACAGGCAATAGATCGCCCAACATCATTTGTCCGTCCGTCCGTTACTCGACTGGGGCATTCCCACGGCTCGCGGGATGGTCGTGTTTGTTGTCGGAATATGTCCAATGAGAAATAGTAATAGAAAATTGGTTCTGATTACGTTCGCTCGCTATTTTGTTCGTTTTATCCTCGTTCTCACTCGATTTCTTTTATTCATTTCGAAATACCTAAATTGGAATAATATTATGCTATGTTTACGTAGCCTAGGTAGGTAGGTATTTCCAGGTAGTCGACCCAGAATTCAGAATAGATTTACCTACCTAGTTACTTCACTTGGCCTATTTATGAGTACTTTAGCTTTTCCGAGGGCCTGCAGTTCTTGCTTGAAGCTTGCTTTAGCGATACCTAGGCCTTCAGTACGGTTAACACCACCAGCAGCAGTATATCGTATCAATAGGACTAGGCGACCCAGGTATGCTCTTTTCACAGTTCAATCCTATGTCATCCACTCTAAGTGTCCAAGCCAGCCATTTCTTCAAAAAAATTAAATTCAAAATTATTTATTTCATGTAGGCCAACCTGTGGCTCTTATGACACGTCATGACTCTACCACCGGTTCGGAAAGCGGATTCTGCTGAGAAGAGCAGGCAAGAAACTCAGCACTTCTACGACTTGATTTTTCTAATTAAGTATAATTATGGTGTTCAGCTACCAGTTCTCGAACTTTTTATTTCAGTTTAGTTAGAGATTAAAATACCTACCCACCTAAAAATTGACTTTCCTAAAATTGCATGGTAGGTCCTACACTTGAACCATCGATGACTGGAACTAATAATAATAATTAATAACACTTAGAGGTAGGTACATATATTTCGTGCTGAACAAAAGATTCAAAGAATTTACGAATTTTATTTATCCCTTGTTCATAATAATTATGCACAACGATGCAAACCGTTGCTCTTCCGATGTTATCGGCTACAAGGCCGAAGAGAAATTGCTTCGATCAAAAGATAATCTCTCCGAAACCAAATTGATCATTGATAGGAGGCCGTGCGGTGCCCATTGCGATCCGCCACTACTCACGCCTCTCGATACTCAATTTTAATTTTAAAAGTTTGTTCTTTTTAATTAATTCCCATTTTTACCCACAACGGAAGGGAGACGATATCATGATGAGTTTGGCATTTGGTTCTGAACGTGCGTGTTTTTGTTCTCATATTCAAGAAAACTATACTAGGTTTTAGATGGCACTCTCGCTCGTCGACTCAAGATTGAGTTAAAATGAGACAGATTTATGTCAGGATATATTTGTATCTCATTTGAACTCTATCTTGAGTCTTGAGCAGAGCCAGAGTACGATTTATAGATCTCAGCCTGAAACTCTGGAGTAAGGGCTACTGCAAATAGTGTTTTTAATTTATAGTACTAACTTGCCATTTGTATGAAAAATTACTAAGACGATTTTGATGCAGTTTTTCGCGGTTTACACTTTACAAGTATTTACTAATCGTAACCTCAGAACAGGTTCTTAGATATTATGTTTTGAGGTTCAAGGCTAACAGGGGGAGCTGTATCAGTGTATATTGTCATAATATAAATTTTTCACATGCCAATAGTTATACTACAGAATTTATTCTCACGCGACTTTCTAAATGAATTTCTTTACCACGAAATAATCCAGGTGTCAACTCCTCAACCTGATGATGCAGTTGGGTTGAATGGTCTAAGAGTTCTAAGACCTAAGTGATGCAGCGATGTTGCTGTCCAATTTCACACAATTTGGATTATACAGGTACCACCTCAGGATAGTTGGAGCAGGAGACAGGAGCAAATCGTTAGACAAGTTTTATGGTTATGATTGCTCACCGGCATGGAGTTGCAGTTAGCTGTGGTAGGTATATAGCTTATAATAGGTATGTTGAGCTCAATTTCTCTTAAATCGCACTCAAAAAGCAACTGTCAAATCAATCTCGGTCCACTATCGGTTGCGACGCGACGTCAGCCTCAGTTTTAATACCCGTATAATCTATAACAAACGAAGCTCATAGACCACTAGATCATTATTTACACATATTAGCTCCAGATTTAGGCCACCTCACCATACCCTCATTCTATCTCTCGGTCAATAAATATCAGATTAAAGTGCCGCTATTGTAGCCTTCACGCACAAACTAGTACCGTGGCTTTCAATAACGGTTCGCACTATGCAGATTATCACCGGCGCGATAACCGCGACGTGAAAGCGATAGCGACGACATGAGGCTGCGCAGCGCAGAGCGGCTGCTGAGCGCACTGGCGTGCTGTGTGCTGCCCTAGGCCCGATAGACTCATGAGCAAAATGATTTCAGTTTGATTTTCAGCGGACAAAACATATAGGTAGGTATCATGTTACAGATCGTGCGTTCTTATTTGTGTAAAGTTAACTCCGCTGGCTGATGTGCGCCATGCCCTGGTGCACTCATGAAAACAGACTTTCAGTTTGATTTTCAACCGGCAAAACATATTTATGTATTATGTCACAGATCGCCCGTTCTTAATATTTGATAAATTAACTCCGCTGGCGTTGTGTCCGACCCTTTGCCCTGGTGTAATCATGAAAAAATGCTTTTAGTTTGATTTTCAGCTGACAAAAGATACGCATTGGACAGATGTTACGCATTCTTATTATGAACACGCATTCTTAATTTTCCAAAGTTAAGTCTGGCCTTGTGCCCGGTGCACTCATGAAAACACGCTTTCGGTCTGGGGGACTGGGTTTCGGACGCCTGATACAACATGTTACAACATCACGCGTTCAGGTTCTTGTCCAAAGTTCGAGCCGTTAAAAGTGAACTGAAAACTGACGATGAAAGATTGACGTTTCAATCAATACCCGTTGCACTATTCGCTTACCCTTTCCTAACACTAGCTTTTGTCTTATTAGGAGGGGAAAGGGGAATATGCGTCAAGTTCATCATGGCTAATATTCTTTAAAAAAAAGTTAGAAAGTTCTCACCGAAAAAGAACCCCTAGATCTCTCTGGTGAGATGTGCTAAGTGCCTTAAACGCGATTGCGCAAGAGTTGAAGTTTGGCCTAGAACTTGTCAGCGCTACTTGGTAAATAGATCCAAATGAGGTGTATTCAAACTGTTTGATTGCTCCAATGTAAAGACTCTGTAAAGACATGCGCTGGCGCATGGCGTTGCGACACATACTCATAACTATTAAAATTAAAGAAATATCATCGGATTGCTATTATTCGTTTGTGACATTGACTTATAGATAGGCAGGTAGGTAGGTAATAGGTTATTGGGTAACTACACGCCTATAAGTATTATGCTAGGTAGGTACCAACAAATAAGTTCTGAATTGTCTGGAACTTTCTGCTTGTCATGACTGTGTTGTCGTTGTTAGAATAGAATAAAAACGGCCAAGTGCGTGTCGGGCCACGCGCAGTGTAGGGTTCCGCAGCTGAAAGTCTCAAACATTATTGCTGACCTAGGATAGTGCTTTTGTTTTATTTATGAATATTGAATAAATTTTGAGTTTATGGTTTAAATACTATAATATTCTACAAAATATGTAACTTACACTACGTGTAATACCTAACTTAGAAAAAACAGATATAACTCCTTAACTAATGAACCCTACTTAGCCGTGATAGTTTTCCTTTAAAATTCATTATATATACTACTGCTGTGAATTTTTTCTTGTATCCTATATACAACCATTTAGCTGGCAGAGGGGGGGGGGGGGGACACATGACTCTAATAAAATTTAGCACTTTGAAATATCATATTTCACAAACGGATCCCTGAATTGAAAAATGATGTTCCCACACCCACAATATTTTTGAAAGACCTATTCAACGACACCCCACACTATGGGATAGAAGTGAAAAAAAAAAATCATCCCCACTTTACATGTAGGGAAGGTACCCTAAAAAAATTATTTTTCACAATTTTATTTCACGATTTTGTCGGCGTGATTGATATTTATACCCTTGTCAAATTACAGGTTTCTAGTACCAATAGTCTCTGAGCTAAACCGCGGACGGACGGACAGACGGACAGACGGACGGACATGACGAAACTATAAGGGTTCCTTGTTTACTACGGAACCCTAAAAAGAAGAAAAGGTTCGTAATGCCGTTACAACCAAAAAAAAAAGTCAGCAAAAACTCGGCGGTTGCTCTTTAAAAAAATTAAATAAGTACGAATAAGAAGATAGGTATTAATAATTTTATGATTTGCATGATGCATCTATCGCGCATTATACAGGGTGGAAAAAAATTATGGGCCCTGGAGGGGAACTACCCTGGAAACATTCCCTTATTTTTAAAAAGAAACAAAACTGCATTCAGAGTTTTTCAAAAGTTCGCTTGTCTATCCGGGAATCCCGGTATACCCGGGAATCGAACCAGCTAAAAATTCAAAAAATAAAAACCCGCTATTTTATTAGGTACCCCAGTTTTGGATCTAAAAGTCATCAGTGGCAACCGGCACTGTTCAAAAATCCAGTCAGTAAATTATTGTCGTATCGAAGGCGTCAACTCCACTATGTATTCGGCAACCCTCTCTCAGTTCGATTCCAAGTATGTACCTACTTACCAACATTTCTATAAAAACATCATTACAAACTTTACTTTATAATCAAAGTTCAAAGGTGGCGATTACTATGATTTTATTCTGAAGACATATAAGCATGTATTGTACGAATGAAGAATGTGTCAAGGTATCAGTATTTAACCCAATTGTGTGCAAGTAGCACTCGATTAAACGTACAAGGTCAAATGCTTTGACGCTGCAGAGATGATTGCTTTATGTTGGCGTTTGACCGGATTGACTGCGATCTTACCAAATCACCACTAATAATATGACAAAGAAGGCGGATAAACACAAAGCGCAAAGGTAAGATAACGGCACAACGATATATAGCTAGGGCGGCAATTTGGGTCGCCGATGAGATTGATAAAGGTTGTAAAGAAATACGGGATAACTTATATCTACCTAACTAATCATGGAAAAATATTCAACAACAAAAGCCGACAACAACGGCGGATGACAGCAGCAGCGCGTAAGGCATGTTTTTCTATTTCATTAATAAGTTAGCTCTCGACTGTGAACCGAAAGTGCAGTCTTAGATGGCAGTGGCTTGACTTAGAAGGAGTACTTATGGCAGTTTAATAAAGCCCATACCTGCGAATATCTTACTGGTTTCTATGCAGCTTCGTATCGCTAAATCGTTCGTTATCGTGGCATAACTTTGACATTAGGGTGGCTACTAGCCACGGCTGAAGCTACAAAGAAGCTTCCCACCTAACCATTTGGTATCGAACAGTTAGGACCGTTCAATTGTAATTTGTAAGTCGAAATCGGTCACCACTGTGACAGGGAGATCGCCACACTCTCATTCCGCATAGAGAGGCTCCTACCTATCGTTATCCTTCCTCCTTTTTAAACGACACTTTTTGGTGCTTAAAATGGCATGGCATTAGAATTGTGTCATTCATCGATTTCTGCGAGGAATTGGAATCCCAAATTACTTGCCGATGGCGGTACAGTTTTCGTAGCTAAGTTGATTTTAGTACGTAATCTGTATCGACATTGAACCATTGTCCACTGCAATTTGTTCTTCGAGGTCTGTATAGTTCTCATTATCGGGAATTGATCTCGTGACTTCTTGTTTGAGTTGTTTGTGAGGCAAGTAGCCCGTAGCAACGCAAAAGTATGTCGCTGAGCTTGACAAATATCATGAGACTGTCAGTGACGTGGGTGCAACAGAAACAAGCATCCTGGCACGGTTATTCGATTGCTCTTAACCTTTTGAATGTGCATCACTAAAAGTTCATCTATAAAAAAAACAGACAGTTTGAAGTGTTTCATCACTCTTTCGAAAATCAAGTATTTGTTTAGTTTAAGTACGTTTTGTTAGGGTATGATTTGTTTATGTAGCGGTGTGGGGGTGCACGCCACACGCACTCTAGGTGAGATAGTAAAGGTGAGTCTACATCTAGCTGTAGATACTGTAGCACGAAAATTGTAATAATCAATTTTCTACTATTTCAGTTATTTTCAGAGGTATCTTGCAAGTATCGCCACAGTTAATCTTGATTCTCTTGCACTAAACTGGCGTCTCGTTTGAGATTGTCCGATCAGCTGCATCCATTCGAGCAACTTGGGAGCCAACTTCTACCGGTGCTAATAGTGCGAATTTTAACCAATAGTGACAGAGATATAGGTACACATATCTTAAGAATGGATACTCAAGTCATTAGCTAGATCATCCGACCATTGGATTGAGTCAGTGATCAGTATTCGGTATGCACTCTACAATTTTTTCTATAAAAAACAAGGCTGTAGTAATTATTTTGCCGATCACAAAACGCGTACCTACCTACATATCCGATACGCATGTGTACCAAAACGCAGTCGCCACCATGCTATCTGGGCCGTATCAGATAGACGATTATATCGACGTACCTATCACAAGTTTTGCGTCCAAACTACCTCATCATGTTGCCATGATCTCCATCGCGTAGGCTACGGCTACGCGATGGAGATCGCGATTGACGTAAAGATCAGGTGTGGGCCCACCTTTGTAGATAAGTGTCAGGTTTCATAGATTTTGCTGTCTCAATCGAACTTTGTAAGACCTGACTTTCACTCGTGATGATTCATGCTGCAGGCGAGCTGTAGGCACAGTGATCATTGGGGTAGACGACAAAGGTTCAATGTAATATGTAAAGGACTAGAATATCTAGTAAAATTGATAAACGTGGAAAACACCTAATTTATAAAAATAAGTAAGTAGCTGATTGTAGTTTCATGCGACTGGAATTATGTATAAAAAGTGTTCTTTATCATACAACTAAATAGATGATACCCGCGACTTTGTCCGTGTGGATTAAGGTTTTTTGATTCCCTCGGGAAGTCTTTATCTTCCGAGATAAAATGTAGCCAATGTGTTAATCCTGGGTATAAGCTATTTCCATTCCAAATTTCAGCCAAATCTGTCATTCGTTGTGGCGTGAAAGAGTAACAAACTTCCATACATCCATCCATACATCCTTCTATACCTCCATCCTCACAAACATTAATAATACTAGTGGTTCGCCCCGAACTGAGATCTCGCGGTAACGGTTTCCCATAATTACTTATTCATTCAATCGATCGATCAAAATTGACATTATTATTATTCCCGTTTTCACCAACCATACCTAAATCATCCCCTCTGTAGAAGTCTCTTTACGTAGGTAGCCCCTAAATACAATCCTAACATCCCAATGTCATTTTCACCTTTAGTTGTCCCGTAGAGGTTCGTAATATAACAAAGTTGACAGAAAGCGTCAACTAACTTAACAGTAGCCCGTAAAGGTTAGGGAACTGTAGCGAAATCAGGCCTCAATCAAACTTAGGTATAGGTAGGTAGTTTGAAGTTTCTTGGAACATTGAAATTAAATTATTTGTACACAGTGTCATCTATCGACACGATCAGAAAACATGTAAAAAGAAACTGCAACGTGAAGTTTTATTGATGTTTGTTATACTAACTAAATAATAATTAACCCCCAACGCAAAAAGAGAGGGGTGTTATAAGTTTAACGTGTCTGTCTGTGTATCTGTGTATCTGTGTATCTGTGTATCTGTGTATCTGTGTATCTGTGTATCTGTGTATCTGTGTATCTGTCTGTGGTAGCGTAGCCGCCAAACGGATGAACCGATTTTCGTTTAGTTTTTTTTTGTGTCATAGATAATTTTATCCCGAGTGTTCTTAGCCATGTTTCATGAAAATCTGTTCAGCCGTTTGAAGATTATCAGCTCTTTTCTAGTTGATTAGGGGATCTGACTAACTTCCTTATGTCCGATCGATTCGAAATTTGGTACCGTGTTACTTCAATGATATTGAAAGTATATGGTAAGGTAACCATGACCTGATCAGCCATTTGAAGATCATCAACTCTTTAATAGTTGATGAGGGGATCTGACTACCTTCCATGTGTCCTATC
Organism: Oeneis ivallda; assembly: GCA_029955525.1. Classification (NCBI taxonomy): domain Eukaryota; kingdom Metazoa; phylum Arthropoda; class Insecta; order Lepidoptera; family Nymphalidae; genus Oeneis; species Oeneis ivallda. Next base: position 14,724,604 of record JARPMR010000002.1, on the reverse strand, counting down.
GATTCGAAATTTGGTACCGTGTTACTTCAATGATATTGAAAGTATATGGTAAGATAACCATGACCTGATCAGCCGTTTGAAAATCATCAACTCTCTAATAGTTGATGAGGGGATCTGACTACCTTCCATATGTCCTGTCGATTCGAAATTTGGTACCTTGTTACTTCAATGATATTGAAAGTATATAGTAAGGTAACCATGACCTGATCAGCCGTTTGAAGATCATCACCTCTTTAATAGTTGATGAGGGGATCTGACTACCTTCCATATGTCCTATCGATTCGAAATTTGGTACCGTGTTACTTCAATGATATTGAAAGTATATGGTAAGGTAACCATGACCTGATCAGCCGTTTGAAGATCATCAGCTCTTTAATAGTTGATGAGGTGATCTGACTACCTTCCATATGTCCTATCGATACGAAAGGTACCATATTACTTCAATGATATTGAAAGAACATGGTAAGGTGGCATGACTTTAAATATGACATGTTAGAGTAAGGTTTAGATTTCGAAGGTGGGTAATTAAATGGGATCAATTAGGCTCAATTACCACTGCGCTAACAAATCACTATAAATAACTTCCTAATATTTATACCTACTTTAAAAAGGACTAAATAAAAGTAAAATTAAAAATTTTAAAAACCCCCCGACACAAAAAAATCTCTAAAAACTAACAAATAATATTTTATACCTATATATAATTATTATCGTCACATATATTATGTAAGTTCAAATATTTTTATTTTCCAAGTGTCGTCGTCGTGTCGGGGGACCGCTAAGTGAGAAAAACAGGTGTAGTCGCAGATTGCAACAAAAGAATTTACTCCGAAAAATTCGCAAAATCGACACAACCGTCAACGTCGTCTGCCCTCACGTGTCGCGCGCGGCATTACGTAGAGCGTAGACTATATTATATGCATGAAACTTAAGATCGCTCGTACCTAAATGTAATTCGTAATAATTAATTAGCTGTTGGAAAAATACTTTATAAACTTTAGCGGTCCCGCGACGCGACGACGACACTTGGAAAATAAAAATATTTGAACTTACATAATATAAGTGACGATAATAATTATATACTTATAGGTATAAAATATTATTTGTTAGTTTTTAGAGATTTTTTTTGTGTCGGGGGGTTTTTAAAATTTAAAATTTTACTTTTTTATTGAATAATATTATGTTATTTCTATTATGTTTACTATGTTATTGTTATTGAATAATATGTTAGTCACCAACATAGCTCAGCGAGTCGCGAAACTGAAGTGGAAATGGGCGGGGCACATAGTTCCAAGACCTGATGGTCGTTGGGGTTCCAAGGTGCTGGAGTGGCGACCCCGCATCGGGAGCGTAGTGTTGGCAGACCACCACCACCACCAGGTGGACCGACGACATCAAACGAGTCGCAGGGAGCCGCTGGATGCAAGCGGCGCAAGACCGAAACCTGTGGAAGTCCATGCAGGAGACCCTTGTCCAGCAGTGGACGTCTATAGGTTGATAAAGAAGAACAAGAAGAATATGTTATTAATTATTATATGTATTAGTACTTGTCATACAAAATAATATAATAATTTAACGTTTGCAATATGAGATGAGAGCGCTCATGAGAGCGCGATACTGCATCTCATTAAAAATTAAATAATTTAGTTTCCTTATTAAATTTATCTAATTTTAGTGTTTGTTGTTCAAGTACATGATATAACGCTAGTAATTAAAAAAAATTCAAGCCCGGCCTTTCAACGGTTAATCCGTTCTGAGGTCAAATATAATCTCCACTTTGAAAGCCCCCCCATTTGGTCAATTTTAGGAAAAAAATTAAAAAAATAATAATTTTGTACTCTGTTCCAAATTATCTTTAAAATGATATACATATATAGGGTTGCACCCTATCGAACGCTTTAAAAAATATTTTACTTCGCATTCGCTTCTATGAGAGCCCCCCTGAAATAAAGATTTTTATAACTTTTTAAGGCATTTTCGGCTGGAGGCCATCGGTTTACATATTATATCTAAAATTGAAGTAATTACGTTCAGTAATTCAGAAGTTATAAGGCTCTGACAGACGGACAGACGGACGGACGAACGGACGGACGGAAGTGCAAATTCACTCAAGTAGAATCAGAGACCTTCGCTTCGCTCGGTCAATTAAATAGTATAAGATTTTTAACTTTTCCACCCCTTATAAAGGATAGAATTTCAGAACTCAAGGAATATTTTCTCTATTACAAATTCCAACTCCTATTTTAGGTTTACGCTGTGGCGGTATCTGTTTTTCAGTCAATTGGTATTCTTTTTATAGATATAGAAAATATTTAAGTATTAATTATTGTGCTTAATTTGAATTGAATCCCTAAACCGCCTACACAAAGTTTCAGTAGGTAGGTAGAGGTCCATTCTACTTTTAGGTAGGAAGATACATAACTGGATAAAAATTAAGTGAATTAAAACAGTGGCTTGTATTAAAATAATTGATCTACTTAATAAAATGTCTTGATAATAACTTGGCCAGTAATGTCCACTTTCAGTTGTAGCTTTCTGTGACAACTGAACAAGTTTAACATGGCTTTAGGATTATTCCAGTGTACCCAACTAGTTTCAAAAATGTTAACTGCGACTTATTGATAAGAAATAGAAATCTACGTTCAGTTGTTTAAAACTATTGATATGGTTAATGCAATACATAGAGAGTAAGTACCTATCTACATTATCAAAAAATGCACAAAAAAACCTCTAACGAAACAAGAAAAAGTTCAAAAATTTCGACTACGGAAAATCGCACATAACATCCGTCATTGATTTTTTTTAAAAGTAGGTAGCCTACCTTTGTCATTCAGACTATTAAAGAACGAATGGATTGAGACTTTATTCATCAAAATCGGTTTAGTAGTTTAGGCATTATATGGAACATACGTAAATACATCATCATCATCATTATCAAATTTTAGATGTCCACTGCTGGACATAGGTCTCCTGCATGGACCTCCACAGGCTTCGGTCTTGCGCCGCCTGAATCCAGCGGCTCCCTGCGACTCGTTTGATGTCGTCGGTCCACCTAGTGGGGGGTCTGCCAACACTGCGCTTACTGGTGCGGGGTCGCCACTCCAACACCTTGGGACCCCAACGACCATCAGCTCTTCGAACTATGTGTACGTAAATACATACATTACATAGATTGCTCAAATCATAATAACTCATATCCTTTTGGCTTTGGCGTAATCGGGTACAAATCATACCGTCTCCTTTCCGTCACGTGGGTAAACAGATAAAACCGTAATGTTCGTTTTTATTAGGCAGCAATCAACATATCGATCGTTTAAAGGACACGATACAAGATAGCGGCGTGTGTTCGGCGCGGGTGACACGCTCGAATCTCGATGCGCGAGAATAGGGCGCAGCGCGTGTCCTGCGAAGAACCCAACGGCCGCGATCGCCGCGGGCGCAACGTGTCTCACAGTTTAAATTGAACGTCAAGCTATCGATTTGCATAAATCACTGTGTTACTATTTTCAATTATTTGACCGGTATTATCTTGATAAACGGAATCCTTTTTAATCAGTAGTGCTGACCTCTGAACCTGTTCGCACGTTGTGTTGTTAGTATGAAAATATCGCAAGTACCACCAAGCTGCACATGCGATTAAAGTTTCACGATCTTTGATCAAGCGCAAAGCCTTGAAATTGAAATTGTAGAAAAATGACCAATATTATAAATGCGAAAGTGTGTTTATTTGTTGGTTTTACCTTCAATCACGCAGCAATCGAGCAACTGATCGACGTGATCCACAGGTATAGTTGAGGACTTGGAGAATGACATAATAAATATTATATGCTACCTTTTATCCCGGAAAAAAGAGGGTTCCCATGCAATTCCTGTAAACTTAATTCAACGTGGATGAAGTCGCGAGCTAAAGCTACCAGTCATATAAATTGCTTGTTACTGAATTTCAGATAAAGGTGGACCGTGGATACTTTAAATTCTTACTACCAAATCATACTTTCCAATCGGAATTGAAAATTTAGTGTCGATGAATCAGTCAGGAAATCAGCCGTAAAAAAAATCGAACTATGTTTCTTAATATAACAATACCCCGTTGTTTATATGAATAATAATGAGTAAGTACATACACGTAACTGTCGTCTGTGTTAATAATGATGTATTGATGCGCGTAGCATCGGACCAATCTTAAAATCTTGTCGACAAATGTTTCACTTGTGGTATGTCGACAGTATTGAGGGAAAGTTGACGATGTGAGTAATTTTTTATTGCTGCGATTCATTTATTTTATTTATCTGACATTCGAATTCCGTAAATTACGATCCCTTATTTTGACAAGAGGTAATATCTGCCAGCAGGTTTTGAGTGATAATGTGCATTTTAAGCGGGTTGTCGATCACGAGCTTTGCTAATGGCTCATTTTCATTGAGAGATAAATCAACCGATTCACCCCGTAGCGCGTAGACGTTTAGGTAGTGAAAAAAGAGGTGAAAATTCGACCGATTTTTTTGGTCCTAATATTAATTATTAAGGTACCTACCAAGTAAAATACATAGGTATATGGTGTACAACATATATGTACTTATTTTAAATAAAATATATAATTAAATATATATATGTATGTATTGTAAATATTCTTTTTGTGTTGACCAAATATTGATTTATCTAATAACATCATACCTACTCATCATGCATAGAATTATCGTTGCTCTAATTAAATTAATATTGAATTATAATTATTGGGTCGAACATTGTGCAGAACGAAGTCTAGCCACCTCTACTCAGGTAGATTAGGTCGAAAATAATCCCCTATAATCACCCCAACTCCACGTAGGTAGTCTTATCTGTTCCACCCAGTGAGTAAGAAAGCGCGAAGCCAGAGTTCCTGAAGGAAGCTGTCGACCGTAACCGTTGTTACGCTCCGGAATGTTTGAAAAGTCATGTTACTTTTAAGATGCTAGAACTCCAATTTTCGTAATTTATTCGAAAGCTTGGGATTTTCCGTGAGCGATTTATGTAAGCGGGCCACGGAGTCGAGCACAAGCGGCGCGGGAACAATGGCCCCTCTTGTAATACAAGCTCTCGAGCGGAGTCGCGCGACCACGCCTGTCTTTTCCGCGAACAACTTGACAGCTGATAAACGTGTACCTTATTAAAATATTTATGTATGCGACCCCTTCTGACGACGTCGTACATCGGATGATAACATAATTAAGACTCTGACACTTCTCTTCTCCGCTGTTATTTTTTAAGAACGGGACTTTAATTTAATTTAATTTTAAAATAGTTTTATTAATATTATTATAATTAATATACGAATTAAACTTGTGTAAAAAATGCATAACGTCACGGTTAGTGTGATTAATGGAAAATTATTAATAAATAATTACCAAATTGATTATTCTGTAGCAGTAGTAGATATACAGTATTATTCTTTAGTAGCATAGTTTATTACTAATAATAATAATAATAATAAACCGCCGTGTGGCACCGGCAGAACAGAATGTTGCCACCCCTTCCTATCCCGTGGGTGTCGTAAGAGGCGACTAAGGGAATTGGGGAACCAAATAACATCTAGGTTCCCCTAAACCGAGCGAGCTGGCTCTAAAACAGCCTCCTTGGGGACCTGAGTGGACCCCGAGTGACGTAACTGCCACTCACCCCCCACCCCCCTTTATGATGATGGACAAAGTTAACGAGAATGCGCGAACAGGGCCGCTGCCTGGGGGGCGCCAGGGCGCGTGTGGGACTGGCGCTGGACGTGACAGCATGCGGACCGCCAGTCACACCAGCCGGCCGCCACTACCATCTCGGCGGCCGGCCAATCCATCATCCCCACCAGAGGGCTTGGCACCGACAGGGTCCTCAAGGACCCAATCTTCGGAGCCCGCCGCTGGTGGAGTGCGCCGCATGAGATGGACATCTCAAATGAACAAGAATGTCATGCGTGCGTACTACAGGGCGACGGGAGGGGAAACCGGACGGACTGGCTACCGAGCGGCAATGTACCGCGAGTTCTTGCTGCTTGAGCCGAATCTGACTGTCACGGAACAAAACCTGGCAGACCGGGCTCGGTATATTCAGCGCTCGAACATCTTTAGCGCTACCGAGCTCGAACGGTTACGACGTGAGGCTGTTCCCGAGGTGACAACCCCAACCACAGAGCAAGTTGTCTCTCTGGCGGAACCTGTCCGCGAAGAGACCGACGCTATCGCGCAAGATTTGCCTGTGGAGGAGGACACGGAGGAAACAGTCTCCCTTGACATAGAGCGGATGGGAAGGATTTTAGAAGAGGCGATTTCGGAGATCCGGAGTGCTCCTCTAGAGATCCGTCCGCGGCTCTCCCGGCTCACATTAAATGTAGCGACGCGGGATGTCATTAAGGCCATAAACCAAATGCTGCCTCAATACCTTGAGCGCAGCACTGGCCTGGATGATACGGCTTCTGTTCTCTTTGGTGCGGCCTTAGCTGTTCACCGTTTCATGGGTGTCAAGACCCAGGAACGTGGACGCGCTACTCTAAGGCGCAGCACGGAACCAGCCTGGAAAAGGAGAATAGAACACCGTATCACCCTGGCCAGAGCTCTCATTGGCAGACTGCAGAGTTTCAGATCGGGCAACACTAGGCCAAGGATTGTGCGCTCCGTTAGAATAGCCTTTAATGGGCTCGGGGTGCGGCTAGATCAGCCCGATATAGCCCAAAAACTAACGGAGCGCATCGACGATCTGAAGCAGAAAATCGCTGCATGGGGGAACCGCATTCGACGATACTCGGAAAGAGTCGAGCGCTTTCAGCAAAATCGCCTCTTCTCGAGTGATCAGAAAAGGTTCTATAAAAAACTGGAGTGCCCAGCAGTCTGTTCTACCTCTCAGCGGCCGAGCCCGGCTGACCTCGTCGCCTTTTGGCGAAATGTATGGTCAAGAGAGGTGGAGCATGAGGAGGGCCCTTGGATTGCGGCGGTTGAGGAAGCATGTGCCTCAATAGAGCCGATGAACCCCGTTGCCATCTCTTCGGAGGATGTAGCTGGTGCGGTGCGCCGGGCCCCGAACTGGAAAAGTCCGGGACCCGATGGGCTGCATCACTACTGGTTGAAGGGTTTTTCGCTCTGCCATGCTACTTTGGCTCGACAATTCCAAGATGCTCTCGAGCAAAGGGCACTCCCGAGCCTTTTCACCACCGGGATCACTCATTTAGCTCCTAAGTCAACCGATACTGCTGACCCAGCTAAGTACCGCCCCATCACATGTCTTACTACCATCTATAAGACATTGACATCCGTTCTGAGCCTTAAGATTTCCCGTCACGTAGACGAGAACAACATCATGTCTGGGGCTCAGAACGGATGTCGGGGCGGTGGTCGTGGTACTAAGGAGCTCCTTCTCATCGACTCCGTCGCGGGCCAACTGGTCAAACGCAATCGCCGGAATTTCTCTGCCGCCTGGATTGACTATAAAAAGGCATTCGACTCGGTGCCCCATTCATGGCTCTTGAGGGTCCTTGAGCTGTACAAAGTCGATAGTACAGTTCGAGACTTCCTCGGAGAGTGTATGGGGCAATGGAGTACGATCCTTTGTCTCCATGGCGAGCGGTTGGCGGCTGCGGGTGACCGGATCAAGATACGGCGGGGTATCTTCCAGGGCGATTGTCTGAGTCCATTATGGTTTTGTCTGTCGCTGAACCCTCTCAGCTCTTTGCTGGAGAGTTCAGGGACAGGCTTTCAGTTTCGGAGAGGAGGAACAAAAGTGCCTCACCTTCTCTACATGGATGACCTCAAGCTGCTAGCACCCAATGCCACCCGCCTGAGGGAGTTGCTGAATATCACCACTGAGTTTAGCAACTCCATCAGGATGGAGCTTGGACTAGACAAGTGTGCGGTCTTACATGTGGAGAGGGGACAGGTTACTCATTCGGCCGAGATCAATCTCGAGCCATCCAACATCAGGACCCTCTCTGAAACTGAGTCATACCGGTATCTGGGTATGTCACAATCCGTGGGGGTGAAGGAGGCGGACGTGAAACAGTCAGTTTGCGAGGTCTTTTTTGGCCGCCTGACAAAAGTTTGTAAAAGCTATTTGTCGGGCGCCAATAAGGTCCGAGCATATAACGGCTGGGTCATGCCCGTTCTCATGTACACCTTTGGCGTACTCAGATGGACTCAGACCGAACTAGACGCACTGGATAGAAAAGTCCGCACGACTATGACTCTCTACCGCATGCACCACCCCAAATCGTCTGTTATGAGGTTGTATATACCCCGAAAGTGTGGTGGTCGAGGCGTATTAAGCGTCAAGACCATGCATAATCGGGAGATATCCAGCCTCAAAACCTACTTTGAGACGAAGAGGGAGTGTCCAATGCATAGAGACGTCATAGAATGTGATAAAGGACTCACTCCCCTATCTTTGGCCAAACTCGAGTGGCAGAAACCGGTGGTACTAAGCACCTCTGACCGGGAGACCGTATGGAAGGAGAGGGAGTTGCATGGACGCTTTTTTAAAGCTCTTAATGAGCCTCACGTAGATAAGAAAGCGTCCGTGCAATGGCTGCGCTTCGGTGACCTCTTTGGAGAAACCGAAGGTTTTGTGTGTGCAATACAAGATCAGGTGGTTAAGACGCGGAACTACCGAAAGTACATCTTGAAGGATGGCACTCACGACATCTGTCGAGCGTGTCGCCATCCCGGTGAGTCACTCAGGCATGTGCTTTCAGGATGTTCGGCTCTTGCTAACACTGAGTATCTGCACAGACATAACCAAGCGGCCAAAATCCTTCACCAAGAGCTTGCTCTGAAGTACGGTCTCCTGGATGAGAGAGTGCCGTACTATAGGTACACACCGGTGCCAGTACTCGAGAGTGACGGAGTCCGGCTCTATTGGGACCGGTCCGTCATCACGGACAGGACTATTCTTGCGAATAAGCCTGACATCGTGCTGATGAACCGGGCACAGTCGAGGGTGTTTTTAGTGGACATCACCATCCCACATGATGAAAACCTCGTGAGAGCGGAGACGGAGAAAAAACGAAAGTATCTAGATCTGGCTCACGAGGTTGCCAGCATGTGGCATGTGGAGTCCACTGAAATCATCCCAATCGTCATTTCTGCGAATGGGTTGATCCCAGTCAGCCTCGCTCACCATCTGAGGCGACTGGGGTTCCGTGGCAGTTCGCTCGCGGCCAAGATGCAGAAAGCGGTGTTGCTAGACTCGGCTAGGATAGTCCGTCGGTTTCTCAGCCTGTCGCCCTGACCCCCGGCCGTCTGGTCTCCCCTGCCGGGGTGTAATCCTCCGCCCGCTACAAGTATTTATCTATGTAATGTATGTGTAAGTTTATTATATGTGTATATATTTATGTTTATTATATTTCCCTTTGGTTTTATATGTATTTATATTGTACGCGGGTGTGAGAGTCAAGATATATAAACATAATAATAATAATAATAACCGCCGTGTGGCACCGGCAGAATAGAATAGTGAGTTGCTGAATATCACCACTGAGTTCAGTAACTCCATCAGGATGGAGCTTGGACTAGACAAGTGTGCGGTCTTACATGTGGAGAGGGGACAGGTTACTCATTCGGCCGAGATCAATCTCGAGCCATCTAACATCAGGACCCTCTCTGAAGCTGAGTCATACCGGTATCTGGGTATGTCACAATCCGTGGGGGTAAAGGAGGCGGACGTGAAACAGTCAGTTTGCGAGGTCTTTTTTGGCCGCCTGACAAAAGTTTGTAAAAGCTATTTGTCGGGCGCCAATAAGGTCCGAGCATATAACGGCTGGGTCATGCCCGTTCTCATGTACACCTTTGGCGTACTCAGATGGACTCAGACCGAACTAGACGCACTGGATAGAAAAGTCCACACGACTATGACTCTCTACCGCATGCACCACCCCAAATCGTCTGTTATGAGGTTGTATATACCCCGAAAGTGTGGTGGTCGAGGCGTATTAAGCGTGAAGACCATGCATAATCGGGAGATATCCAGCCTCAGAACCTACTTTGAGACGAAGAGGGAGTGTCCAATGCATAGAGATTAGAGACGTTATAGAATGTGACAACTTGGACTCACTCCCCTATCTTTGGCCAAACTCGAGTGGCAGAAACCGGTGGTACTAAGCACCTCTGACCGGGAGACCGTATGGAAGGAGAGGGAGTTGCACGGACGCTTTTTCAAGCTCTTAATGAGCCTCACGTAGATAAAAATGCGTCCGTGCAATGGCTGCGTTTCGGTGACCTCTTTGGGGAAACCGAAGGTTTTGTGTGTGCGATACAAGATCAGGTGGTTAAGACGCGGAACTACCGAAAGTACATCTTGAAGGATGGCACTCACGACATCTGTCGAGCGTGTCGCCATCCCGGTGAGTCACTCAGGCATGTGTTTTCAGGATGTTCGGCTCTTGCTAACACTGAGTATCTGCACAGACATAACCAAGCGGCCAAAATCCTTCACCAAGAGCTTGCTCTGAAGTACGGTCTCCTGGATGAGAGAGAGCCGTACTATAGGTACACACCGGTGCAAGTACTCGAGCGTGATGGAGTCCGGCTCTATTGGGACCGGTCCGTCATCACGGACAGGACTATTCTTGCGAATAAGCCTGACATCGTGCTGATGGACCGGGCACAGTCGAGGGTGTTTTTAGTGGACATCACCATCCCACATGATGAAAACCTCGTGAGAGCGGAGACAGAGAAAAAACGAAAGTATCTAGATCTGGCTCACGAGGTTGCTAGCATGTGGCATGTGGAGTCCACTGAAACCATCCCAATCGTCATTTCTGCGAATGGGTTGATCCCAGTCAGCCTCGCTCACTATCTGAGGCGACTGGGGTTCCGTGGCGGTTCGCTCGCGGCCAAGATGCAGAAAGCGGTGCTGCTAGACTCGGCTAGGATAGTCTGTCGGTTTCTCAGCCTGTCGCCCTGACCCCCGGCCGTCTGGTCTCCCCTGCCGGAGCGTAATCATCCGCCCGCTACAAGTATTTATTTATGTAATGTATGTTTAAGTTTATTATATGTGTATATATTTATGTTTATTATATTTCCCTTTGGCTTTATATGTATTTATTTTGTACGCGGGTGTGAGAGTCTAAATATATACGGATAATAATAATAATAGCCAAATTCAATAATGTTATATTAAAACGGTATGAGAATTATCTATGTTCGGAGTATCCCTGCATTATGAAATCAAAAATATAGAGATTCGTAGTAGAACCAGAATTGTCGACATGGCTCATCGAGTTACGAAACATAAGTAGTAAGTAAGGTAGTTTGAGGAAGTGATAGTCGTTGAGGGTTCTAAGAACTGGAGAGGCGACCACAGTCCACACCCACAGACTGGAAAGTGCATTATTGGTGGACCGAAGACATCAGCAGAGTCGCAGAAAGCCGCTGGCTACAGCCGGCAAAAGACCTAGGCGTGTTTAATTCTTATAAGAAAACTATATCCAGCCATCCATCCAGTGGGCATCTATCGTTTGACAAAGAAGAAGAAGAAGAAGATAATGTATAACGAAATAATTAAACAAAGGTAAAGTTGAAGACATGCCTCGCGTCGTTAAAATTGTTTAACTTTTTCTAACTAGACTTGAAACGACGCGACGAGGAAAGCAGTGCTAAATGTTTTTGCATCCCTATTTCTTACAACAGAAACCTGTGTGCATTTTTGTATAATAGAGAATTCTTATCATACTTGTGAAATTATCTTAGAAATATGCACACAGACCGGCCTCAGTCCAACCTCGGTCGCTAATTAAAGCAATCATAATTCTTAAACACAACGAGCATAATGTCTGCTTACAGTTAAATACCCCTCTTAAGCGTTATTAACTAAGTGACATTTCCGTAAATATCTTCTCCATGCGTTGTGCAATAAAACACATTTTATTTACTATGCCTCATTTCGTAAATGCTTGTTAGTTTCCTACTAATAATAATAAAAATATATATCTAGAGACACTGAGGTAATTGGAAGCAGAAAACCTTTTTTTTTACTTCAATTATTATTTGTATATTATGTTTAATTATTTATAAAGGTCCAATACATGTTATATTTACCTACTTAAAGATTTACATAATTGCTTACGGCCGAAATTAACTAGATCTTATCAAAAATCGATTAAAGGTCGACAATTTAATTCATACTTAATTACTTAGTAATAATTGAAATTGTAATACTACTAACTAGAAAATAATTACATAAACAAAATCATAATGACAATATTCTTCCTGTTGAATAATGATGTTATCGGCAGGTACATACATATATTTACATACCTATATACAGGTGGGCCAGACCAGGTGGATATAAAATTTTTTTAGATTGTAGACTTAAGGGGCCTACCAGGACCCGCAAGGAAAAAAAATCGGTTCCCACCCGATTACGAGAAAAAAAAATTAATTTAAAATTTTGGAATATCATTACCTTGACGAACTTTTGGCTCCCGCACAGATTCCCCGCTGCCGCCGTGGCCGAAATTTGGTAGGGAGGACATTAATCCTTTAATGATGAATGACGGTATCTACTTTTTAAGAGAAAGAACAATAAAACAATATTTTATTGTTCCGAATTTCGGCCACAGCGGAAGCCTATCTCCAGAAAGATTAGCCATCTGTGCGGGAGATATTAAAGTGCACAAGTGTATGCGCGAACGCAGGTGAACTCTCTGTTTCTTTACTCTCATAGCCCGATGGGACAGAAAATTCGACACGACTGGAGAGAGATTAGGCGAAGGACCAACAATCTTACGTGCTCTCCAAGGCACGGGGTGAAACAACGCCAACTTCCTAACTCCGGGCTAGTACTGAGAATTTCTTATCGGAAAACCCCAATACTTGGTATGGTCCGACCCGGGACTCAAACCCGGGACCTCGTCGGCCACAATCCAACCCGCTTCCCACTAGACCTACGAGGCAGTTAAAACTAAAGGACATACTGCAGTCTCCATAAACAATTAACATTTTTTTCAATAAGATCGTTATTTTCACGAATGAGGAACAAAGACTTTTGAAAAATCATAACTTTTATCCGGCACATTAACATACAATTTTTCTTTTAGCAATCAAAAGAACATAAATTGCTACAGTTTTTAAAAAATCACCAGTGCTATGAACCTCTTCTTTTATTTTTAATAGAATTTTAAAATTTTCTGTAGATTTTGGATGAACTTAATTTTCTTGAAATAATTTAAAATTTAATGCTCTTAAAACCACCAATCAGACTGGAATTGAGAACACAGTTATTAATTAGTTAGCAGCATCAGGGTTCAGTATAATAATGCATACCGATTTCTGATGAAACTGCCTAAATATTGCAGCGCATCGAGCATGTCTGCCGACGCAAGGGTCCCCGATTATTTCGCGATCATAAGAACTCGGGTTGCGGTCTTCTGGTCTCGCATTCGAAATTCCAAAAACGAAATCCTCAGTGCATGTTCTGAGGGCCTGGAAAATCCCATCGTAAGGTACTGGCTAGCCGTACATCGCGACAAAAATTGTAAGTAAGTTAAGACACCAATTCTGTATGCACGAGTCCAATTCTAGGTTAATTTTTGACCTGTACTTGGCAGTATGAAATATTTTTTTTTATACTTATACTTATATTTACTTATTATTCATTTTATTCATTTATTCATTTTGTTTTATGTTAGTGTTATGGGTAATTTTATAGCCTGAAATAAACGAATTATTATTATTATTATTAAGTAAAGATATTCCATAAAAAATTGCGGAAATTGTCACTGGAAAAAAAAAATTAAAAGTTCGTCAAGGTAATAATGATAATCCAAAATTTTAAATAATTTTTTTTTTCTCGTAATCGGGTGGGAACCGATTTTTTTCCTTGCGGGTGCTGATAGGCCTCTAAGTCAACAATCTAAAAAAAAATTTATATCCACCTGGCCTGGCCCACCCTGTATATATTTTGTGCACTATAATATCTCCCGCGCATGTCTTTGGAGATTGGCTATACCGTGGCCGAATTCGGTTGGGATGATATTATGAAAATTATAAAATTGATATGAAATACACGTATAAGTAGCTACCATCAACTTGTGTTTCTTCATATTATGCATTCTATACTTTTAAATCCAAATTAATATCTTCTCTAAATTAAGTAAGAACCTTTTTTGTTATGTTATGATTTCTATAAAGGTACCAAACCAGGTTAGGCGATTGCGCTATTGTTTGTTAGACGTTACGGCCCGAATATGGCAAGCACACCTGTTAAAGCTACCAGATAGCTAACTCAGAGTAACTAAGCCAACTTAGGAACATTATTTCATTTGTTTCTGACTCATAATTGCCCAGTAATAGCCGGTTAAATCCAAGCGTAGAATATGGAACGAACAAAAACTTGAATGTAAAGTTACGAAATACCTACGTTCACTAGACAATAGAAATAGGTACATGTAACTATAGCTACCTATATTCACTTTGCCAAGATTTAGTTTTTTTAGCTAACGTAAGTTTACAATGTTTACCATAAGGGCTATTGTGCACTGCTACGATCGGAATCTGAGAAAATACTCTTTACTTTATAGTGATTTCTCGGATTTGGATTAGACGCCGCTGTGCCACTGATTACGTCAGTTAGGTCTCCGTTAAAAATAAGTTCTCAATCACGATGGCGAACTTTTTACAGTGCACAAGATAATTTGCACAGTGCAAGCTTTTTCAAGTTGTCGACCGAGCGAAGCGAAGGTCTTTGAGTTAACTAGGGCGATTTGCACTTGTCCGTCCGTCCGTCCGTCCGTCCGTCCGTCTGTCAGAGCCTTATAACTTTTGAATTACTGAACGTAATTACTTCAAATTTAGATATAATATGTAAACCGATGGCCTCCAGCCGAAAATGGCTTAAAAAGTTATAAAAATCTTTATTTCAGGGGGGCTCTCATAGAAGCGAATGCGAAGTAAAAAAAAAAATATCGCGTTACATAAAATTGTTACGTATCATTTTAAAGATAATTTTGAACTGAGTACAAAAATAATTTTTTTTTAATTTTTCCCTTAAAATTGACGAAATGGGGGGCTTTCAAAGTGGCGATTTTATACGCTCGCTTGAAGACGCTCTCTAGAAAAATCCGCTATGGATTTTCAAACTGATTTTATGTTTTTAGGTCACTTATATCCTGTACTTGAACAACAAATACTAAAATTATATGAATATTATAAAGAAACGAGATTATTTAATTTTTAATGGGCGTCAGTAATTCATATAGCATCAACATAGCTTCACAATAATGCTAATAGATGGCGCAGTCAGTAACTATTCCCATGGAACTACGAGTTAAATTCAATGTTTGATAAATAATTCAATGTTTTCACTAACGTTCCCTAACCTTTACGGGCTACCTATAAGTTAGGTGATTGATGTTTTCTGTCAACTTATTTATCACGATCCTGTACGGGACACCTAAAAGGATATTGGGACGGATGTTAGGACTTAGGATTGTATTTAGGAGCTACCTACGTTAAGAGACTCCTACTTAGGGGATGATTTAGGTATGTTTGGTGAAAACGGGCATAATAATAATGTCAGTTTTGGTTATCATGTATCGATTGAATGAATAATCATGGGATACCGTTACCGCGAGGTCTCAGTTCGGGGCGAACCACTAGTATAAATATGTGTAAGATGAATGGAAGGAAAATGTATTTTTGTTTTTTTTTCGTAGGTCCAATTAGACCTACCGTCTTTCCAATTAGATTTTGTATAGTGCAGCATAATTTGAATAAATGAATGAAATACACTAGACTAGGTAGGCAATCATGTAAGTAAAGGGAATAAGGGTGTAGTTAAGTTGATGTCAAAAATTCAAAAGTAGGTACTTACAGGTACCCACAGTAAACGAAGCTGTCGCCATATTTCATGAGCGGCATGTCGGATCCATATGAGACTAGTGCACAGGCGGCATAAATGTCACAGTATAAATTGATATCAATGTTTGAATTGTAAGTATGGTAGGTACCTACCTACGCTTACCTAAAAGATTTGCTCTTACGCGTGTCTCTTTCAGTAAATTTATGCGATTCTGCGTGAAACACACGCTGCCTACACGCACGGGTATTGATCTAATACGAATATAAAACGTCTATCCAGAACTAATCTAAAAGTTAAGTAGTTCAATTTATTGTGTTGCCTAGAGCAACACAATGAATTGAACTACTTGAAGTAATCTTACCTAACTTGCAAAATGGGATAATAGGTCTGAGTTAGCAATTATATTTCATTTCATTCTCAGCAGAATCTGCTATGCGAACCGATGGACTACCATACACTACATGGGTCTTGACTTGTCATAAGAGCTACAACGAATTTTGAATTTGAATAAAGGGTAAAACTATTTCGAATGGGCTCAAAATTTTTGAGAACATGCATCACACTCACTAAACGGGTAACTTTCGGAAAAAAACACACAATATAAGGACTATTAAAACCCATAGTGGTTGGAGCCATCCTGTTATTATCTCGCAATTCATAAAAATCAGAGTTAAGGTTATTCCCAACTAACAAAATGGTCATAACATTTTAACCTTTTATGACTAATTCGTCCTATAAGTATCGTATATTAGCAAGTTTTAAAACGTGACGTTGTACAGGCGTCATGTATATTGCATTTATGTTTTAATGCAATTTGGTAATAAAATGTCCTCGTACAAACGTTTGTATGACATAGCTATAAAGCAATTTAATCGCAGAAAATAAACAGTCATACAAACGTTTTAGCCAGGACATTTTGGCTGGTATTACAACTTAAGTATAGCTATTATAACTTAACTTAAAAAGCTTTTATATCCGCAACTGTAAGACTAGTCATAATTTCGGTTTCTTATGAATGTTACATGGCAATAAAGTCATATAAATGTCATATCCGAAACCACTGTATGACTAAAAGCTAGTGCTTATGATTTGTTTGGTTCAAATCGTCAGAATTCTGACATTTTCAATAAACGCGACAGAGAGTGATGGTTCCGTACATAAACCGTAAAATTATGAAAGAAGAAAAAGAAAAAATTATGAAATTGATTAAAATTGATTAAAATTATGAAGAAGAAAAAATTTCTTTAAAGTTAATCACATCATACTAATATTATAAATGTGAAAGTTTGTGATGATGTAGGTATGTATGGATGGATGTTTGTTACTCTTTAACGCGACAAAGAATGAACCGATTTGGCTGAAATTTGGAATAGAGATAGCTCATACCCAGGATTAAAGCACATAGGTTACATTTTAACCCGAAAAATTAAAGAGTTCCCGCGGGAATTAAAAACCCTTAATCCAAGAGGACGAAGTCCATGGTAGTACCATGGTAGTACAAAATAAACCATAATTTGCTTCTTGATTATCTACTCGTTACAGATACATTCATCGCATGGATAATGATCATAAATAGCGAAATCTTTGCACTGCTGGCACCAAAAAAATTATAGTGAAGCAGCATTATGAAGGGGCATGAAGGTAATGTTTATTATCATCGAACATTTATCAATATTTACTCTAAAATTAAAACTACCTACTACATTAAAATTAAATTTATTCTAAAATTAAAACTAAAATAAAAATTAAATAAAATCTAAAACCCCATCGAAGCCACTGCAGTGTGGCATGGTACCCAAGATGCTGGCAGCATTACCCCTTTGGATGGCCAAGCTAATCCTTTGGGCAAGGTAGCTGCCAGCTCTTGGATCCCCGGTAGACTCGATCACCTTTTTAGTTAGCTCTACAAAAAGCGCTCGAGCCTCCGGGCCCCACGGCCCCAGGGTCTCTACACCAAAAGGCACAAATATGAAACCACTGTCAAGTTTTTCATATTTGCGCCTCTTAGCCTGTTCGGCGCTAGTAGCCGCTGCACCCGCCACAGAGGAGGTCGCATGGATGTGGGATGCAGCTAGAGTATCTACACAGCTGGCATCCCACACAAGCGACCTCCCTGTCCTCCAAGGAACAAGCGTCATACCATCAGGTCTCCTGCCATCACTACGTGCCAAACCAATAGGTTCTAATACAGCTGGCACGTGAGCAGTAGCAAGAGACCTGCGGATGATGTCGTTGAGGGCATTGTGGCGGGAGAAACGACCAGCGCTCTTCGAACAGGAGAGTCCGTGATGACCGTAAGCGTCGACGTGGTCACCGCAGTGGCAACGGTGAGGCTGGGTTATTTTGGCGCCGAGCCTAAGGCCAACTACCACTGCAAGAGTGGCGTGGTTTAAAAGAGTGCCTAGATTAGCAGAAGGGAGAGCATGGAGCCAGTGGCCGGATTCTTTCGCAGAGACAGCGAGAAGACGAGCACGGTCTTTAGAATTTGCTTCCATTAACATTGCGTCAAAAGTTTTTTTACAAATAATGTCATCCCACTGTCTCTGGGAAGGAAGAGAAACCGGCAATTGATTTGGGCTAATCGCTGACCATTCATTTCTTGCCTCTGCCAAGTACGACACCTCAATTGATCCCAAAGACTGGGATATAATTTTTTCAAAGAGAGTGTGTGTACTATAAACAGAGGAAAGAAAAGCTGGCAGTGAGACACTAGAAATTTTGCGGATTCCCAGACCTCCATACCTGATCGGAAGAGAAGCCTGGGCCCATTCTTGATCATCTATCGGACAATTTAAGATGTCAGATAGAATATTTTGTATAAAATTATCTAAATTTTCCAATAAATTATTAAATTTCCAAAGAGGTGAACATCTTAGGAAATAAGTAAATTTTGGAACAAATAAGCAGAATCGAATGATGGTCATTGCCATATGAGGATTAATATCGAAAAGGTGATGGGAAGTGTTTTTGAATTTAGAAATTAAGTCAGTAAAAAATTGAGGAACTGAGGCCTCTAGAACAGGTGCTCCTAGGAGGCGAAGTGACTCATCATTTAAAATTTTAATACCCGGAGCTAAAGTATTGAATTTATTTAATATGTGCAGTTTAGATTCCGCCGAAAAAGAATTAGGAATATAAATTTCACATTTATCAAAGTTAAGTTCCAAGCCAATAGTTTTAAATTTTGATATAATAATTTCTAAATCCTCCAAAACCGAATTCACTTCGCCGCCCAGGTTCCATCATCCAAATACCAAACATTGAATTTGGAATTTAGAGCCGAAATTATAGGGTGGATGGCCAAACTAAAAATAACTGGTCCAAGCGGATCCCCCTGCTGACAGCCGACAGCGGAGCTCAGAACATTCTTTTTGTGTACGAGCTTTGAAGGTTCCCGGTAGCACTGCGCCAAGTACGGGAAAAACTGTGGAAATTTATTTTTTACTTCTGAGAGGAGGACCCCCCGATCCACTGAATTGAAGGCATTCTTCACATCAATTTTAAGGAGTACCTCCTCCCGGGAGCTAAGGAGGAATGTGCGAGCAGCATGAACAGCTGCTTCACATCCCCCCTTTACCCCAAAGCCTAACTGAATTGGGACAAAATTAGAAGATATCAAAGGAAGAATTTTTTTACAGCAAATTTTGGAAACGACGCGCCGAATCGTTGAACCCACTGCTATGGGGCGAATACCACCATCCTTTTTTTTTAGGGCACATAAATTTGCTCCATATAAGGTTTTAGTTATTTCATGGGGAACTCGTCCAGATAGCATCAGGTTCACCAGATCAGTGATGGATTTCAGAAGGGTACCACCTACGTCAACGTTTGCACCACAAACTAAGTCTCTAAAGTGTTGTGGTGACAAACCATCGAGCCCTGCAGCGGAACCACTTCTGAAAGACATCAGAGCTCCCAGCACGTCATTTGTAGTGGCCTGAAAAAGAAAATCGTTATTTGTCGGTGGGTCTGGAAAAGAGGAATCAGGAGAAGGAGATGGGTGTTTAGAACGCAGTGCTTCCAGAGTCTCCGCTGTATCAGGGGCAATTGTGTCACTGGAGAATAAAAGTCGAGCCGCTCCCTTAAGGTCGCCGTCGCTTATTTTATTTTCAATAATTTTTTTTTATCATAATTATGTTTCAGACATTGATGAGATTGTGTATGTGTTACGTGTAGTGGATTAACTGTATGGTAGTATTGTAAATATTGCTGTCATTTATATTTATTAGCAGCATTATTATATTTTTGTTATTTGGCATGACAAAATGTTTAAGCATTGTGGATAAAGTTGGAAACCGACAATTATGACATTTTTCGACTTTGAAAAAATGTGTTTTTTGCCACGGCCATTTTAATTCTCTAAATAATTCAAAATCGCTTTTCTTAAGAAAATCGTCCACATCCAGAAAGGCCACGTCTATATTTTAAATCTAAAAAAAAAATAGTAGGTAGGTACTCGAAGGTACTTGATGCACAAAAATTTACATTTAGGTAAGTATACCATACCATAGAAACTATACCATACTATACCATAGAAATTGTTTGCAATTATTATTACTTTCTTAAAATACAATTGCGACTAAAACGTTAGGCGAGGTCTATAATATACCTATCTATGCAATATTTATATTCCCAAAAAAGTTTTGTTCTCTAAAATGTTCTGATAATGTAAAAGAACTATGTTTTGGAATGACAAAATGACGGATTACTAAAATGTTATAAGGGACTCTGTTAGGTTTGTAATGATGGCGTTCTTTAAGTTTTAACTCTTAAAAACGCAGTATTTATCGTATATAAGTATTTTATCTACTCCAGCGTCGAAAAGTTCCAATTTCGAATTTGACAGCTGAATCGAAATGAACCCTCTTTCGGTTTTGCTTCTCATTTCGATGCAGCTCGTTGTATGGGAGCTGAATCGAAATGGTTATCTTCTTAAAATAGGATACCTAAAGCTAAGGCTCTGAGTTCTGGCACTTGTGTACCTTTTCATACAACAGAGGCGCCACAGGCGGCTGGTGGCGGCTTACGGAGTTACTTTTTGTTGACAGAGGCGCCACAGGCGGCTGGTGGCGGCTTACGGAGTTATTTTTTGTTACTTTATTGAGCCTACGGCGTATTTTATTAATGATTTTATTTTCCTTGTCGTAGATAAAATCTTGTATGCAACTGAACGTAATTAGTCATTTTAATTCTCGTACTATACTATTTTGATACTCGGCAAGCCTCGTATCAAAAAACAGCACTCGAATTAAAATGACCCTCATTACGATGCAGTTGCATAAATAGCTATTGTAACTCATAATGGCATTATGAAGGAGTTTTTACTCTTAACACAGTAGTATTTATCGTATATAAGTATTTTGTAAATCATAATGGCATTATGACAAATAATAATTTATTTTTATTAAAGAAAAATATAATTAAATTAAAAAAAATCAAGGGGCATTTAAAATTTATTAATAACCCTAAAAAGTTGGTCGCAAAAGTGACATTCGCATTAAGTTTTCCTAACTTAAAAATAAACATTGTGAATATTGATTACACTGAAGTATAAAATATTAAATACATATTACTCTTTGGGTTTTAATTTTTTGAAGACGCCGAGCTACTCACAGACAATAGAATTTATTAATATTACTTACGATTGAAAGCGCTTCAAAACTGCATCAAAACGATTCATTGGTCAGACAAACGTCTGCGCTATGATAACTATACGACTAAATACTCATACAAATAATAAATTACAACACTACTATGACGAAATATACTTAAAATATTAATTTTATAACACCAAATTGACTAAACGTTTTTGCTTATGACTTTTGAATGACAGCTGTACGACTTTATAGCCATAGTAACTGCGCCAAAATCGCGTTGTATAAACGTTTGTATGACCATTGTATGACTTAATTGCATACCATTCAGTTATATCCAAAACGTTTGCAAAACTCTTATATGACTTATTTTTGCTAGTTGGGTTATCATTTCACATTTATTAAAATCAACGACTTACCTCCTGTGAGGTGGGACCTTAATACGTGGACAGTTCGTAGGTGTTAAGCATTATAATCGCGATTTACAATTGACAGAGCGTATTATTCTTTCATTGTATATTTTAACATCTGTTAACTTATTTGGTAACTATTTAACGCTTTCTCTACCTTCTTGTTGTAACATTGCATATATAGAAAACGGGGAGATGAAATTGTATAATTGCGGTCAATCCATTTTGGTGTCTTTGTGGACGGTTTACAAATTTTAGACTAAGATATCCATTTCAGGAGTTGGTATTTATGTATTATCTAGTAATAAGTAGTAGTAGTAGTGCAGCAGCGATAGCCTTGTGGTTAGGACTGTGGTCTCCTATTCGAGGTACTTTTCGGAGACATGTGCGTTTAAGCAATTATATATATCACTTGCTTCAACGGTGAAAGCTGCACATCTGAGAGTTCTCTATAATGTTCTCGAAGGTGTGTGAAGTCCGCCAATTTGCATTGGGCCAACGTTTCGGACTATGTCCTATAACCCTTCTCTGAGAGGAGACCTGCGCTCAGTAGTGAGCCGTTGACGGGTTACTAATGAATGAATGAAGAATAAGTAGTAGGAGTAAGTATCTTTGTTCCTGTAAGTTGTAAGAATGCTATTAAACTAAGTATATGGAGACAAGCTCGACAGCAGGTCTATGATTTCGTAGCGTGTTTATACTACAAAATATAATGAGGAGATCCGTATGAGAACCAAAGTTACAGACATATAAGTGATGGTTGTTGGGTCCCAAGGCGCTGGAGTGCGAGTGAGAGGACTCCGCACAAGAAAGGGTAATGTTGGCAGACCCCCACGAAATCGTCCAACGACATCAAACGAATCGCAAGGAGCCGCTGGACACAGGAGGCGCAAGACCGAGACGTGTGGAAGTCCAGCTGTGGATGTCTCCCAGTTCATAAAGAATAGATATTGAAATGTAAAAGTAAAGAATAGAACAAAATGTTTGAGTTTCGAACGGTGAGAAGATACAAGGTAAAAACCATTACATCCACAAAAGGAGTCCTCACACTTCCGTCTATAGTACCTACAACAGCTACACTTTAAATTGGAGTGCGTGAGATCCAATATACCGAATAATATGGGTACGCTGTATAATATGTCGATCTAAAGCCGTTACTGTACACTGTGTGTAAGTGTGTACCTACGAGTTCATACTGTCAGGGATTAGTGAATAGACATAGAAATAGAATTGCTAACTCTTTACATTAGACCAAAAAATCCTAGATGGCGTTATTGGAGTTGCAAATTATTGACCGAGCGAAGCGAGGTCTCTGAGTTAACTAGAGCGATTTGCACTTGTCCGTCCGTCCGTCCGTCCGTCTGTCAGAGCCTTATAACTTTTGAATTACTGAACGTAATTACTTCAAATTTAGATATAATATGTAAACCGATGGCCTTCAGCCGAAAATGGCTTAAAAAGTTATAAAAATCTTTATTTCAGGGGGGCTCTCATAGAAGCGAATGCGAAGTAAAAAAAAAAAATATCGCGTTACATAAAATTGTTACGTATCATTTTAAAGATAATTTTGAACTGAGTACAAAAATATTTTTTTTTTAATTTTTCCCTTAAAATTGACGAAATGGGGGGCTTTCAAAGTGGCGATTTTATACGCTCGCTTGAAGACGCTCTCTAGGAAAATCCGCTATGGATTTTCAAACTGATTTTATGTTTTTAGGTCACTTATATCCTGTACTTGAACAACAAATACTAAAATTATATGAATATTATAAAGAAACGAGATTATTTAATTTTTAATGTACATCAGTAATTCATATAGCATCAACATAGCTTCACAATAATGCTAATAGATGGCGCAGTCAGTAACTATTCCCATGGAACTACGAGTTACGACTAACGACCTATCCCAAAAACAGTTTTGCGTCGACCATTATTATTTAGTTACTTATTATAATACAATAATTGTATTGTAATTTTTTTTGTACCATATTATTCAATTAAAATTATTTTTTAGTTAAATATTGTATATTTTCTATTCGCGTCGATAGATGACGATTTGTACAGATGCCCGTAACCCGGTTTCACTCGTTAGTACCTACATAATAATTCAATGTTTTCACTAACGTTCCCTAACCTTTAC
Source organism: Oeneis ivallda (assembly GCA_029955525.1). NCBI lineage: Eukaryota > Metazoa > Arthropoda > Insecta > Lepidoptera > Nymphalidae > Oeneis > Oeneis ivallda. Next base: position 14,700,650 of record JARPMR010000002.1, on the reverse strand, counting down.
GGGCTACCTATAAGTTAGGTGATTGATGTTTTCTGTCAACTTATTTATCACGATCCTGTACGGGACACCTAAAAGGATATTGGGACGGATGTTAGGACTTAGGATTGTATTTAGGAGCTACCTACGTTAAGAGACTCCTACTTAGGGGATGATTTAGGTATGTTTGGTGAAAACGGGCATAATAATAATGTCAGTTTTGGTTATCATGTATCGATTGAATGAATAATCATGGGATACCGTTACCGCGAGGTCTCAGTTCGGGGCGAACCACTAGTTATTTACATGGGTATGAGGACCTGAAGAGTAAAATAGGCTATCCCGGAAAATCAAGGTGTTCCCACTGAGTTTTTTTACGCACGAGGCAGACGAAGTCGCGAGCATCAGCTAGTATTTTAATTTTTAATAACTAGAATTACGCAAGATTTGTTCTAATGTATGGCGTGAGTAATGTATACTTCTTTAACTAATCTCTGGTACTTTATCCTTCTGTGTACTGTGTAGACTCTATGTAGAGTGTAGTGTGTGGCGTGTACTGTGTAGCGGTGGCCGAGAGCCCGAGTCAGCTCCGGTCGAGCTGCGACAAGGGCTTAGGGCGTGCGACGGACCGTTCCAATTTACGGGTCACGAACGGAGCACTCGCGAGCCGACCTATCTGCTTTTCCTCTATAATTGAATCCACCGGCGTGGGAGAGTCGACATGGCGAAATAAAATAATCCATATCTGTACCATTGTTAATCTTACTTGTTATAACAATAAATTACTAAGATTTCCTTTATTGTTTACGAATAAATTTATTTCCGATTAGCATCCAAAATGCCTTTATAAAGTTCTGTAGACTATTTTATTATTGATACGAAAGATTTAATATTGTGAAGAAGTTATTCTTAGGTTTAGATCTCATTTACGTCTGAAAAGTATTTAAACAATGAAAGTAGATAGGTTTCAAATTCAATAGAGCACAGTACCTTCACTCGCTTAGGATTACAAATAAAAATAGAAAAATCCACATCGTATATAAATAGACCTAATATTTAAACGCTAATAATAATTAATAATAAATTACTTATACTAAGTAGAAATATACATAACTAGCTACATAACTAGATGCCCGCGACTTCGCCAGCATGGATTTAGTTTTTAAAAATCCCGCGGGAACTCTTTCATTATCCGAGATAAAAAGTAGCTCTCCCGGTCTGAGGAACCACTACTACATCCATTACTATACCCATGCTAAAAATCGCATCAATCCACTGTTCTGTTGCGACGTGATTGAAGGACAAACCAACAAACAAACACACTTTCACATTTATAATATCAGTAATGCTTTATTATAACACTTTTTATAATTGTCTAATTTTTTAACATACTTAACCAAAGACAAAATTACGTTTAGCTGTCATTTACGTTTTGTTATTCCACTGTCATTTGCGTTTTGTTATTCCATGTCAGATGCGTTTTTGTTATACCATACCACGTTTTATAGTGACTTGACGGAAACGCGGTCGAACGGGATAAAAAGTATCCTATGTCCGTCTCCTGGTTCTAAGCTACCTCTCCACCAATTTTCAGCCAAATCGGTTCATCCGTTCTTGAGTTATAAATAGTGTAACTAACACCACTTTCTTTTATATATATAGATTACATACGTGTACAAATTACAAACGGTGTATAAATAGTGTGTATATACATAGTTGTTTGTTGGTTAGTCTGTAGCCCTGTTGGCCTTAGACTAAATAATGTAGCTACCAGGTATAGATCGTAGTGTCGCACTGCTCAGACTCAATAGGTACATAAAAGAGACAGAATTATGTCAGATTTTTAGAGTCTGAGCAAAGCACTGAGCTCTATAATTAATCTATGATGGAACACTGGAGAGGTTGCCGTCATATTTTTTGAACCTACCTACTTGCTTGACGCGAGTGTCTAACCGTCTAACGAGTGTCTCTGGAACTAATTATATTGCAAATGGCGCGTCGACCTATTTAATTAATCTATGATTTCTTATGAATCACAGACAGACACTCGTATGTCAAATGTGGCGCTTCAAAATGCTGTCATTTGTATAGGGACAGCCAATTCAGTGTTAATCATAGATTAATTATAGAGATCAGTGGAGCCGAGTCAGAGCATGTCAGATCTCAGCCTAAGACTAAAATTCGAGTCTGGGTGTTTTATACATTCCAATAACTAGTGGTTCGCCCCGAACTGAGACCTCGCGGTAACGGTATTCCATGATTATTCATTCAATCGATACATGACGACCAAAACTGACATTATTATTATTATGCCCGTTTTCACCAAACATACCTAAATCATCCCCTATGTAGGAGTCTCTTTACGTAGGTAGCTCCAAAACACAATCCTAAGTCCTAACATCCGTCCCAATGTCCTTTTAGGTGTCCCGTACAGGATCGTGATAAAGAAGTTGACAGTAATCATCACCTAACTTATCATAGGTAGCCCGTAAAGGTTAGGGAACGTCAGTGAAAACATTGAATTATTATGTAGGTACTAACGAGTGAAAACGGGTTAGGGGCATCTGTACAAATCGTCATCTATCGACGCGAATAGAAAATATTATACAAAATGATATTTAACTAAAGAATAATTTTAATTGAATAATATGTTATTATATTATGTACCTAAATAATAATGGTCGACGCAAAACTGTTTTTGGGATAAATCGTAGTCGTAACTCCTAGTTCAATGGAATAGTTAACGACTGCGCCATCTATTAGCATTATTGTGAAGCTATGTGAAATTTACTGATGCTCATTAAAAATTAAATAATCTTGTTTCTTGAGAATATTCATATAATTTTAGTATTTGTTGTTCAAGTAAAGGATACAAGTGAAGTAAGAAAATAAGTACAACTTGAAAATATATAGAAAATTTTCCCAGGGAGCGTCTTCAAGCGAGCGTATTAAATCGCCACTTTGGAAGCCCCCCATTTCGTCAATTTTAAGAAAAAAATTAAAAAAAAAATATGGTTGTACTCTGTTCTAAATTGTCTTTAAAATGATACACAGAAAACCTATGAATCGCAAATAAAAAAAAATTTCTTCGCATTCGCTTCTATGAGAGCCCCCCTGAAATAAAGATTTTTATAACTTTTTAAGCCATTTTCGGCTGGAGGCCATCGGTTTACATATTATATCTAAATTTGAAGTAATTACGTTCAGTAATTCAAAAGTTATAAGGCTCTGACAGACGGACGGACGGACGGACGGACGGACGGACGGACGGACAAGTGCAAATCGCTCTAGTAAACTCAGAGACCTCGCTTCGCTCGGTCAATTATATTATTGGTCTGGCCTGATTTCTTGATTTTAATCGTTAAGTAGCGAACCCAAAACGTTGCAACTGTGAGACCTTTTAAATAGATCCGTGAAGCGAAAAAGTAGGTTTACGTGATTACCGATTTTATTTGAAAGTGCGTCGGCGTCGGCGCCGCTGAGGTGGCTGAGTCGCGGCACAGGTGCGCGGTGGCGGATCGCTACTCGATAACGCCAGGGTATTAAACCGAAATAAGTAGAAACTAAACACTCGTGCTTTATCCCGTAACGATTTACTGCTTGTCAGATTATCGCGAATCGGCATTTGTGGTGCAAGAATGCGTAACAAAACTTAATTAAGATACCTACGCTTTGGTAACACGCGACCAAGCTGCACTGCTGCAAGCTGTTAGTTTAAATTTTTTAATAGGTTTGTTTGGTATAGTATATAATTATAGGATAGTAAAAAAACTGAATTTCAAAGTAGTGGCCTATCAGCTTTCGGTCGGCATAAACATTCTTCAATTTATTTTGAGAGTTCTTAAAACTCGCTGTAAGAGCAACGCCAATGGTGCTACTGCTTAGTGCTTATAGTTGGGTAGCCGGTAACATTGAAAGTCATGCGGATTCGAAAATTTTGTATTCGAATTGATAGTTAAAAACATTATACGTTTAGCAAGAAAAGGGTAGAATTATTTTGCTATAATCCGCCAACAGAAAAAATCTGTATAATTTTTACACTACTCTCGACGCACGTTTCGCCCCGACACCGGAGCATCCTCAGGAGATGTTGACTCTACAACGATGCATTGTCTAGTGACGCTCGTGTCAATTGCGCGGTATTATATACCGTATTTCTACCCCCACTACTGTTGCCCCGCCCACTACCCCCCCCTTCAAACAAACGAAGCAGTGGTGAACTTGAGACGTTCACTTGTTCATTAAGTAATTTAAACTGAGTATTATTGTTATTTTTTATTATTTCTAATTGTTCCAACATGCTCAGTCGAAGCCCTTTATCACAGGTGTGTAAGATTTTGTATGAATGATCGGATGATAATTTGTGTCCACTATCAAGGAGATGTTTAGCAAAGTGAGACTTTTGGGGTTGGTTGTTCCTAACCGCAGCCATATGTTCTTTGTAGCGTGTTTCAAATTTACGACCCGTTTGACCAATATAAGTGGCTTTACAGTCTGAACATTCGAGTTTATAAATGCCCGATTTTTGTTTGTTGTTTAATTTATCTTTACCGTTGCAAATATTTTTAAGTGTATTATTTGTCCTAAATGCAACATGTATATCATGTGCTTTAAGTCTCTTCGCGATACGCTCCGACACTGTTCCAAAATAAGTTAAACTGGATTTGTATTTATTTATTTTATCAGGTGATGATGAATATAAATCCTGTTTTATCCGCATCAATTGTTGCTTTTTTATTATATTATTAACAATATTATTGTTGTAACCATTTGCCTGTGCCATGTGGTAAATTACTTTTAATTCTTTTAAGTAGTTTTCTTTTGTGAGTGGAATAGACAGCAACCTATGCACGTAACTGTGGAACGCTGCGAGTTTATGCTGCCACGGATGACAGGATGAAGCGGGTATGGTTGTGTCTGTGTATGTGGGTTTCCGGAAAATACCAAACTGATGTTTATTATTAGCACGAGTTATAGTAAGATCGAGGAAGCTTATAGAGTTATCTTGTTCTAATTCTGATTTGAATTTAATTTTCGGGTGTATATTGTTTAGATTTTTGACAAATGTGTCAAGTTGTCTGTCTGTCCCAGTCCAACATATAATTATATCATCTACATATCTATAGTAATACAGAATTTTGTTATTTTTGACAATATGTTTATTTTCAAAATCATCCATGAAGATATCAGCCATTAGGGGACTTAGTGGTGAGCCCATAGCTAATCCCTCTTTTTGTTGATAAAATTGGTCATTGAATTTGAAGTAGTTCTGTTTCATGCATATTTTGGTTAATTCTAATAATTCTGTTATTTCGTTGACATTTGTATGATTATTTTCCAACAATTTGGTTATGATGTTTAGGGTTTCGTTAACTGGGACATTGGTGAACAGACTGTCCACATCTAATGATATTAATTTACAATGGTCCGGTAATGTCAAATCTTTAATTTTATTGACTAGTTGGATACTATTTTTTAATGAATAAGACTGATTGAAGGATGTTTTTGATTTAATAACTTTGTTTAGCTCTTTTGCTAATAGATATGCAGGTGCGCCAATATATGAGACCACGGGACGGATTGGAATATTATTTTTGTGGATTTTTGGTAAGCCGTATAATGTAGGAGCATTAGTGTTCATTTGAATGACGTTGTGTTTTGATGTATTTTTTGGAAAAATGTGTTTTGATTTATTAACGGCTAGCCTAACTTCTGCTGTGTATTTATTAGTTGGGTCAGAGGATAACTTAGAGAATTCTTCTCCGGAGATAACCTCATTGACCTTATTTTGGTAGTCGATCCTCTTTAGGATAACAATCGCATTACCCTTATCGGCTTTTGAAATAATAAGATCATTATCTTTTAACGTTTTTTGTAAAGATTTATATATTTTGTTGTTTTTGTTTACGTGGTTGTTACTGTTGTTGTTATTGTTTGTGTTGTTGCTATTGTTATTATTATTACTTTTTGAATTGGAATTTAGAAGTGCAGCATTTGTTTTGATTTCATGAGCGATAATATTTTTGATAATATTATCTTTTTTGTTAAGGACCACAGCTAATTCAGATTCCATTGCCAGTGTTTCTAATGATTTTTGTGTATTATTATTAGGTATATTGTATTTTAAACCGTTGTCTAAAAGGCGTATTTCATTTTTAGGTATTATGATATCAGTTAGATTTTTAACTCGGGGATGAAATTGGTGACCCGGTACGTCTGTCATATTGTCTGTCGTATTGTTGTTCAATAACGTAGATTGGGAGGATTTATTAACAAGTGATTTTAATTTCTTTTGTTGGGAAAGGAATTTACTGTGGACTTCAATTGATGCTAAATCTCTCGCTTTTTGGTCTAGAAGATCGAATTCAATATTATGTAATTTGAAGGAAAGTTCAGAATAGAGTATTTTTAGATGTAGTTTTAAATTGTCCCTAACAGTGAACCAATGACGTGATTCTTCATTTAACCATACTTGTTGAGCTTTTTTTATTGCAATATTAGAAGCTCGACTGTGCGTGTTGGTCTTTAGATTAATGTAGTTTGGAATGACGTTTAAATGTTTGCATTGTTGGTTAAACCAAATGTTTTGAACCGCGACACGATGTAATTTAGTTAATTTGATGTAAAGTCTAGCCTGTACGGTCAAGCTCACCGATTTTAAATATTGGATAGAAGCAGGCGTTACTTTGCGGAAGTCCATGATTAGCAAGAAAAGGGTAGAATTATTTTGCTATAATCCGCCAACAGAAAAAATCTGTATAATTTTTACACTACTCTCGACGCACGTTTCGCCCCGACACCGGAGCATCCTCAGGAGATGTTGACTCTACAACGATGCATTGTCTAGTGACGCTCGTGTCAATTGCGCGGTATTATATACCGTATTTCTACCCCCACTACTGTTGCCCCGCCCACTACCCCCCCCCTTCAAACAAACGAAGCAGTGGTGAACTTGAGACGTTCACTTGTTCATTAAGTAATTTAAACTGAGTATTATTGTTATGTTTTATTATTTCTAATTGTTCCAACATGCTCAGTCGAAGCCCTTTATCACAGGTGTGTAAGATTTTGTATGAATGATCGGATGATAATTTGTGTCCACTATCAAGGAGATGTTTAGCAAAGTGAGACTTTTGGGGTTGGTTGTTCCTAACCGCAGCCATATGTTCTTTGTAGCGTGTTTCAAATTTACGACCCGTTTGACCAATATAAGTGGCTTTACAGTCCGTACAGGCTAGACTTTACATCAAATTAACTAAATTACATCGTGTCGCGGTTCAAAACATTTGGTTTAACCAACAATGCAAACATTTAAACGTCATTCCAAACTACATTAATCTAAAGACCAACACGCACAGTCGAGCTTCTAATATTGCAATAAAAAAAGCTCAACAAGTATGGTTAAATGAAGAATCACGTCATTGGTTCACTGTTAGGGACAATTTAAAACTACATCTAAAAATACTCTATTCTGAACTTTCCTTCAAATTACATAATATTGAATTCGATCTTCTAGACCAAAAAGCGAGAGATTTAGCATCAATTGAAGTCCACAGTAAATTCCTTTCCCAACAAAAGAAATTAAAATCACTTGTTAATAAATCCTCCCAATCTACGTTATTGAACAACAATACGACAGACAATATGACAGACGTACCGGGTCACCAATTTCATCCCCGAGTTAAAAATCTAACTGATATCATAATACCTAAAAATGAAATACGCCTTTTAGACAACGGTTTAAAATACAATATACCTAATAATAATACACAAAAATCATTAGAAACACTGGCAATGGAATCTGAATTAGCTGTGGTCCTTAACAAAAAAGATAATATTATCAAAAATATTATCGCTCATGAAATCAAAACAAATGCTGCACTTCTAAATTCCAATTCAAAAAGTAATAATAATAACAATAGCAACAACACAAACAATAACAACAACAGTAACAACCACGTAAACGAAAACAACAAAATATATAAATCTTTACAAAAAACGTTAAAAGATAATGATCTTATTATTTCAAAAGCCGATAAGGGTAATGCGATTGTTATCCTAAAGAGGATCGACTACCAAAATAAGGTCAATGAGGTTATCTCCGGAGAAGAATTCTCTAAGTTATCCTCTGACCCAACTAATAAATACACAGCAGAAGTTAGGCTAGCCGTTAATAAATCAAAACACATTTTTCCAAAAAATACATCAAAACACAACGTCATTCAAATGAACACTAATGCTCCTACATTATACGGCTTACCAAAAATCCACAAAAATAATATTCCAATCCGTCCCGTGGTCTCATATATTGGCGCACCTGCATATCTATTAGCAAAAGAGCTAAACAAAGTTATTAAATCAAAAACATCCTTCAATCAGTCTTATTCATTAAAAAATAGTATCCAACTAGTCAATAAAATTAAAGATTTGACATTACCGGACCATTGTAAATTAATATCATTAGATGTGGACAGTCTGTTCACCAATGTCCCAGTTAACGAAACCCTAAACATCATAACCAAATTGTTGGAAAATAATCATACAAATGTCAACGAAATAACAGAATTATTAGAATTAACCAAAATATGCATGAAACAGAACTACTTCAAATTCAATGACCAATTTTATCAACAAAAAGAGGGATTAGCTATGGGCTCACCACTAAGTCCCCTAATGGCTGATATCTTCATGGATGATTTTGAAAATAAACATATTGTCAAAAATAACAAAATTCTGTATTACTATAGATATGTAGATGATATAATTATATGTTGGACTGGGACAGACAGACAACTTGACACATTTGTCAAAAATCTAAACAATATACACCCGAAAATTAAATTCAAATCAGAATTAGAACAAGATAACTCTATAAGCTTCCTCGATCTTACTATAACTCGTGCTAATAATAAACATCAGTTTGGTATTTTCCGGAAACCCACATACACAGACACAACCATACCCGCTTCATCCTGTCATCCGTGGCAGCATAAACTCGCAGCGTTCCACAGTTACGTGCATAGGTTGCTGTCTATTCCACTCACAAAAGAAAACTACTTAAAAGAATTAAAAGTAATTTACCACATGGCACAGGCAAATGGTTACAACAATAATATTGTTAATAATATAATAAAAAAGCAACAATTGATGCGGATAAAACAGGATTTATATTCATCATCACCTGATAAAATAAATAAATACAAATCCAGTTTAACTTATTTTGGAACAGTGTCGGAGCGTATCGCGAAGAGACTTAAAGCACATGATATACATGTTGCATTTAGGACAAATAATACACTTAAAAATATTTGCAACGGTAAAGATAAATTAAACAACAAACAAAAATCGGGCATTTATAAACTCGAATGTTCAGACTGTAAAGCCACTTATATTGGTCAAACGGGTCGTAAATTTGAAACACGCTACAAAGAACATATGGCTGCGGTTAGGAACAACCAACCCCAAAAGTCTCACTTTGCTAAACATCTCCTTGATAGTGGACACAAATTATCATCCGATCATTCATACAAAATCTTACACACCTGTGATAAAGGGCTTCGACTGAGCATGTTGGAACAATTAGAAATAATAAAACATAACAATAATACTCAGTTTAAATTACTTAATGAACAAGTGAACGTCTCAAGTTCACCACTGCTTCGTTTGTTTGAAGGGGGGGGGGGGGGTAGTGGGCGGGGCAACAGTAGTGGGGGTAGAAATACGGTATATAATACCGCGCAATTGACACGAGCGTCACTAGACAATGCATCGTTGTAGAGTCAACATCTCCTGAGGATGCTCCGGTGTCGGGGCGAAACGTGCGTCGAGAGTAGTGTAAAAATTATACAGATTTTTTCTGTTGGCGGATTATAGCAAAATAATTCTACCCTTTTCTTGCTAATCATGGACTTCCGCAAAGTAACGCCTGCTTCTATCCAATATTTAAAATCGGTGAGCTTGACCGTACAGGCTAGACTTTACATCAAATTAACTAAATTACATCGTGTCGCGGTTCAAAACATTTGGTTTAACCAACAATGCAAACATTTAAACGTCATTCCAAACTACATTAATCTAAAGACCAACACGCACAGTCGAGCTTCTAATATTGCAATAAAAAAAGCTCAACAAGTATGGTTAAATGAAGAATCACGTCATTGGTTCACTGTTAGGGACAATTTAAAACTACATCTAAAAATACTCTATTCTGAACTTTCCTTCAAATTACATAATATTGAATTCGATCTTCTAGACCAAAAAGCGAGAGATTTAGCATCAATTGAAGTCCACAGTAAATTCCTTTCCCAACAAAAGAAATTAAAATCACTTGTTAATAAATCCTCCCAATCTACGTTATTGAACAACAATACGACAGACAATATGACAGACGTACCGGGTCACCAATTTCATCCCCGAGTTAAAAATCTAACTGATATCATAATACCTAAAAATGAAATACGCCTTTTAGACAACGGTTTAAAATACAATATACCTAATAATAATACACAAAAATCATTAGAAACACTGGCAATGGAATCTGAATTAGCTGTGGTCCTTAACAAAAAAGATAATATTATCAAAAATATTATCGCTCATGAAATCAAAACAAATGCTGCACTTCTAAATTCCAATTCAAAAAGTAATAATAATAACAATAGCAACAACACAAACAATAACAACAACAGTAACAACCACGTAAACGAAAACAACAAAATATATAAATCTTTACAAAAAACGTTAAAAGATAATGATCTTATTATTTCAAAAGCCGATAAGGGTAATGCGATTGTTATCCTAAAGAGGATCGACTACCAAAATAAGGTCAATGAGGTTATCTCCGGAGAAGAATTCTCTAAGTTATCCTCTGACCCAACTAATAAATACACAGCAGAAGTTAGGCTAGCCGTTAATAAATCAAAACACATTTTTCCAAAAAATACATCAAAACACAACGTCATTCAAATGAACACTAATGCTCCTACATTATACGGCTTACCAAAAATCCACAAAAATAATATTCCAATCCGTCCCGTGGTCTCATATATTGGCGCACCTGCATATCTATTAGCAAAAGAGCTAAACAAAGTTATTAAATCAAAAACATCCTTCAATCAGTCTTATTCATTAAAAAATAGTATCCAACTAGTCAATAAAATTAAAGATTTGACATTACCGGACCATTGTAAATTAATATCATTAGATGTGGACAGTCTGTTCACCAATGTCCCAGTTAACGAAACCCTAAACATCATAACCAAATTGTTGGAAAATAATCATACAAATGTCAACGAAATAACAGAATTAATAGAATTAACCAAAATATGCATGAAACAGAACTACTTCAAATTCAATGACCAATTTTATCAACAAAAAGAGGGATTAGCTATGGGCTCACCACTAAGTCCCCTAATGGCTGATATCTTCATGGATGATTTTGAAAATAAACATATTGTCAAAAATAACAAAATTCTGTATTACTATAGATATGTAGATGATATAATTATATGTTGGACTGGGACAGACAGACAACTTGACACATTTGTCAAAAATCTAAACAATATACACCCGAAAATTAAATTCAAATCAGAATTAGAACAAGATAACTCTATAAGCTTCCTCGATCTTACTATAACTCGTGCTAATAATAAACATCAGTTTGGTATTTTCCGGAAACCCACATACACAGACACAACCATACCCGCTTCATCCTGTCATCCGTGGCAGCATAAACTCGCAGCGTTCCACAGTTACGTGCATAGGTTGCTGTCTATTCCACTCACAAAAGAAAACTACTTAAAAGAATTAAAAGTAATTTACCACATGGCACAGGCAAATGGTTACAACAATAAAATTGTTAATAATATAATAAAAAAGCAACAATTGATGCGGATAAAACAGGATTTATATTCATCATCACCTGATAAAATAAATAAATACAAATCCAGTTTAACTTATTTTGGAACAGTGTCGGAGCGTATCGCGAAGAGACTTAAAGCACATGATATACATGTTGCATTTAGGACAAATAATACACTTAAAAATATTTGCAACGGTAAAGATAAATTAAACAACAAACAAAAATCGGGCATTTATAAACTCGAATGTTCAGACTGTAAAGCCACTTATATTGGTCAAACGGGTCGTAAATTTGAAACACGCTACAAAGAACATATGGCTGCGGTTAGGAACAACCAACCCCAAAAGTCTCACTTTGCTAAACATCTCCTTGATAGTGGACACAAATTATCATCCGATCATTCATACAAAATCTTACACACCTGTGATAAAGGGCTTCGACTGAGCATGTTGGAACAATTAGAAATAATAAAACATAACAATAATACTCAGTTTAAATTACTTAATGAACAAGTGAACGTCTCAAGTTCACCACTGCTTCGTTTGTTTGAAGGGGGGGGGGGGGGGGGGTAGTGGGCGGGGCAACAGTAGTGGGGGTAGAAATACGGTATATAATACCGCGCAATTGACACGAGCGTCACTAGACAATGCATCGTTGTAGAGTCAACATCTCCTGAGGATGCTCCGGTGTCGGGGCGAAACGTGCCTCGAGAGTAGTGTAAAAATTATACAGATTTTTTCTGTTGGCGGATTATAGCAAAATAATTCTACCCTTTTCTTGCTAATCATGGACTTCCGCAAAGTAACGCCTGCTTCTATCCAACATTATACGTTTATAATAAGCTATACTTAAAACTTTTTTTTTGGCTCAAACTCTTCCGGCCAAAAAAGTGGTTTTGTAATTTTTTCCTGAAAGAGTTAGAACTTTTCTATCGAATGCACTGAAAAAAATCAACATCCGCGATGACGGTAAAACATTTTTTAATTTATGAAAAAAAACTTTTTTTTCATTGCTTCGACTTTTCATATTAACGCATACCGAGCATAAGTTTATTCTATTCTAGTCTATAACGTTTAACTTTCAATTCGAACACAAAATTTTCCAATCCGCATGAGGGGACTTTCAATGTTACCGGCTTCCGGACTATTACTTATACAGGCAAAATCCTAGTAAATGTCAACCCTAACTCATAGTTTAATTACCTCCAAGCGCTACCTATTCAGGATATAATCTTGAAAATGACCATTTTTAAGGTTCCGTGCCAAAATGATAGTAGAACCTTTATGGTGCGAGTTCCTCCGTCTAAATTTCTAGAATGACCGAAATAGCCGAAAGTAGGGCTACTAGTTTAGAGGGTCATCATAATATGAAAGGACTCCATATTATGATAACCACCAAAACTTTGGATATCCTAAAGTGGACTTAGACTTGAAATTGATAAAAAAGCGTAGCTTGCGAAGCGAAAAATTGTTAGAGGTTTACGTCAGTAAATATAATAATACAGGAAAGATAAAACAATATCTCTTACTGCAGTAAGACTGCAAGTGACCTTCACAAACTTCAGCCGTAAAATAACAATAATTATTATGATGGGTATTAAATTAACCAACTAAGTATTCACACGGAACCTTCGGAGCGCGAGTCCGTCTCTTACTTTTCCGGTTTTATCCCTTAATTGTACCGTAGAAGCTTTTGCTCCAAATTTAGACATAACTCGCAACCGTATACGTTCTATGGCGATCACATTATAAGGCACATGAACCGCGATACGGCCGCACGAAAGGTTAAGGGCACACGGCACCACGTGGGAGGTGCCAGTTTAAGAAACCCGAGATCCTGTCTTGTTCACAAATGGCGTCCATATTCATTGCAACTTTGTCCTGCAACAGCAATATGCAGGTACTTTGTTCTACTAAATTACTCTAAAGTAACTTGTTTGTTTACGACGAACCTCAAACGATATTAAACTTAGCTGTTTAGTATAATATAACTAGGAAGTCAGAACAGTTTTATAAATGCGAAATACAAAATTTTAGATAGCTTGCACCCTGACGAAGAACATAGGGTAGGTACGTAGGTGGTACCTACTTTATTTTTATCACCGAAAATCAAACGGTTCCCACGGGATTTTAAAAATGTAAATCTGTGCAGACGTCAGCTTGTAGAAAAATATTGAACAAAATTGAAGTCTCTGCCGGTGTTTTTGAAATATCTGCCACTTTATGATTATTTCATCAACAACAAATAAATGTTTTATAAAATTTTGTCGGTCGGTCTGTTTGTTTCTTGAAACGGAATTAGAGCTTAGTAAGTTTAGTTTAGAGATTGTATGCCTATAATAGAATTAGTATCATCATCAGCTTAAAAGATAGAAGTATCATCTCTCATATCGTTGATCACGAATGTGCACGCCTAAGGCAACATTTACACAGTCAAATATCATGCGGGATGTTTTATATGGTGCGACGGCTAAGTAAAGCACGATTCGCGAAGGCGAGAATAGTGCATTACATGTGAGTTCGTAAGCACAGTCGTGCACACGAGCCAGTTTATTATCAGGCGTGATGCATTTGCCTCCGCTTGCGCTCAAGCCGCCTCGACACTTGCTCATAAGGGCCCACTTTACGGCAGAGATTAGTTATATAAGAAAGAAAGTTATGTATTAGAACCTATTGGTTTGGCACGTAGTGATGGCAAGAGACCTGATGGTATGACGCTTGTTCCTTGGAGGACAGGGAGGTCGCTTGTGTGGGATGCCACCTGTGTAGATACTCTAGCTGCTTCCCACATCCATGCGACTTCCTCTGTGGCGGGTGCAGCGGCTACTAGCGCCGAACAGGCTAAGAGGCGCAAATATGAAAAACTTGACAGTGGCTTCATATTTGTGCCTTTTGGCGTAGAGGCTTTTTTAGAGATATCGAAAAGAGTGATCGAGTCTACCAGGGATCCAAGAGCTGGCAGCTACCTTGGCCAAAGGATTAGCTTGGCCATCCAAAGGGGTATAATGCTGCCAGCATCTTGGGTACTATGCCACACTGCGGTGACTTGGATGGGGCTTTAGATTTTAATTCGTTTTTATTTTAGTTTTAATTTTAGAGTAAATTTAGGTTTAATATAGTATTGGATTTATGATTTCTTGTAAAAGTTTATTTCACTAAATAAAATTAGATATAGTTATATAAGTATACATAGCTAATACATTGCTAACGTCACAAATTAGAGACGCTCGCGTAAATATAGTTATTAAAGTACGTAATAGGTACTTATTTGTCTCAGATGTTACGCCTGATCTACCTGAATTCGTGAAACTACGTAAAAAGCATTTAAAACTCTTACGATTTTGTAAAAACTTTGTATTTTGATCCTTGTATCTAGTAAATATTAACTAATATGACGAACCAGAACAATTAAATACTTCGCCAATTTCTGCGATGAAATTTATACATACCTAACTGCAATCTTAATACTGCTATCCATGATCATTTTGAGAGTAATTTGATTAATTAAACAAAGAGTTATCAATCTATTTTTTCTTACTAATCTCTGTTTAAGGTGATGCCACACGACTCGGTGCGGTGCTGCAACATACAAAAGTCCATGGTATACCACACGATGCGTTGACAAGGCCGCCAAATAGCCAGGATTTTTAAATAAATATATTATACATATAAGCTTAGGAAACTGGCGGGACCATAAACATAGTATTCCTTACTACTTAAGGTAGTAAGGAAAGGAATACTATCTTTATGGGTGGGGCGCATAGTTCAAAGAAAAAAATTTAGGTTCGTTTGAAAGAAAATGTTTTCAGTTTCTTCATTAGTAAATTGCACCCATGCGAAGCCGGTTCGGGTACCTGTATATTGTTCTTCCTCTTTAATTATTTATGATTATGACGTTGAAAGGAAATGGGTAAAGTAAACAACTTATACAGTCTTCAAAAGTCGATGTTGTTTTGTTGTTGTAGTTTTGACTTTAATTTGATACATTCAATAATACGTCTATCGAGCTGATTTCAAATGTAAAGTACTTACGTGATAATGATAAAGGAAATTAAAACTTTTAGAAAACTAGGGAATATAAAAATTAAAAACGTACAAAAGGAAAACAAAATTCTTTAGCTATAATCCACCAAACCAGAAAAAAACAACCCTCGACAAATGTTAGAATCTCAATAGGTACTACATAGGAACAACGGAGCATCTCACAAAGGCACAACCCTCCAAAATACTCCGATACTGGAGCATCTTCAGGCGATGTTGACCCCACAATGCAGTGTAAAGATTTACTATAGAAAATATATCAGGTTCATGCTCTCTGACGCAGAGGTTTCATGCCACAAACATTAAAACCCTCTGCAACTCATTCTACAACTATAATATAGAAGAACGGCAGTGTATAGCGTGAACGACACATTGAGCATTGCAATCATACTATAAAATTTCGGTTTTTTTTTCGGCGGATTAAAGCAAAAGAATTTTGTTTTCCATGTGTGACATGGTATTCCGAAAAGTAACGTGATTCTATCCAATATAAAAAAGTGACAACATTTTTGATAATTACTAGATCAACTGAAGTGACAGTGAAAAAAAAATGAAAAAATAGCTCAACTGTGAGTAACATGACATTGACACGAATACAGTCCGAACTCTTGTTCAGTTTTATTTTAAAAAAAGGTGGTAATTGTGTTGTTTTATAAGAATAGACTTTGTTAAGACCATCGTGACAGTGTAAATGGAACTTTCCAATAAGTTAGAGGAAAGTCGGGTCGGTGCTATAATTTTCTCCATTGTTAAAACACAGTCAACAAATCCCGGCCTGTCTTGGTCAATTCACCGTAGTCCTAATTCCGATCGGTGATTTACAACTTGTTAATAATACGGCAAGTTCAAACCGCACACCCATAAATCAAGATCAAGACTGTAGCTTAAAAGGAACATATTGATTGTAATGCCTTGCTTTACGTGCTTCGAGGTAAGTATATGTAACAATTTTTTCTCGATGGCAATGCTTGAATTTATGATCACTATACAAGAGTTGATTGAATGTTGAGAGAATATACCAACCTTTTCTCCTTTTAAATTCCTGTCACATTCACCTTTCTTTTTCGAGTAATCAATTTGTAAGACAGAACTTTTGCTTTCTGCACTTCCATTAAGAAGAACTCTCGAAAATACAAATTCATTTTAGACTGATGAGTTAGGTTAGGTATGTTTCACGCACGGAAGTCATTACGAAAGTGACAGATTGCAGTAATAAATACAATTTTAACACGGTTAGATGTAAGGGATTACACGCGGGTATATATCTTTACGTGTATTCTTACCGTGTTCTGCTCGGACATAATTAGTAACGCAGGTGTAATTTGTTAGGTGATGGGCCTTCTGTCATAATGAGAGAGTTAATTTAAACTACTTAAATGTTGTGCCGTGTGCGACGTTTAGAGAGTATCTATTATAATTTATCAAACAAAGCACTGTGTTAGTTAATTGCTAAACATAATGGTACCTTGCTAGCCTCATTAAATTTATTTATACCTAAAGGTAGCCGGTAGGTATTTCAGATTTTTGTACTTGTATGTGTCATGTCTTCTTCTTCTTTATCAACCTTTAGACGTCCACTGC
This sequence comes from Oeneis ivallda, assembly GCA_029955525.1. Classification (NCBI taxonomy): domain Eukaryota; kingdom Metazoa; phylum Arthropoda; class Insecta; order Lepidoptera; family Nymphalidae; genus Oeneis; species Oeneis ivallda. The sequence continues at coordinate 14,683,196 of JARPMR010000002.1, read as the reverse complement.
TGGACATAGGTCTCCTGCATGTACCTCCAAAGGCTTCGGTCTTGCGCCGCCTGAATCCAGCGGCTCCCTGCATCTCGTTTGATGTCGTCGGTCCACCTAGTGGGGGGTCTGCCAACACTGCGCTTCCCGGTGCGGGGTCGCCACTCCAGCACCTTGGGCCCCCAACGACCATCAGCTCTTCGAACTATGTGTCCCACCCATTTCCACTTCAGTTTCGCGACTCGCTGAGCTATGTCGGTGACTTTCGTTCTCCTGCGGATCTCTTCATTCCTGATTTGATCTTGCAGGGATACCCCAAGCATAGCTCTCTCCATCATGTCACTCTCCCTTAAATACGAGTACACCCATGCAAAAAACCATCAGTTGCGCTGTTTTAAAAATATTGTTCTGTTACTGCGTGACTGAAGGACAAGCCTTCAGTCAAGTTGCAGTTACAGAAAAATATTTTTTAATTTACACTTGTTTATAATATGAGTAAGGATAGCTATTATAATAAAAGGAGCTATTATATAGCTATACCTAAGTATATCGGATTCATCAGAGGTTTACTATCTGTGTGTTGCTGTATGAACCTGCTCGTACGCAGTGACTCCCAGTTACGCGTACCTGTGCCCGAGATCGCTGAAGGTGGAACAATGAGCCGAGAGACGTGCGTGCGAGCTGAGGCGAGTGCAGGCCGCGGGGTCACTGATCTGACCTGTGCGTGGGCGCGCCCGTTTCCGCCCGCGAAACCAAATCATTGAGCCTATACACTACTAATCTTCGATATTGTACTTGCGACCGCAAACACATTAAGCAATTGCCACTGTATTGCTCTACGTCACAATTACCTAATGGTTCAATTTTATTTATTACTCTACTGTAAAAGCTGCAATTTTTCTGTAGCCTGTACCTACTGGTTAGTGGTTCCTAGATATTAATAACTGTTGTGCCGTTAGTCTCAGTTTTAGGATGACATAAATGGGCTCGCAAAAAAATCAATAGTGCGCAAACCAGCGTAATAATTATGTGGCGCAAAAATTTTACCCACCTCCTTTATTACCTATGGATAGGATTTTTTTCTAATTATTATGAGTTTTTGAAAATATTTATTTAAATTTTAATAAAAAAATCAAAATGAAAATATAAGTTTGAAATAGTATATTACACATCTAGGGCAGTAAAATAAGAAATGTCTCAGATCACATGTAATTGTTGTCCGAGGCGAAGCCGAGGTCAATAAACATGTGATCTGAGGCTTTCTTATTTACTGCCCGTGGTGTGTATACTATTTTTCTCCTCGACGGAGGCGGAAAGCGACATTTTCGTTTAGCGCAGCGGGAGGAAAATTGACACTTTCCGCCCGGAGGTGAGAAAAATATTATTAATCACTATGTACCTATTCCTGCATGTTCTCCATAATGTTCTCAGAGGTGTGTGAAGTCTTCCAATTTGCGTTGGGCCAGCGTGGTGGACTATATGGCCGATAACCATTTGGCCGAGATCTCTGAGAGGAGACCTGCGCTCAGTAGTGAGCCATGGGGTGCTGACGATGATGATGAAGTATTACAAAATGAAATCCGATTGCCTAAAAGGCGCTAAAAGTCAAAACACATCATCGCTAGCTTATATAAGTTATAGCGTAATTGCTTTAACTTTCAAAATTTTTTTACATTTATTATGATTTAATAGTTTTCTTTGATTATTTGATAAAATGATGTGATTAACTGAAGAAATAGGGTTTCTGCAGCATAATATTATAGATTATAGAAAATTTTATCTAAACTTTTTACTTATTATTAAAACCGTAACTGGGCGAATTATTGTACATTAAATTTATTTTTATAGGACGCTTTACTATCGATACTGAGCCCAAGACTGTTTTTTCTTGATTTGATCTGTCTGTCCATCTGTCTGTTTGTCTATGCGCGCATCACGCGGAAACTACTAAATGAATTTAAATGAAATTTGGTATAGTCGTAACTGATACCCCTGAACTTAAAGGATATTTTTATCTAACTAGCTACCATATAGGATAGTGGATGAAAGTTTTTATCGATTTTACTTCATAGAACCGAATTCTTCTTTATTTGAAAGTGTATTATACTATCAAAATTGTTTTGTTTAATTTTGATGAAGATCACTAATAATAAAATATTATCGAAAATAAATAATAATAAAATATTATCGAAGATAGAGGGCCCCAGATGTTTGTACCATTGTGCGACGCGGGCGAAACCGGGGTGAGTCAACTAGTTAAGGAATATTTTATTAAAATGTTCAAAGATGTACCCTACTTAGTATCAGAACGTACTAAAATTCAGAGATGATAATAATTAATTTAAAAATAATATGTAAAATCCTACAAAACAAAAAACCTTTTCAGCAAAGAAAATTAACTTTTACCTACATTCGATGATTAGAAAGATTTTCGGTTTCATTGTTCTCAGCCGGCACTTGCATTGTTCCGTGCTATCGGAACAATTAATAGTTTAAAACAATCGAATTAAGAGAGGCTCTGTTAGTTCACTCCATCTGCGTCAAGAGAGCACCGCACCGAAATATGTTTATCGGCCATCGTCGGATCGAACACTCGAAAATCCTCGTTGATGCTAACAACTATGGAGACCCTTTCTACAGTAAAGCCAAAAGGAAGGACTATGATGTGAGCAGTCTATGTATACGTATTTACGTACCTACGTTCCACCATAGTGCTTAATTTAATGAACGGACAGGTTACATTTTATATGAGCACAATCAGTATGTCGGATGTTACATTCAACTTTCCATAATCGGGTTACAGTTTTAAACTTTTTTTTAATTACTGGGATACATTTTAACACCAGGTTTCAGTCTAGTCTGACTCAACTCAAATTACTTGTGTGCGTTTTTGGGTCATATATTCGGACCTATAGTGAATTGTCTTCTTCTTTGCTATATTTATGGTCCGGGAGCCGGTTACACTAAGACTCGATGAATTCGATAGAAATATTCGTACTTTTTCAAAAATAAAGAGTCAGTTTCCACAGTTGTAATATATTGCCAAGTTACAAAAAACCTATTTGCATACACATGTAGGCAACTACAATGGTTGAATTAATTACAGGTTCTTTTTTTTCGTATGAATTAATGATAGCTTTATATTATAAATATGAGAGTAGGTACAGGGTTTCCATATGTACAATTTTAACAAGTTTCTATGTAAATAATAATAATTTATTAAGCTCAAATAAATTAAAGCTTTTGTGTTTATCAAAGAAATCTTAAAAATAACATAAAGAAGCTGTAATAGAAAAATTCAAATCATAGTAATTTTTAAACTGAAGTGGGCCACCAACCCGAAGAACTTAGGGTCTCAATTTGCTCGAGAGGCAAACTCGCACCGGAAAACGCACAAGAGGCACGAGACCGTGTTCTGTGGTGATCCTTGCAAGAGACTTCATGTTCATTAAAAGACGTCTATTGATACGATGGTTGAGACGAAGACGAGTGCTTTCAAAATTAAAATAATATTCAAATAATTTCATTTTTTTCAATATATAATGAGCAATCTTAATATGAGTTATTGTTTTAGGTTGTTGTTATACACACATAATCTTCAATATTGGATGTGATGACTTGATAATCATTAAATTATTACATAATAAATAGCCAATATAGTACCTAATTGTTCAAAACAAAATACGGCTACATTTTATTAATCGTTAGTTATCTATCTTTATAATTTGTAGACCTCATATTCTCATACCTATGTTTTGCTCTTCTGTTTGTATACGTAAATGAGTTCAACGCGCACGCGGTTACTTTAAAAGCCAATTTTTTTATAATTTATTGTTATATTTTATTAATCGATAACCTAAGATAAATAAGTTCTTACCTGCTCGCTTATGAGGTAAAAGAGGGTTTCATTGGAAGGGGTATGGCAGTTATAATACAGGAAATCAATTTCCACACGACATCGTATCGGTAATCGGATCGCTAATATATCGCTTCGCGAAACGTCGTTGGTATCGTAACAGCCATATCTACTCCTACTAGACCAGACCTTTTATAATGAAAAACAAACTGTCAATAATAGTTAGTGAAAATAACATTTTCGTACCACTTGCTCAAAAAAGTGACATTCTGTGCCACAAAAAGCGAACATAACAATAGTCATTTTTAATCTGTTAAAAACAGGGATAGAAAATTGTACTGAATTTTATTCATCCTCTAGGGGGAGAATGTGATTTCAATTTGGAAAACTTTGTCTTAGTCTTGGGTGAACTTAAATCCCTCGCTACACTCAGGACTCGTCTTAAATCCCTCGCTTCGCTCGTGATTTCAGTTTTTAACACCCTCGCTACGCTCGGGAGTAAACCTCGGGTCCTTCGTTACGCTCGCGATTTAAATCGTCACCCGCGACAGAAGACACTGCTTTATCCCCTTGGTTAATAATCTACTATATACCTAGTTTAACTAGCATTTTCCCGCGACATAAACGCGGCCAGTTAGGTAGGTAATTAAAAATCCCGTAAGTATCCATTGTTGTGACGGGATAAAGTAATCTATGCCAATCTTCAGGTGCTCAACTATGTAAAATATTACGGCTATCCATTTCTCCGTTGCTGCGTGATTGAAGGACAAACCAACAAACAAACATACCTACTTTCGCATATCACAAAACCGTACAACTAAGTCGATCTTGACGAAACGTACAGAGATAGCTTTCATAAGTGCGACGTGTACTACTTTTAATCCTAGGAAATAAAAAAAATACCCGAGGGACATTAAAAACCCTAAATCTACCCGGACTAAACTAGCGGCACGTTATGATGGCCGGTTTGACACATTACAATAGTGATGTGGAATGTCAATTTATTCTCGAACAAAAAACAATTAAGTTTTGTTTTTGTACCTGATTAAATAGGTTTAATAAAACAAAAATGTATATGTTTATTTAATTTATTTGAACGAACTGAATATTTGAATGAAAATGAATATACATACTTTATATGCACACAAGAAAAAAAAACAAACAAACAAACATGTCTTCAGATAGCATCGGCATCAAAGCTATCGATGCCTACGACTGGTTTTGCTCGTTTTCTCTTTTTTGGTGTGTGAAGTTTATTTTCTTCTGTGCCAGTCTCGCCATATTTTTTTTTAGTTATCCGTCTAACAGTTCGTTGTCCAATATTAAGCGCATCAGCTACGCGTTCAACCACTGACGTTATAGGTAAAATTGGCCCTCCATTTTGAGCTTCACGATCGAAATAGTTACGAAGGCGTATTACGAACTCACGTGTCTGACTATTTAGAACAGTTCTCTGCGTACGTTCGGTCATATCGACGAAATCCACAACAAAGGGCTTGAACAGAGTCCAAATTAACGAGCAAGGGTCAACAGTAATGCAGTATCAATATTTGAAATCCAAAGCCAGGTCAAAACTATATCACAATCGCATTGCACTGAGAGTTTATACTTTTCGAAGCAACGTCAATTCGAAACTGCTTTGTTTTGCATTGAGCATTGACGCGAGTTTGCCGGAGGTAGTAGTTGTGCTAGCCAGCGATCCTATGTGACGATCGTATTAGATACCATTTTTAAAAATTTTCAATTTAGAAAACCAAATGTCGAGTTGTGGTATATATCATATAAAAATAAAAATTTTACCTTTTGTATGAAACAGCTGATATTTTTTTGCGATTTCAGAGGTTTGTCCACATAGTGAAAATTGTTCATATTCACAAGTACATTCACCCCTTAAATGGTGCAAACTGATTTTTCTACACTTGTATACATTTTAGAAATCAATTTAATAAATAAATTTTGAGTCCTAAACCTAAAACTACATTCGATAAAATTTATGAATCTCTGCACATCACTATCGTCAATAAAGTAATACAATTATTTCCTTCAAAGTCGTTATCAATTAATACGGAACTTCATGAGCGGACAAACGTCAAACCGGCCATCATAGCGTGCCGCTAGTGTAAGTGGCTGGCGATCATCTGGTGTGTTTTGTAGTATGAAGTAGTAGCAAAAGCGCCGTCAAGATGCTCATTGGCATTAATTTTTTCTGAGTCTGATGCGTGATAAATTTAGACACAGTTGCAACCTGCTCGTCGAGGTTGAGGAAATGCGGGCGATCCCAACTTAGTACTTACACCTGCAAAGCAGAATTTTTTATGTGACAGTGATAATTTAATATAAAAAATTAATTTTAAAAAACTTCTTCAAGCACCCGCGGCACTACAAAGTAGGTATATCTATAATTTATTGTTGATATTTTAAAAACTACTTGACAACATAAAAGAATTAAAGACCCTTTTAAACATAAAAGAATTTTCCAAATCGGTACAGGCGTCTTCGAGTAATCGGTGAACTTACATAAAATAAAAATAAAAAAGATTCCGACGAATTGAGAACTTCCTCCTTTTTTGAAGTCGGTTAATAATTATCATCATAATAATTTTAAAATAACAAATGTAAACCATTACCATTTAAATGGTTATTATGGTTTTGTTAATTTAAACTGTATATTAATATACTGTTTGTACTTATATATTTACTAACTGAAATCAGCTTTATTGAACTGTTTCGATATGGACATTATTCTATGGATAGTAAATAACCCACTGAAATTGCAGAGCCCTCTGGAGGCCTAGTACCTTTTATCATAATATATTCATTAGGTACCATCTCGGAGCAACCTTGTTCTGATATTATTATAACACCTGTGTAAAGCTAAAAAAACTACTACTACTTGCATCGAAATCGGATATGTAGCTTTTCATGGTTCGCGTTTAATTTTTTTATTGTATGACCAAGAACAAAGGTACTTATACATTTTTTTAGCCTCGAACTAAATAAGTCTTCGCTGCGTTCGGGCGTAGGTACAATAGCACATTATTGTCGAGGCTCGGAATAAAGCAATTTATGGACGAGTAACATTGGAAGGCCGAGGCGAAGCCGAGGACTTCCAAGTGATTTTAAAAGGACGAGGCGCTAGCCGAGACCTTTTTAAGTAAACGAGGCCATGAATTGCTATTTCGGCCGAGGCTTATATAGTACTTTTCTCTAATTTGCGAGGAAACAACAAAAAAATAATTAAAGAAACACTGTTTTATTTCATGTTAAATGTTATAGTACAATTTGTACAGTTATGAAATGATAATTGTATACTTTTGCCAGGTAAGTTAACATGTTGAATACTTCATCCGATTCCGAATCCATTTTTATTTCAGAACAAGAAATATATTGTAAAAGAAAACACTAGTCACAAATAATTCTTTACCTCCAATTAAACCACGCTCTTTTTGTTCCATTAAAAAAAAATTCATTCTTATTTTTTTAAATTGTATAACTCAGCGAAAGAAATGCACATTTAAAACACCTAATCACAGAGGAGAAACACCTAATAGAGGAAAGTGTACATTTTAAAAACCTCGTACCTGTCCAGCAATTTACATTATTGTCCTGTTACGTAATTGCTGGCGCCACGCCAGCAATGAGCCAATTGACGTTTCGTTTTTTTAAATAAAGAAGCGATTTCCGAGCAAATTTGAGAAAATATAATATCTCGTTAGTCGTTACATCGCATCGTACATTATGGGTCGTCGTATATTATATGGGTTACTTTGACCCGTTAATATTGTACATCAGCTGTAGGTACGTTCTACGTAACGAGAGGATTTTTCATTCATATATAACATAATATCTAATCATAGCTTTCACTCAAGCGAAGTTCAGTCAACCAGACTTAATATTCATATTCAATTGTTTACATTGATATTTATTAAACTGTTATTGTATGAACATTTGATAAGACGTAACTAATTGTGGTATATGATTCAAGCGTCTATATTCAAAAGAACTTTCATATGCTTTCATTGTAAGCGTTTACACTCCAATATTTTTTGGCACCAGCCCATTGTATGCAAATGAAGAAATGAATGTTTTCACTGCAACAAATCACGAGTAACGGTTCCCTAAGTGAAGATTTGTCGGGCAATAATAATTATCTTGACTTGTAACAGTTTTACACGCTTTGGTCACCATAATATAAGTATAGACATTAGACATATTACCTACGTAAAGATACAAAAGTTAAACATAGTTACTAAATACATATAATATATGCACAACAATCAGATATTTAAGTGAATTTATGAATTAATAGAGTTTGTGGCTATTTAAAAAAGCAAGAGTTGAGTATTAGGTACACATACTTGGTTATGGATGAGATAGATAGGTTATATATAGGTAGGTATACCAAACCTGCAGTATATGTCTAATATATAAAATTCTCGTGTCGCGGTGTTTGTTACCAAACTCCTCCGAAACGGCTGGACCGATTTTTATGTAATTTTTTGTGCATATCGGATAGGTCTGAGAATCGGCCACATCTATTTTTCATACCCCTAAATGATAAGGGTGACCCTCACCCCTAAATATTTTTGCTGGCGGTACGAAGTTCGCTGGGTCAGCTAGTCTTTTCGAGCTCCCTGGCTCAGTGGTTAGCTCTGTTGTCTTACAACTGGGAGGTCTCGGGTTCGATTCCCGGCGGGGTCAATTTGGGAATTTATAATTTCTGAATTTTCTCTGGTCTGGTGTGGTGGGAGGCTTTGGCCGTGGCTAGTTACCACCCTACCGTCAAAGACGTGCCGCCAAGCGATTTAGCGTTCCGGCATGATGGCGTGTAGAAACCGATTAGGGGTATAGGTTGAATGTTCACTGTCATACCCCTTCCAAGTTAGCCCGCTACCATCTTAGACTGCATCGTCACTTACCATCAGGTGAGATCGCCAGTCAAGGACTAGCTTGTCATCGAATAAGTAATAAAAAAATAAATAGTCTAATATTTAAAATTCTTATGTCGCGGTGTTTGTTACCAAACTCCTCCAAAACGGCTGGACCGATTTTTATGAAGTTTTGTGTGCATACATCATCTATCTAACATCTATTTTTCATACCCCTAAATGATAAGGGTGACCCACCCCTAAATATTTTTGTTGGCGGTACGAAGTTCGCTGGGTCAGCTAGTATATTATATTTAATACTTAGTATAATGTAAACTTGTAAGTATTATATTGTTGATACATGGGTTGTTATACCTAGGAGTTTTTAGGATTTTATTGCGGTATATGAACCAGTGGTAGACTCACCGACGATTCAAAAGCACTTGTAAAAAAGTTTATTTGAATAAAAAACATTTCTATTCTATTCTATGTGGTTTTTGACTTAGCCATCCCCGTTTCCGGCTCTTCACTAACATTGTTTAATCTTTATGAATTTTGTTGCTTACCTATACTTATTTTTTTAAACCATTTGGTTATTCAACAGACATACCTACAACAGACGTACTTCCTGCCTACTTCAATTAAAAATTATTGCCGACACGATGTCAGTCCCGTATCTAAGGTTTCATCGTAGATTCTTTCAAATCTGACGCTGCGATAAGTGAAAGAAATCATAATTTCGTCAACCGAAAGTGAAGCTGTAAAGTAGTGCGCTGGTAGCAGGCGCGGCGCGCGCGGGCTGGGCACTGGGCAGTGACCAGCGTTGATTCAATTAGCGATTGGCGATTGCGCTCACTTGTCGCCGGCCGGCGGCCGCTCCACAGCCGCAGCGCGGCGCTCGCCACTCCGCACTCCGCACTCCGCACCACTTGCACTATCTGGATTCTGCTACGCTTAGAGATGCGCTGCTTTTCGTATAGTCGATTGCATCACTAAAGTTAAACCATTTTTTATTTGATTTCACGATTTCATCGGCGTTTAGGTTTATTGAAAATCTCGCGCAAAGTCTCTGTTTTTCCAGGATCTCAACTATGGGTTCCTATAGAAATAATCACATTGAATCCGTTGCTGCGGGATGGAAGGATAAACCAACAACACATTCGTATTTAAAATGTTAATAGGGCAGAGGAGATTTTACTAGGGATATTCAGGTTTCATTCCACTATAATAGTATACTAGCGGCCAGCCCCAGCCAGCTTCGCTGAGCTTCGCACGTGTAGTAGAGCATATTACGCCTATGCTTTGCAAAGTCCTTGAAATGTTCCCTAAGTTACATTGATTATAAAAGAAGTATCGCTCGGTTCATAATATAGCAATATCAACGTGGCGCAGGGGTGGTCCCATCATCGCCATCGTGTTGAAATCCGCGTATTAATTTTGGCGCGCGTTCGTTTTTATTTTGCGATAACTCCTAAGATATGTATTTAAATTGTACGGTGTAAAGCATTATCATAATGTGCATAGAATGCTTATGGTAACTAACGTATTTAAGTTAGTAAGAATTGTATCCGCCTAAATAGATTTTCAATTACCGCATTGACCATTTTTTTAGAAGTTAAATGGGTATAGTAAGCTATGCTTAAAAGATAGATACGAGTATATATGCCATCCCGGAATTTTCTATAAAGACTTATCCCACCGTACCACCACCATAAATTGTTTTGTTATATCTCAAAGGGATTAGGCAGCGTTTTCGATGAAAGCTCCCAAGCGGCTTCAATTTTTCCGACATTGTCAACAATTATCGTCATATTTCAACGAATTTACACAAAACCTTAACAAATTATACACTAAAAACCGCATGAAAATCCGTTCGGTAGTTTTTGAGTTTATCGCGAACAGACAGACAGACAGACAGACGCGGTGGAGGACTTTGTTTTATAATATGTACTGATAACTTATATACCTACCTACCTACTTTTAAATCAAGAGTGAATAATTAGAAAGAAAATAATAATTTATAGAACAGTCAATTAAGTTTGATTTAGAGATAATGCACAACTGAATAAGCATCGCAATCGGATTGTCATATTAATGGTATTTACGACGGAGCTTATTCAATGTCAAGCAATCCGGTACAGTCGCATCACTAAGTCTCAGTCGATATGCCGATCCGATGATACGATCTACTTCACCGCTCGAGTCAATGTCGTGATGTATTAAGCTCTGATCTAAAAACTAAATGGACGATGTTTTTAGGATACCATTAGTGGGCCTTTATTGTTTAGATTCGTTGCCATGAAAATTACTCGCTATTTGGTTCGTTCAATTGCGTCGATTTGTGTAAAATGTTGAGGAACACTTTTCTCAGAACAGTCACGTTTTTACTGTCATCATAATTTCGAAGCAAGATTTATTGTCGTGTGGCCATAATTAAGCTATATTTTTTACTTAAAAATTAGAATGATAAACTCCGGACTAATATATTAAAAAATGCGTTAACTGGTCTAATAAATAATTAAGTTGTCTCATCTGGTTGCAAGTAAATTTAACTTCTTTTGTTGCATCTAACAGAGATTGATGCTGGCTCTATTTTTTAAAGCTTAGGATTTTTAACGGTTCAAGATTATTCTTAGGTATTTATCTATCTGTCTCCATTATCCGATTTAACTTTTTTTAGACTTGATCTAGAGAAGGCTAAATTATACTGTTAATATCTGTCCATAATATTTTATCAGAGTTTTTCATAGGTTACAACTAACAATACGATCTGGTAATTTATCATCATTTTAGTCTCGCTGATTGACGTCCACAGCTGGAAATAGATCTCCCAAAAGGATAGCCACACCATCTTGTCTCGGTTAAAATCATCAGTGTGTGTGAGGTTTTTTGCACCATTCATGCACCTTCTTTAGCATCTTCACCCAACGTAGAGCTTCTAGAGCTTCCCATAGCAACCCATTATGTCCCGTCTTATTTTATTCCGACTTCAGTTGTAGCATGTACAATTGGGTGTCATTATTATTGTCAACGTCAACTAGTATGATGCCCACCATTTTAAGGAATGATCAAGGATTTTCATTTCCGCAGAAATTCTTTAATTTTCCGGGATAAAATGTAGCCAGTGTGCTAATCTGATGTATCTAGGCTATTAAATTGTCAAATTTATTCAAAAAAATCCGTCCAGTATGTTTTGCGTGAAAGAGTAACAAACATCCTCACATTTCGCATTTATAATTATTATAATATTAGTAGGAAGGAAGTAGGATAGTAATTAGTTGGATATTGAGTTTTAATATTCTTTTATTTCACCAAATATCTACGTACCATATAAAACTTCATCATTGTGGAGAGCTGTGTTCGAGATAGGTATATATCATCCGTATTTCCTCGTTTTCATGTTAATTTTGTATAAATAGGAAGCAACACCAAAGCGTTCTTCTTTCTTTCTTTCTTCTTCTGGGCTGGTTTCCACACGTAAACCGTGATGGTCTGTTGTGAGTGACCATCAAAGCATTTTTCCTTCGCTAAATTATATTCAACCAACGCAAAATCTTTTCCATTGATTGATTACTCTTCCCACTATTTGAACATTTATTACCAATACTGACAAAAATAAGCCATTACGAACCTGTAATAAAGATAATAGCTCAATAGCAGCACAAAGAGCGAAGGTGTAATTTACTTTTTGAGCAGGTTGTTGGGGACCTCGCGGCACGTGAGGCTGAGAGCACAGTGGGCGGAACATTTTGACTTTTGGTAATTACATTCAGACACCTTAGACGGACGTATGGATGGAATAGGCAATTACGTTTCATCATAAAATATATCGTACTAAATTTTTGTCTAACAATTTGAGCCAAACATTTTGTTAACCTCACATCATAATTATGCAGACATACCCACGCCCAGATCAGAGATATTGTATCTAAGTTCTTTTTTACAAACACTTTAATTACTCCCATAATTTGCCTTTGTTTTAATACTGTAATATGATATGTTTAGTATAGCTACCTAAGTATATCACATGTTTATTTTTTAATACCATTGTGTGCGTTAATTGCACATAGATATTACGAATGTAATCAGTTGCGTATTTTGTTAAGTGTACAGACAATCCAACATAGGTAAAATAGCTCAGCTGCACTAATTAGGGCGAGCGAAGCGAGCCCTATTTTAGTGAAATCCACAACCTGAGCATTTTTGTGGTACACTTTACTGAAAAACTATCACGCCTATAGATTTGTGCTTTAACACAGTAATTTAACTTCATATCCAAATGTGTTTTCAGTCAAAAAAATATAATTTTATAATCATTAAAAAATGAACATTAATAATTTTGTATTCATTGGATAGAATGTTAGTGTACTACTAACGCCATCTGTTAGACAATCAAAGAGTTAACATCGCTGCAACAGAACTAAACTTAATATTCAAATACATCGTAGTTAATCTAATTAATACTAGATGACACCACTAGAATCAGGTTGTAAAATAACGGCGGGGTTTTGACGGGAAAGCGCTTTCCCGTTATTAACTGTTAAGTACACTGAGTGTGGCGCCATATTCCCGAATGGGAAAAGATAAAAAAATATATATAAAAACAACGCGAGCCCTCACAAAGCTCAGCTTTTTGCTAGTATAATTTAATCTTCACCGTCTTTAATTCATTAAATTGCAAGCAAAACTGAGACATTTATGAACAAGTGTGGGAGAAAGCACCAATAAGTTCGCAAATTGGTTTGCGACAAAAATCCGCATTCACTGATGGCCTTCACATATTGTGTGAAAACATTCGTAGTGTACACGAATGTTTTCCGTGCATGTGAGAGACCGAGGTAACCCAGGTAACACATATTTATATTTATCGTCTCCGTTCCGCCATGGGTAAAAAAACCACAAATTTCATTGTGGATAGCGCTTCGATCGCCTTTGTTTCACAATGCGAACAATAGAAAAGGTCACTGTGAAATCGTTTCAACTTTTTAGTTCTTAAAAATCACTTTCACCATAAAATATAGGTATAAGAGTGCCTTAATTTAGGTTAAGATACCGAATGTGCAAGGATGAAGATTTTAGCTCCCAAACGTTTTAATGAGGTGTCTTGGTGGTAGGTATAGATTTAATACATTACACTTATGAATTAATATTCGAGAAAGAACGTTTTTCAGTAGTGCTTGGCTGCCCGCCATTTCGTCGACACGGATTTAGGTAGGCCTTTAAAACCGGCTTTCAAACGTCGAGATCGATTTAGCGGTTAGGTCATGAAACTATTATGAACAATTTTATTTTTATGCTGCTAGTAAATATTTCCAAGATATTTATATTATCTTGATCATTCCTTACACAATCTTCCATCTGCTTGTCACAAAACAAATCAAACTAGATTCATCCGATCCGAAGATTAGCTGGAAAAATAGAGAGACAGAAAAATATACTAAAAACGAAATAACTACTATATCGACACGGGTCTAGTAGGAGCTAGGAGTCCCGTGACGTCATCTGGGCTCGGACACGAAAGTTAATGAGTTCCGTCGATGTGAAAACCTAAAGTTCACTCTTTCCAAAATTTGGCTTGGACAAAAGGCAGGTACTTACGGCGTTACCGGAGAGATGTCCAAGCTCGGTGACTGACTGACTTTTCAGGCGTATTTTCAAGCGTCGATGATGATACCCATGTAGCTGGATGGATGATTGTTCGTAAGAGTTTAGTAATGGCACATGCACAACACAAAACAGCGAGATGTTTCAATATTCACCGCGGTGATGAAAGGTTAAAAAAAAAGTCCGAAATGAAATAGGTTTTCAATATACAGCACACAGCTAGGTCCGCTGATGTCCTTAGTCGATGCCAACTGGGTTGGCCACCGGAGACTCCCCGAGATCCGATAAGTGACCGTATATGCTCACGACGAACGAGCTCTGCGATTCGTCCAAACCAAAGGAACGAGTACATGAATGGAAGCGAATGGTTTGGAACAGATTATTATAAAAATATAGATAGCGCGAAGAGCGTACAACTACCGCTTTTATACGTGATCTGCGATAGCTGATAAAGTGGGTAAGTACGAGTTCCTAGTAGCTATTTGCCTTGGCTGTTAGTTGAACCATTGTCCCTTGTTTGGTCAGCCAATAGTAAAAGACTTGTCGTCCCTAAAAATCGTGGGGCCAACCGTAGAAAAGCTCACCACTACCATATTCCAACCAATTGCTACTGCTGGCTTCAAAACCCAAACGGAAATTGGTACTAGGGGTATAACGATAGCTACTATAATTAAATGATTTAAGTGATATATTTCAAGCACTTATTTAATAAACATCGTGTGGCCAAATAATAGAAATGGAACAATGCAAGCTGATTGTATTCATACTCGCAGTTGGGAGTGTGGCATGATCATAAGCAATACGCGCAAGCACGATTCACGTGTTCAGGGGGCTAAGAGTGATATATTTTAAACGTGTATAACCTTGACTATTGAATCGCTTCCAAACCTGCAATGATAATAATAAGTGGATCAAATGATGCAAACGAGGCGATTTAGGGAACAATTGCAAATAAATCGTGCACCGGCCACAGTGGCTGCGGGCACGGCGCGACCATTGGCCACCGGCGACAGCACGAGTGGCCGCGAGTGATAGGTATCTGCATCAATACCTACTAAACAAACAGCTCAATAGGTTGTTCATTCATTCATTTCAACTACTGACCTCTATAATTAATCTATGATTAACACTGGACTGGCTGTCCTATACAAATTACAGCTTAAATTATGGATCAATTTGAAGCGCCAAATTTGAAATACGAGTGTCTCTGGAACTAATATTATAGGGATACAGGAAGTTCCGAAAAGTGTTCAGTTGATACTATCGCCTATTGTGCCTGTGACGGAAAGATAATAATTTCACGGCTAACTGTCCACAAGAGCGTGGGTTTCCCGCAGCAGAATCTCCTGGTCTGATGTACAGCAGTTGCCCGTCTAGGAGTACTAATAAATACATTTGATGACATTACATGTACTCACTCAATATACGCTAGCTGTGGTACAATAATAAGTAGATCGTGTACCGTCGCTTTGGCAATTGGGAACATGATCATCGCCCGCGAGCACCCGCACGACCCGTGTAGCCTCTGGCCGCTGCTGGCAAGAACACACGGTAACGATACCCCTATACCCTAATATCTATTACAATTGCCTCGTTGGTCGAGTGGTTAACATGTTCGACTGCGGATTACGAGGTCTTGTATTCGATTTACTGGTCCGGCCAAAATTGTACTGGGGTTTTCTGTAAAGAGATTCCCAGATATAAAGGTGGCAATGTGTCACTTCACTCACCCCGTGCCTAACGAGAGCATGTAAAGCCGTCGGTTCTGGGCCAGTTCTCTCTCCAGTCGTGTCTGATTTTCGTGCCATCAGACTATGAGAGTGAGGGAACAGAGTGTCAACTGCACTCTCTGTTCTCTCACTCTCATAGTCCGAGATATTATAGTGCACAAGTGTGTTTGCACGAACACATGCAAAACAAACAATGGCATTCCGAACCAGTGGTTGATTCACTTGATATATTCGAAAGCACCTTATATAAAAGTTTATTTGAATAAAAAATATTTTTCTCAAATTTGCTCGGAAATCGCTTCTTTATTTAAAAAAAACGAAACGTCAATTGGCTCATTGCTGGCGTGGCGCCAGCAATTACGTAACAGGACAATAATGTAAATTGCTGGACAGGTACGAGGTTTTTAAAATGTACACTTTCCTCTATTAGGTGTTTTTCCTCTGTGATTAGGTGTTTTAAATGTGTATTTCTTTCGCTGAGTTATACAATTTAAAACAAGTGCGAGTCGGGCCTCGCTCTTTTAGGGTTCCGTCAAAAAAAATAATTAAAAGATTTTCATCTACCCACCTACCTACCCATTTTAATTTGATTTTTTTAATTTAATTTAATTTTTATTATTTGTTGTTATAGCGGCAATAGAAATACATAATATGTGAAAATTTCATCTGTCTATCTATTACGGTTTACGAGATACAGCCCGCTGACAGACGGACGGACGGACGGACGGACGGACGGACGGACGGACGGACGGACGGACGGACGGACAGCGTAGGCTTAGTAATAGGGTCCCGTTGGTACCCTTTGGGTACGGAACCCTAAAAATAAGAATGATTTTTTTTTAAATGGAACAAAAAGAGCGTGGTTTAATTGGAGGTAAAGAATTATTGGTGACTGGTGTTTTCTTTTACAATATATTTCTTGTTCTGAAATAAAAATGGATTCGGAATCGGATGAAGAATTAATGGACTTTACACCACCAGATATGGCGGAAGAAGCTAAAATTCTATCAGAAAATCTTTTACCACCAAAATCTAAAGAAAAATATGAAAAGGCTTATGAGACTTCATTCAATAGAAAACCGGAAAAAAGACAAATTCGTTTTCAGAAAATGTCCTTATGGCCTATTTTAACGAATTGAGTAAAAACAAAAGACCATCTACATTGTGGTGTGAATACTCAAAGCTAAAAACTACATTACGTTTAAAAGAAAATGTAACTGTACTAATTGTACTATAACATTTAACATGAAATAAAACAGTGTTTCTTTAATTATTTTTTTGTTGTTTCCTCGCAAATTAGAGAAAAGTACTATATATTTATAAGCCTCGGCCGAAATAGCAATTCATGGCCTCGTTTACTTAAAAAGGCCTCGGCTAGCGCCTCGTCCTTTTAAAATCACTTGGAAGTCCTCGGCTTCGCCTCGGCCTTCCAATGTTACTCGTCCATAAATTGCTTTATTCCGAGCCTCGACAATAATGTACTATTATTCTATTTATTCTATTCCATTCTATGCGTGTACGTAGTAAATAAATCTATAATTATAAAAATCTCGTGTCACGATGTATGTTCGGGATAAACTCGAAACTACTGAACCGATTTTGATCAAACTTAGTAACTATCTGTAATTTGGTCGTACTTAAAAGATTGGATAGTTTTTATCTTAATTATTGACATCAATATTTGTTATTGCAAAATAAAATATGTTACATGTTACATGCGGTTGTCTAGATTCTAGATTGTGTTATAATTTTGCATTAAGTACTGATATTATAAATGCGGAAATGTGTTTGTTCGTTGCTCTGTTGCAGTAGTGGTAGTACACCCATTACTATACAGTAATGGGTGTATTAGTGGGTCCTCAGACCGGAAGAGCAACTTTTTATCTCGATAATCAAAGAGTTCCCGCGGGATTTATAAAAACTAAATCCATGCGGACGAAGTCGCGGGCATAAGCTAGTAAATTATAATTTACAATAAGTACATATTAATATACCTATGTCCTATGGAACATGAAACTGATTCAGCAAGAATACACACTACATTTTGCTACACAGTAAATTCAGGGGGAAGAGTTTCAGGGAGGCCGGAGGAGGGTAGATACGCAGGCCGCGGAAAAAGAAATCGCGGGACCTGATACCTATCAATGATCGTATCTCTTTCTCTACCTATATTAGGTACTATATTAGGTATTTAAAGATATTACTTTTTCCCTGAATTAGGAACACATAGCTTATTCTTCATTCTCGATAGTTTCTGAGAATTAAAACAAAGAATACCACTTATTTATAGCCACTATGTTACAGACACCGAAAGACTGAATACCAGACGGTCATTAAAAGGTTTTTGGAAATCTAAGTTATGTAGGTAAATCTTACATGTATATAAGTTGCCTTATTTAACAATAATAATAATATGTAGCCTAACATTTTAGTTTCGTTTATCTGCCTTATAAATATTATTTAAATTAATGGTAATTAAAAAATTGATTAGGTAAGATATTTTAAACATTTTAGATCAAACGACAGCCGCAGCGTGTTTTGTTCTTTGTCGGCTTTTGTGAATCTCTAGCTCGTTTTTTAATACGTACCACAGAAATGTCGCCCCTGACTGTTATTCTAAAAGATTTATTGGCAAAAAGTAATTTCTGTGACAAAATCGTTTCTTTTGGAACGTAGTTCCTTATCGCGCGGTGCGGAAGGGGGCTAGACGGATCGACACTTTTTTGAATGTGAATTATAAGTTATAAAAAATTAGGGAAAAATTCCACATGTAGAAATTATTTAAAATAAAATTGAAAATAGAAAATTCGGTCTGTCGAGCTGGGATTCGTACCATCGACCTTTGGCTGTTTGGCGACTGTGGAAACCACAAAGCTACGGAGATATAATATTGTAGTGTGAAAATGTTGAACACAGTGCCAAATTAATTAATCGAAAGGAACTTCGTTCCATCCGGGTGTCCCTTGACACCTCTCAAGTTTATTTATTTTTTACTTTATTGCACAACGCACTGATGTGAAAAGGCAGGCTAAATCTATATATATAAAAGAAAGTGGTGTTAGTTACACTATTTATAACTCAAGAACGGATGAACCGATTTGGCTCAAAATTGGTGGAGAGGTAGCTTAGAACCAGGAGACGGACATAGGATACTTTTTATCCCGTTCGACCGCGTTTCCGTCAAGTCAATATAAAACCTGGTATAACAAAAATGCATCTGACATGGCATAATGAAATCTGAAAAAACGAAAATGACAGTGGAAGAACAAAACGTAGATAAATGACAGCTACACTAGCGGCACGCTATGATGGCCGGTTTGACGTTTGTCCGCTCATGAAGTTCCGTATTAATTGATAACGACTTTGAAGGAAATAATTGTATTACTTTATTGACGATAGTGATGTGCAGAGATTCATAAATTTTATCGAATGTAGTTTTAGGTTTAGGACTCAAAATTTATTTATTAAATTGATTTCTAAAATGTATACAAGTGTAGAAAAATCAGTTTGCACCATTTAAGGGGTGAATGTACTTGTGAATATGAACAATTTTCACTATGTGGACAAACCTCTGAAATCGCAAAAAAATATCAGCTGTTTCATACAAAAGGTAAAATTTTTATTTTTATATGATATATACCACAACTCGGCATTTGGTTTTCTAAATTGAAAATTTTTAAAAATGGAATCTAATACGATCGTCACATAGGATCGCTGGCTAGCACAACTACTACCTCCGGCAAACTCGCGTCAATGCTCAATGCAAAACAAAGCAGTTTCGAATTAACGTTGCTTCGAAAAGTATAAACTGTCAGTGCAATGCGATTGTGATATAGTTTTGACCTGGCTTTGGATTTCAAATATTGATACTGCATTACTGTTGACCCTTGCTCGTTAATTTGGACTCTGTTCAAGCCCTTTGTTGTGGATTTCGTCGATATGACCGAACGTACGCAGAGAACTGTTCTAAATAGTCAGACACGTGAGTTCGTAATACGCCTTCGTAACTATTTCGATCGTGAAGCTCAAAATGGAGGGCCAATTTTACCTATAACGTCAGTGGTTGAACGCGTAGCTGATGCGCTTAATATTGGACAACGAACTGTGACGGATAACTAAAAAAAAATATGGCGAGACTGGCACAGAAGAAAATAAACTTCACACACCAAAAAAGAGAAAACGAGCAAAACCAGTCGTAGGCATCGATAGCTTTGATGCCGATGCTATCCGAAGACATGTTTACGGCTACTATTTACAGAAGGAGTATCCAACAAGAAAAAAGTTGGTGCATTCACTGAAGGAAGCTGGATTATTCTTCGGTGGGGAAAGTTCTTTAACGAAGATTTTGAAGACCATTGGATTTCGATACAAAAAATGTAACAAACGCAAAATATTGATGGAAAGATTTGATATAGCGATGGCAAGGTATACTTTTTTACGGCAAGTGAAAGAAATCAAAAATTGGCAAAATGTTGTGTTCTTGGATGAAACATGGCTTAATGCTAACCATACTGTAGGCCGTTCTTGGAACGATGACACAGCAGCATCTACTTCCAAAGTTCCTGTAGGAAAAGGATCGCGACTTATAATTTGTCACGCCGGAACCATCAACGGGTTTGTCGAAGGTTCTCTCATGGCTTTTGCGTCAAAAACCACTGGAGACTATCATGAAGACATGAATGGAGAAAAGTTTACTGAATGGTTTACCTCAATGTTGTGTAGCCTCCCTGAACCATCTATTATAATTATGGACAACGCCCCATACCACTCGATGCAAATTGACAAGCCACCTGCCCAATCCCAAAAGAAAGCTGATATCGTCGCATGGCTTCGTAAAAATGGCGTAGATGCAAACATGAATATGTTAAAAGCGGAATTAGTACGTCTTTTAAAAGAAAACAAACCAACCAAGATCCGATACGTCATTGACGAAATAGCATTAGAACATGGGCACAGAGTTATACGGTTACCGCCTTACCATTGTGAGTATAATGCGATTGAGTTGGTGTGGGCTCAAATTAAGGGATATGCTGCAAGACACAATACAGAACCCCCATTTACCACAAAAAAAATGCTAAAATTATTAGAAGAAGCTTGTGAACATGTGACTAAAGGAGACTGGGAAAAGGTTGTGAATAGAACTGTTAAATTAATAAGGGAAGATTATGAAAGAGATGTGAAAATAGATAATATTATAGAAAACGAACATATAATTATTAATGTAGGTGATGATAGCAGTGACGACAGTGAAAATAGTAGTATGGACGAATCTGATTAATTATGGCCTTTTGTGGCACCTTTTTTGGTATCTTTTGTATTCATATGTTTCTTGTGTGCATATAAAGTATGTATATTCATTTTCATTCAAATATTCAGTTCGTTCAAATAAATTAAATAAACATATACATTTTTGTTTTATTAAACCTATTTAATCAGGTACAAAAACAAAACTTAATTGTTTTTTGTTCGAGAATAAATTGACATTCCACATCACTATTGTAATGTGTCAAACCGGCCATCATAGCGTGCCGCTAGTGTAAACGTAATTTTGTATTTGGTTAATTATGGTAGAAAATTATGGTAAAAACGATTATAAAAATTATAGTTTAACGTAATTGATAATATCATCAGTAATATGTTTTCTCTTTGAATCATCATTAACAATGCCGCGAGCAAGACGATCAAATGTTTCCTGCTACAAAGCTACGGATTGACGTGATTTATTGGATAGGTATAGTTGAGAGCCTGGAGGGTGACAAAGATTTCCCGCGGGATGTTATGAACTAAATCCACGCAGACGAAGTCGCGGGCATCAGCTAGTGCTAATTAAAAATGCTTAAAGTCTGCATGTCGCAAGGTACAAGTACATGGAACTGTTTAAACGGTTTTTACTTTGAATGTTGCAAGAATCAAAGCACTGCACTGCACTGGATGGAATGGAATAATATAATTATATATAATTTTAATAAAATATTATGGGTAATTCAAATTTGAGAAACAAAAATGGAATCGCTCGCCAATTTATCAACAACAAAATTATTGGTGACAAAATAGAAAATTTAGACCATTCAACCCAAAAAATTATCTACATAATTATATAACAGTTATGAAATTGATATTTAAATTATATAACAACTATGTTGATTAAAGTATTTGACTTTGACTTTGTTACTACTAGGTATACCCTTCCCAGGCAAGATCGCAGTCAAGGACTAACTAGTCATGAAATAGAAAAAGACTAAGGCAAAAGTTGTGGTAAAAGCTCATAAGGAATATAAAGTTTCTTACTTAAATAACAGAGCTAAAGAAATAAACAAACATTATTCAACTTCAAGATATGTAGTGCTATAAGAATGCTCATAGTGTACTATACCAACTCAAGTGACATCGACTGAAGGTTCGAGCTCAGGTGAGATATTGAAGCACAGAGATGATATCTATGGAGCAGCAGACCTTATTTACCTTGTCTGGCTTGATTTGGCTGTTTGGAATGGAGATACCCAGGATTAACACATAGGCTACATTTTGTCCCGGAAAATTAAAGAGTTCCTGTGGGAATTAAAAAACCTTAATCCACGCGGACGAAGTCGAGGGCATCATCTTTATCAATAATTTGAAAGCGATGATAGCCTACAACTGAGTTGTATCTAAGACGTTTCGAGAGGTCCGGGAAACTTTGATTTTTCGGAGTTATGTATGTTTTAAGCAAATGAATTTGCTATAACGGTGAACGAAAACTTTGTGTGGAAACCTGCATGGCAGTTCATACTTCATAGGGGTATCACGACGGATTGGCAATTCATTCACTTTCATTTCACTTTCATTCAATCACATTTTTAAAGGTGAAAACTGCCACTTCGCACTTAGCCATTATGGCAAACTACGGCCTAAAACCTTCTTATTTAAGAGGAGACTTTTAAATTAATGCTTATAGTACAGTAGGTTGTATACTCGACATGCTATCAGAACAATATAGAATAATATATATCTATAACAATATAGAAATTGTGTTTGAGTGGGGCTCTGGTTAAGAGCAATATTTGCGGCCGTGTGGTTTTACAGTATAGAGCGCGCTCTAGTAATGTCATCTCACTGCATTTAAAGTGAGCCATTCACCCCGAACCTGCACTCGACACGCGCCTGCGCTGATAGATCCCGCACGAGTAAATTATGACTATCTTGCCACGATTTATGCTTATCCTTGATTTCTACCACGACGACTTTTATTGCATGTGTTAAGACCACAGATTTTATTGCTCTATACATAGATATAAGTGTCCACAATTACGTATCTGAGCTCTAAGGGCGAGAAAAATTATTGTTGCACCAAAAAGCGATTCAGGATAGGTCTCTAAATACTAAAACGCAAGATTTACGTAATGGTAACAAGTAGGTACTTAAATGGTGAAATAATAATGGTCTCGACCTTTAATTTGTATTTTTTTAGGAAGACTAGTCAAGCTGGACTTTTCTAATACTTAGTCCCCTGCGCTCCCAACATCCGCGCAGGATATAATATGTGCAAAAGCGATTCGTTAAATAAACGAAGGAGCACAAAGCCTATTCCGTAGCCAAAATCGACTAAGTTTAAAATGTAGCAAATTATTTCGCAATGTTGAAATCTGAACACTATTAATTGTAAGTAGTATATTACATTTAACAATAATGAGTTTATGCGCGTCCTTGTTTCTTATAAATTGTTTCAAACTTATGTAATTTTGAGATGTTTTGCCGATAACACCGACCGTGACTCAACTAACCTCTTACTTAGGCTTGGACCCACCAAAGCACGAGCGCTATCAGCGACGTGCGTCAGCGATGGTGGGAAATTAAACGCACACATACATTAATATTATAATTTATAATATAATATTATATAATACAATATTTTTATTAATATTCATTAATTATTATTAACAAGCTTTTAAGAATCCCGCGAGTACCCCCTACTTTTCCGGGAAAAAAGGAAGCACATGTCAATCTCGAAGTCTTCAACTATTCGTTTAACAAAAAATCACGTCGATCCGTTGCTCCGTTGCTGCATGATTGAAGGACAAATCAACAAACAAACACACTTTCACATTTACAACATTAGTAAGGAATAAGGATTCAATATAACAGTGAGTGACACCAAAACGCATCGTGTGGGATCGCTTTTTTGGAGCCGCGTTGAAAAGTTTTCCGAATTCCGATAGTGCTGTGTGTGTCCGAGCCTTTAAAACGATTCACGGTAACCGTACCGTTTTTAATACAAAAGATGTTTGAAACTAATGTTAAAGCCGTTTAGAAGTATCATTAATTTTAAATTATTCATCAGTGAAAATTACCATACGTATAATGAAGTGCCTTTGTGTGATCTTGCGCAATCATATTCATATTCTTACATTAAATAAAACAATGAGGTGTATGGATTCATTTACTACCAAGAAAAAGGTCGTATTCGTTTTCCAAGTACGGACATAGAGTTTAGATGTGTGATGGTCATTCTCATTAGGTACCATAATATCGATATTATAATGAAAATAATGATTATAAAGGTACTCACGTACTTAAATATTTCGTTGCAAATTGCAATAAAAGCGAAATATCACTCACCGACAACCAAAAAATATTCAAATTAACGTTACTGTGTGCAAATATTATGTCATCTCAACTGTTATAATTACTGCGAAAGTAGGTACTTCCTGTCCGAGGGATTTTTATAAAACGGACAAAAAGCTACAAGCTATAAAATATGTATGTTTCCCCAAAAAATAATGGAATTTATAGAAATTTTCAGTTTATTTTTTTATTCCGTCAATTTTTTCTTTTAATAATTAATGCTTTTTTGCCATTCGATTTTTCCGCGGGAAAATAGACGTACAACGCTGACGAAGATCAACAACCGGTAGTAGGTACTAGGTACAATTACCTTTCCATCTTCGACGCAGACAACCGGTGATAAAAGCCGTGACAAAAAAGTAAAGCTTTTAAAGTGAAACGAGCCGTTTTGTGAGGCGTGTAAGCAATCCTAGTAGCGGGCAGTTATCGCATTTCGTTCCGGCTATGTCACTGCGGCCGCAGGTAACCGTTGCATGCGGTCACCTGCGGACCAATTGCGATTCACCAATCGGGATCGGAATCACAATTTTTTACCCCTGTATTTATTCCTGAAGTTGGGAAAATTAATATATTACTCATACCTAATCGACACTAGATAGAAGTTACACAACACAAAGAGAAGTAGTATACAAAAGGCAGCCTTATCGCTTAGTAGCGATATCTACTTACCAATTCTGGATTATTTCTTGAACTACTTTTTCTTACCTAGCAGCGGAAACCTCATTGCTGACAAACCCCCTAAAGAAAGAGGTGCAGGGCGTCATTTGATACTGGTGGAAGTCAGTTGGCATTGGACGTATAGGTGTCAGTCGGCGATTACTCTCTAGGAAAAATCGCAGTACTCTAGGCCTTCTTTCTAATTAACAACATGGCGCTAATATCGCTAAATGAAGTGCCATACCGATCCCAATCGTTGAATTACAATTCCACCGAACTGCACCACTGCCCGTTAGCACCGACATCCTACACTAATTAAATAACTACCGACACGTGTCGGGTTCGCGGAGACTATATTGCACTGCTTTCTCTCAGCGACACCCGAGAAGGCCCTCATTACTGTAAAGAGAAAATATAATTGCGGTTAATAATGGTGTATGTAAATATGTCACGGAATGCGTCTACATTCATTCCTTTTTAATCCAATTTCAATCAACACAATTAATTTATTTTGGAACTAGCTGATGCCCGCGACTTCGTCCGCATGGATTTAGTTTTTAAAAATCCCGCGGGAACTCTTTCATTATCCGAGATAAAAAGTAGCTCTCCCGGTCTGAGGAACCACTACTAAATCCATTACTATACCCATGCAAAAAATCGCACCAATCCGCTGTTCTGTTGCGACGTAATTGAAGGACAAACCAATAAACAAACACACTTTGGCATTTATAATATCAGTAATGCTTTATTATAACACTTTTTATAATTGTCAAATTTTTTACCATACTTAACCAAAGACAAAATTTCGTTTAGCTGTCATTTACGTTTTGTTATTCCACTGTCATTTGCGTTTTGTTATTCCATGTCAGATGCGTTTTTGTTATACCACGTTTTATAGTGACTTGACGGAAACGCGGTCGAACGGGATAAAAAGTATCCTATGTCCGTCTCCTGGTTCTAAGCTACCTCTCCACCAATTTTCAGCCAAATCGGTTCATCCGTTCTTGAGTTATAGATAGTGTAACTAACACCACTTTCTTTTATATATATAGACTAGCTGATGCCCGCGACTTCGTCTGCGTGGATTTAGTTCATAACATCCCGCGGGAAATCTTTGTCACCCTCCAGGTTCTCAACTATACCTATCCAATAAATCACGTCAATCCGTAGCTTTGTAGCAGGAAACATTTGATCGTCTTGCTCGCGGCATTGTTAATGATGATTCAAAGAGAAAACATATTACTGATGATATTATCAATTACGTTAAACTATAATTTTTATTATTGTTTTTACCATAATTAACCAAAGACAAAATTATGTTTAGCTGTCATTTACGTTTTGTTCTTCCACTGTCATTTTCGTTTTTTTATTCCATGTCAGATGCATTTTTGTTATAACAGGTTTTATATTGACTTGATGGAAACGCGGTCGAACGGGTTTAAAGTATCCTATGTCCGTCTCCTGGTTCTAAGCTACCTCTCCACCAATTTTGAGCCAAATCGGTTCATCCGTTCTTGAGTTATAAATAGTGTAACTAACACCACTTTCTTTTATATATATAATAGATTTACAGAATATCTATCCGTGAAAAAACCCAGCTCTTAGTCTATCCTTTTTAATCCAATTTCAATCAACACAATTTTTTTTACAATTTACAGCCGTGAAAAGAACCCAGCTCTTAGTCTGTCTAATTGCAGCCAAGAAACGCCGACACTTTCTCACTATCCATGTTTTGAAAGACCTAGTATTTCATGTTGAACATCGTTTTCTCGATAATCTCAGCAGAATCAGCTTTCCGAAACGGTGCATGTGGTAAATTCTCGAATTTGTCGTAAGCTTGCGCCAAAATTTGGCCCACATGAAATGATGATTTTATCGATAAAAAATCGATAAAAATCGATCATTTAGAGAGAATGAGCAAGTCTTTCTATTTACAAAATTACAATAGTGTTTTCCATTTTCCTGTGCAGATTCATATTTTCATCGTTCATATTTTGCAGATTCATATTTCTATCGTTCCCTCCATTATGCAAGAGCATAAACATAGGTCAGGAAGTCACTTTAACCCGATTTTTATTGGACCAAGTTTAATAAATCAACTTAGACATTTTGCCAGCGTTAATTTTTTTTAAAATCCTGCGGGAACCCTTTGTTTTTCTGGGATAAAATAATATTATCTTCAGGTCCTCAATCTTACTCAATTGCATGCAAAAAATCATGTCAATCACGTCAATCAGTCACGTGATTGAAGGTAAAAGCAACAATCCAACACACTTTCGCGATAAATAATTGTACAATGGTAATATTATTCAAAGGTATTTTAAATAAATTAATATTACAAATTGTCATATTAATGACGGGTTGTATTCGCGATTTCTCACGGGCAATATAGCGGCACGGCCGGGCACTAATAGCACTTGATCTGAATCTACGGCCGATAAATATGGCCCGTCAATATTCACACTGGCTGCCATAAAAATTGGTACTGCATCATTTTTATGTTGACAATACGCGCCATTTGTTACAAGTGGGTTTCAGAATGCCTCAGAAAGAGTAAAAATGTTGTTACTATGAACATAGGTAAGTATTAATAATGAAACATATACGTATAATTTGAAACATAGGTATTAATAGGTATAATTATTATTTGAAACTTAAAAAACAGTCATACAGAGATTCCGTTGCAATTTCACCACTCTCTTTGAGTCTTTGATCCTTCTATTTAGGAAAATGTAGTTAGCAGAGTACAGTGCTAACAGCTAGGTACGAGTCATCATATTTTTTTTTCAGAAACTTAGTGTAACTTTCATGATTGATTACGTTAACTGTGCTTAATTCTGTCATTTAGTATGGACATGCAATCATTTAGCTTGATTGTCAGATTTGTACAAAGTTAACCAAAGTCAAGGAGAAAAGTAATAATTGTAACTGTTTTGTCAACGTTCACTGTGCGTAATTTTGTGATTATGAAGGTGTCAGGGCAAGATGCGAAACGCACAATAATTAAAGTAAGTTTTCAAAGTTACACTCAGGGCTCCAGGACTCATTAAATCCTTTCAACTGTCACTCATATTTTACGCGAAGTTGGAGTGTTAGTCATAATTTATAAGTCGTAAAATTCGTTATAAGTATTATGTATTTAGTTCATGTTATTTAAGTATCTGGTATGATACTAAACGAGATAATTGGCCGTGATCTTCATAACGGTCCGACTTTGCCACAATAGACGCAGTTCGCGGTGAAGTTTTTGGAACACGTTCGCTTAATAATGGGTGTTTACTCTGTTCTTAAGTTCAAAAGCAAATAGATGTCGATCATAGCTGTGCCTGAATTCCTTAAGCTACAACAATAATAGCTCACGCCGCCGCCGACAATAACGAGGGCGAATATTTTTGAATAACTAACAAATATTTTAATATCAAATGAAACCATCAGCGGTACGAATATCTAACGAATACCCAACTAGCCTTTGGAGTTGGACTTGGTATGTTATATACTACCAGACGGGCGGATTCTGTTAGGCCGGACCGAATTCGCCGAACAACTTTGCTTTTGCACACGATCGGACACAATATAGCATCAAGGAACAAACCTGTTTCACAGTTTACATCGATGCATTTTTGTGCAGAGCCATGTAGTACCTAACCTTAGTGAAATAGCTATTCGTATTTCGTACGCTAATAGAAAAGGTAATCTTTGACCAAAATTGAGCTAGTCTCTCTGTCAGATGAGGCATGTTCGAGCTGGTTCTGTACATACCGAAGCAAATGCGCTCGTCCGGCAGTGCAGAGTCCGCTTCTCTGGTAACATCTACTAAAGAAAAAAAGACTGTTGGAATTCTATTAAATTTATTTTAGAAACGCTTGATTTGTGCGTATCGCGCGATCAAGACAATGTCTAGCGTCGAAGCCTAAGGTGTAAGGTAGTTAAAGAATTACTTTTTTTACTTTAACCCATATGACCGACTCTATGAACCCATCAAAGGCCAAGAGGCGTTAAAATCTCATGTTGGTTGGGAGCCAACGCACCGATGTGTCAAAGAGGATAATATTATGCATCAATATATCAAGAGACAGACGTGATTATAGGGGGTATAAGGGAAAAACTGTATGTAAAGTTATGCGTAACACGCTTAATTTTTGAGAAACTTTTTCGGTGAAGTTAAAACTACTGTATAAATTGTTTTTAAAAAACGTAATCGTTGCATCAGAATTGCGTTGTAACACACTGGAATACATTATTTAAAAATATTTAAGTCATAAATTATTATTGTGAATCAAGCCACAGACCAATATTTTTTCTTATTATGAAGTGTTTTCCTCAAGATGTTATCATAGGTACTGCTTTCTTAAATACCTACGGGTTTGCAATTTATGAATTTTTAGTAAGTAAATATATTTTAATGTAGTAATTTGTTAAAAATCAGTGCAACCAATAACATAGTAGGTACGCTTACCTCAGAGCCTACCTTATAATATTAACTAGCTGATGCCCGCGACTTCGTCCGCGTGGATTTAGTTTGTTCCTAGTTTTCCTGAATTTTCTTTGCTATAAACCTCACGGAGCCCGAGACCTTTCCAACGAATGCAAAACCGTGGAAATCGGTTCGTGCGTTCTGGAGTTATAGCGTCAGGAAGGAAAACCCGACTTATTTTTATATAGTAGATAAAGAAAATCAGAATAAAAAACATACCTACGTGTACAAACTGAAATTATTTTATACTTTTCAGTGGCGTTTGAAGTCGGTTTTTTTTTAAAGAATTTTTATATATTATTATTTTAAGCTTTTTAGTGTAGCTTCACAGGATAAATCTACACATTCTCTGATCGCGAGCGATTTGTTTCTATTCATTGAGGAGTTCCGTCCTCTATCACCGAAGATATTCATCAGATCTTCAACAAATTTAAATAGTACCAACCAAATTTAAATAGTACGGTATGTCCTTTCAAATAAAAAAAAATTCTTGAAATCGGTTCAGATTTGGCGGAGTTATGGAGTAACATCGACAAAAAAAAAACGCGTCGAATTGAGAACCCCCTCTTTCTCTTCTCCTCCGTTAAAATATGTCAATTTTCTTTCATAGGCGTGGTGCCCAAGACGCCGGGACAATATTATAATACAGTAGCTTTTGCCCGCGGCTTCTCTCAAGTTAATTTCGATTTTTCAAACCCCTGTTTTACCCCCTTAGGGGTTGAATTTTCAAAAATCCTTTCTTAGCAGATGCTTACCAGCTAATCAGATATGATTGCGATTGTCACACTGATGCAATCATTCCCACAATCCCACAGCGGGCTTGGCAATCAACGAAGTATGTAGTTACTTTTTAGGGTTCCGTACCAAAATGGTAAACGAGTCCGACTCGCACTTGGCCGGTTTTATTTTTAAATACTATATACTTATAAATAAATGTAGACATATTTTTCTGGCTTTCTTTACCTTCCACCATGCCAAAATTATAGTTTCAATATCACCTGTTATTATTAATTAATTAAAATATAATGTGTCTAGAGCAGTAAAATACATATTTATTGCAAAGTAATTTCGAGTTTGTTGAGCCATTAATAACTATGCAAACAGGCGTTGGCAAGTTTGTAGAGAGATAAGTTTGATAGTGTCGTATAAAAGCTTCGCAAATGCTACCAAGAACTTATTAAAAACATTATTTATGTAATGGAACCTTACATGGGTACTTTGTTGATACTGCATACTTAAACTGGGAGCTTTTATGATAATATAATCATACATAGCTCAGCGGTTTCAGGATTTGGTTGAAATTCAAAAATTTGCTGCAAATCTGAGCCATTGTTTTTATACCTATCGTAACTCGTAAGTATACGTACTCTCTATTACTACCTACTTCTAAAAAAGGAAGACCTTCTCAATTCGACCGGTATTTATTTTTTCTATGTATGTCCGCCAATTTTTCCGGGATTTCTGGACCGATGTCGCGGGTACTTTCCACCTAAACTGTGGAAATTTAGGAACTTTCGACGCTCAATTGAAAATTCCTTTATATGCCAGTTGTCACACGGTGGGTTGCTTAATGTCACTTGTCACATTATCATTTTCACGCTGCACCAGCAGTGTAAAATCCGAAAAGATCCGACGCTGCACTCTGTGACACCGCAACGCACTCTGTAGCATCGCCCTTACTCTTAGCGTCAGTCTACTGAGGGATGTTTAATCTAGTTGCAACAATAGCTCGATAGCTTTGGTGAAGCAACGTTGACCCAAGCCAGTGAATGGGTGACCGACTTAAAAAGTCTGAATCTGTCTTATTCCTTTCCTCCGTGTCACAATATTATCACTAACATAATATTATAATTATTTATTGGTAATCATTAAACCTAAGTGTTAAAATCCCGTACCTACATTAGTCGGAAGCATCTCATTGCATTTATATCTCAAGAAAACTCCTATCGCCTATGTGATTAATTATTGAAAGGCTCACTAATGAGGTATACGTTGCCGAAAGTGTCAATCTTAGAATGGTTGAATTGTACTCGTAGTACAATTCATAAATCTACCCAAAAAATTGCCTTCTGTCTATAAATCACAGTCATAAATATTGTCTCTTTTATGGGTGTATTAGGTATTACCTACGCAGACTCGTTTTTCGATGCGACAATAAAACTGAGGTCTTCTTTATGATAATATAGCATGTGCCACCCAAATTCTACGTAGGCAGGTAGGTAGGTATACCTAATATGAGAGAACAGGGTATCATATTATATCAGTCTGTTTATCTCCGATTTACTCTTTACCTTAACTGTATTATCTTTTATTAAGTTTCCAAAAATAAATAACTTTATTGATTTTTGGAAACTTAATGAACCTCATTACAAAGCAAACTTGCAGCCTAGGAACTCTCATAGTAGATATACATATACATATAGTATATGATATATCCATAGCGATGATTGAATCCAGGGTCTTTTTATGCAGTTATGTGTTGAAGTTTGGATTTAAGATACTAATACATATTATAAACGCGAAAGTATTTTTGTTAATTAGTTTTTGCAAGGTTTTTCCCTTCAATCGAGCTGAAACGAAACAACGGATCGACGTGATTTTTTACATGGGTGTACTTGAGGACCTCGAGAGTGCAATATGCTACTTTTCTCACCGGGAAATCTAAGGGGTTTCCTTTAATTTGCAGGCAAAACTAGGTAGTAATAAAATATTTATTTATATTTTATACGTGGCTTCCTTGGAATCACTAAAGACGCTGGAATCGATAATCGCAATATCAAAAATAAAATTTCAATACACTCAGTAAAAGTAAATGTATAATTATTAAAACGTATCATTTTCTTGTAGGGATATAATTCTCTTGTAGTTCAAATGCATTTCCTCCTAATCCTTTTGTAGAGAAGGTTACGAGAGTTGATGCTCTAGGTTCCAGTTTAGGGAGTAAGCACGCAAGCTATATATATAACTGCCTTCATGAATATTTATATTGATGGGCGATACTTCATTAGGCACTTGTTCGTCGTAGGAAACGGGCGTGTCAACATACGAGTTAACTTAGGTCTCTACCTACCAAGTTGTAAATATTCAATACCCTTACTATTATCTTATTACACGACTGTCCAAAAAAGGAGGGTAATTTATTCAGGGTTCATGTATGTATGTGAGATTATGCCACCATAACTTCTAAATGCCTTACTTAACAGATTTAGATGTATGGGGCATCGGTAGAATCCTTACATCATCCCGAGTCACACTGCTTATAAATTTTCAGTTCCTTTTAAATATTCTTTATAGTAATCGGTTTTTTATTCTACTTTAATACTTAATTAATTAATACGTTTACAAGATATAGGAGGTAACCCGATTTCTCGGGGCATCGCGTGAAGAAACCTGCACGCCTGAGAGTTCTCCATAACTATCTCAAAAATATGTGTGAAGTCTGCCAATTTGTGTTGGGTCAGCGAAGACTATGGCCTATAACTCTTTTCTGAGAGGGGCCTTTACGTTCAGTAGTGACCCGTTTATTGATTACTGTTTGTGGTGAAGTATGTACTGTACAAGTACATCTATGAGCACTAAAGTCCATAACAACATTTTATTTGTACTTACTTACCTACGAAGAGGTAGGTACAACTCAATTTTGAATGAATGATTGCTCGACTGAACTTTCACACTATTAAAATTCATTCATCTGCTGTTAATAGTCAAACCCCCACGAAATCAGAGCCATTGTTCCGACAACAAAATGAAAGTTCTTTATTTGCATATTTGATATTCGGCGCCTATATAATATTATCTAGATTTGTATTGTATGTCATATCATAACAAGATTATTATCGTCATCGCTAAGAAATTCCAATGGCCTTTTATGTATTATTGTCTATTATCTCTTATAGGTAGGTATATCAACTGACAAGTTATTCATAGAATAGGTAATAGGTAGATGTAAAGAGTAGGTACATAGAAGGTTTAAACTTTAAATACGATTTTAATTTTAGGTAGGTACATATTATGAGTAGGTACAATAAAGTTAAAAGTTACTTAACTAGGGTGACGTCCAGTCGTCATGGGGCTAAGTATAATTCACTTTTATGTCTGTAGAATGCTCATGCATTGTACAGTACATAATATACATATATTATGTACATATGTATATGGGCATTCTACAGACATACAAGTGAATTATACTTAGCCCCGTGACGACTGGACGTCACACTAGATACTTAATTATTACTTAGGCCATGGCCGCACTGGTAAGGCGATTGCGACGCGACGGCGACTAATCGTTCGATTAATCGTGTGTTCGCATTGCAGTGGCGATAAGTTTTAAATAAAAAAAATTCCATGCAGACACTTTCATTAGGCTTAGTGTAATAAATTATATACCTAGTACCTACATTGGAACGATTTAAATAAATAAACGCGCGTCGCTTGGCTGATACTGCCACCGCCATAAGTATACCTTTAGGAAATATAAGTGCAGGAAATCGCTATCGCATTGGACTCGGCCTAAAGTGACAAATCGGTGGTGCTGGAAGGTAGGTAGGAATCGAATTATAGTTTCATATTACCTACCACGCATGTAAGTAGGTAGATACACAAGAGGAAGAAAGATCCACGAGGCGTGCGTTATTGTTGTTGAACATGATGAGTTCTTGACGTTTGCTTATTACAATTGTGAAAGTAAGATATTTAATACGAGCGTGCCGCTGACACGGACAGCGCCGCGTGGGCGCGCGGCTCCCGAACCCCGCCCGCCATACGTGCCGCGCCGCCTGGCTCTGCTCTCCTTCATCACCTGGGAACCCTGAAATTAATGATCAACTCGTACAAAACAATCGTTAACGTGATGAGCGATCAAAATTCCTGGTTACTTTTTGCCGCCAAACGATTAGACAGTGCCACCTAGAAACCGAGTGATCATCATCATCGGCCATCAACGGTTCACTACTGGTAAATTGGTAGGCGTCACACTCCTTTGAGAACATTATGGAGAACTCTCAGGCGTGCAGGACAGAAATCGGATAGGAGGTTTTATATTTTAATAACTTGCAACCTAATAACTTGCAAAGGGTACCTATATAATATAGCCGTACCCCTTGCAAGTGCTTGTTATTTCGCTTCCATTTTAGTCTGGCTCTGCTCTTGTTTATTAGGGACCCTGAAGTTACTGTCGTAAAGGCGATTGGCGATCACAATTATCTGCGGGTTGCCTAGTTTCATTCCGGCAAACTACGTGCCGCCAAGTCATTTAGCGTTCTGGTACGATGCAGCTTAGAAACGTTTATACTTACCCCTAACAAGATGCCATCTTCGCACTTGCTAGAGCATCGAGCTTTATACAGTTCCAATGGTTTTGCTAATATTCAAATAAGAACTTCGTTTGTATGGGAGTGCTCGAAGGAGTCTTCTCTTAAACTTGAAGTTAATAAAATCATGATTGATTTGACAAGTGATTACGTTTCACATAACGAAATCAAGAATTGCTAAAAACAAAATTATCGTGTAGGTAAAGAAAGTTGGTATTAATTCGATGTCCGTAAATCTTCATTTTACTGAGAAAGGAAAACAATCCAAGTTGAAATACTTATTTGTATCGAATTGAAAGAGTCGTAACGTGAAATAAAAACCAAGGATGTTCATCAGACGAGAGGCTATAAAAGGAGCCCTAAAATGTTAAACGACTGCTCGAAATTGGTGGTAAGAAGAAATTACAAAATAAAACGATGGGATTACGGTACTTTGAATGATTTTTGAGAGAGTCCGTCTTAACCTATATTTCACTTTATGGGTGAGCGATTTTACAGTCGCCCGCGCCTCGCAAGAGCTCCGTACGACTACGCCCGTAGAAAGTTTCAGAAATCATTTCGCAGTGATCAGTGATGTATTAAACCTACTTTTTCTTTTATATACCCCAACCCAACATGTTTGAATGGATAGCAATAAAAGTTTACGTTACCCTTCAGATTCTGTAGTAGGATATTTACCTACTTATATTTAGGTATAAATTATAAAATGCACCTCGCACCGGAAAACGCAGTGTGGGCAGATCCGCCATGAGTTGGACCGAGGACATGAAACGAGCTGCAGGGACCCGCTTAATACTATTGGCGCAAAACCGAGACCTGCGGAAGACCCTCTTATAGGGTCTTCCACATGTCTCGCCCAGCAGTAGATGTCTATCGGTATGACAACGACGCGACGACTTGGATTTTAAGTAGTAGTGGTTTTAAGTAGATACTTAGGTAGGTACTTTTGAACTAGGAGAGTAAGCATAATAGAAGCTTAGATTTTTGGGATGGATAGATTAGATTGAACCTGGAAAGTGGTTTGAATAGTTTTTTAACCTGAAAAATAAAGGGTTCCCGCATAATTTCAAATGAATCTAATTCAATGAGGGCAAACGTACTAGCAAAATAAATGTTCACACTCGTTACTCGTAGTCATATATTTTTACGTACATAACAATACGAAGCCAATCGGGGGCACCAACACGCATAGTAGGTCGATTGAAATGGTGGTATCAGTGGACAAATCGGAACAGGCTGTAACAAAGCGTGTCGCGTCGCGCCGCGCGGTGATCGACGCGTTGTCGTCGCGGTCTATGACAAACGTCTATGAGTGATTGTGTCCGTCCGTCGCACACTGGTTCTCTTTGTGTCGAATAATCCGCTGAGTCGTGATCTAGTCTAACGGTGCAGGTCTGCCAGCCTATTGAGTACGCTCTCGGTAATAGGAACAATTTTTCAAGCTTTCACATAAGATCTCTAATACTTGTTAAGCCAAAAATCCAAATAATGATATATTGACTGTGAACTAGATAATCTCAGCTCTATTGTTCGGGTGCTTATGCTTTAATAATCATAGACGATCTAAAGTTTATCCCCTTCAACATAAAGAGTTGTCTCATAGGTAAAGTAATAATATGTCATATTATCCTACCCCATATAAGTTACAATGCCAGTAAAGTACAATGATCAATAATTTACTCGACACTATTTTTATTTATTGAATTATTTACATATACCTGGGTTGTTTCTGAATAATACTGTTCAGACGGACAGCGGACGAGCGGATGGAGATATCGAGCTGGTTTTTGTGATGAGTTTTTACTTAGGCTGTTAGCATTGGCAGATCTCTGCCGCGAAACCGTAAGCGAAACGAAAAGGATCGATACATTGTCAAATAAATGTATTATTATTATTTAACACTATTTAACAAAACACAACAATACAGACATAGATAAAAGAAACAAAAAGAAAAAAGTAGATAGAATACGAAATGCTGCCTTATCACTTAATAGCGATATTGTCAGGAAAGTTGAGGAGATTGACCAGTTATAATAGTATAATTATTATATAAATTAGAATATATAATTAATATAATTAATTCTAATAAATATATTCTTATTATTATTATAATTAATACATTCTAATTTATATAATTAATGGGTATTATTAATAGGTATTACTCCTAGTGAGAAATAATCTAAAATCTATAATCTAAATATATAAAAGGCAAAGGTGACTGACTGACTGACTGACTGACTGGTCTATCAACGCACAGCTCTAACCACTGGACGGATCGGGCTGAAATTTTGCACACAGTTATTATGACGTAGACGTCCGCTAAGAAAGGATTTTTGAAAATTCCAACCCCAAGAGGGTTAAATGGGGGTTGAAAGTTTGTATAAAAGTCCGTCATTTATCAAATTATTTTTCATGTAATATCCATGAAACTTTAATTTTTGGGCTTTCGATAAAAAAATAAGAAATACGTGTTTCGCAAATTTTGAAAATTCCACCCCCAAAGATTTCAAATAGGGGGATGAAAATTTGTATAAAAATCCAGATTTTTAAGTTAATTTTCAAGTAATATCCTTCAAACTTGGTACTTTAGCTTTTATCTAAATATATAAAAGGCAAAGGTGACTGACTGACTGACTGACTGACTGACTGACTGACTGACTGACTGACTGACTGGTCTATCAACGCACAGCTCTAACCACTGGACGGATCAGGCTGAAATTTTGCACACAGATAGTTATTATGACGTAGACGTCCGCTAAGAAAGGATTTTGAAAATTCCAACCCCAAGAGGGTTAAATGGGGGTTGAAAGTTTGTATAAAAGTCCGTCATTTATCAAATTATTTTTCATGTAATATCCATGAAACTTTAATTTTTGGGCTTTCGATAAAAAAATAAGAAATACGTGTTTCGCAAATTTTGAAAATTCCACCCCCCCAAACACTTCAAATAGGGGATGAAAATTTGTATAAAAAACTTGAGAGGTGTCAAGGGACACCCGGATGGAACGTAGTTCCTTTCGATTAATTAATTTGGCATTGTGTTCGGTATTTTCGCGGTACAATAATGGGTCTCCGTAGCCTTGTGGCTTCTGCAGTCGCCTAACAGCCAAAGGTCGATGGTTCGAATCCCAGCTCGACAGACCGAATTTTCCATTTTCAATTTTATTTTAAACAATTTCTACATGTGGAACCTTTCCCTAATTTTTATAAGTTATAAAAAATTAGGGAAAAAATTTAGTTTTCAAGTAATATCCATGAAACTTGGTATGTTGGCTTTTTACGGAGATACGAATCGCCTTAGGTTGGATTTTAATTACCAATAAAAATCTAACTTAACGTGAGCTAACCAACCGCTAAGAAACCATTTTTGAAAATTCAACCTCTAAGGGGGTAAAATAGGGGTTTGAAAAATCGAACTTAATGTGAGCGAAGCCGCGGGCAAAAGCTTTTACCAATAAAAGTCTAACTTAACGTGAGCTAACCAACCGCTAAGAAACCATTTTTGAAAATTCAACCTCTAAGGGGGTAAAATAAGGGTTTGAAAAATCGAACTTAACGTGAGCGAAGCCGCGGGCAAAAGCTAGTCTTATAATAAAACTGTAACTGGAAGATTTCTGTACACTTAATATATTTTGAAAATTTTAACCGGGGGATGCTTTATTATCGATACTGAGCCCAAAACAGATTTTTATTTAATTTTTGTCTGTCTGTCTGTTTGTCTGTCTGTCTGTTTGTCTGTCTGTCTGTCTGTCTGTCTGTCTGTCTGTCCGGGCATCACGCGAAAACTACTGAACGGATTTAAATGAAATTTGGTATACTGGTAGCTGACATTTCGGGTCAACATATAGGATAGTTTTTATCCCGATAAAACATAAGGTTTCTCCAGGATAAGGGATGAAAATTTTTGTTGATTTTACTCCATAACTTAGTCAAATCTGAACCGATTTTAATAATTCTTGCTTTATTACAAAGTGTGTTATACAAAATATATTGTTCAAGTTTGGTGAAGATCTGAAAAATATTATCGGAGATAGAGGACAGAACATCTCTCGGAAGTTCCAGGTCACTCGCATACGATATATAGATCATACTCCGAGTCAACATATAGGGTAGTTTTTATCATGATAAACAATAAGGTTCCTCCAGGATAGGATAGGATAGGAGATGAAATTTTTTATCGATTTTGCTTCATAACTCCGTCGAACCGATTTTAATAATTCTTTTTGTTTGAAAGTGTATACTTACTATCATAGATGTTTATTGTTTTGTCTAATTTTGATGAAGGTCTGATAACTATTCTTGGAGATAGAGGACATAACTCTTCACGGATAGCAGCAAGTCACTCGCATAAGAGACAACCATTGAATACATGCATTACCATAGTCCATACATACCTATTTAATATAATAATAGACTAAATCATTATCCTCCAGGCCCCAGCTGTTTATATTAGCACTGTTTTTGTTTTGTAACCTACCCATGCGAAGTTTGATAGAGGAACGTTGGCGCTAAATATAGCAAAAAGATGTCAAATGATGCTGACGATGATGATGATATAATTTAAATTATATGATGATAATGTCCATCATAATCATGACCAACCCAATATAGCGTCTCATTACTGAGCGCAGGTCTGTGTATTAATTACGAAATATGTATAATACATATCTAATTGAATGATTTTGCTTCTTGTCCTTGAACATAAAGAGGTAACGGTTTTTAAAACCTTGAATATAGAGCGACTATTGTAAGAGCTCATGCAGCAATAACATAATATGGAAGCTGTTATTTTTTACCTTTCCATACAGGAGCTAGGATGATTTTCTATGTAATAACTGTTTCTACATTATTACTCATTGCCGAGGATCGTGACCTCGCTATAAATCACAAAATGGCAGGGATTTTCTCGCAGATCCTTCCGCAAGTAAAACCTACTTAATATGACAAAAAATACCAAACACCTTTTTATCTTGATGGTAGCACGCGTGAGTTTTCACACTGAGGTTAACTCGATTTGAGTTAAAATCTCAGGTCTCACCTGCAAACACGCAGCCACCTGTTAACTGCAACTTGGCTATACAAAAAAAGCAAAGGAGCGAGCGCCAGCCAATGCAAAAAACAAGAATCCAAGACGACACGTTTGGGAAATAAAAAAAGCGCTCGCCCACCAGATGGTTGCCCGGCGACGCGACGCGCCGAGAAACTCGCTCCGAGCAGGTTGTGACTTACCTCGCACACTCATTTGCACTTATGGATATGGCGAAAATTATAAACAAGAAATCTGATAAACTTTGACATAATTAGTTAAAAAAATATATATAATCCCGGGGATAAAGGCTACGTAGTTGTCCTGTTATTTAATTAAAAAAGAGCTGTCATGTGATATTATAACTAAAATAAATCTAAATCCACGCGGACAAAACACGGCTGTGAGTGTACCTTAGATTAACTATGTACTTACCTATTAGTAGAATAGAAAATCTATGTATTATACAATAATTTATTAATATAAGGGTATAGACTATACTAAGGTACATATTTTAACTTTTTAAGCTAATCTAACAACATCTTATAGTGACCATATCAATATTAAAAATCTTTTGTTTAAAATAAATAGATTGACTTGGCCATCGCATGAAAACACAATGTACTTATCTCACAAGTAATACCTAATAATAATCTCAAAATACCTACATAAATTAAATTAGATTGTTTAGTGCGATTGCCAAGTCGATCTATTTATTTAAAACAAAAGATTTTTAATATTGATATGGTCACTATAAGATGTTGTTGGGTTAGCTAATTACGTAATAACTTGAGACAGAAGGACCCTGAATAAATTAACGGACTTGGTATTTCATGGATCTCACAACTTTTTACGGTTGAAGAACTGAGTTGCGAGACCTAGTTTTTTTTACAAGTTTTTAGGGTTCCGTACCCAAAGGGTACCAACGGGACCCTATTACTAAGCCTACGCTGTCCGTCCGTCCGTCCGTCCGTCCGTCTGTCAGCGGGCTGTATCTCGTAAACCGTAATAGATAGACAGATGAAATTTTCACATATTATGTATTTCTATTGCCGCTATAACAACAAATAATAAAAATTAAATTAAATTAAAAAATTAAATTAAAATCTTTCCATGGGTACATGGAAATATTTTAATTTAATTTTTTTAACGGAACCCTAAAAGAGTGAGGCCCGACTCGCACTTGGCCGATTTTTTTTATGGCACTCATTTGACAGCTTTATATCGAACGGTTTCATTTATCAATCCATATTATTATCAGACGTTCACCTTTACACTCGCATTGCAGAACGCAAATTCTAAATCTATCCATACACCCTATAGTATAAACCCGTGATCTGCATCAGAACATGTTTTGTAGTACATATAGGTACTTACATAAATTATATAAAGGTATCTTTAGCATTTATTTACTAACATTATAACATAAGATTCAACACGTTTAATTTCATTGTTGAATTCCAAAAAGTTAATAAGTAAGTAATTATATTAATTAACGTGTAAAGTGTAAACA
Organism: Oeneis ivallda; assembly: GCA_029955525.1. Taxonomy (NCBI): domain Eukaryota; kingdom Metazoa; phylum Arthropoda; class Insecta; order Lepidoptera; family Nymphalidae; genus Oeneis; species Oeneis ivallda. Next base: position 14,641,579 of record JARPMR010000002.1, on the reverse strand, counting down.
TGACTACTTAAAATTCTTATACAAATAATAATTAGCATAAATCTTTCTTATTATTTGTATGAAGTAAAATGCCTGAAATATATGTACCTACGCGAATAAAAACACAAGAATGTGATCCCAGAGCTTTGATGAACTAACATTTTTATGACGCCTTTCGAAACCGATTCCGCTGCGCTCATTTGGCAGAGTTAGCAGAAATTAATTGGCCATATGTTTTCTTTACACTGTCATTAAAATAGCCTTTTAAAAGATACGACCCCATATGGTGCAATAATTTTTTTCTATTGCAAAACAAAATGGAAACATTGAGCCGACAAAACAATCAAATAACAAGGAGGAAAAAACGGACGTGCCAACCTGTTTTAAATAAATTGTCAAGTCATCTCATCACCTCAGTTCCTGTTCGTTCTTTTATCTTTTTTAAATGATGTTTGCAAAATGTTGGGGCGGACAAATTAAAAATGATTCTATAATTTCATGTTATCTATCTGTCTATCTAAGAACTATCATTAACAAAAAATTTATATTGAATATTGTTTTTATTATTTGTCAACCTTGGTTTTATTGCCTCGCGAGGTGTGAAAAGTAGAGTATTCAACGTAGGGGTAATGCTAATGCTATCTTCGTCCCGCGCTTCACTCAGGATTCTAGATACATCATACAACACCGTCGCACGTAAGACATCGCATGGGCGTCGCCAGGGGGGGTAGGTAAGGGCAGCTGCCCCCCCCCCCCTAGACATTTGAAAAATATAGTACTAGTAGATAGTAGATACTTCATCATTGAAATCCAGATACCGCTGCCAAATCTTCAACTGTGAAGCTGAAAAACTTGTACTTAACTAGCTTTTGCCCCCGACTTCGTCCGCATGGCATAAGGTTTTTAAAAATTCAGTGGGAACCCTGTCAACTTGTCCCCCCCTTGGCCATCAGCTGGCGACGCTCTTGAGACATCGCATTACCCCCATGTTGAATAATCTACTATTAAGTATCTATATCTATACATCTATAGATATAGATGTTATTTCATTTGTAACTATACAAATGAATAAAATTGATGTGTCTGATTGCAATGTCAAAATAACAGCTTTTTACTGAATGCATATTTGAAAGTAGGTATGTATATTCGGTACTTATAACAATTTTTTTTTTATTTTTGTCTGTCTGTCTTTGTCTGTTTATTCCAGCTAATTTGAGGAACGGCTGGATCGATTTTGACGGGACTTTCACTGACATATAGCTGATGTTATAAGGAGTAACTTAGGCTACCTTTTTAACTGACTTTCAAAAAGGGGTTGTTTTGAAACCTATGTAGGTATTTCGATATTCGTCATTTCTATACCGATTTGCGTGAATCTTTTTTTAATCGATACAAAACTTTGTGAGATGGTTCCATAAAAACTTCGGGTTCTAACACCTCAGTCCTGATGCTGCAGGGGTTCTGCTCACGCAAACGATGTCTCGGCCCTCAGCTAGTTAGTTAGACCATGAATCTTTTAAAGAAAAGAAAAAATTTACCTACCCTACTGATATAAATAGGTAGGTATAAATGCAAAAGTGTGTTTGTTTATCAGTTTGTCCTTCAGTCTCGCTCTCGACGCAACCGAGATACAAATCAACTTGATTCTTTACCTGGCTATTCATAGTTGAGGACTTGAAGAGTGACATAGGCTACTTTTTGTCCCTGATTTAGGCTGATTTTAAAAACCTAAATCCAGTTGAACGAAGTCTCATTTAAAAACTAGTATTATCTTTTGCCCATACCTCTGAATAACTTCCTTTCTTCTTTTACCTTCTCTATAATGTAGACCGCCGCGTCGCACTCTTGCGGGCTCACATTGCATTAGGTATTAGTTAGTTTCTACTTTCTTCACTTCTTCTTCTTCTTCTTCTTTATCAACCGATAGACGTCCACTGCTGGACAAAGGTCTCTTGCATGGAGTTCCACAGGCCTTGTCATGCGCCGCCTGAATCCAGCGGCTCTCTGCGACTCGTTTGATGTCGTCGGTCCACCTAGTGAGGGGTCTGCCAACGTTTTTACGTGGGTAACTAATATCAGTCACAAAACTGAGCGCTCTTTAACTACTTTACAATGTGAAGAATTTACACTGGAGTGGTGTTTAATCACTTTTAAGACAATTAATAGCTTCAGCACTAGGTGGGAAATTGGTCCGCCCCCGCAATTAGTTCCCAGCATACTAATGCACGTTTAACTTATGACCAACGATAGCAGCCGTCTTATGTCGCTCATTAATGGATAGTTTCCATTACTAATCAATTTCAAACGGCATTTCACTTTGTAATTTAAAGCGTAATTATCGTATTTGGCAAATATTAGCCGTTGCGCATTTAATAGCACCACCTAAATATATTATGTTGTTTATGGCAAAGATAATTTTACTTCAAGTAATTCTGAAACCAAGCAAGGTTAGTTAGAATTTTCGATAGAGTCAATAAGTCGCTTTGAGCGCGAGACGTATGGATGAGCGAAAATTCTGATTGAAGGATTAAGAAATGAGAAAGATTCGGAGCGAATATTCATTATAATATTATAGGCATTTTACCTAGATCTTCATAGATATTGTAATTTGTAAAGCCTAATTATCATTCTCTAGTTACATTTAAAACTGTACTTTTCTTGACTATGTTCTGTTTGCTTGTATAATTCACACTCAACGGATTGACTTTATCTCAAAATGTAATCAGTTAACGCCTCTGAAAGTAATAAGAAATCACTTCTGTTAATCAATACGTGTAGATAGCTTTTTTTTATTAATGTTGGTCAGTATTACGAAACAGGTGGACTGGCTCTCGGGGATCGACAGTTACTACGTCTTAGGGCTGCCAATTTTTTATGAGATCAGAGTATGACTATGCCAAATAGATTTTTTTCGCGTTTGCTTTCTTCGTGAGTGATTTTTTTTTTACTTTTGTGAGTGTTGAGATATTTTCCAGCTAACCAGCCATCGTACCTATAGAATTACAATCCAAATTTTGTGCATTTTAGCCACCAAGCGAAGTAGGGTGGAGAAGTTTTCAGTAGACCAATTAAATTAATGAGATATGATGTGATAAAAATCTCGTCATCTATCAATGATCTTATGAGTCTTCTAAGCACATTTCTACAGTATGCAGTCCGTTTCAGAGGTTAAACTTATCAAAATACACTTGATGATAACAGCAACGGCTTACCTAATAGTGCGGCGGTTATTGCGGGGTCAACGGTTTAAATCCCACCCGTTTCACTATAATGTCGTAGCTACTGCTAGAACAAGCTTTTGCGCTTAATTTTGCGCTTTACACAAATTAATCATCAACAAATAAGTTCGTGTTTCCAGCCCTAATTTTTCTTTAATCTAAAATCGCGACCGCAAAGGGTGGGGTCATAAATTGTAAATTAGAGGATCGACAGCCCTAGTGAGGTTACCTGCGCGTATGCGCCGCGCACCTGTGCCCGCATGAGCCCACCTCTACGTACCTAAATGGTGACACGCAGCGCGATGTCCATCCATTACTATACACGGCCGGGGTGATGACACTTTAGCGTATTGGGTAAATTCAACATGCGAGCGTAATGAACCTATTCAATCCCATATACGTTATAGACGTGCTTTATTTAGTATCGATGTATCATTTGATACCTACCTCGTTGGTTATTTTTACCCACGACGTAACACACTGTAGGTTTATATAATGACTAGTATATAATGATGAGGTTGTGTGCTTTCTTTTTTATCATTTTCTTGAAAAACTTCTGGATACGATTTTGCTTTTAGTTTTTTTGTTTTTAGGGTTCTGTACCTCAAAAGGTAAAAAAGGAACCTTTATAAGATCTAGTCCGTCTGTCCGTCTGTCTGACCGTGTGTCACCACCGATTTTCTCAGGAACGGGTGACCTAGCAAGTTGAAATTTATACCAGATACTAAGGTCTATAGTCCCTATTAGGTGTATAAAAATCAAGGTCCTGAGTCAACACGATAAAAAGATATGGGCAAATTTAGATTTTCGCGAAAATTTGTAAGTACGAAAATTTACCTTAATTTTCAACTTAATTTTTATCTAAAAAAAGTTGAAAATTATATATAATAATAATAATATCATCATTAGCAACCCATCAACGGCTCACTACGGAGCGCAGGTCTCCTCTCAGAGAAGGGTTATAGGCCATAGTCCACCACGCTGGCCCAATGCGAATTGGCGGAAATAATAATATGGCGATATAATAATAAAATAATAATAATAATGGCGATATAATGGGTAGGTACGGAACCCTCGGCGTACGAGTTCGACTTGCACTTGACCGGTTTTTATATAATATATTTTATGGCTATACCTAAAAGGAAGCGCTGTACCTACAAGGAAGCGCTGTACCTACTAATCGTATTTTTCTAATTTAATTTCTTACTGTTATCAGTTTCCTGGACCTGCAATGAAAACTATTACTATAACTGACTATAACTGAGCTGATGCCATTTATATAAGTATCGCCTCAGTGCAGGTTCTCAGATAGGTATTTCAAGGACGAAGACCACCCGGGCATGCTGCAGTTCATCGCTTTTTTTAATTAACCTTTTTATTTTACGAGTGTATATGATTAGGTATGTATTTTCATTATCAAAACTTATATTATAGTTGAATCTTTTTGTCCTAGTTTGACCATCCATAAAACGAATGAAAGTCTAAAATCAAGTCAAGACTCAAGAAGGCATGAAAAAATAATTTAATGAACATTTAAAAAGTACTGCACACAAGCGAGTATCGCACTTTTTAAATGTTATGTACCTATTTGTTTGAAAACCATTCGGCCATCAAAAACTCACAATAATTAATGTTTGATAATTCGGAGAACTCTTTGAACTTTCAAACACGTTTGCAATACCACCTCTCTTACAATACAAAAATGATTCAAAGCATATCAAGAGTAAGATTCAATCATACGATAAAATAATAAATGATCCCACTCCGAGACATCAACACTTAAGCAGCCCGCACACAGTCAATATTATTGTCAATATTTACGAATATTGACAATATTATTGACTGTGTGCGGGGTTTCATCAATATTATTGTCGAAGTCCGGAAATTTCGTCAATATCGGGGGGAGGCAGGGATATTGACAATAATATTGACAGTGTGCGGGCGCGCGTCAATATTTTAGTTGAAAAAAGATTTCAAGGCAGGAGGACGTGCGCTCGCAACCAAAAATGGAGGACATCCCCAGTGCAACAAGCAATGAAAAAGAATATTTATTAGAATGTGGGAGACGTAACGATTTTGGCATCAGTATATCTTATTTTTTTTAAGTAAGGGGTTACTAAAGATAGTAAATATTTTTTGAAAGCTACTTTTACTCTCATGTAATTTTTAAAATCTTTTTCTGTATTTCGAATTTCTTTTATTAGATTTAAATGATTTAATTCCACTTTGTCATCCAGTATTTAAGCCATCGTTTCTTTCCTTTTTAGGGTTCCGTACCAAAATGGTAAAAATCGGCCAAGTGCGAATCGGGCCTCGCTCTTTTAGGGTTCCGTTAAAAAATTAAATAAAAATATTTCCATGGAAATATTTTAATTTAATTTATTTTTTATTATTTGTTGTTATAGCGGCAATAGAAATACATAATATGTGAAAATTTCATCTGTCTATCTATTACAGTTAACGAGATACAGCCCGCTGACAGACGGACGGACGGACGGACGGACAGCGTAGGCTTAGTAATAGGGTCCCGTTGGTACCCTTTGGGTACGGAACCCTAAAAATGGAACCCTTATGGTGAGACTTTCTCCGTCCGTCCGTCCGTCCGTCTGTCACAGTCGTTTATTTCAGTAACTATTAAAGCTATCGACATGAAATTGGGCATTGTATAAAATAATATAAAATATATATTAATGTATAATAGTGGCCCAACATCATTGGAATAAAGAAAAATCGAAAATTATTTTAGCCTACGCTGTCCGTCCGTCCGTCCGTCCGTCCGTCCGTCTGTCAGCGGGCTGTATCTCGTAAACCGTTATAGATAGACAGATGAAATTTTCACATATTATGTATTTCTATTGCCGCTATAACAACAAATAATAAAAATTAAATTAAATTAAAAAAATCAAATTAAAATATTTCCATGGGTACATGGAAATATAATAATTTAATTTTTTTTTAACGGAACCTTAAAAGAGGGAGGCCCAACTCGCACTTGGCCAATTTTTAGTTTATTAAAAAAGGGGGAAAATCGGGGGTCAATAGAGGTTTATGTATATTTTACAGGAAAAATAAAAGCAACGCGAAAATTATTTTAGTTTGATTAAAAAAGGGGGAAAATCGGGGGTTTGAAATTTCATCCATTTTAGCACACGTGCACGCAAATCAAGCTTCTACGCCTTACTGAATCACTTTTTGTTAGAAATATTGACAATATTATTGGGTATAGTGTGCGGGGTCTAAATATTGACGAAAATATTGACAATATTTTCGTCAATATTTTCGACAATATTATTGACTGTGTGCGGGCTGCCTTAAGTCGTTAAGAGCTCTCCACATAATACTGCGCACGCGCTATTGACATGCACTTATACGTATTACGGTGGAGATAGAATATTTTTCTCGCGAATGTTCAATTACAGTAATTGGTAGCTTTAAGGCATCAATGGTATCGAATTATGTTAATTCCAATGCACTTGTAGTATCTTAAACTTGTTGTAACGATTGTATAATATGATATCACCTTGTGTATGTCTCTATAGTAGATAAGTATAGCGGGTAAACAAATAATAGGTATGGGAAATGTTACCTAAAAATACAATAAATAATTACAACATGAATGCGAAAGTGTTTTGAAAGTTTTGTTGTTTAGGTATATTATGGTTTTATTCACGCAGCAATGGAGCGACGATTTTTAACATGGGTAGGACCTGGAGAGTGAAATAGGCATAGTAGTCTTTAAGTCGGTAGGTATAACCCGAAAAAATAAAGCATTATTATTATTGACTTCTATCAGCTCAACGCAATGCACTTTCTTCTTGTATTATTTCGGTAGTGCATAGCGCGAGCGCTACGCTATGGATATTGTACTAGATATTATGACAATGTTAGTTTGTCCGTTCGATGCGCTCAATCTGATACCTCGTTAATTTTCATCACTCGTGGTTTCTTTTGAGGCGATCTCGTCCGTCTGAAGTAATTTCTTCCTATGGAGTGTAGGGAATCTGGATCGCAGTGAAGTTATCCGGACTTCAATTATTTTATTTTCACCATTCATTGCTAATTGCGACAACCTTGATACATAGGCTGGACAACTACCCTATTATAAATTAGAAATAACTAGTTGTTTGGACCACATCTCATATAAATATGCTATATTATAACCGTGCCTTACGGTAGTAAGGAATAATATGTTTATGAATTGTGCTAAAATGGTTAAATGAATTTAAGCAATGTGTAGAATAGCCTTTATTAAGGTACGTGGAACGCATGAGCAGCTTTCACTGATGTGTGATGTCAGATACGGTAATCAGTAATGTATCGATATGTAAAGAAAATTCATCTAGCATATCTACAGACGCTCCTGGTCTTGGATGGATATATTTTGGGTTGATTTTGTACTATGGGCTGGTGGACTGACTCTGGACGTTATACATTAAAGTATATTTAATTCAAACCGTTGTTGGGCCAAAGTTTCACAGAAATAAATCAAGTATAATAAAACGGAAAGTATAGACGGGCACTCGTGCCAACAATTTTCAACATAGTGCAATAAAAAAGGAACTTCGTTCCAAAAATAAAAACTTGTGAAAATTCTGTACAATACCCGGCGATAAATATGCCGATGTGCAATATATATATACAGTATATAGTAGTAGTACATACAGTAGGTACCCGGAGATATATATTGTACTGTAAGTACTTATTCCTACTTATAGAAATTAAAATATTTAGAGATTGTGTACAACCATTGTATACCAACCTGTGGTATGTACAATAGAAGAATTAGCCACAAGTACGTGTGTGTGCTGTATCGAGTGCCTCAATGAGGTGCTGTCTGACTTTACACTGAGCACTGACAAGGTGCTAGTGCTCTCCCTCATGAGTTCATGACTGTATGAAACTCATCCATGTATTTAGACATACTTGAAATTACAATAAAGCTGTTCGTTATAGTACCTCTCTACTCCTTCAAAGTTGGCCCGCTCTCGGCAGTGCAGCGAAAAGCGACAGTCCGATCTTATCGTATTATCTGCTATATTGATTGCGCCCGTGTCGAAAGCCTCGCCCGGTCAAAAACGACGCACACGCAGATCGAAACCCGAACGTATCCGATGATTGATTACATCGTAATGGACACTGACACACGGATGCGATTCACTCAAAATACCAATGCGACAATGTAGTGGTATTTATGATGCCCGTTTATCAATCACGACCTGATGTATTGCATGGTGTCCATTAAAGCTTTTTTTATCGAACACATCATGCATACTACTTTTCAAGTACTTTTTAATACGTATGAATAGACGTAAATAGGTATAATGAAAATACGAAAAGAAGATGAATGGGATAGGAAATGGGATGATCGGAATCCGGAAGGTAACTGGTTCTTCTCAGTTGTATTCCTAATGAAATACCTTCCTAATATACCTACCTATATAATAAAATAATACCTTCCAAATGAAATTCTTAGTGCTTAGTACCATAAAGCAGTAAGCGAAGTATAGCGAAAGCGAAGCGAAGTAAGCAGTAAGTGGTGAATTGAGGTAGCAGTAAGAAGAGGATATATTAATCAATTGGATACCAGAAGTGGGATTGAGCATGCCAGTTTCCATGGGGATTTTATAAGGATCCATCAAAATCCGGCTAGCATATTCGGGTGCGGATCGTAATTCGTAAGGTCCTGGGTCCCAATTGTCTAAAAGTTATTCCATCGATCGTATTCGTATTCGATGACATTATAGCGTCACAGTAAAATAGTTCATGATTGTATTGATTTAAAGTCACAACAAATTCAGTACAACCGATTTTAATATAAAGCGTTATGGAGCGTATCGTACATACGGAAACGTATAAGAATGCATACAAGAAATTGAGCCTAGAACTAAGATTGGCCCTTGTGATTTGTGGCGGATATTCGGTCGGTACGATGATATTATTTACCACAATATTAGTTCGTACACTTACTTGCATTGCTTTTGTTGCTTAAACATAATTTTATAATAATATAATAAACTTAATTTTTAAGAGCAGTGCATACCTATAATGTTTTAACCTGCCGCATCCGCATAAAATATATAAATTACTGTCGGAATATTTCAGATACCTACCACAGTATTACCAATTACCAAAATTTCACGCTCTTATCGACTCATAACGGTGATGTAATGAGTTTTAAACAGCTTTTTGGATCGCGAAGTACTCAAAATCTTTACATACGGGCGAGATCGTAATCTAAAGATTGAAGATGTACTAAAGATCTTTCCAAGCTAAATGATTTATATACGTGTTCCGGTAAGCACCAAGGTAAAAATATCAGGGAAGGTTTCGGCAAAGAGACGCTTTAAAATAATTTATCGAATGTTCGATTTTCCCTCGTATAATGGCATCATAATTAAAATAAAAAAGTTGCGAATTTTGATGAGGTTAATGCGTTGTCGCGGTGCAGTATGTTATTAAGAATAATAACGGGCGATAAAGCTGTAAATTGCGAGTGCGTGAGGTCGAAGCACTCGCAGGGCGGAGGGCGGGCGGGGCGGCGGGGCGGGCGCGCACGGGAGCCGCTTGCGCAGCCTCAATTGATTGATAATGCCTGCCATCAAATCGCCTAAATACTTCACGCACTTGACTAATGAGTTCACAACGTTTTTATTTACTTTCCAGTGTTTTTCAATCTGTGGGTCGCGACCCCCAGGGGGGTCGCCAAGCCTTATTTGGGGGGCCGTGGGTAAAAAAAAGTCATGTTTGTAGGTCCTACACTACAAAAAAAAACTACAGCTTCAATGAGAAGGCTGTGTTTCTTTATTTTTAACAATAATTTATCGAAACGTGGTTCTATTTTAGACATTAATGATGAAGTCATTCTCTAATTGGAGCCTATTTCTTTTTTGTATGTTGTTTTAATTTACCATTGTAGAAAATATTAAGTCATAAATAAGAAGTGGCGAATGGCACTAACAATTTTAAAGCGTCGCTTGCTAGCTCTGGATACTCCAATTTTCTTTTCATCCAGAAGACATCAATATCTTAGGAATGAAACTCCATTTTGAGCATGCCTTCACATGCTAAAAATATAAGATTTTCTTTCTTATTCGCGGGGAGATTCAATATAAATCCAAAACGCACCTCAAAAACCAAAACCTACTTGTTTACACAGATCTCGCCATTTCTTTGATTTTACGTTTAATATAGGTATTTGAATGAATGACAGTAAGACCCTGGGGGTCGCCAGAATTTTTTAACTTGTAAAGGGGTCGCGTTTTCAAGAAGATTGAAAAACACTGTCTTAAAGAATACTTCAAGCTAAGAGGCTTTTACGACCTGTCCAGTGTCCACGGATGTCGAATTTATATTACTGGCATTTGTTTAATTCAGACTCAAATTTTTTAGTAGGTACGAGTTTGAGTAGATTTTGGTGCCTATAAATATTATAGTAATTAGTCGTGGACAACATGACGAAAGTGGCCAGCTGTGGGATTGTCTAAAAATGGTTACATTAGTTTGACGATCGTATAACTATTTATACGATCGTCAAAATAGTTATACGATCGTCAAACTAATGTAACCATTTTTAGACAATCCCACAGCTGGCCACTTTCGTCATGTTGTCCCCATACATACATGCATACCTATGTATGCCTCACTAGCTGATGCCCGCGATTTCGTCCGCGTGGATTGTTTTTAAAATCCCTCGGGAACTCTTTGATTTTTTGGGATAAAAAGTAGCCTATGCCACTCTCCAGGCCCTCAACTATACCCATGCTAAAAATCATGTCGATCCGTGGCTCTGTTGCAGCGTGATTGACGGACAAATTAACAAATACACTTTCTCATTTATAATTTATATATTATAAAATGTATATAGTATGATTGGCTGGCACTCTTTAAAATACATTGATGCAGCAAGACAGTCCCACAGCTGACCGGCTACGGTTACGGCTTAAACTATCTAACGCCAAATTCCGAACTCTGCGTTACTACTACTTAATATTATATATTTTTTCTAGCTTGACTCGGAACTGGAACCCAAGATCTCACGATCCGTAGCCGAACAAGCTAACCATTAGACCAATGGGGCAGTTCAAGGAATATAATCATTAACATCATCAGCAACCTATCAACAGCTGGACCTATTGAGCGCAGGCCTCCTCTTAGAGAATATATTATGTTAGTCCATAGCCCACCACGCCCAATGCAAATTGGTTGACTTCACACACCTTCGAAAAATTATGGAGAACAGGCGTGCAGGTTTCCACACGATGTTTTCCTTCACCGTTGAAGCATGTGACACTTCATTGCGACGCTCGTGACTGCGAAAAAGTCAGAGATGCTCGAGATTGAACCACGGACCCCCCGAAAAAGAGCAGACTATCACATGAAAATTATTTATTTATTAACTTTAGCCGATGCTACCAAATAGGAGACCTAGCTCTAATTACTAGGCTATTAGTGCTCTACAAGGGTTGTACTTGTTCAAGGATTATTAAAGCACTATTCTAGTGCCTAAGTCGAATAGATCATACATGGACGAGGTAACGGCGCGTGACGTCCACCTGTCGCGTGCTCGGCGCGTGCTGCCAACTGCCAACCGCCCGCCTCTCAAGCGTGGCCGGCACTTGCTGCTCGCGCGCACCCACCGTGGACGACACCAACACCTGACGCCGCGACCACCATAATGTCCTGTTTCCATGACAACCGGCACACCAAAGAAAGTAAACCCAGCTTGCTAGCTATTGACCACGCATTTAATAGGTACGACCATTGCGACATCTGTCTTTTTTATCAACGCCGAAATGGAGATGGTACTTAGGTATGACGTAAGATGTTTGCCATAAGAGTCATCGAGAAGACTTCGCAGTTTTATCAGACTGAAACTACTATTTTTTATCTATTTTAGGGTTCCGAAGTAAACAAAGAACCCTTATAGTTTCGCCATGTCCGTCTGTCTGTCCGTCCGCGGTTTAGCTCAGAGACTATTGGTACTAGAAAACTGTAATTTGGCAAGGGTATAAATATTAATCACGCCAACAAAATGGTGAAATAAAATTGAGAAAAATGTTTTTTTTTTAGGGTACCTCCCCTACATGTAAAGTGGGGATGAATTTTTTTTCGTCTATCCCATAGTGTAGGGTGTTGTTGAATAGATCTTTCAAAAATATTGTGGGTGTGGCTGTGGGAACACCATTTTTCAATTTAGGGATCAGTTTGTGAAATATGATATTTTAAACTGCCCTCGGCCAGCTAAATGGTTGTATAAAGGATACATGAAAAAATTCACAGCAGTAGTATATATAATGAATTTTAAAGGAAAACTATCACGGCTAAGTAGGGTTCATAGTTAAGGAGTTATATCCGTTTTTTTTTATGTTAGGTATTACACGTAGTGTAAGTTGCATATTTTGTAGTATATTATAGTATTTAAAGCATGGGGCTCAAAATATATTCATATATAAAATAAAAGCACTATCCTAGGTCAGAAATAATATTTGTGACTTGCAACTACAGAACCCTACACTGCGCGTGGCCCGACACGCATTTGGCCGGTTTTATTTTTTTTTAACGCTGGGAAATGGTCAGCAATAATATTTGTGACTTGCAACTACGGAACCGGCCCGTCCGTGGCCCGGCGGTTGGTCGGTTTTTATACTTATTTATACATTATATTCGCCTTATCCTCATGTAGACTGAGCGACGAATATGTATAAAAATAAATCTTTATGAACTATAATATACTAATAAATATACTTAATATATAAAATATCTTTATAAAATAGTCTTTTTATAAGTATAGATTAATTCAAATTAAAAATAACTAATTAAAGAAGATAAATACCTACCAGAATTCGTCTATTACGTACTAGGCACCTTTAATAGGCACTATTTTTTAAATTAATTCATTCAATTCAATTAATTATATTATAATGTTCCTATCCGATAATCTTTTATTTATAGACTCGTAGATTAGCTATCGTTATGGCGCCTGACTATAGATAACATAGCCAGATATATTGTTATGAGTTCACAATGCGATCTATCAACGAGAAAGTAGTATTAGTTTGCTGCGCCATTTAAATACGCGGACAGTAAGTAGTTCCTGGTACGAGCCGTACACGAAAAAACTGAATGTTCCGACATCCTCGATATATTGTTGTTATCTTAAAATCTTCTGAAATATCCTTTATTAGCGGATGCCTATGACTTTATCAGTGTGAATTTAAGTTCAAAATTAAAAATCAAGTAATGAAGTACCATCTTTTTACTTTTCTACAGTCTAGTAGGTACATTGTACTAGGCTCATGAAGAAACTCCTGAATTTTTCAAATAAAACCCCATCATGAAAATTCATTTAGTTCTTTTGGAGATTAGCGTGTTCAAACATATAGACAGAGTTTATTTTTTTAAGTCCAATAGGACTAAAATATTATTCTATATTATTATTTTATTAGACTAAAATATTATTCTTCTGTTCTACAATTTTATTATAGTCAAAAATGTCACCGTCTGCACAGACCGTCTGTTTCGAACAATTGTAAGAGACCACATACTATAAATATAGCCCGAGCATCACAACTTCTTTGTACTTTATATTATTTTTGTTGAAAACTTTAATTAGTGTGAAAACTATAAGTAAGTAGCACAGCTTGTTAACCCTGCTTAGTTTATCCAAGCATAAAAAACATAAAATTGTAAATAGAAATACATTCTCTATATTACCATAGGTATACCTATTTTATCTAAGCAACAGCAGTCGCTGACCACAGTTAACAAAATAATATGTTCAAGTGACAACAACGCCATTGTTCTTATTTACAAAGAACACAGTAAGTTGTAGTGCGTGCAAATGTCGCCGTCCGACGGCGAATTTTGTGCCGTCGTCGTCGACATACTGTTTTGTAGACAATACAAGTACTAATGAAACAGTGATATATTGTTTACAAATTGTTCTTTAACAGTTCCACTTGTCTTCGACTAAATATGGTATTTGTATTTCTGTATCGGAAACAGAATACAATTTCCTTAGCGGGTATCTACGTAGTAGTTTCACTTTTATTTATGGCTTTTTACTTCACCGGCATACGATAAACATCGTACAAAACGTTCTCTAGTAGTAATTGTAGTCTATAAAATTACAAATCGACGGGAAAAGCTCCAATTTAATGCAAGTATTCTAGAATAATATAAAAATATCACATATTAACCCAGTGGGTGATACAAAAATATTGAGGATAATATCTGCCCGCTGGGTGGCCGCGGCGAACAAACAACTAGATCGCCTACGCTGCGTGCAGGCAAAGGTTATCAGCGCCCGCTAGAGATTACGCAACTCGGGCTAGGATGTATATGCTATATCCGCAGAATAAATAGTAGTCACAATGAGAATGACATTAAAACAGACATTAATGTTGGGCACGTGTCGAGGACGCAGGCGCGTGCGCAGTGCGGCGCCGCTCCCGCCACGCTCCGGTGCTCTACACCCTCTACCCCTATCACCGTAACATTACCACTTTTTACAATGAGTCTAACAAACATTCTTCTAACCGTCATGTGCACGACAGTTGGATTCAGGAGATAAGGCAAATTTAGTAACACAATATACCCTTGTAATTAAAATTGTAAAGCTCACCACAATTTCCGGGTGAATATCATCGTCGACCTAATTTATGGAGGAAAATTTATTATGAGTTTATCTTGAGCGCTCTCCATACAAAGCCAGAGCCTTAAAAATTATATCTTCTCTGCCTTTAGTTCAGACACTTACGAGACGGGCTCATACATTTACATAAAAATCTTTGAGCCCGCAAGCACAATATCTAGAACATACAATGTCAGTTTGAGCGAGTCTTAAAAATTTTGCTGTTTTTTAATGTATTTTTTTGGGGTTCTGTAAAATGTACATGGATTCATTAATCTTATTAGTAACTAAAACAAGTAATACTTCATTGAGTTGGAAACTTTCAGTATTTATATGTAGCAGATAAAATAAGAGACAGTAGTCGTCACCTCGTTGTAATATTTTACACATTCGAAGTAGTCAGTGGTTTGAATGTCGAATTAAATTCGGTGTATCAATTGCGGAAGTCGGATGGGTGGATGTAAATAATAATCTGAAAAATGGTAATGTGTTGATGGCACGAGACGATGTGACCCGACGGTGTCGGGTGTCGGGTGTCGGCAAGCGGCCGGTGCCGGTGTCGTGTCCGTGTCGGCGGCCGGTGCGGGGGCGGCCGACGCGGCGTCGCCGGCCAGCGGCTCACATATTTTATTTATAATCACGGATGACGTGACGACGCTCTGAGACCCGGACCTGTCGCGATTTCACCTGCTATTATTGCCATTTTATTCATTGTTATTTCATTTATTACGTCGCTTGATACAGATTTTACCGTCGTCGGGAGGTTTTAACGAATGTCTCTTAATGATGTGAGTATATCTTCGTGCTGATTTCTCCTTATAAAACCCGCACACGTAACGATTGCATCTTAAGTTAGTGGTGGCGCTTTTATTG
This sequence comes from Oeneis ivallda, assembly GCA_029955525.1. Lineage (NCBI taxonomy): Eukaryota > Metazoa > Arthropoda > Insecta > Lepidoptera > Nymphalidae > Oeneis > Oeneis ivallda. The sequence goes on along the minus strand of JARPMR010000002.1, from coordinate 14,625,877 downwards.
ATATGATTAAGTTTTTATGTTTTCCAGATACACAATGTGGAAAGAAAGTAAAACGGAATTCTGCGTTAATGTTTAACTTTCTTGTAATAAATGTTGGTACCACTCCGATTGGATATTAATGATTTTTTTTCGAAGACTTATATTTTTAGTGCTCATTTTTCGTTCTGTATCTAAAACATCTTTAAGTTTAATTTTGGACTTTTACCCCTGATAGTGTTAATGGCAACATATAATTTTTTTTTTCAGGACTTTTGTTGGAAACATTTTAAACCATCGGTTTTTTATCCTGCCCGCATTAAATTCATTGCCAATAATTGATATAAATGATGGTCTTACTTACGCGCGTGGACTGGTGGATCAAGTAGCAAGTACAATGTGATATGATATGATTCCGCGCATGCGAACTGTGGGTCGGTCGGAGGTGAGGGTCGGGCGGCCGCCTACGCGCGGTACCGTTACACAGCGGTTAATTTTTATACCGACAGGATTATTGTATTAACGCCCGCGCCAGTGCGCCCTCTCGCTCGACAGGTAACCATTCCGATACGTGTGTATATTTATGTATTAGGTATAAATATGTAAGTACCTAATACGATTTCCAAAGGCTTTAAGAAGCTACCGTTCAGTTTTTATTGATGCTGTAGCGTTTTACTAACATAATTTGAACAGATTTATTGATTAGAAAAAAACAATGGAATTGGGGTCTTATTACATTAAGGGCCGATTTCACCAACGTAAAATAGTCTCTTATCCGAGCGATAACTTGATATTTTGACAGATTTTCAATACAATAACTGTCAGAACGCCCAATTTATTCCTCAGATAAGCGTCACTCGACGTTGGTGAAATCGGCACTTAGATACTCAAAAAAAAAATCAGGAAATTTAGTTACTTAAGGATCTGAAAATTTAACTCGTTATTTGAAACGAGGATTAGACAAATCGAAAGAGAGAGAAATATTAATATTTTGAACGATCTCAAAATCGATAAAAGTGGACTTAGAGAACTGAGACATCCATAAAGAATTCGACAATGTCTCTGTTTGTCTATTACCTTCTCACAGCAATAACACTTAACCGATACAAAGACATTTATTACTATTACCTACTTAATTACACAGGTTATAAGTAAAATGTCTAACTCCTTCCGGATTAACCCAATTCCACCTTAGACTGCATTGTCACTTACCACTAGATGAGTTTTTAAATGAAGGGGCTAATTTGCAGAATACTCTTCTAAAAAAAGTGAGATAAATAAATTAACTGAAAAATATACAACATATTTAGTTGTCATTTAATTTATTACAGAGCTGCATGAATGCACTTTACATAGAGTGCTCGACAACAATGATCTAGTCTTTTATGCTTAATAATACGTGTGCCAGACTGTTTATGTCCTCTTTTGTACTTTAACGAACTCCTAACAAAGCCTCCATAAACAATCCATATCATAACTTACCGCGCTTTGTGTATAGTCTCTTTAATTATAACCTGCACAAAAAGAATCACATTTAACTGCAAAAAATAGAATAGTAGAACATCTGACTGGCTGAATGTATGGTGTTCTTGTTGCATCAATGTATTTTGACCAATAGCGAGAGAGTACTAACCAATCAAAGGTGATTGCGATCGTTACACTGTAGAAATCATTTTTGGACAATCCCACAGCTGTATGAAGGGTTGTAACTTTACAGAAATCTGTCAAATCAAAGACACACATAATTAGTTTTCAGGTGGTTTTCAGAGTATTTTAAAAATAAGAATCAAATCTCGTAAGGTGAGCTAGAAATCTCTAGAGGGAAACTTCTCTTAAAAATAATTTTAAACGTAGTAGGTACATATGTATTTTTCATTATTACAGAAGTGTGAGTTAACAGAAAATCATTGTTATCTATATATATAAAAGCGAAAGGTCACTGACTCATCACGAAATCTCAGGAACTATAAAACCTACAAACTTGGAAATTGGAATGTGGAAATGTTGGAATTGGAAAATGGAGGTTCTTTCTAGGGGGTAGGTGTCAGCTAAGAAACGGTTTTGAGAAAATCCCCCCCTAAGGGGGTGAAATGGGGTTTCGAAGGTTATATGAAAGTCCTATGTTTTTCAAGTTAGACATATGAAAATCGGCATTTAGATTAATAACTTTAAATAATAAAGATCTGTATTAGTTTTTCTTGAAAATCTCCCCTTAAGGGTGGTAAAATAGGGGATGAAAGTTTTTATAGGAAAGTTTTAATTATTGTTTCATTTATTTCATATATATCATATAATTTACATTTTTAAATATTTGATTATAAAAAAAAAAACATTTAAAATTATAAAAAATAGCGGTCCACCGGCCTCGGGAACAGGGTCCAAGCAACCGGCGGTCAGGGCCCCAGAGAGAGGAACCTCCTGACGATGCGAGCCGTGTCCAGGAGTACAGCTTTCTGGATCTGGCCCTTGACCCAGCTACCCAACGAGAGCCTCGAAAGATGTTGGTCGAGGCTCTTGGCTATAAGACCATTAGCGGTGACGACTATCGGTACAATGATTGCTGAGTCTACATTCCACATGGCGACAACCTCGTGCGCCAAGTCAAGATACTTGGTGAGTTTCTCTTTCTCGGCTTTCACGAGGTTCTCGTCATGCGGGACAGCAACATCAACAATCATTGCACGGCGCTCTGATCGATCTATCACCACTATGTCAGGCTTATTGGCTACAATAGTCCTGTCTGTAATGATAGATCGATCCCAGTACAGTGTGATATGACCATTTTCAAGAACTGGGTCGGGCACATATTTGTAGTACGGTACCTCCGATTCCACAAGATTGTATTTCAAGGCAAGTTGCTGGTGGATAATCCTGGCCACTTGGTTATGTCTGTGTAAGTATTCGCCGTTAGCCAGATGAGAACAACCAGAGACAATGTGACGGATAGTTTCTCCAGGACGGCGACATGCCCGACATATGTCTACCGTTCCATCCTTCACTATGTATTTTCTGTAATTGTTCGTCATCATGACCTCGTCCATAATTGCACACACAAACCCTTCGGTTTCCCCAAAGAGGTCACTAAAGCGCAGCCAGGCCACGGACGCTTCAAAGTCAACATCAGGCCCATGGAGGGCCCGATAAAAGCGTCCGTGAAGCTCCTTACCTTGCCATACAACCCTGCGGTCATTGGTACTGAGCACAACAGGTATGCGCCAGTTCTCTTTAGCCAAGGAGAGCGGCGTCAGACCCCTGTCCACTGCGACCACATCGCGGTGCATCTCCGTCTCGGCGTGGAGAAAGTACTCCCTGAGACTGCACACCTCGCGGTTGTGGAGGGTTTTGGCATTCAAAAGGCCTCTTCCCCCACACTTCCGCGGGATGTACAGCCTCATCACCGAGGAGCGCGGGTGATGCATCCGATATGTGGTCAGCAGTGCACGAACTTGTCTGTCCAGGGCGTCAAGCTCAGTCTGAGTCCACCTGAGTATGCCGAAGGAATACATCAAGACCGGCATGACCCAACCGTTGAAGGCGCGCACCTTATTGCCGCCCGACAAAAGGCTTTTCAGCACTTTCTTCAGGCGGCCAAGGAAACGCTCCCTCACCGACTGCCTCATGTCGGCCTCTCTGATACCTAACGCTTCCGCCATGCCCAGGTATTTGTAGGTTTCAGTTGGGGAGAGCGATCTGAGGTATATGGAATCCGAAAGCTCAACCCCCTCAGATTCCACAATCCTCCCTCGCTTTACATGCATGACCGCACATTTGTCCACACCAAATTCCATCCTAATGGAATCACTAAAGGCTTTAGTTACCTTTAGTAACTCTAGTAGATGTGATTTGTTGGAGGCAATGAGTTTTAGGTCATCCATGTAAAGGAGGTGTGATATAACCTGACCATCTCTCCTCAACCGGTAACCTAGCCCTGAATTCTCCAAGAGAGTACTCAGAGGATTCAGAGCCAGGCAAAATCACAAAGGACTGAGGCTATCGCCCTGGAATATGCCTCGCTCAATCCTTATAGGCTCCGCGCTCCCCAGGGTCCGGCGACACCCTGGATAGTGAAGGACTGTCCTCCACTGCCCCATACACGTCTGTAGGAAGGCGCGTAGTACTATGTTTACTTTGTACAGTTCCAGCACCTTCATGAGCCATGTATGGGGCACAGAGTCGTAGGCCTTCTTATAGTCTATCCAACATGTCGACAGATCCCTTCGGGAGCGCCGAACCTGGTGACAAATGGCCATATCAATGAGGAGAAGCTCCTTAGTACCACGGGAGCCATTCCTACATCCGTTCTGAGAAATAGACATGATAGATTTTGTATCGATGTGATCGTTAATTTTCGTTCTCAGAATGGATGTAAGAAGTTTATACAATGTTGGTAGGCACGTAATCGGCCTATAATTTTTTGGCTCCGTGGTACTACCTGACTTATGGAGCAGGAGGGTAATACCTGTTGTCAGAAACTGGGGTAGCGACTCTGACTCTAGAGATGATTGGAATTGGGATGCCAAACGAGCGTGCGAGCTGCGTAGCCACTTTATCCAAAAGTTGTGCAGCCCGTCCGGCCCAGGGGATTTCCAATTGGGCAGGGGACGGGCTGCAGTGGCCATGTCTTCAGGGGTGATAGTAACTAGGTCCACTTCTGGAATTTGATCGCACGCTCTTTCTACATCCCACATCCAACCACCCTCAGTGTGAGCGACAGGCGCCGACCAGATGTTGCGCCAGAATGAAGTCATGGCTTCATCATCCGGTAGGCGCGCATCGGTGACACCTTGGTCAGGGTGTTCCCAACCTCGGTATACCCGCCTCTGATCGCTTTGGAAAGTGCGATTCAGGGTATATCTCTCGACCCGGCACTTGTATCTGCGAATACGGCTAGCCCATGCCGAGACCTTCTGTTTCAGGAAGTCAATGCGCTCAGTGACGCGCGCCATATAATCTTGAGGGCTGATATCAGTCCCCAAGAAAGCGCGCCTCACAAAGCGCATGACTCTAGGGCGAGTGTTGCCCTCCCTGAAGCAGAGTAGTTTGCCAATGAGTGCCCTAGCCCCATCAATACGACGTTCGATCCTGCACTGCCAGGCTGGTGCGGCAGGCTTCGGTCTTGTTGCTGTATCATTATTAATAAACTTTACATTAGCAACACGACATGCCGCAACAGCCGCGCAGTACAGAATCGAATGTGTGTCGGAAAGGTCTTCGCTGCTGTCAAAATAACTCGGCAGCAGCGAATCCAGGGCACCCATTAGCGCTTTGTTCTTATTTTTCATGGGCAACCGAGGTAATCGCGGTCTAAACTCGGGTGGTGAAGATCTATATTCCCGAATAGCACTCTCCAAAGCACTCCTCAATTGTTCACTACACTGGGTACTTACATGTGCAGCCCCGCTATCCTGTCCCTCACCAGCCTGAGTGGACTGCAGCGAAATCGCATGAGCAGTTTGCGATTGTGCTGGAGCTTGCGGTGAGGGGGGGGTAGCGCGGTTACATTGCAGTTCAGAGCGAAGCCGATCAAGCACGGCGTTGTCCAGCATGTGATTACGCTGAATAACCCGCACCTGGTCCGATAGTCGCTGAGCCGACACATTGAGAGCTGGTTCAAGGACCTGAAACAAAGCATGCATCCTAGCACGGTACGCGGTCATGTTGGTTCCACCCTCAGTAGCCCCTAAGTATGCGCGCATGACATTTTCATTAATGGATGTTGTCCACCTCATGCGCGACACACTACCGCCGGAAGCGGGGACCCTTCCAGAAGCCGGTGGGCCTCGGGATCCCAAGCAAGTCGGCGGCCGGCCTCTCCCACGACGATGTACTGGTGGTGGCGACGTCGGCGGGGAGAAAAACTCGTCGCTCGAACTCGACGCAACTGCAGCATTGGGCGTGGTTCCGGGTGGCTGCGAGGCGGAACTGAGCGACGAGTCCGGGGGTGGTGTTTGTGCGTTCCGTGCTCTGGATCGTGTCAGCATTCTACATTATTAATTCTTCTAATTTCTTTTGTATTTTATCAGGCATCTATTGACAGGTTGTGTCAGTTATATTTCGGATTGTTTTGATTTTCTTTGTTTGTTCTTTCATGGTTTGTTGTTCTAATTAGTTTTTATAATGGTAAATTTATTGAATTAAATCGAAAATTCTGTTGAGATCCTTTTTATAATATTTATTTCGGCAAAAATGTAACGGTGAAAAAATATGATGTATGCTGACATTCAGGGTTGCCAGGTTATTTATTATTGTTATTAATTATTATTAGTTATTAATTATTGTTATTGTTAACTTGAAATTTGGAACATAGGTTCTTTCTAGAGGGTAGGTGTCAGCTGAGAATTTTTTTCACCATAATCCCCTCCTAAGGGTGTGACATGGGGGTTGAAAAGTTATATGAAAGTCCTATGTTTTTAAAGTTAGAGTTTTGAAAATAGGGATTTAGGTAACAAGCTATAAATAATAAAAACCTGCATAAGTTATTTTTAAAAATCCCCCCTTATGGATGGTAAAATAGGGGATGAAATTTGAATGGGAAAGCTTTAATGATTTTTTTTAAAGGTAGGTAGGTTCTTTCTAGGGTCTAGACATCAGTAAAGAGAAGGTTTGAGAAAATCCATCCTAACAGGGTTGAAATGGAGGATATGAAAATCCTATGTTTTTGAAGTCAAAGACATGAAAAACGGTTTTTCGTGAACTTTCGGAAACTTGGTTAGTAGATTTAAATAATAAAAATATACTCTAAGTTATTTTAGAAAATCACCTGTTGAGTGTGGTAAAATAGAGGACAAAATTTTCAAAAATAAAAATAGGTACATTGAAATTGCGATATATCTATGGATGCGAACTGCGAAGTCGCGGTTTTTACTAGCGGTAGGACTTTTTTCGATAGGCTTTTTTACAGCGGCAAAATTTAAACTTTTATAATCTCATAGAAAATCTGAAATTCTACGCATACGAAGTCGCGGGCGACCGCTAGTACTTAGATAAAATTATCACATTTTCACAATATTTATTATACTTACAAATAAGTTAGAAACGGTTTAGATACATAAACCTACTCGTAAAATTAAAAACAATGTTCAACATACTTGTGTAGGCATTTCAACTTTCAATATAGAAATCGTGTTGCTGACGTTGATGTCTTTTATATGGCGCCGGGTCGGAGCGGTGCGGTGCGGCGCTTGCCACAAAGCACACAATACCCGACTACTTCGGTCGTTACTATATAATAGCATTAAAATTATTGAAACGCAGCGCGAGGCTTAGGGACATAAACTTCTAGAATCTATTTAGGCGAATCTGTTAAGGTAAGCTACCAGTGAATAATCTTTTGAGAGGCGTTGAAGCGCATCGCTCGCCTACGCGCCCTGCACCATACCTTACAGTCTTGCCTGTAGTTATTGGCACAGGATCATGCGATTTATTGACCTAGCTCTCTTCGTCACTACCTCTATTCTATTTCCTATATATTTGCCTGTTGTGCAGATTTTCTTTTCAAATTATATCGATTAGTATTGGAAAAAAACGGGACAGGCAATCTTATAAAACTGATGTTTCAAGAAATATCTCTGTAACAAATAAAACAGCAAATTGATTAACCACTTATTCTTTATTTATTAGCTAGCTAACTAGCTGATTCCCGCGACTTCGTCCGCGATAAAAAATATGATACGTGATATAACATGATATGCCTATGTCACTCTTCAGGTCCTCAACTATATACCCATGTAAAAAATCACGTCGATCTGTAGCTCTGTTTTGCGACGTGACTGAAAGATAAACTAACAAACAAACACACTTTCGCATTTATAATATTAGTATGATGCCCTCGACTTCTTCCGTGTAGATTTAGTTTAAAAAATTCCGTGGAAACTCATTGATTTTCCGGGATAAAAGGTCAAAAAGCTTATGTCATTTTCCAGGTTCCTAAAGTTATATCCATGCAAAAGATCACGTTAATCCGTTGCTCAGTTGCAGTGCAAACTAAACCGCGAAATAATTTACCAGGCCGCCTATAAACGCTTAATTTTATGTGAACGTGGAATGCTAAGGTCTCGGCTTCTTTCGTATCCGTGTTGAATAATTACTCCGAGTTAGACACAGAACAGGTGGCAAATACAATATACTTAGGTTTTCACAAGAAATCACAACTGGAAATAACTAATGTTCTTAATTTACAGGTACGAGTACGTACTAAGATAAATGTTTTGATTAGAAATTTTGTCAAGCCCGTCGTGATTCTGATCCGTGAAACTGTAGGTAGACCTGTACACGAAATACCTGTCGACATTTCCAACCCAATTTATCTAAATGCGTAGAAAACCCATTCATATATTATGTATCTATACAATTATTATAAAGAGTAAAGATTTTTTTGTTTGTTTGTTTGTTTGTTTGTTTGTTTGTTTGTACCGAATAGGCTCTGTGACTACTGGACCGATTTTAACCATTTTTTTCAACAATAGAAAGCTTAGTTATCAGGAAGCAGCATAGGCATTGTCAAAAAAATTAGAGATCCTTAAGAAAATTGCAATAATTTAACCCAAAGTAGGAAAATGTTGCCTATTGTGCTAAGAAAACTATTGATGATACATAAAAAATATGTGCTACATGATCAAAGTACTCATTATTCTCTACACAAAAGTCCCCGAGAGAATATAATATATAACTATCATATTTAAGTCACAATAGTAGCTTTTGTGTTCTTAAATTTAATTAGATCGCCTCTATTATCGTGGTATTAATTCTTCCTTAATAATACATCATACTAATATTATAAATGCGAAAGTGTGTTTGTTTGTTGGTTAGTTAGTTTGTTGGTTTGTCCTTCAATCACACCGTAACAGAGCTACGGATAGACTTGATTTTTTGCATGGGTATAGTTGAGGACCTGGAGAGTGACATAGGCTCCTTTTTATCCCGGAAAATCAAAGAGTTCCCAAGGGATTTTAAAAAATACATCCACGCGGACGAAGTCTTGGGCGTCAGCTAGTATTATATAATTGTGACGTTAAGTCAAAATATGTAGGTATAAAATGCTATAGCACTGTTTATGTAGATGGGTCACATTGTACATTGTGATACAAATTGTATTTAAAATCATCTCTTAGTCTATAGTACCTAATGCAGTTAGTTAGCACGAGCTTATAGCTTTTTTACATAATTCTTAAGTTTCACAGTGATGGTAATGCATGTTTTTCATGTTAAGGACACTATACTTACTTCATATTTTTTGTACTACTAATAATTTTCTTCTTAGGTTAATTATAATTTGCCTGTAAAAGATTTGAAATAATGTAAGCGATTCCATCCAGTACAGCGCTGATATGAACGTGTTACGAGATCCAGAGGAAATGTTATCCAACTTAATCACTAAATACCAACGGGAGTTGATATTCAGAACTTTGAGTTTCATGTCATACTGGTCAAATAAAAAAAACGTTTCTGGAGTAATGGCTTTATACGTGGGCTCTTTGGCTAAGTGAATATGTGAAGGAGGCTGGCCGAACACGTGCCGTGACTTTCGCACCTCCAGCTTCGCCATTGTTCGCTAACAGTGCTGTGACACCTACTTACATTAAAGTATATAATATGCTCCGTAGAAGTTTATTGCTGGAGATTATCTATACCTACATATTAGAATTAAACAATGCACAATGGATTTCTTTTTAACAATTTTTAAATTCATATTGCTATTAGTAGATCTCATCCGTGTAAGCTGTAAACACAATTTTCAATTGATAAACTTAAATAATAAGATTTAAGTCACACGTGCTTTACAATAAATAATCGTTTTAATAACAGGTGGAGACTACAAAATATGTAAACAAGAAAACTAAAAAGTACGGTGCATTGAATATGTGGTACTTACTACAGACATAAGCGATGCGCAAAAAATCTGCTACAGTTGTGGTTTGAGCTCACGACACCCAAAATTGAGAACGAAAGTTATTCAAACACATAACTCGACAAGCGTGTTTAGTTATCACGATGCTCTCGGATCTGTAATGAGCGCACGTGACAATCACTGTGCGCTATAGTGTTGTACAGTAAGTATTTTCATTTATTATATATATCGAGATTAATGAAATGATAGTGAGTCGATTGTTTACTGTAAGCTACCTACCTACCTACTTCTGTAGAGACAACGTGGGTAGATTATATTTGTCAAGACTAGTTTTATTATGAATGGAACAATTCTCTGTTCTTTTTTAATCCGAACAAAGTGGAAGTTAGCTCCAAAAGTTTCAATAAATAATAGCTAGCTCATACTGAAGTCAAGTTTTAATACACATTAAAAAAAAACAGGTAAATAAACCTTGCTTGTATCTAGTCATGTTTCTGAATATTTCCGTCAAGTAGGTATTTTATGAATGTGTGAATTTGTTTTATGAACTTAAAAATCTCTAAGCTGATTAATAATTAATGTGTTTTTAAGAGAAAACGGATGTACAATTATACAGTCCTTTTTATTACGGGAATCTAAGAGTTCGACCGGAATTTTAATTAAATTAAATCTGTGCGGATGAAGTCGCCGACATCATCTAGTTTTACAATAAATATGTACGAAAAATCAATAAAGATATCTTCTGGAAATGAATGAGTGACGCAAGTTGGAAGAAAACCGAACAATAATCGCCTTATCAATATGTTACATCCCTATGAATGGTAGACAATAGTGCTCGCAACTCGTGCCATACTTACCTTACTGCGCGGTACGTACGTTGATTAGCGTTTCTAAGAAATTAATGCATTCATTAAAGTTACACTTTCTAGTTCCTCTTTATGCTTAGATATTACACAGTTTATAAAGTTCACAAATCACAAGTGCATTGTCTTTTACACACCTTTATTTTGCCTCTGACTGCATAATATTTTAATGGATATTACAGCAAAAACAGGATCTGGGGGCCGATCGCGCTATTTTTTTACGACTGAAACGTAACTGAACTGCAAACGAACCGCAACTTTTTGAACGTTTCGTATCGCGCTAACAATTTTACAGCTAGGTGACACTCAGTTGAACTTGAGTTGGAACGCAACTGCTGTCAAACAAACGTTTTTGCAACAGTTCAATAGACGCTACTTTTTTATAGTTGAAGTTCGATCGCAACAGTGCAATACAGTGTTTACAAGTGTAGTGTTTATTTGGATTAGATATTTTTATATTAAGATATTTTTATAAACTTTAGCGCAATACCGAATGCGACAAAGTTGAATTGTACTTGCACCACAATCGCAACTGATCCATAACTGAACTGTAAACGTTTCGTTGACAATGCAAATAGCGCGATCGGCCTCCTGAATATAATAGGTAGTAAATCTTACTTAAAAGTAACTTTTAAAATACTGGTAGGTATATTCCTTCTAAAGGACATTTTGTCTCGAAGAAATTGCTTTTCTTTAAGCACATATTTTATGTGTAAACTCTCTATTATACCCAACGATATACTCTGCTTCGTACGTATATATCATCAGAGGTTCTAAATCTGAAGAGATTATAAATTGTAACATTGTCATATCAAGAGTGGGTTAGGTAATTTATTGAAAGGTGAGCATTGAATTCACGTTTATTTGCGCGCACGCGCCGACGTGCCGCGTTACAAATCATGCTTATCGGCCGCGCGGACTTGCTCCATTGCCGCTGTTGCTCCTAAATCTACACGGATCAGTACTCTACCTACTCATTGCTTCTTCGGTTCGGAGCAGTCTCAATACTCAACTTGTTTTACGAATGCTTTGTGGTGTTAGAACTTGTTTACTATAACCTATTTTAAACTTAAGATATCCTTGGTAATCGAGATGAAAAGTATCCAGGATTTATATGCCAGATTTATATACCTCTAGATATGCCAAGTTTCGACGCAATCGGATTTACGTTTCGTTAACGCAAGCACGAAAAGACAGACAGATACATATTTATATTCATTTATTTATTTAATTACTAGCTGATGCCCGCGACTTCATTCGCGTAGATTTAGTTTTTAAAATCCCTCGGGAACTCCTTGATTTTCCGGGATAAAATTAGCCTATGTCACTCTCAAGGTCCTCAACTATACCCATGCAAAAAATCACATCGATCCGTGGCTCTGTTGCAGCGTGGTTGAAGGACAAACCAACAAACAAACACACTTTCGCATTTTTATTAATGATTAACCAGTAGAGCAATCGAATACCTTTAGGTTATATTATCTTGTACTTACTGGTATTTGTAATTGTAGGTACCTATTATAAAAGTTCAAAGCTTTATAAGACTATCTAGTAAGTGTGAACTCTAATTGGTAAGGCATATCAGTGGTCAATCTAGGATTAGATAATCACGATGCAAATAGCAACAGAATTAATTAATTAGAGTTGCGTCGGATTGGACGTGTCGGACGCAGCACACGCGCCCGCCGCCGGCGTTGCTCGGCCACCAATCCGGCGGAGCACGTGCGCTCCACTCCACACGACGTCACTGGGTCTTTCTAATTGGCACTCGTGTAGGTTGATGTGGGTATTCACTGTATCGATAGTCGGCTCTAGCGTCGATGCTCGCGAGTCGCGACTTACCGATGCTCCGCTACCATCAATTTACGATGCCGTGTCCTCTTAAGAGGATTGTCTAGTTGAAAATTTTCATACAAAAAGCTTCAAAAAGCGATAACGTTTTGCTACCCGTAAATGTTGTCCAATGTTCATAATTTTTTGAAATGTTGCAGATACAATGAAAAACTATGCCCGTACGTTTTAATTTTAAAGAAATACCTATTGCTTATGTTAAAAGTTATTAGTGACTAAATATCCATATTTTTGACTAAAAAACTTCCTCGACTAATTTTATTTTTTTAAATTTAACTAAACTGAAATACTAAAAAAATGAAACGTACGAGCCTAGATTAAGGTGTACTGAATCGAATGAGACCAAAATTGTCTAATTTTGTAAACGTTTAGGGGGGTAAAAACGTTATGACCCGAAATAATATTTCAAGAATAAAATTTAGGCAAATAACTCCTGGACTTGCAACTCTCTCTATCGCACGATGCGGGTCGGGCAGCGAAGCGTTGTGAAACAGATAGCATTTTGGAAAATACCTACTCGCGTCGCGTTTCGTCACTAGACACTATTCTTAAATAAATACATGTAATTTAACTATATTAAATCCAATTTCAAGAACGTTATGTTATGAATTAATTTTTGCTATGTTTTCTTATCAACAAAATGTGTCAGTCTGTGATTTTGAATTGGCCTCTTATTAAGCTCATAATTGATCATTATATAATGGCATTATATGATAACATAGGTACACAATGTTGTAGAAATTTTCACTTGTTTGTAACTTCGGGAGGGCTGAACCAATTTTGACGGACTATAAATAAGCCTTAGGTACTTATGCATACTTATGTATATGTTCACACAATCATCATTATCGTTTCACTACTGAGCGCAGATCTCACAGAGAAGGGTAATAGTCCATAGTCCACCACGCTGGCCCAATGCGTTCACACAATAGACATAAACAATAATTTATCAAAGCGCTAGCTTGAACCCCGGAGGCCGCATACAGCCATAATATATTTCAGTAGGTAGGTATAGGTATAATATATTTTTATCTCGGAAAATCAAAGATTTCCCATTGAACTTTGAAATAACCTTAATTCACGCGAAGTTGCGTGCATTAGCTAATAAATAAATTGATTCGATATCAGCATGTTATATTATGTCATTGATATAATTTTTGTATTATTTTCATATATTTGGAAATATCGAAAAAGATTTTATATTTAGAAAATATGCAATATTGTTCTTTTACCTAATTTCTGATTTGCAAAAACGTATCAAAAAGATATAAAACTTATTCCTATTAGCAAAAAGGGTACATATACGAGTAAGTACTATAAGTATCCACGCCTATTTTGTAACGGCACCGTTTTTGCAGATAATATCTAAATCTAAGCATTTCGATTAAAAGTGTTATTCAATGCTAAGGTATCTTAAGTTCGAGAAACGTGCACTTGCTTGACAGGGTTAAAGGTTAATACAGAACCGATTGTTATCTTATTGGACCACTTTCTTACTAGTGAATGACATTATGACATTGCTGTTGAGTTTTGGGCTAAAAATTCCAAATTTTTATCTCATTATCTACTGCTTCCTACGACTTCGTTTGCGTGCAATGTAACTTATAAGAAAAGTAACTTATCTAAGTATAGTCCTACATATGTAATTGGAATTTTACACAGTGTTGAAATAAGTTTTAAGTAAATATTATACATAAACAAGTCATAGAGGAAATCTATTTAAAAAACCGTTGATTTCTGTCCGTGCAGTGTTAAATTGGAACGTTGAGTGGATGCCAATTTTGGGAATGGTTAACTCAAATTCATACAAATAATTTACAGGTAGGTTATTACCACAAATAACAGACACATGCAGTATTTTCAGTGACTATTAGGAAAATAATATTACAACGATGTTAGAAGTAATTCTGTTTTAATTTAGATTTTAGTTTATTTTTATAAGTTACTGCATTTAGATATTTGATTTATTTGAATATGTATTTATAATAACAAAATAGTGTGCAATCTATATAATTATACATATATTTTATTAAAAAAGTGCACCTATTCAATTTATTTTCGCCCACCTCCGGATCAAGAACTTCAGGGCATAGGCCTTTAGCACATCTCTGCATCCCGTAACAGCGAAGCGGATACATGAAGGTACATCTCGGTGAGCGGAAAGGTAGGTACTTACCAGATTTAGATGGATAGGTAAACGTCAAGCGACCCGTTTTATTATCAAGTTTCAGTATTCGAATTACAAGGACTAACATAAAACATCAAATAATTGTATAATTTGAATTTTAAAAAATCTATCTGGTCGTTTAGGTAGATATGCAGAGTAGGTATAACAAAGTCATTGTCTTTATAAATGTAGTTTTATAAATGTCTGTATGTAATTAAGCACATAGGGTTTGAATTACTTTAATATAACCCAAACAGGCGTTTTTAAAATTTTCGTCTGATTGTCTCTTTGTTTGTACGGGCTAATCTTGAGAACGGCTGAAATTATTTACACGGAACTCTCACAGACAAGTAGAGGATTAGGCAAGGAGTAAAATGGGGTACTTTTAACTGAATTTCAAAAAAGGAATTGTGTTTTTTTACCTATATATATCTCCAAGGTTTCTAAAAAATTTGCGTACCTAAATATTTTTTCATCGATAGAATAACTTTGACATAATATGGTCCCATAAAAATTTTGGATTTCAACTCCTCGATCCTGATGCTGAAGGGGTACTAGGACTTGTGTTTTTGTACCTATAAAAATCTCCAAGGTTTCTAAATTTGCATACTAAAACATTTTTTCATCGATAGAATAACTTTGACATAATATGGTCCCATAAAAATTTTGGATTTCAACTCCTCGATCCTGATGCTGAAGGGGTACTGCCCACCTAAAGTGTTGGGATTTAAGAACTATCGATTAATATGAATAGATATTGTAGGCACCAAGTAAATACTTCACTGGTGA
Organism: Oeneis ivallda; assembly: GCA_029955525.1. Classification (NCBI taxonomy): domain Eukaryota; kingdom Metazoa; phylum Arthropoda; class Insecta; order Lepidoptera; family Nymphalidae; genus Oeneis; species Oeneis ivallda. The sequence goes on along the minus strand of JARPMR010000002.1, from coordinate 14,610,384 downwards.
ACTCCAGGACCCAACTCCTCAACCTAAAAATGAAAGGGTTCCTACGGGATTTTTAAAAACTAAATCCACGCGGACAAAGTCTCGGGCATCAGCTAGTCTTTCAATAATAATAATATTTCCTTATAGCAGATTTAGCTCTACATTTTACTAAAACATTCAAGTTCAGACAACTGATTTGACAATTAAATTAAGATTTGAATAAGATCATTTAGAAAAATTTTATTTCATTCGGAACTTGCATAATTTTTTGAACATTAGGCCTTCGAACTTCGTGCAAACTAAAAAGTCTTTGTTGTTAGATAAAAGTCAAAGGCGAATATTTATCGGAGCAAGCATCGCAATTGCCACTGAAGAATTGGAGATTACTTATCTCGGGACATATTTAGAGATGTCAGGATTAAAGTATCGACCTCAAAATGTTAATGTTGACCTATAGACGTGTTAAAATGCGCCTTTTTGTTACAGCTATCAATTTTAATGTTTCAATATTGGATATCTACTACCTAAATTATAATTAAGTCGGTCGGTATTTAACCTAAAGACTACGGAAATAGGTAGGTAGGATTTATGGGTTATAAATTGATGAAAATTTAAATTTATAAACTATGGGTGAGCCAACTTTTATTGTTATTTAAAGTATTTTATTTCCCACAATTATAATGTAATAAGTTATTGTTTTGACAGCGGTGATAATCTTGGAAAATCGTGAAAATTATGTACGCTATAAGCAATTAAATATCAGTTGCTTAGTCTTAGTGGCGAAGAAAAACATCGTGAAGAAACTTTCAGAACTGACTCCTGAGCGTTTTTCATAATGTTTTTAAAGCTACCTATGTCTGACAATCCACACTTAGGCGTCGCGTCAAGGTGGACTATGGGTTAAACCCTTCTCATTGTTAGAGGAGACCAGTGCTTAGTTATATGCAGGTAATGGCTCGGTGATGGGTCGAGATCATTATAATGATTGTTTTGATACAAACGAGATAATTGTTTGAAGGTAGATACGAATATTAATTCTTATAAGACTAAAACTTGCGGGGATGCAAACAAAACAAAATAAGTAATTTTAGTTCTTTTTTTATTTTCTGCGGAGGTAACACAAAGGAACGCATATCGGCAACGGTTTTATAATTTACAGCCTCATCAATAGGTATGTGTTTATATAGGTATATCTTATAAATCATAAAAACACTAATACTACAACTTCTATATTTTTTACGAATATATTAATCATCTATAGTTAAGGCACTTTGTACATGGCTTAGGCTGTTAGCACATCTGCGCTTCGAATCCGCAGACGGAGCGGGCGAAGGACACAGAAGAATAGTCAAATATCTAAGTCAGAGCACAGTTTCACTGTGGCTTACTTCTGTTTAACGGCACCCAGTTCTAACGAAGTAAAACTGTGAGCTCTGCATCTATCCTTTTTCGTTTCGGTGCTATAAATTCGCAATCGAGATGTTCTAACAGCATTAGGATATGATATAATATGCATATTATTATAAGTGTATGACACTCGGCAAATGCCACATGACTAGCGATGCCGCAGACAGCGCGACTACAAAAATAAGTACCTATACTGTATCTACAAACTGCTTAAGCTACCTTAAATCTACAGAGCTTATTTTACATTGGTCTCTTCTAAAACACATAGGAGCTATAATAACTTACATAGAATAGTTTTAAATTAAGAAATTTACATAAATAATTTATTTAAAAATTTGGGTGATGTATACATTAGTGTGTGTTATTTGTGGCGTTAATCTAAATAGTTCGAGATCGAGGATTTTACGGTATTCAGTCTCTCAGTAAGCATGGACGGTGGCGTGTGGCGGGAGTTGCTGATGCGCATGCGACGCTGGCAGGGCTTCGGAACGATACTCGTACGGGGACGCGCCCGGAGCACCGCAACCGCCTTCCAAATGCTTGCTCAGCAGTGACATACGAGAAAACGTTTTGCCACAACCCGTGCAAGAGTACTTCTTCACGTCCGAGTGCGTTTGTAGATGAGCACGGAGGTTCGACCTGTCGGCGAATGCGCGCCGACAGTGGTGGCAAGAAAACGGCTTTTCACCGGTGTGGGTGCGAATGTGACCCTGCAACAACCAGGGTCGCGAGAAAGCCTTCCCACACAAGTGACATTTGCACGGCAGCGTGTGCGTCCTGATGTGCATCTTGAGCGCTCCGAGCGATGTGTACACCTTGGCGCAATACTTGCAACTAAAAGATTTCCGGGCGAGACTTCCCTCGGCAGCCGCACAGTGGTATTGCTGATGTTTTGAAAGTCCAGAATAAGTTGAATATGATTTCGCACAATCGGGACACTGATAACGAGGGCGACGAGGTGCGGTCACGGAGACTCCGGAGTCCGAAGACACTGACCCCGGCGAGCGGAGGTCTTCGGGGCAAGGCGGCGGTGAACACGAGGAAGGCGGCGAGGCGGGGGAGTATCGCGGGTACAGCTGCGGGTGCGCCGGGGGAGAGAGCGCTGGCGCGGCGGGGTACAGCTCTTCCAGGGGATACGCCGGGTACAGGGTGGGCAGGTAGGCGTACTGAGGTGTCGGTCGAGGAAGCTCAGTGGCTGTGGGCTCTAACCTAGCGCGACACACTGCGAGGTATTCAAGATGCTGCTGTGACCACTCTCTGGGCTCAACTTTGACTGCCGCTGTCGCAACGGGTGACATTGCTTTGCTGGGGTAGTTGCCGGTTTTTGACAGATCTTCAGGCTTTGTGCTTAAATTTTGTGGCTCATCATTTTCTGTGTCACCTGTTGACAAAGAAAATTAAAATTAAGATTTTATGAATTATTTAAATTTAAATGTGAGTAAATAGATATTGTTTTTACCTACAATTTTAAAAAAAAATTAATATATATTATAAATTATAATACATGATTCGATGTCGTCTGACTACATTTGAAGGAAAAGTTTTCACGAGTTTCCCAAGTTACATTTTTAGGACGGCAATGGAAAAATACGGTTAATACCGTTAATTACCGTTAGAATTAAAAAATTAATGAAACTTACAATGATAATCGTAATGAAGCCTCGTCGCCATGTGGGCGGGGTGCGGCGGCGTGGTGGGCGGCGTCGCCGGCCGCTCCTCCCGCACCAGCATCGGCCGCTCCTCCCGCACCAGCGTCTGGCGCTCCTCTCGCACCAGCACCGGCCGCTCCTCCCGCACCAGCACCGGCCGCTTCTTCAGCGGGCAATGCGCATATTTCTTCGTCATCAGAGCGCGAGCCGATTGAGAGTCTTCCACTAGCATCTTGCACTTTTTTCACAGCACTTGACGCAAAACGTACAACCGAATAATTCAAAATCACAAGTTCACTACAGTTTGATAAGAACAGTCCATCGATCACAGAGTCGCATCGGAGTCGTAGCAGCGTTATTCGTTTCCGGGACGCAAAGCCATACGTGCGCACTCGCCGACGTCCGGAACTCGAAGTGGTGCGGCGAGGGAAGAGCGCGGCTTATAAGCGCGCCCCGGCAGGTCTCGCCAGGTGGCGGCGGGTAGGCTGTGCACGTGCGGCGGGCCCAATCGCGCAGGGCGCGGGGCGGCGCTGGGCGCGGCGCGGCGCGGGGCGGCGGCACCTGCGCCTGCGCAGCCGGCCGCGCCGCGTCGCTCTCGGCTCTCGGTGCGATATGCCCAGCCTCAGCCCCGTTCCGGTTCAAACCGTCCTCGTCTTAGCAGCCGATCTAATTTTTTGCGCAACTCTTGGGGTTAAGCACCTTTGAACCGAGCCATACGTCTTTGTGAAACGGTCCCGTCAGAATAATAATAATCGCGAGTCGCGACCGAACCGTCTCGACGGCCTTATTATTAAAACACGAACTGCTTTCTTTGTGTAAGATTTAAGATATACCTACCTACCTACCTACCTAAGATATACAGTATACACCCAGTAGATAGTTGTAGAAATATAATCTAATCCTATATAGGAGCCTACTTCTTATGTACATCTAACGCCATTACTCTATGCTATCCTTTTTTAAAAGTACCCAACCCAAAGGCTTTTATGCGGATAAGGTACTTAGGTATTTCTCTAACCTCTCAGCTTCCAGCTGCAAAGCTCAATCTCCCATGAATAAGTGTATAGGGATTAAGATTAGCTACTAGCAAAAAATTTCATTGATTTATGTATTCCCAATGTACAGAAGAAATACCTAAGTTAACCATAAAACGGTGTCGAATTATTTCGTGTCGCAAATTACGACCTAGTTAGCGAAAATGCGTTATATGAGACAGTGATGATGTGATGAGTTGATGACACATTGGCAACGGACAATAACAATATGACACAGGGCAGTCTAAGTAGACCTTGCCCTCTTTCTATATAAGCGACGCATCTTTCCTTTTTTGATTGTGATAAGTAGGTAGGTACCTAAATAGGTTCTCGAATAAATAAATTTTTCTATGAACTCTACAAATGCATGTACCTACAGTAGTCATGAATCATGTTCTTTCTTTTGTCGCTTATTATGGGCAGCTATAGACAACTATATGAAGCTTCTATTGTTTACCTGATGTATATAGGACAAGAATTAAATGAAGTCAAAACTCAAATGCGTCTAAAGAGCCACAAAAATATATCGAGATAGAACCCCTATTTTACTACGAAAAATTCCTACTTATCATTAGCAAAGCGAAGACTGGTTTTCAGGCACTGAGCTATTTTGCGAAAAAATCCCAAACGCTGCCAGGCCGAATTAATATATTATTTTGATACCTTCAATCAACAATAATGTATTGGATATATGCTATCGGTCACTAAAAGTTGTACGTAACGTTTTCGCACACGTTTGTAAACGCATTTTCAGTGAAAAGACGTCCTTCCTGAAAGTTTTCTTTAATGCAGACAAAGCAAAATAATATTAAACTTCATCGATAAAAGGTTCAACCCTGGTTCAACCTTATTCATAAATATCCTACCCTAAGGTAGGAAGCAATTACCTACGTAGAGAATTCTGATAAACGTAAAGTGTTACAACTGTAATCATAAAGTAAGAAATAGGGGATTCGTTATCGGCAACATCAATACGAATGTATCACATTCATTCGAAGCCCCAACAAATAAGTACCTACGTGTAATAATAATCTCTGTAGTGCTAACCGGAAACTCTGAGAACCCGTTTGTAAAAGATTTCCTTGTGCTGGTATCAAATCAAACAACGATCGTCCACAACCCCTTCAGAACGCGGAAGTTAACGTCCATAAGTCTATTGTTGTTGTGTACTGTGACCAGTGTTAATTCCCACAGGCCTTGGTTTTCCCTGGTTAATTTAGGCATTCTCACAGAACAGGTTTCACTATGAATTCTTAAGTAGGAACGAACTACTGAACGAGTTCAATTGCGAAAAATACTCGCGATAATATTTATCTCGGTTCAAACAAACATTAGGTACTTAATGACATCGAATTTTGGAGCCTTGCTCGCAAACGAAAAGTGGGTATTTTTAAGGTCTTTTTCTTACAAAGAAACCCTCTTAACTGCTTTTTAATCATCTCTTTCTACCTCTGTATCGTCATCCTCATTACTGAAGGTCGCGACCCTTAACATTGATCTACTCACGTACGTTTCTCCAGGTGGTAATACTCTCGGTATTGTGTAGAGCGGCGTGGAATGATGTACCGAGTGCAGTGCTGATCTGATCGGACCAACTTTTCGCTTCTACCTTGCCCGTGACCGGTAGTTTTTCTAAACTTTCAGGGCTACGGCGGACAATGTGTTATGTGTCTGAAGTATTCCAAGGTGCGTCTGAGACATACGGTCGACAGCCTGGTTGTTATTTTTAACCCTTTCAGGATAGATGCGTTGGTCCTGAGTGCAGTCCAGGGTATCTTTAGCATCTTCCTCCAGCACCACATTTCGAAAGCATCAATGCGTTTGCGATCTGTGGCCCGAAGAGTCCATGTTTCCAAACCGTATATAAATATGGAGTAAACTAGCGTTTACTAGTCTTTGCTTGATGCGTATTTATATGCTCCTGTTATTCCAGACCTTCGACAACTGGGACATGGCGTTTTTTGCCATAGTACCAATTCGTTTGCGCACTCTGATTCCACTGAAACCACTTAAAAGAGAGTTCTATAATACCATTATCAAGGCTGTAAGAAAATATCTGTCCATATATATCTACCTATTTGACAGGAACTTTCAATTGCTTGGCAGACAAAGACATAAGTACTCAGGCTGTGAAGGTATATTCTGCAAGATCAACCGTCATTTTAGTACGAATTATCCACATCACGGTGACGAGGGCCTCGTATTGTGAAATTACACCATGATGACGATGAGTCAGGCTACAAATGTGTCAAGGGATCGACGTGCGTTTCGATCGCTCGACTAAGGCCTGTAGCAGACCTTCGCCGCGAAATAAATAATAAGCGCTGAAACTCCGGCATTCCTTCAAAATCATGCAAATTGAAATCGTTGCATGAAATGCGTTACTAAATCAGAAGACTGTTCTAACTTAGAGATTTTACTATGAGTCTGTATTTTTTTTCCACGCGTTTTCGACGGTTATTTGACTACTCAGTCCCTTAGAAGAACACCTCCGTTGCGGAACGTGGATATGTGACTGCCGACTGAGTAGGTAAGTAGTTATAGAAAACGCTTCAGTAAAATCTCTTTGTTTAGCAGTTTCGCTACTGTTTGGTATGTCACACAGCGGAGCAGCCATGACGCGTGTTTCAGCACTTTCGTTGATACGGTGTCATTACGGAAATGTGCTAAGGGCCTTGCACATCTGTGACTAATCGCTTGAGTTGGCGGTCAGTTATAAATTATAAGAATCAAAACTATAACAGTATCATTAACTTACCATCTGCATTGTCACGTTATATTTATAATTCAATAAATTCCGATAACAAAAACAAACTAATTTGCTTTGTTGACACATTTCCACTGTCGCTCGTTACCTAAATACTTAGGCACAGAAGTCATGAATGAACAATTATCGATGATATGGCCTGGGAAACGTAAACAATTCATCGGAAGACGATAAGTTGTAAACAAAACTGTAAGCTAATATAGGCAGTTAAGTGTTGTAATGAATGACAGTGATAAAAGGTGCATTTATGATACATTCTAACAAATATTTTGGTTATGTAAATAAGTACGTGGAATTACTAAGTTACTGTACCATTACAATATGTAAATTGACACACAACACAAAGGTATTTAAATAGTTTTACACATAACACACACTTTAATAACCCGACCCCCCTACAAAAAGAAAGTCTGCAATTCACAGTAAGTCACCGAACGACAATATTAAGATCACTGATATAAATGTAGTACCTATTGATTAAAATGTTATTTACAAAGTAGGTACTACTTGATATTATAAGCTGTTGTAGAGGCAAGAATAGTTAGTGAACTTGGTATAGTTCGTATTCAGTCTTCTTTTTAGGGTTCCGTACCCAAAGGGTACCAACGGGACCCTATTACTAAGCCTACGCTGTCCGTCCGTCCGTCCGTCCGTCTGTCAGCGGGCTGTATCTCGTAAACCGTAATAGATAGACAGATGAAATTTTCACTTAATATTATGTAGGTATTTCTATTGCCGCTATAACAACAAATAATAAAAATTAAATTAGGTAAATTAAAAAAATTAAATTAAAATATTTCCATGGGTACATGGAAATATTTTTATTTAACTTTTTTAACGGAACCCTAAAAGAGCGAGGCCCGACTCGCACTTGGCCGATTTTTTTTTTCACGATTTAGCATCTCCTTGTCCCATTAGATGGGGTCACTGAATAGGTTACCTATTCAGTGGATGACATGGTGACACTTTCCAAATTCCAACATATTTTTATAAACTGCTCGACTACTCTCTTCTTTCTACCTACCTACGTTAGAGAAGAGGTACATATTAATAGAGATCAAACAAACCAATGTGATTGCTGATATTAAGTAAACAATCGATAAAATGATAATGAGGAGGTGTTGATTGGTGTCAAACGGAGTGTCATCGGTCGTGGGGTGTGGGGTGTGCGGTGTGCGGCGGGGGGCGGCGGGGGGCGGCGGGGGGCGCGGCTGCGCGGCCAGGTGCGCGCGCGGGGGCCGGCGCGGCGCGTGCGTAACGGTCGCGGCACGGGCGAGGGTCGCGGTGCGCTATGGCGGAAATAGCGATGGACAGGGGCGCCGCGGGCAGGTGGTGCTGCAGCCCGCGCTCAATGTCACCCAATTGGCGGTTAATTCCGTGCATACATTACCCGATATGAATAAAATCACTGTCGCGCGGTACATACTCAATTGCTGACTGTTTTCAAACCAGTGTTGGATGATTTAAATAACGATAAATATCAAGTCATATTTTTCAAACCTAAAAATCTTTTATTTTGTTACATGAAATGGATTAAAATTTAAATTAATTCTAAATTAAATAGTAATTTTTTTTAAATCTATACTAATATTATAAAGAGGAAAGATTTTTTTGTTTGTTTGTCTGTTTGTTTGTTTGTACCGAATAGGCTCTGTAACTACTGGACCGATTTTGAATTTTTTTTTCATCAATAGAAAGCTAAGTTATCAGGAAGTAACATAGGGTATAATTTATTTTCAAAAAAATTACAGATCCTTAAGAAAATTGCAATAATGTAACCCAGAGTAGCAAAATTTTGCTTATAAAATGCATTATTTGGCGTGTGCTGAGAAAAGTATTGATGATACATAAAAATTATGTACTACATGATTAAAGTACTCATTATTCTCTACGAAAAAGTACGAGAGGGAATATATCTAACTACCTTATTTAATTCACAAAAGTAGCTTTTGTGTTCTAAAATTTAATTAGATCGCCTTTATTATCGTATAGTATCAAACTCTTCCTTACTAATACATAATTAAAAATGTAATGTAATGAAAATATGTATAACCGCGGGCGAGAATTGTATGAAAAGTTGTCGTGTAGGATAATCGCAAACGATTTCTTGCCACTCGCATTCGAGAAGCTGTCCTTGTGTAACTGAGCCATAAGTCTATTCCTTGAGTATACTTGCCCTAGAATTACTCTAAAGAGATACTTTCTATGAACTTCCATTCCTAAAGGGTTCACTTCAAGAGTAGTACCTACATTTGTACAGCGAAAAAATTTTTAAAGCTAAATTCACCCGGGTGAAACCCTAAGCATCAGCTGTTTTGTATAAAACTGAAAGAACCTATTTTTCTTATCTATCATTATATTTTGCTAGATGATGCCCGCGACTTCGTCCACGTGGATTAAGGTTTTTTATTTCCCGCGGGAACTCTGTAATTTTCCGGAATAAAAAGTAGCAATTATTATGTGTTAATCTTGGGTATGAGCTATTATATCTCAATCGGTTCATTCGTTGTGGCGTGAAAGAGTAACAAACATCCATCCATCCATCCATGATCCATCCATACATCCATCCCCACAACCTTTCACATTTATAATATCAGTAGGATGATAGGAATAAGGTTTATTAATGTAAATGGATAGATACCTTATAGATAGGTAGGGTATCTACCATTTGAACAGGCTTTAAACATTTTCTTAGATTTTCGGCAGAAAATGAGAGATGATAATATACTTAAATAATTTATAACAATGTACTGAAATGGAAAGGGTCCTATGAAAAGGTACGAAACTCGGAAAACATAATGTGTTAAATTCTTGGAATGTTGTTTCAGCGACTATAAATCACCAAAAAAATTATTTTAAATAATTCTTATCGGTCGTAAAGGTAGGATCGCAAGCTCGCACACCTGAGCGACGGCTACGTCATTGTTGTGTGTATCTGTTTCATTGTTTGGCGAGCATACCTTCGTACCTACATAGCGACACAAAGCTCGCGGGCACCCACGAGCGCAGACCCTGCATTGCATTGAATCAGTGCACAGCTATGCCGGCAGCTGGCTGCGCGTGCAGAATCACATGTCTGTACCCGAATCGCACATCTGCATCGACCACTCGAACCGAAATGACGTATTCACCACACCAACCCTACAATACTCCATACCGATGTACCAGCTTGGTACCTTTCAAAAATAAGCACGTCGATATTAGGGTCTCCCCCATTCATTGTTCCGAAAGCCCAGTACTAAATGACGTAACCGACGCTCCCCTGTAAACTTGTAGTGCCGTTTTAATACGAGACTCATTTGTAGTATTTCAGTTACCCCGTGATTAAAATGATTTTCGAAATGAAACTTTAGGCACTTGTCTTTATGATCCTATTTTAGTTTTTACGTAATTTCTTCTACGCTGTTAGAGTCTTTTTTGGAAGAATAAAATATTTCGTATGTAGTTCATTTTGAATCTGAAGCTCCGAGACTTGCAGGTAGGTGAGTAGTTTAATTTTAAATAATGGCATAGCTGTATGGTTCTATATAAAGCACACAGGACCATTCAACGCTTTTATAAACACTTTTAATACAGATGGATTGAATATGGTTTACAGGATGTTCCTTTTATAACCAATATTATTTTGTGACCATAATTTTTATAATTAGTACCTAACTGACTGTATAATATAATCAAAACTTATAGCTATGTGAACCTCTATACCTTTGTCTCTCTGTTTGCCTGTCCATTTATCTGTCTGTTAAGTTTTCACGCTTCAACGTACAAGACGTTGACGTTCGTATATAGAAAAAATTGTTATTTAAATTGAGCAAACCATCAGTGGAAACGACAAAAGATACCTGCTTTTATCCCGATATCAAAGATTTCCAACGACTAGCATTTTATAACCACGCAGTGATTTCATAATGATGCCGTGTGCGTAAACAAAGTGTGAATAAATTATTTATCAAATAATCTATGGCAATTTTGAAAGCCTCAATAGCGCTATAGTCTGGGCGGCTGTCTGAAATGCGAAAGGTTGACGGTTGAAACCACTGGTTGAAACCCTGGCACCGTCCGTTTCAATGTTTTCGTACCAACACCTAGTAGGTATTTTAAGTTTTACGTTTAGTGGAAGAGAGAAGGGGAATATTAATCATTCAGCATGGCTGTTAGTCATTAAAAAAATAAAAATATAAGTTTACAGATATTCTAGGTAAGAGCAACCTGTATAGCAGCGGCGGGAACAGCTGAGATTTCGGCACACGCTATAGAACGGCGCGCGGCGGCCGGTGCGTCACCAGCCGCCACCTTTCACCCTCGCGACTCCGCTCCCTGCTGGCCTTCTATTGCTTACATATGAAACTTATAGCGGATTTACTAATTACATACTTTTATTTATAGTTACTTATTTACAATGTATGGTAGCAACATTACATTAATTTGATTTAAGAGCAGTGTTAGCCTAGGTCAGGACTGCTGTCTCCTATTCGGGGAGTTCGATCACCTCTCACTGTTCAGAGTAAGCACCTCTGACGTTTCGCAGTTGTGTGCGGTTAAGATGCTTCAACGGTGAAGGAAAACATCATGAGGAAATCTGCAAGCTTTAAAGTTCTCTGTTCACTATGCTGGCTATTTTGCATTGGGACAGCATGGTGAACCCAAGTAGGGCCTATAATCCTTCTGTGAGAGGAGACCTACGTTCAGTAGTGAGTCGTTGATGGGTTGCTGATGATGATCATATAACTACTTACCGTGCAAAGAAAATATCGAAAATAATCATATTATTATTAACACGTATAATATATAAGTAAGGAGGGTTTTCACCAAAGGTTTCTGTTTGTATTTAGGTAGGTATATTGAAAAGTATGAATCATAAGCTGAATGACTAATTCAGAGAAAATGTATCTACACACAGCCTAAGCCGTGGACCTAAGGAAACCTACCTATACGAAGACCGTAGAGCGTAATTAAAGCTCGGTTTGTTTTTACTGGGGGAATACCCCCATTTACTTATATGTAAGTTTTGTTGGAAGGTACTTGATTGATAAGCGATATTCATCGTACAAGAAGGTTAAACTTATTCTTTTTCACTGTTATTTTTATTTCTTTAAGATTTGGTAAGTGCAAGTTGTCTTTTATACCCATCTAAAAACGAATCTAGGGAAACGAATACATTTTGGTTCCCACATTTTAATGTATTTTTTTTGTAAAATTGTTCCGTTATTCGGATTTTTTGCGTTCCTCAGTATAAGTATTTATAGTGCAAAGGTAAGGGGAAAATCTGGGGTTGGTGTCAGGGCAGCTGCATCCCTGCGCCAGGACCGAACAAGTTGATACACTATGGGATTAACGCAAGCGTAAATGACGGGTAACGGTTTTGCCACTTTTTCTATTAGTACATATAGAATTTTTTTACCTATAGAAAAAATAGAACCTAGCATAACCTAACAGAAAACTAACCTAACCTGCACCTGACTGAAGAAACAGTTATGGAGTGTTTTTTTTATATCTTAATTTTTGATTGGCTTTCGTCCGACACGGACACGCCAGCCCCATCGTTACCTAACTTACAATTTTGTAAAATTAATTACTTAAAATAAAATTCTGGTGGAATGTAACAGAAACCATTGAAGCAGAATTCACTGCCTGTGCTATCTGCACAGGCAGTGAATGTATATCAACAATAGACTTAAAGCCTTCTGTCGGAGGAAGACAGAGGAGGCTTATAAAAGCACCTACGTCATATCTATTGATAGGTATTATACCTCTGCACATGCACTTCCCGCTGTACGCTGTATCTGCTATACTCCATCAGTACGTGCTGGTCATCATCCATCGTACCGCAATTATCACAATTAGCAGAATCAACTTTTTTCATGAGAAAGGCAAAGGAGTCATTTCTTGTTGGTTCTTCTTGTAAAACCTATATATACATATTAATTGAAAACTTAAATCTATATTTGAAATCGCAGAAATCAGAAAGCTGAAGCGAGTAACGCTCTGGTATCATCATGAACGGCGAGTACATCACTTGCCTACGGTTTACCGATGACATAGTTATTATGGCAGACTCTGCGTGGTCAATGTCCTCAGCAGGGTCTCTCAACAGGTGGGCCTTCAAATGAACATGAGTAAGACGAAAATCATGTCTAATGATCATGTCCTGCCCCACACAGTTGTCGTAATAATATTGTAACTCGTTACTCGAAATTGTAGACGAGTAAGTATGGTTAATATTACATAACTATGACATCAAAATTTTGTCCTATAATATTATTTCCTAGTCTTTGATCATGTAAGGTTTTTAATACTTACTTGTATTTCCTAGCAAATGTAGATATCAAATATTTATGCAATTTCTAGGAATTCAAAACAATTTCTAAAGGGCCCTTGCTTATTATAATAAATGCATAAAAATCTATTTCGCGCAGTATTTTCTGACCAACCCCATCGAAATAGATATCGAGCCCTGGATCGTCTTCTGGCGAAGCCCGTTCAAAAATAGTCAATGAATAATAATAATACTTAATAATAATTAATCATCCCGCTGAAACCTCTCGAATTTAACACATTTTTAATTGCCGTTTAGGAACTGAGAATTCCTAATAGGTAGGTAATTAATGTGTATAATAAAGTTTCTGTTCACTTTCTGTTTGATTTAGGAGTTGTAGGTATTAACTTCCTAGGAATTTCATTTATGTAATGGCGGATTACGGGTATCTTGCGTTGGTAATTGAATGCAAGTGCGCTAAAAATTAAGTGTAATTTTTTATAGTAATTATTGGTGTAGGCAGCATTTGCACCGCGTGCACTGTATTTGCATTTAGTTTTCCAATGAAATAATGTGTAACCTCACCTAGATATCGAACAAAACATAATTACTTAGAGCAAACGGCGGCACACCCGTTCCGGGACACCTTTTCATTTAATCAAAACTTGTTTGCACACCCAACAAACGGTGTTTTGTTCGCGGAGGGCGACCCGCGACCGATCTGTACCAGAGGAGCGATGCATAGCTGCACCCGACCACCGCCACCGGTTTATTTGGCGTCGCCATCTTTACATAGAACTTTTTTACATGTCGCACAACGGCAGCAAACGTGACGCAAAACAAAAATATAAGTTTTTGAGACATTCGTAATATTTGCGTATCATTGCTTAATTGCATGTCGGTACCTAGGTATACATCCTTATCCTTTTATGTTCGTACACACACACACACACACACACACACACACACACACACACACACACTCGTGCACTTGAATTAACTTATATTTGTTAGTTTGCTTATTTGTCCTTCAAACACGCGGCAACGGAGTAGGTAACGGAGTAATGATCAACATGATTTATTGCATAGGTCGATAAAGTTGAGGGCCAGAGGGCTTGGATGCGCGCCACGAGAAGATTTTGTCTATCCATTTACTCGTGAATTTCTAAGAGATATCATGAGTAAATGGATAGGCAAAATTTTCTCGTGGCGCGCATGCTAGCCCGAATGGAGAGCCATAAAAATATACAGGTATATATCACTCTCGTACAATTCATGCTTCAAAATCATTTTACTCTTTTATATAACTTTAAGATATTAGGTATGTGAATTGTAATATGACATTATTGATCCCACAATTAAGTGAGGAAAGTGACTTGGATAAAAGCTATCGATAAAGAGATAAAATATTTAAGATAAAATGTCTTAAAAGTAATGTTCCTTCCTGCTCACAGTAAGAACTCGCACTATATTTTTGGTGGTTTTAATCGGATTGGATTTCGACATTGAGGATAAGTTGGTATAGAAATCACGTTTTCGAATAATCCTGTGTTGAGTCACTTTTGTTGCCGATGTGTGATGTACCTATTGAAATTTATTAAAAGCGCAGCTAGGGTGCGCGTGCGCAGCGACGACTGTGATTGTCGCACCTGGTGACTGGTGACTGGTGAGCGGCCCACGCGTGCGCTGCTATCAGAGCCATGTGATATTGTACATTGTGATGATCCGTTGCGTTGCAGGCTGCAGCTACAATCAAGCTACGACAATATAACATTGTGTTGTTCATTTACATAAAACGTTTCACTTATTCATTTAGTTCCAACCCACAATTTAGTCACTTCCGATAGTGAAATTACATTCTATGACATAATCGTGCCTACAGATGCATATCAAATATCGCGGACGCGGTTAATAAGAGAAGTTTCCTTCGAGCGCTCCCGAATACCCCATTAGGAACAAAAATTGGTACACAAATCTTGGAATCAGTTTCAGTTAGAAACTACAATTTTGTACGGCATTCTACCACATATAGGGGTTTTGTCTTTCTATAAAGCGTCTACTTATTTATTTATTGAATAGGTACACAAAACAGGTTGCAACCAAATATAGACGTAATACAATAACAACAGATTTGGGTTCCAGGTAACAACCTTTAATATGTGTACACAGCGGTTATAAAATTTATGCATAGAATTTATACAGATTATAGTTAGAATTACACAGTTTACTCAGTTACACAGTTAGTAAAGATAACATAAATATTTAAAACTTAATAAAACTTAAAGTTCATTTTTGAATATAAATATGCCTGTCCAAAACTAAAGTTGTAAGTTGCTTGATTATGAGGTCAGAAAAAGTTTATGTATTTGGTTTTTAAATTGGTAGATTTGCGTTATTATTGTACTGTCTAGTGTTTACCATCAAACTTCGTATGTATGGGGCACGCTTTAGATAACTCTCTTCAATCTTAGGTATAGGAGCGGACTGAAAACTGAGGTTGACGATTTCATTCCCACCCGTTTTACACCCGTTGCACTATTGCCGTAGGTAATATGTACCCACTCCTAAAGTCTACACAAGTTTTCCGCTTATTCGGAGGAGAGTAGGAAAATATTAGTCAATCGGCTTGGCTAATAATTCTTTAAAAAAATATATATCTTACACTATTACCAAACAAGTACCTACCTACCTATGCACATATTATTTAATTTTTATCAACTAACAAATCCATTTACGCACAATTAGCGCGACCCTGTGCTTATAAGCTTAAGATATCAGATATATTTTTAATATAAGTATTAACTGGTAGGTACGTAGGTACTTTAGGATACAAATGTTATCGGTGAAAGTCGGGTATGGAGTTAACAAAAGCACCTTAACCGCGAAGTTAAGGCTTTCCTCATAAGCATATAGGTGTAAGTATTACCCTTCAATTTAAATTTCATTCAAGTGATTAATGTGCTCGGACGGATAAGCCATGGCCATAAATACCCAACAATTACTACATTTTTGGGGCAAAAAATAAAAGATTAAGCCGATTCGATGTTGATTGAAACTTTTCGCTAACCGTTTTCCGTTCATCGAAACCGCAATCGGATTTATAATTACGTTGAATCAACACACCATAGTCAACATGGCGACAATCTCGTGCGTATTACGAATATTATGATCTTATATTATATCTGTTATTTTTTTCTTTTCCGCTTTGACTAGATTAGGTTATGTATCTACCCTACCTACTTTGATCCTTATACTAATGTTATAAATATGCGAAAGTGTGTTTGTTTGTTGGTTTGTCCTTCAATCACGCCGCAACAGAGCAATTAATTGACTTCATTTTTGTCTGAACATTAGTTAAGGACCTGGAGTGACATAGGCTACTTTTCCGGAAAATCAAAGATTTCCACGGGATTTTTAAAACTACATCCACGCGGACGAAGTCGCGGGCATAACATCATCTAGATAATACTGACTAGCTTTTGCCCATGACCTCGAGTCGGCATGGAGTAAGGTTTTTCAAAACCCCGCGGGATTTTCCGGCATCTTCCGGGATCTTACTCTGCAGGTCTTGAGGACTAAAGTTAATTGAGTTAAGCCCATGCGCAATCACGTCAATCCGCCGGATCGACTTCTGCAGTGCAACTGAAGGACAAGCAAACATACTTCAGCATTTATAATATTAAGGATAGATTCCATAACATGTACCTAATGCAGTTCAAAGACATGTGTCACTATTAGCTAGGTACTCTTACTAACATAGCTAGCGGTTGCTAAGGAGCCGCAATCTATTGCGTTGCCGGACCACACGGTCGAACATCTAGTGCACGACGTGGAAGCAGTATACCAGTATCTGACCAATGTCAGTTAGCTCAGTGGATCGCGTGCGTGAACAGAGAGGCTGCGACGACGCTGTGGTCCGCGTGTAACATAACGTCGATACGCGTCATGCTAACGACCGCCCACTGAGCAGCGCTTATGTGGTCTGCACTAATTCGAGAACCTGCTGCCTTCTACACGCCGCCTAAACCCTTTTGTCTTAATACCTTTCAATCTTTAGTATGATTGATCTAAGTTCAAACCAAGATAACAAATAAAAATATAGAAAGTACAATAGACATCGACATAGATTAGCACAGCTGCTAATGCAGTCGCAAAGTCTAAGTTACGAATAGAACTTTCTAAATAAGCCTGAACAACGTAGTGTACTTACAAATAAACATAGGTCCTGTACATATTTATACCTATGTACCTAATACCTGCCCCTAGCATAATCTAAATCATCATTGACAGTGCTGTAAAGAGCATCACTCTTAAATGAGATCAGAAAAGACAAACTGAAACTCTAATACTGTCATATAAAAACTAACGTAAGTAGGTTTATTCATGCAACTTAACCCACCCAATCTATACAGGGTGGAACAGATAAGTACCTAAGTGTGTTCAGTTTAGTGTGCTCAAGCGATCTCATATCGTCCAACTGATACGAAAACTTGAACTACTTTATCTGACGAACAAAATGACGTAAAATATTTACCTACTTCAAAAGTAAATGAACGTTATGATACATATGTGTATGTAATTCGAAAATTTTACTTTACTTCTAATTCTATAAATTTTCTAGGGAACTCAAGTGAACTGTGCTTATTCCGAGAGGATACCCGTGGCCACGAGGTGCCCGTCGATGGGTTGCGATGATGATGACATTTAAACTTTACATAACTAGGTTAGGTACTAATGATACACATAGAATAGTATAGAATAGAATAGAAATATTTTTTATTCAAATATACTTTTTTACAAGTGCTTTTGAATCGTCGATGAGACTACCACTGGTTCGGAATGCCCTTCCTGCCGAGAAGAACCAGCAAGAAACTTGATGGTTGCTCTTTTCAAAACAAGTTTACAATTCAATAGATACTATGCAGGACTATGTATGCAGTGTTTCCACAATGAATGGAAGTTCCACAAAAGCATACCTAATTATAATTCAACATGTTTCATTCATGTTAAGGCGGACAGACAGAAAGCAGCCCCATTCCCGCCGGTGGCACCCGTTCACGAGCATGACGTATGAACCAGCCATTGCTTCGCTCAACTATATTTGAGGGAACGTAACATAAATACAAATAGCAAAAATCAAAACCAAAAATGAATACCTATCTTATGCCAAAACATACCATACTAGAATGTTTTAGGTCTTAAATATAAGACCTATATGAGTGAACAGGAAGTATCAAAGTGTACCGCTATTCTCGTAGGTATGATTAGGTACGTACTTATATGCAACGTAAGTACACGGTCGCTTGTCGGGCAAACAAGTTGATCGTATTAGGAACCTTTGTCCGCAAAGCCTCAATGTCGCCCTCGATGCCGCATTATGCGGAAACAATGCGGACCACATTCGTGCACCGCGACCGCTGGCCCGTCGTGTTCGTCCGCGGACTGTGCTGTGGCCCAATCGGCTGCAGTAAATCAAAACCCAGTAAGTGCAGAAGTTTCTGAAAAGTATTTTTCTCCCTTAATCCATTACTTAATAGCAAGTTGACCATTTCAATCTCGCTAATTGGAAGACAATTACTACTACTTTTGAAATGGTGTATACGAACATAAAACTCTCATAAGTATTTCGTATGCATAAATCTATTGTAAACATTTACTGTTGTTTTGTTTATGAATTGTATGAGTGTTTTTTTATTTTTAACTTTTTCTCGCCACTTAGTCCGCGCGGAGTTAGGTTTTTAAAAACCCGCGGAAACCCTTTGACTTCCGAGATAATTAGTAATAGTATCCTATATGCAACTTTCCAGGATTCTCCTATACCCATACTAAAAACAACACTTCGATATGTCGCTCCGTGATTAACAGGCAAGCCAAAGCAAACCAACAAACAAATACACTGTCGCACTTCCAATATTAATGGGTAATGATTATGAAAATTTTAACGTCTCATAAAACTCTTCAACGAGTTCAAGGGCTGTCTTCAGTTTTTAAACTCTCCTAAAAAATTGAGTTTAACGCCAGTAAGTATTGGGTTTTGTATATGAGGCAGCGGCGATGTTTGCGATCGTAAAGTGTCATTATGGTAACAGTACTCTTTGTTGTTTTCGGCGATGCCCGTCTCCCAGCTATGTTCTCCGCTCGCCATGTAAAAGCTCGGCTCGTCACGGCGAATTATAACAAAAATGGGTTACGACCATACGACCGACTGTTGCGAAACTTTTACGGGCCAGAGTCTCCGACGAAATCTCGTTCGGTTTAATGGCATTCGAATTTTTAAGTGCCAAAGAAAGGTAAATCACATTGACGTGTCATGAACTTAAATTCGTGATTTGATGTGGATTGGATGCTGGGGCATTTCCATTTGCGCTTATGACGTTATCATTTCATACCTTTTTAATGGTAGGTCCCATGATGCTTCTTAAAATTTCAGACCAAATGCTTTTTAAAACTCTTTAAGAATCAGTTGATCGGCATGTAGGTAATTTGGAATATCGAATTAGGTTAGGAAGTGGAAGTTGGAACGAAACGTCTAATTGACTGTAGCAAAAACAAAATTATCTGATAAGAGAGAGAATTTTACCCCTTTACAATGTAGGTGTAACGCTTTAATGATTTCGTACTTCGAACACCTATGTTTTGGTAGATTTTCGATCGATTTTCAAAAAATAATATTTTGTGTTTTAATTCTAATTTTAGTAAATTAGAATTAAAACACGAGGTTGTAAAATTTACCTCTTATATAATATACCTTGTATGTAGCTCAGCGAGTTGCGAATCTGAAGTGGAATTGGGCGGAGCACACAGTTCGAAGAGCATATTATGGTAGTTGGGGTCCTAAGGTGCTGGAGTGGTGACCCCGCACCGGGAAGCGCAGTGTTGGCAGACCCCCCACTAGGTGAACCGACGACATCAAACGAGTCACAGGGAGCCGCTGGATTCAGGCGGCGCAAGACCGAAGCCTGTGGAGGTCCATGTAGGAGACCTTTGTCCAGCAGTGGACGTCTATAGGTTGATAAAGAAGAAGTTGTAGGATTTATAATTCCACTAGTCTTTGACGTAAAGTGTTAAGATTAATAATGGATAGCTTATCCACCTGGAGGTGATCGTACCTCACTTTAGATCGTCCGTCCTCCAATAACCTACCAAAGCCCTAGAAATTAATAAGAAGAAATTACGATTTACGACTTAGTATGGAACAAAATTGTGAATACATGTTACCTACCTATATCTACAACAGAATCGCTGTTAGATCTACACCGTAATCTTTCCAATTAAAGCATAGATATTTTTACGTAGGTATATTAATTATCTGCGTTATATACCTACCTATTACAAAACAAATCTGTTAAAAGTAACAATTATTCAAACCACACTTTTGGTTTAAAGTAGTGAAACAAAACAATTGATCATTAATAAAAGACCTAACTCACTTAGGTGGTACCTAGATTTCAATTCCAACAATTGATTAAGAACTAATCCAGCTGTAGAAAGTGATACGGCAACTTTCCTCTTCCTACAACACCTATTTACTCATACTAGCTTGTGTCTGTGGCTTTGTTCTCTTTGTTATGTTTGTAATGCCTTTTTTTAAGCCTCAATAGCCCAACGGTTAAAGGTGCGGACTGAAAACTGAAAGGTCGCAGGTTCAAATCCCACTCGTTGCACTATTGTCGTACCCACTCCTAACACAAGCTTTCCGCTTATTTGGAGGGGAGAGGAGGATATTAGTCAACTTAAACTTGACTTAATAAAAAAAATAATGAAAGCATAGTAAATACATATCGACATTTGATTTTACGATAAATTATTTTCATAATTTATCGTAAAATCAAAATATAGATAAATTATTTTATTAGTAGAAGGCTGAATAAATTCACTGTGAATTTTATCTTTTCGCTTTAAAAAAAAAATCCTTTTTACTGAACTAAAATATTTACTCTATCTTGTAATTCATAAATAATACATAAATAAAGTGTTAACCTATTGCTTATGAAAATATTTTCAATGTACTGACATAACTGTCCAACAGCATTATAATAGTTTAGATAGGCAATCCTGTTTGGGTTGGTATTAAAAGCAGTTATTAGCATTACATTACTGATTATGCTATTGTTTGTGAGTCATAAAACAATGATTATTGAAAATCATTATGAAGACGTCAGATCACGGTTTAATAAGAAAGTACGCTTGAATAAGCAAATATAATGGCCTTAATGATATGAAGACAATGGAGTTCCTCTGGGCGCAGCACAGTTGTGACTAAAACTCACGTACGGTTCCCACTTGACTAAATATTACTCGCTCTGTTGAACAAAGTATTAAAATTGTGCCATTTCAACTTACTGAAAATGGTACTCAATTCGAACCAAGAGACCGCGCGCCCGTGTGATACCACCCGAAAGTAAAGTCAACCCGCCCGTGCCGCATCTCTTAAAAAATAATGTAGAACTCTATGCTCAGAAATCGAAAAACCCATAGTAGTTAACAGCTATGGGCCTCAGAAGAAGGCTCTGGCCTCTGGGTCGCCCAACGGGCTATAGAGATATGCTGGGAGTGACATGTCTTGATTCGCAGGAGAATTAGCTCATCAATTGCAAAACTGAAGTGCCAATAGGCGGAGCATATAGTTCGAAGAACTGTAAGTCGTTGGGGTCCCAAAATGCTGGAGCAATTGTGAAGTGTTGGCAGACCCTCCCAAAGTGGACCTTCGATATCAGATGAGTAGCAGGAAGCCGCAGAATACAGGCGGCGAGGTGCAAGACCGAGGCAAGAGAACTATGCCTAGCTGTGGACGTCTATCGGATGGTAAAGATGCTTAAATATCCATCAATCATTAAGTAGTACTACATTGACACATGGTAGATTTTTAATGTATTCAAATGGAACAGGTTGTCCAGGTAAGGCAAGGCGCAGTTGAATGGCGGTGCAATCAGCGCTATTGAGGCGCTCGTCACCTGCGCGACTTGTTGTTATTGTGCATTTGCTAGGAGCTGAATGACGCCGCGCAACCCGCTCCGCCATTCAATCCGTGAAATTCGAATTCACTCAACACTCGAACCGCTTCGTTTGTTATGCGACCGGTTCCTCTATATACTTACCTCGGTAGGATATTTGGGTTACCAACCATATTGTATTATACTAGTGGTTCGCCCCGAACTGAGACCTCGCGGTAACGGTTTCCCATAATTACTTATTCATTCAATAGATACATGACGATCAACATTGACATTATTATTATGCCCGTTTTCACCAACCATACCTAAATCATCTCCTTTGTAGAAGTCTCTTTACGTAGGTAGCCCCTAAATACAATCCTAACATCCCAATGTCATTTTCACCTTTAGTTGTCCCGTAGAGGTTTGTAATAACAAAGTTGACAGAAAGTGTCAACTAACTTAACATATGTAGCCCGTAAAGGTTAGGGAACTGTTATAGTGAAATCTTCAAGGCCTCAATCAAACTTAGGTATAGTTTTTTGGAACATTCAAATTAAATTACTTGTACACAGCGTCAACTATCGACACGATCAGAAAACATGTAAAAACAAACTGCAACGTGAAGTTTTATTGATGTTTGCTAAATGACTAAATAATAATTTTAATTGAATATAATATGTTACATATAGCTGCATTTGCTATATGAGAGCGCCATCTATTGACATCATTGTGAAGTTCTGTTGTTGCTGCTCATTAAAAGTTAAATAATTTAGTTTCCTTATTACATTTATCTAATTTTAGTATTTGTTGTTCAAGTACATGATATTACGCTAAAATTATAAAACTTTCAAGCCCCAGCTTTCAATGGTTATTCCGTTGTGAGGTCAAATATAATCTCCACTTTGAAAGCCCCCCATTTCATCAATTTTAGGAAAAAAATTAAAAAAAAAATACTTTTGTACTCTGTTCCAAATTATCTTTAAAATGACGTACTGTAACCCTATGAAAAGCTAAAATTATTTTTTTTCTTCGCATTCGCTTCTATGAGAGCCCCCCTGAAATAAAGATTTTTATAACTTTTTAAGCCATTTTCGGCTGGAGGCCATCGGTTTACATATTATATCTAAAATTGAAGTAATTACGTTCAGTAATTCAGAAGTTATAAGGCTCTGACAGACGGACGGACGGACGGACGGACGGACGGACAAGTGCAAATTCACTCAAGTAGACTCAAAGACCTTCGCTTCGCTCGGTCGATTATATAATCAATATCAATGTAATTTAGGTATTATACCTACCTTTAAAATGCGTCCGTGGCTGACTCCGCAAATCACAGGTCCTAGAGTTTGAAATAATGAAGGAAATATTCCTTGGGGACCATAGAGGATGAATTGAACAGTTGCGAAGAGGTAGGTTTAAAAATCCCGCAGGTGTAAGGCTAAGACCCCTCAGTTTTCCAGGATAAACCAACCTAAAATAAGGTATTGTGTAGCCTCCATTCTCCAAGTCCTTAACTGTATAGTGTATACCCATGCAAAAATTCACGTTGATCCCTTGCTCCGTTGCTGTGTGATTGAAGGACATAACCAAAAACCAAGGGTATAATTAAGTACGTCGACGATTTTTGTAGAACATTGCTACAAGTCTACTTTTAAGTAGGTATAATATGTAATGTTTGTTGATTTATATTTACCTGTGATTTAAGAATTAAAAGTATTAGGTATAGGTAGATACCACATAATTATGCTCCTTCTTTTAGATCACAACGAGGGTCACCGACTTGTGTAGGTAAACGTTGCTTAACCATCGCAATCAACTGATGCAAGCCCGCATGTAGCCAGCAAGCTTCTACTGTACCTATAGGTAACTTTAGTCTCGCATCAAAAGCTTATTGGACAAAGCCGTATAAAGTAAATCATTTAAACAGCTACCAGTGTAATTCTTTTGCGCCGGATATAGACGTATAAAAAAGGAACCGGAAACACTTGTTTGTATGCCATGCAGGTATGTTCCCATTGGAATATTACAAATACATACTTACGCATGAGGCCCGCGGGACCCTCCGAGCGCACGTGCAAGGATCATGAACGAGTACACAATCATATTCATCGCATGATCCGGAGTTTATTGCGTCGTTCATCTTACATCTTCAACACAGCAAGACGCTCCGTGGAGTGCTACAATTTTCTTTGTGGCTTGGATATGAAACATCCTTTACAAATGAATAGGTATAGCAAGATTGTAATACCTTTAATTTTCGCTATAGGCATATCAGGTATTATAGCATAAGAGATTACTTTTCTAAAAATTTTAGAATAAAAAAGACTTTGCTACGAGTAGGTACTTTCCTTACGTTTTTCAGGCGGGTAGTCTTTATTTCCATCCGAAGTCGATCCGTTGTTCTTTTGCTGTAACATTGAAGGACAAACCAACAAATCAACAAATCATTTATAAAATTAGTAGGAATTTGAGGTCAATTTCTCACATATAATATTTTTTATATCAACAATTATTCGCTAAGTTAAAATCCCATTAGTAGATCCAGAGGCATAGGTTAAGGTTTACCTACATTTGTAAACAAAAACCATGTATTTTGGTACCAAAAATTTACTTAGAGATGTTTTTTAATCGGTTCCATGGCAAGTCACAGCAAATTTCACAAACACAAACGAGAAGTGTTCCACATAGTTCACAGCCAGAAGTGCATGGTTATTAATCAAACAATGGGCATTCCGTGAAACAGTGTGTCGGCAAGATGTTCGATAAGGGCCCGGTAGCAGATACAAACGACTCTCGGTAGGCACTGACTCAGACGCAATAAGTAATTCGTGTTTATAGTTGAATGATTTTGAATAATTGAAGAAGTTATTTATAAGTTTCCTCTTTAGAAGCGAATCGTGTGCGCGATGCCGCGTCGTAGCCGGATGCCGCCACCCTTCGGAGGGCATGCCTTCACAAAGGTATTTAGTCTATTTAAAGACATCCTGCTCAGTGCGGGGGCCCAAGTCTTCTCCTCGCACGTGCGTCAAGTGTCCTGCGCCCGCCGACCTGTCAATTACTGTCACCCTCGCCTATCTGCGAGTGCGCTGCGCCTACGCTGATAAACTGAGTGTTCGCTCTGCGAGGACTGCCGTTCCCAACCTCGTAGTCTGAAGACTTGACTCGTTTTGACACTAAGTATACCACGTCGACATATCCATGCAGTCATTCTTGGATCCGTATCTACTTGAAACTAACTAGGCAGCAGATAGGTAGATCGTCAACTGTCAGTAGGTAAACAAAACGAATATTTTTAGTTTTAGATAATTACGTACATAGTATATATGTTGAAAATAATCTCGCTACTGGATACTAGCGACACTCAGAGTCGCTTAAACGTTATTTAACTCTCTTCTCTCTCTTCTCTTCGGGACTCTTTAAAGTTTACTTTCAGAGTCAATTCACGCTTAGTAGAGATTAGAGAACTCATTCGGATACAATGATAAACTAATACATAGTAATTTCTGAATATTTCTGAGTACGACAGTAAGTAAATTATTGATTTAATATTTTTTTCAGTTCATCTAAAGTTCTTAACGCTTCGACAAATGAAAGATCATTAAGAGATTTGATGATAAAATTAGTTAATGACTCATAAATATAATTTATTGAATGTTTGATAATAATAATTAATTAATTGTTTAATAATGCGGCAGTAGGTAAGGTTTGTAAAAATGGCCGACATGGCCAAGTGGCCTGCCATATTACGAGTAGGTATGCAAAGAAGTATTTGCCTGCCACTTAAACTTTTCAACGTCTCTTTCTACACGGCATCATTAATTTTTATACTTGACTGTAGTCAATCCAATGTACATCCAATGCAAGTCTAAATTTTATTGTGTGTGAATTGTATCTAATATACAAACAAATACCCTGTATTTTACTCTTTTTTGAAAAGTGTCTAAATTTGATCCTAACGTGATAATATACTATACTAGAACATTTTTATTCCATCGATAAGTACCAAAAAAATGCATGTAAATATTGCATTTTAAATATCCGCGTGTAAACGACAAATCATCACTAGAGTCTAGACGCCATGTGATGACGTCGTCTGTATAGTAAATTCGTTCGCTCAAATGGTTTGCGCCATTTGTAAAGCCGCGATAGCGACCGCCGCCGCGCGCCGGTCCATGCCGAAGGCGGCGTGACTTATGTGACCCGCTGTCTTTAGTGCGTCGCGCTAAATTTTTGTGTGTTGTATTATGATGATAGTTGCAATAAAGTGGTGTCATGATTTTAATTTATTAATAAGATCTAATACTACCAGTATTTTGATTTTGTGTTGTTTCATTAATCTAAAAAAATCGGCCAAGTGCGAGTCGGGCCTCGCTCTTTTAGGGTTCCGTTAAAAAAATTAAATTAAAAAATTTCCATCTACCCACCTACCCATTTTAATTTAATTTTTTTAATTAAATTTAATTTTTATTATTTGTTGTTATAGCGGCAATAGAAATACATAATATGTGAAAATTTCATCTGTCTATCTATTACGGTTTACGAGATATAGCCCTCTGACAGACGGACGGACGGACAGCGTAGGCTTAGTAATAGGGTCCCGTTGGTACCCTTTGGGTACGGAACCCTAAAAATTGACATAAATGAGCACTAAATGATTAAGTAATGTATTTATTTATTTTTACATTGTTTCCAAAATGCCTTGTACTTGTACTGCAAACTATTTAAGCGGATGGACTATATAGACTACTGACTTATTTTATAATTTTGTGAACTGAAACTTACACTTCCCGATTTCTTATTGCCTAAACTATCTCACGTAGATATTTTTAGATTATTTCTCACTAGGAGTAAAATACCCTATTAATGTAAGTATACCTGTGCTCAGGCATGCTTATTTGGTTGTCTGTACTTGGAATAGTCTTTCTTGTTACGCTCTGTCAACTCGGATATTGTTCGAGAAATCTAAATTTATCTGATGAACACACTGCAATATAATGGAGTCGAAAACAATACGCACCGATTATAAAGAGTAGTGAAGCGAAGATTATGGCGTTCGGCTGAGACAAGCGCGGGCGCGGCCGCTCCCGAGCGCGAAACCCAATGATTCGGAGCAACTAGCCACTTGTGTTGTGATAAATACCTACTGGGGTACCTAGCCGATGTTTACATTAACTACTGAACTGCATGAAATTCTCTTTCTGAGTCTTATCTAGGAAGTAAAAGGCCGAATACTGAAACCACAGAATATATAATAGTTGCTGAAACGCAATAAAAAGCGTCCCAAATGCTAACCGAGCATTTTGTTTCTTACATTATTTTATTGTCGTTATTATAATCAGACACTACTCACTGATAATAATCTTTCTTCAGCAGACACTTTTTCGTATTCGGCTGTAAGTACCTAATTTATATTAAAATCATGCTCAATAAAAAAGAAGTGTTTATGATTTTCAAGAATTTCATATTCAAACTTGTGATAAGTTTGAATATGAAATTCTTGAAAATCATCATATCATAACTTAAACCTATAGACAGAATATTTCTTATCTTTCAGTTTCCCAGTTTCTATTGCAACAAATCATCCATCAACTTAATTGCAAAACAAAGCGTTCGTAATCAGGCTACGCAATCCGAATTTGCTTAAAATTAAAAGATCAATCCGTAAAATGATGATGTCACTTGCGGCAATCGTTTCATAACCTCATTACAGCCGTGGTTTACGCGGTCTACAGCGTTTGCTACGTAGCAGTGGGTACTTTTGCTCCCCTTGTGTTATTTTTGAAATGGTAAGTAAAGCAAGGAAGTAAGATTTATAACTGAGTAGGGATCACCTGCGCGCGCGCTTCCCGGGGTGACGATCACATAGAGTCGGGTACCTCCGTAGCGTAGATCTCACGTGCGGCGACATTTCACCGGCGACAACCCTCCTTTTCTTCAAACAGAGCAATGACCTCACCGCCGTTTGCTCCCCTCACGAATTTCAAAACTATCGAAACCACATGTTCCTGACTTACCTTTTTGTTTTTTCGGAGTACGTTGAATGATGCTTTCTTCCGATGCCGAAGAAAGAACTTGATTTATTTCCGTTTCACCTTTTAATTTGGCAAGGATGAAGGTTATTTTAGCCGCCCATTAGTCATCATAATAAAATATGGTAAAGTTGGTTATAATCCTACGTTGAACGTAGGTACCTACCTATTATTTGGAACAATATGACTTTTACTTGACTTTGCCTTGGATAGAAGATAGGACGATAAAGTTCTATCAGTTTTGCCATAGCTACTGCATGCAGCTGTGCTTGAAATGACGGATGTATGACAAAATATCTGGATAATTCTCAGCTCGATCGCTCATCGTTCAAGATAAATAAAAATAATCGTCGTTATTGTTTATTTTCGTTCATGGACCTCTTAGAAAAGCCTTTAAAATAAGTGTTGTCTAAATGAAAAACAAAAACAGATTAGCCATAAACATTTTATCGTATATTTTATAAACAAAACAAGACTAATTAAAATCGATGGGAAATTTTCTAATGTGAAAAATATGAAATGTTTGGTGAATTAATCAACGAAATGCTAAGTTTGACAGAAGTCCCCACATTGTTTCCGGCATCGATCAACGTTTCGATTACGTAAGTAAATCAATCGAGTTCAAATATCGCACAGGCCATCTCATTTTCTAGTCTCGACACTTGCATAATTGGAGCGATTTGCACAGAGTGGCCGCGTTGGGCATCGAGCTACGAGCAAAGTTGCGCAAACTAACAATCGTTGAAGCTTTGACGATCAAACAGAGAAATCGATGTTCCACTGTAACTTATCGCATCACTTGTTCCACTTAAGGGGCATATTGCCACGTTGAGAGTTTATGCGATTTTTGGCAAACCGTAACTAAAACAAGAAAAACTTTAAAAATACAGAATAAAGATCCAAAAAGCGTATTTTATTTATATGTATATGACAGTCATTGTCTTTCTAGTTTTTACTTTATTATGGCAAACGCAAAGCCAAAATTAATGGTTTATGATTTACCTATTATTTATCAGTGTCAATTGATTCGTTATTCTGGTCCAGGCTAGGCTAAATTTTATGAGACCTATGGATTTTGTTCGTACATGTTTTTGTACATGTTTTGTTCTTTTGTTTTGGTACATGTAATTACTTAACTTTTTGCTTACTGTGCGATCAAGTTGTACTAGTGCTGTACTAGGCTGACAGTGAATAAGTCTGTCCACACATTTTTGCTAAAAATCGGGAGCGTTGTACCTAGCTACATTCATCAATTACAATTATAATATTAAATTATTATCAGAAGATAAAAATGCCATAATTAACGATTCGTAAAATCGTCGTAACTTGAGACTAAAATGTAAAAACACATTCATGTCCAATACAAAAAACATAAACAACAAAACTTAATCAATAATATTAAGTGGTCAATAGCGTAACATTATTTATTGTAATTACGTTCTGTATGGCAAAGGTTTTACCATCAATTAAAAGAGAGATCATTTTTGCTTTCCTCGTGCGTAAGTACCTACCTATCTGTATACATATTTCATACATACTTCATTTATCCTACCTACAAAACAGTAGGTACCGACTGTGTCTGACACTCTGACAGAACATGAAGGTAAAGATGTTATGGGAGAAAATATTCTTGAAATTCCTTGAGTAGATCTACCCTAGAGTTTAACATGCAGTCCCAGATTTATTCACGAACAATTAAATTAAACTATCAAGCTTAGATCTCTAAGCCGGTCAATTCTACAGGTACATTTGGAAATAACTCAACTGTCGGCTATTAGTACTCATAATTTAATTGAACCACACAAAGCAACCAGCCGGTGCGCCGAGTCGGCCACAGCTCGCCAGGTTGCGCCTGCGCAGTGCGTCGACTGCCCATAACTTCTCGCCGCCTAGCCCTGTTGGTTACCCACATATTCAATCATTTCAAAGCGCCACTGGCCACTCGTTTATAATGGACCTGATTAGAAGTAATTAGATCAATACGCTGTATTCGTGGGACTTGTACCTACTGCATGGCGCAAAGCACTATATATTATATCGTTTGGTCTTGTATATCAGTTAATTGTGCTGGTTAAGCAACATCGACCCAAGTCAATAACTAAATGGGTCACCGACTTTGGTGGTATAAATTTAGTTTATTCGTTTCTATCGTGCCTCGGAGAGTGCACTAAACCATCGTCGATGGTTTAGTGCACTTTCAAATCTATGATATCCAGGTCTATGATCTATATGGTTTCAAATCTATGATATCCAGGGTCTGATGATTGAGCTGAAAGGTTGTTAAGGGAACTCTGTAATGAAACTATGTAACGCTATCGAATTTGGGCTCGCTTGATTCGTCTTGACAAGAACTCTGGTCCTAGATGATACCCAGGGTCTGAAGTTATAGTTACTAAAAGCTTGTATTTTAAAAATATTTTTTTTAATTTACACTTGTTTACCCGTTACAATCCGGCCAGCCACAGAACCGACCATCGACAATAATTGATAAGGCAGACATTTGAAAGATTTGGTAACCGGAATTGATAGTCCATCGATTCCGGTTAATTATTATCACAGCTAACCTCAGCTGATAATAATCGTCTAAGAAAGGATCTGGACGTCTCATTATTGTCCCATCCCTTACTAATATCGTGTTTAATGGAAAGGGAAAGGAAAGGAAACACTAACGCAGATAGAGATATCCTCGTACAACAACTAAGTATTCATGTAAAACAACTCGTAATCAATCTGCAATTTTATATTTTATCTAAGTAGGTATGTACACTTTTGCATTAGATATTCTGATAAGAACGGTGAAAGCAACGGAATATAATTTAATCAAAATATTTGTCTAACCGTTATCTATGATGGTGCTATCTATTAAGTACAATTTTATAACTACAGTTTACACCAATAGCTTCCTTATAAGAAGCTATATCGTGTTAATTGAGGGTATTTAGCTATAACTGCTTCTGATGTAAAGATACGTGAGCTTTATTGCATCATTAAGACACCTTTTAGTTTTACCTACTGCTATTAAATAACGTCAGTAGTCGTTTACCACTCTTCACAAAAATCTTAACAGATGACAAATGCTATCTAAAGATAACATGTATACCTATCTAATAAATAAATATACCTAATTGAAGTACTTGTCTGTGATTTCAAAAACCTCTTAGTAAGCTCATAATATTATGATTATTATGAACCATAAAATAACTCGGCGACATACAGGTTGAGAATGAGAATAAACAATTATTATGATGATGGTAGATTTTAAAAATAAAAAAAACTTTTCCTTTTGTGGAAGACGGTTACAACAAAACTAAAAATCGGCCAAGTGCGAGTCGAGCCTCACTCTTTTAGGGTTCCGTACATATGACCAAATCATTTTATTTAAACTAGAAACATATTTAGATATCTTAGTTCTTAGAAAGTACTTAATTAGCATATGGGGAAAAAATGCTCGTTTGTTTTGGTCACAACTAACAAACTGCATTATAAATCGGTGTTTACAGTATTTGTTGTTTAAATACACTATATAGTACATAATATACCAAAATTTCAAATTCCTAACTAGTTTAATTTTTGAGATAGACCCCCTAACAAAATTGGTCTAAAACCGACAACTTTGACGGCCCCCCATTTCTTCATTTTTGTAGCTAAAAAATAAAAATATATACATATATTTGAGCTGAGCTCTAGACAATGACACCCCACATGCAAGGGTAAAAATATAAAATTTTATTTCTACTCCTTTTCCATGTATGGGTTATTTTTTAATTTAATTTTATTTTTATAATTTGTTCTTTTATCGGCAATAGAAATACACAATATGGGAAAATTTCAACTATCTTTCTATTACGGTTTACGAGATACAGCCCGCTGACTGACGGACGGACGGACGGACGGGCGGAGTGCGGACAGACGGACAGCGGAGGCTTAGTAATAGGGTCCCGTTGGCACCCTTCGGATACGGAACCCTAAAAACGTATCTACTATTTGTGAATGTATAATAAATACCTATTGTTTTTTTTACTTAAAATGGATTTATAATAATCATCAGATAAATGTCTAATGAAACACAAATAATAATGATGTCTAAGTTCATTGAATCGCTCCACAAGAGTCAAAGGCATCGGTCGCTTGGCCTACGATAGTAGATTCCCGATAACCTCGGCGATAACGTTGTGATTTGCGAATCAACAATAATACAATAATGTCCATCTGAAACAATAAACCAAAACAATTTCGAATTGTTCTAACGTAGCGACCGACATGGCGCTTTGTCTGCGAAATAAACTAGACAAAGATAATTTCAGTTGTCTCTATAGCCGGTATATATCAACCGGTCTCGTGAGTCAGCCGTGATTGTTTAATTCAAGCTGCTAAACGTGTCGCGGCGCGTGCACAATCACAACAAGCCATATTTTCATCAGCCTAATTGTATTTCTACCAATAATAATTTAACGGATATACATAATTACTTGCAACATTATTATGAAACATGGGTCTCCGACTACAATAGGTATGATCATTTTATGGGTACCTACTTTGTTTTGAATGACCACAAAGGCGGATAGGACGCCCGCGACTTCAGCGTGTGGACTGTGGAGTTACGTTTTTCAAAAATCGCTCTAGAAAAACAAAGGTTTCTCCGGGATAAAATCCCACTAGTGCCAAAATCAAGTCTATGCCTTGATCCGTTGCTGTGTGATTGAAAGACAAACTATAAACCAAAAAACAAACACAACTGAGACTCCAACGCATGTCGGTTCTGCGAACCGTAATTATTATACCCATACATGTGTACAATGCCACTTCAGCTTCGCGACTAGATGAGCTATGTCGGTAACTCTGATAAGGTTAAAGAAAAATAAAAATAACAGTAGATATAGGAACTTACCTGAATTAAAGATTACGGGCTCGGCATGTAACCTATTCCTTATATTTTAGTATAGAAAGAATTTAGGATTGTTACGTAAAGCCATTCCCAATATTTATTCAAGCCCTGAGTTGTACTTTAGAATTTACAGTATCCAAGTAACAAGTAGGTACCTTCACCGATAACTTTTCAACCGTTTGTGCGAGTGTCCCGGGCGTTTTGAGAACTCGACACGATTTATCGATAAGATTCCATTTGATTGATGAATAAAGATATAATCAACCTTCCGAAAATAAGCACTCTCAGTAGGTAGGTAGGTACTCATTTGAGAAAAGAGTATCTACTTACCTAATAACTTTCGTTATTTACGAGTAGATACACGGTACAACTAAAGTAGATAAACCTACTCCTATTATATAGCTACTTAAATACTGCACAAGCGGCAGGTTCTAACTTCTAATGATGGAACAGCTACCGTCAGATATTAAAGATAAAAAGATAACATATTATCTCTACATCTCACACCTTACCACGATCATGGGAATGATACAGTACAGCCATTCCTCTCATTCTTCCCAAATGACATCCTAAGCAGAGGTGCGAGCCTCACATGAGGCGCCCTAAGTCGTTGCCCCCCGATGATCTCACTCATTGAAAAAAACATAGAAGTTAGGTCTACAAATTACACGTCAAATAGTATCTACTTGATTCATGAAGGGTATGTAAGTTAAATCAGCTTCGCTAGCTTTTTAGAGAATTAATTTTAACTGAATAAAAGGCAGTTATAGCTCTGAATGTTGGACCCAAGCCTTGTATAATCATAAACCAACGAATTCAAAAGAAGCGACCACACGTCACCTAAACTAGTAAGTAGATAATCGCGGGGGCATGTACCTGTTGCGTTGCGCGCTCCTTTCATGGAATATTCTTCTTGTTATAGAGAGCACACGACACAATGCGGTTTATCTGTACGCATTATGAGAAACATCTCCGCTCCCAGATCGCGCGATAATGCTCGTCGTCGGGTTACAAAAGTGTATGGAGAGGTGCGACGCGGACGGGCTGCGATGTGCTGCGGCCTGCGGGCGGCTCACAAGTCACACAAGACATATGGAGAAGAAGCGAACCGACTTCGAGCTGTACGATACTAATAATCATACTACCAGACGGGCGGATTCTGTTCGGCCGAAACTTATTCGATGAAAAACTTTGCCCTCACGCCCCACCACAGCGAGCCTATCAGATTATACCTACTATAGTTGCATCTGCTGCGCACAGAACAATACACTAAAGTATAATATCCATGCGCTGAACAGACAAATTATTATTTTTCCTTTGCGCTAAAAATGACAGCGTGGTAAACTATCTCAAAGTTATATTTGAGCTCTGAAAAAAGGTGTTTCCTTTGAATTTAAAATAGTCATTTTTAGCCCCCAAATAAATACCCACACACTTATCTCAAGAAAAATGAAGTTTTGTCTCAGTGATCATCGTATAGCATAGCCAACAGGCACATAATATTTATACAGCACAACAAATCCGGTGGTATCCCTAGGTAGGTATAGAATCCGCCCGTCTGGTACTTGTATAAGATCTCACTGACCTTTGTACGCGACAGGCAACCGCTGTCGATCCTCTTTTGTCTGTGCTTGCTTGTCAGCATCGTCTTAAGAAAGAACTTTGTTGTCTTTCTCCAAAAGAAAGTCGGCAGAGATATCGATGTAAGCATTGTTCCGTCTTCGAGTTAATTCAATAGTGCTGCTGTCTATCGAACGCCACTTTTTGTTTAGCATTTCAATAGACCTCATTGTAGTTTGAACGGCGAGCAGGTGTGTCTTTATAAATCTATATATTTGACGTACTTTACTCTATTATTTTGCTTCTAGCCATTAAAATACTCTTTTGTTAAGAATTCAAGCATAATATAGCTCTACTACTAAGTGCGTAGAGTGGCATCATGGAGTCGCTTCGCATCTACCAATCCTAAATCTATGTAGTGGCTTATGGGTTGTTATAGTTGTGTTTATATATAGTTACTATAGCGAAGCGAAGACAAACCAACTAAGTGGGAGGTTTTATAATACACTTTGTACGCCAATACACTTGCAGTCTGTATTCTCTCAGTCCATCAACAATTCGCTCAATCAGAAAAAAAAAGAAAGTTAAAAAGCGTTCAGAAACAAAGAACAGCATAAAAGCATAGGAATCCAGTTGACATCAAGTTCAAAAAAAACACCTATCTGCCTTCAGTCTTCTGAAGAAAAAGAAATCTTCCAAGGTGTAACTAGGTGTATTACAAATTTCCTTTAAACCAAAGCTGCAGTCTCTGCACAGTTTATAAAGCTTATCGCTGGCCCTAGCAACTCGTGAATCAAGGCTATATTAAATTATCACTTCCATCTGATAGAAAGCGTTTCAGTGGCCGCAGCTACGGAAGTTAGTGAGCTATTGTGAGTAATAAAACGATAACATTCCGTGTGAGATTATCATTTATATGGTCACCCATTTCAAATGAGCGATGAAGAGGCGAGATGTGTCATCGGAAATCAGTATAGAACGACATGTTTGTCAAACGACACTCGGTAAGGCCGTGAGATCGTCGCCGTGATTCGTGAACACGCATCCGAATAAAGGCTTATTAACTTCATTCACATGCTTATGGGCAGAGGCTTTATTTCTTTACAAATATGTAGTAACATCCTTTTTATTTTTGGTTGCATGTATTCATAATTCCTTTTATATACGAACGCATTAATGCATGATCATATTAACTACTGCATTGTTACGAGAATTTCTTTGTACTTTTTAAATGAAAGCCTCTACACTGTACCAGAGAGAACAAAACTGTACCTTGTAATCTGGAAATTGAATATCGATTGTCATAAAAGTCGGTGTTTTATTAGTGACCACGAAAACGTGGTCATCATTTATTTCCCTCTCAAAGATTCATTTATTCACTTGTTGAATGTATTATAATATTATGTCTTAATCTGCAAATAATTCTAGAGTCTGACCAGACTCTATCTGAATCTACTCTATCAGAATCTAGACAGATTTATGGAAGATTTTTCTTTAAATTATTTAATATCACTCGTAAGCCAGCCGTTTCTTAAGCTTTTATTGTAATTAATTGTTTGTTTTGTAAGAATAAATTAATCGCCATATTATTTGTCCATGATACCGTTTTATAGCTTATAAAACCATCCACAGTATCGCCGCAAGGCACTTAGTTCGAACTTTGAAGAACCGAATACGGTCGTTGGAGTTCCAAGGTGCTGGAATGACGACCTCGTACCGAAAACCAGTGTTGGCGACCCTCCCACTCGGTGAACGGTGGACCAACGATACCGCACGAGCCGCAAGACCGAGACATGTCCGAAGTCCATTCAAAACTCCTATGTCCATAACATCAATGGACGTCTATCCATTGCTGGACATAGACGGTTGATAAAGGATAAGAAGAAGAAGTCTCGTCGTAAACCAACCGACCGAAAAAGCTTCACTCACCGACGACAGTACATTACCAGTGCGTTTTATTGTACTTGGATGAGTAGAACATAATAAATCGCCTAAGGATAATACTAATTGTGTTTAATGTATAACAGGTTTATCATCCTCAAAAACTTAATGTTAATTTATTAATGGGTATATATTCCAAACAACTGGACAGGTAGGATCACAGATGATGCTCGTATAGCCATCGGCTAAAAGGGCCATTTCTGACAGATGCAGCAATTTAATTTGTGTCACCTAGTTCGTGCCCGTCTACCATTAATACCGCCAATGCATAGCGAACGGTCAGCTGGCATATTTTTTTGGGTTAACGCAGTCTCCGCCTTTTATTCGTCTGCTGACCCATATGTCTCGGTCGTAACGAATATCACAGGTTTTATGTGCCGCGCCGTACCGAAAGGTAGTCTAAGAGATGGTAGTATTTTTTGTGTTTTGAAAAAATAAAAAACCTTGTGGAGCACTCGGTTGGAACGAAGTGCCTTTTAAGGTTGATTATACGGGTCTGCCCGCGAAATTCAAATTTAATTTGCTCTTAGGGCTCTTGTGCACTTTTTCGTGATTCGTGAAAATAAGATTCGAAGTGGTCCTCATACAAAATGTACGTGCGCTTGCGCACTCATTTGATTCGTATTTTGACGGATCGGTATTAGTTTTGTATGACGGCCACTTCGGATCGTATTTTTACGCATCACGAATCGAATCGAATACGAGGAAGTGCACAAGAGGCCCCTTAGGATACGTCATAATATGTTGCAGGCACATTGTATTGTGTTGCTGGCACATTAGTTATCTGTATGCCAAAGTTCAACCCCATCCGTCCAATGGTGTGCCGTGTGACCTGTCCGTTGATAGATCAGTCAATCACCTTTATCTTTTCCTTTTCCTTTTATATATTTAGATACTTTAAAGACTCAATAGCACACCAAAACTGATTCAACAAATAACTAGAAAATTAAAAAATATAATTGGGTTTGTAATACATATGTAGATATATTGTCACGTTAAATACATACTAATATGATAATAAATAATCAGGAAATTATATTAGTTGGTTGAACATGTAGCTCACTAATTTTTGCCGCTATCTCTCAGCCCACAATAAATAATTGGCAGACCGCTTAACTATCGCCGCCCTCGAGTTTAGCAACTTTGTTGCAGGTCTGCTAATGAGGTTTCCGATTATACCGCATTAAATGAAAACTTATAACTTATCTGTGTTTATTTTAAAAGAAGAATAGCCATAACAATTACGTACATTTATAGCCTCAATAGTCCAACGGCTAAATGTGCGGACTGAAAACTGAAACGTCGACGGTTTGAGCCCATAATGTTGTGCGCTAACTAATGTCCTAGCCACACTTAGCGCATGCTTTCCGCTCATTTGGAAATTGGAGGGGAGTAAATACACTAAGAATATTAGTTAAGTTCAGTTTGGCTAACATTCTTTAAAAAAAAACTTAATTAATTTTATGATTTTTTAATATTTCAAAATGTTTATTTATTATTTATTTCACTTATTTTTTTAGCCCAAGGAGACAAATTGGGCAACTGTAGTACCTATCCCTGGGTATTTCTTCGAAATAAAAATAAAGCCTTTTTTGAGGCAAGGACGTTAGAAACCGCACCATTTTAAAATTCAAGCGTTTCTTTTGGGCCAAAATAATCAAAATGGAGAAAAATGCAAAATATTTCCTTACTATAAAAAAATCACTTATCGTGAAATATTAAGGAAATAAAATCAATTTACAATATTTGGTTTAATAAATAAAACGGCATAGCGCATACAAGCGCAGCAGCGGACGTGTTTGTGAGATACGAGGTATTACATGAATGTGTAATCAGAGAGTTTATTGATCGCGGCGAGATTAACACCACTACGCATTGTCTGACTTGGCACGTCTTAAATTTTCCCTTTTTGTGCCAATAACTTAAGGAATTCACGAATTAATTTTTTTCTTCGCCTTTATGAACGTCGCCGTTTATCACACAGGCAAGAGTTATTCCTTCTTAAGTTGCGCTTTCGTAACTGCTTTTCAGTTGTAAATTGTCATGCTTTACCGCTAAGTTTCCTGTACAATATAGATACCTTTTTAGGCATGTAGCACATCTCCCCGCGATACTGTAGCAACCTTGTAGCAACGGTACACAAAAGGGATGGTAGATGTATAGGCCAATGTCAGCTCTTGATGGGATTGTCTAAAAATGAATGCATCAGCGTGACGTCTGACTATCGCAATCATCTTTGATTGGCATTTATGCATTCTTGCTGGATCAATGCATTTTTACCAATAGCATGAGAGTATCAGCCAATCAAAGGTAATTGCGGTCATCACACTGAATCAACAATTTGTACACAATCTCACATCTGTATTAAACAGGCATTGAGCAGACAGTTTTCGTCCCGCTGTTATTCCGTTTAATCCGTTTCTCGGCGGAGGTGTATTACCGCCCTAAGCCATCCCAATGCCGTCGCCGGCCCAAACAGTCATATGGGTCCACTCTCAGAATGAGAAAGGTTTACCTTGTAGCGTAGTCCATTATACTGGCCAACTGGCATTGGCTGACTTGATACATCATTCAGAACTCTCAAGCATGCAGGTTTCTCCACAATGCTACCCTTCACCGTTGAACGAAGCATGTGATATCGAAATTCAAAATTATTTATTTAATGTTGGCCAACTTGGGATAAGTCAAGACGCTACCATCGGTTTTGAAAGCCATACTCTGACTCTGATGAGATAAGCCGACAAGATACTCAGCAGGCTCTTTTCAAAACACTAGATCGAATCCCGCGACCACCCGAATAAGAGACCACAGTAATCACCGGGCACCGGCACACAAGCTATCAGCCTATCACTGCAGCTGTTTAATTATCATATTTTATTCAAGCGGATTTATGTAACAATAGTGCCGTCTAAAGTTACACAATGTTATAGTATCACTAGTATTCGTTTGATTCGCATGCATCCTTCCGCAATGGTGAGATAGCAGGGGGTGCCCGGGTCCCATGCATCCCGCGCATCTCGCCGCACGCGCCGGCGCGCGGCCGGAAGTCGCGCCATCGGCACACGTAGCGCGACCTTCGCGATTAGGTATACATAATATATTGTTTATGCAATATTATATACTTTAGGTCGATTTCTCTCCCGTTACAACACTTTTAGATATGGTTATGTTAGGTTAAGTTATTGGAAGTAGACCGATTTTTTTTATCACAACGGAAACATAGCGAACATTCAGATTCCATATTATTATTATTATGTTTAATTAAATTAGAAAGGACATTGTCCAATAATACTAATTAAATACATATTATATATACAAATTAAAAATAATTACATTAATACACTGAATTGAAGTGTTAGTGAATTGTGTCTGATTCCGATTCCGCCTAGTAGTCCTAGTACTATTATATATTCTCTGTGGCCATAGTGACACATTATTTTTCTACCACTGTACATATACCTACCCATTACCTACACTAGCGGCACGCTATGATGGCCGGTTTGACACATTACAATAGTGATGTGGAATGTCAATTTATTCTCGAACAAAAAACAATTAAGTTTTGTTTTTGTACCTGATTAAATAGGTTTAATAAAACAAAAATGTATATGTTTATTTAATTTATTTGAACGAACTGAATATTTGAATGAAAATGAATATACATACTTTATATGCACACAAGAAACATATGAATACAAAAGATACCAAAAAAGGTGCCACAAAAGGCCATAATTAATCAGATTCGTCCATACTACTATTTTCACTGTCGTCACTGCTATCATCACCTACATTAATAATTATATGTTCGTTTTCTATAATATTATCTATTTTCACATCTCTTTCATAATCTTCCCTTATTAATTTAACAGTTCTATTCACAACCTTTTCCCAGTCTCCTTTAGTCACATGTTCACAAGCTTCTTCTAATAATTTTAGCATTTTTTTTTGTGGTAAATGGGGGTTCTGTATTGTGTCTTGCAGCATATCCCTTAATTTGAGCCCACACCAACTCAATCGCATTATACTCACAATGGTAAGGCGGTAACCGTATAACTCTGTGCCCATGTTCTAATGCTATTTCGTCAATGACGTATCGGATCTTGGTTGGTTTGTTTTCTTTTAAAAGACGTACTAATTCCGCTTTTAACATATTCATGTTTGCATCTACGCCATTTTTACGAAGCCATGCGACGATATCAGCTTTCTTTTGGGATTGGGCAGGTGGCTTGTCAATTTGCATCGAGTGGTATGGGGCGTTGTCCATAATTATAATAGATGGTTCAGGGAGGCTACACAACATTGAGGTAAACCATTCAGTAAACTTTTCTCCATTCATGTCTTCATGATAGTCTCCAGTGGTTTTTGACGCAAAAACCATGAGAGAACCTTCGACAAACCCGTTGATGGTTCCGGCGTGACAAATTATAAGTCGCGATCCTTTTCCTACAGGAACTTTGGAAGTAGATGCTGCTGTGTCATCGTTCCAAGAACGGCCTACAGTATGGTTAGCATTAAGCCATGTTTCATCCAAGAACACAACATTTTGCCAATTTTTGATTTCTTTCACTTGCCGTAAAAAAGTATACCTTGCCATCGCTATATCAAATCTTTCCATCAATATTTTGCGTTTGTTACATTTTTTGTATCGAAATCCAATGGTCTTCAAAATCTTCGTTAAAGAACTTTCCCCACCGAAGAATAATCCAGCTTCCTTCAGTGAATGCACCAACTTTTTTCTTGTTGGATACTCCTTCTGTAAATAGTAGCCGTAAACATGTCTTCGGATAGCATCGGCATCAAAGCTATCGATGCCTACGACTGGTTTTGCTCGTTTTCTCTTTTTTGGTGTGTGAAGTTTATTTTCTTCTGTGCCAGTCTCGCCATATTTTTTTTTAGTTATCCGTCTAACAGTTCGTTGTCCAATATTAAGCGCATCAGCTACGCGTTCAACCACTGACGTTATAGGTAAAATTGGCCCTCCATTTTGAGCTTCACGATCGAAATAGTTACGAAGGCGTATTACGAACTCACGTGTCTGACTATTTAGAACAGTTCTCTGCGTACGTTCGGTCATATCGACGAAATCCACAACAAAGGGCTTGAACAGAGTCCAAATTAACGAGCAAGGGTCAACAGTAATGCAGTATCAATATTTGAAATCCAAAGCCAGGTCAAAACTATATCACAATCGCATTGCACTGACAGTTTATACTTTTCGAAGCAACGTCAATTCGAATCTGCTTTGTTTTGCATTGAGCATTGACGCGAGTTTGCCGGAGGTAGTAGTTGTGCTAGCCAGCGATCCTATGTGACGATCGTATTAGATTCCATTTTTAAAAATTTTCAATTTAGAAAACCAAATGCCGAGTTGTGGTATATATCATATAAAAATAAAAATTTTACCTTTTGTATGAAACAGCTGATATTTTTTTGCGATTTCAGAGGTTTGTCCACATAGTGAAAATTGTTCATATTCACAAGTACATTCACCCCTTAAATGGTGCAAACTGATTTTTCTACACTTGTATACATTTTAGAAATCAATTTAATAAATAAATTTTGAGTCCTAAACCTAAAACTACATTCGATAAAATTTATGAATCTCTGCACATCACTATCGTCAATAAAGTAATACAATTATTTCCTTCAAAGTCGTTATCAATTAATACGGAACTTCATGAGCGGACAAACGTCAAACCGGCCATCATAGCGTGCCGCTAGTTTAGGTAGGTACACATTATTAATAGCGCATGTGGCTGGTCGGAGCTACAGGTACTCAAAATTTGTCAGAAAGTAGTTCGCGCGCTTCACACATCTTACTCTGATGGTATTGGATTCTATTTCTTACGCGAAACTTTTTTATGAGACACAACGATGTATCTGTACTAGTAAATGAGACATATCTAATTATTCCCTTCCACCTCAGATAAAGCCTCAGGTATACCTAGTCGCTTGGTCACACAAAGCGAAAATATACGTGACGTAGCGCTACGTGACGGATATTTTCGCTTGTCAAAACGTGACGTGTATTTTCGTTTGTTTTTGTCGTAGGAAAAACGGTGAAGGAAAACATCGTGAGGAAACCTGCACACCTGAGAGTTCTTCATAATGTTCTCGAAGGTGTGTGAAGTCCGCCAATTCGCATTGGGCCAACGTGGTGGACTATGGCCTATAGCCCTTCTGTGAGAGGAGACCTGCGCTCAGTAGTGAGCCGTTAATGGGTTGTTAATGATAATGATGATGATGTTGTCGTAGAACGTCATCTCCGTCTCTCACAGCTATGTGTGTTCTACGACATCGAGGCTGTCCATTTTTGTCTCCTTCCTAGCTAAATCTAGTCTACTATGGGCCTCAAAGTGAGTGATATTTATTGTCTAAATACATACAAACTGCGTATCCTAATAAACATACCAATAACATCTATAGGTAGGTACTACCAATCATATGTTGGCGGTAAGCCACCTGAAAAGTGGGTTTTTTATATGAGCAATAATATTATGGAAAAGACCGAAAAAGTAAACTAAATGATCGTCATACATGGGTTTTTAGAGCGATGGCTATCGTTGTATTTGCATAGGAATTGTTGACAAAACTTAATGCAGATAAGAAAAGACAGGTTGAGGCTTATCTCGCGGCGGGACATCCGCACGTCGCGCGTCGCCGCGCCGCCCGGAGTCGCGCACTCGCGCCTCGGACGTGCGCTATCACACTAACACACATCCGAACATCACATCGCCGATCATGATCGACCTCGGATATCGGTTGCTTACTGATAACTTTCCAGAACAAAATTATACACTTATATATAGGTGTTTCAGGCTTATCTACTTCTACCTAAATATACATTATTTATTTACATACCTACTTATTCTATTCCAAGAAAAGTGGCCAGTGTTCTGGCCGCCATCTTCAATTTTCACAAAAGCACAAAAAA
Source organism: Oeneis ivallda (assembly GCA_029955525.1). Lineage (NCBI taxonomy): Eukaryota > Metazoa > Arthropoda > Insecta > Lepidoptera > Nymphalidae > Oeneis > Oeneis ivallda. Next base: position 14,567,007 of record JARPMR010000002.1, on the reverse strand, counting down.
TACCTAGGTATCTAGATGACAGGTCTTAATACCTAAATAACTATAGGTCATTTTCTTGTAGAGATACAGGACCTACATAGATTTAGGATTAGTCTCCGCTGCGTTCTTATACTTATTGATACCTACTTACCATAATAGGTAATTTCCTGATATTTATGCATTAACATAAATAATTAAAAAAATCGGCCAAGTGCGAGTCGGGCCTCGCTCTTTTAGGGTTCCGTTAAAAAAAAAATTTAATTAAAATATTTCCATGTACCCATGGAAATATTTTAATTTAATTTAATTTTTATTATTTGTTGTTATAGCGGCAATAGAAATACATAATATGTGAAAATTTCATCTGTCTATCTATTACGGTTTACGAGATACAGCCCGCTGACAGATGGACGGACGGACGGACAGCGTAGGCTTAGTAATAGGGTCCCGTTGGTACCCTTTGGGTACGGAACCCTAAAAAACGGTCAAGTGCGAGTCGGACTCGCGCATCTAGGCTTCCGTACTCCAGAAGTAAAAGTAAAACGATAAATAATATTACGTTAACTTTGTTTGTAGAAGTTTATTGTTAATAAGTATCAAAAACTATGCTAGTTAGAGCAATGGTTTTATTTTCCTGTAAAATATACATAAACTTCTCTTGACCATGATTATTTCTGATTTTTCGATTGGTAAACTTCGGAGATAAGGGGAAGGGAACGGTATTTTTTTCGACATTTTGCACGATTAATCAAAAACTATATGCACAAAACTAAATAAAAATCTGTTTTAGAACGTCCAGGTATAGTCCTTTCATATTATGATAGGTCCCCACTCGGTATATTTATCTTACTTTGAAATTTCAAACCCCTGATTTTCCCCCTTTTTTTAGAGCTATAAATATTTTCGTTTTTTTTTATTCCGATGATGGGCCACTATTATACACTACTGTTCCAAATTTCATGTCGATGGCTTTAATAATTACTAAAATAATCGACTGTGACAGAAGGACGGACAGACAGACGGAGAAAGTCTCACCATAAGGGTTCCATTTTTACAATTTTGGTACGGAACCCTAATACATGTTTCAAGCGTGCCAAGTAGAAAATTGCTTATAGGTATTCGAAGCGCAAATTTTAATAACCGAGCCATGGGAAAGGATAGGTATTATTTATTACCACTGCTTATGTTCATGCGTCATGCTCGTGAACGGGTGCCACCGGCGGGAATGGGGTTACTTTATGTCTGCCCATCTTAAGATAGAAGTTAGTCGGTATGCATTTTTGGAACTTCCCTCATTGTGGAAACACTGCATATATAGCATAGTATTTACTGTATTGTAAATTTGTTTTGAAAAGAGCAACCGCCGAGTTTCTTCCTGGTTCTTCTCGGCAGGAAGGGCATTCCGAACCAGTGGTAGATTCATCGACTATTCAAAAGCACTTGTAAAAGTTTATTTGTTAAAAGTTTATTTTGGTTTTCTATTCTATTCTATTCTATTCTAGTACAATGTTTGTAAGTATAAATAATTATCTATCATATTATTAAACTGGAGCGCAAAGAAAAAGGGTCGGTTAGAAAATCTTCAAAATGGAAAACTACACATTTTAATTTCTTCTTTATCAACCGCTAGACGTCCACTGCTGGACAAAGGTCTCTTGCATGGACTTCCACAGGGCTCGGTCTTGCGCCGCCTGGATCCAGCGGCTCCCTGCAACTCGTTTGATGTCGTCGGTCCACCTAGTGGGGGGGTGCCAACACTGCGCTTCCCGGTGCGGGGCCGCCACTCCAGCACCTTAGACCCCAACGACCATCAGTTCTTCGAACTATGTGCCCCGCGCATTTCCAATTCAGTTTCGCGACTCGCTGATCTATGTGGGTGACTTTGGTTCTCCTACGGATCTCCTCATTTCATTTTACATTTATTAAAAATACAAAGCTTGAATTCATGTTTTTTTTTTGTTTTGATTTAAGCACATTAAAATATTCTTTAATTTAGTCTTTATTAAATTAAGCTAGGTCAGGTACGTTTGAAGATATTGAAGATTTTCCAGTCCAGTCCAGTTTATTTTAGTATCACCAGTACAATAGAGGGTTTTTATAATAGCATGAAGTAAGCTTAATACAGGTTTTTATTTAACCTTCATCAACTTCAACATAGAATGTACATAACGTAAATAAAATACCTACCTCTTGGTTCTCAAAAACAGTTTCTTTTTTGTTGGTTAAATTTTATAATTTCGCTCAATACATTTTTTGTGTGCATGTATTAATTTTAAAGTTTGTGTCTATTATTTTAGGCACATCATATTTTTTTTTGGCTTGAGGTGCACCATAGAATTCTATATTGCTCTCACTTCTATATTGTAGAGTAATGGAGGCTGTGGCTGCACCCAAATAAAGCGCAAAAGCACAGGTACTCGTACAAAAACATCGCAGTTTGTCACGGTTAGCTGGAAACACTGTACGATTGTTCTTTCTTAGCCGAACAATAACCTGTTCGAGAGCGGCGATGGATTTTTTTCCAAAATGTTCTTTCATTCGTATTCAAAAAGCTTAATGGAATTTCGCAATGCAACATGTGATGTATTGTACATCGGTGTGGAATGTGGATAAAATCAACAACGCACTAAATCTCACATACCCGATTGTTAAATAGTGGTTGACAAAGAATGTTTTCCTTGCGTCTTATGAGAAGTACACAAAAAATGAGATGCACTACGTCTTTGAATTATAGAATTATTATATTTCGGAGGTGTGCTGCCAAATCATTACTTAATTAGGAACGATAAAAGTAGAGTAACATGGACAATGGACATACCTATCGATAATTCAAATGGGTACATACAATATTTAGAATATTAGAACAGATCAATGAAACAAAATAAATGAGCGTGTTAAAAATAGCTCCACTTCCATGGACACCCCTTGTAACCCTTTTATTAGCTAGCACAATATAAAATTATTAACGTAATCCGCAACTGCTAATTTTAAGTTTGAGATGTTACCTCATTTTCAATATGATTTGACATGTAGGTACACACTGAAATCAGATTTAGGTACAGTTAACGTAAGCTACATAAAAAGTTACTTATAGAGCCACAGGGCCCAAAGTTAAAGTTATCTAATTAAAATACAAGTGCATAATTTTTACCTTTAGAGAGATTTTTCGAGAAAAATTGAAGAGGGTTTTCATACCTTCCAACTTTTGTTTTTCCTCGATCTTAATAATAATATACCTAGCTGGTGTTAATTAAAAATTGCACGGTGGAACAGAAACCTTCGGGTGCGAGTCCGAATCGCACTTGGCTGGTTTCTTATTTATTTATAAGATTTTCTTCTAATTTGGTTACAATAATAATACATTATTGTCGAGGCTCGGAATAAAGCAATTTATGGACGAGTAACATTGGAAGGCCGAGGCGAAGCCGAGGACTTCCAAGTGATTTTAAAAGGACGAGGCGCTAGCCGAGGCCTTTTTAAGTAAACGAGGCCATGAATTGCTATTTCGGCCGAGGCTTATATAGTACTTTTCTCTAATTTGCGAGGAAACAACAAAAAAATAATTAAAGAAACACTGTTTTATTTCTTCCGGTTTTCCATTGAATGAAGTCTTCATAAGCCTTTTCATATTTTTCTTTAGATTTTGGTGGTAAAAGATTTTCTGATAGAATTTTAGCTTCTAGAAAGACTAGCACTTTCCTCTATTAGAAACACCTAATAGAGGAAAGTGTACAAACGAGGTTCTTAAAATGTACACTTTCCTCTATTAGGTGTTTCTCCTCTGTGATTAGGTGTTTTAAATGTGCATTTCTTTCGCTGAGTTATACAATTTAAAAAAATAAGAATGATTTTTTTTTAAATGGAACAAAAAGAGCGTGGTTTAATTGGAGGTAAAGAATTATTGGTGACTGGTGTTTTCTTTTACAATATATTTCTTGTTCTGTAATAAAAATGGATTCGGAATCGGATGAAGAATTAATGGACTTTACACCACCAGATATGGCGGAAGAAGCTAAAATAAAAGTATACAATTATCATTTCATAACTGTACAAATTGTACTATAACATTTAACATGAAATAAAACAGTGTTTCTTTAATTATTTTTTTGTTGTTTCCTCGCAAATTAGAGAAAAGTACTATATAAGCCTCGGCCGAAATAGCAATTCATGGCCTCGTTTACTTAAAAAGGCCTCGGCTAGCGCCTCGTCCTTTTAAAATCACTTGGAAGTCCTCGGCTTCGCCTCGGCCTTCCAATGTTACTCGTCCATAAATTGCTTTATTCCGAGCCTCGACAATAATGTACTATTATTTCATTTCATTACATTGTAGTTCCTTAATTTATAGTGTAAAAACGTGTGGTGGCCGAGTGCGTTGTTCACGCCTACGAGTCCGGGGATCTCTACATCTGCATCGCCGCGCACGTTCAACGCGGATCTGCACGTTCTTAGCATATCTGAATCTACACTCGCGGCGGCTCACTGCTGCCTCATATGGGCAAAAATTGAAACACGGAAAGTAAATATCTGAGTAGGCTTCTACCTACATATTGAACCTTTGTAACTTTCTTTACCGTACCTATCTACGCGTAAGGTTTAACAGAATTTAGCATAAATCCAGACTAGTACTTTTAAAATATCATCGCGTTTTAAGTACTATACATACTTTACGAGTGTACAACCAAACTGATAAAAACTTACCATCAAGGTTAAAATGTTAGCGTCAGTCACTGCGCCCGGCAAGTGGCAACTGTTGTTGGTTACGCGATTCTCCGTTGTCTGCGATTTGTACACTTATGAAGATAGCTATAGAAAATTAGTGAAATATGCATTTTACAAAGGCCCAAAATCTATTTTTTAACCTTAATAATATTAAGTTTAAGGATTTTAAGAAACTACTTTATTTCATGGGAAAGAAGGGCTCCGCGAGGACTTTGGCTCTTGAGCCAAAGTCCTCGCGGAGCCCTTGAGGAGGACGTCGCGGGCAAAAGCGTATTTACAAAAAAATATACAAGTCAATTAATTGTTGAAAGAAATCTTTAAAATTATTTACTAGCTTTTGCAAGTAGAGCTCAGTGGCGGTCTGCGCTCCGCAAGCTTTCGGCTCTTTTTATAGCACAGAAAAGCAAAAAGTTCAAACGTAGCGTCCGCTGATCTCTAGTTTCAGATAAAGCCCTCCCAAATACGGAAAATGATTTAAATTATGAAAGTTGTTTCTTATTTATATACATAATAATTTTACGAACGATTTTAATCTTGAAACTTAGTTAGATTAGTTAGGTTGAATTTTTATCATATCCTTACTAATATCCTAGATTATTTTTTGGTTTGTCCTTCAATCACTCTGTAATAGAGGAACGGATCGATGTGATCATTTTTCGCTTGTAAGTTTTTGATAAATATGTACTTAGTTGAGAATTTTGAGAGTTTTTTTTCCTACCATAAAGCACCATTACGTAACAGAACATCAGAATTTGCTTATATAGCATAAGTTTATTATGTAATGACAATGTAGAATGCCTTCCAAGCAGCCAATATATTTTTTATATCGTAATTTTAATTCCTCGCGTTTCTTTTTAACATGAGCTTTCCATCGAAACTTTGTGCCTAGCGTCATTCCCAGGTACTGTATTTACGTAGGGGATAAGTTGCCGATTTAGGTAAATCGGGTGATATTGTGGTAGCTTATTGGTAAAATCTATATGCATCTATTTTGACTCGTTAAGTTTAATTCGCCACTTTATAGTCCATTTATTAACTTTGTTTATTGCAACTTGAACTTTTTCCACCGCTTCTTTGTGACCTTCTCCAGTTCCTATTATAGCAGTATCATCAGCAAATGTTGCAATGCTATTATTTTCTAGTGCTGGAATATCACATTTGTATAATAAATACAGAACCGGACCTAAAAAAATTCCTTGCGGTAACCCAGCTTTAATTTCCATGAGTTCAGAGTATGCGTCTTCTTATACTTCGTCTTCTTACGTCTTATACTTGGAGAGTGACATAGAAAAAAAAGAGAATTTTCGAGGGATTTATAAAACAATGTTATGATATTGGATAGAAGCAGGCGTTACTTTGCGGAAGTCCATGATTAGCAAGAAAAGGTTAGAATTATTTTGCTATAATCCGCCAACAGAAAAATCTGTATAATTTTTACACTACTCTCGACGCACGTTTCGCCCCGACACCGGAGCATCCTCAGGAGATGTTGACTCTACAACGATGCATTGTCTAGTGACGCTCGTGTCAATTGCGCGGTATTATATACCGTATTCCTACCCCCACTACTGTTGCCCCGCCCACTACCCCCCCCCCTTCAAACAAACGAAGCAGTGGTGAACTTGAGACGTTCACTTGTTCATTAAGTAATTTAAACTGAGTATTATTGTTATGTTTTATTATTTCTAATTGTTCCAACATGCTCAGTCGAAGCCCTTTATCACAGGTGTGTAAGATTTTGTATGAATGATCGGATGATAATTTGTGTCCACTATCAAGGAGATGTTTCGCAAAGTGAGACTTTTGGGGTTGGTTGTTCCGAACCGCGGCCATATGTTCTTTGTAGCGTGTTTCAAATTTACGACCCGTTTGACCAATATAAGTGGCTTTACAGTCTGAACATTCGAGTTTATAGATGCCCGATTTTTGTTTGTTGTTTAATTTATCTTTACCGTTGCAAATATTTTTAAGTGTATTATTTGTCCTAAATGCAACATGTATATCATGTGCTTTAAGTCTCTTCGCGATACGCTCCGACACTGTTCCAAAATAAGTTAAACTGGATTTGTATTTATTTATTTTCTCAGGTGATGATGAATATAATATTGTTAATAATATAATAAAAAAGCAACAATTGATGCGGATAAAAAAGGATTTATATTCATCATCACCTGAGAAAATAAATAAATACAAATCCAGTTTAACTTATTTTGGAACAGTGTCGGAGCGTATCGCGAAGAGACTTAAAGCACATGATATACATGTTGCATTTAGGACAAATAATACACTTAAAAATATTTGCAACGGTAAAGATAAATTAAACAACAAACAAAAATCGGGCATCTATAAACTCGAATGTTCAGACTGTAAAGCCACTTATATTGGTCAAACGGGTCGTAAATTTGAAACACGCTACAAAGAACATATGGCCGCGGTTCGGAACAACCAACCCCAAAAGTCTCACTTTGCGAAACATCTCCTTGATAGTGGACACAAATTATCATCCGATCATTCATACAAAATCTTACACACCTGTGATAAAGGGCTTCGACTGAGCATGTTGGAACAATTAGAAATAATAAAACATAACAATAATACTCAGTTTAAATTACTTAATGAACAAGTGAACGTCTCAAGTTCACCACTGCTTCGTTTGTTTGAAGGGGGGGGGGTAGTGGGCGGGGCAACAGTAGTGGGGGTAGGAATACGGTATATAATACCGCGCAATTGACACGAGCGTCACTAGACAATGCATCGTTGTAGAGTCAACATCTCCTGAGGATGCTCCGGTGTCGGGGCGAAACGTGCGTCGAGAGTAGTGTAAAAATTATACAGATTTTTTCTGTTGGCGGATTATAGCAAAATAATTCTAACCTTTTCTTGCTAATGTTATGATACATTCTATGAAACTCCTCCATTTCAAGTTAATTGCTTTTACTTAATTTATTCCGTATCTGAAACTAAATTAACCGTCATACTATCCTTCTGTGGCCATAGTGTCAAACATGGAAACATTATTACGTTTCGTACTCGTATAAAAACGAATGTCTGAGATTTTGCACGTCTGTCGCCTCTACCTGCCGCAGTCCCACGGCGCGGCGCGGCGCGGGCGCGTCAACAGGTGTGCACCTGAGCAAGCGCTGTTTTTCATTAACAATACACATACACAACCAAACAAAAAGTTCGACATGCTCGCATAAGAATGATGCTCGGCCCATTCATCGCTGGTCGTGGAATTCTTTTATGTTTATTGATCGTGCTTATATATTTTTTTTTCAACGATTCATTATGACATTAACGATATCCGTCGCAAGGTATGAATTCCAGAAAGATTTTATTTGCTTAGCATATTTGAATGCTTCATGATTGCAGGTATCATTTGCGAAAATTTACCTTCATACCTATTAAATTATGCATATAATTATTGTCACTTGTAATATGCAATGTACCCATGCAAAAAACTCCTCAAATATCGATTTACTATGTATTCACATTCCCTATGTATATTTTCATTTTCACTATGTATATTTTTACTATCCGTTCAAATAAATTATGTTTCATTTCAGTAACAATAATTCTTACCTACACTAGTTTTCAAACTAAGCCATAGTTCAGTAACTGAAACTTGAGCAACACAGTTTTTGCATACTGTTTTTAATTTTTAATGATAAGTATAGAGTGCCGATAAATTGGGGACGGGACTCAGAACATTTCCGTAAATTCCGGTAGATATTATGCAATAAGCTGCTGAAGCCGGAATTTTAACCGTGTGGATTTAGGTTTCTGAAGCGAGAATTTTACCCGTGTGGATTTAGGCTTCTGCAAGAACCAAAGACTTCTAATCTATACTACGATGGAACTACAAAATCCTCTCCTTGATGCACTAAGACAACGCTTGTCCAATTAAAAACTGTGAATGTTTTGTTTTATGACTTGTGCCATTTGCTCAACGGCTCGCATGAAAAGTCAAGGAGTCTTTCCCCCAGTTTTTAGACCAAACTTTGTGGGGGATTTCAGCAAAACTTCGATTTGTGGGCTCGCTTGCGTACCAGTGGTTTAAATCGCAAATGGATCACACACATTACTGCTACTTACTTAAAAAAGCCTATGTAGGTACTTGTTACTCAAGATACCACCAGAGTGAAATTTGAGTCGTTATTTATTATGACATTGCTTTATTTTCATTACAACATTGTTGTATCATATTTGAGGCAAATATTTCCTTCGTCAGCACACGTGAAGCACGCAATTTACTCTGCGCTATTCACACACGTCATGTGGGTATAGTATAAGTATTTGACACGAAACCTTAAAACGACTTTGCATTTTTAATCTAGTTCAACGAGAACAAAATCAACCTGAAATCGATATAATAATAATCATCGACAATATAATATACCTATTCACGAATTGAGGAAACAAGTACGGAGGCGATTTGTTTCGGCATCAGAATCAGCTGTCATTTTATGACACAGCCAGTCAATAAAATTAATTACTTATTAATTCATCATTAGCAATCTTTGTTAGCAACCCATCAACGGCTCACTACTGAGCGCAGTTCTCCTATCAGAGAGAAGGGTTATAGGCCATAGTCCACCACGCTGGCCCAATGCGAATTGGCGGACTTCACACACCTTCAAGAATATTATATGAAGAACCTCAGGTGTCCAGGTTTCCTCACTATTTAATTTCTTAAACGCACTTAACTTAATTATACTAATAACTTGACTAACTACTACTAACTAATTACTACTTACTAAATACTTGACTTAAACTAATATTATGTATGGTATGCTAGTTAGAGCGCAGGTTTTATTTTTCCTGTAAAATATAGATAAACCTTAATTATTTCTGATTTTTCGATTGGTAAACTTCGGTGGTGGTGTTTTTTTCGACATTTAGCCCGATTAATCAAAAAGTATTATATATATCTCTTACTTTGAGATTTCAAACCCCCGTTGGTTTTATTTTTCCTGTAAGTAAAATATACATCAACCTCTATTGACCATAATTATTTCTGGTTTTTCGATTGATAAACTTCGGAGATAGTTTAGAATGTACAGGTAAATCCCTTTCATATGATACCCCACTCGGTATAGTTATCTTACTTTGAAATTTCAAATCCCTATTTTCCCGGTTTTTTAATTATACTAAAAATGTTTTTCAGTTACTAAAATTAAATTACGACTGTGACAGACGGAAGGACGGACGGAAGTCTCACCATAAAGGTTCCATTTTTACCATTTTGGTACGGAACCCTAAAAAGATCTCTATCGTATAAAGTTATTACTTATTTTGTGTTCTAAGAATTTAGACTATCTATTGATCGATACGTACCTACGAGTATAATATTTCTTTTTAAATTGCTAACAAAATATTTTTCAACGCTCGATATTTACAATAATATACTGAAGTGTTATCCAAGAGATAGATAGCATCAACCTTGAATAATTTGGATGAGATAAGTAGGTGATGTTTATTTAAGTATGTATTTACATTTACATAAGGATCTGTGAAATATCTTAAACAAACAGACCGACAAGTCTCACTATTAGCTTTATGCCATTTTATCGATAAATTTGTTCTTGATTTATACTGCATGGTGTTATCCATAAAGATAAACGTGTATCCGTAACCTTGATCTAGGTATGCTTGCACTAGATATTGAAAAGTAAGAAAATAAAGGTGTGCCAGGGACCCGTTTGATGTCTCTACTTAGGTACGTTTTTCAATTCTATTTTTAAGAAGGCTTCTTTATGATTTACATTGTGTAATTTTACATATTAATGCAATCAAAAACTTTGCAGAACACCTATGTAGGTAATAGGTATATGTCCCATATTAAAAAGTGTTAATTGTAGACAAAATTAGAGTAAATTATATTATATCACTCACTCTTTACTCAAAATTTTATTTGGATTAAATTCTATGAAACATCAGTTTCGGGAGTCGTTCAGATATGTCGGTTACTCTCATTCTTCTACTAAGTAGTGAATGAATCTCTTCATTTCTAATGTAAAGAAACTTGATGTAAGTAACCACGTATAGAGAATCCAAACATAATATAGTTTAGTCTCTATCGTCCACTGAGTGACTATAGAATTCGGAAGTAGTGACTTCTTTGAGCTTCCTTATACTTAGCGAGTATGTCTCGGTGCCATATGTCATCACTCATCAACATTTGACTATTCTTATAACTTTTGAAACCAGTTAAAATTTTCCCTTAAACGTCTAATATAATCTGATGCCACACGGTTCTCAGGTGGCGTTTGCGACTATTGAATTGCGGTGCACAACGAAGAAATTGAACAATTTCTTTACCTGCATCAACTCTCTCGGACTCACGATCAATTGTATAAAATTTCAATTTAACATAATCTTTAGGATAATACACAACATTTTTGCGAAAAAAAACGTGGGAATCTGATCGTTGAACAAGTTCACATAAGTATTATTATTTATTAGTTATTACAGAATAGCTATTATCTTCAGAAGTTAAAAAATTCTTTTGAGTGTTTCGCAGCTATGTGCTTATAATGCTCATTTAATATTGAAATCATTTAGTAGTTCTTGGACTTTTTCCATCCTGTAAAAGAGTTGCCTTGTAACGAAGTCATATTTAAATAAATAAAATTTATAAGTACCATATTTTAATAATTACTGTTATAGTTATACAAACTTCTGCCACCTTAAGTATGTACCCACACACAGTTGGAGTATCCTGGAACATTGTTATTGGAATATCCCAGGCTGAATTTATAATTTTGTGGAAATGTCATATTCTATTCTAACAAAGATACACGGGTTAAATCAGCTTGGCATCCAGCTGCCCACAAGATAGTATAAAAACTTATTACAATTTAATAGCTACTTATTAATATTGTAAAATGATTATTTTGAAAAGAGCAACTGCTGAGTTTCTTGCCGGCTCTTCTCAGCAGAATCCGCTTTCCTAACCGGTGGTAGAATCTTGACATGTCATAAGAGCCACAGGTTGGCCTACATGAAATAAATAATTTTGAATTTTGAATTTTGAAAAAAATAATTAATATTGGAGACATGCCGCGGACGGCCTCCCGACTCGTCAAATATTTGTAAGTAGATATGGCTTGACTAATTATATCCTTACTCTGCGCTTAGTATACGTATATACCACTATCAGTAGACATTACGCTTAAATTGATAACGCTAAGTAGCACACACCATTTTGCAAAAGTACCTATATTTCTAAAATTGGTAAAATAATTCATATGTATATTACAGTAAAACCACATATCTATCTGTTCTGTGAGATAAGCTCTTTGAACATATAATGAAACTAGCTTTTGCCCGCGACTTCGTCCATGTGGAGTAAGGTTTTTAAAAATCGCGCAAAAGAGTGTCTCTGTTCTGAGATTAAAGATAGCCTATGTCACGCTTCAAGTCCTCAACTATCCCCATGCAAAAAATCACGTCAATCGGTTGCTCCGTTACTGCAGATTGAAGGAAAACCAACAAACAAACACACTTTCGCATTTAACTAAGGTTGGTTAATCCACGCCGCGCCTTAAATTACTTTAATGACTTGAAAAGGAGCAAACAAGAGCTCAATAAATAGGCGCGTGTCATTCTTCAAGGAAAAGAACAAACAGATACCTATACTTACATCTTCTAATTAAAGCGTATGTAGGTTGATTTAGGCGCACATTGTGGTGTCGGCGTGGTTTAGCGGCGCGGCGGGCCGTTATCGACGTGGACCGATCGCGTCGTGTTAATTACTTTCATTAGGGGCAATTGTCCTGCTCAATCGGGCCGATCAGTCAGTTTGCCGCCATCCGATATTTCCAGTCAGTGCCATTAGATCGCTGTAATGAACCGCGCGTTATGAAGAAAGTTGCCTACTCGCCGCAGCATTGACGCCTGGGTGACACGAGCATATAGGTTTTCAAGCTAAAAAGTTTTTTTTATGCTATTGCATAGCTTTTATCGCGGGCTTTGAACAACAAACAGTTTGAGCGCGGCGACCAAATCAAGAAATTCCGTAACGAAAATAAACCTAACACCGTCGTTCAGTAAGCGTTTCAACATTTTAGAGGTTCACGAGTAGCTCTCTTTGCGCAGTGGGCGAGCGGCCGCTTTCTTTACCGTATGGTGTATGATGTCGCAGGTTCGAATCTTACTCGCGAAGTAGTGACAGTGCGCTTTTCTTGTTTGTTTGTTTTTTAATTTTTTTTTGCATAATTTTTATTATGCAAAAAAAATATTGCATAAATATTATAATTGCATAAGTTGATAAAAAATGCTATGCAATAGCTTTACCGCGGCAGTCCCCGAGTGCCACTTAATTTTTTATCTTAAGATAGAAACAGTTACCTAGCAAGCTAACTATCTCTATCCTTTCTGGCACGGTGTAGACCGAACCATAGCTGTATGCTGTATTTTCAGGCTAATAGCTGTATTTTCAGGTTGGACTGAACTTGAAATTTTTGAGCTTGCCTGAAGAATCACGTGATTCAAAAGGATTGATGACATTTTATAAATTATCACTTACACCAAGAGACCACACATGAGACCTTTCTTCAGCTGTGGACGCAATAGGTTGATAAAGAAGAATGAAGGTGAGAGTAATGATTTTTAAAAGTCCTATTCTTAGTTCTTACATAAAATATGTACTTATGTATCTTTTGTTATCTGGGCTCAGATTACCACCACGTTGCAAATGCTGATTTAGGTTTATGTAGGTACTCGAACATACTTACAGGTGTAATAATAAAAAGAGAATTATAAATGTATCATTTTATAAAAGTCGCTGTGTATGCGAATTGTATTCTATGTATATGTAGGTATCTTGGTATGTATTTGCTCTACATTAACATGCCAAGTGCTGACTTAGCTGATGGTAAATACAGGTGCAATGACGCAAAAAAAATCGTTAAGTACGTACTTTCCCTCCAATTGTGTGATAAGCAATAAATAACAAGTTTAAATTTAAAATTTAATTTAAAAAAAACAAGCTTTTCAACTGACCATAACACTTGTTCTATTTATAATAAAACCGGCAAGTGCGTGTCGGGCCACGCGCAGTGTAGGGTTCCGTAGTTGAAAGTCTCAAATATTAGTGCTGACCTAGGATAGTGCTTTTATTTTATTAACGAATATTGAATACATTTTGAGTTCCACGGTTTAAATATTATAATATACTACAAAATTTGCAACTTACACTACGTGTAATACCTGACTTGGAAAAAACAGATATAACTCCTTGACTAATGAACCCTACTTAGCCGTGATAGTTTTCCTTTAAAATTCATTATATATCCTACTGCTGTGAATTTTTTCTTGTATCCTATATACAACCATTTAGCTGGCAGAGGGGGGGGACACTTGACTCTAATAAAATTTAGCACTTTAAAATATCATATTTCACAAACGGATCCCTGAATTGAAAAATGGTGTTCCCACACCCACAATATTTTTGAAAGACCTATTCAACGACACCCCACACTATGGGATAGACGGGAAAAAAAAAATTCATCCCCACTTTACATGTAGGGGAGGTACCCTAAAAAAAAAATATTTTTCACAATTTTATTTCACCACTCTGTCGGCGTGATTGATATTTATACCCTTGCCAAATTACAGATTTCTAGTACCAATAGTCTCTGAGCTAAACCGCGGACAGACAGACAGACAGACAGACAGACAGACGGACGGACATGGCGAAACTATAAGGGTTTCTTGTTTACTACGGAACCCTAAAAACGGGTTGAAGTTGTTTTTGTTGTCCACTTCACCATTATTTCTAAATCAAACTTTACAAGTAGGTATTAAAGCAGCACAGTTCAATACTGAACCGGTGGCTGAGCGCAGGTAGGAGCGCTGAGCAATAAACTATGATTCAGATCGGTCATTAACATATTATCATTTAGTTGCGCGTTAATCGAATGCCCCTGAGGCGCATCGTTCCTTGTAGTCGTAGAGCCCACCAGTTTCTGATGCAATAGCATAGATCGAGATTGACGCTCCTCATTCACGGCTGCGTTATTTGGGGTTTCAGTATGCTCGTTTAAAAAACTGGGGAAATTACAGGGTGTTGAACAAAATATAATATTAGGTCCTTACATATGAAATTGGCGTTTTGTAAGGGAGGAACATAAAGTCGTTTTTTTTTTTAAATATAATGTATTTATTTAATCAAAGTATGTACCATTGCTATCTATGCACTTTTGCCATCTCATAGGTAGTTCATTGATCCCTTTACTAAAAAAACCATTCGGACGGGAATCAATAAAATATTTGAAGGTGGTTTGGACTGCCCCATCGGAGTTGAATTTTTTCCCTTGCAAGAAGTTATCCATATTTCGAAAAAAATGGTAATCTGTTGGAGCAAGGTCCGGGGAGTAGGGTGGATGTCTTAGACATTCCAATTGAAGATCCTCTAATTTGGTAGCCGTCTCACGTCTGTTGTGCGGTGTGTGGTCTAGCGTTGTCCTGAAGCAGCAGTGGCCTAGAGCGATTGACCAGCCTCGGTTGTTTAGCAGCTAGCTTTTCCATCATGGTTTGCAGTTGCTGACAATAGACATCCGCCGTAATCGTCTGGCCAGATTTAAGAAAGCTGTAGTGACAACACCGGCGTCCGGCACTAGTCCACCAAACACTCACAAGTAATTTTTTTTGAGTCAATTTTCGCTTGGGACATGATTTGGCTGGTTCGCCAGGGTTCAGCCATTGCGATGAGCATTTCCGATTATCGTACAGGATCCACTTTTCATCACGCAGCAGTCGACGCGCGTTTGTCGGTTTGCTGCACTCGATTCATGAGGTACCCTTTCAAGCTTTTTCACCTTACCAATTTGCTTCAAGTGGATTAAAACAGTTTTATCAGTATCACTAACACCGCAGCCTGCAGCTAGCTCGGACGTGGTTTGCGATGGATACGCTTCCATTATAGCCTTCAATTCTTCATTATCAACTTTGGTCTCCGGCCGTCCACGGGGCTTGTTCTGCAGGTCTGAATTTCCAGAACGAAAACGTTGGAACCAAAAACTCACTGTGTTTTCTTTTGCGACACCGCCACCATACACATCATTTATTAATGATGATCGAATTATTATTCTCGAGCCGTTTCTGCAGCACTGGTGCCACGATGGAAGTCGTACTCGTAAATAACCCGATATTTCAAGTTTTCCATTTTGTAAACCGAGTGACGCAAAGAAAAAACCAAAAGAGGAAAAACTAATGAATTTGGGTTTTCAAAACACAAAAGCCTGTTTAAATAGCTGTATAAATTTGAAATTAGAATCCCTAACCAAAGAGGAGATATTTAAGATCAAAGTGGCCAGTACGACAAAACGCCAATTTCATATGTAAGGACCTAATATATTGATTTATTATTTTTGATATACATATTTTTTATATCAAAAATAATAAATCAATGCGAAAGTTTATGATATATTATTCGTTAGATATATTTTAACGTAAGTTGAAAACTTTATGATGTTGCTAGAGATGGGGATGTAGCACATGCGCTGTGCTTTTCCTATCCGCCGAGCATTTAGGCGGTAGAACTTTTTTATTTAAAGAAATAATTCCTTCACTGTTGACGATTGTGCTTATATTTTAATTCATATTAATAATTAATTGAAAAATTCATTGTAAAAATTGTGAATATCTATCTACAACTTTTGTGTTTTTAGAAATAATAATTTATTACTACTTAGGCTGTAATTGTGTACGAGTATATATTTTTAATTTAAAATCACAAAAATAGTGAACTTAGGTATAGGCTAAGAGTATTTAAACTGTCGTGCACCGAAGTGAAACAAAACACAACACAATTACCTAATCATTTTTGCGGTGGGCTCTTAAATGATACCGACTTTCCGTCGTCCACCCCTAAAACACTACATTTACCTTTGCTAAATAATGATATGTTTGGAAAACAATCAATTTAAAACAAATAATACAGAATATAACTACCTATTAATAAAATCAATTTTACAAGTGATATATTTGATATTCATAATTTATGAGTAGGTTTAAACCTTCTTATGTATTCCTATTTTATTATGTGAAGACAAGGTGATCTATTAAAATAAACCAAACAAGCTAAGAATCATCTTGAATTATACGAAAGTATAAAAGCTTCTCTGAATACTAAGATAGGTAGGTTACCTACCTACTGTTTGTAGACAAGTTGGAAATATGTAATTGGCTAATCGCTTCTATCAAGAAGACGTGAAAGGAGCTACCCAATTACCTAAGAGTACTAGAAGTTAAGTTACTACTTACGTAACTCGATGGTGTCCTGTTGGTGTCCATGACTGCGTCCGTGCATGTTTCTTCTTAATCAACTGATAAACATCCATTGCTAGACACAAGGTCTTGCACATGCCTGGGACTTTTTCCTTTACTAATTAGAGATAGAGAAGAGAAGAGTTGAACATATTCTTTTTATGCGCCGTACCATAACATACGGTAATTTAATTTGGTTAGAACCAACAAACTCAACACAACATTTATATCAGTGTTGTATCAGTTAGAACAATCAGTCTCGCTATTAGGGCCACACACACTGTCAACCTCAGCACAGCGTCTTCGCCGGCGAAGACGAGGCCCCCGATTTCTAACGTCACCTGGGCGTGGATCCTTACCACGATCACGGGGACGGACGTACGGACTAACCTAGTCCAGCCACTCCTTCCATTCGTCCCAACGTCATCCTAAGCCGAGGTCCGAGCTTCACAGGAGGCGCCCTTAGGAAGACGTTGCCCCCGATGTCTTCGAGCCCTAGGGCTCACTCCCCGGCGACGCTTCGCGCTCGCCCCAACGTTCGGTGACGCTGTAGCGGCCATTAGGGCCAGCAGCATATTCCATCCGAAAAAAGAAGGTTCGGGGGTTATTTATCCGTTTAGTTTACTTTCAATGGTGCAATAGGCACTTACATTTATTTAATTTACAGTAGCCCGGATAGCTCAGTCGGTAGAGCATTGGACTTTTAATCCAAGGGTCCAGGGTTCAAGTCCCTGTTCGGGCGGAGCCTACATTTTATTCTTACTGGATCGATAGTATAATTTATGCTGTGTTATCTGTTTTGTTCTCTAATTTCAAGATTTAGAATTTAGGGAATCCATTTGAAAATTATAATAGACTCTTCGGCAGAGCTGGTTAGCTACGTTAAGCCAAGTCGATAACTGATGGGTGACCTCTGAAAGTGCGAATGAGCACTTCTCGTTTTCTCGGTGCATTGTCAAACCGTCCTTCTCAGGTATGTATTATGATAAATAAATTATATTATGTATACCTACCTATCTTGTTTCAAATCAAAGTTAAAGTAATAGCAAACCATTAGCAAACTTTATTTTGCTACTAAAAAACAGATTGTGAGTGCAACTTGACAATGGTGACAGCAAATAAGGCTCGGTAAACCAGTAGTATTGTTTGTAGCCAACTAGCCACGCCTCGTTCACAATATAGGTAGTTACCATGTTTTTTTCACAACGAATAAATTATTGTGCTAACTCAAGTTACAGAGTTGATAAAACTGTATTATAACTTTACTATACAATCAAATGATGGCGATGCATGACGTAATCAAGTTCGTTAAACCGATAGACAAGAAGGGCGCAGTGCGGGAGGCGGGAGGGGGGAACGGGAGGGAAGAGCCACGTAGCAGTGGTTACGTAATTTCGCGCTTCAGCTCGTCGCTCCAGTGGCGCAATTGGTTAGCGCACGGTACTTATAAGACAGTGTTCGTGAGCGATGCCGGGGTTGTGAGTTCGAGCCTCACCTGGAGCATATCTTTTTATCTTTCAAAATTTGTTGCAAACTAATTTGCATACTTGGAAAAAAAATGGACGATCTTAGTTACGTTGGATTTACTTTAAACTACTCGTAAGTTTTTGAATGCGCTTATTGACTATTATGATGTACGGGTACGGTTAGTTATATTTTATTTAAGCCAGTTAGTGTAATTGAATACACGTGAGTATTAATTTCACATTTAGAAAAAGGATTTAAATAGCAATTAGCAGGTATGCATAGTTAATAAAATACCTTCATAAATAACATTCTTACTAATAATATACCTAAATGCGAAAGTTGTTTGTTTTTTGGTATGTCCTTCAATCAAGCAGTAACCCGTTTCATCCAGGAAAAACAGAGGGTTCTCCCGCGGGATTTTGAAAAACCTTAATCACGGACGAAGTCACGGGCAAAAGCTATGTACTTAATAATAAATTGTAAATATTGTAAACATTGATATCTTAGCTGTTTCTTGTTAACATGCCTGCAGAGCTCGGTTTTTCCTCAACAAAAAATTTTTCTCAAGGCTGCTCCAAAATTTTAATTATTTTAGTTTTAATATTGTAATTAATTATTAACTATTAACTTTTCTTTATTTGAGCAAACTTACAATTTTCAAAATCGTCATTAAATATGTATGTAGGTATGTATCTTTTTCTGCCGTGTACCGAGATACACGGCAGTAGGATAAATCTTTTTTTTTTCGTTTGAGGAGGAAAAAATCCCTACGGACTTCTGCCTGCCAGGGTGTGCTCAGAACTTCCAACTCACCACGGAACCGCTTTGCATGACTTCGTGCAGACCGTGGCAGTATAAATCTATCCTCACATTTTGGTATCCTTACATTTTGCTGAAAATCAGGATCGTGTAAGCCTTAACCTATAAACGTCACATGAATGAATAACTGGCGCGGATCGTGTTATGTTTTCATTCGGTAGTCGGAGGGTGGTCGTGGCCGAGCAGGCGAGCACGACATTAGTAACTAATCTACCGGCCGGCTGCTGCACGCCGCGCGACCTCGTGATCCCGACCTGCCCGACCCTCGGGCCCGCTCCCGCGCATCGCACTCCGGCCTCCCGCCCCGTGCACAATGCACTGCGAGCTGAGGCCGCAGCAAACAGGACGCGAGCCGGCCAACGCGGCTTCTAAATACAGTTTGTACCTGCAACTGCATTAAGGTGCTTTGCGTTGCGTGGATTTCATTCCCGCTATCTGCCTAGCTTTTGACGTCATAGCAAAGAAAGACCATCACCATTTTGGCGCTGATTTGTAACTAAAGTTATAGTGAAAAATGTCGGATGTATAATGTAATAAACTATACCTATTCGCGAATGGCGAAATTGCTACGGTACCGCACATTTTATAGATTGATATTTGAATTAGAATCTAACTTCATTAATTTGTATGGACTATGGAGTACGCTGTATAGCGAAACTTATATTAGGTATCGTAGTATTTTCTGTCAAATTATGTACAGCTATTACACATAATATTATGATGGTCACAAGGAACTAACACGCGGTTTGAACTTAACAGCACAAAATACATAATAGTACATACTAAGGAAACAGTTCCTTGTCAAGGTACAACTTCTATAATAAGTCACGTTGAAAACGTCGCTACCAGCACGCGTTGTGTCTGCCCAAGCCTTGTATTAGTCTACTCTAATCCTCCTTAAACCCTGAATGCTGTAAATACTCATATACTTACAAAAAATACTAATTAGACATAACTACCGTCAGTAATGATACAATACAAATGTTGCTCTTGCCTGTACACATCTCCCCGCTTTTCACACTCTTTTCCTGTCTTCTCCGCCCAACGCCGCATAGTGGATACCGACCCTTAGGGCTTAGATTGCTATTGTTACTTAAGTAATACGGAGAACGATCATCGTGATCGTGGTCAATCAATGACCTGTCGTCGGCAAAAAACCTTTCTCCGAATGAATAAAAACTTAAAAATCTTAACATTCACGTGAATTCCTCAAATGATCGACTTTTTATCACTTTCAATTTTTTTTTATTATATCGACCCGACCCGACCCTCAGTCGTGAGGAATGTAAATCGCTGACCGTGCTTGAACAACCCTCAAAGGCCTAAGTAAAACCGTACCCTTTCATTATTTTTTTTTCACAACATCTAACTAACAATTTTGTAACTACACATGAACGTTTGACTGCTGTGGAAAATGGAAATACGTGCACGTACGGCAGGAATGTGGAATCACGGTACACACCAAACCCTATTTCAATTTATGAGGTGATCCTTAGTATGAGATACTGTGGTATGAGTAAGATATTTATTTATCTATATACATAAATAGAATTCTGTGATGCTGTGAAAAAAATCTGTGATTTCGAAATACCTGCTTCTAGTCTTCTCTGTCCAGCGCAGAAATGCAGCCATGATTCATGGCACTGTTGTATATGAGCATGATTTTTATCGTAATTTGATTAATACCCAAGTCATAAAAAATAATGTCCCTGCGGGATCGAATCAGAAATGAGGAGATCCGTAGGAGAACCAGAGTCACCGACATAGCTAAGCGAGTCGCGATACTGAAGTGGAAATGGGCGGGACACATAGTTCGAAGAGCTGATGGTCGTTGGGGTCCCAAGGTGCTGGAGTGGCGACCCCGCACCGGGAAGCGCAGTGTTGGCAGACCCCCCACCAGGTGGACCGACGACATCAAACGAGTCGCAGGGAGCCGCTGGATTCAGGCGGCGCAAGACCGAGGCCTGTGGAAGTCCATGCAAGAGACCTTTGTCCAGCAGTGGACGTCTATCGGTTGATAAAGAAGAAGAAGAAGAAAAAAATAATAAAAAAAAATTGCATCGTTCGAACGTCATAGGTACGATCATATTTTACATTTTGAACTAGGTATAGTTAAACCCAAATAGAGGTTCATATTATAATTTTTCTCAGCTAATCTAAGGAACATTTTATCTCGGAAAGCAATACCTAGTCATCGGAGGATTTGAAAAAATCTATATCCACTCTGACGAGGTCGTGGGCGTCAGCTAGCAATCAATATAACCTCAAGGATATAAATGTTAGATTCCCGATTGATATTGAGTAGAAAGCAAACGAAACAAAGCTGAAGCTATAAAGATAAAAGCTCGTAGAGATATCACATGATCAGCAATAATGTAGTCTACAAACCTGAGATGTTCTTTTACAATAAAATAATGTACATTTCAAACAATACAATATTATAAGTTATTGATATTGTGGTGATAGTGATTTATTGCGGATAATAGATAGTTTAATCCGTGTATTAAAGTTGCTTGTTTTCGTCATACTACAGCTGCTGTGGTGACGACGGTGCGCTAAAAAAGTGCTAAGTGCAAATTTTAATTTTGCACTGATACGCTGATAAATAATTTTATTGATAAGTATGACTACAATTAGTAGTTTTAATAGAGTTTTAATTGTTTGATGAAAAATGACTATCGGGGGTTTTTGCCGATTTCGTAGTAAAACGAGAAATAACCCTTACAATATAGTTTCGGAAAATCCTCAAATAAAAGATTGAAATATTATAACGACTATGAGAAAACTCTCTTATATTTTTTCCATTTTACTTTTCAGTTGGTAATTTTACTGCAGTTGGTAGTTGTTTTTTTTTCTATTTAGTTAATATATAGCAGTGATAGCCTAGTGAGGACTGCAGTCTCTTATTCGGGGGGTCGCAGGTTCGATCCCGGGCACCTCTGACTTTTCGATCATAACTTATAATAACAGTAACCACATTCGTCTTCTTTATCAGACCGTAATCAAATAATATAACGCTTAGAAGACCGGATAAAATCAATAGAATTTTCAGAGATAACAACTAGGTACATGTAGAATATAATCCGACTTCAAACGCCCGCACCACTACAAATTATATATTATTTTATGTTGATTTTTTTAAAATTTCCAAATCGGTGCAAGCGCCTTCGAGTAATCGGTGAACATACATTAAAAAAATCCAACGGATTGAGAACCTCCTCTTTTTAGAAGTCGGTTAAAAATTTAAATAAACTATGAATAAACAAATAAATTCAGTAACAAGAGTTATTGCCATGTAATTTAACTTGATTAGATACTAGAAGCTGTACAATGACCGAGTTTTAGCATTGACTTTGTAGCAAACAAAGATCACGAACTGCTCCGCTTTCGCCGATCGCGGTAGCACTTCGTGAATAAATTAAGATTCAAGAGCGAATTGTCAAGATGGGTATCAACAGCATTCATACACTAACACTACTGACTACATTCTTAACTGCCTAATTTTAGCTGAAATCTAAGGAGGGATTCATTGTCGTAGCCCAGAGAGAAGTGGCACGAATGCACGTAGCGAAGTGAGCGAAAAAGTCATGACGTTTTTTCATTCATGATGTTCATGTAAACAATTATCTACATCAGCTTTTAAGGTTTAAACCCCAAGTGGTCCCCAAGTTATGAAAAATAATTACCTACCTAATGATTACAACTTACGTAGGCCCGTAAGTAGGTGCCTACTCGTGGACAATATTATTTATATGCAGACAAAACCAAATTCAATAAAGTGTACAAGTTTTTTATACTACAAGATGTTTTTCTGTTTCATAGCGTATTAGGTACAGTCCAGTTTCTGGGTCGAGCTATTAGGACTTTGACAATAATTAGGCAGATACGGTAGTCTTTTACGGTATAGATTTTTTAAAGGCCAGGCAACCTTTCAAACAGTACGCTCCTTTAACCACTGGGCTATGGAGGCTTTAAAAATTGTTATAATTTTGTTGTATTTTAATACCTACTTGTAACTGTTATATTCTCAAACAAATTACCTTTAATAATCTAGTTAGGTAGGAATGGAGAAAAAGCTACCAACAACCGAAAGCATGATAGTAATGTAAATGAAACAGTCCACATCTCGGACTCAGATCAGTCCTAAATGCCGATATTGTAGTCCTCAGACATCGACAGTAGTTACGACGACTGATTAAAACGTATCTTTCTAGGCTAACAGTGAGGCTTGTTTGACTAATTAGACCCCCTGTAGTTGCTTATCCTCCATCTAGAATGCGTTAAAGATTCGTCGTTTTCATGTGATTCTGGATGTCGCAAGACCTAAGCGAAAGCGGATAGCGGCAGTTTCTTTCGTATACCCATTACCAATACCATTCGTAGGCATGGTTATTTGTTTATACATGGACAATAAAAGTATTGATTTGCTACAAATATCGATTGTTAAAGAAGATTATTATCAGTAACTATGACTTGATGTTCAAATGTTTAGAAATATAAATTATTACAATAACTTGGGATACCTATAGTTTTAATTTAATAATAGTTTTCATTTATGTACTCTATAATTGTCAAATATGGTTGAGCAAAGCAACGGCTGGGTAATGCGTTATGTTTGTGAACGGGTGCCACGGCGGCAATGGGGCTACTTTCTGTCTGCCCATCTTAACATGTGTTGAATTATCATTTTTGGGACTTCCCCTCATTGCAGTGGAAATACTGCATAGGTACACTACATACATAGCACAGTACCTTTTGAAAACGGTTTTGAAAAGAGCAACAGTCAATTTGTTTCTGGTTCTTCTCGGTAGGAAGGGCATTCTGAACCAGTGCATAGTGATAGATCCATCGACGATTCAAAAGCAAAAGTTTGTAAAAGTTTATTTGTAAAAATAATAATTTCTTTTGTAAAAAAATATATATATTCTACATATTCTATTTATGTACTTTAGCAATAACATTTTAAACTTGGACCAACCTTGGTTTTTGCATAACTTACAAAATCGTTTATTATATCGTTGATATTGCAGGTGCAGCTAGACCACTGCTGCACCCTCAATAAGTTTGCGAAATTACTTAATTACCTACTGGTGTTTCGTTTTGCTCCATTTTAAGTTTAATTCATGAAAAAAATAGTGATTCTTCTAGTGCAAAAGAAAGAGATAGGTAATTTAATATTACTTTCACTGTTGTGTTATATTATTCTTATATTTATATTTAAATCCACTAAAAATATTACTTAGTGAACTTCGCTATTGCCTGTTCAATATTCAATAATGAAATACCAAGTATTATATTACTACTTTCAGACATTTTTAAGTGTTTTGGTTGTTCTGCGTTTAGAAACAAAACTGTAGCTGCAATGCAGATCAGATATTTTAATTATAAAATATCATGAAGGCAAGGTCAGAATTTTCGTAGTAAAACGTGATCAATAAAATTCCATTGCGGTAAAGTTTTTAATTTTATGATGCTAATTAACGACAACCTATTTACGACGTCTACAGTCTACACAATCGCCGATCACAATTGTTTGTTCCAAGTAAATTAGTAGTTCTAAATCAACGTTGACGTTTATCGCCGCACAGTAAGTTCAAAGACAATGCGTTGGCAGATCATTTGGGCATAATGTTCAGCGATACTATAGTAGTAGGTGGTAGTAAACAGGAATCCAGAGGCATGAGTCACGAGCCGCGGGTGACGCGGGCGCCGGCGACGGCTGTGGCGCAACATCAGTCGCCACCTCGCCTCGCCACCGCTGCCCAATCCATCATACCACTTCAGCAGTCAGCTGCATGACTGCCCATTGTTGCCGCAAAATGGAGAAAGGCGCATAATCCTGCTCTATTGCTTTTGACGTATGAATGATGATGTCCTTGATTATAATCGGTACACGGAAATATCAGGTAATCCGATATGGACCTAGTTAATTTTATCAGGTTAACCAATGTCCAATATATCGTTAACGTACTTAAATGTTTAATCCTAAAAAAACTGAAGCTTAATTATAATTATACTGAACCTATAGATTTAGTGCTTAAGTACATCTGAATTTAGTTGATGGCGACTTCATCCACATGGAATAATAAAAAAGTTTTTTATGCAAACACAATCATCATTCAATCTCCTCAACTCAACGCTACCCCATTAATTACTGGTGAAATGTTTAAACCATTATCCACCGCGCTGGCCAATTATTTATTGAAAACTCTCAGACATCTATTCCTATATATATATCTATCCTTTCATATCCACCGGTTTAGGCTGTCAATTGGGCAGTCAGTCACGGTATTGTTTTTATAATGTACCTAGGTAATAAGTCATATCGAACAGATTATATCGAACCAATTTCATCCATTAAAAATGTTCAATCAAGTCAAACTAACAGAAAAGAAAAAGAAAAAAGTTGACGCTTTTGACGCGATAAATCAATTGCTCATTGAGTTAAATTGAGATAATTGTGTTCTCAAGTTTCAATTAACTCAACTCACCCTTTAGAACTAGCCTTAAATATTATGGTGAAATACCTTCAGAATAAAAATATACTGTCTCTGAATATTCTGTTTTGTGAGGTTCCCAGTATTACAAACCAAAAAACTCCCGCGCGGCGCAGATATGACGTGTTCATTTGAAAACGGCTTGGTATTTTCTAAATCTGTAGTTTCTATAGTAAAGTTTGTCCTAGAAAATAAACAAGCATTGCAACTTTCCGTTTTACAATTTGTACTTTGTCCCTTGGGTACCTAATTATTGAGAACTGACCGAAACCGAAATCAAAATCTATACCTAGGTTCCTATAAAATAGTACCGTGATCTTATGACTGAGTAATATTGATGATAATAATAATAATTATAAATAAACACACCTAAAACCGGTGGACTTACAGGGATTGTTTTTTAGGGGTGGACCGTGTGACGATGGTGCAACTAGGTATCTTTATGGTTGCAACAGGTTGAGTACCGTCTGCTTAAGTCAAAATACGCGGAAGCATTGACGGAACCCACCACATTGCTATCACAAGAAAGTCCCCTACCATTATGTGATTGATGGAAAGGTTCATGAATGACTAATGAGGGATGCGCGTTAAAAATGTGAAGAGTGCCTAAGAATTCAATTTCATTGAAACTCAGGTCCTTATTCCGAAACGGACTCGCGACCCTTGGTGAGAATCCACGCACTCTAACCACTAAGCTGCTACAATAATTTTAAACATAATAATGCCTGACCTTTTACGAACACCTTACTCGTACTAATCGAAAACCAGTATTGTACTGGTTCATGGCTGGCCGACCGTAATATGATATTTATTGATTTCTGCCGGAGCGTCGCCTAATGAATGGGAGCACATTTCATGATTTCTCACGATACGTTTGGGAACGAGATTTTTTCTCGTTTCATTTCTCTCCGCAAACAATAGATCACTGAACACGGATGGAGGGTTGGAAGTGCCGCGCCGGTGCCGTGCGGACGACGCAGCCGACAGTGCTGGGGCGCCTCTGGACTGGCCGTTTTATCGTTTAGGTACAAAAACTAACTATATTTTAAGTTTATATTTATAACTTCCACAATTTACACTAATTTATTAGTATAGAATAATTGTATATTTAATACAACTTTTAAGTTCTTGTTTCTTTTAGTTTTACCTTTTTAATTCCTGCACGCAACAAAAATATAAATGTATACTTCGAATGTAGGTTATAATTGCACGCAGTATCACACGTAATAGCCAATAAAGCCCAATAAAAATAGAAGAAAAACAAAATCAGAAAAAAAAACTGCCTTGCAAAGCACTGAAGGAACGCACTTGTACCTAGCTTTTCCTCAAAGAAAATCAATAACAAAAACTAACTAACTAAAGAAGGAAAGGAGAAAAATTGTTTATTAAGTATAATTGGACATTTTGCAAGGCAGAGAAACTATAAAAACAAAAAATAATGGATTTATGTTCACAAAATAAGCCGAATAAAATATTATATACATTATACATAATATAATACCTGCTACCTGTGTCCTGTGATCAAATGAGCTTCTCAAGTTAAGTTTGATTGATATTAGGCTTCATTCAAAGATAGACTTAGCCTTTTTGTTCATGCTTTTATAACCATATTGTACTTTATATTGTATTTCTTCCCGAGAAAAATCATATTATTATATTTTTATCGACAAAAAAGAACGCAAAATTAACTTTTCCGTTTTACGAACAATGAATAAAAGTTCAATTATTTTGCTACTGCAATATAGTTTGTGATTTTTACGTTTACAATAATCAGAGGCCAATCCATTACAAGACCAGTATACCGTGGGGTCGGTCGCTCCCCGCTTTTAATATAACTTGTTGCGTGAACTAGTTCCGCGGCACGCTGTAACCTGTCGAATTACTTCCTCATTTAATTATTCAAATTTATTGCACTGCAATATTCTTTGTTCGGATATTCACACATTCAATTTATTCAGTCTCGTAGCAGACCTCCGCGAAATAAATAAAGCGAAACCGCTGTAACTTCAATTCGGCGAAACTTGTTCATTCCCATTGCCTGTTCTAATGTAGAGATTTCACCTTATGGTAAGAGACGATGCAGTCTAATTATGAAAGTCAGTTTTCTATCTTATCTGAGATTCTGTCGATGCCTTTTAGCGTACCACCACTGAAACAAATAAACTTTGTGTAACCGAACGCGAAGATGGTTACCGCCTACCGGTGTGCGATTACAGTGCTGAAGTCGCGTTAAACAAATATATAAATACTTATAGTCTAATCTCCGAATTAGAACAAAACGTTCGGCTTCTGTTTCGAGTATCACACAACGGCTTCGGCAAGTCATGCCGTAGCGTCAGTGGTATCGCTGCTATGGTATCGCAGCTAAGGTGTGCTAAAGAGCTAAAGGCCTCCAGATTATGTGCATAATTTTGCATTTTGCATAACATACCAAAAAAAAAAGGTGGCTTTAGTAAATGTTAATGTTAAATATTCATATTATATAACTATACAATTACATTATAATCTCTACTACTAACATACTCGTAAAGGGCTCCTTGCTAAACTTTACTTCCTCTTAAACTGTGTGTACCTGACGACACTTACCAACATTACACACATTGTAATTATTATCCCAATTTCATTGCCTAATAAAAGACTCGACGGAAACTGCTACCTGTCTCGTGAGAATTCTCAGCGGATGTTGCAAAAGGTGCCCGTTTTTTACATGACGTGAGATTTGTATTAAAGAAAGTGGAATTTAAGGGTGATTACGTCCCCAAACTATAAGATGCACAAAAAACTTCTTTCAATGCATATCCTTTAATTTTAACACTAGAGATATAAACTCCTCACAGTACCTACCTACCATCACTGACTGAATGACTGACTGGACTGACTGATCAACGCACAGCCTAAGCTGGTAGAACTAGATATTTACGATTGAGTAACCTATGGAGATGCACTAGGGGGGATCTCTCTTAAAATTTCCTTAAAGAGGTGAATTTACAAACCTAAATCCAAATCCTTCTAGATGAAATAGGTACACTTTGTAAATATTATGAATGCAAAAGTGTGTTTGTTTATACTTCGATCGCGCTGCAATAACTACGGAATTACTTTTACTAGCTATAGTTGAGGAACGATTTGAATTTTGAAAATACCTAACGCGGACGAGGTAGCGAGCAAAAGCACATGATAAAAAAGAGTCTAGATTTCTACTTCGAAACATTAATTTCTACGAAATACATATGTATCTATTTTAATTTTCGTTTACTTTCGAGGGAAAGACATAGAGGCACACAGTGTCAGACCAAAAGTTGCGCCTAAAGCGTAGAGCTTTGTGAACTTTTCATAATGGGTACTCATATTAAAAACACTACTTAACAGCGAAAATAAACAATCCGATAGATACTAACTCAAAAAAATATTGTTAAAAGTAACACTAACAAAAACTTAAAGTACCTACCCGTGTGAACTAAACGTCCCTTCACCTGCTACCGCGTTTGTTTACACAAAAAACACGCAATGAAAAGTAAGAAAACACATATCAGTTATTAGGCGCATGTAGTGGGTACTTGTGGATACGACTCCATAGTATCTCGAAAGTTAATTTAAGACTATTTTTACGTTTTGGAACGATGATTCTTATTAGGTATGATGCTTACACTAAAGTAAGTTCCCACACTGATCGATCACGACATCATCCGTACACTATTATGACTTCTATCACTTAATGCGATAGAAAGTTCACTAACCTTGATGTCGTTATCTGTATCATAATAAGGCATTAACAATATAAAAGCAATCTATCATTCGAAATTAATATGATCAGTGATCGGCCGGCGGTAGATATCTGCATAGCTGGGCGGAATGGCGGTTAATCAGGTGGCCCGTTATTTTACATTGTGCTCGCCGTGAGCCCGAACCCGACGGAACAGGTTGCTCCAATGACAAAGGAGCAGATTCCATCGTCCGCGATCCGCGTCTGCGAGCCCCACATTATAAATAGTTCCTACTTCCTCGGAATAATCCGTTGTTGCGCGTCACTCGAGCGCCCACCAACGTAGGCTTGTAAGATTCATTTTTTAATTTGTCTAATGCCTCACTTACGTCACTCTTACGATTATTAATAGTTGTGCCTAAATCGAAACACATTTCTAAATTCAACCGTTATGCTCCATGCACCGATCGTACCGAACATCTAGTTTTTCTTCGAGAAGGTACACTCACAGATGTACTTTCCTTGGGCGCTTAAACTCTAGTGGGTCTTGACACCTTCTATAAATTTCCTTCAATTTGCCCTGCCGTCAACTCTCTTCTTTGATGTCAATTTTCCTTCAATTTGCCCTGTCGTCAACTCCCTTCTTCTTTGAAGTCAATTTTCCTTCAATTTGCCCTGTCGTCAACTCCCTTCTTCTTTGATGTCAATTTTCCTTCAATTTGCCCTGTCGTCAACTCCCTTTTTCTTTGATGTCAATTTTCCTTTCTGGATATCTTTTTCTAAAAATCCATCCATCTTTTTCTATTATTCGGCATCCTATCTATGAACCACGTAGGTACATAGGTATATTATAAAAAAACAGTAGAGACTTCAACATGCCTTGTTCTTGTGTCCAGCGTTACCCTGCTTTAGAGAAACTGCCATATTCTAGCAAGGTGTAATTTTATTAAAGCAGGATAACAATTAATTTGTTATTTACGAGACATTGTCTGTAAAATAGTCAAAATGAATGCAAAAGGTGTGAAACTTCCCTTGTGGGAACGTAACAAATAGCAATAAAATTACTGTTGGAAACCTGCATAATAACAGTAGTAAAACACAAACAATCGACTTTCATTTAACAACAAGGATCTGTGCGCCACCTGCACACAGCCTGCGCAAGCAGAGCCGGGCGTCATCGCTTTACTGGCGACCGGAACAATGGAGCGAAGGCTGGTAACAGTATTGTTGTAACAGCACGTGTTGCCAACTAAGTAGGCGTACCTACTGCCTTACACTACCACCTGATTTAAATTATTTTATGAGAGCTTACTAAAGTTTAGCTTAATACAATACTCTTCATGTTCACACGGCAACAACTGTCACATTGGTTTTGCTTTCAAAATGGAACTAAAAAGACCTTTTTTTTGTCCAAATTAAATTTTTGTTTCTTTGACAGTTACACCGTTGTAGTTTATAGGATACATATTTTACGAAAAATGATAGTTCCACTATAAAAGAGCCCATTTTCCAAAAAAATGAAATAGTTTGATCAGATTTCACTAATTTGTGGTAAAACAAGGTTTGCGAGCGGTGACGGCCTAGGCCCTAGAGTTTGACTGATCTTTGGGGACTTTTCGGCATTTTGCGTTTTACGCAATTAAATATCACTTGGAAATCATTATGACGAACCCTGCATGGCTGAGAGTTCTCCATAATGTTCTCAAAGTCACTTGGCCGGCATGGTGGATTTGTTCTCCTAAAAGACGAGACTTTGGTCCAATCATATCACATGCGTATGCTACAAATATGCGGATATTTCCATAACTAAATTAAATTTTAAAAAAATACAAAAAGGCAATCACAGCTGATGCGGCATATTCAAAGATGCATTAAGGCGATTACACACCGTTTTAAATATAAACGCTTGTAACGCCCTGACTAAAGGGGTTAACCCATTCGGCGGAAATTGATTTAAATTACACTATTAATAATTTTAATATAACACAATGTTTTTTGTCCTAAACTTCTGTTTTAGATAATGGAATTATATTAGCGTCGGTGTTTGGGTCACCACAAAAAATATATTAGACAACACTGTGGTTTTTCTATTAGACCAGTTATTGATTTTTAATTTGTAAATCAAATAGGCGTGTCAATTTTGCTATACAAAATTAATAAGTATGTAGTGTACTTTTACCTAGTAGGTACTAGTAAGTACCTACGAGTATTTGATTTGTATTAGAGTTTAGAACTTAGTATTAGTCATATTTTTAACCGACTTCAAAAAAGGAGAAGGTTCTCAATGCGTCGGAATCTTTTTAGGGTTCCATACCAAAATGGTAAAAATGGAACCCTTATGGTGAGACTTTCTCCGTCCGTCTGTCCGTCCGTCTGTCACAGTCGATTATTTCAGTAACTATTAAAGCTATCGACATGAAATTTGGCATAGTTGTGTATAATAGTGGCCCAAAATCATTGGAATAAAGAAAAATCGAAAATTATTTTTAGTTTTAATAAAAAAAGGGGGAAAATCGGGGGTTTGAAATTTCAAAGTAAAATAACTATATCGAGTGGGGTATCATATGAAAGGCCTTTACTTGTGCATTCTAAAACAGTTTTTTATTTATTTCTATATATAATAGTTTTTGATTAATCGGCCAAAATGTCGAAAAAAATACCGTTCCCCCCCCCCCCTTATCTCCGAAGTTTACCAATCGAAAAATCTGAAATAATTATGGTCAATAGATGTTTATGTATATTTTACAGGAAAAATAAAAGCAACGCGAAAAATATTTTGGTTTGATTAAAAAAGGGGGAAAATCGGGGGTTTGAAATTTCAAAGTAGGATAACTATACCGGGTGGGGTATCATATGAAAGGCCTTTACTTGTGCATTCTAAAACAGTTTTTTATTTATTTCTATATATAATAGTTTTTGATGAATCAGCCAAAATGTTGAAAAAAATACCGTTCCCCCCCCCCTTATCTCCGAAGTTTACCAATCGAAAGATCTGAAATAATTATGGTCAATAGAGATTTATGTATATTTTACAGGAAAAATAAAATCAACGCGAAAATTATTTAAGTTTATTAAAAAAGGGGGAAAATCAGGGGTTTGAAATTTCAAAGTAAGATAATTATACCGAGTGGGGTATCATATGAAAGGCCTTAACTTGTGCATTCTAAAACAGTTTTTTATTTATTTCTATATATAATAGTTTTTGATTAATCGGCCAAAATGTCGAAAAAAATACCGTTCCCCCCCCCTCCCTTATCTCCGAAGTTTACCAATCGAAAAATCTGAAATAATTATGGTCAATAGATGTTTATGTATATTTTACAGGAAAAATAAAAGCAACGCGAAAAATATTTTGGTTTGATTAAAAAAGGGGGAAAATCGGGGGTTTGAAATTTCAAAGTAGGATAACTATACCGGGTGGGGTATCATATGAAAGGCCTTTACTTGTGCATTCTAAAACAGTTTTTTATTTATTTCTATATATAATAGTTTTTGATGAATCAGCCAAAATGTTGAAAAAAATACCGTTCCCCCCCCCCCCTACCAACGCTCTAACTAGCATAGTTTTTTTTATATTAACAATAAACCTCTACAAACAAAGTTAACGATAAATAAGCAAATTAATATAATATTATCGTTTTACTTTTACTTTTGGAGTATGGAACCCTCGGTGCGCGAGTCCGACTCGCACTTGGCCGGCTTTTTTTTTTATATGTATGCTCATCGATTACTCCGATACTTCTAACCGATTTGGAAAATCCTTTTTTGTTTCAAAGGGTATACTTCCCAGGTGCTCCCATTGAAATTTTATCCAAATCGGTCGAGCGATTTTTAAAATATCAACAATAAATTATTATATACTTTGTACTGGCGCTGGCGTTTGAAGTCGGTTTTTTTAAAAATAATTTTTTATATTAAATTATTGGACCTGCTTTATCGACGCCATTTTGGCGCTGTAAACAGTTAAACGAGTGTCTCTGGAACTAATAACCACCACCGGTAAGCACTGTTCTCTATAATTAATCTATCATTGACACTGGAATGGCTGTTGTGATATTTTAATTATGGATCAATTTGAAGCGCCACACATGATATACGAATGTCTCTGGAACTAATAATATTGCAAAGTTCTTTTAAAATAGTTAATAATATGTATAATTATTACCACTACCTACTTACTAAGTATATATAATATTATGTATAATAAGTTATATAGACTACATAATATATCATTTATAATAGTATTTAAGACTACACCAGCAAACAAACCCTACGTGGTTTTTGGCTGGGAGGTGTAGGTTTGAGTAATGTAATATATTTTTTGTACAATAAAAAAATACCGCATTAACCTCTATAATTCTAATCTATGATTTCATATTATGAAATCCTTACTAATATTATAAATGCGAAAGTGTGTTTGTTTGTTGGTTTGTCCTTCAATCACGCCGCAACAGGGCTACGGATCGACGTGAATTTTTGCATGGGTATAGTTGAGGACCTGTAGAGTGACATAGGCTACTTTTTATCCCGGAAAATCAAAGAGTTCCCGAGGGATTTAAAAACTAAAATCCACGCAGACGAAGTCGCGGGCATCAGCTAGTCACATATAAATTGTAGAGATCGGTGGGCCGTTTGCAATATTACTATTTCCAGAGACACTCGTATGTCAAATGTTCATGCTCTTCAAATAGATCCATAATTAAACTCTCATTTATATAGGGACAGATAAACCAATGCTAATCATAGATTAATTATAAAGATCAGTGGGTAAAATCCATCAAACAGTTAGGGAAATTGGATAAGTAAAGTGGTTTACTTTTATTAGCGGCAGTTCCTGTCACAATATTTGTGTAATAAGCCTTATATCTAAAACCACAGATTACACACACACACACACACTACGCTATCAATCCTAAATCTATGTCTAAAACAAGATAAAAATGAAAATTTTTAAGCTTCTCGGCGAACTGCAGCGGCCGCGCCCTAGTAGACTATTATAACATTAAATCTTCTTACAGATCGTATTTCAGGAATATGGTAACAAACACATAAACACTCTAACTTCGGTCCAGCCAGTATTCTCCATTCAGACGTAGTTATATAAATATAATACCAACTATTACCAAGCAATTGTTTATTGGTGGTCCCGATTGTGCTCCAAGCAATTAAAACATCATATAGGACCTATATTATAGGTCATAAGTCGGACTAAAATGTACAGTTAAACACACAATACAAAACGAACTCTGTTATATGTTAAAACAAAAATATCGTACCTTGCATAAAAACAAAATACTTAATTTCCTATTGACCCTTTTCTAATAGTTCAAACATAAAAACTTTAATTTAGAGAGTAGTGTATCAGCGGTCAATTACTGACCCAGCAGGCGTTATCCCGATTATGGTTGAACAGATGGTTATTTTCAAACACTCGGCCCGTGACGGGGCGCTGAGTGTTCCTGTAGTGCGTGCGCGGCGGGTGCGGGGGTGCGTCCTATAACCGTATAATTACATGTAGTAGCGCGTCTGCACGCACAATTGGCCCCAACTAGATTCTGCTTTGACGCGCCGACCGCGCTGCTTGTTCACGGCTATTACGGTACGAGTGAGCTTAGATACCCAACGCATCTTAACTCCTTTAGAAACGAAGTTCTATTCTCATTTTAGTGTTAATCTATTAAAGCTTTGGAAAATTAGGTAGGTATATCTGGCTGTGATTTTTCGGATTTCCATAATAAATCTGTCGTTTCTAAAACACAGGATTACACAATATCTTTGAGCCCGTGGAACTTTGACACTACCTTCTCCTATTTGATAAATTTTCAAGAAAATCTGATTCTAGACTCTGATATTAGTTTCAACTTGAATTTGGAGGTTTCACCTGGGGTTGGGAGGTTGAACTCTACTATCCAAGTGTGTAGTCCACACTCTACTGTCCACACTCTTGGTGTTACAACTGGCTCGCCGAGCATCTGGCGACACTAAAAACTAGTCTGTCAGCTACTCATACGTCTTCGATATATATACAGACTCGTACGAGTCAGAGTGTCTTGTCTCATTAGGCTATATGCTAATTTAGATCGCGAACCAATTTAGATGCATTCCGGTAGCCATCTAGTCAAAATTTATGATTTAATCACTAAATAAACATGTGTCAATTCAACAAGTCACTAACTATCTGTGTCATCTATAGTTTACAGTTATATCGCACAAATGCCAAGGGCCACATCGATCAATCCAGTGTTGTCGCAAGCGATTCTTAATCGACGACTGTCGTCTTTGATCAATAATGTACAAGATGTGGCATATAAAATCTAATTGAAATTTGCGCGGGAGAAATAAGTTCTCACTTATAATAAATATGCAAAAATACACTAAACCTTATCCACTTCATTACATCAGCTTGTAGACGTCCACTGTTAGGCATAAAACTTTCCTCATTGATACCACCACACCATACACAACTGAAAATGTGCTGGGTTGGCCCACATTGGACTTGCTTCTACGCGATATCCATGGCTCCACTGGCCATAGCTCCTACGACGATGCTTTATGTCAGGCAGCCTAGTTTTCCTGCGGATTTCTGCATTCTGGATCTTATCCTTTTGGGCAACTCCTTATACCTAGCCCTTTAGTGACATTTTACACTTGTATTACTATTTTTGCAACATTTAAAAGCACACTTCGTGTGTAATAATTTTTTACTGAAATTAGACTCGCATTAATAGTGAGTGAGAGCTTATTTCTTGACGACCAACAACATGTCTAGTACATTGTTAATCGAGGGCTGCAGTCGAAAGTTGAGCAGCGACGTCGTGATTCCGAACTTAGCCTCCTTTACACCGGCACCGGTATACACACCGAACATTGTGAAAACGTGGCGTTCAGCCCGTCTCGATAATCACAGAGACAACGAATAAAAACAAATTATTAATCTCTCGATCGTGACGAACGATTTCGGATGATCGTTTACGCGAAAGTAGGTCGAAAATCCAGATTAATATTGGATCAATATTCGCGTGGTAATGCTTTCAAATGTCGCAGACAGTTGATGCCGCGCTCGGAGCCGTCCGGTCACGCCGCTGGCGCTGGAGACAGCCTCGTGCCTGAGTCCGAACTTATCGGCGCATTAAAAATAACCTTTACATAAGTAAAAGTACTTACAGCAAGAGCACTTTTTCACAGTCCTAAAGACAAACTTGTTAAAAAGCAATTGCTTATTTTCAGGAAAGCTGTTTAAATTTTGGCTTAAAGCTTGGCAAGTTGCCCCCACAATCAGTTCAATTAATGTATCTAATTACATAGTACGATTATTTTTATAGAAAAATACCCTGAAGTTACGTGAACGTTATCATCAAGATAACGTTTACCTGCTGAAGAAAATTTTGAAAGATGGAAAACCCGTCATGTAGTTTTGAGTAAACATATACACAAAAAAAACTTGAGAGGTGTCAAAGGACACCCAGATGGAACGTAGCTCCTTCCGAATAGTGAAGGAATTGTAATAAACTAGTGGTGTCATCTAGTATTAAATTGATTAACTACGATGAATTATATTATTTTGTTTATTTCTATTGCACTGTTACAAAACCAAAGAGTTACTCTGGTGGAGTTACTGTTTTTTCACAGATGGCGTTAGCATTTTATCCAATTTATACAATAAAAAATTAGGGAAAAATTCCACATGTAGAAATTATCTATAAATATAAAAGAAAGTCGTGTTAGTTTCACTATTTATAACTCAAGAACGGGAACCGATTTGGCTGAAAATTGGTGGAGAGGTAGCTTAGAACCAGGAGACGGACATAGGATACTTTTTCATATTATAAATGCGAAAGTGTGTTTGTATGTTGGTTTGTTTTTCAATCAAGTAGCAAAAAAGCTACGGATCGACGTGATTTTTTGCATGGGTATAGTTGAGAACCTGGAGGGTGACAAAGGCCCCGTTAAGTTTTATCCGGGAAAATCAAAGAGTTCCCGCGGGATTTTTAAAATGAAATCCACGCGGACGAAGTCGCGGGCATTAGCTAGTTTAAAATAAAATTGAAAATAGAAAATTCAGTCTGTCGAGCTGGGATTCGAACCATCGACGTTGAATTTATAGGCGACTGCCCTAACAACTAGGCTATGCAGACGCCGTGTTCTAAGGCGAAAATACCGAATACAATGCAAAATTCACATTCAACAAAAAACACAATGCCAAATTCACATTCAAAAAAGTGTCTGTTTCAAAAATGTGTCAAGGTCTAGTGTCGGTTCCTTAATTTTTTCCGTCTAGCCCCCTTCCGTACCGCGCGATAAGGAACTACGTTTCAAAAAAATAGTCAGATATAATGAAATTGTGTCTATCTGTTCAGGTATAACTTGAAAGTACTTACTATGACTCGACGGTCAAACAATAGTAATAAATTAATGAAATATTTGAGACACCCCATCACATAGCAAGTTGAGATTGGATAACGTTTATCGACGGCAGGTGTTGCCGACCTCGATAAATAACCTCATAGATACGAGGCAGAAACTGATGATTCTACTTAACACCTTGATAGATCGTTTTGACGGTTCCGATAGTTTACAAGGCTAATGAAACATAATAACCGAAGATAAGGATCGTGAGTTAAATCGTTTTATCTAATCATACTCCGTAAACGTCTGGTTCAACATCCCGATTTGGTAAAGTTTAACTGCGCTGCAGTGATTTATTTCCACCTGTTTATCACTAATTGTGCTTTCAGTAGAACTTAGGCCGACGTTACACCTTCGAGTTCAGTTTTACCACAGAATACATAATAGTTGATTTTACTAACGTAAATGCGTAGCTTGCGTAATTTAACTTATGATTTTGCAGATGACATTTATGTTTGCTTTTGCTTTATCTTAAGTTGGTGTATTGTTTATTTGCCTCATGTGACAGGTCTGGCTTATTTCTCGCAAAGGATTGTTTGGATTCTTAGTGCCAAAATGCAGCCAGTATATCTACTTAACATGGGGATTAACACTTTTTAACATAGCGATGTTTTTATTGTACTTAATTAGATTAGGTTAATTGTAACTTTTCAATTAAGTATGTAAGCTTCTTGTAAAATAAGCAAGGCTTATTGCTGTAAGCCTGCATGTTTCATTCATGTCTCTATAGTATTATTATACAGTGAACCGTTGGTCCATTGGTCAGTATGCTTGACTGCAGATGACGAGGTTCAGGGTTCAGCAAGAGTCCGGCGTAAAGAAGTTAATGCCATCCCGGTGCCTCAGAGAGGACGTAATGCCGTCGGTAATTTTTTTTTTAGTTTACTAATTTGAAATTGAACGGAATTTCCCAAATCGTACGTATCTAAAGGTTACGAAAGCAGTCCATCTTCTATCTTTATACCCACTACCTACTGTACAATTTAAACATACTACATATCTATTTATATATCTATCTAATCTATCTAATACCTTTAAACGAGCAATTCTTGTATATATATATATAATCTGAATCTCGGAAACGGCTCCAACGATTTTCATGAAATTAGTATGCGGGGGGTTTCGGGGGCGATAAATCGATCTAGCTAGGTTTCATTGTTAGAAAACGTCGTTTTATCCTTGTTATCAGGTAATGTAAAACTGCTACAATATCATTAGAATACGAAGGTAAATTTCGCCACCATCTACAAGGTTATAATAGCTCAGGTGGGAAATCGGACGGTCCCGAAACCAGAAGACCCCGGTAAGTAATTCGTATCTAAATATAATTTCCAAAAAACACGATTTACCAAAAAAAACCGAGCAAAGCTTGGTCATCCAGGTACTATTATTGAAATTACAATAATTGTAATTATTTGTAAAAAAACTTTTGACGCAATGTTAATGGAAGCTAATTCTAAAGACCGTGCTCGTCTTCTCGCTGTCTCTGCGAAAGAATCCGGCCACTGGCTCCATGCTCTCCCTTCTGCTAATCTAGGCACTCTTTTAAACCACGCCACTCTTGCAGTGGTAGTTGGCCTTAGGCTCGGCGCCAAAATAACCCAGCCTCACCGTTGCCACTGCGGTGACCACGTCGACGCTTACGGTCATCACGGACTCTCCTGTTCGAAGAGCGCTGGTCGTGTCTCCCGCCACAATGCCCTCAACGACATCATCCGCAGGTCTCTTGCTACTGCTCACGTGCCAGCTGTATTAGAACCTATTGGTTTGGCACGTAGTGATGGCAGGAGACCTGATGGTATGACGCTTGTTCCTTGGAGGACAGGGAGGTCGCTTGTGTGGGATGCCACCTGTGTAGATACTCTAGCTGCATCCCACATCCATGCGACCTCCTCTGTGGCGGGTGCAGCGGCTACTAGCGCCGAACAGGCTAAGAGGCGCAAATATGAAAAACTTGACAGTGGTTTCATATTTGTGCCTTTTGGTGTAGAGACCCTGGGGCCGTGGGGCCCGGAGGCTCGAGCGCTTTTTGTAGAGCTAACTAAAAAGGTGATCGAGTCTACCGGGGATCCAAGAGCTGGCAGCTACCTTGCCCAAAGGATTAGCTTGGCCATCCAAAGGGGTAATGCTGCCAGCATCTTGGGTACCATGCCACACTGCAGTGACTTCGATGGGGTTTTAGATTTTATTTAATTTTTATTTTAGTTTTAATTTTAGAATAAATTTAATTTTAATGTAGTAGGTAGTTTTAATTAATAAAATTAATAAATGATTGCATATAACAATAAAAAAAAAATAAAAAAAAAATTACAATTGTCTCATATAATTTATTATAAATCAGTTGTTCATGCTAAGTAGATAGGTAGATAGGTGCCTGTAACTAGTAACTACTTGACTATGCCGGTTGCACCCGAGTAAGGAGTGGCGTTTATTTTAATTACATTTCTCGTTATTATCTCAATTCTAGACTCTACATATTATTCTCTATAATCGTGTTCAATTAAAAATTTAATTTAATTGTGCTTAGTGGGTGAAGGGTATAAGGTCAAGTGCTGACAAAACTGAGATTTGAATCTACACGACTTACCCATATGAAAGCCACCGAAGTTACTCAATGTGGCGATCGATTGAGTCGCAGTAAGCAGCCGCTTTATTAAAGCTTATTGTTTTAAGTGCGGTATTGCCCCATGCCCATGCGTTATTAGAATAGATACGTCTGTATCTGGGCTAGCGAGATAATGATAGATAATACGACACAATGAAGCACGCGCCGCGACCGCACCGGTTCGTTAGTGTAACTGTTGAGTCACGCACCCAAAGATCACCTGACGGGGTGCCTTGACAGCTCGCGGTGAAGCACACACGCCTCACTGTGCCTCGCCTCGCCGCCTCGCCGCCTCGCCTCACCACCTCGCCCTATTGCTGCCTCAGCATATCTACTCGTAGTCTTTATTATAGGTACTATTATCTAATCTACCACCCTCGGCCTCGTAATGGGTCTTCTCTGTCCCTCATATCTATGTGACGTTTAGTCACTTTTCGCGACTGAAACGATGCTCTTCGAAGCCAGCCAATGCGTAGTAATATTTACTCGCGGGTGGGTTCGCGGGTGACCTCCCGAAATTTATCAAACACTTGCAGTACACGCACTTGCGTGTACTTGGATTGGGCTAGCTGCTAGTGATAATAATTTAATGAAGAAAATTGCACTCGTTTAGCTCGTGATTTGTAAGTTTTATGAGGGTAGTCTGAAGAGAAGTCTGGCTCACTTTACACACAATTTACACTAAGTAGGTATATTATTTACACCGATACCCTAAATGATAGATCACATTTGTTGTGTGGTCATGGTGGTAATGGTCTACCTGCCAGTGAAATTCCCCGGACCGAGCTAATGCAGGGAAGAACACCTTAATTGACAGACATACCTCTACGCACGAACAATAAGAAACATGTTGAAATCCTACGGTAGTAAGTATGAATACGTGAAGGTAAATGGTAATATTATGTTTATGGTTCAATTAGTGAAATGAAAATAAAATTATGAACAATGAATTGAAGAGACAGGCTATTCCAAAATCACAGGCAGACACCACGGTTTTATATATTTGTATTGTAGTATGTAGGTATACAATATGGTAAAGAAACAATATGACTTGGTAGCGCAATACCCCTCTCGGATCTTCTAACAATAAAGACTACACTGACCTTCGGCAGCGTGCAACAACTTCACGACTTTACACAAAGACTGTCGAGAATAATTAAAGTAATTACTGTTTACAGTAATTAATGACCCACATAACGTGATATGGTTTGATTGATCTCAATGTGGCGACGGGATAATAGTGCCTTACTACAGGCGATTGCCACATGACGCGTTGCCGACGCTTTTCAATTACCTGCTTACTTCATATCTACGACAATGCCTCACTGTGATACAATAATGCTAAACCGCTTGGACACATTCTCTAAACTAATTTGAGAACAGTTCTAAAATTATTTCTATTCAATTTCATGGGGAGCATTGTGAGTGAAAAGGATACTAATAGTAGGTTTAAACTTTTTTGACACCTCACCTGTCCAATTGACTAATTTAGTAGGTGTAGATAATAGAATGTATCAATGTGTAAGACATTTTTTAGCTAAAGAATCCTTGAACAATTTTGAGAATTTGCAATTAGGACTCCTGGAAAACTGAAGCAGTTTCAAAAATTCCGCTCTTTCAGTACAATTTGAAATTGGATGAATAAATTTTTCTCAATTCTACTTACAAACACAATCAATCACTGTGTAAGGTAAGTATAAGTATTTGTTTAATTATGGATATTCATAACACGAACTACTAGTCAACGTTTAAAGTCTATGATTAACGGGTAACTTTGAGATGGAGGTGCATTTTTAATTAATGAAGATTATCGATTTTGATTCAAAGTGGCGAAGCGCGCGGCGGCCGCTCGCCGATAGCCGCGAGCTATCCGGTACACTGACACTACATTAGGGGCTAGGGCTCCGTTGCCCGCCTCTGCGGCTTCTTTGTTTAATGTTTATGCCTTAAACGTATTCACCTTGTTATCACGATTGTGTGTCTCCGCAACAACACAAAAATGTACGAGAACATAATAATATTTGGCATTCTTTATGAATACGTGCATGTCCATTTACGTCAAAAAAATTTACTTTATGTGTAGGTACATACAACAGTACTTAAAAGATAGAAATAAAATATAATGTTTATACTTAAATGATAAGAATTATATAATATGAAGTACAAACAAAAAACATAACAACAATGTAAAAATTGGTTCTATAAGCAAAGAGGGAGCCTGTTTGTTTATGGGATACAGGAACGTATTGTTTTTGCAGATTATTGAAAACCATTAAGATTAACCTTTATGTATATTATTTCGCTCTACCATTTTGGTCATTATTAATAACTAGCAACCCGCCCCGGCTTCGCGCGGGTAGTAGAGAATATTACGCCTATGCTTTGCAAACTCCTTGAAATGTTTCCTAAGTTATATTGAACAGTACTTAGGCTTATAAAAGAAGTATCGCTCGGCTTATTATATAGCAATGTCAACGCGGCGCGGGGGTTGTCACTGGTTGCATCACGTGAGCGAGTCCCGGCATCGCCATCGGGTTGAAATCCGCGTATTTATTTTGGCGCGCGTTCGTTTTTATTTTGCGATAACTCCTAAGATATTCATTTGAATTGCATGGTGTAAAGGATTATCATAATGTGCATGAAATGCTTATGGTAACTAACGTATTTAAGTTGTTATAGATTAATACTGTATCCGTCTATATAGATTTCCAATTACCGCAATGTGTGTGACCATTTTTTTAGGAGTTAAAATGGGTATAGTAGGCTATCCTTAAAAGACAGACATATGCAATTATATATATATATATAATTATATATATATATATAGCATATCTCAAAGGAATTAGGCAGTGTTTTAGATAAAAGCTCCCAAGCGGCTTGAATTTTTCCGCCATTGTCAACAATTTATCGTCATATTTCAACTAATTTACACAAAACCTTAACAAATTATACACTAAAACCTTCCTCACGAATCACCCTAACTATTGGTGAAAACCGCATGAAAATCTGTTCGGTAGTTTTTGAGTTTATTGCGAACAGACAGACAGACAGACTTGGCGAGGGACTTTGTTTTATAATATGTAGTGATTTTCCCAATAATTAATTATCCCGTAACATTTTACACTGTGAAGTGTTATCTTATATGGCTTCTATAAAATGTTTGCCTCTACGACTTGCAAAATAATTGCTAAGAATTTTAATCTGCAAAATGTACATCCCTAATTAAGGCTTATGGCATGCAATCTAACTTAGCTGACCTAGCCTAAACGCCGTTGGCATTTATTCACTGTTATCTTAACATTATTCAGAACACCTTACGATACCTAAGCAGGTATAATGAACTACCATTTTAAGCTCCTCAGTAGTAAATCACGGTTCCTCGATAAAGTATCGATAGTGCTGTTGCAGTTGCACTAAGAAGGAAAGAGCTTAGATGCTTGAAATGATTTAATACTCCGTACGCAATTTGTAAAAGCTAGCACTTTCACATTTTGCTATTTATATATACTTATTTTAAACTAAAACTGCACATTATAATGGACCAAACTTTGTATTTATACAAAAATGGACTTACCTTAGGAATTAGGAATTCTTCGACACGTATGCTCAATGATCATGAAAGTATATTCTACACAGACAATTCACTCATACTGCGCTCTACTCACTTCTACCGCTATAGCCACACAAATAAGTACCTATTTAATATAATTAGGGTTCCGTACCCAAAGGGTACCAACGGGACCCTATTACTAAGCCTACGCTGTCCGTCCG
This sequence comes from Oeneis ivallda, assembly GCA_029955525.1. Classification (NCBI taxonomy): domain Eukaryota; kingdom Metazoa; phylum Arthropoda; class Insecta; order Lepidoptera; family Nymphalidae; genus Oeneis; species Oeneis ivallda. The sequence goes on along the minus strand of JARPMR010000002.1, from coordinate 14,522,768 downwards.
TCCGTCCGTCCGTCCGTCCGTCCGTCCGTCTGTCAGCGGGCTGTATCTCGTAAACCGTATAAGATAGACAGATGAAATTTTCACATTTTATGTATTTCTATTGCCGCTATAACAACAAATAATAAAAATTAAATTAAATTAAAAAAATAAAATTAAAATATTTCCATGGGTACATGAAAATATTTTAATTTAATTTTTTTTTAACGGAACCCTAAAAGAGCGAGGCCCGACTCGCACTTGGCCGATTTTTTTAATATTTGCATCCGCATAGTAGTCCAGGCACATTGAATATGGAGAACAAAAAAATGTTATCCAGAAACCTACGTTTTTAAATGGTTAAAAGGGTTAAAGTCAACATAAGGAAAATGAGTTATGTGCCCAAGAAGGTTAGGGGATGATTTTAGGGGTTAAAAAGGGGTGAAAATGGATATATCTCGTGTTTTTTGCAATTTCACGCGAAATTTGATGTCCTACTGAAAAATGTTAAATACAAAAGTTGTAGATCTTGGAAAAATCTACAACTTTTGTATGAGTCATTTTTTAATATAACCTCAAAATTTCAGAAAAAAATGCAAAGAATAAAAAAATTTTTTTTGTTTGTTTTCTACTTCTCAATTTCTCAAAAATAAATATTTTTTAACCAAACTTGCTGAAAGTACTCCTTTCTGTGTCCCAAACAACAAAAAAAAATTTTAGATTGGATAATTAAAAACTGTTTGAAAGATTCATTTTTATCGGCCCGAAACACGTTGTTTTCAAAGTTACATTTTACTACTTACAATCACCGTAGAGAGGCCAGCCACAGTCTTCGTGGTTATTTTTTTTATAACCATCCAGAAACACTTGCATCCGAAAATTCTTATGTTGAGCCTTCTAGGCTGTGATTATTTTTGGATAACCACGCAGAAATGCTTGTGCCCAATAATCCTTACTGTTAGTTAGGTTTGTCCCGTTCGCCACAGATTTCGTTGTTGTTTTTTTTTTCATAAACACGCAGAAATATCTACTTTTATCCGAAAATCCTTACTGTTGTTTAGGTAAAAGGTGGCAGGAATAAGAAGTTGGGCGGGGGTTTGAGAGGTTCTTAATTCATTCCTTGTTCGTTTCATTACTTTTACCGAAGACAGCCGTGAATATAATTAATAATAATCGGAAAAAGCCACGAAATTCATAGTTTTTATCGCATTTGCCAAACCATGAGGTAATTCATCATCACCCAAACCCATCCAACCCATCAACGAACGGCTCACTACTGAACGCAGCAGGTCTCCTCTCAGAGAAGGGTTATATTAGGGTTAAGCAGTGATAGCCTAGTGGTTAGGGCTGTGGTCTCCTATTCTGGGGGGTCGCAGATTCGATCCTAGGCACGCACCTCTGACTTTTCGAAGTAATGTGCGTTTATGCAATTAAATATCACATTGCTTCAACGGTAAAGAAAAATATCTTGAGGAAACCTGCACACTTGAGACTTCCCCATAAAGTTCTCGAAGGTGTATGAAATCCGCCAATTCACTAAGATAGAGATATAGATAGATTAATTAACTAACAAAACGTACTCAATGCACGAACCTCAATAGCGCAATAAGGCGAGGACTGAAAACTGAAGGGTATAATTCTCGTAAAGTAATGATCAAATTCAAATATAGGCAACTATTCTATTGTAGAAAAGCTAATTAATTTCGTTACGCAGTCAAGGGAATTGTTGTATGGCGCCGGCATCAGGCCTACTGCGTGGGCGCAGAAAGCGCGATTGACTCGTCAGCGGTATGTATGTAAGTATCGTAATTCACTTAGCGCTAATGCTTTTATCGCGCAGCCGCACCGCTCCGCGCCACGTCGCGCTTGTCTGTGGTGACCGAATCATTAGCTTAGACACTCAATTTTGTATAGATGTATTTTGTCCTAATTCTCGTATTGCTTCTCTCTAGAGAGCTCCCAAGCGCGCCGCATACGAACGAAAGTTGGGTTTATTGTTATTTTAATATTATAAATTTAAATAGTGTGTTTCATGTTTGTTTGTTGGTTTGTCCTTCAATCAAGCCGCAAATCCCGGAAAATCAAAGAGTTTCCACGGGATTTTCAAACGACTTCAAAAAAGTTATCAATTCGCCGGTTTTTTAGGGTTCCGTAGTAAACAAGGAACCCTTATAGTTTCGCCATGTCCGTCCGTCTGTCTGTCCGTCCGTCCGTCCGCGGTTTAGCTCAGAGACTATTGGTACTAGAAATCTGTAATTTCACAAGGGTATAAATATCAATCATGCTGACAAAGTGGTGAAATAAAATTGTGAAAAATAATTTTTTTTAGGGTACCTCCCCTATATGTAAAGTGGGGATAATTTTTTTTCTCGTCTATCCCATAGTGTGGGGTGTCGTTGAATAGGTCTTTCAAAAATATTGTGGGTGTGGGAACACTATTGTTCAATTCAGGGATCCGTTTGTGAAATATGATATTTTAAAGTGCTAAATTTTATTAGAGTCAAGTGTCCCCCCCTCTGCCAGCTAAATGGTTGTATATAGGATACAAGAAAAAATTCACAGCAGTAGTATATATAATGAATTTTAAAGGAAAACTATCACGGCTAAGTAGGGTATCTGTTTTATCTAAGTTAGGTATTACACGTAGTGTAAGTTGCATATTTTGTAGTTTATTATAGTATTTAAGCCATAGAACTCAAAATATATTCAGTATTCATAAATAAAATAAAAGCACTATCCTAGATCAGCAATAATATTTGAGACTTTCAACTACGGAACCCTACACTGCGCTTGGCCCGACACGCACTTGGCCGGTTTTTTTATGTATGTCCACTGATTACTCGAAGACGCCTGAACCGATTTGGGAGATTCTTTTTTGTTTGAAAGGGTATACTCCCCAGGTGGTCTCATATAAATGTTATCGAAATCGGTCGAGCTGTTTTTAAAAGATTAACAATAAATTATCGACCGAGCGAAGCGAAGGTCTCTGAGTTTACTAGAGCGATTTGCACTTGTCCGTCCGTCCGTCTGTCACAGCCTTATAACTTCTGAATTACTGAACGTAATTACTTCAATTTTAGATATGATATGTAAACCGATGGCCTCCAGCCGAAAATGGCTTAAAAAGTTATAAAAATCTTTATTTCAGGGGGGCTCCCATACGAAATGGGGGGCTTTCAAAGTGGAGATTGTATTCGAGGCTAGATTTCTAAAACCACTTTGTTTTAAAACTTGAAACTTACACATAATTTGAGTTATATTCTGTACTTGAACAACAAATACTAAGATTAGATAAATATTATAAAGAAACGAAATTATTTGAGTTTTAATGGGCATCAATGTTTTTAACAAAACTTCACTATACTGTTACTAGATGGCGCTGTCTTTAATATTGTAAATATGCATCCCATCCACGAAAGCAGATGACGATTGACGTCATCAGATTCGGCGCGTTTTAATTACAATATAATATAGTTAAAACTACCTTATGGGAATTATGGGATACCGCGAGGTCTCAGTTCGGGGCGAACCACTAGTATATACTTTGTATAGTGTGTGTGTGTAATGTAGTAAAGAGGGAGTTTGAAGTCGGTTGTTTAAAAAGATTTTTTTATATTAAAAATGAAATCCATGCAGACGAAGTCGCGGGCATCAGCTAGGATTCAAATAAGAATCTGGACTGGATAGCGCTCGCTCGAGATAAACTCCAGTTAACAAAAATTTTCTACACAAATTAAACTTTAATTTGTATAGTCGTGATTAGATTCTACGTTTTTTTTTAGGGTTCCGTACCCAAAGGGTACCAACGGGACCCTATTACTAAGCCTACGCTGTCCGTCCGTCCGTCCGTCCGTCCGTCCGTCCGTCCGTCCGTCCGTCTGTCAGCGGGCTGTATCTCGTTAACCGTAATAGATAGACAGATGAAATTTTCACATATTATGTATTTCTATTGCCGCTATAACAACAAATAATAAAAATTAAATTAAATTAAAAAAATTAAATTAAAATGGGTAGGTGGGTAGATGGAAATCTTTTAATTTAATTTTTTTTAACGGAACCCTAAAAGAGCGAGGCCCGACTCGCACTTGGCCGATTTTTTAAATAAAATACTTCAACTTTAGGTGTTACTACCTACCTACCAATATATTTTATTCAATTAATGGGCTATGGATAAATCTATCTAACCCCTACCGTAAATTATATTCTATAACTCATATAAAATTATGCATTATTATATTTAATGATCCCTTTTCTAACGCGTTCTATAAACATACCTATAATATCTAATTGTTGTTTCTAATTTCAAATGTGGAATCGATCCGTTATTGCTCTTCTCAGTGAACTAAAACGAACCGATTAACGACCGAGATGAAAAGAATGAGTGCATGGGAATTTTTTATTTGTTTATTATTCAAATTTAAATGATTAGGGGTCCACTTATAATGCAGGGTTACTTTTACCTTATTAAAGGTTATAACAATAACTGCCTGTAATATTTGAGCGATTAGTGTAGAGGAACTCTTTATTTGCTTCGATAATAAAGGGTATTTGCGCATAACGGTTGAAACGATATCGCAAATAATTGGGAACAATATTATTCATCTCAATATAATTGTGGGTACCTACTTGAGTACGTTGACAATTTACACGTACAGTCCGCGAGGCGTAAGAGTGATTCTACAAGTGACAAGACGCGTTGCGGATCCGCTGCGTCCAGATGATCCAGCCTAAGATGGTGCGCGCTTGCCTAGAAGATGCCTATTCACTCTTGATTGGAAGATATCCAAGATGTTTTCCAAATACCTAGAGGTAAACACGAAAACTTTAAGGAATAAAAAACGTTGTTATCTACTGAATGAACGAGTTTAAAACGGGGACCTCCTTTGCAACGAATAGATTTACCCAGTTCATTTTATTCTGACCTCTATTAAAGTATGCTCGACATCTATTAAACTAGTTGGGATGAACAAACTCGTACTATGACCGACTGTTGGTTCTTGATGTTTTTTTTTTTTTTTTTTTTCAGAAAATGTGGACCTCTTCACCTACCTTTACAAAAAAAAACCCTATTATATCATGTGTATTTATACAAATGAGAAATCTATCCATCCATAAAATCCATCGATCGAAAATTAAACAAATATTTTTGAATCATCTCAGGTTCATTAGCAGTGGTGGGTAAATGATGGTTTTAATTAAAATTAATAATGGTCGGTTCGCACGGCTGAGCGAAGGGGTGGTCGCGAACAGTGATGTGATGAGCGTTGCTAATCATGCCTCACCCCACGGCCTACGCAACTGTGCCGGCAGATACAGGGTTGATACGTATACAACCCAGAGATTACGTATGTCATACGACGGACAAGTAAACCCGGAGCTTCTCCGGTTCCGGCAATATTTATTTCGCGGTAGAAGAAGTACACCGAGGAATTAGGTTTTAAAAATACCGAGGTAACCCTCAGATTTTCTTGAATAACAGATAGCCTGTCACTCTCCTCCTCAACTATACATATCCATGCACAAAATCACGCCGATCTGCTACTCGGTTGCTGCGTGATTAAAGGACAAACAAACAAAGTTTCATATTTATATGTTTAATTGTACAATTTAAAGACTAAAAAGTCTTTAAAGTCAGACATAAACAAATATCGCACAGAATTCTTGTCTATTTTGGTATTAAAAATTCAGATTAGATGTTTTGACTAAAATGAAAGGAAATAATAACAATAGGAGGAAGGTTCGCAATTCGGCCGGTATCTGTTTTTTATGTATACCGATTTCTCCGGTATTTCTGGACCGATACGCTTGATTTTTTTTAATCGACACGAACTGCATGCGAAATGGTCCCATAAAAATGTTAACCTTCAAATCTTCAAGCCTGATGGCGCAGGATACAGGGTAGGGCAGGGTAGGTACTGGTAAAATATGGGGATTTAGGAAATGTCGATTACGAATTGATATTGTAGGTAATACTAGCATAGACTAAATCATGGAGATCTAGGTCCTAGCTCTTCAATCCTGATGCTGTAGGGTACTGCCCACCTAAACTGCGGCGAATTAGGAATTGTTGATTACGAATTGATATTGTAGGTAACCAGCACAGACTACATCATGGAGTTTTAGGTCCTAGCTCCTCAATCCTGATGCTGCAAGGTACTGACCACCTATAATTTAGTGGATTGTGGTTACTGTAGGTACCAAGTATAGACTACGTACATTAGTAGCGTCGCGTTGGAGGGAGGGAAGAAGAGGAGCAGGGACAAGCTACACTAAAAAGCTTAAAGTAAAAACTCTTTTCAAAGAACCTACTATAAACGCCACTAAAAAATATAAAATTATTTTAGTTTGTACACGTTTGTTGAAGTCGGGCGGACCTAAATAGAAACGATGAAACCGATTCGCTATGCTCGCTCAATTTCAACAAACGAGTCTCTCATAATATATTGTGTCCTCATAATATATTGTGTTATCATAAGGCGAGGGTCAGGCATCAAACTAAAATTATATTTTTATACTTTGTAGTGGCGTCTGAAGTCGGTTTTTTGAAAATAATTTTTATAACAGATTTCATTCCGAATAAAATATTGCTCTGGCAGCCCTAGTAGCTAGACAGTATCAACACATGGGAATAAGATCAAGGTAAAACAAAACCTCTGGAGATTTTTTTACTAATTAAATAAAAGTTATATTAAATTCCTTTTTTATGTAAATAATTAAATCATTCTAAACATATTCTTAGGCACCAAAAATGTGATTTTTGTGTTGAATAATCTGTTTAATAGATTATGCGTGTTGCGTTGGTGAATAATAAAAGAAAACACTTACCTACAATTTAAGAAGAAGATCTAATATTATAATATTGGTTTTCGCAAAATATATTTAGGTTTGTGCAAAGAGGTTTCAATTTAACTATTTACATGTAGGCTTACTCTTTAAGATTTACCTATTTATATTTTCTTTTATAATTGAAAACCAAGAAAATGCTAGTATAATACATAGGTATAAGCTAGGTATACTAAAAGGTTCACCAACCCCATTCTAGGATATAATAGCGTTTATAAGAAAGGAGTACAGCTTTCGATATTTGTAGAGTAAGAATTAGATAAAGTGATATCCTTGGACCGGTACCGCGGGCCGGCTTACTCACCGTCTGACAGCTTTGCACGTGCAGCGCGCGCGCGCGCCGGTAGGGACGGCCGCACTAATCACTGCGAGATTAGTGCCTTGCATTTAATCATATCGATAACATTATTTCCATTTGCTGAACATTCGTTTTATTAAACGGTTACTATTAAGTATCTGCGGAGTGCGGATATTGTGGGTTTTAGTTCCATACAAAAGACATCAACGAGCTTCATGTCAACAAGACACTATCCAAAATCATACACAACTATAGGTACTTACCGACTATTTTACGATTGAATAGAATTGAATAGCGTTTAAAACTATTATTACTAGCATTTAGAAAGAAAAAAAAACAACAATTTAATATAAATGAAAAACTACTAATTAATAATAATTATATTTACAAAAAATACACACCGTCCAAGTGATCGCTAATGGCTCGGGTATGGTGCCCAAAACATTGGCGCTATTACCTCTCTGAATAGCAAGGCTAACCTTTGGGCTAAATAAGCGCCAGCTCATGGTCACCTGAGGTGTGGACCAGTTTTTGGGACACGACATTTATAAAATTCTTCGTGTCTGATTACTATGGAGTCTCAACAGCAAGCGCCACAAAAACGTAGTCTTTAGAGATGGCTTGAGCAGATTCGGCAGCTGCACCCGCCTTTTGGCACGAGCCTGGTAGGTGGGACGCAGCCAACGTATCAACACAGGTCACATCCCACACCAGTGCGCGACCCATCGTCCACGGTACTATAGTCATCCCGTCTGGCCTCTTACCGAACAAATCGGAGGGTTCCAGTATAGTTTTTTATTCAATTAGTAAACTTGCACAAATTGGGATTCGTATTAAAGAAAATTCAAGAAAATATTTATAGATAATATACACACATCAAAAGTGTCTAGGGATCAAGCATTTTTATGCGGATTTCTTGAGATTGAGATGTGGCTTTGTAATAAATTTATGATTTTATAAATTTATATGGATCCTTTTTGGTGCATTTCATAATTTGAATCAGGAACTGTCAATCAAATTCGAGTAAAAGATGAAAATCAGCTGTCAATATTTTCCCTATAAAAACATACAACGCATTGAAGACATTATTAGTACTACTGTTTCCCTACTACTGATTAAAACCAACGTTATTATGGAGCGGCGACGTCATTTAAGCAGGGAAGAAATGCTCAGAGCCGTGGGAATGATAGAAGCTGGTTCCCGGCAACGTACTGTGGCTTTAGCTCTGAATACAAGTCAGAGTGTTATCAGTCGACTTTGGACACGTTACCGAAGCACTGGTACCGTGGCTGAGCGCCATGGAGGACGGTATCGCTGCACCACACGGAGACAAGACCGATACATTCAAATCTTAACTCGAAGAGCTCCAACAATAACCGCCATGATGTTAGCCTTGAGGCTTCATCACTCTTCAGGGAACTTAATTAGCGACCAAACAGTCAGAAACCGCTTGCATGAAGTGAACCTTCATTCCCGAAGACCGCTACGGGTACCACCTATAGCAATGCACAATCGTAGGATTCGATATCAATGGGCTCTTGAACACAGAAATTGGGCAGAAGAACAATGGCGTTTCGTGTGCTTTTCTGATGAGTCTCGTTTTGGTATGAGACCGGATACAAGACGTATACGACACTGGAGAACCCCTGGACGCCAACAGCGATTAAAATCCTGCCAGGAAGTCCATCCTTATAGTGGTGGAACCATCATGGTATGGATCGGCGGAAGAACTGAGTTGATTTGGATCAGAGGCAACCTCAACGCTCAAATTTATGCTGAGACGATTGTATCAGACCTCATCGTTCCTCTACAAGTGCAAATCGGGCCCCTATTTCAGTTAATGCATGATAATGCACGACCGCACACCGCAAGAGTTGTAAGACAGACTCTCGCCGCAGCTAACATCAATGTCCTGCCCTGGCCTGCTCAGTCGCCAGACTTGAACCCGATTGAGCATGCATGGGATATGCTACAGAGAAGAGCTCTGCCGAATATGGAGGGTATCCAGTGGCAAGAAGACCTTTTTTTGTTGTTGCAACGAACATGGGCGGCCATTCCACAGCGTGATTTGGATGAACTCATTTTGAGTAGGTATGCCAAACCGATGTTCTTGTGTTGTTAGTGTTCGCGGTAGAAACACGGATTATTAATTGTTTAAGTTACCCAATAAAATTTTAAAGAAAACTGTTATTTCAGTCTTTTTTTCGAACTTTAATGTTAGTGGTTCAAATGTCAAAAATCCCTTTATTAGGAAAATGGCAAATTTCTTTATTAATGCAAAGGTGACTTGGTTTATCGTTACTGTGACAAACGAAAACACTTTATTTGATGAATCCTTAAAGAAAATTTTAATTAATATCAATCAGGAGAAAAGTTATTGCAAAAATATATGTTGATCCCTAGACACTTTTGATGTGTGTATGTAATTATCAAAACTTTTCATATAACTTTGAGTATGGAAGCTTGGACGAGTGGTACAACCATGCCTTGTTTCAAATAAAATATTGTTTTTTTTTTTTTGCTGTGGGCTCTTTCAGACCAGTAGCCAAGTTACAGTTACAGCCAAGCTACAGGGGCAGGCCAGGGTGCGTTTGAAACCCTCGTTTAGTTGACCCTCGAGCTTTAGTTTTAAGTTGTCATGTACCTGATTATGAGCGCATTCACTAACAACAGTGTACCAATCATTTCTTACTTATTTTACTAATATTATAAATGCGAAAGTGTGTTTGTTTGTTGGTTTATCCTTCAATCATGCTGCAACAGAGCTACGGATCGACGTGTATTTTTTCATGGGTATAGTTGAGGACTAGGAGAGTGAGACAGGCTACCTTTTATATTATATATCATATTTTTATTAAAAATATCTATTATACCTAAACCACTTGAATAACCAATCACATTAATACAATTAATCACATTACAATCTAACTCCAATTAAGTTTTTTATTTGTAACTGTCGTTACCTTAAGCTAGCGCGCTGGCACCATCTGAGCGCCTTTATTCGATTGTGGAATTGAGTTGTGATTAATATTATAAATGTCTCGCAAACTAGCCTCCCGAGCAATCACTAGCGTGCGCCTGCGCCGCGCCGCCGGGCCGGTGCAGTGTCTCCGTCTCTGCGCAATCGTAAATATCGGACATTTAACACACAGTGGTCTCACAACGGTTGGTCATTATAAATAGATTATTGCGATACAGACGACGTGTTTACAGGCGCTATCTGTCGATAGCCAGGTCCGATATCAACACTACGTCATGCAATTAACTTTGTCGACAAATAAGCTCGCGTTCAAATTCATTCGCGATTCATCCAACACAAAACTTTTATGTAGAATTTCCTATAAAAAATTGAGTTTGATTTTAAAAATTCTGCAGGATTCTTTTATTTTTACAGAATATAAAATAGCCTATATGTCACTTTTTCAAGTCCTCAAATTCTCCCATACAAAAATCACGTCGATCCGTTGCTGCATGACTGAAGACAACTAAAAACTAAAAGTGGAGACATGAAAATCCGAACACACATTATTATAAAGCATTAGCTTTTTTGCTCGCGATTTCGTTCGCTTGGAGGTAAATTTATAAAATCCCTCGGGAACCCTTTGTTTTTATGGGATAAAAGTAACCTACGTCACTATCTGGGTCCTCAACTATACCTATGCATAAATGACGTCGATCCGTAGCTCTGCTGCGTGACTGAAGGACAAACCAACAAACAAAGACACGTTTGCATTTATAGTAAGAATATTTCAAACTATTTAGCTTCTGCCCGCAGCTTCGCTCAGTTTGAATTTTTCAACAGCCTTTTTTACCCATGTTAGGGCTTGAATTTTCAAAAAATCTTTTCTTAGCGGATGCCTACGTCATAATAGGTTGCCAAAATTCAGTCCGATCCGTCCAGTGGTTTGAGCCCGGCGTTGATAGATCAGTCAGTCAGTCACCTTTTCCATTACATATTTAGATTATTAATGTCCCCGTAACGATGACAGATAAACACCTTTGAATGAATGAAACGCACCGCAATGTTATACAACTCAGTCTCATATTTCGAAGACAATACACCAGTTAAATAGCAAAAAAGGACGAGAGCAAATGTACATTTACAATAATGCTCAGTAACGAGATATCTTCACTTAGTTATTTCTGCTGTCAGTAACGAGAAATAACGATGTAGGAAGAGTACGGAACTATTGCGTGTAGACAACGAGTCGAAGAAAAGCAGCATAATATTTGGTTCAAACATGGTTCAAATATAAAACATTACAACGGTACAAGAACTATTAAACATTTTTCTGAAGGCATAGGTTTCTAGAAGAATTTTCTATATTATTATGTTTGATCAAGTGGGGTCGGCCACTTCGTGTGCACTTACGTATACCTAACATAGTTTACACATGTAATATTTTTATATTACATTCATATTTTACTAAATTATGCAATAGCAATTCAACAAGTTTTCGATTTTCAATCAATTGTGTTTGGAGCTTGTGTTAGGAGTGGGTACGACAATAGTGCAACGGGTGGGATTCGAACCTGCGACCTTTCAGTTTTCAGTCCGCACCTTTAACCGTTGGGCTATTGAGGCTTCATTTTTGAGGCAATTATACATCTGGTATAATTGCCTCAAAAATGAAGCCTCAAATTATACATCTGGTATTAGAAAATTTAATTAAATTAATAAACGGTAGATGATCGTGGGGCGAAAATACCTACCTAATATGTATAATAATATTTTACAATGCTTATGAAACTGTATAATTCAATTACTGAGGAAATACGAATCGCATTTGAATTTAGCTAGCCGTCAGACAGGTTACTTAAACCGGACTTGCTCGAGATCGGTCAGTGGTCAGCGGTCGCGGGCGCCACTCGCCGATTGTGCTGTTGTCCGCGTTGTCCGCGTTGTCCGCGTTGTCCGCGTCACCGGCCCGACCAGCGCACGGACATTCAATGCAATTATGCGCAAATCCTAATAATGACTCGCTCAAGGGAACCACACGCAACACAAGAAGTAGTACCACCTATATATAGTACAGTCATTTGGTGCTCAAAAGGGGTGTTACCTGGAAAGTTTTCCGGGAGTTTCGAAAATTGGTAATTTTATAGATTTCGACGTGCTCTTTCCGAATTTTCATTTATACAATTATGGTGAAAGATACCATGATCCAAACACACGTTTTAAACTGTTGTGACAGCCTTTGCGTTTGTTTACAAGGGCCCTAATCTTCGAAACGGTTAGACAGACTTTGACGGAATAATAATAATAATAATGCCGTGTGGCACCGGCAGAATAGAATAGTGCCACCCCTTCCTATCCCGTGGGTGTCGTAAGAGGCGACTAAGGGAATAGGGGAAGTTACATCTAGAATCCCCCACAATCCGGCTAGCTGGCTATAGAAACAGCCTCCTCGGGGACATGAGTGGACCCCGGGTGATGTAACTGCCACTCCCCCCCCCCCAAATATGATGATGGAACAAATAAGAAATTTACGTATAAGGCCGCTACCTGGGGGTCGCCAGGGCGCGTCTGGGGCTGGCGCTGGACGTGGCAGCATGCGATCCGCCAGTCACGCCATTCGACGGCCTTTACCACCTGGCCAGTCGACAGATCCATCATCCCCACCAGTCGGCTTGGCGCCGACAGGGCCCTCTAGGACCCAATCTTCGGAGCCCGCCGCTGGTGGAGTGCGCCGCATGAGATGGACATCTCCAATGAACAGAAATGTCATGCGTGCGTACTACAGGGCGACAGGAGGGGAAACCGGACGGACTGGCTACCGAGCGGCAATGTACCGCGAGTTCTTGCTGCTCGAGCCGAATCTGACTGTCACGGAACAAAACCTGGCAGACCGGGCTCGGTATATTCAGCGCTCGAACATCTTTAGCGCTACCGAGCTCGAACGATTACGACGTGAGGCTGTTCCCGAGGTGACAACCCCAACCACAGAGCAAATTGTCTCTCTGGCGGAACCTGTCCGCGAAGAGACCGACGCTATCGCGCAAGATTTGCCTGTGGAGGAGGACACGGAGGAAACAGTTTCCTTTGACATAGAGCGGATGAAAAGGATTTTAGAAGAGGCGATTTCGGAGATCCGGAGTGCTCCTCTAGAGAACCGTCCGCGGCTCTCCCGACTCACATTAAATGTAGTGACGCGGGATGTCATTGAGGCCATAAACCAAATGCTGCCTCAATACCTTGAGCGCAGCACTGGCCTGGATGATACGGCTTCTGTTCTCTTTGGTGCGGCCTTAGCTGTTCATCGTTTCATGGGTGTCAAGACCCAAGAACGTGGACGCACTACTCTAAGGCGCAGCACGGAGCCAGCCTGGAAAAGGAGAATAGAACACCGTATCACCCTGGCCAGAGCTCTCATTGGCAGACTGCAGAGTTTCAGGTCGGGCAACACTAGGCCAAGGATTGTGCGCTCCGTTAGAATAGCCTTTAATGGGCTCGGGGTGCGGCTAGATCAGCCCGATATAGCCCAAAAACTAACGGAGCGCATCGACGACTTGAAGCAGAAAATCGCTGCATGGGGGAACCGCATTCGACGATACTCGGAAAGAGTCGAGCGCTTTCAGCAAAATCGCCTCTTCTCGAGTGATCAGAAAAGGTTCTATAAAAAACTGGAGTGCCCAGCAGTCTGTTCTACCTCTCAGCGGCCGAGCCCGGCTGACCTCGTCGCCTTTTGGCGAAATGTATGGTCAAGAGAGGTGGAGCATGAGGAGGGCCCTTGGATTGCGGCGGTTGAGGAAGCATGTGCCTCAATAGAGCCGATGAACCCCGTCGCCATCTCTTCGGAGGATGTAGCTGGTGCGGTGCGCTGGGCCCCGAACTGGAAAAGTCCGGGACCCGATGGGCTGCATCACTACTGGTTGAAGGGTTTTTCGCTCTGCCATGCTACTTTGGCTCGACAATTCCAAGATGCTCTCGAGCAAAGGGCACTCCCGAGCCTTTTCACCACCGGGATCACTCATTTAGCTCCTAAGTCAATCGATACCGCTGACCCAGCTAAGTACCGCCCCATCACATGTCTTACTACCATCTATAAGACATTGACATCCGTTCTGAGCCTTAAGATTTCCCGTCACGTAGACGAGAACAACATCATGTCTGGGGCTCAGAACGGATGTCGGGGCGGTGGTCGTGGTACTAAGGAGCTCCTTCTCATCGACTCCGTCGCGGGCCAACTGGTCAAACGCAATCGCCGGAATTTCTCTGCCGCCTGGATTGACTATAAGAAGGCATTCGACTCGGTGCCCCATTCATGGCTCTTGAGGGTCCTTGAGCTGTACAAAGTCGATAGTACGGTTCGAGACTTCCTCGGAGAGTGTATGGGGCAATGGAGTACGATCCTTTGTCTCCATGGCGAGCGGTTGGCGGCTGCGGGTGACCGGATCAAGATACGGCGGGGTATCTTCCAGGGCGATTGTCTGAGTCCATTATGGTTTTGTCTGTCGCTGAACCCTCTCAGCTCTTTGCTGGAGAGATCAGGGACAGGCTTTCAGTTTCGGAGAGGAGGGACAAAAGTACCTCACCTTCTCTACATGGATGACCTCAAGCTGCTAGCACCCAATGCCACCCGCCTGAGGGAGTTGCTGAATATCACCACTGAGTTCAGTAACTCCATCAGGATGGAGCTTGGACTAGACAAGTGTGCGGTCTTACATGTGGAGAGGGGACAGGTTACTCATTCGGCCGAGATCAATCTCGAGCCATCTAACATCAGGACCCTCTCTGAAGCTGAGTCATACCGGTATCTGGGTATGTCACAATCCGTGGGGGTGAAGGAGGCGGACGTGAAACAGTCAGTTTGCGAGGAATTTTTTGGCCGCCTGACAAAAGTTTGTAAAAGCTATTTGTCGGGCGCCAATAAGGTCCGAGCCTATAACGGCTGGGTCATGCCTGTTCTCATGTACACCTTTGGCGTACTCAGATGGACTCAGACCGAACTAGACGCACTGGATAGAAAAGTCCGCACGACTATGACTCGCTACCGCATGCACCACCCCAAATCGTCTGTTATGAGGTTGTATATACCCCGAAAATGTGGAGGTCGAGGCGTATTAAGCGTCAAGACCATGCATAATCGGGAGATATCCAGCCTCAGAACCTACTTTGAGACGAAGAGGGAGTGTCCAATGCATAGAGACGTTATAGAATGTGACAAAGGACTCACTCCCCTATCTTTGGCCAAACTCGAGTGGCAGAAACCGGTGGTACTAAGCACCTCTGACCGGGAGACCGTATGGAAGGAGAGGGAGTTGCATGGACGCTTTTTTAAAGCTCTTAATGAGCCGCACGTAGATAAAAAAGCGTCCGTGCAATGGCTGCGCTTCGGTGACCTCTTTGGGGAAACCGAAGGTTTTGTGTGTGCAATACAAGATCAGGTGGTTAAGACCCGGAACTACCGAAAGTACATCCTGAAGGATGGCACTCACGACATCTGTCGAGCGTGTCGCCATCCCGGTGAGTCACTCAGGCATGTGCTCTCGGGATGTTCAGCTCTTGCTAACACTGAGTATCTGCACAGACACAACCAAGCGGCCAAAATCCTTCACCAAGAGCTTGCTCTGAAGTACGGTCTCCTGGATGAGAGAGTGCCGTACTATAGGTACACACCGGTGCCGGTGCTTGAGCGTGACGGAGTCCGGCTCTATTGGGACCGGTCCGTCATCACGGACAGGACGATTCTGGCGAATAAGCCTGACATCGTGCTGATGGACCGGGCACAGTCGAGGGTGTTTTTAGTGGACATCACCATCCCACATGACGAGAACCTCGTGAGAGCGGAGACAGAGAAAAAACGAAAGTATCTAGATCTGGCTCACGAGGTTACTGGCATGTGGCATGTGGAGTCCACTGAAACCATCCCAATCGTTATTTCTGCGAATGGGTTG
Organism: Oeneis ivallda; assembly: GCA_029955525.1. Lineage (NCBI taxonomy): Eukaryota > Metazoa > Arthropoda > Insecta > Lepidoptera > Nymphalidae > Oeneis > Oeneis ivallda. The sequence goes on along the minus strand of JARPMR010000002.1, from coordinate 14,506,753 downwards.
ATCCCAGTCAGCCTCGCTCACCATCTGAGGCGACTGGGGTTCCGTGGCGGTTCGCTCGCGGCCAAGATGCAGAAAGCGGTGTTGCTAGACTCGGCTAGGATAGTCCGTCGGTTTCTCAGCCTGTCGCCCTGACCCCCGGCCGTCTGGTCTCCCCTGCCGGGGCGTAATCCTCCGCCCGCTACAAGTATTTATTTATGTAATCTATATGTAAGTTTATTTATCTGTGTGTATATATTTATGTTTATAATACTTTTTGGCCCTATATCTATTTATTTTGTATGCGGGTGTGAGAGTCATAATATATAGAGAAATAATAATAACTTTATTTATTTGATGCCTTACAATCACAGTATTTACATATTATTTATCGTATATATGGTATAAGAAAAAGGCAGGTCAACCCCTGAACTAGTCAAAACTGTATCACAGTGGGTTGACCTTCCCCATGCCAAAGTACTCAGTAGGTAAGTAGTACTGCGAGGTCGGACATTCAGTCTTATTAATAATATAATATAGCTTTAGTGTGTGTGTGTGTGGGTGTGCGTGTGCGTGTGTGTGCGTGTGTGTGTGTGTGTATGTGTTTGTGTTTGTTTCGTTTGGACGTGTATGTGTATGAGTTAAGTTTTGTGTTTACTTATGTATTTAGATCATATTATTTTTATCAGAAGATCCTCAGTTTCATTGTAACTTAGAGCATTAAGATATTTTTTTAATTGTGTTCTCAATTTATAACTTGTAAAATCTTTTAGCACTACCTTCTTGCTTATTGCATTGTATAGTTTAGGACCGAGATAATTTATGAATTTCTGAGCAAAAACTGTTTTTTGTTTTGGGATAATATACACTTTATCTATTCTAAGCCTTGTTGTAAAATCCGGTTGATTTGTATGTTGTGTAATAATCACATAGTTTATAAATAATTGACGTACTGTAAGTACCCCCAGTTCAGAATATAAAAGGTGTGTAGGGTAAGTAAATTTTTTGTAAGCCATTACTTTTAATACAGCGCGCTGCGCTCTTTCTACTGTTAACAAGGTGGTTTTGGAAGTACCTCCCCACGCTTTTATCCCATAAATAATTATAGACTGTCATAGAGCATAGTAGGTGTTTAAGAGTAATGTGGCTGAGCAAACGTTCCTGAGTAATTTGAAAATATAAATAAGTTTCCTTATCCTGCTGCTTAACTTTTCTATGTGCTGTTTCCAATTGAGATTTTGATCAATTAGTACACCAAGATATTTAATAACGCTTGTCTGTTTAATACTATAACATGAACAGTTAGTAAGTTCAGAGCATGTATGGACTTTAATACAAATTAAGTTCTTATGAGGTTGTGTTTTATTTTTAATACTGTAAGTCATAAACTTGGTTTTGTCTAAATTTAATGTAAGGAGATTATGGTCCAGCCAAGTGGAGACAATTCTAAGACCTTCATTAGCTAGATGATTAGCTTCTTGCCAAGACTTCCCACTAAAAAGCAATACCGTGTCATCTGCAAAAGAGATTATCTTTCCACCAGTTAAATTAATATTACATAAGTCATTTATGTAAATCAGGAATAAAGTAGGGCCAAGAACGATTCCTTGTGGCACACCGAATTTAATGCTTTCATCCTGACTTACATACTGACCAATTCTTACATGCTGCTGTCTATTACAGAGATAGTCCTTAAATAATTGCAATGGCTGGCCACGTATGCCAATATACTCAAGTTTTCTAGTTAGTATTGGAATGGACACTGTGTCGAAAGCCTTGGCTAGATCCAAATATACTCCCATAGTCTTCCGTCCCGCATCTAGATTCCCTACTAAGTAAGACGTTAATTCACGAATGGCATGATCCGTAGATTTATTTTCCCTAAAACCAAATTGATTTGGCGAGAGTAGTTTGTTAGACTCCAGGAATTGTTTTAGTCTGACATTAATTACTCTTTCGATTATTTTTGCAAGAACAGACAGAAGCGAAATGGGTCTATAGTTAGAAACCTCATCTTTATCTCCAGATTTATGAATGGGAATTATAATGGACTTTTTTAATGCTCCAGGAAATACACCATTATCTATACAGCGGTTACAGATAATACATATGGGTAACGTAAAAACATTTATACCCTTTTTGAGCAGAGATGTGGGGATGCCGTCAGGGCCAGTCGATCCTGTAGATTTCAAATTTAATATTATATGTTTAATTTCCGTCTCATCGGTTGGCAATATCACAAAGGAATTTAATGGTGCACCTATTACTTGTGATTTTTGCAGTCGAGCTAGTTCCAATTCCTCTTTCTGTAATCTTTTTAGGATATTATTAGCCAAGTCATTGCCAATTTTTATAAAATAATTGTTTACGTGATTAAGCGAGGAAATAGGCATAGACTTAGTTTGTAATAGCTCTGTGGATGAATTTCCTTTCTTGCTCAGATTACACATTTGCTTTATTGCTTCCCATTTATCTTTCAGATTTTTATTTTTATTATTTATTTCATTTCTATAGTAATTATTTTTTAGTGTTTTCAATAGTTTATTACAATGATTACGATATCGTTTGTAAGTTACAGCTAATATTTCATTGTCAGGATTTTTACGAAGCTTTTTATGTAAATTGTCACGATTTCTCATGCATCGGCATAATCCTGGGGTTATCCAGGGTTTAATATTGGTTTTACGTCTGGACAAGTTAGAAGTAGTAGTGTATTTATTGATTGTATTGCAGACTATTTCTATGAACATATTTGTCATCTCATTTGCATCATAATTTTGCAATGTTTCCGACCAATTATTTATACTTAGTTCATCAATTACTGCATTAAAATCAGTTTTTGTTCTTTCTATGATTGGCTTTTTAGGTTTAAGTGTTTTTCTCGGTATTGATGTCATTACACAAAAGTGATCAGTAATTGTTGCATTACAAACAATAGTTGAGGAAGCATTTTTAGTTCTAATAAAACTATGATCTAAGCAATTATTTTGTCGGGTCGGAAAGTTATGTGCAGGTAATAATCCATGCGATGCCAGAAGATTCATATATTCTGTTGTATCTCTACTGATAGTTTGCTGATCTGCAATGTTAATGTTTATATCACCCATCAAAACGACAGTTTTATAACTTCTATGTTGGGATAGCAATTTATCTAATGAGTCTAAAAATGGTTCTATATTTTTAAAAGAGGGCGGTCTGTACACCGAAATAACAACGAGATCTTTATTAATAGTGGTCACTAGACAGTTTGCTTCTTTAAAGTATTCAGGTTCGTTAACAGTACAAGTTAAGTGTTCTTTTATGTATACAACGACACCGTCATTTTGATTAAGATGATTTTTAGTTGCATAAGACTGATAATTCGTTATTTCTGGTATACTAGATATTTCAGTCAGCCAACATTCAGTGAGTATAATAATATCATATGAAATATCCAAACGTTTGAGTAGGACCAGTAGTTCATCATAGTTACACGACAGACTCCTAATGTTCTGAGTTAAAATGCTAAAATAGTAACTGTTATGCTCTAATAGTGATTTACATTGTTCTGGTATGTCCGCAATTACAGCTTTGCCGACATTGATGTTATCATCAATGTCAGCTGAGATTGTTTGTATATTAGCCATAGTCCGCAGAATAAATAATAAGAGAAGTTTTATTAGAAAAATAAGCTGCATTGCGAACAGACAAGCTTTCTAAAATATATATACAGATGCTTCTGAGTAAACAATATGCAATAATAATATGTATGTATATGTGCGAGTACTTGATGAATTGATGTGTGCTTGACAGTGTGTGAGTGACTTGTGTAAGAATGAACTTAAGGTAGTTAAGATTAACTAAATCATTGTTAGTAATTTGATATATGATTGTAAATGTTAAACAGTTTTCTTCAAGGTGACACGTTTTGTACTTATTATTTATATAGTCTGGCAATGTCCGCTTCGGTGCTAATTTGGATTGCTGGCGATCCTTGTTCCTGTCTGGCATAAATTCGTCCTCGCCTAATCCAAACGAACTTCCACTTGAGCTCTTTGCTTGCTTCGCGGGTCTTCCGAAATAACTGCCTATTATACTTAGTTAACCTTTCGTTAACATAGAACTTGCGGGGCTCGTTTGGCAAGCCAAGGTCAGCAGTAGTGACATCACGATGTCTCCGGGCGCCTCGCAGCATGTCATTACGCCGCTCGAAGTGTGCCAATCGCACAACGATTGGTCGCGGACGCAACTGGGTCTGCCCGCCAGCGTTGTTCGCAGGGAGGTGTTTAATACCCGTGCGTGACGCGCTTACAACGTCCTGTGGTTCCAACTTTACACTCAGTTTAGTAGCAATCAATAATGTCAGGTGTATTAGGTTTTCTTCTGGTTCTTCAGGTAAATTTGTAATCTCAATATCATTTGCTATTAAGTCTTGGTCCCGATCATTGATATTCTTTTTCAGCTGGGCCACAGTAGCTTCGAGCTCAGAGACACTGTTGCTCTGCTGGCTTTCCGAAAGGCGCTTTTCGAGCAGCTTCACTTTTTCATCTAGTTGGTTCAACCGTGCAGTACACAATGTGATCGACGCTTTTATGCCAGACATTTCACTACGAAATTCTTGAATATCAGTACGAACAGCACGAAGTTCATCCAGAAACTCCGTTCGGGCTGAATTCAGTTCTTCCCTGAACAGGCGCAGTTCTTGACCCAGGTCCATATCTACAGTAGCGTCAAGTGCTGTATTGTTTAAGCATCCCTCTTCTATTATGCTACTATCATCTTCAGGCACCGACGTAATCAGGCCCTTAACAGGGGTTTCACTTTGATTGTCCCGCGGCATCCTGCACTTGCATACGGGACAGCACCAATTAACACTTATCTGACCCTTCGTAGGCAAGGACACGCAAGCGCGATGATACAATAACGGGCATGACTCACATTTAATCGTACCAGTATCACTAGCCGATAAAAATTTACCACAAGCATTGCACTTCGGCATGTTGATCACAAAACTGCTTTTTTATGAATGATTAACTCAGTGGGTGTAGGTGCCACACTGTAACAGGTAACAACGACGTACACGTCCGACCGTGGCACCGGCGCGGAGGGGAATTTTCAGAGAATAATTATATTAAGAGTAATTTAAGTTAGTTTTTAGTAAAAAATTGAAACTTATACGGTTTCCTTAGTAAAAAATTGAAACTTATTATTATGGACAATATTATGGTAGATTTATGGATTATTTATTTGCCGAGTTTCTTGCTGGTTCTTCTCGGTTCGAATGGCATTCTGAACAAGTGGTAGGTAGATTCACTTGACGATTCGAAAGCACTTTGTAAAAGCTTATTTGAATAAAAAGTTATTCTGTTCTATTAAAATCCCTCGGGAACTCTTTGATTTTCCGAGATAAAAAGTATCCTATGTCACTCGGCAGGGCCTCAATTATACCCATGCAAAAAATTACGTTGATCCGTAGCTTTATTGCGGCATGATTGAAGGAAAAACCAACAAACAAACACACTTTCGCATAATAATAATGCTAGATATTATGATAAGTTGCTTATTGTTTTGTACCTTCATTCGTATAAAACATGGCCACCCTGCCAGCATCGCGGGGCGCACGTGGCACGCCACATTAATGAGTTATTGTAAATTACTAGACGCCTCGTATCCAGCAGACAACGCCCAGCCACTTGTTTCATTGCAATAGGTACCTTATACCTACCTATTGCAATGGATATGGTCATATATCGAGTAGGTATATTTAGAGCTTTTCGGGAATAGAACATTTGGAGCTTTCAGAAATAGAACAATCTGTCTCAAAAAAAATTTACGATTTTTGACATGCTTTAGTAGGATTTTGAGATGTAAATACTATATGATATAGCTGTAGTATTTACATTTAGGATTCTTCGCATTTTAGATCTATTGAATCTGTCGTTCTATAAAACAAACCGAACCAAAAACGATCTAATAAAAGTAAAATAAAATAACATAAAAAATTATTTCTGAGGTTATTTCACCTCAGAAATGCCAAATCTGATTACTTTAAACCACATTCTTAAAACCCGCTCTGAGTTGACTTGTATAATCCACAAAATTTCATCAAAATCGGCCAAGTATTTATTCAGGAAAATATAAAAAGAAAAATATAATAATCCTCATAGTCTAAAGATAAACATTTATACATATCTAAAACCCACCTCAACGCGTACTTAATGCAAAAAACATTTGAATCGACCTTGTTCCTACCTAATTTTTCAGGAAAATGGTAACAAAAAAAACGCAAACAAACACACAGGAGAAACGTTTACCCTCTTAGGAGAAACGTTTATATTATACCCGTTCTGAGATAGTTTCTATCCATAGACGAATTATATTTACTAGAGGTTGAATCGTCAATGGTTCTATCGTAGGTAAAAATATCAAAACCGTCTTCATGAGAACCGTTTACGATACATTAATTATCAAGTATTTGGTATCAAAACATTACCAACTTGTTTCGTAATAAATAGATATAAGTACAAGCGTTCGCGTTAATTTACTCTCCTCATAAATGTATTATTAAGTTACAGTCAGCTACCGTGACACGCAATAACCAACATCTTTACTGAAGGTAATTTCTACTTAAGGTGGAAGACACGGTTCTGCCCGCGAAATTCAAATTTAATTTGGTTTTTCGCAATTTGTAAACTAATACGACAAAATAGGCTTATGGCATTCTAATTGCGACAATGGCAGTATCATCTTCACAGGTTTATATAAAAATCTTTACTTGAAAGTGTCCAGTTTAAGAAATTAATCAAAATATCTACTAATTTGTGAGTAACTCACGTCAAAAGATTTTTATGTAAACCTGTGAAGATGATAATTCCACTGGCGCAATTAGAAGGCCACTTTGTCGTATTAGTTTACAAATTGCGAAAAACCAAATTAAATTTAAATTTCGTGGGCAGACCCTTCTCTTCCACCTTAAGAGTGTGCCATAACGCCGCTATGATATGGATTTCGTGCTCCTCTTCGAGCGGGATGGTTAATTATTGTTTTCTCGTGAGTGAGAAATACATATGCATAGTAGATGCGCTACGTATTTTTGAAGACGTAAGCGCCAAAACTGCTTATTACCTGATTACAAGTGAATTAACGGCGGGATCTTCGACATCGACCTATTTTTGATTGAATCGTAAACAATGAAATATTCTTTGTTTTGATCGGTTAAAAATATATGTTGTAGTTTAATATATGTTCTTAATTCTTTTATGGTTCAAAACTCAAAATTTACAACTTCACCCGATCAAAAATAATTTCGAAAACAGTGTAATTTTTATCGTTTTTCAGGTCGTGTTCATAGAATATTATAGTTAGACTAAAAAAACAAATGCCACAAAATAGGCAAACGCTTTTAGAAGATTATTTAATGGTTAATTTTTCTCTAAAAAATTTCTTTATTTTTTAATCACGACGTTTTTATTTTTTATATAACAACGTGGCTCGTGCGCCTCACTGTCACTCCAGTAGCCCGCAAAGTATCATCGACGTAGGACGTATCGCTTACGCTGGCTCGCTACGATCCCCCGCTGATCAAACGAACTATTGCTTAAATACCTATTATATTCATTTTATCATAGATTAAAATAAAATCAGAATGTTAATATTATTGTAATTTTTAGTATCTATTAATAAATCTGTAAATATTAGTATAAGAGGTTTTTGGTTTAGATTCTTATATAGCTGGGGATCCCTGTGCTCATAAAAGAGGTAACCATGAAAAAGTGGCGGCCATTTTTTTTTGTTATTGGACCAATTTCTTTCAAAATTGATATCTGGGGTTCCCAGTGCTAAAAAAAGAGGTAACCATCGTCAAAATAAGAAAAAAAAGGCAGCCATTTTCTTTTTTTTTGTTATTGGACCAATTTCTTTCAAAATTGATATCCTGGGGTTCCCAGTGCTAATAAAAGAGGTAACCATCGTCAAAATAAGAAAAAAAGGCAGCCATTTTCTTTTTTAGGGTTCCGTACCCAAAGGGTATCAACGGGACCCTATTACTAAGTCTACGCTGTCCGTCCATCCGTCCGTCCGTCTGTCAGCGGGCTGTATCTCGTAAACCGTAATAGATAGACAGATGAAATTTTCACATATTATGTATTTCTATTGCCGCTATAACAACAAATAATAAAAATTAAATTAAATTAAAAAAATTAAATTAAAATATTTCCATGAATACATGGAAATATTTTTATTTAATTTTTTTTAACGGAACCCTTAAAGAGCGAGGCCCGACTCGCACTTGGCCGATTTTTTTTGTTATTGGACCAATTTCTTTCAAAAGTGATATCTGGGGTTCCCAGTGCTAATAAAAGAGGTATCCATAGTCAAAATAAGTAAAAGTGGCGGCCATTTTTTTTTTGTTATCGGACCGATTTCTTTCAAAATTGATATCTGGGGTTCCCAGTGCTAAAATGAGGTATCCATCGTCAAAATAAGAAAAAGTGGCGGCCATTTTTTTTTTGTTATTGGACCGATTTCTTTCAAAATTGATATCTGGGGTTCCCAGTGCTAAAATGAGGTAGCCATTGTCAAAATAAGAAAAAGTGGCGGCCATTTTTTTTTATATTGGACCAATTTCTTTCAAAATTGATATCTGGGGTTCCCAGTGCTAAAATGAGGTAACCATCGTCAAAATAAGAAAAAGTGGCGGCCATTTTTTTTTTGTTATTGGACCAATTTCTTTCAAAATTGATATCTGGGGTTCCCAGTGCTAATAAAAGAATTATCCATCGTCAAAAGAAGAAAAAGTTGCGGTCATTTTTTTTGTTATTGGACCAATTTCTTTCAAAATTGATATCTGGGATTCCCAGTGCTAATAAAAGAGGTAACCATCGTCAAAATAAGAAAAAAGGCGGCCATTTTCTTTTTTTTTTGTTATTAGACCGATTTCTTTCTAAATTGATATCTGGGGTTCCCAATGCTAATAAAAGAGGTATCCATCGTCAAAATAAGAAAAAGTGGTGGCCATATTCTTTTTTCTTTTTATGGGACCGATTTTTTTCAAAATCGATATCTGACGATTCCCGTGCTCATAGCAGTGGTAACTGATGTCAAAATTAGAAAAATGGAAAAAAAATTCCCCAACCTATCTGGGACGAAGTTCCTTAGCCATTTTTTTAGTTACTGGACCGATTTCTTTCAAAATCGATATCAGGGATTCATCATGCTCATAAAAGAGGTCGCCGTCGTCAAACTTAGTGCCGGCAATTTTTTTTTATAGATACTATAAACATTTGTCAAATATTAAAAAGGTGTTTTTACTATTCTTTGCTATTCCGATAAGGAACTTCGTCCCAAATAGGTTGGAGAAAAACATTTCCATTTTTCTAATTTTGACATCGGTTACCACTGCTATGAGCACGGGGATCCTCAGATATCGATTTTGAAAGAAATCGGCCCCATAACAAGAAAAAAGAATATGGCCACCACTTTTTCTAATTTTGATGATGGTTACCGCTTTTATGAGTACAAGGATCCCCAGATATGGATTTTGAAAGAAATCGGTCCAATAACAAAAAAAGAGAAAATGGCCGACATTTTAGCAACAGTTAACTATTTAAAAGCACAGGGAACCCCAGATATCGAGTTTGAAAGAAATCGGTCCAATAACAAAGAAAATGGCTAAGGAACTTCGGCCCAAATAGGTTGCGGATTTTTTTTCCATTTTTCTAATTTTGACATCGGTTACCACTGCTATGAGCACTGGGATCCTCATATATCGATTTTTAAAGAAATCGATCCCATAAAAGGAAAAAAGAATATGGCCACCACTTTTTCTAATTTTGACGATGTTTACCGCTTTTATGAGTACAAAGATCCCTAGACCAGCACAGGATCCCCAGATATGGATTTTGAATGAAATCGGTCCAATAACAAAAAAAGAGAAAATGGCTGACATTTTGGCAACGGTTAACTATTTTATAAGCACAGGGAACCCCAGATATCGAGTTTGAAAAAATAACTAATAACAAAAAAAAACTAAAAAAATAAGTACGTAAATGTACCTATGTACGTAATATGTAAAATAACAATCAAACTTACATAATACCTTACCTTATAAATGTTTCATAAAACTTAGAATTGTCCCTACTGTTAGGTACAATAAAGTTATTTAATCTATGATGTAAAATTTGCACAGCGGCGGGGTGAGCGAGTTCATTTGAAAAGCGCCTACGCGCATCTCACCGCGCGGGGACTGAGGTAGCTCTAAATGCCTACTTACTGCGCCCGAAGATCGTGCCCTTAAACAACCAATCGAAAAATTAAAACATGTAATTGAAAAATACTTCTAGGTTTCTTGAAAAAATAAAAACAACAAAAATAGTTTACTCGTCCCGAGATAAATAGCAAAATGTGTGCAAAACATGCATTTTAAAAAAATATATACTATCTAGAAAACTAGAAAAATTTTTCGAACTTTAATCTTAGATTACGTGTTTTTAAAACACGTAATCCAAGATAAAAGTTCGAAGTATCAATTCTCCAAATATTAAGGTGCTTTAACAAATTCTGAGATAAATAACAATGACAAAATACCAAATTGCATATTATGGACTCTTAAAATATAGAACTACTACTTAGTTTTTTGTGACTCATATCACCTGTGAGTGTGAGAATCAATTTATTTGAGTGACTACTGAGAATAAGTGATTTTTTAAATATAATATAGACTAGCGCTTGACTACGATCACACCTGATGCTACATTCAAATTCAAATTCATTTAATTGCAAGATTGGTAAGTGAAGAAGAAGAGAGAAGAGAAGAATCTTCATTGGCATCTTCTAACTTCTTCTAAGGCTACTCGCCTTAGAAGAAGTTAGGAGATGCCAATTCGCTTTGGCTGGAAAACGGAAGCCTAGCCGAAAGTCTGGCGCGGGCGGCACATAATATTAGGAACGAGAAAGCAATAGGTAGACCTACGCTTAGTGCGCGTATACCTAGTCACATAAAAATGTCACAGAGAGTTAAACCCAGAACTTGATGGTCTACAGCCGAACATGCTAGCCACCAGACCAACAAGGGAAGTAATTATAAAAATGGTTTTCTAATTGAATAATATAGTGGACATTAGACATACCTACACCGTAAAATTACACTTTTTCTTTACGTAGGTATACGAGGAGCAAAAAGGGTACAACGAAGTTAGGTTTAGGTACTTACGAATAGCACCTATGCAGCTAAGTGCTTGCACACTTAACTGAAATTGTATTTTCAAAAACAAATAAGTACTTTATTTTTACAAAAACTACTGCCTACTTTGTTTTTAGGGTTCCGTACCCAAAGGGTGCCAACGGGACCCTATTACTAAGCCTCCGCTGTCCGTCCGTCCGTCCGTCCGTCCGTCCGTCCGTCCGTCCGTCTGTCAGCGGGCTATATCTCGTAAACCGTAATAGATAGACAGTTGAAATTTTCACATATTGTGTATTTCTATTGCCGCTATAACAACAAATAAAAATAAAATTAAATATAAAAATAAAGGGGGCTCCCATACATGGAAAAGGAGTCGAAATAAAATTTTATTTTTTTACCCCGGTATGTGGGATGTTATTGTCTAGAGCTCATTAAGTGGAGTTCAAATATATATTTTTTTATTTTTTAGCTACAAAAATGAAGAAATGGGGGGCTGTCAAAGTTTTCGGTTTTAGACCAATTTTGTTAGGGGGGTCTTTCTCAAAAACTAAACTAGTTAGGAATTTGGAATTTTGGTATATTATGTACTATATAGTGTGTTTAAACAACAAATACTGAAAACACCGATTTATAATGTGGTTGGTAAGTTGTGACCAAAACAAACGAGCATTTTTTCACCATAAGTATACTAATGTAGTACTTTCTTAGAACTAAGATATCTAAATATGTATCTAGTTTAAAAAAATGATTTGATCTTATGTACGGAACCCTAAAAGAGCGAGGCCCGACTCGCACTTGGCCGATTTTTTTTACAAAAAATGTGACGTTCGCTTTTAGCAGCTGCACCGAAATTTAATTCATTCTACGTTTAACAATAGAAACTTTGCAGGTTGTTGCAGTGCCAAGGAATCATCTCACTTTCAAAGAAATTCGCCGTCAATGGCCCCGAAGCTGCCATTGCGCAAACTCACCATTGTCCAAAAATTTGTTTTGTTAGGCTTTGCTACCGTCAGCTGATCGGTCAGAATAAAAATATAGAGTCAGTCTCTCATGTAGATAAGTGATGTCTATAAAAAAATATTTTCATCGGAATTTTAAAATCATAGGATTTCATAATCATATAAACGGTAAAATCCTGTTTTACCGGAAAATATTTTTTTTACTGCCCTCTTTTCTCGTATATTAGACGTAGGTGCATTATAAACTAGTTTAGTGCGTGTAACTTGCATGGAAGGGTTCCGTACAAAACTTCTGATCAGGAATTAAAAGAGAGAACTATTGTAAAAAAAAAAAAAAAACATTCATAACAAGTATTGTTTACGAATTACGAGTATATTTTGCTGTTTAAAAACCACTTCGTTTGTTATAACTTACAGCAGTCATCCATATTAAAGTAAATTTATGTCTGGGTTGCCTATAATATGTGTCTTTAAATCGTTAATCTTACGATAGGTACGATACGAACGATACTCATTATAGTTTAAGGTACCTATAAAAAAAATTCAGATTGTCGTAAAATGGATATTTAAGTAGGTAACCAATTGAGAATCCATACATTTGTACAATTTTTGATTGTTTCACTGATCTCTCTTTTCTTTAGTGCTTTATCGTTATCATTCATTTACTATCATTGAACCTTATAATTTTTTCCGATTTAACAAAAGGTACAAATACTTACTTTAAGAGTTAGTGCCACTTTGCACATCCACACAGTAACCGTATAGTTGTTTTATAAAAATATTTTTTCGCCCCCTGGACCCCTGGACGTTTCTGACGTCCAGGGGAGTTGGCACTGAAGCTGAAGCACAGGGCCTCCTAGTTTAGCTTCAGAAGCAATATGCGTGTAATTAAACATTATATTCAAGGGGTTTTGGGAATGAGAATTGGGTTCCTCTTTGTAGGTGTCCAAAGAAAGCTACTTTTCTTCGTATGATGGTGGACATGAGTTCTCTCCTTTTGTGGACTAATTCCAGTACCCTGCTATTTGGTGTAAAGCTGTTCCATGGGATTCGGAGCATTTTCCTATATATCTACATTTCAAAAGCTTGCAATCGACTTGTTGCTTCTTTTTTGAGAACCCATGTTTCGCAGCCATACAAGAGAGTGGACCAGACGTAGCATTTCACAAGGCGGCATCTTAGTTCGACCTGTAATTTAGGGCTGCAGATGGTCTTGGACATCTTGTGAAACACGATTTTAGCTTGGCTAATACGGCATTTTATTTCCTGTAGGTGATCTAGATCCGAAGTGAAATATCTACCTAGGTACCTTTATCTTAGCGACCACATCAATGATCTGATCTTTTAATTTCAGATGGAAAGGACTTTGACAGAAAGTGCTGGAAGGGAGGATTGCAGGCAAGAGAGCTCCAGGTCGCCAAAGACGCAAGTGGTTGGACGATATAAGGGGGTGGACTGGGCTGACTTATCCAAAATTAAAAGATGCGGCTTTAAATAGAGAAGCTTTTCGCATGATGACCGCCAAACTTCAACACGAGGAAGGCACACGATGATGATGATGATTCAAGGGGTACCCCGCCCTTATAAAAATTGTAATTAAGTAGTGTTTAATTTTATGTTTTGATGAATAAATTATTCTTATTCTTAAATCATTCTTATTGATTAAGGATTGATTGTATTTTTTTTGTTAGAAACGTAATATCTGAAGCATAAACCCATGTTCAACATTCTTAATAATCAGGAATTGTGTAATCTGGCCTCTTAAAACAGTTTTAGAAATCTCAACATGGCTTTAAAAATAACAATTGTCCCATTCGCATCTATAATAAAAAAATATTTTATTTAGACCAACTGGGATTATAGTGTGTTAGTCTTACTAACATTTAGGTTTAAGTTTATTGTTCAATAAACTTAACAACAATAAACTTAAACTTAAATGTTAGTAAGACTAAAACCTAAAACTTAACCTAAGACGGCACCGATTTGTGAGCACATGAACCATGCAACAGTGGTTCAAGTACTGACAATCGATATTGCTAGCAAATGCCCTCAGGACACTATTAGAGCTGGCTCGGACTCTACGCAACAGGAATGTGCACCGCTTTCTCATAGTGGTGTAGAAGCAGTCTACACGAGCGTCGGTGAACATCCCTGATAAGCTGCAGAATCGAGGCAGTCCCAACAGCATCCTGAACGCATTATTGTACTGTACACACAGGGCGTTATACTGCTTCGGCGTATAACTGATCCACAGGCTGCTCGTGTAAAAGGAGGTGCAGTATGCTCTAAAGAGGGTGACTTTGACTGGCACAGAACAACGAGTAAACCTGCGGACAATCATGTTTGCCCTGAGAGATAACGCCCTGCGCTTTCTCTCTGTATCTGCATCGTCTTTTAGGTCAAAGGAAATCACATGACCTAGATATTTAAACTGAGACACCCTCTTCAACGGGGTATCGTATAACTTAATGGGTGCTACAGTTGCGGGCAAGGATTTTCCTTTGGCTTGAAAGACCATACATTCGCTTTTCTTGACATTGTACGTCAATCCGTGAATATGAGATTAGCTTTCACATATTATGCTTAACAGTTTTGCTAAGCCACAAACAGAAACACTCAGCGACACCATGTCGTCCGCGTAACTGATATTGTTAAGGCATAAGCCATCAATATGACAACCGACATGAGTGGTGCTAAGTGCCCCTATCAGGGCATTGACATATAGGTTAAAGAGCGTAGGGGAAGTTAAACCTCCCTGTCGTACCCCACACTCTAACCTATATGGTTGCGAATAAGTTTCGTACCATCGCACGACATTGACCTGATTTCGATACCAATATTTTAAGATCCTAGTAACTTCTTCGGGCAGTCCAGTATCTTTCAATTTCTGCTATAGGATATTGTAGCTTACCAAGTCAAACGCCTTGCTAAGGTCCAGAAAACAGGCATAAACAGGTGTTCTTCTAACCGAGTAGTACTTCACACTTTGTTTCAAACATAATATTGCCGATTATTTTGACAAACCTAGCCTGAAGCGAAACTGATTGTCGTGTAGGAATATTATATATGTTTATTCAGCTAGTCGTTAAGCAAACTGTCAAGCACTTTAGCAACAACCGCGGAAAGTGAGATAGGCCTGTAGTTGGATTTATCAGAATATGTGCCCAGTTTTATTCTTCACAATTGGCACCACCACAGTTTTCATCAGCGCTGCGGGCAAGTACGAGTGCGCTATAACTACATAGGTTATAAAACATGGCAAGTACTCTAGGTAAGTGATGACCCGCATGCTTTGGATATTCTATACTAAGACCGTCATGGCCAGGAGAATTGCCCCGCGACATAGAAGCTATAGCATTATTGACATCCTTCGCTGTAAATCGGATTCCAATTTCCCGGCCACACGTACACTCATCGTTTCTGGACTCTGATGGTCCCAGCGGTGATGTCACTGTGAAATGCTCTCATGTCATGTCTGCAATAAGACTATGATCATTGATACCATTAACGCTCACTGGTATACCAGCTCTACCATTTTTGATTTATTGGTCGATTTCCAAAAGTTTCGAAAATCATTTTTCGAATGCTGTGTAGCCAGGATGTCCATTTTTATTTGTTCACTGTGGTTTTGACACCACCTTAAGCGTGACTTAAGTAAACTGCGACTTCGATGCATTTCATCATAAACACTACCATTAATAGCTTACCCCACCAAACTCACATAATTAAAAACTTCGACCTGGCCTCATACCTGTTCCATCCGACCACAGGACGTTTCTCACCGCTCGATCCTGTATTATTGGATTCAGTGGCAGCCACAGATAAAATATTTACAATTTCACTATATAATTTATCGATAAGTAATGTGTGATCGATATGCTCACAAACATAATCACTACAAGAATGAAACTCTACGGCAAAATCGATAGCTCTTAGTTTTTCATGACATAGTTTAGTATATATTTCTATCTCCTCCAGTTTTCTATCTCCCCATAGAATCTTGTTAATCATTTTATATCCACTAGTTACCTTTGGTATAACAATATTCAAATTACATTCAATAATTAAAAGATAAAGATCAGACCCTAACACATACTAAAACTTAAGTAAGTTCTTTTCTCAATTTACTTTAATTTTTCCTAATTAGAGTTGACACCTATGTAGTGATAACTAATTTAACTTAGTAACTTTAATAGTTCCATAAGAAAAATTGCTGTAGCATACAGATGGACGTGGAAATTTGGAGAAACTATTAAAAGTTTCTTGTTTTATTATGGAACCCTAAAACCAACGTAAGGCGAGGTTAAGCAGGCGTGGTTTAATGTTTCTCTTGTGGAAACAGCTGTACGCTCCCCTTTACCTGAACATTATGTACGCGAGCACGTGTTATATGTGCCCTCGCCTCTTGCTTGGATAAAAACGATTCGTATTTGAAATCCTTATATCCGGACTGTACAGCTACACAACCTTCGATCAACATTATGAAAGATATGGACTCTCCACAAAATGTCCGTCAAAAATTATTTCTTATCTTATCTACGAGACAATCACGGTACTATTGTTTGTACTTAGTTATTGATATGTCCCGGGAAGCGCAGTGTTGGCAGACCCCCACCAGGTGAAACCACGACATCAAACGAGTCGCAGGGAGCCGCTGGATCCAGGCGGCGCAAGACCGCGGCCTGTGGAAGTCATACAAGAGACCTTTGTCCAGCAGTGGACGTCTATCGGTTGATAAAGAAGAAGAAGAAGTCTTCTTCTTGTCAATAATTATATACTTTGTAGTGGCGCGGGCGTTTGAAGTCGGTTTTTTAAAAAGAATTTTCTTGCATAAGTACTACTCATACTTACTATATTTTTAATTTTTAGACATTTCAGCCCCTCTAGCCAAGTTACACTTCGTTGTATCTATTCTCTTTCTACGATCGTTAACGCTTGAAGTTTTGGCTAGGGCTTGACTAGAGGCGTTTGCGATTTTGGAACGAACTCGAACAAGGTACGTAGTACGTACTACTACGAAGTGTAATCTTCTTAGATTGATACGTTTTCTTTCTTTCTCTTGTAGACATTACACGCATCGATTACACTTTTATATTAGTAGGTAGTTAGGTACCTAGTAAGTACTTCTAAAAGCACACGATTTGCAAGCACAAATTGGCTTACTATGGAAATAGGTTCCCAATAGTGAGTAGAATTTTTAGTAGTATTTTTCATAGACACTTGAGTTGACAACCGACATAAATTATTTAATCCATAATTGATCGAACACGCACATCGTCCGACGTTACTTGCATCAATTGTTACATGTTCGGTGTACCACCGCGACATCACTCTTATTATACAAAGAAACCCCAATCAGCGTTTAACTGTATATTTGCTTATAAATTCTAAACATTCTATGTTCTAACAATGCACTTTCATCATCAATAATTATAATATTTCTCAAGCTTACGTACTGAATATATGTACCTACCTATGTAACACATTCACATTAAATGCGACCAAACTGCTGCTGTAATATAAATAATTCAAGTATCAACTGATATTTTACCTGACTTTTGATTCTCACCATGTTGGTGTGTTACCATAACTTTAAAAAATACGTTAATATTAATGTATGTTTTTGTTCAGTTCAGTTTGCATCTCAATAAGTATGTACTTAATCAATCGTATTCAGATGAACCTCGTTCCGATTGAAGTCACGCACAAAGAGAACCGGATCGAAAAACTAGTGCATATTTATACTGAATTAATTATATTAACTAGTTTTCCATTGTATCCCGAAAGAAATTATTCCATTTGAGCCGTTTAACCGAACGGGTCTCCCTTTCAAAGTCAACAAATATTCAATCGGAAGCTGGGACTTGGGAGCAGGTGCGTTTGATCCGTTTCCCAGGGCTGGAGTCAGGACAATATTGGTAGAAGAGTATGTATAGGTACCTACCTAGAATAGGGAGGATCCAATAACAATTAAAATCAAACTTTATTTAATAAAAGATCATTTAAAAGAAAAATACAATGAAGTTACTTATGTTAAATTCTTATTTTTAACCGACTTCAAAAAAGGAGGAGGTTATCAATTCGTCGGAATCTTTTTTTTTTATGTTGTTCACCGACTACTCGAAGACGCCTGAACCGATTTGGTAAATTCAAAATGTTTCAAAGAGTATACTTCCCAGGTGGTCCCATTGAAATTTTATCGAAATCGGTCGAGCATTTTTTAAAATAGCAACAATAAATTATACTTTGTAGTGGCGCGGGCGTTTGAAGTCGGTTTTTAAAAAAAGAATTTTCTTGTATAAGTACTACTCATACTTACCTATTATACTATATTTTTAATTTCTAGACATTTCAGCCCCTCTAGCCAAGTTACACTTCGTTGTATCTTTTCTTTTTCTACGAGCGTTGACGCTTGAAGTTTTGGCTAGGACTTGACTAGATGGCGCTACAGCTGATCAAAGATAAGCTAGTTTGCGATTTTGAAACTCGAACAAGGTACGTACCTTGTTCAAGTTTCAAACTAGATGGCGCTTAAATTATCTAATTTACTATACTGTGCATTTTAATGGACACTACAGTGAATAATTTAGGCATTTTTAATGCTAAAAAAACATTTAAAATACAAAATGCCGCGAAATATTATCAAGACACTTCTGTGTTTGATCAGCTGTAGCGCCTCTAGTCAAGCCCTAGCCAAAACTTCAAGCGTCAACGATCGTAGAAATAGAATAGATACAACGAAGTGTAACTTGGCTAGAGGGGCAGTTTTTAGTCCGCACTTGACTATTACGCTATCGAGATTTTTTAACAGGAATCGTTTCAAACTATCAAGATTAAATTTATTTAACTACCTATCTACCTAGTGGGTGAATTTGTGATCAGATAAGAAAAACTTATATCATATGTATATGTATTCCTTAAAGAAAGTCTTTGTTGCTTTTAACCAATGTGACCTCAATCGTAAATATGAACTAATTGCCTTTCGCGCCCCGCCTTATCTAATTAGGTTCTGAAAGGAGCCGGTGTGAACACCGGCACACATGTGTTTGCACAAGCGCACGTGTTCATTCATGTATCTTCAGCCGCAAAAGGGATCTTGGCCCCCGGCAGTGATGTTGAGAAGTGCTTAAAGTATCGATATGTTTGAATCAATATCACAGAGTAGGTATATTAAAGTAACAGAGCGGAAGCTACATACAAACGGCTCGCGGCGGGCTCACCCATACATAGCGCAACGCTGTGTGCGTGAGCTCTCACCGACACATTCACCGACACGCCGCGGCGCGCCGCTCAGGGTAACTCAGGGTCAGGACGTAAGGGCTGACGGTCGTGCGTTTAGTGGAAATAAATAGACGAAGAGTGAGTGTTTGTTTGTTGTGAGTTTAGATTTATTTGTGTATATGTATGTAATAGTGTAAAAATGCCAAACTCTTGCACAGTTTGCTTAAAAAAAGCCAAAGACAATAAGGAAATTTCCTTTTTTTTATATCCGAGAGATAAAGAGAAGTAAGTACTTTTTTATACGTACCTATCGTATCTGTACAATAAAACTAGGTAATAACATTGATAGTCAAGTGAGAATGACGTGTTAGACAGGTATGAAGCCGAGCGATGATGTCGTCTCACCTACTTGAAGACAGTGCTCAGATAATAGGATACCCGAAGTATATACCTACCTTATAAGGCTAAAAATGTGTGACTTGGTCCACCCACTATATTATAAATGCGAAAATGTGTCAGTCTATCAGTCTGTCTGTTACGCTTTAACAGCCCAGTTTTTCAACCAATTTTGAAGAAACTTTGTATAGAGGTTGGAGGAACTTAGTTGCGTCCCCAGGGTTCATACCCATAAATAGGGTAAATATGGGGCAGGGGTTTCCTATTTACCCCTGGCTTCACCACCATCACTACCATTAACCCCACTACCACCACCAACATTTTTAACCGACTTCAAAAGGGCTTGACCTGCATATAGGTATGTGTGTGTGTTTGTTAACGATTTTCTCGGAAACCAATGAACCTATTTGTATGATTTTTTCACTGGTGTAATTTACGTACCTACTTCCGAGAAGGTTTAGGCGACGTTTTCGCATAGGCGTGGCGTTGCGCGGCGCGTGGTGCGTCGTGTCGCGCGATAAACTCAAACATTAATGGCCAAGTATGAGAGCGTTTATAGAGAGGCATCGGCGTTGAACGCGGCGTCGCACGCGGCGGTCACCGAGGCGGGCACCGAGGCGACGCACGCGATGTTAATGTTATTCGGCCAGTTTGTGTTTAGCAAGGAAGGCGAGCGTACGTATGCGATATGAATGACGAAAAAGTAGAACTTTTTATTTCTGCAATTCAAGAGCGACCCGAACTGTGGATGGCTTCTTGCACATCACGTAATAAAAAGTTATTGGACCGATTACGTTCAAAATCGATATTTGAGCTTCCTTTGGGTCAAGAAAGAGGAAATGGATACCAAAATTTTAAAAGTCGCCGCCATGTTGAAATTCTTTGTTATTCGACTGATTTCGTTCATAATCGATATTTAGTCTTCCCTGGGGTCAAGAATTAGGAAATGGGTTCCAAAATTTTAAAAAGTCACCGCCATATTGAAATTCTTTGTTATTCGACCGATTTCGTTCAAAATCGAATTCGTTTCTTTATATTTTTGTTAATTTAATTATTTGTTGTTCAAGTTCAGGATTTAACTGAAATTATACATAATTATACAAACTTTAAAATATTTTTATTTTTTCCTTAAATTGTTGACATGCATCAGGTGACAACCCTAGCAGAATAGGTATACTTCTTCGCCCTTGTTAGGAAGCTTCCTCTCTGTTCGGTTACTCGTGTGTCAATATCGATAATTATGTAAGATTTCGTAATAATATTCGCGGTGTAAAAATTCTAATTTATTTTACCTATCTCATTGAGTACCTCATCATCATCATCATCATTAGCAACCCATCAACGGCTCACTACTGAGCGCAGGTCTCCTCTCATAGAAGGGTTATAGGCCATAGTCCACCACGCTGGCCCAATGCGAATTGGTGGACTTCACACACCTTCGAGAACATTATGAAGAACTCTCAGATGTGCAGGTTTCCTCACGATGTTTTCCTTCACCGTTGAAGCAAGTGATAGTTAAATTGCTTAAACGCACTTGACCCCGAAAAGTTCAGTCAAGAAAGAAAAATTGAAATAGTGGAGTTCACTCGCTCCAGAAGTTCATGAAACAATATTAAGTATACACTAAACTGTTCACGAATTTCTTGTTAGTTCTCCTCGGTTGCAACAGCGTCCCCAACTAGTGCAGTGGTACATTCACTTGACGGTTAAAATGCACTTTGTAAAAGTTTACTTGAATACAAAACATTTCTATTCTATTCTATGGCCTAATCTAACTCAGTCTGAGTTAATACTCAATCAATCAATCAATCAAATCAATTTATCAAGTAAATAGTAATCTATTTACTTGATAAATAAAATACTGAACTACAAACTTTTTACTTTTTCCACTCTGAATACCAGTATGTACTGTCGTGGTGTTGTTATTGGAAAATATAATTATTATCATTTTGATTTATTTCAATACTTCATACCTACTTTATATCGCAAAAAATATCGATAGATTGATAATATTTTAACAAGCCTAGTTCCAGATATGAGTAGGAATGGGTAACATTAAGCAAACATTAAATAAACAGCGCTCATAGTCTCCCTCGGTAGACGTATTAAAGAAAATCTTTGTGCACGTTTTCGATACCCAGATGGACACTTCGAAGTTCGAAGCAATGTCATGAAAACACACGTGAGTCACGTTCGAGGTAAATAAAGTATCACGCATTATATGTTTTGCCCCTAATAACTCCTGATGCGTTTAATATAAATTATAAATATACTTGCGACTAAAAAATATAGAAATTGTGGACGTGTATATATATATATATACCTGGGACACACAGTCCAGCTAGGTAGGTCTAATTTCGAGAAAGGGATCAACCGCCGAATCCAACTCGGCTGGGCAGCATTCGGGAAGCTCCGAGATGTCTTTCCGTCCAAAATCCGTCAGTGCCTGAAGACTAAAGTCTTCGAACAGTGAGTGTTGCCAGTGATGACTTACAGATCCGATCATCCGAAACATGTTCGCTAACTATGGGCCTCATAAATAGGCTCAGGGTCACTCAGCGGGCGATGGAGAGAGCTATGCTTGGAGTTCAAATCAGGAATGAGGAGATCCGTAGGAGGACCAAAGTCACCGACATAGCTCAGCGAATCTCGAAACTGAAGTGGAAATGAGCTGGGAACTATGTAATTCGAAGAGCTGATGGTCGTTGGGGTCCCAAGGTGCTGGAGTGGCTAGCACGCACCGGGAAGCGCAGTGTTGGCAGCCCCCCCCCCCCCCTCCCCCACTAGATGGACTGACGACATCAAGCGAGTCGTACAAGGAGACGCTGGATTCAGGCAGCGCAAGACCGAAGACTGTGGAAGTCCATGCAAGAGACCTCTGTCCAGTAGTGGACGTCTATTCGGTTGATAAAGAAGAAAAAGGGCTATTTCCAGCTATGACATCTATATTGTAACATTTTTTAAAGGCCAACCCCTGAATTTCTTACCGGCTTTTCTCAGCGGTGGTAGTCTACACAGGTTGGCCTACTACATGAAATACATAATTTTGAATTGCCACGCTGCAATGACCCGTGTAGGTGAAAATCACATGTAGGTAAAATTTCTAGGACTGCTGTTTGTGTTGCTGTCGAGAATTGTGAATCCAAACCCTTACATATGTACGGAGCAGTTGGTGCGCAAACATGGTGAATAGTGGATACCCGTAGGTAGGTAGACATTACCATTAATTTAAAATACGAATGGGGGAGACTGAACAACCGAAAATTCTAATTGTTACATTTTTGTCGGTCATCCCTATCAATATGGCACGTCGCAACAGTCGTTAATTTCATTAAGAGCTTATTAAGCCGGCACGCGACCGGCGACCGTCTGTTGCGCGACACGCGGACGATATAATCGACAAACTTATGGACCAGAACATCGCTGCTGTCTGCTGGTGCTTGTCGTGCTGCTTTGCCCATAGCTATTAAACTTTTCATATTTATTGCCGTTGGTCTAGTACAGTGTTTTTAAACCAATGGTCCATAGATCTTTATGTTTTTTCTTAATAATATTAGCCAAGCTGCAAACTTGATTAATCTCTTGAATAGGTCTCTATGATCTCTGAATCTCTAAAGAGAAGGTTAAGATAAGAACCCCTGGTCTAGTGGCTAGTTTATTTGGCTACGGATCATGAGAAAAAATATTGGATTGGTCTATCAAAAAGTTCTCAGTGGAAATAAAGAAAATTACCGTCACAAACACACGTATCTCGAGCCAACGCCCTCTACTGTAGGTTTTAAAATTGCTGTGCAGGAGGGTTGAACTTACAGGGAGATGGGTCTATCGCACTCACTGACGGTTCCTGTTGATCTTCTTCGCTGGCCAATCAACGTTCTCCAGGCATGCAAAACTAATGTTATGGTGATAAAATATGTTGCAATGAAAATCCTCAAAGTTGGCTGTTCAATGGCTGTAGCCAAGAGCTTGAAAATTGGCAATGTTACACATTACACAACTGTACCTACCTCGGAAAACATACGTAAAGCCATCTCAACCGTCGTCATAGTATAAAGTTGTCTCTGTCACTCGCTACTCGTTATAATATAATATAATTAAATGCCCTATGACCTCACAGTCATCAGATTAAAAGGATATTTAACATCAATTCGTTGATGGCCAGGAGACCACGGCACTAAGTGGTCACGCAGTGTTGGTCATGACGTCAGGTGGTGTTGCACCCCTCTAAACACGGGTTATGAATAATCCATTATTTCGACATACGTACCTATTTATATTACCTATCTACTTCAATTAATTTTTAACATACCTATTAGTTTTATTAATAAATGTTTAAATAATTATAACAATAACAAATTCTTTGCATTACATTAAAAGTTTTATAGGTACCTAAGAAAACCTCTACCTCTTTCCTTCTTTTTTTCTTAGCTTTTCACGGCACAACCACTGAACCGAGCTTGAAGAAATTTTGCACAGATAAGTAGCTTATATCCTGGAGAATGGAGACAAAAAACAGGTATAATTTTAATTCCATGAAAATATATTAATCCCACAGGAAAAAATAAGTTTAAAACCTAATTCCACGCGGACGAAAAGCTAAAGTATCAAGAAAATCGAACAAAAATCGATTCCACTATCATTTGTCTCGCCAAGTGGGGCTGCTTTTGGGCAGCAGACAGCAGCAATCTGTGGGCAGTTATACAATTATAATTATTGCGATGTCTGTAATAGAATTCCATCCAAACTAGATTAGCTTTTATTCCATTTTATTTTTCTTCAGAATTTAGCCAGTAGTATCTAACGGGTAGGTAATTTGTTTTGCCCGTGTTACTACCATCTGCCTCAGTTGTAATACGGAGGAAGAAAGTTACCCGTGCTACTACTGGTAGTAACACGGGTAACGAACGGAATTTCGCAGTCGGCTTTCTTTATAATGCAGTCTGTTTATCTAGACCCATAAAATGTGTAGTAACCTATAATAATATGATGGGAAAATTAAAATTTAATAGCACTTTCGTTCGTTTCGCGCTAAAGTAATAGCAATGCGTAGGCGCCGCACTATAATTCACGGCTGTTTGTATTGAAATGGGGATTTAGTACACATGATATTATTAATTGAAAGGTTTAGTTCCCACAGCTTCCGAAGGGTGAGTCCGGGGTCCGGGCGACCTGTCACGGGCGGCTCGTTTATTTGTTATTGTTTGTGATGTGCGATCAGTTTCCGCGCGCACTCCCACGACAGGGACCAGATGCCGGCTGTGGTGCAACGTGACTAAATAACCGAACAGATACAACCGTGCTGTGATAGGTAGCTCTACCACGTAACTACGTGCCAACGTAAAATAAGTCCGTTATCCGAGTGTAAAATATCATTTTGAATACAAAAACAGTCAGAACGTTCAATTTATTACTCGGTTAAAAGTACTTTCTGATGATATTCTGATCGCCTGAATCGCAGAAAACATTTCGGAGAAAAGTGTAACCGACGAACGTAGCCGGGTGCCTACAAAAGTGTAACCGACGAACGTAGCCGGGTGCCTACAAAAGTGTAACTGACGAACGTAGCCGGGTGCCTACAAAAGTGTAACCGACGAACGTAGCCGGGTGCCTACAAAAGTGTAACTGACGAACGTAGCCGGGTGCCTACAAAAGTGTAACCGACGAACGTAGCCGGGTGCCTACAAGTGTAACCGAGGAACGTAGCCGGGTGCCTACAAAAGTGTAACCGACGAACGTAGCCGGGTGCCTACAAAAGTGTAACCGACGAACGTAGCCAGTTTCCTACAAGTGTAACCGAGGAACGTAGCCGGGTGCCTAAAAAAGTGTAACCGACGAATGTAGCCGGGTGCCTACAAAAGTGTAACCGAAGAACGTAGCCCAAACGTGGAACGTTCCAAATTATGTTTGGTTTATCACTTGTAGCACGGGTTCATAGTTAGTGTGTGGTAGGAACGTCGTACGCGCCGTGCTTAGCGCGTCGCTTACGCATTTCTGCTAGAAAACACTTGATTACCAATACATCTAATAAAAGGAAAAATAGATCGTAGGCACGCTACGGGGCGCTTACGGTGTTTCCCGTACCTGCTCGCTGCGATCTGAAATTGGATAAAAAGGTTTCTGTTTAAGTCAGGGTCACAGGGTCTGATCGATGCATGCTCAATAATTTTAATTCTTTGGTGTAAATAATAAAAAGTATTATATCTATTTAATATAATATCAGGTTTTTAAAAATGCTTACAAGGTTCAACATACATCTTCATGCAAAATTAATAGTAACATAAACAAAAGCAAAATTCGAAGTTTTTCTCAAAATTGAAAAGATAATGTACCTAAGTACAGAAGTTTCCTGAAGTAGGTTATTGATATTTTTAAAATTTACCCATAAGTTTATTAGACGAACATGAAAACAAATGTTTGGTTCATTCATCTCATCCTACTTTGGCAATCCTACCAAAATAAGTTTAAATTTTGCACGGTCTTTAGAAACCTTGCCTCTGTTCGGTTATTTATTCACGCGGGTGTGGTGCACACTGCACAGGGCCAGGCGCCTGTGCGGTCGCCCGCTCAACCACTGCTTCCATACAATATTGTCTCACCACTCACCAGTGACCCCCTTTGGTCCTATGGGAATCAAATCCGCCCTTGGGAATTGCGTATTAACTAAACGTTATTGGTATTGATCAATTGAACTGAATCCTGAGTCTACCTAACATTTCAAGTTACGTAGGTACAGTTAAAGGTTACGTACGCGGCGACACATCGCCTGCTGCTGCTTCGTCTACGAACTTTTAAAGAATAGATAGAATAGAATAGTTTTTATTCAAATAAAATTTTACAGTGCTTTCTTTTTAGTGTTATTAAAGTAGACAGTGAATTTAAATACCTACCTATAAGATAGGTAGGTATTGTTTTAATTTAAAATACTTATACCATCTTTTAGCCTACCTACTTAGGGAAATTAACTTTTGGGAGAACTTCATGATCCGACGAAAGTCGAAATGACAGTATTATGCGTATTATGACCATGAAAAGACACTACATCCTCAATAGAGCAATCAATCATCCTCAACCCATGCTTGGAATAAGTTAGTAAAAGGGTTACCAAACTGCATTAATTTTTCGGATATGTCAGTAATGGACTGAGGAATGTGAAAGAAAAGGTAACCAATTTTTATTAAATTTTATTAAGTTTCATTGTTTTGTCTTTTATTTAGCCATGTTCTATTCTGTACAATTAACAAAATATCTTATGTAGGTACATACATAAGATACATATTTTGTAATTTGTAGGTACCTATGCGAACACTGGGTAATAGTTTTTTTAGGGTTCCGTACCTGAAAAGGTAAAAAAGGATCCCTTATAAGATCACTCTCTTGTCCGTCTGTCCGTCTGTCTGTCCGTGTGTCACCACCGATTATCTCAAGAACGGGTGGACCTAGCAAGTTAGTGAATAAATTCAAGGTCCTGAGTCAACACGATAAAAAGATATGGGCAAATTTAGATTTTCACGAAAACTTGTAAATACCAAAGTTTACCTTAATTTTCAAGTTTTTTTTATTTTTCGGAATTTTCCCTTTACTTGTGCTCTAAGACCTTGCTTTTAACCAAAATTTACAATTCTAGGTCAACCGGAAGTACCCTATAGGTTTTGGGTCAAAACGCTATATGGCAGTTCCCGTTGACCTAGAATCACGAAATTTGGAAAAAGCAAGGTCTTACAGCACAAATATAGTAAAATTCTAAAAAATAAAAAAGTTGTAAATTAAAGGATGTCCCCATACGTACATAGTAGACGCCAATTAAGATAGTCCTCTGAATTGCATGGGCACTCATACAATTAAGAGGTCTAGCTTAATTGGCACCAACCTCAAATAAGGTAAATAAATAAAATTGTGCTATTGTGTGAAAGAAAATAAAAGAAAATATTTATTTTGATATAAAGAATAAACCTCTGAAACAAAAAATATTATAAATAAGCAAATTAATATAATAATTATATAATATTATCGTTTTACTTGAATACTTTTACTTCTGGAGTACGGAACCCTCAGTGCGCAAGTCCGACTCTCACTTGGCCGATTTTTTTTTTACACGAACGGTTTGGGAAACTGATATGGCAACAGGCGAGGTACACATTTCGAAGTACCGATAGACGTTGGTCCTAAGGTGCTGAAAAAGGTGCTGGAATGGCAACCTCGCACTGGAAAGCGCTGTGTTAACTTGTAAGTATACACTATACAAGGTGGATCGATGAAATCTGACGAGGTTAGCTACGAGCCATCAGACGACACGAGTTAAAAAAGACCTCAGACGATTAGCCGTGGCAGCCGTCGTAGGTTAACGAGAGCTAGGACGAAAAACTGAACATGAACAGTCTCCAGGATGCAAGCTATCGCATGAATTGTATAGGAATGCAGTTCAGTTTGCATACCAATCATCCAATATTTTTAATAGGTCAGTATTGAAAATGGAGAATGACTATCTTTGTTTTCATGAAATTTAATTGTAAAATGATTGTATTTTTATTTCGTATTGATTTTGTCTTTTTTTGTATTTTTGGGTTTTAGGGTTCTGTACCCAAAGGGTGTCAACGGGACCCTATTACTAAGCCTCCACTGTCCGTCTGTATCTCGTAAACCATAGTAGATAGACAGTTGAAATTTTCACATATTGTGTATTTCTATTGCCGCTATAACAACAAATTATAAAAATTAAATTAAATTAAAAAATAACCCATACATGGAAAAGGAGTCGAAATAAAATTTTATATTTTTACCCTTGCATGTGGGGTGTCATTGTCTAGAGCTCATTAAGCGGAGCTCAAATATATGTATATATTTTTATTTTTTAGCTACAAAAATGAAGAAATGGGGGGCTGTCAAAGTTTTCGGTTTTAGACCAATTTTGTTAGGGGGTCTATCTCAAAAACTAAACTAGTTAGGAATTTGAAACTTGGTATATTATGTACTATATAGTGTATTTAAGCAACAAATACTGAAAACACCGATTTATAATGTGGTTGGTAAGTTGTGACCAAAACAAACGAGCATTTTTCCCCATATACTAATTTAGTACTTTCTAAGAACTAAGATATTTAAATATGTATCTAATTTTAAAAAAATGATTTGGTCTTATGTACGGAACCCTAAAAGAGCGAGGCCCGACTCGCTATTGGCCGGTTTTTATTAGTGTTCCTTTTGTTTTTATACTGTAGCCCGGGAAGACGAATTAGGAAACTGTAATGTCTCCCCGGGTATGTCATTGAAATGAATAAATAAAATAAATAAATAAATTACATGAAACAGACACTTGACCCGTCAAAACAGCGCATTATTCAGCGCGAGCGAGATTAGCATAATTTGCCTGGCGATCGTCGGCAGGAGACGCCATTGCATATGCACCTCACCCCGCGCCACCCCGCGCCGCCCCGCGCTGGCCCGCGCCAACTCGCGCCGCGTCGCCGCCGATCGTCTCGCGGTGGACGACGCGCGACGTTAGCAGATGCTCCATTAATATTTCATAACGCATCACATTAGACACGGGTTGCTATACCATCAAAATTTCATCCTCACATCTGTCTGCTGAAACATGGAAATTTGACAAATCTGAAACATTTAAGGAAATATATACTGGCTAGCTGATTGTATTAATATTTTGCTAGACATGCGTCTAGTACGAGAAATCTAGATTCTAGATTTTAGTGAATCAATATTATGTGCACCTGGTTCAGCTATTGCTAAGTTTTATAAAATAAGGTCCCTTAAATATTTGACTTTTTATTCCTTAGTGAAAATATTAGATCAAGATCAACCATAGGTAAGTATCTTAGTAAGCTTTAGTACTGGCTGAGCATTTTTGTACCTATTAAACAACCATACAGGCTATTAACCGCTACAGCATATTCAGCATTTAATACATTATTACATACCTAATTGTACTTATTTTTATAGTTAAGATAGCTAACTATGATAATTATTATCTATATACATATAATATTATATTATTATAACTATGTTACTACAATAATTAAAATACTTTTTATTTATAAAGTCCGAACAAATTAAAACTAATACGACGAATCCATGAAAACACAAATGGATGGCAACCCTGCCTGCGATCCTGTATCGTGTCAAGATAAATGTTTTTTTCTGTATTTCAACAATCATTTAATAAAACATTAGGTACTTAAATGATTGCTGAAATAAAGAAAAAAAATATTTTTACCTACTTTATAATTTTTATTTATTAACTTTAATAAGTAGGTATAGTATTTATTTTTTATTTTAATTTATAAGGAATTTATATTAATTTTTATTTTATGAGTGTTCTGGGATCGAATTCTTACTTTGCAATTTGCGAATTTATAATACTTATTTCTAAATTGCTGCTGCTTTGTTTTGTCAGGTGCCTTCGGCCGTAGGTACCTAGTTACCACCCTACCGACCAAAACGTGCCGACAAGCGATTTATCGTTCCGATACGCTTGGCTTTTATTAAACTGCCATAACAAATTAGCCCGCTTCCATCTTAGAAAGCTAACTTGGCCCTAACGATGTTAGGGCCAATTTAAACGGTGATTCGTTCATCGTTCATTTTTTTCGAAAATGAACTCTAAGGCCCTTTGCCCTAAGGGCGAATTTAGACGGTTCATTTTCGGTGACTCATCGTCGAAGCCTCGAAAATGAAAGCAAAAATCTCGAAAAATGAACCATCTAAATTCGCCCTTAGGGCGAACTAAGACGGTTCATTTTCGCAAAAATGGACGATGAGCGAGGCACCGTCTAAATTGGACTTAACCACCAGCCGAGATTGCTGTCAAGGGCTAACTTAACTAGGAGAATTAAAAATTAGACTACATATTAACTTACTACTACTAGGTATGGGTAGTATCAGATAATTCGCCGCAATAGAAGGCTACATGTGTGTACAATCACAAAATATGATGACGTGTGTATCACTTTGCTAGCACCGTCTATATTGTGGACATCTATCCTGAATTAAGCAAATTCGTCGTTGAACTTTCATGCATCTCCTGTATATAATGTTACAATTTGAATGTCCAGCATACATCACGATAACAGTTTCGGTTATCGAATGTTAATATCTTCAATAACAAATGCTTTGTTTTTGCAACGAAGAACGGAGATTGATGTGCAACAATTACGGGATGCTCCTCTACCATAAATCCAAAATGTGTTGCATCGCCAAATAGGTTTTTCTGAAGTCTGCTATGCTGATTTGTAAATGGATATAAATGATACTTCGATGGAAGCGATCCATCGTCCATTTTAGGGGATTCGCAGGAAAAGGATAAAAACCGGTTACAATTCTGCGTTCTGTCAATCTAGGAACATATCGACATCACCAGTCCCATTAGTAAATTACACTGCACAGGTACCTAGATGGCAGATGTATGTTAAGGAACTGCAAGCATGTTTAAATGCTTACCTACCAATTTTTTAAAACCACTGTTGAAACTTTGCATGTTGTAGGCACTAGCGAATTGAGATTAAGAGGAATGCTAAACGACGTGGTGGGGCGCGGCGCCGCGGAGTGTGGAGAGATGAATTGATACTAATAATCCTGGAGTAAAATCTCCTACACTCACCTATCTAGTTAGGTAAGGACTTAGGTTCCTAAGTCCTTACAGTTTAGGTTGGCAGCAGCTGTAGCCCTGCAGCATCAGGATTGAGGAGCTAAGACCTAGAGCTCCATGATGTAGTCTATGCTTGGTACTACCAATATCATATCGTAATTGACAGTTTCTAAATAACCACAATATAGGTGGAAAGTACCTACCCTTGCAGATCAGGCTTGAGGAGTTGAAGGTACAAACAATGCGACTACCTCGCAAACTTCCTCCATTGATCAAAAAAAAATCACGCGAATCGGTCCAGAAATCACAAACACTATAATAATTAATATGTACTTTTTAAGGTGCACTTTCAATCCTAATCATTAAAGCGGGTATGAGTTATGCCAGAAAAGGGTTTAAAGGCAGCCAAAACTAAGTAGATATCTGTCTTAACTTGTCTGTACGTACTTTCCCTTGGGATTTTTACTGAGCTTCAACTTTTGTGAAGTTCAAGTCTAACCTAAATAATAAACGCGCTACACAATAACCTACAATAAAAAAAATTAAAAATATCGAAACCCGTTTATTCGAAAAGACGGGTTTCGATTTTTTGTCATATCGGCTTTTTGTGATCGGAAGTTGGCTAGTCTCCATTGAGATTGGTAACTGTGGCCGGGTCAGGAAAATATCATGTATTCATCATCATCTGTGACGTCACCTGGGTCACAGCTGAAAATCAGCGCCTGGCATTGTATGCTTTTTTTTGCATATGACGCAGGGCATAGTGCTGAGCTGTACACCCTTTCTGGTTGGTGTCACAGACGTAATTTTACTTTTTAACCGACTTCCAAAAAGGAGGAGGTTCTCAATTCGGCCGGTATCTTTTTTTTTTTTTTTTCTTTTTTTTTTTCTATGTATGTCCACCGATTTCTCCGGGATTACTGGACCGATTCGCGTGATTTTTTTTTTAATCGACAGAGGATGTTTGCGAAATGGTCCCATAAAAATTTTAACCTTCAACTCCTCAAGCCTGATGCTGCAGGCTAAAACTATGGCGATTTAGGAAATTTCGATTACGAATTGATATTGTAGGTAACAAGTATAGACTACATCATGGAGCTCCAGGTCCTAGCTCCTCAATCATAGGATACTACACTTAAAAGCTTAAAATAAAAATTCTTTTCAAAAAACCGACTTCTAACGCCACTACAAAGTATAAAAATAATTTTAGTTTGTCCACGTTTGTTGAAGTCGGGCGGGCCTAAAATACAAACTATGAAACCGACTCGCGATGCTCGCTCGACTTCTACAAACGAGTCTATCATATTCTGTAGCGTCGCGCATCGGTTTCATAGTTTGTATATAGGCCCGCCCGACTTCAACAAACGTGGACAAACTAATAGTTATTTGTGTTATATGGGGCCAAAGGAATTTTTTGTTCCCCGAGGGCGTTATTTTGAATTCAGAGCGAAGTGAAGGATTCTATAGTAGACTCCCGAGCGCAGCGAGGGATTCTAAAGTAGAATCCTGAGCGTAGCGAGGAATTCAATATACGCCGCCCGAGAACAAAAAATTTTTGCCCCGAATGACACACACTATTTTTCATCATTACCTATGAGAAAAAGCTAGGAGTATCAGTATGTATAGAATATAGACATTACCAATACGTATATTGAAAGTTTAAATAAAACACAAATAAATTTTTATGAAATAATTAAACATTAATATTTATGTTGGAAGTATGGACGTATATACCTACCTATCTAATCGACAAATTTGATGACGTGACTTATCGAAGACAACAGCTTCTCAAACATTTTTGAATTCTCTCTTCTGATTGGTCCGCGTTAGTGCTTTAGTATGCTAAAGCACTATAACGCGGACCAATCAGAAGAGAGAAATGAAAAGTCCCATGGGGTTAAAATTAAATTTTGCTCCCGCTATCCTCTGAAGCCAATATTCGTTTTTCGAATAGGTATGATGAAAAATTATTTTTATACTTTGTAGTGGCGTTAGAAGTCGGTTTTTTGAAAAGAATTTTTGTATAGCAGTTTTGTCTGTGTCATCATTGGTGAATAAAGATATTTTCTTTCTTTCTTTCTTTCTTTATGAGTAACCCAGGTCTCCTCTCAGAGAAGGGTTAAGGGCCGTCAACCACGCTGGCCCAATACGAATTGATAGGTATCAGGTATTGTTGATTGGTTTCAGGTATTATTATTCACCAACTAGCTTTTGCCCGCGGCTTCGCTCACGCTAAGTTCGAGTTTTCAAACCTTATTTAGGGGTTGATTTTAAAAAACCTTTCTTAGCCAAACATCCAAATCCGTCCAGTGGTTTGAGCTGTGCCAAATCCCGCAATTCACCGTCAACAACATCTAAATCCCCACGGCTTAGGAGTGCTGCACCCTGCATCATCAGAGTTGAGGGTTGGGACTTGGAGTTTAATTCGTTGGTTGTCGTGGAAGTCGTTGGTAGGTACCTACAATATCAAATCACCATCAGAAATTCTTAAATCCTCACAGCTAGGAGTGCAGTACCCTGCATTATCAGGGTTGAGGGTTGGAACTTGGTATTCAATCATGAAGTGGTTGCTTGTTGTTGTTGCTTAAACCGATGACCTTAAAATATTTACGAGATCAATCTTTAAAGTACATACCTACCTACTTTCTAACAAAAAAAGAATGAATGAAATCGGACAACGCGTTAATGAATAACTATAATAAGAGTACATTTCAACTTTCATCCCCTCTGAACCGTGCTGCATTTCGGGATAAAAAGCATCCTATGTCCTACCTCGTAGTATCAACTTAAATCATGCCAAGTTTCATTTAAATCCGTCCAGTAGTTTCGGCGTGATGCGTGGCCAAGATACAGACAGACAGGCAGACAGACAAAAATGAAAAATTACAGTCCTGGGTTCAGTATCGATTATAGAGTGCTCTCCAAAAAAAACTTTCAAAATATCTTCAATGTACAGAATTGGACCTGCAGTTTTATTATAAGTACCTACTTAGGTAAGTATATTATATAAGTATATATGTATATGAAAATCGATTCTTAAGGAGTAAACTCCAAAAACTGTTTTAGAATGCACAAGAAAAGGCCTTTCATATGATACCCCACTCGGTATAGTTATTTTACTTTGAAATTTCATACCCCCGATTTTCCCCCTTTTTTAATAAAACTAAAAATAATTTTCGATCTTTCTTTATTCCAATGCGATGTTGGGCCACTATTATACACAACTATGCCAAATTTCATGTCGATAGCTTTAATAGTTACTGAAATAATCGACTGTGACAGACGGACGGACGGACGGACGGACGGAGAAAGTCTCACCATAAGGGTTCCATTTTTACCATTTTGGTACGGAACCCTAAAAACCAGAGTAGATAGTAACCCAATACTTTTCGTGGGTATACATACCTACCTATATATAATTCTGAATGTTAATTTTATATTAAACTAGCTGACCCGGCGAACATCCTACCACCAACTTATCTATATAAATAAAAAAAACGAATACTACTACTATTACTAGGTACTACTAAAAGTTACAACTACTACAACCAGTACTCGATACAACTACTTACTACTTTTATGGGACCATCTCGCAGTTTCTGTATCGATTAAAAAAAATTCAGGCAAATCGGTTTAGAAATCACGGAGATATTGATATACATATGTAAAAAATCGGCCAAGTGCGAGTCGGGCCTCGCTCTTTTAGGGTTCCGTTAAAAAAAAATATTTCCATCTACCCATGGAAATATTTTAATTTAATTTTTTTAATTTAATTTAATTTTTATTATTTGTTGTTATAGCGGCAATAGAAATACATAATATGTGAAACTTTCATCTGTCTATCTATTACGGTTTACGAGATATAGCCCGCTGACAGACGGACGGACGGACGGACGGACGGACAACGTAGGCTTAGTAATAGGGTCCCGTTGGTACCCTTTGGGTACGGAACCCTAAAAACACCTCCTTTTTTGATAATCGGTTAAAAAAGTAGCCTATGTTACTCCTTATACCATCAGCTATCTGTCAGTGAAAGTCCTGTCAAAATCGGTCCAGCCGTTCACGTGTGATGTTTCAACCAAGGGAAATATGGATTCATTTTTATTTATATTATTATAAACTAGCTGATGCCCGCGACTTCGTCCGCGTGGATTTAGTTTTTAAAATCCCTCGGGAACTCTTTAATTTTCCGGGACAAAAAGTATCTTATGTCACTCTCCGGGTCCTCAACTATACCCATGCAAAAAATCACGTCGATCCGTAGCCCTGTTGCGGCGTGATTGACAAACCAACAAACAAACACACTTTCGCATTTATAATATTACCTAGTAAGGATATGATTAGAATTATAAATTGCATAGGAAAACACTGTAATATTACGTCCATACGATGTATTACATCCATACCTACTATGTAGTATGTAGGTATAATGATCGTTTGGCAAAATCTGACGGGAGTCGTTTGACTTTGACAAAATAGGGCTATCCACGAAGGCTATATACGATAAAATACGATGGCCAGCTTAAGATGAGCCGTACATTCAAAGTATCTTGTAGATTCCGGGGCTCAAGTTATTTGGACCATATACTGAAGATTGTGATGGTTATAATTTCTGAACTACTGAATTAACGACTTTGAAATAATTACAGGACAATCTCTAAAATACCCGCTTTCTAACAAAAAAAGAATGAATGAAATCGGAATACGCCTTAATGAATTACAGCTAAATACACAATTTGACTTTCAACCCGTCTCCCAAGGGAACCGTGCTGAATTTCGGGATAAAAAGTATCCTATATTATACCTCGTAGTATGAACTTAAATCTCGCCAAGTTTCATTTAAATCCATCCAGTAGTTTCGGCGTGATGCGCGGCCAAGATACAGACAGACAGACAGACAGACAGACAGACAGACAGACAGACAGACAGACAGACAGACAAAAAATTAAAAAAAATTGTTTTGGCTTCAGTATCGATTATAGAGTGCCCTCAAACAAAAATTTTCAAAATATCTTCAATGTACAGAATTGGACCTGTTACAGTTTTATTATATTATAGATTAGTAGAGAAACCCCTAAAACCTCAGCCGTGTCTAGTTACTACCCTGGGGGAAATATATGAATATGAATAGTGTCCAGAGCTTGTCTACATTTCATTAACACATAACTTAAAAAAAAATTAGCTATGCTGAACTTTTTTCCATAAATTTTTGTTCCCTTAGGGCGCTTGTGCACTAATTCGTATTCGATTTGTGATTTATTACTTACTTTTAATAAAAGCAGCTTTTAGTAGCAACATCATCGGACCCTGGATAACATCTAGGAACAGAGTACTTGTCAATACGAATCAAAGATTGCAAAGGAGTCATAACTCGATGGAGGTTACGTCGTTTTATTGCAGTTTGACGTAAACAAACATACTACACTAGCGGCACGCTATGATGGCCGGTTTGACGTTTGTCCGCTCATGAAGTTCCGTATTAATTGATAACGACTTTGAAGGAAATAATTGTATTACTTTATTGACGATAGTGATGTGCAGAGATTCATAAATTTTATCGAATGTAGTTTTAGGTTTAGGACTCAAAATTTATTTATTAAATTGATTTCTAAAATGTATACAAGTGTAGAAAAATCAGTTTGCACCATTTAAGGGGTGAATGTACTTGTGAATATGAACAATTTTCACTATGTGGACAAACCTCTGAAATCGCAAAAAAATATCAGCTGTTTCATACAAAAGGTAAAATTTTTATTTTTATATGATATATACCACAACTCGGCATTTGGTTTTCTAAATTGAAAATTTTTAAAAATGGAATCTAATACGATCGTCACATAGGATCGCTGGCTAGCACAACTACTACCTCCGGCAAACTCGCGTCAATGCTCAATGCAAAACAAAGCAGTTTCGAATTGACGTTGCTTCGAAAAGTATAAACTGTCAGTGCAATGCGATTGTGATATAGTTTTGACCTGGCTTTGGATTTCAAATATTGATACTGCATTACTGTTGACCCTTGCTCGTTAATTTGGACTCTGTTCAAGCCCTTTGTTGTGGATTTCGTCGATATGACCGAACGTACGCAGAGAACTGTTCTAAATAGTCAGACACATGAGTTCGTAATACGCCTTCGTAACTATTTCGATCGTGAAGCTCAAAATGGAGGGCCAATTTTACCTATAACGTCAGTGGTTGAACGCGTAGCTGATGCGCTTAATATTGGACAACGAACTGTTAGACGGATAACTAAAAAAAATATGGCGAGACTGGCACAGAAGAAAATAATAATAAAAATGGCGTAGATGCAAACATGAATATGTTAAAAGCGGAATTAGTACGTCTTTTAAAAGAAAACAAACCAACCAAGATCCGATACGTCATTGACGAAATAGCATTAGAACATGGGCACAGAGTTATACGGTTACCGCCTTACCATTGTGAGTATAATGCGATTGAGTTGGTGTGGGCTCAAATTAAGGGATATGCTGCAAGACACAATACAGAACCCCCATTTACCACAAAAAAAATGCTAAAATTATTAGAAGAAGCTTGTGAACATGTGACTAAAGGAGACTGGGAAAAGGTTGTGAATAGAACTGTTAAATTAATAAGGGAAGATTATGAAAGAGATGTGAAAATAGATAATATTATAGAAAACGAACATATAATTATTAATGTAGGTGATGATAGCAGTGACGACAGTGAAAATAGTAGTATGGACGAATCTGATTAATTATGGCCTTTTGTGGCACCTTTTTTGGTATCTTTTGTATTCATATGTTTCTTGTGTGCATATAAAGTATGTATATTCATTTTCATTCAAATATTCAGTTCGTTCAAATAAATTAAATAAACATATACATTTTTGTTTTATTAAACCTATTTAATCAGGTACAAAAACAAAACTTAATTGTTTTTTGTTCGAGAATAAATTGACATTCCACATCACTATTGTAATGTGTCAAACCGGCCATCATAGCGTGCCGCTAGTGTACATCATAGGTCTACCTACAATCTACATTGCAAGTTAAATAAAAGCTTGTATAAAAGGCAGACAGATCTATTTTACATTGACGTAGGTACCTACACTCGGATTAATTCTCCAGAACTCGCGTCCGTCGGTGCGCGAGTCTGGACTGGAGGAACTCGGCCGGTTTATTATTGTGTCTATGGCTTATCCTCAACAAAAGTGCACATACTCATATCATACGCTTTCATCTCGACGCGCGACGACGACGGCGCATATCGCCTGGCATCGCGCTGACGCAGTAGGTAGGTAGGTACTTAGTAGACTAGGTACTCTACAGCTCTGCACAGTCGACGGACTTTTTACCCGACTACCGCAAAGCCAAAGGAAAGGTTATGAGTTTAGTGTGTATGTGTGTGTATATTTACGTATGTTCCACCGCAGCGCCTAAACTTTTTGCCGATTTTGGTGAATGTCAATCGATTCTGTCTGCCCGTCTTTGACATGAATTGAATTGTAGTACGTTTTGTGGAAATGTCATATTCTATTCTAACAAAGATGCACGGGTTAAATCAGCTTGCCATCCAGCTGCCCACAAGATAGTATAAAAACTTATTACAATGTAATAGCTACTTATTAATATTGTAAAATGATTATTTTGAAAAGAGCAACTGCTGAGTTTCTTGCCGGCTCTTCTCAGCAGAATCCGCTTTCCGAACCGGTGGTAGAATCTTGACGTGTCATAAGAGCCACAGGTTGGCCTACATGAAATAAATAATTTTGAATTTTTTGAATTTTGATTGGCCCGCGCATAAATGTAGTAGGTAGGTATCATGGGCGTAGCCAGGATTTAGTGTCGGGGGGGGTTTGAAAAAAATAAAATGTACCTACATGAAATGTCATTTATATTCATTTGAAGAGAAAAGTGAAAAATAATAACAAAAAATAACAGGTAAGTACATACAAATGTTTACAGAAATGTTAACCAAACGTCTGTAGTAAAAATATTAATTCTTAAACCTAAACACATTACAGAATTAATCTTCTGTTTTTTTTTTAAATATATCAACTGCTTCAACCGCATCAATTTCAATCCCATAGTGAATATTCATGAGAGCCAAACCGTTCAGTCTGTTTTCACTCGTAGTGTTGCGCAAATAGTTTTCAGTCTCCTTAGGCTTGAGAAAGTCCTTTCTGGAGTAGCAGTAGAAACTGGTATGGTAGCCAACATTTGTAGCAATACATAAACATTTGGATACAGGTTTTGATCGCATTTATCTAGGCATTCCAAAGTAGATTTTGGGGTTGGGGAGGTTTTCGTCATCACTGCTTTCCACACTTCAAGTTCTGCTTTAATCACAGATGATGTATTACTTTCGGGAAGCACTGACGATTACATACAAATTGCTTCATCAATTTCAGAACTGGCCGCGAAATTTGAAGGTCACACACCAGATAATGCTGTTACTATTTTACGGTGTTTCGTAAACCTTTCAACCAATTGTTGAATTGTATGGTCAAGGAATGGGATGAATAAATTTATTTTCTAATAAGTGCATATATGTCCGATGCAGGAATGTTAGATCGGTTTAATTGTCTTCCGACGATGCGTGGTATTCTCAGTACACCACCATTTTCTTCGAGTAAAATCTTTGCTTCTTCATAGAGATAGAGATATTCGTCGTCGGCTTTACTTCTCAAGAGTTGTAAGGCATTAATAACATCGTCCACGTGGTTGAATGCTGTGATGAGGTCGGTGTTAATGATTTGCAATTGTCTTGATAGCGACAATGTATAGCTCATAATTTTTTGAAGGATCACCAAGCACATTACAAAATCCGAAGATCGAAGCGTGTCAGCTTGTTGCGATGTTTCTTTATTATGACTAGATTGGAGATTTTCGAGAGCATTTACAATCGCTGAATAAATTTCCTTGAACCTCATTATGGCTTCATGCTTCTGGACCCAACGTGTTTCACACATTGCGAGCAAGCTTTTTTGGTGACTGACGGGTAAGAGCTGTTGAATTTTTTCTTTCAATATGGCAGTGCGTTGAGCAGAA
Source organism: Oeneis ivallda (assembly GCA_029955525.1). Classification (NCBI taxonomy): domain Eukaryota; kingdom Metazoa; phylum Arthropoda; class Insecta; order Lepidoptera; family Nymphalidae; genus Oeneis; species Oeneis ivallda. Next base: position 14,466,415 of record JARPMR010000002.1, on the reverse strand, counting down.
TGTTTAAAGTAGGTACCAACAGACTGTACAATTCCAACACAATTTTGGACATTTGCTAGCGAACATGAATCAGCTATTGCAAGGTTGAGAGAGTGTGCACTGCAGTGTACATAAAGCATGAGCACATTCTTGACGAACATACGCCTGGGAACCATGCAAATACCCACTCATAGCTGCAGCCCCGTCGTATCCTTGACCAACCACATGAGAACATTCAAGTCCATGCTTTTTTAGGGCTGTAATAATGAGATTTGCAAGGCCGGTTTCCTGTCACGTCAATAGTTGGAATGTACTCTAGGAACATCTCTTTAATTTTATGATTTTTAATATCTTTTGCATCAACATATAGCAAGCACAGCGAAACTTGCTCCACACGTGCGATATCGGTGGTTTCGTCAGCAAGAATAGCAAAAAATTTGCCTTTCTTTACATCATCAATTATCTTATGTTGAATTATGTCACCACAAATGTGTATTAATTCGTTTTGGATCTGAGGGCTTGCATAAAGGGCATTTTTTGAGAAGTAGCCAAATGCTCATCGAGATCTTTATCACCAGACTCAGCCGCATACCGCAACAGAGCCCGAAAATTACAATCATTCTGCAGTGGTTGTTCAATTTCTGGTGTAATGTGGACTCGACCTGAGTAAATTTTACCTCTTAAGGAGATACGTTGTTTACCGCAAAAAATTATTGCTTTTACAATGGGAATAAGTTTTTTTTCGGTTTTCCAGTTGTTGTTTCTTTCTTTCAGAAGACAACTGTTCAGTAACTGATGCATGTGAAGACATTACTTTAAGAAAGTTATCTGCCAACTCTGAATTACGCTTGTGGTATCCTGATTTTGCATGAATTTCAAATATTTCTAAGGCATTTTTCTACTTACAGAAAGGCTCGGTTACGAGCTGGCCGATTCGCTGATGGCTGCCTTTACCTTCGTTAAGCGAACGTCCCATTACTACGCAAACTCGACAGTATGCTTCACTTTTATATTCAGAGTATGACAACCAAGGGAATCTCTCTACCCATTTCAGTTGAAAGCGCAAATTTCGTTTTGTGGAAATGGGAAACTTATAATCTTTGGATGGGGTCCAGGGCATTTTTAAAATTTGGACTTTTAAATATTCATCCATGATTTTGTCTTTATTTGAGTAATAACCAACGTCCAATTTAGCTGCACAATCAAAAGATGAAGTAATAGGCAAGCTGACCTGTTCCACGATAGTCGTAGGCTTGGTGGTCGAAGGTATGAAACAGGGCGCCGGTGACGCCGACTCGATTTCGATGTTCGTTAGTGTAGTTGAGGTACAAGGCTTGCTTGTCATCACAGACACCTTGTCAGCATACAAGCTAATTGTAGGTTCGGTAGCAAAATCCTCTTCTTTATTGGAAACCGCTTGGCCGCACCACTTTTTCCAGTAGTCCATACCCGTAAGCTTATCAATTTTTCTTTTTTTATTTTCCATCGTCCGACAATAATGACACACGTACCTAAAAAAAAAGTTGAGGTTACCTTACAAAGAAATATTGAAGAGAAGTTTCGGATGAAAGCAAAAGAACTCATGAGCATGTAATCGCGTCGAGAGTGCGTATAAGATAAAATATTATAAGCACACAAGATAGGATTTAAAATACATGTGGCAGACGCAATAAACCAAAAGGGGTAGACTTACAACTATGCATAAAAGAGCGAGTACAAACAAAAACGGCTAAAATAGCGGTAAATTAGAAAGCGGTAAATTTTGTAAAACTTCTTAACTAATTCGATTCTAAACAATAGAAAAAGGTCCAGTCCCTTACCACGAGAGCCACGCAAGGGGTCGAAACTCGAAAGTAAGAAAACCTTGGCTTGACTACATACGTAACGGCATGATGGTACAATATAAATAATGATATTTTAATATAAGGATTTTTTATTAATTTACACAAACTACTACTACTACTTACAAAAGATCTGCTCACATCTAACATAAATAATTTAATATAAAAAATTCATTTTAAAAAACCAACTTCAAACTTATAATTATTAAGTAATTTAATGTTGATATTTTAAAAACTGCTTGACCGATTTCAGTCAAATTTATATTGAACCACTTAGGAATTATCAAACAGTTTCAAACAAAAAAAGAATTTTTCAAATTGGTTTAGGCGTCTTTGAGTAATTGGTGGAAATACATAAAAAAAATAAGATTCCGACAAATTAATAACCGCCTCCTTTTTTAATGTCGGTTAAAAATAACCGTGCACATCTGGAAAAAATGAAATAATTTAACTATAAGGTATTTGTTTACTTACTCCTGTATTAATAAGTTATGTAGGTTACTCGAAGTAAAATCACAGCGCAATAATCACACAAATTACAAAATAAACTCGTTCATTCAATGTAGTCCGCACGCACTTGGTAATCCGTTGGGACTGGCGAGTGGCGACTATCCTAGTAGCATAGACCACATGCTGGAGCATCGCGTCGGACATCGGGACTCGGAAGTACTACACAAAAACATACCTACGAACGAATACGAATGTTGTCGAATACGTCACGATATGGTGCCATCGGACAATTGGTGACAGGTCTCTCCTGATTTCAACATAACATTTATCAATATTCTGCATATTTCGGGGGGGGTTTGAACCCCTAAAACCCCCCCCTTGGCTACGCCCTTGGTAGGTATTACTATTACCTATTTGGTCCGGGCACAGAATATATAATAGTACTACGGTCCGGGTAACATATTATGCTACATTTTATACGAACAAGATCAATATTACAGCTTAGCATATAATATCCAAGTTTCCATAATCGAGTTAAATTTTTTCTTGTTTACAGCGGTTCACGGTGGTTCACGGCGGTTCACGGCGCATTAGAAGTCTGCGGGTTGTCTGTCGTCTGAGGCAGGGGCTGTACTTTGTCGAAGTTAAGTCGATAACGCCTCCGCTTCAAAGCTATGAATATTTTAACTGATCCGCATGATGGACTCATTGTTAAGATTTGGTGTCATAAGATGAACGCTCGTATTTGATCCGGAAAGAAAGTGACCTATTGTATATTAGAGAAGTGAGGAGTTTGCACTTACAATTACTTACAGTTACACACCTACCTACATAATTTTATCAGATAACTTCCTACCTATTTATACTTCGATCATTTACAATGAGAGTCCACTAGGACCACTTTGGGAATCACTGACTTCAACCCATCACTCCATTCAACCCGTCTGAGCACGAATCATAATAAGGGTGGAACCACATTTGTGAGGATCGATTCAAAACTGTCATTTTCCATACATTCGTGTACGCATCGAAAAGCCGATTTGATCCGTACACGTTTCTATGGAATTTGACAGTTTTGTACGGGCGAAATCGGAAACGATCCTCACAAATGTGGTTCCACCCTTATTCATGAAGTGTTGAAAGTCAAATTGCTGTGAAAAATATTATGTCCGCCCCACGATTGCGAACCAATTTTCAGTGCGAAAACCAATGCCGCAGTGTGCTAAAGTAGTAAAAATTCTAACACATGGTTTAAAAGAAGTTTAGAGCATTATGTATTTTTGCATATCTACTTACTTATCCCACAGAGAAAAATTCCGGGCTAAAATTAAGCCTATGTCGCTCTCCAAGACCTCAAATATACCCATACAAAAGATGATGCATTGCTCCGCTGCTGCGTGATTGAAGAACAAACAAACAAACTTTCGCATTTTTAATATTAGTTATTAGTAATATTATGTATATACGTAGATACATTCCGTTTTTCCAGCATGAAGTGTAACCCTAACACGTACGCGGAAATATGCAAGGTCGGAGACCGTGGTGCTTGTGTCAAGTGTCACGGGCAGGACGCAGAGCCGCGTCGGGTTCCAGAGGCACGACCGGCCACCAGCGGCAGCCATTGTGCGCTGTCGCACGACGAAACGAATCACATCGCAGGCTTCCTGACCCGCGTCATCGCGGTCACGAAACGATTTTAACACCTTTATCTGTGACCCGATAAAAAACGGTAGGCAAGCAATTAACGCCAAAAATAAGACGCCTACGATTTCCCACGACAGACATCACGTTTTGAACCTATAAAGTAATTAACTGAGTAATTAGTTATACTCTTTTCTAGATTCCGTAGTAAAACAAGGAAGTAGGAACCCTTATAGTTTCGTCCATTCCGCCTGTCTGTGTCATAGAGATTCTATTTAGAAACTATCAAGCGGTGTGCCAACAATGCGCTTTCTGGTGAGGGGTCTCCACTCCAGCACCATGGTGCAAGAGGCATGGAAAAGCTGTGCCGCCCAGTAACTTAGTGTTCCATTGCGAAGCCGTGTTCAAACGGATAAGGCACGAGGGTATTAAGATGCCTGTCCTATGTCCACTGAAATGGAGACGTATTTCACAGAAAGATGATAATATGTAGATAACTATCGCGGCGTCGATTGGTCTACTTAACGTTTCACACATCAGTATCAGTGCGCAGACCACCCGTAGGTAACACCTATGGAATTCGAAGTCGTAAAGGAGCGTGAATTTGTCGTTGCACTGATGTTCAGTAAAACAAGTAGATAGGTAGGTACGCGTTTTTGTAAAAACGTATTAAGAAACTTACTTTTGCTTTGGATATAGTGCTTTCAAATTATGTAATTGTATATTATGTAATCGAGGCCCTGGAAATGTGGTACTGGAGACGCCTATTAAGAATAAGCTGGACAGCGCATCGAACAAACGTCTCCATACTCAAGGAGCTGATAATAACACAAAGGCTTTCGTCGCTTGTACAACTACGAATCCTTAAGTTCTTTGGGCATATCACAAGGAAGACTGGTACCATCGAACACCTCGTTGTACAAGGTCGAGTCCAGGGCACACGTCCACGTGGTCGCTCCCCTACTAGATGGACGGATTCAATCCGTTCCGCCACAAATTTATCCGTCTCCGAGTGTTATCGTGATGCCACCACAGAAATCGCTGGAAGGAGATCGTAAGAGCTGCTGTAAGAGCCAAGAGTGAACGAATAAGAAGAATATTATGTAAAGCCGACCAAGCTCCTGCATCAAAAATCTAACAAAACTTAAAAATAAAGTGTCAAATGTGTGTCAGGCCACGCGCAGTGTAGGGTTCTGTAGTTACTCGTCACTATAAAATGCATACGTAAAAGGGAGTGCACTACATGTAATTTTCAACATAAGATGTATTTTTTTACATTTTAAAATAACATTACAAAAGTATGATTTAAAACGCCTAGATTTAAATTAATGGCAAATACGTCACCGAAAATTTTGTATGGATATTTCCATAGGAAATTTAACACGTCGAAAAATAATGACGTTTGTATTCGAGAGCAACGTTGAAATAAACATATACATACCTACCAATACCATAGATTTAGGATTGGTAGCTTAGTCGCTATTAGATACCGCCCTTCTTACAAACAATAACTCCTTATATGAGGTAAAGTAATATCATAGTTTCTTTAAAACAGTCATACATAGGTTGCTACGAGACTATGTGGGTATGTCAGTTCAGACGTACTATGAATAGCCGCAATTTACTAATACGCCGACGGTATCTGGTAGGTGCGAAGCGACTACCAATCCTAAATCTATGCATTTATACCCTTCCCCCCGCCGGCGAACGCTGGAATGTTATCCAGTTCAGTCGGTTAACATATTAGCGGGTTTTTGTTTGGGCTAACAGGAAGGGCATGCCCCAATTTAGAAATTAAGCGATAAATCTGCTTAGAGCCTGTAACCTTACCCCATTGGAAAAAAATGCCATCTAAGAGAACCAAAAAACTGAAGAAATATTCAGAAGTTACATAAAATTTTATTTTTAATTCAAAATTAAAATTAACGTGCCACTAACAAATTTTAACACAATATGCAATTTTTTTATTATTTTTTTATACATCTAACCAATCCGATACTACAATAATTTTTAAATCAAAATGAAAATTAACGTGCCAGTAACAAATTTTAACACAATATGCAATTTTTTTATTATTTTTTTATACATCTAACAAATCCGATCCTACAATAATTATTTATCTATGACCGCTAAAAAATAATACAAATCACTATAAGTAATATATAAGTTACATTTACCCTCCAAAAAACTACGTGCTTTAGTAACGATTTCAATAATTCAATATTATATTCTTCTAGTTAATCAAATGAGTTTATCTTTAAACATAAAGTGACAACGCATGCACTGCAATGTATGGACATAATACTTTGTTTCTCATCAATACGATTACAACTTTACTTACAATCATAATACATTGTGACGAAGGGCTTTGCTGCAAAAAAACAACTTTGAAGTCAAATCTGCTGACACAGCTGTCACAGATTGGTTTTTTTTTTGACAGTAAATAGAATAGCCAATCGTTTCATCTGAAATTCAGTGTGGTTAGTCCGAGTTTTAAATCGTTTGATCGTAATACATAGTAAACGATGACATTAGCATCAAAGTAAAATCAAATTCAAAATTCAAAATTATTTATTTCATGTAGGCCAACCTGTGGCTCTTATGACACGTCATGATTCTACCACCGGTTCGGAAAGCGGATTCTGCTGAGAAGAGCCGGCAAGAAACTCAGCAGTTGCCCTTTTCAAAATAATCATTTTACAATATTAATAAGTAGCTATTACATTGTAATAAGTTTTTATACTATCTTGTGGGCAGCTGGATGCCAAGCTGATCCAACCCGTGCATCTTTGTTAGAATAGAATATGACATTTCCACAAAACGTACTACAATTCAAATCAATGAACCATAATAGTATCGATATAGTCACAAATTCAATACAGTCGACGATTTTAATTTGGAGCATTTTACATCTAACTCTAACTCAATACTGTTATGGTTTATTTTAGTCATAGTTTATTATTTATAGTTAACTATCAAATCTTGTATTAAGCGTACAGGATGATTCCAACATACATTTAGAATTGGTAGCTCAGTCGTTACTAGCTTCCTACAACGTAACGTACCTAATATCATAGTCTGTTTGAAAACTTCAAACATTGGTTGCTACGAGACGAGACTGTGTGGGCACGCCAGTTCAGACGTACTATGAATTGCCGCAATTTACTACTTCGCCGACGCGGACGGTATCTAGTAGGTGTGAAGCGACTAAATCCTAAATCCATATGAGCCAATCGTTTCAACTGAAATTCAGGATGATTCCAATAAAAATTAATGTTATAACCCGTCTGTGAAAATTCAGCTTGAACCCAGGCTGTATAATTATCTAAAAGTTATTACTACGGTAAAACGACCGCAATCGCCTTTGATTGGCTGGCACTCTCTCGCCATTGGTTAAAATGCATTGATGAAGAAGGAACGCTATAAATTCTTCCAATCAAAAGGCATCCGCTCGTCATACTGTATGACCCCACGATGCAACACACCCTGTTTTGATTCATTTGCTAACAAGTGTAGGTATTTCATTAGGTAAGAAGAGATAATCTGTTCAATGCAACTAACACCAAAAACAACATAGGTATCTATTCGTAAAACCCAGTTTTATTATTATTATGTATAATACTTAGAAATAGTCAGTATGCTTTATTACAATTTTTTTTTTCACTCTAATATTATTTCAATATACATAACTTTATTTCCATAGCAGTATTAACAATAAAAATCTTTTATAACTATATTTAATAATAATATACATATTTTTCTAATGGAACATACAAATTAAAACTTCCTACTCTGATTTATTTTTCACAGTATACAAGATTTGGTTTGTTTGGTAAATCAAGTAGAGTGCACTCACAAATACAGCATTTGCTCTGAAAAAAATAGACAATAACAATTACAATAAGACATCCTGTCAACCAAGTTATACAATTTATAAATGTATATTAACAAATCAGTTATACATTTTATTTTTACAACTGTTTCTTGCTTGTTCTTGTTTTGAATTCCATTCCAAACCAGTGGTTAACCTAACACAAGCATGGTAGATTCATTTGACGATTCGAGAGCACTTGTAAAAATTTATTTGAATAAAAAATATTTCTATTTCTATTTCCACCAAACAATCAAAAGCCTCTTATAAGTTTAGACTTATATCATAAATGAGAATGGCACCTAAACAATTTCCTAACTACATATCCCATAAACGTCCCTTTGACGACCTCCCTGGTGCAGTGGTGAGCGCTGGGAGGGAGGTTATCTAATAAAATATATATAAATAGTCTCAGGTCTGGCCTGGTGGGAGGCTTTGAACGTGGCTAATTATCACCCTACCGTCAAAGCCAAGCGATTAAGCGTTCCGGCACGATGGCGTGTAGAAACAGATTAAGGGCATGGGTTGAAACTTGAATGTACTGCCATACCCCTTCCAAATTAGCCCGCTACCATCTTCGACTGCATAGTCACTTAACATCAGGTGAGATCGCAATCAAGGATTATCTTGCCATTGAATTTTTTTTTTAATTTAAAAAATGTTGGTGAAAACCAGATCCTTGTTAAAAGTTGGCTTAGGTGCTACCTAAAATTTAAGGATTCTCAGTGAAAATAGTAATTATTGAATTAAAATGACCATTAATAAAAATTCATACTTACTGTCCCTCCTTGAAGTACTCCTTAAGTGTGTTGGAGAACCTCTTGGAATATTTGACAAATTCCCGTTTCCTTTGCTCCAGAGCCTGCTTCCCTGTGCCCGGAGTATATGTTGACACCTCATTTACTGCATCCAATAATTTCTTTATAGCAGATGCTATTTCCCTTTTAAACAAAAAATTAATTATCAACTCATCAACAGCTCACTATTGAACACAGGTCTCCTCTCAGAAAAGGGTTTTAGTATAGGCCACAATACTGGCTCAATGCAAACTGGCAGACTTCACACACCTTTGAGATCATCACGAACAGCGCACTCTTTGCCAAATAGTCGCCGACTACGAAAGTAGCCAGATAGGCTTTACCGACTATTTGGCGCTAGACGGCATATCTCTACATAATATTAAAGTTTCTGCAGAGTTACAAATGTTCATGGAAGGCGGTAATCACTTAACAGCAGGTGACCCAGCTGCCTATTTGGTTTATTGTCATCATCAGCAACCCATTAATGGCTCACTACTGAGCGCAGGTCTTCTCTCAGAGAAGAGTTATAGGCTATGGCCTAGTTCCATGGTCAACTCACTCAAATGTCCATGGAACTAGGAAGATGAGTTGTAATTCCTCATCATCATCATTAACAACCCATTAACGGCTCATTACTGAGTGCAGGTCTCCTCTCAGATAAGGGTTATAGGCCATAGTCCACCATGCTGGCCCAATGCAAATTGGCAGACTTCACACACTTTGAGAACATTATGAAGAACTATCAGGTGTGCAGGTTTCCTCATGATGTTTTCTTTCACTGTTGAAGCTTGTGATATTCAATTTCTTAAATGGTTGTTCACTACTAATATTAAAAAAAACATAACACATTGCACACTGTACTCTGTCACTTCTGTACTTACTTGATGGTCTCAAGGAATGTCTTTCTGTCTGTGATTTCATCAGGAATTCTGCTTAATATCTTCTTCAATGCAGCAGACTTCTTGTTCAATTCTTGAAAAGCTTCTTCAGATCTGTTCAATCTCAGGTCTGCACCTGTTTTTATATTGAAAATAAATGTAGGTACTCAACTACATAATATTATGAGTATTTCATATAATTCTGTTAAAAAGTTGGAGTCGGTTCAATGGTAAAGTAATCCTCGTAACCTCTATAGAATATAGATAGATATAGATTGTTTCCTAATGTATTCTGTAAAATGTAAATGAAATATTTTAATAATATTCACTGTTATCTGACCTAGGCTGATTTAATTCATTTCTTAGGTGTTAAGTTGGTAAATTTTGATATAACTGCAAGTGCATGCGTTACGGACTGCTGCATTTGCTATAAGTTACATCATTAATTTATTATTTACTAGCTGATACCCGCGACTTCGTCTGCGTGGGCAGCATCAGGATTGAAGAGTTGGATCTTCAAAATTTATTTTATAGAAGATTAGTCTGACAAATGATGAATGATAATGATCAAGGGTTTGTACGATAAGTGAGGAGCACGGCCAGGGTATTAAAGATAGGTGGGGGCTACTCAAATAAAAAATACTCAAAACCTCATCCAATCGGCAGTGAGCTGAAAAAAAATCCAAAATGGCAGATTCAAGATGGCAGCTATACAGATTTCAAAGGTGTCTATCTCAGAGAGTATAAAATAATATTTTCATTTTCTTCCATATTATGGAAGAGTGGTTTACTGGTAGAAAATGATCAAGACCTGAAACTGTAAGCAGCAAGCAGAAAAACTGTGGTCCACTTTAGCGGGCCACATACCCACGCACCCTACTAGTTTTTTTTTACATACATATAATATATATAGATAGATAGAGATAATGTCAGACAAAAGTTTTGTTCAAGGCAAAAATGTGTGATGCAAAAATCTGACAACAGTTATACCTAAGCAGATTTTGACTCCATCTGACATTCTGTACACAGCAATGATAACAATGCAAACAAACCACCAGCAAAATTAAGAAAAGCTTACAACAAAATATGTTATCAAGATTATTTGAACTACCTACTGCATGAGTTTAGCTAATCTTTCCTCTATTGCATGACAGGATTGTGCTTGACAGCATCATGCCTGATGAAAAGCAACAATAAGGTCTAAGTTCTATGTTGTGAAAGTAATCTATGAAACAGCACCTAATCACACACTACACTCATGTAAACAATTAAAACTGTACTTCAGTGTTTAAAAATATTCTTGTTTTAATTTTTCATTAGGTAACAATATTTAATAGACTACTAAATGAACATTAAGTGCCAATGAACATTAAGTGCCAATATGACCATCTTTGAGAAACATTTAACTGTTCCTCAGTTAAATGTTCATTTCTAGGTTTTCAATACAAAAATTGTCATAATATGTGAAACTTACTCATCTGTTAAACGTTACTCTGAAATGGTGAAATTGACACTGAGCCTGAGATCTATAGATCGTACTCTGGCTCTGCTCAATACTCATGCTAGAATTAAAACATGACACATATTATATGTTCTGACGTAAATCTGTCTCATTTTAACTCAGTCTTAAGTCTGAGCTGAGTGAAAGTGCCATCTATAGATCTTACCCTTAATGAGGTACAGGATTCTTTGCTTACATTCGGCTTCAGTCAGTGTTCCTTGTAGACGGAGCAAGCTTTCATTCATGTTGACAGGAATGTCAGCTCTTCTCATGATGCCGGCCACCAGGTCATAGTTAAGCCCTGGCACAGCACTTTCAGCCTTAGTAAGAGCCGCTCGCAAAGTTTGCGATGCTCCCAAATCATATTTTTCTAACTGAAATATACAATTTTGGCACATTTGAAACTCAGATATAGCCCCAGAAATCAGAGTTTATCAGTATACTTAATTATTGGAAAACTTTGGGTGCCACTAGAGGAAATGGGGCTACTTTCTGTCTACCCATCTTAACATGTATTGAATTGTAAGTACCATTCCAAATTCCATACAAAACCATTCCGATACCAGTGGTAGATTCATTTGATGATTCGAAAGCACTTGTAAAAGTATATTAAATAAAAAATATTTCTGTTTTATTCTAATCGGCTTTGCTTCAGCTGTCCACAAGATAGATAAGCTACATTTGGTAACATTTTTGTTTTGAAAAGAGCAACTGCTGAGCTTCTTGCGGGCTCTTCTCAGCAGAATCAGCTTTCCGAACAAGTAGTAGATTCTTGACTTGTCATAAGAGCCACAATTTGGCCTACATGAAATAAATAATTATGAATTTTTTAATTTTATTAAAATAATATACCATAGCACACATCTTGTTTCAGGAGTACATGATGTAATATGACAATTTTGTATTTTTGATGACCAATGGTTTAAAGTCTAAAGATTCAATTGGTTTGATCGAAAGTTAGACGACTTATTTCTCAATACTAGCTAATGAAACAGTGACATCAAAAGAGAAAACTAAGAACTTAATATAAAAATTCTTTCATGCAAAATTTAGGTAAATATCTACCTAAATACATACTTATTTTTAAATCTACAAAAGTTTTTTTTTGCTACAATAGTAAAGCAATCTGATTTAATTTTTATACAAATGAGAAATAGCGTTAGCAACAAGTATTCCTGTAACAACAATTTAGATTCATTTACTTACCTGAGATAATACGGGACGTATAAGAACAGGCAAAACCAAAGAAGTGACGGGCAATTCATCCCCCATTGTCATTCTGACTAAATAATATGTATTAAAACCAAACAGCAAAAATAACAGCTTTCAATACAAAAAAATTATACTATGTATATTTTATTTATTTTTTAATTTAATAGAACAATAATTCACATTTCCCCAAGGATGACAAAAAACGTAATTGACATTTGACAGTAATTTGACAACTTTTTACACAAGAGAATAGAACCACAAAACATGGTAGGTAGGAAATAGATGGAGATGAAGTATATAAAGTAACTACTAGTCAAGCCGGGTGCCATCCGCCATTTTATGAGCCTTATGTACAACACATTATGTATTCACTCTTATTGGTTGAACTTCAGCTGTCAGCCTGTCAAGTAGTTGCGTGTTATTGGATTTGTGTCAATGGAGTATCGACTTGTCGATATTATTATAGGTGACGTTAAACGACTTGAATAAATTCTAATGCATTAGGTACTGCTCATCACCATATTATCAGATAATACAAGAAGTTTGGTGTTTATAGTTGAAATTTATATCATTTGTCCGGTTATTTTAATACTTCACATAAATAATAAATAATCTAATACCTCTATATAATAGATGATAATGTCCGTGTTTTCTGCTGTCGTTTCCGGCTAGTGAAAACTTAAAGAAAAAAATGGATGGGTGCTATAGGCGTGGAAAATATAAATATAACACACATCCCTCTACATAAAATATGAAAAGATCGTGTGATACATTTCTTTTCTGTGGTAAGAGCAAGAGGTGGATTTAATAATAATCCCTGTGCAATTCAATTACCGATTTTAACCGATTTTTATAAAACTTCGTAACTATCTGTAATTTGGTCCAACTTAAAAGATAGGATAGTTTTTGAATTGGGATAGTTTATTTGTTTTATTTATATAGATAAGAAGTTCGCTGGGTCAGCTAGTAATATATATAAATTACGTGTCACGTTATTTGTCCACGATGGACTCCTAAACTATTTAACTTGTGTGATAATAATATAATGTGTGATATAAAATTAAATTTAAATTAAAGTGATTTTGATCAAACTTCGTTACTATCTGTAATTTAGTCCAATTTGAAAGATAGGATAGTTTTTTTTGATTAGGATAGTTTATTTGTTTTATTTATATAAAATATAAGTTGGCGGTACGAAGTTCTCCGGGTCAACTAGTATTCTATATTTGTTTATTTATATGTAGGGCATGCAGATAGCTGTCTCATGCTAAGCACGTCATGTTTCGACTCTACCACCGCTTATAGAAAGATATTCTACTACTATGAGCCAGCAAGTTGCTCTTTTAATGAAAAGAAATAGTGGTTTATAATTAACAAACGATTGATACATATTATAATTTATAAATGAGTACTTTTTTATATATTGTGATCTCTTTCAATTTCACAAAACGGCAGCGAAACTGTTTGGATATTCCAAGATCTTTAAAAACCTAAATCCACGCGAATAATATGTACCTGATAGAGTACAAACGTACGTTACGTAATTATTATAACCTATAAATACTACGTATACATAAATGCTTGATTATCGCTTCACTCCTTATCGATGTCGATAGTTTCGAAGCACACTCCCTAATGGGCGGCCATTTTATGAGTTTTTTCTGTAGGTATGCACCCGATTTTTGTAGGTAAGGCACCTCCATGTATTTGCTACCTTCATGCCACAAAACCACTCCGTTTCTGTCCTTCAGCATAGGTAAATGCTTTTGTTCCCAGATCGGGTAATGTCTTACAATTGTCGTAAACTTTACTCAATGCTCTGTGCTTTTGTTTTGATTATTAATCTGTGTTTTTTTGTATATTCATCCATCCACATTCCACAGATTCAAATTTCAATTCCGTGATTTCAGTCCAAAGAATATACTACTCTCTCAGGTGTAAAAGCAATTGTAAAAGCTAATAGCACAGATTAATGATTATGTATACCAGATAGCTAATAGCACAGAACACTATTACTCCTAGCGGAGAAGAATGATAACTTCATATTAAAAAAAGGGGGACCGTTCTTACTAGCGCCATCTATATTCAACCCAGTAACAATTCTTTGAAGGCGGGAGATTCAAATGTGAAAATAAGCTACTTAGGTACCCAAATTAAACCTCTAGTTAAGGTATTTTGACTCTAAAGAGAACTTGGTATTTTTAAAATACAAGTTCTCTTTAGAGTCAAAATACCATATCAATAAGGTTTCAGTTCAGGTTTAAAAGAAAAAAACGGGTTTTTTGTTCAAGCGAATATAAATGAACATTTATTTTTATGTAAATATATTATTAGTTTTCTTTGTCGAACGCTTTTACAAAATTCTATCTTCACTGTACAATTTCATCTGCAGGGATAGTCTGTTTCAGGAAAAAAATGTACTGAGCATAGTTCACATCTGAAAAGAAACAATTTATTCTTTTTAGTACCTATTACAATTATTATATAGCATAATACTAGCAAAAAGCTGAGCTTTGTGAGGGCTCGCATAGTTTTTCTAACTGTTAATGATTTTTAAGTTAATGATTTTGAAATTATGTTGTTTTTGACAGATAACACATCTGGATATAAAGTTAAATTACTGTGTTAAATCACAAATCTATAGGCATGATAGTTTTTCAGTAAAGTGTACCACAAAATGCTCAGGTTGTGGGATAGTATTAGGTCTCGCTCCGCTCGCCCTAATAAAAGATAGTATTTCTAATAGCCTTTTGGTAATTTGTATACACTTACTATAGGGTGTACTAATAGTAAATAGTTTTTCTTAATGGGATCTGCAAGTGTGGGACATGGTTGACATAAATACAAACACAATACTATTAAACTAGCGGCACGCTATGATGGCCGGTTTGACACATTACAATAGTGATGTGGAATGTCAATTTATTCTCGAACAAAAAACAATTAAGTTTTGTTTTTGTACCTGATTAAATAGGTTTAATAAAACAAAAATGTATATGTTTATTTAATTTATTTGAACGAACTGAATATTTGAATGAAAATGAATATACATACTTTATATGCACACAAGAAACATATGAATACAAAAGATACCAAAAAAAGGTGCCACAAAAGGCCATAATTAATCAGATTCGTCCATACTACTATTTTCACTGTCGTCACTGCTATCATCACCTACATTAATAATTATATGTTCGTTTTCTATAATATTATCTATTTTCACATCTCTTTCATAATCTTCCCTTATTAATTTAACAGTTCTATTCACAACCTTTTCCCAGTCTCCTTTAGTCACATGTTCACAAGCTTCTTCTAATAATTTTAGCATTTTTTTTGTGGTAAATGCGGGTTATGTATTGTGTCTTGCAGCATATCCCTTAATTTGAGCCCACACCAACTCAATCGCATTATACTCACAATGGTAAGTCGGTAACCGTATAACTCTGTGCCCATGTTCTAATGCTATTTCGTCAATGACGTATCGGATCTTGGTTGGTTTGTTTTCTTTTAAAAGACGTACTAATTCCGCTTTTAACATATTCATGTTTGCATCTACGCCATTTTTACGAAGCCATGCGACGATATCAGCTTTCTTTTGGGATTGGGCAGGTGGCTTGTCAATTTGCATCGAGTGGTATGGGGCGTTGTCCATAATTATAATAGATGGTTCAGGGAGGCTACACAACATTGAGGTAAACCATTCAGTAAACTTTTCTCCATTCATGTCTTCATGATAGTCTCCAGTGGTTTTTGACGCAAAAGCCATGAGAGAACCTTCGACAAACCCGTTGATGGTTCCGGCGTGACAAATTATAAGTCGCGATCCTTTTCCTACAGGAACTTTGGAAGTAGATGCTGCTGTGTCATCGTTCCAAGAACAGCCTACAGTATGGTTAGCATTAAGCCATGTTTCATCCAAGAACACAACATTTTGCCAATTTTTGATTTCTTTCATTTGCCGTAAAAAAGTATACCTTGCCATCGCTATATCAAATCTTTCCATCAATATTTTGCGTTTGTTACATTTTTTGTATCGAAATCCAATGGTCTTCAAAATCTTCGTTAAAGAACTTTCCCCACCGAAGAATAATCCAGCTTCCTTCAGTGAATGCACCAACTTTTTTCTTGTTGGATACTCCTTCTGTAAATAGTAGCCGTAAACATTTCTTCGGATAGCATCGGCATCAAAGCTATCGATGCCTACGACTGGTTTTGCTCGTTTTCTCTTTTTTGGTGTGTGAAGTTTATTTTCTTCTGTGCCAGTCTCGCCATATTTTTTTTTAGTTATCCGTCTAACAGTTCGTTGTCCAATATTAAGCGCATCAGCTACGCGTTCAACCACTGACGTTATAGGTAAAATTGGCCCTCCATTTTGAGCTTCACGATCGAAATAGTTACGAAGGCGTATTACGAACTCACGTGTCTGACTATTTAGAACAGTTCTCTGCGTACGTTCGGTCATATCGACGAAATCCACAACAAAGGGCTTGAACAGAGTCCAAATTAACGAGCAAGGGTCAACAGTAATGCAGTATCAATATTTGAAATCCAAAGCCAGGTCAAAACTATATCACAATCGCATTGCACTGACAGTTTATACTTTTCGAAGCAACGTCAATTCGAAACTGCTTTGTTTTGCATTGAGCATTGACGCGAGTTTGCCGGAGGCAGTAGTTGTGCTAGCCAGCGATCCTATGTGACGATCGTATTAGATTCCATTTTTAAAAATTTTCAATTTAGAAAACCAAATGCCGAGTTGTGGTATATATCATATAAAAATAAAAATTTTACCTTTTGTATGAAACAGCTGATATTTTTTTGCGATTTCAGAGGTTTGTCCACATAGTGAAAATTGTTCATATTCACAAGTACATTCACCCCTTAAATGGTGCAAACTGATTTTTCTACACTTGTATACATTTTAGAAATCAATTTAATAAATAAATTTTGAGTCCTAAACCTAAAACTACATTCGATAAAATTTATGAATCTCTGCACATCACTATCGTCAATAAAGTAATACAATTATTTCCTTCAAAGTCGTTATCAATTAATATGGAACTTCATGAGCGGACAAACGTCAAACCGGCCATCATAGCGTGCCGCTAGTGTAAGTATATGTATACCCTTTATATACCAATAATTTTTGAAAAAAGAATTTTGAATTTTGAAAAATCCTATAGAATCAACTAAATATCAAAAGTTAGGCTTGTGCCTTTAAAAGGATAATTAATCATAATCATAATAATAATAAAAATGTGTGTTTGTTAGTTTGTCCTTTAATCAAGCTCCAACAGAGCTACGGATCGACGTTATTTTTAGCATTGGTATAGTTGAGGATCTGAGAGTGACATAGGCTACATTTTATCCCGGAAAATCTAAGTTCCCGATGGATTTTAAAAACTACATCCACGCGGACGAAGACGCGGGCATTAGCTATTATAGTTTTAACTTATGCAGGTAAAGTAGCACTTTTAGAACATAGCTAATACGTACCATTTAGTTTAAGATTCCTAAAAGCAGGTTTAGGAAATCGAAACAATGTTGTTTTTAGCCGGCGAACATGTAAAACATTTCCTCTTGTTCTTGAACTTTAAGCCATTTTAAAAACAAAATACACAAGTCCTGTCTCCGTGAAACAAGAGTAGCACTGCACTTTAAAATACATACACTTGATTATTACTCAGTGAAGTTAACTACTCGACTCGATAAAGTTCATAGAATTGCAAGAAATCAATTTGTTAATTGTTACGAAACAATAACAAAGACGCCATTGTTGAAACTTATTGAAAATTGAATCCACAGACCAGGAAGAACAAGATTGAATCACAGAGTTGAATGACGATGACGCGCCATAGACGATGAACACTAGGTTAAAAAAAGTGATTTTGTACTCTGAGATTTTGCCCTAGTAGGTATTTAGATCTGCCCCATACAAAGTTGACCCCCCCTGGCTAATAGCCTTAGAAAAGCACAGACCAGGAATAACAAGAAAGTGTAAAACGTGTTTTTATTATTCTTTTGGATTTGGATCGAAATAAATACTGCAATTATAAAGTCGGTAACATGGCGAAAAATACTTCTAGTTCGGCATTCCGAAAAATTGATATCGATCAATACAATGAAGATAACTTCAAGGAGGACGAGGCTGAACACGCAGTGCCCACCGGACCGGATGAGGGCGAAGTTTGTGCATTACTCAACCAATATCCTTTTTAAGCTGATAAACTCATCATCGCTGCTAAGTTGATGTGATTTCGGTCCAAGACGTCGATTGTAGCCGATCAGTTGTGCTCGCTATTATCTTAAATTCCCTCGCTGATACTCGTTACCATCAGATTCAACAACACATTCCTGATAGGGGATCAGCTTAGCTTCAAGGTGTACAACGTATTTCCTTAGATGAACGCTGTTTTTGCATTAAGCAGGGCAGTATCAGATACTATGACATTGGATACTGATACTGCCCATGATTGATGTTGAAACATGAACTGATACTTGGATAAGCCTGTGTATGCAGCTTAAGGTTGCACATAACATTGTTTTTTTAATCTACAGTGAACTACTAGTGTGTAAGCTTGCATCCCAAAGTAAAGATTTTTCGTGACAAACATTAGCACCCTCAGAAGCAGTATTCTTCTATCGAATCATCTAAGCATTGCTTTGGAACAGTTAGACACATAGATTGTAAATTTAAGCAATACAATGTATGAAAACTGGATTGACTTGATTACTTGAGTAATAATTTTATAGTGAGTCACACAATGTGAGTCAAGTTGATTAAGAACTTTGATTTAACTCAATACTTTAATGTGTAAAAGTTACATTAATATGTACATACTTAATATTCTATGTTCTCACATAGGTTATACTATCACAGACATGTCTATCAGATCTCTATCTTTTAAAATTTAAATACTTAACTTTATTTATCCAATTCAGTGTCTTGGCCCAGAAGTCAGAGAGCAGTGGGTGAACCTATGTTTGTGCACACATAATGGTCAAGAAGACATTATTTATTATACTTACTACTATACCTTTGACTTCATCACGTGAATTAAGAGTCTTTGATTCCCGCATGATTTTTTAAATTTTCTGGGAAAAATTACAGCCTATGTGCTACATTGTGAAGTTTCATCAAAATCTGTCCAGTAATTTTTTGTGTGAAGAGTAACAAACATCCATCCTCACTAAATTTAGCTTTTATAATATTAGTAGGTTTACTTATTAGTCAATGTAAATGCATGTAATGTTTCCTTAACAAAAAAAAATACAGGTCGTTATGTTGAAGCTCTTAAACATGTGTTGAATAACGCACCTCTGGGATCAACTGATCAACAAGTCAAGGCAAGCATAATATCAATATCTACTTACTAAGATTATTGAGTTCTTCATAATGTGGATGTGGATACATGTCTGAAACTCATCAAAAGGATCATGACATATAACTGCAATTTTTAGCTTAAAATACTCTTTTCGATACTAAGGTACTGGTAAAGTAGTAAACTAATGACAAAGGTAGATAGATGATCAATAACAAGTTGCTGGGAGCCACTGGACACTAGATTGTATTTTGTGATGATTCTGGTCAGAGATCTTTGTCCAGCAGTGAACATTGATGGATTGGGCCGATGACAATGACAAATATAAGAAGGGATCCTAAAATTGATTAAAAACTTTAATAATTAGGGTACGTTTATGCACACGCAGGGTGTTGCAGGTACGCGCGCGCGTGCGCTTGGTGCGTCGTGTCGAGCGATAAACTCCAAACATATGGCCAAGTAAGAGAGCGTTCATGCAGAAGCGTTTGTGTTGAACGCGTCGGGCACCGCAAAAAGCGCCGCGTGTGCTTAAACGTACCCTTAGTGAGTCAACTATTGGGAAAGACGAACCTAAATTCTATTTAAGTACATAAGTAACCATAGCTGGGTATGCACTAGCTAGTGTATTATAGCTAGTTACCAAAGTAAGATATTATAAGTATTTATTTCTGCTTACAGGATAATGCACTATCGCTTACTCTAAAAGTGTTAATTGCTGTAAAATCGGCGCAAATTGAGGAAGTCGTTGGCAATTTATCACTCGATGACATAGACATCCTAATGAAATACATATATAGAGGTTTTGAATATCCATCCGAGGGCTCCAGTGGTCATCTTTTGTTGTGGCACGAAAAAGCGTTCAACATCGGAGGTTCTGGCTCTATCGTCAGGGTTTTGTCAGACAGGATGAAAGTGTAAATTTATGTATTTTCTAAATATTTTATTTATGATTTAATTATATTATAATTACTTACTTAATAAACTGTATAACGTGTATAGCAATTTAATTTACGTAAATTTAGAAATCCTAGTGAGTAGGTAATCCATAAGGAATAGTATGTAGTATAATGAGATCAAAACCTTAAAGGAATCTTAAAGGTGGTTAATTTTTATTAAAATTGAAGCGGATTTGTTTAATCTGTTACTGTATTTTTCGTTATTATAATATATAAATCATCTTATCACATTCAGGCTGCAATTCCCGGAAAGATATCGTTTCAAATCTCGACATTTAAATTTTTGATTATCTATGAAGACCTATTATAATTTTAAAAAATCAAGTGTAAAAAGATAAACACTTATATCAAATTGAAAAAATATATACCTTTGTATCAGCAAAGTAGAATAGTTATAGAACAAATAAAATTCTCTGTAGGTAATTATATACCTACCTGTTTATTACAAAAAAACTTATCAAAGATAACTATGACATGAGCCCAAACTAGTAAATATAATATGTGGCCCAAACACACTATACCTATCTTCTGTAAGTTGCTGAGGAGTTGGGTATCCTGCAGACTAATTGATGCTACAGCTTCATTTCCAGGTTATCATGTCTTGGAAATAAACAGTAAACCAAAATCAATCGTACCAGTGAAAATTTGTAAGACCCTTTAATCAAGTAGGAAATGAGCTGATGAAGAACATCAATCAAACGCCTGAGCAGATCTTCATAAATTATAGCTAAGATCCACCTCCATTACGACGTTAGCTTTCAAACAGGAAAAACCGCATCAAAATTGGTTAATTCGTTAGGGAGCTCTAGGGAACGGACAATACACACGTCAAACTTATTTCACGAGGGGTGTTATAACTAAGTTTAAATTTATTTTTTTTGTCAGGGGTTAAAAAACCGCATTAAAATCGGCCCAGTAAGTATTTTTTTAGGAAAATGGTAACAAGACCTGCATAAATAAACCATCTCGCGTGGATAAAAAGACGACCAACAATAATTATTTATTATTAATGGCAGAAACTAGGTACCTAGGTAGGTATATCTAATATAGTTTCAGTTATTTCTATAGGCGGGTTGCAGACCGAAAACTAAGCTAACTTAGTTTAAGCTTAGCTCGCATATCTGACACAGTTTTTAGGGTTCCGTAGTAAACAAGGAACCCTTATAGTTTCGCCATGTCCGTCCGTCCGCGGTTTAGCTCGGAGACTATTGGTACTAGAAATCTGTAATTTGTCTAATCTGAATAGGTCTTTCAAAAATATTGTGGGTGTGGGAACACCATTTTTCAATTCAGGGATCCGTTTGTGAAATATAATATTTTAAAGTGCTAAATTTTATTAGACTCAAGTGTCCCCCCCCCTCTGCCAGCTAAATGGTTGTATATAGGATACAAGAAAAAATTCACAGCAGTAGTATATATAATGAATTTTAAAGGAAAACTATCACGGCTAAGTTGGGTTCATTATATAAAGAGTTATATCTGTTTTTCCTAAGTTAGGTATTACACGTAGTGTAAGTTGCATATTTTGTAATATATTATAGTATTTAAACCATGGAACTCAAAATATATTCATATAAATAAAATAAAAGCACTATTCTAGGTCAGCAATAATATTTGAGATTATATTAATTTTTAGTGTAGGGTTCCGTAGTTGAAAGCAACTACGGAACCCTACACTGCGCGTGGCCCGACACGCACTTGGCCGGTTTATTATACTTGTGTGCAGACTGCAAACTAAGCTATGTGAGTTAACCAGTATGAAAAACTGCGTTAGGCCACGTTTTCGCATAGGCGTGGCGTTGCGCGTCGCGCGGCGCGTCGCTCGCTCGCTCTCGCTCGCCCTCATACCTTGGCCATATCGCGCGACCGCTCACGCGACTCGACGCGCCGCGAGAAGCGCAACGCCACGCCTATGCGAAAACGAGGCCTCAGCTATGCGAGCTAAGCTAAACTAACTAAGTTAGCTTAGTTTTCGGTCTGCAAACCGCTATAAAAAGGTAGCTTAGCTGTAAAAAGAAAGGAAGAAATTATAGGCTTCAGTCCTACCCATTAGGGATCCAATAAGTTTCATTTCATATTAAAACGTACCGAGTATCTACAGTTTACCAGCATAGAAAATGGTAATTTCAAAAATTTTGATGCAGCTGCCCACTGCTGTGAATGTTACAGCATCACTAGGAGGGAAGCTTTTAAACGAAAACAGTGACTGGTAAAGAAAGTAATCGTTAGGTCGGATACACGAGCCGGCCTCTTCCCCTAGAGAAGGTGCTATATAAAGCAACACACTACCGCGGTGAGGCGATAGTTCTAGTTGCACCTTGGTCTTACGCTCACTCAAAGTAAAATGGAACTACCGGTTAGTATTTTTTACTTGTTTTGTGTTGATTGCGTCGTCGCTCGCTGGCGGTCATATCAAATACCTCAGAAATAATCGGATTACATAACATCCTATTATATAATCTTAGTCCTACTCTACTTACTTCCGTTCATATTGTCGAACTACTTTGGAAATGAATGCAATCTAATTCCGCTTACATAAGTAACTAAATCAGATTTCATTAAAGCTATTTAAATTTTTTTCTAAATTGAGACCATCCAAAGATTATATCACAGTTTATTGTATTAACTTTTATTATTTGTTACAGAGATTAATAATAATGCTTTGCTGCACTACCATTTGTTTCGCGTCACATCATACACACGTGATACCGGTAGAGGGGTACGAAACGGAACTCCAGAATCTCGGTGAGCACGTTGAATATCCAGAAACACCAGTTAAAGTTGTCAAGATTACAAAAACTATAGCAGTAAAAGTACCGATTCCATACCCGGTGAAGATCGTCGAGAAAGTACCATACCCCGTTCACGTCAACAAACCTTATCCTGTGCCGGTGCCGCAAATTATCAAGGTTCCCGTGGCGCACCCTCACGGACACGAGGCTCTCGACGTTGGCCACAATAATCAGTTCCAGGATCGGCAACTCAACGCGAACTCCTACCAAGTGCAAGAGCATCCGCGCGACGCACAAGAGAACTCGTTCGATGGGTCAGAATCTTATGAAGGAGGAAATAATAGTAACAGTTACAGTGCCCCTAATGCTGAAGAATATTCAGCGGAAGGTTCACCTGGATATTATAGCCAACAGTCTCAAGACTATCAAGGATCGGCTGGTGATCAAGATGGTCATAATTCTTTTGAATCCAGAAGTTATGACTTAGCTATCCAGAACTATCTGAACAATTTAAAGCAAAACGGCAATGCAAACGCAGGTCAAGGAGCCTATCATTAATGTTAAATGCAGTTTTTGGTTTTCCATAGTTACTACACGATTCCATGACGCCTTAGTCTTTGCGGTTGTCGCTGCAGTATTTATTATTTTTAGTGACAGAAAAACTTAAGGCGCTAAAAACCACCATGTAATTCAAATGATCAAAGTAAATATTGTTTGAAGAAGTTGGTAACTGAGAGCCATGAAAAAAGAACAATATAATGTTATGGTTACCATTATGATTACCTACGGTAGTAAATATTTAAACATGTCTCTGCCATTATGTAACGTAGGATTGTAACATCGGTATGGTACTTCTTCAACGTTATGAATATCATTTATGGAATTTAAAAAATCATAATAATTTAAAAAAAAAACTGCCCCTAAGGAATGGTTGCAGCAGTTTATTTAAATTAAACCTAATGTGATATAGGTATTAGTTAGGTATATTACGTTATGCGTAGACCCTCTAGGTTTCTGTTGTGAGTAATGTCTGTTACTAGATGTGTATGTGTTATGCAATGTTAAATGTTTTAAATATTTTAAATATAATTTAAATGTTTTAAATATAATTTATTAAACAAAATTACATAATGCGTTTTACTAACTATTATTTAAGAAAACACAGTATTATTTTTTATCACTATTTAACATTTATTTAATTAAAGTCAAACCAACTCACCCAATAAAAGTAAATTTTTAAACATGTACTTAAATAAATATTTTAAAAATTGTAATAGGTAATAAATAATAATATTGTTCCTCAATCAACAATGTTACTGTATAAATGGCCTTGCTTACTTTCGTAAATAATATCTTTAAAATTATATAACAAATAAAAGACCATAATATAAGGTACCTAGGTAGGTATAGGTATTGTACCGATATAAAGAAAATCTTAATTACTTACATAATTACCATATTTTGTACGTTTAGACAACTAGAACATCAAACCGATTGACAAAGCTTTCGTGATACAGGAACTTGTTTTTGTACCCTTTCCACTAGAAAATAATTATATCGTCTCAACCCATCGTCGCCGCGCCCGGTCCACAATACGACACGAGTCTCCTCTCAGAATAGGCTTAGGAATAAGGCTATAGTCCACCACGCTGGCCAAGTGCGAATTGGCAGACCTCACACATTTATAAAAAAATCTCGGGCTTACAGGTTTGCTCACGGTGTTTTCCTTCACCGAAGCAAGTGAAAAAAAAATTAAGTGTCTTCATAATAAAAACACACAAAAGTAGATAAGTACATTAGGTACATACTTATCTACTTTTGTGTGCGATGGTAATGGGTGGGCGACTACTATATTTATGTAATAGACTATATTATTATAATCGGATTGACTGAATACATTAGTTGCTTTTTAATGAGCTACGCTATTAATATTGTTATATTACTTGAGATTTTTTATCTATTAGTATATTATTTTTTTGAAAACAATTTTTTTAATTTGCAAATGAAGCCTTTTCATTTGATATCCCACTTGAATAAAATAAGAACTCTGACTCCACGTTGAAATAAAGCATTTTGCATTTGTGTACCTACGTCTATACAAATTACTTCAAGTTTGAATTCAATACTAGTTATCTAATTTTTATTAAAATTATTATTATTATTTGAGTTTTGAGCCTCAATAGCGCATCGGTTCAGGGCGCGGATTAAAAATCGAAAGGTCGTCGTTCAAACCCCACCTGTTTCACTATTACGCTTAGTCGGAGGGGAAAGGGGAATATAAGTCATGTTTATCATATCTAATATTCGTAAAACAATAGGGTATTTGACTACTTTTAGAAAATCATCTTAAATTGTTAATAATGCTATGCTGAAGCTAACAAAACGTATATTTCGGCATAATTTTCAGTATATTTCATAAAAATCGAGAAATAAATTCAAAAAAATAAATTGCCGCCGAAACGTTCCATTTGCTCTCATGACGTCACAGTTCACATTTCAAACAATGACAATTCCACATCCCATAGGTGGTGTGGACTGTGGTCTGTGACGTCATTCGAGATCACGGAACGTTTTCGATCACGTGACCATGGCCGGAATTATAGCAATTTTATTTAATGTTTTCTAATTATACCTAAATAAAACTTTATTTTTTAGTTTTGTCGTATGGAATAATGTTTTTAGATAAGAATCTTTTAGGATGACACCAAATGAAACGATATTTTTAATAAGTATAGTCAAATACCCTAATAGCTTTGTCAGACAGACGAATTCGCACCCACAAGGGTTCCTTGTTTACCATTTCGGGCCGGAACCCTAGAAATGGGATGAAAACTGTACGCGCGGCCGTTTCCCGGCAACGAAGCCGTCGTCGCCGGAGCTCTCCGCGTCGCAGGTGCGCAGCAGGCCGGGCGCGGCGCGGAGCGGGCCGGCGGCGGCGCGGAGCGGGCCGGCGGCGGCGCCCGGCGGGGTGCGCGGCGGCGGCTCGGGCTTCTCGTCCTCGTCCGACACGTACATGCGCGTGAGGTCGGACGCCACGGACGCCGTCTCGCACACGCTGCGCAAACGACAACGCTTAGGCAGCCCCCACACAGTCAATATTATTGTCAATATTTTCGAATATTGTCAATAATATTGCGTGTATGCGGGGCGGGGCGTATTGAAGGATTGGTCAATATTATCTATATAAATAAAAGAAAGTGGTGTTAGTTACACTATTTATAACTCAAGAACGGATGAACCGATTTGGCTGAAAATTGCTGGAGAGGTAGCTTAGAACCAGGAGACGGACATAGGATACTTTTTATCCCGTTCGACCGCGTTTCCGTCAAGTCACTATAAAACGTGGTATAACAAAAACGCATCTGACATGGAATAACAAAACGCAAATGACAATGGAATAACAAAACGTAAATGACAGCTAAACGTAATTTTGTCTTTGTTGGTTTGTCCGTCAATTACGCTGCAAAAAACCTACGGATTGACGTGTTTTTTTGGATAGGTTGAGAACCTGTAGAGTGTAAAGCATCCCGGAAAATCAAAGAGTACCCTCGGGATTTTAAAAACTGAATCCACGCGGACGAAGTCGCGGGCATCAGCTAGTTTCATATAAAAAAAAATATTGACAATAATATTGACTGTGTGCGGGCTGCCTTAGCAGTTAGCACCTAACAGAAGTAGGTACACAGGACAAGAACAGATTTATTATATGGTCATTGCCATTTATCTGTTCTTGTCATATCCAACTAGTCGTGCTATCCTACTTCCTTCTAAACGAAAGTTTGTATGGATGGATGGATGTTTGTTTCTCTTTCACGTCACAACGAATGAACCGATTTGGCTGTTTGAAAGGAGGTTGGCGAATTTTGACCCAGCATTCTTAAAAACCGTTCAGATTCAGAAATAATTCAATTTTAATTAATATTTTTCAGAGTATTTTTCTGTGTAAACCCGATATTTTTAGAAGATGGGGATCAAAAATATAATTATTCACAAGTACACATCATAAATAACCGTTACATGGAAATACAAGTGAATATCTTACTTTATTTGATAGACTTTGATGAACTATTTTGTTAGACTGGTTTACTAGAACAAGCATCAGAAGTTTGATTCGTGAACGTTTCAGTTTCACGATTCAGTTCGTCTGGGTCAGAAACTCTATGGAATTCGCCAATCTCTATAGATAGCTCATACGCAGGATTAACACATAGGTTACATTTTATCCCGGAAAATCAAAAAAACCTTAATACACGCGGACAAAGTCGCGGGCATCTAGTAACAGATAAATGCGAAACACTATACCTTCATTTTCGTAGTTATATTGTTTATTTACAGGCTTTTTATTATTTATTCATTTATCAAGGCTTTAGCACATTACCGCAAAATCGTTACGATCGTCTCAACGTAGCAAAGGCAATAATGAATAGTCATCTTCTAGGCAAGCGCGCTCCAACCTAGGCCACATGAATGCTTTGCTCTGCTCCCACAGCTATCACACACCTGTTGTTACAGCAGTCGGACTCGGCCAGTCCGGCGAAGTTGCCGAGCGGCAGCTTGGCCAGCGCGGGCGCGGCGGCCGCCTCCAGCGTCACGCGCACTTCGCCCACCGGCTTCATCACCGTGTCCTCGTCCTCCGCTATTATTGACCTACAAACAAACACGCCGATTACTACCCGTAGGTACGATTCAAGTTGGCCGTCGACGACCGTTACAAAATGACGTCATACTGTAGCGTTGACGATAAAAAATTATTGTATTTTTGGAGTTTTCTCCTTAAGAATCGATTTTAGGCGCCCGGTATGAGAAAAATCCGGGCAGTAAAATCAATTTATCATTGACCTCGTTACGTTTTTCACAACGTTGAAATTTCTACCCTAACGTTGAGTAAATAAGGTTGGTTTTCGTGCGAAAGAGCTTTCGCTTCGGTTAGCCGAGCGCGTAGCGATCGGGTCCCCGAAGCGAAAGTCAGTCGGGGCGCGCTCGGACCCGAGTCGCGCGCATAGAGAAGGATAATATAGCGTCGCGCGTAAACTCCAGTCGTGCGTCGGAGCTGACACACACTTTTTTAGGGTTCCGTACCCAAAGGGTACCAACGGGACCCTATTACTAAGCCTACGCTGTCCGTCCGTCCGTCCGTCCGTCCGTCCGTCCGTCCGTCCGTCCGTCCTTCCGTCCGTCCGTCCGTCCGTCTGTCAGCGGGCTGTATCTCGTAAACCGTAGTAGATAGACAGATGAAATTTTCACATATTATGTATTTCTATTGCCGCTATAACAACAAATAATAAAAATTAAATTAAATTAAAAAAATTAAATTAAAATGGGTAGGTGGGTAGATGGAAATCTTTTAATTTAATTTTTTTTAACGGAACCCTAAAAGAGCGAGGCCCGACTCGCACTTGGCCGATTTTTTACTGTTACCACGACTGTGACGAAAGTTTTCTTTTCTGGCAATGCTTTTCATGGCAATGACGTCTTGAATGTCGAAGGGCGTGATCTTTCATTTCTCATTTTTCTCGTCTTAGTCATTAATTAAAGTAATAAAATATACTTAGTCTGCGCCATGCAAAACTTTTCCGTCTTCACTCATCGTAGAAAACTACACGATAACAATAGTAAACAAACAACAATAACTAATTAAAATTTAACAAAACAATTTAAAACGTAACAAAACCGAGCGGTACGTTGCTATCTGTACTAAGTAGGTCCGACTTGAGGCAGAGTAAAGATAAGCAAGTCTACTGTCCTTGAGGTGCGATGCGGAGAAGCACGAGGGAGGTCAACTTGAAGCGGCCAACTTGAATTGAACGTGTAATATGTAAAAAACTGTAGCAATGAGTGATGCAGAATCACTCATTGCTACATTTTCAAAGGCTGAATTTATCGCGTTCTTTCTACAACGAATTTTAGCCAATAGCGAGTAGATAAGTTCAGCCAATCAGAGGCGATCGCAAGGCGTCACAGTAACAATCATTTTTAGAGGATCGCACAGACTGGGCGGTGGGGACATTCTCTATCTCAGTGGCTATCGTTCAATTGTTAACTAGAACTGTCAAACCTGCATTTCGTACGGTGACAGTTCTTAGTTAGCAACTTTTGATTGTTTTCCATACCCACAGAAAGTGACAAAAATAGAGAATACGGCAGCAGGACATCAACCTATGGTTGCCGAACACACTACCATACAACGTTATTTTTTTTAAATGAGTAAGTTGAAACGCCTTCCCCGCAACCCGCATTCCCCGCTATGTATCTAGTGATGATGTGCAGATGCAGTAGTGTTTTTGATCTTATTATTGTGTTGTGTGAGGAAACGTCTACGCAAACCTTCCTTACATTACTTACTTTCCTGAATCCAAAGTTATTTTATATTCTTGTGACTTTTGTATCATTTCTAACCAGCTGGGTTTGTTCACAATTTCATCTTCTGTTGTAAACGAAGAACCGGGCCTGAAAGATAACATACATGTTACAACAATGGACCTTATGTACCAGCACGTAAATTGAGGTAGGTACCAAAAAAATAATAAATTTTGTGGCACTGTACTAGAATAAGTTTGTACTCCACTGTATGATAGATTCAATGTATTAAGTCCATCGATGATCAAGTCTGAATTAGGATTAAAATTTATTTTAGTTAGTTTTAAAATTTATTTTATGAATATAAAATATTCTCACATGGGCGTGAAGTTAACAATTGATGCGAACGGATTTTGTTTTTTGATATGAATCTGGTACAAGTTGTCGGATATCGGCGGCACATTTCCCTTTGATAGATCCGGCAAAAAAAGACTGTCCATTTGAGTTGAACTCTGGATGCTGCTTTGGAAGATGTCTTTCAGGGAAAATTTCAGTTTCGCTAAATAGAAAAATTATGATTATGTCATTTGTCAAAATCGAAAATAAGACTTCATCTATTAACATGCTATTGGTTGTACTTTAGAGATGCAGGTTAACGAATCTTTAGGAAAAGTATAGCTCAAAATCTAAATTGCTAGTTGTAAAGATATATTTATTTGCTAGTTAACTAATATCGACTTCTTCTTCTTCTTGCAGTACCATCTTCTACCGAAGGTTGGCAATCATTAAGGCTAATTGTATCTTGTTTACCACTGCCCTAAACAATGACTTTGAGCTCATGTTAAACCACTGGCGAAGGTTCTTAAGCCAGGATGTTCGTCTTCGTCTTCGTCGTCTATCGACTTAACAAAGCTTAAATCACACAAAATTAATTTGAAAAGCCAAAAGAAAGTGATTACCCTGATTCCAGGCAGACAGATTCCCGAGTCAGTGAGATCCC
Organism: Oeneis ivallda; assembly: GCA_029955525.1. Classification (NCBI taxonomy): domain Eukaryota; kingdom Metazoa; phylum Arthropoda; class Insecta; order Lepidoptera; family Nymphalidae; genus Oeneis; species Oeneis ivallda. Next base: position 14,435,935 of record JARPMR010000002.1, on the reverse strand, counting down.
TAGAAGCTAAGGTCGAGTAAGTAGATGAAGCTGTATGAACGGACAGACTTGGTGTAGAGTATCCAATGCAATAATGTGGAAAGGGAAGGAAGAAGAATTATTAAGGAAATTAACGCCATTTCATAATAAATGGTAATAATGATGGCGAACGACCAATGGTACTAGGCCTACATATTATAACGATTATGAGTTATTTTGCCGAATACCGTTCGTAGACCGCAGTGCGCTCTTGCGTTAGTAAGAAATACTATGTTTATGACCGCGCTTTACTTAAAGTACCTACCACTAATAGCATAATATTAGACATTTCCTTCATTATTACAAAAAATACTTACATTTATCAATGGATGAAATTTTGCCAGCCACTTCATACAGAAAATCGGATGTCCAAAAGTGTGGTATTCTGATGAAAACTTTTCCACTATCTATTGGCATTTGAAATCTAAGCTTGTGTAAAAGTTGCAAAAACTTAAAATCTTTGCAAATGGAGGCTTGCTCGCAGTTCCATGGAACCAATGGAATGGATTGGTTCAGAACTAAAAATAACATCAGGTAAGTGCATCACATCATCATCTCATTTTATAAAAGTGGTATCAACATTTAAAATAAAAAACTGTGCTTACGTAATGAATGATAGGACACCGGCGATATAACAGGCAAATCTTTAGGTTTTTGTAATAAGTTCTCAAAAGGCTGAGCATTATTTGAAATCGTTCCAAAACTAAATGTTTCCGAAGACTTCTTCTCCAAATATATTTTGGCAGAACAAGATTCTAAAAGAACATTTTGAACCCAATCTAAGAATTTAGATTTCCCGTCCTGTATGAGTTGTTCGCAGAGCTTGCTGATTTCATTCTCCCGAGTTTTGTTGATTTCTTTTATAGTCTCGAAAGACTTTTCAGACTCTTTTTTTGTAAGCTTGTCAAACTGCTCCTTGTTAATGATGAACTGATTGTAGAGCTCCTTAACAACTGACTCGGGGGTTTTTATGATGCCGTCTTCTTTGAACATTTTCACGATTTCCCCAACCACATCTAGTGAATTATTGCGTTGCATGTAATTCCAACTCAGCGTAGATATTTCATCTTCAGTCCAACTAAAACACGCAATATGCATTTGTTTTACATTTGTACTTAATACTAGCCTAGTGGTGTGGACTGCGGTCCCCTGTTCGACGACGCACCTCTGACTTTTCGAAGTTATGTGCGTTTAAACAATTAAATATCACATGCTTCAACGGTGAAGGAACACATCGCGAAGAAATCTGCACGCCTGAGAGTTCTCCATAATGTTCACAAAGGTTGAGCGTGGTGGGCTATGGCCTAGAACCCATCTCTGAGAGGAGACCTGCGCTCAATATTGAGACATTAATGGGTTGCTCATGACTTAAGTAGTTGATTACCTCCTGCTATATTTTGACCAATAAGGGCTGATTTCACCATAGTAAAAAAAAAGCCGGCCAAGTGCGAGTCGGACTCGCGCACCGAGGGTTCCGTACTCCAAAAGTAAAAGTAAAATGATAATATTATATTAATTTGCTTTTTTATCGTTAACTTTGTTTGTAGAGGCTTATTGTTAATATAAAAAAAACTATGCTAGTTAGAGCGTTGGTTTTATTTTTCCTGTAAAATATACATAAAGGTAATTATTTCAGATTTTTCGATTGGTAAACTTCGGAGATAAGGGGCGGGAACGGTATTTTTTTCGACATTTTGGCCGATTACTCAAAAACTATTATATATAGAAATAAATAAAAAACTGTTTTAGAATGCATAAGTAAAGGCCTTTCATATGATACCCCACTTGGTATAGTTATCTTACTTTGAAATTTCAAACCTCCGATTTTCCCTCTTTTTTAATCAAACTAAAATAATTTTCGCGTTGCTTTTATTTTTCCTGTAAAATATACATAAACCTCTATTGACCATAATTATTTCAGATTTTTCGATTGGTAAACTTCGGAGATAAGGGGGGGGGGGGAACGGTATTTTTTTCGACATTTTGGCCGATTAATCAAAAACTATTATATATAGAAATAAATAAAAAACTGTTTTAGAATGCATAAGTTAAGGCCTTTCATATGATACCCCACTCGGACTAGTTATTTGACTTTGAAATTTCAAACCCCCGATTTTCCCCCTTTTTTAATAAAAATAATTTTCGATTTTTCTTTATTCCAATGATGTTGGGCCACTATTATACACAAGTATGCCAAATTTCATGTCGATAGCTTTAATAGTTACTGAAATAATCGACTGTGACAGACGGACGGACGGACGGACGGACGGAGAAAGTCTCACCATAAGGGTTCCATTTTTACCATTTTGGTACGGAACCCTAAAAACGAGTGTGCTTTAGATCACACGACTGAAGTAAAACTTACGAAACGCAACTGGCTATGAGAGAAAGAGAGAAAGAAAATGTGCGCTCGCACCTCTCTTTTGCCCCTACAGTAATATACGAAACGTAACTCTCTTTCGTTCTATCTTCACTAACTTATATTCAAATTCAAATTCAAAATTATTTATTTCATGTAGGCCAACCTGTGGCTCTTATGACACGTCAAGATTCTACCATATCTCCCTCTCAACTTCCGTTCGCCTCACCCGATCACACTTTTCGTAACGTATTCACCAGCTTACTCCCCAATTCAAGCGTGCGTAAAGAAGTTTTACTTCAATAAGTCTTATCCGAGCGTATATAAACATATTTTGACAGTATATTTTCCATGGAACTACGACTACGTCTCTATTTTCAATACAAAAACTGTCAGATCACACAATTTATTCCCCGGTAAAACGTCATTCGACGTTGGTGGAATCGGCACAACTTACTCGGTGGCATTATTGTGCGCTTCTTGCGGCACTAGTATTTCTGGCATGAACTCCTCCGTGATGTCGGCAGATACTAGTATTTCTTGCATTATTGTATCGTTATCGAAAATCTGCGCGTCCAAACAGTTTTGTACTGAACCCTGTAGCTCATATGGCTTTTTCATGAATGTATTTATTACATATTCTATTAGATCTGACCAATCCTACAAAGTATTGATACAAAATATTAATTGTAGTAAGTAGTATATTTGTATATAAATATAATATATACAATTATTAATGTATAGTTGTAAAAAAAATCAAACTTCCAGGAATATTTTTTAACTAATCTAGCACTCCTTGATACCGTAAAGGCAGGAACTGTAATCATGTACAAATATTTGGAGCCACTGCTTGAGTGGGTAGTAGTGGTATTTTCATATATTTTTTGATTTTACTACATAATTATACTCCACTACGACTTTTTGATCTTTCTACAGTATCTCTACCTAGTAACTCTTAATATCCTAAATAAATTCTGCTAAATAAAGTTACACAGAAGCTTTACACTTAATTTGGAAGGAAAGGGGGAAATTAGTCATGTTTGAATTGGCTAATATTAAACAAAAACAATATGTAAAAGACCAAAAGTCTACATACGTCACATATTTCAAACTCCGACTTCCAAATTAATGTGAATGTCTTCAGAATTTTTGGCTGAAACAGTGTTATTAAGCTGTCCATCTCCCCGCCGACGTGATGCATCAGCGTAAATATACAGTCGTTCACGAACTCGCCGTTCACCTTGTAATCCTCCAGGAGTAGACCGTACTGATACATAATCTCTGGGGAACAGAATCTGAAAATAACATACAAAAAAAGTTCATGATGTATAATACTGAAAGATGAATGAAAGAAAAAGATAAGGTCAAGAGAAAACAACTGCAAGAATGCACGTAAACTGCGAACTCTTTTGACTGTAGGTAATAGAACAGAAATAATGCTGTTTTCAGTCTAGACCACTTTGTCATGTTTTTCTAGCTAGGTTTTGCTAGGTTTTCTGAACTGTGTAGATTCTCTGAAAATGATTCCATCAGTGTAACGATCGCAATGACGTCTGATTAGCTGAAATTATGGCGTTCAACTGGACTGGACTTGGTTTTTCGCAATTTGTAAACTAATGCGACAAAGTAGGCTTATGGTCTTCTAATTGCGCCAGTAGAATTATCATCTTCATAGGTTTACATAAAAATCTTTACTTGAAAGTGACCAGTTTAAGAAATTAATCAAAATACTGAGTTGGACGTAAGTTACTCACAAATTAGTCGATATTTTGATTAATTTCTTAAACTGGACACTTTCAAGTAAGTAACGATTTTTATATAAACCTCTGAAGATGATACTGCCATTGTCGGATTTTTATATAAACCTCTGAAGATGATACTGCCATTGTCGCAATTAGAATGCCATAAGCCTACTTTGTCGTATTAGGTTACAAATTGCGAAAAACGAAATTAAATTTGAATTTCGCGGGCAGAACCGTGTCTTCCACCTTAATGGAGATATCCAACATTTTTTGGGCGAACGTGTCTATTACGAATAAAAACTTCACCGCGCACGATACAGCTCGAGTGTAATCAATCACATATATCAGTAATATAATATAAAGATGAAAATCTTACTGTCGTATATGATCCACAATAGTGCCAGCGCCCTTGTATTCGGGCATCTTCATAACGCTGTCCGTAAACATCAGAAGAATGTGATTCGTCACGATCAGATCCTATAACAAGTACTCATGGTTGAATACTGAATTTTAATAACACGTTGTTTTAAAAAACAATTTTATTTTCTCTCCTCTCGCCTAACTCGCCTAAAATTTACAAACCTGTCTGTAATGCCTGGGTGAAATGTGGACAGTTTTTCAGGCTAGGTAGTAAGCCCGTTAACAATCTAACTGGGCGTGATAAAGTTGTCTTGGACCATTGTATGGGTTAAATGTTCTGAGACGAGACACTATCATGATCACGAGTAAGGTAAGAGTATATTTTTTCACGTTTCAAAAATACCGTGTACCTATAAGGAAATCCACTGCTTACCTGCAGATACTGCTTCGAATGATACTTCTGGTTATAGCGCCTCAATAGCAGCACTAAAAGCGAACGCAATTCGTCTGTTTCGCACATTTTGATTTGCAACTTATCGAGTTCTTCTTTGTCGTTGTTACAAATGTGCGCCGATTTCTTGTACACTTCAATTGCTTGAAAGAATTCTCTGATAGCTGTTACAACCTGTGTGATGACAATTGAGATTTGAGAACACCAATTTGTTGAAATGTATTAAAATCTTCGGTCACAAAAAATAAAATATAAAACTGACTAATATCGTAGCTTACATCTCACCATTAAAAGGTAATAGACTATTGCCCGCCCGATTCAACAAGCTTGTGACGTCATGAACAGGGCACTCATATTTAAACTTTTCTGAAAAACTTCTGATAGAGGAGAGTAAATCTTTATTATCTTCCTCATTCTTGAACGGTTTATTTCGTTTTTTGATTTTTATATCATTTTAATGACTATACCTATTAATTCTAGAGATAATTATTATTTTATTTTTAATATGACTAGAAAACCGTTAACCTTTTGATAGAAAAGAATCGTCATCTTACCATGCCACCACTCTTATAAGATAAATTAGCATCCAGCTCAGCTATATCATATGCATAGTTTTTTATCATACACGCCAAAGAACCTCTACCAGGGGTTTTCTAATGGACAGGAAGTTATTACTTACCAAATGAAGTCTCCTTATACTTGGCTTCAAATCGTTGCCGTCTAACTTGATAGCTAGTTCAAATTGCTCACACAAGTTTACCCCTTCAGCGGTTAGATAGGACACGACCTCAAAGGACAACACACAACTGACGTGCTCTAAATCCAGTTCGATCTGAGTAGCAAACTTCAGAAAATACGTCACGAGCCAAAAGAAGTGTGACGTGTCAATCTCTAACAGCACATTCGTTAGAATTTGCGAATGCAGGGTTCGAACTAGCGAGTTATAACCCTTCAAAAGAAAATCCACTGTGAACTCTTTTAATACGTTGGATATATCGTCATCGGTCGAAGTGTTGTGTGTCAAACCCTGCACGTTTATACTGAAACAAATTTTGATAGGTCATAAAATTTACGGTCCGCGAGGCGTAACTTCAACTTTGCATTTCTGAGAAAAATTGCCAAGGCAGAACAAATCGAGTGCCAAAAAGCAGTATACACACCAGTTTAAACGATGTGCGGGACGCGTGGCGCCTCAAGCCCGTTAATCATAATGTACAAGATATGTGATACAAAGATACATGACATAATATAGAAAATCTAATAACCGCCAGCGCCAAAACGACGATATTCAAATTGCTTCTCGTCTATGGCCTGTCTGTCTAGTGTATTACTTTGAACGTCATAGTATCACAATAGTCAGTGTAACACCTGTACCTACTTGAAAATCCAACTCAGTACTCAGTAAGCTTAAATAGAGTCAATTTTTCGACTGTATAGTAACTTAAAGATTGTAGATTCCGGTGTTCAACTTATTTGGACCTTATACTGAAGATTGTGATGTCTATAATTTCTGAACTACTAAATTGACGACGTTGAAATAATTACAGGACAATCTCTAAAGTACCCGCTTTCTAACAAAAAAAGAATGAATTAAATCGGAATACGCCTTAATGAATTACAGCTAAATACACATTTTGACTTTCATCCCCTCTCCCAAGGGAACCGTGCTGAATTTCGGGATAAAAAGTATCCTATATTATACCTCGTAGTATGAACTTAAATCATGCCAAGTTCCATTTAAATCCGTCCAGTAGATTCGGCGTGATGCGCGGCCAAGATACAGACAGACAGACAGACAGACAAAAAATTAAAAAAAAATTGTTTTGGCTTCAGTATCGATTATAGAGTGTCCTCAAACAAAAATTTTCAAAATATCTTCAATGTACAGAATTGGATCTGTTACAGTTTTATTATATTATAGATAAACGCACTTCAGCACAGGTCTCCTTTCAGAGAAGGGTTATAGTATAGGCCATAGTCCACCACGCTGGCCCAATGCGAATTGGTGGACTTCACACACCTTTGAGAATAAACGTATAATAAAAAAAAATTACTTATTATCGTGTTATACGACAACAATTATCGTGGTACGTAGGTACTCGGAGTACTTACCAGGGTGAATCAAATAGTTCTTAGCACATACTAAGCACATAATAATAGGTATGTATAAAACCATTTGTGTGTCCTACCGGTAATGACGTATGGAGCGGAAACGTGGACACTGACGGTGGGCCTCGTTCACAAATTAAAAGTCGCTCAGCGCGCTATGGAGCGAGCTATGTTGGGAATCTCTCTCAGGGATAAAATCCGGAACGAGGAAATTCGTAGAAGAACAAAAGTGACCGACATAGCTCTGAGGATTAGCAAGCTGAAGTGGCAGTGGGCAGGTCATACCTATCTGTCGCAGAACCGATGGCCGATGGGGCAGACGTGTTCTGGAGTGGAGACCGCGTACCGGCAAGCGCAGTGTAGGACGACCTCCAACTCGTTGGACCGATGACCTTAAGAAGGTGGCGGGAAGCGGTTGGATGAGGAAGGCGGAGGACCGTGTTTGGTGGCGCGCTCTCGGAAAGGCCTATGTCCAGCAGTGGACGAATACAGGCTGATGATGATGATGATGATGATGATAAAACCATTTTGGGGATATTAAGACATGCTTTTAAGACATGCTTTAATATACCTAATATTTGTTTTAAAGAGTGTCAATCACACAATATTTATGCCAAGTATCGCTTGATTACATCAGTTCGTTCGCACGCAGTAAATTGTTTTGTGGAACGAGTTGTTAAAAATGCGACATTATGGAGAAAAGTGAGTTACGTGTGGTGATAAAGTACCTCTGCCTGAAGAAAATGTCCATGAAGGAATTTTTTTCGAATGAATGATGCTGTGCCCTATTCTACGGTTGCGGACTGGGTGGCTGAATTTAAATGATCCGCGTTCTGGCTGCCCTTCAACCTCCGTTACCGAACAAAATACCAAAAAGGTTGAGAATTTGGTTTTGAAGATAGAAGAATAAACCATAAAACATTTAGCTGAGATCCTAAAGATATCATTTAGTAGCATTCAATCGATTTTAATTAATTCATTGGGGTTCAGAAAAGTGTCGGTAAGATGGGTGCCACGAATGTTAACCGACGAAAACAAAAAGCGAAGTTTGGAAGTTTATAAGCGTAATTTCGAAATATTCCAGCGTGATCCGGATAAAATTTACCATCGTATTGTCACCGTGGATGATACGTGGGTCCACCATTTCGATTCTGAAGCTAGGAAACAAAAAAGCATGTCTTTGAAATGACCATCCTCTCCATCCATTAAGTAATTGCGAGTTTGCTCCTAGCGCTGGCAAAGTTATGGCCTCAGTGTTCTAGGATAGTGAAGGAATCCTTTATATTGATTACATGCCAAAAGGCCAGATGATCACTGAATTCTATTATGCAAATTTAATTCCGAAAGTGCGTGAAACAACGTCGCGGAAAACTATCATTGGGCGTGTTCTTTCTTCTCGATAACGCTCCTGCTCATCGATCGGTAGTTGCGCCCAACGCAATCCACTGTGCTGGCTTCAATTTCCTTGACCATCCACCATATTCTCCGGACTTAACCCATAGTGCTTTACACTTATTCCCAAAATTATAAGAGCATATTCGTGGAACTAAATTTCACGATGACGACGCGGTTATGGCTGCCGTCGAAGTTTTTTTGAGAGTCAAGAAAATCATTGCATTAGAGGGAGATTATGTAGAATAAAAATTCTTTTCAAAAAACCGACTTCGATGCGCGACGCTACACAATATGAGAGACTCGTTTGTAGAAGTCGAACGAGCATCGCGAGTCGGTTTCATAGTTTGTATTTTAGGCCCGCCCGACTTCAACAAACGTGGATAAACTAAAATTATTTTTATACTTTGTAGTGGCGTTAGAAGTCGGTTTTTTGAAAAGAATTTTTATTTTAAGCTTTTAAGTGTAGTATCCTATGATTGAGGAGCTAGGACCTGGAGCTCCATGATGTAGTCCATACTTGTTACATACAATATCAATTCGTAATCGAAATTTCCTAAATCACTTTATTTTAGGTGAGCAATATCCCTGCAGCATCAGGCTTAAGGAGTTCAAGGTTAAAATTTTTATGGGACCATTTCGCAAACATCCTCTGTCGATTAAAAAAAAATCACGCGAATCGGTCAAGTAATCCCGGAGAAATCGGTGGACATACATAGAAAAAAAAAAAAGATACCGGCCGAATTGAGAACCTCCTCCTTTTTGGAAGTCGGTTAAAAATAAAATATTTTTGTTTATTTTTGGATTTTTTTTCATATTGATTCGAAGAACTTTTTGATTCACCGTCGTACCACGATACGATAATTTTCTTAGTTGGAACTGTCGATATTTCGATCCAGTGCCAGTGGCATGGACCGTTCACCGTCGTCACGACGGGACTGACCCGTCTCGTCCCGTGTCCAACTAAAACAATTATCGTGGTACGTACTCGTATATATCAAAATCAGTAACTTACATGTTCGCTTTGCCCCTCTTTACGATTTTTTTTCTTTTACGTTCCTGAAGAGTCACGCTTGGCCGTACCTTGTTGTTTGTTCTCTGTTTGGCATTATGTGGTTTTTTGTGGACTGGTTTCTTTGTTGGTAGCTCGTCTTCGTTGCTAGAAGTCGATATCGATTCTTGGTTCTCCATTTGTGTACCGTAGCCACAATCAGAATTTATGGAAATAGCTGCTTTCATATCAGTATTTTTTGAAACATTGGTTGTATTTTTGTCCTCTTTAGTATAATCATTTTCCTGCAATTAATATTGAAATAATCAAAATTTCGATCATATTTTCACTTTATTAGTTAAGTATCTAAATATACATAAATCTTTAATATATATATTTCTTGTGTGCGTGTGTATGTCACTGAACTCCTCCTAGACGGCTGGACCGATTTTGATGAATTTTTTTGTGTGAGTTCAAGGGGATTCGAGGATGGTTTAGACTTTAGATTCACAATTTGGTCCACTGGAAAATGTTTATTTAACTAATTTTTCATTTATAAGTAGTGGCGGTACGAAGTTCGCTGGGTCAGCTAGTAATTACTATATAGGTACACATAAAATTATTATATAGGTACATAAGAACAGTCCACAAATTGTTGTGGCATCTTTAGAATATTACAAATTTAATATTACATTATGATTACATATTTACAAAGCGTTATTCGTATTATGGTACCTACTTAAAAATACTACCACAACCACAGAACAAAAATATTACATATATGACATAAGCGAACTCACGCACGTACGCACGTAAGCACGCATGCCAAAAGGAGTTTTGAACTATTTTATTGCTCAAAAAGCGAATTCGCCACACGAGCTACAACATAAATAAATAAAAGAAAACACAATTACTTACTTTCTTGCAAGGCTGTTCACGATTATGAACGAATTTGCTTCGATCGCCTTCACAAGAGTTGTAAGGGGCATTATTCGTGTTTTGTTTATCAGTTTCACTGTTCCCGGAGGAGTCGTCCCAGCCATTGTTACCAGAGTTGCGCTCTCCATTGCACTTGCCGCTGATTCCAGTATCCGATGAATCCGATGTTGGATCGGACGTTAACATAGGTGAAGAATCATCACTTCCTGTAGATTTAGTACTAGTTTCTACATCTCGACAACGTTAGTAGATTTCGAGTATCGAAACACTTTATCGTCCAAATGAAATGGATTTTAATTTCATTCTTTCGATGCTCGAAATATAAGTATGTCATTAGGTCAAGTCAAGTACATAAAAGCAGAAAGCACGCCTTATGTCAGTGAAACAGCGATCGCCAGAAATCCTTCAAAGCGGGCGCGCTCCGTTGACCCAACAAAGTTTCAACTGCAGTATGTTCCATTTTCATTTTTTTTTTCGGATGGAGTATGCTGTTGGCCCTAATGGCCGCTACAGCGTCACTGGACGTTGGGGCGAGCGCTAAGCGTCGCCAGGGGAGTGAGCCCTATGTCTCGAAGACATCGGCGGGCAAGGTCTTCCTAAAAGCGCCTCCTGTGAGGCTCAGACCTCGGCTTAGGATGACGTTGAGACGAATGGGAGGAGTGGCTGGACTAGGTTAGTCCGTATTGCCAAGGTAAAAAAATAAAATTTTATTTCGACTCCTTTTCCATGTATTACGATTTATAAGACGTTATCACGTCAAAATGATTTTTAAAAGGAAAGGTCAAATAGGAGTCTCCAAGTTTAAACTCGAAAATGTTACCCATTACGGGCGTCGAATACCCTGGCAGTCTAAAGCCAAATACTTAGGTGCAACCTTTGATGAGACGATGAACTTCGCCGCACACATACGCAGAGTCCGTAACAAGGCTCGGGATGTGCTAGGTCGAGTTTATCCGATGATCTGCGCCAAAAGCAAGCTGTCCCTCAGACACAGTCACTTTATACAAAACTTGCATTCGCCCCATTATGTCATATGCGTGTGTTGTCTTCGCACATGTGGGCGCAATTGATTTCCGTTTCATCATCATCATCATCATCAATAGCCTATAACAGTCCAATGCTGGACTAAAGGCCTCTCCCAAGGGGAGGGTTTGCACATAATCACCACGCGGGGCAGACGGGTTGGTGATCGGCTTGGCATGTGGGGTGTCATTGTCTAGAACTCATTAAGTAGAGTTCAAATATATTTTTTATTATTTTTTAGCTACAAAAATGAAGGAATGGGGGGCCGTCAAAGTTTTCGGTTTTAGACCACTTTTGTTACGGGGTCTATCTCAAAAACTAAACTAAACGAATTTGCTGTATATTATGTACTATATAGTCTATATATATCAACAACAAATACTGAAAACGCTGATTTATGAAGCGATTTATAAGTAATTGTGGCCAAAACAAACGAGCATTTTTCGCCATATGCTAATTTAGTACTATCTAAGAACTAAGATATTTAAATATCTAGTTAGCCTAGAAAAGTGATTTGGTCATATTATGTACGGAACATTAAAAGAGCGAGGCCCGACTCGCACTTGGCCGATTTTTTATTTATATATCGGTAAACAAAACACTTAAAATATTATTGATTGTTTTTCAGTACCCCTTTTAGGTGGTGACGTATTGCTTTCGTTATCTTCAGAGCTCTCTGAGAGTGATGCTTCAAGCCATATATTGAGCAGTTTGTGCAAGGTGGTTACATGTTGGTCCTTGTATACGAGGGCAATTATTTGCACCATAGTCACTCCCCAATTTATCTGCGAAAAGAAAAAAATAAAACACATCTCTCGACGTTGAAGCCCGTTCATAAAATAAACAGTTTACTAAACTTTCTGCTTAAGATACATAGGTACTTAAGTATAATCATTTTATTCAAAACTCAAATCTAAAGTAAAGTAGGTACTTACCGCATCAGGAATTATCATCAGCTTTATAAGGACTTTGTCAATACTTTGACTGAATAAGTTCCATATTAACTGATTTTGAACATTGTGGGGTGGACCACTATATGTCGGACTATGGCAATTAACATCTTCCGGTATATGTAGTATGTTGCGCAGAATTAAAAGGGTATTGCTTATATTTGTACACTGCTGCGTAGACAGTTTTCCCATTTGTTCATTCGCGGAATTCTTTTTTAAGAATTCAATATTAACTTTTGTAACACGATAATCGGTAAAAGCGATTTTGGTCGCTAATAGCAAACTATTTATTTCAAATATAGTGTGTCTCCCAATGTCCGTCTTTGAAACTAATTCTAACGATAATAAGCATTCCACCGGAATTGTTAAGTTCACGAATATTTTCGTTAACAGCTCTATAGCTTTATCATCTTTGGTGTTAATTAATAAAGGTATAAGGTCTTTCTTAATATTTTGCCCAAAGCTGATACTTCGGCGATAGGTACGCAAATATTTGTCTTCCGTTGCAAGGTTTTCAAGAATAGACTCCAAAGCAGCTGAAAGAAAAATATTTTTCAACTCATATTGTTAGATTACTTTCCATCTAGAGATGAAACGGATAGCTGTTTAGCTGGATATACGATATCTGAACATCCTATGAGCCGGGTAGCAGGAAAAGTAGTCAGCAACTCAGTCCCCTAATTCAACAGTTTGCCATAATGCACACCATTGAGTACCTTGCAACAGTTTATACCTACTTAATAGAAGACTTTTATGTGAAACTGGCACTCTTTACAAAGGCGACCGAATCGATGTTGACCGGATAGCAACCAGAGAGTCGTGATATTCGTCTTATCTCTATTACATTACCTCGCTATATTTAGGCATTTAGTTATCGTAAAAATTGCGTAAAAAACATAATATTATGCAAATTATTATAATTATATATTATCACATACAGTTGCAATTCTCGTTTATATGATATCCTCCATTGGGAAGAGAATATCCGAGGTTGCTGAAGGTGCTATGGATTTGGGAACTTTGCTGAACCCACTCCATATTTTATCTGCAACAAATGAACAAAACGTAAATTGGCTACCACAAAAGTAGTACATACACCATAAAGTTAGAAACAAGAAGCCTGCAAAATACTTTAAAACTTCTGTTAAAATTCGAAGCCAAAGTTCAAAGTGATGAAACATTGTCACGTGTAATACAGTTGTGATTCGAACGCAAAATTATTGATACACAGGCTAAGATAATATTTATATATAGTTTATAGTAGTAGTAGTATAAGTATACACAGGTATGTAGGGTCGATTTCATATTTTTTTTTAAATGCGGTCATATGCGTGTGAGGCCACGCGCAGTGTATGGTTCCGTAGCTGTCCATCTTTATATGCATACTTACTTAAAAGGGAATACATAATAACTAATTTCATCATAAAATATATTCTTATTACATTTTAAAATAACATTACAAAATTAATATGTATAATGATGTAATATGATAAAATGATACCTTACGGTAGTAAATATAATGAGTCTGTGTTTAAGACACAACGCCTACATTTAAATAAATGGCAAAAACCTCAATGGAAATTAAAAAGCTTTGAAAAGCTTAACTTAACTTTTTATTGAGTTTTTATTTATAAACTCTAAATTTTCACAGCATTAAGAGATAATTTACCTTTGTATTCAGTATAATTAATCAACTTAGTATCTCAAGCAGTTTCTGAGATAACTACAAATTATAAAACCGGCCAAAGTCGGTTAAAAAAGGCCTTGACACACATACAGAGGACAAAAAAGGGTACTTATAAGGGTTCTGTTTTATTTCGAAACCCTCAAAAGATAGAAACCTATTTTTTAACTCTGCTTTCTGCTTGTTTCCAAAGATAGGTATTTGATTATATAGGTAGGTTTATACAATGACAGACAATGTAAGCAAATTGCCATCATTGCTGTCTCAGGTTTTTCCCGCTAAGGCAAACATCTCATACTGCCAAGTGCCATCTTTTTATTAATCGTTCCTTATGTAAGTATCTAAGTACGTAGGTCCTTCGCTCCATTCGTCATGCCCTCAAGACGTGAGTATGAGTAACCATTGTAACCAAATTCGACGCGATTTTTTTGCCGATGTTACTCCATATCTCCATCAAATCTTAACTGATTTCACAATAATTTTTGACAATATATTTTTTTTTTATTTGAAAGGACGTATCTGCAGGTAGGTCCCATTTAAATTTGATGAAGATTGAACGAATATCTTCGGAGATGGAGGACGGAACTCCTCAATCAATGAGAGGAAATCGCTCGCGATCAGAGTATATGTGTAGACTTTTAACCATGCCTAGTGCATAAGCATAACATACATACAAAAGCTGAATTTCTATTTATCATCTTATTTTTACAAGCTTTTAAAGCTTTTATTTATCTTGCAATGACGTATGTTTAGGTCAAGTCTTGCAGGATGTATTAGAACCATTCCGGCCGATTGAGCTGTAAATTTGCATGTACATGGAAATCGGATTACAGTGCAATATTATTGTAACATGGAGCTGATCTGATGATGGAGGCAGACCATGACCATGGAGTTCGGGCTCTTTTAATTTGTCTTGAGAAGTACTCTGGTCCTAGATAATATCCAGGATCTGATGATGGAGCTGTACGGTGGTTATGAGCACAGCTCTGTATTGAAACTACGTAACCATATTGAGTTTGGGCTCGTTTCATTCGTATTGATAAGTAGTCTTAAATGATATCCATGGAATGGCTCTGATGATGGAGCTGAAACTGCAGCCAGGATATCCAGCACTATCCTATATAGTACATTCTTTAAAAATAATAGCAGGTATGTCGTGTTTGGATTCGTTTTAAGACGGAACTCCTCAATTTTTGTTGATGTTACTCCATAACTCCGTCAAATCTGAAC
This sequence comes from Oeneis ivallda, assembly GCA_029955525.1. NCBI lineage: Eukaryota > Metazoa > Arthropoda > Insecta > Lepidoptera > Nymphalidae > Oeneis > Oeneis ivallda. Next base: position 14,420,687 of record JARPMR010000002.1, on the reverse strand, counting down.
CGATTTCAATATATGTTTTTATGTGACATACCGTCAGGTTGGTCTCATTTAAATTTAGTGAAGATCTGATAAATATCTTCGATGATGAAGGACGAAACTCCTAAATTTTTGTTGATGTTACTCCATAACTTCGTCAAATCTGAACTGCTTTCAATAATTTTTTTTAATTTAAAAGGACATACCATCAGGTTGGTCCCATTTAAATTTGGTGAAGATCTGATGAATATCTTCGGTGATAAAGGTCGGAACTCCTCAATGAATAGAAACAAATCGCTTGCGATCAGAGAATGTGTAGATTTATCCTATGAAGCTACACTAAAAAGCTTAAAATAATAATATATAAAAATTCTTTAAAAAAACCGACTTCAAACGCCACTGAAAATCAATAGAACTATGAAACTGCAACGCTAGCCCGACTTCAACATACTTGTACCAAGTACTATTTTTAATTATTATATTCTGTGCCTGGAACTACAAAGTAAAATTTTGACTAGCGTAGCGCATTCGTTTCATTGCTTCTATTTAGCCCCGCCCGACTTCAACATACGTGTACAAACTGAAATTATTTTATACTTTTCAGTGGCGTTTAAAGTCGGTTTTTTTTAAGAGATTTTTTTTTATATTAATTATAGTTGATGCCCGCGACTTCTTCTGGGTGAATTTAGTTTTTAAAATGCTTCGGGAACTCTTTGATTTCGCGGGATGAAAAGTAGCCTGCCACTATCCGGGTCCTAAACTATAGGTAACCCTGCCAAAAATCACATCGATCCGTAGCTCTGTTGGGCCGTGAAGGACAAACCAACACACTTTCGCATTTATTATTTTTCACATATAAAGTGCAAGTGCATATAGTCGACGTGGTTTTTTACACAGGTAAAGTTGAGGACCTGGAAAATATCACAGGCTTTTTAATATACTTTTTGTACCGGGAAACATACAATTAAACGCCCGCGCCACTACAAAGTATATACTAGTGGTTCGCCCCGAACTGAGACCTCGCGGTAACGGTTTCCCATAATTACTTATTCATTCAATAGATACATGACGATCAAAATTGACATTATTATTATGCCCGTTTTCAGCAAACATACCTAAATCATCCCCTTTGTAGAAGTCTCTTTACGTAGGTAGCCCCTAAATACAATCCTAACATCCCAATGTCATTTTCACCTTTTGTAGTTGTCCCGTAGAGGTTCGTAATAACAAAGTTGACAGAAAGTGTCAACTAACTTAACATAGGTAGCCCGTAAAGGTTAGGGAACTGTTAAAGTGAAATCCTCAAGGCCTCAATCAAACTTAGGTATAGTTTTTTGGAACATTCAAATTAAATTACTTGTACACAGCGTCAACTATCGACACGATCAGAAAACATGTAAAAACAAACTGCAACGTGAAGTTTTATTGATGTTTGCTAAATGACTAAATAATAATTTTAATTGAATAATATGTTACATATAGCTGCATTTGCTATATGAGATGAGAGCGCCATCTATTGACATCATTGTGAAGTTCTGTTGTTGCTGCTCATTAAAAGTTAAATAATTTAGTTTCCTTATTACATTTATCTAATTTTAGTATTTGTTGTTCAAGTACATGATATTACGCTAAAATTATAAAACTTTCAAGCCCCAGCTTTCAATGGTTATTCCGTTGTGAGGTCAAATATAATCTCCACTTTGAAAGCCCCCCATTTCGTCAATTTTAGGAAAAAAATAAAAAAAAAAAATACTTTTGTACTCTGTTCCAAATTATCTTTAAAATGAGGTACTGTGACCCTATGAAACGCAAAAAATTTTTTTTTCTTCGCATTCGCTTCTATGAGAGCCCCCCTAAAATAAAGATTTTTATAACTTTTTAAGCCATTTCCGGCTGGAGGCCATCGGTTTACATATCATATCTAAAATTGAAGTAATTACGTTCAGTAATTCAGAAGTTATAAGGCTCTGACAGACGGACGGACGGACGGACGGACGGACGGACGGACGGACGGACAGGTGCAAATTCACTCAAGTAGACTCAAAGACCTTCGCTTCGCTCGGTCGAATATATTGTTGATTTTTTTAAAACCACTCGACTGATTTCGATAAAATTTAAATGGGACCACGGAAGTATACCCTTTGAAACAAAAAAGAATTTTCCAAATCGGTTCAGGTTTCTTCGAGTAATCGGTGAACATACATAAATATCGGCCAAGTGCGAGTCGGGCCTCACTCTTTTAGGGTTCCGTACATATGACCCAGTATTTTTTTTTTTTAACTAGATACATATTTAGATATCTTAGTTCTTAGAAAGTACTAAATTAGCATATGGGGAAAAAATGCACGTTTGTTTTGGTCACAACTTACAAACCCCATTATAAATCGGTATTATCAGTATTTGCTGTTTAAATACACTATATAATACATGATATACCAAAATTTCAAATTCCTTACTAGTTTAGTTTTTGAGATCTAGACCCCCTAACAAAATTGATCTAAAACCGACAACTTTGATGGCCCCCCATTTCTTCATTTTTGTAGCTAAAAAATAAAAAAATATATATTGGAATCCACTTAAACTAGCGGCACGCTATGATGGCCGGTTTGACGTTTGTCCGCTCATGAAGTTCCGTATGATATGATATGAATTGATAACGACTTTGAAGGAAATAATTGTATTACTTTATTGACGATAGTGATGTGCAGAGATTCATAAATTTTATCGAATGTAGTTTTAGGTTTAGGACTCAAAATTTATTTATTAAATTGATTTCTAAAATGTATACAAGTGTAGAAAAATCAGATTGCACCATTTAAGGGGTGAATGTACTTGTGAATATGAACAATTTTCACTATGTGGACAAACCTCTGAAATCGCAAAAAAATATCAGCTGTTTCATACAAAAGGTAAAATTTTTATTTTTATATGATATATACCACAACTCGGCATTTGGTTTTCTAAATTGAAAATTTTTAAAAATGGAATCTAATACGATCGTCACATAGGATCGCTGGCTAGCACAACTACTACCTCCGGCAAACTCGCGTCAATGCTCAATGCAAAACAAAGCAGTTTCGAATTGACGTTGCTTCGAAAAGTATAAACTGTCAGTGCAATGCGATTGTGATATAGTTTTGACCTGGCTTTGGATTTCAAATATTGATACTGCATTACTGTTGACCCTTGCTCGTTAATTTGGACTCTGTTCAAGCCCTTTGTTGTGGATTTCGTCGATATGACCGAACGTACGCAGAGAACTGTTCTAAATAGTCAGACACGTGAGTTCGTAATACGCCTTCGTAACTATTTCGATCGTGAAGCTCAAAATGGAGGGCCAATTTTACCTATAACGTCAGTGGTTGAACGCGTAGCTGATGCGCTTAATATTGGACAACGAACTGTTAGACGGATAACTAAAAAAAAATATGGCGAGACTGGCACAGAAGAAAATAAACTTCACACACCAAAAAAGAGAAAACGAGCAAAACCAGTCGTAGGCATCGATAGCTTTGATGCCGATGCTATCCGAAGACATGTTTACGGCTACTATTTACAGAAGGAGTATCCAACAAGAAAAAAGTTGGTGCATTCACTGAAGGAAGCTGGATTATTCTTCGGTGGGGAAAGTTCTTTAACGAAGATTTTGAAGACCATTGGATTTCGATACAAAAAATGTAACAAACGCAAAATATTGATGGAAAGATTTGATATAGCGATGGCAAGGTATACTTTTTTACGGCAAGTGAAAGAAATCAAAAATTGGCAAAATGTTGTGTTCTTGGATGAAACATGGCTTAATGCTAACCACAGTATGGTTAGCATTAAGCCATGTTTCATCCAAGGCCGTTCTTGGAACGATGACACAGCAGCATCTACTTCCAAAGTTCCTGTAGGAAAAGGATCGCGACTTATAATTTGTCACGCCGGAACCATCAACGGGTTTGTCGAAGGTTCTCTCATGGCTTTTGCGTCAAAAACCACTGGAGACTATCATGAAGACATGAATGGAGAAAAGTTTACTGAATGGTTTACCTCAATGTTGTGTAGCCTCCCTGAACCATCTATTATAATTATGGACAACGCCCCATACCACTCGATGCAAATTGACAAGCCACCTGCCCAATCCCAAAAGAAAGCTGATATCGTCGCATGGCTTCGTAAAAATGGCGTAGATGCAATCATGAATATGTTAAAAGCGGAATTAGTACGTCTTTTAAAAGAAAACAAACCAACCAAGATCCGATACGTCATTGACGAAATAGCATTAGAACATGGGCACAGAGTTATACGGTTACCGCCTTACCATTGTGAGTATAATGCGATTGAGTTGGTGTGGGCTCAAATTAAGGGATATGCTGCAAGACACAATACAGAACCCCCATTTACCACAAAAAAAATGCTAAAATTATTAGAAGAAGCTTGTGAACATGTGACTAAAGGAGACTGGGAAAAGGTTGTGAATAGAACTGTTAAATTAATAAGGGAAGATTATGAAAGAGATGTGAAAATAGATAATATTATAGAAAACGAACATATAATTATTAATGTAGGTGATGATAGCAGTGACGACAGTGAAAATAGTAGTATGGACGAATCTGATTAATTATGGCCTTTTGTGGCACCTTTTTTGGTATCTTTTGTATTCATATGTTTCTTGTGTGCATATAAACTATGTATATTCATTTTCATTCAAATATTCAGTTCGTTCAAATAAATTAAATAAACATATACATTTTTGTTTTATTAAACCTATTTAATCAGGTACAAAAACAAAACTTAATTGTTTTTTGTTCGAGAATAAATTGACATTCCACATCACTATTGTAATGTGTCAAACCGGCCATCATAGCGTGCCGCTAGATTAATAACAATGACACCCCACATGTCAGGGTAAAAAAATAAAATTTTATTTCGACCTCTTTTCCATGTATGGGAGCCCCATTTATTTTTTAATTTATTTTTATTTTTATTATTTGTTGTTATAGCACAGAATATATAATAGTACTACGTACAGAAGTTTCACTCCTTTGATGTTGACTACTTGCCGGCGCTTTATTAGCCTACATAATTATTATTAAATAGATAAATCACGCACGCAAGCTAAATTAGACTTTATCGCTCAGCACGAGGGTCCATATTGCTTTGGATCTTTTCGCCTTCCTACGTCACGGACAATGTTACGTGGTTGCCTGGGGCTGTCAACAAAGAGTAAAACATTCAGTAGGTATGACTTTTAACTATTTATTTATTTTACATCAGCTGTTTAACTTTAATAATATTAATGTCTTTAAAGATTTTTTCTGTCTTTAAATTAAAGATTGTTAAAAAGGGTTGAAAAAAACTCCAAGGCAAACATATAATTTTAGTAAATATTGGGAGGGAAAACATGGACATGGATTCATAAAATTAATATTAGTTAATAAGTAACGTAAAAAACCGGCCAAGTGCGTGTCGGGCCACGCGCAGTGTAGGGTTCCGTAGCTGAAAGTCTCAAATATTATTGCTGACCTAGGATAGTGCTTTTGTTTTATTTATGAACTAGCTGATGCCCGCGACTTCGTCCGCGTGGATTCAGTTTTTAAAATCCCGAGGGTACTCTTTGATTTTCCGGGATGCTTTACACTCTACAGGTTCTCAACTATAACTATCCAAAAAAATCACGTCAATCCGTAGGTTTTTTGCAGCGTGATTGACGGACAAACCAACAAAGACAAAATTACGTTTAGCTGTCATTTACGTTTTGTTATTCCACTGTCATTTGCGTTTTGTTATTCCATGTCAGATGCGTTTTTGTTATACCAAGTTTTATAGTGACTTGACGGAAACGCGGTCGAACGGGATAAAAAGTATCCTATGTCCGTCTCCTGGTTCTAAGCTACCTCTCCACCAATTTTCAGCCAAATCGGTTCATCCGTTCTTGAGTTATAAATATTGTAACTAACACCACTTTCTTTTATATATATATATATATATATAGATATATAGATATTGAATAAATTTTGAGTTCCATGGTTTAAATACTATAATATTCTACAAAATATGCAACTTACACTACGTGTAATACCTAACTTAGAAAAAACAGATATAACTCCTTAACTAATGAACCCTACTTAGCCGTAATAGTTTTCCTTTAAAATTCATTATATATACTACTGCTGTGAATTTTTTTTTGTATCCTATATATAACTATTTAGCTGGCAGAGGGGGGGGGACACTTGACTCTAATAAAATTTAGCACTTTAAAATATCATATTTAACAAACGGATCCCTAAATTGAAAAATGGTGTTCCCACACCCACAATATTTTTGAAAGACCTATTCAACGACACCCCACACTATGGGATAGACGAGAAAAAAAAATTCATCCCCACTTTACATATAGGGGAGGTACCCTAAAAAAAAATATTTTTCACAATTTTATTTCACGACTTTGTCGGCGTGATTGATATTTATACCCTTGTCAAATTACAGATTTCTAGTACCAATAGTCTCTGAGCTAAACCGCGGACGGACAGACGGACAGATGGACGGACATGGCGAAACTATAAGGGTTCCTTGTTTACTACGGAACCCTAAAAATGATAAATTAGAATCCTTTTCTGTGCTCATTAAGCATCCATCCATAGAAAAATTCTGGTAGCAACGACTTTTTGTCATTATTTCATTAGATAGATACCTATTTTAATGTTTACAACTATTTTATCTTATAACAAATATACTAAACACTAAAGGTAGACTATTATATTTACAAAAACTATTTACGTAAGCAATGTTAAATTCAGTAGTACGTCACTCGCCTAGAGCGCGCTAGCCCCGACCGCGGATTCACCATAAGAGTGCGCGCGATTGTAGGTATTTAAATCGCGTAAGTACAAGAGTGACACAGGCCTGGTTATAGCGGCAATAGAAATACACAATATGTGAAAATTTCAACTGTCCATATATTACGGTTTACGAGATACAGCCCGCTGACAGACGGACGGATGGACGGACGGACAGCGGAGGCTTAGTAATTGGGTCCCGTTGGCACCCTTTGGGTACGGAACGCTAAAAAAGATTCCGTTGTATTGAGAATCTCCTCCTTTTTTGAAGTCGGTTAAAATCATAATTAAAATTAGTTTAAATTTGACGAAGTTATGGAGTAAAACCCCTATCTCAGAGAACATACATCCATTTATCCATACATCCATCCGTATACTACATCTATCCATACATCCATCCTCACAAACTTTCACATTAATAATATTAGTGGGATTAGTAGGATAGGATGTAGTTAATGTTCCCGGGATAAAAAGTAGCTGTTGTTACTTTTCAGGTCCTCAACTATGCCTATCCAAAAAACCACGTCAATATATGTAACTCCCTTGATGCATAATTGAAGGATAAATACCTATGTGAAAAGTAGCATACTAATATCCCGCAGGAACCGTTTGTTTTCCCGGGATAAAAAGTAGCCTTTGTAACTTTTCAGGCCCTTAACTTTACCTGTGCCAAAAAACCACTTCAATCTATAACTCCGTTGGCGCATAATTGAAGGATAAATATGTGAAAAGTAGCATACGAATATCCCGCGGGAACTGTTTGTTTTCCCGGGATTAAAAGTAGCCTTTGTCACTATTATTGGGATTAGTATGATAGGATGTATTTAATTTTCCCGGGATAAGAAGTAGCTGTTGTTACTTTTCAGGTCCTCAACTATGCCTATCCAAAAAAACCACGTCAATCTGTAACTCCGTTGGCGCATAATTGAAGGATAAATATGTGAAAAGTAGTATTCTAATATCCCGCAGGAACCGTTTGTTTTCTCGGAATAAAAAGTAGCCTTTGTCACTTTCAGGCCCTTAACTTTACCTGTGCAAAAAAACCACGTCAACTCCATTGCGCGTATTTTGAAGGACAAATGCGTAAAAATTAGCGATGCTATCCTGCAGGAACTGATTGCTTTTCTGGGATAAAAAGTAGCCTATGTGCTATTCCAGGCACTTTGCACACACACATATAATCACACTTTGGCACAGACACATATAATCTGTCTGTGCCAAATTTCAACAAAATCGGTTCATTCCTTGTCGCGTTAAAGAGTAACAAACATCCATCCATCCATCCATCCATCTATCTATCCAAACATACAATTCATCCTCACAAACTTTCGCATTTATAATATTAATAGGAATAGGAAATAGGATTATCGTGTTCAGTCACTATCTCCGTGTTAAAAAGTAAGTAACCTAGCCCAATCTTGTCCCGATCGGTTCAGCCGTTCGTTAGACCCGTATTTAAAAGGATAGTTAAAATAAAACATGTGGTGGGAAGTGGAAACTGTCGTTCAAATAATACCTACCTATCTGTTGAGCTTAATAAGAGGCAGCTTTTTCAAACTTACAAACAAACCTTTCAATATTATTATTTTTATAAACGCGAGACCGCAGACATAGTTATTTGCTCACTTGTAATCGAATAAAAAATATAATGGCCGAATAAAGAAAGCAATTTCAAAGCAAAACGAATTGCGACGTCAGTTTTATACAATCCATTCGGCATACGCCTAGAGGCCACGTGACGCGACCCACGCTCCGGTGACAGGCCATGCGAGTCGCGTGTTGGGTACACGTGACGAGCGTATTGATCGCAGGGCTACGTGTCTACGCCTTTTTTTTTTGTTGACGGGGGGGAAATCTCCTTGAGATACCCGATTGTTGGGGGAAAATCGGGTTATGTAGGATTTTTACCTACTAAAACCCCCCCGGTGGCCGACCTAGCACATGTTGGGAAGGCTCCGAGATCTCTTAGGAACGCATCGGTGCCCCCCTTGTGCGACGCCAATTGGGCTCATCCCGGACAACTGGAGAAGTCCCCTCTTTACTCAAACCTCTAACAAGGTATGGCTGCTTGTTGGCCACATCAAGCTGCCACTTTCCCAGGGTCAGATTGTCAAGTGCACGACTAGAGCCCCCACTCTAACCGTACGTGGTACCCTGTGGTCCCTTCCCCACCAGGGGCTATTAGACAGACGGCTCGGGGCGGTGCTCTCTACCACTCCGAGCGACGTCCACGTCTACCTACGCTGCTGGCGCAAAGTGCGATCGCTAGCAGCGGCATTCAGCACCATTCAACTTGCAAGGAAAATTAAAACTTAGATTATTATAAATTTTATCGATGATCTAAGACAGTGCTAAAATACAGGATTGATAAATTTTTTAAATCAGTAATTAAATGTCATAATGGCATGACCCAGCCAGCCGTTGCTTCGCTCAACCATATTAGAGGGAACGTAACAACACCACCATTATACTTCACTTGTATGTCTGTCTGTATATGCGACTGTCTATCGGAGCCTTATAAATCTGAAGTAATCAACTTAATATAAAATTACAAAAACTTACAAACGAGGGCAATCACATCACATGACACTTAAAAAAAAATTTTAAAACCTAGTCTTAAATAGGATCAATAGGAATTATAGGGTGCAGACTACAGGTAGATTTTTATACTTAGATCGTTTGTCCAGTTACATCACATGTACAAGCTTTCATTTCGGGTGGACCAAAATGGAAGGTCTGCTTATCCTTCGTTTGAGGGTAGAATATAATATTTATATAAAGGTATTATTGATGTTACGAGTATTCGCATTCGCATTCGCGAATATTCGCCTATTTTTTGACATTCGCATTCGCAACAAACGAAACGAATCTCTGGCGAATCGTTTTGGCAAATAAACAGGACATTGAATATGGAATAATAATACAACAGCTGACAAAATTTTCATTTTTAGGGTTCCGTACCAAAATGGTAAAAATGGAACCCTTATGGTGAGACTTTCTCCGTCCGTCCGTCCGTCCGTCTGTCACAGTCGTTTATTTCAGTAACTATTAAAGCTATCGACATGAAATTTGGCATACTTGTGTATAATAGTGGCCCAACATCATTGAAATAAAGAAAAATCGAAAATTATTTTTAGTTTTATTAAAAAAGGGGGAAAATCGGGGGTTTGAAATTTCAAAGTAAAATAACTATACTGAGTGGGATATCATATGAAAGGCCTTTACTTGTGCATTCAAAAACAGTTTTTTATTTATTTCTATGTATAATAGTTTTTGATTAATCGGCCAAAATGTTGAGCAACGCGAAAATATTTTAGTTTGATTAAAAAAGGGGGAAAATCGGGGGTTTGAAATTTCAAAGTAAGATAACTATACCGAGTGGGGTATCATATGAAAGGCCTTTACTTGTGCATTCTAAAACAGTTTTTTATTTATTTCTATATATAATAGTTTTTGAGTAATCGGCCAAAATGTCGAAAAAAATACCGTTGTTCCCCCCCCCCCCCCTTATCTCCGAAGTTTACCAATCAAAAATCTGAAATAATTATGGTCAATAGAGGTTTATGTACATTTTACAGGAAAAATAAAAGCAACGCGAAAATTATTTTAGTTTGATTAAAAAAGGGGGAAAATCGGGGGTTTGAATATTCAAAGTAAGATAACTATACCGAGTGGGGTATCATATGAAAGGCCTTTACTTGTGCATTGTAAAACAGTTTTTTATTTATTTCTATGTATAATAGTTTTTGAGTAATCGGCCAAAATGTCGAAAAAAAATACCGTTCCCCCCCCCCCTTATCTCCGAAGTTTACCAATCGAAAAATCTGAAATAATTATGGTCAATAGAGGTTTATGTATATTTTACAGGAAAAATAAAACCAATGCTCTAACTAGCATAGTTTTTAGGGTTCCGTAGTAAACAAGGAACCCTTATAGTTTCGCCATGTCCGTCCGTCTGTCTGTCTGTCTGTCTGTCTGTCTGTCCGCGGTCTAGCTCAGAGACTATTGGTACTAGAAATCTGTAATTTGACAAGGGTATAAATATCAATCACGCCGACAAAGTGGTGAAATAAAATTGTGAAAAATATTTTTTTTTAGGGTACCTCCCCTACATGTAAAGTGAGGATGAATTTTTTTTTTCTCATCTATCCCATAGTGTGGGGTGTCGTTGAATAGGTCTTTCAAAAACGTTGTGGGTGTCGGAACACCATTTTTCAATTCAGGGATCCGTTTGTGAAATATGATATTTTAAAGTGCTAAATTTTATTAGAGTCAAGTGTCCCCCCCCTCTGCCAGCTAAATGGTTGTATATAGGATACAAGAAAAAATTCACAGCAGTAGTATATATAATGAATTTTAAAGGAAAACTATCACGGCTAAGTAGGGTTCATTAGTGAAGGAGTTACATCGGTTTTTCTAAGTTAGATATTACACGTAGTGTAAGTTGCATATTTTGTAGTATATTATAGTATTTAAACCATGGAACTCAAAATATATGTTGAGACTTTCAACTACGGAACCCTACACTGCGCGTGGCCCGACACGCACTTGGCCGGTTTTATTTTATATTAACAATAAACCTCTACAAACAAAGTTAACGATAAATAAGCAAATTAATATATGTACTATTATCGTTTTACTTTTACTTTTGGAGTACGGAACCCTCGGTGCGCGAGTCCGACTCGCACTTGGCCGGCTTTTTTTTTATTTACATATTTGAAGCAGTCAATTTGAATCAGAAGCAGTCTTGAGGTATTTAAGCAACTAAATTAGAGATACGTGTTTTCTCTTTTATTCTTGTTAAGTAGAGTAAATGTTAACAAAATCACAACTAAAGTCTTGCATTTTAATTTTTTTAAATAACTTTATCCAAAATATATCTTCTATCTTCTAATCTATTTAAGCCAGTTACCACTCATTAATTATTACGAAATCTCAGAAACTTTCTATATTGGCCCAAAAACTTGTTAGAAAAGTATAAAATAATTTCAGTTTGTACACATAATTATGTTGAAGTCGGGTGGGTCTAAATAGAAACGATGAAACGAATGCGCCACGCTAGCCAAAATTTTAGTTTGTAGGTCCAGGCACATAATATAATAGTACTTGGTACAGGGTAGGTACGTTGAAGCGTTGCAGTTTCATAGTTCTTTTGAGGCCCGCCCGACTTCAACATACGTGTACAAACTGAAATTATTTTATACTTTTCAGTGGCGTTTGAAGTCGATTTTTTTTTATTATTGTTTTAAGCTTTTTAGTTTAGCTTCATAGGATAAATCTACACATTCTCTGATCGCGAGCGATTTGTTTCTATTCATTGATCAAAACGAATCCAAACACTACATAGCTGCTATTATTCTTTCAAGAGTGTACTAGTGTGCTAGATATCCTGGCTGCAGCATCAGCTCTTCGTGTTGCCACCATTGCATTCTATGTAGAATCAAATACTTATCAAAACGAATCCAAACACGACATATCTGCTATATTATTTGCAAAGAGTACTAGTGTGCTGGATATCCTGGCTGCAGTTTCAGCTCCATCATCAGAGCCATTCCAAGGCTATCATATAAGAGTACTTATCAATACGAATGAAACGAGCCCAAACTCAATATGGTTACGTAGTTTCATTAGTTACAGAGTGCTCATAACCACCGTACAGCTCCATCATCAGACCCTGGACATTATATAGGACCAGAGTACTTCTCAAGACGAATCAAACGAGCCTGAACTCCATGGTGTTACATCGTTTTACGACAGAATTTCCATAGCCATCTTCCGCCTCCATCATCAGAGCAGCTCCATGTTACAATAATATTGCATTGTAATCCGATTTACATGTACATGCACATTTTCAGCTCAATCGGAAACCGGGAATGGTTCTAATACATGTTGCCAGACTTGACCTAATTATACATTTAGTCTAGTCAACAAGTTCAAAAACGTGAAAAATAGAGATAAAGGTCCTAAAAATATGAGCGATGGCTCATTCGATTCGGAATAACCTCTAGAAAAATGTTTTTGAAGGATTTTGGTGCACGTAAAAAATTGCAATCGTTATTAACAAAATAAGATGAAAAAAAAATGATATTTCGTTTTTTGTTAATAACTCAAAAAATATTAACATTTTTCGTTCGTTTGTTAAAAGGAGGAAATTTCCAATAAAAAAGTCCCAACTCCCGGAATTCTATCTCCATTATTTATAATTTTAATTTGACGTTAAAAATAGGGCTGTTACGGCATGCGCGCGCCGCCGCTAAAGAGAGTTCAGCAATAAAAATAATTTTTTTATAACATAAAATGTGATTTTTAAAATTTGAAAAAAGTTTAGTATCTTCTTAACACTTGAAAGAATCGAGCTCTGAAGAAAAAAAAGTTTAACCACCATTTTTCAAAAAGTTATTCAATTGTTAACTAACAAATTTTTTCCCAATCTCCATTGGCATAAACAATGGGATGAAAGGTATAAATAATTGGCCTATAAATTTTAAACTGTTTTTAACTTTTATCTCATAGAAAATCAGAAATTTTACGCGGACGAAGTCGCGGGCGACCGCTAGTTTTTATATAAACCTGTGAAGATGATACTGCCATTGGCGCAATTAGAATGCCATAAGCCTGCTTTGTCGTATAGTTTACAAATTTTGAAAAACCAAATTAAATTTGAATTTCGCGGGCAGACCCGTATAATCCACCTTAATACTTTGTGGAGAAAAAAAAGAATAATAGGATATCCTGGGATTTAAATGTATTGTCTGGAGAAGGAAATCACATACCTACATATTATACTTAGTAAACTTGTAAATAAACACTACTAACTGTAAATTCAAAACTAGTAAAGGTACAATGTTGCGGTTTTAATTAGAAAACACGCAAAGTATGTAATTCTAATACATAGTAAGTAAATATTAATTACTTACTTAGATTTGTTGAAACTGTTTCTAAGACCATTCGCGTATTCTTCACCAAGAACACTTCACATTAATTTTCTCAAATCAAAATTTTTAAGAATAAATTTCTCTTACTCAAGAATTTAATAATTATATTCACTACGAAAAACTCTGCCTATGTACTGCATTTGTTACAGTCAAAATTATAATACGAATTGACGCGGCCTTCTCCCAAACAAAATCACTCTGTTCTCTTGATTCGCAGATTATAAGGTAGCAGCACGAAAGTCTAGCGCGTCTAGCGGTGACCATTATTGCGCAGAAGTCGAAAATAAGGTAGGTTGGCGCTGATTGGCTCTCCAGTCGCATTCCGTCGGTCGTCATTGGTTGCGCGACAGTATTCTAGTGTTCGTGGTCTATGGACAGTATCTACCACTGTACCAGTGTTCGTGGTCTATGGAGTAATTTATAGTTAACTGCCAGCTGGGTCTGTGGAAATCGGGTAATGGGATTGGAAAACACATGGAACAAGGAAGATTGAAAAAAAATGGCGGAAACTTTTAATTTGGCGGACGTGTTTTTAGGGTTCCGTACCCAAAGGGTACCAACGGGACCCTATTACTAAGCCTACGCTGTCCGTCCGTCCGTCCGTCCGTCCGTCTGTCAGCGGGCTGTATCTCGGTAACCGTAATAGGTAGACAGTTGAAATTTTCACAGATTGTGTATTTCTATTGCCGCTACAACAACAAATAATAAAAATTAAATTAAATTAAATAAAATATTTTCGTGGGTACATGGAAATATTTTTATGTAATTTTTTTTTAACGGAACCCTAAAAGAGCGAGGCCCGATTCGCACTTGGCCGTTTTTTTTGGTTTCCGATTCATATTGATTGAAAAAGTGGATCAGTGGAGGTTTTAGAATGGTTTTAGAGTATAAAAGTAGTTATAATAGTTACTAGATATTTCCCTTCCCTCTCGGACGCCGTTGACTACGGACATGTTTCTAGTGTATTTTAAATTAAAACTATTCAAATAGATATATACAAATTTAAAATTAAAAATCAAGTGGTATTCAGCACAAAGTACTATAATAGGAGTGCAGCTACGTTAAGTGGTGAGCCGAACATCTTGTAGTTCACACATACCTACGGGCGAGGTAATTGGTCTATTCATTACTCGACAGACTAGCGTTTTTAGTGTTTTTTTTTGAGCCATCTCAAACAAAAAATGTATAAGACTCCACCACAGTCATTCTCCTCTCTGACGTCACCTACGCGTCATTCGGATACCGACATACGTAAATTATGTCAAAACGAGGAATTGCCACCGGAATTTTCTACACAACCTACTCAAAGAGCTAAACGTCGTCGACGGCCCTCGAATGAAAGTTTTGCTGACGAGTTGGCTGCTTTTAAAGATGAGATAAGGGACTTAATAAAGGACCTAATTTCTGCTCAAAACTCCCGGCTGGATAAATTAGAAAACCATATTTTAGAAATACGAAAACAGTATTCGTATATTGAGAATTCCAACGAGAAATCCATGACGTTCATGTCTAGTCAGCTAAATTCCTTAGAGGCCCAAATTACCAGCTTAGAAAGTGAAAAAAGTACTGTTGCTATCCAGCTGTCAAAAATTGATGAGAGAATGGACACAATAGACCTCATAAAAACGTGCATTGAGTTGCGTAATATTCCCAAGAACCCGCGAGAGACAAAGGAAAACCTATATGCCATGGTCCATGTTTATCGAAAACATTGAAAATTGACTTACAGCCATCGGACATCCGTGATGTAGTAAGGCTACCATCAAAAAAAAAAAAAAAATCTTCAAGCATCATGATCGAATTTGCGAATACTTTGATTAAATCTCAATTTTTGAAGTCTTCCAAAGAACACAATAATAAAAATCCATTGGCCAAACTTAACTCCACGCACGTCGGCCTCCATGATCCCAAGGCACCTTTATACGTAGCTGAGCAGTTAACTATGAAAGCAAAAAGACTGTTTTATGTCACTCGTACTTTCACAAAATCTCATGACTTTAAATACTGTTGGACGGCAAATGGCCGAATACTGTTAAGAAAGGACAATGAGAGTAGTTATATCTATATATCTATATATCTATATATATATATAAAAGAAAGTGGTGTTAGTTACACTATTTATAACTCAAGAACGGATGAACCGATTTGGCTGAAAATTGGTGGAGAGGTAGCTTAGAACCAGGAGACGGACATAGGATACTTTTTATCCCGTTCGACCGCGTTTCCGTCAAGTCACTATAAAACGTGGTATAACAAAAACGCATCTGACATGGAATAACAAAACGCAAATGACAGTGGAATAACAAAACGTAAATGACAGCTAAACGTAATTTTGTCTTTGGTTATGTATGGTAAAAAATTTGACAATTATAAAAAGTGTTATTAATAAAGCATTACTGATATTATAAATGCGAAAGTGTGTTTGTTTGTTGGTTTGTCCTTCAATCACGTCGCAACAGAACAGCGGATTGATGCGATTTTTTGCATGGGTATAGTAATGGATGTAGTTAGTGGTTCCTCAGACCGGGAGAGCTACTTTTTATCTCGGATAATGAAAGAGTTCCCGCGGGATTTTTAAAAACTAAATCCATGCGGACGAAGTCGCGGGCATCAGCTAGTTATTATTAAAACCGAACAACAACTTAAACAACTTTGTAAAACCGTCAATGATATGACTATTCTATTATGTTTTAAAATCTTTTTCCTTTCTTTATTTTTTGTTGCATGTCTTAATTAATACAAGATATTATTCGGCATGTGATGATGCACAGCATCTGTGAGATCACGTGGTACTTCCCTTTTAATCCTTCGACCAATCAGAGGGACCTGTTAAGCTATCAGCCAATCATTAGACACTTCCGTTTGTTGTCTGTCACGTGGTCACAGGTATGGCGGCGCTCGCTGCGCTTTGCTCATAGCGTCGTTACTTCCCGGTTTGAGAACACGTTTTCACCGAAAATAATTTTAGTATCAGTGAAATTATTTTAGTGTAATTACTGTAAATAAATAAAATAAATTCTAAAATATTGAATTTGAGTGTAATTCTAATTACCGTAAAGTTTCGTTTAATGTGTGTTTTATCGGACTTCTAAATGTAATTATGGACAATTCCTGTGTGGATAACGTGAAACACATCGCCACGTGGCATCGTTATCACCGCCGCTGGCACCAAGGCAGGGGCTTCTACCGGAAGCCAGCGTCATGCAGCGTCGTCGGGGCGCTATGGATCACGAGTCCATTAATTTTGGATCGCAGGGTCGGGCACCGAAGTCAAGCGAGGTAAAAAGGAGAAATCTCGGTAAGTCAGCCGTAAGATTCTTCTATATATGGAGTCTGGTCAGCTGAGTCATCACGTTGACCGACATTTTTGAGAAGCAATGTTTTTCTCGTATTGTGCAACCGGCTCCGGCGATATTGTTTAGTGATAATACACACAGTTTTGTGCGTGCACGCTACCGTCACTTTCGTTCGCAACGAGCGTAGCTATACCCCTATGTATACTATCTTTATGTCGCGCGCTCTGTGCCGCCACCATTATCTATTTCGTCTGTTGCTATGCCAGCGCAGATGCTACGCTGTGACTAGTACGAATATACGATGGAATAACTTTTTGCCTCATCCTGGTAATATCGAATAACTAAATGAAATTTAAAGAAGGCTTAGTTAGGCGTAGTTTATATCAACACTTGCAATAGAAAGATACAAAAATAGCTTTTCTTCCGATTTTAAGAATCTGCTTATAATTTTACAAAGCTTGATGGTGATGATGTTAATTGTACTTGCCACTATCTTAACCTCCCTCGACAATATTTGTGATACGATAGAATACGATACGTTTCCCTGGATAGATGCTTGTTTAAGCATTACAGGGGGGGGGGGGGGGGGGGCAGCAACTGAATAATATGTAACGGCGTTTAACCAATTCCTGGCAAAACTTGCATGTATCTATGCTCTGGAGCTTGAGGATATACATGTGTCTAAACCACAGTGACCCGTCAAAGTTCTCGCTGGAATGTAGGTATATTCTATTTCTACTAAGTGCTAGCCCCTCAGAGAATGACTTCTTGTTGAAGGATCTCGATAACAGGTTAAGCAGTTTATGAATGAATGAAACCTAGAATGTTGGAGACTACTTTGTTGGTTCTAACTTCTAATAAGGCCATGGCTGCCATTTGTAATGCTTTGCTAGCCGAACGTATCTATGTTCAATGTGAACAAAATCTGTAACTATTTGTTGAGTGGTTGCTTTTTCGATCCTAATACGCAACGCCAAAATTTGGAATGCCCTTTCGGTTTCCATTTTCCCTATAACCACTAAACTATAATTTGGATGCCTTTAAAACAAAAGTGAATAGGCATCTTCTAGGCAAGCGCGCTTCTTCTCGGGGTGCATCCTCACTTGCCATTAGCTGTCATGGCATTCGGGGATCTGCGTAAGATACCTCCGAGCTACAAATATCTTTTTGAATTCGATGACAATCAAGTGATCATGGTTACAATTGCGGTTATAAGTCATGAAAAGTTACATAAATAAAAATAAAATCTTTTGTGGGGATCTGCGTAAGATACCTCCTAGTTACGAATATGTTTTTGAATTCGATGATGATTTCTTTGTAAGTCATGAATAAGTAACATAAATAAAAATAAAAACTTTTGTGGGGATCTGCGTAAGATACCTCCGAGTTACAAATATCTTTTTGAATTCGATGACAATCAAGTGGTCATGGTTACAGTTGCGGTTATAAGTCATGAATAAGTTACATAAATAAAAATAAAAAAATTTTAGGGGATCTGCGTAAGATACCTCCGAGTTACAAATATCTTTTTAAATTCGATGACGATCAAGTGGTCATGGTTACAGTTGCGGTTATAATTCATGAATAAGTTACATAAATAAAAATAAAATCTTTTGTGGGGATCTGCGTGAGATACCTCCTAGTTACGAATGTCTTTTTGAATTCGATGATGATTTCATTGTAAGTCATGAATAGAATAGAATAGAATAGAAATACTTTTTATTCAAATAAACTTTTACAAGTGCTTTTGAATAGTCAATGAATCTACCACTGGTTCGGAATGCCTTTCCTGCCGAGAAGAACCAGCAAGAAACTCGGCGGTTGCTCTTTTCAAAACAGATTTACAATACAGTAAATACTATGCTATATATGCAGTGTTTCCACAATGAGGAAAGTTCCAAAAATGCATACAGACTAACTTCTATCTTAAGATGGGCAGACATAAAGTAGCCCCATTCCCGCCGGTGGCACCCGTTCACGAGCATGACGCATAACCCAGCCATTGCTTCGCTCAACCATATTTGAGGGAACGTAACTACCCGCATCACACGACACCACCACAGAAATGTTTAAAGAGTGCGTGACATACTTATGCTACCCATGTCAAGGCATCAAACTGAAAACTAATAATATTCAAATGCTAATTTTAAGACATCACTTAGACACAAATAAAGTAGAAACACTGAATAGCACAGGATAATTTTGTTACACAGGTTGATTATTACTGTCTCATGAATCGCTGGAGCGAGTTATATCCACGGTTTTTTGTCATTAATATAGTCTTCAATTGTATAATATGCTTTTTCCATGAGAGAAGTTTTAATTGCTTTCTTAAACTTGTGTAAAGGCAAGTCTAAGATCGACTGTGGAATTTTATTATAGAACGTCACGCCCATTCCCACAAATGTCTTTCGGACCCTCTGGAGGCGCAGTCGAGGAATCACGAGCCTATTTGGATCTCTAACCTGCCTATCGTGTAAATCACCCTTTTTTTTGTAACTTAAAATATTTTTTCTGACAAATATTATGTTGTTATAAATATATTGTGAAGCTACTGTCAGAATGCCTATTTCCTTAAATTTTTCTCGAAGGGAATCCCGCGGTTTTAAATTGTAGATTGCGCGAATTGCCCTCTTCTGCAATACAAAAATTTTTCCTATGTCGGCTGCTTTACTCATCATTGATATTATTGCGCCCTATCTTGCTTTAATTTTTAATAAGTCTGTAGATTCTGGATCTTTTCCAGACCTGATGAAATGTAGTAAATTAATACCTCTTTTTAAATCGGGAAGCAAATGTGACCCGAATAACTACAGACCAATTTCAATTTTGCCAACTCTCAGCAAGATACTTGAAAAAATAATGCTCAACCAACTGCTTCTACACTTTAATTTAAATAAACTTCTTCACCCTGAGCAGTACGGTTTTACTAAGGGTCGATCAACAACCGATGCAGCCGCAACGCTGTTGCAACACATATTCGATGCATGGAATAACTCACAGAATGCCATTGGTATTTTCTGTGATTTATCAAAAGCTTTCGACTGCGTTGATCACGAGACCCTTTTGCTTAAACTGAGCCACTATGGTATTAAAGATTTTACGCTTAGCCTCATTGCGTCTTATCTTAGTGATCGTGTTCAAAGAGTATGTGTCAATCATGTGAAATCATCCGGATCAGCCTCGGTAATGGGTGTACCCCAGGGTTCTATTCTAGGTCCATTCATGTTTTTGATTTACATAAATGATTTACCACATTTTGTCCAAAATACTTGCGATATTGTACTATTTGCTGATGATACGTCTTTGATTTTTAAAGTCGATAGAACGAAAGACAATTTTGACGATGTAAATATTGCATTATCTCAAGTTTCTGAATGGTTTACGGCAAATAATCTACTTTTAAATTCTAAAAAAACCAAGTGTGTTGAGTTTTTATTGCCCAACACCAGAACTGTCAGTAAAAATTTAAAGCTAAGTAATGAACCCTTGAAAAGTGAGGACTCCACAGTGTTCTTGGGATTAACCCTGGACTCAAAACTGCAATGGGGCACCTATATAGCAACACTTGCTGGCAAGCTTAGCTCTGCTGCTTACGCTGTTAGGAAGATTCGACAGTTAACTGACATAGAAACTGCAGAAATTGTTTATTTTGCATATTTCCATAGTATTATGTCATACGGAATCTTATTATGGGGTAAAGCAGCCGATATTGGAAAAATTTTTGTATTGCAGAAGAGGGCAATTCGCGCAATATATAATTTAAAACCGCGGGATTCCCTTCGAGAAAAATTTAAAGAAATAGGCATTCTTACAGTAGCTTCACAATATATTTACAACAATATAATATTTGTCAGACAAAACATCGTGAATTACAAAAAAAAGGGTGATTTACACGATAGGCAAGTTAGAAATCCAAACAGGCTCGTGATTCCTCGATGTCGCCTCAAGAGGGTCCGAAAGACATTTGTGGGAATGGGCGTAACGTTTTATAATAAAATTCCACAGTCGATCTTAGACTTGCCTTTACACAAGTTTAAGAAATCAGTAAAAACTAATCTCATGAAAAAAGCATATTATGCAATTGAAGACTATTTAGATGATAAAAAAGCGTGGACATAATTCTTTCCAGCGATTCATGAGACAGCAGGTGGTAATTGAACTGTTTAACTATTCTATTGAATGTAAACTTATTTTGAAAAGAGCAACTGCCAAGTTTCTTGCTGGTTCTTCTCGGCAGGAACGGCATTCCGAACCAGTGGTAGACTCATCGACGATTCGAAAGCACTTGTAAAAAAGTTTATTTGAATAAAAAACATTTATATTCTATTCTATTCTATTCTATTACCCCATAGTAAGATTCCGTATGACATAATACTATGGAAATATGCAAAATAAACAATTTTTGCAGTTTCTATGTCAGTTAACTGTCGAATCTTCCTAACAGCGTAAGCAGCAGAGCTAAGCCTGCCAGCAAGTGTTGTTATATGGGTGCCCCACTGTAGCTTAGAATCCAGGGTTAATCCCAAGAACACTGTGGAGTCCTCAGTTTTCAAAGGTTCATTATTTATCTTTAGATTATTACTGACAGCTCTGGTGTTAGGCAATAAAAACTCAACACACTTGGTTTTTTTAGCATTTAAAAGTAAATTATTTGCCGTAAACCATTCAGAAACTTGAGATAATGCATTATTTACATCGTCAAAATTGTCTTTTTTCCTATCGACTTTGAAAATCAAAGACGTATCATCAGCGAATAGTACAATATCGCAAGTATTTTGGACAAAATGTGGTAAATCATTTATGTAAATCAAAAACATGAATGGACCTAGAATAGAACCCTGGGGTACACCCATTACTGAGGCTGATCCGGATGATTTTACGTCATTGACACATACTCTCTGAACACGATCACTGAGATAAGACGCAATGAGACTAAGTGCAAAACCTTTAATACCATAGTGGCTCAGTTTAAGCAAAAGGGTCTCGTGATCAACGCAATCAAATGCCTTTGATAAATCACAGAAAATACCAATGGCATTCTGTGAGTTCTTCCATGCATCGAATATGTGTTGTAACAGCTTTGCGGCTGCATCGGTTGTTGATCGACCCTTAGTAAAACCATACTGCTCAGGGCGAAGAAGTCCATTTAAATTAAAGTGTAGAAGCAGTTGGTTGAGCATTATTTTTTCGAATATCTTGCTGAGGGTTGGCAAAATTGAAATTGGTCTGTAGTTATTCGGGTCACTTTTGTCTCCCGATTTAAAAAGAGGTATTAGTTTACTACATTTCATAAGGTCTGGAAAAGATCCAGAATCAACTGATTTATTAAAAATTAAGGCAAGATATGGCGCAATACTATCAATTATACTGTGGATTATTTTAACTGAAATTCCCCATAGATCTCCCGTTTTTTTATTTTGTAAAGCTTTAAATATTTTGATAATATCATATGGGGTAACGTGTTCAAACTTAAATAGTTTACTGCACTCAGAAACATTGCTCTTTAAAAGATTATAGGCTCCTGTTGGCGAGGAATTTAGAGAACTAGTTGTGGTAACTGGAATATTTTTGAAAAAGTTCTCAAATGTATTTGCAATGTCTATGTCGGAGTCAATAATATGGTTATTAATTTTGAGGTCCAATTTATTATTATGCGTCTTGTGTTTTCCCATTTCATTGCCGATGATGTCCCATGCGGCTTTTATTTTATTATCAGAACTAGCTTTTGCCCGCGGCTTCGCTCACGTTAAGTTCGATTTTTCAAACCCCTATTTTACCCCCTTAGAGGTTTAATTTTCAAAAATGGTCTCTTAGTGGTTGGTTAGCTCACATTAAGTTATATTTATATTGTTAATTGAAATCCAACTTAACGCGATTCGTATCTCCGTAAAAAGCCAACATACCAAGTTTCATGGTTATACCTAAGTTGAAAAACGACAGACTTAATAACAATCATTCACACTCTATTCTATCAAGTTATTGTATAGAATAAGACCATACATCGGCGTGGACCTTAGAAGTAAACTGTGTGAGGCCCTAGTTCTATCTAAACTTAATTATGCGGATGCCGTATACGGCGCCAGGTTGCTAGAAAGAACGAAGAAGCTTATACAGCGCGTGCAGAACGCTTGTGCTCGTTATTGTTATAACATTCCGCCAAGGAGTCATGTAACAACCTATATTAACAACGCCAACTTATTAAAGATGGAATCACGTCGTAAGCTGCATTTAGCTACCATGCTCTTTGGCGTAATGAAGCACGGGGTCCCTGAGTATCTTAGGCAAAAATTGAGGTGGGCAGAAGAAGCTCACTCAGAACGCACAAGAAACTCCAGGGCTCTCCGTATTAGACATACATTGCCTATGCATAAAACAGCCACCTTCCGTGGAAGTTTTAAGTTTGCCGCCACTAAGTGCTGGAGCGATCTACCACCTCCAATACGTGCAATTCAAACAATTAGTTTATTTAAAGTCAAACTTAAAATTTATTTACTCGCGCAACAAAAAGAAAACTGAACACCGGATTGATATTGATTTGAAAAAAGAAAAATGTAATTTAACCTAATTAAGAAAAAGATAATATTGTAACGTAAGCGCAGCGTTCCACACTAAAGCGTGGCGGCAAATGGCACAGGCACGGTTTTCTTTTTGTTTTATGTATTTGTTGGACGATGTTTGGTACGATTAGAAACTCATGGTAAGAAGTCACATTTATTGTATTATTGAATTAGGTGTAATATATGTGTTATATTGTTTGTTATATTTTATATACTAATATTATGTTTTAGTTATAAGAGGCTTGTTTGTCGAAAACACGTCTGCGGACACATTAAGGTTCCTCCTGAAAACCAGCGTTGCAGCCTACTGCAGCTTTGTGCTGAGTGAGGAGCCTTATTTGTTCACGAACTACGTTATGAAATAGCCTAAATCGTTTTTAAGCGAATACTGTAAAATTGAATTGTGTTCGTGATCAAATTAAACTTTTTATCTATCTATCTATCTCTATTTAACTCGATTGGGAGTTGAACATTTAAAAACTATCAAACGCGTACTTCTTTATTTTCAATTGAAAGGCAAAATACCGAGTTTGATGGATATTACTTGAAAAATAACTTAAAAATCTGGACTTTTATACAAATTTTCATCCCCTATTTGAAGTCTTTGGGGGTGGAATTTTCAAAAGTTGCGAAACACGTATTTCTTATTTTTTTATCGAAAGCCCAAAAATTAAAGTTTCATGGATATTACATGAAAAATAATTTGATAAATGACGTACTTTTATACAAACTTTCAACCCCCATTTAACCCTCTTGGGGTTGGAATTTTCAAAAATCCTTTCTTAGCGGACGTCTACGTCATAATAACTATCTGTGTGCAAAATTTCAGCCCGATCCGTCCAGTGGTTAGAGCTGTGCGTTGATAGACCTGTCAGTCAGTCAGTCAGTCAGTCACCTTTGCCTTTTATATATTTAGATGAATGCTAAAATACCGAGTTTGATGGATATTACTTGAAAAATAATTTAAAAATCTGGACTTTTATACAAATTTTCATCCCCTATTTGAAGTCTTTGGGGGTGGAATTTTCAAAAGTTGCGAAACACGTATTTCTTATTTTTTTATCGAAAGCCCAAAAATTAAAGTTTCATGGATATTACATGAAAAATAATTTGATAAATGACGGACTTTTATACAAACTTTCAACCCCCATTTAACCCTCTTGGGGTTGGAATTTTCAAAAATCCTTTCTTAGCGGACGTCTACGTCATAATAACTATCTGTGTGCAAAATTTCAGCCCGATCCGTCCAGTGGTTAGAGCTGTGCGTTGATAGACCAGTCAGAGTCAGTCAGTCAGTCACCTTTGCCTTTTATATATTTAGATTAATATTTTTTTGTTTTATGTAAAGAGACTTAGCTTGTATGCATACCTTTCTAAATAATTTGGAATAGGTTCTTACATATTCAATAAACGCGAATAAGTAACATAAATAAAAATAAAAACTTTTGTGGGGATCTGCGTAAGATACCTCCGAGTTACAAATATCTTTTTGAATTCGATGACAATCAAGTGATCATGGTTACAGTTGCGGTTGTAAGTCCCGAATAAGTTACATAAATAAAAATAAAAACTTTTGTGGGGATCTGCGTAAGATACCTCCTAGTTACGAATATCTTTTTGAATTCGATGATGATTTCATTGTAAGTCATGAATAAGTTACATAAATAAGATAAAAACTTCTTGGGGATCTGCGTAAGATACCTCCGAGTTACAAATATCTTTTTGAGTTTGATGATGATCAGTTAGTGATTATGGTTAAAGTTGCGGTTGTATATATAAGAAATGGGTGGTGTGGACAGGTGGGTCCGTTTTCGGCCAAAGACTCGCTGCCATCGCAGCTCGAGTTTTTCGGAGGCTGCCTCTGAGGGTATCGGAGGCAGTGGTAGTTGCTTTGGGCTCCGAAGGCCCTTCTCTATATAAGGGAATGCGACTACCATTTACCTCCTAACTTATACTTATTCTTGTCCAGTTTGTTCCCATATCCTGCCTAGCTTTGAAACCACCAAATTCATGAGGGTCAGTTGCTCTTGCGACAGGTGGTATGAATATGTGGGTCCAACTTTGGTATTTGCGCTGGATAAGGTTGGAAAGAAATGACAAGAACAAGTTTCACAATCGAACGATCTAACCAGTCCTTTCACGCTGGAAGGTGGCAAATAGATGCCACCAGTACCTCAAAAACATGACTCATAAAAGCAATGAATCTTTTGAAAATGTTAAGGAAAGGACAACACAACAGGTGCCTCGCGGTCATTTCAACCCGAGTTTCACTGGGGCTGCCTCTGAGCGTATCGGAGGCAGTGGCAGCTGCTTAGGGCTCCGAAGGCCCTGTCTCAATGTGATGATGAGAATGCGACTGCCATTTACCTCCTAACCTACTCTTGTCTAATCTTTTCGCGGGTTTGAAACCCTGGATAATAAATGCATTTACTGCAGATGATAGACCAAAAGAGAAATATTTGAATCTGGTGATCTAAGATCGGAACAGGAGGGTGCAGGTTCTTTCCGACAATGTGTCTCACCAAGGAAGGACCATGGCCTGAACATACCTATTTCCAACCTAGAGTGTCTCTATGAAGACAAGACATCATATAGCCTTCTGCAAACCACTGGATGGTTAAAGTTGGTCATGTCATGAATATATTTTAATCTGGTCGTCATGGAGTCTTAATTTTACAATTACTCAATACAGTATCCGACCGAATGTCGATTTCGGGCCGAAACCAATCGGCTATCATCACAATCAACCTTCAACCAAGGCAGAAGGTTGATTAACTCTAAAAGTTCCGTTCCAGCTTAAAGTGAATACCTTCTAACGGGTATAATGTTATCGAATGGCATTGTATTAATTTAATTTTTAGTCTTCTTATTCCTTTAAGAGAAATAGCTTGTCTCACTACCTTATGACACTTGTCTGTGTTGCCAACTTTTAGTCAGGTTAATTTAACTTGAGTTCACATTTCCAAGTTAAACAAGTGCTCAAAGCAATCTCTCTTCGGAGTCCAAAAGCAGAGAAATCTTCGACTTGGGACCCTAGTGACATATTTGCCAAATATCCTTTCAAATAGAGTGACTTTGTTTGAGGTGCTACATAAACTGGCCTCTCGCTTTACACTTTTGATCTCGTCGTGTTAAAAGCCCATTCAGGGTGATGACAATGTAATACTAAGTCCGGTTCGAAAATTGATAAATAGGCAATGCTTACAGAGGGTAACCGAAGAGTCACAATTGTTATTTGTTTATCGAAATAAAAGCGGAAACACGCAGCATTTGAGAATTAGATTGACGTATGGGCTTCATCCGAAAGCGTGTCTACGCTCAGCCCTATAGTCTTTCTGCTACTCTCTAACCTTATATAATGACCTCTTCAGGTTAGAAGAGTTCATTCTCAGTCAGTTAGTTATAATAAATGACAGTTCTTTAAGAGATTTAATGATGATATTTATATAAAAATGATTCAAGGAATGTCTGAAAGTTGGTCTGAAGTCACCTATTGAAGATAGTTTTTTCCCAGAAAATTAGCTTCTCTAAGCCAAGTAATTACTTTAAATACCTACTAATGTTAATAATAACTTGTTTTGATGTGTTGATGTTAATAATAACAAATTATTTATTGGACAATCAAATTTTAGCCAACCTTTTAACTGGGTAACAAAAGATCTGGTTTGGTATATATAGTAACATATTGAATGCTGTCTGGAAGCTACAATTAGATTGCTACTTATTTGATGAGTACTTTCTATTTTGTTTTGGAAAAATCCTTATGATTTTTATATTTCAGATATGCTGTTACTTATTAATTTATTTTGAAATATAGATCACATCCTTCTATGATATTATAATTTTTGGTCTATCATCTGCAGTAAATGCATTTATTATCCGGGGTTTCAAACCCGCGAAAAGATTAGACAAGAGTAGGTTAGGAGGTAAATGGCAGTCGCATTCTCATCATCACATTGAGACAGGGCCTTCGGAGCCCTAAGCAGCTGCCACTGCCTCCGATACGCTCAGAGGCAGCCCCAGTGAAACTCGGGTTGAAATGACCGCGAGGCACCTGTTGTGTTGTCCTTTCCTTAACATTTTCAAAAGATTCATTGCTTTTTATGAGTCATGTCTAGCTGCCCGGACAGACTTCGTCCTGTCAAAAGTTAAAAGTAAAAATTAATTCTTTTTTGTTTTTTTTTTAATTTTAAAACCTTCCGTGCACCTTAAGGAACATACAAAAAAATAAATTAACCGAATTGGTCCATCCATTCTTGAGTTATGCGCTTACCAACATTCATTTTTATTTATATAGATATAGATCACATCCTTCTATGATATTATAATTTCCTTAGAATTATGATTTCTTCACATAGCGTCGTTTGTGGTCACCAGGAGATAATAAACACGTCTCTCACAGATGCTGTGCATCATCACATGCCGAATAATAGTGCAAGTTTTACAAAAAAATAAAACTTGTATTATTTAGCAGAGATGATGCACAGCATCCCAATAAGGCCTCCTGGTGTGAGACTTCTATGAGCAAAGCGCGGCGAGCGCCGCCATACCTGTGACAGACAACAAACGGAAGTGTCTAATGATTGGCTGATAGCTTAACAGGTCCCTCTGATTGGTCGAAGGATTAAAAGGGAAGTACCACGTGATCTCACAGATGCTGTGCATCATCTCTGCTAAATAATACAAGTTTTATTGTTTTGTAAAACTTGCACTATTGTTATGCAATTAGAGTCATTGATTTACATTATATAAATACACATATTACACAAAAATTTTTAAACTTAGTATTATATCACATATCATTCATAATTCACACTCACAAGCTACAACACAAACACACAGTATATCAACCTTAAGTACCACATCAAACAAAGTACAAACTAAATTTTATTGTACTACCAGTTTATTTCCTATTTTGAATTTTTACCAAACTTTTTTTAATCTACCCACTATAACCGTACCTAATTATGCTAGTTATATTATTCCTGTCTCATATAAATCTTTCACCCGAAAACTTATATAACTTTTACAGTGCATAACCAAATAAATGATTTAAATGCAAGCGTGGATGAATTTTCTGTATCCGATTCTTACACCAGTACTCCTGAACTAGCACACACTTACCTTATATAAGAAATTGCAATTTCAATGGTTTCTTATCACTTTTGGAGCGTATACCTTTTGAGAATGACATCATTGTTTTAACGGAATGCTGGCTGCCAAGTAATAATAACCAAGTTATTCCGTCCCAGTGTTGCCATGTGCACCGTAATTACGGTAATTACACCGTACTCAGCAAAAATTTACCACCTACCGTTGAAGCACGACAACGGTGACGATAACTACCGTAATCAGGGATTGAAATTTTCTTATTAAAAATAGAGGAGCTAACAGTTCGAATTATGCGGTTTATTCATTTAAATAATTATGTATTGAAAAACAGTCTCTAATTCAGTAAAAAAAATTGATGCATAACGTTCCTTGAACGATAGACAGCAATTTCAAAAATGTTCGCATCCCTACGAATGAGTTGAAGTTCGTGGTATTTATTTATTATTACGGGGATTCCCTGCACATCTCGTCGGCGCGGCGTAACAATATATTATGTGATAATATGAAAAGAATCAAAACATTTTCCTCAGATCACGAAATCAAAATTAAGTTTTTGCCATCTCTCTAAGGTAACTCTTTAAAATGATTTATTTGTATTCAAATGTTCTGAATTGTACGGTGTACCTTTGTTAGGGTCGATTTCACCAACGTAAAATAAGTCTTATCCGAGCATTTTGATATTTTTACAGGAGTTTCAATACAAAAACTGTCAGAACGCCTATTTTACTCCGAGGATAAACGTCACTCGACGTTGGTAAAATCGGCCATAAGTGAATTTATACGTCAGGCCATTTTTATATTTCAACTAGCTGATCCCGCGACTTCGTCCGCGTGAATTTAGTTTTTTGTTTTTTTTTGTATTGAAACCTTCCGTGGAACTTAAGGAACATACAAAAAAATAAATTAACCGAATAGGTCCATCCATTCTTGAGTTATGCGCTTATCAACATTCATTTTTATTTATATAGATTATTAGGTATTTCAATTTAAAAAATAATGCTTTAAAATGGGCGTTTTATTAAAATTTGAACACCGTTATTTTCGCCGTTTTTCTCCAGACCCTATCACCGTAATTTCTTAGAATCTACCGTATTTTTAGTACCGTATCACCGTCGACCAGATTTTGGACATGGCAACACTGTTCCGTCCATTCAAAATTACTCTAGGCCTCAGACCTCAAAGCATTTAAACCAGAGTGACGGTGTTGTTGTTTTTGTGAGTTCTGACATTAGCCATACTATTGAAGAGCAAGATTTTCAATTTTCTGCTTCAGGACTAATCATTAAATTGAGTTGTGATATAGGTAGCTATTCTTAGTATTTATCGATATCCTTCTAATGATAACATTGATATGTTTATTCTTTCTCTTAGTAATATACTTTCCTCACTTAGTGGTTTTAAAACAGTAGTGATCACAGGCGATTTAAACTTAGATATAAAGCCCGGTTCTCTAGTTTCGAGCACTCAGGACTACCTAAATACCCTTGCTTTTTATGGATATCTACCAGCCCACACAACTCCAACTCGTGGAAATAACTGTCTAGACCACGTTATAATACGCTCTAGATTACCATCTTTAACACTTATATTAGATACCACTATAACTGACCATTTCTCAACCCTAATTAGTCTTCCTAAATAAGTTTATTCACCTCCAACAATCCGTACAGTCACAAAAGTTAATTATGAAACTTTAGATATTACTATTGATAAATTGGATTTGTCCTATATTTATAAAAAAGTTAGTCCTGATATAGCAACTGACTGTCTATTAGGTCTCTGTCTCAAGCTATCAGTGAAAACACGGCTGTTTCAAGGGTGCCAAGCAAAAAGAGGATCTTGAAACCCTGGATCACAGAAGGTCTATTAAGATGTATGCGAAACAGAGACTCGATGCACAAAAAAGTAAAACAATCCCCAGAAAATGAAATCCTCAAAGTAACTTATAAACGGTACAGAAATTTCTGTTCTAAAATTTTAAAAAAAGCAAAACAGCTTTATGATTCTCAAGAAATAAACAGAGCAGGAAATAATAAAAAGCAGTTGTGGGATACGATTAAAAAAATATGCTTTACTTCAAAACAAAAACAAAATAGTACTCAATTGTTGTCCAATGACTGTTCTGCACTACAGTCTTGTAACAATGCTAATACTTTTTTTGTAAGTATAGGTAAAGATCTCGCTGACAAAATAAAGCAAAATTTACCCAGTACAAGTTTTTCTACAGATTGCACTTCAATAAATTCTTTGTCCTCTTTTGTTTTAAAACCTACTGACACTGATGAAATAAATTCTATTATTAAATCTCTAAAAACTAACGCCGCTACTGGATGGGACGAGATTTCCTCAATAATATTAAAAAGGTATTCCCAAATTTTGGCCCCTATTCTGTGTCATATTTTCAATTTAAGTTTTGCGATAGGACTGTTCCCAACGGCCCTCAAAAAGGCGATAATTATTCCAATCTACAAAAGTGGTGACGCTAAATCAATTAACAATAGGCTATTTGACTACTTTTAGAAAATCATCTTAAATTGTTAATAATGCTATGCTGAAGCTAACAAAACGTATATTTCGGCATAATTTTCATTATTTTTCATAAAAATCGAGAAATAAATTCAAAAAAATAAATTGCCGCCGAAACGTTCCATTTGCTCTCATGACGTAACAGTTCACATTTCAAACAATGTCAATTTTATAATATGTGTTTAGGCCGCGTGTCGCATACTATTTGGTATTT